>OV656763.1:2608329-7608329 GCA_927399505.1 Luperina testacea | reverse complement strand
GTTGAGGTCAGATAGGTAGTCGCTTCATGTAAAATACTGGTATTCAGCTGCACCCGGTTAAACTGGAAGCCGACCCCAACATAGTTGGGAAAAGGCGAGGCAGATGATGACGATATTTACGATGAGGAGCTTTGTCCTCAACAAAAATGACAGCCTTCATTAAAAAATAACAAATCCTCTTTATCCCGCACCAATGACAAACTGCTGTACATGTCAATACCAGCTCATGGCTCATTTGTAATAGCTGCGGACACAACGCCAACAATGGGGCCTCGTAGTGCTCGGTGACGTCAATGCACACGATGTTGTTGTTGTCCAAGTGAATTGTTGTGCCGGCGACTCCTGTGCGGGCATTCGCGATAAATCGTGGAGAAACAATAGCGCAGTAGGTGCCTAACGTCGAAGCTTCGGACACGCATAAATCAGTCGATTTAGTAACGTGGGCCATGTTGTATGGACAAGCCTCACAGCTGTAATAAAAGCGATGCTGCTGCGTGTAATAATACCTATCTGTTGTTGTCTTTGTTGGTTTGGTGAACTAATTGGACTTTTATTCAAAAATCTTTCTTACCTAAACCATTTCCATTCATCTTGTAGGTAAGGAAGACATTTCCTTTTTTTTTAAAGTTCACGGACTTCACCATTCAAGTCCCTGAAGATTTAGAATGTACAGAATAGTATGTTGTCCCGAGTCGAGATTTATAACCTCATTGAAAGCAATAAGCATAAGACGATTGTAGGTAGGTACGTAATAAACAATAAATTTAAAAAAATACTCGTCATCGTCCTGCCGTTAACCCAATATGTGTAAGGGAAATGTGCACCAACATTTCTTCTTCTATACATCTCTATTTAGCAGTCATTTTAGTGCTCATACACACGAGCGACCCGCGTCTACGAAAGAGGCAACTGTCGACGGCGAAGTGCCAATAACTCCTAACTGACAAAGTCAAAAATTTACACATACTGGAAAAAAACGTTCAAAAATAGACACGTTGTTTTAGTTGGGAGGTACATATTTCCACATTTTAATTTAATGCTGTTGCAACTAAAAATACACTTAGGCGATTTCACTAAAACATGCGAATAACGCCTTTAAATTCAAAACGAAAAAAAGTTGATTTCTCAAAAAATAAAAATCAGTTAGGAGGTATTGGCACTTCGCCGTCGCTGTATCAGTCGAGGTCGGCGGCTGCAGTAGACAACATGCCGCTCATGTATTGAGACAGTGCTCAAATACACGGGCGACATAATTATTATCGAAGGCAGCCCGACGCGTCGTCGGCTGCCGCCAACACGCAGTGTGAACACACTAAGCATTGTACCTGTTTTCTAGCCAAATTATCCTCTAGATAATTCATCGATTATTTCTATCTTCTTCCTCTACTTTTATAACATCTAAATTCATGCTCAAAACTTTCATTAAATATTTCCAAGATTCCACAGAAAGCTTTCCACGAAATAATCCGGTACAGTATGTGGAGTTGAGATAATAGTTAAGACTGCTAATAGGTACGTGTGATATGAACTAACAATATCAGATGCAAGCTCTCTCCTCAGTTGAACAGTTCGACAGGTTACAGACTAGTAACACAGAGTAACTACCGGGTATCGCCCGCAGTCCATGTTACAGATAGCCCGAACATACTGCAAACAACTGAACTTTGTGGGGGTAGTTCAATGTTATTGTGAATGAAATGTTCAGTGTTAATCAAACTAGTGTACAAGTCGTTTGTTGGAAGACTTTACGTTGTTCTTCATGTTAACGCTTGTTTGTTTTAGCAAAGCAAATTCATTTTGAGCCCTTTCAAATATGTCATTAACTTGAACTAGGTAGGTACAATCATTTATCATTTAATTATTTTGGCAATAATTGCCTTTTATGTGTAATTAAAATATGAACTGAACCTCAGTTGCCTCTTATAGATGTATGGTCGACAATAATTCATTTGATTGTACTTAAATACTTATTTGATATATTATCCGAGGGGCTGATGATGATCTACCAAATTAACTTTAGGTAACTGTTTTGTGAACAGACCAATATTAAATTATGAATGGAAGCTCCAAAGGTCATGTTGTTCTAAAGTTTAAACAGGATTCTAACCCCGCTTTTCTTCAAATCATGTCACAAAATGCGATTCAATTATTTGCAGCTGCGTCTACGCTTATTTTAATTAAGAAAAAACAAACGTGCAGAGTTCTAGCCATTAACTTCTTAACAGAGATGTCGGGATTGAGAGCAACGGAACAATTCAAAATTAATTATATGAAATGTTCAACAATGCTTTCAACACAATTTTAATTCCATTTTCTCGAGTAATTTGAAAGCTCATTATGTAGATGAATATTAATTATTAAAAATACCTCGGTTCATTGTAAAGCGGTCCAGGTCTTTGCTATTAGAAGTCAAAGGGACATTTCAAATTGTTGGCAAAGTCGAAAACTGTCGTCGAATTTCACGATAATTCCCTGCCCCCGTTGATGACGCCTTTCAATTATGAAAATATTCCTTTAATAAAGCTGTTTCACTTAAAGAAATTTGTCGAGACGATAATGTTTGTTCTTAATTAGAAAATCAGATTTATTTCTCACTGAAAGGGTTTATTACAACAAGCTGACAAAGAAAAGCCTTAATTAAAACTTCCTTGTTCTAACAGACATTTTCTAAGTATTTGTCCAGTATCTGGATAATATAATTATGCATTTTCTAGAATAGCCAAAGCTATAATATTGTTGAAGAAACAATTAAGGGTTATTAAGAATAGCTAAGACCGCTATAAAAATAAACGAATAAAAATATTGCCACCGGTCAATAAAAACAGCATCCACTGTTTCTTTCAACTAATGCCGCGTTCCCACCCGCACGCGACGGCCCGATTTCTCACAGGCCAGACCGCGCCAGACCAGGCCGATAGGCCGCGGGAATCGTCGCATCCGATGAGGTTGCGGTGGCCTGTCGTCACCCATCCGATTCGTCTAGCGTCGGTACGTTTGAAGGCGCGGTGTGCATTAAATGTTGACCATTATAATTATGTTGACCACTGAATAAAACCACAGCGCTGGGAATGCTCGGCACGGACCGCGACAGGCCTCGTCAGTTGACGGGCAGTGAGACCGCGGCATAACTCTGATCTTGAAAGCGATATTTTCATTTTAGCATCATTGCTTTTATTATATTCTCTACTTATTGATTTGTGAATTTATAGATAATAATGTAAGCTCTGAGGAGGACGCATGGCATATGTTAGTCTGTCGAGGACAAGTCCTATGTACTTCATCGTCGACAAGCTCACTTCGCCTAAGTTTTCACAGTGATATTTTTACGAAATAGATCGGCTAATAATAAATTTGTGTGTGACCATACTTCAACATTAAAAAACAAAAGAGACACAAACCTCATCATGTATTACGATACAATGATGAAGAGATCCACATTTAAAGATACTCGACGCAGATATTTAATAAACAACAAACTGCCATAAAGTCGTAAAACGTTGTATCAAATATCCGTACTATTCATATTCCAGTTTTTATGGGGGACGGACATATCTGTGTTTCCAGTTTTATGTGATCTTTATGAGAAGGCGACGGGCACACTGACCCAACATTTTCTTTTATATTTTACATGTTTATAATTTGGTTTTGTTTTGTCGGTCCGAGGTTAGGAAGCTCCGTTTCTTTTGTGACTATGTTTAAGAATAGTTTTGCTTGTTGATTCTTTCCTAACACTTCAGATTATTTTAAGAGAAATAACTTACATATTAGGTATATTACGTACGCAAAATACGCGCATTGACGTGGAGTTGCGGACACCAGCCCGTATTACTTATTACCTAGGTATATTACCTAGTTACTGGGTTGTGGAGGTCAGATAGGCAGTCATTCCATGTAAAATACTGGTATTCAGCTGCATCCGGTTAGACTGGGTTCACACGGCATTGTCCTGCACGTTTTTTTGCAGTATACGTCTTAACGAATAAATAGTGGCACATACATTGTACATAGAACCATTCACATATCGTTTGTACTGCAAAAAATCGTACACCGTTTATGCGTTTAAACGAATACTCAACGGACTTGTCAAGCAAATCGAATGAACTTTAACGTATTCGGCTTGCAGTGGCACATAGTATACCTCTGTCTCGTTCACATGACACGATGTTCATACGTTTTTCATCGAATGAAAAAACTGTGTGAAGACTGCTGCTATTCGTTTTTTACACGAATAAAAATCAACCGTATGAACACCCGGGTGATTGTACGTTAAAAAAACGAATACAAAGAAAACGTGCAGGACAATGCCGTGTGAACCCAGCCTTAGACTGGAAGCCGACCCCAACATAGTTGGGAAAAGGCTAGGCAGATGATGATGATGAACTTATTAGGTATATCCATTGTAATATCTTCAGCTGCAAGTAAATTCATTTAAAATTAAACACAAAAGTTTGAATCATGTAACCTTTTAATTTATAAACAATCAACAGAAACATACATTCAAGCATCACATTTTGCTATAGATACAACACATTTTTACATAAATTTTTAGGTACGTCTTTGGCAAGTCGACTCCTTGAACCCCGGTATATGTAACAGTCACACCCCATATTAAACACTAATGTACACTAAAACCACGATTAAAATAAATATAGGTCTCATCCTAACTGCCAGTACTATCGAAACTATTGAATTCAAATTAACTAATAGACTACTTAATCAAAGTAAAAGCAACTCAGTAAGCTACGTAGGATTTCATATTTACGCCACTGAAAATAGTTAGTACGTAGTGATATTTTATAGCTAAATGAAATGATAACCATTTAGTGTTATGAAACATGAGATCAGCTACGAGAAATATGTTAGTAAGAAACTTGTAGTAGTATAAATAGAAAAGCATGTACGATTGCATTGATTTATAGCCTCGAATAAAAAAAAAACTTAACAACATAGAATCAGACGAAGTCTGTGTTTATCACACGGAGCTTATTTATGATATGTCTCTTCTTGAGCCTTCAGCTATGGTAACAGAATTCACAACAAAACGTAATAGTGTAGCAGATGACAATACAACTAAACTTACAAATAAACTGCATTTTATTAATATTATGTACACACAGTAACATTGCACACTCTTCTACATAAGTCTCGTCTGAGCTGGGAAATACTCATAATTATTATTATCCAAAATATACAGAAAGATAATATCTACGTACACTAATTCTTCAATACTGTTAATTTTTAAACAACAAAACCGTTCACCGCCGATGTGGTAAGCAAAATGAATTTACAATTCCTTTTTATATTTGGCATACAATGGCTTATCAAAATCCAGTGGAATGGTTCTAAAATATATTCTGTATATCTCAAAAGTTCATTTGGACAATCTTTGGCACTAAAATCTTACGTCTAATACAAGTCTTGTAGACTGAACCAAAGACAAGGATGATAACGATACGTTTTGCATTGATTACAACTTTTCTTACATCTAAGTTTGTCTTAAGTCACGGATTATGAGAGAGTTCGACTAGCAAGTCATTTTCACTGATTGCACCATCCCTTTTGTAGTCCGTACAACCATATATCACATGGACACTTCAACTCATGAGACTGTTTCTATGAGTCCCGTAGCACTTAATAGGCAGTGTCAGCGGTCATACGAAATCGTTCACCTCGTTCTGTAGGGGCGTGTCGATCTTGTCGACGCACTTTCTGATAGCGTCGAGGATAACGACGATGCGTCGGTCGAGGGCGGCGAGGTGCGGCTCCCACAGTACCGGGTCCACCGGGTCATTCTTTAATGAATCACGGAGGACTTTCGATAGTGATACACCGTTGTGGAATCTGTTTGAATCAAAGAGGAAAATCCTTTAGGGTTGGATGATAATATTACTCGTCATATTATACATGGAAGTTTAAACATGTAAAACAAAAATATATTATAGTACTAACCCGCACATTTTACTCCATAGAAATTGAATTTTGTGACTTACTTTAATAATGTAGAGAGGGTTGTATGCCTCACGATGCAGCACTGCAGCAGCGGTGCCAAGATGCTAAGTTCGTCGTGGAACGCCTTGCCGAACGCACGCCCTTGATCCAGATGCAGTGTAAACGTCTCGTTCCCGAACATTCTGCATTAACAACACTCGTTAAAACAACCTTAACTTGGCTATATCCTTACAAAACTTGAAATTCTGCATTACAATGACAGCGCATATCTTAACTATAAATAAGTAGTTGTTTTATTTCCAGTATGAACGGAATTGAGCTCCAATGATTTAAGGAAACGGCCTTCTCGTTCGATTTTCCGGTTGGGCCCGTAATAATGCAGATTTATATGCAATGTAAAATGTCGTATAACCAATAAGATTGAGAGATCATAAGAACACCAGGTGTAACTTTGGACAATGCAAACACATTCCATGTTTCTTTCTAACTGAATTGCCATGAAAGTCATTTGGATGATTTCTTTCTTCACGATAAATGACCGAGATTTAATTTTAGAACTAGATTTCTTTTGATAACGGCCACGATTGACAAGAGAATCACCGTTTCCTCATGTAGAAACAATACAGATATGAGTGATGATGAAGCATACGAACTTGAAGGTTTCATAGTGATGTCTATCCATGTTCCCAGAGAGGAAGTCGAAGATCGACATGTCCATCAAGTCGAGCAGTCGACGACCGGAGTCATATGGAGGGGTTGTGCGAATCTAGAAGAAAACAAGAATAAGTACTAAATATTTTTTATAGCACTGTATGGCCTAAACCCGCACTTATGTCAAGCTTTTTTTTTTAAGGATGAGAAATCATCAAAAGACCCCTCCCGCTCTGGGTGGAGCGGAAGGGAGTGTCAGACTCTTACTGACTAAAACCCACCCGTCCTTCCTTAGCCCTTTATGTTCCGATCCAGCGGTAACCCTTTCGGACAATCCCGCTGACCCACTTAAGTCAAGCTTTACTGTGACTTAAATAGACTATTTTTACACAGAAAAGCGTGACTTAAGTGCCGGTTTAGGACACACGAGTTATAAAATAGTATACGAGACGTGTGTTTAACACCCTCGCTAAGGTCAGGCGTTCATTTCACGCCGTGCAAAAATGGACTACTTAAGTCACACGTATCGTAATAGATATACTATAAACATACGTTAAAAAAAAACGATACGTTATCAATTAAAACCATCTAGATAGTGTAAGTTAATGTGGATAACACCGTTCCAACCATGGATAAAGTCCGGTTAAAATTATTGCTTTTATTTGGAGAAAACATATATATGTATGTATTTCTGAAAAGTGGCAAACGTTGATAGTAATTGTTATAAGCAAAAGTGGCGACCGGAAGGAGGCATAGCCCCTCAAATATGATTCTACTTAACAAATTGAATCTATGAGGTATGAGGGAGTGTTCCATTAAGGTAATGGTGGAGGTTGATATCTTCCATAACTTAACATTTTTTCATTAATACTAAAAGTTCCGATATCTACGAATAAAATAAAAAGCGCATTAATGTCTGCAAAGTAATATCCTGTTTGATAAAATCATGTAAAACTTACCGTATCGCAATAATCTGATTGGAGTTCCCACTGTGCTTTTCTTCGCTTATGATAGGACCTTCTCCATGGATGCCGCCAGACCTGAAGATAACACACAAATTGATGCAAAAACGATTAAGTAATGAAATTACTGGTATAACATTGACTTAAATAAATAACAAAATTAAAATTAAATTCTAAGTTAACTAAAACTATACAGACTATTAAAAAATAGCGTCGAAAAATTCATCCGCATGAAATTACTTAAAAATAACCGATGACATAGGCGTCTACCTTATAACACCCCTCTGCTTACATCGAGGGTTAAAAAGTAGGCGATGAGATCGCCTTAGGGTGTAATAAAAGAGCCTGACTAGTGACTACCAACCTGATTGGCTAATCGGTTTACCGCGGCATGAGCTAATATTCTTTTACAATTAGTGCCGACACGAGAAAAGAAGACAATGACCCTTTAGGCCCTAAGGGCATACCTACATTATTTCTCCAAAACTGTTCACCGCTGCACTGAAGGACGTTTTCAAGGTTCTGGACTGGAAAGGGGCTGGTACTAACATCAATGGCGAGTACATAACTCACCTTCGGTTTGCCGACGATATAGTAGTTATGGCTGAGACTATGGAGGACCTCAGTACAATGCTCGATAACCTCAGTAGAGCCTCCGAAAGACTGGGTCTTAAAATGAATATGAACAAAACGAAGGTCATGTCAAATGCCTATGTAACACCCACTCTGATAAAGATCGGAGACGCTACACTCAAAGTTGTGGACGAGTATGTTTAGCTAGGACAAACGGTCCAGTTAGGTAGGTCCAACTTCGACAAAGAGGTCAATCGTCGAATCCGACTCGGCTGGGCAGCGTTCGGGAAGCTACGCAATATCTTATCGTCCCACATACCGCAGTGTCTCAAGACGAAAGTCTTTGACCAGTGCGTGTTGCCAGTGATGACATATGAACGTGGTCGCTCACAATGGGTCTTATTAGAAGGCTAAAAGTCACGCAAAGGGCAATGGAGAGGGCTTTGCTTGGAGTTACCCGTGATCGAATCAGAAATTAGGATATTCGTAGGAGAACCAAGGTAACCGACATAGCCCGAAGAATTGCCAAACTTAAGTGGCAGTGGGCAGGGCACATTGCTCGCAGAACAGATGGCCGATGGGGCCAAAAGGTCCTGGACTGGCGACCGCGTACCGGAAGACGTAGCATTAGAAGGTCTCCCACAAGGTGGATTGACGACTTTGTGAAGGCCGCAAGAACCCGTTGGATGCGAGAAGCATAGAACCGGTGAAGTGGCGGCTTAGGGAGGCCTATGTCCAGTAGTGGACGTCTTTCGACTAAATTGATGTGGTAGCTACCCTGGTTTTAGCGTAGTTGGCAAATAATAAGATGGTAGTACTCAAGATCTTAGGGGAAAACCTAGGATCTCACAAGTTGAAGTTGAAATAACGTATGGCTAATGAAATGAAGTTAAATACTTATCAAGGTTACCGCCTCGTTATACTATATTATGTCCGCTTGATACATGTCTCCGTTCTCAGTGCAGTGGTTAGTTATTATTAAATTCCTTATTAAGCTTTAAACAGCTAAGCAGAGATTAGACCGAAATGTCATGGAACTATTATTTTAAATTATAATTATGATTTTGCTATAAACCCTTCTTTTATGTGCCATGGGCGAACCTCTGAGCGTATTATCCCACTAAAATGTAGAGTTTACACGAGATTATTTTGTACCTAAAATAGGAAAAGAGTACAGCAATACTAAAGTATCCGTTTTTATAATTTCTGGATGTTCGCGAATTTACTAATATTCTATTCCGAATTGTTTATCCGAATCTACATTTATAATTATTATAAAACCGTTGAAGAAAGGATAAAATGTTATGTTATGTAAGCATTACTGCTTTATTCAATCAATGCTTTTTAAAATGACACTCCACTTTAGATTTAATATTTGACATTGTGTATTTCTTTATAATGCTTGGTTTAAATTCAATCATTTTATTTATTTAATTTTAATGTGATTGAAGTATTTATTTTATTACTAATTTTTTTTCAATGTTAGCATTCCTAATTTAAAGCAGCGATTACAAAGTTTTGTAAAGACCTTTATTTGATGCTGGTTGATTTTTTTTATCACTGATAGTATTTCAAGGAACCTCGCATATCCAATTCAGTGAACAGCCTGATAATGAGAAACTGCACACGTCAATCGTTTACGTTGAAATATGTACACAGTCCGTAGTTATACAGAAATTAAACACAGATTTGATCGCCCGTATAAAGTGCACGCGGTTATACCAAGGAGCGGTGCATTATGTGTGATGCATTACATCGCCGACGCCGATGTAACAACGTACCTACGTGATAATTTGTTACCAACAACCACGCTCAATTTGATAATCTCTATATAACATGTACCTACCTACCTGGGTAATCATGTCGCAAGAATTTAATTGAAAACCATAAAAACGATAGACACGATATTTCTGAATAACATTACGATGCAAAGAGAACCTTCTAATTAGTTTCTTGTACCTATAAAACGTAATTTTAAAATTAAAATACTAACCTTTCGTTCAGCGATATCGGAGGAGGGCAAGAACGCGGCGAAGCTCCCTTCAAGCATGTCAGGGTTGCCACAAATCGCATGACCAGTATCGCAGTAGTACGAACACTTTCCGTGGAAACAGAAATTATTCGCCGGCGAAACGAAGAACGTCTTGAGGATGTCACCTTCAGTCACATCGTAGATCTCTGTCGTCATGTTGAGCACGCGGCCCACGACCGGCATCGCGCGACGGAAACCGAGTATCCTGGATAACACATGATTTAGATTAGCGTCACCTCTATTCGTGTACATTGTGGCGAGCAAATAGGGACGTTAGTTTCCTATTGAAGATTGGGTCAGCTATTGACTTAAAAAATCGAACTGGTAAAATAATAAAAGGCTGCTTCTGCGATTTTTCTCCATTTTAAGAAAGTTGATTTTGTATCAAACGGTATCAAAAGTCAGAAAGTTTATTTGCCAACATTTTTAAGTCAAAAGATTGCGTAAATATTTAACCCCAGGCTTAATAATGTTGAATTCCACAAGAATGACTCTTGCGAATGAGTCAACCAAAGCGCTGTATGTTAATAATGTATGACAAGTACGACCCACCTGTCCAGGTGAAACGCGGCTATTTCAGCATAGTGCCGCTCGTAATCAGAAAAATAGAAATGATTCGGTAACGTCTGCACATCTCTAGCAAATCTGTGAACAAAAGCAAATAAAAGTAAATTCAAATTCAGTCGTGAAAATATCAAAGGAAGGAGATGTTATTTGTACTACAAAACAGCCGATTTATCTTTAATGTTATGCTCGTGTCGAGATATTATACAGCGCGTTATAAGAGGATTTAAATAGATAAAGCACGGAGCTGGCCCGGCTCCCTACTTTAGCCGCCATTGATGACTATCTGCATTAATCAATTTGCAGCATAAGCTAGATACGAATAACCAGACTAACGACATTGAAGAGCTTTTTATCTTCTTAATATGATAAATTATTATAGCGCGATCATGAAACCCATTGTTCTAACAATGGGTAAAAAGTATTGAGGCTAAGGTAAAAATATAAGTACCCACATAATTTACTTTTTAATTAATGTCATGACCCGAAAAGTAATATTGAAATCGATCTTAATTCTTAAAAAAACATAAAACACCAAAGCGAAATTTTATCATAATATCACCAAAAATTCTTGGCAGGTACTTATTCAGGACGTAAATTGAAACCGAGTAATATAAATCCATTAAAGAGAAATATCAAATATCGACTCCCGGAGATAAGGGACCCCTGTCCTTTGAAATAAATTTATAACGTCGAAAAATGTTAAATTACGTACTTAAAATGGTAAAATTACTCATTTCGCAGTAACAAATGGAGGTATAATTTCTTTTAGTGTCTAATGAGTCGAATGTGGGTGCTTAATCAATTTCTCGGAAACAAAACGGTTAAAGTGGCTCTTAAATCGTGAATCTGGTTAGATAGGAGCAATCCCGGGAATATACTGCACCGAGTGTCTTCCGATTTATAGTCCTCAGTGCGGCTCGTAAGTGAGATAGTACAATTTAAAAAGGCTACTAACAAATGGTTTAGATTCCATGTCCTCTTTACCTTTTCGACATTAAATAGCTTCCACTAATTTTGAATACTTTTTACTCCAGCTAGTGGATCTAGAATCCCGATACAATATATCACTTGTACAGAAGTGGCAGTCAAGGTGATAAAACTAATAGATACTCGGATAGGGAAGGGTTACCACCGACTGTCGCGTTATTTATCGCGCCCTTGTGGATCGTGAAAGATCCACGAGGGCCTCTTGATATGTCGCCGGGGTAACCCCTCGAGTCTATAATTTTCTAAGAAAAGTTATCCAGTCCGCTAGAAAAGTTAACTGTCTGCCTATGTTCGAGTATTTCAAGGCGAGAATAATTTATTTTGTTTTGTTTTTTTAACGCCTTTGAAATCTAATGTTGGTTTCAAGAACGATGTAGTAACAGATGTAAAACTATGTGCATACATAACTTGGTGACGAAAATACGTCTCACTTGTGACGCCCTCAGTATTATTATCTTTATTTTATATAGAATCCATATTTTTAAAATAAAAGCGAAGTGCTAAGACGTCTGATACTCGATATACAGGCCTGTCGGGAGTTTCGTGAAATTCCCGCGAGTACATTTTTGGGAATGCTCTTTGTATTCTTTGTCACGTAAAAATTGTATCAGATAGCATTACAGAATATTGAATATGCAATGCGGTGCCTATGTAGTTGGGTTTTACACATAACCTCTTTGAAATATCGTCGCAGAGGTTGCTAAGTTGTCTTTCCATAAGTTCACTGCAACAGTTAGGTCTAAAAGCTTTCGTAAATATGAGCAAGTGCGAGGTACTGAATAGAAAACACAATCAACTTTAACAATGGTACGCAAGTAACAGAACTTGGCGAACTCACTACTTCAATAGCACTTGTAGTTGAGAATAGTGTGGGCAAGCCGCTAAGCCGATCGCACGAAAGAACATTCTCGGAGTTTTGTGAATAGAACGAGCACACCCAACAAGGTGACAGGAAAGTTGTAGGAACTCCTTCAGGAGCGTGCGCGGACACTTCAAACTACTCCCAACCCAACTTGTTTACCAAACAAAATAAAACTTACGTATCTGTGAAAGACATGATGGATGATGGACGGACACTCAAGGCAAAACTATAAATTATGGACGCTCGATGTGGGACTTACCTCATCGGCTTGAAGAGAGATTGGACGCCATTAGGGTAGTCAATGATAAGTTTCAACTGCGTGCCTCCCTCTTTTTGCTCTGTCGAAAAATAATTTATTGTTAGATTCTAAGTAGTAGTATTAGGTACCCAAGTAACCAGTACCTACCCAAATTTGAATTCAGCCTTCAAACTAGCAATTTAGATGTTATTAGAATGTCGCTTATCGCGGTTATCGAGCACTGGTGTCACTAAAAATAAATGATCCAGTATATACCATAAAGTCGGATCAACAATGAAATCCATTTAAGTTGTTTAAATATTTAAGTCCAATTCGAAGTAAAGGGCGAGATTGTTGTGGCACTATTGTCCGACGGACCGCTAACCCCGCAACTGATTGCAGATCCACCCTCATGTAATATACATAGATACCTACCTGCTTCAGCTTTTACATATTATGCTATTATCATCTTAGTTATATTTTATACTATTTCAAGATTGTCTCCATAATTCATAAATTAATGTTTTACACAATAGGGTATTGTGTAAAAACATTTACTTATTAATTAATAAAAAAAAATGTAGGTGGGTAATGTTGTAAGGCTTTTCTACATATTATTAAAAAATATATCGTGATATTAAAAAGCGCATGTAATACATTAAAACTGTGGGCATCGAATGTCCAGTCGTGGAGTGAGGGTGGCGTAAAGGTTGTCTGTCTAAACGTAATTGCTTTTCTAAGTCCGATCAACGGTGCACTGAATATTTTATGGCCATACATACTTAAATTGAGATCAGGGCTCACTCAATAGTTGAATCGATTTCAGTTATGTCGAATGTTGAATAGTGTTATAAATAAGACGAATAATTACGAACTTAATTTCGAATACAAAATTGACTGTGCCCTCAAAATCAGTAAGCTTGAAATCTAATACAGATTGTACTACATATATTATCTTTCGATTTTTTAATCTAAGAGGTTTATAGAATTAATTTGAAAGGTAAACTTACCTACATGTAGGATGGTGGAAGTGGCCATATCTTTAAGAAGGTCTTCCACTAGCGGTTCCGCATCCTCATACAATTCGTGTTGAGCTATCTTCAGTTGGAACCTTTCCAAATTAGAAGCGTTTATGCTGCAATAGAAATTGATTGGTATTATTATACGACATTAATTTCCATTAATTATCTATTATGCGGCATTCTGCCTTTTGTTTGGGTATAATTGGAGAACAAACGACTGATCCAAATGCAATCATATAGCAGTCGCATACGTATGGCTAACAACAACCTAATAATTGGAGCTACTATAGTATTATTGATTAGATAAACACTGACCCAATTTAATACGTAAATATTGAACATAAACAAGAGAGACAAAAGCGATGCGTAGTACGTCATCGATGAAGTTACTTTAAATTTTTCGCACACGCCCGTAAACCTGGTCGTTAACGTCAAGATTTACATGGAAGATTTTCCGACGGCGCGGTGCGGCGCGGCGGCGGCGTGTTGGTTTTGGCTGCGTGGAACACATAAGTGGACGTGATTTGCCTACTAGCTGGAGGTGTGAGACTCCGGGCGACACGACGCAGCACGGAACTGAATACTAAGGAGCGTACGTGTAACGTTTTCGATTTGTGGCATGCTCCGATAACCTGCATTTAGAAATCAAGCCGGCAGCTATTCTAAAATTTATTGACTCTTCTTCGGTGTGAATTGTGCCGGCGTCGAGTGGGAATTCAAAAAACTCGATTGTTCCGGCTCGCGACAAGTGGACGTTCATGATTCTAAATGAACACGAAGCCCTATTTACTTCCACGTTTTATCTGAGCTTATTATGCGCACAGCGACCGAAAAATATAAAGAATTCATAACAAAAGAAAACGTTCTCGTGTTAAACAATGAATGTTCATCTCCTCTCATATTTACGTAGATGATGCCAATTTTGAAAAAATTGTGCCAAATTTTCCATATATCAACGCAACCCTTTCTACATGATACACGATTTCGGTCATAACAGGTCCCGTCATATCACGAGCGGCGTTTTAAGGAAGCCATCATGTATTCATTCCATTTAGTTTTATTGTCAAAGACCCGCGCCTATCTCGGCAGGACCCCGTAACTGGATTTTAAATAAGATTCCTTGTAGGTCTTGTGAAATTTGCCTCGCAAGATAAAGAAAGGTCGCTTGTCTGTTTCGTATTATAGAATCATTCTGCGCTGGAAGTATGATATGATCCTTTTTTATAGTCTTGTATCAAACGAAATCCTGTTGATAGTGTACCTAAACGCGGACGGAATGTGATATTCTTTTCATTGCTTTCACGGTGCCCTATGAGATTTGGCCTAATATTTGCTTTCGTGAAATTACCTGAAGCAGCGGAGGCCGGCCGCGACCTACCTGTTTGATTTTGATGCATACTTCAGTGCTCTGCGGGGGCATTCGTGGTGGATGAAAAGCTGTCGCCTTTAGAATGTGCAGTCACGTGTTACATATTATAACGTTACAATGTGACGCTGAGGCACATTCGGAACCGCAGCCGCGAGGAAATATGTAAACAGTTGTTCTAGTAATGTTCGAGTTATCAAAGTTTAATTGCGGTAATAACGAAGTAACTAACAATTTAATTTGGCGACTCGCGGCGTGCTACATAAATCGTACTTGTGGATGTCAGCTGTCGGCAACTTTAGAGAATTTTCCTTGTAATGTCCTTTTCGCGTCGTTTTTCGCAGAACATTTTAATTAATATTTCTTAACCCACTGAATATTCCTTTTATTTTGGTATTTACATTCTGCGCAATTTTCTAAACGATTAAAATATTATGTTGATTGCTTTTTTCGAGTACACTTTGAGAAATATACAAAAGATATGCTCAGAATACCTAATAAATTCGTTTTGCAAGGGTTTTAGTCTACTTTAGACTTTCCATGGTTATTTTATGGACTTTATAATTCAAAAGTCTTTTTCAGCATACGTACCGTTAGCGTGTTTGTAGGTAACGTTTGACCAATTCATATTAATTGTTGAAAGGATAATGACCTGTCACAACTTACATATTTTTACATAAATATTAAGGCCAAAACCTGCAGCAGGCCGTAAATACGTCAACTTTTGACTTGAAGCCCTTACCTAGGTTCTAAATCCTCCATCTCTCCAATGGTGGGGTTATCTGGCCTCAGGACGTTAAGATCCCGATGTGGGGGGATGACTACCGTGTGTTCTTCGGCTTTACCCTGCAGCTGCGCGAATAGGATCCTCTGCAGGTCTTCGTAGCGGTCCGTGGGGGGGGCGGGGGTCCGGGGCTCGGTATCCACCCCCCCTCCACTCGTCTCGCTCGGAGCTGACTGCTCGTATTCTCGAGACCCGTTGCTGCCATTACTGGTGGAAGAAAGGGTTAATGAGTTGCATTGAAATTGTAATTTTAATGTCTGCTACAAAACAAATAGTCACACGATAACACTTGGTGAACTGGGCGTCAAGTTCGGCATTAGAAAACACATGCCATGTTCAGCTTGAATGTACTTTATACAGAGTTTGTTAACTTAATATCACATTGTTATGATATCTCTCCAATTAAAATAGAAAAAGAACTTAACGCCACGTTCTCAAGATTCTCGAATGTTAGAATCTTAAGTCCGCGTCCGCGCGAATGTTACATTCGCCGGTTGAATTATTGAGATACTACGCGGAATGTGTCAGACATTCCTTTCACATCAACTCGCGCGTAAATGGCTTCATGTAGATTGTAGACAATCTCTTTCAGTTGCTAACTTTAAGTTCTGCATCAGCGTGGGAGTTAGTTGGAGGAAAAGTGAAGCAACTCCTGTTACCACAATTGCGAGGTCACAGTCTAGCAATTTACTGGAAGGTGGATAATATGTATAGCTTAATATAAGTGTTGTTGGTCACAGCTTCATTTATCTAGCATGAAAGCTTAGTCTTTCTCCCGCAAATTAAATAGTGTGAGACTACAGATAAAGAAAATATCAGGTATAGTAAATGTTTTGAGAAAATCATGACAAAACTAGGAGAAACTTTTGAGTTGTCAGAAAACTTTTGGTCCGCAACGGAAATCCGGATCAAACATTCCTCCTTTTTTTTGTGATTTTCTGAAAAGGTCGGTACATTGTGTAATGGAGTAAGTAGATCAAAGAAAATCCTAGAATAATCAATTAGTTTGAAAAATAAAATAATAAAAATAACTTATAATAAGAACAAGAACAATATTAGTAAGAACTCTACAGTACAGCCATAATAATTACTCAGACAAAGCTTACTTAAAGTCCTAATAACCAAAAGGACCAAAAATATCACTACATTTGTAAAGACCAGCAGAAATATAACAAACATTTTTCAAGTGATTCCATCTTTATTACCAAGTACTTAGTTATTACTTCGACTTAATAAAGGCTTTTAACGAAATACAATTAGATTGAAACAAAAACGAGTGCTCTTTGAAATAATGATTCGTATTCTGGTATCGGCTTATTGTTAGAATTATCAATTATATTCGAGAATGTAAATAATTGAAAGGTATTAATAATTTAAGCTTGTCTATTACCTAATATAATGACTGCTATAGTAACTGCTCGTTGTTGAACAAATTCTGAGAATCATTTCTGAGGTGATTCATCTTATAATATTGTGAGGTATCGATTCATAAAATCTTCAGATAGTTACCTACATTGTTTTTATGTATGTGTTTTTAGGGTTGCGTAACCTCCGCTGTCCGTGCGTCCGTCTGTCTGTCAGCGAGAGTATCTAATAGGTAGACAGTTGAAATTTTCACAGAATGTGCATTTCTATTGCCGCTATAACAACAAATAATAAAATAAAGCCAAGTCCATACAAGAAACGTGTTAAAAAAATGTAGTGTTAAATATACGGTTGTACGGAACCCATCGTGTGCGAGACCGACTCGCACTTGGCCGGTTTTTTTCTGTTCTTTATTTTCATTCCATAGTGCTAAAAGATCTTACAATATCTTAAAACCTAAGGTACAATTACGTAGGGAACAACAACATATTTTTTTTTTTATAAAAGTAAAATTAGGAAACAATTTTATTTATTTATTTCTGGCGACGCAGGCCCATACATATATAAATATATTAACCTGAACATACATATCCTTATTATAAAACAGTACTTCACTAGCTAACTCTTGAGCGGTTCTGTGGTATGGTGTGGTTTATGTTATAAATATTAATTGAGTATAAATTATAATGTATGTTCGTAACCCCATGTTACCTCACTCTTTTGTACCTACCCCATTCCCTACTCTTAGTCTGAACATAGTAAAGACACGTGGAGCATACTATTTTGACTGGCGACAGCGGGCAATCCGTCACGTTTTGAATGACCTACTAGCGTTGGAGGCACATCGAACGCCATATATTCCTCACTGGTTGGCATACCCAGCGGGCATTGACGGGATGACAACAGCTGAAGCGTGACTATATTTTTTATATGTATACCTAAGTCATCTTTATACACTAACTGGTAATAATCCAGGACACAATTCTTTTTCTGATCGATAAAAACATGGTCTTCGGACTTGCGAAATGTTGTTAAAGATAATTTCAAAATTGTAAAAGAGAATTCAATTCAATTCAATTTCCACAGCAACAACAACCAAACAATAAACATATCGACAACTGAAAATCTTTAAGGTCAATCGACAGCACTATCTAAGTATCTAACTGAATAATAATAAATTATGAGGAAAATAGGTTGATCGATCAACATTGATTGTCAATTAAGATATTAACCAGCCGTAGCACTTCCTCGTAGCGCTACGAGAAACGGGCCTCCCTCGTAGACCGCTACGATTTTTACAAGCATACGGCTACGAACTATTTATTTTCTATTGTAGTTGTATTCCTACTACATTAAGGATTCCGAGCACTTACATTATTTCCACAAGAATCTAGAGCAAACAAATGCATATCCGTTCACTCAATGTAGCGGTAATTGGAGGCTCTACGGCGCTACACTGGTTAGATATCAAAATGATAAACAAGAATAGAGAACTTTGTATGAGAACAGGCCTTCAGGCTTCTAAATAACATGCTTTAGTTGAATATTAATTTATTTATGCATTATTGTATTAAACCCAATTCTACTAAGTAACTGTTAAGTGCTCGACTTACAAATTGCCTTCAAAACAAAGAAATAAATACCGAAACTTGTTGAAAATAATCACACACTCCAATATTCAGGTTATTGTTGGGTGTATTGTTTCGGTCTATTGAGAGTATTGAGGTTCGAGTCCGGTCTAAATCACTCAATAACGTTAGCTTCAAGTGTTTGCGATTGCGTGGGCAATTGTTTACAGATGTAATCATTACGAACTCGGTGTTCGACAACTGAGTTGAAATTGTAATCAATAAATGAGTACCTAGTGTGTACTTAAGTAGCGATTTTTTCGATTTCGATTTGGTCTCTAATTGACTGTGGATTTGGATTGGGTGGGTATAACATAAAATAGAATCTGATCGTCCACGAAAAAAGCCACGAATACCGTTATGTTTGTATACCCATATTTGTATTTTGTGTTTCACGAACTGTGTCCAGATAAACGTTATGCTTTCTTTACCCAAAGAAACAGTGATTGTGGGTTAAAACTCCACCTACCCGCTTTAGGCTCGCATGGTGGATTATGGTCTAGTCCCTCTCTCAGAGAGGACGCCTGTTTCCCAACAGTGGGAATATTGTCGGGTGATTTAACTTGTGGTTTTAAATGTAACAAGTTGTAATGAGCACAGAAAGATTAATAAGTATTTTTTACACTCTTAATAATATTAATTAAGATAAGCCCGGAGCCCCAGAAGACATATACATAAGTATGTAGATAGAGATAGATAAGTAAGTCCTATTGTTGGGTCATGAGGTCTTGCTGTATGATATGTTGATGTATGTGTAGTCATAATAATATTATGTATTTACGATAACCGTCTATGGGTACACCTACATATTTCCTATATAGAAGAACTCGAAATTTTTCCCAAACATCAGTTAGAAATGTTGAAATAATAACATATTATTTAGGAGTTACATAAGTCGACGACACGGTTGGCGCAGTGGCTGAGCGATCGACTGCTGCGCTGCGTGTCGCGGGTTCGATTCCCGCACGGAACAAATATTTGTATTGCCTACAGGTAGTTGTTCCGGGTCTGGCTGTTTGTGTATATGAACTTAAATGTTTGTAAACGCACCCACGATACAGGAGTAATTCCCAGTGTGGGGCATCAAAAAAAAAAAGTTCCTCCGTGAACGGTCATGGGACTTTTCCATAATCGTTATGCTTATCAGACAGGCTGATGATAGCAAACTGAGGGGCAATTCTCGTAATTTTAAGAACGTTCAAAGTCTGATCTGTCTCAATCTGTCAAAAATACCTATAATTTCCCTACATTTTTGAGAAGTTTTTGACATTGATCGTCGCTGAGATGAGATTTCAACTAGATTTTGTACGTTTTCAATTACGGGAATTGGCCCCTTAGAATTGGCCTTTGGATGACGGGCATTCTTCATTCTCCTACTGTCACAGGAGAAACTCTGCAGCCTATTATTATTTATTATTATGCTGGAAACCACACAGTTTTTGCATATTAACTATTAAAATTATAAACGCTCAAGTCATCGCCTGAGTGCGCGTCTTTTTTCACCGACAGGTCGACACTTCATGTGACCAGCCAGAGGGCTGGGTTGTTCTTTGGCCAAAGAGTTAGCGAATTATTTAATTCAACGAGGCAATGCTGCCAGTCTCATGGGCACATTTCCGAATGACAGCGATGCGGACCAGTTCTTGTACGCTTAAGTGTCCTTTGTGTTTGTATTTATTTGTATGGTTAGCCATTTAATTTAGTACCTAGTGTTAATAGTTATGTAAATAGCTGTGTTAAATATTGTGAAAACTATTACAATTAGTTAAAAAACCAGATAGATATTAATATTGGACTAAACTCATTCACACAAGCATGATTCAGAAAACCGCAGAGTTTATGCTCTGCGGTTTTCTGAGTCATGCTTATGTGATTTCATGCTCATGCTTGTGTCATAGAGTTTTTATGTACCAATTGTTAAAAACCACAAAGATCTTATAATGATCACCACACTTGCTGCGCTACTCAGAAATATATATTTTACCCGACTTTTTACTTTTCAGTGGATACTTTTATTAAAATAGAGTTTTACCCAAATAATTATAGAAATAAACCTAAACATGGGTACCTACTACCTACTTATATGGTGTACATAATAAAGAGTATTCTATTCTATTCTATTCTACTGTACTTATCTCATTATGTTTTAATAACCTCAATTAGAATCGTATAGCGGTCAAGTAAGCCTTATTAAAAGGGCCCTAATAAAATAGCCTATCTCTTATTAGATTTCTCATGAAATTGATTAGTGTTATGTATAAAATTAAAATAATATGAATAACTACCTGATATTTCCAAACTTTTTGTCGAACAAAACACAAACAATGTTTTTTTTCCTGGGTTGCTGCGCTCTCTTAACTTATTGTTTCTTGTATGGCTT
This sequence comes from Luperina testacea, assembly GCA_927399505.1. Lineage (NCBI taxonomy): Eukaryota > Metazoa > Arthropoda > Insecta > Lepidoptera > Noctuidae > Luperina > Luperina testacea. The sequence goes on along the minus strand of OV656763.1, from coordinate 7,586,963 downwards.
AGAAAGTATTACCTTATGGACATAGAGGACAAAGTGGTAGGGGCGCCCAGAGGGTTTTTGAGCAAGCTTATGCACGGCGAAAAGTTGAGTAGGTGCGGCATGATAACATAACACCGAAAATATATTTGAATAATTTCGGATATCTAGGAGCCCCGTGGTCAGGTGACCACTTTCAGATTTCGAAAAAGGAGCAAAAATAAAGTGATCTTCAGAGCCTGCTTTTGGTACGATCGTGTGCGGCCTAAGCCATAATGACTTAAATAGGCAAATCTGATAAAAAATCTCCATAGAGAGCCTTATTAGTACTTTTAGAAGCTGATATTTTTTTTTATAACGCCTTCCCTTTTTATCCTCACAGGCTACACAGTACCTACAATACACATTTACTTACTAGTTGCTCATAACAAATCGTATTTATTCATATTACTCAGATATTTCCGCGAAAACATTAGAGATAATATCATAACTATCTTTCATAGATATTTTATTAGTTCTATGTGATAATAACGAGATCGAACATTTATTTTAGATCGCCGCCAGCAAATGTTCTTGTGGATAGTTTCGTGTCTCGTAATTAATATTTATGGTGATTTAATCTTTTACATTTGTTTTTCTAGATTCTTTAAAACATGGAGATTTTTAATTGTCAGACAGGATGTTGGTCATATTATTTATTATTACGTGTTCATATGTATACCTACATTAGTAATTATATTTTATTCTTTTTACGTAGGTACATTACTACTGTTGAAAACAACAGTATAAGCTTAAGCTCTTAAACCTTTAAGAGCTTATATTGGGAACTAGGTAGTTCTTGCCGATAGGAAACAAGAACAAATAACTGATAAATTCGATTTATTCCGGTCGGATCTCCTACGGTCCCTCCATTAGTTAATAATAATATCTAAACAAAGTTATAAATAGCAGCACATAATAGGTATAAATAAAGTAATTTTATAAACTAAAAATAGATACTTAAGAACACACATAAGATACTTAAGCAATTTAAGGGGCTTACAGCACCTAAACGCAAAAAACGCAAGTTTTAGAAACAATAAAAGTAGGTAGGTATATGATCCACTACAGTAAACTACATCAGAAAAATATATGATATTCTTCAGGATATATGCTAGGTAGATATTGTGTTGAAAAAATAATACAACTAATTTGATACGATAGAAGAAAATCATGAAGATACCTCTAAAAATATTCTACAAGCAACATAATAAAGCTCTAGTGTTTAAATTTTTTAGTCCAAACAATAGATTTTTTGTAAATAGATAATTGCTTCATATTTTACAATAAAATCAGCGTTGTGTCATCGCGCTTCTCTTTCTTTTCTATGCAGTCCGACATAGACCGTGTTTAGGTCATGTAGTCGCCTTAAATTACCGAATAATTCAACAGTTTTTGTTTCTGCTTTAATAAGACAATAATATAATCGCGATATTTGCTATTGTATGACTTTTTTTACAAACCTCTAGCCTACACACGCCTACACACATTGTGTCGAGTTGTCAGTATGCGAAATAACTAACTAACGTAATGTGCCGACGTTGGTATTTAACACAATAAGTTAAATACCAACGATCTAAATAAATAACTAGTATGTCGTATTCTACTTTTATATGTTTATGGATTATGGGTAAATAATAGACAGATAGAATAGAATAGAATAGAATACTCTTTATTATGTACACCACACACAGAAAAGAAAAAGGATTAATGGGACCTTTTTATAAACACACACACAGTAGGCGGTTCTGAAGCAGTACACTCCCCCCCGCGGTGACATGAATTTGTTACCTCGCAGATACTCGCCTCGTGTTCCAGAGCCGCCATAAAGTTTGCATCGGGCTGTATCTCGCAAGATGGTCGACGGTACAAGGAGACAGATAACACAGTGACATTTTGCATTTTTGACACATGACATTGACAGGTGACAGCACCAATATGACGTTTTTTTTTAAATTTACCAATATTTTTTACTGATTGTAGGAAAAGGCCGTCGATATTAATTCAAAAGGCGTGTCAAAGAGCTTAAACTTTGGTTAATGATTTAAATAATATATATGGAAGCCAAATATTAAACCTTATTTGTACCATTTTTAAGCTTGTATGTATTTATGTGCCAATGTTTTTCTTTCACATCTCAGCTGCTAAAAGTACTAATAAAATAAACAAGCTGTCCATGTATTATAAATTTTTCACACTTAACTCCATTTATTGTGACACATTGAATGAACTTGCCTTGACTCCGCCCCTAAGACGACCCACTGACCGAAGGTTGATATATTTATTGTTTATGTCACTGATTTCTATAATTTGAATATTACTGCGACTCATTTCACAATAGCCTATATGTCGGTTGAATAGAACTACCCAAAAGCCAAATTGTTGCTCTAATCACCACCCTTTGTCGAATGAATTCCAAATGAGAAATTGGAATCTGAAAAAACAACAAACAAAAGTAGAACATTCACGATGGACGTAAAACCATTAGTAAATCATTACAATGTAACTCTTATCTCGGTAAAGTAAGGTATTAATTAGAATGTTCACCGAGAGTATCCAACTCACGCCAATCATTCTAATTTCTACTTTATACAAATGAGATAAGAATTACATTGCAATGATTTGTACTTAATGGTTTTAAGTCATTCAAAGATCGCGAATGTTTACCGTACTTATAAGCAAGTTAAAGTTAAAATAATGCATTTTCTGTTCACTATCTTGACCTTAGGTCGTCCAAATTTAGCTGATGCAAATTACTGGTTACGAAAACTGTGCCGATGTTAACACAAGTCAAAAGGGACGAAGTGGACCCTAATCCTCGACCCACGCTCCTTATTTTAGAGACCACAGACATTTTGTGGTTACCATAGTTATACCTACTATGAATAAAATAATATTTCTAAGGTATCGGTGGCGTGGCGTCTCATTGGATCTTGCAATTAACTGGCCTTTTTTCCGTGTGGGTATCCTCTGGATACCGTCTCCATCTGGGAAGAACGGAGGGTTATGTCCGTCTCCTGCCGACTGAAACCCTACAGTTCCTTTTACTATCATAAGAGAACTGTAACAGGGAAACTGTTTTGTAACAGGGGAACTGTTAACATGAAAAACGGTTATTCAACTACTATTTTATTAATTATTACTACCGACCCGCCCCTGCTTCGCACGGTTTTATGACTTGAAAAACCATGGAGATTTCTTTATTTTATGTAAGTTTAATATCAATGTATGTATATACACATAACCTTCCGGATTACATTCTAAGTGATCGTGGAAACCGCATCAACATCCGTTGCGTAGTTTAGAAGAACAACGTGGTCACGCACGAAAATCGATATAAGATTTCGATTATTAGATATACTCGTACGTATAGATTATTTTGGTACAATTTTTAGTGAGTGGCTTGGACAACACTGTCAATAGTACTAACCGCTACCAATCTTGTTGACTGGCTTAACCACAACATGTGCTAACCTCGTTTCGGTAAGAGAAGACATAAACGCTCAGACGGATGCCTCGGCCTACTGCTAGCCTAGTGGAATCTTTTATTTTTAGCCTACAAACGATTCGGCTACAACTTAAGCTTGGTTTACACGGTGCGATGCTATTATATGGGGGATATTATAAGTTGAAGCAACAATAAAAACCGTCTAAACAGTGCTTAGACGAAGCAAATCATTTGTTGTTTCAATTCCACTGCATGCCACAGCTCACAGGCAAGAAAATTGGATCGTGTAAGTAACCTGTCTTACCGTCGGCGATTAGCGAGAAGCGAGTGAAACTAGCAACTAAAAATTACTTGTTTGTTTGACAGAGTTATTGCCGCAAGTGTATTCAGTATCTCTGTAATTGACACGAGACCTACAATATTTTGTACCTTTCTCACACGAGAAAACAGTCGATAGCTAGTCGATTCCTCGTCGGTGGTTGTACAAGCGGGTTATTTCGTTTATCCACTCCAAAAAATCCACAATAGGGTGGATACGTGGAAACGCAAACAAAAACGCATGTCTGAGACTCCACCGTAGGCCCAGTTGGATAAATGGAATTTATAGGCTTAGGGTATCATATATAGGTATAGGGTTTAACTGGGACAGGTGCCTAAACGGAGCTTAATACTATACAACACTAAAGTCATGGTAATCTTACGGTATTTAGAATGGTTCTACGAAAACATAAATAGATAAAATCATAAAGAGTTTTTGAGTTTGTTCCACGTAAGTAAAACGTAGAACGTTATTTCGCTTATCATTAGTAGGAGTTAATGTTATTCATTACTAATTAAGTACTACTAAGAACTGGTTGGGATTTTTATGGAAAGTAAATTATTATAGGTTCTAATTAAATTAAAGGTTTTATTCATATCTTTATTTATTTTTCCTTGAATATACTTTAATCACCTAACTAAGTATATAATTACGATAATCGCATTTAAGATAAATTATTATATGTATTAGATATCTAATTTATTTATTGCAGTAGCAGGTATATTCGGTAGGATTAAAATATAAAAGGAAATTAAATGATAAGATCCCTATTAAAATAATACGTAGGTATCTACCTAATATCTATTAAATATTGATAGTGTATCGACCAGGCTCAAGTTTATAAAAAACTTTGTCGAAATTAATAAAATGGTTATTCATTGATAGAAATAAAGTATAGGTAGATGGTTGTGCTGAGACTGAGCCATAAATATAATTGCTATTAATTGAGCGTCGAATAGTATAAAAAAGGCAAAACATTAAGCATTTTTTGTAATCTTACTCCGCTATTCGAAATCAAAATGACGTAAGTAGTATTCTAATCTAATAATATGGAACCTTTGACGTGTCTGTAAAACGAACCTACCATTGTTCAAATGAATAGCGTACCAGAATCATATTTTATTTGCGCAGCCGCAGCGGACAAATTTATTAGTGCATAATTGTTTCTATAACAAACGCTGCCAACTTATAATAAATATAATAGTCGCTCTTTTCTTAATGATTATAACAATAAAACTGCATTAACGGGAAGGTAAATATATGCTTGATTATAATTTCTATGGACCCTTCTGCTGACGTAAAAAAACAATATTGTGCAAGTGTTGGTTTCAATTTCAGCAAGCTTTGTAATTTTTTTGCTAGATTTGCTGGTCTAAATACTGCACACTAACTGCCTAAGTATTTTGCCATACTAATATTATAATTTCGAACGTAACTCTGTACGTATGTTACCTTTTATGCCTAAACCACAGAACGGATTTCGATAAAAATTGGCAAGAAGATAAATGTCATCCAGGGGAAGGACATAAGTTACTTTTTGTCCCGGTAAAACGGTCCCGTGGGATAATTTCCGACATCCACACGGGCTTAACCGCGGGCAGAAGATAGTAATAATAAATATAGAAGTCAGTAGTTATTTTAAACTCCAAATAAAACTGATAGTACAGTACGATTCACGAAAGATGACCACAAATGGCGGCCGTCTGCGCACGTAAACTCACGAAGAAAAGAAAAATAATATTTAAATGATAGTTAAATAATTTGTGTAATGTTGTAAATGCTGGTTATGCAAATAAATCAAACGTAAGTAATTTAAAATGCATCTTGTAACCTTTTTTATGCCTTCTGCGCCGTGGTCATCTTTCTTGAATCGTACTGTACTAACAACGGGTATCTTGGCCAAGCCTCTTAGATTTGACCGATATACTAATCTAGAACCACTAGACATGATAAGGTCTGAAGTGGGAGTTGCTACTCTAATATTACAGAAATTATCAATAATAATTTGTATTGTTTATTATTCCAACAACTAAACATATGGATTTGGGATCGACATCTTCAAGTTTAATGAGTGGAAGCAATAAAATGCCAATATTGTACCCATATCAATACTCAAAAATCAATCTCTATTCAAAAATCTGTCTGCCTTTTCCCAACTATGTTGGGATCGGCTTCCAGTCTAACCGGATGTAGCTGGATTTATTTGACACGGAGTGACTGCCTATCTGACCTCCACAACCCAGTCACTGGGTAATTCGTTACCCCTTGGTAAGACTGGTTGTCAGACTTTCGGGCTTCTTACGACCCGTAACGACTGTCAAAGACCCAGGAATGACAGCCGGGACCAACAGTTTAACCTATTATCCGAGGCACGGAGGGGTCTTGGTATGTAAATATGGTCACCCATTCACGGACCAACCGCGGCAACGTATCTTAACCTGATCGATCGTCCCGTGCGGCTGTTATTACTTAGAAGTGGAATTGATGACTTCATTCAACACCTAATGTAGTACCTACATAATGTTAACGCCACTCCTACGGGGCTATACAATGTATTATAGTTTCAACAACTGAATATGTTTTAAATAGGTTCGTCATCGCGGGAAAAACCTGGATGAGACTGGCAAAGGAGTGTGAATAACTAGCAGGGGATCGAGGGGCGGTGTGGAGGGGGGTTCAGGCGATCAGACCGGAATAAATCGTGAGGATTGGCTATGCCCAGCATGGGTGACGTCGGGCTGTGGATGATGATGATGATGAAGTTCCGATTCGGTTACTCGTAGAAATCTTTAGCGGCAATACCACAGATATACATAGATAGACCTAGATAACGCAAGTATCAGTATGAAAACCAAGCGTGCCATTTTTTGAATACCTACTATGACGTCACAAGCACTATTTAGTGATGAGAAAATCAAATCGATACAAAAACGCCGACGCGTGCGGTACCCGTCTCGCCCCACGGCCGGGGCCTAGCGCCTTACTGTGACATGTCCTTCAATACACTCTTAAGACTTGTAAGGAATCAATTATGTTTCAAGTCGAACACTTGCCACGACGATAAAAGATTATGTCTCGAATTACAACCCCAATACAAACTGTTATATTTTATTTTGATGGACAATATCTGTGTTTCAATTGTAGCTTTATTCTTCTTTAGTAGTAAAACCAAAAAATAATGAACTGGCATCATATAAGGTTGACTGAACCACGAAACAGGTTAGTCCACATCCCAGAGTATTTTAAGCCATACATGATGCTGATCGCTGCATCTAGCACGACGATTTTTTTTCCTGTATCAATTCACAAATATCACATGCAAAAAACCCAGACTTCGGATATCTGGTAAGTATCTTGAGGTCATGAAAATATTCGATTTATGGAATTAAAATCTCTACATGTAGCTAACAGCCAATCGCATGCGCATCGCGTGGCATCAAGATTAATTCATTGTCTATCTCTGTTCGCGAGTTAGTCAAAGATAACAGTGTTATTAGTTTAGCAGTGTCGTTGTCCTACAAGATCGACCCGTAGTGCGTGCAAAGCCTACGGACTATAATAAAGTAGCCCATTGCTATGCGGCTGCTCCATATCCCAGTAAGTGCTTCAAACAATTTTGTTCTAGAGTACGCTGCCTACTAGTATTTTTTTATTTTTTGTTTTCGTGCGTTACATTAACAAGACAAGTTCCGATCTATTAACACTTGCTAAGTTTTGAATTAATAGTCAAAGTGTCTACTAAAACTATTTCTTTATTGATATTTAGTTTTAGTTTTGGCGGTATAAAATCTCCATTAATGCTAAGATTTGAATGCAGGTGTCAGGTGGAGGTTAGAAGACACCTTGGGACTATGAAAGTAAAGATTAATTTGTCGATGACTAGGTTTTGATATAGCTAATGGGTAGAAGTATGGGTGCCTACTAGACAGCCAAACGGCCTAATAGAGGTTGGACGGCATGCCGGTTTTATTTAACTTTTTTATTAATGACTAGCAGCACTTCGCGTAAGTTTCGATCCCGTGGGAGTATCGGGATAAAAAGTATCCTATGTCCAAACATCTTCACAATCATTCACATTTATAATATTACTAGCTCCGCCCCGCGGTTTCACCCGCGTATATGCTGATCCCGTGAGAATATCGGGATAAAAAGTAGCCTATATGTTAATCCAGGGTGTCAGCTACCACGGTACAAAATTTTATCAGAATTGGTCCAGCCGTTTGACCGTGAAGAAGTAAGAAACATAAACACACACACACACACACATTCACAAACTTTCGCCTTTATAATATTAGTGTGATATAGTATTATATTGTGTGTATTATATTATAGTATATATATTATATGTGTGCTGATGACTCAAAATTCGTCAAAATAGTTAAATCTAAGCATGACGCCTCTGAATTACAAAGCGATTTAGATGAATTGGTGATATGGTGTCAAGTAAACCAGATGCTCTTATATCCTAGCAATGTTACCATATAAAATTTACCAGGAAACATCATCTCATTGACCAGGATTATTATGTTGACAGAGGAAAAATAAAGGAATTGGACACAATAAAAGATCTTGGTGTTATGTTTGATCGGAAATTAACTTTTATCCTTCACATAGATAATATAGTGAAAAAGTCTTCCAAAATACTGGGGTTTGTTATCAGAAATACAAAACAATTTAAAAGCTGCAAAACAAAAATCATCCTTTATAATTGTTTGATTCGAAGCTTATTAGGGTATTGTAGTGTGGTCTGGCGGCCGGTTCTCCATTGTGTTACCTCGCTTTTTTATCCATAATCTAATGTGCCATAATTTTTTTGACCTAATCATCATGTGTCCGAATGATAACTTACCCGAACTTAATACCACATGCGATAAAATTGAAATCCCTAAATACAATATGCCCTAAATTTGTTTGTCATAATTAATATAATCAATAACCGTTTTCAATAAAGATTCAAATTATTTAATATTTATTTGTCCTAATAATGTTTTTAAAACAAATTTGTATTGCATGCATACAGCATGCAAGCAAGCATGCAGCAAGCATGCAGCATGCAAGCAAGCATGCAGCAAGCAAGCATGCAAGCAAGCATGCTGCAAGCAAGCACGCAAGCAAACATGCAGCATGCAAACGAGCATGCAACATGCAGCAGGTATAGTTTTTGTCACGGCTCCGGCGCTGCGGGTCTTCGGCGGGCCCACGCATGCTGAACCGCTGCTTCAGCCTCAGCCGCGGCGGCTCACTCGCAGCCTCCTGCCCCTCAGCCCGCGGGCCTATGCGCCTACGCGATTCTAAATTACACTCTAGGGGTAGGGCAGAGAAGACTGCGTGAAGTCGGATTTACAGCGATTCGTTTCTGTCACTAAAACCTAATTTTTAGCAAATGTTTAACTAACAATTTTATTATAAATGAACATTCGGAATAAAACACATTATATGTATAATACAATACTTAGGACATATGACTTTATTTCATGCAAAATTATGAGATTCAATTATTATAGTACTCGATATTATGGCAGAATAGTTTTAGAGGTTACATTATGTTATGATACATGTGTGCGACTGCGTATAATGATCAATGCACACGCGTGTCATACGACGTTTTTCAACACATTTGCGAGGAAAAAAACAGACTTGTATTGTTAAATATTAACTTGTATGGAAAATGGCGGGCTGGTTTTGTTTTTCCGCGCGTCGCGCTAGCCAGCACTAGCGATGCGCGCGCAAGTGTAATAAAAGCACTGACCACGCACTGACAACAGACCGCTAAACAGCCTATAGAAAAAATATAATAAACACAAAATAATGTTTACACTGATCGTAGTGTTGTCGTATGTCAAATTGTAGTTTGGTTAGTACGGAATTTTACGAGCGAGCCACTTTACGAGCAAGTGTGTTGAAAAGATAATTACATATATAAAATTTCGAATTTTTTAACATTATGGTTACCAACTGAAGTTTATAGCAAACGTTTTATGGATAATGATTTTCGGACAAACAATTTAAGGAGAAGAAAGTTAGTACCCTGGCGGCCACACTATGCTACTAACTCATTGCGTCTTGAACGTGTACAAAAACGTTTTCTGGAGCGCCTGGGCTTACGCTAGCGGTTTGTCCAAGAAAATACGTTCATGTAGTGATATGCTCAAACATTTTAATATGGCTTCTTTGGACAAACGTCGACGCCTTTATGACGTGATGTTTGTATGCAAAGTTATGGCCCACAAAATCGGCTGCCCACAAATCACACTAATATTATAAAGGCGAAAGTTTGTGAGTGTGTGTGTGTTTATATGTTTGTTACTTCTTCACGCTCAAACGGCTGGACCAATTTTGATAAAATTTTGTATGGAGGTAGCTGAGACCCTGGATTAATATTAATATAATATTATTAATGTATAATTATAGGCTAATTTTTATCTCAATATGGGAATATTGAGATAAAAATTCCCGTGGGAACGGGATCGATACTTACGCGGATGCAAACGCGGCGCACAGCTAGTATTAAATAATTTTAACTTCCGTGCCCCTCAAGAATTGCTAGCAATCCTATAACGCCACTATAGTAGTACACTCGCACTCCTATAGTTATAATAATAATTATGTTTAGTTCGAGGGGACGAGCTACGTAGAATGATAGGAAAAAGTACCAAGTAGGCAGGTACAGTCAACAAAAGAGATAAGTATGCAGGATCGTCGGATATAGTTGAAGTTTAGTAAGAAACCGTTGTATGTTGTCGACTGAAATTTAATTTGATAAATGAGCTGATTGTGTTCTATTAATAAAATAAAATTTTATTCGAGAACATCATTCGGTTTCTTACTAAACTTCAACTATATCCGACGAGCCTGCATACTTATACTTATCTCTTTTGTTGACTGTACATCGTGTTCAGTAAGAATTTTTTGATAACCATATCGATTATAGAGATAAGGTCATGATAATGATAAAGCCCAAATTACTAATTTTACCTTTGCATCCAGAATTGCTGATAACGTATATTATGTACCTACATAAATTCCAGAGTTGTTTGTATTTAGATAAATGTACGAAAAATTATGTTATTGAACTCATTTATAGATAGTGTCACTGATTTTTTATATTATTTATTATGGCTCTACGAGCAAAGTCATAGCAACTGTATTAATTTTATGCTGCCATCGACGTGCAGCGAAGCAATTAAATATACGTAGGTAATTTGAGTTAGCGATCAGTCGTCAGTGTCGTCACATAGTATTAAAAACTGGCCAAGTGCGAGTCGTATTCGCCACCCGAAGGGTTCCCTACCACAAGGCGAAAACGCCGAAAAAAAACGTTTGTTTATATGTGAGCCCCCCTTAAATATTTATTTTATTCTGTTTTTAGTATTTTTTGTTATAACGGCGACAGAAATATATAATCTGTGAAAATTTCAACTGTCTAGCTATCACGGTTCATGAGATACAGCCTGGTGACAGACAGACAGACGGACAGTGGAGTCTTAGTAATAGGGTCCCGTTTTTATCCTTTAGTTCCGTACAACCCTAAAAAGGATAGGAAACAGAATTGGAAGACAAATTCTCATAATTAAAAACGTTCAAAATCTAGTCGCAATCTCATCTTAGTGACAATCAATGTCAAAAATGTAGAGAAATTATAGGTATTTTTGACAGATTGATAGGTACAGATATCAAACTGTGATCGTTCTGAAAATTACGAGTATTGCCCTCAAGATAACATAGTTTTAGGTGTTTGTACTTGAACTATCAATACACGAGTTGAATTCTATTAGTTTTATCATATAAATGTACCTTACTCGTACAATGCCATCAACTTGAGTATCAAAGTACCTTACGTTATAAGTGCGTAATTAGCTACGTACTTTTATACGTACGTACGTACGTACGTACTTTTTACGTTTTTTTTCTACGTATTTTTTGTTATGTATTTTCTGGTGTACAATAAAGTATATTATAAATAAATAAATAAATACTTATAGTTATAGTACGTAACGTATTTAGTTACCAAACACGTCTGATTTTTTTCAGTAATTTTATTGAGACTAAAAGCACGATAAAGCTTAGAAACAAATATTTGAAAATTAATATTTGTTCAGTAATTATAATTTATTGAATCGATTCGTATTTCTGTGATGTAATGTAAATTCCCGATAAAGAGAGCACACAGATGTATTTACAAATAATTGTAGACGAGGTTGTTATAATAAAGGTCACTCAAGTTCGCAATTATTGCAGAATTTATAAATACATAACATAACATCACGCCTGTACACACCGAAGGATTGGGCACAGCGGTGCTGTTCTGTAAAAGATCACCGTGATAACTTAGGTAAAGTGAGCTTAAAGTTGTAAAAAGCGATAAAATCGCGCGCGACACAAAGGCACCGCAAGTCGCGCAACGAGCGGTGCCTTTGTGTCACGCGCGATTCGCGTCGCGCGTCGTGCCTGTTTGCAGGAGCCTTTAAGCTCACTTCACCTAAGTATTCACGGTGAGATTTTTACATTATAGCATTACAGCCGGTCGATTCTGTAAAAATCTCACCGTGAAAACTTAGGTGAAGTGTGTTTTTGCTAGACATTGACACTATTGACAGTTCACTCCACGCTCACTTCACTTAAGTTTTCACGGTGAGATGGTTACAGAATCGCACTGCAGGTGTACCTATAGTAGGTACACCCCATTTCACCAGTTATGGTTAAGCCCCATGTAATAGGGAGCGAGCCTAATGCCATCAACCAAGCACAAACCCAGACTCCAAACTGCTACTGAGAAATTCCAGATGGAAAAGACCCAAAAGGTTTTTGTGACAAGAAATTGTCCCATTATCCGACCACTCACAAAAATACCAAAAAAAAACAGTGGCACTCCGGGAGCGCTGACAGAAATGAAAACAAAACACAAACAGAATACTTTGCCAGTCACTGACATATCGGATATACATTAAGACCGAGCACAGTTGAACAGATTTGGATGAAAATTGGCACACAGATAGATCATTTCCTGGATTAACACATACGGCGAAGCCATAACACTGCGTTGCGGCGTCGTATCGCAAAAACGACGTCACACAGCAATACAATGCATTGTAAATTTTTACGATGCGACGCCGCAACGCAGTCTTGTGGCCTCGCCCATAGGATACTTTTTATCCGGATATTCCCTCGAGATCGAAACTTACGCGGGTGAAACCGCGGGGCGCTGCTAGTTATGACATAAAACGTTCACAAAACAAATTAAAAGATCACAATTGGCTACGCGTTACGGTCTATTATCGCTAATTTTATAAAAACGAGACGTGCTTAGGTCATCTATTCCAATTTATTTTTTAATTACACTAGATACACGTTCTGCCTCCTACTATCCTATCCCACTATCATATTCTACTATCTTATATCTTAGCTTCCGCCCGCGGCTTCGCCCGCCAGGTATGTCGATAAAAACTATCCTATGTCCTTCCCCGGGATGCAATCTATTTCTCTGCCAAATTTTATCGAAATCTGTTCAGTGGTTTAGGCGTGAAAAGGTAACATACAGACAGACAGAGTTACTTTCGAATTTATAATATTAGTACGAATTCTTCCTTCAAGTTTATTTGTCACAGAAACGCGCATACTAAAGATAATTAACTCGAATAATAAAGGAAAATAAAAGCAACATAGATAATAATAACGGTCACGAAACAGAAATAGTCGATAGATGCACGTTATGTGTGACAAGAAGGCTTTCGACGCAGCATGATGCTGTGCTATGGGAGACCCACAGCACAACGCTGATTTTCTAGTAAAAACTAAGATCTACGAATGCCAACTGGCACCAATGTCTTAACGTGCTTTCCGAGCACGGAAGGGTCTTGATATTCAATATAATGTCACCCATCCACGCACCGACTGCCGGAAGCGTAGCTTTACCTAGGATCGACACGTGGGGCTGTTATTATTTAGACCGAGCGAGTCAGTGATTATCATTATGCTCTAAATTATATTGTTTTTTCTAATCTGTATACATTGAACAAATTCGAGGATCTAATAGAGTTCAATTGTTTTTAAATTATTGTCACCTCGTTTGAGTTCAACACATTGAGACAGATTGTTGGTGAATAAAAGTGATATATTTATCATTCGACGAATTAGTTTGTAATCTCTATATCTATACCTAAATATTATTAAAAATTAAATTAGCTTTTCGTGTGTCTGTGTGACCGCGTTGTTCTTCTAAACTACGCAACGGGTTTAGATGTGGTTTACACATTATTGTTTAGAAAATTTATTTCGGAAGGTTTGTGTGATGAATACACTAAAAATAAATACAGGATAATATTTTAGTCAATGCGCAAACTGTAACCACGGATTCAGCGTAATATGATTCTAGCGTAGAAATTTTTACCAAACATTTTCACTGCGTAGTTATTGCACTTTTCGATTTCGATCCGATTTTATTAATGTTCTGAACCTCAAAAGGAAAAAACGGAACCCTTTTTTTTTCCAGGATGGGAAATCATCAAATGACCCCTCCCGGTCTGGGTGGAGCGGAAGGGAGTGTCAGACTCTTACTGACTAAAATCCACCCGTGTTCCTTCCTTAGCCCTTTATGTTCCGGGACAGCGGTAACCCTTTCGGACAATCCCGCTGACAAAACGGAACCCTTATACGATCACTTTGTTGTCCGTCTGTCTGTCTGGACCCTTTATCTCGGGAACACGTGGAGGTATCGAGTTTAAATTAAAACCTTATACTCAAGACTAGTCCCTTGAAGCTGTGAAAAAATCAAACTTCTAAGTTAACGTAAAAAAAGATACGGCCGTTTATGCCGCAAAAAACGTAAATTTCGACACTCTCAAGGGAATCAAAATGTATAGGGTACTTCCCGTTGACCTAGAATCATGAAATTTGGCAATCAGCAAGGTCATGTAGCATAAGTAAAGGAAAAAATTCTAAAACCGTAAATTTGTAGTTACATTAAAAACAACCCGTGATAAACTATTTACAATACATACCTACAAATTTGTACGGTTTCCTCGGTGTGCGAGGCCGACTCGCTCTTGACTGGTTTTTTTTATAATTTACGAAAAGTTGATGTTTTGTCAAGTCGTAAAAACCGTGCGAAGCAGCGGCAGGTCGCTTGTAAATAATAATTGTGAAAGAAAAGATTTACAGCTACAAATGAGATAGGAGATCAGAAACAATTATTTTAATCTACAGTAAAAACATTTACAGATTGGCAATTAAATTAAGATGATGAATATTTTGTTATTTACTGTTATCTTACTGACTGTTACTATTAAATGATAAAGGATACTTCCTGGTCGTGAGTGCGGGTATAATAATTATTATATAAGTTACTAGTTTCTGCCCGCGACTTCATCCGCGTGTTTCGGCTCCGAAACATCGCGCTGCCCGCATCCCATAACTCGCCCGTGCGATATACGCGGGGGGGGGGGGGGGTGATATTTCGATTTCGCTTACCGTTCTTTCTGACTTTTTTTCCTTTTGCTCGACTCCTAAGAGTCATAGCGTGGTGTTATACAATAGCCTATAACCTTCCTCGAGGGTTAGGGTATCAAATGCTGCAAAAATTAATTAATTTAATTATTCCATCTATACTTCATTATCACGTTAAGCCGTTGGTCTCGGCTGTCATTCGTGGATCTTTGACAGTCGTTACGGGTCGTCAAAAACCCGAAAGTCTGACAACCAGTCTTACCAAGGGGTATCGTATTACCTAGTAATTGGATTGTGGAGGTCAGATAGACAGTCGCTCCATGTAAAATACCGGTATTCAGCTGCATCCGGTTAGACTGGAAGCCGACCCCAATATAGTTGGGAAAAGGCTAAACAGATGATGATGATGATGACTTCATTATCAGATGATGATGAAGAATATGGAATAATTTTCTTAAAAATTATAATCCGAAAAAAAAAATCTACAAATCACTTTCCATTTTTGTGACTAATTTGTAGCTTTGGAATGTGTACCTTTTTTTTCTTTTTGGTGCGAAATATTTAAATTGCACCTGGGCTTTGGAGATACCTAACAGTGTATGTGTATCTACTTACTTTTTTTTTTTTTTTTTGCAGGATGGGAAATCATCAAATGACCCCTCCCGCTCCCGCTCTGGGTGGAGCGGAAGGGAGTGTCAGACTTTTACTGATTAAAACCCACCCGTGTTCCTTCCTTAGCTCTCTAAGTTCCGGGGCAGCGGTACCCCTTTCGGACAATCCCGTACCTACCTACATACGTTCATTTCCTAAAGGGTACCTATACTAAGTAATAAAAGGTAGTAGTAGCTCAACTGTAGCTAATGAGACTCATATGCAAAATCACAATTTCCTTAACCGCTACAATCAATTAGACTTTATCGATTCCAGGAAAACAATCATTCACAATTAATATTGACAATAGTTTTAATTGTATTGTTTATCAGAACACCCAATGGTAAAGTAGCTACACCAGAAGTACGGTTGTACCCTCAGCTTAGGTGTTGGATGTAAGCAGGTTCGATTTACAGAACAGACTTAATTTCGTAGAACATAGATGATAACGGTCCCTTGAAAATTAAGGTGCCTATGCGAAAAGTGATAACCCCTTAGTATTTTATATTAGTTTTGTTTTTGTATTTAGAACTCTGGAATAGGGACAGGGAGGCAATAGAGGTGGGAAAATACAGGCAGGCGGCCGGCAGTGTGACAATACAGGCCAGTCAGATTAGATTACGTATTTACATAATACTTTATGCACAAAAATGGTTCGTTTTTTTCCTTCATTTAGTACTTTGGCTGAGAAAACTTTGAATAGTAGAGATTTATCATGTTTTATCATATCACACATCCTCACAAATATTAAATGAAACAAAAGTAATCGCAAGTAAGATTGATTTTGAATAATTACTGATCAATCTACCTAGCCTTTTATCAACTATGTTGGGGTTGGCTTCCAGTCTAACCAGATGCAGCTGAATAGCAGTATTTTAAATGAACTGCCTATCTGACCTCCACAACCCAGTTACTGGGCAACATGATACCCCTTGGTAAGACTGGTTGTCTATTTTGCTATTTTAAATAATTACTGATGATGTCTATATAACTCAATATACACAATATATGGTCAGTCAATATCATCCAATAGTAGGCTATCCAACTTTTTTACGAGGTTTACATGGATAACGCTGACTCGCACAATATAATCTTTAATGATTTTATCACTTTAATATCATGTGTCAAAGGTTTTATTATGCGCACAATATTGATCTAGTTTCAAGGTTTATATTTTTCAATAATTAGTATTATGATAGGTACTGTCCTTAGCAGACTGTCTTATCTATAAACACCAGTAAACACAACGATAACGTAAGATAACAATACGCATAAATTACAAATATAATGCTCTTAAATTAACCACATATCGTAAATAACTGTTAAATACAGAAGTCAAAGTTAACTGGACATAATTATAATATACTAGCCTCTGCCCGCGACTTCGTCCGCGTGAAATTTCTTGCTCCCCCAACCCATCGCATCGCATCACCCGCCCGCGCTATCACATCGTTTTCTCTTAGCATTCTTCCTGACCTCTTTCTTTTTGCTCAGCTCCAAAGAGTCCTGGCGTGATTAAGCTTTCCACATGGATTGGACAATCTAATGCAAAAATAATTGATAATTCCAGAGATTAGCGTGTTCAAACAAACAAACAACAGTTTGTTTTTCTGTTCTATTAACTGCAAAAGGTAACTTTATTTAATAATAGCTGTGCCCCGCCGTTTCACCCGCGGTAATTTCAGGAAAAAACCTACTAAAAACTTGTTGACAAAAAAAAAACAACCGACTTCCAAAAAAATACAAAGTGAAAAATAACTTTAATTTCGGAAGTCGGTGTCGTTGGTTCTGTATTTTCATTTTTTGACACCGACTTTCGAAATTAAAGTTATTTTTCACTTTGTAGTATTTTTTTTTGGAGGTCGGTTGTTTTTTTATTTTTAAGTTTTTATTTTTCACTTTTTAGTTGTACCTGCCTACCCCAAACAAATTCATATAACACTACTTGGTATGTGAATATCAGTGACAGGAAGCTATTGAACACATCTGCCTACCCCTTTCAAAGGTACAGGCGTAATGTTATGTTGTGTGATTGCGTAAACAATGCATACATATGCTATAGCAGCAATCGCGGTTGATTTGCTGGCATTTATTGAAGAGTTCCGTTGTCTGTCTCCGAAACTCATCATCAGATCTTTATGAAATTTAAATTGGTCCTATTTAAATTTCATAAAGATCTGATGATGAGTTTCGGAGTAAAAATATTTCCAGAATAAAAATATTTCGAACAAAAAAAATTTTTACAAATCCGTCTGTCTATACATATTATATGAGGGAGTTATGCCCGAATATACATAAAAAATAAAAAATAGAAACATCCGAATTGAGAACCTCCTCCTTTTTTGAAGTCTGTTAAAAATATATTCCATTACTTTAAGATATTACTTAAGATTATTACTATGCGACTATATTACTTGTAAACTATGCAACTCCTAAGATATTCATTGAAATCAAATGATGTCAAGGGCAATTTTATTCAACATTAAAGACTTGTGATGAATAACGTATTTATTTTGATAAGGATTAATATCATGTTTATAAAAAAAAACCTTCGCAAATAATGCATTAGTTTAGAAGAAATTTGATTACCATAAAAAAGGTTATAGTGAGTAAACCTTAAAAGATAGACATATGCTGTCGCGGACTTTTTTTTAGAACTTTTAAAGGGAAACAATTCCGTCATACATGATTTTTGCGTAACTTTAACCGTTTACGCAGCGTACGCAACGAAAGCTCTCAAAAGGAATATTTTTTTCCCGTTTTTGCAACATTTTTGATTGATGCTCCGCTCCTATTGGTCGTAGCGTGATGTTATATAGCCTATAGCCTTCCCCGATAAATGGACTATCCAACACAAAAATATTTTTTCAATTCGAACCAGTAGTTCCTGAGATTAGCGCGTTCAAACAAACAAACAAACAAACAAACAAACTCTTCAGCTTTATTATATTAGTATAGATAGATACAACGAAGGCTATAGTTCTACAATAAAATTAAATCATGTCTTAATAACAGCACATGGTTCAAATTTTTATGCGCCTAACGATCATGAAAGTATTCTGGAGTCATTAAAAACTCGTTTATAAAGAAATTATTGTAATATGCACCGCGCTCAAGTCATCTTTCGACGCAATCAAAGGGTCATTGTTGTATTCGATAAGATAAATTTTGATTGAGAAGTCTGTGTGGAAACTACCTAACTGTCACAATTTTTATCCAAAGAATAAGATATGAATGTATACTTTGCGCTTAAAATAAATTATATAAAACGACTTTTTCATTCATAAAATAAAGACAACGCCAAAATAGGTAGTTAAAAATTGAACACTATACATACCGGTTCGTAGATCACACAATGCAAAAAATTCTTCCATTGAGATGTTGTCACATAACACACAAAAAGCAAAATAATTCTCTGAAATGCCACTAAATCACAACACCAACCTTTTCTGTAGGAACCGCTTCCGAAACTCTATGTAGGCTGACCGGCCTTTATCTTCAGGGTCTGCTATGGCGACACGTCCGTGTAGGGGTACTCTGTGGCCGGAGATGCCGTAGTCCATTTGTAGGTCTACGATTAGCATGAGCGTGAAGAGTACGAGGAAGGCGCTGACGGCGAGCGCCAGTCGCTCCTTTAGCTTCATGTTGAGCATGATGCGCGCGGTCTTGCTGCGCGGCGCGATGGGACTGTGCGCATGTTCCTCGGGCGTCGGCGACCGCTTACAGTCGCGCCGCCTGCGCCGCCACCGCGCGCGCGCCCACCCGCTTACGCTGCAAACAATAACAACAGATTAGGGCCGTGCACGTGGATGAAGGAAATAGCAGAAATAACATCTTTTTTTTAAATAAAACATATCGATTGCCTTCTTTTAATAAAATTTTATTAATCTGTTAAGTGATATCTAACAGCTCCGTTCTCGGGCAGCAACCCTTAAAGTGGGAAAAATAATATTCACGGAAAAAGAAAATGAAGAGATCTCTACTTGTAAATGTTTATATTTTCTGAAGGTTGTTTGTACAGAGAATTATAATATATTTACAACAATGTTTAGTTAACCTGATAAAACGATAGGAAGGTATATATTTAGCTCAACGGTGTGACCTACATCGGAAACCATCTCATGTAACGAGATAAAAAAAATGTCAACGTCGTGACTATTCTCATTTCTTTTTCTACTAATGCCTTTAAAACATTATCTCCATTATTCTTATATTAAAATATGTCGATAACGATAAAAGAACACCTGTATAAAATATATTCGAATCAGCTTTCACGCTCATTACTGCTTTCAACAACCTGCTTTTCCATCACCTGACGTAATGATCGAGCAATTGGTACTCGCGAAACAAAACCGTATGTTCTAGAAAAAATTATCAGCATACATACAACAATACTATATTTTTCTAGAACAGACATTGTAAACATATTTATTTGACGTCTACCCGACTTCGTACATACAGTAGGCTGCAGCTGCACGTCATTGGGAAGAAACCAGTTTAAACTGGTCTCGATAATCTATTGAAACTCCGTACTACGCTAGGTTAGCTCAAGAGCTTAAAAGTGTCATCGCTGTCGACTACATACGACAACATATCAAGCTATATGATTCCTGTTTTAGCTGACCTGGCATTGTATAGGCTTTTATGTGGAGATTATATGGAGGGGTCCGTGGCTAAATAATAACAGCCGCACAGGTCGATCGATCAGGTTAAGCTACGCTTGCCGCGCTTGGTCTGTGGATGGGTGACCATCTTAACATACCGAGACCCCTCCGTGCCTCGGAAAGCACGTTAAACCGTTGGTCCCGGCTGTCATTCGTGGATCTTTGACAGTCGTTACGGGTAGTCAGAAGCCCGAAAGTCTGACAACCAGTCTTACCAAGGGGTACATTACCCAGTAACTTGGTTGTGGAGGTCAGATAGGCAGTCGCTCCATGTGTAATACTGGTATTCATCTGCATCCGGTTAGACTGGAAGCCGACCCAACATAGTTGGGAAAAGGCTAGGCAGATGATGATGACGATGACGAAGTCAGATTATACTGGAAATGAATATGTCATCATGCGTACATACGTTATCAATACGACGTCATTTGTAAAGCCAATACATCGCGCATAAAAGAAAAGCCTTTTAGTAATACATGTCTAAATAATAGAGGATTGCTCAATAGATGTCGGCAGATAGGCTATGATTGCAAACTTGCGAGTTAAGTTTGCGGCGTCGTCATGTGGAACGCATGCAAAATAGACCATTTTAGAAACATGACGCTTCTGCGCAAGGAACAAAGTTCAATGCCTGCGTGTTTTTAATTTACTCGAGTAATAAATTCCATATTATAATTTAGTTAAGTCAGACAAGCATCAAGACAGAGATGATGATGAGCTATAGACATATGTTTTTTTCAAAAAGTTTTCCTTATTCAAATAGTAAAGTCAAGTTTATCTTTTTTATCAAAAAGAATAATTGCCAAATACTAGCTTCTGCCTGCGACTTCGTCCGCGTGAAATTTCACCCTCCCCCATTCACCCTCGTGTGGGTGGAATTTCGAAAAACTCTTTCTTAGTGGATACCTACTCTTCACAAAGAACACACCCTCCAATTTTTTTGTCTGCAGGACCAGCGGTTTAGGCTGCGCGTTGATATATCAGTCAGTCACATAAAATTTTATATATATAGATGGCTAGCATAAATCACAATTCTGACTCGCTGATTATTTGATAACAATCTTTTTTTACAAGTATTAGATTTTATCGATTTTTATATGTATTTATCGCACTACCTACCTATATTTTGTAATGTAAAGCTTAACTATATTATAGTGACGACTATATTTGTACCTACCTACATACTGTGACTGACGCCTTTATCAAGTTCAAAAGTTATGGCATGGCCAATAGTTTTAAGATTTTATAAAGACATGCCCTTGCTTTTTCTAGGCCACCAAGATACAGGCTGTGCCCAGTTTGAGGCCCACGCCTACTTCTACTTATGCACTCTTTTAACTATCATTGTTATTGTTTGTATGTTTCCTAACTTGTGTGTCAATAAATTGATTATTATTTAGCCAGGTTTTTTGGAGTAAATCATGTACAGTCAACAAAAGAGATAAGTATGCAGGATCGTCGGATATTGTTGAAGTTTAGTAAAAAACCGATAGATGTTGTCGACTGAAATTTAATTAGATAAATGAGCTGTTTGTTTTCTATTAATAAAATTAAATTTTATTCGAGAATATTCATCGGTTTCTTACTAAACTTCAACTATATCTGACGATCCTCGATACTTATCTCTTTTGTTGACTGTACATAGCCTGTGTAGAAAAAGCAATAGGTAACTATATGTTTTTCTCTAAAACTGCCCATCGGGTGATAGAGCCTCATTTGTCACAGCAACCTGATTTACAAACCTATGTTTATCTGCAAAATTACTAAAAAAAATTGCACAATTTCTTATATTTTTGTCGTGATTACCGATTTACCGAATCTTGCTCATCAGCAACAACCATTAAAATGAAAATTTTAATGCACCACTAGATTTACGTACCCTCGCGCTTTTACCTAATACATTATTGTTCAGAAAGTGTTATTCGAAGTCTGTAACAAAATTCCTAAACTGATCATAGATCAAAGGAAAATCATTATAAAATAATGCGTTTCTATACGCGCAGACGTTGAACTGCGGGAAAGCGCTACTAGTCTAGGAGACAGACTGACAGGTAGGGTACCTTAATAACATATATGAAAGACGCGTATACGTGGATATTCTGTTATACTACTCCGTACTACTCTGTAAACATTACTGGCTAAATGTGGGTGTACGTAACGTACGTAACGTAACGTGGGTGCACTACGTGTATTCGTCTACCCAACCTTTCAGGGAATACAGGCGTTATAGTGTTTCGCGTTGTGGAACTCCATATCTGTTGCAGGGTGTTAGTCGGACTTCTAACAACAAAAATCACGCAGTTGTTGGTGGTTATCAGCTCAATAAGCCGACTCTGGGATCTCCTGTAAAAGGCGGCGCGTCGGTGCCATTTCTGGAGGCGCTATACAGCAGGATTATCATTGCCTAGAGTTTAATGTCAGAGCAGTGGTGGCCAAGTGGTAACGGCCGCGACTTACGAGTTGTAGGTCGTAGGTTCGAACCCAGAAAGGCGCTTTACTTAGTGTAAATTATTTCATCATCACTGCTCTCAAAACTGTGAAGGAAAACATCGGGAGAACACCGAACAAAAAATTCGAAGACATGTGACATCTACCAACTCGCACTGGGCCCGCTGGTGGAATACGGCCAACTCCTCTCACAGAGAGGAGACCTGTGTCCCAGCAGTGGGAACATTACAGGCTGATTATTATAGGAGTTTCATAGGTCATTTTTGCGGCATTCACTATAATAGATTGGATTATGGGAAACTACTTTTATTTTTGGTGTGAAAATTAGCTGTTTACGGTAATGTGCAATGCGCAGTGTTTGAACTTTGACCTTCAATATCTCCGTAACCAGATGATTCCTAGGTATGGTCCAGTTAAAAAAATGATCATATTAACGGGAAGAACAATTCACTCTCGGCTTCATTATGGGTATTTTACACCCGTTATAATTCGAAACCAAGGCAAGCCAAGTTCGAAATACATTCGCTTTCCTCAACAATAAAGTGAGAGTATTGCCTACGTAAATCAAACGGTCATACTAACAAATATAAACCGTTTAACATAAGCTGTACGTACAAAATCCGAGAAAGTTGGTCGGTATTCCAAGAAAGTCCTCACGTCTGACTAACATATTGAATCTGTGAGAGTTTAAGATCACGGGGAGGTTATCTATCGTGTACCTGTGTTGAATACTGGAGCACTGGACAGTGGACACTACTGTCCGGGTAGAAAACTGACCTTTAATTTTGATATGGACAGTTTTGGAGGTGCATCTAAGTGACGTCATAGTACGAGTATAAGGTTTATTAAAAGGATACTATAGCGGTCTTTTCACTGCCATGGTTTTCTCCAAAGAAGCTTTCTATAGAAAGGAAGTCATAGAGAAAAAAAATGGGAAATAAATATTAGGTTATAAAAATACAAAGTAAATCATCATCTGTCATCATCTGCCTAGCCTTTGGGGTCGGCTTCCAGTCTAACCGAATGCAGCTGAATACCAGTATTTTACATGGAGCGACTGCCTATCTGACCTCTACAACCCAGTTACTGGGTAATACGATATCCTTTGGTAAGACTGGTTGTCAGACTTCGGGCTTCTAACTACCCGTAACTTAGAGCATAAGACCCGTAACGACCGTCAAAGGCTACGAGTCTTTATTTTATAACGTGCATCTTATTTAAGCAGAATAAACAATTTTTCTTTCTTTTCTTTCAATCCTCCTATCTCAATCCTCTACACATTTACATCATAGGATGTAAACTGCCGTAGGCTGATGATAAAATCAATAAAACAAAATGCATCGTTAGTTGCTTTACGGCTCCTGCAAACAGGCGCGACGCGCGACGCGAATCGCGCGCAACACAAAGGCACCGCTCGTCGCGCGACTTGCGGTGCCTTTGTGTCGCGTGTCGCGTCGCGCCTGTCTGTAGGAGCCTTTAAGCTCAATTTGCGCGTCACCGGTTCTACTGAACTATCATTCGAAACGAGTAAACAACTTTAGTCATTATTTTTGAGACGCTTTCATTTTACCAGGTAAGTATGTACAACAGTTTAACAGTTATTCATTAAGTGACAATTAGTTCACGTTATAGGTGACTAACGACGCATATTTGATTGTAATTAGTGGTCATCATTGTAGTGTCGTTATTTGAAATAGAAATGGAAATAACCAGAGACTTCGATTATTGTTTTACTTCGCCTTTACTTTAATCTCTCTCTCGCTCTTTCTTCTTCTAAATTCTCATCTCACTTACGCTTTTTTTTCATCGTAGATACGGAGTAAAGTAGGTCACTCGTAAGTGGTAGGTAATACTTTGACCTTGAGGTGGACTAGCGTAGTATGGAGTTACCACTGACTTGCGGGCTTGCGGCCTACTGTACCTAATAGAATAGAATCGTTTTCTTGGCGAGAAGCTAACATAATGTAGAATAGCCGGTATTTCCGTTAAGGCTCCCACAAGAAGGCGCAACGCGACTCTAGTAGAATAATTATTATGAAAACTTCATGGAAATAAAACAAGAATCGCGTCGAGCCTGTCTGCGGGGAGCCTTTACCATTTCTTTCCTTTGCCATTTCTAGTTGAAGCAACATTCGTCGGAGTAGGCAACACTGATAACAGAATAATCATTTAATATTATTCTTTAATTCGTATGCTTGTCAGCCAGCTCAATTTGATAACAATGAGGTATGACTTTTATCAGCTGAAATCAAATTTCTTAATACCTTAAATCCTGTGATAAGGTAGAACCAAGGTGTTACTAACAGCTCCAACTAAATAAACAAATTCATTTTCTAGATAAACAAACGCATTTAACAATACTGGGGTTACCGTTGCTAATTTCGTCATTATGGCACAGATTCTTCAAATGGGAGTATTTTAAAAGCATCAAATAAAATAAATCTAAACTTATTTTTTTTTTATTTAAATATATTTTTTTTAAACTAAATGATAGTGATGGGCCAACTATGAGTTTTGCTGATCTTTGATTAGCTATAGTGACAAAATTATTGGATATCTTTTATTAAATTTTTGTATAAATAAACGAAGCTTAAAATATTGTCGTACTAGCAGCGCCCCGCGGTTTCACCTGCACATAAGTTTCGATTCCGTGGGAATATCGGGATATAAAGTATTATATGTGTTATTCTGACGAATAAGCTATATTACTGTAAAGTTTCATCAAAATCCGTTCAGTAGTTTTTGCGTGAAAGAGTAACAAACATCCATCCATTCTCACAAACTTTCGCGTTTATAATATTAGTAAGATAGGATAGGGCTAGTGGGATAGGAGGAAGTAGGACTAGTAGGATAGTCGTCCCTACATTGTATACCTAGTTTGATACAAAGTTATAGTGCAGTACGTTCATCACTTACCTGAAATATTTATATTGTGACAAAGTTACGCTCAAGCTATAATATTTTTGGACGGAGACACGCGACATCGATCAATGTTTGATTATTATGGATAATACTGGTGTTGAATTACACTCAACGATCGTATTCAAGCTTGTATAGAGAAACGGTCGAAAGACAAAGTATTGAATTTACTACGATTTCATTGACCCGGAGAAACACTTACAGAAAATCATAATGTATGGCTTATTAATAAGACTGTATATATTTGCACTGCGCGTTTGTCATAGCGTAAACGCCTCGTAGACGCTACATAAAGACGTCTCGTAACGCCGCATAGACGCCTCGTTAAGTCGCGTAGTTCCCTCGTAGCTTCGCGTAGACGCCTTGTAACCCTGCGTAGACGCCTTGTAGCCCTGCGTAGACGCCTCATAGCCCCGCGTAGACGCCTCCTAGCCCTGCATACATGCCTCGTAGCTCCGGGTAAACAACGTACAGTCTTTACGTGTTTGTGTTATTTCTTTGTCATGTTTAGTGGAAATAAATGTATTTTCTTTCTTTATTTTTTCTTTCTACTTCCAACGCATACACCGCGTTAACGCATACACCGCGTTAACGCATAAACCGCGTTAACGCATACAGCTTGTTAGAGTAATACTCAAAGACATGCAGTAATATTAGACGTCAGTTTAAAATTACTTGTTGTCAACATTGTAGGTATATTGTAATTTAGTCAGTGGCGGTAATGCGTTTACTGATGACCTGTAATGACCTTGTTACACGAGTTACGCTGGTGACACTGATTAACTATGCTTGTTTAATTAGAACATTTTTGAGAACTATTAAGTACATATTTGTGTACATTTATAATTAGGTATTATTTGCTTACACTGCTTTGTTTGTAGAATAGGTTTGGCAAGTAATTAACTAATGTTTTAGAACTTTTTTAAGTGTTTATTTTTTCTTTGCGCATCAATCTTAATTGTCAAACTTTTGAAATAATGTTTTGTTGTTTTATTTTTCTCATTTAAAAAAGCATCATGTTAAGGCTGCTTCAAACAGGCGCGACACGACACGTGACACAAAGGCACCGCAAGTCGCGCAACGTACGGTGCCTTTGTGTCGCGATTATATCGCGTGTCGCGCCTGTTTGTAGGAGCCTTTATTCATTGTGCTTTTTAGAAATTAAATATGTGGCCACTAACAATCAACATATTTTACTAGAGGTAGGTATAAATAAATCATAACATCAAACGAGAGATATGATCATAGATTTGATAGTCGGATTGACTTGGTCAGGCTCTTAGTGTTCCACATCCTTTGATCGTGATAGCATCACACCAATTTTTTTTAAGTTATGTTCAGTCTACGTAGATAATTAAATTATCTTTGACGGTGATTACTGAAGATTGTTGACAAAATCTGTCCTTTTGAAGAAATTGAAAAATCTTTGACACTCGATTTTATTATTTATCAGATATTCGATACCAAATCCGAATAGATTTATCACCATATCAATCTGATAATCATTGGTGTCTTGGAATTTGATAATCACGATTATTCATTAATCAATACCGAACTCTACCTGGTAATTTATAATCAGATATTTTATTCGTTTTGATGTGTGTGTTATTTTTTTGTTTTGTTAGTAGTTGATTCATTTTAATTAATATTAAATGGATAGATTAACTTATTTTTTCGCAAAAAAAAAAAGATCAATTATGTATGATCTACATTATTGTACATACTATTTTTTTTAAGATACCAAATTCATAAAGTATGAAGAAAGTTACATTAACTTGGGCACGTTCCTTAAAAATGACAAAAAATGTTATAAAAATATGATAAAAATCATGTGCGTACTAAACAAATATGTAGTTTACAAAATTGACTATAAAAATGCAAACTCGCCATCACTCAATACTAATAATACAGAATGCACGAAGTACTATTTTATAGCATCAATTTCAAGTTGAACATCTCTCAATATTCTTTTTATACCATTACTGAAATGTAAAAATAAAATCTATGTTTCAGCACAATTTGAAAGTTTCGCCGAACGGCAACAGATGTGGAGATATTTAGGAAATACTGGATAGTGTGTATTTTTAACAAAACTCGATAAAGTTGTTGGAGTACCTAGCTACATATTCGAGTTACGAGTACGTAATCAACAGTAACTTCGCTGCCGTCACCTGCCAAATTCTTTTCGAAAATATAGTACGTTACTAGCTTCTACCCGCAGCTTCTCTCGCATAGAGGTCGGAAATTATTCCACGGGAACGTATTACTGGGATAAAAAGTATCCTATGTTCTAACCCGTGTGTCGAATTACATACAATTCCGTTCAGCCGTTATAGCGTGAAAAGATAACAAACAGACAGAGATACTTTCACATTTACATTTTTTTCCAATATTTTTTTATATACATATTACTAGTTGCGCCCCTCGGTTTTTATCTGTATAAGTCTCGATCAGGTAGGAATATCGCCATTAAAAGTATCTTTTATCCTAATCCAGGTCATGGTTTATCCATGTGCCAAATTTCATCCAAATCCATTCAGGCGTTTTAGCGTAAAAGTGAAACAAACATACTTAAAATCAAATCTTTTCTCTTTATATTATTATTACTAATATATACTCTGTATATTAGTGTAGATACTAATAATATATAATTTTTTAATAAATAGAATTATAGTACTAGCAGCGCCCCTCTGTTTCACCCGCATAAGTGTTGATCTCGCGGGAATATCAGTATAAAAAGTATCCTATGTGTTATTCTGATGTAAGCTATATTACTGTAAAGTTTCATCAAAATCCGTTCAGTAGTTTTTGTGTGAAAGAGTAACAAACATCCATCTATCCATACATCCTCACATATTTTCGCTGTTATAATATTATAGTAGGAAGTAAGTACAGACGCCAGCACATCAAGCTACCCGAAACTGTCAAATTTTGCCAACCAACTTTGAACCTTATGCTTCAGCGATAAAGTTGAAAATCTGTTAAAGAAATTTGACAGATTGTAGTAGCTTGATGTGCTGGCGTATGTACCTATGGATAACCCGCACCACCAACCAACCCCCCGCCCGTAACACAATTCATAGATATTCGTATAAAATTCTAAGTCTACATTATTCTAACTTTGGATTTTGGAAGTCAGACATCAGTCGCTCAATATTGAAATTCAACCGTAGGTAGGCCAGTACCTATGGGTATATAGTTTTGAAAACCGGATGGATGTACCGGAACGCATCTGGCAGAATATTCTGCAAAAATTCCTATCGAACTCACTTCTGTAATTGCACGGTCAAAGTTAAAACTGTATTTTTACTGTGCATACTACAGTAGTGAGATCTATAATGTCTTTTTTCCAGAATCGCATCGCTGTTTCGCTAAAGTAAAACATGAAATAATTACTCCTGAAAATTACACACGACTTTACGTGACCTACTTAGCTTTTGAAACTGCGTGTAAATACTAATATACGCCAGATTTAACGAAAATATGAACATGGATATGTACGTACAACTTTACTCTTCTGCGAATACATAGTGCACGATTATGTTCTTCTGAAAGGTTTGGCAGGTATGTATACCAGGATGAATAAATTAACGAAAGTTTGTGGAATAACTTTGATAATTATTTCTTTAAACGGTTCTACGCTTAAAACAATGTATGTATAAGTAATTGTCTGCTAATCCGACTCACTACTACTGTTTTTCCACTTTCTATCATTAACGCACACCACCAGACACCCCAATTAGTATATATATGTTATAATCATAATACATACACTGAATTTTTACTAATATGTAGGTATAAATAAAACAGTGTTTATTTCTTAAATTTGGTATATTTATTATGGGAGAAAATTGTGGTCACATTACAAATCTAAGCGCGCACACCGTCGCACACGTAAGTTCACAGGCACATAAAAGCTCCTACAAACAGGCGCGACACGCGATATAATCGCGCGCGACACAAAGGCACCACTCGTTGCGCGACTTGCGGTGCCTTTATGTCGCGTGTCGTGTCGCGCCTGTTTGAAGGAGCCTTAAGGGTCTAGAGTAGTGAGTACTTCGAACATTTTGGTTTGTTTTGATTATACAGAGGAAGTGCAACTGTAATTGATAATAAATTAAAAATGACAGAAAACGATTCAGTAAACGATTATTAACAAACTACTTTTACAATGTGAATTAATTCAGTTACACATTGTATAATTTAATCAATGTCTGTCTCCTAATTATGCCATCAACTTATCAAAATATTCATAAAGGTTGCATTTAAGCACCAAATAGGTTCTACAGTACTTTAGTAAACGCTTTTCACATTTTAATACAAGTCTTAGACGTGATTAATTAAACCCCTTAGTAATCAGATTTGATTGACTCGAGATCTTTCCAAGCCTAGGTTGGTTCAGTAGGATACACGTGGGTGGTAACAAACCCAGTATTAGCTGGCTTATTATTCTATTGAAACTCCGTATTACGCTAGACTAGGTCAAGATCAAAGTTTTACAACCGACGACGTGCTGTCTTCTACTGTACAGACATAACTCTATACAAGTTCCAACTGATTGATTATATTCGATTCATATCATTGCTCTATTCATTTGTACAGACGCAGCATATCAAGCTACCCTAAACTGTAAAATTTTCCCAATCAATTTTGAATTTTATGCTTTAGCGATAAAGTTGAAAATCTATTAAAGAAATTTGAGAGATTTGTAGTAGTTTGATGTGCTGGCGTCTGTACAAGATACATTATTTAGCAACATAATTTTCATAGCATAGATTTGTACCAAAATCGTCTAAAAAAGACCATTAGGCTTTAGAAAAAATAGGTGGGTAATTTTTACTCGCTACAAATCTAACACATTCGATTTGATTCTTTGCTCGTGCGACGACGTTTATCGTCGATTAGAAGAAGTTAAACCTGTGTCGAATCTCGCATTAAACGATTCGATTTGAAATAATTAATTTCTAATTGAAAATGTTGTTTTACAAGAGGGGAATTAATAGAACTTGTATGTAATGGACATCATTTCTTAGCTGATTTTCTCTTTTGTTTCTTCCTGTTATAGTCAGAACTAATTACAACACAACGAGTTGTGATTGTTTAGTGTTTCTGAAAGTGCAATATGTGTAAATAATCTCAGTGGTAACTATGTAGGTACCTGCTACAGGTACTGCTGGACGGACCAGTGGGGTAAGGAGGGTTTTCTGAAATGACGTTCGCTAGGTGGCAGCACTGACACGTCAGGTCCAGGCATCTGTCAAAGAGCCTATATTTTCTTTAGTCATGACTGAATGATGAACGAATGAATGAATCGAATGATGAATGTCATCATATATTTTATATTGGAAGACCTCTTGTCATAGAGTGGTGCCAACTGGTGTCGTAAATTTTCACGAAAACCCTCATTGCCTAACACACTAACAGTAGCAATGGCTTTAAGTTTGACAGTTCAACATTTGTTGAGCAAACAATTTTTTCGAAAATATGAAGCAATGGATTAGCAATGTCCTTCAAAATAATTCAGATTGTGATTGATATGTTATTTATTTATTATGTAGGTATGTTATGCAATTAGGGTGCAGGTTAATAATGAAAGGCCTCTTTTTAGACAAGAAAACGAATAATGAGGGTATACTGAAATGACGTTTGCTAGGTGGCAGCACTGACAAGTCAGGTCCAGGCATCTGTCAAAGAGCCTATATTTTCTTTAGTCATGACTGAATGATGAACGAATGAATGAATCGAATGATGAACGTCATCATAATTGTCGAAATAGAAGACCTCTTGTCAAAGTGGTGCCAACTGGTGTCGTAAATTTTCACGAAAACCCCCATTACAACCTCGTTTGGGGTGCGTGATATCAGAAGGGAATTACAGAAAACAAATCATTTATCATTTAATTGGAAGATTTTTAATGTCAGTTTTTCTTACAAGTGCCTTCCCAAACTCTTAACTTTCAGAATACCGTGGTTCTTTCATGATTCGACCTACCTATATTAGAAATAGCTCCTGCATTCTATTAATAGTTTGGTCCAGTATAGTAGTATTACCAACAATTCAGAAATCATTTCATAATAATCGAAGCTCAATGCCGTAACAACACCTAGATATGTCGGATCATGAGTCTGCAGATATTATAATGATCGATTTATTCTTAAAAGCGAAAGAGGTCACGAGGTAATCTACCTATCAGAAACCAACGTTTCTTTCAAAATGTTTTTATCTTCATCGGCCCAAATGTGTTTTTGTAAAAATCTTGAAAACATATTTTTTTCGCTTCGACTCTAGTCTTTTAACTAAGTATCTGTTTGCCGCCTTATTAAAGCAAAATCTATACTAATAATAAAGCTGGTGAGTTTGTTTGTTTAAACGCGCTAATCTCTGGAACTACCAATCGGAATTGAAAAAAAAAATTTTTTTACATTTGATAGCCCAATTCTTGAGGAAGGCTACTTAAGAGGAAATGCGGTGGGAGAGACTTTTTGAAAAACCTAAGTAAAAAGTCATAATTTTCCCCTCCAATATTGGACCAATTTAAAAGATATTTCATAAACAGAATAAGAAGGATATAAACTGTGTCCCTATTTTCCTATTGCCCTTATCCCAATTAGTTGGGGTCCGCACAGAATGTCTTCTGTTTCTAAACATATATATTATCATCTTTCACACAGTCCATCTATATCATCGTTTACGTTTATAACTATCCATCTATGGATATCATATCATATCTTATAACTATGCAACTATGGGCGACTAGAATCAATTCTATTTGTTGTAATTTCTGACGTTCAAAAGTGCCTTTTATGTGCCTATTTGAAATAAATGCTTTGACTTTGATCCACACTCGACTCAAAACTCTCTTCACTTCACGACATCCTACTAAATAAGTACTAAGTCCAGAATTATCAGTGAATTATTAATGAGCAGCGGCAGCCCAGTGGTTATAACAGTCCCGACTTACGAGTTGTAGGTCGTGGGTTCGAACCCAGTCAGGCGCTTTACTTTCTGTACATAATTTCATCACCACTGCTCTCAAAACGGTGGCGATCTAGGAAAACATCGTGATGAAACCGGCAGGTTCTAGAACCAAAAATTCGAAAACATGTGACATCTTCCAACCCGCACTGGGCACGCTTCCTCTCACGGAGTTAAGCAGTGGGAACGTTAAAGACTGATTGTACTATGCTAAGCTAAAATTATCAGCCGGTCGATTCTGTAAAAATCTCACCGTGAAAATTTAGGTGAAGTGAGTTTGTTTTTGCTAGGAATTGACACTATTGACAGCTTACTCCACGCTCACTTCACCTAAGTTTTCACGGTGAGATAGTTACAGAATCGCACTGCAGGATCTCAAATTACCAAATCCATAAACAAACAACAATAAATCTCCTGAATTCCTTTCTCCCACACAATAATGGTGACTAAACTGAAAACTAGTGCGTAGCTAATTAAAAAACAAGTTGAATTGTTCGTCAGTACGCCAAGCGTTGAGCACCTCACTCGAGACATGCAGCGAACAAAAAGGCTCCAATTATCCAAGTTGTGTATGGAGGTGTACGCTGGCTTCATTTACATAAGTTCACAACTCCAACTTAATTAACGTATTGATATTAAAGTGAACATTACACTTGGTAAGCAGATTATGTGTATGGAGGATCTCGTGGCTAAATAATATCAGCCACGCGGGTCGATCGAAGGTTAAGCTACGCTTGCCGCGGTTAGTTCGTGGATGGGTGACCGTCCATTACAAATCGAGATCAGTCCGTGCCTCGGAAAGCACGTTAAACGTTGGTCCTTGGCTGTCATATGTAGATGTTTGACAGTGGTTAAGGGTAGTTAGAAGCGCAAGTCTGACAACCAGTATTACCAAGGGGTATCGTATTGCCTTGCCCAATAATTGGATTCTGGAGGTCAGGAAGGTAGTCGCTCCATGTAAAATCAAGTTAGACTGCAAGCCGACTCCAATTTAGTTAGAAAAAAGCTAGGCAGATTGATTGAAGCAGATTATGTGTGGAATTGTTAAGTGGTTTTTTAACACCTACATATGTCGTCAAGTTAGTTTTAGTGGCCGATAGCCGTTTTCATTAAATCAAATCTCAGTTCTGTGTAAAAAAAAAACAACCGACTTCAAAAAAAAAATAATATTACCGCATTTTCGTTTTTTGACACCGACTTTCGAAATTAAAGTTATTTTTCACTTTGTAGGGTTTTATATATATAATATATGACGGAGTTATCACCGAACATACCTACATAAAAAAAATATATAAACATCCGAATTGAGAACCTCCTCCTTTTTGAAGTCGATTAAAGTACATATGACCAATTTTACAAAAAAATGGGCATTAGGTAGGTGCTGGCCGCACCTCCGTGGTCTTGAGCTGTCCTGACCAGCTATTAGATAATTGTTTAATTTCTGAAAGATGATTTCAATAATCACTGAACCGTAAAATTACGTATAGGTTATTAAAAAAAAACTCCTAAACCTTAATTTATAATCCGTCGTTTATTAAACTTAGGTACAAGAAACAAAAGACCATTTTTACACCTCGTTGATGAGATCCCTATAAAAATCTTCGCAGCACTCAATTTGCAAGTAGCACTATACGCTTGAGAGAGTTAGGCATTGCACACCTGTAGCGATTTTATTAAATCGTAAAAAAAAACAAGCAACAATATAAATAAAACGTAAAACAAAACCTCATAAATATTTAAATCATGTTTTTGTAGACCAGCTATCTTCACGTCATTAAAAATAAACACTAATTGAACGATCGATCAAAATTTCCTCATTCATGAAATGGAAGATGAAATTACCCTAATGAACAGCTGTTAACGACTGCGAGACATTGGGCCTTTAAACTTATACTATTCTGGTACAAAATCCAATAAAATTGCAATCGCAAAATCTGAAGTCTACCCCAGCTTTAGCTAATGCGAAAGCCCATAGGAAGCGATTTGCTCAACCGCGATGTGAGGGATTACGAGACAGTGGTAGAACGTCACTATTACGCGGATGGGTGGACGTACACCCATGCATTATGGCCCATTGTCTTCGATAACTCGATTACAACAGACGGGTAAATTAGTCGCAAATTGTGTGGGATTATGATGTTGCATTAAAGGGTCGTCAAGTAGTTCTTTTTTGCGTAGACTTTTGAAACTACACTGGACCTGTAAATGTTTCCATACTATAAAACCAAATGTATGACACCGAATAATAAGGGACCTTATTGGTTTATTAATTATCATTCATTGCAGAACTTAGCTCTACAACTCTTACGAATTCGCGATTACTGAAAAAAGTGAATCCTCGTTCAAAATATTTGTCCATGTATGTGTAAATAGTCGCATTATTAAAGGGCTTTAAAACCATAATCTGATAATAAAAACCTTACGACACATGACACAAGAGAAGCAAATAACATAACGCTTACTCATAATTGAAAAAAACAAAACACAAAGAACTAGCGCATTCATCTAACAAGATATCAAATGTTTACTAGGATTATGTAGATAATAAGAAGAGTAATATAAAATAAACAGAAGAACAGAAATTCTCGTGAAATACTGAACAATGTGGAGGCAGGAGCGTGGATACGAACATAAAATATAAGTATTTGAAACACGCAATGATCACCTTAGGCATTCGCGGGATAAACAATAGCAAACTATGTACCTACGGTTGATAACATCGGTATCGTGTTCGCAGTTTCCATTAGTCAACGGTTGCGTTTTAGAGATCCGTCTGTTATAACAGTTTTACGTGATATTTAAAAAAATAAGTTTTATTTAAAAAATGTATTTGTGAAGTGCTCTCAATGTTTTTGCTTCCAATGCATCTGCTTTGGTGTTAACGTCTTGCCAGACTTGCCATCTGCTGCAGGATTAACTATTTCTTATTTCCTTGAATCTTAAAAAATAATAATAATTAAGGTAACATACATTTACTAACAAAGTCTTCGCT
Source organism: Luperina testacea (assembly GCA_927399505.1). NCBI lineage: Eukaryota > Metazoa > Arthropoda > Insecta > Lepidoptera > Noctuidae > Luperina > Luperina testacea. Next base: position 7,551,090 of record OV656763.1, on the reverse strand, counting down.
AATGTCTGTAAAGTGTTACCTGACTATATTTGGATTATACCATTTGAATTCCGAGTCAAATTCTTAAACCCCTACCTCCCTAGCATCTTACTTTTTGGCCCACTTGTATCAAAAACATCGATTCCGAGACAGGGAAAAGTGTTATTAGGGTTTTCCATCTGGAATTTCCCAGTAGCAACCCGGAGCCTGAATTTGTGCTTGGTTTATGGCAACAGGCTCCCCATATGGGACTAGCATAACTGGCGAAATGTTGGTGTTCTATAGGTACGCACGGCGACACACCAAGCTATACATAACCAGTATAAGCTGACTTCTGACTGTTCGAAAAACCTATACAAAGCGAGGCCAGCTAAAACTGGAAATGTATACAATCAAAATCAAAAGTCATTTATTTAAATTAAGCTGAGAATCAGCACTTTTCGTAGGTACGTCAAAATTACATAAGAGACAGTCCCCCAAAACGCCCGCCCTTCACCACTTCCTAGTGCTTTCGCTGGGGAGATGAAGTGGCGCGACAAACTCCCAAGTAGAGCTTGATGTGTCGCCCTGGGCATAGCTTTGCCTAACCCTTCGAGGAATACAAGCTAATGAAAAATTATATGTACAAAAAAAAATGAAAAAAAATAAAATAAAATAAAAAAAATGAAAATGAAAAAAAATTATAAAAAAAATGAATTAATGAATGAATGATGAATGAAACGAATGAATGAATTAATGATGAATGAAATGAATGAATGATGATGATGATGATGAATGAAATGAAAATGTTTATGTGTGTGTGTTTTGTGTATTTGTGTTTTTGTGTATAATTACGTATTTGTGTGTTATGTGTGTGTGTGTGAACTACATATAGTTTTATTATTTCACTGATTCTTATCAAAAGAAGTGTACAGTAAGAAAATGGTTTTTAAAGCGACTAGGTACTAAAATAACAGCTAATAAAATTGCTTTACGAGTAAAACATTCCTTTGCGGCGATGCGACGCATAATTACGAAGCTGTTAATATTACATGACTTTAAAACCGATGCATTACATGCCGAATAAACTGATATTTATCCGTTTAAGTAAATATCGTACTACAAAAACTACAACTCACAAAGTAATTGACATTTACGAGCACAATTTACTAATGTAATAAATGATCTTCAGTGTAATTGAATATAAATTGATGTCTCTAATCGTAGGAAAATTATTCAATTGTGGTTTGATTGCCGTACGTATACAAACGGATATACCTAATAATCGGTACGAACATAAGCGATTTTTCACAGATATGCAGTTTGATTGGATATCTGAAATCATGAAATTGATTGTATCTTGAAGGGCAGGTAAATTAAAATCAAAACTCATGATTTTATTGTTTTTTGTATGATTTCGAGGTTTTTGCGTATTTATTGATATCTTATTACGAAAAAATGTGTATTTTTTAAGGTCGTGGTTCATAAGACAATCTCATAATTTCATTCTAGGGGTCAAGAGTAAGTTGTACTTAAAACAAAATCATAATGTTTTAAAACATAACTATGCAAAGTCAGAAAGAATTCACCTACCAGAGAGAATTGGCCTGCTAGATTAATTAGATTATATATTCATGAAAACTATTATAGTATATACATATAGGCCGACCGCTTAACTGAGACGTTGCCAGAGGTAGCTGCGCGGTGTGGGAGGGGTGATAGTTGTCACAAGTTGATGAATCACTGAGCTCTCGCATCACGTCACCACACCCCTCTCGTACCGCACTGCTACCTCAGGTAACGTCTCAGTTAAGCGGTCGACCTATAGTTTTTATCCAAGAATGGTTTCGTAAAAATCTCACCGTTATAACATAGGTGACGTGAGCTTGACAAATGTAGCTGAAAACCAGCCTTTTACTATGGCCACGAAAATGTATACAAAAGATAAGGATCAAAACCTAACTCTACCTTCCTTAAAAGAAAAGAAACGTAAAAGTGACCAGTTACACGTTAGTGAACAAGCACAATACACATTTCTATCTACATTAGCAACACAACCACATAGTATTATGTACATGTATGTACTTATCGACGGTAAACAATAACAGGGAAAAGCCTCGGTGAGAATTGGGACAGTTTTTCATGGCGTGCGTGTCACAATTATATCCACGGATATGTTTGTGGAAACTACTAGGTATGTGGAATATGTGCTTACTTAATAAACTTAAGCAGGAAAGTGAAAACTAAGGTGAACCGTTCCCATATCGCTCTATAATTCTGAAGGTGCCTTAAATAAAATGCATTTTTAGTGTCCTCTTCCGTAAGATACTTCACGTGTGTTCGGGTCGGTATTAATCGGCACAGCCGGACAGCAAAATCGAATAGAATTATATAGGTACCCGAACAAGTACCATGCCTTTAAATAAAACCAAAATATTTTATATCACATAAACCTACGTGGACACTTATGAAACGTCAGAAGCTAGATACACGGTTCCATTTGGTCGTTTCCTATGGAGAAAAGCAGATAAGGAACCCACAGTTACTCTCTTAAAAATAATTGGCTTTTACATTGTTTTAAAATTACAGTGTTAATAGTGTAGGCCAACAAGTATCAGATTAGTTTTCTATGGATATTTTTGAGTCATTTGGAAAACATATGCATCACCCAGATACGGAAATCTCTGAAACAGTAGTGAGAACAAATAACATAGGACATTTCGCCAGTCTGTTATATTCAAGTTCCAAATATTACCTGTTATTTTACTGTCCTTGTAAGTATGTCGTTGGTGTGCCTTGCTTAATAAATAGATAATAGTATGGTAATATAGAGGTATGAGGAACAGATAAGGTTCACTCATACTCTATAGAAAAGGGAGGATCCTCCGACCAGACGGGTGTTGTGTCTGGCGGGCAACTGCACCATGATTCATGTCGGGCCGTTGTATTTATGCTAGTTGCGCGTTAAACTCTGCTTGCGAGATGCAGGATTTTGCATGACGTCAGTATGACGCGTTGTTCTCATGTGGCGTTGTAGATATCGCTACCGTAACACCATGCTCACATCACATATTGGTGTGTCATCTACCAACCAGCACTGGGCCAGCGTGGTGGAGTATGGCCCATTCCCTATCACAGAGAGGAGGCCTGTGTCCCAGCAATGGGAACATTATAGCGGATTATGCTATGATGGACTCGGAAATGACGTCATATGTAACAAGTGGAGGTTCTGAGTAATGTGGACGATCCATTGATTGATTGCGCTCTTGAATACAACGGCCATCAGTAGTCCATAACTACTCACAATTAGAAGAACGTTCAATAGGAGTAATATAGCTATTACCAGACAATTTCTGTATGCATAGGTAGGTCAAGTACAGTCAAAGAAAAAAATATGTTAAACGCCCTAAGGTTAATTTTTACTTGCACATCATTATTTTTCGATTACGTCATTTATCTAAACTAATATTAAAATAAAGAGAAAAGATTTGATTTTTTTGTATGTTTGTTTCTCACGATTTCACGTTAAAACGGCTGAACGGATTTGGATAAAATTTAGCACATGGGTAAACCATGACCTGCATTAGGACATCTAGGATACTTTGTATCCCAATATTCTCACGGAATCGAGAATTATGCGGGTGAAACCACGGGGCGCAGCTAGTTCTCAATTTTTAAATGAAAATAACAGTTTGCAAAGGTGATATGCGCCTCTGGGCAAGGAATTTATTTTAAAATTGCTTAAAATAAATAATTATTGCTCCTTGATCGCACCTACTCCGCAAAACCTATATCTTTATTCAACTCACCGAAACAGCTGTCTCCATTCACGTTTTTGTTCATTTTCCCACATCAGTTTATAACAGAGTAATTAAAAAACCTCGCGTGCATCTATAAAAGTTTTTTGTGTGATACTATCAACACTAATAATAAGTATTCAATGAGATTATGTAACGAGAGCATACGACATACTAACCCGAGTTCACATTAAACAGGATGTGAATTCAAAGGAGACTTCGTGTCTGGAAACCTGGGTGAATATTCTACAATAAATCACTTTTCACTTCTCATGCTCTAAAAGTTAGTCTATAGGTTTGTGCGTAGGCGACATAAAGTCGCTTTTTATGCTCTAGTGCATAAAGTATTTTTTTTTCTAAGACTAAGATAATCAAGCCAAACAGCCACCACACACACAATGAAACGTCGCAGTTTAAAGTCATTATTTTATTTCATTTGCTTTAATTTAGGTATATAATTTCCGTGTTTTCTATCCTTAATTTAATAAAACCAGATAAAATAGTTGTCATTTATTATGACTTAGCAATAATTAGCGTTATTATGACTTGGCAGTATGAAGTACCCAAGCCGAATGACACATGTTAAAAATAAAAAATAAAACTTTAAAAAATTTTCGCGGCGGGGATTGCTATTCTCTTCTTCAATTTTGCAACATTTTTGAACAGTGAAAATACTGTGAAGTAGGTATATAATACTTTATGCCTGATTCATTTTCTCGCAATCGAAGTGAAAAGCAGAGTGTACTCGGGCATTAGCCATTTTACACCTCAACTTAACTTTAAGTTTTTGTTGTACTTTGAGAAAATATTTTTATTTATTAATTGTCCTAGATAAGTTTATTATTTTGTTGCCTACTTTACTTTTTTTTAAATATTTAAAAAAGCCAAGCATTTCGCCAGCGTATTTTATAATTTTACTGAATTATATTTGATCGATGGTAACTATAACCTATGAATCGATGAAAGGATCTTTTATCGCGATAATTATGTATTAACAATGCAGCATTCCCTATTCGACAAAAATACAAATCGGCCCGGACCATTTTTAGATTTAAAATCACATATTGGGAAAGAAGCATTACTACCATATACATTAACCCAGTTTCCGCGATCGCCTATAATTACACTGCCTATGAATAAACAAAGGCTCTCTCTAGGATTCCTAATAGGTACATTGAGTGTTGTTACGGATATAAATCACACACACGTAGCATGACACTAACATAAAAAGCCTAATTTTGTCGATATCCATCTGGAGTCATCGTTGTCATCACAGATAACATAAACATATTATCATGCGGGTAATTCCCAGGGAAGGGTTAGGTAGATGTATTTTTTTTTTATAACATGTTGATCCACATTTCGCCATTTATATTTTTAAGTCCCATGTAATAGGGGCGAGCCTTTTGCCATCAATCGGGCACCCATCCAGACTCTGGGCTGCTAAAAAACCCAGCAGCACTTTTCCCGGTCTGGGAATCGAACCCAGGGTATCATGCTCAGCAGTAGCACTTGCAACGACTAAACCAACGAGCCAGTCATCATAGATAATCCTGCGCTTATCTCAATTTGTTTGAAGTCAGCACAGCTTGGCTTACCTGTGTGTATCATCGAAAACAGTTGAATGGGTGAGCATTTCTTGCACTTACATATACATAAACATCGAAAAGCACATGTAGCCATCCAAAAGTATCACAGTATGGACATGATATAAATCACGTGTAGTATACAACAATCGTAAGCCCATAAAGCCATTCCTCTTAGCGCGTCGATGGCAATCTAGATAGAGTCAGCCCCGAATTCGGGACCCTCAGTAGCGTCCATTAGTTCCTGTAACGTGCAGACTACAGGACACGCTGGACACGATATTAACTGTCCCATTGTTTGTGTAATCATAAAGCTATTGATCAAATGAATGATGATGAGAACCATTTCTCATTCCTCAATTAAGTTATAAATAGATTCATAACAATCCAATTACATTTGTGACAGCGTCATCCAGGTAAATTGATTAACAATATGCATTATGCAGCAAATAAAACAATTTGCTGTAAACCTGTATTACGGACATCAGCTGTCGGCAGTTAGCATTCCTTCGCTTACGCTACAATGACTCGATGTAGAAAACAAGAGAAGGCCTACAGGCCTTCTGCAGAAAACGTGCATTTCTTGATCGACCGATATAACGACATTTAGCCAAACGTAACTGAATCATGATTTTATGAAGACGGATAACAGCCCATGTTCTGGACATAAGGCTCTTGTCACCTTCTCTGCCAGGAGACTTTCTGCCAATTACCTAATGGTCAATAAATTGATGTAGGTATAAATATCTACCATTTATTTAATTTGACTACAATTGGAACGGCTAGCGGCTGTGGGTCATTCTTGGTCAAGCACAGCATCAAGGCATAGCATGAATGAGAGTAAGAAGTAGATGAGTAATGAGTTTATAAACCATTACTTCCTCTAATTAACCATTACAGTTACATGCACACTTTGGTACCTACCTACCTAATGGAAAACTCGATCTTACAGCCCAAGACATGAAGCAAGTTTCTTGTCTGTGGCATACTATAAAGTTGAAGAAACAAATAAACCTGCATCATCTAAGCACTGTTCAGACGGTGCATCTTTCATTGTAGCTGCAACTTATGGTACCCTATTCCACAGGCAATGAAATCGCTCCGAGTCAATCAGGCTTTAAGTTTTTTTACTGATGTTTCCTAGCAATAGACAGGTGTGTAATAGTCGCCCAGTCTAAGAATCGATCTTCTGCATAAGTCGACGCAATGTGACCGCTAACTAAATGACAAATTGTTTCCTGCGCGAGAACAACAGTCCGTGGTTTTTAGCTCCCTCACGGTTGATTGTGATTGGTTGAACACGATTGTTGTTGTACAGTTGAAAGCGAGGTAATAAGCCGAGTTAATGATTATTTGATGAAAACATGGGATCTGATATGATTAACTTGTGAATTTGCATCGTTTATTGCTGCCGCATGCCTTGTCATATGCACACGTGAGGACCTAATGACGATGTCAGTAAGTAAATGGAATTCGCGTTGCTGTTTTGGCGAAACATAATTTACCTATCGAATTACTAGCCACAGGCTTCGCTCGCGTAGATGTTAGAATTTATTTTTTTTTATTTTTTTTTTAACTTTGCGTTGTATAAAAAACGTTATTAAAATTATTACACGGGAACGTGCTACCAGGACAAAAAGTAGCTTATGTCCCATGTATGTATGTCCCTATGTGTTATATGTGTGTGTGTGTGTCATTAAACGGATTTCGATAAAAGGCAAGGAGATAGATGGCACCCTGAGGAAGGCCTCAAGAAAACCATTTAATTGTTTTGGCGTGAAAAGGTTTAAACAAAGTTACTTTCGAATATTACTGTGAGTTATCCTTAGGAGGTAAACATATACCATTGTAGACTTTTATATCGATATTTTTAAGATATACAATTCCGTAGTACATTAATTTGTTCTCGTAAGGTTTAGCCAGCGTTTGCAAAGTAAGCGCACAAAAATATGTTTGTTAAGACATTACATTACAAACCTTTGAATTTCTCGGCTTTTTTCTACTATAATATGCATTTATAAACAAATAAAAAAAAAAAAAAAAAACATAAACAAAAAAACATAAACCTTACCTCACCTTACCTTACCTTCATATAAACCTTCCTCTTCAATCACTCTATTTATTACTGAAAACTGTATTAAAATCCGTTGCCTAGTTTAAAAGATCTAAGTTAACAGGGAGCGAGAGCGACTTTGTTTTATACTATGAAAAGATTAGCTGAATTGGTTCCGTCAAAACTGGAAGGAGGACACGCGGGCTCGCGAAAGATGGAAGGAGTGGAGAGAGGCATTTGCCCAGGAGTGGGCAGGGTAAGTTAGAAGAAAAAAATATATTTGCTTCTGCCCGCGACTTCGTCCGCGTGAAATTTCTTGTTCCCCCGACCCACCCGCGCTATCACTTCGTTATCGCTTAACGATCTTTCTGACTTTTTTCTATTTACTCGGCTACTAAGGGTCATAACGTGACGTTAAATAGCCTATAGCCTACACAGGTAGTTCAGGACAGGTAGTTTCAGAGATTACCTCCTACATACAAACAAACAAATTTTACCTCTTTATAACATTTGTATAGAGAGTATGGAAGTATGCATATGGATTTTTGTATTCAACATGTTAAGAAGGTTATTGCCGAGACTTCATCGAAAAGTTAACGGAATCGTTTTTGTTCACGTTTCTCGAGGTCGTCTGTTCAATAGGACACCGCACTGTATTTAATTTGATTTATGCAATTTACAAGACCCAGTTTATATCGAAGTAGTTAATCAAAATAATAATACTACCAAGAATGTTAAAGCAACGCCTACCTGCAGAGTTAAGGCTCCTTCAAACAGTCGCGACACGACACGCGACACAAAGGCACCGCAAGTCGCGCAACGAGCGGTGCCTTTGTGTCGCGCGCGATTATATCGCGTGTCGCGCCTGTTTGTAGGAGCCTTTTGTCTATTATCCACCTATTATATACCTACTGGCTTGTTGAAGATAAAATCAAGAAAATAATATTATCTCATCATAATCAGCCTATACTGTTCCCACTGCTGGGACACAGGCATTCTTTCAGTGAAAGGAAGTGGGCCGTAATCTACCACGTGGATCCAGTCGGGGGTTGATAGATGTCACGTCTTCGAATTTTTGGCTTTCGGACATGCCGGTTTCCTTACAATAGAAAAGAATAGAATACTCTTTATTATGTACACCATATAAATTACAGACATAAATATAGAAATTTTACAAAAGGTGACACAATAACATACGATGTTTTCCTTCACTGTTTTTAGAGCAGTGTTGATGAAATAATTTACACAAGGTTGAGCCTGTCTGGGTTCCAGTAAGTCGCGGCCGGTACCACCTGGGCCACTACTGCTCAATATTATCTATTCCAGATAAAAAAAAATGTAAAACTAAAATTCTAAAGTTCTTATTACCACAAATAGAAACACGCTGAAATATCAATAAAAATATTTTGTAATCAAATATTTTCGTGGGTGTGAATATCAGTATAAACTGTAAGATAAAACTAATTAATTGATCAACAGTAAAAGGTAGATTGAGGTCGTTTAACTTGATTTGTAAATAAATGCAGGTGTTCAGCAATCTATTCAAAACCACTCCCTTGTTATTACAAGATGAATTCTGTTTGCAAAATACGGACAACTTCATCAAGGTGCAGTATTTATAGTCCGCGTAAAAACCTGCATATCAGCAATCGGCGCACTTCTACGAGAATATCCCGAAATTAATGTTGCAGTTACCATAAAAATGGAAGCTGGGAGCTCGCAGCGCGTAGCACCGTAGCGCTTGCCTACGCGCATGGAAGAGGGGTATTTATTTAGGTATAATGACTCGACTCAAGAGGGCTTGCCTATTTTTTTGCCAAAGAATCAGCATTGCCATACAACGTGGCAATGCTGCCATCCTCTTGGGCACTTTTCCTGTTGAGAGCGATGCTGACCAATTTTTTGGTGCCCGTTGATTACTTTTCTTCCTTTTTTTACATACCTTCTTGTACATATTATTACAGACTGTTTGGTTTTAAATTATATAAGTATATATTATTAACTCTTTTGATATTTTAAAGGAAATATTATCATGAAAAAACGTTTAATAAGGATAAGGATTGGATAAGGATACCCAAAAATATCAAAATAATCTCGACGATAAATTGATACTGTGCTATATCGATTGTAATTACCCAGTAGCAAATTACCGACTTATCTTTAGTTTGCTTATCTTTTTAGGGATTCCAATAAAATTTAAATCGTTTTATTTCGATAAATGATAGCATTCCATCACGTTGTGATTTCACAGCTGTGAATATAATCGTCGACTACGTGACGGTTTTTGCCGCCGAATATTAGGTATAAATATATGACTATCGTATTTATTGCCATTTTACAAATTGCAAGAAAACCGACATCTTTTCTCAACCACGATTCCTAAAACTCTATCTATGTCACAAAGTATAATCAGGGAAATTAATTATTTACCAAATTGACTACCGACTTATATTGTCCGTATATAACAACTCTTATTCTGACAGCTGATGTCTTCGTGAGTACTGAAACGAGATTCCTGGACACTGCTACTCGATAATTGGAGTCCATTGCCACTCCCAATAGAATCTCCTTGGAGTAAATAAATTAAATGAATAGTTACTTGTTATTAATAATTGTGTTCCAATTCATCCTAATTCTATCTAATTTTATTTAATAATATCTAAATTTTATCTAATGTTGACCAATTCTGTTTCATTTAATTTAATTTCATCTTTTGCTTTGTGATTTTTATTATGTGATTTAACCTAATTTAAATATTGTATGACATGTGCAATTACTAATATTGACTAATAACTTGTATATGTGGTGCAAACTGTTAATATAAGTTGGTTATTAATAAATAAATAAGTAAATAAAAGCTGCATGATATGACTATAACACGGCAAAATGACGAATTGTGTCAATTTGATAAATCATTAATTTCACCGACTGTATCAAACTCAAGAACATCTCAACTCGAGAAATGATTGCTAACTTACCTACTGATCAGCCTGCCTCGATAAAACTTCCTGAAACCTATGATAAAGATGACCTACCCCAGTCATGTTTAAATAAGCAATTACTAAGGTACTTACTACTGTCCTATGAATATTTTAGGTGCATCGTCTTCACATATTATTATGATCTAGCCACTCAAGCGTCCATGGTGACTACAGTCCCCAAAAAAACTCTTGCCTATACCGTCCATGGTGACTACAGTCACCAAACGACATCGTTCAGTTTATACGTGTACAGCGCTAGAGTCAAGTGGTAGTCGTACAAGACAAAATTACTAGATGGCGCTATGTGAAATTTGTCATCCGTGAGAGTGAATTTAATCTGTGCAAACGCACTGTAAAATTTAGAAAAAAAAATGAAAGTGACAGTTCGTCTTTCTTGTCAACAAACTGTTATTGTGTGTGGAGCTCCAAGCAAAATGTGGTAAGATTTCTGTTTTTATACCTTATTTCTATTGTTATTGTACATCAAATTAAACGTAAAGATATTTTCTTTACGAAATATGCATTACTACGACAATTTCAAAACGGTTACATAGAATAATTTAGCTGGAAAAGTTATAAGATTACTACGCGATCATCGTTGATTCTATGATGATTCTATATTGTTTACAATGTATTCTAATTGGTTATTTCTGTTAAATAAATGCTAAATATAAGATAATTCTTCATTAATAGCACGTTAATAGCCATTTACAAACGAAATATATTGAGATGGGGTCTAGAAATGATTAAAATGTTACTCGTTACTCATGATTTTAGTGGGACCTTTTGAGAAGTACTTGGCTTTGTTTATTTTTTCATGACAGAAAACTAAATATTTATATTGAGATATTGGTGTCATTTTAAAGGGTATATCATGTACTATTGTAATAAAAAATAATTGTTGCTAGCAACTATTATACTTTTCTTGTAAAACTCGAAATAAAAAATAAATACGATTTTTTTTTGATTTCCTCAACTTTAAACTTTATTTTCATCCTTTATTATTACTTAGAGTAATTTACTTGTAATCAAATTAAATTGTGGATTCTTTGAGTTTTCCGTGAGTATTTTTCATTCGAATGTAGCTATAGCAGTTTTTCAGTAGTAATAGTTTTTGTTAAGAGGGTCTCGCGCGGTCGTAAAAATGAAAGTGACATTTCATGCGCGGACAGGTGGGGCGAGAATCGCCGCGCGGCTTGGACGCTTGAGTGGATAATTAATGTATGCAAAATATTGTAAAAAACATTTTAAAAGAGTAACGGTGGAGTTTCTTGACCATTCTTCTCCATACGAAAACTACCATTTGGAATCGGCGACTAGAATCAATTCTATTTTGTTGTAATTTTTGACGTTCAAAAGTGCCTTTTATGCTTTTTTTTATTATTTCTGTACCTAAATAAATTATATTATAGTCAAAATTATAGTTATATTATATGATTTCTTTTATCCGCATATAATTATAGAGGCGATTTCATTCAACAATGCTGGGTATTTCCGATGCTATAAAAACCTAATCAAATCTCCGTAATATAAGCACGTAATACTATATTATAGTAACTATATAAAGCCAAGCAATTGTTAAATGCAATCAATCCGTCTATAGAAAGAAGATAATATGAAAAAAATATAATTGAATTTCCGAACAATGAGAATGAAATTAAATATGTCAGCCTTGCACTAATTTATCATACCGTCATCAGGAGTAATTAAAACTAAATATAAACTAATCCTTCAACGACTTAATTGTTCGTCAAATTGGACAAATTAACCCTATTTTACAAAATACTGTGTTAATAACTAAATTGATGTTTAATCAGTTGATAAGTGGGATTTGTTGTTTTAAATTAGTTTGAAGTAACTGTTTCTTGCCCTTTAAAAACTCAGTTTGAAAAAAATTAAATTGGATATTCTGTTGAAGAAATTGGCACTCGAATAACCAAATGCCACTTTGCCGACCCGGGAATCGAAACCCAGGACCTCATGCTCAGATATAGCGCTTGTGACTACTTGTGTTATTGAATTAGTGATACTAGTGTTGTTATGCTACAAAGTGTTTTGGATTGGTCCATAGATTTATACTAAATCTTATATAAATAATTAATAATAATAAAATATAATAATAATCTTATTTATACTAATTGTTTTTGCTGTCAGGAAGAGGTGGCGAGACGACCTAGACGCGTACCGTAAGGGTACCGCCTTCAAGCGGCTCCTGCCCAACCTGAGGGGGCCAAACGCCTCCTGCCGGAGACTACGCGGGGGTCGTGCGGTCCATGGCCCTATACGGGGCCCCGGTGTGGGCGCGTTCACTGCGGCGGCGAGCCGCCCATTATTTGAACGCGCCCCAGAAGGTGGTAGCCGTAAGGCTGATCCGAGGCTACCGCACGATCTCGGGCGAGGCGGCAAGCCTCCTTGCCGGACCGCCGCCATGGGATCTGGAGGCAATAGTCCTCGCGGGCCTGTATAAGTGGCGCGCGGAGGCACAACGCCGGCGTCGGGAGCCGCGCGACGACTCTCGGCCACAGTAGGTGCGGGCCTGCGGGCGGCGAGTAATGGGTTGGATAGCTCACCGTCCGATCAGGACCAGGCCCGTGCCGGACGGCGCGTACGTGTTCCACGCGCACCTCAAAGAGATTCAGCATCAACCGAAGGGGCCGGTCAGGGCCGAAGCTTGCCGGGTCAGCGGGATTGTCCGAAAGGGTTATCGCTGGCCCGGAACATAAAGGGTTAAGGAAGGAACACGAGTGGGTTTTAGTCAGTAAGAGTCTGACACTCCCTTCCGCTCCACCCAGAGCGGGAGGGGTCATTTGATGATTTCTCATACTGAAAAAAAAACCCTTAAATAACGTAGGTACCTAATAAAATGTAGTGCAATATTCATACCTTATCAAAATCAATACCAACGTGTTTTTGTAATCACTACTCGTTTAATAATAATTAATCGATAGAATTTGTAGTGAATGTGATTTTGTCACCAGCCTTGATATTAGATCTGACCCTATATTTGTGCATCAAGGCAAGCCGGATGCACAAATACCAGTGAAAACAAAATTAAAATGTCAAATTAAGTATTACTACCAGAAATAACATTGAAGTAAACCACCTATCACTATGATTTATACTGTTCCACATAAAGTTATAAACTGGAAGAAATTGAAAACTTGCGCCAAACCGAAATGGGAGGTGCAGTAACTGCTACATAACCATTATAAATTGTCATTTCGCAAATCAAAATTCTTGAAAAAATCGTGTAATTATCATCTTATATGTATATTGCAAACTAAGTTATTGCCTTCAAGTAGACACGAGTTATAGTCGTACTAATTTTATTTTATATTATCGAGGTAAAAAATTAAATTAAGGAAAGTATCAATTTTAGTGCGCGCCCAATAAGCAATCCATTCATCGCAGAGTTCACAACATGAAGCAAGTTGACAACGCGTTGAACTAGCGGTATTTATCTAATTTTGACCGTCCCTACGAAAAAAAAGGGCGCGCGACGATACCGACGTTGCCAAATCGCTTGCCTACAGAAACGTCTGTATGTGCAACCCTTTCAAATTTTCTTTATAACACGTTGATTTGGATATTTTAATTTGGCGCACCTATTAAATTCCATCCTATATTTATATTATTACAACGTACACTTAATTTTGAAATAAGATTAGTCATTTAAATAAACCTTTTTTACAGTTCGTTCAACCGATTTTGACTTCTATTTCGTAGGTGGATGGCATTAAAAGCAAAAAAGTGGGTACAATACCAACTATTTACTGCAGCTGCCATTTGGCATGCAACCAACGCAATAGAAGTCAAAATCGGTTGAACGGACAGTAAAAAAGGCTTATTTAAATGTCTAATCTTATTCCAAATGGAGTTTAGGTTACTTAATTTTTATAAAAACAAATATTTTATTCGATGTCATACCCGAGAATTATGTTAATAACTGACATTTACGGCATTTGCAAATATGCACATCGAGTATAATTATGTAAGATATGAGACGGGTGAATTTAAGGGGTATCGTATTACCCAGTAACTGGGTTGTGGGGGTCAGATAGGCAGTCGCTCCATTTAAAATACTGGTAGTCAGCTGCATCCAGTTAGACTGAAAACCGACCCCAACAAAGGGTGGGAAAAGGCTAGGTAGATGATGATGAAACGGATAAATTTTTGTCTATTAGAATATTAGATTAAGGATATCAACAATGGTAATTAATGCAGAAATCTGCTTGGTGATCCAAAAGTCAAGGGAATAAGGGCAACGACGGGGTATTCCTCGAAACGCACCAACTTGGAAATGCACCAAATGAAATGACTATCGATAACATTTATTACGAATCCTTCATGCTCTTCTCTATGTTTCATCGTTGATGCATTTCGAGGAATAAATATATTTTTTTAGGAATACTTTTGGTGCGTTTCAAGATTGGTGCGTTTCGATACCCCGTCGTTTCTTGTACCCAAACAATTGAAAAACTAGTACTTAATAATCTTTAATGGCAGAAAGCTTTAATTAAAATCATTTATGGCTTAACGCATTCAAAAAGTAATTACAAATTAATATGCCATAGCGCTAACAAGAACTAAATCAAAGCTAATCAAATCTTGAAGCGAAAAATCACAAAACGAAATCAAACAACAAGGCGCATAACACTTCAATTAGAGTTATATAAATTACATTAATTTATCACGATTTTAAGTGCAATCATCGGCACAAGTTTTTACAAAATGCACTTGCTTCATTCCTATTACGCATTTACGCAATGCGCTAAAGTTTTATTAATCGCTACTATTAATCAGATTGTCAACAAGCTTTAAATGTCAGTAGACTTTGCAGAAATTCGCCAATCGTTTGATCAGTTAGAATGGAATGGGACTGGCAGCGATTGGCATAACTTGTGTAATAGAGTGTACTTGTTGCACAGGTAGCACAGATGTTAAGCGAAAAATTATCATTTAATATCTAATCTGCTGCTCAACTTAAATGGGACTGGGCAGGACATGTCTGCCGCATGCCGGATAAACTGTGGACCCAAATAGCGCAGAATTGGTGCCCTGAGACAGTGAGGCGGGGTCGCGGCAGACCACGTAGGAGATGGCGGGACGAGCTGGATAGGTACCATCAAACTGGATGGAGGACGCGCGGGCTCGCGAAAGATGGAAAAAGTGGAGGGAGGCCTTTGCCATAGGAGTGGGACAGCGCAGACTAAAAAAAACATCTAATCTGCGTTCGCGATTTATTTGCCAAAACCTGTGCGGCTGTTTTTATTTAGCCACGTACGCCTCCTCCTTACAACACTCCTTTAGAACACACAATAAATCAATAAGTGTATCCTTTTTTTTGGCGGGAAATTATCAAATAACTTCACCCGCTCTGGGCGGAGCGGGAGGGCGTATCAGACTTTTACTGACTAAAACCCACCCGTGTTCCTTCAGTTGCTTGTGCCAGGGGCCACGGTATCTTATTTGAACAACCAGCGACCCTGGCAGGCATCGGCCCTAGCGGATCCCGTCAGTGCCCCGTTAGTGCTGACATCTCTAATAAGTGTATCCTGAATCTTGAAAAATATTTAGAAGACAGGATTACACAAATATCTCCAGAGTTCATTCTGAAACCAGAAATCAAACTACAAGACGAAAGTGAACAGTGGATATCGTCTCCCAGAAAACGATGCAATTTACTGCAAATAAAGTTGGCTTAGTTTTAAAAAACAGTAGCACTCCAGTGCTTCGCAATGAAACCCGAAGCAGGTTAGCATCTGAATAGCCGAGCAGAGAGCGTTTCCTTGTCCCTCCTCGCATGAGATAGCGACGTGCGAAATTAAAACCTCTCACCGTTTAGTCTAAGAAAAAGTATTTAAATGAAATGTATTGAGAAACTCGCTGACGGAAATGAGGTTCTTTCAGCGCCACCTCATTCCCACTTATTGAGTGACTGTTTTAAAAGTCCAAGCGCACTTTTTTAAAGATTTTTTTTACGTATTTTCTTTTATGATGGGTGCGCGCGTGACTTCTAATTTGACTTCAAACAGCTGATATAATGAATGGATTGCAATTTATTGGCAGTTGACGACCGATGCAATTTGTAGTTCTTATCGATAATCTTGGAATTTATGTTTAAATTAATTACTTTTTCTTGTATAAATTTGATTTCGGGAAATCGGGAATCGAAGCACGAAGCAGGTAAAAATAAATGAATAATAATTATTCATTTATTTTTACCTGCTTCGTGGGTCTAGTGACTCTAGTGGTTGAAAGCGCTATTGCTGAGCATGTCCTGGGTTCGATTCCCGGGCCAAGTGTTATTAACTTTTTCCCATCTGGAATTTCTCAGAAACAGTCTGAGTGTAACTTTGTGCCCGGTTAATGGCAATAGGCTTGCCCCCTATTACATGGGACTTAAACATAACCGGCGAAATGTGAGTGTATTATAGGTACAGACGCCAGCACATCAAGCTACTACAATCTGTCAAATTTCTTTAATATATTTTCAACTTATCGCTAAAGCACAAGGTTCAAGTTTGATTGGGAAAATTTGACAGTTTCGGGTAGCTTGATGTGCTGGCGTGTACCCAGGATTGTGTAGTTGTGTACCCAGGATTTTGTAATATCTTGATTTAAAAGAGTGTCCATGGAGTTTTTTGCTCATTCTTCTCCAAAGAGATCTACGTTGCCTTGCCTTGCCCATGCCTTTGAGGAGTACAGGCGTGATGTTATGCGATTTACAAAAATTGAAAAAAAAAAAACATTAACAGACATTAGACATGGACTGTTGTAGATTTAGACAAAGAAGCTCATTGTTCCTAACCTAAACCTTTTGTGTCCCTTCGCTCATGGCACTAACATAATTGTTACTGCCATGCTGGACATCCGGATATTGATTACAATATCCTAATATCCAAGTCTGCCATGCTGCTAGAGACATCCGGATATTGATTTCAATATTCATGGATGTCTCAAGCGAAATATAAACTTGTTGTACCCTCCATTATCTCTTAACAAAAACATAACTACCGTAATCAATTCATAATAGGTACATCCTGACGCGTACCTATTTGTGACGATTTGTGCGTAACTAAACTAGAACAAGATCAGAGGAGCAATATGAATGGATGACATTGGCTGGACGATTACACAATGGTGTACAGTTGTACACCGAACTCGAGCATTCAGTTACTGTGACAAAAGTGATTGTTACATCAAAGCCGAATTTGTTAGCGGAGCACAAACCTTCGTATTATTTTGACATCTCTCTTATTGACAATGTCAAGTTTCATAGTAATCGAAACAATGTTTACGCTAATTCTGTTCATGGTTTTACGAAGATGGGTTTAAGTCATAGATAGACCTTAGGAAACTTTATTTTTTCATGGAATTCCATTGCGTACTTACCTTCAACTTCGTTTCGAATATATTTCGTTTTAAAATTATCGCTCAATCGAATCCGTTTACTTGATTTGCTTATAAGTTAAACTTATGCATAGGGTTCGCAATACAGCAATTGGAATAGTGCCCATTTGCCAAATGACTGGCGTTAGGGGCGTCCTTATCACATGGGACCCTCACCGAACCTTGTTGTTTGCGATTAGGGTAACATACTAAACGTCCACTTAAACATCTTGTCTCGCCAAGTTCCTATCGTCAAACTAACGGATCGTTTTCCAATGACAGAATTAGATGTGAAGCTTAGCTGTTGTTTTCAATAAATAGTCTTTAAAAAGGCTCCCTCCCGCAGACTGGCGCGACGCGACGGTGCGACGCGATTCTGGTAGAACGATTTCTATGAAGTTTTCATAGAAATTGTTCTACTAGAGAACTTGCAGATGTCACACGACAGGATCTTTCTGCTATGGAGACTTCATTAATTAGTTATACAATAGCAGCACAGCTGATAATTTTTAACCGACTTCAAAAAGGAGGAGTTTCTCAATTCGAATGTATTTTTTTTGTTTGTATTTTACGCGATATCTCCGGAAATTGTAAATCGATTGCAAAAAAATATGTTTTTAATGGATAGAGTATGTTTTAGGGGTAGTCCCATATAAATTTTATTAACTTTGCTTGGTTATTTTTTGAGTTAAATAATACGTATTTTTCCCACTTAATTTATATTGATGATGTTATAATAACTTCCTGTCACTGACATTGACATAGCAAAGAGTGTTATATGAATTTGTGCGGAGTAAGTACAAGTTAATGTGAAAAGTAAAAAAACCTTTTTAAAGTTTCAGGTTGAGTTCCTTGGGTAATTAACCGCAATCCCACGTGTAGGTAGATGATTATTAACTAACCACATCTAATAGTTCAGCGAGTTAATTATACCTCTTTGCGATGAGTAGCTCCTAATGAATTAAGTCGTGATTGCCAACAACGAGCCTTGTTAATTTTTAACACGACCAAAGGTAATTTGATTACGTTTTTCCTCCGATTGGTGAAATTACTTTCATGTCGAGCTGTATTAGTTTCGCCTTATGAATTGAGATTAATCAGGGAATATTAAGGTGAGTTGTGTTGTTTTAATTAATAAGCTAAGAGTTTGTGTAAGAATCTAATGAATTATGTAGGTACGTGATGTGATTCATTCATTCATTATGGTACTTTAATGGGCCACATCTATGCATTTACTAGTAAGTAATTATCATAATAATAATATACTGTGCTCGTCCTACAACTACTGATATACCTTGTTCAATTATAGGCGAGGACGCTGGCACCCTAAACACAAGTTAAATCTTACTTTGGGTGCCAGAGTTCATCGAAATCACTCTACCCCTTAGTTGTAACGCTGCATAGTGTTTAGATAAGTGTTTTTGTACAACTAAAGTTAATAAAGAAACTTATTATTTTTATTATTTGATTTTACATTAGATCATGATTATAGATAATCATATTTTAGTCTGAACGAAACAATGATAGTCTTTGATTACAACCCACTCCCTCTCACAGCTCGAGGAGGCCTGTGTCGCAGCAGTGGATTCCGCTACACTTTATAGCTACACTTACCTCTATATATACAAAAATAATTCATAGATACGATTAATCAGATAAAATTAATGTTAGTTGAATGATATTAAGTAAGATAGGTAAGCGAAAAAATTGTGTAAGAATCTAATGAACTACGTGATGTAATTCTTTAGATCATGATTATAGAGCATCATATTCTATTCCATAGATACGACTACTTTAATTTAAAATATAAAAAAAAGTTAATCCGGGCAAGTACCAATGTGTCTTTTACAATTCATAATATGAAAGTACTTTCTGAGTTAATCTTGGATATTATAACATTGAAGGAAAAACATCGTGGGAAAACTTGAACTTATCCATACTAATATTATAAATGCGAAAGTGTGTCTGTCTGTCTGTTACCTCTTCACGCTTAAACCGCTGAACCGATTTAGATGAAATTTGGTATACAATAGTTTAAGTCCCGGGAAAGGACATAAAATAGGTGAACCGCGGAGCGTGGGAATATCGGGATAAAAACTACCCTATGTCCTTTCCCGGGACTCAAACTTTCTCTATACAAAATTTCGTCTAAATCAGTTTAGCGGTTTAAGCGTGAAGAGGTAACAGACAGACAGACAGACACACTTTCGCATTTAGTATATTAGTACGGATGCAGCAATAACGCAATCAAAATGTTTACTTGCCTATAAATCAAAGAGGTTTGACCGAGACAGTCCCTATTAGATCGCAATTTGAAAGAGTCAATTGGTGACCCCGTTTGACCTTTTAACAGTAGATAGTAGCTACAAGTACAACGTACATCAAATAGATTTGTTACGTATTTATTACCAGTCTACGACTTACGAGTTGTAGGTCACAGGTTCGAACCCAGACAGATGCTTTACTTTGTGTAAATTATTTCATCACCACTGCTCTCAAAACGCTGAAGGAAAACTTCGTGAGGAAACCGACATGTCCTAGAACCCAAAAATTCGAAGACATGACTGTGACATCTATCAACCCGCACTGTGTGGTGGATTATGGCCCACTCCCTCTCTCCGAGAGAATGCCTGTATTTCAGCAGGCAGAACATTATAGGCTGATTATGTATCACCACTCGTGTAATATTATTTGTGGCTAAGTAATTACAGCCGCACAGCTCGATCGATCAGGTTAAGCTACGCTTGCCGCGGTTGGTCGGCAGATGGGTCAGCACGTTAAGCTGTTGGTCCCGACTGCCATTCCTGGATCTTTGACAGTCGTTACCGGTCGTCGGAAGCCCGAAGTCTGACAACCAGTCTTACCAAGGGTATCCTATTACCCAGTAACTGGGTTGTGGAGGTTAAATAGGCAATCGCTCTATGTCAAATACTGGTATCCAGCTGCATCTGGTTAGACTGGAAGCCAAGACCAACATAGTTGGGAAAAGGCTAGGCAGATTCATGTAACACTGTAGTAATTTAAAACAAATACGCTATCTATGTCGGTTAGGAAATCTATTTTTAAAGGCAAATAGTATTACGTGTAAAGTCTAAAATTAGCAGCTGTGTATAATTAGCCGGACAGTATTTATGGTTAGATGTTGTTTCAAAATATTATGTTGTAACTTGTAAGTCAAACCTACTTAATGTTGTGTATTTAGTTCCTTACAAAGTAAACAAAATCAAAATTATGTACCGGAAGCCAACTTAGTTTCGTTAAATGCAAAAAGTTGTCTGTCCGGCTGTCATTCGTGGATCTTTGACAGTCCTTACGGGTCGTCAGAAGCCCGAAAGTCTGACAACCTGTCTTACCAAGGGGTATCATATTACCCAGTAACGGGGTTGTGGAGGTCAGATAGGCAGTCGCTCCATGTAAAATACTGGTATTCAGCTGCATCTGGTTAGACTGGAAGCCGACCCTAACATAGTTGAGAAAAGGCTAGGCAGGTGATGATGTTGCACCAGATGAATAAAACCGAAACTGTTCAAGATGCGACTGACGGACATATTGATTTAGTAGGAAATATCCAATAAACAATTACTTAATTTAATGGATTAATGGATGGAGAGCAGTGGTGGCTAAGTGGTAACGGCCGCGACTTGAGAGTTGTAGGTCGTAGGTTCGAACCCTGACAGGCGCTTTACTTTGTGTAAATTATTTCATCACCACTGCTCTCAAAACGGTGAAGGAAAACATCGTGAGGAAACCGGCATGTCCTAGAACCAAAAATTCGAAGACATGTGACATCTACCAACCCGCACTGGGCCCGCGTGGTGGATTATAGCCCACTCCCTCTCGAAGAGAGGAGGCCTGTGCCCCAGCAGTGGGAACATTATAGGCTGATTATGATGATGATGAATGGATGTATTTTCAATTACCTACTTACAATCTGAAACTATATCTAGGTTCCTTATCTTTAAGGCTCCTTCAAACAGGCGCGAAACGCGACACAAAGGCACCGCAAGTCGCGCAACGAGCGGTGCCTTGGTGTCGCGCGCGATTTGCGTCGCGCGTCGCGCTTGTTTGCAGGAGCCTTTATTCCTTCGCCTCATGTCCTTGGTCTAGAACAAAGATGGACTAGCATCAGTTCGTGCGTTGCATCGCAATTACATTCAGATGTTTGCAGTCCACAAGTATGTCAGATGGCCAATAAACCGAGTAGTCACCAGCGGGCGTGCGACGCATTCAAATGTACACTAGTTTCACGGATGCGCACATGTGAAACGATCTTTATCAATGTCACGGCAAAGAATATTGGTTGAATGGCCCAAATATAACCGTAACCTGGGAATACAGATGATGGTATTGTCATCAATCTGCCGTAGAATGTTCTCGAAGATCTATATAATGTAGTGTGTTCATACCGATCACAGTAGAAAAAAATGTACTTATCAGTTGCCAATCATGCCTTACGAATTGTTATGGGCAATGAAACGAAATCCGACATACTTACCTTATAGCGTAGTCAAACAAGACCAGGGCTTGAAATACCGGTGTTTTTGGCAACCGGTACCACTGGCCTTGGTGTGATACCGGTACCAGAGAAGTACCTGTACTATTAGTATTTCTAATCAATATCGGTACTGTACTGGTACCAAAACCGGTAACAAGACGGTTTGTTAGGTATTTTTGTGGTGTAGAGTAAAGTTAATATAAATAAATACCGTAAGTTACATATAACTATCGTTAATAGGTATTACAAAATTAACTTCAAGGCGCCAACCGTACGAGGTTCCTCGTACAAATATGAGGTTTGTGGCACGCGCCGGGTACTTGAGTTTGGTTCCGTCACCCGTCTGGAACCGGTACCCAAGTACCAAAATGGCAAGAACCGCTAAATACTAGTACAGAACCCGTGTTTTTGGTGCCGGTTCCTAGCCCTGAACAAGACTAATTTAATTTAAAGTCCCTATTATCGGCATGGACGCAACTCCGGGAATTAAAAAGGAAGGAGCATAGCATGTAATTAATAGGGATATGTGGACTCACCTACGTTACTTGGAAGTCGGCTACTCAGTTTACTAACAAAGATTCTGAGGAAGCAGATCTTTTAATAAACAAGAAGCGGTGACATTGAACCTTTTAAAACGACATTATTTTAATTTTAAAGTCTCATTCATTCAAACTTGCAAATGTTTTGTGCAACATAACATGACATCAGGTCGTTGTTTCCCAAAGGGTTGGGTAGAGATGTACATATAACACCATTTTTTTTTGGGTGGGAAATTATCAAATAACTTCTCCCGCTCTGGGCGGAGCGGGAGGCATGTCAGACTTTTGCTGACTAAAACCCACCCGTATTTCAGTTGGTTGTGCCAGGGGCCACGGTAACTCTTTCGAACAACCCGCGACACTGGCAGGCATCGGCCCTAGCGGACCCCATCAGTCAGTGCTGACATCTCTTTGAGGCGCGCGTGGAACACAACGCCCCTTCGACCCGGGCCTGGTCCTTACCGGACTGCGAGCTACCCATTGCTCGCCGTTACCTATTGTACCTACACACACATTTCACCAGTTTTGTTTATTTTGTCCACATCTGTGTGTTTTAGCGACATACACTATGCCCTATGTAACTTATAATTAGGTAGTGATTAATAAAATCATGTATCTACCATTGTTGGTACATAGTAAGTTGAATTCAATGTCGCAAGGCCTGTGCTTTTCCAAAGGCGTAATAACTTGCAGATACCTACCATCTGGGCCAGACTATATCCGTCATATTGATACAGGTGAAAGAATATTGTTATAGTTTTGTAGAACAAAGAATCCGAGCGCATAAATATTGCCAGAAGTACCTATTATGAGACAGTATCTAATTAATTTTCAACACTTGTGAACCTTCTAAATCCACGTCATATGTTAATTAATTAATTTATTTATCCATTTATTTCAGGCATCTACGCCCATATAAACAGATACAATATAATATTAATATATCTTGAAAATACTATAAATACATACAACATAATGTATAATTACACTAAAAACTAACTCATACGAAGTATCTGCGTCGTGTTTCGCAGACTGATGTCATGTAGCCAGCAACGAAACCGGCGGTATACAACACCCTTCGGCCAGAACTCTTCCTTGAGGAACTTCTCGAGATAATATGTTGGAACACCACCACGAACGACTTGAAGTTCGTGTTGTGACGGGACTCCAACTGCTCGACCCTCAAAGTCCAGTTGGTCTTCACACGCATGTACTCCACGATCTCCTCAACCTTCGTGGAGTGGTGCAGTCTGGACACGTACAGCTGCGTCGTCGGGATTACTGGACGCAGCAGCATATTGGGGCCTGCCTGCGCGGTGCCGCACTGGAGGCTTTTAATGTCCTTACCGTTTCAATTGCAAGGACGTGACAGCTAATATTTCATAAGTATAATTAATAGAGATCAACAGATATATAGGAATAAGGGAGTGTAGTATTGTCTCAAAGTGCTGCAGTGTAAACTTGTAAACCCAGCTTTGCAACAGTCTTGCGCTGTTTGTAAGGACCAGTCCAGAACATTGGCCTCCGCCCTAAACCGATACAACGACGGATCACATCACAAGGGGCTGCAGTTTTCACCACGCAATACTGATTGGTAATAACATTATAGATTAAAACTTTACAAAGGATTATACTTTATTTTTTTAATATTTGAGACTTCAATTTTGAATAATAGTTAAACTTTCCGAGTCCTAGAAGGTTTATGCTGCCTATAATTGAGAAAATGATAGATTCGACATCGTATGATAAGGTTTTTGAATTGAGAATTTGAAGTTAAGAGCTTGTCAAACCCAAACTCTTTCAATGAGGGTTTTCTGAAATGACGTTCGCTAGGTGGCAGCACTGACACGTCAGGTCCAGGCATCTGTCAAAAAGCCTATATTTTCTTTAGTCATGACTGAATGATGAACGAATGAATGAATCGAATGATGAACGTCATCATATATTTTATATTGGAAGACCTCTTGTCACAGTGGTGCCAACTGGTGTCGTAAATTTTCACGAAAACCCTCATTTAGAACGAGAAATAGTCTTCTAAACAGTGCAATCCAGAAATCGGCGGGGTAACACGCTAACGGTAGCAAGGGCTTCTTTCATTGTGACAGTTCAACAACATTCATTACGTTTTTGAGTAGATTTTTTTTCGAACATACGAAGCAATGGATTAGCAATATGCTTCAAAATGATTGAAAGTGTGTTTCGCAATGAGGATTTTCTGAAATGACGTTCGCTAGGTGGCAGCACTGAGACGTCAGGTCCAGGCATCTGTCAAAGAGCCTATATTTTCTTTAGTCATGACTGAATGATGAACGAATGAATGAATCGAATGATGAACGTCATCATATATTTTATATTGGAAGACCTCTTGTCACAGTGGTGCCAACTAGTGTCGTAAATTTTCACGAAAACCCTCATTAGAGTGCCGGTGTAAAACAAGTTACCTATAGGTATCCACGTGGAATGTATGTACTTATGTTCACCTTTACACGTACTGACTGTTACTTTCAAGAACCTAAGGAAAGTATAAGCTGTTACGGCATACGTGTTCCGCCGCTTGTCCGTTGTTTACCATCGTCGGCGCAAAAGTTGGGACATTGTGAACTAAGAATCACCATTAGCAGAATCTGGTTAATTAGCTGTAGGTACAGTAAGTAGTTCTGGGGTTACGGTCAAGGTTTACTTAACCTTATTTTTGAAGTGGAAACTTCTTAAGGTGGGTTGGGCATTTTTTGAGATGGGAAAAAAACATTGAACTCGCGACACTGTTACCGTAAGCGACACCTCTGTTTTAAGTTTTGGCCATTATAAAGACATCAACGCGCGGTACATTTTCTTTGGGAAGAATGACCTTCAAACATATTTATAAAATTACTATGCTTTTTCAAGTTTTCACTTCTGTCGGCACTCCTGGAGTGCCACTGTTTTTTTTCAATACCTAGGTATTTTTTCTTCTCCAATGTCAAAGGTAAGCTCATCTCACAATACTCCAGAAAGTTTCAGCTATTTCTTTTATCATTTCATCAAGTCGGCAACGGTAGAGGTCCCGTTGGTTTAATTGGAAAAAATAATTAGAATATAATGACATTTTAACGACGAATTGTGGTCTGATGTTTGAGAATGTGGAATAGAGGAGGGGACTGTAAGTTAAACTGGTTGTAGAATGAGAATTAGGTAGTTCTGTTCGAACGGAGTTCGCCGTTCGCCCAATCCAGGAACAAATTCACAGAGAAAAATCTGAGTACGACTCACCTTTCTTTGCTGCGACACTGCTTCACAATTGATCCGAATGGTCTTTTGAGTAGACCGTTGACCACGGAGACTGGCACGAATACACCACATGGTAGTGCACAATTTGTCCTTGTATATCAATTTTCACACACGGAGTCCAAAATTAGATAGTTCATCGGGTTAGTGGCGACGACAGACTGCCCATTCAATGCGATATGGAAACTTTTAAACAAGTTATATTATTCCGAACAACCATACCGTTTTTGTGGTATGAATCAAGAAGGTATGTCATCGCAACATTGGACTACCAAACCATAACATAACATCATGCTCGTAATCCCAAAGGGTTTGGCAGAGGTGAAACTGTAGTACTCATGTACTTACATCGGGCACAAATCCAGACTTCGGGCTACTACTGAAAAATTCCCGATAGAAAAACCCAATAACACTTTCCTCAAACCAGGAATCAAACCCAGGAACTCATGCTCAGATGTAGCACATGCGACCACTAGACCATCGAGGCCACAACAAATGTGTCTATACCTAAATATATTTATCTATGCGAATGTTTCAAACTTTCAATAGCATTACTACAAGAATCGTGCCCGGACAGTCTATACAAGTGTTAGCTACGGTTTTATAAAGCAGTGCATTTATTACTACGTACTTTTGTGCGTATAACAACATCGGGACAGGACAGAACGGCTATTCTCCTAACCCATTCATTCGTTTTATTAAGAAACACGTCCGGAACAAATTCTTTGAATTTTAACTATTAAACTTTGAAAGAGTTCTGGTTTCTTGCAAACAGCAGATTTTTTCGCACGAATTTGAGAATATTGTACGTGTTATAAATATAAACTGAATATAATAGACAGAATATTCGCGGCTAAAATGCGTATCTTGCCAATTGTGTGACTTTAGATACGCCAATTTTGCACCCACCGTGCCTGATTTTGGCAAAATAATTAGTTTTTTTTAATGGTGATACATTGTTATTAGTATTTAATAATAATAATATAGTAATATTTACTTACACAAAAATCAAACCATACAATTTAGTGACAGGATTTAGTTGTACAACAGAGACAATTTATGAATGAACATTTGACTTCTAAACTAGGCAAGAAGTCTGTATCTTAGAAGCCATTAAAGTTGAAAATATGCTGTAGGTACCTACATACATCAAGTAGGTATAGCATATGTTCAACATATAACAGTACTTACATCATATAGGCTACATTATGTACTGTTATAAGCACCACGCCTGTAATTCCAAAAGGGTCAGGCAGAGGTGTACTCTATTGTACAGAGGCCAGCACATCAAGCTACCCGAAACTGTCAAATTTTCCCAATCAACTTTGAACCTTATGCGTTAGCGATAAAGTTGAAAATCTATTAAATAAATTTGACAGATTGTAGTAGTTTGATGTGCTGGCGTCTGTACATCAACAGTACTTACATCATATAGGCCACATGATATACTGTTATAAGCACCACGCCTGTAATTCCAAAAGGGTCAGGCAGAGGTTTACTCTATTGTACAGAGGCCAGCACATCAAGCTACCCGAAACTGTCAAATTCTCCCAATCAACTTTGAACCTTATACTTTAGCGATAAAGTTGAAAATCTATTAAAGAAATTGACAGATTGTAGTAGCTTGATGTGCTGGCGTCCGTACATCGACACTTCTCCAGTTATGTTTAAATCCCATGTAATACGGGACGAATCTATTGCCATCAACAGGTCTTCAATCCAGACTGTTACTGGGAAATTCCTGAAAGATAAACTCAATAACACTTTACCCCACGTGGGAATCGAAACCAAGACTTCAAGCTCAGCAATATACTGTTACAACATGACATAACATCACGCCTGTATACCCTGAAGGGTAAGACCATAGGTTCTCAACATAGACAATAACGTACCCTTTTTTTCTTTGAGGATGGCAATTCATCAAATGACTCCTCCCGCTCTGGGTGGAGCGGAAGGGAGTGTCAGACTCTTACTGACTAAAACCCACCCGTGTTCCTTCCTTAGCCCTTTATGTTCCGGGCCAGTGGTACCCCTTTCGGACAATCCCGCTGACCCGGGATAACGCCCCCTTGAGGGCGTTATCCCGGGTCGAGGGCGAGACTTTCAGGGGAGCAGTACAAGACCCAGAGAAAATTATATATTCTAGCTGTTTCAGATTCGCGACATTAAAAAACGGGTCTCTAAAAAAAACTCAATTTGGGCGATAGACAAAATAAGTATGAGGACCTATGGGTTAGACAAAGGTGTGCGTATAGTAAACTCACATATACTTTTATATACCTCTTAGTCCACAACATTTCAATATTCATAATATTCGAATATTACTGTTTGCAAAATAAGAGTTCCTCATAAAAATAGTGATAAAGAAATGCTCGTAGGAGTCATCAGTTCACTATTAACTGAACATAAACCAACAGCTGCTCCATTCGTCGATACGTGTCATAAAATTTTATGTAGTAAGGTTCCATTTACTTTGAATCAGGTCACCACTGACCATTAATAGGTTTCAGTTTCTTTGTTCGTTGTCACCATGATTTACGTCTACTGCTTTCCCTATAATGATTACCTTGTCCTACAGTCACACTTCAAGAAGTTTCTACTCATAGGTGTACTTATAGTGAATATGCGCGAGCTTCGTAGTTCCAGTCAGTAAAAGATGACACAACTCTCCACCAGGCCCAGGGCGGAAGTTATCACTAAGAATTTCGAAGGAGAAAAAAAGAGAAGTAAGTATCATTATGTACAGACGCCAGCACATCAAGCCTATATGATGTAAGTACTACAATCTGTCAAATTTCTTTAATAGATTTTCAACTTTATCACTAACTAGCGACCCGCCCCGGCTTCGCACGGAAACATTATTATTATTATACATATAAACCTTCCTCTTGAATCACTCTATCTATTAAAAAAAACCGCATCAAAATCCGTTGCGTAGTTTCAAAGATTTAAGCATACAAAGGGACATAGGGACATAGGGACAGAGAAAGCGACTTTGTTTTATACTATGTAGTGAAGCATAAGGTTCAAACTTGATTGGGAAAATTTTACAGTTTCGGGTAGCTTGATGTGCTGGCGTCTGTACATAAATTGAAACTCAACCTATGATTCCCTAAGTTCATCAAATTAATTATGTGTACAATAAACTGCATTTTATCTATGTATCTATGTTAAGTCTATATCTATCTATAATAAATAGTATAATCAAAGTCGCTTTTCGTGTATATCTGTGTGACCGCTTAAATCTTTTAAACTACTCAATGGATTTCGATACGATTATTACCATCATTTAGAAAATTTATTCCGAAAGGTTTAAGTGTATAAAACATTGATATTAAACTTAAATATAATAAATAAAAACCGTGTGAAACAGAGGCAGGTCACTAGTTACCCACCTTATAAAAAGAAGGAGGAGTAAGAGGCCTGTGAGTTTATAAGTGCGCGAGATTGCTTTGATCAAAATGATCATGGCGACAGAAGTGGACGTGTTTGTGCATTCATTATACAGATGTCGGATTAATGATGATGACTGGCACTGTTTTATCGTAAGTCGAATCAACAAATGACGTCGTACCTACCTAACTTCAATTTCATGTATCATTAAATATTAATTATTTCTATGGACTTGCAAAATTAAACGATGTAATTGGTTGCTGTTGGTTGCTGTTAATAATAGTCAGCAGACATTTGGGTAGCTATAAAAAACTGAAAGAACGTACAGCATGTTTACTAGTAAAAAGGTACAAACTTCATATCAGGATGCCTACCACGAGCTCTTAACGCGATCCATTTTAGGAACTAAACTGAACTGTTCTTGTTATTCGTACCATGACGTCAGTTTAATGATTCAATTTAGGGCATGTCATCTGACAGCGATTGTCCCAAACCGAGTCGCAAGTTTTGGTTTCATTCATTCAATTTTGTACTTGTTTGGTACCATGACGTTTATAGAGCAGCTCAACTGAAACGCTCAACTGTCAAAATAAGCGATTCAATAAAAGTTACTATTTCTCTGACATAAACTGAAGACGAAAATAAAGTATTTTAGTGGAATTTTACAAAAACTAATGTAAGTGTACTTTAATCTTTCTTTTAAAGCCTAAAATATTTATTTTACATGCCTTTTTAACCGCATTTGTGTTTCTTGGTACGTTCGAAACAGAAAAATAATTTGTGTTATTACGTCGAAATAAAAATGTTTTTTTTTTTTATAATAAATAGCAAAAGGTAAATAAATATCTACTTTGGCTAAGAATTATTTTAACAATAATTACCGTAAACAACAACAACAACAACGAAAAAACAACTGTTGAGGGTCTTTTTTACTTTAAAGTACTCGTACTGCGAAGCATGAAGTAAAAAAGCATGCAGCATGAAGGGTAATGTAGAGATGTTCCTATAGTTCACACACATATCGCCAGTAAATATAACACCTACACAGTAAAAGGAACTTCACTGTGTCATATCAACTGTAAATACCAGCAATCAGGTAATTGATCCAGCATCAACTGCAATAGTTTACTGTTACCGTGCCTAAGAGTAATTTAATACTCTTATGCCGTTAGAGCTCCCGCAGACAGACGAGACGCCACTATAGTAGAACAATTTCAATGAAAACTTCATGGAAATTGTTATACCAGAATCGCGTCGCACCGTCGCGTCGCGCCTTTCTGCTGGAGCTTTTGTTCTCGTAACACTTCGAATGATTTAGGCAGTTCCTTTTATTTTCTTCAATTGGAGAATTATGTTCTTCTGCATTTCAGCACTTTCTCCCTTATTCTCTCTCTCTCTCTCTGAATGTTATAACGTAACATAGCTTCACGCCTGTATTTGCCGAAGGGTTAGACAAAGTACCTAATAGTACATCCACATTTCGTCCTTTTTTGTTTGTGTTTTGAACGTGATCTAACCTACGAATTCGGTATTCGTCGCGAGTGTCGCGACCTTGACTACAAATAATTTTGGAATAACAATAAAACAGCCTATAAAGAATTTGGCACTATCACCAAGGTTGATGACCTGGTTATATTAACAGTTTTGTCAGTTAACTTTAAGATGGCAGAAATACCGTGTTTTTTTGCCAAAATTACCGTCTTTACGGCATCACCGGTTGACATCTTGGGTTTAAAATACTTTATTTCTCAGAAGAATTAAAAAATAACTAGTACCTTCTATTAACATTAGTTACCTGTAGAGTGCTGGAGACATTATATTAGCATATTCTGTTTCTTGTTGTTTCTAATCTTGTGATGTGTGTTTATTGCCTTAATCTGCGTTAAACTGCCTTAAGTGTAGTATTTGTAAAGATGAGTTATATTCAGTAGTTTGAATTTTTGTATAGTACATATTCTTGTCAGAGTTAAATAATGATAGTGAAATTACGTTTTTATAATTTTGTTTTGTGTTCTTTGTAGTGGGTCTAGATAAGTTTTCGCGGTTGACCCTCACCTTCACCAGAAGCAACACGCATCAGTTTCAGGATGCAGGTAGGTAGGTAGGTGCAGTTTCGAATTTAATAACTGTGTCACGTTGAGCTACTTAGAAAAATAGCTGCTTCTGGACACTTGAACACACGCGAATATTCAAGTGAATTAACATTTAAGTAGACTTTTAGTTATGAAATAGCAATAAACTAGAACCTAAGTGAGGTCTAGATAGAAACGAGTTTCTCAATTACTTGTTATTTAGGTGCGCACAGTCCAGTCAAAGTGGGCGGGCCCACTTTGACTAGTCTGTGCGCACCTAAATAATAATAATAGGGCATGAAAGTTTGCATGGAAGTTCGCAATTTTTGCCGGCGGGATATATACTGCCATAATAATAAAATTGCTCAGCTTGTAATTAAATTCTCTTAAACTGAATTTAATGGCCGATTACCTCAGCTCGGGCCGATCGCATGCTTGCTGGAGACGCTAATATCCAGCAGTAGACGTCTTTCAAAATATAGAACTGATGATAACTTTATTATGTAACTATTCAAATATTTTATCCAGTGGAACATTGAGTTGCCAACATTAACGTTGGTCGACCAACTCATAAAGGGTTAGATGTCGCAATCCTAACCGCGACCGCTACTGGGAGGTACAAGACATTTGACCTCTTCCTTACTTTACGTTTCATAAACTTGTCTCCATGTATTAGTTTTATGCAGTAATTAATAATAATAATAACTCATCTGCCGAGGTAAGATAGAGATTGGTAAACATTGTATGCTTCATCATGTAGTACTTAGTGGCCACCGTTTGTGTGTGTTGTGTTACGAATACGCTGAAAAAGCTTTTGCATTCCATACATAACACACATTTTTTTTTAAGTTCGTCTACACTGTTCCACTGCTGAGGCAACGCCTCCCCCAAATCCTTCCATGCATCCTTTTCAGGTACCACCTCATTTCAACCATTGCGGTACGCATCTACGAGTAGGTCGTCTCATAATCTCGTATATAATAGACATATTATGGTAAGGAAATCCGAATTGTCAGTACATATAACAACATTTTCTGCGATTGTTTTCCTAGGATTTCAGCGCATAAAACCAAGTAAAATAACAAATATTACAAAGTAAAGGGGAAATAAAGACAAGATTCCTTGAATTATCACTAAACCCTGAAAACTTCAAATACATTATTGAAGTCATATGTAATCCAATTCCTTGGCACGGCCCATAGGGAACCATGTCAGGTACGCCTGTAGTTTGCGAGGAGCCAGAACTGCAGTAATATTATGCATATGACGTACTCGCTCCGCAGTAACATCTCTAGCAGCTAGTCAACACATACAAATGTGTTGTATTACAAAATAACTTTGAATGACGACCGTTAATGAGCTACAAGACTACAAGACATAGCACCCTCCCTTTCACTCTCTCCTAAAACAAGAACAAATGAAAGAGATAGTCATACAAACGATGGGCCGCGTATGGCGTGAAGCCAAAACGTTTTATAGTAGAGCTCTTGACCTAGAGTTACATTTATAAACAGTAAAATATTCACATGTTGACGGAATAGTTGAACTACATTATCAAACGCTAGAGGAAATAGATAAAACAGATGTTTTTGACGCGAAAATAAAATGAAAGTGGAGGCGGGAAATAGGTGTTTATCACAAGGCAGAATCAATTTTTTTAAATGATTCAGATGTTTATATTTGTTTGAAGAATTTTTTAGAGACATGCAAAAAACTGGTTTTAGCCAAATAACCAGGTAGGTACTATTGAAATATTTTTATTAAATATACCAAGGACTCTTTTAAGATCACTATTTGTTTGTGACTGTGTGTTTGTTTGTAAAATTGGGTAAATCAGAAACTTCTGTGTATCTTTTTCTTCAAAATTATGCACAATATTATTACTATGAAAAACAGATTTACTACAAAGCCGTGTAAAATTGCTCTTGAAGAATTTCAAACGAGGCTACATCAAGCGATACACAATTCATAAACACACTAGATTGCAAAATTTACGGCATAACGTAAAAACTTCTGACAAATTATGAAATAGCACACACTTTATAATAATTCCCATTCAACACACGTAATGTTAATTAAGCAAGGAATATCCCAAAATTTCTTATAATTAGTAAATACATAAAAGACTTTTTGGGACATTCTTTCTTCTCCAGACAAAGTACTAAATATCCTAGCATTTTTTCACAATGTGAGTCACCTTGTATTTACTCATTATTATAATAGTAATTTGTTTAATAATTGTTTTATTTACGCTTCACGGTCAACAGTAGCTTGCATAACCGTTGCAAATTGTTAAGAATGCTTAGAATAGTATAAAAGTAATGATTTCGTGGCGACGGCTATTGTGAGCTCTTTTTTTATGTATTTAGTTTTGTTGAGCTGATTTCATGATTATTTAGATATTATGTCAATTGCTTTTCTTCGTGTAGTAAAAGTAGAAATTAGAATAAATATATTTGCTAAAGCGCGGGTCACCAGAAACGTAGAGCCAAACCGTCTTATTACAAAACGGAATCTAACTTTAAATTTAGCCCAAACTTTTGGGCCAGTATATTTATTTTGAACTTTATTTCGATTTAGACAAAGTTCTTAAACCTGAAATGACCACTTAGCACCAAATTAAGCTGTAATTTTTGTATAAAGAACTGAATTTCTATAACAGTTCGGTTCTTAATTCAATAACTGGCTTGGTGGTTTAAACCTGGGGGGCCATTTTCGTAATTTTAAGAACGTTCACATCTGGTATCATCAGTCTCAATCTGTCAAAAATACCTCTAATTTCCCTATACATATTTTTAATAAATTTTTGACATAGATTGTCGCTCATATGAGATTTCGACTAGATTATGAACGCTTCTAAAGAAAAACCTTGTTTTGTAATAATGGGAATGCGTTTAATACGATATATTCTCCAAATTCTCGTCTTTTCGCTACATGAATTTATTGAATCAGTCTTTCGTTTTGCCTCAACGGTAGTATAAAAACTTTGGAACGTTGACCACCTACCATATTTTTCACATATCAAAAGATAAATTATCAAAAGATACCCTCGACACTAATTCGATCGTCATTTCTTTCCCCTCAACGCGCAAGCAGCAGCCGTAACAGAATCACAAATGACATTTAACGCCCATATAACATCACAAATTATTACGTACGCCTATCAAACCACGAGACCAGAGACAATAACAACTGTCCCAACAAATTACAACCTCGGTAGACACCGTGATCGTAACGTAACTGACAATGTGAACATTGTTAACGTGTGACCTGATATTGGCACGCAACGCTACAGGTGTCATTTGACTGGTAATTCCCGAAGACATTTAGATTATGTGCGATATTAT
Organism: Luperina testacea; assembly: GCA_927399505.1. NCBI lineage: Eukaryota > Metazoa > Arthropoda > Insecta > Lepidoptera > Noctuidae > Luperina > Luperina testacea. Next base: position 7,516,213 of record OV656763.1, on the reverse strand, counting down.
TTGCTATTGGGCCTGGATATCTGTGTTGTGTGTCCAAATAAATGTATTGGTGTACGATTGATGATAAAAATAAATGTGTGAGTATTTATGACTGATTTTTAGACCCAAAGGGTAAAAACGGGAGCCTATTACTAAGACTCCACTACCCTTCTGTCTGTCTATCTGTCACCAGGCTGTGTCTCATGAACCGTAATAGCTAGACAGTTGAAAATTTCACAGATTATGTATTTCTGTTGCCGCTATAACAAATAATAATAAAAATAAAGTTGAAATTTAAAGGGGTATAAAAGAAATACTTTTTACGGCGTTTTATGTCTTGTGGTACAGAACCCTTCGTGTGCGAGTCCGACTCGCACTTGGCCTGTTTTTATGCCATAACAACTTAAATTGACAAGTGCCGAGACGACCGAGACGACCTAGACGACCTAGACGCGTACTGCACGGGTAGGATCGAGGAGTCTTTTTTTTTTTCAGGATGGGAAATCATCAAATGACCCATCCCGCTCTGGGTGGAGCGGAAGGGAGTGTCAGACTCTTACTGACTAAAACCCACCCGTGTTCCTTCCTTAGCCCTTTATGTTCCGGGCCAGCGGTAACCCTTTCGGACAATCCCGCTGAACCGGCAGGCTTCAGCCCGGACGGGCCCCTTCGGTTGATGCTGACATCTCTTGGAGGAGAGTCTGAAAAAAAACGCTTGAAAGGATTTGGGGGAGGAATTTGCTCAGTAGTGAGACAGTGTAGGTGCCCTCATCTGCTGATCTTATTAAGTTCGGTAACAATAGAAAAAGTAATTGTGTCTCATTAGTGACAGTTGAGCTCTTAACTAAAAAAAACAGTTTAATTAACTTACATTTAGAAATAACTCTTTACGTTTAATTGAACTTGTTACATTCTTAATGGATAAAGCTCAAATTCATTATGAGCATTTTAACATCTTTACAAAACAAAATGCTACTTTTATATTTGATACAATCAAAAGACATCCCAAACACCAAGTAAATATTACTAAATAGTAAGTAACGTCGGTTTCTATACTATAACTTAAAAGTAGTTCTTGTACCCGTGACTACTCGTGCGTAATAGTGTTCATTCACAAGTAGCCCCTTCTATTTAAAAATAGAAGGTCAAACTAAATAATAGTACACTCTTGGCGTAGGTATTCTTGAGCCTTTACTGGTAAAGGCCTAACTAAGGCCACCTATATACGTGGACGCCGTAAAAGGCCACCAAGCATTTACGGCTTTTTAAGCTGGACTTCTGTAAGTGTCCATCTCGAGAAAATCTGGGTGCCAGGGAGATTGCTTGAGATCTTTCAGTTTTGCGTCTGGGAATTCTGGGATGGCACGATGCATCTGGTACCCTATTACAATGCCCATAGGTAGCGCGGTGACCAGTAACATCTATACATACAAATCAATAAAATTGAAGATTCTTTTTGTAATGACAAAATCTATACAAATTAATAAAATTTAAATGTCGGTTAGTAATGAAAAAAACCGGTCAAGTGAGAGTATTTTTTTTTTGTAATGTATCTACAAATTTACGGTTTTCGCATTTTTTCCTTTACTTGTGCTACTTGCCATTACATTGCATTGCTTCTTGCCAAATTTCATGATTCTAGGTCAATGGGAAGTACCCTATAGGTTTTGATTCCGGAACATAAACGCCCGTATCTTTTGATTACGTTGACTTAGAAGTTGGATTTTTTCACTGCTTCAAGGGATTGCAGCCCTGAGTATTTTATATTAATTTCAACTAGATAACTCCACGCATTACTGAGAAAAAGGGCCTTGACCGACGGACAGACAGACGGACAATGAAGTGATCTTATAAGGGTTTCGTTTTTCCTTTTGTGGTACGGAACCCTAAAAACAGCTTTTTACTAAATGCATTTGAAAGTATGTAACGATCTGTACCTTATAAAAATAGAGGGTAAGGAGACCGTCCAATAAATTTTATTAGGGAAGAATAAATTACAGATAGTTATAAAAACAGTTAGTTATAAAAGTACTAATTAACACGCACTCTCGGAAGTTTATAGTTCACACACGCGCGCACTCTCTGGAGTTTTATAGTTCACGTTATGGAATCAGCTCAGCACTGAAGGAACGGGAATCAGGCGTTAGGGTAGCATGTTATACGTTAGCTCGCGTAGATTAGAAGTAGAAGGTCCCAGGTGGAATCTTTAGCTGGATCCCCTGGGTTAGTCAAAGATGTCACAGCAGAACTAAGCAGTTCAAGATGTCACAGCAAAACCAAGCAGTTTTCTGATGCTTAATGTCTCAGTCCCAAGACTCGAATGACAGCAGCTTTCAGCTGTTCGAGAGCTCGTTTTCAAGTAGTCTTCCTTTTTCAAATATCAGATTCCCTCTTTGTGGCCATCATCTCATCTGACAAGTGTGGTCGGCCAAGACATATCCACGAGTGCGTAAAGAATATTATAAATCTATTTTAAAATTAAGTTATTTAAACTAAACAATCGTAATAATCTTAATAATACAATAGCTAAACATATTGATAAAAATAATTTAAGTTATTTAGACCAAAGAGTAATTATCATAGACTAAACTAGAAAGACATTTAAAAAGTAACTGACAGTTTGACAATTGACGTGTCACAACATGAAAATTGAGTAAAAGTATAATGTAAACATATAAACAAATAAAAAGGATGATAAATAGTATTATGCGTGATGAAAGTAAAGTGTAAGTAAGCATAAATACTATAAGTATAAGCATGTGTGTTTGTTGCAGCTACTCTCCGAAAATTTAATTTTAGAATTAAGAGAATTAAGTTTCCGCGCAAAAAAAAAATATTTCGATTAAATTTGGCAAGGAGATAGGTGGCATCTTGGGGAAGGATATAGGCTATTTTCCCGACATTCACGCGGGCGAAGCCGCGGGCAGAAGCCAGTTCTAATCATGTATTATGCCACTTGCCATATTAAGGCAAACAGGCGCGACACGACACGCGATACAAAGGCACCGCTCGTTGCGCGACTTCCGGTGCCTTAGTGTCGCGCGCGATTTTATCGCGTGTCGCAACTGTATGAAGGAGCCTTAATATGATATCGATTTATTGTTTGGATACGGACGGTGGTGTGGATAAACGCTACTAAATATAAACACAAGATCGCACTTATTTATCATCTTGTTCGTGATTAAGCGGTAAATAAAGGTAGAGCTACATTGAATGCTGTGCGTTTCTAGCGCAGCACATCTCTGTAGGCTTAGTTTATGTGTCGACGCCTATACAAAAACGCGAAGCATTATTTTGTGTGGCGATTCAACCACACAAAATATGTTGCCATAATATGTCATGTAACAAATTATATTGCATACTCGGTATGTAAAACAGAGCACACCTTTGCAGATACAAATTCAACTAGACTGAAGCGGAGAGCTAAGCTAAAACATATTGAAACTCGCCTTTAAACTAAAAAGAGTAAAAGCCAATTTTTGGAACAAAAATTATAGCAAATTAATGTGACAAATTGTCAAAGCTTCGCAGACAGACGCAACGCAACGGTGCAACGCGGTTTTGGTATAACAATTTCCGTGAAGTTTTCATAGGAATTGTTCTACTAGAGTCGCGTCATCGCTGTTGATGAACGCTGTTGAAATTGCTGTGATTGGTTGAATGATTTACAACAGCCAATCGCAGCAGTTAACGCTCCTTTCACAATTAGTCACATTAATTTTGCGATAATTTTCATTCGAGAAACCGGCCGGGTGCACGTCGCTGCCCTCGCCGCGCTATAAACGTTGCATACGGTGTGACCGAGCCTTATCTTCTTCAAATATGATTGTCCCTTTTGAATGCCACCGCGCGTTTTGTGCGTGTACGATTTGGCAGAATACTCCGTGACCCGTTGTTCTGACGTCAGATCAAGATGTCGAACAATAACGTGTAAATTAACTCTAGTTTTATCCCCAAGCATTATGATTTAGCAACTTAAATCATAAACAAACCAAAACAGAACAAAACTAGCCAGATAGCCGGTTAGACTGAAAGTCAATAATAGCGTTGGCTTACAGTCTAACCGGATGCTTACCTGACCTTCCCAACCCAGTTACTGGGGTAAGACGATACCCCTTGGTTAGACTGGTTGTCAGACTTTTGGGCTTCTGACTACCCGTGACGACTGTCAAAGATCTACGAATGACAGCCTGGACCAACGGCTTCACGTGCTTTCCGAGGCACGGAGTTGTCTCGGAATGTAAAGATGGTCTATCAACACCACCAAATCAAATCAATTCCATCCATATATTTCAATACATGTTATTAGGTAAAGTATAGTAATAAAACAAGCTTCATAAAAAAAAACTTGCGATAAACGTTCTTGATCCGTTTAATAAACACGTACGCGTTAGCACGATTATGACGTGTATATTATAATAAATAGTATTTAGGTGTTTTTACAAGCATAACACACAAAAAACTGGCCAAGTGCGAGTCGAACTTGCACACGAAGGGTTCCGTGCCACAAGGCAAAAACACCGACAAAAACACATTTGTTGTAATATGGGAGCCCCCTTAAATTTTAATTTTATTCTGATTTTAGTATTTCTGTTTTTGTTGTTATAGCGGCAACAGAAATCTGTGAAAATTTTAACTGTCTTGCTATCACGGTTCATGAGATACAGCCTGGTGACAGACAGACAGACAGTGGAGTCTTAGTAATACGGTCCCGTTTTTACCCTTTGGGTACGGAACCCTAAAAACTTGAACAAAATAAGATGAAAATGAATTCGGGCAGTAAGTAATAACACAATATTTTACGAGCGGCCCGCGTCTTGATATCAGTTCGTACGGTCCACGGAAAAGAAATAATACGGTAATATAATTTTGATTAGTTCCGATAAAATACTAGTCTATAGGTTTACGAGAAAAGTCAGTAGCCGTACGGATTTATATATCTTTGTCGCACTTTTCATTATGGATGGTAATGTCATCATTTCAGCGCGCCATTTCTGTGGCGAGGTTTTTTTTTATTTTTTATTGCTGAGTGGCCCGCTCTTCACCTCGATCAAACCTGATGGAAAGCGATGGATGAGGTCTATGATGGAACAAGCGTGCCCAGAAGATTAAGGCACTGGAACTCCCACGCATCGACGAAACACAGCAGGCTGCTTGACGGCGGAATCCGGTGGGAGGGTGGTCGCAAACCAGGCGTGCGTCAGCCCTACCACCCCAAGGGAAGAATTGGCCAGCGAAATAAGGTGTTGGGTGTGTGGGTTCAGTTGAGTACTCGCGGAACAAACTGCGCTACACGAGGAGGCTTCTTCATGCATCCCAAAAACTTTTTTGGGCGAACAAAGTCTAATTCACTGTGGTGACATCGTCATGACGAAGAAGAAGCGCCCCACTGCTGAACATATTATATAAAAAAAAGACTGATACATTGAAATAATGCCACGAAAACCTATATATCATAAATGCTGACCTCAGGGATCATGCAGACATCGAGCGGAAGCGAAGGGCTTTGTCGAAAAGAGCTAGCCTGCAGGTTTGCACGTTGTTCAAACCAAGTTAAGATCACCCTTTTCAAGGTATATTGCACCTCACTGTACACGTGCAGCCTGGGTGCTCGCTACTCATAAGCGAGCTACGGCGCCCTCTGCGTCCAGTATAACAACGCGTTTAGGGCGGTGGTGGGGCTACCCCGCTTCTGCAGCGCCTCGGGCATGTTTGCGGAAGCGCGCACCGACTGTTTTCACGCCACCATGCGCAAGCGGTGCGCGTCCTTAGTGCGCAGGATGCGGGCCAGCTCCAATACTGTCCTGGTGATGATCGCTGAGCGAATTGACTGCCCCTTCATTAGGAAATGTTGTAACAGACATGTATAGCCAGTGCACTTAGTTTAAAATTGACATTGACGTATTATATTTATAGTGACCTGTTCTGTATTGTTTTAATATTTTGAATTTTTATTTCTTTTGGTTTAATTTTGAATTTTGTGACCCTGACAATTAGTATCTTTTAATTTTCGTTTACTTTAATTGCTTTGACATTTAATTTTAATTTCATGACCTTTTTAATTTGTATTCGTTAATTTATTTTATTTGTAATTTTATTCAAAGGCATTTTATTTAGAGACATTTTATTCTTTGGCAGTAGGCATTGTGATATTTTTTTTAAATGTAAATATGGGTCTTGCCTGAATTAAATGAATATTATTTTTTATAATCATCAGGTATTTTAAATGGATTGGTTGGTCTAGTGGTCGCAAGCACTACTGCACTACTGCTGAGCTGGACCTGGATCCAATTCCCAGGTCAAACAAAGTGTTATTGGGTTTTTTGATCTGGACATTCTCCATAGCAGCCCGAAGTCCCGATTTGTGCCCGGTTGGTGGCAAAGACTCGCAGCTGCAAAACGGCAAAATAATGCAAAATGGCAAAATGTGGGTGTACTATAAGTACACCTCTGCCCAATACTTCGGGGAAACAACGCGTGATGTTACGTTATGTTGAACGCAGTATGTTGAAAATTGTGTAACACACTATCAGTAGTAATGACTTTCATTTTGACAGTTGAACCACATTCATTGCGTTATTTATGTAGTTGAGCCGAAAAATTTTTTGAACATATGAAGCAATGAATTAGCAATATCCTTCAAAATTATTCAGATTGTAATTGATAATGTGATACGCAATTAGGGTGCAGGTCAAAGCCGGCAGCAATCTAGGGATTGGCATCAAATTAATAATTAGCAAGTATCCTCTTGATACTATCCAGACATTAACGACACCCACAAGTTTTGATAGGGCGGTCTGTCTATTGATCTATTTCCAGCCCAAATTAGTTAGTTTATGAAACATTCCTTTATACAAACGTTCCAGTTCGCTATTGAATATCAACACTTATCAAGTATGTTGTACACACGAACATAATACAATTAGTTTCGCCAAAAGAATAAATAAGGCTGGTACATACATACATTCATAGCGAATGTGAACTCCATTTACTATGCAAAAATTCTATTTTCGCGGTCGCCGCGCGGGTCTATGTTATTGTTACTATTAGCTTGCATCATAATACTGCTAGACAAGGAAGGAACACGGGTGGGTTTTAGTCAGTAAGAGTCTGATACTCCCTTCCGCTCCACCCAGAGCGGGAGGGGTCATTTGATGACTTCCCATACTGAAAAAAAAAAGGCCTCTCCCCATATCTTCCAGCTCTTTCGATCCAGGGCTAAAGCGGACCACCCGTCATTTGTTTTCTGCAGCTCGAGTTTGTCGCGACGCCTTCTGGCTATGTCAGGGCTCCACGTAGTGGTTATTCTGGCCCACAGCTCATTGGACATACGGCAGACGTGGCCAGCCAGCCCAGTCCCACTTCAGCTTAGCGACTTTTAGTAGCGGTTCTATGAATTAGAGGAATTTGAATATTGTCACCAATTAATAGAGTCAATTATGCAATAACAGCACGGCCCGCGAAAATGTAAACGCTGCCGCGCTGGTTCCGTGCATCGACCGCGCGTTTTCGCTTTATGTAGGCGCAAAGAAATTGGAGTCAAATTATCGCGCCCTAATAATTCACGCCTATATCCGAAGAGAATTCAAAACAAATTAAAATCTGATGAAAACCAATATCACAAATAATATCGATTGGATTTATTTATTAAAGCAGTTGTAATAACGTTCACACGTGCGCTGCTCTTGCGCGTCTAAGGAAGCGGAACATGCGCGCGCGTTACATCCTCGTTTTGTACGTTCATTGTTACGTCACTATGCGCCTCATTGAATTAACTTAGGTAATATCGTACTTACTTCAGTATGTAAAAATACTCGTAATTTTTTTTGTAAATACAATGTAATTAACTTGGTGTTTAAAGAGCAACACCCTAATTGCATAACACTAACAATCTCAATCTCACTTTGAAGGATATGAGAGTAATTGCGTAACACACTATTACTCTCAATTTCAATAATTTTCAAGCATATTGCGAATCCATTGCTTCATATGTTCGAAAAATGTGTCTGCTCAACAACGTAAATAACGCAATGAATGTTGTTGAACTGTCAAAATTAAACCCATTGCTATTGATAGTGTGTTACGTAACTACAATGCGTGCCACGAAAGATGAGACTTGACACACCACGCGGTTTGACTTGCGGAGTACACGATTTTAGGTATCTTTAGCGGTATGAGGTCTGAGTGCGGGACGGGACCGGACGTCATAGGAGCGGCGGAAAGAGCGGGGGAGGCGGGGTCAAGTCTCATCTTTCGTGGCGCGCATTGTACCCCGCTGTACTTTTTTCTAACGTGTGTGTCAGAAATCTCTTACTGACACTGTCAGTAATAGATTACTGAAGTACCGAGCAGGTACAGGCACAGTAATGATATTAAGGGCTGCCCATGTAAAAAATAATAAGAAGTACTAAATAATACATTATTTCCAGTGTTATATTATTAACAGAGCCGTCTTAACCATATTGGGCGCGGGGGTGCGAAAATCAGCCTGCGCCCCAATTTTTGTGTTTTATTTTTTTATTTAATACTCTACAATAAAATTAGGTAAAAGCCGGAAAAATTAAATTTAATGTTTGACAATAAACATTAAATTTAATTTTTCCGGCTTTAAAATCGATTTTTTTTTTATGATGTCGTCTGTTTTGTAATCAACTTTCAATTCGATAGGTATACTATAGCCAAATTTGTCAATCTATCTTGACTTGAATCATAGTTAATCGTTAGTAGTTTTTTATTCATTTCAATTTCGAGAAGGTTTAAGCATGGTACGTGATACGTGTATGTTTAAGGATTGGCTTGCGCCCCCTAAGACCCTGCGCCCGGGTGCCACGCACCCCTTGCACCCCCGGGTAAAGACGGCCCTGATTATTAATATGAAACGAATACATACCAATAATAACATGTAAACTATATTAAGGTTAGTTTATATATATTTTAGAGGTCGGTTTCTAATTAATGTATAATTAGCCTTTCACCTGAACTTGAAATTGAATAAGTCAAGTTCAAAACAAATGATGACGGTTAAAAATATTACGCATAGTACGAACATTATCTCTGAAAGACACGCGACTAAATAAGATTGTCAAATTAAAAATAATATTTATATTTCTGATGCAATTTCTAATAAAGTGTCATTTCGTCATGTTATATGTTCCTCGCCTAACGAAACAGAAAGTGAAAACAAAGGAATGATTGGCAGTCCTCGATAAAATACTACGTACGCGAATAAACATGTTTTATTATAAACGAAATATATTGTTTTATTAGATTGTGAAACATGCGATACGTTTTACTCCGCAAATATTAACTATGTATTTCAAAAGACCAAATACGTATAGTTCAGACAGCATTTAAATACAAGACAATGTCGAAAGATGTCTAGAAAACAATAAAATTAGAATGAGGGCCATGTGAAATCATGACATTATGCAGATTCAATATCTATACGTTTACGACTCACAGTTTATCAATATGTCAGAATGCATCTTGTTTAGAGTGCAATATCATAAATATTGAGTAGGTATTCATTTGGAGTTATAGTGCCTCTACACAATGCTGTAATCGTAGAATAAAATGTTATTAAGCAACGTGTACACTGACCAATAACCTTATTTAAATCAACTTTGAACAAACATGTGACGGTATCGACTTAACGCAATGGTATCCGCCATTGATCAGCTGTCAAATGTCAATGTTAGTGGGTACAGACCTATTGCAGTACTGTCGTCACCGGCTAAAGTGTTGGAGTGCGCTATCCATAACAGCATTTTTATGCAGGTGAGAACGCAACTCTCGGATGCACAGCACGGGTTTAGACCAATGAGGAGCACCACTAGTAACCTACTGAGTTACATGGCTCATGTGTTACCGATTGTAGACGGTGGGGGGCAAGCTGACGCTGCTTACTTCGATTTCAAAAAAGCATTTGACCTGGTCGATAATGACGTGTTGCTCAAGAAGTTAGCAGCCGTTGGTTTCACTCCGCACCTACTTCATTTCTTTGCCAGTTACATGAGGGATAGGCAGCAATACGTAGAGTACGAGGGACACAAGTCTGAGCCGTACTTTACGTGGTCAGGGGTAAGCCAAGGGACTAACCTCGGACCTCTGCAATTTATAATTATGGTAAACGATTTGCCCGAAGTCGTTAAGGAGGCAAATTGTTTATTATTTGCAGACGACCTTAAGTTATCCATGGCAGTGAGGGGTGATGAGGACTGTGAACGCTTACAGAAGGCCATAGATAGCGTAGTTACTTGGAGCAAGGAAAACCTTTTGCAATTCAACGCCCAAAAGTGTGTCACCATCACTTTCTCGCGTGCACGTAGTCCTATTGTGCATGATTACAGCATTGATGAGATGCCGATGATCAGGGTTACAGAGGTTAGGGACTTAGGAGTTAGTCTTAACGCGGGGCTAGCGTTTCGTGATCACATAGTCAATTGCTGTAAAAAGGCCTACAGAAATTTGGGATTTATTATGCGTACTGTTCGTGGTTTCACAAATATTACGGCGGTTATCGCATTATATAACACTTTGGTGAGAAGCCAATTAGAATGCAACGCAGTCATCTGGGCCCCACATGAGACTAAATATAGTCTCATGTTGGAGCGAATACAAAATAAATTTGCTAGATTTTTATATTTCAGGCTCTATGGAGTATATCCTTTTTACCCGCTTATGTATCCAACCTTGTTTATATTAGGCATGGTTGGATACAATGAGCTGAGAGTTAGGCGTGAGTTTGCACTTGTCTCTTATTTATTTAAAGTAATTAGAGGCAAGATTCATAACGCCGACATATTAGGGTTGGTGTGTTTGAGTGTGCCCGACAGATATGTGTGGCGGCGACGGCGGCCTCAGCTGCTGGCTATACCTCGTGGCCGCACTAATCTGTTAAATCAGGCGCCCCTGACGCGGGCGCTTCGCACCCTTAACCTTGTAGCAGAGGAGATAGACGTTTTTGCGTGTACACTGAGTGAATTCACAAGGATAACCATATATGTAATAAGTTTTAGACAATAAGTTTTTAAGTTTGCTTCACTGTTGCATTGGGTTTTACCTGTAAAAATAGTTGTAAGTGAGGATATAAATAAATAAATAAATAAATAAATAAATGTCAAAGTAAAGATCTTATAGTAATATTTTATTCACTGAGTCGCGGGACCAATGCAAATGAATGTATCTACTTAATCTTTGACTCGCATAGTGATTGCTAAGTTTTCTTGAAGGATCGATCCGAGATTTTCAATCCACATGTCTTTAGTTTGTATTAAGTTAGATACGAGAACACTCTTTGTCCCCGAGGTCACACTCCCTAGTCACAAAAATTAATACAATACAAATTGAAATCATAACAACGTTATGCTGCAAAGCCTTCCATAAAAACATTGTTTCCACAGCATTTAATGTTGAATCCGTTATTTGCTTTCAGAGCATCAAAGATGGCCGCTGCATATTGTGACAGTTCCATAACCCGTTCATTTGAATACAGCCATGGAAAGTCGTAGTTTCATAGCGCACTCATACGTATAATTGTTGACTTTCCATAATGCGTGGGCAATTTGTGGCCACCGATTTTATGTCGATGGCCCGAGATGTATTACCGGCTATTTCACAATCACATCCTATCTGCTGTTATTAAATCGCTACATTTGAATGATTCTGTATTGACATATTTTGTTCGGCTCTAATGTCATTTGTTCTTTTTTAATATTCATCAGTTTTGTGTGACATTTCGCTCTTGATACTTTGAATAATGTTAGAATTCAGTGAACATTTAATGCGAAGTTCTAGAAATGTCATATTTGAAATATTCCTTCGTCGTTAGTGACACTAATTGGTTTTCATAGATCTCTCGCGTGATCTAACAGGCATTTGCTTGTTACTTTATTTCATAATTCCTTTATTTTTGATAAATAATTTTTCTCGGTAGGTACTCCTATTTATCAATGTCCTGCTACCAATATTGATACTTTTATCGTAGGGATCCGACGGGGACTGTGGGTAGAACTCCCACGTTCATTCCTGATTAACGCAAACTGAAGATCACATGCCATGTTTCCGTAGGTCTCTTTAACATTTCCAGCCGTACATTTTTCACTTCTAGAAACAATTATGACTCAAATAAAAAATACATCTCTATAGACCACTTAAACGAAAAATATCCATATGTCTTTTAAAATAGTTTGTTCATTTGTATAATTAATATTAAATATCCCTCAGCAAATAGTTCGCAACTCAAAATATACATTATGTGTTTTTGCTACTAAAGCTGTTTTAGCATAATTTATTGGCATCACGTGGCTTCAGTTTCGGAAAGACGTAAGCTGTTTAACGGCTAAAATAACATCGGTAATGAGCTTATTGAAGACTAAAATAATATACACAAGTACCTACCTATAAGACGTCTCGACTATAATCTTTAGAAAACGCGTGTATAAATAAATGAATGTGTTCAGATTGTGGCCGCATGTGGAATTAATGGTATATTTCAGGAATTAAATTAGATTAGGACCAGAGCCCTTGATGAGCTTTTAAATAATTATGAGCTTCGCCTTAATCCGAAGAGTTGAAATCGAAAATATTGGAAAACATTTGTACAAAAACACGAGCGGCTTAGAAAAGGTCCAATAAAAAAATGAAAACGTTCCGATTTTGATACAGTTAGCTGTTTCCTGTGCAATAAAATGAACAAAATTCTATGACTGAAAAATGGAGTCATAATGAAAATTATAATCATGGCTACTAAAGCTAAATTACACAGCTACTGAGGACCTCCTTAACCAGCACTGATAAAATTTTAAGGAATCAATCGCCAATTGAATCCTAATAAAATATTGATAAATATAATTGATTAAAAATTCCTAGTTCCCTCTACCTTAAAATAGCCGAATTGAATTAATTTTCATCTGTCACAACATAACACAAACACACTCATAACACAGCACACCCTCACCTGCACTTAGAACACACCGACACACCCCTGCACGTCGTAAATGTGGCAGTTTCATTCTTTTTGTATTTTAACTTTGTACCTAACTTTATATGGATTCCTTATATATACAGGCACACCTAAATTGGGAATCCAGTAACTCATTAATTTTTTACTACGAACGTTTATAAGAAGTAAGTAAGAAGAAGAAGAAAGAAGAAGAAGTAAGAAGTGAAGTAATGTTTCTAGTGAGACGATGAAGCGGCCCTAGTATCTGTAATACAGATTAATTCCTAAAGGCTCCTTCAAACAGGCGCGACACGACACGCGACACAAAGGCACCGCAAGTCGCGCAACGAGCGGTGCCTTTGTGTCGCGCGCGATTATATCGCGTGTCACGCCTGTTTGTACGAGCCTTTACACGGAACTGGGTTTGCTCCACTATCCACTATAATATTCCTATTCACTTCCACTGTGTAACAGTCAAAACAAACCAAAATGGATGAAGTACCTGTACATGTATTATGATCATAACATAATATTCTATTTGGTATGTTGCATATTATGCAACATCTGTAATCAATTTGCTCAAACATGACCTCTAAAACTCCAAGATGATCAAGTGAACGACTGTGACAGTTTACAACGAGGCCGATACTCCTCCCTTGTGGAACAATCACCGCGGTCTCTCACGGCATGACCCTAACTGTATCACTTACGATCAATTTATTGCTATCGAACTAACTTTGTGAGACGAAGACGATCTTTGACATTGTAGCACACACGGCTACACATCAAGCTACACATTTTAAGTTTTAGCTGACCTCGCATTGTTTAGGTTTTTCTTACAATCAGAAGTCAGCTTATACTGGTTATGTATAGCTTGATGTGCCGTGCGTACAAGGGTTAGATAGAACAAAGTAGTATATGATCGTGTACGTAAAAAAAAAACTTTTTAATCTATGGTTTAAAATGCAATGCAGTGTGTGTGTCTGTGTGTGTATTTATATGGTGTACATAGAAACCGAGCCAGTTATTGAATTAAGAGCCTTAACTGTAATAAAAAAACAGGGCTTTATACAAAAATTATAGCTTAGTACGTTTATTAACGATTAAGAACTCAACAATTAAGAACTTTGACTAAATAAAGTTCGAATTACAAATACTAGCTCAAAGGCTTAGGATAGAACTAAAGTTAGATTTCGTTTTGTAATAAGATGGCTAGTGTTTAGTTTAAGCATAAGGCAACTCTTTGAATAGCTACTTTGTAGACAGTCAAATTGAATCTTAGAGTATTAACATTTACTTACATTATAATAAATACCTATACAACAAAACGCAGAAGCAGTTTTTCATAAATTAAATAGGTAGATCGAAAAATATCAAAGTACAAAAATGTAGGTTAGTGACTTCACTCTCCACATAACTTGTAGATCACAAGTTATGTTGAGAGTGAAGTCACTAATCTACAGTTCCTCAGTTGTTAAAGACTTTCAGAAGAAGTCAGGTATATAATTATGTCTGAGAAAAGCCAATACTCAGAACTTTTACTTCAATCGTCTTACTCACCAACAGCAAAAATGTACAGCTGAGCCCAAATTCCTGGAAAAAAAGAAAACATCATATTAATAAAACATACATAACACTTTAATTTTTACAATTACTTCCTTCTTTCACGAAAAGAACGAGCTTATCACCATTTTTCGGCCATAATCTCAACCACGAAATTGGGACTGATTTTTTTCCAAAAGGAAAATTCTATCTCACTTTATTCAACTAGCGAAGTGAATCCAGCACCCCAATTTCGTAAAGACTGTCTATCACAATACGAAAGATTTTGTAGGAATTTCATAATCCATTTCTTCATATGTTCGAAAAATTCATCTACTCGACAACGTAAATAACGCAATGAATATTGTTGATTTGTTAGAATTAAACGCAATTACCTCATAGGACCTCACATTTCGCAAAGAAGCTTTAGATGACGTTACAATACATAATGTCTGGCAAAGACCTTTGGCAAGAATACGTTTGTATTTGTAACTTATACATATTTGTAACCTATATACTAAATTCGAAATTATATTCCAAGAAATCTATTTTACCATCGAAGTTTACACCTGTTAACATTTAACGCGACAATTGTGCTATAAATTCAACGAAAACAATGCATTTGTCATCCTATATTTACAATCGTAATTTATTTAGTTGCAACAGGTGAGATCTATATAAATATAATGTAAGTAGACGGAAGACGTAGCGTTGGAGGCCTCCCATAAGGTGGTCCGATAACCTTGTGAAGGTCGCAGGAACCCGTTGGATGCGAGCAGCACAGAACCGGTCGAAGTGGAGGTGCTTGGGGAAGGCCTATGTCCAGGAGTGGACGTCTTTCGGTTGAAATGATGATGATGATAATGTAAGTTCTAGGTAATTCTCTTCAGTTCAAATAAAACAGAGGAATTAATGTAAAAATAATGGCAGGGTTTCCTTCGTACGTAAGCCGTTGTTGAAAGCAAATTACGCTGAAAGAACAGGTGACAAACACTCTTGTATTTATTTATTTATTTATTTATTTAATACTTCAAGCACATAAATGTACAGAGGCGGACTTAATGCCATAGGCATTTTCTACCAGTCAACCTTTGGGTGATGCAGAGACAAACAGTGGTAGGTGCAATCAGACCATTGTGGAATAAATATTTTAAATATAAAGATAGGCATAAACCTATTAAAACTGAATATAATATATACCTAACTACATATAAATATATTACAAATAAATATACATAAATACATAAATAAACTTAATAAAAGAAATAAGACATACAATGAGAAAATATTACCGTTGTGATGATACTGCCAGCTTCTTGCGAATGTGCTCGCGAACCTTAACCTTAAAGGATAATCGGTTGGTTGCCATCCTGATTTCCTGGGGGAGCGTATTCCACAGAGAGATAGCCTGAACGAAGAAAGAAGAGTGAATGAAGTCTGTGCGGTGAGTGGGACATTGGAGAAGACGATTGTGTGATGAACGTAGATACTACGTTGTATACTTTCTACATATAAATGTTTGAAGAGCTCTAAATATAGCACGCTAATTTGATCTGTAAGGGTGGAAGGCGAGCCCTTTACTGTACATAATTTAGAGCAGAAACTCACAATGGCTGTTTATATTAAATAATCAGCCTATAATATTCCCACTGCTAGGACACAGGCCTCCTCTGTCAGAGGGAGTGGGTCGTGGCTACGTGGGCCCAGTGCGGCTGGGTAGATGTCATATTATATGTCTTCGAGTTTTCGGTTCTAGGACATGCCGGTTACCTCACGATGTTTTCCTTCACCGTTTTGAGAGCAGTGGTCATGAAAATATTTTACACAAAGTAAACCTGTCTGGGTTCGAATCCACGACCTTAACACAACTCGTACCTAAGTCAGGGCCGTTACCACTGGGCGACCACTGCTCGACCCTAGTCGCTGTTTATATCCTCAATCTAAATTAAAAGACAAACTCATTGGACTATCTTTACTGTCATCTCAAATATTGAGTCACATTCTCTATTTGAATAGACACCGCGATTGTGTGAATGTACGTTGACGTCACAATAGCGTCAGGGTGACCCCGAAATTCAAATTTTCTTACGTTTTTTGCAATTTGCAGGTCAGTATCAGGTTCTATATTAAGGGGTTTACATGACCTAAAGCGCGGTCTCTGTCGGACTGCATAGAAAAGAAAGAGACGCGCGATGACACAACCCTGGTAATTTATTGCAAAATATGAAACTATTATTTATTTACAAAAAATATATTGTTTGGACTTGAAAATTAAAACACTAGTATTTTAGTATGTTGCTTGTAGAATAATCTGACAAAAAATCAGAATGATTGTATGATTTTTATTGTAAAAATAAAGTTTTTAGAGGTATCTTCATGATTTTTTTCTATCGTATCAAATTAGTTGTATTATGTTTTCAAAACACTATCTACCTAGCATATATCCTGGAGAATATCATATATTTTTCTTATTATGTTTACTTTAGTCGATCATATACTTTTATTGTTTCTAAAACTTGCGATTTTTGCGTTTAGGTCCTGTAAGCCCCTTAATCTAAATATTTATTCATATAAATAAATTCATAAAAATCATCAATACTACTCTCTAAGTTCATATTACCCTATTGAATGACTATTTCATGAAATCATGTCATTTGAGGCCAATTCTAACTTAAGGAGTTGTATTTCTAATTCTAATGATTTTAATTCTGTACACTCATATTTGTTACGGTCACGGATCATATTTTAGTCCACATATAACCTGACACAGTAAATTGCAAAAAACCTAAGAAAATTCGAATTTCGCGGGCTACCTTAGGGCACCCCATTAAAAAGAAACGTCTAATAGCTTCAGCAAATATTAGGAGCCAGCACTAAAACTGACTACACATTTCAGTGAAATGTCAATAAGTCGGGCCATCAACCGCCATTAAGGAGAGGCTCGGGAACCGAATCGGTCATTAGAGGGAAAAACATTTCAAAATCAAACACCAACTTGCTCCACTGACAGTGCTGGAAACTTCCCCCTAATTGCTACACTCCTTTGAGATACTTAAGTGCTCCACGAAATAAAATATGCAAGGAAATGTAAACACTGACAAAATATACAGACCATTTTCGATCTAAATGGACCGCTAATTAGTTAGAAATTGAAAAAACAAAAGCAATAAGCACAGTGTTTTGTTTTTGCTATCTATTAACATGATCTTTTTATAGCAGAACGGAATAAATTTTAATGAAAATGCAATTGAAAACCTATGATTATACCGCAGTAATTTATACATGATTAATTACAAGGTGTACTCAATTAATGACAAGGAATTTTATACCTTTTTAAAATATTTCACATTTTTAACAGACCTTGTTCGGAATACCATATTGAATTTAAGGAAAGCCAAAGAATTTAGATCGAATGCCAACGCATACTGACCTTAAGTAACAAATTACTTAAGGTCAGTAATGCATTATTCCCTTGAGAGTTTTGTCAAGGGCATTAATAAAAATAACAGAAATTATACCTTAAAATTGGCACTTGTTACATTTCAATAAATACATCTGTACAAAAACCCATATTTAAATAACTTGAGGATAATGTTGAAAATATCACAATAATTTATTTATACCTAGAAATAAGAAGTCAACCCAACAAATATGTAATTTTTTTTTTATGGACTTAACGTAGTTCACAACGATTCAGAATTTCATTTTTAGTTCTACGAGTAACCATAGGTGCATATCTATACTAATAATAAAGCTGAAGAGTTTGTCGGTCGGATCGGTCGGTTGGTCGGTCGGATTTGAAAAATTATTTTTGCATTTGATAGCCCAAATTCTTGAGAAAATTGGGCTTTTTCTTTTTGGGAATTTTGTTTTTGCTCGGTTCCTAACGGTCCTAGGACCCTTAGGAACCGAGCAAAAACAAAATAAAGTCAGAAAGAACGCTAAGCGAAAACGAAGTAATAGCGCGGGTAGGCGATGCGATGCGACGGGGTAAGTCGGGGGAAAAAGAAATTTCACGCAGACGAAGCCCATTTGCTCGCCGTCCACTTACTGGTGTGGTACCAAGCCTCTCGTGCAGGACGGGACCACATCACTTTCAACGTTTTCCTGCCATTCATGGTGACTGACAGATGACATTTGTGACAACAGCTTCCTCACTACTTGTGTGAATGAGACAGTGCTTTGCTTACTATTACAGTCAGGCCGTCGCGCGTCGCCGAGAGAATGCGTTCCTGAAACCTAACAGTGCGACAATTCTATAGAGTAGCTAATAAAAATAAAATTCACAAAACACGTATCCGTATGTATGAAACTGACCGCATTCTCTCGTCGGCCGCACTATAAATAGATACACTATTGTACCTAGGTAATCTAGATTTCCAGCAAGAAGGTCTAAGCAAAGATTGATATCGTTAGATTTGCCCTCACCGTAATAAGTCGCGCGAAAAGTTGTCCATTATGAGAAGAAAAGAGTGAGCACACACAAAAATCATGGCGTTTTCAAGACAATCAAGTCAAATCTCTGCGACATTGTGTGCGTCAGAGGTGTCAAAACGAAACAGAAACGCGACCATGTTTTGACGCGGCAGGGCGAATCTACGATTGAAGCCTTTGGGTCTCTACCAATTTGTTCATACTTGCCAGCCACACTGCATTAATGTGGTAAGCTCTAAAGACAAATAAGTGCTGCAATAATAAATAACTACCTACTTACTATCTAAACAGCACTAAATTGCATTCTAGTACAAAAATATCGTATGGCCCTAGTGTTAAGTAATGTAATATAACCGGTTTTGTGCCGGCTAGCCTGCAAGGTCGGAGACGGCTTTAACTCTCTACGTCACAAAAACTTCGTAATAATGTAGAAATGATGCATAAATTAACATCTGATTCTATTCTCGGATTAACTGTGTCTTCTTTAAGATATTATATTAGAGGACTGGTTTTTAGAAAAAAAAACGGGCAAGAGCGAGTCGGACTCGCGCACCGAGGGTTCCTAACCATCATATGTTTTAAATTTTTATCGGAGAGGCCTTTATTCGTCAGAGAATTTTAACACTGTGCACTGCGGTGTAGAATATTGCAGTTTTATGTCAGCGCCATCTCTTGACCGATAGTGGAACTAATGTAACTTTTGTTGATGATTTCTGAAAAAGTGTGCTATTTAGAGACTTCATTTTATTTTTCCTGTAATCTTTACATAAACTTCTATCACATAGAATAATTTCAGATTGTTCTCATTGCAAACTTCGGAGATAAGGGGAAATGTATTTTTTTTCACATTTTTCATCAAAAGTCGAAAGCTATGCGGTCTAAAAAAAAATGTTTGAGAATGTGCAAATTGCGCTCTTTCATATGATACCCCACATGCCCTAGTAGCCCCACTTCGAATTTTTCAGACCATTCAGTCCCTGTTACAAAAAATATGCATATATATTTTTCTTTCTTATTTGCAAAATAGTTGGGCAAACGTCATCTAAAACTATTCAAATTTCAAGTTGACAGCATTAGTAGTTCTTGAGATATCCAGCTGTGACAAACAGACAGACAGACTGAGTCTCACCATAAGGGTTCCGTTTTACCATTTTGATACGGAACCCTAAAAATATAACAGCGTTACAGACATACCTACTTTAAATTTTTATTCGTGGAATAAAATTGACGTCTGACAGTTTTTGTATGGAAGAACTGTCAAAAATTCAAAATTATTCCTCCGATAAAATTATCTGGCATTGGAAAAATCTGCAGCCCTTGGAAGTATTTGACTTATGGGAACAGTAGGTTTTAGTATCTACAGTATACACGACTCCCTTCAAAACTAGTCTATTATGTGTTTTTTTTTACATTGTTCTCACATATAGAAGCAACAAGAATAATGTACCCCGGATTTTGTAATATCTTGATTTAAAAGAGTGTCCATGGAGTTTCTTGCCCATTCTTCTCCAAAGAGATCTACGTTTTGGAATGGGCAACTAGCTTCAACTTTCTGAGTAACTGACAGACTATTTAATTTTGACAATTCAAAAGTGTCTGTACAAGGTTTAATTGAAATAAATGCTTTGAGTTTGAGTTTGATAAAACGTGCAAATATTGAAGTTAAAGATAAGTTGATTCTTAGAAAGGTAGGTTTATGTTTCTGACAGACTTCATAACGTTTTCATGTTATAATTATTTGAAGACACGGCAAAGTAATGTGTAATTTTGACACAATAATCTGTCAGTTGACAAACACTGATAAATAATGTAACTATTATGGCAGAATTGTCGACATCGGTACTATTGCCATAGAGAAAAATAGAATAGAATGTAACTATTATAAATAATCATCTTAAAAACACTTTCTGATTCTTGCCACGGTGTTCGGAGTTATCACGTGTGTCTAGAATTTTTAGCTGTTTTTGTGTTATTGTTGATACTTTTGTGACTTGTTATTTTTTAAGTGTGCCGTTCTTGTAACTAGGTTTGTATTGTGATTATCTTGTTTTAAGTGTCGTTTTAATCAAGATGGATGAGAATAAACCCCCTAATCCTGACCCCCCAGATATTCCAGATCCTTCAATTCCTTTTTCTCCTTTCTCTCCGAATCCACTATCCCAATGCGCGGATGTTGTTTGTAGTGTTACAGAAATGGATGTAACGCAATCCCAACAAAATTCACGTAAACGTCCTGGTAGCGAAGAAATCTTGTCACCTATCCCTCCAAGCAAGCAACCAAAAAGCCAAGTTGGTCGTACTAAGTACTCCGTAATGGATAAGCTCCGTATATTGTCCACGTTTCTCGTATTGAGAACCAACCAAATGCTGGCACCACCCTACATCCTGTTAATTTACACATCCCTCCCTGTTGAGCAGTACATATACCCGACAATTCAATGTCGCAAGTGTTGCAGATTTGGACATGTGGCGAATGTATGCCGGTCTAAACCACGCTGCAGTAAATGTGGCCACGATCACCCTGGTGATGGTTGCAACATTTCTGAGGGCGAGGCCTTCTGTGTGATGCCCCGAATATGGTAGACAGAAGGCTATTAAGACTGCCATGGCTGAGAATTCCTTTCCCTATGCCGAGGCTAGTAAAATTATCCCAATAGTCTCCCGCAATTATGCCAACATTGCCAAAACTCCGATTTCTCAGTTCTATCGCAAAACTGTGACAATTAAACCCAGGACCCCCACTTCCCCACACTTCCCCCATCTTATGACAAAGTTGCTCATCAGCAGATAGTTAATTCTCCCCTACCTTCACAGGGGACCTACCTTCTACCTTCGTTCTTAATTACAATAATGATTCTTCTAATAATACCGGGTCTATTATTGAACTCCTTATAAAACTCTTACCTACTATTATTTCTTTTTCTTCTGCTAGTTCTCAATTACCGTCCAACGTTGCCTATCAACTTATTTCAATACTTCTACAAATTAAAAATGGCGACTCGCCAAGTATTCCTACAGTGGAATGTAAGGAGCGTGTGGCATAAAAAGCACGACCTCATATTTCTTTTAAATAAACACAAGCCATTGGCTTGTTTCATAGCTGACACCTGGCTCACCCCAAGTCTTAGCTTTCGTATGCCACACTTTAACATTCTCAGATGTGACAGATCTGATGGCTATGGAGGATCGGCTCTCCTTGCTAACAATTGGGTCCCTCTTTTGCCCTTCCCTTCGCCTTCGCTCACAGGTGATATGAGTATTGTAGCGGGAAGAGTGGAAGGCATTACAGTGTTTTTGATATACATTGCTCATCCTCATCACGATTTTGGGCTATTTTAAAAAACATTTTCTCCAATATTCATGGACAAATTTTGGTCATGGGTGATTTTAAATGCCACCATTACAGATGGGGGTCCGAACGCTGTGATGCCTTTGGTGTAGCTTTGGTTGTGATCTTGGACGATCTGGATCTCTGCATTCTTAATAATGGTTGCCCAACTCGCAGATCTCCTCCTGGTCAACAAAAAAGTTGTTTGAATTTAACTTTTTGTTCCGTTGAGTTAGCAGCTTCAACCCATTGGGAATGTACGACCTTGTCGCATGGTACCATTACCCTATTATCATATCTTTGGTTAATAAGACTTATTTAGAGAAAACTTCCCCTCCACTTTTGAAATATAATCTGTCCTACCCAGATTGGGCAAAATTTGTATCATTATTGGAGGGAAAAATTGATGTTCTTCCAAATGTAAATTCAAGTTTATTGGATCCTTCTGGTCACTGCCTTGCCAAAAGCTTTTATGAGGGATTTGTTACAGCCATTACCTCCAGTACGGATTCCTGCTTACCGTTGAAAAACAGTGCCCGTGACAAAATACCTTCGCTCCCGTGGTGGGATCCAGAATGCACTTCGGCAGTCAGGGATAGAAAGGAGGCCGAGCAGTGTTACTATGCAGGTATGAGCACAAAAAATCTATTGACATATTTGCGGATAAATGCCAGATCCAAGCGTCACCTTCGCAAGAAAAAACGTGTGGGTTGGGCTAAGTTCTGTACCTTCTTATCGCCCTCTACTCCAGTCTCGTTAGTTTGGAAAAGCATCAACAGGTTTAGACATGGGTGCTCTCTATCAGTCTCTTCACCGATCACTAGGGAAACAGCTGACCTTTTTTTTAACAGTACGCTTAGCGTTTTCCAAAAATAAATCTCTTGTTGCCGCCTTCCTAGACATCTTTTCTGCATACGACAACGTTCTTCTTCCCGTACTCAGGCAGAAACTGCACCAGCTGAGTCTCCCAGTTAAGATGATCGAATGCATCTGTGCTCTTCTCTTGTCTCGTTCTTTGGTTCTGAGGGTCCAGGGCGAGGATTTCGATGAAAGGCAGACTTGGAAGGGCCTCCCGCAAGGCTCCGTGCCGAGCCCCCCTCTTTATAACTTGTATACAGTGGATATTGGCTTCTGCCTAAACAATAACTGTCACATCCTCCAATATACCGACGACTTAGCCTTGTATGTGACAGATTCCTCCATCGTAGACGCTGCGTCGTCTCTATGCCTCTCTCTGGACTCTCTGAACCAGTGGCTTTTAAGCCATGGTATGTTGTTATCCGCACCAAAAGTTCGGCAGTAATTTTCTCTCGTAAAAGATTGATCCCACACATCTCAGTACATATTTCGAGTTATAATATTCCGTTGGTAACAAAGTTACATTTTTAAGCGTTTTTCTGGATAAAAAAAAAATGGTAAGCTTCAAATTTCTGGAAAAACAAAGAAATTCCCTTAATCATAAAAGCATCCCGTCAAATTCATAATCTAGGATGTCCAATAGATCAGAATCCCCGTTTACCTCTTTTTAACTTTCCCCATGAAGTCATTATTTCATGAAGACATCGATATTTCTAAAAAGTCACCTTCGCGAATTCAGCCTTCAATGCGGAGAACGATGCACCGGGTTTCAAAGGTTTTTTACAGATGCTTCAAAATTTAATGATCTCAGTAACACTGGCGCTGCGGTTTATTACCAAAGCTCCAGAATTATTTACAGTACAAATGCCCTGAGGAGTCTTCTGTGTTTACGGGCGAGTGTGTGACTTTTTTGGAAGCTTGTCTTTTCATGGAGTCACATCACAATATTGACAAAGCCGTTATTTTCACTGACTTTCTTAGCTGTCTACAAGCTTTAGTACAAAACCCTTTCAAAAGTAAATAGCACAGTTCCCTTGTTTTAAAAAAATCTTTATTTTCTTGTGCTAGTAGTCAAAGGGGAGTTCAGTTAGTTTGGACACGAGTCATTGTGGCATTAAGGGCAAAGAGTGTATTGATGCTTTGGCCATAAGATGCTTGCTCTTCATCAACAGCTGATCTCACCTACAACATTCATCAGGGATATGACTTACTGAGCCTTCCAAAAGCTATGCTCCAATCCTCATGGCAGGAACAGTGGAATAATACTGGAAGAAAAAAGGCAGATTTTACTATGCAGTGCAACCAATAATAAAATCAAAACCTTGGTTCTATCTATGGCTACAAAAAAGTCTCCAAAACAATTATTTCTACCCTTTGTAGAATTCGCTTAGGTTTCTGTTGTACTCCGGTTTTTTTGCAAAAGATTTGTGTTCGAGACTCCTCTCTCTGTGAGTACAGGTTGGAAGAGGATACTCTGGACCACGTCTTCTTTGAATGCTCCAACAACTTTCCACCTTTAGATCTTTATAGGCGCCTCCCAAAATTTAAGATCCATCTTCCGACTAATTTCCCGTCTTTACTAACATACTCCTCTCCAGATCTGCTTGTGGCGCTGATGACCTTTATCCGTCACAATAACATAAAATTATGAATTATTCTGTATGTGTGGGTGTGGTATGCGTGTATTTTATGTTTTAACAATTACAAAATTTATTTATATCTATTTTTTTGTTTGTTTCAGTCCCGTACTAAACCAGCAAGATCTACATTGTATGAACTGGATCAATCAAATAATTTTATTTGTTTAAAACATTTTTTCATTTTTTTTTTCTTTTATTATGCACATTCGTTTCTTCAGCTCACTTTTGACATTGGCAGAATAGTCGACATCGGCTTTGCTTGCCATCTATTAAAAATAGAATAGAATAGAATAAACACTTTCTAATGCAATGTTTTATCAATACAACAAACATTCATTATCACACCGTAACGAAATCTCGACCAAATCTTTACGATACGGAGTTCCACAAATATTTGAACCTGAAATACTAACCTAAATAACAACACGAAACAAAACTGGAAGAACTTCATCACTGCACTCACAGACACACAATCACATTAGCACATGGGTTGTTGTAAATACGGATTATAATAGTTTGAACATTCAAGGTCGGTTTTCAACTACAGTTACGGGGGAAAATTCGATATTTGAATCTTCGAAACCACAATTTCTTAAAGCGAGCGACCGGGTGAATAAGAAATCAAAAAAGGGCGGTGAAAACCGATCCGCGACTGCGCGTGAGTGGAGTGTTTTGAGCGAAACCGTGAGGAGAGAAAGATCGTGCGCCCACGCATAGCTCGCGCGAGTTAAAAGACTGAGACTTGTGATGGAGATAAAAGTAATTTTATTCTCAAAACGTGTTAGTAGTACAGTGGTATGTTGTAGAGTCAATACAATAATGTGCTTAAATTATAGTTGGGTTAGTTTATATACTAAGTCTTATCAGCTAACACAGTGGTGGGGACAGAATGGTTGTCACCACAATTCACTTATCTAATCGCTTCCGTTTATTGATGTTGTTTATTAGGGCGGTGGTGGTATCTCCACTGTCTGGTCTCGTTATCTTGACTCAATATTAATATCCTATTTATATTTATTACTTTATTTATAATCGACTCCGCTTATCCCGTTGTTATCGGGTAGTAGCGTTATCTCAACTGTTGACTGTCTGACCTCGTTATCTTGACTCTCCCCTCCTAGTCTTTTTGTACTCTGTCGGGTTTTTATGATTCGACGAGTTAAAAAGACGATAGTTAACAAGATTATGGTTACTATCGTTATGTAGGTCAGGATCCCTATGTCTTTGATCTTATCAGAGGTTAAGTCGGGTCTATTGATTGCTGCGATCTGCTCTTCTATGTTGTCCATATTTTCTGGTAACGTCATTGGTAACTCGTTTGCTGGTTCTGTGATTTCAGTAAAGGTCTGAATATCCACAGGATCTTGAGTGCTTCCGCATTTGGTGTTATCTTCTATATATGAGTCTACGATGGTCACGCTTCTGTCGGCACATCTATCATAGATTGTTTGTTCCTTTAATCTGAACTGGAAATATAAGTCATTCTGAATTTTGTATGAGTATCGTGCTGGACAGTTGTTGCGTTGTTTCAGAATGCTTTCTTCTACACATTTCTTTGTTGGTGAAGCTGTACATATATTGTTATTACATTTGTCTACTTTATACACATGATTGGTTCCCGTTAAATACTGGCCGTTCTTAATACTAGGCATTTGACAATATTGGTTAGATGGGGTGATTACGCTAATTACTGTTTCTAGATTATATTGTTCTTTAGAGACCATGGGTATAGCGAATTGGAATATTAATAGTTTGCTTTGTATAGCAACGCTTGGGACTATTAGGGATTGTAGTTTGTTTATGTCTCGTACTACGTTAATTTTGCTGGGGATTTTATCTAATCCTTGCTGTAAATGTATTTCGTTAAATATTGCGGGTTGCAAGATATTGTGTTGGGCTAGGACGTAAGCTTCTTCGAGATGTTCGCAGATGTCTTTCAGTGTTTCGTATACTAAGATCACTTCTTGTAAGAAGTACTCTCTAGAGCTGAGTTTACGGTTTACAATTGTTATTAACTGGTTAAGTTGATGGGTCACATTATTTATTTTGTGATTCATTGTGGTCATTGCGTTGGCTGCTAGACTAAATTTCTTTTCTATGTTTATCATGTCGTCATTATCTAGATTTCCTGAGATAGCTTTAATTATAGATCCTAATCCATTAATAAGTCCTCGTTTGGATCGTTTGATTTGCATTCGTGATAGACATTCACTTAAGTGTGTTTTTAAATATTCTGTTCTTTGATGTCGTATATCATTAGTTAGTCTTTCGTTGTTATATAGGTTCGTTATAGACTCGTAATTTGTTTGGAGCGGTTCTAGATTAATAGGATAGATTAAGTTCCATTCGTCTTCTTGTATTTGTACTTTCCTTTGAGGTATGATACTGATCCCTTGTCCTAATCTGATGATGTTTGCGTCGCATCTGTAACACGAATTTGACTAATGTGAATTTGATGTTCTTTATGTCTGGAGTCATAGGAGAATTTATTTCGTGGGAGTATTTTTTTTATTACGTATGGGCCTTTGAAGGGGTTCACGTGTTTTGATCTATCATGCTTAGCGATATAGAATTTAGTTCCCGTGGTGATTTCTTTAGTCACAGGCGTTCTGAATTTATTACTCCTTTTGAGTGTGCTTTCTTTTACATTTTCTAATTTGTCGTTTATCTTCTTTAGGTAGTCAGAGGTTTGTTTGTTCTGTACGGGTAAGTTAATTTCTCGTAAAAAGTGTAATTCGTTAGGTGTTTTGTTAGTGGCACTATGTATAGTGGAATTATATGCTAGTACTGCTAAGTTAACATCTTCTTTCTTTAGTTCCTGTTGTACTCTTAATCTCTCTATTAGGGTGGAGTGAAACCGTTCTATGTCTCCATGGGACGTGTGGTGCAGGGGTGTTGTCACATGATGTTTGATTTTTAATCCTGCTAGAAATTCTTTTACTATTTCCGATATTAGTATAGTCTCGTTATCTGTTGAGATTAGGTCGGGGGTTCCTATTAGAGCGAAGAGTCGTAATAGCGTTTCTATTACTTGTAGGGAGTTGTTTTCAACTAGTTCTGTGTCGAAAGTCCACTTAGAAAATGTGTCTATTCCGGTTAAATAGGTTTTCTTTTTAAAGTGGAACGTATCTATTTGCCATTTTTCCATTGGTTTTGTTGGTGTTTTGGTTTTTTCAAAGGGCGGTTTAAATGGTTGTCGATCGTATTTTACTTTAGCACATGTTTCGCACTGATTCAGATAGTTTTGCGTATGTTTTTTGATGTTCTCGATATAGTATGTTTTAGAGATTTCCTTTATTAAAGCTGGGTTTCCTATATGTCTATCCATAAATTCATGCGTTGATCTAATTATTTTTAGGATTTCTTCTTTGTCTGTGATTTCTACACGTGGTTGTGTAAACCAAATGATTGTGAGTTCTTTATTATTGAAATGTTTCCTGTATTATTTCAGACAGTTGTTCTATGAGTTTATTACTATTTCCTACTATAGCATATCTTTTTGATCCGAGATATTCTTTACAGAATTTTATAAAGTCTTGGGGATTGTTTATTTTTAGATTATAATCGTAGGTGTGGTTGTCTTTTTGTATTACTTTCACTTGATATGGTTCTGTCGTTACAAATATTCTATTCATACGCCTTGGGGGATGTTCTGATTTTATTATAAATCCTTCATCTGAGTCATCGAAGTTGCTATGTACGGTTGCTTGGTCTGAGTTATGCATTAGTACGATTCTAGACAGAGCGTCTGCTACGTGGTTAGTACTTCCCTTTTTATGTGATATTTCATAGTCGTATTCTTGCAGTTTTAACTTCCATCTGGTAAGCTTAGCGTTTGGTTCTTTAAGTTTGGTTATCCATATTAGTGGTTGGTGGTCTGTTTCAAGTTTAAAGTGTCGCCCATAGATGTATGGTCTAAATTGTGTTAGGGCATAAAGTATACCTAGTAGTTCCTTTTCAGTCGCGTTATATTTTTGTTCCGTTTCCGTTAGTGTTCGAGATGTGTATGCTATAGGATGATTTTCTTGTGAAATAACAGCTCCTAATGCTATATCACTTGCATCAGTCGTTACTGTGAATATTTTATTAAAATCTGGATATGCTAGGACTGGTGGGTTAATGATTAAGTCTTTTGCTCTTTGGAAAGCTTCTAAAAATGGTTTATCATGTTTTATCTCTTTTCCTTTCTTTGTACACTCAGTTATAGGTTTTACTATTTTGGATAGGTTTGGTATGAATTTCCTATAATAGGATACTAGTCCTAAGAATGACTTGATTTCTTTGGTTGTTTTAGGTGGTGGAAATCTGGTTATTGCTTTGGTTTTTTCTGGACATGGACTGAGTCCCTTCTCTGTTAGAATATGTCCTAACGTAATCGACTTGTTTTCTTGATAATGTAATAGTATAGTTATATCGTCTGGTGTTTTTATTTTGTTCTCGCTAGGAATTATTAATAGGTTTTGTTTAATTAATGTGTCCCATCCTATTAGGTATTCATAGTTATTAGAGAAGTCGAACATATAAAATTCTATTGGATTACTGTGTTGTCCGAAGATATTTACCATGGGGTAGGTTATTATTTTACCATTATGTTTTGAGAGTCCGTGCGGGGTTTGGACTGAAAATGTTTCGTCAATATAAATCGCGTATCCATCCGATATTAATTCTTTAGCTATATTGGGTTTAATAAATGAGCGTGTTGATCCGGTGTCTATTAGTATTTTTTCGTCTGTATTAGGTATTTTAATGTATGGTAGTTGGGTATGATGAGGTGTAGAATTTATGTTGGGGTATTCTGGGGTAAATCCGTCTGAAAATCCTCCGAGTTTGGGTCATATTCGTGTGTTGGCTCATAAATTTGATCATTGTTTTCATATCTAGGGTTGATGTTAGTAAAATATTCGTTGGCGCATTGCTGCATGTATTCTTCAAAAGGGGTATCGGGATAGTCATCACTATTACATTCAGGTTCGTCGATGTTAAATACTCGGTTTCTTTTTAATTGAGGTCGTTCTGTTACAGTACGCATAGTCGCGTCTTTATCCTGTAGTTCGGCATTTTGTGGTTTTGGTTGCCAGTTGGGCCGAGTTGGTTGCCATGGAGGTCTTTGATTAAAATTATTAGCATTATTATTGAAATTACGCTTAGGGTAAGCGTGAGTTTGATTATTATTATAGTTGCCATACCAAGGTTGTTTAGCTTGTTCTGCTTGTTGCATCCGAATCCTAGCCGAGAAAGGTGAGATTGGATATGCGTGTTTTTGCTGAACAGGTCTATTACCAAGGTTTGAATTATACACAAGGGCGTTGTGTTGTTGGGGGGTTGAGCTCATATTATTTTTAACGAAAGGTTGAGTATGACCATTCGGTTTGTTTCCCGTATTTCTGATGTTAATTACATATCCTTCTTTGTCAAGAGTTCTAGCTCTAAGGCAAGTTTCTAGGAAGTCTAGTTTTTCACAGGCTGGTTTATATTCAGGTGGTAGGAGTGATATTAACTTTTGGTTAGCTATTTCCTTTAAACCGGTGTGTACATGTTGGTTAATTGTACATCCTTCAGCTATTAACATTTGTAACTCGTATATAACGTTAGTTAAGCTTGGTGAGCTTGGTCTTAAGTTATTAATTTCCTGAAACACATCTCCTATCGTTCTATTCCATGATCCATACTGTTGTTTTAGGATTTCTTTAATTTCTAACCAAGTGAAGTTATGGGGGTAGCTATATATGAGAGTAGCCGCATTGCCTGTTATCTTTGACAAGATTATATTGACTTTTTGTGCATCTGTGCCAGAGGTTATTTGAATAAAACGTTCTACTGCGGTGATAAAACCGTGTAGGTATCTTTCTCCACCTTCTCCAGAGAACTGGGGAATAGGAATATTACTTTCTGGTCTAATTTGAGGGTTGGAATCTACGGATGACGTCATTATTAACTTTGGGGTGTTTACTAATTTTCTACCTGAAGGAGTAAATGCCAGTTTGAGGTTGTTTTAACCGGGAAATAATCACGTGTACTTACAGTTGTGTTGTGAGAATGATGAGGGCTATCACTGTCTTCATCTGGATGTAGTAGAGGCTTCGTAGAGTCGGGTCTTTGAAGTCCGTCGATTTACTCCGATGAGCTTCTATACTGCGATGTACGAAGAGAAGTTCTTCTTGGCCAGCGTCACCTTGATGTGTACGGAGAAGAGTTTTTCTCTGAGTCAGCGTCACCTTGCAGGAGAAGTCTTGAATCTTTTTCTTTATTTGTAGGTTCTGGGCAGGTTTGATAGAGTAATCTTCTTGGTTCGGTGTCTGGTAGCGGAGATACAGCAATTCAGCACGTCGCCTTGATTGATAATTTCTTCAAGAAATGCCCGTAACGTTGGGCGCCAGTTAAAAGACTGGCACTTGTGATGGAGATAAAAGTAATTTTATTCTCAAAACGTGTTAGTAGTACAGTGGTATGTTGTAGAGTCAATACAATAATGTGCTTAAATTATAGTTGGGTTAGTTTATATACTAAGTCTTATCAGCTAACACAGTGGTGGGGACAGAATGGTTGTCACCACAATTCACTTATCTAATCGCTTCCGTTTATTGATGTTGTTTATTAGGGCGGTGGTGGTATCTCCACTGTCTGGTCTCGTTATCTTGACTCAATATTAATATCCTATTTATATTTATTACTTTATTTATAATCGACTCCGCTTATCCCGTTGTTATCGGGTAGTAGCGTTATCTCAACTGTTGACTGTCTGACCTCGTTATCTTGACTCGCGGCTATTACGAGATGGCGATTGTCGCCGGCCCTGGGGCAAGGTTGCCTGGAACACCGGCTATCAAATCTAATGTTTCTAATAAATCCGAATCTATCACTTTCGATTTGACCTACACAGTTGCGTGATTCATATCGTGATTGTGATTACCAACTTGTTCTAAAATCCAATATTTTTATGTATTTGTGTGATAGCTTTATGGATTTACAGCTTAGTATTTATGTACTTACTTACATTTAATTTGTTTATATGAAACATTTATTTATACATATTTTACAGTGTTAAATGTTACCATCGTATCTGCTGAAAAATATCATAGACTCTCCACAAAAGGAAACTCTTGGATAGAGACTATAATTTTCATCACATCGTTTTTCTTCGACGATAGTGAGACAACCTTCAAGAGTAGTACTAGAAAGAGAAGAAAACGGTTTTGTATGACCTAACTCAGTCTATCGCAATGCACTGTAAAGTGAAAACATTATGTCCTGAAAATGGTAACTGGATGCAAAACGCGGAGGATTCTTGTTATGGTGTACCTTAGGAGAAGACCAATTGCCAAAAAAATTATTCAAGTCCAAGTTACTTCCCCTCCCTGTATTTCCACTTCGTCGTCCTACAATTCGTCGCCTAGTTTCATTCATCTCTCAACATTACTAAACCATCTAAGCACACTATTTTCAATACTCTTTTTTTTCTAAAATTATAAAATTCCAAAGATAAAGAACTTTCAGTTCTCAATCATTTCTGAAAGCAAAAAGAGGCCAATATAATACTGTTGACTGGCGTCACCTTTTGACTTTGTGTCCTTATCTTTAGTTTGATGATCTCTCTAATTACTAGTCGCGAATCATATTTTGATCAAGTTACAACCTGATGCTGACCTGCAAATTACAAAAATGAGTTTTTTTGCAAAATAGTTCTTACAAAAAAGATTTTTTGAAAAAAGAATATAATATATCGATGTTGAACTTTATTTGATAGTTCCAAAATACTCCTAAGCGATTATTGCCAGTGTTTTCATTTATTGTCGAATGGTCGTCTCCACCAAAGAAAAGATGCTTGGGCTGTGTAAAAGATGATATGGCTAGAAAGGCGGTGACTAACGAGATGACGACTTATAGAGAAGTATGGAAGAGAAAGACATGTTGTGTCCCCAAATAAGTTGGGACAAGGGCAGTAGAATGATGATGGTCGTTTTTTCGTCCATTCAATAACATCACTACAGTCAATCTTCTTCCTTAATCCATACTAATATTATAAATACGAAAGTGTGTCTGTCTGTTTACCTCTTCACGCTTAAACCGCTGAACCGATTTAGATGAAATTTAGTATAGAGATAGTTTGAGTCCCGGGAAAGAACATAGGTTTTCCCATAGGATTTTCCATAGGATTTTTTTTTATCCCGATATTTCCACGGGATCGACACTTATGCGAGCGGAACCGCGGGGCGCAGCTAGTAGTAGATAAATGTTGTTTTACATAAATCTAGTCTCTCGAACACTCATACAAGTATTGGACTTATATAGGTACCTATATAAATCGGTTCAAAAGCGTTGAGTTCGCATATAAAATTATAAAACTTTATTACTGAACGGCAATAGAAATTTTGCAAGTGTACGTCATAAAGTTGGATCGTAAACAAACTATTTCTGATTAGGTTCTACGCTACTCACTCGCTTCAGAAAACTAAAAAATGCAAATGCATTCCCTCAAGGTTCCTTTGAAGGTTCAGATTCATGCCGCATTTTTAAAAAAAAAAATAGACTGTTAAAATCGGATGCTTTTCAACCTTACCTTCTAAACAAGATAATGTTAATTCAAGGAAACTCTTCGCATTTCAATTAAATAGGAAACCATTTCGTAATAATTCCCACGGTGGTAATTAATAGATATAGGTAAGGTTTCGCGTGGACTTGGCATAATTATAGAGGTTTTATGAGAAACCTTTACAACTACTTTGTCTAGAAAAGTTATTTGAATGCAGAATATTATTTGGCAGGCAGGCATTTTACTGTGTGTAATTTATTTCATCACCACTGCTCTCAAAAACGGTGAACGAAAACATCGTAAGGCAGAAAAAAATCGATGACATGTGACATCTACCAACCCGCACTAGGGCCGCGTGGTCGAATACGGCCCCTATTCCCTCTCACAGAGAGAAAGCCTGTGTCCCAGCAGTGGGAACATTATAGGCTGATCATGGTTTGTGTTCCACTGCAGGGTTAATGCCTTCCTCCCTTCCCTTCCTCCATTTACCAGTATCTACTTCTGTTTGTGGACAAGCCAGAAAAAAGTCAACTTCGCATGAAGTATAAATTATTCTACATATTTAAATTCAATCTAATTGCTGCATTTATTATAGCTAATAATCTGTTCTGACTGACACGTCTTGGCAAAACCACTCTTGATTTCTAATCTGCACAGTTTTAACACTAATGATGACCATTCAGCATTGAATATAGATCTTGTCTGCATTCACTTTCGTGATGTGCGTCCCATATGTATTTTAATTTTGTTATCATCTGCTATTCCTTTCTTAGCAAGTATAATACCATGTCTATTTATCCCGTAGGATTAGGCTGATGCTGATGATGATGGGAGGCTGTTGGTGTAAAGTTCAACAACATTTCCCCAGTATTGTTTATGCGCCATGAAATACGGTGGCCATCCTATTCAGGCAGGCCATGTTGCAAGACTGTATGACAAGATGGGCCAAAACTATGACTTCTTGGATAGGACTGGTTGGCACACGTAAACGAGGAAGACCACACTCGCTGGGAGCACGAGATCGTGCGTAAAGCTGGATCACGCTGGATGGACGTAGCGAAAGACAGAGAAAGCTGGCATACTCTAGAGGAGGCCTTCACCTCAGAGGTTCTCAAGGCGTTGACTTGGGTTTTTGCAGGGGTATACGCTTTTGCCCCATTCGCTGATGTTAGCGGGAATGCTGTTGATTAGGTTAGGACAATTTAAACTTTTATATAATTTATTAACACTGTAAAAACTTAGAGAAATAAAAGACGTTATTTATTAACTGTCTGTCACTATGCAGTAAGGTGGCAACATACCGTCATCTCGTACGCAGTTATTCATTCACCGTTGATTATTTAGACATAATAAAATTTTGCAACACTCTATGATTAAATGCGACTGCATGCTCTGTAATAACGAGCGCGTGTATGTTTAATGCCTTGTGGATATGAAAGATTTATTTTATCACCAACAGCTAATCTGATAAAACTTAAAGCAATCAGTTTGATCTGCGCTTAACTTTAGACATTCAATAAACGAGCATAGCTAATCATTACGATATCGCCCGTATTTGCATGAACATAATGGATCTATATACCCTATAGTAAAGTACAGACGCCAGCACATCAACCTACTACAATCTGTCAAATGTCTTTATTAGATTTTCAACTTTATCGCTGAAGCATAAGGTTCAAAGTTGATTGGGAATATTTTACAGTTTCGGGTAGCTTAATGTGCTGGCGTCTGTACATAACTGTGTCTTACTAGCCTGTATACCTGTTTATTTGTCAAGATATTTTTTAGTTCCAAGTATTCGCTCACATGCGCGCGAAGACAAAAACATAACCTTCTTTCCAGTGTGGTATAATAAACGTGGATTGTTATTGTTACCCGTATTTATTCAAAATTTGAGAACCAGTTTTCAAAAGGTCAAAAGCCTTTCAACACTCACCGCTTCTGAGAAAAAACACTACCTTTTGGAAGAGGCGACTAGAATCAATTCAATTTTACTGTAAGTATTGCGTTCAAAAGTGACTTTAATGTGCCTATTTGAAATAAATGATTTGACTTTGACTTTGAAAATAGTTTTATATTTGAGATAAGTGTGGGTAGGCACACGCGAGCGACACGCGTCAACGGCAGCCGTCGACTACGTGCCGTTCGTGTATTTGAATACGGTGCTCAAATGCAGCGATATGTTCTCGACGGCAGTCGACGCCGACGCGTCGACGGCTGCAGTTGCCTCTGCCGTCGACGCGAGTCGCTCGCAAATATGAGCACTAAGAGCAACCAATGCTGCAGGCAGTCATTAGATAGACGGTGATGATAAAAGCACAGAGCATCATATTTATAATAGGTACCATAAACATAATTATGTAGTTCCTTATATTCCGTACACATGCATCACTCATAAATTTCAAAACTGTATTTGCCAAATTAAAACATTAGAATTTCAACATCGTTCTAAGAACATAATTTAAAGATTGTTAGTCAACAAGAGGACAAGTTTAACGGAACGATATGCGGCACACACAAAGTTGTTTTCACTTTCAATTCTTTAGGGAACTGGTATTGCAAGAGCTTCATATTGTAATGTCTTTGTGAACTAATATAACACAGGCAGATGTTAGTGATGTAACAGTTCACGAATCCACAACATTATTGGGACGAGTCGCGAAAGTTGTTCGCCCGGTTCGCGCCGGTGAATACCACTGGTTAAGGATGTCACTTCTTGTCAGTCTATGAGCTTTTGGATATTATTTATTATATCATTGTTCTATTTAATACCTAATGCTGTTGGGTGGAAAAAGGTATTTTGATCGTACCTATTAAAAGACAAGTTTTATCCATTTGAAAAAACAGAAAATTTTGGAATTTTACCAGATATTTTGAAAATTATTCTTATTTTTCGAAGCACATATTTAGACCGCTTTAGCAAGTTTCAGATTTTCAAGCTAACTTGCAATTAATAAACATTCGACGTAATTCGTCTCCTATTAATACAATCAACAGTTGCAACTTGCAACTGTTGTACCCACTTAAAAAATAATAAACCTTCTGTGTTCAATCAATTAAAATCCATTTCATGGTTTTTGCTTTCAACTCGCTATCTCTACGACATTTTGCCTAATACCTATAGTGAAGTTTATCATTTTGCCTTGGACAGCAATTCATCGATCATCAATTCATCATTCAATCGTTCAAAGAGCACGTCACTATCGTTTGGCTGACATTAGGTACTACCAAACATTGATCGTTTGAGTCTATACCTACATGGATAGATATATATATATGGTGCTTCGTAAGTGCTTCGTATTTCTAGTTATCATTATCTATCATCATCATTTCTGCCGAAAGACGCCCCTGCTGGACATAAGCTTCCCTCAAGCACCTCCACTTTGACCGGTTCTGTGCTTCTCGCATCCAACGGGTTCCTGCGGCCTTCACAAGGTTGTCGGCCTATCATCCATACCACAAACTAATAGTGTCAATTCGGAAGTAACTCTATTCTATATCTGACCAAGATTATGAACTTTAAAAGAGACTGTGACCTCTGAGCTTGTTTCGGCTTTTCTTATCAGAGTAGTCAGATTGGAAACGCCAACCACATCTAGCTTAAATTTTTTTATTGTTGTAAAATGGCGTGTAAAAGTGATTCGTGGAATAATTTCCGACCTCCACACAGACGAAGCTAAAGGCAAAAGCTAGTTTTCCATAAATCTTACGGAAGGTCCATACCGTTGTGTTACGAACTCAGGTTATTTTCGTACCTTTGCAAATTACATTTTGGATAAAAGGAAAGTATGAAATAACTGAAAAAAAGCAATATTTCTACAGCCCAGGTGCTGTCATCCCTACTGGATGACGCACCTGAGACGATCGAGTTGACTGGCCACTGTGTCATCGGAGCAAGGCGAGCCGACCGCGCATAATCACTAATTACTTACTATTACGTTAACAAACAAATTCAGTTTTCATAGCCAAGTACTAGCTCATTTTGTTTTCTAAAGAAACTATTGAATTACCTGTAATTTCTTCTTAGACTTCCACAGGACTACAAAAAATCATGACCTCGTATTATCGTAGAGCATCGTATCTAACATATCCGTATCTTCAGAACAAAGAAATAAAAAATGAATCGCGTCTATACTCGATCTGGATATGGAAGCCAATTTCTTTTGCACAGAAAATATTGAATTGCCTGTAAGTTCTTCTTAGACTTCCACAGCATTCCAAAAATGCATGACCTCGTATCATCGTGGAGTGTTATGTGACATATCAGTATCTTCCGAACAAAGAAATAAAAAATAAATCGCGTCGACGCGGACTCCAATACTCGGTCTTGATATGGAAGCCAATTTCTTTTATAAAGAAACTATTGAATTGTCTGTAAGTTTTTCTTAGAATTCCACAGGATTACAAAAAAACTGGCCAAGTGCGAGTCAGACTCGCACACGAAGGGTTCTGTACTACAAGGCAAAAACGCCGAAAAAAACACGTTTGTTGTATGGTAGCCCCCTTAAATATTTATTTAATTCTGTTTTTAGTATTTGTTGTTATAGCGGCAACAAAAATACATCATCTGTGAAAATTTCAACTATCTAGCTATCACGGTTCATGAGATAGGTACACCCTGGTGACAGACGGACAGACGGACAGTGGAGTCTTATTAGGTAATAGGGTCCCGTAATTACCCATTGGGTACGGAACCCTAAAAATCATGATATCGTGTCATCATAGACTGTTATCTGACATATCCGTATTTTCACAACAAAAGGTTTCGAATAAAAACCCGAATATACTCGGCCTTGATATGGAACCCATATGTTTGACTCTATACTTAGACACCAGCATCGCTATTTTTATTCAACATACCCACGATCATAAAACTGATATCAGAAGTTTTAAATTTAGATACAGTAGTACTAAATTGTTTACCATTTGATGTTTACGTTAAGACATCTGACTTTTATATCTTATTGCGCTCTTTTTACACTTCTTAGCTTTCCTTTGATCTTTTATCAATATATCTTTGCTACTTTTTGCTTATAACGTTCACCTTACCAGCTTGGATAAACAAGTTTACAGTTACTTGGTCAACAACACTATCAAAAAGAACAAAAGATGATGTAATAAAAGAAAACAAGAATATACTTAATGACAAATTAAGAATGGTTGTTAAAAAGATGATGAAATATATTAAATCTAGCTTCTGCCCGCACGTCGGAAATTATCAGACGATAAAGGCTCCTACAAACAGGCGCGACACGACACGCGACACAAAGGCACCGCAAGTCGCGCAACGAGTGGTGCCTTTGTGTCGCGCTCGATTATATCGCGTGTCGCGGCTGTTTGTAGGAGCCTTAATGTGCTACCGGGACAAAAATCATAAATAAGTTACTCCTTATAACATCAGCTATCTGCCACTGAATTCCTGTCAAAATCGGTGCAGCCGTTTCGGAGATTAACCAAAATAGACAGACAGAAAAAAAATGTTTTTTTTATGTTATAACTACCCAGTTTCATATGCAGTAAAAAGCTTTTGTTTCGACATTACGAACAGACACTTCAAGTTTATTTATTTGAATATTGTTTATTCATATAAATGTATATGTTAACTTCAATACAAATTATGTCACTAAGCTGACGACTCTCCCAAAGTGGACAAACGATGCGGCCTAGTTCCAGTAATTTATGCACTAAAAACAATCAAATATGGACCCGGTAGAATTACTAGAGAGGCGTCTCATATAAAGCGAATACTGCGTGCATCTACACATGTATACATACATATCGTCGGAACACTTGCATGATGGATTTTTCAATGTTTTAGGATTTTTTCACTCTCCAAATGATGACGATAAAGGACTATATGCCATTGATCAAAAATAGAACTGACGTCACGTAAGGGCCTACTTATACTTCAACTTTTAACTTCAGCGCAAGCTTTTAATTCAGTAATAGATTCACGGATATCCGTATACAGTGCACGTATTGTGTGCGACAAACTTTCCTTTTTCTACTTACACTTTATTAAAAAAATAGTCTTTACTACTTTAGTTTTCTTTTTTAGAGCATTTTCTATTTATATTCTTCATATACTTTTTTTTTTTTAGGATGGGAAATCATCAAATGACCCCTCCCGCTCGGGGTGGAGCGGAAGGGAGTGTCAGACTCTTACTGACTAAAACTCACCCGTGTTCCTTCCTTAGCCCTTTATGTTCCGGGCCAGCGGTAACCCTTTCGGACAATCCCGCTGACCCGGGATAACGCCCCCTTGAGGGCGTTTGAGAGTTTCAGTGGGGCAGTAGAAGACGCAGAGAAAATTATTCTTCATATACTAAAAGGCTTTTATATACACAGTGTCTTAGTACCATCATCTGTATGATAAGAATGTATGGAATGGCACATCTTTATAGAGGTGACCAACCTGTGTGTATTCTCACATTTCTTAGAACAATGACCGCTACTAACAATGAACGGTCAAGAGGTAATTGCCATAATCAGAACACTTGACGACGGATTGGTCGCCACAGCTAGTTGTTATTAACAGGCAGGATACGTGCTATCTGCCCATGCTCTTGACTTGACATTGGCATTTCCTTCGTTATTTTTAATGACATTCTATTTAACATCTTGCTACGTAGTCTTTGCTGGGAACCACTCGGAAGTTATTACGGCTTACAAAAAAGTAGGTGCAATAGGATTCAGTTAATAGTACTAAGACCTGCGTTAGACGTATCGAGACGTATAATCATGTCTCGAAGGCCATGTGTTTCTGTATATTTTGTCTCGAGCATACGGGTAGTGCCGTAGTGGTGGGTTGACAGTGACTTGAGAGCCCCGGATGAGAGCGGACGTCTACCGGTGTGCAACGGAGCCAACAGATACCATGGTTCTAGGAGTACTACAGGCCGCCGTAAGAAAGAATTTCTGATTTAGAATAATTGTCGCCCATAAAGTGTATTGTGTTGTGGATTATCATAGATATTCTTATGATTGCTAGAGCTAACCATAGGCCTCCCAATGAACGACTCCACAACGACCGTATCGGAAGGCATAGTGTGGGGTATTCTCTGGATGATATTATATCAAACTGATTACATGTAGGTATAGCTGGAAGTGTTTTGAAGTGAATCTTTTTAGGCGGCGGGCGATTCGATAAGAGAGTTGAGGGCGAAATTTCAAGGACGCATCACGCTTAGGCATATTTCATTACATGAGAGAGAAGAAAGATACATTGTAACTCTCTCTGTTCTCTTACACTAAATCTCTCTTATTCTTTATTTTGACTTCTATCATGCGCGTACATTTATGTACCTACGGTGCTGCACGCGCAATATTTTTACTAATCGTGATACATTAAACCATTAAAGTATCTGCTGATAAGATCAAGAGATTAGGAAACGATCATTTCTGTATGGTCATTGATGCTGTTAAGTTAGTTACTTACACAATTACTTAGCTCTAACGCAATTATCGCCATTGCCGTTCACAAACTGAATGTTTTTTTAATCTTTTCCATTTCGTGTATATTGTTCGGTTTGGTAAACAAACCTTCATGGCATTAATTGTTGCTCTTTGGTAATTTCATTCTTTACAAAATATTTTTCTAGGATTTTGAGCTGTTGGTGATCAATGAACTACATAAGCCTCCCCGTTATCTGGAGAATTAGGGGATCTTAGATCATCTCAGATGGACACTATGACACTACGCCATTTCTAGTCGGGTAAATTGTGTGGGCTGCTGTTGGAGTAGTAAAAATAAATAGTGATATTTATAGTAACGAATTTCCAGAGACTTTGGCAAATTAACAAAAAGTCAATGAACTCCCAATCGCAAGTAACATTATAAGATTCACGACACTTCCTCGGCAATCACCGGTCAACAGACCAGCCAGTTATTACGTAGGCAAACGAATCAATAGTTACAAGTTATAATATTACACCATTAACCTTTTGCTGACGCTACTTACGCTCGATGCACCTTTCGGAAAGTCGTGAGGTTAAAGCATGAACTTCTGGGCCTTAAATAACAGAGTATGATAGAAATACTTAAGAGTATCCGTAAGTAAATATCTTTCTATCGAGTTTACAATTACATGACACTAAAATGTTCTTTTATTTATTTTTGGTGTCACATAATCGTGTTCTTGACCTTTCAAATTATGGTTGTCTCTACTTAACCATCTGCCTCTGTTCACTATAACTGGTTATCAATCTGCCTAGTCTTTTCCCAACTATATTGGAGTCGATTTGCGACTGCCCAGATGGGCCAGATGGGCAGTCGCTCTAATTAAAAACTGCAACTGGAATCCAGTTACTGGGTAACATGATACCCCTTGGTAATACTGGTTGTCAGACTTTGTAATTCTCACTACCAAAAAAAAAGTCAATCCTCATCCTAAATCCTATGATAATAACGCAAATTAGTGAAAATAAAACATATTTAATGAAGCACTAATTACAGCTCAAAATAACTCACTTAGATTCAAGAGCGTGATGTTATGCATGTTAAAATAATTGGTTCTCAGTCTGTAAGTAATTGCATATAAGAAAATCAAAATCAGCAGAAAATTAACCAGACGTGACCTTCAGACAATACCTATACCTGCTTCTTACGTAACACTTTCTTACATTACCTACACAAATACTTGACCGAAAATCATGACACGGTGTAAGAAACACATTTGTGACAAACCGATACTAATTGCTTTAGTCGAAAGAGTCTATTTTTAGCGTATAACAGTTATATACATTGAAATGCACGAAGTTTACCTTACAAACTTTTAAACGGCGCATAGAGCTCCGTGACATTTTTAAAACTGGCTTACTCTAAATTGAAAATGTATCTAATTTTGATAGCAATAAGTCTTTGAATGCTTCAATGGCTACTTAAAGTTCGAGAGGTCGTAGACGTTGTGAGGAAAGATCACTTATGTAACAGCTAATATACTTAATATGCCTTGTGAAATGTGAGAGACGACAATTGTAGGCTTGTATAAAGGAATATCAATATTTGTTTCATTGAAGAGCTTTTGCTAAATTAGACAATCATCTGAAGGCCAATTCCCGTAATTAAACACTTTAAATCTAGTCGCAATCTCATTTCAGCGACAATCAATGTCAACAACTTGTCAAATATGTAGGGAAATTAGAGGTATTTTTGACAGATTGAGACTGATATCGGGCTGTGAACGTTCTTAAAATTACGAGATATGTCCCTACTGCTAATGATTATAGAATCTACTTTGTGTAACATACTGTATAATATTGTGTCCCCAACTATGAAATTGGCGTTTTTTTCTCACAAATAAAGAACCTTGTGACTTCTATTATTTAAAATATTCATCAATTGCTTGATATTCTATCGGATTATGAGCATCATAGACAACTACCAATAGTAAAAAAACTCTTAAAAATGACTCCTTTTTTGTTAGTAGAAATGACCCCAAACTTATTTTTGTCGCTTAATCTAAGTGGCATACGTTATCTTAGTTTTTAAACATTAGTGCATAAAAGTTTTAAAACATTAGTGTTCATGGTTGTTTTAAATAAATTAAGAAAATGTTAGTATGAAAATGCAACTTCTTTAAAATTCTCCATACAAAACGCTGATTTCATAGGTGGGGACCTAATATAATATTGTCACATTCTTATTTATTTATGACACGAACTATACGAAGAGAAATATTATGCCATATCATCATAAAAATGGAAGCCAAAAAGGCTAAACGCAAGCCTAATAAGGGCGCTAACTATCCAGGCCCATAATGACCAACTGAATATCATTTTTCAATATAAACACATTACCCCTCTCATTGCAATGGACACTCAAACAAGATTCCTCGTTCATTGGCCATCCCGTCATTAAGGCTGTCATCAATCATGACCATGGCAATCGAGATTCGAGAGCGACCCAATAAACACTGCTAACTTGCACTCCAGTTAAAATCTCATTATCGTACTAAGGTAACGTACGTACGGTTTCATTTAAGGTCAATATCGCTTGACCCTGAACTGGGGACTTGTACAGCTTGATTTTTTATTGTGTTTACTTTTGTTTTATTGTAGTTTTGCTATGCCAAATTGAGTAGGAAAGCAGCGCGATGACACGGAAATTAAGGAATACGTTAATCTTAGATCATTATGACATTATGCACGTCGCTGACTGACGATGAAAAATATTGTGGACTTATAGTGATCTGAAATCGCAAACCCACTGACCAAATGTGGTGATTAACCCTCGCTCCTTATTTGTATGAAAGGAGGCCTTTGCCCTGGAGAAGGATAGCCATAGGCGGATAGAGAGTAGTGACGCCAATTTGAAATAAAACTTGAAAGTTTTTCTACTCTAATAATCTAATTGGAGGCTGATGTTGATGTCAATTCAAGTAATTTAATTGAGATCGAATAAGTGTGAACTGGGACGATTCATGGAGGACCAAAAATAAACTTGTGATTAAAATTTATTGCAACTGCAACCGGTCAGATCCAGTTAGCACCAACGTTTTGCTGCTTTAGAAGTTTTCTGATCACGAAATATCATAAAATATTATCAGCCAAAAATGTAGTATAAGAATAGCAACGAGATATCTGCTAGCAGGTTTTGTGATGGCAAAACTAGATTATTTACTATTAAGACTAAGTTCTGTTTAACAAAACACACTTCTCCGTTCACTTAGCGCAGTGCGTGTCCAACAAAACATGGTTCTGCCTTCTCTCAGAGCGGTGCGTGTCGAATGCATATTTTTTATTCATATTACAAGTGATTAATATTACAATATCTGCGTCAGCTGAGCAAACAGGATATAAAATGACGTGTTCTTGTTTGTTAAATCAACATTATTAGCCATTTTACATTATAAACCGAATGTTTAAGTAATTTTTGTGGGACTTACAGATTCATTCTTCAGTCTTACCAACAATGTACTAAATTAATATAAGTGTTATTGGGCCTACAAAATGTATTGTAATAGTCGTGCCAGCGACACGAAGAAGATGAATAAGACTGAATATAAGTTACGCTATCTAAAAAATTAAAAGTGAAATGCGATTCTTTTGTAAGCGCATCACTTGAGAACGGCTCGACCGATTCGGCTATTTTTTGTGTTAGTGTTCGTATTAGTCCGAATTATGTGAAAAAAAAAGAAAAATTTAAAAAGTTTCTCCCGAAAAATTTTCAAATTCGGGAAAAAATACTGTCCCTTTTTCTATGAGTTTTTTTTAAATTTGGACAGGACAACAATTAAACTATTTATTATTAACTAGTTGACCCAATAAAGGGTCAACTAGTTAATAATAAATAGTTTAATTAACGACGCTGCAGATTTTTTCTGCAGATTCAGAAGCCAGATTTAATATAGTATCCAGTAAATCAATTATTTATACCATGGAGGTAAAGTCTCCAACAGACTTTTACTGTAAAAATCTGCCAGTAGGTCAG
The DNA here is from genome assembly GCA_927399505.1 of Luperina testacea. NCBI lineage: Eukaryota > Metazoa > Arthropoda > Insecta > Lepidoptera > Noctuidae > Luperina > Luperina testacea. Next base: position 7,471,528 of record OV656763.1, on the reverse strand, counting down.
TATTTTTATTTAAATAAATAAATAATTAATCTATCGAATAAGTCGATCGTTTATTTCGGTTTCAATCTGCATGAATGTCTGTTAATGAATGTTTAATGCCTATGATTGGTTTGCCTCTATATAAAACGAAATTAATTTATCGTACATTTTGAACACGGTACTAACCTGGATGCTCTAGTTAGCAGTTCTCTAATACTGTTATAATAATTTGATAATGGCTCGGTGTTGCAATATGACAAGACATAAGTAGTATATAAGTACAGACAATCATGCTGCAAACAATATGATCTATCACGTTTATGTAATCATCTACTAATCCGCTGTAAACAGACGTTAGTATTTCGTTCATGATCTCTAAACTAAATCCACCTACATACTATAATATACATCTGTATTTTACGCTATTAACAACGTAAAACAAAACATTTTTCAATTAAGGTTACGTGTACTATTAACATTTTTCGCTTCCTTGCGCTGGACGATAAGAAAGTGAAACGGTTGGTATTTCTTTCTGATACAATCTCAGATGGACTATAACATGCATATTTCCGTAGACTTGGATAAGAATAAAAAGTACTCCATCGTAAAAACTGACTAGATGGATACATCAGGCGAAGGGACACGTGTAGATAAACCTGAATTCACTGATAGCATGGTGCAGTGGAGAACTCATTTCCAATTTGCCGTTGAGGTCTGGAAATTAGACGATAGTCGCTCCTTAGGAACCCACTGTACCTAACCAGCAAGCAAGCAACGAGCAAAATTATGGATATGGAAACGTGGCATGCAGTTGCAAATGGTCCCAAAGACCCCAAAACAAAGACGTTCTATGTATATAAATCACATCAACCAAAAAAGTCCTTGACTTTTAGTATTGTGATCTTGTAACTGTCTGTAACCACAACGTTCAAAGATCACTGCTCTATAGTGTGTATATTAAACTATGTAGATATAGAAGTGTGACAAAGAAGAGCTATAAAGATAATGTTTATGTACATAAAGTTTGCTCATAATCAAACAAAGTAGTCGGTTTTCTCAACTTATTAGACATTTATTTTCACTAACAGCGTTAGTTTCCGTGTAGAACGTCACAAATCATAGGATGTCCAGCATACCTGGAGAGATTGCGATGGCGCTGTTTGCAATAGAAACTATCAAAGAAACGTCAAATAGAACACATTTTCATAATTAATTCCGAATTTTGTCACCGGTCAAGATATTCTGGTCATTGTTTCTATGCTTGGATCGGCTGATCTCCGAAACCTTGTTGCTATTTTCGCAGTTTGTTATATTGACGCAAAGCCGACATGAGTGACGCCATTCGTAGGGAGTCAATAAGTCAATGTAAACGTAATCACTGTACGGACTGTGTGTTGAAAAACATACGGGTACCTACTGAATGAACGAAAATTATTTTAGGTGGATTTTTCTTGTGGTATTTGAGCAAAAGCTTACCTAGGTATCGTAATTTGTACTTATGTGGCTACGAAGAGGTAAACATGTACCTATAACAGTTCTGCTTTCATATGTATAAAAATCTTGAGAAGAACATTGCACATTGTCTTGTTCTTCACGTCACTGCTACGACCCACCCCCCTGAACTACATTCACGGAGCCTAAAAAGGCCATTTTGGCAGAATCAAAAATTATGATTCATAATATGGCGATATGGCGAATATTGGCAGAATCAAAAATTATGATTCATAATATGGCGAAGATAGTCAGTGTTTTTCTTATCAAAGAGATTGGGATTGGATTTGGATTGAATTGATTGGTATTTTAGCACAGACAATAAAAAAATAACTGAAATATCCTTCACCAATGGGATTTGATACGATTAACTTAACAGTTAACTGTCCATTATGATTCATAATGTTATCCTTTTATGATTCTGCAAAAGTGGCCTTTTCAGGCCCCCAGATCTTGTTGGCCCAAAACTTCGCCACTTCCACGGCGTCGTTGATGGCAGCCCAGAGATCTTATAAAACGCAAGCACAGTTACTTATAATTGACAGCGTCTCTGCCACGAGAAGAACATTGTTGATCAATGACAATATAAATCTGCGTTTCCTTGTAACATCAGTTTTTCTCTATAGTCCTTTTTGATGGGTATTAAGTGTGATCGCAGGTAACATATTTGCACCACAAGACACCACGTTTTTTTCTTTACTAGTGTCCTTACCAATTAACTACCTTGTGGCTATTAGATAAAATACCCATCTCATAGTCATAACTTGATTACTTGACTCACTGTCGTAAGTCATATTCATAGCCTATAATTTTACACCAAACACGTTCTTGACCGGTTTTTATGCATAAAAAATACACTGTGTTACTGAACATCGCCTCATTATGCAGAGCGACGCGTGCGCAGCTTAACAACATGCAAATAAAACGAATAAGTTACGCAGCCCATCTATTAATTTGCAAATTATTCTATTCATAAACATTCAACCTTTAGGGCGTACCTAACCATACTTAAAAAAATAATAATAAAAAAAGTTGTTGGGTGCAGAAATAGTTATTTATGATACTAGTGCGGTAAGTTGGTTTTTACAAACGAGTAGACGAATGTAAGCCCGAGACGAAGTCGAGGGCTTACCATAGTCACGAGTTTGTAAATACCAATTTCTGCACGTGTGTCATACAATGTTTTTCAACACATTTGCGAGAAAACAGTACAGTATGTAATTAAACAAACTTTTTCATTTGACTATTTTTAATAGCAAATAAGAAAATAAACAGATAGGTCACTACTCTTGGAAATTAATAGTAAAATTTGAACAGTTATTGAAATTCAGTGAAATTTGCTGCTTTGGAAGTTTAACTGACTGACTGACATTATTAATTTCACACTTAGTATGTTGAACTCATATTATTATTTTGTATATTTAACAGTGGGAAAGTCGCAACAATTTTTGAAGTTTCTAATATGAAAATGGCGCGAATTTGCAAATGGCGCCACATGCACGTGGTGAAAATTAGAACTACATCTTTCGTCTCATTTACTTTTTAGTATTAAAGTGAGACAACGTATTGAGCAAAAGCGCTTCCAAGGAGGTTCGATCAGTCAGGTTGTTTATTCTCATAATGTAAAACTCTTTGGTGGGAGTTTTTGGCGGGTTTTCTTCGAGTGAAGTCTAGTTGGCTGTTTTAATTATTCGCAAATTGATTCCTAGTGGATATTGTGATGTAAAATTGGTGTAGTTTTGTATCTCAAGTGTCTGCGCAACTGGAGAATATGTGGAATCATTGAAACAGACGCGATCCCGGTAAAATGGAGCTGAGAATTTTTTTGTAGTTTTGGCTACCTCAGCGAAGTTTACCGGGAAACTTGATTCGATACATTTGCTGCCAAATACTCCTAATACATTAGAATGTGTACACCCATATTCTAATGTCATGTTAGACTAAAAAATAGTAACTGATGACTAGGCAGCATGATCTCAGACATTAGCCTTTAAAAAAAAAAAAACTCTTTGGTGGAATTCTTATACTTTTTTTATGGAAATTAAAAAAAACCGTAAAGAAAACGCACGGTGCTATACAACGGAACGTGCGGTAAAATAGGTACTTAGGTGAGAGTACCTATTTTACCGCACGTTCCGTTGTATGGTGCGTAATTATTAACTTTCGAACAATGTACATATACAGGCTTTGTAAATGCATTTTTCGAGCAAATGTGTTGAAAAATATATTTAAGTACCAACCATCTATTTTTAGAAACTTGTAAAGGCTTCTACAAACAAGCGCGACATGCGATATAATCGCGCGCGATACAAAGGCACCGCTCGTTGCGCTACTTGCGGTACCTTTGCGTCGCGCGCGATTTTATCGCATGTCACGCCTGTTTGAAGGAGTCTTTACAAGTTTCTAAAAAACCTCGTAAAATATCCAAAATAATAGAGCATTCTTGCTCTATTATTTCTGATATTTTACGAGGATTGTTTTTCAAAGCGATTCTGTGAAATGTTTTTAATTCCAGGTGTAGAGTGTCTAGAAAAGATTTTTGCTGTTATTTTTAATAACGAACTGGTTCTTAGAATCAAGTATCTGATACGGATAGTTTCTTAGAAAGGAAAGTAAGTGTTCTTTAGCCCACCTAGACTATTTTTGTTTGGAAAATCTTTAAACAATATTTTATTTCGTACCTATAAGTATTTCTACTAAATTGTATTTAACCTTTTGACCGCCACACGTCAAAAAATCAAAAAGTGCCCTTGGCGTCAGTCTGTCATGTAGTCGAACCGTTGCGTGCTGGGCACATTTTGGTTTGTCATCTATACATGACTGTGGCGGTCAAAAGGTTAATAACATGGTCTGTTTCAGGATGTCCAGTTTAGTTCCAGTTCCTCTCTTTTAAGCAAATAATGCATTTTCCTAACAGCTAGTAGTGAACTACGTTATAATTGGCGTATGTATGTATACACTTGGCTTTATTGAAAGACGATTTTCTCCTTTAGTTTTGAATGAAATTTTATGTTATTACGAACAAAGTATTTTCGAGCGCATGTGTAAAGTGTCGTATTTCAACGTTGCATTCGTAATTTCACGAAAAAAACGCAAATTAAAGTTGCCAAGTGTTGACATATTAGTGCTCGTGACTGTACATACCCAATACAATGCAACAAATCCATGCAGACGGAGCACCGAAGGCACTTGATAAAACAACATAGACCAGATTGCTTAGGGCTCCTAAGTAACTAAAACCATATACTAAACAGGTAGTACCCACAATTCACTTTACCAATAAAATAAATAACGCAATGTCCTCACTTAAAACACAAAGCACCGGAAGCACATTTAATAAAAAAAACAAAACACCACACATAAATCTTTAAAACTATGTAGTTAGTATTCAGCGAAAATAATAGGTGAACAATCGAAAGAACATTAAGAGTGTCTCGATGAATCAATTGTATCGAAATAACCCCGTGTCTGGACTCACAAATAAATAGTCATCGAAGGGAGACGCAACAAAAATGAACAGTAATACAGTTTGGTAACAATAACGCGCTTATTGCGACAGTGCTAACTGCGATTGCGTACTTAAAAGTAGCACTGACGAAGATTGTTGAGCTAATTTCGATGATTGGCTGAATTTAAATATTGTGTTACAGAGAATTTTGTGGGGCTAGTGGCTAAGTAATAACAGCCGCACGAGTCGATCAGGTTAAGCTATGCTTGCCGCGGTTGACCCGTAGATGGGTGACCATCTTTACAAACCGATACCCTTTGTGCTTCGGAAAGCACATTGGATATTTGGTGGATATTTGATATCTTTCCGTTAAGGGTCATCCGAAGCCCAAAAGGCTGACAACCAGTCTTACCAAGGGTTATTACCCAGTAACTGGTGTGTGGAGGTCACATAAGCAGTTGCTCCAAGTAAAACACTGGTATTCAGCTGCATCCGGTTAGATTGGAAGCCGATCCCAATATAGTTGGGAAAAGGCTAGGCAGATGATGATTGCAAAGTATTTGGTCTCATTACAGCAGCGAAACTTGAAGCGTTCCTAATTCTCTTGAGGAGTTACTAATAAAGTACAATAGCATAAATACTAGAAGTGTAAGTCTGCAATAAACACTAGACAGCCCTAAGCTGTTTAGTGTCTATTGTATTTTTTAATAAATATTAAGTTTGACTTTCTAATCTTGCTCATTGTTAGCGTCTGACTTTGGTTTTATTGAGCCAGAGCTTTTCATGCTATTTTATTTGAGGATTTTAATACACTGTTGACTCTGTCTGTTATATAGCCTCCTTAGATTGCCTTATAAACATAACTTGTTTATTAGGGCATTTAACAGGCATATTTGATTAAAACTTACGAAAGTCTGACCACCAGTCTTACCAAGGGGTACAAAATAAACGGAGTTCTGCAGGTCAGATATAGGCAGTTGTTCTACGAAAATTACTGGTATTCGGCTGCATCTGGTTAGTCTGGAAGCCGACCTCAATATACATGGGAAAAGGCTAGGCAGATGTTGCTGACTTGATTAAAAGTTACAACACTGATGAGACTAGATATACTATCTTTTTCCTGCATACTGGCGTCAGTAATTTGTAGTTTCCCAGAACTACTCACAAATGCTTTCAGCTGTGATTTAGCAGAGAGAATTCAACTTCTATCCAATAAACGATCACTTTGATTACGCTGAACCACGTCAAGTATGTGCATATAAAGTAGCAGTGTTGTGCGAGGTCTATTTTGAATTTTAATGTATCTAGGTATGCTTAGATATACAGGGTGTTTGGAATCTGAGCACAAAACTTTAAGGGAGTGACAGTTGACACCATTTACAGCATTTTTAACTACAAACATATACTCAAAAATAACATACTCAACTTTAACTGGGGAAAAAACAAAAAAAACATACTTCGTCTTAGACATGTATGGCTCAAAATGCTGCATAAGGGTGTCAACTATCACCCCCTTAAGGCTGTGCACTCAGCTTCGAAACACCCTATATATGAGGAGGGAGAAAACGCACGTGACTAAAAGAGTGATGAATATAAATGTTGATGGATGGATTATGTGAGGAATGATATGAAAGAGAAGGGAGTGAATGATGGCGTGATGGTTGATAGGGTCGATGGGAAGAAGAAAACGTGTCGCGCTGACCCCAAGTTCATGGGAGAAGGACAGAAGAATGATGATGAGGACGCTTAGATATAATTTTTTTTGCTAAATAGGTACTTCAAGGACACGATAAAAGTGTCAAGACAAAGAAATCTGTAGTCTAAGTAAATTTTTTTAGACGTGTTGGAACCTCTTGGGTAGGTATAATATTCGTGAACGAACTGTGGAAACAAATCATGAAATAACTGTTGCGCGCCAAAAATAATGCTTGATACATCGCCATGTATCGCCATTAGTTATTACTAGCGCCATCTTGTATCGGGTAGCAGAACTAATACCTTGGCCTTGGTACTAGGACATTGACCCTTCCTGTAGGTACTAGTAGTTCCGAGAACTATCGACGTCGAGTCGGTCGGGACCGCTATGTACTCGAACATACTAGATGTTTCTAAAGTAGCTCTGTGGGACTATATAAGGCGGGCGCGAGCCGCGAGACACACACATAGAACGTTTGTCACTCGCTCGAACCGGTTGTCCCTAAACTTCCGCGCCGAATTAGTGGCTTCTGTTCTTTTTCGTTGCTTTTACGTAACGAGCTCTGTAGTCACCCTGACTACGACCGATCGCCGGTGGATATTAATTTATCAGCCGATTAAGATCACATGTAAAAACTGCCTTTTTCAAGGCTACCTACTATTTCTCTAACGTTCGCGTTTTTGATTTAGAGTCAGTTGACCCCTTCTGGGTAAAACCACAGTTTCGTGGTCACTCGGTGGATACCTTACGGTGCCAACGAAACCGAGTGGGGTGTTGACCCAAAACACCCGCTGAACCCCTTCAGGGCTAGGCAGTTATTTGGACGGGTCCCAGAATCGGCCTTGGGGGGTCTCCTAGTCGACGCTGGATGACAGTTTTTTTTTCTCAACAGCTACACACCTAGTGTCTTTAGGGTGTCTCTACACCCTTCGCGCTAGACTGGTCAGGGCCCCGTACGCACATTAAGACTGGCGTCGGGTTACAAGCTTAGGGCTCACCCTTAGGCACTCACCTCCCTGTCTATACCCGACAGGGAGGGTACACACCCCCGGGCCTATCCACCCGGGGAGTTAGAGTTAGGGCTCTCATTGACTAATGTTTTAGTCTCCCCCCCCCCATTAATAAAGATGGACGCCATCATAGTGGCGTTCGTCAAGGACGTCCTCCTAAAGGACCCCGACTTCCTCCTGAAATACGGAGAGAAATTCGCTGCTCTGCAGCAAAAGTCGACACCGGCTGAACCCGGTAGTGCCTCTCCCGACTCTGTGCCCGACTCTATGGACACAGAGGACTTCTCGGTGAAGAGGCTTCACTACCCGCCCTCCGACGTGGAGTCTCAGAACTCCACCAATTCATCTCCCTCCTCCGACGACGACGGCTTCACGCTGGCGTCAGGGAGATCAAACAAGCGTAGGAAGAAGTTCTCTTCCGCGCAATCAAAGAAAGTGGTCGCGACCGACGCGACCTCAACCCCTCCTACCCCCGCCCCCGTTCCCTTGGTTCCCCCCACCATTGCCCCCACTCCGATCGCTTCGTCCTCTCAGGACTTACCTCCCAGCACCAGTGCTGAAACCTCCTCCGCCCCGAGGAAAATACCCCCTCCCCCCCCCGTGTTCATCCAGGACAAGGGAAAATGGACCGATGTGTCCAAATGGTGCGCCGATCGCAAGATTGGCTTCACCAATGCCCGATCCACCCAACAGGGGATCAAAGTACAAATCCCTACGTCGAAAGACTACAGGGATCTGACTCAACTTCTTCGGCAGAGGAACGTGTCCTTCCACACGTACTCCCTCCCCGAGGAGCGCATGACCCGAGTGGTGATCCGTAGGATCCCGAAAGAGATCGCCACCGAAGACATCAAGGCGGATCTGGAAGCCCAAAAGGTTCCAGTATCCGAGGTGCACCGCATGCACCGTTCCAAGGGCCAAGTCGCTTACGACATGGTCCTGGTAGTCTGCCCCCCTTCCGAGGGCCGCCACCACCCAATATTCTCCATTAAATCTATCTGCAATCTCACTGGAATCGAGATTGAAAAGCCATGGAGGAGCGGCATTGTGGGTCAGTGCCACCGCTGCCAGCTCTACGGCCATTCCCAGCGCTTCTGCCACGCAACACCCAGGTGCGTCAAGTGCCTGGGCGCGCACGGCACTGAAAACTGCCCCCGACCAAAAGACCGCACTCTGTGCACAGAGCCGCCCAGCTGTGTGCTATGCGGCGAATCAGGTCACCCGGCCAATTACCGGGGCTGCTCCAAAGCCCCTAAATCCTCTTCCCCCAAATTGGCCAAGCGTGCAGACGCCCGCCAACTTAGAGAAACCCCCTCCCAAGGGACCGCGACCGCACTGCCAGCGCGACTAAGCCCTCAAAGGACTAGCCCCTGGAATCTGTTGAACCACCAAAGAGCCTTCCCAGCTCTGATGGCCACATCAGTCCCTCCCCCACCCACTCCCGCTAGGATGGACCCTCGTCTCATCCGCTCCACCGCGCCCACCACCGCGCCCCCCGCTACCCCTGCGCCCATCGCAATGGCCGCTGCGCCCACTCCAGTGGCCGCTGCGCCCACTCAAATGGCCGCTCCCGCCGCCTACACTGCGGCCCCGGTCCCAACTGTCGGTCCTAATCCAATGGACTCATTCAACATCATAGCAGGCACATTCACGGCCTTCATGTCCCCCCGCGCCAGGAAAATGGCAAGCGAACTTCTCGCTGCCAGAAACTCCTGCGACCTGAACAGGATACAGGCAATCTACAATGCCTATCCTGACATCACCCGGATCCTCACCTCCTTCACTGCTCAGCCCAACAATGGATAGAGGAATCACTTCACGAACCAAACTCCGATCCCTAAACCTGGCCCATTTCAATGCCAATGGCATCCAAGGTCAAAGAGATGAGATCGCCACCTTCCTGCGCGACCATCAAATTGACATCTTCCTCGTCCAAGAGACTTTCCTCAAGCCTCATCACCGAAACCCTTCAATTGCAAACTACCGCATGGTTCGCAATGACAGGGTGCGTTGCCACAACGGAGGCACACTCATTTATTACAAAAAGGAACTTTACTGCATCCCAATAGATCCTCCCCCACTCTCACGACTTGAAGTGTCAATCTGCCGGCTAGGCATGTCAGGGCACCAACCGATCACTCTGGTTTCGGTCTACCTCCCCCCATCGTCGACAGAGAACTTCCAACTCTTCTCTAACGACCTCTCCACGCTCCTAGGCTTGAGTGACTCCGTTATCATAGCGGGCGATCTCAACGCAAAGCATCACGCCTGGAACAGCACCAGGGTATCGACCAGAGGCAAACAGCTGTTTGACCTTTCTCCCATTCTAAACTTCGATGTCATCGGACCGACGAGTCCTACTCATTTCCCACACAACCCCAACCATACCCCTGACGTCCTCGACGTGGCACTTCTAAAGAACGTCAACCTACGGTTGACCGACATAGAAGTGGTACAAGAGCTCTCCTCAGACCACCGACCAGTCATCATCAAAATGGCCCCCCGCATTGGTCTCCCCGACCCCAACCAACCTCCTCAAACTAAAGTGGTAACGGACTGGAGGAAAGTAAGCGAATGCCTGAAATCCACCACATCCCCCCACTTAGACTCCATCCCCGATCAGTTCAACTCTATCGCGGACACGACGGCGGCGATCGACTCGCTCACGGAACACGTACAGTCAGTCCTGAACGACTGTTCAAGGGAAATTCCAGAGATGGACGACCATCGCTGGAAGTTGCCTGACGACTTGCGTGAACTGGTGAACGAGAAGAACGCGGCTGTCCGTGCCTACAGCAGCTTTCCATGTGGCCCCAACAAAGCCCATATGCGTTACTTACAGAGAACTGTGAGGACTCGCATATCGGAGTGGCGTGAAGTCAAATGGAATAAGACGCTGAGCGATCTTGAACCCAATCACCAGGCCTTCTGGGAACTCCAAAGGAGACTTAGATCTCGAGACATCACCTCCATGCCCCCACTGACCCGCCCCGACAATACCGTCGCCTTTGACGACGAAGACAAGGCAGAATGCTTGGCTGACAGCCTCGAAGCCCAGTGTACACCCAGCTCCCTACCCGTAGACCAAGCTCACCTCTCTGAGGTCGACGCGGAAGTCGAGCGTAGAGCCTCCCTCCCTCCAGTAGAAGACCCCGAAAATCCTCTACCCCCCGTCACTCCAGACGAAGTACAGGACATCATAAAGGGTCTCATTCCTAAGAAAGCCCCCGGTTCAGATGGAATCACCAATAGAGTGATTCAACTCTTCCCTGCCCAATTAATTGTGCTACTGGCCACCATCTTCAACGGTGCCATGAGCAACAACATTTTCCCACAGAAGTGGAAGGAAGCCACAGTCATTGGCATTCCCAAGCCCGGCAAGCCCAAGTCGGAACCTACGAGTTACCGTCCCATCAGTCTGCTCAATGGACTAGGCAAGATCTACGAGAGGCTTATTTATAAGCGTCTTAGGAACTATGCCGAAACAAAGGGCCTCATCCCCAACGAACAATTCGGTTTTCGAACCCAACACTCTAGCGTGCAGCAAGTCCACCGCATCACCGAACATATCCATGCAGGGTTCCTGCGTGGATACATGACAGGTGTGATATACTTCGACATAGCGAAAGCCTTCGACAAAGTCTGGCACAATGGCTTATTATATAAGCTATACCAACTCGGTGTGCCCGACCGCCTCGTGCTCATCCTTCGAGACTATTTGTCGAACCGCACCTTCCGCTACAAAGTAGAAGGAGCTATATCCTCCCCACACCCCATCCGAGCAGGAGTCCCCCAGGGCTCTGTGCTCGCTCCGCTCATATTCACGCTGTACACTAGCGACATCCCAATAAATAGAAAGACCCAGTTGGCTCTCTTCGCAGACGACACTGCCATTCTTTACACTGGCCGCAGCCTAGTCCAGATCTCCCACATCCTCCAAACTTCAGTCAACAAGCTCGCTGACTGGTTTAGGAAGTGGAGAATAGAAGTAAACCCCGACAAAAGTCAAGCGGTTCTCTATTCGAAACCGAGACACAAACCCATCCCCCCCCGACCTATCACCATGTTCGGCAAGCCGATCCCTTGGGAGAAGCAAGCCAAATATCTCGGTGTTATCCTCGACAGACACCTCTCCTTCGCAGAGCACATAAAGGCGGTTCGCTCGCGCGCCGCCTTCGCTCTCGGTAGACTTCACTCGATGCTCAATGCACGCAGCAAATTGTCACTTAAGTGCAAGTTGCGCATCTACACAGCGTGCATTCGCCCAATCATGACCTATGCCTGCGTAGTCTTTGCACACGCAAAGCCCCACCGCATCCATAAGATGCAGACCCTCCAGAACCGTTTCCTCCGAAAGGCTACGGGAGCCCCTTGGTTCGTCCGAAATGAGATCCTCCATGTCGATCTCAAAATCCCCACTATCCACCAATTCATGAAGCGCCTTTCCAAGCACTTCTTCGACTCCGCCCCCAACCATCGAAACCCGCTGGTTGTCGAGGCCGCCAGATATACTCCCTCCCAAATTAGTAAACTACGCCGTCCAAGGCACGTTCTCGCCGACCCAGATGACCCTATAACCGTCCTCCAAGAGAGCAGTAGGGCAACCAGCACGCTTAGGAAAAACAGATACAAGAAACCGACATACCGGCCTCGCCGACGAGGTCCCTCGCGACGTCCCCCAGTAAATGCCCCCCACCGACCCTTGCTCGATGTAGTGCCAGCCCGCGCCGCAGCTGAGCCAATAGATTTAAATTCCCGACTCTGACCTCTGAGTTTGTTTCGGCATTTCTTCTCAGAGTAGTCAATTAGGAAATGCCGGCCCCATCGTTCGTTAAATAATCAAAATTCGATCCAGCCTGTCCCAACTTGCTGCCCTCCCCCAGCGACGCCCTAAGCCGAGGCTCGTACCCCACAGGGGGTGCCCTTAGCGTGTAGTCGCTTAGTTTATGTAGTTAGTTTTAAGCCCCTGGCTGGAGGCTTTGAGTTCTCTCAAGGCAGCCGCAGGATTGTCCGGTTAAGTAGTCACGACCTCTCAAGGTCAACTACGAGATGCCATTTTCAAAAAAAAAAAAAAAAAAAAAAAAAAAAAAAAAGCGAGACACATAGTTTTGAGTAAGCTATACATGCGATAACATCGAAAGCGATATTCGAGTGCGACTAGAAGTGATCAGTAAATGACATTGTGTTCCTTAATTAGTGTGTTTGACTTGTAATTAGTGTTGGTGAGTAAAGTGTCATTTTTTTGGTTATTAAATCGGTAGTTTTTATTGTCACGAACCCCAAGCTCGTAACAATTGGTGTCAGAAGCGAGATTTAAAATGCCGATTTTACCCAAAGAAGACATGGAGGGTATCCGTACCCGGAGTCAACGCCAGCAAGAGACGGACCAGAGGCGATTCGGTGGAGCAACGCCACAGAGGTCGGAAGGCCAGCTACCGACCACGGAGGCCGGTCCGTCCACAGCTGCTCCAGCATCATCAGCACCAGATTTTGCTGCTCTGATGATGATGCTGCAGGAGCAGGCCCGCCGACAGGAGGAACAGGCTCGTCGGTTGGAAGAACAGCTCCAGCGGGATAAAGAGGAGCAGGTGCGCCGCCAGGAAGAGCAGATGCTCCTCATGAAGGACCTTCACGCAACCTTGGGGAAAGAGATGAAGGAGGTGAAGGAGAAGGTTGCCCAGCATGACAACCGCCTGTCAGAAGCTGAAACTCAGATCAGCAAGTTTAATGACGTCATTGCTAATGTGAAGCAAGAGTTAGGTAACCTCAAACTGGGGGATGGAATCGCAGCTCCCGTAGCTACAACACCTTCGCTACGTGGATTCAAAGTGCCACCGTTCGACGGAACTTCTTCATGGTCGGCCTACAAAATCCAGTTTGAGGCTGTCATGAAGGCGAACGGGTGGAATAAAAGTCAGGCCATGACTGCCCTCACCCTGGGCTTGCGCGACCAGGCCTTAACTGTTCTGGAAGCTCTCGGTAAGGAAGTGACTTACGAGCAGCTCCTTGAGGCATTGGAGGCTCGGTATGGCGACGCTCACCTGGAACACGTGTTTCGGGCGCAGCTCAAGGATCGCGTGCAACGCAGCAATGAAAACCTGCAGCAGTGGGCCCTGGAAGTGGAGAAGCTGGTTCGCAAAGCGTACCAGTCCGTACCTGCACTTATTGATGGGAACCTGGTGCAGGCATTCATCGACGGCATCCGCGACCTTGAAGTTAGAGTTGCTGTGAGGCTCGGTCACCACGGGACGCTGAAGGACGCCTTGGCCCATGCACTGGAGGTGGAAGCTGTGCGGCAAGATCATCGTTCCCATCGCGTCAGGGAGGTTGCAGCGGCTACAGTTCGCGAGCGCAGTAAAGGATACAGCCCTAGGTGCTACGGCTGTGGGGAAAGGGGCCACCTCCGATCCAGTTGCCCTAAGCGAACTGCAGAAAGAGAAGACGGCCGATCTCCAGAGGGCAGTGCGGCTAACACCACCGCCCAACACCAGCAGCAGGGAAACGAGTAATAGCCAGGACTGCGGGGCGGGTGCTGGCTGATGTTCAAGGAGCCCCAAGGATTTCGATCACACAAACCCATGATGGGAATAGCCTAATCATCAAGGGCGAGGTCAACGGAACGCCGTGTAAGCTGACCATAGATACTGGAGCCTCTCGTACGGTCGTCAGTTCTCAACTTATAAGTCGGTTCCTTGGGGACTCCACACACAACCGAGAACACATTAATTTGGTGACAGCCACCGGTCAGCGCATACCTGTCCGTGGAGAGAAGAAGATGGAGTTGAAGCTAGGCAACAGAATCTACCTGCATAATGTCATTGTGGCTGATATAATGGACGATTGCATCCTGGGCCTTGACTTTATGAGGAAGAATTGTTGTGAGATTGACCCTCAGCAAGGACGCACCAACGAGAGTGACCACCCTTTTAGAAGACTGCCGCAGCGCTCTGTCCCAAAGTGAAATGGTCAAAGCAAAGAAGATGTTACTCAAGTACGCCGATGTTTTCTCGTCAAACGATGCTGATATCGGGAGGACTGGCTTAGTTCAACACAAAATCAACACAGGAGAAGAATTGCCTATCCGTCAGCGGCCAAGGAGATTGCCGGTAGCACGTGAGAAGGAAGTGGAAACCATGATTGAGGGAATGGTGAAGGATGGTGTGACTGAACCTTCATCTAGTCCATGGTGTTCACCTGTAGTGCTGGTAAGAAAGAAGGACGGCAGCATGCGGTTTTGTGTTGACTATCGTCGTCTGAACGACGTTACGAAGAAGGACAGCTATCCTTTGCCGAGAATCGATGACACGCTGGACATGCTTACTGGCGTAAAGTGGTTTAGCACGCTGGACCTGAAAAGTGGCTACTGGCAAGTTGAAATTGATCCCAAGGACAAGGAAAAAACTGCATTCTCGACAGGAAAGGGTCTGTGGCAATTTAAAGTTATGCCGTTTGGATTGTGCAACGCTCCGGCAACGTTTGAAAGGTTGATGGAACTTGTACTTACTGGGCTAATTGGCGATGCCTGTCTGGTCTACTTGGATGACATCATCATCGTAGGCCGTACGTTTGAAGAACATCTTCAAAATTTGGAACGCGTGCTCATGAAGATCCAAAGTGCCAACCTCAAGTTAAGTCCGAAGAAGTGTTCGCTATTCAAACGACAAGTTAGCTTTTTGGGATATGTAGTGTCTGAAGAAGGTATCCGCACGGACCCGGAGAAAATCGCCGCTGTCAAGGACTGGCCAGTTCCAAAGGACAAGACGCAGGTCAGAGCGTTTCTGGGTTTGTGCTCCTATTATCGGCGATTTGTCAAGAACTTTGCAGACATAGCCAAACCCCTGCATAAGCTCACCGAGGAGAAGCGACATTTCTGCTGGGATAATAGTTGCGACATCGCATTCCAGGAGCTAAAGGACCGTCTGTGCAAAACACCTATTTTGGGTTACCCTGATGCGGGCAAGGAATTTATAGTTGACACAGACGCAAGTGACATAGGACTTGGCGGTGTGTTGTCCCAACGGAATGGTGATCAAGAGGTTGTGATAGCGTACTTCAGCAAGTCGTTGTCAAAACCGGAAAGGAACTATTGTGTTACGAGACGGGAACTGCTTGCGGTGGTAAAGTCATTGCAGTATTTTAGCAAATATCTTCTGGGTCGGAAATTCCACTTACGTACTGACCATGCTGCACTGAAATGGCTATTGCAGTTCAAAAATCCAGAAGGTCAAGTTGCGAGATGGATTGAACTACTGCAGGAATACGACTTCGTGGTCGAACATCGCAGCGGAAAATCTCATGGCAACGCAGATGCATTGTCAAGAAGACCTTGTCCTGAAGACTGCAAGCATTGTACTAGACAAGAGAGTAAGGAAGTGGTACCTGTGAGGATGCTCAAGACAGACCTCAACAACGAGTGGAAGGAAAGTCTACAACGTGCACAGCAGGAAGATTCGGACATCAAGCCAATTCTGGAGTGGATGAAGGCCAGAGCTCCTAAGCCCCGTTGGAGTGACGTCTCAGCGATGAGTTCGGTCACAAAAAGCTATTGGGCCCAATGGGACAGCTTGGTGGTTCAGGATGGAGTCCTGTGCCGTAAATGGGAAAATGCTCGGGGAGACAGCTGTCATTTGCAAATGGTTGTCCCTAAAGCTCAAGTACCGGATGTTCTACAGCTGTACCATAATGGTTGTTCAGGAGGTCATTTGGGAGTAAAACGGACTCTACTGAAGATACGAGAACGGTTTTACTGGATCCACTGTCGGGACGATGTCGAGGATTGGTGTCGCAAATGTACAAGTTGTGCAGCTGTAAAGGGACCTCAGACTCGTAGTAGAGGTGCATTGAAATTGTACAATGTTGGTGCACCGTGGGAGAGGATAGCCCTCGACGTTGCGGGGCCGTTTCCGGAGAGTGAAAGTGGTAACAAGTATTTCATGGTTGTGATGGATTACTTCACGAAGTGGCCGGAAGTCTTCGCAATTCCAAATCAAGAAGCTTCGACAGTTGCGGATAAATTAGTTCATGAAGTCTTCTGTCGTTTTGGAGTACCTTTGGAGATTCACAGTGATCAAGGAAGGAATTTTGAGTCACAAATATTCCAGGAAACTTGTCGAGTTATGGGTACTCATAAAACAAGAACGACTTCTTACCACCCACAATCGGATGGAATGGTGGAACGATTTAACCAGACACTGGAGAGGTACCTAGCAAAAGTTGTGGAAAATCGGCAACGAGATTGGGACAAGCACATACAGCCGTTTTTGTTGTCATATCGAAGCGCGGTTCACGAGAGTACATCGGTGACGCCAGCTTTTGCAAACTTCGGAAGAGAACTACGGCTACCTGCAGACCTGATCACCGGAATACCACCTAATGCCCCACGCAGTGTAACTGATTATGCGAATGATTTGCGGAACAAAATGAACGACATTTATGAGCACGTCAGACAATCGGGCCAGCAAATGTCCGAAAAGATGAAAACCCGTTATGACCGCAAAATGAACAACAAAGAGTTCGACGAAGGTTCACTCGTGTGGTTGCACAATCCAGTCCGCAGCAAAGGGAAATCTCCTAAGCTCCAAGCTAAATGGGACGGACCGTACCGGATTGTGACTAAGATCAATGACGTAACCTATCGGATACGGAAAGGTGCAAGAGGTACTCCTAAGATCGTCCATGTGGATCGACTGGCGCGTTATTACGGGGCCGATAATGCTCGGGACGAGCATGTCTTAGGAGGGGGCAGTGTTGCGCGCCAAAAATAATGCTTGATACATCGCCATGTATCGCCATTAGTTACCACTAGCGCCATCTTGTATCGGGTAGCAGAACTAATACCTTGGCCTTGGTACTAGGACATTGACCCTTCCTGTAGGTACTAGTAGTTCCGAGAACTATCGACGTCGAGTCGGTCGGGACCGCTATGTACTCGAACATACTAGATGTTTCTAAAGTAGCTCTGTGGGACTATATAAGGCGGGCGCGAGCCGCGAGACACATAGTTTTGAGTAAGCTATACATGCGATAACATCGAAAGCGATATTCGAGTGCGACTAGAAGTGATCAGTAAATGACATTGTGTTCCTTAATTAGTGTGTTTGACTTGTAATTAGTGTTGGTGAGTAAAGTGTCATTTTTTTGGTTATTAAATCGGTAGTTTTTATTGTCACGAACCCCAAGCTCGTAACATAACTAACACTGTGTGTCTCAATCTCATCTCAACGCAATATATAAACGTCAGAAAGATTTATTTGACAACAATAAAAATTTATGCCATATATGTAAAAAATTACTACACAGTATACCACGAGAAGTATCGTAGATTTTTCCGTCACTATCGTTATGCAACACCCACAGCTAAATCTTTTTACATTGTTCTCAAGCTGAGACGTAGAAAAAAACATGGCCAATAAAAAGTTTCGCATCTTATTTCGCGATCACTATCGTGTTTCGACATGGTCGTGAGAAATTCATCTTAGTTTACCTACGCACTTTTGCACCTTATTTTATTGTTTGTGTTGCATACAAGTCTGTGGACAACATAAACAGGGACGCGAGTTGTCCAGACAAATTGCTCTTTCACCGGAGATAGTTCACATCTGTAAGAGCTAAGCATAAATGGTTGTCCGTTTAGTTGAGTTTGCTGTTCACCTTTCTGATATTAGTAGTTGTCACACTCTGTTGTTTGTTATTCATGTTTACTTTATTCGATCCCAATAAAAATTTGAGCCAAAAAAAAATTCTAACTACCTGAAGTTTTTCCTTCTCGGTTCGCGGTCTCCACTCAAAGACTTCGTCTGCTCCAAATGGCCACTAGATCGTCATTTGTTGGCTATATAGACCGAGAGGCGGCTGGGACAGACTGCATACAACGCGGACAACCAGCTGTGTGTTACAATTTGAAAGAGACCTGTCGCCAACAGTAGACTCCGATAGGTTGACTTGATGGCTTTGATTGATTAAAAGAATTCAATAATTTGCATAAGTTTGTGATAAGTTACGTGATTCATCAATGTCAATACTATTGCGGTCAAAGTTGAAGTGACGTTGTCGAAGCCATCGAGGAGGATATTGTTAAAGATGCATCGAGGACAACGACACTATCTAACTGTTGACAAAATTCAACTTTCTATATCGTAGCTGAACAAACTCATCATGTTAAAATTGTATTATTAATTACAGGCAGGCAATAATTGTATGAACTGTAAATTACTCTACGATCTAAAACAATCCAACGTCGTCTTGGATTCTACCAACATTACAGACATTAATAAAATTAACGATGTGTGAAAACAGACAATTTACACGCACTTCTTTATTAGAAATAAATCCAATATTGAAGGTATTGAGGAAGTGAGTGATGAATTTTTGATTTTGTAATGAGTCAACGTTGAATCTTACAAAATTCTGTGTACACATTGATCAAATAATTTTAAGAAAAGATTACATAGTTTAAACATAATCGGCCTATGATGTCCTACTGCTGAGACACACGCCTCCTCTCGGCAAGAGGGAGCGGGACGCCAAACCACCACGCGGGCTACTGGTAGATATCACATGTCTTCGATTTTTTTTTGTTCTATGTCATTCCGGTTTCCTCACAATGTTTTCCTTCACCATGTTGAGAGATTACATTCAATAATATTTTAAATGATTGTGTCTGTCCAATATTTGTGCTACTTATGTGGTTAAAGTAGAATAGAATTAAATACCAACCTATTATGTACCTACACCATAAAATTTTTATAATCACTATCTAATCATTATTAATCAAATTTTTAAGTTATTTTATAATGTATGATTTTCTACACAATGTATTTTTTTAAGAAAAAAAATGACTTCTGACCATCGAGTTCTGACACATAAATATGTACTTCCATTCATAAGACACCAAACAACAACTTAAAAATATATGTAGTGGTTTTGTATCATTTAATAAAAACTATTACTAACATATTGCATACTTAAGTAAGTATGTATATCATTAAATCTTTGATATTTTTTTTAAATCACATTTTTTTATGAAGACACGAACTACAATTTAAATATGCATTCTTTATTAATAAACTTCCCTAGTATGTATTTTTTATGTCATGTGTGTTATTCAATTAGATTTTTCCTATTTAATTTTAGTTGTTTTTTTTAGAAATCTATCTTTATTTATAACTAAACTACTACTACTATTCCCTGCTTGTTATCGTTTCAGAATTTAAACCAATCATCATTATTATTGAGAACTTTCCTGAGAACCCTGTGGTTCTGAAGATAAATAAATGATAACGTTAGTGTCCGTTTCTAATAATAACATTTTTCTTTTCAATGCCTGCAGTTGTTGAAACAGGATGTATTATTACCTATTTTAGAGTTATTTATATAACAGGCAGAAGAGGAATTTTAATAATTATGTACAGACGCCAGCACATCAAGCTATTACAATTTGTCGAATTTCTTTAATAGTTTTTTTAACCTTATAGCTAGAGTATAAGGTTCAAAGTTGATTGGGAAAATTGGACAGTTTCGGGTAGCTTGATGTGCTGGCGTCTGTAACGGTCTGTACATCTTATTTACTGCTACAATGGGTAATGGGTATACGCTTCGCACCACCCGCTTGCAGAATGCGATTCCAAAGCATCTCTAGGCCTGTATTTCCCTGTATTTCTTTCAATGTTAAGATCTAAAAGTTATGAGACAACATCATTCAAGCTGTAATTCAATAGGCTTACAATAAACTATAATATTGTGATTCTAATATATACGAGTACATTAGATATATATATATAAATATTGTGAACATCCGCGTAAAGAGTATATGTGGGCGCTAACGATTGTGGTGAATAATCTTAGTACTACACAATGTCATTGAGTTTGACCCATTGTAATGAGCTGTGATACACAATGATGGTTTTGTGTACAACATTGAAGATGCACATAGCTGAGAAGTTTGTTATACAGGCAAGATATGAACTTTTATGAGATACGGCTTTGAACTAAGTAATAAAGATTGGTTAAGGCGAAAGCGTTTGGGTGTGAAATTCAAATTTTCTTACGTTTTTTTGCAAATTGCCGGTCAGTATCAGGTTGTATGTTGATTCGTGAAAGATTCGCGGCCTCAACAAATATTTATTTACAGAATTATAATCATACAACTACAACTCTCTAAGATCATATTACCATATTGAATTACTATTTCATGAAATCATGACTTGACATTTGATGTGACTAAAATTCTAACTCAAGGAGTTTAATTACGGATTCTTAGTATTATAATTGTGTAGAGCTAGATTTATTACGGTCGCGAATCTTATTTTGTAGCAGCCTTTAATTGTATTTTTGATTGACTCATACTATACTATACATACAATGTATTACAACTTGAATAAAGTTATAACTTTATTCAGTACTTTTTATAATTATATATGCTATCTTTGAATTATATTGGCTATAGGTACAAACGGTAGGTACCTACACCTATTACTGTGTAGGCAATATTTATTTATTTAATAATATTATAAGACCGCCATTATCAGTCACAATAAAATATTTGTACGCCTTGCATAAAAGTATTGAATCAGTGTCTGTGTGATGCCTTGTACATACATAAAGATACAATATTTTTTAATTCATAACATTATGTAGCTACCAAAACAACACTAATATTATAAAGGCAAAAGTTTGTGAGTGTGTGTGTGTGTGTCTATTTATATGTTTGTTACTTCTTCACGCTCAAACGGCTGGACCAAATTTGATAAAATTTTCTATGAAGGTAGCCGACAACCTGGATTAACATATAGACTTTTTATCCTGATGTTATATTTACGCGGGTGAAACCACGGAGCGCAGTTAGTTATAGATAATTATGTGACATATAAATAAAATTGAATTTGAACTAAACCTTAAGTTATTTCAATATCAATTCTTCTGCAGTTTACTTTAATTTACATCGGTACTGTAAGCATTTTAATGATGGAATCGATAACGATTCCATCATTAAAATGTTTACGCACTAATACAAATGTTTTAAGGTAATATTTCAATGTTTTGTCATATGTACAATTCTTGTAAAGTTACAGAGGTTCATAGACAGCATTTAACAACATAGTCGTAAGTTTTACCAACAATCTTGTTTGAGTCTTGGTCATTTTAATTTTAAATAATTATATTGTATTTACGTTTGTTCTTTGACAGGACTCGTAAACTTCCAAGATCTTGCTTCCAGTTTGGACTGCGGCTGAATCATTGCTTTTTCTACTCGTATTTAGTAAAACCAGCGCCACTCACTCCTAAATGCAGATTATTGAGAAAGCAAACGCCTGTAAATTTTGCATTCGCTCGGGTAGGTACATAAATTGCTTAATCCAATTTTTATCTGACTTCTAATTTATCCTTTTTCCCACGCGTTACTAGTAAGCATTGCTGGCAGAAAATCCATTTGAAAAGTCTTGAAAATACTTCAAGCCTTTTAAATAGAGACTGCAGCCGATTCATTAACTAACTCTTTGCTTATTAGGCGATTTGTAACAGACACCGTAATGGGAATTTTGTTTTTAAAAACAGTTTATTGAGGAGGTTTACTGTCAACTATATATACTAGAATTAGATGAATAAGTTTTTTTAAGAAATAAAATAAAAGAAACGACTGCGTAACTAGATTTGATTGGACAAGTCTAAAAAACTACGAAGAATTAGCTAATAAAAGGTACAGACGCCAGCACATTAAGCTACTACAATCTGTCAAATTTCTTTAATAGATATTCAACTTTATCGCTAAAGCATAAGGTACAAAATTTATTGGGAAAATTTGACAGTTTCGGGTAGCTTGATGTGCTGCCGTCTGTACCTATACGCAAATTGGCTTCGGAAATTTCGTAAAACACGTGAACAAGTCTTTTTACCTACCTACAAGTTTCTTCGTTGTAGTGTTGTTTCCTTAAAACTTGCCAACATCTGTATCGTCCTCCGAGTAAGAAGAATTTGTTGTATTTTAAACCCCATTTATGGGGGATACATCATCTTTATGTGTTGCGTTGTCGAGGATACTGGCCATACTTACTAGATATTTTAGAACTTTAAGAGTCGTGGAGGTTTGCGGAGGTTAGTTGGCAAAGCCATCCAAGCAAAACCTCAACAGTATCTAGAGGCCCAGTTCCAATTCCAACGCTTACGAAATATAGTTACACAAAGTATGTTGTAGGTAGTACCTACCTTCATGCTGGGAGAAAATGCTATGTAAATAGGGTTTTTCTTCAGCTAAATATGTATATGTGGATGTATATGAACTAAATCCACAATGTCACGTACATAAAGTTTTAAACAGCACGCAATATAATAGCGATTAAGTAAATGGAGGTCACGCGTTTTGAAGTCCATAACATCATAGCTGACATAATTGAGATTCGTCATGTTTGTCAAATTCTTGCGAATCATAAAAACTGAATGGCTCTTGTTCACAATGGACAAATTCTCCAAATTTGAAGTTCATTGATAAGTTTACATAATACGCGAATGATGTCTGTCATACGGATGCAACAATGAATGACGTTTGATCTGACATTATACCAAGTACCAGCGTTGCTATTCTGTAAAAATCTCACCGTGAAAAATTAGGTGAAGTGAGCGTGGAGTGAGCTGTCAATAGTGTCAATTCCTAGCAAAAACAAACTCACTTCACCTAAGTTTTCACGGTGAGATTTTTACAAAATCGACCGGCAGGAATCCAGAAATTCATGGAAGTGTGACAAGAGAGAAGTAGATAAAAGATATTAGGTGCATACGTCAGTGGACACTTTGATCTTGACCTAGCCAGTGGCCAGTGGTCTAGCGTAGTGCGGAGTTTCAATAGAATAAGAGGCCAGATTATACTGGTTTTTTTTTATTACTGACGCAAGGCGTACCTACTTACTACTAAATATTACTAACGTCACTCATGTCTTGTTAGTGTCCATATACTAATTTTACAAAACTTCTTCATGATGTAATCTGCTGATATAAAAAGACATTATGTAAATCCAGTAATTTTCGATATTGACGTCTTATCTGATTCTGAAAATTCCAGTTGATGTCTTTTTCTTTTCTCAGTGAGATTCTCTCCCACGAAATTAAGGCTAGCCTTTGATTGCTCTCGTATCTATAAAAACCTTAAATTCGTTTACTGATAGACAACGCTGCGAGCTGCATCAGATATATCTACACGAGCTAACTACTCTCTAACTACTTTTACCTAACTACAATTTCCCCATTGCTGAGAAAAAGTCCTACGAATATCTGCCAAATCATCAACTGCCTAGCCTTTTCCCAACTATGTTGGGGTCGGCTTCCAGTCTAACCAGATGCAGCTGAATACCATTATTTTACATGGACCGTATATCTACCAAACAAAAATGTTATATTCATTCATCCATTTACTGACAGACAATGCACAACCTAAGCCACAGGATCTAGAACCATAAAATTTACGGAAGAGGTTCCTTATAATAATTATAACGAAGATGAGGCTACGGAAGGATTTTTGAAAATTCATTTCCTAAAAGGATGAAAGTTTGTTTGAAAGTGCGTAATTTTGTATCAAGGACACGGCTTGCGTTATAATAACTTCATAAGTGCCCATAAATTATTAACCGATGGGACGTTCTTGATAACAAAACGTTCAAAACGCCCTTCATAAACCATGGGTCTAATAATCATTACATCTGATATAAGATCCACTTAATCCTAAAATCAAAGTATCGTGTTATACCGCGGAAGAAGCCGTTACACACCAGGCGTAAACGTAATCGGCGCACGCGATGTTACTCGCACAGTGTAAAAACATCAGTTCAATGAATTGACATAAAGGCGAGCACGTATCTAAACATAATTGAACCCGTAACTATTGGAAATACTGTCGATGACTTGTTATTAGAACTAGCCGCTTCTACCCGCGACTTCGTCCACGTGAAACTTCTTGTTCTCCCGTCCTTCCCCGCGTCGCATCGCATCACCCGCTCGCGCTATCACTTCATTTTCGTTTAGCGTTCATTCTGACTTTTTCTTTTTTGTCGACTCTTAAGGGTTCTAACGTGATGTTGGATAACCTATAGCTCTCCTCAAGAACTGGGCTATCAAATGCAAAAATAATTTTTCAAGCCCAACCGGTAGTTTCAGAGGTTAGCGCGTTCAAACAAACAAACTCTTCAACTTTATTATTAGTATAGATTATTTGTCTATGCTACGTTAGTACTGTTAGTTACTTATTCTGTGTCTATGCTTAGAAACTATTGGACAGACAGACATACACAAAAAAAGTTTTAGACCTTTTGTGAGTGTTTCAATTTATTGAGTTTATTGTTGTTTTGGATCAACAATTAGATACCTGCGTAGTGACCTTTTAGTTCTTGAAATAAATGCTATTTTTAGATCGTAAAGTGAATTAACTTTTTAGTCTTTGAAAGACTAGCTACATAAATAAGTTACGATAAAGAAACATTGGTTATCCAATGTTTGTTTGTTGTGAACCAAACTATCCGTAATAATTTTTAATTTCATTTCACAACTATTCAATCCTTTGCAGTGCCAAGTCTTATTGTCCAAGCAATCACGCGTAACCACCATTGTAAGGGCTTGAAAATGATTAAGAAATAGAATAGCGTCGAAATAATAAATCAAACAAAAACTACAAACAATAATCGTTTCATTTCAATTGTAGCGATTGGAGTCACGTACGATTGGTACTTAACACAATCTCTTTTCAAAACAATCGGTCATTAAGGGCGAATTTCACGCACAAGCAACACGAAAGCACATCTAAACCGCGTCTAAGAGCTGTCATTGAAGTGTCAATATTCCATAACAATGATAACACTGATAGCTTTTGAATGCGGTTTAGATATGCTGATCGCGTTCAGTTTCGTTGATAAAATTTGCCTTAAGTCAAAATGTACAATAACTAAGTAATAAATAATAGACGCTAGGCAGCCAAGCCGCGGGCAAAAGCTTGTCTATAACTAGCCAGTTGACCGTGACCACAAAATTCGTGCCGTATCTGACCCAATGTAACTTTCTTTTTGTCAATTTACGCTACTATTGTATAACAGTGAATTACCGAAGTTATTGCTGGTATTATTTTGTTAAATGATATTGAAATTTTACCTAGAGAATGCAAATCCGTTCTGTTTTAAAATCCGGATTTTAAGAACGGATTTTTGGTCCAATCAGGATTATCCGGATTTTACATAATAATAAACAAATCTACCCGTATTAGTTTGTTAATATGATGTTTCTTCTATTTGTGTAAATGTATTAAAATAAAAGCACATGAAAATCAAATCAAATGAATTTTTTAATATTACACCCAGCAATAACACCATATTATGGTATTTAATGAGAATAGTTTGAACAATTCCAAATAACAAAAAATAAAAAAAATCATTTGATTTGATTTTCATGTGCTTTTATTTTGGGTGTACTATGCCAAATCGAATGCCAAATAATCGAATATTAATTGTTCAACCACTATAAATCGAACGTCTAAATACTCGAACGTTCTGTTCGAATGCTTATTAGGTCGAACATTCAATATATCGTACACTCTACATCGAGTGTTCAAAATATCGAATGTTTGTTCGATAGAATGAATTTGCGGTGCGTTGAACGCTCGATCAAACAAACATTCGATATTTTCGCTGAAATCACGAAACAAATATAATTATTATGAAAGTATATTGTGATACTTAAAACAAAAAAACATTTTTTTTTGTCTATCTGTCTGTCTGTTTGTTCCATCTAATTCTCGAAACAGTTGGACCGATTTTGACGAAACTTTCACTGGCAGCTAGCTGATGCTATATGGATTAACTTAGTCTACGTTTATTTTAGAAAAAAAATTAGAGTTCCGCACAAAAAAATAAAACCCATGAAATCCAATTTGTTTTCTGTCATGTACGCGAACGAAGTGGGGGGCATAGTTTGTTATTAATATTATGTATATTAGTTTATCAGGGTCGCAAAAGCTACTGCTGAGCATGAGGCAGGACTCATCGATTTTTTTTCGACAGGTCCGCAAAGTTTAATTTGTTTTTCCATCAGGAATTGTTTAGTAGCAAGCCGGAGTCTTAATTTGTGCCCGGCTGTTGACAATACGCAATATATTTAATATTAAGATCTTGTATATACCGTATGCTCAGAAATAAATGAATTATTATTATTATTACGCTCGCCCCCTATCAGCCACCACCACCCCCACCACCATCACCTTAATATTTCTCAAGAAGTTTGGCGAATAGTGTCTACCAAATATTTAACAATTTTAGATAAGGCAATAGCCCTTAACCTGTTCATTTGTAATTTTATAATAGTTTGGCAATCGCCGTGCAATTTGCGGCAACCTACGGAGACTTGGCAGGCGGTCTCTGACTACTTTTCGCTATTTGCTAACTTCTTACACAATCGTAAGCATAATTTTGTTGTTGATATACGTGTCTTCTTAGGCTGCGTGACTGGCAGTCTGCAGTGACAGTTGAAGCAGTGCTTCTATCACACTTAATCACACTAATATTATAAAGGCGAAAGTTTGTGTGTGTATATGTTTGTTACTTCTTCACGTTCAAACGGCTGGACCAATTTTGATAAAATTTTATATGGAGGTAGCTGACTACTTTATCCCGATATTCCCACGGAATAGAAACTCATGCGGGTGAAATTCGGGGCGTAGCTAGTCACACTTATATTATAAAGGCGAAAGTTTGTGAGTGTGTTTGTATGTTTGTTACTTCTTCACGCACAAACTACTAAATGGTTCTGGACGAAATTTGGTACACAGATAGTTTATAACCAGGATTAACACAGGGTACATTTATCCCGATATTCCGACGGGATCGAAACTTATGCGGGTGAAACCACGGTGCGCAGCTAGTAGATATTATAAAGTCGCTCTTCGTGTCTGACAGTGTGACCACGTTGTTCTTCTAAACTACGCAACGGTTTTCAACATCATTTAGAGAATTTATTCCGGAAGTTGTATATTACTTTCATATTTAACTTAGATATAACAAAGAAATTTATATGTTTTGTCAAGTCTTAAACCGTGGGAAAGGGCGGATCGCTAGTTCCTTAATATAAACGAAGGAAGAAGACGAAAGAGTGAAATATGATTTATTTATCATATTTCACTCTTCTTGTCTTCTTCTTCACTATCCTTGTAGTAGGTAAATGATAATGAAAACGGCTCGACTTGGTGATATTACATTGGAGTTTACAAATGCAGACAATGTTTCCTAATAATAACAACAATAAAATTTACCTATATTAAATGTTTTTATATTCTTTTATATAAAAATATAATTTATGTGTAAATAATGAAATAAAGGATATAACAATAAAAAAATATGCATATAATATCGATGACGGAAACAAGTTATGGGGAAAATAAAGAACACCGATTCCATCAATAGCTATGTGGAATTACCAGCCACGATAAAAAATTATCAGTTTATAAATAAAAATGAATTAAAACAGCAACCGATCATAAAATAAAAGAAGAAAAATGTCAATACTAAAACAAACACAATCTCACACAATTATTCTAGGTCATAACTTTACAATTTCCGGCTATACTAGGTTTTTAGGTAAACATGCACTCACGCGCACTTAAAGAAAACGCGTAACGAACGGGTGTGACAAAACCCTTGAAGTTCTCACATGTACGTTCATTGTTAGTTCAAACACCTGCAGCCTGCAGGCTAATTGTGTAAGTACCATCGTAATCGCTTTCGTCTGACTTTTAAAGAAATTCCAAGTGTTGGACAACTCTAGGCTCCTACAAACAGGCGCGACGCGCGACGCGAATCGCGCGCGACACAAATGCACCGCTCGTTGCGCGACTTGTGGTACATACCTTTGTCTCGCGTGCGATTTTATCGCGTGTCGCGCCTGTTTGAAGGAACCTTTTGCCTACAACACAAGTTTTGGTGTCGGCGTGAGAGTGGCACCGTTTGCTAAATCTAAATGGATAGAAACTATAAATAGAAGCCATGTACTCATAAATTCATAAGTGTATGGATTTGACAACTTGTTGCACAAGAATGTTGACTTTAAACAGTGATGAGTCACTTTCCATAGTCTTTCTTATAAAAGACTAGCTTTTGCCCGCGACTTCGCTCGCGTGAAATTTCTTGTTCCCTAGACCCACTCCGTCGCATCGCATCGCCTGCCCACGCTGTTACTTCGTTTTGGCTTACCGTTCTTTGTTACTTTTTTATTTTAGAGAGAGTTCTAGTGTGATTTTAAATAGCCTACCTACTTATAGCCTTTCTCGAGAATTACGCTTGCAAATGCAAATGACTGGTATTTCCAGAGATTACCCGCGACATACAATCAAACAACTTTACCTCTTTTTACAATATTGGTATAGATTATAAAAGATTAGGACCCATTGAGCAAGAAGAGACACCAAGCATTGACAAACAATTACTACATATTAAGAAACCCAAGGAAGTTTCTAAAACGCAGTTTCATCTCTCTAAGGTCAGAATTCGCAGCACCATTACAAATTAGAACGACGGCCGTCTTGATCTAAGATTGTGATTGTAACGATGATCTTAACATTGACCTTGGCAATAGTAGCAGAAACAACTGACCAAAGACTAGATAAAAATATGTATGTAACTAAAAAAAACTACACTTTTATCACGCACAATGATAATATAATTAAATTGACCATAATTGAATTCAAAAGGCGTGGTACGCTTTTTGAATTCATCGAAAAACGAATATTAATATTATACATAATATGACCCCAAACGCGAGCGGTTTACTATAGTCCGCGCGGAACTTGTTGGCCGCGCCTTGGGTGGGGACGGGGGTGAGGGCGGCGGGGTTGCCTATTGTTCGCAACGCAGGTACTGAGTCATGACAAAGCGCCCCCGCCCCTCCGTCCCACCGCTCACATACCTAAGGCGCGGCCAACTAGTTTCACGCGGATTATATACCTACCTAGTCACTAAAGAGTTCCACTATCCATCTCCTGGCTCCATCACCAGACCCTCGTTACCAAGTCCAATCTATTGGACTCGTCAAAATAAATTTAATGAGCCCAAACTCGAGGGGTTTACTAGTAGCCACTGAAGAGTTCTACTGTCCATCTTCTGGCTCCAACACCAGACCCTCGTTACCATTTTTTTTTTTTGTTTCCGGGTTGGAAAATCCTCATGGATGTCCGCCGCCCTGTGTCTGTCAGACTCTTACTGACTAAAAACCACCCCGGTGTTCCATCTCACACCTACGCCCGGGGGTCGCGGGAACGTACGATCCTTCCGCAGCCCCCGACTGGTGCCGGCCCGCCGCTGCGGGCCCCGACCCTCGTTACAAAGTCCAATCGATTGGACTCGTCAAAATAAATTCAATGAGCCCAAACTCGAGGGGTTTACTAGTAGCCACTGAAGAGTTCTACTGTCCATCTCCTGGCTCCATCACCAGATCAGCTCCAACATACCAAAATTATAGTTTTGTCATCCAAACTACATACATATACATACAAAGTTTCATTTCGATACGATAATTAGTAGGTTAAAAATGACTTCTAAGATTTTCTTACATTGTTTGTTAGTTAGTTACAACCGTACGCAAAATACGCGCATTGACGTGGAGTTGCGGAAACCAGCCCGTATTACCTATTACCTACCTATTACCTAGTTAGTTACAAGTGAAGCTAATAAAAACGTGTTAAAAAGCTCCGTAAAATCAACCGACCTAATGGATAAATAGCATTAACGACATAGTTACCTAACCTTCTTTTAAACCAACTTGAATACAGATCAATATTCAAATAAGTGCAGCATCAAATGGAGCGTTAATTAAAATCAATCATGCATCAAACCAAAACAAGAGTTGTTATGTGTCGGTAAGGTATACCCGTGTATTTTTAATATCAATTTATTATTGTGTACAAACGACATAGCAACAGTGAGTGGCGTTATGAAATCACATTAGAGTCATCGTACCAGGCAGTGGCCTACATAATAGCCACTTTGCACTTAAAATACCTGTTTCTAAGAATTTATCTAAACCAATCGTTTTGCCTACCAATGGTACTTAATAGGTATTTTTGGAACAATAAATATGACAAGAACTGGGTTGAGCGGAGTTCACAATACTACTACAGTCCGGCCGTCGAGAGAATGCATTGTTGACACCTGTCAGTGCGACAATTCCAGTAGCTAATGAAGATCAAATTCGCAAAACATGTATTCGTTGTATGAAACTGACAGGTGTCAAGAATGCATTCTCTCGAAAGCCGGACTGTAAGAAATGAAGTCTTCTAATCTAATGAAATTCACAAGTCCTAATGTTATGACTTCGGCCAGTGACTTGTACTTGAAATGAGATACCATTAGACATTGATGACTGTAATGACGGCGGCAATCAATGAGTCATCATCTGCCTAGCCTATTCCCAACTATGATGGGGTCGGCTTCTAGTCTAACCGGATTCAGCTAAAGACCCATATTTAACATGAAGCGACTGCCTATCTGTCCTCCACAACCCAGTTACTGGGTAATACGATACCCCTTGGTAAGACTGGTTGTCAGACTTTCGGGCTTCTGACTACCCGTAACGACTGTCAAAGATCCACGAATGACAGCCGGGACCAACGGTTTAACGTGTTTCCCTAGGCATGGAAGAGTCTCGGTATGTAAAGATGGTCACCCATCCACAGACCAACCGCGGCAAGCGTAGCTTAACCTGATCGATCGACCTGTGCGGCTGTTATAAAAATATTGTATATATGTGCATATATATGTTTTGATAATAAAAGTATTTTATTAAAATCCCAACGATAGAGAAACCACAGTTTTGCGGAACTACATAGGAGATTAAATCAGTGACTGGAAAAATCTATTCCAAGCCTTGTTTAACATTGAGCAAAATTGAACGTTACGTCAAATACACCCACATCCGGCAGCCGACGCCAACGATCAAGTGCAATTAAGCCCTAACATGGCCTCAGGCGTAGAATAGTGTCAAGCTTACCTCGGTATAACAATCATAACAGGCAAACGAAAAAAAACCTTAATGCCTTGTTTAAACAAGTGTAGCAAATGTGCCAATTTAGACCTAAGTATGAAATTGTCGTAATGTTCGAGTGAACTGGATAATTAGAGCTCGTTTCTCCTCCTCGATGTAGCATGTCATCCGATACTAAGTGGGCAAGAAGATACCAAGAAGGTCTAATTGTACCATAGACACCACAATTTTCTCGTCGGAAATGGAACATGAAAAAAATAGTCAGTTTGATATGCAACCTCATTATTACGGCTTTGTCATTATGCAGAAACAAAGTTAATGATACATAAAGAGTGATGAGGGATTCATTTGTTTTGTCACGTCGGATGAGCTTTTGTGTTTAATTTAGAAAAAATTTGTAACGCTTTATAGCTGGAGTATTTACCAAAGTTATTTCTAGCCATTATTAAATATAAGCTATGTTGATAAATTTCGGAATGCTAAGTGTCCTGTCCAGTACCCTAATTTCGAAACACAGTTTCAATCACGATCCGAGAGTTTTGAAAGATATTTCTAATCCATTGATTCATAGGTTTAATAAATTTGTCTACTCAACAACGTAAATTACGCAATGAACGTGGCTCAACTGTCAAAGTTTATGAAAATGACATCAATTGTCATTTTACGTGTGTTAGGTACTGTTATTATGGTGTGGTATTTGATTTTCGTTGCATAACCATACTACCATCAAATGCAGTTTTTAGTAAAAACTTTCATTAAATATCGTTTTCAAATAGTACACCACATTATTTATTACACTGGTCTTTCAGTTATCGCTCGCTGATGTAATTTGAAATTACTTACAAGTTTGTTTCATGCTTACAAATGCGATCAATCATAGGAGAACGGCTTCATACTTATTATGGCCTATTTCAATGTAGCATTATTTACAGTTGAAAACTTGCCTGCCAATGAAAGCAAGAAAAAATTTAATAAAACAAAACAATTAAGCATATCCGCTATCTTTGTTTTGTTTTCTTAAATTGTTTCTTCGTGGCTCAAAAGGCTGCCCAACTTAAATGGGACTGGGCAGGAAAGTCTGCTTTGGGCCCAAAGCAGATATGTCCCGCTCAGAGCGGTGCCGTGAGACTGAGACAAAGAGACGAGGCCGCAGTAGGCCACGTAGGAGATGGCGGGATGAAAAGAACAGATTCCGCTAAAACTGGGAGGAGGACGTGCGATCGAAAGAAAGAGTGAGGGCAAGCCTTTGCCCAGCGGGGTAATTGTGTAAAAACAGTATCAGTAGCAATGGCTTTCACTTTAACAGTTCAACAAAATTCATTGCGTTATTTACGTTGTTGAGCAGACAATTTTCTCGAACTTATTATGCAATGGATTAGCAATATCCTTTAAAATGATTCAGATTGTGATTGATAGTGTGTTAAGCATTAGAGGAACAGGAATAGGACAGCGCCGGCTAACATTAAAAAAACTGGTCACTTTGATGGTACAGAATGTGAGAGCATAATGGAAGAAATTCACAATAATTAGAACAATCAAAATGTATCGAACGATCGCGAAATTGCTAGTAATGCAATAATTTGTAAACAGCCAGTCATGTTTATAAGTGCACCAGGGTTCCATTGTAACCAGCCTCATGCCTTTTTTGATTACGCAATGGCATTACTGAAACAAACCATGCTAGGCTAGCTTATAAACTAAAATCAATTATTCTTACGGTAAAATACGTCGTCAATCAATTATTACTTACGTTTGATAAATGTTACTTGTGCATCACGTTATATTCATATATCATACCTATTTGTTCGTGTGTATGTTGCATTTCTTCGATAAAGTTATCACAATTCAATTAAATTATTATTTTGTCGAATTTAGGAATTATTATTATAAAAATCGAATACGTTTATTTACAATATCTAATATTACGCTCCATTATATGTTACATAATGTTGATTGTGTGTGACTAAACTATGCAATATATTAAAATTGCATATTATTTAATTTCCTCTACCTCTTCAAAAATCATGGCAATTGCAGAGCAGAAGTAACATATAAAAATGCAGCACAGTTTGTCCTCAGATACTTACCGCACTTGAACAGTATTTTCGAAATAAACGACTTTTTCACTAAAGAATTTGTCCCCATATAATGTTATGTACTTTTTCATACAGGGTGGTTTATCAACCGATAAAACAAAGTCAACAACAAAAATTTTGCTGTTCCATTATATTTTCCGCATAGACTTTTGTAGGAACAGCAGCCTTTTTAAATAACCGAAGTAAAATTTTAACGCAGTCAAGCAAGCGAATGTTTTAATAACATGAAGCATTGGTTAAAAAATTTCTTTCAAAATCCTTCAGATTGTAATAGACAGTGCGTTACGCAATTGAGATGCTGTTTTTAATTTAAAAAAATACAAAGATAGGTAGGTACTATAAACCTCGACACGCAGTTACTATTGAACCCATAATGCCCAAGTACCTATAATGTATTAATTTGTTCAGCTGACCCAACATGTAACCGACCTTCTACTAATACAATTATATGTTTAATTCTTATACCTAATAATACATTATTGGATTATTGGGAATGCGTAAATGGAGACTATTGACAGAAAGATTATTACTTTTATCTATAGTAAGTATGTGCATGCATGGGGTGCATTCGTGTAGCCAACATGAGGAGTATATAATACTTCAGTCATGTTAGTCCATGTTAGTACATCGGCTAACTGAGTGTCTTTAGTACTACTACCTACTATTCCCATAGCATTTACATCGGCACGAACGAAACGAAAAAAAAACTGACGTTTCATAGAGAAGTGCAACATCTATAGTCACAATTTATGGAACAGCAATTTTATATAATTTATTTTAGACATATACCGTATGGATACCACTACATTTTGACGAGTTATGCGAACGTAAATGTAGGGAACAGCTGATTTTTTTTCACGACCGATTTCGTTAATTTTTTTTATATCGTTAGAAAAGGCGACAACAAGTATGTGGTATAATTTATTGCATATTGTAGTTTCCATATTGTAGGTATATATAGTTTCAGCGAGTAAGTTCAAAATCATGTGTTTAATCCATGGTAACAAGTATCGCGTCGGTGTCCCTGCCACCGTGTATAAGTATAGTTCGTGCCGATGCGAGAAAAGTTGGTTATTTATATCAACCAAGTTCTGTAAAAGCCGAAAGTGGTAACTAATTCTACAAGTTCCGAATGCAATATGTTATCTTCTCTCTAAGGGGCTCCCCCTTAGAGAGAAGATAATATATGCATTTCTGTCAAATAAATCGTCGCATATCGTAGTGCACCGATCACTTCTGAACATGAGCTATTTCCCGATCCTCCGATCTTGCAGGACAAGACATTCTTTTAGTTTTTGCCTTCGAAACCGCTGATTCTACATTATTTATTGCGGTCATTTTAGATCTCCCGCGGTGTTCAGTACAAAATATATGACGTTGAAATAGCCCGATATTGTAAGAGAAATAGGTTACTGGACAAAACCAATTATTACTAGCGTTATGGTCAGAGAACTTACAGCAGTAATACTAGAAGATCGGCAGCGTCAAAAACTTACATATAAGTAGTTAAGTACTAATAAAAGTTAATAAAAAAGAGAATCTTTCGATTTGGAATGCTAAATAAAAGAAACAAAAGAACAATGACATAGACAATTTATGTTTATCAATAGAACTTTAATATACCAAATTAATTAGTTGTGTCAGCTGAATTCAATTCAGTTTTTTCTAAGATAAAATGAATACTCAAAATGGATTAAGTTCAATAAATGTACAAAAATGAACATTGATATTATCGAAATCAGTCAATCCGTGAGCCAAATATAAAAAATCAAAATAGCCATAGCGTTCCATACAAAATATATGAGAAAATGTAATAATGGAGATAAGTAATTTATCTCCATTATTATTTTTTCGTGAGATTTTCCGATGCTTTAATAGTTATTCTGTTTATTATTTACCTATTCGTGGCGGAGACAAATCCAACAAATCAAAGATCATAAACATCGGTCTAATGGTGTAACTAACCAGACTTTGTTTTATTTATATAGTTATAGATTACAAATTTAAGTTTTTTTAAAACTTTGCTAACTACTTATGTACAGACGCCAGCACATCAAGCTACTACAATCTGTCAAATTTCTTTAATAGATTTTCAACTTTATCTCTAAAGCATAAGGTTCAAAGTTGATTGGGAAAATTTGACAGTTTCGGGTAGCTTGATGTGCTGGCGTCTGTACCTACCTATAGCAAAATATTTATTTGCTTAGGTAAGTTAGGTACC
Organism: Luperina testacea; assembly: GCA_927399505.1. Classification (NCBI taxonomy): domain Eukaryota; kingdom Metazoa; phylum Arthropoda; class Insecta; order Lepidoptera; family Noctuidae; genus Luperina; species Luperina testacea. Next base: position 7,435,593 of record OV656763.1, on the reverse strand, counting down.
TAAGCTTGAAAATGTTACCGATTTCCGTAACCGCTAGTCTTTCAAGTTAGCGGCCCTTTATAAAATATCAGACAATGTAGATACTTGTTGTACTTGATTATATGCAAATCTATGTATAAATTTTATTAGTACCTGTCCAGACAAGTGGACATTGCATTTAGACATAATAACACCAGTGTCTATACGGCTATTGAGTTTGAACCGGTTATTTGTGTTACTCATTATTTTGCAATTTGAATCGCTGGCCGTTATTAGTTTATGCACACGCAAGGTTTCTACGAATTTATATATAAATTGCCTTATATTAAAAGCTGTTTTTGTAGTGTTATAAAAAGTATTATATACAAACAAAAAACGTCCTAACCGTACATACAAAAGTTTGATATTTATAGCACAGAATAACTAATAGTAGGTACTTGGTTATAGTGACTTATTTTGTGAAAGGAAAGGCATAATGATGAGGAATCTAAAAATAAATAGGAACTCTTTTAAATCACCTTAATTTGTTACAGTTCACGTTTAATCTAATGAGCATCTAAATCTCGTTTAAAAAGATCGCCGCAGACGATTGTGCAATCGACCGTTCAGATTTTTAGTACATAGATACCTAGATCTTAACGGTGCAACATACCTTCTAAAGTTTAAAGATGCGAGTAGAGAATGTAGACCATTAAATTTGCCGATTGCGACAGTTTAGTGCAAGCCGGGTTTTAAGGCTCCCGCAGACGGGCACGACGCGAAGGTGCGATTCTGGTAGAGCCAATTTCCATGTAGTTTTCATAGAAATTGTTCTACTGAAGTAGTGTGGCGCATATCTGCGGGAGCGTTCTACGTCATCTCCGATTGAATATGGTCCTCTTGCAAATGTTATGCTCCACTAATTCTTTTTGTACTATGTCTATTAGTGTCACAGGCTCACAGTGATCGTGACGTAGGTGATCAGTAAATAATCATCATCATCAAGTTTCTTTTGCAACATAAGTAGCCTTTGCACGCGGCTCCGCTCTCGTAGATGTCGGAAAATAACCCACGGGAACGTACTACCGGGTCTACCGGGATTTTTACCGGGGTTTTCATATGTGTAACTCTATTGGTTTACGCGCGCTCCCAGTTGACATGATTTTTTCCGACATCTTCAACAGTCATCGTCATACATATTTCAGCCAATTCACACAAAACCTTAATGAATCATACACCTAAACATTCCTCATGAACCACTCCGTCCATTGGTGAAAAGCATAATACGTATATGAAAATCCGTTCGGTAGTTTTGTGTTTTTCGCGTAAAGACAGACAAACGCAGCACAGCGAGGGACTTGTTTTTATAATTGAAGTGATAGTGATTACAGAGTCAAAAATCACAAAATAACAATTAAATAAGGTAAAAAAACTCTCAACTCTTGTTTGTTGTATAAAATAAGAAACCAACCTAGACCAGCACCGGCATTATTTCGTTTTCCTTTATAGGCCCAGCCGGTCGATTCTGTAAAAATCTCACCGTGAAAACATAGGTGAAGTGAGTTTGTTTTTGCTAGGAATTGACACTATTGACAGCTCACTCCACGCTCACTTCACCTATGTTTTCACGGTGAGATTTTTACAGAATAGCACCGCAGTGCAGTTCTAACTTTTCCTCTACAAAAAGCACATTCAGAAAACAATAGAAAAGTTATAAATAAAGTAACATTAAAGTCCGTTCACTCTTACACACTAAGCAGGCCAATTCCTGTAATTAAAAACGTTTATAATCTAGTCGAAATCTCATCTCAGAAACATTCAATGTCAAAAACTTGTCAAAAATTTATGGAAATTAGAGGTATTTTTGACAGATTGAGATCAAACTGTGAACACCAATAATAATACATTTATTTAGACACATTTTGATGACATGTTCAGCACAACAAATTAAATTAAATAAAAAAAAGTAAAAGATAGTTAATAAAAAAAATAAAAATAATTAAAGATATAAGTACCTAGTGCGTAGACCCCACACTAGGATACCCTGTTTCGTGGGATCTAGTTATTAACGTCGTAGCGTTGAACGTTCTTAAAATTACGAATTATTGTCCCCAAAAGGAGTTTTTCCTATATTACACATTTGTTATTATTTTTAGGAACAGCTGATCAAACAAGACTGATCAGTTGATAGCTAACTACTGTCAATAGAATTTAAATAAGTATTGAAAACACAAATTGTGTGATTCAAAACTAGTTTATTGACCTTGTAAGTCAGTTTTGCCGGTTTTTCCATGCCACAGAACTTTTTTACGTACATTTCTTTTTTGTAGTTTTTTTATTTAAATTTGTTCATAAGAGTTATAGACATTGTAAACATTTGCGCGGGAATCATTACACCAGCAGGAAAATATGTTTTTTTTTTTTTAATAATAGCAAGGAATTTTAATTGTGTAGCATTTGATAAGGTTTTATCAAATTAGAATTATCTACTGTTAGGTACGGATAATTTTAATTTGTTACTTATTTATTGAGTTTGGTCTTAATGTAACAAGTTTTTAAATAAATCATTGGAACAAAATTATGATATTTAAATCGCAGATAACTTAAATAAAAGCCTGTATTAAAATAGTGTTTCATCGATAACTAAATAATTTATGCCTGTCCTGCAAGATTCTATAATTAACGATTTACTACAATTTGTGTGAAAAATAATAATAACAAATAATTTATATCTATATAATGAACTAAAGGAAATAATAATAATAACTTTATTTTCAATTTTAGAATTTGCCTAGATGGCAATAAGTTAATTCTATGACATTATTCTTTTAAAATTGCATAAATCACTGATTACTCCACTAGCACCCAAGCTAAGATTAAACTTATGTTATGGGTGCCAATGAATGCGATCCGCGGCCACTGACCTATTCGTAATCCAAAGCACACATGCTCAAAGTAATTTTCAGCAAAACTACTTAGTTAGCACTTACTATTATCGGGTTTTATAGCACTAATAAAATTGTGAATATTATGAAGAATATTAAATGCAATCATACAGCATTTGTCTTTATATTTTATTTGAATAAGCATAATTACAAAGTACGGCTCTATAATTATTTCTATTGTCAATATCGATAAAATACTTAGATAAACAATGCATTGTTATATTGCGTATGTATTTATTTGATATATAAATAAACTTACCTACCTACTAATATTCTGTTGCATTAATTCATGTCATGCAAATAATTTCAGTTGATTTATGTTAACGATACAATATACTTAAGTAAAAACATTTTTTTTTAATTATATTATTCATGCACTTCTTACTTTACAACTAACACGAAGACAATAAGAAAGTTAACATTTACGTAAATAAATAAATAAGTTTTCTTGAATAATTTTATTTTGTGGTTAAAAGCCACAATAGCTTCCTTGACTTCTTAACACCTGAGTTGATTGCGAACCTAATTTCAAAGAAATTCAGCTGTCCGATTAGAATTATCAACACTTTCCGCGATACGCGTGTTACTGTGTATCATAGTGACCATTTTTTTCTGAACAATACGTATTTTACAGTGTACATACCTGCAATGGATGACCGGCCGGCAACGCACACTGACGTTTCCTAATCAAAACAAATGACAGCTGAGTGAATAATCGAATTAAGCTGAGAGATAACAGTTATATAAACGTAAAGTTCCTTTATATACTTGAATACAACACTTCCACGATATAATCTGCAATAATAAACCAGATTCGAATTTTTAAAAGTTTTTCTAAGTTAACGTAAACGTTTACGCGGCACGCGAGAGGAAAGGCGCGCGGTCCGTGTAGCTTCGCTGTTATTACTGAGTAAAAACGTATTTTGCTTCGTTCCGACGTATACCACCACGTTGAACGTAGACGTATTCACACAGATCTAGCGAGGGGCTATCACGATATCCTTGCTCCTGGATTTCCTACGTAATGTCCTGGTGCACAAGGTCTAAAATAGGGAATGTAATGTAAGCGCCCACGGAAGTCCTAAATCCATTCCTATTGGTGACAAAATTGTAAATATAAGGTACATAAGTGATACACTGAGTTTGATAGAGAAATGACCCTTATAATGTTAGCGTTGTTTTTTATTATTTTCATTGATCTCGATGCCGGTGAATTAAATTGCTTGAATAAATAGTAATTATCTCTTAGCAAATTAGTCATTACATAACTCGTTTTAATTGAGTGTTCTCGTAAACAATAGCTAATAAACGAAATCTTTTCTTTTTATGTTTTGTTTTTCAATGTGTTGGAGCACGTCTTTTTTCGTTGTTTTTGTTTTTTTGAAGTTTATTAACATAGTGTTTTATTCATTGTTACTCATATATGGATTGTGAATTTGTGAGTGAAATAAAGAATATATTATTTTGTAGATTAGTTGCAGTACTTAAATGACTACAGTTGGTTATAATAAGTAGGTATTTATCAGTTTACCTAATTATGAGGGGTTTATAGTTTAAAAAGTATGACTGAATTACTTATATCATATACTAAACAAACCGGTTAATTAAGTATTAGCATTATGAATTTACTTATAATTTATTCGTATTAATAATGTTAGTTTGTGTGGCACGGCACGGCTTAAGCGTGCTTTCCGGGGTCTACCCTCCGTGCCTTGGAAAGCACGCTTAAGCCGTTGGTCCCGGCTGTCATTCATTCATTGACAGTCGTTACGGGTAGTCAGAAGCCCAAAAGTCTGACAACCAGTCTTACCAGGGGGTATCGTATTACCCAGTAACTGGGTTGTGGAGGTCAGATAGGCAGTCGCTCCATGTAAAATACTGGTATTCAGCTGCATCCGGTTAGACTGGAAGCCGACCCCAACATAGTTGGGAAAGGGCTAGGCGGAAGATGAGGGCGTTTGTGCACTACAAGGAATTTTACTGTCCGGCACGGCAGTCCGATTTTTTACGGCCCCATATGGCACGCCATAGTAAAAAAATTAAACCGGTCTCGGCGACGGTAAAATTCCATGTAGTGCACAAACGCCCTTAGTGTTTGCCAATCGTATTTCAAAACAACATGTTTGTTATAAATGTCGAACATTTCAAAACAAATCTAATCCAGCTGGACTAAGATGCGCTGATCTGAAGATCGGATGCGGAAGGCGCATTTTGCGACGCAAGTGCGGAGAACCCTATGTCCAGCAGAGGATGACGATAATACCTACCTATAATAGGTTCAACTGATTCATTGTGTTCTTACCTCTTCTGCTATTATGCCATTATATTAATAGGATAGGTATAAAGGGATTTGACTGCCTCGTTGATCTAGTGATCATAAGCGGTAAGTACAATGCGTGCCACGTAAGAAGAGACTTGACCCCGCCTCCCCCGCTCTTTCCGCCGCCCCTATGACGTCCGGTCCCGTCCCGCACTCAGACCTCATACCGCTAAAGATACCTAAAATCGTGTTCTGCGCATGTCAGACCACGTGGTGTGTCAAGTCTCTTCTTACGTGGCACGCATTGTAGTGCAGAGCATGAGGTCGTGGGTAGCTTGACCTGTACCCAAATTGGGTAACACACTATCAATCACAATCTGTGGGGTAATTGCGTAATACACTATCAGTAGCAATGGCTTTCATTTTGACAGTTCAACAACATTCATTGCGTTATTTACGATGTTGTGCAGACAAAGTTTTCGAGCTTGAAGCAATGGATTAGCAACACCCTTCAGAATTATTAAGGTTGCAATTTATATAGTGTGTTACGCAATTAGGGTGCTGAATTATTTTGAAGGATATTGATAATCCAATGCTTTTTTTTTTTCAGGATGGGAAATCATCAAATGACCCCTCCCGCTCTGAGTGGAGCGGAAGGGAGTATCAGACTCTTACTGACTAAAACCCACCCGTGTTCCTACCTTAGCCCTTTATGTTCCGGGCCAGCGGTAACCCTTTCGGACGATCCCGCTAAAGCGTCATTACTTCGTTTTCGCTTAATATTCTTTCTGGCTTTTTTTTCCTTTTGCTCGGCTCCTAAGGGTCGTAGTGTGGTGTTATGAGCCATAACCTTAATAATTTTTCAAATTCGTAGTTCGTAGTAGTTTCGTAGTTTCGTTTTCAAATTCGTAGTTCGTGCAGACAAAATTTTTGAGCTTGAAGCAATGGATTAGATTGATTGAAAAAGAAAATGATTAAGGTTGAAATAGAAAATGATTAAGGTTGCAATTTATATAGTGTGTTACGCAATTAGGGTACTGAATCATTTTGAAGGATATTGATAATCCAATGCTTCATAAGTTCTTAAAATTTGTCTGCTCAACAACGTAAAAAACGCCATGAATGATGTTGAACTTGAACTCTCATAATGAAAGCCATTGCTAGTGTTAGTGTGTTACGCAGTTGTACAATGCGTGCCACGTAAGAAGAGACTTGACACACCACGTGGTCTGACATGCGCAGAACACGGTTTTAGGTATCTTTAGCGGTATGAGGTCTGAGTGCGGGACGGGACCGGACGTCATAGGGGCGGCGGAAAGAGGCAGGAGGCGGGGTCAAGTCTCTTCTTACGTGGCACGCACTGTATCTATCTAATATAAGTACCTACTTAACGGAATCTTTCAACGTAATTTTCACTAACTTTAAGACGTCCGATTAACTTGAAAATTTGCACACGTATCAAGGACCGATGACAATACATTAATTTGGTATCTTGGTGCTGATCTGATAATGAAGCCAGGAGACGGATAATGGAACTCTTCAGTGACTACTAGTAAACCCCCCGAGTTTGGGCTCAAATGATTTGTTTTGAAGTTTCCAATAGATTGGGCTTGATAACGAGGGTCTGATGATGAAGCCAAGAGGTGGATAGTGGAACTCGTCAGATGGCTACTAACACACACTTCGAGTTTGGGCTCATATGATTTGTTTTGACGTTTCCAATAGATTGGGCTTGGTAACGAGGGTCTGATGATGAAGCCAAGAGGTGGATAGTGGAACTCGTCAGTGGCTACTAACACACACTTCGAGTTTGGGCTCATGATTTGTTTTGACGAGTAGTAACAACATAATGCAAACTGTATTTAACTGTAGATAATATTGAGTATGTAGGTATAGGTACTTTTTTAATATTTATACATAAACATTTAAATTGCAATGCCTCAACAGGCATCAAAGTTCTAAGAACCTACATAATGTACACAACTTCAAAAAATTTTTTTTTTTTTGCGCTGGACCATACCTGGTTACTTTCTGGTTGCTGAGATATTGAAGGTCAAAGTTCAACTTTTTATTCATAAAAAGTTGAACTTTGACCTTCAATATCTGGTCCAGCGCAAAAAAAAAAAAACACTAGCGTCTGCCCGCGACATCGTCCGCGTGAAATTTCTTGTTTTCAAACAAGAAATTTCACGCGGACGATGTCGCGGGCAGACGCTAGTGTTATATAACTTTAAATACTCCTACGATCCCTGTACCGTTGCATGCACCCATTAGCACAATGTTTTGCGTGCGTTACATTGTGCATACAAATAGTGAATTGTGACACCAAAAATAAAAGTCGTTTCCCAGCAATATTTTTGCACAAAGTTACTTAGTTTTGATGTATGTACAAAATGACCAGAAGATGGCTTCGTCAAGGGTCTTGTTAACCCTGTAGTCAAGTTTATTTAAAAAATACCAGAGAGGAAGAGACTTATCGTCACATACATAAGTCTAATAGGCAATAGCAGATAATAACTTTCCATGTCAGATATGTGTTCTTTTCTTTCGAAGGCTGTTAATTAATTGGAAAACCGCTAGAAATAATTTCGATCTTCAATACTTCTTCTTCTTCGTTTGGTAACAGCCTGAAAGTGCTGATTGGGTTGTTTTACTTTAACCCATATAGTCTTGACTCTTGACTAATTACTTTTTTATTGTATTTTGTTTGAAATTTTAATTGTATTTTGACAATGGAATTGTATTTTGACATTTGAATTGTATTTTGACATTTTAAACGTATTTTGACATTTTGATCTTATTTATTTATGTATCTTTCTTTCTTTTATTTATCTCTTTTTTTCTTATTTTGACTATTAAGTATTTATTAATTGTATGAACTGTTAATTTTTATCCGATGGTTGTGTTTAAATGTTCTTATTTTTTTATTAGTTAAAGTATCGTCTTCATTTATGTATTTAAATTTTTCATGTCGAATCTTGGACAGAATGTATGACTCAACTTTAATTATTCACGACCTTTGTATAGGTACCTACTTACCTGCATTCTAGCAAATAAATAATTTGATTTGATTTGATTTGAATGAGATACAATTAATAACCTAAGTATCTATTCTTCCTGGCTCTCTGGAATCTAATCTAAAATCTAATCTAATAATGCTAAGGAGCCGGATAACCTTTAACCTTTAACCGGTTAGCCTTTAACATTATCAGCCTATAACGTTCCCACTGCTGGGACACAGGGCTCCTCTCTGTAAGAGGTAGTGGGCCGCCGCGATCCACCACGCGGGCCTAGTGTGGGTTGGTAGATGTCACGTCTTCGATTTTTGGTTCTAGGACATACCGGTTTCTTCACGATATTTTTCTTCGTCGTTTTGAGAGCAGTGGTGATGAAATAATTTAGACAAAGTAAATCGCCTCTCTGGGTTCGAACCTACGACTTACAACAAGTCGCGGCCGTTACTAGTACCTATTTGCTACTAGGCCACCACTGCTCCGCACTTCCCCTTTAAGGTGTATAGATGGCTCACTGACCTTGTGCATGTGGGCGGAGCTAAGCGTCCTACGTAAAACGCGTGCGGTGGCGCGGTACACTAAAACGAAATTCAAAGAATATGCAGAAGCGCAGACATGCCGCACGTAGGTCGCCATTTTTGCCTACGATTCCAGAAGGGAATGGCGGATGCAAGACTGATATATTTTGTACTAGCTGTTACCCGCGACTTCGTCCGCGTGGAATTTAAGAAAAAAGTTATTGTTGAGTTCGCAGAGTTTACGATAACTTATTAATTCTGTATTCCGCGTAAAGAAATACCTATGCATGTTTAATGAAATTCTTCTAATATTTCTCCATTTAGTTCTTTTTGATCGTTTTTGCATTTTTAGTTTAATTATTATTTATATTTAGTTTTTCGTATTAGCCTTTTTATATAGGTACAATATTTGGTGTACAATTTTCTTGGGCTAAAACAAAAACACTATATTATTATATTATTTATTCAATCAATTTCTATGGAGATTAAGGAATCTTCACGTATAGGATCCACTTATAAATATAACTATACTCCGTTTCTTTATTATGATTTGTTTACATTTGGAAGTACCTAATTAAACGGAGTATAATACAACCTCCCTATTTGAATCGGATATTATTCAATATTTCATTTCATTGGTTTTAATTTTTTTTCGTAGGAACCTATTTTCTTTTTTTTTCTAAAATAAAAGTAGCCTAAGTTACTCCTTATTCACCTATCTGCTAGTGAAAGTCCCGTCTTAATCGGTCCAGCCGTTTCAGAGATTAGCGGGAACAAACAGACAGACAGACGGACAGACAGACAAAAATTGTAAAAAAAAATATTTTGGTATATTACAAAAACAGTCAGAAGTCGACTAGCAATCTCACAAAACTATGGCATAGCAATATTAGTACTAAAGTGGAGTCATTTTAATAGGTAACATTTGACAATTCATCAAATATTCAACAACGTAACCTTGTAACGGCGGGCATAAAATAACATATTTTTTCGTTTTGTTAGAACTGCACAATTGCTTACCTTTTTTCAATTACGATTACATATTTATTGTAATAATGACCGATACGAGTAATTTTACGATTTGCTTTCATTAATAAACCATTCTAAACATAATAAACAATTTCTGATCTAATGAACTGAACGTCGTTACAAGGTTACGTCAGTTAACCATTTTTCTTTTTAAACACTAGGGATGTTACTCTAAAAATCGAAAGCTGATAAGTAGCATCGAATGCAATGATGACTTGTGAAGAAATATCACCATAAATTAATAATTAATAATATCTCTGAGTGCTGACAGCAGTGATGAAGATGACAATACTTTTAACAGTTCTGATAGTTCAACTGAATAAATGCAATTTTTTTGTTAAATTGTGTACTTGTCTTATTTTGCTCCTTAAATTTACGAAAAAAATAATAATAATGGGACAGGGATTCATCTGATGATTTTTAAAATTCGCATATGTTTCAAGTCCGTATCGATTCATTCACTTTAATCGATGTTTATAAGCAGGTCACCTCACTATGAGGATAAAACTGACAGACGTCAAATGTTACCTATTAAAATGACTCCACTGTAATGTAATTACCTTCTTCTATAAGAACGTTTGACAACACTACAAATTGGCCACATGATTGTTATTACAAATTTCAATAAGGTTCGCAAGCGTTACGGTGGCCAAAGTGGCTAACACTGTACCTCGCATGGCGAACGTTCGGGTTCGAGTCTCACATCAAACATGAAAAATATTTTTCAAGTATTACACGTTTACACGTGAAATAAGAATGCCGAGTTGCTAACCAATAATTATGTTAAATATTCCACAAATAAACGAAGATTCTTTTGTTTTACAATTATTATTTTCAATCTTAGTTGGAAGTAAAAATACTTGCATAGGAAATTGACCCGTTACCTTCTATGAATAAGGAGCACAATCGCGTTTACAATTAATATTTTCAGTAAAAATACTTTCATACGAAATTGTTCCGTAGACTCTAATTGATAAGGAGAATGATCGCATTTGCGAAAACTGACGCGTTGGGTACCTAATACCTATGTAGTTTTTGAGCGAGTAGCCGTATAAAATACTTTGAAGTCTTGCAATTATTTCGAGTCGGTACCTAGTGTAGGTACGTACTTTGGTATCTGTTTGTTGATGAAAGCTGTTTATTATATTTTATTTTTTGATTAGTTTTTTCTAAGTTATGTTGTTGGTGTAAATGTTTGTACTATCAGTATATAAAAAATGGTCAACAAGAAAATAAACGGAAGGCAATAAAGAGATCTTATTCGACGAAACAAATTGTAAAGTAAGTACCTACTTTTTTGTACACACCATATTTTGTTTGTACAGATTATGACGCGTAATTTCGACGTACATTACAACAGCTCGATTGGTCTAGTGGTCTCGTGCGTCACGTCACTATAGTTTAGTCACTAACGCCCGTCTTCAAATCCAAACTTTTCCATATTTGTTTTTTTTTTATTTTCTTATTTGATATGTTTTTTTAATTATTATTTTACTTTTTGCCGATTTTCTTGTTTGAAAATTTTCAGACTATATTATTATTGCTTACACTCTTTTGTAAAACACTGTAGGTATATAATTTTTTCCGAATCAAGCTTGGTGGACGTTTTTATTTTATTTTTATTATATTACTCTAGATTCTGAAGAAAAATAACTATAGGAATAAAAATGATTGTTTTTATTAAAATAACAATTACTTATTGAATTATTTTAAAAATAAGAAAATAAAAATATGCGCATTATAATTAAAAAATAACAAAACAAAAGATAAGTACATTATAATTAAAAAATAACAAAACTAAAGATTATGCCGTCTACTGAGATTCGAACCTGGTGATTACGCAGTGAGAATCCGGACAGTAGAGCGCGGAGGCAATCGTGTATCTTATTCGAGTCGCGAAATTACGCTTCTAAATATAATGGAAGTCGCTCATCGACGAAATCCGCGCGGTGCACCCCGCCGATGGCGGGGACTATTCGTATCCCACTTCATCTGCTTCACCCCCTCAAATTCATAAAAGTCGTCTATTCACCGCCACGTAAAGAAATACCTATGCTAATTTTATTGAAATTCTTCTAATATTTCTCCATTTAGTTCTTTTTGATCGTTTTTGCATTTTAGTTTAATTATTATTTATTTTTAGTTTTTCGTATTAGCATTTTTATATACAATATTTGGTGAACGATTTCCTTGGGCTAAAACAAAAACACTATATTATTTTATTATTTATCCAATCAATTTCATTGGAAATTAAGGAATCTTCACGTATAGGATCCACTTATAAAAAATAAAAAAAACTATAAGTACTCCGTTTCTTTATTATATGATTTATTTACATTTGGTTAAGTACCTGAATAAACGTAGTATACAACCTCCCTATTTGAATCGGATATTATTCAATATTTCATTTCATAGGTTTTAATTTTTTTTCGTGGGAACCTATTTTCTTTTTTTTTTCTAAAATAAAAGTAGCCTAAGTTACTCCTTATTCACCTATCTGCTAGTGAAAGTCCCAGTCACAGAAATAAATCCGCACAAGAATATGAGAAGGTAGTAATCAATAAACTCAGTAATGCAAATACCTACTCGTAGATTGACAACTAAGAATGCTCATTTTTTATAAATTAAGGTATTTGAAAACATTTTTTTTTATTGTGAGTAAGTATTATAAAAGTCCAGGAAATTAAAACAATTTGTCAGGATATCACTCACAATTTTTATTAAGTTTTCTACAAAATCACTTAACACTTGTATACACTTCAACTGTTCGACGTCGACTGCCCAACGATCGTGCGCACTACTTCCCACCACTTGTTATATTTTTACCGGAAACACTATTATAATAAAATGTGGTGGTACAACCGGAAGTAGTGCGTGCGGTAACACTTAATTTTATTATTAATGTAAACAGTAAATATTGTATTTATATTTAATAACAATAAATATTGTTACTAAATTTAAATACAGATAATAATTTAAACATGTCTATGATTGATCAAATTAAATATCTAAAAATGATTAACCGACCGGAAATCAGATTATCGAAGAAAGAGTTTCTAACAGTCGGCCTTTCCTGATACATTTCCCGTCCCGGGAAAATTAATTCTCACACAAAACAAACAAACAAAAAAAAATAATAAAAAAATAACGTAATTAAACCGATAAAATAATTACTCAGCTTATTTGTGTACTTTCTTAAATCTACGTACACTTTTTACAATTGAAATATTAATGCCTCGACATATATTTAATATGTGTCGCTCAGTAGCTCAGACATATTCTCAGGTAAGTCATTTAACTTAAGATGTTAAGGCCTCAAACATATCCTTAACACCTGTCTTAGCTGAGACATCAGACACATTCTCAGATAAGCCACTTAATTTAAGATGTTAAGGCCTCAGACATATCCTTAACACCTGTCTTAGCTGAGACCTCAGACATATTCCCAGATAAGCCACTTAACTTAAGATGTTAAGACCTCAAACATATTCTTAACACCTGTCTTAGCTGAGACCTCAGACATATTCTCAGATAAGCCACTTAACTTAAGATGTTAAGACCTCAAACATATTCTTAACACCTGTCTTAGCTGAGACCTCAGACATATTCCCAGATAAGCCACTTAACTTAACTTAAGATGTTAAGACCTCAAACATATTCTTAACACCTGTCTAAGCTGAGACCTCAGAAATATTCTCATATAAGCCACAAACGCCACATACATACTTAACTTAAGATATCATGGCCTCATACATATCCTTAATATCTCTTTAGCAGAGACCTCAGACATATTCTCAGATAAGGTATTAGACTTAACTTTACTATAATAGCATCATTACCAATCAAACTCAAATTAGTCTGTGTTGTCATTTTCCGGCACCTCAGACTCTGAGTCCGATCTATTAAAAACTATCCAGGGGTGAATTTTATCTACAGAAAAGATACCGCTAAATTTTCTATTTCCCTTTTTAGATAGTGGTGTATCTTCAATTACGTATCGGTCGTTATCGAGGACTTCTGCAATACGATATGGTCCTCTTAGTTTAGGAACCAATTTCCTACTTTTTCCTATTGATGGAACATCTCTTTCTACCCTTACAAGTTCTCCTATCTTATAATTGACTTCTTTCCTAGCTTTATCATAACGTTCTTTTTGTATGTCTTGATTTTCTTTAATATGTTCTGAAATTTCTTTTCTAGTGTCCTCTAACGAAATGGCCGAACTTTCAGTGTCGTTTGTAACGTTAAGCTGTAATAACGCATTTGAGGTACTCACTAAATTAAGACCAAACAGTGCCTGAGCAGGACTTTTCCCGGTACCTTTGTTTAGAGTGTTATTAAGTCCCCACTGAATTTCTGAAATATGTTCGTCCCATTCATTTTCGGATTTGCCATAATTAGTAGCTGTCAATGCTGATAAAACAGTTCGATTGTATCGCTCGACTTGGCCATTGGCCCGCGGAGTCGCAACAGCGTTCAATACATGTTTAATACCTAATGAACTTAAGTAATCTTGAAAACTTTTAGAAGTGAATGACGTACCTCTATCGGAAATAACACGTCTTGGAACACTAAATGTGTGAAAATAGTTTTTCATTGCTCTGATGGAATGGACAGACTTAGTACTTTTAACGGGAACAATTATCACAAACTTCGTAAAAGCGTCAATAATTAATAACAGATATGCATTTTTGTGCTTACTTCTAACAAAAGGACCTAAATGATCAATATGTACAGTATGGAATGGTTGTTCAACCTTCTCAATGGGATGCAATTTGCCTGACTTTTTCCCAGTTGGTATTTTAGAGTGGGCACATTCTAAGCACGACTGAACATACTTTTTAGTGAATCGTCTCATCTTAGCAAACCAGTAATTATTTCAAATCAAAATTTGCCATCGAACGCCTTTCGGTACAACCCAACGATCACCAGTATCTGTTTTCCTGTGTAATAGTCCCCTTTTAACAACAAAATTATTTTTAATTTCTAAAATATTATCATTTTCTTTATCATTTAATATAGCAATAATTCTTTGTAACTCAGGATCGTTTTGTTGTACCGTGGCTATCCAATCTGTATCAATTCGTCTTACTTGTAACTCTATTATTTCTGATGAAATGGGATTTCGGCTCAGAGCATCTACATGAGCCATACTTGTGCCTGGCTTATAAATTATTTGAAAATCGAATTCTTGTATGATGCTCCACCATCTTGCAACTCTTGGTAGTATATCCCTCTTTTCAAAGGTTGCACGGAGAGAATTGCAATCGGTAACAATAATGAAATGAATCCCTAACAAATAAACTCTGAATCTCTGCAGCGACATTACTACAGCTAGCGTTTCTAAGTCATAAGATGTGAATTTGGCTTCTTCAGGCGATGTCTGTCTACTGTAAAATGCTACGGCACTAAAAGGGACCTCTTTATTTGGCCTTTGCATCAAGATTCCGGCAACCCCGACTTTAGACGCGTCTGTATGCAACTGTGTTTCGAATTCGGGATTATAAAATGAGAGAATGGGTCGTTTAACAAGTTCTGTTTTTAGGTTTAAAAATGCAGATTCTTCTGCGTCTCCCCAACGCCATTTAGAGTCCTTTTTCAAAAGATGTGTTAGTGGTTTCGCGATAATTGAAAAACCTCTTATAAATTTTCGAAAGAAACTCGCTAATCCCACAAACTGCCTAATCTTATGTTGGTCTGTTGGTCTGGGAAATTGGTCCACGGCTTCGATTTTCTTTTTGCCTGGTTTTACTCCAGACTCGCTAACTTCAAAACCTAAATAATCTATGGATTGTTTCAGAAAATTACATTTTGATAAATTTAGTGTGATGCCGGATGATCGGAAAAGGCTCAGTATATCATGTAGCCTTTGCAACCCTTCTTCTATTGTTCTGGATGGTATAATTACGTCATCCATGTAAGCAAACGCCTCCTTGAATCTCGCGTTCCCCAAAACACTATTAACAGCTCTTTGAAATGTTGACCGCGCATTAACTAGCCCAAATGGCATGCGGTTAAATTCATAATGACCATCTGGGGTCACAAAAGCTGTCAAATGCTTTGCCGATTCTGCCATTGGTATCTGATAATAACCGGATGCGAGATCGAGGGAAGTAAAATATTTATGACCTGACAGATTATCTAACTGATCATCTATACGGGGTAGAGGATAGTGCTCTTTGATAGTCTTTTTGTTTAGTGCCCTAAAGTCAATGCAAAGACGATAGTCACCAGTCTTTTTGCGTACTAATACGATTGGGGATGCGTAATTTGATGATGACTGTCTAATTATTCCCGAGTCAGTCAAGTCTTTTATCATTTCTCGAACTACGTGCCTTTCTGAATGAGATAATCGATAAGGTCGGTACACCACAGGCGTAGTATCACTAAGGTTTATGTTCATTTCGGAATCACTTATACACCCTAACTCTTTAACCGAAAAGGCGAAACAGTCCCTAAACTCATTTAACAACTCAGTTAATTTGGTTCTATGATCAGATCCAATATTGTCATCCACCTGTATCATACAAGCTTCAATTTGGGGTGTTACTGTATTATCTGGACAGTGTTCTATTCTGCCAATATTTAGTGTCTGTACTTCTCTTAAAGGAAGGGCCCGGAGCAGTAAAGTGTCTTTCAGCAATTCAAACCCAGAGTTTAGACCCTTAACCACAATCGTTCCCCGTCCGTTACTTATTTGTACTACACTTTGAATAATCTCATATTGTTTATGAGCATCCTGACAAAAACTAAGTTCAACAAATAAATCGCCTGAATATCTTGGTTTAGTATAAATACTGACTGGGGTATACCCATGTATAATAAGTGAGTTATCAACATACACCAATATGTTTTTAGTTATATTCGTGGTTATCTTAAGCTGGTCATTAGTTTTAAGAACCACAATGTGTTCTTGTTCTGTGAATGTCTGTCCTAGTAATAAAGGAACTTGTAATAATTTATCAGGAACGATAAGAGTTTCTACCGTAGCAGTGACTGAATCTACTTTTATTTCAACACTGCATTTACCTAAGCAATTGACAACGCTGTCCCCAAAGCCTCTCAATACAGGTAGTTCTGATGCCGACCAAGAGTTAACTAATTTTTTAGCCGCAGACTCTTGCAGCATAGAACATTGACTTCCGAAGTCTATGAAACAATCGAAATTCAGACCATTCACGACGGCGGTTTTAAAATATTTGGAGTCACTATCCGGTTCTTTTGAAATTCTTAAAACTGTTTTATTATTAGTAGATTCTTTGGAGCCTGGACAACTGTCGGCTAAATGCCCTACTTGACGACATTTATCACAACGCTTGATTGGTAATTTGCATTTGAAATATGGGTGCCCCTCTTCACCACAATTATAGCATTTTGTAAGCCTATAGTTCTTATTGTTCCTATTATCATGATCATTTTGAGCTCCTTTTACTGTCTTAGATTGTTTGTTATCAGCGTCGCCTGCCCGCAAGGATGAGTTTGACTTGTTAAACTTCTTTGTAATTCTTATATTTCTGAGATAAACTAATAATTTATCAGGTTCCGTGAACTGTGTGGCTTCTGCACTTGTTCTGACAGACCTGTCCTCGATTCCAAACAAGATACAATCTATTGCATTTTTACCATGTATATTACAGCGATTCAATAAAACAACCTTTTGATAAAAATATTCTTCTAAAGACTCGCCAAAATCAGCCCTACAAGCAAGCATTTCCGTTAATAGCTGACCATAGTTCTGGTCACTTGGAAATGCCAATTTTAATTTGCTCTGCCATTCAGCCCATGAAAACAGAAGGCTAGGTAGTCCCTGATACCATTTCTGAGCCAATCCCGCTAATTTAGGAAGGGCATAATGGACAGTCTGCCTTTCGGTCCAATGATAAATCTGAGCACATTCGTTAACTTTACTTATCCATGTTTCTATTGTTTGAGTTCGTTTACTCGGATCAAATTCTGGTATCACATTCAAAACCGGAAAACGTTCACTACCCCGGTCTGCTTTCATGGTCTGCATGAACTCTTTGAAAACCGAAACTAAAATGTTAGTATTAGTATCTGCGTCTTTTATAAAATCAAAAGGACTCACCACTGCTGCTGGTGTAGTAGTGTCCGAATGCGATGGTCTCGCCATATCTTCACTACGTCTTCGCGGCATGTACGATGCGTCGGGACCATGAGCCACCTCCCGACCTGGCGACACATCGCACAAGCGCGGCGCATCACGCATCCGCGAAGCACCACGCGACGGTGACGCGCCATGCGCCCCATCACGCGCCGCATCCCGCACCGCATCACGCACCAGAGACGCATCACGCGCCCCATCACATGACGCATCACACGTCGCAACTCGCGCAGCATCACGCATCCGCGAAGCATGGCGCGATCGCGACGCATCACGCGCCGCATCCCGCGCCCCATCACGCACTAGCGACGCATCATGCGCCGCATCCCGCGCCCCATCACGCACTAGCGACGCATCACGCGCCCCATCACATGACGCATCACGCGTCGCAGCTCGCGCAGCATCACGCATCCGCGAAGCATGGCGCGATCGCGACGCATCACGCACACGTGACGCATCACGCGATCGCGACGCATCACGCGCCGCATCCCGCGCCCCATCACGCACTAGCGACGCATCACGCGCCCCATCACATGACGCATCACGCGTCGCAGCTCGCGCAGCATCACGTATCCGCGAAGCATGGCGCGATCGCGACGCATCACGCACACGTGACGCATCACGCGATCGCGACGCACCCCGTACCCGCAACTCTTCACGCGATCGCGACGCATCACGCGTCAAATCACGCGACGCATCACGGCGCCTTGAACCACGACTGCTGCGAGGTGCATTGTGATCTCGCGACTCGCTAGTTCTCGATGCACTTGGCTCGTCATGCTTGCGGCGAGTTTTGTGACGTCTCCGCACAGCAGACTCAGAGCCACTTGGTGAAGAGTCGTATGACTCCCTTGTCAGTCGTTGAGACTTTCTTTTGCGAGTCATGATCGCTTTTATGGGCGTTCAGTCCTTCACCGAGGGCGATTATTGATCGCTATCCCGATTATATCTCACTTCTGAACTATAAAAGTCCAGGAAATTAAAACAATTTGTCAGGATATCACTCACAATTTTTATTAAGTTTTCTACAAAATCACTTAACACTTGTATACACTTCAACTGTTCGACGTCGACTGCCCAACGATCGTGCGCACTACTTCCCACCACTTGTTATATTTTTACCGGAAACACTATTATAATAAAATGTGGTGGTACAACCGGAAGTAGTGCGTGCGGTAACACTTAATTTTATTATTAATGTAAACAGTAAATATTGTATTTATATTTAATAACAATAAATATTGTTACTAAATTTAAATACAGATAATAATTTAAACATGTCTATGATTGATCAAATTAAATATCTAAAAATGATTAACCGACCGGAAATCAGATTATCGAAGAAAGAGTTTCTAACAGTATGTACCTAGTTATTTTCTAAACAGTCAAAATAAAATGGCCTGAAGCGGTTGTTTTAATATTACAAACAGACACTCCAATTTTATTTATTAGATAAAGTTTTAAAGATTTTTATTTATAAGATTAAGTATAGATAGATACTTATTAGTCCATTCAACGAATAAACCAAAAAGAGGTGTAGAGTGCTTGAGCTGGGCCCTGAGCGATTTCTTCAGAAAGTTGCTCAGTGCTTAGGGAGTAAACATACTAAAAGTCCCCGCGTCTAGGAGGTGAGCCGGAGTGGGGGGTATAAAAATTCCCACTTTTGAGTTTTTCGCTAATATCTATAAAACGGTGCGTCGTCGTAGAGAAAACGTATTTTTCTTGACTTGCTTTGCTTTGGCATTTTTATTTATTTACAAATTATCTTATACATATTTACAAAATAAACAATATAAAAAAAAACAGTATTTAGAAATGGCACCACTAATAAAGCGTCCATGCGGACAATAGAAATGGGCCCTCTGCAGCGAGCTAATCTATAAACGCATACTGATACAATTCGTTCATAAATATTTGCACTAACACAGCCAAACGCGCGTAGTCGATCGATAGCCGGGCGGAGCAGCGAGCGACACAGCCACCCCGTCTCAGTGCTAACGCACGACTGCCGCCCGCGCCCGCGCAGAGCACCTCTGAACCTATATCTCAAAATGGGGCATTGTCTTTGCAACCGTTGATTGATTTAAAAACGCTATTTCAAATATGTAGTACCTCTAACCACCAATTTTTCAGTGTAAAAATATTTCCAAACATCAAAGCCGTTTAGAAGTTATAAGCAAATGTTAGCGAAAATAGCGTTTTGGTAAATATTTTTTTAAGGCAAAAGTATTAGCCTTATGAAAAAACCCTGTTTCAAAAATGCTGTACATGAATCTATAGCAAACATATATTTTTTACAGACCTTCTAACCAAACCGTTAATGAGTTATAAGCTTCATAAAGTGACCGAGTTACGGTACTAAACGAGAGTAAGGCCCTTAAGAGTCAAGAATGGTATTTGTGCGTAAGAGTCAAGAATGGTACCTATTTGGATTTGGACGATTCATATTTTTTCCTATCCCAAGACCTCATAGCTGTTTCTTTTTTTTTAAACTTTATGCACAAGTAAAAAACCGGTCAAGATCGAGCCGGACTCGCGCACCGAGGGTTCCGTACCATAATTCTTTTTAATTTATCATCGGCGAGTATATTCGTCAGAATATTTTAACACTGCACTGCGTTGTAGAATATTGTAATTTTATGTCAGCGCCATCTCTTGACAGATAATGGAACTAATGTAACTTTTGTTGATGATTTCTGAAAAGTGTGCTATTTAGAGACTTCGTTTTATTTTTCCTGTAATCTTTACGTTAATTTCTATCACATAGAATAATTTCAGATTTTTTTTCTTTGCAAACTTCGGAGATAAGGGGGGGAAACCAATGATGTATAAAACTATAGATACGTTGTCCGCACTCTAAAATGGCAACATGAAATGAAGCCAATTGGCCACATTGCGCTCAGTCACGCACCAACCTGTCGCGCGACGCGACGCGACGTATGTTTGTTTTTAATTTATATCGTATGTGAAAACCTGTGCAAAACATAAAGAAAATATGCCGTCGTGTGTTTTCAGAGGAAGTAAAAATTATACCCCAAAAGTTAAAGACAAAAATGTGTCATTTCACGCGTAAGTTTACAAAACTAGATTATTTTATTTTATTTTGTACGACGCTGCGTCTAATGGCGGCCGGCGCATGAAGTGACTCTGATAGCTACGTCACTCATGCGCTCGACCAATGAGCATGTAATTTGACTATTACTTATCCTGTGACGTAACTGAAGATGTTTATTTATCTCCCTCTAGCAACAGACATCCCGCCGTACGGTGTCATATTTTCTTTCCCTTTCTTTACGCGTATAAGTAGTTATCTAGTATTTTCGCCGTTTTTAAGCGTCGAGATGTTGGTTGATAACGTGTCTATATATAATACGTCATTGGGGGAAACAGTATTTTTTTTTTTACATTTTTCATCAAAAGTCGAAAATTATGCGGCCTAAAAAAAGAATAAATGTTTGAGAATGTGAAAACTGCGCACTTTCATATGATACCCCACATGCCCTAGTAGCCTCACTTCGAATTTTTCAGACCCCTTTTCAGTCCCTGTTGCAAAAAATATACATATATTTTTATTTCTTTCTTATTTGCAAAATAGTTGGGCAAATGTCATCTAAAATTACTCTAAATTTCAAGTTGATAGCATAAATAGGTCTTGAGATATCCAGCTGTAACAGATAGACAGACAGACAGACTGAGTCTCACCATAAGGGTTCCGTTTTACCATTTTGGTACGGAACCCTAAAAACTGTACAAAGGCAGACTTAATGCCTTGGACATTTTCTACCAGTCTACCAGTCAGTCAGTCTAGTCTTTTCTGTGAGCCTCTAGTCTAACCAGCTAGCAACGCAATGCCACTTTCTACAAATAGTGACGCTCCTAGAAAAGGAACTAGGTAAATGTATCTATGGGAATATAACAAAATGAGATGAGAAAGTAGTTTCTTGCACGGATTTCCCTAGCTAGCAGAACTACTTTACAAATTCCAAGGCTTATTTCGATAATCTTCAGCATAAACCAAATACCTAATTAAAATCCCTACAAACTTACTGAAGTTTGTAGGGATCCTAATTAGGTAGGTACTCCTTTAGATACTGATCTAAAGAGCAGTTATTAGTATCATGTTACGAAAGAAAATAGAGGCTACCGAACAGGAGCACATTCGGCAAGCCAACGGGCCAATTCGAGTTTTTAAAACTACCCACCGGAAAGTCATTGCCACACTCCCTTCATTTAATTTTTGAGGGCTGGGAATCTGAAAAGAAGTTTGTGGAACAAAATGTCTTGAACAAGTTTTCACAAATACTATCATCATCATCATCAGCCTATAATGTTCCCACTGCTGGGACACAGGCCTCCTCTCACAGTTACATAGTCTCATAGTTTACTATATTTAATAGTAACTATATGTGAAAACTTGTTCAAAACATTTTGTTTGTGAAATTTTTGTGAATTTGTTGAATGATTACTATTTAGTCATTCAACATACATGTGATACTTCGGAAAGCCCTTGACGAAAGGCTTAAAAAATCGCTTTAGAGCTCATACATTTCGTAGTAAATTACAGACTATGATTAATGTTTTGATTAGATAGGTTTTAGGTACACACGGCGACACATGAAACTATACATTAGACTAGCTAAAAGCAGAGCTTTGTGAGGGCTCGCGTCGTTTTTCTGCGTGGTAATAATCTTTAAGGCAGTTTTTTTAAATATTTTTATATAAATTAAATTTTTTTTTTTTTTACTGATAACACATCTACATATAAATAGAAATTATTATGTTAAAGCACAAATCAATAGGCGTAATAGTTTTTCCGTAAAGTGTACCACAAAATGCTCAGGTTGTGGGATATAGCAGGGCTCGCTTCGCTCGCCCTGATTACAGTTTTAGTTGAATCAGAAGGCATCTTATACTGGTTATGTATAACTTGATGTGTAGCCGTGCGTACCAACTAATTTCATAAACTATAGACTACAGAAGTTTTGTTATCCAGTGCTCGTGCCATAACTTATTTAAAAAAGATAGCTAGGTATCGGTATGTGTTTTGCAGTAGATATACCTCACTAAATAAAGAATCACTCGTAGATGTCACCTAGTTCCACATTACGTAGGTTGATCCCGGAAAAGTAGGAAATAGCTTTTCATGCTGTCGGAGGTCGGAGGTCGGAGCCCCGCTACCAAATCCTACCTATAAGTACCTACCTATGTTGAAGTTTCTTGGGCTTTCACAAATGTAGTAACTTGATGGGTAGGTAGGTACCCACTAAACAAATTATAAAGGAAGCAAAAAATATAAACAGGCGTCATTGCTGCGCTCGCGACCCACTTTCCAAACTCGGTGAATTGTCTTTTTTGCGGTTTCCTGACTCTCTATCCAGAAATACATGCATCTCATTGAAGATTGGAAAATAGAAGATTGCTAATTTTATATAAGGTTGTCACGGGACTAAGGGTTTGATCTAAACAGTAAATTCTTCATCAAGTTAGTAAAATGGCTTACATAAATTTTATAGAAATAGGTGTGTACTTTTGGGGCTTGTGGCTAAGTAATAACAATTAACATCCACACACCGGTCGATCAAAGTTTAAACTACGCTTGGCGAGGTCGGTCCGTGGTTGGGAACCATCCATCATCCAATCATCCATTACATATCACGACCCCTTCGTGCCTCGGTAAGCACGTTAGTCCCGGCTGTCATTTAATTTTGTAGATCTTTGACAGTCATTACGGGTAGCCAGAAGCCTGAAAGTTTGACACTATGTATTGACCAAGGGATATCGTTTTACCAATTAACTAAGTTGTGGGGGAGAGATAGGCAGTGGCTCCTTGTAAAGTACTGGTAGGTCTGCTTCATTCGGTTAGAGTTTAAGCCAACTCTAACATATTTATGTAGTTGGGAAAAAGAGAGGCAGATGAATTTTTGCACAACTTATAATTATTTCAGGCTTTTCTTGTTATATTTATGCAGGGATGATCTGGTTTTCAAAACAACCTCTGCACAGACTAAATATCTCCGTTTAAATTAAATTGTGAGTGAACGTAGATTTTCTATTGAATGCTTCCATACTGTTTCGTAACTGTATGTTGTCAGAACTGTGCATCTATTTTTGTAATAGCGCCATCTATCGTATAATATTTGAAGATGCAACTTGAACTCATCTAATTTTTACTTATAATCCGATTTTCAGTTTATTACCGCTTTGTTATTATATTTGTGTTGTATTAGTGGATAAAAAATAATAAAACTAAGCCATTTTATTTAAATTTCAAATTATTTCGCATAGTCGTTAATTACTATATGCTTACGTTGGTACCTCTGTGACCGTGACAAAACTTTCGTTCGTTCGTTGATGTGCAAGATAGGAAATGTAAATGTGTGTTTTATTGAAAACTTTTATTTCAAATTGATTAAAAGTATATTTATCCTTATTTACTTAGTGTAAAGACTACTTAAATTTTCTACTCTGATGAGATAAATGTTTTGAACAAACAATTCTGGCTATGAAGAAAATGTTTTTGTGTGCTAAGTTTCATAATGGCGGCCCGTCGCGTCCCCCGCGCCTCCATTTCGATGACAGTCAAATTATGACAATGCCGATACGTAAAGTTTAGAAAATGTTGTGTATTTGTAAATAATTCAGTGAAAGTTTATGATAGACGGTTACAAAAGGACTAAATATGAATCAGGATCACCATAATATGAATACGGGTGGTGGCCAGCCTCCGGGAAGTTCTGAGGTGCGAATGGTTTGTTAATTTTTTGCGGTTTTTTTTTCTAGTTGGGATACTAATTTTATTTGATTGCAGTCACAGGGCCAAAGAGTTCAGGTCACCCAGCAGCAACAGCAGAATAACTTGCCTGCCACGACATCTGCCACTGATTTGCGAGTGAACTCGGCTGCAGTGAACGTTGCTTTGTCTAGTGTCGCGAAATATTGGGTGTTTACAAATTTATTCCCCGGACCGATACCGCAAGTGTCTGTGTACGGATTGCCTGCCGGTGCCAGGATTGAAAATGGGAAGCCTGTCCAGGTATGTTCAGTGTTATTTACAAAAAATATAAAATCTTACAAAATGTCATGCAAATACATAGATAATCATATTTTGCTAAAGGTCATCATGGGATTAGTGCATAAAAACAGACTACAAAAATAGTTGTAATCACCTCATTGTTAAGTTGAACATATCAGTCTGCCAAACCTAATTATGTAAATTGTCTTGTTGATTTAGTTGAATCACTGTTTATTTTGGCCTCCAACAAGTCATAGGTAAGCTGTAATAATAGCCACAATTGCTGGTATTGGTATGATAACAGTGTGATTTCAAAAACAATTATTCAATATGAGTAAGCATATTGTAAAAAATGTAGAAGTTATTTATTCTCATTGTTAATAAACAACCATGCAGATTGCATACGTGAGAGAGTTATTTCCCTGCACATCAAAATGCCATAATTAAAAGAAATTATGAGACTTGACTGTGCATGTCTGTAAATTGTTTTCTAAAAAACATAATGTATTCGGGGAATGTAAATAAATAAGTTACAGCTACTCCACTTAGGCCTATTACTAAAGTCATACATACACATTACATTATTTTGACAGTTTTAGTATGTTATAACTTTCATAAATCTCAGGATAACTATTAAAGGTGGAATTTGCCATAAGGCTTATTCCACTTGGGTAAACTTGCTTATCTGAATGGACAAGTTACTGCATACAGACGTTTAATCACATATAACAAGAAAGCTTCTTATAAAAAGTAACCTTATTAGAAAGAAGACTGGTGATACACGAGTCTCTGTTTCACTTTAATTTGTTCACAGGTACCATAACTAATTCAGTGTAAACTTTAATTTGCTAGACCAGGGCTTGCTTTTCTGAACATAGCTTCTCAAAACGGGGTTCAAGTTCAGATATTGCCACTCTCATCTCTTTCTCTTTTATTTTCGATCTCTTTCTCTTTTTTTATTTATTCTTTATAACTGCAACTGCAGAAAAACCTGTTTCGTACAAGTATGATGTCTCGAATGGTAAAAGGACCCTCAATGCTGTGGTGTTGATGAATGCTGATGATGTATTCGGGAGAAATCCAGCTCCAAAATTCAAGAAGTTTGTCTTTGATGTACTGGTACAACACAGACAAACTTCTTGAATTTTGGAGCTTGATTTCTACAAACTGCTCAAGCAGCAGGCAGAAGGGTTTCTTCCTATAAATCCGACTAAATCCAGAAAGTGGAACGGACTTGTGTAAAGTACAATAAACACTTCTAAGTTTTAAAATAATTAATAATTATCATGTAAAGAATAAAGTTAGATTAAAATTGCTTATTAGTTGAATAGGCTAGATTGTAATTAATTATTACCTGACCAAGATTATGTCTGGACTTTAAAAGAGACTCTAGTTTAAAAAATATATGATTGATGTGTAAAAGTGCTTGTGCAAACCTACTTACAAAAATAAAATCATTATCATTTATAGTAATTAATTAAAAAAAGAACCAGGTTCTTAGGAACCTGGTTCTTTTTAATAAATGATTTTAAAAAAATCAGGTAACTGAATTCAGCCAAGTGGATTGCAACATTGCAATCTCCCTTTTTTCACCCAAATTTTCATAGTTGCTCATTGTAAGAAACAAATCGAAAGCTTGCCACCACCTTTCCCAATTTGTGACATTGTTTTGACTGATCTCAATTTGATAGAAGTTGCTGAACTGAGGTGTGACTGTGTCTGCCATTTTTTATTTATCCAGTTTTGCGCCTTTATTGTTCTCAGACATCTTGACGTATTTACTTTTCTTGACTGTCTACCACAGTTAGTCAGTTTTGTCAACTCTTACTAAATCATAAGTGATTTCAGGATCTTGGTCAAGCTCATGCCAGTATACTGAATGGGGATCCAAATATTATACTTGGGCATCATGCGGGCCAGTCCCAAGTTACAGTATCTGCTCCCGGTGGACAGCAGATACCCGTCTCACAGATCATCGCCACACAGTCTGGACAAACTCATGGTAAGTCTTCAATAGGTACAGATTTTTGTTGTTTAAGTATCATAAATTAAACTATATAGGAAGTATAAATTGTCATGTCTGTTCAAATGACCTTCAATCAATCCACAGTATGTCAATATTTAACAACTCCTTTATTGTTATCTAAACATAGTATTTTAATAACAAATCTTTGATTGTCATGAGTGGGGTTTCCAATTAAAAATGTTAATTATGATCTATCCTTAAAATGTTCTTTGTTATCTTTGAATTTATTGCTGATTTGACATGCGCGACACTAGAATTTTATCTTTTAAATTGCATATAATTTCACATGGTTTTCTGAATAATTGATATGAGTATAAAAAAATCCCAGTAGGTATAAAAGTTCCTCTGTTGACTGGTGCTAAGTTTTTAAAATGTTAATACCACAATCTGTAAGACTCATCTTAACTCTTTTGCAAATAGACTGGTATTGGTGCCGATTCCCTTGTTCACAAACTAAACTAAATTTAAGTTCAGTGCGTCTTTTTCTTTCTATTTCATTAACAAACTGGCACTGATTAATTTGACAGGTCTAAACTAAAATTTATCTTCTGTCTTTTTCTTAATGAAATGGAAAGAAAAAGATGCACTGAATTTAAATTTAGTTTGTGAACAACAGAATCGGCACCACTATATATTATTAACTTATTATTAGTGTATCTGTTCCCTTTTCAGGGTTCCGTATCCAAACGGTAAAAACAGGACCATATTACAAAGACTCCACTGTCTGTCTGTCTGTCTGTCTGTCTGTCACCAGTCTGTATCTCATGAACCGTGATAGCTAGAAGGTTGATATTTTCACAGAAATACATCATGTATTTCTGTTGCCGCTATAACAACAAATAATAAAAATAAAACAAAGTTAAAATTTGAAGGGGTATAAAAGAAACGTTTTACGCCGTGACGTGTGGTACGGTGCGAGTACCATTCATATGCGAGTCCGACTCCCACTTGGCTGGTTTTTTCTGTATATGATCTACATTATTTGTCTGTCAATGGATTTGGCTGAAATTTCGTACACAGATATTTTATAACCTGAATTAACACAAAGGATACATACTCTTTTAATCCCGGTAGTACGGACGCCAGCACATCAACCTACCACAATCTGTCAGATTTCTTTAATAGATTTTCAACTTTATCGCTAAAGCATAAGGTTAAAAGTTGATTGGGAAAATCTGACAGATTGTGGTAGGTTGATGTGCTGGCGTCTGTACATTCCTGTGGGAAATTTTTCCAACATTCATGTGGGCGAAGATGTGGGCAAGAGCTAGTTTAATGATAATTCATTGTCAAATTAACTGTATGTTGTATGTGCTTCAGGATTACCTTATAGAAGAAAAGCTACAGCAGCTACTTTTTATGGTTCATAAAACTGAAAACTAATACAGTAACATTGTTCCAGAAGCACTTGTGGCCCATAGTCAGCAACAAGCCGAGCTGGCGGCGGCTCAGGGCGCCGGCAACAACGCCCAGGTGTCAGTTAGTGCCGGCCAGGCCACTCACCAGCAGGTACCCAATAATCGGGTCGAGTTTGTACAACACCATAACATTGATATGGTAAATCACGTGGTAACACACTCCCTTTACTAGCGGGAATGCTAACCGTACATTGCTGTTGTGTAGTACATAGATTAATTTCTATGTGTTTGTAGTTTTAATTAGAATATTAGTTAGTTTAGGGCTGCCATGATTTTAAAGGAGCATTGTGAAATCTTGTCACAGAGAAGTTGGATGTAAACAATAATTATGAATTTATATTAATTTGTAGCCTCAGATTGCATGATTTAGTACAAAGGTCAACATATTGACATAACTTGATTAGAAAACAAAGAAACCTTTGTGAAGCTTCTAGTAAGATAATAATCATCTACTAGTCTTCATTTCAACATCCTTTTCAGATCTCTTATATTCATATTTTTACTCCTTTGTTTATTAGTGTCGCTTTAACTGGTATGGTACAGCCCTATTCAAACTATGACTGCTCGGAATATGAGGCGAGTCGCTGCACAGTAACAATTTCACGTGTCAGTGGGGGTGAAGGGTGAGGTACTGCTCAGCGAGTAGCGCACTTCAGAGCCACTATTAAGTTTGAATACGGCTGTAAAGATATTCTGTTCAGTTGATGTAGAATGCATGTACTTCTTTCAATTTTCCAATAGACTTCTTTGTGATGTGCATGGTAAACAAAAAACAGTTAAAAAAAGACAGTTTTAATACAGTTCCATTTTCTTGTAGCTCCATTATAGTGTCATTATAATAATTCAATCACTAATATTTTAATGATATACCAAATTACGTAATCTGTAAAATAAAATATTTTGATATTCTGCAAGTTTTTTTCATTACAAAGTATTTAGGTGCATGTGTCGAAAATATTAAACCAGAATCTAATATTACGTTTGTTCTATAGGGCCACCATTCCCAACAACACTTAATGCAACAGCAATTGATGGCGCAGGCGCGGCCGGATCACAATAACCAACAGGTTTGTTCAACTTACGTAGCAATAAGTTTGGCTATTCTCCCCCAATCCGCTTCCTTGTACAATTATGCACATGTATACTAAATAATCGTGTACTTTACGCTGCTTTTATATTATCATCATGCAGCAAATCAGTGAGGTAAGATCAACCAAGATTTCCTTCCCATTCATTTAGGCCGATATTACACCGTCACCACCAAATTGTATACAGCTCTAGGGAACCACATCATCCGCTTGGTTGTGCAACAAATCAACTAACATTTTCTAGGTAGTGCATCCTCATCCACCATGGTGTCTCTGTGTAATATTGGCCTTTTGCACTTTGCATAACTAGAGTGCTAATGTTTCTTTACATAATCCTTTAACTGGACATTATAATTAATTTAATTTAGCTTACCTGTGTTAGGGTATATGGTTGGACACCAAAGGAAAGACCGTTCTAAGGATTTCAATAATACGTTTATTAATCCTTTTTATTTATATATTGGAAGGTGTGTTTACTAATATTACGTGAGACGTGTGATCCCACACAAGACTAATAGAGCAGTACAGTCGCTATGCGAAAGTAAGGATTTCGGTCAAGTGGTTCAGGGTAGGCACGGATACATAAATAATATTTATGAGTTAGAATGAGACAGACGATAGTGTTGAAGTAGGATAGATTTGTTTTTGCTATACTCCAACACGCCCCCTCAAAAATAAATCCTTTTCTTTTTAATTACGATATAAGATATCAAACATCTTTATACAATTACAAAATCACACACCTCCAATTTATTTCTCTCTGGGACTACAATCATCATGGTCCAACATTTGTTGCGCAGGATTAGGGAAACCCAGAAAAACCTAATCAAACCATTATCAATCAATTTATCCATTATAACTGGATACTATTAATGTTATTCATCTACATATTATAACCAAGCTCTTATAATTAACATATCCATATCATTTTATTCATCCACGTTGAATATAATTACAACGACACCCAGAGTTTCATGCTCATCTCGGTGAAACACACCGCGGGTAATGATTTTGTCAGGATATCAGCCAGCTGGTTATCTGTAGAAACATAAACCATTTTAATCACATTTTTCTCAACCTGTTCTCTAGAAAAATGATACTTTATATCAATGTGTTTAGATCTTTTGTGACTAGTTCGCGATGCTTATGCATCCAATATGATCCTCATACATACAAATAGAATCTGGTATCGCAATACCAATACTTGTTACTAATGACTTTAACCACAGAGTTTCTTTTGCTGCTTCATATAGAGCCATGTACTCTGCTTCAGTGGATGATAGTGCCACTGTCTGCTGCCTCTTTGTTTGCCAGCATATTGTGCATTGATCAAATACTTTAAACAAATAACCCGTAGTACTTTTTCTATCTATTGTATTACTACCCCAGTCAGAATCAACAAAACCACTTAGAATATTTTTGTAATCATTTCGTGTAAATGTTAACTTGAGATTTATAGTGCCCTTTAAATAACGCAAGACCCTTTTTAACTGTGACCATAATGAATGGTTGTTTTTGCTTGCATATTCAACTCAAGATGTTAACAGAAAAACTTAGGTCGGGTCGAGTGCACAGCATAATATACATCAAACACTCGATAAGATTTCTACAAGGGGCACTTATTATGTCACGCAAATTTAATGCTTCGTAACCCAGTTTACTTTCAAGGGGTGTAGTGACAGAATTACAGTCACTCATGTTAAACTTTTCAAGAACTGTTTTTATTTACATTTCCTGATCCAAAGTAAAATTGTTTTCTGACTTGGTTGGTTTTGATTCCCAGAAAACATTTGATCTCTTTTAAGTCTACCATTTTAAAAGTGTTCATTATGTTTGTTTTAAAAACTATTCATAGTATTTATATCTGCAGTTGAAATCACAAGATCGCCCACATAAAGTAAAAACATAAATATTCTTTAAAACATGACCTGCATTAAAAATGTAAATGCACCGGTCCGCTGATGAGTATTGAAAACCCCTTTTTTATCAAAGCTTGCTCAAACATTTGGAACCAACAGCGTGCAGACTGTTTCAATCCATATAATGACTTATTTAATTTGCAAACCATATTACTTCTAGCCGGGATACCCTCGGGAATTTTCATATAGATTTCCTCATTCAGTTTCCCATTCAAAAATGCTGTCTTTACAGCCATATGGTGAACCAGCAAATTAAATTGATTCGCTAAAGCTTAATATTAGTCTAAAACTTGCAAACCTTGCAACAGGTGCAAATGTCTCGTCCATCAATCAAATATTTTTGACTAAAACCACGAGCCACTAATCTCTCTTTATACTTCAAGGGTTTTCCAAACTCATCATTTTTAAACTGTAAATACCCACTTACAATCGATAATATTTCTATTATCTGGCTTTGGTACTAAAGTCCAGGTATCATTGTCAATAAGTGAATTGATTTCTTCTTTGATAGCATTTTCCCATTGATGCTTATCATTCCTGGTTTTAATTTCTGTATATGATTGAGGAATATGAAATATCAAAGATTCTGCACACAACAAGTAGTTGTCATAAATACTGTCCTCATCATTTTCATTATAAGAAACAGTTGGCATGTTTTGGACCCTATTACTTCGTCTCAAATTATGTGATGTATCATTGTTTTTAGATAAAGTTAACTCATTTTCATTGTGATATGAAGACCGGTTTAAGTGCTCCCCTGTTTCATTGACAGATTTATTATTAGCAGGTGTCCTATCCGTTTGTTTACTCATACAATCTGATTGATCCTGAGATTATGAGATTCACACCTCTTTTGAAAAGGGTGTACAGAGTCAGAGTTGTCAACAACAGAGTTATTGCTATTTCTAGCCATAATCCGTTCGGGCTCAGGTTGCACTGGCCTATTTGATAAGAAATTAATCTCATCCATTTCCACATCTCTGACAGAGTTGTCAACAACAGAGTTATTGCTATTTCTAGCCATAATCCGTTCGGGCTCAGATTGCACTGGCCTATTTGATAAGAAATTAATCTCATCCATTTCCACATCTCTGACAGAGTTGTCAACAACAGAGTTATTGCTATTTCTAGCCATAATCCGTTCGGGCTCAGATTGCACTGGCCTATTTGATAAGAAATTAATCTCATCCATTTCCACATCTCTTATAGAGTTTTCAACAACAGAGTTATTGCTATTTCTAGCCATAATCCGTTCGGGCTCAGATTGCACTGGCCTATTTGATAAGAAATTAATCTCATCCATTACCACATCTCTGACTCTCACAAACTTTTCATTTACCACATCCCACACCTTATAACCATTTGGTTCATAACCAACGAAAATTCCCTTTGATGATTTCCTGTCAAATTTCGTTTTTCTACTTTTGTTAACAAAATAAACAGTTGAACCAAAAACTTTTAAATACTTCAGTTGCGGCTTAGTATTATGCCATAACTCATAAGGTGTTTTATCCAACCACAGTGCTTTCGTGGGGCTGATATTTATTAAATAAGTAGCAATTAACACAGCCTCACCCCAGAACGATTGATTTAATTTAGACCCTTGTACCATTGTACGACTCCGTTCTGTTATTGTTCTTATCATACGTTCGGCAATACCATTCAAAGCCGGAGTATGTGGCACTGTTAAGTGGTAGCTAATACCTTTCCGCGCACAGAACTCTTTTATTTCATTGGATACAAATTCCCCTTCATTATCACAATATAAGTTAACAATTCTCAAACAAAAACGTGCTTCACCTTTTGCTACATAATCCCGAAACGTAACAAAAACATCTGATTTACGAACTAACAAGTTGGTAGCACAATAATGAGTGTATTCATCCACAAAAATCACAAAATAATTTTTGTCATCAATAGACGAAGGAGTAATAGGACCGCAAACATCTGTGTGCACTTTAAATAGAGGTCGTTTCAAATCTTTTGTTTTCGATTTATTAAATGGCAGGCATGCTTGTTTACCATAAATACAAGCCTCACACAATTTATATTTTGGCATAATATTATCAATTTTATCAATATCAGAAAAATAATTTCTTTCTTTTTATTTCCATACATTTTGATTTGCCTTTATTGTCTAACCTCTGATGCCACAATTCATAATTATTATTTACGACTCTATCTAATGTGCATTCGCTATTTAAAGCATGTTTAGAAAGCATACAGTTAATGCTTATTAGATTGTTCAAAGACTCACCCTTTATTACAGGCTTACCATCATTGTACACAACAACACTACCGTTTTTATCAAAAACGACAGTCATTCCCGCATTCTGCATTTTCTTAACCGATAGCAGGTTGTAGGGAATATCAGAACAGAAAAGTACATCCTGTAGTATACCTTGTACGCCCATCTTGCTGGTAACGGGGAGACCACATTGTAGTATACCTGGTACGCCCATCTTGCTGGTAACGGGGAGACCACATTTCTTTGTCGCTTTTATGAACATGCCATTTTTCGCTACAGAAATGTTTATTAGTTTTTCAAGCTCAGTGAAGTTCGAGCCAAGTCTTCTGGATTTATCAAATAATCTGAGGCTCCAGAATCCAACACAAAAGTAATATTATTTTGCCCGTCATTACTGTAATTTGTATCACTGTCCGTCA
Organism: Luperina testacea; assembly: GCA_927399505.1. Lineage (NCBI taxonomy): Eukaryota > Metazoa > Arthropoda > Insecta > Lepidoptera > Noctuidae > Luperina > Luperina testacea. The sequence continues at coordinate 7,401,617 of OV656763.1, read as the reverse complement.
TAAAAGCAAATCAGAATTTTGTAGTTTTGAACCACCATCTGGACCGTTGTTTATTCTTTTGTTTTCAATAGCTCTTTTGCAGTGGCGTGCACAGGGTTTTATGCCTGGGTAGGCAGTTTTCTTTTCGCAAAAAAAAAAGTCTCGCAATTGCACTAGTTAGTAAAGATAAAACTCACCAGGGGTTGAAAAGGTTGTAACTACGATTTTCCAATGATGCAAATAGAAGATTTCGGCCACTTCAAATATCTAATCCAAGTGAGTGAAAATTACAAAACAAGTCACTTGAAAGATATTCGATGTGGCCTAGAAAAAGGCTCTTCATGTGATTTGCATTATATAAATATATTTAATAAGTACATAAACTACCTACTGGTTTGGTAACAAAAGTAAAAGTAAAGTTAAAAAAATAAAGTAAACCAACTTATTTATAAATTAAATCTACGCGCCTATCCTTTTTTATTAAATATGATTTTAAAACATCGTCTTAAAAAGTTGGTTTGCGTTTTAATTCGACCAATCGCACAGCCAGTTGTGTCATTGTGTGTCATAATTATTATTATGTTGAAAATAGTAGACAAACGAAACAAAATAACCGATTACTACATGATGCAACCTGTCAGCCAATGATATGAATCATATTGTTTTTTATTGAATTTACGATTGATTTTACCTTTAGTTTGTATTAATTGCAAATCCGGTGTACGACGACCTATCTCGATAACTTGTTTTTTTTTCACCGAAAGATAGTTTTGAAAACGCATCATATTTTATTTTATTTTCTCAATACACACACCATCTGAACAACTTTCACAGACAATATTATCCATTTTTCACTATTAACAACGTTAAAATCCTAAATATCTGAAAACGTATTCACACAAACAGATCACACATGTCATCAAACAAATTATGGCGAGTTGGCGACTATTGACTATTGAAATTATCTAGTAAAAAGGAAATGTAATACGACAAAAAATTATGACCATCTAAATACATAAAATTCAATGAAACAATGTTACTTCCTAAAATATTTGCATTGCATAATTGCATAGCAAACTTTCTTTCGGAAATGTTCGCTAGGAGTCGTAATTTTTCGTGTTAGAGACACTGTCTCTTCATGCAGTTGTGTGCGTGATTTTTGTCATTGTGTGTCGCGTAGCTATAGGAACGCACACATATTAAATCCGCATGATCACGACGTACCACGAGAGCACACATACAAAACATTCAGACAAGAATAATTTGTGTCTTTGCCGTGGCAAAGGCGAGGTGGCGCTAGTGCCGCGCGAATCGATGTGCGAACGTGAACGAGCCTTTAAACTGTATCGATCTTAATGCACTCGATAGATGGAGCTGATTTATGATTTAATTTTTTTATGTGGTTTTGTTTATTGATAAAATAATATTAGATCTATTATCAGAACAGAACCAGGGTAGGCAGTGTCTTTCTGCCTTTATGGAACGCACGCCACTGCTCTTTTGTAAGAAAAACAACACTTTTTCAAATGTCCCTTTTTGCCACAGTGATGACATTTCTTGTGTTTAAAATTATTCGTGAACAGTTTTATTGACTTTTGCTTATATTGACAGCTGCGTCGCCACGCTTTTTCTTTCAAAGATAGAATCAAGTTTCGCGAAAATTTGTTTTGCGGTGTCTTGTTCTGTAGGCCTAGTAATGAGTCTGACAAACATTCTATTATCGTATACTTAGCTGATGCATTATTTTTAAGCCACTCAGCACTTCTCTCTGTCGGAGATTCATCGTCGATAACGTTCAGAAATCAGAACTCCAAATTTACTTAATAGATTGCAAATTCGAAATTTCCACACACACTATACTTTTCACCATCAAATTGTTTGATGTTTCTTTTAGATCTAAAATCCAATTTTAAACACTCGCACTAAAATAACTTTTTATGAATTATTTAGTGTCCAATCACTTTCACTTTATATTATTTATTCACATTCTGGCTTAGCGCTCTGGGCCCATAACCTGTTAGGGTATATGGTTGGACACCAAAGGAAAGACCGTTCTAAGGATTTCAATAATACGTTTATTAATCCTTTTTATTTATATATTGGAAGGTGTGATTACTAATATTACGTGAGACGTGTGATCCCACACAAGGCTAATAGAGCAGTACAGTCGCTATGTGAAAGTAAGGATTTCGGTCAAGTGGTTCAGGGTAGGCACGGATACATAAATAATATTTATGAGTTAGAATGAGACAGACGATAGTGTTGAAGTAGGATAGATTTGTTTTTGCTATACTCCAACAACCTGTTCTTTTTTATTATGATTTGAATTCATGTAGCACAAAGGGCAGCTTAACAACACACCTTAGAAAACCTTCTGTGAAGCCAATCAATCAAAACTGCCAGCTTCAATTTTTCAATGTTTCTGTGACGTTATCCAGACGCACCTTTTTCGGATAAATTTTATCGTTTAAATCACTAGTTTGACATAAAACATGGTTAGGTTTACAACGACTATTTGGCGACGTCGGAGATCGCAAATCGAAATAAAGATCAAAATAAACGAGTATGGTCTGATCCAAAATTATCTGATGATCAGAAAACGTATCTGTGGGTGTTGAATACTTAACCCGAAAATCAATTTGAAATCGCCTTGAAGAGATTTTTATTTGAAAATTCAAGTTAATTTTACTATCTCAATTTTCGTCAATGATTTTTAAATTACTATTTAATAATGTTATTGAAGTAATCATTGTTGGAAAAAGTGAAAAACCTAAATATGGATGATTGGATATCCTTATGTTACTACAGTACCCGGCTGTAAATATTGCACATCGACCTTTACCTTTTTTGTATTTTATACAAAGAATAAAAATAATTATTAAAAGAAGCAAATCATAATTGTTTTAACAGCTCCTAATAGATACCGGACTGTTTGTATTTCGTGCGACAGAGATAACGCTCTACGAAGCCGAAATTAGCTGATTGTCTCTTTCCAAAGGTTGATGTGCAATATTTATCGCCGGGTACTGTAATTCACTTTAGTGAGTGATTGCGTAAGAATTTAGCTTGAACCGGAGTTGTTTACACTTACATCAGATAGAGGATTAGACTATAGTTTGACCATCTACTGACAAATACGATTCGTTTTCAACAATTAAAATATCCCAAACAGATTCAACTGACGGTAAGCGAGGATGGCATAGTGACGGTGGTGGAGCCGGCCGGCACAAAGATGGTTGACAAGGAGGAACTCCATGAGGCCATCAAGATGCCCAACGACCACACGCTCACCGTGCATCAGCTGCAGCAGATAGTGGGACAACAGGTATACCTGCTGTAATGTTGTTTGTTCTCATTGAACCTTGGTGTTGTAAATAATAATTATAATTGTATCATTAATTTTTTATAATATGTCGGGAGATTCTTGGGAATGACCTAGTAAGACAGGAAATTTTCAGGATTAACCTGGGAAGATGGTATTAAAAGATCCAGTGACCCCCAGTCCCACCCTAGTGAGTCAGTCAATTAGTGTGCATACACACGAGCGACACGCGTCAACGGCAGAGGCAACTGCTGCCGTCGACAACGTACAATGCGTGCCACGAAAGATGAGACTTGACCCCGCCTCCCCCGCTCTTTCCGCCGCCCCTATGACGTCCGGTCCCGTCCCGCACTCAGACCTCATACCGCTAAAGATATCTAAAATCGTGTACTGCGCATGTCAAACCACGTGGTGTGTCAAGTCTCATCTTTCGTGGCACGCATTGTACCGCTCGTGTATTTGAGTACGGTGCTCAAATACATCAAGGGGAGTTGTTTCCGTACCCAGTGATATCTGAATTAGCTACTGAGTCTTCTAGCAACTTACTTTCTAGGACCGACTTGTGTATACTGTAGAAACACAGCAAGTAGACTAGCTGTGATTTTAACCATTCAAACCTTCCAAGTGCCGCTTACGTAACCATGGACTTGGAACTATTAACAACTTGGTTTCTAAACCGAAACACAACCTATCTTGAAGGCGGTAGAAAATATATAAGCCCGTTCCTAAACTTACATCCTTGTCCTATTAGGTATTAGACAGCGTAGTACGCATAGAGCAAGCGACCGGTGAGCCGGCGAACATCTTAGTGACCCACAATCCTGATGGTACGACCTCTATTGAAGCCAGTGCCGCCGACCCTATGATTGTCAAGGATGAGAAGAGTGCTAATAAAATAGAGACCGCACAGTTCGCTATACCTGCTGAGATAAAGGATATAAAGGGGATTGACTTGAAGGTAAGGCCTTTAGTAAAGTATTTGTGGTTATAATACAGAAATAATCAGAAAATACAGTCTTACCGACTGTATTTTCACTGAGAGGAGGCGAAAAGTACAATACTGACATTTAAAACACTCAACTCAAAATGGTTTTCTATCCATAAATTCGCCAATCCCCGAAAATGCGGTCTCGTGAAGTCGTGATACACGTTCAAGAAAGTCCATAATATACATAGAGTGTTTATGAACCGGTGCAGTGTCGTCGTCATACAACTCTTCCTAGACTTTAGATCAGATTTATCACCATCATCAACCTTTAGTAGGCCTCTGATAAAATTATCGTAATTTAACGTCATGTTTTTGTCAACACAGAGTGTAGGAGCCATGGGCATGGAAGGTGCAGTCGTCAAGATTTCAGCCGGCGCGTCAGAACACGATCTACACGCAATGTATAAAGTCAATGTAGAAGATCTGTCACAGCTCCTTGCTTACCATGAAGTATTTGGAAAACTTAATTCGGAAGGCCAGCAACAACAAGCAAAGGTAAGTTTTTCGAAAAGACAACTGACTATCGGTCTGTATCTGCCTAATACTTTATTTACCGTGTAATTCAAGGGCGACAGTCATTCTAATATAAATCTTCTGTCAATGTTCATAAAAGTCACATAACGCATGCTAATGTTTCAAACCAGTATCTTCTTGGATTATTTGTGAATCAGTGTCTATAATATTATTATTATTGACAATACATATAACAATAATTGATTGCATTTTTTTTTTAATAATTCCTTTCATGTATTTGCGTTTCATCTGACTCGCGTACATTTGTCGAATTCACTTATCGACAGCAAACATCTTCAATGTCTTCGACTGAATTTCGATCATTCCAAATGCTTATTTTAGGTAATAAGCGAGGTGGAAGTAGAAGTGGAAGCCGGCACCAGCGCAGCCATGTCCGAAGCAGAATCCTCGCCCGGCCACCACTCGTGTGACATCTGCGGGAAAATATTCCAGTTCCGATACCAACTTATTGTTCATAGGTATTGAATATAAACATAATCAATTTTATTCTTTGTCCTTAGCAGCTTTGAACAGAGATTAGGGGAAGCTTTTGTCTTGCAGTGGGACATCACAGGCAATAATAATAATAATTTTATTAGCCTAATTCAGCGTTTTTATATGTTTAATCTTAAATATTTTGTGTGCAGGCGTTATCACGGCGAAACTAAGCCATTCACGTGTCAAGTTTGCGGTTCCGCATTTGCAAATCCTGTTGAATTGTCGAGGCATGGAAAATGTCATCTCGGTAAGAGAATATGACCTCTTCTTAATATTAAACATATTATCTTATTCTATGGGTTTGCTCTATATATATCTAACATTCAATTGTTTTATTTAGCCGGAGACCCGAACGAAAGACACGCTAAGAGAATGGCGCAAGATAAGCCATATGCTTGCACAACTTGCCACAAAACCTTCTCCCGTAAAGAACATTTGGACAATCACGTTCGAAGTCATACTGGAGAAACTCCTTATAGGTAAATAGTACATCTTGCAGACCTATTTTAATAAGTATTTACATCATGCGAGATCAAATTCGCAGCTGTTTAGCAAGCATCTGCAATCAGGTTGTCTGAATAGACAGTAGGTGCTAAACACGCTAATGACGGTCATCTGTGTAGTGTTCATTTGCGCTGGTATTTTACATATACAGTCATCTCAAATCGGCGTTGGTCATTTTGTTTATGGCTGTAATTACTCATCTTATTAAAATGCAGATACATACATATTTGTTAGTACCTTTACCAATTATTTTCATTTATCCAGAGCTGCTATCAATATATTCGACACATCCAAATGCTTCTGTTTCAAAACGTGTTAAGATTGCATCTCTATCAATAAAGACGACATAATAAACCTTATCTATCTTACACAGATGCGAATTCTGCGCTAAAACTTTCACCCGTAAAGAGCACATGGTCAACCACGTACGAAAACATACGGGCGAAACTCCGCACCGATGTGATATTTGCAAGAAGAGCTTCACCAGGAAAGAGCATTTCATGAACCATGTTATGTGGCACACAGGTACGTAAAATAACTAAAAACCTACAATAAACAGTTATATCGATTTGCAAACTGATATGGAATTCTGTAAATGTTCTGTTGACATTTTAAATGTTGATAACAGTTTGCACGTGTTTTTTTTTGTCACGTTCATATGCGATTAGTTGGCAAGCGGGGCGTTTTACCGTTCAATGGGCGTATGGGTTAAACCATGAGTTATACAGCACTAGCTTCCGCCCGCGGCTTCGCCCGCGAGGTATGTCGATAAAAACTATCTTATGTCCTTCCCCGGGATGCAATCTATATCTGCCAAATTTTATCGAAATCCGTTCAGTGGTTTAGACGTGAAAAGGTAACAGACAGACAGAGTTACTTTCGAATTTATAATATTAGTGTGGATACAGTATACAGTATGGAATGGAAACCACATAATTATATGCAATAAAGTATGTGGTATAATTTATTGCATATACATATGTGGTTCCCATACAGCGCCCTATAAAAGTTAGACATTGTTCCACTTCAGCTGTACCTAATCCCACATTATGATTTAAAATTATTGTAGTTTCAAATGGTTTTAACTGTATGTACACTGTAAAAATTTTACTAGATAATGTCCTATGATAAGGGATTATCTGTTTTATTTAGGGTTCCGTACCTTCAATGGAAAAACGGAACCCTTAGAAGATCATTTCGTTGTCCGTCTTTCAAGACCCTTTTTCCCAGGAACACATAGAGTTGTCAAGTTGAAATTAATATCAAATACTCAGGGCGGCAATCCTTTGAAGCAGTAAAAAAATCAAACTTCTAAGTCAACGCATTCAAAATACGGGGATTTCTTCCGTTTATGCCGTATATTTTGAACTCGCAAGGGAATCAAAACCTATAGGGTACTTCCCTTTGGCTAGCCGCACACACACAATAATTTGTCAATAAAAAACATATTGTCAATAATATTGTATGTGTGCGGCAAGAAGCAATGTCATGTAGCACAAATAAAGGGAATAAAATCGAAAACCGTAAATTTGTACTTACACACAATTTATACGGAACCCTCGGTGAGCGAGTCCGACTCGACCTGTATTTGACCTTGACCGGTATTTTTCATAATCTGTGTCCGTTGTGGCATTGCAGCTTAAGGGGGAAGCGCTAAGGTAGCCCGCGAAATTCTAATTTTCTTACGTTTTTTGCAATTTGCTGGTCAGTATTAAGTTGTACGTCGATCAAAATATGATTCGCGGCCATAACAAATATGTATTTACAGAATTATAATCATTAAAGTCATCAACACAACTCTAACACCACGTAAGTCCAAAGAATGATGATTTCATGAAACAGTTATTCTTTGGACTTACGTGGTCTTAGAGAGTTGTGTTGATGACTTTAATGATTATAATTCTGTAAATACAATATTTGTTACAGCCGCGAATCACATATTAATTAACTTACAACTTAATACTGACCAGCAAATTGCAAAGAACCTAAAAAAAATTGAATTTCGCGGGCTACCCTGGCGCTTTCGCCTTAAGTGGAAAAATGTCAACTAACTTTTAGAGGGCACAGTATTAACGCATTTTATGTTGATCAAGTGAATGGCAGTAATTCCACCATAAAATAGCTATTGTTTAAATTTTCTTGTTTTTATTAAATAGGACTAGAAAACCTAATTGTTTAAATTTATGATATCAATATTATTTTATCATTTGTCTGTCCTTTAACTTTTTGGCCAAGTTGTGTTTACATGTAAATTCAAATTTTCTATTTTCTTAATTCTATTAGAAATATAAGGGAATGTGAAATGTTCTGAAGTTTTTGACTTGACATTTTTTTTTTACTTTTAATGGGGTTTTTCTACCTTCATCCTTTTTTTGGTAATCGGAGGGCAAGGTGGGGCGCTCCACGAGGGTTTTCTTGATTTTTATTCATAACTAGCTAATGCCATCATCGCACGCACACAAGTTACCAAAATTTCAACACAATCGGTCGAGCCATTTACGAGTTTTTACCAGACTAACGCACTGCAGTTGATTTTTAGATATAGTTGGCCCATTCGCACAGTTTTACAAATGCAATCATTCAAGCTGAACAACCCTGATATTTTCAAACACTACTTATGTAAAACAATACATTGTTAGAACAAAGAACCTTTGTTTTAAAAATGCTATAATTTTAAAGGTCTCCACTCATTATCCCGGTCCGTAACCAGAACTTAACTTAAAATATAGTTTTTACGAATTACTACACGTTGGCGCAAGACCGGCAAAGCACGGAACACGACGTGCCGGTCCGGAGACGCGATGTTGCCAGGCCACAGACGCGACGTTGCCAGGCCGGTGCTCGCAGTCAGCCGCCAGCACACGCCGTCTGATAATTGGAGGTCGGAACGGTTACCTGACGACGTACAAACGCTTATGAACCTGTAAACTCAGACAGGGACTTCTGTCACTGTGTCTGCAACATTACGGTCCGGTTACGGACCGTGATAATGGGTGGAGACTTTCAGACAAAATGTTTTCATGATGTTTGTAATAATTTCGGAATTTTTAGTTTGTAACATGATTTATTTTCTTTGTACGGAATATCCAAGCCTGCACCAGAACCATGGGCTGATCCAGGGGTGCAGAAAGTAGAATAATGATTGAATGATTCAACTATCTATCCAACACTTTTGATGTTTAACTGTGTAACTAATTACATTTTGACTAATACAATCTCCCTTAAATTCCACCAAACTAAGCTTGTTACTAACACTAAATCGGGAGATTAATTTTTGTATTCAAACTAAAGAGACAAACTAAATGTTTCGAGCAATATAGTTGCATCATTGAATGATAACATTTTATTTTCTGCTCCACCCAAATAGGTGAAACGCCGCACCATTGTACAATATGCGGCAAGAAGTATACTAGGAAGGAGCATTTAGTGAACCATATGCGATCTCACACGAACGATACTCCGTTCCGATGCGAACTGTGCGGCAAATCGTTCACGAGAAAGGAACACTTCACCAATCACATACTGTGGCATACGGGTTAGTATAGTTTTGATTATGCAGCCAGTGAAACAGGTACTGTTCCAAAACTAAGTAGTTTCCTGTGTTGTTGACTGTACGACCCTGTGGACTGCTCCTGGTGCCGTGCCATGCTTGGAATTTCCAGATGTTCAATTTACCCAAATTTTCTAATCTATCTTTGTATGTGACTAACCAAATTTCTCGAAGTTGTGTATTTTATATAACTCAGCTTGTCTGTGTGTGTGTAATTAACTATCTAACTATAAAATATAATGAGTGACTGTAGACTCTCTTCTATGTCTCGCGTATTTGACACGCAACACGCAGTATGCTGTCAGGCAACAAACTTTTTATAAGTACCACTACTTTCACGCCTGAGAAATGGTGTTGTTGAAGACATCATTCTCAAATTTACTAAAATATATGCATGTTGCACTAACCATCCACTCAATATTCATTCACCATTACAGGAGAAACCCCTCACCGCTGCGACTTCTGTTCTAAAACGTTCACTCGTAAGGAGCATCTCCTGAACCACGTCCGTCAACACACGGGCGAATCGCCTCACCGCTGCAATTTCTGCAGCAAGTCATTCACACGCCGGGAACACCTTGTCAACCACGTGCGTCAACATACCGGGGAAACGCCCTTCCAATGCGGATACTGTCCTAAAGCTTTCACAAGGAAGGACCACCTCGGTAATAAGGCTTTTTGTTAAGACTTATATGATTGCAATATATAAATAATACCAATATATAAATAATTCCGTTACAATAAGAGACAAATTCGAACCTCAGACGCTCATTCGCAAGGCAGCCATAGATCAAAAAACACTTGAGTAAATCACAAACACTTTGATAGGTCAAATGTAAACGAATACATGTTCCAATTTTTATCGCCCAGCCTCATCATCAAAATATTTTAAAGTTTTTGAGGTGAAACATCTAATGTGACGGGTCAGAACGGCTGTTGGCGTCGCCACGCGCTCGTTACTCTGCGACTCTCTTCCCACTCGGCTCAGCGATCTTCCTCTCTCTCACCGCGCTGAGCTTATAGCGTATTTTCTAAACAAAATAGCTTCAATGTTTGACATCTGCCAGGCGTCCTGCGACGGTTGTTTTTTTTTTTATAGTTTGTTATGCTACCACTTTACTTCCAATATCTTGTCTTATGTTTCAGTGAACCATGTCCGTCAGCATACGGGCGAATCCCCGCACAAGTGCTCGTACTGCACAAAGTCCTTCACTCGCAAGGAACACCTGACGAATCATGTGCGACAACACACGGGCGAGTCTCCGCACCGATGTACTTACTGCGCCAAGTCCTTCACGAGGAAGGAACACCTCACTAACCACGTTAGGTATGCTATATGGGCGGTAATGTGGATGTGTACTTTGTGACTAGAGGATCGTAGTTCATTCAACCAGTTTTAAATGAGATGGTCGAATGAATTTCGTAAAAAGAAATGTAAAGAGCACGAGCGCGCGTCAGACATTATAATTTAAAACTTATGTCAAAAATTAAAAAAAAAACCCACGACACGCGCTCGTGAGTTACGATTATAATAGTAGTAGTAGATTTTTTATAATGATGTCTCGTGCTTTTATTGTATTGTGTGTCTACGTATTCTCTCGGCGCAAAGTACTTTTGGTGTTTCTATTATACCTATCATGCCAATTTCGTTGTTTCGTTTTGACTAAATATTATTTCGTAGTTAATTAACATACAATGCTGTGCTACAGTTTACTGCCAATGTTGGCACAGTAAGCAGTACTATAGACCGTCTGTTGTAGATTGATTCCCCCCACCTGCCTTAGAAGCATGTCTCTATAACTTAGTCGCATGAAAATAGTTTAAATTTTCTTTCTTGTAATGATAAAAAAGGTAAGGTCTTTGAGATTTATATTTTTTAAATCAAACCACTACCAACGAACCTTACAATTCAGTATATCGAAACTAGAGTATTCTCAGACGGCATTTGTGTGAGGTTTCCCTTACATTATGTAGCACAGCATTGTGCATTCCGATTTGGGTTGTACAGGAGTATGTTGTTCTATCCGTTCCCTTCCTCTTGCGGTAGCGACAGCGGTAGTACTAATTGGCATGTTGTTACTAATTATGGAATCGGAATGTACTCTGTTGCGCAGACAGCACACGGGAGAAACGCCACACAAGTGTACGTACTGCCCGAGGGCCTTCGCGCGCAAGGAGCATCTCAACAACCACATCCGACAGCACACCGGCATCACTCCACACGCCTGCTCCTACTGCAGCAAGAGTTTCACCAGGAAGGAACATCTCGTCAACCATATTCGGTATGTAAACAGATACTACGTTTTTTCATTATGCTAGGATGCCAACAACGCGGATTCAAGACCAGTTTTCAACCTACGACACGGTCATCGCGACGTTGTTTAGAAAAGTTATGAACAGTTCCATCATTAAATAAAACACAATGGGTGCGTCGCAGTGTGTCTTTAGAACTCAGAACGCTTGGACGAAGTCTCTCTGCAATAGCCTTCTGGATTGCGTTTTATTCCTATCATTCACGGCTAGCAATAAAATATTTTATACCGTGCCGATAAGATTCCCGCAAGAAGAGACAATAATTTAGTCTAAAATTAAAAGTTTATTTTAACTTATGATAAAATATAATAATTAAATATTTCAATTTTTACAATCATAATTAAAAATAAAAAACAGCTTCCGGGGATTAATTCCACACGTTGTTTGCAGGCAACACACGGGCGAGACTCCGTTCAAGTGTACGTACTGTTCAAAGTCGTTCTCTCGTAAGGAGCACCTAACGAACCACGTGAACCTTCACACTGGAGAAACACCACACAAATGTCCCTTCTGCACAAAAACATTTTCCAGAAAGGAACATTTGACCAACCATGTCAGGTATGTATTTACTATTTAACTTTATCTTCGATGTTTACTGTTTTATGGATTTACTTGGCAGATTGTATATCATTCCAGTATGATATTACTGCAATGACTAAACTGCCAAGTCGTCAACAGCACACCACTTCTTTTAGAATCCCTTAGTTGCTTTATTCGTCACGCACAGCATTGAATGTGTTAGTTAATGATTGTTGTGGATGTAGAAAACTTAGAAATAATGATAATTGTAAGAACTCTCTTACATTGGTTGTTTTTTCTGCTCATCATTAGGATTCACACGGGCGAGTCTCCGCACCGCTGTGACTTCTGCCAGAAGACGTTTACTCGCAAGGAACACTTGACGAATCATCTGAAGCAGCATACCGGCGACACCGCACACGTTTGCAAAGTGTGCTCCAAGAACTTCACCAGGAAAGAACATCTTGTCACACACATGAGGTAACTAATCTTCTTTACCATTATCTTTCAAAATCGCTCCAATTCCTCTTTCTTATCTTTTCAGGAATTAAGCACACAAATAGTAGGAGAAATAAGAACTAACTTTGAATGGCCTTTGTAGAAGTTCTATCTTTAAAAAAAGTTGGTTATTCATTCCAATAGAAACTGAATTGGCTTACGTAGGGGTTCTAACAATATAGTTGAAATTTTTATTATAAGTATCAAGAATGTGTTACTTACTGCTATTTTTTATAACCGTGCCAGGTCGCACAGTTGTGGCGAGCGTCCATTCAGTTGCGGCGAGTGCGGCAAATCTTTCCCATTGAAAGGCAACCTACTATTCCATGAACGCTCCCATGCCAAGAACAATGCTAATGCTGCCAATAAGCCATACCGATGTGAAGTCTGCTCCAAAGAATTCCTCTGTAAAGGTATGTGTGGATCACTTTAATTTTATGGTATTCATAATACAACAAGTTTTTTGGTGATCTTAGGCTAAAATGAACTTTAATTCCAGGCCATTTGGTGTCTCATCGGCGCACACACGCGGAGTGGGTAGAAGGTGCAACGACCGGCGAAGCACCCGCTGAAACAGAAGACTGTACTGATAATAAGTGTATCAAAGTCGAGCCAGAACGAACAGAAAGAAAACATGAAGTCAGGTTTGTTTAACATTTTGTATAGAGTAGACACTAAAAAGTATCTCAATCATTCATCCCTTGTGGAGCTGGCAAACAGTTACGGAAAATACTTTACAGGAACAATTTGTAATATGTATATTTTTTTCTATAACAGGACGACAGTCGAAACGAGACCAGCTGAGACCAATGTCGCACAAAGTCAGCCAAATACAGCTACTGTGATGATAACCAATAATCAAGTAAGTTTTAATAATAATATTATCAATTAGTCTGCAGCATTTACATAAAATTCAAACAAGTTGAAGTTAATCAAGTAGATGTCGATCTTTTGTGATTTGTTGTAAAAACCAGAGAGCTTACACTATAAATATGACATTGTGTACTTTGCAGCAAGTGCGCGCGGCGACCGTGAGCGCAGTGGGCGCAGTGGGCGCGGTGGGCGCGGTGGGCGCAGTGGGCGCAGTGGGCGCGGTGGGCGGCGCGGGCGGCGCGCCCACGTTCGCGCACGCCGCGCCGCACCACGCCGGCGCCAATATCGCGCACCACCCCGTCACCGTCAACTACTAGCATACGGCCCTCTCTCTGCCCACGCTCGAGGAAGCCACGCAGCAATGTCTCTGACACAGTTAACCCCCTGCAGCCCTCGTTAGACAGAGATATAAAGGACAGTGAGAGCCCAAAGACTATGAACTAACAGTGATTACTGGACTTGAAAGTTGTTGACGACTTTATCGACCATTATGTGAAATTTAAAGTAAATTGGTTTGATTTTTCCGTAACTCTGTAGGTATTCTGGTGCATAATCATTATCAATTTTACAATTCATAGTGATAGAAGAGTCTTTCAGATACAAGAGTTTAGACTTTAGTATATTTATATTTAATGTCCATTGCAAATATAGAAATGATTCATATATTTTTTTGTAAATAAAACTAGAGCAATGTAAAAATAATGTAATGTTTATTCATACTTCACAGTTACTAATTAAATGTATACAGCCAAATGGCTGTAAACTCTATTTAAACATTTAAATAGTTTGAAGTATTTTTGAATATCACGTTATTTCAATCAACATTATTAGCATAAACTTATTTTATTTTTATTAAAAATCCGTGATTAGCTTAGGCAGTTCTATTTTTCAGTCAGTACTATTATATCACAACTGATACAATACACATCTTAATTAATTTAAGTCAGTTAGGATTTTATTAAGTGGTTACCAGATTCGTGTTTTTTATACTGCACATAGTCAATTTTTGCTTTGTGTAAAATATGCATTATAATGTATGTCTTTCTCGTCGTGGCACACAAGGCCGGTTTGCCAATTTACGATGACAAAAATAAAATATAGGTTTTTATTTACTTTCTGACTTGGTCATTATGTATTATAAGTGTAAGAAGATAGAAATAAAATTTTGACATGGTACAACACACAAAAAAAAACCTTAGTTTAAAGTATTATGCATAAAGGTCCTTAAATTAGGTTCTATGCTCGTCATCCACATCATTAACGGAGTCTTCGTTCTCTGTTTTCAACCTCTTCGCTACAAAGATATGTAGGCATCTGTAACATTCCTAATTCCTACAACATCATTATATATCTCCTGTTTCTTGGGTTTTCCCTATGACTAGTCACGACAGGTTCCGATGATACAAGCATCCAGTGAAGAATATCCATGTTAGTGTTTATTCTGGACGTTTTCCGGGTGTGATATTGTCGCAAATTTTTGTGACTTGCTTCTATCACATCTTCTGATAATTGACCTACGCACAAAGCCAGAGATTGAATAATGTCAGCACCGTGAATTAAAAGTTTATGTACACTTGCACTCATTGTGTACCATTTATATAGATTGATCGCCATTTCAACTGTGCCAATGCAATATGTCCTAAATTTTTCTTTGTCTATGTGTTGTCTGCAGGAAATGACACACAAAATATTTGCAATTCTTTCAATTAAATTTTTGGACACACCTGTGATTTGAGAAACCAGAACCGGGTGCTTTTTCAAAATTCTTACTGTATTGCCATCGTTATTGTTGCCCCCTCTTTGTTTTGGTTGGTCAACAACAAGTCCCATTTCTTTATAAAAATCTTTACCGATTTAATTTTTTCGACTTTTACTTTTTCTTGTGCTCCTTTGCCTCTGGCGTGCCATTGCTGCAACTCCAATTTATATGATATATGCAATAAATATTCGGAGCATCGGAGATGAGCATGTAAAACAGAAATACCAAATTCGTATGTGTCTTCGTTAAATACTCTTTTTTTTATATTTTCTAAGTCGTTCATATGCGTAGATGTAGCTTTCCAGACTTTACACTTACAGGCTTGTGTACTTTTGTTTTATGTTAAAACTTAAGTTCAATGCATCTTTTTCTTTCTATTTCGTTAAGAAAAGGACAGAAGATAATTTTTAGTCCCAAATTAATCAGCGCCTTACGTAAATTGACGTAATTTTAGTCGGCAAGTTTTTAATCACGTCTAAACTAGTATGGAGTAGTGTCAGGCGCTGATTAATTTGACAGAACGATACTAAAATTTAATAAAAGTACACACAAGCGAATCTAAAAGATTTATGTATAAAATTTGTCTTCCACGTTGAGTTAAATTAATGCTTGATTTATGAAAAAATTGACAAGTAAACTACAATAATTAGAGTACCCACCTGACGCTTCAATATCCATGTTAAAAACTCAATTTTTAAACACTCCGGCACAAATAAGCGTAGTTACTCCGTCAAGCTTTCGGGCGTAACTATCTGTCTCACCCTCACGTTTGCCGTGCGAGAAAAAGGGACAAAGCGCGCTTACACAGGCCTTTGTGTTAGGTACTTTAGTGAGCTTTATTGTGTTATTATAATAAAGTTTCTAGACATCACAAAGTTATATTATTGCCATCATAAATTTGCAAACCAGCTTTGTGTGCGTGGATTTTAAAATTACTATCCTTCGCGCGTCTAATTAGCTGACACAATAGAATTTTATTGTTATTATTATCCAATGGTGTAACGGCGACGTTTGAGAGGTTAACTTACAAGTTCTAAAAAATAGTGACATTCCTTTTTGATTCAATAGACCACACACAATGTGTCAAAATCATGTGCGGTTAAGAAAATACTTTTATTGTGGCACCCGTTTTTCGAGCGGTTGATAAATGTCATTTTTATATATCATTATTTATATAAACCATTATAAAATGAGTTACTCGAATTACGAACCAGGGACCAGAGCTCAAGGCGAGAGTATAAATTTAAATAAATGCTAACGCTCTTGCAGCTTCCCAAGAATTTATATACCTACACTACCTTTTGGTTATTATGAACCAATAAAAACTTATTTTACGGGCTTATTTTTATGTTCAATGGAATATGCCGATTTTTAAAATATTAAGTAGGTACTTGTGTCCAGCTTAGATCATCAATATTCTTTGCCATGTATGTACAGTACAAGTGTGATAAATCTGTTATAACTTTTTTTAATAAATGTGTATAGAGGTAATACGGTGATTGTATCGCTTAGCTTTGTGAAACTACGAACACGTGAAGTGGTGTTATAATCACTTCCGTGGTTACTGTAAACACGCCGCTTTTAATAAAATATTATAATTATAAAATATAGCCTGTATTTACGTGTACATAAATAGTTCTAATTATATAGTTGTATTCTGTAGCAAATTAAGACTACTAAAATATCATTTATGTTAATATTTGGCTGGATTGATAACTGTTATGGAAAGCTGGGATTATACGATTCAGAATCGTGGTGTAGAATGATTTTCTTTATAAGGTGCGATGACTCATTGAGATAATTTATATCACAGCCAAAGGGTAACTTTATCTTCAATGGTGCCACGCTAATTTATATTTTATAGGAAATCTAATTCCTTAGACACAATAGTATGTACTAAAATTTAAATTATGTTCTGTAATTTGATATGAATGAGATTAAAAAATGAAACTAACTTTTGTTTTGTCATTATGTAACTTTCTCTGTTCACGCGACGATCTTTTTATTTGGTATCTATTTATTTCGCACGCAAAGTCCGTCTGTTCGCGGTGAAGGTTTCTGTAGTCGGGATAAGAATTGCGACAGCAGTACAGTATTTTATCGACCGCAAAAATAAGTTTGTATTTGTAGAAGAATACCTATGAGAAACAAAGTTATCACTGCTGTTGAAATGAAATGATGTTTATTTCTGTAAATAAAAATGAACTGTTAAATCTGTACATAAAAATGAACGTAGGTCTCAGTCGACGCGGCATGGGAGCTAAAACATTTGTCATATTAATCCGACAGGGACGGTGAAAAAGTAAAAATGGCACCACTAGTTTTAAAATATTGACCAACAAATTGAGTCAGATCTACTGGTTACACATATGTATGAGGAGAACCAGACCTACCTTATTGTTTGTTTTCGTAATTTCACTACTTACACATTGTTTGGTGTTGCACAGAATGCACCTTTCCAATTTTCATTGATACCTAGGTATAGTGTCCGAGTTATGTATCACGTGGTTACAACCTGAGAGTAAAGGTATAGTAATTAGAGTGGTTTGTGGATCTATTGTTGGATAATAGTTACCTATAATAATAATAATTTATAATAGGTACTTACACGTTATTTACCTATATTTATTGTAAACGCATTTAATTTTAATTTTATCCTAGCCAAATTTTTTTATTTTATTCGCACCTACGTCACTATAATTATAATATTATTCATTTACACATTACATATTGCATATAACTTTATAAATAATATAAGAATCAAGTAATCAAAACACAATACTAACACGCCTACGAACAAGAACGTTTCCCAATGCAAAACCAAGTGTCGGGTATACTTACAAAACTTCACTCTGCACTTAGCAGCTGTCACAAGACCAATCTCGTCTTCTCAACGTCCGTGTGTCACAGCAGGGATCCAGCAGAATATCAGCGTCAGGTACATTTGCCTGACGCATGCTGAGCTGGACTCCCATTTGGTGCAACCTTGAGACACACACCGCACTGTGTATGTTTCGACCTATTCGTCAGTGTCGCTTTTATTTCGATAAAGTATGTGTTTTTCATTTTGTTTTTTTAATGGCACCTTGTTTTTATGTTATAATCATGTGGGTTGGGTAATTTGGTTATCATCTAATATTGTACTTTTGGTTTATCTATCTAACAATAAGTGACTAACATCCGGACGGACATAACGACCTTATTAGGGTGGTTGCGTTTTTGCCATTTGGTTAGGAAACCCTAAAAACTGAAATTTGGTACTTATGTGCTTCCACACGCCTCACCACGAATTATATGAACGTCTACACATTCCGAATCATGCGAAGAGCGCCGTGCGCTGCGCATGCCTCGCAATGTCTGTATTCGCA
The DNA here is from genome assembly GCA_927399505.1 of Luperina testacea. NCBI lineage: Eukaryota > Metazoa > Arthropoda > Insecta > Lepidoptera > Noctuidae > Luperina > Luperina testacea. The sequence goes on along the minus strand of OV656763.1, from coordinate 7,382,933 downwards.
TTTAATCGCGACTAAAAGTAGTTTCGTTACCTAGACCCAAAAATCGTCGTTGATAAAACAATTGCATTTGTAAATATTCATTCTGATTAGCCTAGGTAGGTACTTTCAACGAGCGTGGTCCGACACGCACTTGGAAATGGCGCTGAAGGAAGTTCTTTGTACTCTCCTTTTACACGCGAAGTATATCTACTTGCGTCGTCTAGCCAATATAAGTCTGTGCACTGAACGGATTTCGAAAAATTTGGCAGACAGATTGCATCCCGGGGAAGGGCATAGGATAGTTTTATGGAAATACCTCGCGGGCGGAAGCTAGTACTTAATAAAAAAGAAGTACTTAAGTAATTAAAAAAAAACTATAAACCCGACTTCTAAAAACAAAAACTGGAAGTAGGCGGGACCCATTTGAATTTGAAAAAATAATAATAATGGTATGGGGTCCCGCCTGCATTTTTAGCTTTTCATTTTTTCAATTACTTTATTTCCAGCTTTTTGTTTACAAATGTGAAAGATTTCGCAGACGATTTAGTTCTTGGTACCTATGTGTTTTTTACGATTTGTCACTTCATATAAGTTGTGGGTACCTATATATTTTTGTAATCGCCTTTTAAAACCCTTCATTTTGATATCCCACTCGATGGTATAAGAAGAAAAATTTCAAACTCCACAATATAGCACCCCATAACCGCCATTTTAATTTGTTTTTTTTTTATATTTTAATGTAGCCAGTGACACTCGCGCTACCAAGACAAATCTAAAGACGTATAATTTATCCAATTCCGTTCATTCGTTTAGAAGTTATGAGGGAAAAAAGAAACGGACATACATACAGGTCAAACACATAACCCTCCTTTTGGTCTTCGCCGCAGTCGGGTAATAACGGCCAAGTGCTAAACAAGCTTGCGCAACAATAAATAGAGACGAAGCGGGAATTATACAGTACGAAGCCAAACTGCTATGCAGTGTAGTCCAGTGTTGTGGACTGACACCTAACATCGAACGCTGCGACGTCGTAGTAAGTGGCAGGCGTAGCGTTGCGGCATCGCATCGCCACGTGGTACGGTCAGCATCAAAAGTCGATTAACACTTCAGTTTTATTAATCTCAGTTATTGAGCAAAATATTTATTCAAAATTGCAGCAGAAGTACGATGCAATTTTCAACAAATATTTTGCTCAATAACTGAGATTAAAAAAAACTGAAGTGTTAATATTTTGCTCAGTAACTAAGATTAAATAAACTGAAGTGTTAATCGACTTTTGATGCTGACCGTACTACGTGGGTCAAACTCATAGTTCTTGGCCAGACTGGCAGCGTGAGGCGGGTAGCGGGAACGCGCGCGATCTGCCTGTCCGCAGTGGAGCGCGGGTTCGTTCTGAGTGTTGTCGTGTCCAGTGTTTGTTAATATATAATATGGATGATGAGGGTTATTTTTTTCCAAAAAAAAAAAGCTCGAACTACATAGTTTGAGAATCCCGATCACCGCGCGGGCCGCCCGCGCCCTCACTGCGGCCACTTGCATGAACAAGCTATACTTGCCCGCGCGTTCCCCGCGCCAAGCAGCCCGCGCCGCTCAACGCGCCCGCGTGCCCGCTATGGACGCTCAAATGAAGTTCTTATGTTTGAGTACGCAGCGCCGCGCCCGCGTTTGCAGTCTGGCCAAGCACATAATGGTTCCGCGAATAATGTAGCAACACTTGTTGGGCCTCAAAGATTTACTACCATAACAGCCCTGCATTGGGAGTTCCACTCCATTCCTCTCCACCTCTAGAGTCCTGACCAAGACTTAATATAGTATATTAATACTATATTAAGTCTTGGTCAGGACTCTAGAGGTGGCATTACGATATTGTTATGTTATATTAATAACATAACAATATCGTAATGCCAGTAGAGGCAAAACCAGGCTCATGTTGGCCAGCTGCTTTTTTTTTTTGAAGGAACAAAACTGGTATCATCAGAAAAATAAAGAGTAAGGAAATTAATAATAAAATTATTTGATTTCACATTTAGAATTAGGATACAATACAATACATGTCCAAGTGTTATAATATGCACTTTTTGTTAAAGTTGACCTATGTTTTCTTACATTATTAAGTATTTACAGCACACTAACAAAGTAAATGAAAAATCTATTGAAATTGGACTGATTAAAAATATATTATACTTTAAAGCTTATATACATTCTGCAGAAGTTAACTCAAGCCATTGCAGCAACTTTAGTTGGAGCTTTTTTTGCTCTTTGAGGCTTTTCGGGTTCTCTTTCTTCTGTGACCTCTGGCAGTGTGTCTGCTGGCACATCTGGCAGCTGGTCACCCACATCTAGGATAGCCTCCAGTTCAGCTTCAACATCATCTTCATCCTCTTCAGTTAGTTGTCCAGAAATTAAGTCGTCTATTTCTCTCTGTTTATCTATACCTTCTCTAGTTTCATCCAAAATCTTTTCTATTTCATCAATATTTAGGATGGCATTCACCTTTTTCAGAGCTTCATTTCCAGTCCTCAAACCATCAAGCACCTGGAATAAAATATAACAACATGAAGCAAATCAGAATGTTGATAAATCTAAGACATAATTCTTGCTAACAGCACAAAGCTTTTTATTCCTGCCATAGCCAGGTTGATGTTAGGCCTCCACCTAAGATCCGAAATCCATTGAGTAAGAGCTATTACGCCCTGTCGACTGGTCACCGGCGACTCGGTCCCTCGGCGACCAAAACATAGGCATTATCCGGCAACCAAGTGCGTAAATACCTATTTAAATTATAGTAAGTCACGGTCACCGGCGACCAGTTGATAGTGCGTAATAGCTCTAACTGCCTTACTATACCTAACTCTACTTCTACCTCTCTAGGTAGCAGAACTGTTACTTGGTATGTAATTTTGATCTATAAAAAATCTTATCTTTCCAAGCTAGCACACTTAACTGCTTAATCAATAATACTACAATTTATCGTAAAATACGTACCTGAACTTCGACTTGTGCAAACTCTAGATCATGAGTAAGCTGTTCTAATTTTTCCAACTGGTTATCTGTATTTTGTAGAAGTTTCTCTTGATATTTTTTCTTTTTCAAAAGTAGTTTCGCTTTATCACGTTTCCCTTCGTCTAAAAGTCGCTTAGCTAATTGTCTGTCTCTCTCGAGATTAAGTTCTATTTTCTTTTGGTATTGCTTTAACTTATCTCTCTGTTGTTTCAACTGAAGAACAGCCTTATCTTGTTCAGTCACTCTGCTTACAGGTTTCTTATGTTTACCGAATAACGAACCCATTTTTAAGATGCTATACTAGGCATGTGTAAAATTTATTGTTTAGTCCTAACTATCTACACAAAGATAACTTACATTAACAATTCTTTTGTTGATTTCACACAACCTGCATAAAAATCTAACTAAAGTGGAGTCATTTTAATAGGTAACATTTGACAATTCATCAAATATTCAACAACGTAACCTTGTAACGGCGGGCATAAAATAACATATTTTTTCGTTTTGTTAGAACTGCACAATTGCTTACCTTTTTTCAATTACGATTACATATTTATTGTAATAATGACCGATACGAGTAATTTTACGATTTGCTTTCATTAATAAACCATTCTAAACATAATAAACAATTTCTGATCTAAAGAACTGAACGTCGTTACAAGGTTACGTCAGTTAACCATTTTTCTTTTTAAACACTAGGGATGTTACTCTAAAAATCGAAAGCTGATAAGTAGAATCGAATGCAATGGCGACTTGTGAAGAAATATCACCATAAATTAATAACCACGTTGTGATTATAATAAAACATTTATTTATTATTCTTTTAACTAACTAGGTATAAAAATACAAAAAATAATGAAATAGAAAAATCATTGATGTTAGGTACAATTTAGGTGGTATGTTGCTGGCAACACCAGTGCCTGTCGATGACGCCATGTCATGTCGCCATTACATGACGCAGTCTTTTGTCGTTGTGCGAAGTGACTGTGCGTTTTTGGTGTGCTCTCTGTTATTTTGTTCTGACCCGGCTTTTTTATTGGACTGATCTTACTGACTACGTTTACCTGGCTATAAATTGGACTCCGATTGCTTAACGATTAGTAAACAAGAACAACATTACAGTCTTACCATGTCGAAACGGGGGAAAACGCTAAACAGTCAATCAAATCAGAAATCAGAAAACAAAGAAAATAATTTTACAAGATTTTGAACGAGATGTGAGAATAGACAATATTATTGAAAATGAATTAATAATATCTCTGAGTGCTGACAGCAGTGATGAAGATGACAATACTTTTAACAGTTCTGATAGTTCAACTGAATAAATGCAATTTTTTTGTTAAATTGTGTACTTGTCTTATTTTGCTCCTTAAATTTACGAAAAAAATAATAATAATGGGACAGGGATTCGCCTAATGATTTTTAAAATTCGCATATGTTTCAAGTCCGTATCGATTCATTCACTTTAATCGATGTTTATAAGCAGGTCACCTCACTATGAGGATAAAACTGACAGACGTCAAATGTTACCTATTAAAATGACTCCACTGTAAACTGATCAATTACGCCTGACAAATATTAAACTGACACTGACAAGTGACATTCTCATCTGCGAATATACCTAATTCCATGTAGCGGAGCGGATTCATTTCATGTCAAAGATTACAAAAAAAGCAAGACAAGGTTCTCAGGAAGAAACATGGGGTATTCATTGACCTCTATTATGTACGCTGAACTAAATATACTATACGATAATACGAAATGAAATGATAGTTGTTTTTTGTGCCGATTCAAAGCGCCCCGTTCAAGGTTCCAGGAACTGAAATTCAAATAAATAAAGTTGTGAATGTTCTATGTCGATAATTTTCAAACAGTAAGTAATTTTAAAGGACATGTCCAGAAATGGTTTTTTATTATTTAATAATTCTAACCAGAGTAAGTTAAATATATTTGGATAGACATCCCTAAAAGTAGTAGTTCTAGTTATATCATACATTTTTAAAGACCTCCAATTTTGAGAAAAATCGTTTTTTGTTTTCGTGAGAATTTACATCTAAAACGAACAAACCTTCTAATTATCTAGAATAATAAAATGAACACACCTAAAAAAAAGTAAACTTGTCAAAATTGACACAGGAGAACTGTCATTACTGGCAGTGAGCGTCAACATCAATCAATTTTTGATGTACAATAGGATATATATAATATAGGAATATAGGAGCATGACGTCGGACGAATGACGCATGGAACCGGTAGGGATGGCGATCTGACCTCAATTAATCGTTTTATCGGGCGAAACCAATCGATTTTTTAAATCAATTTTTAGCATAGAAAATCAACATTTGTGTTTTCTATTGAGACTATAAGATATATTATTTTATTTTCTAAACTTTTTAATGTAAAATCATTAAGAAAATAAATGTCTTGTTTTATACCGAATACTCTTTATATGGTACTTAATTTGTTATTAACGAATTCCCTGAACTAAAAAAATCCCTGATGTTACTGATGAGAAATCGTTTATTAAGGTATCTTTCTTGATTTTCATAAAATCGACTAAACATATTACATCTAATCTTCTAAGGATCTTTTTCGGCAAGAATCGATAACACTTTGAGCTGGTGACGCCAGCTATCTTAGAGCATTAAACCAACCGGAGACGCAACGAGCACTAATATCTATGCGAATAAGTCTGCCACTTTCATCGCGGGGGACGAGGCAACGCACACAAATAGTGATAACAAACAAATGCATTTTCGATCGCGTCGTTACGCACGCACACGAAAACAAAATCAAATACAAGCATAAACTATACGCACACATGTACAAACACACACAGAGACGCCCTGTCAGTGTACGGGATGACGTCATTTTTATGTAAGCGATGATAGTGCTTGACATTATCGATATTTTGTTGTCGATGAGTTCAGCCAATAGTTATGATAAAAAAGCTAAGTGAGCTTTTTTATATCTGGGTTCAACAAGTTCAACAGAAAAAGACAGAAATATACTTCGACTTTTAATTATATTCACAGTTATTGACTTTTAATTATATTCACAGTTAATTTGACAGAGTTTAATAATAAAAAAACACAGCTGTTTGAGTTGGTGTAAGAATAAACTAAATTGAATGAACTTCACAAATGTGAAGCAAACTTTATATATTAAATTTAATAACTTGTCTTCAAAACACGAAAACACGTAACATTATTTTGAACTGTCAAGTTACTGAATACAATTAAAAGTCGAAGTTGTACCTACGTAAAAATTCGGAAGCGTGCTGGTAAATAGGGGTTTAACCCTAAATACATTTCTTGTATCTATAAAAGTTCGGGTAGTGCCCCATCTCAATATTCCACTGTATACAGTTGAGAGACGTGAAACTTGGACACAGTCACGCCCAAAACCTAGTACCTAAATAAAAAAAAAATCACCTTTGCTAATTTCAGTTGCCGAGGCGCATTGTTTTAATCTCCTCTTATTATTAGATTGTACTATAAAACATGAAGCTTCGAAATGCTGTGAGCAAATTGTACTAGTACGTTTAGGAGTCCACGAAACATGATTTGCACAAGCCCGAATCCAGACATCCCGAGTTATTGCATCTTTTGGAAATCTGAAAAATTAATAGTCAGAATAACATACTCATAAAGTCGATATCGATATTTGTTTCTGTGCTGTCACTGCCCTTATTTTGCCACAGTGTGGCCTATTTTTAAATTAAAATTGCGTATTTTCGGGATAACTTGACCCGCAAATATTTTATAGTAATGAAGAATAACGATATGAGAAAATTGTAAGAGATTTGTGGAACATAAGTTTGATATCATTTATCAATTATTTGATAATAAATAGCAATTTTTAAAGGGTTTTGTAAAAAAATATTATAAAGTAAAAAATTAAGTTGTAAAATAGTAATAAGAATAACAAATGCGAAATAAAAGTTTGAAATAATTGTCAAGCTTTATCAATTACAACTTTCAAAATTACACTAAATTAGATCTCGTACGATTTAGTGGCAACACTTATTGACCGACAATATTTCTTGGTTTTTTGCTAATTTACTGCATTATATGTTAATATTAAGACAAAGTAATACTTACAGATGGAAAGTAACGTTATCCTTTAGTTTACTAGATGTTTCCGATCTCTTTTTACACGAAAAAACACTGCAATTCGGCATTTTTCACTGACGTTCGTTCCGCGCTGCTGTGATTCGCTGAATGACTTGGAACGCGCGGCAACTAGTTTTATATAACTGATATGACCGGCGGTCTCGTACCTTTGGCAGCGGGGAACGCCTGTTAAAGGCGTCTCCAGTTGGTTTAATGCTCTAAGCCAGCTATGTATGGCTAACTCGATTATTCGAGTTGAGCTCAGATTGAGATGCCGCGATCGAGTTGAATTAGATTGCCACGGTAAATGAAGAAGCGAGTACGTGATTGACGTCTCTGGTTTGGCATGTATTTGAACCTTATTTTATATTTAAATTCTACTGAAATTGTATTTTAAATAATTAAAATAGTCTCAATATACGTTTCCTTGCGAATCTATAAAAAAAAATCGTCGCGAAACAGAGGTGAAATAAAACCGTTTAAAAACAATAATTCGTTCAATTTCATCCATTTACCAGAGTTCCGTAACTCGAGTTCAACTCGAGTCACATGAATTTCAATCCGAGTAACCTTATCCTGAGTTGGCACATCTCTAACGCCAGTGACAGCTGAAAAATCATGTCAAATATGACATTGTCACAGAGTGACGGAGTATTTATTAGGGTTGCCAACTACAAATAACATCAATTATTATTTTATGATTTTTCGCTTAAATGGAGGGGTTTAAAAATATTATTTCAGTAGTTCTGAGTTCCATATTTTTGTCGTATTTATTTGAACCGAGTTTGATGCTGGTTAGATTTTTCTTGAATTAAAAAACCAACGTGCATACAAAAAGCGGACATCTCCTTTCATAAGGACATGTCCAGAAATGGTTTTTTATTATTTAATAATTCTAACCAGAGTAAGTTAAATATATTTGGATAGACATCCCTAAAACTAGTAGTTCTAGTTATATCATACATTTTTAAAGACCTCCAATTTTGAGAAAAATCGTTTTTTGTTTTCGTGAGAATTTACATCTAAAACGAACAAACCTTCTAATTATCTAGAATAATAAAATGAACACACCTAAAAAAAAAGTAAACTTGTCAAAATTGACACAGGAGAACTGTCATTACTGGCAGTGAGCGTCAACGTCAATCAATTTTTGATGTAGGAGCATGACGTCGGACGAATGACGCATGGAGCCGGTAGGGATGGCGATCTGACCTCAATTAATCGTTTTATCGGGCGAAACCAATCGATTTTTTAAATCAATTTTTAGCATAGAAAATCAACGTTTGTGTTTTCTATTGAGACTATAAGATATATTATTTTATTTTCTAAACTTTTTAATGTAAAATCATTAAGAAAATAAATGTCTTGTTTTATACCGAATACTCTTTATATGGTACTTAATTTGTTATTAACGAATTCCCTGAACTAAAAAAATCCCTGATTTTACTGATGAGAAATCGTTTATTAAGGTATCTTTCTTGATTTTCATAAAATGGACTAAACATATTTACATCTAATCTTCTAAGGATCTTTTTCGGCAAGAATCGATAACACTTTGAGCTGGTGACGCCAGCTATGTATGGCTAACTCGATTATTCGAGTTGCGCTCAGATTGAGATGCCGCGATCGAGTTGAATTAGATTGCCACGGTAAATGAAGAAGCGAGTACGTGATTGACGTCTCTGGTTTGGCATGTATTTGAACCTTATTTTATATTTAAATTCTACTGAAATTGTATTTTAAATAATTAAAATAGTCTCAATATACGTTTCCTTGCGAATCTATAAAAAAAAATCGTCGCGAAACAGAGGTGAAAAAACAATAATTCGTTCAATTTCATCCATTTACCAGAGTTCCGTAACTCGAGTTCAACTCGAGTCACATGAATTTCAATCCGAGTAACCTTATCCTGAGTTGGCACATCTCTAACGCCAGTGACAGCTGAAAAATCATGTCAAATATGACATTGTCACAGAGTGACGGAGTATTTATTAGGGTTGCCAACTATAAATAACATCAATTATTATTTTATGATTTTTCGCTTAAATGGAGGGGTTTAAAAATATTATTTCAGTAGTTCTGAGTTCCATATTTTTGTCGTATTTATTTGAACCGAGTTTGATGCTGGTTAGATTTTTCTTGGAATAAAAAACCAACGTCCATACAAAAAGCGGACATCTCCTTTACGTCCATCAAATAGAAAAATAATTTTGCCAGAAATTTCTGCAATTTGTTTGATTAGCTAAAACAAATGAGCAAAAATACTAGTTTCTAATTTCAAAACATATATATTATATGTAATGTTTACTTGTTTCCGAAGTAAACACCTAACATCGAAATAAAACTTGCTATCTACAATGTACTGTATACTTTAGCATTTTTACTTTATTTAGATACTTAATTTCAGATTTCCCCCCGACTCAACTAAGTAGTTATGGCTCAAAAATAATAGTTTTTAGGCAAAATATTAAGCCTACCCTCATAAGCATCTGACTGTCATGTGCCATAACTTTACTAGGACACAATCCACTAGTTTATAGCTTGCGATCTGACCGCACCCTAATGAATTTTCAAATAACCTTTGCAGCAATTATTCTATTACATAAAAATGAAGCATATGAATAACTGGGAGTGATTCGATTTTTTTCTCAGTAATAAATTACCCTCTGGTTATAACGATCGATAAAGTTCATAAAAGTATTTTTTTACCGAATTATATGTCCCATCTCTAATGAAAGAAAGAAGAAAGAAACAAAATACGTTTATTTGCGGCAAACATGACGCATAAAAATGAAAACACAAAATAATACTTCCACGGACCCACACGTTGCTATCAGCGCCAAAATGGTGAAAATCAAATGTCTTCATTTTGTCATCGATAGTATGAAGTCCAGCGTACTTGTATAATAGCGGTCAGTGCGGGCAAAGCATAACAATGCTATAATACTGAACTGAAATAGTTCATAAAAGGAAATAAAATTGTCTACATCAGGGGGGTTGAGGACCAATATTCTTCCGTGCATAACGAAAACCTTCATAAATCCATAGCGAAAGATAAATTAATTTTATTATTCTATGGATGGCTTAGGTCATATGCGTGTTGCCAGATCCTATTTACAAAAATCCGTAGGGCTACGCTCAAAAATCCGTAGAAGTCCGTAGATGCCTCTACATAAATCCGTAGAACTACGGAGCTAAATAAACCTGACTATTAGAGATGGATTGACCTTAAACTTAAATCCTTGCTGGTGAAGAAATTGCGGCAAAAAAAAATGATAGGTGTCTCACGATTCTCAGTAACATCTTTTTAGTATCATATAATTTTGATTTAAATAATTTAAAATGCTCCCTCTTTGCTTCTACCTCATGATAACAGATAGTTTTTATTGCACTTTTTATAAGAAACAGTCCTTAAAAAGAATCTGTGTAAGTATAATAACAGCATCGCGGCAACAAATAAGGTTCAAAACAGCGATGCATTTGATGTGAGTTGAATCGAATGACCACCAAAATAAAAGCAACTTTGCAGTTTAATTAGATTAAAAAATAAGTGCTCGGCTCAGTGGAATAGTTGGAATCGAACAAAAATCCGTAGATTTGCGACTAAAATTCGTAGAGCTACAAGAGCTAAAGTCCGTAGATCTACGGACAAATCCGTAGGTCTGGCAACGCTTGTAGACGTCATAGACAATGCTCTAAGCATAGACGTAATTTAATGATTACGACTGAAAAACATGTATCCATACCATGGTCATGAACAAATAAAAAAAAAAATCATAGACGTAAAAGTACTCTGTCTGTGCTCAGAACAATAATGTCTGTGTGACTGTGTCATAGACAAGACAACACGGCTTAGGTTGAAGGGCAAAATTGTTTTGTCTTTACGCTATATAACGAGTAATTAATTAAAATAATATTGCAATTAAGGTATATTATGTATATTCAATAGGACGTTGATAGATTTTAATTTAGTTAATTAGATATTTAGGTTTTCTACAATGGCGGTGCTGGCGGCGGCTCAGTTACTGGATGAGTTGATGGGCAGACATCGCAATACAAATCCGAATGAAAAAATCAAGAAGCCGAACTGGGAAGATCTAGAGGTAATTATTCTTCAGTACATACCTATCACCGTCGATGTTATTTATTTTTAAAAATTGAAGATTACCTTCAACGTTAATAGTAGGTTGGTTGGTATATCGACCGAATAGCATTTTGACAGTTGACTGTCGGTACAAAAAATATGAGAGCACGCACGATAGGTACTGCAGATTTTGATCAATTCCGTATACTATAATAGTTGTAGGTTAATAAAGTTTTAGACGTTCCTACATAATATTTTAGTCCATAAGATATATTTTTTATTTTAATCTAATTAGTTTTCGACAATAACTTGTAGGTATTTTCAGAAAAAAAAAGGTTGAATGCAGCTGTCATTTTAGTTTAGCAAATTAAAAATCAGGGTCAGTGATCGGAGTATAGTCTATTATGCATCAAACTTTATGATGGGTCTGAAGTGCACTACTCAGTCCTCCCCCACTCTTCCCCTGCTGTCACAATATGAATTTATTACGATGCAGTGGCTGGCTCGCGCCTCACTTTCTGAGCCAGCATAAAGTTTGCATAAGACTGTACTATGCATTAAGGCTATTATTAAGAGACATGCAACGTGGCTAAATAATAACAGCCGCACAGGTCGATAGATCAGGTTAAGCTACGCTTTCAGCGGTTGGTCTGTGAATGGGTGACCATCTTTACATACCATGCCCCTCCGTACCTCAGAAAGCACATTAAGCCGTTGGTCCCGGCTGTCATCTGTGGATCTTTGACAGTTATACGGGTAGCCAGAAGCCCGAAATTCTGACAACCAGTCTTATCAAGAGGTATCGTATTACCCAGTAATTGGGTTGTTGAGGCCAGATAGGCAGTTGCTCCGTGTAAAATACTGGTATTCAGCTGCATCTGGTTAGACTACCCCAACATAGTTGGGCAAAGGCTAGGCTAGATGATTGAAAGACATGCAATCATCATAAATTGCTTCTAAATTTCATTCAATGTTTTGTTTTCCACATTGCATTCTTATAAAACACTAGCTCACCTGGTGAACTTCGTACCGCCTCAGAATTAAACAATGTGACAAAGTTCAATAACAAAAAATTTGCAGAAAACCAAAAATACTTTAAAATTGTTTCTTGATTTTGATCCATTGTGGGTTACAGGTGAATGTAATGAATAGATCTGGGTGGAGATAAATGTAATCTTCAGATCAAAGCTTTAAATATTATTGTACTCTGTGAAGCTGCCATTCTCACAAAGGAAAGAAATTACATATTTGTTTGTTGTCAAATATTTATAGTGCCTTCAGAAATTTATTTTGTGACTAAACTTAGAAAGATATATCATGCTAAATAAAAAATGTCTGTCTTGATAATAAACTAAAATAAAAGAGTAAAGGACAGACCAAACAATTGAACAAATCAAACTACTATCTTATTACCTCCTTATTACTTAATTTCTGAACGCAACCTGTTTGAAAGGTACAAATAAGTAAGTATGTTTGTATGGGATAATAAAATTGTTGCTTTTACTATTTTCCTTACAACTTTTTCATATTTTCTCACCTTTTGAACCTTCGTTGGACTTTTACAAATATGTATTTTAAAACCAAAATTAGCCAAATCAGTCCAGCTGTTCTAGAGTTTTAGTGAGACTAACAAACGTCATTTCGTTTTTAACCGACTTCGAAAAAGGAGGTTCCGTATTTATATATGTATATGTATAGATTTGAATAAAAAAAAAAAAATAACTTTACCTAAAGGTGTAATAATACCTGTGCATTTTTGTTTGAGCATACTCAAAAATCAAAACCAGCCATTTTCTTGTCTAATACATTGCAGATTCTTATCCTTCAAAGATTGTACTCACAAGTTAAGGAAAAACAAATATGTAATAGATTCAAATAATGTGAACTCAAAACAAACATCTTTACATCTCCAAAGTCAAAATGGATGCGTATATTAAGTGCATTTTACTTTGTTGCAGTACTGTAAATATTACATGGTGAAGTTCTGTCCGCATGACTTGTTTGTGAACACTAGAGCCGACTTGGGTGCCTGTCCGAAGGTGCACGATGATGAAGTTAAAGAGCTCTTTGAGAAAGCAGAGTCATCATACAAGAAGGCACAATATGTGGAAGAATTCTTACGGTTCTGTCGTCACATGATCAATGATGTTGAACGTGAGTACAGAGTTATGGTATCTTCCATATAAAAATGTGATGGTAGCATTTCACAATATCTACATTATGCTACTAATGGTATTTGTCTTTTTTCAGGAAAAATTCAAAAAGGCAAACAAAGATTGGAATTGATGAATTCCAAGCCCGATGGACCACCCATGACTCAAGCTCAGACTGAGAAGAACCAGGAGCAGGTAAATTAATGTTTCTCAAAATGTATTCACAGAATTTTTCACATATTCATTATTGTACCTAATAAATTAAAAAAGCAATGTTATAAAATTATAAATATTAAGGACAGCTTTTGTACAAATGCTTAACCCAGAATTGGGTTCTCTAATAGCAAACCTCAGTGCGATTGAGAATAGTAAATAAATACGCACATTGATCTCATCACCGTTTTATTAAGTATTATTATTATTATTTTTTAGATTTCACCAATTGATTATAATTTTATTTTACCAGGTACAATTGTTATCAGAAAAGATAACAGCTTTAGTCCAAGAGGCGGAAGAAGCTGGGACTCGCGGAGATGTGGAGCAAGCACAAGGTCTTATGAAGCTCTGTGATAGGCTGAAGGAAGAGAAAGAACAACTACTGAAACAACAAGAGAACAGGTAATCCATCACTCGATACTGTTCTTATGCAGTGCAAGAAGTGATATTCTCATCTACTGTCTGAGTGAGCAGCCTGATTATCTTAAATTAATACGTTTTTATTGCACACCAATTTCTCGACAGCAAAAATTCGAATTTATTAAAAAAAAAAAATGCAATGAGCAATTGTTTTTTCTGGAACATAAGGCTAATTTTTCAATAGTCAGTTATCTTTTCTTTGAGGAATGTATATTGCAGTTTGACAGGTTTTTGGAAAATACAGTCAAAATCTGTTATAACGACATCGAAGGGACTACTCATATTGAGTCGTAAAAACCGATAGTTGTAACAACCGGTGACAGGTATTAATAGGAAAGATAATATGTATATTCATGTAGGAAATTAAACCGCATTTTGTTTACTTCAATACAAACAATTTTCACAGTTAACTCAACAATAATGTTTTGGTGCGTCTTGTGTAAAGATAAGTAACAAACTGACTTAAGAGATATGACGAAGCGGGCCTTGAGGCTACGGCATGCATGTGCTTTGTTTCTAAGAATTACAAAAGACCCTAAACTCTGTTTACTTTTACGATAATAGCCATTGACTATTTTACTGAGCCAGATGTGGATACAGTTACCTATTCAAATTGTTTACAATACAGCTGAGCCGGTCGTTCTACAGATATAATTCTCCGAAAACATTAACCAAATGTGGTCGCTTAATGCGGTATGTCGTAGTAAACAATGTCGTAAAAACCAATGTTTTAGATAGGGCGGTCATATAACATTCAGCCAGGACCTTTGATTTTGGTAAATTTAACCGGTATGTGGTTCTAAACGATGTCGCCATAAACGGTTTTGACTGTATGTCTAACTGTCATATTTATTATTCAGATAAAAGTTACCGGACCATTGAAAAATTAGCCCATAATGTTACAATATTGCCATTATTTCTAGCCACTGGTCCATGACTGCTGAACTGGCGGCCGCCCAAGAGAAGCAAATGGAAGTATGTCCTGTTTGTGGCGCGTTTTTGATCGTTGGTGACGCACAACAGCGTATCGACGACCATCTGTCTGGAAAACAACATGTCGGGTGAGATAAAAGAACAATTTTAGAATTATCCATTATAGAAAAACCAATAACTGATTTTATAGTGAGGTGCTGGTTGAAATATCAACATCTCTAAAGCTAACCATAGGAATAAAACGTTTTCTTCTAAATCTTTATTCATTACCTCTACATTACAGCTACTTCAAACTGCGACAAGCCTACGAAGAGATGAACGAGGCTCGCGAAAAGGAGCAGCAAGAGAAAGAGAGGAAACGTCGGGAAGAGAGAGAAAAAGAACGCAGTGCCCGCAGCGGCGGCCTCGGCTCTGATCGACGCGACAGGGAGCGAATGGAGCGCGACCGAGAGCGAGACAGGGATAGGAGCGACCGAGGCGAGAGGGGGGCTGAACGCGGTGAACGTCCCGAGCGCGGCGACCGCGACCGAGAGCGAGAGAACAACGATAAGAAGGAAAGGGAGAAGGACAAGGAACCAAAGGAAAAGGAGAGGGAAAGGGATAGGGATAGGGAACGTGAGAAAGAGAGGGAATCACGAGATCGTCACCAGTGAGTAGTCTTCGAACATATTATTATGTGTTATTTATTTATTTATAAACAGGCCGTGTGCCTAATTGGATTTCCAATCTATAACTTCTCAGAACCCTTAGGGCGTTCGCTACGTTAAGCGTGCGCACGCGGCGGGTGCACGGAGCGGGCGCCAAACCGTGTAAACACCCGTCACACGCGTCCGCGCCAGAGAGCGCTGCTCAATATTATCTTTCAATACAAGCACGCGAGACGGGCCCCCGCCGCGTCCGCACGCTTAAGGTGCTATTTGGAACCGAGCTGCCAACTGCAACTGCCGACAGTACGTGCAGCGACTGCATGCCGACACGAGCCACTGCACGAGCCAGACATGAGCGAGGCATGAGCCGCTGCATGTGCTGTCAGCAGTTGCAGTTGGCAGCTTGGTTCCAAATAGTACCTTTAACGTAGCCAACGCCGTTAGGGTATGAGTTTCGAAAAAACTATGAAACATATAACTTTACTTATAAACTGGAGTTCCAACGGCCACATTTCCAACTTCAAAAATGACTAATTTCCGTACAAACTTTCATACCCATACCTCTTTAGGGGATTAAATCTAAAATCTCAGTGATCACCTTCGTTTTATGTCTAAGGAACTCTTATACAAAATGTCATCCTTCTAGATTCAGCAGTTTAGGCTGTGCATTGTCTATCAGTAAAGTTAAGGTTTTTATTAAGTAGCTTATTGATTATAGTAGTACATTATAAGTATTATATTGTCATGGTTGTGGTTCCAAAGACAAATGTTTATTATAAACCCTTGCAGAAGTTCTGCAATGTAAAATGATGACGACTATTTCAGCGCCAGTCGCGAGAAGACAGGGCGCCACGAGGACCGGGATCGCGAGCGGGAGCGGGACCGCGACAAGGATCGGGAGCGCGACCGCAAGCACCGCAAGGAGAGAAGTTAGTATCACCCTGTCATTCACAGCTGTTGTAGCAATAACATTTAAGGCCTTTATGTGTCCGATGTTACATACAAAAGATTCATCTTGAAGCCGTCATTTACGCATTCTGTACATCAAACTAAGTAACTTTGTGCAAATAATATAATTGCTGGGAAACTACTTTCATTTTTGCTGTGAAAATTCGCTGTTTTATGGATGTGCGTGTGGTGTGAGGGCCACTTTGTTAAAACTCCTTAAAAATGTGCTTAGGATTTAGTGAACATTCCCAAAGAATTGTGAAAGTTGGAATCAGATTTTGTGAAAGTCAAATAACCGAGTTATGGACTGTAAAGTTGGGCCCTCAGTTCTCACATAGAGGATTGAGGGCCCACCTGAATCTGATTAACTATGGACACTACAGAAAAAGTCTTTATGCCAAAATCTAAGCTAATGCCAAACAAAATTTGTGAAAACAAGTTACTATCGCAAAACACTGTCCTTCTTTGTATATCTTCGTACAAAATGGGCCCTCAATTCTCATACACGTAAAAGTTTATTACGCAAATAAAATTAAATCATTAACTTACAGCTACTGTTTCAAATCCTATGTGCTACTAAATAAATTGTGAAAAATTGTGAAAGCAAGAACAGGTCACCACTTTTTGTTGTTTGAAAGTTTATGACCTTGATAAAATTCGGGCCCTCAGTCCTCCATTTCTTTTGTTTTTGTTTTATTACGCTTATCGTATGAATGATAAGAAAAATACAAAATTGTCTCTTTTTGTGAATAAAATTGTGCAAGAAATTGGTGTCATTTATTACAAAAAAGAATTATGATAAAACTACAAATCTTAATAGATACCGAAATCAACTATTTTTTATTGTGTATGTGAGTAGGGTGACAATATTTTACCCTCATTTTATATACACTTTGTTAGTGGCGATTCTGAGTGATGTTTTAGTTCCTTCTGCTGTTGCAAAGTAATCATACCTCAGAAACTATTTTATTGTTACATACTCGTATATGCACAACAGTTTTAATATTTATTGTAGTTACTAAACAATAGTTAATGATAGTGCAGCGGAAGTTGTAGGTGATAAAGCATTAAGGTGAGTTTTATGAAACAGTTATAGTGGAGAATAATAATAATAATAATATTTTTTTAATACGCAAACACATCTTCGGTCAAGACACTCGCTCGTCTTCGGTCAAGATATCATACATTTAAGGTAAGTTTGTTTTGATACATAGGTACTCATAATTTTATAAGTACCTAATTGTTCAATAAAATTTCTTTTAAGTTGGACTGTAGCGCTGTGATAACTGTTCAAGAATAACTATTATATTTATATATTATAATTTATTATATTAACAATAATAATAAATAAAATCAAAGGTGTACGAACTTATCGGAGCAATTGAATTCGTTCCTTCACCTTTCGCTGATAGTATTGGTCATTACAAATGTCATGTATTAATTAATGGTCATTTCAAATGCTATGACGATAATAAGTGAAAAATCGAAGAAAGTTTATTAACACCTATGACTCTACATTTACTTATCTTTATTGCAATCTAAAAGAAATTGTGGTCACCCTATTTCATAATTCAGAGAATAAAAATAAAACTCGATTTTCTTATACAATAAAGGGTCTTTTAATTTATTTCTGGTATTGAATTTGTTGCACAATTTTATTCACAAAAAGAGACAATTTTGTATTTGTCTCATCATTCATACGATAAGCGTGGTAAAACAAAAGCAAAAGAAATGGAGGACTGAGGGCCCGAATTTTATCAAGGTCATAAACTTTCAAACAACAAAAAGTGGTGACCTGTTCTTGCTTTCACAATTTTTCACATTTTATTTAGTAGCATATAGGATTTGAAACAGTAGCTGTAAGTTAATGATTTAATTTTATTTGCGTAATAAACTTTTACGTGTATGAGAATTGAGGGCCCATTTTGTACGAAGATATACAAAATAGGTCAGTGTTTTGCGATAATATCTTGTTTTCACAAATTTTGTTTGGCATTAGCTTAGATTTTGGCATAAAGACTTTTTCTGTAGTGTCCATATTTAATCAGATTCAGGTGGGCCCTCAATCCTCTATGTGAGAACTGAGGGCCCAACTTTACAGTCCATAACTCGGTTATTTGACTTTCACAAAATCTGATTCTAACTTTCACAATTCTTTGGGAATGTTCACTAAATCCTAAGCACATTTTTAAGGAGTTTTAACAAAGTGGCCCTCACACCACACGCACATGTTTTATGGTAGTGCGCAATGTTACGCACGCAAAACATGCACATATTGTACAGGGATCGTGGGAGTATAAGTTATAACATTTGAAACTTGTGGTTGTAATAAGTTGGAACTTTGACATTCAATACCTCCGTAACCAGTAATTCCCAGGTATTATCCAGTAGAAAAAAAAAAAAATTACATAATGACGGGAAGAACAAGTGAGTCTCGGCTTCGTTAAGCGTATTTTTACACTCGTTCGTTGATTAAGCTCTAAATTGATAGTAAATTTATTAAATTACTATTGCAGGATCGCCCCACGAGCGGCCGCGGCGACGTTCACGCGACCGCCACTAGCTAATGACTGAGGTATCACAAATGCGCCTGAAACCGGTAAGTATACAACATTAAGTCTTACCCCTACCAATGCGAAGCGTCCAGGTACCGCATCTATGACACATACAACCCCATACCCATTCACCACAATTTGTTTGACAACAGTTAACCAACATTCTTTTATCAACCTTTACTCACACTGACACTACTCAATCCTCTCCCCAAAGATGAGACAATTACAAGTAATAAAGTGAACACTGTTGTTTTACAGCTTATGTGTAGCATACCAAAATATTACTTCGGTATATGGCAAACATATGGGGAGTAATGACACCCATTGCACTCTCGATTCGATAGTTGTCGTCACACCGACGGACTTGGCAGGTATTTGATTGGTATTTTGCATAGTTGCCGAGAGTCATCAATGGGAGAAGACTTATTTGTTGATCGCCGTACATTTCTCTCTCACATCTAATGTGTTAGTTGGGTGTTAGAGTACGAAGGCGATCTTCTAATAAGGTCCATTCAGACGAGCTGTTCGCCTCGACGTCGTTTTGAGGTACTTCACCATGTTATGTTTCGACGTCGTCATTTGTCGCCAGTCGACTCGTGCCGATCGCACTTGCCAGGTATTTGTTAGGCTATTGCGTTCTCCTGATAAAGGCTTTTGAAGGGGAGGTGTTTATGTCATTAGTTTTGAAATGTTTTAATTGATATCGTGTCTGTGATACTATTAATAGGTGATTAGAGTCAATTTGAAAGTAAAGTTTTAACCAATGAATGCCGTTGCATAGCAATCACATAAATATAATGCTATGTTACGAAGATTTACAGAGCTTACACATAGGTGCTCTTTGTATCACATTATGGATGCTGTTATCACATCATCTACTGTGTATTTCCAGGTACCCAAATAATGTAACAAGTGGCATCAAGTTTTTAGTTACTTGTTCAAACTTTAAGGTTATAATGAGACATAAATGAAATAGGAAACTTTATGTCACACTACAAATTAACCCAAACCCCAACATCCAAAGAGAAATGAATTGTCAATGTGGTCATTATTAATTTTCTTTTGAAAATAATTTGGTATATTGCGTCAGTTTTTGTAAATAAAAAAAGGAATTTAATCATTGACAAGTCAGTTCCATATTGTCCCGCTGCTAAGTACCTGTTACTAGCTTGCTCCATGGACTTTTCAGTTGGAAAGCCATAGACGAAGACCTGCGGATCGCGCTGCTACCACCACTATCAAAGAGGTACTTTTGAAATTAAGCACCCGTACAGAAGAGGCGAGGCGCGACGGCGTTCCAGAAAAATCTACAGTCGACCACCGGTTTCGAGGTGACATAGAATAGTCACACGTATTATTAAGAATTTCATTGTTAGCACCAAAACTATTGGTTAATAAAATGCATGTAGACCAAAGTCCCGCGTTACGAGTGGACTTGTTATATTTTACGATTAGATATTAAATATTTGTAACAGTGTAGTCCACTGATATTCGATCTGTAGGAAGGTCACAGTTTTTTTTCTGTAAACCAGTTTCCTCTGAGGAGTCATTCAGGTATTTATTAAACAATTTTTTATCTTCTTAATAATAATGTTAACATGATTTTTAATGTGTATGTTTGGGATTGAGCTAGCGTATGTCTTCAAGGAATAAACCAATAATTTTATCTTTGTGTTTTATTTAATCAACTGAATATACCTATTTGAATCAGCTCTTATTAATATTACTTACAAGATAAATGCTGCTCTCATAACGGTGAAGGAAAACATCGTAAAGAAACCGGACATCTGACGAACCCGCGCTGGGCCCGCGGGGTAGATTACAGCCACTAACCTCTATTAAACAAGTACTGTATAATACAGGTTAGTGATAACAGCCCATCCCCTCTGATCTATCTTGTCATCAGAATCAGGAGGAGGCTGATTGTGATGGCAAGATATATTAAAGATAATCACAATCCACACGGCTAGGTCTTCGTTCGTCAAAGAACAGGGAATATTAAAAATATGCAGAAAAACTGCTACTACGGGACAAGAGACATTTGAATTGTAAGGCCGAGGCCGCATTACGGGTTTTTCCAGCAAGCGAATGCCGCTACAACCGTGAAACCGCCTCAATACGCACCCACTACGATTAAAAACCAGGCAGGAGCGAGTCGGACTCGCGCGCCGAGGGTTTCGTACAATCAAATGTTTTTAATTTTTAATCGGTAAGGCCTATATTCGTTAGAGAATTTTAACACTGCGCACTACGGTATAGAATATTGCAGTTTTAGTTCAGCGCCATCCCTTGACCGATAGTGGAACTAGTGTAACTTTTGTTGATGATTTCTGAAAAGTGCTATTTAGAGACATCGCTTTATTTTTCCTGTAATCTTTACATAAACTTCTATCACAAAGAATTATATCAGATTTTTCTCTTTGCAATCTTCGGAGATAAGGGGGGGTCCCCTTATCTCCGAAGATTGCAAAGAGAATTTTTTTTACATTTTTGGTATTTTTTTTACATTATTCATTAAAATTCGAAAAAAAAGAAATGTTTGAGAATGTGCAAACGGCGCTTTTTCATCTTATACCCCACATGACCTAGTCCGCTACAAAAAAAAACTTTCACTTTTGCAAAATAGTTGGGCAAACATCTAAAACTGTTCTAAATTTCAAGTTGATAGCATTAGTAGTCTTTGAGATATCCAGCTGTGACAGACAGACAGACAGAGTATTACCATTTTGGCACGGAACCCTACAAACCGCGAAACTGCCCTCGGTTTTCAAAGTTTGGAGATGGATAAGATGGATTTCAAGAGAGCAGTATTGTTGCTCTGGTACTAAGTCCCAAAGGAGATGTCCGCTTTTTGTATGGACGTTGGTTTTTTATTCCAAGAAAAATCTAACCAGCATCAAACTCGGTTCAAATAAATACGACAAAAATATGGAACTCAGAACTACTGAAATAATATTTTTAAACCCCTCCATTTAAGCGAAAAATCATAAAATAATAATTGATGTTATTTGTAGTTGGCAACCCTAATAAATACTCCGTCACCCTGTGACAATGTCATATTTGACAGATGATTTTTCAGCTGTCACTGGCGTTAGAGATGTGCCAACTCAGGATAAGACACGCCTTAAGGTTACTCGGATTGAAATTCATGTGACTCGAGTTGAACTCGAGTTACGGAACTCTGGTAAATGGATGAAATTGAACGAATTATTGTTTTTTCACCTCTGTTTCGCGACGATTTTTTTTATAGATTCGCAAGGAAACGTATATTGAGACTATTTTAATTATTTAAAATACAATTTCAGTAGAATTTAAATATAAAATAAGGTTCAAATACATGCCAAACCAGAGACGTCAATCACGTACTCGCTTCTTTATTTACCGTGGCAATCTAATTCAACTCGATCGCGGCATCTCAATCTGAGCGCAACTCGAATAATCGAGTTAGCCATACATAGCTGGCGTCACCAGCTCAAATAGTGTTATCGATTCTTGCCGAAAAAGATCCTTAGAAGATTAGATGTAAATATGTATAGTCTATTTTGTGAAAATCAAGAAAGATACCTTAATAAACGATTTCTCATCAGTAAAATCAGGGATTTTTTTAGTTTAGGGAATTCGTTAATAACAAATTACCATGTAAAGAGTATTCGGTATAAAACAAGACATTTATTTACTTAATGATTTTACATTAAAAAGTTTAGAAAATAAATAATATATCTTATAGTCTCAATAGAAAACACAAATGTTGATT
The DNA here is from genome assembly GCA_927399505.1 of Luperina testacea. Classification (NCBI taxonomy): domain Eukaryota; kingdom Metazoa; phylum Arthropoda; class Insecta; order Lepidoptera; family Noctuidae; genus Luperina; species Luperina testacea. The sequence continues at coordinate 7,360,126 of OV656763.1, read as the reverse complement.
TTCTATGCTAAAAATTGATTTAAAAAATCGATTGTTTTCGCCCGATAAAACGATTAATTGAGGTCAGATCGCCATCCCTACCGGCTCCATGCGTCATTCGTCCGACGTCATGCTCCTACCGTAGCTCCTACATCAAAAATTGGTTGACGTTGACGCTCACTGCCAGTAATGACAGTTCTCATTTTGACAAGTTTACTTTTTTTTGGGTGTGTTCATTTTATTATTCTAGATAATTAGAAAGGTTTGTTCGTTTTAGATGTAAATTCTCACGAAAACAAAAAACGATTTTTCTCAAAATTGGAGGTCTTTAAAAATGTATGATATAACTAGAACGACTAGTTTTAGGGATGTCTATCCAAATATATTTAACTTACTCTGGTTAGAATGAGGGTTTTCTGAAATGACGTTCGCTAGGTGGCAGCACTGGCACGTAAGGTCCAGACATCTCTCAAATAGCCTATATTTTCTTTAGTCATGACGGAATGATGAACGAATGAATGAATCGAATGATGAACGTCATCATATATTTTGTATTGGGAGACCTCTTGTCACAGTGGTGCCAACTGGTGTCGTAAATTTTCACGAAAACCCTCCCATTTCTGGACATGTCCTTTACTTTTTGTGTTTCTATCACTATATTGACGCAAAGTTGTGTCATAAATAGGTGATCTTTTTAGTGTTCCGTACACAAAGGGTAAAAACGGGACCCTATTACTAAGACTCCAGTGTCCGTCTGTCTGTCTGTCTGTCACCAGGCTGTATCTCATGAACCGTGATAGCTAGACAGTTGGAAGTTTTCCCAGATGATGTATTTCTGTTGCCGCTGTAACAACAAATACTAAAACAATAAAATAAATATTTAAGGGGGGCTCCCATACAACAAACGTGTTTTTTTCGGCGTTTTTGCCTTGTGGTACGGAACCCTTCATGTGCGTAAAAGTATTACTTACCCTCCTTTCTGTAATAATGATGATTTCATGAAACAGTTATTCTTTGGACTTACGTGGTCTTAGAGAGTTGTGTTGATGACTTTTACATATTTGTTACGGCCGCGAATCATATTTTGATCGACGTACAACTTTATACTGACTAGAAAATTGCAAAAAACGTAAGAAAATTTGAATTTCGCGGGCTACCTTAGCGCTTCCCCCTTAAGGCTTCGCCACTGTAGGGTACTAGACGAGATGGACGATAACGCCAGTACATGCAAGAAAATGGGGAGGCCTTTGTTTATAGTGGAAATCAATGTGCGAAGTAAGAAGATAACATTATCAATAATTTTTGAATCGGTGTTCTCCGACAGAGAACATTTATAGGTAGGGAGATACGGCCAGCCCCGGATCTAAGGGGGACAAACCGGGGCACCTGCCCCGGGCGGCAGTTTCATGGGGGCGCCAAATCCTTGAGACAAGAATTCGAAATATCGAACAAATTAAGCCTCTTTTCCTACAATCTCATAGATTTTTAACAAGTAATCGAATCTTAATATAATATGTTTGAAAAACAAACTTTTCTATTTCCATACGCCCAGTTAGTTTTTGAACACATACTAAGTGATTTATGAACGCATCATAACAGATCAAGTAAATTTTTGAACGCGTGCGTAGTGTCCGTGATCTTTCTGCCAAGGGGAATCCCCGTCACATATCTATACGAGCCGAGTCGAACAAATTCAAACAGTTGAACGTCAAGTGACAACACTGTTTGTTTATGTGGTTGATTGCGTTTGCGAGTAATCAGCGTTAATAAAATAAGTAATTTATTAGTGAAATCACATATTATCGTAGTGGAAATCAACAATTTGCTAGTTTTTCTCAAACACTGAAGGGAGGGGGCGCCACTATCAAGGTTTTGCTCCGGTTCGAAAAATCGTAGATCCGGGGCTGGATACGGCCTCCTGTATAATATATTCACAGTAGGGAATGTTCTGGAGTTTCTTTTTCTTTTGAAATCCATCTCAAAAAACATCGAAAACTTACCACTGTGTTTCACGACTAGAATATTGAGGTATTCGTATCTGGTTTATGTTTATTTTTACAGTCGCAATACACGATCGATACGATAAGTCACTGCACAGCTGCCGGTCGATTCTGTCAAAATCTCACCTTGAAAACATAGGTGAAGTGAGATTGTTTTTGCTAGGAATTGACACTTGACAGCTCACTCCACGCTCACTTCACCTAAGTTTTCACGGTGAGATTTTTACAGAATAGCACTGCTGAGCTGAGCTGTAGTATTCTTACCTCTATGGTAAAACGCCATGGTAAAACGTCAAGTTACTGTCAGGGACAGTGTCATGTGTCAATTGTCAAGTTTTATAAAAAATTACGTCCTCTGTGGTTGTATTGTATCAAAACAGGAAGAAGAGTAAACAAAATCTTAGTAATGTTGTCTAAAATAGTTTTTAATTAAAAGTATTAAATTTTTCATCATGGCCGATGCCGAGGAAGTTGTTGACCTTGCATTGAAAGAACAGGAAGCCAGAGCGACACTTCGGGAATTATTTCTCAAAGCAGTTGGGGAACTAAGTGGTAAGGTATTTTATACACTACCTAATAGAAACCTTATCTGGTAACCTTTAACGATTATTTAAGGAATACTTTTTGTTTTCATCATAACAAAAAATCAAGCTAATACGATTATTTGTTATTGAAAAATTTAATATTGAATGAATTTGAAATTAAAAAAACCTTAAAGATTTTGCTACTAATAGCACCAAACATTGTTCCTAGGTAAGCGTTGCACTATCGTGACGTATGAGACGACAACTTTAAATGCAACATTTGCAGCATGGCATCCAGATGGCTCCGAGATTATCTTCAGGGATCTGGAGACACCTGCTCGCCTCCAGATTTCTACGGCACTGCTTAGGACTCCTGATGTACTAGCTGTTGAGTTTGACCAACCTGTTGAGTTACCATGATTTATTTCATTAAAATAAGTTAAAATTTAATATGAGAGTGATATTTTAATTTTATTTAGCCCTATATAAAATTATTTAGTTTGGAAGGGTTGAGGCCTTTTCCTGGGACTGGGAATGAATAGGATAATAAAAACAATATTTGTTTTCTATTAAGTATATCACCATTTATCATTATAATATTGTGCTTTCTGATTTTGCTGCCAAGTGTGGTGATTATGGTGTTTTACTTGGGAATGATTGGTGTTTTCTAAGCTATAGGCATAGTAGGGTGGATAATTATGTTTTTTTTAGAATTTAGAAGTTGCAGAGATGCTTGAAAGTTGTTTCTTTGATATCATTCAGGATTGAACCATAATTACTACGGGGACAAATAAATTAAATTAGAGGAAGTAATGCCGTAGAGTATTATGATAGAAGTACTAGCAGCGCTCCGTGGGTACACCCTCATAAGTGTCGATCCTATGGCAACATTGGGATAAAAACTATCCTATGTCCTTTCCCGGGACTCAAACTATTGCTATACCAAACATCTAAATCCGTTCAGCAGTTTAAGCGTGACGAGATAACAGACAGACACATTCGCATTTATATAATATTAGTATGGATTTCTAAGCTCTTGTAGCGGGGGGGTTTGTGTTTGCAAATTTATGTTTTGGTTTCAGCAACATGCTTCGCTGCTTACTGCTTGGCTTGGTTTTTGTAGACGCAAACCTACCTTGTCTCCTCCATCAGAGGCGGCAGGGTGGCGTGGTCTTGAGGGAGAGCGCAGCGGTCGTGTAGATCCTCAAGGCAAGTCTGGTGATGTTCCTTCTCGAGGTTGCTCCCCGTTATTGGTCTAATTCCTTATGAATTAGACGTAACAGAAATCACCGGGCGACTTACCTCAGGGGTGGCGAGGTCATGCCCCTGGGTGTTCACCATCAAACAAGAGCAGATGATGGACAGCAATGACCTCCCGCGTGTTTGTGCCGTGCGCGGGGACCCGTACGGAGGGATGAAGGAATCCTGGTGGTTGAGTGGAGCAGGTTGCACACAACACACCACTTTGGCCCGGATTTCCTCTTACACGGGAGGTAGTGGGGTAGCTACCCACTATCAACCGGCTGAGGCATCCCATAAGCGGGATGTCAAGCGAGGAGCGGCCTAGTGGGGGAGGGCAGCCGGCGTGGCGTGGGGTCTCGGGATGAGTTGCGGCATAGTCTCGTGTCGTATACAGTCCCGTGATCTTCCGTCGCGTGCGGGCTCGTCAAATTCTTGCTAGGCTGGTCCTATACCGAAGGAGTAGCTCTGGCGATCGCTCGTTGAACGGGCGACGTCCCCGACTGAGGGCTCCGTGGCGGGTGGAGAGCTCCAACGGTGAATTAGAAACATCCAAACCAATGGATAAAGAGACGATACCGTCAACAAACAAACCACAAGCTGCGTCCCGCTCGTCGGATGCGCTAACAAAAACCATTTTACCTAGGGCTGCGTCTTCAGATGCGCCATCCACATCCAACACAAGGGTTGCGTCTCAAGATGCACCTAAGCGGCAACTGTCTAAGGTCGCACACAAAAAGCAAAAACGCTCGGCTGCGTCCAAGGATGCGTTGAGGAAGGTAAACGCAAAGGATGCGCCACAACTGGCTGCGTCCCGAGCGATCCCAACCTCATCTGCGTCCACGGATGCGCCCCCTAACATAACCCTGACACAAAGGCCAAGGACTGTACTCGTTCATGGTGACTCGAGGAGTACTGCAGAAGTGGATGCGCCCAAAACACGGGCTGCGTCAACGACTGCGGACCCTGAGAGGGACCTGACGAGTCTGGCCAAAGCCCCACGTGCAGGAGCAGGGCAAACAGGCACCAACAAAGAAACCCCCCTCAAGGCGGTGTCGGCCACGGCTGAGATGCCAAAAGGCGAGGCCCCCACCGGCGCTAAGCGCAAGCGCAGCGAGAGGCCAAGAGGGCGAAAAAACCCTAATAAAACAAATATTATACCACCGGCCAGGGCGCAGAAGCGTTCGCGTCCCGAAGATTCCGTCACACCAACCGGGGTTAGCAAGAAAAGCAAGCCTGCTCGCTCCCGTTTGGCTGATGGAACTTTGGTGAGCTACGCCGAAGCGGCTGCGTCGTACAGGAGCAACGAGCTATGCGTTGCCGTCATGACCGAGCCCTTTCTGGAAATGACGCAGGAGCAAGCGGAGGGGATCCGCCATGTCATCGAGGACCAGCTCCGGGCTCTGCTTAAGGCTCCTGAACCGACCGAACTAACTGACACTAACCAAAACACCGCGATCCATTTTAGGGGTCGGGCCCACTTCGCTGAAGGCGTCCTCAAAACATGGTGTGAGGACGACTTCACAATGGCCTGGCTCAAAGGGGTCATAAATAACATTCCGTCCCCGTTACCGGGGACCAAGCTCACCGTTCGGCCTCAAGCTGACATACCCAAGAAGGTAATGTGCATGCTGTTTGTTCCCGAGAACAGCGAGGACACAGCGGAACTCCTCAGGATGCTGGCGAGGCAGAACCCGAACCTCAAAATGAACACCTGGACCCTGACACACGAAAGGGCCAGGCAGGAGCCCCCGGGCACCTGTCTCTTCTTTCGTGTGCCGGAGTCCATGGTCAAAACAATAAAAGACCAGCAACGGCGGGTATACTACCTCATGGGTTGTATCTACATCCGATTCCTGGAGGAGGGTGGTACCAGGGAAGATGCCGCCGCAACAACATCTGGAACAGCCTCGGGTGCGCCTGAGAGGGAGCCTGGTTCACCGCCTCCTGCACGTTCCCCGTCGCCTTCTGCGATGGAGACTGTTGGGGGGGCGGTGGAGTTGGCGACCTCCATGGCCGCGCTGGAGGTTCACTCAACAGCGGGTTCAACGAGGGATCCACCCTCGTCCGGTCTGATTTCGGACGAGGATTGCTTTCCGCCAGGGGAGAGTAGTGAGGGCGAGGACAGCAGCCTCTGCTCCTCTCCTTTGCGGGACTAGGATCCTGCAGACAAACCTCCAGCACAGCCAATCTGCGTCGGCCACCTTGCGCAGAGTGCTGGAAAAACAACAAGGAAAGACCATCGCCCTCATCCAAGAGCCGTGGATCAGGGGTGGCAGGATATGTGGTCTTAGCAACATCGGGGGTAAGTTGCTGCTAGACACCTCCGTTTGTAACCCGCGCACCTGCATTTTTATTCCAAAACATGTACCTAACCTCTTAATTAACGAATTCTGTTCAAGGGACCTGACAGCAGTCAGGCTTTTCAGAACCGAACAAGAACTCCCGGACATTGTACTAGCCTCGGCATACCTGCCAGGCGATGAGGACGTGCCTCTGCCAGAGCTCGCCTCACTGGTTGAGTACTGTGAAAAGGAGAAACTGGAACTAATCATCGCGACAGACTCCAACGCGCATCACACGCTCTGGGGTAATGTTAAAACCAACAATCGAGGTGAGGAAATGCTTGATTTTATTCTTAGTAATAACCTTGTTTTACTTAACAAGGGCTCCGAACCTACCTTCATAAATGCGAGATCACAAACAGTAATAGACTTAACTGTAGCAACCATAGGCATATCTAACTCCATACAGGACTGGCATGTGTCCACCGAGATATCATGCTCAGACCACAGATGGATCCGCTATACCATTAACTTTAACCTAACCAAACCACAGCCAAGAAGAGTTCCTCGTAATACGGACCAAGTCAGGTTCACTAAACTCGTCGTAGCTGAACTAAGTAGACTTCCCGCCCTTCCGGCTGAAATACCAGTAACCAACTTAGACGAACATGTAAACAACATCACACACATACTTATATCTAGCTATGAACAGTCTTGTCCCCTCACGACACCTAGGCAGGGAGCTCGCCACTCCTGGTGGAGTCCTGAGCTGGAAAGACACCGACGCAAGCTGAGAAGACTGTTCAACAGAGCTAGGAACACACGGTCGCCTGTAGATTGGGACCGATATACAACAGCCCGTAAAATATATAAAAAACTGATACGCCTCAGAGGAAGGAATAGTTGGAGGCGTTTCTGTACTAACATTGAAAGTAACAACCAGGCAATGAGGGTCAAAACTTGTCTTGCCCAAGAGACAAACCATTCAATAGGATGCCTAAAAAAACCAGATAACACATACACAACAAACGACGCTGAGACAAGTGAACTACTTCTAACCACCCACTTCCCAGGATGCCAAATTGCTGCCCAGCAAAGCTGGGAAATGCAAAGGGATAGGGCCACGTGTAGCCTGGATTGGGAAGTGGCGTTGGAAGTGATTGATAAAGACAAAATAACATGGGCAATCAACACCTTCCTACCTTTCAAGGCAGCAGGACTGGACGGTATTTTCCCGGCTCTGCTCAGGTGGAGTCAGGATATATTGGCCGATCACCTCGTTAAGGTGTTCCGATCCTGCCTGGCCCACCGCTACATTCCTTTGAAATGGCGGGAAGTAAAAATAATCTTTATACCGAAACCTGGTAGGGGCGACTACACCCAGCCCAAATCTTTTAGACCTATAAGCCTCTCCTCGTTCTTCTTGAAGACACTGGAGAGGCTGGGGGATAGGAAGATTAGATCCCAGGTTTCGTTACAAAGACCTCTACATCCTAATCAACACGCCTACTGTGCAGGCAAATCAACTGAATCAGCACTTCATAGCGTAGTCTCACGCATAGGTAATGCTCTTAAAGCCAAAAACCCAACCCTAGGCGCCTTCATTGATATAGAAGGTGCTTTCGACAAAACTAACTTCGTCAGCATCGAACAGGCACTTGCTACACACGGTGTTGCGCGAACACTCATAGAATGGATTAATAACATGTTAAAACACCGAGCTATTCAATTTACCGTGAACACCACCACACGAGGTATCGTGAGTAGAGGCTGCCCACAAGGTGGGGTGCTGTCACCACTGCTGTGGAATTTAGTCGTAAATGAGCTCATTTTAGAGCTCAACGCCAGCAGTCTGTACTCAGTGGGATACGCGGATGACATAGCAATTCTGATTTCAGGTAAATTTGAGGGCATCTTATGTGATCTCATGAGAAAGGCCTTCAAAATAGTCGAGAGTTGGTGCACGAAGCACGAACTATCGGTTAACCCCTCGAAGTCAGAACTAATAATGTTCACCAACAAGAGAACTCTTGGACCTCATAGGCTCCCAAAACTTTTCAACACGGAACTAACATTGAAAGACGAAGTCAAGTACTTGGGGGTGATTCTAGATAGCAAACTGCTCTGGAACAAGCATCTTGACTACAAACTTAATAAAAGCACAATTGCACTCTACCAATGTAAAAAAATGTTAGGAAAATCATGGGGGCTCTCTCCGAAGATTACCTTGTGGGTTTACAAAGCGCTGATCAGGCCAATGTTGGCTTATGGCGCTCTGGTTTGGTGGACGAGGACAGAACTCTCGACCACCATTACCAGACTACAACGCTTCCAACGACTGGCCTGCTCAGCTACCACTGGCTGCATGAGAACCACCCCAACAGCAGCCATGGAGATAGCCCTTCAATTAACTCCCCTTGACCTGTACATACAGCAGGAAGCGGCGCTAGCTGCCATCAGGCTAATGCATCTGGGCATATGGGGCAAAAACATTACTAGTCCACACGCTAAAATCCTGGACCGGGCGATTGAGTACCAGCCTCTCATCGCTGCCCCGTGTGATAGAACACCAAACCAACCGATGTTTAATAAGAACTACATTATACAAACAGTTCAGGAAGAAAGGGATCAGTCAGGAGTCAACGAAGTGCGCATTTATACAGATGGCTCTAAAACACAAAACGGTTCAGGTGCTGGCGTACACTCCCTTGACCTCAATATTAACTTTCACATACCACTAGGCACACATAGTTCGATCTTTCAATGCGAATGTGTTGCCTTAACACAAGCTGCAATAGCAGTAAAGCGCTTAGGCATCCGGAACTACGGCATTAAATTCCTATCCGACAGCCTATCTGTGCTTAAAGCTTTAGGTAGCAAACAAACTAACAACAAACTAATTTTTGAGTGCCATCTAGCTCTGGAGAGTTTATCGACGTCCAATCGTATTACTCTCCAGTGGATCAAAGGGCACAGTGAATCTCTGGGCAATGATGCTGCAGATGAACTTGCGAAGAGAGGCTCTGATATGAGGGTGTCAGGCCCGTACCCACTTCTCCCTTTGCCTTTCTCACAATTTCGTGCATGGATTCGCCAAAGATCGACCGAACTCCATAACAACAGATGGTCACGGGCAACAGACTGTAGACAGTCAAAATTGGCATTACCAATGATACACCCGCGATTAACCAAAAAACTTCTCAGTCTGAGTAGAAATAACCTTAGAATAATAATAGGCACAATTACGGGCCATAACCTCCTTAACAAACATCTTTTCAACATAGGCGCCACGGACAGCCCCCTCTGTAGGGGCTGCCTTGATGCCGAGGAATCAGCCGCCCACGTAATCCTGGATTGCGAGGCCGTGGCTTCTCAACGTGCAGAAATCCTCGGAACAATGAGGTCGCTCCGCGAAGCCTGTGAAGCTCCCAGGAAGCTTCTGTGCTTTTGGGCGGAGCTAGGCTGGCTCGGTTAGCCAGAATCCCCCACGCACAACGGACCAAATGGGAGTCTAAGTGCGGAAAAGGGAGTCCCATCATCATCATCATCATCATAAGCTCTTGTAGCTTAGAATTAAACAAGTGCGAGTCGGGCTCGCACATGAAGGGTTGCGTACCACAAGGCAAGGAAAGGCCAAAAAAAAAAAGTTTCTTTTATACCCCATTAAATTTTAACTTTATTTTATTTTTTGTTGCAACAGAAATACATCATCTGTCTAGCTATCACGGTTCATGAGATACAACCTGGTGACAGACAGACAGACAGACGGACAATGAAGTATTAGTAATAGGGTTCCGTTTTTATCCTTTGGGTACGGAACCCTAAAAACAAACCTAGGTTAGTAAGTAGAAAGAAAAATAAAATAATCATGATGGATATTTTAATAAAATAGGAAGGTACTTACAGGGTAACTGGTTAAGTTAAGAGTTAACTAAAATACACCAAGATAATAAAAAAAACCGGCCAAGTGCGAGTCGGACTCGCATACGAAGGGTTCCGTACCACAAGGCAAAAAACCGAGAAAAACGCGCTTCTTATATGTATGGAGGAGACCCCTTAAATTTTTGACTTTACGAGGGCGACACTGAAAGTTTTTAGAACTGACCACTTGTAAACGATATAATAAAAAAATAGTAGTAATCAGTAACTGGGTTGTGGAGGTCAGATAGGCAATCGCTTCATGTAAAATACTGGTTAGACTGGAAGCCGACCCCAACATAGTTGAGAAAAGGCTAGGCAGATGATGATATTTGTTATAGCGACAATAGAGATACAAATATTTTAAAATTTAAATTCTCTATCTATTACGGATCATAAATACAACTCGCTGGCAGACGGATGGACGGACGAACGGATGGACGGACGATCAGCGGAGACTTGGTAAAGACTCTGCTGTTCATCCGTCCGTCCGCCCATCCGTGAAAGGGTCCTGTTGGGACCCTTTGGGTAAAGTAAAGAACCCTAAAAAATATAATTAACTCTCGAACTTTAGTAAATTAGTTTGTGAAGTGACTTGTCGCGCTAAATATCAATACTTTAGAAAGTATTTTTAATTGGTTCTCAATCAAATGTGGACTTTACTGTTTTATGTTGGTCGAAGGTAAATTAAATTAGCTTTGTTTATTATATGAACAGCCGGTCGATTCTGTAAAAATCTCACCGTGAAAACTTAGGTGAAGTGAGTTTGTTTTTCCAGGAATTGACACTATTGACAGCTCACTCCACGTTCACTTCATCTAAGTTTTCACGGTGAGATTTTTCACAGAATAGCACCGCTGATACCTACTGTTTACGACTTATACTGTACAATCCAATATAAATAAATACAAAAAACCAAACGATCTGTCTTAGGTAGGTACCTATAGGTAATCCATTAGGTATCTCTGGGGATGCTTCAGGTAATGTTGTGATATATTACGCAAAGTCTAAGCCCACAATCTAACTGAATTGTATGCAATCAATTGCTGGTGGGCGATTCGGAAAATCTAGCAAAAAGTGCTACAATGTGAATGTAGCTACCGAATTGGGGATAAATGTATGGTATGTATGTATGTAATACCGAGTCGTTGATAGATGGCGACTGGGAATAATCATTGATCCTTACCTACGACGCCATTTGTTATACCCGCCTATCTATTGGTGTTGATGAACTTAGGGTTTATTATTATTAGGTAATTAATTTCAGCAACACCACACATCATGCAATTTTAACGATGCCTGCTGGCTTCAATATAGGAACCTACAGTCACCTGTAACTTGACATAGGTAGGTCTCTCGGATGAATGTAGATCTTTGGTAATAACTACAAGCGTGACGTTATGTCTGTGCACTTAAAAAGTCTGAGGACAACCGTTTCATTACCTACCACGTTGATCCAACTTATTTACGAACCGCTATAACTTGGGAAAAAATAAACCAATTTATAAAGCCTTTCTTACTGCTAAAATGTGAACTTAAGCAGAATTCAATTTACAATGCACAACTCACCGAGTTTGCGAATGATTTACAAAGGCAGCGTCGAAAAGCCGCTGCATACGCTCTACATGGGTAGGTATAAGGTACTGTGTGAAAGCCCGGTACAGACCTGTTGCTGAATCGATTCGTTGAGGTCGCTTTGTGGCGCACACTCAAGCGAAGGCTTTTTATGTGGCCCGGCCTTTATTTGGACGTTCCTGTACCTACTCAATATTGGCGATTGGGGATTATTTTATATAAAAATATATTTAAATGGGGGTGTTTTTACAAAGCCAATATCTTCGATGTTTTACGATGCATGAACGATAAAAAGGTTTTATTTTATCATTTTGTAGGATTGGTTTACTTTTGTTAACCATTTCAGATCACTTTTATTTTTTATAAATATGGAATAACTACTTTTCCATATAACTGCATATTATGATGTGGGTACAGACGCCAGCACATCAAGCTATTACAATCTATCAATTTTTTAAAATTAATTTTCAACTTTATCGCTAAAGCAAGGTTCAAAGTTGATTGGGAAAATTTGACAGTTTCGGGTAGCTTGATGTGCTGGTGTCTGTACATAGGTATGTGATGCACGCTCCCAAAGTGCGGATTTTAATGAGTCATGGGTATTTTGAACTAAGTACTTATTTGTTTAGGTCTTGTGACCATTTTATACAGTTACTATTTTATGGTTGAGTTAGTCGTAAAGACGTACCCCTTTTTAAAATACCTGTAATTAAATTTACATAAAGATTAGGCATGCTAACTTACCTACCTAATCGAGGATTAATAGCGAAACATTTTCCACAAGACAGTATTCTTTCTAAAAAGCGCGGTTACTTCATAAAATTTCTAATCGATCGGTGTTAGTCGAGGCACGCAGCAAATTCAACGTAGATAGGTGGATAATTCTATTAAAAAGGCTTGAAGCGGGAAAAATCGATAGGTAGGATAGCTCGGATTATGGTAATGCATGCAGCCCAGTCAAGCTTAGCCGATCACGTTTGCCTCCTTTATGCTTCATAGCGTTTCGTCCAAGTATCTTAGTTATTTATTTTACTACCTCTGCCTTTTTACTTTTTTTTCAGTTTGGGGCTGTTCATTTGTTACGTAAGATGATTTGATTGAGGGGGAGGGGGTCTAAACAAGTCTTATTTTTTCTTACATGGGGGTTGGAGGGGTCTACAATTCTAGATTATTGTTACGTAAGATCACAAAAATAACAAAAATGATAAGTTTAAAAAATAGGTTTATATTTACCTACTTACCTACTGATAAAAAGATACTTATCTAGGTACTGATCTTAGGTACAGACGCCAGCATATCAAGCTACCCGAAATTGTCAAATTTTCCCAATCAACCTTGAACCTTATGCTTTAGCGATAAAGTTGAAAATCTATTAAAGAAATTTTACAGATTGTAGTAGCTTGATGTGCTGGCGTCTGTACGTGTGAGTTAGGTGGTGGTGGTGTTTGATTATAATTATCTGAAAGGTAGTTTAGACAATAACGTAGGTACAGGGTGGCAGGGAGTGTTCCCATGGATCCAGCAGGTACATGATTCTGAACCACCATGCGCAGAATTTTTAAGAATGTCATAAAAAAAAAATCTGCTGTTACAACGACAAGTGCATCTACGCGGTCAAAATGTATGGAACATAATTTTTTTTTTTAACCTGTAGTAATTTTAAAAAAGTTTACTGCAATTTAAATCTTCTTCATGTCGCTCGCACGACAGTAACTAGGTATTACAAATTTTGTTGGGCTTAAACTTCACATCTCACAGCGTCGTCGTCGATGGCAGCGGAGACAAGTCGACAACGACAAGACATTTTCTCTAGCTAAAAATATAGATAAAGATTTAGGTACGAACATTTTCATAATGTTGTGATTTACTGAAATGTCGAGATTTGAGAATAAGTTGCCTATCAAGCCTCTCATGTTTATTTTGGGATGAGCTTACAGATTGCTCGGAGGTTGAGAATAAGTAGGCAACTCTACATATTATATAGGATCATTAGTGATGTGCCTATGAACCTATATAGACTTACTACCTGTTATATTATTATAGATAGTGCTCCTATAGTGTTTCTATTCTCATTGACCCGTGTGACTAGGTGCTAAATATACCATTATCTATCTCATTGCAGTTTCAATCATCCTGAAATGAGGACTAGATTTTTCTGCCTTATTGTCTAACTAAGCGCCTAATAATGTCCCAATTTAAAAACTAGGTTTTCAATTTTACTTGACTGTAACAGCAGGCCTCTATAGTGCCCATCGTGGCGCCGCCGTAGGTACGTATTGGCTGGGCAAAACTAATTAGGTAGGTACGGTCAGCATCAAAAGTCGATTAACACTTCAGTTTTGAGCAAAGTATTTATTCAAAATTGCAGCAGAAGTACGGTGCAATTTTCAACAAATATTTTGCTCAATAACAGAGATTAAAAAAAAACTGAAGTGTTAATATTTTGCTCAATAACTAAGATTAAAAAAACTGAAGTGTTAATCGACTTTTGATGCTGACCGTACCTACTGCAACCAGACCTGCTTTTAAATAATTTGTCACAACGTATTTTTGTTTTGCAAATTATTTCGATCTTTCTCTAGCTTGTTGTTTCGTGATTATAATAAAATTAAGTCGTAATTTATTTGAGACGTTCTTTCATTTTGATGAGAATTTCTGAGATTTCTTTTTCGAAATAGAAAATGAAGATGGTGGAAAAAGTTTTAATTTTGCTAATTAAACCGCGGATCGAGATAAATTTGGACAAAGGCTGCTAGGATTAAATATTGCTACATCCATAGGCACCTTCATTGATTACTTACCTGGCCACCTTTATTCAACATTACTAAGGTGTTCAATTAAATCAGTCCACGGAAACATAATAATGCGCCTGTTTTCATAAACCCTTCAGCCTTAAATAAACTTCGAACTTCTAAGTTACTAACTTACCTACATTCAGCACGTTTGACACCGTGTCACTACCTCCTAACCACAGGTGAAATCAGCGCTCAGATCTACCTAGCGTCCGGCCTCAATTTCTCTAAGGTCACCCAATTCACCTTTCGTAGGAGGTAAGTAATAGAGTCATACTACCGTCGGACCTTTCAACTGGCATTCAACCAACGAAATAGACCGACTGCCCGATAAACAAGACGGAATGGCACGTAGGAGCAATAACTAGACTAAATGCATTCATTCTGAGACGACAAGAGTAATTACTTACAAAACTTCTTAACTAGATTAACAACTTTACTTTGATGACCCGTATTCGGGATGCTTTGGGGATGTTTCAGACCAGTTTTTGGGGGATAAGGCTGTGTTCATATGTTAGTGGAACTTGTAGCTGGGCGTGAAGAGCGTGGAGGCGTTATTCACTCTACCTACACAATTGCACATACATAGACTGTTTATTACGGACTTACTTATTCTTTCCTTACTACTACTATCATCAGATTTTTGAAGTGAAAACATCTTTATACGCGTTGGGCATTTTTTGAGATGGGGAAAAACCATTGAACATGAACGCTACATTCGGATGTGTTCGGCTGTCGTCGGGATGTAGTCGGTTCTATATGCGATATGTCAGTGAGTGATGGCAAAGTATTCTGTTTGTGTTTTGTTTTCACTTCTGTCGGCACTCCCGAAGTGCCACTGTTTTTTTTCATTCAGACAGTGATCTAACTAGCATGGGTGCAATGATGTAACTCCGTTGTAACTTTATTAAACTTGTTCAAAATTAACCAATCGAACTTATCTGTCAATACAGGTTACGCTACTGCAAGCAGTGATTGTGACATTTAATCTCACGCTAGCCGTGTTAAGGCTCCTTCAAACAGGCGCGACACGACACGCGACACAAAGGCACCGCAAGTCGCGCAACGAGCGTTGCCTTTGTGTCGCGCGCGATTATATCGCGTGTCGCGCCTGTTTGTAGGAGCCTTTATACGCTGCAGAAAACCACTCTGATTGTCACTGGTACAACATACAACAGTGCCCAATAGATTAATGGCTTCAGAGTTTTTTTATCCTCACCCGCTTAATGCTTCGCCCTGTAAAAGTAGCCTAACTAAGTTAGGACCACGTAACGTGATATGGCTCCAAGCGCTCCGCAGCTGGCCAGCTACCAGTTACTCTCAGATGTTATGTAAATTTTGTGATTGTGCCCAAATTACGGACCGCACAGTTTTCAAGGATTCCTTATTCCATTTGTCTTCAGGGCTCTGATGGTTTGAGTGGTTTGAACTCGGGTTTTAACTGATTAAGTTTTGAGTTTGTCCTAAGTTTTTGAGATAAGTCTAATTTTTACTCGTGCTATCTTATTTTCTTCGTGGATGCCATGGATAAACAATGTCATTAGTAGATTAAATTCCCTGCTTATGACTTATTAGCCTGAAACTGACTGTTAGTACTTTACAGGTACATTTTGTTATTACAACCATGTTAAATATCCATTCTTTCGGGACCGTTTCCTTAAGCACTTTATGAAAAGAAATTCTCTAAAGGAAATGTTCCAACACAGCTTAAAGTGACCACAAAATACATAATGCTGGCTAATTATGAACAGGAGGCCTACCACGAGCTCTTAACGCGATCCATTTTAGGACCTAAACTGAACCTTTCTTCTAATTCGTACCATGACGTCAGTTTAACGATTCAATTTAGGCCTTGCCATCTGGCAGCGATTGTCCCAAACTGAGTCGCAAGTTTTGGTTTCATTCATTCAATTTTGTACTTGTTTGGTACCATGACGTTCATAGAGCAGCTCAACTGAAACGCTTAACTGTCAATATAAACGATTCAATAAAAGTTACAATTTCTCTAACATAAACTGAAACGTTTGGTGAATTATTGACGAAAATAAAGTATTTTAGTGCTATTCTAGTGGAATTTTACAAAAACCAATGTATGTAGGTGTACTTTAATCTTTCTTTTAAAGTCTAAAATATCTATTTTACATGCCTTTTCTAACCGCATTTGTTTGTCTTGGTACGTTCGAAACATAAACATAATTTGTTTTATTACGTAATGAATTAAGTAATGATACTGAGTTAAGAACAAATAGAATGTTTCTTGCTTCTGAACGTGTCTGATACTGTGCGCAAAACAAACTTATTTGATGATAATAGCGTTGTCTCTTTTTCACCAAAAACGTTTCAAACGCGGTTCAGCCACAAATTGCGATCTTTAGATTTTTGCGATTCACTTTTAACGTTCCAAATGCCGATGAGCGTATTGGACGTCATGGTACGACTTTGATGCGATGCAGTTTAGGAACCTAAACTGAAATGTGTTGCTTTTGAATCGTTTTTAATTAGATCATGGTAGGTAGGCCACTATCCTTTAAAAGCCGGTCATGTTGGGAATACCTACATTAGCTACGTATCTGTCGGGAAATTATACCGACTATAAGTAGTACCTACATCATCGTGGCAATATAACATTTCACATCGAAGTTCGATCGCAAATGTGACGTTGAATTTGTGAGAGTGTACGTGTCACAGTCCGCACGTTTCGGGGTTAACGACAGATTCTCGGCTTATTAGAGCTCTATGATCATGATAGGCCATTCGCAGTCATCAAATATGATTCTAATTTCTAAACGACAGTAACTGCTAACATTTGGATGTGTGTGCATGCGAAGCGAATATTGGTGTCAGTAGTTTCGTCTCTCACGTTGTTTAAATACACTTTTGACCTGCGTCGTGTAACGCTTCAGGCTAGGCTTCAGGGAATAGCGCACGGAGGCTAAACATACTGAAAAGCTCGTTGTAAATACTGAAAACCGTTCTTAGTAAAACAATAGAAGCCATCACACATGCAACGTTTAATTTAGAATCTAACAATAAAGTACCAACGAGATTCTTAATAGCTAACTAGCTTTTACCTTCTACCGTACCTAAATAAGAAACATAAATAGCGGTTAAATGAAGTCAGTACAAAAACTTCTAAAGCCTTCCAACATTGACGAGAATATCCAGGTTATCGCGACACTCATCTTAATGATAGGACAGCTATTGCTCGCAAATTATAATTTTATTCATAGTCTTGCAGCGCACTCGTTAAACGCCATGACGATGAATAAAGATTCAGAATAAGTAGATAAACAGCCACCCTTGGACCTTTTATTCTTGAGTTCTGGTCTGAAGTAATTATGTACGTAAAGTATGTAATTATTATGTAGGTTCTTGGAAAATTAAATAATTTTATTATACTCGGATATAACTACTAGCGTACTTATTTAGGTTTATGAGTACAGAAATGGGGTAGAAATGTGAAAGTTAGATTAAACTAACACATGTGTTCCCTTTAAATGGGCAAAGAGCAAAAGAATTCATTGTTGAGTAAGGGTTTGGATCCGTTTAGCCGATTCCGTTTAGCCTTTTTCTATTGAAGTAAAACTTACTTCTTTTTATGTAATGTCGTATCGTATCAGATTTTACCAACCCTAATTTCTAACACAATAGTTTTTTTTTCTGTTTGCGAAATTTTCGACGACCTTTAATTCGTTAGTGGGTCCTATGCAAGAGTATTTGTCGCCGAAGCAAATAAGGGCTATTGCTGACATTCAAATGTGGGTAAAGGTGGTCTGAGGAGTATAGATGCAGAGATAGAATCAGTAAAGGCAAACCTTTACTGATTCTATCTCTGCATCTTGTTTTTAAAGGACCCTAAGTATCTCATTTGTAGGGGAATTGAGCTTAGAATGAGCCTCTGTACCTAATCGGTTGCGTTCATGAGTGTTGTTAACAGGAACGGGCAATACAAGTAATTACCTACAATCGTCTTTATGAGTTGGTTATTCCGTAGACCTAAGTACCCCAACACGTAACTACTAGGTACTAGAACTCTAGGACTCGCTCGAGGTAATAATAAGACGACAAAGTTCCAGTAGAATTGTAGAAATATCCGTCCAAATGTTGTTATGGAGTTGACTGAGGAAACTAACGCTTCCAGTCTAAAGAATGTTCCGACTTTAATGAATTAAGAAACAAGTTACTGGGGTGTATTTAGTTAATGCTCGCGATTAAATGCTTAGTACCTAGAAGTTACGTTCCTTTAGCAGTTTACCTTGTTGGCCGCTCTTAGACTGATTTGCTCTTTCGATGTCTTAGAGAGAAATTGCTGTTTTACTTGGGTTAGAATGAAAAGTTTGCTTACAATGGCCGATTAGCTCTTTATGTTCGTTTAGTTACTTTACGAGCGGTGGATTTGGAAGCTAAGCTATTATGGTTAGTTATAGAGGTTTTTTGAATAAACGAAAAAGAATATCAAACTAAAATAAAACAACAGTAAAAAACAGTAAATAGTAATTTCAAAACAGTAATTCTACTCTAGCATAAGTTAAGCATTTTTTATTTATTATCTAGCATTTTGGATTTTATGCTTCAGATGGACCCAAAAGAAAAAAAAAACAGTGGAAATATGGCCTAAGACAGAAAATAGGGATAACATTGCAAAAAACAGTTGATCTACTGGTAAAACATTGGGTTGGCAATGAGCTTGAGCTAGTGTCAAGACTTAAAAATAAACAAAGAATTATTAGTTGACGTTGACTCGTTTTCTCATAAAGACTAAATAAAAATCGAACCAGATTGTTCCCAATTATAAAAAGTTACTCACTAAGTTACTAGGTAAGTATATCTACCAGCACTTCGCCAGTCTCCAAGTCAATTTCGTTTAATCATCAACAAAGTAATAATAATATTTTAACCGTAAAATTGTGACATTTTCCACAGCAAAATGGCGAGGCTTTTACTGCTTTATTTTAGTGCAGCTTTAGGACAGACGATAAATTTTTCCGTCAGCGTCGCCTCCGAGCTGAGACTGAGTTGACTAACTTAATGGCACCTGTATAATAATAAAACATAGAATGGCTTGAAGAATTTAATTCTCTGTAATTTTTTGTGCGATGTGACCTCGGATGACGGAGAAGAGCGCCGTCAGATCCCGTGGGTGTTATTAAACGCGACGATGGGGAAATCAGAAGTATCTGTGCGTATAAAGCTATTCTGAGATCACTTGTCTACTTGACGAGAGTATTATGGGGCCTTACAAGTCTCTGTGATAGGTACCTATGTAGGTACCAAATCTATACTAATATTATAAAGCTGAAGAGTTTGTTTGGTTGAACGCGCTAATCTCTGGAACTACCCCTTGGATTTGAAAAATTCTTTTTGCATTTGATGGTCAATTCTTAAGGAAGGCTATGGGCTATTCAACATCACGCTATGACCCTTAGGAGACGAGCAAAAAGAAAAAAAGTCAGTAAGAACGCGAAGCAAAAACGAAGTAATAGCGCGGGCAGGCGATGAGATGCGACGGGGTGGGTCGGGGGAACAAGAAATTTCACGCGGACGAAGTCGTGGGCAGAAGCTAGTTATACCATAAGGACGTCCTGATATACATTACGTTAGAGCTTATAATAAGAGTATAAAATCTATAGAAACTAAAAGTAAGCCTATCTCCGCCTGTTTTTAGGTCAGCGCGTGTAGTTTGCAGTGGACGGTTATGCAATTCCGTTTATTGTAGTCATTTCAGCGAGCGGGCTCTGTTGCCATTTAGAGAGTCATTTCTCGGCGCTCTCATTACGTGGAATGGTCAGCCGTGTTCTCCTGTATGTAGGTAGGTACCTAACGTACTTCTTTATACCTGGTACCTGTTACATTCAGACGCTGATAGCGGGTACCTGTTACATTGAATGCTAAAGGAAAGGCTTTCGACTCCATAACTTATTCTCTACGTGACTAAACAGAAGCTTCTTAGTAACTATCTACATCTTTATATATTTTGTAAAACGTTTTTGAAAGCTTTTAGCTTAGTTTCGCTTGCTTAACCTGCTTTTGGAAGGAGTTACGTTTTTGGAAGGAGGAAATTACAAGGTTTTTTTTTTAGGGTTCCGTACCCTATTACTAAGACGTGGAGTCTTCGTCTGTTTGTCGGTCACCAGGCTATATCTCATGAACCGTGATGGCTAAACAGTTGAAATTTTCACAGATGATGTATTTCTATTGTCGCTATAACAAAAAACACTAAAAACAGAATAAAATAAATATTTAAGCCCATACAACAAACGTGTTTTTTTCGGCGTTTTTGCCTTGTGGCACGGAACCCTTCGTGTGCGAGTCTGACTCGCACTTAGCCAGTATTTTTTTTATCCCATGGCTCTAGGGCAGGGTATGAATGAGACCATATCAAAGAATCAACTGGCATATGACTTATTTTTCAATTATCCTTTTTTTTGTTTTCATTTTTTATACAAAGTAATTTGACGAAGCCAAGATTATTATCTAATGTAGGTACCTAATACCTACTCTTGCTTGAAATATGAGAACGTCGCATTTTCTTAGCTTTAATATGAATGATTGGTTAGAATGAAAATTAATTACTCGTATTTATCAATGAGTCTTAAATAGGTACACGATATCTTCGAAACTATGCATTTTTGGACCACATATTTGTATTATTTATTTTTACTTTTTGTATTACTTAATTTTACTTAGAGAATATAACCCTAGAGTTATGGGATATAAAAGACTGGGCAAGAGCTAGTCGGACTCGCGCACCGAGGGTTCTGTACCATCATATTTTTTTTAAATTTTCATCGGCGTGGCCTATATTCGTCAGAGAATTTTTCAGCGCCATCTCTTGACCGATAATGGAACTAGTGTAACTTTTGTTGATGATTACTGAAAAAGTGTGCTATTTAGAGACTTTATTTTATTTTTCCTGTAATCTTTACATAAACTTCTATCACATAGAATAATTTCAGATTTTTCTCTGTGCAAACTTCGGAGATAAGGGGGGAACGGTATTTTTTTACATTTTTCATCGATAGTCGAAAACTATCCGGCCTAAAAAAAAATATGTTTGAGAATGTGCAAACTGCGATCTTTCATATGATACCCCACATGCCCTAGTAGCCTCACTTAGAATTTATCAGACCCCCTTTCAGTTCCTGTTGCAAAAAATATACATATAATTTAATTTTTTTCTTATTTTCTAAATAGTTGGGCCAACGTCATCTAAAACTATTCCAAATTTCAAGTTGATAGCATAGTAGTTCTTGAGATATCCAGCTGTGACAGACAGACAGACAGAATGAGTCTCATCATAAGGGTTCCGTTTTACCATTTTGGTACGGAACCCTAAAAACACGTTGTATGAGGAGCGGTGGCTACATTTAAGTAAGTACTGCATTTTACGAAGGGTACTACTTCGTGCATTCATTTATATTCAGAGTTGTGCAGACTCCTCTCAGGGTAGTAGGTACCATCTTTGGGTTATGACTCCTTTAACTACATAACCATATTAGTGCACATAGGTACCTACTCGTATCTATTAGCTTCTTTGTTTATTTAAGTCAAGTCAACACTAGTTTCATCAACATTACATCGTTAAACACCATTGCACTAGACAAGAAAAAGCTTATACGACAAACAGCAAACATTTTTGTCGAGGAATTTTCGTCCATTATTGCATGTTCAATTGAATTACAAAGCTGGATGTACGTGATCGCTTGCTGGTTCCCGTAATGAAGTCGAGATGTCTCTCTCTCACTCGACTTGTGGTCGAACGTCGAGTTGCAACTTGCTAGCCAGTTGAGCATACTACTGTTTTTCACATGCCTTTGCAATAATTAAATAAATCTGTATGGCGTATTCTTATGTTGTCTTGGGTTAAGGTTTCAATGACAGCGTCAGGCATAATTAGATAAGTACCTATCTAATTTATGATACTGTTTAAAAAGTTTTATCGGTAACTAGCTGACCCGACAGACGTTGTCCTGTTTTTGATTCGAAAGACGTGACGCCATTTATTATCATAATAACGTTATTGTTGTTTTCCTCGGGAACAGCACTTTCGGGATGAATGAAAGGTACCCTATGTCCGTTTCTGTACACCTGACAACGTATGTGCAAAATTTCAGGATGATCGGTTCAGTGGTTTAGGCGTGAAAGGTAACAAACAAACAAACTTACTTTCGCAAATATACGTATATAATACGTTAGGGTATTAGTTAAAAAAACCGGACAAGAGTGAGTCGGACTCGCGCACCGAGGGTTCCGTACCATCATACACATGTTTTTAAACTATCATCGGCGAGGCCTATATTCGTTAGAGAATTTTAACACTGCGCACTGCGATATTTTTATTTCTTTCTTATTTGCAAAATAGTTGGGCAGACGTCATCTAAAACTATTCCAAATCTCAAGTTGATAGCATTAGTAGTTCTTGAGATATCCAGCTGTGACAGATAGACAGACAGACAGACTGAGAAAATGGTAAAACGGAACCCTTATGGTGAGGCCATAAGGGTTCCGTTTTACCATTTTGAAACGGAACCCTAAAAATGTAAATCATAAGATCCTAAAACGTAGGTATATATTTATATACCTACGTTTTAGGATCTTATACAATGCTAGACAATGCTAGAATTTTCTAGCATCGTCTAAAAATTACTAAGATTGCTATTTAAATACCTACTTGTTATGGAGGAATATAAAACATGCGAGTTTTATTTTAAAAAAATGCAGGTACCTAATCAATGAGTCAAACTTTTCAAAATGAATGTTTTACTTTAATTCAAAAGTCTATTTGGATATTGCAAACTTTTACAGCGGGTGAGTGTAATTATCGACATAGCTCAAAGAATTAGCAAGCTGAAGTGGCAGTGGGCCGGCCATATCTCGCGAAGAACCTACAACCGCTGGGGTAAACGAGTTCTTGAGTGGAGACCGCGCCTCGGCAAACGTAGTGTAGGACGCCCTCCTGCCAGGTGGGATGACGATCTGCGAAAGACTGCAGGCAGATGCTGGATGCGTCAAGCTGAAGACAGGGCGCTATGGCGCTCATTGGGGGAGGCCTATGTCCAGCAGTGGACTGCTATAGGCTGATGATGAGTGTAATGAAGAGGAAAATGTAGAGGCACATAAATGGGTTGCCATGGCATCAGCTGTAATCTCGCCTTACTTATCTTTATAATGCCACTCGTTTTACTTTTTATTTCGTTCGTTTGCTGTAGGGACTTATGTACTCGTACCTACAGGGCCTCTGCTACCGATACAGCGTAGGTATATCAGATAGGTGTGGTCATATTTAAGGGTGTGGTACAGACCATCAAACTGAACAAATTTCTCTAAGGGACATCGTAATCGAGGAAAAAATAATTAATTAGTTGTTCCATATAAAACTTCAATACCTACTCGACCCAAATGTTTGGGGTGACTGATTATTATTTAATATGACCACACCTTTCTGATACATGCTGTAGATGTATAGGTATTTGAAAGTGGATGTAAGTATTTATGTATGTGCGAATAATAATTAGATGGGTCCCGAATTAGACCATTGTTGGAAGGTCGTATGGCCCGTTTTTAAAACAATTTATTGTCGTATGAAACTCTTTTTGTCCCATCGGACATTTAATTTTCGAAACAAAATCTGCTCCTTTTTCCCCTTTTGTTACAAACGAACGATAGTCTCTGATGTAAATACAAATGGTAACTTTTTGTTCAGCTACGTCAGAAGCAAAAGGAAAACTTTCTTAAACAAAGGAACAAGCATTCCCAATGTCGATAGAAATTCACAAAGTTTTTGTTTTCTTATAAATTGTGTTTCCATTTTTCTTTGTAAACTTTTTTGATGTTTTGTAATTATATTTTAATTATTGCGTTAATTGAATCTAAATTATGGTAACAACTTGAAAATGACTTTAGGCTTTTAGACTCCTCCCAAAAATTAAGTAGGTACCTACTTACATGGAATGGCTGAAGATATTTCGTTAGTCTTGTTTTCGAGAATGAATTACCTACCGTTAGCGGTACGTTATAGATGGCAGTTTTTCATTATTGAATTTATTGCGAATAATAGGTACAAATTGTTAGCGTGCATTGACTTCCGGTGTACATTTTGTCAGTTAATAATAGCAAATGTTCTACCAAACACTGTTTTGACTTCCTGTTATCATAACGTTTTAAATATTATCGGTGATAAATATAAAACTGCTGACTTCCGGTTGTCTAAATCCCCCCTTTGGCAGAAATTGCCGCAGGAGCACACTATCGGCTGGACCGTCGACTCGTGAGGTCGATGATTACTATTGTGTACGTGTACAAGTGTAAAAGTGTTAACTGAAGTTGATTATTAAATTCAGTATTAGCAAAGTGATTTGTGTTTTTTGTGACAAGTGACAAGTGTATTACACCTGAAGGAAATCAGAACGCATACGTGCTTTTAGTTCAGAAGTGGGCGGAACGCAAAATTTGCTTCTGTGCCATCCAAGAAAATAACCAAAATGAATAATACAAATAATTATTATTCGAGATCTGGCAGCCCTGTTCTACCATCTGGATCAAAGCGAACTCGACTAGATAGTGAAGTTGAGAGACTGGACCGACATGGACGTGATGATGATGATTTGCATAGAACGAGAGGGAACCCCCGTGCCGGTGAGCTTGAGCAACGGCCGGGTAGGAACCAATCGATTTTTGGCGAGTCTCGTGCTGGTGAGCTTGAGCGACAGCCGAGTACTAGCCGTGCGTTTTCTGGTGATCCCCGTGCCGGTGACCTTGAGCAACGGCCGGGTAGGAACCAATTGATTTTTGGCGAGTCTCGTGCTGGTGAGCTTGAGCGACAGCCGAGTACTAGCCGTGCGTTTTCTGGTGATCCCCGTGCCGGTGAGCTTGAGCAACGGCCGGGTGAGAACCAATTGATTTTTGGCGAGTCTCGTGCTGGTGAGCTTGAGCGACAGCCGAGTACAAGCCGTGCGTTTGCTGGTGAGCCCCGTGCCGATGAGCTTGAGCGGCGGCCGAGGTTTTCCAGTAAACGTACAAATGATATGATGAGCGGTGAGCTTGAGCGACGCTCTAGGAACAGGGAATTGGACACGAGAAGATCAAGCAGATCACGGGACGAAAGGCGTTCCAGAAGCAGATCACGCATCGAATGGCGTGCGAGAGGCAGGTCACGCAATGGAAGGCGTTCGAGAAGCGGGTCACGGGACGAGAGGCGGTCAAGGAGCAGCAGTCATCACAATCATCGGAGGCAAGGAACAACAAGGTATGAGAATTCAAGTCCTAATAATATGTTTTTTCAATTTATTGATGCGCTTAAGGGGTTTTCAAAATCAGGCAGCCATAATTTGGCCAATATGGCCAATGTTATTCCAGAATTTGATCCCATGTCCAAAAATCAGAGCATTTTGAATTGGATCAATAAAGTTGAGGAATGCGCTGACATATATGAATGGGAAGAACGGGAAATTATTTACTATGCACTTCCAAAGCTCGCGGGTTTGGCCAAATCATGGTATCAAAGTCTACCTAGCGTAAAATTTACCTGGTCAGAGTGGAAGACAAAACTTTTCCAATGTTTCCATGTAGAGAAAATTACGCAGAGTTACTAACAGAGATGCTTACATTGCGAGCTAAATATGGAGAACCTTTAGAACAGTACTATTACTCTAAACTTAACTTGTTACATAGATGTCAGATAACAGGGAAAAGGGCAGTAGATTGCATACTATACGGCATAGAAGATCGGGCTATTAAAGTAGGAGCTCAAGCAGCACAATATGATACACCTGAGCAAGTGCTTAGATACCTGAAATCTGTTAAAGTAGGTCAGTCAAGAGAAAACAATGGCAATAACTTAAAGAGTAGAAACGACAATAGGAAAACTTTTGGGTTACAATCTGAGAAAACAAATCAGTCGGACAATAAACCGAGTTCAACGGCAACTAAACCACCAATTAGATGCTTTAATTGTCGCGTTGAAGGCCATCCCAGCTTTAAATGTCCTAAACCTATCGAAAAATGCAATAATTGTCATAGGCTCGGACACGTCACTGCTAACTGTTCAAATATCACACAAAAGGGCCGCGAAAATCCTAAGCCCGACGGGGTAGGCCAAGAAAAACAAGTTTTAAAGGTGGACTGTAACGCCAGCATCAGTAGTACGAAAATTCACGACCCAAATGATAAATATATTGTTATTGCAAAACTAAATGGTTTCCCCATTTCTTGTTACGTGGATCTCGGTAGTGAATGTTCGATAATGCGACAAACTGAAGCAAAAGATTTTAATTTACATTTAGACCATTGTAATTTACCCCTAATGAAAGGACTAGGTAATAATTTAGTGCAACCGGTAGGTAAAGTTAGGGCGACTATAGAGATTCAGGGAATGAGGGAAACCGTCGATATTCTTGTCGTGGATGACTCAGTTTTGAAATATCCAATGCTTTTGGGTCATTCTTTTACCGAGCTTCCTGGTATTCTTATAACTAAGACACCATCTCGTCTTATATTCCAAAGGACGAATAAAGTATTCTTAATGATATCTGAGGAAACTGATGTTTCCAGTCATGCGATGCAGTCTATACCAGTTTATTCAGATGGGACTTTCACCGGTCAGGTTTTTATAAATGGTTCTGTGAGGGGAAGAATTGGATCGGAATTTTATCTTTTGCCTGGAGAATATAACTTGATGAATGGTGTAGGACGATTACTAGTACAAAATTTAACACTAAATACCATCGTATTCAAACAAGATATTTTAATTGCCCGCGCCGTACCTCTGAATAGGGTTAGCCACGTATTTCAATTAACCATTTCTGATACCGAAGATAATGATTCTATTAATTATGGTGACTCTTTAACTAACACAGAACTCGACAATTTAAAATCCGTTTTACGTGAATATAAAGACTGTTTTTCTAAAAATCTTAAAGATCTTGGTTATACGACCGTGAGCGAAATGGAAATTAAACTTAAGGATTCTGAACCTGTTGCTTACCGCCCTTATCGAATGTCCTATTCTGAGAGAACACTAGTCCGAGATATGGTCCAAGAAATGCTGGATGCTAACATTGTTCGAGAATCATCATCCCCTTATGCTAGTCCAATAGTGTTGGTCCAAAAGAAGACGGGTGAAAAACGTCTTTGCGTTGATTACAGAGCACTAAATCGTAAAACAATAAAGGACCACTATCCTATTCCTCGCATAGACGATCAAATTGATCTATTGGCTGGTCATGAGTATTTTATATCGTTAGACCTTGCTTCAGGGTACTATCAGATTCCAATCTCCGAGCAGTCTAGAACAAAAACTGCATTTGTGACCCCGGATGGTCAATTTGAATATTTGCGAATGCCGTTTGGCTTGGTTAACGCTCCGTCCGTTTTCCAGCGAACAATAAACAAAATCCTAGCTGACGCAAAGATAAAGTTTGCTGTCATATATATGGATGACATATTAGTTCCGTCGCATAGCTTTGAGGAAGGTCTTTCCCGACTCCGTCAAGTTTTGCAGTTGCTTCGAGTGGGAGGTTTAACCCTAAAGCTAAGTAAATGTCATTTCTTTTACAGAAATATAGATTTTTTGGGATTTGAAATTGGCTCTGATGGTGTCCGTCCTGGTGCTAGAAAGATCAATGCAGTTTCAAATTTTCCAGTTCCCAAAAATCCCCATGAGATACGCCAGTTCATAGGGCTCGCGAGTTTTTTTAGACGGTTTATTCGAAATTTTGCAATAATGGCAAGGCCCTTAACAGACCTTTTACGCAAAAACTGCGAGTGGGTCTGGGGTTCCGAACAGGCCTCCGCCTTTCAGACTCTCAAAGACGCATTAGTAGAACGCCCTGTTATTGCTTTGTATAATCCCTCTTTCGAAACGCAATTACACACAGATGCATCTAAACTTGGAGTGGCCGGTATTCTCTTACAAAGAGGTAAAGATGATATGCTGCGACCAGTTTCGTTCTATAGTCGAAAAACAACTATTGATGAGCAAAAGTTACATTCGTTCGAACTGGAGACATTAGCCGTTATTGCCTGTCTTAATCGTTTTAGAGTATATTTAATTGGTATTCATTTTAAAATATACACAGATTGTAGTGCCTTGAGGACGATACTGACCAAGCGCGATCTTATCCCCCGAATAGCGCGCTGGTGGATACAAATACAGGAATACGATTGCGATATCGAATACAGACCGGGTAGTAAAATGACGCACGTCGATGCTCTGAGTCGGCATCCCATCGAACCACCTATTCCAGAAAGCCACATCTTTGACATACTAAATATTGAAATAGATAATTGGTTGAGTACCGCCCAATCCATTGATGATGAAATAATGTCCATTAAAAATATTCTGACTAATCCAGACATCGATAAAATTGTCGAAGTCCATAACAATTTTAAGATTAAGAATGGTCGTGTTTACCGCATAGTAGAAAACGGTCTTCGATGGGCTGTTCCAAAAGCAGTTCGTTGGCAGATTCTTAAGAAAAACCACGACGATATTGGTCATTTTGGATTTGATAAAACGTTAGCCCGGATTAAGGATACATTTTGGTTCCCAAAGATGCGACGTTTCGTAAAAAAGTATGTTGCCGCCTGCCTTGAGTGCGCGCATCACAAAGTACCTGGTGGTCCCCGTGAGGGTGAACTTCATCCTATACCAAAAGTGGAAAAACCGTTTCATACGATACATGCGGACCACTTAGGACCGTTTGTACGTAGTAAACGCGGTAATTGTTACTTATTTGTTATTGTCGATGGCTTCACGAAATATACAAATATTACACCAGTTAGGAATACTAAAGCAACCACAAGTATCCGAGTTATAAGGGATCATATCAGTTATTTTGGTGCCCCCACAAGACTGGTAACCGATAGAGGTTCATGTTTCACAAGTAACATCTTTAGTAGGTTTATTAAAGAGACTGGTATTAAACATATTCTGAATGCTGTTGCAACTCCAAGGGCTAATGGCCAAGTTGAAAGATTTAACCGAACGATTTTAGACGCTCTTTCCACTAAGACTCATGGGAAAGATGATAGGACTTGGGATGAATATGTGCCAGATATACAAATAGGGATCAATACCACAAAACATAAAACTACACAAAGAAGTCCTTCAGAGTTACTTTTCGGATTTAAAGTTACAAATGTTTCAGAGTCAATTTTAAGTGATATTATTAGTGATACGTCAGATAACAATTTAGACCAAATATCAAAAATGCGTGAAAAATCAGGAGAACTTATAAAAAAACAACAAGAAAAAGATAGAGAGCGTTTTAACAAAAATAGGAAAATAACTAATCAAGCCATTTATAAAGAAGGAGATTTAGTAAGAGTACAAAGGGAAATTAATAAAAACGATGGTAAATCTAAGAAATTAGTAGCAAAATATCAAGGACCCTATCGTATTGTTAAAATACTCCCCAATGACCGATTCCTAGTAGAAGATACCCCAATAACTAGAAAACACAATCATAAATACGAAACAATTGTAGCTAGAGATAAATTGCGGCCTTGGCTTAATCTTTGTACTGATTTAGCAAGTAGTTCTGACGAGGAGAACAGTAAGGTAGATGAGACAGATGAAGTGGATATTGAATGTGATAATGATTAGAGTTATTTTTGTCTACATATATATGATTGTTTACAAAATGTGATGAATTATGTAATTAATAATATTACAAATCAAGAATTATTTTATGTTTTTAAATAAAATCTGATTATTTTATGATATTCTTTGAATTTAGCCTGTATTATTTACAATTATTTAGAATTATTTTTGTTCGGTACGAGGACGTAACCGTATGTCAGATGGCCGAGCTGTTAGCGTGCATTGACTTCCGGTGTACATTTTGTCAGTTAATAATAGCAAATGTTCTACCAAACACTGTTTTGACTTCCTGTTATCATAACGTTTTAAATATTATCGGTGATAAATATAAAACTGCTGACTTCCGGTTGTCTAAATCCCCCCTTTGGCAGAAATTGCCGCAGGAGCACACTATCGGCTGGACCGTCGACTCGTGAGGTCGATGATTACTATTGTGTACGTGTACAAGTGTAAAAGTGTTAACTGAAGTTGATTATTAAATTCAGTATTAGCAAAGTGATTTGTGTTTTTTGTGACAAGTGACAAGTGTATTACACCTGAAGGAAATCAGAACGCATACGTGCTTTTAAAATAAAAATATTTTATTGGAACAAAAACATATTACAATTTTTGTGTACGTTAATACTGCGTTAGTTTAGTAACTGTGACGCAGTTATTAGCGCCCACCCCAGGAGCGAAAGACTACTGAGTTCCATAACAACAAATTTGGTTACACTTATAGGTAGAAACTAGACATAAACATTAATAATAATAAAACTAGAACTAGACCTTTATTAATAAGGCGAATTTTACTGTAAACATAGGTACTTAGGACAAAAATTGTAGTATGCATTGTTATGGCTAGCTATCCATTAAAAGTAGGTTTTAAAGATAAAGATAAAGATATTTTATTTTGCAAATACGGGTACAAGATAAGGTGTTACATAATATATTAAATACAGAAACAGCCATATTTTACCAATTACAAGGCATGCAAAAGTATCATGTTTAGGTCCAATTAAAATTCATAATTAATATTTACTAATAATACATAATAATATTCTAATTCATTAATAAAAATAATCAGTCAATAATAAAATTAATGTCACAATTTCTAATATGTAGTTATTTAAATACAGTATATAAAATAGTCAAACAACTTCTTTCTCCAATAAAAACTCTTCAACCCTATAATAAGCTTTGCCTACTAAAAAAATTCTTAGCTTTTTTTTGAATAATGTCAAATTATAGTCCTTCCAACAACTTGGTATTTTATTATATATCACCGGTGCCATGCAGCAGACACTCCTGCGCATCAGAGTTGTTCTAGCACTAGGGATACACAGACAACTATTGTCACGCCTATTCCTTGGAAATACGTCAGCCATTCGTGCGAAGCGATCCGGGTTTAATTTTACGAACACTGCCATTTCTAAAATGTACAAACATGGTAATGTTAATTTTATATTGTTTAAAATATGGCACGCAGCTATCAGTGCTCTGCAATTTAAAAATAGATCGTATGCATCTTTTTTGCGCCTTAAATGCAGTTTCTTTTTCTGTTGAGTTGCCCCAAAAGATAACTCCGTATCGCAGATGGCATTCAACTATACCATAATACGCAGTAAGGCATGCATCCAGATTAACAATACCCGTTAAGGTATATAATGCGTATGCAGATGAACTTAGTTTCTTACAAAGTAACTCAATGTGTTGTTTCCAGCTAAGTTTTTTATCTATTTCTAGCCCGAGAAATTTAGTACTAACTACCTCTTTTATTTTATTCGCATTATATTGCACATTGAGATTATCTATATCAGTCATTCGTTGGTTAAATTGGATTAATTTTGTTTTATTTAAATTTATTCTTAAGTTATTTTCATCTAACCATTTTATAATTAATTTTAACGAATTATTAATGTCACTTTGGTATGTGTCAACGCTTTTCGAAGGTATCGTCACGGTACTGTCATCTGCAAATAGAGTCAATGGTTGTTCAATCCACTCCGGTAAGTCATTAATATATATTATAAATAGCAAGGGACCCAGCACACTACCCTGTGGTACCCCATATCTAACTTTTCGCACTTCTGATCTAAATATCTCGTCATGTTTATTAATTACATTTATCCTATTAATTTCTGTTATTTGTCGTCTATTTTGTAAATAGGATTGAAAAAGTTCTAAAATATTACCCCGTATACCATAAGCTTCCAGTTTTTTTAGTAGTGTAGGATGGTGGACGTAATCAAATGCCTGCGTCATATCGCAAAAAATGGCGCAGACTGGGTTTCGTTTATCCACATTATTTATGACATTATATATAAAATCATAAATCGCCATATTTATAGATTTTCTTGGTCTAAATCCTTTTTGTTGCTCACACAGAATATTACATTTGTCAAGATATTTATAAAGCTCTTTGTGAATATACTTTTCAAATATTTTTGAAATAATAGAGATCAGTGCGACTGGCCTATAATTTTCCACTAGCTCTCTGTTTTCCTTTTTAAATAAGGGTTTAACAATGGCAATTTTCAAGGCATCTGGGTATACACCAGCAGCTATACTGAGATTAAGTAAATAACTTAAATGGACACATAATTTCTTAGCTACAGATTATCACATTCGTGGAGATGCCGTCGTAACCTACGCTCTTTGTGTTTTTCAGAGACATTATTATTTTAAATATGTCATCTGGTAAGCTTGGTGCCATGAACATCGACTTACATCTTGTACAATCATATCTTACGTTGTGGATTAGGCTGGCTACCGTCATTGATTAAGGGCTGTATTTTGTCAACAAAATAGTTGTTGAACGTATCAGAAATGCCCTTAGGATCGATTATATTATTGTTATTAATTTTAATTTTATCAATTTGATGTTTTGGAGTATTGAATTTCTTTCGGTTTATTATTTGCCACGTAGTTTTTGCCTTGTTTGTGGCTTTTACTATTCTGTAGTTGTTTTGTGCCTTTTGTGTTAGATTTATTATTTTTTTATATAACTTAGAATAGTTGAATAACTTTATTTTATTGTCTCGGCTAGGGTTTAATCTCAATTTCCATAAAAGGTTTCTTTTCTTTCTGCTACATAGTTTAACACCTTTTGCGTTTATTTTAACTCGAATAAACGGGAAACACAAGTCATAAAACAACTTTAAGGCGTCGATAAACGCATTATAAGCTATATTTGGATCGTTCGTTTCGTATATCTCTGAGAAAGAAATATTTTGCATGCAGTGATTGAATTTAACTAAGTTTTCTTTACTGTAATCTCTTCTTGTACTATACCAATAGTTTATGGCGCACACCTTTGTAACGGGACTTTTTTTTCTGACTGAAATTTGAATGAAAAGACACGTCAGTACGGTATGGCGTAGCAAATAGGTATACATTCATAAATACGGCACAGTCGAGTCGTCGCTATCAGAATGAAATAAAATGTGAATAAAAAAGTTCAATATTGAGTGCGCCCCTCTGTCCACGTCAGGTGCTCGAAATTGCCTAACTTGTTCTGTCGACATGACTGTCATGCTTTTATTTAATTTCCTGCCAACATTAGGAGTTATTGACTGTTTGACAGATCTCTGTTAATTTTTTTATATCCATTTGATTTTTGTTAGACGGAAAAGAGGGGATGACGCGTGTATTTTTTTTGGTGAAATGTTGAAACAGTGTTGTTAATTTTGTTTTCAATTAACCTTTGATAATTTTAAAACTACGGTAACTTTCCCACAAAAGATTTTTTAAGAAGTATTAAGATTAGAGTTTTGTTTGTTAATGTTGATTGCAATTTGCGTTGTAGGTTATTTAAGAAAATACTAATTTTTTTTTAATTAAATGATTTATGGGTCTATCCATATTTCAATATCTATTCCGAAGACAACATGACAGATGTCCTACAATCAACAAACAATTTGATCCACGTATATTTTAAAACAAAAGTCCACCCACAACAACATTTGCCAGAGCCCAGAAGCTTGTCTAAAAGGAGCTTCGTAACAGTTTGCACAGAGGGCGCCACTGAGACACAGCAGAGTGTCAGTATATACAGAGTGCTATTAAATTGCCTTCTTGCAGCACGCTTGCACAAGCAGGCGGTTCTGGTCACGTTTCCAGTTAGTCTTAGACTTAGCTACAACTTACAAGGAAGCTACATCTTATTTTATATTTAGACCTGTTGAGTTAGTGTGTCTAGATGTGTTTGGAAGACGACGCGTGACGTGGAGGGAATTTGTGTACCTAAATAATGTTGGGTAATCTTTGCATTAATTCGTATTCAATCCAATTATTGTTTAAATCTTCAGCCATACTAGAGGAAAGACAGTGAAAAACTGTATTATCATAGTAAGAACACTAAAATTATGTCATTTAACAAGGTACCTACAAGGCTACAACTAACTTCCTAGGTAACTTTATTCATTTACGGAAATATCTACAAAAACATGTAGAAGCAAGTAATAATCATTAAGTACTTCTTAAGACTCGGTTTTACAACTGAAACTCCTGCGTGGGCGCGTGGGTACCTATCTAAGTCGATCAAAAGAGAAAAGTTATGATTAGACGCCTCCAAAACTTCCCAAAACTTCGTAAACTTAGGATAATTAGATAGCTATTGTAATTTGTTTTGTTAAAAGTAACAGTTTGTTATAAGAAAGCGGATTCATGAAAACAAAATAAACCAGAAGCTCAAAAACCTGACTCCAACTAAATGAATAGCTTGAACTGTTTAACAGGTCTCGTTAACGAGTCGACAGTTTGCGGGTAGTTATAAATTACTGCACGCTTGTCATGTAAGTTCATATGTTGATTTTAATTGCCAGAATATAAATACACTGAATTGAAAACAAAGAGAGAACCACATCGTTATATCCTAAAACTTATTATATTGATAGTCAAAACTGAGATTGAAATATAAATTACTGCCAGCTGCTGGTAGAAGTTTTGATATCATAGATATCAGCTGCAGTCTAAAAGATCTCAAACTGCTCTGCCAATAAAAAGGTTAGCTAAGTTACTTACGAGTACACTGAAAAAAAAGAATGATTGATTTTACTAAATTCCGCGTAAATTTTATCAAATCCGCGGGTTAGATAGGTCCTACACACGAAATTGTTGATTTTACCAATGGATTTTGTTAAATTCACTCTTGTTATAGTAAAATTAACTATGAAAAGGTAAAATTAACTATGAAAAGGGTTGACTATGGCAGTTCATTACTCAACCTACGCTACTTTAGTACATTCAACAATTCTTTTTTTTCAGTGTAGGTATTTTTCTGTTAACTTAGAAATACTTATGACACTCAATAATCGAATCCCGAGCGGAAAGCATTCTCCACAGAGCAGTGATTCGACAAAGTTTTCGAAATATTG
This sequence comes from Luperina testacea, assembly GCA_927399505.1. Taxonomy (NCBI): domain Eukaryota; kingdom Metazoa; phylum Arthropoda; class Insecta; order Lepidoptera; family Noctuidae; genus Luperina; species Luperina testacea. Next base: position 7,324,856 of record OV656763.1, on the reverse strand, counting down.
TCGAGAATTTCATACGGAATAAAAGTCAATCCCTTTTGTCCATATTCCTAGTAGTTGATCTAGAGTTTTGTTATTATTTGAGTATATTGATCCAGACTATGCATACGTCGTTAGGAAACGTATGCATGTTTAAGGCTATGTTACAAAATAATCTGTGGTCTGGTGCCGCAGCGACCGGCGAGTCAGAAACTTTAAGTGAACATTGTATACGCTGCCTTAATTAATTTTCGCGTTCAACTGCGCTGTATGCTGTAATTAGCGTATCACCACGTTCGATATAGCACATGATTTTTTATTATCAATACTTTTATGTATTCATGTGTTTCCGAAAAACATACTACATCATTTTAGTAATGATTTAAGGAATATTAAACACTAGTTAAACCGCATCTAGACTATTTAATTTATGGGGATAGGCTGCTGTTACATATCTCCATGACTTACAAGTAACGCAAAACAAAGCAATCAAAGTTCTATTTAATTGCGATGATTTAACACCTACGAAATAAATTTACGCTAAAACTAAACTGTTTGACCTCCAAAAGTTATATACTTACAACAAAAGCATCTTAATAAGAAAAAAAAAACAAACAAAATGCATTCACAAATCACTTTCAAACACAAAACTCATCAGTACTACACCAGAAATAGAGATTACATAGAACTTCAGTTAGCACTTTGCACGGAAGGAAACTATACAGTTTGAGGGAGCTCAGCTTTACAATAAGTTACCCAAAGACATTAGAGACTCAACTGTAAACAGTTTTAAAGATCGATTGAAGTTGTATTTGGCTAACCAACGATAAGAATAGTAACTCTGTATAATTCGATAGATCAAACGACGATTACTTAGTACCTAATACTAAAGTAAAGCTGAAGCTACCTGAAGTTTAAGTTAGCTCTCACTTTTGATAGATCAACACACAAACTGACAGAAAGGAAGCGACAACTTGGTGTACACAAGCTAAATTCAGATTTTTTTACAGACAAATTCGATGTTAGGATATTATTTTATTTCTTTTATTATAATATATTTTTTTAAGTATCTCATATTTAAGTGAACTATGTTTGTTCGTTTTGAGAGATAAATTCTTTAAGCCGATACCTTTGGGAGTTAGATTATTTAAAATCAGCAACATCGAAAGTCTTGATTATTTATTTCCGCTTTTTAGGGCTTCTTACCCAAAGGGTACCAACGGAACTCACAGAGTGTATATTACTATTACCGCTATAACAACAAATAAAATAAGGTGTAAAATTAAAGCCCATAAAAGAAACGTGTTTTTATTAAATGGGCTATATCGCCTATATCTCATGAACCGTAATTGGCAGACAGTTGAAATTTTCACAGAGTGTGTTCCGCTTTATCAACAAATAATAAAACAACAAGAAACGTATTTTTTTTAATATGTAGTTTTAATTATTGTACGGTGGTACGTAACCCTTCGTGTCCGACTCGCACATAACCGGTTTTTCACTTTTCAGGAGTTTCGCGTACCTACGCGAAGTCAGTGAGTCAAGTGAGTCAAGAAAAAAAGTTATTACCATAATAAAGCATTATTGTAGGTAATCCTATAAAAGCTTTCTAAAAGGATGAGAACAACAGACTACAGCTTCCCTCTGTCTAACATTACCTACATACAGCGCACAAGACATTGTGGACTAAGTTACTAGTCTTATGACAAAACAGAATATTATATGCTTAATGTTTTTACTACACTTAGTTAGAGTTTTCTCATGAAAGGAAAAGTGCTTAAAATTCAGTACAAAATATCCACATATTCAGATTTTAGATGTCTATCCACTTTTGAGTATATTGAAAATCGTGGCAAATAAACATTCTTCCACATCCTGAAGGCTTTAATACCTTTCAAAGCAAAATCAACAATATAAATCTACAATTAATAACAGCAATGACTGCAGGAAAACTCGCTGAGAAAACTCGATGTTTACGTCGCCTCTATAATGTGTTTAACATCCTGTGAGCAGCCGCGGTCGGCGCCACCCTGGCTTGTTATGCATGAGCATTCCCGACCGGCGCCATTACCTCGGAATACAAACTTTGCTTTTCAAAAATCACTTTAAAAAGTTAGAATAGTCATACAATCGTTGAATATTAAAAAGTGTTTGGAAACAGACAAAATAACCTACATTAATAATTAAGGATAATTTCCACCAAACGGCTCGCACCGCATCGAATCGGAACGGTTCTTTTCCTCTTCTGTGTTTTGTGATTATTTTCTTCTTCTTCTAATACAATAGCCAACGTCAACTTCAAGCATTTCCAAAAATTAGAACATGTCAACACGGTAGGAATGAATGAAATTATTTGACTAGGCGCAGAAACGGATACGTTCGCAAGCAACGTACGGAGTAGCACGGAGCCGATCGTCGTATGCGTCGACATCCTGCCGGACGCGATCGGCTGTCGCCGCATCCGTTTGTATCCTTTCCGATCCGATGCGATACAAGCCGTTTGGTAGAAATCATCCTTCAGTCGAAAATCTCGTCATGGTTGGATACTGTTTATTGAAAAATCTCATTCGTCATTCCATTGATTTGTTGTCGATGTCCAACGTCGTGTTTAGACAATTTTATTAGTTTTCGAAATAGCTAACCCGCTATCCCCCCCTACCCGTAGGCATTATTCCTCGTCATCGTTATATTTTTCACTGCATGCAATATGTTCGCTTTTATTAAAACATTCACAAACCAAAGTCGTGTTTTGCGTCAGTTTTTCAAACAAATGCGAACAAGGAAAAATGTCGTGATTCCCGTAGAGTTATTCAGTCGAATATCATACACAATGGTCTATCGCAGATGTATCGCTCGTTAGTGCCCGAGCCCACTGAAAATGATGTATAACTGTAGAAAGAGAGGGCGGAGAGAGGACAGAACCCTTTCGTATTTACTTATATGCTATGAAATATATCCTGAACAAATTGTAGCTATAAATGAAAGAGGGTTGGCTTTGATAGTGTAAGAAACAATGTATGGGGAGAAAAATAATGAAATATAAACACAACGGGAAAGCGGAGGCAACCAAATATATTACAACATAATATATTAGGTAGGATGTATCTATACGTACAGTGGGTGGAAAGTAGGATACAGAACATACATGAACTTCAGGTTGTCTTAAGTTTATCAACAAATATAAGCAAACAAGCCCTGGGGCCTTACTATCACCTAACTTCACTTAAGTTCAATATAGTTTCTAGTTTTGTTTTGTAGCTCCTGGTAAAATACAGCCATTGTACAACTTGATGGTTAGAGTTCATTACTATGACTACATTGAAGCTACTCGCCTCAGGTATTATCATCATGCCTGATGCTTAAGTTAGCATAGCTCTCTCTTTTGATAGATCAACACGAAAACTGACAGAAAGGAAACGACAACTTGGTGTGCACAAGCTAAATTCAGACTTTTTTACAGACAAATTCGATGTTAGGATATTATTTTATTTATTTTCATACTATTACACCCTAAAAGTATGTTGTAGATAGCTTTGTTTTTTTTAATTTTGACTAACTATATTTTTATTAAAAAAAGACTGTATTTTTGATAATTTACTTTGAGAAAATCGGAAGTTAAAATATATGTATTTTCTTCTCACAGTAAATTTTTACATTAATTGAATAAAATAATGTCCAAAATAGATTTATGGAAGTCTAGAAAAACAACGCAAGGGCTGAAATGGGATTCGTGCAGTGCAAACGACGTGAATTAAAACTAAAACGCAGCTGTGTCAGCTCTAAAGTACGTAATTATGTATTCGTACGAAATCCATTGTGTATCATAAAAGTCTGTATTCAAGAATCACCTCTTAATTCGTATGTATTTAATTAATTGTTAAGATTTGAATCTTCTTAGTTATTTAGCTTTTACAATTCTGACTGTACAGTGTCCAGACTTCTAGGTTTCATGTTGTAGGCACGTGTTAATTTAATTTCTTTAGAAAATAGTAATTACCTGTTTATTTAAAAAAAATGGAAAAAATACCAAAATACGAATCATAATAGCTCAACTGTGCAGGCTAATGACCCACAATTGAATTTGAGTTGAGCGCATAATGCGCATTTTATCGTATAAAAAACATAGATACATATAGATATTATATTAGTTAGTTTTTTATTAATTATAATTAAACTCATTTGAATAAAAGAGCCATTTTCAATACGGTTTATCTTACGAGTGAAACGAATCTATAAAAAAAAAATTGATTCAATTAATTGATTTTTTCGCAAGTTACAATGTTTTCAGGTTTCATACTTGATTGACGGGAATTTTTTAGAGATATTTTAATGTTTTTTTCGATTCTAATGCATTCAATCAATTTTTGAAAAGTACAGAATTAATCTCCATTACATTATCTCTACAATGGTATATAAATTAAGTAGGTTCTGTGTACTAGCAGGAATATTACATTAGAAACATTTGCAGTAAGGAGGCAAAAATTTATAAAAAATTTTTCGATCGTAAAGTCCAATCTAATGCTTCACATTAAGGCTCTTACAAACAGGCACGACACGCGATATAATCGCGCGCGACACAAAGGCACCGCTCGTTCCGAGACTTGCAGTGCCTTTGTGTCGCGTGCGATTTTATCGCGTGTTGCGCCTGTTTGAAGGAGCCTTTATGAGTCGTGCAATATGATCGCTGTACAACTATAAGTTAACAAGATGGTCGGACGCAATAAGGAAGGTTGTTGGAGGCATTTATCTTCAAGGATATTCTGAGGATACACCACACATTATCGCATACTTAGCTTACTAACTCAATGTTTTCGCGATCCTTATCAGAGAGAGAACGATGGAGAAATTGACAGTTAGAAAGATACCGATGAGGCTGTAAAAATATTTAATATAGCGTTTTTTCCATAATGAAAACAATTTCATTAAAAAAATCCAGTGAAAATTGTGTCTAACCCAAATTAACCCAATTTCATCATACCAAAACTAATCTCGAAAACAACATTTCTCATTATCTAAAGTGGTAGTACTTAGTTCTATTACTCTAATAATACTTTAATGTACTTGCTAAGAAATCATTTCCAATTCATTCGCCACTGAAAAGAGTTTTAATTTAACATAAACGCAACGAAGACCGTTCATTTTTTGGAGAAAATCTAATTGAATTAAAAAGTAAACTGTCACTGTCAGTGTGAGTTTATCTCGGCGGCAAGGCAAATGCCCCAGAGAAATAATTCGTTTCGGGCCATATTAAATTAGAAAGTGCTTAGTAAAATGGAAATTATACGTTCGGCAAGACACACGAAGACTTTAATCGATCATTTGTATTACAACTTGATATTTATCATATGATGGATCGGGTCTATGGAGATATGAAAGAAAAGAGGATGAGGATAGAAGAAATTTTCCAGTAATGAATAATGTATGTATTTCCATACCACAATGTGTATAGTTCGACGGCTCACCTCGCTACACTGCACTGTCACCACATGACGCTGGCAGAATAGTCGACACCGGCTCAGTTGCAAAAGAGAAAAAAAAACGTGTTTCCATATTTTGCGAATGTGTTGTACCATACATTGATAAAATTGGACAGTTTGGAATCCTTTATCATAAGTCAATTCTTGAAGTTAACTGATAATCTACGTATATTAATAATAAAGCTGGAGTGTGTTTGTTTGAATGCGCTAATCTCTGAAACTAGCGGATGGATGTCAAAAAATATTTTTGCATTTGATAGCCCACTTCTTAAGGAAGGCTATAAATTATATAACATCACGCTATGATCTTTAGAAGCCGAGCAACAAGAAAAAAAGTCAGGAAGATCGCTATGGGAAAACGAAGTGACAGCGCGGGCAGGTGTAGCGATGCTACGAGGTGGGTCGGGGGAACAAGAAATTTCACACGGACGAACTCGCGGGCAGAAGCTAGTGACTCATAAAATACCTCAAGAAACGATCAGGTAGAAGCTGCAGCACTAATCTTCACTTCACAACAGAAGCTACATTATTGAAACGTGTCAGCTTCAAGACGCCTGCTATAAACTAACCCATCAAGGGAAAGCTCTACTCCTGAAGAGAAATGGCGCAATATAATTTATAGCTCATAGCTCACTATTCCTTATGTTGCACAAGTTGTAAAATAAAGCCATTTGCAAATGTGATATTGAAATCGTACGGATTTAACAGCAGTGAGTAACGACGGAATGAAGCTGTTGTACTTATAGCTATTTACATTTCGGCTCTGAGTTTCACGGTAATAAATTGGTACATATGTTAATTACTTAATATTCGTTTGTTACTTGAAAATGTGTTTCTATTATATAATTTTTAATGGGTTTGGAATTTTAATGTTTTAATTTTTTAAATGTTGCCACTAAATAAGATTTGGTTTTTCTTATATCGGCAATTCAATAAGATTAGAAAACTGGGCAAGAGCGAGTCGGACTCGCGCACCGAGGGTCCCGTACCATCATGTGTTTTTAAATTTTCATCGGCGAGGCCTATATTCGTCAGAGAATTTTTTCAGCGTAAAGGAAAACATTGTGAGGGTTTCCTCACACGGAACAGGTTCCCGGGTTTCCTAGAACCGAAAATAAGATGACATGTGGCATCCGCCAACCCGCACTGGGCCAGCGTGGTGGATCATGGCCCACTCCCTCTTACAGAGTATATATTATAGTCGTAATTTCGGTAGTCACCCCATTTCTAGCTATATCTTCTTCCACACAGTCCATCCATCGTTTCTTTGGATATTATATTAAAATAATATAATATTCATACTTACCAGAAAATTATAGGTGCAGGGTGATTTAAATGGGAAAAGTCTGCAACTATTATTTTTAAAAACTTTGAAAGTTTTTAAAAACTTTCTTCACTCTAAAATTTATGTTGACTATATGGTTCTTCAGAATAAACTCTATCTCTGAGAGTTTCAGAATATCCCTATCTCAATGAAGCAACCTGATAAATAAACAAGGATAGATGTTTTTCGAAGTAAGTTTTTTTGCACGTATGAATTAAACGCGTGTTCGATTGACACGCTGTTTAAATATAAATCCAAACCCGAATTGTCAGTACATTCACGTACATTGTTAAACTTGTTTCATTCATTCATTCATTCACTCACTGTTCGAACGCAACAGTGTTTCAATTAAGCCTGTCCATTCGAAGGTTCGCAGCGCAATAATAAAATGATTATTTTGCACGAATAACGGCTATTTCCATATATCGAGCGACAATTTGTTTAAACAAGCCTATTTGAATTATATTGACGTGACGTGACGCCGCGAGATTTTTTTTTTAACGTTTATCTTTTTTATTCGTGTCTATGGTATGTTTAATATTCGGCTGCTGTCCGTCCAATTTTCTCGTCGCGAAAAAATATTGCTGTAGTGGAACGTGATTATATGTAGTGTACCTGGATTACAAGTGACAGTTATTGTCTAGTGAATATAGGCTAACAGATTGTTTTGGTTTTCCTCGGTTATAGACGAACTTCTTGTCCTGAAGACTCTTCGTATAATGTCCTCAGGCTTAAAGGAATAACAGCAGCCTATCGTCCACAGGCCGCAATAATAATTCACTCCTCGCCTCTTGCCAGTAGTCCAATATTAATGTAAAAGATTGCCTCAGGGCCATTAAGTTCCGACAGCAGCGATTCCATTAAAGTTTTATGCCATAAAATCCTCCATACTAGCTGAAAGTCCTTACGTATGTAATACCTATCAATATTGTGCTTGCGTTTTTCAGTTCACAACCAGAGCATTCGAATAAGAACAGACCTTTGCAACAGGTTGAGAAAATGGGAAGGCTATCCCAAACAAAGACGCGAAGAAAAACTTAGACAATACAACGTAACAGGTAGGCGATTCCCCTGACATTTTTTCAAGAAAAAAGTATGTACAAAAAAAAATTACAACAAATCAGTTGCTAAAATTGACACGCTATAAAAGAAACATCTGTTAAGCATCATAACACTAAACTAGCACATTGTATCACCTACGCTATTTAACCCTTGAGGGAACAAACCCTCCTGACATAAAAACAACCGTAAAATAGCCCTATTGGGGGCCGTTAGCAGTAACTATGTATGAGGGACAGAAATTATTTTGTATTTTATTTAAAACTAACAACGCTACGTGTTGCGGAAAATGATGGGAGATATTTTCGGGAGCAGCCTGTAGTTTAATAGCTTTTAAAAATATAGTGCGAGTCTTCCGATATTTTTTTACGGGCGTATATTGGACGGGCTCTGTTTTGGTCACATAATTTTTTTGGCTATAGGAGTTGGTTGGTTGCAAGTTTGCAAGAGATCTTATATAAGATATTTATGCCGAGTTGGTGTAATCAAATTGGGCATAAATTCTATGATAGTGTCTGTTAAAAAAATACTTCGGATAAATCAAACCGTGTGCTGTGTGGGTAATATTAGCCACTCCATTTTTTCATGGGTACTTATTTTAGCATTCGGAAATAAGTACCTAAGCAAAATGTGTGGAACTATTTATTAAGACCTTTTATTTACCACATGTTATGCAAATGAAATATATTCTATTCTATTGGAGGTAGATTTGTCAACAGTTAGGTATAGTGCAAGGGGTGTTGGTTATATTACAAATTTTATACGTCACTTTATATTTCAACAGCATATACTTGTATAGGATGGCGTCACATTGCTATGTCTGCTATATCCGTAAGTTCGGAACCCCCACTCTCCACCTTATTGAATGAGTCGTCACCCGGTTCTGCGAGGTATGACTTTTACTATTTCTGTGGAGTCACTAACGTAAAGCATGTACAGACGCCAGCACATCAAGCTACCCGAAACTGTCAAATTTTCCAAATCAACTTTGAATCTTATGCTTTAGCAATAAAGTTGAAAATCTATTGAAGAAATCTGACAGATTGTAGTAGCTTGATGTGCTGGCGTCTGTACTTCTCAAGCTTTCATGGGGGTGTATGTGCCAAAGGGTTAACATTACGGGTAAATGTAGGTTTGTAGGTCGGTAGAGAGAAAATCGAAAGTTATGGTGGGTATGGTATGGTACTAATGGCGGGTACACATATGTGGAACGCAACATGAAATGTTACACATGTTGAAACAAATTCGCCTTGTGCAATATCACATTGCATATGGACGGCATGTTCATTTCAACGTATGTTACCCATCATACTACGTTTCACATATGTGTACCGAGCACAAAATAGATGTCTTTAGGTAAGTTCTTGTAGACGCGCGATTCTCCCGTAGTTGAGCAAAGACTCTCGTAGACGCTCGTAGCCGCGTATAGGTTCTCGTAGACGATCGTAGCCGCGCGTAGGCTCTTATAGCTTCTCGTAGCCATGCATAGGCTCTCGTAACCACGTACGTCTCGTCCTCGTACGTCTCGTGTAGCGATGATTTATGTATGTCCTTAAATTAACATTTGTTCTGTTAACGTTATTATTATTATCAATTACAGTTAACAGATAAGTGTCGCGTTAACACAAAGTCATTGAATAAGTTTCGTTACATTATCAATCTGACTAATTAATTTTAGAGGGTGTATATAAGATACGAAGTTTCCGAGAAATTGAACATTCGCTGGCAAAAGTACAAAACACGAACTAACTTGTTAATAAAATGAAGTCGGAACTTGCCGGTTCTTCTAATGGATAAGTTTTAATTTTCATTAAGACATTGCTTTTGCAATTTTAGTAAGAATATTTCTCGCGGACGTCAGAGGTTCTTATTCGGGATATATTTTATAGCATTACGAACTTTCTTAAAGAGTTATAGCACCTCATTCGATATTTATGTGATGAATATACCTATGAGTAACATGAGATAGATGGACAAACCATTTATTTGGTGCATAAAAAATAAATAGTATAACACACAAAATCACAATAAGAGATGACAAATTAAGTACATTACACTAATATTATAAAGGCGAAAGTTTGTAAGTGTGTGTGTGTTTATATGTTACTTCTTTACGCTCAAACGGCTGGACCAATTTTGATAAAATTTTGTATGGAGGTAGCTGACACCCTGGATTAACATATAGGCTACTTTTTATCCCGATATTCCCACGGGATCGAGATTTACGCGGGTGAAACCGCGGGGCACAGCTAGTACATAATCAAGAAAATACAAGGTCCTCTTCTCAAGGTTCTTTTTGTAGCGATGGTAGTCTTCCTCGTTGTAGTTTGTAGGTCTTTTTATAGTTTGAACCCAGAGGTGACCACGTTGAGTGCGGCATCAGTGGCATTCTTTAGGTCATCCAAGGTGCAGGTGAACGGGCACTTAGGGCACTCCAGCAAGTGGGCGTGGTCTTAACAGAAGCACCGCAATACGCACAGGGTGTTGGATGGTTCAGTAATCCCCCACTTCACCATATTGTGTCTGCAGCGGCCTACTTGTGTACGTAATCGATTGAGAGCTTTCCTTAGAGGGTGCCAAAATAAAATAAAAAACTATTTAATAAAAATAAAGTGCCACTATGACTATGGTAACTATCGAGTCAACGTCAGACTTTTGCATCAAATGGGCATAGTAGCTACATTATTTTAAATTAACAGAAAAATGTTGAGAATATTACAGAGATTCGACAAGATATAATTTTAATATCCTGCAGCTTTATCAGAAGTTTCGGGTTTTTACCAATACATATAGAGTGTATCATTAATATTGAACACGGACTACATTTTTGAATGGATGAATATGCACATAATTTGTAACAAACACATTGATATGCAAATCAAATACAATGTGAATAAAATATTTTAAAATATTCGCGGGTTTTGAAGTTTGAATAAAAGCAATGCCTTTGTGGTTTGCTCTCAAAAACATAGGTAATTTGTGTTTGAAAACAGCTTTTTAATAATCAATAGTGATTTAAAGTTTACTGTTCTCTCTATTTCAGTTGAGTCTTTAGAGTGACCTCTCTATTTATACGAACATAATATAGTAGATTATTAACCAAGGGGATAAAGCAGTGTCTTCTGTCGCGGGTGACGATTTAAATCGCGAGCGTAACGAAGGACTCGAGGTTTACTCCCGAGCGTAGCGAGGGTGTTAAAAACTGAAATCACGAGCGAAGCGAGGGATTTAAGACGAGTCCTGAGTGTAGCGAGGGATTTAAGTTCACCCAAGACTAAGACAGCTTTATCACCGAGGAAAATACTCTACTTTTCGTACCATTAGCGAAAAAACTAACACAATAATAATATGAGATAAGCATTTTAGAACATTAACTTATTTATAAAAATAAATTAAAATAAACTTAACGTTTATGTATTTGAAGAAAACAAAAACGCGGCAAATTCCTAGACTAATATTTTTTCGTCGGAAAAGCAAAGGTATCAAGCTCATACGGCCTCGTCGGTTTTCGTAATTTTATTTAATAATCATAACTGCATAATAAATGCGTATTCCTTTTTCAAAAAGATGTATAATGCTTTTCGTACCACTTGCTCAAAAAAGTGACATTCTATGCCACAAAAAGCGAACATAACAATAGTCATTTTTAATCTGTTAAAAACAGGGAAAGAAAATTGTACTGAATTTCATTCATCCTCTAGGGGGAGAATGTGATTTAAATTTGGAATACTTACCGAAATTTATACTGAACTACATCTGTGTTTACACCATTGAGTTTGTATATACTTAAAAGCTATTTATTTATAATTATGCGCAGAACCAAAGTGTGGACTCTCTGCCGTCTGCTTTAAAAGCAAGAGTGAACAGGCATCTTCTGGGCACCCTCGTTCCATCATAGACCTCATCCATCACTTTCAATTTGGCGTGATTGAGGTCAAGAGCAGGCTCATTCAACAATAAAAATAGAAGAAGCTGAAGAGTTACTTAGTTTGATTTTTTTGGTCAAACAATCTAAAATACAAGTCGGCTGCGATAAAATCTTTTTGCATTTGATAGCCCAATTCTTGAGGATGGTTATGGTTTAACATCACGCTACGATCTTTTGGAGCCAAGCAAAAATAAAAAAATCAGAAAGAACGTGAAGCGAAGTAATAGCGCTGGCGGGCGATGCGATGCGACGCGGTGGGTTTTGGGGAACAAGAAATTTCACATGAAGTCGCGGGCAGAAGCTAGTAGGTACCATAAAGGCTCCTACAAACAGGCGCGACACACGATATAATCGCGCGCGACACAAAGGCACCGCTCGTTGCGCGACTTGCGGTGCCTTTGTGTCGCGTGTCGTGTCGCGCCTGGTTGAAGGAGCCTTAAAGCTAAAGAGTTTGTTTGTTTTATTGTTTGGAACTACGAATTTGAAAAATTCTGAAGGTTATGGCTAATAACATCACACTACGACCCGTAGGAGCCGAGCAAAAAGAAAAAAAAAGTTAGAAAGAACATTAAACGAAAAATAAGTAATGACGCTGGCGGGTAAAATAATAAAAGTGACCTCAAGATCGGTACTAGCCAATGTTCACAGTTCTACCTCTCTCACGAAGCCGGCGCGTTTAATGGAGTGTCAATTAACGTGGCATGACACCCGATATATTCGCCGCGCGATCGTTATTCGACGATTAACCCCCTCGCCTAACTTTTACTACGAGTATAACCCATATTTAGGTATTCAAGTTATGCTTTACATTTCGAAGCAAAAAGAGTACCTACCTATACAGGGTTATTTTAAATTGGCTAGATAAACTCCGCAGACGCGAAAATAAAAAGATACGATGTTTTTTTTTTGGTCAACGACCGCTGTAATGAGTTAAGAAGAACCGTTTTCTTTTGTTTTAAGATATCAATAACCACGTCTGTGAGATTTACACAAAAAAAAAAAAAAGATTTTTAAACTGATATTTAATGTGACTACAATAACTGCGCACAAAAAAAACATCAAATTTATTTATTTTTTTGTTTTATCATGGTTAGATATCGATAATATCGAAACCCATTGCGTTTGCAGTTTAGATAGCCAATTTATTTAAAATAACCCTGTATAAGGATCGTAATAGGTGGTGTTCTATAGTTTCTGCCGATCCTCATGCCAACAAAGCTTGAGTTTATTTATGTGTGTACGTTTTACAGTCACGCTTATAGTGTTATATATTGTTTAAAGCCTTCATGTGTGCTGATCTTCTAATCCGCAGCACTGTTTGCGAGGGTCCCCAAGTTAAAGCCCGCGAATCAATATTTGTTTGTACCCTCTTGACTTTCTAAATTCGACCTTTCCCAAAGTTTCGTTGCCCTCCAATAGATTATTAATTAACGTTAATAACCACGTCTCTTAAGTTTAAACATTTTTCCACAGAGCCTGTTCCTAACAACTTTACTGTACCATTTCCATTATTCATGTAATAGGATTAAATTTTAACGCTATGCTAATGGTTCGTTAAAATATTGTTATAATTTATGCAACAACATTGTAAATAACGCATAATTTCTCTTTCATTGAAAGTCCTCCTTTCTACAAACGAGATATCGATACATTGAATCGATAATATAAAAGGGAACAGTGTAAATATTCAAGATAGGTATCGATAAAAGGAAACAACAGGGAACTTTTTGTTTACCTGTTGAACGGTGGACAAAGCTAGTGTTCCATACGGGGTGGAGTGAAATTGCAGCCTTTGTATCGATGGCGCGGAAAATAACCGCTTAAAGCGGAGTTTCCAGCGGTCTGTTAATTAATGAAACGTTGATATTTTCATTATAAAGCTTTGTCATGAAGATTAAATAGCTCTTTACTGTAGTGTGTTGGACATGTGAAAATATATTGGTCGTTTATCTTTTGGAGCAGTTATGGTCGATATTATTGGCTTATGATGTTAAAAGTAGGTAATTGAGATCATACTTTCGAGTACCAGTACCAGAGAGGGGCTTATGGCTAAGAAATAACAGCCGCACGGTTCGATCGATCAGTGGTTGAAACATGGATGGGTGACCATCTTTACATACCAAGACCCCTCCGTGACTCGGAAAGCACGTTAAGCCGTTGGTCCCGACTGTCACTCGTGGATTATTGACGGTCGTCAGAAGCCCGAAAGTCTGACAACGAAGAGGTTTCTTATTACCCAGTAACTGGGTTGTGGAGGATAGCCAGGTAGTCATTCACAATCACTATTTAAAATACTGGTATTCAGCTGCATCCGGTAGACTGGAAGGCGACCCCAATATAGTTAGGAGAAGGCTAGGCAGATGAGGATTTTCGAGTACCAGTCACTGCTTTATTTATATTAACGAAACGGTGTCTGTTTTAAGAAATATCTTATAGGAAGAGTGCTAACTTTCGGAAAAAGGGTCGGACACGAATCTAAAATGTCATAATATTTGTTACCCACTTACATTTTATATGTCAACAAAATTGCCCCAGTAAAAGTGTTCATAAGTGCACATAAGCCAGCCCATCCACACATACACACTTGGAGTTTATATCGTCATATCCTTTAATATGTAGATGCACACTTCGCCGGTGTAATCTCGCAAATCGTCGCCATCTTTGTTTATGGCCTGCAGGCTGTTGCGGTCCGCCTGACCACCGTAACTCCTATCTGTAACATCTGACACTCGTGACCTTATTTTAATAAATAATGTTGCCTGTTATTACATCAAATAGGTGCTCAGGAGCAGCGGTGTCGGATGATTTATAGTCTCGCCGGCTTCGCTCAGTACTTACAATAAACTCAATTTTTGTTTACCCCAAAATATTCTCAAGTTTTATCGCGCGGAGAAAAAGTTTTTCTGAGTTGGTATTTTATTTCGAAGCCTCATTCAGGGTTACGCCTTGTTCTTATTTGTAGTAAAAATTCTTTAGAATGCTTAAATAAAATATTCAACGTTTTGCTCTATGTTTGAATTGCCGAATTTTTTCAGCAGCTGGCATAACCGTTTTCGTGCTCATGCATAGTTATCTAAACTTAAATGTTTTATTTCACAGTACGTATGAATATTTTAAAGTGGACGTGTATGAGGCCAGCAATAAAGGGAACTGTTTACCGCCGATTCTAAGCGGCTTAAAATCTAAGGAGGATTATAATTTATCGACGCGTCTTGTAATGCGGCCGATTATCCGGCTTCCGAGCCACTGGCGGCGTTAAACACCGCCTGGGAAATCGGCTTTTGAAGCCTATCGACGTGAGGACCTGGCGTCGTACTGAATCCTCAATTCACTGTCATAGTGGAGCTAACACCAGGATTTAAAAATAAGGTCACAGAAAGCTGGGAAGTAGACGATATAAAATTTCGAAGAATTTCTTGCCACAATATTTTGCTTACAATATTTTAGTATGGGCTCAATAAATATCCATCTCGAAAAAATTGTATTACAAACAGGTAGAGTTTATGGCCACGACCTGTATAAAGTGCTTCCTTTCGGGTATTTATTACCATAAGTTGAAAGGTATTTCGACTTCCCAGCGATATATATAGCTACTTTCCAGTAAATGAACCAGTTTTCCATAAGCTGCATGTTCATGCATGTTTGCTAGACGCAATAGTTTTAGCAAGTTACATAATAAAATATTTTTGTCGTTAAATAAACTAAACTATCTTAAAATCTACTTATAAGTATGCGTGACCTGCCCAAGATGTCCCTGCCTGACCTTCGGAGATTAGTTAGGTCATTAATTAGAAGTTAGCCGACTTGATAAGGGTAGTTTTGTATAAAATGTGTTGTCAACTTGTAAGAGTAGATGATAAACTGGACTCATGAAGGAGTTGTTTCGTTTATTAAAGATATTTTGGCTATACCTATGGCTTTTTTCCTAGCCTGTTTTGCCCTACTCCTGGGAAAAGGCCTTTCTCCATTTTTCGCGAGCCCGCGCATCCTCGTTCCAGCTTTGACGGAACCTTTTCCTGATCGTCCCGCCAACACCTACATTGCCTGCCGCGACCTCGCCTCACTGTCTCAGGGCACCAGTTCTGTGCTATTTGTGCCCAGTTTCTCCGGCATGCAGCAGACATGTCCTGCCCAGTCCCATTTAAGTTGGGCAGCCTTTTGACTCATGTCAGCTATATTAGTTTTAGAGCGCAGTATTATGTTTCGGTATTACTTATTATAATTTATGTACTTAGGTACTTATAAGTCTCAAACACTGTCGGTACATGTAGGTTTAGGTGGTACGGTCAGCAACAAAAGTCGGTTAACACTTTAGTTTTTTTTAATCTCGGTTATTGAGCAAAATATTTGTTCAAAACTGCAGCATAAGTACAATGCAATTTTGAACAAATATTTTGCTCAATAACTGAGATTAATAAAACTGAATTGTTAATATTTTGCTCAATAACTGAGATTAAAAAAACTGAAGTGTTAATCGACTTTTATTGCTGACAGTACCAATGACTGAATTATGGGTAGGTTATTATTTAGTAACTTCGGTAGGCCTAATGTCTAAAGCTGTAAATCTTCAGACATTAAGCATGCAAGCATTGAAGATACTAGTAAATACTACGCATATAGATTGAGTTGATTGAGTTTATTTTTAAAAAAGAAAATAACTTCGGGCTAGAAATCTTCCATTCCAAGACGTATTTATTAAAAAAAACTTCAATTTACCTTTAGTTTCTCTAGGAGCTTAGGAGGCTTAGGTGGCTTAGGTTTTCATTTGCTATCCAAGGTTTTGGCTACTCTCAAGTTTGTAGGCCTACTTACAAATCTTCATTTTTAGCAACTGAACTTATTTTGCGAGGATTTTCCACAGACATATTTTAAGCATTCCATTTTTTAGGAATTAATGTTGACTTACGTTTTATTCGTATTTCAATTTGTTTATGAACCTCCATATGTTAGCCTAGACATGAAATTTCTTCAGGAGATTGATTGAGTTTTTACTTAAGTAAATTATCGAAGGCCTGTGCTAAACTTGGAATCTCAAACTTCAGCATTAGTATTCTTAATGATCGTTCATCTCCCACTTTCGTAATCACTGTCGACGTCTTGATTTTCGCTAGATTAAGGGATTTTCTTTGGACTTTGTGTTATGCTTTCTATGATGATATTATTGTTAGGGTAAGTAGAAATTGTTGGGTTTTACTTACATTAAAGATTTATGAAGTAAATGTTATTATTATTTAACATTGAGTAGGAAGTTTAGTCGAGAGCAGTGGTAACTTACGAGTGGAAAAATTCGAAAACATGTGACATCTACAGACCCGTACTGGGCCCGCGTGGTAGATTACAGCCCTCCCCCTCTCGGATGTAGGAGGCCTGTGTCCCAGCAGTGGGAAAATTATGGGCTGTATATATTATAAAGAAGTTTCGACAATCATTGCCGAATAGGAGTTTTTGCCATGCAGTTACCAATTTGTAAAGTTCTTATGAACATAACATGCTTGTGCAATGCTATGTTCATAAGAACTTTACAAATTGGTACTGTATGGCAAAAACTCGCTTTCGATACCTACGTTTATCTAAATTACGCGGACATGCTTTAGGCTCTACGTTGACCACGTTGCAATAACCGAATACCTTTACCAATATGCTTGCTAGGATACCCATAAGAAAGGGGATACGTTCATCTCTCATCTATATCTATCTTCTATGCATAGGTACTTACTTACATACATACAAATAAACAGCTGTTTACTAAATGCATTTACACTTTACTAAATAATGTACCTATAAAAATAGTTAAAAAAAAATGTTATTCTGTTTGCTCCGGCTAATCTCCAAAACGACTGTACCGATTTTGGCACGACTTTCACTCGCAGATAGCTGATGTTATAAGGAGTCACTAAGGCTACATATAATTTAATTTTAAAAATAATGAGTTAAGAGACATATTATCCAACATCCACGCGAACAAAGTCTCGGGGGTGCAGTTAGTCGTGTAATAATATTTATCATCAAGATCATAGGAACAAGATTGATTACCAGACAGTCAACATCCAAATCACAACAATGGTAACGATGTGTCAACGACGTGTAAATAGTCTGTACTTGGCACAAGTTACCCGTTTCACTAAGCAACTACTAATCTTCAGCCTAAACAACGTCTTATTATCATTACGAGTAAACTCTGGTTAGATCACTGGAGCGTGCACTGAGAAGTGGGTGTTTGAATCGTTTCCTACTAATGTATAATAAATTGTTGTGTTACAACAGATTGTTGTATGGGAGAGGGGGTGGTGTTGCTAATCTAATCTCGGTTTTGTTTTGTGAGACTGAACTTCGAGAAATAGATTGCTGTTTTGTTTTTGAGATTGAATGCGATAAGTAGGTGCTTTTATTATTTGTTTATTTTACACATTCATTAAGTAGGTACTTTTTATACAACGTTAGATATTTTACTGGGTTTTCTTATGAATTATTGTTTTACTTTTTATGTAATTTATTACATAAAAAACATACACACACACACACACACACACATTACATTACATTTATTATATTTGTATTTATTTATTTTTTTACGTGAACTGAAGTACCTAAACTAAACTTCACGAACCACATTCTAATTCCTAAAACAACAAATAAAATATTTTATTAAACGAAAATCCTGATGCTCTCACCGCCAAAAAACTGCGCTTTCATATTTTACATTTAAATATTTGATGTGCTGGCTCGAGTTCGCATCGGAACCCGAAAGTACAGACGCCAGCACATCAAGGTACTACAATCTGTCAAATTTCTTTAATAGATTTTCAACTTTATCGCTAAAGTATAAGTATAAATTTGACAGTTTCGGAAGTTTGATGTGCTGGCGTCTGTACAAGTTATTTAGTATTGTATTACTTGCAACAGTCGTAACTACCTCTTCTTTTACATCATTCTCTTAAATATGCCATAAACTTTAAAAGTTATTATATAATAACTTTCCTTTATAATTTTTTATTGCTTACATATTTAGTATGTACGCAATAAAAAATAATATTGGCGGTGTAGTGGAAAGATGAATATTTATACCTGTAGGGGAGGTATGTTGGTGTTAATTCAGCGCTGGAATAAGAACGAACGAATCAAATTCTCTGCCATTTTATTCTGCCCGGACCGTCAACACAGAATAAAATGGCGCAGAACAAAATGTTGTCAGCATTAAAATATATTGCCTTTGCCGGGACTTTCATTCGTACGAACGACTATGGCTCGAATTACGGAGTAGACATCTTACGCCTGCTTAGCCGCTGGTCGTGGTGCAACTGCAAAATATACAGATTGCTTCACCCCTACCCGACCAAGTTGGTAAAGAGGATGATGAGGAGACTACATCAGTGAGTTCCCAAGGCAATGTATGATTGAGCAGTAGAATTGATACGTAGGAATTCTTATTTAAGCGCGGGATTTACCCCAACATACCTACTGTATACCAAGTAGCTTGTTCGACGGTACCTACATACCCGAATTAAGGATTCAAAAGATGGCCGCTCTCTTCTCGATTTCGGTTATGTCCGGCGACCTTTATCTCGCAAATTACCAAGCTCGTTAATTACTGCTGCCCGTCTTTGTGTACTTATTTACGGATGTAGTATTGCCGGTTTTTCTTGGACCCTAATCGCTTAATGTATGTAGATGGCGCAGCTTGTTGTTCGTTTGTGTTGAGCAATGTCTTCATTACAGCATGATAGGTTTTTGTTAGAAGACTGCGCTCGCCTGGGCCGATTGCTTCAAAAAATTACCAGTAAGATTTGTTTCAAAGTATCAATGTTTGGAAACAATTTTTTTTTGCTTTTGTAAATACGAATGTGATAGATTATACTAATTATAGATATTGTTATTATTATCATAAGTATTCCCAACGGATATCCACCTTCAATGTCGTTGATATTTTAAATGACGGTAGATGGAAACGTCAAAGTTATTTGTTCACGACTATAAAAGGGGGAGCTCTGAGTGGCAGGGATGATTCTTGTTCGAGACGTTGACCATAACGGAGCTCCGGCCTCTATTAGTACTAGTGACGTTATTATGTGGAATAGATAGACCAGATGTCACGTAAGTTAATTGATATTATTATATAGATTATTGCTGATAACTATGGTGTTTCTGTATATGTTATAATATGGCCAATATTGCTAATATTAGAAATGTGTGGCAATATAAGGCATTGTTGATAGAATACTTTAATACTGTTTCCGTGGAGTTTCTTGTCCTTCTTCTCCACGAGGACCTAGATTTGGAACGGACGACTAGCTTTCTGATTATTTACTGACAAGCCTTAATTGAATAAATGTTTGGTCTTGTCTTTCTGTGCTTTATTTATAGAATCTTTTCCCTAAATACCATATTCATAGGTATTACACATATTAAATAACTATTGGGGTAATATATATATACTTAAAGATAGATTATACTTTATTCCGCTAACATCAGAAGTGGGATTGTTCTCTAGCCTTTTAAAACAGCTTGCTAATACATTTTATTTTGCTATTTTCATGATCGATGTTGGAGCTTTTGACGATCTTCTGGAAGCCGTTGGTCGACGGGTCGCAATTCACTGTCACCATAATCATAATATCGCGCTGCCGATGACGCCTCTGAAATCGGAGCTGCGGTGCTGCTAATTACTATGTGAGCTTTGGAACTATGGAACCTCAACCTGCTGTAAGAACTTCGAGAACCTTTCCTGGCAATAAAAAGTAGCTGGAGTCGGTAAGTCTCTTAGAGGCTCTTTTAGATCAAAACGAAATTCCATTAGATACGATGATTAAATTGATAGGTTACGTATTGAAATACTTCTAGATATTATTATGTAACATTTTGTTCACACTTGACTTTTAAAAGACGATAATTAGGATGTTTTGACTATGTTAACTACGTGATAATCATTGAACCAATGGGGATTGGCCAAAATTTCTAACCATTAGATTTTATATTTTGAAAATTTAGAGCAATTGAGAATTTGAATATTTTGATGATTGGCCCAATAGTTATTTAAAAAAAAAAATATTCCAATCCTATCTTAGCGTATTTATTTACAAATGGTTTTTTTTTATGAGTAAGTGTCCTCCAAGGACTATATACTACTCTCTGTAGTCACTAGAACAATCGACGCGGTGACTTAGAAATAGAATGATGATGACACATGATGACACACGCGGCGACATTATTACTATTATTGCTGCAAGTTGGAACAAAGCACTTCCTGTATTCCATGACTCTTCCAATATATTAAATATTGGCGAGTGGTGAAATAATGTATGTAAAGAGATGTAAACAAGAATGTTTACATTTTTGCCATTTATAATAATTTGACATTTGATAGATCGTAGACAATACTTGCCCCTTACTTTTTATTTTCTGAGGTAACTATACAAAACTGTACGGCCAAAGCCGACGTAATTTGAAGGACAAAGAAGGTCAATCGTATTTTATCAAAAAACATCAACATAATATGAATATTTTTCATAATTAATTAGTCCGTAATGATCAGTAATGCTATTCCTCGAAATGGTTTTTCAATTATAACATTAAAAAAAAAATGAACAAAGCACATTGCTTTAAAATAATATTTAAGAATACAATAATAGCAAAGAGTAGTATAATGAACAAAAATGAAACTTAGTGATTCCAGATGACGTAGTGTAGGTTAACCTCGTTTTTCGTTTCGTCCTCGTTGGTCGTGAAATGAACCAAGTTAAGTAGAAATAAAACGTTAAAGGAAAAATTTAACTGATGGCAATAAAAATAATACTGCTGGTCGGTCACTGGCCTGGTGTCGGTCTAGATCTCACGTGCGGCAGGTGGGAGGACTTAGCCAAGTTGGTCTTAATGATGTTTGTGTATCTAATGTGCAGCC
The DNA here is from genome assembly GCA_927399505.1 of Luperina testacea. NCBI lineage: Eukaryota > Metazoa > Arthropoda > Insecta > Lepidoptera > Noctuidae > Luperina > Luperina testacea. The sequence goes on along the minus strand of OV656763.1, from coordinate 7,303,197 downwards.
CTAAGGTAGACTGGTAGAAAATGCCCAAGGAATTAAAGTCCGCCTTTGCACAGTTTTTTACTTGTGCATAAAGTTTAATAAATAAGAGGGCAGACATGCCTAGATCGGAGACTAATATATAAACATTCCTTTTGTTGTCTTGAGACTTCTATTTGGAGAGCTAAGTACGTTCAGAATACCCATGATGGATTTTTTTCAAATATATTACTATGATCCTTTTGGTTCAGTTTAACAGAAAGTTCAAACGATAAATTGACATAGATTCGATATGGTATTTTAGATAATAATTCTATGTTATAACGTATTGTGAATTTTAAATGTAATAATATAATATAAAAGTTGTGATTAATTTATAGTACTTATCAGGAGTGTGTAATAGGCAGAGAAATGAAAGTCAAGTCTGCTAATAGTACTCAGTTATATTGAGCAACACACACAGAAAACAGTAAGAACGAGAATAGTTGGAATGATAATAGGCACACACAGTCACAATAGTCACAGCATAATAAATAATAATAGTTATTCGGATAGATTACATGTAAAATATTGGTATTCAGCTGCATCCAGTTAGACTGGAAGCCGACCCTAACATAATTGGGAAAAGGCTAGGCAGATGATGATGACAATGGCGTGGTTTTTTTTTAACTGTCAAAATACACGTTGTTCGTACGGTTGACATTTCGATTATAATAAATAATGATAAATGATTTAATTTTTTTAAATAAGTTTGTACACACTTTAACACGTCAATGATGTTATGTCGTGTAAGTTTAAAATATAAATAAATATATACTAAATGATATGGTATGTACCCTCCAAATTACTTGATAACACAGATCAAAATGGTATATACTTTTAGCCAATATCGGGTTGACATCTCCAGTTATATATATATACATCATATATGTATATTTATAGTTTTCAATAATATTGTCAGGTTGACCGAGCGATGAGAAAATCGAATTATTTTCGTGTTCACTGGTTATTGCTTAGATACAAAAGCTGTTGAATATGAATGGTTTGCCAAATCATTGCTATCCCAATTTTATATCGGTAACTGTAAATTATACCGATAAGCAATTTATTATTTGATAAATTGTTTATGTACCTACCCAGCGTTTTTCTATTACAGTAGCAGAAGTTGCAAAGATATTTAGATATATTAGTAAATATAAAAAAGAGGTTATTATTGGCTCTGAGCACCTAAAATAAGAAACGATGTATAAACATTCTGTTGAATTGGTCAGAGACTGTCGTTTCTATAAGACTGTAGATTCATAGGTACTTCAAGAACGAAGTACTTTTAAGTCTGGCCGTGATAGATAATTTATTTTGATACAATTATAATATCAGAATATCGTTTGTTGGCTAATGGCTGTTACATTTACGAAGCTTGGTTTCAATGTAGAAGTACGTACCTAATTTGACTAAGATATTTTGTTTCCAAAAAAAAAAAGAAAAACAAAAGTCATAACTTGTCAAAATCATTTAGATGCTATGACTATATTAAAGACATAAGAATTACGAAACTGGTTTCACTACATAAGATTTGTTTATAAATGCAATGAAAAAAAAAAAAAAAAGTGGTAAAAATCCGCTGGGCGGTCGTTTACTTGGTGCTTGTCTATCTTTCACCAGCAGCGGGTGAATGGGACTTGCATGACGAGGTAACCGATATGATTTGTCTGCGCTGGTCGGTCATTTGCTTGGTGTAAGTCTATCCCACTAGCAGCGGGTGGAGGGGACTTGACACGTCTAATTGGCAAAACAAATGTAAATTACAAATTGTAGAAAAAGGGTATCTGATGTACTTCGCGAAGTACCTGTCGGCTGTCGGTATGGCCGTGATATATAAATTTAATTTTTATATTATGTGTCTAATTATTAAAAATAAATACTTGATATACCTATAATATTAATGTATGTTTCATATTTTATACTCGATTGTTAAAATTAATTCTTGAATTTACTAAATGATAACAAACTTATTCAAACACTGATTTGATCAACTATCACTTGTGAATATAAAGTATGATAATATTTTGATTATCGTTGATTTATTGATGATAATGGTGATGATGATGCTGAGGATGTATATTGTAACATAACGTGTATTATATACACTTCTACGACAGTTAGTTGTATATTGTTTATAATTGGCAAAACAAAAGTGAATTACAATTCTAGAAAAAGGGTACCTAATGTACTTCGAGAGCGAAGTACTTGTCAGTATGGCCGTGATAGATTATACTAATTATAGATATTGTTATTATTATCATAAGTATTCCCAACGGATATCCACCTTCAATGTCGTTGATATTTTAAATGACGGTAGATGGAAACGTCAAAGTTATTTGTTCACGACTATAAAAGGGGGAGCTCTGAGTGGCAGGGATGATTCTTGTTCGAGACGTTGACCATAACGGAGCTCCGGCCTCTATTAGTACTAGTGACGTTATTATGTGGAATAGATAGACCAGATGTCACGTAAGTTAATTGATATTATTATATAGATTATTGCTGATAACTATGGTGTTTCTGTATATGTTATAATATGGCCAATATTGCTAATATTAGAAATGTGTGGCAATATAAGGCATTGTTGATAGAATACTTTAATACTGTTTCCGTGGAGTTTCTTGTCCTTCTTCTCCACGAGGACCTAGATTTGGAACGGACGACTAGCTTTCTGATTATTTACTGACAAGCCTTAATTGAATAAATGTTTGGTCTTGTCTTTCTGTGCTTTATTTATAGAATCTTTTCCCTAAATACCATATTCATAGGTATTACACATATTAAATAACTATTGGGGTAATATATATATACTTAAAGATAGATTATACTTTATTCCGCTAACAAATGCATATCCTCAGCCCTTGTGTGTTAAATGCTATAACAAAATCCCTTGTGACATATTGCAATTAAATGAAAGAACATTTAAAACTCATATTAAAGTAGGTACACTTTGTAAACAAGGATATTACATTTATACACTTCACCTAAGTTGGTGAAGTGAGCTTAAAGTGAGCTGTCAATAGAGTCAATTTCTTGCATCAGGTGTAGGTAATTCAGCTCACTTAAAGCTCGCTTCACCTAAGTTTTCACAGTGAGATTTTTATAGAATAGCACCGCTCTGGAGTGCTGGAGCACTTGCACCATTCATCACGCTCCTCCGGCCAGGTATGGTCTGCATGACTTCTTTCATGCCGACCCCGTCACCCTCTGCGGCCGTTATCTGCTCTACGGTCGAATGTTTGTATACTTGAGTAGGTATTTTGACTGTTGTCTAGGCAACAACTACTGACTTATACACATTACCTTCGAAGTTTTGGGGACTTATTTGCCTTTGCTGAACATATTTTTACTATATTACCTTAATTCTTAGACCCCTTTCAGGGTCAATAAGCACCAAAACGGAATGCTGAGTTAATTTCAGTAATATCTACAATGATTCTTGTTGTTGTACATTAGTGATATACTTCGAAACAAAAAGTAACTATATTGTTGTAGATATCAAAAATGAGTTTAGGAATTATAACATTTGACTCTCGAACGAATCCAGTAGTCCTATTCTGTAAAAATCTAACAATGAAAACTTAGGTGAAGTGAGTTTGAAGTGAGCTGTCAATTGTGCCAATCCCTAGCGTCAGACGAGATGACAGTTTACTCCAAGCTCACTTCACCAAAACTTTCAACGAGAGATTATTACAGACTAGACAGGCTGAAATACATAGTAGGTAGCTGAATTATTTACTGAGCAAACCCGTAGTTCCAAATACCAAAATGTTGAAAACGTTCGATATTGACACTAACATTTTATGTGGATCATACATTAAAGCCTCTCTTCAAATAGTGGCGATCGTTAAAACTAAATCGAGTTGCTATCTGACAAGTTATTTGCTAGAGTTTAACATTTCGCGTAGAGCTACATACCAGTGTTAACCATACGTTTAGAATTGATGAGTAAAGTCCTAAAAATTCACGGGTTGTAAATAAATAAACGCGTTACCATTCTAAGCTTATAATTGGACGCCCGTGTAGTTTCATTAAAATCACATACACAAACATTCAGATTCTGAACAAATATGTCGTGCAAATATTTGTCTCCATGCGGAAATCAGCTGGCCACGACCCCGAGCGCAGGCAGTTGTCGACACAAGGTGCAATAAATATATGTCATTCACTTACGTGTATTGTTCTGAAAACCTCTGACATTCATGAATTTTTTGGGTGGGTATGAATTGCATTAAAATTGTTTATGAATGAGCAAACCACTCAAAGGGAAATTAGTTGTTTTTTTTTGGGGTTTTGAAATAATTTTAGAAATATTTGTTTTATTATTAGGCCCTAAATAAATGTAGATACCCAAGCCGTAATAAGTAGTGAAAATTAATACTAGCTTAAAACGCAATCAAGTCCCATTATAAATGTAGGTACTTCTCATTTGTAATGGTAGGTACTTGATTGCGTTTTAAGCTAGTATTAATTTTCATTCTCAAAGTTACCCACAACAGTATTACTTATTACTATTTTGGCTGCCCCGTTGGTCTCGTGGTCGTAATCGCAACTGCTGTGCGTAGGGTCCTGGGTACGATTTCCGGGTCGGGTTAAGTGTTATTAGGTTTTTCCATTGGGAATTTCTCAGTTATTACTGAGAAATTCCCAATGGAAAAACACACAACACACACATCGCCAACTTTCAAACTCCGAGCTATTGCTCGGAGTTTGAAAGTTGGCGATGTGATATCTCCGTGTCTCGTAAAGCATGGTCTGGTTGTGGTCTGCGACTGATCTCTTTCCGGTCGTGTCAGATTGCCGTTCCATCGCACAATGAGAGTGAGAGAAGTGTGAGCAGCTGTGTGCGCACACACTTGTGCACTACAATACCTCCCGCGCCGAAGGCTGGTCTCCGTTGAGATTGGTCGCCATGGCCAAAATTCCGATCTGGAGGACTTTATGATCACAAAATATGCTTACATTTATAATGTCCGCCTGTTCACAATCATTCGCTGCTTATAAGCATACCTAGATTGTTTGTAGAGTAAGAGCGGTTCTGCACTACATCCGATCCTAATCCGAATTAAAGATCCGGGCTTGCGGACGGCGAGCAATGGGCAGCTCGCCGTCCGGTAAGGACCAGGCCCAGGTCAACTGTGCGTTGTGTTCCACGCGCGCCTCAAAAAGATGTCAGCACTAACTGACGAGGTCCGCTAGGGCCGATGCCTGCCAGGGTAGCGGGTTGTTCGAAAGAGATACCGTGGCCCCTGGCACAGGCATCTGAAGGAACACGGGTGGGTTTTAGACAGTAAAATCTGACACGCCGTCCCACTTCGCCCAGAGCGGGAGAAGTTATTTGATAATTTCCTACCCAAAAAAAAGGCCACGTTTATACGGACGTAAAAATATCGCGGCGCGATTTTTTCGCTCACTGGATCTTCAAAGCACTGCTTATCTTACGAGAGTAGAAAATTCAACAGTGTATTTTTTCGACGCGCTGGGAAGCACTGTGTTGGATTCTCAATATACTCAGCTCAACACCGAGAGTTAAAAATCCAGTGCGCGATAAAATCCCGCCGCGATTTTGACGTGACAACGTCTAATAAATCGATGAAGCTGGCTGCACACACGAAAAAAACATGACTCATGTAGCGTTACCTCGCGGCCTTGCTCTGCTGTAGCGTTGTACGCCATGGCGGCTTGAAGTGCAAGCGAGAGCGCGGAACGAGCGATGAGAGACAGATGATGTCGAACGCTGCCGAATCGGCCTCCGCGTTCGGCAATTTCATTAATGTTTTGTTATGACGTTGTCACGTTAAACTATCGTCCGTAAACCGATTTTACAGCCAACCGATTTTTTTTACGTCTGTGCGAACGTGGTCTTAAACGTTGATACAATACCTACAGACTATCTAATTAACGTTTATACCCCTTTAGAGAATTGCCATAGTTATTCTCCCTGTAATATTAATTGTTTGAAGTCACGCAAAGTTCAACTGAAATAATCATTATTTTAGCATTAATTTATCATTGGTCCCTGCTAAGTAAAGGTTTAGGCACAAGTTTGTTAGTTTCAATCGAATAAAGATAAAGGGTGAAGAGAAAATTATGGTTTTCTACACGATGTAATAAAATTTTTCTAATTTCTTTATAGGGCATGAAAGAGAACAATTATCGATAATTAATCAAATGATATTGATCAATTATTAAAATGTTTTTCGTGTTTACTATGTCCGAGAGTGCCTAATAGTTTACAAAAACCATGGTGGCGCGGCCAGGGAGTATACTCTCCAGCCGCGCCACCAAAACTTCATTATTCGTTGAGGTACAATTTTTTCACTACACGTATCGTATACCTAGTAGGTACATAAATGGTACAATTTATTTAGAAACATGTTTTTTTTTTATTTTTACTGTGGCGCGGCCAGGAAGTATCACAGCGCCACGGGTATCTTCTACTGGACTGTTGTGAAGTAGACCTTTTATTTCTATAGTATTTATTCAGGGGTTTGTTCTATTTGATTTTTCTTTTACACAAGTTAGTATTAGATGTAAACCAGCACCAGTGTACATTTTTTAAGGCGTTGTCAAATACTAAATAAGTTTCTTTCATAACCTTTATTTTTACTGAGATTGTCCTGAGTAAATAAAACTAGTTTCCTTTGTGTTGTCTGCTGCCAATAATAGAACTCAATTCCTTGATTGTAATTTTTTTCCTTTAGCGTCTAAATCAATTTGAAAAAGTCTAAACTAAATTGACGCCAGTTTCTATGCCTGAATTTTATTTATCTCTGCTCCAGAATTTGTCCAAATACGTTCAAAAGTCATGGCCAACTCAGTTGGCTAGCTAATGGATTACACGGTGGTCGAGTGTGGCTCAACATTGCCGAGCTGTGACCCGATGCTCGCTGTAATCTGATTGTAATACTGACCCGCTCGACTTATATTAGCAGGCATATGTGTTAATTTGACCTAATAGCGAAATGTAGGCTAATTCCTTTCGAGAGATAAGATAATTTGTGAGTTGAGGAGCAGATTATTATTCAATAAACAGATAACCTCACCTGTACATGGTTGAATGAGATGATGTCACTATGGTAATACCGTGTTAGACAAAGACAGCATTTCGCATAATTTTTTCGATGTTTTCCTACGACGACCTTCACTATACACTTTCAGCTCAACTGTTTTGAATGATGGGGTTCAGCAGCCTTACGAAGGTTGTTATGTACGGGTAAACCAAAGAAGGTTTTCTAATTAGCACGAACGTAACGCCTCAGAGTACTTAACCCCCACAGAGGCAAAGCTTCTAAATTTTGTATTGTCACGCTTTGTGGTAGTGCACTTTTCATAGCGGATTTGCAAGAAGTTTTCTCTCTGTCCAACCACTAACTTCAGTCGTAGATCATGTTACTCAAAAGTTTTGTAAAGTTTTTTGAATTGCCTAGAGTGTTAATATATCATTTTGTAATCATGTCAATATATGCTTGGGACAGCTCTATGATAAATGTCATCATCGTGCGTTCGTATTTTCGAAGAAAGCTGATGATTCACAAAGCACGTGCTTTAGGTACTTAGAAAATCTGTAGGAACATTTGGCGCATCCTAGGTATTCAACCCTGCCACCGTTTCGCTCCACATCGTAAAGTCGTAATACAATCAGCACCGCTTTGTAGCCATTATCTATCTATTATCGGGCGCTGTCGTGTCACTAACGGCGAGATAGTAACACAATAATGCCGTCACAACCAGGCTTAACAGGCACATTAACCGGTGGGTCTCAGATTGATACTGTTAGATCAAAGTGAATGCTGCCCGTGTGCTGACGTAATCGCTTTATTGGTCCTTACGATACACGGAGCTTAAAGGTGGACTGTTCAGATTCAAACCATATAAAGTAATGGGATAGGTGCTATAGATAGCCATGTTTAATACCTTTGCTATAAGCTAGTTTAAACGAATGACTAAAACTACGAGTTTTGTTTACGTACAGTGTTATTCGCTAATCGATACCTGTACGTGAGCTTGAAGTGCGCTGTCATTTTACCTGATGGTTCGGATTGACAGTTCACTTCAAGCTTCCGTCAACTAAGATTTCTCTGTGCGATTTTTACAGAATATACCTGCAGAACACGTTGGTTTACCTATTTAGGACCTATATTTTAGCAATAAAGTGAGATGTCTTTCGAATTGAGTTCAGTGAGATACGAAAGAAAGTTTGCAAAATACCTAGTTAATATATTATGTCAATAAAATTATTTGAATGACACTCAATGTTATGTTGTATGATGGAGTTATCGAAGTCTATAGAAAGAATACACTCGATAAAAGAAATGATGAACAACTCGCTCACAACTCCAAAAGAAAGTATTATAACTTAAAAAACTTCAATATTTCCATCTCAAAGTGGGGAACAAAGTTTGGTAGGTGCAAAACAATTTTCGGGTGTTCGTGTTTTACTCATCATACTCGGAAACTCAAGTTTTATCCGTCAGCGCTCCCCCTCCTCCCATCGCCTGGGAGCAATTCACTTACTTTATTATTCGTCCTGTGTTGGCCTCATTTTTGTAGCTTGAAGGCAATATTTTATTCATTAGATATTTACACTTGGACACAACATTATGTTGGGTTTATGGTTGAATAATGATTCTGTTGCTCGCTTGTGAGTTTCGGTGAACGAATTAAAGTAAAAATTATGTAAAAACAAGTAATTAAATCTTTATTTCAATAACATAAACTACTTTTGATCATCACAATCAGCCATGTTCCCATTCTGCTGGGACACAGGCCTCCTCTTTCTGTGAGATTCCGGCCATAATCCACCACGCGGGCCCATTACGGGTTGGTGGATATCACATGTCTTAAAATTTTCGGTTCTAGGACATGCTGGTTTCCGCACGATGTTTTTCTTCACGGTTTTGAGAACAGTGGTTATTAAAATAATTTACACCAAGTCAAGTACCTGCTTGGGTTTGAACCCACGATCTGCAACTCGAAAGTCGCAGCCATTACTAATAATACATACTAGGCCACCCCTGCATCTATTTTGATAAAAATCTGAAATTGAATCGTATAACAATATCTCCCCACTAAAAATCCATTTACATCAAACTCAAGAGCACATTCAACTTTTCATAATGACCAAATAAAGGGTCCCGAAAAACATTTTGAGAGAAAATATTGTGAATAAAAAAGTCGTTTACAGGTGCCGTTAGTAGATGGACTGGGAATAGATTAAGGTCCGGGCCTCGGCAGCCGCAGACTGACCAAAAACCTTACACTGTGATAGAATTATGCCTTACGAATAAGCGCGCTGTTGAATTTTCAACTTTCAACGATAAGCCGAGCATTGAACATCCAACAACACGCTTAGGTATTGCCTTGTGTAGTGAAAACGGGCGTTATTTTACCTTTTTTTGAACCCAGCCAGATAATTCCCCGATATTTTTCCCTGTTTGGAAATAGGTATTTTGTTTCGCCATAGTTTTGTCAATGGTTTTCCGCGTGGTTTTAAGAGATTTAGCGCATAAACGGGCGTTATTTTACTTTTTCTTTGAACCCGGCCAGATAATTCCCCGATATTTTTCCCTGTTTGGAAATATTTTGTTTCGCCATAGTGTTGTCAATGGTTTTCCGCGTGGTTTTAAGAGATTTAACGTTAACGCGTTGTGAGCCATAAATAAAGATCAGTAAGGATTCGTATTTTTACAACTATCTTATTCTCTGGATAATAAATTCTGTTCCCGAGTTCGTTTGTGTGAAAGTCGTAAGATACAAAATATAGGTACTAAAATAACAGCCACATTTTTATAAAATTCCTTCGGCCCCCGAACCACCCTGTCACATCGCATCGCTCGCCCGCTCTATTACCTCGTATTCGCTAGGCATTTTTTCAGACTTTTATTACATTTGTTCGGTTCTAAGGGTCATAACGATGTTAAATAGCCTATAAACCCAAGTACGCAAAAGTAATTGTTCAATTCCGACTGGCAGATCCAGGGGTTAGCGCGTTCAAACAAAAAAAAAACTCTCCACCTTTATTATATTAGTAATAATATACTCGTAGATACCTACCTACTTTAAGCTTGTCCAATTTTCTTGGATACTCGTAACATTGTTTTACGAACGTAGACAATACAACATATTGATAGAAGAAATACGTAAACAAATGACTGTGTTGATCCTAGAATACAGATTGTTGTGTTCTTTAAATGTGTTTTGCTGTGAACAAAAGTCTTGTTTCGTCCTATTTGTTGAAGGTTTGAATTCAGAATTATTCGGCTAGAAATATGTGATAGCTAATCGGGAGTTGGGTACAGTACAATGTTTGTTGAATTCTTTTTATATTGAAAGATTGGAGTGAAAATGTAAGTTCCTTACCTGTTTTCTGTCTGTGGTTATGAACAGAAACCACAAAAAAAAAAACAAATATGAAAGTCGCATTCTTAGAATTTTTCACAATAATTTTAATCAGGGGCGATTCCCATTATTTTAAGAACGTTCGAATTCTAATGTCAGTCTCAATTTGTCAAAAATATAATCAAAAATCCTTACATTTTTGACAAGTTTTTGACATTGATATTATCGCCGAGATGAGATTGTGACTTGAATTTGAACGTTTTTTATGTATGTACGATTTGGCCTTCAGTATCTTCTGCCTTTGTCAAATATTTAGGTACAGACGCCAGCACATCGATCTACCCGAAACTGTCAAATTTTCCCAATCAACTTTGAATCTTATGCTTTAGCGATAAAGTTGAAATCTATAAAAGAAATTGGACAGATTGTAGTAACGTGATGTGCTGGCGTCTGTACATTGTTGCATAGATCTTGTGGCCCTTGAATGATATTGAGGGGCGGTGTTGGCAAACATTGTTTTGTAAAAATTTTATTGAAAAAACAAGATGCCAAAAGGTTCTTTTACGACTTCACATTTGTACCTACAATGTATTCAATGACACAGGCACCTTCATGCGTAGGTATATGTTGCCTGGTACATTTTCACACAAGAATATGCTCGTAATCTTCCGTATCTGGCTGCCAGAGCCTTTCGTTTTAATGAGACCACGGAGCCCTCTCGACGCTGAATAATTCCTCATTAGGTTCGCTAGCTTCACTCCTTTTTATATAGGAATGCTTTGATATACGAACATACAAAGTACATACACCTACTTTTAATTTTGATAAAGTTGTTATTAGTACTTGGAATATATCAATGACGTTCATGTATTTGCAAAACTTTTATTAAAATAAATTTTATCAAGGTCGCTGAAAGCGATAAGGCCGCCGATTGTATTAATTGATCATGTTTTGTAGTGTTAAATGTATTTTTTTGTTATGTATTTTCAGGTGTACAATAAAGTACTTAAATAAAATTTGTGTAAGTACCTAATATTAGGTAGACATTTTTTTATTTCATTTCGCTTTTATAACTTCTTACTATTTATTTTTATCCGAGTTACCGTCTTTGCATTTGAAACTTAAAACCATAAATTACTTTTTAGGGTTTCGTACCCAAAGGGTAAAAACGGGACCCTAAAAACCGGGAAACGGGACCCTGAAGACTTCACTGTCCATCTGTCTGTCTGTCACCAGGCTGTATCTCATGAACCGTGATAACTAGACAGTTGAAATTTTCACAGATGACATCATCTGTGAAAATTTCAACTACAGAAACAGAAATACATATTTCTGTTGCCGCTATAACAAAAAATACTAAAACCAGAATAAAATAAATATTAAAGGGGGGCTTCCATACAACAAACGTGTTTTTTTAGGCGTTTTTGCCTTGTGGTACGGAACCCTTAGTGTGCGAGTCCGACTCGCACTTGGCCAGTATTTTTATTCATTTCGACAGTTCAACAACATTCATTGCGTTATCTACGTTATTGGGTAGACAATTTTTCCAAATATACGGAGCAATGGATTAGCAATGTCCTTCAAAATGATTCAGATTGTGATTGATAGTTTATTAAGGCTCTTTCAAACAGGCGCGACACGCGATAAAATCGCGCGCGACACAAAGGCACCGCAAGTCGCGCAACGAGTGGTGCCTTTGCGTCGCGCGTCGCGCCTGTTTGCAGGAGCCTATACGCAATTAGGGTGCGGAATCGATACTAACTTTACTGTTATCATCTGAACTATGTAATAAATCTTTTCATTTAATATTTAATTGAAACCTTCCAGTTAAGGTCAAATTACCAACTAGAGAAAAGACGTTAGAATTTTTTTTTCATAGTTAACCTTTTCCGGGAAATTAACGTCTTCATAATATATGATTAATTCGAGGTAGTTTTTAGGGTTCCGTACCCAAAGGACCCTATTACTAGGCCTCCGCTATCCGTTGGAACATCCGTCCGCCCGTCTATCCGTCCGCCTGTCAGCGGGCTATCTCATAAATCGTAATAGGTGAACAGTTAAATTTTTTAAAGAATGTGTATTTCTATTTTCGCTATATCAACAAATAATAAAAATAAAACGAAGTTAAAAATTGAATGGGTTCTCTCTAAGAAACGTGTTTTTTGCCTTGTTGAACGGGACCCTTCGTGTGCGAGTCCGACTCGCACTTGGCCGGTTTTTTGATTTAATTCATTTAGTATTTTTTCTAACAAACTCAAGTCGTTCATATTTAACTTACTTGATAAAATGGTAAGTACTGAATTGTTGCAATGACTAATTAATTAATAATTTCTTCATTAAAATACTTAGTCATGTGAGCGAAGCCGCGGCCACAGCTAGTCTAAACTAATATTATAAAGAGAAAATATTTGATTTTTAGTATGTTTATTTGTAACACTTTCACGCTAAAACGGCTGAATGAATTTGGATGAAACTTGGCACATGGGTAGACCTGGATTAGGACATAGGAATTTTTATCCCGATATTTCCACGAGACCGAGACTTATGCGGGTGAATCCACGGGGTGCAGCTAGTTTTATCTGTAAACGCGTAGTTTTTGTACCGTGCTTATTTTTTAAATTAGACTTGCAAGAACATAATTATAGATACGTAGACACCGGGTCAGTAGCCCTGCACAAATAAAAAAGTACGGAGGTTTCTACGCAAGACTAGGTGGGTAGTTGTATTTTTTATGAGCACAACAGGAGGGCACTACAGGCGGATAGAAAGGTCTTTATGTAAATTTTTAATAAACCCTCTTCCGTTCCGAAATGAGTTGAATAAATAAAAGGGAAACTGTAAATAGATATTTCTCACTGAAACACTATTTACCTGCTTCTATTTATGTTCAGCCCAACATAAGTTGGTTGATTATATTTCGCTCAGCAGGTACCTTCCTGATAACAAACTAACAGCCGGTCGATTCTGTAAAAATCTCACCGTGAAAACTTAGGTGAAGTGAGTTTGTTTTTGCTAGGAATTGACACTATTGACAGCTCACTCCACGCTCACTTCACCTAAGTTTTCACGGTGAGATTTTTACAGAATAGCACCGCTGCTGGTCACAGTTTCTTCTAAAGGAGGACCGGACAAAATGGTCTCTACGACCAATAACAACCAAACAAATATCATTAGAGAGGCATTTTTTTAATATATAGAGTAATAACTAATAAGGCGGTTAATTTTTTTTAAATATTTTTATTTAATGATATTATAATACAAAGGTGTTCGCCAAACTTTTACGTTTGATGGCGAGAGGCGCTCTTTTCGGCACATAACTTACGCTTACGTACATCAAGGTACTACAGTCTGTCAATTTTCTTTAATATATTTTCAATTTTATCGCTAAAGCATAAAGGCTCCTGCAAACAGGCGCGACGCGCGACGCGAATCGCGCGCGACACAAAGGCACCGCTCGTTGCGCGACTTGCGGTCCCTTTGTGTCGCGCGCGATTTTATCACGTGTCGCGCCAGTTTGAAGGAGCTTTAAGGTTAAAAGTTGATTGGGAAAATTTGACTAACCGAATAGTTTCAGGATCATGATTGTACTGAACCCATGGTAACAGGTTACGCGTCGTTGTCCCTGCTACCCTGTAGGTATAGACTAATTACAGACAGGTATAGAGAAATCCACGTGGCAACAAACCTTCGTGATCATACGCCGATGATCAAAGTCATCATCTGCCTAGCCTTTTCCCAACTATGTTGGGGTCGGCTTCCAGTCTAACCGGATGCAGCTGAGTACCAGTTTTTTTACATGGACTAACTGCCTATCTGACCTCCACAACCCAGTTACTGGGCAATACGAAACCCTTTGGTATGACTGGTTGTCAGACTTTCGGACTTCTGACGAACCGTAACGACTGTAAAAGATCCACGAATGACAGCCGGGACTAACGGCTTAATGTGCTTTTCGAGGCACGCAGGAGTCTTGGTATGTAAAAATGGTCACCCATCCACGGACCATCCGCGGCAAGCGTAGCTTAACCTGATCCATCGACCCATGCGGCTGTTATTACTTCGCCACAAGCCTGTCACCCGTGCGGCTGTTACTACTTCGACACAAGCTTCTCACCCGTGCGGCTGTCATTACTTCGCCACAAGCCTCTCACCCGTGCGGCTGTTATTACTTCGCCACAAACCTCTCACCCGTGCGGCTGTTACTACTTCGCCACAAGCCTCTCACCCATACGGCTGTCATTACTTCGCCACAAGCCTCTCACCCGTGCGGCTGTTATTACTTCGCCACAAGCCTCTCACCCGTGCGGCTGTTATTACTTCGCCACAAGCCTCTCACCCGTGCGGCTGTTATTACTTCGCCACAAGCCTCTCACCCGTGCAGCTGTCATTACTTCGCCACCAGCCTCTCACTCGTGCGGCTGTCATTACTTCGCCGCAAGCCCCTCACGCTGATGATCAAAGTATTATAATAATTTTCAAAATACTATTTTACCAATATTTATGTTGCGAATCGAGTCCTCTTCCTATACAGGCAGTTCTTATAAAGATGCCCGTCGATGAAATTCCTTTGTCGTGTTATGACGGTAAAGCACATAGTACAAATTGAGGGTTATAAAAGACAAACATGGGTCCAGGACGATGAAAACTTCGCATGTATATTTATGGTATGGGACCCATGGGTAATGGGTTTGGCTGTAAAGGCGTTCAAGCGGAAAGGATGGACAGGGGATGAGCGCATAGGAATGTTCCCATAAGATACTATCGGCCGCTTGGATGACTCGTTGACTTTTTGTGTTGATTTTGTTTTGGACTATCTTCGGCCCGTGGCTTCGCTCGCGTGGATGTTGAAGATTCGTGAGTTTTAATTATTTTGCGCGGAACCCTAATTCTTTTTCTAAGATAAAAGTAAGTTTCCAACATAAAGCCTCCTTATAACATCAGCTATCTGCCAGTGAAAGTCCTGTCAAAATCGCTCCAGTGGTTTCAGAGATTAGCCGACAGACTGGCAAAAATGTACACATTGATTTGTTATAAATACCTATAGCTATTTATCTTTTTTTAGGGTTCCGTACCCAAAGGGTAAAACCTATTACTAAGATTCCACTGTCCGTCTGTCTGTTCTTTTCTTTCTTTCCCTATAACAACAAATAATAAATATAAAATACAAATAAAATTTAAAGGGGTATAAAAGAAACGTTTTTTTCGGTGTTTTATGCCTTGTGATACGGAACCCTTTATGTGCGAGTACGACTCGTACTTGCCCGTTTTTTTTACATGCATTTATTCCTTAAATGCAAACACTTCAATTTTATTTATATGTATAGATTAGGCTTACTACGGTTTTTAGTATATATGTTGCTGTTTTCTTTTACAGTTATTCGAAAAATATATCTCTAAGGTTTTCTAGCTGCCGTTAGGAAAAATCCTTTACTGAAATAGACCCTACTTAGAGTCTTGCAATACGAAAGCCTATGAACGAGAACATTGCTATAATCACCACGTTTCCGTAACGGATTGGTGGTTAAAATGTTTTTGTGGTTGAAAATAAGGGCGAAAATATAATTTCTTCTAACATGAGCCCTTATTCTCTTTTGGTTACAATTGGCAGCCGAAGATCTGGGAATACATGTTACCAAATACAAATCATTCCCATACCTATCACCAAATTCAATCAATTTTAATAATATTTCACACATCAAATTCTGCGAAGTCAAGTATGATTACCTACTCGAGTGGATGTGACGTCATTATTAATATTAAGGCATTGACACATGAGAGTGCGGTTAGTGACGGTATCCACGCGACCGCGGAAGCGTTTTGTATGTATTTCACAGCAGGGCCGTCTTAACCACATTGGGCGCCTGGGTGCGAAAATCAGCTTGCGCACCAATTTTTGTGTTTTATTTAATACTTACTCTACAATAAAATTAGGTACAGACGCCAGCACATCAAGCTACCCGAAACTGTCAAATTTTCCCAATCAACCTTGAACCTTATCCTGTAGCGATAAAGTTTAAAATCTATTAAAGAAATTTGACAGATTGTTGTAACTTGATGTGCTGGCGTCTCGCGTCTGTACATTTTCAAACATAAAATTTAATTTTTCCGGCTTTAAAATCGGCAATATTTTTTATGATATCGTCTGTTTTTTAATCAACTTTCAATTCGATAGGTCTATAGCCAAATTTGTCAATCTATCTTAGGTTCTAGTCATAGTTAATCGTAAGTAGTTTTTTATTCATTTCAATTTCGAGAAGGTTTAGGCGTGGTACATGTAGGTATAAGGATTGGCTTGCGCCCACGAAGACCCATGGCATGGCATGCAAGAGGCATGTTACAGTTACAGGCAGGTCCTTCATATTCAGTAAGTTTTTTTGGATACAGGTAGTTTTTTTGGTGAACAGTTTCATTGATGTTATAATGATGTCATAACCCACCGGTAACATGTGTTACCGGTGAAATCCACGGCGGGGAGAGAGGGTGCTCTGCCCTGCACCTTAATCGCGTAACACAATCAATCAGAATCCGAGTCATTTTGAAGGATACCGCTAATCCATTGCTTCATATGTTCGAAAAATGTGTCTGCTTAGCAACGTAAATAACGCAATGAATGTTGTTGAACTGTCAAAATGAAAGCCGTTCCTACTGTTAGTGTGTTACGCCATTACCCCGCTGATAGCTGACTTTTCGCCTAGCCTCTAACCGTAGTTATAGTCTATTCACAGTTATTTTACCTCTGTTTTGGCATCACTGTCAATATTACAGTGAACTTTAATCTCTTGACAATAAGGTTGCTGTTGGGTTGTTGCAAATTTCAAGTCTGTCAAAATCATTGTGATTTTTATCGTGATTAAAATAAGGTTGCATGTGGTTGCAGCCATAGATATATGAAATTATATTTCTATGGTTGCAGCTGTCAGAGGTTAAATAACTGAAAGATCTGTAGCAAAGACCGATTACATAGCAGCCTTTGCTCGGAAAAATTAAATACCTACTTTGTTACGAAATCAAGCCGCGGATTCACCAATTAAATAAAAAAAAAAACGGTTTATTAATATCCTAATCCGCCGACTGCTCTCACGCAGTGCTGTCTAACAAACTTCATGATACCTCCACTTGTGCCTCCGTCGGCTGTTAGCTTCGATCGAGTTACCAGTTATAATTTCCGGATGGGGGAGCGCAATCGGCGCGCCAGTAATAGATTCCGCCCTAACATCTGATACCCGCGGATTCGACGAATTTACGCCTCGAGTACCCCCCCGGGTTCCCCAAGTTACCCAGGTTCCCCAAGTTACCACTTACTCGAGTTCCCCATGTTCCTACATTCCCCCAAGTTCCCCAACCTAAATGCTCTAATGAGATTCACTCGACTTTCGTGTTTGTCGACCTTTTTTACTTGGGAGCACGTAATAAATAGATTATTTGGATATAATCTGTGATAATAATGTGGTGTTTCGGCTTACGATTGAAAAACAAATTTGTTGGGTGGCCATTTGTTATTGTGGTTTTCTGTAGCTTTTGCGCTCATCCACTAGATATGTATGTATTAAAGCAGTATTAATCGTAATCGTTTATTCAATAATCATGTTCAACAATAACTTTGTTTCTTGCATTGCATTCCACTATTACACACCAATGCTCCCATAAATTCCAATGAATAATGTGATATGTTTACAATGAGAGTAACAAGACTACACAAAACTGAAAACTTAAATATTGATTTAAAAGTAATAAGTATGTTACAACTCCACTCCAATAAAATGACAAAATGTTTACAAGATCCTCGCTTTTAGTATTGAGAAAGTCTGGATTTGTTCCGCTCACTACGTGTCGGCAGTTTTATCGCGAGGTTTTCCGACAAAGTCTCAGACATGTCGTAATTTCCGCTCGGCTCCACTTAATGGTAATCGACATTTACGCGAGTTCCAGCTGACCTTACTTACCATGTGTTCAGGGCTGGCGAAATTTGATTAAACTGTATGATTGAAACAAAACAAACAAAATTGTCAACATTTTCTAAGCTTGAATACGAGGCTTTTGACTACGTTGTGTGTGTGTATTTTGTAATTTTTTTAATAATTTTTAATTTTTATTTGCAATGTGCGTTTTTGTTTGTGCAGAATAATAGTACATTACTTCAGAGGGAAGAAAGTGACAGTTCCATACCGAGATTATGGCATTTGCGCCACGAGCTTGCGAGGGGCGCAAACCATTTGAGGTATGGAACTGTACTTTATCCTGAGGGATGTATAGTGCTTTTTATTACACCTACGAGGAAAATTATGGACATATAAGTATTGTTGTATCTGCATTTAGATTTTTCCGGCAACAGATTATCAACAATTTCTTGGGCCGTCTCTAATAGTTCTGGCGGTGTGTTAGGGATAACATCATCACTGTCGCTCGAAGTATCCATATTTTACAAAAAACACAAAGATAAATGTGTTTTTGCGAAAATGCGCGGGCTTTTCCATTTTTTATTCGCCCGTTTCTGGAGTAGGCTAAGATCATAAGGTCATGCAGCCACTTCTTCCGTGATTCCACGCGTTTTATATACAAAAATAATTTCGTTTTTAATTTTCTGTATGCACCAAGGAGGTTGGTAACTGGTAAAAAAAAAAAACTGTATGTGGCCAGTAACAATTTACTTGAAATTTAATTAGTAGACAGTTAAAATCTCTTGGCAGTATGACTGCTGACAAATTAAAAAAAAGAAAAACCGGGTATGTAATGGAATTTCATACATTTTTCCCACCCTTGGGTCGAAAGGATTTTCATACAAACTTCCATACCTTGGGATGAAAGGATTTGAAGGGCGGGATAAAGGCGTTTCTTCCCTCTAATTGGTATAATTAGTATGTATTTTCAGAGCAGGTGTGATAAAAACAAATTTTCTTTCTTTCTTTTCTTCCTAATATTTGGACATGGGCAAGATGTGCCACTGTACTACTTTGTGCTTTTGAAATCTTAACCTCGAGCCTTTGAAAGGTGTTGCCTAGGGTCATGTTAACTTTATTAGTAGTTTTTTTACAAATGCGATCACGAGTCGTAGTTTTTGACATATTGTTCAACTACATGCCACATTTATTTAGTAATCAGACTTCTAGGTTTTTTCCCAATTCTGAGCACCAGAGATTTCGAAACAAGGCTGTTGCACACCGGCAGGTACTGAAACAACAGGATTTTCTGGTTTTTCTGTGCACCGTTCTCTCAGTTACAAAAATAGGAACAATGAATTTCCATTATAGTACCTAATTTGCCGTTGCCAGTGAACTGGGAGCCAAAAAAGCCCACTTTGGCAGAATCATAAAAGCATGACATTATGAATCATAATATGGCGAAGACAGTCCGTGTTTTTCGCTGCACTACGTAGGTATAATCAAAGAGATTGGGATTGGATTGATTGGTATTTTAGCACAGACAAAAAAAAACTGAAAAGTCTTTCACCAATGGGATTTCATACGATTATGTCCATTATGATTCATAATTTTATCCTTTTATGAATCTGCCAAAGTGACCTTTTTAGGCCCCTTTATTCAAATAATAAAAGTAAAAAATTGAAAATAAAGTTTTTTAGCAGTGTTCAATTACATTTTCAATTTTTTTTAACTGAAGAAATATTTCAATATGTTTCATTACTTATTTTGAAATTAAATTCTTTTAGAACTAAACGGCTGCGGCTGCTTTCTGCAATATTATATTGCTGTCATTTTATTTATATTTCGTAATAAAAATATCATTAATCTTTCTTTTAGGACATATTTATAATGCATGGGAAGATAAATGCGATGCCTTGGGCATCTTTTGTGATTTGTCCAAGGCATTCGATTGCGTTCTTCACGAAACGTTAATCAGGAAACTCCACCACTACGGGATCCGGAATACTGCTCTGGATCTTCTTACTTCATACTTGAGTAAAAGGATTCAGAGCGTTGACGTTAATGGAGAAAGATCACCCGGATCTTTAGTAACGATGGGAGTCCCACAGGGCTCAATTCTTGGTCCTTTCTTGTTTCTTATTTATATCAATGACTTGCCGTACCTCATAAAGGATAATCATGATATAGTGTTGTTTGCAGATGACACTTCACTTTTGTTTAAACTTAAACGTCAGCAGTTGGTTACTGACGATGTAAATAGCGCGATTTCGAAAGTAGTCCACTGGTTCAATATTAATAATTTGCTTCTAAACGAGAAAAAAACCAAATGTATTAAGTTTACGCTACCCCACGTTAGGCAGGTGAAAACTAATGTGTTGATAAAGGGCGAGGAATTGAATCCTGAAGACAGCACGGTATTCTTGGGCATAACTTTGGATGCTAAGCTTCAGTGGGGTCCGCATATAGATAAACTGTCAAAAAAGCTAAGTTCCGCAGCATACGCCGTTAGAAAAATTCGTAATTTAACTGATATAGAGACTGCCCGTTTAGTGTACTTTAGTTATTTTCATAGTGTAATGTCGTACGGTATTCTATTGTGGGGAAATGCCGCCGATATTCAGACTATCTTTGTTTTGCAGAAGCGTGCTGTTCGATCAATTTATAAATTAAGTCCGAGACACTCTCTCAGAGACAAATTTAAAGAGATTAATGTAATGACTGTGCCTTCTCAGTATATTTATGAAAATCTTTTATATGCCCATAAAAACAAAAAATTGTTCAAAAAATACAGTGATATCCATAATATAAATACTAGAAACAAACACAAATATGTTGTACCTACAACAAGGCTCAAGAAAATAGGTGGCTCGTTCAGATGCCAATGAAAAAATAAACTAATAAAATAAATAAATAATAAATAAAATAAATAAATAATAAATAAAATAAAAATAAATTTAAATAAAAATAATAAAATAATAATAATAATCCACTTTTATAATAAACTACCAAGCCACGTTCAAGATCTAAGCCTTAATAAATTTAAATCGTTCATTAAACGTAAGTTGTGCCAGAAAGCCTTTTATACCGTTAAAGATTATATTGAGGATACAAAGGCTTGGGATTGAGTTGCTTCCAATTTCTGCATTTTGAGTGTTTTTGATGTTTTTTTTTTATATACACATTGACATTAATGATTTTTTTTTTTAACTGACATTTGCTTACTTTTTAAAGTATTATATTATTTTAATTATTGTGAATGTGAAGACGATGTGGGTCATTTAATTTAGGCATTTTATATTATTATTATTCTCTCTATGGTCTGGCAGTTTGAGTAATTTATGTGGCCTACCCAAATGTCCTTTCTTTGGTATTGTTCGTCGAATCGTTGAGCTCCTTAAGTCTTGAGTTGAGCTGCATGATTTCTGACAAATGCGTGCACTGACTGGACAGGTCGTCTCAATCTGTGTGGTTCTTTCCTCAAAAGACCATCTCAGACATCGACCTACATGGTCTTCATATAACTTGACCAAGATTATGTCTGGACTTTAAAAGAGACTATGACCTCTGAGTTTGTTTCGGCCTTTCTTCTCAGAGTAGTCAGATAGGAAACGCCGACCTCATCTAGTTTAAAAAATTTATGATTGACGTGTAAAAGTGTTTGTGCAAACCTACTTACAGAAATAAAATCATTTATCATTTATTTATCATTTATCATTTATCAGCGAGTTTTATAAGTACATTCGTTTGCATTAAAAATAAATAAAAGTTGGATTTAACCACTTGACAAACGTTTAAATCAAAGCTGACCAATTAGTTAACTTAATTGTGCTATTAATTTGAACTCCGCCACATTTTAATTAACGACAGATTTTATTGGCTTTAATTACAAGTTATTGCTGAAATTAATATTATCAAGTGGTGATTTATCAAGGAAAAAAAATTGAATTTTAATGAAGGTTTTTGAATGATTTTTGAATTACTCTATTATACGATTTATGCCTTTCATAATTTCATGTAATAGGTAACAATTCCAATTTTCATGTTGTCCATCAAATGATACGGTGTTCTCCTGAAAGGTCAGGTGAGAAGTTCTCGCAACCGGCAGTGGTTGTATGACGAGATGAACGTAAACGAATCAAAAGGAGAATGTAAGGATCTAGTAGGCAGCGCTCTGTAGTTTCTGTCTATCCCCTTGCGAATAAGGCGTGAGTTTATGTATGTATATTGTGTTACGAGGATGTTACTGCAAAGTCCAAAATGTTATCTCCTTATTTACATACTTAGGTACATATTACGCAAAGTTAACTTCTCTTTCGCATCTTATACATTTTCCTATAAATCAATCGTCAAACATCTCAACCTACATGAAAATATAAAAATACAAAAGATAATACCCGAACAACTTCGGCTTCGTACGGCTATTGTCGTCGATGTCTAGTTAATACGTGATCTAATCCCTGCGTTATAACACTTACTTGTGTTATTATGTTAATCTCTATTTGTTCGAGAGACTAAAGGCCGTAGCACACTGGAAACTCCCGCGACGCCACCCCACCCGTGTTCATTGGCCAAATAACGAAGCGTCTCTTTTCGACACGAAACGTGGCCAATGAGCACGCTCAGTTGAAGTCGCGTGGCGTGTTATGTCTGTTTATTTATTATTTCTATTTGTTCGGTCGCGAGAGCACGGAATAAACAATGAAGAAGTGAAAGTCCTTTTAATTCTTGGTTTAAGTGAAATATTGTGTGGCTTTGTGGGTTTCATGTAGTTTATAAATGTCTGATGTTGTTATTTTATTTCTACTGTGTTGTGGTCTTCTGCTTTAATTGAATTCTGACAAAGAGTTTGAAGTAAAGAGGTAGCTTAAATGGAAAATGGCAACGGTTGCCGATATTTTAAGGGTCATTAAGAGTTATTATCTAAGAATAATAAAGTCAAGAAATGTAACTCTAGCTCAAAAATGGCACCACGCAAATGTTTACCGCGGTGGGCGTTGCCGAAAAGGCCACCGCGCACCAGAACCAATCACTGCGCTTGCCGGAATACAACGCTTTACGCAAGCGCAGCTGATTTTCTTATTTGCACATGTGTTCTTTCGTTCGAATACTCGAGCTTTTTGTCAATGTAGTGAAGTTTGGAGCCGAATTTCTTGTTGATTTTGTTCACAATTACGCTTCCTGACTTTTTATTATTCGTAGGTTATTATATACTCAGTGCAGTGGTAACGGTAACTTACGAGTTGTAGGTCATGGGTTCGAACCCAGCCAGGCGCTTTACTTTGTGTAAATAATTTGATCACCACTGCTCTCAAAACGGTGAAGGAAAACATCGCGAGGAAACCGGCATGTCGTAGAACCAAAAATTCGAAGACATGTGACATCTACCAACCGGCACTGGGCCCGCGTGGTAGATTACAGCACACTCCCTCTCACCGAAAGGAGGCCTGTGTCCCAGCAGTGGGAACATTATAGGCTGATTATGGTTATGCTATATACCTACTCATTTATATCGACAAATTCTCTTTTAAAAATACCTCTAAACTCAACACCCTGAGAATTGCAGCTATCTTATTTTTATAATCAGCTTCTTCTTAGCATGTTGATAGCAATCTAAATAGACTCGGCCCAGAATTCGGCTACTTGTTTGGCGCCATCGCCAGCGTCCACCAGTTCCTGTAACGTGCAGCTGACAGGACATGCAGGACACGATCGTTTGTGGAACAGCACCACATTTACACTCCAAGGCGGAGTCGTCTATGAATCTCTACCTGAACAGGTTTTCCTTGCTTCGGCCAACCTGGGTCCGGAGTCTGTTTAAAGATTTCCAGGTTACCCAAGATAATCAGCTGTTATAACAGGGTATGCTTTAAAAAAAAAAAAAAATTGCCGAATGGGCTCGCTCTTGACCTCGATCACGCCTGATGGAAATCGATGGATGGATGTATGTTCAATAAAATGCTAACATCTTTGAATCTAAGAAAAGCACAGACCATAATTATAGTTGTTTAAGAATGAATATTAGGTTTGTGTTAAATACGTGAGACAGAGGACAAGTGAAACACTTAGCGGTTGAATACGCACTGACTTTTATTAGGGAATGACGGGTGGCGCAGCCACTGTATATCAGTAGCTACACATATACAACAGTTTGGTAGCAATTACTTGGTACTTTCGGTTTAAGGTATTACTGAGAAGAAAGGGCATATATACGATATGTTTACCTGCTACGCATATTAACACAGAATTTAGTTTATATAACTAAATACTTAGTTATATTAGTTTACCGTGCCTAGATAAGTATGTGGATGATCTTGAAGCGCCTCTTCAGACTAATGAACTTATCTTTAACCCCACTGCAACTAGCTAGCACCAGAGTTCTGTATCAAGTCAAAGTAATTAGTTCAACTACATATGAATGAGTACATATGTATGTCGGTATCTAAGGTGTATTTACCTTTTATATGTAGGCACCATTTGTTAAGTAGGCACCTAGGTATCATCTTACTTATCAAATCATTCGGAAGAAAATATAGTTATTTTGATGATGGAGTCTGGAGGTGAACAGTGGGACTCCTCATTGGCTAAATAAAATAAATTATTTAAATAAATTATTTTATTTCTGTAAATAGGGTTGTACAAACACTTTTTCACTTCAGTAGCTCAAACAAGTAGGTTTTGCTGCGTGAAATCAGTGAGCAAAATGCGATTTTGCTCACTGAGTGAGACAAAGTAACTTTTTATTTTTTTTTTATTCTACTTTGGGTTAATCATACAATTCGAAACATTCACACTCTATCTCTTTCCCGCCATTAGAAAGAGAGAGAGACAAAGACCAGCCCTTTCGAAGTTCGGATTTTGAATTCGACCTCAAAGACAAACACGTTCGGAATTTCGTACTAACTAAAGAAATTTTGCAAAAAGAAAATTATGTCTTTTAATGTAATTTATTGAATTTTTAACTTATTGTTTTATTTAAACGAAAATAAGTATTTACTGCAAATAAAACTGATATTTAACTTGTAAATATTTATTTCTAGTTTCAATAAATGTTAGGTACTTACGTAATATATTTTGAATAATAAAATATCATGGGTGCTATTTCCGAACACGCCTTAATTTAAATAAAAGAGCGGGAATAAAATTTCGTGACTGGCGTACAGTTGAATAAGTTAAAAAATATTAAAATAATCGTAAAATATGAGTGAAACTAGCGACGAGAACAGTATTTTAACACCGGAAGAGTTAAAACAACAAGTTATTAATGCAGAATTAAGTTTCCTACCTGAGAAGTCTCGCGAGAAATATCTGAAAGCATACCATGTCTTCAATGAATGGAGACTTACAAAGGGCGCAAGCAGTTTTTCGGAGACGGTGTTGCTATCTTATTTTTTAGATTTTATAGAATTGGTATCTACCTTCAATGTTAATTATTTTGATTCACAATAAATAGTTATTTCAATCTATTCCTGTTTATTATTTTATCTCCTAAAGTGTTCTCGCTGCTGAAGTGAAAAGTTATGTGTGTTACACGAGAGCAAAGTTTTTTGCATCTCGTGCCTTTGAATCCCTCGCCACACTCAGGATTCAACTTTAGAATCACTCGCTACGCTCGTGATTCAATCATTGAATCCTTCGCTCGCTCGGGATTCAAAATTAGCACTCGCAGCAAAAAACTACTTTGCTCTCTTGTTGCACAAATAACTATTACACGTCAGTTCAGCGATTTTAATGAAACTTCATACGCATAAGCAGGACAGAAAGGTCTAAAAAGTTAGTTAAGAACATTTTCGAAAAATAGTGTTACAGCCAAATTAGACCGATTTTAAATTTTCCATAGACACTGGAAAATTTAAAATCGGTCTAATTTGGCTGTAACACTATTTTTCAAAACTTTCAAAACTTGTTTTCGAAAAAAAGTCAGTAAAAGTTGGAATTTTGACCTTCAATATCTGCGTAACCGGAAGGTTTCCAGGTATGGTCCAGTACAAAACATGCTTACAATGACGAGGAGAACGAGCGACTCGAGATGTCTTTTTACACCCATTTGTATTACACTAAACAATGTCATCTTTACCAAAAATAGGTCGATCGCATTTGTTATTTCAGTCTAATAAATTAAAAATCAGAATTTATGTAATATCTGTATACAGCCAGGGAAATTAATTGTTAATCAAATTAACAACTTATACCAATTTGCCGTGTCATAGCTATTTCATACAACTGTCAAAGAATGACAGCTGTGATTTAATATTAATGTACGGAAAATTTAATTTGGTATTCAATTTGCTTTACATTAGAATAACAGACTGTACAGTTAGCTTAGCTTAGTTAGATTTACAGTTAGGAAATAAACTTATGCGGTCTACACAGGTGATATTATTGCGTGCGTAATAACTTGACAGACAGTTAACTGTAAACTACGTAAGCGCTGGGCACAAAATGTACCGCAGCCCGTCTGTTTTATCTTGCAAAGTCTGACAAATACGTGCAACATCGTCCTATGCGACATCGTTGGCCACGTAAGTCGTAGAACAGAGGCCCCTCTGTTCTACGACTTACGTTCTCGTAATTTTAAGAACGTTCAGATTATGATCTCAATCTGTTAAAAATACTTCTAATTTCCCTACATTTTTGACATTGATTGTCGCTGAGATGAGATTGCGACTAGATTTTGAACGTTATTAATTACGGAAATTGGCCTTTAGTTATTTAAGTAAGTTATTGTTAACCAATTTTTCTCCTTATATTATTAGGCTTATGAAATAAATTATTATTATGTTTTTCTTGTTGTTCGCTGTCAGTTAGGTAATTTAAAGTGCAATAAATGTATGTTTATCCCAGTAAAAAAAAATACCGTTAAGTTAAACGCATTTAGTGATTTGTGTTGCAAACGGTCTTAAAACACAAGGTTAAAAGAGTTGCATTTATACTGCCTGGGTAGTTACTTATCTGTTGCACTGATTGTACAGACGCTGGCACATCAAGCTTCCCGAAACTGTAATTTTTTTCCAATCAACTTTGAACCTTATGCTTTAGCGATGAAGTTGAAAATCTATTAAAGAAATTTGACAAATTGTAGTAGCTTGATGTGCTGGCGTCTGTACCTAGTTAAACGCCAACGCGCGTGCGCGCGCGCGTTAACGCGCTGTATTTAGTTAAACGTCATCATATACCTACTAATTTCTCAACTATGTTGGAGTCGGCTTACAGCCAAACTGGATACAGCAATACCAGTATTTTACATGGAGCGACTGCCTATCTGACGTCCACAACCTAGTTACTATGTAATACGATACCCCTTGGTAAGACTGGTTGTCCATGTAGCTAATGGTAAAGTCATTATATTTAATCTACATCTAGACGTTTCGAAAATCGAAGCCTCTAACGAGTCTGGTTACATTGGCTAAATGCACAAACCGTGCGAAGCCGGAAAAATAAACGAGTCTGGTTGGAAATACGAGAACTTTTTACTTTTAAAGTAGGTAGTAATAGGACTTGTATGCAAGTACGTAATAGGTTTCGTTCTCCGCCTGCAATTTAACGACATTTTTACTACCAGCTCGAGTTACCGTGAAATGTACTCACAGACGTAATTGGAAAATATTTCCTGCTCTATTGAATTGGCTTTCTTTAGAAATTAAGTGTTTCATGCATAATAATGGTTTTGCAAATGTAAATCAAAGATTAATTATTAAAATGATGAACATTTCTAAGCATAGTTTTGCCTATTAATGTAGAGCAGGGGTGGCCAACTTGGTTAGACCCAAGATCTACTGTTTACTGACGACATCCTGGACGATCTACCAATTACATACTTCTTGAAATCTTAAATGAAACAGTATAGTTCAGTACATAATTATGTAGTATTTTTTATTATATTAAGAGGGAAAATATAATTCGTAACCACTCGTAACTCCGCTAGTCTGTCATCAACTGACTGACGGATTGACAACCGCCCGCGCCCCATCCCGCGTCCCATACGTTTCCCGCTTATTGTTATCGCGCACCGAAAACAAAAGAGAGCTATACTGCATAGAAAAGAGAATAAATAACGTGACGGAACGGTGATTGAAAAATGATACAAGATGATGCGTGCAGCAGTTAGTGTTTAGGTACGTTGCGCAGTCTGTTCTACGCATTCATATTTTTTTCCTTGCCACGATCGACCGGTTGGCCACCCCTGAAGTAGAGAGACTAAAAAAAAATTTGTTCTTTTGTTGTTTAATAAATGGCGGGGTAATTGCGTAACATAATAACAGTAGCAATGGTTTCCATTTTGACAGTTCAACAACATTCTATTATTTATTGTTTACGTTGTTGAGCAGACAAGTTTCTCAAATATATTAACATTGGATTAGCTTATAAATATCCTTCAAAATGATCCAGATTGTGAATGATAGTGTAAGTGTGTTAAGGCACAAACAGGCGCGACACGCGATATAATCGCGCGCGACACAAAGGTAGCACTCGTTGCGCGACTGGCGGTGCCTTTGTGTCGCGTGTGGTGTCGCTCTTGTTTCAAGGAGCCTTTACACAGTTAAGGTGCTGGTAAAATGCCAAATGAAAGATAGGGGCAAACATAAGATGTGCCTTTAAATGTCCATACAATTGATAATTTTATTTTCCACAATTTTACTTTGGAGAGCAGTGGTGGCCAAGTGGTAACGGCCGCGACTTACGAGTTGTAGGTCGTAGGTTCGAACCCGGACAGGCGCTTTACTTTGTGTAAATTATTTCATCACCACTGCTCTCAAAACGGTGAAGGAAAACATTGTGAGGAAACCGGCATGTCCTAGAACCAAAAATTCGAAGACATGTGACATCTACCAACCCGCACTGGGCCCGCGTGGTGGATTACCGTACAGCCTACTCCCTCTCCCAGAGAGGAGGCCTGTGTCCCAGCAGTGGGAAACTCATAGGCTGATTATGTACTTTCCACCCCCGCCAAACTGTAATACGTTTACCTATAACCTACATTTTCTAGTCGTAACAATTTTCTTCACCAGTAATTTACATTGTATCAATAGCGTAGATGGTAATGCAACTGCAGCCTTCACGACGGGACAATTAACCCACTTAAGTTGTTGTTTGAGGTTGCCACCGACCACTGTTGTTATACCGACCGTACGCTGTAATTACGGATAAGGGTTATATTTACTTGCGGTATCGACAAAGTTGCAGGTGGAATTTCTTTGGTCACGATACGTATCAAAGCATGTATCAGACAGGTGTGGTCATATTTAACGGTGTGGTACAGACCATCAAACTGAATAACGTTCTCTATGGGACCAACATGGTGGGAAAAAATAATCAGTCGTCCCATACAAAATTTCAATACCTAGTCGACCCAAATGTATGGGCCGACTACTTATTTTTTCGCGATTACGACATTGGTCCCATGAAAGAGAAAGTGATTCAGTTTATTGGTGTGCACCACATATATCCTTACTTTTGACCACACCTTTTTGCTACATGCTGTATAAGTGATGTGGAATTAGATTAGCAACATTGCAGCGTTAGTAACTCTAGTAACTCAAAGTTACATTGATCGTGATTTAGAAATACTGATATTTAAACACCATCAAAATTACCATTGGATCAGTGGTTGAGTCGCGAAAATGTAACAACTTACAAACAGATAAAGACACTTTCGCATTTATAATAAGGAGGACGGTAGGCCAACTCAAGGTTAAAGTATGACCGCTGACGTGCGGGAAATGGCGACGACCCTAAATAAAATATTCGGTTCCCCAAATATTCTGTGGATTAGATGACTTTTGCCAAGTTGAGTGCTAAAAGCGACCGAAGGCCAAACCAGTACAGTCGTGGGCATTTATACGGTAAATACCTTAGATTTATGCAAGGTACAAAAGTAATTTTCTTCTAAAATCATCTGCCTCATCTGCCTAACCTTTTCCCAACTATGTTGGGGTCGGCTTCCAGTCTATCCGATGCAGCTGTCAGTATTTTACATGGAGCGACTGCGTATCTGACCTCCACAACCTAGGGTAAGACTGGTTGTCAGACTTCCGGGCTTCTGAAGACCTGTTACGACTTTCAAAGATCCACGAATGACCGCCGGAACCAACGGCTTAACGTGCTTTCCGAGGCACGGAGGGGTCTTGGTATGTAAAGACATTCACGGACCAACCGCGTCAAGCGTAGCTTTACCTGATAGATCGTCCCGTGCGGCTGTTATTACTTAGGCACAAGCCTCTTTATAGAGGATGATATTCTCTTAGCATGTATATTTCCTTTTGTTTGTATGTTTTTTTTTAATACTTTTTGATGAATTAATGTTTGCTGCACCGTGCGACGTCATCACGTCGGCGCCGGCTGTCGCTGAAAACCAGCGCTGGGGCTCTGTCTTGCATAGGGTCGCAGCATAATGCTGAGCGATAGCCGTTTTGCGTGGATGTGACGCATGTCAACCTTTTTTTATTGTTTTTTTATTTGTTGTTCTTTTTTGCGTCATGTTTACCGCAAATAAACGTATTTTCTTTCTTTCTTTCTTTCTTCTCTCTAATTTTCTTCTAAAGTGTTCATAGAAATGTAATGGATTTACGAACATAATATTCCGGAAACCATCAATAGTTTCAACCTACCGAAGTCCACTGCTGAAATTTATAATTATATATATAATTAAATATGTTACACTCATGCTCGTGACTGTAGATATCGGGCGGCGCGACGTGTAGAGCGTTCGTTTCCTCCTGCTAATTTGTTAGTATCTACCGTAACTATAAATGGTTTTCTCTCAATTTCAGATATGTTGAAGTTAATATGAATACGCTTATAATAAGGTATAACCTTGTTACATAACATTTTTTTTGTTCATACGGATGTAGTGTAGATGTAGCGTGAAAATTTAAAGACGTGTGACATCTACCAACTCGCGCTGGGCCCGAGTGGTGGATTACGGCCCTCTCACCGAGAGGAGGCCTGTGTTCAAGCAGTGCGACCATTATTGGCTGACTACGTGTGTATATTATGTATAGTCTAGATATATACCAAGAGCCATAATTATTTAGCATTTTATATTTTGATGGGAATGATAAAATGGTTGACGATGATGCACAATTGTATACAAAACTGAAAGGAAAACATGTTCTTAAATACCTCACTTTATCCAAAAAAAATGACCACAAACAAATAAATAACTGAACTCCGTAATAAATATTACAGCTACCTTTATTTATGTGTTAAGATTAATGTTAGGCCAGAAGATTCGGAGTCATTACTTATTAAAGCGCCAAAGGTTTTCTTGCCAGGGGCCCTCGTCTTGATAGTAGATTGAAGTTCCAGTGAATTAGGCGGTCTAATGAATAGATTAGAAATAAGTTACGTTCAAGGGTCTAGAAGCTTCGATATTGTTAGTTAAGTACGGTATTGATCAGGCTCGCTTTTGTAAGGGTTGTTTTAATTGAGATTAATTAGTGACGTAAGAATTAAATAAGGTTTCTTGATATTAATGATTTCGTTGAAAGTAATTATTTATTTATTTACTTATCGTTATTATACCTATAGAATAAACCAATGCAATAAATGCGCTTGTACTAATTTAATCTATAACTGAGGGGCAACACTCGTAATTTTAAGAACGATCACAATCTGATCTTGGTCTCAATCTGTCAAAAATACCTCTAATTTCCCTACATTTTTGACAAGTGCTATGAGGTTGAGCGTGCCGACAGCACGCGGCAGCGGCGCCTCCCCTAAAAGGTTGGTCCGAGCGCGCGGCGCCACTAGTAATGTAATCGTTCAAGTCTATCTACCATTGATATTGATATTAATTGGTACTGCTGCCGTATTTGTCGTATACAGGACGGAAGGGATATTGACGCGAAAAAAATATGTTTTCATAGAAAATTGCTGTTTTCTGTGAAACAGCTGATTAGATTAGATCAGTAGATTAGTGGCGAGGCCTACGCGGTCAAAATATATGGAACAGTTATTTCTTGTTTCAATAACTGACGAAAAATTTCAACTCAGGTGGTTTCAGCAGGATCATGTACCTACTTAACCTCTCGAATGTCTTATGTTACACAGTGCGACATAAGAACAATTAACTTCTATTGTGTCTGCTCATTAATCAATCAAAGGGTTAATCCATGAAAACATTTATACCTATTATAGTTATAGTTTATAACTGTTTAGAATAGAATACTATACATTCTCATCTATCTGTAATCTGTATGCATTTATTATTATAATTAATAATAATAACTTTATTATTTTAATAAAAAATACAGATTTAACATGTTTTATGTTAAGACAATTTTAAATGAGCTTTGGTAGTAATACAATGCAATACAAATCTAAAAACTGAAATCTGTAGGTACACATTATGGAAAACCCTGCCTCTCAAACTAGGCAACCTGTTTCTTAACAGAAAATTCAATTAAAAATATTGAAAAGTAAGCAGATAGCTTACTCAGCTATATTATACAGTATCAATCCGGTATTGCCTTATCGATGACATAGTGTAATACTTTTCACCATCGTAATAGAGTAACTAGTATGAGATTTATCGGGCTACATTCAGAAACTAATCACACTTCGTTAAGTAAGGTGATGAAAAGTTCGTATTCCATTTCACAATACCTCTTTTTAGGCTTCAAAGAAGAACCTTCGAACATAACATAATATTTTAAAATCACAGACAGGCAAAACGTTCTTGCATTCAGCGATCCTTTGTTTCGTGCTCCGGGATCACGTTCAGTTGAATATTTAATATATTATGTGAACTCGAAACTCTCAAAGCTTCATATACATGTGACAAGGTAAGGGATGACGAGATAAACGAGAGTGGGAAAGGGACTATTTAATATAGTACCTAAGTCCACGAGTACTTTACGTAGTGTCAGACGTGGTAAGGCACTGAAATCCTGAAATCAGACTCTTACGCGACGCATCTTCGCAGTAAAACAATTTATTTAACAACAAAACGATCTGTAACCGAATTAATTTCGTTCCTTTAGATATTAATATATTCAAGATATTCCAAGAACAAAATGTTTTTTACTACGCGCTCTCTTTTTATTTTTTTCTGGCTTTCAGCTTGATTTGCCGCTTTGAGTAATTAGGTGATATTTATTTTTTGTATTACCGAAATTCAATAACTACGAACATGTAGAGGTTGCTTTAACTTTTTTAAATGAGTGAAAACAGTCAGCAAAATGACTCCGACAGAGCACAGTGTCTGTAAAAAAAAAACACCAAGCACAACAGATATGTTGCTTTAAATTATGATTCTGTATACTTTGCTAAATAAAAAAAAACAGATTGGGCGGAACATTAAATTCCGTCAAGATTCTAACAGAGTAAATTTTCATTTCCTTTGTTTTAGTATTGTTGGTTACGAGGAAAGGTAGTACAGACAATACAGTGAAATGTCGGTACTTAAGTCATTAAAACCTCTATTAGCTCGTAGCGTAGCACCTTCGTAGCACCCTCGTAGCACCTTCGTAGCGGGCTCTACGAGCGAATACGAATGTCTACAGGCGTCGTTATGTTTAATTTAGTTTTGTTACCTTTTACCTGTTACATCTACCATTGGAACATTAGTACTTACTAATGAAGAAATTACATACTAATGCTACCAACATACTTATGTTGGTAGCGTTAGTATGTTATTTCTTCATGTTACTGCTACGGCTGCGTGCTCGGCCGTTGGATTCGTATAATATAAAGGTTATTTGTATTTTCCATAATAAGAAGTCTGAACATAACAGCATAACTCGACGAAAAGACAATATAATAAAAAAACAAATGTGCAAAGATAATACACAACAGATTTCGGAAGATTAAAACAAATGCCCAGCCCGCCATGATAATTTCATTAAAAAGTATAAATACGTTTCGGTTAAAATGTTAGCAGTAGGGTAATTCTGGGAGTTCATATAAAATGCAAAACTACGTAAACGTATAACTACAAAACGTTAAATCGACTCGTTGTTTCCAAGCTACGGTCTGCTTGGTCTTGAAAATTTTATGAAGCTCACTTGCATGCTTCAACTAAATAGCCTAGACTTCTGTTCATACTGACTGAATTGTTTTTATTCACAACAAAAACATTTTGAATACTTATACAGATTTCTAATAATATGTTCATTCTTCTTCGCAAGGTAATAGTCACACTGTCAGTTAGGATTTTCATATTCAATTCGGTCATTCGATAAAGTGCGCATTTTCTGATTTTCTCTAACAATGAAAAGCTGTCTCGGTTCACGGAGAAATTCACAGATTTCGAGGAAATTTTCTCGAAATGTCAGCATGACGTAAATTGTCTGGATGCACAGATTTTGTTAGAAAATTATTACAGATATTGTTTCACAAGTTTATCGATAAAAGCAGTTTCCAATACGCCATATATTGTAACAGAAATCCAGCTAAACGACACACGACGACATTTTTACAATTTCTATCATAAATAGCCACGTGCTGCAGATGCAATCGTAATATGAAACCGAAAAATTGCTTTAGTTAATTTTCAAGTATTTCGAAACGAAATCCCTTTGTAATATTTCCTTTGAAATATGATTGAGCAGTGTTTCATATCAAGCGGTTTCCAATAATGATCGAAAAGCAGCCGTGTGGGGATTAATTTGAAGTATGGACCTTGATTGAATTTCTCTCTCAATTAATTTAATATAAGCCCACTCGACGTGATCAAGTGTCTGACTTTCAGTTATTATGATGTTGATTTTACTGGTATAATATCCCTCGTTGTTTTATAGATTACTTACTCACTTTAGGTACGGATTTATAGACAAATGGATGTTATGTTGACGAGAGTAATGACCCTCTAAGATACAAGTAGTATATTAGAGGGTCATTACTCTTAATAATCTAAACTATGTAATTACAAACGGAAAAGATCTAATTTTTTGTATGTTTGTTTGTTACGTTTTCACGGTAAAACGGCTGAAAGGATTTGGACGAAATATGCACATGGGTAGACATTCCGACGGGAACGTGACTTATGCGGGTTGCACCGCGGGGTGAGCTAGTTATTTATAAAATTAAAATAAAGATAGAAACTAAATTGTATTTAGATATGGTTTCTGTTATTATAATGTCCGTCACCTTCAGAGTTTAATCTATACATATTATAAATGAAAGTTGCTTTTCGTGTCTGTCTTTGTCAACGCGTTGTTATTCTAAACTACGCCACAGATTTTGATACGGTTTTCACCATCATTTAGAGAATTTATTCTGGAAGGTTTATGTGTATTATATTTATATTAAACCTAAATATAATAAACAAATCTGGATGGTTTTGGCAAGTCGTAAAAACCGTGCGAAGTAGGGGTGGTTAGAGACCCACCCCTGCTACGCACGGTTTTTTTTTTGTTTAGATAGACACTGAATTGTATTTATATAATATATGGCTTCTGTAATTATGATGGTTTCATCATCATTAAGACATCCATAGTTGAACATAGGCCTCCCCCAAGCATCACTGCTTCGACGGGTTTTTGCGGATCTCGCATCCAGCGGATTCCTGAGGCCTTTACCAGGTCATCGGTCCTTTTAGCTGGAGGCCTTCCATACGCTACGTCTTCCGGTACGCGGTTTACTATCTATAACCTTTCGGCCCCATCGGCCTTCCGTTTTGCGAGCACCCTACCCTCGTTTGGCAGTGCTTCGGGCTACGTCGGTTACCTTGGTTCTCCTATGGATCTCTTCATTTCTTATTCGATCCCATAGGGAAACTCCAAGCATAGCATTTTCCGTTACCCTTTAGGTGACTTTCAACCTTATGATGTCTTGTACCTACGGAAATAAATGTTTAATAAGAACACTAATGCTCCCTTGAGAATACACTAATATAATTATTGTTATCATACATATTAGCAAAATAATCATAAAGGTTTATTAATTCTCACAGTGAGACATAATTAAACGCCATAATCTTTCAATGACATACTCGTATAGTCATCACCGTAATATTGAGAATTAACAAGTACAGTCAGCCTCACAAAGATGTATTCGAGAGTTCATTTGATTGTCTTCAATCTTTTGGGGGATTTACGCTAGGTCGATTTTCGTCGCTTACGAAATCGCCTCATACCCTGATCGCCATCCCATTTACACAGGTCGATATAAATGGCAGGTGACTAGTTTATTTAGCATCAAAATGGCGACCTTCATGCGCGGGGCGATCAGTGCGACTGCCTCATTTTCACAGTTGATTTTAGTCACCAACCGCATGCGAAGTGTCTCCCTACGACAAAAGCCGAAACCACAGTAGGTTTCGACTTTGGAACTTGCGACTTTAGTCACCTGCGGCCTAGCCAAGTTGCCAATTAGCGGCTATAGTCACCTGTGTAAATCCCGCGTTACGACCTTTTTCACCACCAAATACACTCTTTTGTTCCGTAATATTGTATCAATGTGTTGCCACAAAAATTATTACAAATTGGGAATTTAATTGTAGCTACATATTGATACAGTATTATCGAACACAAATTGTAGATAATCGAATGAATTTTTGACGTAGTTTACATCTTTTTGAGGTGAATTGTATCATATCAAATATAGGCATGAACACTGAGCCAGTGAATTAAAATAATGAAGGAAGTTTTGAATGATGTATTACGATCTTGACAGCGATATGTGGTAGGAGCACGGCATCATGTTAATTAAGATTAATGTGCATTATTTACGAATAAAATGTTCTTAGCAGTAATTATATTAACACTTCTCCGTTCGAAGAATTCATTATATCGAGTGTAATATATAATACGTCTTTGTTGCTAGGCAATCACACTAAAGTCTATTCATATTAATTCAAGTTAAACAAATATCAATTTTATTTTAATGGTAATTAAGTTGATTTCAGAGGGACTTGCACTATTGAAAAAGTTATAAAATGTTTAAAGTTGTAGCATAAACTGCACTTTATTGTGTAGGAATTAAAGCTATTTTTCCATAAACTCATATTTGTTTACATTTTTGGCAAATAAGTCGTAAATGCAGATTACGTATCATCACGCCCGTTTTCTCGAAGGGTTAGGCAGAGGTGACTCTATACTAGGTACACCCACGTTTCGCCAGGTTATGTTTAAGTCGCATGGGGCGAGTTTATTGCCATTAACCGCACACAAATTTAAACTCCGGTCTGCTCGAAAAAGAAAAGTGTTGATTCTCAGCCTAGTTCGGATAAATGACTTTAGATTTTGATTTTGCTACTGTGAAATTCCTGTCAATCGAGGTCTGGAGCGGCCCAAAAAAACCCACTAACTCTTTGCCCTACCTAGGAATACAGGACCTTACACTCAGTAGTCACGCATGCGACGACTATCAGTAATCATTTTAAGAATAAAAAACTGTGTGGCACTGCGGGAGTGCCAACAGAAGTGAAAACTTGAACAACTAAAGTGGAGTCATTTTAATAGGTAACATTTGACAATTCATCAAATATTCAACAACGTAACCTTGTAACGGCGGGCATAAAATAACATATTTTTTCGTTTTGTTAGAACTGCACAATTGCTTACCTTTTTTCAATTACGATTACATATTTATTGTAATAATGACCGATACGAGTAATTTTACGATTTGCTTTCATTAATAAACCATTCTAAATATAATAAACAATTTCTGATCTAAAGAACTGAACGTCGTTACAAGGTTACGTCAGTTAACCATTTTTCTTTTTAAACACTAGGGATGTTACTCTAAAAATCGAAAGCTGATAAGTAGAATCGAATACAATGATGACTTGTGAAGAAATATCACCATAAATTAATAACCACGTTGTGATTATAATAAAACATTTATTTATTATTCTTTTAACTAACTAGGTATAAAAATACAAAAAATAATCAAATAGAAAAATCATTGATGTTAGGTACAATTTAGGTGGTATGTTGCTGGCAACACCAGTGCCTGTCGATGACGCCATGTCATGTCGCAATTACATGACGCAGTCTTTTGTCGTTGTGCGAAGTGACTGTGCGTTTTTGGTGTGCTCTCTGTTATTTTCTTCTGACCCGGCTTTTTTATTGGACTGATCTTACTGACTACGTTTACCTGGCTATAAATTGGACTCCGATTGCTTAACGATTAGTAAACAAGAACAACATTACAGTCTTACCATGTCGAAACGGGGGAAAACGCTAAACAGTCAATCTCGCGAACTAGTGGTGAAATTGTACAATTATTTTGAACGTGAATCAATTAACGATGGGCCTCTTTTACCATTGACACAACCGAGAGAACGCGTTGCCGAAGCATTGGAAATAGGGAAGAGGACAGTAACTCAAATTCTGAAAGAGAAATACGGACCATCAGGCTCAGAAGATAATACTTTACGTACACCGAAAAAAAGAAAGAGGGACAAGAAAATTGTTGGCATTGATAATTTTGATGCTGCTGCAATTCGCAACCACATTTATGGATATTACTCGAGAAAAGAATATCCTACACGGGAAAAGCTAATAAGTTCGTTAAAAGACGCAGGCTTATTTTTTGGCGGTAAATCGTCTCTATCAAAGGTTTTGAAATCGATTGGCTTTAGTTTTAAAAAATCTGACAAGCGGAAAATCCTGCTAGAACGCTACGATATTATTTTGAAGAGAGTAACATTCTTACGTCAAGTAAATAAAATTACAGATTGGGACAATGTCGTGTTTATTGACGAAACATGGTTGAATGTGAACCATACGGTTTCGCGGACATGGACCGATGATACAGCGGCGTCCACCTCAAAAGTTCCACCGGGAAAAGGAGCCCGACTTATTATATGTCACGCGGGATCAGCTTCTCAAGGTTTTATTCCAGACTGCCTCCTCGCATTCGCCTCTAAAACTACAAGTGATTACCATGAGGAAATGAACTTTGAAGTTTTTAAAGAGTGGTTTGAGAAGCTGCTAGTCAGCTTAGAAAACCCATCGAAAATTATAATGGACAATGCACCGTATCATTCTGTACAAGTTGATAAACCACCAACTCAAGCAAATAAAAAGCAAGAAATTGTCTCGTGGCTGGTAAGAAATGGTGTGGATGCAAGTCCAACTTTATTAAAAGTTGAGTTGTTAAATCTAGTAAAAGCAACTAAGCCGTCCAAGCTCCGCTATGTAATCGATGAACTAGCCCTAGAGCATGGACACGAAGTTATTCGATTGCCTCCCTACCATTGCCAGTATAACGCCATCGAGCTTATTTGGGCACAAATAAAGGGTTATGCAGCGCGGAACAATACTGAACCACCCTTCAGTACTGCTAAAATGATGTCTCTGCTAAAAACTGCGTGTGCAGAAGTCACTACAGAAGACTGGAAAAAAGTCGTAGAGAAAACAAAGAAAATAATTTTACAAGATTTTGAACGAGATGTGAGAATAGACAATATTATTGAAAATGAATTAATAATATCTCTGA
This sequence comes from Luperina testacea, assembly GCA_927399505.1. Lineage (NCBI taxonomy): Eukaryota > Metazoa > Arthropoda > Insecta > Lepidoptera > Noctuidae > Luperina > Luperina testacea. The sequence goes on along the minus strand of OV656763.1, from coordinate 7,263,571 downwards.
GTGCTGACAGCAGTGATGAAGATGACAATACTTTTAACAGTTCTGATAGTTCAACTGAATAAATGCAATTTTTTTGTTAAATTGTGTACTTGTCTTATTTTGCTCCTTAAATTTACGAAAATAATAATAATAATAATGGGACAGGGATTTGCCTGATGATTTTTAAAATTCGCGTATGTTTCAAGTCCGTATCGATTCATTCACTTTAATCGATGTTTATAAGCAGGTCACCTCACTATGAGGATAAAACTGACAGACGTCAAATGTTACCTATTAAAATGACTCCACTGTGTGTATTTTGTGAATCGTCTTATAAACAAAACACGCGCGGTACCGGCTACGGCCATCCGTCTTACGAATTTTTGGTCGGGTCACGTGTCCTCACGCGAGTTTAACATTTTTTACCCATTACAAAAAATGTACAACGCTGCTAAAGAAGTTTTCACTTCAATAACTTGAAGACGTAAAGGACCTATGTAAGTATATCTACATTAAGGAAGATATCTTATGTAATGTGTTTGACGATAAGCAGATAAAAACAGCAAACAGCGGGGAGCAGTGGTGGCCCAGTGGTAATGGCCGCGACTTACGAGTTGTAGGTCGCAGGTTCGAACCCAGACAGGCGCTTTACTTTGTGTAAATTATTTCATTACCACTGCTCACAAATCGGTGAAGGAAAACATCGTGAGGAAACCGGCATGTCCTAGAACCAAAAATTCGAAGACATGTGACATCTACCAACCCGCACTGGGCCCGCGTGGTGGATTACGGCCCACTCCCTCTCACTGAGAGGAGGCCTGTGTCCCAGCAGTGGGAACATTATAGGCTGATGATGATGATGAGATAAAAACAGAAGAAAATGAGTTTCAATATCTCTTGAATCTCCACATTATACAACAATAACTTCGACGAGTAATCACAAAGATTTATAGGTCATTGCAAGAAAGCTTTTCATGAATCATAAATCTTACTATCACAATAAATATCTCATACCTAACTATCACTGTCGATCCGGTAACCGAAATCTCAATAACATTTGTTATCGAGTGCTGGCCCAACATTTATCTTGGTCGCAACTAATTTGGCTGTGTTTGTCAAACAATATTCTGGGTAAACCGATTAGAGACCGCACTGAGTAACCGATTACAGCTGAATAGACATGGAGAGGGCCCTCAGATAGTTAGGAGCGAGATTATTGACTTCTAATGTAATTTATGCCTTCGACAAATCGTAGCGTTGGTATAAATGTAATAATTATTAGGTTAGCTTTGGTTGAAATGTTGAATAATATTGCATAATTAAGCAATATTAATTTGTTCTTAAATGATTTTATTAATAAATAATAAAATTTAAGCCTTCAAGCAGTAAGACAGTATCATCATAATCATTTCAGTCGAAAGACGTCCACTGCTGGACATACGCCTCCCTCAAACACCGTCACATAGACCGGTTCTGTGCTTCTCGCATCCAGCGGACTTCACCAGGTCATCGGGGACAGGCGTTATATGTAATTTATGGAAGTATATTTACTGGAAGTTTGGTTTATCCTTTCATACTATATTTTTAAGAAATAAGTATGCTGTAAGTTAGGGAGAGCACCAAAATTAGTTTTGGTGCTCTCCCTAACTTACTCCTTACTACACTTACTACTCGACTTAGTTTTTCAGCGATTTTAGAATCGCTGAAAAAATAAGTCTCTCAAAGCAAAAACGTCACTTCTTTTTTTAAATCACGTTCGTTTCGTGAATGTTGAACTATGAACCACTTTTAAAGTTCCCCAATCTTGGCAGTTCAAGTCGATGTGCGATCTACTTGAGAACTTTGTTCGACATGAAAACCTTTTCAGTCTAGAAATTATAGAAAAATCGGTGCAAAACCCACGTGAAAAAAATATACCGTCGCGCGTCGTTCGAGAGCTAAGATTTTTGAAATTTTTTGTACCGCTCAAGTTAATACGTTGAAAATCGACAGGCGAAATTCAGCATTTTTCACCAGTACGTAAACCGTATCGCGCCAGCATTCTGGTTTGTTTGTGCAGACTGCGGGCGTTGTTCATTTTTTTGGAATAAAAATACTCAGTTTTTCAGTACAAATACTAACCCTTTGTATGTGCCTGCCCATATGTAACCGAGCAAAATACAAAAAGCATTTGTAGTCCGAATGTTATCGAAAATGTGGTAATCATTTTATGCTAAAAGAAAAATAAATACAATGAAAACGAGTGGTCGGACTTTTGCGGACAGCACAATTAAACTGTTTGCTGTGTAATAACTACATTGTGAAACGAGCTTTGAACAGAGCTAATGTTGAAGTTATTAGATATTTATTACATGTTTAAGGACAAAGTAACGAAAAACATCCATAAAAAGCATTTTATTGAGCCATTCTTTCAAAGTTCGGAGGAAGTAGGCTGTAACACATAAAAGCTCAGACAATATCTAACAATTTTATTTCATATTAGCTTTGGCCCGCGGCTTCGCCCACGTGAATGTTGGAAAATTATCCCACGGGAACGTATTACCGGAATTAAAATTACCCTTTGTGTTAATCCAGGATATAAATTATGTGTGTACCAAATTTAATCCAAATCCGTTTAGCTGTTTTTGCGCCAATCCGGAATTCATTCAGACAAACAGATAAACGGACAAAAAAATTGGTTGTCTGTAAAGTCGGTTTACTGACTGTGACGTATTAATAAAGCACAAGCAGCGCATGCACGTGCGCGGGTGGGGATTGGCATTGCTCGCTCAACTGCCGGCCGGTGCGGGTGTGTGCGCTCCTTGGTGAAACCAGTGTGAGGCTTTTATTTATACCTATTCGTATACACAAGGAATCAGGACACCACACGTGGCGACGAGCCCTCAAGTAAGTGGTAAATTTTGCTGATACATGCAAAAATAAAATAAAAAGGAGGGAGGAAACGAACTCACGTGCACGCAAATAATAACAACCTTACGGTTTTGTGAGCTACTGATTGAGTGGTATATGTACCTACCTATTTATCCAAGGACTATATAAAACAATGACTAGATATGACAAATAACAAACACAGTGTTATTTGTCTGATATATTCATGACAAGTTATTGTCATGTAAACCTCTTGCAATATCCATACTAATATTATAAATTCGAAAGTAACTCTGTCTGTCTGTATGTTACCTTTTCACGCCTAAACCACTGAACGGATTTCGATAAAATTTGGCAGAAGCTAGTATAAAATAAAAGCAAGGAATACTTTTCTCAAAAAAACGTCTGTCATATATTGTTATATTCTGGACGGTAGACGTGGATTCGTGTATTGATTTTTCTGATATTGGTGAAAAATCTTAAAATAAGTACCTAATCGATGGTAACCGTCAACTATTTAGCTAGTATATAGTATAATGAACATTTTTATATCTTGTGACTTTAGTCTAAATGTAATTAATAGAAATCGCGGCTTACCGCGTAAGTCCGCGTAAGTATAATCTATGCAGAGACATTATTTATTTAAATACCTACGTAGTAAGAATGTTTAGTGTAAATTATAATACCTCACTATTGATCGCATTCTTCCTAGATTACTTAATGATGTTTTAAGGTTGAAGTAAGTAACTCGAATGTCGTTAGTAATAAAAAAAAAAAAAAAAAATGCTTTATTGACACAAAAATATTTTACAAGTTGATTTTGGCAAACAGTAGGTACAATTCTGCAATTGAACACAATTCGAATGACCACTAACACCTAAACTAGGCCGAGCCTGTACCTTAGGCGTTAGATCTTTCCCGGGTAACTATCTACAGACGTGTACATTAGAATCCAATTGTATATTGTAAACAACTTTTGCACATTAAACCAATACAATAAGTAATAGTAATGTTAAATCAGATAAGTCAAATATCATTAATCATTATATTAATATCTTTTAACCTACAGTGCAATGGGTACATGTACTACCAATTGATATACTAGGTACAGTTTTATTATTATAACAAGTGTACCAAAGTGTATTATTGTAACTTGCCAAGGTGCAATAAGGTGCCAAGGAGCACAAAGTACTTATTTTTCCAAGGTGAAACAAGGTGCCAAGGAGCACAAAGTACTTATTTTTCCAAGGTGAAACAAGGTGCCAAGGAGCACAAAGTACTTATTTTTCCAAGGTGAAACAAGGTGCCAAGGAGCACAAAGTACTTATTTTTCCAAGGTGAAACAAGGTGCCAAGGAGCACAAAGTACTTATTTTTCCAAGGTGAAACAAGGTGCCAAGGAGCATTAAGGTGTAATTTTGCCAAGGGCATAAACATAAACAATGCAAATTATATTATATGGATGAAATTAATTAATATTTTCTTTGTCACCTTTATTGTAACTCAATTTTTGATGTTTTAGTTAATATCTATAAAATATCTCTAAACCTAATGTAATATAATGTTACCGGCATAGCCATATCTACTTCACTAAACCTTATGTAATATAATTATGTGTAAATCACACATACATTGTAGCTTATTCGTTATGCAGCCATCATAGTAAAATACCGATCTAAGACTTATCAAATCATTTATTATTTACTATTATGGTATTATAGTGTTGTGAGAACATACGGATATAACAGATAGTAAGATTGGCCAAATAAACATAACTGGGTACAGATTGCTGATAACATAATATTACGAGGAAATTTAAGATCAGTAATTTGTATTTTACCGATAGTACCTATAAATAAAATGTGAAACACCTTACCCAATAGCGCCAAGGGTGCAATACAAAGGCATACTGACATTGTTTCAAGTCGGCCAAAATGTCCAATCTACCACCGGTAGAACCCTTGCAATGCGATGGCAATCCCATGTCACGGGGATTACGCTGGGAGAAATGGATGAGAGCCCTAGAAATATATCTCCTTGCGACAGGCATAGATACACCCACCAAGAAAAGGGCCAAAGTCAAAGTCAAAGTCAAAGCATTTATTTCAAATAGGCACATAAAAGGCACTTTTGAACGTCAGAAATTACAACAAATAGAATTGATTCTGGTCGCCCATTCCAAAAGGTAGTTTTCGTGTGGAGAAGAACGGGCAAGAAACTCCACCGTTACTCTTTTAAAATATTTTACAAAATTTTGTATACATTAATTATATAATAATAATATGTGAACACGATGCACCTAAAATAAAATTACTATACCACAATAGGTAAAAGACTTAAAAATGAAACCATGACATATAAATTAAGTATCTGATAGATACATGGTGCTCACATATTTACAAACATGGTAAAAGTAAACGATATAAAAAAAAAAAAAAAATTACAAGTAATAAGTCAGGGTGTGAGTTAAAGTACTAGTTACAGAATGTAAATCCACTTCCACTCTTCTTCATATGGGAGGGACATCCTTACAAGGAATTAGAAACGCGATAGGACGCGTGTGCAAACGTAACAGCACACAATACGACAGCTGATTTGTGTTTTGCTGAAAATTCACTACAAGGAGGTCATGTTGTGGCCGTCATTAAGGCGCACAAAGAAAGCAGTATCAACTTGGCTATCGTAAATAGTACAAAGGACGTAGCGTGAAGCTACCAGTGACGTGGAGCGACTTCAAGAATCGAGCCAAGCAGCCCGCAGCCGTCGATGAAGCCCTTCGTGTGCTGCAAGTGAGGGAATCCAGGACATGTTGTGGCCCGGTGCACGAGAAGTGGCAGCCAAGCAGAGAGTGGAGGTGGAGCACGCGCTGCAAGCAGCAACGGCGAGCGGATGTTTGCGTCGTACAACTACCCGCAGGCACGTTAGAACATAAAGGTGGGCTGTATTGTTTTGTTTAAGTTTCTGGTGCTGAATGCTCGTCAGTAAAAGCGAGTTGTGCAGGCAAATTAAATGCCAAACGAGTTAATAATGTTGTTGCGTTGACGGGTATTGGTTAAACACGTGTATTCAGCACAAAACAAATCATAAGAAGCGTTGCGAATAGCGAGTCACAACTTGAGATTCTATTACATTTCTACACGACATTTACTTGCAAAGTATTATTTTGGGTAGGTTATTTTGTGTTATTAGAAAACGAAGAGTGAAATCAGATTATCAGACTAATCTAGATAGGAAGTTCAGAGGTCCATTTAAGGTAGTGGAAGTTTGGACAAGTGATCGCTATACGTCATAAGCTTTAGATTCTAACCGAACTTACTAGTATGCTCACGATCGCATATCAAAGATGCCTCTAAGTAGTGTTCCTAACGTGTTAAACGTAGATGGCGGTGAGGATAGTTCCTTCACCGTAGTAGAGCACATACCATGGCTAGGTCGCACTGTACGTACTTGTCTGTAGTCGTAACTGCAACTCGCTTGTGAGTTGTTCAGGGAGCGATGGGCAGCTGGTGGTGCAGCGGGGACCAGGGTCTCAAAGGAGACTATTGCTGTGTTGGTTTCCTAATAACCTGGGAGTCGTAGACTATATGGGAAGTGATGTGTGTTGGTCGTATCACTTGAGGTGATGACTATATTGGCATGAGTGTCACTAGGTGCTGCGGCAGCCGGGCCATGAGCGTTGTATGTGGTCTACTGATGCAGTTCCTGACCAATTATTACCAAGGTTTGGAGGAACCGCCCCTAAGACGAACCACCGACCGAATCTTTTGTTATCAATTATCGTTTTATTAAATGTGGTCAGAATTGGCCGAGTGGAACATGTACTGCTGTTGATTTTTTTGGTTACAGGTTAACACAGACAGTGGGGGACAGCGCTGCACTCTTTGGATCTCCTGTACGAATAATCGCTGATCAAGGACGGTGCTTTTCGAGCGAGGAGTTTCAAGACTTCTGCCAAGGAAACTGTGGATTGCAACCACTACAGCCATTAAGCCAGCTATAGATCTATTGTCTACTGAATTTGGTGAGTCGTTTTCATTTTGTTTTGACTCGGGTATCCAGTGCTTCCCTGGTAAACAACAAAAAAAAAAAACGGTTACATTGTTAGGTATAGCCCAATCTAGTTAACGATGCAATTTTTAAATACGCTCACGATATGAATGATGCCAGTAGGTTATTACCAGTCGAAATAGATGGTGATCACAGTGGTAATGAGCTATGAGCAGGCCTAAGTAGTGGGAACCACGCGAGTAGGGGTTCTCTATCGGCCGTAGTAAAAAGTGTGTAGTCACACATGGATCCATGCGCTGGATGTGTGAGAGCAATGCGATTGCTGGTCGGCCGGAGTGCCGTGGCGTTGAGTGGTTTACTCGTGTGTGGGTTTCCAGGTATCTGAGGCTCTTAGTGGAAAAGATTATTGTTGTAATGTGGATAACGATGGTACATGGCTCTGGTTGATGTTTTTGTTATGATTGATTAAAGTTTGATTACATGGCTCTGGTTGAATCAAGTACGCTCATGAGGCTAAGGCATATGTTATGGCACAGGCAAAGGGATCAGAGTATTAATGACGAATTTGAGGAAAGCCAAGTAAAAGTCTTGTTGATGAAACAGAGCAGAGAAAGTCGAGTGATAGTGGTCAATCTTAGTTCGGCTGGTCGGGGACCGTACCAGTAGTTATTACATAGTCGTAGCCCGGTAGAAATCGGTGTCTCTTGAGGTAACTCAAGTAGTCCGTGGGTGCGCGATGCGTGTTTAACTCTGGCGGAGGTCGGGGTCTTGTAGAGACCATAGAGTCCGTGGGACTCGGAATTCAGGAGGAATTCAAAGTAACAAACATGAGGTTTATTGTAGGGGCTTGATGAAAAGCCACAGGCCACGAATAAGATTCCTCTTGTGTTTTGTGATGCTCTAAGGATGTTATTAGCTGCTCTATCATGTTTAGTTGATTATTTAGTTTGTGATCTTGAGATTTGGGTATCAAATAATGATTAATACTCTGAACTCTGCAATTATTTTAGTTCGAGCGAATTTTCATTGTGTTTTTGTCTGTACCATATTTGGTCTGGAGTGACCGAGCTCTGAGATACTTTGCGGAGTATGTTTGTTTACAGATTAACACACGAGGACGTGTGCATCGCAGGATGGCCGTGTCGCATCCGGTCATGCATTTGACTATTCGGAACGCACTTGTGCTCAGAAACTGTCCCGCGTTCCGTATCTGGTTGTGTCGTGTACCTACAGTGTGTAATTTGCTAGTGTGACTAAATTGTTCGTGAAATTATAATCTTATTTAAACTGCAAAAAAAAAAAAAAAAAAGAAAATAAGCTTACTACTAATAATGAGAAGCAAACAGATGATTCAGAGAATGAAATTGATTTGATAGAAGCAAAAGAATAAATAAATAACTTGGTTAAATTATATAATAAGTATTCATTGGAAAATAAATGTAACATTGTCAAAAATTATAGAGATGTTGATTTGAAGTATAAATTACTTAATTGAATTGTGTATAATTAAAATTAATAATCATTTATTTAACTTCTTATGTAAAGGAAGAGGTGTGACGTATTAATAAAGCACAAGCAGCGCATGCACGTGCGCGGGTGGGGATTGGCATTGCTCGCTCAACTGCCGGCCGGTGCGGGTGTGTGCGCTCCTTGGTGAAACCAGTGTGAGGCTTTTATTTATACCTATTCGTATACACAAGGAATCAGGACACCACACTGACGATAGTTGAACGTGACGTCATAAGAAAATACTGATGGAATAGTTGCATTGCATTTTTTAATATTCGCTTGCACTTCAAGCCGCCATGGAACGCTACAGAGCGAGGCCGCGAGGTAACGCTACATGAGTCATGTTTTTTCGTGAGTGCAGCCAGCTTCATCGATTTATTAGACGTTGTCACGTCAAAAAAAAATGTTATTTTGGCATCAGACTTGTTTCCACACCTCGTAGCAATTACTTAAAAAAAATATTCAATGTACAGTTTTGACTTCTACAGAGAAAACAAAGGGCTCAAAATAATTACGAAGGTACTTTCACATTAATGATCGTAATACAAGTAATTTCCCGTAAAATATTACTGTGATAAACACTAATTTAAGTTTTATTTGGGTCAGGCTGGCTCCAGGCAGGCGCGGCTCACAAAAGATGTAACAAAATTAGTTATGAAACATCTCCTTCGATGGCTGCCGCATAAGAATGTAAACAAGTTGTTTTTAAACTTACAAGGTCTTTATATTAACTTGGATTTGTATTCAGTCTTTTCTGTGTACAAATACCTGACGATTTTTCATTTGAGAATCTGAAACCATCTGTAGATACGTATGTATAGGCGTCAGCACATCAAGCTACTACAATCTGTCAAATTTTTTAAATAAATTTTCAACTTTATCGCTCAAAGTTGATTGAAAATTGATGGAAAATTTGTCAGTTTCGGGTAGATTGATGGGCTGGCGTTTGTATGTGGGTATGTTACTAGGATTTTCACTTTTTTTAAGTGCGTATAATATCATAGCACCTACTTAATTAATTTCAGACTTTATTTGTCACACTGCAAGGTAATGGCTGCTCGTCTCATAATGAGACGAGTACGAGAATTAATATTTTTTGTATAAAGTCAAAGTTAAATCATTTATTCCAAATAGGCAAATAAAAGCCTTTTTTTTTTGAGGCCCCGTGGCTATATAATAACAGCCGCACGGGTCAATCGATCAGGTTAAGCTACGCTTGCCGTAGTTGGTCTGTGGATAGGTGACCATTTTTACATACTGAAACCCTTCCGTGTCACGGAAAGCACGTTAAGCCGTTGGTTTGTGATTGTCCGAAAGGGATATCGCTGGCCCGGAACATAAAGGGCGGCTAAGGAAGGAACACGGGTGGGTTTAGTCAGTAAGAGTCTGACACTCCCTTCCGCTCCACCGAGAGCGGGAGAAGTAATTTGATGATTACCCATGCTAAAAAAAAAAAAGCCGTTGGTCCCAGCTGTCATTCGTGGATGTTTGACAGTCGTTACGGCCTACGGGTAGTCAGAAGCCAAAAAGTCTGACAACCAGTCTTGCCAAGGGTAAGGGATTACCCAGTAACTGGGTTGTGGAGGTCAGATAGGCACTCGCTTCATTTAAAATACTGGTATTCAGCTGCATCCGGTTAGACTGGAAACCGACCCCAACATGGCTAGGAAAAGGCTAGGCAGATAGATGATGACATAAAAGGCACATTTAACGTCAAAATTTACAAAAACATTGAATTGATTCTAGTTGCTCGTCCAAGAGGTAGTTTCGTGTGGAGAATAAAATCAAGAGTCCGGATGTTATATTGCGATGCGGACGTTGCGTACGTGGGACCAGTTTGTCTCTCTACTTTTGACGATTGATCACCATGCTTGCGAGGAAAACAAAACGAGATACCTCTCGTGGTATTTTCCTTGGCCAATGCTATCCATAAACTTTGAGTTTATTTGTATGCATGGTGGAAGAACATACATTTTTACCTTAATACATGCTGGTTTCAAGAGATTTTTTTTTTAAAACATTTAGGTAATATGTAGGTAATTCTGGTTCTGAAAGTAAGTAGAGAAACTGTAATTTGTTACAGCGCCCCAAGAGAGATTACTAATATTACTTAAGAAGTCTGGTCTCCCAAATAATTACTCCGCTTTGCTGAATTTTCAAGCAGGATTCCCTTCAGAGCTGAATCGGTCAGTCTTAATTCATTATTTGACAGACAAATCCTTTCATAACAAGCCAGAGCGTCTTCATCGTTTCAAGAAAACCGCATTATGTTGTTCAACATGATAAAGAACCCATTAAAATTTGTTTCAAGGAATTATGCAAATGAGATTGTAAGCGCTCGCTAACAAGATAGGACGCTCGCAAAGATTGTTGCTAAACTCAATTCAGTTCGCCTGTTGCTCTCTCCTTTGTGGATACCTGCGCCTGGCAAATTACCCGGGGACGCTGAACAAGCGAACAACTTACAAATAAAAAATTAACTTAGAACGGATGTAGGAATACCACGTGACTGGGAACGCTGCGGGCCTTCTACTTCTCATGAAATGAAACGCAATTATTTGAATTTTGATTTATTTTTTCAACCTAACATTGTCGTAACTTTCTTAACTCGACAGATCACCAGCTAAGATAACAGGTGTACTCAACTATGAACATTGTTCATACCACTTAAATTATTATACGATCAGTACCGAAAAACAATTATTCATCATTATCACGAAATTTACTTTTTATCACGAAAATACTATTCTTAATTTTACTAAATTCCTTTTAATCAATTCTTTTACATAAACTTGAAAATATAAATTATATTAAACATGAAATCACTCGATGTCTATTTATACAAGAACTCTATTGTAGCTAATAATTAAAACGTCGATCGATACCATTTCAAGTCTCGGTAAAGATTGAGTAAAGATGGAAGACATTACGTAATTAAAAGATAGCGTCTTGTGGAAGGAGATGCAATAAAGTAATTAAATATAATGTTAATGAGGACAATAATTTTGATATTTCAATGGAATAAATGGCATAACAAAATCATAAGGCTAAAATGCTAAACACTAGGTTTGTTGTAATGCTTTCAATAGTATAAAATAGAGTAGGTTTTAGTTTTCGGAATGACATAAAGTTAACTTCATTTTCTCGGGGAACTGTCTTACATTTACAAAACTTTTCACATGACATATAACGAAAACTTAATAAAGACTCAACAAGAATCATAATTTAATGTATCTACACTCCAACTCCTACAGTATACATTGAATCTCAGAGACTACCCACATTCAACTTCACAAGCTAATACATTAGAAATAGGAAAGGCACAGTTGAAGTATAAAATTTATTGCTGACTTCCCTAACTAGGTACGATCTTTTACAGTAAGTAACTAGAAAACCACATAGACATATCTCAAAATAACCAGCAGTTTGTGCTTTAAATTAAACTTACTTTGAAATTTTAGGTAGGTACTTTAACTTACTCTGTCTTGCTCTGTGGCCTTTTATAAAGTAATTTAACAAGCGGGAAAGTTTTGAAAGACAAGCAACTAGGTATCAACTGCTCAATTATAATACTCTTACAAAAATTTCGCTTAATTTAAAAGGTCTTGTAGATTTGGCACGGCTAGTGATAGATCGCACTAAACATTCAAAATGATACAATCTAAGTTCGAACTATCGTAGAGCATAACTTATGTTAACAGATCAGTTTTGCGATGTCGTTACTCACAATCTACTTCGTTCTACCTAATGTCGACTCTACCTTTATGTGCGTATTGCCAGTTACACGTCTAAGTTACATACATGACTCTGTAAGAAAATAGGATTCATTTATATTCAGAAAATATTATTTTAAATCTTTAGAGAGAAAATACTCAATTCACGAACGTTTGGTTCCGCTTTAGATATTAGATTGACAAAGATCTAGCTAGTAACAATACTCTACGAGGCTACACAGTCGTTGGCTAACAGATACTTTACAAGTAATCACGACTAAGTACCCACATCGAAATTATAATAGTTATAGGCTTTTTTCGAATCGTTGGATTACACAAATCGTTTAACACTTAAATTTCAATGATTTGAAACCCGTTCTTAAATAAAGTCTAACATTTAACTGCACACATAACTTTAAACGAGTCAGTGGCTGTACGATAAACTGAACCTATTCATGTCTACAAACCAATACTTCGTTGAGGTTTACTTTGGAAAATCTTATAGGTAGTATTTATTAATAATAACAAATTAACCTTTAACAGCAAGCACCGTACTAATAATAAAATTACAAAGTAAACTTTAGCTCTCGTAGAAAACGTCCCACCACAACAAATTGACTAGTTCTAACTCCTATCTACATATTTCTATACACCTTAAACTAAATTTATTAAAGTCTCTTTATGAAGTAGTTGAACCGGCCGCAAATGGTGAAGTGAGGGTTAGGTCGGATGTGGGAAAGAAAAACTAGGAGAAGTTCGCGTCTGAACGGGCAATATCCTTCTTTCGTTAATATCGACAACGCAACACAACACTAAAACGCACCAAAGTCAAGATTAGTTTATAAAATCGTCACTTCAATTACTGTTCGTGCAACCGAGTTCAAGCTTTCACTGTCCCTTGAGCATACAGACTTATAGAGATAGGTCGAGGAGAGAGAGAGGAGAGGTCACCCGGACGTCGCTTTGAGCGGCGTCTAGATGTAGACTTCATGGTGTTGCTGCGGCCGGCCCCGCCGGGACTAGGAGCCTCGCTCCGACAGTTCCACGACATCGTCCGGCTCTGGCCTCGTCGTATCTATCTTCCGCCTCTCAGCTATGACTATTCTTATTTTCTCCTCCTCGGTTATTGGCTGATCGACCAATTCAGGCGTAAGTTGGTTGGGGGAACGCGATGCTGTGCTCGCGTCCATAGCGGCCGACTCTGTGGAGGATCTCCTCCTGGGGCCAGTCAGTCTTAGACTCTGCCTGTTGGAGGGCACGGCGAGCAGCACAGGTCGCAACAGGCGCGCCTCCTCGCCGCGGAGGGAGTTCCTCTTGTCGACGCGCTGGCGCCTGTTCTGCGCGAAGGAATCTCGTCGCGGCGGGCTGCCGGGCTCCAGCTGGTCGGCGTCGTCGGCGTCGATGAAGCGCGCGTCCTCCTCGTAGAGTGCGGCGGGCGGCTCAGACGCCGAGTCCTGTCGGCGGCGCCCGAAGGCGTGAGGGGATAAGGAAGCCCGTCTCGGCGGTAGCGATGTCGGCAACAAAGCGGTTTGCGAGTGCAGCGTGCGCCGGCGGCGTGCGGGGGACGGTGCTGGTTGCTTGGGCTCGCTGTACGTGAAGTTAGCTGGGAGGGACGGTACCTTATTCAGCGGCCGCGGCGGGCTCATACACTGTTCTAGAGCGCGGCACAGTGCTCTGTCTTCTTCATCATCGGCCTCCCGTTCTAACTCACGTTCTAGTTCTACGTCCATGTCATTTTCATCTTCCATTTGTTTATGGGATTCTTCTAGGTGTTTCATGAGTACCTGTCAAACATGAACATACAATTATTTTCTGACCACATAACCATATGCACCAAGTAATCAGTGGAATAACGCTGAAGATACTTACAGCGACGACAACATTGACGAGTACGAACTGTGCCATCAGCACGAACACGACGAAGAAGATGGGCGCTATGATGGTGGACACGCAGCAGTTCCTGACGCAGTCCACAGAGCTATCGCAGTCCTCTCGCAAGGTGTCCTTCATGATGCCGTTCCAGTTGTCTCCGGTCGCCACGCGGAATAACGTCAGGAACGCCATTCCGAAATTCGCGAAGTGGGCGTGTTCACCTAGACCTGTCAAACAAAATGTGTGTAAAACAGTGAAGGAACAACATCTGCAGCTTAAGTATTATAAACTTCCTTACCTTGACATGGAATTTCGTCAGAGCATTCAAGCCTCCCAAAAAGCTCTACACCAAGCGCAGCAAAGATGAAAAACAGCAGAAAGAACAGGAGCCCCAAGTTCCCTACTTGCGGCAGAGCTTGCATCACTGTGTCCAGTAGTGCTCGTATCCCTTTCGCCATCTTCAGTAGTTTTAGTACCCTGGCTATCCTCAACACCCTCATTACCCTCATAATCGTCGGATTTATTGGAATTATATTAGTTTCTAACTCTTCTAAAACTATTCCCACTATAGATAAGATGACGATAATTACGTCTAGTTGATTCCATTTGTCTTTTAAGTATATTTTGAACCCTAAAGCAACAAGTTTCATAATTGCCTCTAAGATAAACACAGCGGTGAAGAAATAATTGAATATCTTAAGCGCATATTGCAGAGCTGGCGGCATTCTGTAGTATTCTATGGCCATCGTAACCACATTTAAGCCAATGACACCGGCTATAGCGAGGTCGAAATATTTAGATGTGACTACGTTGTGGACGAATAATCGTATTTGTGAATAGTCTGCATAATACGGCCGCATGTGCATTTCTGAAACAAAATGTACATAGTTGAGAAACAGTTCTGTTTTATGCGGTATTTTGACAGGATCATGTTTTGTATTTAACTTTTGTTTGTAGATTTATTTACGTAGGTATGATTTATTAACGACTTTACTAACTTCTTCGCTTCTTCTCCATCTGCAGTGCTCTCTTGGCTGCCCTCCTGACTCTCTCTTCCTTCTCCTGTTCCTCGCGGCAGCGGTGAAAGTTCTCCACTACGACGCCCACAAACATGTTCAGTACGAAGAACCCGACGAGAAGAATGAACGCAATGAAGTATAGAAGACGCCATTCTGAGTAGTTTACTATTGGCTGCAGAAAAAAAATATAAGCTTTTAGAACACGAACGGTAATGAGAAAAAAGTGTTTGTTTTAAAGCTGGCTTGAAAGAAAATATGCAGGTCTAGAGTGCCGTAGTGTGGTTAAATATATTAGCTATAACAATTTTATTTCGTCATAAGAGCTATTGAACTTTTAAAACATAAATCGTGTGTCAAAGAAGTATTCGTTTCTATTTTTTTTCGCTTCGATTACTTAAATTGTGAACTTTGTAACAGTAATTCCGGTAAGTTCTAAGCGTTTTAAAAGCGTAAAACGACGTCGTTATCGTTTTGACCGTTTCCAACATCTGCCGGGTTTAAATTGACATCATCAAATACTTCAGACAAATTGGAAAAATGTTGTAGACTAAAGTTGAACTGGAAACTCCGAAACCTGATACTAGAAGTGCAAATCTCGTAATTTTAAGAACGTTTACAGTCCCTTCTGTCTCAATCTGTCAAAAATACCGCTAATATCCCTACATTTTTGACATTGATTGTCGTTGAGACGAGATTGTGACTAGATTTTGAACATTTTTAATTACGGGAATTGGCCTTCAGGCTAAGTAGCCTCGGCTGTCCCATTTCAAAACCTAGTAAGGGACACTTTTTACAAAAATCATTTTATTGCATAATCTTGCTAACCTAGAAGGTCTCTACCAAATACAAAAACACCAGCGTTTTAAACTTACATAAAAGGAGATATATTTAAACATCGATACCTCGTAAGTGCACCTTTCACTCTCTAGTGACCATTTAAAACCTAGTAAGTCACTTTAACCAATTCAAAAAAATACATTCCATAGGCTGACCAATATTACGTTTATGCGCTCTCCTGTAAAATTTCATTTTAAGTCCTTACTAGGTTTTGAAATGGGGCAGCCGGCCTTTTAAACAAATCTTTTATTTTATTTGGTAAAAGTCAACCCTACACTGCGAAGAGAATAATAGCACAAGTTTTTTAATGCCGTGTCTGTACCTGTTGATCAACCCCAACTGCGTCGAGTCCGGTATACATAATGTTCACCCATCCATCTCTAGAACTCAGTACAAACAATGACATCAGCGCTTTGCCCAAATCGTCGAAGTTGTATTTCCTGTTCACCCATACATTGCCGTCTATTGACAGGCAGTCTGATTTGTTCTTAACATTCTTTATGTTTGCACCTTCGCAGTAGAAAAATGCGCCTTTGAAAAGCTGAAAGAAATATTGTTATGAGTACATAGGTACAATGTTTTCTTGCATGTTGACATTTATGTTTTACTCTAAAGATGAAGGTGCTGCTTTAGCAGTGTAAGGCCCGCTTGCATTTCAAATCACTAAATGCGTTTAGCGCTAAACGTTCCCATTTAAAACATCGTTCTGTTTCTGTGTGTCATCGTTTCAAGATGTTTAAGTGTTTTGCAATCAACTGTGATTTTGGTAACCACAATCTGGCAAAATCATAATGTACACTCACGAGAGAATAATTGTTTTGCATATTGAACCACTAAGTACGTCAATTTGCAATGTTATACCTAGCCATTTCATCGAACTGGCCAATCGGTTTTGATATGAGTTTATGGACAGTCATATGTTGATAGTCACTTTGTTTATTAGGTAATTATGTTCTTGACATAGCATCAAATCTAATATCATTATCAACCGATAGGTATTAGGTTGATTAGTATGTAAGCCGATAGTGTTGCATTGCTCTTGGGACAAGCAGTTTATTTCCATCCGTGTAGCATATTGTCTTGTAACTGATACAATCACACACAGGCTTTAGACGGGTCTCGTATTGTCCCGAGGGGCTTCGTCTTACGTCCGATTGCACGCAAATTGCATCAGTTGTGGGCGGTAAAGTAATTGGATATGGGAAGATGTTTGTTAATTACTGTTTTCATTAAGTAAATGCTTTCAAAAATACTTTTCGTCAGTTATGTTCTGTGGCGTAATGATTAAAAAAATTACTTTTTTCTGTTTATATTTTATACACACGAGTAAAGATTTTGTAAGAATAGTCTTTATTGATGAATTGCCTGAAGTTTTATCGTAATTTCAAATGGCCTTAGATAATAATGAACATAAAATCTCTCACCTGGACTCCCAATATTCCGAATATGATGAAGAAAGTGCAGCAAATGAGTACAATGTTTCCGATAGGTCTTAACGAGGAAAGAAGCGTTTGCACAACCAGTTTCAAACCTGGCGCTCTGTTTATCACTCTTAGTGGCCTTAGCGACCTTAGTAATCTAAATACCTAAAAACCAAAAGAAAAAGTTACTTTATAGCATTTTCAAAGGTAATACATAGCATAATCAGCCACTGCTGGGACATAGGACTCCTCTCTTAGAGAGGGAGTGGGCTGTTATCCATCACGCGGGCCTAGTCATGTCTTCGAATTTTCAGTTCTAGGACATGCCGGTTTCCTCACGATGTTTTCCTTCACCGTTTTGCTGTCGTTTTTTATACATATTGAATTATTGATGGAAAAATTTGTGAAGTTTAAAACATCTTACCCTGAGAATTCCAAAAATTCGTGGACTCGATTCTGATACTAAAGACATTAACAAATCAATGATGGATATGATGACCAGCGAGCCATCCATGATGTTCCATCCTGAAGTGAAGTACGCGTCGGGACCGTAAAACATTCCCGATGCCACTACCTGGTGTGGATAAAGAAATGACACATTACATTACAGAGACTTTTCACGGATGCATATTATAAAGCAAGCATTTCAATAAATAATTTGGTATACAAATTAAGCAGTTTTGATATAAATACAGGCTTTTTCGTAGATAACTGTTGAGTTTTGCATAATCTGCTATCAAAACGGCTTATTCAAAAAGGTCTATCGTAAAAATGTAATCCAAAAACACTATGAACAATAACTGTACAATAACTGAACAATAACTGTGTGATAGAAGTAGGTAAAGTTATCGTAGCTCGAGTGTACGTGACACGAACAGCGTACCATGTTTCCTAGTCAAACTGTTTCATGCTTCGCCGGTACGCTACTCCACTCGTGCGTATATTCTGCAGTTTTCGATGCCTCTCTACATGCTAGAAGTATTTTGCAAATGAAAGGTCAAGTTCGAGTTTAGAACTACTATGAACTAGGTTCACAAAAACAAGACAAATAATTTTTTCACCCTAACTAAAGTATATCGTCATGGAGCAGTTAATGAAAGCTGAATAAAAATTAAATATTTATTACTTTTAAATAGGAGGTATCAAAATGCTGCTGAAAACTGTCGCTTTACAATGTAAGCTACAATAAACATAAAACCAGATGATGAAAGACGAACTAATACTTCCGTAAAGAATGAGTTATCCTTCGTGGAAGGATCAAACGACTGCTCTTAACGTTTTAACCACACTTGCAGCGAGTGCCATTCCAACAAATGTAAAGTCACAGCGGAAACACCAGTAAAACTCTTCATCTTATGATTGCTGCTGACAAATGGCGAAATTTTACCGTTTGTTCTTAAATACTTTGTGTATTTTAATGCCCATTCAGGGCTACATATTGCTTCTAGTGGTTTCTACTAGAATACTTTATGTAATTCTTATTGTAATAGTTTCTGTAAGTGGTAGGTACAGACGCCTGCACATCAACCTACTACGATCTGTCAAATTTCTTTAATAAATTTTCAACTTTATCGCTAAAGCATAAGGTTCAAAATTGATTGGGAAAGTTTGACAGTTTCGGGTAGGTTGATGTGCTAGCGTCTGTACCTAAACCAACTCAAGTGTTTTAATAGAGGGTAAAACGCGTTGCATACATAAAGAAACAGTATCAAACAGTATTCAAATAAGTTTGTTTGAGCGAGATTTGTGGTGAAATTATTTGTCCGTTCATTGATCATCTAGTTCATAGGATTTGGGTCACGTAGATGTTATAATAGTCATTTTGTGTAAATATTGATTTCATTATTTCGTAGATATTATTCAGACTTTACTGACCTTGATGAACATCTCAACCGCAAACACGCCTGTGAACACGTAGTTGGCACTGGAGAGAAAGGATCGCTCCTTGGAGTCAGGCGGGATATTGGGCCGTTCCATCGCCAGTGTGATGCAGTTTAGTGCGATAAACAACAGCACTATATTGTCGAACCAGCTTCTCGTTACCACCCAGGTGCAGAATCTTCGCATGCTGATGTTGAAAAGCGTATTGGTAATAATAATCAAATAAGTTACGTAGGTACTTGAACAAAATTAAGAATATTTTGTAAGTTAACAAATACATACATATAAACTCACGCGTTCTTCCCATGAGGGTAGGTAGAAACTACGGATAATTGAATCGATTGACTATACTGTAGGTCTTACGTCAGTGGTACCACCTTGACCTTGAGCTGACGTAGCGTAGCATGGAGTTTCAGTAGAATAAGGGGCCAGTTTATAGTGGTTTGTTACCGTACAATTCGTTCAAATTCACATGGTATCAACAATTTACAGAGGCCAGCACATCTAGCTACCCGAAACTGTCAAATTTTCCCAATCGACTTTGAACTTTATGGTTTAGCATTAAAATATATTAAAGATATTTGACAGATTGTAGTAGCTTAAGAACGTTTATTCAGAAAGTGGGCAACGTCGCAAATAGCTGTCAAATATTTCGCTGTTTAGATTAATTTGTCAATATTACTGTATGAAAATAAGAAATATGGCTAACTAATGAACTAGAATATTGATAATGAAATGCAATAATTAATATCGTAACACCGAATATTTAGTTTTAGATGTAAAAAAACTATTTGGAAACTTTACAAATGCCTTTTTTACACATAAAACGGTTACAACATCAAATTCAGTGTTTTAATTGCAATTCATTATTAATATTCTAGTTCATTAGTTAGCCATATTTCTTATTTTCATACAGTAATATTGACAAATTAATCAAAACAGGGAAATATTTGACAGCTGTTTGCGACGTTGCCCACTTTCTGTATACGCGCTCTTAATATGCTGGCGTCTGTACTACAGGAGAAAAAAAAATCTTTTAATAATATTGCCTACAACGAGTGTGGTTGACTGTTTCGTTTAGGGAGGCCTCGCAGACCTAAAAGTACTTATTTCATTACGAAAATACAAAAATTCTTTTAGCGTAATAAAGGAATTGAGGTCACTATAATCTTACTTGTTCTCTGGAGAAAAAATGTACAGTGAGTAAAATTCTTTGTCTTTGAGGCAGCCCGTCGGCTCCATAAAGCGAAAAAGGTCTTTGAATCTGTAACGTCGTCTGTCGAACCTTGATGATAACATACACACGTTGTTTATAGCCACCTGCAAAAAAGGAGGTTTGTAAAATCTTGTAATGAAACGAATGTGTAAAATTTTAAGCTGTTGTTTATGAATTCCATGTAATCATTGCGTGCAGAAACAGAAAAGATAAGGTTAAGTCGAACACAAACCGTAAATAAACTTTATGTACCTATAATACCATTTTGAAAGGTGTCGAAGTGAAGTTCAATATACCCCGTTGAATAGTTGTGCTGAACCTGCCAGAATAAGCTCGGAGAAGGCTTACCACAATTATTCAAGTTTACTGGCATTTTGCTTGAACGGATATTCAACAAGATGATTTAGAAATTGAAGTACGACTTTTACTAAAGAACAGGGTGCAAGAGGTGAATTATGTGTTTCTAGTATAATAGTTCCGAAATAACTTTTATTTTTTACCGTATCGTAACTGCAACTGCGTTAGCCTGTAAAGGCTTGGCTATGGATGAATCCGAGATGCTTGTCTTGATTTCTGACATGAATGTCACCTTTACCTTAAATTTATTACTGCTACGTACTTCCTCATTGATTTGCTTCATTAGGGGTAGTGGCTGCGCATTGAGTCTTGTTGGCAGTGCGGGAGCTGGCAGCTGCTCTCGTGTCGGCTTCGGTGTCACCGGTACTACGGGTGAAGGAGGCCCCAAGTTGCTCGCCTTTACTTCTGATATCGATGTCACTGTTACCAATGAATCGTACTCAGATACCCGTAACTTGTCTATAAAAATTTGGTGTATAGTAAGTGGATGTACTGTATTTTCAACCGGTTAAAAAGTTGTTAGTCAATGTAGGAAATGGTTAGTGTGCTAGTCGGCACTATTCAGCTTCATCTGGAAATGTTTGATGTCAGATTGGTGTTTATGTATGAAGATCACTTTGATGATAGGATCTGATGTTTTCCAGATTATTCTAATAGCTTTTAAGAGATGTACCTAACCCCTGTCTAGTAATATGTTAAACATAGACTAGTATCGTCAGTAGATCCACCTACTAACCTACTCATGTTCTCGAACCTCAATCGATAAGCAATGATAATAATGTTGAAGAATGGTTAAGGAATGCATAAAATATCATAAGCAGTACGGTTAGTCACCCAGTTGTTCTAATCGATTGCAATAACCATAGCGGTCTGAAATATTAAGTGGATGTAGGTTACCTGTCAAGTAGTCGTTAGTGAGTGATAGCCTGTGAGGCGGAGCCTTCACGGAGTCAAGCCGAACTGTTGAATCTGAGGAGAACCCCGCTTCTGGAGCCTTCCAGGATACCTAAACATATAGGGTATGCAGAAAATCTCGAAATGTGTATTTGAACGCAACTGTGTGCTACTATAGCAAATAAAATATATATTATTATATTGAAGTTGTTACTTCAATTGTTGCAAAACTAAAAATTTGTGGATTGTGTAGTGATTATTATCATCCCAAAGGATGATATGGTGTTGCTGTTCATATATTTAGCGGCTAAGGCTTCAAGCTGTGTTCCAGGATAACAACTATGGAAATAAGATAAACTTCTCTTTTCTCATGCAGTAAGATTATATCTTTTCGAACTTACGTCAGGTAGCAATGGTGCATTATGTGCAGACACCCGCCTGGCCTGGCCACCAGGAGGTAAGACGCGCGCGGCTGGCAACGCACAGCGCGCCCTGTTATTGGGCAGCTCGGACTGAGTGTCGTTCTTTATCACCATCGACGATGATAGCAGGAGGTCGTTCTTGCGGATGTTCGAACCTGTTGTTCAAGTTCAAGTTCTAATGTATTTCATTTTACATCAGTTTCATATGTCTATCTCAGAAATTTTGTGCACATTTACAATTTTTCGTTTCTTAGGTAGACTAACTTCACTTTTGTAATGATGTTAAATTATACTCTATGATATTAAATTAACATTTTGTTCAAAGATGGTCCCTTTGATCTTCAAAAACTATAAATTAATTTAACAAATCAAACACATTCAAGTACATATCTAGGTGGATAAAAATGTTGGCGTAAAGTTTTAAGAAGCACATCGAACATTAAACATCATATGCAAAACATCATCATCATCTGCCTAGCCTTTTCCCAACTATGTTGGGGTCGGCTTCCAGTCTAACCGGATGCAGCTGAATACCAATGTTTTATATGGAGCGACTGCCTATCTGACCTCCAAAATTCAGTTACTGGGTAATACGATACCCCTTGGTAAGACTGGTTGTCAGATTTTCGGGCTTCTGACTACCCGTAACGACTGTCAAAGATCCACGAATGACAGCCGGGACCAACGGCTTAACGTGCTTTCCGTGAGACGGAGGGGTTTTGGTATGTAGAGATGGTCACCCATCTACAGACCAACCGCGGCAAGCGTAGCTCGATCGATCACATGCAAAACAATATTAGGTAATTAGGTAGGTGTACTGTAATTTGAAAGTCGCGCTAAAAGTAACAACATATTATACCGTTGCAGACGGCATGATCCCTGCCATTGTTTAGTATGATAGCGTCTGAGTCGGATCCTGTTCTTTGCTTCGGTTTTCTTCTAAGACTTGGTCGCCAACTGTAGTTGCGTTGCACCCTACACTTCTCTTCGCCATTTGCGCCCATACTGACTACACTTATGTTCCTAGAAAATTATTCTTTAGTTATTATTTTATTCTTTTTATTTACGTATGTTAGAGCTTAGGACAGCAATAAGTCCTTAGTCAGGTATAAAAAAGTATACATGATTTCACACTCGCAGAATGAAAAAGCTAAGGCTCATGCACGATGCAAGTAGAAATTGCCCTCAAGGGGATTTTCACTTCTCGAATGTATGTAAAATTTTAGTATTATAAAGTCACTTACTTTTGCGAACTCAGAAGACTAGATTTATCACTAGTATTGAGACAATTCTCGTCCTTTGCGATCGTTATTTGAAGGTTCTTTTCTGGTAACAACGGCGATGGTACAGATCGAGGTGTGGTCGGCGTCGTGGGCAAAGGTGACGCAGATCTTAGCGGGGGTGGTGCGAGGGTTAGAGGGGGAGGGGCAAGAGACATGGGAGGTAGACGGGCCTTCTCAGCTCCAAGTTGTGCTTGGGCGGAGTGGAGGGTTAGTGTGTAGCTGTTTGGTGGCTTCAGTAGCCCGGGAATGCTGGCACACTATAAAAAAGAACAAAACCAATTGCATATGTATGTTGTTGTTGTTGTGTTTTTCACAGCACAAACCTCATGATTAAATAAACATTAAAGTTCCTATCGAAGTTATACAAATACTTACAGAAGTACGGTCAATAGAATCCAAACTGGATAACATGGCGGATCTTTCCAAGCTTAAAGCTACGTTAAAATCTCTGAAGGAAGCTCCAGGCTCTAATGTAGTAGACGGGGAGTCCTGTGGTGTAGCCGCTGTATGCGTTATCATTGGCAATGCTGAAGATTCCGTTGTACCACTTTTTGCTCGCATTTTCGACTCCTAAAACAAAGAGCAGGCGGATTGAAAAGGCGGATTGAAATTTGCAAAACTATTTTTGATTGGTTACATGGTTAATAAGATAAAGGATTTTCTTAAATTAAAGGTACCACCATGATTTCTCATACAATTTATAACTCTTTAAAGTAGCAGATGACCCCAAGGGTTTTCAAGCGACCAAGTGATCAATGAGGCGAGTAATATAAAAAGGTTGGGTTTAAAATAAATCTTCTACAATACTGCTGTCTACTGTTTTAAGTGATAGATTACCAGGGTACCTGAAGGTAAATGACAAGATAAAGTAAATGAGACAAAAGTCAGGTCTTAAGATATTTCAGAGGATTACAAGATTAAGATTGAAATTTATTATAAAAGTAAGTAATAAGACATTTTACGATGAATAAATTCTTGAATTTCGTTTTTAGTCTAGCGAAACTTGGAGAGGTAATAATATTTGTAGTATCGAAATATGTAAGGCTCAAAATATTTCTTGCTACTTATTAATCTTTAGTATTTAAACGAGTCTGTAGTTTTTAATGAAAACTATAATGTAACCTAGCACAGACGCCAGCACATCAAGTTCTACAATCTGTCAAATTTCTTTAATAGATTTACAACTTTATCACTAAAGCATAAGGTTCAAAGTTGATTGGGGAAATCTGACAGTTTCGGGTAGGTTGATGTGCTGGCGTCTGTACATTAATTGATATTTCTGTGTAATGACAACTTACTAAATAACTAAAACAAATTAATATAAGGGATAGCAAACATCAACATCAACGCGCAAACTGTAACCATAAATTCAGGTCACGACCCCCTAGCGTAGAAGTTCATAGACAATTATTAAAAAAAACATTGGCACCCCGGTAGTGCCGACAGAAGTGAAAACTTGAACAATTACGAGTGTATTTTGTGAATCGTCTTATAAACAAAACACGCGTGTTAAGGTGTGTTCCTTATTTTATAGGGTTTTTTGCAAATCAGGTATGATGACCAAAGTGACTGGTTTATTCTTCTCGTGAAAGGAATTTATTCAGATTTACAAATAAGCACACAGGATAGACTTCAGTTCGTGGTGTTGGTCGCGGCAGTGGTAAGAGAAGCAAGCCGCTCGCATGGAGCTCGTCGTCAGTTATATATCCGTGGTTCAGCGCCATCTCGTCGTTGTTGGATGAACTACGTAGTTAGTACGCGAGGCCCTCGTAGTTCTTCCCGATGTGCATAGATGGCGCTGTCCTCAACAACGCGCGTCTTACGTTTTACGTCTTACGTTTTACGTCTTACGAATTTTCGATCAGGGTCACGTGACCTGACGCGAGTTTAGAAGTTTTTACCCATTCCAAAAAAAGTACACAGCGCCGCTAAAGAAGTTTTCACTTAAAAAAAACGGCTCTTTCATAGAAAAGTCCCATTTATTTATTTATTTTATTTATTTCGGGCGACGCAGGCCCATACACAAAGACCATAACCTAAACATACGTATTTTTATTATAAAACAGTACTTCACTAGCTAACTCTTGAACAGTTCTGTGGTACTTGTCCGCCGAAGCGACGGAACACCACGTCCTGCGGCCAGCAGTCTTCTTCCATGACGACGGGCAGATAGAAATTCGGCACGCGCACCACGAACGCCTTGAAGTTGATGTTGAGGTGCGACTCCAGTAACTGTAACCTCGGCGTGTACCTCGTCTTCTGGCGCACGTACTCCACGATGGCCTCCGCCTTAGTGGTGTAGTGTAGGCGGGAGATGTACACTGGTGTGTTCGGCTTTGCGGCACGCAAGCTGTCTTCGGGCTCCGTAGGAGATTTGCCGCAGCGGTTCTTGCTCGTTCGCGATCAGCGCACACTTCACGTGCACGCGTCACGAAACCCTTATCATCAGCCCTATTTAAAGCCTACGCGGTAAAAATATATATGGAACAGCAAATATTTATTTATTAACCGACGAAAAATTTCAACGCAGGGAGTTCAAAATCGTATACAGAATCAATCAATGGTAACAAGTTGCGCGTCGATGCTGCCACCTGGTATATTGATTAAAAAATAATTGTAAAATGTAAAGTACCTACCTAACCTAGTTAATTTTGACTTACCTTTTGTAGATTACACTTGTTAGATTGCGCACAGTCCTTACAAAGTGTCGGATGGTGTGCCGAGGACTTGCTTTTACGATGTGACTTTATTGCCTTCTCTTTATGTCCGTTTACATCATCTTTAGCCTTTCGTACATCATCCGCTGACTTCCAATAGTTTTTTATTTCATTCTGCAAACATAAATTCTTGATCAAATCGGAATCGGATTTCAAATTCTTTTCTACTTTGGGAATTTGAAAGGTTTCAAATGGAATAACATCGTTCACGTTGACCTAATGAAATAGTATCACAAATACTTTACCTGCGAAAAGCTCTCACTGGAATTTGATCCTGAGTTCGAGTCGTCGTAGCGCAATTCGTTATTGTCTGAGAAACAGTCGCTCGACAATTTTGATTTCGCCAGCTCGCGTTGTTCACGTTCCCTCCTCTCATTTCGCTAAAACATTTGAATTACACATGAGAATTTGATTGGGAATTCTGTGGCAGAGGTATGAAAGCATAAGTAATGCAAAGAATTTTATATGTTCTTAGAAATTCAAATATTCTTTCTTGCAAGATACCTTTGCTATATTACACGAAAGATAAAGAGAGGTAACGTCTTGAAAGATTCAAACTTCACATAACCTGCTACAAAATTATGTAGACCACCTTACCTCTGAGCTGAATCCCTCGACGAGTATAGCAACAAGCAAGTTGAACAGTACATAATTCCCAAAGGTCATAAGGGCAACGAAATATAATGCGGCCCAATGACTCGTTTTTTCCATGCCATTAAACAACACAACATTCCAGTCTTCCTGGGTCAAAACCTGAAATTTTTACATCAAAGTCAGAATTTAACTCAACCAAGCAAATCGTTCTACCACATCAAGTAGGTGTATTTAAAATCCGAGTTTGTTTAACAAATCAAAATAAGCAAGGTGTGCTGTCATATTGTATTAAGTCGTGCCTTTTGGTGTAATAAAACGTTGCTTTATTTCAATGTTAATAAATTAAAGTAAAAAAATACAAAAACTGTTGTTAGTAATTAGCGTGTTAGTGTTGACAAGTGTCATGTTGTTGTTTCGGTGTTCACTAATACACAGTAATGAAAGGGAACACAGACGGCGAGTTTGAGTACACAAGCATACAGGGTTCAGCATTACCTAATGCTATTCACTACTAAAGCAAGATGCAACTAACTACGGAGCGCTCCTTGTACTGCATTACCAAAATGTACATAAGTACTAAGCAACTACGGCGTATCTCTCGCTTGTGCCAAGTCTAGTAATGTATAAATCATGTTCAGTCATATTAATCGTTAAAATTTTGCACTTGACTTATCTCACAACCCGTAGTGAGTTGTCAAATAAGACAAATTTACAGTTCCAATCAGTTTATGTTGGTAGGTACGAGAAAAACGCGGAGTTTATATTCTAAAACATATTGAAACGGGATCGCAAATAAACCATCTATTACTGAGCCTAGTGTACCGCTCGAGGCTTACCTGGAACACGGTGACGGTAGCCCATAGGATGTTATTAAAATGTTTCCTGTCGCACTCACACTTGGGATGTTGCGAGATGATCTCAGGGCAGGTACAATCCCGCTCGCTGCCATTGTCTTCGGCGAACTTGCAAAACTTACCACCGAATAGATACATGCCCAGAATACTGCTCGTCGTGGAGTCGATGTAAAATGAAAGAAAAACAAAACGCTATGCGCAAACGCCGCGACCGAGTCATCCTGACGACATTATTGTTGCGTACGAGACGTTAACACTGCAACCTGCGCTCATGAACGAACTACTGAAATAATACTAATGTTACGGGCTGTATAGTTATTGCGTTCACATATCTAATGTGCAGTTAGTGCCATAACAGGGAGGATATGGTCAGAGACAATGCTATCGTAATATTGTGGATATCTATATGCACACAATCAGTATTAGTAGTGCAGTCATACTTGTGTATCTACATGAAAACGTGCCGTAAAATTAGTTTTACTTCAAACAATCGTCCTAGTGATCTTATTTTGGGATGTGATGTAATAATTAATTATTAAACAAAAGCCTAGATGGTTAAGCAGTGTTATCGCCGTTGGAACGCTACAACCAACGGATATTATGTTATTAAACTAAATCATATATTTACTTTCATTAACATCGTGTTATTTATAGTGCAATTAAGTTCCTCGACTAACTTAATACTTAAATTATGTTACATTCTTTATACTGCCTCATTATTATAATAAAAATGCAATAAAAATAATCCGGAGGAGGAATAAATAGACGAAAGTAAAGTGCGTAAAAGATAATTAAGTCATAATCAAAGAAAACTCTCATTCATACTGTATCGTTATATTACTTGTGGCAAAAGTCATTCAAATTAAAATGCAGTAATTTTTAAATTATAAACTTATCCTGAGAAATGCAGATGGAAAAGAGTAAAAGGAAATTTAGATGAGAGGAGCTATACCTTCTGTTATTTATAAAGTGGAAGTCAAGAGTTTAAGAAAGGGGGAAGTAATTGAAAATTTGATTGTTACTGAAGTTAAAAACAGGGATGCCAGGGTTGATAACGAAACTGGTGGAAAGTTTAGTCCTATAATCCTTAAAGTTTTGAACAACATAGTAATAAATTCTGCCGTGAAGTTAATAATAAACAACATTCCACCAATTTCGGATCAAGCTGTTCAAGATTAAAACCTAAATAATAGAAGCAGCATGCAGAGTGATAGATATACTGTATAACTGAGTGCAGTTGTAGTAGTGGGATTAGAGGAACTGACGAACAGGTTAACCCGCGACTCGGCTTCGAACGACCTCAAGCTAACCTACTACTCAACCAAGCTCACTGACTAAGTAATGTGCTCTGGACAACTTCTGATGGGAGTACTGTACGAACAACATGGTGGACGTGACACTAATGATGTTTGATCAATTTGTTACGAATGGTACTAGATCTCACTACGCGGGTACTAGGGTAGCGGTTACGCGACTGAACGCTTGTTGTGACAACGCACTGTGCTGCAAGCTTGATCCCTCCGTTAATGTTACTTGATAGCTGTACAGTTCTGTGTGTTCGAGTAGATTGTCTCTTGCAGCAGAGTGAACGGCCGTTTGTGTACTCTCGTGGTTAGTCGATTAGCCGTGATAAGACAACCTTCTGTTATTCGGGATTGTCCTACGGTCGTGAGTGTTGGCTGCTGACGGACCCGTGGGTAAGCGTTTAGTAAATGTTGCAAGTTCAGTCTGTTTCTGGGTTGTCTGTTAGGTATTTTAATTGAAAATGTTGAATACCTGAAACACCGTGACAAAGGCCCACAAGAGCGTATCAAAGTTTTTTCTGTCGCACACTTGATCGCCATGCTTGTCTTTCTCGCAGAATTTGCACCCGAAGAGGTTCATACCGAGGATGCTGAACGTTACCACGCAATATGCGATTAGATAAGAATACGATTACTAGAATCCTTTCCACACACAAAGGAGGGAACATATATACAAAACAATAAAGGACATATATAGAATAATAAACATAGATAAGTGTGTTGATATACTAAGAAGATGAGTGATCAAGTGCAGATGTAAAAGAACTGAAGTGGACGTAAAGCACAAAAGCGTGAAGTCACTATGGTTTATAATATATAATAAATAGAAGAGAAAAAAGTTGTAAAGAGTGTGGATAGTGGCAGTGTGTAGTGGGTGGAATGTCACAGAGAGAGGTGGTTGACACACATAAGGATAAGATTGAAAAGAAAAAGGAGAAATCACTCACAGTTAGTGCACAGGTTAAGGGATGCGGGTGTGACAGTTAAGTAGAAACATTCAGAATTTCATATTTTTATGAAGAGTCGAATAAATCTTCGTTTGCTACGGAAAAATGAAAAATCTGATTGAGCAATCAATGAGTGATTGCTGGGAGCTGTGATGTTTGACTACTAGTTTGCTACGATACAGGTGTGAGATAAGATATTGAGTTTACATAAAAAATAAAGAGTTGAATTTCGAAGGTCAGGTTTGTAGACAGATATTTACATAACGCCTAATGAAGTCCCTAGTGAGATATATAATATTGAATTGGAATACCCATTTAGACCAAGTAAAGCAAAGAAACAAAATTATAGAAATTGTTTTGGTTTTTAGAATTGTGGATAATAAGTACTTAAGTAGGACAGATAGGCTTTAAAATAATTTTGAAAAGAAAAGTATTTTCAGGAAACTCATAAATAGCAGTTTCACGGATTTGAAAATCATAAACTCAAAAATAAAACCCTAACATTTAAAATTGTAGTTTAATTACATGCATTTTATCGTTATCGTTTATTGCTAATTTATGTTACCTTTTCTTTAAATTTTATTTAACAAAACCTGATCTGTCTCCGTGGTTTGATGGACTTATATTTATTTAAGTTAAATTGTGATATTTACCTGAATATGAAGATAAATAGTACTAGGAGTGAGAAGAAGACTGCGACGTTGTCCATGGTCCGTAGCATGACGAACAGTTGCCGGCGCAGGTTGGGCATGAACCTGACCAGTTTGAGTATGCGCAAAAGTCGAAACGTGCGGAGAACGGAAAGACCTGAATTGCCAGCCATGTCTTTCTCTTGACCCACGCTATGGGCCAGTTCGAATGCACTATTCGAAAAAAACAAAAAATAATTCTTTAACTTCTTTAAAAAAACAATTTTTGGATTTTGGCAGCCCAAATGTTATAACAGTGAAGTAAACCGAACATCAACCTTTTACAAGTCAATCTAGACACGTATTACGAGGAACACGGCTATAAAAAACAACAAAGTTTAGAAAAAATCTCTAGCTAAAGTGGTTGTTTTATAAATTCAAGTGAACTGAATAAAGTGATTTATCTCTGTTCCCACGAAGCTAAATGTACTTGTTGCAGGGGTGAATCCCCATTATATTACTCTCACGTCGGAGCTCGGGTTCAAAACCACAGATAGTCAATTACGGGCACCCCTGAGTGGGGGCTACCAAGGTATCACAGCCAATATTTCACATTGTCCTTTAAATCTTTGAGGACAGGACTTCAGTGGGAAGCGCCAGAGTAGCCCGCGAATTTAAAATATATTACGTTTTTTTGCAATTCAATTAGTGTCAGGTTGAATGTTACACAAAATATGATTCGCGATCGTAACAAGTATGTATTTACAAAATTATAATGATTAAAATCATCAATACAACCCTGTAATGACTATTTCATCAAGAAATATCAATCAATAAGATTATATGAACTTATAAATATTGAACGTAAGAAAATTTAAATTTCGCAAGCTACCATAGAACACCCCCTTAAATAATAGAACCAGTCGAAACGATACTTTAATACTAGTATTAAAATGTTTCGTACAATTCATAGGTAGGTACAATTTATTGTAATAAATAACGAATAAGTCATAGGTACAGATGCCAGCACATCAAGCTACCCGAAATTAAAATTTTCCCAGTCAACTTTGAAACTTATGCTTTAGCGATAAAGTTGAAAATCTATTGAAGAAATTTGACAGATTGTAGTAGCTGGTTATGCTGTCGGCTGGAAATAAAAGCACTTCATATTGAATTTTTCATAATATGGATTTACTGTAATCCGTGATAAATTATTCTTCTTTGATATTTAACTTGTAAGTTGGGATTAAAATTGGAGCTGTATCAATTCAGTATTTAATTAGCTACACAAAATATTTACGTCTATAATTTTGTGGAGCTTTAATTATATGAATATGTGGTATACATTAGTACATTACCATTATTACAAACATATTCGTTTTATTCCCTAATTACGGGGTAATATTTTAACCTAAGCACTTAGAATTTTCTGTGCTTAAGAGATCCTTAGCTAGCGCTTATCACTGATATACAGTACCCGGCGATAAATATTGCACATCGACCTTTTTACACAAAACCATTTTATACAAAGAATAAAAATAATTATCAAAAGAAGGAAATAATAATTGTTTTAACAGCTCCTAATAGATACCGGACTGTTTGTATTTTGTGCGACAGAGATAACTCTCTACGAAGCCGAAATTAGCCGATTGTCTCTTTCCAAAGGTCGATGTGCAATATTTTTCGCCGGGTACTGTACTTAGTATTATGATAAGGCGAATAAATTGTGTATGGGTCCAAGTTTTGTTAAAATGTAAAAAATTACCTTTAAAAAAATCTTACCTCAATATAACAATAATGCCATCAAACACGTTGAATCCATTGGATATATATTTGAACGGTCCTTCGGCGACGATCTTGAGCAGCATTTCTACGGCGAATATTGCCGAGAACACAATGTTACTGATCTCCACGATCACAGTGAGCTCCTCAGGCTGATTGTGGTATTCAATGCCCATTGACAACGTATTGATGAGGATGGCCAATAATATACCTGGAAATTACAGTTGTGTGATATCTCGTGTAACAGATATATAGACGGTAAAACGTAACTTTATTTTAGTTGGCAATATCCTGGATATATAAAACCAGTGAAGAAAGATTATCGAAAGAACAGTGATAAAATGTTCCCGATTTTTAGTTACGAGGGTAACAAGGAAGAACTTTGTCAGCAAAAGGCATAGTAACAAAAGCAAATAACTCATTTGCTTGCCTGATTTAACTTCTCTGATTTCTTTATTCGTAGTATAAAAGTAATGAATGCTGTCTCACCTTGTTGAAAGTATTTATGGTCGGCAATGAATTTGATCTTCTTCCTGAGTCTGGACAGTGCTCTGGATATTCTGTTCCAGAAATTGGCGCACGCGTTGCGTACGCAACCCTTGCGCGTTTCTTTAGCGGCAGCCTCGGCCGCGATGAGGTCCGCGCAGCATGAGAAATCTTCTATCTCCACGATCTAACCATCAAAAGATAGATGCAATTAAATCACATTTTGACATAACTAATTCTGGTTTACTCATCCTCAACTAAAGCTTTAAATCCTCCTTTATTAAACACCGTTTTATATCCTCACAAGTTTTATTAAAGCTACAGCTTTGAAGCTCAACTTTAATTGAAAACGTGTTGAAGAACATTAAGTTAGAAAGCAGAAAATATTGAACACAACAAGCCATTGCTTAACGTAACTAATTAATTAATATAAGATCTATCTATTTATATACGAAATATATTAAAAGATACATCTACTATATGTGACACAGAACCAATGAAATGAAAAACAATAATCACATTAATATTATAAAGGCGAAAGTTTGTGAATGTGTGTGTGCGTTTATATGTTTGTTACTTCTTCACGCTCAAACAGCTGCACCAATTTTGATAAAATTTTGTAAGGAAGTAGCTGACACCCTGGATTAAGATATAGGCTCCTTTTTATCCCGATATTCCCACGGGATCGACATTTACGCGGGTGAAACCGCGGGGCGCAGCTAGTTAAGTATATTACTTTAAAAAATTAATTAATTTAAAGTTACTTGACACACATAATAAATACTGGCTCCTTATTTTTCCATATCCGTTACGCTAGTTTCTATGAAGTATTTACTATCATTGAAGTGGAGTAAAGGTTTAATGCAAAATGTCTCAAGTAGTTTTAAAAATATAATAACTACGGAAAAAATAACCAGATTAAAAAAATCGTGCTATGGCATCTACACAATCTATAGACGTTTCTTTTAAAATATTTCGTGTATAAATAGATAGACCCTATATAGTATTCCTGAAAATATAAATCTAGTTTTCAAACAACATACAACACAAAGGGGGTACAAATAACCTGAAGTGAAATACAAGCTAATTCATATTTCAATCTATCATCGTAAAGTGGTATTTCCAACGCGTGGAATGAAATACAACTTTGTAGAAGTTACTATTAAATTTTCCAATGAAGACTTTACGACGACAGATACATCGCGGGCTGGTTATAAATTGTAAAAGTTTTACTCTAATTAATTTAGTTTCAGTACATTCTCAGAAGAACGTTGTGAATATAATTAATGTATTATTTACTTGCGTCGATGAGTTGAGTTTACAACATCGAGTGAATGGATCGGTGCCTATTAGTTAAATTTTTTGTATTTTACGAATTTGTGCAAAAATTACGATTTTAAAGTAAAAATTGTTCTTTATCAGGCGTGAAATTTCACCAATAGGCGTGAAGTTGACATGACGACCTTTCGATCATTATTCTGCTCTTATAATAAATGATGGCTTACCCTGGTGTCAATTTTCTCTTCTCCCGCTCTCTTGCTGATGCCTTTAGTGAGTTCCTCAAAGAAGGAGTCCAGAGCCACTTGTCCAGTTGGCAGGGCGGCCGACAACGCGCCGGACAGCGCAAGCAGTTCTTGACAAGACATGGTCCCGCCGGCCGCCGCACGTTCCTCTGCGGTTTCGCCTGTCGGCAGGTCGAATTCTATGCCCCCAAATAAGAGTCACTACAGCACACGAACCAACAAATGGACATAACTCTTCTAATATCTCTAAAACATCTTGTCATATTTTAGTTATAGTATATGCAGCGGTTATGGATATCGTATGAAAATGTAATCGATTTTTCTCCCTATCGCTCATGTACGATACTCCAATATACAATAGATTGATAATGAAATCCATTGGGTAATACCGGCCATTCCTATGTAAATTGAAAGTCTATAAAGTTACGCCCACCTATGTGCGCCTTGAAAGATATAAAACCGTGGGCGTTATCTAAACTTTTTTAGGTTTTGAGCAGTGTCTAAACCTTTATAAATAAATTTTACTTGACCAAAACTGTTACCAGTATTTCATACATAGCTTATAAACGTCCCAATCAATTCAGCGTTAAACATTTTTCCTTTTTTACTTTAGTCTCAGGATGGCCATTAAAATGGAAAATATTTTGTGGGAAATATTTTAGGTTTCTCTCAAAGGAATATAACAAGATGCTTTCGAGGTAAAATAGATAACTCAAGGAAGATTAAAGATTTTTATATGTAAATCAGGTCTCAAAAGTGTAAGAGACCTTTGCTGAGAAGGGGTTAAGCGAAATTTAGAAAACGGTTTTATCTCATTGCTTTCCTAGTCCTATTTAGGTTCTATGAAGAAGTAGAGGAAGAAGAAGCAGGAAGTTAGTAGAGATTGCACATGCCCGTCTAATAGCATCGTCTAGTTCTACCGTCTCCTAGACTCACCACTTTGGCTCTTAAGCCAGTCACGCTGACACAATGAATCTACAAATATTCATTCGAATTGTTAAAAAGTTTTAACACTATTGAATGTAGAGTGTTTTGTAGTGTATTCACAAGTTGAGTTTGGTTCGCAGTAACATGGAGAAAGTTTCAAGTGTGTAAAGTGCAAGCAACAGGTAAAGTAAGAAGCTGCTAATTCTTACTAGCGGAGGTGGGTGCTTTCACATTTTCAAAAGCTATTGTCGAAGAATTTCAAGGACATTTATTTTGAGTTCTCCTTTCGGTTGTCAAAATTTTAATCAGTTATTATTTTGCGGATAAAGAGGGTTTTGTTCCGGGCAATCGGATTGATTAATCATGAATGTATGATGTATTCAAGAAGCAGATTACATTAGTGCATAATAGAATTGTCGAATAAAATTAATATTACAAACATGACAAATAACAGCTGTGCCAATGACACAATAAAGCCTTTTATGCCAATTATGTTCACAATTGTAGACTGAAAAAGAAAGTTTTCGATTAGGTATGTTATCCTTAGTACAAAGAATGCTATTTTACCTGTTTGCGTCATTTTCTCCGATGAACACACGTTGTGTGGATGAGCGCCATGCGGATCATTCGGGGTGTGCAGTAGCACTGTGTCGCTGAACATCACCGACGACCTTCGACGAGTCAGGGATGGAGGTGACAGCAGCGATAAGTTTGAAGCATTCTGCGTTTAAAAAGTCAATTAGTTAGTCATTAAGTGATGGAGGGGTCCAAGAACAGGGGTTTATTAAGTGGGTACCGCTCACGCATACAAACACCCCAGCTAAGGGGTAATTAATTAATCACAGTTACATCTTGTAAATTGCTTTAATAGCCACCTGTAGCCACACTGTCTCCAGGGAAAATTTGCACTATGAACTAGAATATTTAGTACCTATGTTTTAGAAACAGGCAGAAAATAATTTTCAATTTAGGAAAGGTCATGATGTAAAATCACAATCTCCATTTCTGATTATTTTACCCATAACTATTACCAGACATAGACCCTCAAACTAAACTAACGGTCAATTACATTAAATAAACTGTTGGTTTTGCCCCAAGATGAGACACGAACGGTGAGGGTACGCGCAACAGGCTGGGTCGTTCAACTGGCTCTTTACTTCGAGTATGATCATTTTCTAAAATCGCTTACATTTGTACCCGTATAAAAGGACACGATGAGTGTACACACAGAATAAATTGAAGTACTTGCCCGTATTTACAGTCGAGTAGGTAGTACTGTAAACCAAATTAGTCGGTTTTTCATTTGTTTTAACGCTTTTCAGGATCAAATATTTTTCCATATATACGAGTATGTTTACAGTATTCAGCCTTTTAAAGAGGCAAAATTACTTTTATTCAAATTATCAACTTATATCATACTAGCTGCGCCCCACGGTTTTACCCGCTTAAGTCTAGATCCGGTGAGAATATAATATAATGCGTTGAGTCGTTTTAGCGTGAAAGCGTAATAAACAAACATACATAAATACAAAAAAAAAAATTTTTCTCTTTGTTAAAATATTAATTTAGAAAATCATATCTATTTACTTTATCTAAATATCAGTTGGTGATAGTCGGGATCGGTGCAACAGAGAGGATACACTAAAATTAATATTGTCTTTAACAAATAAGTCGCCGAGTTCCGACATAAATCTCATCGTCAACAATATCCTCTGAACGTACCTTCACGATGTTCCAAAATATTCCTTATTTTTACCAGTCTTAAATTTTCCCGATGTTGCAAGTAACTTCTAGAACCAAATAGGTCAGGTAGCAGAAGTGAATAATGTGGGTGTTACCTCAAGATCGGCGGCTGACAGCGAAGGGACGCGCAACAGGCCGGGCCGGCTGAGCGGCTCCTCGGGCCCCGGGCCCCCGCTCCCCTCTTCACTAACACTCTTGCCACCGTTGCCCTGGTACAGGTAGTAATATGGATGTAGAGGGAATGGAACGTGTTAAAAATAAAATAAAAGTCCAACATGCAATGATATTTTAGTAATTGTTGGTCCCATGGTGAAAGCTGTTAAGTTTGATGGTCTGCACCACACCCTTAAATATGACCACATCTTTCTGATACATGCCGTATAAAAGATCGAGTAGAAATAATGAACAGTGTTGCAGGTTTTCTTAAAACTAGAAAACTGAGGAAATTAAAGTATTCTTCATTATATTTATTATTAAATTTTATAAATAAAATACTGTATTTTTATTGAAATACCATTAAATGTAAATAATATATACAATAAAAGTAAAAACAAGTTGTTTTAAAAGCTCAAAATCTCGTAGCAAGTTCGTAGCAAAGTGCTACGAGCGTCTACGCATAAATTTTTTAGAAAATAAAAAGTAAACTTATATAATTATTATGTTTAATAAAGTTAAGGCTTCAAAGAAATTTAATTATTTATGATATTTACGCCTTTATTTTACTCATTGAATTTTGACAAGTTCGGGTTTTTTTAATGGTTACTAAGTAGGGGTCAACGGTTTTTGAAGTGTTGTTCATTAATTTTGGATTGAAGTATTATATGTGAAAACTAGCCGTAATTAAAATTGGTTTAATATATTCTTTATCAGCTTACATTTAAATACAATACCTACGTAGAATATTCAAATCTGAATGCAAAATAAATACCAATTTGCAACAAAACTTTGCTAATGAGGAAATCGAATCAGCAGCTATTAGAATTGTAAAACTGATGCTTCATTAATATGCTTCGATGAATATATGTATTAAGTATTGCCACTAATGTTATGAATGCTATAACATATTATGATTATCAAGTCGCAAAGGCTTAACAAGTGAAAGCGTCATAATGAATACGCTGTGTCGACAACAATACAATACATGGCCTCGACACGGAAGGGGCTTTGTACGACTTCACGAATATTTTATTATATAAGCCCCGCTTTCTAAGAATATACTCCGTAGAAGAACGGGAACTTGAAGAATTATTATTTTGAAATTCATTACCACAGGTTGATGAGAGTTTTCGAACAAATCTTGGATGTTATAATGAGCTGATGAACTTTACTTGTTGAAGATGGTAAAATAACGTTTAATCTAGAACAGAGACATTGTAACGGGTTTCTAAAGGTTACTTTAATACAAAATAAAAGTTATCTTACCTGCGGATGTACTCTTGGACAACAAGGATGATGTTGCTTCGGCTTGTTGGCGGGTAGTTGAAGAGTTTCTCTGCTTGTCCGCCATTGTAGCTGAGCACGTTGATACCGATATACCCTGAACATTTTTTTATTATTATTCGGTACTATAAATATAAAAGGTCTTCTCAACTATTCATGAATAGAAATAAGTTTCATAAAGTCTGGGGTCACAAAAGAAAATTCTAAAAGAAGCAAGAAAGGGGATCGTTTACCAGTACCTGTAAAAATAACTTCCATTAAGTCTATTTTAAGATACGCCAGCCATTTGCAAAGAAGTGTTCATCGACATTTGCATTGTAAATGCAGTTGAAGGAAAGAAAATACTGACAGAAATTTACTGACGTCGGAGAGTACAATCAAGAAATACGAGATATTTATCACATGGAATATTTTAATGGTTTGCAGCTCCTCTGTATTTATATACGCGGATGTTGATGAATAAGAAATGCATTTCGAACCTGATTTTTTTCGCCATCCTCCTTTTGAATCGTCTCCACAGATGTGCAACATATTTGACTATCTCTGCGTAACATGTAGCAGGTTCACTGTTGTTCGTAGAAGATGCTAAAGTGGACGTTGACGTGAACCGAGCACGTTCGGCCCTCATACGTTCCATTTCACGTTTCTTCGTCTCACTGAACTGCGTCGCTATGACGACCAGGCAGAGGTTGATCATGAAAAACGATCCGATCTATAAGACAAATATGTGTTTATGAGATAATGGGAACGTTAGAGCGGAGTTGACGGATCGTTTCAGTTTTTGTAGTGAAACTAATGTCGTTGTTAAAGTCGTAACTTTTTTGTTGTCTTTTTTCTGTCATTTGTTTTTATGGAAGTTTTCGTCACATTTAAATAAAGCGTCCAGTGGAAATATTGTGCCATCAGTCCTGTGTAATATGCTGTCAATGTTTATTATGTGTATTATGATTGCTACAACAATTGCTTACCTCGGGCAAATTCTGCTGTTAGGTAAAAACAATTTTGAGAGGGAGGCCAAGAGAAGGATCCAGCTAGGCTGGGCAGCGTTTGGGAAACTACGCCGAGTCTTCTCGTCATCTATACCGCAGTGCTTGAAAACGAAAGTTTTCAATCAGTGCGTCCTACCCGTCATGACCTACGGGGCTGAAACGTGGACACTCACGATAGGGCTGGTCCACCAGTTCAAAGTCGCTCAGCGAGCTATGGAAAGAGCTATGCTCGGAGTCTCTCTGAAGGATAGGATCCGTAACGAATGCATCCGACAGAGAACGAAAGTTATCGACATAGCTCAAAGAATTAGCAAGCTGAAGTGGCAGTGGGCCGGCCATATCTCGCGAAGAACCGACAACCGCTGGGGTAAACGAGTTCTTGAGTGGAGACCGCGACTCGGCAAACGTAGTGTAGGACGCCCTCCGGCCAGGTGGGATGACGATCTGCGAAAGACTGCAGGCAGATGCTGGATGCGTCAAGCTGAAGACAGGGCGCTATGGCACTCATTAGGGGAGGCCTATGTCCAGCAGTGGACTGCTATAGGCTGATGATGATGATGATGATGATGATGATTGCTACAACACACTTGTTAAAAATACGGATACGAACCACAATCAGCAGTACGAAATAAATCCAGTCCCAAAAACTATGTGCGTCCTGCACATAATACATTATATCCGTCCAGCCTTCTAACGATATCACCTACAAAACATAACAAATATTATTACCTTCCTTAGCTCTAACAAATAGGGTAAAACATTTTCCAAATAAGTGGTCTTACCAAGAAAATAGCGACCCAAGCGAGACCGATGTTGTCAAAGGAAATCGTGCCTTGAAACGGGTTGTTTCCCCGTTGAGTGCAGTTAGTGTAATACTGATTCCAATTGACACACGACGTATTTGTGGGCAGGTTGTACGAGAAAGGCTTGGCCGTCTCGTTGCACACTAGCGGTCCGTATCTGAACGGAGGGAAATCTCCGCAGAAGTGCATCCCATTGTCTTCGGGCGTCGTGCATATGTAGTCCAACTCCTTTGAGAACTCGTAGTAGAATGATATACTGTAACACGAATAAAGATTTTTGTATACGTTCTTAGTTCCAGCTTCTAAGTTTTATTTGCATTTTTATAAAGTGGATAGTTTTATGTGTGTCATGTCAAGTTCGAGTTAGTTTTTATGTTATCTATTGAGTATTGACATCGACCTAAACAAATGCGTTTATTGACGGGTATATTAGTTAACAATGGAAGCTATTTTAAGTGTTGACTATCTGGTTATTAAAACTTGTTATTCTCCAAAAAATTTGGAAGCATATTATAATTGTTATAATTTAAAAACAAACTAAATATTTCCAAATTGTTTACAGATTTTAGTTCTAACGCTGATCTTGATAGGTAATTTGACATTATAAAACAATGAACACTGACATATTGGTTTTACTACTTCTAATACGACCCATGCAAATGGAGAAACATTTACTAGTACATCGAAACACATGGTGCAGATACATGCTAGAACGGAAGCGAAGAAAAGAGTTAAGGGGGAAGCGCTAAGGTAGCCCGCGAAATTCAAATTTTCTTACGTTTTTTGCAATTTGCTGGTCAGTATTAAGTTGTACGTCGAACAAAATATGATTCGCGGCCGTAACAAATATGTATTTACAGAATT
The DNA here is from genome assembly GCA_927399505.1 of Luperina testacea. Classification (NCBI taxonomy): domain Eukaryota; kingdom Metazoa; phylum Arthropoda; class Insecta; order Lepidoptera; family Noctuidae; genus Luperina; species Luperina testacea. The sequence continues at coordinate 7,222,691 of OV656763.1, read as the reverse complement.
ATAATCGTTAAAGTCATCAACACAACTCTCTAAGAGCATGTAACCCCAAAGAATGACGATTTCATGAAACAGTTATTCTTTAGAGTTACGTGGTCTTAGATAGTTGTGTTGATGACTTTACATATTTGTTACGGCCGCGAATCATATATTAATCAACGTACAACTTAATACTAACCAGCAAATTGCAAAAAACCTAAAAAAAAAAATGAATTTCGCGGGCTACGCTGACGCTTTCGCCTTAAGGATCAATATCAGTCCCAAGTAATAGTAATAGTAGCGTTAGTAAAGATGGCTGGGGAAAGTCTGGCGAATATCGGCGAAACAGATTTACGTCAGTAGCCTTTGGCTCGTTATCGGTTAACGACAGAAAGTGTGTACACAGAAACATGAGTACTGGTCGTAACCCACATCATTTGGCGCCCGGTCGTTACGGGGCTTGTTCTTGATGGCTATAAGGCTTTTATTGTGGTCTCCAACTTTGGACTAAAATGTCTTCGTTATAATAGTTGAACGACATAACGTGCAAAGCAACTTTTTAACAGTAAATGTTGTTTAAGTGTTTCAGATAACAGATAAATGTTATATATGTCAAGAAACAAACCATGAGCACATAAATGCAGATTAACAGACAGTACAATGGTTAAAACGAAGCTGAACGTTAAATATTATTTATTAAAACAATGACTTTGTTATTGAATGAATCATGAAAGATGTAGAATTGATGTGTAATTTCGTTTTGTTCTCTGAAACAGAGTACCTTAAAGTTGAAAAAATTGAGCCAAGGATATTTTCGTAATGATCGTAGGAAATATTAAATCTTTAACAGACGTTTAACTTATTCCATAATTACTGCCCATTAAATAATTTTGCGAAATCATAAGTAAAGGAAACAGTATATCATATATTTCAGAGAAGTTGATAGAACTACCCATATATATTCGGATCAGAAACAAATCGGCAGTTCTCAATAAAATTTTGCAAATTAAGTATGAGATTATTTAAATAGCGACACGTAATGAGAGACCTAGTGCCTCATCGAAACTGCCAATTCGTGAAGGGGAAGCAAATACGATAGTACATCTGGACGGCAGATGTGTGAAGGTACACGTTACAACAGTTCGCAATGTTCTTAATAGAAACACATTAATTTTGATCGCAAATCCTTACGAGTTCAATCTGACGCGCACTCTGTACCATTCGGACAGGTCTCTGGAACATAAATTGGGGAGCCGTAACGGGTGTTATGTACCTAAGTTTACTTCTAAAGGTCTGTAGTTAGGTCACAGTTACTTACAGTGTGCTTTCATATTATGAGAATTCAATTTGATATTATTTTCTTGCTGAAATAATTATTGTTTTGTATGAAACCACATTGTTAGTTTCAATCTTGGTTGTAACTATTTGTACTAAATCTAGATGTTTTGGTAAGTATCGACTATGAATGGCTATTATTGGTTCATGTTTGCTATGACGGTTATTTTCTACTTTGTTCTATGTTTGGGTTGGTATGTTTAGAACCATTGAAATGTAGCAAAGTTTATGTAATTTGTTTTACATAAATATGAATGGAGTATCGGATTGTGGGGTTAGAATTGACATGTAATGCCACATTGTCGAATGATTCAGTTTGTTCGTGTTTTCAGTTACTGAGTGTTGACGGAATGCAATATTTAAGTGTGTTGTAAGTTATTCGACGGTAAGCGATACTCTTCAACATGCGCGTTTGTTAAAATGTTAGTAACAGTGCAAAAACAATATGCAATGAGAAAATACAAAACGTCAAAATGATCTACAGAGCAGCGATGGATGTGCTCGTCGAGGATGTAAGCGTTAAATATTGCATGCAGTCAACGTTAGCAATGGGACGTGCCGCTAAGACGAGCGCACTCGAGCAAATGGAACAAATGAAAAACTCATTTCAGCTGCAATTTATCCACAAAATAACTTGAAACATTGCCACTCAATATGCTGCGTCATACAGATTCGGGTATTATAATAATAATTCAACTCTAATAAACGCTTACATCTATGAGCTTATATCAACGGTAATCCTGATTCGGCAGTATGATACGGGTGTTAAAACTGGTTTCATACTGCACCTCAGTTAGTATAGTATAAACTGAGTGAAACATACTTGGGCCGCAGCACATTCGGCGGAGGGACAAATTCGCAGCGTTGTCTCAGAATCCCTTCCCACAGTTGGACTCCCACGATGCCGAATATGAAGAAAACGAAGAAACATAGCAGCAAAACATTTCCTAACATGGGTAACGTGTCCAGCAATAACATCACCAGGATACGCATACCTGTGAAAATAAAATGATTGATTAAATAAGCATAACCAAAATGAGAATAGAGGTCATTGCTTTTATGAGCCAGGGACATCCTTAGAGTTGTATGATATCCCTATGTGACATCGGGACATCATACAACTCTAAGTAATTACTTGTAACAATAAGATATGTGGCTGGCGGTTAGCTGAATTATCGCTTAGTTTCATTGCTAATGAAGTCCTACCCAGAAATCCTAAATGAAGATTTTCAGTAGGAAGCTAAAGTGCCTGACCTGAAGCTATCAATAAGGTCATGCAAGACTTAGGTACAAAAAAAAAAAAAAAAAAGACTTAGGTACTAAAATCACAGCAAATTTCTAGCTATTCAATGATTGCAGAAATCGCTCGGCATTATAACGTTAGAAATAATGATAGCGTTAGCAATTTGCTGAACTTTGTGAATTCATTTACCTACTGCTGAAGTGCAGTTTCACATGAATGGACAGATGGATTTCAATTAATTCGTTCCACAGCTAGGCGTACCTACTCCAAAGAGGATTAATTAGTGGTCCTCTGTGGAGCTTGTTATTTGTGAACTAAATGACAGAAATTCTGTATATTGAGGGTGCATGTTGATAAACATGTTAGACGAGGCCCACATGTCGCTTTAGGAAGCAAATCAAAACGTATATTTGAATTTAACAGAATAAAAAGGCACGTGGGAGCAATAAATTGTGCGAGGGCAAATTAGTGCCGATGTATGTGTAACCGCGGGCGCGCGTGGCTCGATTTAATTTGCGGCAGAGTTGCATTGTCCCAGTTGTTTGCGAGCCCCAGATGGGGTTTTGTGCGAAACTTTAGCTAGAGCCCGTCTTTTGTTTGAATGTTCAATGCTAACCGTTTGGAAGTCGCGACGGTCCGCACTGCTGCCGTGATTTATTATTGAATTTCAATGTTATTTCTGAATGCAATGTTGCTTTGGATAACGACTGTGTCTGCCGTAAATCCTGGCTATCCGGTTAAAATGTTCACTACTAAAATCATGTAAATGCAGACAAAAGCTTTCTTTATTTTGTCCACAAATATATTTCTGTTATGAATAAGCACGCGGTTTAATAACGGTCATTTATTATTTGAAATACCTTTGTTGTACTCAAAAAAAAACTAAATATTGAATATAGATATGAAATAAGGATGTTACAATAACACATCTTAATTTTTCACATACAGCTACTACCTAAATGAAATTCAAAAATTATCATCATCATCATCTGCAAGGCCTTTTCCTAACTATGTTGGGGTCGGCTTCCATTCAAACAGAATGCACCTGAATACCAGTATTTTACATGGAGCGACCGAAAATCAAAAGTTAAATTGAGCAAATATTGTAACATAACGCCACTCTACTGATTTACCACTTACTTAGAGTTTATCTACGTAAAGAAGCTGTTCCTTACGTAATTTAGATAAAGTCTACAAGTAAATACATTCATGATAGGTAGACGCAGGTACGAAGAGAGTTGGTAGATTAAGGAGTACCCTTCAGAGCAAATTTCCGCCTTGTAAACGTGAAGGCTCTGCGATAATTAAAGCTTGATTAATGTCTGTAGTTCGTTTAGGGTCATCCTGTACGACAAACACGATTGTCATCATTATTAGGGACTTGGAAAGCAACAGTTGTGTCGTAAACAAACAAATGTTTAACGTTAATGATTAAAGTTACGAAAAGGTTATCTTATTCGTATGCAGTATCACGTACAACGCTTTACAAAATGAATACTGGGATTAGAAATTTTCGTAGCTTATACAGCAGTGGCGTTTATGTACATATTATATTAACGCAAAGTAGAGTAACCCTTTTCATGAACAGAGACGCCCGAGACTTCATGTAACTCTAATTTAAACTGTATTATACTGTACTTGAATTTACGTTTGCTCTTAGTTGTAATTTTTACCGACTTCAAAAAAAAAGAGGTTATCAATTCGACACGTATGTATGTAATATTGGAACTGCATTATATTCACATATGACAATCTATTAGGGCTTCCAAACAAATATACAAAATTTTATAGTTGTATGTATGTTTGTCCACGCATTTCTCCGCAAATATTATTCGGATCGTGACCATTTTTTTATTGGCTTACATTTACTTCAACTTAAGGAACAGTGCAAGTTTCATAAAAATCGATTCAGTAATTTTCAAGATATGGACTAATACGTGTAAGTGTGACGGCCTGGCTTATTGATACGACCTACGGGTGTAGCGGGAAAACATCTCAAAACCTTGGTCAAATTCTAGTGCAATATTTACAACAAAACTATTACCTACTTATTACAAACTTATTCCAGTTTTAACTTAAAACTAAAAATTACGAAATAAAAAGTAAATTAAAAGTCAGTGGCAAATGAAGTTGGTAAAAACTAAAACTAAAATACAGATCCCAAGACACCGACTTCCGAAATTAAAGTTATTTCATAATTTTGAGTTAATTTCTTTTTGAAGTCGATTTAATGTTTTTAAATTACTTTTTTCTCGTCAAGTCGTCGCTCGCATGACTAAATGTAATTTTTTAGCTGATTTTGGGTTGGGACGGCTACATTTTTCTAATAGTGATTCTTAACATTTTGTTGCCTTTCAAAATAGTTATATTTTGAGATCCAAATAACATAGAGGTACGACGGTTAGTGAAAAGTGTAAAGAATCACGAATAGAAGAGTGTAGTTGTCCTGACTCATATCAGCTAAAAATTTTGAAAAATCAGATAGGACTTTTAGTCATGCGAGCGACGATCTATGGTAGGTACGGTCAGCAACAAAAGTCGATTAACGCTTCAGGTTTTTAATCTCAGTTATTCAGCAAAATCTTCGTTCAAAATTGCAGCGGATGTACAATGCAATTTTGAACAAATATTTTGCTCAATAACTAAGATTAAAAAAAACTGAAGTGTTAATATTTTGCTCAATAAATGAGATTAAAAAACTAAAGTGTTAATCGACTTTTGTTGCTGACTGTAGATAGATTAGCCAGAATTCGCCTCGTCAAAAGGGTGAACTATTATCGAAGTCTTTGTTCCGCAGATGGCCGTACACTCGCAGAAGAGCTGTAATTTAATGTTATTAGCATTTTCCTAGAAAAGGTGAAAGCTTTGCTGGTCCATTTCTGTCCTGAAGTCCAGGTGCGTCGTTTCGACTCGGATATCAAATTTATTAACGGGAACCATATTTTTGGAATGTCTTTTGTGCTTACTGTTCGGATTTTACTTTGATATCATTGAACTTGGCGTCCTAGAATATTGCTATTTGCTAAATACCTACCTACTATAAGAAAAATACATTTGTGACAGACGAACAAAAAAGTGATGTTATAAAGTTACCGATTTTTCTTTCAAGTTCTGATTCTTAAAGTATTCGCTTTGCGTCTGTTTGACCGATGTTAATTTCTTATTTAAATACTCCATGAAACATCATCCACTAAACTCATAACCATGGCATGATTCCACGTTCTTCTAATTGTCAACGAGTAGTAGGTAGCCGTATTATTTTGTAATCTTCTACTACTAGGTACGTTTATTTAATAAGTCTATCTTCGATTTCCACATATTGTCGACTGTAAGATAATCTGTAGTAGACGCAGTGGACGCTGAGCCGGGCTCACTTGTTGCGCGGATCGATTGCCGCCCACGCTCGCTCCTGATTCCGACTTGGGTTAATTTCTATAAGTAGGTACCCGCCGAGATATTATGGAGTTCTTTTGTGCCCCAACTTTGTACGCTTGGATTTCATTCTGCTAAGTAGATATAGCTCGTGTTTGATGGCCACGGAAAATAATATGAAGGCTTTTGTGAGGTCTTATTATGTTATTATAGTTAATATTTGGAGTCAGCCTTCCTAGTACTTCTGCGCCACACCGTACGGTTGTGGGATGTCTCTTTTGTTGTGTTGCTCCCTATCATATATATTTTTTATTGTTCGCAGCCAAGTTATGTAGTGGTCTTCCACGGCCTCTTTTTCCATCTTCTATATTCATGACTCTTTTAATCATATGGTCATCATCTCGCCTCATCACATGTCCATTCCGGCGACAGCGGTTTTCAGTTTTACATGTATCTTAGCGAGTTTAGAAGTATCAAGGATATATTCGTTTCTTATTTTATCCGTTGTCGAAACTCCACCAGACCAGCGTAGTATCTTCATCTTTATGGTGTACATTTTCTGTTCATCCGTCTTCCTCATCGGCCAGCATTCAGATCCATATAGTAGGGCTGGTTTTACTGCCCTTTTTTATACGTTACCCTTGACTCTAATCGGCATATATCTACACTCAACTAATCAGCAAAAGTATCAGTACTTGGTACGATCTGTATTTATTAGAGTGGCTCTGTTGTCAATACAACAGAGCCACTCTAATAAACACAGATCGTTGTATTGACAACAGAGCCACTATAAGAATTATTAATGTCGTATTAATTACATTAGTCTTCACTGGAACGTTTTCCAAGAGGCGAGAGTAATTTAGAAGCTACTGACATACTTGGTACGTTCCTAGAATTTATATAAACTAGATTGATAAATAACTCCATTAAATAAATGAATCCGTAGAATCCGAACTGGTACGTAGCTGCCATATTGAATTATGAAAATAAAGCTAAATAATTGATCTACCTAAGCTTATTATTTACCTTTAAGTTGAACTTTTTTCAAATTAATTATATCAGGACAGGAGTTCCAATGAGATTTTCAACACTAACTTATTATGTAAATATACCTATCATCGTCACAGACACACAGACTCACCTGCCGTCCGGTACGTGACATTATTCCTAGAACCCTAATAAAATGGTTTCAATGTTAATAATATTTTGTTTGATGCCTAAATAAACCTACTCTACCTGGAAAGGGCTCGGTCCTAAAATAAACACGTAATAAACTACTCGCACGTAACAAAGCCGGTAGTGCGGGGGTCACCCAAAGTAAAAGGGTTCTCGTTTTAAGAGCTCTCCTCAGTTTAACACCGAGGTTTATAGCAAGAAAGCTGTTAATAGCAATAGAAAGCACTACAATTCCTTTAAACTGTTCCTTTTGTAATTTTCTTTTAAGAATTTAGTGTAACTACGCACGGGTTAGGGGGTGGTAAGGCCGGGGAAATAATGCCCGAATTTTCTTGCTGTTGGCCCTTGGATAAACCTTGCATAGGAGAAGGCTCATGGTGAATATATTTAACGCTTATCGCTTCATTCGCTTAGAAAAGGTCCATTAGTAGGCAGTGTTATAATCTATTAATAGACTTTGAAGTGTGTCCAATTTTGAGTACGGTGGAATGCCTTTTTATATACAGGGTGTGGCGTAAATAGTGGTCCACCATTAAGGATTTGATATACCAGACAATTTACTATAACATATTATAATTTAAACCATTTTTATCCAAGGGTTCCGAAAATGTAATTTTTTTGTTTTTTATTTATGAAATTTCTACCTTTTGTTACAAATTTGGTTGTAGTTTCTAAAAATTTACTACTAAAATGGTTAAAATTGTAATATGTTATAGTAAATTATCTGGTATATCAATTTCTTAACGGTGGACTACTATTTACGCCACACCCTATAATACATATTGCTTTGGAAATAGAGATTAGTGATCGAACAAGATTTACGACACGACGCGGAACGCTGATGTTTACGTCGATCTAATAATAAATTAATAAATATAATATTTATTTACCTAAACAAAGGATTAAAGTACCAACATGTTAATAATATAGTTTTATAATATAAGTACTAAGTATTTCTAAAATCGTGTGTGTGAAGTACTGATCTCCTAGCTAGGTTATGAAAACCTGTGTTAAGGACAAACAGGCGCGACACGCGATATAATCGCGCGCGACACAAACGCACCGCTCGTTGCGCGACTTGCGGTGCCTTTGTGTCGCGCGCGATTTTATCGCGTGTCGCGCCTGTTTGAAGGTGCCTTTAAGGAAAATAGTCCGATCACCTGCCCTGAAGTAATAACTAGTGATTATTCTTAGCTAAGATGATTATTCAGACCTTCAAATCCTAGATACATACGTAATACATAATTACTAGCAACGCCCCGCGGTTTCACCCGCATAAGTGTCGATCCCGTGGGAATATCGGGGTAAAAACTATCCATGTCCTGTCCTTTCCCGGGAATCGGTTCAGCGGTTTAAGCGTGAAGAGGTAACAGACAGACAGACGCACTTTCGCATTTATTATATAAGTATGGAGGTTAAGTGTTAATTTCAAATCAAATCATCTGCCGGTCTCATAAAAAAATCAAATCATTCGCGAATGAAAGAAACGCCAACGAAGTTTATTACATCAAATAAAAGCACAAATAATTTTTTTTTAAACGTAATGGTATCGTAAAACTTTCTAGAAGCATGAATAATTGCGTCCATCCAACTGGATTATGTGGTAGAGGCTATTTGCTCAGTGTCAAAAGAGGAATATGGAATTAGGGTTTCTTTGATAAAATGATAATTCTTTTATGATTTTTTAATGTAATTAAATATGTGGTTTTATGTATGAACATAACCGTTTGAGAGACCGTTTTGTCAATGGTCGTATATATATTCTTAAAATAAGCATATTTAATCAGCTTATAAATAAATGTGCCAACTGCTGGACACATGCCTCCTCTCGGTGAAATAGTTGTTGTGTGCTTAAGTAGCTGAATTTAATGCTGATGGCTATCTGTGTAAAAGTCATTAATATTGTAGCAGGGAAATAATAAATCTATAAAAACTGACATGTCAAAAATGTGCCATGTGCCATGTGTGAGTTGTTTGTTTGAGTTTTATTATGTAGATATGTTTATGTATAATACCCAGTGAGCTAACCCAAACTCACGTGATGGCGAGTGTAATAAAAATTCTACATAATTATACAAATATACGGTTCAAGATAATATATTTCACTCAAAAAGAATACAATTATTCACTCCTATGAGAAAAAACATAAAAATTAAGATAGGCGACGGTTTTGCTGGGTTATGGACTAAAATAAAGTTATATAAAAAAATATTCCATGTCCATACAGTATTATTGCTTACTCAGGAACGTCATAAACCTGACCTGTAGTTATTTTCAAAAGATTTTATAACTTGAACCGTAGGTGGAGTTTTATTGCTGAATCGTAACAGGCACGCCAGTAAATAGTTTGCATACCGAATACCATATGGTGGTAGATCAAACGGCATGTCATGCGTAGAGCATACAACCGATATCCTTCCAAGTGACATGTTTAGGATTCGACCGGATATTTTGTTAAGAGAACTGTCGTTTATGTGTACCTACCTAAAAATACATTATATTTATGCTCAGGCGCAGATCTAGGTTTTCGCTCAAATGTTTGTCTCTGGGGGGCCTGTGGCTAAATAATAACAGCCGCACAGGTCGATCGTTAAGCTATGCTTGCCGCGGTTGGTTTATGAATGGGTGACCATATTTACATACCGTGACCCCTCCGTGCCTCGGAAAGCACGTTAAGCTGTTGGTCCCGGCTGTCATTCGTGGATCTTTGACAGTGGTTACGGGTAGTCAGAAGCCCGAAAGCCTGACAACCAGTCTTAACAATGGGTATCGTATTACCCAGTAACTGGGTTGTGTAGGTCAGATAAACAGTCGCTCTATGTAAAATACTGGTATTCAGCTACATCTGGTTATGATGATGTTTCTCTCTTTGGAAGGGAACCCCCCCCCCCTCCCGGTTTGGGGTAATCTTAAGCCATAAAATCTTTTTAAAATAAACCTTCCGCTCTTATTTTCCGTAAACTCGAGAATGTTTTTGAACCCTTTTCGAGGACGACTACGTCTTAGTATAGTCCTAGTAATATACTGTATGTATACGAAGTAACAATTCAGGTTATAAAACAATGTTTAATTTAGAGTTTTAGACTCAACGTCTCAACTCAGAAGGCAACTGGTATCCGCGTCTGTTTATGCTACAACGGTAATTTTCAGGAAATTAAAAATGGAAAGTACTTATTCCAGACGTTACATAATAGTGTCTTTTATACTTCGAGTTGGCATTCAATTAGCCTCCACGATATAAAATGTTGGGCAGGATGCCACTCATTATAATTACCGAGTTAGATACTAATATTTTTACCATTGCATGAGATCTTTTATAGTTGGTGAAAAGCTTATTTACCTAACCGTTTGCAAATGAAAGAGTAATGAAAGGGTGACTTACTTGGTATCCTGTTGATGGCTCGTAAAGGTCTTAGCACTCGAATAGTCCTGATCGCTGATAGGTTGATATTTTCCACATTCAGTGCGTATTCCAGTGCTCTGCAAAATATGTGCATATTAAAATCGATGGACAGAAATGTCTGTATAATTTGTTTAATCTAATTTCTACATTTATAAACGTTGGACATGTTCCTGTCTCTATCTTGCGCTTGTGGTTTGATAGTTGTGCGACAGTGGCTGGAAAAACGCTTAGCCAAAGTACGTGCTAAATAGCATTTATAGATCTCGGCGTAAGAGCTGTAAAAGTACTTAGGTACCACTACATAGCCAACATAGATTACCCTAAATCAAATTGTGACAGAATTACATTTTAGTTACAGCATAATCTTTTATAAAATAATGCCACGTACCCGGCCATAACAATGAAAAAATCCAGTCTGTTCCATGAGTCCGCTAAATATGTTCCGTGTCCATAAACTCCCATCGCCACCATTTTGATTGACAGTTCCAACGTGAAAAACGCGAATATTATATCGTCGAAAACCTGCAACAGACGTTTTAATAAAAATGCCCATTTATTTTAAGAATTCCAATTAAGTGGGCAAATAACGTTCGCACGTAAATAACAATAAAACAAAAGAAAATCATTTCAACAAGCCTCCACAATTTTTTTCTCGGTGGCCAGTTCTTTTTTTTTTAATTTCGCCGAGTGCACGCGTCAAGACAGAATTCATTTTTTATTAAAAACTTTGTTTTGTGTTTTTTTTCATCCGAGAGCTGAGAGTCTTTTCTGGAACGTTTGATTTTTGAATTGTTGACGCCGTTTTATTTTAAACTCATTCAGTGCTTGGCCAGACTCGCAGCGAGGGCGCGGGGCGGGCGCGGGTGCGGGAACGCGCGCGATCTGCCTGTCCGCAGAGGAGCGCGGCTGCGTTCTGTCCAGTGTTTGTCAAAATATATAGACGAAGAAGACTTATATTTTCCAGAAAAAAGCTCGAACTAGTTTGAGAACCCCGGTCCGAGCGCGGGTCGCCCGCGCACCCACTACGGCCAATGGGTCATGTATGAAAATATTAAATTGTCTCGATTTTTTTTCTGCGCTTATGAATAAGCTAATACTATCTACAAAAAAAGTATCAGATTTATCTGATTAGTATTTCCAGAGAAATAAATTAAATTCTGTTAGAGGCGGCCATCGACAGTAACCCACGGATTTTTATTCAATTTCCTTAGCCTACTCAATTAAAAAGTAAAAACTTGTCAATTTGTCATAACATAACCTCACTTTTCACCTCTTGCTTTGTGTTTGTTTGCGATTTTATGGATATATCTTTACGATTACGATACGATTTATCTTTATTTTATTCAAAGCGTGAGGGTCGTCGTAAAGATATATCCATAAAATCGCAAACAAACACAAAGCAAGAGGTGAAAAGTGAGGTTATGTTATGACAAATTGACAAGTTTTTACTTTTTAATTGAGTAGGCTAAGGAAATTGAATAAAAATCCGTGGGTTACTGTCGATGGCCGCCTCTAACAGAATTTAATTTATTTCTCTGGAAATACTAATCAGATAAATCTGATACTTTTTTTGTAGATAGTATTAGCTTATTCATAAGCGCAGAAAAAAAATCGAGACAATTTAATATTTTCATACATGGCCCATTGTATGCTATGGCGTGAGTTGTGGGGGCGCTCGCGTGCCCACTATGGACACTCAAATAAAGATCTTATGTTCGAGCCGCGCCCGCCCCGCGCCCGCGCTGCCAGTCTGGCCAAGCACAAAGCCTTTTTAGTGTTGATGAGTAAAAAAACATTATGCATATTATGTATATCGATAACTACTTTTATTGTGGAGTCATTCATCATTGCTATATTCTGGATAATATTTAACTTGTTACTCACCTGTAATATTTTGCATCTATTCGTAATACACTGATCGTCGACGCACGGCTGGTACATGCCCAACGTTATGCAGTTCAGCAGGATTACCAACATTGATATCCTTTCGAACCACGTGCAATTATAGTTAACGAAATCATTCTCAATAAAAAACATGGTTAAACACTTAATTAAAATTTGCTGAAATAATAATAAATAAATACTGAAGAGATTACAGAAATCCGAGTATTTAATAAAAATAAAATATTTGATTTAATAATGTTCGTTAGAGAAATAACTAGAATGTCAACGAGAAACCTCTGAGTTCAATTAAATGTCGACGGTTCACCAGTCCCTTGATAGATTTCAGAGCCGCTCCTAATGATCGCTTGTAATTGATTTAACCTTTGCTTTGACAACACAGTGTAAGTGCCTGATAAAATTACAATTATAATTTATAACGGAGACAGTGTTAGTATGATTAAAACGAATGAAATGGTTTCCATTTTTTCAAACTCTCATACATTCAGAAATAATCTTTTATTTGTATCATAAGATAATTGTAAATATAATAAAGTTCTAAAACAACAACATGAACGCTCATATCATGAATATCATTACGCATATTATGTAAAGTTAATTTCTGGACAACAAACGGATTGCGTTTGAAGCGCGGCCAACAATGAAAATATGGCAAAAATTCTCTATGATACCACTGGTTCAGTATGTGGTCCACTTTGTGGTTACAACCTTGACTTTTTTGACTAGGGTACAAATTCTGTGGTATGTAACAAAGTTGTTTTGTGGTCAAGCACTAAACCGTGTGTTGTGGCGTCGGTCGGATTAAATTCTAGTGTTCTGTCAGAACGATTTGAAAGTGTTCACGTCGAGATACTGGCGGTTTGAGCGCGGTTTATGTACGCTGTGGTCAGAATTAGCGTTCAGTTTTGAATGTTACGATGCTATGAGGAATAATGCTTTTAATTTATGTAGGTTTAATCGGCTTAGTAGTTTGTATTTAGTTTCACTACTGATCGTTATTGAGGTAGTTTTGAAAGTGATAAATTTCTTTGTAGTTTCTAGAATATCATGTTAAAATCAAAATTTTGTTTCAGCAAATAATGTCGTCACGTTTTAAGTACCCCATTTTACAGTTAGCACCTACATATATCCCATGAAATTACCTTTATTACAGCACCAAAAAACCTGATCAACAAGAGTCGAAAACCGGTTTATTTATTGGCTTTCAAAAGTTATTTCTTTTATTTAGTATTCTATTCTAAGTGAAATAAATCTGGGACAATGGTGGCGGTCATTAGTGCCTCGGTATAGTGATGTTCATTATTTCGGGCTGGCTCGGTCGCTTGCATTAATTACAGGATACGGAAACGCGGTTTTGGCTTTCCGTGTTTGTGGCCAGTAACAGTTGTATTGGTTAATGATATGGCCTGTGTCTGCCGAAAATCATTGTTGTTCAATGGCGATATTTATGGTTGCTCTGATAGTTTTCGATATTTGGTAGGGGTTATTTGTCAATGTGCATATTATCATATAGAAGGCGTAACAGAATAAACGAAAGTCCTGAAAGTAGTTTGTACATAATTGATTACTGAATCAATTTCGGTAACTTTTAAGATAGGTATTTTTTTCAATAATTATGTGTTTTGCCATACTGACCGCCGAATGAGCAAAAGAAAATAATAAATCTTAATTTAAGGCAATCAGACTCAATTTTAAATGCATAAAGTAATGATAGGGTCCACACAATTTACTTAATATCTTAAAAAAAAATAGTTTTGAGCATTGTATTATGCTTTTAACTCAACACTCTAATTGGGGTGTATGAAGTCTTGCGTTAATTATGTTACACATTGAAAAAAGTAAAAGTACCTAAGTAAAAAAATAGCGTGAAGGTAGAAAATAGATAATTAATATAGCCAACATTATAATACTGTTTGAATTTTGTGAAATCTTTCGTATTCTAGCCAGACATCTTAACAGAACCAGTAAGAATTTCCTGAGGCGAGATAAGGAAGCGCGAACCGTGACTCGCGTTTTCCATTATACTCCCCATCTGCTTGTTAAAAGGCCTTTACAATGGTATGTTCTGAGCAAAAGGGATTACGTCAATGTGGCTTCATAAATCAGCTCACGCTAATTTGTTTATCATTGTTATGTTTGTAGGCCAGATTTTATTGCGCTTAAAACAAAACAGCCTTTGTACATCTTAAACAAGATATAACGTAAAGTTAATGGATCCTTAGGCGCGTAAATAAGGCGAAAATTCCGCCGTTTCTGGTCGAACGCTCGCAGATAAATCCGTATTTTCTTTTCTCGGAAAAGCTACCAACATGCTACTCTATTACCCATTAAGAAGAAATATATCGTTGATAATGGCTGTAATCGCGTAGTATCGTCGGAGTGATGACATCCTGTGACATAAAGTCCCGTGAGGCAATTTGTCCCGTTGCCCGTTCCTCTCCATAGGTACTTACTACGCTTTGGAATGGGCAAGGTAGCTTCATGTTTCTGACTGTCAGATTCTCTGACAATTTAAAAGTGCCTGTAAATGGTTTAATTTAAATAATGCTTAGAATTTGAGTTTGAGTCGTACAATCATCATCATCATAATCAGCCTATAATGTTCCCACTGCTGGGACACAGGCCTCCTCTCAGTGAGAGGGAGTGGGCCGTAATCCACCACGCGGGCCCAGTGCGGGTTGGTAGATGTCACATGTCTTTGAATTTTTGGTTCTAGGACATGCCGTTTCATCACGATGTTATCCTTCACCGTTTTCCGTAGTCGTCCAATTATTGGGTACTATTTCTAAAAACAACAAGAATTAGAATTTAAATTAGGTACTCGACAATAAAGTTGGAGATTCGTTCGTGGGGACTTTCATCCCTGTTCGTAATTTAAGTGTTTAAAACACAGTTTTTTTTTTCAGGATGGGAAATCATCAAATGACCCCTCCCGCTCTGGGTGGAGCGGAAGGGAGTGTCAGACTCTTACTGACTAAAACCCACCCGTGTTCCTTCCTTAGTCCTTTATGTTCCGGGCCAGTGGTAACCCTTTCGGACAATCCCAAAACACACAGCTTAGCTGGGCTTTTAATATTCAAAATAGACACTATAGAGTTGTACAGGAGCAGACTTTGAACAAATCCTGGCTTAATCCACTTATAGTGGTTTGTGTCGTCCAGGTCATATTTTCGTAGTTAATTAATTAATGGCAGGATCCCAGATTAGCGAGCAGGCTGTAGTTAGTCGGACAAAAGGACTGAGTCTGTCTTACTACATATTACATTAGACAGAAAAGGCCTAATTTTATTTCTCCTTAATTTATTAAGCCAAGTATTAAGAGGGTACACAGTTCCACCATTTACTTCACCACATGTTGTTTAATGTTCGCTAAAGGTCTAAGTTGATTAAGAAAACAAAGGAAAATGTTTCCTCAGAAGTTTTTTCGAAAAGAAGTAGCAAGAAATATTTTTTTTCTTCAAAGCTAGTTATTGAAATTATTAGCGCTCCTGGCGAGTGTGGCTAAAACTGTATTATTTTTAATAATTTGAATTTTATTGTAGTTATCTAAGATTTTTTCATTTCCTATTTCCTTGATTTCTCCTACATTTTACATAGCAAATGAGCATATCGTGCTGGTGGACAGTTACGAAGCACAATAAACGTAGACGTACAGTCAGCAACTAAAGTCGCTTAACACTTCAGAGTTTTAAATCTCAGTTATTGAGCAAAATATTAACACTTCAGTTTTTGTAATCTCAGTTATTGTGCAAAATATTTGTTCAAAATTGCATTGTACTTCTGCAGCAATTTTGAACAAATATTTTGCTCAATAACTGAGATAAAAAAACTGAAGCGTTAATCGACTTTTGTTGCTGACCGTACCTACTAATGTGTTTCAATTATATATAAATAACTCTCGTCCTTCGTCATGCCCCAGCTTTTCCGCCCCGGATTAAATTAACTCGTTAACATTATTACCAGGTAATGTAATCTTAAATTGCTTTGATCTGTGCCGTTTGTTTTTTTATAATAAACACTTAATGCATTTTAATGATTTACGATTGGTTCAGTGCATGTCCAGTGAGATAAAGCTCTGAGCCCTCAGTGATGTGTTCCTGATATAGTTTTCACAGAGGTTATGTAAGGCTGGGCGTACACCGAGTACGGCATTGAGTCAGCTCGGCTCCAGCCGACCGTAAAACTGTCGTTAAATATGTGGAATCTCGGTATGCCTACACACATGTATAGTGACGTTACATCTTAGACCAGTCCATGACGTCGCATCGCCTAGTCACTGCTCAAACCGAATCTTTATGTATTTCTGATACAGGAATTCGATTCTGTGTTTTATTTGTTTTCTAGTTAAAATTAAACGAGTAGCGAAATAAAACTGAGTTTTCCAATCTTTGTCAGTGCAACAAGTGCGAAATCTTGAGAATGTAGGTATACTATTGCTTGTGCAATGAACATTGGATGACTATTAGAAATGGCCAAAAAACTGTTTATTACTGATTACCGAGTAACTTCTGCGAAAGATCAGCCATAACAGATTCTAATGTTGCAAATACATTTGGTTTCACGTTCCCACCAAAAAGTGTAGAAGCAAAAGAAAAAAAAAATAATCCAACATTTCAGCTCAAATACATTTGTAGTTTTAAACGGCGTATTTGTCATCTCGGTATGACGTCGTCGACATTTTTTTCCCTTTCTTTTTGTCGTCAACAGCCGCTCAAGTGGCGCGGTAGTCTCTACTACGTAGCGACTTATGTATCCCTGGTACTTTTGGTTGGTGCGTTTTAAAACTGGGTTCAAGGTTTAGTTTGTATATTTTAGTACGACAGTTATGTTCACAGAAAACTGAAGGTAACATAAGATGAAAATGTTGAATTTACCTATGGTTGCCATTTTCCTACCTGTAGGTACATAACTACAGTTAATTAATCTTAAATACGTAACACAGTACTCAGCTGCCATTACGCAACCGTTTTGTTGAAATATATTTGAGTATCTTATTGGTTACGACAAAAATAAACCACTAAGAAAGTGTGCAAGCTGTAAATTTAATTCAACAAACAAGTATAACATTTCCATCTGAAAAACTCCCAAAGTATTAAACTATCCTCATAAAACAAAACTCCGAATCCGGTTTTCACGGAAATTCTCAACTAATTAAAGAAGGGGGAGGGATAAAGTGCATCAAACAGGAACCGGCTACTTAAACCGACATTAAACGGCAGTCAAGTTCAATAAGAGACGGCCGGTCAATAAATCCGAGTGCGGCGGTCGTCATTAGGTACTGGAGCTGGAGGAAGTTTATGTCACGCGTGGTAGAAGTTTTCACTCACTGTATCAAAACAGACACGGCTTTAGCCGAGTTGTGCCTCTTGATTATAGGGAGTGTAATTGTGGACTAAGTACGTATATTAAACGTTTTGGTGAACGAACATTATTGATTGTGAACGGAAAACGTGGAAAATTGAGAGGAAATGTGGTGCAAATCATGGGCGTTAAACTACATATTACGTGCAATTTTGTACCTATGTATATAAGTGACATCTACCAGCCCGCACTGGGCCCGCGTAGCGAATTATAGCCCCTCTCGAAGATAGAAAGGTCTGTGTCCTAGCAGTGGGAACATTATAGGCTATGTTTTAAAAAGTACCTAGAGTAATGACTAACTTTAAAAGTACGTTTTTATGGACCATGTTTCTCTGATATTATGCAGTTTTGAACAGGATGGATGCAATGGTACTACGATACATTAATATACGGATAAGCGTTAGTACGTGGTCAGCGGGATTGTCCGAAAGGGTTACCGCTAGCTCGGAACATAAAGGGCTAAGGAAGGAACACGGGTGGGTTTTAGTCAGTAAGAGTCTGACACTCCCTTCCGCTCCACCCAGAGCGGGAGGGGTAATTTGATGATTCCCAACATCAAAAAAAAAAAGCGTTAGTACGTAGGAGATAATACAATGCCTTTCAATATTTCCGGCAAAGTATGATTAGATATGCAAAACTAAACTGTAAAGCTGCAAGTTACTCTAGCAGCATCTTAAGCTACTGTGTTTACTTAAAGTTGAGATTTGAGATAAAGTTCGCATGAAGAAACATCACATTCATGGACGTAGATGTTAATATACGGAACTTAGTAGAGCAAACTTCTCTAGCAAAAGGGAAACATGGACCATGAAAGAAACTTTCTCGGTATAAAGCCATTTAATAGCTTTAAAAATTCGATGTCACAACACTTCGTTATCAAAATATTCATCTCCATATTACTCATTTTTAAGCGTGTAACACAGTAAAAAGAAATCATTTCGTTTTAAAGCGAACGAAGGTCGCAGCCACAATTTTGTTTACCCTTTTTACTCTAATGACCTGTAAAATGAATACGCCCACCGACCCTTTAACGCTTCATAGCTTACGACAGGGAAAAATATATAACATTTAACTCTTATTGAACCCATCCTTAGGACCTGTGCCACCGTATGAGAAAGCGTCTAGCTTTCAACGATTTTCTCGCTCTTGAAACGCACACAAGGTTGTAAGTCGGGGAGGGTCTGTATTTATGCTTTTACGGTTGCACAACGACATGCTTTGCTTGGCAGTATAGATGCAGGCCTACCTTGCCGCCTCCTTCATAGGCGGTAGGGTGACGGGGTCTTGAGGGAGAGCGCCACGGTCGTGTAGACCCTCAAGGTCAGTCTGGCGGATGTACCTTCCGAGGTTGCCACCCCATTCTTGGTCTGATTCCTTTTGAAACAGACGCAACAAAAGTACCAGGCGCTAGCGTATCCTTAGCCCAGTTCCCTTTACCCCATTATTTCCCGTCTTTCAGCTTCCTGCCCCAATTCTCACAATCCTTCTACAATCCATCCTACCCACATCCTCATTCCTTCCACCTCCAACAACGTCCCAAACTCCACACCTAACCGCGACCCCCTGTGACTGGGTGGTAGCGGGCTCGCCCATCACTAAAATCAGCTGATGGCGAGTAGGAGTAAGCCACCTGCGTTAGGACCTGCGCAGTTGAGCGCCGTAAGCGGGGATGAAGGAGTCCTGGGGGTTGAGCCGAGCGGCTCTGGCTGTAAGGTTGTAAGTCCCGTGTATAAAAGTATAAAGTAAAGATACCTACATACAAAAAAAATAAAAGTTGATCGCTGACTGTTCACACCGCCCGCCGGCGTGTACTCGCGATATGAAAGCTGCTATCAAAGACAGTACTCGCTCAGCGAAGATCGCTTAGCTGGCACAACACTTGCTGAGAGACTCACGCTTGGTACCATACACGCATATCAGCGAGTAATCATAGTCGCTATCGCGCACTCGCTGCTCAGAGCGAGCAACGGCTCGCTAACTCGTTTTGTGAGCTAGCTCTACTCGCTTCTCGCCGGCAGTGGGACAGGTGCCCACAGCTGCATACTTGATAAATAGGGTAGCATAGCTCAATACAATGATTAAAAGAAGGTTTAGCGATGAGATTAAAGTTATATGCAATTTATTGTTTTATCAGTAGGCGAAATGTATTCAGAATTAAATTATTTTGATTAAGGTCTGTAGGATTGTTTAATGGATTATATGACTGTACATTTTTTACGACTGATGTGTTGTATGATTTATTGATTTTGTTTGTAATAATTATTAATACGAGTTCTTTCTATTTTCATGCTGCGGCCGTAACAGTGTTTTTTTACCTTTCACTTGAAAATTATTTTTTTTATTCTTAGACAGATTGTTGGTGCTATATTTTGTTCTATAGATATGACTTATGATAGCCATAATACTTAGGTAAGTAGGCATTCTTGCTGATCAAAGATATACAAAAATATCCTATTTCTGTTTCAATACCAAATTGAATTTGAATTTCAATGAAAATTAAGTAAGCATTTTGTCGCCAATTTTCGATAGCTTTGTTATTTCATGAATTCGTTTTGAATTTCTATAGGGGATGGCCGTATTCGGCGATTTTAATGAGTAATCTCATAGAATTATGTGAATCGGGCCGACTGCTATCACAAAAGGTTTGTGTTACGAGAGGAAAACGCCACCGGCCTACCCATTGTCCCGACAAGCGACAACGGACGCTCGTTCATATTGCTCTAGTGGCAAGCAAGTGTTCCGGCTAGTCATAAGATTTTCTGGGTACCTACGATGTCTTGAAAACTATCTTCTCACAGCTGTGTTTGTCAAGCAAAATCCCAGTACAAATACCTATAAACTGCAAGTTGGGAGTTTCGGTAGTTTAACTGATTTATCCTATTATTTGCAATTACCTAATAGGGAATGCAAGTTTATAAGGAATCTTTTGACTGTTATATACTGAAGGAAAAACTATAATAATTCAAATAAGTTTGATATATTTAACGATTCTAGGATTAGCTACAATAGTCATGGATTGTAACAGCGTCTATATCGATTTTCGCATTTTCGCCCAATGATTGTCATTGATTTGTGCTTGATACGTATTTTATTGACCGTAAAACCGACTATAACCGTGAACGTTTCAACCGTCTTTTGTTTACGCATTTGCTAGTTTTATTTTTGCGAATTCCGTAACATAATATGTTTAGTCATGCAAATAAACGTGATGTCTTTATTGATGACTCAGCTTTTGGTGCGAAAAATAAACAACACATGAAATCAAACAACTTTTTATTAGAAATACGTAAGATGAAACAAATTCCAAACTAAATTAATAAAATATTCTTGGAGTATTTAATTAATGAGAATATCTACAGTATAGTAGCTTAGAAATTGATAAAAGTTTTTGAAAGTGGCTGCTGTCCGTTCATTCGGTCATGAATTAACTATTACCGACGTCTCAGGTCTCGCAGTTCAAATATTATGAACTTTCAAAGCAACAAATCTATTGTTAATAGGTATCTCTAAATAACAAGTCGAGCCAGTTGGGATTAATATTACATAATATGATGGTGGTAAAAATAATTTAAAAAAGAACGAGGCAAGTCCCTATAAATATGTTCAAACGAGGCACTATCTTGAAGTGAAGAAGCGCACGATAGCAGCTCTGATTTCAAATCATCGAGTCTCTCGTTTTAATATTTCATTCTTTACAAATGGACTGACATTTCTGAATGAGTTCTGTTGGAATGAAAAACTGAGTCAACACCATTATTATTTGAATGATATTATATTTGGTCCTTAAAGGCACCGTGATTGGGCATTTGAATTTTATGAAAAATATTTAGAACGAAATACCTATTTTATATTCAAGGATGTTTAAGTGTTATTGACAAGCAAGAGAGTGCTATTTATTAGGAATTTATCACGACAAAGGCTTTTGTGTACAATCTTCTATATATATAAAACAAAGTCGGGTTAGTTACACCATTTATAACTCAAGAACGGCTGGACCGATTTTTATGATCTTTTATTCGTTGGATTTGTCTTCACCTCGAATAGCAGAGTAATTATTAAAACATGGGAAAAATAACAAAAACAATCTGAGGCGGTACAAAGTACGCGGCGGTCAGCTAGTATTAAATGAAAACCAATAACTACACAGAAAACAAACTTGGAATTCACTATACAAACAGAAAAAGAAAACTAATTAATTCATTTGAGCGGATCAGTGAGTTAAAAGTTAAAATAAGAAGGTTTGAATTCCAATTTAGAATTAAATCTCGGTATAAATCTATTGACAAACGGCGAAAGTGGCGCTAAAAGTTAATTGGATTGGTTTCAGAGTCACTCCAGTCTCCTCAATCTGGGCTATTAATTCTGAATCGAGTTTTTATCCCTGTTTTATTAGATACATAGTTCACGATAAAGCTCTCCTTTGAAGAGGGTGACAGTTTTTGTACCTGCCGGTTTTTACAATTGCTTGCTTTATTGTTTTAGAACTTTTGTATTGTGGCTTCATTTTGAAAATAAATTAAAGTAAGTAAATAAAGTCATAGTTGAGTAGTTCGTTTGTGTAAATTATTTCATCACCTCTGCTCTCAAAAAGGTGAAGGAAAACATCGTGATGAAACCGGTATGGCCTAGAACCGCAGTGGGAACATAATAGACTTATGCATATGATAAATAAAGTTAAAAGATACCATTGCAAAATCAAGCTTCTGTTTAACACAAATTGAATGAACATGGTTTTAGCATGTTTACACATATTTATACAAAGCACTTGAGTCCCCAAATTGCCTTGCTTCATGCGTGTAAACAATAAGCTCATTTGCCGCGAATTTTCCCTCGTAGCGTTGCAAAGACCACCGCACAAGCAGCGCTGCTTTGTGTCACCACGATTTGGTACACAAGTGAAACTGCGCACTCTCATGTTTCATCTTATACCTTGAAATCTGAGCCTTATGCAGTTGACTTAAGAGTGGATGGTATGCATAAACAAGTTTGGCAACATTTTGTTTTCTTTTTGCTTCACCGTAAATGCTAAAAACGAAATTACAAAGCCACGCGATTCCACGTGTAAACCTGGAGTCGTTTCCTTTCCCATTTTTAAACTGATAGGTACGATTTGAACTTCTTTGTGCACAAAAATAAAAAGCACAAAACGGACAGATCGCTATCAGAAAAGTGCAGAAAATGCTTTTATTCAAAATTGGATAAGCAAAAAGTACGAATAAAGTTGTTCAGTGACACGAGACGAGACCTTGAAGGCATTTATTTTGGGTAAAAAGGTTGGACAATGTGTCAAAGGCGACTTCATGACAACAATGGATTACCACGAAGGGCTCTTTCGCCGTGATATGCTCCTACATTTTAATGAAGAAACTCATTTCAATTGTGAGGATCATTATACGAGTATTCGCGTTACATAAAAACGGTGTTGTGAAAGGGAACTTTTTTAATTTTAGTTATAATGTCTGCTGGGAGATATTCTGAAAGCTGAATGTGAAAAGGGGGCGGGATATAACTAAAAGCACATACGGGAGTAGGTATATGCATGCATATTTTATTATTCGAGTATGTAGAGTGTTATGTAATTATGTGTGTATATAGGTATCTATGACTAAAGTCGATGCAAAGAGTTACATTCATTCATGTTGTACCTACACAAAGTGGGGAAAGGGCGGTGGGGGGTCACGCAAGGCGCCTCGTTTGGGGTTATGGGCTATTTAGACGGATCGTACCTTGGTCCATTTTACATCTTGTTCTTTTTACCCGACTAAAAAGGGATTAATGAGAACATGATTTGTACAATGAACACTATAATAAAAATATACATAATTATAATTGCTGTTTAAGTCATGAAAGAAGAAAAAATAATACAGGATATTTTTTTATCACTACCCAAATTTTCATAGGGTGTCATCCTACCCATGAATATAAACAACTTTCACTATGGGACCAACACTGAAATCACAAAAAAAAAATCTGCTGTTTCTTACAAAAGTTCAATACCTACTCGACCAAAATGCATTTTTTTTCAGCAGATTTTTTTTCGTGATTTCAGAGTTGGTCCTTTAGTAAAAGTTGTTCATATTCATAACCCTATGAAAATTTGGGTATTGATAAAAAATTGCTCTGTAATATGTACAATTATGTAGTAGTAGTGTAGGTCCGTGGCTAAATAATAACAGCCGCACAGGTCGATCGATTAGGTTAAGCTACGCTTGCCGAGGTTGGGCTGTGGATGGGTGACCATCTTTACATACCGATACCCCTCTGTGTCTCGGACAGCACGTTAAGCCGTTGGTCCCGGCTGTCATTCGTAGATCTATGACAGTCGTTACGGGTAGTCAGAAGCCCAAAAAGTCTGACAACCAGTCTTACCGAGGGGTATCGTATTACCCAGTAACTGGGTTGTGGAGGTCAGATAGGCAGTCGCTCCATGTAAAATACTGGTATTCAGCTACATCTGGTTAGACTGGAAGCCGACCCCAACATAGTTGGGAAAAGGTTAGGCAGATGATGAGTGATTTGTATAAATTGCCTACTACCTACACACAAGTTGGTACGATAGAAGAAGAAACACATATGTGATAATTATGTCTTATTTTGTCGAGACAACATAAACACAGGTCGGAAATCCATGTTGCTCGCGATGCTATCGTACTGTCCTTCCTACTTATATTATAAACGCGAAAGTTTGTGAGGATAGATGGATTGATGGACGTTTGTTACTCTTTCATGTAAAAACTATTGAACGGATTTGGATGAAATTTACAACACAGATAGTTTATAACCAGGATTAACACATAGGATATTTACACATGATTTTTATCCCGATATTCCCACGGAATCGAAACTTATATGGGTGAAACCGCAAGGTTCAGTTGTAGTACAAGTTGTTTACATAGGTATCTACTTATCTAATTGTAGTAGAAGTTGTTTACAAGGTTTCTACTTATCTAATTCTCAGGGATCGTAAACATGTTTACTTTATTTCTCTGCACGGGCGTAATCAATTTCTATTCGTTTTCCTTGGAACTTAATTGAATCTTATACATGAATCAGTTGCTAGATTGTGCCTGTTCGTGCGTTTTTTTCTCAAAATATACCTAATTCAGAATTTCACATTTGGTATGTTTGTTTGTTTGATCGCAGGAATCCGCTGGAGGCGAGAAGCACAGAAGCGGTTGAAGCGGTTGAAGCGGTTGAGTGGGAGCTCTATGTCCAGTAGTGGACGTCTTTCGGCTGAAATAATGACGACGGTGATGATAATATTTGTACTCTTGTGCAACATGGCCATGACAGTTTGTTTTTCATGTTTAGTCGAGTTTTATAATTCAGGTCCTTAATTTTATATTAAGGTGAACTTTGTCTAAGGGGCCATTCAGAATTTATGCAATCATTAACCCCCCCCCTACCCGTCGTCAGAAAAGTAAGCAAAGCTCTTACCCCCGCCCCACCAATGTTTACGTAAGCACGGGGGCGGGGTTCCGTGCTTACGTAAACATTGGTACATGCATTTTTCAATGTGTTCTGGTTTCTTTATTGATTCATGAGCAGCAGTTATAAGTTCTCAGTAGAATCCCTGAAAATGCGCTTCGCTTTCAAGCATCGACAAGTATGGCCGCCATATGTGTTCAAACCAAAATCGACTAAATTTTGTAGAAGATCCGAAAAAGAAAAAGAAAAATACTGCTGACGTAATCACCATCCAGACCCCCCTATTCCTCATGTCATCAGCAATAAGCAAAGACCCCCGCCCCCCGTAGTGCTTACGTAATACTTGAATGGCCCATTAGAGGAATAATGGTAAAGTAACAATGTTGTTGAAAAAGTGTCTTTTTATGTAGATATCTATCGTCCACCTTTCAGAATATTGACTTTATTTTACTCTTCGTGTCCAATGTATTCTTTAACAACATCTGTTACGCTACAATACTATTACCCTGCAGATAGAAACAAGATTTCCCTAAATCAGAACTTAGACTCTTGGTAAACAATCAAAATTAATACTCCACAAAAGGCTGGATTTCCTAATAAAACCGTTTTTGCCTCATCATCGGCTAACGATTCCATGCGGCTATTAGCGTTTCCATCTTGCGAACTAAAGGGTCAGGGGTGTTTTTCTGGTATTATATGTATAAAAGTTCAATGATCGGGCATTTTACGAATGATATCCATAATCTTCTCTTCTTTAAAAAGCTTTCATTACTGATCAATGACAGACCCGCCCTAAAATGAAAATTGTTTATTTATTAACTTTATTTAAAGCCGTGACCTTTTCCAGTTGTTTGTGTTAAGGCTCGTACACACAAGCGCGACGCGACACGCGACACAAAGGCACCGCAAGTCACGCAACGAGCGGTACCTTTGTGTCGCGCGCGATTCGCGTCGCGCGTCGCGCCTGTTTGAAGGAGCCTTTATTCAAGTCCTTGTCATTAATAATTTAGCTAAAACTAAGAATGAGATACTTACCTAGATTAAACCAATAATTTAAATGTTGGTATCCTACAGGTAAACTTGGCAGGACGCACTGGTCCGTGAAACTTGATATACAATACTTTTAATCTGTATCTCTCCAAGCAGTAAGTTTCCCTGGACAAGGTTTCTTGGCACCGCGGACACATTTATAACAATATAATGCTCTAGGCCGCAGCAGCCCTGTGGCAGCCTGCCCGTGACCTAGCAGCACATTTGCCTACTTCCAAGCTTCCTTCACTTATCTTGTTTACAATCTGCATTAAATAAATTCTTTTAATTTTTGAAGTGAAACTTCTTTAGGCGCGTTGGGCATTTTTTGAGATTGACAAAAAATCATTGAACTCGCGCCACTGTTACCGTAAGCGACACCGCGCGTGTTTTGTTTATAAGACGATTAAAAAAATAGGTACATACATTTTGAAAAAAAATATACCTATATTAAAAGTTACTAAAATGCATTCAGTAGTCAATTATGAACAAACCATTTTCAGGACTTGTGTTTATTCTTTTACACCTTGTAAAGCTACATTTTTAGCAATGTCTGCCAAAGTGCGCCAGCAAACATTATCCATCTCCTAGGTATTTTAATGATAAATCTGTCTTCTATTCCAACATTCATACTTGGATAGTGGAACCAAATCGGTTTTGTTTAATTAGCACAATTATTGCACAAAGCTAAATTGGCTTATTTGAATGTGTAGCTAATTGGTGAGAACGGAGCTTGATCGATGTTTAAGATTAATTTTTATATGGAATCCATAATGAGCTGCAAGTAATGTTGAATTCAATATTTGAGGCTAAAAGAGATATTCATGTAAAATATATTCGTTGCCCACTGCTAGGCAGAGGTTTCCAAATTTTTACAATTTTCTTTATGATGTACCTTCTCCGGCTCATAATCGGTTAGGAAAAGATGAAACATAATTTTTGTGGATTTATCCTTCATAGAATAGAATACTCTTTATTATGTACACCATATAAATCAATCCTTCATATCAATCAATACATCACATACTTAAATATAAATACGCGCATTGACGTGGAGTTGCGGACACCAGCTCGTATTAACTATTACTTAAATATTCAACATTTATTATAACGACCTCATGTAGAACACACAAAATTCACGAACATTAAAGTTTCGTCACGGTTCAACTTCGACCTTTAGTGCCGTACATCCAAATTTTCTCTTAACCCTTGCTAGAAATAGAAATGAGCAAAATATTGCTCCGGATATTTTCAGGTCACACGTTGATATCGACATGACATATACATAGATAGATAGTGACGTGTAGGGTCGTATTTACATAATTGTGTGGTAGTGATAACAAATAGGTAGTTACGTACCTAGGCAGTCGTTTTGGCGTCAGCTCGAGCCGGTAACAATTGTGTTTCGATCTCGGCACGGCTCCAACGGGCCCCACTATTACCATGGCCCCGGTTATCTAATAGACGTCGTCGTTATGTTACAGACACCCGGGCTTTGATTAAAGTTTGGTTTTTTGGATGTTCAAATGTTGTTAGTTGGCAGTATTGTTCGAGGTTTTATTTTATTGTACGAGCTGTTTTTTGGCAGGCCAAAGTTGACCTGCCATTTTGACAATTAACTGCAAGCTTACGCAAAGCAGCTTCATAAAAGGAAACTAGCTTTCCACGGTATAATGATATCGGTAATCTGACAAAAACATTGTCGCCCGTTCTAGTGGCGTATTCTTGACCTACGTGTAGATTAAAAATTAAACTGTTGTAATTGTGACTAAGTTAACATGAAGTTAGTCAATGAACGCAAGTATTGAACTTGATGATCATAAAAAAGCGGAAGAAGTTAAACAGTGATCAATGCTCGTGCCTTCTCTGTTGAGAAGAGGCCTTTCTCCTTCTGTGGAGCAAAAATAGGCTGGTGTTATTAATTTATAGCCGCTAGCAGTGCCCCGCGGTTTCACCTGCATAAATTTCGGTTCCGTTGGACTATCGGGATAAAAAGTATCCTATGTGGTAATCCTGGTTATAAACTATCCGCGTGCCAAATTTCATTAAAATCCGATGGAATTGTTTTTTATCCATCCATCCTCACAGACTTCGCATTTATAGTATTAGTGTGACTAATATCGCCCCGCGGTTCCACCCGCGTAAGTTTCGATCCCGTGGGAATATCGGGATAAAAAGTATTCTATGACGGTTTACGCGTGATTGAGTAACAAACATCTTCACAAACTTTCACATTTATAATATTAGTAGGTAATAGGATAGGTATATAGTATAATTTAATCGAAAGGTAAGATAATAATATATTGATTAATAAATGGCACTACGAACGTTGACTTCGATACCATAATTCAAAACAACTAGGTACGGGCATCGCTCGGTGTGAAATATTCATCGCAAAATATGTGAGAATGACATGCAATACCGACCTAAAGCCTTTAACACCGTCACAATATTTTCTCTACACTTCAAAATGGTTAAAGTTTCGATCCAAAATAGGTAGGTATGATTTATATCAAGACATACATTAGATATGCTTAGATGGTTTGGTCATGTTAAGAAGATGAATGAAAGGCATCTAACAGAAGATGCACTAAAGGTGCCTTCCACTGACAAGGCAGATGTGAGTGGAAGCGCCCTAGTAGGAGCATCTCGTGACCTTATTGGTGATGCTCTTCCGAAATGTCATTTGCGTAGCACCTACTCGCAACCGGCGCGGTATGAACGTAAACAAACTACAACAAAAGGAGTATGAAAGGATCGTGGCGTTCTGTAGTTTTTGCCTCTCCCCATAAGAAGAAGGCGT
Source organism: Luperina testacea (assembly GCA_927399505.1). NCBI lineage: Eukaryota > Metazoa > Arthropoda > Insecta > Lepidoptera > Noctuidae > Luperina > Luperina testacea. Next base: position 7,193,663 of record OV656763.1, on the reverse strand, counting down.
GTGTTTATGTATTAATGATATGTCCTTTACATGGTACAGAAGTGCACTATAAGAGGGTTTTGGAAGAGCTCTGACCGAAACCGAAATCGTGTGTCGTATTTCATAATGTTAATATTAAAAAGACAGACGGCGGGCAGTCAGGGCGCTTGCCGCTACCATAGAGCGTGCCGACCGCGTGCTTACTGCATGCCGACTCCGAGTCGCCAGCGGCATTATGAAAACGTGCAAATCCTAGGCGTGTTCCATCACAAATAATAAAATAATAATAATAAACAATACAACAATTATTGTGTTCGCGGAGACAACAAGCTTACACCTCGCGGACAGCGCGCGATCTGCGAGCTTGTACGTCTCGGACGACGCATAGTTATATACGGACTGGTGTCTGCAAATCCACGTCAGTGCGCGTATTTTGCGTACGGCGGCTAGCTGTAGCCTAAATTCGAGGCAACGCCGTGCTGCAGCTGTGCAGTTGCGGTGCCGGTATAATGTGCCATAACCTTAATGCTAATAAAGCTCCATGACGAGATATTGTACATTGATATTCCAATCTAAAATTCACCTACCCATTATTACAGTCTGTAGGTAGTTAGCAGTTATTTGAAATTCCAATTTGAATTGCATTGCAGTGTGTCACAGCTATGTCTCATAAACGTTGTCTAGACAAAGGCAATAACAGCACGCATGATACCTACCTTGGTATAGGTAAATATTACACAACAAGGTTCTTATGTGACGTTTGAAATGAATTTTATTGTATTAGGTATATAAATAAACGGCGTATCAGACGAATGGTTCCGTTATGAGATCGTCACGTGACTTTGTGCGGCCCTCCACGTTCTTACTGCTTTATAAGACTTTCGTACGATCCCAGTTAGAATATGCCGTCCCAATCTGGAACCCTCTCTACGACAAATACGGTACTAGAATTGAAAGGGTACAGAATAAGTTCTTACGATCTATGAACTATAAGGGCTTCCAATCAAAGGTTCCTTATGTGCAACTATTGAAACGGTATGGCGTACTGGATTTGGGATCTAGGCGGCTGTTACTTGATGTCATGATATTGCACGACATATGCAGTAACAAATTTGATTGTATTGACATACATAATATGCAGGACTAACGCTTGGGAACGTGCACCTCTTCGTCGCCTTGTTGAGTCTTACAACACGCATTTTATTGAACTGGATATATTTTTTCTATCTAAGCAATTATTTCAGAAAATGGCTCTCGAATTTTGTATAGCGAGTATTTTAAGTTAGATTAAGCTAAGCTAAGTAACACAGGAATATTATTGTGGCAACGACTATTGTTTTACTTTTCTTTTTCTTTTGTATGTCTTTAGCACTTCTAACCTTTAGTTAAAACGTGGATAATGGTGTGGGTTACATGTTTACTTATTTATTTATTTTATAATTTATGTACACACTACACACAGTAAAATACATAGGGATATGACATGATTATAATTTGCGTGACATGACATGACATGTTTGTTAATCTTATTTTAGTATATTTCTGTATTTTGTATCATGTAACTGTTTTTTTATCCCTAATAAATAATACAACGTCTTTTATGAGAGGATTCCCAGACATCATTTTTATTAGTATTTCTATAATATTATTGCCATGTTTTTTTTTCCCTTAACGTTAATTATTTATTTAAAGCGCTTACATAATTTTAAAAGCTGACCGTCTTAAAATAATAATAATATGTACAAGTATATAAAAAGGATGGGAAATAATCAAAGGGCATCCAAAAATTCGTCCGCATCGCTGTCAACAGGAAACGTGCCCAAAAGGCTGGCAGCATTGCCACGTTTTATGGCAATGCTGTTTCTTTGGCCAAAAAATAGACCAGCCCTCTGGTCACGTGAAGAGACGATCAACCGCTTGGCGATGTCTCGAACAACTAAGTGTTCACTCGGGCCCCATGGCAAATAAACACAAAACCCCACTTTCAGCCCCAGTCTTCTTTACCATTTCATAAAATTAAAATAATCTCCAAAATTAAGTAACCCTTAATTAAAACTTGAATTTAATTAGCACGGATCCCGGGGTGTTGTCACGACAACCCTTATCGCGACTGAGAGAAACGGTGTCAATAGTTGAAACCCGACAATGTGAACACGACAAAGCGAGACTCTAGTTTTCCACTTACACCCACTGTAACTGTAGAACCTAATTTATTCAGTGCTCCACCAGACACAAGTGGCCAAGAGTGGTCGACATCGGAATTTAACGTGAATTCTCGAAACATAATTGCGGTAACAGAATTCATACTTTATTCATAAGTACTAGAGTTTAATTTTGCATGGATGTGGATTTAATGTGGAGAAACATTAAGACCCTATATTTTGTAGGTTTTAAATCTAAAATGTATGTAGATGGAAATATCATATTTCCGTTTAAGCCTACGTGAACGTAGGCTTATTGTTAATACGCTCTTAGGTGGGTATTCTGTGACTCATATTTTCAAAGCTGCTTACCTATCCTACTATATCTGCTAGACTGAATCAGCTGTGACTCACGATACGCTGAACACAACAATTCATGATTCAAACAGTTTATTGATTGTTTATCATTTTTACTATCTCCGTAACTTCATCTTGTATTTAAAACCAGTCGCCTCTTAACCCGTTTAATATACGAGGATTTACACGACCATGGCAGAATTCGTAGAACAACATGACAGTGGGCAGGGTTCCTGAGATTTGCTGTCGACAATTCTGAATTATTATATTAGTGTTCAAGTACTGGAACAATGAATTATCTCAAAACGTCTGGTGAAAACACTCTTAATAAAGATTATGCCTTTGATTCATCTAGAGCGCAATAAATATGGTAATTTATTATATTGTGGTTGGTTAGGATAACGAGTCTCTTTTACTTTTTACAGCGCAGACTACATCAATTACATTACTTTCTGCTGTTAACCCCAACTTTTCTCATTATGACAACATTAAATAAATGAGTCGCAAATTACTTCATCAGAGATACGTACTCGTAATTTGCATAAAAATGGAAAGTGAAAAGTGCTTTTATACATTTCACACATTACCCTAATTTTTATGCCTTGGAATTGCGTGTTAATGACTCATTATGGGGCCATAAAATAAATTTCAGTTCTTTTTATTACGACTTTAGGGTTAAAATTGAAGATGAAAGAAAACCTATGAATGGTAACCTACAAAAGAACTCACCTACATCTCGTACCGAAGTAGGTGGCATAAAACAATTTAGATTCATTACACACGCCACACAGTTGAAACTAACCAGATTTATTTTTCATAATTTATATGATAGTTAGCCCCAGCTGTAACACGATGATTTTGTTTGGTATTGTTACTTTGAACTTTTGTTTGTACTATAAAATATAAATTATATCTGGTAAAAATGGTTTCCCGCCCGAATGATTAAGTAGCGAGGTATTGCGTTTCTAACTAAATTATGAATAACGTATTCACGCCGGTAAGCAATAAAGTGTCAGACTTACATATTTATGTTGATTCAAGAAATTCAATACTTAACTGCGACGGTAATGGAAACTGGAAACTTGCAGCCCAAAATGAAAACCAGTCGAGTGCTATGAAGAGGAAAAATACCATTTCCTGCTCAGGGGTTCAGGAAAAAACCTCTCAGTATTTAAATTAATTAAATGTTTACTAATGGATGGCATCGGTCAGCCATTGCGTCCCTAATTTTCATGCAGCTGTCTAAAACTATTTTGTAAGTAAGTATCGGAGATAAAAAGGAAGATTAATACGAAAATAGGTACTGTGAGGTATCTGCGAGCTCACGGTTCCAGGATGAATGAATAAAACAAAAGTTTGTCGAATAACTTTGATAATTATTGTTTTAAACGGTTCTACGATTATCTCAATTTTATTGAAATGGCTTGTCAGCCAAACTGACTCATAGGTACCTACTGTTTTTTCGCCTCCTTTTAAATCAATGTTTGTTTCCTAATTATGCCATGACCTTGTGAAAATATTCATGAAGGTTGCATTTAAGCACGAAATAGGCTATAATTCATACAATTCTAGATATTATCATTGTTTTAAATGTTTGAGATTATAAAGTGATCAATAAAATATGATCAGATCGTTTCAATGAGGCATGAATGCAACATAGAATCACAATTTGCATTACCAAATATGAAATCGAAATCAGCATATTTAGATAGAGATATAAAAGCAAGAGCAGCGTGGAGGTTGGCGGCTCTCAGCCTGATTGTTTGTCTACCCCTCGGGGCATATCTCCATAGCAGACGAGTCCATATGTGCACAGCCTGCTTTGTTATCGGCGCCGAAATATTTTACCAAATTAAGGCTCCTTCAAACAGGCGTGACACGACACGCAACACAAAGGCACCGCAAGTCGCGTAACGAGCGGTGCCTTGGTGTCGCGCGCGATTATATCGCGTGTCGCCTGTTTGTAGGAGCCTTTACTTGAACACACGATCTATTCCGGAAATCATCATCTGCCTAGCCTTTTCCTATGTTGGGGTCCGCTTCCAGTCTAACCGGATGTAGCTGAATACCAGTATTTTACATGGAGCGACTGCCTATCTGACCTCCACAACCCAGTTACTGGGTGATATGATACCCCTTAGCTTAGATACAGCGGCCAATTGTGAGAAAAGGCCAGAATGTAAAAAAGAGGCTCAATTTATTTAAAAAAGTGTGCAGCATTAGGAGCGCTAAAAGTTTTTAGAGAATCAGTTTAATATTTCCATTTCGGAGACGCATCAGTCTAACCTTTAAAAAAAAAAAAACACTGGCACTCCGGTAGTGCCGACAGAAGTGAAAACTTGAACAATTACGAGTGTTATATTTTGTGAATCGTCTTATAAACAAAACACGCGTGTTAAGGTGTGTTCCTTATTTTATAGGGTTTTTTGCAAATCAGGTATGATGACCAAAGTGACTGGTTTATTCTTCTCGTGAAAGGAATTTATTCAGATTTACAAATAAGCACACAGGATAGACTACAGCAGTGTTATTCTCTAAAAGACAATTTCATGGCTGTAAGCTGCGACGAGCTCGTCGACGAGACAGCCTTGAGATCGACCGAGCGTACAGCGCTGATTCAAACCGTATTCACTAACGTGGTTGTGCTCGTCGTCGAACCCAAGGCTGTAACCTCCCGTCGCTGTTTCTCAGACGAACGTAGGGCTTGACACAAATTCTATAAATTATAATCGATCAATCTCGACTGAGAGTTTTATAGGTTTAAAATATATATTAAAGGTCTATCTTTAAGTATTATAAGGAATACAGTTAAACTATAACCAATATCATATTTAAAAGAGCTTATTTCATATTTCTTATTACATTTTAAGGCTGAATGACGATTCCTTTGCTCTATTCGTGCAACGCGACGCGACGATGAATTAAAAGTCAACATGACATAACAATAACAACCGATGACGCGACGCTAACAAAATCACTTGAATTTGTAGTTTTTAAACTTTTGGGTGCTTGATTATTTGTATCAGCGAGTGCTTTTAACATAGGTAGTTCTGTGACTAAGAGGATAAATACAACTACCTAATGAAATGTGAGTATTATGATTTTTTCACTGATAGTATATGGCTATTATTACTATTGTCTCATCCACGAGTATTGTATGATACACGAGATATTAATAAAATTTAAGTAAATTACATGATTAGCTATTGTTTTACTATAATATGTACGTATAACTTTATTGTTGTAACGTAACATTGTGTGTTTTAGCATGCCAAGAAGTGCTATACTTTCATTACATAATATGAAAACTGTATAGGTACTTGGAAATTATAATTTTCATATTTAATTTTGTAGAGTCCTAAGCAACCCCTAAGACGACCTACTGACCAATTACTGCCTGTAGAACAATCTACTAGAGGCATGCTCCAGATCGAACAGTCCACACCTTCAATACCAGTAAGTTAATTCTAATAAAATATAATAATGTAATGTTATATTTGCAGGGCGAACGGACATACAACCAGGCCCATCTTTGTATAGGGACAATGTGCCAATGGAAAACCAGCCTAATACAGAACAAAAGGTGAAGTTTTAAATAAAAGTCTTACAATAATATGTTTTAACTTTATAATGGATATTTAGATAACTTTTTTTTTGTATTACAGTTTGAGGCTAGATCACCACTTGCAGTCTTGCAATGCGTCATCATAGGAGTAATGCCCCAATTGCATCTTCATGTAAGGTTAACTTAATTATAATTTGGTTAATTATTGGTTTAGTGTAAAAAGCACTACATAGTAGTGGTCTCACTTTTGATTCCCGGGTTGGGCCAATTTGTTGGGATTTTCTGTAGGTTTTTTCAACAGCAGCCCTTATTCAATCAAGATCAAGATATAGACTACATCTAATAGAATCAAGATATAGACTACATCTAATATGTGTACTACATTGTAATATCTATTCCTTTAGAGGGAGAGTGATGTGATGTTGATGATACTTACATATTTGTTTTACCTCTGTATAGTAATTTGTTGCATTTTTATGTTCATAGCATCTCGTAGGCATCGAACGGCACACCGCCGTCTGATCCAGCACTCACCACCTTCTCAAAGGCAATCCAAATGGCGAGCCTGACTGAATGTTTTGTCGCCATTAAAGAGAGGTGTTTGGAAAATGAGAGACTTCTTATTGACAACCAGCAGAGGATGTTCGACTTTTAAGGAAATAAGTGAGTCATGGTCAAGGCAGACCCAGGCACTGCAGGATTTATGACCATCCATCAGTCGAGGAAGTTGAATCTCCGAAACATGGATCTACTACTATGTTTAGATAATTTTAAGTTTATTTAAGATGGATGTTAAGAAGTTTAAGTATAAGAACTGTTTTTTTGTAGTAAATGTCAATGTTTGTTAGCGGGCATGCTCTTTATGCCTGCAGGCTTTTATTTAGGTACTTATTTAATTTTGTTTTGCTTGGGTAGTTTTCATTGTATATACTAAATTATTTAATTAAATGTCCTGTTTCTTGTAATGTTAATTACTTTGCATACCTACTATTGTATAGAATCAAGTTTTTCTAACTGAATATCAAAAGTCATTTTGAATAAATGATTTTTGATTTGATTGATTGTTTTTAATAGTAAATAAAAAAGAAAATAATGCAGTTATCTGTTTAATTTCTCATACCCCTGTATACACTCTTACCCATTTAAAAATATAGTACAAATAGGGACTAAGGTATAAATAGGCACATATTATTATAGGCTATTGATATTATACTAATCATATACACCTTAAACACCACACTTTAAATACACACCTTAAATGTTATGACAATTGTTGATTATAATAATATTTTTATTAATAATTTAAATACCTATTTATTGTATCTAATCAATAATGGTGAGTATATTCTATCTAAACACGTTAACCACATCTGTAAAGGAACGCATAAATTGTAGATACAACATGCTCGCCATAATTGATTAACTAAATCTCGCCTACTTATCAGCCTACTCTCTAAGTCATCATGTGTTGGAGCCTGATGTGTCAGGATTCCAAGTAACCTAGATTCTTCATCTAAGTCACATTGGTCTCATCATCATAGGAGCTGGTAGCCCGGCTGTATTACATATGTCGTTTAAAACACAGGAAGCCATCACAATTTCTCCCACTTTTATAGGATCATAGTACAATACCCTATGTACTAATAAACATCTGAACCGTCCTTTCAGGATTCCAATAGTCCTCTACACTGTTTCTTGCACTGCTGTGCAAATTGTTGTAATGGCTCTGGAGTCTCAGTTTCTGAATTACTAAAGGGAGTCATTAAATAAGGCCTTTGAGGATATCCTGAGTCACCTGAAATCAATGAATGAAGCTAGAATTAAGTGCAATCTTGACTTGTGTTTAAGTTATCATTGTATTGTAAATAATAACTTCGTGGATTGCCCTAGAGGCAGAAGACTGAGATATGTATGTGTCTACATTCTTCCCAATGATTTTTTGGTAACTTCCATTAGCCAAAAATGATAGTGTGCATAATATCTGAAACATCAGGAATTCAATAGGCTTTTGTTGGTGTGTGGTGAGGTATACCCATCATATCTCAAGAAACCTAGATGTAAACAAACCTTTAGCCTCTTGGTTAAACCACTGGAACGAAGTCGCGGACGCATATATGGAGTTAAGTCATCTTCCAATATATTAATTAAATCCTCAGAAAGCCTGTAAATATGGATAAAATCTGTATCACGGAATATTGTTTTAAACTTTCGTATTTGTTTCGCCTGTCGAGCTTTCTTCAAATTATCACTTTTCTTAGCTTCTTCTAATAAATGTAGCTTCAATTGTGTAGTAAAAGAATAGAAATATTTAAAAAATTAAGTACAGTTTATTATTTTTGTCAGTCTACGCCCGAATATTTAGAGCTTTTTGATTTGACAGAATCGAGGCTGTGGGCGAGACGTCTGACGTTTTACGTCTTACGAATTTTCGATCAGGGTCACGTGACCTGACGCGAATTTAGAAGTTTTTACCCATTCCAAAAAAAGTACACAGCGCCGCTAAAGAAGTTTTCACTTCAATAATATGGGAAAGTTACATTCAGAACGTATATGAATTCCCTTTGTTTGGAGGAAAATTGGTACTCGTTTGAAATACATACGTTTTATTCAATTTACTTATTCATTACGTGCCCTAACTTCGCAACAATGGCGGTTGTCTTTGCTCGATTATCTTTGAGGGGTAATCGGCTGGAGCGAGCTGATTAGTTATTTATGTAGGTGCCTGATTAAAACGCGGTGGCTAGGTATCTACTTATTTTTGGTGGTTTGGTATTGTATTATATATTTATACTTAACATGTTGGGGTTGTTTTATTCACATTAGCTGTGCCCGTGACTTCGTGCGGGTGCATGTCGGAAAACATGCTGGATGGGATACATGGGTTTTACTTTTTTGCGCGGAACCCTAATTCTTTTAAAAATTAAAAGTAAACTAAATTACTCCTTATAACATCAGCTATGCTGCCAGTGAAAGGCCCCGTCAAAATCGGTCAAGCCATTTCGGATAAGAGCCGGAACAGACAGACAAAAAATGTAAAAATTGTTTTGTTTGTTGTAAGTACTATAGGTATGCAATTTCATATGCATTAATTAGTAAAGAGCTATTATTTTGATATTACAAACAGACACTTCAATTTTGTTTATTTGTCTATATTTATAGTCCGTTATTAATCATTCCGGCACGCCACTATTGAAGTTGCAATTAGGTACCTACTTACCTACAATTCAAAAGCTGTCGACTAAAAATCTTGCGTCTTGAGTCGTACAATATTCTAAAAATCTTGAAACAAATGAAACGTTGTTGTTAATTTATTTTTCAGTGACTATTTTTAATAACAAACTGAAATCAGTTCTCTATGGTTAAACAATAAGTGAAAATCTTTTATAAAAAATAGCTTGTACCTCAGACTATCTCTATAGAATTTATATGTACCTACCTACCGTATAATATGTATGTTTTTAATGTCCTCATATTTTAAGCTGATAGTAAACATTGAATATAGAAGACCAAATAACCTTCATAGCGTTAAATTTTCAGGTCAATGTCAATGCGATAAAAAGTCTGAACATTGACAAAAAAAAAAAACAAACTGAACAATAGATACTGTTCTTCTAGAACTGCTTCAGTGTAAAATAATTACACCGTATTGATGCTTTAGAAGCTAATTCTGAACTGAAAAGGGGATCTATTGATGAACATTGACCAGTCATGGCTCTTTTATACATGTATACTAGCTTCTAACCGCGAATTCTACCGCGTGAAATTTCTTGTTCCCCCGACTTACCCCGTCGCATCACATCGCATCACTTGCCCGCGCTGTCACTTGTTTTCGCTTAGCGTTTTTCAGTTTTTTTTTTGTTTTTGTATCTGAGGATAATAGCGTAATGTTAAGGCTAGCCTTCCTCAAGAATTGGGCTTTCAAGTGGAAAAAGTCCGACGTAGCTCCAGAGATTAGCGCGTTCAAATAAACAAACTCTTCAACTTTATTATTATGCAACCGAATATTAACCCACTAAGTAGCAAAACCCGAGTTTTACCTACTAGATCTCCAAGAAATGTTATTCCGTATTAATTTCCATATGGAACAGTCGTGAGCAAAGACGTGACGCCCGGGGGCCTCACGAGTCACACGACCAATACACGCGGCAAAGCTTTGATCTTCACGAGCGCTGTCATTTATTCACAGGCCGAGTGCCTCTGAATGCTGCGCCCAGGTACAGTCACCCCACGACAGTAGTCACGAATACCGGACTTACTGCTTAGGATATACAGATGATGGCAACATCAAACTGTTATCATTGGCGAGCGGTTGATGGTACAGCTTGCATTTGTAGGAGAAACCGCCTACAAATACAAAGGTAGGAACAGACACATCGGAACAGTTGAATAAGCATTGGTCTTTGAGATAGCACTAGTATAGCAAGGAATTGAGGTGCAGATTTGAGGATCTCAGTACATTTACTGAGATCCTCAAATCTGACACTTACAATTTGTAAGTGTCTCAAAGTCCAATGGGTAAACCTGGATTCATTAAATACCTACCTAGGGTTCTGTTTTAAATTAAAATCTAGACAATTAACCTTAGTTAGAAGTGATTTCGGCTTTCTTTAATTCCGCAATGATATCAACCAAATCAAAACGAAACCACAAAAATAAACCATAGTAAATTAAGTACCAAGAATTAAGTTGTGTTTACTATTTATTACTATTTGTATATGTGTTCTGTGTGTGTGTTTAGTATTTTATTTTTTTTGTATTTTTTATTAATTAAGTAGTGTTGGGAGTATACTCTTTATTATGCGTACATAATAAAGAGTATTTATATTTTATTCTTCAAAAAAAAAAAACTCCCGACACTACAACGATAGTTTGAATGTTCATTAACTCTGCTACAAAATTCCCTCGAAACAAAGAACGGTAGGCACAGCCCTTCTCTACCGAGTGGTGCTACAAGTCTTTCAGATGACCACTCGACCTACGATTCCGTCGTCAATTCCATGTTTGCTAGCATCGACTTAAGTGGGCTTAAACAATTCCAGTGTATACAGTTTGCTTTTGGCTGAGTATTTGTGTACTCGAACTAAATATAGGCAATATTAGCTATAAAGCTAGCAAAATTGAGTGTGTTCTCTGCTCACAGCAAACTTTAGAGCAGTTAGAGATATTTTTGATGTGAAACATCTATAGCCGCACGTAATAGTACATTACTTCAGAGGGAAGAAAGTGACAGTTCCATACCGAGATTATGGCATTTGCGCCACGAGCTTGCGAGGGGCGCAAACCATTTGAGGTATGGAACTGTACTTTATCCTGAGGGATGTATAGTGCTTTTTATTACACCTACGAGGAAAATTATGGACATATAAGTATTGTTGTATCTGAATTTAGATTTTTCCGGCAACAGATTATCAACAACTTCTTGGGCCGTCTCTAATAGTTCTGGCGGTGTGTTAGGGATAACATCATCACTGTCGCTCGAAGTATCCATATTTTACAAAAAACACAAAGATAAATGTGTTTTTGCGAAAATGCGCGGGCTTTTCCATTTTTTATTCGCCCGTTTCTGGAGTAGGCTAAGATCATAAGGTCATGCAGCCACTTCTTCCGTGATTCCACGCGTTTTATATACAAAAATAATTTCGTTTTTAATTTTCTGTATGCACCAAGGAGGTTGGTAACTGGTAAAAAAAAAACTGTATGTGGCCAGTAACAATTTACTTGAAATTTAATTAGTAGACAGTTAAAATCTCTTGGCAGTATGACTGCTGACAAATTAAAAAAAAAAGAAAAACCGGGTATGTAATGGAATTTCATACATTTTTCCCACCCTTGGGTCGAAAGGATTTTCATACAAACTTCCATACCTTGGGATGAAAGGTTTTGAAGGGCGGGATAAAGGCGTTTCTTCCCTCTAATTGGTATAATTAGTATGTATTTTCAGAGCAGGTGTGATAAAAAACAAATTTCTGGCGTGGCGACGCATGCCGTGGCGACGCGTCGCCACGCTATACGATGGTGTATATATATACAGTCAAAGTCTTGTGTACTGTGAGGCGACGCGTCGCCATGCGCAATCTACTGCATGAATGACTTATTTTTTATTTATTTTATTATATTTAATGAAAATAAATGTTTATTAAATAAACAGTCATCATTTTCTGGAAAAAATCGTAATATTTTATTTTATCATTATGCCATATTTAGTTTATATCGCAATCTGTTCTTTTCAATCATATTACTTTTACAAAATAATGTCGATGTTTCACATCTGCCAGGCGTCCCGTGACGGCTCACTTTTTTTTAGAGTTCAGCAAGAATATTTCGTTATTCGAATTTGTATTCAAACTGTCATTCTATGTATTATGCTTACTTTTATTGCTGCCTGCTAACGCAGCTCTTCAACTGTTTATCTTTGAATGTCATTTGACCAAAACAACAATGTTATGTCTATTGATTTTGACCATGAGTGCCATGACCTTGTAAGCACGCATGTATTATACTACTAGCAGCGCCCCAGGGTTTCGCCCGCGTAATCGATCCCGTGGGAATATCGGGATAAAAACTATTTTATGTCCTTTCCCGGGAATCAAGCTATCTCCATACCAAATTTCATCTAAATCTGTTCAACGGTTTACGCGTGATTGAGTAACAAACATCCAAACAAAAACTTTCACATTTATAACATAGCAGCGCCCCGCGGTTTCTCCCGCATAAGTGTCGATAAATATATCCTATGTCCTTCCCCGGGATGCAATCTATCTCTCTGTTCAGTGATTTAGGCGAGAAAAGGTAACAGACAGACAGACAGACAGAGTTACTTTCGAATTTATAATATTAGTATGGGTGGGTATAATTACACGCACACAAACGTTTACCTACATTTATGTGAAAAGTTCTACTATTGAAGTCATTACGAACAGCTCTGAAATCTGATATTGTAAACGCCGAAGGAAATAGGGATGCAAACAACTTACAAACGATAAAAGTAGCTCATATTAAAAAGGATATGGATTAGTGATGAGTTTGAGGCACCAGCTCCTCGGCCTCGTTTCCTGCGTCAGATACCGGAGGGCGACCGGAGTGAAGCCGGGGAAGGGCAGGCCTTGCCCAACAGTACTCTCAGTACTCAGCCCCCCCTCAGAGTCCGAATCACCTGCGTCTGATTCCGAGCAGGCGCCTTCCGAGTCCGACTCCGGCCCGCCCTCCCGGTACCCGTAGTAAGGCATCCTCTCCCGATCACCCGACATTCACTTAAACTTATAAGCTCATTGTATCACTTAATTGTCTATTAAACACTACTTCACCATCTTAGCCGCGGGCTCAACTATACAAATACGTGTCGGTTATCACCGGGAGCGGGTGTGTTGACTGCTCCGTCACGACATTGTCAACAAACTCCATCGTCGGGATATTTCAACGAACAACACTTTTATCTGAAACAAAAGAAACACGTTATTAGTTTCATAAAAAAATTACACTCGAGACAATTTTTGTGTATTCAAAACTCGCATTCAGGGAGAAACAAAATATAAAAGTGAAAAAACTTATTTAAAAAGTGATTTAAAAGTATAAAGTACATTTTTCGTCAGTTTCTTTCGCTTCGGATTCAGACAATTTTTCACTACCGTGAAAATTTTCCTTTTCATAAGCCTTTTATAAGGAAATGCTCTTGAAAGTTTTATGTAGTGCAGAAGTTTTGCTCGGCAATATTCGTGTACGAGACTGCGTAAGAGAATTTTTAAAATGAAAATAAATAATAACATCGTGATAAACAAACACACAGCATAATTATGACGATAAAAATGACTAATGAGCTTTCTGCGTACACAAAGGAAGCAATAAAATATTTATAGAATACTTGCGTGCCTGTAATGCTTGCCAGAGGACTGAGGTGAAATTAAATGATTTACGTAGGTAGCTATGAAACAATTGGTTATGCGAGTTGTAAAATGGAAAAGAGAAAGCCTCCCTTTGTGTGGTCGTTGTAATCGGTGACCAAGAAGAAAAAGGCATGCCAGACAAAGTGAGAGGTCAAGATCTTATAGAGGAACGAAGGATACCAACGATTATTTCGAAAAAAAAAGTTTATAGTTTTGTTTAGTTTGTTTGTTTTAGTTTTAATCTATTCACCACCCTTGGTTGACAGGTATAATATGCCTAAGGCATTAAGTCCGCCTTTGGAACTTGTCTGTGTGCGAAAAGTTTAAATAAATAGTTTTTGTGTTTAAGAACAAAGATGGCGGTAAAAAAATTCGAACTCATGAATTACAACTAACAACCATAGCTTTTGTAGTTAAATTACTATAATATAGCGTGAACTATAAAATTCACACATCGTAATTTCAACACAATTATGGTGGCATTTCCACGTAATTTGCTCGTTATATTTAATTGGCAATTCGTTATTAGGTGTAGCGGTCCTTGCTTCCTTCTCGATGACGCCTAAAGATTTGATCGCCAATATTGGACATTAATGATCTGTTGGGGACTTTAATAGCTTCTTAATCGATATCTAATTGTTGGAACAAACAAATTACCTGAGTTGGCCTAGTTGTCGCAAGCGTTAGTGTTAAGCATGAGGAGGACCTCAGGAGGGTTTTGATCTCAGGTTGGGCAAAGAGTCATTGGGATTTTCCATCAGGAAGTTCTCGGTAGCAGGCCGGAGCGGAGTCTGGAATTGTGCCGGGTTGTTGGTACAGTACCCGGCGATTATATTGCACATCGACCTTTTTACACAAAACCATTTTATACAAAGAATAAAAATAATTATCAAAAGAAGCAAATCATAATTGTTTTAACAGCTCCTAATAGATACCGGACTGTTTGTATTTCGTGCGACAGAGATAACGCTCTACGAAGCCGAAATTAGCCGATTGTCTCTTTCCAAAGGTCGATGTGCAATATTTATCGCTGGGTACTGTAGTACGCTTGCCCCCTATTACATGGAACTCATACATAACTAGTGAAATGTAATCTGCGTTCGCGATTTATTTGCCAAAAATGTAAACAAATATGAATTAATGGAGAAATAACTTTAATTTCTACACAATAAAGTTCAGTTTACGCTACAACTTTAAACATTTTTGTAACTTTTTGAATAGTGCTAGTCACTCTTAAATCGACTTAATTGACATTGAAATAAAGTTGATTTTTGTTTAACTGGAAATAGGTTGGGGGTGTGCAGCACCTATAGATGTACCTACTTAAGTACACCTCTGCCAATCCCTTCAGGGAAACATTATGTTATGTTATTTGTGTGACAATAGCCAGGGAGGACTTGACAGAGTGAGGATTCCAGGTTTATACCTATACCTATTTCAAAATAATTGTGCTAGACGTCCTTTTATTGATTAAAATAACAGTCTCTAAGATACCTATAGATACAGCAACTGAATAATTTAGAAACTTTAATATTCCTAATTTAGTTTCTAACGGATAACAACTTAGAACACGTGTCTAGTTTGCAAATATAATGCAAAACCACTGTAATCCGACACTCTGGTCCTTTAATAAAACCTTCCTAACCCCGCTAATAGAAAAGCAATTCCAACTTTATGCTAAGCCCTATTTGCATACGATCTATTTTATCACAACCTCTATGTATGAGTGGGGAAAACAAAACACAACGTGTTCAATATTCAAATAGTTTTCAACCAGTTCGTAAATCGATTTGGTCAATCCTAATCCACACTTAATATTATAAATTCAAAAGTAACTCTGTCTGTCTGTATATTACCTACCTTTCACGCCTAAACCACTGAACGGATTTCGATAAAATTTGGCAGAGAGATATTCTGCTTCCCGGGGAAGGACATAGGATAGTTTTGATCGCGATATTCCCACGGAATCGACACTTATGCAGGTGAAACCGCGGGGCGCTGCTAGTCCTATCTAAATGTGAAAGTAAGTTTGTTTGTTACCTTTTCACGCCTAAACCACTGAACTAGTGGGAACTAGTGGGAGGTCTTCCAACGTTACATCTTCCGGTACACGGTCGCCACTCCAGAACCTTTCGGCCCCATCGGCCATCTGTTCTGCGAGCAATGTGCCCTGCCCACTGCCAGAGAATACTCAAATGTTTTCTAACATAAATCTGATTTGACTGTTTTGATAAAAGATCTCTTCACATTGAATAATCAAATATTGAATACAGCTTTATGTCAAAATCAATTTGCTTAACTAAAACGTTGTGAAACTTTGTTGGAACGATTATGACCCAAACAGTTGACGTACCAAATATTCATGGGAGAACTTGGGGTAAACTCATTAAAGAGCCTTACTCAACATCGGCGGCGCCAAAACAAAACCTTTGAAGAAAATAAAAATTAATTTCAGAACGACCGAGATGAAAAGAGCTTTGTAGTGCACGCGAATGCAGCTCTCATTTACTCAGCGGATGCTGACCGATTTCGTACAGAATCAAAAATTTTACAGCTGGCAATTAAGTCGACCGGCCGGCGTTCAAACGCTACGGCCACCGGCCAAATTACTGCGCGTTAATTTTATACGTATTAACCGATACAAGCCACTTGACAAACTTTACCGCTCCATCTTCATTAGAAACGATGTCGAGGGCTTATTAACTAACGTTTATACATCGTTTTGACAGGCGCCCGATGCCGTTTGCGGCCGCCGTTTTCTGTAATGGACCTTTAAATTCGCCCCGTAAACACAAAACCTACGGTGAGATACGCTACTGTATTAGTACCTACTCTGATCCACATTAAAATTTTACGAATGTAATCAGACTACCGTGTAACGGCAATATTTTCACGTTTAATCCCGTTGATTTAGAGGAGAACGTAAAATGGATATAAACATGCGTGTTATGTACCGATATAATGTGTTTCGACGGTAACATTTTGTACATATTTCCCTGAAATTTGTACTTATCTTATATGTGTATCTCATTTACATAAAATATTTACTAGAGTGATTTCTTGGTTGTCGACGCATGTCAATGTAACAAACATACACAATAGAGATATTGTTACAGAGGGGTTTGAGTCTTGATAAAGATGTTCTGCTCAGTTGTTTATTGAGTACTTTTCTTAAAGAGCGATCTTATCTGAAAGTGAAAGTAACCGACATCACTACTATTACATAAATCACAATTGTTATACCTTCGAAGAGAATCTCGTCTGAAAATACTACAAAACTTTCAAAACGATATTTGTTTTTATAAATAAATATCGTTTGTTGTTTGTTTGTTTATTTGTTTGTTATGGCAGGGTATTAGTTCAGCTTCAAGCATATCATTCTTACTACAATACAATAACTTTAACACGTTACGTTGCTTGTAACACTGAATTTTTCTGAAGAAGCTCTACAAAATGGTAAAGGTATTGATGTCGGCATCACAAATAATTTTGCCCAAAGAAATTCAATTGGGAGCCTCGTGAGAACATAAAGATTTGAAACTACTGTTATATTTTAGCAACCACAGAACGATCGTAGCCCAGTTTTGACCATCTGGATCAAAAAGACGTTTACGAAATAGGAATCTCTCGCCCTTTGTCATTTTGATCTACGACTCTATTAACAATAGATAGAAAATACTGGAATACTCCAGATCTAAATCCTTCTTCTTTTTATCATGTGCTTCTACGTTTTTTGGTAAATAAATATTTATGGTTGACCGTATTTCGAGTCGGACACCCTTTCGAATACCTCAATTCATTTCAATTTTCCGAAGAATTGACTTTGGAAATGTGGCATTGTGTAGGTGCGTGCATTTTACAAATATATATTTTTTATTGTTATTGCTTTGTGATATTGAAATACCTTTATTTTTGGTTCATCAAATATATATGTACTTATATTTAACCTTTAAAATAATCTTATTAGATGCCTTTATAGCTTGTGTTTTTGAACAAGTGCGAATACCAATAATACTACGGAATAATAAGTTTATTCAGTGAAATGCAGACGACAAATAGTCCCACTTTTCCCACAAATTACTTAGAGTGTACTACTAAGAATAGAAGCAACACACGTTCAATACTAGGAAACAGAAATGTGTAAATAAATAGAGAGAGACACACGGACAATGACACAACAAATGTGAAGAAACACGGCACTAGTACCTACCCCGTATTAGTTGCAAGAGAACTGTGTAGTGTGTAGTGCTGAAGGCAATCGTCCCGCTATTGGTCCGGGGAATCGATTCCCGCAACTACACCCATTATTCGAGAATTTTCGCTGTTTTCTCCTGTATAATGGAACTTTTTCTTTTGTTTTAGAAACATGTTCTTTTGTTTTGGGACTTTTTGCAAGTTGTTCATTTTTTTTAAGCACTGAAATAGCTTGTTAGTTTCATGATTAATAGTGTTTAATGACTTATTTTATTTCGTTAACTTATTTTTAGTTAGCTATGTACTACCTACTTTTTCACTATAAAATTAATGTTTTCGTTCGGAGCCTCAAATTTTTATTTTCATTCCATTTGACTGTTCGTTTTAAAATATTCTTTATTGGTTTGCATTTTAAAACACACGTCAAACATTCACAGTATTAACCAAACATGCTTCCCGTTTTATTAAATACTAGCTAGCTGGGCCCGTGACTTCGTTCGCGTGGATGTCCGAAAATAATAACGTGTCTCTTTACTAATTCTTTTTCTTAAATAAAAGTAGCCTAAGTTCCTCCTTATAAAATCAGCCATCTGCCAGTGAAACTCCCGTCAGCCGTTTCGGAGTTTAGCCGGAACAAACAGACAGACAGACAAAAAAAACAGATTTTGGTATAAGTTTAAGTACCGTATATTCTTTCATAATTATGCATTTAGTAGAAACCTGTTATTTTGACATTACAAACAGACTCTTCAATTTTATTTATTTGTATAGATATATAGATAAATATTCCTCATCCATCGCGTAATGCATTTTATTCTATTTTTGTGGTCCATTTTCACTAAGCTTTAGAAATAGAATTTCTTTTAAAATCCTTCCATTTCTTTTTAAGAGTTGCAAACCAACACGAGTACTCTTTATACCCATTGATACTCCTTCCTTTTGTAAAGTTGTATAAAAGTATTTTCATTAAAACATTCAATAAAGATTCGTATAGATTAACTCCGTGACAAAATAAATTCCGCTCACATACCGAAATCTTTCTCTTTTGATAGCCACAAACAAGGTTAGGTTTCCTAAAGTATATTTATAGGGGCTGATATCGGCAGTTTAATATTAAGAGGGGCAGGGATCGTAAATACACTTTTCTCACAAAATGTTTTGTTGTGGAACGGAAGGAGTTATTTTGTGGGAATGGACAATAGAATGAAATGACGTCTAGACTTCTGTCGCGTAGTATTGAAGTACATCGTTGGCTACGCAAGTATGTCTCTGAAGCCTATTCTATTGCTGATTTAAATATCGTGTTAGCTTTACCATCTGTCTTAGTTTCTGTGACATTTTGTCTGGTTAAGAGCCTATGCTACCTCAATTAATGGCTAAGCATGAAACACAGTTATGTCGAAAATACTACAGCATTAATTTTGAAATAAATATATGGTAAAGTTGAGGATTAATGTTAAGTATTATGATAGAGAAAACACGATTCCATAACATTTTCTCTATAGAAAAAAATTCTAAAGTTACCTCCAAACCGAACAATAAACCGCTGGTAATCAAAAAATACTTCAAATTATATCATTAAACTTTGCATACTAACTGAACTAACTATAATTCAGGTCTTATGTTTTTATTTTTTTTAATTACCTTTATTTTCACCGTAAAAAGCAAATACCTAAATTATTCTCTTACTCAGTCCGCGAGCAGTATCGTGCGAGTGAGATAAAGAGAGAATTTTACCTGAGGTAGTATGGACTCTTAAGGTCAATTTTTGTTGCTGACGATCCTTCAGGAATAAAAACAAAAGAAAAAGCGGGTCAAACCGCAATTAGAAAGTTTATAGTGGATAAGACAGAGATTGAAACAGAAGAAGGGATCGAGTAGGGGATGGAGGGGGTTCAGGGGATCAGCCGGTCGATTCTGTAAAAATCTCACTGTGAAAACTTAAGTGAAGTGAGTTTGTTTTTGCTATGAATTGAAACTATTGACAGCTCACTCCACGCTCACTTCACCTAAGTTTTCACGGTGAGATTTTTACAGAATAACACCGCTGACCGGAATAACTCATATTTTGTTAGGATATGTGACAGTTACTTTCTTACATACCTACATGTCCGCTCCTACCCGTGACTTCGTCCGCGTGAAATATCTTGTTTTCTGCTTGTGTCTCGGCAATACTGTAGCTTCACATTAGTGAAAGAATTTTTGGAATCAGTAGTTCCGAATCTTATCCCCTACATACAAATCCACAAATTTCTCTTTATAATATTATATTAGTATAGAAGAAAGCCACATTTATAAGGTAGTCCTATTTTTGGCTTAGCAGAAACAACCACCAGAGTTTGGCATTAAAAACGGATTTACCGGTATCAAATCTGCCTTACCTACATAACTGACCGGCCTTTCAAATGCCAACTAGAACACACATAACACTAACAGTTCGTTTCTTTTAGTGCTTGGCCAGACGGGCAGTTGTCGTGTCCAGTGCTTGACAAAATATGTATATTATATTTTGGATTAAGAAGACATTTTTACTAGAAAAAAGCTCGAACTAGTTTGAGAACCCCGGTCACCCACTGCGGTCACTTGTATGAACGAGCTATGGAGTGAGTTGCCCGCGCGCTCTCCGCGCCGAGCAGCCCGCGCCGCTCACCGCGCCCGCCTGCCCTCTATGGACACTCAAATGAAGTTCTTATGTTTGAGTACGCCCAGACGCGCCCACCCAGCGCCCGCGCTGCCAGTCTGGCCAAGCATTCAACAGACCCAACACAAAAGATACGCTCACAGTCAAAAACAGTTCCCAAAAAACTGTTATCAATACTACCGAATCTCGTTAATGTAAGTATTTTGGCGAACGTCGTGAAGGTTACAATTAACGTTACTGGCACACTTCCCGCCATCTGGGGAAGGAAATCCCTAACTCCGGAACTCAGGTAATAAAGGTGAATACAAATAAATGTATGTACATTAGAATACTTAATTCAAGGGCAGTGGAAATGAGGTCTATTGTAAGTCTGATGGTATTTGCGAAAAATTTAAGGTGGAACTTGATTCTGGAACTATTTTATGGCTGTGCTGTATTGCTTGCCAATTGTGTGGCTATTGAACAATGAGTGATACAGACATTCATTTCGTACCTAAAAATTAAAGTGGGGTTGTAAAAAAAAAACACTATTTATTTTCTTATGGGATATAACATCTTGAACATTTTTTAATATTACAATGAAAGACTACAATTAGCCCCCCGGCTGGTAAAACGGGGTGAATCGGGATGCAGGGGTGAATCGGGTCGAAACTTTAAAATAGATAAAACAATAAAGTTTGTTGCTAACAAGGGCACTTCATCTTTAATTATAAAACAGTAAACACATTAGAGTATTTTCTGGCAACAAACTATATTATTTCAACGTTAAAATCCATTTAAAAGATTCGTCCCGATTCACCCCTGCATCCCGATTCACCCCGTTTTACGGTATTTGAAGATGAAAATAAGTACAAAATGTTCGGCATCTGAATGTTGTTCTTTTGAATTTCGCATTCTTTTACCTTAAGTAATGCTAAAGTAGAGTTTGACACGTTCTCATCTTCAAAATATTGTCATTTCAGAAATCGAGTGCCAGAGTATGTGAGGAGAAATGTATTAGGATCAATAATTCGTACTGTGATTCTTCAAACAATGCAGCTTTTGCAGCTTTATGAACTTCGTCACTTACTCAACTTACTCAAACCACAAATTCCGACGCTCATACTAGATTTAAGCTTAATAAGCTTTCGTTAGAACATTGTGAGTTAAAAAAAAATTCAATATTATTATGCGCAAAAGGCGCCTTAGCAAAGAACGTCTACAAGTAGTACGTGATTTGCACGATTAAATTAGCTTTATATGAGCCATCACACAAGTTTAATATCGTATTCTTACCTATTACCTACTTATTTATTAGTTGACACATATCAAGTTATTCACAATCGTACTATTATAAAGAAACTGGCTAGCAATATATAACTCAATTATGAAAATAATTTCAGTAGTTCCAAAGACATCAATGTCAACTGTGCATCAATACATTCGCTGGAAACCGACTTTCTAAAGACACCATGCAATATTAATCATACAAATGTCAAAATAACAAAGTCCATTAGTCGTGTTACACGTTGAACTCGTAAATCATGAAGTAAGGCGCGTTCCCACAAAGCTGTAGCTCCCGGCTTTTGAGTAAAATTCTAATATTTTATTCAGTGCCGCCATATTGTTTTCTTGATACTACCATTCGGCAGCTCAGTGCCAGTCACGGACTCCCTAACACTTATAAATCGGTTTTATTGGTAGCATTACTTTCATCACGGATGATAATAGATCGCCCTTTAAGTTTTTTTTTTAGAAGAATAATTTATGATTCTCGACTTGAAAAGAGATTTGATATTTCTTTTATTTTCTTTCAGCGCGGATTATTAAACGTTGACATCGTCAATTAAATGCTTGGATTTTCTTATGATAACTTTGTTTGATCTTGACTTGTTTGAAATCATATTCTATTTATTCTTCTTTTCATCTTCGTCTCTAGAGAGGAAATAATAGGGAAGGAAAATAATGAATACTAAGCAATTATCCAATTTGCACAGAATTAATGATTGTGTACCGGTGAACTTCCGCAACCCAATGGTGAACTTAGCTCTTGAAATATGTTTTGGTATACGGAAGGATTATGACGCCGATTTCATTGATTTATATCGGATATTGAAAGGGAATGAAAGTGATGGAAAATTATTAATAACATGAGTTTGTATTATATTGAATACGACTACATTATGATTAGTATGTTTTTCATTTAATGTTAATTCAAATGATCCTAGAAGTAAAAAGAACATAAGTGCAATAACGGTCATGAATCTGAAATATACTCGTAAGTATGGCAACAATATTCTCATATTGTGGCGAACAAACTTCTGGAATATCTAACCTAAAATTTTCTTTTTCAGTACGCTGTCCTGATATTCCTTATACTACTAAACACACAAAATAAACTAGGTACACATTCTCTATTGAAAACAGCACAACATAATGCAGGAAGTCGCTTTGTTTGTTGTTGAATGTTGCCTGTCACGAAAATCTTTTTGTTCAAGAGCGGTCGAGTCGAGACGAACGCGAAATGGCATGTCGTGAATGATCACCCATAGCTTAACCAACCTGAGTGCAAACAGATCAAAGCTGACGCAGGGTTGACGCTACTACCGGAATTTTAATGAACATACCAGATTCCCGGTATTTCAATATTAAAGCCGTAATTGAGAGGATATTGGAAAATTAGTTAAAGGCATGTATAAGCGTAGCAAAATTTGGCAGCGAATAACTATATATCGTTGTCTAGATCTAGTTTTGTTTTAGGTTAGTGTCTTAGGAAATCCTTGAATTTTTCTGAATTAAATTAAACTTTCTGTAGTAATGTTTTATTGTAAACAAGCGTCATATTTTATAGTGCTTGTACGTCATATGTTTTCGTTTTTACATCGTCACTCATTTTTATTCCGAGAAGATTTTGAATGTTACGAATTTGCTGTTAGGTTTGAAAACGAACAAACTTGTATTAAAAAAAAAACAATATGAGCAATTAACCAAATGGCAAATCCTGTTTAAGAATTCAATTAACACGGTGCGTCTTTAACCTGATTTTATCAACCCAAACGGGACACAAGATCCTTACAGTATTAAAGTACAATGTTCAAAGAGCTACCCATCACATAATTATCTCCTAATCACCCACGAGGTCCCCGAGACGAAAGAATGGCCTATTGTTAGCAGGAACACGGAATCTACGCTCTATATCATTCCTTTATGCCCGACAAGCCCGTACCGATGGTATCAACCCTGTATCGATGCGAAGTGTATTGAGCTATACGCGCCCGTGATGTGTGATGATGTTCGTCTCGCTCGGCACAATAGGTGAGCGTTATTTCTGTTCGTCTGCCTTGACTCCAGACGCGGTCGGGCGTAAGTACCAAACGTCTGTGTTCCATGTTACCACTATCTACATTCTACATATTGATTGTAAACATCGGTAGGCACGCAGGGTTCGATAAATTTCGTGTATCCGTGTATTCTCGCTTTAGTGTTGGAATGTTTTGTGAATTTTGGCCGGCAGTGAATGGGTTTGGTCAGGCTTTTCGTTTGCGGCTGTCGGTCGAATAGTAAATCACTTTGCTAACACATGTTTTAGATATATACATGCGTTGTAAAATGTTGCTATATGTATTATGGATACAAACTTATCATTTTCTAAAGATGAATTTCCAAAGACTCACCTGAGCATACATTTTTTTCTAGTGTCCTGTTTCCATGTCCAAATATGGAACCTTAATATTCCATAATTGTAGTGTTGGGCAAAACCTTATTGGTAGTTTACATACGTTAACCTTTAAAAGCAATTGCTTAAATTTTGGCAAAGATGCAAGACTGAATTAAAACCTCTCTCGGTTGGTATTAAGCGTAACTACTCGGTAAATTCCTTTTACAAAGGCATAGACAATTAAACAGTACATACCTCATTAATTCACAGTTGGGATTGTGTCATTAAGGAATGTGCTAGTGCTGTGACATTAGCTGAAATAGACACGATTTTGATCGATGACTTCACTATGTTGGCATTTCGGTTCTAGACATCTCTAGTTAGATGTGACTGGTCGGCTATAGGGCTACCATTCATTATTTAGGAGTTAAGTTTGATTACTGCGTGATTAAGTTAATTCAATTGTAGTGTGTGG
The DNA here is from genome assembly GCA_927399505.1 of Luperina testacea. NCBI lineage: Eukaryota > Metazoa > Arthropoda > Insecta > Lepidoptera > Noctuidae > Luperina > Luperina testacea. Next base: position 7,168,794 of record OV656763.1, on the reverse strand, counting down.
TTACGCACTTATCATGTACCATGAAATGATTCGTTAAAATGGGTATACCAAAATCATATTATTGTCCGTGTAAAAGTCTAACAATTTTCCTTTTATAACCATGCTTTTTAGATTTGATTGATTTGTTAAGATTTTGTAGAAACTATTTTATTTTCAAGCCAAGACTTAAAATAATCTTGTCACCAGCCAGACTTTTAGCTTAATTCAGCCGAAACAAAAGACGAAAGTGTAAACGTTGAAGACTCTAACAAAATTAACTCACTGAAGTAAAACCTTAATTGCAATTTTTCTTCATTACCCTATTGTGTTCAGGTGAGTGAAGGCACCCTTTTGAGGGGGGAAGGAGGGAGCGTCTTAATTAACTAATTTATTGTTACGTCAAGTAATAATATCTCAAGTTTCGCCTGCAAAGGGAGACAGACGTCACGGCTTAATACAACAAATTGTCACAAAGTTTAAGAAATTGTAAAAGGGTTTTCTAGTAAGTGGAACAGAGGGATTGTTAGAATATATTTTATGTTACGACGTGAACTTGAAAGCTGGATACCGCGAAGGCAATATAATTGAGATACTTCTAGACAAAGAGCCTTATACATTATTTGGAAGTAGGTATGTGAATAATTTGATATCATTTTTTTTTGTCTGTAAATATCTGTAACGGTTGAGAACCATATGCTTTAACAAACCTAGAGGTTACTTGCTGGATGTATGTTTTCGTAACACAAATAGACATTGACTTAAAAATACTGGTAAAATACATGTGAATGTGACACGAGTGATCAACTCAAGCACAATAGAAATCATTAGCACAGGTATACCAAAAAGGTTTCTTAGGAAAGTTGGATAAGTAAACAGAACATATTACTCAGAAAGCTCATTTGATGAACGTGCTCGAGTATTTGTTTCATTAGCTAAGTGATTCCACAAGACTCGGGAATTCGGAATTCCAATCACAGTTATTCATTCAATTTACTAGAACATACAATATGGTCAATGTATTCAGGTAGTGATAAAGGAAATTTGAGCGATACAGGGGCGTGTGACAAAAATCACCCGCCATACAGGACGAGACAGGTAATTTTCTTCCTTGTAACACAAGAAAATTTATGTGATGTAATATTATGTGACGGGTTCCTAATTAATCTTGAGTCTGATACTGGACGAGTAATATATCACAGCGTGCACGTAAATGATGCACGTTCGGCTGGAATAAACCATACACTATGGTAAGTTTACATGCACATTTTAATAAAACTATTTTCGCCTTATAAACACGTTGCTAGCTACAATAACAGAGCGTATCGACGACCAAATCTCCGCATTAGAAATCGACGCGCGGATCAGTATATTAATTTCCGCAGAAACATATAAAATAAACAATAATTTCGCGGCGTGCTAATAACGTTATACGTTACAAAGTTGCTGAGAGGTTTATTTTCAAAGCAAATACGTCAACAATAACTGTTAGACGGTTCCTTGTAAACTCAATCTGCTTCGTACTTTCCGGTAAGTAGCAAATCAGTGCGTATCTACAGCAGGGGTGGCAAACCGGTCGATCGCGACTAGTAGTTCAGTCGATCTTGGCAAGGAAAAAAATATGAATGCATAGAACAGACTGCGCAACGTACCTAATCACTAACTGCTGCACGCATCATCTTGTATCATTTTTCAATCGCCGTTCCGTCACGTTATTTATCCTTTCTTCTATGCAGTTTAGCTCTCTTTTGTTTTCGGTGCGCGATAACAATAAGCGGGAAGCGTATGGGACGCTGGAGTGGGGCGCGGGCGGTTGTCAATCCGTCAGTCAGTTGGCGATTGGCGACAGACTAGCGGAGTTACGAGTGGTTACGAGTTATATTTACCCTTTTAATAAAATAAAAAATACTACATAATTGTGTACTGAACTATGCTGCTTCATTTAAGATTTTAAGAAGTATGTCATTGGTAGATCGCCCAGAGTGTTGTTAGTGAACAGTAGATCTTGCGTCTAACCAAGTTGGCCACCCCTGATCTACAGGATTAAATTCAATTAGCTTGCGAAACTCTGCAGTTGTGTTTGTCGATATCTAAACAAGGACAAGATTTGATGGTTTTTTTTAATGGGTCAATGATCTCTGGTGCTGTTATTACTTGAAGTATGTGTTAAGAAAATCTGTTTATTTTTGTGGTTTATCGTGTTTAGATATCATTATCACGTCTATGAGGTAAACACAAATAAAACTGATATTTCAAGTGGCTACACTAGCTGCGGTTGTAGACCCCAAAAAAAAAACTGGCACTCCGGTAGTGCCGACAGAAGTGAAAACTTGAACAATTACGAGTGTATTTTGTGAATCGTCTTATAAACAAAACACGCGTGTTAAGGTGTGTTCCTTATTTTATAGGGTTTTTTGCAAATCAGGTATGATGACCAAAGTGACTGGTTTATTCTTCTCGTGAAAGGAATTTATTCAGATTTACAAATAAGCACACAGGATAGACTTCAGTTCGTGGTGTTGGTCGCGGCAGTGGTAAGAGAAGCAAGCCGCTCGCATGGAGCTCGTCGTCAGTTATATATCCGTGGTTCAGCGCCATCTCGTCGTTGTTGGATGAACTACGTAGTTAGTACGCGAGGCCCTCGTAGTTCTTCCCGATGTGCATAGATGGCGCTGTCTTCAACAACGCGCGTCTTACGTTTTACGTCTTACGAATTTTCGATCAGGGTCACGTGACCGGACGCGAATTTAGAAGTTTTTACCCATTCCAAAAAAAGTACACACCGCCGCTAAAGAAGTTTTCACTTCAAAAACTCATCAAATTAATTTCTAAGTTGTTTTATCAGAGTTAGATATCGATAAACATTACGTCTGCGGAGTTCCGCTAGCTAATCTAATTTAACCCTGTCTAATATTTCTTTGGAACTTTTTATACTCTTTAGAAATGGGATGTTCTAAAATAGCCACACCATTGTTTATGAAAATAAACGCTGTGTCATCATTAGTCAAAGGTGAAGTTTCCTCATATTTATTACTAGCGTTTGCTCGCAGCTTCGCCTGCCTGGTGGTCGGCAATGATCCCACGGAGACACACCACCGGGATAAAAACTAACCTAACCCAGGTCATGGTCTATCGGTCTACCTAATTTCGTCGAAGTCGTAAAAAGGTAACAAACAGACAGAGTTGCTTTTGCAATTAGGTATAATATTAGTAAGGATATTGATTGTTTAAAATTCCATTCATGTGTTTCGGGACTGCACGACAGTTTAGGACATAAACATATGTTGTAACATATGTTCATGAGCTGATTAAGCAGTGAGTTTGACTGATAACTTTATCGTGTTTGCTGTGTGAATACGCGAATTATAATGTTAATTTGTCGTTCATTTAGGTTACCACCTGGATAGGTGATAACCTAGGAGGAGGAGAATGTGTATTCATTCTCCTTTTTTTTTTCTTTTTTTTTATTGGTGCCCGTTGGAAATCCTCATGGACTTCCTCTATCGTGGGGATTTCAGAGGGGCATGTCGGACTCTTACCGGCTAAAACCACCGCGGTGTTCCACCTCTGCCTATGGCCGGCGGTGCAGGATTCGCGTAAGCATTCACCGCTCCGGATTCATTCTCCTGACCTTATCCCAATTTAAGGCTCCTTCAAACAGGTGCGACACGACACGCGACACAAAGGCACCGCAAGTCGCGCAACAAGCGGTGTCTTTGTGTCGCGCGCGATTCGCGTCGCGCGTCGCGCCTGTTTGCAGGAGCCTTTATTTGGGATCGGCGAAACTTGTCTTCTTCTTCCATACTTCTCTACTAAATAAATGTCAGTTGTCAACTTTTGTGGCTATATCATCTTTGATTTCAGTCCATTCATCGTTTCTTTGGAAATTTTTGAGTAAGAATGTAGATGGCTATAAGAATAGGGAGTAGTAGATAAGACCTACTCTTATAGCCATAATATATCTACATTCATACTCAAAATTTTCCTCACTCGTTTTTCGTCATTCCTCCGCATCACTTGCCCATACAATGGAAACCGAATTCCAAACAACGATCCAGTCATCGGTGCCATTTTTAATACCTAACCTATATTGTATGAATACATATAAATACATACACTAATATTATAAAAAGAAACATCCGATTTCAAAAAAATATTTCACTGACAGAAAGCCGTAGCTTTCTGTCAGTGAAAGAATTTTTATCGCACTCCATGAAGGATTTTTATCGCACTTGGCAATAACGTACTCGTATATTCCCAAGTGCGATAAGATATGTTTTTGTTAAGATATGCGGACGAAGTCGCAGGAAGAAGCTATAGAATATTTTGTTCAAAACGGCTCTTCCAGAAATTCTATGACGGCGTTAGTTATATTTCTCCAATCATTCTTTTCAAGTAAAAAACTCGGGGCAAAGGGTCGGAGTAATTGATAGACGAAGGGTTGGCAACCCGTCATTTATTGGGCAATTTGTCAATATTATGGACCAATCTTTCTGAAGGTATACCTAAGAAATAAAATTTGAAATACACGGGCAAAGTTTAGTACATTAATTCATTATTATTGTTCTAATATCAACATTAACAGTTGACAGCGATGCAGACAAATATTTCGACGCCAAATTCTAATTTGTTAATCGTTTTAGTTAGGTTATGATATTATATTTTTATTTTAATCGTTTGTATATTTAAGTATTAGAAGTTTATCCAGTAACTGATTGTTTTTTTTTTTTGAAAAAAAAATGTAGGACTTTTATTTTTTTTATGTTTGATGTTATATTTTCATCCTAAGAAAAATGAAGTACTTTTTAAACTAGATATCTTTTTGATTTAGGTAGGTACGTTTGATTTTATATTTGATATAATTTAAATAGATTTTTGTTATACTTTATAGTACAGTTATCAAATGAAAGCTTACGACAGCCTCTGAAAAATCATCCTTTGGCTTTGCCGAAGTCGAGAAATAAGTTCAATTCCATTATTTTTATATGAGTAGGTAAGCCATAATAGGCTCGCGGCGGAAAAATTACAATTTATTATAGAATGATGCCTTATGTTATCCTAGGAAAAGTGGAAAGTCATAAAAATATCTAGTTTTTTCAAACCGTAGCTTGTAGCGTGTATCAATAATCCTTTATTGTTATATTCCTCACTATTGATTCGATAGAAAACAAGATAAGTCATAATAATAAAACCGCCAATCAATTGATTGGAATCTACCCCGCCATAAATTAGAGCAAATTGCTGCTATTCAATACCTTCGATTATCTAAATGATACTTTTTGTTAAAAGGCATTTTATCTTTATCTGTTTTCGATATTAAAAGAACAAACTTTGTCAGAAAAACACGAAGGGTCCCGTAGGTACCACAAGTGTTAGCAGTGCAGCAGAAACAAAACACGGCGAAAGAAACACATTTCTTGATATCCCTTTAATTTTTAACTTTATCTTATTTTTGGCTATAGCGGCAATAACCAAAAAGTATGTGAAATACACACTCCGTGAGTCTCTTATAGACTCATGGAGTGTGTATTTCACATAATCTGTGAAAATTTCAAATGCCTACCTAATACGGTTCATGAGATACAGCTCGTTGACAGACAGACGGACGGATGGACGGAAGACGGACGGACAGCCTAGGCTTAGTAATAGGATCCCGTTGACATCCTTTGAGTACGGAACCCTAAAAAGCAACACAGAGAACAACAAAGAATTTTCTCTTCAAAATAAGTTATTTAGAATCTTGACAACAGGAGACAAGGATGGTATTTTTCTTAGCAATCTTGAATGAGCTGATTGTACATCTCATTGTGAAGAAAAACAAAAGACTCCTTTAGGTAACTTGATTTGATACCTTTTTGTTTTGGTGCTTAGCTATTTTAAAATTTATCGTTGAAGCCTACTTAACTCACTCAAGCAGGGATGGGAAAATTACAAACCATGTATGAATGATTAGGTTAATTTCTGAATTGTTATTTTTTTTTTAATCTTTTTATAACGGTCGCTTTTAACGTGCACGTCTTCCTATATCGATCTCACATGTATAATTTCATTATGAATGATGAAACCAATATTTTGTAACAATTTTATGATTTAAAACAGTGTCCGTGTAGTTTCTTGCCAGTTCTTCTCCATAGGTACCTACGCTTTGGAATGGGCAACTAGCTTCATCTTTCTGGCTAACCGACCCCTTGGCCATTCAAAGGTGCCTGTAATTGGTTTATTTGAAATAAATGCTTGAGTTAGAATCGTTTTGCATTCATCTAAATACAAAAAATTAAACCCTACGAGCTAGACATTTACAATAATAGAAGTAAGATTTTCTAAATACTCTAGTTCGAATCAAATATTATCCACGGTTACGTTGTTCAAGCTTGTACGTAATTTCCATTTAAGGGCTGGTAAATTATCTGTTTGACAGTGTAATTATAATATGCCTGCGGCTCACGTAGTCTTGTAAACGTTTGTTAATAAGCGTGTATTGAAGGACGTTTGAACATAATCTATTTCAATTTTAGCAACTACCATTTGTGTTTCACAGGTCTTCGAAAGCATAATTAATTTCTTTTCAGTAAATTTGCTAGGCAACGTTTAATACAGGATAGTTCCTGAATCAAAAATTCTATCTTTCCGTAAGATTAACGTAACATAACATTTCACCTGCATTCGGAGGTGTACGTATAATACAGAAAATCCAAAAGTGCACGACCCATTAAGGCTTCTTCAAACAGGCGCGACACGCGATAAAATCGCGCGCTATACAAAGGCACCGCAAGTCGCGCAACGAGCGGTGATGCCTTTGTGTCGCGCGCGATTATATCGCGTGTCGCGTCTGTTTGTAGAAGCCTTAAAGCTCATTTGGTCGTATAAAAAACCATAGATAAAGATATTATGTTACACCCACATTTCACCAGTTATGTAACTTAAGTCTCATGTAAAAGGGGGTGAGCCTATTGCCAACACTGGGCACAAATCCAGATTCCAGGCTCCTCTCCTATTGAGAAATTCCAGATGGAAAAATCCAATAACACTTTGCTCAACCGGGAATCGAACGCAATAGCGCTACTGCTGAGCATGACAAGGTAAAACAAAAAACGGTTTTCTTAACTCATGCTTTTTTGTTCGGGTGGGAAATTATCAAATAACTTCTCCCGCTCTAGGCGGAGCGGGAGGGGAGGTATGTCAGACTTTTACTGACTAAAACCCACCCGTGTTCCTTCAGTTGCCTGTGCCAGGGGCCAAGGTAACTCCTATCGAACAAAACGCGACCCTGGCAGAACTCACGTTTCAAGTGTTGATTACGGGGTTAACGACCGCAGGAGACTTGAAAATCAGTGTTTTATCATGTTTTATCGATATCCATAATCTCTGTGAAGTCTGTCAATCTTATTTCATGTGACCCTGTATAGCAGATACATAAACCTTTAGGTAAGTAAAGGAGGCTTTAATACTTCAGTAAAACTATCAAATAAACTGTTTACTCAAATCGCGTAGCTTTAGATAATTTTCATTGGCATACATTCATAATAATAGACTTTTCAAAGGTTTCCCTACTCAAAAAACCTGGCTTAATAATTACCATTTTTCGCATAGATACCCATCAAGAGAGATTTTTTTCTCTTTGTGTTATCATAGTTGGTGATACCTACTTCATTCAAATTACAATCTAGTCTATTAGCTAATAAATAATTTAAATAATCTATAATTATCTTCTAATTAACTATAACATTAAGAAATCGTCGAATAACATCTTTCTTATTATTTTTATGTTATGGGTAAGATAGATAGATTCACGTGTTCTTTATAATGTACAGAGCTGTATTGACATTCATTCGTGACAATCTGTTTTACATCAAAAAGCGCTTTAAAATCTGTAATTGTATTAAGTGCAATTAGGCGTGCGGTTTGCAAATACACGTCCATATGTACATACATAACGTGGTCGTTAGCGCTGGATTAGCTGGATGTCGCTCCGTCGCCTCGCTTTAATTGCCTCTATTTTAGACTGTGTTTACAAAATTCAGCGCTGTCGATGCTGATCATAGGTAGTTATGGCTTAAAATGTAAAAAGGTACTTACATTGTTTCAAATTTCGTTTTGGGACATTTCTCTAGAAGGTGTCTTTTAAGACGTTATTGTATCATACGCTTAACTTAATAAAATATTTATACAATTACCTACGCCTACGCAATTTGAACGTTACTACAAAGCTATAAAGAATTCCAGATTATTTAAGTATTTTTTATTGTAGGTATTCGTACTTTCACGATTAGTCAGGTATATAAACATATATGCATATGTTTATATAAATAGGTATGCACCTATTTATATACCTATATAGTTATCATAGCAGTGCAAATAGCTTTCCTCAACCTTTACAATAAGTTATCTATCAAAAGTAAAATATAAAATAATTACAACGTGAGTATCAAAAGAAGTGATAGAATAGAATAGAATAGAATACTCTTTATTATGTACACCATATAAATTACAGACATAAATATAGAAACTGTACAAAGGGTGACGCAATGGCAATTTCTTTTAATATCATACAAGATACTGTAGCGTCGAGTTCAAATGCAACAACGAGACAAAAAAGCAACCCTGAAACAGATTCTACCCCGATTGTCCTTGAGCGATCGATCCCAATTCAGCGTGTATGACTCGTTATCGGTTGTTGTTTCTACCGTCACTACCGTCACCACCGTCAACGGTTCGTCCCCGCCTCCCGATCCTTAATGAGTGACAGCTCAATCAAAGCCACACGTATTTCGTGCAGCCGCGGCCGAATCAATATTTCAGTATGGTTAAGTAGTCGCAGGCAATTAGGCACGGACTAGTTATATTGAGTTACATAAGGTTATCAGGTATCAGTCTGCCAGCACAGACCTTAGCTAAGAGAACGGCCTTAAAAACCGCCAGATGAAAAAAACGTGTGCGATCGGGGGACCCCCGTCAGGAACGAAGTTCCCTGCGCGATACTCGCAGGCACGCACACTCGTATATAAAAGAAAGACAAAGAAAAAATAGAAAAAATTGGGTCACGAAAAAGTCACATAGAGGCCCATAACGCTTGTTCTACCAGACAACGCCTACCGCAGGCCACGTTAAGGAAATTCGTTCCAAAAAAACAGAATCGGCGTGCACTGATATCCTAACAATTTAGAACTAGCTTTTGCACGCGACCTCGCTCGCGTAGATGTCGGAAAATATCCTACGGGAACGTACTACCCGCATTAAAAGTACCCTACGTGTTCATCTAAATTTATTTAAATCTATCTGTGTGTCAAAATTCATCCAAATTCGTTAAGCCGTTTTTGCGTGATTGAGTAACAAACATCCAAACATACAAACTTTCACATTTATAATATTATATAAGTAGTAGGATTTCTTTCCGCACAAACGTGGGGAAAAAAATCCTACTGGCTAATTCCAATAACTACTCCTGCCGATCTATTCCGTAAATATCTCACCGTGAAAACTTAGGTGAAGTGAGCTGTCAATAATGTCAATACCTAGCATCAGGTGGGATGACAGGACACTTTAAGCTCACTTCACCTAAGTTATCACGGTAATCTTTTTACAAAATAGTACCGCAGGTGGAATGACATCTCACTTCACCCAAGTTTTCACGGGGAGATTTTTACAGAATATACCTAAAACAATATCTAACTAATGCATCAAACCCAGTCGGTAACGCAGTGAAACAATATTACCTCCAACATCTAATTTACCTTATAATGGATGTGTGTCCAGGTAATGGAATGTTCTAGCAAGCCCATTGTTTACCATCGCTAGTGCTGCCTATTGCTATCAGCTCTTATGACTTATGAATAGCCGTTGCTCCATTTTCATTACAATTCTGATCTCTCCATTATACATGGTTTTATTTCTGTAAATAGGTTTGTACAAACACTTCTACGCGTCAACCATATTTTAAAAACTGGATGAACTCGGCGTTTCCTATCGGACTAGTCTAATAAGAAAGGCTGAAACAAACTTAGAGGCCACAGTTTCTTCTAAAGTTCAGACTTACGAGTAATCTTGGTCAGAACATCACAGATTGAGTGGACCGGTTCAGTCAAACGCATTTGTTAGGAATCATGCATCTCAACTCGGAACTTAAAGAGCTCCTTAGTTTATATCAGGTACGATACAAACACATTTATGTACATATTATGTTCGAAGCTTGCATTACTATGCGCGTGAAGCGAAATTTTACAGATCAGAAGTTGCATGTTTGTAGATACAATCTCTCTTTGAGTTAATTTCCACTTAAAGTATTGCGTAAAGATAGCTAACACTTTGCAACAGACGTTATGAACATAACTAAAATAAACTTTAAGTGCTCCCGTACGTTAAACGATATTCGCTCACAAAGTTGCACCGAAAAATGCTTCTGCATCATAATTTATGCATCGCGAAATATTACAAATATGTATATCATAAATAATGACATTTAATGCTCCACGGTAGAGTGCATATGAAAACGCTGAGAGAGCGTAACAGCTACACACGACAATAGCGTTATCAGCAGTAACCATTCAATAGTCACGTGCAGCCCGTACGACGATATGACGTTACAGGATATCTAAAGCTTGTTCAGCGTTGGTTAATCTCACCGCACCGACGACTTCGCAAGGCGCTTTGTTACCAATTGTTTACTTTACATTCTATTTTGGATGTCCATCATCTGGGCATTGTTAGCGTGTGTTTACGCCGCGCCGTGAGAGGACCGATCGAACGGGCAGCGCCTGCGGCCGAGCACGCCTTTTGTGGGCGGTATTCACCATTATCTTAGATTTTTCTCGATACATGTCCATTATAGAGCTATTTGTCGGTAATTACACATAATTTTTTATAACTGTTACGTTATAGAATATCATGATACTGCACGAGCATTTCAGCTTTAACATCATAGAAATTCAGACCACGTAATCGCACAGTGCATTCCGATGTGTATAATTAAAGTAAATTCAACATGTAGTATCAATGAAGTGGCTCGCTCAAGGGAACTCAGAAATAGAACTAAGGGGAAACGAAATGCTACTGAAAGATGTGAATCAGCTAATAATACTTCGTGATTGGATCAAGATGTTGCTCAGATCATAGCAAATCTACGCAAGCTTACTTTGTAAATGGATGGATATGACATACCGAGACATAATATTATGAAAATAGGAATAATGGCGGAATATTTCGAATAAATATATTAAATATGGGAATCTGCCAAATATAATTCCGTTATAATCTAGGAAATTAATGATCCAAATAAGTATTTTACATTTACATAATTATATCAACAAACGAATCAATACTGATGAAGATGATGTCAGTAACGTTTTGTTTGAGTTAGCATATAATGGATGAACTCCTTGTTTTCGCATCGGTTAACATTGCTTTAGTTTTTTCTACGAACATTACACAACACCATGAAACGTGAGTCACTGCGAGAAAGATCTTGTTCATATATTTGCTTTATATCACGTTGACTTTTATGATTTCAGTTGGTATTATAGTGTGGGATATTGTTTGAAAGATTTGGCTTCATACTTTTAGCCGAAGGATACGTCCTGATTGATTTATTGCCTATTCCTAGAACACGTGGATTTTAATAGGACTTTTTATAAGAGTCACGTTTTTGCTAGAAATATTTCTTGCATTGCGAATCTTGAAACTTCACAGAAGTTTTTGTAGGTACTAAAAATATCTTATTGAAAGATTGTGAGCTGGAATTAGTATTTGTTTCACAATACCCGTCATATTTTGGCAAAAAGTTCCCCCAAAATCTGTCGATAAGTTGTAGTTTGTAGTACAGTTTATTTTTATTTAAAAGAAATTCTGAAAATTAGAATGACAGGATGTTTTCTGTACATTAACAATGGTACCACGAATGTTATTCTAAGACGCTGGCATCTGTGAGTTTTCAATACTAGTAATGCATTTAAATTGATTGATGACTTCTGATAAAACATTAGTCTGTAAGATAAATCTTGTTTTTATCAAACTTTTTCTTTCTCTGTCATTCTAATGTACAATTCCGGTTTTACGAATGAAAATGTCGGAATTGGAGAAAAAATACGAAGTATTTTTTGTCAATAAGAACAATACGAATAATTTAAGCAACGATACAGGAAAATAATACAAACAAAACGTTTTTGAGTGAACCCAGTAAAGCAAAGCGCACGGTAATTAAGTTTGCAAACCTTAGCATTTGGCAGCGTGCCGACGGACTCAAGCGAACTAATAGAGAGCTGGTGGTCGCTCACATGCCTGTACCAACGACATTTTGTTTGTGATTGTACACCACGCACCCGATGGGATTCTGTCCAACTGTGCTGTTTGTGTAATCGATTTTGATTAAGTGCTATGTAGACTGAGCTAAGGTTAGTGCTTGTGATGTTAGCAGTGGCAACTAGCCGCCAGTAGTTTCTGGAAAAGGGTTGGACAGATTTCCATGTTCCATTTCCATGATTTCCACGTGTTGGTAAAAAATAGTTTTCCTGTAATTTTGTAAATGAACTAACGTATTCCAAATACCTGTGATAGCACTGCTTTAGGACTAGTGCTTTGAAGTTTTACTACGTTAGTAATATTAGTTATTCTGTGGTTTTACTATTATTGTTTATACATAATCCCAAATTGTGTCTTAAAATAGTATGTATATCGTCAGAGTAGTACCTATCTTAAGACTCTGTACGATCCTAAATAGTTTAAGTTCTATTAATAAATCCCCATCTTTCAGTGAGTCCACAATTTCCAAGTACCTACTAACGTGCGTAATTAAGAACACCTTCTCCATAATTCTAAAGTGTATGTTTAAATCATTACGTAGTTCATTTCTGGTTAGTCCCTAAATGTAAACATCGGTACAGCCGACCGCTCGGCATATGTTGCTCCAAGGTTACGGAGATTTTTGGTTCATCGTTCATAATTTACTTCGGCCTGTTTCGATTGTTATGATACTTGATTTATCGAGTGCATATTTTGTTACGTCGAAAGCTCTCCGTAGAGCAGGGTTGCCATGAATCATATTAACGGTCGCTCGGGATAAACATTTTTTTTTCCAATGATAAGGACAAGGCTGTTGTTCGATTGACTTTTTTTGCGCTTCATATAGTTTTTGGTATTCTTTTATTTTAGGAAAATAGAAATATTAGTAGTAGTTTTATAGAGATATTAGTTTTATAATAGTTACCTATATTGCAGTTCGTTTATAAGAACTTTTAGTAAAAGAAGACAAGGTGAAATAGATAACATAAATATTTTGGTTGAAGAAATATTCAAATTATATAACCCGGTAGCAGTAGAAATATAAGGCAAAACAGTCGCTCTTTTCAATTCAATTAGATTAAGTAAATCTTGTGGAAAAACAAAAGTCTCCTTTAGAAATTTTTTTTTCTTAAATGTTGGTTTACTAAAGGCGTGTTTTGTTATGTTATAATATTACTAGCATCGCCCTGCGGTTTCACCCGCGTAAGTTTTGATCCCGCAGGAATATCAAGATAAAAATTCTTATCTTAAATGTTAATCCAGGAAACGGTCTATGTATGTGCCAATTTTCATTTAAATCTATTCAAAGGTTTACACATGATTGAGTAACAAACATCCAAACATCTTCAGAAACTTTCACATCCTAACTAATGTTATAAATGCGAAAGTAAGTAGTTTCTCGTATCTAAGTCATCATTGTCCCACTCTTTTTTTTTTTTCAGGATGGTAAATCATCAAATGACCCCTCCCGCTCTGGGTGGACCGGAAGGGAGTGTCTGACTCTTACTGACTAAAACCCACCCGTGTTCCTTCTTTAGCCCTTTATGTTTACCGCTGGCCCGGGTTACCGCTGGCCCGGAACATAAAGGGCGAAGGAAGGAACACGGGTGGGTTTTAGTCAGTAAGAGTCTGACACTCCCTTCCGCTCCACCCAGAGCGGGAGGAGTCATTTGATGATTTCCCATCCTGAAAAAAAAAAAAAAAGCCCTTTATGTTCCGGGCCAGCAGTAACCCTTTCGGACAATCCCGCTGACCATTGTCCCGCTCTTATCCTAATTTATTTGCGGTCGGTGCAACATGTCTTTTTCTTCCATTCTTCTCTATTAGTCGTCATCTCGGTGGTCACCCCGTTTCTAACCATATCATCATCCACACAGTCCATCCATCGTTTCTTTGGTCTTCCCCTACTTTTATAGCATCCACCGCAACAGATGACCTAATTCTCGCTGAAGATTTTGTATCGTTAGCGATACAAAATCTTCTAGCCTCTTCTTCTTCTCCTCCGCCTCTCCTTCTCTTCGCCTCTTCGTCTTCTTCTTAGCCTTCATTTCGGTAGTCACCCCGTTTCTAACCATATCATCATTCACGCAGTCCATCTATATCCTTTCTTTGGTCTTTCCCTACTCTTACACCCATCGACATTCATACTCAAAGCTTTCCTCGACATTTTCCTCATTCCTCCGTATCACATGCCATGACCATGACAACCGATTTCCACACAACTTTTCAGTTACCGGTGCCACTTTCAGACTTCCAATTATGTATTCGTTTCTGTTTCTATCCATTTGTGTACACTATAAATATTGCACATCGACCTTTACCTTTTTTTGTATTTTATACAAAGAATAAAAATAATTATTAAAAGAAGCAAATCATAATTGTTTTAACAGCTCCTAATAGATACCGGACTGTTTGTATTTCGTACGACAGAGATAACGCTCTACGAAGCCGAAATTCGCCGATTGTCTCTTTCCAAAGGTCGATGTGCAATATTTATCGCCGGGTACTGTAACACCACAGATCCCTTTTAGCATTCGTATCTCAGTTGAATGCAATTACCTTTCATTCACCCCTTTTGTGCCCCAACATCTACTACCTAACAAGGTTTATGTAAATAACTAGCTGATCCGGCGAACTTCATACCACCTCAGATTTATTTTTGTTATTTTTACCCATGTTTTAATAATTATTCGGGGCGAACACAAATGCAACAAACAAAAGATCATAAAAATCGGTCCAGCCGTTCTTGAGTTAAAATACTGTAACTAACCGCCCGCGGCTTCGCCCACGAGGTATGTCGATAAAAACTATATCATGTGCCCTTCCCCGGGATGCAATCTATCTCTCTGCCAAATTTTATCGAAATCCGTACACTGGTTTAGGCGTGAAAAGGTAACATACAGACAGACAGACAGTTTCTTTCGAATTTATAATATTAGTATGAAAGTATGGATAGATAGATTATTCAATGTTAATATCACGCTTGTATTCCCCGAAGGGTTAGACAGAGGTGTACCTACAGTACCCTCACATTCCGCAAGTTATGTTTGAGTCCCACTCATAGTCAAGCTTATCTTTCAAATTGATATTATTTCAAGTTAAACAAATATCAAATTTATTTTAATGGCAATTAAGTTGATTTCAGAGTGACTAGCACTATTGAAAAAGTTATAAAAAATGTTTGAAGTTGTAGCGTAAACTTAACTTTATTGTGTAAGAATTAAAGTAATTTTTCCATAAACTCATATTTGTTTATATTTTTGGCAAATAAATCGCGAATGCAGATTAATAGGGGACGAGTCTGTTGTCATTTATCATTCACATCCCGAATTCACCCACTGTTGGGCATAGGCCTCTCTTTTCATGTTCCAATAACCACGCTCCTGTGCCAGTCTCATCCAGGTTTTGTCCGCGATGGTAACAATGTCGTTTGCCCATCTCGCCGCTGGACGACCGGCCTATTGCCATTAACCGGGCAGAAATCCAGATTCCCAATGGAAAAACCCAATGACACTGCCCGACCCAGGATCCGAACCCAGGACCTCATGCTCAGCAGTAGCCCTTCTGACCACTATACTGACGAGGCCGTAATAAGTTTAAATTACACAATTTTAAAAATAAACAAAATTACCATTAAAACATTAATACAAGCCCTCGTTTACCTGAACCAACAAGGACTGTCGAGTCCGCACTAAAAACCCTAAACCCTTTCAGAATTTGTTTTGCATATAACAATTATTCCACTTAATTATGAAGAAAACGGAGTAAATTGCTCATTACCTCGCATCGTAAACCTAAATACGAACTCGTCCAACCGCGAAGGTATCCTGTTAAAAGTTACCCCGATGAATCACTAAGTTTCACTTTTATATAAATAAAACACGGTGAGGTCGGAAATTGAGATAAATCTGTTCCAGCCGAGAAAGCCGCAATAGATATCGACAATTAGACAAAAGCTCTATTATTCACAGGGTTCTGTACTAAAACGAAAACACATTTACAGTACCCGGCGATAAATATTGCACATCGACCTTTGGAAAGAGACAATCAGCTAATTTCGGCTTCGTAGAGCGTTATCTCTGTCGCACGAAATACAAGCAGTCCGGTATCTATTAGGAGCTGTTAAAACAATTATGATTTGCTTCTTTTGATAATTATTTTTATTCTTTGTATATGCCGGATGTGCAATATTTATCGCCGGATACTGTAAAATGTTCTCAACAAAAAATAAATTTATTGAACGACAAGTTAATGAATATTGATTCTAATATTTCAAATGGTCTTGAAGAACAAACTAGGGTAATTATGTCGATAGTAATTTCTTTATTGTTTTGCTTGTCCTCATTTAATCCTATTAATATAATAGGATCAATCAATCTATCTGCCTGGCCTTTTTCCACCCTTGTTGGGGTCGGCTTTTAGTCTCACCGGATGTAGCTGAGTTTACATGGAGCGACTGCCTATCTGACGGCCACAAACCAGTTACTGGGTAATACGATACCCCTTGGTAAGTCTGGTTGTCAGACTTTCGGGCTACTAACGACCCGTAACAACTGCCAAAGATCCACGAATGAAATTATTATAATAGGATATGATATTATAAATGTGAAAGTTTGTATGTTTGCATGTTTGTTACTCAAACACGCAAATACGGCTGAACGGATTCGGATAGATTTTTGGCAAACAGATAATATATAACCAAAATTAGCACAGTACTTATACTTTTGTTATCCCGGTAGTATTTTCCCGTGTGATAATTTCCGACCTCTACGCGGGTGAATCCGCAGGCAAAAGCTAGTTGGTTATTAAGTATGACAATAGGTTGCTATGTGGAGTTTTGTCTGGCTAATGTCTTGTTATCGGATGTAATTCTGGCTCCAGCCTCAGCTGGCCGTATCGTTAATTGTTCAACGTCGACGTTTTGATGAACGCTAGGGCATTGAACCGAGGCTTAGGTCTTTCAATTGTTTTCTGCGATCTATAATTAGCCTTTGTTCTGAATTCTATAAGTAAGTTTATAACTAAACAATTTACCAATTTCAATTGGAGCAATAAAATAAGACCAGTCTGTTTATAGGCTAAGTTTCTATTGTTTCGTTAATAATTTAATTTCTAATGATTTTACCAGTTTTGATTACTATTGCAAACATGATTGAACCCTGATTTTGATTGATTCAATGAATCAATCTAAGTCGAAGTACATTGATTTTGTGGATTATTATCCTTCCACAAACCGCCACAACCTGTATCCGATAAATTATGATCGATGGGGATCCATTTTCTCTTTTGGGACAAAATGAAATTCAATATGGCTTGGAAATATTTCAATGGAGTACGATTAATTTTATATTCTGTGAGACTATAGATAATTCCAATCAAAGAGACATTTTCTGGATAAAGGGTATTTTCCTTTAAAAGTGTGTTATTACTAATTATTATGTCATATACTAGAATTGTTTGTTCCAAAGCATCTATGGAGACTCTTCAGTAAATATATTTCATTTATGGCATTCCAAGATATTTTAATTTGGCAAGTTCGAAGGATGAGGAATATTTTCAAATAATATTATAAAGAGAAAATATTTGATGTTTTGTATGTTTATTTGTTACGCTTTCGCGATAAAATGGCTGAACGAATTCGGATGAAATTTGGCAAATGGGAAAACTATGACATATATTAGGAAATATGATATTTTTATCCTGATATTCCCAAAGAACAAGACGGATGTGGGTGAAACTGCCGGGCGCAGCTAGTATTACAATAATGTGCCTTCCATTGTATATTTTGTAGTGTTTAATATATTTTGTGGTGTACAATAAAGTGCAATAAAAAGTGATAAAAAGTGAAAGTACTTGAAACAAGTAGGCAAATAAGACATTCTAAGAGAGCTTTTCTTTGAACTGTAGTTTTATAGGAAGAGTCGGTTGCCAATCTAATAAAACAGCAGGAAGTGGTGGCTGCATAACATTAACGACGGAATACAGTCAAGTGCAAGCTTTAAGGAAATAAATTAAGGTTCAACCTGTGAGGGGACTAGAAGATCATTTTTAGGGTTCCGTACCTCAAAAGGAAAAAGCGGAACCCATATAGTATCCCTTTGTTGTCCGTCTGTCTGTCTGTCAAGACCCTTTATCTCGGAAACGCGTGGAGTTATCCAGTTGAAATTAATATTAAATACTCAAAGCTGCAATCCTTTGAAGCAATGAAAAAATCAAACTTCTAAGTCAACGCAATCAAAAGATACGAGCGTTTATGTTCCGTTTATGCCGCATATTTTGATACTCGCAAGGGAAGCAAAACATATAGGGTACTTCCCGTTGACCTAGAATCATGAAATTAGGCAAGAAGCAATGTTATGTAGAACAAGTAAAGGAAAAAATCCGAAAACCGTAAATTTGTAGTTACACAGATACCTAGAAATTTGTACGGAACCTTCGGTGCGGGAGTCCGACTCGCACTTGATCGGTTTTTTTTCATTCGAGATTGTCTGTGAAGCTTACATATTATTTTCTTCTCTATGTGATAAATTGTAACTACTAAAATAACGGCTGTCCAAATAACGACCGTTTTTTGACACCTTAATGTCAAATATAAAATGACAGATTTTCATGATAACCATTATATTATAACGGAACCGCTTTTCTAGAAAACCGTCGAGTGCGTACCGCTCGTTCTAAGACATCTACGTCAAGCGACTTGCGTCGAATACCATCCATCTGGTCTCACCGGCAATTAAAGAACCCTAAAACGCATGTCAATGATCTCAAACATTATACTGGCTTTAAAACAATGAACTAGTATAACTAGTATAGACGCTATTACTCTTGAATAAGGACGAGAGCACATATAAACGAGAGCACATATAAACTAGATGTGTCATCGACCGCTGAACATCTTGAAAAGCGGCCAAATGGATGTCCGCCCCGGCTTGCACCAGCGTTGCCGGAAACATTATGGTGGGAACAAAAATGTCGTGTAAACAATTGAATATTTCAAAATCGCACATTGGCTTAGTACAATTGATTAAATTATTAATAGACTACTGGATTGAAAGCGTACTCATCGGGAGAGTACGCGAATATTTCGTAGCTCCGTGAAGAAATAGTTGAGCTATTAGTAGGCGAGTACTCTCATCGATAGTCAATAAGTCAGGAACATTTCAAGGACATCTATCAGGGGGCCTAAAAAGGGCTTAAAAATCGTATCCATTGGTGAAGGATTTTTCAGTTAAGTATTTTTTTTTGTCTGTGCTAAAATACCAATCAATACAATCCAAATCCAATCCCAATCTGTTGGATTATACCTACGTAGTGCAGCGAAAAAAAGAGAAACACGGACTGTATTCGCCATATTATGATTCATAATGTTATCCTTTTATGATTCTGCCAAAGTGGAATTTTTAGGCCCCCTGATCTATATACCAGCTGAACAGTTTGTTTGAACGGGCTAATCTCCAGAACTACCGGTCGGATTTGAAAAAAATATTTTTGCATTTGATAGCCCAATTCTAGAGGATGGCTATAGGCTATTTTATATCACGCCATATCCCCTTAGGATCCGAGCAAAAAGAAAAAAGACAGAAAGAACGTTAAGCGAAAAGCAAGTAAAGGCGCGGGCACGCGATGCGATGCGACAGGGTGGGTCGGAGGGACAAAAAATTTCATGCGAAGCGAAAGCACTAAGAAGTGTTGAAGGGCGGGCGTTCTGGGGGACTGTCTTATATAATTTTGACGTTCGAAAAGTGCTGATTCTCAGCTTAGTTTGAATAAATGACTTTTGATTTTGATTTTGACCTTGCGGACGAAGTCGCGGGCAGAAGCTAGTCTTTTTATAAATTAAATAAAGTTTCTTAAGTCTTCACAATAATCAACAAAAAACTAACCAGTTTTTAAATACCTTCAAAATAACGAACTGTTACGGACGTAATTATTTTCAAGCGTCAAGGAAGGTTTATTTCCCGCAGTTAACTCGTGTAACAGCTAATTTGTATTCTTCTAGGTTGGTAATTAGCTACTTCAGCTAATTCGTAGCTATTTCATTTGTAGAAAGCAGTCTTACTCACACATCTTGAAAATCCCTGCAGTAGTATCTACTGAGATTCTAATGCAGGGATTTTCAAGATGTGTTGATAAGTATATTTGATTTATTTATTTCATATTGATGACTGTGTCTACATCGTTCACATTCATGTTGACTTTTGAAATTACACTTTGAACTAAATTATAGTAGAGTGTATATCAAGTTTTAATTGCAATTATTTGTATAAAAAAGTTATTTAGACCGGTACAAGTTTACAAGAAATTATTTAGCTAGCCCCGTGGTTTCACCCACGTAAATTGCGATCTCGTGGGAATATCGGGATAAAAAGTAACCTGTATGTTAATCCAGGGTGTCAGCTACCTCCATACAAAATTTTATCAAAATTAGTCCAGGAGTTTGAGCGTGAAGAAGTAACAAACATATAAACACACATACAGACACACTCACAAACTTTCGCTTTAGTAATATTAGTGTGATAATCAGCCTATAATGTTCCCACTGCTGGGACATAGGCCTTCGAGAGTACGGCTGTAATTTACCACGTGGACCCACTGCGGGTTGGCAGAGAAGAGAAGAAGAGAAGAGAGAGAGAGAGTATTCTATTCTATTCTATTCTGTTGGCAGATGTCTTCGAATTTTTGATTTTAGGACATGTCGATTTCCTCACGATGTTTTCCTTCACCGTTTTAAAAATTATTTACTTATACAGGAGGATTTACTTACTCTATACACACATTAACATTTGTTTAGTTTTATTAAGTAAATAATTGTTTATGATTCTATGTATTTTTTTTTTATCTCCTTTACTCTTTCACACGCTGACTACATCTCTCTATACATTGTTCTGTCGCAGGTATGCAGGAACTTTTCACATTTCTTGTGAAATAAGCATCACCTTTATACCTATTTTTCTGTTCTGTTTTTTTTTCTTGTCTGTTTATTTATCTGTGTACAGTCACTAAAAGAGGTTAGTAACCAGTGTCGTCGGATATACATAGTTGAAGTTTAATAAGAAACCGATGGAAGTTTTTGAATGAAATTTAATTTGTGAAAAGAACTGTTTTCTATTATATTATAATTTTTTATCCGAAAACATATATCGGTCGGTCTATAAAAAAATAAAATAAAGATTAGATTGAAACTGGACATCCAATTCTAACCCATTTGACACAAACATTGCTTGATGTTTCTCACGTTGACTATAAAAAGTCGCATTCATTACGTCTAGCTAGATTGAAGCCTAGATATCAAAGAGTCGAATGAAATATTAAAGCCCGATCTGCATGGGATAGCTGGCAAAGTCATGTCACTCAAACTAGAATCACAAAGACCTGTTGTGTTGTATTTATGTGCGTAACGAAAATAAAGTACTATGAGCTGAACGGATATACTCGTATTCTTTGTCACATATTTGGTTCGAAAAATGAAGCGATATTTTGATGAATTGTATTTTGTGAGCAGGCACTACTGACTATAGTTTATTATGTACAGTTGTATTGTTATAACATAACAAAATTGATGTGTAATGTCAATGTCAATTAATAATGTGTGTTGTCTTTGGTGCCTTTTTTTTCAGCATGGGAAATCATCAAATGACCCCTCCCGCTCTGGGTGGAGCGGAAGGGAGTGTCAGACTTTTACTGACTAAAACCCACCCGTGTTCCTTCCTTAGCCCTTTATGTTCCGGGCTGCAGTAACCCTTTCGGACAATCCCGCTGATGTCTTTGGTGCCTGGCCCTGACATCAAGCAATGGACAAAATTGTCAACATTTTTTAAGCTTGAATACGAGGCTTTTGACCACGTAGTGTGTGTGTATATTTTATGTCATTTTTTAATTTTTATTTTGCAATGTGCGTTTTTGTTTGTGCAGAATAAACAATTTTTCTTTCTTTCTTTTTAAAATATCACGCCTGTATTTCCCGAAGAGTAGGGCAGTGGTGTAGTACACCCACATTACGCTAGTTATGTTTAAGTCCCCCATGTATTAGGGGGCGAGCCTATTGCCATCAACCGGGCAAAAGTCCAAACTCTGGGCTGCTATTGAGAAATTCCAGATGGAAAAACCCAACACTTTGCCCCACCCTGGATATTTTTTTATTGCAGAATTGGCATGGATGAAGGACGATGGATGAGGTCTATGATGGAACGAGCGTGCCCAGAAGATGCCTAAGGCACTCAGTGGCGTGCCTAGGGGTCAAAATTAGGACAAGCCCACAGATTTTCAAAGTATAAAAAAAACGCCCAACTGAGGGATTGGCTGATTTTCAGTTATTAATGTTTGTGTTCGAGTTCACTGATTGGTATTTTTTTAATATATTTATTTATTGATAGGTTTAAGTAAGTTTGTTGTTGTGAATTATGATTTTATTAGGGCAAGCTGGGCTTTTCGGCTTCTATGAAGGTACCGCCCCTGAAGGCACTGGAACCCCCACGCATTGACGAAACAGCAGGCTGCTTGACGCCGGAGTCCGGCACTCCGGTGGGAGGGTGGTCGCAAGCCAGGCCGGCAGATATAGATACACCTAGATAACGCAGAGCAACTACTTGGCGTGCCAAAAATCGCACCAGCTTACGTACAAAAATCGTAAGCCGCCACTTTCGCGCTCAGTCCTGTGTACTGTTGGCTGGGTGAGCGTGAGCGCTGGCGCTAGACACCGGGGGTGGCGCGAGACGGTTGCCGCACACGGCGGCGTCTTTCAATCGATTTGATTTTCCCATCACTAAATAGTGCTTGTCACGCCATAGTAGGTAGTAAAAAAATGGCACGGTTGGTTTTCATACAGATCGTGATACTTGCGTTACCTAAGTCTATCTATATCTGTGCTAGGGTAGAATTGGCCAGTCAATTAAGTTGTTGGGTGTGACTGTCCAGGATGCACCGAGCGCTCGGTTCAGTTAAGTAACTGGCGGAAAAACTGCGCTACACAAGGTGGCTTCTTCATGCATCCCCGGAATCGACCCAGGACCTCAAGTTCAGAAGTAGCACTTGAGACCTCTAGACCAACGAGGCAGGTTTTTATTTCTACAGTTGTATTGTCACATTCGAGTAAATAAAATATTTTATAGAAGGAGAAAATATGATTTTCTATTAAGGTGCTTATACACACGTAGGGTATTTTGTTTCTATTACAAAAAATATTATAGTATACTGTTTTTATGCTCTGAAACTACGTTTCGTTATTAGTAGCATATAAAACTAGACAACTACAAAGTCGCAATTCCAACAGATAACTGTTGGCACGTTGGTTACCATTGTAGATCTAGGCCCGAATTGATAACAGGATCGGAAATGTGTGATAGGGTGTCAAGTTTTCAGGAGAATTCTTGCCAAACAGACATCACATTCATCTTCGCTTGCTCTCGTCTTCTTGTCTGTTCCCTTCAAGAAAAATAAGCAGAGGATTCCCACTGGTTGATAAGTAAACATGCTATCAGTCAAGTGCCACTAACTGGTAACAACTCATCATCTACTGATTGTTGTTCGTAGTTATATAAACGGGATGTTCGTTCAGACAGATACTTCAAAGAGTCTTGTTTTACATACTATGTCGGCACTGCTTGTTATTAAGAACTTCTTGATTTTTCGTGATAAATATTTATTAATGTTATTACAGTTTATTTGGCTCTGACTTTGGTTTTTATGATTATGGTGTTAGTCTGAAACTGTTCGTTCGTTTTTTAAGTTTCTGTAAGATACTTAGATAATAATAAGATTTAGACATAGCCCGAAGAATTGCCAAACTTAAGTGGCAATGGGCAGAGCACATTACTCGCAGAACAGATGGTCGATGGGGCTGAAAGGTTCTGGAGTGGCGACTGCGTACCGGAAGACGTAGCGTTGGAAGGCCTCCCACAAGGTGGTTCTACGACCTTGTGAAGGCCGCAGGAACCCGTTGGATGCGATAGATACAACTCCGCCTAATCTTTCAGGGATTACAGCCGTTAAGTGTTGATGTTATGTTTTTTTTTTTTATTTGAAATGGGTTTGCTCTTGACTCTAGTCTAGGTCAGAGATGACAGAGACAATAATACTTTGTTTACTAGAAATATTCAATTTTAGCGCACCTATGTTTAGTTACGGTGGATAATGTAAATGTAAAGATAAGCTCGAGAGCTTGATGCCCGTGTTATCACGCCAATGTTTTAGAAGCATGTGCATCTAAACACTTAAACGGCTATTACGGAGCACGTCTCTGATTCTAGTGGCAAAACACTATTATTATTGTAAAGTGGGTTATGGAGCTCGGTTGCAGGAATGCACGTATGGTAGCATGTGTAATAATTGTGTAAAGAAACATGTTACGTGTGTTTGTACAAAATATTTTGTATAGATGTTATGGACCAAGTAATAAATACGGGCATTTTTCATAATGCCCGCGCATTATGAATAATGACAAGCTACTTCGGGCGAAATAAATAATTATAATTTGAGCTGATGTAATCGTAACTAAAGATATTTGTATTCTCATTCGCTCGCTCTTGCATCCTATGTCAACAGAGCCCCGCTTCACGGGGCTCCTATATTCTGTGTAAAGGGTTTAAAGTAACCTAATCAAACCTAACCTCGGGGTGCCCTTCGCTCGCTCTTGCATCCTTAGTCGCCTATCGCCAGCAGAGTGCCTATGAATGGAAAGATGTTGTTTGATTTTAAATATTGATCCTACGTTTGAAATAAAAATTACAGTAATTAAACCTGGTTTTAATTGTTCTGCCCCATAGGTGACTAGCATTATAAAAAATGCCTGGTCGATTTGATTATTTCAATAGTTATTATCATACTGCCCGGGCATTTTTTATAATGTCCTAATAATGACTTGGTTCATACAATGACATAGACATTCAAACTTGGTGCATACTGTTGTACCTACATCATTTTACTGAACAGCAATTATCGCTGATGCTACTCTAATTTGCTTTATAAAACTACTCGCCATGCAAAGCGGGGCAGTCAACCCACAAATTTTGTATTTTGATTGTAATATTTCGTGTGTACCTACAGGTTTTTAATTTAAATTACTTTTTATTTCATGAGGGGACCGTGGCTAAATAACAGCCGCACAGGTCGATCGATCAGGTTAAGCTACGTTTGTCGCGGTTGGTCTGTGGATGGGTGACCATCTTTACATACCGAGACCCCTCCGTGCCTCAGAAAGCACGTTAAGCTGTTGGTCCCAGCTATCATTCGTGGATCTTTGACAGTCGTTACGGGACGTCAGAAGCCCGAAAGTCTTACAACCAGTATTACCAAGGGGTATCGTATTACCCAATAACTGGGTTGTGGAGGTCAGATAGGCAGTCGGTCCATGTAAAATACTGGTATTTAGCTGCATTTAGTTAGACTGGAAGCCGAACCCAACATAGTTGGGACAAGGCAAGGCAGATGATGAGTTTTTTATTTCATAGAACCCACAGGCCGCCATCCTAACAATCCGTACCTACGCAATTCCATGTCGTAATTTTAGTCTCACATGGGGCAGATTTCCTGATTCATATAGGTATCCTATTTTGGACCTAATAGGGTTTTCATTTGTAGATATAGAAGCGTGTTCCAATGTTTCTTTCAAGACAAAGTTCGCTTTTTAAAAATATATTTTTTATTTTTTTATTCATGAATGAAATTGCTAACCTTTGCAATGAAAATGCAGAAGAATACCTAGAAATTAATTCCTAGAATGGAACTAAAAACTAATCATTCCCAACCTACACTGAACTGAATTAATATCAACTTTTAATAACTTATAAGAAAGAAAACTTCAGCTGAACTTACATTAGTTAATGAAATAGGAATGCAAAACAAAAGGAACTGAAGCGTAAATTGCATTAGTTCCACTTAGTAGGTAGAACCAGGCCACAACCCCTTGCCGGGTATTTTACGATGCGTCTTAACTCTTTCCCTAGCGTCTCTGTTTAGGAAATGCCGAGCACATTTTCACAATTTTTGCGACTGTGGAAGTTAGGTAGGTAGTTTTATCAATTTACATAATTATTTCAGGGAGTAAAATCATTTTAAGTTTTACGGACCTTATCAGACCGCTTACATAAAATAACATGATTTAAATAGATTAGAAAATCGGCCAAGTGCGTGTCAGATTGCTTCTATGAGTTATGTATAATAAGTATAACATAATAGTTATTTATGCAACTGTTGTATAATAAGGGGTATTAAAACACGAATGTGAGTGATAGTTGAATACAAGACTATCTACACCCATGATATGAACCTTCTTCGTCTTCTTAGCGTGTCGATAGCAATCTAAATGGAATCCTCTACAAAAGGTTCTGAAACCATAAGGTGTTGTACAGACGCCAGCACATCCAGCTACTACAATCTGTCAAATTTCTTTAATAGATTTTCAACGTTATCGCTAAAGCATAAGATTCAAAGTTGTTTGGGAAAATTTGACAGTTTGGGGTAGCTTGATGTGCTGGCGTCTGTACAGTATTGTAAGAACTCTATGTAAATTCATGGAAATTTTAAGTGCTGAGTATCAAAGCTTGTATCGATCATTTTTGTAAACGACAAAGTAATACATTTTTGCAATACTAATATCGAACAAAAATGGCTGGATACGACGTGAATTAGAATAACCTATAAGTTTTTTTTTTATTGCGGCACTGTGGTTGTGAAACGCGCGTATATGACAGTGTTCCTTTTTTGAAATTCGAAAGATACCACGAATTGAGTAGTCAGAATGTGGCTGTTAAGGGATCAAAAAAGCAAAGGAGTTGCATTATGAAATTTCGTACAACATTATAACACTCGTTTGGATGATATTATGGTTACTATGACACTGTTTGTTTTAATGTTGGCAATAAGCTAACTGTTTCAGAAACTTTTATAGAGGTGTGGGGACTGTGTCTTACGTACCCATCCCTTGCATAGTTTTAAGAATGTAGTATTGTATAGAAGAACTTATTGTAATAATTTTTAGAAAGTTTCATTTTTGTGTTTTTCCCACGTTGAACATCTGCAAGCGATTTAAGTTATAGGTACTATTGTCTTTCATGATTCTTTACTTTTAGTTAAGGTTCTTCATTGTTCTATTATGTTTAGTTATCTTGTATTGTACCCATTTGCTATTGTTAGTTAAGGTTCATTGTTCTGTTATTTTTAGTTGTCTTGTATTGTACCCATTTGCATTTCTCGTGTTTTATTATTGTACTTTTAAAATGTAATCGTTTTGCTGCGTCCTTTGTGTAAAATCGTTGTGCCGCTTCCTTTGTCTAGTGAACGGCAGATTTGGGAGAGTTTTGGTTCGGAGCTTCAGTCTGTTTTTAACCAAGATCGTGCGAGGTCCTCTCTGACCCCGATCATATTTTACTCGCTGAAGCTCGCCGTAACCTAGTGTTTCTATTCGTTTTACTCTTCATATAACATTATTTAATTTTACCTTTTCGTGTCAAGTGTAACTACTAGCTTTAGTTACTTGATATCGTAATAAATTAATCGTTACTATTTACAACATACTTCAGTGTATTACTTGTCCACCACGGTCACGAATCCCCACAGTGGTGACCCCGACGTGATCAAAGCTATCATATAGCGTGAGTTCGTGACAGTGCGTGAAGAGTTTCGCGAGTGCTAAATCAAAGTACGTGTTAAAATGGCAAACGGTCCAGATAACGGCAACGTGTCGTGTTGTAAGCTGTCGACATTCACACCAGACTGTCCAGATTTATGGTTTGTAATAGCAGAAAGATCAATGGCGGAGTCTGGGGTGACAAACCCTGCAAACATGTTAACATGCTGTTTACGCAGCATAGACTACCGTGTATTGAAAGATATACGAGACATTGTGCTGGAACAAACACCTGTCGGGCGAGACGAATATCAATATTTTAAAGAAAGAATGATCCAACGCTTCACCGACTCGAAAAACGTGAGAATTACAAAGCTTCTTCAAGATCAAGCGATGGGGGATCGAACGCCTTCTCAATATTTGCGTCACCTTAAACATCAGAGTGGTAATTCGATAACGGAAGACGCGCTGCGCGTAGTATGGGTCAAAGGTTTACCCAAGAACATGAGAGTTATAATGGCCACTCAAGAGGATGTACCGCTCGAGAAAGCCGCAGAGCTTGCGGATACCATATTAGAGACGCAACAAATGCCAGAGTGTAGCAGCAGCTCGGCCATTGCAGCCGTTAACGTTGAGCCTCCTCCCAATAATACGTTGTTAACAGAAATGCTGGTAAAAACCATGACTATGTTGGGAGAAATAATGCAGACCGATCGTAGATATCCTAGACAGAGGTCACGATCACGATCCAGCTACCGACCACGTGAAGCATCACCATCGCAGCAGGGCCGCAATGGTCAGGGCTTGTGTTGGTATCATTTTAAGTTCGGCGCGAAGGCTCATAAGTGTATACAGCCGTGCGCATACAAACGAAACCAGTCGCAGCCGGGAAACGCCAGCGGGAGTCACTAGCGGCGGATGACGCACATTCCCGTGATCACTGGTAGGGGGGTACTGTGGGGACTGTGTCTTACGTACCCATCCCTTGCATAGTTTTAAGAATGTAGTATTGTATAGAAGAACTTATTGTAATAATTTTTAGAAAGTTTCATTTTTGTGTTTTTCCCACGTTGAACATCTGCAAGCGATTTAAGTTATAGGTACTATTGTCTTTCATGATTCTTTACTTTTAGTTAAGGTTCTTCATTGTTCTATTATGTTTAGTTATCTTGTATTGTACCCATTTGCTATTGTTAGTTAAGGTTCATTGTTCTGTTATTTTTAGTTGTCTTGTATTGTACCCATTTGCATTTCTCGTGTTTTATTATTGTACTTTTAAAATGTAATCGTTTTGCTGCGTCCTTTGTGTAAAATCGTTGTGCCGCTTCCTTTGTCTAGTGAACGGCAGATTTGGGAGAGTTTTGGTTCGGAGCTTCAGTCTGTTTTTAACCAAGATCGTGCGAGGTCCTCTCTGACCCCGATCATATTTTACTCGCTGAAGCTCGCCGTAACCTAGTGTTTCTATTCGTTTTACTCTTCATATAACATTATTTAATTTTACCTTTTCGTGTCAAGTGTAACTACTAGCTTTAGTTACTTGATATCGTAATAAATTAATCGTTACTATTTACAACATACTTCAGTGTATTACTTGTCCACCACGGTCACGAATCCCCACAGAGGATTTAAAGCATGGGTAAAGAAATATTATAACATTATAATATTATTATGTTATAATATTATTATTATTATACACATAACATTACGCCTGTAATCCGCAAAGGATTAGGCAGTGTTTAAGCATTTCGCCAGTTATGTTTAAGTCCCATGTAATAGCATGTACCAGTGCCCGAACTGGGAATTGAACTCAGGACCCCATGTTCACAGTAGCGCTAGCGACCAAGAGACCAACAAGGCAGTCAAAGCAAATAACAGGGACCAAGGGCAGGAAGAACAAATAACGGTTTCTTAACTACTGTATGGTATCCTTAGGTTTTCACTTTTCACTTCCAAGAGACTGCCTATAAGAAAAAATATGATATAAATAAATATAAATATATAAATCCATACTAATATTATACATTCGAAAGTAGCTCTGTCTGTCTGTATAAATTATTTATTTATACATATAAATCCATTCTAATAATATAAATTCGAAAGTAGCTCAGTCTGTCTGTCTGTATGTTACCTTTTCACGCCTAAGCCACTGGACGGATTTCGATAAAATTTGGCAGAGAGATAGATTGCATCCCGGGGAAGGACATAGGATAGTTTTTATCGACAAACCTCGTGAGCGAAGCCGCGGGCGGTTAGTTACACCAATTATAACTCAAGAACGGCTGGACCGATTTTTATGATCTTTTGTTTGTTGGATTTGTCTTCGCCCCGAATAATTATTAAAACATGGGAAAAAATAACAATAATATTATAAATGCGAAAGTAAGTTTGTTTGTTACCTTTTCACGCCTTAACCACTGAACTGATCATCCTGAAATTTTATATATACGTTGTCAGGTGTACAGAAACGGACATAGGGTACCATTCATCCCGAAAAAAGTGTTGTTCCCGAGGAAAACAACAATAACTTTATAATAGATGGCGCTACGTGTCATTCGAATCAAAATTGGGACAACGTCTGTCGGGTCAGCTAGTATCATATACCTAAGCGTAAATATTTTGAAAGAATAACATACAAAATCGGCAAAATTCTGATGCTACCTATCGTTAAGAAAAAAATGGTGTAATAAATCAACGAGAAGTGTTGTTTATTCAAAGAGGAAGCATTCTGCTGCCGTAATAGATCGCCCCAAGTTTTTATAACAAAGGGACGACCTTTTCGCTTGATAAAAACTTGGGAGGTCGCTTAACGGGAAGGAAAAGAAAAGTAATTATCTTCTGGTTTACATCAAACATTCTCTTTTTCAATAAATATTACTATTGATTTGCGTTTGTGTTTCTTGGTTTTGTCTGTTGGAGTTTTCCTACCCAGGTGGAAAATTATTTGGACTTTGCAACGTGAGAAATATAGGGTACTTATTTTTATTTTATTTGTTATGGGTTTTGCTCTTGACTCTAGTCTAGGTCAGAGGTGATAGAGACAAAGTCTACGATGGAGTGAGCTTACCCAGAAGAAGTCTGTTCACTCTTACTTTAAAGAGATACCTACTACAACACAGACAGAATTAATATATTTTTTAAACCCAAACTTAAATTGCTTGAAAAACTTGGGGCAGGTGATGTCTTGTCTAAAGTAACAAACAAATAGGTAGATACTAAGTAGGTTCATAAACTTGAAGTAATAAGATATTTTATGGGACAACCTATAACTTTTCGAAACTTTTCTTGTTTACGAAAAACTAAAAAGAAAACTTATCAAATCAACTCGTATTGTTCTGATGTTTTGTTGGAATTAAATATGGAGTTTGTAACTCAAAAATATTTTTAACTTCATCAAAATATGTGTTTGCAAGCGGGTGTTTTTATTTGTTTTATTTTTTTAATTTACACGATGTTTTGATAAAATTGTAATAAAACTAACTTTAGCGGACGCTGCGACCACAGCAGCTTTAATGGATGAGCTAAAAAACTCCAACAATCAACGCGAAATAAATTCATGAAGTTTGTTTTATTTGGACGTTACAAGTTTTTGACTGTTCACGAATCTGCAACCATAGTTTTACTGTTTTTTTTTCTCAATACGTCGGTAAACATTTTCGAGATTTTCGACAGTTTTGCAACAGGTGATAGTGTTATGGGGTGAAAAGATTCCGATTTAAGTAATATAAAAAACACATTATGTCTATCTACTCCTCAAATACTATATGAAATAAACTTATTTTTAGAATTTTCCCATGCCTTCAAACCGTAGGTAGGTTAGGCCAGAGAAGGCAACATTGCCAGTGGCGTCTCTAGAACATTAAGCCCACATTCGTACGGATGTAAAAGTATCGCGGCGTGATTTAATCGCGCACTGGATTTTACACTCTCGGCGTTGAGAATCCATCAGAGCGCATCCCAGGGCGTCAAAAAACACACTATTAGAATTTCGATCGACGCTCGACGTTCAACTCTCGTCGCTAAACAGTACGTTGAAAATCCAGAGCGCGAAAAATAATCGCCGCGCGAAAAATAATCGCCGCGCGAAAAATAATCGCCGCGCGAAAAATGTGCCTGAGCTAATTATTATTGGGCTTATAAGTTTTAGTGAAACTTATCTCTGCATAAATATACTTCAAAATAATGAGTCTTATCTCACATTCTAAAAAAAACCCTCACTCACTCACTCTTAACTAAATACGTTTGTAATGAACTATCTAATTACTAATAGCGTGAATCATTAGACCTAATTGCAAGGCATCATGTGTACTTTAGTAGATTCATATTCTACTAGGAAGATAATTGCAATAATTATTGTTGCAATACCTTTCGTGTTGCTAAGAGGGATGTGTGATTACACGTATGGATAGAATAAGAAATGATCTGAAAGTGGCACCGGTAACTGAAAAGTTGTTTAAAAGTTGTTACACTTAAACTTTGGTTTCCAAAAAAGCTGTCAACGGTCACACGAAAGCGGCTGTCCCAATACAGAGCGTTTTTTGACACCTCAATGTCTAATACTGGTGAAAATGACAGATGTTCATGGCGACCGTTATA
This sequence comes from Luperina testacea, assembly GCA_927399505.1. Taxonomy (NCBI): domain Eukaryota; kingdom Metazoa; phylum Arthropoda; class Insecta; order Lepidoptera; family Noctuidae; genus Luperina; species Luperina testacea. Next base: position 7,136,393 of record OV656763.1, on the reverse strand, counting down.
ACTTGACGGACCAGCTCTTCTTGCTTTACCGGTATACTGATTGAAAATAATGTTGCCTACAATAAATATCCTCCTACTTAACGCCTTTTAAACCTGGAGGGTTTAATTAAAATGGCGACTGTTACCGGGAGATAAAATTAAACAGTGCACTTCATTTACTAATGGCGTACCTCATTTATGCACCTCGTAATAGAAAGTGCTCGGTAAAACATTTTTACTCGAACACTTTTCATAATGTATTTTATTTTGTGTGAGTAGGTAGAACGCAGAGGTGACTGAAATGTTTTCTAGTAAAATGCAAGCATTTAATTTATTTTTTTTATACGCAGGCAAGTATATACTTTAATATTTAAATCAAATAGAAAATTTTATTGATTTTGCCTAGAATAGAATTTACTCATCAATACCTTGATGGGTAAATTCTATATAAAACATTTGATTTAAGAGAAAATTGGCTGTGACGAACTGACAGACCGACACACGAGTGGGCCTACACCTATAAGGGTTCCTTTTTCTCATTCGGAGGGCGGAACCCTTAAATCCGGAATAGAGTCGGACCCAAGCATCAAGGCAAGGGTTCCGTACTCTCAGTAAAAATGTATCAATTACAAAACATATTCGAAAAGACATTTCTTAAAAAACTGTGAAGACTTTTTCCGTCAGACTCGACAAATACTCCGTCAGACTCGATTTTATCTACCCCATGTTGATGGGGGAGTAGTGACCTTCGATTTATGTGACATAGCGAATTTGTATCTCTGTGCCGAAATGAAACGCAGAGATAGGATTGGTTTCATGGCGTTTCTGATAGAAAGGGGAGAAAACATCCTCCTAAAGGAGGTCAAACGGTGGTTCTAGAAAAAAAAACACTGGCACTCCGGTAGTGCCGACAGAAGTGAAAACTTGAACAATTACGAGTGTATTTTGTGAATCGTCTTATAAACAAAACACGCGTGTTAAGGTGTGTTCCTTATTTTATAGGGTTTTTTGCAAATCAGGTATGATGACCAAAGTGACTGGTTTATTCTTCTCGTGAAAGGAATTTATTCAGATTTACAAATAAGCACACAGTTATATATCCGTGGTTCAGCGCCATCTCGTCGTTGTTGGATGAACTACGTAGTAGTTCTTCCCGATGTGCATAGATGGCGCTGTCCTCAACAACGCGCGTCTTAAGTTTTACGTCTGACGTTAGTACGCGAGGCCCTCGTAGTTCTTCCCGATGTGCATAGATGGCGCTGTCCTCAACAACGCGCGTCTTACGTTTTACGTCTGACGTTTTACATCTGACGTTTTACGTCTTACGAATTTTCGATCAGGGTCACGTGACCTGACGCGAATTTAGAAGTTTTTACCCATTCCAAAAAAAGTACACAGCGCCGCTAAAGAAGTTTTCACTTCAAAAATCGTACCTACTAAGTTATCTCTGATGAAAACTGACTAATTATTATCACACAAAAGTGAAACGAAAATCAGAACAGTAATTTTAGCGACAAGGGTTGTATATATCAATACTTAATCGATTTACTATTTCATTGAACCTCAATAAATGATTTACCACTTGGAAAAGCCTGTTTCAAAAGGTTTTCCAGGAACTCAGACTAAAAGCCGATGAATGTAAAATCAGGAAATGCCACTGAAATGAATAAATACCTGCAGCATTTCATTGTTATTGGCTTCAAATTCACAGAATCCCAACAGAGCTTTTGATTCGAAATCAAATAATATTACAATATTATTACCAAACTTCGCTAGAATTTATCGGTAACGTCAATTTGTAGCTCTGATTTTCCTTAAGCAATATTCCCAGAGTATCGCGTCGTTTCGTGTCCGTGTCGCATGTCTAAAACGGAACCGTCTTATCTCACTTCCTATGTTTCGGTTTACGAACTCTCGAGATCGTTCGCGATCTGCCGTCGCCGGATCAGCCGACCGTATAATTCTGCACTTTGGCTATGAAGAACTGGGTCAGTGGGTTGTGTTTAGGGCTGACATTGTCAGTATTCTAACTTCTACACATCGCAACAATTCTAACCGTATTTGTTAACAAGTACACAATAATACACAAGTCTAGTATTTTTTTAAAATCTATATTTTTGAACGTGATTAATAAAGACGTTGGTATGACAGCCCTGTGCTGTGACAATTGTATGTTTACTGATAGCGCGATATCGGACTGTTGGCTTTATACCCGACTGTTCACTGCCACAAGTGTCACGGGGGGAAGGACAGTTCATAGATTACTGAACAGAAAGTATTGGATCGATTTCAACGTGGCTTCAGTAATTTGTTTGAACATTGTTGTCGTAAATAGCGCTCAACATTGTTTTAGATCATATTTTGTTCGTTTTAACAGGAAACTGCTTGGTTGTAAATTAAAACGTTAGAGGTAAAACTGAAATACAATCTCATTCAGCGTACTTTGTTCGCTAAAATATTATCTACTTAGGTATTGTATATAAATCTTGAAACTATTCAAATGGCAGTATCGGGTAGGTACTATTAGCAAGTCTGGCATAGCGATCTGTCAAAACTTTATGCTCCATACCGATTTGAACTCAAAATGATTAATATACGAGGCTTTGGAACAGCTCAAACTTGTTTCAAATATGTATAATTTAGCTACGTTCGTGGAATAGAGAGAATAGTTTACATATTGTAGTTTGAAGTTTGCCAATCACTACATTAGTGAAACACTTGCCCGTGATTGAGTCTGTGTAACTTTTTTATTGCAGTTCAGCCAAACTCGGAAGTGGAGAGCAAACTGTTTGTTGCCGAAAGTTGTGTCATTATCGTAATATGAAGGTCAAATGTTTGCTGAATGATCGTCTAACTAAAGTAAAAGTATGAGTAGGTATGTACCTACTATGTTTCTACATAATTGCTGTAGAGACCTATTTTGTTTCAATTATTTGAATCATTGACAACAAAATTTCCGATTTTACCGAGTGATAATCATTAAAAGTAAGTAGGTGATTATTCGGATGCACTATCACATTCAGATTAACGAGCAAACTGCACTTGACCAACCGAAGTCGAAATCTACGAACGAGCTTCCACTAGTGAAGAAATTAATTGAAGGTCTTTATTCTGTAAATAGGATATCAGAATCACTTTTAAACGCCATATTAAATACTTTCATAAAATAATATTTATAAAAAATATTTTTTTAATATTTTTTTATAATATTTATATCGTCAGAAATGAAGATAACAAGTATATGGTATAATTTTTTGCATATATGTGGTTTCCATACTATATACTATCCCACAGAATAAAAGCGAAGCAAAACATACCCAGGGGCCAAAGTTTCTTTTAAAGTCGAGACATAATCTTGGTCAGAAAGAAACACAAATTTGACTGAACCATTTGAGTGTCCAGCAAGCATTTGTTAGTAAAAGATACTTAAGCACCTAAGTCACACCCTGAACGTTCCCGCTAGTAGGTAACCAACTGATCTTATTTTCACAGCGGCTTTACCTATCTATAGTTTTACTTTCGCATAGTGACTGTACTACTCTATTAGCCTTGTGTGAGATCACACGTCTCACCTAATATTAGTAAACACACCTTCCAATATATAAATAAAAGGATTAATAAACGTATTATTGAAATCCTTAGAACGGTCTTTCCTTTGGTGTCCAACCATATACCCTAACATGTGTCAACACGATACAAACCAGATATCAACCTTACTGATCGATCATCTTTTCGCCGCCACATCCATACTAATATTATTAATGACTGCCACGTTGGTCTAGTGATCACAAGAGCTACTGCTGAGTATGAGGTCCTTAGTTCGATACCCAGGTCAGGAAAAGTGTCATTTGGTTTTTCGTCACCTAATAACATAATAATGGGACTTAAACATAACTCTCTCTCTCTCTTACTCTTGCACCTCTGCCAAATCTTTCGCGGATTACGAGCGAGCATTTATTTATTATTTTTCTCATTTACATAACATAACGAGTGTTATGTTATGTAAATGCGACCTTTTCACGCTATAATGGCTGAAAGGATTTCGATGAAATTTAGCTACGGGTAGTCCCTGCGAAAGAGGCATTGTGAGAAAGCGACCTTTTGAGAAAGAGTCATTCGGCGAAAGCGACATTTTCCGAAAGCGACATTATGAGAAAGTGACATTTTAAGACTAGTACCTAGACATTTTGCGAAACGGACATTTTGTTACTAAGCCAAATAAACATTCCATCCTTTTTATGCCATAATGTCCGACCTCCACACAGCGAAGTCGCGGAAAAAGCTAGTCCCTCAATAAGTCTTAAATTACAACATAAGAGGAACCGGCAAATAATAACGTTCATATAACTCCCTAACAACGTGAGCACTAACAATCAGAAGTATCTCTAACAATATAACCTGTTAGAACAACAACTGCGAACAACAAGGTAAACAGGTAAACATTATCCGCATACGTATATAAGACCGCGCTGCTATCTAACGCTTCCTGTTAAGAGTTTATAGATGCATTTCCTTTCAGGGCTCGTGGCTAAATGATAAGAGTCGCACGGGTCGATCAAAGGTTAAGCTACGCTTGCCGCGGTCGTTCGTGGATGGGTGACCACTGACCATCCATTCATTCATTGTATATTGAGACCCCTTCGTGCCTCGGAAAGCTCGATAAGCCGTTTGTCCCGCCTGTCATTCGTAGATCTTTGACAGTCTTGCGGGTCGTCAGAAGCTTGAAAGTCTGACAACCAGTCTTACCAAAGGCTATCGTATTACCCAGTAACTAAAATAACTGTTTCATGAAATCATCATTCTTTGGAGTTACGTGGTCTTAGAGAGTTGTGATGATGATTATAATTCTGTAAACACATATTTCTTACGGCCGCGATTCATATGTACTATATTAATCAACGTACAACTTAATGCTGACCAGCAAATTGCAAAAAACGTAAGAAAATTTGAATTTCGCGGGCTACCTTAGCGCTTCCCCCTTAACGTGCTTTCACAAAGCACGGACGGGTCTCGGTATGTGAAAATGGTCACCCGTCCACGGACCGACCTCGGCAAGCGTAGCTTAACCTGTTCGATCGACCCATACGGCTGTTATAACCTGTTATAGCCACAAAACAACGCACATTAAACACAATGAACTAGTGTTAACATAAAATATTAATACGAACTGTAATGTTGTAAACCTCATTTTGTGAAAAGTTTCCATGTTGTATAACATTTATTTAATCGTGCATTGGTAATTAATCGCTTATTAATAGTTAATGAGAGAACATCAGGCAGCGGTAGCCTGTTGAGCGCAGTCGCTCGTTGATAAATTATGTATTGAACTGGGATAAATATTTACAAAAAGACGAATGGTAGAATTGAATATGATATTTTTGATATGCTGTACCAAATCTTTATGCAGGCAGAATGAGGATAAAGTGGGATGATTTTAATTCATTTTTATATCAAACTAAGTTAAGTACAAGTCATGTGCTTGATGAGACTTTCCATTGGCATAAATGACCAACCTGAATAATTGAGATCCTCTAGATTAAAGGTAAAATAGAGGGCTTAAATAATTTTACCCCTTCAGGGAATGAATATTCAAAAATCCTTAGTTTTCACTTTCGTTATATAAGGAACTCTTGTGCAACATTTCATGGTTCTAGGCCCAACCGTTTAGGCTGTGTGTTGTCAGTGAATGATTGAATTTAAGATTTTTATTAAGTAGAACGTACCTACTTACGCGCTTATCTGGTTTTTTCGGGTTTCTCTGCAATTTCCTCTATACTATTAATTACTATCTATGCAAGTCCAAACGAAACTCACAACATAGTAATTATTTCACTTATGTATAAAATAGAAACCACATATAAGCAATAAATTATACCACATACTTGTTATCGCCTTTTTTGACGATATACAAAAAATTAACGAAATCGGTCGCGAAAAAAATCAGCTGTTCCCTACATTTATAACTCGCCAAAATCTAGGGAACAGCTGATTTTTTTCGCGACCGATTTCTTTCATTTTTTGTATATCGTCAGAAAAGGCGATAACAAGTATGTGGTATAATTCATTGCATATACATACATATGTGGTTTCCATACTGTATATTGTACATAATATTCAGTTATTTGTTGAGAAAAGCGCCGTTTGCGGTTTTAAATTAAATAATAGAGAACATGAACAATGAACATTGGAACACATATTATTATCTATGTAATAAACACTGATGATTAGGGAATATACCTAGATGTTAGTTAAATGCTGAGTGTACTTTAATAGAAGGCACTTTAAACTTTTCGAGTGTTTCATATCTTTAAAGTGCTACCTGTAGGTACCTTCTTTATAGTTTCTGTAACATTCTCAGGTCTGTAATTTATTTAACATTTTCTCTCTAACTTTCCGGTATCCCGGAAAATGGCAAAAATACTAGGTATCAGCAGGAATCATCTGCCTGGCCTTTTCCCAACTATGTTGGGGTTGGCTTCCAGTCTAACCGGATGCAGCTTAATGCCAGTATTTTACATGGAGCGACTGCCTATCTGACCTCTACAACCCAGTAACTGGGTAATATGATACCTGGGTAATAGGACTGGTTGTCAGACTTTCGGGCTTCTGACTACCCGTAACGACTGTCAAAGATCCACGAATGACAGCGTCGGGACCAACGGCTTAACGTGCTTTCCGAGGCATGGAGAGGTCACGGTATGTAAATATGGTCACCCATCTACAGACTAACCGCGGCAAGTGTATCTTAACCTGATCGATCGACCTGTGCGGCTGTTATTATTTAGCCACGGGTTATTTATTTTATTTAGGTATATATTCTATTTCATTACATTATTTTGAGGCTGTATTTTACTACCAAAGACATTTGTCAGGAAATTGCCACATGACAAAACCAGTAAGTATGGTCAGCAAGAGTAAACCACTCCGCTACCTCTGTAGACACAGATCAGTTAAAAAAACACCGCTCCGCTACCGCCTAGGGCAAAGCAGTTGGAGCTCTGTGTGACGTATTTTAATGCGAACATTCATTAGGAAAGCAATCAAGCATAGCTATGAAAGTCGACTGGCGTATGACAAAGAGTGATGGTCTAACATCACTAATGAGGTCACAACTAAGTAGTAAGCAAGCATACAGCTTCGACGTTTTTAGAAGTATAGGTCTGTACCTACAATAGGTAATTGTGTCCGCGCAGTAGTGTCGTTATAAAATTATATTACATCGAAATCGTCAGATTGGTCAAAAGATTCTTAAAATATGTTCTTAACATTAAACGACATAATTAGGTTATCAAATATAAAACAGATCTCACACTACAATGCGCCACGCGACGGGGCGCAGAAAACGCGCTCACAAGTTCAATAAAAACGCGTTCCCGCACGGGGAATTTGGCTTCGTTTCCCGCGCCCCGTAGCGTGAGACGTTGTGATCCGCCTAAACAATTCACTGTTATTACCTAATATTTCCTATTGAATAACGTTTCATACACCGATGACAGTCAGCCGAATGATATCACTTGACCGATCAGCACACGTACATCTATCTCTAATAGAAATTATGTAGTTACAAAGCGTAGCGACCTGCATACTTTTCTATATTGCCCATCGTACGTGATTGTGTCACTCGCATAGCCAACAGCAGCTTTTGATGCAGTATTTCTATTTCCACACTAGACAGTTTTACATTATTTTATCGGCTTTAGAAGTCAACTGCAGGACTCGCGGGAGCACAAAACGCTTGCAGAATTGCACATGCGACAAGGGAGCAAACGCGGCATAGAAATAATATCTGATCTGCATTCGCAATACAAAGTGCATAGTTTTATTCATTATGTTTTTAAGTTTCAGTTTGAATTCGAATATAATTTGCAGTGCTGGCCCAGAAAGCAGTGGTGGCCCATTGGTAACGGCCCCCGACTTACGAGTTGTAGGTCGTGGGTTCGAACCCAGCCAGGCGCTTCACTTTGTTAATAGTTTCATCACCACTGCTCGCAAAACGGTGAAGGCAAACATCGTGAGGAAACCGGCATGTCCTAGAACCAAAAATTCGAAGACATGTGACATCTACCAACCTGCACCGGGCCTGCGTGGTAGATTACAGCCCACTCCCTCTTAAAAGAGAGGAGGCCTGTGTTCTAGCAGTGGGAACATTTTAGGCTGATTATGAGCGGTATTTAACGTACATATTGTTTTTTTTTTTTTTTACTTTGCCCCACACTAGGAATTACTCCTGTATCGTGGGTGCGTTTACAAACATTTAAATTCACATATACAAACAGCCAGACCCGGAACAACTACGTGTAGGCAATACAAATACTTGTTCCGTGCGGGAATCGAACCCGCGACACGCAGCGCAGCAGTCGATCGCTCAGCCACTGCGCCAACCGTGTCGCCGAATTTGTAAAATGTTCTCAACAACATCAAAGCATTTATTTTAGTTTTAATTATTCTTAAAACTAACTTCGAATCCAGAAATTGTTTCAAGAACATTTACGTACCTATATATGAAGAAAATGTTGTTTCCTGATAACAGTGATAGCGTGCTAATTTATAATTTCACGTTAAAATCACTGAATGGTTGATATTATCACGATTGATCGCGGATGCTCGTTTACCTATATATAGTTTTCGATAAAATGAGGAAATTACTTTTAACAACGGGGCATTACCGTGACCTGCACCATTGGCTTCATTAGCCCGATAAATAGTAAAAGTTAAAACCATTTAGTGTTATTATAAAGCTCATTATATTATAGACAGACCGTTAAACTTTAACTTTACTATAAGTACGTTTATAATATTATTTTCTATGACATCATTTCCTTAATACGATTCCATTTCGAGAATGTATCGCCTAATTTAGATTCACATTGATATTTCTGGCAGCGAAAATAGAAAATAGATGAAAATGGAATCGAGATATTCAAGGTTGCTGTTGCCGTTATTTTGCACAGGGACATCAGGGGGGGGGGTCAGGGGGGGTCGGACATTTTTGTTCATCTGGACGTATTGTCTCTGTAACTGCGACCATTCAGCGAAGCTTGATTGCCGTACATATGCATCACCAATTTCGTGCAGCTATTTCAGTAACGAGTATTTAGACACCTGTCCCACCGCTGGCGATAAACGAGAAGCGAGTAGAGCTAGCCACTTCAAATGAGTTCGCGAGCAGCGAATGCGCGATGGCGGCGACAAGCGTTTATTCGCTGGTATGCGTATGTACCAAGTGAAAACACGCACACGCGCGCGCGCACGTGTATTCACTGAACGAATACTCTCTTTGATAGCTGCTCTCTTGTCGCTGCAACAAAATAGTACTCGCCGGCGGCGGCGCGGCGGCGCGGCGGCGGTATGAATAGTCAGCGATCAATTATAGGTAGGTATGTATCTCTTTTACTTACACGGGATCTACAAGATTTTGTAAGTTTCTTGAGCGAGGAAATCGTTGCCGAGTGGAGGAAAGCACCGCCGACTAGCTAGTAGTCGCTTCCTCGTCGTCGGCCTTAAGCGATTGAGAACAACGCTGTATTGTTCCGGTTTTTCGAATCAAAAAGCCGGACATAGATCTATTTCGAATGTTCCGAGTAGTTGATGCTTCAGAAAGTGGAAGTTTGTTTATCGTTTGTGTTGATTGGCGACTTGCTCGACGGCATAGCGTCATGTTGATTTAATGTTTGTGAACGCGCGCCTGGGTGGCTTGTTTTCAGAAGCTTGTAGATCAGATTACCGGTCACCAATCAGCTGAGGGTCTTATTGAATATGTAACAGAGGTTTAGCTTCCAAAAAATAAATGGGTGATACATTGTAAGCATCGTTTTTTTTTTAATTCTTTAACCTTCGTATCGGAACGTGGATCCACGAGGGACATAATGACTTTTTAATTGTTTCTTTAATTACGACATTTCTGTAATTTCGTTAAAAGGATGCTACTGTTCCAATTTGGCATTTTGCTCATCTCACGGATGTTGAGAAAATGATGATCCAATCCATTTTACTGAGTCGATTTGATCTGGTGCTCAAACCGTTATATAGGTACCGATGAATATAATCTAGAGCATTATACCGCTAGAAAATTGTACACATGATACATGCACTCGGTATGTGCGGATTGTAGAAGCACTGAACTAGGCCAATACAATGTCCGTTGATAATGTGATACCGGCCTAGTCGGCACTCGGCAGACACCGACCTTTGTGACATGACGTAACGATGTGTCTTGTAACTGATTACACTCGTATGGTATGAGATTTTGATCCAACGGTAAAGGCCTATATTTAATTCTGTACGTTGACCTACATATATTTTGTGCCGATACAGAACAATTACTTTGAGATTTGAATGTGTGTGTGTGTGTATGTAGTTACTATAAGTGCACTGTTGCCGAACCCGTCGGGGAATGCAGGCGTGTTGTTATATTATGTGTTACTCTGAGATTTCGGTCAATGATGCAATTGTTGTGAAAATGGGTGTGTTTACGATTTTCCGGCTCTGCCAAATTTTTATCCAGACAATTAACATTTATTTCAAAGGATCTGGGTTAATTTATACACGTAATTATGCTATTGTACTAGGCACCACCGATATTAACACATTCTGAAAAAAAAAACAAACGGAACAAAAGCGTGTGCCCATTGTGTTGAAATGCATAAAATATTCATTACAACCTCAATAATTTAATAATTTCCTTATCTACACACACGAGGTTTAAAAATACGGTCAATAACCTTTCTCTTTAATTAAGAGAATTAACACAAAGCACGAACAATTTTGGGACAATCCTGGTGAAAACATTATACCTACTGTATACACGGTGAAAAAACCGCAAAGAGCATTTCATTGTATTCGAGAGCGACCTTTTTAGGAGTTGCGAATTATTTTCCAACTTTTTTTGGGTCAGTCTGCTGGTGGGACCGGGTCGGGATTATACGGGATGTATGGTGACTGATTTACTCAGATTTTTTTGAAATGGTTTTCATGGTACAATAACTTTAGTACTTATATTTTCTTTTTTGTTAGCATTTTACCACCATGAGAATAACATTCTTCTTTAGTTCTATGTCAGTATTTTGAATAAAAATCAACAATATTTTTTTGGAAAATTGTAAATCGAATGTCCTAAATCCTGGTTTGTACACACAAAAATAGATTTTAAAAGCTCACCCTGATTAAGTGCACAATTAGGTTAACTTATCAAACTAAAGGCTCCTTCAAACAGGCGCGACACGCGATAAAATCGCACGCGACACAAAGGCACCGCAAGACGCGCAACGAGCGGTGCCTTTGTGTCGCGCGCGATTCGCGAGCCTTAATGCTCTATTCTACTTTTTTTTAGCAAAGTAATATTACCATAAAGTAACATTTTATTGCCTTAAAAAACATTTTTAATTTCTTTTTGTCGTGCAATTTTATAAAGGACAATAAAAAATTCTTCATTTTTATGAAGAATTTTTTGTTGAGTATTTTTATACCAAACAATTTAGCAAATCCACTTAATAATGCCAAACAACTCATTTTAAATTATTTATGAATATTTCCAGAGTAATTTATTTAAGGCATTCATATTTCTTAGCGAAGCATTCCAATGTAATACCAAGGCCAGCCAATTTATTTGTCAATATTATGGCATGATTCCAACAATTCCATTTATTTAGAGGAATAAATCCAGTAGTTAACGCTCTGCAGTACGCACTATGAGTTATAACAATACGTCAGCTATTCTATATTTTCTTATGAGATTGACGGCTTGTGAATAAATTAAATTGTAAGGTACGTGCTATACTGCAGTTCGATTTAATATGGTATTTATTTTGTATTGTTGATGTACATTAATTGTCGTCAAGTAATGTAGATAGGTGAAGCTACTGTACGCACAATACGCGCATTTACCTGGAGTTGCGGACACCAGCCCGTATTATCTAGGTGAAGCTAATTCCTGTTTCAAAAAAGTTAACAAATTTAAACAGTGACAAGCCATGCGCCCGCCCGATTGGGTATTCCCATCGGCAAAAATTATAATAAAATTCCATAAAAACTTCTATCCCCCCTCCCTATTTAAACCCTTTAGGAGTTGGATTTTCGAAAATCACTTTCGTTAAAAAGAAACTCTTAGGCAAGATTTTATGCTTTAAGACTCAGCGGTTACGGCTGTGCGTTCAGTGAATGCATTTGTGATTTTAATTAAGCAAGCAAGCAAAGCAAGATTTTTTTTTTTATTTTTTTTTATTATTATCTTCCTTTGTTTTCATAAGTAGGTATTATAAATACCTTTGCCTACTTGGTCTAGTGAGGTTCTAGGCTCGACTCCCAGGTCGGCTAAAGTGTTATTGGAGTTTGCCATCAGAAATTTCTCAGTAGCAGGCTTGAGTTTGGATTTATGCCCGGTTGATGGCAGTGTTAGTATGAGTCGTCGCTTCGCATCGCCGACTGTGTGGGAGTGAAGGCTCCATGTTGTTCGATGAGTACAAGCTTATATGCGAATGTACGTCATGTCTTGAATAGTAATGACGTTGTTTGGTAGCGGGAAACATGTAAAGGCTCCTTCAAACAGGCGCGACACGCGATAAAATCGCGCGCGACACAAAGGCACCGCAAGTCGCGCAACAAGCGGTGCCTTTGTGTCACACGCGATTCGCGTCGCGCGTCGCGCCTGTTTGCAGGAGCCTTAATATGATATACTTTCAGGGCTTCAAGTAGGCAAGGATGCATGTTACAGTTTTTCTTTTACGTAGGAATCTTAAAATGTCTGAGGGGTAATTCCCGTAATTTTACAAAACGTACTCAGTCTCAATCTGTCAAAAATACCTACCCATAATTTCTCTACATTTTTGACAAGTTTTTTACGTTGATTGTCGCTGCGATGAGATTTCGACTAGATTTTGAACGATTTTACAGAATTGGCCTTTTGTGCTGATCTATTTATTTATGGGATATTATAAGTCAAGCCACAAAATTATTTATTGGCCACGTGATTAAACTTCTAATTTTATAACTAAGCAACGGGAAAATGACATGGCTTCTAATAAACTAATTCGTCTTTTTTACAAGGCCAACTAAATATTCTATAGAAAGCGTCAAGTAACGATCATCAATTATTGTGACTTGTCCTTCTTATTTATACATTGCCACCTTATTTACTAATTTGGCCACGGATTTTACATCTCATCACCATTTTACGTTGTACAGCTTCAACACAATGTCCTCAAAAATATATAATTCAAGTTTCTACAGACAGCATCATTTATTATAACTTATCATGTAAAATAATACATCATATTCTTTTATCGTGAAAATAGCCACTGCATGATTTGGCGCGAGTACGCAACCGGCCATTTGCACCAATCAGAGAGCGCCATTTGATTCATGTAACGACGAGTTGAGTTGATCACGTGTAATTGTTATTGTCGTTCGTGCGTTCGTATCGAAAATCATTAGGACTAACGTTTAATATATATAAAAAACGTCATTATGGTTAACACCCCGACTCAGAGTACCCCGACTCGGATAGGTTAGGTTATTTTTTTTTAAACCACCCAGAAGTAGGAGCCCCGCGAAGCGGGGCTCCGTCGACCTATCTTAGCGCAGGTGGTAATCAGTTACTAGTAATGTTTAATATCTACTTAGGTTACTATTACCTATAACTACGATAGAACTTACAAAGAATAAAACAAAGTTTTTTTAAGTTTTAAAGTAGGCGTTTTCATCATAAATATTACATAAGTTTTATATCTTTTGAGTGGTATGTCAAACGATTTTGTATTTAATGTATGTTATGTCAAACGATGTTATATGTAATGTATGTTATGCTTGTAAAAATTAGTTATTTTAAAATTATATCAATCGTTCATTATATTAACTAATCGCTATATTAAATAAAATTATAGGTTCCGTTGTTATATGTTGTTAATATTAGAGATTTTATTGTTATATCATCTATTACTTACCCAATTTTAATGGCCAATATACTATTATTGATGACATTTTTTGCAAAATTTGGACGATCAATTAATGTGGGAAGAGTTACATTTTAAACGTACCGAGTTAAAAAATTAGAAGCTAAATAAACATATTTTGTGATGTCATATATTACTATTTTAGAAGTTTACTGTTAGAATGCATGTTACCAATTTAGAAGCTAAAAAATAACCATCATACTGAGTTGAATTTAGATTGGCTTACATAGAAGATAACTAGTGGCTAAGATAGTATTATTTAGATGCTCGTTAATTGTGGCTGACTTAGTAATTTAGAAGGCAACATAAATTTTTAGAGGCGAATAATGCTATTAAAAAGAAGCCTGTTTAATTAGCACCCTTTATTTATCTTATTATCATATGCCAAATCAATGGTTTCATGTCGTTTCAATGGTGTTCAAAGGATGGCAATGAAGTTAGAGTATTTGAAAGCTAATAGCCCCTCTATTTGTACACTTGTATTTTAATAACATTTTTACGCACAAAAAATCTTCTCCAGAGGAACTCGTTTAAAAACAAACTCCATTACAGAATCTTAAAAAGTTTCCAACGAAGATAGATTTTATAAGTTTCACGGATTTCTTAAAAGCAATAAAGAAAATTTCTTCAAAATGCTATGTATTTCACTTTCAATTAGAATTACACATAATTCTACGAAAATAAAACAAGTCAGGTTTATCGTCGGCCTCTCTTTAGGAACGTTAAAAGAGAAAGGCTCAGTTATTTGGTCAAATGGTTAGCTTATTTTCTTTATTGTCTTTCAACCAATATCGATAAACCGACGACTTATGTATTTCTATCTTTTACTGAACGGTTTCAGATATATTATCGTCAAAACGTGCTTTCAATTACTAACTCAAAAGTAAAAACCACATCATCATCATTATCATCGCCTAGCCATTTCTCAACGATCTTGGAATCGGCTTCCAGTCAAACCGGATGCAGCTGAAATTTCAAAACCACATCAATAATAAAAAAAAAACTTAACTTAAACTTATCAACACAAATTTCGTAGAACTGTGCCTTTTTTTCCTTGACTATAAAATATGAACCGTTGGCAAATACATTGTAAAATACAGCGAGTACATTATAAATTGCCGTCTATCGGCTGTCGCCTGGCTGGTTGCTCTCGCCGGGATGAGTCTCCTCTCAACCGCGTTTCTTTTTTATTTTTAAACAACGTAGGCACCCTGGACCGACGTCTGAAGCCTTATAAATATAGGTACGGTGTATAAATAATGGGCAGCTTTTTTATTAACCTTTGTCGGATACTATAAATTGTATCGGCCTGTTAGTGAAGGTGCAGATTAAAATAGGTGGATCTTAGGTATACCTACCTACTTAAATAGGGACCTGATTTTTGTGTCACTTTTTAGCTAGGAAAGAATATAATCATAGGCCCTATGACATATAAAGAGTTCTAAGACGGACAGCGCACAATCTAAACCGTTGAAGATGAGAAATTTGAAACATGAAAATGACACAAAAAAATAATCCGCAATTTTAATCTACCTAAGCTTTTTTATGGCTTTATGTTTGTCGAGAGACCGACCGGTGGAGCAGACGAGTCTTGGAATGGAGACCGCGTAACGACAATTGTGGTGTGGGATGCTGTGGCGCAGCCTGGGAGAGGTGTATGTCTAGTAGTGGACTGCGATGGGCTGAATTGATTGAAGCTATTTATTAAGCTTATACAACATAAATTTGATATTGCATAAACATTCTATATACAATTATATATTTTATTAACTAAATTCGACTAAACGTTAAGCTATTGACAAAGAACTATACTAAGAAATTCCTATAACTACAAAAGGCCTCCCACAAGGTGGATCAATGACCTTGTGAAGGTCGCTGGAATCCGCTGGATGCGGGACGCACTGAACCGGTCGATGGCAGTGGACGTCTTTCGGCTAAGATGATGATAACTACAATCTTATCAGTAGATCTTCGTCAGTGACAGCTGTACTTTACGATAACATTTCCCTGAATCGTAACTCTGAAGGCTAAGATTAAGTTATTACTTCATGTGGAAAGTTATTAATCTCATAATAATTTAACAGCTTGACTCAGGTGATGAGTTGTTACGTAACGGAAGATAAAAGTAAAGTGCACTTGAGTACACGTTAGAAGCAATAAACATTGTAGTTCCTGAAGTAACAGCTTAGGGTTGAGATTCCACTGACAGCGAAGCAAAAGTGTGGCTGAAACTTCCATTTTCCTAAATTCTAGCGTAAGAAGTAAAAAAAAAAAAATACAAATTTTAATTTGACGGCTTGCGGGTGCTCTTCTTATAGATCTCTCGCAACTATAAACAGACGATCTTTGCGAGGTGGAAAGGTACGCAATAGAATGCTATTGCGTACCTTGACTATTTCAATAATAATTATAAATTAGACAATATTTGTAGTGACAAATATTGTCTGATTTATAATAATACTAAAAATTAAAAGAAATGAAGTGTTAATTCACAGTAATATTTTTTTTACAAGAGATATTACCATTAAACTGCAAAGCAGTTTCTTCGCAGACGTAGTTTTTTTTTTGTACATATAATGATAATAAAATTATAATGACACTTTTTCTCCTATAGGTAGGTAACACTAAATTATTCTTGCATTCCAATGTTTATTTCAAAGGTGTATTTCTTGCCTGCCTAAAATATGTTCTCTTAATTTTACCTACTCGCAGGGAGTGCTATTTCAAATAATTATTTACAAAATAAACTCATAAAGTATACATAATCTAATATTTAATGAAATGCGTGCTTTGATATCATTTTATTACGATCTCCTGATGTCTAGGTCAACAAAAGTTTTACTGTGGAGATAAAATACGGTAGGCAGTAGCAAAAACCAATCACGTTATTCAGAAAAGCTCTCTCTTCTTTTCAAAAAAGATTTCATGTAAGCGGCTTACCTTATTCATATGAAACCAATATTGGATTAAAAAAATCTCAACTGAATCAATCCGCAGTCGCCCTCGGAGCTAACGTGAGATTTTAAAGTGATTAATCCGAAACCAATAAAAATCTCACAGCTTAACTATTTCTTCTATATCCATAGCTTTGGATGGAAAGTCGGCTGTAACCGGAGCACTATTGTTTAGGCTCAGTTTACGCATTTTATTCCAATCTACTGGGACTAAATCCTCTATTTGTAGCATTATAACATTTTCGTTATTTATTCTCCGGGGATTCCTCCAAAACTGCCTGTTCAATGGATATTAATCATAAAGCACTTTGCTACTTACATTCCCTTTCAAATAAGCCGTTTAACACACATAGACATAAGAAAATTGTTTTCTCTTTACGGGAAAGACGAACGTATTATTTACATGTGAAAAGTTCTAATTTAGTTTGAAGTCTAAATTTAAATCATCATCTTCTTCAAAAGAAACCATTAATTGTTAATAAGTAGTTAAAGAAAAGTAGTCAAAACATTTTCAATTTTAGTAAAAACAACGCATGAAAATGTCAAACATTGAGTGCGATTTTAAACAAAAGAAAACAAACATTTGTAATGAGTAAGTTTTAGTGAATCATTAAACATTACAAATAAACGTTTTCTTAGAACAAAGATGTTATTAAAACGGTGAACGTAGGTACCATCAAAGAAGAATGAAACTGTTATTTCAAATTGTACAAAAAGTTGTCATTATTTTATGTTTGTTTACCTAAATGGAAACTTTTTTCTTTTATTAGACTGAATTTTTTTATTTTGTTTCGTGAGGAATTCAAGTACTCTGCATATCTTTATTACTTTGAAACCCTAGCTATGTCTATCGGCTGATAGATTAAGATAATAAAATGTTTGTTTCTTATGACAATGTAATTAAAACGACACTTATTATTAAGTGGCTTCTACCCGCGACTTCGTCTCTGTGAAATTTCTTGTTCCCCGACCCACCGCGTCGCATCGCATTGCCCGCCCGCACTGTCACCTTGTTTTCGGTTAGCGTTCTTTCTGACTTTGCTCGCCTCTTAAGGGTTACAGCGTAAAGATAAAAAGCCTTTCTCAAGAATTGGGCGATCATATGCATAAACAATTTTACAAATCCGACTGTACTGTACTGTAGTTCCAGAGATTAGCGCGAACAAACATAAAAAAAAACAAACTTTTCAGCTTTACCTATCATATTAGTAGGTATATAACATTTTCAAGTGAAAAACCCTAAAATAGTCGGATACTCGGATTCAGTAAAATACTGTACTAATAAAGTTGACATCAAATTCCAGCGAAAATACGTGTAACTGCCAATAACAGAGTAGCGATATCCAACTAAAATATCGGGAAGGGTTTATCTGTTCAACGAAAATCAAATACAAAAGCTTTATCAAGAGGGAATATCTATTATGGGGAATATCTATTGAAATCCGTTGTACCTACACTGTATTTCGGTATTGTTTTTGTGGATTTTAAATGAAAATACTTCAGGTTTATCGAAATCCCTAGCTGGTTCTGAGTTCCAGTCGATCTTATTTAAAAATCATTAGGGACGGATACACAGCAGGTTTCTACCAAATAAAGGCTTCTTCAAACAGGCGCGACACGACACGCGAAACAAAGGCACCGCAAGTCGCGCAACGAGCGATGCCTTTGTATCGCGCGCGATTATATCGCATGTCGCGCCTGTTTGTAGGAGCCTTAAATGACAATATGCGACACCATCTTTTTCTTTCTTTACACCACTATGCAAACATATTCTGTCATTTTAGCTAACGAGTAAGATAATATTTACATAATATAATTAGAAGTCAATATATTATAAGCCATTATAAAAACTAATCATAATAAAATATCTAAATGTACATGTATATAATCAAGGAGGGAAACGAATGATAGAGCATCAAACAACTCGTCTGCACGCTGTCAACAGGAAAACTGCCTAAAAAGCTGGCAGCAATCAAATGCCACGCTCTAGGTAATGCTGATATACAAAAAGTAGCATAAGTTACTCCTTATAACATCAGATATCTGCCAGTGAAACTTCCGTCAATCGGTCCAGCCGTTTCGGAAATTAGCCGGAACAAACAGACAGACAGAAAAAATTTTTTTTTTGTTTGATTTCTCATCATATGCATTTAGTAGTAAGCTATTATTTTGACATCACAAACATACACTTCAATTTTATTTATTTGTTTGTAGTATGTATCTATAGATTGCGATACATCCAATAACGCTGGAAGTAACGATGTGTTGTGTATCCAACGCAAATTAACAAGCATCAGTCGTCAGCCACATGCACAATCAATCTCGAACATCTGAATTGCTGGATTTCAGTGACTGCTGATGACGTTAATATTCAACGCAAACGTGACGCAACGAGTTTGTCCAACGACAGGTTTCCGTAGGAAAATTGCTCTCTATATAATATTACTTACATATATCGAGTGAGATTGCGTACTTTATTGAATAACTGCCACTTCTCGATATTCGATTTTCTGAAATATTATTCAGATTCTGTTAAGGAAGAATGTCGGATAAACCCTTTATGTATAAATATAAAGGGTAGTTCAGACTACGCTATACTAATTCGCAGTTTATTTAAGCATATGGCGTCATAAGCATAACTAATTATAGCATGACGTTCACACCGGCAAGTCGGTCTACTGTGTATAGGAAATTATTTGACGGCGATCCGTCATAAAGTGCACACACAATAATAGCACTGGCGTGGAAAGCTCATCAAACGATGACGATGATATGTAATTTCATGCCATTTTCCGATGTTTTTTCCAAAATTATGATAAGTAATTCCAAAAAAGAAAAAAGTAATCGGAGAATGGTACGATATAGCTCTGAGAATCGTTCAAGTTTATCACGTAGGTACAGCAAGCCAATACTTTATAGCATAGCGATATGTGAACGTGTCCATATAAAATGTATGCTGAGTTATATTCTTGTGCTGTACAATATTTACTATATGCTATATATTATATTGTAGTTCAGAAACTACCCTCTTTTATTTGTATTGGAATACTTCTCAATTGAATTTTAGACGTAAAAGGAGAAAACCGAATGGTAAGGAATATGAAGATTTCAATGAAAAGAATAAAAAGGCAGACTGTAGTCGTATGCATGCTAATGAGACTAGAGCAGTTGCTTTGAGCAAAGCGAGAACCAGAACCGGATCAGGGAATAATCTTCTGCAGATGAAGAGAAATTCTCAATTGGATTCGCTATGAAGCCTTTTATCTTCCCTGATTAAAGAATGTTTTGCTGTATTTTGTAAATAAATGCTTTATTTTAAGTTACAAAAAGAAGCACTTAACGTAAGTGGCTTTTTTTGAGTCTTAGCTTATTCAGGCCCTCGTTTGCCATATAATTTGGGAATTTTATAATGCATTGATTTTTTTAACGATGATTTGAGTTTTTGATAAGTAATAAAAATAAATCGTTTATTTACTTATTTATTTCTTTTCCGTTATAATACAAATAAACTAGTCCTACTTTTGACGTTCAAAAGTGCCTTTAATGTGCCTATAAATGATTTGACTTTGACTTTGTAACAAAAGGAAACATAATTTCAATATTTTAACTTGTGAACTCCACAACAGGCCGAACCGGTTTCGTGGAATCCTTGACAGTTTTAAACAATTTGAGATTTCAGGGTTGATTCTGTACCTATTGGAAATTTATTGATTACAAATCTAAATTAATATTATAAAGAGAAAAGGTTTGATTATTTGTGTCAAAAAATGGGTACCTAATTAACCGATTAAAAAAATTTCTTTCACCTATAGAAAGTTACATTACAGCGAGTAACATGGGCTGTATTTTTTAGTATATTGTGGTGTCTAAGGACTTCCAAACGGACGAAGTCACGGGCAGAAGTTAGTTAATAATTCAGCGGGATTGTCCGAAAGGGTTAACGCTGGCCCGGAAAGTAAAGGGCTAAGGAAGGAACACGGGTGGGTTTTAGTCAGTAAGAGTCTGACACTCCCTTCCGCTCCACCCAGAGCGGGAGGGGTCATTTGATGATTTCCCATCCTCAAAAAAAAAAAGTTAGTAACAATTAGTAAATTAATAATAAATTTTGAAAGAATTAAGTGAAAGTAAACAATCATAAGAGTTTGACTTGCCCCTTTAATTCCTTCTAACATAGGTACATTATAGCCTGATTTAACTTAGTAAGTAGTAAGTTTTAGTATTCACTTAAAGGTAAATCCTCTACAAACCACCCTAACGGAAGTTAGGGAACTACTTAGAAATTCACTTAAAATAAGGTGGATCCTTAAAACAAACGTTTTCTACTCCATTAAGCCGCCGCGCCGTTTAATGTAGTAAAAGGAACTTGAAATAGTTAGAGCACTATCAAATCGAACATTGTGTGAAGTGATTTGGAAATGTTTTCACGGAAATTCTGGAAGATTATAGTAATTCACACTTAACGTAACACCACGCCTGTAATCCCCAAAGGGTTATGCAGAGGTGTAGCTAGAACAGCCACACTTCGTCAGTTATGTTTAAGTCCCATTTAAAGGCTCCTGCAAACAGGCGCGACGCGCGACGCGAATCGCGCGCGACACAAAGCCACCGCTCGTTGCGCGACTTTCGGTGCCTTTGTGTCGCGCGCGATTATATCGCGTGTCGCGCCTGTTTGTAGGAGCTTTAACAGGGGGCGAGCCTATTGCCATTAACCTGCCACAAATACAGGCTCCAGTCTCCGCGCTGGTACTGAATAATTTATTTTATAAAAAAGGCATCTTCGTCTATCTAGTCAATGCCAAAGATCCGTGTTTCATAAAACAATCATCATTTGCCTAGCCTTTTCCCAAACTATGTATATTGGGGTCGGCTAATATATATATTGATATTGTTACTTATATCTATTTCATATTGTTTCATAAAACAATATCAAACAATTTTATTCGTCGGTATTTCGATATTATCAATTTATAAAATAATATTATGATTGTTCAATGATTGATCCAAGGAGCATGGTATTCTCACTGAATGAAGCAAATCAAAATTCCAAATATTGGTTTATGGAAATCGTTTGCCGAAAATTTTCCTGTTGGAACCAGGAATATTACGTAGGTACATTAATTTATTTCGCGCCAGGAATTTTGTCCTTTCTCTTTCTGTTTTTAATAAGTGATACGACCTTTTTATTTAAAAGTAGCATGGGAATAACAAGTGAAACGCCACGACTTTTACTTACTTTACTTTCGAGGAACAAAACGTGTTATGACACGTCTAGACAGTAGGGAAAAAGTATTGAAAGACCAAATTAAAAATTAATTAGGATGGATAAGTTGCATGATGTGCCATCTTCGTAGAAAAATAAGTTTGGTCAATAACTTAAGAGGACCTTACAATATTTTCAAAATAATTTATATACGACATTGTTGAAAAAATATATCATAAGTTTGAAGGAAGTGTATTTTTAAAATACCCCATTTTGTACTTTAAATGAAACGCCAAAAAGTGCTTCCCAATGGCTTCTAACTATGTATATATTCTAGACACATCGATTGAGAACCCAAAACCCTATCGAACAGCAGTGCGATTCTGTAACCATCTCACCGTGAAAACTTAGGTGAAGTGAGCGTGGAGTGAGCTGTCAATAGTGTCAATTCCTAGCAAAAACAAACTCACTTCACCTAAGTTTTCACGGTGAGATTTTTACAGAAACGACCGGCTGTATATAAAACTCATTTTCGACCATTTTCATTTGTTTTTCCTTTCCACCGTCGATATAATATAAACTTTTTACCATCGATAGGTACGCTAAAAAGAAATCAATTCCACATTCCGATAAATGGGGCAATTCGAGTCATATGCTTCGTATGATTTATTCACACTCGTTAGAGCAAATTGTTCGCTTGCTCATTATAAGAAGTGCCTTATTACATGAGTATCGATTTGAATCGAGGAGCTTTATCAAAGAAAAACGTTCTCGAAGAATGTGAGGTGTCGTGTTATTCCGCCCCTTTACTTTGCGACGGTTCCGAATCGTGTTTTATAGCTCAGTGCGTGTGGTTTATGGGATGTATTTAAAGATAACATTGCAATTTGATTTTTAATGGTGGGATGCTTAGGCTGTGAATTGCAATCACTTGGTTATTTTACGCGTTGATCAATATGCTTGCTATCACATTTGTTTGGACTAAAGAAAAAAAGGCCGTCACAAAGTTACTTTGAAATAATAGCTTTCATGTTCATATATAGAAATAGAAATCTACTTATACAAATTATTCGCTGTATACCTACTTTTTAATTGGTCAAAAAGCTTATAATTGTATAAACTAAATATAAACAGATTCAAAAGAGTTTGAATTTATTCAGAATTAAAATGATATACAAAAAATTTGACCCAGGTTAAGGCACCCAATATTTATACAAAAACAAGAAACAGAAAAATCTTAAAATAGTCTAACAACTTATACTTACTACTACTAATGTGGTAGGTATATCAACTTACACCTAATTTATCAATAAAAAGCGTTTTAAAAATAAGAGGATTATTTATCCCTAAGTTTCCAATTACGTTTATATTATTAGACTAGTATTTGGGCGTTGCGCGAGCTGCAAGCAGCTCGCGGGGTCGTGTTTTTGAGGAGTATTTCTTACCCTTGTAAAAAGTATTTGGGCGTTGCGCGAGCTGCAAGCAGCTCGCGGGGTCGTGTTTTTGAGGAGTATTTCTTACGATGGGGGGAGGGGTGAAGGGGGGGAGAGGGGGAGTTTTGAAAAATGATTTTGACCAACTCTGGGGCCCTTGATATGAATCTGAAAAAAAAAAATGTTCCAAGTCTCTTAACTTCCGAGATCTACCTAGAGGGGGGGGAGAAGGGGGGCAAGGGGGCAACTTTGAAAAATGGATTTTACTTTTCCGAGCCTCCTCTATACGAATCCGTAAAACAACAAAACACGGGACTCTTAGTTTCCGAGATACGATAGGGAGGGGGGAGAGTGGGGTGGAAAAGGGGAGGTTTGGGATTTTTCCCATACTCGTGAGAGTTACTTGTATACGAATCTGTAAAAATATACCCACCTCCCCCTTCACCATCTGGGAGAACAATTATGTCAGTGAGTGGTAATCGAGCTTTATATAGTATAATAAATATTTTCAAAACATGTCGCGGGTGTAATAAAATTAAAAACTTTCATACAAAAACTTACGGAGCATTTTTCCAAGAAAATGTTAATTGCCACTTGCCGGTCCAAGTTTTTAACGTTGTTATTTAATAACGAGCTGTTAGCTTGTAGACGAAGCTTATTTAAAGTGACTTTTACTGTAACTACTCAATTTTAGTTTAACTAAAATAAAACATCGTTATAATAAAAGTTTTTACTAGTGTAACATAAATAATTAAAAATAATATTTAAAAAGAGTGTCCATGGAGTTTCTTGCCCGTTCTTCTCCATAGGTACCTACGCTTTGGAATGGGAATGTAGCTTCATATTTTCTGACTGACCGACTTCTTGACAATTCAAAAGTGCCTGTAAATGGTTTAATTAAAATAAATGCTTTGAGTTTGAGTTTGAACATGACATCACGCCTGCAATCCCTGAAGGATAGGCAGAGGTACCCATAGTACACCTACATTTCACCACTTATTTTAAGTCCCATGTAATAACCTAATGTCATTTTATTTACATAAATAGATAAAGAAAAATAGAAGACATTTCTTTGAGGAAACCTCTCAATAGCCGATAGCCTTTCTACTCAATATTTTCTATAAATCACATAACATATAAAGAAACACTATAACCACATTGAAGGCAACATTCATTTAGTCAAGAAAGCCTTATTCAACGCAGTCGCTGCAGGAACGGAGGGGGTGTAAACTAGGCCAGGCCCACTATATACGCCTATCTCGGCCTTATCTCGCGGTTCCGTGGCGATTATGACGTTAACAATACACTTTTGTCCTCTATCTCACTCTAGCTACTATTCTACAGACTATTGAAGGTACAAAGTTCATAGATAGAGAAAAAGTATGGCATAGGGTGATTTTTCATCTTTTTAATAAGCCTTCTGCATTTTGGAGTTTAGAAATCAATGCTTCAGGGCGGAAACCGAAACTATGAGAATTAGAAAAAGTCAATATAAAACAGAAAAATTAAGCCACACATGGAACCCCGTAACAAAGAATCATTATTCAAAGTGAAAGTTCAACTAAATGATTTGCATTTATTTCAAGTAAAGGCCATTAAAATAAACTTTTGAATGTCCAAATTTATAAAAAAAAAAAATACCGATTCTTGAGACCTTCCCAAAGGTAGTTTCGTATGGGTTTCATCATCTGCCTAGCCTTTTTCCAACCATGTTGGGGTCGACTTCCAGTTTAACCGGATGCGGCTAAATACCATTATTTTATACGAAGCGACTGCACAACCCTCCACAATCTCCACAACCCAGCTACTGGGTAATATGATACCCTTGGTAAGACTGCATGGTTTTTTAAGACTTTCGGGCTTCTGACGACCCGTAACGACTGTCAATGATTCACGAATGACAGCCGGGACAAACGGCTTTACGTGTTTTCCGAGACATGGAGGGGTCTTGTTATGTACCTACAGATGATCACCCATCCACGGCACAACCGCGGCAAGCGTAGCTTAACCTGATTGATCGACCCGTGCGGCTGTTATTACTTAGCCACAAACTCCTCTGATAAATTCCGCTGAAAGATTTTTGTTTAACATTCCGTCTTGTTTTTCCAAATAAGATACTAATATGTCAACGAAAATAAAAGAAAAAACAGAATAACGTAATCCCGAGAAAGTAATACGTCAAGTGGAGTAACCGTATTGTGAAGGCGATGACTCAACCATCCATCTCTATTTACGGACAATCGCGAAGGACGCTTTGTTACGAATGTGACCTCAGATGCCGAAACATCTTACGTTGACGATACCTGGAATATTATTTATCCGCGAGAGAAAAATGCGTACCAATACGTCAAATATGAATGTATTTTTTTGACATTTATTTATTATTCCCAACACGCATAACAGGTTATCCCAAATCGGTAGCGTGGTCTTAAGGCGAAAGCGCCAGGGTAGCCCGCGAAATTCAATTTTTTTTAGGTTTTTTGGAATTTGCTGGTCAGTATTAAGTTATACGTTGATTAATATATGAATCGCGGCCGTAAGAAATATGTGTTTACAGAATTATAATCATGAAAGTCATCAACACAACTCTCTAAGACCACGTAAGTCCAAAGAATAACTGTTTCATGAAATCATCATTCTTTGGACTTACGTGGTCTTAGAGAGTTGTGTTGATGACTTTAATGATTATAATTCTGTCAACACATATTTCTTACGGCCGCGATTCATATATTAATCAACGTACAACTTAATGCTGACCAGCAAATTGCAAAAAACGTAAGAAAATTTGAATTTCGCGGGCTACCTTAGCGCTTCCCCCTTAAGGCGCTACCTCGAAAATAAATCGTAGCGACTGATCTACTAAACGAGCAAAAGTGATCCAATTACTTTTGAAACGCAAAAGAAGAGAGATGGCTCTAATGTGCGTGCGCTCTGAATAAAACGACGTATTTGCCAAAACAAATTTACTCCTTTTTTTAACAAAATAAATGAATTAAATATAAAACTACTTTGAGCAAACTGTGATATGATAATTCTCTGTTTCAAAGTAAATTCTATTGAATAACTCCTAAGCGTTACGCCGTGATATCGAAAAAAGGAAAAAAATAGATATAACTTTCCATTTTTTTTGTATCGAGAAAATTCATTGAATCGTGTAGTCCTTTTACATGATAGACCAAAGAGTAAAAAAATATATACCAAAATTTTAAATCCCTATTCCACACACTTGACACGTTACACGAAATAGAAAAAACACATTTTTTTCAATATATCTCCGTAAACAATATTTTTTCCATTACAGCTTATCACATGTAAAGTCATTTTTGTGAATTCGTTCAGAGTATTGATAAATAAATCCACCCTTTCCGCGATTTCGTTAAGTGTATGCAAGGCTCGCGTCAAAGGTGCTTTACCCAGCAGGTTGGTCCGGCCGCGAGGCACCGCCAATAACCGCGGTCTCAGTCGCCGCGACACGTAATTATCCGGCACGTTTAGACACACATACTCAGACATTTCTGAGAGTGGAGTGTGGTATCGACACATTATTATAATGGTCGGTAAAGTACGGTTTCCTAGAAAAGGGGGTGACGGCACATAACGGCCTCAGTGACGGCTGTCATGAAAATGATTACAGCGGCAAAGATTTAAACCGGTAAATATACGTACGCCCCTACCGCGTCAAAACATAGTCGCAGTTTCGTTTTGACACCTAATAGTTTCTGTTTCGTTTTTAAACCTCTGAGGCTCTGACACACAATGACGAAGTGACTCTATTTGATTGTCATGGAAAAGCTAATAATAATGTGTGAGCTCACTCTTCTCAGTATGAACACTTTTTCGAAAGACTAAGTACGGTGAGGGATAATCTAGTGATTTCGATCTTGAGCAGCGGGGTTTGACATTACAGTGTCAAAAACGCTCTCTAGGAAAACTCACCAATTTACTTTCATAGATAACTTTTCAGTGACGTCATTCACCGGTAAGTCACGGACGCTATGTGGGTGGTCATCGATTCTCTAGGAAACTGTAGCTTTAATTCGACTTCACCTGTCTTGATATAATTAAGTATCATTACGTCACTTTGTACTATGCTTGGAAGTTTTTTCTTCACAAGGCTTAAACATTCTCATAAAACCATTTTATACTTAGCTGTCCTACCTAATGTGTATTTTAATCAATACTTATCCTAGATGGCCACAAAATACACAAAACTGAACAAATTCTTTATGAAATGCTCAAGTATCAAATAAAGGAGCACTCGATCAAAAAACGTACAAACTTTGCTGGCACGATGCTTGGTTTGTTGCTTTATTTGTCGATTATTTGCTTTTTGCTGTTTTAAGGCTCCTTCAAACAGACGCGACACGCGATAAAATTGCGCGCGACACAAAGCACCGCAAGTCGCGCAACGAGCGGTGCCATTGTGTCGCGCGCGATTATGTCGCGCGCGATTATATCGCGTGTTGCGCCTGTATGTAGACGCCTTTAGGGTATATTTTCGAAACTATACCGGAGGTAGAAACACAGAAATTATTTAAAAACGGCACAGAAGCACAAGCCACCTACGGCATATACCTAGAACAAGAAAATGTCAAATATTTTGTGTGTATAAATATTAGGAATAATAAATAAATAATAGATTGGACGACGCAGATGTATGTTCGATCCGGTCTTTTTCCTTTATGAATTCTTTCTTAGAACACTGATAAGACCCATTTAGGTACATTGAAATTTCTATTAGGTACATATTTTATCCGAATAAAAAAAACTGCGCTATTGCTATGAGCTATAGAGGTAGATAATTTGTGGCTACATATATAAATCTAACATACTACTTCGTAATAGATCGTAGTGATCTGAGTGGTAAGTAGCTTTTAGTTTTGCTAGTATGCAATAAATATAGAAGTAAAGTTAAAAGAAGCCATAAGTTCGATCGTGGATGGTTAATTTTAGTCTGCAAACGTTAAATGTATCTTTGAACAAGTGCTTGCGGCTAAATTGACCGTACCCCATTACCAAGCAGCTAGTTCTCAAACCAAAGCCAGTGCATAATGAAGTGTAAACCTCTGCAGTGTAAACGAGGGACTCGCCTAAACGCGCGGTCGATTGTCGCCGCCCGGGCCGAGTGAGACGACCGCACTCGGTCTTAATTGCCATCCAACAAGAAACCAAGCGTTTGCATAGCCGATCAGCCGCGAAACACGTGTCACGGGATATACCGTGGGACAACACAGACAGGATTACTATAGATGACACGATATTTCAACAAAAAATAATAATAAAGTAACAATACTTATCTAAAATCACCAATTACTCACCGTTTAATGTCCGAACTGAACAGCTGTAGAATTTAATCAAACTTCTTAACCAAACACAATGAACCCAATCCAAGAAACTTTTAATTTAGTTAGCTGCTATCACGAAAAGACAGGTATCTGGAACAAGCAGAAAATCTTTTGTCTATTATAAAATACAGAAATAAAGCACAGAATTTTCCAACTCAATTTTTCAATACAGATTAAGCCGAAGTTTTGTAATTGGATTTTAGAAGTACGAGGGCTTTTAATTAAGCCTATTGTCTAGATATTATGGGTCGATAGTCAGGTGCTGATGCTTAATAGGGATGTCAGTCATCGTGAATATTCGATGTATCCGTACGCACGTCCCTATTTGTGGCGTGTTTTCGAATATGGCAGGTTGTTTGATGGCTTGTTCGTTGTTGAAGCACGATATTGATACTTACTAATATCGTTGTAAATATAGCGTCTGTATAGTTACACAACGTTTTGTCTTCTTCTTTCGAAAGTCAAATTACTGACGACTGAAAGAGAGAAATCGGTGTGTAAATATTTATCTGATATAATACGTTTATTATTAAGAGGGGTCTCTATTGTCATTGTTATCATTAGTTTTCTAGCGGGAAAAATGGAAAACTTATGTAAGCACCATTTTATGCAGTTATTTTCAAACATTGTTACCAACTTTAAAGGATTCATTGAGGTTGTTATTTCATTGTCAATAACTTAAGGCAGAACATAGTTAAGAAAATATCGGAAGTAACTAAAAATGTTTTGGACATAATATTTGCTTTCCCGTAAAGAACCTGTTCGTCGAGTCGTTGAGCTCCATAAGTTCTGAGTTGAGCTGCACGATTACTGACAAATGCTTGCACTGACTGGACTGGTAAACTCAAGTCTGTATGGTTCCTTTCTCAAAAGACTATCTCAAACATTAATTTGCATGGTCGTTATATAGCCAGACCAAAATTAAGTGTACCCTGGGGTAATCAATGACGAAACACCGAACTAATCTAGTTTTAAAACATGTGCTTTTTGACGTGTAAAGTGTTTTTTTAACTAATTTACTGAAATAAATACAATTTATGAAAAACAAAAGTGGTGTGTGTGGAGACCATTAGTAAAGACAATCCCTCCAAACAATTTATCAAGCTTTCGAATATTTAAGTATTTACCGCTATAATTTGTTAGGTTTAAGTTATCACCCTATAGAGTCCATGTGAGCATTTATATCACATGAGTAACCGTTTGTCTACGAGTACTTCATGTGTTTATATTGCAAAGAAACTTTTTATTTTGATTCTCATTTGGTTAAACCTTATTTAGAGAAGCATATTTTGTTTCTTTTGTATTTCATTTGCTGTAAGTTTATTTCAGTGTTCAATTGTTTTATTTATATGCTTGCTTATTTTTTATCGGGTCGTATGTTATTGTAGTAATAGGGTGCGCGCACGTGCACTAGGTGTGTTAGAAATAAGTGGAAAGCGTTGTACAACGTCAATCACTGCACACGTCATACAGTTTATTTTTATGTTTTTATTGTTTTGCTAATTGGAATCAAACAGGTCAACCTCTAGAACGCTTTTTGCTGTTACATACATACTACACCAACCACTGACAGGTTGCGTCTAGAGACGGCAGTACCTACTAATACAATTCGTGGTGCTGAGAATGTGTTGAGCGAATATCTTTTGTCACTTACCGCCTACGAAGCCTCAGTTTTTATACGTCATTTGTGTCGTAGTGCGAGTAAACGATGACGAGTTTGGTTTTATTTGGAAAGTGTTGACAACGCCGGCTCTGGCTGCGGCTGCCGATGCGACTTCGTGCTCAGTGCAAAATCAGAAGGTTTAAACGCAGTTTCAGCTGGTATTCCCATCTACTTACCGGTGGTCACATTTTGTTAGCGTAGATACGACAAGACGCATTTATCAAACTGACAGCTGCTTCCCGACAGCATAAGCCAATTAGAGTGTTATCAGTACGTAGGATTTTCTAGGAAACTAATCCGGCAGTTGGTACTTCGTATCCCTAATGAAGTCTATTACCGGTTACTCTATCGGAATCGTCAGATTACCTAAATTTTGAACCCACTATCACTACATTCAAGATATCCATACCATGCTGGTAAATATAACTTTTGCAGTTTGGAATTATGACTTGTCCAACTAAAAAAAGTCATTACATGTATTATTAAAACCTACTTACTTGACATTTTGTAATACCTACTTGACATTTTGTAATACTTTATTATGGTATTAACATAGTTATTACCCTCTCATTTTCATTTCAATCACTATCACGGTGTTATATCCTATATAAAAAAACACTAATATTATAAAGGATAAAGTTTGAGTGTTTGTTACTTCTTCACGCACAAACGGCTGGACCAATTTTGATAAAGTTTGTTACGGAGGTAGCTGACACCCTGATGTAACATATAGGCTACTTTTTTATCCCGATATTCCTTTGGGATCGACACTTATGCGGTAGATACCGCGGGGCGCAGCTAGTGTCTTATAAAATAGTGAATAAATATAAGGGTAGATATAGGTAATTAAATATTTAATTTAATTAAATCATTTTCACGGCTTGACAAAACATTGAGATTTCTAAATTATATATAGGTAAGGTTAAGGAGGGCCCGTAGCTAAATACCCCATTTTGTAATGTCTTGATTTAAAAGAGTGTCCATGGAGTTTCTTGCCCGTTCTTCTCCATAGAGATCTACGTTTTGGAACGGGCAACTAGCTTCAACATTCTGACTAACTGACAGACTATTTAATTTTGACAATTCAAAAGTGCCTGTACAAGGTTTAATTGAAATAAATGGTTTGAGTTTGAATAATAACAGCCACACAGGTCGATCGATCAGGTTAAGCTATGCATGGCCCAGTGGGTCTGTGGATGGGCGACCATCTTTACATACCGAGACCCCTCCATGCCTCAGAAAGCACGTTAAGCCGTTGGTACCGGCTACCACTCGCGGATCTTTGACAGTCGTTACGTGTAATCAGAAGCCCGAATGTCTGAAAACCACTCTTACCAAGGAGTATTGTATTACCCAGTAACTGGGTTGTGGAGGTCACATAGGCAGTCGCTCCATGTAAAATACTAGTATTCAGCTGCATCCGGTAAGAGTGGAAGCCGACCCCAACATAGTTGGGAAAAGGCTAGGCAGATGATGGTTAATATTAATGTAGGTATTATACACATAAACTTTCCGGAATAAATTATCTAAATGATTGTGAAAATCGCAATTAAGTACCCATACAGATACGTCTAAATGTCAGAGTAGTTTAGCAACTTCATTGGAGCTAATAATACTATTCTAGAGCAAATAGAATGAGTCAGTGTGTTGACATAAATATGTCATCAAAGCTCTTTCCTTTGTGCGCTGGCTTCTGAACGACTTCGGATGATTTATGGCTTTTGTTGAACTGAACGAGACGTAGATTGGTTGAAGTTGAAAACTGCAATAACAGTTCAAGAAGAATAAGTACTATTATATTACGATTTCGCACGATTGTGGGCAAGAAAACAGCTTCACTACTGAGGACAGTAAGAGACAGTCGCAACCGCTACCTGAGAACTGTAGCGGAGTGTTTCAGCTCTCTAACAGTAAAACAGTTTGTGCGGAGGGTGGTTGGTACAGACGCCAGCACATCAACCTACTACAATCTGTCAAATTTCTTCAATAGATTTTCAACTTTATCGCTAAAACATTAGGTTCAAAGTTGATTGGGAAAATTTGACAGTTTCGGGTAACTTGATGTGCTGGCGTCTGTACTTTCTTTTCCCGTTAGCCTATACTGTCCCACAGCTCGGCAAAGGCCTCCCTCATATTCTTCCACCTTTCCTTGTGCTGTGCCATCTCCGTCCAATCGGTTAAGAACGAGTTCAAACCGTCACGCCAGCGTTTCTTAGACTTGCCTCGGTGACGACGCTAGTGTCCAGGCACCCACTGTGTGACGACTTTGGCCCGTCTTGGATATCTAGTGTTAGTACCATCTGTCGATCTAGATAATAAGCTGTTTTAATATTATGTGCTCTGAGTAGAATACCTCGCCAACACCCTATGGATTCTTTGCTCCGAAATAAAAATCATTATTATTATTATACCTACCTCAAAAAAGGGCCCGTGGCTAAATAATAACAGCCGCACAGATCGATCGATCAGGTTAAGCCACGCTTGCCGCGGTTGGTCTGTGGATGGGTGACCATCTTTACATACCGTGACCCCTCCGTGCCTCGGAAAGTACGTTAAGCCGTTGGTACCGGCTACCATTCGTGGATCTTTGACAGTCGTTACGGGTAGTCAAAGCCTGAAATTCTGACAACCAGTCTTACCAAAGGGTATCGTATTACCCAGTAACTGGGTTGTGGAGGTTAGATAGGCAGTCGCTCCATGTAAAATACTGGTATTCAGCTGCATCCGGTTAGACTGGAAGCCGACCCCAACATGTTGGGAAAAGGCTAGGCAGATAATGAAACCCATTATATCTTTATTGTATTTCTCTGTTTCTTATGAGTAATAAAGTCGTTTTGATAAAACCTGTAACTGTTTTCTCCCAAATTCATGTTTGCCGCAAATAAACGTATTTTCTTTCTTTCTTTTTTCCGACAGTTTCTCAATCAATCAATCATTATACATACAACGTTCCACACATTGTCATCGTATGCTTTTCATCGATTTTCTTAACATTTTCCTTAACAACATAAAATACCAGAACTAACAAAGCTCGTTAACCTATTCACACCTTCGCAACTTCATAAATATTTGAACACAATATCAATAATTATGAACCGTACGAATTCAAACAAAGCTAACAACAACTGATTTAACAAGAACTATGCACTTCTCGCTGAAATTACACATGCTGTTCTATTTCCACTTGGAACCCATAGACATTCCTGTCTAATATATTAAAATAGACGTATTACAAATACACACTGGAGCATAAATCAATTTATTGTTGAAACAACAGAACGCTGCGCGAGAGCAGATATTGCGCAAACGCAGAATTGAGACGTGGCGCTGATGATTAGTATTTAGTTAAACTTGTTCGTTTTTAACAACTCATTGAATTCACAGAGAAATCCTTTTATGTTTTTTATGTTAGTGTTCCAAAGTAAAATAAACCATAGATATACCTCAGAATCATGTAGGTACTGAATCTAGATCTGATCCAAAGCTGAAATTTTACGACGGTTATACGGAATTTCTACGGGCCTAGAATCACGTGCTGAGTTCGTGGTTTTAGTTTTTCACCTCGATGTCTCTGCCACCCTGTATATCGTGTTGACTGAAAATATATTTTACAGTGTTTTCAATGTAGAAAAGACATGTACGCACGACGATATACGAGCTCGTGTCAAGCTAAATTTCCAGTATAACTTGACTTCTCATTGTACGAAAAGCCTATACATTGTGAGGTCAGCTAAAACTGGATATTACCTTGATATGTCGTCGCGTTTGTTATGCCTCTTTACCTGACAAAACCATAAAAACTTTTCGCAATAAACAAAAAGAAACAAACCTTCATGTCACATCCATATCTACTAATATTATAAATTCGAAAGTAACTCTGTCTGTCTGTATGTTACCTTTTCCCGCCTAAACCACTGAACGGCTTTCGATAAAATTTGGCAGACAGATAGATTGCATCCCGGGAAAGGACATAGGATAGTTTTTATCTCGATATTCTCACGGGATCGACACTTATGCGGGTGAAACCGCGGGGCGCAGCTAGTATTATGTAAAGTTTAAAATTTCCACTCGAGCCACCAATGTTTTTATAATGTTGATTTTTTATCTTTTAGATTGTCAGTGTACAAGTACTTAACAAAATAAAATGTATCATTTTGTAAAAGGGCAATGATAAAAGATAGTGTTTTTTTTATTAAAAAATCGTTCGTATTTACTTTGTATTTACGTCCTAGGTGGTAAGTATGCTTTAACAACACTACTATTTACCTAATTAAAATGAAATTTGAGTCGATGGTGTTCTGGAATACAGGTCTAGAACTCAGTTTAGTCACCAGTCTCCCTCAATATTAAAATGTTGTCTGACTCTGATACCATGTAATAAATATTTTGTAATATTGTGGTCAGAAAATAAATCTTATCTTATCTTACACCACTGGGCCTTTTTTCACAAAATACGACACTAATGCAACTGGCTGGATATCGCTAACAGACACGCTATAGCGTGTTAGCTCGAAAGATCACGATACAGTAATTGATGATGGGGTAGTTAGTCGGCTAAGATTGCTGGGACGATTGCTCTATCTACTTTTTTAAAGGGACCAGGGTTCTTTTACAAGAGAACTCTTCCCTTTAGTAACGCTTTACAGCGGTAATATGCATACTAATATCTTGATTGCGAAAGTAACTCTGTCTGCATGTTTTTGCACACCTTTGCACACCTTATTGTCTGAACGGATGTCGATGGATTTTGGCTCACATATATTTTAGAATTTGGTATCTAGGACATAGGATACATTTTTATCTGGATAGCAAACTCCCGTAAGATAATTTCCGACCCCCTCGCGGGTGAAGTCATGGGCAAAAGCTAGTATCATATGGACAGTACCTACACATAAACTCGAAGGCATATTTTTAAATGTTGTTGAGTACAAATCTCGCTTGAGCTAACAAACGTTCCGCAAGAAGTATTTATTTGGCTTAGCCGGAAACTAATCCGTTGAAATTGTTAGGTCTTGAATTAATTATTTTATGTACAGACGCCAGCTGCACATCAAGCTACTACAATCTGTCAAGTTTCTTTAATAAATTTTCAACTTTATCGCTAAAGTATAAGGTTCAAAGTTGATTGGAAAAATTTGACAGTTTTGGGTAGCTTGATGTGCTGGCGTCTGTACCTAGTAGAAATATTTGTAGAAAGTAGAGAACTGCCGAAAATGTTTTTTTTCGACCGAATTTTCGCTCGAAAATCGAAAACGCAAAAGTAGGTAGAAATTGAAAGATAACAAAATATAACTACGCTCATAGGTAGGTACTATGTCACGGTCATCATACATCTATCTACGTCATTCACCACTTTAGTCGCGCACAGGTAGCGTTATTAGGTCCCCACGGAGTAAAGCCCATTGCCTTTTATCAGGCACAATGCTTTCCAATCTTGGGCTTTCAACGATATTATTTCTACGAGAAAACCGCTGCTGGGATTTTCTTTAGAGAATCAAACCTTGTTTTAAAACATTCAGCCAAGTATTGGGTTCCTTAGATGATTACCTAACTTAACGGATAAGCATTCGAAAAACTCGATACAACATAACATGACGAAAAAATGAATGACAAGCAGTAACCGGAAACACACTACGAACGAAGCAAGTTTATAAAATGCTTGTAAAAATTAATGGTTCGTGCTACCAATTCCCATAAATCAAGTGCCAGTGATGGTAGCACTATTAGCATTGATGGCGAAACCATTTACCTAGTTCCATTTTATGACATAATGTTATCCTTTTATGATTCTGCAATAGTAGCCTTTTTAGGCCCTCTGATTAGTCTCACTGTCAGTTCAAAGACTTTAACTAAAGAAACTATTACTCGCTACAGAATTTATGTCACTTTCATTTGCAGCTCAACTGTGACATGGAATAAACTGGACAAAGTAAATAAAGAGCTCAAAGGCTTTACTTTGGAGGTAAACATTTATTTATTTATACGTTCGGACGGAGCGGGAATACTAATTCAGTTTGGAAACTGATCTAAGGAAGTCGGACTTCGCACGAGCTTGATTGAAACCTACATTTTATATTTTTATCTTGGATCTACGAGATTGAATTCAGTCTTCCAGTGTATCGGTTGTTTTTTTTTTTTGTTATTGGTTTTTACAATAGAGCTGCAATTTGTTCTGCTTCAGCAATAGCTGTTTGTTTGTGTTTATTGTATTGGCAATTAAGTAGGTACAGACGAAGCGCTGTCATCATCCATACCTACTTTTTTCTGAGTTGAGCTGCACGATAAGACAGAAATTAAAACAAAAGAATAACTAGCAGGGGATCCAAGACAGAAATTAAAACAGAAGAATAAATAGCAGGGGATCCAAGGGGGGTTCAGGGGATTAGACTGGAATAAATCGATAATTGAAATATGCGTGCACTGACTGGACAAGTCCTAACTGTGACCTCTCAGTTTATCCCGGCCTTTCTTCTAAGTAAATGTGTAAATGTTGTAGTTTTCCCTTTATTCTATGGAGTAAGTGTCCCTCTTTTGCGCCACAAGAGGCGCTCGGCGGTAGACCAAGTTTCTTGGAAAACCTTACAATTACCTATCAAACTAAAATTTTTACCGATTTAAACTTAGGATAGATCACTCGACTGCATGCAAACATTGGTAAAAAAAATCCAATCAACTTGTCTTTAGTTCAAAAGAGACTTATAAAGTTTGGAAATTAAAAAGTACCTACCTACCTACTTTTTCTTCACTAATACAAAAACAAACTTTAAAAAAGTCTTGCTACAAATTGAAACGTCTACCAAAAATAAAACTGATCGAAGAAAGCCTC
This sequence comes from Luperina testacea, assembly GCA_927399505.1. NCBI lineage: Eukaryota > Metazoa > Arthropoda > Insecta > Lepidoptera > Noctuidae > Luperina > Luperina testacea. Next base: position 7,099,047 of record OV656763.1, on the reverse strand, counting down.
ACAATAAAGAGCGCCATTCAAGAGAACAGTTTCCACTGAATGAACGGCTATTTGTGTAAATGCAACATTGTTTGTCCTCACCCGTGCCCAATACAAAAGCGGCCGAGGATTATTTACTGTGGCTTTACAATGACGTACATAAGCTTTTAGTTATCAAGTTATGCATTAGCTAGACCCGTTTTTAGTTATCAAATACGCGTGTTTGTTGATCACTACATTCCCGTATCTCCGTGAGAGTAATGAATTTTCGAGCGAATCTCGAAACGTGTAATGCAGGGTTTGGAACGTAAAATGGGTGTATGGTGGGCAAAAGAGTTATGTTTACAGACAAGTCACTGCTTTCGCAGTTTAAACAAAGTACGCAGAAAGCCATATTTTTGATCGCAAGAATGATAACATTATCGTGTTTGAAACCACAATTAGTTTATTTTAATAAGTCATCTTGGATTTACTGCAAAATGATCAGGCTCATGCGATGCACGTGTTTACAAATTGACATCTGTCATTTTTATGTCTTCGGCATAAAAAGAACGCCCTAATAATTTACCAAGTACCCTTTGTTTGCCAATGGCAGTATACTTAAACTCAGGTTCGCACGGGCGATTTTTTCCCGCGGCGATTTCTTTTCGTGCACTGGATTTCCGACGCTCTGCTTAGCGCCGAGAGTTGAAAATCGAATAGTGTGTTTTTTTGATGCGCTGGGATGCTCTGTTCAATTCTCAATGCTTGGCTTAATACCAAGAGTTGAGAATCCAGTGCACAATAAATATCTCGCCGCGATATTTTTACGTCTGTGCAAACGTCGGCTAACTCTTTTGCCGCGTGTACTAAGGAGCCTAGAGTACGCGAAATGGCTGTATGATAAAACAAATGTTTCTGATACACTAATGTGTTTGGATACGAAACAGGTGTTTTCAGTTTTACTCTTCGAGAATAGGAGCGTAATAGAGTAGTTATTTTATGTGTTAAATGCAGTTTCTCATTGGGTTATTAGGTGTAAAGTGTGTTTCCTCACGTGGACATATTCTTAGCTTGTTGTTATAAATAAACTATTATCTTACTCAATTAAATGTCTGTCTCATCACCTGCCTAGCCTTTTCCCAACTACGTTGGGGTCAGCTTCCAGTCTGCATGCAGCTGAATGAATACCAGTATTTTACATGGAGCGACTGCCTATCTGACCTCCACAACCCAGTTCAGGAACTGGGTTTGTAGAGTTCGGATGGGGGTATCGTATTACCCAGATACCATATTCGAATCATAACTTGTTCAAAAAATCAAAATCACTAATTAGACTGAAAATCAGCACTTTTCGAACATCAAAATTACAAAAGACACTCCCCCAAAACGCCCGCCCTTCACCACTTTCTAGTGCTTTCGCTGGGGAGAAGAAGTGGCGCAACAAACTCCCCAGCAGAGCTGTCTGTTCAGTTAGAAAATAATTGATTTTATGAAATACTAGGTACTTATTTAAAAGTAATTAACATTACAAGACACAGAACATTAAATTAAATTATTTGCCATTAATGTCAGCAAGCCACGCCATTATACCAACAAATACAATAAAAACTATACGTACTCAAGAAAACAAAAAAAATTGAATTATAATAAATATTTAGTTCAACATACATCCTGACCTGCAAATTGTAATTAAAACGGAAGTAATTTGCATTGCGTAGGCTACCCTAGCGCTTTCCCTGTTTGAGCAAATTGGTAACTCAGTGTACATTGTACATTTCCAAGTTTCATGTGAAATAACCATCTTGTGAATACAAAATCATGCTTTAGTTCCTAACTCGGTAACGGGACAATAGTTTGGAGCAATCGTAAAGCACTACCGTAATCAACTGTGATTACTTAGCTGACAATAGTAACCATACATTCCTAGAGTCCTGTGAGGAGTATAATTTGTCTTAACACAGCTACTTGGACTTCCGACCGTAGAGGGTTCATGTGTTTGACCTTAGTTGTCTATAAAGGACTGGGCTCAGGAAACCTTTAGTGCTGTGTTCTGAAGCGGATTAAAAGGTTACATAGGTACATTAGATAAAGTGGTAGCTATGGACTGTGGTAAGCTTCGGCTTAGAGCTTTTAGGGCTATTGACAATGTAGGATTTAATAGGTAGAGTTGGGTGGGTCATTCGGGATAAAGTCAGGGTTGTAAGAGGTTGTAGGTAGTATATAACATAGAAAAAGAAAGAAAAGAAAAGAAAAAGAAAGAAAATTAGTTTATTCTGCACAAACAAAAACGCACATTACAAATAAAAATAGTAGTCATAGTTAGAAGTTTGTATGAAAATAGGCTTAGGTTTTATAAGAGTCTAGCTTGTCGATTATTTTGTTTGTGTGGAACCAAGAGAGATTTTAATGTACAGACGCCAGCACATCAAGCTACCCAGAACTGTAAAATTTTCCCAATCAACTTTGATCCTTATGCTTTAGCGATAAAGTTGAAAATCTATTAAATAAATTTGACAGATTGTATTAGCTTGATGTGCTGGCCTCAGTACTCGAAAATTAAGCTAGTTAGCTAATTAAAGTAATTAAGTAGGTAAGTAAAACTAAAATACTCAACTGATTATTTTTTAAATTATTTAATTACTAGCTACTGCCCGCGACTTCGTCTGCGATCCAGGATGAATATTTGAGTGACAAATTTCATACAAATTCGTTCAGCCGTTTTAGCGTGAAAACATAACAAACAAACTCACCTTCGCATTTATAATATCAGTTAGAATTTCAAATATTTATTAATAATCAAGTACACTATACAGTTCGCAGCAGATTAGACGATGAATGCCAAACTAGGCTGTATCTTAATATATAGGCTGTATCTTATAGCCTGTATCTTAAAGCATTTATTGATCAGTAAGGCTATTCTGTAAAAATCTCACCGTGACAACTTAGGTGAAGTGAGCTGTCAATAGTGTCAATCCCTAGCATCAGATGGAATGACGGCCCACCTTAAACTCACTTCACCTAAGTTATCACGGTGATGTTTTTACAGAATAGCATCGCAGTACATGCTTACAGGCAATGTTAATATTTTCAATGTAATATTTCGCAGTAAGTTGGCAAGGTTGCCGTCTCTTTCATATGAGCTTTGTATGAAATTCAAGCGAGCTGACTAAACGATGTCAACTTAAACGTTGAAATGAAAATAGTTTGACGGTTTATTTAACTTTTCGTTTATGCTAACTTTTTGGGTTCATTGCGTAGTTATTCGTAAAAAACACACAATTGACCAACAGATTCTTTTATGGTTGTTTAATGTCAGAAGCCAGGCCGATAGAAAGACTCTAAAACACTGAGATATAAAATGATTAACTTAACGAGATTAGTATCAAAGTTAAATTCAGGCACACCAAAAGTCACTTTTGAACGTCAACATTTACAATGAAATACCTACAATTTATTCTAGTCGCCCCTTTCAAAAGGTAGTTTTCGTATGGAGAAGAATGGGCAAGAAACAGTTTGTAGATAGCTAGGTAGGTGGACGACCCACAAAAGATCGCGGGGAAGACCTGGATGAGACTCGCACAGACTAGGGAAGCATGGCACAAAAGGGAGAACTCTATACTCAGCAATGGGTGGAACAAGGCTGCCAATGATGACTACGATAAAGGCAGGTGTGCAAAATTCTTCTAAATTCCGCCAGTTACAACCCCACCGAAGGCTGACGAATAGTGTTAAGCTGACGTCAGTCGCGTGCTGTCGTTCACGCGTACCTAGACGCTGACGATAAACAGACTACGGACATCCTACTCGATATACAACTGACATCAGCGACCGACGGCGTAACAATATTTCCAGCCTAAGGAGACAGAATTAAAAATGTTTTGTTTGTGACTCACGCTACCTTAACCCTTATTTAATTAATTACAAATTATTATAAAATATCGAACAATCTTTCTATCTCTGATTAGTGATTACTAACTAAGTAGGTACCTACTTCTATTAATTTTAAGAACTTCCTGTAAGTATTAAGTGGTGAAACATTTGTCATCTCAATCATCGATCCACGTGTGAGTTGTTTGATCTCAGCATCCACTGATGAAGTCTAAACAAAATGGCTAAACATCCGCCACCCAGTACACATCGCTAAATTGGTGCTTTTAACCAGCTTGAATTATTGATTTATTTGTCAGGAAACAGAAAAAGCACATAATTAAGCAGTCTCTTTGTTCTAAAAATACATATAAACACATACGGTACACTTTGCCGTCAATTAGCAACGCAGCAGATTTTCACTGAAAATCAATCGTATAATTACGTAAACTAACGAACCGACCATAAACAACGCGCTTTTCCAAACTCCCAATTAAACTGCACCGAAAGTATTTCAAAGTACATTTTATAAACGTACTTGTTTACCTACGAATACTGTACCAAACTCAAAAGAGATTATTTCAATATCGGATATGTTTTTTTACTCCATAATGTCTGAAAATGACAGAACAATATTGTAGCAGGATTGCCGCTCGAGGCAGTCCAATATCTTTGTATACCTATCATGTAGAAGTTGTATTGATAATTGTTTCACGATGTAAAGATTGTTTATGTATCTTACGCAATTACACAACCTACAATATTATCATCTACATGCTTACATAAGAATGTGTAAGCAGTGATTTGTTCTTCTCAATCATTCATCCATAAGCCCCTTATTTATGATAAATAATAGTTGCTCAACATTGTTGCAGCAAAATCGTGTTGTGTTGTTGGGAATAATAAATTATTTTACCTTGCAAGCGGCAGTGTATGAAATGTTTCCCACAACACAAAAGCATATGGCTGAAACAACGTTGTTTAATTTAAATTTTCATGAATACGGGTATAAAAATGACGAGGTTTTTCGAAGACCTTACATTACCTGCGCAGATCACAATACATTTTCATTCACATCCAACTATATGCGGCGACTTTAGATAAAAACGAAAAGCCGCATAATGTTAAAGCATACATTTGTTTATATTATAAAATCAACGGACTCAGCCAATAAACGCCACGTTCTCGTTTATTTATTCTGAACGCGAATTTAAAAATGTGCAACAAATGGCACAATGGATTGTATCACGATCACTCCCACGCATAATATATGAACTTGCTATATAGGTACCAGAGAATTCATCTGTCTTAGTTGTTTCATTGAATTTTCAACTGAATTTAGAATTCAAGGTTTTTGATACAGTCAAGGACATAGATAGAATACGTACTCTTTTTTATGTACACCATAAAAATACAGATATAAAATGTAGACATTTTGCAAGGGGTAACACAATAGGCGGGTCATATCGCTAAAAGCGATCTTTCAATACAACCTTTGGATGAATTATGCAGACAGGTGCGTCGCGCTGTCGCGTCACACCAGCAAAACCCTTATTTGAAATATTGTCAACAAAACCCTTATTTGACATAGTGTTGGGTAAAATCACTTTTTATCGTTAGATAAGTAAGAGAAACCATAAAACTGACTGAACTTGTGTATTTTTTTTTGCAAATGAGATTAGCTACTGTACCAGATGAACAATTTTATGATTTTACCTCATGTGTGTAAAATATGTTAAGAAAATTATGTATTTCAAAGCAACGCAGTATAATGTCTCCAATTCTCCATCTACCTAATGTTTTGTTGAACAAATTATCTCTCATACATTTCAAGACCTTTGAATTGGCCTCACGATAAAGTTTAGTATGAGAAAGATACATTGGATACTTGTCCTGAAATTGTGCTACTGAAAGCTAAACTACTAGAGGAAGATACATTCTGTAAGATAATATTTATCTTGTTAGTACAGGCTAGTGGCAGTGCTTTTGTTCGTGACTTCGCTATCGTCACTAGGATTGAAAGTAGCTTATTGACACCATGGATTTACAAACTTTTCGTTTACGGTATGGTTTGAAAAGGATAAACGACTATCTAATTGATAATATCACTTTGCTCTCTGTGAGTTTAAAGTTTTTTTTTTAGTTTTTTTTCTCTTTTCGTTTATTTTTTTTAGGCAACTAAACGCTTATCCAGACACCTTATCCAGAGACTTCATCACTCCCTCTCTCTCTCGTCCTCTCTTTTTATGGTTTACATAATAAAGAGTATTCTATCTATCTCATTATCTGCCTGCCTTTACTCAATTATGTTGGGATCGGCTTCCAATCTAACTGGACGCAGCTAAATACTAGTATTTTACATGGAGTGACGTCTATCTGACCTCCACAGCCCAGTTACTGGATAACAGCATATTGACTAAAATTATTTCGTTCCTTTTATCGATAAATCGTGCCGCTAAGTATACAGTATACCTCTAATCCTCATATGAAAATAGTACCCCGTGACAAATAGAGCGAAAATAATCTCAATTTTGATAAAGTTGTTCATACATTTACAGTCAACTTAACAGTATCAGCTTTTTGATGTTATCTATTTACTCATATCTTTCCGCTCCTTTTCCCTTACAGGTTGAATAGAATGTCAAGTGGTATTCACATTACTTAGGTACCTACTTTGTTAGATATGAGTAGGTACTCGCTTTCGATAGTATGCGTGAACAAATCTTCCGATGAATACTTGGTTTTTCCGCTATCGCCAACTAATATTTTCACATCGAAAACTGTTTTTTGTGTACCTACGTGGGTAAGCAAAGGAACTTGTTGGTGGATCACCTGATCTCGTATACTACCTGAACCTCAATTTTTTATCATTGCTACATAAGGCCCGACTATCTCCGTATCATGGTTTTGTGATCGTCGTCCTATGTACTTCAAACTGGAATACAATGAAATCAGTTACCCCCTTATTAATAAACGCGGAGTAAAGATATATCAACGAAAAATGGAAATCTTAACATAATAGTGGTTGTAACTTTCATCATCATCACCCAAAGTCCGAATTCACTGCTGGACATTCATTCATTCACCTCACTTTTCTCTATCGTTGTAACTTTACTCTGGGTTTATAAGTAGGTAAGGGGGTGGACACCAACCCGCACTGGGCCCACGTGGTTATTATGGCCCACTCTCTCCCACACCGAGGACTGCAGCAATGACAACATTAACGGCTGCCAAAATAGTAGGTAGTCCATCATACCTTGTCTAAAACACCTTTCAGTGTTGATAACACAATGTTTTCTTAACACTTTTCCTTCTTCACCTGCGTTAGTAACCTATTTACGAGGCAAAATGTGAAGTTCACAACTGTTTACGAGTAGTTCCCAGTTTTTCCATCCATTAATTTAAGTTAAGACAAACGCGACGTTGAGTGGAGAGCGTTCACGCAAAAAATAGACCACGCCTCAACACAGAACACGCTGTGTTTTTGTGTTGTGTCTGTGGTACTTGTGGTATTACGTACGTATGCATTAAAGGTTTGATAAAACCTATTAATGTAAAGTGCATACATATAGACTGTGCATGTAGAGTTGAGTTGTGTAGTTCATGTAGCATCTTTAGTCTGAAATTAATAACCATTCAGTAGTAGTTTTTTTATGCAGATCAGATGCTGCACTGCATTTGCTCCCGGCTGTCATGCATACGTGGATCTTTGATAGTCATTACGCGTCGTCAGATGTCTGAAAGTCTGACAATCAGTCTTACCAATGGGTATTGTATTACCCAGTTCCTGGGTTGTGGACGTCATATAGGCAATCACTTCAGGTAAAATACCGATATTCTGCTGCACCCAGTTAGACTGGAAGCCGAACCCAACATAGTTGGGAAAAGGCATAGTTGGGCTAGGCAGATGATGATGAGACACTGCGGATCACAATTAGACAGTAAAACATTAACCATAATATTGTAACGTCGATTAACATCAAACACATATCACACTCACAACCTTCATTAAAACCAAATACAACAGCACATCAACACAAATTGCGAATACATCCCAATCAAAACTCAATTCTGTTGACATGACATCCTTCCGCTCTAGTATCATTTCTGTTAATCTCATAACGGAGTGAGAGGATCACATCAAACGGGCCCTCAGAGGAAACAATGCTGCTGTCATTGTCATTGCTCACTCGCTCAACTGAGTTACGTCGACGTCACGCAACGGAGTCGTCACGCTAACGTCACGGTATCGCTGCGTAATGACTAATGATTCGGAAAGCCGTATTGTGCATTGTTTTGACAATTTCATGTTGTATTTAAATTGTATGACATGCGATTAGTTTTCCTTATGTATTAGCTTTGGGCAGGAGTTTGCTAAGAAAATTATGTATTGGTGAACACCAGCTTCCATTTCTGGGCAAGTTATTTAAAGTTAGCAAGTTAAATTCATGCTTTTAATGGATTGGTACTTAAAAACTTAAGCGACGTTCCGTTTGTCGAAGAAAATTTAATGGCTCTATATTTAAACGCGAAACGATTTGTTCAATTTAAGTTACTACAGTCCGCTCGCATTTATTTTACTTCTGACAGGTGCTACCTAACTACATTGTAACATGAATAAAGATCACTGTAATTTTGCCAGACTAGTTAGTGGCAACGATCCAACGGCAACCTTATCGTAACGAAAATAAAGATCACTTTGACTTTGACAGTGATGCAAATTCAGATATAAAATAACTATAAATGGACTGTACATAACATATCATTACGCTATGTTTCCCCGAAGGGTCGGGCAGAGGTGTACCTAAGCTACAATTACAGTTACTAACTTATAGAACTAAGAAACATATTACATTTACCGATCGTTTGATCGTCATTCAGTAATTGAGCCGGTAACTCTACCTTAATTGACTGAGTTACTTAAGATTGCATCGGTCAATTGACCTACTCAATTAGTTTTTCATTACCTGAACTACAACATTTCATTTAAGTACCTACATAATTTATAACATCAAAACGAAAACAGAGTAGGATTTGATTAATGATAGAAAAACTTTGTCCTGTTATATAATTTGTAAAGTTAGGATGAGCTACAAAACCAATCCATTTGCTGTCACAATAATTATGGAATCTATGATTCCATCTTCTAGACTGTCCCAAATTTCCGTTCCGTGCACCCTGGACGATCTCAACTACGTCTCAGACGCCGCAATAAACGTGGCCACCTACTGGGCCCTTACAGAATAAGCACCATACAGCTGGTATATTCTGTAAAAAAAAAAACTTAGGTGAAGTGAACTTGATCTGTCTGTCTTGAATTGAAGTGATCTGTCATTCCAACTCATGCTAGTGATTGATACTATTGACAGATCACTGCACCTAAGTACAGACGCCAGCACATCAAGCTACCCGAAACTGTCAAATTTGCCCAATCAACTTTGAACCTTCTGCTTTAGCAATAAAGTTGAAAATCTATTAAAGAAATTTGACAGATTGTAGTAGCTTGATGTGCTGGCGTCTGTACGTAGTATTATATTATCTGTGACCTAAGTTTCCACGATGACATTTTTACAGAATAGCACCGCAGATGTGGGCGTCACCCGAAAAGAAGAAGACCTATTATTTTCTCAAGATCAAAATATACATTTAGTCTTGACTTTATGTAGGTTTGAGATTGCAGAACGCGAAATTGCCCATTATATGCCATAAACATTCCTACACGACAGAGTAGGGTGATTTAAGATTGCGCTGTTTTGAATCAGTCGATCATAAAAGTAAAACATACAGATTAATCACAGGTTTCTAATCTTTGACAATTTTACTTAAGATTACCAACCATATTAATAAGTCCATGTTACCAACAGCGCCCAGCTGTCAATGTCATTCAGGGGCCAAAAGATCCAAAGAAGCACAGAGCAATCTATACTCAAATATTACACCGATCGGAGCACGCCTGTTTACGCCTGTTTCCTCGATCTGTCCAGAGCATTTGACCTGGTTTCGTACAAAGTGCTGTGGAGGAAGTTGCTTGATAGGCAAGTTGCACCTGAGATTGTTAAAATCTTCCAGCACTGGTACGGGAACCAGGTCAATAATGTTAAATGGTCGGGAGCTCTGTCGGACTCGTACAGGTTGGAGTGCGGGGTGAGGCAGGGAGGATTGAGCTCACCAGTGCTCTTCAATCTGTATATCGATGGACTTGTTGCCGGGCTCAGCAGCCGCCATGTTGGATGCCATGTTGATGATGTTTGCTTTAACAACATCAGCTACGCTGATGATATGGTGCTGCTGAGCGCGTCAATAGGGGGACTCAGAGAACTAATAAGCTTTTGCGAAACGTACGCTCATACACATGGCCTAAAATATAACGTCAAAAAGAGCGAGCTTATGGTTTTCAATGCGGGTTCTAAATGTCCGGCGGAGGTTCCACCAGTAAGGCTGTGTGGGGTGCCCTTGGAGCGGGTACATACTTTTAAGTATCTGGGCCATATTGTGACGTCCGACCTGAAGGACGATGCTGATATTGAGCGAGAAAGGAGGGCGCTGTCGGTGAGGGCGAATATGATTGCTCGCAGGTTTGCTCGTAGCTCCAAGGACGTGAAGATCACCTTGTTTCGAGCCTACTGCACATCTTTTTATACGAGTAGTCTGTGGGTGTCATATTTGCAGAAATCCTACAGCGCTCTCCGCGTTCAATATAATAACGCGTTGAGGGGTCTGCTGCGGCTGCCTCGGTTCTGCAGCGCGTCGAGAATGTTCGCGAGTGTCCGCATTGACTGTTTTTATGCCACCATGCGCAAGAGAGCAACCTCGATAGCGAGTAGAGTGCGGGGCAGCGGCAACAGTCTTCTTGCCGTTATTGCCAACAGGTTGGACGGGCCTTTCATGCGGCACTGGCAGGGCTTACACGCACCCGTATATCGGGCGTGGGGCAGGTAATAAATTGTATTTGACATTTTATTTATTTATTATATTAAATTCTGACATTTTTATAATTTTATTTATGTATTTTTTCTTTTTGACAAATTTAATTATGTATTATTATTAGTATTTTTAATTTGATCACAATTTTATTCTGAGTTTTTAACTGTTTTAATATCATATTTTATAAGTAATTTTAATGTATGTTTTGAATCTATGGACTAGAATTATGTCTGAAATAAATAAATAAATTAAATTAATATAACAGATAATTTTTTTATAATTTGTTATCGATTATTAACTTATCTGGGTATTAATATTCAATATCGAGCACCCTACACTGCCTTATTTTATAACGGGTCTAAAAAGACGCTTAAAGGCTCCGTCAAACAGGCGCGACTTGCGGTGACTTTGTGTCGCGCGCGATTTTATCGCGTGTCGCGCTTGTTTGAAGGAGCCTTTAAGCGTCTTTTTAGAACAGGCGCGACATGCGATAAAATCTCGCGCGACACAAAGTCACCGCAAGTTGCGCAACGAGCGGGCCTTTGTGTCGCGCGCAATTATATACTGCGTGTCGCGCCTGTTTGTAGGAGCCTTAACGAAACCGAGAGTCGTTTGTTTTTCCGTCATTGTAATATATTTTTTGAACTGGAAAACATCATTGGGGCAATCCTCGTAATTTTAAGAACTTTCACAGTCTGATCTCAGTCTCAATCCGTCTAATTTTCCTACATTTTGACAAGTTTTTGACATTTGTAACTAGATTTTGGTTACGGTGATATTGAAGGTCAGTTTCAATTTTTTTTTTTTACGAAATCAACTTTAAGTACCCATATCACGACTCCTGGGGCCTTATTCTTTATGACACAATGAACGAAACCGCGCGAAATGAACGCGAGATTGGCGGGATTAGTTAAGGAATTGTCGTGGTTTCGAGTAAGGAATCGTTAAGTAAGGAGTCGTCATAGTGAATTAGGGCACTATAATTGTATGCAACCATATGCACAATGTTTTGCGTGCGTTTCATTGCGCGCTACCGTAAAAAGATTTTTCATACCATAAATAAAAGTTATTTCCCAACAACAACTATTTTTGTATTGTGAAATGTTTGATGTAATTGGAATTTTTATTACACCCTGTATTTAATGTGGTATGCACGAAAATATGAAAAAAAACATAATTTTTTTTATGAAGCAAAACTTTTTATTAACTTTGTTTCCATGTAGCATTTTATATTCATACTAGCTGCGCCCCGCGGTTTCACCCGCATAAGTTTCGATCCCGTGGGAATATCGGGATAAAAAGTAGCCTATATGTTAATCCAAGGTGTCAGCTACTTTCATACAAAATGTTACCAAAATTGGTCCAGCCGTTTGAACGTGAAGAAGTAACAAACATATAAACACACAAACGCACAAACTTTCGCCTTTATATTATTAGTGTGATTCATTTTTGCGAAGGCTAGCGAGATAGTTAACATTTTAAAAATTCCAATTATGCTGACGTGGAAACTGAAACTATCGTTTGATTATTCAAACTTCACCTAAAGTTGAATATTGGACGTTTTGCCAATATGCCTGTATTAACTTTACTATCGAGCTTTTATATTTTTTAAAGAACTTTGAATATTTGTTGTATTACTATGCAGAGTATCGCCCTCATAAGTAGTCTAGTGTATCTATTTAATATATATGTAAACACTATCTCATATATACATCAGTACTGAGTTAGCTGTCACTAATGTCACCTCTCAGATCACCACGAATAGCGGGAAACAGTTGAGTTGAATGTGAAGGGGTGCTTGGTGTGGTGGTGGTGAGCCAGTGTAGTTTTATAATCAGCTACAATACAGAATCGATAGGATTCTACTGGTAGTATGAAATACGCTTGTAATGACTCACTAGTTTTGTTACTGTTAACATTTTATTAAACAACATAGAAAAATAAATGAAATTTTTAATAAATCAGTCTTTACACAACTAAATGTGGCCGTCACGGGGCCCGGCAGATGTGAAACATCGAAAGAGTGTAGGAGAGGGGAGCAAGACGGCATAAGATAGCATCCTGTCTTACCCCTAGGCGCGTCAATATAATATGTTTCACATCAAAAATGCTTTTTCCAAATTAAACCTGACAAATACCAGAGTGTACCAATAATCAGTACCACATCCTTGCAAACATGATTGCAAGACGACACGGCTTCTTCACGCCTCGTTGACTCCAGTATAACTTCCTTTTGCCCCCACTTACTTTATCTACTCTCAAACATTTATTCTGATCTGTGAGGCTGTTTGACTTTTCCTTCCTCAAATAAAAAAAAAAACTTACTCTTTTCCGGTCTCTGTAATAGTCCTTCTACGGTGCTATTAAAATACAAGAGTTGATAAGTTGGTTGAACAGATATTCTAAGGTAGACTGGTAGAAAATGCCCAAGGCATTAAGTCCGCCTTTGTACAGTTTTTTTTACTTGTGCATAAAGTTTAATAAATAAATAAAAATAAAAAAAAATATTTGGTCAGCAAATATGAATTGAACGCAAAATTATAATAATTATTAATAAAACAGCATTCTCAAAGGACCTCAGCTAATGGTGTTAAATTGTTACCCAATAAAAATACGTTCTCAAATGGTACCCTATCATTAAAATCAAAAATATTAAGGTGATTTTCACAAAAAAACTCAATTTACTTTCCATTATTTTCTCGTTAGGTGTCATTATTTCAGACTGTTACAGAACCTTAGAAATAACCAACAATCACCTAAAAAGGTAACATTCCAATAATCGAAAATATCGATAGTCGAAGTTTGCTTGTAGTCTTTAAGATAAGAGTCACGTACTTGATACGGAGAAGAAAGGCTTTATTGGAAATTAGATGCTTATTACAGATCGTAATAGGCAACTGAATATAGATGGAGTAATTTATATCAATTCCACTTTACCCTACCGTGTATATGTTTTTTAGGCGCGTTGGGCATTTTTTGAGATGGGAAAAAGCCATTGAAATCGCGACACTGTTACCGTAGCCGACAACGCGCTACATTCGGATGTGTTCGGCTGTCCTCGGGATGTGCTCGTGGTTTTAATGTTTAACCGATATGTCAGTGAGTGATGGCAAAGTATTCTGTTTCTGTTTAGTTTATAAGACGATAAAAAAAAATATACAAGTAATTGTTCAAGTTTCCCCTTCTCGATCATCTTACATGTAGCTTTTATAGCTTTAGCTCTGAATAGCTTTTTATGAGGGTACTTTTTGCTTATACTAATACTTTATAGAGGTAAAATTTGTGAGTTTGTATATAGGAGGTAATCTTCGGCAGTACTGATCCGATTAATAAAATTCTTTCACTAGAGGCAAGCTACAGTATTGCTGAAGTGTCATCTATACATATGTATATTATGTATAATCAAATAGTAACGAAGAATTTTTGACCTTTTGTTTGGTTTTTATGGCTGTACGTTCCAGATTGGCGCAAAAACGCCTGAACGGATCCGGATGAAAACCAAACAGATAATTTATAACCTGGATTAACACACAGGGTACTTTCATTCCCCGTAGTACGATTTTGTGGGATATTTTTCGACATCCACGCAGGTCAAGCCGCGAACAAAAGCTAGAAGAATATATTTTATGTCAAAACAAGAAATTTCAAGCGAAAGAATTCGTGGGCAGAATAATGATAAGCTCTACATATTTCGCCAGTAACATTAAAGAAGTAAAAATCAATCTACAACACTAAAAAAATACAACGATCTGCAATGACACACTTAATCACCAATTTATTCCATTGAATATAAATATCGGTAAGTGTCTATCCCAAAAAGTCATTCCTCTTAATCGTAGGGGAATCCATAAGCCATATCAATTCACATAATGTGTTTCCATTATGGCTCGGTCGTGGACCATGGACTTTCGGACGGACAGACGGAAACTACGCCATTACCCGGACTGCGGCGGCGAAATGTGAAACGGACCTCAAGAGGAAAAATAATTGCGTGCAGAATAAATCCATCAAATATCTTGCTAATTTATTTTCGCTTTTCGTCTATGGTTTTTGATGGTAAATCGGAAAATGATGATAGGATGGACGATCGCAAATTGTATGTTATATTTATTTCAACGTTACCTGACCGTGACGTTACGTGACGTGACCTCTTATTAAAGAGGTCACTGAATTTATCACTCCAAAGCAATAGTGAACAGGCATCTTCTGGGCTCCTTCCATCATAGACCTCATCCATCACATTCCATCAGGCGTGAAGTCAAGAGCAGGCGCATCCAGCAATAAAAATAAAAAAGCTTAGTTACGTAGGCTTGTGGAAGGGTGACCATCTTTACATCCTAAGACCCTTCCGTGCCTCGGAAAGCACGTTAAGCTGTTGGTCCCGGCTGTCATTCGTGGATCTTTGAAAGTCGTTACGGGTCGTCAGAAGCCCGAAAGTCTGACAACCGGTCTTACCAAGGGGTATCGTATTACCCAGTAACTGGGTTGTGGAGGTCAGATAGGCAGCCGCTCCATGTAGAATACTGGTATTCAGCTGCAACCGGTTAGACTGGAAGCCGACCCCAACATACTTGGGAAAAGGCTAGGCAGATGATGAGTTACGTAGGTATATAATTTATCTTACGTACTTATGAGTTTTTGTTTTCTGTACCTAAATTTATATGGAGGTATCGTAAAATACATATTTTATTAAGTATTACCCAGAACGGAAAACTACGAGTTAAAAAAACTTAGTATACCAAAGCTATAAATTAATCAAAAAGGTTATACACACATATAGGTACGTTTTGCTTATAATGCGTAGGTAATTGAAAAGCACTTGTCAATGAACGCTAAATCCAGGCTTTTATGAATAACTTTTAGAATACAAACAGCGAAGCAGTGCAGGCTTTTTTCTATTACCATATCATAATTTGCCACGGATTCAGTCTTCATATTTTTGTCTCCTGTAATTATTTTTTTATACCTATTCAGAAAATAAAGTAGGTATAGGTTAACGTTGTTAAAAGCCTCCTCTCTAACCTACCGAATGTAAAAGGGGCTTTAATTGTCATAATACAAGGGAAAATGACCAGTAATACAGTGTAATAATGTGCAAATTACTTATGGCTATGTCGTAATGATTTTGTAGATATCTGTTTCGATTTTAATAATGTCATGTTGGTATGTGTTGTTCATCCTGCATCGAAGCCGGATTATCTGCGGACTCAATTTTATAAATATTGCATTTTTGAGCTACAGGTGGAACTCGTAGCTTTGAATTTAGAACTTGTATTCGTGAACGTGGAATGGAGAATATTTTTACTTAGACTTATTATGTTTCTATTTTATTTTAGGTATGGAAGCGAGAGCCAACTTTATGTACTTATTGCATTATGTACTTTTCTTTCAGTGAGTGAATTATGTCTATTATGTTTGTGTTTGATCCTCGTCTTTGCTACGGTATAAATAAAAAAAAATATCTAGTAAAGACAACAAAACTTGAACTTAAGAATATCACAGGCAAAAATAGCATTCATCATTCCAACACAAATAACATTTCACCTGAATACCTGAACCAGATACGACAATTCGACTATAAACATTCTTTTCTCCCGTTTCACGAGGTTGAAATTCGGAACCACGAGCGATTGGTAGTCAGGAAAATATTCACTTAGTGTGACCCTTGGGAGCTCGATCACAATAGATCAGCGACATACTGACTGGAGCCCCATCTCTTCGCGACAAATCACGTAGAAATCGCCTGATCCTATCTCCGAGCCGTCGGATTTGGACTTACAACTTTTTATTATTGAATTTTTCGTCCCACGATATTTTCCGGCTGAATGGAAGGGTGTGCTAACAGGTAATGGTGACCTTTTTACTTTTATAATGTTCAGTAGAATATGTTATCTCTGCGGATTCTTTTCGCATATTCCGTCATGATATTTACGTAATTGCTTCTGTATGTATGGTAAGGTATTCCAATTACTTTTTAATAAAAAATTGCCATTTCTATTTTATTTTCAACGATGTTTTAATTACGCTACGGATTCTGAATAGTGGCCGGTTATTTTGAGGTACTTTTAGTACCCGCGTTTTTATTTATTCATATTTTAAGAGTAGAGATTAAAACATGAATATTCAATGTAGATCGTACCTACGCATAAAATGCTTACCGCCAGAAATATATCACTCTTCTTCGCCCCTTAAAATGGCTGAAACGAGGGAGAAAATAAATAGGATTTCTATTAGTTTATTTAGAATCAGAAACTGAATTTGTGCTAGCTTTTCAGGAAAATTTACAGGATACATGTATCGTGGAACATACTTTACAAGGCGAGGCGAGTCGGAAATCTCAGGACCGATCTACTGTCGTAATGAATTCGAGTAAGCAACTGAATTTCTATTACCCTAATCTGATCAACTTTAACGAAATCATCCCGGCTTAGGCTGAGTACCTACTTTGTAATTTTAAGCCGCAACTTTTGTACAAGTTTTGTCCATTTACTTGTTGCGTCTAATCATGTTCGACATGTTTCTAACTTTAATAGAGAAGTGAAAACATTACGCTAAAGTAACGCCAAGATAAGCAAACTTTTACAGTACCTAATAGTTTAAACGCTACGTCTTCCGGTACGCGCTCGCCACTCCAGAACCTTAAGGCCCCATCGGCCATCTCTTCTGCGAGCAATGTGCCCTGCCCACTGCCACTTAAGTTTGGCAATTCTTCGGGCTATGTCGGTTACCCTGGTTCTCCTGCGGATCTCTTTATTTCTGATGATGATGATGTGGTAGACCGACGACCTTGTGAAGGCCGCAGGAACCTGTTGGATGCGTGAAGCAGAAAACCGGTCGAAGTGGAGGTGCTTTCAGGCCTTTGTCCAGCAGTGGACATCTTTCAATGACGAAGATGGGCAAATAACAATAATAACCTCACGAGTCGATCGAAGGCTTGCCGCGGGCGGTTCCTGGATTGGTGACCCATACCTACATATCGGGACCCAAGCACGTTAAGTCGTTGGTCTCGGCTGTCATTCGTAGATCTTTGACAGCCATTACGGGTCGTCAGAAAAAGTCTGACAACCAGTCTTATCAAGGAGTATCGTGTACCCAGTAACTGGATTGTGGAGGTTACATAGGCAGTCACTCTATGTGATATATACTGGTATTCAACCGCATCCGGTTAGACTGGAAGCCAACCCCGAAATAATAGGGAAAAGGCTAGGCTTATTGATTGTAAATACGTATTTATTTCCCATCAATATGACTGTTTTACCAATAAGCAATCAGATTTTATAATGACCATTTCCATTTCCAATAATGACTTGAAATCGTCAGCCAAAGCACAATAATGGAAATAGAATTTTGGCATTCCATAATCAGGCAATTCACGAAAATCATCAGCTCATTCAATATGGCTATGCGAGCGAGCAAAAGAGCATAATTTTACTGTTTTATGATTGGTAAACATCGGTACGAGTAACGACCGGTAGCCATCCAGAGCACGCGCACTCGAACCCGCAACTCTTGACCCGAAAACCTTGTTCGTTTATACCCCAGAAAATCATCCAATAATATATATCTGAAGCATTCTTGTCTGGCTGTGAAAGGCAGCAATTGTAGCCGACGATTTACTTATGTTGGTACGGTTTCACAGGTTCAAAACAATCAGGAAATTTTTCGGGCGGTAGATTTTCCATTACGTTTGTACGATTTTCAATTGTTTTACTGAAGGGTTCCTCTGTTTGCGTTATTTTTGAGTTATTTACTACGGTCAGGGAAATTAATGTTTATTAAATGGTTACACTAAGTCGATTGGTCGTGTTTTAGTCAAGTGTAAATAATGATAGTTATGTTTTGAATATACGGACAATTTAAGTTGGTTGTCAATTTGATAAACAAAACATTTACCTGACTTTACAAAGTTGGTTTGATCAGAATCACAAATCCAAACTTATCACAGTTATGACGCCTGCTCGTAAATAGGTACATGACAATTTATTTACAATCAAGGTAACCGGGTAGCGACAGGCATGGAGGTCATGGAAACGAAAAACAAAACGAGTTTGCGCACAATACGTTTTTATAACGTTAATAAAGAAAGAAAGAAAAAGTATTTATTGAAACTCGCACAGGAAGATTACAAACTAACCTAAATACACTCTTAGAAACAAATAAAAAATGGGATAAAGAGATGTTTTACTTCAAAACAAGATCGCTGAGACAGAAACATAATATTTACAAGTACTTACAACATAATGTCTAGCTAACTTTTAACGAGTTCTGTTCCTAGATGTCCGTCTCAGCTGAACTATTTGGAGTGGCTGTCCTCAAGTTAAAAAAAATGTCTCTTTTACGAGAGTCGACTCAATAAAACATACTGTGGCGTATCTCCGAAGCGAAGTATATAAGTAACGAACATTAATTTATTGTCGTTTAACATTTTACAGGACTCGTTAGCGGAAAAATCTAAAAAAATATTGTTGAGATTGTCTTCCTTTTTGTCAAAATAATTAAGGTAGTATATAGTATTATTTTTTTCGGAGTACAGTGGATCCGTAAAAGTCAAACGTATTTTTTGGCCATCCTAAATATTATAGTATAAGTAAAACAACTAAGAAATAAAATCACACGTTAGTAAATAATTCTATGTACGAGTAGGTACCTATTTCAATTGGATTTTCACCGTTTTGCCTCGTCCTAATTCCTCCAAAACATATTTCTTCGAAACAAAAATCTGCACACATTTAACAGAACCAGGATTACCAAAAAATACAGCATCACCATTTATTCTGATAAACCCAATGTGTGAGAGCAATCATTAATCATTCACCACACAGAAGGCCCGCGAATGCGTCAATCGATACGTTATGCTGGGACGCCTTGTTGATCTGTTTGTGTTGCCTGTTCTGCTAGACGACGCTTGATTGTTGTGTTTCAGTGATGTTGCTAGGAATTGTATAACTTTAGAGGAACAAATATTCCTCGATTGATAAGGGAGGAAACTTCGACCGGCCGCGATTTTGTATGGTGGATATATTGCCCAACCCTAGTCGTATGTCGATAGTCAGATGTTTCAGTTCGAATAACTTGATCTCCTTCACCTATGCGTCAATCCAATCATTATACTGGGACGCTTTGTTGATCTGTGTGTGTTGTTATACTGATATGGCTAGGAATTTTGGGGTTGGAGAAGTGCCTCATTGAAAAGAGAGAAACCTTTGATCAGGAGGGTATTGTCACTTCTGGTGGGCTCATAATTTCCCAACCCTATAGTCAGATGTCGATAGTCAGCGATCTCCTGCGCCTATGCATCAACTGATTAGTTATGCTGGGACACCTTGTTGATCGGTTCAGTTAAACGGCGCTTGATTGTTATGTTTTAGTGACGTTTTTATGGATTTTTTTCGATTGATAATGGAGGAACCTTCGATCAGACGTGGTTTTATCTATTGGGGTACTGCCCAATGGTATTCAGATGTCAAAAATCTGGTATTTCAGTTCGAATAATATAGTCTTCTGCGGCCTATGCGTCAAGCAATACGTTATGCTGGGACGCCTTGTTGATCTATTTGTGTTGCCTGTTCTGCTAAACGACGCGTGACTGTTGTGTTAGGTTGCCGGAATGTTGCTAGGGACCAGTGCAGGAAATAGGTTTAAAGTTTCGTCCGTTGAGAAGGGAGACACCTCTGACAAGACGGATATTGTATGTCTGGTGGGCTACTACCGCAGGCTAATCATATTTCGTCAGTCAGATTTTTCAGTTCGATGGTTGACCCTGTCCAATCTACGATTCAACAAAACTTTCAAGGGTTATAGGGAATAACCCTTGAAAGTTTTGATGATTCGTAAGTTGATTTAGAAGTACAATTCTCAAACCCTAAGGGCTCTTAACCTTAGTCCTTCCCCAATTCTTCAGGTAACCCCCATTCTTCAATATTGAACTTACGATTTCATGACTCAGTGGGTGATAGTTGTAGAGGAGTCTTAGAAGTATTTTACATGGTCAGTAAATTATTCCATAAATAAAAAAAAATTGGGTAACATAAACTTACAGTTTACTTGTATGTGTATGGAAACTAAATTACATGAAGTCCTTTCTTACGCACTATGACAGTAATTTTCTTACAGAAAATAAAAGTTTGAAGGTATGAGGGAATATAATGTAAATAATTCAAAATTAATAAAGTAATTTATCATCGTCAACAACTGAAATACCTGTCAAGAATTTCAAATTGCGTAATCCGAACTTTTTGACAATTCTCGAGAATTGATCGCTCAAGTGATTAAGTATTTATCAATTAAGTTACTTGAGAACATGCTTAGATGGCACTGGGCATTATAAATTATTTAATTGTCGAGAACGCCCATTAAGTTTGAGAAATAGTGACGGTTAATTAAGATTCAGAACTTCAAACTTCGTTAATAGAGCAAAAGTTTGAAAAGCTCAGCTAAACTGATGGAAAATTCAATGCTATTGGGTTGACTAAATCTCATAGAGCTGCAGCCAATACGGCCTGGACAATTAATTCATCTTGTTAGCGCGTAAATGTCAATAGATGGACATGGACTTTCCGTGCACATTACACACAACGCTATATATAACAAACGGTTATGTGGAAATATTATCGTCATCATCTGCCTAGCCTTTTCCCGACTATGTTGGGGTCGGCTTCCAGTGTAACCGGATGCAGCTGAGTACCAGTATTTTACATGGAGCGACTGCCTATCTGACCTCCACAACCCAGTTACTGGGTAATACGATACCCCTGGTAAGACTGGTTGTCAGACTATCGGAGTTCTGACGACCCATAACGACTGTCAAAGATCTACGAATGACAGCCCGGACCAACAACTTAACGTGCTTTCCGAAACACGGGGTCTTGGAATGTAAAGGTGGTCACCCATCCAGGAACTAACCTCCGCAAGCGTAGCTTAACCGCATCGATTGACTCGTGCGGCTGTTACTACTTAACCACAAGCCCCTCTGCCAATTCTGTTATAATGATATAACATGGCATCACACCTGTTTTCGCAAAGTGTTTGGCAGAGGTGTTGCATCCACATTTCGCCAATTATTTTTAAGTTCCATGTGACGACATGGTTGGCGCAGTGGCTGAGCGATCGACTGCTGCGCTGCGTGTCGCGGGTTCGATTCCCGCACGGAACAAATATTTGTGTTGCCTACAGGTAGTTGTTCCGGGTCTGGCTGTTTGTGTATGTGAGTTTAAATGTATGTAAACGCACCCACGATACAGGAGAAATTCCTAGTGTGGGGCAACGTTTTTATAAAAGAAAGAAAGAAAGAATTAAGGCACAAATCCAGATTCTGGGCTGCAACTGACCGACTTCTTGACAATTCAAAAGTGCCTGTAAATGGTTTAATTGAAATAAATGCTTTGAGTTTGAGTTTGAGAAATTCCTAGCGGAAAACCCAATAACAATTTGCCTGATCTGTGAACCAAACCCAGGACCTCATGCTCAGTCAATGTTATAATGACGCGTACAAAACTTAAAGACAGCAATATTAAAATGCACCAGTGCGTGGACGCTAATGTCAACTTAACAGATTTTGTTCCTTATTTGCCATATTTCTTGAGTATAGAATAAGTCTATTGCAGTTTGTGTCTATAGATTTATTCTGCTGCAACTGATTGAATTACCCAATGGTAATTAAAAAAACGATCATCTTGGACTTATCCGTCTCAACGCTGTATTCAATAATACAGCGTTGAGACGGATAAGTCCAAGATGATCGTATTTTTGCTGTCTCTTATAAAATGCAGGAACTCCCGGATATCGACTTTGAAATAGAGAAAGAGCTTCCTTGTAAGATCTTGCTCATTTTTCGAAAACAGTTCTTGTTTGTGCAGTATTCGCAGTTTAAGAAAATAATAATGATTAAATTACACCGCTTATCTATACATCTATGCAAATAAATTAAATTGAATTGTCCGTTTGTAATGTCAAAATAACAGCTTTTTATTAGCGGTTCCGGTAGCACATTCATTTTCGACATCCGCGCGAACGAACCCGCGGGCAGGAGCTAGTCGTCGTTAATAAATTAAAGCGTTTAATAGCACTCGTATTGTGTTGTGACTAATGAATAACAAATAAGGGATTCTTATCTACCTAAATTTACTTTATAATTTATGTTCATTGTTGTGTCTTAATAATAAACAGCCCATTAAAATTCCTCAATAGCCGACGTAGGCATTTCATGAAATATGTGCCACCATAAAAACATGAAAATAAGATTTTTGTGAATAACATTTTAGAATGCGAGACCCTTTTCAAAGCGCTCTCTCGACGAAATTAAGCTTTATTATATTCCTGGGCCTGTATTATGACTTTGAAAATACGTAGCTTTGCCCCCCTGTGACGAATCATTCGACCTTGGAAAGATCTCGACGTTTCTGAAGCACAGTACGTCTGACAGCGTGTGTGAAAACGACATAAAAATGAGGAAAACGTTGCGAAATTGATTTTGCTATAATAAAAAACACGCGAATATGAAAACTGGAGTACCTACCTACTTGTTATCGTAACTTCTGAGTTCATATTTTCTCCTTCAGCAGTCTTTCTGATGATGTGTTACATAATTTACTTTGTATTGTGGCGGCATCTACATCGTTACATACGAACTACGCGTCATACCTACTGACGTCACGCAAAATCCTGCATCGCGCAAGCAGAGTTTACAGCGCGACTAGCACATATACAACGCCCCGACATCCGTCGTCAGTTGCCCGCCAGACACAACACTCGTCTGGACGAAAGATCCTCACTTTTCTATGGAGCATGAGTAAACTCTAATCCCTGTTCCTCATACCTCCATAGCATTATGTGAGTAGGTGACACAAATATTAAAAATAAATACAATAAGGTATAATCCGCAATATTTTAACACACCCTTATTGACTTGTTGATTATTTACCGTGTACAACATTCATAATTACTTTCAAGACAAAAAAAAAATTAAAACAAACGTTCACTACAAACTGGTAAGCCGATTATCTTCATGCACGTTTAAGTCAGGATTTGAAATAATTTTTACTCTATGTAGAAGAAGCTGGCTTTGTGTTGTTAATACGGTTGGTAAAATGACAGAAACCACACTATTAATTATCTATTAGGGCATTTTATTGGTTACTGTGGACCACATTGTAAAAATTAATAATAAAATAATTAGATTTCCTATTTGTAAGTAATGTAACTTAAGTAGGTAACACATCCCACTTTTTTTAAATTCATCTAAATTAACCTTTTAAACCTACTTAATTTTCATGATGTAACCGTTAATTTGAAACAAAATATCAACACAGGCGCGTACAGACAAGCTCCAAATAAATAATCAGCGCCGATGCGGTATACTACAAGTCGAGAAAATTCCTCTCGGGAGCAATAAAGATCCCTGGTTTCAGTGCGTTGTCCACGACTCGACTCTTTTTAAATAAATAAAAAAAATACACACACATAACCCAACATCAAGCTTGTATTCACAGAAGGATTAGGCAGAGGTGCATCTATATGGGCACTATTCTTGACCCCGAGCTGATACTGAGAAATTCCTAAAGGAAAAACCCAAACGAAAAACATCCGGCGAAAAACCGACAAATATTATCTCTCAAGTTTTCAACGGGTAACACGTACACATTATGGAGATATCATTTTCAGAACAAGGTAGCAGAGCTTTGTCGACAAATCCTTACATATCCACTACTCTCTCAGGTTCATGCGAATGAATACGCCTCTACTGAACATGTCGACAAATCCAATATGCCTCTACATATTATGTCAATGGGTAAACTAGACTTTGTAAGTCTCGTAAAAAAGCAAATGAAAAACTAGTCATGCTCACATACATCTTCAAGGATTTATTCTGGAGTTCCTTGATGTATTTTATTGTACGCTAGCTTTGCATGTGTCGCTCGCGTGGAGGTAGGGACTTACCCTACGGAAAGGTCCTATGTCTTAACCCTAGTTATGTTCTAATTGTGTGCAAAATTTCATCGTAATCCGTACAGATCGACCGTTAATGTGTGAAAAGGTAACAGAAAAACTGACACAGCCGCTTGCGTGGATCCTATCCCATATTAAATCACGGTATGTTGGCATTTTGATTTCGGAAAATCATAATATCATACCCTCATATAAGAAATAACCTGACAATAATATGTACGCTACTAAAAGAAATGGTATATTTGACTTTTAATAAAAACGAATCAGGTAAACTGAGCAATATTTCTGACGCGGCTGTCAGTTGAATATTCGTAATTCATTTTTTATAAGACTCGAAAAAGGTATCGAAGAAAGCTAATTAAAACATTCAGAGATATTTCATGTCGCTGTGTTTTATTTTTATAAGTGTAGAAGTTATTTAATATTTGCTTTATAGACTGGAGAACTTCGTGGTAATATTTTAGTTCAAACACTGTTATGAACAGTAATAAAACGATAAAAATCTAAAAATACAACTAGGTAGCTTTATTTACATGGGAGTTTTTAGCCTTTGGACAAACAACTAATTAAATTTATTTATTGGGTTTATATTTAGTCTAACCTAACTACTACGTATATAAATTAGACGCTTTTACAAAAATACAATACGTAGGTATACGGCTTCAGAATCACACGAAATATTTTCAATCGAAAGTGACAAGGTAAGTTTCCCAATTTTTTTGGGAAATATTCAATTAATCTTCCAAAAACTTGCTCAAACTTTTTTAAATGAATGAATCTCTAAAATCTTTTTGGGCACACTTTTTTTTTATAAATGTGTCTTTTTTAATTTTTGCCCTTTTCTCACAGCTAGTTGCAGTAACTAAGCTAGGAAGCCCCAACCAAACGGGTTAGGTAAATAGTGACCAACCACTCACGAGCAGAATTGGACTCAGTAAATAAATTAACCTACTCCGACCAAATGGGTAAGGTTAGGTTAGAAGTAGCTATGACCAACAATTCGCGAGCCGAGCGAGCGAAGCTACAGGGCCGCAGGAGCCGTCGGCGAGCGCTAAATCGAAGTTGGTCGCAACTACTTAGCTATTTAGTTTTTTAGGACCCGAAAATAGGAATTATTAGATGTTCACAAAAAGTGGCGCATTCATTATATTAGAGTGTTCAATAATAAGTAATTTTAGCAAAGCAAAATGGGAATTATTTGAGGTTCGATTAAATACTATATTTTATAAAAATACAATTACGAGTATGTATGTTCAGATTCACACGACATTTTTTCAATCCAAAATCACAAGAAAAAAAACCGCGTAAAATGGCGAATGAGCTCAAAATACCAGATAGCAACAGTTATTATTGTTTGTTGTAATATATTATCGGTCTATTTTGGCTGCAAGTTCCAATGCGGCTGAAATGTTGAAGAACTGGAATCCGACATAAAACTTTATAGCCCCCAATGATATAAATGCTGCGTTATATACCTGACCGTGAAACTGTTATAGTTGTTACATTTCACGAACGCGCCTCAATTATTGCAATTTATACCTTATAACAATGACATACGACATGAGAATCACATGACGCGCGCTTGGGAGATGCAAGAACTATACCACTGTTATAGTACAGACTGCCATCAAATATATCAGATGTCTACTTTTATTTTGTTGACTTGCCCTTCGTTGAAGGTAGGTCTGGCCATGATCGGTGGTTCTAGTTGCTAGGTCATGATAGACGATACGATACATGAACAGACTTGTGGTTAATAAGACCGAGCAGATGAAACTTGATGCGAAAATTATATAAGCATGTATAAACGGAGAGGCGACGCTGTCTACAGGAAAAGTTCCCAGCATTCAAAAGGCTGGCAGTATTGCTACGTGCATTTTTTTACATCTTATTTTGTAAATATCTTGTTTGAAAATAAAATTAGGTAAAACTTGAAAAAAATAAAAAACAAATAAACTAATTTGGCTTTAAATTCAGCCTTATCAAGGTCCTCCTTATTAAAGCGCCATTTGCAAGCAAAACAAATTATTTACAAAACTATTTCTAAAAATGAGGTATGCAAGGTGAACTTTAATATATTTAGAAGCCTTGACCTTTCTTCAAAACCACCTACTTTATTACACATCACCTAACCCAACAAAAATAACATAAACAAAACTTTCTTAAAAAATCTGGCCTACCAAGAAAATTCATTACAAACTTTTACTAGCGTAATTAACTGTAAAGAGCTGTTCGGGTCACCGCTTAAATCCGGCTGAGCAGTAACTAATGTAACAAAGCTGGGTTCCTACCTCCCCTGGCAATCCCCGGGTTTCTGTTACCTCAGATACAAGTAGGTACCGAGTCACCCCAGGCTACTGCCACAAAGTAGATAGCTACAGAAAGTCAGCTTCATACAAGGAGCGGAAACGCACGCACACATTGACGCATACGGAGATCTTACTGTCTCAAACAAATGCCAGTCGTGAATGCACTTGCACTTGCTGTATATGAAGCGTGTGTATGTGTGCGTTTATTTTCTCTTGTTGTAGGAACTGACCTTCTGTACCTAAGCCATTTTGTGTTACGGCAGTCTATAAATAATTCTCGACAAACTCCCGACGGGAAAAATCGAAACGTTCGGCCTAGTCGAGAATCCCCGAAGATTCGCACTATCGTTCATAATTTAGCCATCAAGGAGATTAACGGTGAGTTGTATTGCTTTTGTGCCCTGAATATCAAGAAAGGTTGATTTGTTTCTTGGGAAAAATATCATTGTTTAATTTATTATCACCATTTAGTTCTTGCACTTGGAGGGGATTGTGAGTTAGTACTAACAGCCGCATGGATCGATTAGGGTAAGCTACGCTTGCCGCGGTCGATTCGTAGATGGGTGACCATCTTTACATACCAAAACCCATCAGGCACGGATGGACCAATTGGTCCCGGCCGTCATTTGTGGATTCGCATTCGTTACGGGCCCAGTAACTGGGTTGTGGAAGTCAGATAATCAGTCAGTCGCTTCATGTAAAATACTGGTATTCAGCTGCACCCGGTAAGACTGAAAGCCGACCCCAACATAGTTGGGAAAAGGTTAGGCAGACGAGTTCTTGTACATCTTCTACAACCTAAGTGTTGGCGACTGGCTGGTTAGTCGTTCCTTTTTTATAAATCTGTTTTTTAAACTATTTTATTACTTAATGACAAATGATGTATTTTTCAGTTGTTGTCATATAGTTTGCTGCTAAGTGATAAGTGAGTGTACTCATTCTCTTGGTTCTGCTAATAATTATCTTAATTTACTGTGACCCTCTTTGTTTCATTTTCCATTCTTTTTACATTTAAATACAGTCCACATTCGTCCACATTTTTGGTCCTTCATCGTACCATGAGTCGTATTTAAAGAATAAATCTAACTATTCTATGAGATGGTATTTACCTCACTTTGGAGTTTTTCACCCACAAAAACGCAAGCTAAGGGTTGTCCATGATGCAGCAGCATTAAGTAGGGGTGTTAGTTTAAATAGTATGCTGCTACAGGGCCCAGACCTTTTACAGTCACTTTTAGATATCTTATTTCGCTTTAGGGAGGGACCTATAGCGTTCAATGCGGATATTCAAGAAATGTTTCCCCAAATTAAGATAAAAGAAAGCGACCGCGACGCGCTTAGGTTTTTGTGGCACGATGGCATCTCACAGGGTGCAGTAAAAGAATTTAGAATGTCTTCTTTAATTTTTGGTGCAGTTTCTAGCCCATTCATAGCTTTGTATATAAAAAATAAAAACGCGAAGGAGTTTGAGAGTGAATACCCCGCAGCCGCGCACGCTATCATTCACGACCATTATATGGACGACTTTATTGGAAGCCAATTCGATCTTTCCGACGCCGTACGCTTGGCTTCCGATATTGTCACGGTCCACAAGAAATGTTGTTTTGGAATGCGTTCATGGGTGTCAAACGTACCAGAAGCACTTGCGTTGGTGCCCAAAGAGCTTCATAGCAACTCAGACTGCAACTCAGACTCCGACGTCAATCTACCTCCTAACAATGACGTAGGCACGTTAGGGATAAAGTGGAATCCTTTAAGCGACACCTTAGGCTTTCGCACGGGCGATAAGGACTTAGGCACAAAATTAACTAAGCGTAGTTTGCTCTCTAGAGTCATGAGTGTCTATGACCCTTTAGGTTTGCTGATGCCGATAGTAATACAGGGTAGGATTCTGTTACAAAGATTATGGAGGGAAGGAATTGATTGGGATTCGCCTATACCCACCAAGTATGAAACCGAGTGTAAAACATGGTTTGGTCAGCTCAAGTTAGCAGCAAATTTTCGAATTCCACGATGGTACGCGGGTAAGCCAGGCGTGTGTGATACTCAGCTCCATGTCATAGCTGATGGGGGGGAACAAGCGTACGCTTGCGTCGCATACTGGCGATTCACTTTTAATGACGGTTTAGTCTCTCTTGCCTTAATTGGTAGCAAAGCGCGTGTAACCCCTCTGAAGCCTCTCTCTATCCCGCGAGTAGAGTTACAAGGAGCGCTCATCGCGACACGTTACGCACAAACTATTTTAAGTGCCCATCGCACAAAACCTTCCGCTGTTTTTTATTGGACCGATTCTACAACGGTTTTAAAGTGGATTCGCAGCGATGCACGTAGGTTTAAAGCATTCGTTGCTCATAGGTTAGGGGAAATTTTAGAGTCCACGAACCCCTCCAACTGGAGATGGCTTCCAAGCGACCTAAACATAGCGGATGATGCAACAAAACCGAAAGATATGTTTTTTACAGCGTCACACAGGTGGTTCACTGGCCCCACTTTTCTGATCAATCCTCCAAATCAATGGCCTCGTCAACCAGAGTACACATTAGAGTGTCCAACGGACGAGGCTTTACGCGTGTCCGAGCTAAAGCCCGAGTTTACCGGAGTTCTAGTAGATGCCCCTACCTTTGAACTGTCGGTCCCAGATGCTACCCGATTCAGTAGTTGGTTACAGTTATTACGAGTCACAGCTCGCGTTTTTCAGGCCGTCAGACATTTTAAGTCATTTTCTAAATCTCCGCGTTTATCCACAGAAGCCGCTCGCGACGCTGCGTCACTCTCGCAGCTGTCCGCCGCAGACATCGTACAAGCAGAGCAGCTCCTACTTATGAAGGCGCAGGTAGATAGCTTTGCCGAAGAACTCAAGATGCTGAAAGCCTCACAACCATTGCCGAAGGGCAGCCGCATCGCTGCGCTCGCCCCAGTGCTCGACAAAGATGGCTTGCTCAGACTCGACTCACGCATAAAGTCCACTCCTGGGGTGTGCGAGAGTGTGAAAGCACCGGTCGTAGTGGACGGCCATCATCACATCGTCCGTCTAATCATCATGCATAAGCACATCGAAGCTGGCCACGGTAACCACGAGCTTGTACTGAACGAACTAAGGCAACGTTTTTGGATCATAAGGGCACGAACCATAATACGTAGCGTCGCTAAATCATGCCTGCAATGCAGAAAGCAAAATGGCCGATTTAGAGTGCCGCCTACGGGTGATTTACCTCCAGAACGGCTAGACCATCACAAACGACCCTTCACGCATGTCGGACTTGACTACTTTGGGCCTATAGAAGTGGCTGTAGGCCGACGCCGAGAAAAAAGATGGGTGGCACTCTACACATGCCTGGTTACTAGAGCCATTCATCTAGAGATAGTGGCTTCGTTATCGGCAGCCTCAGCAATTATGAGCCTAAGGCGCATGATGGCACGTCGAGGGACTCCAACTACAATATTTTCTGACAACGGGACCAACTTTGTCGGCGCAAGTCTTGAGCTGGCCGCCTTATACCATGGAGACGTTCGGGACTTCGCAACCAACCGCCGAATCTCATGGCGTTTCATACCGCCTGCCTCGCCTTTTATGGGTGGCGCGTGGGAGCGGCTGGTTCGCTCAGTGAAATCCGCGCTACACAGCACACTAAAAGAAAGGGCACCTAAAGAGGAGGTCTTAGCCACTTTACTACTTGAAGCGGAGTCCATCATAAACTCCAGGCCGCTCACGTACGTCCCTAGTTCACCAGACACCCCAGAGGCCATAACACCATTTCACTTCATCCTCGGCTGTTCATCGACTGCTCAGTGGCCCGTCGACTTATCGGACAACGATCTCTTACGCCGGTGCGATTGGCGGCACGCTCTTCGGTTGGCTGATCACTTTTGGGAGAGGTGGCTAAAAGAATACCTGCCGACTTTGATCCCACGAGGACGCAGAAGAAACGTCACGAACTTTTGCGAGGGTGACGTAGTTGTCGTGGTCGACAACACCCTACCACGGGGTCTTTGGCTTCTGGGTAGGGTAACCAAAACATTTACGGGACCGGACGGACTGGTGCGCGTTGTGGATGTAGCCACCAAAGGCGGGATTTTACGTCGACCAGTCCGCAAACTCCTACCACTTATGGCTGACCCCCAGCCAGTTGCCACCAGGGTTTAGTGTCCCACTAGGGGCCCGGAATGTTGGCGACTGGCTGGTTAGTCGTTCCTTTTTTATAAATCTGTTTTTTAAACTATTTTATTTCTTAATGACAAATGATGTATTTTTCAGTTGTTGTCATATAGTTTGCTGCTAAGTGATAAGTGAGTGTACTCATTCTCTTGGTTCTGCTAATAATTATCTTAATTTACTGTGACCCTCTTTGTTTCATTTTCCATTCTTTTTACATTTAAATACAGTCCACATTCGTCCACACTAAGAGTTGCGATATATTAAGAGCAGCCATTCCATCTCTGTCTATTTAAAGTCAGTTCTGGCTAACAAGCAACAACTCATTGTAAAAATAAAGCGTTTTATTTGAAGTAAACCCCAGTCTATCCTTATGAGATAAATTGTATTCCCCACAGCAGTGCAAAGTTCCAATGCATACATTCAATAAAACCAAATTATACTTTAGAAGTCTTTGCGTCCCTGTCAAGTGTACAACTCGCTGTTTGCAAGTTTTTGTTCTTCGTGAAAAAAGAACTCTTCTTTTATTTGGACAAGACCTTAGTTTTAGTTAAATAAAAGAAAATTAGGATCATGAGAGCAGTACCTAATGGTTTTTGGACGGTAGTGAAAACAGAGAGAGAAAAACTGTGATCTCTTTCCCTCCCTTGTCAACAGTCAGTTGGTTGAAGCGATCCCGGGAAAACCTGAAGGCTCAATAATAATTACAGAGTTAGAAAATTACTACTGCAATTATTCATATATTATATGAGTTTTCTTTTTATGATATTGTAAATAGTAGGCTATGAACATTTGAAGTGTGTAGCAAATTTTCGTTTTGTAGATAAATACAGGCCGATATGATGGATATTTTAAAGAGTGGCTAGACTTTACCTTCATGTTGTTTTATGAGTGGAAGTATTTAGTACTTACCTGTATAAAATTGCTCGGAATTTACTTTTATGTTTTCCCATTTTCTGGGAAAAGGCTAGGCAAATGATGATGATGTTTTCCTATTTTCTTTTTGTGTTCGTGTATAAAAGTGGGTCAAAATTATAGTTAGTTTGATGTAATTAAAATATTGTTTTTATAAAATAAAATTAAAATGTATATTTTTGTAACATTATAAAACCATCTAGATTTTTGTGAGAATCGTTCACAAAAATCTAGATGGATTTATAATCCCGTTTAGCAGTATAAAGCTTTGAATGTCGCTGCAGTGAAGGAACCTTTTTTGACTTTGCAAATAAACGTGTTGCCATCAAACAATTTTAATTAAATTAGAAACGACTCTAACAAAAACAACATAAAAATCCGAACCCTTTTTCTCAAATGCGATGAAAAGCCATTAAAATGTTTTTTAATATGATTACGCGAATAACTCGCTTTCATATTTGAACGAAAATAATCCAAAGCTTTTTAAAATAAAAGAATAAAGGGTAAATATTTAAAATATAAATTATTTTCTCTCAAACTTACTGAATAGATCATCAAATTTCAGGAAACGCTCTGAGAATAATAAAATATAAGCAAACATTTTTGTTTTCAAAATCTCTAGTGATTTTGACTGCCTGACTACCTGCTGACTTCACAAAATCAGACAAGTAAACAGATATTTTAATTATGGAAAAGGGATGATACGCATTCGCGTTCACTTGTATTCATTAGTGCTATTTTTGTTCATAGAGATTATTAAATCGGTGCAGACCAATGACTGTATTACATTAATTTCATGGAAACATTTAGAACTTCAACATCTTAATCATCTCAATTAATATTAATTAAAAATCACACTCAATCTGAAAAAAAACCCACTTAAGAAAAAAGTCGAATATAAGTCTGAAATCGCCAACCAGCTTTGAGCTAGCTTGGTGATCAATGCTCATACCTTTTCTGAATGAGAAGAAGAATTTGCTCTGCAGAGGGACAATAACAGGCTGGTTTTATTATTTAAAAAAAAAGATCGTTCGCAAGATTAACCCGTATAACATAAACGTATATCATAAACATGTTATTTTATAAGAACGTTATGGGCAAGGACTGTCCCCTATCAATATTATAATTTTCCCCACACTGACCTAGAAATGCAATGCGTTTTGGTTTTTCCGCGTGCAAGAAGCGGAAGAATTGGACTACTAGGGCGCTTTGGCGAAATGTGATGATGTTCTTTATCTTAAGGCTATATCAAAATTAATTTCGCGGCAATTATGACTAAATAATAATCTTTTGAATCAACAATATATCCATCAAAATTATATTTGCCGTAAATTGTCCTATTTTTACGAAATCCATCAAAATTCAATTTGGATCAACACAACGTTAAACAGTTCTGAAATTTGTAAAAAAAAAACATATTTTCGCGGGCTACATTTACGGAACTAATTATATTGATATAACCGTTTGCGTTATTTAAAAGTACTAGGCATGCGCACGATCAATTTGTTAATCAATGATGGCTAGTTTGACCACCTGATGAGTTAGCGGATCCTCAGGGAAATTACAGTAGGTACAACAGTTTGATATACGTGGACGTTAGGTCGTCCTTATTCACTAAAATATTCATAGTCCATCGTTTTAAACCCTATTACAAAATCAAGTTTACTTTAGCCCAGGCTTAAACCATCGAGCCCTATTAGAATTTCGAACTCTTAACAAAAAAAAAAACTAACGTCAAACACGAGTCTGAGAGTTGTCAATTCTATATTAAAAAACTTTACCGTGTTCTGAATAAAGTTTGTAGTAGCTCAACTGACACTAATAAGACACAATTACTTTTTCAATTGTTACCGATCTTTAGGAGATTTCCCGACATCGGAGCGGATATTACAATATCGTGCTCGTTTTTAATAAGACGGGTATAGTCGTACCTGTACATTATCATGGTCAAAGATAATTATGACAAAAACCATTCCTAACATATTTAACACGACTGTCATACTGAACTTCGAAGCACCAACTCACTGGTGTGTGAGAATTATATTACGTGGATTAAGATAATGAAGTTCATGAAACACAAACTAAAATCATAAACTGTGCTAATATCGTGACTGAATGTTCAACCCTCTCTCAACAAGATTACAACCCGCTTGTGACGATACATGGTTGTGTGGTGACAGTCTGAATATAATGAATTTAGAATAAGGCTTTGAATATTGTTAATCTCCTGTTGGGCCGTCAGCATAAATAGGGAACCTACAGCTGAAGTGGAAAAAATGGCAACTAAATATTGGGTGGCACTGTATATCTTTTTGTAAGCAGAGGCCACATTTTTCATTCTTTTATTTATGGATGATGTCTCCATAGTAGTTAGAAAGGGGCAGAAGATACTAGGTGGGGCATAGTTTTTCGACTTTTGTAAAACATAGTGAGTATCTTAACATATTGTGTGATGTAGCTTTGCAAAATAGGGACTTCTTAACAATAATAGTCCTCCAGATCGAATTTCGGTCATAGCGGCCAATCTCAGCGGAGACCAGCCGTCGATGCGGGAGATATTTTAGTGCACAAGTGTAGGCGCATTAAAAGTTGTACTCTCTCTTCCCTCACTCTCACAGTCTGATGGAAGGGCAATCCGTAATAACAAAGTAATATTAACAAAAGAAATATAGTTTAGATACATACAATAGAATGACTGAATAGTGTCAACTGAAAATGTTCAAATGGTAGGAGAACTGAATATTACTTAAAGCTTAACGTTACCCTGAATATGTAGGAGCCCAATTTTGTTTCAGTGCAGTTGATTATATAGGCGAAAGCTTTCATGACGCATGGGTTTTTGCAATAATCTGTTTTTTCGTAGGATTGTTAAAATGTAGGTATATATTCGTATTTCAGTTGTTTGTTCGTTGAAGTAATTATTTATTTTATATATTATCATCTGTTGCCTGTATCCTAATCTACGGCAGCACAATGCACATAATACGTATGTGTATTTTCTATCATCTCATTTTTCTCATATGATTATCTCAGTTTTCACTTTCACAGCTAGATTTTCACACAATCCAACCATCTTTTTCTGGTCTGATTTTATTCTTATAGCTATCCAATATTATCGACATAAGTGCCAATTTCACATTTCCAAGTCTGTCACTTCTGTCACAGTTCATTAAAATACCCATTGTAATTGTTATGACTAATTACCATTTTGTTCTTCCCATAGGACAGTGTTAAGGGCAAGCGGCACCCGAAATGCGAAACACACTATCAATCCCAATCTCATAATTTTGAATCCTTTTGAAGGATGTAGCTAATCCATTGCTTCATATGTGCGACAAATTTGTCTGCTCAACAACGTAAATGACGCAGTGAATGTCGTTGAGCTGTCAAAATATAAGTCATTGCTAATGATATTATAGTCATTCAATATTTTCGAATAATGATAGTGTATTACGCAATTACCCGGCTGGTCTGACTCTATTCTTATAGTCATCCAATATTTTCAGAATTTCATTTCATTAAAATAGTCATTGACATTGTTCCGGTAAATTACAATTTTGTACTTTCCTTATCCATGAAAACGGTTTTGCGGCGCATAGTTCTTAAGTAAAGATTATTTTCTAAACTTGTAAAAATAAAATAATAATATGACGGTGTCAAGGACGGGTTTCCAAAAACAATGAGAATTGAGCTTGGCACATTATGAATTCCAATTCCAAAAAAAATAATAACAATTCACATTACTGGAAGAGTTCGTTATATGGATATACATATCTTCTTAGCTTAGGCTTTGTGCCAGGTTTAATTTTCAGTTGAAGTTTCTTCCAATTTGTCTTGTCGACGATATAGTGAATTATATTCTTGCCCATAGTTTTGGCTCCGACGCCTTAGTTTCCGTGAAGAAAACTTAAACTTCAAAATATGGTGCTTAAACTTTAGGCACCTAGTGTTATGATTATGTGGATGTTTTGGTAGTGTTTAATGAAAGACTTTGCAATACATCGCGAGGTTTAAAAGTTATGATAGTTAGTTTTACTAGAACTCATTTTTCTTCTACTGGATTTGTATATTTGTGCAACAACAAAGAATCTGATGCACACTTCATTAGTTTTTTTTTTGTCAACTGTGGGGTTCATGGATCAGCACGTCATCCGGTAAGGACCAGGCAAGGGCCGACAGTGCGTTGTGTTCCACGCGCGCCTCAAACAGATGTCAGCACTAACTGACGGAGTCCGTTAGGGCCGATGCCTGCCAGGGTCGCGGGTTGTTCGAAAGAGATACCGTGGCCCCTGGCACAGGCAACTGAAGGAACACGGGTGGGTTTTAGTCAGTAAAAGTCTGACACGCCCTCCCGCTCCGCCCAGAGCGGGAGAAGTTATTTGATAATTTCCCACCCAAAAAAAAAAGGGTTTCGTGGACAAGGAACACTGCGATGTTAAGAGTTTACGTTATTATTAAGAGCAGAACTTTAATAAAATCAACAAAATCATTTAATTATTCAAAACAGACTTCTACGGAAGCAATATCAAATTATTCCAGAGGTGTCAGCGCTCAACTTGAACAGTCTCGGGAAAATTGAAAATCATATTAAAAGGGTACCTATCTCAGTTCCAAACTCACAAAGTGAATCATCATTAGACCGTTTAGCGTTCACTGAATGTTTACGAATCCGCAGATTTGAAGCTGTAGAGACACAAAGTTAATGACAACAGCGGGCTCGGCCAACCATTGCCATATCTAATCTCTTGGGACTTGGAACATCGCCAAAATACAGATTAGCAGTCCACTAAGAATTATCCTTTGTGACCAAACTTTAAATCCGGTACAACTTCAATAACTTGATTTGGTTTTGGTTACTGAAAATTGTTATCGCAACTATTTTATGCCTTTGTTTGATTTCCTACTGTTTTTTTTTTTTGTATTTTGTTTGATTCGCTTTATTTATTTTTGGCGTGGGATTGAATTAATTATTTGATTCAATTATTTTTGACAGTATCTGCTATTTGATAAGATTTCCTACTGTTTGTAAGGTATAAGTTTTGGTCGAGGTGCTCTGAGATGATATAAGGCGGTGCTATAGAGCTACCTACCTATTGATGAGAAAGCGGATCCGGTACCTACAAATGTAAAAAAATCTTTCTTAGCGTTACAAAACCGAAATTAGTTTGTCTGCTAAACGTTTCAATTTGCGAAAAGGTGAACTTTTACTCTGGACTTTTCCAGAGTAAAAGTTCACCTTTTCGCAAATTTCAACCCCTTTCATAATTTTGATTGCGTGATAGAAGAATAGTACCGTTGGTTTTTATTCGCCTTTGCTTTTTTCGCGACAGCTTTTTTTTTGGCTAGTCTCTCTTTGTCTATGAAAAATAGTATAAAAATAGGTTCAATTAGACTGAAAGCTTTCATACGTAGGAGGCACAAGGCAATGTTGCACAAGGCACAAAGAAATGTTGCTCTTTGAAAATCCGAATTAAAAATAAGCCGTTGTAAAGGAAATGAAAATTGCAATATTTTGTTACACATTGAAATAATATTCCCGCGGATGTTACCGTTGAGA
The DNA here is from genome assembly GCA_927399505.1 of Luperina testacea. Taxonomy (NCBI): domain Eukaryota; kingdom Metazoa; phylum Arthropoda; class Insecta; order Lepidoptera; family Noctuidae; genus Luperina; species Luperina testacea. The sequence goes on along the minus strand of OV656763.1, from coordinate 7,061,417 downwards.
CAATGTAACGAAATACATACTTACTAATTGGTGCAGTTTTTTCCAAAGAATTTTTCTCGGGTACAGCAAGTTTCTTTCATGTTTAATGAGGAAAGTTTGATAATTGCGCTATTGGAGTCATTTGTATCTCTTTAGCTAGATAATTATTGCATGACGTCTTTTTTTCATTGTCTTTCGAAATGATAACTGGCTTTTTTTTTGTATTTCGCATTAAAACCTTCTTCGTATACTATTAGGCGCTATTGGAGGCATTTGCACCTCTTTATCTAAATAATATTTCATGACATCTTTTTTTTTTCATATTGTGAACTGATTATTTTTTGGTTCGCATTTCACATTAAAACCTTTTTCGTTTATTATTCCAGCCACACTACGGTGCAACATAAAGTACGTTACATTTTACATCAGCTTACATTAGCGGCGAACGCAACAAGTTAAGCCAGGGCTGACCTCGAAAGCCTTTTGTTAACACGATGTGATTATACATTTACCTCCGCTAGTGTGAATACACTTTTGTTCCAACCAACCTTATGGAAATTATAATTACCGTCGTCTTATTTGATAAGCGTGTCCATTATTTGAATATTTCGTCAATGGCTGTTCTTGAACTGGTATATTAGAAAGCTCATCGGTTTTTCAGAAAAAGACCGTTTGCAGGCCATGTTATAATAACGGTGGATTCCTCTTTGTTTAACGGTTAAAATCATTACGAAGCCCTCATTAAAATTTTATCATGTTTATTCATGGAAAAGCTTTCCGAAACGTAAAAGGTCAAACGCGCTTTCGGAATAGCTTTTAATTTAATTCATAATACCGTCGTAAGTAATTGAATTAGAAATAATGTGGTCTTTTTGAGCTTTAATCTTAAATTTAATTTGAATTTATTGTAACAAATAATTATAATTAGATACATACCGAAATAATTAAACAAACGCAGAATTCGGAGCCGAACGTTAAACGCTCGTTGAAAAAAAATACAAATAAGATTTTTTTTTTTTCACAAGAAGAACACTTGAATAAAAGATCACTTAGAACTGTTCACTTGTCCACTATATATTGTGCATAGAGTCGTAGACGCGTGTTGTACCGGGAGCGCGCGAGGCGTCCTCAGTGGGCGGAGGCGGCGGGTGCACTGGTCCTGCGTTCCCCGCCCTGCCTTCCCCTATACCTGTTACAGGTACGGTACGGTCCCCATACATCCAGAACTAAGTAGCTGCTATTGATGGACAAACCGAATTGATTTTCGCACGCCGCGATTATCGTGGGTTCGAATTTCGAATACTTCAGATAAAAAGTCTTGCTACATTTTTCTCGCTCGCAGTGCACCGCTTCCAGGAATTTGCCGGAGATTCATAAATTCTCGTCTAACGATAAACATTAGCTAGACTGGTGGTATTTACCGAAAAATCTTCGGTTATCACGAATAAGTAGGTACGTAAGTAACTTTAACGTGATTTTTATCCGTCGTCTTCTGTGTTTTGTAATGTCTATTTTTCAAACGGGCTTTCTGCAACCTTATAATATTTTATCAACATTATTTTTGTTAAGTCAGTTGTGAAGTGTTTTTATAAATAGAAATTCACCATTGACATCGGAAATATGATCGTGTGATGGCTTTTAAACGTCACATTTACCGCCAAAATAAACATTATAGAATTAAAACATCATGGCAAAATGACGTGTCGGAGCTTTAAAAAAAATAGTATATTACAATAGACAAGATGACGGGAATAAACAAAATGTTTGTGATTCGTTAAAGATACATAAAGATACCAGTATTGTATTCCGATAAACAATAGTTTATTGCGGAACTTTTTGTCAGATTGCAGATAATCGGATATTATTATTAAGAAAGAAATCCAAACTTTCTAAAACTAGTAATGTTATGAGATTAAGTACGTCATCGAGTGATATAAGGTTAGTTCAACAGGAGCATACAATACAGATTTCAGAAGAATAATACTTTCTATTTAAGTGTTAATTTCCTTCAGGCAGTCGGGGATTGAAGATGTTATGACATGTTTTCAGGTAAGCATCTCGATAGAACAGTCAGAGCAATTAATTGCTCAGCAAATCGACACTCTACGTCAATTTGCAGTGTTATAGTCATTTCATACAATTGTCAAAGAATTGCAGTTGTGACTTGAATATACAGACAATTTAAGTTAGTAGTTAATATTTGCTTAACAATAATTTTCCTGACTTTACCTAAAATTGAACATTCAGTTTTAATGTAACTAAACAACTTATCATTGCAATATATTATAATTTTGTCGTCCGCTATAACAATTTCTTGGCTTTTTATTTAACATTTTTATCCAGTACTTTCTTACCCCATTAAAGACATTTTCCTACCCCTAAATTCTTCCGTTATTATGGTAAACATTGAAATAAAAAGATCTCACAATGGGAGACAGAGCCGACCTTTTTAAATCTGGTTGTTCGACATAATAAAATTTACAAGGAAAACTCTTGTAAAATCTGGGGTAGCGTCGAACAATGGCATCCTTAGGGGTCGACATTAGACATTCCTACATACTCACACATGCATAAGGCAGGTTTTACACCAGACTTGAACAGGCTTCTTTTGGGTAAGCTCACTCCATCGTAGACTTTGTCTGTGTCATCTCTGACCTAGATTAGAGTGAAGAGCAAACCCATTTCGAATAAAAAAAAAAACCCTTGCGAAGAATCGAAGCTGTGAGCAAAGAAAGTTCCTCCAATAGAATTGCTTCACATTCAAAGGTTCAAATTCTATTGGTGGAATTTTCGTTGCTCGCAGCTTCGGTGACTGACTGCCTCGTTAGAATAGCAAGCGCTACTCGGCTGAGGTCCTGGGTTCGATTCCCGAGTCAGCCAAAGTGTTATTTGTATTTGAATTTAAACTTTGAACCTTATGCTTTAGCGATAACGTTGAAAATTTATTAAAGAAATTTGACTGATTGTAGTAGGTTGATGTGCTGGCGTCTGTACTATGGGTACACCTCAGCCTAACCATTTGGTGAATACAGGTGTGATGTGATAGTATGTTATGTTCTATTGGTGGATCTTTTCCTCACTCACCGCTTCGCTTCCTCTCACAGCTCAGCTGATCTATTCTGTAGAAATCTCACCGTGAAAACTTAGGTGAAGTGAGCGTGGAGTGAGCTGTCCATAGTGTCAATCCCTAGTATCAGCCGGTATATTCTGCAGAAATCTCACCGTGAAACCTTGTTAAGTCATTCTACGGCACTACTGACAGCTCAAATTGAGCTCACTTCATTTATGTTTTCACGGTGAGATTTTTACAGAATACCTATACCGGCTGATGCTAAGGATTGACACTATGGACAGCTCACTCCACGTTCACTTCACATAAGTTTTCACGGTGAGAATTAATTTTTAACAGAATCGACCGGCTGGTGGAAAGTCAACCTAAGAAAGATAGAATCAGGAGTTTTCCGACGTCGCCACCGCCGACGGCGCGTGAATGCAAATCGTTCCCTTGCCGAATATTGACTCCAAATCATTGTGCAAATCAAATTGTCAAATAAATTGCACGGAATCCGTTTTCAACTTCATTCTTTGCCGATATTTGGCGCGATCAATTGATCTGTCTAAGTGATTTTCTTCAAGATATTATATGACGCCATTAATTCCTACATAGGTATTATGTGGAATTTATTCCTTTTGCTACGTTTCGCTGGTGACTGGAATGTGATATTCCGAAATTCTCTTATTTATATCATCTGTTTGTAAACGTTATGAAAAGAAAAAGTAATTTAATGTACAGTATTGATTATAATAATCATTTAATGGCATAAACACAACGTAAATGCAAGAAGCTGTCCTTAAAATTAATAACTCGATCAACTTGCAAGCAATAACGAATTGAAAGGAAATTGTCGCGTTTATTAATTTCAAATACTATAGCTGGAAAATCTTATTTCGATTTAAGCAGAAAAACTTCGGGAAAAACGTTCATGTTTAATACTTTCTGACTGTTAAGGGTTCCGTATGTCTGTATGAAAAAATGGTACCCTTATAGGATCACTATTGTATCTGTCTGTCTGTCCGTCTATCACAGCCAATTTGCTCCGAATCTACTGGACCGATTAGGTTGTTTGGTATACATAATATGAATTTCACAAGGTCATCGGTCTCCCTAGTGGGCTTCCAACGCTACGCAGGAACCCGTTGGATGCGAGCACAAAACCGGTCGTAGTGGAGGTGCTTGGGGGAGGCCTATGTCCAGCAGTGGAAGTCTTTCGGCTAATGATATGAATTTCTGTCACCTCAAACACGGACGTGTATCGTAAATAAATGAATCCACACTAATATTATAAATGCGAAAGTGTGTCTCTCTGTTACCTCTTTACGCATAAACCGCTGAACCGATTTAGATAAAATTTGGTATAGAGATAGTTTGAGTCTCGGGAACAGACATAGAATAGTTTTTATCCTGATATTCCCACGGGGTCGACACTTATGCGGGTGAAATCATGGGGCGGTGCTAATGTTGAATATGGGGGAGCTGGTGGCGTTCTGTAGGTTTTGCCTACCCCCATGGGAAGAAGGCGTAAAACAAAATTGTAAAGTCTATTCAAACTTATGTTTCAAATTAATATTATTTCAAGTTAAACAAATATCAATTTTATTTTAATGGTGATTAAGTTGATTTCAGAGTGACTAGTACTATTGGAAAAGTTATAAAATGTTTGAAGTTGTAGCGTAAACTGAACTATATTTAAAATTATTTTTCCATAAACTCATATTTGTTTACATTTTTGGCAAATAAATCGCGAATTCATTATAATATATGTTGGTATGCTATTAAGTTACTGTAGAAAGACAGAGCAGTACGTTTTGAGACCGTTAAAACAGTGTTCGGCTTTTTTTTAACATAAAACCTCGTTCATGTCCTAACCGACTTGAAAGGAAACCTGTTGCAAGTACAGGAAGAACGTATTTGAAGGATTTACATTTCTTTGTAAGTTCACATTTTCAAAGCTTAGTTATTTTTAACATTTAGAGCTTTGTTTTACGATGCTTTTATGCAGTATAATTCTTTCAATTTGCATAGAATCCTCCTTTTCTATGTAAATTATCTATACCTTATTTTTTTTTAAATGGTAGCAACGAATAAAATACGCATGGATAGTAACGGCCGCGAGTTACGAGCTAGGTCGTAGGTTCGACCCAGACAGACGCATTATTTTATGTATTATTTCATCACCTCTGTTCTCAAAACGGTGAAGGGAAGCGTCGTGAGGAAACCGGCATGTCCTAGAACCTAAAATTCGAAGACATGTGACATCTACCAACCAGGACTGGGCCCGTGTGGTGGAATACGGCCCACATTATAGGCTGATTAACAGAACTAACTGTTAGAGTAAATACTGTTTATTCACATAACCAAAACTGCATTTATGTTGTCATAAAATTGTTTTTCACTAGAAGAATAAAACTAAACTATCAAGACCTAAATTTCTTTTTATTTTTTACTCTTTTACTACTATTTAACTACCTATTTACAACAATCTAATATACAAAATTCTCGTGTCACAGTGTAACAAAACTCCTCCGAAACGGCTTGACAGATTCTTATGATATTTTGTGTGTATATTCAGTAGGTCTGAGAATAGGACGTAAACTATTGTTCATACCCCTAGGTAAATAGGGTGGTACACCACAAAAAAATATTTTTATTTTTTGGTCAAAATTTTTTATAATTCGGAATTACAAAATACATTCGCGCCTGTTTGTAGGAGCCCTAATACGGAGGTAATAAGATTGTATAGTTTGATTTATTCAGTTGTTTGGTCTGTCCTTTACTCTTTTATTTTATTTCTACGAGTATTTTAGTTTATTATCAAGACAGACATTTTTTTATATAGCTTGATGCATCTTTTCTTGAATTTTTTTCTTTTTTTTTCGTGTAAGGTAGGGGTAGGGTAGGAGTGGGTAGGAGTAGGGTAGGAGGGTAGGCGTAGGGTAGGATGGTAGGAGTAGGTAAGAGTAGGGTAGTACTAGGGTAGGAGTAGGGTAGGGTAGGGTAAGGCAAGGAGTAGGACACCACGCAAACGGAGTCGCGTCGGGCAGCTAGTCCCTATATAAAAATCACGTCATGCAATTAAACAAATGACGACCATTGTTAAACAAAACGCTATTATTCTGCAAAGTTATTGCATTTAAAAAGGACCTAAGTTCGTTCATATTTTAATTTAATGTGTTGAAGATACACAAGAGACCTGGCTTTTTAATATCTCTCTCAGTATCTAAATGCGTTTCATTCGGTATGGCCAGATGGTACGCCAGGTGAATTATTGTCCGCAATTTGGAACCTCAGCCGCGCCTGACTTTTTTCTTTTCACTTATCCCATCTCGAGACTAATTCGGGCTGTATACTCGTAAAAGATATTATTATGATATTATTTGTTAGAGTTTTTACTGTTTTTGGGAGGGTCTGGCAAGTGTGATCTATTGGGGCCACATTAAGATTAGTTATAGTGCAGTTTATCTTCTAGAACTATCAAAAAGTCTTAGAAAATTTTGCTGTAAATAGCTTAAGCACGTGCATATTTTCATATGCATGTATTGATTTTGATTAGCTTCGTTCCGCCACCTACCAACCCTCACTGGGCCCGTGTGGTGGATTATGGCCTACTTCCTCTCACCGAGTCGAAGCCTGTGTCCCAGCAGTGGGAACATTATAGACTGAATATGACGTTCTACCAAACAGCGTACCATCGGCGAAGAGGAGCTCGCTATACATCACAGCGGGCCCTATCAGAATACCAGCGCTGCAACATTTATTTTTTTAAGTGTCGTAGCATCATGCTGAGATAGGAGCCTTTTGGCCTCGTATAGGACTTTCTGTTTCATTTTCCTTTTGTTACTTTTTTATATATAACTTGGTTTTTTATTTTGCTGTATTTAGTTTAGTTTGTGATCTTCCTGTACGAGTCGCAATAAATACTTTTTCTTTCTTTCTATACCGTTCTGAGCTCGTTTTGTCCACATATTTTAAATTTTCTACTACAGTACCCGGCGATGAATATTGCACATCGACCTATTCGATCCTATCGATTTTATACAAAGAATAAAAATAATTATCAAAAGAAGCAAATCATAATTGTTTTATCAGCTCCTAATAGATACCGGACTGTTTGTATTTCGTGCGACAGAGATAACGCTCTACGAAGCCGAAATTAGCCGATTGTCTCTTTCCAAAGGTCGATGTGCAATATATATTTTGACTTAGGAGTCAAGTTCGTCCCGCCATCTTCGTCTTTGCCTACCCCGATGGCGTCGTGCGTTTAGTGGGACCCAATCGGTGGTTCTCTTAGTTTAGCGACTTTCTGGGTAATGTCCGTTATTTTGGTTTTGGAGTGCAGTATTGCGTTTTTTAAAAGGTCAGAAATTAGAAAAAACAGAACACTGCGCCCCATGGCCCGCTGGCAAACCTCGAGCTTGTTTGGCTTGTTGAAATTTTATTTAAAACTTACAAAAAATACAGTTTCGTTGGCAATGCTGTACTAAACTGTGATCGTTGTCTATTTAAATTCGGCATCAATTCGGTGTACACGCGCGCGGTTTCGGTGCGACGTCGACTGTTCGGCGACAGTACGGCGCGGCGCATACGAGTACGCGATATTCATTCGTATAGGTACCTACACAAACATGCGGTCCGGCGGCGGCGGCGGCGGTGCGGCTCCGGCAACATGTACAAGAAGCTGTACTTACTTAATTTTTTTTTTTTTTACATTTAATTTGTGTTTCGTTTAACAAGCACAATGAAGATTCTGCTGCTTTGTGTTAAGGATAATTTCCACCAAACGGCTCGCACCGCACCTGATCGGAACGGATTTTACAATCTTTAAACGATATTAAATCGTATATACAGTATTTAAAGTCTATATTACCAAGCTGCGTACAGCAGCTTGACCGCGGGCGTCTTCCGCGACACGCGATCACAGCCGAAAGTATGCTGCGACGCGCGTACGGCTCCGTTCACCTGTCGTCGTATCCGATCGAATCCTTTTGGCTGTCGTCCAAATTTTTCTTTTCCTCTTCTGTGTTTTAAGATTCATTTTCTTCTTCTTCTAATGCAATAGGCAACAATATTAGGTCAACTTCAACCATGTTTGGTATGGTAGGAATTAAACTATTTGACTAGGCGCAGAAACGAATACGTTCGCAAGCGACGACGTACGGAGCCGATCGTATAGTATGCGTCGACATCCTGCCGAACGCGATCGGCTGTCGCCGCATCCGTTCGTATCCTTTCCGATCCTATGCGATACGAGCGGTTTGGTGAAAATTATCCTTTACGTTATTGGGTATAAGTCTTGCAGAACAAGCGTAAAAATTAAATTCGTGCTGTTGTAACTATACCAACGTATACATCTCTACGTTCTAGAGCTAACTCACTGTGTTAATAGAAATAGTTTTGTAAATACGTCAGAGAGTAAATGTGAAAATGTCCACATTGCACTAAACTCCATTACCTACGGAGCTTATAAGTTGAAATACAGAAATATTCTAACTACAAACAAATAGAGTTGCCAAACTAGTTCGACCGACGGACGTAGCACCCAAACTGAAACCAGTTTTAGTGACAAAGTAATCATTAGTAATTTCCTCGTTGGTCTAGTGGTTACAAGTGCTACTGCTAAGCATGAGGTCCAGGGTTCGATTCTCGGGTCAGGCAAAGTGTTATTGGTGTTTTCCATATGAAATTTCTCAGTAGCAGCCTGGAGTTAGCATTAGTGCCCGGTTGACGACATAGCCCGAAGAATTGCCAAACTTAAGCGGCAGTGGACAGGGTACATTGCTCGCAGAACAGATGGCCGATGGGGCCGAAAGGTTCTGGAGTGGCGACCGCGTACCGGTAGACGTATCGTTGGAACTGTTGGAAGGCCTCCCACAAGGTGGACCGACGACCTTGTGAAGGCCGCTGGAACCCGTTGGATGCGAGAAGCACAGAGCCGGTCGAGGTGGAGATGGTTGGGGGAGGCCTATGTCCAGCAGTGGACGTCTTTCGGCTGAAATAATGATGATAAATATAGGGTCGCACCCTATTACATAGGACTTGAACATAACTGGCGAAATGTGGGTGTACTATACACCTCTGCAGGGCCGTCTTTACCCGGGGGTGCAAGGGGTGCGTGGCACCCAGGCTCAAGGTCTTAGGGAGCGCAAGCCGATCAGGTTATCACTAATCACTCATTATAACCGCAACGCTCCAGCGCTGTAACCGCACGTCACCGCCTCGAAAAAATGCCTTGGAAAAAATTGGTGGAAACCATCTTAAAAATGGAACACACAAATTAAGTTTAATTTCGTTTTGTTGGCAAGGGGGGCGCTAGCTGATTTTCGCACCCCAGCGCCCAATATGGTTAAGACGGCCCTGCACCTCAGACTCTGCCTAACCCTTCGGAGAATACAGGCGTGATATTTTATGTTATAATTACTGTATAAGCACAATATTTGTAACGTAATCAAATAAAAACCAAACATCAATACGTACCAATAATAATTCTCCAGCTTTTACGAAGCGGCGAAAAGATTAAAAGCTTTCGGATGTTATTGAAAACATGCTTTGAGCTTTGGTCCAAATAAGACATATAATTAATGATATCCGGTCAAAATCCGGACATGTGGTGGCCCTTATTTCACTAGCACATAAACGTAAAGGGGTCAATGATGTATAAAACTATAGATACGTTGTCCGCACTCTAAAATGGCAACATGAAATGAAGCCAATTGGCCACATTGCGCTCAGTCACGCACCAACCTGTCGCGCGACGCGACGCGACGTATGTTTGTTTTTAATTTATATCGTATGTGAAAACCTGTGCAAAACATAAAGAAAATATGCCGTCGTGTGTTTTCAGAGGATGTAAAAATTATACCCCAAAAGTTAAAGACAAAAATGTGTCATTTCACGCGTAAGTTTACAAAACTAGATTATTTTATTTTATTTTGTACGACGCTGCGTCTAATGGCGGCCGGCGCATGAAGTGACTCTGATAGCTACGTCACTCATGCGCTCGACCAATGAGCATGTAATTTGACTATTACTTATCCTGTGACGTAACTGAAGATGTTTATTTATCTCCCTCTAGCAACAGACATCCCGCCGTACGGTGTCATATTTTCTTTCCCTTTCTTTACGCGTATAAGTATAGTTATCTAGTATTTTCGCCGTTTTTAAGCGCCGAGATGTTGGTTGATAACGTGTCTATATATAATACGTCATTGAAAGGGGTGAACACATTCGACGTATTTGTATATCCGAATAAAGAGGATAAAAGGGACAACAGGGTTGTTCGACATAAAACAGACCATAATTAGGCTTTATCTTCACTACAAGGCAACCTTAAACAGTGTACTGTTGTTCTATGAGAGGGTTTTAATTAGGCTTTGTGTAGACTCAGCTTATTTCAGGGGGCTTTCATTTGTAGTTTGGCCCCTATTTGCTAAAAGTGATCTGAGCCTTTGCAAAATATTTTATGTAAATGAGGCAGGGTCGGTATTTTAGAATTTGTGTCACTGTTTTTGTGAAATATTTGAATAGGAATGATAAAAAATTGTTACTCTAAAACATAATGTGGTCAATTGAGCTGTCATGTGAATTAACCAGTTGAATGCCGTAATTACAGAAACAAATAAAAAGCCATTGTGGCTTGCGTGGATCCACGTTCTGGCGAATATATATACAGGGTTATTGGTAAAACATTAACAATCTCTTACTTGTAAGAGGTCATTGTACCTACTCATCATTATGAACAACTTTTACATGGGAGAAAACTCAAAATCGCGAAAAAAAATGTAGGGAACAGCTGATTTTTTTTCGCGATATCAGGTTTGGTCCCTTAACAAAAGTTGTTAACTTATATCATAAACATGAGTGTGTCTCGCGAAAAGAAAAAGTTAATAATTATTTAATCATACTATAATTGTAGCCGGAGGGGCTCGTGGATGAATGACCATCCATTACATATCAAGGACCCTCAGTGCCTCGGCTTTCCGAGGCACTGCACACTGAGGGCACCTTAAGCCGTTGGTCCCGGTTGCCATTTACAGATCTTTGACAGCCGCTACGGGTAGTCAAAAGCCCAAAAATTTGACAACCAGTCTTATCAAGTAACTGGGTTATGGAGGTCAGATAGATAGATAGTTGCTCCACGTAAAATACTGGTATTCAGCTGCATCCGGTTATACTGGAAGCTGATCCCAATATATCTAGTTGCGAAAAGGCTAGGCAGATTAATTGATGGGAGCAATGGTGGTCACGACTTACATGTTTGTAGGCCGTAGGTTCGAACCAGACAGGCGCTTTACTTGGTGTAAATTATTTCATCACTACTACTCTCAGAATGGTGAATGAAAACATCGTGAGAAAACCGGTACGTCCTAGGACGGTAATTTTTGGTTCTAGAATCAAAAATTAGAAGGCATGTGACATCTACCAACCCGCACTGGGCCTGCGTGGTATATTACGGCCTACGCCCTCTCACTGAGAGGATGCCTGTGTCTCAGAAGTGGGAACATTATTGGCTTATTGTTTGATTGCAGGCGATGGTTGAACTATGGTTGAATATTTATCAGGGTTATATTATGCTCTCCTATTGGTGTGGACATCAAACAAAGTAGGTACCTAGTGACTCAGCGGGATTGTCCGAAAGGGTTACCGCTGGCCCGGAACATAAAGGGCTAAGGAAGGAACACGGGTGGGTTTTAGTCAGTAAGAGTCTGACACTCCCTTCCGCTCCACCCAGAGCGGGAGGGGTCATTTGATGATTTCCCATCCTGAAAAAAATAATAAACGCAATAAAATCCGGAGCGCATGTTTAAACCATGAGCAATGCTTCATACTGTATGTTATACATAATAAATAAAGTGGTTCGTTTGTCGCTGCTGCTTTTTGAATGTTTTTCTCATTCAACTAGCGTATCTCTGTAACTCATAAATTCCCGGAAAAGAATAAAATTAAGCATAGAGAGAAATGTATTCGTCTCTTTTTAGGATTCCGCACCAAAACGGTAAAACGGAACCCTTATGGTCTCACCATCAGTCTGTCGGTCATCACTGTCTGTCTGTCTGTCACAGCTGGATATCTCAAGAACTACTAATGCTATCACTTTGAAATTTTGAATAGTTTTAGATGACATTTGCCCAACTATTTTGCAAATAAGAAAGAAATAAAAATATATGTATATTTTTTGCAATAGAGACTGAAAGGGGGTCTGAAAAATTCAAAGTGGGGCTACTAAGGCATGTGGGGTATCATATGAAAGAGTGCAGTTTATTCATTCCCAAATATTTTTCTTTTTTTTTAGCCAGTATAAAAATGTAATTGATAAATGTAAAAAAAAATAACCCCCCCTTATCTCCGAAGTTTGCAAAGAGAAAAATCTGAAATTATTCTGTGATAGAAGTTTATGTAAAGATTACAAAAAAAATTCTCTAAATAGCATACTTTTTCAGAAATCATCAACAAAAGTTACATTAGTTCCACTATCGGTCAAGAGATGGCGCTGACATAAAACTGCAATATTCTACACCGTAGTGCACAGTGTTGAAATTCTCTGACGAATATAGGCCTCGCCTTCGAATATGGCATTGCGTACACAGTACACATACAAAATAATATTTTGTATGTGTACTGTGTTTATTGTATGTGTACTGTATTATTAATGTTTAAACCGATGCAGCTAGCTATGCAGACGAAAAGATAAAGCGTGCTGTAAAGTGGTGCCGTGGGCCCGTGGCGTTTGAATATTTCATCAGTTTTGGATCTCGTGTTGTTGGAAATAAGTGAACGAGTAAAAATAGAAATTTAACCAGGAGAGATTTCCTTTTATTTTAGTAGACCCAGCTATAAATGAGGTCTACCTGTGCTTTATTTGTTCTAACAAAAAAGGCTGATGTCTTTCTTCAGGTGTGAACCTAATTCCAAGTATAGGCTTCCTCCCTTTTGTGCTATGCTTCCCTGGTTCATCCAGGTCTCATCAGAGCAATGGGGGCCCAGTAGTATCGGCCCGGACTTACCGAGTTGTAGGCCGTAAGTTCAAATCCAGACGGGCACTTTACTTTGTGTATTTAATTTCATCACCAATGATTTCAAAACGGTGAAGGAAAACATCGTGAGGAAGCTTTGACTTTGACTTTGAGAGGAGACCTGTGTCCTAGCAGTGGGAACATTATAGGCTGATTTTGCATCCAGGTATTCCCCACGATCTTCTGTAGGTCGTCCACGCACCTTGATACTGGTCTGCCAAAGGCTCCTACAAACAGTCGCGACACGCGATATAATCGCGCGCGACATAAAGGCACCGCTCGTTGCGCGACTTGCGGTGCCTCTGTGTCGCGTGCGATTTTATCGCGTGTCGCGGCTGTTTGAAGGAGCCTTAACACTCGTTTTACCGTTTGCTAATTTTTTTCTAATTCCGTTCAGGTTCGAAAGAACGTTCTTCGTACTTTCTTCAATACACAACGCGTCTACTGAACTGTACTAAGCTATCCACTGTTTGTTTATTTTTGGTAAATAAAAAAAAAGGAATAAAAGAGAATATCAGAATGGTCCGTTTCGCTTGCTATGACCGCCACCGTGGGCTAGTAATGGCCTCGGAACGGGGCCATAAAATTGGATAAATAAATAAAACAAGAATACATTTGCTTTTTTAGGGTTCCGTACTTCAAAAGGAAAAACGGAACCCTTATACTTCACTTCGTTGTCCGCCTGTCTGTCCGTTGGTCAAGACCCTTTTTCTAAGGCACGCGTGGAGTTATCAACTTGAAATTAATATCAAATACTAATTTCAACTTGGAATGGGCTGCAATCCCTTGAAGCAGTGAAGAAATCAAACTTTTAAGTCAACGCAATCAAAAGATACGGGCATTTATGTTCCGGATTCAAAACCTTTAGGGTGCTTCCCATTGTCCTACTCGTAGAATCATGAAATTTGGCAAGAAGCCAAACATTTTTTTTCCCGTGTTAAGCTATTTACATACCTACAGATTTGTACGAAACCCTCGGTTCGCGAGTCTGACTCGCATTTGACCGGTTTTTTTTTTGTAAAACCATTTTAACTGAACTTATAGTAATTTTGTTTGAACACTATCGTTGTGGCATCTTTTTAAATTGTTAAAAATGGTGTGATTATTGTTACATTATATACTCAAGGCAACGACAAAGCTGACAATGACGATGGTGATGATGATGATCTATTTCAACAAATTCTACATTTCTATTTGGCAATAATTGAATAAATCTTTTACCACTAGACACTGGATTTTATTATGAAAACCATCGTCTAATTATGATGGCTGTTCATTAATTAGCATTATATTTTATTTGTTTGTCCACTTGGTTGAGTAAACACATTAAATGAAACACGTGCATGGGAACTCTTCATTAGTAATAGTTATTGGTTTATGAACCAATAAAGAGAAATAATATTATGATATTATTTCTCTAAATACGCTCAATATTGAATGTTTTTCTCATTTAGGTGGGAATAGTTTAATTAGGTTTCTATTTATATTCATAAATGTTTTATAAATAGAAACTGAATGTTTCCGCCTGGCAGAATTTAGATTTAATAGCTGAGATATTCAATAATGGCGATTCTATTCATAACTAGCCAGAGCTGGAGACGAAATTAGATGAATTTTCTTCATCTTAATTTACATTAGGTATATTGTATTAATTTTATTTGTAACTAGCTTTGCCCGCGACTTCATTCGAGTGGAACTCGTAAGATACTATAATATACTAAAATAATAGCCACAAGTTTTATAAACTTTCCTGTGTACTACGTTTGTAGTTTTGGTCTCGGTAGCCAAAATATGAAAAGAGTCAGGATTGGTGAAGCGGGAGCAAGCAAAGTACGTGTAAAGGCAGCTCATTCTGAGGCAACCTTTAGTAGTAATTTCCCATTGCTTACGAAGTTTATCAAATAAAGACTGAAATTTAAAAAAAAAATAGTAAATATAAGTTACCACTACGAATATCCTTCTTTTGTTTACGACGACTTTAATACTTATCATACTCAGTAAGAGATGTTTAGTTTTCTTCCAGTTTCTGTATTCAAAACTATTCTATAATATCAATAATAAACTCTACTACTGACAAAATTAATGCAAGCAAAACTTCTTAAGCAACCATAAGTTATCGCTCCTATAAAGTCTAAAGTACCACGAAGAATACCGTCTCTCAATTCCCCGGACGTATAAAGTAGCAAGTGATTTACTTCATTTACTTCGACGAACTTGCATTCTACCTTATTACGTAGTCACGGACCGTGAACTAACGCTACGTTTTTTTACTTTTTTGCCATTTTTTAGGTGTTAGGTACTGTAAAGGTTGTCTGCAAAAGGGAACCTTACATCGTGCAGGCTGGTAGAAAAATAACACTGGCTGCATTCGATCACTCGAGCGAATTTAGAACTACTTGTCAAAATGGAATATGAAGCGATTGTTTTCAAGAAACAATAGATATGCGCGTAAAAGGAGGTCTTCTTGAAATAAATAAAAAATTGTAGTTTGTATGGGACAGTTCATAATTTTTTTCGCGTTTATCGATGTTGATCCCATAGAGAAAGTTGTTCAGTTTGATGTTCTGTACCACATCCTTAAATATGACCACACCTTTCTTATACTGTATGCTCTATGTTTCTAACTCTCCTTTCTTATGCTGTATGTTTCTAACTCTCCTTTCTTATACTGTATGCTGTATGTTTCTGACTCTCCTTTCTTATTCTGTATGCTGTGTTTCTAACTCTCGATTCTTTCTTAAAAAGATGCTCCGTAATTGAAAGGATTTCTTAAGGCTGTAATATAGGAACTGCTACTCTGCTAGTAATAAATTCAGGTGATAAATCAGACCGTCACCCCTCAGTGTATTGTATTATTTCTAACAGACCCAGGAAGGGTCTGTCAGATGACACAACGGTTTACATTGAAGTTAAAAATGTGGACACGCATTGTGTAATCACGGCTTTATGTCCGCGTTCGTCAGGTTTTTATTCTGAGTTAATAAAGTGATGGTGCTTTATCTTGCATTTTTTATGGTTTCGCTTTTTTATAAAGCTACGGTGGCCTAGAAATTCGGTAGACGCACATAGCATCCGCAATTTACAGGCGAATGACGTCACGGAAATGTTAATAATGAAAATACTACCAGCGCCCCCCGGTTTCACCCACATAAGTGTCGATCCTGTGAGAATGTCGGGATAAAAATTATCCTATGGTTTAATCCTGGTTAAGTATAAACTATCTGTGTACCACATTTCATCCAAATCCGTTTAGTAGTTTTTGTGTGAAAGAGTAACAAAGATACAAAAACACTCACAATCTTTTGCCTACCTAAGTATATAATATTAGTGTGACTTGCAGCATCCCGCGGTTTCACCCACATAAGTGTCCATTCCGTGGAAATATCGGGATAAAAAGTATTCTATGTGTTAATCCTGGTTATAAACTATCTGTGTGCCAAATTTCATCCAAATCCGTTGAGCCGTTTGTGCGTGAAGATGTAACAAACATACAAACACACTCAAAAACTTTCACCATTACAATATTTATTTTATTTTTTATTTTACCATTTAAGTACACACATATTATATAAACAGACAAGAAAAAAAAACAAAACAGAAAAATAGGTACAAAGGTGATGCTTATTTCATAAGAAATCTCTTCCAGCATACCTGCGATAGAACAATAAATAGAGAGATGTAGACAGCGTGTGAAAGATTAAAGGAGACAAAAAAATAATACATAAAATCTAAAAAAAAATTACCTAATTAAACTAAACGAGTATTATAAGAATATACTTACATACATACACAATATTAGTGTGAGGTTAGTGAGTTTTCTTTTCTTAGAGAGCGTTTTTGACATCGTTTAGACAGTCGTAACTGGGGCTGTTACGTGGCTGCCACCGCTCTTTTAGGAAGCCGTAGCTTAAGAATTTATTTAACTACCTTACTGCACCAGACAGCCCAGGACCAGACTATGGGCATTATGACAATCCTTGGGGGGAGGCTATGTCCAGCAGTGGACGTCTTTCAGCTGTAATGATGATGATGTATACTCAGACACATGACCTAACACTATTGTTCATTTTGCTTATAGCCTATGACCACGGCGAAGGTGGAGTGACTATCTGACGTAGTTTGCATGGCAAACATGGCCAGAGATCGTGCAAGACACCAGGTTTGGAAGAAAAAAGGGGAGGCAAAGGTCTCCCCTTTTTCCTCACACATAATATAGTCACTGGAAACAATATAGACTAACAAAAAAACTATGCACTGGCTATAGCCTAGGTACAGGTACCTCGGTACATATAGGCGTCATTTGCATACAATTTTGGTTCAAACACTAAAAGCTCCTGTAAGCAGACGCGACACGCGACGGGAATTGCGCGCGTCACAAAGGCACCGCTCGTTGCGCGACTTGCGGTGCCTTTGTGTCGCGCCTGTTTGAAGGAGCCTTAAAACATTATTTTCGACTCCCATCTGTATTGTATTAAACTAATGTCTGTACGAATATCATCCGGTTTCACTAGGTACGTAATATAAATGGATCAGATGTATTGAGGAAATGAATAATTAATAGGAATAATATTGGGCTAATGGATTCCCAATGGAAATTAACATTATACATTATATTGTGTAGGTACCTATATCGATTGCTCATTATTTTACTAGATACAGCGAGGTTAAGATATTGATCTATTTCTGAGTTGATAATTATATTATTTAATCATCATTATCACGATTTGGGATAAGGGCACGAATTGGGATAAGGGCAAGAGGCCCTTATCCCGCTGATCATTGCAGGTATAATTAGGCACCCTGGTTCTGTCACCACCTTTCGATGCCTTCAAATATAAATAAAACTTGAAATTGTAACACAATCCATACCTAATAGGTATTATTTTGCGGACCAGTAAAAAAAATAAAAGCAAACGATTCCATTTTCAAACGATTAACCGGCTCAGAGATAAATAAAGGAGACAGATAATAAAATGCTTTCATAAATAATAAGGTAGGTACGCTTATCGTCATAATGTGTAATAGCTTAGTCGTGTATCTGTCGCAGGCAATTTGTATGATTCCGCGTTTTACAAACGGCGTCTTCCGTTTACTAATGCTCGCTGTTTTACCTAACCAAACCGAACCTCGGAGTGCCCTTCGCTCGCTTTTGCTCCTATTTTGACGTAGCCCCCACCCGGGGGGGAAAATAACCTAACCATTTTTTTTTTGTTTCTGGGGTGGAAAATCCTCATGCATGCCCGCCGTCCTGGGCGGGCGGCGGTGTCTGTCAGACTTTTACTGACAAAAAACCACCCCGGTGTTCTATTTCACACCTACGCCGGGGGTTGCGGGAACGTACGATCCTTTTTTTTTTTTTTTTTTATCGTGGAGAAATGCTCATGCATACTGCACTACCACGGGGAGATAGTGCAGTTATGTGGGACTCTAACCCACTAAAACTCCACGGTGTCCTCCTCTGCCGCTTACGGCGGGAACACAGGCACGCGTTAGCACTCATCTGTGAACCCGCCGCGGCTGTCCGTTGCCGGACACTCCTCTGGGGAGTATTCCCCATCACCGGCACACTAGAACACATATAGCACGCCGTTACCACCCCAGGGACCAAACCAGCACATGGGCGCCAGACGACCCCGTGTCTGGGCACCCTTGGTACCCCTGCGATGGGTCAGGTCCCCGCCGCTTGCCAATTTTCGGCCGCAGAGGATAAGGAGAGCGGCCAACGTCATACCAACACTCCTCCTCCCCTGCGGCCCCACCGCGTCCGCCATCAGACGGTGGCAACTCCGTCAAGACCGCGGAAGGTAGGGAGAGCGGCGCACCGCAATACCGGCACTCCTCTCCCGCCGCGGCCTCCCACCCTCAGCCCCGATGCCTCCCATACGACATTGCGGCCCGCCTCAGTTGCGATGACGCCCAAGCGGCACCGCAACCTACTTGTTGGCCGCTACGTCGTCGGCTTACCGGCAAAAGCCCTGACGAGCTGCACCTCCTCGGGTTCCTCTTCGCTTCACCGTGGGTGATCAAGCCACGGCCACTGAGCCCCCCCGCCTCGACAATGCGGGAACCCATCGGAGGAGTGGGGGGGGGACCTAACCAAACCTAACCTCGGGGTTATTTAAAACAGCGGGCATATTTAAAACAGCGAGCGTTTGTGAACGGACGACACCGTTTGTAAAACGCGGAATCATACAGATTGCTTGCGACATATCGACAGATAGTGGGTCTTGATAGTCAGACAGACGCCTAGACGGACGGACGGCTAACGAAGTGGTCCTATAAAGGTTCAGTTTTTCCTTTTAACGTACCGAACCCTTAAAAACGTATTGACAAAACAAGATGGTGGCGTTAGTTCCGGTTTTGGCCACGCGCCAAAATAAACGTGTAGTGTTGATAATAAAAGTGGCATTCATAGCACAATCCTTAAAGGAACTTATATATTTTGCCGACTAGAAAAATGGTGAAAGCGAACGAATCTATTTTCAAACGATTAACCGGCTCAGAGATTAATAAAGGAGACAGATAATAAAACGCTTTCAGTGGGTACGCTTATCGTTATAATGTATAATAGCGTAGTCGTGTTTTCACAAAGGGGTAGGCGCACACTTCGTTGGCAAACAATAATATAATTATTATACCTATCAAAGATAGTTATGGAGGGGAAACGAGTAAATTAACGTAAATAACGTCTGAAGGATTTTAGGTATTTCCGTAGGTATACTCAGTTTGTTACATATGCGATTTTGTCCCTCTAGTGGTAAGGAACAAAAGCCCAGATGCAAGGTGGGTTGATAGGGTAAGACAAAGAAACAACAAACTATCTCAACAATATAAGTATATTCAATAGAATGTAACAATCATGCATAAACTAAAATTCAAGTTAATGTAATGCCAGCCAGCGTAAAGTACGGTCGGTTATGAACAATGGTCGTGGGGGGTTGAAGATAAAGCCAGTACTGTTTTCAATAGTTAAGATTAAATTAAATAAAATAAAATATCAAGGTTCAACCTTCCAGTTTTATAAATGTAAATAAATTATAAATGGGCGCCAGGAACTTGAAGAGTTCCGGATCCCGGAGACGACGAAGATGTCCAATATTCTTCCAGTTAGGTGAAGGTGTCGAACCCGGGGTCCTTTAATTAAGGTTAGTTGCAGACCGGCTTCCAAGGTTGAAGACCGGGCAGTTGATAGACAGGTTTACATATGAACCCGTAGAAATGAAGTAAAAGAGGGTAAATTATAAATAAAAAAAAAACCGTCCCGCCTGCGCTACAACGCTAGGCGGACCCTGCCACCGCACAGTCGTCCCCACAGGAGGCTGAGTAGGCTCGAGGAACGGGTCTCGCGTCCAGGCCCCAGAGGCTCCGTTAGGTCCTGGCGGCGAGACGAATCACTCGAGCTGCCTCACCTAGAATCGACAATACGGGGACCCTATTATATGAGAGAACACTAAGACACTTTCCGGGAGGAGGAAAAGAGGCGAAGAGCTATGAAATCTAAAGGCTAAATCATTGGCCGGTTACATGGCTTTATGCTAATTGAATTGAAGGAGCCACGTGTTCAGTTTGCCTAACCCTGTGTAGTGGGGCAACAAGAAATAGAGAATAAACACCCACGGGGCGTGTAATACTCACAGTTGTCTACGGGAAAAATCACTTGGACTGCAAGATGCGGCCGGCACAAGGTCCACCCTCCACAGTTGCGAATCCTTCTAACGCATGGAGTCCTGTAATAAATATCTAGGGGTCACCACAATATCCTTTCAACGACCGGGGAAGGACTCAGAGATCACTTCCAAACACTGATTCACCAGAATCCTTACCTTTTAAAAAATTGGACAAAGTTTGGTCCGAAGGTCAAGCGAGTTCAATCGCAAAAGCACGGCCGTGAACTCCCCAAGGTCCTGTCATGTCCTCCGAACCGGAATTAGACGGACCACCTAGAAAATCTCCCCTGTTTCAGGTAAAAACCTATCAGAGCACGGATGACTGATGAATGATGAATCACTACACCAAGATATTTAATTCTTCAAAATCCCTGACAACTGTCCCACACGACGTTTATTCTCCGAAACAACAACAATTTACAAGGTCCAAGCTAACAAACTCATTATTTCTTGTTTCTAACCCTAAAGTTTGTCAGCTTTACCCCCAGAGTCACACGGCGAATTGAGAATGTTTAACCTGGCCACACTAAAACGTTTACAAAGCACAGATTAAATATGCATTGTGAGCTATCGATGCTTCTAGAAAAAATGTCTATAATAAAAAAACAATTTCACTTCCGTTTACGGTCAAAAGAGAAATATGTATTTAAAGAAAAAGATGAAATTGATTAAGGATTGGCTGTACGATTTCAGTTCGTTGGTTTCCAATCCACATGCTAAAATTTATCGATCAAAACTACAACTGTGAATCTGCAACCGCTAGGTGTCGCCTCCAACTGTCACTGTCACAAACTGACGTTTGACTGAATGACATTAGAAATGTAAACAAACCACCTTGATTACGATATGAGAGATCTAATTTATTATGGAAACCTGTTTAATAGGGTTTTGAAAAGTGATTTATCGTCAGAAAGTGTTACTAAAGGGTCCAGTGACGAAGTACAGATGAAGGGATGACTCCTTCCATAAATCGCAGTCTAAAGTCACTGTCGCAGACAACAATGAACATTTCAGTTGGAAAACCATTGAGATCAATATTGGAAACCTCACAATTTACAACGTATGCTCACAGGTAAATGTTAGGTACAAAAAAAACAACGTAACAAGTTATATAGAATACTCGAAATAATGTAGTTGCAGTCTAAGTTCATATGAATAGGTATGTGTATATATCTAAATCACTTACACCTACCACTGTTTGTATGATCTGCATCACACAAAGGTTGACTGGTAGAAAATGCTTAGGGCATTAAGTCCACATCTGTACATTTTTCTGCTTGAAGTATTAAAATAAATACCTACAGCACTGTTTTTGTGGCCGCTGATATTGATAACACCTTGAAGATACTTTGTTATATACAGGATGTATAAAGACTCTTCACGAAGCCGTCCTAGCTACGCATTCTGTACAGTAAACTAAGTAACTTTGTGCAAAAATAATTGCTAGGAAATGACTTTTATTTTTTGGTGTAAAAATTCGCTGCTTACGGCAGTGCGCAATGGCGCACGAAAAACATTATATAACAGTGTGATTGTTTGGTAACCCATCTGGGGTTGCCAAACAATCACACTGTTATAACTTGCCTTGTTACTTACTAACTATTCTACTGGAAGAAATTGTGAAACAGGAAAAGCTTTGTATAAAATCGGAAGCTTTACACACACCGAAAATTTATATTATATGTGTGCGACGTGCGTACACTACTATAACTGACATCCTCCGATGACGTCTGATAACTAGGTTTACTCTTTCACTTAAACTTAATTATGTTTGGTTCGATCGGCCGAGCTTAGCCAACGACATACGAGCGATGTTCGAGCGTCATCGGTCGAACGAGCGTTCGACCGATGACGGAGTAGGTGTACACGAGTCTTTAGACTTAAATGAGACAAAATTTGTTTGGCTTCTTTCTAACAGTACTACCATTTTTTCTATATTTATTAGAAAATTTTGCCTACGGGCCATCCTTTGTTCTCCTTTTTAAGCATCAACACAATAGCTCCACTTTCCAACGAACCGGCCGGGATGTCACAAACAAACTTCCCCTCTTCAGATTAGGCCGTCTAGTCACCCGATACTGTGAGTTTCCCAAACATTGCAGTTCGAAGTTCGTGGCGGACAGTTCCTCTTTCCTCTATTCGCCTCGACACGGAAAACTTTAGTACCCCTTCAAGGTTGGGTAATAACACCACTGTACGCGCCAGTACCCCCAAAGTTTGAACATAACAAGCCCTAGATATTTACGGAATGATTTGTGTGCGCGCCTGTGCGTACAGTCGGCGAAATAAATAAGTATTTCGGCAATAATAATTTTGCTACTTTTTTTAACTAATGTTAACGTCAATATCGTGTCTTTTTAACGGCAAGGAATCGAAATGTCAACCGTATTGACAACATTTATTTTAACAGTTCAAATCACGCCATTGTGTCATAGAGAATACGTTAATAGCAGATGTCATGAATAACTAAGGAATCGACGTGTTTTAGAAGGGATCGTTAAGTGATCATAGTGCATACGTGTATGAGCCAGATCACATCTCTTTAATTTACCTACACCAACATTTCTGTCAAATCTTAACATGGCTGCTCTGGATGTGCTCTGAGTGTAATGAATAGCAAATCAAAATCACTTGACATGAGATTTGGGAATCGATAAAATATCTACGCTTTCAAAAACCAGACTTCAATGTGTGCCTTAAGTTTAAAATATTATTACTAATCCAATAACAATAGCATAATCATTATAATTTCCCCACTGCTGGACACAGGCCTCCTTACTTAGAGAGGAAATCTACCACGCAGACCCAATGTGAGTTGGTAGATGTCTCACGTCTTCGATTTTTTGTCGCCAGGACATCCCCACGATGTTTTCCTTCACCGTGTTGAGAGCAAAGATTATGAAATTATTTACACAAAGTAAATCGACTGTCAGAGTTTAAATCCATGACATCACTCGCAAGTTGGAGCCGTTACGACTGGGCCACCACTGCTCTGTCAATTACAATAACAACGAATTAATAGTACATAATATTTCACGCTAATATGCTGATTTCTTGCCTGCACACCAACCACTTTTCTCATGTGTACGTTCCTTGCTGGAAGAAGCCTATTTGTCTGAACATGGTGTCGTTTGCATGCCGTGAGAAGGGGAACAATGGATCGTTCAAGATAGATCTCACACAGAATCATATTACCAGCAATTCATGTGAGAGCCCTCCGTACGTGATGTTTGCCAACAACTTGTGGGGGTTATGGCTCGTTTGTTTTATTTCGCAGATGACACACCTACGTGAAAATCTTGTTGGATTTTCTAGTCTATGTTCGTTCACAATACGGTATTTTATTAGATTGTGAGTACCTAAAGTCAGCGAAAAAAATATTAAGAAAATAGAATATCAACTTAAAATGTCCGTATATTCAAATCACAACTGTCATTTTTTGACAGTTGTATAACAGCTGTTAAACGGCGAATTGTCGTAGGGTCTCAATTTGCTTAACCATTAATTTCCCTGACTGAACTTCAATACAAACTCTCTAGAACTGATTAATAGAATAGAATAAAATGTTACATTTACACACAATAAAACATGAAAATTATTTGTATTTGTCATAACAACACTGCCAGCACATCACACTCGTCATTCAAGCATGGTTATACTTAACATAATTTTCTGTTTGGATGTTTATTGTAGTCGCCATTTTGTAACCTCTACTCAGCAGTAGACATTTACAAAATACTTACACGCTGAATTAAACCTTATCTACTTCTGAATTTCAGATATAACTAAAAATAATTGCGTCAAGATCATTTGCGAGGGTTGTTAAACGGGACAGACGCGGAAGCAATTCCGTAAGTGTTTTGAATCAGTACCTATTATTACGGACCACTTTAAATAAGTGGGACATAGCCGTCAACATTTGTTGATGGGAGTTAATGTTTATACATTTACACTGAGTAGTGGGTAAGATTTATTAATAGTAATTAAAAAGTGCACGAAATACCGTGCACTTTTTAATTACTATTAATAAATCTATTTTGCAAGAAAACATGGAATTTTTAAGCTTTTTTAGAGAGGTAAACTTAAAAAATCCGATCAAGTGAAAATGGGCATAAATTTATGTAATTTCAATATTTATCCAGGCACTCGTAGATTTCTTTAAAGGCAGGTTAATCTATAGATACTTTGATTTGATAGACCAATTCTTGAGAATGGTTACAGGCTCTTAAAAATTACGCTACGATACCTACTTAGGAGCCGAGCACAAAGAAAATAAAGAAGAATGAAAAACAGGAAAGAAAGAAAGGATGTCAGAAAGAATGTTAGCGAAAACAAAGTAATAGCGTGGGTGGGTGATGCAATGCGATGCGGTGCGACCGGCCGTCGGGGTTTTATAAAAAACCGGCCAAGTGCGATTCAGACTCGCACACGAAGGGTTCCGTACCACAAGGCAAAAATGCCGAAAAAAATATATGAGAACCCTTAAATATTTATTTAGTACTTGTTTTTATAGCGGCAACAGAAATACATCATCTGTGAAAATTTCAACTGTCTAGCTATCACGGTTTATGAGATACAGCCTGGTGACAGACAGACATACAGACGGACAGTGGAGTCTTAGTAATAGGGTCCCGTTTTTACCCTTTGGGTACGGAATCCTAAAAAGTGGCTGTTATTTCAGTATATTTTGTATCTCGACTTCCAAGCAAACAAAGTCACGGGCAGAAGCGAGTAATTACAGTATCTCTTGCGCTTTAATAACGAGCATAGTTTCAACCAAGCATCCATCTCCAACTGCACACAATCATAATACTCCAATATGAGAAATCCCAACTAAATATGAAATGCCAGTTAGATAATTATAACGTTGCATCTCCAGAACTAAGCGGAATCAAACAATAACATCCGCGAAATTCACTAGATTCCAAACGAAACTACAGCGAGTTGGCGTACGATACTCCTGCACAAGTTGACAATACTTGCGAACTTTTAGTTAGTACTAATGAATCTATTAACGAAGAGAGTTTGCTGCAAATATTATTATTCGCAGTGCCTCCGGAAAGGAGGATGGGAAAAATGTATGGATACTGGTACCCGCAAAACAATGGCAACCAATAAATATAATTTATATACAGTTTTAAGGTCTAATTATATAAAGCTATTGGTGATAGTTGTTACAAGTTGACGAATCACTTTGCTCTCGCATCACGTTACCACACCCCTCCCGCACCGCGCTGCTACCTCAGGCAACGTCTCAGTTAAGCGGTCGACCTATAGCTATGTTATAGCTAAGCTATAGCCCGACCGCTTAACACACACCCCTCATCGGATACACACCGGTGTATCCGATGACAATGGTATTACTATCTAATAGGTAGTGTCGGTTTTATAATAACTTTAAAATCCACAACTAGCTAGGTATATTCAGGTATGTTTACAGAACATGTATGTAGGTACATGGTAGACTTTGATGTTGATTCGTATTCCCTGGAGGAATATCCACTATGTCACTGAATCTTAGCTGAACTAGGCACTCCTAACTAAGTTCGTGATAGCTTGATAACATATTATTATATTAAACCTATAAATAAGTACTCGTACAGTGCCGGATTAAGATTACTTAATGCCCTAAGCAATCCACGCCTTTGGGCCCCCCTATCCACTAGTCGCCTTGTATTTTTTCTACAAAAATCGACGAGCGATTTGTTAAGATTAGCGCACGTCTCAAGAGTGACTTTTGGGTCTTGTAATATCTTGCTGACGAACAGCCTTACCTTATATGTACTAGCAAATATTTTTTCGATGCTTTTTATGGCAGGCGCGGTCGCAGCCTAAGATTTTAGTCACCATGGGTGCCGAGGAACATTTTTAGGGTGGTACATCTGCTCGTTCGTAGTATTAGAATAGAATAGAATACTCTACACTCATTCACTCACTCTCTACTCTATATTATTATTAGGTTTTTGCATCAGAACTTTTTCAGAAGCAGCCTGGAGTCTGAATTTTGAGCCCGGTTGGTGGCAGTAGGCTCGTCCCCTACGACATGGGACTTAAAGATAACTGGCGCAATATACATATGTATATGGGTGTAACTACTATTAATAATATGTAGTACGTATCTGCCTAATTCTTCGGGGATTGAAGTCGTTATGTTAATGTTCATATACATCTCCAACTCCACATTATTTAATTATGCTATTCATTTATTACTTAATAATGCTGCTAAATTGGTCGCAACATTTTTTGATAAATAGTCGGTATTATAACAGTACATTAATATGTAGGGTGAGCAGAGCGAGCGAAGCGAGCTCGAAAATTTTAACAACCCGCCTCGGTTACCTTAGGTTTTGTTTACATTTTCAAACAGAAATATAAGTTACATTGTCGACTTATGCAGAAAAGCACAAGCAACTATGAGAATTTACTGTAAAAATGCAAGAGAGAGCTCAAAAATTTTGTGAAATTAAAATATTTGATAATACAATTAATTTTATAATAAAAAAATAATACTGTTATTTCATACCCGTAGTGTTAAGTTTTCATGTCTGTCGGTAGACCCCACGTCTGCCTCAATGTGTTTTATGAGCCCATCGGGGTCTCCGTAGCTCAAATAAATAAAATCAAATACTGTTGGTGTTTTTCCAATAACCCTATATAAGGATGTGGTACAGACCATCAAACTGAACGACTTTCTCCATAGGACCAACGTCGCAATCGCGAAAAAATAATTAGCCGTCATACATTATGGTGGAGTAGATACTTATTGAAGTTTTGTTTCGTGATTACGATGTTGCTCTCATGGAAGAAGTTTAGATGGTCTATACCACACTCTTATATATGACCACACCTTTCTCATATATGCTGTAGATACAAAGACATTCACCTGACCTTATAAAGTACTTCTTACATCCAGACGAATTCCCACATGTTCAATTAATACCAAAATACCTTTCATATTTGTGTAGCATCACTCATAAATCTCTCTCACGCAGTTCATGGCTACCAATTAAAACATACAGGGAACACGAGGATAAAATTACACTTAACGTAAGTCAAAATCGTGTATGCCGCTGTAATAATTTCTATGCGAAAATGTTTTCCTGTTTATTTTTTACCTACTTACCTAAATACATCTTTGTGGATGAAAATAATTCATGTTTTTCATGGGATAATAGATTCCTACAGGTCGTATTCTGTATGTTAAAAAAAGGGTGTGTACTTAAGACGACACGATCGAAGTGAAAACTTACTAGTGGACCCCAGGAAATATGATTTGGCGCGGAGTATACGCGATTTAGCGCCAAGTATACCGGATTCAGCGTCACCGACCTGAGTGTGATGGTTCAGTTTTGTTCATTGTTCCAGAAGATGTTTTCACATGACAGATGTTTTTTAGTTGGTCATAAAATCATAATTTTAATTTTTGGCAAGTAGTCGGGAATCGGTATGGATGTTGCATGTTACACAAAATACATACGTACAGACGCCAGCACATCAAGCTACTACAATCTGTCAAATTTCTTTAATAGATTTTCAAGTTTATCGCTAAAGCATAAGGCTCAAAGTTAATTGGGAAAATTTGACAGTTTCGGGTAGCTTGATGTGCTGGCGTCTGTACTACAAGAACACCTCTGCTTAACCGTGCGGGGAAAATATGCGTGATGTTACCGTAATTGAAACTTAAGACAATATTGAAATGACAAAATTACCTAAGCTCCAAGCTTAACTAGATTCGACAGTCTACGTGATTTATCGTACAAGTATATAATACTAGCAGTGCCCCGCGTTTTCACCCGCATAAGCGTCGATCCCGTGGGAATATCGGGATAAAAAGTATCCTATGACCTTTCCCGGGACTCAAACTATCTCTATACTAAATTTCATCTAAATTGGCTCAGCGGTTTAAGCGTGAAGAGGTTACAGACAGACGGACCGACACACTTTCACATTTATAATACTAGCAGCGCCCCGCGGTTTAACCCGTATAAGTGTCGATCCCGAGTGAATATCGGGATAAAAACTATCCTATGTCCTTTCCCGGGACTCAAACTATCTCTATACCAAATTTCATCTAAATTGGCTCAGCGGTTTTAGCGTGAAGAGGTAACAAACAGACAGTCAGACAGACACACTTTCGCATTTATAATATAATATTATATATGTCGCTGGTTTATGACAAAATCATGTTTTTTATCAAAAACTTAGGCTATATTTTGTCTTCTTCCGGTACTTGATCAAAAGAGAAAAACCTGAAAACCTGATTCTGTCATAAACCTGCGACATATATATTATAGTATGGATTAATACTTATCGCATCATTTACTTAGCATATACAGCGTTGTTATTGGAGTGTGCCTAATAGCACCATTATGTCTGTAATCTATTCAGACTTTAGCTCAGACTTAGACACAATTGAATTTACTAGAGTTTCGTCTATTGAGCTTGATATTGTCTCATGTTATGTTAGATTGGGAGGTGTTGAGCTTAATAAGCGTTAATTGAAAGTTTGAGTACCTACGTGTCGCCTACGAATTCTCATGTTGTTAAGAAATTCTGACGATGGATTTTGTATTGTATGTTGCTGAAATAGATCTATTGTTTTCATAAGAATTGCCACGTTGTTCAATATTTGACTATCTTTTCAACCAGCTGTATTATAAAGTCTTGTTAAAGGCTGCCCCCCACAGGCGCGTTATTATCGGTCGATAATATCGAATGCGTTACTGCGATATCTGTTTTCAATATATTTTGTATTAGGACGGCCGCGAAGTGTGTGTGTCAGCGCTAAATAAATGTATTTTCTTTCTTTCTTTCTAAGGTACACACTGCTGCGATCATAACGATGCAATAGAAGTAGCTTGCGTTCCTCTGTCCTGTGATATTCGATATGAGTTCTTAGAACATTTTGTATTAGGACGCATACGATCTTACACACATCTGGCGGGGGGCCTGTTGTGTAGGATACATACACACGTTAGAAATATCGGACGATTAAAACGCAGCTGTGTGGCAAGGAATCGGGACGCATTATCGCAATAACGTATCGGATAATATACCTATTATCGACCTATATAACGCGCCTGTGGGGGGGAGCCTTTAAGCTACCGCCGAAAAGAAGAGAGTGAACTTATTTCCCATAGTATATTGTATGAGAAGATGATCTCATCTCCATCCATTCTTAAATACATCAATAAATAATTCGAAGCCTATAGGAGATTCTCATCAAATATTTCATTACAACCATCAAGCCGCAAAAAGCCAAACAAAATAAATTGTAAAATTCAACAGCTAAAAGTAAAACCCACGTAAACCGTTAAATGCCCACGTGTATTGTAGTGGACACAGCCCAATTTCCGTATTATTAAACTTTAATTGCAAATTATTACAATTCAATTAGTACGCCAGTGATTTTATGGGCTATAAATTATTTCCACATTCATGATGCTATCCATTCCACCGGCCATCTTCCCACTAAGTATACCCCGTTAATTTATATTGAGAAGATAATTACTTCTACTTCGAACTGGGCTATTTTTGACAATGGATTTCGAATAGCAGTTCATTATTATTTGAATGATCTATTTTAACATTATCTGCAGCTTCGGCTCGGAGTACAATAATGCAATTTCGAAAAGGTGTATGTTATGCATTAAGCTGTTTACGTAATAAATGTTTATGTAAAAAATAAATGTATTTTCTTTCTTTCTTTATATTGATACTGATGTGTTGATTGATGTATTCATCATCTGCCTAGCATTTTTCTAACTATGTTGGGGTCGGCTTCCAGTCTAACCAGACGCAGCTGAATACCAGTATTTTACATGGAGCGACTGCCTATCTGACCTTCACAACCCAGTTACTGGGTAATACGATACCCCTTAGTAAGACTGGTTGTCAGACTTTCGGGCTTCTGACTACCTGTAACGACTGTCAAAGATCCACGAATGCCAGCCGGGACCAACGAAGCACGGGAGGGGTCACGGTATGTAAAGATGGTCATCCATCCACAGACCAACCGCGGCAAGCGTAGCTTAACCTGATCGACCGATCTGTGCGGCTGTTTTTATTTATTCACGGGCCCTCTCTAAAAGACCAATTGAAGAAATCATACTAAAGTCTCATTTTCATAATAAAAATGTTACTGTCTCAGGTTGCTGTAAGAACATTGTGCGACTTTTGTTTATCATGAAAGGCATTATAAGTCCTATGTTCTTAGTTCTAGTCCTCCCAGGAATTCCTTCATTCATCAAACGAATATAATAACATTTAAACCTAAGTAATAAAGAGTTCGCCGATAAAATAAAAAAATATTTGACAGAATTTATCTATCATGTGCAAGTAATAAAATTAAAAAGTTACTACCCTCATTTCGTAAAGTTATAAATAATCAAAAATTGTACTTTAATAGACTGTACACAGTTCAAATTCTAATTCTAAATTTGAATCTGTCTGAAATAATAATTGCGTTATAATCGGCTAGCCGCTTGACGCATTTTTTTAATCCGGTGCGTCGCGGCTATAATGAACACTTAGTTTTATGTAACAGTTTCATAAAATACTATTCAAACTTCACACACATGCAAATACATAACATAAAATTAATTTATAGTTTACCATTGTTTTGTGGGTACATGATTGATTCTAGTATTTTTTATTTACCACCTGTAATTACATTATGGATTGCAATAAACGATTTGAGATTTGTACTGATGTTCATCGTTTATGATTGACCTACTGACATTCATTTACGCACCTGTTGAGCGAATCAATATCTTGTGATTAATCAGTAATTACTGTACATAATATACAGCAAACAGTATGTGCTTGCTTATAGAACCTTGTTCAAATGCATACCATTAAGTGATAGGACTTTGATAAAGACCGACGAAATAAAAGAGGTAAGTGGTAACTGAGAAGCAAATATATTGATTCCTCTATGAAAAAAAGAGACATCTGATTTTTCCGAAGCCCGAAAGTCTGACAACCAGTCTTACTAAGGGGTATCGTATTACCCAGTAAATGGGTTGTGAAGGTCAGATAGGCAGTCGCTCCATGTAAAATACTGGTATTCAGCTGCATCCGGTTAGACTGGAAGCCGACCCCAATATACTTGAGAAAAGGCTAGCCAGATGAAGATTTTATAAAGAGAGTTTTATTTGTGCACAATAATCATTTCTTTTTTCTGTGTCACACTTATTTGACTTATTTCTCACATTGTCCTTCCTTCCTTATCAGAGTAAAGATTACCTATATAGAAACTATAAACTCGTCATGCGATAAACGAATAACAGCGTAATTCTGCTGTAATCACCTCTTGTTAGGTTATTATGTAAATTACTTACAAGATTGTGTGACAGGTAAATCGAATCACTGTAATCGAGTTTCACTCGCTCCGGTTATTGTACAGAGGTATTTCTAACATGTTGCCTTGTTAAGTATAGTTTGATGTTTTGAATACAGTTAGAAATTGAATGAAATTGAGCGTAAAGTGTCGGGATTTTCTGAAAAGTTTCAGATTCATACGAACTCCCTAAACATGATTGAAAACACGGTAACCTTGTGAGTTGTACTGTCGTTACAGGGAAGCAACCTGGGGGGTAATTGCGTAATACACATAAACTGACAATTGATCGCAATTTCTATCATTTTGACAGTTTAACCACGTTCATTGCGTTGTAAAGCAGACGAATTAAAAAGCTATGAAGCAATGGTTAAGGAATTTCCTTGAAAACCCTTGGATTATAGTTGAAAGTGTGTTACGAAATTAGGTTGCTTCTCAATAATTTACGATTCTGGCACGTGACTACAACATGTCATGTCACCAAGCGGCCGAGCGGGAGAGAGAAGCCGCATTCTCTCTCCCCTACCGCAGGAGACGTACCGGGCGCCCGAGAAGGGCGCAAAACGATCTGCAACCTCCTTTAGAGGTGGCGTGCGAGCGGCGGACTAGGGGCGTCCGTCGTCCAAACAGACAGGCCCGAGTTGGCGCCGCAGTGTTCTAAGCGCGCCAATCGAGAGTAGGTGCGGCCATTATGTGAATGTCCGCATGGGGAGGTGGGACCCGCTAAGGAACAGCGGGTCGAGGCCTGTCGGGGAAGCGGTGAATGCTTATGCGAATCCTGCTACCCCGGCCATATGCAAAGACGGAACACCGCGGTGGGTTTAGCCGGTAAGAGTCCGGCATGCCCCTTTGTCACCCCCAAGATGGAGGAAGTCCATGAGGATTTCCATCTACCAAAAATATAAAACGTGACTACATCAACATCTTACTATGAACTTTCAAAGAATAGACATAGGCATCTTCTTTTCTTCATATTGTGTTTCGTTTCTTCCGTTTACCACGGTGTTCATGCTAAAGCTATGGATTCCTCGAGTAGCGGTTCAGCACGGAGACAGCCATCATGAAAATTAAGGCCCCGGGGTTTGACTATACGTTGTCAAAAAACGCTTTCTAGGAGAACACACAAACTTACTTTCATAAATAACGTTTCAGTGTCGTCATACGTTCGAAAACACAAATATCAGACGCTGGCCTCACAGCTGCTGGATTAAAATGGAACTGGGCTGGCCATATCTGTCTCATGTTGGAGCAGCAATATACAAAAGCCACCACTCAGTGGATCTCCAATGGCAGGAAAAAACTGCGCGACAGGCCCAGAAAAAGATGGCGGAATGAGCTGGATTCCTTCTTAAAGGATTGGCCCACAATCGCAGTAAACCAGGAAAAGTGGAAAGAGAGAAATGAGGCCTTTACTCTGCAGTGGGACAACACAGGCCTATAATTATAATAGTCCCTAGCTTTAGCGTGCTGTTCGAAATATACGAGAAGAGTTTTCTAATTTGCTTTGATTCAAGACAGATAGAAACATGGTAGTTAAAAATGCTCCGAATTTATAAGCAAATAGCCGCGCTACCATGGTCGTATAAAAATAACGAGAGTGTCGGTCAGCATTTATTTAAGGCGACAATTAAACGTGGTTTCGGTATCGGTATCGGTCGTTACGGCCATCTGCCCGGACGCCGCAAGGAAAATAACATTATAGCCGTGAGACGCGCTCGGCGATGTGGCAGCCATCTTTAATGTTTGAGGCGGGAATTTGTGGAAAAATTTAGTTGTTTTCTTATTCTGTGACAGCTTAAAATATGTATTTGTTAAGTTACAAATATACGTGTAAGTATTAAAGGAACAAGAATGGGTGAGCCGCGAGGTAATTGCGTAACACATATAAAATGCAATTGATTCCAATGTCTTTCATTTTCAGTTCAGCCTCGTTCATTACATCTAAGTTGTTGAGCTGAATTTTTCAAACCCGTAAAGCAATGGATGTCAAATTGAAAGGCATTGCCATCGAGTACCATTTTATGTCCGTTATGCAAGTAACCAACCATACATAAAACAAGAGCAAAGAAAAAAAACAGTTGTCGGAGCGTTAAGGCTCGTACACACAGGCGCGACGCGACACGCGACACAAAGGCACCGCAAGTGGCGCAACGAGCGGTGCCTTTGTGTCGCGCGCGATTCGCGTCGCGCGTCGCGCCTGTTTGCAGGGGCCTTTAGCATAATTGCGTAACACACTATCTCAATCTGAATCATTTTGAAGGATATTGTTAATCCATTGCTTCATATCATATGTTCGAAAAATGTGTCTGCTCGACAACGTAAATAACGTAAATAACGCAATAAATGTTGTTGTACTGTCAAAATGTAAGCCACTGCTACTTATAATGTTCCCTGCTGGATCCTATAATAATGGAAACTATACTTCAATTAATCATATTGTTACGAGTATTATAAGATTGATCTATTTACCTAGATCTGTATCTGATCTATAGACAATGCAAACATCAAAGAAACCAATCATAGCTAAAGTAACAGTCACTAACCAATGGCCAATGCAACGCAACACAATCCAACACTACGCAAAGGTACCTCCTATTAAGCCAAACGCTTGGCCACCCTACTGGCAACGTCGTTTCAGAAATCGTAAAACAAACGCGGCGCCACAATATTTAAATATTTCAAATATCACGTTCTTCTCTTCGCATTGTACACTTGACCTGTTTCAAGTGACAATTCCTGCTTCTTTTGTTCTCTTGTTGATATGCGATAAACAGCTATATGGTATACTAAACGTTAGATAAAAACGGTTTTTATGGACACTGCAGCTTTTCACAAATAATTTGTATAATGAATTGCAAGAAAAAGTAATGAGATTAATGCGAATTACTCTTTATTGTTGTTTAATTTTTTGTGCGGAATTCTTTTGGAATAGACAAGTGGTTTTGTTGTTCGTATAATGAAACTTACTAATACTATACTTAAGTATTGATTATTCGGTTGAAATATTAAGGCGAAAGCGCCAGGGTAGCCCGCGAAATTCGATTTTTTTTAGGTTTTTTGCAATTTGCTGGTCAGTATTAAGTTGTACGTTGATTAATATATGAATCGCGGCCGTAACAAATATGTATTTACATAATTATAATCATTAAAGTCATCAACACAACTCTCTAAGACCACGTAAGTCCAAAGAATAATTACTGTTTCATGAAATTATCATTCTTTGGACTTACGTGGTCTTAGCGTTCCTGCACACGATGCCGTCGCCGCGCCGTCGCCGCGCCGACGCCGCACCGTTACACTGTAGATACGAGTCGCGCGAAGCCCGCCACCGCGCCGTCGCCGCGCCGCCACCGCGCGCGTTTTTACTGTTTCATTCATTCCATTACCGGCCGCGTACGAACGTGCACGCCGCGTAATTTCCCGTGAATGAATCAAACAGATAGGGAGGGGAACGCGCGCGGTGGCGGCGCGGCGGCGGCGCGGTGGCGGGCTTCGCGCGACTCGTATCTACAGTGTAACGGTGCGGCGTCGGCGCGGCGACGGCGCGGCGACGGCATCGTGTGCAGGAACGCTTAGAGAGTTACGGCCGCGAATCATATTTTGATCGACGTACAACTTAATACTGACCAGCAAATTGCAAAAAACGTAAGAAAATTTGAATTTCGCGGGCTATCTTAGCGCTTCCCCCTTAAAACAAGACTTAGTTTTTAGCACGCATAGCTTAAGGTCATATTTAGATATGACCGTAACCCTTTCGGACAATCCCGCTGACCTACCTAACTAAACTTAGCTGCAAAACAAAGGACGAGCGAGCTATTTGACTATTCTATAAAATGTTTTGTTTGTTACCGAAAGGTTCCTAAACGGAATGTTCTGTCCATGAACCGTATTTTGGCAGATTGCTAAAGCTGAATGTCGGTCTTAACAATGTAAATCGAACTTTGATTAATCTTTATTGTTATGTCTGAAACAAAGCTGCGATGCCTACGCATTGGGAAAATCCACTCACACACACTCAAACATAGCATGATCAAGAAAATACATTCGCTGTTCTTTGTTTAAAAGTAAAAATATTCTGACGTACAGTCGACCACACGTCCATATAATAATTTGGCATTGACAGCGCCTTTATTATAGCAGTAAGTATGGTTTTTGACCGACTTCTAAAAAGGAGGAGGTTATCAATTCGGATGTTTCTATTTTTTTTATATGTATTTTCGGGCATAACTCCATCGTTAATAGACGGATTTGCAATTTTTTTTTATTCGAAAGAGCTTTATTCTGAAATCGGCCCATTTAAATTTTGTAAAGATCTGATGATGAGTTTCGGAGACAGACAACGGAACTCTTCAATAAATGCCAGCAAATCAATCGCGATTGCTGCTATAGCATATGTACGCATTGTTTATGCAATTACACAACATAACATCACGCCTGTACTCTTTAAAGGGGTAGGCAGATATGTTCAATAGCTTTCTGTCAATTATATTCAGATAACAAGTAGTGATATACGAATTTGGTTGGGGTAGGTAGGTACAACTAAAAAGTGAAAAATAAAAACATTTTCCCAAAAAAAAAACAACCGACTTCCAAAAAGTCATTTTTCACTTTGTAGTGTTTTTTTTTTTGGAAATCGGTCTTTTTTTTGTAAAAAGTTTTTCGTAGTCCAAGTGTACATGGCGTCCAAGGTGCTACGTAATATTGATTTGGCGCATCAGATTCGCCACTACTTGCGTCTGATCGGGGCTATAAAATCATGTAAAATAAACATACGCCGAACTGGCCGCAGGCTTGGATAAAAAAACTTGGTATATATGATACTGTGGGGACTGTGTCTTACGTACCCATCCCTTGCATAGTTTTAAGAATGTAATATTTTTATAGAGGAACTTATTGTAATAATTTTTAGAAAGTTTCTGTTTTGTGTTTTTCCCACGAATCACATCTGCAAGCGATTTAAGTTATAGGTACTATTGTCTTTCATGATTCTTTACTTTTAGTTAAGGTTCTTCATTGTTCTATTATGTTTAGTTATCTTGTATTGTACCCATTTGCTATTGTTAGTTAAGGTTCATTGTTCTGTTATTTTTAGTTGTCTTGTATTGTACCCATCTGCATTTCTCGTGTTTTATTATTGTACTTTTAAAAGGCCATCGTTTTGCCGCTTCCTTTGTTTAGGAACTGCAGATGTGGATTTGCCGCGTCCTTTGTTTAGTGAACGGCAGATTTGGGAGAATTTTGGTTCGGAGCTTCAGTCTGTGCTGAACTACGATCGTGCGAGGTCCTCTCTGACCCCCGATCATATTTTACTCGCCGAAGCTCGCCGTAATAGTTTACGGCGAGCTTCGTGTTTCTATTAGTTTTACTCTTCATGTAACATTATTTAATTTTACCTTTTCGTGTCAAGTGTAACTGCTAGCTTTAGTTACTTGATATCGTAATAAATTAATCGTTACTATTTACAACTCACTTCTGTGTAATACTCGCCCGCACGGTCTCGAATTCCCACAGTGGTGACCCCGACGTGATCAAAGCTATCATATAGCGTGAGTTCGTGACAGTGCGTGAAGAGTTTCGCGAGTGCTAAATCAAAGTACGTGTTAAAATGGCGAGCGATCCAGCGGGAGTCACTAGCGGCGGATGACGCGCATTCCCAGCCAGCCACCTCCCACGGCTTCAACGGGTATCCTGACCACCAGCATGCAGCGACCGCGCATACCTGGTCATCACCCTCAGCCTCATCAGCAACCTCGGCACAGCACACTGCACTTTCGGCCGGTCAACAAGAAGAGCCCAATTTCTCTCCTGGTCGACGCAGCGCCCGCGCCACCCCGACTCACTGGGGACATCTTCGCAGACAGTTCCGACTCACAGTGAACTATGCGGCACCGACGCACTGGAGCATAACGCAGCGCCTGCGCCACCCCGACTCACTGGGGACATCTTCGCAGATAGTTCCGACTCACCGTGAACTATGCGGCAACCGGTTCCGACTCACTGGAACCTAAGTTGGCCTGGCAAGCATATTCCTCGCCGTTCTGGTCGCTGTACCACATCCGACGCACTGGAGCATAACGCAGCGCCCGCGCCACCCCGACTCACTGGGGACATCTTCGCAGACAGTTCCGACTCACCGTGAACTATGCGGCAACCGGTTCCGACTCACTGGAACCTAAGTTGGCCTGGCAAGCATATTCCTCGCCGTTCTGGTAGGCGAGTTAAATTTCCTGATTACTATCAGGCAGGTGTTTCGTGATCTTTATCACTGGTAGGGGGGTACTGTGGGGACTGTGTCTTACGTACCCATCCCTTGCATAGTTTTAAGAATGTAATATTTTTATAGAGGAACTTATTGTAATAATTTTTAGAAAGTTTCTGTTTTGTGTTTTTCCCACGAATCACATCTGCAAGCGATTTAAGTTATAGGTACTATTGTCTTTCATGATTCTTTACTTTTAGTTAAGGTTCTTCATTGTTCTATTATGTTTAGTTATCTTGTATTGTACCCATTTGCTATTGTTAGTTAAGGTTCATTGTTCTGTTATTTTTAGTTGTCTTGTATTGTACCCATCTGCATTTCTCGTGTTTTATTATTGTACTTTTAAAAGGCAATCGTTTTGCCGCTTCCTTTGTTTAGGAACTGCAGATGTGGATTTGCCGCGTCCTTTGTTTAGTGAACGGCAGATTTGGGAGAATTTTGGTTCGGAGCTTCAGTCTGTGCTGAACTACGATCGTGCGAGGTCCTCTCTGACCCCCGATCATATTTTACTCGCCGAAGCTCGCCGTAATAGTTTACGGCGAGCTTCGTGTTTCTATTAGTTTTACTCTTCATGTAACATTATTTAATTTTACCTTTTCGTGTCAAGTGTAACTGCTAGCTTTAGTTACTTGATATCGTAATAAATTAATCGCTACTTCTGTGTACAACTTACTTCAGTGTATTACTTGTCCACCACGGTCACGAATTTAGACTCTTCATGTAACATTATTTAATTTTACCTTTTCGTGTCAAGTGTAACTGCTAGCTTTAGTTACTTGATATCGTAATAAATTAATCGCTACTTCTGTGTACAACTTACTTCAGTGTATTACTTGTCCACCACGGTCACGAATTCCCACAATACTAGCGACCCGCCCCGGCTTCGCACGGAAACATTATTATTATTATACATATAAACCTTCCTCTTGAATCACTCTATCTATTAAAAAAAAACCGCATCAAAATCCGTTGCGTAGTTTCAAAGATTTAAGCATACAAAGGGACAGAGAAAGCGACTTTGTTTTATACTATGTAGTGATTATGCGGAGGGCAGTGGTGGCCCTGACTTAAGAGTTTATAGATCATGGGTTCGAATCCAGACAGGCGCTTTACTTTGTGTAAATTATTTCATCACCACTGCTCTCAAAACGGTGAAGGAAAACATCGCGAGCAAACCGTCATGTCCTAGAATCAAAAATTTACGGCCCACTCCTTCTCACCGAGAGGGGGGGCCTGTGTCCCACCAGTGGGAATACTATAGGCTGATAATGCTGTATAATAACACCTACATTGCGTCGAAAAACCGAACCTTAGGTAGCAGCGTGGCAGATGATGATGATGATGATTAGGGGACTCCCTTTTCCGCACTTAGACTCCCATTCGGTCCGTTGTGCGTGGGGATTCTGGCTAACAGAGCCAGCCTAGCTCCGCCCAAAAGCACAGAAGCTTCCTGGGAGCTTCACAGGCTTCGCGGAGCGACCTCATTGTTCCGAGGATTTCTGCACGTTGAGAAGCCACGGCCTCGCAATCCAGGATGACGTGGGCGGCTGATTCCTCGGCATCAAGGCAGCCCCTGCAAAGGGGGCTGTCCGTGGCGCCTATGTTGAAAAGATGTTTGTTAAGGAGGTTATGGCCCGTAATTATGCCTATTATTATTCTTAGGTTATTTCTACTCAGGCTGAGAAGTTTTTTGGTTAATCGCGAGTGTATCATTGGTAAAGCCAATTTTGACTGTCTACAGTCTGTTGCCCGTGACCATCTGTTGTTGTGGAGTTCGGTCGATCTTTGGCGAATCCACGCACGAAATTGTGAGAAAGGCAAAGGGAGAAGTGGGTACGGGCCTAGCACCCTCATATCAGAGCCTCTCTTCGCAAGTTCATCTGCAGCATCATTGCCCAGAGATTGACTGTGCCCTTTGATCCACTGGAGAGTAACACGATTAGCCGTCAATAAACTCTCCAGAGCTAGATGGCACTCAAAAATTAGCTTGTTGTTAGTTTGTTTGCTTCCTAAAGCTTTAAGTACAGATAGGCTGTCGGATAGGAATTTAATGCCGTAGTTCCGAATGCCTAAGCGCTTTACTGCTGTTGCGGCTTGTGTTAAGGCAACACATTCGCATTGAAAGATCGAACTATGTGTGCCTAGTGGTATGTGAAAGTTAATATTGAGGTCAAGGGAGTGTACGCCAGCACCTGAACCGTTTTGTGTTTTAGAGCCATCTGTATAAATGCGCACTTCATTGACTCCTGACTGATCCCTTTCTTCCTGAACTGTTTGTATAATGTAGTTCTTGTTGATAATCGGTTGGTTTGGTGTTCTATCACACGGAGCAGCGATGAGAGGCTGATACTCAATCGCCCGGTCCAGGATTTTAGCGTGTGGACTGGTAATGTTTTTGCCCCATATGCCCAGGTGCATTAGCCTGATGGCAGCCAGCGCCGCTTCCTGCTGTATGTACAGGTCAAGGGGAGTTAATTGAAGGGCTATCTCCATGGCTGCTGTTGGGGTGGTTCTCATGCAGCCAGTGGTTGCTGAGCAGGCCAGGCGCTGAAAGCGCTGTAGTCTGGTAATGGTGGTCGAGAGTTCTGTCCTCGTCCACCAAACCAGAGCTCCATAAGCCAACATTGGCCTGATCAGCGCTTTGTATATCCACAGAGTAATCTTCGGAGAGAGCCCCCATGTTTTCCCTAACATTTTTTTACATTGGTAGAGTGCAATTGTGCTTTTATTAAGTTTGTAGTCAAGATGCTTGTTTGAGTGAGAGTGCAGCGTGGCAGAGTAAACACTTGTTTCGCTTCAGGATTTTTTCATTTTATGCTACAGGGTTTCGCCGAAAAATCGCTCCGTTCACACTCAGCGTAATGAAATATGCACGAGCACAATGAAATATTGAACACCTTTTTTTTTGTTTAAAAATTGTCCGGTGTTGCCTTTCCCATTAATTAAAGCAAAAATTGTTCTGACTTTTTCAAGTAAAAAATATATTCACAAAATAAAGCCACGATGTTTTTAAAGGCTGGCATTGGCGTAAACATTATGTCTAACCCCTTAAAAGGAATGCCTAGATATGAATTATAATTAAGTGAATAAATATTTTTTTTTTGCAGAATCCATCAGAACATACAAACTTGTCTATGTTACAAAGTATGTATGCTTGTATGCTTAATGTGCTGGCATCTGTACTTTTAAAGTATCTGATATTGAAACAAAATGATATTCACATGCAAGGCTTCCCCCGCGTTCGCTGAACCAAGCCCACGCTTTCCCTAAAGAAAAGAATAACATCAATCAAATGCTAGAGAGAGTTCAGTGAGACCCTGACACCTGACAGCTTTGTTCAAGATGCTAAACTACTGTTATACTAGGACAAGGAGAATTCCTCACGTTATAATAGTACCTATTTCAGAGCAGCAATTCCTATTTAGTTCTTGGGAATCATAATGAAATCCTTTCCTACTAATTACACTTTACACTA
The DNA here is from genome assembly GCA_927399505.1 of Luperina testacea. Classification (NCBI taxonomy): domain Eukaryota; kingdom Metazoa; phylum Arthropoda; class Insecta; order Lepidoptera; family Noctuidae; genus Luperina; species Luperina testacea. Next base: position 7,019,628 of record OV656763.1, on the reverse strand, counting down.
ATATAATAAAGGCGAAAGTTTGTGAGTGTGTGAGTGTGTGAGTGTGTGTATGTGTGTTTATATGTTTGTTACTTCTTCACGCTCAAACGTCTAGACCAAGGTGACACCCTGGATTAACACATAGGAAACTTTTTATCCCGATATTCCTACGGGCTCGAAACTTACGCGGATGAAACCGGGGGCGCTACTAGTAAGCTATAAGTACTCAAAAAACCAACCAACAAATATGATTTTTATTAATTCAAATATTTCTAGTTTTAGTTTGACCTCGCATTGTGTAGGTTTTGCTTGCAATGAGAAGTCAGTTTATACAGAAAATGTATAGCTTGATATGGCGTCGAGCGTACTTTTTGCGTTTATATTGGACATCACTGACATAGGTGAAGGAAAACATCATGAGGAAACCTGAACTTGTAACTAATATAAATCTGAAATTACGTAGCCGGAATGCCATGAACGAAGCGTGGTGACCAATGCTCGTGCCTTCCATGTATGAGAAGACGCTTTTGCTCTGCAGTGGGACAATAATAGGCTGGTATTATTTATTATTATTAAGCTCAATTTATAATACTTAATAGAAGATATCATATTATCATATTTATTTATTTCTTTAATTATATCGATATAAAACCAATTACAAAAATTAAAGACAGTTTGTACACAATATACACATAAAACGAAAAAATATAAAAACATCCAGTTCAGGTAAAAAACTTCTGACAAAATCTTCGACACGAGATGATAAATATGCGATCACTCAACAGCAGTGCTGTATTCCAATTAGAAGAGACACGGCGGAATAGAGGCACTTGAAGCTTTTAGCTTTGTGAGTTTGTGAAAACAACGGCAAGCTTTTTGTTGCTGCGATTGTCCAAAACAACTCCATACCACTCTCCACACTTACACATCCTTGTGATCACTCACTCACACACACTCAAACACATTATACACCGGCACACAAATGTATTACTTAATCACTCTCACGCTAAACACCCTGGCTGCTATACCTACATGACTAACCGCCCTGTATGGCCTAACACTGTCTCCTAAGATACAGTGGTGCTATTCTGTAAAAATCTCACCGTGAAAACTTAGGTGAAGTGAGCGTGGAGTGAGCTGTCAATAGTGTCAATTCCTAGCAAAAACAAACTCACTTCACTTATGTTTTCACGGTGAGATTTTTACAGAATCGACCGGCTGGACTACCTAGTTTAGGAGACAGGGTTACATGATCTGTGTAGATTTATGTAGACATACCATGTTATTTTGCTCTTGTGTATCATGAATCTTGTGTGTATCATAATAAAGATTATTATTATTATTCCTTTATTTATTTTTTAACAAACTTGTTACATTTTTAAATATTTTCTTATAAAAAACATTAAAAAAAAAAACATTTAAAAATATAAAAAATTGTAGCCCACCGGTATCGGGAACAGGGTCCAAGCTACCGGCGGTCAGGGCTCCAGAGAGAGGAACCTCCTAACAATGCGGGCCGTGTCCAGAAGTACCGCTCTCTGAATCAAGCCCTATTATTATTATTATTGTGGGGACTGTGTCTTACGTACCCATCCCTTGCATAGTTGTTAAGAATGTAATATTTTTAGAAGTACTTATTGTAATAATTTTTAGAAAGTTTCATTTTGTGTTTTTCCCACGAATCACATCTGCAAGCGATTTAAGTTATAGGTACTATTGTCTTTCATGATTCTTTACTTTTAGTTAAGGTTCTTCATTGTTCTATTATGTTTAGTTATCTTGTATTGTACCCATTTGCTATTTATAGTTAAGGTTCATTGTTCTGTTATTTTTAGTTGTCTTGTATTGTACCCATTTGCATTTCTCGTGTTTTATTATACTTTTAAAAGGCAGATGTGGATTTGCCGCGTCCTTTGTTTAGTGATGTGGTAGAGTTTTGGTTCGGAGCTTCAGTCAGTGCTGAACTACGATCGTGCGAGGTCCTCTCTGACCCCCGATCATATTTTACTCGCCGAAGCTCGCCGTAATAGTTTACGGCGAGCTTCGTGTTTCTATTAGTTTTACTCTTCATGTAACATTATTTAATTTTACCTTTTCGTGTCAAGTGTAACTACTAGCTTTAGTTACTTGATATCGTAATAAATTAATCGTTACTTATTTACAACTTACTTCAGTGTATCACTCGCCCAACGCGGTCACGAATTCCGCACAGTGGTGACCCCGACGTGATCAAAAATATCAATAGCGTGAGTTCGTGACAGTGCGGAAAGAGTTTCGCGAGTGCTAAATCAAAGTACCTACGTGTTAAAATGGCGAGCGATCCAGCGGGAGTCACTAGCGGCGGATGACGCGCATTCCCAGCCAGCCAGCTCCCACGGCTTCAACGGGTATCCTGACCACCAGCATGCAGCGATCGCGCATACCTGGTCATCACCCTCAGCCTCATCAGCAACCTCGGCACAGCACACTGCACTTTCGGCCGGTCAACAAGAAGAGCCCAATTCCTCTCCTGGTCGACGCAGCGCCCGCGCCACCCCGACTCACTGGGAACATCTTCGCAGATAGTTCCGACTCACCGTGAACTATGCGGCAACCGGTTCCGACTCACTGGAACCTAAGTTGGCCTGGCAAGCATATTCCTCGCCGTTCTGGTCGCTGTACCACATCCGACGCACTGGAGCATAATGCAGCGCCCGCGCCACCCCGACTCACTGGGGACATCTTCGCAGACAGTTCCGACTCACCGTGAACTATGCGGCAACCGGTTCCGACTCACTGGAACCTAAGTTGGCCTGGCAAGCATATTCCTCGCCGTTCTGGTAGGCGAGTTAAATTTCCTGATTACTATCAGGCAGGTGTTTCGTGATCTTTATCACTGGTAGGGGGGTACTGTGGGGACTGTGTCTTACGTACCCATCCCTTGCATAGTTGTTAAGAATGTAATATTTTTAGAAGTACTTATTGTAATAATTTTTAGAAAGTTTCATTTTGTGTTTTTCCCACGAATCACATCTGCAAGCGATTTAAGTTATAGGTACTATTGTCTTTCATGATTCTTTACTTTTAGTTAAGGTTCTTCATTGTTCTATTATGTTTAGTTATCTTGTATTGTACCCATTTGCTATTTATAGTTAAGGTTCATTGTTCTGTTATTTTTAGTTGTCTTGTATTGTACCCATTTGCATTTCTCGTGTTTTATTATACTTTTAAAAGGCAGATGTGGATTTGCCGCGTCCTTTGTTTAGTGATGTGGTAGAGTTTTGGTTCGGAGCTTCAGTCAGTGCTGAACTACGATCGTGCGAGGTCCTCTCTGACCCCCGATCATATTTTACTCGCCGAAGCTCGCCGTAATAGTTTACGGCGAGCTTCGTGTTTCTATTAGTTTTACTCTTCATGTAACATTATTTAATTTTACCTTTTCGTGTCAAGTGTAACTACTAGCTTTAGTTACTTGATATCGTAATAAATTAATCGTTACTTATTTACAACTTACTTCAGTGTATCACTCGCCCAACGCGGTCACGAATTCCGCACATTATTAACTAGTTATTCATCACCTCTCCTAAATAATCTAATAAAACCTTTTTTCAGTTTTTAGCTGTGGTACCTTCCCCACACAAATTCGTATACTACTACTTGATATTTAAGTATTAGAACACACACCAAGGAGATTAAATACGTTTTATTGAAGCTAACTCAAGAACTACCCAAGCAAAGTTAATAAAATTTCCTTGGAACCACCTCGGAACAATGCTCGAACAACAAAGGAATCGTTGAAATCAATTTGCAATTATATCGCTGAACATACCTAAATAAAAAAATACATACGGACATAGACCCCTTTATTCATAAACGTTGCATAAAGTTAAGTAGTCATTAGTGACTGTTTAACCATAAGTACATTTTTGACGTTTGAACGTCACTTAACTTTAATCATCGTTTATGAATAAGCCTCAGAACCTCCTCCTTTTTTGAAGTCGGTTAAAAATTAAGTGGTTTTGTCACACAAAACCAACTGCATTAAACTGGCACCGTCCACAGATGATTAACGGTTAATGAGAGCACAACAGGTTTTGTTTATAAATAATGCAATTTGCTACAACATTGTTGAATTGATGCCAATGAATGATTGATCGCCGTATATCGAATGTTTACAGACAAACAAACTGTGTTTGAACTCGTGATTTATTTAACATAATATTGCTTCTTTTTACACATAGCATAACATCACGCCTGTAATCCTATTCTCTGAAGGGTTAAGCAGAGGTGTACCTTAGTACACTCACATTTCACCAGTTATATGTTTAAGTAGCCCCTTGAGGGGCCCGTGGCTAAATAATAACAGTCGCACAGGTCGATCGATCAGATGAAGCTACGTTTGCCGCAGTTGGTCTGTGGATGGGTGACCATCTTTACATACCGAGACCCCTCCGTGCCTCGGAAAGCACGTTAAGCCGTTGGTCCTGGCTGTCATTCGTGAATCTTTGACAGTCGTTACGGGTAAGTCAGACGCCCGAAAGTCGGACAACCAGTCTTACCTAGGGGTATCGTATTACCCAGTAACTGGGTTGTGGAGGTCATGACGTGTGATGTACAAAACTCAGGAATAAAAATGCGTGCGCGTTTTGATTCCTGGCCAACTCATTTACCTTCTTGATTTTTTTTAAAACCTCTGGCTGGGGCGTTGCTCCACACGACATGTTTGTCTACATGTTATCCTGTAGACAAAGATTAAGACAACTGCGTAAAACGAAACGTATGTAACATAGGTATTACACTAGAAAATATATAAGCAAATTACGCTATACTCACTGTACAATATATATTATTATACACCAACATGTAAACTCGTACACATACACGTTTAAAAACATAAACTAGTCATTCATTACATAACACACCACACCACACCACCACCAAACCACACTCACACACCATCGTCGTTCGTCGTTCATTACCTACACTATCATAATCGGTAAAATTGTTGCAGTCTATGTCTACAAACTCGTGTGCTAGGTCAAAACACACAAATACAGAAAAAATAAATAAAGTGAGCAAACTGTAATCATGAATTCGGCATAATTATGTTTCTAGCGTAGATATTTTTCGTCGGATATCAAAAAAGAAATGATTAATTGAATAGTATATCTACGCGATAAAAATCTAAGGAACAAATATTATAATTTTTTCTATGAAAATCTAGAATCATATTCTGAATCCAAGGTTACAGTAGTATTTTTTTTCCTACAAAGTATAGAAATAGCAAAACACGCATACACATATTATAAAAAAAAATATTTCTCTTTTAGTTCGAGGCACGTCCGTGTTTTCCACACGTTCCTTTATCTAAATTAGATCGCACCCTTGTCATCACATGACACCCTGGTACCCTGGCGGGGGGGGGCGTGGCGCCTGATTATTATGGTTTTTATACCAGCCATCTGCTGTCAGGGTATTAAAGGTAAGCTATATCTTCAAATACGGGGATCTAGTACGTCATTTATTTGATCTATGGGGAACGACTTAATTCTACCTGAAGGTTAGCAAGTCAACGAAAAGTCATATGAAGACACTAGCTTCTGCTTCTTCTGACTTTTTTTTTACTCGTCTCCTAAGGGTCCTAGCGTGATGTTAAATAGTATACAGCCTTCCTCAAGAATTGGGCTATCAAATTTAAAAAGAGTTTTTCATATGGTAGTTTTAGAGATTAGCGCTGTCAAACAAACAAACAAACAAACTCTTCAGCTTAATAAGTTATTGGGATTTTTCAGTCCCCAATGTACAAATAAACCTTATTACCACAATGGGGGTTTTCGTGACAATTTACGACACCAGTTGGCTCCACTTTCACAAGAGGTCTTCCATTTCGACAATGAATATAAAACATATGATGACGTTCATCATTTATTTCATTCATTCGTTCATCATTCAGTCATGACTAAAGAAAATATAGGCTCTTTGAAATCTGGCCTGGACCTGACGTGTCAGTGCTGCCACCTAGCGAACGTCATTTCAGAAAACCCTCATTGTCTGTATGTCTTACGAATAAGTAGTGTGTAAGAAAATCGCTGAAACTTCAAAACCAAGGCTTGAACCATCCATAACCCTCGAACAATACAGACAGAGCAATAAAAGGGACCAAAAAATATGCCATCATTTGTAACTTTCTGACTTTTATTTTCTCGAAAAATGTTTATCTAGTTTAACAACAAACATTGGCACTCATAAAATGTCACAGTTTGGTAATCATCGTACAAATAAAATGGTTATTACGGCGATAATGTTACGGTTTGCAAGGTTGACTTTCAAGATTGTGGAAATGTAACTGTCCCATTTGTTGAACGTTCGATGACATCATGCGCAACAAACTGTATAATTTATTTCATTATTGACCATTATTTCGAGTAGAAATCCTGTAGTAAAAATCTGGTTTTTATTTTTGCCAAATATTTGTAAGACGGAGAACATTCACATTTTGTGAAAGAAAAAGGGTGATTTTTTTTCAGTTATAGCTGCAGTGACATCTGTGTACGCTCGGGTTTTTTTTTTTTGAGGGTGGGAAATCATCAAATGACCCCTCCCGCTCTGGGTGGAGCGGAAGGGAGTGTCAGACTCTTACTGACTAAAACCCATCACTCGTGTTCCTTCCCTAGCCTTTATGTTCCGGGCCAGCAAAAAACTATAATACATATCCAAAGACACCGACTTCCGAAATTAAAGTTATTTTTCACTTTGTAATGTTTTTTGGAAGTCGGTTGTTTTTTTTTTGTAAAAAGTTTTAAATGTTACTCTACGGAATATTACGTTTCTTTACTTTATAATAATTAGCCTTCCTTCTCATAATAATACCCCATTACTAAGTTATTCCCTTTTAAAGCTAATTGTAATTGGATCCAATAATTTGAATCAATTACCAATTAAGGCAGACTTGCGATTGGCAATTACACGGAAAGGGCTAATTAAGATTTAGATTAAAATGGGCTAATTTGTGATAATCCTAATGCCTAAGTATTATTGCATCTAGTCGGCAATAGCAAGGTCGTCACGAATCTAAACATCGAAAAAGGTCGAGAAGTAAGATAAATAAGATTTTGTTATCACGCCTTGTAATATGTATTAACGGAGACAGTAAGAAGCAATTATTTTTGTTTTCGAACCAAATCATTTTATGACAGAGCTGGGAGACAACTAGTTATTAAACTACAGAGACTTTTCGAACAAAAATAAACAACAGAAAGTATGAAGGCCTAATTATGAAGTTCGAACCCAGTATATAAAACTGAAAAGAGCAGTGGTGGTCAAGTTGTAACGGCCGCGACTTACGAGTTGTAGGTCGTAGGTTCGAACCCAGCCAGGCGCTGTACTTTGTGTAAATTATTTCATCAGCACTGCTCTCAAAACGATGAAGGAAAACATCGTGAGGAAACCGGCATGTCCTAGAACCAAAAATTCAAAGACATGTGACATCTGCCAACCCGCACTGGGTCCGCGTGGTGGATTACGGCCCATTCCCGCTCACCGAGAGGAGGCCTGTGTCCCAGCAGTGGGAATATTATAGAAGCTGATTATTTAAACAAAACTTCATCACGCCTGTGTTCCCCGAGGAGTTAGGCATAGGTGTACCTTATAGTACACCAACGTTTCATCAGTTATGTTAAGTCCCATGTAATAGAGGGCGAGTCTAATCCAGCCGGTCGATTCTGTAAAAATCTCACCGTGAAAACTTCGGTGAAATGAGTTTGATTTTGCTAGGAATTGACACTATTGACAGCTCACTCCACGCACTCCTAAGTTTTCACGGTGAGATTTTTACAGAATAGCAGAACAGATCCAGAATCCAGACTCCAGGCTGCTACCGTGAAATTCCAGATGGAAAACCCCAATAACACTTTGCCTGACCCGGGAATAGAACCCAGAAACCTCTAAACCTCATGCTCAGTAGTGGCGCTTGCGATCACTAGAACAACGAAACGTCCAGGAAATAATTATAATAACTCAAACTCAAAGCATTTATTTCAATTAAACCATTTACAGACACTTTTGAATTGTCAAAAAGTCGGTCAGTCAGAAAATATGAAGCTAGTTGCCCATTCCAAAGCGTAGGTACCTATGGAGAGGAACGGGCAAGAAACTCCATGGACACTCTTATAAATTATATTTTTACAAAAATATTAGTTACATCATTAATGTGAATTTATAATTATATGCCAATGCAGCTAAGTGACGGCGACCAACCAGCCAACCAGACCAGCCCCAACTGACGGCGCCCGTTCACGAACATGACGCATAGATCAGCACCATTCAGCTCAACCATTTTGAATTATTTACAATTTATCTAATAATCTACTTTCAGTAGTTACTTTAGGTATTCTATGTTGTCTAAACATGTTGAAATTGAAAACACGCGACAAACCGAAACGGGCATCATTATGAACAACTTTTACTACGGGACCAGAGCTGCAATCGCGAAAAAAATCAGCTGTCCACTACATTTTGACGAGTTATGCGAACATAAATGTAGGGAACAGCTGATTTTGTTTCGCGATTTCAGGTTTGGTCCCATAGTAGTAAGTAATTGCCTCAGAAATCGAAGGAACTTAATTTTTGTTTTCATTAATGCCAAGGGATCGAACAATGATTTTAATCTCAAGATCGTTAAACCTCAGGGGCCCAAGACTTCCAAAATCGAAGGGCCCTTATCTTTTCTTCAAGGAACCTGCTTATCCAGGTACTCTTATCTGCTAAAGATATTAAGCCGACCTTGGAGCCGAAAATGGGAGACACATAATGCCGACGCAGGTCCAGATTTGGCTGTATGATAGGCAATGCTTACTTTACCTTGCGACTTATACTGAAGTCAATGGAACGATTGGACTAAAGGCACTTCTCTAGGTAACAGTAAAAGTAATTTTACTCACCTCTTTTGCTTACTTGTAACGATAAAACCTATTATAAGAACCTACTAATATAGATAAATTTTATCCATGGCGTTGACGTGTATCGTCAGCGCCATGGATATAAACACTATGTAGGTAGTACCATGTACAGTCACCAAAAGGGAAAAGTAACCAGGGACATCATCGGGTATAGTTGAAGTTTAGTAAGTTTTCGAATGAAATTTAATTTGATAATTAAAGAACGTTTCATCATCATCATCATCAGCCTATAATGTTCCCACTGCTGGGACACAGGCCTCCTCTCAGTGAGAGGGAGTGGGCCGTAATCCACCACGCGGGCCCAGTGCGGGTTGGTAGATGTCACATGTCTTCGAATTTTTGGTTCTAGGACATGCCGGTTTCCTCACGATGTTTTCCTTCACCGTTTTGTGAGCAGTGGTGATGAAATAATTTACACAAAGTAAAGCGCCTGTCTGGGTTCGAACCTACGACCTACAACTCGTAAGTCGCGGCCGTTACCACTTGGTCACCACTGCTCTCAAAGAACAAGGAACGTTTGCTTTCTATTAATTAATTTAAATTTTATTCGAAAACATACATCGGTTTCTTACTAAACTTCAACTATATCCGACGACGATGGTTACTTATCTCCTTTAGTGACCGTACATTGTACAGCCCGCAAGACGACGACACTACGACGACGACGACGACGACGACGACGACGAACGACGACGACGACGACGACGTACTTTAGACGTCACTCGGATGACGTAAGCGCGGTATAACCGCAACTGTAATCAATAACTCTATCAACAGTTTTTAAGTTAGAGTCCGCGCAAACTAAGTCGAATGCTGTCATAATCGGAAAAAACTAAAAACATCATAGATAAAGAAGAAATCGTGAAAATAACACCAACATTTGGTGCCAGCCAGTCTTTGCGGCAGATCTTGTATAATCCCTTTTGTATGTGTTTACATGTTTCGCAGCTCTCCCATTAATTGAAAACAAACAGGCAAAATGGTATCGGTAAATCCCCACGCGGAGAGGGATCCTGTATTGGAGCTTTGACCTTTCCGCAGGGTGTGGGTAAAAGTATAAATATTATTCTCGTTGAATTAGATTATTCGAGTGATATATTTTATTGGATTATTGGATATGGGAACATCATAATATCATCATAGTGTTCACAAGGAAGTGATAAATATTATGTACTTATTATTATGACAGTTATAATGAAAATCACCGTTCATTACATTGTTGTTTTATTTGCTATAATACTTATATATAATTATTCTGTACATGTGTATGTCACTAAACTCCTCCTAAACGGCTGGACATATTTTGATTAAAAAAATTATGTGTTTGAGTGGGTCCTTGGATGGTTTTTAGATTCACAACTAAAAACCATCCCGGTAAGTGACGACCCGGTAAGTGGCGCTGTCCGAGCAGGATAACGTCTGTCAGGTCCGCTAGTCTAATTTCAATTGTTTTACTATTATACTATCAATTAACTACCAATGACTTTTATGTAACTTTTCGTGAAGTTTTACAAATCCCTCAGATAAATTAATGATGAATGTGTGAGTCCCATTGGTATTTTCTGCTACTATTTAGTTTTGTTGACTTCGACTTAATTACGATTTATATTTGAAGCTTCGGCTATATTACTATTTAAATAGAAATACCAACGTGTTTTCTTTTTGTTTTACGTAGGTTATAAAATTAATTAAGTACGTATTTTCCTTATTTTGGGTATTTCACCAATTTTCCCGAAAGCCATCTTTATAATTTTACTGCTGGCTTTAGATAACATCTTATTGTAATATCACTCACTCACTCACTCTTTATAAACCAGTTCATATCTCATCTTCAGAGACAGTATTGTAGTAATAAGTAAATATACACTCCTAATTCACGTAAAAGAAAACATAAATTGTATAGAAAAAACTAGTTAAAGTAGATAGTTTTTCAATATGTCACCTTTCAAAGTGTGGTCGAAATTCACTGCAAAAAAGGGTGGTGCTGCTATTAATTTGCGTATAGTGGACGCGCCTGAAAATCTTTTTGAAGAAATCATAAATCAGTACATGAAATATTATGTAACTGACGACCCTACTTTCAAAGCTGCTGGTAAGATCAATTTTGATGATACAATATTTTTAACTTACAAAGAAGTGCTGTACTTTTACTTACAAATTTGTATTTGAATCTTTCCCCTTTTTAATCAAAAACGTTTTGTGATTATTTGTTATTTAATCGTTTAAATGACATATAAAGTTGTCTGTTGCAGGAGTATCAAAAAATGCAGCAGCAATGGAAGAACTACGTGTGCCTATGCTTAAAGATATAAAAGAAAAAGGCTTTCACACTGTGGTTTGTTGTTTAGACAACGGTGATGACCAAATTAAGGAGGTCCTTGGAGCTTCCATGATGGCTTTAACATCGAAAGGCGATCCAGAACCAGAGGTAAAGTGAAAATTTTCATTAAAATATTAACCTCTAGTAAACTGTCCCTATATTATTTTATGTTATGTGTAAGTTGGTGCATATCGTCTGTTCCAAAAACGTCTGATCAAAATGTAAATAAATGGATTCGAAAACGTACGTGTGGGTGCCAATGGGTCATGTATGAAAATATTAAATTGTCTCGATTTTTTTTCTGCACTTATGAATAAGCTAATACTATCTACAAAAAAAGTATCAGATTTATCTGATTAGTATTTCCAGAGAAATAAATTAAATTCTGTTAGAGGCGGCCATCGACAGTAACCCACGGATTTTTATTCAATTTCCTTAGCCTACTCAATTAAAAAGTAAAAACTGTAGATAATCTGTACCGTCTGACATTCATCCATCATAACAAAGGTCTCTCAAAATCTAATCCACACTGGATTAGATTTGGATCCAAAGCGTGGGGGTCGTCGCGAAGGCAGTCGAAATCTAATCCAGTATTCAAAGTGTGAGGGTCGTCGTAAAGATATATTATCCATAAAATCGCAAACAAACACAAAGCAAGAGGTGAAAAGTGAGGTTATGTTATAACAAATTGACAAGTTATGATTATCTACAGTTTTTACTTTTTAATTGAGTAGGCTAAGGAAATTGAATAAAAATCCGTGGGTTACTGTCGATGGCCGCCTCTAACAGAATTTAATTTATTTCTCTGGAAATACTAATCAGATAAATCTGATACTTTTTTTGTAGATGGTATTAGCTTATTCATAAGTGCAGAAAAAAAATCGAGACAATTTAATATTTTCATACATGACCCATTTGTAGTTGCCACTTACAAATTGAGTGCTTTGTTTTGATTTGAATACTTAGATCTGAAATTCTAATTATTTTAAATCACCTTATAGGAGATGTTTCTTATTCAATAATATTATTCAAACAATAATTCTTGGCAAAAAGGGATGAGATATAAAGTTGAAACCTTCTGAATACAGATGAATGTTTATTTGTTGTTACTCGCAATTTCTTATTATATTTATTTTGAGTGATTCCGTATCAGTGAATAGGGTTTGTTTTACTTTCATGGGATACTTTTAGAACAGATGTTGGTATTTTGTTTGTTTGGATGTTTGTGTTTTGAGCCTTGAAGAAATCGCTAGCAGAATATTTTTCAGTCACTTCCACTGACGTCACTTAACCCTACATTGCAGAAAGTCGATTTCCAGGTGCCCGACATTAACTTTTGAGCAGTGGCTTGCCAGATATACTATAGAGAGGATCGAAGGCAGAAGGGTCATGAGTAATCATGACTCATGAATCATGATCCTACTGCCAGAATAATACATCCCACCTATTATATCTAACCACCCCATGTTCTTGTACCCATAAATAGTTGTAAACAAGGAAAAGCCGAAACCAGAAAGAATAATATTATGCGTTTTCTAAAACACACAGTGTTGCTAGATGAAGAAGCTGATGTATCTGCCTTTATTCTGATATCTATGGTTTAAACTTACCGAATTATCCATGGTTTTATACCTGTCTCTCTCTCTCACCAGCATGCGTCCTTGTCTAATCAAGAAGGACGCTTGGCGCGAGGCTGTCAATATCATGAGTCTTCAGCTCACCAGCTAGAGAATAGCTGCAACACTGTGTGTTTTATTTTCACATAATACCTGTTTTGTTGGAATGCAAAACAGTCATATTATGTGTTTTCTAAAACACAGTGTTTATTTTTATTATTAGAAACATTCGCTATAGAAACCCTGGATTGAGGATTGACGGTGTCTCTAATAATTTATCTTGTTTTATGTAGAGGATCGTGTCCGTCATGACCTTTGTTATCTTGGTGCAAATATTTTTAACACATAGTTGACTGGATACTGGAAAGTCTTTCAGAATGGGGTGCGGCCATCTGGTAATAATTTCATTACATAGTTGTTTCCTCTCTGTTGTTGCCATAAATTGCCATGGTCCTTCTGACTCTTGCTGGTGAGAGAGAGAGAGAGAGATATAAAACCATAGATAATTCGGTAAGTTTTAACTATAGATACCAGTATAAAGGCAGATTTAAATCAGCTTCTTCATCTAGCAACACTGTGTGTTTTATTCACACATAATACCTGTTTTGTTGGAATGCAAAACAGTCATATTATGTTACTATTTCAGTTTGACTTTAAAACGGAGGAAATGAATAAGCTCTTTGAAATGTATTATGGAATGGAGTCTTACTGTGATGAAGCGAAGGCGCTCGAATCTGATCGCTTCTTCAGTGACCGAGGACTCTTTGTCAGTCCTGAGTACAGAGGACTTGGTGTTGAAGTGGAATTCCTTAAAGCCAGGTTAGTTTTAGCAAACATCCCATCCCATATTTATATTCTATTCATCATCGTCATTCTCCTGCCTTTATCCCAATTTATTTGGGGTCGGTACAACATGTCTTTTTCTCCCATACTTCTCCATTAGCCGTCATCTTGGTAGTCACCAGCTTTCTAACCATATCATCATTCACACAGTCCATCCATCGTTTCTTTGGTCTTCCCCTACTCTTATAGGCATCGATATTCATACTCTAAGCTGCTCTTAATTTGCTGCTCAATAAGTATTCTGTAATAGGTACAGATGTTCCATTTCTTCTTTGTATATTTCCAGGCGATTGATTTGCAAAGAACACGGAATGCCAGTAAGCGGAGCCTGGATGACGTCATCTGAAACCCAAAAAGCAGCTGAGCTCGACGGATGGGAGACTGTTTGCGAGATCCAGTTTCAAGAGTTAGAAAAGAAACTTGGAGTTACCTTCGAAGGCGGCCCTCCGTCTATTAAGTTTATGATTGCTAAAATACAATAATAAATTTGTATGAATATTTTTCCTTTTCTATGTAATAAAAGTCAAACAAATCGTATTTTAGAATCTCGTCCAGTTCTTTTCGCTGTACAATGTGTAACTGAATTACAATTGCACGTCATGAAAGTAATTTGTTCAGAATCGTGTACTGAATTGATTTCTTTTAACATAGCAAATTTTTTATTCCAAATATAATTAAACTACATAAATTTCAGTTATACTGTACAGTCAAAACAGACGTTTTGACGTTTTGACGTGTAATTTAAAATGGACGAAGTATTTACTACAACATTAGAACCCTAAACCTCTGTGACGGTGTACGTGCGTAGATTTTTAATATGATCAAAATTTTCGTCCACAATCAGTATAACTAACTTAATAAATAAACAATGTTTTATACATGATAGTAAAAATTCAATGTAATTTTAATAATTCAATAATGATTATAACATACTATTCTAATTGGGTTGTTTGGTGCTGTGCGTTAATTCCGGGACATGTTTTCTATTTGTAAAGTAAATAATTTATCGAAAAATAAAGAATACTGTGATTAAAACTTGATTATTTTCTTTCGAACGGTTCAAAGAAATAATGAGTAAACTTACTTTAATAAAACTATCAAATTAATAACGCCTTATTAAAATAAATGTAATGCATGTAGGCACCCACTTTATTATCAGAACATAATTTAAAATGCATCCATATAAACCGAGGATGATGGATGAACATAGTTTAAAAAAGCTGATAACTTATCAAGTTATCATTATCATGCATCATAATGTGGACAGTTGTTTAATGATTCATTGCACACGTTCTTTGAAATAGTCTCCATGCAAAAATACAATATGTAATTCATTTGCTAGCAAAATGATGCAATATGAAAAACCTCTTACTAATTAGCTGTTACGAAGCATATTCAATCATTTTTAAAACCATTATATTGACATGTCTGGTTTTCCTTTCGATGCTACAAATAAATAAATAAAATAATAAATAAAATTGACGGATCTCTTTGTAATGTCAAAATAACAGCTTTTTACTAAGTGCATATGAAAGTACCTAAACGTTATACAGCCCCTCTCACAAAAAAAAAAAGTTTTTGTGTAGATGTCTGTGACTCTGTGTCCGTTTGTTTCGGCTAATCTCTGAAACAGCTGGACCGATTTTTACAGAACTTTCACTGACAGATAGCTGATATTATAAGAAGTAATATATGCCTATATACTATGCTTTTATTATATAGATATAGAAAGAAACAGTGAAGAGACACATTATGGCTTTCCATTTCTTTTATCCACGCAAATGAAGTCGCGGACATAGCTAGTTTAATTCATTAAAATAATATAACAGATGGTGATTGGTGATTTTCTTCGGATAGGTAAGGTGTAAAACCAGATGTATGAATAAAGCAAAAGTAGTATGTAAGGATCGTAACATTACAGGTGGCGCACTGTGGTTTCTACCTAACCCTATTAGAAGAAGGCGTGAGTTTGTGTATGTATGTGTGTGACTCAAACGATAATTTAATCATTAAAGTATTTTGTCAATAGTCTCAAATTACATCCACATTATGCCTGATAAGATAACCGGCTTGCTAAATATTTGATACAATAAAATAATCACATTTAGAGATAGTCTTGACATTAATAAAGACGCTCAAAAATTCACTTTAAATAAAATCAGTCCAACGAAATTATTGTTTAAAATTTGCTCACGTAGTCATTGCAATTTTTTATCTACTGCATAAAATTTCGCATATTTTCAACATGTCAAAATCTCTCAAAGTGTGGTCTAAATTCTCAGTGAAAAAAAAAGATGGTACTGTTCTTAATTTACGTATTTTGGATATGCCTAAAAATCTTAAAGACGAAGTTATAAATCTGTACATAAATCATTTTGTGAAAGAGGAGAAGACATTTATAGCTGCTGGTAAGTTCATCACAATTTTGATTACAATGTTACTATGATTGTTAAATATTTAATCATAATTTGTATATAACATAATTTTTATATTTCTTTAATTTTTTTGTTTCTGAATGTTGTAAGTAATTGCTTATACTCAATTGCAATTTTAACTTTCATTTTATAATATCTAAACTCTAACCATTGTTGTGTATAATGAAATGCCCTATCTAAAAGAGCCGGGTGATCTGTACCACCTTTCTCTATATAAGATTGTGCATTATAGTGATCAGTGCCTGTAATGTGATGTTAAGATAAATAAAGATTTATGATTATAATCTTAAATTCAATAACTATTATACAACTTTCAGCCTAAACCGCTGAGCATGTAATTTTACACAAGAGTTCCTCGTTCAGAGTGGCGATGAGGTTATCACATTAATTTATACCACGTATTCTACATTACGTATTTTGAACATACACAATTAAAATAAGTAATAACAATTTATATTCTAGACGTGGGATTTTTTTTCGTTTTAGTATATTATAACGTGAAACTTGATTTGTGATTATATGGTAACAATACAGTTTGTGTTGATTTGTTGATACCACCCCGTGCGTGTCTAGTGTCTTATTATCAACTGTAGTTTATTCCGTGCCAATATTTACCTTTATTTATTTTATTTGAAAAATTCAGTTTTCTATTTTTAGTAAAATTGTTTATATTATTATTATAACAGACTGGTAACAACTTTTATTAACCGCTGTGGTATTTAATGTAAATCTTATCGCCACTCGGTATAAAAGTTTGTTTGTTTAGAAATCCCCTCGCTCGGGCAGATGGCTAATAACCAATAATAATAAACCTATAAATCCAACTAATTATATATTTTATTATGATAATTATGACTTTTTGTTCATAGGATTCCTAAAAAATGAAAAGGCAATAGAGGAACTACAGGGCCCTTTATTAGCAGCGTCAAATGAAGACGGATTTCACATTACGATATGTTGTTTAGACAACGGTGATGACGAAATTAAGGATATATTTGGAGCATCTATGATGTCATTAGTATCAAAAAATGATCCACATCCAGAGGTAACTTATACCGGTATTGCCGAGCATTTACAAAGAAACTATTGTCTTAACTTAGGCCTGATTTTAAATAGTCAGATAAAAGAGTAATAAATATTGTACGAGTAGTTTGACAGCTTTCTTGTAGAAAATATGTCAAACTGCCATATTTATTCTTCAGATAAAAATTACAACATATGCACATTATATAAAAAATATTTATTTTTATTTCAGTATGACTTTAAAACGCCAGAAATGCAGAAACTATTTGAAATTATGTACAGCTTGGAAGATCAGTACAATGAAATGAAGACGTTCAATTTAGAACGTTGCTTCACTGACAGGGGAGTCGTTGTCTGTCCTGAGTACAGGGGGCTTGGGATTGCGCAAGAACTTCTCAGAGTCAGGTTAGTTACTATTTTAATAATGAAATACAGGCCTATTATTGTCTCACTGCAAGGCAAAGGCTCCACCTCATACAGAGAAGGCACGGGCATTGATCACCACGATTGCTCAAGGCTCGTGGGCGATTTCAGACGTACATATATTAAGTATAAGTCCATGTATCCTCACGATATTTTCCTTCACCGATGCAGTAATGTCCAAGGTAAACTCACAAAGTACAGACCCACCACACCACGCCACCACATCAAGTTACGCGAAAGTGTCAAATTTTCCAAATCAACTTTGAACCTTATGCTTTAGCGATATTATGCGCCTGCCAGACTATGCTCCTTGAGCTGCTCATCGCTATGCTCCTCGCGCTGCCGTGATTTGCCGCGATGTTGCCCTCTCTGCCCACACACTGCTCTACTCGCGCAATTAATCGCGACGCTCCTCACTTGTCATTTGCCTTGGTGAGACAATGGACGTTGAAACGGTGGCAGCGTGCGCGCTATGCATTTTTAGTATAGCTAATTATATTAATGTAGTAAAAAGAAATATACATCGTCGTCGTCGTCCTCGCCAACGGAGATGGTGGATTATTAACACCTTTTCATTTGACCATTCCACGCTTGGCGACGACATAATTTCCAATTTTGCATACGCGTGCGTCTAGCGCGAGCGCTCCATGCAGACTGCGATCGCGCGATTATGTGGCCGGCCACTCGCACTCGTATTGCCGGTCCTTTGACTCGCGCGCAAAAACCGACAAAATAGGGAGCAGTGGGTAGGACGAGGAGCATGACGTGTGGCATGACGAGTAATGTTGCCACACTATGTCTCTGCCTCCTTTCCTCGTTACTTCCCATGCCACTCGTCGAGTGTGTGGCAGGCGCATTAAAGAAATTTGGCAGATTTTAGTAGCTTGATCTATCAGAATTTACTAAAAACCACTTAAGTTTTTTCCGACAACCTTTGTCCCGGGTAGCGTTAGTTTTAATTAGGCAACCAAACAGGTCGGTATTCTTTAGGTAGTAATTCTGTATTAATTAGATAATCAAACATTTTATATGATGTGGTATTTAATTTTTTTATATACTTAATTTTTCAGGCGACTGATATGCAAAGAATATGGAATACCTATAAACGGAGCCTGGATGACGTCATATGGCACGCAGAAGGCTGCTGAGCGCGATGGATGGGAGACTGTCTGCGAGATCACATGTGAAGAACTAACTAAAATGTTTGGAGTTACATTCGGCAAAAATCCTCCTTCTTCTAAATTTATGATTGCTAGAATACAAGTTTGAGAATTACTTTATTAGTTTTATTGCTAAAGGTCGCCGTAACTTTAACCATCCGTGTGCTTGAATGGCTAAATATGCAGTATTTGTTATAACTAAAAATTAACGCCAAATTATGAAAATCACGTGTAAGCCGACATGATGAAAAACTCGTTAACGTACAAAACATGTACAAAGGCATGAAAAATTATATAAAAACCAAAAAAGTTAAAGAATACTCATGTCTGGTCTTGACACGCGAGGTTAACAACTTGTGGGATATGGATTTGGCAGGCAAAGACCTATAAGTAATAACTGCTAATGGTCTAATATTATGCCAATAGCTTCATTCATCAGTTACACTATTATATAAAATGTAGTTCCTACATCCGATGAAGTATTTTGCCTTGCATATTTTAAAATGGATACAAGTTGTCTTTCACAGTCTACTGGTTCCTAATGAGATGTCTTTAACAAGTCTACGTAAACAAAGCTCGCAAAGTGCGTCAACGACTATAACTTAATAGGTAAAGTCAGGGAAATTAATTCTTAAGCAAATTGACTACTACCATAAATTACCGTATGTTCAAATTACAACTGTTATTCCTTGACTTTTGTATTACTATACACGGGCCGTATCGACATAGGCTATTCATTTACTTTACCGTTTATTGTTCCTTGTATTTTGTAGTCTGTGTGGTGCCGGACTTAAAGAATAGCACCACCCTATTCTCGTGGGTGCCGTAAAAGGCGACTAAGGGTCGTACCGGAGGATGGGCAGCAGCGTTCTCTATGCATTCCACCACCATACCATACTGCGATCGCCAACCCGTCTGCCAAGCGTGATGATTATGGCATTTGAATTTTAAATGGATTTTGAGTTTTTGACAGTTTTCCATACTAGTACCTATTGTCTAACGTCAATTTTATTATACGGATAAAACATATCTCTCTTTAGTATAATCAGCCCTTAGGCTTATAAACATAATAAATAAAACCGTTTAAAAAGGCCACGGAGTCCAAGAGTGTATTTCACGGATAGTTTTGTTTACAATATTTTCTTTATTATCATGTACTTGCCATATGACCACACATTGCTATGGTTTATCGAAAAGGAGTCTTCAAATTAAAAGCTACAAAATAGCCCAAAATTTGTAAAACTTTGACATGAGCATGGGCGTAGCTAGAGGGCACGGGTAGGCAATGCCTACCCTAGAAACTTCTATGCCCACCCTATAAAAATCAACAGCGTTAAAGAATTACTTACTTCGCTTTCTATTAGAGCTGTACATTTTGACCAAGATGTAAGGTTTGTAGGGTTAGGCCTGGTAGCGTAAAGGGCTAGTTTTTTTTTTTGGGAAGTCATCAAATGCTCTGGGTGGAACGGAAGGGAGTGTCACTCTTACTGACTAAAACCCACCCGTGTTCCATCCTTACCCCTTTATGTTCCGGGCCAGCGGTAACCCTTTCGGACAATTCCGCTGACCCGACAGGAAGTTAAGGGCTTGGTTCTACATTAGATCTGATAACTTTTTAACAGCGAAAGTGTTATTTAAGTCGGCAACTTACTTCACATGTAATATTATTGGTGAGATTATTTATTACGAGGCGTCATTTATGATCTCTTATTAAATGACCGTGGTTAGTTCAGCTGAACCGCTATCTCCCCTAGACAAAATCCCTAGCTACGCCAATGGGCAAGAATAAAGAGTTAAAAACAGTAAAAAGCCTCGAGGGAAATTAAAATTCATAATTTTAAATTGTTTACTAATTACCAGTATCAAATTATTATCATAATGATTTGAAGTAAGTAAACAGTTTCGCGATTTAAGTTGCCTATGTGTTCAGTTGTTCACCAACTTCTACTTTTGAGTCGCATAGGTCCTGAATTTGCGACTCTCGGGTAAACATGCTTACTCGGAGTGGTAACTTTAATTAATTCCTCTGTGATATTTTCAAACCTGTCTACTTTTGTTTTATTATCAACCTTAAAACGAATTTTTTTTTAGGACTCTTACACGGTTTTAGGTTTTTTCATCATTTAGTACCCACTAATAGTAAGAACCCAGTTAGTTATGCTGTAAAATAACCTCTAATTGTTTCATAATTTTACATAGTTATGGTTTCAGTAAGTTACTGTGACATACCATTTTCCTCACGATGTTTTCCTTCACCGTTTTGAGAGTAGATTTACTACAACTATAGTAGAATAGATAGTAGGACAAAAGTATGAATAAAATCACTTCTATATTCTGTTTTTCCGATCACCACAAAAACAGTCGCTTCTCACTGAACTATGATAGCTTTATGAGAACTTTTATTCGTAATCGGAATCATAAATTCTTGCAGCCCTCACATTTACACATTCCTAGTTATTTTACGATCCGTTTCCTAAAAATCCATCGGGATGTCGTAGTGCCAATATATAAACAAATAAATTCACGAGATAACATCATCGCAGTTACAAACTCGTTACCAAGAATCGTTCATGTCTTTGTTGTTTTCTTAGGTATGGTAGATAAAAGGTTTAGTTATAGCGCTTTTAAATTATATAGTTCATAATCGAGATATGACATCAATTGACACTTACTAAGACCACAGATTCAACAGTACTTTCCTGTAAAAGCACCTTATGAAAACATAGAGAAGTGTTGTCATCGTGAGATTTTATTGATGGGTTCCAAGTAAGCTACCTAGCCAAGAGAATACACAAACTAGTCTATCGTGCGGACCAAAACTTGCTTTAAAAGTGACCTCTGTGCTGCAACCGACGACGCCGTGGAAGTGGCGAGTTTAGGCCAACAAGATCTGAAAAAGTCGTGCAAGCGATACGAAAAGGAAGAGAGGAGAAGAAAAAGAATCCTGTAATAAATAAAGACTGTACTGTCATCGAATGGACACAGGCATTTAACAAGTAGACAGTACCTATAGCTTAATGAGTGGATAAACTGCTGCATAGCTTATCGAGAGGAAAAAGTAGCTTAGCTAGTCGAAAAACTGGTTTACATCATGACGAATCTCATCAACATGAATCACAACGTCACACATATCCATATTATGAAGCTTGGTCTCTGTTTCATGTATACAGGCTATACTCCTGTTTTACTAGGCTCTGAAAGTACGGCCATTTTGTACGGCTCGTGCACTCGATGGGCACAATTACGTCACGAGCCGCGTCTAACGGCTCACTCGGTGTCACCTAGCGTGTGTTATGAAGTCGTCGACCTATTGCGTGCCTTAGGTACGATGGTTAATATGGATTTATGAACATCTTTATGTTTTTTTTTCCGACTTTATTGGTAGTATACGGTATGGTTGTGTTACTATTAGGTGAATCGGGAGATGTTCTTGATATCTTCACGTTTGATCACTTGAAAACATTATGCCATCAAAAACTTAGAGAGGAACAGAGGTGAATAATGTAATGTGCTCAACATTATGAGGGGCAATTCTTGTAATTTTAAGAACGTTCACAGTCTGAAGGTCAATTCTCGTAATTTAAAACGTTCAAAATCGCAGTCTCATCTCGGCGACAAACAAATGTCAAAAACTTGTCAAAATGTAGGGAAATTAGAAGTATTTCCCTTTTCTTCTGATTTCCCTGCAATTTTTGACAAGTTTTTGACATTGATTGTCGCTGAGATGAGATTGCGACTAGATTTGGAATGTTTTTGTTCACGGGAATCGGCCTTCTGATCTCAAGTTTAGACCAGCCGGTCGATTCTGTAAAAATCTCACCGTGAAAACTTAGGTGAAGTGAGTTTGTTTTTGCTAGGAATTGACACTATTGACAGCTCACTCCACGCTCACTTCACCTAAGTTTTCACGGTGGGATGGTTACATAATCGCACCGCTGACCTTGACAAGCATTTATAAGCAACCATTTAATAAGTTTGATTATTATAGCCGTCTATATATTACTAAGACACTTATTTCCCGTGCATAGTCAGCTCCCTGTTTGATAGAATGCATCTACATATATATTTGTACAGTTAATCTACTCAATGAGCATACTGATAAGATGATAAGATGTCTGTTCATTTATACCTATTAATGTCCAAATAAAAACTCGTTTAAATAAAAAAGACTTCTATTACTTAGGCTATAAGACATGTTATCTATGGAAATCATTTTAGATATTTACCAACAAATATAACTTTGATAACGATGTGTATTGCTTAGATATGTGATATGTGACACTATAGAGGACATTAGTGTGTCGGATGTTCATTTAATCAGTTTGATATAATGTCAAATTCTCCCAAAGTGTGGTCTAAATTCTCAGTGACAAATAACAGTGGTGCTGTTTTTAACTTTCGTATAGTAGATTTGCCAAAAGATCGTTATGGAGACTTCTTGGAACAATTCATGAATTACTTTGCGAAAGAAGAGACTACATTAAAAGCTTCAGGTAGGTACGTAAGTGCTCGTACACTCCCAGACTTCTAAATTGAGCCACTGTGAAATTCCTCGTGTATAAAGGTCTAAAATATAATGACGCATCAAAGGTAAGAAGAAGTCAAAGAAAAGTGTCCCGAAATTGAATTCATAATCATTTAAAAAGTTATAGACTTCTATACAAAAGTGCAGAGTGACTCGATTTAGGAGTTCGCGAGTGTATTTTCAAGTATACTTACCAAAATATGAAAACGGTAAATTAGTACAGTCAACCGCGCATCAGTGGTAACACTTGCACTACGAAAACCGCATTTACCACCACGACACAACGGCGCTGTCAGTGTCAAATTCTTACCATTCATGTGTGGTTGACAGTCCCACAATATTCATATGGGATCTACCACTAACTTAAAACCAACATTTCAAAGCATTTGACGTGATCAAGTCAATATAGAACCATATCATAAAAAGTGTATGAAAAAAAATTGGTTTTAGGAGTACCAAAAAGTGCAGAAGCAATGGAAGAACTCAGACAAATAATACTGAAAAGGAGAGATGATGGAGCAACTCACACAGTGATTTGTTGCTTAGACCACGATGATGACGAGATACAAGACATCATTGGAGCGTCTGCAATGATGTTAGGTACAACAGAGGAGGTGATACAAGTAAAGGTACTTAAACATAAAAGAAAAGACAAAATATAATTTTTTCAAATAGGTACATGAGAGGCACTTTTGAACAAAACAGGTGTAATTTAAATAAGTCGTGACAGTTCAGAGATTAAACCGTTAAAAGTTAGATTCAAAATATAATAAAAGTCCTTTATTAGTCCTGTAGTATATTATGTATATATAAAATTCAAAGTCCTGACTGACTGACTGACATATCAACGCACAGCCTAAACCGCTGGTCTTAGAAACACGACATTTGGAGGGTGTGTTCTTTGTGAAAAATAGGTATCCACTAAGAAAGGGTTTTTTGAAATTCCACCCTTAAAAGGGTGAATGTGGGGATCTATAGATTGACGAAACACAATTTAAGCCATTTCATAATTGGGACTGTTAAAGATAAAACATAATAAATTTCAAATACATGTATTTCCTTAGGGTCTTTGTCTTTAGGAGATTGGCCGGAGAAGGCGACACACGGAAGAGTGGAATGCTGTAAGGGAGATTGTAGCCCAGGAGTGGGAAAAATCAAGCTTAATAAAAAGGGTCTTTGTTGCGACACCTTTTGTTCCTAGTTAGAAGACTAGATAGTGTAGTGAAGTTTGACTGTTTTGAGAGCTGTCTTTTAAGTAAAGCAGCTTATGTATATCCTAACGTTTACGAGTAGGTACAATGTGCAAATTCTCAGTCTAATTTAAATAAATAAGTTTTTTTAACGAAATACCAGCTAATGTCTGGTATGTGTTGCAATGACTTCTAATGTTTTTAGGGTTTCGTACCTCAAAAGGAAAAACGGAACCCTTATAAGATCACTTCGTTGTCCGTCTGTTTGTCCGTCAGTCAAGACCCTGTTTCTCAGGAATGCGTCGAGTTATCAAGTTGAAATTAATATCAAAAACTTAGGGCTGCAATCCCTTTAAGCAGTGAAAAAATCAAACTTCTAAATCAACACAATCAAAAGAAACGGGCGTTTATGTTCCGGACTCTAGGATACCTATAGGATACAAGTACTTCTCGTTGGCCTAAATCATGAAATTTGGCAAGAATCAATTTCATGTAGCACAAATAAAGAAAAATTCCAAATACCGTAAATTTGTAGTTTGTACGGAACCCTCGGTGCGCGAGTCGGACTCACACTTGACCGGTTTTTTTTTATTAGGCACTTTCACCGGCGCGCACACAATAACTTACCAATCTTACATCAATCGGTCGAACCGTTTTCAAGTTTTTGCGAGACTTGGCCCTGTGTTCACACACGTAGGCACGGTCGCCAGTATTTTATGGATCACTATGAAAAGTTTTTTGAAGGACACGTTTCTTCTACTGCGTGGTTTATACGCCCGCGTCGCGCGATATCGTAAAATAACCGTGCCGTGTATAGAGGGCCTAACGCAGGGAAATTGATTTTTATACATATATGCTTATATAGATATATTGTTTTACAGGCACAGTTACAGCCTAAAACAGAAGCATTAAAAAAGATGTCTGAAGTGTATGGTGGAATGTTGTCTGCATACGATAGCATAAAGGAATTCAATCTGGAACGACACTTCATTGACCGGGCCGTCTTCGTGCGTCCTGATTATAGGGGACTTGGGATTGCGCAGGAGTTGCTTAAAGTAAGGTCAGTAACCACACCGATCTTTTTACCCGTATCAAGTTATCATAGTGATATTATAAAGAAACTGATATTATAAATAAAAAAAGTAACATTTGTGAGTTTATATGCAGGGGGAACTTTAGAAGTACTGCGATGCGATTCTGTAACCATCTCACCGTGTAAACTTCGGTGAAGTGAGTTTGTTTTTGCTAGGAATTTACACTATTGACAGCTCACTCCACGCTCACTTCACCTAAGTTTTCACGGTGAGATTTTTACAGAATAGCACCACTGGCCCAAGATTTTCTTGTAAAAAGGCACTTGATGACCCGAATAATCATAAGCATTATCAGCGTATAGCCGTTCCCACTGCTAGGACACAGGATTTCTATCTGTGAGACGGAATGCGCTGTAACCCACCACGCGGTTGATCACATATCTTCGAATTTTTGTTTCTTGGACATACTGGTTTCCTCACGATGTTTTCCTTAACCGTTTGTTGAGAGCAGTGATGATGAAATGAATTACACAAAGTAAAGCGGCTGCTTGGGTTCGAACAAATGACGTTCAACGCGTAAGAGCGAGAGAGAGCAGTGGGGGCCAAATGGTAACGGCCCCGACGGCCGTTACCATTTGGCCCCCACTGCTCTTTCTGGTAGCCCGATAGGAGTTTTATTCGACACACTGATTTCAGGCAGTTTTTTAGTAGCACCGTCGTGTTTTCGAAGCTGTTGCAAGAAAAAAGCACAAAGCAATTAACTCAATTACACTAATTGCAGGCTCTTTTGAATTGTGAAAGGATTTGGATAGTCAGAAGATGAAGTTGCCTATTGCAAAGCATAGTCCGTTCATATGGAGAAGAATGGGCAAGAAACTTTATGGACATTCTATTAAATAAATCAATATAGTCCCTCTGTTTCTCCTTTCACCGGCTACCATGAGAGATTCCATCAGGCTTCTAAAACAGGGTGATAGGTTATTAATGTAAAGATCCGCAGGAGAACCTAGATAACTGATATAACCCCAAGAATTTCCAAACTTAAGCGGCAGTGGACAGGGCACATTGCATGCAAAACGAAGAGGCCGAAAGTTTCAGGAGTGGTGACCGTGTATTGGAATACGTAACGTTGCAAGGCTTCGCGAATCGATGAACTTGCAAAGGCCGCAGGAATCCGCTGGATGCGAAAAATATAGAACCGGTCGAAGTGACGGTGCTTGGAGAAGGCCTATGTGCAGCAGTGGACGTCTTCCGGCTGAAATGATGATGATGATGATGTGGTTGTTAATTAATGATGAATTTTATCAAAAATTATATTATTTCAGGCGCATGATATGTAAAGAATACGGAATAGCAATGCATGGAGCCTGGATGACGTCATATGGTACGCAGAAAGCTGCTGAGCGCGATGGGTGGGAGACTGTCTGCGAGATCCAATATGATGAGTACGAAAAAAAATATGGGGTGACCTTCGAAAATGCACCTCCTTCTTGTAAATTTATGGTTGCCAGGATACCTTTATCATAAGTTCATTTATGCAAAGCACCCTTTTGTATACGTTGAACGTTTTAACTGTTTTACAAATGAAGGTTGACTTTTGTTTGTAAAACGTTACCCTCTTTTGTGCTTTACACGCCAAAAATATTAAACTGGGATTCAAAAGTGGTATCCAACGAAAATAAATCCCGCAGTCGGGTAAAAATGGTTAACTTTTAAAACAATTTAATTTCATCAAAATCCAAATTAGTTAAAGTATTTTATGTGAGTACTTATTTGTTTTATTAAATAATATTTTTACACAAATCTTGGTTTTATTATTAAACCATATAAGGGGCTTACAGGACCTAAACACAAAAAACGCAAGTTTTAGAAACAATAAAAGTAAAACTCAAACTCAAAGCATTTATATCATTTAAACTATTTACAGGCACTTTTGAATTGTCAAGAAGTCGGTCAGTCAGAAAATATGAAGCTAGTTGCCCATTCCAAAGCGTAGGTACCTATGGAGAAGAACGGGCAAGAAATTCCACTCTTTTTAAATTATATTTTACAAAAATATTAGTTACATCATTACTTTTGATTTTAAAATTATATAATGTGAGAACGATGAAATTAAGAAAGACGTACGCGTTAAAAGCGTCCAGAGTAAAAAAATAGTACTTAATAAACAACAATCCAAAAATAAAATTAAAGTTATTTTTCACTTTGTAGTGTTTTTTTGGAAGTTTTTGTTTTTATTCAACAAAGCCTTCCAAATATGTATTTCTTAAAAGGGTTTACCTACGAACCCCCCTTTTTTGGCAAACCCTCCGCCTAACACCCTGTATATTAAGTTGATAAAAACTAAAAAGGTAAAATAAATGGTAGTGATTTATGTCGCGAAGAGAAACAAAAAAACTACCTACATCTCAAACAAGTGTTTACATGCAGAGATATTTTAAAAGAGTAAACTGCTATGTATTCATAGAGACTGTGATCTCGTTACACAGGTTTGTTCCGAATTGTACTTTTATATTCATGTTCTGTAGTAAAAAAGGGAGTTAAAATAATTTAACGTATGAAAATAGTATAGGTAGGTATAGAGAAGCTTAGAAATGTGGAATGTTTGGGTTTGAATTGAACATCTCCAGTAATCTATGATGTTAAATACTGTATTTGTAGCATTAAGGGTGGCTTTTACAGTTCAAGAGCTTCGTTTTATTGAAGAGCAGTTGACCGAACCTAAGCACGGTTTATACTTAGGTTTTGAAAAACACAATTTTTGTGAGAGTAAACAAGATAATAACTGAGTTTTACGTTGGTTCGTTCTTTTTTGGGCGATGTTGGTATGTACAACGTTCATTATACTTATTTAGGAACGATTCTGCCTTCGATGATCAGTTTTCTAATCATAATTTGCAGTTATCTCGTTCTTACATAATACAACAAGGAATAAATATACAGAAATTTCTAATTCCGTTAAACAATGATAAATGACAATGATAAATGATTTTATTTTTGTAAGTAGGTTTGTACAAACACTTTTATACGACAATCATGTTTTTTTTTTTTAAACTAGATGAGATCGGCGTTTCTTATCTGACTACTCTGAGAAGAAATGCCGAAAGAAACTCAGAGGCCACAGTCTCTTTTAAAGTCCAGACATAATTCTTCGTCAGGTTATATAAAGACAATCATATGAAGACAATGTAGATCGATGACTGAGATGGTCTTTTGAGGAAAGAACCACACATATTGAGAGGACCTGTCCAGCTAGTACACGCATCTGTCTGAAATCGTGCAGCTCAACTCAAGACTTAAGGAGCTCAATGATTCGACGAACAATACCAAAGAAAAGACATTTGGGTAGGCCACATAAATTGCTCAAACTGCCAGATCATGAAAAAAAAATCTAACAGAACAGAAAGACCGACAGGTCGTTTCGGTCAAACGTTTTAATAAAACCTCTTTTTACCTGTGTATATATTTTAAGTAGATTATTCCGTAGCTATTTTCGCTACACTCTAAACTAAATATTGTTTTCCTTGTAAATTATAGATATTTTCTGTAAGCTACGATAAATTAATTCATTAATTATTTTGTAGTTACGTATCCTATCTTTGTGTTTTGTGCTTTGTTTTTTTTTTCTGTTATATGCAACTTTCTTTCTTTCTTATTTTCTTTGGAGAAAACAGACGTGAAGATGTGTTATGTTAGCTCTAAACTCAAATCAAAATTAGAAACACTACAAAAATAATCACCATCTCATCATCATGACATCATCTGCCTAGCCTTTTACCAACTATGTTGGAGTCAGCTTCCAGTCTAAACGGATGCAGCTGAGTACCAGTATTTTACATGGAGCGACTGCCTATCTGACCTCCACAATCTAGTTACTGGGTAATACGAAACCCCTTGGTAAGACTGGTTGTCAAATTTTCGGGCTTCTGACGACTCGTAACGACTGTCAAAGATCCACGAATGCTATCCGGGACCTACGCATAATTAATACGCAACAATTTTCCGAAAGTATTAACGATAGCTTTTTGTTTTCAGTGGTCTGAAACCTGCAGAGTCACAGTTTCGTGTGGTCTCACTTACTACCAGACTCTCAGGCCTCGTGAGTATTTGAAGTATCACGGAGTAATTAGATCACGAGAGTACGACATCCACTTTGATTTGTTGACTGTAACTCCTGACCACCGGGATTTATGACAGTTCTTGTTGCTTGTCAATTTACTGGGATTATGTTTGACAGAGATTTCATGGAGTGGGACTTGCCGGGCGATTTTGCGCCACTGCTATACAAGGACATTCTGAAAGCACGGCATAACTTTACAGGTTACTTTAGACGTTCAAAAACGTGCTGAATTTCATTCCGTTGCCGATAGGAATTTTTGAGTAACCGCCCGAAGTTTAGATTTGTGCCCGGTATCAATCGGGATGCTCTCTATTACATAGGACTTGAATACATTCCTACTCAAACTTCTACCGACGCTTTTAGTGATTTTCCCACTCTTGGGACACAGGCCTCCTCTCTGTGATAAGGAATATAGACATGACATGTTACATTTATAATAATAAACAAGCCAGATTCCTATTCATCACTCGTTAATTAAAATAAGGTTGGCACACTTTGTCCGTCGTATTCTAGATCCTGTAATATCTCAAAGAGGTGTCTCTACAGGTAATTATGTAGACGAGCCACATCTCTAGTACTCCGACGACACCTCGCCCGCAACTTGACGATGTCAAAGCCAACTTGTTCAGCCATATTGCTGTTTGAAGGTAATGTCGGATTTAAATAGCTGATATCTTGTTTCGGTTTCCTTTTGTGTGGTTTGAGTACGTGTTTGAGGGTTGGTTTGGATTTGGTGCTAATAGTTTTTTCTAACTAATACATAGGGCACTCAAATAAAAAGAACTAAATCTCAAAGCTATTTTCACCATTGAAACTGAAAGCAATTAGCAGATCTTAACGGCGTTTAAAACCTGACTGTCATCATTGACACTGACAGCTCTTAAACGTGGTTTAGATGTGCTGATTGCATTTCATTGGTGAAATTCGCCCTCAGACACCGCTATGCAAACAATACCTATACCTATTTAAAAAACGGTCGAAGTTTTTTTCGACACTCTTTATCGTCCCATATTTATAACTCCTGTTGTCACCTCCTTACCATGTTGCGTAAAAGCTATATTTTGTTTTTATCGCCTGTGTTGCGTAAGTGTTATTGCGTTTTTCCATTGGGAATTAATTCTCAGTAGCAGCCCGGCGTCTGTATTCGTCCCCCGTTTGGTCTCAATAGGTTTGCCCCCTATTATAGGCCGACCGCTTAACTGAGACGTTGCCTGAGGTAGCTGCGCGGTGCGGGAGGGGTGATAGTTTTACAAGTTGACCAATCACTGAGCTCTCGCATCACGTCACCTCTCCCTTCCCGCACCGCGCTGCTACCTCAGGCAACGTCTCAGTTAAGCGGTCGGCCTATACATGGGATTTAAACATAACTGGAAAAAGTAGGTTGTGCTATATAGGTTCACCTCTGCCTGACCCTTTGGGGTGAGGCCAATAAGGGGCGTATGGTGCTTAGGTCATCCATGTAAAGGAGGTAAGATATAAACTGACCACGTCTCCTCAGCCGATAGCCTAGACCTGAATCCTCCAGCAGTGTACTTAGAGGATTCAAAGCTAAGGAGAACCAAAGCGGTCTCAAACTGTCGCCCTGAAATATGCCTCGCTTGATCCTTATGGGCTTGCTATTCTTCTGGATATTTTGACATCCTGGATAGCGAAGGACCGTCCCCCGTTGCCCCATACATGTCCCGCTGCCCCAATAAGGCGAAAAAAAAAATCTTTATAGATGAGTTAAATCAGTTCGACGGAATCTGCCTACATTTTCAATTAAGCCGACCTAGATGAGTAGAAATCGTTTATAATGCTAATTGGATCCCGCCGATCGGTAATAGATTACAATACAGCACACATCTGCTCGCTCGTATTCATACATTAAAGCCGCTATTCAATATTGATGGATTAAAAATACATAGGCAATACAGAAAAAAATGAGACAGGCTAAAAGGCTTCTATCGCGATATCGTCTCTAATATTTACGGCAAAAATTCATAATTCAGGAAAAAATGAAAATGGATCCATTATTACAAAATATTTGGTGTAATCCCAGCTGAATTTACACAGTAGTACTCAATCTAACAGGTTTAATTATGTTTGTTGTGTATTAAAATATTCTTTTATTTTTTTTTATTTTCGTATGGCGTTCAGACTTGGTCTTTGACAGAGGCTCAGAAGTCGAAACACAGAGTTTTCCAAAGAGCGATGGAGCGTAGTATCTTAAAAATTAAACTCACCTACAAAATTCTTGAAAATAATAAAAATAAACGTTGAAATCTGTGTTTCAATAAACCTCAACTTAATAGATGCCCAACTAGCAAAGAGATCGTATAAGCAATTACTCTCACGACTATGAATCGAAAAACACTCGTATGAAAGATCCTATTATTTCAAAAAGCCGTTTAAAAGCAGTTGTCTAGATATTTTAGCCTTCAGCGCTTTTTGACTCTATAAACATGTCTAGTAAACGTGTACTCGACGAATTCATATTGCACTTACTCGATAATTATATAAAGATATCTCTCGATCACCTTCATGCAACCGTAAGTCCTATGACAGCTCTTTGAAAGCAACTGAATTGCTAATTTGTCGTAAAACTAGCTTTTATAGCACTATCTTTCGACATGTATTTATTACAGCATAATTATAGAGTAAACGCTGTTTATTCGACAAAATAGCATCTCAGTTACTATACTGGCACTTAATGTCATATAATAGCTTTTTACAAGGCTTTCATTCCGCTTAATTTTTGAAGTTGAGAAAACCCTTTGAAATTATCTATTACAGCCCCAAAGGTGCTCTAAACATCATTTGAAAGCCGTCTTACAGCATAATTGTGGTATGAAAGTTGAATAAAATCTTTTACAGCACTGTAAACGCCATTTTGTTACAACAACAACCGTATTGTTTTTATTTTGTGAAAATCGATTATAATCGGTGGAAAATATTAAAAGAAGCGGAGGGTTCCGACGGAAAGTTAACAAGATTTATACACGATTGAAACAATCAACATCTACATTAGCAGTAACCACAGATGAAGAGCGATCAAAGAATACAAGTGCGGGTTCTGTAGGAAATATTTACACTTCTACTGATTATGAAATTTGTGAACCGTCAGCTAGTGAAGATTGTTCTAATTTTGAAAATATCTCCGCTGATCAAGACTCTGATTCTTATAGTAGTGATAATGACAATTATAGGTAGTTCAGAGTCCGGGGATAGTGAAAATACTAGAAATTCCGACACTGTCGCTACTAGGTGTCGGAATATATGCAGGTCAAGAAAAACCATCGGACTTAGATAAATATTTAGAACATTATGTGAGGGAAATGAAAGATCTTGAAAATGGTCTCAGAATTAAAACAAAAATTGCCACTAAAATAATTTGAAAAAGTCACTCATATAATAAAAATCACTAAAATATTTTGTTTGTGTTTAATTTTCTTTTAAATTCCTCTGGAGTATTAATAACAGTATTTTGATCTAATATTAAGGATTTAACATTTTGCGCTAAGGAACCCCAAACTAACTGCAATGGCGGTCCTAGAAGTCGTAAAGTTGAAACCTTATTTCTATTTCTCAGCTAAAAGCCGAGTGAATGCTTTGTGATGATAAGTGAATTGCTATTAATGGCGAATTAAATAAACAATTAAATTAATATTATTTGTAATTCATTATTTACTAAGAAATCTTACGGCCCATGAAAATATTAACTAAAATGTAAGGAATATAGACGAAAAATTTAACCCCGCATAGGAAACACCTTTGAGCTAACTTTAGTTCACGAATTGTCAATATGATTGTAAAATTGTATGGCACAAATAATATGGCAAAATTTCATACTTATATTAAATTTAACTATTTTATTTCTTTTCACAAACTATATAGTCTATGAATGCTGCTTGGTTGCATTCACACGATCAAAGAGTCGAGTGATTGCAACCGCACTGCTATATTACAATAAATTTGTCGAATGAAAGAGCTTCTACCGACTTAGGAAAAGCTAATGTGTTGAAAAATGGCATACTGATGATTAATATAATACTAGTAACTTTCGAGTTGCGATTACTCTATATTCTTTCGACTATTTGGCTATTCAGACGATAATCTTACGATATTTACATCACTTAAAGCAGAAAGAAGTGCGCCCAAATCGCGTTGAGAGAACGTGCACAGATCATTTACTCGACATTTTCTCACCACCAATAGCTGAAATAGTAACGTGCTGCTGGCATTTTTACGATATCTTTTGCTAGTTGGGTGATACGCTGGAACCAGCAGCAATCCATAATATATGTAATTAAGTAGGTATGCATTATATGATTTATTTACCATTGTACGTGTATTAGTCTGTAAGCTTTCTTAAAGTTGTAAAAATAATAAAATAAATAATAATTATCTATTACATAATTATTATAAACTAGCTGACCCGGCGACCTTCGTACCGCCTCAGAATTAAATAATGTGACAAAGTTCAATAACTAAAAATTTCCAGAAAACCAAAAATACATTCAAATAGCCCCCATGACGTTATTCATTAGCTTTTTTAGTCAGTTTCGTTCCATTGCACAGACGAGGTTGATTATTGTTACGCAGCACGATGTCAATCGTCGTAGGTTCGAACCCAGACAGGCGCTTTACTTTGTGTAAAAATACATCACCACTGCTCACAAAACGGTGAAGGAAAACATCGTGAGGAAACCGACATGTCGTAGAACCAAAAATTCGAAGACATGTGACATCTACCAACCCGCACTGGGCCCGCGTGGTGGATTACGGCCCACTCCCTCTCACTGAGAGGAGGCCTGTGTCCCAGCAGTGGGAACATTATAGGCTGATGATGATGATGATGATGATGACGATGTCAATGGATCCTACTTTTTTTGTAATAGTAAATTGTAAGGCCCGGGAGTCCAGACAATTCCAATGAATTCAAAAACTTTGTGGGATAGTTGTCTACGTCATCCTGTCATAAGTCCTCTGCGTTTCAGACACACGTTTCATTTCATTGTTCCGACGATGAAGCACGATATCTCTAGATTGCAAATTTTCTCCGACAATGACAATAGCAACTTCGTCGATTGTCGGTGAATTAAACCTCCTGTTTGACAGGTACGAACACTTTGTATGGGATAATAAAATTGTTGCTTTTACTACTTATTTCCCTTACAACTTTTTCATATTTTCTCATTTTTTAAACCTACCTTGGACTTCTACAAATATTTCAAACGAAAATTAGCCAAATTGGTGCAGCCGTTCTTGAGTTTTAGTGAGACTGACAAACGTCATTTCATTTACCTATATGTATAGATATGTGTATAGATTTAAATCGCTTTTAGTGTCGGTCTGTATAACCGCGTTGTTCTTCTACGTAACGGATTTTGATGCGGTTTTCACCATCGTTTAGAGAATTTATTTCAGAACATTTATGTGTACCTACCTACACTATATCAAAATTAAACTCACGAATAATAATAAAATCTCCATATTTTGTGAAGTCGTAAAACCGTGCGAAGCAGCGTGAGTCGCTAGTCAAAATGTAAAATTAGTATTCAACTAACATTCCAGTTATAAAATGAAGAACACGTCACCTAGCATATAAATCACTTGCTTTGACACCTAACAAGTTAGAGGGTAGTCCAGTTTTTCAACAGACTACAACAGCTAGGATTGCTGACATAACTCAAAGGGACACGTGTCGTTTGTAAACATGCGTAATTAAATGAAAGCTCCCGAGACACTTTTTCATGTGGTTTGTCCCTTTAATTATGACGTCATAACGGTTCAATGCCTTTATGAAAGTTTTTTTTTTATGTTTTAAAACGTTTTTTTCATTATATTTCACAAGTAATGACTATTTTTCTGATGTCAAGATTATTATTTCTAAAATTCCACAATTGGAAAAATAGGTTGCAACTGTCACTACTTTTTAGTTAAGATTTCTAAATGTAACTGGTTTTGGTTAAGCAAACTTAAAATACCATTTTTTATTTTCTTTCTTTCTTTTATATAAGTTTTCAAACCAGTTCTGTGTTGTTTGAAATCAGCCTGTATACGCTATATTGTTTTTTTTTTTATCACTAGACATCCTTTATACAAATATATTGTATACAGAAGCTTTTGGTAAATCTTTCTAAATAAATAAATATTTTTCATAAAATTGTAATACCAATCAATTAAGTATCCCCAAGCTCAGTATCCCGTTATCCAAATGTGACGTCACACAAGCGGTCACTTTTGCAAGTCCCAGAGGCAAATTAGTGCCATCTGGAATTCGCAAATTGGCAATGGCCTATACGATGATACGTTGATATACCCGGGAGCACGAGAGCTAATTCCAATTATCGAGAACTAGGTAACTGTACGCGGAATTGTCCATCAATTTATGTAGGTTAGTGGGTGTACAGCTACAGTACAGTGGAAGTACGTCATGATTTAAAAACGAGTTGGTAAATGAAGGGAGAGAATTATAAGCAGCTAAAAATTGGCTATAAATAGGACATTAGATAGCGGCAATTGCCCAAAATTTATGTTTTGGATGGACAGACGACTAATATATTTTTAGCATAAAGAAAATATCGCTGGAATTCGCTGGATGCGGGGAAGCCAAGATCAGTCCTTGTGGCAATGCCTGGGCCTATGTCGAGCAGTGGACATCGTCCGACTGAATGATAATGATGATGAAATCATAAACGTTGGTGTAATGTTACAATGATCTTGTGGCTCTTGATTGACATTGACAGGGGGGCGTTGTTGGTTAACATACGAAAAATTGTTTCGTGATTTTTTTGTTGATAAAAAAAGATGACAGCGTTCGTTCCATTTTTAGGCACGCGCCAAAATATCCTTGTACAGCTTTATCAACAAAACCAAATGCGATGTCCATTTGTAACAAATGACAATCGTTCACAGCTAATTAATTGTGGTCGCACAAATGATGAACGATGGTCCATTCTAATTAGTTCACTAGTGTATAAATTACTATAAATCGTATTAGCCGGTAATAGCACAATGTGTCCAGTATTTCTCTAATTTGCCCGATTCATAACGTCAAATACTGATTTATTTCTGTGGATTTATAGTACGCGTACCTACAATTCAGCAAACGTACATTGCAATATTTGAAATGAAATCTTCTTTAGGCTCACTAAACCGTCACGCTCGGGTCGGTGACACTGAATCGGGAATACTTGTCTGTAGTCGGTCGGTGACGCTGAATCGGATATAATCGGCTCCAGTAGGTTGGTAACGCTGAATCGAGTTTACTTGACTCCAGTCGGTCGGTGATGCTGAATCGCGTATACTTGGCTCCAGTCGTAAGTTTTGATTTCTTTCGTATGGTCATAAGCACACACCGAATTTTTGTTTGAAAAAATTTACGGGAAGGAAAATTGTACGGTGCTTAGACTCAGGCAGAAGTATTGTGTAATAAATAGGTGATTGCAATACATTCTTATCAGCATACTGTTGACTTATCCTTATTCCAAGGAGCTTTCCAAAGCAAGTAATTTTGCTAACGAAAGGAGCTGATCTACTATTTTGCAGGAGCAACATGCTTAAATTAATAATACCAGGGATATTATGCATTTTAATAAAGGTACATAAAATGCTAATATTGTTCAAAATAGTGAACTATGCTTAATCCTAGTGTTTCAAGAGGTGAATGAGCGAAAAAGAGGTGCGCCGAAGTTTCTCAATCTCGATTTACGACTGTTAGTGAAGCCGTAAGTTCGTATATATTAAACCCGGTATTAGTTTGAGCCCGAAACTTCGCCTGGCTTTATACGATAGGTACGCAGAATATGAAATGCCTTATTGGTCCAGCGGTAACAAGTACCTACCTAAGTTCGCTGCACCTTCATTTTGTGAAACTTGCAGTTTCATAAAATGAAGGTGATATACAATAAATTAGGTTCTCAAAATTGTTAGAACTACAACAGTAACCGATTAACTTATTTAAGTCATAAGCTGACTTGGTTTTTCTTGCCTTTTGATTTTGATATAGCAACTAAACTGACACTAGTAACCATGAAAGTGAATCATTCAATCTTAAACCTATTAAGAGACACTAATTTGACACACGAGTATTACATCCAGTTTTTTCAGTAGATCTGCTAATCCAAGTAGGCCTCAGCAAAGAGAATCTGCACAGTTGGCGGTTTATGGGTGACTTGAACCTCAAGAAAGTGTATTTGTGGCGTGTCTCCGCAGACAATCGTCCACCTTCCATCCTGCGCCTGTCACTCGTGCACTTGAGGATCTTATGACTGCGTCAGCGAGTGGAGTTCGCTTGGCTGCTTGGGCTTAACACAAACACGGACAACAAGGTTCTTATCTAGTCATTGCTTAAGAAAATCACAGTACCTACTAGAGTAGACGGTAAATATGGGACATTTCCCAAAAAAAATTGGCTTTGGGGAGTCCTGTCTCTCTCACTCATATCTGTTTGACAGCCTCTTTCTCTGGCTCGATGTGTGACAAATGATAATACATAATCCCAGTTTTTTAACAAGTCAACGAGAAAATTTTCACCATATTAGAGATCAAATATGGGCGTATTGGACACTGGTGCCAAGGGCGCTTGGACAGTAGGTGGTGCTGGAAATGGAACCGTAATTGTCAATCTACTCGTTCATTCGGCAGCGGATATCGGCTAACGAAGCAAACGAGTGCTCTGTTTAACACATTTCTCGGCTAAGACTTAGGTAGAGGTCACACATTCAGGAAAAAGTAAGGGCCTAAGGTTATTAATGAAGTGCTTATTCCACTTGACTTAGGTTAGTGTTCCAGCTGGCTAAGTAACTTAATTCTGACGAGTGTAATCGCATTCAGCAAGTGTAAGCCTTCTGAAAAGTATAACATAATTAGAAAGAAGATAAAATTCAGTATCGTATGATCAGAAGCTTCCTAAATATCTCCTCTCTTCTTAAAAAAGACGACTTAATTAAGCCAAGTGGAAAAGCCACATAACACATAACCTAATTTAAATATCGCCAGTCGTAATTGTTATTTTCAGACGTGATAAAGAGATAAGAAAAACTAAAGTCTTTATAGGTATCGGGTTTAATGTAACAGGTAATATAATAAAGGCAAACACGCCGTCGTCGTCCTGAATGGATTCAGCGTCGACGAAGATTATTCATGTGGAAATTTATGAATAAAACTCGCAGCTGCAACTTTCACTCCATCAGAGTCGTGTTCCGTCAGCAATAAATAAAGATGGCAAACTTTGAAGGAACTTCCCATCTTCCCAGAACCGCGAGGAGACGCCTGTTGCTTCAGATTGAACTTTTTGAATATCTATCGACCACTTCGCAAATACTTTTCGAGATATTACTCGAGGCTTCTTCGAGAATTGATGGAGTTCGCGCGAAAACTTTTTATGGTAAGGTTTTATTTGTGTGTATTTAACACGAGATGTATTAATATTCTATCACAACAACGTACTAACAATGGCAAGTAAGTTATATTTGTAGGTACCTTTATTGTTTTAAGTGGTAGGAAATTTATAGCAAAATTAAATATCGGCAACAGTGTTGTTTTGTAAGGGCTTTTCTTTTCCTGGGTGCACTTTAATTCTTGTGTCGGCAAAAGGCAGTAAACACTTAGAATTACTTATTTGTGATAATTAAAATGTGTAGATTAAAAAAAAAAAAAAACTAAAAAACACCCGTTATCATGCAATAAAAAATATAAAATAATGAAATTGACTTTTTAATTTAAAAAGCGTAGAGTGCTTTGAATTCGGTTATCCGACTTTTTGACTTCTGATCCCGTAATGACTGCCGAACCGAAAAACCGAACGAACGAATGACGCCGGGACCAACGGCTTAACGTGCTTTTGGAGGCAAGGAGGGGTAATGCTTGGTATGTAATGGATGGTTACCCATCCACGAACTGACCGCGGAAAGCGTAGCTTAACCTTCGATAGACCCGTGCGGCTGTTAGTTGTAGTAATTCTGAATAATACTAATGTTATATAGGTACTGAACTTAGGAGACTAAAAAATTAAAAAAGAATTATTTTTAACAGGTTTGCAGATACATATAATAGGCATTTCATTCCAGTTCATAAGAAAGAAAGAAAATACTTTTATTTGCGGTAAACATGACGCAAATAAAGAACACAAACTCAAAAAACGACAAGTTGGGGGAAAATATGCGTTAGGTACATCCTGGAAAAACGGCCATCGCTCAGCATAATGCTGCGACCCTACGTTTTAAGACGTTGTTTGTCCATCAAAATATGGTAAGTAAGTCATTGCGTAATTAAAAAACACAATACTTATTCATGTTTAATGAACAATAAGCAAGAATCCTAATTAGGAGGTGGGTCCTATTTCTATGGGAACGTGGAACAATAGTTCTCATTGTTAGTGCTCATTTGAAAGGGTTCATACTTATGAAAACTTTAAGCATTTTGTTAAATGCATTATTAAAATAAAACTGTTTAATAAAATAGAGAAACTTTTCTATAAACTTTATTTGGTTACCAGCAATTTAGAATTTTGGGAATCTTTGAAATTCTTTATGAATCTTCTCAAAGTTTTTATAAAGTAAAAATGCTAAAACAACTGACGAGTTGTTCCTTTTCCGAAAAATTGTGTCTGTGTCGGTGATTCTTTTTTTTATTGTACTAACCTAGCCCTATAATAAATAAAAATAAATAATAAATTACTTACTAATAAACGTATTATATCAAGTTACACACCTATTTCTCTCTCTTTCAGTCGTCATTAATTTGCTCGTGACGTCGCGGTCGGTGTGATGCGTTTTTCGCATGTAACGATGAGTTCTCTCACGTGGGGGCCGCATATTGATAAGATGTGCGGCAAACTCGGACGAGCATGCTTCGCGCTGGAACGACTGGCGCAATCGCTCCCACGTAAAATGTTGAGAGGGTGTTATTTTGCGTTGGTACACTCAGTTCTTCAATATGGTGTTGAGTTCTGGGGTCGAGCTGCCGATTGGGAGCGAGCGTTTAGGATGCAGAAGCGTGCTGTGAGGGCAATTACGCGTTCACAGTGGGATGATACCGCCAGACCACTGTTCAAAACTTTGAAAATATTGACTGTTCCCGCCATGGTGATATTGCAGGCGGCAGTATATGTGAGGCAACATTTGAGTGACTACAGTAAACGTGGAGATAGGCATAACTACTGTACTCGTGGTCGAGACAAATTAGCTGGATGCCCACACTCCCTAACTAAGTCTGGAAAGCTAATTCATGTTATGGGTCCAGCGGTATATAACCGACTACCAGATAAAATTCGAAGTGCGACATCTGAAAATGCTTTCAAAACTAAACTGAAAGACTGGCTAACCGACCAGGCATTATATGACCTAAAGGAATGGTTTTAGATACTTACTTCATGACGTTAATTTATTAATGACTTGGTTCTTTTATCATAATTATTTATTGTTGTATTCAAATTATTATTATGACCTGGGTAATTTTATTATTATTATTTTTCTTTAATGTATGATTATTAAAACTTGACATGTAATTTTTATAATTATTAATAAATAAACTAAACTAAACTAAACTAGATTATTACCACACACCTTTTTAGAACGAGTTTGATTTTGCGATCAGCCTCTATAATGTTCCAAACTCCTGGAATATCTATAGTAGGTACTTCTCGATAATAGGCCTCACCTGATTGTTGTGGTAAACTTCCCCTAACTTGCCTTGTTAAATGTTAAGCAACTTCTTTTCTGAACGCCAGCCAATTTATTGAGTTTCATAAATGTTTCAATGGAGATGCTTGCAAACTTTGTACTATCTATGCTACAATTTCTATGTGAAGAGTTTTTTTTTATGATGCTAGTTTTCTGAAGGCTTTCTTTTGTTTTCAATTAGCTCATCATCTGCCTAGCCTTTACCCAACTATGTTGGGGTCGGCTTCCAGTCTAACCGGATGCAGCTGAATCAGTATTTTACATGGAGCGACTGCCTATCTGACCTCCACAACCCAGTTACTGGGTAATACGATACCCCTTGGTAAGACTGGTTGTCAGACTTTCGGGCTTCTGACTACCTGTAACGACTGTCAAAAATCCACGAATGACAGCCGGGACCAACAGCTTGAGGTGATTTTCGAGACACGAAGGGGTCTCGGTATGTAAAGATGGTCACCCATCCACAGACCAACCGCGGCAAGCGTAGCTTAACCTGATCGATCGACCTGTGCGGCTGTTATTATTTAGCCACGTGTTTTCAATTCGCTCATTTCCAATAAAGTTTGGATTTCCTTGCAATACGTATAGGTAGGTAATAAGATGGTAAAATTCCGACACTTTTGTTAGCTATAACGGCCGTCATAAGAATCTGTCATTTTCACCAGTGTTTGACAAAAATGCTCTTTCTTTGGGCACCCGTTATTGTGTGACCATTCACCATTTTCTTAAGAAACCAAAGCTTAAAAGGGGAAATCCTATAATCACACTACATAATATTATAAAGGCGAAAGTTTGTTGGTGTGTTTGTATGTTTGTTAGGTACTTGTTCACGCAAAAACTACTGAACGGATTTTGATGAAACTTTACAGTCCTAATATAGCTTATACATCAGAATAACACATACAATACTTTTAATCCCGATATTCTTACGGCATCGACACTTATACGGGTGAACCCGTGGGGCGCTGCTAGTAGCATTACAATAGTTTGAAAATACGGAGGGTTATGTCGTACTTCTACCTTCTACCGACTAATACCCATGAAGAAATAAATTAATCATTGTTCAATTTGAATCCGAATATTTACGAAATAAAACGAAAATCCTAAAAGTAGGTAACCTGACGACGCCTGAACAAATGATAAACAATGTTAAAACTAAGCCATTTATCTACCAACTTTGCTATTTGTTTTCAGCAGGCGCAACTTACTTGCATCCATACTTCCACACTAATATTATAAATTCGAAAGTAACTCTGTCTGTCTGTTTGTATGTTACCTTTTCATGCCTAAACCACTGAACGGATTTCGATAAAATTTGCCAGAGAGAGTCCTTTCCCGGAATGCAATCTGCATTCCGGGAAAGGACATAGTATAGATTTATCAACATACCTCGCGGGTGAAGCCGCGGGCGGAAGCTAGTACTAAATATATTTTTTGTAAATCACTAATTTTGTTTTATTTATGAAGACAACATTTTCACGCAAATTAAAAAACCCTTAAGTAATACCTACAGCGTACCTTACGAAACATCTTCACTACATAGTATAAAACAAAGTCGCTTTCTCTGTCCCTATGTCCCTATGTCCCTTTGTATGCTTAAATCTTTGAAACTACGCAACGGATTTTGATACGGTTTTTTTAATAGATAGAGTGATTCAAGAGGAAGGTTTATATGTATAATAATAATAATGTTTCCGTGCGAAGCCGGGGCGGGTCGCTAGTACTTAATAAACGAACATACGACATCCATAATCGTTGAGTCTTTTCAAAACAAAGAATTTACATGGATTTAAAGGTAGTTAATGAAATATTCAGTAATGTTACGGAGTCTTGTGTGACCTTACCCCGGATAGCAACAGGTCAGGGACGGAAGTGACCCCGTTTTATGAACGAGAGTAAACGCTGCACCGCTCTTCGCTTGTTATTTGGAGATGTAGGTAGATTATATTGTAATGTCATGTCAAATAGAAGAAAAAGAAAGAAAAATGTTGTAATTTGTTTTTGTTTCTGTAATTACAGAAAAAAAACAAATTACAACATTTTTTTTTTCAAAGCTAGGAAAATGACCTTGATGATTATCAAGGTCATTTTCCTAGCTTTTTCTAATACTAGATTTTTCAATAGAAAACTAATTTATGAAAACATTTATGATCATCCAAACCAACAGATTAACTACTACCTGCATAAATATACCATAAAGTCTGGCTCACATTATAGCCGTAGCGGGTCGTAATTGAAGTACCTAATTTTTCACTAGTAGTGTTTTTTTGGAGGTCGGTTGTTTTTCTTTTAAGAAAATTGTTTTTTAACTTTTATTTATTGTTAGTTCATATTTATTTTACATAATGGTATCTCCCTCGCAACTATTCGTATACCACAACTTGCTATGTAAACACAAAGTAGATTAAATACGTATTATCGAAGTTAACTAAAAAACTTTGCACGTAAAGTTAATTCAATTTATACGGGACCACCGCGCAAGCTTCCTCTACCAAATGAAAAAATAATGTTCAGAATCGGTCTACAA
Organism: Luperina testacea; assembly: GCA_927399505.1. Taxonomy (NCBI): domain Eukaryota; kingdom Metazoa; phylum Arthropoda; class Insecta; order Lepidoptera; family Noctuidae; genus Luperina; species Luperina testacea. The sequence continues at coordinate 6,975,828 of OV656763.1, read as the reverse complement.
TTGACAAGAATATCTATGAACATACATTAAAAAATTCATACAGACGAACATAAAGCCTCGTATCCACTAGGCAACAATTGACGCGCAACACGTGACGCTCAACATGCTCGGCAGCGTTGCACAACAGCGCGCAACGTTGCCAGTTGGCGCGCAATGTGACGCGCGGCTTGTTGTTTGTTTCCGTGCAACATGCAGTTGAGCATCAAATGTTGGCGTGTAGAGACGTGACGCGCAGAAATGTTCGTGTAGTGTAACGAACGAGTGCTCATTCGGGTAAAATTCGTACAAGATCCACCACATGGAGATCACTGAATAACGTACATGTTCTTTATTTTGTAAGTAATTTCTAACCCACCAACGTGGTTAATTTTTCCTTTTTGATGCATTTTTCGATAAAATTTTACCTAACCACCGCCGCTGAAATCAACACTAGTACCTACCTCTGGCGACATGTTGTCGATGACTGATCATGCGTAGTCAGACAACGTTGCTAAACAAAAGTTCCGCGCTAACTTTCAACATGTTCAGCAACATGTTGTGCAACATGTCGCGCGCCAAATGTTACCTAGTGGATACGAGGCTTCAACCTTTTAAAAAAATGCGGTGCGGCCCACCTGTAGTGTGCTAGTAGTTCGTACACAACGTTACGAAAGTGATTACATATATATATCCTTCGCTTTATACTGTACACTAGCCGATAGTAACAAGCTCACCAATTCACAGTCTTTCACCTCATCCCCCTCCCCACGTTCCCTCTTTTCCAACGATTCTCTATCCCACAAAAGGTAAGCCCTCAAACAGCTGACCAAGCCTAGATAATAAGAGTCTGATCTTTATCCCTGCCTTCGGCGACTATTGTATTTCTGGAAACTAGTTCACAGATCTAAATTACTATCTCTGCATATCTTTGTACGAAGGTAAGTATCTTACATCACGCACACAGTTCTAAATGCCCTGCGGCATTTAAAACATCACTGGCATCACAAACAAATGGGTATAATAAACGGCTTTCTTGAGCATAAAAAATATTTATTTTATTGGTACATTGTTCATAATCTGTACTGTACTAAATCTGTGTGTACTGCTCAGATTAGTACAATGCACTTTTGCCGAAATTTTCTTAGCCTGATATCTCTGGAACCTAAATGAACCTATTGATCCTAAATGAATCTTATGTATGGCTTTTTTGTGCAGAATTTAATAAGGAACAAATTTAATTTTGTCGCAGGGTAAATTGACGAAAACTCAATACTTTACGAGAATTTTGCAAAACCCTGGTTTTCGGGAAAGCATTTTTTTTTTGCTCTAATGATCTCTTTATAGAATTTTCACACAGCATTGCTATAAACAGCAGTGAAGGTTTCTCATCTTCAATAGGATTTTTTTCGCAGATTTGCCTTTAATTGTCCTTATTTTCCTGGGCTATAATAAAATATCATAACTTTAAGTTAATCCTTACTTACCGGAATTCTCCGTTCTTTGAAGCAAATGACGGTCTACAAGGGTTGTAAAGTCGTTGTTTGAAGTTTTAATACCTCATGTTCCAAAGTTTTATGCAAAGGTAACACAGACCTTCGGGCTGTTTTCACCTGGTTACGGAGATGCCAAAGGGTAATGTATTTCATTATTGTTTCTACCAAAAAGTTTTTTTTTTTTGAGATTTCAGGTTGATGCGTAATTATTTACTTTGTACTGCCAGCGCCAGTTCAAAAGCTTCATAAACGGTCAAGATTTATGGGAATATAATGTTTTTTTTTTTTCGTTTTTTAATTTTTGAGAATGAGTCCAGAAATCTTTTAATCCTTAAACTTAACTGCATCGATAGGCATCACAGAATTAAAACGTGAAAATTAATGTTTTTCTAGCTATTAGTATTCAGCTGCATCCGGTTAGACTGGAAGCTGACCCTAACATAGTTGGAAAAAAGGCTAGGCAGATGATGATGATGTTTATCTAGCTGACTGTATCATTTTTCTAAAATCTGTTTATTATTTTTTTGTTTGTTTATTAAATCATATTAAGAAAGTTCAAGATATTCTCATAAGAACGTTTTTCTACGCGGCCATACGGTTAAGGTAGTAGCGTAGTTATTGGGAAACCACTAACAGTAGCAATGGCTATCATTTTGACAGTTCAGCAACATTCATTGCGTTATTTAAATTGTTAAGCAGACAAATTTTTCGAACATATGAAGCAATGGATTTGCAATATCTTTCAAAATGATTCAGATTCTGTGATAGTGTGTTATCCAATGGGGGTTTTCGTGAAAATTTACGAAACCAGTCACCACTTTTACAAGAGATCTTCCAAAATAAAGTATAATATGATGACGTTCATCATTCGATTCATTCATTCGTTCATCATTCAGTCATGACTAAAGAAAATATAGGCTCTTTGACAGATGCCTGGGCCTGACGTGGCAGTGCTGCCACCTAGCGAACGTCATTTCAGAAAACCCTCATTAGAGTGCTGCTCTTAATACTGCCCTATCTCAAATATCCACCCTGTATTTTTATTCAAGCAACACTGCAGGGGGTTCGACGAGTATGATGACAACACTGCTACTTACTGTTTCACATCGTCAGCATCAGATGGTCGTGCCACCGATAAGCACGCCTGTGTCCACAGCTTAGGCTAACCACAAACAGCCTTCAGTAGTCATACGTGCTAATTCGTACAGTGTCATCTGGCCGTCTGAAATTCAAATAAAAAAATAATCACTACAAAGTGAAAAATACTCGTAACTTTAATATCGGAAGTCGGTGTCAAGAAACGATTATGCAGGAACCAACGAAATCGATTTCCAAAATTAAACTTATTTTTCACGTTGTAGTGTTTTTTTTGGAAGTCGGTTGTTTTTATTTTGTAAACAAGTTTTTTATAATATATAGATCCTTTATTTTGGACCACACATACAAGTGTACATAATCCATATACCTACATATTATCAGTTTCCATTAAATCATTATGTTAGTAAACTTTTAAAAACTAACTTAACAACATCTTCAGCCCATCTTCCAAGCACGGTGAGCTGTGCTGGGGCGGCTGCTGCAGGTGCGGAAAACCTCAAATGGCGCAAATACTCCAATCTCTTTGGATCTTATATGTTTGAGTCGTTTGGGGTTGAAACTCTAGGGCCATGGGACCCGAGTGCCCACTTAGTAGGTATTTCGAGACATCGCCAAGCTCGACTCGACTCGACTCTTCACGTGACCAGAGGGCTGGCTTATTTTTGGGCCAAAGAATCAGCATTGCCATACAACGTGGCAATGCTGCCAGTCTTTTGGGCACGTTTCCTGTTGACAGCGATGCGGATGAATTTTTTGATGCCCTTTGATTATTTCCCCTCCTTTTTATTTACTTGTACATATTATTACTATTATTTTAATACTATTAGCTTTTAAAATTATGTTTCCACGAATAAAAATATAATTTACCTAACAAAAACTAATAATAAGGTTGCCCAACACATGTTGGCACGTGCTTCCGTGTCAAGTGCCTAAGATAAAGGGACTGTCCACTTTGTCAAGCAATGTTTTGAGGATGCTGTTGGAGCTACCGCTCGACCAACCCACTATTGTCGCTGTTCTCATCCTCATGATGGCATTAAAATTGTAAACTAACTGGGGTTTTGCACGTCCAGACAAGTGGCAATCGATTTCAATTTCAACAGGATTGTCATAAACCTTTCGGTACATAGCTTAATTCGTTAAATAACCTACATTTTTAACTTTCCATCATCGTTATCGCTGATAGAATATCACTTTATCTAGGATCCTAAGGTATGTTTGTCTACGTTACATAATTTTAACCTTAGTGAAGTTGCAAATTACTAGGAGTTGTTCTCAACAGTGGTAAATAAATTTCAAGGTCGACCATAGGTAATCGTGTGTAGATTTCAAAATTAGTGATTGCCAAAGGCGTGTAACAGTTAGGTACTAACGTACGGTTGTAAGCGTCCGATTAGCACGTCAATTGAACCTCATGATTTCAATATTTCACACTTTAAGTACCTAAGTATTGTGCTATTGGGTATATGTTTGTTACTTCTTCACGCTCAAACAGCTGGACCAATTTTGATAAAATTTTGTATGGAGGTAGCGTCGCTTGTGCATTAACTTTAGTTATGTAAGTTCATTCTTCATAGGTAGCAACCGGCCACTCCACCAGCCTTAACAGGCACCATGAGGCACCACCAGGCATTTATGAGGAATCAACCCCTGATTCTTTCATCGAGCCATCAGAGACCTTCGAAATTTTTAAACAGACTCCATCCCTCTTCCCCGTCCTCCGTCTTTGCGGCTGAGTCGGCTGCAGCAAAGATAATCTCCACAGGTGAAGTTTCTCGGATGGTTTCAATATTCAATGCGTACGCGGCGTCTCCCTGCAGACCATCGCCCACTTTTCATCTTGCGCCGCATGTCCGTCACGTACACCTGAGCACCTAAAATGTCTACGTCAGTGAATCGATCGACACGTCACGGAATTCTGTCAAAATCGACACGCTAACAAGAGGAACCCTGCAAAATAGTCGATATTGGAACGTAAGTAGTTCCTGATCGCAAGTCGTACTCTGCACAATTGGCAAATGAGATCGAAATAACCTCCTTTTTTTAAAGTCGGTAAAAAGCGTAACACACCTACACGACACTTTTCTTGAGTAACAAACAAAACATTTTTTTAAACAGGTCTATGAAACCAGTAACTCCAAACATTGTGGAAAGCCTTAGATGTCTAATTCTGTACAGAAATGAACCTCAAAAGCGTCTTTGATGTCCCACACTAACTCGACATGCCTTTTCAAAATATACTCGTAAACTGTTCACGAGGGAAACTCGCGACTCGTTTTTTAATTCCTCACACTTTACTTCGATGTTTTGTACCAACTTAAGGCTTCAAGGTCAAGGTCGAGAGTAGGTATGGACTCTTATAAGGAAAATATTGGTTCCTGTCTTATTTACCAAGGAAATTCAAGCATGGGTTTGCTCCACTCGCCTTTTATACGTAGAGCGAACCCATGCGTGAATTGATATCAAAGGAATTTCTCTAGGATATACCTACCTATGTATCTACCTACCTTCTACCTTACCTGTCTACCTTCTAAAAGAGGTTGGACACATCTATTATGAAACTCCATCGTATATTATACATTAGATAATCGCTGGACAATCTTAATTAGATGCCCAATGGAGAACTATTAGCGTTTCTATGATCGTTTCATTATAATAAGCGTTTGTATGTCAATGTTTAGCTGGTAATTTTAATTAAACCACGACTGGTGTCGGTGATAGTCCGGCAGGTGCGAAAGTGCTTGCAATTTGCATGTTAAATAATGATTGCCACTACGCAAGTACAGTGAGTGACATTACTTACATACATGAACGCAACTTCACTTGGAATCCCAAATGGTAGCGAGGATCTCCAAAAATAAAACAAGCGAATTCATTTTAGCAGTATTATCTACTGCCGATATAGGTACGAGTATTCTGTTAAGTTCTCACCTAGAAAACTGAGGTGAAGTGAGCTTGAAGAGAGCTGTCAATAGTGTCAATCCCTAGCATCAGGTGGAATGACTACCCACTTCAAGCTCCCTTCACCCAACTTTTCATGGTGGCTTTTTACAGAACACCCCGGTTGCTTCTTGTGAAGGAAATTTGAGGGGAAGTACCTACTACCATAAATATTTAACGTCTATTCAAACTTATACATATTTCAAATTAATATTATTTCAAGTTAAACAAATATCAACTTTATTATAATGGGATTTAAGTTGATTTCAGTGACTAGAACGATTAAAAAAATAATAATAATGTTTGAAGTTGTAGCGTAAACTGAACTTTATTGAGTAGGATTTAAAATTATTTTTCCATAAATTCATATTTGTTTACATTTTTGGCAATGATATCGTGAATGCAGATTATACCGCCTATCAGCGTTGTTGATGAGTATGGGTAGGCTATCGTAAGTTTAGTTCACACACAAGTGCATTGCAATGACATTGAAATGGCACAAGTGACATTTCAATGTCACTTGTGCCTAAACTTGCGATGGATACGATGGTTTGGTCTTTGAAATGACAACGCATCTGCGATGCCTTTGGTATTGCAGATGTAAAATGAAATTATCCAGAAAAGAACCGGAGTTACCGACATAGCTTGCAGGGTAAGCAAACTGAAGTGGCAGTGAGTTGGCCATGTTTAAAAACCGATGGCCGGTAGAGCAGACGAGTTCTCCAGAGGTGATTGCGTATCAGCAAGCGTAGCCCCCTAGCTAAATGGACCGACGATAGTGGCTGGCACTGACTGGATGCGGAAGGCGGAAGACAGGATGTTGTGTCGCAGCCTGTTATAGGCCTGTGTCCACCATGTATGCAGCATGTAGTCATACACAATGGACTGTGATAGACTGAGTTGATAGGTGATGATTATCACTTACCATCACGTGGGCTGATGGCCTTTTGTCATCCAATAACAAATTGAGTGGGGGTTGAAGTGATCAACGAGAGTGGCTTTTATGTAGAAACTCATATAATGCTTAAATTATGGTAAATATATAGGCTAGTCAGCCTGATAAGAGCTTGAGGACTTGTGATAATCCTCAAGGTCTGTACTCATAACTGAGTGGAAAAATACTTTAAATGGAACGTTCGAACTACATCAACAGGAATCTGCAGTATAAAGACGCAAGTTTTGCTATTATTTCTATAGAAATTAGATTATTTTCAAGAAATATTTTCTCCTTTTTCATCTGTTGAGATGCACAAGTACTTTACCTTTCAGGGGATTCCATTGGTATATAGTATCTTAGGAATAATCAGATTATTTTGACGTTCAAAAGTGTCTTTTATGTGCCTATTTGAAATAAATGTTTTTCCTTTGAAAATAAGAATGATAGTACCTACCTAATAACTAAGGTGGTACCAATTTATTGGTAATGATACATTCATACATTTAAATATAAAAGCAATCCAGAACGGTTTAAAAGAGTCCGGCCGATAACGGTATTTTTTTCAGCCAAAACAAAAACTGATGTTTGCATTTTCGGCCGAAAACCGATAAGGTAAAAAAAAATTGTTTGGTAAACAATGGGTATTTCATTAGTAAAATAAAAACAGTGTCAAATTATTATCATTAAAGGCTCGTACACACAGGCGCGACGCGACACGCAACACAAAGGCACCGCAAGTCGCGCAACGAGCGGTGCCTTTGTGTCGCGCGCGATTCGCGTCGCGCGTCGCGCCTTTTTGTAGGAGCCTTAATAAAATTATAACCGCTTGAACTTAAATCACACGAAACTTTAAACTTTTATCAAAGATATAATTATTAATAATCTAATATTATTTGTGAGAAAAAGCATTTTTTACTGCATTTTCTCAGTTAAGTATTGTACTTTTAGTTGTAACTTTACTATACATTTTCTCTGAAAAGTGACCGAAAAAATATTTGAGCCGGCAAGTCACTCCTTTCAGTTTTGTTTAAATTAAAAGCATTTAGGTACATATTTGCCGGCACTTAATTTTACTCGGCAACAACTTCGGCAGTATTTATACAATTTTTCAGCCAAAAACCGAAATGGAAGTTCAGTCGAACTCTAATGTGTAACAAAATCTGGCCGATTCTTACCGTGACCGTGACCTACTTTTGGGCCTGGGATTCAATCGCCGCCTCCGGGACTCAGGGAGGCTGCATGCTCTCTCACTCTCGACAGATTACCTTTACACTACACTTGGCCGACGATGATTTAAGCAGTCGGTATGTAAGAATCGTAACGCTCATGTAGTTTCTGCCTACCTAAAGAAACAAGGCGTTTTGCGCAGTAACTGTTCAATATTATTTAAATGATAAAATTTCAATATTATGTAAATAATATTGAACTGTAAACTATTTAGATAAATGTACAGACGCCAGCACATTTAGCTACTATACAATCTGTCAAATTTCTTTCAACTTTATCGCTAAAGCATACGGTTCAAAGTTGATTGGGAAAATTTTACAGTTTACCGATTGTAGTAGTACCTATAAAGATAAATTAACTCACATAGACTTATATGAAATAGCACCAAGTATAAGGTAGTAAGTAATTTTATTTAAAAAAAAAACAATTACAATCAAATCGAACGTATAAATTAATACCTGTGGACGGAGACGTAAGCATTGGGTACTAAGTGTAGGCATTTGAAACTTTGATTCCTTTATTTTTATTACATTGGGTATAATATGAACATATAGGTACCTACAGGCTGTTTGGCTCCATAAAGCACAATATGAAGCAGGAGATCATGACGATAAATATGACTAGAATTACTTGGAGCCGAAGCATGATGTGTCATCGTCCTCTCGTCACACACACGATAATTGGTCAAATATGGTCATGCTTAGAAGTAGAACTCGACACAAACATTGCAGCGTTCTTATTGACACAACCAGCACGTCATAAATAATCCACATTTTTTCTTCGTCCCCTTGATTCTATATCTACTTATTACTGGTAATGGGACTCGAGTTTTATGATTTTAGACTTGAATCCCCAAGGAAATCGAAAACTTAGTCGTCTCGAACAAATCTATAGTCTATTTCAAAAATATCTGATGAAAGTATAAACAAACCCTGATCAGGTTAAATTCTTACGCAATTATTCACTAAAAGAATTGGTCAGTCGTGCATCTGTATTCTAAAGGTATCAGCTTTATATCTTATTCCAACAATTACTTTTGAATAACATTAATAAATTGTAATTGAAAAAAAAAAATTGTTACAATGAGGTTCTATTCGGTTGCTGCTGTCAGATGTAAATATTACTGTGAACGGACTGTAGGGACATGGGTTATATTTTGTCAATTCCAGTCACAAGTGAGCAGTGGTGGCCAAGTGAGCAGTGGTGGCCAACGAGTTGTAGGTCGTAGGTTCGAACCCAGACAGGCGCTTTACTTTGTGTAAATTATTTCATCACCACTGCTCACAAAACGGTGAAGGAAAACATCGTGAGGAAACCGGCATGTCCTAGAACCAAAAATTCGAAGACATGTGACATCTACCAACCCGCACTGGGCCCGCGTGGTGGATTACGGCCCACTCCCTCTCACTGAGAGGAGGCCTGTGTCCCAGCAGTGGGAACATTATAGGCTGATGATGATGATGATGAGTCACAAGTGATTTCAATAAATCTCCTTAGTATGAACCTAATCACGCACTTTTGTTCAGTTTTGGGTACGTACCTATTCTTAGCTGCAGTGCGATTCTGTAACCATCTCACCGTGAAAACTTAGATGAAGTGAGCATGGAGTGAGATGTCAATAGTGACAATTCCTAGCAAATACAAATTCGCATCACCTAAGTTTTCACGGTGAGATTTTTACAGAATCGACCGGCTGGAATATAAGCAAGTACTTATCCGATAAAGTCTAATTTTATCGGTCAACGCTTTCGATAAATCCTTTGTATTTTTACTGAAGTTAGTCTAAGTGTATGTATTTGTGTTGAAATTTTTACACCTCAATGTACGCTTTTGAAGAATTTATATTTTATCGTACAAAACTATATCGTTACTTTACGTTCGTGCAATTTCATGCATCATGTTTTTAATAACTCTTTGCCTTTGCCATAATTTTATGACTGAATAAAACCGATTCGTTATTTGATAAAAAAAACATTATCACACTAATATTATAAAGGCGAAAGTTTGTGAGTGTGTGTGTGTTTATATGTTTGTTACTTCTTCACGCTCAAACGGCTGGACCAATTTTGATAAAATTTTGTATGGAGGTAGCTGACATCCTAGATTAACATATAGGCTACTTTTCATCTCGATATTCTTACGGGATCGACATTTACGCGGGTAAAACCACGGGGCGCAGCTAGTTTACTACATAAAGTACAAAAAACCATGAATCCTATTCATGCAACTATTGTTGTATTCTAATGACTACATAATGTGTCAGTAAATGACTGCGCTTAAATTATGATGTCATCATTTTTATAGCTATTTATCATTAAAAAAACTTTACTTCATAATTCAAAAAACATTTTAGAACGAACTATGTCCCTAATTTATATACAACTAATGCGCCCAGCGGTTTCACCTGCGTAAATGTCGATCCCGTGGGAATATCGGGATAAAAAGTAGCATATAATATGTTAATCCAGGGTGTCAGCTACCTCCATACAAAGTTTTATCAAAATTGGTCCAGCTGTTTGAGCGTGAAGAAGTACCAAACATATAAACACACACACAAATTTTCGCCTTTATAATATTAGTGTGATTACATTCATAACCAACAAAATTAATATATAAAAAAGGTATGCAAAATGATTGTCTAGACTGATTCACTCAACACGTATTATAGACTTCCCAAAATTCACTGAATTCGTTATACACTGACGTGGTTTCCATCAATTTATCATCATTCAGAGCAGCGCACATCTTGCAATACTCATTGGTTTCGTTCAGCTCCGTAGTCTTGTGGTAGGAATAGTACTTCTGCCATCGGAAAAACTCCGCATAGGTTTCAGGCTGTCTGATCAGTTGATCAATCAACTCTGCTAGTTTCGGGATCTTGAACTCTCTGGCATTTAAATACGATCGTTCTGGCAGGAATCTGCAATGAAATGATTTATTGAATAGGTACTAACGAGAAACAAGGTTAGGAATATGACCATCCATTCCATCACAAAGAAACTGATAGGTACCACTTGGAAAGCTGCCTAAAATAGATTTGGGCTAGACACATCTGCTGTATATATAACGACCAATAGCTCAAACTTACTCCCTCTTAAGGGGGAAGCGCCAAGGTAGCCAGCGAAATTCAAAATTTTTACGTTTTTTGCAATTTGCTGGTCAGTATTAAGTTGTACGTTGATTAAAATATGATTCGGGACCGTAACAAATTATGTATTTACAGAATTATAATCATTAGAATCAGTAAAACAACTTGTTAAGTTAGTATAATCCTAAAATGTTAAGATTTCATGAAATAGTCATTCAGTAGGATTACTTGGTCTTTGAGAGTTGTGTTGATAACTTTAATGATTATAATTCAGGGAGGCCCTTGTCCCGCAATGGGACATCACAGGCTAATTATAATAATAGCGACCCGCCCCTGCTTCACACCGGTTATTTACTGATCTAACGACAAGTCAAAACATTGAGATTTCCGTGCTTTATACACATAAAGACTCCTGCAAACAGGCGCGACGCGCGACGCGAATCGTGCGCGATACAAAGGCACCGCTCGTTGCGCGACTTGCGGTGCCTTTATGTCGCGCGCGATTTTATCGCGTGTCGCGCCTGTTTGAAGGAGCCTTAAGCCTTCCGGAGTAAAATTTCTACATTTGCATCTAATATTATTATGTAGTTTAGACGAATCACACTACTTATTGTAAAAGCTTCTTGTTTTTTTTTATAATTATGTGTATATGTAGGTAAGTAATAGTTGTCTTTGACATTTTTACTTAATTATTTTATTATTACCTAAACGTTCAGTTATTTTAAACAGCTTGTTCGTGTCATATATTTTTAAAGATGGTGAAAATGATTATGACGTTCTATTTATTTTCAGCTGCATTTAATAAAAGACGCATTAACGTTAGAAGGTATAAGCTACAATAATTTCGTTCAACGTACCTGCTATAGTTAGCTCCTCCATAAACAATGGGTACTGCAGTATTTTGTAAGGCATGCAACAACTTCTCTGTAACGTAATCTTCACTAAAAGAGTTCTCGAAAGATAAGTAAAAGTAATAATCTTTGTATATCATTTTTGCACAGAAATCTTGTTCTTCACGACGACAAGAGAACTTTCCACAATCTCCGTACACATCTATATCCAATTCATACTTTTCCATTAGTTCGTATTTAAGATTGTTAACATAATTTTCACGTCGACTTTTTGAACGACAATTAGACACGAACCAGGCAACTGCTTTATGTTTACTCTTCAGCTGAGCCTTAAGTGTTTTATTGACAGGATCCATATCCTTCCATTTTATCCAATGCATGTCTTTCTTTGGACCCACAATGTTGCCGTTAGAGTCTTTTATCGCAATGTAGCCCCAACTTACATCCGAATCTAATCTGTATGTCCACGTCCAGTTAAAATATCCATTAAAATTGTTAACACACAATGGATAATTCGCTGGTGATTCTATGCTTGCAAATACAAACTTTTGGTAAGACAAACGTTCTTCTGGCAACGTCACATGAGAACTAATTAATTCCGGTCCATGAAAAAGCACTGCGTCGAATGCAGTAGTACTGCCCAAAAGGCTCTCGTTACCCGTCACTACACAGTTGGTGTATGTACATTTCCTACCGATAAAGCCTGTTCTTCCTAGGCCCATATACACAAACGGTATGGTTTCTTCACTAGTCCAAAGCAGTATGTATTTCATTCCTGGCTTTGCTTTACTCCCGTGTAAACGAAAACTTTTTTGGTTGTTCTTATAATTTTTTATCATTGTTATTATAATAACGAAAAACATCACGGAAATTAATAATTTGCTAGTGAATTTTCTCATTTTACTAATAGCCATAATAATATTTTTTTCTTTTTTTTATTATTTCCGTAGAATTTGTTGATTTGGATTATTTGTCAGACGGCTGGAGACGTAACGTACACACGTAACGCAAAACATGAGCGTAGACCCGAAACTAAGGCTCACGACTTTTCTAAACTAACCAAACATCTAATTGGTAGTTAAACACACACATAGAACTATTTGGTTTAGCCTCTTCTATAATATATTGATAGATTGTTTCGGCGCGTCTGTATTGACTCTGACTGGCAATCTGTTATCGTTTCTCGCTCAGTAATGTATGTTTTACATATTGTATTCAAGTCGAATTTTATTACGCGGATAAAGTTACCGATACTGCATAACTACAGTTTTGTTATGTACAGACGCCAGCACATCAAGCTACTCGAAACTGTCAAATCTTTCCAATCGACTTTGAACCTTATGCTTTAACGATAAAATTCAAAATCTATTAAAGAAATTTGACAGATTATAGTAGCTTGATGTGCTGGCGTATGTACATTTTTTTTGTCTATATTGTATCCCACTGCTGGGCAAAAGCGTCTACTTTTTCCTTCCAAACCTCTCTGTTTTGTGCGATCTCTGGCCATGTTGGCCCTGCAACACACCACCTTCGTCGTGGTCTCGACGGCGATGTCCTCCCTCAGGCGTCGTGAGTGGCGATGGTTGGCTATCTCTCCGGATGCATTCACGAGACGTGTCCGGCCCACTCCCACTTCAGCCTGTCTATTTTTTCTCCAACATCCGCGACTTGAGTTATGGAGCGCAGCGTGGTGTTTCTAACATACATGTTATGTACTTAAAGGGTTATTTTAAATTGGCTAGCTAAACTCCGCAAACCCGGTGGGTATCGGTATCTAAACATGATAACACAAAAATTCAATTAATTTGATGAATTTTTTGTGGTGTCGTCAACCGCAGTTATTGAGTCACACTTGAAGTATCAGTAGGTACCTATAAAAAATCTGTTTATTTTTTTGGGGAAACTCACAGAAGTAATTGTTATATCGATATATGAACAGGATAAAACAAGAAAACAGCGGTCGTTGACGTCCCAAAAGAAAACAACAAAGCTTTTTATTTATTTTTTATATGGGTACCTATACCTATCGCATCTGCGAAGTTTACCTAGACAATTTAAAATAACCCTGTATTGTTAGGTACATGTTGTTATTCAAAGATTTGACCGGTATTTATTTTAATCTTCCTCGTTGGTCTAGTTTTCGTTAGTACAACTGCTGAATGGGCAGGTCCTAGGTTCGACCCTTGGTCGGGCAGTATCATTCTATTAAGAAATTATTAATAGCTGCAATGTGCTAGTGCACTATAACATGCCTATATAATTTTATCATATAACATCTCTGTTTATCTCGTCGTAAAACACAAGTATGAAGTGCTGTTGTAAATAATTTATTTCAGCTAAAGATTGAGCTCTGTTAGCACAACTGACTTTTAATTTAATGCTTGTGCTGTCAGTGCTCAAATAATGAGAGCCTTTATCTAAGTCCTCTTGATCTGTCTGTAATGTGCTCGTAATCTAGGTTAATGATTTAAGACGTAGTTTTTACATAAGAGGTACACTTTTCTTAATCTCGAGTGTACTTACCAGCACATCACTTTCTTTTTCTTAGCCTATACACTGGGATCTGCTGAACAAATCCAAAAGCCTCCCCCAAATCCTTCCAGGGTTGGATCAAGGTGGCTCTAGAAATGGATTTCGTAATTTATTTTAATTAATTTATTTAATTATGCATACACATAGACACATCACGATGCAGTATAAAACTGATTTACATCCGTCACCTCACACATCAGGTCCAGTTGAAAACCAGCGTCAGGCACCAGTTGTCTGGCATTTTCGCTGAACTGGGCCTTTTTGGCGCAGCCGTGAGGCACACTTTCCTGCTAATTTCTTACATCGGACTTTGCACTTTTTATTTTTATCTTAGTTTTTATCTGATGTACGACTATTATCTAACTATCTTGTGTATTATGTGCCTCTTAGTCTGTACTAAATAAATGTATTTTCTTTCTTTCTTTCTTTCTTTCTTTCGGTCCAACCCTTGCGGTACGCGTCTAGGTCGTCTCGCCGCCTCTTCCTCTTCTTTTTCGCACAACGTCCTTAATTCCCGTTACTATTATTTTTATAAATCAAAATCAAAAGTCATTTATTCAAACTAGGCTGAGAATCAGCACTTTTCGAACGTCAAAATTACAAAAGACAGTCCCCCAGAACGCCCGGCCTTCACCATTTTCTAGTGCTTTCGCTGGGGAGAAGAAGTGGCGCAACAAACTCCCCAGCAGCACAGCTGTCCGTTCAGTTAGAAAATACTTGATTGTATACAATACTAGATATGCAAAGTAATTAACCATACAGCGGTGGTATTCTGTAAAAATCTCACCGTGAAAACTTAGGGGAAGTAAGCTGTCAATAGTATCAATTCCTAGCAAAAACAAACTCACTTAACCTAAGTTTTCACGGTGAGATTTTTACAGAATCGACCGGCAGGACACAGAACATTAAATTAAATTATTTGCCATATGTTAGCTATATTGAGAACTATTACAATTTTGAGTGTACAGCGTGTAAGTATCAGAAAGGTGTGGTCAAATTTAAGGGTGTGATACCTATTGATCATCAAACTCAACAACTTTTCCTATGGGACCAACATCGTATACGCGAAAAAATTATCAACTTTCCCATACAAAACTTCAATACCTCATCTCATCATTACCTGAATAGCTTTTCCCAACTACGTTGGGGTCGGCTTCCAGTCTAACCGGATGCAGCTGAATACCAGTATTTTACATGGAGCGACCTGCCTACCTGACCTCCACAACCCAGCTCCTGGGTGATAAGATACCCCTTGGTAAGACTGGTTGTCAGACTTTCGGGCTTCTGACTATCCGTAACGACTGTCAAAGATCCACGAATGACAGCCGAGACCAACGGCTTAACGTTTGCGAGGGGTCGGGGGACGGAGGGGTCTCGGTATGTAAAGATGGTCACCCATCCACAGACCAACCGCGGCAAGCGTAGCTTAACCTGATCGATCGACCAGTGCGGCTGTTATTATTTCAATACCTACTCAACCCAAACATCGACGGCTATCTCTTAGACTGACGTCAAAATACTGTTTTAGTCCACAACATACTTGGTCAGTTCCACCATCAGTTCCGTCTGGTCTGAACCTAAATCCGTTCCTAGTGCGGTAATCACAGCTCAAGGTCAAGGCACCTCAAGGTCAAGGGCAAAAGCGCGCTGTTGGATTTTCAACTTTTAACACCGAGCCAAGCGTTGAAAATCCAAGAATGTGCTTTTATTTTGGCATTTATTTAGTTGCTAATAATGGATGTGGATGGCTTTAAGAGTAGGGGAAGACCAAAGATATGATGGATGGATCGTGTGGAAGATAATGAGGCTAGAAAGGGGGTGACCACCGAGATAATTTTTTTTTTTTTATTCAAAAAATTAAAAATAGGATTTACATCAATTACAATCGAGGAAAAATTATATTCTAACTCTAATGTAGAGCTGCCTGATCTAGGTTTATGGAAAACCTGTGTTTCAGGCCATCAATTTACATCAAACATTTAAAAAGAAGAAAACAATAAATGTAATATAAGCTAAATCATCATCAAGATGACGACAAATAGAGAAAAACACATGTTGTGCCGATCCCAAATAGATCGGGATGAGGGTAAAATAATTATGATTGGTTACAATAATGGATTAGTTACAAGCAAATCGTTGAAACAGAACCGTCCGGTCGTTTTTGTACCTATTCGGATATTGTACATGTGCACGCGTTATCAAAAGGGGGAACGGATCGGATTCAGTACAGTCGACCACACGTAGCTGATATCACTTTGACCTTGAACTGGGCTACCGTAGAACGGAATTGCAATAGAATGAGAGGTCAGCTCACAGTGGGTTTTGGTACAGTAATGTACTCTTAGGTACGAATAGTATTTCATAGTAACTCCGGACTACAAGCACCGGTAGCTACCAAAAATTCTCCGCGAATTTCAGATATTATCTGTGTCATCTCTGCTTTACCTAAAATACACAAATAGGATAAATATACCTACACAAGTGGGATAGCTGTTATCAAGGGTTCACATTGCGTTGTTTGATAACATTTTATCTGTGTGCCGATCAATCGTCTGGTTTCACTAGTATCTACTATGAAAGATAATAGTGGTTAACTGGCGCAGTGGGTATAGTCAATAGCGAAAGTCGGACGATAATATATATATATATATTTTTATTAAGTATACAAAGTAAAAAACAGGCAACAATAGAAAAAAAAACTTGAAAAAAAAACTTGATTCAAATCAGCATCGACCCGGAGGCGACATCCACCACTTGTAAAAATCGTAATAAATTGTGGTCGTTTTTACCATTTTTTCCTTGTTCAAAGTGGTACAAAATAAACAATAAGGATCAGTTTCAACATCTTCATTTTTTCTATGGTAAGAGTAATGATTCTTCCATTTGAAGTACTCTGCATATTGTTCCGGATCATTGATCAAATCATACATTTTTGCTGCTATATCCTTTGCACTTTCAAGT
The DNA here is from genome assembly GCA_927399505.1 of Luperina testacea. Taxonomy (NCBI): domain Eukaryota; kingdom Metazoa; phylum Arthropoda; class Insecta; order Lepidoptera; family Noctuidae; genus Luperina; species Luperina testacea. The sequence continues at coordinate 6,958,722 of OV656763.1, read as the reverse complement.
CCAGCGTCCAGGTAAATGCCATCTGGCATAAATCTGTAAAAATATATTATTAAATTAACCCACATGCATGATTAAAATATAAAGAATCGCCAACCCAGCTTGAGCAAGCATGGTGATCAATGCTCGTGCCTTCTTTATATGAGAAGATGCCTTTAGCCTGCAGTGGGACAATAATAGGCTGGTATTATTATAATTAAAATAAACTGGTTACAGTTGCTACTTGACTAATGGTGACAACGGCTTCATTTTACGCACCGCAGGCCGTGGTTTCGAGCCTAAGCGAACAGTTTATTTGCAATTTGTTCTATCATAGTTCTTAAAACTTTGAAGAAACGCATCGTAATGAAACTGGTATGTCCTAGAACCAAAACTTCGAACCCATGACATGACGTTTACTACCGCACACTGGGTCCACATGACGGATTACGTGGATTGGAGAGAAGGCCTAAATCCTAAGCGTGGGAACGTTATTCAATTGGCTGATAGGACTAGTTGTGTATTTAAACAATAACATCAAGCATTACTCGCATCATTAATAATAATAAATTGTTTATTACCACAAAGTTCAAGTACATTGCACTGTATACAGATTAAAGATTTTAATTTAGCATTAGGTGGATAAGTACAGACGCCAGCTTATCAAGCTACTACAATCTGTCAAATTTCATTAATATATTTTCAACTTCATCGCTATAGCATAAAGTTCAAAGTTGATTGGGATAATTTGACAGATTGTAGTAGCTTGATGTGCTGGCGTCCTTACAATAGGTTCAACCCTGTCTCCTAAACTAGGCTAGGCCTGTATTTTAGGGACAGTGCCCGGATATAGGGTATGCTTCTATGATTCTATTGTGGCAGACGTGCCAGTGGACTGTGTCAAGTGGGTGCATTTTTGATCTTGTGGTAATACATAGTATAAGTATAGAATATTCAGTCTATAATGTCCCCACAGCTGGGTCACAGGCCTCCTACTCACACACAACACACACACACCGTCACAGACCGAACCGCGCGGTCTGGTGCGGTGCGGGTTGGCTGATGTCACACTTCTTCAAATTTTTGATTCTAGGACATGCCGGTTTCCTCACGATGTTTTCCTTCACCGTTTTAAGAGCAGTGGTGATGAAATAATTTTACACAAAGTAGTGTTAGTGCCTGGTATGTCCAGCGGTGGACGTCTTTCGGCTGAAAAGATTATGATGACGATGAAAGTGCCTGCTTGGATTCTAACCAAAGCAACAACAACCCAATTTTTTTTTTTAGATTTATTCTCCTTTTTAGGGTTCCGTACCTCTAAAGGAAAAACGGAACCCTTATAAGACCACTTCGTTGTCCGTCTGTCTGTCCGTCTTTCAATACCCTTTTTCTCAGGAACGCGTGGAGTTATCAAGTTGAAATTAATATCAAGTACTCAAGGCTGGGATTCCTTGAAGCAATGAAAAATTCAACCTTCTAAGTCAGCGCAATCAAAAGATACGGGCGTGGGATTCGAGTTTAGGTTCCGTTTATGCCGCATATTTTTACACTCGCAAGGGAATCAAAAAAATGGGGTAGGTACTTCCCGTTGACCTAGAAATTCATCATTCATAAATCATGAAATTTCGCAAGAAGCAATATCATGTAGCACAAGTGAAGAAAAAAATTCGAAAACCGTAAAGTAGTTACATACCTAAAAATTTGTATGAAACCCTCGGTGCGCGAGTCCGACTCGTACTTGACCGGATTTTTTTATTATTTGTATAATTCCTGTAAGTGTCCCAAATAAAATATTTTTCTTTCTTTCAATTAATACCTACCTAGAATAATTAGCACCACCGTACACTATGGGCACGGCGTCATTATTCAACGCTCGTATTAACTTCTCAGTGACATAGTCTTCACTAAAAGAATTTTCAAACGATAAATAAAAATAATAATTCAATTTAACCAATTTATCGCAGTTGTCTTCATTATCCCGTGAACATTTTAAGGGTCCACACGTACCGAATATATCTATGGTCAGACCATAATTTGCTAATTCGTTATGTAAGTGTGTGGCAATTTGTTCTCGTTTGCTTCTGGTATTACAATTAGAAACGAACCACGCCGCAGCTTTGGTTTTCGTTTTAAGCTGTTTTTTAAAATCGTCGCTAACTGGATCCATATCTTTCAACTTCATCCAATGCATTTCTTTATTTGGTCCAACTATAGCATTATTTTTATCTCTAATAGTTATATAACCCCATCTTACTTCAGAGTCTAATTTAAAAGTCCACGTCCAATTGAAATATCCATTTAATCTATTAGAGCAGATAGGATAATTGTCTCCAGATTCTATACTTGCGAAAACATACTTCTGATGGGGGGATCTCATAGCAGGTAATTGTGCAGTACTATAAATTACCACTTCTGGCCCTGCGAATGCAATGACGTCAAATTTTGTATAGTCGCCGTTGAAGTACGAACGGTTTGCAGTCACTATACAGTTTGTGTAAGGACATTTGCGTTGAATAAATCCATCCTGTCCTTTGCCCATATACACGAAAGGAACATTTAACGGCGACGTCCATTGTAAAATATATTTTAAGTCCACTTTGTTTCTTGTCACATTTTGAATCACATCACTTTTTACTAACATCCGTCCACTTATTAACTTGTCAATGTGTGAAAGTATTTGATCACTTCTCGTTATTGTCCTCGTTGCGTTATATAACATTAGTAACATTATGATTGTTATGATAAAAAATACCGTCTTTTTTGTACACCAGGCCCTCATTGTTAATTAATGCGGATGGATGTACTTACAAAAAAATTGTGTGTGTGAGTCTATCGACAGTGTGAGGGGAGACTGACAATGAAGAGCTACGTATTACCTGCCAATGTCATACAAGTAATCGAGCTTGTTTATCAGCGCGTCTAATCTATAGTGATATTAACAAAGTTTTACAACCTTTTTATGTTTTTACTTTATTTAGACTAAGAATAAAGCAGTATGTATAATATCTACCTATTTCACGACATTATTTTCTCAGGTATTATGCGTGTGGCTTTTTATTGGCCAGTTATGCCAAAATCAAACCAGCCCACGTCTAGAATTGTCCGGATAAGCACCAAGGGCTATAAGGGGCTTGCAACTATTTGTAATGTCACAATAACAGCTTTTTACTAAATGCATATGAAAGTATATACGGTACTTATAAAAAAAAACAGAAAAGCTAAAAACAAGCCCATTTTAAATTAAATTAAAGTTGGAAGCAGGCGGGACCCATTTGAATTTGAAAATATAATAAAAATGGTAGGTATGGGTCCCGCCTGCTTCCAACTTTAATTTAATTTAAAATGGGCTTGTTTTCAGCTTTTCTGTTTTTTTTATTAACTGAAGTTTTTTACGCAGTCGGGTTTTTTAATTTTTTAAATTACTTTTTTTTATTTCCAGCTTTTTAGTTTACAAAATAATGTGATTGCAATATCGCAGACGATTTAGTTCTTGGTACCTACGTGTTTTTTTAAGATTAGTCACTTTGAATTACTTTTAACCATATAAGTTGTATATATTTATGTAATCGCTTTTTAAAACCCTTTATTTTGATACCCCAATCGATAGGTTTTGAGAAAAAATAAAAAATTTGAAAACATAATATGGCGCCAAAAATCGGCCATTTTATTTTTTTTCAAATTTGATATACCCAGTGTCACTCTCACAGTAAATACAAATCTAATGACACCTCTCAAGCTAAAATCCATCGAGCCGTTCAGGCTGCAGAGCGTGCCAAACAATTATACATACATACATACATACATACATACTCTCGAAAAACATAACCCTCCTTCTGGCGCAGTCGGGTAAAAAACATTTATAACATTTTTGTCTGTTTGTTCCGGCTTAACTCCGAAAGGGCTGGACCGATTTTGACAAGACTACGACTTCGATAAGAAACTAGCCTTATTTAAGAAAAAATAAAAATAATTACTAAAGACACGTTATTGTTTTCCGACATCCACGCCAATGGAGTCGCGGGCACAGCTAGTTAAATAATAAATAGAAATGTTTGTTACTTTGCAAGTTTTGGCTTAGAAGTCACTTAGCTCACAGATAGATTCTTTAAGGTTAAATACAATGGACACTTTATCCAGGTACATGAAATAGTTCTCCTCGGATACGAATTAAACCGCGGGCTATTAATATTTTCGTTTCATATCAGTAGTAATTTTATTTACCCTACCTTTGTATCTAACCTTATGCTACTTTAACAGCGGATTACATTGAAACAACCGCCAAAAGGAGTCGTTTCGACCAGACTCCTACTTTTCGGGGTACATCTGTTCCTGTAACAGATCTGCTCGAGCTCCTAGGCATGGAGTTGACATCTAGTCTCAACTTCGGCGCCACCATCGAGTACAAAGCCCAAACTGCGGCCAAGAAGCTGGGCATCCTTAATAGGGTGAAGCGATACTTTACACCTGGACAGCTTTTAATCCTTTACAAAGCACAAGTCCGATCCTGCATGGATTATTGCAGCCACTTTTGGGATGGCTCAGCGAAATACCAACTTGCCGCGCTTGACTCGGTGGAACGCAGAGCTAAGAGGCTCATTGGCGACGTAAAACTGGTGGATGCCAAGCTTCACAGCTTGGCTCATCGGTGCAAGGTTGCCTGCTTGTCGGTCTTCTACAGATTGTACTTTGGTGAGTGTGCCCAAGTACTCCACGACCTCATTCCACCGGCCCCCTTCTACCTTCGAACATCCAGACGCACTGCAAGTTACCATCCCTGCCTAGTTGCTATTCCACCAATTCGCTCTAAGCGTTTTCAAATGTCCTTTATAATGCGCACAGCAAAAGAGTGGAACTCTCTACCTGCGTTTGTGTTTCCGAGTGCATACAACCCGAATCTCTTCAAAGTAAGAGTGAACAGTCTTCTTCTGGGTAAGCTCACTCCATCGTAGACTTTGTCTCTGTCACCTCTGACCTAGACTAGAGTCAAGAGCAAACCCATTTCAAATAAAAAAACAAAAGACTTAAACTGCAAGACGAACACACTTGCCGCTTCAAGAATTTAAAAAAAATAAACGATTATCTACTCTACAACAATTCTCATCCCAGCTGAAAGAGCCCAACGTGGAGTAGGTAATCAAAGTTCTGTTAAGCAAACCATTTAAGTACCCAACTCAGCAAGTGTATTCGGAATATAAGGTACCTACTCATAATCCGTCTAATATTTATGGTTCGTGCGATTACACGTGCACATAAAATTACCCCTCCCAGTAGATGTAAAAGCCCTACGCTCAGAAGAAGACCCAAACCCGTTTGTCTCAAAGTTTGTACAAATACCACATTTGCACGGCTGCATAACCATTATTTAAGCACATTATTATAGAATAAACTGCACAACACATTAAATATTCACTCTTTGAACAAATTCAAATGCAAACAAAAAGTAAAAGAATGTTTGCTAACCCTAAACTATGACGGCACGGAAGAATTACTCAAACCTTAACTTAAACAAAACAAATCAGGCACCCACTCACAGCACTCACATACACTTACTCATACATCTACACTCACACATACACAGGTGCTCTACACTCACACAACCGGTACTTATGTAGTTACTCCCTTTTCCTTGATATTAATCCATTAAAACTATTTTTACACTCTTTTCTCCGTTTCTTATCTTCAAAATTAATTGTATTAGTCCAGTTTATTTTTTTACAAAAGTGCACATTACTAATTTGTAAGTAATTATTGTAATGTTCAGAATGGATGGATGGATAACGCCTATAACACAGATTTTGCCTAGCACGGGGGTCAATGATAATTTATTTTGGATCAGGCCATTCGCACGCTTAAATTAAGTATCACTCTGTATATGTGTAACTTTTTATGTCAAATAAATTTATTACTATATTATTACTCTATCTTAAGTAAATTGTAAAATCGTAAGACTATTAAAAGCTTTTGTTAAAAACTACCGGGTTTTTGAAAGTGTATTGTGAAAACTGCTCGAAGAACTTAAAATGTGGTTGGTACCTACTTTTAGACAAAATAATCTCCAATAATTGCTTGAATAATATCAATTAAAAAATAAATAAAAATGTCACTGCGCCGACGATGCGCGCTCGCCCAGGATAGAGGCCTTCATTTATTAAGGCATCCACAGGCCATCCCGGTTAAGAAGACGATAAACTCATAGGTTGAACTGCGAGATGCCATTTATAATCAAAAAAGATGCGCGCTCAGTACCAAAATGTAAGAGAGCTCTTAATTTGAGTGACTACCTACTCGGCAAACTGACAACATTGTTTAAAAGTAGTTGTAAGTTAGATACCAGCAAGGTAATACACATAAAAAAAATAAACCTATGAAGCAATGGATTACAAATATCTTTCAAAACTCTCACATTGTGATTGAGACTGTTACGCAATTAGAGTGCTACAGCACTCTAATTGCGTATCAATCTCTTTGTCCAACTGTACTGTCACAGCAATACGTTCATCACCGTAAGGGCTATTGTTGCCTGCTTATTGTATGATAGAATCTGCTTTGCCGACTCAGCATTATATTAGTACATTATGATATAAGTGCGGTAAGTTGAAAATTACAGCCGAGGCGATATTGCTTGCCCGAGCCGTAGGCGAGGGCTAAAAGAAAGCAGAGGCTGTAATTATCAAAGCGCACGTATGTCATACGACGTTTTATAACATATTTGCGAGGGAATAAATAAAATTCGGACTTTCTTAAACGAATAAATCTTTAATTAAATCAGTTATGAAAATTTGAGCACTAGGAAAATTTATTATTACGTTACCAGTTGGCATTTTTAATGTTGTCAAGTTATTATTATTATTATATTTTATCTCCCAAAGTTAATTTTATTCATAAAATGTTGACTACTTTTCTGAAATAAAAACTCTTTGCTAAGATTTAAAAAAGTACCATTGGTTTTGACGGAGCATCTTGATAAACCGTCCGATTTACATTACATTACCGCACAAGTACGTAATGAGATACATTACGATATTGAAATTGGTGAAATAAGAGACCCTTTACGAGCAAATGTGTTATAAAGTTAGTTTTCAGTTATTTTACCTCTGATTACCTATGCATCACTTCCCAGATCACAGTGATCTTTATTATCATTCTAATAATGTTGGTGTTGGGTTGGTGTTACTGACATGCCTATCTAAAATATTGTGACCTTTATTCTCGTTGCAATAAGGTTGCTACAGTCAGAGGTAAAATAAATATGAATGGACTGTATAGTATATTGCGTCGTAATGTTAACCGCAGTAAAAGCAGAATGACATTCAGCCATCTTCCTAACATGTCCAGCCGCATAAAAAATGTGAATACTAACAGACTCTGACAATTAAATTAAAAATATTATTGATTTCATAAAATGGCTAGGCCATTGGGCCAAAAGGTTTTAGATTGATGTCAACTTGACATTAATCAAAGGTTGATTTATTTTCAGTATGTAATATTTTTGATATCAAGTAATTAAATATACCTCTAAAGTTTTCTATGCAATAGTCTGCTCACTGCTGTACCTCAAAAGGTATTCCTATTAAGGCTGTCCTGACTTGATAAAGGAAAAAACCGGCCAAGAGCGAGTCCGACTCGCGCACCGAGGGTTCCGTACCATCATAATAATAGATGTTTTTCATCGGCGAGGCCTATATTCGTCAGAGAATTTTAACACTTCGCGTTGCGGCGCGGCGGTGTAGAATATTGCAGTTTTAGGTCAGTGCCATCTCTTGTCTGATAGTAGAACTAATGTAACTTTTGTTGATGATTTCTGAAAAAGTGTGCTATTTACAGGAAAAATAAAACAATGTCTCTACATTGTTTTATTTTTCCTGTAATCTTTACATAAACTTCTATCACATAGAATTATTTCAGATTTTTCTCTTAGCAAACTTCGGAGTTAAGGGCGGGGGGGAACGATATTTTTTTCAAAAGTCGAAACCTAAAAAAATAAATGTTTAAGAATGTACAAACTGCGCTCTTTCATATGATACCCCATATGCCCTAGTAGTTTTACCTATCTACCTACACTTCAAATAATATATTTCAGTCCGTTATATGCAAAATAGTTGAGCAAACGTCATCTAAAACTATTCCAAATGTCAAGTTGATAGCATTAGTAGTTCTTGAGATATCCAGCTGTGACAGACGGACAGATAGACAGACTGAGTCGCACCATAAGGGTTTTTACCATTTTGGTACGGAACCCTAAAAAACCACGATGATAATTATATAAAAGACTTATTAACTGTTCGTCTGACATTTTATATCTATGTTAACCACTGACCTGTATTATACCAGTTGTTTATTATGCGATTATCACACTGCCGCGCATCACGCAGCGGGGCGCAGATAATGCACTCATGCGCATGTTTTTTTACATACAAAAACAATAAAAACGCACCCACACGCATGGAATTTGGCTCCGTTTCCCGCACACCGCTGCATGATGCGTGGCAGTGTGATAATCGCATTAGAGGTCAGTGGTGTTAATTTCTGTTCTGCGAACATTCGACATGCTAGTGTCTCTAGAAAAAAACCCCAGGAGTAAAGCCGCGTTTATACGACGATTGCATTTTATTTTCGATTGCTATTGAAATAATTCTTAACCGTTTTTTTTTATCTCAATAAACCATTTGACTTCATTTGACTAAGACCAAGGCATTATTAGAAGATAGTGTGATAAATAAAAATGGCAAATTTTTGGCGACTTATCTGTAATAAGTTATAATAATCTAATGACATTTGTGTCGCGGGACTCTCTCTGGTCGTGATATGAATAGTGGTTGTGCCACTTGAAGAACTCGTAATACTTTTGTTTATCTTCTATAGCATTCGCCATTTTCTTCGCCAACTCCTTGATTGATGTCGCTTCCGCAGACATATACACACATACATACATACATACACATATTCCATCCTTCGTGAACCTGGAAATAAAGTATGAACTGCTATAGTGTTCATAATCTGTGTTCATCTCAGATCATTTTTCAATCAGTTATCTACTTTAATGGAATGTAAACAAAAAGGTCCTAATAAGTTTTTGATCTCAATGGAATTTGAACTTTGTGAAGTAGGGCATAGTGTGTTGTTCCATAAGTTAAAAACCGGCCAAGTGTGTGTCAAACCACGCTCAATGAAGGGTTCCGTAGTTGGAATGAATTTCTCCCAAGACCAAACTTAACATTGTAATTTATATAAATACATTGGAACTGCAAATTTAAGTTGGTCGAATATTACTTACTACTCGTAAACTTGTAAAGCCTACTTGGCTGTGATAGTTTTCCTTTTAATTTCACTATTATTATACTCATCATCTGCCTAGCCTTTTCCCAACTATTTTGGGGTCGGCTTCCAGTCTAACCGGATGCAGCTGAATACCGCGTATTCGCTATTATATACTACTGCTTTGATTTTTTTTTTTATATATCCAAATGCAACCATTTAGCTGGAAGGGGAGGGTACACTAGACTCTAACAAAAATTAGCACTTTAAAACTTGATATTTCACAAACGGATCACTGAATCGAAAAATGGTTTTCACAATTATTGCTAAAAGTAGCGAAAATGTCAAAAGGTACGCTTGATGAAATGTGGGTGAACTAGAGACCCACACATGTGGGTGCGTGCCCTTTAGGGGATTTTAGGCGTGACGGAGTGTAATGTAATTTATTATGTATATAAAGATTCCTATCACACTAAAACGATGATTAAGAATTTGGTATCTTTAATAACTAGGCTCAACAATTCAACATGCATTAGGGATTGAACTTCAGGAATGGCGGTAACGCCATTTACATACAAAGTAAATGTTCGTCCAGCACACCCTGGCCGCCAGCCGCGCTACCACGTTGCTGACTGTTTGTGCCGACACGAGAGAAGGAAAATGGAAACCCGACATGTTCACCGGACCGTAAGTACATAGGCAACGATAAAAACCCAAACGAACTATATATATCAAAGAGAGATATAGGTATTCAATTATTTCAGTTTGAAAATGTTATTAATAAGATAATGCAACAACTGCGAGATAATTGCGTAAAACACTAACAGTATCAATGGCTTTCATTGACAGTTCAACAAGATTAATTGCGTTATTTACGTTGATGAGCACACTTTTTTTCAACATATTATAGATCATTCAGATTGTCAATAAAAGTGTGTTACGCAATTAGGGCGTTGGTTTCTGAAATTTAATTAAACTACGGAACCTTGTATAGTTGGCGCCACCATAAGCCACTGGCGCGACATAGTGTTTGAGAGCATGCAACAACTTCTCCGTCACATTCGTCAGTCTCCAATTTCCGCAAACATTTTTTCATATTGCCTTTAGGACACTTCTTCGTCCCATATCTACCATATACTCGTAGGTATATCAATCTGCATTCCATACTTTGCTAATTCAGTTTGGAGCCGTTTGTCAATTAAATCTCTTCCACTGCGTGCACTGCAATGAGACACAAACCAAGCCGCGGAAATTTTCTTCGTGCTTAATTTTGCTTTCAGAGTGTCATTTATGGGCATCATTTCTTCCGCTTTCTCCCAATGCATCACTTCTTTAGGACCAATTACTGTCCCTTCTTTATTCATAGACTCAAAAAAAACCCACGTTTAAGGTTTTAAATTTGTGGTACTGGCACGCGTCTGACTCATGGAACGTATACATTTGGGCCGCCATTTTGAAGTAAGTTCTCGCTGGCGCTGTCAATGCTGCAGAATGCAGATGCAAGCAAAATATTCGGAATCATCTGACGACAGTAATTAGATGTATGTGTTAACATACATCATCATTCAATTATTATATCCCTAAAAATAAAAATCATTACAAAACTGTTTTTTTATTTGACCCAAAGATTGCGAACTCCTATAGCTTCTCGTGACGGGGACTATAGATGCATACCTCTCGCATGGCGCGAAGTGAAAGTCATACACAAACCTGGCAAAACCGACTAAGTATACATACACAACCCAAAGCTTGTTGCCACGTTCCTTTTGACCGCCATAGTCATGTATAGATGACAAACCAAAATGTGCCCAGCACGCCACGGTCACACTCACGACTACATGACAGACTTTTGTAGGTAAGTTTTTATCAAAAGGTTAATAGTTTCAGCATGGTCCTCGAAAGACACAGCATAGACTCGACCCTGAATGGCTGGATCATCAACATAAATATATATCCAGCCCGCTGGGAATGTTTAACACCGTCTTTCAGGCGGAGTGTACCGGCATTATGCAAGCGGTTAATGCACGTACTCGTACTGCAATGGTCGACCTGAAGGACCAAATGCGGAAACCAAACCCTGTAACATAGAACCTAGAAGCCAACACAGAAGGTATTAAAATTTAGAACAAGAATTCCAATGGCCCTTGTCTTGATTCCTTGTCCGATCGGAGGTAATACAGGGTGGATTTTTGAGACGAGGCAGTAAGGGAAGCTGTTTTTTTTTTTTTATGTTCCGGGGTGGAAAATCCTCATGGATGTCCGCCGCCCTGGGGCGGGCGGCGGGGTCTGTCAGACTCTTACTGACTAAAAACCACCCCGGTGTTCCATCTCACACCTACGCCGGGGGTCGCGGGAACGTACGATCCTTCCGCAACCCCCGGCTGAGTAAGGGAAGCTACCTTAACCATTGTAGCTACAGAAAAACGTTCATAAAAGTCTGTCCTTAAGGCGAAAGCGCCAGGGTAGCCCGCGAAATTTGTTTTTTTTTTTAGGTTTTTTGCAATTTGCTGGTCAGTATTAAGTTGTACGATGATTAATATATGAATCACGGCCGTAACTAACATGTGTTTACAGAATTATAATCATTAAAGTCATCAACACAACTCTCTAAGACCACGTAAGTCCAAAGAATAACTGTTTCATGAAATTATCATTCTTCGGACTTACGTGGTCTTAGAGAGTTGTGTTAAATGATAAATGATTTTATTTCTGTAAGTAGGTTTGCACAAACACTTTTACACGTCAATCATAAATTTTTTAAACTAGATGAGGTCGGCGTTTCCTATCTGACTACTCTGAGAAGAAAGGCCGAAACAAACTCAGAGGTCATAGTCTCTTTTAAAGTCCAGACATAATCTTGGTCAAGTTATATGAAGACCATGTAGGTCGATATCTGAGATGGTCTTTTGAGGAAAGAACCACACAGATTGAGAGGACCTGTCCAGTCAGTGCACGCATTTGTCAGAAATCATGCAGCTCAACTCAAGACTTAAGGAGCTCAACGATTCGACGAACAATACCAAAGAAAGGACATTTGGGTAGGCCACATAAATTACTCAAACTGCCAGACCATAGAGAGAATAATAATAAATATAAAATGCCTAAATTAAATGACCCACATCGTCTTCACATTCACAATAATTAAAATAATAATTATAATACTTTAAAAAGTAAGCAAATGTCAGTTAAAAAAAAATAATCATTAATGTCAATGTGTATATAAAAAAAAACATCAAAAACACTCAAAATGCAGAAATTGGAAGCAACTCAATCCCAAGCCTTTGTATCCTCAATATAATCTTTAACGGTATAAAAGGCTTTCTGGCACAACTTACGTTTAATGAACGATTTAAATTTGTTAAGGCTTAGATCTTGAACGTGGCTTGGTAGTTTATTATAAAAGTGTATACATTGGCATCTGAACGAGCCACCTATTTTCTTGAGTCTTGTTGTAGGTACAACATATTTGTGTTTGTTTCTAGTATTTATATTATGGATATCACTGTATTTTTTGAACAATTTTATGTTTTTATGGGCATATAAAAGATTTTCATAAATATACTGAGAAGGCACAGTCATTACATTAATCTCTTTAAATTTGTCTCTGAGAGAGTGTCTCGGACTTAATTTATAAATTGATCGAACAGCACGCTTCTGCAAAACTAAGATAGTCTGAATATCGGCGGCATTTCCCCACAATAGAATACCGTACGACATTACACTATGAAAATAACTAAAGTACACTAAACGGGCAGTCTCTATATCAGTTAAATTACGAATTTTTCTAACGGCGTATGCTGCGGAACTTAGCTTTTTTGACAGTTTATCTATATGCGGACCCCACTGAAGCTTAGCATCCAAAGTTATGCCCAAGAATACCGTGCTGTCTTCAGGATTCAATTCCTCGCCCTTTATCAACACATTAGTTTTCACCTGCCTAACGTGGGGTAGCGTAAACTTAATGCATTTGGTTTTTTTCTCGTTTAGAAGCAAATTATTAACATTGAACCAGTGGACTACTTTCGAAATCGCGCTATTTACATCGTCAGTAACCAACTGCTGACGTCTAAGTTTAAACAAAAGTGAAGTGTCATCTGCAAACAACACTATATCATGATTATCCTTTATGAGGTACGGCAAGTCATTGATATAAATAAGAAACAAGAAAGGACCAAGAATCGATCCCTGTGGGACTCCCATCGTTAGTAAAGATCCGGGTGATCTTTCTCCATTAACGTCAACGCTCTGAATCCTTTTACTCAAGTATGAAGTAAGAAGATCCAGAGCAGTATTCCGGATCCCGTAGTGGTGGAGTTTCCTGATTAACGTTTCGTGAAGAACGCAATCGAATGCCTTGGACAAATCACAAAAGATGCCCAAGGCATCGCATTTATCTTCCCATGCATTATAAATATGTCCTAAAAGTTCAACACCGGCATCAGTAGTTGAACGACCCCTTGTAAAACCGAACTATTTGCTGTGTAATAATTTATATTTATTAAAAAATCTTTGCATTTGGTCTAAAATTAATTTCTCAAAAATTTTACTAAAGGTAGGTAGTACAGAAATAGGTCTATAATTTGTGGGGTCTGATGTACTACCTGATTTAAACAAAGGTATTATTTTACTATTTTTCATAAGATCAGGAAACTCCCCACTGTCAATACAACTATTAAAGATTATGTTTGTGATATGTGATATTGTTGATGACTTTAATGATTATAATTCTGTAAATACATGTTAGTTACGGCCGCGATTCATATATTAATCAACGTACAACTTAACACTGACCAGCAAATTGCAAAAAACGTAAGAAAATTTGAATTTCGCGGGCTACCCTGGCGCTTCCCCCTTAACTTCTTGAGTAATTGCTAACAGCATTCATAGATTTTGGAAAAATGGTACAGTCACCTAGATAAACGTTAATTTTAATATTTTATTTTTATGATGTTAATCGATGTGGTTTCGTATTTGGATTCAAACACTCTTATAGACCAACAGCAGTAGTGATCAATTGTCTTATCCACGCCGACGACGAACAACGCAGCTACGACGTATGCTATAAATGATTCATTATAAGAAAACCTTGACTATATGCGTCGTTCGACTCTCACATGACTGGTTCATTGTTAAGAAGGCAGTGGGAGTAAAATAAAATGCCAAAATCTTCCGATTAGTCTTTAATAAATGGAAATAAAATAGTCAATGAAAAAAATTTATAGACAGTGATGTTGTGGATTCCACCACTGACCAAAATCTTCATAAACACTTTTTCTTAAATAGCGTTCGTTATTATTTACTAAAGCACATAATTTACAATAGGGGTCGGTGTCGCGGGACTCTCTCAGTTCGTGGTAAGAGTAGTGGTTGTGCCACTTGAAGAACTCGTAATACTTTTGTTTGTCATTTATAATATCAGCCATTTCCTTCGCCAGCTCCCTGATGTGTGACTGTTGCGCTGTCAGGTATATTCCTTCCGGCATGAACCTGGAAATTATTTTAATTAAAACCAGCAAAAAGGTATAACCTAGAGAAATATTATGTTGATGATTGCTACGATAACTTATTGTATAAGTATGATATATGTGTAAGTATGTAAATAATATGATTACTACTACTATCATCTCTGCAGCCTCAGGTCGTATGGACGAATGGTTTACTGTAAGTATTCGTAGCGGTGAATTCTGGTGATATATTAATTCGTTAAGCCTATGGCATTTGCGATGCAGGACTCGCGGTGTAAATACGAAATAAATATAATTATATCCAACACCCTAACTGCGGAACACTCTATCTATCTCAATCTGAACCATTTTAAAGGATATTGGTAATCCATTGCTGCATATATTCGAAAAATGTATCTGTTCAAGAACGTAGGTAAATAACGCAATGAATATTGTTGAACTATAAAAATGAAAGCTATTGCTACTGATAATGCGCAACACAACTACCCCGCAGACCTATTTGAGATATAGAAAACCACATGTCGCATGTTTTCTGTCGGGCCGCCCAAGTAGCACAAAATAGCTTTATAATCGATGGATAACAGAATTAGCATATTATTATAGCTTTATAAGAAGTTACATATAGGCATTATAAACCACTATACAGCTCTTGTAATGCTAATTTGGGCCCCAAATTATACAGACTTAAGTGTTAAAATGGCATTTTAGCAGCATTATATTGGTTGTCTACCGGAATGATAAACGCATTATAATGGGCTGTCAAAACAGGTTAAAGCAGTGCGCATATGTTAAATGCGGCTCTTATACAGCTTGTACCATTACAAAGGCAAAATAAAAACATTTTCAAATGTTATTTTTAATTTCTGTTATTATTAATAAATCTTGTGTAAAAAGAACATGGATACTTTCAACAAAAAAATATAAGTGCTACAAGGTAATTAATTAAACTCTTGTTTTTGTTCTCTATGAGTGAATTAAGGTTGCGAGTATCGGTTTACTGTGAAAGTATGTATATATTTGAATCAAATATTTCATGCGCCTTCAAATTAAAGAGCTATTTATTACAAAAATATTATAAAAATATGTGGAATTGTAAAAAAAAATATGCTCTTACGAAGAAATCTTTAGTTTTAGTCATTATGATACCTGTATTGTACCGGCCGGTCAATACCATAGGTTGAAGTCCTTTCTAAAGGACTATTTACCATAAAATTAAATTTTAAATATTATCGAGACAAAAAGCAAAATGGCGTAAGCATAATTAAAAACTTTAGGCATGCGGATGGCCGGTATACGACTTATTGCTTGTTAAAATTCTTGTCATTATACGTTTGTATAGATAAAGGCTATATAATATTATGATGAAATGCTTTTAAAAAGCTGGCATTAAAACAGCACCAATGTACACCTTTAAACAGTTGTGACCCATGCGAAAGGTCGTTATAAAACATAGAGCAGTTTTAAAGAATTTTAAAATGCTTTTTAATAGCCTAAGCCGTAATTAATGCTAACATACGGCCTACACTTTTGTATAATGCTTACAGCTGTATTAGAAGCTGTATAGAGACATAAATTATATCTAAAATAAAACCTTTAGCTGCACAAAAGATTGAAATAGAGGATTATATAGCTTTAGGAACTACAAAGTTAATAAAATGCTGTTATACAGAAGCAAGACATTGCTAAAACCCTTCAAATTCTATAACAAAGCTAGAAGAAAGTTTCTGGTCATCACTTTTTCCATTATATCGATTTTGTGTTACTTGGGCGTGCTACAAGTATAATGCAGCAAGCTTATCTGGCCAGGTGGCTTTAATATTTAACTCACAAATTCACTAAGATAGATCTGTAATTTTTATCGAGAGCGCCGCCGTCACCAGGCTAGATGATGCCGCCCTATTATATAGGCGATCACGACACGGAATCCAAAACGAAACACAACAATAATCTAATTTCATGATGAGATAGTAAACAAAGTTTTAGGAGAAAAATGTCGTGAGAAAAGTTTTGAGAATTAATGAGGATGGCTATAAAAGTAAAGGATTACCAAAGAAACGACGGATTGACTGTGGGAAAGATTATATGAATGAAATGGTTTCATGTTTTGGCAAGGACACTGCCAACCGCACCACCAGTAGTGTCGTTAACAATTAACGACACTTCCAAGCCTATTTTGGATTAAATTGTGCAGTCAACACAGCAAGTTAAGTATAAACCACAAAAACATAATTATTATCACACCACACTTGGGTTTGGGCATACTTCCCTGTGAGATGACATAAAGAGAAGTTTGGATGAAAAATACATGTTGCGCCGATCCAAATAAATTGGTATAAAGGCAAGAGAATGATGAGTAAATAAAGTTTTAATTAAAGTCAAGAAACCTTGTATAGTTGGCGCCACCATACACCACCGGTACAGCATAATGATTGAGAACATTCAACAACTTCTCCGTAACATAGTCGTCGGCGAACGTGTTCTCAAACGACAAGTAGAAGTAGTAATCAGTTTCCACCAGCCGTAAACACTTCTTCTTAGTGCTCCTAGGACACTCCTTCGTCCCACATTTTCCAAATATGTCAACCTGCATGCCATACTCTTTCAGTTCATTTTGGAGTTGTTTGGCAATTAAATCTCTTCCACTGGGCGCTTTACAGTGAGATACGAACCAAGCCGCTGCAATTTTCTTCGTGCTTAATTTTTCCTTCAGAGTGTCGTTTATAGGCATCATTGCTTCCACTTTCTCCCAATGCATCACTTCTTTTGGACCTATAACTGCCCCTTCTTTATCTCTTATACTCATATATCCGTAAAATTCGTCAGAATTCAATTTGTAAGTCCAAGTCCAATTAAAATAGTTATTGTATATTTGCTTACAAACCGGAAAGTTCGCTGAGGACTCCATATTGGCGTAAATGTACTTTTGATGAGGAGAACGAGATTGAGGTAAAAGTGAAGCATTGTCCGGAAGTTCTCGTCCATTGAACAATATAACATCGAAATCCGCTACATCTTTGAGCAACTTTCTATTTGACGTCACGTAACAGTTAGTGAAAGAACATTTTCTTCTTCTAAACGCAATATTGCCTTCAAGCAAATTAGACTTAATCGGTTCAGTCTTATTTGTCCATAATAACAAGTATTTCAAATCTAACGATGTATTTGATTGTATTAATTTCGGAAAGCTCGGATTTTGACCATGGTGATCAATATTATAGGAGACTGAAAACCGAGTGATGGTAAGAATCACGCAAATGACGAAATATCTGTCACACTCTCTAATAGCCATCGCTATAACTATAGTAACAATGAAACTATACTAACACTCACGCCTTACCATCATATTATGAGAATGGTTCATGTAACGTACCAATATATAATATGTTTAAAAGTATTCTATCGTATTTATCAGAATCCAACGCGATTATCGTCCTTCACAAAATAATTACTATCAAAAAATATACAATATGTACTTAATTATTACACTAAATTCACTGACTGTTAAATAACGTCAGTAACACTTAGGAGATCCAAATAATTATAGTATGGAACAAACGGACAAAGAGCTGACTAGCGTATGGCTAGGACCAGACTGCACCCAAATTAGCGACCAAAGTGTTCTTAAATTAGTGGCGCAGAAAACTGTCGAGATAACAATAGAGATAGAGTTCGTCGAAATACGGTTTTTAGCTGATACCGAAATCAGAAACGAATAGTCGGTGGCTTTTCTTTATTTGCTTGTTCGCTTATGTTTTTAATATAATAAATTGTATTTTTATCAGATTGTTAAACCGTAACTGATCAATTTGTTGATTTGATTTGAATTAGTCTTATACATAAACATTTTCCTTTACTTTGCCGTGTTTGCGTTACTTCCCAGTTGATCCTCATAAGTGAAACCATCAGTCGCTGCAATAATACAGTGTTTAATTTTTTAAATCATAAAGTTTGATTGTTAGCTAGAGAAATTGGTTTTTCGAAAATCTAATGATGCAATTTAATTTCCATCAAAATCGGCCCTGACACTCCTTTAAGTATTTTTCGCTATAACCTGTAGTTTCGGATTTGGCCACCCATCCTATTTTGAAACATTCACCCTGTAGACGAATTAATGAACTCTTTCTATCAGATGTCGGTCAAAAATACATTTGTATCTCATGACCTTTCAGTTAAACTAGTTATCTCGCAGCTGGCGGCCTAAGCAGAAGTGTTGAGGCTTATATTTAACAAAACTCATAAACACGAAGTATCACTAAGATTTAAAGGCTACATCAGCAACAATATCGAGTGGGTTCGTAGTTACAATAAAACCTTAAATAAAAAAGAGTTAGGTATGTACGATGTAAACAATGCGTTAGTTTTTTTTTTAATTTTAGTACCTATTTGTGTTTTTCACCTTTCTCAGCTTTATCAAAGGCTCCTGCAAATAGGCGCGACGCGCGACGCGAATCGCGCTCGACCCAAAGGCACCGCTCGTTGCCCGACTTGCGGTGCCTTGTTCGCGCCTGTTTGAAGGAGCCTTAAATCATTATTGTATCACAACATAAAAACACTATTGCTCAGAATGACTTTCATTCGCCCTGAATATCCTTTTAAAAATTGTCAAAATCTGAGTTTTTAAAGTCATCAGATTCAGGGAAACCGCACAATTTCGTCGTCAGATTTGCTTATTTAAGTAGTTATGGATTAGCCCATACACGATGATATGAAAATCAACGTCTCTGAAGACCGCTTTATTTTTGGTCCATTTTCGAAATCTGAAAGTGCACTAAGTGGACCACTGGGCTAATATGTGAAACTCTTCAAATTTATCTTCGGTGTTCTCTCTTCATGCCGCAGTTACTCAGTTTTCAACTTTTCGCCCTGCATAATATGCTTGCTCAAAAACCCTCTAGGCTCGGGATACCATGTGGGCATAGAATACTTTTCATTAGGATATACGATTCCGTGGGATAACAACACATGCATACTTATCT
Organism: Luperina testacea; assembly: GCA_927399505.1. NCBI lineage: Eukaryota > Metazoa > Arthropoda > Insecta > Lepidoptera > Noctuidae > Luperina > Luperina testacea. Next base: position 6,939,050 of record OV656763.1, on the reverse strand, counting down.
ATAAAATTATTCACAAACTGATTCATTCACGCATTACATTCACAACAGAAGGTGAGAGAAGCAAATACTCATCTCGTCGAGCCTGTCACCTAGTATTGTCTAGAGTAAGAACTAACTACGGCAAAAATAACTTAACCTATGGGGAAGCACAGCTCTATAACAAACTTCCAAAGGATGTAAAAGAAGCGACTTCACTGAAGATATTTAAAACTAAATTATTCACTTTTGTTTACAGCGACTAAACACTATATTAATTGTGTTGTGTTTATTTGTGTCTAAAACAGCAACATCTTTTAACTTGTGCCACCGCCTTATCTTAGAAATGCAGTGAACTCGCTTCCAATTTTGTTATCAATGATACTTCTTTTTATTTATTTTTTATTTTCTTCTACCCGCTTGATATAATATAATTAGTAATAAGATTTATAATTGTTCTCATGTAATCGATTGTCTTAATGAGAAATAAAGTTCTTTATTCTATTCTATTTTATTCTAACTGCTAAAAAAACGAGTATTATGGTTTTACACGACTGCGTAAACAGTTAAAGTTACGCAAGAATCATCTATGACGGAATTTTTCCCCTTTAAGGCCTGTAATAATGCCAATAACCTTGAGCATTTGGGCGGAGCTAACGACCCCTCTCCGCGCCACTCCGCTACCCGCATGCAACAGAAAACGTGCGGCGCGGTGTGCGCCGCCACCACGCGTTGCCTCGTCTAGTCTCGTCACAGAATATCGAAATCACAGAAGGTCAAGTCATCGTGAAAGTTAAATATTTTTTTATGTGTACCGCATATACAATGGTTCAATTTTGTTTTTATTTATTATCTATTGATATGGATGTACTTTTCGGGCTATGGTTACGAATAAAATTGTTAAAAGCTTTCGAGGCCGTGAGTAGAAGCTATACCCTTAATATAAATCAGCCTAACTTGCCACATGTGGTAAATAACTTAATGTATCTTTTTAACTAAAATTAATGGCAAAGTTTTCGTTTGTAGTTGTAGCTAAACTAGACCTGCAAAAAAATAAAATATGTCACAAATAATCGCAACGCATCAGAATAATAGACTTTACTTAGGTACTTACCGAAAAGTAAAATTTATAATATTGGCTGAATCATTGCGTGGACGAGTGCGGGGGATGTAGACGCAGTCCTTTATCAGAGGCCTTTTTAATTTATTATCATAATAATAATACATATTTTAAAAAAATGATGCAAAAATGTAGATATTTTTTTTACACTCTTTTGATAAAAAATGAAGGAGTAAAACGGTTTTATCTCAATGATTTGGAGGTGATTTGGTGATTTTTTTTAAATTATGTGATACCGGTAGAAAAATTATGGCATAACCAAATTACGTATTATATCATGAAGATTACTAACAATTTTTTCAGATGTAATTTCTCTGTAAATGCCGACAAAAACATGCTTCATCTGCATGCTTTTTTCAAGATTTTTTCGAGAGAGCAGTCTTAATAGTCCTAAAAAAAGTCCGCGACAGCATCTTTTAGGGTTGGTTGACTCACTATAACCTTTTTTATGGTAATCAAATTTGTTCTAAAATAATGCATTACCTATTTGTGAAGGTGTTTTTATAAACATGATATTAATCCTTACCCAAATAAATAAATACGTTATTCACCACAAGTATTTATTTTGGATCAAAATTGCCCTTGACATCATTTGATTTGAATGAATATCTTAGGAGATATCCGCAAGGCGGCCGGTCATGACGGGGGAGGGTGCTGGCCGGCCGCCGCGCGCGCGCCGGTAGCTCTGCGAGGTACATACCATGCCGCGCGACTCAGACGCGTGGTCGGTCAAGGGCTTTTTTTTTTTGAGGATGGGAAATCATCAAATGACCTCTCCCGCTCTGGGTGGAGCGGAAGGGAGTGTCAGACCCTTACTGACTAAAACCCACCCGTGTTCCTTCCTTAGCCCTTTATGTTCCGAGCCAGCGATAACCCTTTCAGACAATCTTGTAAAGTATAAACAGTTCGACAGCTATTTAGCCAAGACGAGACCATAACTATGGCTCGCACTGTCAATAATTTTGTAATACTTTTGTTTTAGATCTGGTAAAACGCCTTTTTCTGAAACGTAACGGAACGTAAACATTGGGGCCGCCATTTTGAAGTAGGTAAGTTCACGCTGATGCTGACACTGACAATACTGCAGAATGCAGATGCAAAATATTCGGAATCATCTGACGACAGTAATTAGATGTGTGTGTTAACATAATTATATCCCTAAAAATAAAAATCATTACAAAACTGTTTTTTATTTGATCCAAAGATTGCGAACTCCTGAATGTGTGTTTACAAAATTTATAGCTTCTCGTGACGGGGACTGTAGATGCATACCTCTCGTATGGCGCGAAGTGAAAGTCATACACAAACCTGGCAAAACCGACTATACATAACCCAAAGCTTGTTGCCATGTTCCTTTTGATCGCTACTGTCATGTATATATGACAAACCAATATGTGCCCTACGCCACGATCAAACTCACGACTACATGACAGACTTTTGTAGGTAAGTTTTTGTCAAAAGGTTAATAGTTTCAGCATGGTCCTCGAAAGACACAGCATAGACTCGACCCTGAATGGCTGGATCATCAACATAAATATATATCCAGCCCGCTGGGAATGTTTAACACCGTCTTTCAGGCGGAGTGTACCGGCATTATGTAAGCGGTTAATGCACGTACTCGTACTCCAATGGTCGACCTGAAGGACCACATGCGGAAACCAAACCCTGTAACATAGAACCTAGAAGCCAACATAGAAGGTATTGAAATTTAGAACAAGAATTCCAATGGCCCTTGTCTTGATTCCTTGTCCGATCGGAGTTAATACAGGGGGGATTTTTGAGACGAGGCAGTAAGGGAAGCTACCTTAACCATTGTAGCTACAGAAAAACGTTCATAAAAGTCTGTCCTTAACTTCTTCAGTAATTGCTAACAGCATTCACAGATTTTGGAAAAATGGTACAGTCAGGTGACTGTACCATTTTTCCAAAATCTGTGAAAAATAAAATATTAAAATTAACGTTTTTGTAGGTACAAAAACGTTAATTTTAATATTTTATTTTTATGATGTTAATCAATGTGGTTTCGTATATGGATTCAAACACACTTATGGACCAACAACAGTAGTGATCAATTGTCTTATCCACGCCGACGACGAACGAAGCACCTACGACGTATGCTATAAATGATTCATTATAAGAAAAGCGTGATGTTATGCCGACTAACGGAAGTACGGAAACCGTGACTGTGCGTCGTTCGACTCACACATGACTGGTTCTTTGTTAGGAATCATTTAGGAAGGCAGTGGAAACAAAATAAAATGCCAAAATCTTCCGAATAGTCTTTAATAAAAGGAAATAAAATAGTCAATGAAAAAAATTTATAGACACTCATGTTGTGGACTCCACCACTGACCAAAATCTTCATAAACACTAGTTCTTAAATAGTGTTCGTTATTATTAACTAAAGCACATAATTTACAATAGGGGTCGGTGTCGCGGGACTCTCTCAGGTAGTGGTAAGAGTAGTGGTTGTGCCACTTGAAGAACTCGTAATACTTTTGTTTATCATTTATAATATCCACCATTTCCTTCGCCAGCTCCCTTATATGTGACTGTTGCGCTGTCAGGTATATTCCTTCCGGCATGAACCTGGAAATTATTTTAATTAGAACCAGCAAAAAGGTACCTAGAGAAATATTATGTTGATGATAGTTACGATAACTTATTGTATAAGTATGCATATGATCTGCAGCCTCAGGTCGTATGGACGAATGGTTTACTGTAAGCATTCGTAGCGGTGAATTCTGATGATATATTGATTCGTTGAGCCTATGGCATTCGCGATGCAGGACTCGCGGTGTAAATACGAAATATAATTATATCCAACACCCTAACTGCGGAACACACTATCTATCTCAATCTGAACCATTTTAAAGGATATTGGTAATCCATTACTGCATATGTTCGAAAAATGTATCTGCTCAAAAACGTAAATAACGCAATGAATGTTGTTGAACTGTAAAAATGAAAGCTATTGCTACTGATAGTGTGTAACATGTCGCATGTTTTCTGTCGGGCCGTGGTGCAAGTTTAACGCAGCAAGCTTATCTGGCCCGGTGGCTTTAATATTTACCTCACAAATTCACTAAGATAGATCTGTAATTTTTATCGAGAGCGCCGCCACCAGGCTAGATGATGGCTATCACGACACGGAATTCAAAAAACGAAACACAACAATAATCTTATTTTATGATGAGATAGTAAAGAAAGCTATAGAAGAAAAATTTCGAGAAAAACGTTTTAAAAATTTATGAGGATGGCTATAAAGGTAAAGGAAGGTCAAAAAAGATAGATTGACTGTGAGAAAGATATATGAAAGAAATGGGTTAACTACTGAGATGACATAAAGAGAAGTATGGATGAAAAATACAAGTTGCGCCATCCCAAATAAATTGGGATAAGGGCAAGAGAATGATGAGTAAATAAAGTGGAGAAACCTTGTATAGTTGGCGCCGCCATACACCACCGGTATAGCATAATGATTAAGACCATTCAACAACTTCTCTGTAACATAGTCGTCGGCGAACGTGTTCTCAAACGACAAGTAGAAGTAGTAATCAGTTTCCACCAGCCGTAAACACTCCTTCATACTACCCCTAGGACACTCCTTTGTCCCACATTTGCCAAATATGTCAACCTGCATGCCATACTCTTCCAGTTCACTTTGGAGCTGTTTGGCAATTAAATCTCTTCCACTGGGCGCATCACAGTGAGATACGAACCAAGCTGCTGCAATTTTCTTCGTGCTTAATTTTTCCTTCAGAATGTCGTTTATAGGCATCATTGCTTCCACTTTCTCCCAATGCATCACTTCTTTTGGACCTATAACTGTCCCTTCTTTATCTCTTATACTCATATATCCGTAAAATTCGTCAGAATTCAATTTGTAAGTCCAAGTCCAATTAAAATAGTTATTGTATATTTGCTTACAAACCGGAAAGTTCGCTGAGGACTCCATATTGGCGTAAACGTACTTTTGATGAGGTGAACGAGACTGAGGTAAAAGTGAAGCATTGTCCGGAAGTTCTCGTCCATTGAACAATATAACATCGAAATCCGCTACATCTTTGAGCAACTTTCTATTTGACGTCACGTAACAGTTAGTGGAAGAACATTTTCTTTTTCTAAACGGAATATTGCCTTCACGTAAATTAGACTTAATCGGTTCAGTCTCATTTGTCCATAATAATAAGTATTTCAAATCTAACGATCTATTTATTTGTATTAATACCGGAGAGCTCGGATCTTGACCATGGTAATCAATATTATAGGAGACTGAAAACCGAGTGATGGTAAGAATCACGCAAATGACGAAATATCTGTCACACTCACTTATAGCCATCGCTATAACTGTAGTAACAATTAAACTATACTAACACTCACGCCTTACCACCATATTATGAGAATGGTTCATGATTTTAGGAATAAACAGCTAACTAACAGCTGGCGCTGCTACCAATATATAATATGTTTAAAAGTATTCTATCGTATTTATCAGAATCTAACGCGATTATCGTCCTTCACAAAATAATTACTATCAAAAAATATACAATATGTACTTAATTATTACACTAAATTCACTGACTGTTAAATAACGTCAGTAACACTTAGGAGATCCAAATAATTACAAACGGACAAACAGCTGACTAGCGTATGGCTAGGACCAGACTGCACCCAAATTAGTGACCAAAGTGTTCTTAAATTAGTGACGCTGTCGAGATAACAATAGACATAGAGTTCGTCGAAATACGGTTTTTAGCTGATACCGAAACCAGAAACGAATAGTCGGTGCTTTTCTTTATTTGCTTGTTCACTAATGATTTTAACATAATAAATTGTATTTTTATCAGATTGTTAAACCTTAACTGATCAATTTGTTGATTTGACTTGAATAATCTTATACATAAACATTTTCCTTTACTTTGCCGTGTTTGCGTTACTTCCCAGAATTTGATCCTTGTAAGTGAAACCATCAGTCGCTACAATAATACAGTGTGTTTAATATAAGTATAAATTATAAAGTTTGATTGTTAGCTAGAGAAATTGGTTTTTCAACAATCTAATGATGCAGTTTTATTTTCGATCAATATCGGCCCTGACACTCCATTAAGTATTTTTCGCTATTACCTGTAGTTTTGGATTTGGCCACCCATCCTATTTTGAAACATTCACCTGTATATATAGACGAATTGATAACCTCCTTCTATTAGATGTCGGTTAAAAATACATTTGTATCTCATGACCTTTCATTTAAACTAGTTATCTCGTAGCTGGCGGCCTAAGCAGAAGTGTTGAGGCTTATAATTTAACAAAACTCATAAACATGAACTATCACTAAGAAAGGCGACATCAGCAACAATATCGAGTGGGTTCGTAGTTACAATAAAACCTTGAATAAAAAAGTTTTAGGTACGATGTACACAAGGCGTTAGTTTTTTTTTTTTTTTGTTAATTTTAGTACCTAATTGTGTTCTTCATCTTTCCCAGTTTTATCTAACAATTGACGGGCACCACTGTTTTTTTTTTTTGAAATGTTGATAGCTTATTGGATAATCTTTATGATATCTTTTCGCTCTGCATATGCTTGCTCAAAGATCCTTTAGGCTCCCCTACCATGTGGGCATAGAATACTTTTCATTAGGATGTACGACCCCGTGGGATAATTTTCAATATTCACTCGGGTGAAGTCACCAGCAAGAATGATAAACCGTTCACAGTTTAACTCATATCGTATGGATTCTTAGCTTTTGAAAAACCCTCTATTCTGCTAATCGAAATACTCCGTCCATTCCGTTTAATTGTTGACTTTGTCTGTCGTTTGATTCGTTGATAAGGAAAAGCACCTCTTCATCAGCGAATGACACTCCACTGCTGCATATAGGCTTCTCCAATCACACGCCATTCACCTTGATCTCCAGTTACTCTCATCCAGCTGATACCGTCACCCAGTGAAGATCGTCGCTCCATCTAGCCCGAGCCGAGGGCATCCTACCCTACGTTCGCAAACTCGCGATCTTCTCTCAAAACAACTACCCCAACGGTCATTGCTTCTACGTCTTGCTTGGTTGCCGGCCCATTGCCAGCTTGCTAAGTAGGTCTAAAACTGAAATAAACCATTTCTGCCTTTATCGTCCCGATTTAAAACATTTATTTATTACTATTTGTTTCAGCACTAATACAGACGTTTGAATAGGTACCTACCCACATCGATATGTTTTACGATTAACTAATTAAAATATCGTGTATTATATATAATTACACGACATTTCAATTATTAAGATACTTAATCATATCATAAACAGAAACACAACATGTAATTTCACCTAAATTATTGGGTAAGTACAGATTATCAGTACTTGTATATGTATAGATTATCAAGTACTGATAATCTGTACTTACCCAGCCTCATATTTTGACTGAGGTGTAGAGTTTGTGGAGTTAGGGCTTGTAGAATTAGGGCGTGTAGAGTTAGAAGCTTATGACTTTTTGACAGTGCGAGCCTTATGGTCTCGTCTTGGCAACATTTTACATGAAAATGTTTTTGGTGGGATTATATAGTTACAGTCCCGGGAAAGGACATAGGATAGTTTTTATCCCGATATTCCCATGGGATCGACACTTATGCGGGTGAAACCGCGGGGCGCAGCTAGTATAAAATAAAACCTGTAGTATGTATGTTTAGTAAGTAGGAACATCACTAGTGGATCATGACGACACTGGCGTTTGATAGCAATCTCTGTAAAGCAACTCAAATATGCATTATTGCTACATTGTTTTATTATTATCAATAAGATATGTAGTGATAGTGAAGCAGTCTTAATTGTTTTTATAAAATACCATCTTTTGCGATAATCGCTGTACAATTGGTAACTGTGTGCAAACATGGCGGCAGTGTCGTACAACCTACCCGAAAAACTGTGTCTCAGTGGGGATTTTCCAAGCAATTGGAAAAGGTTTAAGCAACAGCTAAGTATAAATATTTTTATTGCTTCCGGACTTGATGAGACGAAAAGCATAAAAGAAAAATTGAAATTTTTCTAAATGGCGAGGAAGGAGAATTAAATTAATTTATTAATTTTGGTTTCGCCAAGCTTATTGATGCTGACGGAAAGAAAAGGTGGCGACATTCGGTGACTTATTGAAATAATATGAATAAGTTCTAAGCATTCTCAGCAACTGGGGGAGCCATTTAATGTATAAATTTACGGAATTGAAAACTCTAGCTAGAAACTGTGAGTTCACAAATGAAGATGAGGCCATCCGTGATAGAATTATCTGTGGCACCATCAATACATCCGAACAGGAGATGTTGTTGAGCATGGGAGATGTGGATTTAGATACAACTGTAAAGAGGCTACCAGAGTTGACAAAGGCACAAATCAAAGAAGTGCAATGTGCAATGTGACTCAGCAGAACGATGGGGACGACGATTAGGGACTTTCAAAAGGTGCAGGTGAAAAATCCTACTATACAGTGCAATTAGTGTGGCGGTCAACATGAGCGGGACATCAACAAATGCCCTGCAAATGGAACAAAACGTGCGAAATGTGGAAAATATTACCACTTTGTAAAAGGTAAAAGTGGGCCACACCAGAAAAGTGCAAGTCGTATCCGAGGAGCAAAATGACATAGAGGAACTTTTTTGTGAATTGGTAGGTCAAGTAAATAATGCTAACAGTTGGGAGCAGAACTTAATCATTGAAAATGTCATAAATTGTATCTTAAAACTGGATACGGTTTCTGATATTAACCTAATACCTATTTCTTTGCTAGAGGATATTCAAAATAAAATTTCAAGGAATAAACTTAATAATAATATACTAACTAAATCAAATTCAATGAGTGTGTGAGATACTCGAGAAAATCCTCAGCAGAGCATGTGAGTTGAATATTAAGTTAATTCCAAAGAAAATTCAATACTTACTTGATATATTTACAAGTTAAATATTTTGCAAAAATAAAGTAGCTGGTATTGTGATTATAGGTATGCCTTATATGTAAAAATTACAATGAAAATGGGATTGTTGATTTATATTATAAGATTATAGTGCCATTGGTACAGTAGTAGATTATAGTGCATTTGTTAGAATAGAGAATATGAAAAAGTTCATTCAAAGAAGACAATTTTAGAGAAAAATACTTATTTTATTGGCCGAATCTTGAGACTGACTTTATTAATATTATATCAAAACTAGTATTTGGGAGTTGCGCGAGCTGCAAGCAGCTCGCGGGTCGTGTTTTTGAGGAGTATTTCTTACCCTTGTAAAAAGTATTTGGGCGTTGCGCGAGCTGCAAGCAGCTCGCGGGGTCGTGTTTTTGAGGAGTATTTCTTACGACGGGGGGAGGGGTGAAGGGGGGGAGAGGGGGGAGTTTTGAAAAATGATTTTGACCAATTCTGGGCCCCTTGATATGAATCTGAAAAAAAAAATGTTCCAAGTCTCTTAACTTCCGAGATCTACCTCTAGAGGGGGGGAGAAGGGGGGCAAGGGGGGCAACTTTGAAAAATGGATTTTACTTTTCCGAGCCACCTCTATACGAATCCATAAAACAACAAAACCCAGGTTTCTTAATTTCCGAGATACGATGGGGGGAGGGGTGAAGGGGGGGAGAGGAAGGAGTTTTGAAAAATGATTTTGACCAACTCTGGGCCCCTTGATATGAATCTGAAAAAAAAAATGTTCCAAGTCTCTTAACTTCCGAGATCTACCTAGAGGGGGGGAGAAGGGGGGCAAGGGGGCAACTTTGAAAAATGGATTTTACTTTTCCGAGCCTCCTCTATACGAATCCGTAAAACAACAAGACACGGGACTCTTAGTTTCCGAGATACGATAGGGAGGGGGGAGAGTGGGGTGGAAAAGGGGAGGTTTGGGATTTTTCCCATACTCGTGAGATTTACTTCTATACGAATCTGTAAAAATATACCCACCTCCCCCTTCACCATCTGGGAGAACAATTATGTCAGTGAGTCAGTCAGTCAGTGAGTGGTAATCGAGCTTTATATAGTATAATCGAGCTTTATATAGTATAATATAAAATCGAGCTTTATATAGTATAATATGAAACGTGAAAAATATTGTGCGAATTAATCAAAACAACCGATGTTCCTCAAAACATTTAGCAAATTCATCATCATCATCATCTGCCTACCCATTTCCCAACTATGTTGGGGTCGGTTTCCAGTCTAACCGGATGCAGCTAAATACCAGTACCATGGAGCGACTGCCTGTCTGAGCTCCACAACCTAGTTACTGGGTAATACGATACCCCCTGTTAAGACTGGTTGTCAGACTTTCGGACTGCTGACGACCCGTAACGACTGTCAAAGATTCACGAATTACAGTCGAGACCAAGGGCTTAACGTGCTTTCCGAGGCATGGATGGGTCTTAGTATATGAAGATGGTCACTCATCCACAGACCAACCGCGGCAAACGTTTCATCTAAATCCTGTTATAAAAAAAAAAATAAGCAAAAAAAAAATAAAAAAGCCAAAGCCAAAGCCTGTTAAATAAAATAAGCATAATTAATACTAATGATTGAAATACTATTGTGAATTCATGCAAGCCTAGTACTTTTTGTTAGAATACTGCTCAGAAAGTCGGGTATCTTATTTCTGGATGAAAGTTTCCCTGTCCTTTTCTATACCCCTGACAACGTATGTATAATAATATGCATAATTTCATGATGATCGGTTCAGTGGATTAGGCGTGAAAAGGTAATAAACAAACAAAAACTTTCGCAAAAACTATTAGTTACGATTAGGATGCTTCAATAACCTATGATGTGGACTCCACCACTGTACAAAATCTTCATAAGCACTAGTTCTTAAAAATAGTTCTTTATTATTAATTAACGCACATAATTTACAATAGGGGTCAGTGTCGCGGGACTCTGTCAGGTCGTGGTAAGAGTAGTGGTTGTGCCACTTGAAGAACTCGTAATACTTTTGTTTATCATTTATAATATCAGCCATTTTTTTCGCTAGCTGCCTGACCTGCACCCATGGCCGTCGCGCAGACAGGTAAATTCCATCCGGCATGAACCTGAAAATTAATACATAATTAGCATATAATGATCTTACTGCTGGGACAGAGGGAGAGATCCCAATTAGAGGGAGTGAGCCATAATCCACCACGCTGGCCCAAAGCGGGTTAGTAGCTGATGTCACATGTTTTTTTTTTAATTTTTGGTTTCAGGACATGCAGGTTTTCTAAAGATGTTTTCCTTCGCCGTTTTGAAAAAAGTGTTGATGAAATAATTTTCACAAAATAAATTAATGACGAAGAAAATTAATGTCGATAAAGTTATTATTTCATGTAACTTGTAGGTATCTCTGTAATTAATGTGTTGTTGGATTTTACCACTAGGACTAACAGCCTCAGGCTTCGAGTCGGATTTGTGCCAGGTTGATGGCAATAGGCCCAATAATATGTACAGACGCTAGCACATCAAGCTACTACAATCTGTCAAATTTCTTTAATAGATTTTCAACTTTATCGCCAAAGCATAAGGTTCAAAGTTGATTGGGAAAATTTGACAGTTTCGGGTAGCTTGATGTGCTGGCGTCTGTACATGAGGCTTAAACATAATCCATACCCCTGCCTGTTCCTTTGGCAAATATATAACATCGATACAATATCATTTAAATAATCATATTTGACCGGGATTCCAACTTCAATACGATAATTAATAATATTATGCAACAACTGTTTTCTCTTTTAGCAGTTTCAAAATTAAGGCTCCTGCAAACAGGCGCTACACGCAACGCGAATCGCACGCGACTCAAAGGCACCGCTCCTGATTCGCGTCGCGTATCGCGCCTGTTTGAAGGAGCCTTTATAAAACCAAGGAACCTTGTATAGTTAGCGGCACCATACACAACCGGCACAGCATAGTGATTGAGAGCATGCAACAGCTTCTCCGTCACATAGTCGTCAGCGAATGTGTTCTCAAACGCCAAGTAGAAGTAGTAATCAGTCTCCAATTTCCGCAAACAGTCTGTCATATTGTCTTTAGGACACTTTTTCTTCCCACAACTACCATATATGTCAACCTGCATGCCATACTTTGCTAATTCAGTTTGGAGCCGTTTGCCAATTAAATCTCTTCCACTGCGTGCACTGCAATGGGATACGAACCAAGCCGCGGCAATTTTCTTCGTGCTTAATTTTGCTTTCAGAGTGTCATTTATGGGCATCATTTCTTCCACTTTCTTCCAATGCATCACTTCTTTAGGACCAATTACAGTCCCTTCTTTATCTCTTATACTCACATATCCGAAATATTCGTCAGAATTCAATTTGTAAGTCCAAGTCCAATTGAAATAATCATTATACATTTGATTACAGACCGGATAAGTTGATGATGACTCCATGCTGGCGAAAACGTACATTTGATGAGGTGATCGAGACTGGGGTAAAGATGAAGCTTCGTTGTTAAGTTCTGGTCCATGAAACACTATCACATCGTAATCCGCTACATCTTTGAGCAACTTTCTGTCTGTCGACACATAACAGTTAGTAAAGGAACATCTTCTGTCTATAAACGTATTCGTGCCTTCACCCAAATACTTGATCGGATCTGTATTAATTGACGTCCATACTAATATGTGTTTTAAGTCTATCGATTTACTTTGTATCAAAATCTTAAAGCTACTTTCTGAACACAAGTTATTCAAATGATAGAAAAGCGGAAGCAAAGTGACGCTGAGAATCGTGCAAAATATGAAATATTTCGTAAATGTATTATTTAGCATCTTCAAAGCTGTAGTAACAGTCAATTCACTCACGCATACCATTGATATCATAGTACGTCACTTAACAATTAAAAATGCCGCATTTAAACATAGGTACATAACATTAGGTATTCACATATTATCATTTTGCAACGTCATGTCAATCACTAAATATTCACAAGAAAAATGCTACTTATGTAGGTACTTGATATATTTAATTCACTTTATAGGTAGAAGTTTCCAATAACATCAAGAAAAACTTTACTATGATTATCGCAAGTTCGCGCACACATCATATATTTTAATATCTTGCCACAGTTAATGACTTAATATTTTCTTGGCATTTACATAAATTGGCAAGGCAATCCACTGCTCTACACCAAGCGCACCGCAGCCTAGAGAACCATCCATAAATGAAAGGTTGTAGACATCTACTGCTAGTAGCTTTTACCAAGGCTGTTGAAAATACTGAGTAAAAGTCTCATACATTACTCCATTTTAGTGTTCCGTACCGCCTTTGGAGAAACGAAACACTAAGAAAACACATCAGTGCCTTTCTGCACGTCTGTCATACGCAATTTTCTCAGAAACGTTAAAAGAGTACGTTAGTTTTTAGTTAACCTATGTTGTCTCATTGCTGGCAAAAGGTTCCTCCATATTTTCCTAATGTTCTTTATGTTATGCCTTCTCCGGCCAATCGATTAGGAACGAGTCTAAATCGTCACGCCACCGTTTCTTAGGTCTGCCTGAGTGACGACGCCCGTCTTCAGGCACCCACTGTGTGAGGATCTGGCTCAACTGTCATAACTGTCTTGGTGCATCCTATAGGTGCGACCCACACAGTCTCACTTCAGCCTCGTCAACATCGGCGATACTTGTCTTGGAGCGTATTATGGTGTTGCGAATTTGGTCGGTCAGTTTGATTTTTAAGATGCTACATCGCTATTTAGCAAAACCATGAGTTTGGACTTCTGAGCCTCGGTCTAAGACCAAGTCTGAGCGCCATAGGTTAGGATAGGAAGGATAGATACCCATGTCGACGAGCTTGTTCTTTAGTGAGATAGGAAGGTCGCCCTTTACTCTATTTTTTACGTCACATTGACGAAAAATGAAGTCGAAACGTTCCACCGTTTCGACTTCATTTTTAAATTGCTTGAAACAATTGAATACGTCACTTTTCTTCTTTATGAAATAGACGTGGCAATAACGGGTAAAGTCGTCTATGAATGTGACGTAATATCTTGAGCCTGCAGGCTGCAAGTGTCTCACACTCAAACGGTCCACAAACGTCGCTGTGAATTATTTCCAGTTCTTGCGTCGTGTAGAGATCATCATGTCTTGTGAAAGGTAATATTGATAGCTTGCCTTTAATGCAGGTTTCACATGTTTCCAATTTTTCTTTGTTAATGTTCAATCCGTACATTAGGTCATTCGTAGCCATCTTGATCAGATCCTATTCATTTATATGGCCAAGTTTACGATGCCATTCCATGATGTCGTCTTTTTCTCCTCTTCGTGTGTGGTTTGGAGTCTCTTTCTTAAATTCAAGGTAGTAAAGTCCATCTTTTCTTTGTGCTGTCAGTGCTATTTCACCATTTTTTTCTATGATGTAGGCTTTGTCTTTTTCAAAAACTACTTTGTTGCCTCTGTCGGCTATTTTGCCTACAGACAGAATGTTGACTGACACATCAGGAACAAATAGGGTTTCGTTAATGTTGTAATCTACCTTATCTACGGTGATTTTTACTTTGCCCTTGCCTTCAATTTCGCTTGTGTGCTTCTTCGATGCCAGCTTTAGGATACCATTTTCAGGGGTCATGGTGGAAAATTTTGATTTTTCACCACACATGTGAGATGAACAGCCGCTATCTAGACACCATAAATTTTCATTAGTGTTTGTGTTTGCGGTACTCAGGCAGATGTTGAAATTCTTGCCTTGTAATCTCTTTTTTCTTTTTATTTCCCCAGCACACTTCAGTGGCGTGGCCCTTTTTCTTACAGTTCTTGCAAAACGGTTTTGTTTTGTTCTTTTTAGAAAAATACGCATCTGATGAGCTCTCGGGCTGTTCACCAACATTCCTTGCTTGACTTTCTTCCAGAATTTTTATCTTTAAATCTTCAGGATCGGGCAATGTGTCCCTTGATTCGATGGCGATACGAAAGTTTTCAAAATTCGTTGGCAGACTGTATAACATCATTATACTGAGCAGTTCCGGTGGTATCTTTAAGTCCATATCCGCGAGCTTGTCCACAATATCCATAAAGTTATTTAAGTGATCACGGATATCTTCCTCATTAGTCATGCGCTTTAAAACCAGTTGCCTTAATAAAGTTGCCTTTCTTGCGGGCCCAGTGCTCTGGTAAATGGCTTTTAACTTGTCCCTAATAGCTTTCGCTGACGTACAGATCTTTGTTTTAACTCCGATGGTGACAAAAGAAGAAAAATTTCAGCCCTTGCCTTTAAGTCTTCCTTCTCGTACGCCGCTCTTTCCACCGCATCTGCCTTTGGCGATAATGTTTTTTTGCCGCTGACGATTTCCCAATAGTCATTTCTTATGAGGACGGCCTGGGCTTGTAAGCACCAAGTGTCATAATTGAATTTTGTTAGTGGTTCTATATTGCGGACGGATGCCATTTCGTAACTCATGGAAAAATAGAATAACCACGCTCTGCTACCAATTGATGGGGTATATTGATAATAACATTGTGTTATTGATAAATTACCTACTTTAATTAGAATTATTGCGATTGACAATATTCTTTTCACACGACAAAATTGACACAACATATTTTTTCTAACCATGGTCTCTTTGGTTAAACCGACAGTGCGGTGGCCAGGTACTCACAGATATTATTGAGCAAAACCAACAACAACGACAACGTCATAAGAAAATACTGATGGAATAGTTGCATTGCATTTGTTAATATTCACTTGCACTTCAAGCCGCCATGGAACGCTACAGAGCGAGGCCGCGAGGTAACGCTACATGAGTCATGTCTTTTCGTGAGTGCAGCCAGCTTCATCGGTTTATTAGACGTTGTCACGTCAAAACCAAGATCATTGTATAAATGCACTTTATTTTATTTATATTTAAAGTCAGGGAAAATTATTGTGGACAAGTACGACTTGCACTTGCCGGTTTCTTGTAGGTAAGTTAATTAACCGTGAAATGGCCGCGAGGTTAATGGCAATTTAGTAGAAATTAGCATGTATTTATTGTGTAGATAGAAATGCTAATTAGAAGTATTATGTTACTAAAATTAAGTGTTTTTCGTTCGTTATGTCTAGCCTTATCGCTGAGAAGAAAAAAAACCGTGATAAAATTATTCTTGCATGTTTTTTTTTTTGTATAACATCAGTGGCATTATACTTCGAAAACGTGTTCGTGAGTGTTGACTTGTCATTGTAATTAGGGAATAAATTTAAAAATATGTTATTAAACGATGTTACTTCGATAAAATGGTTTGATTCATTTATCCTGTTATGATTGATTTCAACATGGTTACTTATTCCTACTACTAAGGCATTGATTACCGGAAAAAATTTACAATTTTTTTTCGACAGGGAAGGTACCTAATAGTAATCCATTCACGGTCAGATTTGTATGACATAAAATCATTCGTAAGTCATTGCAATGTAACTCTAATCTCATTGATATAAAGAATGATTGCCGTGAATTTTGTAAAACTCTCGGCAATCGTTCTAATACCGATGAAAATTTAAAACATATGATGTT
Organism: Luperina testacea; assembly: GCA_927399505.1. Classification (NCBI taxonomy): domain Eukaryota; kingdom Metazoa; phylum Arthropoda; class Insecta; order Lepidoptera; family Noctuidae; genus Luperina; species Luperina testacea. Next base: position 6,922,485 of record OV656763.1, on the reverse strand, counting down.
ACGGAACCCTCGGTGCGCGGGTCCGACTCGCTCTTGCCCGGTGTTTTTTGACACCTTAATGTCAAATACTGGTGAAATCAAAAAGTATCCTGTGGTTAGAGATTTTCATGACAACCCGCTATAATATGACGGAACCGCTCTCGGAAACCGTAGCTTTACAGATTAAAAAGTTGCAATAAAAAGCGATACTTTTTAAGTTCCATTTAACGAAGAGAAGAAGAAGAAGTCAAGTTACCAAAAAATTTACAAAAAAAACTTTCTCGAGTCAATGTCAAAAAAATTTGTCGTAGACAGAAAAATTTTAAAATGCGTCGCAAACCATTTTTGTCAAGAATATTTTAACAAATTAGAGGAAGTTTGATAAGCACAGGTATCATTTAGTTTCCCGTTCATGCCAAAACATGAAAATAACGATGAAATCTCAGAGAATAGCATTTATTTACGGTGTTGCAATTTTTATAATGTGTTATTTGAGTGGGTTTGATTGGACACGTTTGTTCAAAAAGCGTGGAACCAACAATACTTATGTAACCTCTGCACAAACAATTCACCACAATAAACCACGTATAAAATATATTCTGCAATGGAGAAAACCAGAGAAAGAACCATTTACCTTTATGAAGACAGGTCAAGATGTCTTCCTTGAAAGAAACTGCCCTGTTAATAACTGCTATGTAACATGGAATAGAACATATCTTAGCAATGTTGCAGATTACGATGCCATCTTATTCTATTGTCACGACGTGACAAGTCAAGTCTTACGATTATCAAAAAAAAGAAGATCTGAGCACCAGAAGTATGTGTTTGTTTGTTCAGAAGCTGCAGCAAATTATCCGGTATATCACGAAAGGTACAACGGTTTCTTCAATATGACATGGACTTATAAATTGGATTCTGACGTATTTTACGGATACATCATAATTAAAGATGAAGATGGTGAAAAAATTGGTCCCAAAGAAGTGATGCACTGGCCAAAGATAAAAGAAATGAAGCCTATCAATCATAAACTCAAAGAGAAACTAAACAGAAAGAAAAAAGCCGCTGCCTGGTTCGTATCACACTGTTGTGCGCGAAGTGGAAGAAAAAAAGTTGCAACCAAAATAAAAGAGGAACTATCTAAATACAATATGACACTGGATATATACGGCGCATGTACAAAAATGAAATGTCCACGTAATGAATCATGCTGGGAAATGTTGGAAAACAATTACTACTTCTACTTGTCGTTTGAGAACTCGATCAACGAAGACTATGTGACGGAGAAGTTACTGAACCCGCTGCAGCACTTCACCGTGCCAATAGTTTATGGAGGAGCTAACTATACCAGGTAGAATATCATCTTTCTATTTACCACCACCCACCCCAGGAACACCTGCACTCAGACGTGATCTGTAGTGGTCTAAATGGAAATCACTTATAAATCCACTGCGCAAAATGGGAGATTCATTTTATTATAGGTCCCTCCGACACCCTGTGCATTATGGTGCCAGAGCAGAGGATGGCCCACTTGTTCATATGCCTGAAATGTCCCAAAACTGCACATTAAAACGGCCGCAATTAACATGGCCTACTTTAGAAAAGGATGAACCGTCGATTCGAAAATGATTCCTCCGTAGTTGGAAGATATCTCCTAATTATAAAGTTTAGAAAAGTACTATTGGAAGATATCTATCATATCTTCCAATAGTAGCCTTCATCATAATCGGCCTATAATGTTCCCACTGCTGGGACACAGGCCTCCTCTCGGTGAGAGGGAGTGGGCCGTAATCCACCACGCGGGCCCAGTGCGGGTTGGCAGATGTCACATGTCTTCGAATTTTTGGTTCTAGGACATGCCGGTTTCCTCTCGATGTTTTCCTTCACCGTTTTGAGAGCAGTGGTGATGAAATAATTTACACAAAGTAAAGCGCCTGTCTGGGTTCGAACCTACGACCTACAACTCGTAAGTCGCGGCCGTTACCACTTGGCCACCACTGCTCTGTAGTATAGTATCCGTTCACGTTTCACGCCGTCGTCGCCGCCGTTTCGGCGTTTCGTGCCTTCACGTTTAATTAAATCACAAATACCATCAATATAATGGGCTCGTGTCTAAATAATAACAGCCGCACGGGTCGATCTTCAAGGTTAAGCAACGTTTGCCGAAGTCGGTCCGTGGATGGGTGACGTAGCACGTTAAGGCCCTTGGTCCCGGTTGTCATTTGTAGAACTTTGCCATTCGTAACGGGTCGTCAGAAACCGAAAGTCTGACAATTAGTCTTACTAAGGGTTATCGTATTGCCCAGTAATTGGGTTGTGAAGGTCAGATAGGCAGTCGCTTCATGTAAAATACTGGTATTCAGTTGCATCCGGTTTGACTGGAAGCCGAGCCCAGGCAATTTATGACCATTAATTAATATAGTGATAGAAAAAAAGGGTTTTTTTTGCCTATATGGCACGACAACAGTTAGTATCAAATTATATGGACGGTGAACGATCCTTTTGTATTAATTTTCAGGTTCATGCCCGATGGAATATATTTGAATGCGAGAACTCTTACTGCAGAAGAGCTAGTGAAGCAAATGGTTGATATTATTAATAACATAGAGAAGTACTACGATTTCTTCAGATGGCACAATCATTACACTTATCACAATGCAGATGAAGAGCCTGAAACTGATTACTATTGCAATTTCTGTAAGAAGATAAATGATCCTCATTTTATGAAGCAAGCGACTCTCAAACAAGACTTAGCAAGGTGGTGGAACGGTTGGAGCGTTGGTGTTGATCAAAAAGTGGAATAAGCGTCGCGTTTGTATTTCTTGATCTTTTGTACTTGCAATTATTATTTCTTACTTTATGTTTTACTCAATAGTCCCAGGACACATTTAATTATACATTTTTATTACGTATGAGAATTTTATTATCTGTTGTTATTTATTAAAGAGGATAAAAATATATATGTCACGGCTAATAGCCGAAGTGCGGGCTACACCTAGTTTTAGCCGGGTACAACTACGTGCAGCCGGCCACATGCGGTTCGTGTGTACTTCGGGAGGCGACGTCGGATGCAAGAACGAGCGAAGGGCACCCAGAGGTTAGGTTTGGTTAGGTCACTTTGAACCCCTTACACAGAAATAAGAGCTCCGCCAAGCGGAGCTCCGTCGGTCGGCGTAGGATGCAAGAGCGCCCCCCCGGTGGGTTCCCGCATTGTCGAGGCGGGGGGGCTCAGTAGCCGTGGCTTGGACACCCACGGTGAAGCGAAGAGGAACCCGAGGAGGGGCCGCTCGTCAGGGCTTTTGCCGACAAGCCAACGACGTAGCGGCCAAAAGTAGGTTGCGGTGTCGCTTGGGCGACATCGCAACTGAGGCGGGCCGCGATATCGTACCTGAGGCATCGCGGCTGAGGGTTGGAGGCCGCGGCGGGAGAGGAGTGCCGGTATTACGGTGCGCCGCTCTCCCTACCTTCCGCGGCCTTGACGGGGTCGCCACCGTACGATGGCGGACGCGGTGGGGCTGCAGGGGAAGAGGAGTGTCGGTATTACGTTGGCCGCTCTCCCTATCCTCTGCAGCCGAAAATTGGCAGGCGGCGGGGCCAATGTCCTGACCCGTCGCAGGGGGGACCAAGGGTGCCCAGACACGGGGTCGTCTGGCGCCCATGTGCTGGTTTGGTCCCTGGGGTGGTCACGGCGTGCTGTGTTCTAGTGCGCCGGTGATGGGGAGTACTCCCCAGAGGAGGGTCCGGCAACGGACAGCCGCGGCGGGTTCGCGGATGAGTGCTAACGCGTGCCCGTGTTCCCGCCGTAAGCGGCAGAGGAGGACACCGTGGAGTTTTAGTGGGTTAGAGTCCCACATAACTGCACTATCTCCCCGTGGTAGTGCAGTATGCATGAGCATTTCTCCATGATAAAAAAAAAAAAAAAAAAAAAAGGATGCAAGAGCGAGCGAAGGGCACCCCGAGGTTAGGTTTGGTTAGGTAAAACAGCGAGCGTTTGTAAACGGACGTCGCCGTTTGTAAAACGCGGAATCATACAAATTGCCTGCGACATATATACTGGATAAACTTCACTAAGGGCTGATTTTTCATTCGACAGAAAATTTTTGCCACGTTGTATGGCAATGCTTAGCCTCTTTCTGTGGTCGGTTACAGTCCAGTCATTATTTATTTTCATACCCCGTGTCCTAACCGAAAGCAACCGTAGCACGATTACGCGATCAACGCTACTGTTTGTTTGTAACTATGACGTACAAATACGACTCGATTGACCACGCAAGTACTTACAACATATTCATAGCGCGACCACGCGTGGATCGCTTTCGGTTAGGACATGGCCATAAAGATAAATTCTCTACAAAAACGCTGCAACGGAATCTGTCAAAGATAACTACTGATAGGAAAGGAGGAAAGGAACTTTCCACACCGACTTATAAACATACAGGTTTCTTGGGCCAGATCTTTAGCGATAAGGTCTCGAAATGCTTAAAGGACTGATTGGAAAGGGTGCCATAATTTTGATCACCAACTCGCGGAGACTAAAGGGAACGTAGAGATTTGATAGCTGCATTAAAAATCCGCCGAGTAAAATTATATAATTACTATAATTAAAATACAAAAAAAAATACTTATTCCGAAATTTCTATATTATTAAAAAAAACCCTACTTAATTATAACACATAACGAAAAAAAGAAAACACAAGACAAAAAAGTGTTATAGCATCAGCGGTAGTGTAGTGCAGCCAGGATTCCCTTATCAGTCTCATCTACAATCGTAGTAAAGATTTCGTTAGCACTTCCTGGATACCTTGCACCATTCCAGCACCCCAATTGCGTAATATACTTTCAATAACAATCCGATGGATTTAAATTGAAATTTCTAATCCATTGCTTAAAATGTTTGGAAAACGTGAATCACGCAATGAATGCGGTTGAATTGTCAAAAGGAAAGGCATTGTCATTCTAACCCCCTTACTAATAAACGTATTATATCAGATTAATAGTTATACAGCGATTTCTCTCATTCAGTCGTCAGTAAATTGACTTTCGAAAGAAGAAGACAAAGCGTTGTGTAACTATACAGACGAATAAACGTATTATATCAGATGAATAGTTATACACCGATTTCTCTCATTTAGTCGTCAGTAAATTGACATTCGAAAGAAGAAGACAAAGCGTTGTGTAACTATACAGATGCTATACAACGTTTATTAGTAAGAGGGTTAGTGTGTTACGCAATTACCCCGCTGGTTCCACCATTCTTTGAAGTTTTTAATATAGCTTGTTCGGCTTACTAATTCGAAATCATTGATCTTCCTACAAAAGTCGCAGTAGTAATCTGATTCAGGAAAGTCCTCTGCAAAGTGATACGAATAATGATTCGTCCATCTAAAATAATCATAGAACTTCTGCTTATCGTTTATAATGTCAACCATTTGTTTGACTAACGCTTCCACACTTTGATTTCGAACGTTTAAATATGTTCCTTCTGGCATAAACCTGAAAATGAAAACTTCATAACTAAAATGTGTATTCGCAACTTTAATATTACTGTTCGTTATATTCAATATATCATCATCATCATTCTCCTGCCCTTATCCCAATTTATTTGTGGTCAGCGCAATGTCTTTTTCTTCCATACTTCTCTATTAGGGCGCATTTCACCAAACTTTTATACCTAGAATAAATCTTATCCTGAGAATAAATTTCGAATTTTTGTCAGTTTTTCCATACTAGGACTGTCAGACGTCAATTTTATTCCACGAATAAAAGATATCTGACTTTGGTAAAATCAGCCCTTAGTCGTCATCTCGGTAGTTACCCCCTTTTCTAACTATATCATCATTCACTACAGTCCATCCATCGTTTCTTTGGTCTTCCCTACGCGTATAGCCATCGACATTTATACTCAAAACTTTGCTCAGGACATTTTCTTCATTCCTCCGTATCACATGCTCATACAATCGATTTCCACACAACTTTTCAGTTAGATCGAATATATGTTTAACATAATATCACCTGGTATAATTAGCACCACCGTACACTATTGGTACAGTGTAATGTTGCAGTGCATGCAATAACTTTTCCGTCACGTAGTCATCAGTGAGCGTATTCTCAAAAGAAAAATAGAAGTAGTAATCAGTCTCCAACATTCGTAAACACTTCTTCATTTGACTGTGCGGGCAGTATTTATCTCCACAAACACCATATATGTCTGCTTTCATGTTGTATTTGGCTAACTCTTGCTGCAATAATTTTGCTATTTTTTCTCTTTTATTGGACGTGTTACAATGTGAGACAAACCATGCTGCGGCAATTCTTTTACTTTTCAATTTCGTTTTGAGTATATCATTTATAGGTTTCATCTCTTCTACCTTGAGCCAATGCATTACTTTTTTTGGACCGATAATATCACCTTTCCTATTTTTTATAATTAAATATCCGTAATATACGTCAGAGTCTAATTTATATGTCCAAGTCCAATTGAAGTATCCATTGTAGACACTATTACACATGGGATAATTGGCAGAGGATTCCATGCTAACAAACACATATTTTTGCCGTGGAGATCTTTTTCTCGGTAAACGCATGATGGTATAACTCAGTTCTGGCCCGTGGAATAAGACCGCATCAAAGTCTTTCAAATTATTTAAACGACTCCTATTCGATGTTACGAAGCAATTATCGACAACACAACTTCTTCTGATAAATGCCTTTTGACCTGTTTCCATGAATATAAATGGTTCTGTGTGTGGCTTCGTCCATTGTAAAATATATTTCATTTTGGTTTGTGAATTCGTCCTTACCTGCTTCATTGGTTTTGTTGTTTCTATCCGTATCGTTTTCTCCTGGAGTTCAGTATAATTGCTCTCAAACCTTGGTGAATACCAAACGACTATAAACGTCATAAAAGTACACAAACATATTATTTTCTTCGCCTTTCTCATTATAACTAATTAAGTTTTCTTTTTTATATGTAGATTTGAGGATTTGATGCCATCATCCGTGATTCGATTCGTAACTTTCAGTCTATCAAAAAGAACTCTGTGTTCGTAACTGCTCGTAACAGCATTCTGCCACCATCACTTCTGTCAAACAGCAATGAGCATCGATTTGTATTTACGAGCACAGATTACTATAGCAGGCATGGAAGAAGTAAGTTATGGTAAGGTTATTGGTTGTAAGGGGAAGCGTTGACCGGCGTTGACCCAAAGATAATATTATTAAATTAAAATAAGTTTTCTAAAACCAATTATTTACTTGAGGGTTGACTTCGTAAGCTACGGTAAAGTTTTGTGGCGGCATCTACAACTACAACACCACATGGAATCTACGCAATACGCATCACACTGACGTCACGTTAAATCCGGTGCGTATGTCCGTGTGATTTGCATATAACGGATGTAAAAATACCCTTAACGAAGCCAGTTTTTTTCTGCCCGTCGTTTTTTTGTACTGGACTATACCAGGGAACCTTCTAGCTACGGAGATATTGAAGGTCAAAGGTCCAACATTTTTGACGTTTTTTTACATGTTGTAATATAAATATACTTCCACGATCCCTGTACGTTTGCATGCACCCATGCATAAGTACAATATTTCATTATTATATTATTACATTGCGCACTACCGTAAATAGTAAATTTTCACACCAAATAAAAAAGTCGTTTTCCAGAAATTATTTTTGCACAAAGTTACTTAGTTTGTTGTACAGGATGCGTAGATGACGGCTTCGTTATGGGTCTTTCAACACCTGTATACAACAACAAACCACGGGCTAGTGGCTAGTGCCCACCAAACACAATATCAGTCTGGTCGGAGGATCCTCCCTTTTATGGAGTATAAAGAACTGTCCACCTTATTCCCTATACGTCTATAATAATGTTAATAAAAATGCTGGGCAATTTCAAATTCCTTGGTCCTACTGAAAAGGTTTTGGGAAAATAAAATGTATTTTCACGTTAGCAAAAGCTCAAAGCAGTCAAATCCGTTTAACAGAACAATCTGTTACTAGAGGGACCAACACAAAGGAACTTTTGATGTGTTGCCGAATATTATTGTCCTTCAAATTTATATGACTTTCAGATACTTACCGAACTAAAGATGGATATTACGTTTGATGTTTGTTTTTATAACGCTATTCCTAGGTATTACAATTGTATTAGTGTTGTGTAGGTACATCTGTCAGTTTTGCGGATTAGTCAGTTGCGTCATCAAATTCGATAGTTTCCAGAGTTTGCCAGTTTCCTTCGACGAAACAAGGATACTTGTAAACTCTGAAAACTGTCAAAACTGACCAATCATCGGAACTAACTAATGAGCGAAACTGACTTATTAACGAAACTGGCAAATTAACAAAACTGTCGTTTAAGGGAAACTGACCAGTGATACATGGACTCCATACTTCACCCTGCTTTCACAAGGAGAGGGCTAGATAAATTAATGTGTGACACTGTTATAGGAACAGTGTCACACAATTAATCTAGCCCTCCCTGCCTGCACTAAATGTTTATTTATTTATTTTGTGTTAGCTGTTGCCTGAAATTTTGTATGGTGTATTTTGTATATCATATTTTTTTTGGGATGCAAGCCTATGTCCTTCTCTAGATCCCAGGCTACCTATCTGCGAAATTTCATAATTATCGGTTTAGTGGTTTAGGTGTGAAAAGGTACAATCAGAGTTACTTTCGCATTGATAATAATTAAGTATAATTAGTATAATGTATGGATATTGAAATACTTGAGCTGAAGTAACTTAAATTCTAAAAGATTAAAAAAAGATTTAGACCTTTGCTGCAGCTTTAACCCTTCAACCTCTAACACCGATTCATAAACAAAATATTTTGCAGAGTCATCAATCACCCATAATTCTACACACATGCTAGTGGACAGTTTGTCACTAAAAATGTCCCGCCATGACCCACATAAAAACGTATTACAAGTCCATTTGAGGCCACAATGGTGGAGGGTTAAATGGATTTGACATTGGGTCTGGGGATTTAAGCTTGATTTCAATGTTACAATAATACGGTAATCATCATGCATTGTCCACATATAATTATATGACGGAGAAGGTACGTGTGTCTTGTTATAATCAGCCATATTTTAATTACTCTGGGCGTACTATGGGTAGTGTTGATTATTGCGCAATAGAAAAACCATTTGCAGTTCAAGTCAGATTATTAATCAGATTAAGTTACTTCAGCTCAAGTATTTCAATATCATACATTATACTTAATTATTATCAATGCGAAAGTAACTCTGTTTATGCGTCTGTCTTTACCTTTTCACACCTAAACCACTAAACCGATAATTTTGAAATTTCGCAGATAGGTAGCCTGGGATCTAGAATAGTTGTAGGACATAGGCTTGCATCCTGAAAAAATATGATATACAAAATACACCATACAAAATTTCAGGCAACAGCTAACACAAAATAAATATTTATAAGGATTTTTGAGAGGTGGCAGTACATGCACCTTATATGTTATAGCTACCGTTCGTAGGATTCAATAAACAATTAAGGGCGGTCGCCCTTAATTGTTTGTGTTCAGACCACTAGAAAAATGTCAATCCTCACAAGTCATTTTACGATGTCAATCGATGCTATTTCGTACGGTTTTCCTGTAGGTACAACAGTTGAAGCTGCCCGTCTTAAAAATCCACTCTGTATACTTACGTAGGTACCTACTATAAATATGAATCTTTTACATATTCGGAAAAGTAGGACAAGAGCTTCGCACACATGGGTGGCCTAATTACGATACGAAATGGATTATGTATAGGGAATGAGTAGTAACGTCCGACTAGTTTTATTATGTACCTTCGCCTGTCGCACCCTGAGCAGTCAGCCCAAACCAACTATACCGATCAATTAATATTTTTATTTTTTCATTTAGTAAATAACTGCGGAACTATATTTGGCAATACATATCGTAATGTTTGAAACTTTGAAGTCCCCATGACACAAAATTTTATAAGCAGCAATTTGTTTGATCTTTTTTATTTATTTATTTCAAACTTCAAGCACATAAATCACTGACCCCTATCATACAGTATATTATAAAGGTCAGTGACATAAATATACAGAGGCACATATTTATTATCATTCATGATTTTTTTTATTTTTTATTGATTGTATTTCCTGAGCGTGCCCCAAATAAAATATTTTTCTTTCTTTCTTTCAGGCACTCACTAGGTTCTTAGTAAACCATAGTAGGTACTAGGTACCGCCTGCGCGAGAAATCCTTATTATGTTCCTGAAATGTCATTCCAGTGTATGAACAGCGATGCTTTTCTATAAAAATATCACCGTGATAACTTAGGTGAAGTGAGTTTAAAGTGAGCTGTCTTTCCACCTGACTCTAGGATATTGACACTATTGATAGCTCTCTTTAAGCTCAATTCACCTAAGTTTTCACGGTGAGATTTTTACAGAATAGCATTACAGCGGTGCTATTCTGTAAAAATCTCACCGTAAAAACTTAGGTGAAGTGAGTGTGGAGTAAGCTGTCAATAGTGTCAATTCCTAACAAAAACAAACTCACTTCACCTACGTTTTCACGGTGAGATTTTTACAGAATCGACCGGCAGGTTTCACTAATGAAGAAGCTAAAATTCATCAACATCGTGTTTCGCAGCTATTTTCATTCATAATTACACATACAGAATGAAAATAATAGCTTCGCGTTTGGGTCACCATCACCAAGATAAAGACTGTGGCTAGTTTGGGACCCGCTGTTAAATCTATGTTTGCTGTAGAGAAACTTTACTAAAGACTATAGGTCCTTAACTGTGACCTTAACGGTGAGCTACCCTTGTAGCTCACCGTCCGATCAGGACCAGGCCCGTGCCGGACGGCGCGTACGTGTTCCACGCGAGCCTCAAAGAGATGTCAGCATGAAATGACGGGGCCCGTTAGGGCCGCAGCCTGCCGGGCCAGCGGGATTGTCCGAAAGGGTTACCGCTGGCCCGGAACATAAAGGGCTAAGGAAGGAACACGGGTGGGTTTTAGTCAGTAAGAGTCTGACACTCCCTTCCGCTCCACCCAGAGCGGGAGGAGTCATTTGATGATTTCCCATCCCCAAAAAAAAAAAAAGACTATAGATAATATTTTCATACGACTTAAAATAATATGAATAATATGTCAATGTTCTTCAAAAATAGGAAAAAAATCACAAGGCATCAAAAAATTCGTCCGCATCGCTGTCAACAGGAAACTTGCCCAAAAGGCTGGCAGCAATGCCACGATGCAATGGACAAAAAATAGGCTAGCCTTCTGGTCATGTGAAGAGTCCAGTTCTTTTCTGATGGTTAGAATTTCATGACAAGTTACTAGTAACGATAAATGATTTTATTTATGTATGTAGGTTTGCACAAACACGTCAATCTTATTTTACAAAATAGACGAGGTCGGCGTTTCCTATCTGACTAGTCTGAGAAGAAAAGTCCAGAATGGAAATGCTACAGAGGAAATAAATAAATTTAAATATGAAAGCAGTTTTAATATTGCAAATAATCCATATTGCGGGTAGGTACTAGATACTAATATCATGTGTGATCACAAAATGGGCTGGAATTTAATGGTTGCTAAGGCTGAATATTGCAAAGTGCTAAACGGAGAACTATATCTATTTCAAGTATCTATACAATTAGTTATGAACTCTTGATAAATTCCACGAAAACAGGAAATAGGAAAAAACAATTACCTACCTTATCTGTATGTTATTCCGAGTTTCTTAGCACTTAACAGCTTATCAATGTTCTTGATCTGGTAGGCAAACAAAAGAATGGAACTTTTCCGATTAAACACCGGGTAACCGTATTTCTAAAGAGTTTCCTTGTTTTGCAGAGGAATCCCACAAACTATAAAAAGTCTGTAATATAATAGTGAAATAAATCACAGTAAACGGATCGCATCTATCTATCTCTTGCCCGCTGACGGCGCAACACATAAAAAATACTGCCCGTTTTATCATGGATTATGGAAAGTGGGCAACAATATGTGGTCAGGCACGTCTGCGGACCATATTGTTGCGTTGTCCGACCGCCGAATATATTGCATTTTGATTGCTTAATCTAAATCCGATGGAATTCGCCAAATACAATCGCCTCTACAAATTATATAGGATATTTTTGTAGTTAAATATAAGGAAAATTGATGCTGTTTGGTACTTATTATATTTGATTAAGGGTGGCGGGTACATCAATGCGCAAACTGTAGATAATCCTAAAGATCGAAAGAATCCAGCAGATGATTCTAGACCTAAGGGAGAAATTTTAATAATAATATAATAATAATGATTTTTATTTCGGACCAAAGAATCCATAGTGTTAGTAAAATAATATTAAAACAACTTATTATCTAGTGTTAGTACCAATCACCCTCCGCACGAACTGCTTTAAAATTGGAGAGACGAAACTCTCCGCTACAGTTCTCAGGATGCTGTTGCGACTGTCTCTTACTCTCCTCAGTAGTGACGCTGTTTTTTTGCGTATATTATGCATAGGTTATAAAAAAAAATCTGCTATTTCATAGAAAAAAGCAATACCTACGCGGTTAAAGTATATCTAATACGAACAGACTCTCGGATCAAAGTCTAGAATCATCTGCTGAATACATGGTTATCTACAGTTTGGGCTTCGATGTCCCTGCCGTACCTAATTATGTGTAAGTTTTTGGCAAAAGTATAAGTAGGACTGGAGGCTCAACAGACTGTGACTATTTGACTAATGAGACACTCAATCAAACTTTGATTTTCCCACAGTTGAGAGAAGGAGGAAGAGGTAGTTTATTATGGGATATTATTTTTTTCTTCGCCGATATGTTACGGACTGGAAATCTCCGTTAGTAACAGACAGTCTGTTTAAGTCTATTTTACCATATTTCCGTAGCATCCAGTTGCAGCTGCAGCACAGCAACTAAAACCTTGAAACTGTTCCGAAGTCTGACCACAAACAAATTATTCTGTCATTCGACCATCTCTTTGGTAAAATCGTTGACTTAAAAAATCATAACGTCATCTTACATCGCTAAGATGTGCAATTGAATTTAATAAAAAAATACAAAAACTAAACATACTATGCGCCCTGTTTTCGTATACAAAAAATATTCACAATATTTTAAAAATGTGAAAAGGATAGCGTGGTATGTATGTTACTATGTTACTTAAAATATTTAGAAACTAGAAATTGATAACAAAGCAGTATTAGATATGTATACTTAAGCAGTTAAGGAGTTTTAATTCATAAAACACGAGTGTGTGCCTGAGAATGAGTGTTTGCAGTTTCCAATGCTTTTCTGTTAGAATATTCTTCTATCATACTTCTTAGGCATCTTTACCAATGGTGAAAGTAGAAGTCTAGTTAAATAAAATACACAACGACATAACCATGTTAATGTTTATGATAAAGCAACAAACAGATTTCTTAGACTGATAGACTTAGTACGTAGGTACCTTTTATTATGCCTGAACTACCCTCACTAGTCTCCACTCTGGAATTCGTACCCCGAGCCCCAAGATACAGACTGTCGAGTTGGGGGCTCACTGGCAAATATTAAATTTTAACATAACTGTAGGTAGGTAATATTTTAAGCTACTTAGGTCATCTCGACTTGTTGTTAACCTTCGAACCTGCTTACTGTATTCCCTGGAGCATAAAATATTTTTAATTTTTTCTTTCAGGTATATCTATTACACATTTTAACAAAAAACCGAAATTCAAACCAAAAAACATTCTTGAAATAATACAAATGTGTACGTCACGTACAAACGACAGGCTACTCGGTCAAATAGAATGTTACATGGATGACTTGGTGGATTGTTTCGAGGAGTTTATCAAGAAGTCCATGCTGGTGATCTCTGTGGCAGTAGGAACTCTAGTTCTGATGGTGATGTACGTCCTCAAACTAATGTCTGAACGAGCTGCCAGCAGAGGGATAACTTGTGTCACGACAGGTATAAAATTACCTACTTAAGTAACTTATTCCAAGCTGTCACCTAATTCAGCTGCAGCAGATGGAAAAAGTAATAATAATACATAGCAGATTCCAACACATCAACTGTATGCGAGAAGCGCAGTATCGTAGACGTCTTTCGTTCAGCTGATGATGATACTTGTGATGTCTTTCCAAACTGTATTCCGGGCATTATTAGCGAACGTCGAATGTGAAATAAGTTGCTTGCTAGACACTTCGGTACACTCTGCTGTGTCTCATGTATGCTGCATGAGAGCTACAGGCCCGAGCGCCCTCGACGCCAGGACTCAGGCTTTACCTGGCAAGCCGTCGGGTCCTGGGGCACTAGAAATGGTCTTAGTTTGAATTAAAACGGCAAACAGATGAGGCTTATACCCGGCAATAATGAATGTATAGTATTGTAGAAAACATAGCTGCTGTTAACTTATCCAATTTTCACTAGCCGTCCGCCGACGCGAGGACGCTTGGATCGAAATATTTCCTACAATTTATAATAAACTTAAAGGGCCAATATATATTATTATTTTAGTTTTTAGAGGTTTTGTTTGAGTCGGGGTTTTTTAAAATGTTTTGATTATATATACATTATTTTTATAAGCAATAGTAAACCCTCAACAAATGCCGATTTAAACCGCTGTCAACAGAGGCCTGAGGATAAATTTGACAACTACTAATGAAAAAAAAAAACATAGGGACGCAGTATATATCCTTCTTATTCAGTTTATGAAATATCTTTTAAATTGGTCCAATATTGGAGGATGAAATAGGCGAGAGCCAAACCTCGAATTATGAATTATTACTTAGGATTTTTCAAAAGTCTCTCCGACCTCATTTCCTCTTAACCTGATTGAACGACCCGTGCCGCTGGTACCTATAACTTAACCACTAGCCCCTCACGCGTTACTATTCCATCTGCATACTATGTCTGCGTCGCGTCCTCGTTTTACGTCTCTTCTGTATTGTCCCGTGCCTAAAATACCGAATATTTTTCTCTGGAAACACGAGCTATGTAATTAATTACAAGTTTCATAATGACGTTGGTATTACAAGGTAATCCGCTGTACACATGGACACAAGATAAACAGAAATTCGAGAAACAACTGTTAGGAACTCGAGTTATGTTTGACTTTTTGGAAGTTTTCAGCCGACCTCGACGTCGTTCGCATGAAATACTTACTCATATTTCTGTCTAATTTAGAACCACGATTACACGAAAAAAATTGTAATAAAAGTAATACAATACATACATATATAGATGACTGCAATTAATCTACAAAATCAATCAATATACAAAATGTATCTAACTTTCATAACATAACATCACGCCTGTATTTCCCAAAGGATTAGGCAGAAGTTTACCTAAAGTACACCTACATTTCACCACCATGTAATAGAGGCGAGCCCATTGCTCTCAACCGGGCACTATGACTCGAGCTAATTTAACTTTCTTCTTTTGTCTATTTCAGCTAACACTGAATGCCATCACAAATTCTGCCAAGTCAGTATACAAGACCTCACAAAAAGCACAGCTAATATCCAAAATCCATGCACAAACACTAAATCTCTTCTTTACGCGTACTTACCCACTGCAAACGGCACTAGGACGGTTTCTTTGCAAGCCATTCCTAATACTCATTCTAATTTTGATGATAATGTTACGAAGGAAATTGAAATGTGTATCATTTCAAAGGTAAGTTTGTAGTCATTGATATAGTATGTAGAGCAGTGGTAGCCGATTGGTAACGGCCGCGACTTACGAATTGTAGGTCGGAGGTTCGAACCCAGGCAAGCACTTTATTTTCAGTAAGTTATTTCATAATCACTGCTCTCAAAAAGGTGAAGGATAATATCGTGAGGAAACCGGCACGAACTAGAACCAAAAATTCGAAGACATCTAACATCTATTCATCCTGCGTGGTGGATTACGGCCCTTTCCCTCTCACAGAGAGAAGGCCAGTGTCCCAGCAGTGGAAATATTATAGACTCATCATCATTCAGCCGAAAGACGTCCACTGCTGGACATAGGCCTCCCCCAAGCACCTCTACTTCGATCGGTTCTGTGCTTCTCGCATCCAACGGATTCCTGCAGCCTTCACAAGGTCGTCGAACCACCTTGTGGGAGGCCTTCCAACGCTACGTCTTCCGGTACGCGGTCGCCACTCCAGAACCTTTCGCGGCCCCATTCGCCATCTGTTCTGCGAGCAATGTGCCCTGCCCACTGTCATTTTAGTTTGGCAATTATTATAGATGATTATACGTAATTATGCTAAAGCTATGAAAATATCAGAGCAAGACTTAACAGATCCCCAGTTTGATAACATAATTTACACATCAGGAGTATTCTGAGCCGTGGCTAAATAATAACATCCGCACTGGTCGATCATGTTACGCTACGCTTGCCGCAGTTGGTCTGTGGATGGGTGACCATCTTTACATACCAAGACCCCGCCGTGCCTCGAAAAGCACGTTAAGCCGTTTGTCCCGGCTGTCATTCGTAGATCTTTAACAATAGTTACGGGTAGTCAAAAGCCCGAAAGTCTGACAACCAGTCTTACCATGGGGTATCGTATTACCCAGTAACTGAGTTGTGGAGATCAGATAGGCAGTCGCTCCATGTAAAATACTGGTATTCAGCGGCATCCGGTTAGACTGGAAGCCGACCCCAACGTAGTTGGAAAAGGCTAGGCAGATGAGGATGGGGAGTCTTGGAGAAATCGAGAATCGAAAAGGGAGTCCACTTACTACTTACTACCAAGTGAAACAGTTGTTATCAGTTGTTTTGTTAATACGATATGAACTGGTTATACTTAAGTGATTATGGGAAAACTATGATCCCAGCCTGGTCAATGTTTTATATGTTTTATCGTTAACAAATTAGAGGGTGTTGCAATAGAAATTCAAAAGAGGAATAACGGAGTCTATGTTTTCAGCCCTGTGATACCTGTAAACATACACAAGTGAGTGACGATTTGAAAAGTGCGAGGTGAGTTTATTTTTTGGTTTTAAAGTAACATATTAATTAAATACAAATAAGTCTTTTCAAACTTATGTTTCAAATTAATATTATTTCAAGTTTATTTATTTATTTATTAGGGACAAAAAACAGTTACATGCTACAAAATACACAAAAATACTTAAACTAAGATTTAACAAACATGTAAGCCACACCATTGTCCACGTTGTTAAGTTAAACAAATATCAACTTTATCGTAATGTAATTAAATTGATTTCAGAGTGACTGGCACTATTGAAAAAGTTATAAAAATGTTTGAAGTTGTAGCGTAAACTGAACTTTATTGTGTAGGATTTAAAGTTATTTTTCCATAAACTCATATTTGTTTACATTTTTGGCATATAAATCGCGAATGCAGGTTAGGATTATGTGTATACATAATAAACCTTACGATGTCTTCTTCTCTTTGTATCGACGGTACCTACAATGCGTGCCACGAAAGATGAGACTTGACACACCACGTGGTTTGACATGCGCAGTACACGATTTTAGGTGTCTTTAGCGGTATGAGGTCTGAGTGCGGGACGGGACCGGACGTCATAGGGGCGGCGGAAAGAGCGGGGGAGGCGGGGTCAAGTCTCATCTTTCGTGGCACGCATTGTATATCTATGTCCCACGTGAATCAACCACCCCTTTGGTCTCCAGGTCGCAAGCACGACTGCTGAGCGTGGGATCCTGGGTTCGATTCCCAGATTGGGCAGTGTTATTGGGCTTATTAATTAGGAATTTCTCAGTAACCCGTGTCCCGAAAGCACATTAAGCCGTTGGTCCTGCGCCTGATCTCTCTCCGATCGTGTTAGATTGCCGTCCCGTCGGGCTATGAGAGTGAGGGGAAAGAGTCCGCCTGTGTCTACGCACACACATGTGCACTATAATATCTCCTGGGTCGAATGCTAGTCTCCGTTGAGATTGGCCGCTATGGTCGAAATACGGTCTCCAGGACTATTATTAGGTACAGTCACCAAAAGAGATAAGTACAGTACCTACCCGGCGATAAATATTGCACATCCTTTGGAAAGAGACAATCGGCTAATTTCGGCTTCGTAGAACGTTATCTCTGTCGCACGAAATACAAACAACAACTATTAGGAGCTGTTAAAACAATTATGATTTGCTTCTATAATTATTTTTATTCTTTCTTTAAAATGGTTTTGTGTAAAAAGGTCGATGTGCAATATTTATCGCCGGGTACTGTAACTAGGGTCGTCGGATATAGTTGAAGTTTAGTAAGAAACCGATGGATGTTTTCTAATAAAATTTAATTTATTTAATAGAAAACTAACAGTTAATTCATCAGATTAAATTTCATTAGAAAACATCCATTAGTTTCATACTAAACTTCAACTATATCCGACGACCCTGGTTACTTATCTCTTTTGGCGACTGTACATCTATGGTTGCTTATGCCACATTAATTTTGGCATCAGATGAGTTGTTCAGATCATCAAGGGTATACATGGGTGAACGGACAATTGCAACACTCCAACAAATGGGTCAGTCTTTTCAGGAGTACCGCACTCGCACTGGATATGTCTAGATACTTTCCGTAATTTCTCGAAATGATGAGGAAAACCGCATCAAAATGAATTTTGTTCTTTAGGAGAACTAAGCAGACAAATGGATAGTCACGAAAAACGAATGTGTTTTACAATATTTATAAATTATAGAATATAGACTTCAGAATCCACAACAACTGAATTGGAGCAGTGGGTTAGCTGGGTACGTTTTTCATCAATGCATGAAAAAAAAACTCATATTTTCGAATTTCTTAGAGATAGGATTTGCTGACTCCTTCAACAACTTTAGGTAAGTACCTACTTGTATAATTTAAAAACTTTCAATTTAATTTTTTTTTTCAGAATCGAATACAAACTCACGACTACTACTAGGGAGCCGTCCGTGTCAAAAAGTGAGTGTAAAATAGAAGAATATAATAAAAATCCTAAAATCTAGATATCTAAACGTGTAATGTTAAATTCAGTGCAAATCTAGTGCTTACAATAATTATTGATTAGTGTCCTTTTCTGTATGTTGTTTTTCTGGGTGTTTCTCTTTTTTTTGGGTGAATTTTGATTTGTGCAAAGTCAAAATGAAGTCATTTATTCAAACTAGACTGAGAATGAGCACTTTTCGAACGTCAAAATTACATAAAACCGTCTACCAAAACGCCCTCCCTTCACCACTTCCTAGTGCGCTGGGAGGAAGAAGTGGCGCAACAAATTCTCCAGTAGCACAGCTATCTGTTCAAATAGAAAAACTCGATTCTATACATTAGTATGCCTGAAAGAAATAGGCTTTTTTTTCAGGATGGGAAATCATCAAATGAAGGGGTCATTTGATGATTTCCCATCCTGAAAAAAAAGCCTATTTCTTTGACATTGATTTACATTCTGTAACTACTTTTTATTAACTCACACCCTTTTTTTTGCGGATGCGAATCCTCATGTGACCCCTCCCGCTCTGGGTGGAGCGAAAGGGAGTGTCAGACTCTTACTGACTAAAACCCACCCGTGTTCCTTCCTTAGCCCTTTATGTTCCGGGCCAGCGGTAACCCTTTCGGACAATCCCGCTGACCCAGCAGGTTTCGAAAAAAATAGAAATAGAGAAATAGGCTTGCTTCTTATTACATGGGACTTAAACATAACTTAGACAATAGATATTGTGACTTATAACATCGCCTTGGATGATTCTGTAAAGGTGTTATAATTGTGGTTTAAATAAAAAACAGGAGAAATGTGGGTGTTACTTTACACCTCTGCCCAACCATACGGAAAATACAGCTGTGAAGCTATGAATGTTTTTATGTTTTCAGCCAGCACCCATCACTCATCTGCTTCTCGGTGTAGCTCCAAGGTCATAGCCAAACGACGCTCATGTTGCTCTTTATGCTGTAAGGATGAACGAACGAACCAAGCAGTTGCAAAATTGCTTCGCCCTTAAAAACCACACTACTCTCATAAAAATATAAAGATACCTACTCATTTTTTTCTTTTATAAGATTTTATTTTATATATTTTGTGCTTTATTATTTGAGTACATAACGTGCGCATAGAATGTTAGTTATAAGTTAGGTAAACAATAATTTTGTAGTGTAATTCCTATGTCTTGTTATTAATTTAATGTATACTGTAAATGGTCTATTATAACGTTATTTACTTAAAATATTAGGGTTCTAAATTTATTTTCCTTTCCATTGTTAAGTGCATCTTTGATTTTACCATTTGCAATTAAATGCAAATTAACCGACAAGTTCAGCCATTTTAATAAAATTAAAGAAGGAAATGACGTATTCATTTATTTAATCATCGCAAATACCATTGCAAAGACGGACTTATATAGTTGAGACGGATTAAAGACATTCTAATTATCTACTATTTACTCACCCAGTATTAATTTTGTTATAGGGAATGGGCTTGGTGTCCGGAACTCCACGTCAAAGTGCCTATTTTGCGTACCATAATTTTATTATATTGCTGGCTTCTGCCCACGATTTCGTCCGGGTGAATTATTTTATTTTAACATAAAATACCCATAACCCCACACACACACACACACACACACACACACACACACAACACACACTACACACACACACACACACTATACACTTGGCAATAATGTAGCTTCCCATTAGGTAGTGAAAGAATTTCAAAGATCGGGATCATAGACATATGAAAGATTTCTATGATCGGGATCGTATCAGTAATTTCGAAGATTGTCCCTTATCTACATACAAAGTCACAGATCTCTTTATTAACCGACTTCCAAAAAGGAGGAGGTTATATGTTCGACTTTATATGTTTTTTTTAATGTACATACGTTCACCGATGTCTCCGTCAATTATTATTATTTTTTTTTTTGATAGGTTATGCTCTCAAGGTGTTCCCATTGTCGCCAAGTTGGAATCTGATGAGGGAATCCCATGAAAATCGAGGGAAACTCTCAAATTTTATAGGCATACCTATAGCGATTTGGGTATTTTTTACAGTAACTCGTGCATTTGCTCTCGGAAAGCACCATTTGGTGAAGTGGAAATGATGATGAAGACCACAGATGGCCATTGGAACTACTCAATAATAAGTATTTCACGGGTTGCGATTCGATTAGGTACTTTAATGTGGACGCTAAGCAATTTATGGTCGTCACTATGCGTTTGTTGAAGTGGAGCTGATGGTGACTTCTCAATCAGCTCCAGTTCTTCTGGATCTTACTAGAACTCGTGACTTCTCAATCAGCTCCGGTTCTCCTGGTTCTTACTAGGAGAACTCGTGACTTCTCAATCAGCTCCAATTCTCTTCGTTCTTACTAGGAGAACTCTTCAACCATTAACGTCTCTGCATCGGGAAAAGCAATATTTTGTAAAAGGTGATGTGGTGCAGTTGACATTAAGCTATTGTAACTTACTGACCCACTAAAAACTGAAAAATAAATAACTGTTTTACAAAAAAAAAAAAACAACCGACTTCCAAAAAAGCACTACAAAGTGAAAAATAACTTTAATTTCGGATGTCGGTGGCAAAAAAATAAATACAGATCCAAAGACACCGAGACTTCCGAAATTAAAGTTATCTTTCACTTTGTAGTGGTTTTTTGGACGTCTGATGTTTTTTTTTTTTTTTTGTAAAAAGATTTTTATAATATTCGTATAGGTAGGCTAGAAATTTTGTCAACAATCCCTTAACGATACATAATCCCGAGGCAAATGGAGTTATTAGGCAAAACGAGCATGTGAACTGTAGAACCATTTTAACCAAATCGATGTGCAGTCTATCTTGATTCATGCCACGGACAACATTTTGTGGCTAACGGTTATTGCTGCCATTTATCCAAACATTTCATAGGAGAATATGAACCGATCGATCATATTGACCAATCGGCAAACGTAAGGGTCAGCGCAGACAGAGAGGAATAATTCCCGCGCGGTCTCGGGCATTTTCTTTACGGATCGCGTAGGCTCGAGCTTGGGTTTCCCGCATAATATCTTCGAGGACGCGCGAGCATTTTTTGTCAGGTTCAAGCATTTATGCACTTTATTGTAATAATTTTAAAGTTTATTTTCTAGTGCTCTCCGCTGCGCTCCGTTCTGTCTGCGCAGGCTCCTGCCTTAGGGTAGGTGGTACGATGATCTTCGTAGAGTGGCTGTTAGCCACGCTAGGATGAGAGTTACTGAGAATGACGTGTGACGAGATGATGACTAAAGGCTCCTTCAAACAGGCGCGACACGATACGCGACACAAAGGCACCGCAAGTCGCGGAACGAGCGGTGCCTTTGTGTCGCGCGCGATTATATCGCGTGTCTCGCCTGTTTGTAGAAGCCTTAATAGAGGTGAAGAAATATACATATGTACTGCAGGCGACTCTAACTAAATTGGAAGACGGGCAGACGCAGACGGCGGCTGATGGCAGCGCGGATTGGTATAGATGTCATGTCTTCGAATTTTTACACTAGGACACACTATTGCTCTCATAACAGTAATGGAAAACTATGTGGGGAATCAGTATAGGACATACTGATTCCTCACGTAGTTTTCCATGACTGTTATGAGAGCAGTAGTGACGAAATATGTAGATTACACAAAGTAGAGCGTTAACTTACCACAATTTTAGTGGTTCTGCGGTGGACCAATGGTGGCCCCATTGGTCCACTGCAGAATCACTAAAATTACTGAATGATCTGACAAGGATCTAGCCTTCTTCCTTCTTCCATGACTGTCGAATGACGTGTCTTTGTATACCCCTAATGGGTGACAGCAGAGAACGTGATGTTGAACCATAAAATTGGACGTCTAAGGTTCTTGTAAAACTTATAACTTTTCAACAACAATCTACTGTTAGAAACTATACCTACTACACTCTGTCCACTAGGTTATTCGTTTTTTGAGAGCTGCCTTAGAACGTAACTATTCCTGATTACGTAAAAGTTACCTTTAAAATTCGTAAAATAAATATATAAACTGTCTTAACTTATTGAATTATCTTATTCATAATTGTTATGCGTATTAAATTACGTTCTATCGTCCGTCCTATAAGTGATAGGATCGAAATGTATTCGCTTCAAATGAATAAATCGAAAACAAATTAAATCATTTTATTTATATTGCTTTGTATTTAATAATAATAAACCCAGGCATAGAAACCGCACCATTTTTTATTCGACAGCAAAAAGTCGATAATTGATACTACATTCAAATTAAAATGAAATTATCGAAATGTTACTGCAAGTGCTGCAATCACTAGTTCCATCTGTCAAAAAATGGTTAACATAATGGATAGAGTGTAGTAAACTTTACCAAAGGATTTGTAACACCAAAAAGCATTCACTTGACTCAAATAAAATTTCAATTGACACCTTCTTCTTCTCTTCGTTTAATGGCTTTTGCGGAAAAACCACCACAATTTAGCCAATGTCAAGTGTACTCGGGTTAGCCACCAAACACAGGAGGATAAACGTAAAAATAATTTTTATTTCCTAACAATCACAACTATATACAGGCAAAATTAAACAAAAAAAAAAAAAAAAAAAAAAGTAACTGAAATATATACTAAAACAAAAAAAAAAAAAAAAAACATGTATAATTAATAACATAACTAATAACAATAATTCATAATCTAATTTTGTTTACTCTAATATATTTACTCAATATATACACAAATCGGGAAAAAACAAGAGTTAAAAGGCATTTAACAGAAGAGGGGCGGGGAATATAACAAGGAAGAATATCATGCAGGGAGAAACGCATTTTACGACAGCTGAAAAAAATATGATCTAAGTTTCCTTCATCTAAACCGCATTCACACAGAGAACTATCTTTAACCTTAAGCTTGGTCAAGAAGACTGGAGTACAGCAATGATTTAGGCGCAACCGACATATAACAGAAGTGGATAATTTGCTTGTCCGCTGAAATTTAAAAAACCACGGTTTCTGGGGAATTTCTGGTTGAATGTCGCCATAAAATTTGCCTTTTACTGTTTTCGAAATTTGCCAAAGTTTATTCCATGATTTAAGCATATTAATTTTAAAAAACGAACAAATGTCGTAACTAAATGTTATATGATGGAGAAGAGACCCGGTGCTGATAGCATTTTTTGCACAATAATCGGCAGTTTCGTTACCGGAAATGCCACAATGACCCGGAATCCAAGCTATAACGACCTTGATACCAAGTTGATGACATTGGAATAAATAATTTCTTATTTTTAAAATTAGAGGAAATTTAATTTTGGATCGAAAAGGATTGGACAAGATGGATTGAAGGCAACTTTTGGAATCTGAAAATATAATTGAATTTGATAAATTGTGTGACTTTATAAACGCAACTGCTTCAAAGATAGCAACTAGTTCTCCTGTAAATACAGAGGTTACAGGAGGACATTTGAAATTTAAAATAATTTTAGTGGAAGGAATCCAAACTGCAGCACCAACTGGACTGCCATCAGAGGATTTAGAAGCGTCAGTAAAAATATAATGCCAGTCATAAAACTCTGAGTTAATATGGCTGAGGAAAACTTTATTTGCTTCTATTGTATTTTTATTAATTTTAAAATCCAGGATAACATTAGGCTGGAATGTTAAAGCCTCGTAAGGAGTCAAGTATAATGGTAATGAACAAGGAACTTGATAAAAAGGACCAGGAAGACGGGAGAATTGAAGAAAGGCCCGAAGAAGGCAGGGAATATCAATATCTGAGCGTAAACGACGGGGATCAATTAAACGAGAAATTTGATCTAACTTGGGAAGTAGAAGATGTTCAGAATTTTGAACAAGCTTAAAGAAAAATCTATTGGCGAGATACTGTCTACGAATAGAAAGAGGGGGGTCGACACACTCCACCTGCATGGCATTGATTGGAGATGATTTCATTGCACCTAAAATTATACGCAAGCATTTCGATTGGATTTTATCTAGTTTTTGAAGGCCAGACATATTACAAGGATCCAAAACAAAAAGACCATAATCCAAATGACTTCTGATTATTGCATTATAAAGTAGCTTTTGTGAGAACGGATGAGCACCCCACCAGATCCCAGAAAGAGAGCGGAGAATATTAATGTTTCTTTCACACTTTTGTGCTATATAATCTGTATGTTTTATACCTGATAGCCTAGAATCTAACCAAAGACCTAGAAATTTAACATGATTTTCTTGAGAAATACATTCATTGTTAACCATTATGTCTACACGTGGAACAATTCGTTTTTTAGTAAAAACGACCACAGAACTTTTGGAAGCAGATAAAGACAGGCCATGTTGAAAAAGCCATTCCGACAAATATTGGAGGGCCAATTGACACCTTCATATAGGTATAATTGCTAATCTATGGCTTAATATAGAACATCTCAAAAAAATTACAACTCATAGGTTTTGATATAAATAAAAATACTCTGTGGGTTTTGGTTATAAATTATTGTCAAGCACACAACATCATCTAAAAATGTTATAAAAATAAACATATTAATATGCGAATATGACGAAGCGTTATTCTTTTCCGGGTAAGCCATAATAATATTTTGGTAAGCAATGCATCGCGTGTGGATTGAAATTCAAATAAAACCAACCTCGAAATGCAAAATTTAGCTCTGATGATATCATTATTTTGTCGTCAGGTTTCTCTTTAGTTTTAAATTGCCTGCCCCGTTTAAGATTCTTGTACGATGACGTTATCAAATGCCCCATGCCGAATAACTATTAAGACACAACTCATGAACTGCACTGTCTAATTATGTCTAGGTTTCTACCTTCGGACACGTACCGGAAAAATGCCTTTGCGCTCCCAGCAAACAGCGGTGGCTCCAGCCATGACCGTGTACCGCGAATGGGAGCTTCTCACCAAAGCCGCCCTACACTACGTGTGGACGGCATACTGCGCCATGACCGGCAACTATATCGCCATCGGTACCGTTGTGGTGGTGCTGATCCTTAGCTTCCTGTTACCCGACATTACACATAAATTTCACGCAACTCAAGATCTCAAGTCCATGAAAAAAGTTTTAGATAAGATGTCGGTAAGAGCAAAGATAAAATTACCATCGGTGATTAACAATTTCATGAACTTTCTCTTAAATTTCTGTTTTAAAATCTGTCGATTGTCGAGGATAACCTGAAATAAAAAATAAGGCCGCAAACAAAGTCACATGTGTGTGAAGGGGATAACGATAAGATTCATATGACATAACAGCCTATAAAGTTCCCACTGTTGGGACACAGGTTTTATATCGGTGAAAGGGAGTCGTAAAATACACCACGCGGGCCCAGTGCGGGTTGGTAGGTAGATGTCACATGTCTTCGAATGTTTGGTTTTAGGACATGCCGGTTTCCCCACGATGTAATACTTGACCGATTCGAGAGCAGTGGTGATGGAATAATTTACACAAAGTGACTGTCTGGGTTCGAACCTACGACCTACAACTCGTAATCCGCGGCCGTTACCACTGCTCCGATGGGGATTGATTTGATTCAATTTCTGACTCCTAAGTCGTAGGAACTTACATCTAGTTTAGGTTTATTTTAGTCATAAGGATGTGTCGGATGTGGGGTGGTGTGGGGGTCTAATAAAATAAAATAAATATTTATTGTTTCCAGAATGAAGTAAAACTTGCTGAAGTGGCATGCCTTACAGTAGCTGATGAGATCTGTTACCTCCAATGCAACATGCATGATGACACCACGGAAACTGTTAGTACCTATCAGGTGGCTAGAAGGTATTGTATCTAATCAATTAGTTTCATATTGATGAGCTTTTTATTCACTGAGTTTATTTTTAACGTTATTTCAGTCAAAACAAAAGCTGCAAGACCTGTCCGCCTGCACTAGCCATTGCATACGACTGACGCAATCGGAACCAGCTCAAACTGAGAAAAAAGTTGGTTTTTTTCGGCGCTTATTCTTCCCCAATCGAAACACTTCCAATAAGGTCTGTCGTATAGTGATGAAATAAGTACAGAGACCTTATATTTGGGCCTTTTTAACACTTTGAATGATACTAAACGTACAGACGCCAGCACATCAAGCTACCCGAAACTGTCAAATTTTCGCAATCAATTTTGAGCCTCATGCTTTAGCGATAAAGTTAAAAATCTATTAAAGAAATATAACAGATTGTAGTAGCTTGGTGTGCTGGCGTCTGTACATAGGCGTAATCACAATAAAACTTCTATTGTGTCTCGTTC
Organism: Luperina testacea; assembly: GCA_927399505.1. Taxonomy (NCBI): domain Eukaryota; kingdom Metazoa; phylum Arthropoda; class Insecta; order Lepidoptera; family Noctuidae; genus Luperina; species Luperina testacea. The sequence goes on along the minus strand of OV656763.1, from coordinate 6,895,356 downwards.
AGCGTCCTTCGACTGATCAATTAGTAAGTTCACTTTAATGCTGCATCGTGTTTTTTTATGTTTGAGCGCGGTATCAAAACTGCCTATTTTCTTTTCCTTTGCTTTTCCGTCAGGCGCTGTGTTGAACTTCCGAAAACCGATTAAATCGCTGATCGTTGATGCTAAAAGTAACACGTCCGGTATGCCTGGCAGATCTAATGGAATTCCATTAATGATTATTTATTCCACATCCAGCTTAACACAAAATGCATATTCCCCCACTCACATGACTTTCTCATTTAAAAGGTTTCTTTTGTTAGGGCTAAAAATTTGTTCCTCGCTTCGGCCTCCACGCTAAGGTTTATAAAGTATGATTTTTTCCTGCAGGAAGTCACGCTCATGTCATATGTCTACACCGATTCGTTCGACGATAAAAACAAAACGGAACTACAACAGCAAGTAATCTAGTCATCAGTGTCAATGCAAGAAAATAATACTACTTGCAAATAAATATTGATAAATGAAAATGTTAGGTACTCAAAATATTACCTGCTCAGTAAACATACGCTGCAATAAATGATTAAAAGTTGAACAGCGGAGTTTTTGTTTTAGACCTATCTGAATTAACGTCTGCAATCACTACAGACCCACCGCAATCGTGGATAATGTATTCTGCAATACACTTAAAGAATTTATTGTCTCCTTTGTAAAGGTGAGTATATACACTAGAGCATTTACACGAGCATTTCTATGTAATGTAACTTTCTTACGAATGGTACAGTACAGGCAAAAGCTCAGTTTCTAAAACCATTTCCATGTAATGTAACGTTTCTGCGAATGCTCAACGCTGTGTTCGACGTAATGCTTACGGCGAGTGATCATTTACCTGTAACATTTCTTTCTACCTGTTGTTGATCTTGAAGAAGTAACGACTTGCCCCCGCCCGCGCATCTCACTCTGCGTCGCCCGCACTCGTGCCTTTGCTCGATAAAATGTTACATCAATACGCCCGTTGGTTTTTAAAATCAGGTAGTAACAAAACTTCGAGCGTCGTGTTCGAAGTGCGGTTCGATAAAATTTAAAAACGTCGGATGCTTGAAGTTCTGTTACAAGTAAATGCTCTAGTCTGTACTCCCCTTAAGGCACCACATCCACTAGCGAGAAAATCTCGGCAATAGTCTTGCCGGGCGCCAACATGCCTTCAAATAATCGCCGTAATGACATCGCGCATGAAAATATTGATTCTATTTTTGATGGCACTATCGTCGTGATTTTATAGACCGTGGAGATGGCGCCTAAGAATAAAATTATATATGCACTTGGTCTCACTATATCGATCACGTATTACTGGATTCCAGCGCTTGTTGAAATAAATAATAAATGACTAAAAGCTGCCTCAATAAAGTAACTATGTACTTACTAATTCCATGATCAGCCTTAATTGGCATGTCGGCACCAAGACAGCCACTCGATAGATGTGTCAATACGTGTCAAGGTAAATCCATAAAAATGGCAATGACAAAAAAATTCTAAAAATTACATTTATAAATTCCCAAGTACATAAATGACTATTTTTGTAGATAAAAATATAAGTGCAAAGTAAATATCTTTCCAAAATGCCAACGGCATTCCTAAGAAAATCATTCAGAACTGTTTGTGTTGATACTGTTCTTTTCTTTGCAATGTTTGTCTTAGTGGGTCATATAACTATAAACTATTGGGAAAGATACACGATACAAAATGAATTATATTCCATGAAACATAGCTTACACACACTCAAGGTAAATACAATATCCTATCCACAAGTGTTGATGAATATTGTTAAAAAAATAGATCTCAAAAGTTCTAAGATTCAATTTCATGTTACAGGATACTATAGGAAATATAGGAAAAGCATACGATAATCTTCACACCGAACTAAAAGACTTACTCTTTGAGGTCGATAAAAAACAGATACATCACAAGGATACACCAGAATGTCGGCACAAGGAAAAATTAGAAGCTAGATGTAAGGCCGAAAACAAGTTAGACAAAAAGCGCCGTGATTTTGAAGTTCAAACAGTGCTAACAACAAATAAAATGAAAATTGGTGTAGGAGTCGAGACGGATAATAATAAAAATCCACATTCTCGGAAAAATAAGGCCACAGGGCCCTCAGGCATAAACGCTTCAACTAATACAAAAAACCCTCCTAAATCTACTGGGACTCCATCGGATATATCGAACGAAGAAGACTACCTCCGCTGCCAAAAAGACTTCGCGAATTGCAAACATGTTTGCCACGGTGGCGGTGCGACTGATAAAAATTATAAATGACCTATTTCAATATGTATTTTTTTAAACACAACTCATTTTAAAAATATCTATTGCAATACTTTTTGTCCCCTTGAATTACATCCATTTAAGCCATTCTAAATGTAAACTAACTAAACTCTTAAAAATTGTAAATTCAAATATTATGAAATGTTTTTCAGATGTTGTGTGAGGTAAAAGTGAGAATTGAAGAGAAAATAGAGAAGATACGTTAGATTTATTTTGAATAAATATTTTTAAAAAACACTTTATTCGACATGTTTTTCTTTCACCTAGTTTAGTCTTATGCTTGACCTAGTCAATCTTGATGTCTTGACTATGCAGAACATTTCGGACAATTGAAGGTAACATTTTTTTCTAGTTCACAGGGTTTGTTTAGAAATACATCGACATTAGGTAAAGGCAAATTTCTTCTTGGATCCCATCCTGAATCTTTTTTCTCGATTGCACAAGTAAGTGCTTCTATAAGTTCAAATTGTCCTTCTAACTTCGGTATTTCTTGAGAAAACCGTGAAATTTTCAGTTCTAGTTCTTGGTACCTGTGCTTCATGCAGGCTACATTTTTCTGTAACAACATTTATTTTACACAATCAGTAAATAATTATAAGAGAGTAAGTTAAACTTAACCTTCTATTATAAAATATAGACAACTAGCTGACCCGGTCACGCGTTGCTGTGGCTAACGTTTTTGTGCAATAAAATAATATTGCGATTATAAATGGAGATGTGAGCTATTCTATCTTTCAAGTTGGATCAAACTGCACACGGTGTACAAATTTGATTAAAATCGGTTAAGTAGTTTAGGAGTCCATCGCGTACAAACATCGTGACACGTAATTTATATAGATTATCAAAAAGTGTTACCGCAATGTCTGCGATGCTCTTGTTAATGTTGTTTAGATCAGCACTAGAGTTGCAAGTATTGCAGTGATATTCCAGCATAAAATAAATGAGTCCTACGAGAGACGATAATATTATGAAGCTGCTGAAGCTGTCCACAAAGCTCGATGGTTGGCACGGTGGAGGAGTGCAACTAGAGTAACAACGTCCTCTGCGACTTCTTCTTGCACGGCAATCCATTCTGATCTTACTCTGCCGTTTTTTCCCAAACGTTTTAAGACCGCGGCGAGCCACCCTTGCTTATTATTATAGTGCTTTTTATTTTTTAAGTCACATTTCTACAATAATTTTGAATGGTTCTTATCAGCTCATAATTTGGTGTTTCACATTTTGAACTGAACCAATTTCCAGGTTGACAAATTGCCTTGACGTTTCTGTGCATTAGTCTATGTTTCTGTGATAGAATGTATGCATGTATGCACATTCTATTATCAATGGTCTTTAAGCAGCCAGTGTTTACGTTTGTTACACGAGCGCCATCTACTTAAATCGAGCCAGACTACCAAGACTATCGAAAACCTGCAAGTAGTCAGGAACTTATACAGCGTCTGTAGCTCTACCGTAGCTTGAAGGCTTGTGGTAAGTTCTAGGAGATGGCGCCATTGCTTAATTGAAGCTGCAGCGACTTAAATATTTAATTTCCAATTTCCACATGTCGACAAAACGGAATGAAGTGGATGGGTTAACTCCAGTCATTAGCGTTATCGTTAGTTCATCTATTATCTAACACTGTCCACCATCATTTTTGTCTGTTGGGTGTTTACCTGCATATTCATTTGTTTACTTTAAAAATACTTGATTCATGACTTTTAAAGTAGTGTTAGTTACTTTTGCTATCTTACATTTTTATCGGTATCAGGAAGTGAGAATAGCCGTTAAATTCTATGCACGTACCTACTGATTCATGATGTGGCAATTTCAATGCTAGGTATATTTGCCGATTGTAAGGTAAACTCGAACAAACAACGGATGCTGATTATAGGATCCAACAGATCCAAGAAAGGAGGTTCTGATACGGGTATACATTTGCTCACAGTATAACTTAAAAACGCAGACATACTTAAAACATAAAGAGGTTTGTCTCATGATTAACGAATCTATTAATGTACATGATGTATAGAAACATGGAGATGCAAGAAACATACATAATCATGAAATGACGTCAGACTGGAGAATAACGACAAAACCTCACCCGTCTATATTAGACTAGTGTAATAAATATACGATTTTAGACCGTATATCTAACTTGATAGCATACAGATTAGCATAATTATCATCCAGTAATACCTACATTATTGCATTAGTTAGAACTTATTTTATAGTAAAATGTAGTTCTACTTGTTATTAGTATTGACGAAGGTAACGACCGACACCATGCCTTTCTAGATATTCTAGGTAAATTCGATAACATGACTACATAATATCAGATATTCATAATACCTATAAGTATACTGTTTGAGATGTGTTGTGAACCAACCGGTTATAATGATAACCGAACGAAGTTAGAAGTAATGAATGGAGGCCCTTGATCTTCAGCTATAAAGAATGCTTCATTATTACGTTAGAGGCCGGTCAAAGTGCTTAATCGCTTTCAAACCCTAACATTTTAATTTTTTTTGCTTTCATTGTTTTAATGGCTAGTATTGTATAATTGTCCACCAAAACTCTAAATACCTCTCTGAATTTATGTATTTGGAACGGTTTCCGGTAATCATTGTCTGCAGCCTATTACTGTTAGCAGCTGGGTAGCTAGGCTAGGCATTCTACAGGTCTCTCAGAAATACGTATATGGAACTAAGTGGCTGGTCCATTAACTTCTTGGAAATGCATAAGTTAGAAGTTTAGTTGCGTTAGGCTATTGTGCACAATATTCAAACCACATCGTACAAAGCCTCCCAGACTCCTTATGCCTTAGCTAGCTGAGGTCGGATCACTCGGTAAGTTGCCGCCATTTCGACGAGACGTTAGAGAGGGACGGGCTTATGCTGTTTACCCGTTCGCTCTCATTGTATTCCCTACTTGGATTTCGTTTTACATTTCGAGCTTTTAGTGTTGGGATGTACATAACGATACCTATATCAGTTATACGTTTTATCGTAATAAACTGTAAACCAGTTTATCTACTTCTTTACCCCAGTGAGAACATTATATTATACGTTTTCCTCTTCAATTCTTCCGTGTCAGTCGTTAGGTTATCATCAATTTCCTTTCCATTCCTATAACCCAGGAACCTTTATCTCTCTTCATCATCTTTAGTCTTTGTCTCCCCTTCCAGACATCAACATTTACTTTACTTTAATCGCTCTTTTAGTCACATACATTTTATCCTTCCTCATCATGTGCCCACAAGACAAACGGTTCTCTTTCAACTTTTCTGTCATTGGCCCCACATTTAAACTTCCTCCAACATACCTACTCTCATACCGTACTTTTACGAAATGAATCATTTTCCTACCTATCTGAATTTTGTCTTTTTCTCATTGGAATTTTAAGATTTTATCGACAGGTAACGGGCAGGCCTAGCGGCTCGCTCGTACTGGCAGGCAGCGGCGCGACGCGGCCCGCGTTGTATGATGTCATTCATACACACACTCACACAACGGACTCCGTGTGCAGGCCCAGTCAACTGTGTTTGGATTGGTTGGCTCAGCTTGTGGGTTTGATATAGGGCTTCCAGTACCAAAAAACAAATCATAAAAATTCGATGTTAAATGGCAACTTTAACGTTTTCTGTCAGACGTCAAAGTTTAAATGATAAAATTCAAACGGTTCAAAACAGTTAATCGCTTCGTGTTAAATTGTTTTTGTTGTCGTTTTGCCTGTATTTCGTGTGATTTTCCGTTCAAAGTGCGTCGAGTTGAGTATTCTTCTCCGCTTTTGCATCGAGACTTCGCATACGGGACCCTTGACGCTGCATTGGTTGTTTACCGAGCCTAGTTACTCTTATTTTGTGTTTCTTGGTCAGTGAATCGGTGAAAAATTATGAGGGACAGTAACCGAAAATGTGCGAAATGCAATGCATCCACAGCACAACATTCGGACCTGGTCTTACATCGTTTCCCGAAACCAGGACCTTCCAACGTAAAGCGGTATGTATTTATGTAATTTAATTCAAAGTATGGTACAAAATTCAATCAGCATTAAAATTCTGTCGTTGATAAAAAACTAACCCTAAAATTATGTTTTTAGGTTGGTAGCTTGGGCAAAGTTTTGCTACCCCGAGGAGAACTGGAATTCTGTGGAATTTCAGAGAAGCCTCTATGTAAGCCATAAAATGCTTTGTTCGAAGCATTTTCCCGAAAGTGCATTTGTTCAAGACCATTTGCAAAGGAAAAAGCTGCATAGATATTCTATTCCATCTGAACTCTCCTTCACATCAACACACAGCTCTCCAGTTGAGATGTCCAGCAGCCTGGAACTTCAAGAGCATCTGAATCAATTGACTTATCTGATGTAAGTTTTATTTAATTAAATATGTATTAAGTATGTTGCAAATGCCTCGTTGGTGTAGTGGTTGCAAGTGCTACTGCTGAGCATGCGGTCCTGGGTGCAATTCCCAGGTTGGCCAAAAGTGTTATTGGGTTTTCCTTTCTGGAATTTCTCAGTAGCAGCCTGGTGTCTGGATTGGTGCCTGGTTGCTGGCAATATGCTCGCCCCCTATTACATGGGACTTAAACATAACTGGCGAAAGGTGGGTGTACTTAGGTACACCTACTAACCTTTTGGGGAAATAATGTGTGATGTTATGTGATTATGTTTACATTTTATCATTACATTCGTCTTCTCGCATTAAAAGTGTACAATCTCAGAATTTACTAATTTTACAGGAGGACGTTTTAAAGGTTTTAAGACTAATAAACTTCCACCAATAATTTAAAACTAACCAATGCGCGATCTAGCGAATTATAGCGGGATTTGTCGAACTACGTTCTTTTTTCACTTGAGAAAATATTTGCGATACTAGACATTTCTGTATACTTAACTCGATGTGGTTTTATTTTTTGAGATTGTACACTTTTAATGCGAAGAGACGATTTTGTCTGTCTTACATTTTTTCTTCTAAAATTTCACATGATTTTGTCTGTTTTAGTATTCACATTTGGAACAGCCCGGAACTTCAAAAGCAACAAGTTCATCTATTGATATTATACAGACTCAAAACTCATCTGGTGTAAGTAAAATTTTTTTTATACATAGTTTTAGTTTTCTGTTCCATACTAAAATCGCCACCTTTATAAGATCACTCTTGTATCCGTTAGTTGTCACAGTTTTTTTTTCAATAACTACTTACATGCTGAAAGTAGCTTTTAAGCAAAAACATGTATGCTCTTGTTATTTTGTATTTTAACATCTTTTTATACCATATTTTTAAGCAAATAAATATTATTATTATTATTAGAGTCATGAAATTATGAAACTATTACATTATTTATTATTTACATTCCTCTATTTTTTGTTTTAGTTTAAATCCATTGAAAAAACTGATCGAGAAAAGCGACTAATAAACAAGTGCAGAAGAAACTTACGGAAAATTTGTAGCCTACAAAAAAGAATAAAAAAACTGAAAACACAGAAGATTTTGGAGGCTCTCATTGATGATGATGCAGTACAAGAGTTGTCAACTGACCTGACTAGTTCTTTTGCTGTTTTATTACAAGGGCAAATGTTAAATTGCAAGAGAAAAACAAGAGGACGCCGTTGGAATTTGCATCAAAAAATTCTCTCTCTAAGGCTATACAAAAGGTCACCTGCCACATACAGACTACTAAGACGTCTGTTTTTTCTACCTTGCCAAACAACACTCAAAAACTTGTTGAATAAGATTCCTTTAAAACCTGGCATCAACAATCATCTTTTTGATGTTGTGAAAAGAATAGCTGCACAGAACAACCCTATAGACAATGAGTACAGTTTGTTGTTTGATGAAATGTCGATTAGAAAAAATTTGAACTACAATTCAAAATCTGATCAGATAGACGGATTTCAAGACCATGGAGAAGAGCATGGACGAGATCCACAAATAGCAAGTCATGCTCTAGTATTCATGATTTTATGTGTGAGAAAAAGAATGAAACAGCCTGTGGCATATTACTTGTCAGGAGATCATGTCACTGCAGACAGATTAATGGTCTTGATCAAAGAGGTATGTTATTGTATTGAAATTATTGTATTTACTGTTTAGTTAACTGAAAATCATTTTCTATTTTTGACCCTATGTTTAGCATAGTTCTAGTCAGCTATAGCCAGGAACTGATAAAATTGTATAGTGCAAAAGTTACCATGGTGTTGCGTGGTGGTTGTTTCTAAGTAGGTAATAAATATATACAATGTTTTTTGTAAAATGATCATCATGCAGCCAGGCATGGCACAAGTGTATTTACTACGCGCGTGAAATTCATTGCATACTTGTTTGCTCATTGTACAAATGTACACTATAAACAGGTCCTCTACATATCAATATATATAAAAATGATTGAATTTTCCTACTAAATATTATTAACCTAACTTAATTTTCTTATTACAGGTCCTCCACGCTTGTTTTGATGCGGGCATCACAATTGCTGCAACTGTTTGTGATATGGATGGGGTAAATAGAAGAGCACTATCACAACTAGGGGCATCTATTGAACAACCATATTTTAAATTTGAGGAGCATGAAATTGTTGCTCTACACGATACGCCCCATCTTCTCAAATGTTTTAGAAATTTATTTCTAAAATACAACATTAAATGCAGCACTAATGTTGAGTGCAATGGAAAACAAATTGCAGGTAATAATATATTTAAATTTTATACTTTTACTGAGAGTATTACCACTAAGAAATTCTCATTTTTAATTGACACACATGTATTTAGCTGACTAGTAACATTGAAAAAAAAGCCAGTGAATTGATTTTGACCCACTTCTAATGCAGATAATGAATATTACGTCTTTTTCAGATATCGCAAAGTGGAATCATATAGAAGAATTTTTTGAATTGGATAACAACAACCCATTTTTCGTGTTTGCGCCTGCCCTAACGAAGAGCCACTTAAATCCGAATAATAAACAAAAAATGAAAGTAAAATTAGCCGCGCAAGTTTTGAGCCATACAGTGTCTGCTGGAATGTATGCAAAAATTACCCAAGGTGAGTTGATATCATATGTTAAAAAATATCCATTTATTCAAAAATCTGCTCAAAATCGCCTCCTGCCTAGTAATGTCTCCCTGCTGCTAGGACTTAACTTTTTGGCTTCAAGTTTAAAAATTTAGGGGTTCTATGATTTTATTATCTCATACTTATTTAGTTTTTTACAATTCTACCACCCAGAGCCATTTTCTTTTTTCTTGTGTCAATTGTTTATTACAATTAAAATGTTTGATGTTCTTAAAAACCCTTTTACATTATTTTTAAATAACATATACTTACATAAACACTAAAAAAAAGTGTCTATTTTTACAGGAGAGCTGCCAACAGAAGCACTTGCTACGGTCAACGTGCTAAACAAAATCGACCAATTGTTTGACAGCTTAAATGCGGACTCTCCAAGTTTAAAAAGAGGCAAAAAATATTCGAGAAATATTTCAGACCGGAGCCCTCATTTTGCATATTTCAAAGAAATGAAATTATTTTTTAAAAACTGCCAGTTTATTGGTGCAAGGTCGAGGGCACCTTCGCTGGATGGATGGATCCAAACCATGGCGGGAGTGGAAAGATTATGGCAGAATTTAAAAGAAAAATATCCCGAAATTGGGAGTTTATCCACCAGGAGACTGCAACAAGATGCCTTGGAAAATTGTTTTGGGTGTATCAGGAGTAATTGTGGGTCTAATTGCAACCCAACAGTCTCGCAATTTGTTGCAGCTTTAAAAACAGGAATCATTTCAAATTTGTCGGCACCAAGCTCAGCAGCAAATTGTGAGACCGATGATGCTGTCATTCTTGACAACTTAAATTTATTTTTGACCCACAATTCTAAACCTGATATGGCTCGTCCATCAGCAGTAAGTGATGAGGCAGATTGTTGCAGTTTATCCATGGATCAAATGGACGAAAATACTGGCGAGACGCAAGCTTGTGCCTATGTTTGTGGTTATATCATTAAGAGATTGGAGACAAATTGTGAATCGTGCCTTCAATCATTAACCTCCTCTACGGATACTGTGTGCCATTTGTTCACAATATTTAAAGAATATGAACATGACAAACGAAGTCTTAAATATGCCAACATAAAAATGGTTGAATGTGTAGAGAAAAGTGCAACAATCATGTATGATTTTTTAAATAAAAACGCACATAAGAGGAGGGTTAAAGATTGCATTAAAGAATTGCTGCAAAAAAATATTAATTTTGATTTTCTAGATAGGTGTAGTGAACATAAAGAACAAAATTTAACAAATATAATAAATGCAATATTTTACATAAGCATTAACAGATTCTGTAATGTACAAAACAGGATGTTTGTTGAAAGTGCTGCGCAAGCTAGCCTACAAAAGAAAATAAATATATTAAAACACAAATGATAATTTTTTAACGTGCTGTGTATTGTTCTTTCTATTTGTGTCCTAATAACATATAGTTCTTGAATGTACGTGTGGATTGAGAGATCTTTTCGAAAAACTCTTCCAATCCCAACCAAATTATAAGAGGATTTAGGAAATAATTGTGAAAACTTCATGGTAAGGTATAAAATTTGTGAAACCTTAACAAAGAAAGTTAAAACTCATTAACTGGATCTTTCAATCTGGACAACTGAAAAAGCCATAAAGCGTATCCAAGAATATACTGCCTAATTGTTTATAATTTGCATTTTATTTAATTGTGAAGGATTTGTGAAAGCTGCTAAACAAAATTTCGATTCGTTTCAAAGCCATGTTTAAGATTTATAAAGATTTATATGGATCAGTCAGAGTGGACAATTTTCAATTGAGTGATCTTGTAAAACACGACCTAATACTGAAAAAGTATGAATAATTATCATGTTTATTGCAAATTATGCTTCTGGGAAAATTTGTGAAACAAAAACCATTCATATGTTATGATGAAATATATAAATGCTTAATTTATATTAAATGTTTATTCTCGTTCATACATATTTAACAAGACAATAATCACACAGCCAGAAAAATCCTTTAAAGTTCTAAATAAAAATGTTAATTTCATTAAGTTTATGTGACGAGAAACAGGAAGAATACATCACAGGATGTAGAGATCGTTTAATTTAAAACTGCACGCCCTTCCTTTAAAATTACTATTCAAACAATTGAAATGTGTATGCAAAAAATATTGGAGGGGCGCGTAATTTTGAATTAAACTAGGTATGTCTACCAACTTAAAATTTTTCTCATTGTGTATTTTTTTAATCCCCTGAATTTCGTACTGCCTACTGTAAACTTGAAATCACACTCATTATAAATATACATTCAGTTACAAAAAAAAAAAAAGAACAGGGGAATTTATACAGCTAACTAAAGTAAATTTTGTATTTTATGGATTCGTTATAAATTGGATTGTATTGTATTAAATAATTTAATATAATGGAATACCCTTTTTAAAGACACCATACAAATTATAGATAAAAATGTAGTTATTGTTTGTACTTTAGTTTGTTTTGACAAAATGGTTAAAACAACCATTAATAAACAATCGTTTACGTCGTTGGTACTATACTCAAAATAAATAATATTTTATAAACAAGTGTCGTGTAGGTACTGATATGGTTTCCTTCATAAATAAAGTTGTATACATTTTATACTATGCTTTTATTTAATTCTGTTTTTGAACTTCAAGTAACAAGAGCACGTTCTAAATAAATTACTGATTCCTTTTATTATCGAAAACTCGTTAATAATATGAATTAGTAGTTTGTTTTAGAGCGAGCTCTTCCTGATAAAATAAGAAATTAAAATTATTTAAAATCACTATAGAACACTTTCAAATTTCGCGCCATATTGAAGTTGCCAAAGGGTCTCACTAGCGGCGCTAGTAGTCATACTTTTAGACCAACATTTTTGTACGAAGATGACGTTCTTCTCCGCTAGGAGTATTAGTGTTCTGTGTCCGTGTGACTTGGTCGTGTCGTGTTGACCCGCGTGCCTGTTTACATTCAGTACACAGTGACTGCACGGCGTACACCCGTGTCTGTGATTTAATTTATTATTTATATTAGCTAGCTATTAGATAGTTCACTCAACATGGCTAACAACAGGGCTACCAAATCTGGATTTGCTGCCGAAGCACAGAGAAAGGTAAGTTTTGAACTTGTGATTTTGAAGCTATAACCCGACCATGTGGTGTAGTTCCATTTTATTTTATAGTTTGATGTGGGAGTGGCTCTTCGTAAACAGGCCGCGTTGCTCGGCTAGATTATTGATTGGGGATGCTGTGAGGTCCAGAATTGTGTTACAAGGACTCAGCCGTGACCTACTTTTGGGAACAGATGGTGTGACCTCGTTAGCGGAGATACAAGGGACAGATGGTCGTGAATATGAAACGTAAGACTGTACTCACGCGTACACATCAGATGAATTTCTGTATTCATTAATATTTAATGTAGCACTTGCCTATACGACGTAGGTAAGCACCTTCAGCAATCAATTTTGGTTTAAAACTTAAATTACCTGCCAATGGTCGTTCCGCGCCTTCTCAAGGCGCCATCGCGCCACCACCACCGTCAAGGAGGGTAGGGTAACGTTGCAGGTGATATACTATAAATACAGTACACTGTGGTGAGTACACTTATTGACTACACATATACATATAGGTACGGTACCATAAACAGTCGAGTAAACAGGTTAGTGGTTAGGTAAGCCTTAAAAAAAACTGAATCACCCATTCTAAAATTATTGTTTGACTGTACCTTTGCCATTGTTGTAAAAAAGTTTTAAAAAACTTAACGGCGCGAGACGGTATGTTCCCAAATGGACTGTTTAGTATGAGGTCATTTTGGTAGGTATTATTTTGTAGAAAACAAATTCTCAATAGGACTTGTTTCTTTCCTACTGGTAAAATTAATTTTGATAAGTAGGTATACTCAGATAGGTACGTGTAACTTGTTTTAGCCATTATTATGGAATCTACAATAGTGTTTAGAATAAAGGTTATGTGACATAGGTATCTACATTCCAAGGAAATTTAAAGTAGATAGGCACTATATTGTATACAAATGACTCGGTTTAGCATTTAAATACAAGTAACGTATAGTCGCATCACACGTTAACATTGAAGCAAGGTTACAGATGAATCATTTGTCTTCTTTTTTATAAAAATAAAAGTTGCACCATATAAAAGCAGAAACCTTTTTTGTTAGCAACGTAATGTCAATGTTTCCAGGCCATAAATAGAGTTCGAGGAGACTAGATCGACGCGTTTAATTAATTAGGCAATTGATTTTATTGTCTATTGTGACATCTCGTTTATAGAGGACGTAACTATGATCATCATTGTTCTAAAAATAGGTCTCTAATTATGATTTGCCTTCTGTTTATATCACTGGTAACAGTCGTAACTACAACATTATTCAGATCATGATTTCTTAGTATTTATCTATTTACTAAGCACCTCCATCAAATAGGATCCCACTCAAACTTAACATTCTCAACAATACCTAAACGGTCATTGCTCCAGCAACGCTCTGCCAGCCAACCAAGCCTTGTCGTCTTGATAACTACCTAAATAAATATTAATTATGCCTTCACACAATGTTTAAATTCATGGGACCGTAGGTTTAATTTACATTCCGTTACTTTTAAAAGCGAACCAAAGATCTGTGAAGTTTTATGGTCTTGTAATTATCAGTCAGGACACCTTTCTTCCTGCACTCGCCGCCTGCGCACCGGTTGCATGTGGGTCAAGGAGGATCAGTTAACACAGCTTTTACAACCGGTTTTAGAACATTTTTGTGGGAGTCCTTAACCGCACTCAAGTGGAAAGAATATGGAAGAGTTTCTTTAAAATGATTCATATTTTATAAGTCGCCAATCCAATGAACACCAAAATAAGTGTGTTTTCTGACTGACAAACAGGTACGTGAGGCTATGCGCCTTATCAGTAAAACGAGTATGCAGGTCAAACGGATGGACGTTTATATGTATTAGTTACTCTCTTCTTCTAATTACGGAGTTACAGTTACTTTCAATAAGACTAAAAACATAATGCGTATGATAAGTGAGGACCGGGTTAATTAAGTATTATTAGAAGGTGACAAGACCATAACGTCTTGTTGATAATGTTCACTACATTATCATCTGTTCAACTTGGATTAGTCACGACTCACGAATCTTTTCGTGCCCGAATCCTCACCTCACCAATAACTTGGACGAAACAGATGTTCAATTAGCTCAAAAGAATTTATTTTATACTAATTCACCGAGACGATGACTCATATAAGGCTTGGTTCTGTTACACCACACAGTACCCCACCTTATAAGGTATGGCCTTTACGCAGGATTCATTTATATGGCTTAAATGCAGGCCACTTTCAACCGGCCATATGTTCAAGATTGACACTTGACCAAATTTCTCTTCGATATTTATTTTAAAATGGAATTCTATTTTGCTTGCACAAGCAACTTGGCAATTTTGTGCAAGTTAAGATACATAGATTAACAAAAAGGTGAAGATCGTATTACCACTTGTGTGGCCTGACTTGAAATATGATACATGTCAATAGTATTGCCTCACTTTAGTCGTTGTTTTTCCTATGATACTATCATATTCAGCACGTAGGTATGGCCTTACTATGGAGGATGGCGTAAGTTTAACTGAAGGATATAATCGAAATTAGTTCTTGTTTAAACTTGAAGTTATCCCCATTTTTGCGAATTAATACTGGTTGCATTGCATTGACCGCGTCTGACAGCCGGCCTCGCGCGGTGACCCCATTCCTGTCCCCTTACTAGTCAATGTTGAAGCCATTGTTGACGATGGCCAGCTAAGCTGGATATTTTTCAACAATTCACCTTAAATCAACGTTGATTGACCTAATAAAAACTATTTGCGGTTATCCTTTATCGTTTCATTTGAATTATGAATGTGACAGTGTAACGTAAGCTGTATTTCCTCAAGTTTTTCATTGCTGTAGCTATAGTCTATGATCTGACGTAACTCCTAGGACGTGCTGCTTCAAAAGACTAAAGCCGTTGACATTGAATCATACTTATTTATGGCTACAAACGTTTTTGTTACCGATTCCTTGTATGGTCGTATGGCGATTAGTAGTGAATGAACGCTTTAATATCATTACATCAGTATTGATATTCGCAATCTTATCCTTGTCGGCCTCCTTTCGCATCTGCTCATGACCGAAGTTAGCTTAAAAAGGGAAGGGATCAAATGACGTGCCATGAATGTTACCATTCAGTCCCAATCAAGCCATTTGTTCATTTTCATTACCAGTTTATATTAAGTTACTGTATTCATATCAGTGAAATTAACTATTATAGTTACCAAACTAACGAATTGATAGCTGCCATATTTATCGAAACTAACCTAATTCTTCCAATGACCTTTTGTTTTAGCTTGATAATGACGTTAACTAGCAACGGAGTAAATTAATTGAAAATAGTAATTAATGACATTGTTAGATTGTGTAAACCTAAATGTGGAAACACTAATAAACTACTAGCTAGCTGATAGTGATAACTGTTACCTATGGTTGGTACTGTTATAATAAATTATATTCGTGCACATAGTACATTTTACTTAAATATAACGTGTACCTAGTACTATTTACTTATTTGGTTCAGACGTCAGACCATTTTTTATTAAGCATAGTGCAACAAAGTTTAAACAGGACGTTGCTTACAAGAAAGCACTTCCTCTAGCTTCTAACACAAATTAGACAACGCTTCGGAATATTAATTAAAGGGACGAGCCTATCGGTTCGACCAATCTGGGACAAATTAAAATTCAGATACCTTCGTTGTTTATCCAAAAGCAGACAAGTCCACTTCCATAGTAACAAATATTTCTTAACTGAAACTCGGTACATCCTTAAAAGCAGGTTGTGAGAGACCATGCTTTTAATTTTTTAAGGTTACAAACGTCTAACATACCGGTCTCTGAGTCACGTTTGAATCCTTGGCTGGTTACGTCATCGTCATCGTGCGCATGAGTTGTTTTCGGTGGAATACTAGCATTGTTACAGGAAGATTTGATTATTTCATTATAATTCTATCGAATTTATTGATTCATTAGGCGCTTTGGTCATCTTTAATGACTAACTTAACAAACATTCATCGCAAAATTAAACCTTCTTAGCGTGCACGTATATAATAAAAATAAACAAGCGCCCATCCCTCTAGCGGCCCTACCTACATTTGGATTGATTATTTCACTCTTTTACTCTATAAATTGAAAACTCGAAGGCTTGATTCCAGTATTCTTCCAAGCCGTTTAGTAGGTAAACAGAACGGGCACATTTAATTAGTACAGCTGTTAGTGCACGTATCAAATACACGGTTACTTCATTATAGTCACGGAGACTGTCCTATCGCACACTTTCATAACAGAACGTGATGCGTATAAAATTATTTAATGATAATACAGTCAATAGTAGGTAAAGAATTTGGACGACTTTGTGGACGTACATACTATTCCAAATTTTCATATTGCTAAGTAGATGACATGAGAACTCAATCATGAACATGACTTTATACAATACTAGATGCCCGCCCCGGCTTTGCACGGGTAGATATTGGTATTAGAAAAAATAAGATATATAATAAGGATTTTTCAGCGTTACTTTTGCATATTTTAACATGGAAAAGTAGTTATTGTGACATAACTGTAATAGTTAGACATATGGTATAGCGGTTTTTTTTCTAGATATTAATCTCCTCTATAAAACTGTAGTACTTTGGGTTACATTATCGAATTTTTCATACGGATGCCTAACTTTTTTGAAAATATTCTATCGTCCATGTTCATTAGGGATAATGTAGAATTATGTGAAAGAATTTTTCAAATCGGTCCAGTAGTTTCGGAGCCTATTTAATTCAACAACCAAACAAATCTGTCCTCTTAATAATATTAGTGTAAAAAAAAAAAAAAAAACCGACTTCAAAAACCAAATAAACACTAAAAACTTAAAAATAATATTAAATTGAAACTATAATTAAGAATAATTTAACCTAAATAACCTTACCTAACTTTAATCTACACTATATTTTACAATTTAACAGTTTTTGGAGTCGGTGCCAAGCCAAGTGTATCTATCTAATTGGGCCATAAAATATTCTCCCTTAATTTTTATTACAATAGTTTACGAGAATAAATTAATATCATATTATTAGGTAAGTACTGATATTTTTACAAAGCTGTTAAAAGTTTTAGTTAGCGCTCGATAGATGGCGTTGTACCGTATTCTGAATCGCGACATGATTTCGTTACCGAGAAACCTATGAAGATCAAATTGTATTACTTACGAGTTTCACATTTCGTCCGCAAGAGCGCGCCACTATCCGAACAAAAACAACTCCGTCTTCTGTTGATATTCTGTCTTGTGTTGTAATTTTTTTTTTCAGTTTGTTTGGTTGATTGTTAATATTTTTTGCTGATATAGTACCTTTTTTTTGGTTAATATTTTGTGAGTGCGGGCTTGGCACCGACTCCAAAAACTGTTAAATTGTAAAATATAGTGTAGATTAAAGTTAGGTAAGGTTATTTAGGTTAAATTATTCTTAATTATAGTTTCAATTTAATATTATTTTTAAGTTTTTAGTGTTTATTTGGTTTTTGAAGTCGGTTTTTTTTTTTTTTAAAAATAATTTTATTTTCTAGTTTTTAGTTTAAGTTTGTACATAATTCATAGTTTGAAGTTTCTTATTTCAATTTTTAATAGAAAGAAAATTAATTTTGTATAATATGGGTAGGCCTACTAAACGCGCTGCTCAAATGAGACAGCGCCGTTTGGAAGAAAGTAACGACGAAACTTCGATTTCCCGTTATTTCCTATCCCGTTGGTATTTCGTTAAATCCTGACTTAGTGGGTTCTATGTGGAACGCCCATGCCAAGTCGATTTCACTTTTTTGTTATTATTAATTTTATTTTTCTTAATTTTTAATGTCGTAGATGGACAAGGATTACAATTATACACATACACAACACATATACAACTGTAAAAAAAAATGTAGATTTATCAATGATAAATTACACCTTTACTGTATTATTGTTACAATTTAAAAGCGCCCTTAAAAGCAAACTGGCGTAATGTTATGTTATGGTATGGCTTAAACTATGCATACACAAACAATCGCAGCAATCGCGAGACATGTGCTGTCGATTTTTAAAGATTTCTATCGTCTATGGTTAGTCCATCACCTCCTGACCTGATGATCACGAGACCAAAATGGCAAACGCCCTTCCAAACATAAAAAAAAAATAATTTACTAAATCAGTCGATGCCTACTCCTTACTGTTAAGGAGTCGTACCTTCCATCATCAGCTCAGCTACATGAGATGATGATCACCATACGCAAGTACTTAAATTAATTCATAAGATTTGCGAAAAATGATGTTTGGGCCCATAAAATTTGAGGGTTGCCCTCGATTTATCCATGATCCAATCATCAGATCCTGACTTGGTGACTATGGGACCACTTCAGAAGTATCTCCTTTCGAACAAAAAAAGAATTTTGAAAATCGGTCCACATTTGGCGGAGTAATCGCGTAACAAACACACAAAAAAAAAAACATACCGTCGAATTGAGAACCTCCTCCTTTTTTGAAGTCGGTTAAAAATTAAACTTGATCTTAATCCTGCATAAACTGTTAAATACCTACTAACATTAAAATTATACATTTTTAAACTTTTCTTGTTCCAAGCATTTAAACATTGGCATCATTTTAGAATCATTTGAATCCGGATACGTATTAAGATTTTTTGTTTTTGCGCAAGAGTAGCAATTAACAGGTGTCGAACTAGGAATGCGCCATTTAATTGGCATGCAAAATCAACAAACGATGTGCAAAAAATGCCCGGAATAGTTTTATAATAAAAATAACTTAATCAGAAAATAGTTTTTGTGTCTTAAAATAACATTATTTTTGTTTGAGAGTTTTGACCTGGGGAATTAGACATTAAAAAAGCTCTCTCCTTCTTTCGGAAGTCATTGACACCGACTTCCGTAATTAAAGTTATTTTTCACTTTGTAGTGTTCTTTTTTTTTTGGAAGTCGGTTGTTTTTTTTTTTTGTAAAAATATTTTTGCTTTTTAGTTGTACCTACCTACCCCACGATAATTCATGTAAGTAACACTACTTGCTATGTAAATATCAGTGACAGGAAGCTATTAAAACATCATCAATATAAACTAAATGGAAATAAACAAAAAAAGTTATGCTCGAATTTACTTGCAAGATTATAGACACTGACAGTTTGGGTGTACCGTACCGTGGTATACTGAACACATCTGCGCACCCCTTTACATGCGTGATGTTATGTTATGTGATGTGATTGCGTAAACAATGCATACATATTATGCGATAGCGGCAATCGCGGTTAGAAAAAAGATTTTGCAAATCCGTTTACACATATAGGTACCTATACATTAACATCCAAATTGAAAACCTCCTCCTTTTTTGAAGTCGGTTAAAAAATATCGTACTGTCCAGTTTGTTTATTATCATACTAATATCATAAATGTGAAAGTTTGTATGTCTGGATGTTTGACACTCAATCACGCAAAAACAGCGGAAAGGATTTGGATGAAATTTGGCACTCAGATAGTTTATAACCTGGATACTTTAGGATACTTTCTGAAGTTCACGCAGACGAGGTCGCGGGCAGAAACTAGTAATTACATAACTATACTGCCATAAAAACAGCGCCTATAGGCACCTACATAATAATTTTATTTAAACATTAATCAAGCAATAACTAAGCGGCAGTGGCTATAATAAACTATTCGCTCATTTCTTATCAGCACGACCTTCAGTTCGCCGTCAGTTGATGTTCACTAACTGCCTAACATGGATATTATACAGATCAAAACTGTTACAGGAATTAAAATTGAATAAGTGTAAGAGGTATTCTTGGCGCATGTAGACGGTTTTAGGCGGTGAAAACGACGCCTCATCCATTTACGGGTCGGCAAGATTCAGCACAGCCTGGCGGAAAAATTTAATGTTTCGATATAATTATTATGTTCGAGAAAAAGCCTCTCAGCTTAGCTCGAATTGTGCCGACCCGAACATGATTATACGAGGGTAGATAAACGAAGTTTGCTGATCGGCACGAGCCGAATGAAAGCTGAATATGTGTAGTACCGGTAATTTTGCTTTGGGTCGGTATTGTTGTTCAACAAATAGATACTGCCGAATCGTCTATGTACCGACCAGTAGAACATGTACCTAGCTCCCCTCACATGGTTTTGGAAGCTCTACCTAGGTACGTATGACATGTGATTTTTTAACATGCCACGTACGATGCCTTACTTTTAAAAAAACTGAAGTGGGCTTCTTCCTCATCACACTAATATTATAAAGGCGAAAGTTTGTGAGTGTGTATGTGTGTGTGTTTATATGTTTTTTACTTCTTCACGCTCAAACGGCTGGACCAATTTTGGAAAAAAATTATACGAAGGTAGTTGACACCCTGGATTAACATATAGGCTACTTTTTATCCCGAAATTCCCACGGGATTGACATTTACGCGGGTGAAACCGCGGAGGCGTAGCTAGTAATAAATAATTATTAAAAATCCTCGGTCTACCTTTGTATTCCAAAATAGATTTGCCTTTTAATATAATAAACAATGATACTATTGTAATGACTGATGACATCACAGTAAATGCAGAAAATGGTGCTGTTTTCTGCACTGTTCGGGATATTTCATAATGCTGTGCACAGTTTGCATATTGCTATTGAATTTGTTGTAATTGTAATAGGTATGATAATAGATATGAAGAATCACGTTCGTGGAAATAGGGAAATAAGAAAGGAAAAGAAAAACTCAGAAAACATTGTACGATGGTTGCTATTCAAACGTCAAGTTACAAGCATATTAAATTTCGAATATCTTTTTATCGACATTACAAATGACATAAAACCTAACAAAAAGTATCTTCCAAATAGATTTTACAACATCCGCCCTTAATGGAAATAAAAAGATAAAGTAGTAATGCTAAACACAATAGAAAATAATAAAACATTACTACCAGACTAAACACAAATACAAAATATAAACCGACGAAAAATAAATAAATAGAAGATTATTCTACTTGTTTATCACTAAACCCATATTAACAACGCACCTAAGATGAGCTATGCGCCTTAAGGGCTTGGTTAATTAAAACATCGGCTGTCATTTTATCCGTAGGTATAAACTTTATATTTATAACACCCTCAGTAACCTTTTCACGAATAAAATGATATCTCGTATCAATGTGTTTGGTTCTATTGTGGTGGATTGGATTTAGCACAAGTTTCTGTGCACTTTGACTGTCGTTGTATAGCAACACCCTATCAGAAAAACCAGTAATGTCACACACTAACCGTCTGAGAAAAATAGCCTCCTTTGCAGAACTGGTTAAGGACATATACTCAGCTTCTGTAGACGATAAGGCTACCGTCGGCTGCTTCTTACACTCCCAGCTAATAGGTCCGCCCGCTAGCGTGAAGTAGAAACCAGTGCAGCAGTGTACGACCGACGGTCATGTACACAGTTCGCCCAGTCAGCATCCGTGAATCCACACAAACGTCTACCGACTTTCCTGTAAGTAATACAGTAATCCATAGTACCCTTCAAATACTGTAACACTCTTTTAGCGGCCAACCAATGCCTCTTATCGTAACAGTTATTAAACTGACTTAAATAGCTTGTGGCATAAGCTATATCGGGTCTCGTATTCACAGCTAGGTACATGAGACATCCTATCAAGTTTTGGTAAGGATATTCACCAAGAGATGATGGATTACCTTTCTCCAACTTGTTATTCTCCAAAGGTGTAGACATCTCCTTACAATCTCTCATATTAAACCGCTCCAACACTGCCTGAATAAAGGTCTTCTGACTGACCATGATTTTATCGTCAACACGGTTAATATTTATGCCTAAACAATATGATAATGCACCTAAATCTTTTAGCGAGAAAAATTTTTCTAAGTCATTTTTGACAGCGTCAAACAAACATTTTTCTTTGTAAAAGACAATTAGATCGTCAACATAGACTGCAAGTATTATGATTTCATTACCAAACTTTTTCAAGTAAACACATGATTCCGCAGATGTTCGTGCAAAGCCAATTTTCGATAGAACTTGATGCAATTTGATATTCCAGGCTCGAGCTGCCTGCTTCAAACCATAAATTGATTTTCTGAGCAAACAGACTTTACCTTCTGCCCCGCGCTCAGCAAATCCCTCAGGCTGTTGCATGTACACCTCCTCCTCTAAGTCCCCATTGAGGAATGCGGTATCCACATCCATGTGTTGGATCTTTAAATCCATTTCTGCCGCCAACGCTATAAGCGTACGTAGAGATGAATTTCGAACTACAGGGGCAAAAGTCTCGTTATAGTCAGTCCCCCAAACTTGACTAAAACCTTTCGCAACTAGTCGCGCCTTATGCTTAACTATTGCACCGTTCGCGTCCCTCTTTACCTTGAATACCCATTTACATGGTATAACCTTTTTATTTGGTTTATCCACTAATGTCCAAGTCTGCTTTTTCAATAAGGCATTGTACTCATCCTTCATTGCGGAAATCCAGTTATCTTTATCATCGCTATTAATAGCTTCACGATAACTTTTCGGATCATCACACAACAAATCAACACCGTGAGTGCCATATGAATAATAATCTGGAGGTTTACGTACTCTATTAGGATATCTTCTCTCAGGACATACATCGTTGGGTTCATCTGAAGGAACCAAGGACAGATCACGTTGTTCACCTGAATGTAGAGACTCTGTGTCGCCAACCCCACCAGCTTCATCAGTCGCGTCCACAAAATCGTCAATTTGCTCTACCTCCATGTCCACACTTTCTGAAGTAGGTGAAGAAATAGAAGCAGATGAGATAGAAATCTCCTGTGGCGATGTGGTATCTGAAGAAGTTTGTGAAAAAAGATTAATGACATTAGGGCTCACAACAACTTCAGGCTGAACAGATTTATCCTTCAATCCAGAAAAATTATTTTCAAAGAACGTAATATCCCGTGACTTAATCAACCTCCGAGGGTTTTCCGCGCTACGGAAATAATAACTCCTTGGATCGTCTGAATATCCAACAAAGATATGTTCAGAAGTTTTCATGTCAAGCTTAGTTCTCTGACATGAAGGCACGTGAACTAAAGCTCGGCAACCAAACACCTTTAAATGAGACAGGTCGGGTTTACTACCACACCACATTTCATATGGCGTCTTACCATCAAGTGCACGATGAGGTGACCTATTCTTTAAATAAACACTAGTCTCAACAGCATCCTGCCAAAAAGCTTTCGACAGAGAGCTATGTGCTAGCAAGGAACGGGCCTTCTCCACAATACTACGATTGCAACGTTCACTTACCCCATTTTGTTGAGGGCTGTATGGTACAGAGGTTTCATGTCGAATCCCTTGAGCCTGCAAATAATCTGTCAGCTCCTTGTTGACATACTCAGTACCATTGTCTGACCGAAGGGTTTGAATCTTACTGCCAGTCTGTCTCTCAACAAGTGCTTGGAAAGCACAAAAATACTTCTGAACTTCTGTCTTAGATGACATACAATAAAGAGATATAAAACGTGTATAATCATCTACAAAAATAATAAAGTATTTATTACCTTTAAAAGATTCAGTGGTCAGGGGACCGTCCGTATGGACCAATTCTAATGGTGACGAAGCCTTCTTATACTTTATCCCTTTGAAAGGCTTCCGGGCCTGCTTACCTTCTACACAAGGTACGCATGGTTCTTTGTCAACCTCAGTATACTCAACACCAACAGCTAGACCTTTTTTGAGTAGATCCATACCAATACGGCAGAGATGTCCTAGACGCTTATGCCAAAGCTGAAACTGGGACAAATTAGTGTGAACATTATAAGCTGAAACACCTTGCGGTTTTACTGTACAATCTAAAGTGTACAATCCACCACAAATAGAACCATGTAAAACAGGATCATTTATAAAAGAAACATCATTAGAATAATAAAAATTACAGCCATTCGTATCAAAAACAATCGAGAAACCTTTCTCTACTGCCTTTTTGACTGAGAGTAAATTACAATCTAGGCCAGGAACATGTACAACATTTTTAATCTTCTTGAAATCGGTTTTTGTGTCAATAGCAACATCTCCTAAACCCACAGCCGGCAAACTTTTACCATTTGCTACAGTTATCTTCCCATCACAGGGTCGGTAACTATTAAACCATTCAGCATGTGGAGTCATGTGAGTAGACGCACCAGAGTCGATAATCCACTTCTCAGACATCTGAATACTTGGTGCAGACAAAGCCAATTCCTTGACACCATCCAAAGCCAATTCCGTGACACATGCATCCATATTCCCTGAACTAGAAACATTCATTCCCTTATCTTTAGAACAATTTTCTATAGAGCAACTCGCCTTTGCCTTTTTCTCCTTCTTTTTGAGAGGACAATTAGGACTCTTGTGCCCTGGCTTCTTACAACGATAGCAAATAACCTGCCTGTTAGCATTCAACGCAGCCACATCATCTTTAGTCTCCTTCGTCATTTCACTCAACAACTTAGTCCTCACCAAATCTGTTGTGACTTCAACGCTCCCATTCTCAAGCGCCATTATCATAGGCTCGTAGCGAGACGTTAGACCTCCCAATATAATAGCTGCTAAAGAACTATCTTCTATAGTTTTGCCAATATCGGCCAGGTCTAGTGCTGTTGTAGTTATTGCATTTATGTAAGCTTCTAAATTAGAAAAGTCAGATAAGGTGTACCTGTACAACTTACGTTCCAACGACAGTTTACGACCCAAACTTCGATCCTCGTAGGATTTCATAAGAGCATCCCACGCTTGCTTTGCGGTCTTAGCTGGTCGAACAACCGAAATAGCAGCGCCATCCACAGTAAGGCATATTTTAGAAAGAGCCTTTTCATCCTTCCGTACATCGTCGGCCGTCTTATTGCCTTCGACAACTACTCCGCTTATGGTTTCCCACAATCCTTCATGGATTAATAGCATTCTCATTTTAAATTTCCACACAGTGTATCCTTCTCTATTACAAAGTATCGGAATACCATTTAGTGACATACCAGAAACTGCAGACGACATATTTTCACCACCAATCTCCTTTTAAATTCGATCGTAGATAAAATATACAGAGCCTTCGTGCTGATAACGTGTTGTAATTGTAATAGGTATGATAATAGATATGAAGAATCACGTTCGTGGAAATAGGGAAATAAGAAAGGAAAAGAAAAACTCAGAAAACATTGTACGATGGTTGCTATTCAAACGTCAAGTTACAAGCACAGAGTACTTTTATATGGTTACAAGCATATTAAATTTCGAATATCTTTTTATCGACATTACAAATGACATAAAACCTAACAAAAAGTATCTTCCAAATAGATTTTACAACAGAATTCATTAGCGAAAAATATAATTATGCATAATCCTCTCAAAATGATTTAAAATGCAATATTTCGTAAACTGATGAGACCTGCATTTAACGGGGTTAAGGCTCCTACAAACAGGCGCGACGCGCGGCGCGAATCGCGCGCGACACAAAGGCACCGCTCGTTGCGCGACTTGCGGTACCTTTGTGTTGCGCGCGATTTTATCGCGTGTCGCGCCGTTTGAAGGAGCCTTAACCGGGTTGTGGAGGTCAGATAGGCAGTCGATCCATGTAGAATTCCGGTATTCAGGTTCATCCGGTTAGACTGGAAGCCGACCCCAACATAGTTGGGAAAAGGCTAGGCAGATGATTATTGCTTATAGGTATACTTAGCGGTTCTTGTCAAAATAAATTATGGTGAAGATTTAAATTCAAAAACAGATGATTCCAACAATCAGAATAATTATATTTTTACCGTTTACTTGTTTGTTAGCAACTCATTGTGCGCCAAAATAGCCGTGCTTTTACATACTTTTATAACTCTGACGAATTGATTTGCACTTGAATTATTAGCTGCTGTATTTTCCAGTAGGGTAAACCAGTTACTTGTTTGCTTAAAATGCTGCTTTTACTGAGTCCGTAATTATGCTACTTAGACAGGTACGATATTAATTAGGTTAGGTATCTACTTGTATGCCTAGTGTCTGTAATCTTTTCATTTTAGCGGGGTATTCCTTAAAACGCACCAACTTTGAAATGCACCAAAATAATACTTCGAAAAAAAAATTTAATATTGTTAAAAATAAAAATATTATAATTTTATTGCTCGAAATGCAACCACGATGAAACATAGAGAAGAGCATGAAGGATTCGTAATAAGTAATATCGAAAGACGATTCATTTGGTGCGTTTCAATTGTTGTTGCGTTTCGAGGAATAAGTACCCTCAAATTTCATCTAAATCGGTTCAGCAGTTTAAGCGTGAAGAGGTAACAGACAGACAGACTCACTTTAGCATTTATAATATTAGTATGGATTGATAGGCTGCCGCCTTTAAATTATTATGTAGAGTAAATAGTAATACCATACCATTGATTAGGTAAAGATTTATTTATCCATATAAGAACCAGGCAATGTATTCAACAGCAGAAGTACCTAGGTATACCGTTTTCAGACAGCCAGTACTTACCTTCTAGACATGTAGAAGTGGGTCGATTTTAATGGATACCGTAAACCTCCTTTCAAACATTGATACATCATGTGCGTTGCAGATAGACGAAACATTAAATTCTGTGTTAGAAGTGCCTTTCAAACTGAATGTCTCGTATATTATTTTAACGAAATTAAGGCTATAGAATAGAGTTAATAATAGGTACCGTATTTATCTTTTCGAACTTGCGTATATTTTTATGTTACGTTTGACTATTCAACAGAAATCTGTGTTTCCAAAAGGCACCTTGAAGAAGACTTCAGAGGTATTTAGGTACACTAATTTTGGCCACTCTCACTGATCATCTCTCCCAGTATTCCAATAGCTTCTTGGACGTAGGCCTATTTTCCCAAATATGTAGAAACTTAAAAATTATTTTCTAACGCTATCTTTCGTTTTGTTTGCAGATCAACAGCAAATACAGCGAGGAGCTTGCGCAGGAGTGTCTAGAATGGATCAACGCGATCATTGGCGAGCCTACCAACACCTCCGGCGATATGGACAACTTCTACGAAGTGCTTAAGGACGGTACTATTTTGTGCAAGTGAGTACCTTAATGTAAAAGAAAGAAAATACGTTTATTTCCACTAAATGTACAGACGCCAGCACATCAAGCTACCCGAAACTGTCAAATTTCCCCAGTCAACTTTGAACCTTATGCATTAGTAGGGATAAAGTTGAAAATCTACTAAAGAAATTTGACAGATTGTAGTAGCTTGATGTGCTGGCGTCTGTACCTAACGCATAAAATAATATTAAAAAGGACTCAAACACAATAAGAACAAGTTGGGGAAAAATACACACATCCACGTAAAAGGGCCATCGCTCAGCCTAATGCTGTGACACTATGCAAGACAGAGCCACATGACTGGTTTTCAGCGACAGCCGGCGTATGTGCACTCTTAATCCAATGAGTACTTTACGCTAGGTCTGACCTCCTTTGTGAATAAAGTCTCAAAAACCAGAACCACATTTTCAATCACAATCCGAAGAATTTAGAACGAAATTGCTAACTCATTGCGTCTGATCGAGAACGTAAATGACCCTATTAATGTCGTAGAATTATCAAAATAAAAGGCCATTGTAAGTGTGTTACGCAATTACCTACCCCGCAGATCAATCATCTAGCATCGCCTAAATCTTTGGGATAAGGATAAGTATAGGTAATATCTATAGACCATGTCAGAGTAAATCTAATGTACCCTATGTATTTGATATTATAGATGCATCTTAAAGTAAGCGTGCGGCTAATACCGTTTGCCAGACAAAATCTTCCATTACGACTATTGTATTTGCATGGCAACCGACCGACGACGGCTTTACGTCTCTGAGTAAAGATCGGTCATCCATCTCGCTCTTGACAACTATTTGTAGTCTTTATTGACTGCAAAACAGCTATATTTTATGGCCAACATTCTCTTAACTTCAGCTTTACAAACCGAGTTGAAATCGTGTTATCGATAAATAGGATTAAGCGTCGCCTTGGGAGTCTCGTGGCTGAAATTGGCAGAAATTTTTGGCCCAAGGTCAAACAGCATGTGTCCTAACTTCAGGCATAATATTGAAACTGTATGGTATTACTTCAATCATCTAAGTAGGTAACCGAGCTCGGTAATGCCGGGTTCCCCTCAAACTCATCACATAATGGGTCATCCAATTCCGTCATCGCTATATTGTGGGTGTATGTCACGTGGCGTAACGATTGTGTTTTGTGGCTTTTAGTATACGTACTTACATACATAACATATCTATGGGACATATTATACTCAAATGTTTTATCTACTTGAGCCGCTCTGCGCTCTACTCACTGGGCCGTTAAATAAAACCACAACAACAGGTATTTTATCCTTAAAGTGACTTAGAACACATAATTTTCCAGCATCTGAATGTCGGGTTAAGTCATGTATTAAAACCGGCCTAGAGCGAGTTGGAATCGCGTACTAAGGATTCCGTACCAACACAAAAACTGCAATTACTCAAGCTATAGTTACTCATTATATTCAGATAAATTCTCAATTGGCTACATAAGTACACTTACCTACGTAGGTCTACTATTAAAAAGATATAGCCCTGTGATGCCGGAAACAGACAGACAAGTGACGGTTTAGTAATTGGGTCCGTTTTCACCCTTTGGACACGAAAGCCTCTAAACTAAAAAAAATTAAACCCACTTACTAATTATCTTATTAAATTGCAGGCTTGTAAACGACATTCAGCCAAACATGGTGAAGAAAGTGAACGTATCCAAGATGGCGTTCAAGTGCATGGAGAACATCAACGCGTTCCTCGAGGCGGCCAAAACACTGGGCGTGCCGGCACAGGAAACGTTCCAGACTGTCGACTTGTGGGAGAGGCAGAACCTCAACTCAGTTGTCATCTGCCTTCAGTCTCTTGGCAGAAAGGTAATGACTTATACATATGATAAACTTTAGTATATTTATCTATGAGGTATTTAAACATGATAATTATGATGATGATGTCCCTTTAGCTACATTCTCATTTTTATTCTGCCTGTAAACGGTGTTTTTTGGGCATTTTCAACGCACTTATATGCTCAGCAAACGCATTAACTAACTCATTCCAATATATATTCCAGGCTGGTAACTATGGCAAGCCTTCAATAGGACCAAAGGAATCCGAGAAGAACGTGCGAAACTTCTCAGAGGAACAGCTGAGGGCCGGTCAGGGTGTCATCTCACTGCAGTACGGCTCCAACAAGGGAGCGACCCAGAGCGGCATCAACTTTGGAAACACGAGGCACATGTAATTTCCAGTCTGACTATAAAGACAGAGAACCACACGCTACGCCACTCCATGTATGCTTTTAAGTCACTTGAATTTCGAATATTCGAAGCATTTTTTTTTTCGTCGGTGTTCAGCGATTCGTGTCGTGGGGTTTCGTCAATGTGGTTCTGCCTTCAACCTGAATGTACACCTGATATTTGTTGGAAAGGGATGATTCGCAACAGGAATTAGTAAACCAACCTTTGACTAATCTTTAAAGTTTATTAAAACTTCTCTTTATAAATGTGTAAGAATGTGTCTTCTATATCTTTAGTCTCTATTTAACTTTTATAGAAAAATACGATGGGAAAATACACACAGTGTGTGGACTACAAAGTTGATAGAAAAAATATTTGGAAAGAACGTTGACGTTGTATTTTTAAGATTTTGACAATATTTCTTGATGAAAATCATCCCTGAAAACACACAAAATAATAAATTATGCATAGTGCAGTACTTATTAGATTCAAATGACTTAATATTAGAATAGAAAAGGACCATTTCCTTGTAAAACATCTCTTTTCGAATCTCTTTTTTGGCTATTTATGCAAAAGTGCATAAGGTTAGAATTTTCCTGATACGTATATTTGTGGGGCTTAAAAGTCCCGATATTATAGCGGTGCTTACTGCTTCGGGACTCAGCCATGCCAATGTTGCAGTCATTTAAAAATTAAGCATTTATGTGACAAAATCATTCCGATTCCATTCCATAATTTTGTGCCGTTTGAAGTTTGTTAATTTATATTTTGATAAGTTTAAGTCAGCTAGCATTTCATATTATCTGGTTGTTCTATAAGTTTATAAATATTTCGGTTTTTTCTTCTCAACTTAAAATTGTGCCAATGTCGTCACACACAATGTTCTTAATAAATGTTAATAAACAGTACAATTATTAGAATTACAAATTCTTTTATAGTAATACTTGTGCCTTCGAACTCCATGGGGGTTGAGAATCTATGTATATGTTTTAAAGGTGTCTAACAAAATATGTATAATCGCTTTTAACTTACAATCAGGGTTTCCTTCTATTTTTTTATTATTTATTTAAAAATTGAAATTAATCATTCCATATATATTTAGAACGTTAGTACACACTGTGATTAATGATTTTATAAACATTCTATACCTACTATATTTTCGTATAGTTACGTATATATTTGACGATGACGTGTAATTCTAGTTGTGTAAGTTTCATAAAGTATTTACTATGCTTTATGGAAGTACGTAGAATAATAAAATATAAGTAAACTAAATCGTCTTTTATTTACAATTCCTATTCCATGTAGTCCAAGTACCTACCTGTAGGAAGGTACTTCTCGACCTGTCTGTGACAAGTGATTGAAAACTGCCTATAGCCCACCATCATTTCCAGAACAAGGTAACTACTTATCCATGCAATGAAAACATCACCACAACCTTACTACTGACACCGACGAGCTATCATTATTAACAAAAGTCGATTAACACTTCAGTTTTTTTAATCTCAGTTAATGAGCAAAATATTATTTGCAGAAGAAGCACAATTCAATTTTGAGAAAATATATTGCTCAATAACTGAGATTAAAAAAACTGAAGTGTTAATATTTTGCTCAATAAATGAGATTAAAAAAACTGAGGTGTTAATCGACTTTTGTTGCTGACCGTACCTATTGTTGTCGATAAATGCAACGAAATGTAATAGATTATAATATAATAATGGCCATCTGCCGGTCGATTCTGTAAAAATCTCACCGTGAAAACTTAGGTGAAGTGAGTTTGCTTTTGCTAGGAATTGACACTATTGGCAGCTCACTCCACGCTCGCACTTCACCTAAGTTTTCACGGTGCGATTTTTACAGAATAGCACCGCCAGTGAAACAACGTGACGTATTTTCTACAATACTACATCTACGCGACGATAGTACCTCAGCATAACGTGCATTTATTAACGCAGCCACTTCAACGCCTACGCAGAATATACGCACGAAGACATTAATTTCATCTGAAACGAAACTGCTTGCTATTAATATTCCCACAGGCACTTAATTTAGGATCAACCTAGCGAATAAACTAGATATCATCACAGCTACTGTTCAGTTCAGACTGTTGAATCATTTTGAAAATAAAAATACTGTAGGACCGACTTTTAAACAAACTGGATTCTGTAGATAAGCATCATTCTTTAGCTAGATTCATATAATAATTATGATCACCGTTAGCTAATTGTCTGTTATGAGAAAGGTTGGTTGAGGAGGTTGCTATACTGTAATTTTTAATGTTGTATTGCATTTCTGAACGTGGTAATTCCTTTACTTGGGAAAAGTACCTAGGTTGTTAAAATCTGTTTTAAAATCATAGATCCAGCCAAGATATAAGAAGCTTTTTCTTTTATAGTCAGCTGTGTTTGGGTCAAGAGCTCATCATGAAATGCTTCGTGTGTTATGGGTCAAGACAAGAGGCACTTCACGCTTAGGTAATGAGCAAGAAACTTTCACATAGTGTGCCTTCTTTGTATGTCAGTGGCCGTTGGCAACAAAAAATGATTGCCATTCACTAATAATTTATAACCAATACGTCATTTGATTGATAGACTGATAAAATTATAAATTAAACAAAATTTGATTATGATATCTCTGAGCTAGCTATTACCTACAGCTAATTAGGTACTTTTTATACTTTTAATAATGGATCATTTACTTACTATAAGGCGAGGTTGAAGTGCTTTTTATTTTTTTTAAACCACTTTAATTTTAGCAAAAAATTTAATTTTGCGCAAAAAGAAATATATTTTAGGAAAATTGAACATATTGTCAAGCGCTGTGTGAAGATAGAAACGTGGATTAAAATAATTGGCTCTAAAAAAAGTCATATATGTGTCACTAAATCGCTATTTAAAACGTGTACAATGCGTGCCACGTAAGAAGAGACTTGACACACCACGTGGTCTGACATGCGCAGAACACGATTTTAGGTATCTTTAGCGGTATGAGGTCTGAGTGCGGGACGGGACCGGACGTCATAGGGGCGGCGGAAAGAGCGGGGGAGGCGGGGTCAAGTCTCTTCTTACGTGGCACGCATTGTACTTTGAAGAGATTACATCTATAAACCATGTAAGTTATACCAAAAGATTAGCCTTATTGTTTTTTAGAGGGCTTGGTGAGAACACATTTTATAATTGTCTTATTATTTTTTCTAAGAAACAAAAATATATTTACACAAAATCTAGCAGATCAAGAGCTCGCAACGGCCGGCCAGTGCCTGCGAGAGAGAGATGCCCCAATACCTATTACCAATGCGGGGAGTGAGGAAATGTTATCATACCTATACACCGGTCTACAAGACGGCCTTAATGGTTGTCTGGTTCATAAAACTGCAAGGCATGGGCTGCCTTCGCAAAAGCACTCAATTGCATTGAAATGACAATGCAACCATTCTAATAAAGGGTGATACTTCTAATTTAGGGTTGCGTGTCCTTGAAAAAACCAATCAAATGGGACCCTATAGTTTAGCTTACGCCGTCTTTCTGCCTACCTATCTTTCACAGGGCTGTCGGTCTCCTTCTTCTAAGAAGTTCTAGGCCACTTTTGTAACCGTAATAGTCCCAGAATAAGTAGGTATTACGATGCCTGCCACTATGGTGTAATCAAATCGAAAATCGAAAGACGTCCACTGGACATAGGCCTCCCCAAGCACCTCCACTTCGACCGGTTCTGTGCTTCCCGATCCAGCGGATTCCTTCCAACACTACCCCTTCCGGTACGAGGTGGCAACAACCCCCACTCACCCCCCCCAGTCCAAATGACAAGCTATGATGTAATACGAGGGTGACACTGAAAGTTTTTAGAACTGGCCAATTGTAAACGACAGACTTAATAAAAAAATCGGTTGTCTGTAAAGTCGGTTTACTGACGATAGTTGAACGTGAAAACGTCATAAGAAAATACTGATGGAATAGTTGCATTGCATTTGTTAATATTCGCTTGCACTTCAAGCCGCCATGGAACGCTACAACGCTACAGGCCGCGAGGTAACGCTACATGAGTCATGTTTTTTCGTGAGTGCAGCCAGCTTCATCGATTTATTAGACGTTGTCACGTCAAAAATTATTAAAAATAATAAAAAACCCGACTGTGGTAAAAAACTTAAGTGTTAAAAAAACTGAAAAGCTAAAAACAATCTCATTTTAAATTAAATAATTGTTGGAAGCAGGCGGGACCCATTTGAATTTAAAAATATAATAAAAATGGTATCTATGGGTCGTTTCATAATGCCGTCGAAGAGACCCCTAAGGACGAGTGGGCAAAGTGCTTTTCTCAGTGGTTCCATCGGATGCAGCGATGTATTGATGGAAATGGACATTATTTTGAAAAGATATAACAAAACTAATAACTTGCTAGTTTGTACAGTTTTTAATTTACTAAGAAACAGTGTCACCCTCGTAAAGGCAAATAAAAAGTTTTTCGTGACAAATTGAAATTTCGACACAATAATCTTAACAGACGTTAAAATCAAAGTCGACTCATCACGTGATGTCATTGCTCATTATTATAGTCATACCCCCAACGGCGTGTTATCATCAAGACTTCTCTTTGTAGACAGGACAGAAAGATAACCTCGCGCAAAATATTCCGCCACTTATAATAAGTAGGAAGGTTACAGCGATAATGGAGGCCATTCATTTATTTTTAGGGCATATAAGTTCCAATAAACGGAAAAAAATATCTGTGTTTATCATTAATTTTCTTAATAGGTAGCCACGGAATGCCGGCGGCGCGGGCGTGGGGTCCGGCCACACTGGGCCGTCTTTTCCATTGGCCACTTTGGGCAAGTGGCTAGATGCTGTCAAAAGAAATCCTAACATGTCCGAAGCGGAGTGTTTATACGAGGTATAACCCTTATAACGATCTCGCTTCGCTTCTCTTGCATCCTGCATTCTCCATAGGATTCCCATTATCCTAAAATGCCCAGGAACTCCAATACATTAAACACGGCTCTGCGGCTGCACATGGCTCTGTGACTGCGCATGGCTCTGCGACTGCGCATGCTCAAATGAGACGTATAGCAAACGAAAAGTTTTGACGACGACTGTATAGTATATTGTAAAGTGTACGCGCCTATTACTTAGATATTTTTAGGGACTAGGACCTAACTAACTAATCCCTTTTTTATGTAGATAAGATACCCACATACGACTTCACCTAGGTGGTTCCCTACCTATACCATTTCACTAACATAGAACAATTAGGTACGCAAGGATACAAATAATTGTTTTCCAATGCAAATATTCAATATCTAGGATCCTCTGATGGGCCGTCCATACATTTTTCTTATTTAATAATAAAACTTCTAAAAGGTAAACTCTGTTAAAGAACTATAGCTAAAAAATGTACTTTTAAAGGTACGGTCAGCATCAAAAGTCGATTAACACTTCAGTTTTTTTAATATCAGTTAATGAGCAAAATATTTATTAAAAATTGCAACAGAAGTACGATGCAATTTTCAACAAATATTTTGCTCAATAACTGAGATTTAAAAAAACTGAAGTGTTAATCGACTTTTGATGCTGACCGTACTACATACAGAATGTTCTGTTGAATGAGTGAGAATGGAAAAATTCTGAAACTATTAGAGTTCTAAATAATGGCGTTTACCTCAGATACAGGGTGTTCAATCAACCACACATCAATATTTATGGTATGCTTATACAAAATGGTACCTATGTATCCAATGCCAATGTAAGTTGCACTAAGAAGGCCGATTCACGTGATGCATGCAGGTGCATGCAGCACGTAAAGGTATGTAGGTTAGGTACCTATAGTTAACCGCACATTAGTGGTAGATACCCCTAATGTGCGGTTAACTATACCTAGGTAGGTATAGTTAACCGCACATTAGGGGTACCCACAACTCATTATCAGGTGATAATGAGTTGTGGGTATCAGTATAAAACAATCAGTTTTAGATTTTTCTTGACCCTTCTCAACGAATCATACGTAGTAACTTGAAATTGATAAATGATACAAAGGGCTGAGAATGTCTTTCTTCATAGTACGGTTATGAACAATATTGTGTAAGAACAGTAAAAAAAAGTATAACCTTACTACCTACATAGTAATCTTAATATCATCATCATCAATCATTGATCACTAATAAAATTATCACTATTTTGATTTTTTGTTATTTTTGAACGCAATAATTGCTATCACAAATTCACAATCTCGCGATGTCACTGTCAATGACAGACGTCATACGTCATCACGTCATTTTATAGTCAGTCAGTGTTGTTCAGTAAGTTTTCTTTGATAAGTCAGGTAAAATCAGAAAAAAACACTGGATCCACACTGGGTCAGTAGCCGGATCCCAGTTTCTATTGGTTGAAACATCTAATAAATCAGCTGATAGTGACGTAAGTTGTTAAACAGCATTTGAGAACGGTCTAGATGTTTTCCGAAATTAAGGTTGTAAACATGTTCTATGATTGAATAATCTTTCTTTTTACTGTAATCTGTTGATAATCTGATCGGTGTGTGTCCTTAGTAGAATGATTAATTACCTTTAAGTCGAAGGCAACCAATTAAAACGTTGCACAATTCTTATCTCAGCGCCAAAACACGTAAAAATGTTAGTAAGGGTACGGCGTAATATTTTGGTTCTACATTGGTAAATAAGAAGTATGTCGCAATCGGCTACGGCATTTTCTAATGGATGGGCGATCGACACAACGCCTGACCTGCAGAACTCTACCGATAACGACGTAAGTGGCCCCCTGCAGTTGTTTGTCTTACAGATAAAGCGTCCTCTATGACCTTATCAGTACCAAGCTACAGCCATGTTTTTGCCAATTTAAATTAACGCAGAAACGTTCATTCACTATCTTTTTATTTAAAAAAGTCTTAATACCTATCTGGATTAGTTTATTGGCTCATCATGGTAAAGGAAATATTTACAATCTTTGTTTACTCTTTACTCAACTAATTACTGGCTGGAATGATAACTGTCATTGATTGTCTAAAAACAGGTAGATATAAGATATGTGTTATTTAAGCATGTCACACTGTAGGTACCTACCTACATTCATGTGCTAGACACTATGCTAGACAAACTAAATACACAATCATGAGGCTTTCTAGGAAATCAATGAAATAATTTAAAAAAGGTAAAAGCAGGTGGTTCAAGTTCAAAACTTCATTGTTAGAAAAAAATTCAAATGATTTGATTTGGTACCTAATTATTATAGACCTTACTTAATTTTATCATAATTCCAGCATTTAATTGTGATCAACATACAATGTTTAACTATTTGCACAAATATAAGATTTGAATTTTTCGGGGTGCTTTGACGGATCCCCCTTAAAACAGCCCCATAAGGTAGGAGTAATGTGGGGTTTTATTAGGAGTCCAACATGACATGACATTTACCACAGTTGGACAATATCCAATCTGTGAGAATTTCCTCCTAAAAAATGGAGATTATTTTAGGTTTTAAAATTATACCAAGGAACTTTTATTTTAAAATTAGAATGACACCTTGCTATGAAGGCCTATATTGGCATCCAATCTGATAAGAACAATGAACAGTGTCGAGTCACTGACCTTTGGTCACCTCTTTTTATTTGTTTAGTTTTGATGATTGCATTATCAGACCATATTTAAACAAGCACTTAACTGTCGTAAGAATTAAGGATGAGAGTTTCAAATAAATACCTATCTTTTATAAATTGATTGATTTTGAATGTGGACTAAGCAACATGTTTTTAAGAATTCTAAATGAGGAGCATGCCATAGTATCCACCTTATCCCATTAGCAAAAAATATTTCTGCAGGTATTGAGGATAAATGGACTAAGTAAATAGCATAAGTCGTTTCCATTTCACCAACATCTTTGTTATTTACATTTAAACTTGAAATGGCTTTCCTTATGAAAACTTCAATGATTTGTCACTTATGTAAGACACCACAAATCTACATACAATGATGGAAAAAAACAATTCAATATTTATTAAAATAAAAAGTAGGTAGTCTGATATTAACTTCACTATTGATGTTCTATCATTCTGGCATGATAACTTTTATTACTTCTCTAAATGACTGCCCATTTAAGAATAAAGAATTAGGATTCTTTTGCATGCCACCTTGCATTATGATTGTCTGTAAATGATTAAAAAAATATAGCACTCATTATCATTAAGTACCTAAATAAAATTAATTTTATAGATAACATGTCAAAATATAATTCAGCTACTTAATAGAATGTTAAATTACAATAATTTTACCAAGTACTATATTTGGATTGGTCCTAGGGTCCTTCCTTGTGGAACTAGTCATTTACTAGACTGTAATGAGGCTTTCTCCAACTTATTCTTATTTGTTATTGCACTGCAGGCACTGAATTAAACATTTAACCTTTATCCGTTATTAGCCTAGCCTACATTACATTAATGTAATTTATTTAAATTGAACACTGAACTTTATCAAATGCATGACACTGGACTTAACCATTCTGAAATTAAAACAATAT
The DNA here is from genome assembly GCA_927399505.1 of Luperina testacea. NCBI lineage: Eukaryota > Metazoa > Arthropoda > Insecta > Lepidoptera > Noctuidae > Luperina > Luperina testacea. The sequence continues at coordinate 6,857,175 of OV656763.1, read as the reverse complement.
AATATTGCATCATCTTTTTTTCCATATCATTGGTCCAGTGATTATTAAAGGATTTTTATATAATAAATAAATGATTTAATACTTACTGTCTCTTACATGTCTACAAAAATATAGGGTGTAAGCATAAAATACTAAATTATTTATCAGCTTTTTACTTTGCCATGCAAAGTTGAGGGCTATATTTTTTACCATGTGTAATTTTTGCTTGTTCAGCATAACATAAAAGGAAATGCTATAGAAACCGCTTTTGTTACTAAAACAAGCATAACAAACAATGACATCACGGAGGTCGATTACCACCTCGGCATGTATATTCCATGGCCAAACATTTAGTTACAGTACTTTTTGCGCAAAATGCGTGCCCCTACCTGCTACCACAATAGCTCCTCTAACCAATCGGTGGTCCTTATTTCTTTATCGAATGAACCTTGGAGTCAATTTCCGCCGCTTGTTTAAAGATTTAATTCCACGAAAATAACCAATCGGTGGTCTTTATTTCACGATAAGTCAAGACCCCACATCGACTTATCAGTATCGCATCGCATGTTACGTAGATACTTGTTTTTCTTACGAAGTAGGTATAATAATATTATTTGCGTATGTTGATAATTATCTAATTATCGTTGAAATATCACTTCGCAGGCCTCTTTTTTTACGGAAGGTACAGAATCTATATAAGAGACTCGTACTCATGTTTCCATGTTATTTGAGCGTTGATGTTACATTGTTGTTAGTATTTTGTGATGGTTAACAATATAAGCGTTGCTTGTGGTGATTTTCTCTTCGTGAGTTTTTTTACGAATAATTTTATATACTAAGTACCATAGTGACCTGACCGGTTCCTTATTCTTAGAGATCTATTATTTAAAAATAGCAGCTCTCTTACCTGAAGCTATCGCAAAACGTCCTTTAAATATCGTATAAAGACTTAAGAAATTCAAGGCTATCTTTCTTATCAGGGTTATTATAGTTAATGCTTTTTTGAGACAGGTCCTTGAAATAGTATCCCATCATTACGTTTGTAACAATGTCATTGAAATACTCACATACACATGTTTTCTGCTGAGTTAACTGCATTGACAGTTGCATTATCCTTCGCTTGCAGTGGCGACCCTACATTATCTGAGCTACTCGTTACCCCCTAGTCAGTAGGCACGGATACTTATTATCATGTGGGGTACCAAGCGCGACCTTCCACCTCTGCTCACCCGCGATGCCCACGTCCCTCGTCTGCCGCTGATAACGACACATATAAATGATCGCTTATAATCGCCCCGCACTATACTCGCTCAGTGTTCGTTCACCAATCTATCAGTGTGCGCGCCCTACCTATCGCTCAGCTTCGATCACTTTTATCCGCGTAATACAGCTTTTGTTCAGTTCTCTTCTGTATAGTCCCCATGGCTAAATTCATCGACCGTGATTTTCTTTCTCCTAATTAAGTTAATCCAGTGTCTTTGAAAGTGGACTCACAAGTGCTACAAACTTTCGGTGAACGCAATTCTAGCGTTATTTGCGTTTCTTTTAAAATTCATACTGGTACCAGCATACATGCATTTTACAAGCGAGGTGTTGCAAAAAATGACCATTGTTTTGATGTACCGTATCAACCCTATCTACTATTCAGACTACTCGGATACGATCTAAAATACCTGAAGCTCTTTCGGCTCAAAAGCTCTCTCTGTCATTGGCTATTTAACTTTGAATATTACAAGTTCGGAGTATATTCCAAAGATATTACCTGACAAAGGATATTACTTGACAAAGGATATTACCTGAGTAAGGATATTTTCTTGTCAACCAAGAAGGATTTGACTAAAACCCAGAATGGATATTGTGGCAAACGTAAGTTTCAACACTCTATGATAGTCTCATTTTATCACGAAGTTAACTCATTCAATACTCGTTTGAGGGGTTAAAGTGTATCATACTCTTCTGATTGAACGAACTTATAATGCTAACAGAGATAATGTTTATATTTACAGTACCACCCGGTGTTCAAGGCATTTCTCGCCGGTTCATTCTCCGGGACCTTCAGTACTATACTGTTCCAGCCGCTTGATTTGGTGAAGACTCGTCTACAGAACCCAACCCAACATGTTGTTACGGCGACTGTCAAGTAAGTCACATAAAATAACCAACCTGACCTTACCTTAAACCCCATCGTCATCTTCATTCAGCCGAAACAACTGCTGGATATAGGCTTCCCTTTAGCATCGCCTCAACGACTAGTCCTGAGCGTCCTAAACAGTCTTAGTTTCAATACAAATAAATATAAGAAAATCTCTCTTCTCAACAGTAAAATAAGCATCGCACAGTAACAGGCTAATCATCAAAAACTCGCAGAAAATTAAGTTCACTACTAGATAACAGTAGACGGTATAATTATCTTGTTGCTACGAAAAAAAATAGGTATGGAGGCACGAGCAGTGACTGACGACTGATTAGCTGTTTCATTGATTTGTTTATTGTGACTTGAGATAATAATTACATAATTTTTGTTAACACTGGACATAATATCCTTAACATTGACATTGCTATTGTCTGCTACACTTCTGAGAATGCTTCCCTAAACTGTAATGACCTATTATCATTTTCCGCGTTTAAGTTTCACGAATATTCACGACGTGTCAGATTAGTTTATCTGTTGTTATTTAATTGTTTGTAATTAATTATATTTAAAATAATTCAGATTTTAATTACTTTAGTATCTCATTATCTTAATTCTCTCAAAGAGCTATCGCTAAGGCCGCGTTGTTGCGACCCGGCGCGTGCAAGTGGACACACAACGACCCTTAGTTATTAACGAATAATAAACAAACGATTTTGTTTATATTTGATTGCCAATCACCCGGAAAGACTATTAGTGACTGCAAAAACTGCGAACAAGTCTTGGAAACGACAAAGGTTTATAATTATAAATCTTAAATTGCCAAGATGTAGCACAGGACCAAAGATGTGCCTTGAGGCATCCCCTGTCCTGTTCTTAGTAAATACTTTGTGAAATGCGCTATTGGCGTTACATTGTGCTTCTTTCTATCAATCACTAACCTTACCTCCTTTTACAGCAGCCGAATCCAACCCGGGATGATAACGATCTTCACGAACATCATTCGGCAAGATCAAATAGTTGGGCTATGGCGGGGCATGGTGCCTTCCGTCGCTCGCTGCGTTCCTGGAGTGGGAATCTATTTCTCCTCCCTGCACTGGCTTAAAGCCAAGATGGGGAAGACCAATGGCGACCTTGGTGCCTTGGAAGCCATCACGTTAGGAGTGGTCGCAAGGACCATGAGCGGCGTTGCTTTAATACCTATAACTGTGATTAAAACTAGGTGAGTTGATTTTGATGATTATAATAACTTATTTCATAGTTTTAATTTTGATAGGCCAGCCGTGCTATTCTGTAAAAATATCACCGTGAAAACTTAGGTGAAGTGAGCTTAAAGTGAACTGTCAGTCTTTCAATCCCTAGCGTCAGGTGGAATACAGCTCACTTCACCTACATTTTCACGGTGATATTTTTACAGAATTGCACTGCTGGTCCTTACTCATTTGAAGGATGGCTTTAAGACTCTCATTTACTTCACTTGATAATTTTAAGTTGAACACTGTGATCAAAGGTACAGCCTAAGGACTTCTTCAATTTCTCCAGTTTAGTTCACCGTCAAATAGTGCCACTTTATTATACAAAAATTATTTATATCTGTAACAGTTAAGTATACTTAAGTAGTTGACTCAAGTTTCATCATTGGGCTTATAATTAGACTGGTAGGACGCGGCATATTTACTTATTTAGACAATTATGAAAAAATATGTTTATCCTAAACTGTTTTTTTGTAAAGTCATCGTATTATTTTGTTAATTAATATCTATCGTGAATTGATACAATCAATAATATTATCAAGATTACCTTGCCAAAAATGTCCCAAATTACCTGTTAATCGTGTGTTATTCCAAGATGTAGAACTAATTACCGATAACTGTCGGTAGGTTGGTCTGTGACGTCATATTAACATTTATGTAGCCCACCTTTGATAATGAGCACTTTACAATCAATAAATACCATCTTCATAATTATACGTACGTTGTCCCCAAACGTGTTTCCGATTACGTGTTCCACCTCGTGACTGAAATACGTTGCTTAGACACTCGTTCAGGTCACCTTTTAACAATACTTATGGTAATCCGAGGTTACAGCGCAGTCGGGACTTTCTACGCTGTAGGTAATGTAATCAACGCATTAGGTACGCTTTATATGTTAATTATTTGGAAAATTTATGTTTGGTCACCCTTATTAACAACGACGTAGGTCCTACGTTTACTTATAATGTAGGTAACACACCTTTCTGGGTTGTTTGCTTTCTTAATTTTTTTCGAACTGGTCCTTGCTGAGGTTACTATTTGCAAGCTCTTGATAAAAGTCTCCATCAGCTCAAACAACTAACAACCATTACAGTTGAAACTTCACAAAATAATATTCAATTTTATTTCTTCCTCAGATACGAATCTGGAGTGTACAAATACAACAGCTTGGGTGGTGCTCTGAAGGCCATTTACAAAGCAGAGGGCTTCCGTGGCCTTTCCTGTGGCCTGGGCCCAACTTTAGCCAGAGATGCGCCGTTCTCTGGCCTGTACCTCATGTTCTACTCGCAAGCCAAGCAAAGAGTACCTAAAGGTAAGATATTTGGTCTTTTGCGGAAAAATTAGCTTAGCGTTTTTCTGACTTTTTTCTTTTTGCTTATCTCCTAAAGATCCTAGCGTGATGTTAAATAGCCTATAGCCTTCCACAAGAATTGAGGGAGGTACCTAACGGGTGCAGTTGCCCCCCCCTGGGCTTCGACCAAACTGAGTCTAAAACTCTAAATTAGTCAGATATGAGCATAATTTTACAACCTGCAGTGCAATTCTGTAACCATCTCACCGTGAAAACTTAGGTGAAGTGAGCTGTCAATAGTGTCAATTCCTAGCAAAAACAACAGATCACCTAAGTTTTTACTGTGAGATTTTTACAGAATCGACCGGCTGTAGTATCCGCATAGTAGTCAACCTGGAAATGGGGGCCCATTCTTGAGTTTACAGAAAATAGGTGCGAAGGTTTTTTTTAAAACATGTAGCCACCTCATATTAATTAATTACAAGACCTTCATACTGTACTCATGTTTTCCAAAATAAACATTATCTAATCTTTCTCATTTTTGTCCTCTTTTGAGTGAAAACCTAGCCTAGATTAGAGACGGTTTAACCATTATATTGTTGACGTTTAAAAGTCTCGTAATTTTAATTGACTTAAATTAAACGTTTATAAATAAAGGGGGTAGTGTTTAGTAAGTGGTTAGTCACAAAATAAAACACATACTGGCATTTTCATAAACAATTTTTGCCAATGATAGCAAAATAATTGTTGATTAAATTTATTAATAAATAGATTATCATGTTTATTTATTGTTAAAATGCGCCATCAAATGGGTTTTTTGTTTGTCAGGCCAGACAAAGATGGCAATCTAATCGCTTTGGTAGGACTTAAGTGTTGAATACTGTATCCGTATATTTATAAATCAATTGCCACATACAATATTGATTATTACTTATTTATTAAATGGTCCCTTAACTAATGTATTTATAACTAGCTGACCGGACAGACGTCGTAAAAATCTGTTTCCTAGAACTCGATCGTAGCGCCACCTACCAGGTCTAATTATGAATCTAAACCATCCAGGGACTCACCCACTGAACACATAAAAGTCATCGGTCCAGCAGTTTAGGAGTTTGCAGTGACGTACATAAGAAAGATAACTACTTCATGCTTAACAATAGCTATTAGGTACTTATTTTTTGTTTTGCAATAACTACATATTTCATAACTTCTATGTTATTTTTTCGATTGTACGTCAATATTAAAAAAAAACATCACGCCATAAGACGTAGGCGCAATGTTTTATAAACATTAAAATGACGTCTACAAAATTAGTAACGCGTCAATCATTTACTTAGTTCCTGAGTTATTATTACTAAAAGATAACAGATAACATAAACATCAGAAACGCTTATTTTACCCCCGTGTTGAAAATTTAACGTGACCATAAGAAAGTAGATGCATTTTATCGTAACATCACGCTTGTAGGCACTTCTAAAGGAATAGACAGAAGTCGAATTTCGTACAACTATAGGATTACTCATTCCAAAGTTTTCTGTAGATATTTTTCATTTCACTTTATTTGGACTTAAAACAATTACACATTACAAATTTAAGAGTGATGGAGTAAATTAGAAGCTAAGTAATCGTGTAACCCACAAAAATGTCCGCAACATACTGGTTTGTAGATAGTTTCATTCGTGTGTTGGTTTTGCGTAGGCATGTGGTTTTTTTAAAAGGGGCCAAGCTTGTTTATAACTTTTGATTGTAGTAGTATGTCATTATTCAAGGCCCGTACCATCAAAGAACAACTCGATCATTCCTCCCCATACTGACCAAATTATCTTCTCTTTTCAGAATGGTTGCAATCGCCCGGAGCAGCCAGTGCCGTCCACTTTAGCTGCGGTATAGTTGCCGGGATAGCCGCGTCGCTTGCCACAAACCCTGCCGACGTTCTTAAGACCAATATGCAGCTATACCCAGACAAGTTTCCAAATGCCTTCAGTGCTGCCGTATATGTACAACAGGTAAGAATTAATTTACTTTTTTAAAGTGATGAAAGTAATTTCAAAGGTTGAGTTTCATTCTGTGTAGCGCCCGAATTTTTCAAACGCCACTTTAATTTGAAACGTTCTTAAAAGCATAGGCGGTTTTTAAGTCGATGTTGTATCGGCCACTGGATTTTGAACTCTCGGTGTTGAGACGAGCATTGAAAATCAAACAAAGTGCATCCCAGCGCGTTAAAAAAATACGCTGTTGGATGTCCAACTCTCGGTGCTAAGCAGTTGAAAATTCGTGAGTCGAGGGCCAGGGATGGGTCACACTTTAAAATAGCCGAGATAGCATTAGGCAAACGGGGACTTTAAATTTAGTGTAGTATAGCGTTTGTGTATTCAGCTTAGTCTCTTGAGATAGGTGTACTATGCCATCTAGAATTCGGTCTTACTATCAATCATAATGTTAATCTTTGTGTTGCCACCTATTCAATAATAAATGTTGAACTCAAATGACATCACACAGTTCATTATTAAGAATAATAAATTGGGACTGTTGTCCATACAGATAGATATGTATCAAATATTTCTGTTAATGTAGTCGGTAAATTACTAAGAAGCAAATGTCAAAGGTCTCAACACGATAAATAAAATCAGGAAGATTATTGACATGAGTACGCACGACCACATATCAGGCTATACATTTCCAGTTTTAGCTGACCCCGCATTTTATAGGCTTTTCGTACAATGAGAACTCAGGTTACACTGGAAATTTATAGCCGTGTATTTGTATGTCGTCGTGCGTACTTGCAGCTACGTTTGTTAATGTGCTAGTTTGTTTCGGAGTCATTATTAAAATATGTACGTACTTACTTAATTATTTATTAATTAGATAAGCAACATCTGAGGGGGTCGCTTATTTATTTTTTTAATTAGGTCTATCAGTCATTCAAAGTTTGCGTGTTCTTGGTTCACCATGTCAAGTTTACGATGAATATTTTGCTAATTACATGACATTATAATTAGGGCCACGTGATTATCATTGTATAGTTTTTACACCATGACACAATCTGCGCATAGGTTATCAGTATTATTTTTGCGCAGGAAGATGTCTTTTGTCATTATTATAGTCCAACCAAACTTGATGTGTCATAAATTGTAAACAAGCTATATCATACTTTCATATTGACTTCATGAATTGTATAAAACAGTAGTTGCAATTAGGTATTAAATTATAGCCAGATTCTTGAATTCAAACTGTTGCTTGTTATAACCTATCTAGATTAATTTAATAACCATAAAACTATTTTAACTATGTTTAGGCACTTGCAGTACTTAGGTACTTGCAATAGCATGATTAAATTGCTATACATAATGAGTTGTTGACAAAGAGACAAAGTTGAGAAGTAGAGTTGTGATAAGGAGTGTTGCTATCACTGTTTTTACTCAGTGAAGGGCATATCATGCCCCCTGTCGACGAAGTTGATTACTGTTGGCATTCAAGAGTATAACTAGCGATAATTAAATCAAAGAAAATTCAATAATTATTTTCATAATTTCTACTAGACCAGATTTGTTAAGCTTATGAAACGAACATTTCCTAACAAATGTCAACTTAAACTACCTGTAAATTAAATCGAGTTTAAATTGACAAACATTATTGGACATGTTATTAAACAGATTTAGTTGCAATAGAAATTGGACAATGGGTCATAGAAATAGGGTAGGTACCTAATCCTATAAGTACCATTTTTCCGAATTGAGTGTAGCTAATGAACACTTTTTATCTTGTCGACCTACTAGGCGTTAGTTACCAAGCAAGACTTTTAAAAACTATACTATATGACGACCGCTTAACTGAGACGTGAGATAGCTGCGCGGTAAGGGAGGGGAGATAGTTGTCACAAGCTGACGAATCACTGAGCTCTCGCATCACGTCACTACTCCCCTCCCGCACCGCGCTGCTAGGTACCTCAGGCAACGTCACAGTTAAGCGGTCGGCCTATAACAGAGCTTTTGACGCTCGAATGACATTGACAATTGTTTTATGATATGTCACTTGAAATCTATTCAAATAACAAGATGGCGGCATTCGTTCCAATTTTGCCCACGCATCAAAATAACCTTATAGCGCTATATATCTCCCTCTAACTTGATACCCTAGTGTAAATCTTTCTTATATTAATTTATTTTCTCCTTTGTTACAGACATACGGTGTAAGAGGGTACTTCAAGGGTGCAGTACCAAGAATGTTGCGTCGCACTTTAATGGCCGCGATGGCGTGGACCGTCTTTGAAGAAGTCACCAGAACTATTGGCTTGAAATGAGATTGTATACTTTATGTTGGTATAAAAACTTTTTGTGATTCGGTTTGAAGAAGATCTTACTGGTATGATGTTCCTAGATTTTGCATCTGCTTAGTTGTATTCGAATAATATTATCTATGCTTTAACTTAGTTTTATTTATTTTAGATTTGTTTTTAGAGTTTAATACCTTGTGATATATACCCTGTATTCGGTTTTTATTGTTACCTAATTAACCTTTTGTATTAGTTTTTAATTGGTATCCAATCGCCTTAGCCGATAGGCCAATTGTATTGTATAGATTATTCGGAATATTTTTGATATTGACGCTGATTCTGTTGTCCACAAACTAAAAGTATTACTGTCCTTATATAACAGACGGAGCAAGAAAGAGACGATGACAGTTTAAGAGCTGTCAAATTAGTATTATACATGTCAGCTTGATCTGACATTTTCTCCTTGCATGGAACCTTTTTTTTATAGCTTTTAACTACCACTGTCTCGTTCTTATTTTATTCGCGAGGGAGGTTGCAATAATAATGTAATTTCAGGGTTTAGAAAACCTGTTTTTTATTTGTATGGTGTAGAACTTTTAAACAAGGAAGGGATAGTCTATGTGACTGCACATAAGGACCGGTGCCATTATACTAAGATACAGTTGTAAGTTTACAATGTACCTTTAATTATTTTTATATTGAAGAAAATAAATTTTATTCAAATATTATTCCTCTCTTGTCTTTTTTGTAATAATTTAATAAGTCCTCAATTATCTATGATAACTCGTCACACGATTCGATGACAAGAATTTACCATGACTTGGTTAATTGTTTTAAGTACCTACTTATTTAAATTTAAACCAAGTGACATGATGACAAGCTGACACGCTTAAATGCAATTGGGTTGGACACATCTGCCGCATGTCAGACGACCAATGGGTCAAATTTACGACCCTGCGGTGCTATTCTGTAAAAATCGCACCGTGAAAACTTAGGTGAAGTGAGCGTGGAGTGAGCTGTCAATAGTGTGAAAACCTAGCAAAAACAAACTCACTTCACCTAAATTTTCACGGTGAGATTTTTACAGAATCGACCGGCAGTCCCCGTCAGACTCTGACGGAGATGGCAGGATGAGCAGCAGCTGAACTCATTTAACCCAGATGTTACTGAAACTTTTTTTTCCAGGAAAGCCAGGAAAAGATGGCCTTTAAAACGCCCGTCCTAATTAGGGGTCGTATGCATGTCATATGTAGGTATGCGTTTTTGGGTCTTTTAAAAGGCTTGTCGCAGTATCTGGGTTAATAAAGATTATGCCCTGGCAGCTCTGGACAGAGAAATTTTAGGTGGAAGGAGAGTACTATGCAGGCTAGTAAAAAGTGACATGATTACCTGCCACAAGAATATGACGCACTAAGGGGTATTTGACCCAAAAAGCTGGTCAAAACTATTTTGTCGACGATGACGGCGCAAAGGTTCGCGCCTACAATGGTCTCGGTTGGATATTATGTCAGTAAGGTTTATGAACATAACTGACATTTCTAGGGCGGATATCCCACGAAGCGATAACGAGAACAAATATAGACCTCGTAACGTAACTTGTAACCTTGTCATTTTCTTACTCGTAACCATTTGTGGCTAACTATAATAATCTCTTTCCCACAAATACCATCCATACAGGGTTACTTGTAATTCGACGTATTCCTTCCTTCGAGGACGTGATAGTGTGACCTCTTTGCAATATTTTAGCACCCCATAGGTAAAGCATAGCCAAATTGTGTCAATGTTCGTGTATCATGTAGCTGATTTTGAAAATTGACAATTCACTTCTTTGACACTCACACCAACCGTGTTTTAGAACACTGGATTACATCGAAAAGTTTTGTTGTAGCAGTCATTAACAAATAATAAAATAGCATTGATGGCATTTTCATTTGAGAGCTAAGAGAAAAAAAATGATTTTAATTACTTTTTCAAAAATACGCATACTATCTTAGATTTTCGCCTAGAATATACGGGTGTGTTGCAAATGGGCCGCACTATACGTTGAATTACAAGTCATTCACCTTTGTGTTTACTGACTACTTTGTGTTTAATGACTTGTAATTCACCTTTGTGTTTACGTATAGGTACCTAGAGGTAAATAAAAATCAAATGCAGTTCTTTGATAAGCGCCTCACTTGAGAATGACTGGACCGATTTGGCTATTTTTGTTTTAAAATTATCGTAATAGCCAAATTAGGTTCTTTCGGAGAGAAAAATTTTAAGTTTCCCGGCAAATTTTCAAATTTAGGAAAAGTTGAACGTCCTTTTTTTCTATGGGATTTTTGTATGAACTCAACTCACGACCATATTATTTGGACAGGATATAGCGTATGTGGGGTCAGCTTGTCTATATAATAATAATAAAATCAGTTCGTTGGTACATCTTTTCAGAACGGCCCGGCTGGATTGATTTGGCTGGAAAACTGAACGTCTTTTTTTTATGGAATTTTTTTTAATTTATTGGTTTGGACAGGAGAATGTTTTCCGGGTCAGCTAGTTGCGAATAAAACTAAAACACAACATAACGAAACTATATTATATTTTACATATTTACAGTTACGATTTTTATGTATAATTTTTTAAGACACTATCATATAAACTCTAGGCCCTCGTATTTGAGGTTTTCCACCAGTGTGTCGTGTAGTAACACCGTGCCATCTGTCATAAATGCAGTGATGTATGTGGCTGTCTTGCCGTCAAACTCTGTGGTCTTCAAAGCCACTATGGCTTCGTCATTCGTTCCCGGTATGAATTTGAACGATGAGAAACCATGCTTTGGTTGGCGCTTTGTTATCTGAAAAGGGATAAATGTGCTTGATCAATAAATTGCTTAGAAATTGTATAAGAGCGTAGCATGGGTAGAACTAATACATTTTAAATGAGTTTTTTCATATTATAGAAGTATGAGAAACGGAGGATCCTCCGACCACATGGGTGTTGTGTCTGGCGGACAACTGCCCGATGATTCATGTCGGGCCCTTGTATCTATGCTAGTTGCGCGGTAAACTCTGCTTGCGCGATGCAGGATTTTGCGTGACGTCAGTATGACGCGTTGTTTGCATGTGGCGTTGTAGAAACCGCTACAATATAAATAAATTAAGTCCTCCAGAACGTATTTCAGCCATGGCGGCCGATCTCAACGAAGACTAACATTCGGCGCGGAAGACATTATAATTGCACCAGTGTGTGCGCAGACACAGGTGCACCGTGCACTCCCTCTTCCCTCACTCTCATAGTCCGATGGGACGGCAATCCGACACGACCGGAGAGAGATCAGGTGCAGGACCAACGGCTGAACGTGCTTTCTAAGGCACGGGGGTATCACACCGCCAACTTATAAACTCCGGACTGTTACTAAGAAATTCCTAATGGAAAAATGCAATAACGCTTTGCCCGACCCAGCAATCGCACCCAGGACCTCACGCTCAGCAGCTCGCGACCACGAGACCAACGGGGCAGTGTTTTTCATATAATATAGGAAAAGCATACAAACATACCAATGTATTTATGGTTGATTGTTTATACAACTGAGTAAACATTGATTCGATACACAGTAATTTAAGCACTGAAAATGGTATAACGACATACTAGTCAATTGCACGGTCGTAACAATGTGACATAGATAGCGCCTTTATACCGTAGCAGTAAGAGCGGTTTTTGTTGTTCAAGTATCAGTAGACTACTCACGTGTGCTACACGTTGAAAGAACTCAATTTTCAAGTCAAGGGTATGAAATTCAGTTCTTTACTTCAACGAGTTTTTTTTTTAAATTGCGATGTAAAATTGAGATCTATAGAGCATTCTTAGACGTTACTGAAGTTAACTACAGTAGGTAGGCGTTTTTATATGAATAGTAGCAGCGCCCCGCGGTTTCACCCGCATAAGTGTCGATCCCGTGGTAATATCGGGATAAAAAGTATGCTATGTGTTAATTCTGGTTATAAACCGTCTGTGTGCCAAATTTCATCCAAATCTGTTCTGCCGTTTGTGCTTGAAAAAGTTTAGTAACAAACATACGAACACACTCACAAACTTTCGCCTTAATAATATTAATGTGATAAACCATTTGTGTAGAATAAACAATTTTTCTTTCTTTCATTTTTAAGTATAAAGTTAATGATCATATTCGTAAGAAACGCTTGAGCATCAGCTTTAAATAGGAATTTGCACATACGAAAATGGTTGGTTGAAATCGAAGTACCTTTAAACATAGATCTCATAATCAGCTTTATTCACATAGAAAGCTGGTAACCGGCGCCGATATGCCAGCGTTCGCCGGTGCACGGTGCTGACAGGCGCTGATTGTCAACGATGTTCAGCTCAGGCAGCTTTCATACTTTTCGCCAAATCAGCGCCAACAAATTCCTATCTGAATTAGTCGGCACCGTGCACCGGTTCGCGCTGGTTCCCAGATGAGTTAATCCAGCCACGTAAACAAAATCAACTTAAAAAAAAGTTACCTCAAGAGCATGAATATGTTTAAAATTGGCATCAGCGGTGATCAAGTAGTTGCATCCCATGAGTTCATCTTTTGTCTCATTGTACGGTTCATGACTGCACCTCCTCGGCAGAAAGTGCCATAATTGCTTGGCAGGTGACCATACTCCGGATTCATGAATCATGTAACCGGGCCATTGGATGCCGATGGAACTACAGATGGCTTTGTACTGGTTCACCCAGTTTAAATGCTGCACCTGTAAATAAAAATAGGTATAATGGTACTGGATCTTTAGTCCATTTTATTAAAATGATCATTCATGTCATACCCAGGTACGTATTAAGACTGAATTCTCTTTGAGTAAGAATAGGCAAATAATATTTATACACAAAAATTAAGACTGAGATCAGTCTATAGAGTGAACTTTGATATCATTTAAGCTTAAAGTAGCCTTTTATACGAAACTGAACCTTGGTCTTATAAAATTAATGTTCATATTCATGTGAAGCGCTTAATTACAGGCTGATAAGAATATGGACATTAATCAATACAAATAAGGTCCATTTTCGTATGAAACGCTATTATATTTGGCTTGAGTAGAGTATTAGTTTTGACTGTTCTGCTAAACATTTTGTCCCACTTTATTACAAATGAGTCTTATAATTTGAATTTCCACCAGGAACAAGACTGATTACCTAACATGATATATAAATATGATAAATAACAAAGATAACCTTTGCCAATTGTCAAAGTAAACCTTGCTGATAAGATAGCTACATGTTGTGTTTCTCTACCATATTCTGCAAATACCTATACTGCAGTATTTTATACAATAAATTTTCCTGTTCACCTAAATAGATGAACAGGAAAGGGAAACCAAATGTTTTATTTATGTTCTTCTGTTGCCTACAAAAATACATAAAATAAAATGTCTAAAGGCCAACTATACCCAGTAATTTCCTCACTTTTTGAATGAACATTCGAACAACCAAAATAATTTGCTTAAATAAGTAATAACTTATTTCATACTTAATTATTTCACAAAAACTTACATAGATTAATGTGAATTGTGTCTTCTATATTATCTAGAAACAGACAATTTAAATTCATTGTATAAGACACAATTATTTTAACAATTAATTTTGTAATTAGTTTTAATAATCTTACTTCTCCATGTAAGTTGATTGCTTTCACCCACATGGGATCATAGGTTTGGAACTCCCCGTTGGCTGTTGTCCATTCTTTACCCATTGACCCGACATACAAAATATCATCCTTGATGGTTGCCCATTCGGACTTAAATCCTTTCTCGACATGGCCATTTCCATCTGGTAAAATCACCCATGGTACTATTTTATTGTTGATTATTTCGAACACCTGGAAAACAATAAAAACAGATGTTTAATATGTGACATAAAACTTCTAGAAATGCTGTTTTATGTATTATTTTACTTCAGATGTTTTTTTTGCATAAGTACCAAAAAAATAAAACGAAGTTTTTTAATTTTAGGGACAAAAAATCAGTGTTCAACAACAGAGGTTGTTAAACATTTTAAAACTTTTTCCTGTCTGAATTTACACAACAAAGGAGATCAGCCATATTGGGCCCAAAATCCAAAATGAATGATGATGATAAAACTAGATTATTCAACTTTAAAAAAAACAGCTAAAGATCGTAGAAATTTGGCGCAATAGTAAAAAAACCGGTCAACTGCGAGTCGGACTAGCGCGCGAGGATTCTATATGAAGTAGGTATATAAAATAGTTAATCACGGCAATCGTGTCTCGAATATTTTTCCCGTGTTTTCGGATTTTTTCCTTTACTTGTATTACATGACATTGTTTCTTGTGAAATTTCATGATTCTAGGTCAAGAGGAAGCACCCTAGTATCATAAGTTTTCATTCCCCTGCAAGTGTCAAAATATGCGGCATAAACGGAACATAAATGCCCATATCTTTTGATTGCTGTGAGTTAGTAGTTTAAAATATACACTGCTTCAAAGGATTGCAGCCCTGAGTATTTGATATTAATTTCAATTTGATAACTCCATGCGTTCCCGAGAAAAAGGGTCTTGACAGACAGACAATGGAGTGATCTTATAAGAGTTCTGTTTTTCCTTTTAAGGTTAAGGGAACCCTAAAATCTTAAGGAGGACTTCCCCGACCAGGGTAATAATTTTTTTTTAACTGGCCTTTTTAGGTTTTGGTCCCAACTCTGTATGAAATGGGGCTGGTCTACTTTTATCTATCTGAATACAATGTGGGTACATAATATTTACTCAACTTCAAATTTAATTTAGTAATGAGTAGGAAACCAGATTTGTGACAACAATGTGCTTACCATCCCTGAGCGGTCATCAAAAGTGAGCAATCTTCCATCATACACTATCAACTCGGACAGCTCCATGCCTCTTCCCTTTTGCGAGTATGTTGAAGACAAGAGTGTGGGCTCCCGTATGTCCCATGACACTTGCACAGACTTCTTGACAGGGTGGTAATTGAGTTGGCCTTTCTTAAAATAACTTATGTATGTGTGTTTACTACTACTGCTCTTAGAATTTGTATCTAAGTCTGCCACAATCCCAATCCTGAATGTGACTAAATCTCCACCAACCAACGGTTTCGTCAGCGGGTAAGTTGTGTTGTATGGCCGCACTGAACTAGCCCATCTCTGGACACTGACTGGCTGGCTGCTTGTCCACCAATTATAATAACACAACACCAGAAGGAATGTTCCTATTAACACAATTAATAATACGAATTGTGGCTGAACTCTCACAGCGTTGCCGACCCTGTACGTGGCCGGGGTGCGCAGCGCTTTGCGCCAGTCACGAAGGGTACCTTTCATTTTACGATCTTCAAGCTCGTAATACTCGTTCATAATAAATATAATTAGAGCATGATAAATTCACTTAAATTGACTTTCGATATATTATGGCTGTGGAATCGAATCATTTATAAATTAGCAAACGTGTAAATTACACCCAAATATCAATAGTTGATTTCACTAATTGTTGTGTAGAAACCCTTGGTAAATGTAATAACTTAACAGTTTTAGCTAAACTTAATGATATTCCCAACGTGTTATGGTTTAGAATACGGTGCATTTTGGCTATAACTAATTTTACATAATTTTTTACGTTGATTAAAATTTGATTTGACTAACACACATTGCAATTGCATGGGATATTGACGTTTGATATAATGACATTTATTTGACACCGTGACAAATTGACAATTTTACACCATTTCTCGGCCTTGAAAGAAATAGGCATGTTCAACAAATAAATATTATTACTAAGTTCAAAAGTAGTATTATTATTTAAGAATTCCGAAATGTTAAGGTTACGCCGACCGTCTAGTGGCGCCCTCTTCGTTTGTTTGGTTATTTCTTTTATTTTAGAATGAAAATGCAGAAAATAAGCACGTTAAGTTGTGCTCCACAGAGATGTCAGCATCAAGTGAAGGGGCCCGTCAGGGCCGAAGCCTGCCGGGTCAGCGGGATTGTCCGAAAGGGTTACCCCTGGCCCGGAACATAAAGTGCTAAGGAAGGAACATGGGTGGGTTTTAGTCAGTAAGAGTCTGACACTTCCACTCCACCCAGAGCGGGAGAGGTCATTTGATGATTTACCATCCTCAAAATAAAAAAGTTGTGCTCCACAAGATGATACGTTAATATTATTATAAACGGTAGTTTTACATAGTTTAGTTTTATTATAATCACTAAAACGGATAATAGTGGCCACTATTATCCGTTTGTTTGGTTATTTTAAAATAAAAGAAATAACCAAACACGATGAGGGCGCCACTGCGCGATCGGTGTTTGGTCGGCGCCCTCTTAACCAACATTAGAATAATTGAAAATATATATCAAACTTACTAAATAGATGGTTGTGAATTTTCATCATCGCAATATCGGTCCAGCTAGTTTTGAATCGGAGTTTGACAAATGGCAATGAAAATCAAGCAAGTTATCAATTTTGGATGAAACTAATTTTATGTAATATTTTATTGCTGATTAAAATTTTATGTGACTATCCCACACTGCATGGATGGACGTTTGTTATTGATTGACATTTATTTGCAGTGCTACCAATAAAAATGTCTCGATTCCCCGCTTCCCGCTTTTTTTTGATTTATTCGACACAAATTCCCCGAAATATTATTTTTTGACTAAAAACACTGTTTTATACAAAATTTGTTTATTGCTAAAACTTTTATAAAATACTATACCTTATAAGAAAATTAACTCTTATATCGGTCAGTGGGTCGTCTTAGGGGGAGACTTCTTACATCTACAGACTACATCCATACAAAACAAAGTACGGGCCACGTGCTTATTTAAATGTTAGTGCAGGTAGGTACATACAAAAAAATAAAGTTTTATTTAAATCTTTAGTGGCCCTTATTTTATTCGAAATAGTATATTATTTTTGCCATATTTTCGCAGTAGTAGGTTCCATTAGGTTCAAATTTTAAAAGATACCCCGCTTTAGCTGTACTTTGTTTGGTATCAATAAAGCTCAATACATGCTATGGTGTCATTGTTGAGACTCTGATAGTATTCTGTTTTGATGTTATTTAGGTTGCTGAAAACCCTCTCCTCTATAAACGCGTATTACATATTAGTACAAAAAATTGGTCTGGATTCCACGAAATTCCCCGATTTTTGTCATTCCTCGACTCTTCCCCGCTAACCCTCAATTCCCTGCAAATCGGGGATTTTCCCTGTTATTGGCAGCACTGTTTATTTGATACAATGTCAACTTTAGGACATAATTTTCCGACCTTGAATAAAGTTGTCATGTCCAACAAATAAATAATAATAGTAACTTCACGAAAAATAGTGTTATTATTTATTAAAAAGTGATTTATAATTTTGAAATTATAACCAACATATTATTAGGTACTTACTTAATTTTAATAGCATATTTTTAAAATTGCTTATTGCAAAATTAATGTTTATTTTAAGAATTAATTTTATACTTTTTGCTGTGCCCTATAGGGTTCATGTACCTTAGCTTTAAGCCATTGTAACATCTCTACAACATCATGGAATGCAAATAAAATGAATATGGATAGGAATAAAATAAATATTATTTATTTATTTTATTCCTATCCATATTCATTTTAGTCGTTTTTTTTTTTTGATTTTAGTCGATTTTCTGTTGATTGACCAGAGCTACAACAATGTGATTTATTTTTAATCTGTACACTGTTTACTTTTTTTTAAATTAAACCTGGCTTGCATTCTCGATAGCTGTAATGATAATTATTACGAGAAATACGACGATGACGACGATGACGAGAAATTGCGACGGTCATTATTACGATTACGTGGAATTAACATTACAGACGCCAGCACTTCAAGCTACCCGAAACTGTCAAATTTTCCAAATTAACTTTGAACCTTATGCATTAGCGATAAAGTTGAAAATCTATTAAAGAAATTTGACAAAATGTAGTAGCTTGATGTGCTGGCATCTGTACTAGGTAGAAGTACAACAATTTTTTTTTTCATTTTGCGTAAGTGTCGTGTTTAGTATTGTAGACAGACATTACTTATGTTTCATGGCTGATATCCATAGAAAATCTCTCCGCTTGTTATATAACATAAACATCACGCCTGTAATCTCCAAAGGGTCATGCAGTCGTAGAGGTGTACCTACCTAAAGTATATCCACATTTCGCCATTTATGTTTTCCCATAATAATAGGGGGGCGAGCATATTTGCCATCAACCGGGCACAAATCCCAAGTCCGGACAGCCACTGTCGCTTGTTGTTAGCAGGATTCTGAAAAAAAAAACAGTGGCACTCCGGGAGTGCCGACAGAAGTGAAATCACGAACAGAATACTTTGCACTGACCTGTATTATACAAGTAGGTACATACTGTTTAATAGAGGTCAGTGATATGTTGCCATCACTCACTGACTTATCAGATATACATTAAGACCAAGTAGGTACATTCCAAGGACAGCCGAAGACATCCGAAGCGGATATTTTTGGGAATCGTCTTATAAACAAAACACGCGCAGTGTCGCTTACGGTAACATTGGCGCGAGTTCATGGTTTTTACCCATCTCAAAAAATGCCCAACGCGCATAGAGAAGTTTTCACTTCAAAAACATCAACTCTTAGCCAAGTCTAGCAACATTAAAACCACTAGCTACGACTTATTTTTCAACTACAAGGATCTTTTGGCGTTCGATTATCGTTGGGCGGCTCTGTTGGATAACATTTTTTGTCGCTTGACGTGTTCAAGAAACAAGATGGCGGCGTTAGTTCAGATTTTGGCCACTCGCCAAAATAACCTTGTAGCGCTATTCCTAGGTGTACCGACAGTCAGACAAACAGACAAAGCTGTACCTACCATTGAAAAAAATACATATACTTAGATACAAAATCAGTTCTTACTTCGATAATACTAACATAAAATACCATCACAGCTGTATTCTACGAAGAGTAAGGCAGAGGTGTACAGGCACACTCATATTGGCTCCTTCAAACAGGCGCGAAACGACACGCGACACAAAGGCACCGCAAGTCGCGCAACGAGCGGAGCCTTTGTGTCGCGCGCGATTATATCGCGTGTCGCGCCTGTTTGTTGGAGCCTTATTTCGTCCGTACTTCCGTAGATAAATAATATCCCACAAATAGGAAGATTAAGGTCACACTATTGCACAACCTGAATGTGATTTCCGCTTACACCCACTCACAACACAAAAGTCAACACCTTGGCTCGAAATTATTACGATGAACTTAAGCTAAAATATCTTAAAAAATACGTTTATTTTACTAAAAAGACGTTAGATGTTGGCAAATTCAAACAATTTGCCTATGTTTCAGCGGCTTTGCTTATCAGTATGTAGCTGGCAGTTTGCTGCTTGCCCTCGTAACTCAAGCGCACTCTGTTCACTTGGTCCGTACCTACCTTTTTAACGTGGAGAAATGCTCATGCATTCTGCACTACGAAGGGGAGATAGTGCAGTTATGTGGGACTCTAACCCACTAAAACTCCACGGTGTGCTCTGCCGCTTACGGCGGGAACACGGGCACGCGTTAGCAATCATCCGTGAACCCGCCGCGGCTGTCCGTTACCGGACCCTCCTCTGGGGAGTACTCCCCATCACCGGCGCACCAGAACACATAGCACGCCGTGATCACCCCAGGGACCAAACCAGCACATGGGCGCCAGAAGACCCCGTGTCTGGACACTCTTGCGCGTACGTATCCTCGCTCATCTCTGGTGGAAAGGCAGCCTTAGGCTAAGCGCATCTACGATTTTAATCGTTGCGATTTAGTTATAAATCACAAGCATAAAAAAAAATTATAGTTTTTTTAATTTTTTTTTTCACACTAATAATATTGTCTACAGATTGTCGATTATTTATCGCAAAGATTAAAATTTGTAGTGCGCGCTTAGCCTTAGAATGTGTCATGCTCACTCAAATGTCTCGCTGGTGGTGGTGGCGTATGTGTTGGATCATTAAGTTCCCTTCAAAATGGTTGAGCTGAATGGTGCTGGTCATGTTCGAGATCGGCCACCGTCCGTAGGGATTGGTTATCTTTTAGCTGCCCGGCTTAAATTTTTAAGTTGTTTTTTTTTGTTTTACTACTAGGCTGACTCTTTTAACGTGCACTTCTTTTTTCATCGTTCTCACATGTATAATTTTCAACATTGGTGATGTAGGTAACTAAGATTTTGATTTACAATAAAAGAGTGGAGCTTACTACGCTTTGGAATGGGCAACTAGCTTCATCTTTCCGACTGACCGACCTCTTGACAATTCAAAAGTGCCTGTAATTGGTTTATTTGAGATAAATGCTTTGAGTTTGAGTTTTGATGTAAAACTAAACCACAAAATTCCAAATAATTTTTAAAATGATATCTACTTATTTTATTTTATTCGTTCCATCTAGACTCTAGACTGACTGGAGTGCCTAATGGGAAAGGTTTTACGTTCCGACTAGGCTTAAGAATTCACAATACAATACTCTTTTGCAATTCCGAATCACCAATGCATCACAACAACGGACAACACACTAGTTAACAACACGATAAAAAAAATTCAGCTTTCACTGAATGAAGAAATTCAAAGTGATTACTCTCACGGTCGGGCTACGGACATCCTGCACAAAAAACGTAATTGAAATAAGTTAAACTAAACTATTTGGTATTCAATCAATTTATATTTTTGACTTCTTTTCTATGTGTTGAGCTAAACATCCGTCCGGAGTCTGATTCCGGAGGCTTTAATGACGCACAGCACTAAATAAGGTACCTACTTAATTAATCATTAAACATTCTTACCGACATAAAAAAAGAAAAAAAAAAAACTTTAAGCCCAGGTTCGTTCTGGCGATTTTTTCCCGCGGCAATTATTTTTTTTCGCGCACTAGATTTTCAACGCACTGCTTAGCGCCGATAGTTGAAAATCCAGTGCGCGACAAAATCCCGCCGCGATATTTTTACGTCCATAGGTACGAACGTAGGCTTACTTGTAAAGATTGATATTAATATACCCACCCACTAAAATGTCAAATTTCCAATGCTGTGTCTAAGTAGGTAGGTATATTCACTTTCCGGTAGTGAGCACTTTTCAATCCAATGGGATATTTTTCTGTAAGAAATACCGAACCTTACTACCACGAACGTAACAACGCTACTTCACTTCACTAAGTATAGTATTTTATCCCACGAAGCGACGCGCGTTACTTGTGGTTAACAAGTGTACAAACACGCTGTGAATGTGTGTGTAGGCGCAGGAGCTTTCGGTACCGTCCGAGACAATGACGAAGTCGGAAGTGTGTGTGTATATTATGTGCTGACGCTACTTGTCTTCACGCACACATTCACAGCGTGCTTGTACACTTGGTTAACACAAGTAAAGCGCACTAGTGCACGAGAACCTTCGACATCGCTCGGTTTCTTATCTGCATCCAAATAATTCTTGACAGGAAAATGTCAGTAATTTGGCATTTCGGCAGAATATCAAAATTATTGTGAAATAAACAATCTAAAGTTATTGTTAAGTAGAAAAGTAAAAAGTGTTTTATGTTAAATAAAAAATGCATGAAAGTTCGTAAACTACATGAATTACAGTCCTAAAAACGACTACATATAGGAAAAAGTAAGTAGACTACGTCTAAAATAAAATGGCGCGAACCTCAGACCTCAATAAAAAATCGGTTGTCTGTAAAGTCGGTTTACTGACGATAGTTGAACGTGACGACGTCATAAGAAAATACTGATGGAATAGTTGCATTGCATTTGTTAATATTTGCTTGCACTTCAAGCCGCCATGGAACGCTACAGAGCGAGGCCGCGAAGTAACGCTACATGAGTCATATTTTTTTCGTGAGTGCAGCCAGCTTCATCGATTTATTTAGACGTTGTCACGTCAAAAAATATCATTGTAATTCTGCCCTTATGCTAATTTATTTGCGGTCGGCGCTTCATGTCTTTTTCTTCCATACTTCTCTATTATTCGTCATTTTGGTAGTCACCCCTTTTCTAACCATATCATCATTCACACAGTCCATCCATCGTTTCCTTGGTCTTCCTCTACTCATATAGCGATTGATATTCAATATTTAAAACTTTCCTCACGACATTTTCCTCATTCCTCCGTATCACATGCCCATCCATGACAACCGATTTCCACACAAATTTTCAGTTACCCGTGCCACTTTCAGACTTCCTCTTATGTACTCGTTTCTTATTCTATCCATTCGCGTAACACCACACATCGCTCTTAGCATTCTTATCTCAGCTGCATGCAATAATTGTCCTTATTCGTCCCTTTTGTGGCCCAACATTCTGATCCATACAAGACAGACTGGAAGCTTCAATGTCGTACAGCACAAAAGTCATCGACTCGAGTTATCCCAAAAGCTCTCTTCATTACGGGAATTATTAATTGTTGAACAGACGAATTTTTCAAACCTATGAAGCAATGTGCCCCGCGGTTTCACCCGCATAGGTAAGTGTTGATCCCGTGGGAATATCGGGATTAAAACTAACCTATGTCTTTTCCCGGGACTCAAACTATCTTTATAGCAAATTTCATCTAAATCGGTTCAGCGGTATAAAAGCTCGAAAATCGTAACTCCTCGGATAGGTTAGGTTTTCTATCGACCCTTATACATATAGAAACCGGAGTTACTTTAGTTACTGACTTATGCAGAAAAGTCGAAGAATCATAGGTAATAACTACAAAAACAATTTTTATTCTCGGAGAGATTAGATTTCATTTGAGAAATCATGCTGAAATAGGAGTTGCTTTGTCAAATGCAGAAGAGTTATGCTATTAAGAGAAACGAAGATACAAAAGCAAGCGAAGCGAGCTCGATAATTGTTAGCATCCCGACTTGGAGAGGTTAGATTTCTTTTGACTATTCATTTCCATTATTAGACCTACTAGTGTTAAAGGTACCTACCATGACTTTTTTTTTTTTTTTTATCGTGGAGAAATGCTCATGCATACTGCACTACCACGGGGAGATAGTGCAGTTATGTGGGACTCTAACCCACTAAAACTCCACGGTGTCCTCCTCTGCCGCTTACGGCGGGAACACGGGCACGCGTTAGCACTCATCCGTGAACCCGCTGCGACCTACCATGACTTGACTTGTTGTTTTGTATGTGCAATTCAATCAATTTGTTTATTCATTCGGTAGCAATTGACATTGCGTTCACGGCCCCCCCCCAAAGCGCGAGGCCTGTACCATTTACTACACCTGCTTCGTTTACCCAGCCCTGCCACCACAGCGATGACCTACGACGGGCGTCCAATGAGTGACAAATCACTTTCTATTAGGACAGCGCCTTAGCGGACGGCGCGTACGTGTTCCACGCGCGCCTCAAAGAGATGTCAGCATCATACGGAGGGGCCCGTCAGGGCCGAAGCCTGCCGGGTCAGCGGGATTGTCCGAAAGGGTTACCGCTGGCTCGGAACATAAAGGGCTAAGGAAGGAACACGGGTGGGTTTTAGTCAGTAAGAGTCTGACTCTCCCTTCCGCTCCACCCAGAACGGGAGGGGTCATTTGATGAAAAAAAAAAAAGGGTCACGCAGACAGAGAGGAATAATCCCCGCGCGGTCTCGGGCATTTTCTTTACGGATCGCCTATGCTCGAGCATATCTTCCAGGACGCGCGAGCTATTTTTATCAGGTTCAAGCATTTATGCACTTTATTATAATAATTTTAAAGTTTATTTTCAAGTGCGTTAATAAAATCCTCTCCGCTGCGCTCCGTTCCGTCTGCGCTGAGCCTTAGGTGTTTGTAACGAAATATTAAGAAAAGTTTCGTGAATAACTGCCTGCAAGTAGAGTTTATTACTTACTATTGTACTTTTACAATCTTATTACAGTTTCATACTACTACATACTTCCAGGTAGGTACGATATGTTAACTTAAGTTGTAACTGTTATAACATTTTTAAACCTCTTTTATTCGACAGAAGCCCAGCGAGATCCCTGGAGAGGCGTCTTGTTGCGTCCATGCAACACCCCATTGACAACAAGCCGATATGCTGCGACACAGGATGCATATGGTTTTGTGGCCTCATACACAGCATCGCAGCCGTAGGAATAGTACTATATGGCTGTCTGGTCTTCACCAGACCTAACTAATAAATTTCAAGTCTTTTTTATTATTTTATTAGGTATTTTAAGAACATGTTATTATATTATGAAAACCCTCCGTCCTTTTTAGATTGATTCTAATGCCTCTAGCAGTTTTCTTAGTGCGGGTCCTCCGCTAACCTCTTTTGCGCTCTGCGGATAATAATTTCAATTATTTTATTACAAAAAATTTGTTTGGACTAAAAAATTAAAACACTAGTATTTTAGTATGTTACTAGTAGAATAATCTGACAAAAAAATCAGAATGATTGTACGTCTTTTTTTTTTTTTTTTAAAACTTTGCCCCACACTAGGAATTACTCTTGTATCGTGGGTGCGTTTACAAACATTTAAATTCACATACACAAACAGCCAGACCCGGAACAACTACCTGTAGGCAATACAAATATTTGTTCCGTGCGGGAATCGAACCCACGACACGCAGCGCAGCAGTCGATCGCTCAGCCACTGCGTCAACCGTGTCGTCAAAATGTATGTATATTAGTATGGTTTTTATATCGTATCAAATTAGTTGTATTATGTTTTCAACACACTATCTACCTAGCATATATCCTGAAGAATATCATATATTTTTCTGATTTTATTTACCTACTGTAGTCGATCATAGGTATACTTTTATTGTTTCTAAAACTTGCGTTTTTTGTGTTTAGGTCCTGTAAGCACCTTCAGTAGGTATCTTCTACTGCACTAGAACCTCCGACATCGCTCGGTTTTTTATCTGCATCCAAATAATCGTTGTCATTGCGCCTTGTCAGGATTTGGCATTCTGACTAATTTCGACTTCGATTTATTTCGGCAAAAAATTCAAATTATTGTAAAATAAACAACCAAAGTTATTGTTAAGTACCTATTTAGTTAGGAAAAAAGTAAGAAGTATTTTATGATAAATTAAAAATGCATAATTCGTTATTCGCCAATACGCTCTGGTATTTGGAGTTCTTCGCGTTTGCTTTTACATTGATGGCATTCTTCTACTTCGTCTTGTATTTAGCTAGCTTAAACTACGTGAATTACAGTCCTAAAAACGACTTTAAGAAAAAGTAAGTACCTAGAGAACGTCGAAAATAAAATTGCGCGACCCTCAACAAAAAACATATTTTTCACAATTTTATTATTAAAAATCATATCAATTTCAACAATCTTTCAAAAAATTCGACGAATTTTTCACATTCGTTTAATAAATAAATTAATTATTTGACGATAAAGCAAAATGCTTTAAAAATTAATCTAAATTTTCAGATATATGGCAGATGGCACCTGGCTATTACAAGCCTAAATGTGATGGAAATTAAAGAACCCAAACCTGTGTAAGTACATGCCTAGTAAGGTAAATGTACAGACGCCAGCACATCAAGCTACCCGAAACTGTCAAATTTTCCCAATCAACTTTGAACCTTATGCTCTGGCGATAAAGTTGAAAATCTATTAAAGAAATTTGACAGATTGTAGCTTGATGAGCTGGCGTCTGTACCTATTACCGATCCTGTTAAGACAACTTTGAAATCCGCAGCAGTATAATGAGCCTATTATGTTCCCACTGCAAAGACACAGGCCTCTCAGTGAGAGGGAGTGGGCTATAATCTCCCACGCGCGTTGTTTGGTGTCACATGTCATGCCATTCTTCGAATTTTTGGTTCTGGCACATGCTGATTTCCTCACGATGTTTTTCTTCACCGTTTTGAGAGCAGTGGTGATGAAATTATTTGCACAAAGTATGGCGCCTTTCTACGTTCAAACCTATGACCTACAACTCGGTAAGTCGGAGCAGTTACCGATTACCGATTACACACTAATACCACTCACGCTCACAGAGAGGAAGCTTGTGTCTCAGCAGTGGAAACATTACATGCTAATTATTCTAAATTATTTGCCATATGTTAGCTAGCCACACCAATATATACCAAAAAAGACAATAAAATCTATACCTACGTACTCAAGCAAAAAATAATAAATCAAATTTAAAAATGTAAGCAAAAACTTACTACCTAAATAAAAGCCTCCGGGTATAAAGGGCGTGACAGCTTACATATTTATGCAATGCTGGGTTCTGTTCGGTAGGTTATATTGTGTACCTTAAATATTCAACAGAATACCAGCAAGGCCTCGGGTGAGGCGTCCTGCTCCCGCACCACGCCCCATTGATACCAAGCCGATATGCTGCGACGCAGGATGCATATGGTTCTGCAGCCTCATGTTCAGCATCATCACCATAGGAATGTGCTACTACCTGGCGTACACACTCCTGTCAGACACCAAACTCAGGTTTGGGCTGTTTATGCCATAGCTGTTTTGGTGTCGGATTCAGTTTGGCCAGGTTATAGCAGACGGAAGGAAATTAAGTTTTTGGTGTGATTTGAAACTGTGCAGGTACTTAGTGTGAAGTTTTTTAAAATTGACATTTGTGTTTGTCTGCATACCTGAATTGTATCTAAAAGAAGGACAGAACACGCAAGTGAATTAGGAAGGACACGTTAAAGTGTGTCTTATTTTCATCGTACAAGATAACATTGTTATTTTGCAAATAGAAAAACGAAATGTAGGTACCTACTTACCATTACTTAACAATGTGTCATTCCGTTTATCCACACCAAAAAATCCGCCCTAAGGTGAATACGCGGAAACGAGAGTTCGAAAATCCATCCTAAGCCTGTAAATTCCGTTTATTCAATTAGGCCTGTGGTCAGTAGATTTTTGGGGTGCATAAACGGAATAACCGTTAACGACCATGAAAATGTCCTTAGTTAATAACTTTATAATATTTTCTGAGTTACTCGTAAGTGTCGACAATTTGTGAAAAATTACAAATAAAAATCGTAAATAATATTTTCAATGCTTATGTTCTTTCTTACTGTCTAAATTTGCGTGCAAAAAAAATCGCACAAATAGTTAATCCATTAAAAGAATTAAGCTAATAATGATTGTAATTGAATCTAATGAAGTCAGAATGAAAGTAAATCGATCATTGCCTGGCACTCAATGCAGATAATATCAAACGGTTTAAAAGACGTTATCTTTTTGATCAAGATAATATGTGTTGAAGAGTGACGCATGGTAGGTAGATGAAGAAGGCCCACTTCATGGAAAAATTCTGGCATGCCATAGACATTTTGTAGAAAAATAATAAACGATTTCAGTTCTGTAAGTGGGCTTGTATGTCAATCATATTTTTAAAACTAGATGAGGTCGGCGTTTCTTATCTGACTACTTTGAGAAGAAAGGCCGAAACAAACTCAGAGTTTTAAAGTCCAGATATAATCTTGGTCCGATAAGCAGGTCAGGTGCACCTGACCATTTAATAGAAGGAAAGAACCAGGGCCATCCAAAAGCGCATTGGGTTAATGATCTCGTCAAAGTCGCAGGAAACATTTGATGACCGACGCAAGGAACCGAGAAGTATGGCAGAAGAAAGGGGAGGTGTATATAACCCATCAGTAGGTGATTGCGTGCTGAAATGACGATGATTGTGTGAGAAATTATTCTAAATTAACGAGAAAGGTAAAAGGAATTGAGCTGGACACATCTGTCGCATGTTAGACGATCAATGGGCCAAACTTACTAACTGGGTCCGTCTTAAAGGCAAACGACCTCGTGGCAGGCCCAGACAAAGATGGTGGCATGAGCTAAAGTCTATTCAAACGAATGTTTCAAATTGATGTTATTTAAAGTTAAACAAATATAAACTTTATTGTAATGGTAATTAAGTTGGTTTCAGAGTGACTATTAAAAAAGTTATAAAAATGTTTGAAGTTGTAGCGTAAACTGAACTTTATAGAGTAGGAATTAAAGTTATTTTTCTATAAACTCCTATTTGTTAACATTTTTGGCAAAGAAATCGCGAATGCAGATTCGACACCTTCGACTCCTGTAACTAAGACTTTACAGAAGTGGAAGGACACTAGGAAGGTTTTTGTCCAGCGTTATCGCAGAAACGGCTAATTAAAAAAAAGGGAATTGTGGGAGGTATGTACGACGTTTACCTTCTGTCCATATTCATATAGTGTGTGTAATTCGTGAGTATTCTGATCGCTACTAAAATACATGTTAGCTAAGAAAGTTTTCGAGACCAGAAGGATTCATTAACAATGTCATGTGGATTTGATTTGCAATATTGTACCTGTTTTGGACTTGGTGACCCAAGTGTGGTTGTGTTTGACTTTGCTGTAAAGTATGCTATGTAATATACATACTATTATTGCTGTATCTTCTTTTTAGTAATCTGTATACAGTCAGACCAGATTTGGCTATGACCTTGGCACCTTCAGTAGTGTCTGTCAACTCCGCATGAGCTGTATCTTATACATGCGCATTGGTAGACCTCTGAAAGTAATTTTAAACAAAGGAGAGGACTTTTGTTTATTTTATCTACTAAAGCAGTGAAAATAAATCCAACGCTTTTTGGTGCTATTGTAGCGGTATCTACAACGCCACATGCGAACAACGCTTCATACTGACGTCACGCAAAATCCTGCATCTCGCAAGCAGACTTTACCGTGCAACTAGCATAGATACAACGGCCCGACATGGATCATCCGGCAGGTGCCCACCAGACACAACACCCGTCTGGTCGGTGGATCCTCCCTTTTCTATGAGTGAACTCCCTGTTCTTCATACCTCCATACTATTGCGCAATGCTTCTAAAATAGTGATTGAATAGTTACAATTTATTCGTTTCATAAAGTTAATCCGAAAATGTCATACCGTTATAGAAGATCTCTCAAAAATTTCAAGAAAATAGGTCAATATCAATAAATACCTATTGCCTAAAAAAATTACTAAGGATGTTTTATAAAATTAATGTAAATTCTGGAGCAGCTCCAGAATCAAATTCTGAACTTCAACTTCCGTATAGAGTCCTGAGTTATACTTTGCTACTAAAGCATTAAATATTCATAATTCGGGACCGACAAATTGCTACTACAAGAACGGAAGAACTATTAACTAATGTAAATCGTACACGCGAATTAACCGCAGCAGTGTTTTTGCTTTTTAACTCACTGAAAAACTTTACTAACTGAGTGTTAAATACTGACAAAAAGTACCCGATGATTGTATTTATGTGTCGCCTATGAATATTATGAATAATCGTTGAATTGTGTGCGAATTTATAGTAACACGATAGGAATATATTAAAGCTTCAAAAACATGTTTCGGTGAAAAAGGTGAAATGCATGGAAGGAAGCGGCAGGTACCGGGTGGTACAGACAGCGTCAGTATGTGCTAACCCCTCAAGTTTTAAAATGTTACACATTAAATTTCTTACAAACAAACTAAAGAATACTTCAAAAAGAACCCATTGTTTCGACTCAGATTTGAACCATCGCATCACCGAACGTCGTCATACTCATACCGGCAGTTTGACGAACTAGCCAGCGAGCCCATATGAATTGCGTTGAAATTGTTATCTACTATGGTCTGAGTCATTTTATCTTTAGGTGGGGATGTCTAATCGATAGATGTTATAATTTGAGGGTATCCATTAATTTTACTTACTTACGTTGTCTTTATAAAATTAATCCATACCCTCAAGTTATAACTACAACGTTTGATGTATACATTCACTTAAAACAGCGAAGAGTAAACGACTACGATTTATCCATTAATTTTTAAAATGATTTATGATTTTATGAGAACTAAAATTGTAGTTGTTCTGTGTGAACAAAATGTGAGCATAAAAGGAATTGCGAGACAGCTTGGCATAGCAGTAAGTTCATTATAATATTAATTGTGTTCTCCGATTTTTTTCTTGTTGAGCTATTTGCGGTATCTTGTGTGTGGTATTTAATAACTTATTTAAAACCATTTTGTTCTATACAGAGACAAACGGTGCGCTTATGGGGGCGCAGATTTCAAGAAACCGGCGATGTTAAGACAATGGCCATGGGTCGGAGAACTACTGGGATCTATACGGACCAATCTGAACATCATCGGGATATTGGCATGGAATATCTCTGTCCACGGTTCGAAGACATTTACACGCAGCGAACATTCACAGTTATCGACCTACAAAATATGTCTAACAGAAGAACATCGAAGAGAACGATTGCTATTTGCCCAGAAATAGCAGTTATATTAATTAAGTATGACAACAAAATAAACAACGAAGACATTTAACTCATTTGATTCCACTATTTTACTTTGTATAGCAAAATATTCTAAGTAGATATCATGAGCTAATAAGAGATGTTAATTGATTATCTATTGATAACATGTTTATTCACTTATTATGCTCATGATTGTAATCCTGCCAAACTAACTTCTAGTTCCTAGACAAGTTGCAAACGCTTCAAAACTTGTCTCTTTCGATGTCACTTGTCAGACTGTCAAATGTCAAATTTGTATACTGAGACGACATGACAGGTCACGTGACATTTCGTTAGGTTATGTCAATCTAAAATATTTCTACCGCTTACTATTTTATCGTTTACGTTAATAGGATGCCACTTGTCTAGGAACCCAATTGTGTCAGTTGGCAAATAGTATATTATGATAACTGTAAATAAAATTATCAAATCAAAATAAATCTTTGTTGTAAAATAAGATCATAGTTTTGTTAAATAATAGCAATAATAAATATTATTATATGATTATTAAAGTATTTTATTTTTCTTTATTTTTAAATTCTTTATAAATAATTACTAAAACAAAATAGAAAAATATATTAAAATAATAATTATAATGAACAAAAAGCACATTTCGTGCCTATGATTTGAACTCCCACTCATAGGCACGGCAAGCGGTCTTGAAACCTCTAGTCTATTTAGACGATGAATGAAACGTTCGTAAATGTTAACCCTATTATTGCTTGTCGTTTTCGCAATAATAAAAGTATTAACGTTTTATTGAAAAAAACAATAATAAAAACAGAATTTTAAAAAATAAATACTATCTTAAACTTATTTATTCACTAAAACAATAAATTAATTAAAATAAAATGTTTTTGCAAAATACAAAAACCAACTTGGGCCTATCACGGATTTGAACGCACATGTCATTTGGAGGGGTAATCACTTAATGAAGCTGTGTGTACACAATGGATAGACGATTACAA
The DNA here is from genome assembly GCA_927399505.1 of Luperina testacea. Lineage (NCBI taxonomy): Eukaryota > Metazoa > Arthropoda > Insecta > Lepidoptera > Noctuidae > Luperina > Luperina testacea. The sequence goes on along the minus strand of OV656763.1, from coordinate 6,825,072 downwards.
TTATGACGTCATAAATATTACTATATTAAAAATAAAGACAGAAAGAAAGAAATATAACACAAACAGAACAGAAAGGCTCCCCATTCAACTTTGCAGGAACTGTCAAATATTGTGTCTGGTATTCAACCTCCTTCACAATCCTAAAACGCCATTCTACGAGTATCTACGAAGCGGAAGCATTTTTCCTACGTCCGTCCTTCAGATGCGCCTTGCAGGTGGCATCTTAGAAGTCCCCTCCTCACTCACTACAGAGAGAATTACAGAAAGTAAACTTTCTGTAATTTATTTTATTACCACTGCTCTCAAAATGGTGAAGAAAAACATTGCGAGGGTAACCTCGCAATGTTTCACATTCCAGTAATGGAATGTCTTAGAAACAAAAATTCGAAGACATGCAACATCCCCAACCCGCTCTGGACACGCGTGGTGGATTACCCACTCCGTCTCACAGAGAGGACGCCTGTGTGAGGGAACGTTATAGGCTGGTTATGTTTATGCTATGCTATTATGCAATCACCAATTTTATTTCTAGCGTTTTTAAGAGAAATGCTATTCCTATAAAATCAACAGCGTCCACCTATCTAAGGCATAAGGGGCCATCCATAATTCACGTCACAGGAATTTCATGATTTTTGGAGCTCCTCGTCCTTTTCACAAGTGGTCATATTTGTGTGACCCCTCATGTTTGATTGGATTATGACAACCTTTTTAACCCTTCATTGCGGTAATCTTCGTCAGTTCAGCAAGTTTTGGCAATAGAGAGAGAGAGTACGAACCTCTTGCATCCTGCTCGTTCCTAAGGGAAGGCTATCTCGCCATCTTCTGGAGCTTGAGGTACAAAGGCCCTTAGAAACCTAACCCTTATCATATCAAATTACCGATATCAGTGCGAAGGCGTCGGTAGAGGATTTAATCGACCAGAGAGAGTTATAAGTGATAACACAGTGAGATAAAATCAATCAAGTACCTAACGATATGCAAGGTAATGAGCGAAAATACTTTCTTAGTTTTATGTTGTCCGTGAAGGCTTATGGCAATATCGCCAATGGCAATTACTATTTCTAGTCAGAGCCTGTTATCAAATTTATTAATAAGTAATAGGAAATAATAATATAGGTATTGGGAGTAATAGGAAGGTACCCGAATAAAGGCTCCTTCAAACAGGCGCGACACGCGATAAAATCGCGCGCGACACAAAGGCACCGCAAGTCGCTCAACGAACGGTGCCTTTGTGTCGCCGTCGCGCCTGTTTGCAGGAGCCTAAATCTTAACCGCATCTGGTATTCAAAACTACGGTCTCGCTCGGTGGTTGCGCTTGTGACTAAATTACACAAATGAGTGATTTAAAAAAATATGTATAAAAAGTAATTAAAAAAAAAAAACCCGACTGCGGTAAAAACTTAAGTTAAAAACTCCATTTGAATTTGAAAATATAAAAATGGTATGGGTCCCGCCTGCTTCCAACTTTTATTTAATTTAAAAGGCTTGTTTTTAGCTTTTCAGTTTTTTTTAACTTAAGTTTTTAACGCAGTCGGGTTTCTTATTTTTTTAAATTAGGTACTTTTTTTTATTTCCAGCTTTTTAGTTTACAAATGTAAAAGATTTCACACACGATTTAGTTCTTGGTACGTGGTTTTTACGACTTGTCACTTCGAATTACTTTTAAGCATATAAGTTGTATATACGTATATTTTTGTAATCATCTTTTAAAACCCTTTATTTTGATACCCCACTCGATAGGTTCTGAAAAAAAATGTTTTGAAGACGTAATAGGCGCCAAACGTCGGCCATTAAAATTATTTTTTTCAATTTTGATATACCCAATGTCATTTTCACAATTAAGACGAATCTAACGGTACCTCTCAAGTTGAAATCGATCAAGCCGTTTAGGCTACAGAGCGTGCCAAAGAAATATAGATCCCTCCTTCTGGCGCAGTCGGCTAAAAATGAAGACAATCCGAACTGATTGTTTGTCTAAAAATCTCCCTTGTCTTAAGAATTGTTTGCCTTGTAAGGGCGCATTTGTTTACCCAAAAAGGGTTACTAAGTAAAAATGGGCGGAAGGGATGAGCCAATGTGGTAATTAGAATTTCAAACTAAGTATACAAATAACCCTCTTTCTGGCGCAGTCGGGTAAAAAACGAATCCTTTTGCAATTGCTAGTACCAACAGTACTTAACTACTACCAACAATACTTTCTAAAGTTTTATTTAATAAGGTAAATCCATAGCGAAGTAGTCGAAGTAGTTATGATTATATTGTGATTTACATAAAGGTTTAGAAAACATAATACAAGGTATACCTATTTGAAATAACAGAAATCCTGAAAAGGGGTGATTGTACTCATCATTATGAACAACTTTTAATATAATATGATATAAAAATCCGTACGCAAAATACGCGCATTGACGTGGAGTTGCGGACACCAGCCCGTATTACCTATTACCTATGATATAAAAATCAGCTGTGCCAGTGTACCCTACATTTTAACGAGTTATGCGAACATTATGGAGCAGCTGATTTTTTTCGTGAGTCCGTATGTTCAAAGTATTATTAGTAGCTAGGCTCATAGTTACTAAAATTGTAACGTGTAGGAATCAAATCAATCCGATTTCTATGCATTTTATAATTATTAATGTCGCTTTTTGTATACTTATGTCTATGTGATCGCGTTGTTCTTCTAAACCACCCAACGGATTTTGAAGCGGTTATCAATATCATTTATAGAGAAACCGTGCGAACCAGGGGCGTGTCACGGTTGGCGCAATGGTTAAGCGATTGATTGCTGCGGTGCGTGTTGCGGGTTCGATTCCCGCACGGAACAAATATTTGGATGACCTACAAGTAGAGTTGTTCTGGGTGTGGATGTTTGTGTATGTAGGTTTAAATGTTTGTAAACGCACCCACAATACAGGAGAAATTCCTAGAGTGGGGCAACGTTTTTAAAAACATAACATACACATAAAATATAAGAAGGAGTTAGCAACATATCTCTTCAACAATAGGTTGACTCCGTTTTATTTTTCATTCCATTTTCTTTACTTTATTTAACCGTGATATATTTATGGCCTTGTAAAAATCATTTTGTCTTAGAGAAATGGAAAAAAGGCGAGGATTGTGATTGTAGTCTTTAATGGACAAAGGACCACCAGTGGTCGGCTCGTCTGCATGCCAGTGTAAAATATGTGGGTAGATACATCAAGGGCATTCCTCGCGAACTATTCTGCTTACAACCATTTATGTCTTGATATATTATCGACTCTGCACTTTGTTTTGGCGTCAAATCTAGCTCCTTAAACGAAGCTGCAAGATATCTAATCTACCATTCTCAATATCCGATGGTCCTTAAGATCTATGTGCAGGAATTTCTACAATTTATGGGCTTGGGTTTTATGGAGTGGTGACTCGTCGTACTTCTCCGTGAGCTGGCGAGTTCGTAGCCTGGTAGGTCCGAATGTGACTTTTTTATTTTTGTAATAGGCGTTTTTTGATGCAAAAACTATAGCAAGATAATTGGACTTAGGTATAACTAGCTTATAAAATTCCCACTGCTGGGACGCAGTCCTCCTCTGTAAGAGGCAGCGGGCCGTATTCCACGCGGGCCCAATGCGGGTCTGATGTCATATGGCCACATGGTCTAATGTCACATGTGACATCAGACTGATGTCACATGTCTTAGAATATTTGTTTCTAGGAGATGCCGGTTTCCTCACGATCATTTCCACCGGGCTGTGGAGATCAGACAGGTAATCGCTCCATGTAAAATACTGGTATTCAGGTGCATTTGGTTAGACTGGAAGCTGAACCTAATATAGTTGGGAAAAGGATAGGCAGTTGATGATAATGATGAATTTCCTTCACCGTTTTGAGAGCAGTGGTGATGAAACAATGCACACAAAGTATTAGTTTCTAACTGGCCCATTGCGGGAAAAAAGGCTTGCCTTAGAAAGAAGCTTCCTCTAGACACGAGCAAAAGAAGAGTAAAGCCTGTCTGAGTTCCAACTAGAACCCACGACCTTCTCGGGAGTTGGAGCCGTTACTACTAAGCCACAATGTACAGACGCCAGCACATCAAGCTACCCGAAACTGCCAAATTTTCTCAATCAACTTTGAGCCCTATTCTTTAGCAATAAAGTTGAAAATCTATTAAAGAAATATGACAGATTGTAGTAGCTTGATGTGCAGTGCTTGTCTGTACTTAACGGATGGATATCAATTCATGCATTCAGTAAGTAGGTAGGCGAACTAAGTAAGTATATATATAATTAATGCTCGTGTCGAGAAGAAGCTTTTTTCTAAGACAAGGCTTTGTCCCGCAAAAGGCCAGTTAGAAACTGATATTATTAGGTATTATAAGCATAAAATGATCTTATTTATTCTAACCAGCTTTCTAACTAAAACTTTTTGTTTATTTCGCAATAGAAAACTCTCTAAACTAAAATGGTTTCTATTGCGAAAATTATGCTTGGCATTTGAATAATATTAAAATGTAGAAAATTCTCGAGATTGCTAATTCGGGTGGCCGTCATGGCCAGTGGTCCAATAAACCGTCTTTGCTACATTAAGTCCGTTTTGTTTCAATTTATTTTGCTTATCAAGATAAGGCATAATTTAAAGCAAATAGAAGAAGATTAGAAGAGAAGTGTAGCAATCTGAGCTCTTTGAACCAAACCCAAAGTAAAGTCGGGGAAAATAATTCGTTAATCAAATGGGCTTCCAACCTAAATTGTCCATATATTCGAATCCATCTCTAATTCTTTGACAGTAATTATACGAAATTGTTATAACACGACAAATTGACATTTGACATTATAGGTTGTCAATTCGATAACCAATAAATTTTCAACAGTGTACAAAATGGATCACCGGTGGTTGACCACGTTTAGATTTCATTAGGTTAAGCGGGATCTTGCAATATTAAATTTTTCACCTTTATGTAAAAAGTGACAATAATATTGTTAAGATCCAAAACGTCTCATGCAAACATCCGATCCCCTTTTGAGTTTAGATGGCGTCATATGTAACAACTTTGTTCATATTGCTTCTTCAATGTACGAGTATCTTGTTTGTAAGAGCATGATCAAAAAAAACCTGTCGTGTTTACATGAATCCTTATTGAACAAAGTGGAAAATCTAGACTGATATAGGCAAACAGTCCCCTAATTACTACAGCCGAAGGTTTAAGCACATTTGTGGTAAAACAAGCTGCAAAAAACACCCTTACCGCTACGACATGACGAAGCTGCTGCCAATGGCGAATTGTAATCACGGACTTGCAGTTCACTGTACCTACAACGATCATTTACTCTCTTGATGGGTTAGTTACATAAGATCTAAGACCATTTAAAACCATATAAAGAAATATCAAAGAATATTAAAGGGAAACGCGTAAGAAAAACGTTGATTTTTTATCAGAAGTTTATAGTCAGATTTTAAAAGCGGGTTTTTAACTCTAGGGGTCTTGGATATGATAGAATCTATGATTAACCATTTATTAACTTGATTGGATGTTTAATTTTAAGCTACTAGGTTTTAGTATTATTGAACTGCATTTTTCAGAGCCTGTTTTGCTATTATGTGTGTTGTTAGTTTGATTTAATTATGAGGTAAGAGAAGTTAGCGTAAGTTACTCGATTGAATTTTGACGACTATTTAGTAGTTATATTTTTTCAAGTTCATACCTAAATAGGTACGAACCTGCATCTTATTTGCGTAACACAATTTCAATCACAACCTGTTAATGTTTAATTTTGAAACATATTGCTAATACATTGCTTTATATGTTCGAGAAATTTGTCTGCTCAACAACGTAAATAACGCAATGAATCTGTCAAAATGAGAGATAATTGCTACTGTTAGTGTGTTACACACTTACCCCACTGAACAAAAGTGAACAAATGTCCAGTGTTGTTCAGATTCATATGAATTTTAGTGGAAAAAAATGTGGTTACACCCAATACGACGCGACGACGACTACTCTGGGTTAATGCTGTGTATATGTTTAGTTATGATAAATGATTTTATTTTTGTAAGTAGGTTTGCACAAACACTTTTACACGTCAATCATATTTTTTAAACCAGATGAGGTCGGCGTTTCCTATCTGACTACTCTGAGAAGAAAGGCCGAAACAAACTCAGAACTAAACTAGTTGGTAAGCCTTATTAAATAAGTAAATAGTCTAGTAAGGTACTAACTAATGCCGAACACACACAGCTGACCTTCGCTTGATGCCACGCTTGGTTCGTAGCGTTGCTTCAAGCGTCAATGTGACCATTGGCAACAGTAGTAAAGTGTCCATGGAGTATATTGCCCGTTCTTCTCCATAGAAACCCTACTACGCTTTGGAATCGGCAGCTAATAGCTTCATTTTTCTGACTGACCGACTCCTTGATAATTCAAAAATGCCAGTCATCATCATTATCATCTGCCTAGCGTTTTGGCAACTATGTTGGGATCGGCTTCCAATCTAACCGGATGCAGGTGGTTATCAGTTTTTTACATGGAGCGACTGCCTATCTGACCTCCACAACCTAGTTATTGGTTAATACGATAACCCTTGGTAAGACTGGTTGTCAGATTTGTCAGACTTTCGGGCTTCTGACGACCTGTAACCACTGTCCAAGATCCATAAATGACAGCCGGGACCAATGGCTTAAAATGCTTTCCGAGGCTCATGGGGATTTCGATACGTAAAGATGGTCACCCATCCACGGATCAACCAAGTGTCAGTAATTACTTTAATTGAAATAAATGCTTTGAAGTTGAGTTTAAAACTTTGCGATGGTCTGCTAGGAGCATGTCACCGAGCACTACGCAGCGTAGCACTAAGCACTAAACAAAACACCTAGCAGTTTGGATTTGAGCCGTCCAAAAGTTTTGAGCCGTGTGATACCGGCTTTATTTTTACAATGTAAAAAGTTTTACTATGTTTTTAACACGTCTTTCCCGTTAGGTACATCCTTTAAACTTGTGTATGGACCGTGTAATTAAATAAACAAGGGTGTTTATCAAATCCCCAAGGACTTGTAAATGGTAATGTCCTTCCGCCATTTCTCTGCCACATGCCGTGTTGCATTGCAGCAGATTTTTCATATATATACACGTAACGTACCGGTTACTGATTGGTTTACGAGTTGTTAGTTGTTACCTAGTGTGAAACACTCCGTTATATAATATTAAGCATAATTCACGCATAGTCACTATTTAGGGCTTTGAGTATGAACACAGACAGGTGTTACGTTTTGCGTATTGCACATGTAATTTCAGGAGCGTAGTTACCGCCGTATCAGCCGTATCAATGATATTGATATGGGCCCCCGAGCTACTGAGGCCCCTCGACATGGTGTATAAGCAAAAATTCATAAAATGTTATCCAGAACCTCAAATTCCTCTTGATAAGAGACCCCTTATTCAAATCATAACAAAATCACATTAATTTAAGTCAGGGTAGGTTTTTAGTTTTTTTTTTCTCCACTTTTCTAGTTTGCTTTCCTCGATCTTAGATTCTGATCGTATAATCACAATGAAAGATTAACCTATCCAGGCCCAAAATGCTCCGATTTTCGAGCTCGTTTCGCTCGCTTTTCAATGAAATTTAATCTATATTCCTGTGATTGACCGACCAAATTAACCATTATGCAAGCAACCAATATGTTTCAGTAATGTCATAGCGATATTAGTGTTTTTAGTCATAGATTTACTCTATATCTTCAATAGCTTGACTTATTCATACTCTTGGGTTTAGAAAGGTGATAAGATGAGTCTGTGTTCTTTGTTATTCATAAGTATTCATAACTAATCTCCTACGTTCTTAATAACACAAACTCAGCGAATCAATGTTTTTTATTTATTTTTCCGATGTTTGTTACTAAATTACATTTTACAACAAATGCAATTATTTAAGCATTTAAACCGAGATATCATCTGTAATTAGCGAGATGTAAGTTTTCCATTTGTTACTTTTCCATTCTCTCTTTTTGTTAACGTGTAATTCTGGTAGGAAATGTTTGTATTTTTCTTGCGTTTGCGCAACTGCGCAAGTCTAGATCAGATCGATTAGATCATCTGACAACTAGACTGTGTCAGTCCGCAGCCAGGCGCGGTTACTTTCCAGACTTTTGAATGGATTTCTTTGAACTATTGATTTACTCAAATAGGTATGGTCGAAGTGTTAGAAGATTTTTTTTTTAAATCAAAAATCACATCATCAACATCATCATCGTCATCTCATTATTTTTTTTTTTTAACAAATATCGGTCATGATTCTGCCATTTGATGATCTTTGACAGACATTACGGGTAGTCAGAAGCTCGTGAGTCTAACAACTAGCTTTACCAAGAGGTTTCGTATTACCCAGTAACTGGGTTGTGGAGGTCAGATAGGCAGTCGCTCCATGTAAAATAATGACAGTAAACCACATCCGGATAGACTGAAGCTGGGGTGGATTTAATAAAATAGTACCTAAGTTTCTGTGCTATATTTTATTTGTCCTCTGAATTTCTGAATTACATACATAAATTAGTTTACGTCTATTATCAGTCTATAAATGTCGCCGTCGACTGTGGATCGAGCCTGCTACAAATTACTCCTGAAGGACCTTGTGCACTTACCAATTGTAGATTAGCTATGGCGGCATACTCTCATTCACGGCTATTTTTCGACTCATTTTTTTTCATCAATTGTATCTACCTACAATCATTCATCGTAACCTCCTTAACATAACCTCCTAAACAAACATCTTTTCAACATAGGCGCCACGGACAGCCCCCTCTGCAGGGGCTGCCTTGATGCCGAGGAATCAGCCGCCCACGTCATCCTAGATTGCGAGGCCGTGGCTTCTCAACGTGCAGAAATCCTCGGAACAATGAGGTCGCTCCGCGAAGCCTGTGAAGCTCCCAGGAAGCTTCTGTGCTTTTGGGCGGAGCTAGGTTGGCTCGGTTAGCCAGAATCCCCACGCACAACGGACCGAATGGGAGTCTAAGTGCGAAAAAGGGAGTCCCATCATCATCATCATCAATCATTCATCGTGAATCAAAAATATGTGGTCATATGGTAGGGTGGTGCAGACAATCAAACTCAAAACAAATATTTGACCCATACATTTGGGTCGAGTAGGTATTGAAGTTTTGTATGGGACAACAGTTAATTTTTTCGCGATCACGACGTTGGTCCCTTGGAGAAAGTTGTTCAGTTTGATGCTCTGTAACACCCACCATATGACCATAAATTTCTGATACACGATGTATCCTACATATATAATTTTATCTATGAGCTGGTGCAACATTTTCAATTAAGAGCGTTTACGCCGTACGGCATTTCATACAAACTTTCAAGCCCTTGTTTTTCGAAATGAATGAACCGATTTAAATGAAACTTCATACACATAAGCAGGACACAAAGGTCGAGAAAGTTAGCTAAGAACATTTTCGAAAAATAGTCTTACAGTCAAATTAGACCGATTTTGAATTTTCCATAGAAACAGAGATTTCCAGTTATCTTTTTTTAATTATGACATTTTTCTAAAATGTTCTTTTTAGACCTTTGTATCCTGCTTATGCGTATGAAGATTCATTAAAATCGGTTCATTCATTTCGAAAAACAAGGGCTTGAAAGTTTTTATGTAATGCCGTACGGCGTGAACGCTCTTAACGATATTTTGCATAGTCACACATAAATGGAAACTGCATTACGCTAATTTGTTGTCTGTTACGATCTTTTTTTGTTTTTACACTTCCTTCTTTTAACAAAAGAGGTTTTTTAGTCACCTCAGTTTTTTATCGAACATTAAAATCGAAGGCCTTACCCCATGTTATACAAAAGATTACAGAGATTCTTTAGTTACATAACTTTTTTTTTGTTTGCTTGAATATTTGATCGATATTCAATTACGTTGCAATCAAGTCACGACGACGTTGCGCCCGCGCTGATATGGAGAGTTAATCGTTCTAATAGAAAGGTGCTAATTTATATTATTATTCTTACTTATGGGATATTTTCTGTTACGTAATAGATTACACAGTCTTTGTTAGGACCAATTTGATAAATTGCTTTGTGTTTTATTGTATTAACGTTTTTTATTTTTGTGATGTAACTTTGACGAGTCAGTTTCTGTCTGTAGACCTATAAAAGCACAATACTTTTGCTTTCAAAATTTCACCAATTGTCTTAGACCCATGGTATAGGGGGGCTACCTTAGGGTACAGATTTTGACTCCAGTCTGCTGCACTTTTCTTAATCAGTGGATTGATAACTTGATCCTAAGATCAGCAGTCAGATTTGAATTTAAGGAAAATCATCACCTTTTATCTAAGAGCTAAAATAAATCAATTTACCTGTCATTGCTTTATCTTTAATAATTTTTACCTATTCTGGTGTAGAAATTTTATTCTAGGCGCATCATCTTCACATATAATTATTTAATGAATGTATACAAAGTATTGAAAACATTTTTAAAAGAGTAACAGTTGAGTTTCTTGCCCATTCTTCTCCATACGAAACTACATTTTGGAGGAGGCGACTAGAATCAATTCTATTTTTTTTTAAACTTCGTCGTTCGAAAGTGCCCTTTATGTGCCTATTTGAAATAAATGCTTTGATATTGAATCACTAAACCTAGCATCAAATGTCGCGGTAAATATCAACAGCATTAATTAAATTAATTAGCCGTAGTATTAGCGTTTCGTTAGTAACCTGTCACTTTGTTATTCGCTACTGATATATGGCTACAATGATTTATGTACCAGAAAATGTTGTGCTACCTCAAACCATATTATAGTTACATACTATCAATCATTCTAATCTTGCTAATATTTTAATTTATGTGTTAATACGCCCACTGCTAAATAGGTATAGATACAATGGATATCTTAATTAATTTATTTACGATTATGGCTTGGCGATGTCGGTGTTATGGGTTTAATAAAAGTAGAAAAAAATGGCCGGAGATTGATTAAAGTGAAATTTCCCGAACTTAAGGAAATATAATTCTTCTTCCATCTTTCAGCGGGCTTGCGGACGATGAAGGAGTGGTGTGAGGTCTTTGCTTAGGAGAGGGACAACGCAGGCTAGAAAAAAAAGGAAGTATTTAAATAACTGCAATTGTAGAAGTCATGGAATTCCTAATTCTCTTTTGTGGTTTCCATTTCCCAACGGCTCATTCCCACACAAGACCCTCCCTTTTCCGAGCCATTCTTTTTTTTGCATGCAGCCTTTTTATAAGCCAAGTAGCGTTGCTGCTTTGAAGGGTATGGGCGGAAGGTGTGATTTACAAGCTTCAGATTTATATCTGAGATAGTATCCAACGACGGCGGTAATCAAACTGTCAGTTGGGCCGCCTGAGGACTTGTTTGCCACTAGATGACATGAGAAAACATTCCCAATGATTCAAGATACGTCAGATATCAAGGTGTCATTTGACAGACGTATCGCCTGTAATAAAATCTATGGGAAGAGATTTTAATGGCTTATCCGAGGACCTCCAGCATTCACATTGTAAAAACTACACTAAGCACCTATTTTCGCATGACGAAGGAGCGTGTCAGCAATACGGGAACCTATTCACGAAGGAAGGTTTAGATTCCCATGACAAGGGCTTCTCGAAATACATGGTGTTATAGTGTTTTTATCCCAACAAACGGTACACTTCCACTTAGTACTCATCAGAAATACATGCTATGGTTAAGAATGGTGAATTTATAGCCTGCATTGTTACGCTCACATTATTTTATGGTTTTACGTTATTCTGATTTCAATAATAGTCCCATTATACTACATTTCGTACTGTAGATACATAATTACATAGCAATAATTCATTGAATAATGAGTTGCGATTTACTGATGTGATTAGCGAAGCGGAGGCTGAGTACTTCCCTGTACAGAATTCACACGTACTTCTGTTTTTATTGGCGGTTATTCACGGCAATGCTGCTGGTAAATTAAGCTTTGTTTAAATCCTGGTTCTGAAGAAAATTTGTTGATGTTTATTTTGCACCTGGCTTATTGTGAGCCAGTGCCAGAAATAGGTTCTTCCTTATATCATAGATCAATCTAGAGTCTAGACAAAATCAAACCGGTTGCTAATTTAATTGTAATAATTGTTTTTTATGACATTACTCGTAATTTTACCATTAACCCAACATAAGTGTCACTCAGCTCCTCGATTAGTTCATTCACATAAACATTAAATAACCTTGATGACACCAGACCTCCCTGTCTTACCCCTCATTGTTATGTAGTTGTTAGAGATTCGAGAAAGTATCTCCCCCACTTGACACAGTTACGGCCGAACCTATCTATCACCAGTTTTGGCATACTGGAGGCAGAAAACTTATCTATCTCTGGTTTTAACGTCCCAATATCTCTATAGATATCAGTAGCGATCTATATGATTATATTATACTGGCAGTTAAGATTATACTGGCTACCATCAGTAGCGATCTGTCTTTAACTGAAAATAGGTTATTGAGTTCGGCCCCGTTAATCTGATTGGCATACCAGAAGACAAGATAGCTGTAAGTTTGGCAGGGACACCCGCCCGCTGTAGGTTTCTCTACAATATTCTGTGATCAACCAGATCAAAAGCTTTAGAGAAGTCCAGGAAATAGGTATAGTATTTGACAGTGTGCTTCAAACTCAGTATAGCACTCTCGGTAGATAACCCTTGCCGAAAACCAAATTGTGCATTTTGTAATCTGAGATGACCAGCGATGAGAAATAATTGTGGCTAATGAAACTAGTGTACACTAGCTTTTCTCCGCTATGTTTCCTGTTAAAAAAATGCTAGGACCATTTTTATATTATTTTTAAGGAGAAAATCTCCAGATTTCTCCTCTTCATATTCCTTACTGCAGCTCTAACTTCTTTGCAATAAAGAGTAATGGGTCAGATGTTTTAGAAGGGTAAGACAATTCGTGACTTACTGACCCCATTAATATTTACAGATAAGCTATAATTTACTACTAATACCAGTTAGATTCGTTTTGATGGATTGTATATACTTAACTATATACCTTTTGAGCTCCAGTGTGTTTATAATTCACTTGGAAAATCATGAAAGAACACGTTTGAAGGTGGTAATAATGTAAATATCATTAAGTTAAGGCTAATCTGGTTAGATACCGGTAAATACATTATTAGTATGAAGTTAAGTAACGTTTTCCGCATAGCTTGTTTTCAGCTCAATAAATATCGGATAAAGGCAACCATAAAACGTTTAACTCATTAAATAACTTATTTACTGTGTGCTTTCGTGATTAAGTCATAATTTACAAGGTCGTTAACCTATTAGAACAACTAAGTAAAACTTAGCACATTATTGTGTTGGTGCAAATTCTTCTCAGCTTAAGTACGAGGAAGCGGCGTAGGAAGATATTACTTAGCCTTTACTTATGCTTTGTGAAGTTAGTGAAGTATTGTTTGCCGTGGAACGAGGAGATGGTAAGCCAAGAATAGACTGTAACGCAGTAGAAAGACGATTAAAGGTACAAACCGTAAAGACACACACGTATCAAACTGGAAAGGTATCAACTCGAGTCGTTCAGTATTCTTTGTATGAAACTCCCTACTGCAACGCACACTAATCGGAATCGTAAAGTAATCGCCTCGCCTCGGGACAAGCTCACGAACCGCGGTGCGGTGCGTTACGGCTCGTCATCCCCGCGCTTACGGCTCATCATCCCCGCGCTTACGTCTCTCCGCACCCGAGCTTACGTTTCTTCGTCCACCCTTACCCCACTCACCCCTCCAGCCTGCCTGCTGCACCATCAAACAGGGGTCGGCGAGTCGTAAGCGCGGCGACGCCTTGCTGTAGCCGAGTCGACGTATCGTAACTTCTGATCCACTTTGGTTACGTGCGTTAGGTTGACGCCTGTTTGACGACGAGGCGAAAGGCGATACGGTGCCGATCCCTTTCCGATTTGATACGAGTGCTTTGACCTTAAGCCTGAAACTTTCAGTCTCTCTTTTTGTTACGGTGCCGGTAGCGTTGAAAAGTCAAATTATGATGGTCTACCCTATGGTTAAGGTCCAGCGTGTCTCAGGCCTCTATAAAAGAACCTCATTTAAAGCTCAAGCGTTAAAAAATACTAGTTTAAGAGCGTTTACAACGTACGGCATTTCGTACAAACTTTCAAGCCCTTGTTTTTGGAAATGAATGAACCGATTTTAATGAAATAATATAATTAAGTTATGAAAAAGCGGAGTCTCCTAACACAGGCTCATCTGCTTAAAAGGAGGCTCCAATGACTAGTTTTTAAGGTTTACATGTCAAAATAATAAACCATTTTTTTTTTCAAGCAATGCTTGAGTCTTGAGTGAGGTTCTATAATACAAGTCTCATTCTCCATTGACCTAATAATCATAGTAATAATGGCAACTTACCCCAAAATCGTTCAGCTGTAGCGTAGTTACTTTCAGTATGTTCAGCACTTACAAAACATGATAATACCGTTAATTTTCTAACACATTCGCCTCGTAAAACGGTTACATCGGATCCAGGAAATTAAATGATTTGCCTTATTTGATGTTATACAATGTTATATCGCCTATAAACATAAGTGGGTAACAAAACAACATAATGTATAAATTATAATCATTATACTGCTTGAGCAGAACATAAATACTAAGTAAGATATTGGCTATTGGTAGTATCGTCGCTCGCATGACTAAAAGTTCTATCTCATTTGTCAAATTTTTCTATTCGTGATTCTTTAAATTTTTCACTACCCATCGTATCTTTATGTTATTTGGATCTCAAAATATAACGATTTGGAAAGGCAAGAAAAAGTAAAGAATCACGAATAGAAAAATGTAGCTGTCCTAACGCGAATCAGCTAAAAAATGGGATAGGACTTTTAGTCATGCGAGCGACGATAATTATGTATCACCTACTACATACTTAATCTACAGCAGTTAGCAGCAGTTAGAAGTTTCGCAAAATCTACTTCCTCTTTGTGCAAAAAACCGGGATTTTGTGATCAGAGATCATAAGACTGCTTCGTTGGTCTGTCTAGTGGTTGCAAGTGCTACTGCTGAGCATGACATCCTGGGTTCGATACCCGGGTCGAGAAAAGTGATATTGGGTTTTCTCGGTTGGAATTTCTCAGTAGTAGCCCGGAGCCTGGATTTGTGGCCAATTGATGGCAATAGACTCGCACCTTACTATATGGGACTTAAATATAATTTTCGAAATGTACAGACGCCAGCACATCAAACTACCCGAAACTGTCAAATTTTCCCAATCAACTTTGAACTACCTAGCAAAAATTAACTCACTTCACCTAAGTTTTCACGGTGAGATTTTTACAGAATCGACCGTCTGCTTGCTTTTATAAAGAATTTTAACCCAGAATAGTCAAAAGAAAAATATGTATGTCTTACTTTGCAATAAGCTCCGTATGAAAGATTGCACGTGTATACAATTCTATAATCAGCCTATAATGTTCCCATTTCTAAAACACAGGCCTCCTCACTTCGAGAGGGAGAGTGGGCTGTAATCTACCCGGGCCCATAGCGGGTTGGTAGATAACACATGTCTTCCAATTTTTGGTTCTAGGACATGCCGGTTTCCTCAAGATATTTTCCTTCACCGTTTTCGATAAATTTATTTACACAAATGCCTGGGTTCGAACTCACGATAGGTGCACAGGTGCAGGTGACCACCTTGACTTACGAGTTATATAACTCGTAAGTCGAGGCGGTCACCAATGTTCCACCACTGCTCTCGTGTATACAAAGATGCTGTATAATGTTAATGTGGGGCCCATTGATCAGTAGAGGTGCACATTTTCCCAAGTTTTCTATTGGTAAGTTGACTATGATCGTTTTATAGCCTCCACAGTATACCATTACATCCCCATGTGAAAGCTACCATATCTTTCTCGTGCCTGCAATAGACACGTACTTCCAAATACGTAGGCGCACGAAGTCACTCTTTGACACCATCACCCAAGTTCTATGCATACAGTTACGGGCTTTGTGCAGTAGAGATAATGACTAGAATAGCGTGTACTTCTACGGTAAGCTATCATTTATTGCACTGCTCAATCATTCTGTTAAGTATGTATTAACTTTTAAAGTTCAGCGATAACTAGGGTATCTAGGTAATTCTGCAGTTTTTTTTTTAATATAGACATTAACGTAAGGCGTTGTTCCATGTCGATCTTTTTATCTTTTATAGTTACGAATGATTATTTCTTGTAGGGTTTGGTATTAAACGTTAAAAAGGGCTTAAGGTTTTTATTGTGGGCAGGTGCGATAAACTATATGTATTGATAACATCTAAATCTAAAAAATAATTATATTGAAAGTGCTTTAAATGGTCGGTTTGATGCATTGAGAGTTTTATGTGAATTTATGCAATTAAGCAGTGATAGGATCAGCTCATAGATGTCTATTTACGTATGATTTGGGAGAAAATAGGTACTCTGCTTAGATACTTCATGCATCAAGTTTGAGTGTTGAACTTTTACGCAAGGGGATTTTTTCATAGAGGAGAAGTTAGTATGAAAATCCATCATTTCTAAGAAGGTAATTGGGCTTTTGCTCAAAAACTAAGAAACACGTGTTTCAGGATTTTTGGCAAAGTTTCGGGCCAACAAGGTCGAGGAAAGTCGTGCCAGTGAACGAAGAAGAAGGATTTTTGGATATTTCGATGAATCATTTTTGCAATCTAAACTAAAATTATAAAGAGAAAAGATTTGATTTTTTATATGTTTGTTGGTAACGCTTTCACGCTAAAACGTCTGGATGGATTTAGATGAAATTTGGCACATCGATAGACCATGACCGGTATTAGGACATAGGATACTTTTATCCCGATATTCCCGCGGGATCGAAACTTATGCGGGTGAAACCGAGGGATGCAGCTGGTTGAATTAATATAGATAAAATACTCTTTATTACAATGGCTAGTAAAGGAAGTACTAAAGTCTACATGCCTTATTTAATTTTAAAATTTCTCCTTTGTTGAATAATGTAAGGCATATGTAGTGCTTTATTCAACATTGAAGGTTCATCCCATAGGAAGTAGTAGTCTTACTTAACTATTCATAAGTTCTTGTTACTTGTGATCGTGTATTGTTTCTAATATTCTGATGGAAAATATTGCTTACATTGTAACTTGGATTCAATCATCAAAGTTCAATGAACCTAATCTCGTGGTTTTTAGTATGTAAATAACTACCAATGCAGTCATGGAGTAAAAGCCTTGTTCTAGAAGTGGTCGCAAGCGCTACCACTGAATATCAGGTTCTGGGTTCGATTCTCAGGTACAGTACCCGGCGATAAATATTGCATATCGACCTTTTTACACAAAACCATTTTATACAAAGAATAAAAATAATTATCAAAAGAAGCAAATCATAATTGTTTTAACCGCTCCTAATAGATACCGGACTGTTTGTATTTTGTGCGACAGAGATAACGCTCTACGAAGCCGAAATTAGCCGATTGTCTCCTTCCAAAGGTCGATGTGCAATATTTATCGCCGGGTACTGTAGTAGGTTTTTTCATCAGGAATTTCCCAGTAGCAGCGCGGAGTTTGGATTTGTACCCAGTTGATGGCTATAGGTTCGCTCTCTATTACATAGGACTTAAACATAACTGGCATAACATAACACCTTTGCCTAACCCTTCGGGAATTACAGACTTGAAGTTATTTGTATGTATGTTATGTATTAAAGGAGTATCTTCCTTCTTCTTCTGGTGCCTCCGACTAATTCTCCTTGTCCTTTGCGAGGTGGAACAGCTGATCAGCGTTCGTGACTCCGGTCCATTCACGAATATTTCTCAACGAGGCCAACACGGCCTCCCACAAGGTGGACCGACGACCTTGTGAAGGCCGCAGAAACCCGTTGGCTGCGAGAAGCACAAAACCGGTCAAACTGGAGGTGCTTGGGGGAAGCCTATGTCCAGCAGTGGACGTCTTTCGGCTGAAAAATCGATGGGGCCAACACCGTGTTTTTCCACTACTTTGCCCATCATAACTTACTTTGAGTAAGTTCATGGATATGCAAACGAGTCGTTGAGTTAAAATCCCAAAATATTAGAGGCTTTTAAAGATAATTAGGCGGACTACGTGGTCGTAGAGCTCCTCGAGAAAGAGCTGAGTGGAGCTCAGCTGTCCCGTCCACCACCACCTCCATACCGTCAAGCAGACAAGCCGCTAAGCAGCGATGCATTGCTGCATTCTAGTTTTAAGGGTATTGATAGTGTTATCACAGGCACATAAGATATTCCTGCTTCGTCTCTGGGTTGGCAACTGGCAACGCATCTGGAATGTCTGTTATACCCATTGCCGATTTTGAAAAATGGCTAAACTGTGATACACTTTATATTGCAACTTTTCAGAACCGCAGCAGAACCAAGGTAACTGACCTAGCCCGATGAATTGCCAAACTTAAGTAGCAGTGGGAAGGGGCACATTGCTCGCATAATAGACGGTCGATGGGGCCGAAAGATTCTGGAGTGGTGTTCGCGTACCGGAAGACGTAGCGTTGAAAGGTTTCCCGCAAGGTGGACCGATGACCTTGTGAAGGCCGTAGGAATCCGCTGGATGAGCGAAGCACGGAACCGGTTAAAGTGACGGTACTTGGGGGAGGCCTATGTCCAGCAGTGGATGTCTTTCGGCTGAATGAATGAATAATCTAACAGGGAAATGTGATTGCCTTATTTGATGAATTCAATTCTTACAGTAAAAAAACATACGGCAATAAAATGTAGATGCCAATTAATACCCGTCGTCGTTCAGACACCAAAGAGAATCAATTAGGATATGTAGGTGAACTTTATATACCTACCTATTATATTCCATAATCTTGTCGAAAGGAAATCGTATGAGGAGGCTTAATCAGTAGCGCAATTTTGTACAGACGACTATACGTTAAGCTATACATTTCTAGCATAAGCTGATCTCGCACTATAAATACAGTATGTAAAAAAACCCATCACATAGTTGTTATCTACGTATTCTGTACTTACATCAAACTAAGCAACATAGTGCAAAAATTATTGCTGCGAGATGACTTTTATTTTTAGTGTGATAAATCGCTGAAAAGTTTGTGTTGATGGGTGCATGCAACGCTACAGGAATCGTTTAAGATACAAAAAAAGTTGAAATTTTGATCTTGAATATCTCCGTAATCAGAAGGTTCCTAGTTTTATAACAATGACGGGGAGCATAAGTAATTCTTGGCTCCGTTAAGCGTCTTTTTACATCTGTTAATACAGTCTTACCGTTCTATGAGAGGTCAGCTTGAACTGGTAATTTATAAAGGATAGCCTTGATCCATCGTCGGTGCTGTGCGTACACAGGTAAGTGTTTTATTTTTTTGTATCATTACTTCAATTATGACGCTCGACGGTTAGATTAGTACTAAAGGTCATTAGGGTTGGTTTCATGCGACCTTAATAGCTTTTCTGAGCTTCACACTTTCTATGAATACTTTTTGTTTTATTGGAGAGTTGCAAATTTTACCATAGAGCATTATTCTCACTTCCTTTCGGTTCAAATTTTTGCCACCAACACTTCAGTGGATCCTGATTTTTTAATAGTAATGGGCTTATAACCCAAGCAGTAATTTAATATCGAAAGAGGATTATAGATCCCATCGATAGCCAGTGCGACTACGACGCTCCTGACCAAACCAAGTACCACATGTTGGAGTGTCAAATGTGTCTACTCACTTGCACTTCTGAGGACTTAAAAGACTCCACTGATGACGTGTCTGGCGTGGCCACCAACACTGGGCCCAACTCATCTAACATTATTATGTAATGTACATACATTTATTTACCATCGACTCGAGAATAAGAAGTATCCGATCTGTATTAATTAAATATCTGAAACAGCTAAAATGTCTGTCGGGTTTTGAAAACATTTGACACTCACCGTTGGTTTACGTTCGTAAGTAAACGTCCAACATATTATTACTACGCGATATTTCATTGAGAATACTCACCGGCTTCTTGCTAATTGGCTGGCGCGGATATCAATCAATCTGCGGAATTATATGCAATGTTTCCTCAATCAATTATGGAGTGAGTGACACTTGATATCATTATTGAGACCTTTGTGCCTCCGGGAGGACGTAACTATCACTGTTGCGTCGTCGAGCACAGACAGCCATAACGCGAATATTTATGACAATCGTCATGAGAAGCTTGACTGTTGGACACCTTTTCCTGGAAGGTCAGTGACCCTGAATATATCTGTGGTTTGCCAAGTTTTAGCGGTCACATCACTAGTTAGGGTGAGGAGGTCAAAAGACAGTATTGATATTTTGTTTAAAGATGAGACTGTTCTCGAAATTGATAAATAAAACTAAGGGGCTTATACCGAATTATGGTTGACGATCAGCACCCCCAATTGCCTAACTCGCTTACAATCACAATCCCCTTCTTTTTGAAGAGGATACATAGATATTATTATAATCAATTACATCAGATGTTTGGAAATTAATTTGCTTGACCACGTAGGTACTCAAATAACGCAAAGAATATTATTAAATTGTCAATTCAAAATAAAAGGTTATGGCGATTGTGAGAGTTCGAATTGGAGTTGTGGGGTCCGTGGCTAAATAATAACAGCCGCACAGGTTGATCGATCAGGTTAAGTTACGCTTGCCGCGGTTGGTCTATGGATGGGTGACCATCTTTACAAACCGAGACCCCTTCGTGCTTCAGAAAGCACGTTAAGCCGTCCCGGCTGTCATTCGTGGATCTTCAGAAGCCCGTAAATCTGACAACTAGTCTTACCAAGGGGTATCGTATTACCCAGTACCTGGGTTGTGGAACGCAACTATGTTGGGTTATATCTAGCAGCTATGGATGATGATGATGGTGATTGTGAGAGTTATACGCAACTAGGTTGCAGGCAAGCCGTCCGCGGATTTCACCCCAACAATGCAAGGCACTGAAAATTCTTTACGACATTTATATCCTTTTACCTGCATAATTAAGCCCTCACTTTGCAAAGTAGGAAAGATCCAATCAACAACACATGGCTAATATACTTTTAATTTTCATCCATAAGGTCGTATAACATGGGTCGTTATACCGGCCGGTATATGCGCTTGCACATGCAAAACGAACGAGTTATGGCGCGACTCGCAAGCAATCACTTTTATTATATATTTATAGACGCGTAATTGCGTATTTAGAGGCAGTCGTATATAATATTCTTGCGTCGCTACTTATGTGTTTAGTTTACCTCGGAATATTTATTTTCCCTTAACCTTAAAGCTTCATATTGGCTTTTTCACGGAGAAATATTGAGCATACTATTGTAGCTTCAAATCTGTACTGAATCTTCTACAGGCCAATTCCCGTAACTAAAAACGTACATCATCTAGAGGCAATCTCATCTCAGCGACAATCAATGTTAAGAACTTGTCAAAAATTTAGGGAAATTAGAGGTATTTTTGCTTCAGAATAATGGGTCATGTATGAAAATATTAAATTGTCTCGATTTTTTTTCTGCGCTTATGAATAAGCTAATACTATCTACAAAAAAAGTATCAGATTTATCTGATTAGTATTTTCAGAGAAATAAATTAAATTCTGTTAGAGGCGGCCATCGACAGTAACCCACGGATTTTTATTCAATTTCCTTAGCCTACTCAATTAAAAAGTAAAAACTTGTCAATTTGTCATAACATAACCTCACTTTTCACCTCTTGCTTTGTGTTTGTTTGCGATTTTATGGATATATCTTTACGACGACCCTCACGCTTTGAATAAAATAAAGATAAATCGTATCGTAATCGTAAAGATATATCCATAAAATCGCAAACAAACACAAAGCAAGAGGTGAAAAGTGAGGTTATGTTATGACAAATTGACAAGTTTTTACTTTTTAATTGAGTAGGCTAAGGAAATTGAATAAAAATCCGTGGGTTACTGTCGATGGCCGCCTCTAACAGAATTTAATTTATTTCTCTGGAAATACTAATCAGATAAATCTGATACTTTTTTTGTAGATAGTATTAGCTTATTCATAAGCGCAGAAAAAAAATCGAGACAATTTAATATTTTCATACATGACCCATTGCTTGTGGCGCTGATGATATTCATCCGCCACAATAATATAAAATTATGATTTGTTTCCTCAATTATTGTGTTTGGATGTGGTTTATGGTTAATTTTAATTATTATCTAACAATTATAATTTAATATGTTATTTTATCTTTTTGTTTGTTTAAGGGCTGATGTTTCAATTAAATGTTATCTTTATTCGAGGACTAATTTTGAAACTTTGACAGTTATTTCATACAAAAACTGTCAAACGTCAAATTTATTCCTCGAATAAAAGTTATGTGGCGATGGAAACATTTGCCCTTAGTTCAATACTGACCCCACAAGTTCTACATTAAGGCCAACTATAGCATCGTCGATTTTTATCGTTTTAATTTTGAATTTATTTATAATAAGACACACTTGCTTTTCCAATTCACTTTTGACATTGGCAGAATAGTCGAAATCGGCTTTACTTGCCTTATACAAAAATAGAATAGCGGTATTTTTGACAGATTGAGACTGATCAAACTGTGAACGTCAGAATTGTCCCTCTGTTCCTCTTCTGTTATCTTCTTCTTCTCTAAATCCAAGCTGAAATTTATCGATATAAACACACCATTCTTCCAGCTGTTTTAAAAGTCATGAAATAACAGTTGTGGTTGTATCTATCAGTTTTTATTTTCAATGGACAGACAACAATGGATTGTTTTTTTTCCGGAATAGAAAATTGCTTATATCATTCCAAAAAACACCAAAGTCATCACCCCTGAACCCAGTAGCCCCTGACACTTCCTGCACCATAATAAGGCAATTTATGAGAGGACTTATACCCTAGTTTCCTTTCCTCGTCGTGTCTAGTTGATGGGTGGTCTTCTTGTTAATTCGTTTTTGTTTTTTTGTTTAAGTTATTAGCAATAGTGTTTTAAGTGCAAACCTGTTACAATTTATGGATATTTTTAATTGTCCGAAATTAAATTATTTTATTCTTCACTGCATCATGATTGTTTTAGTTCCAGCCTTGAACATATATCAGACAGATATGGTCCTATGGTCATTTTAACTATTGTAAAATAACAGGGGCTAAGATTTCTAAGATAAGATTACTTCATAATATTTAAACAACAAGCTATTCTAGCGTCAATTAGTACATTCTTATAATGCTAAGTACCGCAAGCCTCGTGTCTTCATGGGAAAATTATTAAAAACTGGTTGAAATACGAAGATAAAAGGAAGTCCCACAGGACTGGCTGCGTCATATAACGATTAGACGAAGGCCTAGACGCTCATAAAATTAATACCCAGCTTCCTTGGGAATCGAGATAGGTACCTTCAGTATCAAAGCCTTATAGATAACCGACCATTTTTAGTTAAATTATGGTTAAAAACTTGTTTGTGCGTACCTACTATGTTTAAATTAAACCGCCTATTTAGAGAGTAATAAGTATGATCGAGAGAGAGCAGTGGTGGCCCAGTGATAACAGCCGCGACTTACGACTTGTAGGTCGTAGGTTCGAATCCAGACAGGCGTTTTACTTCGTGAAAATTATTTCATCACCACTGCTCTCAAAACGGTGAAGGAAAACATCGTGAGGAAACTGGCATGTCCTAAAACAAACATTCGAAGACATGTGACATCTACCAAACCGCACTAGGCCCGCGTGGTAGATTACGGACCACTCCCTGTCACAGAGAGGAGGCCTGTGTCCCAGCAGTGGGAAAATCCCGCACCGCGCAGCTACCTCAGGTAACGTCTCAGTTAAGCGGTCGGCCTATAAGTGATTTGTGGTGCAAGCGGGCCTAAGAAGCCTTCTATAAAAATGTTGCTTTTCGCAAGTTTTGCTGAAGGTACCGTTTTAGATTGCGATAGGCGATGGGGATACAGTCAACTACACGTCCGCAGCATTATTGTATCCTAGCAAGGGGCTTGTCACTAAGTAATAACATCCTTACGGCTTAATCGATCAGGATAAGTTACACTTGCCGTTATCCGTGAGTGGGTGACCATCTTTACATACCAAAAGCCCTCTGTGCTTCGGAAAGCACAAGCCGTTGGTCCCAGCTGTCATTCATGGATCTTTGATAGTCGTTACAAGAAAGAAAGTCTGACAACCAGTCTTACCACTATTACCCAGTAACTGGGTTGTGGAGGTCAGATAGGCAGTCGCTTTATTTAAAATACTGGTACTCAGCTGCATCTGGTTAGACCGAAAGCCAACCCCAACATAGTTGGGAAAAGGCTAGGCAGATGATGACGTCCGCAGCATCCGTTCGTAGCGGTGTTCGTAATTAGGTCTTCTAACACAGAAACAATTAAGATTTGGCTTTCTTTCCTACTTGATTCATTGTTAAATGTAAAATGAAACTGGTTCTTACCTACATAAAATGAGGTTGTACTTACAGAGAAAAATATATCGTGACTTCGAGATGTTTATAACGCATAATAATTTTTTAAAGAGACACAACACACAAAGAGAGCGATTTCATAGATGTCAATACATTTTATAGATCCAAGTAAAATCACAAAAGTGTTAAGAAAATAATGTTTTACAGCGATCATAAATTAAATACATTATAGGATGCGCATAGGCAGCGACGAATCGCGAAATACTTAGTTCCAAAATGTCAAATGTTCATAAATTATTTCACGCTGTTTAAAAGCAATATGCGGCCATGTTTCCTTTTGTTTGTATAAGCTATTCCAATAAAATGTAAACTGTGTCGTCCAATCACAGAAGTTGTCCTTTTCTATTTTCTTCGCATATTCTTATTCACAATGCGATTTTTATCGACCAATCGTTTAGTCGTAATGTGGCTGAGAGTCTGTTAACTATTTCTTAAGGTAATTTTAAATCGTACGACGTGTGCGACTTCCATTTATTTTAATGGTGTAACTAACTATCTAAACTATTGGACGATTTAAATTTTAAATTGTTAGGCAGCCGTTCGATTTTAAATGGCTTAGTGATGAAGTTGGAAATGAATGAGGAAATAAGTTCATCGTAATTTTATGAAGAGCAATAATTAAAGATTATAAAAGACATATCAATTGACAGGATCTGCCAATCAACAGCTCAGCCGAGACGAAAACAATTAGACACACATGAAAGAGAAGATAAACCAGCTATAAATTATTATAAAGCCATCAATCAGCGTAAAACCAATAAATGCATAAACATATAAACTTTAGTTCAATCAGACGCACCCTTACAGCCTCTGGGATGTTTCCTAGACGTCGGGCGGCGAAAGTGCAACAGCCGGGCGTCGAGCGGGGCGTATAAACGCGCGCAGTGCACGCCGCGCGCCACTCGAGTACCGAGCCCGTAGCTGCGCGCGCCGCACGCACACGCCCGCACACGACCGTACGCGCACGCATGCACGCACGCACGCGACTTTAGTGTGATGCAGTGATTCTTTACGTTTGTGATAGATTCTATTGGTCTCTACAGGTGATAGCGCTGAGAAAATATTTTCGGTGAGTTTTTCAGTTATTTATTATGTTATTTAAGAAAAAATCAAGTGTTGCAAAAAATATAATGTAAAAATAAATACAAAGAAATAATCAAGCTAACATTTATAATTTGGATTTAAAAAGGAAATAATTACGTCAAATATTTAACATAAATAAAATTACTTAGGTGCACAGAAAATATTAAAGTCGAATGTTTTATATACCTAAATAAAAGTAAAGAATACTTAGAAATATTTTAACTTGAAATTACATTATAATTTTCATTAAAAAAAACTAAATAAAATTTTATTGAACTTGCATCTACAGTTGGAAAAACACAATTACCCTTGTGTGTCGATTAAAAAAATACCGGTGGACCTTACCCAAAAAAATCTACGATCAGTTTAATAAATAATAGACGCATCTTATCAAGCCGAATCATTAAATTATAAATTTTCAATATCCTTCTACATATGAAAAGAATATCCATGTTTTCCACCCACAGCTGTTGGCATAAAATAAATGTCTCAATTATGCTAAACGCTAGCTTCGGTTAATGAACGTAGCTTTAGTAGATATCTTAATAACAACCCGTGCAATTTAAGTCGCATATCTTTTACATAAGAAACCATAAACTCGGAGTATTTTCAATGAACGCGCCATAAAAATAATCTTGTCATTTTTCTTGTTCAGCTCTGCACCTCTCTGCACTAATTCAAATAAAGAATGAAAGATAATGGTTTTATTTTTTTATGACTGAGGCATAGACAAAGCACACAGGAGTAATTTTAAAAACAGTGCGTTCAAAGAATTTACAAATAGGGTTGTGATTAAAAACATTTGAAAATCTACATTCGCATGTATCGCGAAAATCGTCGTGCGGACATGGCACCAATTATTGCTGCTTTTACTTAGTTACAAATAATAAAACCGAATCAATTATTCTACATTCGTAGACGTTACCGTTTTGACGATAATCGATTAAGAAATCGCTTTACGCACGTTTCCGTGAAAGTGTCCGCCGTGGGTGCGAACTGCGAACGTAGAAAGTGATGATTTCGTGAACTATATTGTACTGATTATTTGCCTTATCACGCGAGCGTAATTCAATTTGGTCAAATGTATCGTAAACTAAACGAGTGCTTCACACGACGACGTTAATCGAGTTGAATAGACTGATATGCAAATGTGAGTAGTGAGGAGATAAATTGGTTCGTGGTTGTGAGCGAGCAGCCGGCGCCGATAATGCTGTACAATTAATCAATAAGACGTTCATATTAAACTCATGCATTACAACAGTGTAATGAATTGATCGGTGTGGATATTGAAACTACATTACCTTACACTCAACGTCCTTGCAACTTGTTATGCGAGAATACGAGATAGAGGAATCTTGGGGAGCTTTTTACGGTGTACTTAGCGCAATGGCGTAGCGAGTAAAGTATCATAAAAATAGACAAACCATGGTTGGAAAATCGATACTGGCGTCAGTCCAGAATTAGCCTCAGACCGTCGCTCGCAGAGTCCACAGGATTCCGGATATATGGAATAGATGGTAATCTAATCATACAGTGTTATTGCTATCCAACACGCTTCTGTTGTTTTTATTGCAATACAATACTTTGCTTTAGCATGCACTGTTTTTTTTGCACTTTATTATCTACCTACTTAATGCTAACGGTTTCTTAGAAGCGCCTAAGGGGACTTTAAGCCATGCATTTAATTAGAAACAGCATAAACGCATCGTGCAATTTTTTTTATAATAAAAAAAATGTTCCACGTCCTGACAGGATGGTCCATCACTAATGCAACGTTGCACTCTTTTTCTCTATCGATATACTTACGGCTCGCTCGAGATGAAACACCAGCCCGCAAACAAGTACCTACATGCTCACACGACAGCAAGTATTTAGCTAGAACTAGATATGACACAATTACTCAGAAAATTATGCTGCTTAGAAAAAATATTGGCAACATGTTTTTATCAGCTAACACATTTCCATGCTGCTTAGAAAAAATATTGGCAACGTGTTTTTATCAGCTAACACATTTCCTTTGCGGTCTTTAATTATCTTCAGTTGCGATGTTTCGTTCTATTCTGGATCATTTCGACACGCAACGGTACAAATATCGGGCTGGTACAAATAAGGCCCGAGACACCGGGACACCGGCGTCACGAGCCCGCCTAATGGATGCTGAGTGGCCTTAAACAGCTGCTATTAAATTTAGTCCCACTCGCATACCTCGGGAATTTAAACTCGCAAATTATTCTGAACATGTATGAATGCTGGATAGCAAATTGTTACTCTACGATTATTCTGTGGGTGCTCAAGTTTTTTCTAGGAACGGACAGGGTAGCGCCACTGTGCTGTCTGAACTATTACAGTTCAAAAGTCTTATCAACTCGACGTGTGCGCCGTTTCGATAGCTGTAAAATCGGCGACCGTAGAGATTGCACGCACGTTATTGTTTTATTTGCACATTTCATATATAATAGGCATATTTTAAGTCAATTATATTTCGCATTTTCTCGGTTGAGGCTAACTCTAATATTCTCGAGAGCATGTCGGATTTTCCGCGTACAGTGTCGCCGTATTTTTTTCTTCGGGCTATATTATGCACAGTTATTGCCGCTATTAGTCATACTGTAGGATGTTGTGGTCTGAATATAATCTAAGCATTTTATAAGTAGGATACAATCACAACATAGTATAAGTTTCTGTTCATGTAGAGCGTCGCGGATTGATGAAATCCGTTATTTCTAAAAAACTATATTTTTATAATTGAATTATCGGTACCTGTCTGTATGCAATCGTGTAGCCCCAATTATATCTAGAGGTTTCTCCTACCGTAAGTAGTGAAACCGAATTCTATCAATAAAATTATTAGACATTGAACTTGACTGTAAATTAAACCACCGGAACGAAAATGCAGCTGAACTAACAAATGTTTTTCTATTATTTTTATCTGCACTATTATTGTCGAAGCGAAACTGCAAGTAGCGTTCACAAAAAAGTGGATGGCATGAGTCGGACAATGTGGTACGAAATTCAGATCCGCTGTAATAAAATTTGTCTTTATCTCTTAGACGTGATGAAATTAGGGAGTTGTGTGAAAATAAAACAAGGTGTGAAAGTTGTGCGGACTGAAGACGTGACTTCCGCTCGCCGGCATCGACAGAATTTGCACCAGAAAGCATGAACATACTCGTACATGTGCAGCAATAAAAAATGCATGACCGATGCAATTTGACAGGAGAATCATCGATCTACCGAAATTTTTTTCGCTGAAAAAATCAAGACCGTTCTTCATTACGTAACCATAACAGAATTAATGATTATTTCGTTAGTGAGAGTTGTTAATTAATAAGCCATAATTTGGTAAGACGTGGGAATCATTCGTTAAACGTTTTGATCGATTCATTCGACTGTAAAATCGGTGTATCCGTTGAATTGGATTCAATTATTGTTTCCGTTTAAATATTAAAATAAAAAGTTATTGAAAGTAAATTGATAATAATTTGTGTCGGTAATGGACTTAGTCAGTGGCTTATGACACTTGCTAAGTTGCTAGGAATGACAGATTCGTCACGATACAGTTCACACGCGTTCGTACGAAAGTAGGTGCGTTTATCTAAAAAAGTGCTCGTCTGTATTCAGTCTACGCTGTCCGTAATCATGATTTGCCGAAATTGGTTTACGAATCCATTCGATCACGCGAACCGTACTGTGCTCAATTCTAATTTTTTTCACCTCTATTGTGACGGACAAGAGTCGAGTTTCTTTAACTTGTTGTAAGTTTGTTGTTATTTTAGGGCTAAACACTTTCGCTGTTCCAGTCATGATCATGATTTTATAATGATAGGCCAATTGTCGTGTAACTCCTGACCGTTGACCTCTGAGTGGTATTAAGTCATTATGTGTGCATAACTTACGAATTGAGATGTCTAAATTGATCATCGAATTCTTTTCTTTGACTTTCCTTTCTCATAAACGTTTCGGCACTTTTTAATTATGTGTCAGTTTTTGGATATTCTTTTGTAAAACTGTTTTGCTAAAATGTTTTTTATGCTGTTACTCAGCTTCAAGTGGAATTCAAAGATATTTCAAGTTTACCTTGTGTTGCAGAGACGGATAAAGATGTGACATTTTGTACGCATATTAATGCTTATCAAATCTATTCTGTATTTTAACAATCCTACAAAGGCACGGCAGGTACTAAAGTTTTTTTCTATTACTTTATCATAATATGGTAACTTACTGAGCATGACTGGTTTACTAGGTAGGCTGATAGCCATTAGTGATTATGTCAACTTGATTTTTCTTATGTGTACCGTGATATTCATACTAATTAAGGAATAAGAAGTTTAATTTGCTGCAAGAGGCTGGTTGGCAGAACAACCTTTTTCTTATGAATAATTTTCTGTTTTTCGTTACGTCCCTACTGTGATAGGATGCTGCAAGAGCCAGACTATCTAATGTCAGATGCGAGACGCCACTTCAAGCTACTACAATCTGTCAAATTTCTTTAATAGATTTTCAACTTTATCGCTAAAGCATTAGGTTCAAGGTTGATTCGGAAAATTTGACAGTTTCGGGTAGCTTGATGTGCTGGCGTCTGTACCTACATTAGACACCTACCTATACTTCAAGCTACTAAAATCTGTCAAATTTCTTTAATAGATTTTCAACTTTATCGCTAAAGCATTAGGTTCAAAGTTGATTGGGAAAATTTGACAGTTTCGGATAGCTTGATGTGCTGGCGTCTGTACCTACTTAGATTAGACACCTGCCTATACTTTTTTATTATAGCATTAGAAAAATAACGACAAAATAGCAACAGTTAATGTGTAATATTGTTGAAATCACTACACGTTAAGAGTTATTTTTTTAAGTAAATGGCGAATAAAATTGCTTTGTATTTTATCGTGAAATAACGGGGTTTTTTCATACGTTTTTATCAAAATAATAAAAGGGTGATAATCGTTATTTTTCTAAATAAAAGTATCAATAATTCAATACGTTTTTCTGTTGTTGATTACTGATGTAGGTTAATGACCCATGTAGTTATACATACAGGATTATTGGTAAAACATTAACAACCTCTTATGAGGTCATTGTACTCATCATTATGAACAACTTTTACCATGGGATCGCGGAAAAAAAATCAGCTGTTCCCAACATTTTGACGAGATAAACGAACATAAATGTAGGGAACAGTTGATTTTTTTTTTCGCGATTTCAGGTTTGGTCCCATAGTAAAAGTTGTTCATAGTGATGAGTACAATGACCTCTTAAGAGGTTGTTATTGTTTTACCAATAAAGGCTCCTTTAAACAGGCGCGACACGCGATAACATTGCGCGCGATTCGCGTCGCGCGTCGTGCCTGTTTTAAGGAGCCTTAACCCTGTATAACTAATCGCAAACTCATTTCAGTTGAATTGTACTGATGGTTCATTTCAAAATAACTAGGGTGAAAGCAAATAAAAGAACTAGATTCTACTTACCTACCTACTTAAGAAATATCATTACAATTTTCTAATTAGTCATCAATGACTTCATTCGGTATAGTTTTTCGTCTCATTAACAAATGTACATAAGAAGCTGTGTCGGTGAAAGGAGTACCAGTATCATTAGCATTGCGAATCGGCACTTTGTTTAATTATCTCATTAGAGTGCGTTTTCATTACACGATCTTAATACGAGTGTTGGTAGTCATCTTCTCAGCTTTCATGATCTAACATATACTATAAATATAGGTACATATACTCTGTATCATCCATTGGAACTGAAACTGAACTGAACTGTGACTTTACAAATAGGTACCTACCTATTTGTAAAAGTCATAGTTTTAATCTACTTTTATTGCTCACCGTACTGATTTGGTAAGTACGGTCAGGAATGAAAGTCGAAGGTAAAGACCAAAAAATTTAACCCACCATATGTAAGGCCGAAATTAAATAGTTTTCGAGATATTTGAAACATTTTTGAAACGTAAAATGAAAATATTGGTAAGATATTATTCTTTAATCACTCATCATTTTAATTATTTTGTTGAATTAATTACTTTTAATTATATTTATAGCTTAATTGAAGTACCAGCTACAATATAATTTTTAATGGTACCCATTCAATATGCAGTTTTTTATTTATTTGGAAGTAAATCGAAAAGCCCTTAAAATTCAAATAACTCGAAAACTATTGAATTCCGGCGGTTCAATTTGTTGCATTTTGGCCCCCATATTAGCTCCTGACAGATATACATCGAATTACAAATAACCATGTATATACCGCCTGTCTTCCCCAAACAGACAGAGGTGTACTTACCTACAGTGCACTCACATTTCGCCAGTTATGTTTAAGACCCATTAAAATAGAGGCGTGCCTATTAAAATAGGGATGAGCCTATTAAAGTAGGGGCGAGCCTATTAAAGTAGGGGCGAGCCTATTAAAGTAGGGGCGAGCCTATTAAAGTAGGGGCGAGCCTATTAAAATAGGGGCGAGCCCATTGCCATCAAGAGGACCAAGATTAGGACTCTGGGTTGCTACTGAGAAATTCTGAGTTAATAGTTTTTTTTTATGTATAACTACCTACTTTTAATTTTCTGTCACCCTCCTCTTATATCGATAAGTCACATAGATAGATGAGCTAAAATATTCCAAGTACATACAGATGAAATAAAAATATCACCAGACAAGTGACCTTACGTGAGTTTAATCAGAAAGTAATATGAATAATTTAGAAGGAAAGCTTCTAAAGAAAGGTTTTTTTGACCATAAACAGTGAAACCGCTCCTTAACATTCTACAAAGTATAGACTACAGCACATCAAGCTACTACAATCTGTCAAATTTCTTTAATATATTTTCAACTTTATCGCTAAAGCATAAGGTTCAAAGTTGATTAGGAAAATTTGACAGTTTCGGGTAGCTTGATGTGCTGGCGTCTGTACATAAGACAGCAGCTATTAAATCAATCCGCGAAAAAATCAACACTATACCTATCGTCCACTCTCTCCTTGGCTCGATGTTTGTACATACTACGCACATGTGATCTTCTATACAATTATGAGCCAGTTGTGTTTGTACAGTATAATTATATACGTTAGTGGGCCGCACTTTAATTGATTTCTTTTTGTGTTCAGAGGCTCTTTGTGTGTCATTGGTTCTGTTTTTGATTTGTTAGAAGAAAACATAACTATTTAGTAGTGTCGTGATAATTATAGCAGCTATAGACTTCTTTTAAGTTAATTTTCTCATTTATTTTGGTTAAAAAGAAACATTTTGAATGTTAGATAGGGAAATATGTACCTACGTAGAGTGATTCTCAAAGCTTTTTTGGTTTAACAATTAATTGAATAGGTATAAAAGAATCCATGAACAAGTGATGATGGTGTTCCCACATGTATGTACTTATGTAGTATGCTCACACATCACCGTTATGCTGTGGTCCCATGTTATCATTCTCCTGCCCTTAAGGCGAAAGTGCCATGGTAGCCCGCGAAATTCAATTATTTTTAGGGGTTATGTGGTCTTTTAGAGTTGTGTTGATGACTTTAATGATTATAATTCTGTATTATATTTTGATCGACGTACAACTTAATACTGACCAGTAAATTGCAAAAAACGTAAGAAAATTTGAATTTCGTGGGCTACCTTAGCGCTTCCCCCTTAAGCCAATTTATTTGGGGTCACTGCAATATGTCTTTTTCTTCCATACTTGTCTATTAGTCTTCATCTCACTAGTCACCCCTTTCTAACCATATCACCATTCACACAGCCCGTCCATCGTTTCTTTGGTCTTCCCCTACTCTTACCCTATGTAAAACCAGAAATCATAATACTTCCACAACCCCAGACTGTGTAATATTAATAAACAAATGAACGACGACTTACTCTAGTATAAACCACGATACATCAACTGTGAGAAACGAGTCACATTCCACTATTATCGATTTTATGCCGTGTAAATGTCTACCGATTAACCTACAATTGAACATATCCAACGTACCTATTACTTACACCGAGGATAGAATGAATTAGAATAATTATTACACGCTTAGAGCCACTTTTTTTACGTCCAATAGACGTATAATTGTGAACGGATAATTTAAATAGATTAACAAAACGTAGCACATAATTGTTTTAAAAATGCTGTAAATAATTACATGTTTAAGACCTGTCTATTTTAATACTCTTTAATTACATTTGTGGGTGTAAGCTCTGTCATCCAGTGGAGGCGATAATGTGCGGTTCTGTTGCAGAAAATCGCTTTATGTTTTCGCAAAAATGTATACTAAGTTTTATTGTGCAATGACTGCTTATATTTGTTGATAGTTGTGTAATTTATAAAGATGCGTGTTAATGAGTTGCTTAGATCTTAAAGTTTTCTTATTATTGTTTATGTTCTGTAATTCGAGTAGAACTGAAGACCAATTGATGTAATTAAAAACGTTCAAAATCTACTCACAATCTCATCTCAGCGACAATCAATGTCAAAAACTAGTAAAAAATGTAGAGAAATTAGAGGTATTTTTGACAGCTTGAAATAAGACTAAACGTTCTTAAAATTACGGGAAATTCCCCTGAGAGCGATGCTTCTATTTCACATAAAGCGGGGTCTACAAAGTCTCTTTTTGCTGCATAACGTAAATATACTTTGTATTACATATGTCAGCAGTCAACACAATCATTTACTTAAAAATATTATGAATAGTTTTTTTTTAATTCAAACCATTTTTTTACTATACGGTATATTACCTATCGCTTATCTTGCAGTGGCACACAAACCTAACATTCAATGCCGTGGCGCCATTAGTCGACAGAAGCGCCAAGAAAAACTGATATTAGCCTTTAATAAACCTTTATAGAACGTAATTG
Source organism: Luperina testacea (assembly GCA_927399505.1). NCBI lineage: Eukaryota > Metazoa > Arthropoda > Insecta > Lepidoptera > Noctuidae > Luperina > Luperina testacea. The sequence goes on along the minus strand of OV656763.1, from coordinate 6,790,734 downwards.
AATAGTTTATGCATACATTCATGGTTCTATAGAAAGTACAATTATTACGTTATGTATGTTATTTTCATAGAAAATTACACGAACGGCGTTTACTTCCGAGAGATTGAAATTAATTATACGATCAACAATCTGATAATTTTTATGTAGGAGACTGCAGCGTGTGTAATTGTGCATCAGCTAACACTATGATAAACTTGTAATTATTTTGGTTTACTATCGTGACACGTCTCGCTACCTGGGTGGTAGTATATCCCATCATAATTAAGCCAGTGAACATTAAATCACAATTGAAATGAATTAAGATTTAGATTGTCATAATTGGGTGACTTCGTTGCGCCCTTTCTTTCTTACGATAGCGGTGAAAGCTGGACTGTTTGCGGGTTGCTGATTTTAAGTCCATTTTTTGTACTAGCTATTGATGTGCCACTGCTGGGAAAATGCCTCCCTACTGTTCTGCCACCTCTCTCTGCCCAGAGCTGCCAAGGACCAATCTTTATTGAAAGAATCCAGCTCATCCCGCCATCTCTGTCTGGGCTTGCCGCGATCTCGCGGGTCGTTTTGTTTTTGTATCCCCAGGTTGTCCAAGCTTGGCAGGATTGATAATCGCAATAGTTGTTGGCCCCATGTAACACAGTACACAGACTTCCCATTTGTCTCAATACGACATGCATAGATAGAAATGAGTGTATCTTCCAGTACTCAAACTGAATGAGAAGTCCAATCATCAACAATCCTTACTACCTGATCGTTAACTGACACTATAACTCAGAAAGCTGCTTGCTGATTCAACTTGAAGATCAAAGTAGACGTTGAAATGTATGTATCGAGATTATCTTGCTACTTCCGTGGCTTATCAAGTCTTATTGCGTAGCTGTATGTACCTACTTGGGATTCATACCCACCATCTCGTTATGGGTGCATGTAACAATGACGTCTTGTAGGAACCATGGCGTTACTGTTACGTGCATATGGGCAATATACACCGCTCCACGTTATTAATATTAATGCGTCCGCCATCTGAAAGAAGACCATGGTTGGCGTGTGAACTGAAAATTAAAATACCCGTAAAGCACACGTGAGCTGACTGCTCAACGTAAGTAACTGTCCACGAAATAGACGGGCGCCGAAGTGAGCGGAACACTTATGCAGATCAGTGCATGGCAATGAGATCTGGGACACCACCTAGATTGTAAAAAAAACTAAGTGCATGATGAATATTGCACGATTGAATTCAATGAATACTTTTTATCTTCTACTGTACTTTATAAATCCTATGCAGAGGTTGGAGAACTACCTGAATTAGGTACACATTTACATAATGGTGCTAGCATGGCGACAGACTCAATAAAATCGATACCTATTGCAAGACATCATCCGTTATCTAGGCGCAAAGATGTAGAAAAATCTAATACTTAAATTCATCATCTGCCTAGCCTTTTCCCAACTATGTTAGGGTCGGCTTCCAGTCTAACCGGATGCAGCTGAATACCAGCACTTTACTAGGAGCAACTGCCTACTTATCTGAGCTCCACATCCCAGTTACTGGGTAATACGATACCGCTTGGTAAGACTGGTTGTCCGACTTTCGGGCTTCTGACTACCCGTAACGACTGTCAAAGATCCACGAATGACAGCCGGGACCAACGGCTTAACGTGCTTTCCGAGGCACGGAGGGGTCTCGGTATGTAAAGATAGCCACCCATCCACAGACCAACCGTGGCAAGCGTAGCTTAATCTGATCGATCGATCGGCCTATGTGGCTGTTATTATTTAGCCACGGACCCCTCTAGTCTAGTTAAATACGCTTACATATAAGTAAATGATAATAATGTTGGCTCATATCCGCGGAGTGATGTCGGTTGTCGTGGCCCGACATTCTTTTCAAGGTTTTTCGTTGGGCTCACCTTGTATCATCTGGGACGCCTCTTAACCGATGTTTTTATTCGATTTAAGTACGTGTATCGGCTTCACTCGGAGTTCCCAAGATTGTTTTACATATGTAAGATAAATGAGGTGAATAAAACAATCAACTGTGTTTCGTTGAATTTGTTTTCTTTTTTTTTATTTACTTCTGATTCGTATCTTTTTACCCGACTGCGCCGGAAGAAGGGTTATGTTTTTCGAGTGTATGTATGTATATTTTTTGACACGCTCTGTAGCCTAAACGACTTGATCAATTTCAGCTTGAGAGGAGCCGTTAGATTCGTCTTAATTGTGAGAATAACACTGGGTATATCAAAATTGAAAAAAAAAAATGGGCGATGTTTGGCGCCTATTATGTCTTCAAAAAAATGTATTTTTCTCAGAACCTATCGAGTGCGGTATCAAAATGAAGGGTTTTAAAAGGTGATTACAAAAATGTACACAACTTATTATTATGGTTAAAAGTAATTCGAAGTCACAAATCGAAAAAAACACGAAGTAAAAAACATAACCCTCCTTCTGGCGCAGTCGGGTAAAAAATAAAAACATATTTCACATTTGTAAACTAAAAACCTGGAAATAAAAAAAGTAATTAAAAAATCTAAAAACCCGACTGCGGTAAAAAACTTAGGTAAGTAAAAAAAACTGAAAAGCTATTTTTATATTTTCAAACTCAAATGGGTTCCGCCTGCTTTCAACTTTTATTTAGTTTAAAATTTTATTTAATTTAAAAAAATACCGCGGTCGGGTTTTTTAGTTTTTTTAATTATAATTTCAAGTTATTGTGTATAGTATAACATGACTGCTGTTTCTATACAAGTGTGTACCATTACAATAGCATATCATAGCATCACACCTTGTTTCTCCGGAGGGCTTAGCAGAGGTGTACCCATAGTGGTACCAACACCCAAATATCACCAGTTATGTCTTGCCTTTAGCTCATCAACACTTCTATGACACCTTGCACCACCACCACCACCACCCACCTCCCCCCTCCTCCCCTCCTCACCTCCCTCCTCCTCCTCCACCTTGCTTCTAAGATAGACCATAAACTGCAATCCAACGGATTCAGATCAGGCGAGTAGGGTGGCCATTCCTTGGAGCTGATGAAACCAGGAAAATTGTCTTTGCACCACTGTTGAGCACTTAAGGCTCAGGCACAAATCCAGAGTTCGGGCTGCTACTGAGAAATTCCCAATGGGAAAGCCGAATAACACTTTGACCGACCTGGGAACCGAACCCAGGGCCTCATGCTCAACAGTAGCATTTTTTTTTGATGGGAAATCTTCAAATGACCCCTCCCGCTCTGGGTGGAGCGGAAGCGAGTGTCAGACTCTTACTGACTAAAACCCACCCGTGTTCCTTCCTTAGCCCTTTATGTTCCGGGCCAGCGGTAACCCTTTTAGACAATCCCGCTGACCCGGGCAATCCCGCTGACCCGGACAATCCCGCTGACCCGGACAATTCCGCTGACCCTGACAATCCCGCTGACCCAGTCAACAGTAACACTTACGGCTACTAGACAAATAAGGCAGTCACCATTACAATAAATAATGTTTATTTTCCAAAGTAAATATGTTTCTCAGACAATTATTTTTGCAATTTAAACAAATTAGTCCACGATCTCAGACTCCAAGTTAAATGTCAACTGCGTATTCTTCCAGTTCAGCTACATATGTTTTTAAAAAAGCAATCTTGATAGCTATTTTATAATTGATATGAAATAAATGTCTTTGCGCATCCAAGTCCCCTTATATGGTACTGATAAAAGTTGGCCATAGTTCATACGAGGGATAAGATTCCCTACGATTCTTTAAAGGTCTCAAGTTTTTTTTTATTAAATTTTTTATGATGACATTTGATTAACAAAATGGGGGCCCGAGTGCCCGTCTCCTTGTTAAGGATATTTCTCGCCGACTGGTAGACACTTCACAACGTGATCAGACAGCTGGTTTCTTTGCCCAAAGAATTTGCTGCCAGTCTTCTGGGCTGTGCTTCAACAGTGCCTTATATTTTTGTACAGTTAGTCATTTAATTTAGCATCTAGGTAGTGTAAATAGCCAATAACGGAAGAATAATGTTGGAAGTTGATTTGGCTTTTATATTTAGCGTATATTCATCTTAAAATGTTAAGTTTTCTGTGTTCTCTTTTTGGTATTTAAAGTAATTAGACAGCACAAAACAAAAATAAAAACCATAAATGGCAATATTTACGACATTGAAAACCCATGAATTGTTTTATTGATTGTAATTAATTATAAACAATCAATGATCAGTGGACCATGGGCAAAACCTTTTTTCTTTATTGTTATAAATTAATTAGGGTTCATGGAAATGAAATGATACCTAACTTCAAACTAAGGTAAAAACACACCAATGAGAATAAAATTTCACGAAGTTTTTATTGATTTTCCTCAGTTTACCAACGGAAACAGAAACAGAAAACACAAACAAACACACAAACAAACAGTCCCACATTCAATTACTACCCGGATAACAAATTAATATCCTGTGAGTTTATCTAGGCTACCTATAAACTATCTGTGTGCAAAATTTCATCCAATTTCTTTAACCATTATTGCGTGATTGAATAACAAACATCCAAACATATAAACTTTCATATTTATAATATTAGTGGGTCTAATAGGTTAAGTAACATTTTGATAGATCAAAAATCACCCGTAGGTAAACGAAGTGCACTCTAAAAGATAAAAATTATTATCAACAAAGTATGAACAATCTTAATTCTTTAAGTGCCAATAATTTTCCACAGTTTATTGGAGTCCCATAAACCTGTTCTATATACAACATTCGACTTAAAATATTAACTTAAAGTAGTTAAAGTGAACGAGTCTATTCGAATAAAATTAAAATACGCGTAAAATTTTCTGGAGTTAAAATGAAAAAATACGATAATTGGCTGCTGGTCTGTGCAAACAGTCGTGGTTTAAGTTAAGCATGAAATATAGCAATGAGCCTTAATATTTTGAGACTATGCGATTTTTATTTAAAATAGGAATGTCTCTGCGTCGTTATTTTTCCGACTGGCAATCTTCAGTGCTTTTTTATAAGTACACACACAGATTATTGGCAATATTCCCTTCAACTTACTGAACAACATGATATTTGTCATATCAGCTATGAAATATAATTTCCAATACCGTAAAAGGAATGTTAAGCTTACAATTCTAAATTTTGTCTGCAATTTAAATGACAGTATTATTGAGACCAGCTTTTGAGTATATTACCTATCATAACAAGGTTATAAACTAGGCAAATATTCTATCCAATATTTATAGAAAGCCAAAGCATTTCAATAACCGAACAGTTAACGCCAATCTGCAATATTATTTTATGCATTAACATGCATATGCCTTAAAATCTTTGACTATATTGAAAGCTATAATCACCAATACTGCTGTAGGTAACCTTGTAATATTGAATATCACCTGAGGTACGGCGAATTTTCAATTATCATTATCAATTTAACGAACTAAACAGACAGCTAGTTCCAAGACAATATCTGGTAAAACGTTTTAATAGACAATCTATTGGCAGGATTATCATGAGAGTCGAGGCATTTACTATCTAATGGGGAATAGAGGGTCACAAAACAGATAGTAAAAATTAACTATGAGTTTACGACATACTATCTTTTGTGTGATCTTCTCAGGGTTAGGCCTTTATCTATTTCTCTAAAGGCTTTACACAGAAAACGAGCCTCAACTAACATTTTACAACGTGATAAGTGTTGGAATTTAAATAACACTTGTTTACGTTTACACGATTATCGATACAAAATCTTTCAACGAGAATTAAGTCATCTGTTGCGGTAATGCTATAAAAGTAGGGGAAGACCAAAGAAACGATAGATGGACTGTGTGGATGATGATATGGTTAGAAACGGTGTGACTGCCGAAATGGCGGTTTTAGCGATACAAAATCTTTCAGCGAGAATTAGGTCATCTGTTGCGGTGGATGCTATAAAAGTAGGGAAAGACCAAAGAAACGATAGATGGACTGTGTGGATGATGATATGGTTAGAAACGGGATGACTTCCGAAATGGCGGTTTTAGCGATACAAAATCTTTCAGCGACAATTAGGTCATCTGTTGCGGTGGATGCTATAAAGGTAGGGAAAGACCAAAGAAACGATAGATGGACTGGGTGGATGATGACATGGTTAGAAACGGGGTAACTGCCAAAATGGCGGCTTTAGCGATACAAAATCTTTCAGCGAGCATTAGGTCATCTGTTGCGGTGGATGCTATAAAAGTAGGGGAAGACCAAAGAAACGATAGATGGACTGTGTGGATGATGACATGGTTAGAAACGAGGTGACTAACGAAATAGCGACTAACAGAGAAAAATGGAATAAAAAGACATGTTGCGCCAACCCCAAATAAATTGGGATAAGAGCAGAAGAATGATGATGATATTGCGGTGGATACTCCATTTTGTGATTTGGTAGTAGTTTTTTTAGTTTAGTAATTATAAATTAATTAGTAGTTTTTATTTATTTAAATACTAGTTTCTGTCCGCGACTTCGTCCGCGTGAAATTTCACCCTCTTAGGGGTAGAATTCCGAAAAACCTTTTGTTAGTGGATACCTACTCTTCACAAAGTACACACCCTCCAAATTTCACGTCTCTAGGACCAGCTGTTTAGGCTGTGCGTTGATAATTATCGTCGCTCACATGACTAAAAGTACTATCTCATTTTTTTAGCTGATTTGAGTTAGGACATCTACATTTTTCTATTCGTGATTCTTTACATTTTGTTGCCTTTCAAAATGGTTATATTTTGATATCCAAATAACATAGAGGTACGAGAGTTAGTGAATAATATAAAGAATCACGAATAGAAAAATGTAGTTGTCCTAAATTTAATCAGCTAAAAAATTAGAAAAATGAGATAGGACTTTTAGTCATGCGAGGGACGATATATCAGTCAGTCAGGACTTTGAATTTTATATATTCTCTATATATTATATAGAGAATAAAATAATATAAAGAATCGCAAGGGTTATTTTATGACTGTTCTGTAGTGCTTAAACAACAATGATGTCATTCAAGGCAATGAATATGAGAGAACGATCAAAACTTATTGCTTTAAGCTTTTCTAAATATATTTTATTAGGTGCTCATTTCCTAATAACCTTGTAACTACGCATCTGAAAAATTTTTTTTACAGAAATAACCATTTAAGGAGCGCAACACACTAAACGCGAAACCAGATCACGCAATATAAGCATAATCTAGTCTAAATAATCTGCAGAAATTGCAGAACTGAGAATATTTACAGTGGCAAGTAAAATTCTAAATCTCTCGCTGCACATAGGCACACACATAAATCCAATTTATAGTATTAACTAATTACTAGTTAAAACACCGGCGACTTCGTTCCAGACTGCTCTACTTGAAGTGATATCAGATAATATCCTTAATATATGTTTCGAGTTCACCCGTATAAGGAACTTCCACCATTCATATAAATCAGGTGCCTCCAGTATTTATGACTCCAATATATATATTTGCTCGCGCCGCCTTCGGTGTGTTGAGAGCTTCGAGAAATAGCAAGTGTAACCAAAGAGTTCTCGATAAGGAAGCAAAATCCAATAACAATTAAACGGTGTTCATTGCGCATGCGCGGCCTCAAGTATCATTTATCTCAGTATGCGTCGGAGATCACTTGCTGCGCTAGTTAAGAAATATTGGTATTAAATAAATATTACTTTATGTAGTGCATGCTTTCTTAGAGGTCGCCTTAGGTGCAGATATATTTCTCAAGCAGTATGGTCGTTACAATCACTTAACGGTACTTAGTTCGATGGGCATTTAAATTATAATGATTGAAAATAATAAAAGCTTCCAATGAGCTCAACGTATTGTTAATCATTGTAATAATATTATTTTGAGCATTTTTTAGGGTTCCGTACCTCAAAAGGAAAAAACGGAACCCTTATAGGATCACTTTGTTGTCCGTCTGTCCGTCCGTCCGTCTGTCAAGACCCTTTTTCTCAGAAACGCGTGGAGGTATGAAGCTGAAATTTATATCAATTACTCAGGTCTACTGTCCCTTGAAGCTGCGAAAAAATCAAACTTCTAAGCCAACGCAATCAAAAGATACAGCCGTTTATGCCGCAAATTTTCGACACTTGCAAGGGAATCAAAACCTACAGGGTGCTTCCCGTGAACTCAGAATCTTGAAATTTGGTACGAAGCAACGTCTTATAGCATAGATAAAGGAAAAATTACGAAAACCATAAATTTTTAGTTACATCACATAATATATATTTTTTTAATAATTTTAAACTTACTACCCATTTCCTCATAAACGCGTAGAGGTATTAAATTGAAATTCATACCAAATACTCAGGTCTATAATACCTTTAAGCTGTAACAAAATCAAACTTCTATGTCAACGCAATCAAAAGAAACAGCAATTTAAGCTGCATATTTTGAAACTCGCAAGTACTCGCAAGGGAATCAAAACCTAAAGGGTACTTCCAGTCGACCTAGAATCTTGAAATTTGGCATGAAGCAACGTTTTATAGCACACATAAAGGAAAAATTCCGAAAACCTTAAATTTTTTTTTTTTTTTTTGCAATGTTCAATGTGGTACTATTCATAACTTTTTCAGTCACCATTTACAGGTCTGGTTCAAATTTAATACTTAATTAATATTTTTGAACCAGATTTCTAAATAGTGACTAAAAAACTTAGTAAATAAATAACTTTAATAAAAGAACTTTCGCAAGTCTGCTGCAAGGCTAGTATAAGTGTTTCAGTTATATTATAGATAAATGATATGTGTTAATATAAAATAAAGGATTACTTAAACGATAAAGAGATCTTTGTCTTAAATTTATGCTCCTCCATCTTTCCCCATTGTAATGTTATGAATTTCATTTTGCAATAAAAATACCATAGTTATGACTCGATTGTCGTAATGAACGAACTTTGTAAACCTTGCAGGTTTGTACGGAACCCTCGGTGCGCGAGTCCGACTCGCACTTGGCCGGTTTTTTGAGTATTTTTAGCCTTACTTTGTACTAGCTTTCTGCCAGTGGCTTCAACCGCGTGGATATCAGAAATTATTTCACGGGAACGCGCTACCAGGATAAAAAGCAATCCTATATCTTAACCCTGCGGGCTAATTGCGTATCACACTATCTATCACTAGCCGGTCGATTCTGTTAAAATCTCGCCGTGAAAACTTAGGTGAAGTGAGTTTGTTTTGCTAGGAATTGACACTGTTGACAGCTCACTCCACGCTCACTTCACCTAAGTTTTCACGGTGAGATGGTTACAGAATCACACTGCTGTAGCAATGAGGTTCATTTTGACAGTTCAACAACATACATTGCGTTATTTACGTTGTTCAGCAGACACATTTTTTGAACATATGAAGTAATGGATTAGCAATATCCTTCAAAATGACAGACTTACTGTCACATTTATAATAGTATATAATAATATCTTAATATATATAAATTACGTGTCACGATGTTTGTCCGCGATGGACTCTTAAACTACTTAACCGATTTTAATCAAATTTGTACACCGTGTGCAGTTTGATCCAACTTGAAAGATAGGATAGGATAGCTCACATCTTCATTTATAATCGCAATATTATATTATTGCACAAAAACGTTAGCCACCGCAACGCGTGGCCGGGTCAGCTAGTATATTATGGATTGTTGATTTATCCCGTTGAATTGTGGAGAAAGCCTAGAGAGTAATAATGACACAAAGATCAGTTACCATCGTAAAGGTAAACGGAAGACAGCCTTCACCGGATCGATCGTTACATACGAAGCTCAGTAGTAATCTCATTCGTCACTATAATCATAAACCATTGACACGTTGAGAGGTATGACATAGTGTTTACTCAGCAAGTGAATCCGAGAATAAAGCATATGCTACAACAGATGATAGGGGTGTATAATCAGTGTAAAGCAACACGGAAGGCATTGCAGCCTCCGGGCTCGTCATAAACACGCATTGAGAACAACATGGTATGAAACATCATAGTAATCATAAAGGTTTTGACACTTTTAATGTCCCACACAGCATTAATGTACAAAAGTGTATTTTGCATGGCGCCACTCATATTTAACTGCTTACCGTCGTCAAGAAAGAATTGAACGTGAGCTTTATGAATGAACTTATCACTGACTGGCAAGTTGCCAGCGGCATGGCATGTGTAAACGAGAGGAATTCATTCAGAGATCCACCAATCCAAAAGTTATCTAGTGAGTTCAATTTCAATAACACAAAAAAAAAAACGAATATATTCACAAAGACAACAATTACAAATTACAAGCTAACACTAAAAAAATATATTATATTATAAAATATATTATTATCATTCACTCCTTTCTCTTTCATATCATTCCTCACAAAATTCATCCATCTTTTCTTTCGTTTTCCTCTCCCTCTCTATCCATCAACATTTTAAATCACCAAATCTTCTTCAAAAAAAACCCACTTATATTTTCCATTTTACTACTCGGTTTTAGCTACCTCTCAAGTCCTTTCGTGAGTGCAAGTAGAATAAGATCTCGGATTTAAACTAAGATGCTAGACGTCTATTAACGTCAATTTAAGGTTTTGTATAGTCTACCATCACTTGTTAGTTTAATCGTTCCCGTTTCTAGCCTCGAAGGAGTTTAGCTCTGAAATGATTTTGAATTCAATAGCCTCAATGCGTCCTGGTTAGGAACGGTATTCTTAAGTATAATACCGTTCCGTAATGAATTATTTGAACTTGTCTCAGTATGCACATTCCAAGTATATGTTTTGGTTTCTCATTGTAGTGCGGTAAAACATTTACTTGCGTTTAATTAGTTTATTTGGATACTAATTAAATGCAAGTAAATGTTTTAAAAATAATTGTTTTCATAGAATAAAAAGGTACTTAGATTGTTATAATGACAGCTATTAAAACGGTTTTAATTAAAAATAAACAAAATAATGATCATGATTAAGAATTCAGGAAACTTTCGTTGCTAACAATATGTAAAGAAATCTATCATTGCCTCACGGGTTTTTTTAGTTTACCTGCTCATGCTTCAGTTAGCAAAAATACAGGAACACAAACACTTCGTGCTTTTAATTCAGCACACAACACAGTTTTTTACTCTTTAATTATATATTCCATCAATACATAAGCAAAGCGGTAATCTATCGTGCAACCGAGGCGCCTACTTTGCATATAAGGCAGTAAAAAGTCAAGTTGATCGCATTAAAGAGTTCGTCAGAATTGCCAATACTCTGGTTTCATGCAAATTTTTTCATTGTCAAGATTTGCACGTAACAACTGGAGGCAGGACTGGCGAATCTATGATCTGGATGCATATAATTATGGGTACTTAGTGGCGTTTTGCCGGTAATATTATTCTGTGAGATCTGGCATTGTCGGTTCACGTGTCTTCGGGGACTTGCTTTACTTAATTGATGATTAAATATTTGGTTGTGATAATTGGATTTGAATAAGTGTCTGTCTTTGTTATTGTATTTCTATTATGGACACAATATAGGTTTCAATTTCAAATACCCTTTAAATATAATCTTAAAACTAGTTTTACAATTTATTTAAATTAAAGGTATACGCATCAGAAATCTCCAGATTGCTTTGCTCTGTAATATGCCTCTCGACTTTTCCATAGCTCACGGTCTTGAGTTTTTTCTCCAGCATATCCCTCCCTCAGAAGTTTTCAAGTCGTCTTCCCATCTTTGAAATGGTCTTCCTCTTTTCCTCTTTCCTTTTCTGGAATACCATTCTGTTAGATACGTCTCTGGCTTTTTCCGTTTTTACTTCTGATGACATGACCCGGCAATACAGATAATTTAAAATCCTGTGTTTTAAAACGTTACAGGATTCGGTTTAAGTGATCAGTTACTTAGATAATATTATTTGTATGTGCGAGATGAGGAGTCTTAAATCTCTACTTACTTAGTAGTAATTTGATCTTCAGCTATGAAATTAAAACTAGTTATCTACCACGAGCTCCAAGTGATAGTAACTGTTATCTCGTCATTAAGATCACGTTTAAGTCACGATTATCATAATATGAAATAGCTAATTGCTGTAATGTTGCTATTTTCATACTTTCCGGTTTTCAAAACAAATTACAAGAAGTTGTGATAATGATCCTGTGAGACAAGACTAGCGGTGGAGCAGGAAGTCTTTGAAAATATTCACGATTTTTTTTTTCAAATAATTATGTATATAAAAGGAAGATAACTTATCTAATCAGCTGATAAATTAACTTAATTAAACGATTAGTTAATTTTATTAAGAACCAATAATCGATCATCTCCAAATGCTAATGCACAATGAATATACATTTTTTAAACCCGAATAATATTCAATATTCTCATAAGTATATATTTTTTTGCAATTGGCTACATTAACGGTATCGGCTCATTTGAGTTGTCGCGAGACTCTTCAAACACAATTTGAGGTTGAAGTAGTCCTTCATGTTTTAGTTTATACTTGTAATTGTTTGTACACACGCAAACAAAGCGGGAAGTGTTTGCTTAACACTTCACTTTATGTCGCCTTTTTTACTACTTTACAACTAAGTAATGTTTTTGTCCCAGTACCGTAAGCATCGTCTGCATAGCCTTTTCCCAACTATGTTGGAGTCAATTTCCACCGACCCCAACATAGCTGAGAAAAGGTTAGGCAGATGATGATGTTGGAGTCAACTTCCAGTCTAACCGGATGCAGCTGAATACTAGTATTTTACATGGAGCGACTGCCTATCTGACCTCCACAACCCAGTTACTGGGTAATACGATACCCTTTGGTAAGACTGGTTGTCAGACTTTCGGGCTTCTGACTACCCGTAATGACTGTCAAAGATCCACGAATGACAGCCGGGACCAATCCGCGGCAAGAAGGGGTCTCGGTATGTAAAGTCACCCATCCACAGACCAATCGCAGTAAGAGTAGCTTAACCTGATCGATCGACCTGTGCGGTTATTATTTACTTAGTACCGTACAATGCGTGCCACGTAAGAAGAGACTTGACCCCGCCTCCCCCGCTCTTTCCGCCGCCCCTATGACGTCCGGTCCCGTCCCGCACTCAGACCTCATACCGCTAAAGATACCTAAAATCGTGTTCTGCGCATGTCAGACCACGTGGTGTGTCAAGTCTCTTCTTACGTGACACGCATTGTAATGTGCGGTGTAAAACAGTTTATTTCTACAGTTGTTTCTGTAAACTGTCGTATTTCGGTATTAGAACTGACGTTGGCCGCTAGGTGGCTATGTTAGAGGGTTATTAGCCGTAGATTGGGTAGGTATTGTGTCCGACTCCCGTGGCGTTGGGAGGCAATTGATACATAATTTAGTTTTAAGTAGGGATGCCGCGATACGCCTTTTTGCCGATACGATACCGATACCGATACACTTATAAAAATATCGGCGATACCGATACCGATACCGATACGCTTACTGAATTCAAAAAGGAAGGTAGATTAAATAAAACACAATTAATTAATAGTTTTAGTAATCAAAATTAACATTTATAAGATTTTTATGGAATTATCAATTGTCGAAATTTCAAAGTGATTCCATATAGCACTTTTGTGTTTGAAGTTGATATGACTAGTATTTATTTTATTTGACCCAAACGACTAGTTATAAAAATGACATATAATACACCAACAATTACGATATGTAATTCTTAATCTTATTTGACAATACGCGCGTTTACATTACATTTTTAAAGCGCGAAATTTGAAAAGTATCGTTGAATCGGCCATAAAAATATCGCCGATACCGATATATCGGCAAACCTGAAGTATCGCCGATATATCGGTATCGGTATCGGCATCGGATGCATCCCTAGTTTTAAGTAATTGTACACACAATATTGTTTTGTTAGGCTATTTCATTGCAGCTTTCCTATCTAAGCGTACCAGTTGTAGACAACATTCTTGGGGGCTTAATAAAACTTGTAACTCTGTTTTATAATTAAATCAACCAGACAGACAAATGCTACCTCTGGATATTGTAGAGCTTTGGCTATATACTTTTAATCTGTCGCTACCACAATATTGAACTTCCTTACTTCTACAGGGTCAAATTAAATTAACTAGCGAAACTGAAACCTAAACACTATTAAATAAAAACAAAAATGATTTGATATTCTTTTGGGGATTAAATGACCACTGGATGTTTTGATATTCTTTTGGGGATTAAACGACCACTGGATGTTTTGATATTCTTTTGGGGATTAAACGACCACTGGATGTTTTGATATTCTTTTGGGGATTAAACGACCACTGGATGTTTTGATATTCTTTTGGGGATTAAACGACCACTGGATGTTTTGATATTCTTTTGGGGATTAAACGACCACTGGATGTTTTGAAACTTAAAGTATTATTTATTATTATTTAGCTTTATTTTATCCCTTACATTTAGTTTTATATTTTATAATGTTGTGCACTTATTTATTTATTTGTTAGTTATGTTAGTGTTTGTACTTAAAATAAGATTAGTATTGTTAGGTGTAAGGGCCGCCTTTTGCGGTGAAAGCCTCCTCCAAACTGTTCCAACTGACTCTGTCTTTCGCCTGCAGTCTCGGCCATAAGTTTCCGGCTGTTTCCTTTAAATCGTCACTCCATCTTTTAAGTGGTCTACCCTTCCTTCTCTTCTTACTAATTGGATACAATTTGTAACGACTTGTGACCACTTTCATCGGTAGTTCTTTGAATATGGCCTGACCATTTCCATTTCAGTGTCAGGACCTGTTTGACTACATCTCTTGCCTTGGTTATTTTCCTTATCAGTGAACTTTTGACTCTGTCTGTTTGAAACTTAAAGTATGAGTTGATAAAATGTTTTTTCTTTAGTTTTGTCGTGTTGAGACAGTGATACAAGTCACGTCTGTGAAGTTTACACAATAAAAAGCTTATTATATTTTAAACTGATATTTCAATTCACACTAACAGCGGTCGGTGAATCCACAAAAAAAAGTCTTACTTATTTATTTTTTGTTCGTTTTTAGATATTGATGTCACGTCCGCGGAGTTACGCTAGATAATTTAATTTGACTCTGTATAGTGAGACAATCCAAAGAACTTGTATCCATCATTATACACAAACACACTTACGCTGAAAAGTGTGAAGTGAATAAATCTTTGATCTACATTCGTTGTAATAATATAGAACCTCCGTCGCAAACGCAGCACTTCACCATTTTTTTTCATCATTCATCATCAGCCTATAATGTTCCCACTGCTGGGACACAGGCCTCCTCTCAGTGAGAGGGAGTGGGCCGTAATCCACCACGCGGGCCCAGTGCGGGTTGGTAGATGTCACATGTCTTCGAATTTTTGGTTCTAGGACATGCCGGTTTCCTCACGATGTTTTCCTTTACCGTTTTGTGAGCAGTGGTGATGAAATAATTTACACAAAGTAAAGCGCCTGTCTGGGTTCGAACCTACGACCTACAACTCGTAAGTCGCGGCTGTTACCACTTGGCCACCACTGCTCATCCATTTTTTTTACAACAACAAAATTAATAGTGAGTGATGTGTCCGACATCATTCGAAATGCAAATATTATTATTGACATGCAAATAGAGCCGGTGCCGTGTAAGGAATAATTGTTTGACACGAATACGCTGCAAAAACGCCGCAAAAACGCACCGATCATGCTAATAGAGATGTTCGAATACACTATTAATGTTTTAGACGATTGCATGATTAGTTATGCGTTTTCGATGGCTGTATTAGTGATCGACGTTAGAGTTATCGACAGCTGGATTTATATCCAAAGATTTATAGTTATTTCAGGTTTTTTTTTTGCTGCCTTATTTGGAGTTCACTAGTTGATGTAGTTCTTTTTTTATGTTGCCTTTCGTTTGTTAAGATTTAGCATTCTTATCTTTACTAATAAGAAAGCTGAAGAGTTTGTGTGAACGCGCTAATCTCTCTGTAACTACCAGTCGGATTTGAGAAATTATTTTAGAATTTCTTAGCCCAATTCTTGAGGAAGGCTTTAGATTACTTAACGTCACCTAATACACTTAGGAATCGAGCAAAAACAAAAACGTCAGAAAGAACACAATAATAGCGCGGGCAGGCGATGCGATGCGATGGGGTGGGTCGTAGAAACAAGAAATTTCACGCGGGTGAAGTCGCGGGCAGAAGCTAGTTACTTATATAAAAAATTGCTATATTTAAAAAGGATACAGCAATGTGAAAGCAATTCTTGATCGTTATCAAGGTGTTTAGTATGCATACTTCCTTGTTTTCCGGTTGGAAAACAAGGAATTATGCATACTAAACACCTTTTATTGCAATTTCGCATTTCATCTGTAATAAATTCAAATCTGCTACTTCTTCTCACTAGGACAAAATAAGGCAAAGAAAACACCTCATACATACCTAATATCTTAGATTGCTTTCGAAATTCCTTGCAAATAGGATCAGTGGAACTTAGAATTGAATGCACCAACTCGTTTGTAACTAAACCTCGTCAGAATATCGGCAGTCGATCGCTTGTCGCTTGTCAGAGACCAGACAATCGCTAGATTCTGAGCTGGTTCTGATTCAGCCCCGTTCGATCTGTCTGCTTTTTAGACTACAGGTACCTATAGTAGAAGTATCTGATGAAAGTGAAAACAAAACCTCCTTAGGTAATTTTTTTTCTGCAAGAACAATCACTATTTAATAAAGATTGGTCCTAGGCAGCTCTGGACAGAGAGAGGTGGAAAGAGAGAAGGCAGCAATAGGACTCAAATGGTCAATAAAAAAAAGTCACTAATGGAATTGGTAACACATTGGTCTATATTTAGACGGATTCAAACTCTCACCAGTTTTTCCAATAATTGTTGTTTGGATAACATTATTAAATTTTAAGTGAAAATTTATCAAAGGTAAGTTGATTCAACAATTGGAATTTCGGGTTAAAGTATTCAAATAATCAAATTAGAGCACACAATTCGCAAGTGGTACTACAAATTGACATCCACAATACATTTTCTGACCCATTTGTTTATATTTTCATTAGATTCTTTTGAAATAGACTATATTTTCGTAAGTATGTTTTTTTATTGCAAAATGGGCGCGCTGTTGACCTCGATCACGCCTGATGGAAAGCGATGGATAAATGTTGTGATGAAACACAAAAGGCTGCTTAACCGCTTAACGGCTCCGGTGGGCGTTAGCCCTACCACCGCAAGGGAAGAATTGGCCAGTCAAATAAGGTGTTGGGTGTGACTGTCCAGGTTGCGTTAAACGCTCGGATCAGTTGAGTAGCTGGCGAAACAAACTGCGCTACACGAGGATGCTTCTTCGGTTTGGTCTCCGCTCGCCCCTTGGGTCTTGCCCCTTTCGTTTAAAATGTTCCACTCACCCCGTTTTTTATTATTTTGGTGTAGTGATTCGCCCCTTACGAAGGGGCGAGTGGAAAATTTTCCACTCGCCCCTTCGTGAAGGGCGAATCACTACACCAAAATAATAAAAAACGGGGTGAGTAATCATGCATACCAAAAAAGTTATCTGTTAAAAGTTCGTCTGTTTCAAAAGTATTGTTCGATACGGCACTCTAAAAACTGTTAGAGTGCCGTCTTATAATAATAGTACATTGTTTTTTTTCTATAGAAAAAGGTGTTGAAAGCACTAGGTTAAATAAAGCTTTACAAAAAAATGTTGTGTTTAAAATTGAATGGCAGTTGTTAGAATATGTGGGAGTCGTGACACAATAAGATTAGTTACCTGCAGATAACAATGGTGGCAAAAATAGCGAAAGTTCCGACTAGACCGAAATATGGAATTTCCTACAGAAACTTGGCTTTGAAAAAATTTATAAAATGTATTTTAAAGCAACTGCAACTGTGTGTAACTGAGTTAAAAAAACCGGCCAAGTGCCGCACACGAAGGGTTCCGTACCTCAAGGCATAAAACGCCGAAAAAAGTATTTTATACCCCTTTAAATTTTAACTTTATTTTATTTTTATTATTTGATGTTATAGCGGCAACAAAAATACATCATCTGTGAAAATTTCAACTGTCTAGCTGTCACGGTTCATGAGATACAGCCTGGTGACAGACAGACAGACGGACAGTAGAGTCTTAGTAATGGGGTGCCGTTTTTACTCTTTAGGTATGGAACCCTAGAAAATAACATCGCGGCAGGCCCAGACGGGGATGACAGGATCAGCTGGACTTCTTTAACAACGATTGGTCCTTGGTGGTTCTGGACAGAGAGAGGTGAAAGGTAGGGAGGCCTTCACCCATCAGCAGGCCAATAATGGCGGGAAAAAAACCGCGTTTAAGAACTCCGTATATTTGAAAGGAGGAAAGATTCTGTTAAAATAATATTAAAAACTTCAACCCATAAGGAGGTTTTCTTCTGTGACCATACAATAAACATCTTATAATGGTGGGAACAATTATTAGGAAGCTTGGTTTGAAATTGATCAGTGAATTGAAATTGACTAGCGATTAGTGAGTGTGAGTTGATTGATTTGGAACTTTTTTTTTCAAAAATATGCAGCCCTTGTGTAGGTGCTTGGGTTTTCAATATAACAGCGATCATTTTGAGGTGCAAACGAATTTTCAATCGTATACGGTATGCATTATAGCGTAATTTTTCCGAAACGGTAAAAGTATGTAGGTACCTCACTGCCAGCGTCTTTCCACGTATAAAAGGTTGAATTGGCATCTTCTGGGCTTCCTTGTTCTATCATAGACCTCATTCATCGCTTTCTATCAGACGAGATTGAGGCCAAGAGATGGCTAATTTAGCAATAAGAATAAAAATTGACTAAAGAGCTATCAAAACGAATGATAAATTGTCTTTTGTCAACAGGTAAGCATCAAGAAATTACTATATTTCATGTCGGAAATAGCTGTAAATATCAATGATCTTGGTAAGTATTAAAGGAATGATGAGAAGTTGCATGAAGGCTACTTTGAAAAAGCCAAGGATGTTGAGTTGTGAAATCTAGCAAATGATAATCTTCTTTCTAGTGTCTCAATGTTTATACTATCTCCATTAAAAACGCTCACAATGTAGCAAATCTTGGAGGAGGTAATCTCAATCTTTACCTTGGCAGTCTTTGAATGAGAGTACGGATTCGCTAATAGGTAAGACGCCCAGCGTGTCCTTAAAATTAAAGATACTGTAAACAAGGTCAAATTAGTTAGTGGAACTTCACATTCGTGCTAGCTCAAAGTTTCAAGACATACACCGCTATCAGTTATTCAATAAATATACGAAACTGTACAGTCGCACACTTGTCTGTTTATCAACAAGACGTCTCCCTGTAACAGTACAGGGGCCAGTTATGGTCGCAACTGCAAAATATTCAGTACCACTTTGTTATAAAGTAAAATCAATGATGTTGTGAATAAATTTATTCCGCATGTGTCCCTGTTTCTTTAAGCCTATGTTATTGTAAGTGAGCGGTTTGTAAGTGTTAGTATTATGAAGGAAAGTTTTATGTTTGTTTGTAAGGAATTTACATAGACATTGGTTATTGGGCTACATGGAACATTGAAAGGAAAGCTTTATAGTTTAGTTATTGCAGTTTCCATAAGGTAAAATGAGAGTAATGTTCGGATAAGATCACTATTGACTTTATGGTTCAATAAATAAGAGTGAAAGTACAACATCACGTTTATCATTTCATTGTCAATAATGTATTACTTACCTCTATAAACTTTCCGACAATTGGTTAAGACTATTTTTACCCGACTGCGGCGAAGCCCAAATGGAGGGTTATGTGTTTGACCTGTATGTATGTATGTCCGTTTCTTTGTTCCCTCGTAATTTCATTCAGTTTGAACATCGTGTCGTCGTGTTGCTTCAAAAACTTTGTTATAATCGATGCACTCCCCTGGCCTTATCATTCTAAGCAAATTCCTCTAGGAGTTGTTTTTAATGGGTTGAAAATAATACATTGGTGAATTCGGGAAAATAATTATGTTTTACCCAATTTCATCAGATATTTATATAAATATATTATCTGGTAATTATATAATTAAATAAAAAAAATATAATTAGATAAATAATGAAACAAAATTTTAAAAGTGTGGAGCGGAATGGTCCATTCTTTTCCATACGAGACTACCTTTTGGAAGGTGCGACTAGAATCAATAACTATTTCCGGAAATTTTGACGTTCAAAAGTGCCTGTTATTGTAAATAAATAAATAAATGATATGACTTTAACTTTGTTCGGTACAGTGTGCCACTTTTCATGGTACCACTTTTCAAAAAGCTGAACACAGAAAGATTACTATGTAACTGACAATGCGTTTGTAAGTTATAACTACCTACCTAACATTTAAAATTCAGTTAGGTATGTTGGTACCGCTGTGAGCATTAAACACCATTGTGTCATCGATGGCCAGAACCGACCGTTAAGTCTTTCAACTTGCTATGAATAAACATTAAACAACAAACAAGGCTGTACTAACATGAGCACATGTTTTTTTTGTGATCATGATAATTCTCAGATGGGGCTTTTGATAAAGATGCATGAATACGATGAAATGATCAAAAATGCATGCATTTTTTGTGGGTGTAGTCGAAACAGATGCGATCTTTGTCAGTCAGGTCCAGTACAAAAATAGCACAAACAGCTGTATAATGAAAATCGTGCGCTGCCGAATAAGTACGTACAGTACCCGGCGATAAAGATTGCACATCGACCTATTCGATCCTATCGATTTTATACAAAGAATAAAAATAATTATCAAAAGAAGCAAGTCATAAATGTTTTAACAGCTCCTAATAGATACCGGACTGTTTGTATTTCGTGCGACAGAGATTACGCTCTACGAAGCCGAAATTAGCCGATTGCCTCTTTCCAAAGGTCGATGTGCAATATTTATCGCCGGGTACTATATGTAGTGCATTTGGCTTGGTGGTGGAAGCACCCTAAGTCCGTCTTGATTTTGAAAATTATCATTCTCTTGGTTTTTTCCTATTGTGTAAATAGGTATTGAGATTTACAAGCTAAAATTTGCAAAATTGGGGTGTGATTTTACTCTGAGATGTCTTCAATTTAATATTTCAGCAAGCACTCGATACATGAAAAATTGTGCCATATTCAAAAAGTAGAGTAGTAGTGCTAAAACGGCACAGAATATCTCACTAATCCGTGAAGCCGTCAAATCGCGATGACACGCCACTAACAGCCGAGCAAATGGCACAATCCATGAAATAATGAAAAGTGACCATGAAATGAATGAGATTGTTTATTGGCTCTTTCTAACGATATATTTTATTGTTTTAATTATATGGTTTAAAATGAAATTGAAAAGATAGCTAACGTAACGTACTTGTTCTTCTTTTTTCAAATCGTGATAATAGAAGCCCATCATAACGCCCCTGCTCTTATTTCAATGTACAAACGCCAGCACATCAACCTACCCGAAACTTAAATTTTCCCAATCAATTTTCAACCTTATGCTTTAGCAATAAAGTTGAAAATTTATTAAAGAAATTTGACAGATTGTAGTAGGTTGATTGCTGTACCTATTTGAAGTCGGAGCAAAATCTCTTTTTCTTCCATAGTTCTCTATTAGTCGTCATCTCGGTAGTCACCCCCTTTCTGCCATTTCATATTTCACAAAGTCTATCCATGATTTCTTTGGTCTTCCCCTATTGTGATGTAAACTTTTCCAGTCAGCAAGTTTTAAAACGGGACGGCGTATTCTGAACTGTTCCGGGTTATACCGACCGTCTCCTGTAGGGTAGCTTTTAGAAATTTCAGAATTTACAATCCCTTGAAAATACTAAAATAAAAAATCGGTTGTCTGTAAAGTCGGTTTACTGACGATAGTTGAACGTGACAACGTCATAAGAAAATACTGATGGAATAGTTGCATTGCATTTGTTAATATTCGCTTGCACTTCAAGCCGCCATGGAACGCTACAGAGCGAGGCCGCGAGGTAACGCTACATGAGTCATGTTTTTTTCGTGAGTGCAGCCAGCTTCATCGATTTATTAGACGTTGTCACGTCAAAATCTTAACGGAAAATGCTCAGCTTGTAATTTATAACGTATTTTAAAAATCTACGTCTCGTATAGGGTCTCCTAAAAACATAATTATATTTTTAACTAGCAGCGCCCCGCGTTTCTTCCGTATAAGTCTAAAGTCGATCCCGTGGGAATATCGGAATAAAAGGTAACCTATGTGTTAATCCTGATTATAAACTGTGTGCCAAATTTCATCCAATACCATTCAGTAGTTTTTGTGTGAAAGAGTAACAAACATCCATCCATCCACCCTCACAAACTTTCGCTTTTATATACTCGTATATTTATTATATATATTAGTATATATTACTTTATATACGTATATTAGTAGGATTCCTTGAACACTAAACTATCCACACAATAAAATTCTCAGTCAAACCAAACAATAACAAAATAAAATAATTTTCAATGCAAATATTTATAGGCAGCATAAAACCTGAATAAATCCATACAGATCTAGCAGTGGCTTCTCGTGATTGATTAACAGCGATTTGTATCACGTAGGTAAGTAGTTATGTCTGAGCACGCGCAAGTACCTATCTGACGGGCGGCGCGTGCGCGAGAATCTTCTTACCGTTTGTTTGAGCTTTTGTTCCTATGTTTAGATAATAGAGTATCAATGAATCTATGAGTATTGTGTTCTAAGATGCGTGGAGTAAAAACTATGGGAAGGTATCGTTCGGGTATTGTTTTAAAGTTATAGTTTATGAATTCTGTTTGTTAAAGTTCATTAGGTACTATTAGGAAGAAAAAAAAGGAAATGATTGGGTAATGAAAGCCTACATATTTTCTATCCAACCACTTTAATTTTCTTTACGCACGATATTCCATCTGAAATTGACAGAATTGTCGACATCGGCACTAATTGCCATAAAGAAAAATAAAATAGAATGTTTTCTATATAAAGAATGAGGGCTTCCGTTGGTTACGCTTCGGTTTTGCTATGATCCATCAACTCATACATACCTAACAGCTGCAATGGCCACACCCAGAGAAACTCAGAGATATCTGCCAGCAAAAAGATGTACAAAAACTTATCAAGCGGCGGTTCTTGTAGTAATGTCATCATTCCTGTGTAATGACATGTTGTGGTTTGTTATAGTCGGTTACAAGAACTTACCACTAATATGCAACGTAATAGCTGGGAAAATTGTAATTATATGCAGCATGCTCAGCTTACTAACCGAAATTGGCAAGTATCAAAGAGACTATTTTTCCGCTGTGTTTCGAGCATCATTAACCCACCGGCTGTCTGCCAAGAAAAACTTCGTGGGGGAAACCTAGACTTGTAAGAGACCATTTGTGGAGATTTATGCTCATTCCTTCTCTGTATGAACAAAAGGGTTTTAACCTACTTACAGTGAGACAATAACAGGTCGTTAATGTACTGCTTAACATACTACTCTCTGACGACCTTTACCGTTATGAGGTACAGTATACATCATAACTGCTTAAGGGGGAAGCGCTAAGGTAGCCCGCGAAATTCAAATTTTCTTACGTTTTTTGCAATTTGCTGGTCATTATTAAGTTGTACGTTCATTAAAATATGATTCGCGGCCGTAACAAATATGTATTTACAGAATCATAATCTGTGGTCTGCTTCATCAGTCCCACTTCACCAAATGGTGGTTTCCTAAAGCAAATGCACGAGTTACTACAAAAAATACCCAAATCGCAATAGGTGTGCCTATAATATTTGAGGAGTTCCCTCAATTCCTCATGGATCCCATCATCAGAAATGGATTTCGATAAAAATGGGACCAATCTGGAAGTATATCCTTTTAAATAAAAAAAATAATTTTCCAAATCAGTTTATAAATGACGGCGTACTTAGGTACCTAACTAAAAAAAATTCCAACCCAATTGAGAACCTCCTTCTTTTATTGAAGTCGGTTAATAATCCTTATTACGGATATGACACAATATTGATATTGACATAATATGACATAAAATTGAACGTATAATAACCTAACCTAAATAATATTAAAGGTTGTATATCTCTGAGCGGACAGCGAACTGCGACTATCCCCATAACAACTATTGTTCTACATAATTAGAGCTTTACAACTGTATATAAATTATTATTTTTGGATGTATTTAGTTTTCGGGTACCAAAACGGCCATCCTCCTTTGCTTGCATTTCAAAATAAACTACAACACCGCTAATAGATTAAACACACGTCACTCACAATATCAAATTATCAACCAACCAAAAAACCAACAATGTTTTACCTATTTAGTCGCGGTGAATGAGTCGTATAACCCAACTGCATCTGTCTACCTTAAATTTATTTATTTATATTTCTATGGGTATAATAATAAGTTTTACGAATTATGTGAACAAGACGCACATGACACGGAACTATATTCAATAGCATGATTATTCGAGTAATTAATAAAACCTTTTTAAAAATATCACCGCGTGTGTGATTCGAACCCACGCACGGCTCGCTACGCATACACGCGCTTACCGATGTATGATAACCGCTAAGCTATCATGTCATAATATATCATGTCGTAATGATTGAATTTATGAAATACAATCAGTTGGCAACGAATGCAAGTGTGTGTGTCTATAGTATAGAAATTACTCATTAAAAGAAGGTCGTAAGTCAAGCTAAACGTAAAGCTATTGCTTTGTGAAGACTTTTGGTCGTCACTGTACCTACTTATCATTCTTCATCATACGTCAGGGTCTGCCTTTATTTGCCTAACTGTTTTATGGGCGTGTAAATCGATCAGAGCTGTGTTAACTTTTCCGACAGTGTTTATGAACTTCCTTATTAAACCCTTTCTATGGGCTTTAGGAAAACATTTGTTCTCGCTTACATTAATGTGTCTTGTTCTCAGTGAATTCGATAAACTCCTGGATTCTCGTTAATGGAGATAAACCTAAGGAGTCACTTCCGCGTCGTCGGTAGGGTTGTCGCGAACACGAAACTTGTTTGCAATTAAAACTCGGGAAAATTGAATTTATTAGAGATTCACGTCTGTCCTTTCTTGGATCAGATATCGAATGGAAGTATTGAGTTCGAATCCCGCAAAGGCGTCGAGAAACTAGATATTGGAGCGAATAATTATTTAGGTCCAGTAAATTATTTGCCCTGTTCATTACACTGCCCTGTTCAGTACATTGCATTGCTTCGATCATTGAAACATTAGCTTTACTTTTACACTGACATAATCACATCTATTTGCTACTAACTAGTTTTTTTAATACGTGACAGCATATTTAAACTTAGTTGTTATTTTTATAAAAATAACGCCTTCAAGGCATCATTAGCGGCCATTTTGCAAATTACTCGCTTGGAGTCTCGATATTACTTTTTTAAATCACTTACAGCCCTAATAATATCGAGGATGCGCAGGCGCGTAAAAAATGGCGAGTGTTGAGTACACACGTGCGACGTACATCGATCGATGCAATTATCGAATCCGTTTCTATATAGCGATAGGTGGAAAAACGTCATGTAGAATTTTAGATACTGTGTGGTATGATACTGCAGCCAGAGAAATTACCTAACAGATGGAAGATATCTGCCTTTTTAGGGTTCCGTAGTCAACTAGGAACCCTTATAGTTTTGCCATGTCTGTCTGTCCGTCTGTCCGTCCTCGCTTAATCTCTGTGACCGTTAGCATTAGAAAGCTGAAATTTGGTACCAATATGTATATCAATCACGCCGACAAAGTGGTAAAATAAAAATTGGAAAAAAATGTTTTATTAGGGTAGCCCCCCTATATGTAAAGTGGGAAGTGATTTTTTTTTTATTTCAACCCTAACGAGTGATATATTGTTGGAAAGGTATTTAAAAATGAATAGGGGTTTACTAAAATCATTTTTTGATAATGTCAATAATTTCGGAAATAATCGCTCCAAAAGTAAAAAACAATGTGTCCCCCCCTCTAACTTTTGAACCATAAGTTTAGAAAATATGAAAAAAATCTGATAAGTAGAACTTTATAAGAACTTTCTAGAAAAATTATTTTGAACTTGATGGAAACAACAGTTTTTGTACAAAAAAGACAAAAAGTTGTACAAAATAATTTCTGGACTAAGTTTTTTAAATTATAGTTAACGATGGATCTTCGTCATTATTTTAGAGAATAGGAAGACCATTTTATGAATTCTATCTCAACTATAACTCAAACTGATCAGCTTGAAGCTCTTTCTCTAAAGCTCATCATCAGCCTAGCCTTTTCCCAACTATGTTGGGGTCGGCTTCCAGTCTAACCGGATGCAACTGAATACCAGTTTTACATGGCCTATCTGACCTCCACGCCCAGTTACTGGGTAATACAATACGCCTTGGTAAAACTGGTTGTCAGACTTTCGGGCAACCAACGGCTTTACGTGCTTTCCGAAGCACGGAGGGATCTCTTCACAGTTATCTGAGATTTAAAGATTTTTTTGCTGAACTTTTTCCGATGGCAATGTTATTTTATTTTCGTTCTATTTTAATGAAACCAGAGCGAAAATAAAATATGGGTCATGTTTCATAACCACTAACCTAGCTTGGGATCCTCACGTACACCTTATACCATGCTTTGTGGTTTTACATAGAAAATAAAGGAATAACATCCACCACGCCTTTACGTTGTCCAACGTGCATATACATGTATTTCTAATAATAATATACCTACTATATAATAAAACTAATAAATTAGTAGCGAGTAAAAAAGTGTATCTAATAGAAAATAATTAAAAAGCGTGACCATGAACATAGATCAGGCGTTTATTATTACTTATTAATAAACATGTTCAGTTATCTACGAACATGTTCATTGAATAAGTAGTAACTTTTTCAAACGTAGAAATGATTGACAGAAAAGTTTTTTACCGACTTCAAAAAAAGGAGGTTATTTACTTTAAAAACTTAAAACTGAGTGAATGAACGAGCAGTGAAAAATGAAATCGTCAAGGTAGTGAAAAGTGTAAAATACATCTAGATTAGTAGTCGCTTTTATAGACCTCACACTAGGATTCCGAATTCATTCCACTTGATTGAAAACTTAGCAAAATAAATCTTAAGAGTGTTTCTTATTTAAATTTAGAGCCAAGTTAAAAACGGTTTTGTAATTTTCGGAAAGAATTGAAAAATGCAAAATTGTTATGGCTTCCCTTTCTGGTATAATTTTTCAAGCGATAATCCCAGTAGTAGCTAAAAGTGTTACAAAAACAAAAAACTCCGACTCTCTACAGCAATTATTCATCATTAAACAACAAATAAAAAATAAAACTACAAACATATAAAAGAAAAACAACATAAAAGAAATGATATGAACATGTAACATTAAGTGCAGACAGGCGGTTACTTGTCCGTGTAGGATTACACGGTCGGCGCGGGCGCAGGCTACAAACAAATTACGCTAAGACACCACGCATTGAAAGCCATTCACACCTAGGGTTACCATTTCGAATTTAAATACTTCTGACAAAAAGCAGGACATTGCAAAGTGTTATTGGGTTGTTCTTTTGGAATTTCTCAGTAGCAATCCTGAGTCTGAATTTGTGCTTTGTTGATGGTAATATTTGCCCCTTAATTCATGGAACTCACAAGTTTGCCAGTCCACCTTGTGGGAGGCCTTCCAACGCTACGTCTTCCGTTACGCGGTCGCCCCTCCAAAACCATTCGGCCCCATCGGCCATCTGTTCTGTGACCAAAGTGCCCTGCCCACTGCCACTGAAAGTTTGGCAATTTTTCGGGCCGCAGAAATCCGTTGGATGCGAGAAGCACAGAACCGGCTAAAGTGGAGGAGCTTGGGGGAGGCCTATGTCCAGCAGTGGACGTCTTTCGGCTGAAATGATGATAATGATGATGACGAATATTTCAATATTATGGGACTTATATGTAACGTGTGAAATGTAACTATATTATAGGTACACCTCTGCTTAAACCTTCGGACAAGCGTGATGTAATATTATGTGTGTTAATTAATATTATTTAAAAAAAAGTCCCCACAAATGACAAGGTCAGACAAGTCCGGACGGATGGTAACCCTATTCACGCCTCGAGGAACTTCTTTCAGTTTATGGACTACTGAGTTGTGATCAGTGTGTCTATAGCGGAGCATTTGATGGAATATGTTGTTAAAAGGGTTAGGCCTTGTACATATTTGTTTCATTTTGGCGGAACAGATGTCTATTGTGACCAAACTAGCGATAATGCTACAAGAAGGAAGGGGGAAACTCGTATCCGAATCGTAAATAAAAACTTTTTATTGATATTGTATCGAAATAGTCCATCTTCTTTTGTCTAGGATTTAGATTTTATTTTTATAAAATCGGTTATGAGCTTCATAGCGAAAGTTGTTTAGTATGATAAGTAGAATCACCCCCTTGAGGGATGCACGTGACTATATCGCCACCCTTTTTTTTTTTTTTATTTATTTATTTATTAACTAAATGGTAAGTATACTTATAAATTAAGCCCCACAAAACCGTTGGAAAGGTTTGACTGTGGGGTCGGTGAGTCTCTAGACACTATACACTAGTTACACTATAAGATAAATGAAAGTACCGACTATAGTTAGTTTAGTATTAAGTATTAGTAACAATGGTGCTTAGGTACTAAGTTAGTATTGTTAGTATAATCATCAGCACTCTTGTGCGTGGGCGAACCCCAAGCTCAGAGATATATATATATATATATATATGTATATAACTCACACTCAACATAATATATCTAAATAATATTTTTTTAATTTGTTTTTGAACCTATTTTTATTTGTTTCACTCCTTATGCCTGCCGGCAGACTGTTCAATAGATATGGTATTCGTTTTTTTAGGGTTCTGTCACCAAAGTAATTGGTGACTCTGGGTACATTGAATCTGCCAGCAGCCATAGATCGTGTGTTATGATTGTTGAATACGTGAGCTACGTAAGCTATGCTCTTGGGTACCATGATGGTTAACTGCTAAAAGATATTTATGTTTGTAAGTGATAGGTAGAATTTTACATATTTTAAATAGTTTCCTATAATCTCCTTTACAACTGATTTTAGTCTTTTTGGTAACAAGTAGTTTTAAGAAACGAATTTGAAGAGCTTCTAATTTATCCAAGTTAGTTTTGAATGTTAATCCATAGCTGTCAAGAGCATAACTCATAATAGAATCTACTAATGACATATAAATACATCTTAACACACTAATAGGAACTTTAAAGCTTAGGTGGTACATTTTACTTAATAATATTCTTAGTTTACTTGAAATATAGTCTATGTGTTGGGACCAAGAAAAGTTCTCATCTATTTTCATGCCAAGGTAGGTTACACAGTCGACTCTTTCAATAGGTTTACATTTACAGTTTAGTAAGTTATTATGGTGGCATATATAATCGTGTGTGAATAATGGTGGAGTCGGACTATGAGGTCGTAAGTATGGCGAATGAATTAATAATAATTTAGTTTTACTAGCATTTAATATAATGCCATTGTCGTGCGACCATTGAACAACCGCGTCTATATCTTGTTGAACTAGCTGGTAGGTATCGTCTATGTTAGTTCCGGAGCGAAGTATGCACAAGTCATCGGCAAACATATACGCTGAACAATGCTGTAGCACACGGCACAAGCTGTTGACATGCATAAGGTAACAAATTGGTCCACATCCCGAGCCCTGCGCCACCCCACTCCGCACCTCGACCCTGTCACTAAACGCATTTATACCAATAGCGCTACGGGATTCTGTCAAACGCACTATAATACCTGTGCTCTGCCCCTGGTTGTTAAAAACAACGTATACAGTACTTATTTACTGTGACATACCACACATTGAAACCTTTTCACGCCTCGATATGCCTTCGCGTGTGGATTTTATAGTCTAATACATGGTGATCTAATGTATGGCCATGTGTGAGTCGATTTATGTTATCAAGAATGTTAGGTGTCGTGTTTTATTTTCTAATCGGTGTTTGATGTTCTGATACTTGTAAAATATTTTGGACCCCTGATTGTTCCTTTTCTGGCATTCTGGTTCTTGATACCGATAAAAAAGATAGATAATAGATATGCTGATGAAGTGCTAAAAATTACGCACGTTTTGGGAAAGTTTTTATAAATATTATTTAATATTACCTATGTTACACAAAAAATAAGTTGGGGTTTAGTTGCATGTATTACAAGTAGGTATTCTTAATTCTCAAAATATACGCATACGCGATCTTTAGAAAAAACAGTATTAAACCATCATAAATAAACTCTTATAAGCGAAGTCAAGACTGTACATTGCATTTTTGTTTTTTAAGTATAAAAATATAGTTTTTAGAATTTATGTCAGCTTGTCTGTATACAGGGTCCCATTTAAATAAATGGACAAATTTTAACACAGCGCTCAGTTCGTCTAACCAAAGACATCCAAGCAAAAAAAAAACACTGATTAAAGTGATTTGAATAAATTGCCGGCGACATTACCTACTGTATTTTAGTTAGCTGTTTTTTTTTTTTGTAATTATATATGCGTTTTTCTTATATATATTTTTTACCATCGTCCTTACTTTGGTGGTCTGAATAATTTGTAAAAGTTTGTCCATCTATTTTAATGGGACCTTATATATGTCCATGAAAGGAGTTTCACCTGCTGCATTTAATTACCTACCCATATTATATTTAAAAAAAACCTCGCCTTTTGCAAAATATTTCACACAAATACCGTAATAAACCTGTAAAAAAAATCAACCAACAAACGATCTTATCGCTCATAAAAGTAATATAGGCGATTATGATCGTCGTCGTTAGAATCATGCGCATGCGCCGGTCCCGGCAGCCGCAGGCATCCCGGCCGATTTGCGGGCCCGGCAAGTCCTGCGGGATATTTACCGTTCGCATTCCGTACGCCATAGGTGAGACACGTTAGCTATCAGCGACGCAGATGGCAGATATAATTGGCGGTTGAAATATTTGGTTTGAAGATGGTCCATTTGTAACAGATTGCTGTATTTAAGTGCAATCTGCAAGTAGGGCAAGAAATGCATTTCCTACTAAAGCTAAAGACAACCAATCGTGTAAGGAAAGGCTTGATAAGACCGAGGCTTGACGGTACCGTCTTAAAACAAGAGAAACTAGCTGTTATCAAGTTGTTGATGTTCTCAATAAAAATTTTGCGTACATATATCAATTTAGCTAGCCTAAGCAAACTGACGAGAGATCCACTTTAAGAACCAGGGTTTTAACAAAATATGAACTTAATCTCCCTGCTAATCTACGATATTGATCCATCAAAACCTGTTTAAGCACAGTCGCACGCGCAGGCTCTTTAAGCCTTTATTAATGGTCACAATTAGTCGAAAAATGTTGTGATCACGTGATTTCCGCCCGTAATCACTTCACCGGATACGTTCGCGATACAATTTACATTTTATCGTTAGTAGGTACCTCTAGAATTATCGCTGCAATCACACATAAACTCTAATTACAAAGCTTAACGATATTATTAATTTATTCATAAAACGTTGATGACGACTTAGTTTCAAAATAACTAAGCTATGAAGTAGCTCTTAATTATAGGTTACATTATCTTACAGGCATTTTTATCTTGTATATGACATTAGATAAGGTTCTATGGTAAAACATCAAACTCTATCTATGATTTTATGTTTAATGTTTATGTTATTTGCGGCGTCCCGGGGTTTTACCCGCAATAAGTGTCGATCCCGTGGTAATATCGGGATACAAATAATCCAATGTGTTAATCCTAGTTATAAACTATCTGTGTGCCAAACATGCAAATTGACGGTAACCGTTTGAGCTTGAAGAAGTAACAAACGTACATATAAACACACACTCACTCACAAACTTTCGCCTTTATAATATTAGTGTGATAAAGACTATTTTATTTTAAAGATATTTAGTTTTTTTTAACTGTAAAATTTTACGTTAAATTAAGTTCCCAAATCTGTTTTTAATTGCGTTTAGGAAACAGTGCAGAAAGTAATTTTGGCCTTAAATAAAAAAATGAATTAGGCTGTTTACGAATATACAGATATCCGAGTTTACGTTTACACCCCAGTGATTCGCATAATTGCAAAAAATATAATTTTTAACGCCTTTTAAACAAAACTAATCCGTATATAAATACCATACAACTTATATTAGTTTGCAAGAGTTTCCTGTAAACGGTACTCATTGTAACCATCTTAACTTAAAACATTTTAGTAACAACATGTGCATTCATTATAAAGAAACGCTTTTTATTACATAAACATTAATAAAAAAGTAGTAGTACCTAGTAAAAATAGTGATTTCACACTGGAGATTATTTTACTGTTAACATCAATCATAAAGTCATTTTAGTGTAAAATATTCGGAAGATTGCCGCCACACTTACTGCACTTATTTTCTCTTACACGGAATGAGATACATGTAGTTATGTCTTTATTTGAGGAACTTGGTTTTTTTTTCATACAAAAGTACCTACAATTTTGTGATATGATAGCTGTCTTATATCACAGGGTAA
The DNA here is from genome assembly GCA_927399505.1 of Luperina testacea. Taxonomy (NCBI): domain Eukaryota; kingdom Metazoa; phylum Arthropoda; class Insecta; order Lepidoptera; family Noctuidae; genus Luperina; species Luperina testacea. The sequence continues at coordinate 6,758,338 of OV656763.1, read as the reverse complement.
GCAGTGTTCAGTAAGCTGCAAGGGGGAAAGGAAATACTTCCTCTCTTTCATTCCAAAAAGGCGAGAGATGTCGTGGGACACCAGCGGGATAACTGCGTAACACACTAACAGAAGGAATGGCTTTAATTTTTACAGTTCAACAACATTCATTGCGATAGTTACATGGTTGAACATTAGAAGCAATGGATTAACAATAACCTTCAAAATAATTCATATTGTGATCGTTACGCAATCAGGGGGCTTACTCTCCAAACTAATTTTAATTCCCATGAGATGCCAATGTGCATTTTACAGTCACGTGATTCGGTACCCTTGAAAACAATATTGTCAACAATTACCCCACGCCAAACCCGAACCCAATTTTACTTAGTTCTCCAAAATGGACACCCAATCTAAAAATCATTTGGCGCTAGCATCGAACTCAAGAATACGAAACGTCACAATTCCAATGTCGATCTATCGGAATTAAATTAAAGAGTAAGCACCCAGGTTGCTGGTTCGAACAAATTTCCTTTTGCTGTATATCATGTATTAAATAACAGGTACAATAAAACAAATTGACAGCGTTTGAGAGTAACGAAATGCAAAAAGAAATACATATTTAAATAGCAAAAGTGTTGTAAGTTGTGACGGTCAATATGTCTAGCTTTCATTCACCAAGTGCGACTATTACGTGCGATAACGAATTTCGTTCAAAAATTTTTCGAATTGTCCAAAAGAAAGATATTGCAATTATTAGGCAGGGCCGTCTTAACCATATTGGTGCCCTTGCCAACAAAAAGAAATTTAACTTAATTTTTGTGTTCCATTTTTGAGATGATTTCCACCAATTTTTTCCAAGGGATTTTTTCGAGGCGGTGACGTGCGGTTACAGCGCTGGAGCGTTTCGGTTATAACGAGTGATTAGTAATGACCTGATCGGCTTGCCCCCTTCAAAGGCCTTGTGCCTGGGTGCCGCGCACCCGTTGCACCGCCGGGTAAAGACGGCCCTGTGTTAGTGTATGACGCAATTACCCCGCAGGTCGTCGTTTTTATCAATATATCTATAAGTAAAATGACGAGATACCTAGACCAAATGAGTGTGAATAATTTAAAATTCCCTGTAGTTTATATAGCAATAAAATTAATTTGCAGTCCGAATTATATACGCATGGTAAACAAACGCCTGCGCAGTAGATGCTACTTATTGCACCTTGACAATTATATAACGGAATGTATAATCGTGACCGGCTCGACCGAGTCTAATAAGCTGGTTAGACAATGCCACCTGAAACTAAACATTTAGCGAAGATAATCAATCATAACAGTACGCCTGAAAACAAAAGCATACAGCTCGATCTCGATAGGGTTTTAAAATAATTTTGAAGAATTCCCGCCGATTCTTGACAATGAAAACTTACGGTTTAAAACTTAGAACGTGATTTAGGTTGAATTAAGAATTACATGCAGAACTTCGGAACCTCTTTTTTGTACTCCTGAGTTAAGATTTAGTTTCTTAGAAAAACGGTTCCGTCATATTATAACGGCTGTCTTGAAAATCTGTCATTTTCTACTAGTATTTGATGTTAAGGTGTCAAAAAACTAGCCAAGTGCGAGTCGGACTGGCAAACGTAGGGTTCCATACCACAAATCAAAAACACCGAAAAAAACACGTTCGGTGTATGGCAGCCCCCTTTATATTTATTTTTTCTGTTTTTAGTATTATAGCGGCAACAGAAATACATCATCTGTGAAAATTTCAACTGTCTATCACGGTTCGGTATCGGAGGTACAGACTGGTGACAGACAGACAGACGAACAGTTGAGTCTTAGTCATAGGGTCCCGTTTTTACCCTTTGGGTACCGAAAAATGCTCTAGGTTTAGACAAAAATATAGTAAACGGTGAGCAGATATGAGTCGACACGCTGGGAAGGGACGCCCTAGTAAGACAAATCGTCGCTCGCATGACTAAAAGTCCAATCTCATTTTTCACATTTTTAGCTGATCTGAATCAGGACAACTACACTCTTCTATTCGTGATTCTTTACACTTTTCACTAACCGTCGTACCTCTATGTTATTTGGATCTCAAAATATAACCATTTTGAAAGGCAACAAAATGTAAAGAATCACGAATAGAAAATTGTAGCCGTCCAAACCCAAATCAGCTAAAAAATGAGATAGGACTATTAGTCATGCGAGCGACGATATAGTGACCATATTGGTTTGATCTTTGAACGGTCAGGTGCGTAGTATTGGCAACCGGCGTGCGTATATGACCAGAAGGTCCATTCTCATAATTAAAAACGTTAAAAATATAGTCTAAATCTCATCTCAACGACAATTATTAATGTCAAAAACTTGTCAAAAAAGTAGGGAAATTAGTGGAATTCTTGACAAATTGAGACAGATTAGACTACGAACGTTCTCGAGAATTGGCCCTCCGATGTATGAAAGAGGCAAAAAAGTATATAAGGATCGTAGCAGGTGGTGTTCTATAATTTCGGCCTATATGGTAAGAAGGCGTCAGCTTATGTATGTATGTAGTAAACGGTTACTGGAAGCGACTTAAGGAAAGTCACGTAATCACCGTTCGCGATTTATTTGCCAAACATGTAAACAAATTTGAGTATTTGGAAAAATAACTTTAATGTCTACAGAATAAAGTTCAGTTTACGCTACAACTTCAAACATTTTTATAACTTTTTAAACAGTGTTAGTCACTCTGAAATCAACTTAATTATCACTAAAATAAAGTTGATATTTGTTTAACATGAAATAACAACAATTGGGACCATTAATATGTTATACATCAATAGACCTTTTTTTTTTTTGAGGATGGGAAATCATCAAATGACCCCTCCCGCTCTGGGTGGAGCGGAAGGTAGTGTCAGACTCTTACTGACTAAAACCCACCCGTGTTCCTTCCTTAGCCCTTTATGTTCCCAGCGGTAACCCTTTCGGACAATCCCGCTGGCCACATCAATAGACCTTAGGTATATTCAAGGCATTGAAGTATGACATACATCCATACTATAATAATATTATAAATGCGAAAGTGTGCCTAAAACCAATTTAGATGAAATTCGGTACACCTAGAGATAATTTGAGTCCCGGGAAAGGACATAGGATAGTTTTTATCCCGATATTCCTATGGGATCGAAACGTATGCTGCTGATAATTATATATTTCTTTTAAAATAATAGGTTTAAGAAAAATAACTCGCTTCGTACCATAAGTGGATGTTTAACATGTATTTCTTTCAATAATACTTATATTCAAGCTTGAGAAGTTACTCTTTTGCACCGCCTAATTTGGTAATGCATTTATCAGTAATTTAGTCTTCAAACTCTGACAGATAACTATTGTAAAACATGCCTGTGAATGATTTCTGACCACCACACTTTACTGACAAAGGCTTCGCCGGATATGTTCAGTCAAACTGTCACTCATATTCCGTATTTTCGTGTTGCTTTTTGTTATTGTAAAGCCGAAAATAAGAGAAAATACATTAAAGAGTTTTTGACATTGATTATACTGCTTTCCTTTTCATTTGTTGTACGTTTACTAGACTTTTTTTATTAAAACCTAGCTCTTTACCAACGACTTTGTCTGCTCGTGAATTATGTCTCCATCTTTTGGGAATCCGGTCCGTATGTAACATAATATAAAATTAACATCAAACTTGTATTGAGTGAAGGGTTAGGCAGAGGTGCGCTTATAGTACAGATGTCAGCACATCAAGCTACCACAATCTGTCAAATTTCTTTAACCGATTTTCAACTTTATCGCTAAAGAATAAGGTTCAAAGTTGATTGGGAAAATTTTACAGTTTCGGGTAGCTTGATGTGCTGGCGTCTGTACATCTATATTTCGCCACGTATGTTTAAGTCCCATGTAGTAGTGGGCGAGTCTTATGTTACATCTACACTATAAAGGGAACAAAAAAAGAAAAAAAAAAGCATCCCCATACTAAATTTCATCAAAATCGATCCAGCAGTTTCGGAGATTAGCCGAAACAAACAGACAGACAAAAAATGTAAACATTGTTTTTTGTTGTATGTACCGTATATACTTTCATCTTCATTTAGCAAAAAGTTGTTATTTTGACATTACAAACAGGCACTTCCATTTTATTTAATTGTATAGGCTTATTAGCAATGTGGCGCCACAAAACGAATGATCAGTCTATTATATTCCGATATAATCGATCATTGATTGGCACGAGCTATTATCTGATATACAATAAAAGGTTATTGATCACGATAATGTCCGAATCACGAACTTCAGATGGGATCGGCTTCACCACATTGGAGTGTATAAACAGCTGACGATGACGGATGATTAATGGTCTTTTCTAATTGCTTCACATCGGGCACTTCCTGTAGAAAGAGTTTTCATTGTTAAACATGAGTATACACACATACCTACATTCAAATTATGATTATGTATTTTATAATAGCTTTGAGCGAAAGTGGACGCCATATTCACAAAAATCATCTCACTTTTTACTGGGCAAAAAAAGGAGTGCTATGTTTCAGGGCTCGTGTATGTAGGTATGTTTGTGCGTGAGTTTCTTTATGCGACTGTAACTTCTAAACGCTTTAATAAATTTGGATGTTTATGGTATCGATAGAATTCAAATTCAAATTATTTTATTAGTCACAATTTGTACAGGAATAGAGTAGACTGTGACCCCCAAACTAGGCATTATTTGCCTGTATCTTGGGAGTCAGTGTTGCGACATCATTAAAGTAGGTAGTTAAAAAATGGTAACACCTATTTCTCTACAAATAATTTGTATTATATACAAATTATAAAGCTGAAGAGTTTGTTTGTTTGAACGCGCTTATCTCTGGAACTGCCCGTCGGATTTGAAAAATTATTATTGAATTTGATAGCCCAATTCTTGAGGTAGGCTATACGGTATTAATATCACGCTAGGACTCTTAAGAGCCGGGCAAAAACAAAAAAAAAGTCCGAAAGAACGCTAAGCTAAAACGAAGTAATACGTAGAGCGATGCGTTGCGACGTGGTGGATTAGGGGAACAAGACATTTCACGCAGACGAAGTCGCGGGCAGAAGCTAGTGAATAATAAAAAGTAGATAAGGTACACTTTAGCAAAAATGATCCATCATCTTTCCGAACTACTTTTGACTGGTTACGTATTCTCGTGCAAAAAAACTGTTGATAAATATTAATCAAGGATTTAATTGATCTGTTTTCATTGCTCTTCGGTATCAGATTGCACACGCGACCACTAACGTCGGCAGATAGTTACATAGAAACAATTTTATGATGTTTTTTCTGTCCTGGATCAGCATGACTTGGTCGTGTTGTGTGTAAGGCCCCGTGCGTTATACATTGCTGCTTACGTTTTTTGTCACAGATTTATTACCGGTACCGATAGTTGAGACGCCAGTGTAACATGCTATTTCCTCGTATTTGTTAAGATGTTAGTTAATTAATACCTAAGTTGGTAGCTAAAACCGCACTTGTTTTTATATTCTTTTTAACTTACATAATCTCTTGTTCATAAATCATAAAAGCGGTTCTCTAACAAGATCAAATTTATTGCTCTCACAGTTTTAAATTACACTTTGATGCATCTAATTTCTCACGACACCACTATTACTTACTACGAACGATATATATAGCGTTACATTTTTTATAGAGTGTCAGAGATGATTATTTAATAGGCCGGGAGCTAGGACGTGAGATAAATATCCGAATTATGTTATTATAGTAGATAATTTATCGAGCCCTCGGAGGCAGCATTTCGAAGGTCCGTTAGTCTGCTCGATAAAACGCGATAAATCAGCATAGTTGAGTGTTGAGGGTCGGGTGTGAATGTTCCCCGCCTACTGTGTCGACCGTGCCACGGAACAAACAAGTGAGCCCAATTAAAATGTCACTTATATTGTGAAATATTACGGTGTAAATCATAGAAAAGTCACGAAGGTGAAATTACCTACAATCAATATTGATGAGCAGCTTTTTGTGAGCGATATTATTATCTAGTGTGAGGTGTCTGGTGCCACACATGCGCGGAATGGATAATGTGCGACATCGTTCAAGCTTACACGTTCGCACGAACAATTCATTGAATTTTATTGGCCGTGAATTTTCTAGAGTATGTGACCTAGAATGGTGTAAATTGTGTCAAGATGGGAGAATAGTCTAGGTATAATGTTATTCGTGCTCAATATAGAAATGTTCGTGTGCAGTATGCACGTAATTATGAAATGGATACTATCGACATCTTCAAACCGTTACTGCTTAATTAAATCTGCCATGAGGAGACAACTGTGCGATCGATTAAAATAACGATATCGAAGACACGGTATTTAGCAGATAATTGTAATTAAGCTGTAATTATTACACACACGCGAACATTTACTTTTAAATCCATGCTAAGCGATTCACAAGCCGCTCTGTTTAAGATAACCTGACGAAGTTATCCTGACGCCATGCGGCCTTGAAATTAAACTGACCGAATAAAATGCGAATTAGCAAGTCGCTACCGGATTAATGACCACAATGTTTTCGTTTAAACTCATTATAACTGCACATGCGCGTACGCAAAAAGCAGGGAGCGTTACCACACGGACCACTGTGCAAAAAGTGTAACTACCGCACAAATGCAAATCTACAAATTAACATTACACTGAAATATATCACTCTGCGAGATATATCTTTGAAGTTCACACACATTTAATTGCATGGTAATTTCTCTCATTTCCATCTGATTAGCCGATTTATTCGGTTCCCTGCTAATAAGCTATTGTTAAATTGTGTTGTTTTCTGTTGCAGATCGCGAGATAACAGACGCTGAGGTGAGAGCCAGTTCACTACTTTGACTAGATACATTATTCCGAAGCGATAAAGTTTTCGGAATGAATTCAATGCAAATGCGCCTGTAAACTGGTGTAAACACATTAATTCTAATGTCTTTTTATGATACGTTCTTTTATTTTATTTACGGACGAACATTTGTAGATGTAATGAATAAGATAACTATAACATGTCTTGGATTAAAGACTGGTGCTAAGCTTTTAATCGACGGCGCATAACGTTGAAATAAGTTGTAAATAACTTAAGTAGAAGGAAGATAAGAGAAGAAACGTCTAATGGAAATGCGCAGGATTAAAATTATCTGATAAGTAAAGAAACAAATGAGCGCGATCAGTTCGTTCGTTGCCATTTTGTAATCTAAACAAGAGTATTATTTGCTAGCCATTGCCCGCGACGTCGTCTGCGATACAGGTTAAAAAGTAGCCTTTGCCCATCTTCAGACTCCAGGCTACCTATCTGTCTAAATTCATAAAGATCCGATCAGCCGCTTATGCGTGATTGAGTAACAAACATCCACACATAGAAACTTTCATATTTTTATTAATAGTAGGATTCTAGCGGTAAATTTTCTGTTGTGCAATAAGTGTCTTCTAATAGTTTTTCCCACATTTTCGCACAGTACATCAACCACAACGCACATTGAAATGCCATAATCACATGAGCACACTGCAGGCCTACCAATGCATCTAGTTTTTAACACCATTACAAAATAGTAACGGTAATAGATAAAATGTCGGAGCATGCAAGGAGGCGGATAACCACTCTTAATTTTGATAAATGACTTCCAAACTTCGGCTTAAGTAACCGTTTTTTTGTTTGATGTCAGTCAAAACAAACTCACGCTAGTGAGATACAGCATTAAATAGATTAATGAGTATGTGATTACGTACGTTTTTGACACAAGTTCTGATTGACAGGAAATAAAGTCTAAAGATAGGAATAGAAATAGATAGGAATGTTATTAGATGGTTAATTGAAACTAAATTGAAAAGAGTACGCTTAGATGGTTTGGTTATGTTGAGAGAGTCAATCAGTTCCAGATTAGCCCCTAAGCAAATTAAGCAGTTGTTTAGGGCATCACGTCTCGGGGGCACCATACACAGCACTGAAGAAATATTTGCTAGCAAATGAAAACCAAGGCTGTTTGAAATCCCGCGCGTTTTGTCAGCGGTAGATGTCGTTGCGTAGACGTTGAAAAGGCTCAATGCTTTAGCAATATTATATACGGTGACTTGTAATTTGACGTATTCCTCCCAGAACGTGATAGAGGGAACCCATTTGCAACAATTAAGCACCCCATAAAGCCTATGTGAAAGTTCATGGGATTCGAGAAACCTCAAGCTTTATGTATTTTTGAAAAATTTCCATAATTCGTCACTAAATATCACTTTTCTATATATAGAGGCAGATTTGCTAAAAACGTTGAACTTAAAAACTATGTCCGCTAATTTAAGGCCGTAAAAGTCGCAAGTCACATTTCAATAAATAAAAAAAAAATCTGCCTACCTAATTTATGTGATGTAATGTCATCATCTGCCTAGCCTTTTCCCTGCTTAGCCTGTTGGGGTCGGCTTCCAGTCTAACCGGATACAGCTGAATACCAGTATTTTACATGGAGCAACTGCCTATCTGAACTCAACAACCCAGTTACTGGGTAATATGATACTCCTTGGTAAGACTGGTTTTCAGACTTTCGGGCTTCTGACTACCCGTAACGACTGTCAAAGATCCACGAATGACAGCCGGGACCAACGGCTTAACGTGCTTTCCGAGGCACGGAGGGGTCTCGGTATGTAAAGATGGTCACCCATCCAGAGATTAACCGTGGCAAGCGTAGCTTAACCTGATCGATCGACCTGTGCGACTGTAATTATTGTTTTATGTGATGTGATGTATGAAATCGAAACTAAAGAAGAAACTATTACATAACGATGCTGATGTGATGGTTTTCATCTTCATGTAGGTAATCAAGTTTTATATATAAACTTTCCATAGGAAGAGTCACAAGTGTTTTTCATTAATTTAAAGTCAGGAACGTTCAATAAAAAGCATTTAAGAAAGTGACAATAAAACATTCTGTCACTTGAGGCTCGCAATCGATGCCAATGTCAACTTAACTCCAACAAAAACATGGCGGCTTTAACTTGGACCTCCATAATTAAATCACAATTATACGCTTAATGATCTTATTATTAAGCGTACTTACGCTTAATGATCTTACAACTTTACTGATAGGAAACCTTATGGGGGTACCTACTTACCCCAATACAAATATAGTATAATAAAATTACAATCAAGTAAAGCTATGAATTCCTAAAAGAGAACACCGCTACATATCGTCAGCAATTTACCGGCGAATGACGTAACTGAAACATTGTTTATGAAAGTAAGTTGGTGTGTTTTCATAGAGAGCGATTTTTGACACCTGTAGGCTGTAGATTTCATGACAGCCGTCACTGGGGGCGAAATGTGACCGTGTATGATATATGAAACCGTAGTTTTAGCGATATTATTGTGTAATGAATCAATTGCGTACCCATGTAGGTTGCTGCAGACACAATTTGTCGAAGTGGGGGATTACTCACCCATCCAACACCGCTTCTGATTAGACCATGCCCTACTTGCTGGAGTGTCCTAAGTGCCCGTTCACCTGCACCTTGGATAACTTAAAAAATGTCACTGATGACGCGCAATTAATGTGGACAACTACTGGGCTCAAACTATATAAAAAAAGAGAGTACCACCGATACAAAAGAAGAAGAGACGATATTATGAACTTAAAGCCCGGTAACGTAACACTAAACAATAATTTCGCCAAAACAGGTCCAAGTCAATCATGCTTTATCAATCTAAACGGATTAGTTTTTATGTCAATGTCAAAACAGTTATAATCCACGAATATATTGACCGTTGTGAACTCTGAGAGTTCGCGTAGGTTGACAAACCTTCGTATAGAGCTCGGATTCATAGATATTAATGATTTTATTATAATTTCTGCGAAACGCCGTTCTTTAAAGTCCATTTAGCAATTTTGAAGCTGCTGTCTGTACGCCCAGATAAGATTATGTCGGAGATAAAACGATTCAATAATTCAAGAGATTCATTATCAATACATTTATCATAATAATGTCATATAGTGAAGTGTAATTTTCGAGGTCACAAATTAATAATCTTATGATTCCCACGTAAGATATGGAAGCTTATTATTTCTAAACTAGTATTATGGATTTGAATATTATAATTCATTATTTGTATGTTTGTAGTTTTGTTTGTCACGCTTTCGCGCTAGAACGGCTAAACGGATTTGTTTAAAATTTAGCATATAGGTAGACCATGACCTGGATTTGATTATAAGATACTTTTTGTTCCGATATTCCCAGGGATCGAGAATTATGCGGGTGAAACCGCGGGGAGCAGCTAGTGTTGAATAAATACAGAAAATAATTTATTTTTCAGCCGAAGTTATTTTCAGCGTTTACGAGTAGTTAATTATGTATATAATTTATTGGTAGTGTAAAAAATAGAACGTTAATTTTGAGTTAGAATATAAAGTGGTCTATTTCTGTCACTAATACGTCCTTTTCCTTCAACAGTAAAATTAACTGAGTTTAAACCCCCAATCTCCATTTAAATCTCAAACATAAAATAATATTTTATGTTCTTTACGAGAATTTTCTAAGAGCAGGTACAAATTACACTGTGACAATAAATAGTGCCTGTCACTAAATGGTCTCAATCTGCGCCGATTATGCCACGCGTAATAACCGCTGCGCAAGAGTCGATTATTTCCCGCGCGAAAATTGCTCGCGGTCTCAAATGATACGGATAGAATCCATATTAATATTGTAAATGCAAAAGTAATGCTATCTGTCAGTCGGTCTGCTACCTTTTTAAGCCTAAACGGCTGAACGGATTTCGATGAAAATTGGCACATAGGTAGACCATTACCTGGGCTTACATCTGGATATTTTTTACCCCGGTAGTACGTGTTATCGTGGGATAATTTCCGACCTCCAAGCGGACGAAGCCACAGGCAGATCATAAAGATGAATGACCATTGTTTTTGAGAGCATTCGAATTAAATAAATGAGCAACGATTAAATTAGTAGTATATATTGTTTTGTCCGACTGATTAATTATTCGACTATTGATACCAGTAATTAATATGGCAGGACGCTCTGGTATAGAATATATTAGTATCAAACAATTGGACCTGTATTAATGACCACGTGAAATTTATTTGATATACTCTTTTCATTATAGCAATTTTCTATCAGGAAATTTTTCTCATAACGACTGTATCGCCCAAAATCCTTACCCGCCTTTACTGCTACTGAGCTGTCACTTTCAAATTATTGATAGAAAGAACTCTATAAAAAAACAAAATTACAACAATAAGTACTAAGATTTATAATGCAATTCACTTGACCCACTGCTCCCGAGATGAGTATGTACTGTGCAGGGATGTTAGGGAGCTCCGTAACCGTAACCGAAACTATCGGATATCCGATATAAAAAATTATCCGTAACCGTAACCGAATCCGAAATAAAAGTTTCGGATAATATCGGATAGGGGCGGAGCCTAATTGAGACACAAGATAAAGATAGCTATGATTGTTATGTTAAACTTAAATCATAGTAAATAAATATGTGCAATGTGCATTCTAAATTTAAATCTAATTTTAATATTTTCTTTGAATACGAAATTACTAAATAAGTATAAGTAATAATTTTATTATTACATTTTCATTTTAGGTAGATTAGATAACACTCAACATTTATTTATAATAATTTTTAATTTAAATAGATGTAATAACTCACAGACTGATTGTAATTCCTACCAAATAGTTACATATAAATATTTGTATTGTACTTTTGAAATTCCTAAAAAAATTAATAACCGTAACCGAAATTATCCGAAACTAACGGATAATCCGAAATAATTTCATATCCGTATCCGTATCCGTATCCGGTATAATAATTATTCCTATATCCGTAATTAATCCGTATCCGAAATTTCATATCCATAACATCCCTAGTACTGTGTACCTATATTGCAAATCGAATTGCAGTTATTCAAATAGTGTACTCAATGTCTTTAATAATATATCATTTCAACCATGAACAGAGGTCCTAATAGAAACTAGACACGATTAATTTTCTAACTGATGCCCGATAGCATTCACTCTTTAGTGTGTACCCCTGCCTGCCCCCGAGGCATCAATGGATTGAAAACTTTGAATTGATGGCATGTAATCTAGCCGAGATTAAATAAATGGCATCCTAATTAATTATGTACAAACTATTTAATCTTAGATTGCCTTGTTTGATTTTAAAGGATTGTTACAGGAAATAAGACATTTATCATTGAGAAGAGTGTTGGTGGAGTAAATGTGGGGTACAGTGATGGCTTCGTGGGTTCGTTCACAGATAAATTGATTTTCCGGTTAAATAAAAAAACAATGACTTTTTAAATTCTCTGCAAGTTGTTTTTCTCATTCGTTTTAAATAATTCTACAAGCTAGGCACAATAACATACGCTAGAATGAATCGAGGCTGATACCTATAATTACAAGATATTATGCTACTTTAGATAAGGTATTGGCTGCAACTAACATGCAATTTTACTTACCTTAAAAGGCTATTTTAAAACCATATTTTATCCAATTGGCCGGTTCAGCGGTTGTGCACTGTTTAGTAACACTTTTAAATTAGAAATGTACCAAAGCATAAGTAGGTATTTTCCCAATTTAATACACTACCTACCTATTAAAACCATAGGTGCTTTGAGAACCAATTTGTGCCCGTAGTAAACGCTTTAGGCTCCTGCAAACAGGCGCGACGCGCGACGTAAAGGCACCGCTCGTTGCGCGACTTGCGGTGCCTTTGTGTCGCGCGCGTATATATCGCGTGTCGCGCCTGTTTGTAGGAGCCTTTTATGAAGCTAGGCTAATAGGTTTAGGTACGCGACCTTAAGGGCCTTACTCTCGTTTAGTACCGTAACTCGGTCACTTTATGAAGCTTATAACTCATTAACGGTTTGGTTAGAAGGTCTGTAAAAAATATATGTTTGCTATAGATTCATGTACAGCATTTTTGAAACAGGGTTTTTTCATAAAGCTTTTGCCTTAAAAAAATATTTACCAAAACGCTATTTTCGCTAACATTTGCTTATAACTTCTAAACGGCTTTGATGTTTGGAAATATTTTTACACTGAAAAATTGGTGGTTAGAGGTACTACATATTTGAAATAGCGTTTTTAAATCAATCAACAGTTGCAAAGACAATGCCCCATTTTGAGATATAGGTTCAGAGGTGCTCTGCGCGGGCGCGGGCGGCAGTCGTGCGTTAGCACTGAGACGGGGTGGCTGTGTCGCTCGCTGCTCCGCCCGGCTATCGATCGACTACGCGCGTTTGGCTGTGTTAGTGCAAATATTTATGAACGAATTGTATCAGTATGCGTTTATAGATTAGCTCGCTGCAGAGGGCCCATTTCTATTGTCCGCATGGACGCTTTATTAGTGTGCCATTTCTAAATACTGTTTTTTTTTATATTGTTTATTTTGTAAATACATACATATGTATAAGATAATTTGTAAATAAATAAAAATGCCAAAGCAAAGCAAGTCAAGAAAAATACGTTTTCTCTACGACGACGCACCGTTTTATAGATATTAGCGAAAAACTCAAAAGTGGGAATTTTTATACCCCCCACTCCGGCTCACCTCCTAGACGCGGGGACTTTTAGTATGTTTACTCCCTAAGCACTCTGAGCAACTTTCTGAAGAAATCGCTCAGGGCCCAGCTCACGCACTCTACACCTCTTTTTGGTTTATTCGTTGAGTGGACTAATAAGTATCTATCTATCTTAGATACTTAATCTTATAAATAAAAATCTTTAAAACTTTATCTAATAAATAAAATTGGAGTGTCTGTTTGTAATATTAAAACAACCGCTTCAGGCCATTTTATTTTGACTGTTTAGAAAATAACTACTTATTCACAATAAAAAAAAAAATGTTTTCAAATACCTTAATTTATAAAAAATGAGCATTCTTAGTTGTCAATCTACGAGTAGGTATTTGCATTATATATAGTAATCAATAAACTCAGTAATTTATTGATTACTACCTTCTCATATTCTTGTGCGGATTTATTTCTGTGACTGGGACTTTCACTAGCAGATAGGTGAATAAGGAGTAACTTAGGCTACTTTTATTTTAGAAAAAAAAAGAAAATAGGTTCCCACGAAAAAAAATTAAAACCTATGAAATGAAATATTGAATAATATCCGATTCAAATAGGGAGGTTGTATACTACGTTTATTTAGGTACTTAACCAAATGTAAATAAATCATAATAAAGAAACGGAGTATAGTTTTTTTTATTTTTTATAAGTGGATCCTATACGTGAAGATTCCTTAATCTCCAATGAAATTGATTGGATAAATAATAAAATAATATAGTGTTTGTGTTTTAGCCCAAGGAAATCGTTCACCAAATATTGTATATAAAAATGCTAATACGAAAAACTAAAAATGAATAATAATTAAACTAAAATGCAAAAACGATCAAAAAGAACTAAATGGAGAAATATTAGAAGAATTTCAATAAAATTAGCATAGGTATTTCTTTACGTGGCGGTGAATAGACCACTTTTATGTATTTGAGGGGGTGAAGCAGATGAAGTAGGATACGAATAGTCCCCGCCTTGGGCGGGGTGCACCGCGCGGATTTCGTCGATGAGCGACTTCCATTATATTTAGAAGCGTAATTTCGCGACTCGAATAAGATGCACGATTGCCTCCGCGCTCTACTGTCCGGATTCTCACTGCGTAATCACCAGGTTCGAATCTCAGTGGACGGCATATCTTTAGTTTTGTTATTTTTTAATTATAATGTACTTATCTTTTGTTTTGTTATTTTTTAATTATAATGCGCATATTTTTATTTTCTTATTTTTAAAATAATTCAATAAGTAATTGTTATTTTCATAAAAACAATCATTTTTATTCCTATAGTTATTTTTCTTCAGAATCTAGAGTAATATAATAAAAATAAAATAAAAACGTCCACCAAGCTTGATTCGGAAAAAAATTATATACCTACAGTGTTTTACAAAAGAGTGTAAGCAATAATAATATAGTCTGAAAATTTTCAAACAAGAAAATCGGCAAAAAGTAAAATAATAATTAAAAAAACATATCAAATAAGAAAATAAAAAAAAAACCAAATATGGAAAAGTTTGGATTTGAAGCAGGGCGTTAGTGACTAAACTATAGTGACGTGACGCACGAGACCACTAGACCAATCGAGCTGTTGTAGTGTATGTCGAAATTACGCGTCATAATCTGTACAAACAAAATATGGTGTACATACAAAAAAGTAGGTACTTACTTTACAATTTGTTTCGTCGAATAAGATCTCTTTATTGCCTTCCGTTTATTTTCTTGTTGACCATTTTTTATATACTGATAGTACAAACATTTACACCAACAACATAACTTAGAAAAAACTAATCAAAAAATAAAATATAATAAACAGCTTTCATCAACAAACAGATACCAAAGTACGTACCTACACTAGGTACCGACTCGAAATAATTGCAAGACTTCAAAGTATTTTATACGGCTACTCGCTCAACTACATAGGTACCCAACGCGTCAGTTTTCGCAAATGCGATCATTCTCCTTATCAATTAGAGTCTACGGAACAATTTCGTATGAAAGTATTTTTACTTTAATGGTTTGTGAAAATATTAATTGTAAACGCGATTATGCTCCTTATTCATAGAAGGTAACGGGTCAATTTCCTATGCAAGTATTTTTACTTCCAACTAAGATTGAAAATAATAATTGTAAAACAAAAGAATCTTCGTTTATTTGTAGAATATTTAACATAATTATTGGTTAGCAACTCGGCATTCTTATTTCACGTGTAATACTTAAAAAATATTTTTCATGTTTGATGTGAGACTCGAACCCGAACGTTCGCCATGCGAGGAACAGTGCTAGCCACTTTGGCCACCGTAACGCTTGCAAAACTTATTGAAATTTGTAATAACAATCATGTGGCCAATTTGTAGTGTTGTCAAACATTCTTATAGTACTAATATTGCTATGCCATAGTTTTGTGAGATTGCTAGTCGACTTCTGACTGTTTTTGTAATATACCAAAATATTTTTTTTTACAATTTTTGTCTGTCTGTCCGTCTGTCTGTCTGTTTGTTCCCGCTAATCTCTGAAACGGCTGGACCGGTTAAGACGGGACTTTCACTAGCAGATAGGTGAATAAGGAGTAACTTAGGCTACTTTTATTTTAGAAAAAAAAAGAAAATAGGTTCCTACGAAAAAAAATTAAAACCAATGAAATGAAATATTGAATAATATCCGATTCAAATAGGGAGGTTGTATTATACTCCGTTTAATTAGGTACTTCCAAATGTAAACAAATCATAATAAAGAAACGGAGTATAGTTATGTTTATAAGTGGATCCTATAGCTACGTGAAGATTCCTTAATCTCCATAGAAATTGATTGAATAAATAATAATATAATAATATAAGTAGTGTTTTTGTTTTAGCCCAAGAAAATCGTACACCAAATATTGTATATAAAAAGGCTAATACGAAAAACTAAAAATAAATAATAATTAAACTAAAAATGCAAAAACGATCAAAAAGAACTAAATGGAGAAATATTAGAAGAATTTCATTAAACATGCATAGGTATTTCTTTACGCGGAATACAGAATTAATAAGTTATCGTAAACTCTGCGAACTCAACAATAACTTTTTTCTTAAATTCCACGCGGACGAAGTCGCGGGTAACAGCTAACTACAAAATATATCAGTCTTGCATCCGCCATTCCCTTCTGGAATCGTAGGCAAAAATGGCGACCTACGTGCGGCATGTCTGCGCCTCTGCATATTCTTTGAATTTCGTTTTAGTGTAGCGCGCCACCGCACGCGTTTTACGTAGGACGCTTAGCTCCGCCCACATGCACAAGGTCAGTGAGCCATCTATACACCTTAACGGGGAAATCTATTTGAAAACTGTGACTTTATTCATTTATTATTGTTTGTTGATGATATAAATTACAGTACCTACGTGTGATTGTCGTTCTAAATAGCCAGTTCTAATTGAAGATCTTTCTCTTAGATAAATGCATAAAGCTAATTGGTTGCCTAGTTCAGCCACTGATTTATGGATTGATTTATTTCATTGAATATTCATTGATGTAGGTACAAACTACAAAGTAATCTCAGAATGAAAACATTGAATCTAGTTCGTTTGCTGCGATATTTCACGACACTCTGTTTGATTCCGTGTCAGCTGTGTTATAAAACAGACAGAGTTGCGCGTACGCAAAGCAACATAATATCAATTCAAATGCCGCGTAATATTTTGAAGCAACACTACCTCTTTAAATTTTCAACTTATTTTATTTTTATTACGGGAACTATTTACGAGTGTGCTCACGGCATAGAGTTGTCAGACGCGCGGAACCTTCGGGTATAAATCAAAGTGTGACGTAACAATGGTGTGCTAGAGATGTCCCAACACGCCCTATTGCCCGTTACATAGAGAGGCGGGGTTGCATGGTTTTAATCTATGCGAGTGTAAGGACAATGTACACCGGTATTGTGTTAGGACTATTTTGCTTCATGCCGTTTGTTTGTAGCCGCCAAGGGTGTTATTATGTCCGCGACAAGGCTAGCCAATGATGTATAGCTTGTTCCACCTGGCTTTTATCCGCAATTTCTACCTGGGTGGCTTGTTTTGACACTAGTGATGTATGTGGTAACTTTCTCGCTGATCACCGGGTAAAAGAGCATACCAGTCGAATGCAATAAGTCAGCAAACTTCTAGAGTCATACCTAATAATGCGGTTTGGACTACTTTTGCCTTCTCATAGTTCTGTGAACCAATTTTCACGCTCAGTAATGTCTAGTGACGTCATTATTTGCTTGTTTAGTTATAAAATAAGAACTAAAAAAGTGTTGAGAACGAAATGAAATGAAAGTTGAAGACCAATCACGATGACGTGACTAAGAACATGAACCTTTTCCGTGCCACTTTGAACACTACAAACAGATGCTTCTCCACACTTTTGCTCTTATTAGCTTTATCAGGAGATTTGTAATGATGTCTTTAAAATCACTGACCCGAAGTCCAACTGTCTTGTAAATTGAACAGACGCAAATGCTGATTAAATATGCACAGAGCCGGTAATGAACTGGACGCCGGCGCTCATTATATGCCAACAAGCGTAACGGCTCCCACAAAAGCTCGCCAACATAATGAACGTTTTTCAACCACTTTCTTCCAAGTAAAAAGTTCACAATTTATTGGACCTGTAAAAAAGTCATTAAAAAACCTAACTTAATTGTAACGGCTGTCGGCGAGACGTCGCGCGCCGCCGTCCGTCCGTCGCCCGCGCCCGACCGCCGATTATGTTACCATTGTAACAGTCGTTTTTTACCAAATTGGTATCTTGCTTCTTTTACAGAATTTCGGTTTCGCTTTCACTAGAATGTGTATTACTGTTCATTGTATTGATTAAACAAATTGCAATTTGATTTGCGGTTGCGGTGATACAAATTCATGTATATTTAGTTATGTTTGTGACTTTTTGAAAGCTGTAAGCTCCAATTTCTTTCAAATTTCAATTGACGTTTCTTGGTTAAGTAGTTCAGAAGTATCAATTAGCCAATTCTACTATCTTCTTACTAAATTAAATTCTTTAATTAATCTGATATCAAACATTCCTCAGTCCCATTCTCCCATGATCCGTTTCTATCATTGAATTAGTTACGTAACCATCAATCTCAGCAGGTCTAAGTGGGTTATTAGAGACGGGTTATGCTGACTCATCCCTGTCATTGCGATCACGAGATCTAGCAGTCTTACCCGCACATTGTGCAATGTTGCACTTGCAGTCAAGAAGCTATGTAGAGTCAATGACTTGCCGATTAAAATGATAATTAATATGATGGTTAATCATAGGTTGATAGATAAAGTTTTATTTTTTGTTACGAATGAGTGAAGATTGTAAGTAGTGGGAAATTGTATACTTTAGTGTTCGAAAGGGATCAGCTGATTACTTGTCATTAACTTGATTGAATATAAAAGTATAATTATTTAATTAATTGTTAGGTAAGTAGATAATATTATATTATTATCTATTTACTGTGCTGACTTTGTGAGAACTGTGAGCACAAAAAGTCGATATGATTTTTTAGGAAGATCAATGGAAGAGATATGTTTTCAAAACAATATTTACTAATGCTCCGTAACCTGAGTAAACCAAATTATAAATGTCACTGTCAAGTTAGTCTAACTTTCAAATATTTTTCAAACAAATTGGCTAATTTGCGTCGAGCGAACTTTTTCGCAAATTAATTAATGAAAACTTTCATTTTTAAATAAAATTCGTACCAAATTAGTCTTAAGAGTGTGTCTGTTAGCGCAAAAATTAATTAGCGTGTCGTTAATTAATGGTATTGCTCTACGGTGTACAAATATTTTAGTGGAAAAACATATGCATATGCATATAGGCAACATAGGCATATGGTTTTATTTTATGATCTTTGGCAAAAAAAGAGCACTGTTTTCGAAATCTAACAGATGGTATATGTATATATTACAGAATTGTTTTTTGTAACTGTATTTTTTTTGTGTAACTGGAATGGTTTTTTTTGTAACTAACCAAACAGTAAAGTTGGCCGTCGAGCACTGACCCATCGAAGTCTAAAAATGTATTACCTACAACTATGTACCCTCGGACTTCTGTTTCATTAAGATTAAGGGGGTATTCCTCGAAACGCACCAACTTTGAAATGCACTAAATGAAACGTCTACCGATATCATTTATTACGAATCATTCATGCTCTTCTCTATGTGTCATCATTGATGCATTAATTTTTTTTTCGAGAATTACTTTTCGTGCGTTTCCAAGTTGGTGCATTTCGAGGAATATCCCCTATTTCTGAGTTGACCTACACGTTTACTGACAAATGCTTGCACTGACGGGTCCTCTCAAATCTTTGTTGTTCTTTCCTCAAAAGACAATTTTAGACACTAATCTACATTGTCCTCACATGATCTGACCAAGATCATTTCTGGACTTTAAAAGAGACTTGACCCTTCAGTTTGTTTCGCCATTTCTTCTACGCGGTAGTCAGATAGGAAAAATATTCTCCATCTAGACTATTTTTCAATTTACAGAATAAATAATTTCATTTAGGGCTGATTTTCCCATCGCCAGATAACTTTTCTTCTCTTCGTTTAATGGCGAGAATTCGAGGAATAAAATTGACATTTGACAGTTTTTGTATGAATCCAAATTTCAAAATTATTCCTTGAATAAGTTATCAGATGATTGAAAAATCAGCCCTTGATATCATTTAATTGTGCCTATTGGGTCACAAGAGGGACGGAAATTGAAAAGTTACATATCGCTACAACTTTACCACCGTTTAAACTTAAAAACAAAGAGGTATTCAATTGGCGCACCAAATACCAATAAATAAAGAAAGCAGGCGTCCTACTTTTCGACCAAAGATATAAGGGTCAAAATTCAGAATATATTAAGGCTCCTTCAAACAGGCGCGACACGCGATAAAATCGCGCGCGACACAAAGACACCGCAAGTCGCGCAACGAGCGGTGCCTTTGTGTCGCGCGCGATTATATCGCGTGTCGCGCCTGTTTGTAGGAGCCTTTAAAAGTATTACTAAGTAGGTAGGTAGGTACAGTGCGTGCCACGTAAGAAGAGACTTGACACACCACGTGGTTTGACATGCGCAGTACACGATTTTAGGTATCTTTAGCGGTATGAGGTCTGATTGGGGGCGGGACCGGACGTCATAGGGGCGGCGGAAAGAGGCGGGGGAGGCGGGGTCAAGTCTCTTCTTACGTGGCACGCACTGTACCTATATTAAAAATTCAAGAGAGCATACGTCTATTCATTAAAATTCTAGTTTTCTAGCACTCTCACTACGCCTGAATACACACAAAGGCGCAAAATTCAAACTAGTACCAGTCGAGGATTCCCATCGAGCGATTAAAATAATCTTCGGTTACGTCGACGATTTGCGTCACAGTAATCACGACCGGCTTCTAATACCCTCGGCAGAGATGTTCCATCATTCTTTAAGTCTTTTTCTAGTATTCCATCTGTAATTTCAAAGCTAAAGCGATAGTGCTTGTAATGTAAGAAATATGTCTAGTCATAGATTTTGAGTTAGTATTCACAAGTTATAATTATGTCATAAAAAGATGATACAAGCCAAAGTATAGAATATTATTATGTTACCTTTCTTGCTTTATACAGGGTGGTAGGGACATCGACGCGCAAACTGTTATCATGAATTGAGCAAATTCTAAACCGTAGTATAGAAATTTTTCGACATTATTTTATCAAAAAAAAAAATCTGCTGTTACATAGAAAAGTGGAAAACCTACACGGTCAAAATTTCATCATCATCTGCCTGGCTTTTTCCCAACTATGTTAGGGTCGGCTTCCAGTCTAGGATGCAGCTCAATTACACAGTCAAAATGTAATGGAACAGATTTGATAACGGCCCTTGATAACGGCCGCGACTTACGAGTTGTAGGTCGTAGGTTCGAACCCAGACAGGCGCTTTACTTTGTGTAAATTATTTCATAACCACTGCTCACAAAACGGTGAAGGAAAACATCGTGAGGAAACCGGCATGTCCTAGAACCAAAAATTCGAAGACATGTGACATCTACCAACCCGCACTGGGCCCGCGTGGTGGATTACGGCCCACTCCCTCTCACTGAGAGGAGGCCTGTGTCCCAGCAGTGGGAACATTATAGGCTGATGATGATGATGATGAACCCTTGATAAAATTTTACGCTGGGGATTTAGAATCATGTACTGAATCCACGGTAACATTTTCCTGTATATCCTTTTTCGATATTATGTATCTTTAGGCGTATGTAGGCGTCTAGTAAAGGCAGCTATTTTGTTATGAGCTTACACCATTTCAACCGCACTTACAGTTTCCGGAAAGATAACCGCTCGAAAATGTTTCCAAGAGCGCATCTAGAAATAGACATACCCTGTAAAATGACACTTACTGAAGATAAAAACGGGTATTATCATTTTCCTTGCATTGCTTTCCTCACGTTTTATTACAGCTTGAAGTATCCATAAAAGCTTCAACAGATTTGTGTTCGTAAAGGCACCGCATTTGAAAGTGAGTTGAGACTTTAAGCGGAAAGCATTGAAGAATATAAATAAAAATTTATGAGTCGTATTCAACTTAGGTTTTGGATTTATCGACAATTAATTATATAAAAGGAAAGTGCGTAAAAAAGGCATTAAATATATTATTTATTATGAAGAATGTCGAACGGCGCGACGGGTTTTAGACTTACAAGCTATACATTTCAAGTTTCTTTCTACGAAAAGCTATATAATACGAGGACTGAAACTGGAAATGTATAGCTTGAAATGTTGGAATGTGTACATATATCACACGGTACAAAACACGTCTTATTATTGCCTATTGTGGTATAGTAATTTTATTTTAGGTGCATCGTCTTCACATATTATTATTATATAATTAATGTATGCAAAATATTGTAAAACATTTTAAAAGAGTAAGGGTGGAGTTTCTTGCCCATTCTTCTCCATACGAAAACTACCTTTTGGAATGGGCGACTAGAATCAATTATATTTTGTTGTAATTTTTGACGTTCAAAAGTGCCTTTTATGTGCCTATTTGAAATAAATGCAATGCAATGTCGTAGCATCATGCTGAGATAGGAGCCTTTTGGCCTCGTATAGGACTTTCTGTTTCATTTTCCTTTTGTTACTTTTTTTTATATAACTTGGATTTTTATTTTGCTGTATTTAGTTTAGTTTGAGATCTTCCTGTACGAGTCGCAATAAATACTTTTTCTTTCTTTCTTTCTAAATGCTTTGACTTTGACTATTCATATTGTACACGCTGTTGCAATAAATCAACCCCTTAATTTGATCTCCACCGATTCCATGTAGAACTTAAACGGGTTATGATGGAATTTTTATACCTACCCACATTCTCTATATTTCCGAGATAACGAGTATTCTGTAAAGGAAGCACTCATCACACGGCTAACGAGGGATATCGGGTAAGTGCTGCAGACTTTACTACTGACATAAATGTTAGGTTTCTTCTAGTTTAGAAAAACTGTGTTTGATCTGGTTTTTTATACATTTGAGCCTTATTAATTATAAGTGAGAAATGAACAGGGTGATGATTTATTTTAAAATAATTTTTGTTAGTGCAAGCAGTATAATTTACTAGCTTATTTAACGGTCAGAAATTAACCCACGGGAATATAATTGCTACCCGGTTAAAAAATAATTTTATGTCCAGATCATGGTCTATCCGTTTGCCGAATTTCATCCAAATCCGTCCCGCCGTTAGGGCGTGAAAAGGTAACAGACAGACAGACAAAGTTTAACTTCGCATTTATAATACTACTAGCAGCGCACCGCGGTTTCACCCTCGTAATTACCCCGAAACTGGGTTGTGGAGGTCAGATAGGCAGTCGCTCCATTTAAAATACTGGTATTCAGCTGCATCCGGTTAGACTGGAAGCCGAACCCAACATAGTTGGGAAAAGTCTAGGCAGATGATGAGATGGATTCGCTCATTCCACTAAAATCCCCTAGACTACACAGTACTCAATGTTCCACTACGATGCCTTAGGGGATCATATAAAACTCCAATTTTTTGGCCTTGCGCGTTATAATTATACTATATTCTACATATTATCCTGATTACAAGTTCTTTTGAAAAATATTCTGTTTCTTGATAGCTGAAAACCAGCGCTGGGGCTCTGTCTCGTATAGGGTCTTAGCATTATGCTGAGCGTTGGCCGTTTTGCGTAGATGTGACGCATACTTTCTCCCAAATTGTTATTTTTGTTTTTCTGCTGTTTTTGTTTTTTATTTTTATGTTTGCCGCAAATAAACGTATTTTCTTTCTTTCTTTCTAAGAATTTGTGTGAATAGACTCTTTTTAACCTGGATGAGGCTGGCACAGGAGCGTGGGGACTGGCACAAGAAAAGAGAGGTCTATGCCCAGCATTGGGTCCAGCAGTAGATGATGTCAAGTGGGATAGCCCACTTGACATCATCTACTGATGAAGATGATGATGTGATGACTCTTTTCACTAGATACCTATTTACGACAGGAAGCTATTTAAAAGTTTAAAACCATAACAACCTTCAATGGCACAGACGACACGCGTTGCCGACATGTTACCGCCTAGGGCCCACTAAAGTCTATTCGAATTTATGTTTCAAATTAATTTTATTTCAAGTTAAATATATAATATCAACTTTATTTTAATAGTAATTAAGTTGGTTTCAAAGTGACTAGCACTATTGAAAAAGTTATAAAAATGTTTGAAGTTGTAGCGTAAACTGAACTTTATTGTGTAGTAATTAAAGTTACTTTTCCATAAACTCATATTTGCTTACATTTTTGGCAAATAAATCGCGAACGCAGATTACATCCATTATTTCATTTACAAACGATGCACACATGACAAAACTATTAATTTTTCACGTCCTATCAGCACAGCCGACAAACAACACACAACTTCTGTGTCTTGCTGTCCCTATCATTAAAATTGTTACGACTATTGCATGTCATTGTTAATTAGTCGGTGCTTGGTATCATTAAATCAGAACCAAGTTGAAGTATGGCACTCATAAATTGTATTTATACAATTACTGGGCCAGAGGGACGCAGAATATTCAACTCTACTCGGGATTACATCATGTAATAACGGGAGATTAGGAGCCATAACAAAATGACCGGGCTATTGTTAAAACAGATTATTAATTTATGTTTTTTAGAACGTTTTGGTCGTAGGCGGTACTCTTTGTGTAGCGGTGAAGCTACGGCGTAGCAGATGAAATTAATTTCGTAGATCTTGTTCCTAAACTGAATATTTTTTTGTCGAAGTAGTTTTTAATTTTGTAGAAAGATTCTTTATCCACTTAACACCATTAATTAATTTAAATGCTTGCAAAAATGGAACTGTAAAAATATTATTATATGTCTTAGTTTCTTTTGAATCGTAGGCAATAATAGGCCTATTTTTATAACAAGAAAATTAAGTTTTAAAGGCGTGATCGAAAAGAACGTAGAAGATATAGAAATTTGTTATGTATAATTAACTACTTCATTTTACGAGCTCACTCGAGAAACTGCTGTCATTTTATTTGTTTGTTCCTGATCTGGTTGTAAGTGCAATACATCTACAAATAATCTCTGCAGCCCCACCTACTTTTCTCACAGAACTCAGCACCATTGCTACGGTTATAAATAGCCTCACAGACTAATATTCTCGTTAATAATCAGCAGACATTACTTTCACGTCACGAAAGGTGTGCAAACACTTGCAATCTTATCGTAACACGTCCGAATTGGGAATTAGTAAGTTAAACTGGGATATGTATCTGCGAAGGGTTATTTTTTATACATCCGTATTATCGTTGGAAGCTAAGAGGGGTTAGAGTAATGGAGCAAAGTTGGCCTTACAGTGATAATCGTGTTTTCTGAGAATGGTTTTATTTTCATAGGTTTTATTTTTATATTAACCGTATACATATATAGACTGTGCCTCTATGCTAGCAGGCTTCAGTGTCCTCTGGGTGACTATCTGAGTTACGATCAAGTTTATTATGATATCAGTGATGGTAGCTTGATGACCTTAAGAAAATTGTTAGGACAGACTTGATGTGACAGGCAAAAAGTGGAGCCCGGTGTTGTAATTTGAGAGAGTCCCTATGTCCAACACCCTACTGTAATACCCGATATTTCTTGGGTCTCGATAGGTATTAACAATTGACATATCAGTTTTATTTCAGTTGCGACTTTCAATGAAGCATAATATATTGAGTTGATTTTGTAAGTACAAAATTAAAAAGATTTTACTCAACGAAACCATTTTTAAGTCCGTAATAGAATTCCACTTTATAAAACGACAGACAACCTTTTTTGCTTCTTTAAGTTTTCTTTCTGGTGTTGGCAAGTAGCAACTAAGCCTATGTTATAGCGAAGGTGTTGAAACTATTTTTCAAATTGATAGCTTTACTAAAACTGCTGCGATCAGCAGATTTACGATGTCAGTTTTTAATCAGTGTTTACATGTGCTTGCGATAAACCGGTTGTGGAAATAAAAGTGGGTTTGTATTGTATACCATAAGACACAGAATAGATAGGTACAGAAGGATAGCTTCATACAACGAGCGGAAATGCACGCACACATAGACACGCGTGTACAGTGAGTGCACGCGCACTCGCGACTGGCACTCATTACCGCTTTTGACAAACACTCCTCTTGACAGCAAAATTAGACGTTGTCTTTTAATGACGTGTATAATCAGCATATAATGTTGATATTACAGGGACACAGACCGCCTCCTGTCCTCCTTCTCAGGTCTGTGGGTAGAATTCTACCACACGGGCCCAATGCGGTTTGGTAGATGTCACATGTCTTCGAATGTTTAGTTCTAGAACATTCCGGTTTCCTCACGATGTTTTCCTTCGCCATTTTGAGAGCAGTAGTGATGAAATAATTTATACAAAGTAAAGCGTCTGTCAGGGTTCGAACTTACGACCTTCAACGTGCAAGTGACATCAAATCTTAGGATTGTAAATTATTGTAAACCAATTACGTGGTCGACTATAATTATATGATATACCTATACGCGTCTGTGTGCGTGCGCCTGTTTACGCTCGTTTTATGCAGCTAATCTTCTGTAGGTACTATCTATTCTGTGCCTAGGGTTTATCCAAGCCCTTCTCGGTATCAATACAATTATTCAAGCGCAACTTAACGACGTAAAGCGAGATTAAATTAGATTAAAACTATTTACAATGCATCTTTGCTAGGGGACGCTAGAGAGATTTTCTTTTCTTTTTACTTAGTTTAGTTGCCGTCCATCGATCTGGAAAGTTTTTTAGAAATTTGTGATTGTGAACGCGGTTTAGGTGTTTTATTAGTTTTTTTTTTTGTTTAGTAAATCTGGCAATAGATTTGTGGTTTATTGGGTTATTAGGTTTGAGCTCTATAATATAGCTGCGTATTTAGAGTTGACTGCCTCAAGGTCTAGTGTTCGCAACAGCTACTGCTGGGCATGAGGAATGAATCGAATGAAGGATCATTCGATTCCCAGTTCGAACAAAGTGGTATTGAGTTTTTTTCACCAGGAATTTCTCAGTAGCGGCTCGTAGTCTCAATTTGTGTCTAGTTGACGGCAAAAAGCACGCCCCCTATTACATAGATCTTAAGTATAACAAGCGAACAGTGGGTGTAGGTACAGACGCCAGCACATCAAGCTACCTGAAATTGTCAAATTTTCCCAAACAACTTTGAACCTTATGCTTTAGTGATAAAGTTGAAAATCTATTAAAGAAATTTGACAGATTGTAGTTACACCTGTGCCAAACCATTTGGGGATTACAGGCGTGATGTTCTGTATTTGGAGTAATGTCATATTTAATTTTCAGTAATCTGACAAAAACTATCATAATATCAATTTAAGGCAACCCTTACAAAGCAATTCATCTCTCACAAACTAAACAATATAATATACATCAAATGCCACTAAAGTTCATTTGCTAAAGAAATATGCGTCGATTTGTCCGACCGCTGCTGTAATGCTTTTTACAAATTGCATGCTTTCTTCAAGTCAAAAAGAGATGTACATATCTTTTGTGGCCGTGATTTTACGGCTCTCTTTTTAGCATAGACCAAAACAATAGCTGTGGCGCCAGGATTAAGGATGACCAACCTCTTCATATTTAGGTACATAATTCTGGAAAAAACAGATCTGATTTTTTTTTAATCAAGAATTTTTCTAAAGCCGAATAGTATGACGTATGTACCTGCCTAAATATTTCGAAGGCAGCTAGGTAACGCTGAAAATATTAGTTGAAGCTTTCAAATTCAACGTCGCGAACTTTGACATTGTGTACGGATAGCTTCTGAAAGGCCTTTGACCTATTAAAAAAAACTATAATACCTACCTACCTTGTCAACGCAAAACAAAAAAAAAAGAACTGCCAACAAAAAAAAAAATCTAATTTTTGACGACATACAGAGCTACAATTAAAAGGTTCTACTCACAAAACACGACAAAGTTTTTTTGGCGCGTGGCCAAAATCAGAAATAATGCCACCATGTTGTCTTGTCAATACAATTTCTTTACCATTTTAACAAATGTTTACCAACAACGCCCCCATGTCAATATCGTTCAGGCGCCAAAAAGTCTTTGTAGCACTCTATGAGCAAACGTGATGTCGCCCATTTTATTTATATCACATGTCTTGTGTATATCTTTTGTTGGAGATCCTAAATAAATAAATAAATTGAGCAACCCTATGTAAGGACCCTGTCTCGCGGGCGATGACGGCTGGGTCGCCGGTCGGTTGGCGTGCGAGCATGCGGTAAAGTGAAGGCCGCGCGGAGGCCGGTCGTCGACCGCGCTATTTACGTCCATGCCAACCGTGGCCGGGGCAGCACCGGCCGCCGCGGGCTGCCCGCATGCCCGTCTGATTCTGGACTTAGCGTAGAAATGAGAAGCGTCAAGTGTAACCACAGAAACAAAACACGATCTATGAATCTTGTTGCAGAAAAAGGACTTTCTTTTTAATTAACGGTAAAGTCAAAGTCAAAATGAAAGTCAAACTTTTATTAAGTACTAGTGATGGGCTCCTGTTTCGCACGGTTTTCACGACTTAAAAAAACATCGAGTTTTCTTTATTATATATTAGTTTAATATTAATGCACGATACACATAAATCTTCCGAAATAAATTCTTTAAATAATGGTGAAAACCGCATCAAAATCCGTTGCGTTGTTTAGAGGAACAATGCGGCCACACAGAAAAGTCACTTTAATTTATATTGGTGTAGATTTGATATAAGCCTTTTCAGGCTCTTTTGAAAGATCGTTGACATACCTAATATTATCACTGTTATGGCTTTCATTTTCAGAAGCACCCCGTCCAGTTCCAGGTGTCGTGATTCTGAGATTCTGGATGAACGCGACGTGTCAAAGTGTCATCGTACTTGACTTAACAGAGGCGTGGCCAAAAAAAGATCATATTTAAAAAAATGTGCATTCTTTTTTATTTAACAACGTTTAAGTTCAGGGGTGTGTCCTTATTTACTGCCCTACCTTTTGAGGAAGGTGCAAATTAGTTTTTTATTACATGTAAATTTTATGCATTATATTTCTGTTACTTACATGCAAATAATCTAATCTTCGTTGAAATCAAATAATAGTCGTTTAAATTCTTTAGAATTTTATTGCCTATATATAAAATGCAGATTACAAAAACGATTAAATGAAGTTAGTTCGCAGAGTAAGTATTCTCTATTATTGTTAAGTAGATCTAAATTAGATCTTGAATAGTTTAAATCGCTTTCTTCACCAATTGAAAAATGCTGGCCAGCTCTTAGTTAAAGAATTTATCGGTTAAAGTAACTTTCTTTTACATAAAAGTAGGTCATTCTGAAGACGGAAGTTTTCATTTTCCTATAGAAAATTAATAATAAACATGATTTGCCTCTCAAGTATTTTCTAAAATCCAAGAATATCAGTCAGCTATCGATTTGTATAGATTTCATGAGTGGCCGACATTTTGAAAAAAAAAACCAGGATGCTAAAAATCTTCAATTCCCTATAAAAGAGCAGTGATAAATGAAAACAATTAAACACAGCTTTAAAGTAAAACAATTTTAATTTCCTGTCAACTACCTTATGTGTCCTCTTTTAAAAACCCATTTAAATGTTACATTGTTCTCGTATTGTGAGAAGAATCTATTATTTACGTATGACATGACAATATACAACTTATATCGTTGATTACAGAGGTTTAAAACTGCATAAAATGTTTTAAGTATTGAATCTACGAACTTAACTTTTCTCTTTTTTCGTAATCGTTATTTAGAGTAAGAGAGGTTTGTGGCTATAGTAACAGCCGCACGGGTCGATCAATCCGGTAAAGCTACGCTTGCCGCGGTTGGTCCGTGGATGGGTGACCATCTTTACATACCAAGACTTCTCCGTGCTCGGAAAGCACGTTAAGCCGTTGGTCCTGGCTGTAATTTGTGGATCTTTGATAGTCGTTACGGGTCGTAAGAAGCCCGAAAGTCTGACAACCAGTCTTACCAAGGGGTATCGTATTACCAAGTAACTGGGTTGTGGAGGTTAGATAGACAGTCGTTCCACGTAAAATACTGGTATTCAGCTGCATCTTCTTCTCCATAGGTACCTACTACGCTTTGGAATGGGCAACTAACTTCACAATTATTTTTTGACTGACCGACTCCTTGACAATTCAAAAGTGCCTGTAAATGGTTCAATTGAAATAAATGCTTTGAGTTTAAGTTTGAGCATCCGATTAGATTGGAAGCCAACCCCAACATAGCTGGGAAAAGGCTAGGCAGATGAGCTGTTATTTAAAACGAAAAAAGAGTAGAAAAATACTCTCTTTTTCGCAATTTTCTCTTAAGTTTTGTCAGTAGTGACTACATGCGCACTGATAATACACTGATATAATCACCACAGCTGGCGTCTACCGCTACCGACTCTCGTAGATCGTAACTCATCGCTCATTATATTTAATTTACACGCTTTTTTACCCTTTTAAAGATATAAG
This sequence comes from Luperina testacea, assembly GCA_927399505.1. Classification (NCBI taxonomy): domain Eukaryota; kingdom Metazoa; phylum Arthropoda; class Insecta; order Lepidoptera; family Noctuidae; genus Luperina; species Luperina testacea. The sequence goes on along the minus strand of OV656763.1, from coordinate 6,727,795 downwards.
CGACCCGATCAATTCGATATGCCTTCAATAAATTACGCTGGTTGAATTAAATTGAATTTACTATGAGACTGGTTAATTTTAATTGCAGTTTATTGTACTTAAGTACTGAAATGATTGTTTTTTATGAAATGGAATAAAATGTTTATTTCTGGTAGATCTTTTAAGACACTTTTACAAGTCAATAATTATGCTGTTGATCAATATTTTAAAACTACATAGTTAGCTGGCATTTCTTAGCTGACTATTCACTCAGAAGAAATGCCGAAACAAACTCAGAGGTCATGGTCCCTTTTTAAGTCCAAATATTATATTATTGTGATACCACCACTGTTGTGTATAGTCAACCGCTATCTTAATTATTATATAATATATAATAATTATAAATAATATGATAATAATGATATTATCATATTATCATGAAGAACAAAACGATTTCGGTTGGTCTTGACTCTGAACCTCCTGCACATGTATAAAAAAATGTTAATGGTGGGAAAGTAATGCTCTTGAATAAAGAAATAAAACCAACTCTTAATAATGAAGCCCTATCTATAATTAAGAGTTCCGATCTCGATGTACTTATGTGTTATATCGCGGACGATTAATCGTAATTTAATTAGTTCGCTAACTGACACTTACCTTTGCTATCAAAGTACATTCATAAACAAAATTTATGTCAATTCGATGGGAAATAAAAGACAGAATTATGGAAAGTTTCCTTAAAAACTTTATATGTAAGGTGAGATAAACACTGTCGAAATATTTTAGGATAAAAGGTACGATGAATAAAATGTTTTAATTACCATGCATAATCACTGCTAAGACACGGGCCTTTTTTCAGTGAGAGGGAATGGGTCATAATCCACCATCACGCGGGCTCAGTGAGGTTAGATAACGCGGGCCTGGTGCGGGTTGGTTATAATTAAATTTAATTACCTGCCAATAAATTCTTCAATTAAATTTTGTTTTAAAACGAATTGTTCTGTAAAAAATCACCGAGAAAACCTAGGTGAAGTACGCTTGAAGTCAGACTGTCACTAGCATTTTTCATCGTGAGATTTTACAGAATATATTGCCTAATAAAGTTTCTTGGAGTTTCTGTTCATGACTGTACCTTTCTACAGCAACTTGGCGAAAAAGAAAACTTTTTATAATTAACTCGTTCTGTCCCAACCTTATCTGTTACCTTGATATTCAATTACCTTTTTATTTGGGGCGTGCCCCAAGTAAGCCACTCGAATGGTAATTACGATCTTACAATTTAATCATGTGTGTCTTGTGTTAACTAGCGCGGTCAGTGCCCTATCAAACTGTTTCGTTGTAAATAGATCATAACGTAACATCACGCCTGTAATTCTCAAAGGGTTAGGCAGAGGTGGACCTAATAGTGCTCTCATTTATTTCGCCAGCCAATAACCCAATAACCTGAGAATCTAACCCAGGACCTCGTGCTCAGTAATAGCGCTTGCGACCATTAGACAAACGAGTTTGTAGATCAATATTAAGATAACGTTCAAATACGTTATTAAGTTATAAAGCTGTCTTTTTTGCATCTCTGCCTTCATTGAAAACATTCAAATAAACTGCAGAAGGTAAAAATGGATAGTAAAGACTTTAATTACGTATCTACGATGGGAATCTTAAAGACCTAAAAAAAAAGAGTAAAGAACTTTAGTGCTCACACATTGTTGCCAAGACTTCAAGTTTTACCTCAAAAGTAAGCAACATTGAATTGTTGTCTGGCGTTTAAACGATGCAATTAAGCCGTCATTCGAATACAATAACAGTTTCCCACAAAGATTGTTGCTATTAAGAAATCTTATCGTATTGTTATAAATACATTGAGTATAAACAAAACATTGAGAACAGTGTGACCCTACATAATATAAACTCTATTAAAGGGCTCATTAACAATCAAAAATTTAAAAGACAATGGAATCCACACCATAATTTCACACTCATTTGCTTAATAAAAAATAATTATACACTTTAAAATTGTCTGTGGTGAAAACATGATTTTCTTTGTGGGTGAAATTAGAACGGAATCAGACGGCACATCGCGTCGGTAAGTGCTGTTATCGATGCTTTAGAATCACTCGATTCATTGTAATAGCACAGAAAATGATCTGATTGTAGTGCAATAATAATATTATGGAGCGCAATGAATAACAATTGTGCACCAGCGACTGGATGTCGAAATCGATCGCATTGCGCAACTCTAATGACAGCCCAGGAAATAATAACACAAATTTCTGCATAATAACGTGCTATAACTATATTTTTGTTAAATTTATTACTAAAGGGTAGCATTATTGATTTGGGATCCGGAAAGGGCTTTAGTAATTGTAGAGATTTAGATTATCTGGTAGATTGTGGCATGCAGCCGTAGGCTTGTAACTGTATTTTTGTCAGGGATACAGGAAACGCAACAAATCAAAATTATCGCGACGTAGCGTATCTCTGAAATAACGAATAATATATTGTGTAAGTCACAGCAAGTACACAAGTCCTAAGTCAGGCTTTAAGTGGAAGAGTCGCGATCTAGCTGGAAAGATACCTTCACTTGATTCAAGGAGTAAAAAGTCGTCTGTTAAATAAAGAGGCACCATGTTTGATTTAAAAGAGCGTCCGTGGAGTTTCTTGCCCGTTCTTCTCCAAAGGTACCTACAGTACCCGGCGATAAATATTGCACATCGACCTATTCGATCCTATCGATTTTATACAAAGAATAAAAATAATTATCAAAAGAAGCAAATCATAATTGTTTTAACAGCTCCTAATAGATACCGGACTGTTTGTATTTCGTGCGACAGAGATAACGCTCTACGAAGCCGAAATTAGCCGATTGTCTCTTTCCAAAGGTCGATGTGCAATATTTATCGCCGGGTACTGTACAACGTTTTGGAATGGGCAATCTTTCTGACTGACCGACCCCTTGAAAATTCAAAAGTGCCTGTAATTGGTTTATGAGAAACATAGCTTCTGCCCGCGACTTCGTCCACGTGAAATTTTGTCCCCCGACCCATCGCGTCGCGTCCCATCGCTCACCCGCGTGCTACTACTCCGTTTTCGCTTATCGTTGTTTCTGACGTTTTTTTTTTTCCTTTTGCTCGGCTCCTAAGTGAAGTTAAATTGCCTATAACCTTCCTCAAGAATTTGGCTAATAAATGCAAAAATATTTTTTTAAACCCAACTGGTAGTTCCAGAGATTACGCCCGGCCCTACATACAAACTTACAAACTTTACCTCTTTATAATATTAGTATAGATAAATACCTTGAGTTTGAGCTTGAGTTTTTAACATGACAATCACAGCAGCCAAATTAGTTCACTCTATAATTAGTCCATTCTCTTAATCTAACATGCAAGTTGCGCTTTTGTAACCCTAAAAATTATGCTTCTTCACATAAATGCAAGCTAATATTAAACAAATGATCTTATTTCTAACTTCAACCACGCAAATTGCTCGCCCAAACCGTTACCTTTAGAAAATTGACCGAACATTTAATAAAAAATAAGTAGGAAACCGTATCATCCGGTCACGTGCTCTGAAACCATTACATCAATTTAATTCAATTATTTAGATAACTCTCACTCTCTATATGAACGACAATGAATGAATGAATGAATGGCGAAATTTAATATGTCCGATGTAATATGAACAAAAAATAGCAATTCATTTCACATTAGTAGTGATGTTCAAATCCGCTATAAACTATAAACGTGTTATAAACTATAAAATATATTCATATAGTCTGTTATTTTATACGCTATAATTATAGCGCGCTATTTCAAAACTCGGGCGCAGTCTGAACGCGGAGACGTTATAATTTATCAACACGCTATCACGCTAAGCGGACTTGATGACGCTATCTTGCTATCTCGTTCTGGCCCCGCTGTGCGAACGCTATCTTGCTATCTCGTTCTGGCCCCGCTGTGCGCGTTTGAACTTTTATTCGTTGAGTAGGTCGAGGCGCTATAATATAGCGCGAAGTCCGAGGCGCTATAATATAGCGCGAAGTCAGAACCGCTCATAGCACACGCTATACGCTATGTACACATAGTTTGTTATATTTTGGCGCTATACGTTTTATTAACCACCACTACACATTAGACAGAAATGAGATGTGTTGAGCCTCCCGTGAGGCTTCGCCGTTTTAATGAGGCTGTGAAGCGCTTTAAAGCGTTTAATAATTACGGCTTTTGAAGGCTTAATTCCGGTAGCTTTTTTGCATTGTTAAGACGTAATTTTTCGTCATTAATTGCTTGGAATATAGAAATCAATTTGTATCTACTTTTTATTTATGCTGATTAATTAAAAATTATCTTAATAAAGGCAGTATTTAACCATAATTTATCGCTATGACTTTTAAATTAAGTTAATTAAATTATTGTTACAACCGTTTCTCACATAATAAGAAAACAATATCGATTGAACGCATAATTTTATCGACACAACTTTCAAGAAATTGGACTGCAGGCTAGTTTTTGTCTCTTCAGTCTTCACTATTAATTCTTATTCCCCACACTAGCTAATATGGCTGCTAATTACGTGGTGACAAACCGACGAATGTAAACATCGTGATCACAGTATCGAGGCTATTTTTACACACCCTATATAAGGAACCTTAAGGGCTGGTAATAGAATTTAAAGCAGAAATAGTTAGAAGGGAAAATGAAAGTAATAGATCTGACCATTCGTTTTGCCCTTTTATATCTGAGCTTTATCTTTTTCGCGGCGGTAAATCCTTTACGTTCCTACACGCTACGATTTTAATAGTTATTCAAACACTTCACGGCTTTGCTCATTACTTTTATTTTCTTTCCATTCCTTCGAAGGAAAACAAAATTACGGCTCCGACTTGATTCAAACTCAAGTCAAGCATTTATTTCAACTAAACCATTTACGGGCACTTTTGAATTGTCAAAGAGTTGGTCAGTTAGTCAGAAAGTTGAAGCTAGTTATCAATTCCAATACGTAGATAATCTATGGAGAAAAACGGGCAAGAAACTCCAAGGACACTCTACGACGATTTTTAAATAATTTTATTCAATTTACGGACTAAAAGTTTAGATAGAATATTATATCATTGCTTTTATTATATAATTGGGTTTAAGTTGTTATTTATGTACGAAATATACATTAACCTTTTGACCGTATAGATGACAAACCAAAATGTGCCCAGCACGCCACGGTTCGACTAAATGACAGACTTTGACGCCGACGGCACGTTTTTGATTTTTAACGTGCGGCGGTCAAAAGATTAATAACAACTTAGTTATAATTCTAAATATACCCACTTACAATCCCATCTTCGTAATTGTCTACACATTTTATTTGTAGGTAATGCAATCATAGCAATACTAACAAGACAAAACAATATAACTGTGGTCTGCTATTCAGTCCTGCAATTTATATAACAACGTTGTGGTTTTTGAAACGTATTATATCCAGCGATCTTAGTGACCTTTACGAATAAAATTATATAATGATCAATTTTCTAAAATTGATTGCAATGAATTCGGTGGTGCACTTACGTGGCGAATTACGGCGCCAACTGTACATCACGACCAAAAATCAATAAATATTTCGTAATCACCTGTCTGTGCAAGTTCGTAAATATTGGCTTCTTTTCAGACTTCGAAATTCCGATGAATAATTCAATTTACTTTTTGATAAATATTAAATGATACATTTTGATAGGCGGCATTTTGAACTCTATGCCATTGAGGTTAAGCCTGAAATATATTTAGTATAAAACGAAGGACCTTCAGGGCTGTTTGGAAAATAATCCTATAACTTAACTTATAATTCGCTGTAGGTGTCCTAAGAGATGATTGCACTCCATTATGAGAAAAGCGTATATGGCTCCTATTTATTTTTTAAGAATTGTACGTTTGTGTTGTTGTTGTTGTTGTATTGTATTGTTGTCAAACGGCGAATATTCTTGCCATATAAATAAAAACATTTAACAAGAAATATCATAATAAAGAACTGTTATGACCAACTTCACTTGAGTTATGGAATTATTCATGCAATTGCTCCACGTTTCTACTCATTTTCTGTCCGATGTATAAAAGTTGACAGGACAAGAAGTAAAAGAAGACAAGCTTTATCTCGAAAAGTATTCCATATCTTAAGAAACTCTGAGCTATAGCGACAGCCTGAAATTGCCTTCAATGCGGCCATTACCTTATCTATCAAACATTAGTTGAGCTTTCGACTGCAAAATTAATTAGAAAACAGCATATCTAGGCATATTAACACTTAGTTACGTTTCTTATACTAAGATAAATAAGTTAAGCAAAATCAAAGTACTTGATGTGCTTTGACTTTGCTGTAAGTAAACCCATTAGACGATACCTACTCCATTAGAAACGATTTACATTAGAAATCGTGTAGATTTCACCTGGCAACCCCAGCATTTGAGCATAGAGAATGGGAAACTACCAACAGCGCGTCAAAAAAAATTTGAACTTCTAATGATGGATACTTTTTTAAATTCATAGACCTCTAAAACTTTTTGCGCTATAATGATGCACACTTTTTCAGTTGGTACCAGTTATTTAACTATTTAGTATTTTTAGGACTTCAAAATAAGAATTATTTGAGGTTAATCAAAAGAGGCGCAATAATTATATTAGAGTGTTCAATAATATTTTTAGGAACGCAAAATGGGAGTTATTCGAGGTTTGATAAGATACATGCCATGAGAACTGAGACGATAAATTGAATGAGGTAGGTACCTACTTGATACAAATGTTACTGATTGATTAGCAGGGCCACTGATTGCTTCGTGCTACCACATGATTGATAGACGCTGAAATTGTAATAGTTATTACATTACATCATGGAGAAAGGTATCGTCGTAATTGTTTTAATAACTGATGTTCGTGAATTCGTGATGATGGGGGCATTAAAAGGTTAATTTATTGGCTGTTTATCAAATCATCCAACTGTACAAAAGTCACTCTTGTTTTAAGTCGTAATTTTTAACATAACATAAAATCACACCCGAAGTATTAGGTAGAGATGCAGATATAGTACAAGGTGGGGCAAAAATGATCACCCTATTGGAATGCGCCATAACTTTTGCAAATGGTAACAAATGTCTATTCTGTTTTGACATTTGTGAAGTAAACAGATGCAGAATACATGTCAATTAGCCATGGAACGCTATACTCCTCAAGAACGCGGACAAATTGTCCGCGTCGTCCAATCTCTCGCTTTGGCGATTTGCACTGGGTGGCCAGATCACCTGATCTGACTACACCAGACTTTTTTTTTTGTGGGGTTGCTTGAAGTCCCGGGTTTATTTAAACAAGCCCCAGACCCTCTGAAGCCCTTAAAGAGAATATCCGACAGGAATGCGAGAACCTATCGCTGGAAGCTCTGACACAAGTGATGGAAAATGCCATAAAACGAGCCTGTATGGTCATCAATTTTGACGACGGCCACTTGACCGATATAATTTTCTCGACTCTCGAATGAAAATAATTCTAATTCATTAACTAAACACAATCCACAAATAGAACTAAACTTTTTCATTACTAAAAACATTACAGTAAAACCATATCGGGTGATTACTTTAGCCCCACCTCCACATTTCGTCAGTTGTGTTTAAGTCCCTGCATGTACCACCTCCACATTTCGTCAGTTGTGTTTAAGTCCCATGTAGGTACCACCTCCACATTTCATCAGTTGTGTTTAAGTCCCATGTACCACCTCCACATTTCGTCAGTTGTGTTTAAGTCTCATGTACCACATCCACATTTCGTCAGTTGTGTTTAAGTCCCATGTAATAGGGGGAAAGCCTATTGCCTTCAACCGGGCACAAATCCAGCATCCAGGCTGCTACTGAGAAATTCCAGATGCAAAAACTCAATAACACTTTGCCGGGCCCGAGACTCGAACCCAGGACCTCATGTTCAGCAGTAGCGTTAATTACCATAGATTAAGTAATATTAGCGGTCAGTTATGATTGCCCGTGACTGTACATTTGACGAGAAAAGTGCCGATGAGTTAGCAATCGGTCTTGGTTTAATGACGACAATTTGTAAATTCAGTACTTTGCTGTAGGTACCTACGCGTTAATAGTTGTACTGACAGTAATTACGTGTTGAAGTTATTACTGTCACTTGCATCCTGTATGGTCATGACTTTTGCAGTGATATCGAGCTTTATCTGTATGTACCTGTTTAAGTTTGCAAGCACTACTGCTTAGAATACAAATAAAATAGGTAACAAAACATAAAACCAAGGCAATTGCAAAAAAGGCAAGGCAATTAAATCCTTTTTTCATGGCACATTTTAATTTTGTTCGAATGTGTTTCTTGAATACGGTACTTACAGTTGTCCCAAATCAACACCTCTCTTTCTTTCTTTTTACATCTAGATATATAATAGCCTCCCAACCGATTTCGATCACGGTTCGCAGGATATATTAGAGTGCACAAGTGTGCATGTGCGCAAACACAGGTGTACAATGCGCGCCACGAAAGATGAGACTTGACACACCACGTGGTTTGACTTGCGCAGTACACGATTTTAGGTATCTTTAGCGGTATGAGGTCTGAGTGCGGGACGGGACCGGACGTCATAGGGGCGGCGGAAAGAGCGGGGGAGGCGGGGTGAAGTCTCATCTTTCGTGGCGCGCATTGTACTCTCTGTTCCTTTACTCTCAATGTCCGATGGGACGGTAATCCGACATGACCGGGAGAGGTCAGGCGCAGGACCAACGACTTTACGCGCCTTCCAAGGCACGGGGGTATTAAACCGCCAACTTCCAAACTCCGGACTGTTTTACTAAGAAATTCCTAATGGAAAACCCAATAGCACTTTGTTTGATCTGGGAATTGAACCCAGGACCCCACGGTCAGCAGTCGCACTTGCACGAGACCAACGGGGCAGTCAAGATATTCAGATAAGTTTCAGTCTTTAAAAAACATAATCCATCGTTATTAGGTAAATTATTTATTGCTATTTTGTACAAATACGTAACAGCAAGCGATATTTATATTCTTTCAAAATATTATCAACTTGTAAAATATTTTTGTGTCAATAAAGCTTTTTTTTTTTATTATGACATTATGATTTTTCATTATTATGATATTTTATGACATTTAATTATGTTTATTTTCTATTAAATATTAAATAGAAAATAAACATAATTAAATGTCATAAAATATTAATTAACAGCAACAGTTTTGTAATTAAAAATATTTACAGCATCATTTTATGGAGAGCTTATTAAAATTGATTGATGTCTGAGCTATAAATTATCTGGCTAATAAATTTATACTTAAAGGATCTTTTTCACTATTTTATACTAGATGCTGCGAGTGTTGTAAATGGCAGGAAGCGGGGTGAAGATCCAAACCACCCAAAGAGCAATGGACAGGACTATGTATAAAGTTTCCCTGCGTGATTGAATCAGAAATGAAGAGATCCGCAGGAAAACCAAGGTAACCGACATAGCCCGAAGAATTGCCAAACTTAAGTGGTAGTGGGCAGGGCACATTGCTCGCAGAACAGATTTCTGATGGAGCCGAAAGGTTCTCCTCACCACCTCGAGGTCACCTGAGGTTAAGGTTCATCTCTTCGCCACCCTCGGTTGACTGGTAGAGAATGCCTAAGGCATTAAGTCCGCCTTTGTACCTTTTTGTGCGAGAAGTTTAAATAAATAAATAAAGGTTCTGGAGTGGCGACCGCGTAGCGTAGAGACGTAGCGTTGGAAGGCCTTCCACAAGGCGGACCGACTACCTTGTGAAGGCCGCAGGAACTCGTTGGATGCGAGAAACGCCAAACCGGTCGAAGTGGACGTGCTTGGGGGAGACCTTTGTCCAGCAGTGGACGTCTTTCGGCTGAAATGATGATTATGATGATGATGAGGTGGAGATATCCCCCGCATGCGGATGGTATCGACCAATCAAATACACCCAAAATGAGACAGCAACCAATGGTTTTGTTTAATTTTAATCATTGATAAAGCCAAGTACGACACCGATTAAATACTATTGATAAGACAATTATTTTAAAGCAGATAACATAGTCGAAACTTCAATTACCGATGCTACAAACAAAAACTAAAATTACCGATGTCGCAAAAGAGCATAGTGTCCCCGCATGCGGTACCTACAGACATCTCCAGAAATCTCTTCATATCTGTATTTGAAACGTTAAGAGAAGCCTTAATTGTAAGTTATTTAATGCTATTAAGTGATGAACGAGTGTCGAGTTAGCACTTGCCTCTGCCACGGAGTATCAAAGATAGTCGGCGGCGGAATGTGGACGCATTACGTCCGAGTGTAACATTGATAATAAATCTTATCCCCTAGTTGACTTCGTGCTTCGTTTGCTAAGTGTGAGGTCTGACTGTGATTTTAATAATTTTCTTCGGGCTTAATATTAAAATTGAAGATCTGGGCTGAAAATGGTGACACAAGAACCTTTCGGTGACCTTAAATAACTTTGAGAGTTGCAAAGATGAAGGTGCCTATTAGGTATGCATACACTCATACAACAGCAGTGCGATTCTGTAACCATCTCATCGTGAAAACTTAGGTGAAGTGAGCGTGGAATGAGCTGTCAATAGTGTCAATTCCTAGCAAAAACAAACTCGCATCACCTAAGTTTTCACGGTGAGATTTTTACAGAATCGAGTAGCAGTCGATTAAAAATCATAAAAAGCCGTAAAAATCTTACCGTGAAAACTTAGGTGAAGTGAGCTGTCAAAAGTGACAATCCCTAGCATTAGGTGAAATGACAGCTCACTGTAAGCTCACTTTGTTTAAATTTCAACGGTGACGTTTTTTACAGAATAGACCTGCGGGTGTGATTAGGAACTCTCTTAGACGTGTCTGTTAACGTGCTAGAAATTATTCAGACAACGTTTTTTTGTAACTTAGAACGGAAATACTTACATAATGTTTGCTATTACCCTTAGCGAAAATTGTCTAAGTATCAAATTATTTCGCTATTTCTCTATCACTATAATTTACTAACTGACAGCTCCTCAAGCAGGACTCATTTTAAATGAAGCTGAGTTTTCTAGTAAGTGACGGGCTGTGTCTAGTTTTGCACTCGCCAGGCGGCTGCCTGACGGACTACCACGATAGATCGACGGCGGAATGTCGACGTATTACGTCCAAGTCTAACTTAGATATAAATCTAGAGTACCTATGACAGCCTATAGATTGATAATGTCGTTCGTAGATGCGGAAAACCGTTAAAGATTGTTAACTTTTTCTTGCCTTTCTGTCTTGTAACTATGTGTTTTCTGCCAACTGGTAAGGGGACCCTTGGAGTAGATAGCAGGAAAAATTGGAATGCCAAATCTATTTTAGTTTTAGCCTTTGTGGCCATCTTGGTAGGTTAGAAGTGAAATGAGGCAATCAGTAATTTAGTCATTCGTTTTACTGCAGTAAGACGGATGTTATCATTTCAATACTGAAAACTTAAAAAATGGAGACTTCAATGGCGATCGATTTGCAAGATATCGTAAAGCTGTTTTGGTCTGTCGATCACGCCATTCATTTACTTACTGCACTCCGTTGGCTTACTACTCTGTGATAGTTTTAAGTAGAATGTAAAGATATAAATCTTATCTGTTGCCCCCGTTGGTTGCACTTCACGGGGGGCGCACGATCCTCGCTGACCGGCCATTCTATTACATAGTGCGCTACTGTGCTAAATCGCATTTATGAACGCTTGCAAAAATTGTAAAGCGTAGAAACCTTTTTTGAACCTGTCATTCAGCTTTTTGTTGCCTCTTAATAAGAAGAATGAGTATGAATTTCAGATTTTCAGAAATAGGCGTGAAGGTTAATGGTTTCGTTAATACAGGTCTTTGCTGTTTTCACAGCTTTGAGCAGTCTTTAAAACAATCTTCGAATTATTCGTAGTCTTACCACGCATTGTTTGGAAAGCTCGTTGTGAGACTGATTTTGACTTAAAACTTCGATAAAGATCTACATTATGCTAAATAATCTCGCCCCATGTCCATATTGTACTCGTCTGTCTTCATGACAAAGCATACAAGTCCTTTTTAAAATGCCCTTCCATGTAACATATTAATTTATGATTCTGAGTGCTAATATAAAACTGCGATTGAGAGATACCGTCAGCGAGCGATTTGTCGACTTGTCGCATTACAAGTAACGATTTGTCGTTATGATCAGTGTGTGTTAATGTCGCAGCCTAACGTGGAACGATGAAAAATTGAACAGGGAAGGAACAACATTTATATCGCCGGACACCGTGGCTAAGTGGCTAATGGCTACTTTAACAAGTGCTGAAATTTTTACCATATCTGGATGTTTTCTCGTGGAAACGAGGGGTGAAGCTAGATTTTTGTTATCACCTTTTATGCTAGGTAAATAATATATTAAAATATATATAAGAAAATGTATTTCGTAGTAGGTATAAACTACACAAATAATATGTTATTATTTTAATTAATAATTATAATTACTTTTTAAAAATCAGATCAGGTTAAAGTAAATAGGTTTTCAATTTATTATAATTATCTCATCATTGACTTTATAAATAACGAAAATGTATGACACCATGGCACGTGCTCTGGTCCATTTTTCCCGTGTAATATGAGGGCGCGGGCGTGACAAATGCATAAACTTGATACCTGGCAGATCGTGACAATGCTCAAATCTAAATATTTGAATCATGGCACTGAAACTTGAAGTTACTACCTAAAATAACATGTTACAATGTCAACTTCAGATTTATAATGACATTCCCCATACAAACAGCTTTCAGACAAAAACTACATAGGTACCTATATAAGGACTATTTATATAGAACATATTGTGGGTCAGGCTGCCGTCGACTGCACCGATAAATCTTGGTCGGTACCTTCGCGTGCAGTGCTCGTGTTAACATCGATTGGTGACCAACAAACTGAACAACGAAAGCTCTCGATTTAAATGTAAATATTGCAATTAGAGCCTCCTTACACGCTTGCTCACCTAGCGATTCAGTGGGACTGTGGGACCGTTAGGTGCGATCGCAATGATCGCGACTGTACCCAGTGTACCTATTTAGTGTTGACTTAGTGTTGGGGCTTTAAATTTAAGACTTGCAAATATAGGAGCCATGTAGCTACGCTTTAGTACTTTCTAAGGACTTATTTCGGATGGACCAAATGTAGTCATCGAAGATGCGTTATTCTTTTGGACATACATCTGTAATAGCAGATACACCAAAAGAACAATTAGTAAGTTTCGCCGTGAGTTAATTATTTTAAGATAATTGAAATCTCAGCTTAACATAAATTTTCTCACATAAAAATGATAAAAAAACTGTGGGCATAGCGAAATCGCATTTTATGTTTTAACCATAAACCTCTGAAGCAGTTTTTATTGCTACAATTATTAAATTTAATTATAAATACTTAATATTCAACAATAAATAAAACATAATTATTAACATTAAAAAATAATTTATACCGAATAATAATAGTTTTGTGGTCATCTGTTTATTTTAACGATAGCTGCAGGAAATTAGTGCAAATAAAATGAAGAATTAACTGTACCAGAGAAGCAGCAAAACACTATAATTATATAATGCACCATTTATGTTAATTTAAGCAAGTTTTATGGTGCGGTATAATCATAGCGAGCTAATTATTTTTAAACAATTAAAATCATAGCTTAATGTTTTTCTCACATAAAAAGCTAAAGTAGTGCAGAGTTACGGATAAAAACGTGTTGGTACAGAGAAATTGCATTTTATTTTATCTTTTGTACCATAAAAGTGTGAAATAATGTTTAGTTCCATTAAAAATTATTATAGGTATTTGCCGAAATAGACCAGCAATGGACTGCTAAAGTCGCGAAAACTGTAAACATTAATTGAGCACACGATTCTAGACCTAGCCCATAGACATTTTTCATCGGATATAAAAAAAACCGGCCCTGTCATAGAAAAGTGCAATAACTAGGTACCTACATGGTAAAATTTTATGGAATAGCTAAAATGTATTTATTTATTTACCATTTATGTGGGTACACACATATATAAACAGACAAGAACAAAAACAGAACAGAAAAATAGGTACAAATGTGATGCTTATTTCATAAGAAATCTCTTCCAGCATACCTGCGATAGGACCATAGATAGAGAGACGTAGACAGCGTAAACTGAACTTTATTGTGTAGGATTTAAAGTTATTTTCCATAAACTCATATTTGTTTACATTTTTGGCAAATAAATCGCGAATGCGTATAATTACGGTGCTTGTTTACGTAGTTGCGTCGCGATTAGCATCAGTCATAAATAAGTGTATTCTATTTATATCATTATGGAAAGTGAGGAAGAGGAAAGTGGTGACGATGTGGAAATATTACGTAACTGCGAAGGAGATATTGATAAATCATTAGAACCAACAATTGTACGCCGTGAAGTAATCATACAAAATGAGAAGAGAGCAGCTGAAAGGAGAGAGAGAGTGAAATTAGCGATGATGAGGACTTTATTACTGTAAATAGAAGGAGACCCAAACGATTAATTAGAAGCACATCAATGGAGACACAAAATAAAAAGAGGGTAGATGCAAAAAAAGATAACGATGTAAATAATACCACGCAACATGAAGTATGTGTAACATCTTTAGAAAGTATACCTAAACCAATGGCATTAGCTAAATTATTAAGATCCGAAAACATAAAAAATGTAATTAGAATAAAATACAAGTTTTAATAAAGTTCTAATTCAATTTAAAGAAAAAGAAGATTCAATCAAATTATTAGAATGCCAAAAATTTAAAGATATGGGATGTAGATGTCAGTTAATAAATGAGTTGTTCCTATCCTATGGTGTTGTAAAAGGAGTAGATATGGACTTAAGTGAAAAGGAGCTATTGGATATATTTGAATGTAGTACTGAGGTGATATCTGTAAAGAGATTGAGACGTGTAGACTTTGAAGGCAAATGGGTTGATAGCGAATCAGTTAGAATTTGTTTTAAAAATAATAACCTGCCTGCTTATGTTTATGCATATGAGTGCCGATTCAAAGTTGAACCGTATGTGTTCCCTGTGACACAATGTTCGGGTTGTTGGAAATTTGGACACATAATAAAGTACTGTCCTACAAAGAAAAAAATATGTCCGACATGTGGGGGTAATCATGTTAACTGTGACACAATTACCATATCATGCCTTAATTGTAAGGGAAATCACTTTGTATTGGATAAAAATTGCCCTATGTTCATAAAAGAAAAGAGTATAAGGAAAATTATGAGTACAGAACAAGTCACATATAGAAAAGCCCTTCAGCTATTTATTGAACAACAGCGTGATACTACTTGTGTCCATAATAACTTGCAAACTTCAATTGATGCAGAATTAAGAAACGAATCGGAAACATTCAACAATGTGCTTTCCTTACATAAACATGAAGCAAATTCTAGCTGTTCTCAGTTAATACGAGAAGAAAACAAGGAGCAGTCAATACAAAAAGAAGTACCTCAACAACAAGAACATACGCCATATGAAGGAAAAAAAATGGAAATAATAATAATCAAAACGAAAGAAAATCTACAAGAAAGAAGCAGAATAGGATAGAAACACCAATAGAAGAAGATTTAGGTTGTTTTGATTCACAAAATGAAGAACAAAGTTATCAGAGGGATGAAGAATTACTTTACAAATTTGAAATAAAGAAATTCCTAATTAAATTAAATAGAACAATTGTATCAGAAGGAACGTTTGAAGATAAAATATTATTGTTTTTTAAAATTGTATGTGAAGAATTAAGGAAGATTGTAGTAAGTTGTTTTATGAAAGGAAATTTTCTAGCCAAATTCATTAATTTTATAAATGGATAATTTAAATAAAAATATTAGAATTAATATAATTCAATGGAATTCACAAAGTCTACGGCCTAAACTAAGTTCATTCACAGAAATATTATACAAACTAAATATTCACATAGCAATCCTGAGTGAAACATGGTTAGATAGGGAATGTGACCTTCATGTGAGTGGATATAACATATATCGAAAAGACAGGCTCGATTCTTATGGAGGGGTTGCGATTTTTGTACATAAATCCATACAATCACACTTGCTTTCACGTCATCTTTCAAACACAGGTATAGAGGTAGTGAGTGTTAAATTAATTAATTGTAAAGATTTAGTAAACGTGGTTTCACTATATTGTCCATCTTCTATCTCTACACAACCTTCAGACTGGGAACAGTTATTTTCTTTATTTTCTAAAAAGACATTGATAGCTGGCGATTTCAATGGACACCATGTCAACTGGTCAACTAAAACTGATACGAGAGGCACTCATATAATGGATACATCCCTGGAAAGCTCTTTTATTTATCTAAATGATTGTAGTCATACAAGAATTAAATTAGTTAACGGGTTCTTACAGACAACGTCGCCAGATATATCTTTTGCTTCCTCTGACATTGCTATAGAATTTGACTGGAAAGTGATTAATGAGAACCTGGGTAGTGACCACCTAATGATTAAAATGACAATCAATATTACTGATGATTTCACTGCTTCTAAAAAAAGAAATTATAAAAAAGCAGATTGGAAAAAATATCGGGACTTTTTATCAAAAATATCACTTCCAGAAGTTAGTAACGTGCAAGAAATGTACAATCTTTTTCTAGATAATATAATTACAGCCGCTGATAAATACATTCCAACTATTAAAAGTTGTTCTAAGCCCGCTCAAGTATTTCAACCAAAAAACTATTGGACGCCTGAGCTATCCCATATAATCGCACAACGTAGGTTAGCTTTGTCAGATTTTCGACGCAACCCCACTCCTGATAATTTAACTAAATTAGAAAGAAAAATATCAGAATCTCATAAAATGACACAAAAAGCGAGATCATTAGGATGGCAAAGATTTTGTGATTCCATTGATGAGACGGTGTCAGCTTCTGAAATGTGGCGTCGTATGCGATGGATAAAAGGCTATAAACAATCAGTGAATTATCCCCCGATTGAAAAACAAAAAGAATTACTACGTTCCTTGACACCTGATTATGTTCCAAATAAAATACCCGAATTTATGTCCAAAAATGATATGTTAGAATGCGATTTTAATATGGAGGAGTTAGAGAATTGTTTAAAGAAAAAGGATACCGCATCGGGCGAGGACGGGGTTTCTTACTCTATGATTTATAATCTACCCAGGATAGCCAAAACCTACTTACTCAACTTATATAATAAAATTTTCAGATCTGGTATTTTGCCTACTCAATGGCGTAATATTCAAATAATACCAATTCCTAAAGTTAACAGCACTTCAGAAGATACTAAATTAAGGCCCATATCTTTGATATCGTGCTTATGTAAAATCTTTCATTTAATGTTAGCAAAACGGTTGGAATGGTTTGCAGAAAAAAGTAAAATATTATCACCATACACTGTTGGCTTTCGAAAATCGTTGTCCAGTCTAGATTCATTGGTTCGCTTAGTTAACTATATACAGATTGGTTTTACTAAAAACATCCCCACTTTAGCATGTTTCTTGGACATTCAGAACGCGTACAACAATGTCTCAATTGATGCAGCAGTTAATATTTTAGATGAACTTCAAATCGGGTCACAGATCTGTTCTTACATTTGGGCCTTTTTGAGTGAAAGGTATTTAAAAATGAAATCAGATAATAGTAACGCCATAACCGTGCGATGGACTAACAAGGGATTAGCCCAAGGAGATCCATTGTCTCCGTTACTTTTTAATTTAATTACATACAAAGTTTTCCAGCTACCTGTTAATATAATAGTGTCACAATACGCAGACGATTTTGTTATTTATATAAAGGATAAAGATATTAAGAAATGTGAAAAGTATATACAAAATTCATTAGATTATATTGTCAAGAGTTTAGCTGGCCTTGGTCTAGAACTGTCTGCAACCAAATCTACATATTGTGTGTTTAGCAGGGGCAGACGTAGAATACTACCGGTTCTTAAAATTAATGAACAGACACTTACCTTTTCAGAATTTACAAAATATTTAGGTATGTGGTTGGATCGTAGTTTACGTTGGGGAAAACACATAAATGAAATTGTAAGTAAATGCTTAAAATATTTGAATATATTAAAAATATTAACAGGGAGTTCTTGGGGTGTTCATACAAAACATATACGTAGATTATACATATCCTTAATTCGGAGTCGATTGGATTATGGTTCCTTTATTTATGATTGCAGTGCGAAATCTCACGTTTCTAAATTAGATAAACTTCAAAACCAAGCTTTACGTATCATAGGAGGTTATATAAAGAGCTCTCCTATTCACGTCATGGAGTCTGACTTATGTATTCCCCCATTATTTTTAAGAAGACAATTTTTAGCATACAAATATTGTATTAAAATAATGTCATGGTCGAATAGTAGTACAGTTGGTCTTTTGTCAGAATTGAGTGCACTTTGTCTAACCTCCTATTGGGAAAATAAAAAAAAGCCCTTACTAGTAAAAGCATATAATGATACGAAACATTTAGAAATTGTATCCTCAATTATTCTTAGAATGTTTAGTTTAGAAATATGGACAACTCGTATTAAGATGAATGTAGTTATAACTGATCTTGAATGTTTGAGCAGTGCTAAATCAAAATATAACCCAAACAGCCTGTTGATTGATGTCCTAATGGAATTAAATAACAATTATTGTGGATGGCACAAAATATTTACTGATGGATCAAAAAGCAGTCAGGGCTTAGGAGCAGGTTTATACGATCAAAATTTGGGTAGAAGATTAGGTTTTAGAATAAATTGTAAAATATCAATCATGTCACTGGAACTTATTGCAATATTTAAAGCAGTAGAATACGTTTTGGATCAAAATCTAAATAAAGTCGTAATATTTTCAGACAGTAAAAGTGCACTGCAACATATAGCTCGATGTGCCTCTGGTTATAGCAGAGGTGCATCGATAGCGTATGATATTTTAAAGGGGTTAAATACTCTAATTAAAAATAATATAGAATTTAAATTGCAATGGGTCCCAGCACACATTGGACTACGTGGTAACGAGGAGGCTGACCGTTTATCTAAATCAGCCGTAGTAGATGGTACTCTCATTAGCTATACACCCGATTATTGGGAATACATAACACAATTTAAATCAGTATGTTTTAATTCTTGGAAACAATATTTTAACAATATTTCATTAAACAAAGGTATTTGGTATAGAAGTATTCAAGGTCAACCATCTCGAGTGCCCTGGTTTGATAGTACTATTTTTAGTAGAAAATATGTTAGATTAATTTTAAGACTCCGCTCTGGACACTACCCATCGGCAAAGTTTGCATTCCTTATGAAAAAAAGCGATTCTCCGAATTGCACAGTGTGCAATAAAGTCGAGGATGTACAACATTTGCTGATGGATTGTGTCCGAAATAAAGATGTACGTGAATCACTCATGATCGAGCTAAAACTAAATAGGTTAGATGTAGGTTTAATACAGTCAATTTTATCTTTACCATGTTCAGAGACCACTAAAAAATTTTGTGAGTTAATGACAGTACCTGTTGAGTGATTCACTTTCTTTGAACTATTAGTACTAATAATAATCCAAATAGATGTTAAGATAGATAATAAAATTCGATGTATGTAGATGTATCGTAAAAGGGTACAATGGGGTTGGCATGTCTGTAAGATAAAAACCCCTAAATAAAAACAGAATAAAAAAAAAAAAAAAAAAAATCGCGAATGCAGATTACCTACCACAGGGATGAACACTTTTACTGATGTCCTATGATAGTCTAGAGTAAATAAACCTAAACTATTCAAGGCAAACTTTTCATAAAATGTCCGCATAGATCTTCAAATTGAAAATTCCATTCCACTTGAGCTATATTAGACCTGGTGGACGTACGGTCCGCCTGCCAATACCAATTGCCGTCGATGCCCATTGTACCCATACCGGTAACCAGTAGTAACCACTAATGGGTACCAAGCTGGTATAAGATTTATTCCTATCTTATCTGAATAGATTGCCTACGGTTATAGATTAGTACGACGATATCCAGCGCGTTTGATTTGCCTGTAACTCCATAGACTCCCATACATTGTTAACTATTTCCCATTTAGTAAAGATTCCGGTTCAACTGCAGATTGAATATTTAAACTAACATGATAGCAAATTGAGTTTAACTGGTATCGGTAATTTAACAGTTAGCCCGAGGAGTGTATTGTTTTAATATCTGATTGTTGAATGCGAGTGTTCCTATTTGCAGTAAATCTATTATTTAATGGTACGTGAATTTCAGTTAGTTATCGATAGTCTGTGTTGCTTGTTCATTTGTGAATGCGCATAACTAGATTAAAGGTGACCTTTCTCATAGACATTTTTCGTAGCATAACATAATATCGTGCTTGGTTCCTCCAAAGGGTTAACAGGCAGAGGTGGGCTGTAGTAGGTACAGACGCCAGCACATCAAGCTACCCGACTAGCTCACCGTCCGATCAGGACCAGGACCGTGCCGGACGGCGCGTACGTGTTCCACGCGCGCCTCAATGAGATGTCAGCATCAGCAGAAGGGGCCCGTCAGGGCCGAAGCCTGCCGGGTCAGCGGGATTGTCCGAAAGGGTCACCGCTAGCTCGGAACAAAAAGGGCTAAGGAAGGAACACGGGTGGGTTTTAGTCAGTAAGAGTCTGACACTCCCTTCCGCTCCACCCAGAGCGGGAGGGGTCCTTTGATGATGTCCCATCCTGAAAAAAAAAAAGCTACCCGAAACTCTCAAATTTCTCTATTCAATTTTGAACCTTATGCATTGGTGATAAAGTTGAAAATCTATTATAGAAAAATTTCACATTTTAGTAGCTTGATGTGCTGGCGTCTGTACACCCACATTTTGCCAATTATGTTCAAATCCCGTGTGATAGGGGTGAGCCTAATGCCTAATGAATCCAGACTTCGAACTGTGAAATTTCTCGTGGAAAAACACAATAACACTTTGCACGACCTGAAAATCTAACCCAGAACCTCATGCTGAGCAGTAGCGCTTGCAACCACTGGACCAATGAGGCAGTCATTTTTCCTTTTACTCAAAAGTGGTCCTTATGTTGTCAAGCCTCGCATGAAAATAATTAAGAATTTCAGTACACTCATCTTTCATTGTAGCATAGTATAAAGTAGATCAACAAAAAAAACCTCACTAAACCATAAACATGATTGTTATTACTTACTAAATGAGACTACGAAATTCGCCGCTTCCTCGCCGTAACGAGCATGAAACGGAAGCCAGGCATAAACCGCAATTACAAGACCATACGCGATGCAAATTGTCCATAATTATATGTTAGAACACTATAAAAGCTTGTAATATGAAGAAACGCCATCGTTATGTAATGATTATAAAACTAATTAGAACATGTGTATAAAGTTATATTCTGAGGGAAGGTCTTATGTCTGATAACTTTGTGCGGTCTTCAACTTTTCTTGTGAATCGTAGTAAAATAAACATTACTTCGCACCTCTGAGCAACTTGCACTTTTATGATCGTTAGTTATCATAAAAATTAAACTATCAACATTCTTAATAAAAAGCACTTTAGGTACCTATCTACTTCAGATTAAATTGAAAATAGGTAAATAAAAAAGCATCCATTTGTTTCTTCTCTGCTGAAGCTTGCCGGCATCATCAAAGCTCTTAAGCAATCCCTATAAACAATTATAATTTATAAGGAGCAATACCTTATAAAGCAATATCAGCATAACTGCAACCATCGTCGTTTCGAACACTTTCGAGTGTGAACCCGTGACGTGAATATTAATGAACACGAATCCAGGTTTACATATTCACATATTTTAGCGTGAAATTATACCTTGGTGATATGTGACATACTCGTAATATGTACCGCCGGCCGGCGCAAGCACAAGTTATCTTTTCTATTGTGTTACATGTGACTGTGTGTTTCTAGTTTGATTTCCGCGTCTAGACAAATTTAACGCCCATTCGACCCATGGTTCATGTTTAATGAATTGCATAAGTAAGGCTGCACAAATCTCTGGGGCAAGGTGTGTACCATTAACTTTTATCGTGATATTTATGTCCCCCCTAATGTGAGGAGTTAGTGCGCACATTAACAAGTTAATCTCTCCATTACCCGATGTCTCCGGCTGTGCATAAACTTGTTACGAATGTACTTCGATATGAAACTAAATAACGTTATAATTTTAATTACCTATGCACAAAGACTCATTTACGTGTCACCCACCATTTCCTTCTACTTACCTAGTAAATTCTTTAAACAAAATCGAAATCGGTTGATCCGTTCGGGAGCTACGATGCCACACACACACACATAGACACGTCAAACTTATATCACCCCGTCGTTTTTGCGTCAGGTGTTAAAAACAATGGTTACAAGTTACAGTAATGGTTAACAGTTACAGAAAAACCCCAGTTGTTGGTATTTGTACTATTTGATATGAGAAATGGAACTACCTACTATATCTACCTACAAGACGAACGGTATCATGAAGTTTACATCCAGTAAATCTTCAGATTATCTCAGTAATGTGCACATTGCCAACTGTAGTGGTACCTAACGTTTTATAGTCCTTACCCATGAGTTAACGGTCCAGCAGAGCCTTATAAATCTAAATCCCTAAAAGTACAGTGGGTCCGCATAAACGGTCGTGGGTTCAAACTCTGATAATAATTATTAACCTGAAACTTTTCCACTTACCTACTGTAATTCCTCTTAGATTAGTTCTATCATCTAAAAAGAAAATGTCTGTCTTTACAGGTGTACCGAAGAAAGTGGCCAGTACCTACTGGAAACTACAACAACAACTACTTAAGAAAAATATAAATAAGGTAAGATTTAATAGTTTTTTTTTCAAAAAAATCACATTCAGATTAAACTAGCTGACCCGACAGACAATGTCCTGTCCAATTTTCTATAATTTATAGAAAACTTCGATAGAAAAATGGACAGTTTTCCCCGAATTTGTAAATTTTTCGGGCAATTTTTTAATTTTTTGTTTCCATAAAAAACCAATTCGGACTATTACAACAAAAAAAAACGCCAAATCGGTCCAGCCATTCTTAACTGATGCGCTTACAAAAGAACAGAATTCAATTTTTATTTATATAGATAAAAAAAAACCTTCCTGATAGTATGTAGAATTAATGTTTGCATCATTACATACTACTACCTACTACAAAAGACAAATACGAGTACATACTATCAAAATTAGTTCAGTAAGTTTTGAGAAAGGGCTGGAGTATAATTAACTACCAGACACAATAATTGTATAGAAGGTCCAGATTTGCATTAAAATATCTGCGTCGTGGGGGTTCCACCTACACGTCAAGCATTTTACTAAAGAACATGATAGCCCAGTAATGTGTCTTAAGGGGCTTACAGGACCTAAACGCAAAAAACGTAAGTTTTAGAAACAATAAAAATATAATTATGATCGACTACAGTAAACAAAATCAAAAAAAATACATGATATTCTTCAGGATATATGCTAGGTTGTTAGTGTGTTGAAAACATAATACAACTAATTTGATACGATAGAAAAAAATCATGAAGATACCTCTAAAAACTTACTTTTTACAATAAAATACTAATATACATACAATCATTCTGATTTTTTGTCAGATTATTCTACAAACAACATACTAAAACACTAGTGTTTTAATTTTTTAGTCCAAACAATAGATTTTTTATAATTAAATAATTGTTTCATATTTTGCAATAAATTACCAGTGTTGTGTCATCGCGCTTCTCTTTCTTTTCTATGCAGTCCAGCAATGACCGCACTTTAGGTCATGTAAGCCCCTTAAAATTACGAGAATTGCCTCTAAGATATCTGACTTCAGAAACTGCTCCATTTGTTGTTTAGCCAGACGCCAAATAAAGTTTGGAACAGATACCATTTTGTTTTTATTGTAAAAATAAAGTTTTTAGAGGTATTTTCGTGTTTTTTTTTCTATCATATCAAATTAGTTGTATTATGTTTTTAACACACTATCTAGCGTATATCTTGAAGAAAATCATATATTTTTCTTATTTTGTTTACTGTAGTCGATCATATACTTTTATTGTTTCTAAAACTTGCGTTTTTTTTCGTTTAGGTCCTGTAATCCCCTTAAGAATGTTCGCAGTCTGATCTCTCTCAATCTGTCAAAAATATCTCTAATTTTCTTGCATTTTTGACATTGATTGTCGCTGAGATAAGATGACAACTAGATTTTGAACGTTTTTATTTATGGGAATTGGAGTTGGAATAACAAACATACATCTATGATATTTACCATAGTTTATTGAATTAATTTAGTTACAGACGCCAGCACATCAAGTTACTACAATCTGGCAAATTTCTTTAATAGATTTTCATCTTTATCGCTGAAGCCTAAGGTTCAAAGTTGATTGGGAAAATTTGACAGTTTCGGATAGCTTGATGTGCTGGCATCTGTACATGCTGAAAAATATGGTAATATATTGTTACTTTGTGACAATCAACCCTTTGACAACCATGGTTATTTGACTGTCGTAACGTTCAGTCGTTCTAACTACACAACAAAACTCGTCAACTTTACCTAATCGCTACTGAATTTGCGAAGATACATTGTTTAACACTTTTCCCACGACATAATTGTAATTAGAAATAGTTAGGTTTGAGATGCATAACTTCATCGTAAAATATGATAATTATCTGCTGTGCATCTGACGCCATTTGTTACGACCTCATTTAGCTAGTTAGCGCTTAGGTAGGTATACCACACTTAAGTTTAACGCAGCTATAACAGAACGTCATTGTAGCCGTAGCGACTCGTAAATAGATAACTTTTATTATCTTTATATTGAAACCGTTGAATAGTAAAGTGAGCTTGAGGTGCATCTTAAAATAATGTTAGTTGTAAATTTTTACAAGCATTACGACTTGTAAAAATATTGTGATAGTATAATATTGCAGAATACTTAATCTTGATGCTTATGCAATTTATTGGACCAGATATTCTTGTTTACGTGGGAAACATAATTATATTCCCACGTAAACACGAATATCTGGTCCAGCCAGGTGTTCATTAACACTACGGTACACTAAACGTCCCCAGACGTAATAACAATAAAACCTCTATTGTGTGTCGTTCAGTGTCCTTCCACCGATTAATATGAAATAGCCTTTAATTTACAAAGCCAACGACACTTAATGTTCCATCATTTAAATAATAAATGTCACATTTTCAAAAACGGTTATAAGCACTATCCGGAGTCAAATTGAATTAGCTAGGGAAACTCCATAGACGTGATGGCTATCGATATACAAACATGATCAAACTAACTAAACTAATATTAATTAATTTAGTTAGTTTGTTTGTTTGTTTGTTTGTTGTTGTTGTTGTTTGTTAGTTTGTTGTTTTGTTTTTGTGTTGTATGGTGTGGAAAAACTCATTGAATTATCAATGAGTTTTTTTCGGGGTCATCAACCGCAGATAGTGTAGTCTCTTGAAATATCAGTATGAAAAATCAGTTTTCTTTTAGTAAAACTTCGCAGACGTGATTGGTTACTAAGCACGATAAAACAAAAAAAAAACAGCTTTTCTCAACTCATACTTCAAGTAACAAGAGTACCAACAACGGTCGTTGACTCCAAAAAAAGTCATATTTTTTTTAGTTTGTCTTAGGCTAATTTTGTTTAATCCTGTATATTCTATTACACAGCGCTTATCGAAATCATCATCTGCCTAGCCTTTTCCCAACTATGCTGGGGTCGGCTTCCAGTCTAACCGGATGCAGCTGAATACCAGTATCTTACATGGAGCGACTGCCTATGAGACCTCCACAACCCAGTTACTGGGTAATACGATACCCCTTGGTAAGACTGGTTGTCAGACTTTCGGGACCCGTAACGACTGTCAAAGATCCACGAATGACAGCCGGGACCAACGGCTTAACGTGCTTTCCGAAGCATAAAGGGGTCACGGTATGTAAAGATGGTCACCCAGCCACAGACCAACCGCGGCAAGCGTAGCTTAACCGGATCGGTCGACCAGTGCGGCTGTTATTATTTTGCCACGCGTAAATAACAATATAATTTGATTGAACTTTAAGAAGCCATAATAGGTACTGTCTGTTAGATATATTTATTACTTAACAAACAGTCCGTGATCAAACCTATAAAAGTATCGTAACTGATGTTACAGTAATTAAGCCACAATAAACACGTAAGCTCATTTCGAACGCTTTCTCCTTCGTCTGTAACATCTTCGTGGTAAAATTCATGGATTTTTCCTCGTGCGTGTGGCGGGTACATTTCCTTTCATTTTGGCTGTACAGTCACCTGCAAAAGTGAAAATACTCAGTGAGCAGTACCTACGAGTAATTTTTGAAGTGAAAACTTATTTAGGCGCGTTGGGCATTTTTTGAGATGGGCAATAACCATTGAACTCGCGCCACTTTTACCGGAAGCGACACCGCGCATGTTTTGTTTTTAAGATAATTATTATTAAAAGAACACCCGCTTCGGATGTGTTCTCGGCTGTCCTCGGGATATACTCGGTTTTAATGCCCGATATGTCAGTGAGTGATGGCAAAGTATTCTGTTTGTGTTTTGTTTTCACTTCTGTCGGCACTCTCCGGGAGTGCCACTGTATTTTTTTTTTATTAATACCAGTTTAATTATTGTCCCACTGCAAGGCAAAAGCCTCTTCTCAAACAGAGAAGGCACGAGCATTAATCACCACGCTAGCTCAAGATTTGTTGGCGATTTTACTTTATGTCCAGATTTCCTCACGATATTCCTTGATCGATGTCAGTCATGCCAAGATAAACTAAGAATGTTTAACTAACCTTAGAACTAACCTTAGAATTCGGTTTCGTTAAATATCATAATCAGCCTATAATGTTCCGACAGCGGGACACAGGCAACAGGCATCCTCTCTGTGAGAAGGAGTGGGCCGTAATCCACCTCGCGGGCCCAGTTCGGGTTGCTAGATGTCACATGTCTTTGAATTTTTGGTTCTAGGACATGTCGGTTGATTTATTACCTAAGAATTTGGTTTCGTTAAACAATTATGTAGATCATTATTTTTCTCAAAGCGCTGTCTTAGTCTGTGCAATTTGGTATTTCGTAACGTAATGAGTAGGTACGTGTTATTTTCCCGGGTGTAATCTGTATCATTAACGTTTATTTATTTATTTATTTATTTATTTAAGGACAACCAACAAAGCATACACCAAAAATACATGTTAAAATCCCCATGTTATTATAACATTTTATAGTGTAGCCTTAATTAAAGGCTGCCACGGCATGCATTAAACATAGGATTAGGAAATATAGTTACAAAACATATTTAACTTATATATACAGACTAGTATTTGGGCGTTGCGCGAGCTGCAAGCAGCTCGCGGGGTCGTGTTTTTGAGGAGTATTTCTTACCCTTGTAAAAAGTATTTGGGCGTTGCGCGAGCTGCAAGCAGCTCGCGGGGTCGTGTTTTTTAGGGGTATTTCTTACGATGGGGGGAGGGGTGAAGGGGGGGAGAGGGGGAGTTTTGAAAAATGATTTTGACCAACTCTGGGCCCCTTGATATGAAACTGAAAAAAAAAAATGTTCCAAGTCTCTCAACTTCCGAGATCTACCTAGAGCGGGGGAGAAGGGGGGCAAGGGGGGCAACTTTGAAAAATGGTTTTTACTTTTCCGAGCCTCCTCTATACGAATCCGTAAAAAAACAAAACCCAGGTTTCTTAATTTCCGAGATACGATGGGGGAAGGGGTGAAGGGGGGGAGAGGTGGGAGTTTTGAAAAATGATTTTGACCAACTCTGGGCCCCTTGATATGAATCTGAAAAAAAAAAATGTTCCAAGTCTCTTAACTTCCGAGATCTACCTAGAGGGGGGGGGGAGAAGGGGGGCAAGGGGGCAACTTTGAAAAATGGATTTTACTTTTCCGAGCCTCCTCTATACGAATCCGTAAAACAACAAAACACGGGACTCTTAGTTTCCGAGATACGATAGGGATGGGGGAGAGTGGGGTGGAATGGAAAAGGGGAGGTTTGAATTTTGAAAAATGGTTTTTACTTTTCCGAGCCTCCTCTATACGAATCCGTAAAAAAACAAAACCCAGGTTTCTTAATTTCCGAGATACGATGGGGGGGAGGGGGGGGAAGGGGGGGTGTTTTGAAAAATGATATTGACCAACTCTGGGCCCCTTGTATGAATCTGAAAAAAAATATGTTCCAAGTCTCTTAACTTCCGAGATCTACCTCTAGAGGGGGGGGAGAAGGGGGGCAAGGGGGGCAACTTTGAAAAATGGATTTTACTTTTCCAAGCCTCCTCTATACGAATCCGTAAAACAACAAAACACGGGACTCTTAGTTTCCGAGATACGATAGGGATGGGGGAGAGTGGGGTGGAATGGAAAAGGGGAGGTTTTAGTTTTGAAAAATGGTTTTTACTTTTCTGAGCCTCCTCTATACGAATCCGTAAAAAAACAAAACCCAGGTTACTTAATTTCCGAGATAAGATGGGGGGAGGGGTGAAGGGGGGGGGAGAGGGGGAGTTTTGAAAAATGATTTTGACCAACTCTGGGCCCCTTGATATGAATCTGAAAAAAAACAATGTTCCAGGTCTCTTAACTTCCGAGATCTACCTAGAGGGGGGGGGGGGAGAAGAAGGGCAAGGGGGCAACTTTGAAAAATGGATTTTACTTTTCCAAGCCTCCTCTATACGAATCCGTAAAACAACAAAACACGGGACTCTTAGTTTCCGAGATACGATAGGGATGGGGGAGAGTAGGGTGGAATGGAAAAGGGGAGGTTTGAATTTTGAAAAATGGTGTTTACTTTTCCGAGCCTCCTCTATACGAATCCGTAAAAAAACAAAACCCAGGTTTCTTAATTTCCGAGATACGATGAGGGGAGGGGTGAAGGAGGGAGAGGCGGGAGTTTTGAAAAATGATTTTGACCAACTCTGGGCCCCTTGATATGAATCTGAAAAAAAAAAAATGTTCCAAGTCTCTCAACTTCCGAGATCTACCTAGAGGGGGGAGGGGGGATAAGGGAGGCAAGGGGGGCAACTTTGAAAAATGGATTTTACTTTTCCGAGTCTCCTCTATACGAATCCGTAAAACAACAAAACACGGGACTCTTAGTTTCCGAGATACGATAGGGATGGGGGAGAATGGGGTGGAATGGAAAAGGGGAGGTTTGAATTTTGAAAAATGGTTTTTACTTTTCCGAGCCTCCTCTATACGATCCGTAAAAAACAAAACCCAGGTTTCTTAATTTCCGAGATACGATGGGGGGGGGAGAGGGGGGAGTTTTGAAAAAATGATTTTGACCAACTCTGGGCCCCTTGATATGAATCTGAAAAAAAAAGTGTTCACAGTCCTAGAGGGGGGAGAAGGGGGGCAAGGGGGGCAACTTTGAAAAATGGATTTTACTTTTCCGAGCCTCCTCTATACGAATCCGTAAAACAACAAAACACGGGACTCTTAGTTTCCGAGATACGATAAAGGGGGGGGAGAGTGGGGTGGAAAAGGGGAGGTTTGGGATTTTTCCCATACTCGTGAGAGTTACTTCAATACGAATCTGTAAAAATATACCCACCTCCATCGAGCTTTATATAGTATACTAATGTTCCAAGTCTTAACTTCCGAGATCCGCCTAAAGGGGGGAGAAGGGGGAGAGAATGGGGGGAATTTTGAAAAATGGTTGTTACTTTTCCGAGCCTCCTCTATACGAATCCGTAAAAAAACAAAACCCAGGTTTCTTAATTTCCGAGATACGATGGGGGGAGGGGTGTAGGGGGGAGAGGGGGGAGTTTTGAAAAATGATTTTGACCAACTCTGGGCCCCTTGATATGAATCTGAAAAAAAAATGTTCCAAGTCTCTCAACTTCCGAGATCTACCTAGAGGGGGGAGGGGGGATAAGGGAGGCAAGGGGGGCAACTTTGAAAAATGGATTTTACTTTTCCGAGCCTCCTCTATACGAATCCGTAAAAAAACAAAACCCAGGTTTCTTAATTTCCGAGATACGATGGGGGGAGGGGTGAAGGGGGGGAGAGGTGGGAGTTTTGAAAAATGAATTTGACCAACTCTGGGCCCCTTGATATGAATCTGAAAAAAAAATGTTCCAAGTCTCTTAACTTCCGAGATCTACCTCTAGAGGGGGGGAGAAGGGGGGCAAGGGGGGCAACTTTGAAAAATGGATTTTACTTTTCCGAGCCTCCTCTATACGAATCCGTAAAACAACAAAATACGGGACTCTTAGTTTCCGAGATACGATAGGGATGGGGGAGAGTGGGGTGGAATGGAAAAGGGGAGGTTTGAATTTTGAAAAATGGTTTTTACTTTTCCGAGCCTCCTCTATACAAATCCGTAATAAAACAAAACCCAGGTTTCTTAATTTCCGAGATACGATGGGGGGAGGGGAGAAGGGGGGGGAGTTTTGAAAAATGATTTTGACCAACTCTGGGCCCCTTGATATGAATCTGAAAAAAAAAATGTTCCAAGTCTCTTAACTTCCGAGATCTACCTAGAGGGGGGGGAGAAGGGGGGCAAGGCGGCAACTTTGAAAAATGGTTTTTACTTTTCCGAGCCTCCTCTATACGAATCCGTAAGAAAACAAAACCCAGGTTTCTTAATTTCCGAGATACGATGGGGGGAGGGGTGAAGGGGGGGGGAGAGGGGGGAGTTTTTAAAAATGATTTTGACCAACTCTGGGCCCCTTGATATGAATCTGAAAAAAAAAAATGTTCCAAGTCTCTTAACTTCCGAGATCTACCTAGAGGGGGGGGGGAGAAGGGGGGCAAGGGGGCAACTTTGAAAAATGGTTTTTACTTTTCCGAGCCTCCTCTATACGAATCCGTAAAAAAACAAAACCCAGGTTTCTTAATTTCCGAGATACGATGGGGGGAGGGGTGAAGGGGGGGAGAGGGGGGAGTTTTGAAAAATGATTTTGACCAACTCTGGGCCCCTCGATATGAATCTGAAAAAAAAAATGTTCCAAGTCTCTTAACTTCCGAGATCTACCTAGAGGGGGGGGAGAAGGGGGGCAAGGGGGCCACTTTGAAAAATGGATTTTACTTTTCCGAGCCTCCTCTATACGAATCCGTAAAACAACAAAACACGGGACTCTTAGTTTCCGAGATACGATAGGGATGGGGGAGAGTGGGGTGGAATGGAAAAGGGGAGGTTTGAATTTTGAAAAATGGTTTTTACTTTTCCGAGCCTCCTCTATACGAATCCGTAAAAAAACAAAACCCAGGTTTCTTAATTTCCGAGATACGATGGGGGGAGGGGGGGAAAGGGGGGTGTTTTGAAAAATGATATTGACCAACTCTGGGCCCCTTGTATGAATCTGAAAAAAAATATGTTCCAAGTCTCTTAACTTCCGAGATCTACCTCTAGAGGGGGGGAGAAGGGGGGCAAGGGGGGCAACTTTGAAATATGAATTTTACTTTTCCAAGCCTCCTCTATACGAATCCGTAAAACAACAAAACACGGGACTCTTAGTTTCCGAGATACGATAGGGATGGGGGAGAGTGAGGTGGAATGGAAAAAGGGAGGTTTTAGTTTTGAAAAATGGTTTTTACTTTTCTGAGCCTCCTCTATACGAATCCGTAAAAAAACAAAACCCAGGTTACTTAATTTCCGAGATAAGATGGGGGGAGGGGTGAAGGGGGGGAGAGGGGGAGTTTTGAAAAATGATTTTGACCAACTCTGGGCCCCTTGATATGAATCTGAAAAAAACAATGTTCCAGGTCTCTTAACTTCCGAGATCTACCTAGAGGGGGGGGGGAGAAGGGGGGCAAGGGGGCAACTTTGAAAAATGGATTTTACTTTTCCGAGCCTCCTCTATACGAATCCGTAAAACAACAAAACACGGGACGCTTAGTTTCCGAGATACGATAGGGAGGGGGGAGAGTGGGGTGGAAAAGGGGAGGTTTGGGATTTTTCCCATACTCGTGAGAGTTACTTGTATACGAATCTGTAAAAATATACCCACCTCCCCCTTCACCATCTGGGAGAACAATTATGTCAGTGAGTGAGTGGTAATCGAGCTTTATATAGTATAACTAGTATTTGGGCGTTGCGCGAGCTGCAAGCAGCTCGCGGGGTCGTGTTTTTGAGGAGTATTTCTTACCCTTGTAAAAAGTATTTGGGCGTTGCGCGAGCTGCAAGCAGCTCGCGGGGTCGTGTTTTTGAGGAGTATTTCTTACGATGGGGGGAGGGGTGAAGGGGGGAGAGGGGGGAGTTTTGAAAAATGATTTTGACCAACTCTGGGCCCCTTAATATGAATCTGAAAAAAAAAATGTTCCAAGTCTCTTAACTTCTGAGATCTACCTAGAGGGGGGGAGAAGGGGGGCAAGGGGGGCAACTTTGAAAAATGGATTTTACTTTTCCGAGCCTCCTCTATACGAATCCGTAAAAAAACAAAACCCAGGTTTCTTAATTTCCGAGATACGATGGGGGGAGGGGTGAAGGGGGGAGAGGGGGAAGTTTTGAAAAATGATTTTGACCAACTCTGGGCCCCTTGATATGAATCTGAAAAAGAAAATGTTCCAAGTCTCTTAACTTCCGAGATCTACCTAGAGGGGGGGGAGAAGGGGGGCAAGGGGGGCAACTTTGAAAAATGGATTTTACTTTTCCGAGCCTCCTCTATACGAATCCGTAAAACAACAAAACACGAGACTCTTAGTTTCCGAGATACGATAGGGAGGGGGGAGAGTGGGGTGGAAAAGGGGAGGTTTGGGATTTTTCCCATAGTCGTGAGAGTTACTTGTATACGAATCTGTAAAAATATACCCACCTCCCCCTTCACCATCTGGGAGAACAATTATGTCAATCAGTGAGTCAGTGGTAATCGAGCTTTATATAGTATAACTAGTTATTATATTATATAATTATATAGTTTTAAGTGAACGAGAAAACAAAAGAAACCACACTATTAATTTTTCACTCTTAAGATAAAGCCCTATACAAGGCAGCCTTGAACTTATGTAAAGAGTAAGACATATCAATATCTACGCTGGGTGAGCATGACAGGCGACAAAATTGAATCTGCATTCTGTTAATGGTGGAAAAATGACCCAGATTGGTTTTAAAGCCCTTAGCGCGGAGCAACAGATACCTGGACCTACGAGCAAGCTTGTAAGGTACATACAAATTTATTTGACTTAGCAACCGCGAGCAATCAATATGGGTGTTCATTATTTTGTACAGGAACAGATGATCCAAGAGCATACGGCGATTTTCCAAACTCATAAGTTTGAAATGTTTCAAGCGTGTACTGTAGCTAGTTAGATTTCTGGCCCTACTGCAGTGATTTGACAAGTGCCAAAGAAATCTTTTCTGCACTGATTCCAAACGACGCTTATGTATTTCGTAGAGTGGAGTCCAAACTATGCTGCAATATTCTAAGCCTGATCTGACTATTGAGTTGAAAATCGCAATTTTAGTTGAGGCATGCTTAAAACATTTACAGTTACGTAGAATAAAACCCAACATCTTAAACCCCTTAGTAGCAATTTTATCAACGTGAATATTAAACCGAAGCTTATTGTCAATATAAACCCCCAAATCACGAATAACTTCATTTTCGTGAATAATTTGGTCATTTATTTTATAATTACGAAAGTACGGTCCTTTTTTCCTAGAAAAATGCACATGATTGCATTTATCAGCATTAAGCAACATGTTATTGTCCAAACACCACTGGGAGAAACGGTCTAAGTCTTCTTGGAGTTTATATGGATCCTGATTACATTCAATTCGTTTTATAATTTTTAGATCATCTGCGTATAAATATATCTTCGAGTGTACAAAACAAGACGCCACGTCATTAATAAATATATTGAAAAACAACGGACCCAAATGGGAGCCTTGGGGTACGCCTGTGGGTGTCAGAAACAGGTTTGACGAGTAACCGTTGACCACCACTTTAGCAGTGCGTTTAACAAGGTAAGACTCACACCACTTCAACAAGTTTCCTGCAATTCCGATTGTGTGTAATTTGTTAGTTAATATTTTGTGATCCACCCTGTCAAACGCCTTGCTAAAGTCGGTGTAGATTACATCTACAGGTGATCCACTGTCTACGGCGTAGACTAAATCCGATATAAAGCACGCAAGATTGGTTCCAGTCGAACGGCCCTTCATGAAGCCGTGTTGCTCAGGCATCAAAGTTTGTTTCACATGCCACGAGAGTATAGGGTAAACCAAAGCTTCGAATACCTTGCCAAAAACAGACAGAATAGATACTGGTCTATAGTTATTCGCGGCGGACTTGTCACCCGACTTAAAAATCGGTACTACTCGTGCTTCTTTCCAAGTCTTCGGAAAACAACCTGTGCTCAATGATTTATTATAAATCATGGAGAGAGGCTTTCCCAAAAAGTCACAACATTTTATTGCAAAAATGGAAGGCAGTCCGTCGGGCCCTGGCCCCTTATAAGGGTCAAGTCTCTTTAAAGCTTTAATTACTGAATCCGTGTTTAATGTCAATTGGGTCAGAAAATCAGAATGCTTACATTGCGCAATGCCGTATTTAGCCCTATCATCAACAGTATTGTCACTAGAATGTTTATAAACAGATGAAAAACATGAGGCAAATATGTTGCAGTTCTCTGCTCCGTTACTACCTTTGGCATCTTCGTAATGTACTGATGAAGGGTACGTACTGTTACCGTTACGTTTACTCTTTAAAAATGACCAAAAGAGCTTAGGGTTAGAAGTGATCGAAGATTCGATTGACTTTATATATTGCCTATAATTCATATGCATTAATTTTGAAACTCTGTCTTTTAGTAACCGATATGAGATTTTATCTAAGGGGTTTCCAAATTTGGAACAAAGTGTATGGTACTTATTTTTTTCTTGAAGCAGGCGTACAAGATCTCTGCTAAACCAAACTGGATACTTGCAATTCTTAGACCTAGTCTTAGGTACATATTTCTCAATAACATTATAGATGACTTTATAAAATGAGTCCACCATTGCGTCAACATTTTCACACTGTGAAAACAAGTCTTGCCATGATATTTCACTTAATTCCTGTAAAATATTGCTATAATCAGCTTTGTAGAACTTAAATTTTGGCTCCTCATGGTTAGGGCTTAAGGTTTCCTCATGCAAGTTACACAGCAGTTCGAATTCAAGGGGGGGATGATATGAGTCTATCTTGCTTAGAGGGGTTTTGGACATATTTAAACTCTTCACCGTGTTATCGGTCAAAACAAGATCGAGTATCTTATTTTTATGGTTATGCACACAATTGTATTGAGCTAAATTATTTAAACAAATAAAATCTAACAATTTCTGCTCATAAATTCCTTTTTTGTTTAATGAAGATGTAAGCGGTGCGCCCGGTGAGCCCATCCATTCAATGCTATTTAGGTTGAAATCACCTAATATTAACGTGGCATTAAAGTTTTCCAAGGCATTATTAGCATTATCGATAAAATGTTCCAAAATATGCTTTTGTACTGGAGGAGGAATGTACACCGCACAGATCAAAAGTTTAGCCGGTCGTTTGTTTAAACAAATGTCTACACACACCCATACGTCTTCACATTTACTCTCCCATTTAGTCACTCGATATGATCTTAACCTTTTAGACACTGCCACTAACACACCGCCACCCGATTTTTTGTTATGAAAACCACTGGACTCGCGATCCCGTCGATAGACCAGATATCGGCTGCAAAATAACTCGGAGTCTAATATGTCGCCCGCAAGCCATGTCTCACTCAGTACAATTACATCATAGTTGCACGTTAACACATTCAAGTAAAAATCTACAGTTTTGGTCCTCAAACCTCTTACGTTTTGATAGTAAAAATTAATTATATCAGAGAATGTAAGTAGTTAAGTATCGATTCAAGAATTTAGTTTACAGTCAGTACTCATTACGACCAAAAAAATTGAAATAAAAAAAGATCAGGTTAATATCTTCAATGTATCCATATTGCGAACAAATACCTTCTCAGATTCAACTGATTTACGCACAAAAACTCGTCCTCCGCGTACCCACACAAATTTATAATTAAGTTCTTTAGCTCGAAGTCGGGCTGCGGCGTGAAGGTTTTTGTTTTCCAATGTGAGATTCTCAGTGACAAATATCGCAATCTTCTTATCATCCAGGCCTAGAACGCTAGTGTTCAGCTTCTCATTTGGATGATCCTTGTTGTATTGTATAGCACCTGCTAGCAGGGTATCCCGGGTGCGTGGGGTGTTAAACTTCACCAGGATTGTACGTGGGCGAGAAGATTCAGGGTTCGACTTGGCAACTCGTGAACAATAAGATATGTCGCCATCGTTTATGGGAAACTTAACCACTTGTCCGAGTTGTCTGACAATGCTGACTACATTTTCAGCCTTGTGCTCTGGTACACACTGAAGTTCCAAGTTAGCCGACCTAGACAACTGGTCCATCTGCTTGACACGATTAGACAGAACGTTGACCTCCGACCGAAGTAGCTCGTTTTCAGATTTTAGATGTTTCATTGTGGAGTTATGACCGACTACATCACTATTTAAACTGTCAAATTGTGCACTCAAAAAACTGAGGGAATCCCTAAACTCAGTTATTTGTTCTCTCACTTCACGCAATTCAACATTCAAGGTGTTTCTCATTTCAATCATAAATTCATTCATAACAGAACGCATCTCATCGCGTATCATAACCTGTATATCGGAGCGCGCCTCACTTTCTGACATTCTAGTAACCGATGTCTGTGCAAAGTCCAGCTTGTTTAGGATCTTACGACGCGTTGCATTAAATGTTATATCAGCCAGGCCTGTTGGTGTCGAAGGGCGAACGGGATCATTACATTTGGGCTGTTTATTACCGCAGCTGAGGCATATCCACTTCTGGCTTGCATCGAGAAACTTCTTTCCCTCTTCGGATGAGATATCAAGGCATAAGAAATGATATTTGTCCTTACAACGCAGGCATTCTAAGTAATCCTTTTCTGTCAGTTCATTACAAACAGCACATACACTCATGCTTATTCAGTGCACGCGCACTGCCGCGGCGATGACAAGGACGAAAAATAACAACTGTCTCTTATCGCAGGGGAGGTGCGGCCAGTCCCCGCGCACGCCGTTAGCACTCGCGCCGAAGTTTTTTCCACAAAATGTAATTTCTATGACACTGGAATATGTGACTTGTTTGCTTATACAACGACACTTATTAGCGTAACCGAATTATATGTTTTTAGTTAATGAAGATAATAAAGAACGACACGTCTCCTTTCTACAGTGAATAGGTGTCAACGTTTCGCCAGTTATGTAAGTAATTTGTTTACTTACCTAAAACACGATTACATAATAATTAATGAGCTATCAATTAATAATAGATTAAAACGAGAATGTATCCACATACAAGCACAGTCGTGTGTAATTACAGCGGGTCACGTCAAGTTTCTCATATTAATAGACTTTATACTTTATGGATTATTGATTGATAAATTAAATTTCAGCATAATTACGTATTCATATGCTCTTAGTAGCTTACCTTTCAAGATAAATGATAAAACACTGTTATTATTAAAATCAAATATAATTAAGGACAAAATGTGTATTTAGTTAAGGTTTAATCTATAAGGGGGTAATATCACCGTTAAGGTTTAATCTATTAGGGGCTAATAAGGTTCACCGGCTAATAGCGGCAGTTAGATAAAAGTATTATAATTATTTCGTAATTAAAAGGAGTAATTAATATTTTCTCTGTATGGCCGTCTTCATGTTATACGCTTTCATTCTGCTTAATTGACTATTTACCATAGTGAAACATATAAAATCAGTTTTATATTTATACTACTTCTAATTACGATCTTACCATTAATGGCCATCTGGCTTCATTAACATAAACAGTGTAATCAAGTCTGAGAAAATTATTGCTTAACAAATTGCCTATCAACTTAAATTATTATCTGTAAATTCAAATTGCAACTGTGTTTTTTGACAGACGTATGAAATGGTTTTAACACGGCACACTAACGTAGCGTTTCAATCTGATAAACTAAATAATAAATTTCCCCGACTATAGGAATATACTACCTAATTATATAAATATATATAAAATAAATAATATTAAGTAAAAATAGTTGATAACCATACTATCGTATGAAGCCTAAGATCTGTAAATATAAGAGGTAAATCAATAAACTAAAAAAAAAATACTTATGGCATAAAATAAGAATACCTTAATAATTATTTGTATAATTTTGTATTTCTTTAGCCACGAGGTATGTTAAGTTGTTAACCTGTTAATTTAATCTAAATCTACATTAATATCATAAAGCCGTAAAATGATTTGTTTTTTT
Organism: Luperina testacea; assembly: GCA_927399505.1. Taxonomy (NCBI): domain Eukaryota; kingdom Metazoa; phylum Arthropoda; class Insecta; order Lepidoptera; family Noctuidae; genus Luperina; species Luperina testacea. Next base: position 6,689,507 of record OV656763.1, on the reverse strand, counting down.
TTTTTAGGATGGTGTTGTAACAGGTAATCTCTAGAAGTACTGATCCAATTATAAAATTCTTTTACCGATAGAATTTAAATTTTACATACTAAAAACCACGAGAGCCCAAGTTTCTTTAACTTTGATGATTGAATCTAAGTTTTAATCAGTTTTAATTTTAAGACTTTTGCTTTTGTGCTTTGTTTTTTATAAAAAACTTTTTACTTTTTTCGCTCCAAATGATGATTATTGATGATAATTATTACCTATTTATTTTATTATATGATTATTGTTATACTCAAATAGGGAGTTGAAACTGTCTCTCCTAAGTACAGATTACTTAGTGATCTAGCTAGGAGAGCAGCGATTCACGCAACAATTTGTTATACCTACACCAAGTAATTAATAATGCATAAGTTGTAAGTCCCTCATGTACTACAAAACATTTAGATACTTACAAAAAATGTAGAAGAAAGTTACTACTATTGCCTAGTAGGTACCATAGGATTTAGTTTATGGAATAGTATTAAAATAAATGGAGAATTGGGTCTTAATTCTGAGGTTCATATTAATGAGAATATCTTCGAAAAAGACAAACGCAAGCCATTATAGTAACCTACCTTGTTTTCACTTATTTAATCTAGGATTAACTACATCTAAAACGATAGATTAAAGAGCAAAGCAAGACCAGTCTATTCTGATGATCAGATAGTCACACTTAAGACTTAGAGAGCACGTACCTAACAATAATAAAATCAGATATCAGTATGTCATGTACAATAACATATCAAATTAATTGTTCAGTACACGCTTTCTAGTTCTGTATGTGCATGTGTCTGCCATCTAGTTTGTTTCTAATAAGCGGAAATTTTAAATTAAGTCAAACTGGAAAACAAAGAAAGCGTGCTTTGATTAATTGTTCGTTTAATTTTGTAGCCCTTCGTGATCATTAACTGATTTCTCACGTTAATAAAAGCGATATAATTTAATATGAATGTAGCGTAGATTTTAATATGTATATAATTGTCGTCATTGAAAGTTGCCCTTAATAGACGTGTGAAATTCCCGTACTGGTCTATTAAGGGCTCCTCTCGATTCAGCAGTATATTAAGGTAAATTGCGAAGAAAGCTCTACTATGGTGTTCTAACTCGTTTTTTAACCATCCAACAATTTTCTGTATGTGGGATACTTATCTAAGTAAAAGTAAGCAGGAATTTATTCTAAGATACTTATTCTGATCTATTTTTAAATTAAGCATCATAACTTTTAATGCTACCTATGTAGGTAAATGTTGTTTAAGCAAAAATGGTAATGCTAAGTGTAAGATCAAGTTAAGAAATAGATACGCGTCCTATTTGAGCACTGTGAAGGATATAATCCAGTTTATAATTTGATTTTATTATCCAAAGCGATCTAATTTTAGCACAAACTGCAGTATCAGATATAAAAATTATTGTTAATCTTAGTTCAGCAGCGTGTTAAACACTCGTTTCGCCATCCTAGTAACGATCCCAGAGATAACGCGTAATAGTTATTCTCAAGTAACTTTATTCCTTTCATAACTAATTTTTATTTTCATGCTGACTTGGGAATGGCTGAAGAACTATTAACTATTTAAACTTAGTTTAAGCGGGTTGTTAATCAGGCGTCGGAAGTTATTAGAGTTAACTGAGGTTAATCGGCTGGTATCGTGATTGCGAGCGATGGGTTAGGCTGTCATTACTTATGCACATGCAATCTTAAAATCTTGCACGTTATGGCTGTTTAGAGGCTTAGGAATTTCTTGTGAGTGTTTGAACATTTCCTCGCACTATTAAAGTTCTTCTCTCTGTTATTAGTTTTTCCGGTCTAAGACTGTCTGACAATACCAAGTAATAAGTATTATTAATGTCGTAATAACCCAGTGGTTTAGGCCTCGCCTCTCATGCACGAGATTGTGGATTCAAATCCGGATAAGTATCATTTGTGACTTTTCGATTCTTTCCGAGTTCACCTTGAACATTACTGACATCGGTAAAGGACAAAACCGTGAGGAAACCTGGACTAATAGTTAATATAACTCTGAAATCGCAAACCCGTCTTGATGTGGTGATCAATGCCGTGCCTTCTCTGTGTAAGAAGAGACGTTTGCTCTACAGTGGGACCATAATAGGCTGGTATTATTACGTAAATAGAGTGCCGGTCTGTTTTTACGTAGAATATGCAACCAATGACGTTAAATGAATGGTTATCGTTGTTTAATATTTAGGGTTATTTACAACTTATGATGATGGCGTTGAATTTGTTGGTATTTAGCGTGCGCTAGCTGACATAATGGCAAATAATTTAATTATATGTTTGTATAGAATCAAGTTCTTCTAATTTAACAGACAGCTGTGCTGCTAGGGTTTGTGGCTCCACCTCCTCTTCTCGACTAAAACACTAGGAAGTGGTGAAGGGCGGGCGTTGTCGGGGAGGGTCTTATGTAATTTTGACGATCATAAAGTGCTGATTCTCAGCCTAGTGCAAGTAAATGACTTATGAGTTTGATTGTATGTACTTTCCAAGTAGACATTGTTTATGATGAGAAAGTGCTGTAATCATAAAGAGATGTTAAAACAAATTCTTACCAAACAACAGCTTCCACAGACTACTTAAAAGTAATTCTAGTATTTGTACACAGACTAATAGATTTTAAAAGCTAAGGCCTACTTGAAAATTTAAAGTTTCTTCTTTACATTGTCCATAATTTTGTTTATAATTTCACGCGCAACAATTACCTTCCTAGTTTTTCTGTTGCTATTATATTTTTTCGCCAATTCGTTTAATATTTTTTGCGGAATGACTTTGAACTCTCGCTTTTACGGTGTTACCCTTACAAGGTAGACAGAAAAGATAAACTTATGTAATAATTTAGAGGTTTAATTTGTACGTGATTTAGTACTACTTAGTGTTGAGATCAATCCTAACTAATATTATAAATGCGAAAGTAAGCTTGTTTATTTGTTACCTGTTCACGCCTAAACCACTGAACCGATCATACTGAAATTTTGCTTATAAGTTGTCGAGTGTACAGAAACGGACATAGGGTACCTTTCCTCCCGAAAAAAAGTGCTGTTCCCGAGAAAAACAACAATAACGTTATTATGATAATAGATGGGGCCACGTGTCTTTTGAATCATAAACAGGCTAGTACTTATAATAGTTATAGTATTATAAACTGGTAAAAATTGTGAGTTTGTATGTAGGGGTAATCATCGGAACATACTAATCTGATTCTGACAATTCTTTAACTAATGGAAAGCTACATTATATAAAATGTTTCTTCCATGCGGACAAAGTCGCGGGCAGCAGCGAAGTGGTATTGAATAAATTAATGTAATGATCGTGTTTAACAACATTAAATTCAGTGGTTCCTGTTTATTGATTGGTAGAAGATAAAGTAAAGGCAGACGATCGTAGTCATTATGCACCTTTCAGTCGTCATGTTCTGTTGAAGTGTTTGTTGACAAAACTGGTTTTCCAAGATATAACGATGTAGCACACTACTGGGTGTAATATAAATTGCATCTTGTTCTGTTATTTTGATCTGGCTTAAGACGCGGTCTTTGTCGGACTGCATAGAAAAGAAAGAGAAGCGCGATTACACAACCCTGGTATTTTATTGCAAAATATGAAGCAATTATCTACTTTAAAAAAATCTATTGTTCGGACTAAAAAATTAAAACACTAGTGCTTTAGTATGTTGCTTCTAGAATAATTTGACAAAAAATCATAATGATTGTGTGTATATTAGTATGGTTTTTATTATAAAAAGAAAGTTTTTAGAGGTATCTTCATGATTTTTTTCTATCGTATCAAATTAGTTGTATTTCAACACATTATCTACTTAGCATATATCCTGAAGAATATCATATATTTTTCTGATTTTGATTACTGTAGTCGATCATCTTGCGTTTTGTGTTTAAGTCCTGTAAGCCCCTTAATTTCATACTTACTTATTTCATTTTAACGACTGCGATTGAAATCTGGAGCCTATGTTGACACCTTATGAGCTTTGTAAACCTTGCTTGTGTTATTTTTGACTTATTATTTAAAGTCGTGTCATAGAAGGTAACGGTCATTCAACTACATCATAATAACACTCGTATGAATATTCTCACTGGCTCTTACGAAGTAAGACTCTTGTCTTGACTTTGAACTTTGAACGTTACGTTTGTGTTTTAAAGTGTTATTTATTAAGCGTATAGCAAGCGTTTTATGACCGCTATAAAACTCTGGCATTTGTTGGCGACGGGATGGCAAATGTCCCTTCTTAGCATAATGATAGTTGTGATCTTTAACCCAACATTTAGGCTGCCATCAGACGGACTCCATCGCAGCAACCGCGCGCTGTCAATATAATATTCAACTGCATGCAGTTGTTCGTTCAGTCACGATATCAACTTCACGCGGACGGTTGCAGTCCTATGAAGTCAAACCCGTCAAGCTCCGCGCGTAGGTATCCTATGTAAAACGATATAATAGAAAATCAATTATGTCTCATTAGCCGAGCTTGAGAAGTCACCTGCATACAGTAGTGACTTCAACTTTACGCGGTCGGCTACTGCAGTCGTGTAGTGTCGACGCACGCTGTCCATCGCTAACCGCGTACAGTTAGTGTGTGTATCGTCTGTGCTTCCATTTCGACGTCAAATCTTATAGTGAGCTCCTGGGCTAGATGCGTGACTTCAATTGCGCAAAGTCAGATCCGACTGCAGATAACTGCATGCAGTTGAATATACAGTGTGTTAGGTTAAACGAGGGACATACTTTAAGGGAGTGTAGTACTCATAAAAATGAAGAACTTTTACTAAGAAACCAACATTGAAATCGAGAAAAAAAACCAGCCGCTCTATACATTTCTGTTCGCATAACTGGACAAAATGAAGTTGTTCATTTTCATGAGTACTACACTCCCTTAAAATATGTCCCTCGTTTAACCTAACGCACTGTATATATCGACTGCGCGTGGTTGCTGCGATGCAGTCCATCTGATGGCAGCCTTACAGCTTACTACTTTGATTCACACCGAAGCTGTTAATACCTCTAGAAATCTGCTTATCTTATAAAGGATATCTAATAAGCTCGAAGCTTTAAAAACATTGAACGGTTCGTGACAGCACTCATTCTGTAATTATTCTCACCATTAAGTAGAATATTTAACTAAAGGCACAAGATCGCATTCTCACCGATATGTGTTAGTAACAAGTAACAAGATGGAAATGAAACAGATTACCCAAGTTAACTAGCTATTATCTTTAACTATTCGTCATTATTAATCTCTGCGCTCGCGCATCGAGCGATCATGTGCAGTCGCGTACCCGCAACCGGTAGGGCTGTCTTCTTACAAAACGGTACTCAGCTAAATGAGATAAATGTAGGTAGCCAGATAGCTAACAATTGAAAACAAATACTTAGCTTTACCTTATGATTTAAAAAAATAGACTTGATAAAAGATGTAAAGCAAATATATGTTGGAAAAAACGAAAAAAAATTAAGGTGTATTTAAGTCATGCTAATAAAATTTTGAGGCTAAAGTAACTTTGACCAACAATTAATTGTTGCTCTCAACACAGCTGAAAAACGCCTTTTATTTTAATAGCTAAACAAAAAATCTTTAATACCGGGCCTCGACAAGCCCAAGTTATCGTGTTTTAAAATCGTTCTTCAAGAAGGCGGTAATTCGGTAACCCTAGCAGCAATGGGCGCCGTACTTAATCAGCGCTAATGTGCATACCGACCATTACGGGCGCCAGATTGCGCCTCCGACTTACAATGCGACTCGATAGCTTGCCTGGTAGAACACTCGTGGGTCGCCAGGCAATCTATCAGGTTCCCGCGCACATTCGTAGCTGGGGTGCTAAAATAGATTTAGATTTATCACTACTGAGAGTATGATTGTCCAATTAAGGTGGACCTAATTAGAAGGTTCATTCTCATCATGGTTTATAAAAAAAATTACAGTACCCGGCGACAAATATTGCACATCGACCTTTGGAAAGAGACAATCGGCTAATTTCGGCTTCGTAGAGCGTTATCTCTGTCGCACGAAATACAAACAGTCCGGTATCTATTAGGAGCTGTTAAAACAATTATGATTTGCTTCTTTTGATAATTATTTTTATTCTTTGTATAAAATCGATAGGATCGAATAGGTCGATGTGCAATATTTATCGCCGGGTACTGTATCTTAGCTGTTTTCGCGCAGGAAAAAAGTTCCTGTAAGGGCTTGAGGTAGCCCTTTGCTCAGCAGTGAGACAGCATAGGCTTAGTATAAACAGGAAAATCACGGCTTATTTGCAACCAGGCCACCATTGGACAAAGTTGTTGAGGCTCAACTCACGGGCCAGAACATCCAATAACTTCTTGGGTATGGTATTTTTGTTGCTTTAATCTAAAACCATTGATATCCCTTCAACGTAATAATAGTATTTTTAAATAAAACGATAAATTATAGAATGATGGTTAATTATTTTTACTAAGCATTATATATGTTTAATTAGCATGGACATAAAACAGTCAATAAACGACGACGGATTATAAATAAATTAACAATTAATAAAACAAGCTTCTGAATACGCTACAATTACTATAAACTATTTTTAGTTATTCCCATAAACAAATTAAATATAAATACTTCTTGCACGTAACTCTGCTGATACGCATCTGAACATTGGTTTTATACAAGGCGTAGTAAAACAAAATTAATTATGTTTGTATTGAATTTCGCAAGGTACCTACCTTATACTCCGACCAAAAAAGTATTAACTATTATTAAAAAAATAACATTCACCATAAGCACGTCATTCGACTCTATACACTGGTTTTTTTTAACATCAGAGTTCACTAAACCTAATATTATAACGGACCGAGAATCAATAATTTTATAAGTTTCCCATAAGTTAGGCTCATTTTGAATTTTAATTTTTTTCCGAACATGAGAAGTTACAATATGTCTATTGTAATTTTATAAAGTAGGTAGGTATGTTATTGTAATTTTTCATGGCTTGCATGGCTTCCAGAAACTGCGAATTGAATGATTGCAAGTTTCATTTTGGGTATTTTATGATTTATTAACGATTTCGATAGTCATTTATTTTTACTTTCCCTAAAATCCGCAGAATAGGTAATCATTTCAACTTTCTTCAATTTAACTTTTACCTTACCTAATACCTACTCCGAATTCAAATTCGGTATCGATATCGTAACGGGTACCTAATTTATGAATTTTACACTTTTTTTAAATTAATACCTACCGATGAATTTCAATAGAATATTCTCGAAGAATAATTTTAATTTAAAATGTACGTAATTTGATGATTCATTGCAGTTATTTGTAAATAGGAATTCGTTCGAGAAAGCCATATGCCACACACATTGATATTAACTCCATTTCATATTTACATAATTAAACGCTTAATTAAGGGGCTTACAAGACCTAAACACAAAAAACGCAAGTTTTAGAAACAATAAAAGTATAGGTAATGATCGACTACAGTAAACGAAATCAGAAAAATATATGATATTCTTCAGGATATATATGATATGCTAGGTAGATAGTGTGTTGAAAACATAATACAACTAATTTGATACGATAGAAAAAAATCATGAAGATACCTCTAAAAACTTTCTTTTTACAATAAAAACCATACTATACATACAATCATCAATTTTTTTTGTCAGATTATTCTACAAGCAACATACCTACTGAAACACTAGTTTTAATTTTTTTGTCCAAACAATAGAATTTTTGTAAGTAAATAATTGCTTTTCGATAAAATTTCGCAGAGAGATAGATTGCATCCCGGGGAAGGTATAGGATAGTTTTTATCACGATATTCCCACTGGATTGACACTTATGCGGGTGAAACCACGGGGCGCTGCTACTCTATAAATACTCAACGTAATCTATTCCAGTCTACAAATCGCACTAAGAATCTGACAAACTTCATTCCCCAGGGCCTTGACCCCTGTTTCTTTGACCACACCAGGTGAAAACTGTTCATTCCTAAAATAGCGTAGGTAGTGTGGCGAGGAGAGAACATGACAAACTCACTAAAGTCCCGTAGAACCGTAATAACGAGGCTCATCAGCTACTAAACTTGGCTGATTTACCTGTGGGTTTGTAACGTCGGATTTATCCACCTGATATTATTCTACAACGGTCTGCCCGGTACATTGTGGTTGTTAGGGTGCGCACTTAGTGGAGAGAGCAGGAAAATTATTTATATATCAGCAAAATTTTGTTTAGATTATGAAGTCTGTGTGGACTTCTCGAGCACAATAATACTGTTTTTCTGTTGGTATTGTAATGTTTCAATTTTCAAAGTCGTATTTTCATCGGAAACAATTATTAGTATGTTTATGAGAAATACACGGAAACTGGGTAATTATTATTGTAGGTACCCAGTGTTTGTGAAAACCGTACACCAATGAGAAAACGTGAATTTAATATTCCCTGACGGTGCAATAATGTTTATACTTATAATTCCATTTACTGGATACTAAAATATAAATACATTTTATTGACTAGGAAAGTGCGGAAATGGAAAGCGAGTTTTACTAGCTATGAAATTATTAATTAACCGTGATTATTATACTTATTGTAGCAGTTTATTAGCAGGAAACAGTAATAAACTCACACGTCAATCACTCTCTCTACTCAGATGAAGTGGAAATTTTACTGCCTTGAAAACAGAGCTTATAATTTTTTTCAACGAGAAACTGCTGAGTTAGGTATTATCATCATAAGATAACCGTTAATAATACACTTAATATCAGTTCATTTGCTAGTGACCAGTAATGAACATACAGTACCCGGCGATAAATATTGCACATCGACCTTTACCTTTTTTTTGTATTTTATACAAAGAATAAAAATAATTATCAAAAGAAGCAAATCATAATTGTTTTAACAGCTCCTAATAGATACCGGGCTGTTTGTATTTCGTGCGACAGAGATAATGGTCTACGAAGCCGAAATTAGCCGATTGTCTCTTTCCAAAGGTCGATGTGCAATATTTATCTACTGTACTGTAACTAATTTTTTTTAATGCTGAATGGCCTTTCTCGTGACATCGAGCAGCAACTATTTTTATATGGACTGTATCTAACCATATCTAAGTTAAAAAGTTTTTAATCAAGCTTCGATCAATAGTAATCAAGTCTTGAAGTTAATTTTTTTCCACCACATTTTATTACACCCATACTTACCCATACTTTTCTACCTACTTAGGTAAAAAACTCTTCCCCATTCTAAATCGCTCCGGTCATGCTTACCCGTAACCTTACCTCAAGGTTATCGTGGTGTGCCAGTGGCTGCATTCCTACTAAACCACTTCATAGCCACCAACAGTTTCTGAAGCTGAGCGACCAGTCGAAGCCCCTACCACGCATGCAGGTGCTCGTAGGCTTAACACGGTTTAACAATACGATATGACAATAAGGTAGATCGTTGTCTATTTATGTTTGCTGTCTGTTTTAGTGTTTATTGAAACAGGTTTTTCTGTGTTGTTCGTGTATTTCTGTTTTCTGACGATACTGGGTAGATTTTGGCTCTATTCATAGTCAGGTTTAGAGGAGATTTAAAAATGGTGCCGATTTAAGGCTCCTTCAAACAGGCGCAACACGACACGCGACACAAAGGCACCGCAAGTCGCGCAACGAGCGGTGCCTTTTTGTCGCGCCCGATTATATCGCGCGTCGCGCCTGTTTGTGGCCGCGCCTTTAGTTTTTGGGTTTCTTTTAGCGACCTTCTGAAACGTAACCGTTTAAATAAACTATTTATTATTAAATAATGAATAAGTCGAAAAATCTTCATTTTCCCCTTCATGCTCCCTTAATCGACTTCTCTTCTCGGAGTCCATCGAAATCCATTGACGATGGCGAGAATCTCCCAAGAAGCCAAGAAGGCTGGCTAAGCAATCAGGGGGCCTAAAAAGGCCACTTTGGCAGAATCGTAAAAGAATAACATTATGAATCAAAATATGGCGAAGACAGTCCGTGTTTTCTTTTTTTCGCTGCACTACGTAGGTATAATCAAAGAGATAGTACGTAGGTATAATCAAATACATTGGGACTGGATTTGCATTTTAGCACAGACAAAAAAAATAACTGAAAAATCCTTCATCAATGGGATTTGATTCGATTAACTTAACTGTTGATTGTCCATTACGATTCATAATGTTATCCTTTTATGATTCGCCAAAGTGGCTTTTTAGGCTCCCAGGTTATTGACCTCACTGGTAATGATCACAAAATCACTGTTGCTTTTTTGGTACATACGAGTACAAGGGCCAGGAACATGAACCCTAAAGTTCTAAGTAACTTGTGATTTACCTACTTGAATAAGATACCCGATATTATTGTCACAGCGGCCATTCACCCTAAGGTCTGTTATGTTTTGTTTCTCTCCTATATTTTATATACAAAAACTTAATAAAATAAATTCAAATGGTTTTGCTACAGGTGTGGTGAATTTTAATTGCGTTATTTTAAATAATTCTTATTGAATGATGTAATATATTGCGGTGTTGTGATTGGAAGTCATCAGTAGTTAATATGAACTATAACTAATGTCAATGTAGACACTTTTATAGATTTAATACAAGAAATAATTAACTTTTGTAGTGTACGGTATTGAGAAATATCGCTATGGAGATCCATTTTTGTTTTTCTACTCTTCTGCTGATGAATATAAATAATATTATGCGCATATTAATAAAATATTTAAAAAAAAATTGCCATATAAAGGTAAGGTAACAGGTTTCAAACAAATTCCGTTTCATTTCATTTACCTATGTTCACAAAACAAAATAAATGAAATGAAATGAAACGGAAACCTAACCTAACCTAAGTATTGTTACAGGCTGTACAAAAATATGCGATGCGGTCATTCAATACGGGATCCTGACCCCAGTAAGCGGAGATTGTGTCATTCAGGTCATTGAGAAAGGAATAATTCTTTAGAAAATACCTCACCAATGAAATAAGAATTACTTTCTAAATAAATAAAAATACCAAAATACTTTTTTAGGTACCTACCTAAGCCTGATTTCCATAGTTTAATCAGCCTATAATGTTAGGCAAATTGTGATTTAATTGCCTATAGCATAAGTTGAAGCAACAATAAAAGTTGCACCGTCTAAACAGTGTGTAGACGATGCAAGTCGAGTGTTGCTTCAATTTTATTGTATGCCACAGGCAAGAAACTGGGTCCGTGTAAATACGGCTTCAATATATCTTCAATGACTTTAAAATAAATAAAAAAAAAGCTGTCAGTAATGGAAACACCCGCAATTTTATTAAAAACATGTAGTAGGGGAGAGCACTCCACATTACAGAGGCGAGATGATTATTTCCTACGGCTAGTTGTCAGCACACCTCTACAGGGTCAAATTAAATTAACTAACGAAACTCCACAGACTTGATGGGTCAATATCTAAACACGTTAAAACAAAAAGAGATTTTTAGTGCTTGGTCAAAGATCGCTGATAGTGTACTTACTTGAAGTATGAGTCGATTAAATCAGTTTTTTTTTTTTTAAATTATATCGCTTTCATTCATCGATACCCATAACGTGTCTGTGAAGTTTACACACAAAAAAAAACTGAATTATAAACTGATATTTTGAGTAACTAAACTATCTTCATAGACCCCGGAGTTTTTTTTTCATAAATACAATAGCTGTAAGTACCTAGAACTGTGATTTTTATGTGAATTTCTATGATTATGAAAAATAAAGAAATAACGTTTTATTCTTTATTGTTTGATTTTTCTGCTGTCTGTACGGAAATAAACAATATGGCGGATTTTCTTTCATAAACCTACGTTTATGAAAGAAAATCCGCCATATTGTTTATAAAAAAGTATGTGTAAACTCGTCACAACTCTATAGTTGTGACGAGTTTACACATACTTTTTTTCGTGGCGAATTTACTTTGTGACGAATGTGCAATAACCCTGTCATTTCATGTTTAGATATCGATACTCAGCACGTGTGCGGAGTTTGGCTAGCTAATTTAATTTGACCCTGTAGATCCATCTCTAGAGATGTACCACGACGCCACGATCGCATGACCGGGAGCTGTTATTATTGCCCACGTCCGATAATATTAACGTAAGCATTACGTCTTGTATATTTAAGCGTTTTCCAATTAGATAGCGAGCAAATTGTAAGGTGGTGCGCGACTTTTATCGATGTAGTTTTATGAAGACGTAACGGTGCATGTAAATAGATTCATTATGTTAGAATTTAACGTGTTTTTGTTGGGCAGTAATTTGTACTTTTGTGCTTTAACATAATGTTAGTTTGGTTTTGGCTTGCGCAAGATCACCATTCACCCCACTCCCTCTCAAAGAAAGGAGACCTGTGTCCCAGAAGTGGGAACGCCATAGGCTGATTATTATGAATGATCATCATAGTTACTTAACGATCAACCTATTTTAAGGTTTACGTTCTAATAGCTTACCTAATGTCGTCTCAATAGGTAATAGTCAGGAAAACACGACGCAGACACTTCGTGTTCGTTCGTTTTTTAGTGTAATTATAATGTTATGTGTATTTATAGTATTTTTAAGTTATATTAATATTGTATTGTATTATTGTATAATATTGTACTGTATTGTGTTATTGTATTGTATTATATTAATATTGTATATGGGCCTTGATGCCTGAAATAAATGGATAAACAGTAGTTACCTAAGTAAGGTAGCATTATGTCTTCTAAAAATGTAAGCCAAAATAAGTCAAATCAGATCAAATATAAAATCATAAATCATTTATCCAAAATATGCTGAGAATCAACACTTTTAAACGTCAAAATTACACAAAACAGTCCCCAAAGCGCCCGCCTTTTCACCACTTCCTAGAGCTTTAGCTGGCGAGAAGAAGTGGCGCGACAAACACTCCAGCAGCACAGCTGTCTGTTAAGTTAGAAAAACTTGATTCTATACAATAGTATGCAACGTAATTAACATTACAACGCAAACAAATATACTCCATTACAACGGCCAACTGACAAAAACCACCCTCAACTAAACTAAAGCTCACTGAAAACTACATAAAACAAGAAACAATTGCCTAACGACATTACTGAAGCAAGAATTCAAATAAAAACGCATATAATTAACACGTAGCACTTAGTTGTCTATTTACACATACTTAGTTATTATAATAAATGGAATATGTCGCTTCATGTCCAATAGAATGCGTTTTTGCTATGTCCCGTTCGCCTGTTGGCTGGAATGCATTTCCTGAACCATGTTAATACCTTGTATACTTAGACTTAAACCATAGATATCCGGAGATATGCCTTCATTGCGGAATAGTAAGGAGTCCTAGTGCCACCGCTTATCTCCCACCCAAATAATTACAACATAACAAATACCTAGTGTTCTTACGACACACATTCCGTGACTTATACCTATTATTTATTTACACAATGACATCGAACTGAAGACATAAACATTAATTTACTTAATAAATTTGTTTATTTTCTTCGATTATTGCAGCTTTATTTTGGAACTCTTCAAAGGCAATAAAGTGAGAATACAGATCAATAAAATTCTTCATAAATAGACAGATAGATGGTAGAATACTCTTAATTGTGTAGACCATAAAAATGGATGGAGTGATGTTTTTTTTTTAATATTTGTTTAAAGAGTTTGGTCAACAAGACCGAGTCGCTCTGTAAAGGCTTTTTTGTTATATATAATAAGTACGAAATTTTAAAAACAGGTAAATTTGTTCTTTTTTATTATTATGTGTAAGTCTTTTGGTGGTTGATGAAATGAAATGAAAAAAAAAATACTTACCCACAATTGTACCAATCATAATTAGAAAGAAAATAGTCAGCTTTTGAAGTCATCCATAGTTATAATATACTCCATTTATTATATCATTAGACAAATAACGGTTATCACCTTACCGTTATTTCGGTATAAGCGTTTAATAAACTATACGTACCTATACGTTATTTCACGATAAATACACAGCAATGTTATCTATTTACCATTCATATTTAAAAATAACTTTACAGTTCAATAATTTCAACAATAATTATACATCTATCGTCAATTAGCCGTTATTTTTCTAAAACTATAATAAATAGATAGAACCCAAGATTATAATTAACGGGTAAGTAGATACTTATTGAGTTTTTTTTTTCACAATGAAAATATAAAGATCGTACTCAGTGCAAAAGTTTTCAATTTCATCATGGTCATGGGTTTTGGAGCTGTTAGTCAATCAAAATAATTGTCTAAGTGGGTACTTACTAAGAATCACTTGGAAAGAAAACTAGCCAATTTCCAACTTTTCCCTCTACAGAGGCAGAGGTATTTACAACCACTTTACGGAATGAATACTTGACACACGCAAACCCATTAAGATTAATTAATGAAGATCTATTTATCAAACTTTAATTATGACATGGCAATGGAGATGAAGAGCTCAATTTGCTCCGTTATTCATGTAAACATGGTGTTCAGGCATAATAAACCAGAATATGGCAAGTAAAATACATTTTATAGTAACAGTAATCCTATAATTCAGGATTTCCCGTACTTATAACTGCTCGAATAAATCAACTGCACCGAACCACACGAAACACGGAATAACTTTAATGAATTGCTAATTACTTATACATATAAACGCGAACTTTAAAGTAGATAACATTACATCATCACGGCTGTAATCCCCAAAGAGTTAGGCAGTTACAATGCGTGCCACGAAAGATGAGACTTGACACACCACGTGATTTGACTTGCACAGTGCATGATTTTAGGTATCTTTAGCGGTATGAGGTCTGAGTGCGGGACGGGACCGGACGTCATAGGGGCGGCGGAAAGAGCGGGGGAGGCGGGGTCAAGTCTCATCTTTCGTGGCGCGCATTGTACCTATACCCACACATTTCGCCAGCTATGTTTAAGTCTCATGTAAAAGGGACCGAGCCTATTGCCATCACCCGGGCACGTCCGGCCTCCGGGCCGGAATTGGAAAAACTCAATAACACTAGGTAATAAAGATGGAAAAACTCAATAACACTTTGTTCGACCTGAGATTCAAACCCAGGACCTTATTCTCAGCAGTAGCGTTTGTGACCCCTAGACCAAGGTAAGTTAATAAGTAGACAATCTAAAGCTATTAGGGATCGCGTCATGATAGCATTAATTTACTAGAGCTAGGCAATTAAAAGTGAATATAAATTACAGTACCCGGCGATAAATATTGCACATCGACCTATGGAAAGAGACAATCGGCTAATTTCGGCTTCGTAGAGCGTTATCTCTGTCGCACGAAATACAAACAGTCCGTTATCTATTAGGAGCTGTTAAAACAATTATGATTTGCTTCTTTTGATAATTATTTTTATTCTTTGTATAAAATGGTTTTGTGTAAAAAGGTCGATGTGCAATATTTATCGCCGGGTACTGTAAGTATTCTATTCCGTAAAAAAAAAGAAAATGTATGCGCTTACCATTGTACTGCGGCGGTACCGCGCGGGCGCTTAAAAAAATCGCTGTTGCCACAGAGTAATTAGCAGATGGAGAGCTACGAGCTTCCAAGGTATCTTTATAATCTTTAGTTTCCTTAAGGATAGGCTTCCGTACCTACACTCCTTGCTTCAAAGCTCTTCTGCGTGCGATCGAATGGAGATTCTCACGCGCAAGAGTACTTCAATTCCTCCCATCTCTGTGTTCGCGCACTGGACATCTCATTTAAATAATACCAGCTTCGATGTACGGACTTGCGCCTCAATCGCTGTTTCCACGCACCTCGTGAACGCTTATTATATTTAGCCGATATTTATGCAAGCTCCCTCTATGGGGTTTAATAACATTTATCAATATCCAATGAACAGTTCTATTTGTGGTATCGCATTCATAATATTGATAAACGAGGTATGGAACTCGAGCGGTTAGTTCGCGCGAATAGTTTCTCTTTTAGGCTTTCTGACGATAACAAGTATCTTTGAAACTGGTTTCGTGTTATGGACTCTTAATGAATATCTTACTAATAAAGGATGTGACAATGTTCTGTACATATTCAAAGGCGGTAGTAATGGATTGCAATAGGACATTATAAGCCAAAGATTAGATTCGTCAATGGTAGAGTTCTCTTTCCTATCTAGGATGGTAGGTAAAGATGAGAATATGTATCTTAATTTTTTTTTCCGGATTTCTTTAACGAAAACCGTGTACCCAATAGAGTTTCTCATTCGCAAAAATGACGAACTTCCATACAAACTATAATCTCTTTGGTGAATTTAAAAACAAACCTCCCATATCGCTCACTTATATTATACATAAGAAACTTTTGTGCCATATTTCATGAGTCTAGACCCATTAATTTAGGCTGTGCGATGTACTCGTAAGTTGTTTATTTGGTAGTTTCTTAATCAATTTATAAAAAACTAGCTTCCGCCCGCGGCTTCTCCCACGAGGTATGTCGATAAAAAATATCCTATGTCCTTCCCCGGGACGCAATCTATCTCTCTGCCAAATTTTATCGATATCCGTTCAGTGGTTTAGGCGTGAAAAGGTAACATACAGACAGACAGACAGAGTTACTTTCGAATTTATAATATTAGTATGGATTATTTCTACCTTCGTCTATTGGAACTTTAACATCGCTTTAGCATTAATCTAATACAGTAATAAGAAAGAAATTTAAAGTTTCTTAATTGTAACATAACATTTACAACAGCACGAAAGTACCTACCAACCCAAGACGATTGCTCACGCGACTAAGCAATGTCCCTAAATAACATCTAAATTACCGACATTCCATAGTTTGATCAAATAAATGTAAGAAAGAAAATGTGTTTACGGACTGAAGTACTCATCCATCAACCTTAACGATTGTGTAATATGGTAATTTCTTATTTTCACGTTGGGTTTATCCAGCGAAGGGTAGCGTGCTACCAATTAGAATTTTGTTACGATCATTACGATCATGCCTCTGTTTGGGATTTTCCAATTATTTCAATAGTTCATAGCTATAAGGTTTATTATATTCTGAATAAACTTGGATAGTGCATACACTAGCCTGAGGAAACACCATACACGATATACTCGTAGCATGCTTTATAGATTTGCAACATGCTACTTCATTGTGACTTCTACCAGCCCGTAGGGCATGCATGTAGTATTTACATTGGTATTGCAAAGTAGTCACCTACCTGCCTAATAAAATTAACAATCCATTTCAAAATCATCGTCAGAATTTGAAAACTCAAGAATAAATAATAATTTATTTTTTTCTCTCTCTCTCTAAATGGATCAAGGTCTGAAATAAAATATTTTTTAGTAATCCCAATAAATCCATATCAAGATACGCTCTAGTTCAACAGCACCCTAACGGTGAATGTTAAAACTCTCTGTCAAACGCAAAATAAATGCCACTAACGTAATTATGTATTTGCTAATTAGACGAACACACACACGTGCAGTTAAATTGGCCCATTTGCATATAATTAGAGTTAGTATCAGGAACAGCTACATTATTTGTGTCCAGGTATGCGTTTCGTTCAGTTTAACGATGAGTATTAACCACCATTGTCTCGACTAAGTATTGTTGAATACAAAATTATTACGGGTCGATTTAATTTCCGGACAATAGTACTATGATTTCGATACTATTAATTAATTAAAACGGTATTGAAGCCGTGTTGACGTTCTATTTTTTTTTCAATTTCGTATTTCGAATGTATCAATATCCGTGCGAAAATGATACTAGTGCAAACAAAGAAACATTATTGAAAGATTTTAATAAACTATGGCGAGAAATAAACAACTGAAAGATGTTGAACTAGAGTTCGTTATTGGAACATGTTTTATAAATATATTTTTTTTTAAATACTACTTACTTAAAATAGAAGAAATAGTAATATGAAAAAGTAGCTAGATAACCATTTACCTAAGTATATCAATTGATATGCTAACTTAATTTTCATACACACCTCAACCACTTACCGCTCTTTTATGAACAAAGAAATCCCCCTCATTATTGCACTTGTTCTGTTAAGATCACATTAAAGACACAAATCGTCTGTCTTTGCTGACAAACCATTACATCGTTAAGCGAAACGGTTGGTCTTACCCTTTGATTCATACAATATGTTACCTCATCTATTCTGAGCAACGCAGCCGCGTGACTATTGTCTGTTTACGATGTAATATGTTCCGATTTACTGCCCGACTGGTTTCCTGGGTAAGATTGATTCGTTTACTGGTCCGGGATTATTACTGCTTGTTAAAAGGATTGAAACTTGGAGTTTGTTATTTGTAGCAGGTAACTAGTGTGCCTATATATTTTGCTCTTTCTCTAGTCTAACGCATTTTAGAGTGTGATTTAAAATAAGGATGAGATTTTTTTTTTGGTTTGTGGAAAGTTTCTGTAATCTCGTGTTCGCCTGGAACCAACCTTGTGGTGTTTTCTGCATATAGACATAATGAAAAACATTTCGGTAATATTGTCATAATTTTTCGGTAGTCTGTAATTTGTAAAGCCGATAATAACATGCAAGCAAACGAATAACGGAGGCAACGATGTCATCACCCACTTAAATCTCAACGGACCTCACCATAATTTGCCGAAAAATCGGAAAGCAACCCAAGCACCTCTAATTATACATGCAAATAACTGAATTTATTCGAAATTCCTCTTATTTTGAGTACCACGCTCTACGTACATTGATTTCCTTAATTTGCGGTCAACAACAACATTATTGCCATAATTACAGTTGCCGCACTAAAAAATACGTGCGACACAGTACTATATTTAATTTAATATAATGTGCTGGTACTTTTTGCGTCATTTTTGGTACTTACAGCATTAAGCTATATCGCTAATGAGTCGCAAGCGGTGGGCGTGAGTGGTTCAACAAGTTTTTGTCGCCCATCTTCGCAAATCTGATATGATTACTTTACATGTTTAGTTCATTAAATGACGACTAACCATTACTGATTATCTTCGAGAACTGCCAATCATAAGTCAGTGATCTCTTCTATGTAGTCACTTAACGTTGTGTGCCGATAACTCGTCATGTGTCAAATTAACCGAGAGATAAGGCGCCGACAAAAAGTGTTTGTCACAAACATTGTTGGCAACTCTATTTGGTCACGGCTAGTTACGATGTTTTAGTTCAGTTTTCTGAAATCCACAGTTTTCCACGTTTAAGAATTTGCACGGTGATTGTCAACAAAAAGTCAGTTTTAAAACTGTTTGTGACACATTAATATTTGCACGCTTGAGCAGCTAGTTACTTTGAAGAGTGAGCATTCTAAGAATAAAACCGGACAAGTGCGAGTCGGCCTTGTATAAGAAGGGATATTAAGAAAAAAAATAAGAAAAAATTCAAAGTTATAGCGGCAATAGACATACACACTCTGTGAAAATTTCAACTGTCTAAACATTACGGCTCATGAGATACATCCGCTGACAGTCAGACGGGAGGACAGCGGAGGCTTCCGTTATCTACAGACCCCTAAAAATGTACTCAGTTCAGTAAATTGCAGGGAACGAAAATTAAACTTTGTCACTTTATGTTTGCATAGATTACATAGAGTTAAGATGCGTCTACAGAGTAAAACCTTTGGTTTATTACCTGTAAATGGTTAAAGACAAGATCTTCTAAATATTTAATTGGAGAGAGCAAGTAGACGGTTGCTTACTTTGAGCATTTATGCTTATCTCATAATTGCGATTTCATCGACACTGCACAAGTATGCAGGGCTACCGCGGATGGTATTTGAAGAATGTACGCGATGTACAAAATAAAGGGCTATGTGGACTATTTTTAGAATTATGTGATATCTAAGCATGGGTCTACAGAAAATAATATCGAAACTATTTTAAATGTAGTAAGTCCTCCATCATCATCCTGGAAGGACTGGGGAAGCCTTTGCCCAGCAGGCAAAATTAGAAAAAAAAGAAAGTCCTACATCTTGAAAAAAACTGAAAATTCCTGTAGACTTAAAAAAAACTGTTAGCAAACATTCTTTGCAAGAATAAATACGTATTGTTGTGAGCGGGACATGCTTGTAATTTCTTTATGAAAATACTTTTTATTGGTGATCCTCAACACAAATAAGGAAGTTGTATTTATTAAAGAAGATAACGCAACAGATTCCCTGATAAGGACAAACATTAAATGAATATTGACGATATTATCTCATCATTATCTTGCCCGTTACACCGTTTTCAGCGTCTGCAAAGCAAATTATCGTTATTAACCGGTCAATTTGCATCTGCGGCTTGTTTTCTTTGTAGTGATGGTCCAACTCTCGCCGGGAAGGTTGCGAATTGCCCACATTACAGGGTAATGCGTTGTCAGCTGACAGCGGCTGACGAGACCACCGCTTGATCAATATGGAAGATTTATGGGCTCTACTGAAAACTGAGGCTGTTGACGTCATATTTATTGACACTTTTCATTTTGCACCTGTGAGCCATAAAGATACATTAGTGTAGGTACCTACTTAGATAGGGCCTTATACCTACCTACATGTTAAAGATGAGTTCCGTGTGTCTATGCTTTTTTACTGAAATTTAAGTAAACAACGTGCTTAATAAGGAAAATGTCGCCGATTTATATATTATTTATTTAATACTTCAAGCACAAAAATACACAGAGGCCGTCTTAATGCCATAGGCATTTTCTACCAAAGGTTGACCTTTGGGTGATGCAGAGACAAACAGTGGTAGGTGCAATTACGAAAATTATGAAATACATATTTATTTAAATATAAAGATGCACATATACCTATTACAAACTATAATAAAATTATAATAAATATACTTAATTAAATATAAACACATACACAAAAACACGAATATAGAAAAAAAAACATTATCGCCATAAAAACAGTTTACAGAAAAACGTGAGACCACCTGGCCCCAGAGCTAGGCTTAGGGTACCTGTATTTCAGGAGCCAAAGACAAAAAATGGGAAAAAATTTACGTTCTGATGATACTGCCAGCTTCTTACGAGTCATTAGTTACTCTTTAGATCACATACATCATAGTATTAAAACATAAAAGAATTAGATAGGTACGATATTCAGTAGAAACGTACATAGTTACCTACAGATTTAAACAGGTACAGCCATGTTGTTGTCATATTCAAAGTAGAAAATATGATACAACAATATAAAAACTATGTAGTTGACTATCTATTTACTTAATTAATTACTTAGCGTGATGTTTTTTGCTCGAACGCAACAGAAAAACTGCCCCGTAGGAGTGTTTGCTCGTGTTTCATAGATAAACATATCACTCAAGTAATTGATGAAATTGATTACAACATTGACATTCTCTCATCCATCAGAGATTATGCAGGATAGCAAAAAACATGCAACTACATTATGATGTTAATGTCCTCAAAAGCATCAGTCCGATGATAAATAATATCAGCATATTATAGTTCCACTGCAGGCCAAATGCCTATACTCATACAGAGCGTCGTGATTAATGCTCATGCCGCATTAATCACGACGCGTACTCAAGACGGGTTGGCGATATTAAAATTATATTATCTACTAGCTTCTGCCCGCGACTTCATCCGCGTGAAATTTCTTGTTCCCCCGACCCACCCCGTCGCATCTCATCGCCTACCCGCGCTATTACTTCGTTTTTGCTTAGCGTTCTTACTGACTTTTTTCTTTTTGCTCGGCTCCTAAGGGTCATAGCGTGATGTTAGCGTTGCCTTCCTCAAGAATTGAGCTATCAAATGCAAAGAATTTTTCAAATCCGACGGGTAGTTCCAGAGATTAGCGCGTTCAACCAAACAAAAAAACAAACTCTTCAGCTTTATAATATTATATAGTACCTATAGATATTAACCAACCCGCATGGATTACAGTCCACTCCCTCTGACAGAGAGAAGGCCTGTGTCCTAGCAGAGGGAACATTATAGGCTGATTATTATGCTACCCATACTAATATTATAAATGCGAAAGTATGTCTGTCTGTCTGAAAGAAAGAAAAGAAAGAAAAAATAATTTATTGCGACTCGTACAGGAAGATCACATACTAAACTAAACATAATCTGTCTGTCTGTATGTTACCTCTTCATGCTTAAACCGCTGAACCGATTTAGATGAAATTTGGTACAGACATAGTTTGAGTCCCGAGAAAGGACATAAAAACCCCTCTTCACCGTAGCATGATAACTGCATCGAGATGAAACATAGCTCCAAGACGACAACTCGATATAGAAATTAATCTGATCGCGATAAAAAAATAACAGTTCACCAATTGATCATAACAACAACAAAAACGTAACCAGTTAATATTATATTGGAATTTAACGACACCTAATAAAATGGTATGCGATCACAGACTGGTCATTATTTTTTGCACGACACTGTATTTTAATTTAATATCGTCTCCTTTACTGACTCGATAAGTGGTCACTTTAAAAAGGTAAACTGTCGGACAGAATAAAGCACCCAGTTCACTCGGATATATTTGTTTCAATATTTATGTGCGGTCTTCGAACGATAGAGGTAAAATCCTTTTGTGGTTGTTTTCTTACTACCGATTGTTTTTGAGGAGTTCCTCAGCGTCTCAGGTGTTTTATATAAACAGCTCAGACATCTACACGGAAGTGGTGGCATGTGAAAAGATTGACGTACGATAAATCTTTCAACTGCGTTTTTATGCCTAAAGTATTGATGGCGTCCGCTTCTACCTTTCCCTAGCTGCAGGTTTTCCTGGCAGTTTTCAACGTTTTAAGAAAGGAAATTGCTGTAATTAATTACTTCTATTTATGTTAAATAATTGTTTGTGCATCTTATCGTGTTTCCGTCAAAAACAAAAATAGTTGTAGGTATGTAAATCAGCTCGTAAAGATATTGGGCAGTGTACAACCACCGTAAAACCACTGCTCTAATGATTCTGACATAACGTTACTTAATTTAACAAGAATAACAGTGTATTATAATTTTATTGCCGGTTTAAACTTGATGGACAAATTGGTGTAACTATCTACAAGTGTTAGAACCCACGTTAATGATACTACGATCGGGAACGTACCACAATTTTAGATTAAAATAAAATAGCCTTCAATTATGGCCTCGTGTGTAATTTTCATGAGTACGAACATTGTTGAGGAAAACGAAAGTAATAGAATTTTGGGAAATAAATTCGATGTTGAAACAAGTAGCTGTCGACTTGTTTTGATTACATTTTGATGAAAATTTTCCTCTATGATTTGTCAGGGAGAGTTTTGGATACCTTTTTCGTTAGTCAATATGTGACACAGTAATAGGAGTTTTATAGCATGACCACTATGTATCTATCACATAATTAATTTATCTGTCATGGATTCATTTGTAATTTTTTAACCTATTGTGGTATAGTAGTTTTATTCCACGTGCATCGTCTTCCCATACAATTAATGTATACAAAATATTGAAAAACATTCTAAAAGAGTAACGGTGGAGCTTCTTGCCTATTCTTCTCCATACGAAACTATCATTTATTTGGAAGGGGCGACTTGAAACAATTCTATTTTATTGTAAATTTTGATGTACAAAAATGCCTTTTTGTGATTGTTTGAAATAAATGCTTTAACTTTGACATTAAGACATGAAAAAAATTATGTCTTTTTAATAGCAGACTATATAATACTATAAAGATACATAAGTAGAAAATAGCGCTTTCATTTCTCACATTGTAAACGTAGATTAGGTACCTAAATTGTATTTTAATGTTCACACTTTTGTTTTACATGGCAAAATCATTCGATTTCTTCGTTAGTCAATATGTGACCCAGTTATAAGAGTTTCATAGCGTGACCACTGTGTCTATCACATAATTAATTTATCTGTCATGGATTCATTTGTAATTCTTTAACCTATTGTGGTATAGTAATTTTATTCCACGTGCATCGTCTTCACATACAATTAATGTATAAAAATATTGAAAAACATTTTAAAAGAATAACGGTGGCGCTTCTTGCCCATCATTCTCCATACGAAACTACCATTTGGAAGGGGCGACTTGAAACAATTCTATTTTATGTATGTCTATTAGGGTGGTCCTTATTTTTCGACTTTCGAATTATCCCCGGGGCACTTTCTCATTTGATTATATACCTCTAAATATGAAATAAGTTTTTTTTGTTTTTTTTTCGTTAAGATTTAGAGGTCGCTACCAGCTGTTAAAATTTTTAAAAAAGCGTTGAAGGACAGGTTAAATGATGGTTGCAATAATATTTCATTTAGGTGTTTATATTGTTTTTTACGTGAAAGTGAAACTCGCGTAGACAATCGCTTCTTATCCCTTCCTCCCCTCGACCTCTCTTCTGTACCGACGTGTCGAGATTTAGCCCGCCCCGCACTTCAGTTCTAATAAGACATTAACGAGAGCGCACGCGTTTTATTTGTAAGTCATAGAAACGTGTTTCAACTTATATTATAAATACCGGCTTAAGAAGTGGAGTATGCGTTCTTTTGGAGCGAAAAATGGATAAAAAATATGCTTTGGCTTGCTTGTCGTCACCAAATAATGGAAATTATGTTGTCAGCTGTAGTGGATCAATCGCTTGCCCCATCTAGTGGTCCTGATATACAATTATTTAAAAGATTTAAGAATAATTGGAACACTATTCACCAAAGCGACTTCAAAACAATAAAAGATGATCCTGAGGCAAATATTCTTGCAGAAGTGGTCGCAGACAGGATTTATTTAGCCAAAAAGCAACTTCAAGTACCTACATCAACCTCGAGATGACTACAGGGAACTGTTGAATCTCGACTATCATTTTCTTAGGAGGTGTTCCTGAAAAAGGCATTTCATTTAGGAGACCTGCTGGTCTACATCGAGCTAGATGGATGGCAAGAGCCTTGTACTGTTTGAAAATTAAACTGATGCTTAAATTTATTTAAGCATCAGTTTAAGCTGACGAAGAAGGAAAAAAAGGCTGTGAGAGAAATATGCATTTTCACGGTGATGATTTATGTTAAATATTGGTTTCAAGCCTCTACCGCATGGTCAGCACCAAGAAACGACTTACAATTATTGAAAGACCTTAAAGCCTTTGAAAGATTTAACAAAAATATAGCTACTGTTGCGCTAAAAAAAAGATTCGAAATCATTTGTGGTACTTGTCGGAAGAACTAGTTTCGCGCCATTTTCGATGATGAACTTTCAGTTCAAGAGAAGAAAAAAATGGTAGAAGCACTGAAAATTGAAGGCTGAGCGCGGTGTTGCTTTAATGCAAGAATATAATAAATTAATTACAACCAATGAAGAACAAAATCAATATTTGCTTTTGTTGGTAAAAGACTATAGGAAAAAGTACCCTAATACTAACAAGTCAACCCGTATATCTTAAAAATAAATGATTCAAATATCTACCATAATATCTTAATTTATAACAACAACAATAATTTTGTAATTTTTTTATGTCATAGCTATAAAAATAAAAGAATCTAACAAATACAGAATTTGAATTTTTATTAAAATTCAAAGCTTGGTAGCGACCTCTAAATATCATTTAAAAAATTCAAAAAAAATACTGTAATACTTTCTTATGGTATATAATCAAAGAACGTGGTGCCCCGCGAAATCAAAGAAAAAAATTTTTTTTCTTAGGAATAAGGACCACCCTAATGTCTATATGATGTACAAAAATGCCTTTTTTGTGATTATTTGAAATAAATGCTTTAACTTTGCCATTAAGACATGAAAAAAATTATGTCTTTTGAATAGCAGACTATATAATACTATAAAGATACATAAGTAGAAAATAGCGCTTTCATTTCTCACATTGTAAACGTAGATTAGGTACCTAAATTGTATTTTAATGTTCGCACTTTCGTTTTACATGGCAAAATCATGCGATTTCATAGTTTCAATTCATATTTTCACATCTCTAGAAAATAAATATTGTACAGACGCCAGCACATCAAGCTACCCGAAACTGTAAAATTGAACCTTATGCTTTAGCGATACAGTTGAAGATCTATTAATGAAATTTGACAGATTGTAGTAACTTGAGGTGCTGACGTCTGTCTCTGTACCTTTATATAACGACATAAAATAAATCGTCGAAATAGCCCGGAATCTATTATGGTTATGGCGTCGTCAATTTTGGAAATCTAAAAACATTAAGACTTGTCATTATCATCATCATCATAATCCACAGCCCGACATCAGCCACCGCTAAGCATAGGCCGCTCTTTTCTTGTACTAATCCCCATTATAAAAGTCCTACCGTCAATTATTTCTCTCCTAACTCTAATACATATACTGATACTTATACTAATACCTGTACTTACAGCGGATGCGCTAAGGTAGTCCGCGAAATTCTAATTTTCTTACGTTTTTTGCAATTTGCAGTTCAGCACTATAATTGCATATACATATTGAAGACATAGACAGGGGTGTTGAATGGGGAAAGAAGAATAAGTTGGTGTTTAATACGTCAAAGTGTTCAGTAATAACTTTTAGTAGGATGAAAATCCCCAAGAAATATGACTATAGAGTGGATAACACGGTATTGAAAAGAACGGAAACGGTGCGGGATTTAGGAGTACGCCTTGACACGGGCCTGGCTTTTCGTAATCACATCGTAAATGTTTGTAAAAAAGCCTATAGGAGCCTAGGTTTCGTCCTAAGAAGAGCAGAGGGTTTTACAAGCGTCGCTGCGCTAACTTCATTGTACAATGCATTGGTAAGAAGTCGGCTCGAATGTAACGCAATCATATGGGCTGCGCATGAAGCTAAATACAGTCTCATGCTGGAGCGTATACAAAATAAATTTACTAGGTTTCTGTACCTAAGGCGGCATGGTGTATATCCATTTTATCCATTGATGTATCCAACTTTGTTTGTTATAGGCATGGTGAGATACAATAAATTGGAAACAAGGAGGGACATAGCTCTTGCTACCTATATTTTTAAATTATTACGTGGCAAGACTTCAAACCCAGGTATATTAAAAGAAATAAACCTGTGTGTGCCCGACAATTATCTATTGCGAAGGCGACAGCCATGTCTGTTGGCGGTGCCTAGTAGTAGGAACAATCTACTGAGTAAAGACCTTATAACGCGCACCTTGCGTGTACTTAATGACGTAGCAGACAGCATAGATCGTTTTACTTGTTCTCTGAGTGAGTTCACAAAAACCACGATGTACAGAATATGTTATGGTAAATAATAAAACTGTAATTATGGCCACACTATTGAGTTAGGAAATTCCTGTAATGATAGTGATGTTGAGTTAATAAATAAATAAATTGCTTAGAACACTATCAATTTCAATCATTTTGAGGGATATTCCTAATCCATTGCTTCGTCTGTTCGAAAAATTTGTCCGCTCAAAAACGTAAATAACGCAATGAATGTTGTTGAACAATCAAAATAAAGGCCAATGTTACCGTGTGTTACGCAATTACTCCGCAGGTTGTTTTGATGAAAATATGATTCGCAACCGTAACTAATAAGGATTTACAGAATTATAATAATTTAGAATCAGCAATACAACTCCTTAAGGTGCCACTAGCCGATATTTTTTCCATACAAATTTCGGGAGAGTATTACTCCACTGTTTAACATTGTGCATCCAAAGTTCAACATATTATCGTTTTGACTTATTAGTAATTTTGTCTGTACGAAAACAGAATACTTAGTAAAATAAAAAACCATCAAAAAGATCCTGACGCTTATGGCTTTATAAAAATCTATAAGTCCTACCTTCAATGAATTTCTATAGAACTCCAATAAATAGAACTTACGAACTTTTTCGACACACTCGTTCGTACTGTGGCTCGTTTATGTCTTTTGTTAGGTATAAGGAAGCGAAAAGCTATACTTGAAAGTGCGCTCTAAAAAATCCAACATTGCGCTTTTATTCAGGCATCCATTTAGGTGTCACTTAGTGTTAGTGAAAACAGACATTAGCCATCTAATGTCATGGCCATCCATTACAGGTTTTCACGGCTAGAATTAGAACAGAATTTTAGATACTTTAACTTTTTTACACAAGCACATAAAAAATATGTACTTGGAGATAGCATAGATAAGAAGATATGAAAGATGAAACACTGACTGGTAGCTATGCCACTATGTCAGTGTAAGTATACCGTTCTGTTCCCTAATTGCGTAACACTCTATCTGAATAATTTTGAAGTTTAATGCTAGTCCATTAACTCATATGTACGAAAAATTTGTCTGCTCAACAACGTAAATACCGCAATGAATGTTGTTAAACTGTCAAAATGAAACCCATTGGTACTGATAGTGTGTTATGCAATTACCCCGCCGGTCTAGGTGTGCGATTCTGTAACCATCTCACCGTGAAAACTTAAGTGAAGTGAACGTGGAGTGAACGTGGAGTGAGCTGTCAATAGTGTCAATTCCCAGCAAAAACAAACTCACATCACCTAAGTTTTCACGGTGAGATTTTTACAGAATCGACCGGCTGTACCTATTATCACTATTAAAATATTCTAATAACAGACCTAAGTTGAACACTGAATTAAAATAACAATCGCCTCAAGTGTTACGTACCTACAAGCACAGTTTCTGCAACATTGTATGGAAACCAGACCTTCGTCTATACTCCAGTCCTACATATTTTTTAATACAAATAATGTATGTTGGCAAGAAGAGCAGTTAATCAACTTAACGAATTACAGACATGCAAGCGTCACAGGGTAAACATGAGAAAATAAATAAATATATAGCCTTGAGCGACATAAGAAACATTGTAGCAAAACCAGATACAAATGTAACATATGTAAAAACTAAGCATCAAACCGCAAACCAGTAGCCGATAGATAAAAACTGACATATACATAGATTAAACCAATTAAATTGAAACCTACGCGTAAAACTTAACAATACTAATTAACCAGACTCAGACGAAGGTAGACTAGTTTCGCTACACTAGCAATACTGATATATGCATCCTGCATTACGCATAAAATGGGTCAATAAAACCATTTCCAAGAAAACTTTTATTATTATGCGGGTAGTATACGAAAGCACTTCATAAAGAAGCTATTCCACTTAGTCTTGAATTTAATCGTTTTTTTAAGAGGAGAGGCTTTCTATATATCCCCCATATTTAGAAAGCTTCTTGATAAATAATGAGTGATATTAATTATTCCTGTAAATTGGTTCCAAAAACATTTTTACACGTCAAAATGCAATATTGTTTTAAAACTAGATGAATTCGGTTCCTAACCGACTACTCTGTGAAGAAAGACCGGAACAAACTCTAGAGGTCACAATCTTTAATAGTCTCTCTCTGTACCTACACACTTCTTTTTTCACGAATCTGCATTCGCGATTTATTTGCCAAAAATGTAAAAATATGAGTTTATGGAAAAATTACTTTAAATCATACACAATAAAGTTCAGTTTACGCTACAACTTCAAATATTTGTATAACATTTTTCAATAATGCTAGTCACTCTGAAATCAACTTAAATACCATTAAAATAAAGTTGAAATTTGAAACATACCTTTGAATAGACTTTAGGTACATTAGTCATAGAATTAGTTACCGAATCCGTCTATAGATTAAAGTGCGTCAGAGACGGACCATTACTATTTCTAACTAGCAGCGCCCCACGGTTTCACCCGCGTAGATTTCGTTCCCTTGGGAATATCGGGATAAAAAGTATCCTATGTGTTAATCCAGGAAAAGGTCTATCTATGTGCCAATTTTTATCCAAATCTGTTTAACGGTTTACGCGTGATTGAGTAACAAACATCCAAACATCGTAAAGAAAGAAAGAAAGAAAAGGTAACACAGTCTTCACAAACTTTGACATTTATATTATTATATAGTAGGATTTGTTTAATTTTTAAGCGGCTAACCTACTGGATGCGGTTATCTACACTTAGAGGTATGAAGAACAGTATTAAAAGTTCCTCATTCTCCAACAAACTCTGCTTGCGCGATGTAGGGTTTGCTTGACGTCAGGTGTAATGTGTAGTTCGTATGTGACGATGTAGATCCGCACACACTTGTCTGAATACCGTATATCTGAGCCATTTTTGCTTTTTTTCTGGAACGATAAATTATCGACGTGTCAAAATTAGACACAAGTGAAGTGATGCGATTGGCTGTTGATAATTCAGTTAACCAATCACATCAGTTCAGCAACAATTTGTTTGATAATTTTTTTAGTGATTTACGTTCCAGAAACCGGGCCTTATACGGCCAAAAGTCAAGTGGAATAAGGCCTTAACGAAATGCGTAGATGCGTACGTACAGTTGCAATAAACTTTCTATTGCTTGTTATCGATCAAGTGTCTGCACATCCGTGCTGTAAATATCTGGATAATAAATGTCTTTCTATTAAAATGTGATTTATTTATCCGGATGTTAATCGTAACGAACTTGTGTATTTTTCTCCCACAGGTATGAATGTGTTGTTTTATGTTAACTAGTTTTACCAGGTATCGAGATTACATACATAAACAGTTTTTCCAACAATCATAATTAAAGTTAAATGCGTTTGATTTGTTTTTTATATTCAAAATTGTCTATCTGCTAACACAACTAGAGTTAGATAGCCAATCTGTTTTAATATTTCATATTTATGTTAAAATTACAAAGATGAAAAGAACATTTTTATTATACAGGGTTATTTTTTAAATTGTCTAAATAAATTTCGCAAACGCGATGGGTACCTATCGATATCTACATAATCATGATCAAATAAAAAATATTAATTTAAATTTGTTTTTTTTTTCTGTGGAGCCATCGACTGCAGTTAGGTATTATAGTCATTTGAAAGTTTCAAAAATCGTTTTTTTATGTAATCTTTACAGAGGTGTATGTATCAAATCTTCATCCGATAAAACATAACAAACAGTTTTTTTCAGCTCATACTTCAAGTAACAACATTAATAGCGGACAGGTCGATCTTCCAAAAACAAAACATCAAATCATTAAAAAAATATTTCGTCATCGTGTGTAGATATTGATACTCATTGCTTGCGGAGTTTAGCTAACCAATTAAAAATAACCCCATGGAGTAGTTTCAAACAAATTCCTTTTGCACCTTGCGGGTGCATGTCACCTTGTCGAACAAAATACAAAATTGTTGATACAAAATTATGGCATACGAAGTCAAAAAAATAACCAAAAACTTAACCTCAAGGTGTTTTACATTTTCATTCCTTGTCTCTTTGTAGCTACTCTGCTACACCTCATCATCATCATTGAAGCCGAAAGACGTCCACCGCTGGACATAGGCTTCCCCCAAGCACCTCCACTTCGACCGGTTCTGCTACACCTACATTATGTAAAAAATAATGTATATCCTGACAGATCCTGACTAAAGAAAATAGACCTAAATGTTTTATTTACTTGCCAGTTCCTATCTGAAATCAGTAAACTCTCAAAGACCATAAACTTCGCTCATCGCTGTTACCATCCAGTTCTTATTTCATCCAAAAAAGCCATTTAATTTGCGCCTGTCTTAAGTAAACGCTACGAATGAATAGATTACTGGATATAAGTGGTATAGGGTATTAACCGACCTTGAGAACTGCCCCGGCTACATGAGTGTTTTTTTTTTTATTATTTTACTTACATGTATCCTGTTTGTTAAGAATCCTACTGACGGACGTATGACTGGCTGGCTCTTCACAAATAAAATTACATCCTAAGAAAGTGTCTATGCAATGACCATAAAGAGGTTTTATATTTTGAGATTTATAATGTCTCGGAGAATATTATTATGTTTGATTCTATTGAAGCTATTCATTGGTAATTTTGCCGCGGTTTTTATTCCATGTGTGTGGGTAGCTTTTAAAGTTTAAGTTATTTTACTTAAACGCTTCGCCAATCTTTCTTTAACATTTAATTTTCATATAGCAAAACTACTTATTTGAAACTTGTAATAGATTTTCAACTTTATCGCTAAAGCATTAGGTTCAAAGTTGATTGGGAAATTTTTTACAGTTTCGGGGAGCTTGATGTACTGGAGTCTGTGCATTACTTTTACATAATAATACCTATTTTGTTATGACTTCCCAATTTTTTTTTGTGATAAATATGATAACTTGGATTTTTTTCCGCAGATTTACCTACCATTAATCACACTATCACCCTAAAGGCGAAAGTTTGTGAGTGTGTATGTGCGCGTGTGTGTGTGTTTACATGTTTGTTACTTCTTCACGCTCAAACGGCTGGACCAATTTTGATAAAATTTAGTATGGAGGTAGCTGACACCCTGGATTAACATATAGGCTACTTTTTATCCCATGATATTCCCACGAGATCGAAACTAATGCGGGTGAAACCGCGAGACCTAGCTTGTTTTGAATATTTTGGAAGATCTTAGTGTTAAAAAAAGTCCATTTAAATAAATTTCCTCGGCCATAAACCAAAAACCATCAGGTGTTCACTGCCAGAACACCTTTCTACCTATAAAAATTTTGTATTTTAAAATGATTTCCTCGTAGAAACTTCTTTTTCATAACGTTCCATTTGTTTTGTTTGGATTTATAAAGAAAATATAGCACGTAAAAACCAAAGAAGGATTTTTCACACAAATTATAAGTACATAAGTATCGTTTAAAGTCTCACGCACAAGACCCATGTTTTGATGCAATCGATTGTAATAACTGAGATAGGTTCAAGTTACTCAATCATCCGTCTCAGTATATTGATACTTATTGTTTTTTAATGAATGCCCTGCAAACTTGATTGATGTTAAATACACACCATAATGTGTAAATGTGATAAACGCTCGAACCTCTCGGTAATTTAAAAATGTAAATAATTACCTTTGGCTAGTGTTTTGTTTCACAGTTTGCAAGTACACGCATGGAAATTAAAGAGAGCCTATTTTTGCCACGCCTTTTTCTTTATGGTTTGCATCAATAATGATTGTATTTTGTTACTTTTGCGTTTAGTATTACATCCTACGTTACATGTTAAACATTTACTTTTAACATTTACGTTACTACGTTAAACATTTACTTTATTCATACTAGGTGGGTACCTAGTATGAAAAAAGTAAATGTTTCTTTATTTTTAACCAATTATCTAAACTATGTACTCATACCTACTGCCTATATGAGAAAAGATTTGATTTTTTGTATGTTTGTCTGTTACGCTTTCACCCTAAAACGGCTGAACGGCTTTAGATGAAATTAGGCACATAGGTATAGACCATAACCTGGATTAGAACGTAGGAGACTTTTAATTCTGGTATTCCCACGGAATCGAGACTTATGCGGGTGAAGCCGCGGGGCGCAGCTATTACTATTTATATATATTAGGTACGTGTACGAAAATTAAAAGTGCCAATCTTTTATTAAACACGATCTTCTCTGGTTTTCAGACTGAAAATGGGATACTCAAGAAACATGCTGCTAGTCGTGGTTCTACTGGCGCTGCTGAGCCACTGTCACGGCGCGCCAACCAGGAGGTCACGCGCAGCCGCCCTGCAGACGGAAGAACCCACCACAGTCCGAGAGAACAAACTACAGGACGAGTTCAAGGAGACCACCACCACCACGGAGGCTCCCATCACCAGCAGGAGGAACAAAGCCCTCAACCTATTCGGCTTCTACCCCTCCTTCCTATCTTCCGGCATAGACTACTCCGAAGACGATGAAGACATCAACTTCACCGTCAACGACGAGAACTTCGAGGAAGAAGAACTCTCTCGAACCATCCCCACCAGACGCCGGCAACAGAACAAGAAGAAAAATGGTAACGGACAGTACCAGAATGATAACATCAATTCTCTGCAGTACGAGAACTCCCCCATCTTCTATATCAGGCTGCCCCCCACTCCGTACATGTTTGTTCCTGGTTTAGGGTACGTGTCTCAGCCCCCGAGCCTAGGACCCCCGATGGCGCCAATGATGCCTCAAGCCCCGCCTCAAATGGCTGATCCTTTCATCAATCTGCCAATTGACTTTGTGTCTAATGGAAAACCGACTGGCGTGTATCAATGGAGTGGTGCGCCTGCATACCCTCAAATGCCCCAAGTGGATCCCTATGGATATGGAGGTCAGCCCATGATGCCAGCAAGGCCGACGTACAACGTGCCTTCATACTCGCAACCCAAACCCAAGCCTGCGCCATCAAACTCGAAGGTTACGAATCTAAAGGGCCAATACATGTTCAACGGGAAACCAGGAGACAACGTGTACGTTCTAAGAGACACATACAACTCCATATACTCGGATGCCCTCCAGAACTTCTACCCTTAAAGGCTGAGATACGTAGGATAGGATTGTATCTGGCTCGTATCGAGCTGCTGTAATTAACGAATTTCGAGGGACCAACGTGCGGACGAAAATAAGTAAAGGGAAAGTTTACAACAAGTCAATGATCAGTAATTATGAGAAGGAAAGTTAATTATCCCCCACATGAAACATAACGATGTTAAATGAAATCTTAAAAACAATTATAAGCTAAAGAAACGTGAGGGACCAATAACTACAAGCTGCCAATTGTTGCAATTACTTGCCAAGGAAAAGTCGGGCTGACGTAGGCTCGAAGAATTATAAGTGAGATCTGCTGCTTAATGAACTTATTAGGAACACGAATTTTAAATTCTCTGAAATCTATTTGTGTATATTCATTGTAACGAGTTCTAAACACCTGTGTGTCTCACATTTTGCCAGAATCAGATTTCTAATAATTTTTATACTTACTTTAAATTAGTTTACCAAATGTAAGGTAGTGTTTTAATATGTTAAGGAAACTTCCTTGCTTTTCTGATAAGTATATAATAGGTAGCTATAGAAAATTAAGGAAAAAATTAATAATCTTTTTAATAGGTACTTATTTATTTTAATATAATTGTGACGCTGATCATAGTAATACTAAAATAAGTATGAAGTCAAAATGTAGAATTTATTCGTACTTATAATGTTTTCTCTGCTATTATATTACGATCTATGGCTCAAACAAACGATCGATTTTCAGTCGAGAGAAAAATGAAATTTTAGTTTCATTTTTCTCTCGTTTTGCCATTCAAAAAAAATACGCCAATCGCAAATACTTACCAGACTACACTTATAATGTGAATTTGACAGTAAGTACATAATATCATACCGCACCTACGGTGCAAAAAGCTTTTGACAAAATTGATCAAAAAAGTAGCTAATGTACCCCTTTACCTGGTGAGTAATTGTCATTTGTGTAGTGCGTATAGCACTACACAAATGACAATTTTCAACTTTCCGCGAGAGGGCAGTTGTGTCGTTATTGTTTAGTCAAGAAGAACTATATAACTATACATTTTATTAGGATGTCGAGTTTTCAGACGATTCTCCTGAAAAATTACCTACATCATTTACGTAAGTGACTTTTTTGCACCGTAGGTGCGTACGTGGGTTATTTCGTAGTTTAACGGTGGTTTACCAGATACTAACCACAATACTAACTGACTGCCTGCCCATTGGAGCCTTGGAGCGGAAAAGAGTCAAATTCTCAAGAGGTAATTAATACCTATATTGCTACAAGGATATTTTTGCGCTCGAATGACGTTGACACAAATACACATTGACGTAAACATTGAAAAAATAAGATGGTGTCGTTAATTGCGATTTTTGCCACGTGCCAAAAAAGCTTTGTAGCGGTTAGGTATCGTCGATTGTTTGTTCGAGCCCTAAACTTAAGTGATTATTATGAGCAATAACATTTTTTGAGTCAGCGCTAGATTTAAATTAAATAATCAAATAATAATTTATTGAGCTTGTATTTATTCTTTAAATTATTTACTTAGTTTTAAGATATCTTATTAGGTACAAACAATAAAAATAAAAAATAGACCGTCCATGAAAATAGTGTTAAGTTAATAAATAGTAAAAATATTTTAATAGAAGCTAACTTCGTAAACGTGACAAGATACCTAGGTATTTTAAATGCAACAGATTGTGTGACATTTCTTTATTTAAATAACTCAGTATATCTTTGATGATGTTGTAATCTTCGGTTACATTGTAATGTTGATCGAAGACAATAGATAAAAATCACCAAGTCATTATATATTTTATTGCTAGTATTGTATTTATTCCATATTACCTTGAAGGGTAATTTTAAAATACAGAAACTAGTAAGTAAATACCTAATATTTCGAAGAAAAACCTTTTCATTTTGTGTTAAGTAGTCGCCTGTATAATTCATTTAAATTTTGTAAATTGGCACCTAAAATGTTGTCATATAAAGAGTGGATAGGTCCTGGTAATGTAAACTAGCTACCTAGCTAGTTTACATTACCTATCCACTCTTTAAGGACAAAGAAGGAGAGACCTCTATGGCGAAAGTGCCAAGTAAGAGCACGAATTTTTTTATAATTTGTTTTGTGACCGTCACAAATATGTATTTAATTTACAGAATTACATACTTACACTAATTCGGGTTGTGGAAGATGATGATGATAATCCATCTTTTCGCTTAGTTGTACTGCAACATGAATGTAACTTTTCTTATTTGTAATTAAATAATACCCAATCTTCTAATGTTTATGGTTCAACTCATTTAGAATACAGAATGTCACAATTTAGTGTAAGGTATGAATTATCGACTGTTCCGTCCGTGTGCGTAGATTTATGGGATTTCCCAATATTGTACCTAAAAGTGAAGGTACTGCTCATTAGTTGATGCAGATGTACACAAAATCATTATTTTGCAATATTGAATTACGAAAATTAAGACAATAAAAAATATTTTATAATTTCTTCGTTTTTTTTTATCGTTCCTATGTTATGAGAAGAAGCAGAGAACTTTGTACAGACGCCAGCACATCAAACTACCCGAACCTGTAAAATTTTCCCAATCAACTTTGAACCGAATACGTTAGCGATAAAGTTGAAAATCTATTAAAGAAATTTGACAGATTGTAGTAGCTTGATGTGCTTGCGTCTGTGCTTAGACGATTTTTTTTAAAGGTACACTTCACTGCTAATCTTGCAATATACTAATATATAGGAAACAGTAAGGCTTGGAAAACACTGAAACCGCAAACTTTACTCAATTACCTATAAAATATGTGCGTCTATATTTTCTGAAGGGCTAAGCAGTGGTGAAATTAACATTTTGCCAGTTATGTTTAAAGAATTCTTGTGTTTTCTTTAGCATCTTTATGTGTAGGTAACTGCTTTTATCCAACGAAAAAAATAAAAATAAATCACCAGACTGGTGTGAATTCCTAATTGATAACCCAATAGCACTTTTCCCGATCGAACCCAGGACCCTTGGCAGTTGTATTTGCAGCGAGCATGAAACCAGTGAGTTCTCCACTCGTAAGGTAGTAAAACTAAAAACAGAATGACATAATAAAGCCAGCTAAGATACATAAATACCACTTTCAGCTTAACAATTGGAAACTTTTTCTTATTTTCTTTATTCTCTTGTTATAGCTCATCTCTGTTACAACTTAGGTTCAAGGGTGGTTTAATTAAAGTCGCCAACTCCGGAAGATGAAAACATTTTTTAAATTTCAAAAGTCTACACATAGGTAGGTACATAATCTAGGTACCCGTAAGATCTCTTAAGTAGTCATAATCATACCTCTATGCAAAAACAATAAGATACTTAGGTACCTGTTTATCGCGTAGGAATCTACTCTGTTAACACGCACACTGGAAATCCTTTGTAATCAGTCAAATCAGTGTTCTATGGTTTGTGTTTGCAACCTGTTAAACATGATCTATCTGTTCATCATGAATTAGTAAGTACCTAGGTAATTAGCACGCTTAGCACACAGATTGGTATAATTGATGGTTATGATGTATGTTATGAATAGGTAATGCATAATATGAAGGATTCTCATGACCAATCCGTCTAGCCTTTTCCAACCATGTTGGGGTCAGCTTCCTGTCTAACCGGATGCAGATGAATACCAGTAAGTATTTTACATGGAGCGACTGCCTATCTGACCTTCAGAACCCAGATATTGGGTAAAATAATAACCCTTGTTAAGACTGGATGTCGGACTTTTGGTCTTCTGATTAACCGTAACTACTTTCAAAGATCTGCGAATGACAGCTGGAACCAACAGCATAACATGCTTTCCGAGCCTCTGAGAGGTCTCCATAATGTAATGAACTGTCACCCATCCACGAACTGACCGCGGCAAGTGTTAGTAGCTTAACCATCGATCGGCTTGTGCACCTCTTATCTTACTCGTTAATTCTTGCTTGCTTATTTCGGATATAGTTTCTTGCTCCACTAAAGAGAAGGCGGCTCCTTCCTAATTGGGGGCGTGCAGTGGGTAACATGCCGCGTTAATTAGAATTCGTTTGTAGTACCTACCTCATCGTCTATCCATTGTGTTACAAATTATTCAGACATTAGGTTATTAATTAACTACTTTAGGAAATTCAACCACGCCAATGTGGTTGTCGAACCCGTTAAACTCAATATTTATTAATATTCGTCTTCGCTCCAAACACAAAATCCTATAATTTATTGTAGCTATGTATCTCCGCAAACGCCTATTATAATAAAGAATCGTAGTAAGTACGTTTATTTTAATATTTCAGTTTACAAATATCATAAATTTTCTCTTTTTATTTAAATATTGTGTGATAGTTTTGTTCACTTCATGATAATTCAAAAATATAAACAACTTTTATAAAGAAACAAACCATTGCGGTGAAACTAAACGAAACTACAGCTGTCATTCGGAACAACCAGGGAGTTTTTGGCGGGATTTCTTCGAGTGAAGTCTAGTTGGCTGTTTTAATTATTCGCAAATTGATTCCTAGTGGATATTGTGATTTAAAATTGGTGTAGTTTTGTATCTCAAGTGTCTGCGCAACTGGACAATATGTGGAATCATTGAAACAGACGCGATCCCGGTAAAATGGAGCTGAGAATTTTTTTGTAGTTTTGGCTACCTCAGCGAAGTTTACCGGGAAACTTGATTCGATACATTTGCTGCCAAATACTCCTAATACATTAGAATGTGTACACCCATATTCTAATGTCATGTTAGACTAAAAAAAAAAATAGTAACTGATGACTAGGCAGCATGGTCTCAGACCTTAGCCTTTAAAAAAAAAAATAAAAAAAAAAAATAATCGGAACAACCAGAGAACTGTCAATCCTATGTTGGCCAAGTAAATCGTACGAGTAATATATTAAAATTCAGCAATTTATTGCAGATTATTCAATAAAATACAATCCAAAGTTAACGCGTTTAACGCAATGACCCAAAAAAGTGATCAGTGTAATAAAAGAAGATAAAAGAGAACATGGTGCTAATGGTTTAGTGTGACGACGTGCCTCAATGAACTAAAAAAAATGAAAAACTGTGTTGTTTTCTTTGATCAAGTGTAGAGGATACTAATACCATCATGTTTCGTAGCAGAAGTTGGTTTGGTGCCTCGTGGGGGCGTCCTAAAAACCCTCATTCCTTAGAAAGATTAAAGTATTTACATAATATCCTGTGTAAAAACACAACTGTATCCGAAAGTAATCGGGGTACCTTGGTGGAATCGCTCAGGTGTATAGCAGAGATATTGATATGGGGTGATCAGAATGACAGTTCCGTTTTTGAGTAAGTATCACTTTGTGATCATTATTTCATTATTTGTAAACAATGCTTCCTTAATTGGACAATACAATATATTAGAAAAAGTGGTAAGTCAAAAATTTTTCATTAGAAAGATAAGTTAATTTCATACAAATGTTTTCTCAAAATACCCTAAAAGTACATAAATATATGGCATCTTTAGTTACCCATAAGTCAAATAAAATAATCCCCTAATATTTGGTCATGCACTGAGTCATCCAAACTGTTTTTACTCTAAGTATTCTATTACTCACTCTTTGGAGTCTATTACTTTTCAGGCAGAACATACAATGGCTAGAACACTGTGTCTGCAACTCCCATTCACGTAAAATATACATGTTCTGAAATAAATCTTAAGATTTTCGACTGTTTTTTCTAAGTACAGACGCCAGCACATCAAGCTACCCGAAACTGTCAAATTTTCCTAATCAACTTTAAACCTTATGCTCTAGCGATAAAGTTGAAAACCTATTAATGCAATTTGGCAGATTGTAGTAACTTGATGTGCTGACGTCTGTACCTACTACACAAGTCACAATACAGGTTTAGCAACTTATGGCGGGTCATATATCTGAATGTTTTTGTCTCCCTCTTTTTTGGGATATCCAATCTTGTATTGTAAGTGTTATTAAAAAATTTATATTTTTATTTCCTTTTATAGATGCTATAAGTTTGTTATTATATTACAATTTATTTACACATTAAGTGGTTTATTTATAAACATTGCTTAAAGTTATGAGACATTTCAATGTTAAAAATGTATGGTTAAATAGTCGCTAAACATTACATAACTAAAAACAATGTGTATAAATAAAGGGTTTTTTTTTTTGTTAACCAAATACTGGCTCACTGCTGGGCAAAGGGCTCTCCCAAATCCTTCCAGGAACTCTTTTCCCACGCCACCAGGGGTAATAAAGAGGTTAAACATTAAAATGAAATATAATTAATTTATGTGCCAGTGCAGCAAACTGTTCCGATCAAGTAGTGCTCATTCTATGTTTTAATTTTGTAACAACTTCTGGAAGCCTAATCCCCATACTTGAATAGATAGATCTAGAATCTAGATCATTTTGTTGGTCTACTATAGTAAAATGTTTTATTTTCAGCTTCTTCTTGGAGAAGAATATGCTGTCATACTTCTTGAAGATCATGAGACAGAAGTGTGGTGGATCGTCATATGTTTGTGTGCAGCTGTTGCAAACATTAAATATTCTGTTTGAGAATATAAGAAATGAAACATCACTGTGTAAGTTATTTAATAATGTGGAATGTTTTGACTTTTATGCATCAAAAAATTAATGAAGTATTAAGTTTATATTTAAATTGTAATTTTTTATTGCTGTTGAATTTTGTTCACCGATTGTGTTCTACAATAAACTTTCAACATACACAAATTCGTAATAATTCGTTAGAAAAAATAACACAAGAGTGTTAAGCAAATTAGCTGATAAATTGGGTTTAACTTTTTTTGCTCATAATTCTCTATTCTGAATAAATTGCTATTACAAGCAGATTTTCCATACACAATTTTGAATATAAATACAGTCAAAATCTGTTATAACGACATCGAAGGGACTACTCATATTGAGTCGTAAAAACCGATAGTTGTAACAACCGGTGACAGGTATTAATAGGAAAGATAATATGTATATTCATGTAGGAAATTAAACCGCATTTTGTTTACTTCAATACAAACGTATAATATAAAAGAACAATATCATTTTTCCATCATTTTTGTATGCATAAAATCTGTAATTTTAGTTTGTTTGAAACACTTCTGTCGTGCATACACATTTTGTAATTCACGTTGGATTTTAATCAGCGTATCGTAACAATTTCCCTGCATGTGGAACTCTTCATTAAAAAGAACAATCTTTCGTAATACACTAACAGCATTGAGACCGTCAATCAAAGTTGGCACTGTAAATTGTTCTTCCGAGTCTTCCTGTTCATTTTCATTTTCCTCTTGAACTTCACGTACAATATCATCCTCCGTAGCTGGTGCACAAATTGCAATAGACTGATCTACATCAATGAACTCGTCTGTTTCAGTAGTAGATAAAGCAGGTCGTAAATTTTGAGCTAATTGGCCTTGAGACTACGGCATGCATGTGCTTTGTTTCTAAGAATTACAAAAGACCCTAAACTCTGTTTACTTTTACGATAATAGCCATTGACTATTATACTGTGCCAGATGTGGATACAGTTACCTATTCAAATTGTTTACAATACAGCTGAGCCGGTCGTTCTACAGATATAATTCTCCGAAAACATTAACCAAATGTGGTCGCTTAATGCGGTATGTCGTAGTAAACAATGTCGTAAAAACCAATGTTTTAGATATAACATTCAGCCAGGACCTTTGATTTTGGTAAATTTAACCGGTATGTGGTTCTAAACGATGTCGCCATAAACGGTTTTGACTGTATATTAATGTTGATGGATGCAGAGGGAACGGAAGGCCAAAGAAAATATGGATGTATATGAAAGAAAAGGGAGTGAATGACAGCATGACGGTTGACAGGGGAGAATGTATGAAGAAAATGTGTTGCACTGACCTCAAGTATCATGGACAAGCGCAGGAAGATGACAAGGAAATTTTCCTATTATTATTTTAATCCTCACATAGCTCAGATAGTGGTAATTTTCCCTATTTTTGACAAAACTCTTTAAGCGACATACTTGTTACAGATTATTTGCTGAGTAATAACCATGTGAACTCAATAATAGTGCACAAATTTGACTTCTCCGATGAGGAGGTGATGGCTTACTACATATCTTTCCTCAAGACGCTCAGTTTAAAGCTCAACAATCATACCATACATTTCTTCTATAATGAGGTAAGTTTTCAAATGAATTGGTTGAAGGATGTTGAACAATACAAGCTTTATTGTTATTTTTCTTCCACTAAAGAGGAGGTGGTTCCTCCTTAGTTACCGCATTAATTAGAAATCGATTATAGTACCTAAGTGTCACAAATTACTCATTCAATGGTTACTAAATAACTACTTTAGTAAACCTTCACCCACGCCAATATGGTAAAAAACACTGAACGACCACCCCACGACCCCATATTAAAAGACACTGAACGAGACACAATATTATAAGTTTGGTTCTTATAAAATCTGGGTGTTT
Source organism: Luperina testacea (assembly GCA_927399505.1). NCBI lineage: Eukaryota > Metazoa > Arthropoda > Insecta > Lepidoptera > Noctuidae > Luperina > Luperina testacea. Next base: position 6,646,846 of record OV656763.1, on the reverse strand, counting down.
TTAGTTTCCCACAAAGAGTTAAATACATACTTTCATGTGTGTAAGTTTGGTTTCATAGAAACGTTAATAATAATAATTGTAGGATGTTGTATTACCAGAAAAATTCTCAGATAATTAATTTACCTGGTGTGACTTGAATAAAGGAGAATTAAATCACCATTATTGTCTTAAACACATAAGCAGCCATATTTAGTTACTAGTCTAAGGTCTACCATAAATAGACATATAGGTACCTTAAGAGCGTTTACGCTGTACGGCATTTCATACAAACATTCAAGGCCTTATTTTTCGAAATGCATGAACCGATTTTAATGAAACTTTATACGCATAAGCAGGATACAAAGGTCTAAAAAGTTAGTTGAGAACATTTTCGAAAAAAAAAAAAGATTACTGGAAATCTCAGTTTCTATGGAAAATTTAAAATCGGTCTAATTTGGCTGTAACACTATTTTTCGAAAATGTTCTCAACTAACTTTTTAGACCTTTGTATCCTGCTTATGCGTATGAAGTTTCATTAAAATAAATTCATTCATTTCGATAAATAAGGGCTTGAAAGTTTGTATTAAAAGCCGTACGGCATAAACGCTGTTAATGCTATGCAATTTTGGTTTGTATTTAAAGGCCTCATGATATGCGTTGGCCATAATTGCTACACAGGCCATATTAGCAGTTATTGCATATAGCCCAATAGGCGTAATTGTGGTTAAATAACAGCCGCACGGCTCGATCGAAGGTAAGGCTACGCTGCCAGCGGTCGTTTCGTGGATGGGTGACCATACATATCGAGACCCCTGCGTGCCTCGGAAATCACAGTCACAGTCATTCGTAGATATTTGACAGTTGTTACACTCGTAACTTTTGGGCTTTTGACTACCCAGTCAGAAGCCCAAAAGTGTGACAACCATTCTTACCAAGGGGTGTCATGTTGTCCAGTAACTGGGATGTGGAGCTCAGATAAGTAGGCTGTCGCTCCTAGTAAAGTACTGGTATTCAGCTACATCCGGTTAGACTGGAAGCCGTCCCCACCACAGGTGGGGAAGGGCTAGACAAATTGATTGATTATTTGGCTATATAGTAAAAACAGCTGAATACTGTATCCATCACTGTGATCAATTAAATTGAGGAGAAAGAAGAGGAAATGAGTAATCTGTACACCATTTGCATTTTTACATTCATAAATATTGTCTTTGTTTCTACAAAGCCTATTAATACAATTATCATTTAATTGTAAAATAAATGACCATAACACTATTATGTCTGAAAGACTTCTTCTCTTATCACCTATGTGTTTAATTATCTATAGGTTTTTCTGTTCGTCAAATGTTATAGATTACGTAATCTTTAGTTCAGGTCTTTCCTGTTTAGACTTCTTCTATAGTATTATCTATATCTATACAAATAAATAAAATTGAAGTGTCTGTTTTTAATGCCAAAATAACAGCTTTATACTAAAACCATACGAAAGTATACAAATACGGTACTTAAAAAAAAACAATTTTTACTTTTTTATTGTGTGTTTGTTCCGGCTAATCTCCGAAACGGCTGGACTGATTTTGACAAGACACTCAAACTCAAAGCATTTTTTTCAATTAATCCTTGTACAGGCACTTTTCAATTGTCAAAATTAAATAGTCTGTCAGTTAGTCAGAAAGTTGAAGCTAGCCTTCACTGGCAGATGTTAAAAGGAGTAACGTAGGCTACTTTTATTTTAGAAAAAGAAAGAAAATATACGAGCGAAGCTGCTAGTCAGAAACAAAACAAGAAAAAAAAATGTAAATGGCATTGCAACTAGTTATTAGAGACTAGCTACCAAATGCATGCGTTGCAATGCCATTTACATTTTTTTGAACCGTCGCCGGCGCTCGCACAACAAATTACCAAAGTTTTATCACAATCAATCGAACCATTTTCGAGTTTTTGTGTGACTAACGAACGGCAATTGAATTTTAAATATAAGATTTTACAACAGTTAACTTTAAATAGTTTCTACGTTTTAAAACCGGAATGCTTCCCAGTTTTCCCAAGTCTATTCCGCTTCGCCAGTTTGGTATTGCCTGTGCACAAAAATTTGCACTTACTTACAGATCACTTACAGATCACGCACGCATTGGCGAAAGGAATTTATTGATAAGACCTCATGTCTAGTTCAACTACATGTAACTATTTCCCTTATCAAGTAGTAATTATGTTACTGTGATAATATTAACAGCTGCTATATACATTGGCGATTGTGTGTCGAATGCAGATATTCAAATGTCAATTTTCCTTGTTCGATTTGACTTTACGCACATGTGTCCCCTCATACTAGGCCCTATACCACAAAAATTAAGTCTACAAGTCAAGAAAATTGTTAATTGTACAAAATATTGCGTAACACGGCAATAACAAATATATAATATTTATATTGTAGATTTGTCACTACAATTTACGTATTTGTAAGGATTTTCCATTATTTTTACTTAAGTGGCTTAGAGTTTTGTGGTGCAGACTCTTGTAAAATTTATAAACTAGAAGGATCACGGTTCATACAAAATGAATCCACCTCCTTCTTAATATTGCCTAAACATACTCGTATCCCCTGAACGAATTTGTTTTTTTCATAGCAAGTAATTTTGTATATATAAAATTTTGTATATATCAGACTGTAAGGATGGCGATGGCGTTAGGAAGTACGCAATCTTTTTATACTCACTTTTATCATTTTTTTTGATAAAATATCTAAAACAATTATAAAAAATGAGTCTTTGCTACAGCAAAGACTCATTTTTTATAATTTTGATCCTTCTTCTTTGTACCTAGTTTTGTGGTATTGGGCTCTGGTCTATTTTGTAAGTAGGGAAACATGTCCATAATTTTACTACAGAACATATGAACAAAATTTAAGGTTGCGTTTTCACGTGGTGTCAATTTCAAGTCACGAACTATAGCGTGTTTCGTTTGAAGCAATTACCTAAAAGTATCCGTTGTATCACGAAAAGTCAGGTTCGGTTTTAAAATATCAGTGAATAAAGGACAAGGACACCTATATCCATAATACTATTTTATAATAATATGGATATTACTCTAATATTATAAATGCGAAAGTAACTCTTTCTGTTACCTTTTGTCGTCATAACGGCTAAACGGATGTCGATGAAATTTGGCCCACAGGTAGACCATGCCAGGTAGACCTGGGTCTCATACAATACTTCTTATCCCAGTAGTACGTTCTCGTGAAATAAATTCCACCTCGTCAGTCCTCCCCAGTTTTTCCAGTTCGCTGGCGAATAACGAACAAAAACTAGTTAATAATAATCGATAAACATATTCTTAATTTAAGCTTGCCATGAGGAGTACCTAATTAATGAAGAAGCCTGTACATACTTATTTTGAAAGTAACGCACTATTAATATTGACAGCACACGAAGGATTTCCCGCTGTATACGGAGGCGATCAAGTTCTTCAACCATTCAGAGTCTATGGTGCGCATTGCTGTGCGCACTCTTACCCTCAACGTGTACCGAGTACAGGATGCCAGCATGCTCAGGTTCATTAGAGATAGGTATTTAAGATTATTTTTTCCTTTAAGTCAATCCCCCTGGCAAGGTCACATCGTACCGACATTTCTGCATTGGTAACTTTCTGGGATGGAAAAGTGGCGACAACTTGGAGTTCTAATTCGAATCGAATTTGATTCGAATCTACACTATCCGAATCAATCGATCGATTCGATCAGATTCAAACCCGAAAGATTCTGGTAGTAAGCCAGCTGTGATACTCGGTTGTACGAACTGACTTTGTCGCGGGGGCTTGTGTACGGTCTATGATGTTTTATCTAGATGCGTGTCGAAGCCCTATTGACATTGAACTTGAAAAGTCTACAACCCACAATTTACGATATCTAGCTTCGATTTCGACGTAATGTCACGATGTCGCGCGCCTTGGATAAACTTAGACTGGTTTCAGTTGCTAACGAGAGCTGGTTGGTGAGTGTGAACTATGATGCACAGTCTCGAACTGTGTTAAAACTGATACATGCATTCTGTACTACTTTCTAGTAGCTTGTAGTCCAAATGTAGTAAATCTGTGGTCACCTTTCCACGCCTCGTAAGATTAAGTGAAATGTGGTCGGTGATAAGTGCGTTGCGTACCTAAGGCGAAACAAAGAGCGCTCATCAAAAATGAGGCTTAAAGATATGGACGATAAAATCTTACAGTGTAGTATTTCGTAAGTGTTTGTTAGAATCTTGTGAATAATAATAATAATTTTACTTCACTTGGGATAAATGTAGCTTACCATTTAGAAGCTATGCATATTAAATTATGTAGAAATCTCGGTCGTTTCATTAGTGGTCATTGATATGCTAACACACTTTGCTGTCCCACAGGACGGCAGCCCCATACTTCAGTAATCTCGTTTGGTTTATCGGCAAACACATTCTAGAACTGGATGCGTGTGTCAGGACCGACGCTGAGTAAGTCAGGCTATTATATTACTTATGATTTTGTTTTGGTCTGTTTTGTTATGTTCGGTTTTCATTTACAGTGGTTTTTTGAACGTAGATAGAAATTGTTATTCAATTTTCGTTTTATTTGGAAGACTTGTTTTTCAATCAACCGGTTACATACTAAATGTACCAAATTCAAAATCTATCTTTGTAATATCCGAACACAGACAATATTTACGACTCAAAATTCAGAAATTCTTTTTCCAGCCATCAATCACAACAGAAACTGGATGACTTGGTAGCTGAACACCTTGACCATCTTCATTATATCAATGACATCTTATGTCTAAACATTCCTGACCTAAACGATGTACTGACGGAACATCTTTTGCACAAACTGCTAGTGCCTCTATACATTTACTCACTCACGTGCGAAAGTGTAAGACGACTGCAATCCTCCTCACCGTACAACCGAGACCATATACAAAGCATAGAAGCTATTACAAGAAACTTAGAAGCTATACTAAAAGGAAAAAACGCAGAATCTCCATCACGAATGACATTCCCCAGACAGAGACTGGATTCAGAGGACGACCCCAAACCATCGGTGTCGTGCGTAGTGTCCCTGTTTCTGCTATCGCAAGTGTTCCTTATTATAACGCACGGTCCGATTGTCCACGCGCTGGCCTGGATCATATTACAATCAGACTTATCAGTTTTCGAGGACGGCGCGACCAAGATACTAGAAATGTACATTAGCAATGCAAAGTCCAATGTCAAATTAGAATTCTCTAAACCGCAACTAAGTCTAGAGAAGGCTTTAGAAAATACGTCAAGTGAGAGGGACTACACTACCCCAGAATACGCTGGTCCTAAAACATTCGGATATGATACCGATCACTCTAGTTGCGATCTTGATCCCGAGTTAGTTTCGACTTCCCTTCCGTCCACTTCACAAATAAGCGAGTCGTCGAGCATCGGCCACGATTCCACTGAGGATTTAGTTACTCAAATACATCCGGCAAAAACTAGTAGCTCGGGGACGCTCAAAGCGAACATGCCTGACTCGCCTTTGCCCGATTCAGGTATCGAATCGAGTTCGTCAAAAACGAACGAATACAATAACATTACCGATGAAGAGAAACAGAAGCTACTTGGTGTAGCACCGAGTACTTCTGCTGAAAGGTCAGCGACGCTAGACAGTATAATAGAGAGAGAAAGTAAAGAGATTGAAAAGAGGCCATTTTTGAAGACAATTTTGGACTCCTTGGACTGCAGTGAGAATGATTACAAAGCGTTGTTCGCTCTGTGCTTGCTATTCGCATTGATCAACAATAAAGGTGAGTGAACATCACATGTGGCTTGTTTATAGATAATATCGTCATATGGTCCGACCTTTATGATGCCATTCACCTTACATTATTAGATTTTATATTTAGTTATCCCTTTGTTTGAATTGAGGTCAAATTAATACTTGAATGCTGTAGATGTTGTAGAATTGGCAGCTGGACTTACAAGGTATTTTTGGAATGAACATTTTGAACCTTACCTTAGGGCAACTTCCGAAAAAGCTTGACCTTGATGCCAGCTCGACCAAGGTTATTGCACGTTGCAATGCTCGATTCAAATATTCTTTTATATTATTTCGGCCCAGGCTTAGATTCACGTGTTCGAATTATCGTTTTGTACATAAACTTTAAATGCTTCTTCTTAATACTTACTAATTTGATCTATTATCTGTCTTTTGCTTCCTTTGGATTATAAAATAGTGGGTAAGTTAGTTTCACTCATGTTTCATTTTCAATCTTTTTACTCACATTGTTAACGGAACATATACAATATTATCCTTTAGAGCGGCTTGGCACGAAATTATATCCCTCAGTAATATATGTCACGATATATTTCGCAAAGGTCAAAATGACGCAATCATACGACCAAATTTTTTTGTTGTCGAAGCTTATAAAAAAATATTCTGCTGTTTAATTTTTTGACCCTGTAGGTAAAGCACTATTGTATGAAACATCAGATTTGTTTTTATCAACCTGCGATTAAGAGGTTCGAACATTTTTCTGTGGAAGCTAGCATATCGATCCGCCGCCATTTTCACTCTTTTTTTCAAAGTTTTCGCACACGATCAAAGAAGTATATATGCGCAGGGGTCTCGGACACTTATACCAACAAAAATGTCTAGTAATATGGTACCCTAAAGTGTCACGCTTCGATATGCCACAAAGGTTCAAACCCCTTTCTTTTCTCTAGGGGTTCTAGAATTCATGGTAGGTAGATAATACGGCCTTGTGTCCAAAAGTCCACGTCAATGCGCGAATTTTGCATTTGCTAGAATGTATGGTAACAGTTTGCGCGTCGAACTCCCTTACACCGTGAATGTATTCAGGCTGCAATAATATCACTATACTTCTTCTCACTCAAAACATTAAAAATTTTTTTTTACTTTTCATCGTCGTCCCACAAACTAATAATTTATATATTTTTCTTATTCTAGGAGTGAATACGGAACTACTAGACACGTTACTATGTCCTGAAGAAGAGATAACGTCTGGTTCTCACGAGCCCAGTGGGATCGCGAGCGCAGCGCCCTCTGGCGATACAATGTCGCCACCGCCTAAACAGCACCCGCTACAGAGCTTCAATGCATTGCTGATATCGAAGCTGATGGCGATCGCGAATTTAAGCTGTAAGCCTGGTTAGTAACTAATAGTTTTGTCCAGGGGAATCATGTTGCGTGGTCCAATAACAGTTTTTGTTGGTATTTAAAAGCAAATACAATGTAAGAAACACTAATAGGAAAAAAGTAGTTTTGAATTTCTCCAAAAAAATCTAGAGCAATATAGCGTTTATAGAAGAATGGCCGGCGAAGGCTATACACATGTACGAATAAGAAGACTATACGGGAGAACTTTGCGCAACTGTGGAACAAAAAGTTTGCAAAAATAACTAGCGCTCACCGATCAAAAAACCAGGCTCTAAATGATACCGATTTCTACGATAATTATGTTTCATCAACATCATCATCAGGACATAGACCTCCCCCAAGCATCTCCACTTTCGACCGGTTCAGACCGGATCCGGTTCGGTTCGGTTCAATTATGTTTGATGGCTTATAATTCTGACTTTTAATCCGTAAGTCTCTTAATGAGTGTTTTCGGAAACGATACTTCAACCTTATAACTGCCTTGTTTGCTTCTAGCATCAAAAGTCCGCCTAGTAACCTTAGAACTGAGCGTCACATTGATGCGCGTGGCCATGTGCGGCGCGGGGGGCGGGGCCAGCGCTCGCCACGCCCCCGCGGCCGACGCACTGCGCTCGCGCGCCGCCGCTCTTGCGCGGAACTTCTACAAGTGCGACGACATCTTCCTTGACATGTTTGAAGATGAGTAAGTAATCAAATGTCAACGTTTTAAATACCTAGTGTGAAATGGATTATAGTGAAAGTGGCGGAAAAGAGGACTAACATGAAATTGACAGGTTTTTGAGAACTTCTCATTAAAGACAGCGCTGCCATCGCATTTAGGTCCGTGCCGCACTCGACAATTTTATTATAGAAGATATGTATTTTTGTAATTAAAATATGTAACTGAAAACCTGAAAAGTGGTCATTCTACTCATCATTATGAATAACTTTTATTATAGCGATTTCAGGTTTGGTCCCATAGTGAAAGTTGTTCATAAACTATAATAATATGAATAAAAATCAGTTTTTCATGACTTGAGATCGGCTCAATCAATATGGTAAATATTTTTTGTTGTGATTGTAATTGTCAAGTTAGTATGAAAGAATATTTTCAGAAAATCCACCGGAACAATGGAAATTCACCCGGGCGACGCCGGGCACGAACAGCAAGTGATGAATTCAATGATTTTCAAGTTTTCAGTTATTTTAATTACTTATACCTTGTTTTAAAGTCGGGATTATTCACGCAATTTAAAAAGTAAATAGGCTCGAGATTATCTTAGAAAGTAATGTACCGCTTATATTATCCATTTCTATGAGGGTGAAGTCGTGAACCAAAACTCGACTTCTCAAAAAACTATGTAGTGTGTGAAGTCCGTCAATGAAACAAACTTTTGTCCAGGACTACGAAAATAACTTTACGTGGGCGGCTCATTATAAAAATGACAATCACCTGTCCTATTATCCGATAACATTTCTTTATCACCCACAAATAATGGCAGATATCCATTCGTTAATGTTATCATATCTGTTAATAATATTCGTAGAAACTAATTTCACAAAACTTTCCGTTTACAACAGGAAAAAAAAAATTTGGTACCTACTTATATTATTTTGCTCTTAGGTGACATTTTTGTTATTTTAAACCTAAAAAAATATTTGTTTGCGAATAGTGCAAACAATATTATAAAAAAACTGTAAAAGCTTAAAAAATTGCAAAGTTTTTAACGATTTTTGTTGGCTTATGTCACGCAAAGTTGTACAGGGAGCTTTTGGCGCATGTCCAAAATATAAGTTAACGCCGCCATCTTGTTTTTCTTAGGGTCCCGTACCTCAAAAGGGAAAACGGCACCCTTATAAGACCACTTTTTCCGTCTGTCTGTCCGTCAGTCAATACCCTTTTTCTCAGGAACGCGTGGAGTTATCAAGTTGAAATTAATATCAAATACTCAAGCCCGCAATCCCTTGAAGCAGTGAAAAAATCAAACTTCTAAGTCAACGCAATCAAAGATACGGGCGTTTATGTTCCGAAATCAAAACCTATAGGGTACTTCCCGTTGACTTAGAATCATGAAATTTGGCAAGAAGCAATGTCATGTCTGCATGTTACCTTTTCACGCCTAAAGCACTGAACGGATTTCAATAAAATTTGCCAAGGAGGTAGATGGTATCCTGGGGAAGGACATAGGCTACTTTTTTGTCCCGTTAGCACGTTCCCGTTGGATACTTCCCGACATCACGCGGGCGAGGCCGCGGGCAGAAGCTAGTCGTCAATAAAAAGACCCTTGTATCAAAACACCAGACGTTGCTATACTTATTCTTAATAAATATATAATAATAAAATATAAATTAAATAAATAAAAATATATCTAAATTATGAAAAATTAAGGTACAGTCATATCAGTGGTAACAATTTGGCATTGACAGCGCCTTTATGATGTAGCAGTAAGGGCGATTTTCGTGGTGCCCTGTATTAACATAATAACGTGTATCTTATCTGTACAGATACTGCGAGACGAGCAAACGACCACTGAACGTGGAATGGCTGTGCATGGACGCGGCAATATTATTACCGCCTACTAGAACGCCGATGTCGGGTATCGCCTTCGCCAAGAGACTGCCGAGTGGAGAGGTAAATCATGTATGATGTAAACATACAACTATTTATAATTATAATAAACTAGCTGCGCCCTGCGTGTCCTCCACACACTCCCTCAGACACAGATAATCAACATTTCAAAATAAAAACAAGTTTTATAGGGCCTTGAAGTTCCGTGGCATACATACCTGTCCGCCATTTTTTTTTTTCAAAATGGCCGCCACCCAGGAAACCTATAAATCGATAGCTGACATCAATGCTATCCTATTAAAATTATGACTTACAAAAGGGCCTTTTTTTGAGGATGAGAAATCATCAAATGACCCCTCCCGCTCTGGGTGGAGCGGAAGGGAGTGTCAGACTCTTACTGACTAAAACCTACCCGTGTTCCTTCCTTAGCCCTTTATGTTCCGGGCCAGCGGTAACCCTTTCGGACAATCCCGCTGACCCGGCAGGCTTCGGCCCTAACGGGCCCCTTCGATTGCCGCTGACATCTCTTTGAGGCACGGCGTGGAACACGTACGCGCCGTCCGGCACGGGCCTGGTCCTGATCGGACGGTGAGCTACCCATTACTCTCCGCCCGCAGGCCCGCGCCTACGGTGGCCGGGAGTCGTCGCGCGGCTCCCGACGCCCGGAGCGTCTCCCGCGGCGGCTGGGACGGGAGGCTCTCTCCCTTGGCCGTCCCGCCGCCTTCTTCGCTAGCATGACTGCTTCGCAGAAGGAGGCGTTACAAAAGGGCTTAAAGATTTTTTTAATACAGTGACCACATGTGACTGTTCCTAATTATATTAAATATTAGTGTTTAGGTCGGTTCCCCTAAGAAGGAAGACCTGCACGGTGTGTTTCCATACGATCCGCATCTTATTTATTTATTACAAACTTTATACTTATTCTTAATTTTATTTCTAATTTTGCAGTCGAATATGTTATAGGTATAATTATCTTTTATAGTAGTAAAATATAACACATTAAATAATTTATTATTGTTATTTCAAACAGATGGAAAGAGCCCGGCGAGCAATACGCACCTTCTTTTTGATCCGGGATTTATATTTGAAGCTGACCGGGAAACCTGAAACACAGCTGCCTCTAACTAACCCAGTACCGTTCGTTCAAGTTGGGGACGTTTTGGACCTTAGTAAGTATTTTCTATTATATTTCGGAATTATATATAAATTACTTCACAGTAAAACAATTCGATCTAATAAAAAAAGTTAACTAGCGTATTTCTTTACTGAAGAAAAACCTAATTTTATGAGCACTACTATTATTCAATAAAACCTTCTTTGTTTATTAGTTACACTAACTCCTGGCCATGTAAGCAGAAAAAAATATGATATCACCATTAAAGAGAAAAAGAGAAAATAAATTAAGAATAAAATTATATGGCATCTGAAATTTTTTAAACCAAAAACGGCCTGCACTGCTTGATAATAATTTTTTAAGTAAACATTTTTTTTTTAATTTTATTAAAATCAATGTTGTTCATGCAATCGGGCTGTATGTTGCACATACATAGCTCACGACGAGTTCGATTTTGAAAAGTGAGTTGGCGGGATTTTATTTTACATTGTTTTTTTCCTTTTACAGATGATTCTGATCTCATCTCTTGTGATATTATACAAAAAGACGGCACATGGCAGCATAGATTTCTTGCAGTAGACAATATACAAATAATTTTAGTTGAACCGGACAAGCAGAGGCTAGGATGGGGTGTCGCCAAACTTGTTGGAAGTCTTCAAGACTTGGAAGTAAGTTCACATTTTCATAAAATAAAAGTAAAATTCATTCAATCTTATCTCTTACGTGTTAAAGTTGATTTTTCAAAAATTAATCGTTATCATTGTGTTTTTTTGCGTTCTAGATAAATCAGGTACCAAATCAAAGTAATTTTAGTTTTTCTAGTGATACTTATTATTTTTACCATAGAATTTTTAAATCAATTTTATTGTACGCTTTCTTTGATTTCGTATTTAGCACTTTCCTAAAAAAACAAATATAATATAAGAACATCTTCACTTTTTTTTTTGCTTTTCACTACCGCAAGCTTCGATACGACTTGAAGCTTCATAGAGTGAACTTTAATAAGTACATAGTTACGCTTACCTTAGTGCCTTGTAACATTATTATTCTATCTAAAATAGGATTTATTGTCTTTTCCTCTCAGATACAAGGCGATAAAGAGGATCCCCGTTGTCTGCACCTAACCATACATAAGCCGCGAGTAGGTGCGTCGGGCGCACTACCGCGCACCGTACTGTTACGAGCCAAGTTCAAGTTTGACGATCATATACGCAGCATGGCTGCTAAGCAACGACTTACTAAGGTACGATTATTTAGAAGAACATTTCATTCTGCGTGCTGGCTACAGAGTGTAACCTCCGGTTTTTTATGTAAATTGTCAATGTATCTTTATAGTAGTTATTCGATAGGATGATGGTATTTTAATCAACGTAACAGTTAAATGAGAATTGACAGATTGTAGATTTACTAATCAGAGACTTGATTTGGTTTCTAAAAATCGTGGGGTAAAATATTTTACGAATAATATTTAAACTTTTTGCCATTAATACGCTAAGAAGAAGTAGATTTAGGTTAAATTTTACCCTAAACCTACTTCTTCTTAGCGTAAATGTTTTTTGCCCAAAATTCAGCTGCGCAAACTCCGCTCACTGACGTAAACCTACTTACAGTTAGATCAAGTAACATGTTCTTTATATATTTTTTCACCGGTTTTAATAGTATTTTTGCCCAGTTCGTTTACAAATATAGGTTGGTAAAGCATAGATTAACCATTCCCATACAATCTTTTGTTACCAGGGTCGCACGAAGTCCCGTCAGAAGAAGATGCAGCAGATCGGTCGGTTACTAGAAGTGTCAGGCATGTGCGCACCTTCCATGGCACCACGACATCGACCATTGTTTGCCAGACCAGCGTTAGCCACTGTACGACGGTCCACGGGTAAATATTTTTGTAACCTGAGCAAAAAACGAAAAATCTTATTTATTTTTAATTCTTATTTAGAAAAGCATTCAACAATTTAATAATATTCTAATTGAGAATCGATAAAGATTTTGAAGAATATTCGCATTAAAATCTGTCAAAAAACCCCTAATTTATCTACATTCTTTACAAGTCGGAATATTGTCACTGAGATGAAATTGCGTCTAAGAATTGACAAACCAATTCATACAATTAACCTCTGTACGGAATCAAAATCACACTTTATACAGTTTTGTCGGTAGGTGGAGAAGACGACACAGATCGACGCCTGCGCAGGGCTAGCGGTCACATGCTTAAAGATGGTATCGTTGTCTATCGGGAACGTACTACTAGCAGAGAAAGGTAAGCCATCAAGAAAATTATTAAGTAAACCTCCTTTTTGTGGTTGTCATAAAATTTTACTAAGGGGATATTGCTCTATCTATAAGTAAAAGATTTAAATGGTAGTGTATTATCCCCCTGAGCATGCATCTTGTCTTATATTAAAAAAAATCGTCAAACGAAATCGTAAATCGTATCGTGTCGTTCGTATCGTCGTCGTCGTAAATCGTCTATATGCTCATATCAATTATGTATGTAATTATTATTGGTTAATTTTATCCTAGTGTTTCTCGATCTTACTACTTATAACGAGTCGCCATAATCGCAATGCAATAATAGTAGTTTATAAAACTGTTGCATAATGAGGGGTATTAAACACGAGTGTGTGTTTACAAACCGAGCGGAGCGAGGTTTGTAATAGTATCACACGAGTGTTTAATACCTTATTATGTGCAGTTTTATACAACTTTTTATCTACTTTCATACATTGAGATTGAATATACTAAATAAAAGATCAAAGTTCAAAAAGTAAGACATACTTTACTGCTTATGATAATTATTGAAGTTTTGTATGAGTCATTTCCGTCGCCGCATCTAAAATATCGGGCGGAGTCAAATTTCCTTCACATTCACTGGTATCAGACATTTTTAAGCAATAATAGAATAAAACACTAAATTCAGAAAAAACGTAAAAATGGCGCCAAAAACCCAGCTCTTCACCGCACTTTAGCGCAACCACAGATAAGTAAAATTTACACAACAAAACTTCACGCTCCCGTAGGTATATATGTAAAGCCCCATCCACACGCTGGCTGTTTGTCACAAACACCGCAAACAGCAAACAAAGTGCCAAACATCCTTTGATCTGGCAAGAAAAACCGACACCGATGCCGAACACTGCCCAACACAAACACAAACAGGCAAACAACGACAAACACCCATCCACATGTCCGTGTTTGCTGTTGGCTGTTTGCCATTGTTTGTCAAGCATGTGGATGGGGCTTAACGAGTTCGATTAAAAAAAGTTATGCATTCTCCTTCGTGATTTAACTTCTTGGTTAACCTGTATCGTAATGGAAAAAAAATTACTTTATAACATTATTTTGTTCGAGAAATAGTGTTATAATGAAATTTTTTTTTTCTATTTCGGTATTGTGTTTATAAAGTATGTCAATATAAACTCGTTTAAAATTTTATAATTAGAATTTTACGACATGAAAGTAGATAAACAGTTTAAATTAGTGACGTTCATCTTATTATGTTTTTCTGAAAGACTTGCCTTTAATTATAAAAATAATAATTTTAAATACATTTTAATTACGAAGATTACTAATTTTATGATAATTTACAATATTATAGTACGTAGTGTATATCACGAGGGAACCTTTAATTATAAAAAAAAATCGGTTGTCTGTAAAGTCGGTTTACTGACGATAGTTGAACGTGACAACGTCATAAGAAAATACTGATGGAATAGTTGCATTGCATTTGTTAATATTCGCTTGCACTTCAAGCCGCCATGGAACGCTACAGAGCAAGGCCGCGAGGTAACGCTACATGAGTCATGTTTTTTTCGTGAGTGCAGCCAGCTTCATCGATTTATTAGACGTTGTCACGTCAAAAATAATAATTTCAAGTTTTAAATACATTTTAATTACGAAGATTACTAATTTTATGATATTTTACAATATTATAGTAGTGTATCACGAGGCAGCAGCGCGCACGGATCTCGGGAAGGTTCTCCGCGTTCGCGATCTGAAGAAATACCGATGGAAGATATTAAGAGGAACGCAGTAGTATCCAGTCTAGCGGCCCCACCCGTCGTGCCACAGGTATTTATCTACCTTAATCTTGACTTGTCTTTGTCTTGTCTAAACTTCAATTCAGAATCTCAAATAGTTATCAAGTTTTAGAACAACAAACTCAATTTCGTACATGACAAAGTTGAAATTCCATTACAATCGAAATTTATTTAGGACTTTTTTAACAAACGCTTACTCCAAAACCAACTTAGAATACAAAACACTAAAGTATGTAAGTAGTTGAGTAAGAGAATGAAATGTAAATTATCTGAGATTATTGAGTTCAAGTATAAATGTTAGCCAATGGCACTCCACTGCTGGACATAACAATCCCAGACCATTTTAAAATGTCGTTTATTTTAGTGTTAATAAGAATAAGGCCTTGAGGGCGCCACCAACGTTGAAATTTTAAGTCGGTTAAATTATCTGCTGTTTCATACAAAAGTACAACCGTATACAGTGCGTGCCACGTAAGAAGAGACTTGACACACCACGTGGTCTGACATGCGCAGAATACGATTTTAGGTATCTTCAGCGGTATGAGGTCTGAGTGCGGGACGGGACCGGACGTCATAGGGGCGGCGGAAAGAGGCGGGGGAGGCGGGGTCAAGTCTCTTCTTACGTGGCACGCACTGTACGTACAAAATGTATGGAACAATAACTGACGAAATATTTGTACACTATCTAGAATCGTGGGTAACAAATTGCGCGTCAGTCTCTTACACCGTATATATTTTTCTTAGCCCAGTCAATGTTCGGCAGTGGACATCTATCGGCTAGATGGAAAGCCTTGTCCTACCCACATACCCACTGACCCAGATATTCTTTTTGATTCCGAAAAAATCTCATCGAAACAAGAACTTATCAAACGATGCAGACGAGCAGATGAGTTTACATGAACAGTCGAACATCCATATTCTGTAATGTATGTATTAACTGTACTCATTGTAAAAATTATTATTATGTTAAAACATGGACGTAGCCAAAGTTCAAGTAAACGTGGCGGAGGGAGGTTAAATTAATTTTCTCCGTATTCCTTATTATTACATTTTTTATTCTTTATTATTAGTACTAAGAAGACCGTTTTATGGCTGGTGGTAAATTTTTATTTTTGAGCAGAAGGTTGTGTCATCTTTTTTTTTAAGGCTTCTGTAATAGAATCGAATATTGTGAATCAAAATACATTTTAAACACCTAAACAAACATCATTCATCAAAAATAAATTTATGATAACCTGTTACCTGATCACGTTTTTTTTTTCGTGCGCAAACCAACCTTTGAAAAGAAAAGTGAAGCATGTCAAGAAAAGTGTGCCTAAAAACATCCTGGCTACGCCCATGTCTTAGCAGCTCCACAAATCCACCCTATTTCCTTTTCAGAGTCAACCAAGCACATCGGCGACTCTCCTTAAGCCGAGTAACTCATCAGAAGAAACATCGTTCATATCGAGCGAGCCTTCACGACCGAAGCGCATCAAGGGGCTCGTGGAAACCATATGATATTAGCTGGCGCACGCGACCTTTGGGAGAATTGCACGGTAAATGCTCTTAATCTCTTTGTCAGTAACTAGAACGATTGTAAGGAATTGTGCGATGTTAAGCAAAAAAGATGTGATAAGAAACGTGTCATATGATTATGACGCTATGGACAAAGCCTTTGAAACCTTTTGTATTAAGAAAAAGTTAGAAACTATAGTGAGGAGTTATAAGGGATAGTGGGATGAACAAGTGGCTCAAAGACGGATGTTATAGTACTACAAAATTTAATTCTGGGTCAACGATCTCTTTGATCCCTTCCCGTAAATTAGGAGAGTAAATGTTAATGTCATTGCTTAAATTTTCACCGTTTTAACCAGTGATGTGAGATTTAATTTTTATTTATTTACATTTTACTGAGTTATATTTAGTTTACAATTTTGACGAATTACTGTTTGAATTGAAGGCTACTTATAACATTTTAACGAAGTTTATTAGATGTTTGTTTATATATTCCGATTGACAATCCTGTGGTATATTGTTTAAATAGATGTAAATTAGTGACGTTTCATGGACATGCTCTAATTGACAATAAATCTGAGATGTTAGAATAGGGATTGTCTATAGTTACACTTCAAACCTCTATACATGATCACGTTTAAAAAAAAGCTTTTAATAAAAAAATATCATTGACCATCTTTCAAGTACATATATTCTTTTGACATTCCTCCATGGGTAAAGCGCAAACTGTTAAGGATTTTCATATACTGAATTGGCAGCTTAAAGCTGAGAAAAGTGACATCATATCATACACATTTCATGAAAATCTAAGTTTTTCAAAACATAGAAGTTTTATTTTGAATCGTACTGGATGTCAAATATATCTTTAGCGTTAGGTATCACATAGGCGGTCAAATATTAAGTTTTTCTGGCTTCGACACTCATTTAAGTATTATTTCAGTTACCAACTAACACAGTAATTAATTTGTTAGGCCCTTCTTAATTATTTCAATACTAAGGTATGTTAACTTTATTGTCCTAGAATAGAATTCGTATCGACACTTCCATTTCGTGTGTTTAAATACTGTCAAAACTGAAACTATGAAGTTTTAAATTTAAAATAATCAATGTGTAGATTCAATAAATAAATATAATTTAATACGCAACTTAAAATATAGAAAAGCAGTTTGACAGTATGTGAACACGTAGCATTTAACTTGAACTAGATAATTGACAAAATAACACGAAAAGATAAATCATAGGAGATTTCATAGTGGTTATTTTTTTAAAAATTAACGGGATCTCTTGTTACGTCCACGTAGTGTATGAAGAGAAATAGAAAGAATTAAAGTGGTTTCACACAAACAGTATCTGAAATTCAATTACTGTGTGCGTGAAACTATCTGTGATCGAGTTTGCGTTGATTAAAAGTATTTTAGTCCTTAATCAGAATATGTTAAAGTTGAAATTTAAATAATTCTTCAAATGTCCAAAGTTTTTCTAATATCAAATTGAACTGGCTATTTGATACAGTATTGATAAACAACCTTAATTTTAAAGTACCATAAAGTATAGTTAAATGTTACAAATAAATTGACAACGCAAACTCTAACATTAGATAGAAAGAAAATATAATGTACCTATTATTAAATATTTATGTATCGTATTTTGTATGTATTATGTATCTTAGTAAAGTATTTATTCCTTATTCGGTGTTATGTGTCCCATTTGCTGGCCAGAAATTAATTCGACGTTTGTATGTGTACGTAAAATTAGTTATCGAAGCTTGCTTATGTATTGCTCATTTCACGTACATCAAAAATATAATAATTATTATTGATATTTTACTAACAAACTAAGTGATCTTTAGGATCAAAGTCCTTCGTAACGTTTATTTTGCTAATTTTAAATTTTGACTTCTAAAACTGTCAATAACTTGCAATAAAATCATTCCTTGTATGTGTTTGAAATTACAAAATTTTATATAAAATAAAAAAATACAATACCGACGAAGTATGACTCTACGAAACAGATCTAACTAGAATATTCTATTGATAAAAATTTAAGAAGTTTTATGTTGTGATTTTTTTATTTTATTTTAAGAGTTGCAATAATAATTAATTGATGTAAATAAATGTATTTTTATGTTCTTAAATGAAAATATTGTAGTGTTGAAATGAAATATATCACATGTTACATTTATATGCGTGTTTTGTAATTTAAAAAATCCTTTGCTCAGGTAAAATTGGGTTAAATAGAAATGAAACGTCATCGTCAACTATATTTTTGTTCTAATTTATTTGATTAATCATCTGCTCTATACACATGATATGCACCAATGCCTATAAATAATATAAACGATGATGAACAATACCGGTTATGACATATTTACATTAACGTAACAAAACAATATTACATACCATTGCTCTTTATCATTATAAAATTCTATAATAAAAATTCACTTTAGGTAACCCTTGAGCTATGTCATTAATTTTATTTCAATATCCTCTGGAACTAAATATTAACATTCATCTTTGCCCAACACGTCTTTACATCCTTCTTTTAACAATAACATTTAAATCACAGTTCTGTCCTTTATGTTTTGCACCGCAATTATTTTCCTAGAATATAGGAAGGTGTAGAATCCGCACACAGATGTAGAAAATTGAAAACTTCCGAAGTCAGAAAATAGTCTGGTCAAGTTCATTCAAAGTTAATTTAGAGAAGGTACGACTGTTCTGTCAGCATTCCAAGTGTGAAGCTAATCTGTATCAAAAGAGTTTTAGTTCTAGCATTAAAATTCCTTCTTTTAGGAAGTATTTCCAATTTCTATGTTTTCCAAATTAAGAAAGAGCAGAAAACAGGAATAGAATACATACAAAAGTTCAAACTACCCTTAAAATTTAAAAGAACGATCTCTGACAATACATTAGTTAAAGGAACACTTTATTGCAATAAAAAATATTAGTTAACTTTAATAACACAGCATGTAACTTTAACATTACGATTTGGTCGTCGCAACATAATCACAATGTAGCAATTTATAAGCGAGGGCAAATAACACACAGACCAACAAAATAATACACACTGGAGATAAAAAATAACGTTGTCATTAACATTTATACCTAATGTTACAGTATTATTTATTCACAAAATAATGACAGGGATATTTCTCGCTAATATTACACCATCATCCATGTACACAACTATCATGAATTGTACTACAATTAAAATACATCAACTGAAAACAAAATTTATTTACTGAACATAAGCAGTTAACTTGTGCTCAGTAAAATAGCAAAATTTAAACAAGACTGTCGATTTATCACTTCTTAATCAAAAATAAACTGGTACTTGCAAATATTTGGTAATAGCCGTAAGCTGTATTCAAATAACTGCGGCAGTAAGATAGGGACGCTCACTCATAAATTACTCTTCATTTTCGCCTATGTTGTCCATAAAGCAGGTACACTGTATATTTACATAAATCTATCTACGAAAGAATATCAGGAGATTCCATAAGCTGCGTTTTGATAACATTCTACAGTGATGCGAGGAATATTATACTTACGTGAAACTTATAAATTACGACATTTTGAACACTGCATTTAATTACAATCAATGAAAAAATATAGTATGCCATCAAAACGCAGTCGCTATTAGGCCCCAGAACTTAAATGCTTAGCTCATTAGGTAAATAAATCTAGGTTTCACGCTACGCAGTTGCACTTATTAGGAAATACGAAAAAGCATCTTCAATGCAAGCTTAAATGGAAGCACGTATATACTAAAATATTAACCATGTGAAAACACTAGCCCTTCCTCACCTGGATATTCAATCTAATTTTTGAGTATTTTAGTAATTTCACAAAGTTAACTAGAAATTTCAAGTACAGCAATTGGCGCAAATGATTACTTTACAGTTAAATCTAAAGGAACAAAATGTCTATTGGTGTATAGCATCACGCTTACAATGACGTCACACTAAGATTCGACCTTTCCATTGCTTATTTACACAATTTCATTAGAAATTGAAATTAATTTCTTAACTTTAAACATTGGTGTTTTCAGTACGAACTGTGAAGTGAAAAGTTTTATTATGTCAATATTACAGTTTTTCTATAAAACGATCTATATAATTTTATATACGTAAATAAGCAGACGAATTTCCCTTCGTAAAATAGAAGTGATGTGATTTCTAACAAGTAAATGAAAACTCGTCTGCTAGTAGACAAAAATAAATGAACCCTGTCACCAGTTTTATGTGCGCTTAGATCGTATTAATCAAAAGTGAAGCGAAAACAATGTTATATCAGGTGATGTTCAAAATAAAAGTTACACACAACGAAACCTAATTTACTACTAGTAAGTATGAAGAGACGCAAGGAGTGACAATGCTAGTAATGGATATCTATTTCGTTAATGTACACAACACTTTGTTACACAAGCCAGTTAGTCTAAACGAAGCTCATATTTTTCTTAACATCTATTATGTATACGTCTATTATGTTATTGTGATGTTCAAAATATTTTATACGAATTTTACGAGTATTTCAGGCAACATGAATTTGTAATGTATATCCGTAATAGCGTGTTTTTGTGGTTGCCTAATGGCCAATCGCAATAATCGGACTAAGGTGTGCTGGTTTCGAGTAATTTACTAATAAATAAAGACGATAAGAAAATATGAAAAAATAGATACCAAGAACATGAATGCATTGATTTGTATTGAAGATCCAGAATTTAGCGATCGAGAAAGCATACCAACAGTTATGATGATTGTATAATTAAATGGAGTAGTTCTAAGCGTTAGTAGTACATGTAGTGCTCGATACAGACAGCAAGTAAAACAAAGCGAATCTTATCTCGAAAATAATCAGTAAGTAATTGACCCTCCTTAGATTTAAACAATTCAAAATAACTACACTTTAATTTGATTACAAATATATAATTGACAAAAACTAATCAAAAACTTTTACAATAATTTTCTGTTTCGTCTACAGAAACATAATTTTCAAAATATGTTTTTATGACACTCAATTTAGTGTCTTCCACAATAGTCTAGCTAAAATCTGCAGATATACATTTTAATATTTCACTACTAAAGGTGCAAATATTTCTAAAATATATTATATATTTATAAACAGTATTCACTATATTGTGCCATATACAATGCACGCGTAACACACATGTATGTATTATTAATTTACCGTAGTTACTTACACATAAAAACATTACTGTTAGACAGTATCACTTGCTATACACCAACCTTTATGTAATTAGCTAACTATTATATTATATCCTTTGGTGTCTATACGTAGTTCACACGCCAAGTTTATTTTATAAAATTAACCGCTTAATTAAGCTGCAAAGTAAGGTTCCTCACTTGTTGTGACCGTTGCAACGAGTTTGTCAACGGGCACGCACGAAGGAGCCGTGACGTCACTCCTCGGTGTCGGCACTCGGCGCTTGAACTACTCACGATTTGTTCGACATAATCAAAATAAAATCAACGCACATACGCCATAACATTTTATACATCAGTTAACAATCATTATTGTCAGTTATAAATCTATTTTTATGAATTTTATATTTAAGTATAAATTCGCGTCTAGTAGTAGGCAGTTTTAAAAACAATTATGTTTATAATTATATTCACTATTTAGTTTCCAACTGCTACGAGGTGTGGTGTTGTATCAGTACTAATAAATTATTCTAATGTCTACAATGAACATCTTATATATCTTTGGATGGACTGTAACGTATTGTTCTCATTTCTAAATGGACAATCAGCCAAAATTCAATAGCTTTTTTCACCTAATTCATTCATCAGTGCAGGAACGTTTGCACATTCTAGGAACACACTTAGATAGATATAAACGTTCCTAATGTTTTTAAAACATGTAATTTAACTAATATTTCAAAATTCAAATTATTTAGGAATCTGGCTTTGAAACCACGGTGAAATACAATTAATAAGTATGTTTTCTAAAATAAAAAAATATTCAACCAAATTGAGAACATCCTCTTTTTATTGAAGTCGGTTAAAAGAGAAAGAGATTAACCTGATGAATTGGATTTAGTATGTATAAGTATTAGATCTTTACAATTAATTACAAAAAGTTTGATCGTCAGCACCACACCTCATTGTGCAGCGTGGCGTCTACTAGCCGGCTGAGATGGATGGATCTAGCACATTCAGTAATTTGCTACACAGTTAGAATTAACGCTTACAGTTACATGATACGAGTACTACGGTAAAAATAGTCAAAGATCTGCCAGACGGGTGGTCGGATAGCCCGTCTAGTTGGACAACCAGTCAACCACGCAGGTAACGTATGTCTGGTCTGGCAGACCCTTATTCACTCGTTGCTCAATGAACATGCAGTCGAAGCATTCTGCCACAGAAACTGAACGTAGAGACACGACGTGCAACAAAATACGGTCAACCACTACAAATTATAATGCAATGTTTATGAGATGATATGGTTTTTTTTACAAATCACTATCCAGGTCTACCTGCAGTCCTCAGACAAGTATCAGTCCATTATGTATGAGTGATTCTTTAAAATTATAATTTTTTGCCTGAAACAAAACCATTCTTCGTCTCTAGAGCCCTTATTTTGTTACACGTCACATACACAAATGTAGGCATTCCAAAAACAGTCAAGTTAGTTCTAGCAAATTATACTTAAAATTATTTACGAGTATCGATAGGAGTTTGCGAGAATATATCCAAACGTGCAAATAAATCAACGACCTCGTAGCTTATCGAATAGAAAATTCACTTAAAAACATGTTAAAACTGTCAAGAGTCTCACGCTATCACATAACCGGTATCCGTAGCGGTTCGCATCGATATAGTCACATCGTCCGAAAAGTTTGGTAAAAAAGGGGGTATTGCGAAGACTTTTATTGCTTGTGGGTTAGGAGCGCAGTTGTGCGGGGCTAAGCACGAGTTCGCCGTCTTGTCCGCCGGCGAAGGAAACGTTGCGCGGGGGCGGTCGGCGGGTGGGGGCCCCGGCCAGCGCGCTGGGAGGCAGCGGCGGGGCCTGCGCGCCCGGCGCCGGCGACGGGGGCCCGCTGAGCGGTGCCGGCGCCACCAGCCCCGGTGACATTGGCGCCGGGCCCGCCACCGGGCTGTGTTGCCCGCTCCGCTGCAACGCGCTTTGGTTGGACCCGCTCTGGTGTAACCCATTTGGCGAACTTGCGCTCTGATGCGCCGTGACCTGTATAACAGTTCAAAATTAGTTTTGGGTTCGTTTAGGTTGTCCATCACCATTACATCGTGCTTAAGTTTAACCACCATCGAACCACCGATTGGGTCCCACTAAACGCACGACGCCATCGCGGCAGGCCAAAACAGAGATGGCGGGACGAGCTTGACTCCTACCGTAGGGACTGGCCGGCACTCGCAAAAGAATTGTGTGGTAAAGGGAGAGGGAGGCCTTTGCCCTGCAGTGGGACAGTACAGGCTAGTTAGATTAAGTTTGAAGTTGATAGACTAACTGGGAAGCTAAGATCAAGTCTCATTTTCGTGAGAACACAAAGTTAAAGAACATTGTTTCAGTAACTTATTTGATGGTGTTGCTGGCAACATGATAAAGTTCCGTATTCGTGGTAGAAAAAGTAAATTTATGATTCCCTTGAATAAAGTCAAAATATTTTATTTCACATAAACCTACATGGACACTTATGAAACGTTGAAAGCAAGGTGCACGGTTCGAATTGGTCAATTTCTATGGGGAAGAGTCGGCAAGAAACTCCACGATTACTCTAATAAGGGGCTTTATTCTGAATGACTGAATTTGAGTCATGAAATCACCTGGTGTAGTGGTGGTGGGTGCAGCGAGGCGGTGCGGTACCGGCGCAGGCGCTCGTCCTCCTCGCCGCTGGACAACGAGGACACATCGCAGGAGGACGCGTCGAGACGGCGCGCGGGCGAACATTGCGCGGGCCCGGCGCGGGGACCCGTCGCGCCCCCGCCGCCGCCCCCCACGCTCCCCGCCAGCGGCATCTCCTCGCCTTCCCCGCACCCGGACAGTCTGGGAACAACAGCAACGCTTAAATGGAATATTCAAAAAAAGGTTGGATTCAGCTTTAGCGTCAAAGCCTTTTGATCTCCTCATCAGCTTCAGTCAGCTAAACAACGTTCAGGTCTGGAAATATGTCGATCCTGCACTTCTCGTATCCAGCGGATTCCCTCGACCTTCACCAGGTCTTCTGTCCATTTTGTGGGAGCTTATTCCCGCTGCGGTCTGTTGGTCTCTTTGACAAGTCCTAAAGCTAAATTTCCTGGGTTACCTTCTGTTCTCCTTGTAGATGGTTCGTCGTCGACAGCAAGGCTTCGCAAATATGCAAAAGAGAATACGCAGCAGACAGCACGCGAGACCTGCGACGATGAGCGAAGGACCCACCAGCCGCAGGGCCGGAGTCTTGAAACCCTGGAAATGTTTTTTACCACTTTTTATCATTTGTTGTATTTAATGCGATAATATTCATAGTTAAAGAACAAAATTGTATAGAAAAAGTCTAGGTACAGCTATGAACGCGTAAAAATTGTGACAGAACTTACAACTTGATTTAACTGGGTCCAATACTGATTGAACATGCTAGAGTACATCAGAGCAACGTCATCACTTTCAATGTCTACTATTTTTGTTTATGAAACACTAGTTGCAAAGTACCGTCAAAATGTTAGCAAGGCTGTGAATATCAATGGTATGACTCAGGACTATGGTGGAACGGCGCCTATGACTCCGTGCTACTAGTAGGGAAGCGTAAAGGCGTGCACAGCCGGGTAGCAAAATCTAATATATATTTTGCCGCCCGGACGTGCCGACCCCAACAAGTGTATAGGAAACACCACTAACCAATATGAAAGCGGTAATGATGGTTTGGATTGTCGAATTCAGTATCAGAATTATCTACTATCTCTATGTATAATTCAGCTAATTAGATTGGAAATTGACATCGACATTGTTGGGAAAACATTTTAAGTATAGGTTTACCTAAACAGGCTGGTACCTAGGTATCATATCTAGCACTATAACGTTTGCTAGTGCCATAAATATGAGACTTCACAATATGCACGGCAAATGGACATAAAAGGACAAATCTACGAGTGCCTGTCGACGTCTCCTATTGTCACTCGCTACACAAAAGACAACTTGTGCTCTTTTGAAACTTTTATGCACCCTCTTGCAGCTACGTTGAAAGTGTATGATGATAAACATTTTGTGTAACGAGTTTTAGGAACATCAACTCGAGATGTTTAAATGTTTTGTTATCGAGTTCTCAAATTATTTACTATGAAAACATCCAACTACACTCGACGACATATCAAGCATATACATTTCCAGTTTTAGCTGACCTCGCATTGCATAGGCTTTTCGTACAATGATAAGTCAGTTTATACTAGAAATGTATTACTTGATACATGCTCGTCGTATATTATTTGGTATTTTACTACATCACTACAGCGAAATTACGAGAATAGGCCTTCTAAAGGCCAATTCTCATAATTCAAAACGTTCAAAATCTAATCGCAGTGTCATCTTGGCGACAAACAAATGTCAAAAACTTGTCAAAATGTAGGGAAATTAAAAGTATTTTTTTAAAGATTAAAACTGAGATCAGAGTGAACGTTCTTAAAATTACGAGAATCGCCTCTCAGGCCTAGGCTTGACCACCCACAGTAGGTACAGTCAGCAACAGAAGTCGTTTAACACTTCAGTTTTTTTTAATCTCAGTTATTAAGTAAAATATTAACAAACTTAAGTGTTAATCGACTTTTGTTGCTGACCGTTCCTAATATCTACTGCTACCCAAGCTGAGATGAATGGGATTGACTGTCATCTTAGCTCACTGGCAGATATGGACTTCGATCAATCCATCAGTAAGTATGTAACTGAACGGATTGAAAGCAGGCTAGCTTATAGAAGCCCCGCTACGAGGGGGCTGTTTATGTCAACATGGACAATGGTCAGGAGAGCTCTAAATCAACAAACTACGTCTCAAAATTAAGACAAGTTGCAACTTACGCGTACCTTGTCGCCGGTGCCGACGAAATAGACGACGAGGCCGAGCGCGAGCGTGCCGAGTCCTGCGTAGAGCAGCCGCGCGACGCCCCACGTGTCGCCGGGTTCCCGGTCTGCCTCGCCGTCCGACTCCGACGACGAACCGTACGAAGCGTCTCGCACCTGGAAATATTGACAATCATGGCTTAGTGTTGGACTTTATACCAGTTTTTTATGGAATCTGTAATGCCCATACTGAAATAATCATCAAGCTATACGTTTTGGTTGGAGGCACGCTTTTTTTTTTCCTAGTTCGTCTTTGCAAAAACCTGTTCAACCACATTTAGCATTGTAAGCTGTTAGTGCTGCTTAACAAATCAATAAATGACTTAAAGCTGACTAAATTACGTAGCTTTCTAGCGTATAGCTCTAGCATGAGAACTGTTTTTAATCCACATTCAACTATAGAGCAGGACACTTGTGCTTCAGACTTCAATGGCGGAGTAAAATCCATTTCACCATCAATATTATAATTATCACTTCAGTAAGAAACTTGAAGAAAGACAGACAATGAAGGTCACAGTTAGTGGCCTTCAAAAAGGTCAGTAAATAAGGCAGGCTGGAAAGTGTTCGCCACCATGGATTTGAGCTCGAAGTTCACCAATTTCCATGCAATTTCATAATTACAACAGTATTATACCCGGTTGTTCCTGTGCCATTTGCCAGTCGGGTTCTTGCCTTGGCGCGCGCCGGGGTGGTCGCCGAGCACGGAACAGCGCCTCGCCGCGCCGCCTGCGCCCGCGCACCCTCCGCCGACCGACAGCGCCGCCGCCTCCGCCCAGGCCGCGCGTCCGGCCGCGCACTGCACAATACAACATACACAGGTAAACTTCAAAATTCAGAACCTTTAAGATACTTAATAATTACCAAGTTTTGGAAACACAAACTCAATTTCATTATGAAAACGTTAAAACTCCATTGCTTACGGCTTAGGCCTTGTCCTAATCGAAGGCACACAACACGGGGTTATGCGCCAAGTTGGCAATATTTCAGATGTATGCATGCATCCTCACCTACATAAAAATGTTCAAGCCATGACATATATTTCGCTTTGTTTGCAATCATTTTATCTGCTCGTTTTTATAGGGATGGCAGTTCAATTGAAGATTTTAATGCACAGCAATTTCCTCCGTGCTGAATTCACTGCGTCAAGTGCAGAAAGCCAATGGCTTAATAGAGCATTTCGTTCTTCAGTTCCGGACAAGATATAGGCAGGTTTGTACCTATTCGTATAAAGAGTTGCAATTACCGGATCTCATTATCTTTTGTATATTTCCTGTAGGTAAAAAAATCGTGTGAAACAAAAATTCTCGTTAAACCATAGGTATCTGAATTAGTTATGGAGGTCTATATGGGATATGGAGGTACTAATTGCCTCTTTGTTTTCTTTAATGGTTTTTTATCCAAAAACAACACGGCCACATATTGTCTTGTAAAACGAAAACATAATTACATCCGATAGGAAACCCAATAAATACATTAAAAGTCAACCTTTCCTCGGTAAAAAATTGTTGATACAAGTCACGATTTCGATAAACAGAAAATGAGGACATATAGGCAATGCCAGTGGATTTGAGAGCATATTACACGGGGTATTGGACCGCCCGCGATATATCATGTGCACACAAGGAAACACTGACTGCAATAAAAATCCTCTAAAAGTGGCTATAAACAAGTCTTACAAATAGCAAAAGGAAGCTAAGAATCGAAGACTATCGATATATCAAACAAGTTACTCCAATGTCCCTCGCGTTCGCGTCTTATTGTTCGTAGGATTTTGATTTACGGAAGTGGATTACTTATTGACCTATATAATGGACATTTTACTCTTATTTTATAAGACCACACCACGCTTGTATACGGGTAAAATCGTAACTATGCAAATCGTCCGTTTCTGGGTCAATAAAAAACGTAAATACTGAAATGATTGCGTCTAATAGTCAGCTATACCGAGCCTACTAAAATATAAATCGCGCGGCGATGTTTCCACGAGCCGTCATTTTTCAAACACGGCAATTTTCTATACGGTAACAAATAGCGTAGAATCATTTATACCTTCGGTTAGTATGAACTATGAAGTTATCTATCCGACTTAGAAGACGTAATCAAACTTTTGTCAGAAATAGGACTAGAATTTAGGATCACTACATCTCACAAGCATTATTGGTACAAAGTCTCGTCTGCTTCACAATAATCTTGTAAATAACAGGTAACATAATAGGTACCTCTCATTCCTTTGAATAAAACTCAAGAAAAACATGGGCGCTAATAGTCTTAGTCCCAGCGACATCGAAGCCCACATTATGCTAATTTGAAGTTCTTTGTGCAAATTATTACAACTTGATTTATGTGGACAAAAATGTTATTACACGGTGGGCGCGGCACACGCCAACTCGTCATGCAAGCGGCTTAAATGTTTTAAAATTATACTGAATTTGATATTATACTGTGGTTGTCTACGTGGAAACTCCGGGTGATTATCTTTTACAAACATACATTTTATATGCAATGATTCTGTCATCAACTGCTGTCTGCTTTAGTAGGTAACAATTCAACTATTGTACTTCTAGGACGATACCATCTAAATCCTAAAAAGCTAACTTACACAAGTTACTTTTTATTTTATTCTATAACCATTCCTATGCCCGTACCTAAATCCTCAATTGGTACCTACTTTATAACAAGAGTTGCCTCCATGTAAAAAGTGGGTGTTTTTAATAAAATCAGTTACAACAGCTTTGTACTACTTACAAGCATCAAATTTATACAAAAGAATGTTAATCTCCACGGTCATAACTACAAGCTCTATCACATTTTCCAACAACGTGAATTTTTCAAAGCACTTAAGAAGCGAAATGTTTAATATACCCAGGTATTTGGGTCACACGCCTATATATACATACTCCATACTTCGAGGGTAAATCGTGTGTGTTTAATTGTGTAAAATTACCCTGATCCGGGGCTATTTGTAATATTCATGTTTGACACGTGGGTATTATGGCTAACGCTGCAGTAGAAACTACCATTAATATCTGTTATCAAAGTTTAAAGGAAAATCTGAGGTTCATTTAGTTTTAGGAAATAATGGGCAAAGGTAAGGTCTCTAAAAGTTACTGCAGTTTTTGTCCATAGACGCAAAGTACACACATTAAAGACACATTAAAGTAACAGACACAGCAAGAAACACACGTTTTTTTTTGACATTACTTCTCAGATACTCCTGAAAAGGAATTTTCAGATAGGAAAGGTCTAGTCAGATAGGAAATGTCGACTCCATTTAGATTATTGTTTTTTTTTAAACATGATGTGTAAGCGGAAAAGTTATTCCGATGTATTATATCCGATTTACAGAATAAATAATTTCATTTAATTTCAATTAACGGCGACTTGTGATTCTATTGCATTTGTGTAACCTATATCAAAAGGCATTTAAAACAATTCCAGTATTTTCAAACGAATTTTACTCAAGTTATTGTGCAAAACAATCATGGCAAGTCCTGTCTACGCCTGCCACAGTTTAATTTATCATCGAGAAGCCGCAGACGATTGCATCAAGTAATAAATTAATTTCCTTCACTCAACGTTTGCAGGACGTTGAAAATATTCTGTTTTCTTTCGTTCATTCCGTCACATGCACGCCAAAACATTTCCATATTTTAAATAAACGTACAACAATGTTAAGTTCGCGTTCGCAAAAAATACAGTTAGTATTATAAATCAAGTGTTACTTGCAGTTTACGTTTCAGTAAAGAAATAATAAAATTATGATAAATACTGTTTTCATTATATCGTTGAGAATTGACTGAACAAACCGAGGACCGAGAGACGTCATAAATTCAATGTTTTGACGTTTAGGAGTTGCAATAAACATTCTATTTTAGTTTTATTCCATCCTTGCACAAATATTTTTGTAAATTAATTTATCTTTGAATTCGAAGTGAATAGAAACAATTTCGTTTGGAGCTTTATTCTAAAACATTTAACCTTTTTATGAAAACATTTTATGGTCTTATAAAGTAATAACTCATAATAGTAATATGTAGGTATGAAATAGCTCGTAAAATAAATTACAACTGAATAAAATTTCCAGTCAAATTACGTAGGTAGGTAACATAAAAACAATAAGGTAAGGTGGGCCGTACGCCAGAGGTAACCAAACCCGTATAAGCTGGCCTCTTACTCTATTGAAACTAGGTACTACAAAAAAGAAATCAGTGGAAATATGTGCGATCTACTGTACCAAGTAGTGCCTACGTGAAAAGTACACTTTTTGTCCCCCAGAATGACCCTTTCAAATCCGCCATCTGTTCCCAGTTCAACGAGTTCTAATTATCTGTTAAAATTGAAGAGTTTTCTTTTGTTATTCTAACAACTTCTTGTAATTTATGCCTACCTAAGCATTGTACTTGAAGAGCCCTTATTTTTGTTCAGCGATTGTCGACAAAAATCGCAGTGCCTTATCTCCGTTGGCTGAAAGTTTGTGAAGCATCTGTTTAAGTGACAGCGGATTTTATACCAATACGGTTTTACAGATCGTTCCAAATAATTTCAAGATGCATGGATTAGCAGAATATCAAATTGTAAAGATCATGTTTGTTGTGTGGATTTTTGAAAACTTAAAAGGTTGTAGCTACAGGAAAATGGTCTTAAGTGACTGTCCTTAACTTTTTGAGATATTTAGTTCTGGATTCACATTTTTTTTATTGTACAGTCGGCAAGAAAATGGGCGATTTCCCAAAAAGTTTTTTCGATGCCAATCGATCATGTTTCTTATGAGGATCAAAGATCTCTGTAGGACCAACTGGGCTTGGAGTACTAGAGAAGTCAGAAATCGCAAAAAAAACTTCGCATACATTTCGAAGGAAATGAGACTCTAAGGGTCTAAACAGACGGACGGCATTTCAGCTGCAACATCGTAGTTTGGATGCAGTTGACTTAATTGCTTCGAAACCTAGTTAAGTCAACTGCATCCAAACCGCGATGTTGCAGCTGGCATGCAGTTCAAATTCAGTCCGTCTGTTTAGACCCTTACATACTTTTTAGGGTTCCGTACCTCAAAAGGAAAAAACGGAACCCTTATAGGATCACTTTGTTGTCCGTCTGTCCGTCCGTCTGTCAAGACCCTTTTTCTCAGGAACGCGTGGAGGTATGAAGCTGAAATTTATATCAATTACTCAGGTCTACTGTCCCTTGAAGCTGTGAAAAAATCAAACTTCTAAGCCAACGCAATCAAAAGATACAGCCGTTTATGCCGCAAATTTTCGACACTTGCAAGGGAATCAAAACCTACAGGGTGCTTCCCGTGAACTCAGAATCTTGAAATTTGGTACGAAGCAACGTCTTATAGCATAGATAAAGGAAAAATTACGAAAACCATAAATTTTTAGTTACATCACATAATATATTTTTTTAAATAATTTTAAACTTACTACCCATTTCCTCATAAACGCGTAGAGGTATTAAATAGAAATTCATACCAAATACTCAGGTCTATAATACCTTTAAGCTGTAACAAAATCAAACTTCTATGTCAACGCAATCAAAAGAAACAGCAATTTAAGCTGCATATTTTGAAACTCGCAAGTACTCGCAAGGGAATCAAAACCTAAAGGGTACTTCCAGTCGACCTAGAATCTTGAAATTTGGCATGAAGCAACGTTTTATAGCACACATAAAGGAAAAATTCCGAAAACCTTAATTTTTTTTTTTTTTTTTGCAATGTTCAATGTGGTACTATTCATAACTTTTTCAGTCACCATTTACAGGTCTGGTTCAAATTCAATACTTAATTAATATTTTTGAACCAGATTTCTAAATAGTGACTAAAAAACTTAGTAAATAAATAACTTTAATAAAAGAACTTTCGCAAGTCTGCTGCAAGGCTAGTATAACCCAAGTAACATTTTAAACTGTATAAAAGCTGTATTATGGACTATTTGTTTACTGCAGGCTGTTAAACGTGCTGTATAAAGACTGTATAGCAAGCTATACAGCCCTTGTAACTCTGAAATGGGCCCCAAAATTATACAGCTTTAAGTGTAGATTTAGCTGTATAACACCTGCATAATAGCTGTACTATTTGGCTGGCTAAGATACTATTTAGATACTTTTATACAGCTTCCATTCTCTAATTTTCTTTTTTATTCTTTTATACAGACTCAGGCTTGTGAAAATCTTAATAAAATAATAAATATATTATAATTGTGTTCGTGGTTGAATTCATTCTCCATTTTATTTACTATGTGCCATATCTGAAGATAAGCGAAAAAATATTTAATAACCAAGTGGTACTCTTTCCTGTTTATCGTTGTTGTTATGCTTGCGACTGATATTTTTATGTGATTATGTATACTAGTTTTAAGCTCAAAACTCACGCCCCTTCGAAATAAGGAATATACATACATTTTTTCTGTAACAACAAATATGTGATCAAATCTGAAAACAGTTTTAAGAGTAACCCGGACTGTTCTATTGATAGTAAACGTAATTGTGTGTACTATACAGTTAAAATCTTTTGTAATTTTGTACTGAAATTTCAAAAACAAACAAAAAAATATCTCGTAAAATTGCAATGCAATTTATAAATTATTATAAAATGGCGTCCTTAGTTTATACAGCTCTTGCTCTTCTAGTACCCCTTAATACAGCTTTTTGCATAACAGAGTCGTTATTTAAGAACGTATCTCAGCCTAAAGAGTAACATTGTCTGTACATTAGTATTTAAGTACTGTAGAAGCTGCCTTAAATTCTTATTCATATTCATTAATACAGTTAATTAGGGTTCAGTTGAAAATATAGAAAACCTCATTATGATCCAAGGCCCGTAAGGCGGTGAGCAAGGAATCGGATAATAAATAGACTGATTTTAGGTTATATTAGTTTCAAAATAATCGATAAGCTGGATAATTATGTATGCCAACACTATAATAATAACTTTAATCTTCTAAAACACGAAAAACTGTAAAAAGGGAAAAATGTACGCCAATCGCATAAGGCTTTAAAAAGGAGTAAATCTAAACTCTTCTACATGAGACAGAATTGAATTAAACTATTATAAAGGGAACTGCTTGCTAAGAGTATCCTAGATTTCCGTTGTACAGCTATTATCAAGCTTAACTTGAAGGCTGAACAATAGAGTAATTTTACACCAATATTCAGGCTATAACAATATTTAATGCTCTCGTGCAGAAGTAGGTTATATAAAAGTATAATTTGAGAGCAGTATACAGTTATTGTCTTATAAAGTTGCTGAACGCAGTTTTTTACGCCGCGGTCTGTATTTTAGCATTTTCCAATGCTATTTAAAAGCTAAAGGTAAAAATTTAGGCTCTATACATCCGTTAATCAGCTATACTGTATACAGTTGTACAGTTATACTAAAGTACAGTCCTATACATATTTTTACACTCTTGTACATCATTTATTAAGCTTATAGCTGGTAATGCGCTGGTAAATATAATATTTTTCCGCTTAAATGTTACTTGGGAAGTGTTTCAGTTATATTATAGATAAATGATATGTGTTAATATAAAATAAAGGATTACTTAAACGATAAAGAGATCTTTGTCTTAAATTTATGCTCCTCCATCTTTCCCCATTGTAATGTTATGAATTTCATTTTGCAATAAAAATACCATAGTTATGACTCGATTGTCGTAATGAACGAACTTTGTAAACCTTGCAGGTTTGTACGGAACCCTCGGTGCGCGAGTCCGACTCGCACTTGGCCGGTTTTTTTATGATGGATAGTCTGGCCGCTATCACGTAGTTTCACTTAAAAAAGTTACAAATTCTCAAAAAAATAATGTAAAATATATATTTCCCTCAGTCACAGCATGTCGACACGCTTACTGTTGCGGTTATCGCCGCTGTACTTAGTTAAGCCACGGTTCATAATTTCCAAGCAGATTAGCATTCACGTAAATGAAACATGCTAAGAACTTACAAATTGATTTTAGGGTTCAATAAACTTATAAAAAGCCTAAATATTTCCTTCTGAAACAATCAATGGGTTATAATTTATTGTTGTAGGTACTTAATTTTATTTGGTTAATGTTACAGACCTATAAAAAAAACGCAAAGTACTATATTATTACCTATTCCATTCATACGATTGAATTTACTAACATTTTTTTGATAATTCATCAAAATAACATAAACAAATCCACAAACTATTGATTCGTAGTACCATAGCGTTCGTAGCAAATCGTAGCACATTTCAAACATAAATATTTGCTACGCTTTTGCTACGATTACGGTCGTAGCGACTCACCGCTACGGCTCGCTTCCTCTAGGTAAAAGTCAGGTCAAAGGCAGGAAGAGGAAACGGTAGTAACTACCGACTGGTGAAGAAAAACTCGATTCATGTTTAAATAGCTCTGATTTTACTGAAGAAGTTTCGTTGTTTTGAAAGTTTTATTACCTATAATAAATATTATACCTAGTTAATTTATTGCTTGTTGAAAATTACTTTATACTACGGTATTTGAAATATGTGTGTGTTTATATTTTACTGGCAATGTATGATTTTAACCTTTAACCTCTAGTGATATAAAATAAGAACCTGAAATCTTTGACACGGAAAGCAAGTATGCTAATGAGCGTCCTTTAAAAATTCACGACGCGAAAATTAAGTTCCCGACTTTACTATGCATATTGAAGTTGCGAAATGTCAGAGTAAAAGCTTATTCCAACGCGTAAATAACTTGGGTTTCCAAAATTTAGGGAACCAGGGCCCTTAATTCTTAATTCAGTATTTAAAACTCTATGGGCGAGTGAAAGTGACTTATGATCTAGGAATAGATGGAAAGTAAACTAGGTCATGATAATGGCCTGAAATCGTCAAATGTAGCGGACAACGGTCAATTAAATGCTGATTATTATTATTGTGCAAGTCTTTTCTTCTTTTTGATATTTTACCTTTTTATACCTTTTGTTTATGCTTTTTCTACCTTTTGGTTTTTACTTTTGACTGACAGATTATATATAATAATAATATAATAATAAATTTATTAAGGTACATAAAGGTTATATATACTTTTGTTTTACTACCAAGAACCAGCGCATTGTTATTTCTGAGTTTTTAATTGGTCTGTGATATTGCGCAGGAGTTACCTTTTTATATGGTTTTAATAGTTACGTTATTTATTTATTTTTTTATTTATTTAAAAATTTTAGTTATGTCAAATTACTATTTGAACATGCTACAGTCCTTTTACAGATATTTTGGATCACTGTCTAAATCACAGTGATCTTTATTGTTATTTTAAGAAGGTTGCTGTTTTTTGCTGCCATTGACAAGTCTGTCATAATCATTGTGATCGTTATTCTCGTCACAACAAAGTCGCTGTCGGGTTAATGCTGTCAAAGATAAAATAACTGAACGAATTGTACCTTTGAATGACACCCTTATGCTTTAAATAGGGCTATAGTCCGAGCGGAACTAGTTGGCCGCGCCTTAGGTATGTGAGCGGTGGGACGGAGGGGCGGGGGCGCTTTGTCATTACTCAGTACGTGCGTTGCGAACAATAGGCAACCCCGCTGCTCTCACCCCCGTCCCCACCCAAGGCGCGGCCAACTAGTTCCGCGCGGACTATAGTTCCGAGGTTCCCAGGCACAGCCATTGTTAGTATTCTCTACATTGACAGACAACGCGCAACTAAATGTTGCACAAGGGTTCCCTATGTCCTGCCGGGTCAGCGGGATTGTCCGAAAGGGTTACCGCTGGCCCGGAACATAAAGGGCTAAGGAAGGAACACGGGTGGGTTTTAGTCAGTAAGAGTCTGACACTCCTATCCACTCCACCCAGAGCGGGAGGGGTCATTTGATGATTTCCCATCCTGAAAAAAAAGGGGGTTCCCTATGTAACGAATGTGAGCACTAAGGAAGGATTTTGAAAATTCATCTTCTAAAGGCTGTCAGATCATCATTCTCCTGCCCTTTGTCCAATTTATTTGTGGTCGGCACAACATGTCTTTTTCTTCTATACTTCTCTATTAGTCGTCATCTCGGTAGTCACCCCCTTTCTAACCATATCATCATTCACACAGTCCATCCATCG
The DNA here is from genome assembly GCA_927399505.1 of Luperina testacea. Lineage (NCBI taxonomy): Eukaryota > Metazoa > Arthropoda > Insecta > Lepidoptera > Noctuidae > Luperina > Luperina testacea. The sequence goes on along the minus strand of OV656763.1, from coordinate 6,610,386 downwards.
TTTCTTTGGTCTTCCCCTACTCTTATAGCCCTAAAGGATGTTTATAGAGAATAAATAGGTAATGAAAGTTAGTACAGTACCCGGCGATAAATATTATTGCACATCGACCTTTTTACACAAAACCATTTTATACAAAGAATAAAAATAATTATCAAAAGAAGCAAATCACAGCTAATAGATACAGGACTGTTTGTATTTCGTGCGACAGAGATAACGCTCTACGAAGCCGAAATGTCTCTTTCCAAAGGTCGATGTGCATTATTTATCGCCGGGGTATGGAAGTTCGTCATTTTTGCCGATCAGAAATACAAGGGGCACACAGCTTATAAATAAATAACATATCAAATTCAACCCACAGTAATGCTGTTGAGTACAAATTCAGTTTGAACATTCCGCTTCTGACCACATGATTGTTTATTCGAGCTTGAAGATCAAACATGCTCGTTGACCGAAAACTTCGAGCACACCACATTTTGAATGTTTAGGCCCATTCAACCATATTCTCTGCTTAACGCGCCGTTTATAATTTTCGCTTTCTGAATTGCGACCTCCGAAATATGGTATGATGGGTTCAAAACGGGGATACATTCTCCATTGAGAGGAATCTTTGTTAATTTATAAATTTGTTAGATGTGCTCGTGGGTAAGTAATAACATCCGCACGGGTCGATCTATCAGGTTAAGCTACGGTTGCCGCGGTCGATCCGTGGATAACTAACTGACCATATTTACATACCCCTCCTTGCCTCGGAATTCCGTACACAAGACTCACTATAGACAGGGTGCGTTCCTATGTTTACCTATCTACTTAGGTAAGTTTAATGACAAAAAGGGGCATTACTAACCCCGTACCTAAAATATAAAAACATGTCTGCATCATTAAACGAATAACAATGATAAATAAGAAAACAACAACATATTCTTCGACACAAAAAGTCTTTATATTTTGCAATTCAAAAACCCGATCATTACAATATCACCAGCGGCGACGGAACTCAAGCGACAAAACACATAGCGAGCGAGAAAATATGCCTAGATTTTTCTACAGATATTTCCGTCCGCGAGAGTGACTATAGACGGGGTGTCTTCCACTTCCTATGTACATTACCTACTTAAGTCCATTTTTTGTAGAGGAAAGGTTACGTTTTCACGTCAGTGACATTTAGGCAGTGACGCAGACAAGCACGGCGAGCTTTGCGAATTGTATCGGGGTAGGATCGATAACCGTAAACCTGCGGCAGCTTACACATTTTTATGGCAGTATATCTGTTCTTCTGATTGGGATATGGGATCTTATTTTTCTGTTAAGAGGCGAGAGAGAACGTTATGAGATTTTAAATCATCGTTAGAAAAAAATGCCTTTTAAGGCGAAATCGCCAGGGTAGCCCGCGAAATTCAATTTTTTTACGATTTTGCAATTTCCTGGTCAGTATTAAGTTGTGCGTTGATTATTATGATTTGTAGCCGTAAAAAATATGTATTTACAGAATTATAATCATTAAAGTCATCAAGACAACTCTCTAAGACCAAGTAATCCCACAGAATGACTATTTCATGAAATGTTGACATTTTTTGATTATACTAACCTAACAAGTTACTGATTCTAATGATTATGACTCTGTAAATACATATGTGTTACGGCCGCGAATCATATTTTGATCGGCGTACAACTTAATACTGACCAGCAAATTGCAAAAAACGTAAAAAAAATGAATTTCGCGGGCTACCTTAGCGCTTGTCCCTTAGTTACAGTTTTATTGAAGAAAAAGGATGATAGCTATCTACTGTGTAAACTAAACTTATTTAGGTAAGCTATCTGTAAAACTTAATTGAGTAGGTACACCCTGCCACACCCTCAAATGCAAGAGGCACTCGCAGATATAATTTAACCCCAGGGCCGAATTTCAATCGAGAGTTTTTTTTTAAATAAAAGAAGAATAATATATAAGAAGAATAGTCAAAAATTCAAAATTATTCCTCCGATAAAATTATCTGGTGTTGGAAAAATCAGCCCTTAGTTAGATTGACGAAGATTTTTAACTTAATGACCTGTCTGTAACCCAAAAATAATAAATGCCGATCAATCACATTCCTCAAACCGCGGCGTAATTGCGTTGTTGAGCAGACAAATCTTTCAAACATAATTATGAAATAATGGTTTAGCAATATCCCTCAAAATTATTTAGATTGTGGTTGAAAGTGTTTTACTCAATTAGGGTGCAGAATTAAATTGTAATATAAACTCATCAGTTTAGACGTCGTGTGTCCGATTAATTTGTGTAACCTCCACCACAGTTTCAATGCATGTCTAAATTAGGTACATAATTACTGTTATCCAAACATTAGCTTATTTGATTAGTAAATTTTAGATTAAAATACTTTGTACTCGTGAACATCTACAGCACAATAGGGGCACATAAAAGTATTGGACTGCGATAGGATTGTTTTAAATCCGTCATTCATCTCAGCCGATTGCAGTTTTTCACGGCTGGACAGAAGTTGCTTTTTTTTTTAATGTGTCCTAACACCCAATTCTTATTCAAAAGCTTATCAGTAATCTTTAATTCATCAGCCTTTAGAGCCCGGTATAACATAAAATCCACGTTCGCAATCCCGAAATTCACACGTAGATAAGGGATTAGTTTGCAAGCATATTGCAATACCTTTTACATGAAAGATTTAAAAGCTCACCCACGTGCTTTCAAGCTATACCAACACTTGGACTTTCGTGTTTTATTACGTGTCAAAGATAAGAGTTAACGATAGCGCTTGCTTATGTCTAGCCTCACGGTAAGCAATGTAACATTGAGAGAAAACATTACATTACTGAAATATATTTCAGAAATGTTGCTGCAAATATGTACCTATGTATATATATATAGGAATACGTATTCAGTTCCAAAATTATCTGATGAAAGTGTAAACAAACACTGTTCAGGTTAAATTCTTAGGAAATCACGCACTATAGGGAATTAGAAACATTCATCTGTAATAAGGTTTCAACTTTATATCTCACCACTACTTTTTTCAACGATTGTTGTGAATAGCTTATTAAATTGAAAACGAAAAATATCGACGAAAACTGAGGTAATAAACTCAACATTAATTGCCAATGAAAAACATCTCGAAGGTGATTTGAAATTGGAATTTCGGGTTTAAGTTTTCAAATAATCGAATCAAATCACCCAATTTGTAAGTGGCACCATAAAATGATATCCACAGATTTATTTTATAATCCACTTGCTTACATTTCAATCAAACACATTTGAAATAGACCATTCAAGTCGTTCGTTGAGTAGTTGAAAGCGCACAAATCATTGAACGTGCCACGTCTATTATGGAGAATGTAAAACGGCTAGTTATGCCTGCATTATGTATGCAAACGAATGGATATCGCTCCCGATCGACCTGACTCTTCAGGTCACTGGTATTTATTGTGTGCAGTGTGCACTGCGAGGGAGTAACTTTTCTTTGATCTGCCAACGCAAACATCTATCATTCTCTATAGTTCGTATAAACTTTTCACTATGAAATACTACTCCAGAGAGAACTTTTAAAGATATGAAGCTCGTTTTACGTTTGACCTATTACAAGGTAATAAATCTATTATATTCGCTGAGCTCGAGACTCGGTTATTCTGATGAAATATATTCAATTTGTGTAAGTCGTTTCATTTTACAAATGTGGAGTTATTAATTTTGACATGCCGTACCTTTTTGCGAGTTTTGTTTCTACCAACTGTTTCATTTTTTCGGTGATAAAAAAATTAACTACTTATCTTCGTAAAGTTGTGTTTACGTTAACGTAAAATGTATTTCCTGATAGTTATTAACCAATATAGATGCTTCACAAAACCTATACCTAGTGGATAAACGGCAGAGCTTTAGCGGAAAAAGAATCTTCATTGCGATACATTTGTTATCAATTTCTTAATTAATAACACCTCCACACACCACCACCACCATTTTTGCTATTACAACTTTTACCCCTTTATTCATAAACGTTGCTCAAAGTTAAGTATTGATTAGCGACTGTTTAACCATACATTTTTGACGTTTAAACGTCACATAACTTTAATCATCGCTTATAAAAATAAAACCCTAAATTTACAAAAACTAACATTTAATTAATTACACGTTTACTTGTTGTTTTGTGTACAGTACCTACAATCTACATTATACATTGACAAGTGTTAAAACGTACAAATGAGCTCTTACACACGTTACAGGGCGGCCCGCATCACCGGCTGCTAATTTAATTGATGAAAGCGCACCGCACTTGGCAAGTCGTGATGTAACCGTCAGTTGTCCACAATAGCCGGTTATTATTAGCGTCACTTCGACGTATTGATTATTGAGTGGAGGTTTTGAATCGAGTGAATTCTTTCAAGCAGAAACTTAACGTGTAAATCATTTTAAAGATTCGGTTAAAAATGTTAAGGTTAAAAATTGGAATTTTTCAGACAGGCGGCAGTTTTGATATATTTGATTCTCGCTTATATTTCTAGGTGAACTAACATTTTAACAATTACCAGTCCACTTAATACACCCTGCGGCACACTAACCGCCCCCAGATGTAATAACAATACGACTTTTAGTGTCTAGTTCAGTGTCCTTCAACCGAATAAGTGACATAAATTGAAAAGCGTTAAAACGTATAAATGACTCTTATTACCTACATGTAGGTACATATATTACAGGTTGGCCGTTTCACCGGCTAGTAATTTGATTGATGAGAGCGCACCGCACTTGGGGAGTCGTGATGTAAGCCGTAAGCGTCAGTTGTATACAATGACCAGTTATTAGTGTTATCAGTTATTATTAGTTCATTCTGTATGTTTGTTTCTACTGCATGTATTGTATAGCTATTAAATTGTAAATCCATAATTGACTGTAAGACTAGCTTACATATTTTAAGATAAAATTTCAAAGAGCTGTGGATTTTGTGAATAATACTCGTAAATAAATAAATAAATAAATAAATAAATTAGCGTCACTTCGTCGTATGTACCTACCTACAGCGAATTACTGAGTCCAGTGATTTTTTCAACGAATAAGTATAGGTACATTGTTTTTTTTTAATGCTTAGCTTTAATTGTAATGTTAATATTCAGATATATCATTTTGTGGAGGATTAATATTATAGAAGAGACACCTTTTATGGTTGGTGATGATAAATACGATATAGTATGAAAACTGAGGGGTACTTTTCAGATAGTCGACAGTTCCTGATTGTATTTTAAGTTTTGTAATGTTTATAGTTTCAAGTTTAAGCTAAAGATGAACTAGGTACCTACTGCTACTAACAGAGTTGAATTTGAAACTTAATTATGATGAAATTAACTAACAACATTTGGTGTGATTTTCCCAATTTAAAAACCTGCTTAATTAACAAAAAATCTTGCTAATTTATTAGCCTTTGACTCTCACATTAAAAACTCCATAAAAATTACACACTCCAATAAGTAGTCTACACAATGACTGATGAGATTAACTTAAAAAAATAAAAGGTGGTGTTAAAATATCGTTAATGTATGGAAAGAATCCGATGAAGCCTGAACGTCAGCTGATAAGGTAACATGAAGGTACAGCCGACACATCAGTGGTAACATTTTGAAATAGACAGCGCCTTTAAGTCTTAGCAGTAAGGACGATTTTCGTAGCGCTGATGTCTGTTTGACTGTACCTACCGAAGGGAAAATTACCAGCTGATGGTTACTTCGAGGCGGCACTTACTTAAATGTCAATAATAATTTAAAGCTATAAAGAGAAGGCACAAGTATAAATTATATCGATTTTGTAATCAACAGGTAATTTCGTCAGTAATCTGTTTGAGGTGTAAATTACGACTTGTTTTTAATGATTTGTGAGGCGTGTTTTTTCATTGACGGCGGTAAATATTGGAGGTCAATCAAGATTTATGTACAGACGTCAGCACATTAAGCTGTCAAATTTATTTAATAGATTTTCAACTTTTTCGCTATTAACATTAGGTTCAAGGTTGATTGGGAAAATTTGACAGTTTCGGGTACATACATACATAGATACACCTACTTTCTTAGCAAATAAACGATTATGATTATGAAGTACAAGATTTTGTAGCCCCGTAAGTTTTTCAGAACAAAATCTTTCTCTTGTTTTGCTCTATCCCGAATACTTACTCGAAACGTTCTTGAGAATCTTTCTATGAGTACCTACAACACAACTTATTTTTTGTTGTATGTTGTATAAAAACAATAAAATAAATATTTAAGGGGGGCTCCCCTTAAATATTAATTTTATTCTGTTTTTATTATTTTTTGCTATCACGGTTCATGAGATATAGCCTGGTGACAGACAGACAGACAGACGGACAGTGGAGTCTTAGTAATAGGGTATCGTTTTTACCCTTTGGGTACGGAACCCTAAAAATTATTTGCTGTTCCATACATTTTGATCGCGCAGTAGTTGCAGCTTTCTATGAAACAACTGGTTTTTTTTTTATAACCTACGAAAAATTCCTACGTTAGTTAAAGGTTACGCGTCGATGCTACCCTGTCTAATGAAGCCCTATATCACGTAAACCACTTAACCTGACACATCTAAATCATGGGTTACAAGCTCCATCGGTACCTACCAAGTATTATGTACAGACGCCAGCACATCAAGCTACCCGAAACTGTCAAATTTTCCCAATCAACTTTGAACCTTATGCTTTAGAGATAAAGTTGAAAATCTATTAAAGAAATCTGACAGATTGTAGTAGGTTGATGTGCTGGCGTACCTTATAATGAGATGTTTATGTCCTGCACCCTAATTGCTAACACACTATAGATTTTAATCTGAATAACAATCAACAACAATAAACAATCAACAATCTATATATATAATTTTTATCTGATTTTAATCTGATTGAAGGTTATTGTTAATCCATTGCTTCATATGTTCGAAGAATTTGTCTGCTCAGCAACGTAAATAACGCAATGTTTGTTGTTGAACTGTCAAAATGAAAGCCATTGAGACCCCCCCCCCCTACCCCTACCCCTTACTAATAAACGTATTATATCAGATGAATAGTTACACACCGATTTCTCTCTTTCAGTCGTCAGTAATTTGACTATCGAAAGAAGAATACAAAGCGTTGTGTAACTATACAGACGCTATACAACGTTTATTAGTAAGGGGAATAGCGTATTACGCAATTACCCCGCTGCTGTTCATTATGTGACTACACCTCATCTTGTACGGGTTTGGCTTAATTGCAATAACAAGAGTCTGCGGAAAAACTTGACGGGTCATGTTTCAACATTAATTCATTTTAGCAGATAAAAAACATGTAATTCAGATTGTAATGAAAAAACAGGGCTGCTGGAACCCTGCTTAAATTTTAATTTTTCTCATCTTTTGCTGCCAGCCATGATGGTAGTATACTATGTAGTGCAAATAACTTCACATATTGCTGTCTTTTTCTAACCCGTAAAACAAAAGAGAGATAGAAAAAGCCTTGCACAAAATCATTATTATTGTATGAACCGATTAAAACACAACGGTCAACGGCTTTCCCATTGATCTAAAACCTCATTCTTTCACCGACTCATTGCTGCAGCGGTCACATACGAGTACGAGTACATAATATAATGGTATAAACGGTATTTATACCACTATACCTACTGAATGTGTTCATATGGGGATCAATTAACAAAGAAAAGTTTTAGCACGTTTTTGGTTTGATTTTTCTTTGGTGTTTCGTGGTTTATAACTGTGTCATAATAGCAAAATATCAGTTTTTACACCTGAAGTATCTGTAACTTTTAGCTTCTTTGAATTTAAAAAAGAACAGCCTTAGAATTATAACATTCTGTTAAAATTTCACCGTGAAAATTTAGGTGAAGTGATTTGGCTTTTGCTAGGAATTGACACTATTGACAGCTCGCTCCACGCCCATTTCACCTAACTTTTCACGGTGAGATTTTTACAGAATAGCAACGCAGGTATTGTCTACCCTAACGGCTTAGCCGGAGATTGGCCGGAGAAGGTAATACTCAGGGAAGAGTGGAAAGCTGTGGGGAGACCTTTGCCCAACAGTGGGACAAAACAGGTTGAATAAAAAATAAATGTTTAGGCAGTCGATGTTGGTCAGCGGGATTGTCCGAAAGGGTTACCGCTGGCCCGGAACATAAAGGGCGAAGGAAGGAACACGGGTGGGTTTTAGTTAGTAAGAGTCTGACACTCCCTTCCGCTCCACCCAGAGCGGGAGGAGTCATTTGATGATTTCCCATCCTGAAAAAAAAAAAAGGCAGTCGATGTTTGCTTAAAATGCATTAGGTATCTACCTTTTTACTACTAAAGCATTTGAAATGTCAAAAATTACGACACATAAAATGAATATATTTATTGATAAACGATCAGTTACAACAGCATTTATCTGCTACTCATTCATTCTTGTTGATATACGTTGCTTGACTGGCATAAATGTCAGACTATTAAGGTACAACAATACGCTATAGACTCCGATCTAAGTCTACAAAGCACTGAATTAATTTTCTAAGTCGGTCATCGATTTTGGTACTGTACTGTTGACTGTTACTACGTAAGTTCTCTTTTTGAATTTGAAAATCAAATGGCGGATGATAAACGTCACGTCAACGGTCGAGACAGTTTCGACAGTTAGCGTTTAGTGAATGCATATTTGTGCAAGAGATAATGCAGAGTCGAAAATTAGTTAGGTAACTCGAATGTTTTTTGTTAAATAAAAACTGACAAATTAGGTGGCCGAAGATGGATTGCTGTTATTATAAGGTAATTATGAACTCAACTCTCACAACGAAACGAATATACTATCATTGGATACCAAATTAAATTCGTTGTGAGAGTTGTGTTTCAGTAATTAATACCTAATTACTTACGTAATTAATTAAGTTAGGTGTACCTAATTAAATAATTTTCCTGTTGACAGATGCTGATGAATTTATTAAGGATCTATGATTCTTTCTCCTCCTTTATTATACTGTTGATAGTATTATTTTAAGACTGTTATCATATGTATTATGTAAATAATGCCTTAATTTAAATTTAAAAATAAATACATGTAATTTATTTTTAATTGCTCTCCTTTCCCTTGGAAGGGGAAATAGACCAGGGCCAGCATTTAAGCTAAGCTCGCCAGATTTTTTCAGTTTAATTACTTGTTTTGATTACAGTTAGGAAGTAGGTAAAGACGCCAGCACATCAAGCTACTACAATCTGTCAAATTTCTTTAATAGATATTCAACTTTATCGCTAACACATAAGGTTCATATTTGATTGGGAAAATTTGACAGTTTCGCGTAGCTTGATGTGCTAGCGGCTGCATATCAAGCTATATTTCAAGGTTAGTTTGTATTGGTAATGTTTAGCTTGATTATGTCGCCGTCTGTACCTTCTGCAATACCGTAGCAAGTTTTCTAAGAGTGCAATGACATTTTCATTAAACTGCCTTACCATAGAACCTCGGGCTCGCGTTACGTGTCATTGGGCTATAAGATTTAATAGTTTTAGTACATAAACTGACAATCAGAGTCGCCATTATAAAATCTGTTAATTTTACATTGCTGTCTTGATTTTGCAGTAAGCTAATTAGAGTTCGTTGACCCAGTCTGGAGTAATTGATCAGATGTAGGTAGCTGGCAGGTACATATACCGAAGGTTTTGTTTTTGTAGTCAACGAATATTTATTATTTTTGCTGCTGTGCCAACTCTTCAGATAAAGGGTTTTTCTTTTTACTACGTAGAAATGTTTATCATTAATCACTACAAAACTGATCACAAAGGACCTATTTTTAGCTTAGAACCAAAACAGTGCAGAAATGTTATATGAAATCTTATGGCTGCATAAGATTTCAAAAAACAGAACAACAACACAATAAAACAGAAAAACAAAAACACAAACAAAAACAGAAAAACAGTGCATTAATATGCACTGTTTTTTATTTTTTATTTGGATATACCACAGAGGTTTAATGTCTCCCATTAAGTTTAATATAAAATGTATGCATTAGATCAAAAAGATACTGGCTGAAAATAGAATAAAGAATTGAATAGAATACTCTTTATTATGTACACCAAAAACAAACAGACTAACTAACTGAGATTAAAAAAACTGAAGTGTTAATCGACTTTTGTTGCTGACTGTACCATGACGCATTGAAAATTATGTGAAAACATAATTCCATGAAGAATGTGTTTAAGTATTGCTATGCTAAATAATTATGCTTATATACATACCTTACCGATTAAAATAATATTGCGCTTAACCAATCATATTGATAAAATACTTACTTGGTTTTTATATTTTTATTAATTAAAATAATTACGTCATAAATAATAAAATTATATTAATATTATATTTATTTAAAAAATATATAAGATAAAGAAATAAACTTTACATAAAAGCAAAACTATAATAATTTCTATGCCTTATAAACGTAAGGAAACATAAACACTGTTTTTGGCAAATAAACATTAGCATAATGTTTATTTGTTTGTTAAACAGTGTTTGTGTTTAATGTTTGTGTTGAGATTAATTTTTTTAAAGTTCTTTCTTAGTGCTCCCCTTCGTTACTAAAGGAACTCTTATGCAAAATTTCTTATTTCTAGATACAGAGGTTTAGGCTTTGCGTTGTCTGTCATGAATTAAGGGGACTACATGTCACTGTCGGACTACATAGAAAAGAAAGAGAAGCGTGGTGACACAACGCTGGCAATTTATTGCAAAATATGAAGCAATTATTTATTTACAAAAAATCTATTGTTTGGACTAAAAAATTAAAACACTACTAGTGCTTGTAGTACTAGTATGTTGCTTGTAGAATAATCTGACAAAAAAATCAGAATGATTATGTATGTATATTAGTATAGTTTTTAGAGGCATCTTCATGATTTTTTTCTATCGTATCAAATTAGTTTTATTATGTTTTCAACACACTAACTAGCATATATCCTGAAGAATATCATATATTTTTCTGATTTTATTTACTGCAGTTGATCATGTACTTTTAGGCATTATACAACTTCCGTTTTTTGCGTTTAGGTCCTGTAGTCCCCTTAAGTAATTAATTCAAGATATTTATTAAGGGCTGTTTTTTCAACAGTCTGATAATTTTTATCTGAAGAATATGTAGAACAACTGTTCTACATATGAAACTGCTGCTGCTGCTGCTGCTGTTCGTTCTGTGTTTGAAATTCTGTCAAACTTGACAGAATTTTCTATAAAAAAAACTGTCAAACCGTCAATCTGTGTGATAAAAATTATCTGACTGTTGAAAAATCAGCCCTTAGTAGAATATTATTTTAAAACAACTGTAAACTTTGATAGCAATGCTGGCATGACACGGGATTATTCACGTAAAGGCAGACTCGTCTTCTGTTCAGCATTCCCTATTGTTGTTTTAAATTGAATGTCAACAGTCAGTCTAATAATAGTGTTGAATGCAAGCCGATATCCAGGCGCCGATCTAGGTTTTCGCTCTCTCTTCGCTTTAAAAAAACCTTCGGCACTAATTTTCCGTGATGACTACAACTTATCTGTATTTTAGTAATATACAAAGTAAAAAACTATGTTCATGTCTAATTTATACATAATTTGGTCTAAGTCCAGGGGGCAACTGCATCCGTCGCCCTATATCCGCGCCTACTATTATCACGATACGGTACTTCGCGCTTATTTCATAGGTAAGCAGCCTGCATTTCAGCACTAATGAAAGAAAAAAATTGGTACTAACTGTAGTGTCAACAAAACACCTTACAAAATGTTGAATCGTAATTTTTCAAGATTTTTTTGAGACAGTTTATGTCTATGAATATTAATCTATGAATATTACCTAAGCCTTCGTATGACGAACATAGATCCGCGCGAGACACTTATCTTTTTAGCTGTTTAATTGTTTCTGTAATTACGGCATTCAACCGGTTAATAAGGATGGCTATATATTAGGTAGAAAGAGACAACAACAAATCTAAACTATATTAAAACGTGTGACCTATCGCGTTAAGTTAAATTAACATTCGCAAAATGTAAATGAAATTTAGATTGCGGAATACATACTTACGCTATAGCATTTGTATATACTATACTATTTGTATTTCAGCAATTGTGGAACTTATAGCTGATATTAGATGCCACAAGTTCCACAATTTTTACCTCAATGTAGAACTTAACACCAATTAATTTGAATAGAACCCTCTGCCTAAAAGCCAAGGCCACACTCCCTACAAAAAATGGCACACAACCACAAAATAATCAATAGAACCTATCCTAACATGATTACTTCAGCTAATCAAGTGTTCGTCATCGCGGCACGTCACTAGTCATCGTATCGATCGTCACGTCGATATCTGCATAGGCAGTCCTTGACACGGCCGGCCGTGTCACTACACTAGCTGTCAGATTTCTATTTAATCTATGCTCGCTTTGATATTGGTTTCGTGAATATTTTAACATCTGTTACGTGCAGGGACTGCTCTGTGTAATTATAACACTATTAGTTTAAATGATTTTTGTTCTGTGTAGAAGGTTGACGTAATTTTAATTGTGTATACCCATACACAATAAGTAATGGGTATATTTATTGGTTGGTCGTTTGTTTTTAAATTAAAATTGAGTTGAATTTTAAGTAAAGCATGATCTGAGCTTCCAAGCTGAACCCATATTGTTATTAAAAATTGACGATTAAACAACTACCTACCCATATTCGCTAAATACTTACATAAGAACCAATTTTCACGAAAGCCTAAATATAATATAAAACTGTATTAAATAAACTTGCACAGTTTTAATAAAACCTATCTTACCTGAAACTGTTATCACCTATAGAACGGACCGTAACCAGGCAATTTAAAAATCACATAAATGGATTTTTAAATTGCAAACGCAGGTTAAACGAAGCAATTTTAAAGTTTAGTGCAGCCACAGTGTAATACTTTGTTGTTTTATGTGTAACTTTTGATAGTGCATATGAATTGACCCAGTAAAATAATATCTCTAAGGCCATCATTGGCACTATCACAGAGCTGCTTATAAATTGCAGTTCAGTTCGTTCATATATATGTACTGGGCGTATTTTGAGTGTTTTTGACAACGTAAATAGCGCAATTAATGTGAATATTGTTAATTCAAAATGCGTTGCGCTATTTACATTGTCGACCAGACGAATTTTTGAAACATATGAAGCAATGGACAGGTCAGTCAGGTACACGTCATTCGGAAAAGGTAAACAGAGGGTACCTTTATATTTAAGAAAAGACAAGACATCAACGTTAGTAAAATATTTGTGAAAGAAAGTTTAACATAATGATATTCACTAACATCAAAAAGAGCGCATAGGACAAAAGAACAAACTTTGATCCAAATTGATGGTTTCGGGGAAATGGTTAAAAATTCAAGGTCGCGACTCGGTGACCGTGAGCGAAAGTATGTAGTACAAAAATACTTCCTTATTTTACTAAAGTTCACAGAAGCAAACAACAAAATATTAACCTAAAGTCAGGCAGTTGGTAAATTTCTATTTTAATCCTCCTTCTTATCCTACTAATATTATAAACGGGAAAGTTTGTGAGGTTGGATGGATGTTTGTTACTCTTTCACGCAAAAACTACTGAACGGATTTGGATGAAATTTGGCACGCAGATAGTTTATAACCAGAATACTACGATATAACACATAGGATACTGTTTATCCCGATATCACACGGCATCGAAACTTATGCGGGTGAAACCGCCGGGCGCTGCTAATTATAATTACTGTTAAAGGTAGTCTTTGGCTAATTAACGGAAATATTATATTGATGTAATCAACACAAGATTATATATGACTAACGAGCATTTGCTCGCGATATCACCCGCGAGTTTTCGTATGCCTTTTTTTTTTCTTCAGGATATGGAAATCATCAAATGACCCCTCCCGCTCTGGGTGGAGCGGAAGGGAGTGTCAGACTCTTACTGACTAAAACCCACCCGTGTTCCTTCCTTAGCCCTTTATGTTCCGGGCCAGCGGTAACCCTTTCGGACAATCCCGCTGACCAGTTTTCTTATGCCTTAAGGGGCTTACATGACCTAAAGCGCCGTCACTGTCGGACTGCATTGAAAAGAAAGGCGCGATGACACAACGCTGGTATTTTATTGCAAAATATAAAGCAATTATTTAATTACAAAAAATCTATTGTTTGGACTAAAAAATTAAAACACTAGTGTTTTAGTATGTTGCTTGTAGAATAATCTGACAAAAAATGTATGTATAGTTTTTATTGTAAAAAGAAAGTTTTAGAGGTATCTTCATGATTTTTTTCTGTCGTATCAAATTTGTTGTATTTCAACACACTATCTGCCTAGCATATATCCTTAAGAATATTATATATTTTTCTGATTTTGTTTACCGTATTCGATCATATACTTTTATTGTTTCAAAATCTTGCGTTTTTTTGCGTTTAGGTCCTGTAAGCCCCTTAAATCTTTAAATCTTTTGTCGGTATGGGAACGCATAAAACACGAACAAACAAACATGGATTTTCATCTAATTAATAATACCTAGACTGTCAATTTCACACTACCTAACTTCTGTAATTGTCTGACCAAAATAATTATAGCCAACCGAACATAATTTAATATCTTGTCGAGAGATTTGACAACAGTGGGATAATTGCGTAACACACTATCTGTAGCAAATGTAGCAATGGATTTCATTATGACAGTTCAACAACATTCATTATATTATTATTTATGTTATTTACGTTGTTTAGCAGGCAATTTTTTTCGAAAATATGAAGCAATGTATTAGTAATATACCTACTTCAAAATTACTTAGTTTGAGATTGACAGTGTGATAAAATTCAATACCCTTTCAGAAGTCCGTTAATAAGACCTTGTTACATAAACACGTTCGTTAAAAATTATTACATAGACAGCACTCCGGCGTATGTTAACGCCAAGCAAACAAAATGGTTACTTAAGCTGTCGCTTAAGTACTGTGAGGTATCCCTCACAATAACTGCTCTATTACACTCGATTACAGCACATTCTACTATGTTACAGTCACTTTACCCTTATACACTTATACCCTTATACACCAAATTAATCGTTTTGGCTTACAGTGGCAGTATGTTTAAGTTAATGAAGCAAGGGTCTTCTAAAGTGTACCTAATGTGGACATAAAATCACGTCCGTATCCCCCGAAGGGTTATGCAGAAATTCAAGGAAAATGTCTCTTCATAAAGAAAATGAACAGGCATTGATCACCTTGTGCTAAGTGAGTCTAGATCCACAATTACACGGAGGTGTACGTCTGCCTAATCCTTCATAAAGGCATGATTTTATATTATATTTTTTTTTTTAAGTAAAAATTTCTTTCGGCGCGTTGGAAATTTTTTTGAGATTGGAAAAAACCATTAAACTCGCGCCACTGTTACCGTAAGCGATACCGCGCGTGTTTTGTTTATAAGACGATTAAAAAAATACCCTCTCCAGATGTGTTCGGCTGTCCTCGGGATGTACCTACTCGGTTTTAATGTATATCCAATATGTCAGTGAGTGATGGCAAAGTATTCTGTTTGTGTTTTGTTTTCACTTCTGTCGGCACTCCCAGAGTGCCACTGTTTTTTTTATCCAGGTTTACTTCAGAATAAGAGCGATTCTGCACTACATCCGAACGGAATCCGAGAAATGCAGGTCTGAAGTGACCATAGTCCTAATTGTATGAGGGGTTGCGCATTAGATCTCTATCCGTCCGAATTTAGAACATTCCCAATTCGGATTGAAGTCGGATCTTTAATTTGGATTCGGATCGGTTGTAGTGCGAAACCGCTCTAAAGGCATTTCAAAAAGTTACCTCGACACTTGCCAAACATACCTACATCCGCCACTTGAATCTTAAAACGTGGGTTCTCAAAATGGGTCATCACGACCGCTATAAACCACTTCCTTATCACCGAAGATACTGTCAGGACAAAAAACTAACAGTTAAGTAAACAAATTGAACATAAACGGTTGCATAATTAATAATTGTCGTCTACAAAGCTTCCCTTCCTCAGTGCTACGAAAACATTTTCATTTTGCGCCAGCAATTGCATTTTCCGTAATTTAATTAGCTTAGTTGCGGGCTTCTCGGAAAAATTGCGCTTTTCCGCTGTTAGCACATTGAAGCTGCGGGTAGCTAAAATTGCGTTAACAAAACAATGATGTAAACGTAGTAATACTTACCGAAAATTACGTCTTGTAACACACAAACGGACGTTTCGACGTATTCGATTGATAATATCACAAATAATAAACAAGATTACGTCTTATAACACACAAATGGACGTTTCGACGTAGGTATTCGATTGATACATATAATATCACAAATAATAAACAAAATTACGTCTTGTAACACACAAATGGAGGTTTCGACATATTCAATTGATAATATCACAAATAATAAACATGATTACGTCTTGTAACGCAAAATTACGACTTGTAACACACAAATGGAGGTTTCGACATATTCAATTGATAATATCACAAATAATAAACAAGATTACGTCTTGTAACACAAAATTACGACTTGTAATACACAGTGGAGGTTTCGACGTATTTGATTGATAATATCACAAATAATAAACAAACTGCAAAGAAGTGGAAGCTGAAGTACGTGAGAGCAGTGGTGGCCCAGTGGTAACGGCCGCGACTTTCAAGTTGTATGTCGTAGGTTCGAACCCTGTCTGGCGCTTTACTTTGTGTAAATTATTTCGTCACCACTGCTCTCAAAACGGTGAAGGAAAACATCGTCGTCAAAAATCGTAGGAATGTTACATCTATCAACCCGCACTGGGCCCGCCTGGTAGATTACGGCCTACTCCTTCTCACCTGAGGAGTAGAACGTAGGCCACGTTCCAGCAGTGGAAACATTATAAGCTGATTATACTATGCTAAAGAAGTGGAAGTGCCGACAAATTTTTAAGACAAAACGCGATGCAATTTTCGACTGGTGTGTTGCTTTTATTTAAAAAAAAATTGCATGCGTCAACTTTCTTCGCGTTATTTCGGCAGATGAATGTAACGTAACCTGTAACACTATGAAAAAGTATTGTGTTTCACAGCGAAAACGCAGCGCTAAACGTCAGTGTGCTATAGCCTTCATGTCCCGGCTTCTTTGTAATGTTCCTCGTCATACTCCTAATAGACGAAAGTTTCCTAGGTCGACTAGTTTGGTAAACAAATCTGCTTCAGTCTAGGGTTTTCTTAGAGGAGTTTTCCAATACAGAGTGCAAAAGTTATACTAATTTTTATTATACTGTTTATGGTTAATTAAAGCTTTTATTAGTAGTGCACTAGTGTACTATGTTAGTTTCAGTTTAGAGGAAAAACTAAGTGCAACCTGAGAGAGAGCACTCTTTTTCATTCAGAGACTGCACGACAAATACGAAATGCAAATATTTCAACTCAATCCGTCTAAAATTAGCCTAAGGAAACCACCTTGTTCATTCATCAGATCGCAAAAAATAATTTTCTCTTGGAGAGCCAAAAAAGCAAGCAAAGCAAAGCAAAGCAAAGCATTTATCAAAAATAAAATCCCTTTCGTCTTTTTTTTTTGTTAAAAAATAATTCTGTCATTTCCTCAGCAAAAATGTACGGCACTGTAAATAAGTCAGCCGGTAAGTAAAACTTCTGCCGCATCATTCGCGCCCAACACGAGTAGCCTTTATCATTGGCGCCCATCAATATTGTATACAATGAACTTTGTGCCTTACTGGTAACGTATTAAAGCGTGTTTTAAAGTACGGTTGTTGACTGATGGTGCTGGAAGGAGCGTTCGTGGGGCCGAGAGCGATAATAGCTTCCTCGTGATATCTGAATGGGCCCTGACAGCACTCGCTCGCTTTATAAACTCGCTCGCAAACTGAATGATTTTTCATAGTACATGTATTTAAGGGGTGTCGCCTGGGGGAAATGATGCAAATACGATATAATGCGCATGTTTAAAGACTTTTATCTTAATGCTTCTTTTAGACGACATTTATCTACTTCCTAAATTCAATATATCCCTATAATAATATTACAAATGTTTACAGTATTTCTCATTGTTTTGTATTCGAACTGTGTAGCCAAATTGTAACCCTTGCTTTTCCGAGATACCTATGTAGTTGTGTAGCTAAGTGGGGTACCATTTGAAACCAGGTACAGTGAAGTCGAAACTGAAGGTCACGTGAACGAAGCCACGATCGCTGGTAGATAATTAAACACATTAACAACGGACAATAATTTAACAAAACTTTAACACAAATCTTCGAGAGCTAAACTAGAAAACATGGTGGAGCAAACATGGTGGCGTTGCCAACAAAATGTGGTACTTTAAGGGGGTTGCGCTAAAGTAGCCCGCGAAATTCAAATTTTCTTGCTGTTTTGCAATTTACAGGTCAGCGACAGGTTATATAACCTGACGCTATGCATACGCATACACATACGCATATGAGCATATGCGCATATACGCATATGTAAATTAAAATATTATGATTTCTCAACCGTTAGGATTAAGCATGTGTTTACAGAATTATAATCATTAGAATCATCAATACAACTCTCTAAGTTAGAATTGGCCACAAATGTCATGAAATATTAAATAGGATAATTTGAACCTAGAGAATTGTATTGCTGATTTGAATTATTATAATTCTTTAAATACATATTTGTTACATACAAACTGATAATGACTTGCATATTGCAAAAAACGTAAGAAAATTTGAACCTTTCGGACTATCCTGGCGCTTTCGCTTTAGGGCTGATTTTTCCAACGCCAGATAGTTATCGGAGGAATAATTTTGAATTTTTGACAGTTCTTCCATACCGAAACTGTCAGACGTCAACTTTATTCCACGAATAAAAATTATCTGTCGATTGAAAAATCAGCCCTTAAACAGCTTTATGGTACGCGACCTATTGGTTGTGCAACCTTAGTACCAAGGTGCCAGTGTAATTTATAGATCTCAAATGGGCACACTGGTTTTTCACATCTCAAAGATATGCTGCAAGCTTCATGCCAAAAACTAAAGAAGAGAGATTATTAAATTTACTTTTCTGAGAATCTACTTTCTCTAATTACTTGCTCTCATTCCGCGTGATGGAATATGCAACAGAGTGCACGTCCTTCCTTTCACAGAGAACTATACCGTGACTATACTGTGCATATAGCTACCTGCTTACCTACATAATTATGTGCGTTCGCTTAGAATGGTGTCAACTCCGGTTCAGGGAAAGGCATTATTTATCTCGGAGAGAGATTGCTGCACCAAATGCAGCTTCCAACTTTATTGCAGTGTTTATTTGTTTTATTTGAAATACGATGTCGACGTGTTCTTAGTGTAAAATATTGGATGCTCTGTAGTCTGTATTTCGGGAAAGAATAGTGATTTATTTGGAGGAATTGAGCTTTCTCTTCGCGTTGCGAAAACATGATACGGGGTGTTTAGGGCAAAGTTTTAAAGTTGTTTTAATATTAATGTCCCTCGATATATCTTATTAACCATGTTTTAAGGTCATAAATGGTTCAATGACTCGACTCAAAAAAGAAGTCCAGAACATAATGATGACAAAGATAACAACCCACTCTAACAAAACCTGTAGGTACTTATGAACGCACTGTACACATTGCTACTTCAGAATCACAAAACAAACTTCCATACTTGATAACTTCTGAAGCCAGGCAAGTGGGACGTCACATACAAAGAGTACAAACTAGCAGCGAGTACAATTATTTGTATTGTGTCCCAGCTGCGAGTAGCGAGCTATGAAACAAAGCTCGGAACACGTTTGTAACACCGAGCGATGAAACAAAGCCGGGAACAGGCTTGGAACACGGGGCGCGGACAACGCTTGATAAATGGTCGAGCCACTCGCCGTACATGCTAAGTGGCTAACCATCTGTCATTTTTATAGTCTACTCCCTCCAAATCTATGTGTTTTATCATAGTAAGCTGAGAACTTTGAATATATCGGCTGTCAAATATAATTATATTGTGTTGGAATTGTTTTTTTAAGTATTTCTTACAGATTTTTTATGGCTTGGTGCTTTTGTAAGATAAAATAATTATAGGAAATTCGTAATAAGAATGATGTTCCTTATAATGAAGTACCTATTGGAAATAATTATCATGGTTTTTAGGAACTGAACAAATTTTATCGTTATTCAATAGTGATTAAGTATATTAAGTATATTATCAAAGCATGCTTAAGTTTAGATCACACTTTTCCGGATTTTTAGGAAAGAGATCTAAGTAGTTAGGTATATTCAGCAACACAACACCTGAATATAATTGAAGATTTAATCGAATGAAATACTCATATACTCATACATATAAGTACTCCTACCTCAGTATAATGCGAGTTATTTTAGGTATACACTCGCATTTGTAAATTGAGTTGATTTAACAATTGACTTGTCACAATCATACCACTTTCTTATTTATTTTTCAATTTGTTGCTGCTGTATCAAGACGAAATTCATCCGATAATGTTATTTTCTAAATAACAAGCAGAATGTACTTGAACATAAACGCGTTAAAGAAAGGTTTTATTTCGTAGTCTTACATAATTATTTAGGTAACTACCTACAAACGATGTAATGAGAGTTTTGAACCGGAACAACTGAAAAACTTTTTGCTAGAAAAACAAAGATGTATATAACGTTTTGTGTCTAATCTACGTTGAACTTTTGGAAACGTTTGACCTACTTAGTATCTACCTGCACTTATTAACGAGAGCAGTTCATTAAACGCAAAAAGTAGACGGTAAACGAAGCGCTACAGAAGATAATAATCAAGTGTTGAAGGGTCAATTTTCCAATCGTCAATAATAGAAATAACTTTTTTATCACATCTATTCAAAAATACCTAGTGTATTCTTCGTAAACAGGGACTTAAATAGATCTTTAATCCCTAGGGACTAAAAGTGTTTTGAATTTGGAATGTGGATATTGTTAGTAAAAGTTCCAATCACCAAAGAGATCAATCACGAACATTGTAAGAAGAAGTAACAGGCTGTATGAAAACAGAAAAACTAATTTAAAAAAAAATTGTGACAAAATAAAAAACGCGCGAAAAGCCTTCTGCCTTCGTTCGTAATTGTTTAATCAAATTAGGATTTTACTTAGTTTTATAAAAAATAAGCATGTCTTCCTCAAGTAATTGTATGTAAATAAACGTACTATTCTTATTCATAAGTTGCACTTACTTATTTTTTCATAGAGGGTGATAAAAAGTAAAGTGTTCACCTCGGGAGCAACACCATTTTAAGCTTCAGTGACGTACTTTGAATTCCTCGCTGCGCTCAGGATTCTACTTCACAACCCCTCGCTGCGTTCGGGATTCTACTCTAGAATCCTTCGCACAGCTCTGGATTCAAAGAAACACTCTCGCCTTCAAAATAGTTGTATGACGCCCTTGGCAAACAATCTACTATTTAACCGAGGAATAAAATTGTAGGTTTGACGGCTTTTGTATCGAAAATATATCAAAACGCTACTTTTAGTATTCCGATAGAAGTTATTTGACGATCGAAAAATCAGGCTTTAATATAATAAAATATCCAAATGACTGACTAATTTGCCAATTTGCTGTTTGTGCACTTTCATATTTTCTAACGTCACGATATTATTGTGGACATGTGGACCACTACGTCCATAAAATGTATGGACATGCGTGCGCGTGCATAATATGTATGCAAAAGCGTCTTCATATATTTCCATACAATTTACTTCCCAGTGTTACCGTGGTGCCGTGACGTGGACGTCTACGATAATATCGTCACGATTTTTTTTTATAACTTGCGAAATATTTTTACGCTACCCTTAGCGTAAAAAGACGATATTCAGCACACCCAACCATGCAACCATGAATTCAGCCCATGATTCTAAATAGGGATTTAGAATCATGTGCTGAATTCATGGTGACAGTTTTCGCGACGACGCGGACGTCCCTGCCACCCCTGATCTCTATCAGGATCGAGAAGCTTGTACAGCCGCCAGCACATCAAGCTACTACAATCTGTCAAATTTATTTAATAGACTTTCAACTTTATCGCTACAGGATAAGGTTCAAGGTTGATTGGGAAAATTTGACAGTTTTGGGTAGCTTGATGTGCTGGCGTTTGTACCTACGCACTGTTTTTTCGTAGAACTTGAGAGTCAAACGTAAGTTTGAAGTTGGTATGTGAACGAACCCAACACACAGCAGCCAGTAGTATATAAAAGTCGTTTCATATTTGTTTTATCGTACCTGTGTCATGTACGGTTGCATGAAATAAATATCAGGGCATTTCACTTTAATTAAAACACACTTGAACCACGAGAAGCCACGTTTCGTTCCCGGAAAATGAATGTTGGGTTTGTGGATTTTAGGAAGTTTCGTCGAAATGATAATTTTAATATTATTTTGGTTAGTACCTAGTGGTGTGATAAAGTTGTGCATTGGTGGTAGGGTTTAGAGGTGATAAATTATATCTCGCACCATTCCGAGAGAGACGAGAAGATTTTCTTAATCGATTTAAGTCAAGCCAACATTTTACAAAGATTATTCAGCTAATTATATCGGCAAACTACAACTCCTCTAATGCAGTAGGTATTTAGCTTTGCCCAATTAATTATAACCGAGTCACCTTTTACGAAACATTCACCAACACTTCATTAAGCGATATGCAACACGTTTTCATGCTGCATTCTCGCTTTACATCAGCTGTTAAGAAAATTCGATAGTGCAAAAAATTTACTTCATTTGGTCGTTGTTTTTGTTTATATTTTAGTTTGACGAGAATTGTTTGTAGAATCGACAAAAATCAGGTAAATTTAAAGGCACTATCTTATAAATACATCGAAAATATTAACGATTATAATAGGATCATAACTACCATTCAGCATGCAACCACACACATCATCAATAAAACATAAGACATACCCATGAAGCAGGAGGGTATCTCGGGAAGGGCGCGATCAACTTGGTAGCTAGGTTGCTCGGCAGATCGTGCTTGTACCCTCTCTTTAAACGCTGTTTTCTTCTCTCCCGCGATTTGCTTCTTAGCATAAGAGCTGCCTGCATACTTGCCAGGTTTGTGGCCGTTGGTGAGCGCTGGCACAAAACTCAGCCAGGGGCCCCTGATAGCTCTGCAGCTATCCACAACGCGCACTTTGTCTCTCTCTCTCAGTTTCACGCATTTATACAGTTATCAAAGTTACCGCGGATCGACACACTATATTTTAGTCTTATCTTTTACAGCGAAGAACTACTTCTAGCGCGACTACACTACCCCTAACTAGCGATAAAGAGATACAAAGACTATGTACACATCAAACGTCGATATCACTGTTAAGTTAGTCCCATCACAGAATTATTTAATTTCAATTAAATCTCACTATAAGAACGCTTTAGAATTGGATTGAGATAGGCACAAGAAAGGCGCGAAACTATTTTTATATTTATATCTAATTTAATTTATTAAGGTAAAGTGGTCGATCTTAGATTTACGATATGTGAGAAGTGAATACGTTATGGAAGCAAGCGCAATTTGGCGTTGAGTTGTTTAGTTGGTTAGTTCGGAGTGTTTGTCGCACGTATAGCTCATGTTTCGTTCCGAACGTCGAGCCGCAGTCTCTGGTTCTTCGACACCTGCCATCGGACGCTAGTGTCCACCGGGTGTCGCAGTTTCATGGCCGGCCCACTTTGATCACTTCACTCAATAACACTTCACAGTAACACATGTTACACGGCTTCTAACGTGAACTGAACACAACATACATGTTACAACGAGAGGCTAATTAGGGAAATATCCCGCGTTATATAAAAGGTGACGTTTCCCGTTCGTTGCATTGTCTCAGTACTTACTTACATGCTTACATTTACTAACTATAGAATACAGTAAACATTGAATACATACCTAAATAGCAGCGCAGATACGTATGGTTACCACTAGAGCATAGATGCGAGGCGCAAAGGGCCTCTGTACATACACAACACATATAAATGGGATACCATGCTAACGCTATTACATGTAACACTTATGTTGGTACAGTACTCGCCAGGGATTGAGAAATATCAGACAGGAGAAAGAGACTATCGGCAATATTGTTAACCATTTACACCGCAGTTTTAGCGTCTTCCAATTTGTATTAAGTGAAGTTGATCACAAATTGATTCTACTCTATTCATAAGTCAAAGTATATACAACTCCTTTGCTTTGAAGTTGACTTGTCTACAACTTGGAATACTCAATAATGTAAACACTACTACTATTTACGGAAAATTGCTTGTTGCCTTTGCATATAATTTGTGATCAATTTGTTCCAATCATATCTGTCTCGTACCCGATGTTGTCAAACGGTGAGTACTGTACTGTGTAGTTTATTTTACTATGTCTTATTTGGTAAAAAAACATAGTATGAAAACTATGCTAGTCGCAGGATCAATCACACACAAAAAATGACTGAAGGTATTTATTATACGGCAATTGCATCAAAAACTACTAAATGCGTAAAAAAATTCGTCCGCCATATTTGTTTACCAAAACGGACACGTAAAAAGAAACACACTATAGTTGTATACCTCGATGAGTTCGCATGGCGATGGCGGGTTGTCGATATGGGGTGGGTTGACGCGGGACGGCGGCGCGGCGAGGCGGGACTCCCAGTGCTGGCAGGAGTATGCGCGTACGCCGGAGGGCGCGGGGTGGAGGGGGCTGTGCGGCCGCGAACTCGACGGCGCGGGCAGGCGGCCGTGCTGGCGCGCCTGGTCAACAAGACACGAAAAGTTAGGGTATAAGTGTTGCTAGTTTACTGTACCTACTTAGTCTAGGAACTTAACGTCATGCTAGAAGCTTCCAATGTGAGAGGTTTCTTCAAATAAAGTTTCTATTTAATACCTTCAGACCAGCTCACGGTTTTGTCGCCCCTTCTGGGTTACGTCCAGTAACAGTTTCTCATCTCTACAATCCAAGTAGCTTCTAACCAAAATGATGGTCATTGTAGCGATACATATCAGAGAAACCCTACAATCATGCAGAAGAGATTTTAAGACAATAAATAAAATAAAAATAAAGGATGATGGTTACCTTACGGCCCGCGAGCGAGGCGCCGCCCGCCGCCGCGTACATGCACCGCCGGCGCCGGCGTTCAGCTAGCGCACCGCATGGCTACAGGGGGCGGGGCCATGCGCGCTCGTCGCCGCCGCATCCGGGCTACTCACCAACACCTGGGACATCGCAGGACATGGTACAATTAACGTTAGTGCAAAGGCATTTTGGTTTGCAGAAAAATAAGGAAAACTAAAAACTAATGTGTGTTCAATTAAAAATGTGTTCAGTCAAAACAGCGAAACATTTGATAGCTATTTGCGACGTTGCCAACTTTCAAAATGCTCGTTACAAAGTGCGAGTTTTCTTAAAATGTAAAAAATGGAGAAATGTTAATGAAAAGCTTTCTCTTTTAATTTTGCTACAGAGAGTGACACTGCCCACGACATTAAAATTTTCTTACGTTTTTTGTAACTTGCAGGTCAGTGTGAGGTTGAATGTTGATTAAAATATTATTCGCGACCGTTATAAATATGTATTTAATAGAGAGTTTTATTAATGATTTGAATGATTATACTCGTAATTCTAAAACTATTCATTTGTTTCGGTCGCGAATTATTTTGGTCGACTGCACTGATTTGAATTTTGCGTGCTACCTTAGGGCATTCTCCTTTAGGTGTGAGAACATATTAATGTGCGGAACAATAAGCAAAACTAACGTGTGTTCAATCAAAAATGTGTGTGTAGAAAAGGTTTCACTTCTTGCCAATATGATAGCAAGTCTCATCATTCTAACAAAATCTTTTGAAGACTTGTACATATAAATGAGATAAAATTATAATACTAATAAATAAGTATATCGATAAGTCTCTTATAAGTATTGGCAAGTACCTACTGAAAAATACCCGAAAATAATAATTTTTATCAAAAACTTATAAGCAAGTGAGATCGTGTGGCGTATGTGTCGTTATGTAAAGCACCCCTTTTTAATAATAAGGTTCCGTTTTAAAATATTAAAGGAGACAATGAAGATTATGTGATCGGAAAGTTTTTGCTTTATTCTAAAGCTTAAAACCGAAGACGTCATAATAAGTGATGGTAATTCAACTACTGAATTAAAGTTTTTGTTGGACACTTTATAGTAATAAAAGCTTGTTAGTTACACAGCTTACGAAACGTATACGGCCGTCCCTCTGAGCCACCAAATTACCCTATTATCTCAAAAAGATATTTTAGACTTAATTACGTTTACAAGTAATGATGGCTGACAGAAGTTGCATTCATCTGCGTAAAACTGCCATAGCGGTACTTAGATAAGCAGAAAATAATGGAGAAAATACTTGTAGCGAACTGCGTGTAGGTACGTTAATACACTAACAAAAATTGACAATATTTCTAAATATTAAATTGAAATACAAGCGTAAAACACAATGTTTCCAACACGACTTTACACACTCATTTTTCGCGAATACAAAATATTGGTTTACAAAATAATCCCCAGGGTCCTAATATTTAATTAATTATAGACTAGACGCATGTAATTACATCGGCCGTCCATTTGATAATTTAATTGGAGCCGAGTAACCAATGGCTAGTTTGGACCAGTTTCAACTAACGTGCTGATGCAATTTTAATAAATTAACTCTTTGATGGGAATCAATTTTCAATTATATTTAGGTAATTTATTTAGTGTGCAGACTTTACGTATGCAAATTATTATTGGCATTAGGAAACCAATTAAACTTTGATTTTCTGATTTGTTCAATTATTTATTTATTTATTTTACTGTAACATAAATGGCTGTTCGCCTATTACATTAGTTTAGAAAAAATAGTCAAAATTCATTCACTCATCTCACAGAACTCCAGGCATACTGACAAGGTCGTCGTTCATTCGTCCAAAATCACGTCACAGTCAGGTTATAATGTCATCATCTGCCTAGCCTTTTCCCAACTATTTCTGGGGTTGGCTTCCAGTCTAACCGGATGCGGACTGTGTGGAGCGATTGTCTATCTGACCTCCACAACACAGTTACTGGGTAACACTATACCCCTTGGTCTTTGCCATTGGACTGGTTGTCAGACTTTTGGGCTTCTGACAACCCGTAACGACTGTCAAAGATCCACGAAAGACAGCCGGGACCAACAGCTTGACGTGCTTTCCGAGGCACAGAGGGTCTCGGTATGTAAAGAAGGTCACCCATCAGAAGGCCGACCGCGGCAACCGTATCTAGCTTAACCAGATCGATCGAACCGTGTGGCTGTTATTATTTAGCCATGAGCCTCTCAGTCAGGTTACAAATGTTACAATGTAGGTAATAGGTAATACGGGCTGGTGTCCGCAACTCCACGTCAATGCGCGTATTTTGCGTATACGGCAGGTTACAATGTATTATTTGTTTTTTTGTTTGACCTGCTGCCACGAATCTTGATAAGTATCTGTTTTTTTTTATTTTATTTATTTGAAATGGGTTTGCTCCTGGCTCTAATCTAGGTCAGAGATGACACAGACAAAGTCTACGATGGAGTGAGCTTACCCAGAAGAAGCCTGTTCACTCTTACTTTGAAGAGATTCGGGTTGTATGCACTCGGAAACACAAACGCAGGTGGAGAGTTCCACTCCTTTGCTGTGCGCATAAACGAAATAAAAAAAAATGTTTTAATGAAAATAAAAAGAATGAACGAGTATATTGTATAGTATAGTTGTATATATATACAACTTGTTAGGTCATTGATCTGGTGAGAAGTTCGTGAGTTTATGTCCCACCCGCCTGTTGAACTGTTGATGTGAGCCTGCTTTTACCAGAAAGTAGTACACTAAGTAGTCTGCATCATCGCTTTCATTCAGGTGAGACAATGGCCAAATGCACACCCATCAATAAAATATTAAAAAGCTCATCATGTATTCCATAACCATATCAAATCCAATAAAAAAAGTTTTTCGAATCCTTAAAGACACCTCTTCTGAACGATACGAAACACAATACGTTAATAATTTTTTTTTTCTAAGTTCTACTTGACCGTACGAATAACTTTATTTTATTTTTGGGCTTTGATTGGCGATCAGTGCGCACATCGTCGAGATCTAAACATTTTGATATAGTTAAAATGCTGACGTTGCATAGATCACGAGAACAAAAAAGTGCTCTTCTAAAGCTCCCATTTTTATTTAAACTTAAAAAATATATTAAGTACTTTGATTTACGATGCTAAGTCAACATATTTTTTACGACCAAGTTTAATAAACAACACCACAAACGACCTACCCTCCCCCAAACACCTATACGTGCCCATTAACAGCACATGACTAAAGACTATAAAATAACCCACCACCATAAAACCTTGCAGTTACAAAACAATCTGTATTTATTAAACCATGGTTTAAGCCGCATCGATGCATACCATTAGCTAACTCAGTGCCAATGCATCACCTGCAGTACGATGAGTCCCTGGCCCCGTTTCCCACTGACTTTTACAACCCGCAGAATTAAACAATCGTTTAGTTTGTTTCCGTCTGATTCCCTTACTTCGTTTGTAAAATAATTTATTCAAAAGTTTTTTTATTCGTTTATCTAATAAGGTCTGTTTAGTTTATTTGATAGTAAGTAGATTGAGAAATCATAATTATGTAAAAAAAACTGATTAGTTTCTCGATCTATTTGGTGTATTTCAAGACATATCAGCCTAGCAACTTATAATGGAATTTTGTAGAGAAGCAGCTTAGTATAATAACCCTATATAGTAAAAAAAAAACTTGCGAGCGTACCCGCGAGTGGCTCTCACCGAACAAATAAAACTTAAATATATAATGTTTGACTCTTCTAACCAATTCAACAGGCTCCACTGACCGATTTCATTTTAGAATTTTCCAGCAAATTCAATTTCGAATAACTAATTGCCTTAATTTAAAATTACCGACGAACCTAGCGTTATTTACTTAAAAGGTCGGCGTAAGGTGAATTCATGCACTGTGTTCATACTGTGTCCGTCACACGCGCAACGCGAACTTCGTGAGAGTGAAAACCGCGGGGGTTTTCCAACAACAATATAAGTTTAATGGAATAAACAATCGAAGTGTGCGCCGCCAATCTAAATTAATGACGTGCTCGGAAGGCTTTCGGTGAATCTGGTAGCAAGAGACGTATCACATTTGCGTGTGCGATGTATTGGTGATTGGCTGGTTATATAAATGTGTTATCTTTCTGTATTATAGGGACACTTCTTATTGATAAGCTTATCTGTCATTTAAAGAGCTTTAAGATCCTGTTAAATTAATAGTTTCATCTATTTACAGGTGGGTTTAGCCTCTCCCTAATCGTGCAATAACGCTCGAATTATTATGCAAGGTCAACTTTTTAATAGGTATATAAAGTTAATGAATCATGTCGAACGTATGAAGGCACATGCGTAAAATTAACTCAAAACACAATTTCAAATATTATGAATTATGATGTCATTTGAAATGTTGATTGTTACCAGTTGTTGAAAGTCCTCTTTTGATAGGTGCGTTACGTGTCCTTTCATTCATCTTATGAAGAGTCAATTTAACTTCTACGGGTGACAATAACCAAAAGATATAAATCCTTGGGCAGCCCCGTGATCAACCATGCCGGCTGAGTTCCTTTTGCCGAAGCATAATTTACTTTATTACGGTATTTTTTAATTCAATCCCACACACATCAGTCTTGTGTCCTATCTTGTATTTCAGCCGAAAAATATCCACTGCTGGACATAGGCCTCCCCCAATAGCCTAGCCCATAAACACGTGTAATTTGACCAAGTTTAATAGTGTAAACCAGCTAAAGTTGTAATTAACAGTGAACAACTAACAGGCGTTTGGTGAAGCTTGTAGTTCATGGGACATCTCCCCGGGGAGGTCCCGATCTATGTTACCTAATGTACTGTGAGGATCATGAATCGACTATTATATGAATATAACACAATATCACGCTTGTATTCTCCGAAGGGGTCGGGCAGAGGTGTTTAGTGCCTGGTATGTTTATGTCACTTATAATAAGGGCGAGCCTATTGACCGGGCAAAAAATCTAACCTAATCCAGGTTCCTAGTTAGAAATTCGTGACGAAAAAAGTTAATAACCTATCGGCCAGAGCGGAAAAGCAGTTTTTCAGTTCTCAATAAATGGTTTAAAGTTAGTGAAAGTTTAGAACTTTCCTGGAAATATATTTTAATAATTATATATTTTAATGGCTGAATAAAATACTAAATTTTAGAACGCCAAAATATACCTCAGGCTACACCTGTTACAAATACAAATAACTCCGAAACATCTAAGCCCAAAATCATACTCCGATTAGTCTAACAAAACCTTTCCATACCGATGTTACGCAACCAGCCCAATAAATGAAGTCATTTTAATATTTTCCTTATGTTTAGGAACTGAATTGGAATTCAGAATTGTTTTATGGCTACATTCTGAGGTCGGTAAAAGTTCAAAGAACGTTTAGATCGGTCGATAACACAGAAATATCGTGACGCCGCTACTAACCAAAAGCGAAATAAGATTAAACAGCAATTGTACATTTAAAATGTATGTATTTTTTTATATGTGGAAGCTTGCAATTAGCAAATATTCCTGCCTACGAATGATTTTTAATTGTGTTGTAAGCTTTCTGTAAAAAATATGATAAATAAATATAAAACTGCCCGAATAATGTTCTACTGGTTACTGTTAATATACGAAAAGATACTAGGACAAAATATAGCCCCAATTTTACTAAGCAGTCGCTACGCGTTGGCGTAGCGAGTCGTAGCGTTATGCTACGCAGGTGCTACGCAAATGCTACGACATTTACGCGTAGGCTTATTTTCGCCAATATTGTTTAATACCGTCGTCGCGAAGCCGATCGATAACTTCATCCTAGTATTTTCCGAGCTTACAACTTTCGTAATTCTAGGCTTTACAGTTGCTATATTTATAGTATATTCAAACCTAATTAAAGTTGGTACTAAGCAGGATTTTTGAGCTATTTTCTGCACTTATTTGTTTAAAAAAAACATTTCCCTATACCGCATCATTGAAATTAATTTCTTGCGTATTATTGTCTTGTTTCGTTTTCTTAGTCGGTTGTGTTTACATAAATAGTTCATAATTAATAATTAAAAATGACATATATTTATTTTGTTGGTTTCTTGTATAATAAGAACCAAAAGTATTATACTTAAGTTGCATATTAAAAACTAATTATTAGTGTATAAGGGTAGTTTGCTACTATGTTCCTTCGGTTCGTGTTAAAATATACGGTGGTCATAAATCCTTATAATTTCCTCAAATTATAACGGGTAATATTTTATGTATGGTAGTATATAAACGTCTACCATTAACTTTATTGCTCTTAGGCATATACATATAAATTATATTTAAAGACTATGTAAAATATTTTCTTTGACGAAAGTTATAAGTATAAAAATATTACCTTAGTAATTAACTAATAGTTTAGTCATAATGATTATGAGTTATTGAGAATATTTCATAATTTATAAATAAGGAAATTATTTTATGTATTACTCGTATATGTATTTTTATTTTTCGCAGCAAAAACTATCACTTAAATTTTATAATAATGTGCTCATTCGACTGCAGTCTTTAAATAACATTGTAAAACCGGAAGCATCGGCCGTTTATCAACCTGGATCCATTTATTACCTTTGGCCTGAGTTAGTATCTGATTGGCAACCAGAACGATTGAATAACAAATTCTCTAAAACAGGAGAGTGCATACACACGAGAGACTCGCGCCGACGACAGACGCAACTGAAGCCGTCTACAACATGCCGCTCGTGTATTTGAGCACCGTACTCAAATAGGTGTCGACGGCTGCCGTCAACGCATGCCGACCAATGCAGTTGCAAGTTGTCGTCGTATGTCGTTCATGTGTATGAGCACTTATTATCTGTTTCTAAAGTATGTGATGAAAGTATAAACAAAGCTGTAACCTGTTCGGAATATATTCGTACGCAATCACTCACTACAGGAAATTAGTAACATATATATCTGTATTTAGAAGGTTTCAACTTTAATTCTCATACCTTTTTTTAACAATGATTGCTTGATTATCTTGTTAATTGTGTCTTTGTTAATTTACCTCAATCATCGAATTAAAAATATATTTAAGGTGATGCTTCAAACAGTCAAATGAAAGCACTCAGTTTCTAAGTGACACAACAAATTGGCATCCACAGGTACATTTTATTTTATTTTATTCTATTCGGGAAACTTACAGCTAATACAGAAAGTGCTCTTAAACAATATACATTTGAAGGCCAAGTTTCAATTTTTTTTTTATTTTTATAAGTTTCCACTGATAAACACTTGAAACAAAAGAGACAACAAAAAAGGTTCTGATCCATTTCTTTACATTTTCATCAGATTACTTTTAGAATAGACATTACGTATGTAACGAGTAATCTTTCATAAATCGATCAGGACAAACGCAGCTTAACTTCACAAATGGATCGTCAATCGCCAGTTCTTTAGCCAAAAACCACGCCCACCTCTCCGTCCTAACTAGTGCCGACCATTGCTCTCTAATTGCACTAGTGGCTTTCATATCGGCATATCGAAGCAACTCGACTACTGTTTTAATCGATTCGACTATGCCGTGCTTATCCGAGTCACCATCGGTTAAGGTAAGGCTTAACTTGACGTAACTTAGCCACTTAGGCTAACTGTTGCATTTCTGTAATGGCCGACTGTTGTGTATTGGATAATGGAATATGAGTCTTGACATGGAGATCCTGTACAGTGTAGGAAAGGGTTTACTAATTTGTCTATAGCACTTTCATACTTCTATACTTACCCCCTTATTATAAACGTATTATACTCGTATCAGATGAAATTTACACACCGATTTCTCTCTTTTAGTCGTCAGTAATTTGACTTTCGAAAGAAGACGACAAAGCGTTGTTTGACTATACAGAAGCTATACAAAGTTTATTAGTAAGGGGGTTAATAATTATTATAAATGCGAACGTAACTCTCACAGAGAGGAGGCCTGTGGCGTGAGAACATTATAGGCTGATTGTAAAAGTAACTCTGTCTGCCTTAACTGCTGAACGGATTTCGATGAAATTTGGCACACATGTAAAACATATCCTCGGTTAGGACATAGGATAAAGTATCGTAAGTACGCGTTATAACAGCAGAAATTAACCGAGTTCACACAATGCATAGATGTTATAATATTTATAATTAACTAAGGATTATTCCACGCAACATTATGCGTATTTGCTTTTTCATATGAAACGCAAACAAAGGCTAATGAGAGTTCATTAGCCTTTGAAACCAGTTGACTTTAGATATACAAGCTGAGTAGCTTGTGTATCTAAAGTCAACTGGTTTCAGTACCCAATTAATAGCATACAGAAATTGTATTTTGTGTACCTAACACCAAATTAATCACTGCCAGTCCGACAGTTCTAAATTACCGTAAAATTATGACAAATGTATTATGTAGGCACGTGATGGTACAGGCCTACAGCCCTAGACAAAGTAGCAAAACAGAAGGAAAACGAGCAGTGATGGCCCATTCGTTACGACCCCGACTTACTTACGAGCCTTAAAGGCTCCTGCAAACAGGCGCGACGCGCGACGCGCGACGCGATCCCGCGCGATACAAAGGCACCGCTCGTTGCGCGACTTGCGGTACCTTTGTGTCGCGCGCGATTTTATCGCGTGTCGCGCCTGTTTGAAGGAGCCTTAAGTCGTGGATTCAAACTCAGGTAGGCAATTTACTTTGTGTAAATAATTTCATCACCACTACTACATAATTCCACTACTACGATATATTCTATCAATCCGCACTGGGCACGCGTGGTTGATTACAGTTCACTCCCCCTCAAAGGAGGCCTGTGTCCCAGCATTGGGAACATTTATTCTAAAGGAAAAACGAGGGCTTTCACAATACTTTGGCGTGGTTCATTGCGTTTAACTAACTTACTTGTGAATAGCATTTTTTTAACATAAGTTATATTATGATAAACAAAGTTTTAGATAATATTTTTTGTACATTTATTTTAATATCTTTTGTTATAATGAGCGTAAAACTGTAAAACTGGCATGTTTATCTCTACAATAAGCAGACATAGAATCACGGCATTAAGGATTAAAATGGTTTGTCTCTCCCCTGTAAAGAGACGACCTTCTGTCCTTATTATTCTATGTTCCCCGTCTGTCGGGCAGGGCAAGCGTAAGGTAAATTAGGCCAGTGACGTCATCGAGCCACTGCCCTTTGAGCCACGTCAAACATCTGACAGTCTTGGATCAATTGTTTTAACCGGCACTTTGTTTTGTGGGGTAGTTGTTTGTACAGACATTTTATAGGTCACGGCTTTCTTTGAGATTTTGTAGGGTAGTTTGGATATATTGGTATGGAACGCTCACAAATTGCTGTGCTTTGGTGTTTGAATTGTATGTGATTAATGGGGTGGTAGTATTAACTGGAACTTGTAAAAATGTATGAAGAATTGTTATTAATGAATTGATTTTGGTACAGACGCCAGCACATCAAGCTACCCGAAACTGTCAAATTTTCCCAATCAACTTTGAACCTTAGGCTTTAGCGGTAAAGTTGAAAATCTATTAAAGAAATTTGACAGATTGTAGTAGCTTAATGTGCTGGCGTCTACTAACTTTTGGCCGCCGCTTCGCTCGCGTTTATATCGAAAATGTACTACCAGGATAAAAAAGTATCCTATGACAAAAGTCCCTTTTTTTCTTGTTTCCGGGGTGTAAAATCCTCATGCATGTCCGCCGCTCTGGGGCGGGCGGCGGGGTCTGTCAGACCCTTACTGACTAAAAACCACCCCGGTGTTCCATCTCACACCTACGCCGGGGGTCGCGGGAACGTCGGGAATGTACGATCCTTCCGCAAGTCATGGTCTACATGTGTCTGAAAAGTCATCATAATCCTCTGAAAGGTAACAGACAGACATACACGGTTACTTTCGCATTTATAATGTTAGTGAGTCTGCTTTATGAATCAGCAGAGTAATTGCGTAAACTACTATTAGTAACAATGTCTTCCATTTTGACAGTTTACCAACATTCATAGCGTTATTTACGTTGTTGAGCAGAAAAATTTTTGGACATACCAAGCATCAGATTAGCAATATCCTTCGAAATGATTTTTGTTGTGATAGAGAATACGAAATAATAGGGTACCATTTTGGCTATTAAATTCTAATAAATGTAGACATATGGTGCGATTACTTATCTTTTTATAAAATAAAGCTAGGGATATTAAAAGAAGATATTGAAAAGGAATGTCTTCTATTTACTAAAACTTCACAAACTATCTGTTGCTGCTACAAAGTCATTACATAGCGGAATATTCCATGCAATTGTTATAGGCTCACATTACCTCCAAGTAGGTAACAAAGTTATTCAACATAACTGCCTTGAGTTATAACTTACAACGGGGCATAAATACTAAAACTAGTTTGCGCGAACATTTTCTCGTACAATAGGTAACATTTGTAATCTCGACGTTCATTACAGAAGATAGTATCATATAAAATGCGCACAATATCCGATGTGAATGCGGCAATAAGCGGGCCTATGTACAGACGCCAGCACATCAACCTACCCGAAACTGTTAAATTTTCCTAATCAACTTTGAACCTTATCCTTAGCGATAAAATTGAAAATCTATTAAAGAAATTTGACAAATTGTAGTAGCTTGATGTGCTGGCATCTGTACCTTAAGGCGCATTCACATTAAGCTAGTTAGCGGTCAAGTACTGATAGAGAAAGGAAAATATTAACCTTTTAACCGCCACACGTCAAAAAATCAAAAACGCACCCTCGGCGTCAAAGTCTGTCATGTAGTCGAACCGTGGCGTGCTGGGCACATTTTGGTTTGTCATCTATACATGACTGTGGCGGTCAAAAGGTTAATGATACAACTGTATTCTCTGTGTTTATTATTTGAGAGTTTTGGCGCTGATAGCCGAAACACGCTTTCGCCTAATTCGGCTACAGATGTCTAAGTCATTTGTAACAAGAAATAATTATAGCCTATAAGATATGTGTATCATTGTAAACAATTATTGAAATAAACATTATATTATTATGATATTCTGTTGTAACAATATTTTGATTTTTAAAGAGTGTCCGGGGATTTTCTTGCCCATTCTTCTCCATAGGAACCAACTCTGCTTTGGAATGGGCAACTAACTCATCTTTCTGACTGACCGACTCCTTGACAATTCAAAAGTATCTTATTGTTTTAATTGAAATAAAAGCTTTGAGTTTGAGTTTCGAGTTTGTATTCGATTTTACATAGAATTTGATTTTGGTGGTTTCTATGAAATGAAAATTATTGACATTTTCAAATTTGAAATTCAATGGAAACGAAACGCAAAATGGTTCATTTTGAAGATGCAGGTAGGTAGCTTTGTATTCAAGATGCATGAAAGTGTCGAGAATCAAGTTCAGCGGTTTGCATTTAGAGAGACTATGCATTAGACGGGCCACTTTAGCTTATAGAATGACTGCTAAACTACCAGAAAAGTACTATGAAAAGTACTATATTCTGTTTAAATCTTACCGTGAAAACTTTAGTGAAGTGAGCTTGAACTAACCTGTCATTCAATCTGATAGATTTGATACTATTGATAACTTACTTCAAGTTCACTTCACCTATGATTTCACGACGATGTTTTTATAGAATACCAGTAACTCTCGTACCTACTCGACCAAATGTAAGCGCACCTTTACTCTGGCGATATTAATATAGGATTGCATTTGCCCGACCCAACCCGTGGGTAGATACCTAGTACCAGCGATACTTGCACACACCCACACAACCCGCACAGACTCGCACTATTGAATTTTAGAAATAAGCACAATCCTGGCGTGATTCAACATTTACGTGCAGCTTTAGAATAAACTAACAAAGGAGGTTCTACCTCGTGCGGTTTGTATGGAAGTGAATGGAGGCAATGCACCGGCTTTTATTTTTAATGTACAATATTGTGTTCAATATCCGAGAGAGTTAGTTTAGAAAAGCTTTTCTATTTCAGTGTATTATCTTTGTTTGCCGAGGAGGGGTCCTTTGCTAAATAATAACAGCCGCACAGGTCGATCGATCAGGTCAAGTTACTCTTGTCGCAGTTGGTCTGTGGATGGGTGATCATCTACCTATACATACCGAGACTCCTCCGCGCCTCGGAAAGCACGTTAAGCCGTTGGTATAGGCTGTCATTCGTGAATCTTTGTCAGTCGTCACGGGTAGTCAGAAGCCCGAAAGTCTGACAACCAGTCCTACCAAGAGGTATCGTATTACCCAGTCACTGGGTTGTGGAGGTCAGATAGGCAGTCGCTCCATGTAAAATACTGGTATTCAGCTGCATCCGGTTAGATTGGAAGTCGACCCCAACATAGTTGGGAAAAGGCTAGGGAGATGATGATCTTTGTTTGCCGAGATTGTATTTAACAAAGTTACAGTATCGAAAATGTTCTTGATACTTTTGATAAATTGGTGGCCTCATTGGGTTCGGTTCCCAGGTTGGCCAAAATGTTATTGGGTTTTCCCATCTGGAATTTCTCAGTAGCCCGGAGTTTAGATTTTTGTCCGTTTGATGGTAATAGGCTCTGCCCTTATTACATAGGACTTAGACATAACTGATGAAATGTGGGTGCCTACATCTCCGCCTGACCCTTTGGGACTAAAGGCGTGATGCTATGTTATGTAAAGTAAGATTATTGATAATGTATTTTATACTCTTAGATACGTCACGACGTTCAAAACAATCATGCACAAAAGTTACCTATTCCAAATCATCATCATCAGCCTATAATGTTCCCACTGCTGGGACACAGGCCTCCTCTCAGTGAGAGGGAGTGGGCCGTAATCCACCACGCGGACCCGGTGCGGGTTGGTAGATGTCACATGTCTTCGAATTTTTGGTTCTAGGACATGCCGGTTTCCTCACGATGTTTTCCTTCACCGTTTTGTGAGCAGTGGTGATGAAATAATTTACACAAAGTAAAGCGCCTGTCTGGGTTCGAACCTACGACCTACAACTCGTAAGTCGCGGCCGTTACCACTTGGCCACCACTGCTCAACCTATTCCAAATAATGAATGAGAACTAGAGAATTAGGCCAATGGTATTCGGCCTAGTGGATTTAGAACAACATACTATTACTACTGAGGGTACTCCAACTACTTAAAATTAACATTGGCATCAAACAACAAAGAGGTGAAACGAAACTCGACTTAACAGCGATCGTATTACAAACTCCTTTTTTCTTTTGACGTACAAAATAACTCAAATCATATTTAAAAAAAAAAATTCATTGCCACAAAGGCCGCAGAGCCGAGCGACAAAAACAAAAGCAGTTTACATAGATTCGATAGTTTACATCGAAGTGTAGTAATGTGGTTTTAATCACACCGTGTATAAACATAATAAACATTTTTTGTTGATGTACAGACTGTGTATATAATTTCTCTAGTATATTATTATTGTTGGATAAGGTTACTTTTTTTGTTAATGATGAAACTATTTATTTGTGTGTTTTTGTTGTATCTTTTGCGTCAAACAATCGTACTGACGGTAGAAATTTGATTTACTACCTACAAAACAAACTATCAAACCTATCTATCTGTCTATCTGTATGTCTATCTGTCTGAACGCGATAAACTAAAAAACTCCTGAACCGATATTTATACGGTTTTCACTAATGGACGATAGACATGCTGAAATATAACGATGATTGTTGAAGATGTCGCGGTCGGAAACAGTCATGCCGACTGGGAGTTTCAATGGCATGCGCCGAGGCAAAATGGATGAAATTTGACACACAGATACTTTATAACATGGATTACCGCATACTTTAATTCCTGGAAGGACGTCTCCGTGGGATATTTTTTTATTTTATTTAGATTGAACATCCACACGGGCGAATCACAGCAAAAGCTAGTAAAATATATGAAAGGTTAAATGGGATACATATAACCTGAAAAACGATAATGATATACTTTTAGATTAAGGTGTGATAATTATTAGATTAGATTGTTTTTTATTTTTATACAAGCTGGCCCGGAAAACTTCGTACACCTTCAGAACCAATAAGAACGAATGCATGAGAAAATGAATAATCTTCATAATTTTTTATTTCATGTATTTTCCCCTGTTTTTATAGTCATTCTGCTATTCGGGGCGGAGACAAATCCAACAAATTAAAGATCATAAAAATCGGTCTAGTCGTTCTTGAGTTATAAATGGTGTAACCAACCCGACTTCGTTTTATTTATATAGAAGTAGAGATGTACAGATGTCAAAATAATGCATGTTTACCTACGTTTGACATTCATATGTCCTGTAAAAAGTTATTAAATTGATCGATATAGTGGCCAAATAAATGTGAAATATAGTCATTTATTTCGCGTAATTGTATGTGTTATTTGTTCGATGGTGGCGAAGGACATCAGGTGTATTGATATTACAAAGTTAAATACAAACTTTATGTTTTAGTTAGAGTAAGTAATACCTATGTCTATTTGCAAACTAGCTTATATAAGTAAATTGAAAAGTTGAGGAAGTAACATCTAACCCTATTAGCACTAAAATTATAAGTAGACTAGTAGTTTTTCCTGGCAAGAAAAAAAATATTATTCGATTTAATGGAAATGTTAGGTACAGAAAATACATCCTCTAAAATTGCTATTGAAATAACTACACAAAGGAAAATTAAGTAAGGTGCGTAATATTTAAGATAACTTTATCGTATAATATTGTTGTCATAGAAAACAATTTAATTTAGATGCACTTCAGAAATATTTGCAAATTTTTAAAGTTCAGACTCTACGTGAAACTAAGCAAAGAAAAATACGATTACCTTGTACAGTTATTTAATTCCGTAAGTCCGATCCACAGCACTGTTTGCACAACACAACACGAAGAGGCATTACGTGGACAGAAAACACTGTCGAAATAACTCTGACTAATGTCCATTTTAATAAAATAATAATTATTATAAAGTATCAAAACTGTTTGGACAGCCGTAGAAAAAATGTTGACAAAATTACCCGTACACATACCACTCAGTAAGAATATTATTTAGTTAGTTATCAAAGCATTTAATCCGTCGGTAAAAAGTAAACAACCTGTAGGTAGGAATTAACGAGTGTTCGGTAAATGTGGAGTGACGATTCGATATAACGAGGCAAGTAAATAAAACGTCTGTCGATACATTTCATGTTGGTTTCAAATGATAAATTGTGGGAAAAGCATTAATATTGATAAATATTGAGTAACGATTGGAACTAGATGTTTTGTTGAAACTTTTGTTCGGTAACAGTTATAAAAGTATTTTTTTGTTTATCAATAAGGTCCACATTCATAAAACAACATACGGTCGCGTAAGGTAGGTACGGTAATAGCGTCACCCTGTCTGCTAATAACAACAGACTGTGATTACCAATCCGTCTGGCCATAAAGGTGATTATTGTACTTTTCCTTTCGACCGTTCATTATACCGGCCATGGGTGGCCTATGTATTGGAATAAAGAAAACTCGTAAACTAACTAATCATACTTATGAAATACAATTTGCCTGCCAATTTAGGTTATGGAAATTATGTTTCATTTTTTAGTCATAGATGTATGATTTGTAGACTTAATCATCAGGGGTTGGCAAGATTTAAGGTCAAAAGTGGCCGCCTGTTTTTTTTTTTTTTTTTGACAAATAAATGTCATAAACCGTAATAATTTCGTAGAAATGAAATAATTTCTAGGAAACTATTACGGTTTATGATATTTATTTCTGAAAAATAATACGATTCACTTATCATGAGAAATACAAGTTAATCTTAATACTTGATACACGAACTTATGAAGAACGGTAGGGTTTTCATTTTGGCTCTCTGTTACGTGACAAAACCTGTAGATCTACTAAATCACGTTAACAATAGTAGTAGTACAATGGCACAAGACCAAAAATCAAATTAATTGAATTCGGAGCTGGTACGTGGCACTTTTTTCGACCATCCGTCACTATACCTAAAGTATTCGGACAACTGAATCCCGTTCATAGAAACGGACAGTGACAGAATGACTGCATTTTTAGAGCAATTCGGATTTTTGCACTGAGGATTTAGAGGTAGGGGTTTTAGGGGTAAGTTTCATTTAGTTTTTATGTTTCTTTTAGTAAGTTTTTACTTGTATTTGGAGGTAATTAATGGCAACTGTTAACGATTTTGAAGCCAGTTGCATGGTATGTCGGATGAGTTTTATTTTATTAAACAAAGGGAAATAAAAAGTTTCGTAGGTTTTTTTTCTTTTTTTTTTTGTTCAAAGTTTTGTAGGTATACTTTTGAAAACTATTTGTATCTTTTAGAAAGCGATCGTAGTTTTGATGACAAAACGATGTTCAATTCGAAAGAAACATTGAGTTATGCGAAGGTATTACAATATTGTTGCGTTGCAAAGCAGTTCAAATTATTGCTGCGTAATTTTCAGGTTTCTATTTATAAAAAAAAACCTGTGAATGACAAACAAATTTTGTCCATGACCGCTATATTACTCGTTTGACCTTTTAATTCAATTGAGCAAAATAACAGCCTTTATAATACGAAAATCTATACAGAGCTAATGTAGGTGCCTAAGTACTGGTATTGAGATATTTTTGTCATATTATTTTGTGCTAATTGATATACTTTGCATACTATTTGTATAGAATTAAGTTCT
Source organism: Luperina testacea (assembly GCA_927399505.1). Classification (NCBI taxonomy): domain Eukaryota; kingdom Metazoa; phylum Arthropoda; class Insecta; order Lepidoptera; family Noctuidae; genus Luperina; species Luperina testacea. Next base: position 6,568,640 of record OV656763.1, on the reverse strand, counting down.
TCCGACTTAACAATATACAGATGGAAAAGACGTGGCATCACTTTTTTCTTCCCATCTAGGTAAAACGCCAGGAACTTATGAAAGGCGGGCGTTTCTAAATTACACAAGACAGTCTCCCAAGACTGTCTTGTGTAATTTAGAAGTTCGAAATTAATTTTTATTTTGATGTTGTCAGTGTTTTTCCAATAGGCAAAGATGGATTGGACAGTAGTGGTCACCCTTAGAGTGAAATTGCTTTAAAAGTTTTTGAATTGTGGCGAAAACTTATGACAAAAGTACCTATTGTTTTCATGGAATATACCTAATCTACTTTTCCCAAATTAGCCAACAACATTTCAGATTTCGATCAAACTTTATCTGTATACCTTACCGTGTCTGTTACCTATTTTCTGCTTCTACTATGCCTATAAATTTACATTTGCTGAAACCTTATGTTGCCGAGTCGCGAATAGAACTCAAGATAACACAAATAAAACCTCATTGTCAGAAATTTATTAAGAAATGAAGGATGTAGGTATTACATAGATAAAGACAGTTTCCGAAAAATACCGCGAAAAAGTCGTGCAAGTAATGAGAGGAGAGCGATATATTCATTTTATCTTAACGAATACAAAAACATATCTTATTGCTGTCAGTAATATATTGTCTTAAGGTTATGTGAGATACTAATACAATACAATGTCGTATGGTGCGTAGCTAATACTATGACAAAGAGATGGGTTTCGGAAATGTATAGGAGAGGTTTTTTGACTATTTTTAGTAAGTTTTGAAGAGAAGATCTTGCTCGTTGGTTTCAAAGAAGTTGAAATGGTAAAGTGAGGGTAAAATTTCGAGGTTCGATCTCGGATTCAATTGAAAGTGAACAAACTGTCGGCTCTCTAAAGGTTTATTAATTTTAATGAGTTTATCGTCCATAAAAGCTGCCAGATATTCATAAAAGTTAATTTTCAAAAGTTTGAGTTGTTGAGCGTCGAAGTAAAAGTTTTCAAATTAGTACAATCGCACTCCAAACGTCAATAAAGATGAACAGCAAAAATTAAATGAATCATAATGCAGACAGTAGGCTATAATATGTTTGTTTAAACACAAGGTATAGAATGCAAAATTGTTTAGCAATCAATAAATTCTGAAGGCCGTGGTCCTGTGGATTACGTCCGCATCAACAGACACCACTTTAACGTGAGACAATGCAACCATTAACCGATCAACAAACTTTTATTATCCACTAACACAATCGCGAATTAATCGCGATTACACAAAAATCGACCGCGGGAGTGACGTCACCTTTTAATGAAGAAAGAAACGAACACGAATTTATGTGGTCGGGCGACAAACTGACCCGCGGTCGGGACGGCCGTTGCCAAACCCATAATCCCTTAATTAGCCCACCGTGTAGGATTTAATCAGGATTTGAGTGACAGTGCAGTGTCGCGCGGGCGTCGCGGTTGTCGCGGATGTCGCTGGGCGAACTCGGCGCGTGTTGTGACGCGGGCGCGTGAGACAGCGCGCGTTGTGCCGGGCGCGCGCGGGCGCTCTGTGCGCGGTGTTCGCGCCACGCCGCCTCAGCCTCGACTGCCGGGCATGGAAATTCGATTTTTCTGACGTTTCCTCCGCGCCTTGCTTCGCCACGATCGAACTGCACGCCACATGAATAGTTGCTGCTTTACCCACCGCTGATTTTGCACGTTCATTTTACTGTAACTGTAATAATTCCAAATGTTTTATGACACTTTAGGTCGACGTAGACAGAATGAATGTGGTAAGGGATTCGATCACGCAAAATTTCGATCTTGGCGTAATGACCTCCTCGTTCTGACCTTGATGTTTTTCGTATTCGCTCACATTTGCTCAAAAGGCTGTAAATACCCAAAGACTGTATAATGATACCTCTAGAAAAATATAAACAAAGTTTAGAGTGAAGTTTTGTTATTGTTCAAAGTTCAATACAACTTCAAATAACTTTCAAATAGGTAGGGAGGGCAATTTTTGTTTAGGCAACTTCTGCTTAAAAAATCATTGTGTTTGTAATTGACCGTACTGTGCTTTCACTTAACCCATACATTTTTTAAGTTCTCACTGAGAACCTTTAGTTAATGGGAGTGTGTGGCCATTAGGGCAATACTTCGGAAGTGAGAATAAATTTGCCTCACGCCATCAACGCACGCGGCATATACTTGCAGACATAAAAATATCATAATACCTATTACTAATTAAAGCTTTTGCGATAACACTAACTTAACTTTACGTTAAGTTAAAGTTTAAAGACCGTTAAAAGTTTTGTTAAATTTTTATGAAAGGTTATTTTTACAGTCAAGAATCAGTGGTGCATAATCAGAAGATTTAAATTTTCAATGTTGCCAAAGTTGACTCCGTGGTTGGGCGATTGGTTTCTGTGCTACGCGCGCTACTACGGGTGGCAAGTTCGAATCTCGCAAGGAAAAAGTTTTTGTCTGGTCCACCAACTGTAAATGTGAGAATTTAGTTGTTCTTTAAACTCACGTAACAGGCAGAATTCCGTGGTTGGGGCAATATTTAAAAAAACTATTGTTGATAACTATTAAAAATTGTTTTTTTTTAAACATTGTCCCAGGTACGTCACCTCCTAATAAAAAACCTTCAATTCAATAGTCTACTAACTAACTAACAAGTAAAGACGAGACAAGTTTGGTTGGAGGCGATGTTGCTGAAAATACTTACAAAAAAAAAACAATGCTGTTATATTTGTTTACCGCACCTCTAAACTTTAGACGGCAATTTTTTTTTCCAAACATTAAACTGCAATTACCTCAACAATGTATCTAGTTCTAGCCTAACGAGATTGAAACGTTGAAAATAGTTTTTGCACGTAATACAGAAAAAAGCGCAATTTTCTTGAAAATTACTATGCAAATGAATCATTACCTAAATCTTTATCGTGTAGTAGGAAGTCGTTGGTAGCATTTCTGCATTCATGAAAGTTTTATTTTCTAGGAATGTAGGTTGCAAATAAATTGTTTTACCCCTGAAATACCATTATACATATATTAGTTAACATAACTAGCTTATGATTGTTGCAGAAGTGGTCAAGTCAATAGTACTAGAAGTCACAAGAATGGGATCGAATTTACGATCTCCCCTCATTTCTACCTCCTTGCTCTTATCATTAAAATATTGTTTCAATCGTAACACTTAGTTTTTCTTAACATTTAAACCGATTCAACTTTCAACAACATCGAATCGTAAAAAAATCGTTCTGATTAAATAAACTTTTCAGGTGGCCTCCAATTAGTTTAGAACATTAACATTTTGTTCATAACTAGATAATTTTCTCTTAAATCGAATCACTTACTGTGAATTTTTTCCCATCGTACTAGTGTAATAACCTCAAGAAACGCGTTGTATGAAGTGTTATGAAGCGACATAACAGTGCGGCCGGCTGCCAAGTCTTCAACCCGGTGTTAACAGGGGGTTGGCAGCACACGCGACAACTTTAACGATTATTCGCTAGTTTAACCTTCGTTTAGCTTTATTGCTCGTGTGCTCTCGAAGTGCAGTTCAGTGCAATGTTTGGACATAGTTTTTAAGAGCAAAACGTATATCTGAATATAGATGTAACGGCACAGGTTTTTGGCAGTAGGTGTAAACACAAGTTATTAGCGCACAATGCAAATGTAGATGTACTGAAATTAAAACAGATCATAACATAATATCACGCCTGTAATCCCAACAGGGTTAGACAGAGGTGTACAGGACACACACCTTTCGCCAGTTATGTTTAAGACAAGTTTAAAAAAAAACTAATAAAACAACATCTTTAAAAAGGTATTTCTATCAGATGGATATTAAGTAAAAACTGGCCAATTGCGAGTCGGACTCGCACACAAAGGGTTCCGTACCACAAGGCATAAAACGCCGAAAAAAACACGTTTGTTGTTTGGGAGCTCCCCTTAAATATTTATTTTATTCCGTTTTTAGTATTAAATTTGTTGTTATAGCGACAACAGAAATATTACATCATCTGTGAAAATTTCAACTATCTAGCTTCACGGTTCATGAGATACAGCCTGGTGACAGACAGACAGATAGACGGACAGTGGAGTCTTAGTAATAGGGTCCCGTTTTTGCCCTTTGGGTACGGAACCCTAAAAAGCAAATAGATAAATAGCATAAACCACGAGATATCCTATAAAAATGGCAAGCGGAAGATGCTACAGGCAAATTTGCTCTAGGATTCCTAACAATGTCTGTAACGATCTTGTTAAGAAAATATACAGTCAAAACGCTGCATATTAAGGAGGCAATTAGAAGAAACATGCAACTGTAAGTTCCTGGAAACCATGGCTGAATAACCCGACATTTAATTGGCAACATTCAACCAGCTTGCAATTTGGTGTTACGCAAACTTGGGTTGAATTCTTAGATGTTATTAAAGCAAACTGAAGTTTGTAAAGACCTATTCATAGATTAAGTAGTCATGCTACAGCAGTTTTATTTTGATTTTACAATCAATTATATCCTATCCTACTTAAAAAAAATGACTAACTAAATTACTATATAAATAAATACAAAAAAAAGGGCACTTAGGCGTTGAAGTACTCGTCAGCATCGCTGTCATCTGGAAACGTGCCCAGAAGACTGGCGGCATTGCCACATTGAATGGCAATGCTAATTCTTTGGCCAAAGAACGATCCAGCCCTCTGGTCACGTGAAGTGTCGACCAGCCGGCGAGAAATTTCCTTAAAGGCTCCTACAAACGGGCGCGACACGCGATATAATCGCGCGCGACACAAAGGCACTGCTAGTTGCGCGACTTGCGGTGCCTTTGTGTCGCGCGAGTTTTTGTCGCGTGTCGCGCCTGTTTGAAGGAGCCTTAAAAAGGAGACGCGCACTCGGGCCCCATGACCCGTTTCGACTCCAAACGGCTCATAGCTCTAGTTGGATGTTATTGTTTACTGTTCTTTTTTAATTATTTTAAAATATATTATAACTAGCAGCGCCTCGCGGTTTCACCCGCATAAGTGTCGATGCCGTGGGAATGTCGGGATAAAAACTATCCTATGTCCTTTCCCGGGATTCAAATTATCTCTATAACAAATTTCATCTAAATCAGTTTAGCGGTTTTAGCGTGAAGAGGTAACAGCCAGACAGACAGACATACACACTTTCGCATTTATAATATTAGTATGGATGTGAAAGTTTGTATGTTTGTTACTTAATCACGCAAAAACGATTGAACGGATTTCGATTTGAACCTGGATTAACAGATAAGGAACTAGGTTACTAGTATAGGGTTTTATCTCAGTAAATGACATGAACATTCTAAATACCACGCAGACGAAGTCACGGGCTCAAGTTAGTTCAATATTTAGGCTTGATTATAGCTACCCTTGTAGACATCTGTGGTAAGTTTTCAAGTTTCATTTGCATTGTGACTTGCTTGTATCTACGTAAACATACACACATAGTGTATGCAGGTAATGTAACAGTAAAGTTTAAAAAAGTACCATGCTATTGTATACATTAGAAACATTCTAAAGTGCTAGAAGGTGATCGATGCCTTTTACCTTTTAATGCAGCAACAATCATCATGTAAAAAATAATAGCTTCTTTAATTCTACATTTACAACAAAAAAGCAATAAAAAGCCAAGTAACCTCGAGTCATAATCAAGCTATAAAGTGGGTCCACCACGCGGACCCAGTGCGGTTTGGTGGCTGCCACATACCTTCGATTTTTTAGTTCTAGGACATGCCGGTTTCCTCACGATGTTTTTCTTTACCGTTTTGAGAGCAGTGGTGATGAAATAATTTATACAAAGTGCCTGGGTTCGAACCTATGACCTACCATTCATATGTCACGGCTGTTTTCACTTGGCCACCACTGTTCACAACCTCGAGTAAAAAGGCTTTATTACAAACAGAAATTCCGCACTTCCTTCTAGTGCATTCTACAAATTCGTTGGCAAAAGAAACCATAATTTCGCCTGATAAAGTCGACGAATTAAAGAGAAATAAAAGTGCTCATACATTACAAGCAAAATTACAGACGTTTAAATCTACATTACAGTGGGTATAATGAAAGTCGAGCTACTTAAACACTAGAAACCTGGCAACATTCCAAGCTATACCGTGTACTACAAGCTATTACGATCGAAATCCATTTTTTTATTAACAAATTATACATTTTGTACACAAAATGCTTTAAAGCCTTGACGCGATGGCGGAAAATTTAATTGCCAACAAACTTTCTGACGATAAAATAAAAAGTTTTGTGGAAAAAGTGAAACGAATTTTTGGTCTGATATTTTGCTCTTTCGCTTGTATGATAAAAATCGCGTGTAATCGGATGAGCATTCTTTTGTCTACGAAATGCGTTTTAAAGAGGAACGTAATGCAGTTATTGTCTCTTTTCGCGATGAACGATGAATGAAAATAAACGGGTGCATTTTATGTGACTGTTTTCTGAAATTTTCGTGTTTAGGTCGGTTCCCCTTTTGGGGAAGAGTTGCACTTCTATTATGCTACTACATATACCGGCTGATTTTTTTGCCGTTTGGATAAAAACAGGGTATAAAAGGTGAATGGATTAGAAGCCTATGGCACAGAAATCTCTTTTTTTCACAAAAAATAAACTTAAGATATTTCTCTTTTTTACACTCAACCCTTTGATTGAATCCAGCCGATGGCTTCAATCAAAAAATTGAATGTCGATACGAATTCATTGATTTTTGCGCGTAGAGTAGGGTTGCCTATATGGTACATTTTTATAATATTTGTTGAATATGTGTTATTTTTTGTTTTAGTATGAAAGCTTACTTCAAATATTTATAATATTTACTGTTACGTTAATTTCAATTTAGATTTTTTTTAAATTGAGATTTCTGTGCCAGTAGAGAACTACTCCGTTCACTTTTTATACCCTGTTTTTGTCCACACGGTAAAAAAGGCATCCGGTATGTGTAATAAGCCTCATTTACGAGAACATGGTGCGATTTAATTGCTTGTGGCATACTAAAAGTTGAAGCGACAATGAAAGTAGCAAGTAGTTTTATCGTTACAGCAAGTCACAGACAAGAAACCTGCATCATATAAAGGACTCTCTTTTGGATCGAGACTCCAAAGATGGATTAATATTACCGATCACAAGGTCATAAAATGTTATAAATTAGTACAAAATTTCTATTTTCGTTCACGATGCTATCGAAGAGAATCGAGCTCAAGACGTTGTTGATTCATTGAATCTTTTTAAAAATATATTGCCAGTCCTTCAGAATTTGCGTCATCGTGATACAATTATTGAACCAATGTTTTACTTTTTTTTTGAGCTGCTAAATAATGACAGCCGCACGGGTTGATCAAAGGTTAAGATACGCTTGCCAAGGCCGGCCCGTGGATTGATGAACATCCATTACATATTGAGACCCTTCCATGGCTCGGAGAGGATGTTAAACCGTTGGTCCCGGCTGTCATTTGACAGTCATTAAGGTTAGTCAGAAGCCCCCATGTTTGAGAACTGACTTACCAAGGAATATCGTGTTACAGCGTAACTGGGTTGGGTTGTGGGTTATGTTGTGGCTTGTGTAGAGGGAGTGCACCTGTGTCTGCGCGCAAACTTGTGCACTATTATTATATCTCCCGCACTGAAAGCTAGTCTCCGTTGAGATTGGCCGCCGTGGCCGAAATACGATCTGGAGGACTTTAATTACCTAATTAACAGGGTTGTGGAGGTCAGATAGGCAGTCGCTCCATGTAAAATATATCTTTTACACTGGTATTTAGCTCCATCTGTTTAGACTGGAAGCCGACTCTAACATAGCTGGGAAAAGGCTAGGCAGATTATGATTTTAATGAAAGAGAATCAATTCAACTAAACAGCATTATGACGAACATTACATTTTCAGGTAACAATAGGTACGTAAATTGACACTTTTAAAATTTCATGACGTCACACAGCAACAAAGCAAAGATAAAATTTAAAGCAGTGTTCAAGCACACTGTTCGTCAAAGCCTATTTGTTTATATGTGAATTCAAAACTTCACGAAAATTTCGGTCCCATGTTGGGTGCCAATAGCAGCCGCGCAGCATTCTATTTGTTTTCCCGTTAAAAAAACTGTGTTCCAGAGCGTCCGAATTTTTATTAAAATAACAACGTGTTACATGTCAGTTTTATTTTTATTTTGTGATAGATTCGTTATTAACAGTAGTGATGGTAGAGATGTACCTACGGGAAAATGTTGCTGCGTGATTGTGCATTTTATAGTTAAGGGGTGTTAACTTGTTACGTATACTTAAATGTTCGATAATTTAAATTTGATTCTTAATTGAAATTAGTAATTTTATTACTGAAGTTTCCAACTCATTATTGTCTTCTTAGACTCAGTGTTAGAAAACTAATACGGTATTATAACTCAGTCATTGTAAAAACGTTTAATTATGCCTATAAATCGTCAGATTTTCTCGTCGATAAAGTCCCTTCAAATAATTTTATCACAAAATCTGCACTAGAGCAAATGATTTCTTCCACTACATCAGATTACAGACACAAGATTTCGGTTTGCAACTCTTTGGGGAAATCGAGCTTTTGCCTTACGATCATATAAATATGTATGCCTCGTACAAAGGCCTAAGATACGGCTGCCTTACTATCTCATACGATTTCTAAGTCTTCTCCTGCGGTTACTAATTAGCGGCACAAACATTCACCCTTAACTAACATAAACCTGATAAGTAAGATAGCAAAATATAATTATTACGCTACTAAGCAAATAGGTGAAATACTTAGAGGTATTTGCTGCTTATATCTATTCAAAATGCCACCCCAAAACAATAGCAATTTAAGTCCTATTAAAACAAATGTAGAAGAATGATAAAGCACAAACTAAAAATATAAATGTATAAACGAATTTAATTTTAAATAATGACGTCTAGCATTCGTGATATTGAATTGTCTATGACGTCACGTCTCATAGGTAAAGCATAGTTTGGATTATTTTGGATTAAAACCAATCCATCGAAGTCGATTGTTGAAATTGATTCTGTAGTCAGGCTGTATGAGTAAGCATACCATATCACATAACTATGCTGTGAGATTCATAACCCATATTTTAGCTTTACGGTAGTCAAGTAATTAGAAACCAATACCTGTCTAAACCACAAAGCGATAACTTGCAATCCGTTTACGTTACAATTGTAGAAATGTCTGAACGGTCATTATGCTAGCCAAATAGTCCGAATATCCCTTACAAACGGTTACACTCACTAAGTAATTCCATTATGTCCGTTTGTGTACCGAAATTGTACATATATAGGCGGAGTAAACGGGTTAGTGCAGCCGCAAGTCAATCCACTGTCGAGTTTACATCGCAGCCCCTGGGATGTTGCGAGCGCCTGCAAAGACCTTGTTTGTAGCGCAACATGATACGTAGCACGTTACTGTAACTGAGCCTGTTTGTAGTGTTTTAAAAGGGTTTACAGAGTGTTGACTATGTTCTCTTGAGTTTATATTGGTCGAGTGATGTGTGAATAGGGATGTCCAAAATGCGGTGCAATGAATTATTTAAAAAATCTGAATAAACTCTTCGTATGTTGTGTTCTGTCACGTGTAATGTTTCTGAATATGTAATTTAGCTAATAATAAGCATTTTAGGGTGTAACCTAGTATTATATCTCTTTTTGACCTCCAGATAGAAGCCTTATTAAAACGTCTGATCAGTTGAATGCTAACACGAGATTGAGTTATTCTTGCAGTAACGCAGGTAGATTATACTTACATCAAAAATGACTCCGAAGTTTTGAAAATGAAAACTAATATTTCGCTTATTTCGCTCTATTTTTGATAATAATATAGATATATTTACTGATCAGAGATTTGATCAAACGCGCGGAGTAAACGTAACGTGAATTCGAACGGTTTGTTAATTGAAAATACAAAATTCGTGTAGCATTTTTGGTATTTTTTTGCAACCAAACTTTAGTACAATGCAATTTAGTACAATACAATGCAAACTTGCAATTTGTAGTTCAATATAACTCTGGATGCTTTATAATTGAACTACAAATTGTAATTTTCATTTTCAAAATTGCAATTCAATATAACGCGACAAAGTTTTATTATAATTTCACTAATACCTAATACAGCACTGAAAAAACTTTGGGCGTTTCACCTCAGTGACGTAATGTCGACATTGTACTCAAGTCGGACACGACATACAACAATTCACCTTGGATAATACATATAACATTAACATTCTAAACTAAATGATAATTTGTGATTACATTTTCACATTGAGGCTTTTTATGTATTTTTCTGTTATTATGCACTTTGCTTAAGGGTTGGGACAAAAAACTGAGGACTAGGCTAACATAGAAACTTTAACTAAGGTGTTATGAATTGACTAGCTGGTCACAACATGGTGCAACACCGGACCCCATAAAAAACAACCAAAATGATAATTTCAAAATCTTTAATTGAGCGTTTTTAAACAGCTGCACTCGTATATAGGTATAGTGACCCTGTTTGTAAAAATCTATAGGTACATTCAAATGGACTGCTATTAGCTGAGAAGTCTAAAGTTTTATGTACATACTTTTCACTAGCGAAACTTATAAACAACAGCATGTATTTACCTATCTATACTAACATTATAAAGAGGTAATTCTTTTTTGTTGTAAGTTTGTACGTAGGGGGTAATCTCCGGAACTAATGATCCAATTCTCACTGTTCGAAGAAGAGAGAAGCTACATTATTCCTGGGTGCTATAGATTTTAAATTATATTTATATCATGCAGATTAGCCGAGCCATCACAATTTTTGTATTATAGAATAGAATATAATACTCTTCTTACTCTTCTTCTTCTTATTATATCACAGTTTTTGCATGCGCTGCCTAAACAGTTTATATATGTAATTGAAAACAATGTATGGAAACCTGTTCCGCAATATACCTATAACCTAACGTGTTAGCAAAATTCTTAAAGGACTTGACACACAATTACAAGCATACCATCCTCATGCAAAATAGCTTCGTCAAGTGATAGAATAGAATAGAATAGAATAGAATACTCTTTATTATGTACACCAAATAAATTACAGACATAAATATAGAAACTGTACAAAGGGTGACACAATGGGCGGTCTTATCGCTAAGAGCGATCTTTTAAAGACAACCTTAGGATGGATTTAAAAAGGGGAAGGACAGACAAATACTGTAGGTAGTCCGCGGTGTAGCATTTACATAATACAATAAATACATACATATAGCATATTATACTAAACTAAATAAATATATACACATACATATAAATATATCCATATAATAGTAAACATGAAACAGTAGCAGAGAAAATATAATGATGATGTTTAAGGAGAGAGAAAGTGCTCTTTTACCATAATTTTAAACGTGGACAAAGATTGAGCACGTTTTACCGACACGGGCAAGTCATTCCATAACCGTACTGCTTGAACAGTAAAAGATTTGTCATAAAAACTGGTGGAATGCATCGGCATCTCTAGTCTCAGGTTTTCCGATGACCTCAGATATCTATTATGTGTGTCATGAAGGAACTTGAAACGTTCTTTAAGATAAGTGGGGGTTTTAGGATTAAACAAAATAGTGTAGAGTTGAAACAAGATATGAGAATTCCGGCGAAGACGTATAGGAAGCCACTTGAGCTTTGTACGAAATTCTGATATGTGATCATATTTGCGCAGGCCAAATATAAATCTTATGCAAAAGTTTTGAAGTCGCTCAAGTTTATCTAGTTGTGCCTCAGTAAGATCAGGATAACTGACATCAGCGTAGTCAAGGATGGGAAGTAAAAGGGATTGTGCAAGCGCAGTTTTAGTGGCAGTTGGAAGAAAGTTCCGCAATCGTCTCAGTGACTTACCAGATGCAAAAATTTTGCGACTTACGTCCTGTAGCTGAGGACCCCAAGAAAGATGTTTGTCGATCCAAACACCAAGGTTCTTAACCTTTTCGCTAAATGGAATTGCAGTTCCGTTTAATTGAACCTGGGGAAGCTGCGACCAGTTTATCTTGGGGATCATCCTTGAGCTGCCAACAACAATGACTTGAGTCTTCGATGGGTTAACCTGCAACCCATGCGCCTCACTCCACTCACAGATTGTAACCAAATCCTTGTTGATATTATGAACGGCATGAGCCAAATGAGTGATGAGTGATACTGTCTAATTAAACATATTTTCTTCCGAGCAAGTTTAGAATTTACAAGAAGAGAAGAATCTGTGAAACTAGGCAGCGACCGGCGATCCCAAAAGTAATTTGTTAGCCCCCTCCGCTGAACATTCCACTTGATAAAAATTTAAAGATTTAAACACAACATCAGTGCCGTAATTTAAAATGTAATTTAATTGTGGGGCATTTCCTGGTTTCAAAAAGCGATTAGAATTTAAATTAATCTGCACCTTAATTGTGGAACACGCTATCTATAACAATATGTATCATTTTGAAAGATAGTGCCTAAGCATTGCTTCTTAGGTTCGAAAAATTTGTCTGCTCAACAACGTTAATAATGCAATGAATGTCGTTGAACTGTCAAAATGGAACCCATTGCTACTTATAGTGTGTTATGCAATTACCCCTTTGATTTCAACATGTTAATGATTGGTTTTGACATTCAATTAACTGGTCAGAGAATTGATGAAGCTTTAAAACGGACTTTGGCAAAAGCCGGAAGGTAGAAGAAAATTAAAAATTTGATAAGGCTTCCAAAAAATAAAGTAACTTCCTAAATAAGTTCATAAAATCTGAATGAAATATTCACCCTCTTAATAGCCGTTAAGGATACACAAAGTAGCTTATTAATTAATAATGACAGCGACGAAGCAGCAAAATATTCATCACGTCGAATTTTACATCCTATTAAATTCAAATTGTCTGCTAAACGATTTCGACGCAAAATAGCGCTATTTTATGCCCACTAAAAGTCGGCAAATATGAAATTAAGTTATAAAAGTATAGGTACAAGTCCGTCCCGGGGGAGGTACTATGCGAACTCGACTCACTTTCAACACATTATTTTGCAGTGGCCTTGCAATTTTCATGAATTTTTATTTTTGAATTGCATTTATTGAATCTAAACTACGTCACATCTTAACGTAATGGAAAAAAATAGTAAAACTGGTATTCAGCTGCATCAGATGCAGTTAACGGACAGCGATATCGAGATGATGACCTACATTTTAAAACGCACTAAGTTTTAGTCGCTATTAGCGATAAGGCCGCCCATTCTGTCAGCATATTTAAAATTTCTACGTTCATAATTGTAATTTGTGTGATCTACATTCTAAGTATGTGTATGAAAAATGTTTATTATTTTGATTAAAGATGGATATAGGGTGTATATGTACTGAGTTCATAGGCAGATCGTGAATTAACTCATCTTAATTTCAAGAATATTTATATTTTTTTAAACGCTTTTTTTAAATCTTACGGTTGTATCGATGTTTTAGTTGATAAGTGATGATAAATTATAAATGATGTTTATTCCTGTAAGGTTTATTAAAACACTTGAACACGTCAATAATATGATGAAGTTCATGAGTGTTAATGATTTGAAAAACTTATTAAAACTCACTAATTCCAAAATTAAATCGAGTTACTTATAGTAGGAGTGCAAGTAATTAGTGGTGAATATTTGAAGGTTCCGCCAGCTATCAGGGCAAGCGGTCTGTTTGCCCACCCCTGGGTGGATGGGTGGATCACTATCACCCGCAACGCGTTTTAAAGTATTAACGTCTGCAAACTTTATTATGATAAATGAGATTCTGTGTGGAAGTTGCGAGACTTCTAAATGAAAATAATTACAGAATTAGTCAGATCTTCATTAGATATAACTTATTTTGATTTAATCTTTCATAATAACCAGTCGTAAATTAACAATACTTAAAACGTTGCGAAACAATAATCGCATATTATACTAGATGTGATAACAATAAAACTTGTTTAGTGCAGACTGCAAGGCAAAACACAAATCTCTAAGATATTTCTCATGCATTTGAACAACGGAAACACGATTTACGAATCATAAAAACGGCCTAGGACAAGTCGGAGGTAGGTACGTGTATGTTTATGAAATGTTTATTCAATGAGGGTTTTCGTGAAAATTTACGACACCAGTTGGCACCACTGTGACAAGAGGTCTTCCAATATAAAATATATGATGACGTTCATCATTCGATTCATTCACTCGTTCATCATTCAGTCATGACTAAAGAAAATATAGGCTCTTTGACAGATGCCTGGAACTGACGTGTCAGGGTTTTCTGAAATGACGTTCGCTAGGTGGCAACCTAGCGAACGTCATTTCAGAAAACCCTCATTTATTTATGTAGATCTTATACCTATGACACTTTTACGCGTCAATATGTTAAAATCTAGTTGGCGCCTACATTACCTAGCTGACCCCTGACGAAATGCCGTAACAAACTCAGAGGATGACCTCTAAGTTTGTTTGTCTAGTTTGTCCAAATATTACAATTAATAGGATTTTATGTCTGGTCAAGCCTTTTGTAGAAAGAGTCATTACAGCTTTGAGTTGACCTGTCACAATAGACGGCAAGCATACAATAAGGTTATATACAATGAGTGTCCTGTTAATCTGTGAAAATTTAAAAAACCCTTTTAAGTTTAAGCAGGATTTCTTTTTTAATTGCAGCCGTACTACTTTCATTTGTTTGTATCCGGCTTCCGGCCAGGAACAATTGCTCTCACTCTAGTATGCTTAACACACTCGATTTATAAAATTTTGATTCATATAATAGATGCCTATTTTGCAAGTAAATTAGCTTAAACATATTTTTTTTTTATAAGAGTTCACAGATAAAATAATCTTCAGTATTTCTAATTGATATTATTATGACTGGTAGTCGTGTGTAATAATTTCTATATGTTTTTTCGTTTAAATACTTCAACTGAAAAATATGTATATAATGTAGGTACTGTGTTTTATAATCTAGCTTACCCGATAGACGTCGCAATGTCCAAATAAAAAAAAAATGTACTTTCAGATTTTTGCGAATTTGTCAATTTCCGAGCAACTTTTTCAGATTTTCTTTCCCTAAAAACCTTATTCGGATTATTATGAACATTAAAAAAAATTACCAAATCCAAAAAAAAAACCAAATCGGTCCTGCCGTCTTCAAGTGATGCGCTTACCAACGAAAAGCATTTAATTTTTATATAAATGAATTAGTTAAGTTTAAGTATACAACTGTACACTATTTACATACTTTTTTCTTTATACTAAAGGGCCACTTCCAGCCGTGGCGGCTGCGGATAATTTTAATTGGGCGATTCTTATTTTCCTTCTTCAAAACTTGTAGAGCTAAAGTAGTCTGTACCAACCAGTTTCTGAACCTTTTATAAAGTAGTTGGTTCTTTTTCACTGAAAACTCAACTATTACTATAGTTCGACTTTTAATCAGCTGCAGTAAAATGACACTTCTTAATAACTCATTTCGGACTGAGTTTAGAGATATGCATGTCAAATAAGTTTCGTTTGTTACACTATTCTGTACTAGAAAAACAAGATTTGGTTGATGGCCGCAAAGAAAAAGACGCCAATTTCAATCATCTAAGTAACACATAACCTGTCATTTTACTGCAGCTAATTAAAAGTTCGACTGTAGAAAACGTTTTCGTTAATCCATACATAGCATAAAACAAAGTCGTCTTTCTTTTCTGTTTGTATGACCAATTAGATCTTCGGATTTGAATACAGTTTATGCAGTTTTTATTAATAGAAAACAAACAGCTCATTTCTAAAATTAAATGTCAGTCAACAACATCCATCGGTTTCTTACTAAACTTCAACTATATCCGACGATCCTGCATACTTATCTCTTTAGTTGACTGTACATAATACTCACCTACACGATGCAATCGTAAAAAAACATAGTAAAGATTCAACTGCGCCCAATTAACTTTTTTCTGTTCGCAAACCAGATAGATAGAAGATTTAATTGGGAACAGGAAGCAAAGCGAGAGACTATGCAACGTAATTTATCAAGAGGATTATGCTAAGATCCAATACACGTGCTCGAATCGTTTGTTCTCCGATTCTTCACACCGCCAACGATTAATTTTTTCCACATGTACAACAAAATTATGCTGTTACGGGACAAAATGATATTCTGTTCAGCGGAATGATATTCCGACGCGCATCGGTTCCGTGCAAATCGAGTCCGAGTTTGATAACTCGATTGCATTTTAAATGCTTCGGTGTATCGGACGCGGATGGGGTGGTCGGGTGACGGCACTACAGAGGATTTTTCGCAGAAAGTCTAGCTTGAGAGATCATGTAGGAACAACTAAATAATCTGAGGATACTAACCATGCAGTGGCGAAGGTACAGACGCCAGCACATCAACCTACCCGAAACTGTAAAATTTTTCCAATCAACTTTGAACCTTATGCTTTAGCGAT
The DNA here is from genome assembly GCA_927399505.1 of Luperina testacea. Lineage (NCBI taxonomy): Eukaryota > Metazoa > Arthropoda > Insecta > Lepidoptera > Noctuidae > Luperina > Luperina testacea. The sequence goes on along the minus strand of OV656763.1, from coordinate 6,552,217 downwards.
AAAGTTGAAAATCTGTTAAAGATATTTGACAGATTGTAGTAGGTTGATGTGCTGGCGTCTGTACCATGCAACTCGATTCTCACCGGCTTCCCTTCGAAAATTCAGAATGATGATGAATTGACTATATAGTCAATTCATCACTGAAATATAACCATATTATACTGTAGGTATTTAATACACCATACAATTAAAACATTGCAAAACGCCTACATGCGTTTTTTTTGCTCCGGCTTATCTCTTTCATAAATTCACCCTTCGCCACTGCTATTAACAACAACTAATATTTACGCAATAACTAGCAATAAGCGTAGACATAAAGCGTAGGCACTTAACTTCGTTTTTGGAGGAAAGCTAAGATGGTCATGTATGGGGGATGTGAGGAGCATTAATAAACCTTTCTCTGTCGTTTTGAAGAACATAGATTCATGAATCAGGTTACAATTTTTTTTTTTTGAGCTGTTGTTATGGTCCGTCTCAACGAATTGTTAATTCAGACTATTTTTATCGAACTATACTTTTCTGACGAATAAAAATCCGATATGAATTAGGAATCTCGGCAATCCGAGACACGTGTTGAGCCTCATAGAATGGACCTTCTGCACTTCGGTCGTTCTAGTAACATGTAGACGGGAGGGGGTGTCGACACGCCGCGGTACGGAGAGGGGGTTACGTTAAAAAATCAACGCCCATTCACATTCAGCCGTAGTAAAATGCAATATGATTACATTCACAGGTTCATTTTTATTAAATTGAATGAAATCTGTTTCAACTTGATTTCTTTTCTGTAAAATATTTTCAACTGCATTTAAAAGGGGTGTCTGAACTTTTTCTCTTTTAATTTTTGTGGAAGTACCTACTGTTTAAAACTACCAGTATTTCTTTAGTTTCTGGACCACTTTTGATTTTATTAGCCAGTGTATGACAATATACCCAAATTAACTAATGATGTTTATTGTAATGTGCTCGTTAAAATTATGAAACATTTCTTTACTGGGGTTTTTAAGGGTTTATTTTTTACACACACGTCACTTAACCAAACTATTAGAGTGTGTTAACCGTAAACGGTCTAAACATTTTGTAAGTTTTATTTTTCAACAGTGAAGGAAAACAGTAAGTATCTACATGAATTTCGTAAATAATAAACATTAATGTCTTGAGAACGTTGCGGCTACCGCCATCTGTCGGCGGGCGCTTGTACTGGTACAGTCAGCAAGTTGAGTTTTTTTAATAACGGTTTTTATTTATTTTTTTATTTGTGAATTGCTTTTTTGTGAGTTAATTGATTTTCTGTAGGTATTTTGAGCGGCTCGTGACTAAATAATAACAGCCGCACAGGTCGATCGATCAGGTTAAGCTACGCTTGCCGCGGTTGGTCTGTGGATGGGTGACCATCTTTACATACCGTGACCCCTCCGTGCCTCGGAAAGCACGTTAAGCCGTCGGTTCCAGCTGTCATTCGTAGATCTTTGACAGTCGTTACGGGTAGTCAGAAATCCGAAAGTCTGACAACCAGTCTTACCAAGGGGTATCGTATTACCCAGTAATTGGGTTGTGGAAGTCAGATAGGCAATCGCTTCATGTAAAATACAGGTATTCAACTGCACCCGGTTAGACTGGAAGCCGACCCCTACATAGTTGGGAAAAGGCTAGGCAGATGATTTTGTTTTCTCTTCTACTCTTACACACGTTGTCTGCTCTCTCTTTATCTACTCTTCTATCGCAGGTATGCTGGAAGAGATTTCTTTAGAAATAAGCATCACCTTAATACGTACTTTTCAATTCCGTTCTTCTTCCCTGTTTATATGTGTGTGCATAAATGGTTAAACAAAATAGTTAAATAAAGAAAAACAATTCACTAAAAATATCATAATGCACATAAAAACAGATAGATTATGACAGATGATGTTAACTTTGTATTGTTACGATGTGTTCGTTCGTCTCGTCGTCGATGCGAAAGGATGCGTACGTCGTTCCATACTTTGCTCTCTTTTTATATGGACAAACTGTCGAACGCCGTCGATCAATGTGTCCTCACCCTAAGCCCACATTTTAATTATCGAAACGCCGCGCCGATACCTACCACGTTCGTTCACACAACGCACCTCATCTCTCGAACACGTCAACGCGATCAACACCGTTTTTATTCCCGTTTCGGCGCCGGACGATCAACGGACAGAGCCGGTTATAGTCGAACAACAGGTGGTAATTATCGGATAAATATTTAATACGTTAGGGTTTGTGAACTGACTTGGCTTAGCTGAATTATTTATGATGTAGGTTGCTGTTGCCAAGAAATACCAAGCATTGATATGAAGCTTTGCTTTTCAATTGGTTGCTATAATTTAAACACAAAGATTCATTAATTGGGCATTTTGTAAAAACCCTAGCACCTAAGGCTCCTTGTAATCTGCTACTACCTAGCTTTTGTTTTTATATTGTACCGTATTTTATTTTCTGAACTAAATAAAGTTTTATTTTATTTATTCATTGCTCATTTATCTTTAAAAAAAAAACTTATAATAATAGTTGTGTTCTAAAAATGTAAAGAGGTACTCGTACTTCGTAACAAAAGTTGATAGAAAACTTTTAAAAAATTAAACACGTGAAAAATTGGATCATAACTTACACACATAGAAACTTTAATTCATGTTTATAGAAATGAACATTTGTATTGTACAGTCAATGTACAGTTGTATACTCGTAATACCTGAATGAAACAAAAGAAAGTTTTCGTGATTTTTCAGCGATAACAACACGAATCTAACTTGGTTTTACCTGAACAATAGTAGCAGCTAGCGCCATCTACCCCGTTTGGCATGAACTACCGACAGGCCGTGGACACACTCAGGGACATGTATTCATAGTGATGATTGGCACTCGATTACCGATGCACAAAATACCTACATTAGGTAATGTGTACCAACTTTACCTGCATTTTGAAATTTTTCAGTAAACAACGAGGATTTTCATTTTCTATTGAAAGTTTTAGGGTAGCAAAAACGGAAGATTCAAAATAGTAAATAACCAGTGAAAGTGAGTTTAATTCCCGGTTAAGGTGTTTCCGAAATTTTTACTTTTGTTGTAATTTTTTTGTGAAACGAGCAAGTCAGCAAGGTACCCGACAATTGAAATTTCAGCCGCACCGGCACACAGCTCAATCACGCTATTCCTCATAAAGTTAGCCGTAGAAGTTAGTGACAGTTTAAACTAGTTAAAATTTCACTTCACTGGCTGCAAAATCGCCTAGTCTAAGCCTGTGGTTTGGGTGATGGTGAAATCTAGCAGTATCTCTACATCACCCTAATATAAATTTGATTTTAAGGTGAAAGCGCCAGGATGGCGAAACATTTTTCAATACAACTAGGTACGAGTATCTACATACTCTAAGCGTAATTGAATTAATGTTTCATGATATCATGACATTCGTGGCAAATTCTAACTTAGAAAGTTGAATTTATAGTTCTGTTCTAATGATGGTTATAATTCTGTAAACACAATATATTAGTTACTGTCGCGAATCATGTTTTCATCAACACGAATCCTTCAAATTCATAAAAATGTAAGAGAATTTGAATTTCGCGGGATACCTTAGCGCATCCCCCTGATCTCTTCTAAACTATCTTGAACAACATTCGCTAATATAAAAAAAAAAACACTGGCACTCCGGTAATGCCGACAGAAGTGAAAACTTGAACAATTACGAGTGTATTTTGTGAATCGTCTTATAAACAAAACACGCGTGTTAAGGTGTGTTCCTTATTTTATAGGGTTTTTTGCAAATCAGGTATGATGACCAAAGTGACTGGTTTATTCTTCTCGTGAAAGGAATTTATTCAGATTTACAAATAAGCACACAGGATAGACTTCAGTTCGTGGTGTTGGTCGCGGCAGTGGTAAGAGAAGCAAGCCGCTCGCATAGAGCTCGTCGTCAGTTATATATCCGTGGTTCAGCGCCATCTCGTCGTTGTTGGATGAACTACGTAGTTAGTACGCGAGGCCCTCGTAGTTCTTCCCGATGTGCATAGATGGCGCTGTCCTCAACAACGCGCGTCTTACGTTTTACGTCTGACGTTAGTACGCGAGGCCCTCGTAGTTCTTCCCGATGTGCATAGATGGCGCTGTCCTCAACAACGCGCATCTTACGTTTTACGTCTGACGTTTTACGTCTTACGAATTTTCGATCAGGGTCACGTGACCTGACGCGAATTTAGAAGTTTTTACCCATTCCAAAAAAAGTACACAGCGCCGCTAAAGAAGTTTTCACTTCAAAAAAACACACAAACAGAATACTTTGCCAACAATCACTAACATATCGGATATAAATTAAAACCGTGTACACCCCGAGGACAGCCGAACACATCCGAAGCGGGTATTTTTTTAATAGTCTTATAAACAAAACACGCGCGGTGCCGCTTGCGGTAACAGGGCCCGAGTTCAATGGTTTTTTCCCATCTCAAAAAATGCCCAACGTGCTTAAAAATGTTTTCACTTCAATATTGTAAACTTATCGTAGGTAGGTATAAGTCTCGCCAAAAAACAAGAACCAAGCGCAGTAGTAATTAGACTCTATCTTAATTGTATAATTATTTTTTTATATTAAATTTTTCTTTCCCAAAACTTTTTAAATTTACTTTAGTCCTAACTGACGCTACAGAACCAGCAAAGACATCGCCCTTGGGCTTCGTTACGAATGGAGTTTGAAGTTGGAGAAGTAAACGGAATAACATTGAAAACATGTAACTACTCTGTGCATATAATATATATATGTATAAACTCCTCGGTTTACCTTTTATGTGATCATAGTGTACCTAATTTATTTCTCTAACTATTTATATCTTATTTCCTAGTTTCTACCCTTTCTTACAGCCTACAAATCCTTTCCCAATGGCAAAAATGTCAACAAACAGACTTGCTACAGCCGAAAACGGAACACACTCTCCCCGCCATTAACTGACTTCGTAAACAATCATGAATCATCAATCAGGGTCGCTGGTGTTAACAGCAGTATACGCTCTTGTTGACAAACATACACTTACAACCTACAAACAGCACTACAGAGCAATTTTGAACCTTTTGGAAAAGACACAAGGTTGATGTGAAGAGGACTATGGTTTTATGCTACGCAATTTTCATGGGGAGTAATCGAACACCGTATTGTTTGTTAGGCAAGGTATGGCCTACCGGTCTCGTGATGATTTATGAATATGAAGCTAGTTGATTTTATATGTATGGCAGGAAAATATTGGATTTACATATTTTTTTACACTGTCATTCTGGGGAAAAGTGATGGAAGCGAAAAGCTTTTTAATAATGAATGTTTGTTAACGGACGTGATGCTGTTTGCCATTTGCGTTCTTTTTTACCAATAAAAAAGAACGCAAATGGCAAACAGCATCACGTCCGTTAACAAACATTCATTATTAAAAAGCTTTTCGCTTTACTTTAAAAGAGTTTACCCAAGTAAACTCTTTTAAAGTAAAATTCAATAGTGGAGTAATTAAGTACTTTGATTTTATTAATGCCTATGTCGCTTACAAGTTGTAGGGGGTTCAAATCCAAACCGGCACTTTATTTTGTGTACATTATTTCAACAGCATAGCTCTCAAAACGGTGAAGGAAAACATCGTGAGAAAACCGGCATGCCTTAGAACCAAAAAATTTGATTACATGTAACATCCACCAACCCGCACTGGGCCCGTGTGGTGGATTGTGGCCCACTCCCTTTTTTTTTTCAGGATGGGAAATCATCAAATGACCCCCCCTCCTGCTCTGGATGGAGCGCAAGGGAGTGTCAGACTCTTACTGACTAAAACCCGCCCGTGTTCCTTCCTTAGCCCATTATGTTCCGGGCCAGCGGTAACCCTTTCGGACAATCCCGCTGACCGTGGCCCACTCCCTCTCACAGAAAGAGAAGGCCTGTGTCCCAGCAGTAACTTAAAATATAAACAGTCCTGTGCCAATTACAAAAATTATACCTAGAAAGGTCAAACAGCGGTGCTATTCTTTAAAAATCTCACTGTGAAAACTTAGGTGAAGTGAGCGTGGAGTGAGCTGTCAATAGTATCAATTCCCAGCAAAAACAAATTCACATCACCTAAGTTTTCACGGTGAGATTTTTACAGAATGGACCGGCAGAATATTATTATTATAGGGGTGCCCACATTATGACAAGACAAAATATAAAAGAAAATCACCGCTGCCCTCACTTTAAACAGCATTATAAATTCACAACACCAAAACGCGATTCCATTAAAAAGACATTTTGACATCCTTCCCATTCTTTTCCTTACATTAGCCCCACCAGAATACATAGGCCCTCGTCTATTGAAAAATCTCTTGTTGTTAAAGACCACGTAATATTTGGTAGGTGCAGGGGTAATCAACAGTTGAGTCAATCAATCAAGGTGGGGGCTACACGATCGAAGGTTGATGGCCCAGGGATCTGATAGTCTTTTGTTCAAATGCTGTTATTGTTTGGCGATGTTGCGACAAGACGATCAATTTTGGTATCGGACAGTTTAAAGTCGATGTTTTTAATATAATGTATGAATGGAATGTATAAGTACTTGTTGAATTTACACCTCCAAATCTAAATTCTATTCAACAAAATTCAAGTACTCGTCAATACGAGAACTTGAATTTTGTTGAATAGAATTTTGAATGGATGAATGTACACATACCTCAACAAACACAAACAACACATACATACATTGTTACATTAACTTTTAAAACAAGATGAAAGTTTGAAGAAGAAAGAATAAAAAAAGTAGTTAGGTAAGTGATAAATAGGTAGAAGAAAACTATATAAAATTGGCAAGTCAAAAAAATATTTTTTTATTTTGCTACTACTTAATTTCTTATTTTTATGAATGTCTTAAATTAAGTCATTTCTTATCTTTAATAAATATATTTTTATGTAATACATATATCGGAACCGTAATTCGATAGGTATTTGAATTGAGTACCTATTATATAATAGGTACTTATACCTATTTTATCATTCACAAATAACCATTCAAAAATGGCAAACTTTTCGACTGAAAGCCGGAACTCTCGCCATTCTCAAACAAGGCAGAACTCTGTGAGCACAAGTTAAATTACATCGGCACTCTGCAAGCTACACGCAGGCTGCACTCAACATTCTTCAGCTACAGATAACAATAGCAACTATTAAGAGAACAATGTTTGAAAACTGGGAACAAAACATCGAAGTTGAACATTCTAGCCTTTGAAAGCGGTTTAAAGTGCTTTAGTTTTTATAATAATTTTACGCCCGTGTTTCAGTGACTAAAAATATTTCTAAGGGAAAAAATCTTGTATAGAGTGTGGAAACCACTATAGAGGTATGAGGAACAGGGTGTAAAGTTCACTCATACTCTATAGAAAAGGGAGGATCCTCCGACCAGACGGGTGTTGTGTCTGGCGGGCAACTGCCCGTTGATTCATGTCGGGCCGTTGTATCTATGCTAGTTGCGCGGTAAACTCTGCTTGCGCGATGCAGGATTTGCGTGACATCAGTATGACGCGTTGTTTGTATGTGGCGTTGTAGATACCGCTACACCACATTACATTAAATTATACCACATATTTGTTATCGCCTTTTTTAAGGATATACAAAAACCGGCTAAGTGCGAGTCAGACTCGCACATGAAGGGTTCCGAACCACAAGACATAAACGCCGAAAAAACGTTTCTTTTACACCTCTTTAAATTTTAACTTTATTTTATTTTTATTATTTGTTACTGTGTAACAAATAAATTTGTGTACTGTACACCTTTGCTTAACCCTTAGGGGTATTTTATGTGTGAAAATGGAAATTTAGTATCACAGATTATATTAAATTGAACCTCATATTGAATATTTACCCCATGTTGCGGTATGAATGTAAAAACACTCTAACGGAATGGTTAAAATAAAATGTATGACGAAATTGAACTTATATTAACCAGAATATGCTAATGAATAATCTGTACCCAATCATAACATACATCAGCAGTGCGATTCTGTAACGATCTCACCGTGAAAACTTAGGTGAAGTGAGCGTGGAGTGAGCTGTCAATAGTGACAATTCCTAGCAAAAACAAACTCACATAACCTAAGTTTTCACGGTGAGATTTTTACAGAATACACCGGCAGTTAATCAATCATCAACACACACACACCTACTCACGCCCACACACCCCACGCATTCACCACCACACACTCAAACACTACACATACCTGAACATGCTACAACAATTTTGTAACATCCTAGAAACTAAACTTTTTCTTTTCTTTTTCTTTTAATTATACTTATCTCAACATTGTAGATAGTAAACCCATGGAAAGTTAACCCCAACGAAGTAACCCCATCACAAGTATCCTTATAACTTACCGGGGCTACCTCAATTTTGTGCTGTAGAACAATTGTATGAGAAAAAATAAAAACCTTTTTTTACAGAACAACCGCATTCAAATGTTGCATCTGTTTCTCAAAGTTGCCCGTCCAAAGCAACAGCTTATTAAATGTCCTAATAAATTACTCCCAGAACAATATAAACTCCGAGTATCATGTTCTTGTGTATTGGCTTGGCACGTAGTGATGCACTGCTCTCTTAATAGTTGTCTCTGGCGAGGGGCCAGTAGAACCACATGTGAGTCTTTAAGTCCATATGGTTCAGTTGATATTGGGGAACGTGCCATACGTATAGTGGAGGGGAAAGTAGGAGTAGTAGATAAGTACCTACATCACTCGTGTTGGCATATCCCTGGCTGGAGGCTTTGAGTTCTCTCAAGGCAGCCGCAGGATTGTCCGGTTAAGTAGTCACGACCTCTCAAGGTCAACTACGAGATGCCATATTATAAAAAAAAAAAAAAAAACGTGTTGGCACATTAAAATGATGTAAGATTGGTAGCAAGCCTGACAGTCAAGGTCACACCAGACAAACTACGAAGCAAATTAAGGTGACTATCAAGGAACATGAGTATGAGTGTTCATAGGATCATCAAATCAGCCCTTTAGGCACTTAAAAACGAATGGTTGCTCTGTTAGTGCCCATACGTATATGAGCTACATGCGTCAACAGTAGAGCAACTGTGTCGGCGACAGACGTCGACGCGTCGGCGACTGCAGTTACCTGTGTTGCAGTTGATACGTGTTGCTCGTATGTATGCAAACTTAAACAAAACACTCTTGTCTTCACTTGTGGAACCATAATATGAGAAGATTTGTAGTGCCCACTTCTAATAATTATTATGGTCGAAGGTGTAGAATTTTTTTAGTTCCAACTATTTTTAATAACCTTCCAGTCGATATAAACAGTTGTATCACAAAAACCGCTTTTAAAAATAAAATACATAAGTATCTCCTTAATATTTTTTGTCAAAACCTCACTGCAGAGAATATCTGAAAAATTTAATAAAAATGTCTGTTTTTTTTTATTAACCTGTATGTGAAAAAGTGTCATTATAAAAATAAAATATGTATGTTAGTATTTAGAAAAAAAAAAGGAGCTACGTCTGCCAACAAACTGCTTTGCAGTTTGGCGGAGGTAAATATATTTTGTAAAAAATAATTCTGTGAATAAACACTTTTTCATTTTCATTTTCATTTTTTTTTTTCAACTGATAAGATGATCGGTTGATGATGAAGGATTTTTATGAGTGAAAATTTACCACTTATAATTTGCTTATAGCACATGATTGGAAGCGTAAGGAACAACCAATGACTAGTACCAAAATAAATTTTAAAATATAATTAAATCTATAATTTAAAATTATTTACAAAGTTTTGATTTCGTCGTTGACTCTTTGAAATAAAAATTAATAACATTATTTATCTACTATTTATCATACAACTGTATAAATAAAAAAAAGTAATTTAAAAAATTAAAAAACCCGACTGCGTAAAAACTTAAGTTAATAAAAAAAACAGAAAAGCTAAAAACAAGCCCATTTTAAATTAAATTAAAGTTGGAAGCAGGCGGGACCCATTTGAATTTGAAAATATAATAAAAATGGTATGGGTCCCGCCTGCTTCCAACTTTAATTTAATTTAAAATGGGCTTGTTTTTAGCTTTTCTATTTTTTTATTAACTTAAGTTTTTACGCAGTCGGGTATTTTAATTTTTTAAATTACTTTTTTTTATTTCCAGCTTTTTAGTTTACAAAATAATGTGATTGTAATAAATATTGTAATATCGCAGACGATTTAGTTCTTGGTACGGGTTTTTTTAAGATTTGTCACTTTGAATTACTTTGAACCATATAAGTTGTATATATTTTTGTAATCGCTTTTTAAAACCCTTTATTTTGATACCCCAATCGATAGGTTTTGAGAAAAAATAAAAATTTGAAGATATAATATGGCGCCAAAAATCGGCCATTTTATTTTTTTTTTTCAAATTTGATATACCCAGTGTCACTCTCACAGTAAATACGAATCTAATGACACCTCTCAAGCTAAAATCCATCGAGCCGTTCAGGCTGCAGAGCGTGCCAAACAATTATACATACATACATACTCTCGAAAAACATAACCCTCCTTCTGGCGCAGTCGGGTAAAAATGTATCAATACTTTAAAATTTCAAATACAAAAACTCACTGACAAGCGAAATGCTAAAACGTTCGCTAATGAGACCGCAAGAGCTAAGTGCTGGCTTGAACCAAAAGAGCAAATACAATCATCGTCTGCGAAAGAAAGAAAAAAAATACGGAGCTCGTCAGTTCACATGCCCTGCACGTAACAAATAATTATGTCAGGAGGTTAATATGTTATTACTCGCATAAACTCCTAACAAGCTTACCTACTATTAATTTATTGTTTGTTTGTGTTTCTTATACATTTTCCTGTTTATATCAAGCCATACATTCATAACATCTTATGGACCATGTTTCACAAGACAAATTAAAAATGAATCGTACTTACGTCTAACTTATCTGCTAAATAAGTAAACCGGAACTTATCCGGAGACAACGAAACAGGCCATAACGAAGTTTAAAGCCGTTTAAAATTAACAAAAAAGACAAAACATCAAACGAATTTCTCACAAAAACTATGTCACGGAGTTCACGGCTGCGTTCATACAACGCTGCTAGCGCCATCTAGCGGTACTTTCCCAGAACTACCCAACAAAATGTTCTAATAAACTTTTCTAAGTTAATCAATCTGACTAGCCTTTTTCCTACTATGTTGGGTTTGCCTTCCATTGTAACCGGGTGCAGCTGAATACATGGAGCGACTGCCTATCTGACCTCCACAACCCAGTAACTAGGTAATACGATACCCCTTGGTAAAACTGACTGTGTTTTGGTCTCCTGACTACCCGTAACGACTATCAAAGATCTGCGATTGACAGCTGGAACCACAGACTTTCGATTTATCCGTGTGGCTGTCATCATTTAACCATGAGCCTTTGTAATAAACTTTTCTTAGAAACTTTTAAAATCTTGAGCTGTAAGAACTAACCAGGCGCTAAGCGGCACGTAGTTTGTAATACGTTTCTCAGTTAGCGTGCCGTTGACTTGAACTTGCAAATTACCTCCATCGGTTTACTTTTAATTACTACGAGTATAATATTCAATTGTTTGGCTTGGTAAGCGGTATTTCACACAAAATTATAATGAACTGGGAGATTTAAGAGTTAAGAAGGATTTAGTTAATTAGTTGATTATGAAAGAAGTGGGGCTTTGAGAATATCTCCTTTTTTGTTTTTTGAAGATTTAATTTTGTGTGGGTTTTTGGTTGATAGACCTTTAATGGTCCTTTTTGGTTGATAATTAGTCCATTGCTGTTACAACCGCATGTTACAAAATTTTGTTTCAGTGCGGTTAGTGTAAGTGCTCAGGTGCGATTCGTCCAAGTGCGGTTCAGATCAGTGCTCTGAGTGGAATACCTCGTAATATTTTTCAATACAATTTAGGGGCCCGTGGCTAAATAATAACAGCCGTACAGATCGATCGATCAGGTTAATCTACGCTTGCCATGGTTGGCCTGTGAATGGGTGACTTGATGATCTTTACATACCGAGACCCCTCCGTGCCTCGGAAAGCACGTTAAGCCGTTGGTCCCGGCAGTCATTCGCGGATCTTTTACAGTCGTTACGGGTAGTCTTAAACCCGAGGGTCTGACAACCAGTCTTACCAAGGGGTATCGTATTACCCAGTAATTGGGTTGTGGAGGTCAGGTTGGCAGTCGCTCCATGTAAAATATTAGTATTCAGCTGCATCCGGTTAGACTTTTCAGTCTAACCGGATGCAGCTGAATACTAATATTCCGACCGAACCGACCAACCGACCGACCGACCTCAACATAGTTGGGAAAAGGCTAGGCAGATGATGACAATATAGTTCGTAATAGAATTGAAAATACAAATTTCAGTATCATCACACTAATATTATAAAGGCGAAAGTTTGTGAGTGTGTGTGTGTGTGGGGGGGGGGGGGGTTGTGTGTGTGTGTATGTGTGTTTATATGTTTGTTACTACTTCACGCTCAAACGGCTGGACCAATTCTGATAAAATTTTGTATAGAGGTAGCTGACACCCTGAATTAACATAATATAGGCTACTTTTATCCCGATATTCCCACGGGATCGACATTTACGCGAGTGAATAATATGATCATAAATAATTCTTGCACGCTATATTGTCGTTGATTGAATAAAATACTTCAATATTATAATACTGACTATTAAACTAACTAACTATTTAACTACTAGCAGTGCCCCGCGGTATTACCCGCATAATTGTCGATCCCGTGGGAATATCGGGATAAAAACTATCCTATGTCCTTCCTTCCCCGGGATGCAATCTATCTCTCTGCCAAATTTTGTCGAAATCCGTTCAGTGGTTTAGGCGTGAAAAGGTTACATACAAACAGACAGGCAGACAGATAGACAGACAGACAGAGTTACTTTCGAATTTAAAATGATAAGATTGACTATTTAATGTACCTACTCGTACCTTCGTGCAACTATGTAAATTGTCCACATTACGTACGTTTCAAACATGTTACAAGTTGACATTATTTGCATTATTTTAATATCCCTCTATATAATTGTAATAAAAAAAAACTTATTAGCTAGAGTAAACTGAAATAATAAGTAACAGTTTGTAAATAGCACTTACATACAAGACATCCATTTTGAAACAATCTAAAAATCCATGTTCAAAAATTCAACTCAAGCCTTGCCCCACCAGTAGCAATCATCAAACATTCAACTCAAATTAACAAAGGGGTCCAGTGTTTCCACCAATTAATTTAATCAGAACAAAATAAACATATCAGAAACGGCCGCAAGCGAGTTCAATTCAGTTTTGATACGCTAAACGGCCGTCGGGACGGCCTGCTTGCCGGATCGGCGCGTAATAAACCCGTCGCGGCCGTTTATTACTGCCAATTACACGGGCCGCGCGGTTGCCACCCCTGCATTCGTAAGACTGTGTGTTTAGGAGTAAAGCGAAGCGAGTAGCTGAGCGATAAAATTATACAAAATATTGTAAAATATTAAAAAAAGGTGGGATTTGTTTCCCATTTATCTCCATATGAAAATACCTTTTGGAAGGGGCGACTAGAATCAATTAATTTTTTTGATTCGTAAATTCGCAATCTTAAGTTAGACTTTTATCCAAACATAAAGATAAATTGACAATTTCTTACTTAACTAATTTTTAATCAGTCAAACTTAACTCTTATCTCATCTTATCTCTTACTAATAATAAAAGTTTTGTTTGTTTGGATCTCTGGAACCACCAGACAGATTTGAAAAATTCTTTTTGCGTTTGATAGACCAATTCTTGAGGAAAGCTATAGCAGGATTTAAAATCACACTAGGACTTAAGAAGCCAAGCAAATAGAAACAAAGTCAGAATAAAACGCTAAGCGCAAAAGAAGTAGTAGCGTCGATAGGCGTTGCGATGCGACGGGCGGGTCAAAGGAACAAGAAATTTCACGCGGACAAAGTCGCGAGCAGAAGCTAGTGATAGCTAGTATTTTTTTAATTACACTGGCAACGTGCTTATTATCCCTGCATTCATAAAGCCATGGACATAGAAGCAAGCGAAGCGGGTAGCAGAGCGGGTTTATAATGATTTTATGTTGTCACTTTAGACAAAAAGAAGGATACATCCTGAAAAAAAATCCACCTTTTAAGGCAGATTTTTTTTTCTTACCGACGAAAAATTTCTACCCAAGGGGTTAAGATTGATGTGCTGGATGCATGGTTATAGTTTGCGCGTCGATATCCCTCTCACACTGTATTAATGCAAGGTATAAATACCAATACACCATAGCAATACACTTAACCCACAGTCCTCTAGAGATACTAACAAGATAGTCGTCTATTCTTAGTATATAATGTAACACATACAATGGTTACACAGTTGTTACATGGATTTGCTATTCGGCCATTCGTCCGCAAACACATTAGGTATTGATATTCAATAACGTGGGCCGCACATTTGCCACCCCTGCATTTATAAGACTATGTTTATAGGAGTGAGCGAAGCGGGTAGAAGAATGATTTTTTTTTATAAATGTGCACGGGCTCTGCAGTTGACTCCCGCGAATTCGTAAGGTCGTGTGTATAGGAATCAAGTGGAGCGGGTACTAGAGCGATTTGATAATTCTTGGTTAAGAAATCGATCCCAGAACATTAGGTCAGCAATCTGTTTAATATTGTAAAATAAAAATAACATGTACACACAATAAGACCTTTGATAAGACTACGAAAATGTATGAAAAAATGGAAACTTCCCATTTCTTAATCTATAATAAGCTAAAAGGTACAAACAATAATCAGATATAAAATAAGAGTTTCTTGTGCGTTCTTTCCCATAGAGATCTACGTTTTGGAACGAGTGACTAGCTTCTACTGTCTGACTAACTGACCGACTCGTTGTCGAAAAAGAATTATCTAATTTGGTGCAGTCATTCGGAAGTTATGCACGTACAGAAATTTTGGCGACTTTGTTTTATACTAGGGTTTATCTTAAACCCATTTAAATAACACGCTCCAAAAGACATTGGAACCGGGAAACATCACCATATGAACAGATACAGATAGAAACAAACATGTGCGTCAGAGCGCATGCGACTGCTGCATTACTGACTTCATTATACCATTCATACGCTTCGGGAAGCCCTGTCTGTGATCTCAACTCAATGCACCGTAATGCAAACCTAACTTGAATTTATTCTGCGGCAATGTGAACTGTGTTTATGTGGGATGTCTGGAAATAGTTGCATACAGTATGGAAACCACATAATATGCAATAAATTATATCACATACCTGTTATCACCTTTTCTGACGATAAAAAAAAATTAACGAAATCGGTCGCAAAAAAAAAGTCAACTGTTCCCTACATTTATGTTCGCATAACTCGTCAAAATGTAGGGAACTGCTGTTTTTTTTTCGCGACCGATTTCTTTATTTTTTTGTATATCGTCAGAAAAAGGGATAACAATTGTTTGGTATAATTTATTGCATAAAATATGGGTTTCCATACTGTATACAGTATGGAAACCCATAAAAAATGAAAAAAAAAATGAAATAAAATGAAATTACGAAATGAAAAAAAAAAAGAAAATGAAATTACTCTTCTCGTATACGAGAAGAGTAATTTTACGTTTTTGTAAAGAATTTACGAAAATAGTTGCATATTGCGGTCATTTTGACCGCCTTCAAAGTAAGGAGACTTTGAATCTAGCGGGAGAACCTATTGCCATCTACCGGGCACAAATCCAGACTCTACTACTACTGAGCTGCTACTGAGGAATTCCAGATGGAAAAATCCAATAACACTTTTGCCCAACACGGGAATCGAACCCAGGACCTCATGCTCAGTAGTACCGCTTGCGACCACTAGACGGAACAGTATTTTTATTATAATCAGTACGTATTCGTTGACAGCATTAACATCTATGTATAGAATCTATTAACATCACTCTAAACACACATTTTATTAGCATTTCCTATAGTAATTTTTGTGTAATTGATGAAAAACTTGGCGCAGTCAAGCATCCAGATTCAATCGCGTTAGTTATATATGATTTACTAGTAATAGTAAAAGCAATTAATACAAAATTATCTAAAAACAATGTAGCGCTACGACGATGTGCTACACCGCTACGACGATGTGTTACACCGCTACGACGATGTGCGACACCGCTACAACGATGTGCTACACCGCTACGACGATGTGCTACACCACTACGACGATGTGGTACACCGCTACGACGATGTGCTACGGTGCTACGAGATTGCTACACTAACGTAGCTCTTAACCACACTGATTACCACCAAATAATTTTGTTTCTGATTGATTAGTTTTATTCATCTAACATAACAAAATAGATAAATGACATTTAATGTAGTGTTCAAACTGTTTATTTTTATTATGAACAGTAGCTTATGAAAGATAAAAGAACGATCAATACGCCAAAACTTTAGCTACCACAAAATAAAATTACGTTTAATTTTGTCCGAACATAAAAACTTCTTATAAAAAAGTCATGTGGCCGATGGAATTGCCCACCGGCAAAGATGACGAACTTCCGTACAAAGTTCCATCCTGTATTAAACCAGGGGATGAATATTCAAAAATCCTCCCTTAGTGCTCACCTTCGTTAGAAAAGGAACTCTTGTGCAAAATTTCAAATCCAGTGGTTTAGACTATTCAATGCTTGAAAGTGAATGAATGATATTTAGGAGATTCCTTTTCCGCTCCGCTGGCCGCGCCGCTCTCTAACACAACCCCTCCCTGCATCAAGATCTTCGCACGAGGCTTCTCTTGTGACCACCCACTATGCAATACAATACACTTTCACTCCCACCTTCACCAATGCTTGTCATATATTTTATCAATCACGTATTCACGTATCACGCTTGTATTCTCCAGAGGCGTAGGTAGATTAGTGAGTAGATTTCGCCAGAGATGATGAGCAGTCTAGGGTTTTAAAACAGTTTCTTGACACTTCTTTTAAGCTTCATATTTTGTTACTGTTTTGTTTAAAGTACTTGCTTCAATATAAAACATATTATTTTGATAATCCTGTAAATTTTCTTGTATCATAATTTTGTGTTATATGAAAATACCATGACTCAGAAGCATAGTTTAGCAAATAGGGTAAAATCTATTTAATATGTTTCATATAGGGAAAAAATGGGGGCCGAGAGGGGCCCATGGCTAAATAATAACAGACGCAAGGGTCCATCGATCAGGTTTAGCTAGGCTTGCCACGGATGGTCTGTGGGTGGGTGACCGTCTTTACATACCGAGACACCTCCGTGCCTAGGAAAGCACGTTAAGCCGTTAGTCCCGGCTGTCATTCGTGGATCTATGACAGTCGTTATAGGTAGTCAGAAGCCCGAAAGTCTGACAACCTGTCTTAACAAGGGTTATCGTATTACCCAGAAACTGGGTTGTGGAGGTCAGATAGGCAGTCGCTCCATGTAAAACACTGGTATTCGGCTGCATTTATTCGGTTAGACTGGAAGCTGACCCTAACATAGTTGGGAAAAGTCTAGGCAGATGATGGTGAAAATACCATAACTCATAAGCACAGTATAGCAACTACTGTAAAATCAATTTAATATGTTACATACAGGAAAAGAAATTAACCAGTGCTCAAACTGTAAACATGAATTCTGCGTATGAATCTAGAAATGTTTCGTCAGTATTTAAGAATAAATCAGCTATTTCATAGACACGGACAAAATGTAGGTAGGTATGGAACAACTAATATTTTCTTTTATAAACAACGAAAAATTTCTACTCTAGAATCGTCTGCAATCATATGCTAAACTCATTATTAAAGTTTGCACACTGGTTAATTCTTTTTCATCTATCTTGAGAGTCCCTATTTTTCTTAAACCAAATATTTTGACTTGTGGTGTAAGCAAAAATAGACTCGCAGTACGTATTGCAGCGTTACCTCTGAAGTTAAAACCTTCTTTTCTAATTAATACGTTTGGTCTGTCTGTCTGTTTGGTCTGTCTGTCTGGTTAATCTTTTGAAACAGAATTCAAATTTAGACATGACAAGCAAAAATATTTGATGGATATAAAAATCTTTAGTTGCGGAATAATTGAATTCATGACTCATGTCGGTTCTCAGAATTTATCGGTTCTAATATTAATGGAATCCTAGCACAAATATGTTTCCAAATTGCCGCAATAGTTTAAGTCAATCAAGTCGCCACAGAAATTGGTATAAGTGTTTCTTAGAATCTGGTGTAGAACCAGTTGAAAGTCTGCTTCCTGCTCGTTTTCCGGATACCGGGTTATCTATCAGGCTTGCTAGTCTAACAGGTGTCGCTATCGCCAGGCCAGCTGCATAGCACCTCTGTACTTCGAGACCGCATGACCTTTATGTTCCACGACACTTAAATATCGCATCACCAGCGGTTCCGTTGAAGTCTGCTGAACTTTGAGGCCACTTTCGCCAGAGTCCAGGAAACTACTAGCTTTACCTAATATTATTATTAACACTTAAGTGCTTAATACTGAAATGTAGTTATTCTTTCTTTATACTAGACCCTTTTTTAATCTGGACAACTTTGGTAATCTATTTTGATTGTATTCATTCTAAAACCTGTGCAAATAAGTGGCAACGAGCCTAAAAACCGGTAGCAATCGATTCGCTAGTTCGTAAACCAGCGTTATAAAAATTTTACCATCCAAGATACTAGACTACTGATACTCTCTACTGTTTTCTCGTGTTCCCATTACATTTTATATTTTACCTGTTACCTGTCCCACAACTGTTTTATAGTATTCGATTTTTTTACCCTTTTATATGTTTATTTCTCATACATTTTTATTAAAAAAATATACTTGTTTTATATGATCTTCTTTTATTCCGCTTTACTATGTATACCCATATTTCGCTGGTTACGAGTATATTGAATTTCCAACACAATGCCCTACCTGAGGATTGAATTACACTTAACAGTCGCACTTTCGACCGTTAGACCAACGATGGATGTCTTTCGTATTTTAAACAGTACTAATAAAACAACTGCTTTCTCGTCACCATGCTCCCTTCCTTAAATAAAGGTCTACGTCCACTTCTCGTGAGTAACATGCAACTATGTAAGCGTGAGACACTTTCCCTTTCACCGGCTATTAATGTACTGTGTTGCCATTCACGGCTAAAAATAATGTCTTGGAAATCGCGTGTGTAGACTAAAGGCTATATTTAGAGTTGCTGTTTTTATTTCATGTGTGGAGGAAATAAAATAGTGGGTGTTTGATAAGAAAATGCATTTTGAAATATTATGCCTATAAGTGTGCATACACATGAGTGATACACGTCAACAACAGAGGTAATTGTAGCCGTCGACAACTTGCCGCTCGTGTATTTGAGTACGGTGCTCAAATATACAATGACATGTTGTCGACAGCTGCAGTTGCCTCTGCTGTCGACGCGTGTTGCACGTATGTATGAGTACTAACACCAAAAGCTTAAACAGTACTTGTAGTAGATACTGTACTTTCCAGGAATACTATAGAAATTACAGAAACACCCAAATACAGAACAATATGTAGGCCACAAACCTAAACATTTTGTCCGAATAAAAATTGAACCCCGCAACCCGTAAATCTCTGTGTCAATCAAGCCGACAAACTGATTCTAGGATGTAACTAATCGAACGACCAAAACTTGTAATATCACTCGCCTCTTTTCGCTTCACTTTTATTCTTCATCGTCATTTTAGCCGAAAGACGTACACTGCTGGACATAAGCCTCCTACAGGCACCGCCACTTCGACGGGTTCTGTGCTTCCCGTATTGAGCGGATTCCTGCGGCCTTCACAAGGTCAATCTGTCCAACCCGTGGGAGGCCTTCCAAGGCTACGTCTTCCGGTACGCGGTCGCCACTCCAAAACCTTTCGGCCCAATCGGCCATCTGTTCTGCGAGCTATGTGCCCTGCCCACTGCCACTTAAGCTTCGCTTCACTCACAAGTTATTTCCTAACACTGTCAGTTCCCGCCTGAGCAAGTTTAAACTTTGGATTTGGAAGTACCGTGTTTGACGAATTTCACCGAATTTTATTGTTCGAGCGTATCGCCCTAGAAAATAAAATAACTACACACAAACCCTTCTGCTTAACCCATTAGATTATGTACTTAACTTATTAATAAAGGGACACGTTAAGTCGAAACCTTTTTATTTGCACCCGCCTGATGGCTATTTAATTACTTTGTAGCTTTGAAAGCTTTCGCAACTTTGAACTTGTTTGTGTTTTAAAATAATAACTTTAGAAAATTATATTCAAATAAAACTAAATCCAATGGAGCTAAATTAAAAGTAACTTAAACGATGCATTCTCACTCACTCCCTCTCACTGAGAGGAGGCCTGTGTCCCAGCAGTGGGAACATTATAGGCTGATGATGATGATGATGAAACGATGCATTACCATTAAGTATAGCTTTTGAGGTCTCGTCTAAATCTCATGTTTTTCAAAGGAATCTAATGTTTTAATCTCATTCCTCGTGTAGCGCAGTTTATTCCGCCAGTTACTCAACTGAACCGAGCGCTCGGCGCAACCTGGACAGTCATACCCAACACCTTATTTGACTGGACAATTCTTCCCTTACGGTGGTACAGCTTACGCGTTTGCGACCACCCTCCCACCAGAGTCCGGCATCAAGCAAGCAGTTTCGTCGATGCGTGGGAGTTCCAGTGCCTTAGGCATCTTCTGGGCACGCTTGTTCAATCATAGACCTCATCCATCGCTTTCCATCAGGCGTGTGAGGGCCCATTCAGTAATAAAAAAGGAAACTTACAGAAATAAAGTCATAATATAACACGCCTGTAATCCCGGAAGGGTGAGGCAGAGGTGTGTCTATAGTACACCAATTTTCGCCTTGATAGTGTCGCCATTGCGCCAGTTATGTTTAAGTCTCATGTAACAGGGAGCGAGACTATTGCCATCAATCTGGCACAAATCCAGACTCCAGACTGTTACTGAGACATGCTAGATGGAAAACCGAATAACACTCTTGACCAACACGGGAATCGAACCCAAGACCCCGTGCTAAGCAGTAGCGCTTGCGACCACTAAACCAACGAGGCAATCATCAGTCAGTCGAAAAAATCGGTTGTCTGTAAAGTCGGTTTACTGACGATAGTTGAACGTGACAACGTCATAAGAAAATACTGATGGAATAGTTGCATTGCATTTGTTAATATTCGCTTGCACTTCAAGCCGCCATGGAACGCTACAGAGCGAGGCCGCGAGGTAACGCTACATGAGTCATGTTTTTTTCGTGAGTGCAGCCAGCTTCATCAATTTATTAGACGTTGTCACGTCAAAAATAAAATAAATAAATGATTTGATTAAGCGCTTTTACGACGTACGGAAAATGTTCTTTACTAACTTTTTAGACCTTTGTATCCTGCTTATGCGTATGAAGTTTCATTAAAATCGGTTCATTCATTAAAAAAAAACAAAGGCTTGAAAGTTTGTATCAAATGCCGTATGTCGTAAACGCTCTTAATGATTTTGTATTTCAGAGACATTTTTATAAACTACATATTTTAACTCAACTTTTTCTCAATTCTCAATTCTTTATTGCTTACCACAATGTATGTAGTTGGTAGGGAACAAATTATATGAGCCACAATTATGGACCCTGTCGAGCACAGCATGTCACAGTAGGAGAGAGGAGAAAAGAACCCTGGGTGTTTAATGTGATACATTTTAATATTAGTCAAGTAGTTCAGTTATACTGTTTTATTAATACAGAATTGAATTTACGAATTATAATTATTGTTTTATAAATTATATAAATTTATTTATTTATTTATTTATTTGTTAACATTTTAAAACCATTTATTTTTTAAATTATTCATTATTGTTTTATTTACTTATTATTATTTTTATTAATTACGTAATTAATATTTATTATGCTTAAGGTAAGTTATTTATTGAACGAAATTTTATTCTTCGTTTTTTTTTACCTTTGTTTTAGGCTTGTCTTTAATAGTAAATATTTGTAGATACAAATAGATAGTTATGAAGTTACTTACAATTTATCACTTAAGTATTCGCTTATACTGTAGTAGCATTTGCTTACAAGGAAAAGCTTCAATTTATTAATAAAGATGTTATATTTAATGACTCATCAATTGGTACACTATAATATATTTTACTACTACGCTTTAAAATTTAAAATATATTGGCACGAGATTGTCCATTTAATCAACTTCGATTTGATACCTCGGCGAACGGTGTTGAAAGCCAAAAACAAATGTGCCACCAGATTTACCCGTTTTCGTAAATATTTAATGAAAGGTTGGAAACTGTCGGACGCTACGTGGGTATTAATATGGCTCGCATACTGCCTTCCGTGTAAACAAATCGTTTTGCAAGCCAAAGGTAGTTCTTGGCAGTATCCTTTAATTAAAAAAACACTGGCACTCCGGTAGTGCCGACAGAAGTGAAAACTTGAACAATTACGAGTGTATTTTGTGAATCGTCTTATAAACAAAACACGCGTGTTAAGGTGTGTTCCTTATTTTATAGGGTTTTTTGCAAATCAGGTATGATGACCAAAGTGACTGGTTTATTCTTCTCGTGAAAGGAATTTATTCAGATTTGCTCGTCGTCAGTTATATATCCGTGGTTCAGCGCCATCTCGTCGTTGTTGGATGAACTACGTAGTTAGTACGCGAGGCCTACGTAGTTAGTACGCGAGGCCCTCGTAGTTCTTCCCGATGTGCATAGATGGCGCTGTCCTCAACAACGCGCTCGTCGTTGTTGGATGAACTACGTAGTTAGTACGCGAGGCCCACGTAGTTCTTCCCGATGTGCATAGATGGCGCTGTCTTACGTTTTACGTCTTACAAATTTTCGATCAGGGTCACGTGACCTGACGCGAATTTAGAAGTTTTTACCCATTCCAAAAAAAGTACACAGCGCCGCTAAAGAAGTTTTCACTTCAAAAAACTTTTTAAGTAAAAGCGTAAGAATTATCAGCCTATAATGTTCCCACTGCTGGGACACAGGCCTCCTCTTGGTGAGAGGGAGTGGGCCGTAATCTACCAGCGAGTCCTTGTTGGTAGATGTAACTTGTCTTCGAATTTTTTGGTTCTAGTACGTTGTGAGGAAACCGGCATGTACATGCCGGTTTCCTCACAATGTTTTCCTTCGACGTTTTGAGAGCAGTAGCGATGAAATTATTTCCACCAAGTAAAGCGCCTGCCTGGGATCGAACCCACGACCTAGAACTCGCAAGTCGGAGCAATTACCACTGAGCCACCACTGCTGTTTACATCATCAGTGTACCTGCAACTTCAATTATCTATTCTTCACAACTTTCTAGTTTTCCTGAAAAGCAGCACTAGTCGAAGCTATCGTAAGTAAACTTCAACCTACGGATTCTACCAACTAATTGGCTGCGACAAGCTGGTAGCCTTTTTACAGTTCCACAACGTTAACAAACATAATGTCCAGCTACAAAAAATTATTGTATTGAAATTTGATAGAAGTCTATTCCTCAAACTATTCACATTTCTGTTTGACAAGTGTTTTTCTTGTATACTTCGTTAATACATCCATACTAATATTATAAATTCAAAAGACAAAGTCAAAGCATTTATTTCAAACTAGCTTCTGTCCGCGACTTCGTCCGCGTGTAATTTCACCCTTCGTCCGCGTGGAATTTTGAAAAACTCTTTCTTACTGGATACGTACTCTTCACACATACCCTCCAAATTTCATGTCTCTAGAGACATGAAATACATGACATGACATGACATGACATGACATGTCGCTTGCGCTGGTCCTAGGACCAGCGCAAGCGGTTTAGATTGTGCGTTGATATCTCATTCAGTCAGGACTTTGAATTTTATATATAGATAGACACATAAAAGGCACTTTTGAACATCAAAAATGCCTTTTTTGCCCTTTGCCAAAAAAAAAGTAACTCTGTCTGTGTGTCACCCTTTGACGCCTAAGTCACTGAACGGACTTCGGTAAAATTTTGCGAAAGGACATAGACTACTTTTTGTCCCGGTAGCACGTTCCGTCCGGGAAAATTACCGACATCCACGCGGGCGAAGCCACGGGCAGAAGCTAGTTTTACATCTGTTTTAAAAAGGACTTGGTTTGCAGTTCCACATGCACGAATATTGATTGTCATAAAAACATTTTTAACCCCAATATTATAAAGGCAAAAGTTTGTGTGTTTGTTACTCCTTCACGCAAAAACTACAAAACGGATTTAGATGAAATTTGGCACACAGATAGTTTATAACCAGGATTAACACATAGTATACTTTTTATCCCGATATTCTCAAGGATCAACACTTATGCGGGTGAAACCACGGGGCGCTGCTAGTAAAGTTCTAAATAATTTCAGCGAAATTAAAACCGTAACCAGCAATTACATTCTATAGCTAACAGTAAATAACAGAAAAACCAATTAATGTAAAGAGGTTTGGAGTGACATCGGGCGTGACGTCATCCGTTAAAATCGAAATGAAAATGAGTCACCGGGCGATGGGAGAGCTCATTCGTCACTCGTTAGTGACAGGCCATAGAGTACGAGTGAGCAGTAGATCAAACTAAAACCACAGCGTCGAAATTTAAGAGAATTTGCAGAATCCTACTTCCTATTATCGTACTTAATTAATATTTAATATAATATTATAAACGCAAAAGTTTGTGAGGAGGGATGAATGGATGTTTGTTATTCTTTCACGCAAAAACTACTAATTGGATTTGGATGATATTTGGCACACAGATAGTTTATAACCAGGATTAACACATAGAATAATTTTTCTCCCGATATTCTCACGGGATCGGAACCGGGTCTGACAACCAGTCTTACCAAGGGGTATCGTATTACCCAGTAACTGGGTCAGATAGGCAGTCGCTCCATGTAAAATACTGGTATTCAACTGCGTCCGGTTAGACAGGAAGCCGACCCTAACATAGTTGGGAAAAAACTAAGCAGATTATGATGATTCTCACAGGATCGAAACTTATGCGGGTAAAACCGCGGGGCGCTGCTAGTGGGGTATAAATATCGATATGGTAATTTGTAACAACGGTCGCGCCTTACTATTAGGGTATATTTTCGATACATGTAAGAAGCACTCAAGAGACCACCAATCATCGTCCTCGGACGAATCATCTGGCGTAGGGCTGAGTCTCATCAGATCGCAGCATGACGCTGCACTACCGACCACAACAACCCGCCAGGAACGGAAGTCGTCCACAGACTATTATTAGTTTATAAACTTATGTTTTAATGCCATGAACGAATACGTACTTAATAATTATATAAAGAAAAGACAACAAACAAAATCAACGTCGTCATGATCACGCATAAAGTCTATTAAACCAGAAGCTTCAAAAAACGAAAGCCTTCATCAAGATAAACGAGCAGGCATTGATCTACTGCATCACATAACTCTGTGCCGGAATGAGTCGGTCTCCGAAATCCCTGAAAGCTGAGCAATTAAAGCGCACTGTGAAACTGAATCTTTCACACCTTTTCATTCACTGAAGAGCTTAATTTTCGTTTCGTTTCGCCAATTTTCTTTCAAAGATCATCAGTGGGGGTTTAATTCTAAGGGCTTATGACACACGACGGGGCGTCGAGGGCGCGTTATCTGCGCTGCTAAACTTGAAAAGGCAGAACTAGGTACAGCGCGTTTTTGTTGCGCAATACACGCGTCAATAGCATGTGCATAGGTTCTAAGGATTCATTAAATTAAATATTTTATGACGTGGGTAGGTATTACTGAAAAGGTCACGTTTGATCACTTGAGGGTATTTGAATGCTGACTTGTAAGTAGGTGTATGATTTACATTTTATTTGCTTTGTGTTTGATGTTAATTAAAGAGCAATGCTGATTTGATCACCCACGGACAATGCTTCAAGCTATTAGTACGTCTTGTTCGTATGTTGTAACAGATGTCTACGCCTGAACGCAGCCCTTTAATATTAACGAAGATACGAACGCGTCTAATGTCAACGGCGCTCGCGACAAGCTTCACGCGGACGAACCGGACGAACTTCACTTCACTTCACGACTTAGCGCGCACCGCCATACTTGTCGCGACACATATAATTTGTAACTTTTAACTAATAAACTATATCTATCATCATCGAGGTCGATCTCTTATTTGTATCGCCCACAACAGGTAAGAAAATAATCTTTTTATCACACCTGCTCTGAAAATACATACTAATTATACCAATTAGAGGGAAGAAACGCCTTTATCCCGCCTTTCAAATCCTTTCATCCCAAGGTATGGAAGTTTGTATGAAAATCCTTCCGACCCAAGGGTGGGAAATATGTATGAAATTCCATTACATACCCGGTTTTTCTTTTTTTTAATTTGTCAGCAGTCATACTGCCAAGAGACTTTAACTGTCTACTAATTAAATTTTTAGTAAATTGTTACTGGCCACATACAGTTTTTTTTTTTTTACCAGTTACCAACCTCCTTGGTGCATACAGAAAATTAAAAACGAAATTATTTATATAGCTGCACTTTTAGAGTTTTTGGCGGGATTTCTTCGAGTGAAGTCTAGTTGGCTGTTTTAATTATTCGCAAATTGATTGCTAGTGGATATTGTGATGTAAAATTGGTGTAGTTTTGTATCTCAAGTGTCTGCGCAACTGGACAATATGTGGAATCATTGAAACAAACGCGATCCCGGTAAAATGGAGCTGAGAATTTTTTTGTAGTTTTG
This sequence comes from Luperina testacea, assembly GCA_927399505.1. NCBI lineage: Eukaryota > Metazoa > Arthropoda > Insecta > Lepidoptera > Noctuidae > Luperina > Luperina testacea. The sequence goes on along the minus strand of OV656763.1, from coordinate 6,525,516 downwards.
GCTACCTCAGCGAAGTTTACAGGGAAACTTGATTCGATACATTTGCTGCCAAATACTCCTAATACATTAGAATGTGTACACGCATATTCTAATGTCATGTTAGACTAAAAAAAAATAGTAACTGATGACTAGGCAGCATGGTCTCAGACCTTAGCCTTTAAAAAAAAAAGCTGCACTTTTAATAATTGTACTTTTAACTAAATATAAACATTTCTATGCATTTATGTCCATAATTTTCCTCGTAGGTGTAATAAAAAGCACTATACATCCCTCAGGATAAAGTACAGTTCCATACCTCAAATGGTTTGCGCCCCTCGCAAGCTCGTGGCGCAAATGCCATAATCTCGGTATGGAACTGTCACTTTCTTCCCTCTGAAGTAATGTACTATTTTCATTCTGATATTAATTCTAGTAAAGGAACGATATTATTATATTTAAGCCATAAGTAATAAACACAGATGTACTTGAGCTAACAATCGTACCATTTGTAGCAAGTTACTTATTTCAATAATTTACTTATTTCAATAACTGAAAACCATAGTATGAAAAAATTAAAAAGGGGGTAATTGCGTAACACACATACAATAGCAATGCCATTAGTTTTGACAGTTCAACAGCATTCATTGCGTTAAACAAGAGGTCGAGCAGATGATTATCTCAAACATACCAAGTAATGGATTAGGAGTTTCCTTCAATTCCTTCGGATTGTGATTGAAAGTGCGTTACGCAATTAGGGTGCAGAATTCTGTTTAATAGTTCTGTTTATTGTTTAACAGTTCTGTTTTTTGTTTAATAGTTCTGTTTTATACAGACTGGCAGGGACATCGATGCGCAAACTGTTACCATGAATTCAGCACATGATTCTAGACCCTATATCAGAAATGTTTCGTCAGTTATCAAAAAAAATCTACTGTTTCATAGAAAAGTGCAATACCTACGCGGGAAAAATGTATGGAAAAGCAATTAAAAATACATTTAAAAAATTATACGCGTCGATTTGAGAACCTCCTCCGTATTTTCGTCGGTTAAAAAAAACAGTGGCACTCCGGGAGAGCCGACAGAAGTGAAAACTTGAACAATTACGTGTGTATTTTTTTAATCATCTTATAAACAAAACGCGGGAGGTGTCGGTTACGGTAACAGTGTCGCGAGTTCAATGGTTTTTTCCCATCTCAAAAAATGCCCAACGCGCCTAAATAAGTTTTCACTTCAAAAAAACGAAGAATAATTTCAATGCAGGTGGGTTCAGAATCATGTACTGAATCCATAGTAACAGGTTGCCAGCTCAACCCGAAACTGTCAAAGTTTCCCAATCAACTTTCAACCTAATCCTTTAGCGATAAAGTTGAAAATCTATTGTAGAAATTTGACAGATTGTAATAGCTTGATGTGTTGCCGTCTACACCTGCCACCGTGTATTTACTCAATTCAAACACTGTTTCGTAGGAAATAGCTTTTGTAACATCTGGCTCAATACAAACATCACCTTAACCTCAGAACTCATTCCTTTGACCAAACCACAGGCTAGGTAAAGCCAAAACGCTAGAACAAACAAGACTAGACACTCGTACCAGTGAATAGTTTTAGTAAGCCGAATGACAAAGTGCGGAACCCAAAGTTTGGAAATTCACTACCCATTGGAGTGTTCCTAACACTATTGATAAATGTTGGTAACTCCTGAAGGATTGCTTTAAAAGCAAGGAATGCTCTTTGCCTTTTAAATAGCAAGGTTTTTGAGGTTAAAGAGTTAGAGTTATGGAGTTAACATTATGACTGGAAATGTAAGTGAATTTCTTTTAAATAGGATCTCATTGGTGTAATATATGGCTGCTAGGTAAACTCGATAGTCTTAATAGAAAGTATAAATAGAGTTTTTAGGTACATACATTGCTAACCAAGAGTGTGGAACTTAAGATAGAAACACGCTTGTAATCGTGCAAGCGTGTTTCTATTATATACCACTACATACAGAAAGCAAAGCTAATAGAAAACTCTATTCCCTAATTCTCTATTTTCAAATATAGCCAATAGCTTTCCTCGATAAATGGACAAAAAAATATTTTATCAATTCGAATCAGGAATTCCTAAGATTAGCGCGTTTAACTAAACAAACAAACTCTTCAGCTTCATAATATTAGTATAGAAGTATAGTTTACTTTCACCAAACTTAAAATACAAATAGAGTTGAGTTAACGGTATTGGTCGCATAAAAAGTATAAAAGGTAATTATTTTAGCAAATGGTGCAGAAACATCGCAGCCTTGACTTTGGAGTAATTGACGCGTGAGCCCTCATTAGCGCAGGATCGGTTGATTTAGCTTGTTAGTGAGATTCTGCTTGAAGCTGAGCGATGCCTGAGTATAGAGTAAAAATGTGTTATTTTGGTCTCCGAAGCAATTTACAGAAGATGAAAAATACAAACATAAAGTGATTTTGTAAAGGTTCAGTTTTTCTTTTAAGGTCGGAAGCCTAAAAAGAAATCTATGACATACTGTCTTGTGCAATTTAAAAAGGTGTGGTCTGAAATTCCAGCCAAAGCAATTACATATTAAGAGCTAAAACTATTTAGGTATTATGACATCATTATAATTTGAGTACAAAGGTACAGTACGATTCACGAAAGATGACCACGGCGCAGAAGGCATAAAAAAGGTTACAAGATGCATTTTAAATTACTTACGTTTGATTTATTTGCATAACCAGCATTTACAACATTACACAAATTATTTAACTATCATTTAAATATTATTTTTCTTTTCTTCATGAGTTTACGTGCGCAGACGGCCGCCATTTGTGGTAATCTTTCGTGAATCGTAGTGTACTGCTTATTTCTTAAGAAACTTCTTCCAGCAGACCTGCAAAAGGAGAAGTAAAAAGGAAATGTAGACAATAGTGTGTAAGAACAAGAAGAGAAAAACAATTATGAATGTGTGAAGTGTGAAACTAAAATATTAAATAAACCTACACATATAATGCAAAAAAAAAATAACATAAGTACCTATACTTAAGTAAATACATAGGTAATAGGTAATACGGGCTGGTGTCCGTAACTCCGCGTATTTTGCGTACGGGTGGGAAAATCGATCATTCGATCCACCCAAGTAAATACATAATGCTAAAATATATATAGGTACTCAAGGTATAATAGAGGAAAGGTAATGCTCTTTTAATCGACATTTAAATAGAGAAATGTTTTTAAATCACGAATGCTAGGCGGAAGTGAGTTTCACAATGTTACAGCATGGACAGAGAAGGAATAATAATAGTAGCTTGTTTTATGAGTACGAAATTTAAGGGGGGATCTTAGGTGTGATCTACACGATGCGTCGCAAGGGCGAGCGTAAGAAAAACGCTCACGCAAGTAGGAAGGACAAGACGGGATGACCACTTGAGTTCTTTGCGAAGGTGACAAACATGGTCATACTTTCGAAGACCGAAAACAAAGCGAATGCACAGGTTTTGCAAGCGCTCAAGCTTGTTTAATAGCTCCAACTACAACCACAATGACACCACGAGTACGGGCGCTAATTTGTATGGAAATTCTATCTATTCACAAGGACCATATTTCGCCGTCAAAATCAACCGTGTGAGCGATACCTACCTCGCCAAGGCGACGTCGCAGCCATAACCCAACCACAACGTTACGTCGATGCGACGACACTGTCGCAGCCGGAGTCGATCTCTCTGCGAACACTAGTCACAACGTAACCACATCGCAACTACTAGCGACAGCGCAACCACAACGCAACTGCAAGAAGTTGCGGCAACACTATTCAAACATAACCACTGCTTACCCACACTTTATCGCTTCGGTGAGGTGTGGTTATGGTACTTGTGAACGGGCCCTAACAGGAACAACTTATAACAACAAACAGTCGTAACTACATACATCCACACATCTACATTTTAGTCCTCACGGAGTTAATACTATCTAGTGCTATAAATCCAGGTCATTAGGAGAACGGATGTGTCGGGATCCGTCCGGGCGCGCGTAATCGTTGCACGAATTAATGGGGTGCAGATAAATACGGGTTTGTTATGAACTACGCAAGATTGGGCTCACGTTACTTGTTTGTATCCGAGTGCAGTTGCTCGGCTTCAGTTGCTGCTCGTTTATTATAGGTTGTTTATAGAGTTTCTAATTGAAAGCTGTTGTTTAGAACGGTGATGTTTTTTTGCTACTAAACTACTAGAGGAGTGAAGTTAATGTTTTGCGGCTGGAACACAACTGAAAGTCAGGTGGAATAAAGTTTTCATGCAATTTAACGGTTCGTGACACAGTCGTCGCAAAATCAGTCGGACCGTTCACAATTTCGTCGAGTTCGAATGTAGATTTCACGAGTAATTTTGCATACATACTAGCATATCATACGCCTGTAAACTCCGCAGGGTTAACAGAGAGAAAAGTAAATTTGGGGGACACCAAATGGTAACACTTGCCTGTACCATAACTTCTTCTACTCTAAACAGACCCAGAAAGATCTTATGCTTCTAAAAAAGGCATAGATTACTAAAGGAAAGAAAAAGGAGCTATTTTCATAAAAATGGTTGACTTATAAAACCGCTATGCATACAAAAACTATAAATCTTAGTTATAGTTAAAGCGATAACCGTTAAAGTATACCGACAATATATTTAACATAACAATATCAAAAAAACAGGGACTTGCATAATTACATACACGCTGTAAAGGCAGTTATAAATATGCGGCGGAATAAATGGCTTGACGAACACCTTGGCGTCGTTTGTTTTACTATTTCGCAACTTTCAAGATTTCAAAATATCGTAGTATGTTATTCATATAGTTATTCAATTGAGGTTGTTGCAACTTGGAAGGTTTTGTGTCCATCAGAAAATCTATCAGTATCATCTCGAAGTATTGAAGGAATTGATTAAAAACGAAAGAGACTTTGCACTAAATTCATAAACCTAATCTTGAAAAAAAAACCTTGAATTAGTTTAACTAAAAAACCATAAACACAACATTCATGCAATTCCATTCTAAAGTTAATTTAATCATTGGCTTTTCGTTCTCAAATATCACATTCCAAACAGTAAATCGTTTATAAATTAAAATTCCTACACAAAAATTCGGGTGAGGCCACTTGCGCTCAGCCTCAATGGGCCTTCGAGTCTGAAGTACAGGCCATAACATTATCATAAGCATAAACAACAATTTAGCATACTTACGAGCTCTTTGAAACGAAGCCACGCTACGTTTTCGACTTTCCCAGCTTATCGCTTTAGCCCCAGTCCAAGATGGCCGCCGATAGATACTTGTGTGACGTAGAGATGGGACGTGTTCTCGTGAAAGAACTGCGAACGCGAAGTGTGTGACACTTGGATATTTTTGTTTTTTAAGTGTAACTTTTTTGTTGACGACTGTATTGCAGACGATATTAGTTCACATAATTATACATTTCCATCTGGCAAGTCCGAAATACTTCAGTTGTAGGTATCTCTGAGTTGAAACATTGCAAGACATGACTGATCACCACTTTAAATAGTTCTAATATTAAACCCTCCATTGTCATACATCCGTAGTTATAAGCTCTGTTCAATAAGTATACTCAACAAATTTTCGTCTCAGTTCTAGTTATCTTTGATATTTTGGCTGAAGCCTCGTAGTGATGAAAGGTTTAGATCCTGCTTGTATATTCAGTCAAACAATCCCTTATTGAAAAAAAATTGATTTTTCTATTTCGTATAACTTGTTAAGTATGTAGAATAGGGATTTAACATTTTGGTATATTTTTTTTGACTCTTTGGTCTAGTATCATGTAAAAGGATAAAACGATTCAATGATTTTTTCTCGATACCAAAAAATTGCAAAGTTATATCAATTTTTTTACTTTTTTCGACATCACGGCGTAACGCTTAAGAGTTATTCAATGGAATTTACTTTAAAACTTAGAGGAATTATCATATCAAAGCTTAGACAAAGTAGTTTTAAATTTAATTCATTTATTTTGTTAAAAGGAGTAAATTCGTTTTGGCACATACGTCGTTTTATTCCGAGCGCACGCACATTATAGCTGCATCTCTCTTCTTTTCCGTTTCAAAAGTAATTGCATCACTTTCGCTCGCTTAGTAGATCAGTCGCTACGATTTATTTTCGAGGTAGCACCTTAATAAGTAAGTGCGGAACATCTCGCGCCCGCGATGTGTAAAAGAAATTGTTGACACTATACAACTTCTCAATCGCAGACCCAGCCTTGCTTCATTAAAATACATTAGTAGCTCGTAAGAAGCCTAGCCGCACCCTGTCTCCGAATTTAAATATTTATTTTTCTTTTTGTAAGTACATACTTTGTTTTTATGCCAACAACACAAATGCAGTACCTACGGGCTCTCAACACTTTTGCACCGACTCACAAAATACATTTGCATTGCTAAATTGTCTTTTATTTCATCACTACGTTTGTATACTGTCTTACTTATCACAATCCCACTATATTGTGCCTACAGCTAGGACACAGGTCTGTGAGACGAATGGACCATAATCCACCACGCGGACCCAGTTCGGGTTGGTGGATGTTACATGTCTTCGAATGTTTGGTTAGGTTAGTTTAGGACATGCCGGTTTCTTTCACTCACGATGTTTTCCTTCACCGTTTTGAGAGCAGTGGTGATGAAATAAAATATACAAAATAAAATAGGACACTTAATAAGTTTAGCCTAAACAACGCCCACTACCAACACTTTGGAAACCGCTAAATCGTTCTCATTTTTCTAAATAATACTAAACCTTGACTCTACTCTTAGATACTTCATAAAAATATACAGGCACTACCCAAAAGAATCAGCTGCGTCTAACATTTTCCCGTCTTGAACATATCTATAGAACAACTTCGTATTCGCTTATTACCCTAACCAGCAGAACCTTATTACATAAAATCATGCATTACCTAAGTTAAAAATAAGAACCTGGAAGAAACATTACAACTCCAGACCCTTACTTTCCCCCTTAGAACTCCGGGTTTGTCTTCCTTCCCTACTTGAGCACATCCTTAGTCCCGTGTGCAATATATGAGGTACGACCAGCTCTCAACGCACGGACTGTAAGACTCGCTGCACCTAATCATGTTGGAACGTGGACGACACTCACTTTGGAGAGATACTCGTAAAAGGAAAATAATGAAAATATCGCTGGTTTAGCTAAAGTAGTCAGATCAGGTCAGATTAGGGTATCCGACCAGAATAAATCGAGATAGTTCATCAATGAACAATTAAAAAAATAGGTTAATGTAGTATTTGGCTAACCAACATTAATAAATCATTATTCACTGTATGTACTCAATAGATCGAACTACTATGTTTATTCTTTATAGCTATTTATTCACCAAGGGGAGTAAGGCACAGATTACTAATCGAGTGTGCATTTGAGGCCCGACGCGAAGCGGAGGGCCGTAAACCACACGAGTTTAGTAATCTGTACTTACCCTCGAGTGATATATACTGCTTTATACTACACTTGTTGTACTACATTAATAAATTGCTATCATTGTCACTGGAATCACTCATTTTAACTTGTGATTTACGCCGCCAAACTTTAAACTTTACCAAGAAAATTGTTTCTACAAAATACGTCAACACTCAAAACACTCAAAAACACTCAAAACACTCAAAAACACTCAAAACACTCAATAACACTCAAAAACACTCAAAACACTCAAAACACTCAATAACACTCAAAAACACTCAATAACACTCAACACACTCAAAAACACTCAAAAACACTCAATAACACGCAAAAACACTCAATGACACTCAATAACACTCAACAACACTCAAAAACACTCAAAACACTCAAAAAAACTCAATAAAACACAAAAACACTCAAGAACACTCAAAACACTCAAAAACACTCAATAACACTCAATAACACTCAATAACACTCAACAACACTAAAAAACACTCAAAACACTCAAAAACACTCAAAAACACTCAATAACACGCAAAAACACTCAATGACACTCAATAACACTCAACAACACTCAAAAACACTCAAAACACTCAAAAAAACTCAATCAAACACAAAAACACTCAAGAACACTCAAAACACTCAAAAACACTCAATAACACTCAAAAACACTCAATAACACTCAACAACACTAAAAAAACACTCAAAACACTCAAAAACACTCAATAACACGCAAAAACACTCAATAACACTCAATAACTCTCAACAACACTCAAACACACTCAAAACACTCAATAAAACACAAAAACACTCAACAATACTCAAAAACACGCAAAAACACTCAATAACACTCAACAACACTCAAAAACACTCAAAACACTCAATAAAACACAAAAACACTCAAGAACACTTAAAACACGCAAAAACACTCAAAAACACGCAAAAACACGCAATAACACTCAATAACACTCAAAGACACTCAATAACACTCAAAAACACTCAATACACTCAAAAACACTGTATAATGCTTTCTGTCTCATTTTCTCCCACGTTAAATCTTATAAATGTCTCTTTTTACTGTCGCTTTTTCGTTTCATAAAATTTCAAGCCGCAACAATGCCAAAGAAGTTTTCACTTCAAAAACAAAACGCGTTAGTAATGAACGCATTATTAGCCTGATTTTCAGGGCAGTAATGAAATTCCATACAATATAACTGCCTAGATTTTTGAGAAGGTTTAATGAACAGCTTTCAAGCCTTTTAGTGGGGTAGTATTGGTACACTTACTAAGCAAGTGTAGTATAAAGATATTTTTTTTAGTATGTTATTTTTGAGAAATAAAAACCGGTGTACCTAACGTGTTGCTCGCTAGTTCATTTGTTACATAAAATACTTGTGGTCGCTTCCGAAATGCTTCTGGGTGCTTGGGTACAGTGGCTGCAATCATTCTTAGGTCTTACACCTAGATGTGAGCGGAAGACCCAAGAAGATAATCCTATCCATTACTTACCATCAATAATGACGTGCTTGCTCACTAAACAGATCTTAAGAGCCCCTAACAATTTCGCGGACTAAAAACAGAAAAATCAGTTTTTTTCAGCGCAAATTTCTCAATATCCTTAAGTTATCTAGTTTTTTAAAAAATACACAAGTATTTATCACCTATCTATCTAGTAAGTCTACGAATTTAAATTTTGATAACTACTTAATATAAATTCCAAAAAATAAAAAACAAACACACGTTTTTACGTAATCACGAAACACCAAGTTTTTCGATTGCTTTTTTAGCTTACTGGTAGCAAATAACGATCTGAAAAAAAATCCTAAATACTAGGCATATAATATATTAGTAAGTCTACGATTTATTTTTTTTAAGTTTAATGTATTAGTACCTGTAAAAAAATGATAACTACGCTGAAAAATCCCAATAAAGTCATGTGCAAAACCGTCGTCTACGCGTAAGAATTTATTGAAAATAACAAAAAGTGTTAAATATTTTAAAATTTGAGATGTTTATCTACCAAACTCAATTTTTATATTTTTATTTTGACTACTAATTTAATTGTAGTAAAATATCTAAATAATGCCTTATAAACCGATGCGCTCGCTCGATGCATTCAGTCGCGCCCAAAGGCTTCTAGACGACGGACCTGTGTCGCCTGTGACGTTCGCCGCTCCCGTCGTAATTCTTGAATCGCGAGTGATTTTGTACTACGCCTAACCAGTTTTGAGACTGTATGAATATTTATTTTTTTATGTCAATAGTGTGACACTTTGTGATTTATTAATGTTATTCATACATATTAATGTTTTGTATTGTACTTTTGGATAAACAAAATAATGTTTCGTTTGAATAAAGCTATCTTCAATATTAAAGTAATTTTCCTCCATGCACCGCTCGTTTTCTCCTTGTTCTATACAAATAAAGTGATAAGCTTTATAAAATAGGACAAAATGACTTGCTATACTATACTCTCATGGTCTGCGGTCTTATGGCGAGGGAATACTACAGACCTCCCCGTCGTTCTGTATTACGTAAACAATAACACGTGCAATTCGTTTCAGACGTACCTTATAATACGCTGGTCACACTTTATAATTTGGTTTTACGAGTACTATAGTGAATGCCGTAATAGGTTACGATATTTTTATAGGGTACCTGAACATAACATGTCATAATCACAATAAAATCCATCCAGTATTACGCAATCTAGTAAGTAAAACTATGGAGTGCTAATAATAGCGGTTACGGACCAAGATTATTTGTTCCCGCTTCAACGCACACTACGATTATCAGTTTATAGTTCGAACGCACACAGACACACTGCGCTCCTATAATTACCTAATCTAATAGTGCGCCGAAACTGTTAGGGACTCTTAATAGGATATAGCTAATACCTTATAACATAGGGCAGGTGCATATTCACCTAATTAATTATTTCGAAGAGACAGGCGTCTCCAGGGAATTAGTTCTACATTAATTTTGCACGGAACTCGCTTCCAATCCTGTTTTACATAGGAACTTTATGACATAGTACATAGAAGATGCAAGGTATTACACCTCGCTGCTAGGACACGATAACTAATGAGATAGGGAAATTCAATTTGCTGTAGGTAAGGTTTTATAGTTTTTTTGTAAAATAAGTCGGGAAATATTATTGGTTTTCTCTTGTGTTATGGAGCTTGGTTGTACAAGGTGGCGCAAAATGAATCATCCAATTTTTTTAATAACTTTTTTACCAAATAAAAACAATATTTCGATTGATGGAAATCTTTATTTAGACTTTTACAATTTTTTCTGTTAAGTGGAAAGATGATATTCGTCAAGTGGCTGCCGCCAGTGTTCATACACATTTGTCCCCGTGTTATCGCATTTTCCATGACTTTCCGCAAGATTTCCGGTGATAACTGTTCGCATCCTGTCGAATATTCTCCTTAAGGGATGCGATTGTCGGAGGCTTGTTGGCATCCGCGACTTCAAGTAGCCCCAAAAAAAGAAGTCTGGGATGGTTAAATCGGGCGATCTTGCTGGCCATGCCAAATCGCCAAAATGGGAGATTAGCTGACCAGGATACGCTTACTTCACAATATCCGATACCTTGCGGAGTATAGCGCTCCATTGCTTGTCTGTTTGTATACTGCAACTGTCCAGTTCACAAATGTCAAATATGATTGACGTACGACGCCATTTGCAAAAATTATAACATCTTCCGATAGGGTGATTAATTTTGCGCCATCTTGGTACTTAACTAAGGGCCTATTTTTATTATACACGATGGCAGTGACATCGAAGCGCATTCTGTTACCATGGATTCAATACAGACTTCAGCACATCAAGCTACCCGAAACTGTCAAAAATTTTCCCAATCAACTTTGAATTGACAGAGAAACAAAATTGAAAATTTATTAAAGAAATTGTAGTAGCTTGATGTGCTGGCGTCTGTACATAATTGTGAACTCCCGACGTGGAAATACGAAGGTTATTTAAAAAAAAATAGCTATTTCGTACATTTTAACCGCGTAGGTATTGCACTTTTCTATGAAAAAACCGATTATTTTTTGAGAACCGGCGATAAATTTCTAGGCTAGCGTTTTCGTCATATTATAACAGTCGTCATAAAAATATGTTATTTTCACCAGTTTTTGACATTAAGGTGTCATAAAACGCTCTCTCGTTTCAACGAGGAACATAAAACAATGTAACTTTTCCTTCTCTCTGACTGATTATTGCATCTCATTACTCTAAATTGCATTTTTTTTATAATTTTCTAAGCTGTATAAGCCCAAAATATGATTATTTCGAACAATAAAAAGTTTCTATAGTTTCATTGTGTCGCATTTTATTTTTCGCAATAAAACATCCAGTTCTAAATATAAAAACGTTGGGCCAAGTTGAACATAGTTTTTCCAGGGCCTTGTCAGTCATTTTTAATAGATAATAACGAGCTAAACGTGCCGGACAGCTCCCTGAGATCATCTAAATTTTAAACTGTGGCGTCAGTCACCCGGGACTGACATGGCCTTAACAGGTGCTATGTCTGTCAAGCACCGGTGCCTGACATGGCAGTTAACGTGTTAAACACAAAATAAATGTTGGTTGTCCAAAGACAGATCTTTGGACAAAGAACATCTATTTTGTGTGACGCGACCGCTTTCTTAGGAAACAAAAGCTTTAGTTACGAGTATGTTAATATTTTAAAGTACCGTTTTAACTATAGTAGTACGTAGGGTAATTAGGCAGAAATTCTTGTCGAAAATATTTTATAATTAATAAAAATGTTTAAAGCATTTTTTCATAACTGCGGCTATCACGTGGATCAAAAAAAAAACATACATCTGTTTTTTAAATGATTATCGTTTGTTCCGCTTTGCTTTGTCGCCGCGTCCAAATGATTAAATAATTACTAACCAAGTTGTAAATAAAGCAGACCAGTCGTACAGAAATGATTGCAACTTTCATAATGTATTATTATATTTCAATTACGTTTTTACAGATAAGAGTATTTACAATCCGGAACTATATGATTACAAAATCATTTTACCCCGCAATTCTGTAGTAGCACTTATTATGGATCACTATACAATGATAACACAACGTAACATCACGCCTGTACCTATTACAATAAAAGGTTAGACAGAGGAAATAACATTTTATTTTATTTGTGCCCTGGCTAAATTATAACAGCCGCACAGGTCGATCGATCAGGCTTTCCCGGCTGTCATTTGTGGATTTTTGACAGTCGTTACGGGTAGTCAGAAGCCCGAAAGTCTGAAAACCAGTCTTACCAAGGGGTATCGTACCCAGTAACTGGGTTGTAGAGGTCAGATAGGCAGTAGCTCTAAGTAAAATACTGGTATTCAGCTGCATCCGGTTAGACTCGAAACTGACCCCAACATAGTTGGGAAAAGGCTAGGCAGATGATGATGGAGAGAGTGTTATTTAACTTTTCTTTTTTTTTTACTCACTTGTACCTACTCAAATCATACCAACACGGCTGTAATCATTGCTTACCTTTTTCACGCATTATTTTTTAACGTACATACCAAAAATAGGTATTTTCGAAACCTAGATACCTTAATTCAACTTTTTGAAAAAAGCTGGCTAAAATATTGTACTTGGTTACTTTGTGCCATGAACGTAAACAATGTGGACGTAGCTTTCGTAAATATTTTCTATAAAAGTAAAGAATTCAAGTAATGCAGCTGCACCGAAACTTACATCAAAAGCTGAAAGTAACACAAAAACGCAAAGTATTAAAACATTGCATAAACACTCTCCTTTGGAGAGCACGTTTTAGTAGATAAAATGTAAAAGTTTTTAACTTAAAAATGTACCTGTATTAGGTAACTGTCCCACCATCGGCGATTAACTAGAAGCGAGTAGAGCTAGCAACTAAAACCGAGTTGGCGAGCAACGAGCAGCGAGTGCGTGACTGCGACGAGCGATTACTCGCTGGTATACATATGTACCAAGCGTGACTCTCAGAAAGTGTTCTGATCGCCGAGCTAGCGTTGCTGAGCGAGTATTTTCTCTGATAGCTCTTGTCGCAACAAACGAGCACTCGCTCAACTATTAATATAATCTCTGTTACTTACATGATAGGTACCTACAATCTTTTGTACTTTATTGAGCGTGTAAATCGTTGAAAGCTAGTCGGTTCCTCAACAGCTATAAAAGTACCTACCAATGAATCTTTCGGGGTCTCGGTACCAAAGAATTCACGACCTCACAAGTGTGAATGCATCGTTAGCCCCCTGGGATACGGAGGTACCATTTTATCCCAGATTTCGAATGTAATTCCTCTTATAAATGTTTCGATGGGTAGAATGTGGAGGCAGCGAAGCGAGCAAACGTTTAATTATGAGAATTCCACTTTAGTATGTTACGTGTTTAAGCAAGAATAATTCCTTGTACTTAAACCTCTTAGCGAGAGTTTTGTAAGTTATTCTTGTTCTTCATAATGTTATTGCAACTTAGATCAAGCTTGATAACAAGCTGTTTCGCATGGTTTTTACAAATTGAGAAAACTTCAAGATTTTTAAGTTAAATATAAATGATCCAGAATATATTATGGTGAAAACCGTATCAAAATCCGTTACGGAGTTTAGAATAACGCGATCACAAGACAGACACGAAGAGTGACTTTAATATTAAAAATGTACCTACCGACAGATTTGCTTGAATAAACAGCAGTTGTTTTAGCCTAGTACAAACCTACTGCTTAACTATACTAACAAAACACAAAGCTGAACGTCAAATGCTTGTCTAACTTTGTTAGTGCATAGAGAGGTTTAGCTAAAATCCAGTTTCCTAGATGATAACACACGTCGACACGACTGCGTAGCTCTAATCATTGCCTAACGGCAGAATCCAATCCAATCGGACAGCGCGCTCCTGTGAGGCAAGTTCACTGGAAAGGGTTAGGGCTACGTTGAGTAACGTACAGACGCCAGCACATCAAGCTACTACAATCTGTCCAAATTCTTTGATAGATTTTCAACTTTATCGCTAACGCATAAGGTTCAAAGTTGATTGGTGAAATTTGACGGTTTCGGGTAGCTTTATGTATGTGTGAATGCAGTTCAAATCAATTAAATTATGTATATTTCTGTAAGTAGATCTTCTAATACAATTTTCTGGACAACTTTTTAGTTACAGCATAATCAGCCCATAATTTTCCCACTGCTGGGTCACAGGCCTCCTCTCTGTGAGAGGGCGTGGGCTGATAATCTACCCACCGGGCCCAGTGCGGGTTAGTAGATGTCACATGTTTTCGAAATTTTGATTCTAGGACATGCTGGTTTCCTTACGATGTTTTCCTTCACCATTTTAATTTTTTGGTTATTATTTTAAAATTAGATGGCGCTGGTCCGTTTTTCTTAGCTGACTGATTCCTGAGAAGAAATGCCGAAACAAATTTAGAGGCCATCGTCTCTTTGAAAGTCAGGAGTATAAGGATTAATTACTTTTTAAAAAGATTTGTAATTGCGTAAAAGGTTGTTATTGTATTTATCATCTCAATCATCGTAAAATGAACCGCGTACCTACTAGTGCATAGTTGGGGGAAAGTATTTAGGCATACAGGTAGGTAGATTACGAATACTGTAATACTTCTACCTCAGTCTGCCTAGCCTTTTCCCAACTATGTTGGGGTCGGCTTCCAGTCTAACCGGATGCAGCTGAATACCAGTATTACATGGTGCGACTGCCTATCTGACCTCCATAACCCAGTAACTGGGTAACACGATACCCTCTGGTGAGACTGGTTGTCAGACTTTCGGCTTTCTGAAGACTCTTGACCACTGTCAAAGATCCAAGAATGACAGCCGGGCCGGGCTTAACGTTCTTTCAGAGCCACGGTCTCGGTATGTAAAGATGGTCATCCATCCATGGACCGACCGCGGTAAGCATAGCTCAACCTGATCGAACGACCCGCGCAACTGCCATTACTTAGCCATGAGCCCCTCTGAATACATCTCAAGATTGTCCGAAAGGGTTACCGCTGCCCCGGAACATAAAGGGCTAAGGAAGGAACACGGGTGGGTTTTAGTCAGTAAGAGCCTGACACTCCCTTCCGCTCCACCCAGAGCGGGAGGGGGTCATTTGATGATTTCCCAATCTGAAAAAAAAAAAAGAGCCCTGTAATACATCTACATATTTGTCTAAATACTTCATCGCCCTGGAGTGTTAATATGCCACATCAAAATTTAGACAGAGATAGTCAGCCTAAAAAAAATTTAGTCATCGACAAAAATTAATTTCAGTGTCAGGACTCGATCTTTGTTCCATAATAAATGACATCACTGTGTAGCCACGAAACATATTATACCTACATTGGTAACATAATTGTAGCTACACATTGATACTTGTAGATTGTAGACAATCGAATGAATTCTTGTTGATCTATACACCTTTTTGAGGCTGACTGTGCGAAGGACAGCGACGGCGCTATACATAGCAGAACATTTCCTAAAACTTGATATACCAGATTAACGGCCGCGTAATGTGAGTAGGTAATGTGTTACATCTACAGCTATACATAGGAAACAGGGAACACAAAACCACATCGCATTTCCCTGGTATAAAATATATGACAAATGTTATCGACCACAATGCGGTCTGGCAACCAACTACATTTGTATATGCACGTACAGCCTGGCTGGTTGGTTTTCTGGCATATTGCAGTTTTCAGGGAATAGTTTGGAATATATACAATACCACAAAAATAACTTTGGCAGTGAAAAGTTATCACATTTTGGGGTTTGTTCGAGACATATCCGAACATAAGTTAGCTATTAGCTACTTTATGGTGTTGGCACTACTGTTTTGGTAGTCTTTCCGCTCTCTCTTAATTGTACATGTACGGTGTCTATAACACGTTGAAAATAAAGCTTGTGAATTAAATCAATTCCGGCATTTTACTTATGTTTCCCCTAACTCTGTGTGGAACATAAGTTTGGTCCTTCGAAAAGACTGTAACCAGTGCAAAGTTCGCCAAAAGTGTATCTATAATACACAACCAACAAGTTGCTTGGACAACTGCTAAAAGACTGACGCTGCTACTTAATCTGTGTTATACGGAATTCATCGGGTGTGTGACTTCGGAGGAACGTTTCTACAGTTACGGTAAAAACCAACTGCAGTCCTTTGAAACGACAAGGAGGTTAATTTTCATCGCGAACATTCAAAAATTTGCGGCTGAGAAGCTCTCCAGATCTGCACCGATTGAAGAAAACAAGTGCGTCATCTAAATCAAGCGAAAAACCATAAGGTATCCATATTCCATCGTCATCACCGTCATCGAAGTTAATACATTTCTTCAACAAGGTACATATTACATAACCTAAAAGAAAACATGGTGTGTCGTGTCGTCAAATAGGTACACGCGTGTCCTGCTGAGTGCTGCTGCATTACATCATATCCGCTTACTTTAACTAGCTTAAGTTGGCACTCTGTGGGCCATACGGGAAGCAGCGTGTTTCCGAACGCAAGAAATCACGTGACTGCAAGATTCCAACCAATCAGCGTTGCGAGGCGAATGCGCAGAGCGACGAAGTTAGCCGAAAACGACCGAAATTTACCGATCGGTGACACAGCAAGACGCCACTGCGTATTGTATGCTATAATCGCCATATTGTTTTTAGTCATTGCAAATGCATTGCAAAAAAATTGAAGTTGTGCAAAAATTTGTGCATATTGAATAAGTTAAACGCTCAATAGTGTGTAAAACTAGTTTAAGCCTAATTAAGCAATTATTTAAGTGGAATTTTACTGGTAAGGAGTGATTTGTTGCATCAAATAATTGTTCATTTCGTTTAGCGTAGTATTTTATCTTCGTAATCTGTTTTGTTTCTGCAGCTTTGCTCAAAATGTCCTTAACTCGACTTGTAAGTGACCGAGGGTATGTTAAGGGGTGCCTAACTCGTATGGAAACGTTCTGTACGTCGGAAGATATAGAAAAGGCAAGCTACGAGGCTCTTGTGTCAAAGCGCCAACGTATAATTGATTCGTTTCGAGAATATGAGACCCTGAACAAGGAAATCCTATTCCTTAACGCTGCCGACCAGGAAGATTACGAGGAGTATGAGCGTAAGTACTCGAATTGTGTAACTTTGCTAGATTGTGCGATAGGCAAACAAAAAAAGGAACAAAATAATCCACCACCAGATAGCTCCAAAACTGGGTTTAAACGGTTACCACCGATCGACATTACACCGTTCGATGGTAAAAATATAGAAGATTTTATTCCTTTTATAAATATCTTCAAAGCTGTCTTTCATTCAGACTCAAATATAAGTCCTTGTCAAAAACTTTATTACTTACGTACTTATTTACACGGCGAAGCGCTTGATATAATAAAGAATTTGTCATTGACTGATGACAACTATTTGTCAGCCTTGGAGTTGTTAGAAAAACGCTATAATAACGTTCCCATGATAGTAAATCACCATATAAACAGTTTGCTCGACTTGCCGACCTTTACAAAGTGTACTGCACAGAATCTTCGCGCTCTTGTGTCTAAAGTAAATCAGCACACTGCGGCGCTCAAGAACCTGGACTTACCTGTGGGTCAGTGGGGTGCGATCTTAGTAAATATATTGTCTCGCAAGGTTGATGCCTATACCAACAGGGGGTTTCACTTAGAACGAAATGAGAAAGATTTACCCGGGTTATCAGAGTTCCTTGATTTCATAGAAAAACGTGCTGTTGCAATGGAGAATACTGCCAGCGAGAAGCCGCCACCGGCGCCGTCGACTCCAGCAAAACCTGTGAAGACTGGCAAGGCCAGCTTAGTATCAGCAATGACGCAACTGTCATGTAAGTACTGCAACCAATCACATAAACTTTATGAGTGTGCGCAATTCAAATTGCTGACCGTTCAAAACAGGTGTGATTTTGTAAAAGGCAAAAAATTGTGTGTATTATGCTTGAATCAGCATCAGGGCAAATGTATGCTTCGCTTAAAATGCAATATCTGTAGCAAGAAACATAACACGCTTATTCACACTGACGCTGAGTCAAGCTCTGATGCAAATGTAAGTAATGCTGCTACTGCAAACTCGGCTGGTGCTAGTTTGGACAATGCTGTGGTGATGACTAACACTTCTCAAGAAAGAGATGTCTTGCTGCCTACGGCAGTGGTAAAGTTAATAGACAAAAATGGAAAATTTATTTATGCCCGAGCTTTATTGGACAGTGGGAGCCAAGTGTCATTTGTTACACAAAAATTAGCTCAAAAAATAAACTGTAAACTTTCTAGAATCAATAAAACTATCACAGGCATAATAGATGGCACCAATAGTGTCACACAAAAGACTGAGCTTGATGTGTATTCTGTTGTGAATGATTTTAAATTGAATGTGACATGCTTTGTTACTAAAAACATTACATGTGACTTACCTCAACAGTCCTTTGATATAACAAAATTGAATATCCCCTCATATGTCAGGTTGGCTGACAAAACATTCCATCAAACAGGTGAGATAAGCATGCTTTTAGGCTGTAACATATTCTTCCAGGTGCTGCAGAGGGAGATGCTACCGCGGACGCCGACTGGGCCTTACCTGGTGAATACTAACTTTGGATATGTTGTGGCAGGGAATCTGCCAGTATCTGCTGGCAGAGTTTCTACATCTAACCTATGCATAACTGTTGGAGGTAACCCAATTCATAATAAAAATAATAGACACATTAGTGTGGAAAAATGTAATTATTTGCAGCAGAATAAGTCTTGTCTTGATACACAGGATCAGTCTTCTCTTTTACTTGACAAACAGACTCAATTCTCCTTAGAAGAAAAAATTAATCACACTATTTCACAACTGTGGGAGTGTGAGAAAGTACCCAATATCTACAAAGAGGGCACAACCGAGCATCATCTGGCTGAAGAAAGTTTTATAAACTCCGTCAAGCTTGTAAACAAAAAGTTTTCTGTAGCTTTACCGTTAAAGCTTCAGCTGGATGATGTTAAGTTGGGCGACTCATTTGGTAGGGTTTTGCAAAGGTTCTATAATCTTGAAAAACGTTTTTCCAAAGATAATAAGTTGTATGAAGACTATAAAGCTTTCATGCACGATTATGTTAGTCAGGGTCATGCTAACATTTATGATATATCTAATTATGATCTCAAGGCAGGAAATGTTTCTTTCATTCCACATCACCCGGTTTTAAACCCCAATAGTAAGACCACACCTGTCCGCGCCGTTTTCGACGCGAGTATGACAACAAGCAATAATTTATGTCTAAATGACATCATGCTTAACGGCCCCACTGTGCAGAATGATCTTTTCGATATTCTAACTTTATTTAGAACATTCCAATATGTACTACTCTGTGACGTCAAGGCTATGTATCGTGGGATCCTAGTAGATAGCGACTATCGCCGTTTACAAAACATTCTTTGGCGAGATTCTCCTACACAACCCGTTCAATGTCTTCAGTTGCAAACTGTTACGTATGGTCTAAAAAGCTCTGCATTTCTAGCCACCCGCTGCCTAATCGAACTCGCTGATAGATATAAAGATGAGTACCCACTAGCTTCGTTTGTCTTAAAAAACACAAGTTATGTTGATGATATCCAGTGCGGTGGTAATAACTTGGCAGAGCTCGCAGAAACAAAACGACAACTGATAGAACTTATGGATAAAGCCAGTTTTTCCCTACATAAATGGTGTTCTAATTGCAGTGAGCTTTTAAGCGATATTCCTGAATCCATTCATCAGTTAAGCAGTAAAAATTTTGACAAAGTAAATAACACTTACATAAAGACTCTAGGACTTTCCTATGATGTGCATACTGACACTTTAAATATGAAATGTCCAGTAACTGAAAAACAAAAATGCTTCACTAAGAGGGAAATGCTTAGTTTTATTAGTAAGTTCTTCGACCCCTTAGGCCTTGTAGGACCTATTTTAGTCCAGGCAAAGTATTTGATGCAGCAGGTTTGGTTTGAGAATTTGAAATGGGACGATGTGTTACCAGAGTACCTTAATACCAAAATGGTTGACTTTACTAACAATTTGATAGACATGTCTTATATTTCTGTACCTAGAAATATTAATGTACAATCCCACGTCAAAATAGAACTGGTTGGGTATGCTGATGCCTCAAATATTGCTCATGGCTGTTGTTTGTATTTGAGAGTAGTTAGCCCTGATAATCAAGTAACAGTCAATATTTTATGTTCTAAGTCTCGTATCAATCCAAAAAACAAAATTCTTACCACTCCAAGACTCGAACTAAATAGTGCTATGTTGTTAGCTATGTTAGCTAAAAAAGTATATAACACTTTGTCACTTAAATATGATAATATCAATACATTTCTGTACTCCGATTCAAAAATAGTTTTATCTTGGCTAAATATAGAACCAGTGAAACTCACTGTTTATATTGCAAACAGAGTAGAGAAAATTAAGCAGCTATGTGAAACTTTTCAGTGGAACTATGTAAACACAAATGAAAACCCAGCCGACTATCTGTCGCGTGGAGTAGCGCCTCACGAACTTAAAGGGAATTATTTGTGGTTTCATGGTCCTCAATATTTACAAAATATAAATTATGTACACTGTCCTTTAGAAAGTACAAAACCAATCGATTTTGAACTTCCTGAGCTCAAAAAACCTTCACCTGCGTCCTATGTATGTAGTAAGGTAAATAATCACTTTCAAGATTTCATTGAAAAATATTCAGATGTAGAAAAAATGACTAGAATATTATCCTATGTGAAAAGATTTTTGTTTAATTGTAAGAAACAAAATGTAAACAAGAAAAAAGGAACTTTATGTCCAGAAGGGTTAACTTCTGCACTCAATGATTTGATCAAACTTGAACAAAGAAAGTATTTTGAAAAGGAATTTAAATTTGGTGAGTTTAAAATGAATGAGAAGTCCAATTTAAGTAATTTATATCCGTTTGTTGATGGGTTTGGTCTCTTAAGAGTGGGTGGTAGATTGCAAAATGCAAATCTAACATTCGATCAAAAACACCCTATTATATTGCCCAAAGGTTCAACTTTGACCAAATTATTAATTATTCATGAACATATTAGACTCAAACATGCGGGACAGAAGTTAACTCTGAGTAGTCTACATGAAAGATATTGGTTGATCAATGCTAATAGAGAAGTCAAATCAGTTTTACATAAATGCGTGCTATGTTTCAGGTTAAAGGCCAAAAATGCATATCAACTTATGGGATCTCTCCCCCTTGATAGAGTCATTATGACACGGCCATTCCAAATTGTAGGTACTGACTATGCCGGTCCTTTCAGTGTAAAGCAAACTAGAATTAGAAAACCGGTTATAACAAAGGCGTATGTCGTTATGTTTATTTGTTTTCTTACAAAAGCCATTCATATTGAATTGGCCTCCGATATGACAACCAATACCTTTTTTGGGTTGCTTAAAACGGTTTATTAGTCGCAGAAATAAACCTACTAAAATATATTGTGACAATGCTAGTTACTATAGAGGCGCCAATAACGTACTAAGAGAGTTGTATGAGTCACTGAATTCCACAGAGCACCAAAATGAAATAATAAATTTCAGTAATTCAGAAAGAATTTCCTTTCACTTCATACCGTCTTACTCACCAGTTTTTGGTGGTTTGTGGGAAGCAGGGATCAAGAGTATTAAATATCATATAAAACGTGTGATAGGTAACCTTGTACTTACCTATGAGGAGATGTACACGGTTTTGGTTCAGATTGAGAGTATTCTAAACTCTCGACCACTCACCCCTCTTTCTAGAGACTCAGATGACATGACATACCTCACACCTGGGCATTTCCTCACAGGTGCGCCATTGACTTCATATCCAGAATTAAACTTAACTGATATAAATATAGGAAAACTTAGTTTCTGGAAACAATGTACAAAACTACAACAAACCTTTTGGGCCCAATGGCACAAGCAATACTTAACAATGTTACAGAGCAGACCTAAATGGCAGAGCTCCCAGCCTAATCTGCAGGAAGGTACTATGGTACTAATTAAGTCTGATAATGTTACTCCTCTTCAGTGGCCAGTAGGTAGAATTGTAAAGGTAATACCAGGCAACGACAATTTAGTTCGCGCGCTCGATGTAAAAACACCTAAAGGGTTTGTCATTAGAACTAGTATAATGAAAGTTTGTCCACTCCCTATTGATTATAATTAGTTTATAGTAACGGTATAAAATGTACCAATATTGTTTGTTTTTTCTTTTTCTCAAAACCCATTGTTGTGGGCCGATTCTCACTTAGTGTAAGCTAGATAATTTAAACTAAGTTAACTAAAGTTTTAAACTACGTTTTATATTATGTGTAACCTAAATACCTAGTCTGAAATAAGTATGATATACTGCTTACCTACTTTCTATTTTCAGTTTATCTTTGTTTGAAGATTTGATTATTTAGTCAAGCCAGGTTATATTACTTGGTCATTTGAGTTTATTTTCTTTTTAGGTATTAAGTTTATTATGTAAAAATGGTCTTAATTAATCTTTTGGCTTAGGCCCGAGCATGTTCGAGACATATCCGAACATAAGTTAGCTATTAGCTACTTTATGGTGTTGGCACTACTGTTTTGGTAGTCTTTCCGCTCTCTCTTAATTGTACATGTACGGTGTCTATAACACGTTGAAAATAAAGCTTGTGAATTAAATCAATTCCGGCATTTTACTTATGTTTCCCCTAACTCTGTGTGGAACAGGGTTCTTGTACGCTCGTGAGATAAATTTGAAACTAGCATAATCGGCCTTGTAATGATTCCACTGCTGAGTCAGAGGCCTCCTCTCAGTGAGAGGGACTGGGCCGTAATCCAGCACCCAGGCCCAGTGCGGATTGGTAGATCTCACATGTCTTAGATTTTTTAGTTCTAGGTCATGCCGATTTCTCACGATGTATTCCTTCACCGAATTTGAAAAAAAAAATAAGCTCACATAAGATATTTGTAATAAGTACCTATTATATGGATCTAGCTGCTGTCTGCGGCTTTTCTCATATACAAACTTTCACGTAGGGTCAGTTTCGAAACAAATGTTTATCATTCAGGAACATCTGTTTTCTAATAATTACGGGTAGTCAGAAGCCCGAAAGTCTGATAACCAGTCTTACAAAGGGGTATCATATTACTCAGTAACTGGGTTGTGGAGGACAGATAGGCAGTAGCTCCATTTAAAATACTTCAGCTGCATCCGGTTAGACTGGAAGCCGACCCCAACATAAACAATGTGGCGATAAAGTCGCCACGTTGTTATTCTAAACTATGCAGCGGATTTTGATCAGATTTTTCACTAAAACATTATTATTAAAATTACATGCAATTGTAAATTAAATTTAAATTAATTAATAAATTACACAAAATTGTATAGGTATAATAAAAACCCTACGAAGCAGGAGCGGATCGCTAGTTTTCTAAAAAAAAAATAGTTAGTTAATAGTTTTCTAAATAAAACAGTATTTTAATCAACAAAAAGCTTCTATAAAGTCATCAGTAAGTAAATGACAATAAATTGTAATTATTTGACACGTGTGTCCTTGACACAAGGGCACTACACACTACGTATAGTATATCATATATTCATCAGGGCGACCTTACATAGCCGAATTTTGTTTGCACTACACTGTCTCATAAAGAACGCGACACATATTTTTATAGAACGTGTGTTATGGCGCGTTGTTATTTGTGTTTAATGTTACTTTTTTGTGGTGTCATCAAATGGATGTACCTAACCTACCAACGAGTCTGATAAATTTGTTAGTTCTGTTTTCAGGTTTCAAGTAAAATCCAGTTGTATTCGATTTATTATCGATCCCGGTTACCTTACTAAAGAAAATAGACGAAAATTGACCATCCCCCCTTATTTACGAAACTACTGAGCCTAAAATAAAAAAAAATACAGAATAAAGTTCTATATCTATAGATTACAGGAAAACCTATATGAAGTCTGTGATCTTAAAACAACATGGTAAATCTCTCAATATTGTGCGTACAAACAAACTTACATTTTCAGTTAGAATGTATGGGAGAACATGTTTTTCAACTACAGTGTTAAGTTTGTTCTGGGATAAATTCATTCCAACTACGGAACCCTTCATTGTACGTGGTCCGACACGCACTTGGCCGATTTTTTTCGCTCCATTCTAGAACAAATACTATGCCTGAAGAAGTATAGCCAAGAAGCAAATTGTTAGTAAAAACTGAAATATTTTAAGTAAAACTACAAAACACTATTCTCATTATTTGTTGCCGTTTCATATTCCTTCCATCCCGAGAACTGCATACGGAAAACAATCAAAACGCACACCAACAGGCGATCAAAATAGATGTTCGTTGTACAAAAATAGAACGACACTTTTAGAATGCTTTCCCAAAACCGAATTTAATCTTTTTTCGTCCAATATATTGTAAAGCAATGTTATGTACTTGTGTATGTGAAGCTGAATCCAGCTTACCGGAGCTTGCTTTGAGCGGATTACGTTCAACAATGTGTTTCAGGCGATTTCAAGATTATTTGTACGTAAGGGATACAAAAAGGTACGGAGGGATGTAGATACTGTCTTAAATCCACAAATAACTTCGGATCAGTTAAACAATACTCATTCGGTTTTTTTATTATCTTGAATCTAGATTATGTCCACAATACAGGGGGGCAGGGATATCGACGTGCAACGATTCTAAACACCCCAGTGTAGAAAATATTCGTAGACTATAAAAAAAAAATATCGCAGTCAAAATGTACGGAGCAGCGATTTTTTTATAACCAACGTAAAATGTCAACTTTGGGGGGTCCAATTTGCGCGTCGATGGCGTCACCATGTGTAAATAGAGCTTTATGTTATCCGACTATGAGCACCAGGGATAACGCTGGACCATCCTTTTATAGAGTCTTAATGATCTATAGGTACAGATGCCAGCACATCAAGCTACTACAACCTGTCAAATTTCTTTAATAGATTTACAACTTTATCACTAAAGCATAAGGTTCAAAGTTGATTGGGAAAATTTTACAGTTTTGGGTAGCTTGATATGCTGGCGTCTGTACCAATACTAAATAAGTAAAAATGCGAAAGTAACTCTGTTTATCTGCATGTTACCTTTTCACGCCTTCACAGCTGAACGGACTTCGGTAAAATTTGGCACTCAGGTAGAACATATGGGTAAGGACATAGGACACTTTTTATCTCGGTAGTACCTACGTTACCGTGTATAATTATCGACATCCACGCAAGAACCAACCAAAGCCTCGGCGTTGGAGAAAAATACTCTGCTGAAAGTTGGCCAGTAATTTAAACTTTATCTACTAACAACTTATGAAAGCTTCACCAGGTAAGCATAATTATGCCATGAGTCGAGATGATGGTTTCCAATTAAGTACCTATTCGATATTAATTGTTACAGAATTAGGTCAACGTGTTGTAATTTCCCCTGAGTACTGTAGGTACGATACTGAAGGTACAGCCCTTATAAAACAACTTACGTAATTAAACTGCGTAGTATCTGCAACTAGGAATGTATTTGCAGGAAAAACACTATTTTCTTTTGTTGTTTTTTTAATAACCTGTCTAAAAACGAAACTTGTGTTTCGTTTAGAATCGTAAGCGCATATAGATGAATTTTTAAACACTCGTATAGATGAGGATACATTAAGTTGTGTTTTCTATTTGATATGATAAGATCTTTGAGTTGCAGCAGCGCAAGAAATTAAATTATTCTTTCAAAATAAAATTGTAACGCTACAAGCTCTACTCGATGAAAAATTCAGTCAAAATATCTTAAAGCATAAAAAAACATAAAATATTGGCTAATATCTCTGTCTCAATCGGTCCACACCTTAAATACTGTGTGTGTAAATGCTTAATTACTGTCCAGTCGTCGAAAAAATGCGTTCCTGGCACCTGTATTTGCAATGATTCTAGTAGCTAATTAAGATCAAATTCACATAACACGTATTCGTTTGTACGAAACTAATGGATATCAAGAACGCATTCTCTAGTCGTCAGCCGCTCTACAGTTTAAGTGAACTATCGCACAACCTCCTTATTCTAATTCTCGTACAGGCACGCCCAGTATTATGAGCAAACTGAGGTATCATTATCTTAATGCTTCAGAGCGGGAATATTCCGTAACCTAATAGCCCGAACTGTGAAACTGAATAAATGATGCGAAGCCCAAGCTCACAGTGATAAGCGGAGCGACAACGGAAGCGACTCACTCTGAACTTAACGTAACTTTTGTTCGTGATGTATGCAAACTGCATACATTCAAACTAAACCTATGCAAGATGCAAACCAGTAGAACGAAACAGTGCTAGTAATTTAGACGAAGCAAATACGAATGTTGTGGCGACGCAAATATTGTTCTAAATTAACGATACTAAGTAAACCGAAGTAGTCTGTTTGCGTCCATGTGGAACACGGGAACAAATTTGTAGCTCAAATACCAGTTTTATTTCTAGTCAGTTCAAAAATCAAAATCTAAAGTCATTAATTCAAACTAGGCTGAGAATCAGCAATTTTCGAACATCATAAGTTGTTGGGTTGTAACATCGATACAGGTGTTTAAATCATAACTAGGGTTATTTTTTTTCCGCTCCGATGTCGCGAAATCTCCTAAAGATCGGTAACAATAGAAAAACTAATTGTGTCTCATTAGTGAGAGTTGAGCTAATAAGTACTAAGTGAAGGAATTTTTGCATACCTATTGATTACGTTGTGTCACGAACCGTTTAATGCGCTGTTATGAAAGGATTGTGATGTCAATGCAGCACAAGACGAAACATGAAGTTAAATCAATCCGAATTTTTAATCAAAGCCTAAAAAAAGACTAGGCAGATGGTGAGCTTGGGCAGGTATAGTGATTTTGGTAAAACTGTTTCTTCTCGTTAAAAACAGTGGTGCTATTCTGTAAAAAGATGACCGTGATAACTTATGTGAAGTGAGCTAAAGGTGAGCTGTCATTCCATCTGATTGACATTATTGACAGCTCACTTTAAGCTCACTTCGCCTAAGTTTTCACAGTGAGATTTTTACAGAATGACAGAAATACATGTAGGTACTTGACGGCCTGCACCCTTTAGCAACGATATTTCGAAATTCTTCTACCGCAAGAAAAGAAGAATTTCGAATAACTTAAGCTTTATAAATATTTGACACATCGTCATCAATATTCGCGACCGCTCAGTCCATCACAATATCCTCAGAGCAAATCAATGGTGTCACCGCGGCGCGATGATCAGCCACATCATGCTTTATACCCCTGTTAGATAATGTAATGAATTAAACCGTCTGTTTTCATACCCCGCTGATATTTCGCGAAAACACCGCAATATTTATCACGAAATGTCACAACTATAGAATGAGCCTAATTTGATAGTAGACCTAGAAACACACCAGATTTGGTTAGCTGGAACACGAAGAAAAATTTGTAACTTTCGACTTAGTTAACGACTTTGCGTCAACACTTTGTACTTTATTGGACAGATTTCCATACGCAATCTGATTAGGAGTTGAAAAAATTTTCGCACGCCAAATTACATACAAGGTTCGTTCGTACGCAAGGCAAAGTTCGCTAGTGAAGTATGGTGGCAAGTGTACCTGCCTTTATTCCCATGGCCTGTTTGCACGACCTCGGAGCAAGGCGGTAAATAAGAGGAATTTGTCAGTGCTATCAACATGTTATTTGATTATGTAATCTCAGTCCGGGAGCAGAGATGCTCTCGGGCGGAAACTATCGCCGGAGAATCGGCTACAACTATTACTTTGCAAAGTTGTTCGAAAATTTTTGTGAACGATTTTTTCCGAAGACTTCAGGTCTTTAGGTTCATATTTATTTTTATGTTTTCTGGGTCTATGTAGATATAAAGATCATAATTAACTGCTAAAAGGGAATTGGTACCTTTTTAAATTTTAATACATTTCATATTTGTTTTGTACCATTAAACCAAAAATTGTTTGTGTTGCTAATCACATTCTGTCACTAGGTATTTCTCTGTTACCGTGGTGACTGCAGTATTTAAACTAATAATGAAGGTGAAGAGTTTCTTTGTTGCAACGCAGTAATCTCTGGAACTACCCGGTCAGATAAAAAATATTTTTGCATTTGATAGCCCAATTCTTGAGGAAGGCTACAGGTTTAACACACGCCATAGCTCAGCAGCAGCAGCGCATCAGCGCATCAGCGCGCATCAGCTTTTAAGGGTCATAACCCTTAAAATCTGAGCAAAAAGAAAAAGTCAGATAGAACGCTAAGTGAAAACGCAGTAATAGTGCGGGCAGGCGATGCGATGCGACGGGGTGGTTCGGGAAACAAGAAATTTCACGCGATCGAAATCGCAAGCAGAAGCTAATATGAAATATAAATAAATGAAAATGGTGCTACCCATTCTCTAGAGTGAAAAGTTATCCATCAGTCAACAAAATACCTAACTATATTGTGTTTTATCTATGCATTTTATGTAGAGCAAAACACTTCAAAATGAAGACAAAAGGCTGTCCAATACGTGCTTGAAGCTGAGATGTGGGCCCTTGACACTGACCTCATTTGCAAGCTTGAGGGCGCTTTTATCCCTCTCAATTTTGTCATAAATTACTGCCATACTGATCCGGAGAGAGATAAAAAACAAAGGATAAAAGTAATCCTATAGAAACCGTCTTAAATAACTAGAGAGTAATATCTCGGTAATTAACTATTGGTCAATTCTGGGTGAACTTTTTACAGTTCATTGTCAAATAAATTCAAATACAATCATGAAACAGACCCAAAAACCAACGTTACACAAGAAACAATGAAACTTAATTATACACTACTTAAACATAACACATGCCATACCATCGTTTAATATTCCACACAAATTGTATCCTGCTACAAGATCTTACAAGAAAATTAATAATACACTGCTCAAAGAAAGCATCTTGAGTATTCTACATCGCTGTACCACTTCGCCCCGCCTCGGTTCGCGACGGTTCAAATACTACTGCACTGGGCTATATAATAATGTCAACGGTAGTATTACCATGTTCCTTGATAGATTATACTGTGTGCATAGTGATGAATTGATGTGTCGACTTGGTATCGAGATGTATGTGCTGAGGAGACTTGTGCGATTGAATATGCAGACGTTGCCTCTCTATTAAACTCGATTTTGTTTTGTTCTTGATAGTCACTTGTTTTTACTACTTACATTGCGTTTCTTTCATTTGTTTTTTGATCACAAACTGCGGAATGATAACTGAGAATTATTATCGTCTTTAAATAAATTTAACAGTCTCATGTATACTTATTATCGTCGAAGGCACTGGCCCTGCTGCTGCAGGTACGTCACTGCTTTACTAACCTTAATAAAAGTTAAGCATTCTCATTATAAGAACCTTATTATGTCGTTTTTTTCGGTTTCAGCAACTAATTTGAATTCAAATAGATCGACCTTATTTTCGCTACAATAATCAAAAACCTGTCTATTTTCCTCAAACCTTAACTTGTGTTTATCAAAATCAAAAGACGGCACAAAGTTGACTCAGCTGTTGTTAAAGGTCAACCAACTTAATGAGACTAATGTATAATAACCTCACCAATGAAGGGCAATATTTATAATCCACCTACGTACTTATAAGGTGTTGTTTAAGTTTACTTTTTTCCAGAAGACAACGATTAAGAAAAACGAAGGGAGAACAGGAGAGAGCACAATTGCATTATTAATTTAAAAATGCAAAACGTTCCAGAGCGTGTCGAGATCCCGTGCCGTGTGGTCACTTCAACTGCATGGAATACGGAGTAAGGACGCACAGTGACCTACATAGCACTTTGGATGTGAGTTAGACGCTTGTTCCCGCTACGGGACGTACCTGATATTTCGCGGACACAGTTTTGGCAATGGTCACGCCGTCCGCCGAGGAACCGCCATTTGTTGCCGACTCGCTTTTGTCAAACCGTGTGTCAGAAATAAGCTTCGGAATATATTTGTTGGTTTACTTCAACTAGTTCGTGTGTCGCCACTGGTTTGGAGAATAATTTATTTTGGTGTCTGTTTGGTACTCGCCCTTGGACAGAAACTCTCATTGTAGCGTACTCGGTACTCGTATATTGTGTCATTCTTCGTGAGTTTTCTTGGAGGTAAAAATACAATTTTACTATATAATTTAATCGTATTTTAAGATCTTACGACTGTACGCGTTTTTGATCAGGAATTTGTTAAAAACTGAGGCATTTCCGGAAAAACACAAACCTATTTATCCGGAAATGTCACCTTGTGTAACGCACGGCTAAACAACATACGGCTTACTAATGAAAAAATGTTTATTTACGGAAATACATTCTTTACAATATGATCTCTAACAAACTGCAAAGCAGAAATAAACCGTATTTAATATATTATGACAGAAAGGTTTAACTGCCATTAAACACTAAGTTGTTAATTCTTTATTTCCAAAAATATCCACCAATTAATTGAAGCGAACAATTTCAGGGGTTAGTAAAAATATTAGTTTCTGTCGGAAGCTAGCCTTAAGCCAATACCACTCAGGTTTTGTGTCGAGTCATAGATGTTATTAAGTTAAGAAGCCTTACTATCTAATACTTTAGCAAGCATCGCTCGTAATATACTTCGATATGTAGGTATGGGAAGAATGTTCGTAATAAAGACTTTAAAAATATTATTAACAAATACGTATATATAT
The DNA here is from genome assembly GCA_927399505.1 of Luperina testacea. Taxonomy (NCBI): domain Eukaryota; kingdom Metazoa; phylum Arthropoda; class Insecta; order Lepidoptera; family Noctuidae; genus Luperina; species Luperina testacea. The sequence goes on along the minus strand of OV656763.1, from coordinate 6,494,441 downwards.
AGTACTTACAAAAGATATGTTTTCAAAGGTGTAAGCTGAGCAGATGTTTATTGTTTTTGTGATGTCCCAAATGATATTGAGAAGGGCGAGAAGTATCTTGTAATGGTCTGATAAAATTTAAATTACTTATACAAGGTTGATGAAAAGCGTGATAAAAAAAACCCGAACCCTTTGCGAAACTCAAAACCTTGAGTTGACAAGGTCAGAAACACAGTTATGTTCGTACATTTATGAGTTTATTTTGACTCAATGAGTGAAGTTGTTCATATGTAACCGAATAATTGTGAACACCGCGTCAGTACACATATATATATAATCTACCTCACGAGATTGTAAACTGTCGATAAATTGTGAACTGTACCATACCGCTTACAGAATAACTTACTAATTTTTGATAGTTTATAACCCAGTAAATGGTTTATTGCAGTTCACAATTTTTCGATAGTTTATAATCTTGCGAGGTATATTATAAACTAGCGATATTCATAACTATACGGTGACGTAATACAAGCAAAAATATATAAGCCAAATAGATCACACAATACGCTTTCATATGCGTAAAGGGTTAGTAAAGGTTCAAGTTAAATGGCCAATATGAAGGCATTAAGAGGGGTCTATGTCAACAGAAGACCTTCAGCAAAATCTGTCATAATCAATGGATTATTCAAACTCCTTCATTTCACCTTCGAATGAAATATTCACATCACACTCCACATTATTGTTCTAAAACAATTGAATATCACTCGAAACTATCAGGCAATCGAATCTGTTCGTACTATATTATTAACATAGTCGGGCAGTCATCGTCTTGGCCATATAGTGGCGTGTCCATGACAGGTATAGTCTGATATATAGCGCGGATGTCAGAACGCCACGCCACTAGAGGCACGGTATATTATGGCTCGGCTGTGTTTTGTAAACCTGCATTTCGTCGGTGGGCGATTAAATCTTGAATATTAAATTAGTTTTTAAATTTTGGTTGGTGCAGATGGCCGAATGTGGTTTCGAATGAACATAGAAGAGAATATGTTTTGTATGGTAATTTGTTTTATTTTGAAACAAGATAATATTTACTTAATATATAAGCTAACAGCTCTTATGTACATGTATAATGTAAAACAAAACGAAGTTAAAGAATCATAGGACATCAAAAAGTTGAATTGAAAATTTAAAAAACAAACAAATCCCTCTAAAAAGTAAAAAAAATATATAATTATATTAGCCCTTTAAGTTTAATATAAGTACGCTTATAAAAATTGGAAGTTAACAGCATGTGCACAGTAACTATGTTTTATGTGTGTGTGTGTGTGTTTTGTGTGTGTGTGTGTTTGTGTGTTCTATGTTTTGTGTGTGTGTGTGTTTTATGTGTTTTGTATGTGTTTATGTAAGTGAAATGTAAATTTCTTTATGAGAAATAAATGTCTTTAACCAGAACTATGTTTTCCACAATAGCATACATTCATTATTGCTGTGTATAATAAGCCTCGTCTGTTTGGCGTTCTTATTAGCCGTCCGCCGACGCGAGGACGCGGACGCTTGGATCAAAATATTTCCTACAATTTAGGTATATTAAATTTAAAAGGCCAATATAACATTATTTTTTTTTTACTTTTAGAGGATTTTTTTTGTGTCGGGGGTGATTTAAATTTTTAATTTAACTTTTATTTCCTGGTTTTTAAATACATATTACTAGTATACATGCTATGATCGACACGTGTCTCGCCGAAATCTGCGCTGTTGTACGTATTTTTACCTCAGTCAAGCTAGTTACACGTTACACGTGTGGTGGCGTTCATTCCGTACTAACGTATTCCTCTGTTTTCTATTTGGTTAATGAGTCCAAATATGTTAGCTTAATTATATGTATGTCGGAGTTGGTTCTCAATTATTACAATTGTGGGTAGTCAACAAGATTTGTTATGAATTGTTTTTCTTATTAATAATTTAAGTGATTTTACTATCAAGTATTCTCTAATAATTTGGAACATAATTAATTGAATACTCGATGTACGTACTAATTGATTTTGGCAACTAATCTTGATTATTGTTACGGATGGTTTTATTCAAATCAATTGATGACATGTCACTTTGATTTTAAAATGATATAGGTACTTTGTGAAATCACCATTGTTTATTTGCGACAATTATTCTTGTATTATTTGATTACTTATAATGTAAGCTTTATTAGATTTAGCACATTTTAGTGTTTTGTTAATACAAAACACTAAAATTTTCCCAATTATTTTGTTACTGTACATAATTATTTTACTGTGTATCTAGTTGTGTCATGTACCTACAGTGTGTGATTTGCTAGTGTTATTAATTGTTCATGAAATTATAATCTGATTTGAACTGTAGACCGCTTTTCTATTGCGCAATAACCAACACATACCCACAGTACGCCCACAGTATGCCCACAGTACGCCCACAGTACGGCCACAGTACGCCCACAGTACGCCCACAGTACGCCCACAGTACGCCCACAGTACGTCCACAGTACGCCCATAGCACGCCTACAGTAATTAAAATATGCCTGATAATAACGAGATAAAACCTACCTTCTCCGTTATGTATATATTTATTTTTCTAAAATGAATATAATTACGCAAAAAACCAAAACATATGCACATAATAGTAGAATATATAAAACGGTTTTATCTATTCTACTTGTCTTTTTAATAAAAAGTTGCGACTTTTTTATTTGGACTCGTTAAGACACATCTTATGAGTCCACATTCGATCGGTTTACTAGCAGTTATTCAAGAGTTTCGTTATATAACGTCCTGGTCAGTCATCAGGTAAATGTATCTCAATGAGTCCTGTTAATTTTTTAACAGGACTCATTGAGATACATTTAGTGAGCCCACGAGCCCACATTCGGAAATTTACTAGTCACTATTCAAGAGTTCTGTTATCTAGCGTCCAGGTCAGTCATGAGGTCCTCGTCATCAGGTAAAATGAATAGGACTCGTTGAGACACAACTTATATGCCGCCCACACCCGAGGGGTTTACTGGTAGCTATTGAACAATTCCTTTATGTAGCGTCCAGGTAAGTCATGAGGTCATCGTCATCTAGTAAAAGGGACAGTACTCGTCAGTTATTCAAGAGTTCCGTTAACTAGCGTCCATTTTTTCCGGTCCTCCCATTTCTCTTTCCTACTGCATCATCAGTCCCTGATCACCATCTATCTATAACTAATTCATTAAGACCATTCCAAAGAACCCAAACACGATGCTCACATCAATTCATCAACTAGAAAAGAGCTGATAATCATCAAACGGCTAAAACGATTTTCTTGAATCATAGCTAAGAACACTCTCGATCAAGCCACGTTTCAAACAAAAAAATTATAATAAAAACCGGTTCAGCCATTTGGAAGTTACGATGGCACAGACAGACACACAGATACACGTTAACCTTATTACAAACTCTGTTTTTGTCGGCTGGAAGCATTGCCACGTTGTATGGCAATGCTGATTCTTTGGCCAAAAAGTTTTTTATGGAGCACTTTAAAGGTTTTCTGTGACAAAGTAAGCAGTGGTTTTTAAAAATTCCCCTCTCTCTCCTTTTACAAGTAAACGCGTTAATACGAACAGAGATAAGTAAACGTACAGACTAACATAAAAACAATAATTGTTGAACAAACAACAATATTTCATTGTCATCGTAGAAGATAACGTAATTAAGGTGCAATCAACAAGAAACGAAATTGATTACAGACAAAGCTTTATTACAACAACATCCCCCCTACGGCATACAGGTAAAACTGAATATACGATAAACAGTAGCATTGGTTCATCGGTTCAATTACCCACGTATGTTTGGCAAACAACTCGATACTAATATACTGTATTCTAACAAAGAACTGTTCTGTTTATCTTGTCACTCTGTTATGATATTTCTCTACTCCGACTAATGAAACGAGAGGGCGATTCGATGAGATTGGCTAGGGGATGCTACCCACATCTTCGGGTCGGCACATTCGATTCGGTAGTATTTGTTGAAAAACAAAGCCAACCCGAAGCAACTACTACACATATTCGGCTTTCATTCGGACTGTACGGACGTCAGCACATCAAGCTATTACAATCTGTCAAATTTCTTTAATAGATTTTCAACTTTATCGCTAAAGTATTAGGTTCAAAGTTCATTGGGAAAATTTGACAGTTTCTGGTAGCTTGTTGTCTAGCGTCTGCACTATAGAGATATAAGGAACAGGGTGACAGGAACAAAGTTCACTCAGCCCCCATAGAAAAGAGAGGATCCTCCGACCAGGCGGGAGATGTATCTGATGAACTACTACTGCCCGACGATTGATTTCGGGAAGGTGTATATGGTTTGCGGACGGCGAGCTGCCCATTGCTCACCTTTTGCGGTAAGGACCAGGCCCGGGTCGACGGCGCGTTGTGTTCCACGCGCGCCTCAAAGAGATGTCAGCACTAACTGACGGGGTCCGCTAGGGCCGATGCCTGCCAGGGTCGCGGGTTGATCGAAAGAGATACCATGGCCCCTGGCACAGTCAACTGAAGGAACACGGGTGGGTTTTAGTCAGTAAAAGTCTGACACGCCCTACCGCTCCGTCCAGAGAGGGCGAAGTTACTTGATAATTTCCCACCCAAGTAGTTCGCATGTGGCGATTGGTAGACTTCGTTCGGCATCTACCCTTGGCACAATTCGAGCTAAGCCAAGACTTGGCTTTTCCCGAACATACGTCTATATAATTCAAGTTAAAAATATTTTATTTCACATAAACCTATATGGGCACTTGTGAAATGTCAGAAGCTAGGTGCACGGTTCCAATAGGTCGTTTTCTATGGAGAAGAGCCGGGAAAAACTTCCTTGTTAATCTTTTAAAAATAATTGGCTTTTACGATGCTTTCAAATTACACTGTTAATAGGTATTAGAGGACAGTATATGCCTGCCAACAAGTACTAGGTAATTAACAAATAGAAAATGGTCAACAAATCGAAGCATCATGAGTCTACATAACTATAATATATTCAATTTTACCCCCGGCTGTGCCGAATCATGCCGACCCGATCATATGTGTATAACACCCCTTTCTATCGCGATTTCGTAAGTGTTCGTGGGAGTTCGTACGATAACGAAGGCCCGAGGTAGGTATATGATGGATGGCTGCCTACGGTTGTTGTGTGGACTGTTCCGCTTAACTGATTTGTGATCGGACTCGCCTGTTACTTTACTGATGAACAAGCGGTTTTGGAACTTCCGCGCTCATAACATGTTTTTGGGTTTTGTTGTTTGTATCATGTTTTTACGTGATGTGGCAGAAAATGCTTGTCTAAATGATAACAATATACCTGTGTTTTATGAGTTATGGACACTCGAAAGTTTTTAGATAAATATAATTAAATACATAAATAATAACATGCCCATGTCATTTCAACCATAATGGTTACACTTCGTTTCACAAGACAACTCTGTTATATTTTAAACACTATTCAACATCTCGGCTACATTTCCCGATAGGGTAAACAAGTAGACTACTGTTCGCCGATAACGTATGCTTAGGTCCCATTTAATAGGCGAGTATATTTCCATAAAGTTTCCATACTAATATTTTAAATGCAAAAGTATCTCTATATGTCCGTCTGTCATTTTGCAACACCTAACGGCTGAGACGGATTTGAATAAAATTTGGCACATGGATAAACCATGACCTGGATTAGAACTTCCTTTTTATCCCGTAGTGCGTTCCAGTGGGATAATTTTCGACCTCAATGCGAGTGAAGTTCTGCTATCCAAATAAATACAAAGTATAATCAAAAACAACCTAACCTTGTTCCTTTTAAGGCCATATGTACAATATACGTGTAAAATAAATCCGCTAAGATACAGAGACGTTACATTGCGTGGGTGTGCACCAGATCTAAAGCTCCATACAGAAATCCGTTCGATATAAAGACACAGCGTCGTTCGCAAATCCGTGTAACCAAATCAAGGATCGTAGTGTATATGCGATGTATCTGAATGTGAACATTTTATTTGAATATTTTATTCAATCAGATGCACACGTGCGAGAATTTATGTGTCATTGTAAAACTGTTTGTGTCTTATTACAAAACGAGTTCTAACTTTATTCAAATCGTAAACCATCGAACCTGTTATTATATTTTGAAATTTGTTCTTAATACAAAACTGACAACTTAGACTGGGTTTCAACGTCAATTTTTGTAATTGGAACTTAAAAAATGGCTCAATGGTTTAAACCTGTGGGTATAAACATTAACCTTGTTTTAAAATTAGGCCGTTTGGGTTTGTGTTTCTAATATGTATGTAATTAGTTATGGTATGTTGCAAAAGTATTTGCTGAAGGTTAAATTCTTACGCAATCACTCACTAAAAGGAATTAGTTACATATTCAAGTATATTTAAAAGGTTTTAACGTTATGTCTCACCATTTTTTACAATTGTTTGAATATCATTATTAGATCGTATTTGAAAAATCAGCGACAAAAATGACGTTATAAAAAAAAAACAACCGACTTCCAAAAAAAAACACTACAAAGTGAAAAATAAATTTAATTTCGGAAGTCGGTGTCGTTGGTTCTGTATTTTCGTTCTTTGACACATATAATCAAATCAAAGGTGTCACTGACAAATCGAGTGGATTTGTCAGTGACACCACAAATTGGCCATCAAAAGGTACGTTTTCTGATCCATTTGTTTACATTTTAATCAGATGCTTTTGGAAGAGACTATATAGATGTTTTTTTGGAATAAACGACAGATATTAAATTTATCATCATTCACTGCCGAAATATGATCTTCAATAAACCATGTTTCGTTGCCCAAAACATTTACAAATTCCCATACAATAAACCTAAACGTTTCACACAATATTACTATAACCTATATAATATACTAATGATAACCTTTCCAAAATTGAAATATTCCCCGTCAATCAGATAAGCAGTTCCGTATAAATTCCGAACATACAAACAAACAAACTTTTCTCGTTATACCATTAGCACAATTTCCGTCAGCACCGTATAGTTCAGAACTATTTTACACATTCTAATAGGGCTGTAACAGTTACGATTCTTAAGGCAAGCATTAACAGGGTTATCACACCATGCCTTCATGGGATTTAACAGGTTTTAAGCCTTATGGTTTTGTATAGCGGATTAAATTATGGATCCAATATGGTCTGTGATTTTTACTTAACATTTGTTTGGGATTGGCTGTGTTAAATAATGTACTTAGATGAAAGGCTAAACCGATTTGTCTTTGTTATTAAATCGCTTGCTCAAATCAGGAAATAGTATTAGAACTTAACACTACACTAATAAAATAATAAAACTAATAATAATACTGAAGCGTTTGTTTGTTCGCGCTAATCGCTGGAACTACCGTTCAGATTTAAAAAATCATTTTGCATTTGATGGACCAATTCTCGTGAAAGGCTATAGGCTATTTAATATCATGCTATAACTCTTAGGTGCCGACCAAGAAGAAAAAAAGGCAGAAAGAACGAAGTGATAGCGCGGGCAGGTGATGTGATGCGACAGGGCGGGTTGGGTAACAAGAAATTTCACGTGGGCGAAGTCCCGGGTAGAAGCTAGTCAGGTAATAAAAACCATCTGTGTACTAAATGTAAGTATATTTAGGTGTAGCTAATGGCAATATTACAAAAGTCCAACGTCCAAACAAGATTGGCCAGTTAAAGAAACCCATTTCAAAATACTCAGTTTATTAAAATTATGACATTAAAATAATGAATTAAAAGAACGAGGCTTGAAAACTCAGCTTAATCAAGAGCCCCAAATCCTTTAATCATCAAATAAACCAAAAAGTTTATAGCCTCTAATAAAATCAAACATAAAACTGGCCAGTTCGAAATTTAAGAAAAATAAACTGTCTTAAAATATGACCTCATTCAAAATTTCAATTATGGAACAAATAAACTATTATTGTTTTTTTTTTTCTATTTATGATGATTTTTGTACAACAAAGATTTAGGCCTGATTTTTCCATCGCCAGATAATTTTTATTCGAGAAATAAATTTGACGTTTGACAGTTTTTGTATGAAAAAACTGTCAAAATTTTAAAATTATTCCTCGAATAAAGTTATCAGATGCTACGAATAAGTAAATATGTCCTTATTCGTAGAACAGATAATTGAAAAGTTAGCCCTTAGTTATAATTTTTATTCGTATCATAAAATTATTATAGCATAAAATATTGCGAACATTATAACGAGACTCTGGCCCGTCTGAAACGAGCACAAGAAAAAGCTTGCGGCGAATCCCTTTAAGAGGGGAATTAAAGTGTTCCCTTTGACACGGAGTGAGATTGGAAACGGTTGCATTCGTTTGTGGGCCGTGCTCGTAAATAGAGGACTGTATAAACAACTACAAAGAAGCAGTGTGGCGTAACGCGCATACATACATACAGAGCGACTACATTTGATTAGGAGAAATAAATGGCTTGACCGGTTTTTACTGGCTTGTGTCATGGTTAGGTAAAGCTAAGTATTTTTGGAGGTTATATTTAAGGCCATGTGGTTACAAGTGAATTTGCAAGTTGTTAAGGAACACAAATGATACGAAAAAGTTTAGGGACTTTTCAGACCACTATTTCTTTTTTTATTTGAAATGGGATTGCTCTTGACTCTAGTCTAGGTCAGAGGTGACAGAGACAAAGTCTACGATGGAGTGAGCTTATCCAGAAGAAGCCTGTTCACTCTATTCTTTACAACAAAGTATTTATTTAAAGTGTTTACATAATTTTAAAAGCTAATAGTATTAAATAATAATAATATGTACCAATATATAAAAAAGAGGGGACATAATCAAAGGGCATCAAAAAATTCGTCCGCATCGCTGTCAACAGGAAACGTGCCCAAAAGACTGGCAGCATTGCCACGTTGTATGGCAATGATGATTCTATTACTATTGCTATTCTTTGAGTTATATTTTTTATTTTTGATTAGAGACTATAGGTATTTTAATTAACCTTGAGCAGTTTGCTCAAGGTTAATTAAAATACCTATAGTCTTTTTTTTCAATGTATACTTATAAGCTGCTCATTAAATTTATTAAATACACCCAGTATAAATACCCATCTTTATCACGAATATTTTCGATGTTTTCATCTCAGTAGCTTTTGTTCAAAATGTCGTAGCAATTCGTAAAGTCTACGATGACATTAGGTACCTTATATGATTTAATTACTTAGGTTTTTTATGTTGCTTTAATCAATTCTAAGAGAGTTTTTTTTAAATAATCAGTATATTTGGAAGGTTATGATCCCATTTAGCGAGTTGTTCAAAATCTCGTAGCAATTTCGTAGCGTTTCGTAGCGCCTCTACGATGACGGTCTACGAGCTATTTGATTTGCTTTGGTGCTACGGCTGACATCTGCAGCAAATCTGTGCGGTTACAGTGAAATGCATTTCTTAGGTGTTTTCAGAAATTACATTTAAAGTGCTTGTGTTTACGGAGAAGCAAAGTGAAGACTACACGATTTTCTTCATTGACATTTTTATCAATTTGGCAGGTTTAACATGATTAAGTTTCACATAGTTTATTTTTTAAGGTAATTAAACTGCTGATTTAAAGTTTTCTATAGATAGTTAAAAAATACAGCGTATAATATTTTCCAAGGATAGAGAAGCAAAAGTGATACGATTTCCTTGATTGGCGTATTTATATATTTTTTTGTAATAAATTAACATGATTAAGTTTCGCTTAATTTATTTTATAAGGTATATAAGCGGCTTAGTTGAACTTTTTTTAGTTCCAAAATACAGTATGTATCACGAAACTACTATCATCACCGTAGCGTTTATTCGAAATCTCGTAGCACTCTCGTAGCCATTTCGTAGCGCCTCTACGATGACAGTCTACGAGCTATTTGATTTGCTTTGGTGCTACGGCTGACATCTGCAGCAAATCTGTGCAGTTTCACTGTAGATTGTACTTCAAATGCATCTCTTAGTGAGATTTTAAATTGCTTTTGTCTAACACTGAAAAGGTTCTGTGCGAACGAATTTTTTTGAAGGAAATTGAAATGTGTGTAAGTGGTTTTGTATTGTGAAATAATAGAAATTACCTCTTTGTATGTAGGTATTAATTTTTCCTTTGAAGAAAATAATTAAATAAATATCGTGTAGATTCGGTTTATCGGTATTCATTAAAACAATATTTTAATGTTTAGATAATTAATGTTACCATTGCTACGTTAACGCTGTCTATTCCAAATAAAAATAATATTTATTTGCATAAATCAAATATAAAGTTGTTTCAATAATTCATTATAGAGCATAGATACATGTTTTGCTTATATCATAGCATGCAAATATTATAGGCAACATTACAAACTGTTTCCTGTCAGCTCATTATCCATTTATGTAGTTTTTTTGTTAAACTATCTAAAATCTAACAATTTTAAATCACTTGGAATTTTATTATATATCCGAACACACATGTCTAAACAGCTTTTACTAAATTTAGCCAATTTTGGTAAGTCATTTAATATATAAGTTGATGAACATCAACCCCCTCACTAATAAACGTATTATATCAGATGAATAGTTACACACCGATTTCTCTCTTTCAGTTGTCAGTAATTTGACTTTCGAAAGAAGAAGACAAAGCGTTGTGTAACTATACAGACGCTATACAACGTTTATTAGTAAGGGGGTAAAGGAAAAATCCTGATATTATATATTTAATTGGTAAACAAGGGATATAAATAAATAACTATAGAAAATCATGTACGCTAAGCCGTCCTATGTATTTTCGTAACAATAATAGCAGTAAAAGATTCCATCGATGCAAAATACCGCCGTCCCATTTTCGCAACTTTGTGTTATAAGATAAATGTTATCAGTGTAGAGCGAGATGCAATAAAACCAGAACCCTACACATTTGGTAAAATCCCTTAATCGCGTCTTAAGGCAAGCATCGTGAGAGAGAGTGGCCCACACTCGGGTACCTACAGACGACGACAATATATCACTAGCTTATCCCAAAAGCGTTGAGCTTTTTTAGAGCGTACTGCACTATGTTTTACACGAGCAGCCTGGGGGCTAGATATACTCAAAAATCGTACAGTACAACAACGCGTGCAATACAACAACAGATGTTCTATGTCACGAAGTCCGTTTGGCTATGAATGTTGTCAAGCGTGCACATGCACATTGTGATCAACAGAGACTCAACAATGGGTGAAGTAAAACGGTACACATTCGCGGAAATAGCCTCATGCGACGGCAGCAAGGGGCAGCCGCTGTGGGAGCGCGCTTGTCGGGATACGTCACTACTACAATCAAAGCCGAACGGACTTCGTGAAATAGAATATCTGTAGTGTTGAGGCTAGTCCGCTACTGCAGCGCATCAGGAATGTTCGCAGACGCACATAGGGATTGTTTCTTTGCCACAATGCGTAAGCGCTGTGCGTCCATGGTGCGTGAGGTGAGGAGCAGCAACAACAGTATCCTGTCTTTCGTTTCGAGCAGGCTGGACTGTCCGTACGTAAATCGCTGCTGCGCCGTTTCCCATAGAATGGTGCAGCCACGGTGAAGCGTCGGATAGTACTGCCGCTGTGTATATTATATAGGAATTTGTTTAGGATGTAGATACAGTACCCGGCGATAAATATTGCACATCGACCTTTTTACACAAAACCATTTTATACAAAGAATAAAAATAATTATCAAAAGAAGCAAATCATAATTGTTTTAACAGCTCCTAATAGATACCGGACTGTTTGTATTTTGTGCGACAGAGATAACGCTCTACGAAGCCGAAATTAGCCGATTGTCTCTTTCCAAAGGTCGATGTGCAATATTTATCGCCGGGTACTGTAAGTCAACTTAATTACTAACATAGGATAAGTTTTTTATTAACAATTAAGTCGTGGTTACTAAACTAAATAAAATTGAATTGAATTTAATTAAAGCAAAGACACTGATGTAAAAATATGGTAAGGTCCCGTTTTAACAAAATAATGTTGATGCTACAATGTTGTGCAATTTTCGTTTTCTATGACAAATTAATATTATACCAACCAATTATTGTCAAAACGGTGAAGGAAAACATCGTGAGGAAACTGGCATGTGCTTGAACCAACAATTCGAAAACATGTAGATTGATAGATAAATCATTTACCAACTTAGTGCACCCAAAAGACATTGCACAACACACAAAAACACAATTAATTGCACATTATGTCATTACATGTGACATCTACCAACCCGCACTGGGCCCGCGTGGTGGATTACAGCCCAATCCCTCTCACCGAGAGGAGGCCTGTGTCCCAGCAGTGGGAACATTATAGACTTATTATACTATTATTTTCCCACCGCAGGGCACAGGACCCTTCTCATACAGAGAAGACACGAGCATTGATCACCACGCTTGCTCAAGACGGGTCGATGATTTCGCTTATAGCAATACTAGCAGCGCCCGCGGTTACACCCGCGTAAGTTTCGATCCCATGAGAATATCGGAATAAAACGTATCCTATGTATTAATCCAGGAAATGTTCTATCTATGTGCCAATTTTCATCCAAATCTCTTCATCGGTTTACGCGTGATTGAGTAACAAACATCCAAACAACTTCACAAACTTTCACATTTATAATATTAGTAGGATAAATCCTGGTTTCCTCAGATGTTTTCGCTATGATTACTAGGGCCTTGTCTCGGAAAGTATTTTAAAAATGTTGTATTTTAGAAAGAATATTAATATGAACAGGGATAATCGTCCGTCGGTGCCTCATTTCATTAAAAACGTCTTACAGGCCTCTGCGAGTTGGCTTCGGCACCTTATACACTCCAAAGGTCCACACGACCCTGGGTCCCGAGAAATATATAAAGTCATAAAACCAGCAGAAAAAGCCTAGCTAACTGAACATGTTTCAACACGACTATAAAGTTATCGATTGTTCGGGTTTATTGTCATAATAACCCGTTGAGTACACATGGTGCATAGTTAACGGTGGCAGATGAGATAATCACGCTGCGTTGTTATTACAAGCGTTCGGAAGGGGATACTGCTGCATATTCTCTTGACATAAATCGTCTTATAATCTTTTATATCCCGAGGTAAAAGTAATATTACAGTTATAATCAGCCTATAATGTTCCCACTTCTGGGACACAAGCCCACGCGGGTCCAGTGCGAGTTGGTAGATGTCACATGTCTTCGAATGTCTAGTTCTAGGACATGCCAGTTTCCTCACGATGTTTTCCTTCACCATTTTGAGAACACTATTACAGTAATCATTACAGCTATTAGCAGTAAATATTACAGCTATTACAGTAATCCATGTAAATTCGACATTATTTGCCACGACTTTTCGTTATAACTACTTATTTAAACTGTGTCGCACACAAAAAAAAAGTACAAAGGCGGACTTAATGCCTTAGGCATTCTCTACCAGTCAACTATGGATGGTGAAGAGATTCGATGGCAGGTGCTTTGGTTGAAAGGAGAAATAATAAAAAACTATTAAAAATTTTGAATCATAAATGAAATAGTACACATGAGGTACACAAATACATAAATCACACTTATATTATAAAGCCGAAGGTTTGTGTGTGTGTTTATATATTTGTTACTTCATAACGCACAAACGGCTGGACCAATTTTGATAAAATTTTGTGTGTAAGTTAGCTGACATCCTGGATTAACATATAGGCTACGTTTTAACCCGATATTCTCACGGGATCGATACTTATGCAGGTGAAACCGCGGGGCGCAGCTAGTAGATTATAATTAAAATAATTTATATATAATACCAGCCTATTACTGCCCACTGCAGGGCAAAGACCTCTTCTCAAACAGAGAAGGCACGAGCATTAATTAACGTCTTGAGCACGCGTGGCGATTAATGCTCGTAGCATTAATCGCCACCCGTGCTCAAGACGGGTTGGCGATTTCAGACATACTTAAAAGTTTTCCTTCACCCATGTCAGTAAATTTACGTGCATGTCATTAATACACTGTTATACAACCTAGTTTAATTTGTATTTCGAGTCAAAATATTAGTTATTTATATTCGAAAAAAACCAAGTTATTTCGATCTAGCTGCGCTCCGCGGTTTCACCCGCGTAAATGTCGATCCCGTGGGAATATCGGGAGAAAAAGTAGCTTATATATTAATCCAGGGTGTCAGCTACCTCCATACAAAGTTTTATCAAAATTAGTCCAGCCGTTTGAGCGTGAAGAAGTAACACACACACTCACAAACTTTCGCCTTTACATTAATGTGATAAACGAATTACAGGCACTTTTGAATTGTCAAGGTGTCGGTCAGTCAGAAAGATGGAGCTAGTGCATCACAGTAAATGAATCATGGAACACATCATCTTCTAAATCTCGTAATGGTTTCCAAGAACCTAGAACTGTCATAAAAATGTACCAAAGTTTTAAATAACGATGGCCTTCACAGGAATGCAACGGCTTCGTAAATACCTACGCAGCGAATTATTTCAGAAACCAGCGTTTTTAACAACACACCATGACACCACTTTTGTAATTGTATTTCGCCTATTTCGCAACCATGCGGGCTAATGTAGCAATTGACGACCATCTTTTTAGCAATCAAAGTTGAACAAAAAATTAAGGCATTACATTAAAGTTAATTGATTCGTCAGCGCGTTTGCTGAAATGTTTCACGAATCAGGTCTTCACTTTTTACCTATTTGTGTATTCATTCTATAAATTTTCACATAAGGGTTACTTCAAATCGTCAATCAATCATATCAAGCCGTAATGTTTCGATACTGAGTTAAGTACATTCACTGTAACAGCATCGTAAAGGTAAATATCACTTATCACAGAGTATCGTCTCCACAACGCGATGCTCTTCAATTAGGCGAGGATCGCAAGTTGTTACATTGTATAATACCCCGAGTGCTTGTAACGACATGATTGACAGTTTGTTGGCAGCCCCGTCGACTGTAACATAAGCTGGCAATATGCTTATGAACAAAATTGAACGCTGCGTATTATTACTACATTATGACTTGTTGCTAAGTAAATATTGGCAAAACTGTTCTGTTACACGTTTTAACCTAACAGAATAAACTGCTCGCTTGTTATGGTTATGTTTATGTTAATCCAATGGGGTGTACGTTGCAATCGAACCACCAATATGTTAGGACCTCAAAGTTTACGATATCTTTCGGTTCTTATGAAAGCGATAGCACAGGACAGATAAGGACAGGTCGATAGAAACCGGTTGGAATATTTTATGTAATGATTGGGGTGCGTGTCTCGTACACACCTCGCAGATATCCGCGGCTTTCAATAACAAACGATCACACTGTCCTTCGATTACGTAAACCGTTAGAGAATTTTTATAAATATTCCGTCAGAAACGAACGAAACTTTGGACGATCGATAAGAAAAACGCTTCTATATAGAAAATTTCCGCCGCTAATGTAATGAGAAGGTGGCTCGAGGAACGGCTAGCAGTAAACATCACACGGCGCAGTCGCATAAATTGTCTCTGGGTATTAATGCTATCGGAAAAACCATTATTTACTAACGGATTGGGGTGCTAGTGCGTGTACGTGTTAACGCGTGGCGCGGCACAGTGCGATGCAGGCGCGGTACTTACGAGACGGGCGGTGTCGCGCGGCTCGCGGGCTCCGGGGGCCGGTCACCTCGGGCACTTCATTGATGAGCTGAGGCGGCAAGCAGCGCGGGCGGGGTCGCATGGAGCGGGCGCGCGCGCGAGCCGGCGAGCGCGGCGGTACTGGCGCCCGGCGCCCGCCGCACGTGGCCGCTCAGGTATCAATCAATCGATGCGCGGCGTCGGCGCGGGCGCGTCGCGGGCGCGGCACATTCATGTCGCGCGAACAGCTGACGGCCGAGCCCCGTAAACATGAATCGGGACCCCTCCCTGCGCTCCGCGCCCCGCGCCCTGCGCCGCACAACCCCGCGCTCCCCTATCCTGACCTACTCTGCGCAGGGCGCTGCCGAACGCGAGCGCTTACACCATACAACGTTCAAGCAAACACGGTGCAGTCTTTCAGCGAGTGTGCTTCATAATCAAACTTTTGGGTGAAGTTGGGAATAACGCAACTAGTTGGCACGGGATGCTGTTATGTTGTGAAACTACGATACATTTGACCACATTTAACTTAAACACACAAGAAATTTTAATATCAGGCTTTCTCTTCATTTAACAGAGACATAAGTTATTTACCCTGTAAAAACCCTTTGAGTGAGAGGCTACAAATCCGGTCACATGTTTGTGCTGAACATTCTACCATTAGTTCTGAAGGGGCGGGCGGTGTGCACGGCGCGTGCGTGCAGGATATCGTCCTGATGCTGGCACTGCCTCCGCATCCCGACAGCCATCGCGAGTCCATCGGCGACCACTGCGGCGACCACATGACACACGACGGAGTACAACGAAATCACGTACACGATAGGATGCACGGAATGGATGGGACGGGAAGGTCGGAAGTTTAAATAATTAGATGTCTTATCAACGCGAAAGTTTGTCTGTTTAGATTGATGAACGGATTTGTTAGAATGTATCTTTACGTGCTGGATTAGCATAAAGGGTTTCATGAGCATACCTATACGTTGTACCTAGACTTTCCATTCCGGAAAATGAAAAACTTTATGATAGGTAGAAACACAGATAAATGAGATGCATGATTTTTAATTACGCTACGAATAATTTCTTTAGCTAATGTGGAGCTATAATTTTCTGCTAGATCACACATTTAAAACGTTATAACTTATTAATTAGCGGTTCTTAGAAACCCGTAAAATCGTTACATATAAAATACAAATCGCAAATAAACCAACCGCTTCGCCGCTTTCTCAACAGAAAGTGAAAACATTCATCATATGAGATAAAGTGGAGTTTTATTTAATGTGTAATTGAATGGTAGCACCTAACGTCGGCGTCCTGGACGCTAGCCAGGAGCAACAGTTCTTTACAAGGCTTCGATGCAATTGTAACAATATACTCTTTCTTTCTACGGATATACTTTGGCAGGGGATGCGGATAGGGTTATGTCGTGTAAAACGCGAGAAGCGGGGCACGATTGTAGCAGAAGAAGCGTTGTGTAAACAACTTAATATTTTTTTTTTATGATCCAACAGAAACCTTTTTTGTCTTTACTAAATGCGACCACCGAATGTAACATTGCATTGGACGATGTGTGATTGCTGATTATAAGCATATATCGCCTCAACCCCGCTTTTAGCATAGCATTTTAATAATTTATAATTTTTTTTTTTTTTTTTTTTTTATTTATTTATAAAATAAATTGTAACTCTTAAATATATAAAGATATAAAGTTCTCCAGACCGTATTTCGGCCACGGCGGCCAATCTCAACGGAAGCTAGCCTTCGGCGCGGGAGATATAGTGCACAAGTGTGCGCGCAGACACAGATGCACTCCCTCTTCCTTCCCTCACTCTCATAGTCCGATGGGACGGCAATCCGACACGACCGGAGAGAGATCAGGCGCAGGACCAACGGCTTAACGTGCTTTCCAAGGCACGGGGGTATCATACCGCCGATTTCCAAACTCCCGGCTGGTATAAAGAAATTCCTAATGGAAAAACACTCTGTCCGACACGGGAATCGAACCCAAGACCCCGCGCTCAGCAGTCGCGCTTGCGACCACGAGACCAACGGGGCAGCTACCCATATAATAAATAGTAAGTAGGGTTACAAACATACTTATTTACAACTAGAATTGAAGGTTAAAAAAAATATTCTTTATTTTTTTGACCTTGTAGGTACGGCTCGTGATAATCGCGCAAGCTGTCCGGCGTCCGCCCTGGATTCCACGAGACCAAGTCTCAACTCTTTAAATCGCCGTCTTATTTGAACACGGTATATTTGGTTAGCGACACTCGTTCCCGGTCGACTGCAGAATGAAAGCGATACGCGGCATGACAACGCGATTTATGGACGAAGAACAACTTTAAGTGATTCTGTTTTCAGTTTCAGCGAAAATTTTGGTGATTTAGGTAATTGCTTAACGTGTGGGCGGATCGTGGGCTGAAAAAAAGCGCTTGTCATTGTTATAAAGTTTGATAGATATTCATTTTGGATTTCACTTAGATATAATTTAAAGCCACAATGATGGGACTTAAATCGCTACGCATACTGCAGCTTATACTACATATATCTCAGTTTGTATTTATTTTTAATTACCTAGCCTATTCTATTCTATTCTAGCATATTTATCATTAGCATCTCTTTCTAATTTACCCACGTCATTATTATAGTAATTCTACTTGAGTAGCTAAGCAAGCAGCCTACTCGCATAGCAGCTACGCAGGCAGGGTACGCCGTAGCAGCTACGCAAGTAGGCTACGCCGTAGCAATCGTAGCAAACACATGTTTTCTGATGATGTCACGAGATACACTATCCAGTTTTTTTCTGGTAATAAGACTATACTATGATTTTTTATTTTACAGACCAAAATGACAGCGATTGACCTTTTTTTGTCATATTGACAACTGTACAACGAATTTGTTGGCGACGAAACAACTCCCGAACATGCTCAAATATTGTAGAAAAGCTCTCATTTAAACCACAATGCACTACTCCCACTATATATTATAAAGAAGGTGCCTATCGACAAAACAGGCTCCCCCAAAATATATTTATTGCACTTTCGAACTCTTGTTCAGCATTCTCGGTGAACACGAGTCTCGATAGATTTTGTCGCCAATTTTGCTTCGTGAACAAAACGCATTCATGTATGTTATTCGATTTAAATCAACGACGTATTGGAGAATTCTTTATATTAGGTTTCGCCACTAAATGATTCTCTGTAGAAAAAAAGGCTTGCATCGTGTTTCATAGAACTTTGGTTAATTTAAACTTTCAGAGTGATTATTTCAAACATCTATGCACCACGATGTAAGCAAATTCATGAAATATGTATGCCACGTGATCAAGTTTGAACGTTAATATCTCGGAAACGTGACACTGCGGGGTTTGGTCTTATTATTGTTTGCATTTATGCAAATAATAATATTTGTAATTAACATTTATTACTTTTGCAGCTATCGATTCATATAGGTTTATTGAGTGCGGGCCATTTTGAAAAAAATTCTCAATGGCGCGACTGTAGGTATTGGAGGCTCCGTATAAAAATCTTCAATTCTCTTTGCATTTATTTTACAAAACATTGCGGGGCGCAGCTAGTATTCAATCATTATTATTCTGTAAAAAATAATTCTATACGGTTATTAACCAGAAAGAAAACAGGCAAGAGTATTTCTATGGAGAAACGACCACCCGCATTTTCTCTAATCTCGTGATTAATCTGCCGTAGTGTGTACAGGTAAAAATATCCTATTCTATTATTTAGTCTGTTTACCATCAACTCACTTGTATATCAACGTAATGTTATTGCTTATATTGTAATTATTAAATAATTTAATTCATTAATTATTTACCTTATTGTGCATGCTTAAATGTGAAGTAGGTATTTAATTTACACAGTATTAACATTGTGTTACAATCCTTGTAAATAGGTCGTTAGTGTCCCTTGTTTAATAAATAAATAAATGGCATGGGTAAAAAAAACAGTTGTTTGTCTCTATAGGAACTGGGGTTGAAATTAAGTTTACCCAAACACCTACCCATGGGCCACATAAATTAGCTATGAGTAAACTATTCATGCGCTCATTACCCAGCTCACATGCGAAGGCATACATGGCAGGTATTTACAACGAGGACATTAGGTATTTCTTCTGTTTCGTGGGTAGGACAAACACAAACAGCCATACCTATGCCATATCATTCTTAACTATATTGGTCGATAGGACAATTTGAACAAAAAAACATCGTTGGTAGTTACTTGTATCATGGCGAACACGTAGGTACCTATCTCCACAATATTTAAGCAATCAATATTCAACCGACTCCAAAATCGTTACATAAATAAATTAACATTTTGACGACACAGTTGGCGCAGTGGCTGAGCGATCGACTGCTGCGCTGCGTGTCGCGGGTTCGATTCCCGCACGGAACAAATATTTGTATTGCCTACAGGTAGTTGTTCCGGGTCTGGCTGTTTGTGTATGTGAATTTAAATGTTTGTAAACGCACCCACGATACAGGAGTAATTACTCCTAGTGTGGGGCAACGTTTTAAAATAAAAAAAAAAAAAAATAAAAAAAAAAAAAAATAAAAAAAAAAAAAAAAAAAATAACATTAAACCAAATAGGTAACTACCGTACTTCTTTCAATTTCCCACTTAGGTGGGATTAACACCTCCGTTGGTTCCAATTTAGTTACAAAGATACGAGTGGGTTCTGATATCAACTAATATACTTAAATAGGTGAATTTTTTGCTGGCCCAAAACTCGCAACTTCCACGGTATCGTCGGTGCCAGAGCAGAGGTCGCTATGGCTGCTTTTTACTATCGTGCCATTGACACGAGGAAGAATAAGACTAAAATATGTAAGTCTTTAATAAGAAAACCAACGCAAACAGAGCTTATAACTATTCCACCGTGACCGCATAAATTATAAAGTGCAAGGGAAGTTGCATCAGGGACTTGGATGGAACTCGTTAAGCCAATTCCATTTAGCCATGGGTCGTTACCGATCAACGACTTCGCCATCTATGTGGGTAAAGACCACGTAGTTTTTAGTTCAGCAAGTTGAACTCCCTGTAAGTATAAGTTCCCTATCTGGTTTCTCGATGTATGAACTTTTATAGAACCGTGCTTATAATACCATACCTATTCATCTCATAGAGATTTAGAGCAGCTCCATAGTATGTAGATAACCTAAGCACGAACAAAAATATCGGTAAATTTAAAAAGAAGATCAAGCCTACCTACCTGCGCAAGATGTTCTTGCCCAGCTGTGGTCCCAGCAACATGTCCACCAGGTTGCGACCGCCTGCTACTCCACCACATGTCACTAAACACTTTACCACAGACTTCACTCTAGCACCCGGTTTCTGGGACGAAAATCAAAGACGTGTCAAAATTGATGTAGTGTCAAGTGATCAGAGGGGCAATTTTCTTAAATCAATCTGTTAAAAATACCTCTAAATTCCCTACATTTTTGGCTAGTTTTTGACATTGACTGTTGCTGAGATGAGACCGCGGCTAAATTTATCGTTTTTAATAAAGGTTATTGGCCTTCTGATTTTATAATTAAAAAAGTTCAAAATCTAGTAACAATCTCATCTCAGCGACCAACAATGTCAAAAATTTTTCAAAATGTAGATGAGTTAGACGTATTTTTACAGATAGAGACTGAAATTTGAATGCGATTGTTCATAAAATTGCCCCTATGATTAGCTATTGAGAAATCACAGCAGTTGACATGCGTTTGACAATCCTCACGCACCTTTCTCTATTAGAGATTGTGCATTTTATGCAGTGTATATTATAAATAAAGATTTATGACTCCGTCGCATGCCTGTAGCGCCACGTCTGCGGGACTTCTTTCGTGGGACGGACTCTTAATATTTTTGGTTTGATTTTCGTTGCAAAAACGTCGTTCTTGGATTATCACTTAACACTGAACTATTATTAACACCAACACCGTGGAATCCAAGCAATTGAAACCATCTCTTTTCAACGAGTATACTATCAACGCGGGCGCAATAACTAATTCATAGCCGGTAAACACTCGCTGTAACAACCGACCGGTCACGACTGTGTTCTGAACGTTATGACCGACAATGCAAAGCTCGGCCGACAAAAAAATGAAAAACCGGCGAATTGCGTGTCGGACTCGCGTAGGTATGTACTCAGGGTCTGGTAAAATTTCAACTGGCTTCGGTAATACTGTTAAAAAGATACAGCCTTGTACAGACAAAAAGAGAGTCCAGTTCTCAAGCTTTGGGTCATCTTCTGCCTAGCCTTTTCCCAACTATGTTGGGGTCGGCTTCCAGTCTAACCGGATGCAGCTGAACCAGTATTTTACATGTAGCGACTGCCTATCTGACCTCCACAGCCCAGTTTCTGGGTAATACGAAACCCCTTGGTAAGACTGGTTGTCAGACTTTCCGGCTTCTGACGACACGTAACGACTGTCAAAGATCCACAAATGACAGCCGGGACCAACGGCTTAACGTGCTTTTCGAGGCACGGAGGAGTCTTGGTATGTAAAGGTGGTCACCCATCCACGGACCAACCGCGGCAAGCGTATCTTAACCTGATCGATCGACCCGTGTGGCTGTTATTACTTTGCCTCAAGCCCCCTCAGGTTGTCAAGCAAGGTACAGTAGGTACCCAAAGTACCTACTGTAAATATCAGAACATCACGCCTGTATCCCCCCGGGCCCCGGAAGGCTAGGCAGAGGTGTAACTATAGTACACGAACATTTCGCCAGTTATGACTGTCCCATGTAATTTAGGAAGCGAACCTATTGACAGCCACCGGGCACAAGTCCATCCTCCGAGATGCTACTGAGAAATTTCAGATGGAAAAATCCAATGAAACTGCTCGAACCGGGAATCGAACCCAGAACCTCATGCTCAACAGTAGCGCTTTTAGTTGTAACCTAGTGGTTACACGCGCTCGTAGTTGTAACCTAGTGGTTAGGTATACGCGCTCGTAGTTGTAACCTAGTGGTTACATGCGCTCGTAGTTGTAACCTAGTGGTTACACGCGGTCTTAGTTGTAACCTAGTGGTTACACGCGCTCGTAGTTGTAACCTAGCGGTTACACACGCTCGTAGTTGTAACCTACTGGTTACAAGCACTCCTGCTAAGCATGAGGTTGGGCTAATGCCCAACGAGGCAGTCTAACTACTATGTCATATCATGAGGAGAGATCGCGTTTAGGAAAATTCAAAAATACACATTACGAACTGTTCCGAACACTGACGGGAAAAAGACTAGCATTAAAGTACTCTATTGCAACAAGACAGACACTGTTTATTCTGCCATCTTCGCAGCCCTTTCAACATGAACGTAACTCCGGTGTAAACATTCCGTGCGGTATCGCTATGCATTAGCGCGACGCAACAGGTGCTCGTGTCGTGTGCCTTTAATAAACAATTGAACACGGTAACAAGTTGCCTTCGTATCTAATGCCTGCCTCGCTAGTTAGGGTGCACCCTTTTTGCATTCATTTGCGTAAGTAGTGTGTTTTTTAAATGAGTGTAGTAGGGTTGTGGGTTGTGAATGAAAGAATCCTAAAAAAAAATATACATACGCCTTTTTCCTATGAGGATAGGCAGAATCTACAGAACGCCACCTGCTACGATCCTTTTGCCTCGTTTACGTTCATACATCTGGCCATACACGCACGCCGGTTACGAGTTCTACTTACTATAGTCCGACTTTTAATTAGCTGCAGTAAAATGACACTTCTTACTTAATAACTCATTTCTGACTGAGTTTAGAGATATGAATGTCAAATAAGTTTCGTTTGTTACACTCTTCTGTAGGTACTAGAAAAACAAGATTTGGTTGATAGCCGCGAAAAAACAAAAATACGCCAATTTCAGTCATTTAAGTGACATAAGCTGTCATTCTACTGCAACTAATCAAAAGTCCGACTATAGTCCTAAAATACATGGTGATCACAAATAGTTGAGATACAAACAACAACCAACAAACAACAAAAACAAACAGACAAAAATATAATAGGTAAGTACTAATTTTACCCACTAATTTTTCTGTGATTGAACTTGAAAATCTATTATATGAACGTATGAACTGAACTATAGGACTTAGGGTAGAGTAAAAATAAAAAGCACGAGTACAAAATAACATTTACTTAAACGTAACTTAATACAAGTGTCAGGTTGCGACATACAAGTGAATCTGTTCGTCTAGCGACTCAATGTAGGTACGGTCAGGGAGCGAAAACTTTAAGCAATTTCCAAACAAATTCCTCTCCCACATAGAGGGCGCATGTCACCTTTTGAACTGTTTTTATAAATTTTGTACATAATGTTGGCAATTACGTGGACATAGAGGCAAGTAAAACCTAACCTTTAACATGCTTAACATTTTAATTCCTTGACTGTACCTTGCTCTTTCACACAAACAATTTGCTATTAAACATACCCAACTAAAGACAGGCCCACACTGAATGACGCGTGCCATGTAGTAAACTGTATATTGCCACACTAAAACTAATGCATTTACATGATATTATGCGTCTGTGCTGTAGGCTGTATATGTGTCTTAGGTACTTGTCCCACTGCCCCGACTAGCTATCGTTCAAGTAACGTACAGTAGATGTAGGTCTTGTGTCAGTAAAAGATACATAAGGTACTATTCACACCGCCGCGTGCCGGTAAAACTCGATTGCGAGATTTTGAGCGAGAAAATAGTCGATAGCTAGTCACTTGCTCATCGGTGATGGGACAGGCACTCAAAGCCCCGTATTCGTGGTAGGCAACTCGTGAAGCAATTTTGCAGCAACAACAATTTGTTTTGCTTTTCATTTGTGGAGGAGTGCTGGCCCAGTGGTAACGTCCGCGACTTACGAGTTGTAGGTCTTAGGTTCCAACCCCGACAGACGCTTCACTTTGTGTAAATTAGTTCATCACAACTGCTCTCAAGAAATCATCGTGAGAAAACCGGCATGTCCTAAAACTAAAAGTTCGAAGATGTGCCATCTACAAACACGCACTGTGGGCCCGCGTGGTAGCGTACCGCCAACTCCCTCTCACAGAAAGGAGGCCTGTGTCCCAGCAGTGGGAACATTGTAAACTGATTATGTTTCATTTGTTCACAAAGTACACTGAAATTGTAACAAGCAAAAACATGTTGCTGCAACAATGTTGTGCAACTTTTGTTACGGGGATTTATTCAGTGTGGACCAGCTTCAAAGATAACTATAAATGGTGGCACTAGGTACGGTCAGCCAAGAAAGTGGTGTACCAGTTTTGATTTAGTTTCCCGGTCATCGAAAATTACAACAAGGTTCGTTATAAAAAGATATTACTGAAAGAGACAACATTATCATGACGTAAACCTATGTATTTAGTATTCATACGTCATATGTCACATAACAAAACAAAATAAAACAAAATACGTGTTTGTTTTGTACAAGTTATACAGTAATCTGACATATGGGACATAATATCGCAGCGCCATCTACGATTAGCTTTGAGTTGCCTTCCCCATTGAAATGTTTCCAAACAAAAGTAATAAAAACTATTTAAATAGACAACCGAATTCCATTTGAAAAAGAAAACTGACAATTGACATTTTGTCAAATATATGCAAAAAATCAATATATTTTCCATGTTATTTTTCAATCAACTGCATATAAAATCATCTCAATGCCTGCCAACTTGACCATTGCCGAAAGAGCACAAATAATTGCCCAATTTAATGAGGGAAGCAGTATCAGTGCGATATCCCGGAATTTGAATATATCGAGGCGTTCTGTCCGCTTTTGGATTCGTCGTGAAGGAGAGGAGGGAAGTTTGTTGGATCACAGAAGAAGTGGTCGCCGGCCTGCACTCTCCAATAACGATAGAGAATTCATGAGACGGGAATATGAAATCAATGGTTTTAAGCCCACAAAACATTTTGCGGAGATGTTCGATGTGAGTGCCCAAACAATAAGGAATCATCTACATTACATGGGGTTGCACCACAGGCATTACGCCAAGAAAATATATTTGACGGATGCTCACAGACTTGCTCGTCTGAACTTCGCCAGAGAGCACTTAGACTTTGATTGGTCTAATACAGTGTTTTGTGATGAAAAAACGTTTAAATCCAGTCAGCATGGACGTCTTCACCTTTGGCGATATAATTCAACACGGTATAAAGATGATCATGTAATCCCAAATAGAGAATCAGGTCGAATTTCCGTAAATATTTGGGGCTGGATGAGTGCGGATGGTGTAGGAGAATTGTGTTCTCTACCTCCTCGAGCGACGGCTGTAAATTATATCGACGTGCTTCAGAATGCAATGCTACCGACAGTCCGTAATGTTTACCCGGAGAACGAAGTGCCACAATTTGATTTTGTTCAAGATAATTGTTCAATTCATAATGCGAGGATCGTAAGAGCCTGGTTTCGTTCACACACTGACGTAAGGGTAATTCAGTGGCCTTCAAGATCGCCGGACCTCAACCCGATAGAAAATCTTTGGGGCCTTATGGTCCAACGATGGTCGCATCAAAATGAAAGAACCAAACAAGCTCTTATTAGTCACTGTAATTATATTTGGGAGGAAATGCGGGGAACCGATATTTGCTCACGGCTTGTTGGTTCAATGAGGTCTCGTCTTTTAGAGGTTATAGAGGCCAACGGCGGTTACACCCGTTTCTAATTTTTAAAAATTTTCAATATCTTCTAAATATTACTATATATGCTATGTTTTTGTTTGTTATAAGTATTTTAAAATTGATTGTAGAAATTTAATAAAAGGATAAATCTATTTTTAGCTTGTTTTTTATTGATATTGTAATTACAAGTTTACAGAAATTGTAGGTTTGTGGATTCGCCTTGTGCCTTTACAATTTTATGTAACTTGTTGATTACAATTCTGAATTTGTAGATACAATTTTGTCATCAAAATCTACAGACCCCCGCCGTTGATTTTACGACGTCATTGGTTCCATCAAGTTCAAACTAAGAACAGCTGTCACGTTACAAACAGTAATAGTCGTTATCAATAATCAGATAAAGACAGCAATAGAAGTTGTCAGATCGATCTGCAAGCGAAACTAATCTTTATCACCTATGAATCTGCAAGCGATATTCAACCTTAGGGTGGTACACCACTTTCTTGGCCGACTGTACGTACGTCTTAACATAGATTGGCCACGAAAATTTCGCCACGCGTGTGATAAACGCGATATACAGCGTGCTTCAATATAATACATCATCATAATTTAAGCCGAAAGACGTCCACTGCTGGACATAGGGCTCCCTCAAGCACCTTCACTTCGACCGGTTCTGTGTTTCTCGCATCCAACAGGTTCCTGCGGCCTTCACAAGGTCGTCGGACCACCTTGTGGCAGGCCTTCCAGCGCTACGTCTTCCGGTACGCGGTCGCCACTCCAGAAACTTTCGGCCCCATCGGCCATCTGTTCTGCGAGCAATGTGCCCTGCCCACTGCCACTTAAGTTTGGCAATTCTTCGGGCTGTCGGTTACCTTGGTTCTCCTACGGATCTCCTCATTCCTGATTCGATCACGCAGGGAAACTCCAAGCATAGCCCTCTCCATTGCCCTTTGGGTGACTTTTAGCCTTCTCATAAGGCCCATTGTGAGCGACCACGTTTCAGTGCCATAAGTCATCATTGGCAACACGCACTAGTCAAAGACTTTCGTCTTGAGACACTGCGGTATGTGGGACGAGAAGATATTGCGTAGCTTCCCGAACGGTATCCAGCCGAGTCGGATTCGACGATTGACCTCTTCCTCGAAGTTAGACCTACCTAACTGGACAGTGCGTCCTAGGTAAAGATATTCGTCCACAACTGCGAGTGTAGCGTATCCGATCTTTATGAGAGTGGGTGTTACATGGGGATTTGACATGACCTTCGTTTTTTCCATGTTTATTTTAAGACCCACTCTTTCGGAGGCTCTACTGAGGTCATCGAGCATTGTACTGAGGTCCTCCATAGTCTCAGCCATGACTACGATATCGTCGGCAAAGCGAAGGTGAGTTATGTACTCGCCATTGATGTTAATGCCAGCCCCTCGCTGCAGAAAGATGGGTTTGGAGGTCTGATCTTGGAATCGGACTGACATAGTGGCGTTTTCGTACAGACACTTCAGCACCTCGATGTACCGATAGTCGATCTGGCACCGTTGAAGAGACTGCAGCACAGCCCATGTCTCGATCGAATCAAAGGCTTTCTCGTAGTCCACAAACGCTAAGCCGAGAGGCAGGTTATACTCTTCGGTCTTCTGTATAACCTGTCGCAACGTATGTATGTGGTCTACGGTGCTAAAGCCTCTACGGAATCCGGCTTGTTCGGGAGGCTGGAAGTCCTCAAACCTGCTTTCGTGATAACTCTCGAAAACAAAATAAATACATACAAAAAAAAACTCGCGTGTACACGCTACCATCCAACATCAATTTATAGTTAATGATAATTCAAAAGTTTTATAGATTATGACTATAATATGCTGTGTCTAAGAATTATTTGTTGAAAATTCGTAATCAACCTTATCATTGGATAATTACCAATTTAGAAAACACTTCTTATAAGTACCAAAATTACATTACATTTAATTTAGACAAGTTCGACGTTCATTTAAATAAAAATACCCTAATTAACACTTAGTTTTAGCAAAGTGTGCACACTTTTGTATTTTTACAAAAAAAAAAAAACAACAAAATAGTGTGCATGATTTGTTAAAACTGCATCATAACAAGGAAATCAATTAATGATGTCTAATAAATAGAAAACAACCACAGTTTTCTATAATTACTAACTACATTTTATCACATTTAAAAACAATATTATTACATGAATATCTAATGTCTAAAGTCTCAACATTCGAATTCCATCATCATAGCGCATACAACGTGAATTCTACAGTCACATCTGCATAGAATAACTGGCGAAACAGATTCAGTGGTAAAAAATAACATTTAATCACATAAAAATGTGCTCACACGCCGTGTGCATAAGATGTTGATACATTTAATAGTCCATTTTTTGGTACTATTAACTTCCTCACTCCTCGTAAAAAGTTTATTAATTGCCTATATCGAAATAGTATTATTAACAAAGCAAATAATCAAGGTTTAGCTGTAACTTCTTGCAAACAGTATATTAATTATTATTAATATAGTTCTACACAAATGACCAAAACTGTCAATTTAGTACTTTTTTTACTGAGATCTTTACCGATAACATACTTAAGCGAATCAATCGAATCGTTAGTCAAAATGAATCGTTAATCATAGAACTATCCACAGACGAAATATACAGAATATTTCATACATTTTATTAGACAACATCAGGATAGGAATCTATGTAAAGATTATAGTGACACAATTTATAAAATCCTTGAATAAATACAATTACTGTCTTATAAGTTCATAATCCACATTTAACACTCAAGAGTATTATTAATATTATTGTAATTAATGTATAAAACATTAAAAAGACATAACGGAACCTCTTTCTCAAGGTATTGGTCAACTTGTGGCCGAATCCAATAACCTATTGACAGATCACTACTGATGGTAGCCTGTACAAATCTATCGCTACTGATATAGATTACTGGGACGTTAAAACCAGAGATAGATAGGTTTTTCTACCTCCAGTATGCCAAAACTGGTGATAGATAGGTAATTGGTTCCGGCCGTAACCATAGTATTTTCTGAAGTGCAGTAAGCTCTAATGCAATTGTTACAGAAATCAATTATTTATTGGTATTATTATAAGATCTATTACATTGTTAAATTGGGCGTACCCTAGCGCAAGCCCAAGTAACGCCAGACCAAATTAGGTGTTACAATATGCTAGACCATAATTATTATTATTAAAACAACACATAAATTTGTGAAAACTTCACATCTATTTTTTTTTCAGACAGTTTATCAGTATCAAGTTATAACTAAACAGAGTTAGTTATGAACGAACCCCTGTTTTTTGGGAGTTTGCAATCACTATCATGTCAATTGTTTAAGTATTGAACTACATTATATTTTGCCATTGAGAGAATGTCACTTATGTGGGTAGTTAAAAAGCTTGTGCTCCTGCGGGGTAATTGCGTAGATACACTTCAGTGCTATTTTGAAAATTCAACAGTATCTATTGCGTCATTTACGCTGTCGAGCAGACGATATTTTCATACATTTGAAGCTATGGATTAGGAATTTCTTTAAAAATCCTTCAGATTGTTATTGAAAGTGTGCATTTTTTCCTATCTACACTAGAGGTTCTTAGACTATGATGTTATTATTATTTTCTATTACATAGAACGCAAGAGTGACAAACAGTTTTAGTAAAATGTTGTGCAAAGTGCCCGTATTTGTGAGAGAATAAATACTACTTAAGTCAGAAACAGACTTCTAGACGCGATAATAAACGCGCCGAACGTTACTGGTCTGTTGCAAGCTTAGTTTTTTTTAATGCAAAACGTGAGGGATATTCGAAGAAAAATGGCTGGATTTCTATAGAAGCTTTGTTAGACAAAAGTAAATTAAAAAAATAAGAGCAGTGGAAACTTCTGGGATATCTGATATATGTTTGGTAGAACATCTGTGAGTAATGTTAGCAAGCTAATCTTTATTATATTTCTTTCTTGACACATTCAGGATTCTGATGGTTACCGGTTAAACTCACGTGCAAGTTTTGGTTCTTTTTTTTAACAGGAACTGATTTATTTATTATAGAGGCATGAGGAACAGGGTGGAAAGTCCCCCATGCTATAGAGCATGGGGACTTTCCACCCTGTTCCTACCTGTTCCACCCTGTTTCTATAGAGAAAAGGGAGGATCCTCCGAACAGACCGGTGTTGTGTCTGGGGGGCTACTGCTCCAACAGTTGACGTTAGGATGTTGTTGTGTGTCTTTACTATTAGTGATTTTGACATTATTATTGATTGTTTTGAAATTATTAGTAATTATTACCAACATTTTCCAAATAAAAGTACTAACACTAGTGTTTAAGATGTGTATGTAATTACTAACTAATTGGATTCATTGATCTGGATAAATAAATGATATTATATATATATTATGTATTATAATATGCTAATTGCCCGGAAAACTTTGCTTGCGCGATGCAGGACTTGCAAGGTGTGTAGTTCACACGTGGCGTTGTAGATGCCGACACATTATAATAAGGACGAATTATGAGTTCGAGTCCCTTTGGTAAAGCACGAGAGGAAAACCGTGACTAATCTGAATCGTGTTTTACATTAGGCTTAGGTTATATCGCCTTTAAAATCTTAGGTACATATTTATACATGGACTATTTCTAAATAGACACGATAGGAACTAGCCTATTAAACTTTTATAATCTAGATAGAGCTATTCCGTTTATCCAACTCAAAAAATCTACCCTAAGGTGGATACGCGAAAACGCATGTCTAGTTGAATAAATGGAATTTATAGGCTTTATATTTATAGGGTGGATTCTCGGACATGCGTTTCCGCGTATCCTCTTTAGGGTGGATTTTTGGGGTGGATAAACGGAAAAACCGGCTAGATAGCTTTCCAAAAACACGATAAGTTAATCTGCTGTCATACCACATGGAGTTGTTATGGTTGGATGACCGAATAGCTTCACACTGAATCGGCTTTCAGAGACCGAGGGTAAATCTATGATAAACATGGGGATAAAACGGACCAGTAAGTATAGAGTGATTTCAGGCTGATACAAGCGGTTATTTGCTTCGAATTGCCACTCCATTCTTTAGTATTCACTATTCCGTGACGAATCGTGGCATGAACGCAATGGGTACGTCCTAGTTATATTAACAAGCTATTCTCGACGTCAGCATTGTATAAATAAGGACCAGCAGACATCGGATTGCGGAAAAAGCGACCAATTTATCAATTAAAACTTAGCTTTTTGTTATGTAAGGCTAAATTATCCATAGTATATAGATACTATATTTTTAAATAGTTAAGGGGCTTACATGACCTAAAGCGCGGTCACTGTCGGACTGCATAGAAAAGAAAGAGAAGCGCGATGACACAGCACTGGTAATGTATTGCAAAATATGAAGCAATTATTTAATTACAAAAAATCTATTGTTTGGACTAAAAAATTATGACAGTAGTGTTTTAGTATGTTGCTTGTAGATTAATCCGACAAAATATCACAATGATTCTATGTATATTAGTATGGTTTTTATTGTAAAAAGAAAGTTTTTAGAGGTATCTTCATGATTTTTTTTTCTATCATATCAAATTAGTTGTATTATGTTTTCAATACACTACCTACCTAGCATATATCCTGAAGAATATCATATATTTTTCTGATTTTGTTTACTGTAGTCGATCATATACTTTTATTGTTTCTAAAACTTGCGTTTACGTCCTGTAAGCCCCTTAAGCACTCTGACGGTCTGCGCTGAACCTAATGTCTCACCCTACGACGTTATTCATACATGGTGCACTTGATGACCTTATAACTGCGTCAGTGAGCGGAGTTCGCGCAGCTGAATTTTGGGCCAAAGATGTTTGAACTATTTGCCAACGATATACTAAGAAGTTTCTTACAGTAACACTGTGCTAATCACGAATGTTCATGATAAAGGGTTCCATTCTAGTCCATAAACTAGACGGGCAAAAGTAAAACAAGCACGTAAATAAAACCAGACACAATCATAAGCAGTAATACCCCGACTAATTTTAACCAATTTCACCAAGTTAATTCTAGTTATAGCGGTCAACTATATCATAAAATCATATATCATAAAATTATACTTACACTGAATTCTTTATCCTAGACAATTTACATTCCATTGCCGCTTCCCAAGTAACATTTTAAACTGTATAAAAGCTGTATTATGGACTATTTGTTTACTGTAGGCTGTTAAACGTGCTGTATAAAGACTGTATAGCAAGCTATACAGCCCTTGTAACTCTGAAATGGGCCCCAAAATTATACAGCTTTAAGTGTAGATTTAGCTGTATAACAGCTGCATAATAGCTGTACTATTTGGCTGGCTAAGATACTATTTAGATACTTTTATACAGCTTCCATTGTCTAATTTTCTTTTTTATTCTTTTATACAGACTCAGGCTTGTGAAAATCTTAATAAAAGAATAAATATATTATAATTGTGTTCGTGGTTGAATTCATTCTCCATTTTATTTACTATGTGGCATATCTGAAGATAAGTGAAAAAATATTTAATAACCAAGTGGTAAGTACTCTTTCCTTTTTATCGTTGTTGTTATGCTTGCGACTGATATTTTTATGTGAGTATATATACTAGTTTTAAGCTCAAAACTCACGCCCCTTCGAAATAAGGAATATACATACATTTTTTCTGTAACAACAAATATGTGATCAAATCTGAAAACAGTTTTAAGAGTAACCCGGACTGTTCTATTGATAGTAAACGTAATTGTGTGTACTATACAGTTAAAATCTTTTGTAATTTTGTACTGAAATTTCAAAAACAAACAAAACAATATCTCGTAAAATTGCAATGCAATTTATAAATTATTATAAAATGGCGTCCTTAGTTTATACAGCTCTTGCTCTTCTAGTACCCCTTTTAACAAATTGGCAACTGATCAAAATTATGACTCCATGTTGTTATTAGTTGTATCCAATAAATAGACTGATTTTAGGTTATATTAGTTTCAAAATAATCGATAAGCTGGATTATTGTGTATGCCAACACTATAATAATAACTTTAATCTTCTAAAACACGAAAAACTGTAAAAAGGGAAAAATGTACGCCAATCGCATAAGGCTTTAAAAAGGAGTAAATCTAAACTCTTCTACATGAGACAGAATTGAATTAAACTATTATAAAGGTAACTGCTTGCTAAGAGTATCCTAGATTTCCGTTGTACAGCTATTATCAAGCTTAACTTGAAGGCTGAACAATAGAGTAATTTTACACCAATATTCAGGCTATAACAATATTTAATGCTCTTGTGCAGAAGTAGGTTATATAAAAGTATAATTTGAGAGCAGTATACAGTTATTGTCTTATAAAGTTGCTGAACGCAGTTTTTTACGCCGCGGTCTGTATTTTAGCATTTTCCAATGCTATTTAAAAGCTAAAGGTAAAAATTTAGGCTCTATACAGCCGTTAATCAGCTATACTGTATACAGTTGTACAGTTATACTAAAGTACAGTCCTATACATATTTTTACACTCTTGTACATCATTTATTAAGCTTATAGCTGGTAATGCGCTGGTAAATATAATATTTTTCCGCTTAAATGTTACTTGGGTTAATCAACTATCTACTTTGGCATTATGTATTCTAAGTTGCTTTTTGAGTTTGTAATATAAAGGTTTTAACAAATTTTAGTTGCAATGGAATTTTAACTACGTCATGTATGCTAGTTTTGCTGTCAAATAGAAAAAAAAAATACCCTCATAGTCCTGTCCTTATCCCAATTTATTTTGTCAGTGTATTAGTCGTCATTTCGGCAATCACTCCGTTTCTAGTCTTATCATCTTTCACACAGTTTGAAATTTTTTTATTTGTATGAATTACTATGGAAGCTTGTTGACAGACACGTTTTTTTCTACGGTGTCCATTTATCCGCCGTACCATAATGAAACCGTGCGGTGTACAAAGGGCCTTAGTGTCTAAACACACTATGCCGAAAGTACGCGACCGAAGTTCGGCATGATTACGCTTACAATGCTATTTGAATTACTGACGACACATTATGTCGAAATAACGTCGCGTTATAGCGTACAGCCGAACTTCGGTCGGGCGTAAGGTCAGCGGCAATTCGGCGGCAGTGTATTCTGTAGGGCACACATTACATCCGGGGCGGGGAGCAGCAGGAGGTAGGCATGCCCGCGCCCCGCGTGTGCTCAACTGAATTTCTGCCGCGTAAGTTCGGCACTTATGGTGTGTCATATCAGCCGAATACGTCGGAACGTAAAATCAGCCGCGGAACTTCGGTCGCATACCTTCGGCATAGTGTGTTTGGACACTTACGGTGCTACCTTTGGTCTTTAATCAGGGTATTACTGCACTTTACATTTACCAACCTAACCTATAAACGAACTAAGCTGAGCACGTAGTGGGGTATCACGCTCAATAATCAAGCGCCCACTCGTTGTCTTGCAAGAACGCGTCCACCACCTCCTTCATAGTAAAGTTCGGGATCAGCTGGTCGGCCGTCAGCTTCACGCGGGTCACAGGATCGAAGTGGCCTACACGCTGTGGAAGAAAATAAGTGATAACAATAAATGTGGGTACTTCATCTACAGGGTGTCCCAAAAGTCGACGTCAAGCCGGAATCGGGTAGGTAATAGTCATAATAGATATCAGAAAAATATTTAAAAAATCAAAGTTGTGTGTTCTTGAGTCTGATTAAACACTTCGTAGTGTAAAGACGTTCCGTTTTATTTACTTTAGACCCCTTCTGTCATAGTTACATTATATCTCCCCTATCACCTCCTGCAAGGAAATGGTCGATTTACCAGTAAGGGTGCGTTTCCACTAAAGCGGAGCTGTGCGGAGCGGAGCGGAGACGTACAGGAATCAACCAATCACAATGGTTGAAATCCTCAGCGCGTCACTCGGTCTCGTCTATGATTTGACGATTCCTGCAGGTCTCCGCTCCGCTCCGCCCAGCTCCTCTTCAGTGGAAACGCACCCTAACCCTGTATAATAGATTAGTATTCAGCTACATCCGGTTAGACTGTGGAATCCAGATGAGTAGGTAATAGGCTAGGCAGATGATACAAATTCTCATTTTTCTTTTTGTGCTATTGTTTGGTTGATTTCGTATCGTTCCATAAATAATAAATCGTATTAAACGTTTGCATATATCATGGGTACACTGACTTGAGGATTTGAAAGTTCTAGAGATGTAGTGGTAGTAATGATAAAAATATATTTAATCAAATCGATAAGATTTTTTTGTAGATAAAGCCCATTAACAAACTAGATGATCCTATTGAACCTTATCGAAATGCCCTAAAGGTCAAACGTACCAAATCGGTAAGGGATCGGCACCGTATCAACTCGAGTCGTTCAGTATTCTTTGTATGAAACTCCCTACTGCAACGCACACTAATCGGAATCGTAAAGTAATCGCCTCGCCTCGGGACAAGCTCACGAACCGCGGTGCGGTGTGTTACGGCTCGGCGTCCCCGCGCTTACGGCTCATCGTCCCCGCGCTTACGTCTCTCCGTACCCGAGCTTACGTCTCTTCGTCCACCCTTGCCCCTCTCACCCCTCCGGCCTGCCTACTGCACCATCAACCAGCGGTCGGCGAGCCGTAAGCGCGGCGACGCCTAACCGTAGCCAAGTCGACGTATCGGAGCTTCTGATCCGCTTTGGTTACGTGCTTAAGTTAGGTTGACGCCTGTTTGACGACGAGGCGAAAGGCGATACGGTGCCGATCCCTTTCCGATTTGATATGTGTGCTATGACCTTAAATCTACAAATTATCAACTAGGTACTACTAATTAATGAAAAAATTGTCACCAATCATATTGCAAATATACAGGCGATCGATCATACCAAGAATTTTATTCAAGGCTAACAAATAATAAATTCCGTCTATGGTTACTATGATGATTAGTATTACCTCCAAGTGTTCCTCAATGTCTTTCTTCTCATAGGTGATGCCACTAGGTGTGATCACAGGCTCGTTCAGTATCTCGAAGCTTATCTTGCCACACAAGAAATCAGGTACATCACGTTTCTGAAGAAAAAATAATTAAAGTTAGGTACGTTTTTTCAATAGAAGATGAGTTCTGATAGATTTATGTTTTGAATGTTTGTTACATACCCGTCTCCTTTCGTCCATTTTAGAAAATAAGATATTTAGTTCACTCCTGTAGTTATTCTGGAAACGAAAGAATGCATAGATTAGACAAGCTTTTCTAAAATAATATTATAATAAAGAGAATAGATAAAGTGAAAGATGTTTTTTTGTATGTTTGTTTTTTTACGCTTTCTCGTTAAAACGGCTGAACGAATTTGGATGAAATTTGGCAAATGGGTTGACCATGACCTGGATTAGGACACAGGATACTTTTTATCCCGATATTCCCACGGAATCGCGACTTGTGCGGGTGGAAATGTGGGGCGCAGCTATTAATATAACGAAAAAAGTCAAATGCAAAAAAATAAAATATTTTAGAACTGAACTTACACATTCATCCTCAATTTTAGATGCCTTCGTATTAACATCATCTTTATTACTTATATCTAGTTTCATTGCTTCTATTCTGCGCTGCATGTCTTCATTTATTAACCTGTTGAAACAGACAAAACTTGAAGAATAAACAAACAAATTAATGGCAAAATGGTGTCCCATTGTTAGTTTCACCTTGTGTCGCTTCGTAAGTAAACAATCTTAGGCCGACGACCATCTTGCGCAGTCAACCGTGATGTGCAAGGAACTGTGACTGATTGAATATTTCAATGTAAACTTGACATCAAATATACATCGCTCCCCCCACCGAATAACATGGTAATGTGGTACTACGACAGTTTTCGTTTTATTGCATATTCGGTGTCTAAAGCATTAATATTATCTTGTAATTTTTTTTTGTATTTTTTCTATGTATATTTATAAAAGTACAATAATTTCAATGGTACCGTAATGAACATAACAACATTATTCCCTTAAAATCTAAACACACTTTTTGCACGAATAATACCACATGTTATTACAGATCATGCAATCGTTAACTTTTTCGGTAAGCGACGATTACCATTATATTCGCGTAAGAAATGCATGCCTTTTTCCACGTAAAGTATAAAACAATTATATTTGTGTATTATTTTTGTTTACAATATAATAGAAACGGCTTATTCGATTTAGATGCGGTTTTCACTAATATATTGTAGTAAGCTTCACTTAACATTTAGTGTTTATTTCATGTCAATCGGTTCATAAATAAAAAAGTTATGTCAATTTAAAGAATCACGGCGGACATTTTTAAGGTATACTATCAGAGTACGTACATGGACGCGCACTCTCGAGGCTAACTGATGAACAGCGTTTGATATTTGATCTGGTGAGCGTTGATAGTACTTTGGAAGAAATGCTATTTGTAGATGCACCCGGTGGAACGGGTAAAACATTTCTTACGAAAGTTATTTTGGCGAAGGTACGAAGCCAAGGTAAAATCGCGCTTGCTGTCGCTTCATCAGGCATAGCAGCCACATTGTTGCCAGGTGGGAAAACTGCTCATACAATGTTCAAAATTCCGATCGATTTAGACCGCACAGAAAGCCCTGTTTGTAATATTTCAAGAAACAGCGATAAAGCTAAGGTTCTTCGTGATTGTAGCCTTATTATATGGGATGAGTCCACAATGGCCAATCGAAAAGCAGTAGAAGCAGTAGACAGAACGTTGCGTGATGTCAAGCAAAGTGATCAACCCATGGATGGCATTACTATGCTTTTTGTGGCGATTTTCGTCAGACTCTCCCTGTAATACCACGTGGAACAAGGGCTGTTGAAGTTAGAGCCTGCCTAAAGAGTTCTCGACTGTGGCATTACATTATACCTTTGCATTTGACATTAAATATGCGTGCGCAAATTAGAGGCAACGAAAATGCTCAAGAATTTTCAGATTTGCTACGTGAGATTGGTAACGGTGTGTTACCGCAGGAACAAGGAAAATTTGTTCTTAATAAAAACCTATGCAACATAGTTTCATCAATGTGAGACCTCATATCATCTGTGTATGGAAACGCAACGCAAATACCAACTTGCGAAAATTTCTGGCTTTGCGAAAGAGCTATTTTGACGCCACGAAACGACCAAGCAGCAACAATAAACGCTGAAATTTTGAGCTATGTTCCGGGGGATTATGTTGAGTATATCTTCATTAACAGAGTCATGGAAGAAGGAAAATCTACAAGCTACCCAGTAGAATTTTTAGAATCCCTCAATCCTGGACTACCAGCACATAAAATAAAATTAAAAGTAGGCGTACCGATAATGCTTCTTAGAAATTTAAGCCCCCCAAAACTTAGCAATGGCACCAGGTTAAAAGTGACCAATTTACAAAGAAATCTGATAGAAGCAGAGATTTTAACAAGGTGTGGAAAAGGTAAAAGTGTTTTCATTCCTCGGATTCCTCTAATTCCAAACAATTTTCCATTTAGTTTTAAACGAGTCCAGTTTCCAGTCAGCCTATGTTTTGCGATGACAATTAATAAAGCCCAAGGTCAGACGCTGAAAGTTGTAGGTGTAGATCTAAGTATCAGCTGTTTCTCGCACGCTCAGTTGTATGTGGCTCTGTCACGGGTTAGCAATCCTAGGAGCCTGTATGCTTTCATCCCCGATGGCCATACGTCAAATATCGTATACAGAGAAGCATTACTGTAAAGTAAATTTTTAGCTACCCAAACGACGGTATATGTAATTCAAAATATGCTGCCCGAAAAGTCACTATTCCACGCTGACGAAGTCGCGGGCACAGCTAGTTAATAAATAAAAGGACTGATTATGATAAATAATAAAACCTTTGTTTTATTTCATAAATTTTAATAAAACGCTATTATAAATTATCCAGTATTAATATCAACTTCCTCTATTATTGTTATTTTTCTGCCAAATCAAATAATAAGTACTGGATTATTTAATAAAACATGTATTTGCAACATTATATTACTGTTAATCTTTTGACACCACACATCGACGAATATTACTGTAATGTAATATTACATTATACACTATCGCTTGGATTTCACACGAATAATATCGTAATATCATATTGCCGTTAGGTTTTTTGACACTGTATTACAACGAATAATACTATAATGCATTAATATTGATTACGATATTGTTGCGTTTACACGCGAATAATATGGTAATGATGCGTTGCATACTATACTTTTGCCATTTAATTTCAGTAACATTATTTTTGTGAATAACTTAATTTTATTAAAGTATTACAAAAAAATCATAATATAAATTAGATTGTAAAAAAATTAGCTTTGTTTTGACGTTTAAACGTCTACCTTACGATCTACCCGTGCCGAGATATACGCATAAAACAGTTTTTTATTTTTCCTGTAAAATTTTGATTTATCGATTACCATATTATTCGGTGGGGGGAGCGACATAAGTGAACTTACACTAATACAGCAATATAAACAGCTGGTGTGACGTTTCTATATTGTTTTAATCTTTGTTATACTGGTCACTTGGGCTGTGGTTTTTCTTCGGAATATTAAATATTGTTTATATATAGTTTTGTGTTCATGAAGAGTTCAATCTAAAGCCGTGGAAAAATCATTCTCATGACACATCATAATATTCCCACCTATAATGTTCCCACTGCTGGGGCACAGGCCTCCTCTCTGTGAGAGGTAGTGGGCCGTAATCCACCACGCGGGCCCAGTGCGGGTTGGTGGATGTTACATGTAATCAAATATTTTGTAATCAAATTTCGGAAATCTGCTGGATCAATGTGGCGACTTTTGGGGTAGGTTTATGTACGTACATCCATACTAATATTATAAATACGAAAGTAACTGTCTGTCTGGATGTTACATTTTCACGCCTAAACCACTGAACGGATTTCGATAAAATTTGATTGCATCCCGGGGAAGGGCATAGAATAGTTTTTATTGACATAACTCGCGGGCGAAGCCGCAGGCGGAAGCTAGTGATGACATAAAAGATATTAGGTCTACCTGTTCAAATAAGACTGCAGTTCAATCTCCTGCGATATTCTCTTCTCTTCTTGTAGATTCCATCGTTTTTTCCTGGCGATACGGATTTGTGCTGCAATGTCGTCGCCGAAGTTCAGCTTCTGTTCACGGGCCAAATCATTTGCTGAAATAAAGAATTATTATTATTAATAAAACAGTGTAGATTTAATACAGCAGTTTTTTTTTAATATAGAATGTCATCTGCCTACCCTTTTCCCAACTATGTTGGGGTCGGCTTACAGTCTAACTGGATGTGGCTGAATATAAGTATTTTACATAATCGCTCCATGTAATATACCTTTTTTTTTTTCGCTTTGAAATGACGTTACGCATCTCCGCTCGTCGGGGGGCGACACGGAGTATGTGGGACTCCCTGCCAAAGTGGCAGTATACCCACTAAAACTCAGCGGTGTTCCCTCGTCGCCTTGATGGAGGGGTCATGGGAATCCGGCTCAGCCTTTGCGTCCACAACCCCCCCGGCGCATGCCCGCCTAGCTGGCGGGCCCCGCATGTCCCGGCTGGGGGGCTACGGGAAAGGCCGGGAACACCTGGCCATTCCCGTCCGGCACTGGTGGAAGCCTGTGCAATACAGGCGAGGGTGCCACCGCACCCGTCGCCTGCTGGCTTCCACCTGGGAGGAGTCGGAGGTGACTGTCATACTGACGTCGTCTTCGACCCCTCTTCCGCCTTCGGAGCGGCGGCGCGAGAGGGTCTTCCTCCCGCGCGCGCTCCGCCGCCTCCTTCTGGGACATGACGTGTTCGCAGAAGGAGGCGACTGCCGCCCAGGACACCTCGTCCCCCAGCATGGCGTTGACCAAGCCGGGGAGCGAGAGGTCCGTTCCGATCGCCGCTGCCTGACCCCCATAACCCAGTTACTAAGGGCCACCAACGGTAAGGGTTACCAAGGGCTGCCTATACCAACAAGTACTGGACAGCAGCCCTTGGTAAGACTAGTTGTCATACTTTCGGGGTGACCGGCCCGGAACTACCCGTAATGACAGTCAAAGACCTACAAATTACAGCTGGGACCAACGTTTAACGTTCGAACAATGTTACGTATTGCATTCGACATCTCATGTTTGTAATTCCAGTATTATCTAGAATTTAGAGCAGCTTCTACTATATTTTTCAGGTACGGCTCAGTTATCTATTTTATTTTAGAACTAACAATGTTTGAATCATATGTTTTGAATAAAAATGGCAATTTGCCAGAAACCAAGTTTATTGTGCTGCAAGGTGATCTACTGAATTGTTCATCATAGGCTAAGAGAATTTAAATAAACATCATCATCTGCCTAGCCTTTTCCCAACTATTTTGTGGTCAGCTTCCAGTCTAACCGGATGCAGGTGAATACCAGTATTTTACATGGAGCGACTGCCTATCTGACCTCCACAACCCAGTTACTGGGTAATACGATACCACTTGGTAAGACTGGTTGTCAGACTTTCGGGCTTCTGACTACCCGTAACGACTGTCAAAGATCCACGAATGACAGCCGAGACCAATGGCTTAACGTGCTTTCCGAAGCATGGAGGGGAGGGGGGGGAGTGTATGTAAAGATGGACACCCATCCACAGACCAACCGCGGCAAGCGTAGCCTAACCTGATCGATCGACCTGTGCGGCTGTTATTATTTAGCCACGGGCCCCTCCCAGAATTTAAATAACCATTAAAACTAAATACTGTATTATGTTATTTATGCAAAGAATATGAATTATTTATTAGCCTACCGCTTCGCCCGCGTGGATGGCGGAAATTATACCACGGAAACGTACTTCCGAGTTAAAATATATACCACGTCCTAACTCAGATCATGGTTTGCCCGTGTGCCAAATTACATCGAAATCCATTCAGCAGTGGAATGATAACGGACAGCTGAGTTACTTTCGCGTTTATAATATTAAGAAGTATGGATTGCCTAAATGCTACGTGAATTTTGTAGGGATAGAACGGTTTGTGGTCAGCATAATTATTCATAACCATCTAACAGGCTATCGTATCGAAAATGACACATTTCGATAACCTGATTTGCCTTGCCTGATTGCCTTCGATACGGTACGAAAGCGTATCGAATGGTTGTGAATATCTATGCTGGTCTGTATTGGTTTCTTGTTGTTTTAATAAAACGCTAGCACTATCCTACCAGTAATATTGGGTAAAAAATTTAAAAACGAAGGGAAATGTGTTTGAAACCAAAAACACATTTTTTTTCCAAAAGAAATTCGGATTTACAAGTTTTTATAGCATCAGCATTTAAACAAAAACCTCCTCTCTCTTTCTTTCGTCTTTTTAGGGTTCCGTAGCTCAATAGGAAAAACGGAACCCTTATAAGATCACTTCGTTGTCCATCTGTCTGTCCGTCAGTCACGACCCTTTTTCTCAGGGACACATGGAGTTATCAAGTTGAAATTAATATCAAATACTCAGGGCTGCAATCACTTGAAGAAGTGAAAAAATCCAACTTCTAAATCAACGCAATCAAAAGATACGGACGTATTATGTTCCGAAATCAAAACCCATAGGGAACTTCCCGTTGACCTAGAATCGTGAAATTTGGCAAGAACGAGAAAGAAGTATATCTGTGGTAAATTCGATAAAATCACCTAAAAAAAGACTCGGTCAGAAATAGGCATAATTTGCCACACTCAGTCTAAAAATATACCACCACCTTGAATGACTGATTAAAATATTATGATAATTGGATTTATGTAGATTTGGAGTGAATCCTTTGGACTGTGGCTAAAAATAGACCAGCATTGATTTTGTCATTACGCCTATTGATGTCTAAACAGTTATTAGATTTCTAACAACCCTAGCCTAATGATTTACCTCATCAATCTAAGAAACTATCATTTACTTTTCTAACAAATATTATAAATGTGAAAGTGAATGTTTGTCTATTATGTTTTCATGCTAAAACAGCTGAAAAGAGTTGAATGAAATTTGGCACATGGATAGACCATGACCTGGAGAAGGACATAGCTTTGAAATACTAAAAGACATGAAGTACTTACTAATTCCAATTTTCAGCTTGTCCAATTAGTTATTTATTCATATAAATTGTCATGACTGACAATTTATATGATAAATAAATCGTACACATAAAATTGTACTTTAAATATCTACTATTAGAGAAAGACGTGCTACCTACCTCGGTGCAGATGTTTTATAGCCTCATCGTAA
Organism: Luperina testacea; assembly: GCA_927399505.1. NCBI lineage: Eukaryota > Metazoa > Arthropoda > Insecta > Lepidoptera > Noctuidae > Luperina > Luperina testacea. The sequence continues at coordinate 6,451,016 of OV656763.1, read as the reverse complement.
CAGTCTAGTTCCACCAAGGCTTGGCCCAAGAAGAAGTGGCCCTTGACCTGGTTATTGTCTATGTCCAATGCACGGCGACAGTCCTGGCACGTAGCCTCCCACCGCTTCATCTTCAGATGGCATAGTGCACGGTTTGTGAAGTATGTTGCTACTGAAGGATTTTTAATCTGGAATGGTATTTATCTTGGGCCTTAGTTTTGTTTGAAGGTTATATAAATACTGTATTGACAAATGAACTAAAGAAATATATTAAGGAAATGCTGAAATAATGTACGTAAGTAGAACCTACAAACGAAATATGAAAAGGGGTGGAACCAAAAACAGGAAATAGAATGAAATGAAATTAATTCTGTATATAGGATATTGCAATCAGTTTTGTGTCATGATAAAAAAATAAGCTATAATAGATAAAGTTGGAGTTTCCTATTTGACTATTCTGAGAACATCAGTTTTGTGTCCTGATAAAAAAAATAAGCTAGATAAGGTTGGTGTTTCCTATTTGACTATTCTGAGAACATCAGTTTTGTGTCATGATAAAAAAAATAAGCTAGATAAGGTTGGCGTTTCCTATTTGACTATTCTGAGAACAAAGGCCAAAAGCAAACTCAGAGGTCACAAGTCCTATGGAATGATGAAAATGAGGCTTTACTAGTAAGGTGAAGTGCAGTCTGCATGGAGCCAATATAAATAGTGAAAGTAGGCCAAGTGGACTTAGTGTAAAAAATATATAACTCAATGTTCTAAAAATATTTAAAGAGTTGCTAGCTCTGGTTTAAGTGAGAAGTAGATTGTGACTTGCTGTATTGAAGTTTTTTTTTAGAAAGATATAATTATGCTGCAAAATAATCTTTTGCACTATGCATGCAAATTGAAGAAAAGGGAGTAATGATGCAATATTATAATATCTGCCTAAAGGTTTAACGACTAAAAACATAAAAGATGTTGTTTGAAACTTTATTTTTCAAACATCTTTTATGTTTTTAGTTGTTGTGATTCATTAACTTACTTTCTGTTGGGAAATAAACATAGCGGGGCTTGTGAATCATGAATAGGTTTTCAAACTAAACAAAGTAAATGTGCACGATAATAATGCAACATGTATAAACCTCATTATTAATTATAATGGTTTTTTTAAGTCCACTTAAGGTGTAAAGTTGTTATCTTATTTCCAACAATAAAATTGTGTTATTTATTGGTAATAGATTGGAAGACAGAAATAGCAGGCCATCTAAGGAAAAGAAAAAGCAAAATATAGGACCACAGCACAGTTTTTCAATGTGCAACAGTCATATTTGAATGATAAGTTTTTTTTCTCACCTATATAAACTGGATAAATAAGAGGTAAATTGATAGAGAAATGTGACAGCATGTAGTTAGTCAAAATTAAAAAAAAAAACAGGTAGACTGTTTTGGTTTCCTTTGCTTTGTGTGAAAAAGTGAATATGGGTTTGGGTTTGTTGTAAAAATACTTATTACTCACAATAGCCTTTGTGTAACAGGCCATAGCATCTTCGAAACGTCTCAGACTGAACATTCTGTTGCCCTGCTCCTTTAGTTCTTTATCGGTAAGGTTCGCCGTGGTATACGTGTGTTTACTCATTGTTCTTGCTATAATCTCACTTCTTCTAAGTCAATTTTGTCACAAATTTCATTATTCAACTCAGGCGATATTGAAGAAAGTTTACGCAACTGTTTTTATTTGCACAAGATTAAAATTATTGTGATTATTTTTCTCCTAGACAATTAAGTTTGTCAGCTTTTGACATTTGCATATTTTTGTTTTTGGCACTCAGATGTATTCCGAAATTCTCGTTAGAACGAATGATTTTATTTATATTTTCGGGGCTGGCAACATTTTACATTTGTGTAAAAGGGCCTTTATCTTCACTTTACCCTGGCGGTTTATTTTGGTGCGAGTTGCAATGCAGTCTTGGCAAACATGCGTTACCTACGCCGCGCGCCGTTTTAAACTTAACTTCCTAATAACTACTCGCAAAAGTGAACTGTGTGGTTTCAGTCTTATACAATAGAAAAGTGAAATCGAGAAATAAACCAAATAAAAGATAAGGTTGTTAGTATAATATTAAATGTCATGAATTTTAAATTAGTTTCCTTTCTACAAATATTATTCAAAACCATGGCCCCTGTTGTGTATTTAAAATACTGTGTAATAAGCAGAGATCGGAATTAGGTGTGTGAAAATACCTAAAGTTTGCAGCAAGACATAACATAGAGCTGTTACAACCACTTAAGTTAACCGGTTTTGAATATTTCCGGTTTAGTTTCGGTTTTTTGTTTTACACGTTCTTTACCTTTAAAAAACTGAACTATAAAAATTAGCAAGCTGAGTGCTAATACAGTTTTAAATTAATTTTTGTTTTGAACTTTTCCGGTTCAAATTCGGTTTTTTAGTTCTACTTGTTCTGTACGTCTGAAACACCGAATTTTACACATCTGTAAGCTCTAATACAGTTTTAGTTTTTTTTTTAACCGATTTTTTACCGGAAAACTACAAAACAAAAATTAATTTAGAACTATATTAGCAGCTTGTAAATGTTTATAGTTCGGTATTTCAAAGATAAGGATCATGCACAACAAAAAAACCGAAACTAAACCGGTAAAATCCAAAACCGGTTTAACTAAAGTGGTTGTAACAACTCCATATTATGTCCCGCTGCAAACTTTAGGTATTTTCACACACCCAATTCCGATCTCTGGTAATAGGGACATCGTCGCGCAAACTGTAACCATGAATTCAGTACATTTTTTTAAATACCTAGCTGACGAAAATTTGTTGTTCTGAATCGATGGTAACGGTGTCGATGTCCCTGCCACCTGTATTAGTCGTGGAGGAACAGTAGAAAGAATTAACAAATTAATGTTGAGTACCTATGTATTCTAAGTAATTAATTATACATCTAGATATCATCTGATTTAAAATTGTTCGCTCTTCCAAAGCTTGTTGCATACACATTTCTAATGTTTGTATAGAAATTTTGGTGGAGAGACGTGCAATTTTAAATTAAACATCTCTTTTGAGAATTGTTCATCGACACAAGGTCATAAATATTTATAATAAAGAGGCTTTAAAATCAAGTGCAGTTTATTTAAATTGAAACCCGAGTGATAAGCCAATTAATGCGGACAAGTAATAAAAAAATACAAATTCATTATTTTTAGTGGCCAGAGAAATCACACAAAACAGAGAGGTGAACCAAACAGTGGATACGATACAATATAAGTAGGCTAACAAACAAAAATTAGATGTTTCTTTATGGTTGCTTTCCCGCCATTGCCCCAGCGATCATATTCTCAGGACTTAAGTAAGACGGTATTTTAAAGACACGGTAAATATTCGATAGGTCTTTAGTCCAGAGGCTGTAACGCTTTACTGTTTCTTTTGGAGCGTGCACCAATTTATAATCCGAAATGTTTTTTCTAGGTTTGGCAGAAGTGCTGAAAAATAACAGTAGTGGATTTAATTGATATACTTGTCTAACGAAAGTAGAGCAGTTGATAGATAGAGCATTGATATACGCATGAGTAAGTTCATGTATTTGGTTCGATGATCTTTTTCGCCCATGTGTCACCATAAAAGTTCCTTAGAGTAGGTTTTTTTACGTAATGTGTTGTCAAATAAAAGTTTACCCTTCCTATAATCAAAGGTTGTGCCAATTTGCGTTGCCATTAGGCTGTGGTGGCATCTACATCGCCACATGCGAGCTACGCTATACATCACCCTGATGTCACGCAAAATCCTGCATGGCGCAAGCGAAGTTCGACACGCAATTATGTTGCAGATGATGGTCGAATCCGCTGTTTTACGTAACCGCTAGCCGTTTTACAAAACAGCTCCGTTATGTAAAACAGCTAAATGACGTATTGTCAGGTTTCCCTAGCTTAGTAAATGCGACTTATTCGGCATATAGAAGCCATTCCAAACGCTTAAGGCGAAAGCGCCAGTGTAGCCCGCGAAATTCAATTTTTTTTAGGTTTTTTGGAATTTGCTGGTCAGTATTAAGTTGTACGTTGATTAGTATATGAATCGCGGCCGTAAGAAATATGTGTTTACAGAATTATAATCATTAAAGTCATCAACACAACTCTCTAAGACCACGTAAGTCCAAAGAATGATGATTTCATGAAACAGTATTCTTGGGACTTACGTGGTCTTAAAGGGTTGTGTTGATGACTTTAATGATTATAATTGTGTAAACACATATTTTTTACAGCCGCGATTCAATTCATTTTCATTTCTTTTTTTTTTTCCTATCTCATTTTCTCCCATGTTAAATCTTATGAATTTACATGTCTCTAAAAAAAACAACAAAACAACATGTAAAAACTGTCGCTTTTTCGTGTCTTAAACTTTCAAATCACAACGATGCTAAAGAACATCCTGATGATTCTGATCCAGATTCTGATCCAGATTCTGATCCAGATTCTGATTCTGATCCAGATACTGATCCAGATCCAGATTCAGATCCAGATCCAGATTCAGATTCAGATCTTGATTCAGATCCTGATTCAGATCCTGATTCCGATCCTGGTTCTGATCCTGATTCAGATCCTGATTCAGATCCTGATTCAGCAGTGCGATTCTGTAACCATCTCACCGTGAAAACTTGGGTGAAGTGAGCGTGGAGTGAGCTGTTAATAGTGTCAATTCCTAGCAAAAACAAACTCACATCACCTAAGTTTTCACGGTGAGATTTTTACAGTATCGACCGGTCCTGATTCTGATCCTGATTCTGATCCTGATTCAGATCCAGATTCTGATCCTGTTTCTGATCCTGATTCAGATCCTGATTCAGACCCTGATTCAGATCCTGATTCAGATCCTGATTCAGATCAAACTCAAACTCAAAGCATTTATTTCAATTAAACCATTTACAGGCACTTTTGAATTGTCAAGAAGTCGGTCAGTCAGAAAATATGAAGCTAGTTGCCCATTCCAAAGCGTAGGTACCTATGGAAAAGAATGGGCAAGAAACTACATGGACACTCTTTTTAAATGATATTTTACAAAAATATTAGTTACATCAGTACTTTTGATTTTAAAATTATATAATGTGAGAACGATGTAAAAAAATTAATAAAAACGTAAGTGTTAAAAGCGTCCAGAGTACAACAAATAGTACTTAACAAACTACAATCCAAAAATAAATTAATTAAAAATAAGCCGAGGCAGCTAAGTGATGACCAGCCCCAACTGACGGCGCCCGTTCACGAACATGACGCATAAATCAGCACCATTTAGCTCAACCATTTTGAAGGGAGCTAATAGGCGTGGCGACAGTATCAAATAATCAAAGATTTAATGATTTTAGGGGAAAGTACATATTAAAAGGATTTAAAACACTGATTTAGTTTTATTTAAAAACTTGAGATTAATCGGATTTTCACTAAAATAAAAGATGAAAATACGGCATTCGGCCATTTTGACTGAAACGCCAATCACAGCGCATGACGTCACGCCTATGTAAACATCACTTGCGTTTTGTTGACTACTACCGATTACGCATTTGGATCGATTTTTTATTAATTTAAGTGTAATTTATCCACTCCACTTGACTCTACAACACGAATCTATAACAACATGGTTTCGCCTTGCGAGCTTTAACAATTGAACTCTTATTATTTGCTTGTTTGGGACATATATAAACACCTTGTTGGGAGTGGTTATTGATGTGTTTTTACACTGAGGCCACTGCACACCACTTATACACTTTGGAATTCATTTTTATCAGATGAAATATGAAATGTTTGTTTTGTCAGCACGCGCAGTCAGAGGAAAGGTAAACACTAAACGTAAAATGTGTCAGCTTGACACATTTGACGTTTAGTGTTTACCTAGGCGTGACATCAGACCCGACGCCATGACACTGCGAGCTGTTTTCGCGCGCTATTGAAAAAATATTAGAAAAATGTCTTTAAACTTCGTTCAACTTTAGTTTATAACCGAAATATAGGTTTTTTCGTAAATAGTAAATGTGTATGTACATTACGGAAGAGGATTTCAAAATCATTCGTCTTCCCTATTAATGATCTAACACACACGCCACCGTCAGCGAGACATTTGAGTGAGCATGACATACTATCAGCTGCCAGGGCACATTCGAGTCAATGAAAGACATATTATTACCCGGTAAATGGTAGCTATAGGGTACATATAGGGATCTTGATTCAGATCCTGATTCTGATCCTGATACTGATCCTGATTCAGATCCTGATTCTGATCCTGATTCTGATCCAGATTCAGATCCTGATTCAGATCCTGATTCAGATCCTGATTCAGATCCAGATTCAGATCCAGATTCAGATCCAGATTCAGATCCCGATTCAGATCCAGATTCAGATCCAGATTCAGATCCTGATTGATCCTGATTCAGATTCAGGTCCAGATCCACATTCAGATCCTGATTCTGATCCAGATTCTGATCCTGATTCTGATCCTGATTCAGATTCAGATTCAGATCCTGATTCAGATCCTGATTCAGATCCTGATTCCGATCCTGATTCTGATCCTGATTCAGATCCTGATTCAGATCCTGATTCAGACCCTGATTCAGATCCTGGTTCTGATCCTGTTTCTGATCCTGATTCAGATCCTGATTCAGATCCTGATACAGATCCAGATTCAGATTCAGATCCAGATTCAGATCCAGATTCAGATTCAGATTCAGATCCAGATTCAGATCCAGATTCAGATCCAGATTGAGATCCAGATTCTGATCCAGATTCTGATCCTGATTCTGATCCTGATTCTGATCCTGATCCTGATTCTGATCCTGATTCTGATCCTGATTAAGATCCTGATTCAGATCCTGATTCAGATCTTGATTCAGATCCTGATTCAGATCCTGATTCAGATCCTGATTCATATCCTGATTCAGATCCAGATTCAGATCCTGATTCAGATCTTGATTCAGATCTTGATTCAGATCCAGATTCAGATCCAGATTCTGATCCTGTTTCTGATCCTGATTCAGATCCTGATTCAGATCCAAATTCAGATCCTGATTCAGATCCTGATTCAGATCCTGATTCAGATCCAAATTCAGATCCTGATTCAGATCCTGATTCAGATGCTGATTCTGATCCTGATTCTGATTCTGATCCTGATTCAGATCCTGATTCAGATCCTGATTCAGATCCTGATTCAGATCCAGATTCAGATCCAGATTCAGATCCTGATTCAGATCTTGATTCAGATCCAGATTCAGATCCAGATTCTGATCCTGTTTCTGATCTTGATTCAGATCCAGATCCAGATCCAGATTCTGATCCTGTTTCTGATCCTGATTCAGATCCTGATTCAGATCCAAATTCAGATCCTGATTCAGATCCTGATTCAGATCCTGATTCTGATCCTGATTCAGATCCTGATTCAGACCCTGATTCAGATCCTGATTCAGATCCAGGATCCTGATTCTGATCCTGATTCTGATCCTGATACAGATCCAGATTCTGATCCTGATTCCGATCCTGATTCTGATCCTGATTCTGATCCAGATTCTGATCCTGTTTCAGATCCTGATTCAGATCCTGATTCCGATCCTGATTCTGATCCTGATTCAGATCCTGATTCAGATCCTGATTCAGATCCTGATTCAGATCCTGATTCAGACCCTGATTCAGATCCTGATTCTGATCCTGTTTCTGATCCTGATTCAGATCCTGATTCATATCCTGATTCAGATCCTGATACAGATCCAGATTCAGATCCAGATTCAGATCCAGATTCAGATCCAGATTCAGATCCAGATTGAGATCCAGATTCAGATCCAGATTGAGATCCAGATTCTGATCCAGATTCTGATCCTGATTCTGATCCTGATTCTGATCCTGATCCTGATTCTGATCCTGATTCTGATCCTGATTCCGATCCTGATTCAGATCCTGATTCAGATCCTGATTCGGATTCTGATCCTGATCCTGATTCAGATTCTGATTCTGAACCTGATTCAGATTCAGATCCACATTCAGATCCTGATTCCGATCCTGATTCTGATCCTGATTAAGATCCTGATTCAGATCCTGATTCAGATCTTGATTCAGATCCTGATTCAGATCCTGATTCAGATCCTGATTCAGATCCAGATTCAGATCCAGATTCAGATCCTGATTCAGATCTTGATTCAGATCCAGATTCAGATCCAGATTCTGATCCTGTTTCTGATCCTGATTCAGATCCTGATTCAGATCCTGATTCAGATCCTGATTCAGATCCTGATTCTGATCCTGATTCTGATTCTGATCCTGATTCAGATCCTGATTCAGATCCTGATTCAGATCCTGATTCAGATCTTGATTCAGATCCTGATTCAGATCCTGATTCAGATCCAGATTCAGATCCAGATTCAGATCCTGATTCAGATCTTGATTCAGATCCAGATTCAGATCCAGATTCTGATCCTGTTTCTGATCCTGATTCTGATCCTGATTCAGATCCAAATTCAGATCCTGATTCAGATCCTGATTCAGATCCTGATTCAGATCCTGATTCTGATCCTGATTCAGATCCTGATTCAGATCCTGATTCAGATCCAGGATCCTGATTCTGATCCTGATTCTGATCCTGATACAGATCCAGATTCTGATCCTGATTCCGATCCTGATTCTGATCCTGATTCTGATCCAGATTCTGATCCTGTTTCTGATCCTGATTCAGATTCAGATCCTGATTCAGATCCTTGAATCCAAAAAAAATAAAAAAAATGCCGGTAGAACGCTCAAGATATTTTTTTATGTTTTTTTTATTATTTTTACGGTAATCTAAAACTAATAATGCAACTTTTGAGGGGGCTTGAGTAGCGAAAAGCGAAAAAAAAATTTTTCGGGACACCCTAATGTAGATGCCACCACAGACTAATGGCAGCGCAAATTGGCACAACCTTTGATTATAGGAAGGGTAAATACAACGCCCCGACATGAATTGAGCAGTAGCCCACCAGACACCAACACCCCGAGAATGAGTGAACTTTACACCCTGTTCCTCATACCTTTATAAGGCCAAGTCACAGGCTAAACTTAAAACTGTCATGTGCCTTATCGGTCGGCACATCAAGCTCAGGTTTGTGGTCTATCTATTTTTCAACACAACCTTGAGAACTTAGCAACAGCGGGTTTAACTAGCGGTCAACTGACAAGCTTGCAAGGTCTTCAAATTACTATCTATTTTACATAAGAAATTAATTGATTTTCACTCACGTCATGATTGGATCTTTATACATAGGAGGATCAAGAGGAATTTGCATGGTAACTTTCATTAGAGGACAAGGAAAGTGCACGTTGCCCAATGAAAGCACACCGCCGCTGCCGCCTTCTTCCGTTTTCTAGAAAAAAAATGTTTTTCTTCACAAAGTCTTTAGAATGAGCAAAATATCCTCTCCACCTCTAAGAGTTTTTTTTTTTATGTAAAGACCTTTCGGTTGACAGAAGAAGATAAATTATAAAAATGTTGTGGGCATCCTGACTTGTGCTGAAATGACTTCATATTTATGTACTCTATTTTATCTCACATAGATATATAATTATGATTTCACTAAGGTGACGGAACACACACGAGGTAATCAGAATCTGTACAGGATTCAACCATCAAGCAATAGATTACGCCCGGGGTGGGGGGCGTAATTTTTTGCTTGACGGTTGGATATTCTAGATTAAACCGGTTAAGAGCAGTGGTAGCCCAGTAAAGCAGTGGTATCGGCCCCGACTTACCGAGTTGTAGGTCGTGGGGTCGAACCCAGGCAGGAACTTTAGATTGTATATATGTATTTAATTTAAACACCACTGCTCTCAAAACGGAGAATGAGGAAACCGGCATGTCCTAGAACCAAAAATTCGAAGACATATGACATCCACCAACCCGCACTGGGCCCGCGTGATGGATTATGGTCCGCTCCCTCTCACAGAGAGGAGGCTGTGTCCCAGCAGTGGGATCAGTATAGGGTATGTATACTCACTTGTCTGAACTTCTTGTGTTTCTTGGCATGTGCCAGTACGCAGTCGCACCACTTCCAAATGTTCTCGTCTGCAGCGCCACGCCTTTCCAGCCTCTCTGATAGGTCAGCCAAGTTGCGTATCGGTTTCTGAATCTAAATGAAATCATAAAAGCAATTAAAATCGTGTGATACCATAGATACCATACTTAGTATAGAACTAAGTATGGTATCTATACTAAGTACTATTTAGGGTCAAATTAAATTAGCTAACGAAACTTGACAAACATGATGGGTTTTGATATCTAAATATAATAAAACAAAAAACATTATTTATTTTTGGAGCGTTGTTAGTGTAGTTACTGGAAATATGAGTTGAGAAAATCAGTTATTTTTGTTTTGACGTGTATAGAAAAAAAAACTGATTTTTAAAACTAATATTTCTATTATCTACACTACCTAAGGTCGTTAACCCTAAAAAGGTACAGTCCATTTTTTAAAGGCCTATTCAGACCTAAGCGGTATTCGCTACCGTCTGCGGCAGAGAAAACCCAGTGGGTATGCGGTAATATTACTGTTCAGACCTAAGCGGATTTCGCTATCCTTGTGGGTAGAATAACGCGCGGTAGTCGAGTTTCGCCGCGGTACTTGATACTAAATACCTGAGCGAAACCCGCGCGGTATGTACCTCTACCCACAGCGGCAGCGAATATCGCTCAGGTCGCTCTAGCCGCGGTACTTGATACTAAATACCTGAGCGAAACCCGCGCGGTATGTACCTCTACCCACAGCGGCAGCTAATATCGCTCAGGTCGCTCTAGCCGCGGTACTTGATACTAAATACCTGAGCGAAACCCGCGCGGTATGTACCTCTACCCACAGCGGCAGCGAATATCGCTCAGGTTTGAATAGGCCTTTATGTATCATGTTTATATATCGATCGACGTGATGGGCACGTCTGCGGAGTTTCGCTAGCTAATTTAATTTGACCCTGCATAAAGTTTTGCTCTGTGGTCCCAGATTCGATTCTCATGTCGGACAAAGAATTGGGTTTTTCCACCAGGAATTTCTCAGTAGCAGCAGTTCCACCGCCTAATTATTTTACATGGAATTTTATTCAACTTAGCAGGTGAAATGTGGGTTACCCCTTCGGGAAATACAGTGTCAGGCAAAATTTTATTTATATATTATGAAAGGCGAAAAAAATAAAAATTGTGTGTACAATGACGGGCTTGGTCAGCTTTTCAGAAATGAATTGTCTATGCGAGTAAGCCCCCGCGGATTTCTCGCTGGGTCTCAAGCTGGGCTGCATGTGTCGCACACTCGGCGTGGGCACCGTTGCGCTCATCCTTACTGAGCTTGGCGGAGCTCGCTCGTTTGAATCGAAGAATTCCAGACTTGTGTCATGGCGCAGCAACAGTTCCTGCAAATAATGAAAGCATTGTAAATTGAATTAAATAAATCATTTAATTCAGGCAACAAAGACCCAAAACATAAATAGGTACCTTATTAGGCTAACATAACTACATGATTTTAAAAACCATAAAATACATAACACACTACACTTGGGCGCTTGCTTTTGGTAGTGCTTTCTTGTAAAGCGTGCACACAGCTTCTGCTGACCAGAAATCTGAATTAAGGACGACTGTTTCGAAATACAATAATTTTATTTTTGTAACTGTTATGGCGACCTAAACTAACTGAATCATCATCTGCCTAGCCGTTTCCAAACTATGTTGGGTTCGACTTCCGTTTCTAACCGGATGCAGCTGAATAGCAATATTTTACTAAATAATAGGCTGAAAATCAGCACTTTTCGAACATCAAAATTACGTAGGAAAGTCCCCCAAAACGCCCACCCTTCACCACTTCCTAGTGCTTTCGCTGGAAAGGAGAAGTGGAGCAACAAACTCCCCAGCAGCACAGCTGTTTGTTCATTTAGAAAATACTTGACTGCCTATTTGACCTTCACAAACAGCTTCTCAAATAAAAATTAACAAGCAAAATTTTTATTTGCTATTTTGGAGAGTCCCAAAGAGGTTTTTATAAGATTCACTACCAGTCTTGACAAATTGCAACTTTTTAGGCTATGAATAATTATATATATAAAACAAATTCGGGTTAGTTACACTATTTGTAACTCAAGGATGGCTGGACCGATTTTTATGATCTTTGATTTGTTGGATGATTTTTCTCGACCCCAAAAAGCAGAATAACTGTTAAAAAATGGAAAGTTTACGAACAAAAAAATAATAAAAATAGTTGATTTTTTCATACATTTTGTGTGGAATCACTTTCAAAATTCTCGAGATATCATCCTCTCGAGAATTTTGATTCTGAAGCACGAAGTTCGCCGAATCAGCTAAGTAGTTATTAATAAAATAAAAGGATTAGTTAGGGGTGCTACACACATGTTCGAGTCGGCATGATTCGGTACAACCGGGCCGTAACATCGAAAGCCGGCCACTTGCTAAGCCGAGCGAGACATGTTTAAAGCGAGGGTAGATGCCGAACAAGTTTACTTATCGGCACGAGCCGAAGGAAAGTCGAATATGTGTAGTAAATAATTGCTTCGGGTCGGCTTTGTTCACCAAAATATACTGCCGCATAGAATGTGCCGACCCGATAGCACCGCTCACATGTGCCTTATCTAATAAAAACAGAATAAGTTCGTTAGACTCGGCCAGCCCCAACCTAAAGCCTGAAGACAGTAATTTTAATTTTGGACTTTCGTTGTAGATTAAAACGGAGAGGGAATCGACCATTAAGGGGGTGAAAAGGGATTCATTTGTACCCCTTACATGTAATCTTTCACAGTCGGCGTTGATCTTCGTCCTGGCGGCTAACTCGGCTCGGAGCTCGTCCACCAGGTACGCCCAGTACCTGTTGACCTTGGCATAATCACCGAGTTGGGCACGAGGGAGGTAAGAAAAGATCCTCTTGCCGATGGCCGATGGTAGCAGTTGCACCTGGAAAAGCAAAACATTGTTAAAACTGCGCTGTAAGAGTGCACATAAGAAATGCTATTAATCATTCATCATCAGAATTAAGTATAAATAACAAATAGTGAAAAAAAATGAAACTCATAAATCCCAGGTTTTGCCATTTGCCATTGCCATTTTGGTGTTATGGTGGTTCTCGTAGAAGAAAACAGTGAGTTGTCCATTATGTTTTTTTTTTTTGATGGCAATAGACTCGCTCCTATTATATGTATAGAGGAGAGAGGGGACATACTCAACTGGTGAAATGTGGGTGTTCTATGCACTTCTGCTAGGAATAAAGTGATGTTAAGTTTGTTATAGCAATTTGATTTTTTTTCAGGTAGGTCACTCCTCCAATGTCAATAAGTCTGCAGAAATACAATATAATGGGTGGCAGGGACTTCGACGCACCAGTTACCATGGATTTAGTATTGTAGACGGTAGAGTAGAATTTTTTCACCGGGTACACTTTGCGTGTCTGTCGAGTTCCGTTTCTGACAAGTTGGGAGTCTATCCTGAGAGATGACGAAATGCGTATTTGATTACTTGCGTTTCTAACAACATACTAGTAAGTACTAAGTAATCCTATAAAATGAAGTCCCTGTCACTTTTATACTATCACTAGATAATACTAACTAAGTCCACAGTTTCGGTATTTTCAGGTTTCTGCCGGTTGACTTTCCAGATCTTTCGCTTGGAGCCGTCGTTGAAAGTCATCTCCAATTCCTCCAGTTTCAAGCTGTCGCGCATCGATTTGATTGTGCCATTCCACATCGTCAAATTCGCGTCCAACTGTAAAATAGTAGTTTGCAGTATGTGATGACGATGTTTTCCATTGCTTACAAATATCTTTTTATATTTTTAATATAGAAAATTTATGGACGAAAGCAATTTGATTGTACCTATAATTTAAATTTTGTTCATTTTACTTAGGACCTAGTTTACATATTTAGATAGATCATAATTCGCATCGCATCATAATAATTAACATTGCGATAAGCAAATACGCTACAAATGTTAAGGCGACAGTACGATATGGATATGTTTACCATCAGTGGTGCACATCAGCTCGACATACGCTATAGCGACTGATTGTTTTCTCGACAAACGACAGGACGACAAAACTTTTGATCGGCGAATGACAGTGCGACACAACTTTCACTCGACACACTGAAGCGCGACAAACAGTTCTATATTTTGTTGCTAATACCAGATTTTTGTAGAAATCGTCGCGTAACAAAAAAGCGTTATGCCCCTCTGTAGTTAGTATGATAGTTTTCGTGACTTTTGAGGGTGTTAAAGCCGAAGCGAGGTCAAAATGAAAATCCTTTACAACTTTATGAAAGTATCTCAAATAGATAGCTCTGTATTAAAAACGCGTATTAAATTCACACCCCTCTCTCTCTCTCTCTCTTGTCTCTTTCTATTGTATACGAATATGTGTGTGCGAGTATCGCGTAAGCTACTCCGTTCCTGACGGGGTCCGCCGACCGAACAAGTTTAAAAAAAGCATTTTGTAAAATTGTAGGTAGTAAGTAACCGCACGCTACCAGGCGGTCCTACGGCCAGATCTACAAGACCACTTGACGGAGTAGTTGATGGACTACGCAGTCTACTTGCCACTGTAACGGCTGGGACTTTGCAGGAAGACTGCACAGGCCGGGAACTGATAGATAGTGTAGAGAGGCAAGTAAAAGCAGGTCAAGGTAATACATATCATTTAATAGGTAGAAGTAACACGGCTAGGTCGCTTAATGTAACGGTCTGTTCTGAGCACTCGCAGACACTTAGAATAAAGGGTACCGTCCTTATTAGCACGTGGCAGACGTATTGGCCTGTCAGCATAGGATCCGCAAAGTAGCAACAAAATATAGAAACATTTGTCGTGCTATAGATTGTCGAGCGATAGTTGTGTCACGGTATCGTTCGTTCGGTCAAAAGTTCCGTCGTCCTGTCGCACCACTGATGGTCGTCATATCGTACTTGCGCTCTAACATTTGTCGCGTATAATTATCGCGACTATGATGCGGAGTCTATAACTAAAATAGAGTATGTATACCAACCGCTCTTTGTGCCTCTGACGGCGGCGCAGCAATATTAGAGTCAGCTTGTTTGGCGTCGCCTGCTGCTGCGGCATCGCGGATCTGTGACTGGTCCGTTTTCTAAAAAACCGAATATGATAGGCTAGCATTTTTATTTTAATGGTTACAATATTTAAAATATACTCTAAAACTTAGTCAAAATACAACGCCAAAATCGCTGAAAATGACTCAAAACCTGAAAATTCCAAAACATGTGTATGCATGCAGTCTGACCACTGCAGATAAAAATATAAGTTTAGTAGAAGTTTTTCTGCTTTTACAATAGTACGACATCATTATACACGACACAAGTGCTACATATTCTTATGTTTGTTTATGACAAGAAAGATAATCAGCCCATAATGTTTCCACCGCTGTGACACGAGCCTCCTCTCTTTGAGCGGGAATGCGGGTTGGTAGATGTCACAAGTCTTCGTTTCCTCTCTATGTTTTCCTTCACCGTTTTGAGAACAGTACCTAGTGATGAGATAAATTAGATACACTAAGTAACGCGCTTGACTAGGTTTGATCTCATGATTTACAACTCATAAGTCGGGGCCGTTACTCCTGGGCCACCACTACTGCACTGTGAAGACAAAAAAGTATAAATTAAATCGAGTCAAGCTCGACCTTGCACGAAGGTCTTTTAGATACCTTTTTCTTCCGCAGGGCTGTTAACAACGCCTTGTACCTATCATTTAACTTAAGCCACTATCATCTGCTTAGCCTTTTTTCAACTATGTTGGCGACCGCTTCCAGTCTAACCGAAGCAGCTAAATACCAATATTTTACATGAAGCGACTGCCTATTTGACCTCCAAAACTCAGTTCGGTAGTCTTTTTTCTTTTATTTACCTATATGGCATTTCGCAGATCAACCTAGAAGGTTGTTGGCTGTTTAAAAAACCGGGCTTGCCAGTGGGTGCCTATATAAATTAAAGCCTCCAGGCAGGGCTTAAAAAACTAAGCGACTAAGGGCAGCCCTTGTAGTGTACTTACCGACCTCGGCTTAGGGCGTCGCTGGCAGGGAGCAGCAAGGAACAGGCTGGGTCGGATTTAATGCTAAAGGCTCAGCGGCGCGGCTTGGCTCGAGCAAGTACATATAGTATGGGTAACACGTAAACAACCTAGGCGACCTGTCATTAAAATTAAAGGAAGTACAGACTGTTTAATGCCATACCTGATGAGCACCTTGGCCGTTGACCACGATGCACTCCAGGAGATTCTTCAGCATCAGATCCCGATTGCGTTCGAACAGCCGTTGCGCGTATCGCAGCACCTCCCACATGGCCGGCCCACCAGCCACTGTCGTCAGCTCGGACAACACTAGAGCTTGAGGCTCCTTGAAAGTGTTAAAGAATCGATTAGTAAGTACAGTTTTGTGAAAAAGAAATGTTTTTCCTCGCTCTTATCGAAGTGCTATGAGTGACACTCGTAAAAGGTGGATAATAGCGAGTTCCATACGAGTAGGTAACATTTTATGCTTATATTATTTATGATTAGCCGACGATCGAGAGATGGTAATTGAAGATTCTTACGTCGAGCCCAGAACAGAACTATCTGTTGCTACAATAATAGTAAATATAAACTTTGCTACTTAGATTCACTTTAATAGTCATGCACAATGCCAGTTCACTGAAAAACGGTTTTTTATCAACTTTTAAATAGGTACTGCTCAACAAAGTAAGTTCTAAAAATTCCGTAGTTCATATTCACAACATATACAGTATATACAGCCTAAAACTCCCGGTTATTCCGTTTATCCACCCCAAAAAAATCCACCCTAAGGTGGATACGCGGAAACGCATGTCTGAGAATCCACCCTAAACCCATAAATTCCGTTTATCCAACTAATCCTAGGATGGATTCTCGGACATGCCTTTCCGCGTGGCTTAGGGTGAATTTTTTGAGATGGAATAACCCAAAAGACCAATAGTCTACACCAGCTATTTGCCCTGCAGCTGTAAGTGCTGTAACTACTTATACTTTTTCAGGAAGGTTCAACCAAATTGCTAATAAAATCAATCAAGAATATAACATTGCAAGTAAT
Source organism: Luperina testacea (assembly GCA_927399505.1). NCBI lineage: Eukaryota > Metazoa > Arthropoda > Insecta > Lepidoptera > Noctuidae > Luperina > Luperina testacea. Next base: position 6,433,961 of record OV656763.1, on the reverse strand, counting down.
TGTTCTATCAACGAAAGAAATATTTATTTTATCTTTTATATTTTTTATTTATATTGTTAAAATCTAACCGGATCAAGTGAATGAATCCAAATACGGTCTTTTTTCATGACTTGCGCTAGAGTGTGGGCTGGCATGGCCGTTCTGTTGTGATCCATTGGCACTTGGTCGTAGCTGGTATACACGTGTCGCCTGCGGTGGAAATGTTCTTATAATTATTATTAGAAATTATTATTAATCTTGGTCATACGAGATGATTACATTAATGCAAATCGTGTCCAACAAAAATTCCATAACGCATTTTAAGATACGGATAGGAGTGAAGGAAGACCAAAGATATGATGGATAGAATGTGTGAAAGAAGCCAAACAAAGCCTACAAAGCCTAGGCCTAAGGCCCATTGAGATGACAGCTAATAGAGATGTAGGGAGTAGGTGTGGAAAAGGAAAACATGCTGCGCCACGCCCAAATAAATCGGGATAAGGGCAGGAAGTCGGCGACGAGATGGGCGGACGATATTGTTGCCATCGCGGGTAGAACCTGTATGAGGCTGGCACAGGAGCGTGGATATGGATAGAAAAGAGAGGCCTATGCTCAGCAGTGGTCAAAGTCAGGTTGTGGATGATGAGGAAGGGCAGGTATTTGACGATGATGACGATTTTGAGCCACGCTATCTTAACTCTTAAGCTCATCAGGCTCCACCGTAACAATACAGTAGTTTGCAACTAACTCGCTAACAGACAGTACAGCATCCTTAGGCCGGCAGTTCCACATAGACTTGAGGAGCAGAGACAGAGCCCATGCACTGCGCACGTCGTGAAGCAGAGCGAGTAGGTATTTCTTCTTGTTCGGGTAAGATATGCGCGCGAACCAATACTTGGTAGCCAGGAGATGCTTGCTGAATGTGAGGGCGTCTTTTGAACTGTCGAAGTCCTCTGTATTTAAGGAGAAAAGGGTTTAAATGCTTGTTTTATTTCACTAGTCCAGAGAAGATTAAAGACTAGGTAGGTACTTTGGACTCCTGTATAAGGATCGTAGCAGGTGTAGTTTCTGTTTAGACAAAAAGCGTGAGTTTGTGTAAGTATATGTATATTGTATAGACTCCTGCTGAAACTAAAGAAAACGCTGGTTCTGAAACGTAAGTAGGTATGTACCTAACTAAGTATTCCTTTGTTTTAGACAACTACGACTATATCGCAACAAGACAAGTGTATAACTGCACTTTTTGTGATTTCACAGGAGTTGTTTTGAGCTTGTTTTACATTCAATACCGTATAGGTAACGTATTTGAAGTAATTCTTCCATGCATAAAATAAGCTTTTGTGAATTGGAGCATGTTCTTTATAGAGATAGAAGCCTTAGTCTTATACCTTGTATATTGTCTTGTAGTGCGATAACACTTATTGAAAGTGGATAAAATAATGTTAAACATACCACAAGTCATATCAGCTAAAATCAAATCGTTGATTAAATGCACTTGTTTCGTTAACTCCGCAAACGAAGTCATTCTAACGCTTTGTTGTGTTTTATCACTTGCTTTACAAAATATCTTCTTCTTCTCTTCGAGACTATCAGCCTAATTACAAAAAAATTTCGTTGTCAAAAACTGACACTGAGTCTCTGTCACAATAGGTTTTTTTTTTCTTTTTTTATAAATAAACAGGTCATCGTTCATTGCCAGTGCATACCTATCTACAGCACCTACACAATATATTGATTAACAAATAAAAAACTTTGCACACAGGGTAAGCTAAAAATAGTTGACGTACATAAATATTGTTGTTGATTGTAAGCAATTTACTTGCCGGCTGCAACAACAGGGTCAAGATTACAACGACCACTACGCAGTTCGTGTGCGTATGTATGATGTTCCAGTTACGAATGTCCGGCGATGCTCTGTCAGTCAGAAGCTGCCATGACGCGCGAGGACACGCGGATCCTATCACAAACTGTATCAGTCAAATCAAGTGCGAAAAGTGCCACTTTCTGTAGATTCATCTCCGTTGTTATTTTCGCGGCGTTCGTCGCAGTTGCATACTTCCTTATCAGAAGACCGTATGACTCGTTAGGCGATCCTTCTGATCAATATATTGTTAAAAACGTCCCGAGAGTCTACACCCGGTTAGAGGGCGAGGTGGATCCTGAGGAGAGGGATGTGTTTCAAGGGTTTCGTACGTCGTTCCTGCCGCCCGAAGAGATAGTGCTTGCTCGGTCGAATGCAAATTCTAAACGAGAATTTTACGAGGGTAATGTGACCAGTGACATTCTGATATGGGGTTCTTCTGACAAGCAGCATGCGACACCCACCAGGGTGAAGCGATTAAGCCATTTCACGTTCACATCACAAGACTATGAGTAAGTTTTCAAACTATGTATATAAAAGCTTTTTTAATACTATTAACTAACTTTTTTAGTGAACTAAATATTCACTATTGCCATGCTACAGTCAAAATTTATTATTGCATACCTATTATACTTACTTGGTAAATTTAGGAGAATGTTCTACTCACTTTTAGCAAAGAGGGACCTCATCGGGCGCATAAGGACGAAGGTGGTGAGGACAATGACGAAGACAATGAAAGTGAAAGTGAGGCTGAAGAGGAATACGAGAATTCGGACTCTAGTGATCAGTATGACGAGGACGACAAAGATACAGATATTGAGAGGTAACCCTTTAAAATAAGGGTCCTGAAATAAATAAATAATACAGCCTGTGTTGTCCCACTGCATAGAAACGGTCCTAGTTGAAAAAATCATAAAACGTAAAAGCTAACCCATAAAAGCTTCGATTAAATCTCTTACTAATACCATGATAAACTCATAGACGTATATTTTTATACGTCTACGGTTATACTTAATATATTAATTCGAATCAAACTTTTCAGTTTTTCGGTTAGTATAGCTAGTATAGTTTGCGATGTTTTTGTTACAACCGCTTTTTATTTTAACTGAATTTGTTGAATAACCCTTCAGTCAGATATTTTCCATTCATAAAAAAACAGCATGACCAATCTTATTGTAACTTTAATTTATTGATCTAAACTGCGACCGTTCCAGTACGAAATACAACTTTGTAATGAACAGTTAACATTTTTGTAGCTTCTAAAATATATAAAACCTGCATCAGAAGTAATCCTGCCAAACATCACAACACCAGTTCTCAGACTGAACTAAACTAACACGCGTCTGCCGTACAAATTGTTCATATTACTGCTTGATTGAATAGCATAGTTCGTCCGGAGATGCACGTGGATAGAGGGCCATTGGATGACGTCGTGGAGCAGGTCCGTGGCCAGCCTGAACTGGAAGAGGCTGAGATGATCTCCTCCGCACATATATACAAGCCATCAAAGTCTTACGCAGGTAATTTAGAAAGAAGTTTTTTATTTGTTGTAGCGACCCGCCCCCGCTTCTCATAGATTTAATACTTGAGTGATTACATTATTATATGTAATAATAATATACCTATAAAATATAATATATCCTATATGTATAATATACCTATTCAATGGTGTATAAACGGAAAGCATACCAACTGTTATTTTATCTTCTAAATCTCAATTTTTGTTTTATTATTTGATCTCAGCTTTCCCGTAATTGGTTAGTCTATTTGTTTGTACATTTAGACTTATAGTCCCGATGAGGCTAACTAGCTTAACTGTAGCCAATCTCAACTTTACTATACTTATTTTGTATGAAAATTATCTGAATGTGCTACCTATGTAATGGTGCCCAAGACACAAGCCGTGCCTAGTTTGGGACCAACGATACCTCCATATTGTAATTTTGAATTAAGAAATAAACTATTATTATTATTACCAAGCTAAGATATATAAAGTTATACCTGGCTATACCTCTGCTTTATTGACTCGAGCCGTCAAATGAGCAATCCGTTTATTCCTAGTTTCCCTGTCAGACAGGTAATTCTAGAACCATTAAACAATTCTCCTTTCCATTGTATGATCGAGAGCTAAATCAATTCGATAATAGTTTGTACATTGTGTCACGAATTATTCAATTGACGTTTGTCAAAAACGAGCCAAGGTTAGTCGTACGACAACGTTCAAGTCCTACACAATCAAGGTACCTACCTAATAGTACTTTGAGGACCTCCTGAACATCGCAAGTTCAGACATTTATATACCTATGTGTAAACGGACGATGTTCAAATATTTCCTAACTATTTTCATTCAGGTATTCATGCATTCTGGAAGGGTCAAGGTGACAGAGATCAGATTAGAACTACACAAGCAAACATAATGAAACAATACATGGACGCCGAAGCAGATCCGTGTCACGACTTTTATCAGTATGCCTGTGGGAACTGGCCTGCGCTCAATCCCATCCCGGCTGATAAAGCAGGGTTTGTTATTTTCATTTTAATATCCTTACTGTTGTGTATCCAAGAAGCAAATTTAATAACATGTTCATCTTTTTCAGATACGACACCTTTGAAATGCTCCGAGAAAATCTAGACACTGTCTTAAAAGAATTATTAGAATTTAAAAGTAAGGATAAGATATCCTGCAAGTACCCAGGATCTAATTTAGATTTAGAAGATAATTTCTTACTGAAGATGAAACTTCCGCATGAGGAGTCCGCGGCGCCATTTCACTCTGAAGTTTCAGCCACACTTGAATCTCATTCCAAAGGTTTATTAAATAACACCACAGCTGAAGAATACCGCTACAATTCCAAAGATAAGGAAAAAACGCAAATTGTATACCGCATTCGTAGATATTTAGACAAAAAATCAAAACAAGTAATGAAACCAATATTTAAAATAAAAACGAAATTTCGAAATTACTTGTCACTTAATCATAAATTTAAAAAAGAAAGAATGAAAAGATTTACAAGAAAATCTGATACAGCACCTAAAAATAAAGTATTTAGAAAAAAAACTATCATTAAGCCTAAACAAATACGAAATGGTAGAAGATTGATGGCGTACAGTGCAAGATTTAAAAAACGAAGAGAAAGGGAAACTACTTTATTAGAAGGCAAAAAGACACCGTCGTCAATAACTACATCAGCTAAAACTACCAGAGATCATTCTGGGGACGATCCCGCAAACGGCGATGCTGCTCTGAAAGCAAGATTCCTCTTCAAATCTTGTATGAATTATGGAATCCTAGAAAAGCGTGCACATAAACCGCTGGTGGATTTATTAGACCTTCTCGGTGGCTGGCCGATCCTAAGCCCTGCCTGGAATCCTACCAAATTTGACTGGCTGGAATTAATGGCGAAACTGAGGTTATACAATAACGATATTCTTATATCAGAATGGGTTGGCCCCGATATTAAAAATTCGGATGAATTTGTTATTCAGTTTGACCAAACGAGCTTAGGTAAAGTAATTTATGTATTCTCCTTTTTATTTTTCTACTTTTCAAGTTCTTACTTACTCAATACATTTTTAAATATTTTTATAAAAATATAAAATAAAACATTTTAAAATATAAACAATTGTGATCCATCGGGAGCAGGGTTCAAGCTACCGGCGGTTAGGGCTGCAACGACAGGAACCTCCTCACAATGCGAGCCGTATCGAGGAGTACTACCTTCTGAATCAGGCCTTTGAACCAACCGCCTAACGAGAGCCTCGAGAGATGTTGATCGAGGCTTTCGGCCATCAGTCCATTAGCTGATACGACAATCGGCACAATGACAGCCGAGTTCACTTATTTTTACTACTAATATACTACCTTCTTTATAAACATGTACTTGCAGGATTACCAACACGGGATTATTTCTTACAAGAATCAAATAAAGTGTACTTGACCGCTTATAAAAATTACTTAATGAAAATTGCAATATTACTGGGAGGTGATGCTAACCACGTTAAAAAAAGTGCGGATGAACTGATTGAATTTGAAATAAAGTAAGAGTCCTATTCTTATTATACACTAGAATTTCATGTCTTTAAGAGTAAGGAAATGTAATTTATTTTAACTATTCCTTAAAGATGTGAAAGTCTGGAACAAATGTCTTCCATGTACTTTTGTGTGCGGCGTTGATAGCCGCGCTACAGTATTTTACTTTTACAGTCTATCTTCGTGTCTTTTGTTAACTTACACATACTTTTTCCTAATAAAACTTTTATTTATTTATATTTATTATTGTTAACTTTCACCCCAAAGTATTTATCTCAAAACATTTGCAATGGGATTTGTAGATAATGTTTCCCTCATTGTCATAAACAATGTAGATCATTCCATAATTTCACGAAAACGTATCAGTCTTGTCAAATATTCCAGACTAGCAAAGATCACGTCAGCGCCAGAAGACAGGAGGAATGTATCGGAACTGTACCGAAGGATGCCACTAGGGAAGCTAGAGGAGCTAGTGCCTGAAGTGAAGTGGAGACAATACCTGTGTATCGTGATGAACAGGACCGTTCACCCTAATGAAACAGTTGTACTGTTTGCTTTGTGTTACGTTAGGGTAAGTACCTCTTTACCCTACTGTTCCCAGTCCAGGGACCTATGTACATTATAGCTCACGCTGATTGTAAACTAATGAGCATAGATCGGAATTGGGTGTGTGAAAATACCTAAAGTTTGCAGCGAGACATAACAGAGCTGTTACAACCACTCAAGTTAACCGGTTTTGAATTTTACCGGTTTAGTTTCGGTTTTTCGTTTTACATGTTCTTTACCTTTGAAAAACCGATCTATAAACATTATCAAGCTGCTAATACAGTTTTAAATTAATTTTTGTTTTGAACTTTTCCGGTTTAAATTCGAGTGGTTCTAACAACTCCATATTATGTCCCGCTACAAAATTTAGGTATTTTCACACACCCAATTCCGATCTCTGCTAATGAGTCTACTTCGCAAACAGTTAAATTTTATACTCATTCAGCGGGTTAAATGCGTAACACACTATTAGTAGCAATGGCTTTCATTTGACAGTTCGACATTCATTGTGTTATATAACTTGCGTTAAATTACAGTTAGAGTTTAACTTTCCTCGATTTTAATTAATGTAAATCATAAATTTTACTTTATACTTGAATAATTTTTTTTATTACCTATTATTCATTGCGTTGTTTACATGGTTGAGCAGTCAAACTTTTCGAACATATGAAGTAATGGATTAACATTATCCTTCAAAATGATATCGTCACTGGAAAGGAGAAAATGCTAAAGCGCCATTTGTGCCAAAATGAGTTATATTATTATATCGTTGGAAGATGTTTTTAAATTTCTCAACAATTTTTTTTATACAATCTCAGCAATCAAAATTGACTCAGATTGTCTTGAAACCTAAACAGCTCGACGCAGAAAAAAAATCTAATCCAACGATATTTTATATGTAGGTATATAACTCATTTTGGCCCAAATGGCGTTTAGCATTTTCTCCATTCCCAGTGACGATATAGATTGAAATTGAGTGTTGTGCAATTAGGGTGTAGGAACTCAAAATTTGGATTTTGTGCAAGATATTTTTCCATACATTATTATTATTATTACAAAAAATGCACTGAGCTGAGTTTTGATCCAGATTAAAGAAGCAATACCTTTCTATTTATGCAAAAAATAATTTTTTAAAGACAAAAGAGATTAAACATAAGACAAATCATACCTTTCTTTAACTCTTTCATTGGCAGCATTTAGTCCAATTGATACATGACACTGACCCGAGCATTTTGGCAAATTACCTGCTCTGGAGATTCGTGAGGCATCGGGTCAACAACCTTGATGACAGATTCCAATCTGCCAAGCAACAGTGAGTAATCTTTATTGTGACCCTAAGATACTAACCTACTGTAATTTTTTTAGTTGCCGTGGTTAACGTCAACTAAAAAAATTCAATAATAACCGCAGTATTCGCAAATATTTTTGAATATTTTCCAGATTTTATTTTATCCTATTCGGACGAGAGCAAGCACCTCCAAGATGGAAGAACTGTGTTTCACAGGTGAACTCCAACATGGGGATGGCATTAGGCTCCATGTTCGTCAGGAAATACTTCGACGAAATGAGCAAAAACGACACATTATACATGACAAGAGAGATCCAGCAGTCATTCAGAGAACTGCTCCATATGACTGATTGGATTGATGATAAAACGAAGAAGCTTGCAGCACATAAAGTAGACGCCATGATGCTGAGAATAGGGTACCCCGATTTCATATTGAACAAGAAGGAACTGGACGACAGATATAAAGAAGTGAAAATACACCCAGACAAATACTTCGAGAACATTCTAAATATACTGCAACATTTGACGAAGATGGAGCAATCGCGGTAAGTAAAAAATCAGGTTAAATTAAACCCTTGTACATTGCAGAAAGTGTGCTGCAGTTTGGTATCAGATATCTAGTTGATGTAACATGTTACCTACTAGTTCAGTGTGGCAATTCTCATCTCTAAACCAGTAATGTAGGTAATCAAGTAATCAGACACGTGCTTGTGTTAGTAATACGGCGTATCGTATACACGTGCATATTTATTAGGACAAATTGTTTCAATCTGATGAAGTGTTAAAGTCATCATTGACCCGTTGACAAAAAGAAACGGAGCTATATGTCCTGTATAGCTCTATCTTTCTCTTGAACTGGAACAATGATGGCCACAAAACGTCGTAGTACAGCAGTATCGACAATCGTGGTTACATACATTTTCGCCTGAAAACCATCTCTTACAGCCTACTGTTATGTTAGGCTGTATGTCGCCAAACCGTTCTATATTTATATTTCTATATGTATATTTTACTCTATTAAAGGGGAATCCTTGCTTAGTATCTCCTTAGTCCCGCTGCAGTGAAAAAGCTGGCTGTAATGAAATCTATTCCTCTTACCCTTGTTCTTTGTACCCTTAACATTAATAGCTTTGTAAAATTTTAGCATACAATAAAGTATATTCTATATCATTTTATCATCTATTCTGTGATTTCGTTCCAGTATTGGCCAGCCGGTTAACAAAACACTATGGAACACGGCTCCAGCTGTGGTCAATGCGTACTACAGCCGCAACAAGAACCAGATAATGTTCCCAGCAGGGATCCTACAGCCTCCCTTCTATCACAGGCACTTCCCCAGGTCTTTGAACTACGGCGGCATTGGAGTTGTTATAGGTAAATTATTTTTGAAATACATACTATTAAGCGTCATTCAAATCGATGTTATCATGTATTATATCAAGGACTGCAAAGGCAATAGGAATCCCCATCAGCTTTACTAACACGAATTATTACCAAAAATAAAAATGTCACTACCCATTATTGGTACATATTTAAACTGGGCATGGAAACATGTTTGTTTTAAATATTTTTTAATGCCTAATGGGCTCCTAATGCTCTTGACCTCGATCACGCCTGATGGAAAGCATGTATGAGGTCTATGATGGAACGAACGTGACCAGAAGATGCCTGTTCACTCTTGCTTTGAAGGCAGACGAGTTTAATGTGGAAGGTAACACAGACGTTGGCAGAGACTTCAGTGAGTAGGTACGACTGGTCGGGATTTCAACCATAGTGCGAATGAGACCCAATCCTTTTTAAGAGGAACTGATAACCATTAGTATCCGCACACATTATTCCATTGAGTACATAAATTTCCGGGAAACTATTTGATTAGACTTTAAAATGTTCTTCTCTATGTTGTGGAGCGTGCTATATACACCTCTACCCAACCCTTTGGGGAATACAGGCGTGATGATACGTTACGTTACGTTCTCTACTCTCTCATTAGAATTTTCTTGTGATTCAGCTTTTCATTCCATTCATTTCATAATAAGCTTCGTCCTTGTGTTTCCAGGTCACGAGATAACCCACGGGTTCGACGACAAAGGTCGTCTGTTTGACTGCGATGGTAATCTTCACCGCTGGTGGTCAGACTCCGCGATAGAAGCCTTCCATCGTCGTGCGCAGTGCCTGATCGATCAGTACGGACGATACGTCGTGCCTGAGGTCAATATGAAGCTGGATGGTGTTAATACTCAGGTGATATATTATACGTATATGGCTTACAACTTCGTTTTGGCAGTTGTGCTCGCATGGTCGAAAAAAAATGGGCAAAAATATCTACATACATAGAAACAACATTACCAAAATGATCTTCGCGCGAAACAGCGATCGCTTTCTATTAGTGTGGGGTACAACGCCACTTTTAGATAGGAAAACTGGTAAGCGCTCTATCGGCACGACCTCGCGTTCGGGTTCCCCGAACAAAATGTTTAGGACAGCTAAACAAACTACTTTCATAATGTGCATTAATTCATTTACACATTACTATGTGTTGGTATACTTACCAACATTAAATTTAATAAATATATCTAAAGAGTTACATTTACGCGATTGAGAACTATTGTCTCATCTATAGGCGCTTCGATCCAGTGACCAAAACCGTGACTGCTGAGTAGCTGTTCCAAACCCAATTCGGGGATTTTGTTGCGTTTCGTTGGAAGTTTTTAAGTAATAGCTCGGAGGTCTGCATTTGCGCCCAGTTGATAGCAACAGCCTCGCCTCTGATTTATGGAATCTAAACAAATATGCGTGTACTATACACGTCTGCTTAACCTTTTGGGGAATACAAGCGTTATGTCATGTTAACCTTGCTTGTCTTCAGGGCGAGAACATAGCAGATAATGGTGGCGTCAAGCAGGCGTTCCGCGCGTACCTGCACTGGGTACAACGACACGGCGTCAAGGGTGAAACACTGCCCGGACTCAACCACACTCACACGCAGCTATTCTTTCTCAACTTTGCGCAGGTGAAACAAGAATGTTAATTTTACAAGTACAACCGCGGACAATGGCGGTCGACCACTTTTTTTGGCGGTTGACCGCCAGTCGGAGGAGAGATTACAAAACGCGAGCTTGTGAGGTGATTGTGTGAGCTTCTTGCGCTTATTGCTTCTGTTAGAAGGAATGCTTTGCCTTTCAGATGGACGAGATGTACTCGAAACACTGACTGATGGTTATTTTTGTTGTTGTCTTGCAGACGAAACTGTATTTTTGACCGCAAGCTGATTTATCTTTGTTGCCTCTTGCATTTCTATGCTTGATGTGATTCCTAGGGAGTTAGGTACGTCTCGGTCGAGATTTTGATCATATCTAGCTATATTATAGTCCCTCAAATATACAGACATTTTATCTGTGAACGTTTTTAAACAAATAAATAGACGTCGATTTGGACGTTTACTGATAATAAATCGGCAAACATGCAAAAACCGAGAAACCAATAACCAAGAACACCAACAAAGAACCAAAAATAGTAGTCAGAAAACACGCATAAAAAATATCATTCTCCACACTGAATTCCGGTCATGGCGGCAAAATGATGAATCGGCAAAAATGCAAGACCCGAAAATCCAATAACCAAAACCACCAAAAATAATAAATAGGTACTCAAGTAAAGCGAAAAAAAAATAGTTTCCAGACCGAATTTCGGTCATGGCGGCCAGTCTCAACAGAGATTAGTCATCGACGCGTGAGATATGATAGTGCACAAGTACTCAGAGAGAGATCTCTTACTGCACACTGCACTCTCTGTTCCCTCACTCTCGAATCTGGCATAAAAACGGCTTTCATTGGTATTTTCAGGTGTGGTGCGGCGCGATGCGCCCAGAAGCGATGCGCAACAAGCTAAAGACGGCCGTACACTCCCCGGGACGATTCCGAGTCATCGGCACGCTCTCGAACTCACACGACTTCGCGCGAGAGTTCCAATGCCCGCCCGGGTCACCCATGAACCCTACACACAAGTGTACTGTTTGGTGATAAATTAGGGTTTAGCGGCACAAAAACAAATAATGACGATCGCAGTCAGTTTCATGGGTGAAATTCGCCCTTAGTATTTAGCCACAATTAATACCACTGATGTGTAGGGATCGTTAGAAAGTTTGTTCATGAGAGCTCGTAATCATTAGGGAAATAAGGTACTTTCAATAATATGCGCAAAAAAAATATCTAATTCAACCCAAGTAGCGATGCGTAAAACAGTGGTACAGAGTAACCGATCCACAATCTGCTACGCCCTGTAGCTCGTAGCACAATGGCTACGTTATTATGCCTTTGCCGCTACGAGTGCTACAAAATCAGACTGTCTGAAAAAGGGCTACACTTGCGTACCGTAGAGATCATCTAAACTAACCCTTCACAATGTTTTTTTTATATTATTGTATAATATTAATGTAATACCATTCTATACAATGCAAATGATGATAACTCATTTTCATGTTCAGGCATTTAATCTAAATCCAATTTTTATCACACACTTTAGATAACAGTTTTGTCCAATCATTGCCTTGAAATAAAAACCACGCCGTTCATCGTTCACGTAGAAACTTAAGATAACAATTAATTCAATACATGAAGTGTTTCGATAGACCGAACAAATAAACAAGAGTCACCGCAAATTCTTTGATATGATAACCAACTGACTATCAGTTTTTTTTTTTACAAAATCGAAAATAGAAAAGAGCGCTTTTTTTCGAACGTTTTCCAGTTGGTACAGTCACTCACGAACATAATGAGAGGTTTTTTTTTTGAGTATTAAAAAAAAACATAGTTTCCAAGAACTCCGTAGATGGCGTTGAACTGACTACGTTACTAGGTGCCAAAGCCAAAACGAAGTTAACTAATTACTTCGTAGTTAATTAATTAATTACTTTTTCATGTACGTTTCATTTCGATCTCAAAATTACATCCAAGAAGAAGAAGTAATCAAACATGATGTGACGTTCTGTTCCTTGCAGTGACTTACCAAGTTCAGCGCCATCTATCCAGCGACTAGGGAAGAGTTTAAAAAATAATACAAAGTAAATCCCTCATTGCCTTACACTTACGCAAGTTTCAAAAGCATTTTGATATAAGTTGTATGGTGTTACGAACTTAGTATTATAGAAACCTATTTTATAATTTTATTATAATAAAATAGGTATTTTCTCAAAGTTGCAATTGTTATTTCAAGAGAAAATCGTTTTTGAATGTTGCGGTATTTATACTCGTGACTACGTAGCTGAATATAAATCTCGGGTTTTTATCAATAATCAATATAGACTTTGTAATCACTTAATCGCTATTTATGAATAGGTACCTAGTGTATAAGACGATACCTAAACCTAAAGAATATCGATCGAATATACAATGTGGATGCAACAATACGACACTAAAGGAAAACACTGGCAATACTAGTGCATAAAGGCCATAGCACACACGTATCAAATTGGAAAGGGATCGGCACCGTATCAACTCGAGCAGTTAAGTATTCTTTCTATGAAACTCCCTACTGCAACACACACTTATCGAAATCGTAACGTAACCGCCTCGCCATGGAACAAGCTCATGAACCGCGGTGCGGTGCATTACGGCTCGTCGTCCCCGTACTCGAGCTTACAGTGCGTGCCACGTAAGAAGAGACTTGACACACCACGTGGTCTGACATGCGCAGAACACAATTTTAGGTATCTTTAGCGGTATGAGGTCTGAGTGCGGGACGGGACCGGACGTCATAGGAGCGGCGGAAAGAGGCGGGGGAGGCGGGGTCAAGTCTCTTCTTACGTGGCACGCACTGTACGTTTCTTCGTCCCACCCTTGCCCCTCTCACCCCTCCGGCCTGCCTGCTGCACAATCAACCAGCGGTCGGCGAGCCGTAAGCGCGGCGTCTCGCCTAGCCTTAGCCCAGTCGACGTATCGGAGGTTCTGATCCGCTTTGGTTACGTGCTTACGCTGACGGCGATGCGAAAAGCGATACGGTGCCGACCCCTTTCCGATTTGATACGTGCATGAGCTATGAGTATTTTGGACCTAAGTATCAAATAAATCCTAGCATATAAATTAAAAAGCGATTTTTTCAAATAAAATAAATAGCAATGATTTGCCGGCCGACTACGGGTTTTGGCAATCTTTGACTAGCTATAGTGAGTAAACTATTGGAAATAAGTATTCGATTGATTCCTCGTATGCAGGCTGGGAACGGCATTAGATAGAAGTACGTAGTTCAATTATTTTTATTGTCATCTCCACCTTGTATATATGTAAACATGGGAACAGGAAGTTGATTGTGATATTAATATTTTTAGTTATTTGTATTTTGTTACTAAAGTTTAGTATTAATTTTATTTTAGTAGTTGTACATTTTCTAGGTCAGTATTTATTTGTAAGCGCTTTTATGAGAATAGGTTAAAAAATTAAAAAAAAAAATAATTAAAAAATTTAATGTTATAGTTTTGTTTTCTTAACCGCACGGGCGTATTTTTATCGCGGCGATTTTTTTTCGCGCACTGCATTTTCAACGCTCTGCTCAGCGCCGAGAGTTGAAAATTGAACAGTGTGTTTTCTTGACGCGCTGGGGTGCGCTCTGTTGGATTCTCAAGGCTCGGCGGCTCAATAACGAAAATTATAAATACAGTGTCTGAAAAAAAAAATCGCCGCGATAAAAATACGCTCTATGAACCTGGACTCAAATGCCCGATTAATTAAATAAGACAATTAATTACACAAGGTCAAATTAAGAGTTAGTGAGCGAAAGTGAGCGAGTTAATTTGTTGTTTTGTTCTTGATTTAGGTATTAGGTATCAATCATGCAGCCACCGGGACGTCTAGAGGTTATAATATATAATAGGAATATGTAGATAGTAGGTACTGGTACCAGTAGGTTAGGTACACCATATAAAACTACGCGAAACTACACTACACTACACGAAACTACAACTACTACTACACGAAACTACACACAAAACTACACGAAACACGAACTATATGAAACTTACACGATTTTTTTTTTATTAAGTACATATATTTAAAAAATTGCGTTGCCTAAGCCTTGAACCCCAGCAGCCTCCTCTTTGACCAAGAGCTTAATATTTTGTTAAGTTGTTGTATTTAAAATGTATGGTAAAGTAATAAAAAAAATATCATTCATAATCGTTTATTTATGAAAAAAAGACGACAATAAACGGTAAGTAATTAATTAACAATAATCTATGAGGCTGTTATCTTAAGAAAGCGGCGAAGGAGTTGCTGCAAAACTTAAAAAAAAACAAAATGAACACACAAAATGACCTTTATTTTTTTATTACTTAATCAAAAAGTATCATTCAAAAAAGTTCATCTAAATTAAACATAATAGTTAATAGAACAAAATACGAAAATTTGTTTAATACAAAATAACAGCATCATTAAATATAAGACAGTTTCGACAAGTCTATAGCCCCATTTACTCGAAAAAACTTCATGCCTGTGGTAGTATACAATAAAAATTGAAGCACCGACTGACTTGCACTTTTATTGTTGCTTCAACGTAGGTATTGCATGCCGCTGGCAATTAAATCGCATCGTGTAAATCAGGCTTAAGACGACGAATGACCACAGACTTTATGAACACCTAAAAGATTCTCACTAATTAATGAAAAAATAAGTAACTTTTAGTTGCCCGTTTGTGTTAGTAAAGGAAATCGGTCTGTACAAATAAAGAAGGATGACACAACACTCAATCCATTCAATACAAAATTAAGCCTTACATCACTTTATTTAAGTAATTCATGAATAAAGTGCTGAATCATGAGATCTTGCTAATAAACATAGTTGCGTACTTCAATGCTTTGCACGTCTTCATTACTCCAAAGAGTTTGCACTTCGTACTCGGAGTCACGAGACATGATGCCGTGTTGGCGTCGCTCCCACCGCGCGCGCACCAGACGAGCGATCTCGAGCCACAGTCGCGCCTCTAACACTGTGGCAAGGCAATACCTAGTATTAAGTCGTAGGAAAAAATAATAGCAACTTCTCAGAAGCAACCCGGAGTCTGGATTTGTGCCCAGTTAATAGCAATCGCCTTGCGCTCTATAACATGGGACTAACTGGCGAAATATGGGTGTATCATTGTTATACCTTTGCCTAACCCTTTGAGGAATACCAGCTTATCTTCTTAACCTTATCAGTCGACAATGCAAAATCGGCGTGAAAGAAAAACATAACCCTGGCATTGCTGTCGAACAATCGGGTTAAAAGAACTTACAGAACAGGAAAGAGAAGGCGGTAAGGAACAGTGGGTTGATGTTGCCGTTGATGACAGCCATCGTGTAGAGGAGCGCCCCAGCTGTGGGAGCCTGCCGCAGGAACAGGCCGCGAAGGGTCGCGCCCAGCCATGGCAGGAATAGGTACTCGCTTAATGGAGAACGCTGGAATGTAGTAATTTAAGATTAATAAAAAAACAGATTAGACAGGGTGTGGCTTACATCGACACGCAAACTGTAACCACGACTTAAGCACAATCATGATTGAAGACCCCCCCTAGTGTAGATTTTTTTGTTGGTTATCAAAAAAAAATCTGTTGTTCCATAGGAAAGTGCAACACCTATGCGGTCAAAATGTATGGAACAGCGATTTTTTTTTTTAAATAACCGACGAAAATTTTCAACACAAGGGGTTACCCTATTACCCTGCCTATCCCTGCGTGGAAAACAGGCGTGATGTATATGTGTTTGTGTGTTAACAAACAGCATGCGGTGCTGGATTTAATCTCCAGAACATACAAACTGATATTGGGGTTTTTCCATTTGGAATGTTTCTGTTAGCAGCCCGGAGTCTGGTTTTGTGCCCGGGTAATGGTCTAGACTTGCCCTTTAATAGGTAGAATTTTCACATAGCTAGCGAAATGCGGATGTACCTAGTCGTTACCTACCTACGACAGGCAATGACAGAGATGTCCATTCAATTGCAGCCGGTCGATTCTGTAAAAATCTCACCGTGAAAACTTAGGTGATGTGAGTTTGTTTTTGCAAGGAATTGACACTATTGACAGCTCACTCCACGCTCACTTTACCTAAGTTTTCACGGTGAGATGGTTACAGAATCGCACTACTGGTCATTCATTTTCATTTCTTCCTGTACGAGTCGCAATATATACTTTCTCTTTCTTTCTTTCTTTCATTCTCAATTCTAATTAAAAACCAAGTAAGTATTTTACACATGTTCATAGTATTACAATACCGTTTTAAAAATGTTAATTACACAATTATATTTTTCCTTATCAAGTCACAAATCTTTAATCAATTCTGGTACATAATGGTCAATTATTTATAAATAAACACAACTACAGCAACATTAAGAAGTTGGTATTGTTGTCACTACAGTCCGCGTGGAACTAGTTGGCCACGCCTTGGGTGGGGACGGGGGTGAAGGCGGCAAGGTTGCCTATTGTTCGCAACGCATGTACCTACTGAGTAATGAGTCTAATGACAAACTGCCCCCGCCCCTCCGTCCCACCGCTCACATACCTAAGGCGCGGCCAACTAAATACGCGCGGACTATAAAACAACAATATGGTTATCCATACTAATATTATAAATTCGAGAGTAACTCTGTCTGTGTGTCTGTCTGTATGTTACCTTTTCACGCCTAAACCACTGAACGGATTTCAATAAAATTTGGCAGAGAGATAGATTGCATCCCGGGGAAGGACACAAGATAGTTTTATCCCGATATTCCCACGGGATCGACACTTATGCTGGTGAAACCGCGGGGCGCTGCTAGTTATGTATACATATATCTAATCTAACTAGCCTGTATTGTCCTACTGCAGGGCAAAGGATGGCCGGTGGAGCAGACGAGTCCTGGAGTGGAGACCGCGTATCAGCAAGCGTAGTGTGGGATGCCCCCCAGCTAGATGGACGGACGACTTAAAGAAGACTGGATGCGGAAGGCGGAGGACAGGGTGCTGTGGCGCAGTCTGGGAAAAGCCTATGTCCGGTGATGGGGGAGTGCTCCCCCCCAGAGGAGGGTCAGGTGACGGGCAGCCGCGGCGGGTTCACGGATGAGTGCTAACGCGTGCCCGTGTTCCCGCCGTAAGCGGCAGAGGAGGACACCGTGGAGTTTTAGTGGGTTAGAGTCCCACATAACTGCACTATCTCCCCGTGGTAGTGCAGAACGCATGAGCTTAGTAACACGAAAAAAAAAAGCAGTGGACTGCGATAGGCTGAGTTGATTGATTGATTGAGGGCAAAGGGGGAGGCCTTTGCCCTCCCTATTTTCCACTTAATTCTGTCTTTTGCTAGTCCTTTCGGTAGGAGTTAAGCTCTTGCCGCCATCTTCGTCGTGGTTATACATAAAATAAATAAGTTTGTGAAGGATATACTTTGCAGGATTACTTGAAGTCTCAGACCAATTTCCTTGGTCTAAATTGAGGGGTTAAATTATTCTTGTCCCATACCTTGATTGAGGGGTTAAATTATTCTTGTCCCATACCTTGCTATTAGGTAGCCACTGATTAAATTCCATTAAATTAGACGCGAGCAGCACCGAGGCAACCAGTAGTATTACAATGTAGTCTTTAATATAATTACGGCCAATATTTGTCAAAATATTATTAATGTTTCTATCAGTCAATACGCTGACGATTTTGTGCTATATTGTAATAATAATAAATTACAAGATAGTGTTGATAATATGCAGCGAGCTCTAAATTTTTTTGTTTCCGCTATAGATATGTTGGGGTTGGAATTATCAAGCCATAAATCTAAATTATGTATATTTACTAGAGGTCGTAGAAGACTATCAGTTGATATTAAGGTAAACAATAATGCTTTAGAAGCTGTCGACTACATTAAATATTTAGGAATGTGGCTGGACAAATGCTTAAGATGGAGTAAGCATATTAACGAGGTGTGTGAGAGTTCTCAAAGAAAAATTCAGCTGCTCAAAGTTCTAGTAGGATCGTCATGGGGTATTCACCCTACATATATGCGTAGACTTTATATGGCCGTTATTAGGAGTAGAATTGATTACGGATGTTTTTTGTACGATAACTCTGCAAATAGTCATACTTATAAATTGGACAAGTTACAAAATTTAGCTTTAAGAATAATTGGAGGTTTTATTAAAACGACTCCGATACAGGTCATGGAAAGTGAGTTGAGTATGCCTCCACTACAAATAAGAAGACAATTTCTTTCTCTAAAGTTTTGTTTAAAACTGCAATCCAGGGCTAATGATATTTCTATAAGTTTGGTTTCAGACCTGAGTGGTATGATTGAGAATAGGTACTGGAATAGGAAGAAGAAACCTCTACTAGTTACTTCACTAAGTCTAGCTGTAGCTGAAAATATTTCGTCCTCGTATCCACTCTTAATGTTTACTTTGGAGACATGGATGTCTAAAATAGATATAAAGGATATCATTAAATGTAATTTAGTTAGCGTTACTGCCCCAAAATCACATTATGATATTTATTCTTTAAAGTATAATACACTCAAAGAATTACGCGAAATTTACACTGGCTGGCATATTATATACACAGATGGGTCCAAAACATCAGATGGAGTGGGAGCAGCATATTGTGATTTAGCAAATAAGTGTCACAGGACTTATAAAATGAATAATCATATTTCCATTATGACGGCTGAACTATTTGCCATTTCTGAGGCCCTGAAATATGTGTTAGAGCTAGATGCTAATAAAGTTGTGATATGTACCGATAGTAAGAGTGCTTTACAGCATATTTCTAAATGTGTTCATAATGGTTCAATGGGTTTAGCTATAGCATACACAATTTTGAAACAAATCCATTTTTTTAACCAAACAAATAAAAATATAGTTATACAGTGGGTGCCGTCCCATGTTGGACTTTCGGGTAATGAGGAGGCTGACAGATTAGCCAAAGAAGCAATTTCTTTAGGCATACAAACACGGGATGTTCTACCAAGTTATTCGGAAATGTTAAGTAAATTTAGAAAAGTAATCTACTTATATTGGAATGAATATTTTAATGAAAGATCTAAAACGAAAGGAATCTGGTACAAAAGTATACAGAGTGAGCCTCCTCATATACCTTGGTTCTCCGGGTCGAAACTGAGTCGCTGGCAAATTGTAGCTGCGCATCGTTTGAGGTCAGGACATATTCCACTAAACTCCTTTGCTTTTCTCATGCGGAAATCTGACTCTCCTAACTGTGAGGTGTGTGGTACAGTAGAGGATGCACAGCATGTGTTGGTGGAATGTGTCCGATATACTGACAAAAGAAACACACTTCTCAAATCTCTTAAATTATCAAAAATGGATGTTGGAATGTTTCATGGTGTTTTAGCAAAGCCTACTTCTAAAGCAGCAAAAATATTGTATACTTTTTTATTAGGTAATAAATTAGATTAAGTCAATTTTTGTATTACTAAGGTTAGTTTGTTTAGTTTAGTTAGTAAGTTGTTATTTGTAAAAGCACGATGGGATTGACATCGTCGCATAAGCGTACAAAAATCCCTTAAATAAAACAGATTAAAAAAAAAAAAAAAAAAAAAAAAACAATGTAGTCTACTTTTATTAATAAACCGAGCCTATCTGGGAATGTAATTACATTTCGAATCTGGCGTAAGAAGCGCGGGCGCGTAAAAAAGGTCTCAATCAAAAACACGGATAACTATAAGTAAGTAAGTCTCAGATAGCATTTTGTTTTCCTTAAAAGTATAAGGTACATACCTAAGTATTGTGGTTATGTTGATGGATTCGTGCATAAGATTTTGGACATAATACCATTACTATGGCATAATGTGTATTTGCTTTGAATTTTATTATGTAACATCTTTTGAACCCACTATCTTTTATACCAAATTTAATGCAAATGCACGATTTTTAATGTAGGTAAGTATTGTAATGTAATTATTTGTATTTTTTCAGAAAGAAAAGTATTAAAAATAATAAATCATGGTGAAAGCACGTAAATATGTCGTCATTAAACGTTTTGAAGGAAACCCAAAAAAATCCGATTTCAAAATCGTGACGTTCGATACGCCTCCGTTACAAAAACATGAAATCCTCGTCAAGGTGGAGTGGATAAGTGTGGACCCATATCTGCGACAGTATAAAAATGCTTTAGATCTACCTTACGACCAATTCGGTTACCAGGTCGGAATTGTTCAAGAGTCGAAGAACAAAAACCACCCAGTCGGCACTCGTGTAGTATCACACTTCGGGTGGTGTACTCACTGCGTAATGAGTCCTGACACAGTCATAGTAAGCCCCTATTTTGGTATCCCACATACTGTTGCCAGTAAATTGCCAGAAGGTTTAAAAGGTTTGCCTCCATCTTTGGGTATAGGCGCCGTCGGCTTTCCGGGTGCTGCTGCATACTTCGGGCTTCTCGAGATTTTAAAACCTAGAATAGGGAGCACAGTGGTGGTCACGGCAGCTGCTGGTGCCGTCGGTTCAGTAGCTGGGCAAATGGCAAAGATGAAGGGGTGTAAGGTTATAGGATTCACAGGCACTGATGACAAGGCGCAGTGGTTGACAAAAGTACTTGGCTTCGACTATGCGTTTAACTACAAAACTGTAGATGCCACTAAAGCCTTAAAAGAAGCTGCTCCAAACGGCATCGACTGCTACTTTGACAATGTAGGTGGAGAATTAAGTTATGCCATCATAAAACAGATGAAACAATATGGTAGAGTTGCAATTTGCGGATGTATTAGTGCTCATGACAAAAAACCTAATAAAAAGTTCCACCAGAACGTTTTCCAACCTACTATTCTGATAAAACAGCTCAAAGTTGAAGGCTTTCTAGCCTTCCGATGGATTGTTCGATGGTCTGATGCATTTGAGGAGCTGACGAACTGGATCCAAACCGGGAAGTTAAAGGTCAGGGAACACATTACTGAAGGTTTCGATAACATTGTAGATGCAATGGAGGGAATGCTCGCCGGTGAAAATTACGGAAAGGCAGTGGTCAAGGTCTCTGAATAAACGTTGTTGTTTTAACTTGTTCAAATGTTCAGGGTGCTTAGGAAGTGAACTTACTAAAAGTCCTGACGTATAGGATGTGAGCCGGATTGGGGGCGGGCACAAAGTTCTCACTCTTGGGTATTTACGCTACCTACACGCTCCGGAAAAATGTGTTCACTCCCTAAGCAACCTGAACAAATTTCTGAAGGAATCGCTTAGGTCTCTGCTCGAGCACTCTACACCCCTTTCTGGACCATTCGTTGACTGAACTAATAAGTCAAGTTTTATTAAAATTTCTAACTGAAACAAGCGTTGCCTTTCATTCATACCCAAGTAGCAATGATTTCCTGTCTCTTTCTTCCTCACAATTTTTCCAATACTAGTGTAATTAGGTATACCTGGCTTTATATTTTCTAGGATATACAATATTTCTGTAGGTAACAACACTAACAACACAATAATCAGATTGTAGGTAGTTAGTCAGTTTGAAGTGAGTAAAAGTCTCGATACGAATAAAATAAAATAAAACCGTTTAAATTTCATACAGGCCAACCAGAAAAGGTATGCGCTTCGGTCATCCTCGTGTTTCCGAATTAGCACGAGTGTCGCGCCACAGAGGCGAAAGTTTACACACTACACCCACTACCGCGCACTGTAGACGACAAATACTGCTCTATCACTGCGTGTTCGTAGGAAGTTTTCTCTCTGTTGGGTTACCTACTCCGGTCTCAAATCGTCATTTGTCACCGAAAAAATTTACTAAAACAACTGATGTAGCTCGGAAAGCTGCCACGCTTAAATGGAATTAGGCTGGATATATCTGCCGCATGTCAAACGATTAATGGGCCAAACTCACGGCCCATTGGGTCCCGCTTAATGGCAAACGACATCGCGGCAGGCCCAGACGGAGGTGGCGGGATGAGCTGGACGCCTTTCAGAAAGATTTGTCCTTGGCAGCTCTGGACAGAGAGAGGTGGAACGAAAGTAGGAAGGCTATAGCTCATGCATAGCATAGCATATCACGTATTGCATAGCATGCTTGTTATGCATAGCATGAATAGCATAAACTGATTCATCTAAGGATACTTTAATACCTAATACATTTTCGACAGAATTAATGTTATATCTTCATCAAACATACAAATAACACTTTTTGTGGTAGATTTATACTCGCTTATCTACAAAAACATCGACTTAAGCCGCGGTATCGCTGGACTCTACACCGGTCTGAACCTACTATCTCATACGATGCGAGTGTGACTGTGTAAGCATGAATATTGACTTTAGCGCTACGTAGAGTTACCAACCGTTGGTACTCTGATACAGAGTAGGTAGGTACAGCACTTCGTTTGCGTTATTGACTGTGACTTCAAAATTGGATTGAACGAATTTGTAATTTCAGCATTTACTGACTTTTCGGTCCGGCCGTTTTTTCCACTCGAAGCAAGTGCCCCCAGTACTATCAGGCTAGGAGTGCACGATATTTCATAAAATATAGATATAATTATGTACGCGATTGTAACCCGATATTATCGAATCATCTAGTATCGCTATGTACAGACGCCAGCACATCAAGCTACCCGAAACTGTAAAATTTTCCAAATCAACTTTGAACCTTATGCTGTAGCGATAAAGTTGAAAATCTATTGAAGAAATTTGACAGATTGTAGTAGCTTGATGTGCTGGCGTCTGTACAATCGATATATTTAATCCGATATACAATGCGTGCCACGAAAGATGAGACTTGACCCCGCCTCCCCCGCTCTTTCCGCTGCCCCTATGACGTCCGGTCCCGTCCCGCACTCGGACCTCATACCGCTAAAGATACCTAAAATCGTGTTCTGCGCAAGTCAAACCACGTGGTGTGTCAAGTCTCATTTTTCGTGGCACATTACTCAATATCGTAAGCAGAGATGTGACTTATCTAAGATACAAGTATCTGAAATACTGATACAAGATACAAAATACGTATCTTGTATCTGTATTTCAGATACTTTTTGAAATGCATTTTGTATCTTGTATTTAAATACCTGTTGTTTGGTATCTTAGTATTTTGTAGATACTATGTTTGCTAAAATACTTTTAGTAATTGGTGATTTTATTGTGACATCTTAGGTGACAATAATTTTAAATATTAACGTTGTCTTAGATGAAACTGAACGCATTATTGAATCTTCAGTCTTTTAGGGCCGAATTGATAGGTGGCGTGGCAATTCTTTCTTTCTACAAAATGTTATTGGCTATGCTATGCCCCTTGTCATTTTTAATTATTTCGCATAATAGTCTGTGTTTGAGGGAGACAGACACATAAAAGTTCGGTCGGTTGGTCGCAGCTATGAGAAAATTGAGTCTTTTCTTTAAGCCTTGACTTTTTCATAACACTATCTAAAAAAAAAAAACAATATTTTGACGGCTGTTTATACAGTATGTGTGTATTGAAATAACGATTAAAACTGCATAAAGAACCAAAAATAACTAAATAATACATAGCGGCTTTTGCACGCGCAACGACGACATGTGATTCTGATTCATGTTGATTGTTTAACTATTGTGTCTACTTTATGGACAGTGAATCTGTTTTGTTGTATCACGTTTGCGCAATCAACGCGATTTACATGTAAAAAAATAACTTTCATTAAAAAAAAATGTTTTTTTTTACAAAAGTATTTTATCTATAAAAAGTATTTAAAATATACGTATTTTGTATCTTGTATTTCAGATACCATTACAGAAAGGTATTTTGCATCTGGTATTAAAAGTATTGCATTTTGTATTCCAGTTTAAAAGTATTTTGCATTTTGTATTCCAGCCTTTTTTTTTTTAATGATTATACCTTTATTTATGTTGTTCACAAGAAGGAAACGCAAAAATAGTATTTTTAATGTATTTATATATCGGTTTGTACGTATTTTTGTCTTTTAATAACTCTTCAAGTGGCGGCGGGCGGGATGAAGAATCGCACTTAATGTTCACATCACTAAGTTCACTAGCCAACACTAATCTGTCAAGCAAGAAGTTTTGAGTCAAAAATAAGGTGTTCCATGGTTCCTTCTTGGGATTCACAATGTGGGCATGTATTGCTTGTAATAATGCTGGCTGCGTAGTATCAGCTATCTGGGGTGCGTTAGGGATGCCCAATACGATGCGATATATCGAAATATCGATACAGTGCTATACGATATATCGATATTTAATACGATATTTTGGCCATACGATGCGCCTCGATATATCGTATTCCAAAAAAAAATCGCATTAACGTATCGTATCAAACTATGACTGATCAAAATGTATTTCTTTTTGTTTATATTAAACCTACCTACCTTTAGACATAATATTGTTATTCGTAATAAGCAGAGGTCGGGATTACTTAGAGTTATTTATGTACTACACTAACCTTTCATACATACTATAAATACTTTTCTTTTATAACTTACAATATATTGTAAAAATTAAAAAAAGGTATATCTTTCTTTAATGTTTAAGATATATTTAGGTTTATAATAATATTTTACCTACGACATAACCTACCCAATCGATATACCAAAGCGATACGGTTACGATGCGATATATCGATACAAAGGGATACGATAATATCGCGTATCGATACAAGTGCATTCGATACGGTTACGATGCGATATATCGATACAACAGTCTTTTTTGGGCATCCCTAGGGTGCGTTCCAAAACTTGCGATGACCGTTCTAAAACGTGCGATGACCGTTCTAAAACATGCGAAATTTCACTCGTATGAAAGAAGGAGACCGAGCTATATGTAAGATAGAGAGTGAAAAATCTGTTTTGAAACGCTTGAGAGCGAAAATGAGTTTTGGAACGGTCTTGCGACATTAGTCAATACAGACAATGGCGCCGATTCCCTTGTTCACAAACTAAACTAAATTTACGCTCAGTGCATCTTTTTCTTTCTATTTCATTATGAAAAGGACAGAAAACAAATATTAGTTTAGTCCTGTCAAATTAGTCAGCGCCTGACGTAAATTGACGTATTTTTAGTAGCCAATTTTTTTATCACGTCTAAACTTGTCTATGGAGTATCTTAATTTGACAGGACTAAACTAATATTTATCTTCTGTCCTTTTCGAAATGAAATAGAAAGAAAAAGATGCAGTGAACTTAAATTTAGTTTAGTTTGTGAATAAGGGAATCAGCGCCATTATTCCCATCAAATATACATAAGTGTATCTTGTTTAGTCATTATTACACTCCCTGTTAAAAACTAAATTCAACTTATTGACGTGACAACGTCTAATAAATCGATGAAGCTGGCGGCACACACGAAAAAACATGACTCATGTAGCGTTACCTCGCGGCCTTGCTCTGTAGCGTTGCTGCCGCGCACGCTGCCGAATCGGCCTCCGCGTTCGGCAATTTCATTAATGTTTTGTTATGACGTTGTCACGTTAAACTATCGTCCGTAAACCGACTTTACAGACAACCAATTTTTTTTTGTGATGGGTAGAAATCGCACTTATCAGTGGGATAATCACATTCACGGAAGCGTTCTAAAACTGACGTAACTGTCAGGCGATAGCTCGGTTACCTTCGGGTTCACTCGTGTCGATATTGGAATTTGGAACGCTCACCAACCTAGGCTGCGCTGCGAATGCGAATGACACACGATGACAGTTAGCACTATATATATTCTATGTTCCACTTGTTTATAAACTCAGTCGCTGTGAGTAGTGTGAGTCGCTACTCGCTCTTAACGCCTCGTGAACGATAAATCATAATGGTGAAGGCACGGAAGTACGTGGTTAAAAAAACGTTCCAGGGTTTACCCAAACGTGAAGATTTTGAAATAGTGGAATACGAGTTACCAGCCCTCAAGAATGGAGAGATCCTCGTCAAAGTTGAGTGGGTGAGTGTGGACCCGTACATGCGCGCATACAGCTCAAGTTACCCACCACCATACGACCAGTTTGGCTTCCAAGTCGGCTTAGTAGAAGATTCGAAAGATCTTAAATTCCCGGTCGGTACCAGAGTCATCTCTCACAAAGGCTGGTGTGACTACTGCATCATTGATACAAATGACACCAAAAGCGATGGTGGAAACGTTTACAAATTACCAAACTTGAAAGGTTTATCAAATTCTTTGGGAGTTGGCGCTGTTGGTATGCCGGGTGCTACCGCGTATTTCGGATTTCTGGAAATTTGCAAGCCTAAAGCTGGTGAAACAGTCGTTGTGTCCGGTGCTGCTGGAGCGGTTGGCTCTCTTGTTGGGCAGATTGCGAAGATCAAGGGCTGCAAGGTCATCGGATTTGCTGGCTCTGATGATAAAGTGAAGTGGCTCAAGGAAATCGGCTTTGACAAGGCAATCAACTACAAGACTGCTGACATCGCGGCGGCTCTGAAGGAAGCAGCTCCCAAGGGTGTGGATTGTTACTTCGACAATGTTGGTGGAGAGCTCAGCTCGACGGTCATTAACCAAATGAACAAATTCGGAAGGGTTTCAGTTTGCGGTTCCATCAGCTCCTACAACGAGGTTAACTTGCCCAAGGCAAGCATCTTGCAACCTGCTATAGTATTCAATCAACTGAAAATGGAAGGTTTCATAGTGTCACGATGGATGGACCGACAACCCGAGGCATTTGCTGAAATCATCAAGTGGATTCATAGTGGACAGTTGAAACCAAGGGAACACATTACTGAAGGTTTTGAAAATATCTTTGACGCTTTTGTAGGAATGTTGAATGGTGAAAATAGTGGAAAGGCTGTTATTAAATTGTAAGTTAATATTTGTAACGCTTATTATTTACTCTCTCAAATTAAATTCAAAAGTTGATTTGTTGAAAACTATTTCATTTCATGTGCTGCTTTTCTGGAACCTAAGTAATGATATTTCAGTCTACTTATTTAGTTGGTTAAACTTGACTAAAAAAAAGTGGCTGCCATGTGACGCTCGGCAAATGTGAAACATGGAGGGAAGGAGGCGTGGCAACATAAGAGATTGTCATGCCGTTTGCCATCACGGCATACTAGTCTTTACTTTTTTTCTTTCTGCAATCAGAAAGAAAAAAAGAAAAGACTAGTATGCCCCGGCCAACAAAAATAGGGGCAATCAATCCCCTATTTTTGTTCGCCGGGGAAAAACTATAATAAAACAATGTGCTATATGTCAGAAAGAAAAGTTATGCTATTTTATTATGAAGCATAGATGGCAGCACAAGTGCACATTTTAGATATTTAAGTACAACAAAATTTACCCATAAGGTGTGCCAATAGATTTTTCACTTAAAAAATGATAGGAAATAGGAATGTTACCACTTTTGAAGAGTTCAATGAGCAAATTGCTTAATTACACACTCTGGCATTGCAGCCGTTGACGTTGAACGTCCTCCCTTTTCTATAGAGTATGAGTGAACTTTACACCCTGTTCCTCATACCTCTATACTGGTGTATTATAACCAAACTGTCGGACGCCTCAACGCACCACTTACTACATTAAACACACCTTTAATAAGCCTGCTATAAGAGCTGGTGGTAGGCCCCCAGCCCCCAGGTAGGTATAAATATTATTAGTTCTTGGCCTTGCCCATTTTTGCTAGCCCAGCACAAGCACTGATTTACGAACCAATTATACAGCAACAAAACAGACAGACAGCAACAAAAAGCAATTAACACTTCAGTTATTTAAGACATCAATTATTTATACAAGCAAGAAATTAAAAAACATTGGCCTTTTTGCTGAATTCACATAAACAATATATTATTAGTTATTACGTTAAATACTGAAAAGTAGCGCATCGGCATCGAATAATTTTAGATATGTACTTATTTAGTTTAGATCACAAAATAATAAAAATATTTGTGTGTGTGTTGCTCCTGTTGCTGACTGTACCTTCGGACGGCTAAGACTAGTCTTAGCCGTGTTTAGTCTAGACTAAACACGGCGAATATATTTTCATCTTTGTTTTTTGGGAGGGGCCTAGTTATCTATGTGACAGGTTTTCTTAGTGCAGATACCAGTCTCCCACTAAGGATTTATCAGATGTTATATTTTTAAGGCGCCTTTGTGGAAGAGAAATAAATGTTCATTTATTATTATAATATTATTTGCCTGCATTAGGTAAATAACAATGAATGTTTAACCTGTATTGTAACCAAAAGCGCTTATAAACAATCCATATTATGAAATAGACGAATATCCTAGATACATTCCAAACATTAAATTGTCTAAAAACTAATTCCAATTATCTACTTAAGTAAGTTGGTACCTACTTCTAAATACTTGACACATAATTAGCCACTGTGTGCAGTGCAATCACCTGCCTGGGTCTAATACCCACCATTAGACCCAGGTAGTAGGTGCAACCGACACTATAGGTACAGACTTTTGATACAGAATGTTTGCGCAGACTTTTCATTAGTTAATCAAATTATTTAATAATTAATTATTTGGCTCCGACAAATACGCAGACATATGTATATGCAGACTTTAGACTTTTCTGATACACCGACACTAGGCTATACTGTTTTGTTGCTTAGACAAAATTCTATAGAACCTGGTGAAAGCCTGCCCGCCTGTCCGCCTTTGTACCTTTTTGTGCGTGAAGTTTAAATAAATATGTAAATAATAAAGTCCACCATAAAACTCGACACAGCCTGTCGATTCTGTAAAAATCTCACCGTGAAAACTTAGGTGAAGTGAGGGTGGCAAAAACAAACTCACTTCACCTAAGTTTTCACGGTGAGATTTTTTACAGAATCGACCGGCAAACTACATAGGTAATTTGAGTTGGTGTGTTTAACTATTATAATTTACGAATGCATCCAGGGATCCTTTGTTATTAAATATTAATGTTTCATTATCATTAAACATAGGTACAAAATGAATTTATTGCGGTGGGTTAACATTTACCTATCAACAAAAACCACGACTCAAGCGGCGATATCGCTGGACTCCACACCGGTCATCTACCTACTTATCTGATACACGGCGAGTGTGAATGAGTAAGCATGATATTGAATTTTAGCGCTTCGCGTGATAATCTAATCACAATGACGACGCACTATAGGCCGAATACCTATAAACTATGTTCCACTTGTTTATACTCTCAGTCGCTCGTAACGTCTTGTGAACGATAGATCATAATGGTGAAGGCACGGAAGTACGTGGTTAAGAAAAAGTTCCAGGGTTTTCCCAAACGTGAAGATTTTGAAATAGTGGAATACGAGTTACCAGCCCTCAAGAATGGAGAGATCCTCGTCAAAGTTGAGTGGGTGAGTGTGGACCCCTACATGCGCGCATACAGCTCACGCTACCCAGCACCATACGACCAGTTTGGCTACCAAGTCGGTTTAGTAGAAGATTCGAAAGATCCTAGATTCCCGGTCGGTACCAGAGTCGTCTCCCACAAAGGCTGGTGTAACTACTGCATTATTGATACAAATGACAACCAAAGCGATGGTGGAAAGGTTTACAAATTACCAAACTTGAAAGGTCTATCAAATTCTTTGGGAGTTGGCGCTGTTGGTATGCCGGGTGCTACCGCATATTTCGGATTATTGGAAATTTGCAAGCCTAAAGCTGGTGAAACAGTCGTTGTTTCCGGCGCTGCTGGAGCGGTTGGCTCACTTGTTGGACAGATTGCGAAGATCAAGGGCTGCAAGGTCATCGGTTTCGCTGGTTCCGATGATAAAGTGAAGTGGCTCGAGGAAATCGGCTTTGACAAAGCGATCAACTACAAGACTGCTGACATCGCGGCGGCTCTGAAGGAAGCAGCTCCCAAGGGTGTGGATTGTTACTTCGACAATGTTGGTGGAGAGCTCAGCTCGACGATCATTAACCAAATGAACAAATTCGGAAGGGTTTCACTTTGCGGTTCCATCAGCTCGTACAACGAGGTTAACTTGCCCAAGGCAAGCATCATACAACCTGCTATAGTATTCAATCAACTGAAAATTGAAGGTTTCATAGTGTGGCGATGGATGGACCGACAACCGGAGGCATTTGCTGAACTCATCAAGTGGATTCATAGTGGACAGTTGAAGCCAAGGGAACACATTACTGAAGGTTTCGAAAATATCTTCGACGCTTTTGTAGGAATGTTAAATGGTGAAAATACTGGAAAGGCTGTTATTAAATTGTAAGTTAACATTAATACAACACGTATTATGTACCCTCTCAAATTAAAAGTCATTGGTCAATTTGTTGAAACCTATTTCATTTGCTTTTTCTTCGGAACCGAATCACCTATATTTACTACATTACAGTCTACTTATTAGGTACTGAAAGATTTATAGGAATGTTACCACATTTGAAGAGTTCCATATGAGCAGACTGCTAATTAATATAACGAGACTGTCGGACGCCTCAACGCACCACTTCACTCCTGTAACATGTTATTGTAAAATATTACTTTAATATTTATATACCTACTTAGACGATACATGATTTTTTGTGGAATTTAATAAAAGAGAAGTAAACATTACTATGCATACGAATTTAGTGTTTGTCATTTATCTACCTTTATACGTTATTTTTTTATCATATCCATTAACGACTTCCAAAATAAATAGGTAAAATATTACATACATCTACAATCAGTACCTGTAGAATATTATTGCTTTAGGTAGATTCTTAGATATTTTATGATGTTAAGACAGATTCCAAACCAGCCTAAGGCTCTTTTGGCATCGTTCTGTGGGTAAACTTTAATTGATAAATTGACGAGACTTAATCCTATTTTTAGAACGGTAGCAGACTTAGCACTCTAATGGAATGCTACATCACTGATCTGTGAACTCCCAAGGTTGTTTAGATAGGTACCTATTATAATCAACAAGTAAGTTTTTATTTAGCACTTGAATGAGACTTGTTACACGTGCGAGCGACCAACTTGGGTATTGCATAACATCCAAAGTTCACAAAAACACGTTTTATATCCTGTTATCTAACCAGTATCATGGAAATGATCAATATAAAGCTTGTATTATCAAACACTTACGCGTCACGTCGATATCGTCGATGTATAGCTTATCTTCCCTGCTCATCAGCATGAAGTGCAAGTCATTGCGGAGTGGTTCTTCATCGACGGTTACCACCTCAAACTTGACGTTACACGCGACCCCTAACATAAGGCATACACCGGCTAGAAACGTCGCAGAGAGCGTCGCCCTTGAGGCCTTCTCATTAAGCTTCTCCGCTTGAGCAAAAGTCTTCCTCCTCAAATACTGGACACTAGTATCCACATAGTCAATCAATGCGCCTATTATCGGCACCTTAGAGTTAGAATAGGTCATGTGCTTCGGTAAGACGTTCGGTGGGTCCGCGCCGGTAGCCATGCCTGTTGCTGATCTTAATTTGTATGAAACAAAAATTTCTAAAAACTTTGTTGCAGGATACTTCTTAATTTGACAGCTGTGATTTCCTTTTCTGTTGTGACTTGTGACCACTGACAAGTATCAAGCAAGACAGAGAAGTGATGTTTATTGGAAGAAAATTAGTGTATTATGGGAATTTCGTTTGGCCTCTTTTGCAAACATAGTACCAATAACCCACCCAGTCCTTAGATATTATAAAATGCAATGAGGTTATAGATACGGGTTGTAGCCATTTATTTGTACAGTCAGCAGTGGCGACCTACTATAGTCTGCGCGGAATTATAGTCGGACATTTAATTAGCTGCAGTAAAATGACAGCTTATATGTTACTAAAATGACTGAAAACGGCGTCTTTTTGTTTTTTCGCGGCCATCAACCAAATCTTGTTTTCTAGTACAGAATAGTGTAATAAACGAAACTTATTTAACATGCATGTCTCTAAACTCAGTCCGAAATGAGTTATTAAGGTGACACTAGTCGATATTTTTTCCATGCTTTCGGGAGAGTATTACTCCACTGTTTGACATTTTGCATCCAAAGTTAAACGTGATATCGTTTTGTCTTATTATTAATTATGTCTGCATGGAAATAGAATAGTAAAATAAAAGCCATTAAAAAGTTATGAGCCAACAAAGATTTGTTTTTCTTGCTATTTTTAACGTAACTTTGGGTGTAAAGTAATGAACTGTAGAATCTTCAAAACCAAGTCCGTACCGACAATGCTCAGTTATCGAAGAGTTCAATAAACTTTATTTGTAATTGATTTATACAGTGGTTTTTTCATAAAACTCGATTTTACAAAGCATTTTTCGAATTTTTTTACGCGCCTATCGTTCGAAACGGTGTTTCTGTGCGTGAGAACTAGACGTTGTGCGTGTAGACTAGCGTCTAACTGCTCATCACTGATACTAGCTCTGTCGGACACGTAGCCAGCGTGTTTTTTGGCCATGACCACCAATGAGTTCAAGCTCGTGACTAGTTTACTCTTAAGAAGTGTCATTTTACTGCAGCTAATTAAAAGTCGAACTACAGTTGGCCGCACCTTAGGTCATTAGGTGGGGACGGGGGTGAGGGCGGCGGGGTTGTCTAGTGTTCGCAACACACGTACTGAGTAATGACAAAGCGCCCCCGCCCTTCTGTCCCAACGCTCACATACCTAAGGCGCGGCCAACTAGTTCCGCGCGGACTATAGGGCCCTCTCGAATACCGCTATAATTTGTTTAAGTATAGTTTATGGTAGCAGGGTCGCAACCTGTTACCATGTATTCAGTAAATGATTCTGAACACCCGATGTAATTTTTCGTTGGTAACAAATCTACGCTAGAATCATGTGCTGAAGACGATTTAATACGATAAGGATACCAATGAAATCAGATAAATGTAGATATCAAGTAAGAAAATCAATCGTGTCACAATCAATAGATAAAATACCAAAGTATATCAAAACTATTAATTTTATTGTAACCAAAGTCCGAAATGACGATAATACAAGGTAAATTATCAGAACTAACATACAGGCTTAACATTATTATTTGTAACTCGTTATCTACTTACCTACCTTACAGTACTTACAAATTATCGAACATCAGATTTCATAATAATATTTTATGTTGATCACACAAAAATGAAATTAACTTGATTTATACCGTAAAGCGTTTCATTTATCAGTTGTTGACGAAAAACTTCAATCTTATTATAATAGTAATAAAGTAATCGATGATTAAGATGTAGGTAATTACAATATTATGTCGGTATAAAGATTGCTTGCGGTACCAACGCATTTTTTTTAAATTATCGTTTGTTTTAAATGGCAATACACACCAAAGCGGCAACTCTGCTTCAACTTTTTATCAAGCCACAAAATAAATAGGCACAGAAGGACGATTCCATACGTTTTTTGAAAACGCAAGCTTACTCGCGACTGCTATTCGACCAGATCGCCGGAGATATAATGCTGTTGAATCAATTCGCCTAGGCATTATACAGTATACGGCGATCAAATCATCTATCAGATTTTAAGGACTTTTATATAATGCCTAGGCGTTATACATTTTGCCTTAGGCATTATACATAACGGCGACGGTATGCAAATGGACGGCGCCGTATGTATAAATTAATGACGAATCATACAATCGGCCTGCGACAGATTTATACTGCTACAAGGGCCTTTTGGTGCTCGAATGATGCTGACAGTGGCGCTGTTGGTACACATTTGTGCAACTATTTTGTGAAATGTATTGATAAAACAAGATGGCGGCGTTAGTTCCGATTTTGGCCACGCGTCAATTAAACCTTGTAGCGGTATTATACGCATCAATGTGTACGTGCGCGTTTTCGCTCATTGTATGGAGCTGGCTTTCTATAGGTACATATTTTGTAATCAAGTCGAACAAAATGATTAACTGTCGTAACTTGTAATAAATTTTAATTTTTTGGTAGCACGTCAAATGACAAAATACTTTCCCCATTATCTGCAGTACAGACGCGGTATGAGATGCGGACATGATTTGAATATTCACTGCTAAGCTTAGAACCTCTCTTCAACTTTAGTTTTGAGAACTTATCACTACTCGCATTGTTTATACAAGCTCAGTTAGGAAAGTTTAAGGTGACTTTAATATTGAAACTCAAGTTGTTTGTCGTGTACCTAAATCTACAGTATCCTAGAGAATCGGCAGTAACGTTCGATGATTTTGCTAATGTCGAGGTAAGTAAGTTAAGTAATGATCATAAACTGTTACACAACTATTGATCAGTGTTTGTAGCGGTGGCATCAATGGTTTCCTACTTATACCCATACCAGACCACAGAAAACAATCACAACACCACAAACAGATTTTATTATCGAAATAAAGTGTGAGGTTAAGAATCGCGTGCTTTATCTCACCAAGACAATAGCAAAACCCTGCAAAAAACGTAAGAAAACTTGAATTTAGCGGACTAACCCCTTTAAGCGATACCGTGAGCAACTTTGGTGTGTACTACTGGTACTACGCTTTACAATGCTAATCTTACAGAGTAGGTAATTAGGTATAAATAATTCAGTCCGTCACATATCGCATAACACTCAAATGTTCATCAGTAGACAATAATAATAAACAGCTTAATCAAGGGAAGTGTCACTGGATGATCTGACTCCTAAATTTTATAATAACATGGTTATAATTATCTATTTTAATTACGTCTTTTACTTTTTTATAACAGTCATTGATTTAAGTTTAAAACTAATAATAATGTTTATGTGCATCAGATTTCTACAATCAAAACTTACACCAACTAAAATGACAGGGTTAAATTAAATTAGCTATGAAAACTGCGCATATGTGATGGTAATTTCATATCTAAACACGAAAAAAAACAAAAAAAAATAATTCAATGGTTTTGTTTTTGTGGGGTCATCGACTGCGGTAAATTATTTATTATTTACTTGAAATATCAGTTTAAAAAAACTGTTTTTGATGTGAAACATCTATAGCCGCACGTAAAACAAATTTCTGGCGTGGCGACGCATGCCGTGGCGACGCGTCGCCACGCTTTATGATGGTGTATATATACAGTCACAGTGTGTACTGTGTGGCGACGCGTCGCCATGCGCAATCGACTGCGATTCAAAAAAAAATCGCGAAATCGTAATATTTTATTTTATCATTATCCCATATTTAGTTTATATCGCAATCTGTTCTTTTCAATCATATTACTTTTACAAAATAATGTCGATGTTTCACATCTGCCAGGCGTCCCGTGACAGCTTACTTTTTTTTTTGTAAACTTCACAGACGTGATTAGTATCGTAATCTAAATTCGATTAAACATATTTTCTCAACTCATACTTCAAGTAACAACACTACCAGCGGTCCCCTACAAAAAAAAATATCTTCTAAATCATTTTTATTTTCATTTTATCGTGTTTAGATATTGATAGGTACCTACTCATCACGTCTAGTCGTCTGAAGAGTTTCGCTAACTAAATAATTTTCCCCTGTAGATTCTTTGATTTTTCAGTCAACTTGTAACAAACGATAAATTGTAAATTAAATGTGTAAGTATAAGGCTAACGATAACATATTCATGTCTCCAAAAAAAGCCTCAAATAACTTACTTTAAATTAGTCTCACTGGAAGTTGTTTATTTCTGGGGTATGATAGCGCTGCATACAATGACGCTAACTATTAATCTGGGGTACCTAAGTGCCACATACGATCAAGCTAACAATTATCTGACAAACACAACAAGACTCATACAAAATACACATTATGTATCAGGCTGCCTGCCCATTTGAGCGGAGAAACTTGCGCGGTATGACCGTTTGTCCACCGACACCGCCACGGCAACAGGACATCGACGAGAACGAGTAACGGCGCCGAAGTAGCGATACATACATTTATTATGGCCACGCGTCCACCACGAAACAGTGAATGTGGGACGAAATTCGCCCGCGGCGATTGTGTCGTCTACAGTCCGGCCGTCGAGAAGCCCTGGCACCCGTCAGCACGACAGTTCTAGTAATTAATAAAGATCAAATTCGCCAAACACGTATTCGTTTGTATGAAACTGACAGAACGCATTCTCTCGCCATCTTGAAACTTGTATGAAGGAGTTCAAACTGGCGCGAATATTCACGCGACTTCCTAGTTTTCATAAAAAAAAATTGACGCGCACAGTGACATCCCGCGCGAGATTCGCCTTATGTTTGATCAAAACTATAGCTAACCAAAATATAATTCTAATACTAAAATCACGAGATTTACGCTTGAGTGGCGACGTTTGGGAGAAGCAATTCCCTATGTCCAGCACTGGACGTGTTTCAGTGGACAGAGACACTCCGAAAAAAGAGGGCAGTAGTTTAAAGCAGTTTATGCTTTAAACTACCCTCTTTTATCAACTTAGTGTGCCCACGAGCGACACCCGTCAACGGCATCAACACGCGTCGACGGCAGCCGTGTGTATGCAAACTTACTCGCTGTAATGGGCAGGCCGCCGTAGTATCCTCATAATAATGAGTCGGTACAATTATTAGACAGTAGATTCACTTAAACATTTGACCATCACGCTTTGTACACAAGATTACACAATATTTGGGCCCCAACACGAATATTTTTTTAAATAATTTAGAGTTAATTTATATATATTTGAGTCAGAAAACTCCTCGCAATGTGACCCCTGTCGAGGAACTGTTTACTGTATCAGGTTTTTGATTCAACTAACGAGAGCCTCATAAGATTTTGAATGAAGAGAGATTTCTGAGCAATTATACTGTGGCAGTTATTCGTAATCTAAACTATTATATTCGTAATTGAATATTATAAAGAGAAAAAGTTTTATTTTTTGTACGTTTTTTGTCACGCTTTCTCGCTAAAACGGCTGAACGGATTTGTATGTTTGGCACATGGGTAAACCATGATCTGGATTAGGACATTGGATACTTTTTATCCCGATATTCCCACGGGCTCGAGACTTATGGGGGTGAAACCGCGGGGCGCAGCTAGTGCATAATAACTGCGTCCGTAAAAAAAATGCAAAAGACTTTTGCTAATTGTTCACGTTGCGGGACACTAACACACCTAACGTAATAACAATAAAACTTCTATTGTTTAGAACATAATTTTCACTTTTTTATTTTGTTATTTGTATTTTGTGTTTCACGAACTGTAACCAAATAAACGTTATTCTTTCTTTGTGCCTCGTTCAGCGCGCTTTAACCGACTAATTAAACGATAAGATTATATTTTTTTGTTGTTTTAGAGATCATCATTAATAAAATCCAGACACAATCATCGCAGCTGCATTACCTATTTGTTAAACTTTAAATTACATATTTCAAAAATATATTCAGTACTGTTTTTTGGTAAAAGGACCGGAAAATGTGATTTAAAAAAAAAAATTGGCGACCGATACAACCGTTTTGGTTGACAAATGTCTAAACTAAATAAAACATGTATCAACTAACAGGCTCAAAGAACTTAATATCCCATTTAAGTCGATTTTTAAAGTAATTTCCAATCGCGTCGAGGCCCTTACAGGTTAGTAAAAGTGTGTTGCTATGCGGTATTCACGTGTTAACCCTTTTTGCGGCCGAAGATTCGGCTTCCCCATCACTGGGCTTCCTCTTTCTCTTGATAAGATGCGAGATGTCGGAGGCAGCAGGTTTAGGGGCTGAAGAACTGGAACTTGAGCTGGCTCCAGCACCGTTGGAAGTGGACGAACCTTCGCCGTTCGTGGAGCAAAGAGTTTCGCGTACTCGTTTTATTGTCTGTGGAAATAGTAAAAAGAGGTTCTAGTACTTATCAAAGTTGTAGGCCTAACCGTAGCCTATATCAATAGTCCAGACCTATATGCAATCTGTTTTGTTGAATATCTCGTTTTTTTTTCTCTTGACCACTGACATTACATCATAATGGCTATTTTTACCAAAATTAGGTAAAATTCCGCAATGCCTAATGAACACGGGTAGGTTGATAGATGTAGTAGGTTAGTGAAATCTGTCAAGTTGGGTTCATATCCAAAATCAGAAGCTTCAGATTTTCGTGATATTTGTTTTATACTATGAATAATTTTACTCGAATCAGTGTTATCTTTCCAGAAGTTAAGCACAAACAAAAAAGCGTTGTCTTTGACAAAATTGAACATGTTCGTTAACTCAAAACTATTTAATTGTAACTTTGCAATAAGCATTGTATTGTGCTGTCGTGACTTTATGACCTTAGAACTTTAGACATTTAGATTATGGACTGGATAACCCTAAAGTTTTAAAAAGCATTTAAAACCATGAATATAACATCAATGGCCATGATCACAACAGAAATAAGCAACAAATTAACCACATGGCCATTCATGTATTGGGTTCTGTCTGAAATAATACACAGGGTACAATTTTGAACAAATTTATTTCAAAATGTTGCTAAACACAATAGAAAAATGGCCGTGTGGTAAAATGTTGGCTTAAAACTAACACAATTCAGATCAAATTAAATCAGTACATTGAGCTTATAACTAGGAGTATTGTATTATAATTAATGCTGCTAAAGATAGCTGCCAGTCTGGGTTGATGAGATTATAGTTTCATCAAATACATTAGCATCAGTCTAAATATGTTTATGTATGGATAATATGCAAGGCATTTTCATATACTGCCTTTAAATCCACATTATGATAATGATTTCATTCTCGAATTCTCACAATACAAGATTACAATATCACATTCCAAATTAATAGAAGTCTTAACATTACAATGATTAATTAACAACTTTCAGTCAAAACTGGGTAAAATCAACTGGTTATTTCAGTCTCTCAAAAATCACATTTTCATCAATATTTCAAAGTAAGGCACACATTCATTCCAAATATTCCAAAAAATAATACTGATCATTATTAACAGTCAAATATTAAAATTAACAATCACAATATCACTAATGAAGGCATGGATTTAGCAATTTGGCACATAATAATTTAGGAACAAATTCAATTTTACGTAACAATTATCACAACGTCATGGAATGTCAACATTCTACTCTTATTAATAAGAAAGCTTATGATTATATAGGGAATGTTATTTAAATAAAATTGTTGCAAATTGTACTCATTATTAACATCTTTCGTCATACGGTCGTCACAAATAAAAAAAAAGTTACTTCAAATCAAAAGATATTTGCAACAATACGAAAATTCATCAAAGCAAAGCTTAAGTTTGACATTCCAGCTGACAATGGGTCCTCTCCTTAATAATCATATTGCGAAGCATCTTCCTAGTAACCTCAATGCATTCACAAGGTCTTACCTCAGCCTTATAGTCCATCATATCCTGGATCTTCTCCTGAATTTCCGGCAGTAGTTCCTTCAACTCCTTAATTTCAGCTTCGACAGAGTAGAATGGGTCTGCAGATGTGAATTTCTTGACGGTGGCGTCATTAATGACGGCTGATGGGTTCTCCAAGGTTTTGATGCGTGTTTCCAGAATGTTCGCTGCATTCTTGAAGTGTGTGATCGCAT
The DNA here is from genome assembly GCA_927399505.1 of Luperina testacea. Classification (NCBI taxonomy): domain Eukaryota; kingdom Metazoa; phylum Arthropoda; class Insecta; order Lepidoptera; family Noctuidae; genus Luperina; species Luperina testacea. The sequence goes on along the minus strand of OV656763.1, from coordinate 6,393,982 downwards.
CTTCGAAGTTTGATGCCAGAGAATTTGCCAGACCTGTAAGATAGTAATGAAATTGTGACCTTGCAATACTTGAACTTCCATTTTTTTTCCATTTTTTGGCAATGTGAACATGCACATTTGATACATTATTATCAATTTATTATAAACTTTTTTATTTAAATTACGAAACATATTCTTACCAATTTGATAATGTGTCTCAGCAATGCGCCTGTCGTCACTGCGATACAATTCCTTCTGGAGGTCCAGACAACTCTCTGAAATACACAGAAAATACATTACTTACATACTGATCCTACATAATTGAAACTGCTTGGGAACAAATAAAAACGCTAATATTAGAGGTAGTCGAACCCACGCAAGTTATAAAATAAATGGTTCAATGTAACACTCTCAGTAAATGGGCCATTCTATTGTTACTACTTATCCAATTATTTAAAAGTAGGGGCAGATTAGTGGCTTGTGTGGCACGAGCAACTGATCATAATATGTTTGACTACTATAGTGATTGCATAAAATACTCACAGAGACAAGATGCTTTTTATAATTTGCAACAGGTCTTACTCAAAACAGATGCAGTTTTATGCCCATGAAAAGCCTTCTGCCTGATGGGGTTTTCCATTGGCAAAAAAGAGGAACTTCTATAAAAGCTTTATTACAATTTTTGAAAATTCATCTCTGAATGGGTTAAATACCCCTAGTATTTAACCCACTCAGAGATGAATTTTCAAAAATTGTTCCTTAGTGCTTAGCTTATCTTTGCTACATAAGAAACCCTTATGTAAATTTTTTTGCTTCTAGACCCAGGTGTTTACACTGTGTGTCGTCTCTCAGTGAATGAATTTAAGCTTTATATTAAGTAGGTTTGCCGAGAAGCGAGCTGAATGGCGTGCAATTGGAGAGGCCTATGGTCGGTCAGCAATGGCCCATTGTAGGCTGATGATGATTAAGTAGAATAAATTAAATTACCCATGATAACTGTGGAGGTCATATAATACTACTTACGCATATCAATGACCGCCTTGTCGTAGGTCTCGCTCTCGAGCGCGACCTCTCCTAACGCGAGATGCACGTCGGCCAAAAGCGCGCGCGCCGCGTCGCCGCCGCAGTCCTGCACGCGACGGTATAAGATACTGCGGGCCAGGTCTATGGAGAGAAATAAGTTTTTTATTAATTACATAAACTTGACAATTTTTACCATTTATTGCATCTTTGAATCTGAAGAATACGAAAAAATTGCAATATGAAATAATTTTTTATAGAATCAAAATGATGGACGCTGATAACGGCGCCAATCGCGTAGCTACATTCTGGGTGAAATCCAGTTAAGATTGCCATCGACACCCTAAGAAGACCATGGAAATAGATTAAGACCTTTACTTCACATTGCATATTGTCTAATCAGGAACTAAAATACAGACAATCGAAGCATGTATTATTCCTTTAATTTTAAAGGAATAATACATGCTTCGATTGTCGTTGTTCATATAATATACGAGTTGTTATCTTATTAAGGAGAAGATTTAAGCTTACCAAGCATTTCCCAGGCTAGTTGCAGGTTATCAACGTCATCCTCAGCATCAATGTTCATTGCAGATTCGTCATGATCGCCATTTGTGGTTCCCTGTTAAATAAAAGATTAATATCAATGAACAATCAAAAAGATGAATGGTAGCCACATGAATTTCAATCTGCTTGCCTTTTTCCCCAATTAAGCTGGGGTCGGCTTCCGGTCTAACCAGATACAGTTGAATATAAGTATTTTACATGGAGCGAATGCCTGTCTGACCTCCACAACCGCCGCAACTGTTTAGCACAATACCCGTTGATAAGACTGATAGTCAGACTTTCGGGTTTCTGACGACCCGTAATGACTTTCAAAGATCCACAAATGACAACCAGGACCAACATCTGACTGGCTTGGGACTTAACTGGCGAAACGTATTACTTGGTGTACTATAGTTACGCCTCTGCGTAATCCTTCGGGGAATACAGGCGTAATGCTGATGTGTGAATTAATTGATGATAACTCAAAAACATAAAGCGAATGGGCCTTATTAAAAAGCTAAAAGTCACCCAAAGGGGCAAGGCCAATAGAGAGGGCTATGCTTAGAGAAAAGATGATGAGATCCGCAGTAGAATCAAGGTAACCGACATAGCCCAAAGAATTGCCAAACTTATGTGGCAGTGCACATTGCTCGCAGAATAGATGGCTGATAGGGCTGAAAGGTTCTGGAGTGGAATTACGTACTGGAAGTCGTAGAATTGGAATGTCTCCCACATGTTGGACCAAGTACCTTGTGAAGCCACAGGAACTCATTGGATGCGAGAATCACAAAACTGGTCGAAGTGGAGGTGCTTAGGGGAGGTCTATGTACAGCAGTGGACGTCTTTCGGCTGAATCGATGATAACTCAAAGCAAATACCAATCTTTTCTAGCTCTATTTTACAATAATCTATTTCGCTCTATAGAGCAAGGACTGGCAACAAGGGGTGTACTTATAATAAAAGTCACAACCTATGGTAAAAGTAGACCCATTTTGCAATAACAAAAACAAGATATAACAATGTTATGGTGAAGACTCACAGGCTCCTCATTCTCCTCAGCAGCAGTACTGCTGCCCGGCTCATCTTCCTTAGTGGTGGATTCTGGTTCAATCTTCTCTACTTCTTCGTTTTCCTTCTCTTTCTCTGGTGCAGCTTCTGCTTCCACTTCTGCATCTGCCTCTCCATTCTCCTCTTGTTCTAAAGAAAACATTTAGAAGTAAAATTGTAAGAAACGCTGTGGAAAATCATCTTGATTTTTATTTTCAGACATTTACCTTCATTATCCTCTTCCTCCTCCTCAGCATTGCCCGAGCCTGGCACACCATCACCAAGGACACCACTCTCTTCTCTTGACAAGCCAAGTAAAGCTTTGCCATACCTGTGTAAAAAAAAAAACTTACATCAAATGTACAACAAAATATGAGTTGCTGTAGAAGTGGATTTATCTTTTGTTTTTATATTGAAAATAAGATAAGGCTAATTTTGTATAAAAGTCGGGATCTTTTGTGAATAATCACCAATAAATGTTATGGGCAAAAAGAGTAATTATATTGAATTTTAAACTACAAAACTGAATCACTGTTCTAACAAACCTGAAAGATAAACATTTAAGTAAATAAAGTATAACTCACCACAAGTAAGCCTCTGCACACTGATCGGCAGTGTCACCATGTTCTTTAGCAAGCCCCTCACAGGCATCAGCAAGGGTGCTGGCAGCTGCACTGAAGTCTCTCACAGCGAGATGTCTGCGGCCCTCAGCTAGCAGCTCTGCTGGGGATGATGTTGATACTTCTGATACCTCAGTCATCTAGAGGCAAAGAAAATAGTTAATTCATGTTACAGGTCAGCAAAGTGGTGCTTTTTTACCTTTATATTGTACTAGTTATGTACCTACCTAATGAGAAATCAGTATCTATGCAACCAGTAGGAATAAAAAAAAGCAAACAAAAGATAATTGTTAGTGTCTGATTAATTGAGAGAATGTTTTTTTAGCAGAATCTGGAATATATATAATCATTCATGAAGTATCATCAAATACAAGTTATAGTTAACTTTTACGAAGTTTGAGATTGAACACACTGCAAACGAGTATTCAAGCCGTAGTGAGAACCAATTCGCTCGATGAATGTCAATTATAGGGCATTGTGCCCTACTTTTTGCCGCACTAAAGCTGTTTTACGATAGATATAACGAAAAACTCACAGTGAAAGAGGCAATAACTTTCTTTTCTTCCTTTCCACGATGTAACGGTCGGTGGTAATATAACAATACCTACATCAATAAATACAATAGGCAACTTACAAATTCCACGTGGAAGGGCGCAAAATGACACCCCCGACTAATTTATTTTGTAGACGCTATTAAATACTGTACATTTACATTTTAAATGTTAAAATAATAGAATGAAGACACACGATTAGTGAAAGAACCGCGCCAAAATTTTAGATTCCGCAATCGATGAGTAATCATATGAAAGTAAATAACAAGGTAAATACTTACTTTGGTGGTTTCTTTCGAGAAATATTACAATTTTAATACAAAACTGTTGGTAAATTCAATGCAAAAACCAATAAAACTTGGAATAATGCACGCGTGTCGACCGACTCCGTTACGTTTTCTTGCCGTTTTAAAACAGATAAAAAAGTGAACTTGACTTGACTGCCAAGTGACACATGACAACAAATAGTAACGTCAACTGTCTGTCAAAATGCATTTCTCTATGGACGTATTGCCGCGCAAATTCGAAATTGTGAAATCTATTCCCGCGCAATTTGAAAATTATTTTCAACACAATTCCTATTTCTCTTAACGCGACACGGAAAATACGCAAGATAGTCTGTTATAGGTAACTGCTTCGGCGAAAGCTAGAAAAAAAGGCAAATTGAATTGTAAGAATGTATGTGTTTGTATTTATGTGTGTATTAGTTTTTATTTTTATAGTAATTAATTAATTGATTAAATTTTTTTTCTTACCTTAGGGTGATGTAAAATCACCCTAAGATTGACTGGTGGAAAATGTCTCAGACTCAGGCCTTCCTTAAGTCCGCCTTTGGAGGTATGGTATTTTTTCTAAGTACCTACTTGTGCATAAAGTTTTAAATCTACATCGACTTCAGCATGATACAATAATAGGCACTAGAGCAAATTGATTAATTTCAAGCAGGTACGTACTGGTACCAACCCACTATTATTAATCAGTAGATAATCACGTACCAAGTGTACGCCTACTAAATTAGATATTTTTAATGAAAATTTCTTCCAGGATTTTTTTTACATTTTTTTTTAATTATTTGTCGAATGAATGTTGGTAGGTAGCCATTTCGCCATTTTAGTTCATCAATAACTTCAATATCTATTTAATGACGGTGCAGCTTGCATCGTGTAATGACACAGGGTGGGTAGCTATCGACTTTTCCCCCGCCCCACCCAAAGCGGTCACCCGCCCAATCAAACTTTAGTAATGTTTGTGCATTATCGAGATACTTATCGATAAATTCACGTTAAATTAATATTTCAAAGTTCAAATTTCTGACTGAATGGAACTAACAACATGATTTGTAAGTAATTTTGTAAGTAATCATAACGATCCCTCTAATACCATATCTAAGTTAAGCCCTACAAATGACACTCTATATGTATGTAATGTCTAGACCAGTTTGAAAGTCCCAAGATACCATTAGAACCTTTATTCCAAATGTCCAGCTATAGTCAACCCAATTAATCTTCTACGCACCTAAATACGTGCCTAAGTACCAAGCAGACACAATCACAGTTTACTAACTATCGATAAAACAGTTTTCCGTAGCGCCAGCACTACGTACCGCTTCATTTTCCCACTTTCCCTCAGTTTGCCTGCAACGGTGGGACCGGCAGCTCGTATCCTTGTACGGCCTCCTTCGCGAACCTATTACAACCCTTTATTGACATACCTATCACGCGAGATCTAAATAAAAAGTTTGTTCGTACCATATAAAATGTGACAAAAGACAATTTTTCATGCAAGGTGGTGTGAACCCCTATAAGTAAGTTTTGATTTGTTTATTTGTTTATTAGCAGCATTTTTATGTTACGTTTGCTTTAACTAATTTTGAAAGCTTACAAATGTTTACTATACTCACCTATTGCACGTCTTTGTCAGATTTATGTCAGGTATAAATTATGCTCTTTCTATAAAGCCCATATTATTATATTTACGATAAATTGGAGTTGTGGTACCTACACTACACCAATATACTCTTATATTAAGGTCGTTCAATGAACCCATACGATTTATTATAGTACCGAAGTACCTAGATAGTACTAACAACTAGGTACTCACACAATATACTTAAACTTATTATACACGAGGTACCTACATTATAAATTGATACCTACTCCTATTCCATTCGTAATACCTAATGCTTATTATTATCATTATCACCCTAAGGTATCACCATGATGGTTAATTACTCAAATGACCTTTGGTGAAGGTTTAGTTCGGTATAAGTGCTTGTATATTATAAGTATCTAAGCTATTGTGTAAATTGGTAGGTGCGTACTACTATGTACCTACCTTTCACGAATAGGAAGGCTTTAACAAAATCGATATGAAATCGTTATGAAAATAATAATTGAGTTTAAAAACTACAAACAAAGCGATTTTTCAATGAGCTCATGATGTTTTTGGGAATTACCTACTTAAACCATAGATAATGACACAAGATCTAGATTACGTCATATCGTCATAATACTTTCAGTTGTAATATAGTATCATAGTGTACTCTGTGGTTGTAATATTGCACCCTGTCATTCTGATGTCCCATGAAATGTTCGTTACATACCTACTCGTATGTATCAGCTACACTGATCAGCACACAGGTGCGAATATGCGAATTTACTGATATCAAATATCTACAGCGATTTCATAAGCTCAAAGGTGGCTACAAAGAGTGCGCTTTATGATGATGAACACATTATGGTTTTGGAAAATGGAAGCGTCAGGGTGGTAGTCCACAAAATTCAATTATTCTTACATTTTTTGCAATTTGCAGGTCAGTATCAAGTTGCATAATGATCTAAATATGATTCGTGGCAGACACTGACCTGCAAATTGCAAAAAAAGTAACAAAAATTTAATTTCGTGAGCTACCTTAGCGCGATCAGGGGATTACAGGACCTAAACGCAAAAAACGCAAATTTTAGAAGCAATAAAAGTAAAGATCGACTACAGTAAACAATAATCAGAAAAATATGCTTATGATATTCTTCAGGATATAATGCTACGTTATATAGATAGTGTGTTGAAAACATAATACAACTAATTTGATACGATAGAAAAAAATCACGAAGATAGGTACCTCTAAAAACTTTCTCTTTACAATTAAAACCATACTAATTTACATACTTACAATCATTCTAATTTTTTGTCAGATTATTCTACAAGCAACATACTAAAGCACTAGTGTTTTAATTTTTTAGTTCAAAGAATATATTTTTTGTAAATAGATAATTGCTTCATATTTTGCAATAAATTACCAGCGTTGTGTCATCGCACTTCTCTTTCTTTTCTATGCAGTCCGACAGCGACCGCGCTTTAGGTCATGTAGTCCCCTTAAAGAAAATATTTAAGGTCTTTATTACTTCAGTTTTAATAATGAACCTTGCCACTCTAATGCCCGAAGACATGTTTTTTACCTATGTTTGGTGATCATCATCAGCAACACTGCAGCGAAATACAGCCATTTCATAAAGCCCAAGCCCAAAGGTGGTTTGCAACTAGGGTTGCCATACGTCCGGAATTTTCCTGACAAGTCCGGAAATATAGGTCTTTGTCCGGAATGCGGGGGGAATCTTAAACCGTCCGGAATTTCTACAAATAAGTGAAGAGTGAAATAAAAAATGAAAAAACCGAAACGATACGAACGATTTGGCAATCGATTTGGTTAGTTTATTTACTTGCACGATGCGTAACGATTTTAATAAAAAATTAACAAGATTGTCCGGAAATTTCATGGAATGTCAGGAATTTTCTCCGGATTTTTGATATTTTGATCTGGGAACCCTATTTGCAACAGGCTGATTAGACTCGCCCTTAGGCCGATAAAAAAAAAACACTACAAAGTGAAAAATAACTAATTTCGGTAGTCGGTGTTTTTCAATCTGTATTTTAGTTTTTGCCACCGACTTCCGAAATTAAACTTATTTTTCACTTTGTAGTGTTTTTTTGGAAGTCGTTTTTTTTTTTTTTTGTTAAAAAGATTTTATTTCTCGCTTTTAAGTGGGTCTGTTTATAATGTTAGATACATTACATGTTAATGCAATGTTAGTCACAATAGCCTAATGTCAACTTGCCCATCGCCCTTCAGAAAATATTGCTTTATCCTTATAAATAAATAAAAAAAGAATTTTCCAAATCGGTTTATAAATGACGGCGTACTGAGGTAACAAACATAAAAAAAATAATTAAAAAAGAATACAACCGAATTTAGAACCTCCTCCTTTTTTTGAAGTCGGTGAAAAATAAGGAGGCTGTGGACTTCACAGGCTTTGGGTCAATAAGGCAAAATAATCAAAAAGTTTTTACTCATGTGTCTGAACCTTTTTACCAGCCTAAAATTTTTACAGGCAACTAAGTAGTTATGGGATTTCCCATCGGCAAAAATGACGATCTTCCATACATTCCATACAAACTTTCATCCACTATTTAAATCCCTTATGGGATGGATTTTTAAAAATCCCACCTTAACGCATACCTCCGTTATAAAGGGAAGTCTTGTGTAAAATTTCATGCAGCTTATGCAAGGTTAACGCCGTGGGTGAATGAATGGTTTAGGAGTAGAAGTTGGTTTTGGGGTATTTATTAGAGGAACCATAACCTTTAATTTCCACATTTATAATATCTGTTATTTATATTAAAGAGTATTCTATTCTCCATGACGAATGGCGATATAGGTAGATTCGAATTACAGTGCACCTAGGCGGTCTATTTCGCTGAGTTTCGCTACTATTACCAAATCGCTAACCTTTCTACAAACGTAGGTATGTAGGCATTCTCCCATAGCTCGGCTCGTACCAAAACAATTTTAGAAGATGACGAAATTGTCGCTCCCATTTCGTAGCCGATTTTAATCAACTTGTTTATCCAACACTAAAAAATATTTATCAAAGTTCAAAACATACGGAACATTACATCGTAATTCCAGCATGAGATCGGAATTATTAGTTAGGTAAACTAGATAACAAAACATACAACAAACAGGGGTGCAAACCAAAATTTGGGAATATGATCCATACATTTCACAAAGCTGTATTAGGTACCTATTATGTTTTAATGCTAGTAAAGGTACTTACAGGTAAACGACGACGTTAAATTTTATGAGTCGATTTATTAGTGTTTGGACACAAGAGGGAACTGAAGAGATTTCAGTTAGAGGATGAACATACCTACTTCTTCTTCTTCAATACATTTAAAACATTATCATTATTTCTGAAATCGAAATAAGTAGGTAATTGTAGAGCAATTCACCTGCTACCATCATCTCCATTTCTGCAACCTATACGAGTATCTACTTACTTAGTTGAAGATTCTTGGCTCTTCAATAACTAGTGTTAGCCTTTCTAGCCTCATCAGCATTTCATCTAGCTAGCACCATTTTGGACAAGTTCATCGCTATATTAAAGAGAAATAAACATGTTCTTTTAGGCCCCACGGGAATAAACTTCTCATAGCACAATCAGCATAAGGCAATCTGGTAAAATACAACATACGCATTACTTGCAAATACCTAAATGGAAAAAAATAATAGAATAGAATACTCTTTATTATGTACACCATATAAATTACAGACATTATATCTTGGAATGTGTATTTTAGTTTTAGTTTTTTGCCACCGACTTCCGAAATTAAAGTTATTTCATAATGTTGAGTTAATTTCTTTTTGAAGTCGATTTTAATTTTTTAAATTACTTTTTTATTTCGTAATTTTTAGTTTTAAGTAAAAACTGGAATATTTGTTTGTAATAAGTAGGTAATAGTTTTGTTGTAAATATTGCACTAGAATTTGACCAAGGTTTTGAGATGTTTTTTTCCTTTGACACTAAACCCGTAGCTCGTATCAATAAGTCAGGCCGTCACACTTACACATATTAATTATATCCATATCTTGAATATTACTGAATCGATTTTGATGAAACTTGCACTGTTCCCTAAATTGGGGTAAATGTATGCCAATAAAAAAATGGTCACGATCTGATTAATAGCTGTTGCGGAGAAATGCGTGGACAAACATACATAGGTACATCCATCTATAAAATTTGGTAAGTATATTTGTTTGGAAGCCCTAATAGATTGTGATATGTGAATATAATCCATTTCCAATAATATTACATACATGCGTGTCGAATTGATAACCTCCTTTTTTTTGAAGTCTGTAATAAATAACCCGAAACGAATACATTTGACCATTTGTTCCCTTAGAATAAAGGCGTGTTTTGGCGTTAGGAAGAATATTTCGTGGGCGTGCCAAGAATACCAAAATCAGCACTTCAAAATAAGTAGGTTATGAATGTAGGAGATTAATTTCAGCTTGGTAGAGCGTGATTACCCGAGTCACAAAGCTGGGCCGATTTATCAGAGTTATTTTGAGAATTGCCTGAATTGCTCTGGATTGATGGATCTGGCCTACTAGCTTTTCGCTAAACTTAAGTTAATGTTAATAATATAAATGTTGCATGCCGAATGATGAAATATTTAACACCTATTATGAGACATTTATTTTGCCCATATTTGGAAAATAAATATCTATTCAATTCTATTTTCACGTGTCTGACCTAAAAAGTCACAACATCCTACAGCCTATTCTAAAAACTGGCCAAGTGCGAGTCAGACTTGCACACGAAGGGTTCCGACTTCCGTACCACAAGGCAAAAACGCCGAAAAAAACATGTTTGTTGTATGGGAGCCCCCTTAAATATTTATTTTATTCTTTTTAGGGTTCCGTAGTCAACTAGGAACCCTTATAGTTTCGCCAAATCTGTCTGTCCGTCTGTCCGTCCTCGCTTAATCTCTGTGACCGTTAGCACTAGAAAGCTGAAATTTGGTACCAATATGTATATCAATCACGCCGACAAAGTGGTAAAATAAAAATTGGAAAAAAATGTTTTATTAGGGTAGCCCCCCCATATGTAAAGGGGGAAGTGATTTTTTTTTTTATTTCAACCCTAACGTGTGATATATTGTTGGAAAGGTATTTAAAAATGAATAGGGGTTTACTAAAATCATTTTTTGATAATGTCAATAATTTCGGAAATAATCGCTCCAAAAGTAAAAAACAATGTGTCCCCCCCCCTCTAACTTTTGAACCATAAGTTTAGAAAATATGAAAAAAATCTGAAAAGTAGAACTTTATAAGGACTTTCTAGGAAAATTATTTTGAACTTGATGGAAACAACAGTTTTTGTACAAAAAAGACAAAAAGTTGTACAAAATAATTTCTGGACTAAGTTTGTAGTATAATCGTATATGCAAGCATTTTTTACTTTTAAACTCATAAGTGGGAACACTTATTGTGACGGACGGGAAGCTACGGAACCCTACACTGAGCGTGGCCCGACACGCTCTTGTTTTAGTATTTGTTGTCATAGCAGCAACAGAAATAAATCATCTATGAAAATTTCAACTGTCTAGCTATTACGGTTCATAGATACAGCCTGGTGACAGATGGAAAGACGGACAGTGGAGTCTTAGTAATAGGGTCCCGTTTTTACCCTTTGGGTACGGAACCCTAATAAATGCTGTTTCATACATTTTGACCGCGAAGTTCTTCTTGACTTTTCTATGAAAGAGCAGTTTTTTTTTGTAACCGATGAATAATTTCTACGCTACGGGTCTAGAATCATGTGCTTTTTTTTTGGTACGGAACTCTAAAGAGTATTAAAATTCTCGTCGCACGTGTGTCCTCTATACAGAATGTATAAATTATTTGGTATTTTCTGAAGTGTAAACGCGTTGGCACACGCAAATATAATGGGATTAGTGTGAATATTTCCAACGAGTTTGATATTCAACATGCAGCTTTATTCGTATAGACTAGGCTCGGCTGCTAGTCATGTAAACTCTATACCTATTAAAGATTACTTTTGCATTTTCCGATTTTTATTTTTTTAAATCTTGCACTTTGCTGCAGAACTTCCCTTTTTTTCTCTGGATATCTGAGTACCTACTCTAGAAAATACACGAGAACATCTTTCGCAGCGCTTTTATAAATAAATATTTTATATTCTGTAAAAAAGTGGCTGAGACATACGACGGACAGACAGACAGACATGACGAATCCATAAGGGTTCCGTTTTTTGCCATTTGGCTACGGAACCCTAAAAATGATGATGATGAACTTTCAAATAAATGACGCAATTCTCTTTTTCGTTATTTTTCTCTTATCCTTTTTTATTTTTATTTCAGTCTCTGATTTTGTAAGCCGCGTTTAGCAAAAACTTCTGGGCCTGGGTCTGCAGTAAACCTCACAAAATAGCTATTTCCGAGGCTCGTAGTATTTATGACCTCTATTCTGACCTTTGTCCACCCCACAGTAACATCTCACCCGGAACGATAAACAGTCGGTTTATTATGAGTATTTTCCTTTGTTCACGACGAAATGAGTAAATACAGATCCATCTGAACCAAAGAAGTGTTGGTATAGGTTTGCTTTTGTTATGTTTCTCAGGAATGTGTTGTGACAATTGTGTTTTTATTTTCTCAGGTGAGGAGTACCGTCTCCTCGGCGACCAGATGATCAGTTTCAGTTTTATCGGGAGCGAGGAAAGGCTACAAAAATTGCTCCCCACGGCAGTCCTGCGCGTGCGTACATCGCCTACCATAAGCTCGGGACAGGCATGGAGGCCCAGACCGCCACGCCGCAAACCGAGTGCGAATGTGGTGTACACCCTTCAGTATTCTACCTCCTGGCCACCTTGCTCCTCACCAGGTTAGTTTGACTGTAGTTTATTTGTTCCATCATGGACCGGCTAAACCCAACAACTTCTCTAAAGAAATACGTACTTATTATTGAAGCTCACTCAAAAATAATCCAAGCAGAGTTTATATAAACTTTATATGGGATCACTTCGCGAATATTGTCTACCAAATGAAAAAGAATCACGTAAGTCGTCCCACTAATCACGGAGAAATCGGTCCCATAAATAAATAATCGCCGAATGCATAACACCTCCTCGTTATTTTGGAAGTCGGTTACAAAGAACAAAGAATAATTATTATACCTACTTCTTGTTTCTATCTGTTACCTACTGATTTTGACCACAAACCAAACTAAGCTGTGTTACTACCTATTATGATTTGTGATCTATAACCTATTACGATTGATATGCTGAGAGAGAGTATCCTGAGATTTTTGATTTGTAAAACCTTTACCTATTAATAGATGCAATAAAGCCTCACAGCTTTCAGTAAAATTTTAATTTACAAGATTTTACTTAAGTGAGTGTGTGATCGATCAATCATATCTGCGAGACTTTCAATTAAACTTTTTGACAATGCAAACTTACATACATTGCTTAGATTACATCTGCAGTATCTTTGCACTTTCACTTTTTCTTTTTTTTATTTATTTATTTATTTATTTATTTAAACTTTTCGCACAAAAAGGTACAAAGGCGGACAGTTTTTCTTCTTTGTTATTGAGTTTTTCATTAGGAATTTCTTAGTAACAGCCCGGAGTTTGGAAGTCGGCGGTGTGATACCCCCGTGCCTCGGAAAGCACGTTAAGCCGTTGGTCCTGCGCCTGATCTCTCTCCGGTCGTGTCGAATTGCCGTCCCATCGGACTATAAGAATGAGGGAAGAGGGAGTGCATCTGTGTCTGCGCGCACACATGTGCACTATAATATCTCCCGCGCCGAAGGCTAGTCTCCGTTGAGATTGGCCGCCTTGGCCGAAATAGTACGGTCTGGAGGACATTAATATCATACCTATTGCCATAATTTGAGGTCCTAGCTGGTTATTTCTCGTCTCATCAATTTATCTCAATCACCATTTCGTAGATTCTCGTCTCACCCATTTCAAGTTTACGGCCTAATGTAGCTACCTCTTCCTAAGTTATTGGTAACCCTCCTCTACTCAATGTAACTGTAGGCTATACTAGGTCGTATTTTACGTTATATGTACCTACCTTATATGTAGGTATACACATAACTGTCTACAGGGCGGTAAAATATTCCCACAAGCTTATTTTGTTGTCTAAACAAAGACGACCATATTTTGTTAAACAAAAGCAAATTGTCTAACTCAGCTTTTACTGAGGTTCCACTTTGAATTACAAATATGTAGTACTATTTACCTATGTAACAAATCTGTTTTGGGTCTATTTCATAAACAATACACATTCATTGACAAGAAGGTACATTCAGGGGGTACTAAACTTTCAAAGCCTCCATAATATTGAATGTAAAGGCAGTCGCATGCCACGTATCAATTTGATGTAGATCTCCATCGGATTGCCCCATAAAAATGTGTTTATCGAATATCAACATCATTCTGCCGACATTAGTTTATTATCATTGTCGTTACCAGATCGCAGAATAATACGGGCTATAAATATTGCCAAAGTCTGAACATGAGCTAATTGTAAAATATTCCTCAAGAGGCAGGTTATATTCATCTTGTGACAAACGTCTCGTTAAAATTGCCACTCGACGCCGCTGCCTCAGAAAATTTAATATTTTTTCATAAATCTTTAGAGAACGAAGAAAAACGAGCTTTCCGTTGTTGAAAAGAAATTTAAATCTTCGAAAAGAGCGAAAAGCTTGAATCGACTTTGATAAAATACGGGCCAGCACGCTATCCTTTTCGCTTTTCCTGAAAGCGGATTTAACTTAAACGTCTGTAAGCTCTTTGTAAAGTCTAAAATTGATCGCATCAATTATTTCAATTCGATTTACACATTAATAGGAATTAAGTAGGTAACGACTGTACTAATCCGAAACAGTATTACCTAATTCGCCGAAAAGTTCTATACTTAAATGTTAAAGATTTCTCTCATAAAATTTGTTATGCTCAATTATTTAAATGTGCTAAGTATATTACGAAGACTGCAGAGGGCGATAATAGTTCAAACTACTGTTCAATATTAATTAGGTAAACTCTTCAATATTAATTAGGTAAGTAAGTAACGAGCTTTTTAATTGATACAAAAAACCTACACATTCTAAACACGTTTCGAAACCAATTTACAAAAGGTTTCTTTTTTTAATCTCAGCGTTTTTAATGGCATTTTTATGTCCCCTGTTTCCACTTAATGCTTTTCAAATTAAACACGTAGGTACCGAAACGTATCTTAGTTATAATAAGACATTGTAATACGCAGCCGGACTGTTCATTTTGTAAATGGGATTTCTCTCTCACTGCTCGTGAGGAGATTTCTATTTACGAAATGGAACTCCTTGGACCCTTCCTACGAAGGTAAATTCTACCTAACCAAATAATTAAACTAGCCCTTTAGTGTGAAGACTTTCTTACCTGCAAATATGACTTTATTATGTTATTACACAGTGGAAATGAAATCTATATCTACCAATAATAAACTAAGCTGAAGAGATTGTTTCTTGGGCGCGCTAATCTCGGGAAGTACCAGTCGGATTTGAAAAAATCGTTTTGCATTTGATAGCCTAATTCTTGAGGAAAATAATACGCTATTTATATCACGCTATGACTCTAAAGAGCTGAGCAAAGAGAAAAAAGTCAGAAAAAACGCTATGCGAAAATGCGCGGGTGGGCGATGGGATACGACGCGGTGGGTCAGGGGCCGAAATTTTATGCGGACGAAGTCGCGGGCAGAAGCTGTAAGTAAGTAATACTTTGCGAAACAGCAAAACTAAAAACCATTTACAATTTCGTGTTCTAGATTTCTTTCCGTACGAAGTAACATATCAAGTGAAAACTTTGTAGACTTTTACTTAGGATAATATACTTAGGATAATTTACTTAGGATCTAACAAAACACGAAAACAGATTAAATCTAGTTTTAGGTACCTACTCACTGAAATGAATGAATCCATAGCTTTAGCTGGTATATATCAAATGCAAAAAGATTTTTCAAATACAAGTGGTAGCTTTAGAGATAAGCGCGTTCAAACAAACAAACAACTCTACCTACTTTTTTATCGGACCATATTATCTATTTCGTACCCACATTCAGCACTTAGCTTAAAATTCTCACATTGATACCTTCCAATACATTAACGTATCCCTTTCACGCCTCAACGGCTAACGACAAACTTTCAAGTGGAAAAATCCCAGCACACTTCCGTCGCAAAAAATAATTATGGGAGAGCTAAATGTCGTCGCTTTCGACTTGGTAATTTATACAGTATAGGTCTACTTCGGACCTCTTAGATTAATTTATCCGTAAAATCAACATGCATTTCACAAAAAAAAAATAAGTTTCGCTTTAACTTGTCGACTGCCACAGATACGTGCGAAACAAACTCAGCACCGCAACAAAATATCAGGCTAAGCACGGACGTGTAAATGGCATCCAAGCAGATTACGCGGGAAAGAGTTAGAAGTGCGTTAGAACAGACAGTTTCGCTTCTGTTTCGCTTGTCGTACAACGGACAAGTCGTGGCAGAACTACTGGGGTTTCGCTGCTATGGTTTCGCGACGGAGAAGTGATATACATCTCACTCCCAAAGAACCGCCTTTCGCTTTTACTATAACTATAAAAGGCAATAGATACCTATTTATATGCAATTCCTCAATAGAACAAATGGATTGATTATCGTAAAGTTTTATTTACCCAATAAATAAGCTTGCTAAAAATATTGTAAGAAAAACGTCTGTTTTGGTATAAAAGGAAAGAATATGGAACTGCGGGTTAATAAAGCGACCGATCGAGCAATAAGACGGAAACATACTTAACTTGAGTAATTCGGAAAAACTTTTCGTATAGCAGTATTGTTTCCTATACATATAAACAAAGGCCGCAAGCTTGTGGTACCTACCTATTTTTATGACACGCAATATTATATTCTTAACTAGTGACCTGCCCCTGCTTCGCACGGGTGCAATAGCGAAATGTGAAAAGATCGAGATGTCAGTACTAGCATAAGCATAATAAGCCTGTAATGTTCCCTCTGCTAAAACGCAGGCCTCCTCTCTGTGAAAGGGAGTGGGCCGTAATCCACCACACGGGCTCAGTGCAGGTTGGTAGATGTCACATGTCTTCGAATTTGCGGTTCTAGAACTATGCCGGTTTCCTCACGATGTTTTCCTTCACCGTTTTTGAGAGCAATGCTGGTGGAATAATTTACATAAATTAAAGCGTCTGTCAGGGTTCGACCTATGGGCCTACGACGCGTAAGTGGCGGCTGTTACTGCTGGGGCACCACTGCTGATTTCAGTTCTAGATTGTAGCTAAATATTATTAACATAAACCTTCCGGAATAAATGATTTAACTTAATGCTGATGAAAACAGCCTCAAAATCCAATAAGTAGTTTAAAAGGTCAAAGCCGTCACGCAGACTGCCAACCAAAAGTGACTTGGTTTTATACTTATTTTTCTTTTACCCCTTACTAATAAACGTTGTACTTAAAAAAAAATATATTATATTTTTTTTTAGAACACAACGCTTTGTCTTCTTCTTTCGAAAGTCAAATTACTGACGACTGAAAGAGAGAAATCGGTGTGTAACTATTCATCTGTCAAAATACGTTTATTAGTAAGGGAGTTAGTGTTGATGGTACTCTTCCCCGTTGTTCTTTTTAGGGTTCCGTACCCAAAGGTTAAAAACGGGATCCTATTACTAACACTCCACTGTCCGTCTGTCTGTCACCAGGCTGTATCTCATGAACCTTAATAGCCAGACAGTTGAAATTTTCAGAGATGATGATCTATTGCCGCTATAACAACAAAAAATAAATTTAAAATTTAAAGGGGTATAAAAGAAACGTTTTTTCGGCGTTTTATGCGTACGGAACCCTTCGTGTGCGAGTCCGACTCGCACTTGGCCAGGTTTTTTAATCTCGTTTGAGCCCAGTAAGTGGCCACGATGATTGCGACATCGTTTTATACTGTACATGTATATAAAAACTACAAAATAACATTGGAGGTGCGTGCTTTACTTATATTTTAACTAGCGACCCGCCCCGGCTTCGCACGGGTGCAATGCTGATACTAAATACACTACAGAAAAACTGTGAACGTTGTATATAAAAACATAGCGGCCCGCTCCGGCTTCGCACGGGTATAAAATATATAGCCTGTGTGATTAAAGTCGATTCAGTAGTTTTGATTTATTCATTACTGCCCGTGGCCCGCACGCGTTAAATTTGGAGTAAAACAATCCCCCTTTCCCTATACCATGAAGATATCCTGCTATCTTTGGAATATCTAAATTCATACACTACATTTTTACTTATTTACTTTTTACATTTTTAACTATTTATTTTATTTTCAACATATTACAGAATGTCTTTATAAACAACGTTCACAGCTTTCTTGTCATTAGACAATACAAACATGTTTTCTCTGGAGGTCACTCTTGAAAGAGCGACATATTACAGTTGTCCATGTGAAAAACAGTCAACGCTCAAATCTAAGCCTGCAACGTTGAAGGTTTGACCCTGCGATTTATTAATGGTCATTGCAAAAGATGTCTTTACCGGAAACTGTAAACGTTTAAATTGGAAGGGTAAATCCGATGGTATCAGAGGGATTCGGGGAATCAATACATCTTCTCCGGTACCACATCCTGTGAGTATTGTGCACTCTATTATGAAAGTTATCCGAGTTTCCGAGTTTTCGTCCGATCGCTGCTAAATTCAAAGTGCTATAGGGAAAACCGCGGCCTCAGACGCGCTATTTATAGGCACGCTCTTGCCGCACCGGGCGGCCGGCCGGTACCGCCGCAAACGCTACGTCCCGCAATTTTTAAATCTGTAATATCTTCGAAAATATTCACTTAAATCATACGGTGTAAAGGGCCATATAGATCTATATTAAATGAACAATGTATTCAAGGGATTTAATTGGTTAAGGATTAATGCTGTATTGGTTAAAATCGCTTCGAAAATTAGCCATTAAAAAAGTAAATGACAAAAAAAAGTTATTGTGGGTTATCCATAAGAGATAGACATATACCATCACGGACTTTTCTGTAGACCTTTTCAATGTGTACAATACTTAGTACATTATTTTGATAAAACTCGTAGGGTTCAGCCTGCGTTTGCAATGTAAGCGGAAAAAATGTAATTATTTACGACATCACATTAGAAACCTCAAAAATAACAGTACTTCTCCACTATTTAATGGATGTTATTATACATATAAACCTTCCTCTTGAATCACTCTATCTATTAAAAAAACCGCATCAAAATCCGTTGCGTAGTTTCAAAGATTTAAGCATACAAAGGGACATAGGGACAGAGAAAGCGACTTTGTTTTATACTATGTAGTGATACAGTAGCATTTACTACGTAATGTTTGACATATTGAACGATATAAATTGGTCCCCGGGGAATGTTCGACCTAATTCGAAAGATATTACGACATTATTTAAGTATGTTTTTCTACTTTCGAATAAGTAATTATTCGGTAAAACAAAAGCCATAGGTTTTCTAAACCTTACGAAGGTCACAACACGTCTAAAGAGTTCTCAGAATATATTTCTACGAAAAAAGAGACGCAAACGATGGAATAAGCTAAATCCTTGTGCCAGAAATAAATCTACGCTCGAATAAATGCGTAGTAACCTACACACAACATACATTGACATAGACAATCCTATTCCGTAGTAAAATAACGTTTTGTTTGGTAATACAATGGGACTGAATCCACAAGAAGAACGCAAATGTAAACAGAATAGAACAAAAGACATGAAACTAACGCTAACACCAAATTGACAGTATAAACATAATTTGACCGAGGGTGCCTACTAATGAAACTCGATGGGAAATCATATGGAAATTGTGTATATGGTATACCGATTTTACGTTATAGATACTGACGATCTATTATGTAAAAATCTCACAGCGAAAACTTAGGTGAAGTGAGCTTGACGTGAGCTGTCATTCCACCTGATGCTAGAGATTGATACTATTCAGTCCAGTCAATCCATTTCAAGGTCACTTCATTTAAGTGTCCACGGTGAGATTTTTACACATAAGATCAGCGTGATTCAAATACATAATATACTAGTACAATCTTCAAACTCGCAGTTTATGCTGATAAACTAAGAGGTGTCTTGTCTTGTCACTCAACATGGCAATGCCGCCAGTCTCTTGGGTACATTACCAGTCGACAGCAATGCGGATGCATTTTTCGACACTATATTTTAATTTGTGTATAATAGGATTTAATTTTGTTATTTTTATTAAGGCGAAAGCGCCAGGGTAGCCCGCGAAATTCAATTTTTTTTAGGTTTTTTGGAATTTGCTGGTCAGTATTAAGTTGTACGTTGATTAATATATGAATCGCGGCCGTAAGAAATATCTGTTTACAGAATTATAATCATTAAAGTCATCAACACAACTCTCTAAGACCACGTAAGTCTCAAGAATAACTATTTCATGAAATCATCATTCTTTGGACTTACGTGGTCTTAGAGAGTTGTGTTGATGACTTTAATGATTATAATTCTGTAAACACATATTTCTTACGGCCGCGGTTCATATATTAATCAACGTATAACTTAATGCTGACCAGCAAATTGCAAAAAACGTAAGAAAATTTGAATTTCGCGGGCTACCTTAGCGCTTCCACCTTAATTAAGTATTTGTTATTTGCTTACTTATTATTTTAATTTACAGAAATAAATATATTTTTGAGATGTCTTAAAAAAAGAAGCACGCACTCAATCAGATCAACAAACAGGAATGGGCTAGCGTTTGGTAGCAGTAAAACATGCCATCTATTTCCAAAGGCAATTCGTATTGGAAAAGTTTATTCAATGTACCTAATTATAGTGACTAGTTGCAGTAGCAACTCATTTCAGCAATGAAAGCAACTGGCAACGGAGAATTGAATTAAACTGTCTCAAAGCTGCAAACGCAACTCTCTGTAACTACGTTTGGTTGCGTTTGCTTTGAGAGATTTCGCCTCAATTTCCTGCGTACACTCCAGCTAAATTAAATTCTGATATACTGGCGCATTATGTCTACAAAATATTCCTGGTTCATTATTTTTACGTCATCCATAACGGCTTTCACTTACGGTAAGACATTTTTATAGAAATCGATATTTGTTATGGGAATTTAAAGGTCATCGTTTGCATGTTCCCACCCAGTCAATGAACGGTAAATGGATTCATTTCCTTCAATTGCCCTGTACAAATTGCTTAGGAAAGATAAGTGACTGGGACGTGTCATGTTTCTCCTTCTAAGTTAGCCTAGAAACATGATATTGTATTATTTTATAAGAACTTGCTTCTATGCTCAGTAAAAGTTCTGTAATTAATGTTACACGAACCTTTGTGTCTTATGTTTGCCTTTTCATTATTCAAGCTTTGGAAAGTTTCTGGCAATGATGCTGTGTAAATTATTTTATAAATTTTTAATGACAGAATTATTAACTAGAAGACTATGACTAGTGTTAAAATCATGATCATTCAGTGTTTATAGATACTCTATGCTATTAATAAAGCTGAAGAGTTTTTTTTTTTTGAATGCGCTAATCTCTGATACTACCAACCGGATTAGAAAAATGTTTTTGTATCTGATAATTCAACTTTTGAGACATCACGCAAGGACCCTAAGGAGCCGAGCAAAAAGAAAAAGTCAGAAAGATCGCTAAGCGAAAATGAAGAAATAGTGATGCGATGGGTGGGTCGGGGAAACAAGGAATGTCACTCGGATGAAGTCGCGGTTAGAAAATAGTTACGTAATAAGGAAATACAATAGAGATACAGATAAAGAACAAACTTTTTTTGGTTTCACACCGAGATATTTGTGAGATAAGCCATAAGATGAGTCTATATTTGTTTGAGTCTCAGAACAATAACTAAAGGTTTGAGTTCAAATGTCGCCACCTCTTTCCCACTCCTGAAACTCACACAAAAACAAAAGAAATGGATACGGCACACATGATGCTTTTTTTGGCACACACGCAAGAAAGTAGGCGTAACACTTTTGTGCTATTTTATTGTACACATGCTCAAAAGGGGCGGGCACTAGAAAGTATAGATATAGTCACTGAATGCACACACGCAGCTCTGCACTGCTGCGTAAAGGCATCTACAAAGAGGCGCGACGCGCGTCGCGAATCACGCGCGACACAAAGGCATCCGCTCGTTGCGCGACTCGTGGTACCTTTGTGTCGCGCGCGATTTTATCGCGTGTCGCTCCTGTTTGATGGAGCCTTAACACACTATCAATCTCAATCTGAATCATTTTTAAAGATTACTAATCCATTGCTTCATATGTTCGAAAAATGTGGCTACTCAACAACGTAAATAACGCAATGAATGTTGTTGAACTGACAAAACCATTGCTACTGATTGTGTGTACCTACGCAATTAAACTTCTGGTAATTTTGACCTGATGGAGGCGACATGTGCCATGCCTCCATGACATATCCCTCGATATCCGTGTATGTCTTTATACTGTGTCCGTGGTTTCACAGTTCGTCAGTACCGCAGTAGTTATCGTACAGACAATTATGAGTACCGCCCACAAAATTGTTATCGACAGTAGGTAACAATTACAAACAAAATGACTTTGAATAAACAAAGCCACTGGGAAAGCCAACCATTAGCGTATTGTGTTCGTCGCAAAGACCATTACTAAGCATTTATAATTCATTCATCGTAACAATACAAGACTCGAATTAATACCGTATTGGTATTGTCCATAATTATCATTTACAAATCGGTTCACAAATAATTGTCCCGGTTCCTCTTTAGAATTTTCGGTTACGTGACTAGGTGGCAGTCTGTGTGGACTTATCTTACTTTCTTAGAGAGATTACGTAACTCTAGACGGCCTTTATTTCTCTTTTAAATCAGTGATTGGAATTAAATGAGTTTTCTTATCCATGTCCCTCGACTTTATTTATTGCTATAGGTACCTATGTCATTCTGGTAAATTTTGGTCTTTAATTTTTGAAGTGAAACTTTTGAGGCAGATAGTCGATATTGAAAGAGAAAAAAGGACGCGTCACGTTTAGGCACATTTCGTTACATGACAGAGAAGAAATATATAACTCTCTCTGTCTTTCACACTAAATCTCTCTTATTCTTTTTTTAAGTTTCCTTCCTGTCGCGCGTGTTCCTGCTAATATTAAATTCTACTTAATTTTCGCAAGGTAAAAACAAGTAATAGTCTTAAACATCGTCATAGTCAGACTATAATGTTCCCACTGCTGGGACACAGGCCTCCTCTCTGTCAGAAGGAGTGGGCCATAAACCAACACGCGGGCCCATTGCGGGTTGGTGGATGTCACATACTTACATAGTTAGTTATATACCTATGTTGAGAACTATGATAATTAATCGGTAAAGAAAGCAACACTTTGTGCGCTTTTATAATTTCTTACATCACAATATTATCGTGGAGGTGGACGTCCCGTTCACGTCACGGCATCGTAATAACACAGGGGAGTAAAATATATGGAAATATATGAAGACGCCTATAAATTCGTCCAGTTGAATTTAAATAAATAGATCGGCAAAGATTTTATTGTAGAACAACTACATCATTCATGTCCAAGGATTCGTATAAAAATCCCTTTTAAATACCAAATATAAACGTATTCGTAAACTTGAGTATTTTGTTTTATGGGTCGGGCTTTCCTGAAAAGGTCTCAGCGTGAAACTTCAGTGCTTTTACGTGTTAGGTTTGTAGTCCGATGTAATATTAAATTTTATGTGGTAAACAGCCAGCCATTCCGTATCGAATCCGTTCTCTATCGTATTTATAAAGAACTCACCAGTTCAATTTTCTAGGATTTTATGGCATGCATTAGTTGTGATACACGGAAAGATCGATGGACTGCCTCGTTGGTCTAGTGACCGCAAGCGCTACTGCCCAGCATGAGGTCTTGGTTCGATTCTCAGGCCGGCGGCAAAGTATTACTGGTTTTTTCCACTAGGAATTTCTCAGTAGCATGCCAAGTGTGTATACTCGTAGTTGCCCGGTTGATGGCAATAGGCTCGCCCCTTTTACAGACTTAAGGCTCCTTCAAACAGGCGCGACACGACACGCGACACAAAGGCATCGCAAGTCGTGCAACGAGCGGTGCCTTTGTGTCGTGCGCGATTATGTCGCGTGTCGCGCCTGTTTGTACATTCCTATGTACTATGTGTTTAAAGGCTCCTGCCTTTAAACATAACTGGCGAAATGTAAGTGTGCTATAGGTACCTACACCTCTGCCTAATCCTTCGAAGATTACAGATGCGTTGTTATGCTATGTAAATACTGTAACTATAGTAAAAGTACGCAGTTCTGCACACCCCCAACACTATTTCAAGTTAAACGAATAGCAACTTTATTTCAATGACTATTAAGTTGATTTCAGAGTGACTAGCACTATTGAAAAAGTTATAAAAATATTTGAAGTTGTAGCGTAAACCGAACTTTATTGTGTAGGAATTAAAGTAATTTTTCCTTTAATTAATATTTGTTTACACTTTTGGCAAATAAATCGCGAACGCAGATTAGGCAGTTGTGATTCAAAAGCAAAGTTTAGAAAGCTGTAGCCCGGGAATATGCATTCGAGCTTTTTCATGGACAGAATAACAATGCTTTTGTTTCAATGACGTGTCGATCGCCTACGCAGTGAAACAACACTGAAAACTCGACATGAAAGCGTCGCTTTTCCTTTCATTTGTTGGAAACTACACCTATTGTGTGAATAACAAAAGTGACGCCGCAAAATCGGACATAAAGACGGTTGCTCTTGAGAAAAGGCGACATAAAAAATATTGAACAGAGAGCGCCAGAGAGCTGGCATCTGGATACATTGAAGAAATAAAACAGAAGCAAGCTTACCTTATACTTTCCCGCTCGTTTATTGGAAACCCAATATAAAATACCTAAGCGTAATAGATGGGAAATACCTATCTAAAGTCTAGACGATGCCTTTGACGTGGCCGGGGCCTTTGACAGATTTAATCCATACTAATATTATAAATTCGAAAGTAACTCTGTCTGTCTCTCTGTATGTTACCTTTTTACGCCTAAACCACTGAACGGATATCGATAAAATTTGGCAGAGAGATAGATTGCATCTCGGGGAAGGATACAGCATAGTATTTTTCCCAATGTTCCCACGGGATCGACATTTATGTGGGTGAAACCGCAAAGCGCTGCTAGTTTGAAATAAAACCCTTGGTCTACTCACTCCATTCCATAAAGGACTAACCAGATAAGCTCAGATAATCCTTAATCGGTTGCCGGGATGGGGTTGAATTTTATAGAATGTTCAAAAGGGTCTTTTCTATTACTTTTTCAATGTTATACTTCTCTAAGCCTTTTTGCTTGCAGGTCTTCGTAAATAAGGTCAAGAGCTCATTAGTTCGGTGGGTCACGTAATCTGGCGAAGATTTGGGTTTTATTATTCGCTCATACTACAGAGACGTAGTAGTAAGTACGTCAATACCATCAGCCGATCGATTCTGTAAAAATCTCACCGTGAAAACTTAGGTGAAGTGAGTTTGTTTTTGCTAGGAATTGACACTATTGACAGCTCACTCCACGCTCACTTCACCTAAGTTTTCACGGTGAGATAGTTACAGAATCGCACTGCTGGTTCGAAAGGACGTCACGTTTGAGACACATGTTTTTTAAAGAAAATTTTTTGTAATAGAAAATTGGAAGACGATGTAGAAATTGTGAAATTCTACGCAGATCCACAGGACGTATAATCTCATTCGAAAATAATGTATCGGTGATTCATTGAACATTAGTGAATATTATCATCATTTGCGTAATTCAGAAGTTTTGTACAGTGACCTTTTCTTTCGTAATCTACTCATTCAATGCCCAAAAGTTTTCCTAGCGGGCCACTTAAAGCTTCATTGGTGTCCTTTATGTGCGAATCCTCAAAGTTCGAGACGTTTGGGCCATTTGGTCGTCAATAATAGTGATGTATGGGGGCAAGGCTCTAGACCAGACGCTTTGGCGCCTTACCCGACAATCGATGGAGCTCCCGTCCCACTGTCAAGTTAATAGACATTATAGAGCGGAATAAGTTACTAGGTAACACTTTATGTTAATTCATTTGTATGTAGCGTGATGCTGACTTTTTAGAACACGTTCTAACTTACCTGAGAACATGACTAAGATATTTTCCTTGCGAATAAGGAGGTTACAGGAACTAAACTCAAAAAACGCAAGTTTTAGACTCCAGTAAACAAAATCAGAAAAATATATGATATTCTTCAGGATATAGGCTAGGTAGATATTGTGTTGAAAACATAATACAACTAATATGATACGATAAAAAAAAAATCATGAAGAAACTTTCTTTTTACAATAAAAACCATACTAATATACATACAATCATTACGATTTTTTGTCAGATTATTCTACAAGCAACATAATAAAACACAAGTGTTTTAAATTTTTTAGTCCGAAAGATTTTTTGTAAATAGATAATAGCTTCATATCTTGCAATAAATTACCAGCGCTGTCATCGCGCTTCTCTTTCTTTTCTATGCAGTCCGACCAAGACCGCGCTTTTGGTCTGTAGTCGCCTTAAATGCAAATAGTTTCATTTTCTGAATGATAATATAATAGACTAACTGCGCCCCGCGGTTTCAGTCGTATAGTCTCGAACCCGTGAGAATATCGGGGTAAAATTAATTTATGTCCTAATCCAGGTCGTGGTCTACCCGTGTTTCAAATTTCATCTAAATCCGTTCAGGCGTTTTAGCGTCAAAGCGTAACAAACAAACGTACAAAAACTAAATCTTTCCTCTTTACAATATTAGATCAGAAGCCGTTGAAAGGTATCTCTTTACCTACTTGCTTTACTTTACCCAAACAGCAAAGCGTCATCATCATCATTTTAGCCGAAAGACGTCCACTGCTGGACATAAGCCTCCCCCAAGCACCTCCACTTCGACCGGTTCTATGCTTCTCATATCGAACGGGTTCCTGCGGACTTCACAAGGGGTGTCGGACCACCTTGTGGAGATCTTCCAACGCTACGTCTTTCGGTACGCGGTCAACAGCAAAGCGTAGAAGCATATAAAGTGAAATCATGAAGTGTTCATTTTCCAGCACGAGGCAATGTGCCAAAGAGTATTGTTCATCGTGTCGTCGATACAGGCCACAGACGCATAAATACCGTTCTGATGCATTCTGAAGAGAATAGAATAGGGTAGAATTATACCTACTCTTTATTATGTACACCATACAAATTCCACAGACAACTAGTCTTACCAAGGAGTATCGTATTACCCAGTAACTGGGTTGTGGAGATCAGATGGGCAGTCGCTATATGTAAAATACTGGTACTCAGCTGCATCCGGTTAGACTGGACACCACAGAACACATATACCTGGAAACCGACCCCAACATAGTTGGGAAAAGGCTAGGCAGATGATGATGACAAATTCCACAGAGGAAACAATTGTCAGTCAGGCTACAGACAAACGCTATTTTTTCTGCCAATCAATTCTGTACAAAACTCACCGTGAAAACTTAGGTAAAGTTAGAATAGAATAATAGAATAGAATAGAATTTTATTTTGCAAATATGGGTAATACATAATAGTCAATAGTGTAGATCCCTTGGAATGACAGCTCACCTCACCTCAGTAAAGTTTGCACATTGAGATTTTCACAGAATTGATCGGCAGAAAACAAAAGCGTCTATATATCTACAAGATTCTTAGAGCCCAGTGGGTCCAATCTAATCCACGAGTTATGAAATATACAAAATGTATATCCTAAATTCAATTTAAGGTAAAATGGAAAAATATATTCAAATCCAGTGGACAAGAATGCCGTGCCTCAGTGATTTCTGTTTACGTGGCATTCAATTGGCCGTTGGAACGGGTGGTAAATCCTGCACGAAAAAGGTTTTGCTGTACGAAAAAGGTATTCGTTTATTTTGTTTTTACGTGTCTAGTTCACCACCATAAATCAGGTCTAAGGGTTTTCAAAACAAGGTTTTGTTACATTGAAATGGCTACGAATATTTTTTTTCATTCGTATGTATATTTCAAAGTTACATGGGTAAGCAGAACCCCGTTCACGTTTCGAATCGAAATTTATCGGGCCCACAAAATCTCCGCTTTCTAACTCAATTTTCATTGTATTGTGTTTGAATGCGAAGATTTTTTTAAATATAAATTTTATTTTTTTTCATTTATACCTTCTCTTAAGGCGCTAAGATTCTGAGTGGCGTCCGCATACCGGAAGACGTAGCGTCGGAAGGCCTTCCACAAGGTGGATCAATAACCTGATGAAGGCCGCAAGAATCCGCTGGACGTGAAAAGTACAGAACCCGTTTAAGTGGCGATGCTTGGGGGAGGCCTATAGCTATGCCCAGCAGTGGATGTCTTTCAGCTGAAATGAAGATGATGATGTCCTATTCCTCAACCTCATGACTGACCTGGCTTACACGTTTCCGAAGTCCAGATTTTTTATTTAACCCACCATCTACAGCTTTTGTTGTATCTTCGTTTGTTTGTTTAGTTTGTTTTGGATAGGTATCTTCATACATTGAGACCCCACTTTACTTTGGAGAGCATGTAAATCGAAAACCAATCACTGTCGTTATGGGCAATCTGAACTCGACAGTCTGGCACCGATCGAATCTTAGATTATTGGTATCCACCGGTAATATCCGATGTGGAGGTGGAATGGAACCCCTCCTCCTACTCCTTGCTGGATCTGTCTCCTGATTGAGAGCTGTTGATACCGAATCAAATCGATTAATATTGCCATGGGAAAATGTTTACATTTTGCTGTACTTATGTTTTGTAGTCGACATCGATATTCGGCAAGTCCACGATTTTCGATTTTTCGGATTCCCATTTTGTGATATCGGAACGTAGCAGTCTTAGAGTATTATATTATCTGTGGTAGTAGTATGTCTGGACTGCTCATAGTTGTTGCTGTCTCGCTCTTTTGGAGCTAACTTTACAGCGAAGTGTGCCGATAACTTTGGTTTTAGATTAGGTAGATCACTCGAAAATAGATTCTTTAAAACTCGTCGCCAAACTGTTATATTCGTACTAAATTAAACACTTATATTAGATTAAAGTTGCATTTATTCTTATTAGTACTATAACTAAAGGGTTTTACAATATGGCTGATCGGTCGCAAGAGAGCGAGACAGCAACAACTATGAGCAGTCCAGACATACTACTACCACACATAAAATAATACAAAAAAAAGTATCCTAAAAGTTCTAACCTTTTTTTTTGTTTCCGGGGTGGAAAATCCTCATGGATGTCCGCCGGCTTGGGCGGGCGGCGGGGTCTGTCAGACTCTTACTGAGTAAAACCACCCCGGTATTCCATCTCACACCTACGCCGGGGGTTGCGGGAACGTACAATCCTTCCGCAACGTCACTGTTCTAACCTAACGTAACCAATTTGGTCGGGTCGGGATACTGCCCCCTACTGGGCCCTACCTTAGATACTGCGACCAACTTGCTCGCTCGCGCGTTATGAATTACAGTTCTAAACACGGCCCCAGTCGCCTGAGTACTCAAGTATCACCATATAAATCAATGGGACTCATGAAGTGTAGAACAGTAAAAAATTTTTGCAATAAAACTGCTGAAATTAGTAAAGAAATGCTCAACTTTAATTTCATACCATCTCCTTGGATACAAATATCGTAAGGAAATAATGCCCTTATTACTAAATCAAATATATTTCCTCCAACAAATTCCTTCCCTTGAATATTTCTTTTATTCTTCAGGAAATGGCCGCAATATTTCAGTTCTGAACATTAAGGAATATTATGTCGCTTATGTATTTCAAAGAGACATGAATAAAATAAAAAAGGAGCAATGGTGGGCCAGTGGTATCGCTCCCCAGTTACCGAGTTTATAGGCCGTGGGTTCAAACCCAGGCAGGTGGTTTACTTTGTGTAAATAATTTCATCACCACTGCTATCAAAAGAAGGAAGTGAAGAAAGAAAGAAGTGAAGGAAAACACCGTGAGGGAACCGGCTTGTCCTTGAACCAAAAATTCGAAGACGTGACATCTACCAAACCAACCCGCACTAGGCCCGCGTGGTGGATTATGGCCCACTCCCTCTCAGTGAAAGAGGCCTGTCTCAGCAGTGGGAACATTATAATCTGATTAAGCTTATGAATAAAGTAAGGTAAGTATTCGTTCTTTCCCCGCAGCGTCCCCTAACCCCATGCTATTTAGATAACAATATCTTTCATTGGCGTTCACAAAAACAAAGTTTATGGCCCCTAAGTCGTAAAAAAAATCATTTTTGTTATTTTTTTATCTTTGAGGCGAATAAAGCCCCGTCCCACCTGATGACGGGTAGTTACCATCACTCCAAGATATTTTACTTATAGTTATAAATAAAACCGCAGGCGCTGCTAGTTAGCAGCGCCTGCGGTTTTACCCGCATAAGTTTCGGTCCCGTGGGAATATCGGGATAAAAATATTCTATGTGTTAATTCTGGTTATAAACTATCTGTGTACCAAATTTCATCTAAATCCGTTTAGTAGTTATTGCGTGAAGAAGTAACAAACATACAAACACACTCACAAACTTTCGCCTTGGTAATATTAGTGTGATGTCCGCAGCCCGAAGGTTACTCGATTTTTATGAGACAAAATTACATTTCTGCACAATAAGTAAAAAATATATCAATGATTAGAAATATTATGCGTTGTAAGACTTTTGCTACGATACATTTTCTTTTATATTTAGAAAAAACCAGATAACAAAACATAACATCACACCTGTAATCCCCGAAAGGTAAGACAGAGCTGTACCCAGTAAACCGACATTTTCGCCAGTCCAATGTAATATGGGGCGACCCTATATTGCCAACAACAAGATTATTTTCTCAGAAAACCATAACAACAATATTGTCGTCCTCAACCAAAAATATTTCATTTTGATACGCCATCCAAGTACAGTGCGAAATAATATTATTATTCTGTCGAGCTCGAGCGACAAAGAGAAATAATCTTTCATTCATATTCCTTTATGACCTACATAGGCTGACAAGTCTACTTACACAAAATAATAAGCCTTTCAACATTGTCACGCTGACAACACGTTAGGTAGCTACTTGTATACCGATTTATATAATGTTTTGTTTTGCTTTGTTCTTTGTTACCTTTCCAATTTTGCTATCTTGTGTTGTCTTTGTTTTGTGCTGAATTTTCCGTCTTTCTTTTCATTTTTTTGTGTTCTTTACCAAGTATAGGTAAGGACACCGCTTCACTTACACACACACACGATATACTATTAAATGTAGCACACAACTCAATGGTAGCGCCTCAAGTGAGTCCCGCTCAATCCCCTGTGGGGACTAGACGTTCTCTTTGAGTTGTTGTGTACTTACTGATAATTCGGTGATTTTACTCCAAACCCCAAGCCCCTAATAAGTCATCATAGTAAACACCATACTCACTTTGTATGAAAATGTATGCAGGATGGTCTACCATGACTGCGACCTCCGACCACGCTAAGCACGAAACAAATGAACCATGGCAAACCTCTCCTGCACATCCTACGTAGCGGTTCAAATGTGTTACTTGCCTAAAGTACTTTTAACTTTGCCGAATAAACATTTTTCTCTATTTACTTTCGCAGTGGACGGTCGACCGTCCTCTAACAAAATATATTAAAATCACGTAGGCAAGCATTAAATCTCTGAGGCAGTACCTACTGATTTGGTGAAATAGTTAATCTTCGTTATATGTTAGACAATTTGATGCGCAGACAACTCACGATCCTAGCTAATCGGGGTAATTTAATTCCCTTCACGTAGACGTGTAATCTCGTCTGTGTTTATATACCTACATGTTAAAAGGTGCTATGTAATGTATTTAATGCTGACGTTTACTGGTTGTAATGCTGTAATGATAGTTGTAATAGACCGGGAGATGGTGACACATTTTGTGTTTTAAAATAAAAAAAATTTAGAGCCATGTAGCCATGAGCCATGGCCTCTTTTCTGCAACGCTTTTCAAAACTTATGACAGTGGTTTTCATTTTCTTGCGCGATACAGCGGGCACGTCGTAACGCTGAAAATTTCATATAATGTAAGTTCGGCGAGGGATTGCCAGCAAAGTTTAAAGAAACTCTTCGCTAAAGGAAGTTGGATACGACATTTACGACGAAGCACGCTATCAAGTTTTACAGCCTTTGCATAAGGTACTACTCTACTTTGTTCGATGGTACGAACAGTTGGCAGTTTTAAATCTGCTGCGATAGGCGTTTCTTGGTTATAAATCAGTATATATCTGCACATTTTAAATATTAAGGCAGACTAATACGGTAGGTACTTACTAAGTTTATCAAAATTGTTTGCATGAAGCAGTTGATTTTTTTAATAACCGCCGAATAATGTCTACGCTAAGAAGTCTGGAATCATGTGCAGAATTTATGGTAACAGTTTGCGGGTCGATGTTCATTACACCCTGTATTTTATCTTTTTCGGACGTTATATAACATCGAAAAAGAAAGCATACCGAACTAATAAGCAGTTTTATTTTATTTGTAAAGAGAATACACTTATTATGAATTGTCAGCAACTTAGAGGGACTTGTGGCTAAGTAATAACATAAGTACAGCCGCACGCATCGATCGATCAGGTTAAGCTACGCTTGCCGCATTTGGTCCGTGGACGGGTGACCATCTTCACATACCAAGACCCCTCCGTGCCTCGGAAAGTACGTTAAGCCGTTGGTCTTGACTGCCATTCGTAGAGCTTCTTTGATAATCGTTACGGGTTGTTAGAAGCCCGAAAATCTGACAACCAGTCTTAACAAGGAGTATCTTATTACCCGGTAACTGTGTTGTGAAGGTCAGATAAGCAGTCGCTCCATGTAAATACTGGTATTCAGCTGCATCCGGTTAGACTGGAAGCCAACCCCAACATAGTTGGGAAAAGGTTAGGCAGATGATGATGAATTTCAGCAACTTTGCTTCACTTCCGATATTCGTTTCGGAAAAAAAAATTAAGTCTACTGCAGTTATACTGCTATTGTTATTACTGCGGAGATATTTCACTGCACTACATAAAGGTTGAGTATAACCAACCTATAATGTTCCCACACAGGACGGTTCTAGATATAGGTTTATTTGATTGTTATTACGGCGAATAAAACTTCAATCCTTGCGCTGCCAATAACTATTTCTAACAAAAGCCTACCTATATAAAATGATTTCCCAGTCGGCAAAGATGTAAGACATCGTAGAGGGGTTGAACACCCATTTTGAGCCAGGGGTCCATAATACAGCTCAAAAGACAATACATAAGTATTGACAGTTTTCGAGCTTCTTTTAATTCAATAAATAAAAAAAACAACTAGGTATATAATCAAAACGTCTCAAATGGTGTAAGTTTATTATAAGTACCTAAATTTATTGTACACATCCTTCAGAAATAAATGAAAAGCTCATAAAATCCGTTGTGTAGTTTAGAAGAACAACGTGGTCACACAAAAATATACGAAAAGTGACTTTAATTTATAATATAGAAGTTTATATGATCATAAATTCATAATGCTTTAGCGCCACATGCGAACTACGTGTCATACTGACGTTACGCAAAATCCTGCATCTCGCAAGCAAAGTTTACCGCTTAACTAGCATATATGAATTATCGGGCAGTTGCCCGCCAGACACGACACCCGTCTGGTCTGAGGGTCCTCTCTTTTCTATGGAGGATTAGTGAACTTTACACCCTATTTCTCATACCTCTATAATGAAGTGCTGATTCATATTATAAATTCATCTTGACACAAAGACAAGATTTCTACCTCCTAGAGTGTCAGTGTAAGTGAAGCTGTAATCTGAGAAACTTGCACTACTTAGTTACTATAATATTCTACAAGACAGAAAATAATTGAAAAGTCAAAAGTAAGGCTCACTCAATTCTGTAAGACAACTTTAAGTAGACACTACCCTTTTACTTAGCTGTGGAAACTTTTAATTGGTTTTCTTTTACGATTTAATGTACAGACGCCAGCACATCATGCTACTACAATCTGTCAAATTTCTTTAATAGATTTTCAACTTTATCGCTAAAGCGTAAGGTTCAAAGTTGATTGGGAAAATTTTACGTTTTGGGTAGCTTGATGTGCTGGGGTCTGTACTGTCTTACTTAGCGGTATTTCAGCTGCAAATGCTGTGTTGCAAATGGGTCTTTGAAAAAACTGTTCACATTTTAAAGTTTTTTCTTCAAGAGAAAAAGCCTTGTTATGGTATAATAGGTCATGTTGGAGAAATATACTTGACCGCGGCTGTAACACCTAACATAATGATGATGTTCCATTCAGTAAGAATATTTGCGAATGAATAGCACGATTTGAAAGATCAAAAGGTTGCCTGCACAGATATAGATAGACTAATCCATTGCTTTATATGTCCGAAAAATATTTCTACTGAACAACGGAAATAACGCAATGAATGTTGTTGAACTTTCAAAATAAAAGCCATTGTTACTTATTGCGTGTTACGCAATTACCCCGCGGGCTAAGGCCCAGCCGCGGCCATCTGTTATTTGGTTAAAAACAGTGTTACCAACAAATAAAAACACAAAAGATATTAAAAGTTGAACTAATGTTTTTGAAACACAACAATATCAATTTAAAAGCTACGAACTATCTGTAATGGCATCGCATTTTCAGATATTACTGAATAAAATATCCATTAATTATCCTCAGACTTTATAGCATTATTGAACTTTGGATGGTAATTAAACTAATAAATACTTTTTAAGCATGAATAATGGTATTAAAAGTAAATTTGGAATCGCCAACACGTCTTGAGCAATTATGGTGATCAATGCTCCTACTTTCTCTGTATAAGAAGGGGCCTTTACCCTGCAGTGGAGCAGTGGTGGCCCAGTGGTAACGGACACGTCTTACGAGTTGTAGGTCGAAGGTTCGAACCCAGTCAGGCACTTTGTGTAGGTTATTTCAACACCACTGCTCTCAAAACAGTGAAGGAAAACATCGTGAGGAAACCGGCATGTCCTAGAACCAAAAATTCGAAGACATGTGACATCCACCAACCCGCACTGGGTCCGCGTGGTGGATCATGGCCAACTCCCTCTCACTGAGAGGAGGCCTGTGTCCCAGCAGTGGGAACATTATAGACTGATGATGATGATGATGATGATGGGGCAATAACAGGCTAGTACTTATAATTTAATTGTATTAATGGTACATAACTAATGCAATTAATAACCCGTTGGTTTAAACTAATTGATGAATAGTGCGCAATAGATTAAAGACGCTTAAAGAGGCTTAAACATCAGCATAAGTCCAATTATAGACAAAGCAATTAAAGCTACAAATATTTAGTTAACAATGGTTGGATCTCATGCGAATAATTTTATTAGCAGAAATAATTACTTGGCACTAATAAATGCTTACGATGCGGACCCAGACAGACACTTCATCTTGTGCTCTAAAAACGGTGAAGGAAAACATCGTGAGGAAAACCGGCGTGTCCCTGAACCGAAAATTCGAAGACGTGATATCCACCAAAACCGCGGCCTGGACTGGGCCTGTGTGTTGGATTACAGTCAGGATCTCACAGAGAGGAGGCTTGTGTCCCAGCATTGGGAACAGGCTAATTATGCAATCGATGCTGGTTGGCTATTAATTTCGACTTTGAAGGCAATTGAGATTTATGTATATTATTCTGTGTTTCTAATCAATAGAAGATTAGCTTGCGTATAGTGTTTCGTGATAATGCATAATTACGAGTACTCGTATAGTTTTAATAGCTCAATTTGTTTTTTATATGTTACATTACGATGCATTCGCCAGCTATGTTACAATTTATGAACATATTTATTGTATTTGTCTGTTACTTTTATGATAAATTTTAAGGTCTAAAACTTAAAAACTCTACACAATAATTCTGTAGTGTTGCCAAATATTTTTTTATTACGAAGGCGTAAAAAATTGTGTGTTCGGCATTTCGCACTGGCGGCTTTTATCAACTTTTTGCTCTCACACTCGCTTTTTGTTGTCTATTACGATAGAGTGTAAAAGCATATAGTATAGACCTATACATAAAAACTACTCGTATCTAAAAACTCATAAGTTTGCCTAGCAAGAGTAATAGCTGAAATAAAACGCTGGAAGTTATGACACATAGGCTGCCCTGGAGAATTTATTGCTGTATCTAAGCCTTTTTCAAATAGACTTTACAGCGTTGAAAATCCCGGCAAATATACAAATCTCGTTTTGCAAACACGCTCGGGGCTTAGTGCTCTATATCGTCAAAGACAATATCAAACACATTTGAATCTCATATACTATTTAATATTCATTGCCTCGGCGCCAAAACTGTCAGCAAACCTAATTATTAGGTCTTGCTCGGATTTCGTATTCCTCTCACGTCTGTAATATTACCCTAACGACGATCGAAGGAGCCTTAAATGGAGGATACATTGTATCTAAATCTCCAAATACACCATAAAACAGAATGGACGGTTAAACTGAACATGTTTTACAGCTCTCTCGCCCCCAGGGGTAATGAAATATGCAAGTGTTGCCGCTAAAAACTTTCTAGAACATAACTTTACTGTGAAAAGTTAACTCAATTTCCGAATCGAAACATCTTTTGAAACATGAATATTGCTTTGACGTTTATCTTGATGAATTTTTAGACAATTTTACTTTGTGTCACACAGAATTTTTAGTCCTGTGTCTGTGTCCCATTTTTTCCCTGAGGGGTACCCGGCTCTGAAGCTGTAAATGCAATCAAGTTCAAACACATGTAAGAATCACTGAAATAAAACAAATGACTACATTCTCATTGACTGGTTTGAAAAAAAAAAAGCTGTAGAAAAAAACAAAGATCTAAAGCAAAGACATTAAATTATTTACTTCACTAAGGGCTGATTTTTCAATCATCTGATAACTTTATTCGAGGAATAATTTTGAAATTATGACAGTTATTTCATACAAAAACTGTCAAACGTCAATTTTATTCCTCGAATAAGAGTTATCTGGTGATGGAAAAATCAGCCCTAAACCTCTTTGATCTAAAGTGAATTCAAAACCTGTCACTGCATGTACTAAAAAAGGTGATTCCACACAAAGCGAGCAATTTCATTTGGCAGTTGAAAAATAACAGCATTTTTCGTATCATCAATCTTCCAGACTCCCATCTGGTCTCTCATCTTAGAGCTCGATACTTTTTGCAAGAAGCTATAATGGTGATTGAAGACGAGGCGTGTACGTGGAACCCTAAGCGATTCTTAAGCAATGCAGTGAAAAGAATAATGCATCACTCATGCTCTATCTATTTTAGATCAACGGTTCCTTTACTGATGAGAAATTGGGTGCTTAGAGGTTAAAGCTGTCCGTTTTCATTTTGCTTTCAAGTCTCCTAAGATTAACAAATTATGTTCGCTGGATAATAACTCTTAATGGAGGGCTCTTACCCGCTAAGCGATGAACAGATATACCTACAATTTACACCTCTTCATTCTCTCAAATTTCTCGAGTCGACCTCAATCGATCGGTTGGATAAAAATGTAGGTCCTGTAACAGCTTTTTTTTGCTAAGTTGTCAGTTATTCAGGTCAGGATTTACTCCGTGTCTGATTAATGGCTATGTGGGGTTGATTTACGAGAGGATTAACTTTAAGGTTACCCGGATAGGTAGCGCGTAAAAATGTGCCCCGTTTACTAAGAGAGGCCAATATCAATGTGGCCCACTTAATGCCGAAAAATCTTACTCATCATCATCTGCCTAGCCTTTTCCCAACGATTTTGAATATTTGAATGTTTGTTAATCAATAGTGTCTTAACAGCTGAACGGATTTGGATGTTTGGCACATGATTAGACCATGACATTGAGTAAGGACATAGGATATTTTTATTTTATCCCCGTAGTACGTTCCTGTGGGATGTTTTGAGACCTTTACGCGGGCGAAGACACGGGCAAAAGCTAGTAATATTAAAAATAAAACGAGTCGCGGGCGTCAGCTACTGAAGAATCTTTAAAGGCGTTGATTTTCATTTGGTTTTAATTCTTTGTCCCAGCTGCTCGACGGCGATGCTGTGCGCGGCCATCATGACAGAGCATTGGGAGCACGTGGTGTGGGAGCACGCCGCTCTGGCCGCGCTTGCCAACGCTTCCAACACGGCGCTGCAGTGGCTGCTCGACGCGAAAGTCGCCAAGGTAACTGACATACATACCTGTACAAGAATCTATTGGCGCGTGGCCAAAATCGAAACTAACGCCGCCATCTTGTTTTTTCAATACATTTCACAGACAATTGCCATAAATGTGTACCTACAGCGCCCCCCTGTCAAACTCATTCGAGGGCCAAAAGATCCTGGTAGCTCATGGTTGCGACAGGACAAGGCACTCCATCAGTAAAGTTTGAAATCACAATCTTGAAAGTTTTGCGCAACGGAGTTCAAAATGCAAAACAAAAAAAACTATCAAAGAAACTTACAGTGGAGTCATTTTAATAGGTAACATTTGACGTCTGTCAGTTTTATCCTCATAGTGAGGTGACCTGCTTATAAACATCGATTAAAGTGAATGAATCGATACGGACTTGAAACATATGCGAATTTTAAAAATCATCAGATGAATCCCTGTCCCATTATTATTATTTTTTTCGTAAATTTAAGGAGCAAAATAAGACAAGTACACAATTTAACAAAAAAATTGCATTTATTCAGTTGAACTATCAGAACTGTTAAAAGTATTGTCATCTTCATCACTGCTGTCAGCACTCAGAGATATTATTAATTATTAATTTATGGTGATATTTCTTCACAAGTCATCATTGCATTCGATGCTACTTATCAGCTTTCGATTTTTAGAGTAACATCCCTAGTGTTTAAAAAGAAAAATGGTTAACTGACGTAACCTTGTAACGACGTTCAGTTCATTAGATCAGAAATTGTTTATTATGTTTAGAATGGTTTATTAATGAAAGCAAATCGTAAAATTACTCGTATCGGTCATTATTACAATAAATATGTAATCGTAATTGAAAAAAGGTAAGCAATTGTGCAGTTCTAACAAAACGAAAAAATATGTTATTTTATGCCCG
Organism: Luperina testacea; assembly: GCA_927399505.1. Lineage (NCBI taxonomy): Eukaryota > Metazoa > Arthropoda > Insecta > Lepidoptera > Noctuidae > Luperina > Luperina testacea. The sequence continues at coordinate 6,355,249 of OV656763.1, read as the reverse complement.
CCGTTACAAGGTTACGTTGTTGAATATTTGATGAATTGTCAAATGTTACCTATTAAAATGACTCCACTTTAGTTCCATAACTCGTAGCTCAGCTACGGATTGCTACGAAGCGTAGCACGTAGCTCTCTACGAGTTTTATTCGTAGCAACTAACGTAGCGACGCTTTATAGCTACGTAAGACTTTAAAGTCTTCATACATTAGGAATCTAATCTGAAATTCTGAAGCAGCTTTCCTGGTCCGCTCTCGAGGAACAGGAAAATATCAGCTTTCAACAAGCGTTCCGTCCGATTTTAGACAGCTCCGGAAGAGGCAACTTCAACAGAACGAGGTTGAATAAATGCAATCAACTTTTTTAAAAATTCTATGACGTTGCTTTAACTTAACATTATATACCAAACTAGGTACTACCGTAATTCCAAGTATAAAAAAAACAATTAACAATACAAAAAAAAATTGCGCAGTCACCATAATAATGGAAGTTTTGCATGACAAACATATATTTCAAACAAAAAAGGTCCCGACAATCCCAAGGTCAAAAATCTTGAAATAAATTGGTAAAGTTTAAATTAATGTTGGGCTCCTTCGAAGTTAGCAGTACACAGTAGGTTGCATTATTAATCGGGATTCCAGTTGACAATGGCGGAAAGTTCCAGCAGACAGCTGTGACTCACATCACTGATGTTATTTCCCATGAGGCAGACTTTGTGGTAATTGGAATTGTTTGTAGGTACTAGGTAGGTATACCGGATAGCGTGCAGTAGGAAATACCAATAATTATTCAGGGTTGACTGCGTTGACTCTCTGATACATACCATCCGTAGTACTCTGCCCATTCCATCAAAAAGTTAGGATTTCATAAAAAGGTGTCTTTACAACTCTATATTTTCTATTGATACACCTATATCAACTATAAGAGTAGGGGAAGATTAAAGAAACGACGGTTAGACTGAGTGAATGATGATATGGTTAGAAACGGGGCGACTACCCAGATGACGACTAATGACGAGGAGAATAATGATACCTAATGTCTGTTAAACAAATATCAACTTTATTTCAATGTTAATTAAGTTGATTTCAGAGTGACTAGCACTATTGAAAAAGTTATAAAAATGTTTGAAGTTGAACTGAACTTTATTCTGTAGGAATTAAAGTTACTTTTCCATAAACTCATATTTGTTTACATTTCTGGCAAATAAGTCGCGAATGCAGATTATATCAACTGTAAGTACAAAACATTACGCCTATAGGTATTATCAAAAGAGGTAGGCAGAAGTGGGCTTCTGTGCTCCTGAAATACATTAACTCAAACCTAGCTCTGGAGTCAGGGTTTCAAATTATTTCTGTAGGTAATGTGCAATTTATCTCAACAAAGAATTTATTTAAAAAACATGATTACTTGTTTACATTTCGCCACTTGCGCTGTTAATAAAATTGTTCACCTTAAGAGCGATGAGCGAAAATGTTTTTCACATTTATTAAATCAAATATGAAATATTAATGCACGTCGACATAAACTGTCTGAAACAGATTTACCTCTTCAACGTGAACATTCAATTTAAAAACGTTCGAAGTTGTAAAAGCTGCAAAAACTAATGAAAATTACAATAAAGCTGCCTACGTGAAATTATCGTCACAGAATCGTATCACTTGTTTGTTTTTTATACTCTTTTTAATTCAATTGTCAGTGATTTTCGCTAGAAAAATTTAAGGATAAATTTATAAAAACAATATGTATGTGTTGTATGTTTATTTGTGTGTGTATAGGGGTATGTTTACGAGTGTGGGTGTGTGTGTGTGTGTGTGTGTGTGTGAGTGTGGGGGTGTGTATGCGAGTTTCTGTGTGTGTGTGTGTGTGTGTATATGTGTATATACTTATCCTTCATAGGTGAAATTATTTTATTTTTACTGTTTTGCTTTCCGCCCTTCACGTAATCACCTTTTTAAAAAAAGTATTTATGTAATCACCTTACGTAAAAAACACATTTTTTTAAGGACAGGCGAAAATGTGGAGAGGAAAATCTGTTTATTTATGTATAAAGTATAAAGATAAGATAATTCAGACCTCACTTTATGTTCTCGTACAAACAAGAAGTACATACCTCACTACAAAGTACACACATATACTTAAAAGTAAAAAAAAAATGTAGAACCAGTGTAAATACAGATAGTTGGTAGTCTTCAGTGGGTCACAAGACTTGCTTCAAATTGGGTCAGGAGAGCCAGTTATCCGGGTCCCGCATTTACTCTATTCTATTCTTTTATATCTTCGTCTGAGTTGGGAAGTTAGTCTCGTTTGTCTCTTTCCGGTGACATTCAAAGAATTGATGGCTTCGTCCATCGCTCATGATGACCTTTTTTTATTAAAAACGTGCTTCTTAGACCACCCCTTTACTTAACTCCGAATCCTCTTTTTATTTAGGGACTTTTGCAGTGCTTAAAACTTTACAATAGGTACAATAGGTAGGGAAAACGAAGTTCTTTTTTACAACCCTGTATTATTTAACTTAGGCACTAAAACATAACCTTTACAGCCAAATTTAACATCAATACTCCGCTGTTATAAGATCAGGTTTACAATCAAAATTCAAACTAGGTACTTTTAATAAACTTCAGCTTCCAAAAACGAGCTACTTACGAAGAAGATTTTACTCGAAAACACTGAAGAATATAAGGCTTAGGGTAAAATTTAATCTGCAAAACAAACTTAATGAAACTTTACGCTGCTCTTACATAATAAATAGAAAAGTTCTCGTAAAGTTTTCGTGATATTGAAGGTACATAATTCTAATTTTCGTTATCTGTGTGTCGGCCGCCCTTGAATTTATAGGCTCGAGTGAAATTAATGGACGTTTTAGGGAAATTCTAATATTTTGAAACACTACAAACTTCCCCATTTTCATCGTCAGCGGAATGATAAATTACCCTTAATTTTGTAGAAAGAAATGTGAGGTGAGGTTTCTTATTATATTATATATTATAAGCCTTACTACAGGACAAAGGCCTCCCTTCCCTCTTTCCACTTTTCCCGGTCTACTGCGATTGTGGGCCAATCCTTTAAGAATGCTGCCTTAGAATCCTGGAAACTTGCTGTCGCAATAGTTGATGTAGACATGTTTGCAACCCCACTATTAGTAGAAAACTTACTACAGTCACCTTGACGGATTTTTATTTCTCACGCGATGTGAGTAAATAAGCCCATTAAGTCGCAAAATATTTTTTGTCGAATTAACTACGCCAACATGTTTATGGATGAAATAAAAATATATTTCAGGCTACTGAAAAAACTGTATAAAAATTACTTCGAAGAATTAGGTCACTGAAACTACTGATCTGCGACTTTACCTACTCCAAAACTTAGTCTGGTTAACTGGAGACTTGCCGATCTAAGTAAGCTGGAAGACGCTTGAAGTGAGCTGTCAATAGTTTCAATCCCTAGTATCAGGTGGAATGACAATTCAAGCTCACATCACCTAAGTTTTCACGGTGGGATTATAAACGAGCTGGAAAATAATATGCCACCTTTTTCTCACCCGCCGTTATTTGTTTCTTAGGCGTTGTATCTTGATATTTGTGTCTGCAATTACGTCAAAAGGCGGGGTGGTAGCTTTTGTCAGGCAACAACAACATAAAGCGATCACTGATTTGTCTGCCAAGCAATTTTCTTTTTCAAACATATTTTATAGCCTTGCATATGAAGGCCAAAGCTTAGAAAATTGAAATCGATACCCAGTTCGAATGCGGTGCTCCTGACCAAACCATGTACCATATGTTAGACTGTCCAAAGTGTCCATACACCTACACTTCTGAGGACTTTGGCATGACCACATACTAGGGCCGATGCATTTAACAAAACACATGTATTTATGGCCAGACAAGTCCTGAAATGAAGACCGCGTATCGGAAGCGTAGCGTGTGACGCCCCCCCCGGCTAGATCGACCGACGACCTTAAAAGGTGGCAGACTGGATGCGGAAGGCAGTGTTTGTGGCAGTGAGTGGCGCAGCCTGGAAGACCAAGCTGCACCAAACTCTGCCTTCCGCCTATGTCCAGCAGTGGACTGTGAGGCTGATTTGATTGATTGATGTATTTACCAACGACTCGAATAGGAGAAGAAGATTGAATATTTTCTATTCTTTGCAAAGAGAACATACTTTCAGAGATAGCCAAAAACTTTACTACAGTCCCAACCCAACTCAATGTCTCACTGTCTCAGGCAAAATTCTCCGACAAAATTCGAGACACATCTCGCCATTGTAATATTTACAATAAGTAACACTTAAAATTTATTTATTCTCCCTTGAGCCACACAACGCGTTTACAATGACAGTTACTTACTTACCGTAATAAATTCGGTGACTTTCATTATCTTATATTCTAATTAAGGGCAGACTAGTTGGCCTCAATCTCTCTTATATTTTATGTGATCCTTGAAAATAGCTTTACGACTTTCTACTACACTTTAAAGCTGTTATTAGACCCGCTCATATAGTAGAATGTTATGATATGCCGTTAATGGCGTCATGTTAGCAGCTTGCAAAACGCTTTGTAAGATAAATGTCCTAGAGACGGCGCCCGCTTAGACTTCAAGGGCTGTAAGCCCTCGAAGTAGGACCTAAACACAAAAAACGCAAGTTTTAGAAACAATAAAAGTATATGATCGACTACAGTAAACAAAACAGAAAAATATATGATATTCTTTAGGATATATGAGATAGATAATTTGTTGAAAACATAATGCAACTAATTTGATACGATAGAAAAGTCATAAAGATACCTCTAAAAACTTTCTTTTTACAATAAGTAAAAACCATACTATTAGAGACATACAATCATTCTGATTTTTTGTCAACAAGCAACATACTAAAATACTAGTGTTTTAATTTATTAGTCCAAACAATACATTTTTTTAATTAAATAATTGCTTCATATTTTGCAATAAATTACCAGCGTTGTGTCATCGCGCTTCTCTTTCGTTTCTTTGCAGTCCGACAGTGACCGCGCTTTAGCTCATGTAAGCCCCCTTAAACCACTTTTAAGTTTTACTAATTGCGTAGAACACTATCAGTAGCAATGGCTTTCATTTTGATAGTTCAACAACATTCATTACGTTATTTACGTTGTTGAGCTGACAAATTTTTCGAACATTATTAAGGAATGGATTAGCAATATCCTTCAACGTCATTCAGATTGCAAGTGTGTTACGCAATTAGGGTACCTACAGTTGGTACAGTTTTCTAAAAGGAAATATCGAAGTCGTAATCATGTAAAGGTAAATATTACGTACTGCGCGTTATTTTGGAGCCTTTCATATATTTTTATTCATCATGGACTTCGACGAATCGATCTACACCTACGTATATAGGTGACGTCCCTTTCATCATTCCATTTTCGCACCAACCCTTTTTCCCGGAAAATAAATTTGATAATGGGTGAAAATTTTATTCATATCACATTTTCCATTGTGTCGTAAATGGTATCAATCTTGTCGATCACAAAAATGTATAGGTTACTGACATGACTTTATTAATATTGAATCAAAACGAAACGAATGAAAAGCAAGTCCTTTCAGAAAAAAAGCTATTTAAAATCATAACATTGAAGCAAACAACCTTTCAGATTAAATGAAACCGTTCAAACTTGTTTGTGGTTTAGAACTACCCGAACTACCAAAATAATATTTCAACCACAAACCGAGTGCTGCGTCAATACATTTTAAAATCAAAGAACGTTTAGTTTTTTGCTCTAGTAATAAAATGGAAATGTGGAACTGATCTTCTAAAAGCTTTTTGTGCTTCTTGTGATGGACACTTTTTTCAAATTAAAATGAACTTCTATCTCAAAAGAGGCGCTCGTTGCTAAGTAATAATAGCCGCACGGGTCAACCGATCTGGTTAAGCTACGCTTACCGCGGTCAGGCCGTGGATAGGTGACCATCTTTACATACCACGACCCCTCCGAGCCTCGGAAAGCACGTCAAGCTGTTTGTCCCGGCTGTCTTTCGTGGATCTTTGACAGCCGTTACGGTTCGTCAGAAACCCGAAAGTCTAACAGCCAGTCTTACCAAGGGGTATCGTGTTACCCAGTAACTGGGTTGTGGAGGCCAGTTACGCAGTCGCTCCACAAAAAATATTGCTATTCAGCTGCATCCGGTTAGATTGGAAGCCGACCCCAAAAATAATTGAGAAAAGGCTAGGCAGATGATGAACTTCTATCTCGAAAGCGGCCGGCGAGCGCTACATCCAAGTCGGTCGCAGTTACATGGCTATTTAGTATTTTTAGGGCCCCAAAATAGGAATTATTTGAGGTTCACAGAAAGAGGCGCAAATCCCAGTCCCGTATGCAAAATACTCGCATTGACGTGGAGTTGCGGACACCAGCTCGTATTACCTATTAAGAGGCGCAATCATTTTAATAAAGTGTTCAATAATATTTTTAGGAACGCAAAATGGGAATTATTAGAGGTTCAATCAAATACATTCCGCAATAAAACTGGCGAGTTCGTCAATAGTTACCTAAAGTTAAAATGTCAAAACTGTTTTAAACTAAATGGCCTGTTTTAAACTAATGTCACCTTGAACGTGGGTGTTTTGACGCGAGGTTACCGGCTTGTGTCTAATTTCGCAGACACAGATCGATCATTAACGGCTTACATCACTTTGCCTTTAGCTTCAGTAAATACTCGTATATTTTAGTTAGAGCTTAGACATGAATGATGACTAGTGAATACCTACTGGCGTTGTTGCATACTTTTTTTGAGACAATATTATGCCTAGTGGCAAAATAATATTTTAGGCATAGTTGATTGATGAATAGTAAGCTTTATCTTAGAAGCTTCCTCCAGACTTTAGCGATCACATTCGTTTCTTTTTGACAGTGCAACATCATTCATTGCGTTATTTACGTTGTTCAGCAGACAAATTTTTCGAGCATATGAACCAATGGATTAACTAGAATTGGTTCATATCCTTTGAATTATTCATATTGAGATTGATAGTGTGTTACGCAATTAAGGCGTTGTTTCTCAAGCAATTGAAATCTGAAGCTCTAAAAAAATAAGTTTATAAACTTATGCCCACAGGTCGCATGCTACCATAGCTTATAACTACAGCGGCATGCGATCACGGGAAGGTACTTTCTTGTTTCATCCTTTTCAGTAGTCGGGTTTTAGTTTTTAAACAATTTTTTTTTCATACATTTTACTTTTTTTTAGTTTTTCTTTTTATCTTGGATTTTGATTTTGACCTCGCCATCGGTTTCAGCACCTTAGAAAACCACGAATTTGACACCCATGACTAAAAATTTGAAACTTTACACACCCGCCATCTTGGATTTTCATTTTGACCTCGCCATCGGTTTCAGCACCCTAGAAAACCACGAAATCGACACCCATGATGAAATATGCGCGTTCGCACACAGCTCGGGGCACCAGAGAGTACTTGGAGAAAACATTTGTATTGCCGTGGCCTCAAATCCCATCGAGCACGCATGAGAAATTAAAAAAAATCCCTCATACAATATAATACCTCATATAATACCTCATTAATACCTCATATAATACCTCATTTGTCAAATTATTATAAGTATTTATGAAGTTATGAGGGAACATACATACATATATACATACCGGTCAAAATCATAACCCTCCTTTTTGCTTCGCCGTAGTCGGATAAAAAGGTGAAACAACTTGCAATTTCAGGCAGGACAATCGATTCTCTAATAATTCATATTGTATCAAAACATCACGTCTTTATTCACCGAAGAGTTAATAGGGGTGTACCTACTTGTAGTTCACACGCGTTATATTTAGGTCCCATCGTTATAGGGGGCGAGTATGTTTCCATCAAACTTACAAGGGGCTTACAGGACCTAAACACAAAAAAACGCAAGTTTTACAAATAATAAAAGCATATGATCGACTACAGTAATCAAAATCAGAAAAATATATGATATTCTTCAGGATATATGCTAGGTAGATAAAGTGTTGAAAACATAATACAACTAATATGATTCGACAGAAAAAAATCATGAAGATACCTCTAAAAACTTTCTTTTTACAATAAAAACCATACTAATATACAGACAATCACTCTGATTTATATATGTATTTAATTTTTTAGTCCAAACAATAGATTTTTTGTAATTAAATAATTGCTTCATATTTTGCAATAAATTTCCAGCGTTGTTACATCGCGTTTCTCTTTCTTTTCTATGCAGTCCGACAGTGACCGCGCTTTAGGTAATGTAAGCCCCTTAAACTCAAATTCTTATAAGCCCGTTTTCGAGAACGATTTTCAAGTTATTTTTAGTCGCCTACGCGGCTCCAACCGAACGAAGACCCATCACTTCAACTCCTACCGTAAACACGACTGAACATTTGATCAAACATTCACAATGAACATATTATGTTCACGGATTTCTTGTTCACGTCATTGAATGACGTCACCAAGGTTCAACGTACGTTCTTGATTACCCACGTACGTATCAGCGTAACTGGAGCGAAGGGGTCAGAACAGCTCTCAAACATAAACCAGCTTCCCATTTTATTTCCTACAATACTTTACCAAAGAAAATAGTTTTAATACAATCTACTTAACTACCCAGGAGGTATGAAACTTAATGTAGCTTAGAGCCTGCAAATGGGTTCAACATTATATATAGACAAAATAGGTTACTCATTATTGAAAATTAAACAAAAGCATAGTTTAGTGCGCACCTAATATACGTACATTTTAATCAACGTGAGTTTAAGCTCTGCGGGGAATGTCCTGAACTTAGATTACCGTAATTTGTCTAGTTAGGTATTCGTATAATATCTATGTACAGACGCCAGCACATCAAGCTACCCGAAACTGTCAAATTTTCCCAATTAACTTTGAACCTTATGCTTTAGCGATAAAGTTGAAAATCTATTAAAGAAATTTGACAGATTGTAGTAGCTTGATGTGCTGGCGTGTGTACCTACAAGAACCTTAAGGGATACGACAGCACCATCGTGCGAGCAAGACAAAGAATAACCACGAAGTAAATACACAGAGGAGATGGTGTAGCCGAATTTTCTATAGAACATTGCGTGACACTTTTCAGGGCAAAGTTCTGTCCACTTGTAGCCAAGAAGCACCCATGAAAAGGAATAACTTTTAGTATGGATACGAGAGAAACTTAAAAATTCAAAAGAAACTGAGACATAAAAGAACAAGAATAATGTACCCATGATTTTTAATATCTTGATTTAAAAGAGTATCCTTGGAGTTTCCCGCCCGTTCTTCTCCATAGAGATCTACGTTTTGGAATGGGCAACTAGCTTCGACTTTCTTACTAACTGACCGAATCTTTGACAATTCAAAAGTGCCTGTAAATGTTTAAATTGAAATAAATGCTTTGAGTTTGAGACTTTCCTCCAGTTTAGTAGAATAAGCAAATTGAGCAAGGACACCGACTTTTCCATTCAAAAACGAAATTGTTACTCCAATCGTCTTGGACGTAAAAATTACAGGCTTTCTCAAGTTTTACATAATAAAAATTCAGAACTTTACGACATCTCTTTCGTTTTATCTTTTGTGCTGCCAGAGCAAAGTGCACACCAGCATACAAATATGATAATAACACAAATTGCGTGTAGGTAAAGTTCATACAAAATTCAATAGAAATTGGACGTAGGTGGCAAAATTTATGTATGAGGTTGTTAGAAAACTCTGCCTTAGACGTGTTCAAATTGAATAGTGGAGGAAGTGTGAGACTATAAATATATGAAGTGTTCCCCGTTTTATCGTAGCCAATTTCAGACCACAATAAACGGGATGGTTAGTTTAACTGCTCGACCTGTCCAATCGCCAGGTGAGAGACGAAGGCACTTGCCAAAACAATAAAAACTTTCTAATAGATAAACTACCTAACTAGATATTTTTCTCGAAAATGTTGTGAGGTACTTTAATACACGTGTAAACGAATTTAATTATTTTGCGACGAAAAAAAGTAAGAGGTTCTTAAGTCGACAGGTTTAATTTTTTGTTTCAACAACAATATTCTTGACAATATTTTACACAATATCATAAATATTTATGAACACGCGATAAATAAAAAAGGAAATATTATGAACTGTACTGTGTAAGCAACATTTAATTAAAGAAAATGAAGGACATATTTCAATAGGTAAAAAACATTTGGTCAGACAACCTAGTTGTTTATTCAGTACCTAAAGCTAGGCAATTTGGAGCTGATGTATCTACATAATCGCTTCTACAAATTGTACTGTTTTGATGTACCTATGTATAATAATTAAATGTCCCTTTATTGCTTTATCCATATTTCAATTATACGGTACTAATTAATACATACCAGGCCACTCAGAAAGTATTGCGAAAAAAAGTTTTTATGTATGAGAGACTGGCCAGTTATATCTATTAGTCCAATATTATTAGTCTATTTTGAAAATATGATTAATAAAAAAGTAAAAATATGTACGTTCTAATTTCAAAATTTCCCTCCACATTGTTTGCGAGCTAATTTAAAAAACTGGATCTGCGCCGGGAACATTTTCGCGCTATGATTTTTTACGATTTCAAAAACCGGACGAATCGGACGATCGACTTCAAATGGCATTCATAGATGAAGGCCCTTCTAAGGCAACCGTGTATCGTTGGTATAACGAATTCAAGCGCGGTCGATTAACTTTGGGGGATGAAGAAAGAAGTTGTCGCCCTTTGACGGCTGTTGCGGAAGAAAACGTGCTAGCAGTGAAAAATTTAATCCAAGACAATAAGCCAGTTACGTATCAAGAGATTCAGCACATACTGCAGGTTGGATCGGTAAGCCTACACGTGTATCTTCGCGTGAGGAGGATAGTTTCAGGCTGGGTGCCGCACAACCTCACTGATGCTCAGAAGCAGGCCCGGGTGGAATGGTGCCGTGATATGATAAACAAATTAGAAGCAAGCTCGTCAAGGCGCGTTTACGACATCATTACAGGTGATGAGTCTTGGATTTATCAATACGACCCAGAAACGAAGCGCCACTCGACGGTTTGGGTGTTTCAAAACGAATCAACGTCTACCAAAGTGAAGCGGTCTAGAAGCGGGGGGGGGGGGAGATTTTGATCACGAATTTTTTCAATTTGACTGGCTACTTGGTGTCAATTCCTATACGGAACCAAAGAGGCATCAACGCTGAATGGTATACCTACTACCAAATGCTTGGCAGAAGTTTTCTCTGTTGTGAGCAACAAGCGACCAAACACAGGGCTCCGTAGGCTACTGTTCCACCACGACAACGCGCCTGCACACAACGCGCTCAAAACGAGGGACTTCCTGGACAGCACGCCGGTCAAACTCCTAGGTCACCCTCCTTACAGCCCTGACCTAGCACCGTGTGACTTCTTTTTATCCCGAAAATAAAAAATCTGCTGAAAGGGATACAATTTTCGTCGCCGGAAGATGCACAGTATTGCCGAGTGTCATAGGTTATTTTATGGTAAACCCAAAAATTTCACGCGGACAAAGTCGGGAGCAAAATTTTGTCAAAAACATAGTTACGAATACAAATTGGACGAGTTTTTCGTTTCAATTTTAAAGTTCGTTACCATTATTTTATTTCTTTTTCTATTTGCATTCAAAATGTGATTTGTTTTTATTTTTTCTGGAAGCTAAAGTGGCTTTGCTAGTAAATGTTTTTTAAGGAAGGAAGGGAGGAAAAGGTTTTCCTGCTCTAAATCATATCTCAGCGCAGGGAACCGTTTCCCCGACAACATTTGCAGGGATTGTTAGTGGTTTCTCTTTGGTATTGCCATTACACTTTGTGTCTGTGACAATATTTTTCAAACTTATGTTTCAAATTAATATTATTTCAAGTTAAACAAATATCAACTTTATTTTAATGGTAATTAAGTTGATTTCAGAGTGTCGAGTGACTAGTACTATTGAAAAAGTTATAAAAATGTTTGAAATTGTAGCGTAAACTGAACTTTATAGTGTAGGATTTAAAGTTATTTTTCCATAAACTCATATTTGTTTAGATTTTTGGCAAATAAATCGCGAATGCAGATTACATTACATTTTATCCTGTAACAGTGTGCCCAATGGGATTCACCATCGGCAAAATGACGTCAAACTTCCATACAAACTTAATCCCCTATTTAGCCCCTTTCAACGTTAAATTTTCAAAAATCATTCCTAGTCCTCACTTTTGCTATATAGAAAATCTTGTGCAAAATTTCATGCTTCTAGACCCAGCGGTTTGGGCTATGCGTTGCCTGTCACTACTCTCAAAACGGTGAAGGAAAACATCGTGAGGAAACCGGCATGTCCTAGAACCAAAAATTCAAAGACATGTGACATCTACCAACCCGCACTGCGCCCGCATGATCATAATCTGATCATGCGGGCGCAGCTTATACTGATCATAATCTGATCGTACGGGCGCAGAATTATACTGTCGAAGAGAGAAGGCTTAGCTGTGTCCATTATAAGCTGATTATGCTATGCTATGGGTACCCAGCGGTTTAGGCCGAGTGTTGTCTGTCAGGATGTTTATTAGGTAAGTAGATTATTCCAAATTATCTATTTCTATTAACCGCGACTTTCGTGCCAACACGCCCAAAACCGATCGTTTACACGTTTACACTAAAAAGTTTTCGTGACCAGCCCACCAACCACGCTACCTAATTAAAGGATATATAGAACTGCTCGTACAAACTGCCAACCAAGCCGGGTTAGTTCTAATTCTTAATCTAATGTTACAGAGCCAATACGGCCGTTAATCCCTTGCGGCTTACCCGGCTCGCATATATTATGTGACTGTAACTAGGAAGTGGATTGCCAAACATAATAGGACCGTGTAGGCGTCTACTATGATATGTATTAATGTGTGAGATTTGTGTTTGTGGTGCTTTTAGCGTTGAAATTGAGAAAGCTTTGTGGATTATAGGCAGAGATGAACCGATCAAACTGTTTTCAAAAAACTCTGAAGGGTTTAACTGCTATTTTTCTTTACCTTCAGCTACAGCTAGTATAATGAACTGGTTACCATGTTTTGCGTGACTAACGTATGAGGAGGGGTCTGCTGTCCATCAATTTATTGTGGAATACAGGAATTTATTATCGCACTCCGCCCCTGCTTCACCTTTTTTCCACATGACAGACCATCAAAATTTCTTTATTATATTATGTAAGTTTAATATTAATTAAAAGTTTATGTGTACACATAAAACTTTCCGGAATAAATTCTCTAAATGATGGTGAAAACTACATCAAAATCCGTTGCGTTTTTTTAGAAGAAGAATACTGTCACACAGAGAGACACGATAAGCTAGCTGTATTTAATAAAATGTAGATGGGTAAAGGTAGGTATAGATTTAGATAGGTTTAGAATATCCAAGGTAGGTATAATATCGTCACCGTGCAACTTGAAATCTCTGCAGACGCTTTTCAACGTTTAAATTCGTCCCTTAAAGGTTTCTGTGTAGATTGAAATGAAACATTTGAAACAGGTGCTGAAATCCGAAAGTGTTACTACCAAAACTAGGTTAATTTATCGAATTGTTTTGGTAAAAAACTATGTTTGGTGTCGCATTTATAAGCTTTTGAATTCGATTGCAAGGGCGAACGTGTTTAGAACACATAACATAACATAACATCACGCCTCGTTCCCCGAACGTTTGGTCAGAGGTGTACCAACTAGAATCGGCATACCCCATTTCACCAGTTAGTTGTTAGTCCCATATAGGGGGGGCGAGCCTATTCAAAATCAAAAGTCATTTATTCAAATTAGGCTGAGAATCAGCACTTTCGAACGTCAAAATTACATAAAACAGTCCACCCAAAACCTTCACCACTTCCTAGTACTTTCGCTATCAGCATCCATCGCATTGCCTCAAGCCAGGCACAAATCAAGACTCCAGGCTGCAACTGAGAAATTCTAGAGGGATAAACAACCTGCCACCATTGGCAGGTTGTTTAGATGTTTAATAATACACAACACCTGTAAAATTGTATAAGTGTGTAAGCTTTATCTATACAACAGTATTTCATGAGAGGAGAGCCATAATCCCAAAAGACACAGGCTAAAGAAATACCTACCCTATATAATAACTTCCCATAAGTAATGGGCAATTGGGGTAAAGCCCGGTGTATAAGATTCAGATGTTTTTCTTTCATTTATAATTCACAGTAAAATAAAAAGTTACGGACTCCCGGTCTGTGGGATTTCGTTTACTTTCGGCTGCCGTAATTTGACTTGCATAACAAGATGAGTGGCGCTTATGGAGCCCCGGTACGGTGGCCGTAAAAATGCCTGTTTAACGTTGAGTGTTTGTATACGTGGATTTCATCATCATCTGCCTAGCCTTTTGCCAACTATGTAGGGGTCGGCTTCTAGTCTAACCGGATGCAGTTAAATACCAGTATTTTACTGCCTATCTGACCTACACAACCGATTTACTGGGTAATACGATATCCCTTAGTAAGAATGATTATCAGGCTTTCGGGCTTCTGACTACCCGTAACGACTGTCAGAGATCTAATAATTGACAGCCACGAAAGGGTCTTGGTATGTAAAGACGGTCCCCCATCCACGGATCAACCACGGCAAGCGTAGCTTAACCTGATCGATCGGCCCACTTTAATTTATCACACTGCCGTCGAGATCTCTCTGTGCACTAGTTTATCGACCAGAAATTTAGAAGAAAATACTCGCTCAACGACACTCGCTTGGCGGGCAGACCACTCGCTAAGATACTCACGCTTGGTACATACGCATACCAGCGAGTAATAGCCATGTAATAGCAACCGACGCGACGACGCCGCGCTGTCGTGCACTCGCTGCTCGCTGACTAAACTCGATTTTAGTTGCTAGCTCTACTCGCTTCTCATTTATCGCCGGTGGTGGGACAGTGCCTTATGAACCGGTATGGTGGCGGTAAAAAATGTTTTACGTCGAGTGTTTGTCTAAACGTACGTGGCTTTCATACATAGAATAGGTAAACAGTATAAATGTTCTATCGCGTATGTTGACAAAACAAATCAACCTTTCTACTCTATAAATAAAATCTACAGTGTTTCTTCTTGCTTTTGACTTGTGATTCCAGGAGATTTATTTTTAGAAATTAAAGACAGTTACGTTTAGCTTAGATCTCATTATAATATATTTGACATAACGATGACAGATTGCATTCATAGATAATGTATAGACAATACAACATGCCCTTTTTTCTAAAAAGGAGTTGAAATTAAATTATTACATTTTAAATTTAAATTAGATGAACAATACAATAAACATTTCAAAAATAAAATTATTAATTACATTTCACAATAAATAATTGTCACAATTTATAAATCTAATCTTTTTGGTTTTTTCAATAATCTACCACTCCGACTGTACCTTGCTTGAGGTGTGTCACTACTGAACGACATATCCATTATTTCTGGTAGATCCTGAGTATCATGAATTACAAAATTATTATTGTCAGAAATTAAATTATTATTTATATTACTACTAGACTCGGACATGCTTGAAGACTGTGATATAATCTGATTATTATCAGGTTGTTCAGACATAAATATTTCTTCTCTATCATCCTCTATTTCTATAAATTCTGGAGAATACATATTGTTCTCATCAAGATCAACCTGTGACTTACTTGAATTTACTGATACGAAAGAATCAGGACTTATGTTCTCTTGACTATTCTCTATATGTTCTTTTGGAATTAAATAAGATATTATTATACAATTATCCTCATCTTCAGAAAATGACTTACAGTTAGAACTATTATTACAATTTTGTTTGACTGACTGAGTACTTGACAACGTTTTTTGAGAGAATGACTCAGTTTGTGACTTTTTATTATTGTATGACAATTCTTTATTTTGCGACTGTTGTGATTGCTGACTGCTTGACTTAGACAGATTTGACTTAAAAAGTTTTATGTGTTGTGAATTTCTTCTATACACTGACCCGTTTAGATCTTTGACTAAATAAGATCTTGGAAATTTTGTTTTTGACATAATTATACCCTTAAACCAATTAACATCATTAGGGTTTTTCTTGAAAAATATGTGGTCATTGACTTGAAAATCTTGTTGACTTTTTGCATGCATATCATAATATGACTTCGACTTTTGCAATTTCTTTTCTTTGTTAGACTTATGTTCTGAAAAATTAACGACTTTGGGTTTTAGGTTTTTTATATTAGTAGGTAATTTAGTTCTTAATTTTCTAGACATCAGCAGTTCTGATGGAGACTTGAGGTTTCCTCTAGGGCTAGTTCTATATTGTAATAATCCAATGTAAGGATCTGTACCCGCTTGTTCACATTTCTTAAAAATGTTTTTTATTATTTTTACAGAGGCTTCTGCAAGACCATTGGACCTTGGAACATGGGGACTCGAGACAATGTGTTCTATATCCCATTCTTTGAGAAAAGATTTGAAATCTTTTGAGTTATAAGGTGGTCCTCCATCGCTTAACAACTTTAATGGGATTCCATGACGGGCAAAGATAGATTTCAAATGAGTTATTACAGTGCTACTTCTAGAATCATTTTTAAGTAAGGCTATCTCTATGTAATTTGAATAGAAATCAACCACTAAAAGATATTTCTGACTTTTATATTCGAATAAATCTGTTGCTACCTTCTGCCACGGTAAATTAGGCTGCTCATGGGACAGAAGTGGTTCTTTTGTTTTATTTGAACTAAAGATAATACAAGATTCACACTGTTTTATTTTCATTTCAATGTCATTGTTTATGTTAGGCCAAAATACAATTCCTCTAGCTAAACTTTTGGTTTTTTCTATTCCCTGGTGACCTTCATGTAAAATTGAGAGAATTTCTGGTCTCATTGATTTTGGTATGATTACAGAGTTATTTCTAAAAACAATATCATTCAGAACGTGTATTTCATCTCTTATGTGCCAATATTGTATTACTAATGGATCGCAAAGCGTTTTGCAACTTGGCCATCCATCCTTACAGTACTCCTTCAGTTGTTGCAAGGACACATCTGAATTAGTGTGAGATAAAATTTTATCCAATTTTTCCTGAGTAATGGCTAAATTACTGGTTAATAAATTGACTTGGGAATTAATGTTAGCATCCAACTCATTAAAGTCGAATTTTTCTACTACTGTATTATTAATTGGAGCTCGTGACAAAGTGTCAGAAACATACATTTGAGAACCTTTTGTATAGGATACTATTAAATCATAACACTGAATAGAAATCATCATTCGCTGTAAACGCATAGGGACATCAGCTAAGGGTTTTTTAAACAAAGTGACAAGAGGTTGATGGTCTGTTTCAACATGAGTCGTTTTACCATAAATATACTGGTGAAACTTTTTACATCCAAAGACAATAGCAAAGAGTTCTTTTTCTATTTGAGCATAATTTTGTTGTGTTGAGCTTAATGCTTTTGATGCATATGCGATAGGATTTATACCATGAAAGATCACCGCACCAACAGCATCTTTTGAAGCATCAACAGACATCCTTATGGGCTTATTTACATCATAATGAACCAAAGTAGGAGACTCACATATAAGAGATTTTAATTTTTTGACATGTTTTTCATGTTGACTAGTCCACTGCCATAAATTGTCTTTTTTAAGTAAATCCCTCAGAATACTTGTTTCACTTGAGAGGTTAGGAATATATGAACCAAGATAGTTAATCATTCCTAGAAAACGTTGAAGTTCTTTGACATTAGTAGGTGTAGGCATATCAAGAATTGCTTTAATTTCTTGCTGGTCTGGCAAAACACCATCTTTATTAAAAACATGACCCACATAAGACACTTCACTCAAACCAAATTTACATTTAGACATGTTGAATTTGAGGTTAGCTTCTTTTGCTTGCTTAAATACATTTTCTAAGTGTTGTTTATGTTCCTTTTCATTTGAGCTAAATACTAAAATGTCATCAACAAAACAAATTACACCGGGCAAATTTTGAAACAAATCGGTCATAACCCTGTGAAAAATCTCGCCGCTAGAATTGATACCATAAGGGAGCCTTAGGAATTTGTACCTACCATAAGGCGTATTGAAAGTACACAGATCACTGCTCTCCTCATCAAGTGGTAACATCCAGTACCCAGAATTTGCATCTAACTTTGAGAAAATAGTTGAACCTTGCACTTGTGATCTCAGGTCGTCAAAAGTAGGGAAAGGATAATGCGGTCTTTTTATTGCTTTATTTAAAGGTCTTGGGTCGAGACAAATTCTCAGAGATCCGTTAGGTTTTTCTACTGGGACAATAGCGTTTACCCAAGTTGTAGGTTTTGTGACTTTTTCAATGACATTCAGTTTTTCCATTCGGTTTAACTCCTGTTTTAACTTTTTGTTTAAAGCATAGGGTATCCTACGGACAGGACATACTTTTGGCTGTACAGTTTTGTCTATATCTAGATGAATTTTTGTCTGTAAACATCCTAATCCTTCGAAAGTGTCACTATATTTTTGCAAAAGTGTTTGTACAAACCTTGGTGAAGTTTGAACTTTATTTTCCTGGTTTTTTGTCAGAGTGAATATTCTTTTAACAATACCATATTTTTCTAACGTTTTCCAACCCAAAATTGTCTTGCAGGGGCAGGTCACAATCACAAAATAAATATTAACTTCGAGGTTGTTGTCAAATAAACATTTCAGTACACAACTTCCAATATTTTCTACTTTTTGTCCTGAAAATGAGAGAATTCTGTTATTTGTTTTAAACACTGGTATTTTTTGTTTTGTTTTTGACTGAATTTCATCCAGAGTTTGTTTTGAAATTACATTTATGTCAGCTCCTGTGTCAATTTGACATTTCAAAGTGTGACCATAGCAATCAATATTAATAATCCAGTTTTGATTAGGATCTTTATCTGATTTTCCATTGCCAATTGTACCAATAATAAAGTCTTGACTAAATTTACAATTATTTTGGGTTTCATTTTGAATTTCCGAATTATTATCTAAAATATTACTTACAGTTCTAGGTTTGTGATACTTATCCTTAAAATAGCAATAGTTGGCAAAATGATTCAGCTTTTTGCAAATAGAACAAACTTTTCCTTTGGCTGGACATTTAAAACGATGATATGGTTGTCCACATCTTCTGCATGGAGTCGCATCAATATGAGTCTTCTTCCCGGAATCTTGATTGTTGTCTCTTGTGCGACTAGAATTTCTTGAATTTGATCTTTTCCTTGAGATGCTTCGCTGTCTTCTGAAATTATTGCCGTTTTCTTTTTTGACAATTTGGATCAATTCTTTTTCTATATTTTGAATTTTTATGGAGCGTTCATGGGACAGTTCGATGCTTTTTGAAATTTGAAGAGCTCCTTCAACTGAGTTTACTTCTTGTTGCAAGAGTTTTTGTTTAATTTCCACATTTTTTATGCCTATTATGAACATATCCTTGACTAAAGAATCTTTCAGCGTTTGGAATTGACATGTCTGTGCCATATTATTGAGAATTGTTACATATTCGTCCAAAGATTCTCCATCTCTTTGATGACGGGTGAAAAAGTTGAATCGTTCCACGGTTGTGTTTTTGCAGGGATTAAATTTTTCGTCAAGTTTTTTGAGAATTGTATCCAAAGTTACTGTTTTTCTATCCAAATTAAAAGAATTGAAGATTTCTAAACCTTCATCACCGATCGAATTCAAAAAAATGGCTACCTGCTTTATTTCCGGTTGCTTGTCTAGATCATTGGCGTCGCTAAGAATTTGGAATTTTTGTTTCCACAGCTTCCATTTTTCCGCTGCATTTTCTCCATTAGCGATTGACAGAGGCTTTAAATTGTTTGAAACAACGATGCTTGGTTTGTCGGACATTTCGCTGTGTGGTCAGTCAGGTGAATACGTACGTGGACACGAGACAAAAATTTATCTGAAAACTTGGAAATAAGAGTGTTCCCCTTTTTATCGATCATTTGTGGTATTATCCCATAACTGACACCATGTTTCTTCTTGCTTTTGACTTGTGATTCCAGGAGATTTATTTTTAGAAATTAAAGACAGTTACGTTTAGCTTAGATCTCATTATAATATATTTGACATAACGATGACAGATTGCATTCATAGATAATGTATAGACAATACAACATACAGGAACCTTTGTAAACGGATTGCTGTTAGACAAGAATAGAATCACAATTCTTTAATCCAATATTGTGTCGTGAATGTACGCCTAAATACTATTTATAACCATAATTCTGCAGCACCAACAAATCAAATAAATTGTTGCTCAAAAATACCATAATGTAGGGACACCGACGCGCAAACTGTTAAATTAAATCAGTGGCATACTTACCTGTCCACCATTTTGTTTTTTTTTTTTTCAAAATAGCGACCACCGTGATTACTTCAAACATTCTAAGCAACAAGATGTACGCAAGCATAGACTATACACTTTAAAAAAATATGGAAGTCACGTGATTAACTTTGAATATTAATATCTCGGAAACGTAATAAGACCATGGACTTATTATGACTAACTTAATAAGACTAGTCTTATTAAGTTTTCTGTTTGCATTGATGCCTGCTATCGATTTATATGTATAGGTTTCATGCGTGGCCGCTATTTTGAAAATAAAAAAAGGCGCGACGGTATATACCAGGCTCCATATTAAAATCTACAATGCTCCTTATTGTTATTCTTTCTTTTCTTTCACATGATTCTTGGCCGCCGCCTTGTAGAAACCTTTCGTCGGCTATTTATAATCTGCTGTTTCATACAAAAGTGCAATACCTACACTGTCAGAATGTATAATAATAATAATAATAATAATAATAATAATATATTTATTTGCGTAAAACATGGTATAAAATGGTCTTACAGTACAAAAATAGAGCAGACATGTTTTGCCAAGATTAAACATAGCATGCAAATATTTGTAATAACAATTTCCTTAACCAAATTATTATTATATTACACCGACACTATTTACGTTCTAGGAATTGTTTTATATTATAAAAGTTGTTATCAATTAACCATTCATATAGTTTATTTTTAAAAGCATATCTCGAGTTTAACATTTTTATATTACTAGGTAATTTGTTATAAATTCGTACGCACATAGTTATGCAGCTTTTATTGTATTTTGCAAGCCTGGGAGCACTGCTAAGTACGAGTCTGTGAGGATCTCGTCGGCTTCGAGGATTTACATCGTTTGCTATTTTAAATAAATTCTTATGTTTCCAAACAAACATGCATATTTCATTAATATACAGACAAGGTAGCGGTAACAAGCCAAGTTTCTTAAATACTGGCTGACATGATTCCTCAGGATGAAGTCCGTATAGAGCCCTAATGCATTTTTTTTGAGCAACAAATGTTCTATTCTGGTCGGTACTGTTACCCCATATTATAAGTCCATAACGTAATATGGATTCCACATACGCATGATAAGCTAATATAGCTGTTTTCAGATTAGTCCTTTTTTTTACTTGTCTAAGAGCATACACAAATTTATTTATTTTGCTTGAAACATTGTCTACATGCACTTTCCAATGTAGATCTTCATCAATTGTAACTCCTAGGAACTTAGTCTGTGTTACTGGTTTAATTTTGGGTATATTTAATTTCAAGTTAAATTTATGATTGTTTGAATTATTAAATTGTATGTAATGGGATTTGTCAAGGTTTATTTTCAAGTTATGTACATAAAGCCAGTTAATTAAAATGTCAATTGTATTGTTAATGTCAGTTTCATGGTCGAGAATTGTATTTTTTTTTTTATTGGATGTCACAATTATAGAGATGTCATCAGCGAACAATATGCACTTATGTTTCGTTATTGTAATGATGTCATTTATATATATCAAGAATAAGATCGGCCCTAGTATGCTTCCTTGTGGGACACCAAACTTATTACATCTATACTCCGATGAGTGTAACGTTACTTCTTTATCTTCGTTAATGTTTGTTATGGTAACGCATTGTTGCCTGTTATCAAGGTATGATTTCATCCATTGTAAAGTCGGCCCTCTAATGCCGATTGCTTCTAACTTTTGCAGTAGTAGATCGTGTGAAACTAGGTCGAAGGCTTTCGACAAATCAAAAAATAATCCTGTGGTTAGATTTTTGTCATTGATGTTAGTTAATATAACATTTATGAGGGTATAGATTGCTAATGTTGTAGACTTGCCCTTTTGAAAGCCATGCTGTTCTTTTTTTATAATATTGAACTTTGTACAGTAATTTTCAATTCTTTTGTACATACATTTTTCATATATTTTAGATAAGATGGATATTAGGGTGATAGGGCGGTAATTGTTCAGGTCACGTCTGTCTCCTTTTTTATAAAGTGGTCTAACAACTGAAAGCTTCAAAGCTTCTGGAAAAATTCCCTCATAGAATGACAAATTGATCAAGTGTGTTAGTACTTTAACAATTTCGTCGACACAGATTTTGATGATTTTTGTGTTAATTTCGTCGTGCCCTACAGAATGCGTGTTATTTAAAAGCAGTATTTCCTGCTTAACTTCAGTTATTGACATCGGTTGGAGGAACATAGAGCCAACAGTTACATTATTGCTAGAGTTACCGGTGACGTTCGGTGGCATTGATTTGTTTGTTGAATCGATATAATGGTTATTAAAGGCAGACGCTATTTCTACTGGATTGGTAATAAGTGTGTTGTTATAATTAATACTGTCTATATTATGTCTGGAGTTTGTATTATTTAGCTCGTCTTTTATAACATTCCACGTAGCTTTGCATTTGTTATCGTTTTTAGCTATGTATTTGATATTTGCGTTTTTCCTAGAATTAAAGATACATTTTTTAAGGAGATTGGCATATTTAAGGTAGGTAGTCTTATTAATCGCAGTTTTGTTTTTATAAAATTGATGGCGCAGTGACCGTTTTGTTTTACAACTTTGTTTTAAGCCTTTGCTTATCCAACTTTGTTTCTTTTTGTTGTTTAAATTTACTTTTACTTTTAATTTAGGGAAACAAAGATTGTTAAGTAGACATAACGTTTCATGAAAATTATTGAATGCTGAGTTTGCGTTGTTAGTCATGTATATTTCAGACCAAGAAAGATTACCTAAGCATTCCTTAAACTTGTTGATATTCTCTGAACTATAATCTCTTTTGTATATATAATATATTGCTTGATTTTGGGTTTTATGTTTTAAAGGAATAGTTAACATTTGTGCTGTATCGTGGTCAGACAGGTGAAGTGGCAAAACTGCAGCAGTAGCGTCGTGAATGTTACTCAGAATGTGATCTATACATGATGCCTTACGTGTTGGTACATCAATGTGAAATTTCAGATTATAGCTGTATGCTAGATCCTGCAATTGAGTAGTAATACTGCCTTTTTTAAGGGTGTTAATATTCAAATCACCCGCTAAAACTATTTTCATTCTAGATTTATATTGTTGATGTAGATTATGCATGAGACTATTTAATTTCATTAAGAATTGGTTCGGGTCTGATTGAGGTGTTCTGTAGACACAAATTATTATTAATTTCTGATGGGTAACTTCAATTCCGCAAACTTCGAAAGTGTTTTGCGTGGCGTAACTTTTTATAAATAGCAAGTCTTTGAATAATAGGTTCTTTTTAGCAAAAATACAGGTACCACCTCTTTGTTTCTCTCTACAGTAATTAGAAGCCATCTCATAACCGTGAATTTTAATGTAGCTTTCGTAGTCTTTTTTGATAAAGGTTTCGGAAAGGCATATTATGTCTGGGTCGTTATGTTCTTCTTGTAGTTCTTGTAAAGTTAATTCTAGAATTTCTTTTTTTGATATGATACTGGCAATATTTTGGTGAAGTATTTTAAGGTTATGGGTTACTGGAGGTAATCTTTTGGGCAAGAAAAAATGTGCTATTTCGTTTTATCTTAGGAAAATAGTACGGAATAGTTCCTCTTTGAGTTTTTTCTACGGGATGTATAAAGTTTAGTGGTTGTGATGTAGAATTCTTGCGTTGAAAATAGAAAGGAATTGTTCCTTTCTTGGGTTCATTTACATTGGCTTTTAATTTAAGACTTGCTTTGTTACTCGCTAACTTCTTCATAAGTTCCCTTGGGTTTAAATAGTTCTCGCTGTAGTCATTATAGTCTATAAGATAATTTATCTTGTTACATATGCCGTGTGTGTTAGTGGTTCCACATTCTAAAAATTTACACTTTTTGTAGTGTTTACACAAGTTTTTGATACGATAGTTGATATTATTTATATCTAAATACTCATTTTTAAACACATTCAAGACTACTATCATGTTGTTATAAAATGTATCTAACACAATTCGTAGTTGCGATAAAACAAAATTTAAATTATAATCGTTTTCTCCCACACAAATTACAAGTTTGTCGTTAGGGTTTAACTTAGTATGACGACAGTTCATTATTATTTGGTTGCTTAAAGCGTTAGGTTTTGTTTCAGAGATTATTTTATACCTTTCATACTGAGTATTTTTTCTTGATTGAATGATAGCTGCTGCTAGGCCGACACATTGTTGAGAGCCAAAGATAAGGATTCTATTTGGCAATTCATTTTGTTGTTCTCGAGTACAAGCAGATATTTGTGGGCAGATTTTCGACACCTGAGATTGTTGACGGTTGTTATCATTATATTGTTCGAGCGCGTCTATTTGTTTCTTGAAAGATGTAAGCTGTTCCCGTGCGTTTTCCAATTCTTGTTGTAGGTCTGTAATTTTCTGTTGTAGCAACACAATTTTGATACTTTTGTTATCACTTACATTCATTTTGCTAGTAAGTGGAGTGGAAGGTGTAGAGAAAGTCCGTTGTAGTAGGGACTGTTTTCTTCCTCTAATGATATCTGCGTTGTTATCGATAGTGGGAGAATGGCAAAGCGTTTTTAACATTTTTATTTCCGTAGTTAGCTTATTTAATTGTTGACGAAGATCGTTATTTTCTAATATTGTATTTTCTAGCTCATTCTCGGTGCTATCGAGCTTATTTGTGAGTTCTTTTATTGTGTCTTTCATTTCTAAAATTGTTAAAGTTTCAGATATTGTTTCAGATATTGTCCCGTCTACGCTTTGAGACAGTTTATTAGGAGTGTTGTAAGATTCCGTCGATGTTTCATATTCGGATAGTATATGGGAGTCGAGTACTTCGGACATATTAAGACTTGTTGGTTGTACAGCTTCAGACTGTTGGTTTTTCTCAGCAGATTTGCATATCTGTTCTGGGGAAGAGCGGTTTGCTTGACGTTTTTTCCTTGATGTGATGTTAGATATATAGCTTGTATTAGAGATTATTTTATTTTTGATGCATGGCGTACATCTCCATTTTTTCCTAGACTCTTGGTCCATAAGTCGGTAGGTCTGTTCTGGATATCCAATGCAATCTAATTCATAGCGGTTGTTACATGTTGAACATAAGGCTGTTTTTTTAATATCAACAGATTTCTTGCATTTAAAGCAAGTCACCTTCTGCGGCATCTTGCGGTCAGTTCTTGTATTCACTTTAGCTGACATTGTATTTGTATGCGTATTTTCCCTAATTTAGTTTTTTTTTTTGCGGTAAATACTAATGACGGGGAAAATGGAGTTTATTAATATGGCAACACATCTATGCTTACTTTCTTTTGATGTGCCAAAATGCTATGTTCCAAGTCGTTAGAAAGAATGAATGATATAAACGTAATTCATATGTCAACCGTGTTCTGCTACCCGCTGATAGATGTCGCTGTTTCTCTGTACTGCAATTATCGACTTGTTTGAATAAAAATAACGAACAGCTGGTGTGAGTAATTTTATCACTTTCACTTTTAGACGTGTTTTATCACAACACACCATAAATTGTATATAATTATGATTGTTTTGTAGGCGAGTGTGTTAAAAATTAGATTTTTACACTGGTATAAGTTATAGCACAAGTTTATTGATTTTTTTAGTCAATGTTTACATATTTGAAACTCAGTGTTTATATTTTAACCCGGTATTTTCAAACTATGATAACACTGTTACTGCTTGTTTATGAGTCTATCTTCACTTTTATGGATAATACACTGTTCGAATACTAGTTTTCTTATTTTAAATAATTATTTCATTACGAGCACAATCACATCCAATGTAAACTTTTTTTTTTTTTTTTTTTTTTTTTTTTTTTTTTTTTTTTTTTATAGAACAGCAGATTAAAAAAAAATTGAATAGAATAGGTACTCTTTATTATGTACACCATATAAATTACAGACATAAATATAGAAACAAATATAGAAAAATTTGAATAAGGAATTGAAATTTTTCGTCAGTTATCAATTACTGAATTTATGGTTACAGTTTGGCAGTCTGTATAGCTGTGTGTAACCTAAAAAATAAATTCATTCCAGATAGATTTATTGGGTACAGCACGGTGGCGGGCAGTTTCTATCTCTTAATGTGATTGAAATCGAAAGCTCATTCTGCCCGTCTATCACCATCAATAGGCATTTTGTTCAACAGCTGTTACATCGCGAGAGATTAGGATCACGTCACAACTAATATAGCTCAATCTAGATACTGTCATGTCAAAACTTGAATCTTTATTAACGGATGAATAAAAGCCGCCAAATATATAAAGTGATGGCAGCTTGAGTGATCTTCGTAATTGTTTTATTTGGCGCCGACTCAAAATTAGTAAGTTATATTAATTTAGGAGCTTAGTAACACTTAAAAGTGGGGCTAAAGCTAAACTGGGGCTTGCGGCTAAGTAATTAATAAACAGCTGCATGGGTCGATCGATTAGGTTAAGCTACGCTTGCCATTGCTGATCAGTGGATGGGGGACCACCTTTACATACCAAGACCGTCGTCAGAAGCCCGAAAGTCTCACAACCAGTCTTACCAAGGGGTATCGTATTACCCAGTAACTGGGTTACGGAGGTCAGATAGGCAGTCGCTCCATGTAAAATACTGGTATTCAGCTGCATCCGGTTAGACTGGAAGCCAACCCCAACATAGTTGGGAAAAGGCTGGGCAGATGATGATGTGATCTTGTTGCCTTGACTGAACCATTATGCATGCTACGTCACCCGACCACCCACAGTAGGTATTCCGCCATTGATTTAATTCCGTTCAACCCCAAGTGATTATATACCTACCTACATGAATGATTAGAATACACAATGGGGAACAAGTGCCGTAGACTCATTATTGTAAATGGTTTTGTTGAATAAATTATTGGCCGGCCTTTATATGCATTGACGGTCGCTCTTTCATTAGCGAAATAGGAATTACTGGGTTGATAAATAGAATTACCAATTTCATTGCTTGAAATGGAATAAACCTGGCTTTTTCCCATGGGAGTAGGTATGCAGAAACTACAGATCGCGACGTTCATAAATTATATACACATCAAAAGTGTCTTGAGATCAAGTACGTTTTGGAGTATCGCCGCAATTGAGGATTATTATTTTAACTTTTTTGAATCGTTATTGATTCTTGTTTTTTAGTTAATGTCACTATTTGAATAAAGAATTTTCTTTATTCAATTTTGATTAAAAATAGAAAATCAACAGTCAATTAGTTTTCCTATAAAAGTGTGTAATAGCGTTTTTACAAAACTATTAAAATGTTTGCATTGGAGCTGAAAAAAATTGCATCAAATCATTTGACACGAGAAGAGATGATGAGAGCCGGCGAAATGTTGCAAGCTGGTTCCAGGCAACGTACTGTGGCTGTCGCTCTTGGCACTACATAAAGTATCATAAGCCGCCTCTGGACACGCTATCGTATCACGGGCAGCGTGGCCGAGCGACATGGAGGACGATCTCGCATCACCACTCGCAGACAGCACCGGTACATCCAAAATACTGCTCGACGGAATCGTATACTATGACCGCCATGATGTTGGCTACGAGGCTCCACAGCTCTTCAGGCTTGCTGGTAAGCGAACAAACCATCCGAAATCGTTTTCGTGAAGTGGGTGTGTGTTCCCGAAGGCCGCTGAGAGTTCCCATTATAGCACCCCGCAATCGTAAGCCCCGCTTACAATGGGCTCGCGAACACAGAAATTGGGAGGAAGAAGACTGGCGTTGTGTTTGCTTTTCCGATGAATCTCGTTTCGGTATGAGACCGGATACAAGACGTACTCGAGTTTGGAGGACCTCTGGACGTCAAGAACGTTTGAAATTTTGTCAGCAAGTTCATTCATATCGAGGGGGAACAATAATGGTTTGGGCCGGGTATTTGGATCGGTGGAAGAAACGATCTCATTTGGATCAAGGGCAACCTCAATGCTCAGATTTATGCGGAGAGGATTGTTTCAGACGTGATCATCACTTTGCGAAACCGGTTGGGTGATTCGTTTCGACTAATGCACGTCCACACACGGCTAGAGTCGTAACATGCACTCTTGCCGATGCTCACATCAACATTCTGCCATGGCCTGCTCAATCGCCAGACCTCAACCCAATTGAGCACGCATGGGATATGCTCCAAAGAAGAACTCTGCCGAGTATGAATGCCGTGCATACCCCACAACAACTTTTTGGCTTGTTAGAAAGAACGTGGGCGGTCATTCCTCAAAGAGATTTTGATGAACTGATTTTAAGCATGCCAAATCGCTGTGATTGTGTGATTCGTGTCAATAGTGGAAACACTGATTTTTTTAACTTTGCCATTTAATTGACGACATTAGGTTAATTTCCCACAATTTACAAAAAAAATGTATTTTTTTTAATTTTTACAAAATACATAAGTTCTTAACTTAAACATAGGATTTAAAGTAAGAAGCCAGTCTGGAAGACTAGATTTGATATTTATCAAATCTAGTCTTCCAGACTGGCTTCTTACTAAAAAAAAAAAAATCCAATTAATATTTATTAATTGGATTTTTTTTAATTGTTAAAATGTAGGTACTTGAACCCTAGACACTTTTGATGTGTGAACTTACACTGCTTTATGGATCCTATGGCGCCCGAAGGACGTTGACCGGGGGGCGCTTTTGGTAAACATTTGTACAATTGATTTGTGAAATGTATTAAAAAAACAAGATGGCGGAGTTAATTCTGTTTTAGGCATAGACGTAGAGAATGGACTGAGCGTTCCGTGTCCAGTTGTTTGTCCATGATACATACTGAAAGAAAAGTAAGAGAGAAACAAAGCAAATGTGCTGCCACTAAATCTCTTTCTAGAGTTCTGTTTGCTCCACGTCACTGGCGGTCAGGAGAGTATCGTTCTGCGCTGCATGACAAAAGAGACAGGTATTGGCCGCATAGTGGATTTGTCTCTTTCTAGAGAGTGGTCACTTTTGTGAGGCTAAAGTTCAGACTATTCCATAGAAATATAAAATCTTATATCTACGTCTATGGTTTTGGGCCACGTGCCAGAAGAACCGTGTACGGTTAAGCTATAGTCGGTATTTTCGTTATAAAATTCTTCAATATTTTTACAAAGTATCGTTAAGCTCTGAATATGAAAATTTTAAGGTTTTAATCCAGTTATAACATGGTAGAGAGTTAATTAGTTCTTGGCACGTGAAAGTGAGCTTTATTTCAGTCACATAAGATTTAAAATAACATGCGATGTAGTTTCACGTTCGTAATTAGAATCCGTAGGAACCCTTTGCTTCGGTTCTAGTGTATTTTTTTTATCTGTGTAAGGTTTCACCCGCGGTAAGTGTCGATCCCTTGGGAATATTGGGATAAAATGTATCCTATGTCCTAATCCAGCGGGATGATTGCGTAATACACTAACAGTAGGGATGACTTTCATTTCGAACATTTATTGCGTTATTTAGGTACGTTGTTGAGTTGAGAATTCTGATGTTCCGACATTGTTACATTCAGTTGCAAACTATCTAGATATGACTGCTATGGGCTACCCGACCGATTTCGGTCACGGTAGCTAATCTTAACGGAGATATTATCTCATCGGAGGTAATTATAGTGCACAATTCTGTACCTACGCAAACACAGGTGCACACTCATAGTCCGATAGGACGGCAATCCGACACGACGACTCGACGTGCTTTCCACGGCACAGAGGTACGGTCAGCATCAAAAGTCGATTAACACTTCAGTTTTTTCAATCTCAGTTATTGAGCAAAATATTTATTCAAAATTGCAGCAGAAGTACGATGCAATTTTCGACAAATATTTTGCTCAATAACTGAGATTTAAAAAAACTGAAGTTTTAATATTTTGCTCAATAACTAAGATTAAAAAAACTGAAGTGTTAATCGACTTTTGATGCTGACCGTACCTACTGCTATTTACTAGTTTCATCTACACCATAATCATAACTGAACAACCAAATTACTTTACTATTCTCAGCCATAATGACCAAAATGCATTGGTGCAACTACCAACAGACAGATTAGTACAAACTAGAGTCCATGGATTAACAGACATCCAGTGTCAAAATTACCCACACTAATTGTAATTAGTGCGGGTAACTCTCGTGTCTTAATTGTGTAGTTGTTTGAGAGAGTTGATGATAAACCCACTAATTTAATTAACGTTATCCATTTGGTAATTGGTTTTACTTCAGCCCCAGTTATTATAATTCAATTGAGAGTTACACGCTTTTTGCTTGCCAAATTAATGAAAATGTTTAGCGATGAAAGTATAAATTAAAACAATGCTCGTATGATAACCCTTATTTGTTAATTAATTATAATTGAATGTGAACACAGTTAGATGAATAATTTTGGGATGCTGGTACAAGTTAGTTGGTGTAAAATATTAGTGTAGAAACATTTCAAAGAATTATAAGTTGGGATTGCCAGCATTGCCTAACCACAGCGCTGATTTAGACTAAGATATTATTTTAGGTACCTAGGTAGGTTGGCTTGTGAAAACTTTTAAAATAAGTAGGTATGATGAGAAGAAAAACATAATGAAGGATGAAAACAAAATTATAAAATAAATTTATTTTGAACAGTTTAGTTACTGGTCATCAGAAGCCCGAAAGTCTAAGTTACCAAGGCGTATCTATCGTATTAACCAGTAACTGGGATGTGGAGGTTAGATAGGGAGTCGCAGACTTTCGATCTTCTGACCACCCGTAACGACTGTCACAAATCCACGAATGTCAGCCGGAACCAACGGCTTAACATGCTTTCCGAAGCAAGGAGGGGTCTTGGTATGTAAAGATGGTCTACCATCCACGGACCAACCGCGATAAGCGTAGCTTAACCTGATCGATCTTGTTACAATATAACCTAGAGAAAATGTTTTACAAGTCAACTCTTCGTTCCATTGATTTTCTCGATTC
The DNA here is from genome assembly GCA_927399505.1 of Luperina testacea. NCBI lineage: Eukaryota > Metazoa > Arthropoda > Insecta > Lepidoptera > Noctuidae > Luperina > Luperina testacea. Next base: position 6,324,095 of record OV656763.1, on the reverse strand, counting down.
AATGTCAAGTTTCCGCCACGATAGTTCCGCCCGGGTTTACCCCTTGACGCCCAAGCCATTAATCAAATCAAGAACACGACGACTTATTATAAAACGATGTTTAATGACTAGGTTCGATATAATTTTCGGTCCAATTTCCCTTAACTTAGCTCGTAGAAAACATTTGCTGGAAAAATTAAAGGTTTCAGACATTAATCAAACGTGCTTACTTTTTTTCGTGCAGAAAGCCTCCGTCCTCCTCCGTCTGGGGACAACTGGGGGCTATGCCGGACTCCTACTAACTAAAACCCCACTGTTCCGTCTACTCGGGGCCCCAGGAGATGCAATATCAGATGCCTACCTTGAGGGCTGAATTGGAATTATTACATTTTATTTGGACACAAAACATTAAAAAAAAATGGATGAAAGGAGGTTTAGGTCCACCGTATAAGTACTCATACACACGACATGCACGACACGCGTCTACGGCAGACAACATCAACGCGTGTCAGCGGCTGCAATTGACGCTTCGACGAGTGTCGACGGCTGCAGATGCCTCTACCGTTGACGCGTCGTGGCTCATGTGTATACACCCTATTTAAAAAAGTAGGGATTTAGATAGTTTAATATTGTATTGCTAATATTTTCTGTTTTGTAAGGAAGCTTGAAACTTAAGCTTCGACGACTCAATGTGTAAACAAAGCTCGACGATATTAAAAGGTGCTCTCCTCTAATACAAAAAAAAGAAGTTTATTGCAGAAACTTGTACAACTTTTACAGTAAATCTTACATAAAGACCTCCTTTTATAAGTATAAGATATACCTCTGTGCTAGGAGGCTCCACAACCAATAACGCCAAAACGCCAATAACGTGCAACTATTAGGTATAAAGGAGCTTTCCATAAATTACATCACATGTTATGAGGGATGGAGAAGGTCAATAAAGTGTGACGTCATGTGACAAGGGAGGGACGAGTCATAAGCTTCGTGACGTGACATATATACATCTAGGAGTTTATTTATAAGCGACTATAATCATACATTTTTACATACACTACATGTCTACATATATGCACACACACATGCACTATATGTCTTTTTCTTCCATACTTCTCTATTAGTGGTCATCTCATTAGTCGCCCGGTACTTTCTAACCATATCATAATTCACACAGTCCATCCACCGTTTCTTTGGTTTCTACTCTTATAGCCATCGACATTCATACAAAGACCAACATTATTATAAGTAAGTATCTAAGGTTTCATTTAACAGAGGACCTGTTGTGACGGATATTTTGCAATTCTGAGGGCACACCGGGGGCCCCACAAATATTTCACAAGCAGCTCCAAAAATCATTAAATTATTTTGACGTTATTTAAAGATGGCCCCTAAAAAAGCCAGTAAAATTGTTCGTAAAAAACAAAATCCTTTGTCAACAGTTTCATTATTATTCACAAAAGAAACTTTAACACGCCGTCACCAGCGTATGTTCCGGGGTTACGCCTTTCATAGCCCCGTTTATTGATATTGGCACAAGCCAGGCAGGTCAAGGCTGCGGCAGAGAATAAAACAGTTCCGTAATCACGTTAGCATTGCTGTAGGGACTGCACCTAAACTTTGCACGCGACGCAGCGATGCGGTGAGATTATTAAATCTAGGCATCTACGTAGAACGGGCTGGTTTAATGTGGTCCGTTATTGTCAGTTACGGAAGTTATAACACTTTAAAATAGAGTTAAAGCCGTTTTTACAAAACAGCACCGTTTTGACCAAACAGCTGAACAATTTTCTGTTGGATTGTCATCGCGTTACGTTTATCATAACTGGTACTCACGTTTAGACATAATGAAGAATGGCTTGTCTGCAGTCGCAATAAGTGTTTGGTGTAGAAGCCACACCAAACACTTATTGCGACTGCAGACAATGCCGAATCTATAAAGAAAATATTCCTATCTGTAGATAAATAAATCGCTTATAATTCGATGTCGTCGTCGCTAATCCGAACCCGGCTGGGTTTGTTTGGAAAATAGCTTAAAACTTTCCTAATTTCTTACCAACTTACGTAGGTATATATGTAGTCGCGTATTAAGTAAAATGAATAGAATAGAATAGAATATTTATTTGCGTAAAACATGAGGGCAATAACTTATCGTAAAAAGATCAAATTGTTTAAACAACATAAGGCGTTTACTTATTCGAATCATAACTGTCATTCTTTGAAAGTTGTAGGTATGAAAAGTCTATAACATGGAAAATTGACGTACTCTGTCAATTTGATAAACAATTAATTTCTCTGACTAAAGATCAAACAGAGGAAATTCTGGAGGGGTTTTGGAACAGATTCGACCTATTCACACCATGAAGTGTCCCCAGTGATGAACAAAAAAGAAAAGAAAGAAAGAAAATTTGAATCGACAACAAGAATAATTTTTAAAAGTTATTCGTTGTCCCCCAGTGGTGGCCAAACAAATCGAAATCGGGAATAATCGCAACCTAGGTACACCACGAGACCATGAAAAAGACCGAAAAAGAGGTTGTGCCGTACAAAAATATTACAACCGTTTAAAAGGTCACACCAATTTTAATCCGGTATTTAAACACTAACTTCACGTATTCGCTGCAATTATGCGATCACGTGTGTAAGCAAATAATTTAGCAAATACGCTGTTACATTAATTAAGCTTTGTTTTAACAAGATAGACCGGGAGTCGGCACATTTTGGCTTTTTATTTTTGATTAATAGTGGCTAATTAATAACGATCTACATCGAAGGTACGCTACGCTTGGCGCGATGGATTCGTGCCCTCCGTGCCTCGGAAAGCAAGTTAAGCCGTCTGACAATCAATCGTACCAAGGGGCATCGTGTTGCCCAATACTGAGTTGTTGAGGTCAGATAGGCAGTCGCTCCATGTAAAACACTTGTACTCAGCTGCATCCGGTTGGACTAGAAGCCGACTCCAGCGTATTTGGGTAAAGGCTATAGGCAGATTGAGATCGCCAGTTATTCACAGAAATTCTTAGCTTTGATTTACGATAATCTTCCCGGTTTAACCTTGATCTTCCATATAACGTAAATCTGAGGTACTCAATTATTTCTTCTTTTCAGATCGAAGATACAAGTCATCGAAAAGGCGGAGGGGGGACCTTTTTAGTGCCGATGAATGGTGGTATTTGGACGATGTGCGTGTCTCTTGAAGGTAGTTCTTCAGTTTTTTTTACAAAATACTTTAAAAACTATAAAAGGGATTGCCCATTTAATGCATGTTTTTGGTTCCAGAGGAAGAGGTGTCAATATTGTCCAGGGCTGGTTTCCCCTCGCAGCCGGTATGCACAAATTATTTAGCAAACAGTGATGATGAAGAGCCCCGAGCTGATTGGCAGCATCGTAAGTTATTTTTGTAAAAAATCCCGTTATTTGTAAAAGTAGGTATACCTATTGGTATCTTTATCTCATGAAAACGAAAGCACACGCCACCCACCAGCCACCCAGCACTCGCAAATAACGAAAAAAAAAACTTATTTAACATTTAAACGAGCTGTAAATGCTCCATAAAGCTGTCATAATTATTCTTTCACGATTATAAACCAGTGTACAGTAAGAAAACTAGAGGTTAAAATATTCAACGGCGATAAGTCAAGGTACCTATGCATAAACAACGCCCTTTTCATCCCTCGGTGGTTCAACCTTGAAGAACCATTTGTTTTCGGCCATGTTCATTTATCAACGTGTTTTTCGAGTACCTACAAGAAAAAGTTTACCGAAAATACATTTGTAAAACCTTTTTTTTTCTTGTAGGCTTCTTTCGTTGAAAGAAAGATATTAGGGATATAAGTTGTGCGATTGCTCCGTTCGTGTGCAAAGTTTTTAAGTTTTCCGAAATGCTAAGTTTGCACACTTAGTACCGTATCCTTGCCCTTTACAGAATTTGAAAAATTCAAACCACAAAAGACTTGTCTTGTAGCATAGCAGTGTTCCTAGGGCCGATTTATTATAAACAAATTGTTTACGTGTCTATTTTAAGTAGGTATAAAAAAAGCATTCTTGATCACAACCAGAAGTGGCACGACGTTCTTTGAATGTTAATGAACATTTTCAGCTCAAAAATATTTTGCTCTAAAAGTCGTATTTCTGGCTCATGTTCATACTAAATATTAATAAAGCTGCGATATTTTTAGTTAGTTCGAGGCGGAAAACTAAATTTTTTGCAGCGGAGTTAATCGTCGCTCTAACTAACCCTTTACATGTTTAAACAGGCCGGCAACTCCAGCCTTTGACGTGGATCCGTAAATATTTGAATAATATTAAACTTATGTACCACTACAAAATCGGGTTCACGAGATCAATTGATTTTCAGTAGATGCTTAGGTACAAATATTTGGAATCTGATGGCTGTTGAAAGGTTAATAACTAAATCTTATTTGGAATCTTGAAGAACTTGAAGTACTTTCAACTACGTACTCCGAGAATACCTTCAGTTTTCTGGAAGTCTCAAGCTTCAGGCGAATCCTCAAACGACATTTAAACACCCTTAAAACGCTTGAAACGGTTTAGAAGCCAGAAGGTTCCTAGTTCCCACTAGGAACTTGCCTGGATTCTTAGAGGCAGACCGTAGAAGTTATTCTCATATCGTTTTAAAGTCCACAGTTCGTAAAAGATGTAACAGCATTAACTTGAAGTTTAACTGACATGTAAATTTTTTCTTCCAGGTATGCAGAATCTATCCATATCATGCGCCTTAGTCTGCCTAATAGTGCTAGGCAGCGCCGCTTTGGTTGGCGCGTTCGGTATCTGCAAGCATCAGATCAGCGCTGTACTTATAACTGGCGTTATGTATCTATTAGCCGGTACGTATGTGATGGTCATGTGAAGGTATTCGACGAACCCTGGACAGTCAGCCCAGCCACTAAAGATGTTGGCTAATCTTTTTACCACGAATACTTCTTTCTGAATTCCCACACCTCTGAACTTTACTCATGTCCATCTACATATTATCATACCATCTTGATTGAACTGTGGGTTCTCAACCATCAGCTGAACAAATTGAGTCAACAAAACACACTTTGCGAAGGCCGTTAGCAAAGACGGTCTCCGCCTAGGCCGATGGTCTTCATGGGGACTACAATTTTCAAATCAAATTAAATCTCTTTAGATTGCATAACCAAATTCGTGCCGGGAGTCCCTACAGTACTGTAAAAGATGGAAAATAATCCCGCAGATCGATGCTCTGGCTCCGTTTCGCATCAGATTTGCAAATTGAATGGTAATCCTACTCGGTCCGTTGTCAAAGCCGATCGTCAATTATTTTGCAAACTCGCATATTGAAGTGCTGGATATTATTTTTAATCGACTTCAAAAAAGAAGGAGGTTCTCAATTCAGCCGGTCGATTCTGTAAAAATCTCACCGTGAAAACTTAGGTGAAGTGAGTTTGTTTTTGCTAGGAATTGACACTATTGACAGCTCACTCCACGCTCACTTCACCTAAGTTTTCACGGTGAGATTTTTACAGAATAGCACCGCAGATGTTTATATATATTTTTTATGTATGTTCGGGAGTAGCTCCGTCATGTAAAGGTTTAGACGGATTTGCAAAATTCTATTTTTAATGGATAAGGTATGCCGCAAGGGTGTGGTCCCATATAAATTTGATTAACTTGCTTGGGTAGTTTTTGAGTTAGCTTCAATAATCGATTTTTTCCACTTGTTTATATTGATGATGTTATAAAAACTTCCTGTCACTGATATTTACATAACAAGTAGGTAGTGTTAAAAAATTTTTGTAGGGGATCTATGTACCTACAACAAAAAATAAAAAAAATTAAATACACAAAAAAAGAAAACAACCAAATTCCAAAAAAAAACACTTCAATGTGAAACATAACTTTAATTTCGGAAGTCGATGTCGTTGGTTCCGCATTTTCGGTTTCTGACACCGACTTCCGATATGAAAGTTATTTTTCACTTTATAGTGTTTTTATTTTTGGAAGTCGATTGTTTTATTTTTTGTATAAATGTTTTTAGTTCATTTACTTACGTAATTCCGTTATTTACGTTGTCGAGCAAACGAACTTTTCAAACCTATGAAACAATGGGTTAGGACATCCCTCAAAACCCTCGTATTGTTATAAAGTGTGTTACACACTATTAGGGTGCGGTCTTTTACTCCAACTTACAAAGGTCAAATACTTACTTTCCCTTCCAGGTCTGTTCGCCATGTTCACACTAATGATAATCCACTTCAAGCGGGTCCAGCGTGTGTCGGCTCGCGGGTCGTCTCACGCGGACGGCACCGGGGACGGCGTTGTGGGCCCGCGCGGACCCGCACTGTCCCTACTGTCGGCAAGAGAGTTCTCCACCGCGTGGTCACTAGAGCTCGGCTGGGGAGGAGTCGCCCTTGCAACAACAACATCGCTCCTCTGGATACTACTCTCCAAAATCATGAGATACAACCCTATATCTGCTATGCTGTTGTTAGTGTAATCGTATCCCATCTGAAATCTTCCCTAGAATTTAATTTCTTACAAATAACTAGTCAATTACCAATTTTAAGGTTTTGAAATGTTGGTTAGCAGGCGTAGCCGTGCGGGGAAGATCTCATTTGATGTTTGTTTTATAAATAGTTACCTACTAATACCTAAGAATTTAAAAAAGACAATTCACAGAGATATTTTTTGCTACATACTCCAAGGCTTTGTAGACAATTGTACCTATTTCAGACCGGCGCGGGGTACAATGCGTGCCACGAAAGATGAAACTTGACACACCACGTGGTTTGACATGCGCAGTACACGATTTTAGGTATCTTTAGCGGTATGAGGTCTGAGTGCGGGACGGGACCGGACGTCATAGGGGCGGCGGAAAGAGCGGGGGAGGCGGGGTCAAGTTTCATCTTTCGTGGCACGCATTGTAACTAATTGCGTAACACACTAACAGTAGCAATGGCTTTCATTTTGACAGTTCAACAACATTCATTGCGTTATTTAGGTACGTTGTTGAGCAGACAAATTTTTCGAACTTAAGAAGCAGTGGATTAGAAACATCATTTGAAATGATTCAGATTGTGATTGATAGTGTGTTACCTACGTACCTAATAATCGTTGCCGGGTGACGTTTCGTGATCTTTTGAAATTTCTAACTTTTTCTTACGAACCTTACTTTTTCTCCAACGTTACCTACGCTTTGAATTTTTATAAGCTTTAGATAATCGCCGAGCTTGCTGCCGTCCATTGCTATTAATGTTATTGTTATACTTCTCCTTTCTACAATTATACTTTTACGTATTTCACGACCTACCTAATATTGCTATCTACTTTAAAATTATACAATGTTACGAACTTATAAATAAACGTTTTAAATATTTTAGGTATTCGCTCTACCAACTAACCCCTTTATTTATAAACGTTAAGAGTCGTTTAACCGATTGATTGCCGTAATTATAGAATCAATTAAAAACCAATGTGTCTCGCGTGGGTCCACGTTCTGTGGATACGAAGGGTTAAAAGTAAAAAATGTACGGTTAAACAGTCGCTAACTATTACTGAACGTTTATAAATAAACCCCTTATTCTCCAGAAATACGAATTAGACGCTTTCGTAGTCAGTAAAGTTCTATACAGTAAAATAATCCAAGATGAATTTAATGTTCGAGGTATCAGCTCCCGGCCTAACGTTTAAATATTTCAATATCTCACTGTTGGTAGTTGTAGACACACAAAGATAAACAAAAATAGTTTCAGATATTATTAAAACGATAATTTTAATGCTACAAATATTATTTTAAAAATAATATTATTATTAAAATAAATATTTTAAAATATTATTTTAAAAATAATATTATTTTTAAAATAAATATTTTAAAATATTATTTTTAAAATAATATTAGTGATTTAAAGAGTTATGGTGCTTTGAATATCAAAAATATTATCTAATTTAATTGAGTATGTAATTAATAAACATTAAGTTTTCCCCTGTGTTGATATTACACAAAACAAGAATCCTACTTTATAGAAATTTCGATTTTTATTAAATACTTAAGTACCTATTATAAACTGGAATCAACTAAACTAGCATATTACTTACGCACATTTTCTTTAAAAGAGTTTAAATTATTTACTATTAAATAAATTATATGCATATTAGGCTAAGTCTAGACAGTAAGTTACCAAATGCGATAAGATAAAATAAGATCGAAATATTAGTTACGTAGATCGAAAGCGGGCCTGCCCTTTAAAATGGTTTGCATTATGACTATGAGATATGTAACTAATTATACAAAATGTATGGAAATGTTTAATACAAGGTGGCAGGGATATCCTGTTACCATGGATTCAGTACATGAGTCTAAAAAGTTCAACGCAGGCCGCGTTCAAGTTTTTCGACGGGGAATTTTAAAAAAATGTGCTGTTTGTAAAAATGCATTACTAACGCGGTCAAAATATATGGATTTTTTTTTATCAGCATTTTTTTTTATAACTGACGAATAATTTGTCAAGAATCATGTACTGACCCATGATAACAGGCTGCACGTCGATGTCCCTGACACGCTGTATATCATTATATGTAGTTTATTTAAGAAAAACCCTACTTATGCATAAGCAATGAAGTTGCTGATATAAAATATTACAACTATGCTTTAAAGCACATTTTGTAAAGAAGCATCGTTCCCATTGTGATATAAGTTCATTTTAATGAATGTTGTTCGGTATTTTTGTTACTTAATTGTTCTTTTATACTTTGAATGCATAAAGCAATATTTATTTTGTTTATAAAATGTTGTTTTCTTTTTCTAACTCCATAGTGATGACTATCCCAAAAAATCTTGATAAGGTATAACGGCGGAGTGTCCCCATTTAAATTTTTAGAAAGAGTGACATCAGCATTGCTGATGTCACTATTCTCGCTATTATTCTCAGACATTGCAGGATAATGAAAAACACCAAACAATAGAAAACACTTTAAAATTTAATACACTTTAACACAGGCACATAATTAAAAATTAATAATATTGCAAAAACACAGCAATTTAAAGCTACATAAACTGTTTACTCACAGGATCTCCGGAGTCTTCTACTCTCTACAATTTCCAGCAGCGCAATGGCCTCACAAACACTTTTCAACGATCCAACTAAACTCCTAATAAAGAAAACAACATGGCCGTTCGCGCCACCGGATCTTGCCTAGATATTTAACATTTTAATCTAAACAATAAGTGACGAATGTAATCGCTATTATAAATTGACAAATACTAACTCAATTTATTAGTAATTTTAAAACATGAAAATAAATTTTAGCTTTTCTTATTTTAAATCGGATGTGTTTTTATCAAGCGTAGCAATATGGACGCCATTTCAGTTTCAATGTTAATTTAATCAAATGTTACTTCAGTTAGATAAAAACACACCGATTGATGTTTACAAATCATAATATGAATTATCAATATGGTTTAGGTAATAAATCGTTATATGTAACTGACATCATAACTTGTAGTTTTTAAACTTGGTATATTGACCATCTAAAACATCCAATTAAAATTATTAAAAATCAAATGAATTGACAATAATGGTTAGAAAAGCTACTAAGCGATTATAGTATTTTAAAATTGGTTTGATTAACCTGAATTATTTAATTAGTAAGTAATTACAAACTATAATTAATTTGACGCGTCGACACGGCCATTCTGCGAGGTGGTGCGCGCTCTGCACCAGTCCGAGGTAATCATTCTGAAATGTGAGATTTTAGATTGTAGTTTAGCGCCTCTACACAGGCTCGCTAGCTGATAATTTGGGTCGGTAAAGTATTTTATTTTTGGTTTACTCAAGCATTTTATTGCAAATTTCAACTTTATTTTCAAGTAGGATAGCTAAACAACTTCACCAAGTCATCAGCTGCATGGAGCAATAATTATAGTGTAATTACACATTCTCAACATATTAGCACAGAATAGAAGATAGAATGAAATACGTTTATGTGACAATGCAACCGCATCATGCCACTACATAATTATGATTTATTTTAATACAGTTACTCCACGTAACACTGTATTGCTTATGTTGTAGATAAGGGATGATGCTGTGGTCTGGGCGGTATGAGCGCCGTGGTCCACAGAGGCCCTAAGGGAAATGGGTCTAGGTCGATGGTGTGGTCTGGATCATTTAGAATGATCGTGGTCCACACGGGAGTAAGATGATGATGCTGTGGTCTGGGCGGTATGAGCGCCGTGGTCCACAGAGGCCCTAAAGGAAATGGGTCTAGGTCGATGGTATGGTCTAGATCATTTAAAATGATCGTGGTCCACACGGGAGTAAAATGATGATGCTGTGGTCTGGGCGGTATCGAACGCCGTGGTCCACAGAGGCCCTAAAGGAAATGGGTCTAGGTCGATGGTGTGGTCTAGATCATTTAAAATGATCGTGGTCCACACGGGAGTAAAATGATGATGCTGTGGTCTGGGCGGTATCGAACGCCGTGGTCCACAGAGGCCCTAAAGGAAAGGGGTCTAGGTCGATGGTGTCGTCTGGATCATTTAACATGATCGTGGTCAACACGGGTTTATTAAGGAAACTTAAAATAGATCTCGTATCGTATGTGGACTTCATCACATGTAGGTTTAATTTTATGAAAATGACATTAATATTGGTTAGAAACTCATAGATTTTTATAAAACCAAATCGCCTTTCATATTTTCTACATTTTATAAACATGAGCCATAACTCATCCTAAATAGGAGAAATGACCGAACTCACCAACATTTTGCGAACACTGTCAAGTGCTGGTGAGTAAGTCCAATAAACTTTATAAATGTGATAGGTATGACAAACAATTTGCCACACCCAATAGTTGTAATGTTATTAGTTAAAACTAGGTTTTCTATTAACGGATAGAACTCACCGAACTTATTAGGCATCCACAGGACAGTCTCCTAGAGTTGTAGATGGTAATGATGGGCTTGATGTAGGCATTTGCAGTGAAGGACGCTCAGGTGTTGGAGTTATCAGCTGCGATGTTCCAGGTTGTTGCTCATTATCCTCTTCAGATTCCGTCGACACGGTTGCCTGGTCGCCTGGCTGAGGAGCTCTACGTAGTTGATCGTGAGCCACCTTACGCGGTCGTCCTCGCCCTGTGACCCTTTTCACCATGTAGCGGTCATTGTTCAACACTCTGAAAATCTCAAATGGTTCACTGTATTTCAAATCAAGAGAAGTTTGATTACGCGGGTTGTTCTTGATAAGGACATAGTCTCCCCTTTGGAATGGTTTGAGTTTTGCTTTATTTTTATCAAAACGCTGTTTCTCATATTTTGCTGCAGCAGTCATCTTCTCATTTACATGTTGCTCTAGTAAATCGAAATCCATTGATCCGTTGTCGATGTTAACCAATTTCAGGAGCTCTGGTGGGACACAATGTTGTCGTCGTGTGAGGAGAGTGAGGGGTGCAACGCCGGTCACTCGATGTGCAGTACAATTAAATGCGAGCTGCAATGCTTCTAATGCAACTTGCCATTTCTCGGTGTTATAATTTTTTATCATGATCAGAGAATTTTTTAACGTACCCATCACACGTTCCACCTGTCCGTTCGCTCGGCTAACTCCTGGCGCTATTGAATGGATATCAATACCAACCCGATCACAATAGACCTTGAATTCACCTAGGAACTCCCTTCCGCCATCAACCACAATCTGTATAGGTGTTGCAAATAGATGTATGAGGCGTTTCAAAGCAGCAAGACTACTACCCTGGCTTTTGTCATTGGAGTAACTTAAAAGTATGTACTTTGTATATGCGTCAATTATAACGATCACATATTCATCACGTCCATGAGAGTCTCTGGTGCCCAATTTTCCAGTGATATCCATATGGACCACTTGAAATGGTGCAGTGGGTTTTTGGATAGGATGTAGTTGTACCTGAATTGCACCAGAAGGCCCCTTCGAAGTTCTGCATATGACACAGTTTTCAACAAAGTTCCTCACGCTGGTACTCATCTTATCAAACCAGTAAGATTGCTTCAGTTTTTGTAGGGTCTTCTCCCATCCCGGGTGATGTAACGATGTGTGGTATGAATTAATTAGACTCCACTGGAATGCTTTTGGAACTACTGTAAGCTTATACGTACCTAGCACAGTGTCTATGCAGATCTTCTTTAGGACATTGTGTTCCACTTCAAAACCAGGAGTAGGGTTTTCTATGAGTGAACGCAGCTTTTCATCGCGTCGTTGTTCTATTTGTATCCATTTCATGTCGGATGTTAATATATTTGTGCAAAACTTACCAGAGGGATTTCTGCTGAAGAAATCTGCGTGTTGCAGCCTTTCACCTTTTCTATATTCTACGTCAAAATTATAATTTTGTAGAAAAGCCCACCAGCGATGTACTCTAGGTAGCAGGTCTTTCTTGTGTTTGGATGCCTTAAGAGCATTGCAATCTGTAATAACTTTAAACTTACGTCCATACAGATACTGCCTAAAGTGTTTAATTGCTCTCACCACCGCCAGTGTCTCCAGCTCATATGAGTGATAGCGGCTTTCCGCGTCAGTAGTACGTTGACTCATATAAGCGATCGGGTGCTGGCGTCTGTCGATTACCTGGACCAGTACAGCTCCGTATCCAAGGCTGCTGGCGTCCGTGTAGAGTTCAATTGGCGCGTCTTCCTGAAATAGGGATAAGGTAGGCGCAGTAGACAAATACTGGATAATTTTGTTACGGGCCTCGTCATGTCTGCCGTTCCATTCCCATTTAGTGTCTTTTTTTGTTAACTCATAAAGTGGCATCATAATTCGGGAAAAATTGGGAATGAAACGCCGGAAATAGCTAGCGAGGCCATTGAATTGTCTGACTTGCTTAGCTGTAGTCGGTACTGGTGCCATTGTTAAAGCTTCCACTTTCCTTGGACTTGGACCAACTTGCCCATCAGCTATTATATTGCCCAAGTACTCAATGGAACGTTTAAAAAAAGCAGTTTTCTCAATATTAATTGAGAAGCCAGCCCTTTGCAAAGCAATTAATATTTGCTCTATATTAGAGAGGCCTTCTTGGAAATCCCTACATTTTGAGAGGACGTCATCTACGTAAACCTGGCATACCTGCTTTATCAATAGCGGCATCAGCGCTTTATTAATACAACGCTGGTAAACCGAGCAAGCGTTGCTTAGACCAAATGGCATGGCTAGATATTCATAAAGCCCATCGGGCGTGACAAATGCAGTCCTTTCAATTGACTCCTCTGCAACTGGAATCTGGTGGAATCCAGCTGCCATATCAAAAGTAGAAAAGAAATTACCACCAGCCAGTTGGTCTATTTGGTCCGAAATTATTGGTAAAGGGTAGTGGTCTCTAAGGGTATTTCTGTTCAGTTCCCTGAAGTCTACACACATACGATCCTGACCATTTTTCTTTTTGACCAATATTATTGGACTCGCAAACGAAGATTTACTTTCGCGTATGATTTTGTGTTCAAGTAGCTCACTTACAATATTGCGTACTTTCTCCCGTTCAACCGGGCTTAAACGGTATGGTCGACGTTCCACTCGCTTAGTGGGGTCTTGTAGTCGGATTTCTAATTCACCGGTGTTCACCCTGGTCTTTGGGAACCCGCTAATAAATACATGTTCATATTTGTTAAGCAATATTTTCAATTCAGCTACTTGATCGTCATCAGTTAAATCACAGTCCAACTTATCAAATTTATTACTATCAGATCGTATGTGGCTTACTATCGGTTGATGAAACAGTTTAGCACCTCGTGACGTTACTAATACTCCAATGTTTGTATTGTCGACAAGATTTATGCCAATAATGACATCAGCACATATCTCATAATCTGCTACTACATGAAATTGAAGCTCTACTCGTAAATTGTCGATAATACACACTGTTGTTATTTTTGTAAGGGAAAGTACCGTAAATTGACCAATACCCTTTAGATAGCTAACCTCATTCGTTCTTTTTCCAGGCAATTTAGCCGTTACAGACTCGCGTATTAGTGAACATTCTGCACCACTATCAAACATGGCCTGAATTTTAAAGTTACCAATTTTTATTTGTATAAAAGCCAGCTTATTTGCACCCACACAATTAATTTTAGATATTACTGCACGTTCACGCTTAAAACATTTGTCAAATGTATGACCAATCTTTGAACAAAATGTACACGTTGGCTTGTCTGTCTCGGCACTAGAAACCGATTTGTTTTCTTGAGGACGTGGTTGGATGCTATCAGGTTTTTTATTAAAACGACAGTCCCGTGTTTCATGGCCTGACTTTTTACATACCTGGCAAAATAGTTGCTTTTCAGAAAATCGTGGTCGCTTGTTGATAACCGACTGACTATTAGATGAATTTGGGTTTGGTCTTTTAATATGGCGAATAGATGATGCCACAGAAATAAGTTCTGGAACCGATATCGCACGTGCATTCAATAATTCGATCCTCAGTCGGTCATCCCCAATACAGCCAATAACCGCCTCAACCGCGTCCTCGTTAGATAATTTATCTTTTGTGATGCAGCGCCAAAGTACCCACGCTTGAGACAGAAATTGCGCAATATCCTTAGTATTGTCATAAGTATGCTCTCTAAATCGAAGAATGTCTCGAGAGTACCTATTTTCAGGTTCGAATGTAGTTATTAATAAATTACGCAATTCCTGCCACGTGGATGTGGTAACCAACCAATTGTCCACCCACAACCTGGCACGACCTTTAAGTAGACTTCCAACTTTCATTCTAACATCGTAATCGGTCAGGCTGTAGGTTTCCATGGCCGTACTCACATGTTGACACCACTCACGTATTCCTATATTGGCATCCGGATCGTACGATGGTAAAAATACGTCACTAATTTTAACTTTCTCAGATTGTTTAGAAATACGATCGGTCATGCCCTTCATCACCTGCAACATCTGTGAGAAAAACTCGGTGGGTACGCCGATAGCAGAAGCAGAAACATTTTCTTTGTTTGAACCAGAATGTCCGGCAGAAGGGGGTAGATATCCCACTTCTGATAACGGCGGAGTGGGGACACTCTTGCTGATATAAAATATTACAACTATGCTTTAAAGCACATTTTGTAAAGAAGCATCGTTCCCATTGTGATATAAGTTCATTTTAATGAATGTTGTTCGGTATTTTTGTTACTTAATTGTTCTTTTATACTTTGAATGCATAAAGCAATATTTATTTTGTTTATAAAATGTTGTTTTCTTTTTCTAACTCCATAGTGATGACTATCCCAAAAAATCTTGATAAGGTATAACGGCGGAGTGTCCCCATTTAAATTTTTAGAAAGAGTGACATCAGCATTGCTGATGTCACTATTCTCGCTATTATTCTCAGACATTGCAGGATAATGAAAAACACCAAACAATAGAAAAACACTTTAAAATTTAATACACTTTAACACAGGCACATAATTAAAAATTAATAATATTGCAAAAACACAGCAATTTAAAGCTACATAAACTGTTTACTCACAGGATCTCCGGAGTCTTCTACTCTCTACAATTTCCAGCAGCGCAATGGCCTCACAAACACTTTTCAACGATCCAACTAAACTCCTAATAAAGAAAACAACATGGCCGTTCGCGCCACCGGATCTTGCCTAGATATTTAACATTTTAATCTAAACAATAAGTGACGAATGTAATCGCTATTATAAATTGACAAATACTAACTCAATTTATTAGTAATTTTAAAACATGAAAATAACTTTTAGCTTTTCTTATTTTAAATCGGATGTGTTTTTATCAAGCGTAGCAATATGGACGCCATTTCAGTTTCAATGTTAAAATAATCAATTGTTACTTCAGTTAGATAAAAACACACCGATTGATGTTTACAAATCATAATATGAATTATCAATATGGTTTAGGTAATAAATCGTTATATGTAACTGACATCATAACTTGTAGTTTTTAAACTTGGTATATTGACCATCTAAAACATCCAATTAAAATTATTAAAAATCAAATGAATTGACAATAATGGTTAGAAAAGCTACTAAGCGATTATAGTATTTTAAAATTGGTTTGATTAACCTGAATTATTTAATTAGTAAGTAATTACAAACTATAATTAATTTGACGCGTCGACAGGTACGAATAGTTATATAGATACAACCTAACACTGACCTGCAAAGTGCAAAAAACGTAAGAAAATTTGAATTTCGCGGTATACAAATGCGCATTAAATAAGCATAACTTATGTGTTACTAGCTTCTACCGGGACTTCGCCCGCGTGGATGTCCGAAATTATCACACTGGAACGTGCTACCGGAATAAAAAGCTTTTTAGAATTGCTTATGTCCTTCCTCAGTATACCATTTACCATCTATCTCCTTGCCAAATTTTATCGAAATCCGTTCAGTGGTTTAGACGTGAAAAGGTAACATACAGACAGAGTTACTTACGATTTTACACAATACATATTAGTATGGATTAATAAAAAATTAATTATAAGAAAACAGTGTTTATTTTCATAATAACAGCTTAACCTATATTTACAAAACGTTTTATCTCCGAAAATATCTGACTTTATAAAACACAGTCATTTAAATATTTGTTTTTGTCAAACAAAACGGTAAACCTCATTATTTATCGAATCCGTAATAAAAAAACAGCTAACATCACTATGCTAGGGCCATTACAAATTCAAAGTTAAAGTCAAAAATCATTCAATAGCAATTCTTACGCACAACACAAGCACTGCTCCATAAGGGTCGTAAGTACGAGCGAGAGGTTCGATAAAACGATTCATGACTCTAACTTTGCATTTGTAATTGCCAGAGTACATAGTCTTCAATTACCCCATTGAATATGCCGTAAGCATTTGAAAATAAGTGCCTCTAATGACATAATTCCTATGGTAAACGACAATAGACCCTATTGCTTTAAACTTTCGTATATTTTAGTAAAAAGTAGTGATTCATTACTTAATCGTCGTCTTTTAGCAATTGGTCTTCTATATCAAAGTCTTCGGCCTTCCGTTTCTTAGGCCGCGGTCGCTTGCCAGTTACCATTTCCATTTTCACCTTCTTGGATTGTTTCTTCTTTTCTTTTAGCTGAAGTTTCCTCTTGGCTGCCTTCTCTGGATTGTTTACTTTTTCTTGTAGGAGTAACTGGAAAATAATATAATATTTAGTAAAGAGTCGAGGTGTTTACTTCTTTCGCGATTTTGTCATGAGAAAAACTGCACCTCAAGCAGCCATTGCACAACAATACAAAGTAAATTTTAATAACGAATGGGGATAAAAGCTGCCACTTGCTCATTTCAGCTGTCGCTGCGTTCCAACGTCCAAAAATTTGACAGCTAGAGCTGTCATGATCCATACATTTTTTGTAAACAAACGACTTCTTTTAAGCTTAATTGATTAATATTCCTCAGCTGTTGACTGTAAAAATACCATCCATGTATTTTCCAAAGATGTTAAAAGACGAAAATTGTGGGAGAAAGCTCTCCGAAAAAATATTGGAGACCCGATATTTCGTAGAGATTGTGTATTTGCTATCCTTTTTTTCGTCTGTCCACCTTCGCCATCTTCGCGTGACGTATACTACTGCATAATTCATTGCCATTGTCTGTGGCATACCTTAAATTGAAGCAACAATGAGAGTTGCACCAACTAAACATTAAATAAACTTAATTTTATTGTGTGCAACAGTCAAGAAACTTGAATCATCTAAATGGGGCTTAATGGGTTGAAACCTTAACTCAGACTAATACCAAATAAAACGTATACAAACCTTTTTCCTCTCCGCCCTCTTTATATTCAGCTTCATCTGTGCCTCCGCAACGAGTTTACTATACTCTATCTCCCCTATCTTCCTTCGTAGCTTCTTGCCCAGTCTGCCGGCCAGTTGCTTGGCAGCGGTCGCCGGAGTGGCCGCGTCACCGGTCGAGAGCTCCCGGACTATTGGTGGGAGAATCACGTCCAGTATTTTCAACACGTCTTCGTTTTCTAAGGAGCTAATGACGTGCGTCCACATTGTGAATATTGATGTTCTCTGTGGATGTAAAAATATATTATTTTATATCGAATAATACCACTTGTCCTTCCCAGCTAAAGCACTAGGAACTGGTGAAGGGCTTTGGAGGAGTGTCTCATGTAATTTTGAGGTTCAAAAAGTGCTAATTGTCAGCATAGTTTTAATAAATGTTTTATATTGACGAATAAATTAAGTATGCCTAAACACAACACCTAACCCAACATGTCCCAACTCATTCTTAATGTGTTTATGTTCGTATTTTTTTTTAATTCACATGGCGTACATTACAGTGACGTAAATGAAATGAGTTTCCCGTGCACCCTAAGTAGTTAGACCTGATACCATAATGCTGACTGGGCAAAATTTTATCAAAGCATGACCTTTACGGGCAGTGCCGATACTAGAGAAGATTTGGGGGTTTTCTATCATCCAGACAGTTAGCTTTAGAAACTCCAAAACCAGCATAGTGTAACCCAGAAAATACAACAGGATATAATATAATTTTCTTAATAACAGCCAATTTTTGTCCCACTGCAGGACAAAAACCTCTTCTCTCATACAGAGAAGTCACGAGCAATGATCACCACGCTTGCTCAAGACGAGTTGGCTATTTCAGACTTATATTACTACTAGCTGTGCCCCGCGGTTACACCCGCATAAGTGTCGATCCCATGCGAATATCGGGATAAAAAGTAGCCTATATTTTAATCCAGGGTGTCAGCTACCTCCATACAAAATTTTATCAAAATTGGTCCAGTCGTTTGAGCGTGAAGTAACAAACATAAACACACACACTCACAAACTTTCGCCTTTATAATATTTATAGTGTGATAAGTCCAGGAACCTTACGATGCTTTTCAGCGAGGTCAGTAATGTCCAATATAAACTCAGAAAGTACATATTATGAATAATGCTTACAATATCCATATTACTAGGTGCCCTAGCTACTTCAACGTTGATAGCTCTCCTCAGTTTGAACAGGATCCAGCGGATGTTCATCCTACTCCCCCCTTCAGCATCGTCGCCGTCTGCCTGAGTCTTCTTGTCGACCTTGAAACTTGACATCGAATGCACCAGCTTCAATATTACGAATAACACTGCTGTTGTCTGCAAATTGAAATAAGAAAATTAATTAAAAGAAATAATGTTATAGTGAAGGGGGGGGGGGCTGTGACAGACTGGTGTCCAAGGACTGGTAGACGAGATTACGGTCGTCTGACGGCGAGATGGGCAGACATTGTTGCCATAGCGGGCAAAACCTAGATGAGGCTGGCGTGGGGATTATCACAAGAAAAGATAGACCTATGCCCAGCACAGGAGGAACTTGGCTGTAGATGACGAATTTTATATTAATAACTAGCTGCGCCCCGCGGTTTCACCCGCGTAATTCCTGAATTTTCTTTGCTATAAACCTCACGGAGCCCGAGACCTTTCCAAAGAATGCAAAACCGTGGAAATCGGTTCGTGCGTTCTGGAGTTATAGCATCAGGAAGGAAAACCCGACTTATTTTTATATAGTAGAGATAACCAGAATACACAGTAATTGTAGAGGGGCTTGTGGCGAAGCAATAACAGCTACACTGGTCGATCGATTAAGTTAAGCTACGCTTGCCGCGGTTGGTCCGTGTATGGGTGACCATATTCATATACCAAGACCACTCCGTGCCTCGGAACGCACGCTAAGCCGTTGGTCCCGGCTGTCATTCGTGGATCTTTGACAGTCGTTACGGGTCGTCAGAAGCCCGAAAGTCTGACAACCAGTCTTACCAAGGGGTATCATCGTATTACCCCATAACTGGGTTGTGGAGTTCAGATAGGCAGTCGCTCCATGTAAAACACGGTTAGACTGGAAACCGACCCCAACATAGTTGGGAAAAGGCTAGGCAGATGATGATGACACAGTAATTGTAGAATATTAATACTCATAACATTAATTATCTACAACTACATACAGATTGGCAAGAACAGTACAGAAATATAGTACAATATACGCATATCAATAATCTATTACTATTACTGATAGATCAATAAAATTTTCCCACTCCCATCTCATACAACAGTTATAACACTTGGTTGCGTCTTTTGAAACCCTTGTTGTCGCTAATACTTAAGACAGCTAGACAGCTCACCTGTTCAACCATTTCCTTCAAAGCTCCAGTGGTGTACTGCGCACACAAATCCAGCACAAGACTCCTCAAAACATCTTCCGTGTCATCATAAATAAACCCTCTATCACTCTCTACCTTCTTCTTTACAATACCATCCAACTCTTCAGCATCAACGACTGATAACAACTGTCCCAGTACCTTAGCAGATTTCAATCTCACCCACGAATGAGGGTAGGCAAGCAGCGCTTTACATTGCTGCGCTATCTCGTCAAACTCATTCACGAATTTCTTATTCGTCAAAGAAGACGTGCAATGGAACGTTATTTTTTCTATAAGGTTTAAGATCTGTATTAAACTGTGGTCTTTTTCTTTCTGTTTGTCTTCATCAGTCTTTTCCTCTGATTGGTCCAGTTTTATTTTTACGAATCTGCCTTCAGTAATGTCGTTGCTAAGTAAAAGGATTTTGCCACTGACTAGTGAAAGGACAGTGTTGAGTCGATTCTTGAAGTTGTCTTGTTCTACGTTTACAAAGCGTGTGCTCAGTTGTGCTGCTAATTCGAAGTGTATTGGCTGTGGACATGGAAAGTAAAAACTTAGTAAGTTAGTATTATGTAGGAAGCGATTCTAAGTATCAATAAAACAGAGCAAATTTTGGTTGATCAACAGCCGATTTTTTCTCATATAAAGATGTTATGATCTGCTTGCATTATTTTGAAATATTAAAGGGTGTATTTTACACATTATTTTGTATTTAAGCCAACAGGTTAAACGGTATGTGTATAACTTGAGTCTTAAAAAAGACACCTGCATTTCATTTGTCAAAAATCTACCTTACATTATGCACAGACACGACACGTCATTGTCCAAATTCAACAAAATCCTTCCTCCTTACCTGATTATCCTGGAAGAAGGTCATCACCAGATCAAAGAGTTTATTCCTCTCCTGCAGAGGGAACCTTTTCAACATGGCCTCTATGCAGCTGGCGGCGGCAGCGCGGCACTCGGGCGCGCTGTCATTGAGCATGCTCGCGCCCAGTGCGAGCATGAGGTGGGCTCCGTGTTTTAATAGTTGTGCCTAGAATATAAGAAAAGTATGCTTAAGATTTGTGTAAATATGGTCTCTTACAAAAAGTGTGTGATGAAAATGTAAACCAAATGTATGTGTTGTGCCACTTACAAACTCCAAATTTTTATTTTAAATCACCTTAAAAATATCATTTGACAATAAAATCGATTCCGATGTTAATTTTATAAACACAATTTTTATTGATGATTACAGTTTCATAATGTTATGCAAACAATAATTCTAGAACAGACAAGAAAAATACAAAACTCAAATGACTTACCACAAGTAACTTATTAATGATCATCTCTAAGAACTTAAGTGAAGACTCTCTACCGTGCTGCAGTTCGTAGTTGAGCTGTGACACGAAGAAGTTGATGTACTTCTCCAGCCGTTTGCCAGGAGAATAGTGCGTTAAGTAGTTGACGAATATAACTCGAGCTTCCTCTCTGAAAGAATTACCAAAATTTATAGTCACTTCATCATTTCTAAATATATACATGTACTTCTTGAATCCTATATTTCCCAATTGAAAAAATATTTATTGAGATAAAACAAAAAGGGTCATAGAATTGAGCCCTGGGGAAATCCCACTAAAACTAGTGTCAGAAAAAGTAGTGCCACATATTTTTTTATTTTTTGCTGACTCAATCACAGATAAGAAAGCACTAGCACGCATCCTTTACCAGATACCGTAAATGCTCAGCTTACAAATAAAAGTATTGTGAGGAACGCAGTCGAACGCCTTGGACGCACCGAAAATACCAACTGCATATTACGAGTTCCGTCAGTAATTTATAACGCCAAACTTATCCTGTCAACACCACGTACATGCATGCAAGCAATACATGTTTTGTGTTAATGTTTACATTAAAGAGTGTTCTATCTCCATCCATCCATACTAATATTATAAATTCGAAAGTAACTCTGTCTGTCTGTTACCTTTTCACGCCTAAACCACTGAACGGATTTCGATAGACAGAGAGATAGATTGCATCCCGGGGAAGGACATAGGATAGTTTTTATCGACATACATCGCGGTAGAAGCCGCGGGCGGAAGCTTGTAAAGAATATAAAGGATATCAAAAGTTACTTACCGAGATCTAGCCGATTCGCTCAGTATACATATCTTAGATACTTTCTCCATAACTTCGTGCAGTTCATTGGATACCAGTCTAGCTTCTAATATAGCTTTCAACAGAGCGAACGAATTGGATTGCTTCTCGTCATTCTGACAGTCTTCTTCTGCATATAACAGGAGGGTTTTTAGTTGTTCTGCCTCTAGTTTATAATATTTAACGTTGCGCACCAGTACTGTTACCGCCTGTAAACACAAAATAGATATCGGTCATAATTTGGTGTATAGATTATATCTCAGGTATGTATTTTCTAGGTTAACTAAGTGGCAACACGAAACTAAGAATTGACAGCGGAATATTACCAGGAATGAAAGTTATCAAAAAAAAATCTTACCTTAAAAGCAGTCCTAACTAAATGGAAGTTATCATTTTGTTTACTGATTTCAAACGTTGCGTACTTATGCAATGTCAAGAATATCGTCTTCACAATATCTTGAACCATTTCTTCTAACGTTGGCGTGCTTATTCTGATCGTCCACAGAGTAGCTATACACTTCATCGCAACAGTCGACACCTTTACATGGTCGCTTTTCAACGCATCAACTAGTAAAGGTATAAGAGGGTCTACAAACGCTCGACAATCCATTCTTGGCACTTTCTCTCTTTTTAGGATCACATACAGAATATTCAAACTGAAGTCAACCAAAACGTGAGCATTGGCTTTCCCGGAAATTTTAACATGTTTAGCTTGGGATTCCTTGTTACGTTTCGGCGTTTCAGCAATTAGGAAGCAATCTGGCTTCGCTCTAAGCATTTTCTCTCTTTGCTTTTCAGTTATTTGTCGCTTTGGAGCACCTAATACAAATTCTGGTATGCTCTCAGAGGCAACTCCGTGTAAGAATATGAATAGAGATTCGATATCTATAAACTTATTAGTGACTAATCCACTTGTAATGTGCATTAGAGCTTCCTGAACTTTCAATACAATCTTCTTCGAATGATGCTTTTGGAGAACATCTTTGAAAGGTATAATTAGATTTATCAGACACTGTTCAGTTATGTTTTGAGACACTATCATAAGTGTTACGTAGCTTTTCTTGCTGGGTTTTGCTTCTGGTGTTTTATAGTGTAGTTTGTCGACTTCTTTCTCTTCTGACAATGCTCCAAAAAGATCGTTAGTGCAAACATCGAGGATGTAATCAAGATTTTCGTTCAGATCTCCAGGTTTAAATTCCGCTTTCAAAGCGTCTAGAACTGTATGTATTGTAGCGACTAAGACATGAACTTGGTACCCTCTGGTTAGCAACAAAGTCAAGTGTTCCAGTAGAACTCCTAAGTACGAGGTTCCAACAGTTAGCATGATCTTCTTAACAATATCACGCGCAGTTATCCTAACTTGCTTTAGAGGTGATTTTAGGAACGAGGTGAGTTTTATGATGATTCTAAAAGAGAAGAAAATAGACAACGTAAATAATAGTTGCAATAAATCAAATTTACGAAAGATTTTATTGATATTCGGAAAAATTAAAAGTGAATGTAACTTTAGAGCAAACTGAGATCATTGGGGGATACGATATTTGACGCACAATTAGATAAATATAAAAATTTTATTTGAACTTACCCAGGCAGCTGATGTTTAAGCAGATCGCCAGGCAATCTCTGCAACAATTTGACGAGCGCCAGAGCTATCGGTACCCGAAGCATGTCCTCTTGCTGACGATCGAAGCCGGTTTTACGACGATTTACCTTATGGGACTCTTCGTGTTCCGTCATTTTTCCGATGGCACTAGAGAAATAAATAAAATACAAATGAATGTTTTCTTTTCATATAGGTTTAGATATAGATTTACCGATATATCATGCCAACAATTTGACTTACCGATTTAATTGTGGTAACAATCCAGCCGACAAGGATTTGATAATTCTTTTAGCTACAGATGGCGACACGTTCGCTACTCTCTCAAACGCAGGTACGTTGGTAATCTCTTTACTTGGTTCTTCATCCGCTGCTTCGTCATCTGCTGCTTTAAGTTCACTCTCTTCATCTAAATCTAAATTTTCTTTTATTTCTGATTCACCATCCATATCCTTATCACCATTTTCTTCTATCTGTTTTGTTTTTTCTATATTTTCTTTATTCTCCGAACTTGCCTTAGCCATTTTAAACTTATGCACATTTGTAATCAGTGCTTTCGGCAGTTCAATATTATTAACTTTTGAGAAATCAAAATGGAAAGCGTCAATAATTCCAACCAATATTCGAGTCAACTGTTTTTGGTGTTCGGAAGAATGTCGCATTTTATTCAAATATAGTTTGAGGATAACTTCGTAATGGTACCATGGCAGCAATCTGCAGCAAGTAGATACGACCTCTATACACGCGTCTATCAACGTGTTTTTATCTGTATATTTATCATCACAAATATACATAGATGCTAATGGTAAAATAAAGTTAGTTAAAGTCCTAGGAGTAGGACATTTCGTCATCTTTCTGGCAACTTTGCAGAATTTCAGTAACGCTCTCACACGCCTGTGCATTTGAAGATGGCACATGTTATCAAAGAAATCTACTTCTCTATCTTCTTTATTAATGAAATGAGCTAAATCCGATATGACTACGTCTGCATCAGGGCATTCTCTTGCCAATTCTCCTAGTAAGTTGATGCATTCATTTCTTAACAATTCGTTTTTGGTGTCTCTTATACCAGTGGAAATTAGCGATAGGACAGTATCCCTTACTAAGAATTGGCCATCGGGTGTTGATCTGTATTTCATTAGAAGTTTTGGCAGAATCCGTTTCAAACACAGGCCAGCGCTGTCACGCAGACCAATATCTTTCTCAGTACGAATGAAGTAGAAGCAATTGTTGACAATAAGTATTGCAAGGTCTACATCAATTTCGTCTTTTTCTAGTAACTGATATATTTCTTTGTACGCGTCTATTCTTCGGTCAAAATCTGGCTGTTCGATCCATCTCTTATTGAAAGCATTCATTTCTGCTACCATGTTAGCCATTCTAGTAAGTATATCTTTATTCTTAGGTGCACTTTCAGCTATCGATGTAAGTAATTTCATCAGCAATTTCCTAACTTCTACAGGACCGACTTTGTTGAACAAAATGGCTATATTCTTTATGTATACTTGAGGATTTGTGCTGTGTCCTAGTAAATTTATAATTGTGTTCACAGCATGTTCCATATTTTCTTCCGCCATGTTCATACATACTTTTTTTACTAGTATCGGCAGTAACAAATTCAGTAATTCGTCACATAGCTCTGGTGACGCTACCAATTCTGTGATTCTTGAGAGAATCAGCAAATCTCTCTTGTTCACAGTGTTAGATTTTGCAGAATTTGCTATTCGTCTTTTCATCACTTCCAATATGCTTGGTATGTGCGGTACCAGAATTTTGCTTCCGAAATTGATACCAGTCACATTTTGAGGAGCCTCAACTGGTAAAACATTGAAAGATTCTATTCTAGGAATTTCTTTATCTTCTTCGTCTTCAGTTAGAGTAATTAATTTTTCGATCATATCTAATATCATATTGACCACACCAGGACTTGTTTTAGGAGCTAGCAGAAGTTTGAAAATAGCTGGGAATGGACTAATAGAATCTTTTTCTGAGCAAGTGATTAGCAAAATATAGTATCGGGGATTCTGACACCACGCATTTAGAAGTCTTAACAGTGCTGTTGGACTATGAATACCTTCAATATGTAACTTTGGCATCAACGGCCAAATCAATGTCTCATATATAACAAACAACTGGTCTTTATTCCAAGGATATTTGGTAAATTGTTCGAAGAGCTTCCTTGTTGTACCCAGAGCAAGCGTGCGAAGGTTTTTCATAACCTTTACATATCCAACATGCACCTTTTCTCCTTGACTTAGAACAACTGCTATGGTAGAACAGATAGCGAAATATATGTTAAAGAGCTGAGACAACACTTCTTCATTCATACATCCTCCAAAATATTCACGGACAACTTCAAACAGATTTAAAACACTGTGAAGTTTTCCAGGACTGGTGACAGATTTTAAATCTACGTCAGACGCTATTTTTTCAAATATTTCCCGAGGTTTCATATCTAAATACTGTTTGTAGTACGAGAATGCCATTTCAATGAACATTTTAATCTCGTTCTCGTTACAACCAGCCAGATATCTCATTACAAGCGACCGTCGGTTTTGACCACCACCCTTCTTCTCCGCTACGAGTTTCGACGTCATTTTACCATAAAGTATTCTTAATACTATTGGCACTACATGTTCTCTGTCTTCAGGCTGAATGTTTTTGGCATCTTCAGTTATTTTGAACAGAGTCAGTTCATCTTTGAACTTCTTCTCATCTACTAAGTTGCACAAATTACTTTTATATTGTGTAACATTTTTATTCTTATAGTTTAGAACACAATCTAAAGCATACTTTTGAAGTCCTGGGTTTTTGTGCTTCAGAAATTCCATGTAAAGTTCCCAGAAAACTGGCTCTTTATGCAAAGCTCTTGGATTCTTAAACTGAGATAGAACTTGCATAATGTTAATGAGAGTTTTAAATACTATCTTTCCAGAAACAGTTTCTTTTGCATCATCTATTTCTTCAATTATTTCCTCAATATTCTCTGTACTTTCTTCAGGTTTTACTTCATCAATTTCCATTTTATTCTCTCGTAATTCCATGTCAATTTTTAGAGCATTCATGCTATCATTCCTTCTGTATTCATCTTCAATGAAATTCAAGAACAAGACAACGACATCGCGATTCCTCGCTTCGCAAACTTGAATACAATTCGTCATAACCTTCAGAATCAAGTTCCTGTAATTGTATAAATCAGGTCTCTCAGATATGCTATTGTAATCAGAGTATAATTTTTGAAGAATCTCGAAATTTGTGTCGATTTCATCATCAAAATGAAACTGTTTAAGATTTTTCTTTGCGTTTACAAATGAGGATTCAAGAGCTTCATGAAAAGTGGGCCAAAAATCGTCCACACTTAGGGAATTCCCGTAACCCGCAATAAATTCAGTCACGGGTTCCCACAGCAGCTTGAAATTGACGTACAAGACACCTAACATGTAATTTAATGCAAAGAGGTGGAAGTCAGTATCCTTAGCCAGGGCATACTGACTTGTATTAAAGGTCATCTTCTGCAGCATGTTCAACTGAGCTCTATACTCCTGTATAGATGGTTTGATGGACTCCACTGAGTAACATATGCTGAAGATTGAAAATTTCTCAACAGTACCTCCCACTTCCACCGTTTTACTTAGTTCCTCTACATTTTCGAATAACTTGTAAATGTGGGTAGTCAGTAGACGAACCTGAAAACAAATATTTTACGTTAATAAAATATTTTATGGCATATTGATCTGTGTGATGTAAGGTAGAAAACTTGTATGAAATGCTTACCACATGAAAAGGCGAAGACACATTCGTTTTCAGATACGAATCAACTAGCGATAAATATGGATAGGTCAGTCCCTGCTCCTGCTCATAAGCTGTCAAATACAGGTCAAGAAGATGCAGTGAGCAGAGGTAATTAGGATCTGCAGCACACGGCAGGATCACAGGCAACAATGTACCAATATCACAAATCTCCTTCAGCTTCTTACAACTGGATATGTGAATAGCACTTTCAAGTGCCAATGATAACATGAACAAAACCTTCCTAGAACATCTCGATAGTGCAGTTGGGTCACAGTGGAATTTGTTCTCTTTAGGCTGATTCTCCAAGTTATAACTTTTTAATATATCCAACAGTTTCGATATCAGCTGTCCTAACATTTTCACACAGTAGCCAACATCGATTTTCTCTACATGCGGCAAGCAGAATAAAACATTTGTAAGTTTAACTGGGTTCTCAACATATTTTTCTATGTCTACAGACAAAACATTTTTGAAATGTTCCATAAAATTCGGCAGATTCTTGCCAAAGTCTAAGGGATATTTCACCCAATCAAATAACTTTATGCCATTCATAGACAAAGGTGATTTCTTCAAGCATATTTTAGTCAGCGTACCCAAAGCATCATTATCAAAATTAGATTGTATAACAAACTTGATGAACGGAGGAAGTATATGCATATCAAATTGTGAGTATTCAATGACATTCTGCACAAAGTTGATGAGTATATTTGGGAATGGTAGTGGCAGTAGAACTTTGACGATAATACCAGCATGTTCTTGAGATAAGGACACGTTTGGTGAGAGGAGTAGCACGGCACCAATCTGTGCACAAACTTCTAGGATACTTTCTGAAGACTGTTCACATATAACTTTTATCAACAGCAGCACAAACTGTGGGGGGTTTGTTAGGTACTTCCCTTGCTGGTGTTCTATAACTTGACCAGCAAGTCTGAGGATATATTCTAGCCCTTTACTTTCTTCATCATCCTCTTTCAAGATTTCTTCAGTAAACTTTATGATACTGGCCCAAAAGACTCCATACTCTTTGTGTGAAATACTTTGTAGACTGTCCTCTATTGTTTGTGTCAGCACTTTGAACAGTATTTCTTGGTGTTCTTTATTTTCTTTTAGATATTGAAGAAGAAGAGGCAGGAATGTTTCTATGCAGCTGTGGAATTTACCTGTAACACCTCTCAGTATTTCAAATATGAGATGACCACAGCCAGTGATTGCCTGGAAAATACATTTAAATAATTACATGAATGTGCGACACTATGGCATTATGTATTTGTTTGGATTACAGCCCACTCCCTCTCAAAGAGAGGTGTGTGTCCCCGCAGTGGAAATGTTATAGGCTGATTATGAGATGTTATGTATTTATTTGACATATATGTACTTACATCATCATTGGTCTGCAAATAGATAAGCACAAGACTGACAAACTTTTTCTTATCCCTTATATCTCTGGCAACAAACGCAAAGCTTTCAGCTGCAAAATTATTTATATACTGTGGCTGTGATTCACTTAGCAAAGGTATAATTCTCTTTAGAACAACAGCAATATCTTTCTTTAGGTATGGTTTGAGGACTTTGAATAAAAAAGCTAGACAGACTAAGGTCCATTCTAGTCTTTCTGCATCCTTGGTGTTTAGCAGTTTTATGAGGATGTCCAGGAACCTTGGGAAGTGCGGGTAGAAGTCCTCTCTTAGATCTTTTGCTAATGATACTAAAATTCTGAAAAAGAATTTAATTATTAGTTCATAAGGCCTATTTCCAGCAGACGACTGCAATAGGTTGAGTTGATTGATTGAATAACTGTTAGCACATAGAAATAGGGCTTTAACCTGACAAATATTGAATGAACAAGTGCAGGTTCATAAAAAAAATATTATTGTAACAACAATAAATATAATCAAAGTGAAAACCATTGAGCGCTTACATGCAAATGGCTTCTAGTAGGCGATATTTTAACAGGTTAATCATTCAGTACTGAGCACAGAGATTACCATTAATGCGAAGGCATATTTATTACACATAATGATATGACAATAAAAATAACACACTCGAAGAATGTTCCAATTCTGTGAATAATATTCAATAATTACCAAATAAACAAACTTACTCCAGCAATGGTTGTAAACACAGCTGGTCCTCTAGATTCAAATATTTCTCCAGCACCTCGACCACTTCATCTTTCTTGTGAAGAAGCTGTGGCACTGTTATAATACCAAAGACTTCCTTCCTGAACTTTTTAAAGTTATCTGTCAAATTGAGCACATGCCATTTTTGTAATGCCACAAAGAAATGAGTTTCATTCTCTGCAGGCTGCTGTGCATATGCATGCTCAATGTGATATAGAGCAGCATGGCGGATGTCAATAGCATTGATTCGTTCAGCAAAAGGTACAAACTGAAAAAAACAAACTTTGTTAAGGACCTTTGTGTAATAATAAACTTGTAGTTCAAAATCAATATTAACGTAATTAATAAAATCGGATAAAATACGGGCTATTGTCCGTATTTTATTAAAAAGTATTTTATTAAATAGATCACATGATTTTTATTTAATTCTGGGACAAGGATAGGAGGCTGACAGACACTATTTAGGCTAGGATTCAAAAGATATTAATTATTTTATATATGTTTAAGCAATGTAGCTGCTATCCTTTTTGAATGTGATGTTCTTAGTACTTACTTCAGTTTTTTTTTTCAAGTGAGAAAGGACCAAGAAAATGATGGTGGAAGTAATTGTAAACAATTTATAGATATTCTCATAAACAACTTTCAGCGAAAAATTTGATACATAGCGAAAAAAATACGATAAATATGAACATATTTTTTATACAAAATTCGCACTTAACCTAAAACGAAAAAATATCAATCTGTTTTAGGACTTACACGGAAAGTATTTGCTGTCTTATGTTTAACAGGTTTACTCTTCATCTTGCGTATGTTTAATTAAAGTTTCACCAAGTCATCTACTTTAGAACGTTAGAAAACTGTTGTAAATAAACCCACATGCCCATGAAAGATTGTCACAAACACGTCAAATTTTGACGTTGGAAGCATGACGGAATGACAGTGACGCAGATGATGTAATGTTGCCACCGTTTGTTTTTTCATTACTTTCCGCCTGCTTTGTGTAACGCTGACCTGTTCAATTTTTAAATCTATCAGATTGTATTGTATTCTTAAACTCTTCTATTCATGAATCTGAAAAAATTTTAATAAATCCATTTTTATCTTTCTTACGTACCAATTACCTCGTACTAATTTATTCGGTGTCGTTGGTTCTGTATTTTAGTTTTTTGACACCGACTTTCGAAATTAAAGTTATTTTTCACGTTGTAGTGTTTTTTTGGAAGTCGGTTGTTTTTTTTTTTGTACAATAGTTTTTTATACAATAAAATGAGTCCAAACAACGAATAACTGTGAAAAAAATAAATTAGTACGAGGTGTGGGAACAAGTCTGATGCCGAAAATATAGTTCGTAGAATTTTTGTCCGTTTGTCTGATAGTCTGGATGTATGTCCCTGATTGGCGCAAAAACGACTGAACGAATTTGGATAAAGTTTGGCACACAGATTGTTTATAACCTGCATTGAACACATAGGGTACTTTTAATCTCGGTAGTAAATCCCCTTGGGATATTTTCCGGAATCCACGTGGGCAAAGCCAATTAACAAAATGTTATTTTTATTAATAATCTCATTCTTTCTTTCAATATTTTTTAGTAATGTCCGGTACAAAAACACAATGTCACGCTTTCCGGGGTTTTTGAAGTGTTTGTCGGGTGACCGGTGTCGACAATTATTATTTATGTGATGGCAGCCCTACCCCAACCGCGCAAAAATAACATTTTCTTTTTCAGTCTGTACAAAAAGCTGTCAACACCAGCTGACTGATAAGGTATTTTGTTTTTCCATGTTATCAATTTTTGTAAAAAAAAAACATTAAAATAATAAACAAGATACGCATTATTTAACAATTTTACTTGATAAATTAACAAGATGCTCGCCAGGTTTGTAAATTCCTTGCCGAACGGCATATCACAGCAAATCACGAAGTTGTATTTCCGAGGTATTTTATTATTCATCGATTTATAATCTCTGTTAATATTGGTATTATTTCGTAACCTAGTCTCTGTCTGCTTTTTTATCGTATGAATGACAATATAATTTTTAATGTAAAACTGTTTATTCGTAAATCTTGTCCACTTTTAACAAGGATTTAAAAACTTAAATAAAAAAAACACGGTTGGCAGGTTAAGAAAATCACATGTTTTTCAAACTTTTCATTCTTTTTACGTTTTGGTTTATTGAGGCTGCAGGGACGAACAAAATGGACAAATTGAAACGGCGAAAAAGTAGTAATAAATTCAATTGAATAGCTATGTGCTTACTTTTCTACTAAAATACATAGCTATTCATAAGCTATGCATTTTAGTAGAAAAGTCATAAATTAGAACCATTATATAGGTATTTGTTATCATAGAAAGCTTGTTATAAAGATAAGGCAGCCCATTGAACAGATTAACATTATTTTTCAGTTTTATCTTGTTTACCTAACAGTGTCGAGTCTTCATTATGTGCACATATTGAAATGAGAGAAACTAAGCTTCATTTAATCGTCGGAATTTTTTTTAAACTAAAAAAAAATATTAATGGGTTTACCTGCTAAAGTATTGTATGTAGCCGAGTGCAAGATCTTTAAGGAAATGTTGTGATGGTATTTTTACTTTTAGAAAGCTGACATGGTGGAGAGTAATTTAATGTAATAAAAAAGTGTAGGCTTTTATTGAGAAACTTTACAATTATTGTAAAAATTGATTAAAAAATATCAGATTTTTGTTATAAAAACACCATATTTCTCAGTTGATGGACGCCCTGTTATTTACAGTCATTACTGAGTTTGTTTCATCATAACATATTGTTTGATTTAAAAGTTATACCGATTTGTTTACACAGGGGCTACAGCAGTGAACAAGAATTTTGAAAATACTGTAAAAAAAATTTATTTAAACATTTTTTCCGTCGATAAAAGTAAGCTGAGTTTCCCTCGTTTCGATATGTGCACATTATGAAGACTCACACTGTATATACTCACCATTCAAACATTTATTTATACAGGACTAGCTGCTCCCCGCGGTTTCACCCGCATAAGTGTTGATCCCGTGGGAATATCAGGATAAAAACTATTCTATGTCCTTTCCCGGGACTCAAACTACCTCTATACCAAATTTCATCTAAATTGGTTCAGCGGTTTAAGTGTGAAGATGTAAATTACATACAGACAGACAGGCACACTTTCGCATTTATAATATTAGTATGGATAAATAAATAGTTGAAAAGTTCAAAAGTCACATCAAATGTATCCTTACCTATCAAAAGAACATAAAAGTATGTTGAAGACAAGGACATTCGGCAATAATACTTTCATTAACGGCCGGCATAATTATGTAAATGTCTATGATCTGCTCTCACATCACATGGCAATTTTTTTTTACACACCTTCTATGACAAAATCATACAATGATTTGATATTATATACAACTTCATTAGTGGCTTTTGTCGACCATCCACTTAGATTTGTTACAGTTGTAATACTTGTAATGAGAATCATGTCACTTCTTAAGGTTTAAATAGTTTTTTTTTGTATTATTTTATATCTTTTATATAGATTCTCTTCTATTTTGTGAATGTGAAAATGTTTTAGGCATGTAGACTCATAGATGTATTCATACATGACATACATGTGTCAGATGTGTGTGTGAGTTATTGGACATTTCCTAGTTTTTTAAGTACCTGGTACTTGTTGACAGGCCTATACTGTCCTCCCATACCTACTAACACTATAATTTGAAAACATTGTAAAAGCCAATAGTTTTTTAAAGGAGTACCCATGGGGTTTCTTGCTGGCTCTTATCCATAGGGAACAAACAATTAGGACCGTGCACCGAGCTTAAAACGTTTCATAGGTTTATGTGAAATAAAATATTTTGATGCTGTTGTTGTTAAAGTTTTAATAAGTACTATAGTACTTACACGGCCTAGTACTGGACATATATTTCTACTGGGAATATTTTCCCAGTAGAAACATATGTCCAGTACTAGGCATAATACCTACCTATGTCACTTCTGGTTCATGAAATTTAATCTGCTAATGTTCAGGTCGAGCAAAAGTGTGGGTCTTGTGGTTAGTCTATTTTTACCCATCTCTCAAACAATAGAATCTACCAGCTAAATCTTACTATACAAAGTGAAGATGACAATACAACAAAAAAATAAATTTCGTATTATTAATTAAATGACGTTCTCAGTCTGCATACAAAAATTAATCAAATATATCCAATAATTTAAGTCACTGGACATGATTTTTCATTTTTAACATTTTCTACATGATTCTGTTATCAGGCCAGCACCGACGGACATTTGCAGTAATCTGCATCTGTATAAACCATCGAGATATAAGTACTAATGGTATAAACTCATGTTGCCAGCTCGCTCCTTCAGTAACGCCAAAACCATCGAGATATAAGTACTATGGTATAAACTCATGTTGCCAGCTCGCTCCTTCAGTAACCTTCGCCAAAAAAAATAAATCTTCAAGTCTTATTTATTGATTTACCTACCTATCAAAGACAGAATAAAGATAATGAGCGAAATTTAATGAAAAATAAAATGTTTCAGTATTAGCTCGAAACCAGCGAGGAGGACACAGCTATACCGAACATCATCAATACCCAACCATGGATGTGCAGATACTGCCAGCTCTTCAGGATAACTACATGTACCTGCTTGTGGATAGAGCTACAAATGAGGCCGCTATTGTAGACCCAGTTGATCCCAACACGGTGATACAAGCTGTCAGTAATCTTAGTGTCAAACTCACTACAGTTTTAACCACTCATCATCACTGGTGAGTTTTGATTTATTTTGTACTCCCAAACTCATACGTTTACAGCAGATCTTTACCACATCCTTAACATACAAAAGATTGAAGGTCTCGTATAAGTAAAAGAGATACATAATATATTTATGGTGGACAGTGGCGTAGCGTGGGTGGGGCGGAGGGGGCGGCCCGCCCCAGGCGGCAGCCCGCGGGGGCGGCAAAATGTCGCCAGTGAAGCGGGTTGAGATCTATGATTCAAGGAATATCGGACAAGTTCGGATTTTTGACGCCAGCGAAACTTTTGGACAGCAAGTACGAGTGTAATCTTTCCCATGTATTAGAAGACATCGACAAGGACGAGTTACAGATGGAGCGGAACCGTCTCCAGCAGTTTGTTGCCAGTTCTGAATCAGAGGAAGATATAAGGGGTAAAGGACCACTGGAGCTCCTCCAGTTCATTCAAAAACTGAATCTCGGAATTTCGGTTCCAAATATAGTCATCTTGATTCATATTTGACTCTGGCGATTAGTGTTGCAAGTTGTGAGAGAAGTTTTTCAAGTTGAAGCTAATAAAAAATTATCTCAGATCTACTATGAGCTCCGCTAGACTATCAAACTTGGCTATATTGTCGATTGAACAAGAATTGGCTGCAAATATTGATTTTGACAAAGTAATTTCTGACTTCGCTGCTCATAAGGCCCGTAGAATCTGCTTGTAAAACCGCTCATCCTATTTTACCTTCAATAAAAGATACCTCATTGCCTGTAAAATTTAATTTTAACTAAGCACCTATAGAATGGGGGCGGCAAAATGAGTCTCCCGCCCCGGGCGCCGAGATGGCACGCTACGCCACTGATGGTGGATCATTGACCGTTCACACCGCCCGCGCCGCTGCGCGCCGGTGACTAATTTAACCACACCATTCTGATACACGCTATCGTATGTAATATAATATGATACAATAGAAAATCAGTTGTCTCATTAGCGGAGCTTGAAAGGTCACATATATGTATCTACTTATACAGTCACTTATAATTCATCGCCTTAGAGTGAAAACCTCGGGAATGTAAGTAGCATTTTATGCATTTCGGACAATCTTATAGTATCGAACAGTTCTGGATATAAAAGCGGGTTAAATTTCCATATTAATTAATAAGAATACAGAACCTCCTTTTTTGAAGTCGGTAAAAATACATAAAAGACACCGTACAAAAATTTTAGAGCACGCGGTTCTTTTTTCCTCCAGAAAAGTTACTTCTTTTACACTTACGAGGTTTTCACTCTAAGGCGTCGAATTTGTACCTAGGTATATCTGATGGAAGCAAAACCAAAAGTAGCCTTAGATAAAAATTACAAAACTTGTAAAATTTACCATTGGACCCCAAAACAACAGATACCTACTTACATATAAACTATCGCTTATCTTCCAGGGATCACGCTGGCGGCAATGAAGCCCTAGTCAAGCACATGCAAGGCCTCGAAGTTTACGGAGCAGATGACCGCATTGGAGCTTTAACAAAGAAAGTGGAGCACAATACTATGTTCCATGTCGGGAACTTGTTAGTCCATTGCCTGTTCACTCCCTGCCACACTAAAGGCCATATGTGTTACTTTGTGACTACGCCCGAGGAAGGCTCACAGCCTGTAGTGTTTACAGGTAAAGTGAACATTTTTTGCTGTAGTTATTCGCGTACAAGCAACCGCGAAGCAACTGTTCCTGTGGCGCAGCACCAGAAGCGGCCATCGACG
Source organism: Luperina testacea (assembly GCA_927399505.1). Lineage (NCBI taxonomy): Eukaryota > Metazoa > Arthropoda > Insecta > Lepidoptera > Noctuidae > Luperina > Luperina testacea. Next base: position 6,287,847 of record OV656763.1, on the reverse strand, counting down.
CTAAAGTTTCAACTCGAGTAATTTAGCGGCCGAACGTCTGGCCGGGATGCCAAGCTAGAAGATGGCTTTTTTTAATATTAGTCAACATCTCTACTTAGCTCTTCATACTAATAGTCCTCCAGACCGTAGTCCGGCCAGGGCGGCCTATCTCAACGGAGACTAGCCTTCGGCGCGGCAGATATTATAGTGTACCTATAAGTGCGTGCGCACTGCGCAGACACAGGTGCAGTTTCTCTTCCCTCACTCTCATAGTCCGATGAGACGGGACGCAATCCCGGCAATCCGACACGATCGGAGAGACATCAGGCGCAGGACCAACGGCTTAACATGCTTCCCGAGCCACGGGGTATCACACCGCCAATTTCCAAACTCAGCTCTTCTTAGGTATCTACTTAATTTGCACTGAGGCCCTTTTGACATTATAATCTTTATTTTCTGTTTTATAGTTTTAAGATGTATTTATTTTGATGTAATGCCAATAAACGCATTTTTCTTTCATTCACTGTGCCATTGAGCATCAACAGCAACTCGGCCTTTTCATTGTAAACAACTGTGATTACAATTATTCCAGGTGACACCTTATTCTTAGGTGGTTGTGGAAAATTCTTTGAAGGCACTGCTGAGCAGATGTTCAAAGCAATGACGATCCTAGGCAGTCTCCCAGACGAAACTAAGGTGTACTGTGGCCATGAGTATTCATTACAAAATCTTCGTTTCGCGACACACGTCGAGCCAAATAATAGAGATTTATTAGACAAACTGGCTTGGTCGCATCAGAGGCGGGAGGAGGGGAAACCTACGGTAAGTAGCCTCATATCAGATTAATCAGAGGGGCAATTTAAGAACGTTTACAGTGATCTCAATCTGACAAAAAAAACCTCGAATTTCCCTACATTTTGACACGTATTTAACATTTTTTTGTTTGTCGCCGAGATGAGAATGCGACTAGATTTTTGAACGTTTTAAACTACGAGAATTGCCTCTCTGGTATTATATCTAGGTTGTGGTCAAAGATTTAAATTGTGGCAGTGTGAGAAACTAGTTCTGTTGCTCTTGATAATTTTACTGAATAAAAAGTAGAGCATAGGTATGAGCTTATAATTTGTATGGTGCACAATATACTAAAATAATAGGCACATTTCCCGCCCGTGCTATTATTTCGTTTTCACTTAGCGTTCTTTTCATTATTATTTATTTATTTATTTAATACTTCAAGCACATAAATGTACAGAGGCGGACAGCATTCAGCGGCATTCAGTTTTTTTTTGTTTTGCTCGGCTTCTAAGGGTCGTAGCGTGATGTTAAACAGCCTATAGCCTTCCTCAAGAATTGGGCTATCAGCAAAAATATTTTTCAAATGCGACTGGTAGTTCCAGCGATTAGCGCGTTCATAGATTTACATGAAATACAACAATCCTAAACATTAACACTGGATGGATAAAATGGCGGCTGGTCACGGGAACAATTTGCTACTCCCGCATTCCCTTTAAAACAATGGTGAAACCAGAGATAACCCCAAATAAATTAAGATAAGGATAAGTGCAGGAGATTGATAACAACAGTCCTAGACCATAAAAAAATCCTCATTTCTTTCCACAGGTGCCGTCAACAATAGGCGAAGAGAAGAAGTACAATCCATTTATGAGAGTGTGTGAGGCGGAGGTCATGAAGCACGCAAATTCGACTGGTCCCGTCGAGACCATGAAGAATATTCGATTGGAGAAAGATTCCTGGCACGCATAAATTACAAGCTTACCTACTACATTATTTTTTTGGTTGTTGTGCGTACATTCAACCGTACACCTGTGGTAACACATGCACTACGAAAATCGCACTTAAGCTTTGGTTTTCTAGAAAAGAGGTTCCGTCATATTACTATTATTGGTTATATTACTAACCAAAAATGTTGTCCTGTTTTAGCATCGGATCCGTGACGCCACCGCTACAAACACTGATCAATAGTCGTGTAACAGTTTATGATCATTACTTTCTCATACCTTGACATTAGCAAAATCATCAACGTTACCGATGGAGCCAGATGCTCAAAAAACTAGAATAGAATAATAGACTAGGTATCTTTTTACGCGGTAGGGCGAATTTAACGATTTAAATCTTCGCCGCTGTCATTCCTAGTGGATATTGTGATGTAAAATTGGTGTAGTTTTGTATCTCAAGAGTCTGCGCAACTGGACAATATGTGTAATCATTGAAACAGACGCGATCCCGGTAAAATGGAGCTGAGAATTTTATTGTAGTTTTGGCTACCTCAGCGAAGTTTACCGGGAAACTTGATTCGATACATTTGCTGCCAAATACTAATACATTAGAATGTGTACACCCATATTCTAATGTCATGAAAAATGCTAACTGATGACTAGGCGGCATGGTCTCAGACCGTAGCCTTTAAAAAAAAAAATGGTTTGCCGCTGTCATCATTTTCATGACAGCCGTCACTACGGTCGGTAGTAAGTGCGGCGAAAACCGTAGATTTACTGCTCCAGTATAAAAGCGCTGTCACTGTCAAATATACCACTGATGTACGGTTGACTGTTTAGCTAAATTCAATGTATTACATATACATACAATACACATAAATAAACTTACGCCTTCTTCCCATGGGGTAAGCAGACTACCGAAGGCGTTCTGTAGTCAAAATCAAAAGTCATTTAAATTGGGTTGACATTCAGCACTTTTCGAACATCAAAATTACATAAGACAGTCTTCCAAAACGCCCGTCCTTCACCACTACACTACCTAGCCCAACTAGCAAAAGATATCGTAAAAATGCCAGCAGCACGTTACTATTTCAGCTATTGGTGGTGAGAAAATGTCGAGTAAATGATCTGTGCACGTTCTCTCAACGCGATTTGGGCGCACTTCTCTCTGCTTTAAGTGATGTAAATATCGTAAGATTATCGTCTGAATAGCCAAATAGTCGAAAGAATATAGAGTAATCGCAACTCGAAAGTTACTAGTATTATATTAATCATCAGTATGCCATTTTTCAACACATTAGCTTTTCCCAAGTCGGTAGAAGCTCTTTCATTCGACAAATTTATTGTAATATAGCAGTGCGGTTGCAATCACTCGACTCTTTGATCGTGTGAATGCAACCAAGCAGCATTCATAGACTATATAGTTTGTGAAAAGAAATAAAATAGTTAAATTTAATATAAGTATTAAATTTTGCCATATTATTTGTGCCATACAATTTTACAATCATATTGACAATTCGTGAACTAAAGTTAGCTCAAAGGTGTTTACTTTCCTATGCGGGGTTAAATTTTTCGTCTATATTCCTTACATTTAATTCCTTACAGTTAATATTTTCATGGGCCGTAAGATTTCTTAGTAAATAATGAATTACAAATAATATTAATTTAATTGTTTATTTAATTCGCCATTAATAGCAATTCACTTATCATCACAAAGCATTCACTCGGCTTTTAGCTGAGAAATAGAAATAAGGTTTCAACTTTACGACTTCTAGGACCGCCATTGCAGTTAGTTTGGGGTTCCTTAGCGCAAAATGTTAAATCCTTAATATTAGATCAAAATACTGTTATTAATACTCCAGAGGAATTTAAAAGAAAATTAAACACAAACAAAATATTTTAGTGATTTTTATTATATGAGTGACTTTTTCAAATTATTTTAGTGGCAATTTTTGTTTTAATTCTGAGACCATTTTCAAGATCTTTCATTTCCCTCACATAATGTTCTAAATATTTATCTAAGTCCGATGGTTTTTCTTGACCTGCATATATTCCGACACCTAGTAGCGACAGTGTCGGAATTTCTAGTATTTTCACTATCCCCGGACTCTGAACTATAATTGTCATTATCACTACTATAAGAATCAGAGTCTTGATCAGCGGAGATATTTTCAAAATTAGAACAATCTTCACTAGCTGACGGTTCACAAATTTCATAATCAGTAGAAGTGTAAATATTTCCTACAGAACCCGCACTTGTATTCTTTGATCGCTCTTCATCTGTGGTTACTGCTAATGTAGATGTTGATTGTTTCAATCGTGTATAAATCTTGTTAACTTTCCGTCGGAACCCTCCGCTTCTTTTAATATTTTCCACCGATTATAATCGATTTTCACAAAATAAAAACAATACGGTTGTTGTTGTAACAAAATGACGTTTACAGTGCTGTAAAAGATTTTATTCAACTTTCATACCACAATTATGCTGTAAGACGGCTTTCAAATGATGTTTAGAGCACCTTTGGGGCTGTAATAGATAATTTCAAAGGGTTTTCTCAACTTCAAAAATTAAGCGGAATGAAAGCCTTGTAAAAAGCTATTATATGACATTAAGTGCCAGTATAGTAACTGAGATGCTATTTTGTCGAATAAACAGCGTTTACTCTATAATTATGCTGTAATAAATACATGTCGAAAGATAGTGCTATAAAAGCTAGTTTTACGACAAATTAGCAATTCAGTTGCTTTCAAAGAGCTGTCATAGGACTTACGGTTGCATGAAGGTGATCGAGAGATATCTTTATACAACGTGTAACGGAAAGGGTATATACATACCAAGGGCACGGCTTCTTTGGATGGTATCAAACGATATTGGAAGAGTTTTTTAATCCTATATTTACATGTTCGGAAGTTATGAGAATTTTTAATACATTGATACCAGAAACCGAACTTTTCAAATTGAAATAAACACATCACTAGCACTAAATCAGCTGATCGGTGTCAGTGAACTATTTGTGAGTAAAAATAAACCTCTTACTCCTGGTACTTCTGAATAAAATGAATAAAAGGTTCCGCACGTTTATTTTTTGTTTACAAAATATTATTACTGACTTTTCCTAAACTTTGATTTTGGTCTAGGTATTAAAATTTTACGAAATAATATTTAGGTACCTGTTTGCACTATCACGTATTATTTACACGCTTGTTGGTTTTTTATGTAGTTGTCCTTTTGTAGAAGATTACTTTGTAGATAATTATTATCTACATAGTAATCTTCCACCCACCCCGCCTTACCATCGTACCTACAACACAATAAATACCTAATTAAAAAACAATATTCCTGTACTGAATTTCCCAACGTTATTCCTAACCTTTTATTTTGGTGGCCATAAGGATAAACGATGTTTTGCTTTAAATCGATTTTTTAATAGATTCACAGAACGAATCCCGTGCTCTTGAATCGATCTACTAAATTCAAAAATCGTAATCAAAAAAATTTTAAACAACATTTAACACACCTTTATTTTGTGACATATTTACACTTGCCAGTCAGGTAGGTACGTCTAAACTTTTAATAAATAATAATTGATAACCTTTCCAGCGTAATTAAATGACTTTCATTCAGATGGTACAGATGTAGTCGGTTAAAATCAAATGTTTCAATCTTCGCTTAGTGCTAACATAAACAATGCGGACAAGATAAAAAGTGTCCGGCATATGTATGTAATTGATCTTGTTTTTAATAAATAAACCTACCTATTCGCTGTTTATGATTGTCCGCATAATACTTTGGGCAAACATGAACTTGAACTATTATGAGCCCTTATCATAATAATTTTTACACATACGATCCAGGAGATTCGATTCACCTTACTATTGAATCGATTTGCTTGAAGATCGCATTAAAACGAATTGTTTCGAAAAATCGTCAGCTCGTACCATTGAATTGATCATAAAAAATCGAATCCTTACATGCATCCTACTAGGAATTAATTGCTTAAACAAACATTATTATTTGCCATTAGAACTTAGAATAGAAAAAGGATTTAGAACAAGAATATTTGTCCAACTGAACCCAAAACATCATTTCAATTCACCTCTTCGGTATTGATGCTTCTCCTAGTACAAATAAAATCACAGTTTGGTTCCACGGTTCCGTTCATAATTTTAAAAATAAGGTTATTTTTTTAATAATTATGTCGAAAACTATTAACAACAAGTTAATAGTTTTTTTTTATTACAAAATAATAGCACGCACGCATAATTTTTGTCTGTAGGACTAACCGAAAGAATTATCGGGAGTTCACGGTCTGTCGGTGCTGTTTGAGTGGTACATGGGTTTTATTGGTTTGAGCACGTTTAGTCTTTAGTATAATTCAAATGAAGTCAATAAAAAATGTCGCGAAACTGCATCTAACTGTGGAAAGAAATTAATAAAAGTACTAGGACCGCATGAGTAAGAAATTGTTATTGCCGAATTGAAAATCGTTTGCTCACAGAACCCTGATTACGTCGTTACACACACAATGTAAGCATCTTAGTGTGTGTAAACCTAATGGGTTAGGGTCTTAGGGTAAGTGTACCAATTGCAGTCCGTGTAGTTTCAATAATTACTCCTGGTAAATACAACTTCTAAGGAGATAACGCGGCCCCATAAATTATGATCTTGAATGGATTGAAATTAATAATTTTCCGGAGTTGCGGGAATTTCCGAGGTTGCGGGAATGTTGTTTTTAGTCAGTGTCAGTCAAAGAATGATTTTTCAATTTTGATTTTGAATTACGTACGCAACTCTGGTGTGTTAGATTTACTTGAAAGTTTAACGGAGTTTAGTTTAATAAAAGGATGTAAAATAATCTTGAATTCTTGAACAATATTTTTTAATAGTAGTGGACGACTATTAGCACAGTCACCCTATACTCGTAGGTATCTAAATTTAACGAAATAATATTTAGGTACCAGGATGGCAGGGAATAGGAGATTTATTTTGCATTATTGTTTTGCTCGTCACTTCGTCAGTCGACGTCTGTTCCGTGTTTAGTGCACTCGTATCTATCCCTGTTACGCGCATCAATTCAGTAGGTACCTACGGCTACACCTAATTGACTTTTTTTGTTGTGTTTGCAAAATATCGATAAGTAATAGCGAATATTACGAAATGAATCATCATTTCATCAACACATCAGTGTGTCGGAGTAAAATGATAACGAGCTGCCCGAGAACTGTACCGTCGCCGTTTTATTGACCCAAATGTTATGTTATGTTAATCTTGTGATGGAGAATAATTTCATTTTTCAACACGACGACGCTTTGCTTGAGATATGCGCTTTACTCAGTGTGTTGGGCGTGGTAGTAGAAGCATAGCTTGACCTCCGCTATCCCCAGACCTAAGCCCATTAGACTTTTTTGTGGGGTACATTCAAAATGTAGTGTACGCAGTGCAGTGTGATACAGTGGACCAAATGAAAGTACGGATTGAAGCCGCTTTCAGGACAATAACACCAGACATGCTATGCAATGTTCAGGTGTCTGTCTATGAACAAGCGAGCGGCCTTGTGCATACCAAGGTCACCACATCGAACCCCGTCTTTAAAAATGTAAGTCAAGTTATTAAATTAAGCAAAGCTTTAAGATTTTATTGTTTACTCGGTAATAAGTAATAATAAATTAATAAGGGATGAAACTAGTTAACCTACCTAAACTTTGTTTCGATTTTTTACGTAAGTTTTATTATCTCGGTTTTTACGTGCAATTTCTGGCTTGATATTAACTAATAAATTGAAAATCAATAATTAAACACTAATTTTTACATCAAGGTAAAGTAGGTATGATGTACCTATTGCGCGCGCGCACGCCGCCGCACCGCCAAAGCGGTAGGCGGCATGTTTGATCTCGTCAGTTCGCGCCGACAAAGACGCCGCGTTTGGTAGGCTAGAACAGTACTAGGCGCGCAGAATTACGGAAGAGATTTATCGTGATATTGGCAAGTTAAGTGATTGACCTACGTAGTGCGGTGACATGTTTGTTATGATTTGAATTTAAGAAACCTAAGATACCGAAAATTTGGTATCAATTCTTAGAGTATTTTATTTTCAGTTGAAACTAAGTATAGTGACTCTATATCAGCTGTTGTCTTTAGTGCTTAAGGATAGCTATAGGGTTTCTGTTACACGTTGTATAATTATCGAGTAAGTGCAATATGAATTCGTCGAGTACACGTTTACTAGACATGTTTATAGAGTCAAAAAGCGCTGAAGGCTAAAATATCTAGACAACTGCTTTTAAACGGCTTTTTGAAATAATAGGATCTTTCATACGAGTGTTTTTCGATTCATAGTCGTGAGAGTAATTGCTTATACGATCTCTTTGCTAGTTGGGAGTGCTTTCGCTAGGAAGAAGTTCTCTCTTAGTGTCTGCCCATCCCCATGAGAAGGCGTAAGTGGGCAGGTGGCGACCTGCTACGATCCGCACATACTCCTTTTGCCTCGTTTATGTATCAATTGCAGAGAAAACAAGAATAAGCAGAGTAAGGTTGAACTAGATATTACAACATTATTAATTTAGAACAAATATTCGTCTAAAATATTATAGTTATACAAATACATAAACCAACACAACTCTCCATCATATATTAGTACTAGCTTTTACCCGCGGCTTCGCCCGCGTGATGGTTTGAAATTATCCCACGGGAACGTACCGGGGTAAAAACCTGTTTTAACCCAGATCGTCTACCTGTGTGCATGGTTTCATTTCAGCTGGTTAGGCGTGAAAAGGTAACAGACTTTCGTTCGCATTTTTTTTTTTCAAATGCAAATATTATGGCAATATTCAACCCAACATCCCAGCTAAACCCTGGTTCGTCAAAAATAAGAAATCTAATAAATTAACCACATCTATCATTATTTATTTATTAAGGTACACCAACAGCTTCTATGTATAAATTATCTTAAGTACTATACATTAGATTATTATTATTATTATATACTATCATTATCAGTGATCGAAGTAGGTAGAGCTGTTTTTGCTACTTGCGACATGCGGACATAACATGGATATGCCAAATATTTCCCGGAATCCCGGGAATTCTCGGAAAATATAATAATATTTCCATGTGCAGTAAAGTATATTTAGTATTGTTTCTAACAGTTTTACTTAATTAATTCATATTTCACGAAGCTATCTCTAACAACATTCCAGGATCCTTGTCTGTGTATATTATGTAAGTATATACTGTTTGGGTGCTCACCTACTACCTGCTCATAACTGCCCACTTACACATATTAACTCACTTAAATCAATCGACAATTTCAAAATCCCGGGATTTCAGAGGCATATCCATGTTAACATCAATGTTTGCGGTCATTCACCCCAAACAGCCCTACCTACTCCGATCACTGATCATTATACGTCTTTTGTTCTCCAGTGTTTTTGGCATTCGGAATCATTGCCTTTGCGAGTGTGGTGTAGAAGAGGATACATACTCTTGAACACATTTTTCTCTTGTCGTAATCTTTTAGTCCCACTATATGATATCTCACCCCTAATTTCCACAGACCTATTAATATACCATTCCCCTTAACTATCGTTGATTCACCATTAATTAAAACACTTAAAATATTTATATACATAATTAAATAACATCAAGCTATAACATGGCAACTCATAACGGTGGTTCATTGTGTTCGTTCCATAATAAAATGAATTTCTGTAGTCTGGTTATAAACCATTTATAATAATAAATATATTGTATTGTCCTTTCAGGCTACTCAAACAGACCCAGTAGTAATTAAACTGTACTAAAGGTCAACTTCAACCTTGACATTGGCAGAATCATCGATAAAAGATAGAGCCATTACTATAAAATTGGAATTGGATTGAATTGGATTAAACCTTCGGCTTGTGAAAGTAAGGGCCACGGACCACCTACGGTATATTAGTTATGACTTATGAGAGTGCCAAAATGTATACGACCTGGCATACGATCTGCTCTTGGCCATTTTCCCGCTAGATGGCGCTGAAGTCAATATTTTTTAGTTTATTTTGTTTTATGTGTGATTGGCACATTAGTAGATCGTAGTAGTACAAAGTAATAACTACAATCTTTTCCCCTATTTAAGATGAAATTAATATTCCATATAAATAAAACTTTACAATTATTATCAGTCTAAGTATTTCATAATTACCAACTTGGAACCCATACTAATATTATAAATTCGAAAGGTAACTCTGTCTGTATGTTACTTTTTCACGCCTAAACCACTGAACGAATTTCGAGAGATAAATTGCATCCCGGGGAAGGACATATGATACATTTTTATCCCGATATTCCCACGGAATCGACACTTATGCGGGTGAAACCGCGGGGCGCTGCTAGTGTTAATATAAAGTTTAATATTATAGCGGTTCTTTTGGAATATTGTACAGACGCCAGCACATCAACCTACCACAATCTGTCAGATTTTCCCAATCAACTTTGAACCTTATGCTTTAGCGATAAAGTTGAAAATCTATTAAAGAAATCTGACAGATTGTGGTAGGTTGATGTGCTGGCGTCCGTACTTAGGTACCTACTTTTAACTTCTAACATACCATACCTTTCAGGTAGGTACTGTTCAGATACTCGTTCAAAGGATCATTTATTTATACTAGTGTTTCTTATTCCAAGTGTTTTTGAGAAATTGATGTCTTAAAACCATAAACTTTATTTATAATATTGGTGAGGATTACTTAGTAAAGATACCGAATTAAGAGTATTTCGGGCACAACAGAACAAGCGCGAATTTATGTGGCATCTCGATAATATGGACAGGGTATTTATTTATGTTTCAAAACGGTTTCATTTAATTTTTTTAAATTGTTATTTGTGGTGGTATAAAATTGGAATTAATAATAAATTATTGTCCAACCAATTAATCTGTTTTATTTATGATTTTTAGGGTTCCGTACCTAAAGGTTAAAAAATGGGACCCTATTACTAAGACTCCACTGTCCGTCTGTCTGTCACCAGGATCTCATGAACCGTGATAGCTAGACAGTTAAAAAATTAAAAATAAAATAAAGTTAAAATTGAAGAACGTTTTTTTGGCGGTTTATGCATTGTGGTACGGAACCCTCGTATGCGATGCGAGTCCGACTCGCATTTGGCCGGTTGTTTCTTTTCAAATATTTTCTGTAAAAAAAGCAAATAAAAAAACTTTGCTTTTTCTAAATGACCTAATTAGACATAATTTTGCGTAAATAACGATGGTTTTTGCCAAGTTTATATTTATACTAGGTATACATATTATTAGTTATGAAGAGTTTATTTGCAACAAAATTAAAATGCTCAATGAAACCACTTATTATTATGCAACTTCTGTCCAATGTATTTTTAATTTGAATGTTAAGTATCCTAATCCTGTGTAAACTTAGAAGTAATGCCTAAATACTGTTAAGGCGAAAGTGCCAGGATAGCCCGCGAAATTGAATTTCTCAATTTTATCCGTGTTCCTTCCTTAGCTCTTTATGTTCCGGGCCAGCGGTAACCCTTTCGGACAATCCCGCTGACCCGGCAGGCTTCGGCCCTGACGGGGGCCCCTTCTCTTGATGCTGACATCTCTTTGAGGCGCGCGTGGAACACGTACGCGCCGTCCGGCACGGGCCTGGTCCTGATCGGACGGTGAGCTACCCATTACTGTCCGCCCGCAGGCCCGCGCCTACGGTGGCCGGGAGTCGTCGCGCGGCTCCTGGCCGCCACCGCGCTGCGTTTTAATAGCGATTCAAAATCTAACTTTATTTACTACACGAAAAGATACACATTTGCACTATTGTTGCGTCACGTCGCGTCTCGGTGTGAGCTGACCCTTAGGTCAGATTCGCTTAGAAAGCATATGTACAGACCGCAACAGAAAGTTCCTTGATAATGTTGAGAATCAACGGATGGACTGTGTGAAAGAGGATATGGCTAGAAATGGGGCAACTACTGAGATAAGCGAGATAACAGAGAAGTATAGAAGAAAAAGACATGTTGCGCCGACCCTAAATAAATTTAGATAAAAGCACGAGAATGATAATGATAAATGTACCGACGGCAGCACCTAAAGCTACTACAATCTGTCAAATTTCTTTAATAGATTTTCAACTTTATTGTTAAAGCATAAGGTTCAAAGTTGATTGGGAAAGTTTGACAGTTTCGGGTAGCTTGATGTGCTGGCGTCTGTACAATTATTATGCTGCTTACTACATAAAGATTTTTCTACTGATCTAAGAAAATAAAACAATTTCTTCTTATAAGTTACTGTTTAATAGTTAACCTAATCTTAAAGCTGATGATCACAAGAAAATTAAGTGCTGTTCTTGGCCAGTGTTAGTAATTGTCATTGTTCCTTCTTTATGTAGGCTGACATTTGTTCTGCATACTTTTCCTTTGATCTCTCAAACATTGCCACATATACCTAAAACAATACAATGAGAAATTTAATTGAAATATTTGTGTAAAAATAAAATTGTGTAGAACCCGCAGTTAACTTGAGACTTCGCTTGGATGACAAAAGCGCGCCGTATTGAGGCGTCGATGGCGAGAGTGGTAACAGCGCTTAGTTCTTAAGTTAACTCTTGCGGGTTGTATGAAATAACCATCTCATTACAATACGTCAATGTTAGTCGGTCCCGGAGTGGCACGATATCAGCCCATGACAATAGAAAATCAAGTCTCATTAGCGGTAATTAAATTTTTAAACTCTTTTCCTATAAATTTCAATTAAATAAATAGGAATTTATCATTCAAATAAATAAGGAATCTACTTTTGTTATTTAGACAAGAAACTTTCATCATCCAAACATATTCTTAGAAGCTTCATACTGCTAAGGATTAACTTGTGGTAGAAAATAAACAAATAAATTATTATCTCAAATATTTTACCCTCTTTTCTTCATTATTGAGTGCTCTCCAGCGTGAAGCCAGTTGTCTGGTGACCTCCTGTTTAGAAGGCTCTGACCCCAACTCGGAGTTAGCCTCGGCTACAACCAGGGGCCGCTGTTCTTGGCAAAATTGGAAGAATGCATTGCATGGCTTTTTGGGAGCATTAGGATCTCTTTCAGGCTGAAAATTAATATATACATTAAAAAAACAAACAGAGATGTCAAATACAGACAGTGAAAGGTTCCATTGTTGGGATTACTATTTATGCATGCACAGTAGTAATTTTACTGACCGCAATAATAAGTTTGTATTTCATAGTACCACAACAAAACTATGAAAAACCGCGGCTGTGTGCCATCTGGACAGATGATGAAATTATAATGGTTCCATTTCGGCAATTTGGCTACAGAACTCTAAAAAGATGTTGAATAAAAAGTAAAAATAGTATGTTACAATCACAAAGGCCTTGATTTGTAAAAAAAAAACATTCAGCAGTACCTTATCTGCTTTGCTTTTCCTTTTAGGTCCAGGTTTCTTAGCACCACTAGCATTCTGCTTGTCGACTTGTTTGGACACAGCTTGTGTTTTCCCTCCCGCGCGGGGTGGTCGCACTATCACCTCGGGCTTTGTTTCAACCTCCAAGCATGCAGTTCTGAACTGATCGCCATGCCTATCCAATCTGTCCACCAACAATTTAATGTCCTTCCGATAGCGCTTGGTTATTTTCTTCGCTTCATGTATTCTGCAAAAATATTTGACGCTAGCTCATTCACAAATACCTATTTTCGGTCAGTCAACAGAAAACAAGCTCAAAACACAAACCTATTGATGATTCTTTCGTTATCCTGTTGCAAGACTTCACATCGCTCCAACAACAGTTGGTATTTTCGCCTGTAGATTTCCTCTTCGGATGGTAAACTAACCATATCATCAGAGTCGTCAGAAATATTCGAGTTAATATGTTGGACTGTCATTTTAATTTATTTCACAGCTTCAAAGTTCAACGCGATCAAACTTATTTTTATTATTTTGCTGTTGGCTGTCAGTACTGTCAACAACTGATTTTAAATTATCTTCATGTTGGTACTTCTACTTCTTCTTCAAAAAAACTCCTGTTGCACGAAACAAAAACAGACATTTTTTTAGCTCTCTTTATTCTAGTGAACTATATAGTAAATACTAATTCCATGTTCTGTTAATAATAAATATAGCGATGCTACCATTTTTTAAATGCTAAACTATATGCTTGTCATAATTTTAAGAGAAAAGCATGATTTATTTACAAATAATTTAAAATCACACATTCATCCATAAACTCACGTCTTATTTCCTCGGGGCCGCGGCCCCGGGGAAATATCTAAATATCTTTGGATAAACACCCCATTTCTTCATCAGTTCTTCTTCTTTGGTTAGATGGCAACTGTCAGCCAGAAGCACAATTTCGAAAATGCCACGTTAGTGTAATTAAAAGATACGATGCAACTCGAAACAAAACACACACTGACACATCCAGACACATCCACACACACTGACATTTTTGACAGCGCTCACGGTGATATTATTAGAAGGCAAGGCATGGTCGGCGTTATCGCAAGATGACGCATGTCATGACGTCATCTATGACGATTCACGGGACATCGTTATCGCGCTCACGCTAATTCGGTACGGGCTTAAGCACGCTCAATTCGATTATTTCCCAACTCGGAACGTAGGGTTAATAACATCACCGTGAGCGCTGTCAAAAATGACAGTGTGTGTGTGTGCATGTGTCAGTGCGTTTTGTTTGGAGTTGCATCATATCTAAACTAACGTGGCATTTTCGAAATTTTGCTTCTGGCTGACAGTCGCCACCTAACCAAAGAAGAAGAACTGAAGAAGAAATGTGGTGTTTATCCAACGAAATACTGTAATAATATCGTTTTGACATTGAGTAAGCACTGTGAGCGCGTTCACGAGCATTCCGAATTGTTGACAGCTCTCAGCTGTCATATCGTAATATCTAAATCGGAACGCATGTGAGATGATGTGAGTGCTGTGATCGATTATAGTATAGCTAATTCGGAATGCGGCCTATAGCATCACAGAGCTAACTTCTTGCTTGACAGATTTAGTGTTGGCTAGTGAACTTAGTTATGTGAACAATAAGTGTGATTCTTTATCCCGCCCGCCGCCACTTGAAGATTTATTAAAAGACAAAGATACGTACGAACCGATATATAAATATAATTTAAAAATGCTATTAAAACAATTTAAAAATGAAGTGATAGTGCAGTGCTCGTTAATAAAATAAGATTTGACCTAAAGGTCCAGTTACCAGGTCATAAAATTCCAAAAAAAAAATCACAAAGCTAGCATAGCGGCAAAACCGGAAATACGTTAGTGGCGGTGGGGGGATTAGGGTCGGCGCGGTAAATTACGTTCGCACAAAATGCGATTTTCCGTCCGACTCCGTAGCGATTCGACAGCGGTTGTGCGCATCGTGATTCGTGCAGGTTCCGAAGAAAGTTACATCGATCGTTCATAAACACTGCTTGTTCAGTGTGAACTCTACACTACTATGCATATCAATTAACTTGGAAACTTGCTAAAGGATAGAGTTAAATATTAGCCCCCAGATATTAGTATAGTTTTTTCTATTGAAAATATTCGTGTAGAATGTTGAGTGAAGTGAATTTCGTTTATTGACGAAAGGAAAAACAAAGCACCACAAATGAATCCGAAGAATAGCAATGAGATGTGTACCAGTACTATCAAAGCGAATTATGTTTATTTGTGTCATATTATTATTTCTATTATATTTATTATATGCTTTGAATTCTTGTTTAGTTGACGAAAACAAGGTGAATGGCGATTTAAGCACATTAAAGTTGTTTGTCTGTTACCTTTAATTAAATTAATAAATAATAACTAACTTGATATTCATGACCGAAAAAATAACAGTATATTAGGCACATTTTCTTGTACAACTTGCCACTACTTTTTCTTTTATTGACCAGAAAACCATTTTCTTTCAGTTCACAATAAAATACATACTATTGAAGCAACATATTTCGAAGTACAGAGCAGCAAGCGTGCGCTTCGCTTCCCTCCTAGGATTCAACGTAGCCGAGAACTACAAGTACAGGCGATTGAAGCAGAACCAAGTTCCGGTGAAGAGACTGCCCGACGCACTTATCATAGGCGTCAAGAAGTGTGGGACGAGGGCCTTACTGGAGTTTTTGAGGTGGGTTGAGTAGATTTCTGTACTGTGACATTTGTATCGCCTCTTTTACTCATAAAAACAATACCAATAACTTAATTATTTCGTCCCTAATTTATCATGTTATGTTGTACTTCTTCCCAACCTAATTAACCTATACATTGTATTAATCGTAAATGTCGTAATCACAATTTTGTTTTGCAACTTCAGATTACACCCAGATGTCAGGGCTGCTGGGTCAGAGGTTCACTTCTTTGATAAATTCTATCACAAAGGTTTCGAATGGTATAGGTAAGATATTTATTTATTTGGGCGGTATGTATGGTCAGAAAAAAAGTCGATTAACACTCAGTTTTTTAACCATAATTACTGAGCAATTTATTTATGAAAATGCGTGCCAATATAATATTTTAAGAAACTTTTAGATATTACATGAAATGCAGAAAAGCAATCATTTTATACTAATATAGTAATACTGAATAACTGAATCATTTTGTATCAATATAGACGATTATGTTAGAAAGATAGTGTTAATCGGATCGTAGCAGGTACGGCGTTCTGTAATTTCTGTCTACCCCCATAGAAAAAAGGCGTGGTACCTATAGTGTTAGTCGACTTTTGTTGCTGACTGTACCAACTTTTATGTTCTTATATGTATTATTTGCATGTATTTCGCCAAGATGGCAGTACACAAGGTCTGACTTAAATCTTGACACCACCCACCTTTTATTAAGAAAACCAGCGTTCCATCCAGCGAAATAGTTTTTCGAATAATAATATCATTCGTAAGTACTAAACTCACTTGTTATTGTGAATATCGAGAGCACATCAACCGTGAATAGTTCGCATCGAGCGGGCAACGACACGTAGGTATCTCCGTTAATCAGGGACATTATTAACTTTCAGGGATAAAATGCCACCAACACTTGAGGGCCAGATTACGATGGAGAAGACCCCTTCATACTGGGTGACGAGGTCGGCCCCCAGACGAGTGTATGCCATGAATCCAAGTGTCAAACTGTTAGCAGTCGTACGGGATCCGGTCACTAGAGCCATTAGCGACTATACGCAGTCAGCCAGGTAATCCTTGGTGACCTTATATAAGATATCAAATGCTTCACCTTTTGCTAATTTTTGCCTGTCATTCGACATCTCTGCATGATTTATTTGTTTGTCTCATATTTTAAATGAACTGTTTGTATTCTTGATGAGAATAAATTCTTTGAACCAATCTTGCACGAAGTGAAACGTCTGAATACGAAAAAAAAGTCAATTCATTAGTGAACCGATCCAACGAGGATGGATTTCGGCATTTATCATCTTTCACTCGCCTACGGAATGAGAGAAAAATGAAACGAAAGACAGATCGTTCGTTCCTATACAATTTTGTCGGCGCTGCCGCGCTGTGTACAAGAATCAATTCTATTTTATTGTAAGTTTGACGTTCAAAAGTGCCCTATATGTGCCTATTTGAAATAAATGCCTTGATTTTGACTGTGTGAACGTGGAATAAAACAAAAAGGAACCTTCGCTCTAGTGATGACGCGTATCATATCAGTTTTGCTTAGACTAATCTCAGCAGCTAGGGCGAAAATTGCATTAAAAATTTAATATTGGCGGGCGCAACTTGACTTTCTAAAACAGGGTCCTCATTTAATGCACCTTCCTTTACAGTAAAAGACCATCCCTCCCTCGTTTCGAGGACTTGGCCCTTGCAAACAGTTCGGCTGGTTGGGGTGGCGCTCCCTCAGTGGTGGACGCATCATGGCCGCCGGTCCGACTGGGCGTGTACGCGAGACCATTAAGACGATGGCTGAGACGGTTCCCAAGACAGAGGTTACTGCTGATCAGCGGGGAGAGGCTCGTTGCAGATCCTGCTGCTGAGATGGCCAGAGTACAGGTGAAAATGGTCTTAGTAGCTTTCAGCGGTGGCTGCCACATAACGGCAGCAGAGACGGCCGTCATGAACATGATGACAGCGGGGTTTGCCTTTACGGTGTCAAAAAACGTTCTCTAGGGAAACACACCAACTTACATTCATAAACAACGTTTCAGTGACCTCAAATTGCGGCCGTTATGTGACGGTAATCAAATCACAGTCTTAGGAAACCCTAGTTTTAGTAGAATTTGAAGTCGATAACTTGGAGCTGGTGGCAGATTTTCCGTACTAAATTGAGAACTGGGTATTATGATGCACCTTGGTAATTGAATGTCTGAAGCTAACATATTAGAGGTTTATACCCAGCTGGGTCATGCGATAGGCTAGGCACAGGACCCTAGTACTTTGTTTTGAAGAACTCTATTTTTTTTACAGGAATTCCTGGGCCTGAAACGGGTAATAACAGAGAAGCATTTCTACTTCAATTCTACAAAAGGCTTCCCTTGCCTCTTGAAATCTGAAAGCCAGGCTACGCCACACTGTTTAGGCAAGACTAAAGGCCGGAGCCACCCACACATAGATCCTAGAACTTTAGAAAGACTGAGAGATTTCTACAGGCCATTCAATGAGAGATTTTACCAGTTGGCTGGTATGAACTTCGGATGGCCTTGAATTGTTGTGATTTTGAATTTTTGGTATACCGTTTGAGAAATATCAGTATTTTGTACGATTATAGACTGTAATGCGTGCTAAATAAAGTTGTGAGCAAAATGCTCTATAATGTGAGAAACTCAGGCGATATCGATATCAGATAATTTAAGTAAACAAATTTGACTACATATTTGTATTTGCGCTATAATATTATAACTACTTACTATTTTATATTTTTGCAATCTGTATTTTCTGCATACACACAAGCGACACGCGTCGACGACAGAAACAGTTGCCACTGTTGTCAACGCGTGTCGCTTGTGACTACGTGTGTGTGTCGACGACAGAAACAGTTGCCACTGTTGCAGATCCTGCTGCTGAGATGGCCTAATATGGAATATTGATAGATGGAATAATAATAATCTTGTGACTACGTGTGTGTGTGTCGACGACAGAAACAGTTGCCACTGTTGTCAACGCGTGTCGCTTGTGACCAAAGAGTATAATAATAATCTTGTGACTACGTGTGTGTCACACTAAGTGTATTGTTATTTTATCTCCATTTACTTAATAATTTCCTACTTCCTATTGATCAAACTATGTGATATAGTTAATTTTACTAACTCTACTAAGTGTTCTGTTACATTTAATTGTTATGTTTGCAATGTATTCAGAGATTAGATGTTTAGTTAAAAATAACCAAATCGAATCCATTCCACTAAAGTTACCAGAGGTCTATAAAAATATTTTAAAAAGTTTAGCGTATTCGAATAATTCGTATAATAATTTTATTCGAGTTGTATTTATGCAAGTAGTTGCTTCATAGTTCCTAGTCGGCATTCCTTACAAATGTGTTCCATTTGATATCATTTATTATAGCTTCATAATTTATACGATTATGAAGTTAAATAATATCATTGTGTATTATTAGCATGCTTGTTTAGGAAAAAAAAATGTAGGCCTTTCATGTTGTTTAAGTGAGAATATTTGGATATACGAAATAAAATGTGAGTGGAGTATGTATGACAAAGTCATTTTTACATCTAAACCAACAATTTCCTAGTTGGAAACTGCTGGATTGAGTAACAGATCGGATGGCTGATATGTGAGCCGAAACACATGAACCCACTAATTGACAACAAACCCGAAAATGGGTCAGGCCAATTAAAATAATTTGAACATGTAATGTTAGATGTTCTTTTCACTCCAGAAAACGAGAACATTATATTAAACCCTGTAATATTATTTCGCATAAACATAAAATTTGTTTTTGCCAAAATATGAACCTGTAATATTACATGGTCTTTCCATTCCAGAAAACAAAAATATTTAAGTATATAAAAAAAATTAATTTCGCATAAACATAAAATTTGTTTATGCCAAAATATGCTTGAACATAAAATTTTACTATTTTGTAAAACGTGCTCCAATTCATTTAAAGTCTTGCCATTAATGATATGAACACGAAGGTTGTGTACTATGAACGAATGAGAGATAGATAATAATGTGCCATATAACGTAGGTAGATAATTTACATACATTAGATACAATTTTGTACACAAAAGACTCCTCTCTACTCGTCGTGTCCAAACTTGGTTTCAATTACTTTTTTCCTGTAACATGGTATATTGTAATAATTCTAGATCCTGCAGTTTTATTATTATCATGTTTTATCACCTATTTCTAAGATTACTGGTTAACTTATAATTGGCGACTGTGCAAGTCCGAGGCTACCGTTACCTATAGTACTTAAGTTATGTTTATTGTTTTTTTTTAATGTTTTTATTGATTAAGGTACACGAACAGATTCTATGTATGCACATAGAATCTGTTCGTGTACCTTAATCAATAAAAACATTAAAAAAAAAACAATTTCAGGAGTAGAGAGGTCTAGATAAATAATGCAATGTAGTGTTTAGTCTTAGGTATATTTGCACCGAGCCCTCCGAATCACTTGTGCCATGTAGCCGCTTAGTAGTATAGATAGCTAAATATATCATAATAAGGCTGTTTCAAAGTTATTTAAATAAAATACACATACAACAATTAACTAGTGTTTTAATTAGCATTAAATATTTGTTTACTATTTTATGACATTATGAATATGTCTCTAATAGATTTTGTTTGACTACCTAGATAACGACTACACAGCATGCCGCTTTAATGGCGGCATTAATAATTATCACACTTACACGGTATTGCGCTTTCCTTTTATATTTTAATTTCATTAAGAAAAAATAACATTACAATTTTCTAAAATAGCATCTTGGAACAACCTGTACAAGTATTGCAGCGTAGGGGTCCTTTGCCGGGGTTACGGATCATAACATCGCATCAATAAAATTAAAACGAATAACGTGCAAAGAGTAGGCGAATTGAAGGAAAGAGAGAGTCCTATGTCGGCGAGCGGCGCAGGCGGTAGTTTTTAAATTACGAAATATTTTAAATATGTTGTTAATAATTTTTATGATTTCTGGCCACTAGACCTCAGTGGCGTGCCTAGGGGTCAAAATTAGGGCAAGCCCACAGATTTTCAACGTATAAAAAAACGCCCAACTGAGGGATTGGCTGATTTTCAGTTATTAATGTTTGTGTTCGAGTTCATTGATTGGTATTTTTTTAATATATTCATTTATTGATAGGTTTAAGTAAGTTTGTTGTTGTGAATTATGATTTTATTAGGGCAAGCCAGACTTTTCGGCTTCTATGAAGGTACCGCCCCTGCTAGACCTACCATATCGCCATTGTAGCGGCATGTTGCGCCGACATCAAACAAATTGGACAAGAAAATGATTAGATTTTGTTTGTAGAGAAAAGGTAATTACTTGACTATTATAGCTACATAAATACCTGTATTATGGGATAATTGATAAATCGAGAAATGTGTGGCGGTGATCATTTTAATTAATAAATACTTTTACATTTTTTTTTTTAATTTAAAAATGCTGAGCCGTTTAAAAGAAAGGCTTAACGCTAACTTAAATCAGCGCATAATAAAATACATAAACATCAGCTATATAGAATGGACATGCTTTGGCATATAAATTCTTATTACCTATAAAACATAGTTCAATAAAATTTAAATATTACATACAAGGAAATAAAAACGTTTGATTTGATTTTTGAAAAGTTTTATCATTCTAAAGGCAACCTAATATCCTAAGGGATAAAGTTGACATCTGTGTATATTGGTCTTATTTTCGTATCATAAAAGCGTTCTACATAATGTCTTGGTATATTAACAGTCTTAATAAAAGAAATAAACATTTATTCAGTATAGGATGCATAGACACAATTAAAAAAAAACAATCACACCAAACTTCACCAAAGACTTGGAAGAAGTAATAAATATCTTATGAATATTTTAGTACCTACATTTTGTTGGATATTTATACATAATATTTTGTACAAAATATATTATACATCAGACTTACCATTAAATATTTTATACTACATCATTACTTGGAACATAAATCGGCAAGTCTATGGGATTAATTTGTAAGTAGGAAATAGAAGCCGTGCTGACTATAGCAAAGACGATTGGTACGTTATCCTTGTATTTTGAATGTAGAGACATGACATGCGCTGCCGGTGGGACCTCTGATGATTCACTGAAATAAATTATAGGAAATTAATATAATAAATCATTATGAAACTATCTACAGGGTAGCAGAGGGACATCGACGCGTAAACTGTAATCGTGAATTCGGCACATGATTCTAGACCACCTAGTGAAGAAATGTTTCGTCGATCATCAAAAAAAATCTGCTATTTCGTAGAAAAGTGCAATACCAACGCGGTCAAAATTTATGATAAGCAATTTTTTTTTTAAATGTCAAAACGCATAATCTTATACTGAATCCATGGTAACAGGTTACGTGTCAATGTCCCTGCATAATAAAATTCATGCATTTAAAAAAAACTAACTACAGGTGTAAATGCAGTAATTACTCAACTTACTCTATGCAAATAATTCTGAAATGCGGTTTCGGTGGGCTCTTTTTTCTAAAGTTTTGTACATTTCTGTTGTACACATCAAAATCTACTCTCAGACTAGTTTCTGTATCAATTTCTTTATTGTTCTCTATGATTCTTAACTTTTCTAGTACGGAGGGCATATCCGAGCTATCTTCAAAATCGATTAGAGGCTTTAATCCATTGTTACACAGTTCAGCATCAGCTAGAATTCTTGCTTTCTCTTGTTTAAATGCATTATTTGTTTCTTCTAAATACCTTACAAAATATATTTTTGCTTCCAACCAATTTTGATACTGCTGAAATTGGTCCTTCATGTACTCATACAGGAATTGCTCTTTGCTACTAAACTCAAGGCGAGAGTTCATTAACCGTTTAGGAACAATTTCTGCTCTTCCAAAGTCATTTTCATTCGGCAACCAAGATTCATTGAAAGTTTTGGGTGTAAGTTCACTATATTTGTTATTGTCTTCGTCAGCCTCTGCGGGGCCAGGGTCGGGTTTAATGGAGTCGGAAGAATTATCGTCTTTGCTTGTACCTGGATTATTCAAAGACTGCAGCCTCTCTCTGCGACGTTTTAGAATATTGAATGGATTCCTCAATTTCTTCGAACGAACTTTTGGTTGCTCTTCTACTACGCAATCAGATTCTGAACTAGAGTCGAGCGTAATACATCGTCTGTCGATGATTTCGTAATTATCATCGTCTAAATAAATATCGGCATCATAAGATGTATTGAATGTTTTGATTGCCTTAGACAGAGCTCTCCTATGACTAGCTGTAGCTTTGTCCTTAGTTTCGAGATCTCTTAATCTCAATGCTAATTGTCTTAGTCTATACAGATTTTCATCAAACTTGTCGTCATCCTCTTTTTCGAGTCTAGGTTTTTTACTTTTAGATTCTTCATCATCATCCAGATCTATGGTTTCGACAATCTTTTCTTCATTAACTATATCGAAATGTTCAGTTAGTCTTAATCTAGTTTTATATCTCAAATTGTATGAGTGTAGTAGACCATGCAGGGTTTCAAGATTTCTCATATCAGTGTTACCAGAAATAAGACTTTGTTTCAATCGAACTGCTAAATTCTTTATGCCTTGAAAATGGGCTGACTTTCCACTTCTCAGTCTTTTTCTAGCATTATGACTTATATTGAGATTGTTTGGAGTCATAGTAAAACAAGCTGGCCTTAAGAACGAATGTGGCCTCTGGTGGTATTGGATACGGGTTTGGAAAAACATCAATTGATAAAAGTTATGATTATTCTGAGGCCGCCAAAATCCGTAAGGTCTGAAATGGTGATACCTTGGAAATCTTACTTGTGGGAAAAAGTTAGGATTCTGAGGATATTCGATGCCGAGTACTTCCGAGCTACTTCTAATTCTTCTGATGTTAGTCCCATTGACTTCATCAGAACTTGTGTAATCTGGTGACTCTGATGAGGCAGACCGGATGGATCTCATTTTTATATTTTGCAAGTTCAACGTGTAGGATGCTTTATTGACAAATATATTTTTCGGTATGAATTTTTGGTCTGGTACATTTACAGTGACTACGCGTTCTTTTGAGAAATCAGGAATATTTTCAAAATACCTCTCCATAGTTTCCGAGTCAATACATTTCAGCTGCCTCTTTGTAAGTTTCTCTATTTTGTCCGAATAATTGTATGAATCATTATCTATACTACAGCAAGCTTTTTGTGTGCTATTTTCAGTTGATGTGCAAATCTTTGAGCCACTCGGATTGTTATTGTTTGGAACATTTTCTAAATTTTTTGGGCTATCTTCAATAGTCTGGGTACCTGTGATACAAAAAACGTTATCGTCAATGTAAAATAACCTTCGATTTGGGCATCGAATTTTAATTGGTAAAGGAATGAGACAGGGTGTTGTAATAGCCTGGGAGAGGCCTATATCCAGCAGTGGACTGCAGTAGGCTTAATTGATGGATTTACTGAAGGAGTGCGATCAACTCAGCCTGAGATGATTGCTTGAAGGAAAGAGACAACATTATAATATTTAGTAAAATATTTTAATGATTACCAGTATCCTTTCTCCCGACTTCTGTGTTGTTGACAGATACAGCGTCTTCATTTATATCAACCACTTCCACTGAAACATCAGAAGCATTGTCATCGTAGGATGATTCTTTTTCAGAGCTACACACTTTATTAAACAAGAAGTCTTAAAAGGATAAAGTGGTGTATGGCTATTGATATTTAACAAGCGAGCTACAATACGGGGTCAAATTCAATTAGCTGGCGAAACTTCAGAGATGTGATGGTATTGATATCTTAACACGATAAATGTGGTGCTGTTCTACAAACAATGGGACACTTAATATCGTGTTCTGTGTGCTGTTACAGTATCTGATGAACGCTGCTGAAGGCGCCAAACTGGTAGCTAAATTCTGGTCGGGTTGGACAGCCGCTGGTAGTGTAGTTACTTGACTTAAGGGTTTAGATATCAGTTCATTTTTGTGTTTAGATACGATATCTATATCGCATCTGTGAAATTTCGGCTGCTAATTTAATCTGACTCTGCATATCAAGCGTACCTATGGAACTTAGGCTGTGAAATTTCGGCTGCTAATTTAATCTGACTCTGCATATCAAGCGTACCTATGGAACCTTCTCGAACTTAGGCAAACCACACAGGATTAACTTGACGTACGATCGGTAAAGTTGTAACTTTGGACTAGTCAGGACTTGTAACGTCACCACACACAAGTTGCGCACGAACTTACAGAAATGTACAGACGCCTGCACATCAAGCTACTACAATCTGTCAAATGTCTTTAATAGATTTTTCAACTTTATTGCTATAGCATAAGGTTCAAAGTTGATTGGGAAAATTTTACAGTTTTGGGTAGCTTGATGTGCTGGCGTCTGTACTTAGGATGATACCTATAGCAAAGTCGTGGCGCACTTGTGTAGAGGAAGACTCTTAAGATCATTATCTTTTTCCATTGTACTATTTCCAGTACAATTGCGACAGTCAGCATATAAACAGGAATTTGTCCATACAATTATTTAAATTAAATGAGTTACTTACCAATATCAATTGGAACATCAGATGTTATCGTGCTATTTGGTTCCTCAGCTGAGGTAGCTTCAACATTTTTAGATTTATCATCACTTTCTTCAATTAAAATGCTACCTGAAAATAACATTATGGTCTAATTTGTACTATAGTTAAAAAAATCTAGATATGTATTTAAAAATTACTTGACACATTACCTGTAGCTTCTTGATTTTCGGTACATATCTCCATATTATGAATTTTATTTTCAACATTTTTGTTTATTTCTATAATAGTAGATGACACTTCTTGGACAGTCTCAATTTCTGTTTTATTATCTGCTGTCTTAAATTCAGTGTCATCAACGTCCATTATATTTGGAGATTCATTTTCTTTTGCTACACTATTTTCAGCATTGAATTCTTCAGCCATTGCTTCACTATCCTTAACCTCACACATTTCAACAATATTCCCATTTGTTTCAATGCCTTTAGTTTCTTGATCATTAACTCCTTCTTGTTCGCTTTCATTTAATTTAATAGCCTGTGACTCTTTTGGTGACTCCTGATTTTCTGACCTTTCAACATTGTCATCATCTTTTGTAGTTTCAACAATGTCTGAATCAGGAACTGTATCAACTATTGTGGAATTGTCACTCTTTGTATCTGAAATGACTGTGATATCTATTGGTTCATCAGATTCAGCTTTCTCAAGCTCAAGAGCTGTGTTGACTACTGAAGAATCTACATTAGTTACTACATTCTCTATAGCTGAACCAACATTATCAGAATTATTGAGTGTAGAATCTATAGTTAAATCAACATTCTCAGATTCTTTTTCTTTATTGACTATTGGGGAATCAACAGTTTCATATTCATTTACTGTGGTACCTATTGGTGAATCAACACATCCAGATTTATTACTGTGAGCTGTAGGTGAGCCAACATCTTTAGATTCATCATCTATGCTTATTGTTGGTGGGTCAACATTCAATTCAACTTTGTTAACATTTTGGTTATAACATTTTTTATCATCATTAACTCTTGGGCCTGAATGTCTAAATACTCTGTAGCCCAGTCTACTGAGTGATGCATAAACCTTGTATTGTATCATTGTTGTTGATGAGCTAAGCAGTAAGGAGTATGCTTTTTGTAATGACACTGTCACCTCATTGTGTTTTAGTAACAGACAGTTCTGTAAAGAGAATAATCCATTTTTATTTCATGTTATTGATTTTGAGGGAGGGAACGTGGCTAAGTAATAACGGCCGTACGGGTCGATTGATCAGGTTAAGCTACGCTAGCCACGGTTAGTCCGCGGATGGGTGACCATCTTATAACCGAGACACCTCTGTGACTGGGAAAGCATGTTAAGCCGTCGGTCCTGGCTGTCATTCGTGGATCTTTGACAGTCGTTACGGGTAGTCAGATGCGAAAGTCGAAAGTCTGACAACCATGTCTTATCAAAGGGTATTGTATTAATCTTATCAAGGGGGGTTGTGGTCTGGTATTCAGCTGCATCCAGTTAGACTGGAAGCCGACCCCGACATAGTTAGGAAGAAACTAGGCAGATGATGTTAAATTGATTTTGTGAATGTGAGTTATATTGCTGCAAATTGTACTTTGATAATGTTAATTTAAGTGTTGTTTTTGTTGGAAAATAGACATTAAGCAGTGAGCATTTATGATAAAAGGTAATTTAAGGGCGGTCGCACATCTGACGGAGGATGCGTCAGGCGTAACTTCGTTAGTACACTCGACGCACTAACGCATGATTATCGGTTGAGTGTGTAAGGTTGAATTTTTAATTATCTACTTGTTCGTTCTGGCGTTACGCGACTGACACGATACGTGAGGCATCTTCCGTCATATGCGACCAACTTAATTACTATGGAAGCAAAATATGAGTGACATTGCATGTAAGTAATTAACAATGACTTACAACTTCCATTAAAAACAAGGCTTCTTCAGGTCGAAGGTACAATGTCTTGCCAACATTGTGGCCAAGGTACTGCCAATAACTGCCAGCCTTTTGTGTAACCTGCGCAAGCATCAAATCATCACGCCATTCAGCATGACTAAGTGTGCCACTGGAATTACAATACATTTTGTTAACATAAAACAAGGTAAAATTTTATCCAGGGGTACCGCACGATCTCCGGCGAGGCGGCAAGCCTCCTTGCCGGACTGCCGCCATGGGATCTGGAGGCGATAGTCCTCGCGCGCCTGTAAGAGTGGCGCGCGGAGGCACTATGCCGGGGGGAAACTCCGCTTTTGCGGCAAATCGCGGCGGAGCGGACGGACCTCCGGCGCAATCTCATGGCGGCATGGTAAGAGCGACTGTCGCAACCCAGCGCAGGGCGCGCCGCGGTAGTGGCGATAAGACCCCTCTTTGAGGAATGGCTAGAGAGGCGTCACGGCGCCCTCACCTACCGCCTGACGCAGGTCCTCACCGGACACGGATGTTTCGGGAGGTTCCTGCACATCATCAGGCGGGGGGAAATGCCCGGGTGTCACCACTGCGAGGATCGCCCAGAGGACACGGTGGAGGTCTGCCCCGCTTGCGCGGAGTACCGCCGTGTCGGAGAGTAATGGGTAGCTCACTGTCCGATCAGGACCAGGCCTGTGCCGGACGGCGCGTACGAGTTCCACGCGCGCCTCAAAGAGATGTCGGCATCAATTGAAGGGGCCCGTCAGGGCAGAAGCCTGCCGAGTCAGCGGGATTGTCCGAAAGGGTTACCGCTGGCCCGGAACATAAAGGGCTAAGGAAGGAACACGGGTGGGTTTTAGACAGTAAGAGTCTGACACTCCCTTACGCTCCACCCAGAGTGGGAGGGGTCATTTGATGACTTTCTATAAAAAAAAGGTAAAATGTTATGCAAAAATATGTAATTTTAATTTCGCAATACCTAAATCAAACTCAAACCATTTATTTCAATTAAACCTTGTACAAGTTGGGCATTCACAATTTTTCAGCTAGTTTGTGATTTTAACTTATCTGTACCTACAGCAATAGCTATTTTTGTGAAGTCAATTATGTCTGCTCTTCATGATTAGATTATAAAGTTAACATTGAACCATGACATTATAAAAATATATTAAGTATAAGTACTAAGTATCCGAATTTTGCCAACATTTTGCAGCTATCTTACTTCATACTATATTATCACACTAATATTATAAAGGCGAAAGTTAGTGAGTGTGTGTTTATAAGTTTGTTACTTCTTCACGCTCAAACGGCTGGTCCAATTTTGTTAAAATTTAGTATGGAGGTAGCTGACACCCTGTATTAACATATAGGCTACTTTTTATCCCAATATGCCCACGGGATCGAAACTTAAACGGGTGAAACCGCGGGGCGCAGCTAGTGTATTATAAATGCGAAAGTTTGTGAGGATGGATGGATAGATGGATGTTTTTATTCTTTCACGTAAGAACTACTGAACGGATTTTGATGAAACTTTACAGTAATATAGCTTATCATAAAAAATAATAATACTAATATACATACCACTTCTCAATCCTCTCCACCTCTATCAAGTACTTGCGAGCCTCTAAGGTGGCTTGTATCTGCTTCTGTTCCAGCCAGGAGCCATTGGGCATGACATCCTTCAAGCCTACCTCAGGCAGGGATGCATCTATCTTTGTTATGCCTTTCGCTACGAGAGCTTCACCTCTGAAAATTTGTAACATTATGTTGTAAATAAGAAAAGAAATTTCAATAAAACACTTTAAGTTCCTGATTATTTATTTATTAAAGCGGAATGAAAAATAACATGTGTGTTAACAATAGGGCCAAAGAAATGGAACAAGAAAGTGACCCTATAGTA
The DNA here is from genome assembly GCA_927399505.1 of Luperina testacea. Classification (NCBI taxonomy): domain Eukaryota; kingdom Metazoa; phylum Arthropoda; class Insecta; order Lepidoptera; family Noctuidae; genus Luperina; species Luperina testacea. The sequence continues at coordinate 6,258,679 of OV656763.1, read as the reverse complement.
CCCTAGGGAGGGGAAGAGAAAGAAAGGAAATCCCTTGAACAGATGGCAGGATGACTTGGTGAGGACGGTTGGAATGACTTGGACTAGACACGCTAGGAACCTTCGAGTGCACAGGCGTCACCCAGATTAGGTCAGAAACCCTCGAAACACCCAGATGTTACACAGAAGTTCTCAACAGGCCAGGAGACTCAATCAACTTTTGGAGGTAGGTAGGCTGGTTGGTATAACCACTGACGGCCGCCATGGCCCACTTGAAGGACTAAGTGCGGAAACCAAGCCCATAACATAGAACAAGCAAGGAACAGGGAGAATTTGATGGGGTAGGAGGAGGCCTTTGCTAAAAAGCACAGACTCAGAACTAATATTAAATGTTTTGTACTACAACTATCACTGAAAAAAAGGTTATAAATAAAAAGCAGAATGACACTAGTGAGATAAATAAAATGTGTGTTAGCAATACAACCATGTTTTATTAAATTTTAAATTATTTTCTGGGAAGTAACAGCTGATTAGCAAGTTGTTACTAATCAGCTAAATAAAATGTATGGGCGTCTACATTTTACTGAAATTTTTAAATTCTAACCCTTATAATTCTTTCTGTTGAAAATTATGGTGAATACCTCCTATAATTGTTTAGATTTCTGTATACACCGCATTGGAAAACTTAGCGAGTACATACCATATTTGTAAACTATGACCATCGGATAAATTATGTTTGTATGAAATTAGTTTTACTTACGACAAAACTCTAGGTTTCTCCATCGTGGGTTACACTCGGTTCATAGCTAATATTCGTAGTAATTTAACCCGAAAACATTAAAATCGGGTGTACTTTTCATCAAATTGTTATTGACGTTTAAGGAAAATGATGGACTGGAAATAAAAAAAGATTTCACAAACGCAAAATCTTCTACGACTAAGCGAAATGGCGTTATATCGTTCCTACTAACAAGATAGAGAAAACAATAATACTTGATGCAATAAATATCATTATCAAGGAACACAAAAAGTCAGACTGACTGACATAAGCCACGACGGTGTTGCCAAATAAACCAAAACTCTAAATGTCATGTTTTTATTGGCGAAAAAATAAAACTATTTCATAGTAAAAATTAAATTAAAAGAAGAAGTTTGGGTTCCACTTACTCACGAATTAAAATACTTCAGAAATATAACTAAAATTAATAAATTCTTGCAATACTACAAAATTCTGTAGCAACATGCGCAACGCAAAATAGAACGAACTTTTGATTTCACCGATAGATGGCGTGAATAGTCCTGAATTAAGCACCCGAAAGCTTATTCCGCAGTCAAAAAGCGCACCTCCTATTCAATAAATACACATTTAAATAATTCTTTAAATATTTGAATAAAAACATATTTTGTTTTAAGTATTATTTTTGTAAAAATAAACAATTTATTGGTGGTACTTCACGAATACAATCATAACGTATGACTTACCTAATTAATTAATTTTAAAAACAATATTAAATCCTAACTTACCTCCGAGATTGCGCGGGAAAAGAGTTTCTGGAAGCATTTGGCAACCTCCCCCTTTGCCCAGCAGTGGGACAGTATAGGAGAACAAAAAAAAACTTAATAAATTTCTTCCGCGTGGCTGTATTGTTATTTATTTACTTAATACTTCAATCACGTACATGTACAGAGACGGATTTATTATTTTTGTTTAAATAAATTAATAGAAGGTGGCGCCTTATTTTTGCTGTAGGTAGAGAGGAGGATAGATTCTCTTTCTTTTAAGGTATGAATGTATGATTTAGATTTAGGAAGCAAAAGCAATTGCAAACTTAAAGAAAGTCACTCAACTATAAAATTGTACAAACGCCAGCACATGAAGCTACCCGAAACTGTTATTTTTTCCCAATCAACTTTGAGCCTTAGGGTTTAGCGATAAAGTAGGTAATCTATTAAAGAAATTTGACAGATTGTAGTAGCTTGATGTGCTGGCGTCTGTACATTACCGTTGCTTCCTGGTTTTGTACGGGACAACTTAGGCACCTACAGGGTGATAACGCTATTACTATTAAGGAGGCCTATAGTATGGTTTATTACACGACTGGAATCAATTCTATTTGTTGTAATTTCTGACGTTCAAAAGTGCCTTTTATGTGCCTATTTGAAATAAATGCTTTGACTTTGACTTTTGACTTTGATTAAGAAGAATAGAATAGAATAGAATACTCTTTATTATGTACACCATATAAATTACAGACATAAATATAGAAACTGTACAAAGGGTGACACAATGGGCGGTCTTATCGCTAAGAGCGATCTTTTAAAGACAACCTTAGGATGGATTTAAAAAGGGGAAGGACAGACAAATACTGTAGGTAGTCCGCGGTGTAGCATTTGCATAATACAATAAATACATACATATAGTACATTATACTAATCTAAATAAATATATACACATACGGCTAAAGGCTAAAGGCTTACGAGCTTTTTTTGTATTTTGAATGTGATAAAATAACAATTGCCGAGAATCAAGCTAAATGGCATGCAATTGGAGAGGCCTGTCCAGCTGTGGACTGCTGTAGGCTGATGATGATGCTGAAAAATATCAATAGGTAGGTACATAAAGTAAGTCAATTATTGAGACAATACCGTCTAAATATTTTGTGTATTTAGTTTAGGTCTACGATGTTTTTCACAGCAGTCTGAAGAGAAACGCGGTATAGCGTTTTTTTTTTATCGCCATACGGCAGCCTATATTCATTCTATACTTCGGAAACCTAAGTGCAAAAAAGGGCATGGCATCGTTACGACTTTCGTGCCTACGGTCGTAACGATGAACGTAAAGTAACACTTGAAAACTACGAAAACCATGGCACGGGTTGATGCTACGAAAAAAGGCAAATCCAAATTGTTGTATTGACGTGCTGTTGACTGTATGAACAGATAGATCAAATATTGGATCGCGAGTGGTGGGAGTTTTTAAGAAGCGGTTAGAGGAGCAGAATATACCTAGGTCTATGTCAGTAGGTGTTTGAGGTACCTATTATAGTGTACCTACTGTACTACAAGCACATAACAGGTTTACTTTTATGTGCACTACTACGCGAAACTGTCAAATTTTCTCAATCAACTTTGAACCTTATGTTATAGAGTTGAAAATCTAGAAATTTCACAAATTGTAGTAACTTGATGTGCTGGCGTCTGTACCTAACTTACCTACCTATAGTACCTATCATAATTCTTTGAAGTACCAACATACGTTAAGTGAAGACGTAGGTAGGTACATATCTAACTTACTAACGTAGATAGATACTCTTCTACCAATACTTTTACAACCAAAAGCATAAACTCCATTTAGTATCCAAATATGTAGATTTGCAAAGCACATAAAATTCTAGATCAAAAGTACCTATTCCTCAAAACTGATTTCAAAATCAGTACAGAGAATTACATCAATTAAATGGGATGGTTCAAGAAGCTCTATAAATGAATCGACGTTCAATTGCCGTGAACAATTTATTTGAACACTGTTCACACTAACAATAACTAAAACGGAACGTGATCTCAATTCCCAGCGCCATTTACTATCACAGTTCATCAACTAATAAAATGTATTATGTATCTGCAATGGTGCAGCGGCACCGCGACATTGGCTGACTGCTTAGAGCTGACTGTAAAAACAATTAACCGGTCCGGAACAACACCACCCAAAGATGTACGGGGCGACAACCCCACTCGTAGAGTCAAGTTCGCTGACTTTTTAATTTAGTTGGGTAACAACAACACAACCGTAGCGTAAGCTACGAAGTTGTAGACTCGCGTAGTAGCTACGTTGTAACGTAGCACGTCGTCGGTAGCATGGCTTACGCGTATCGATTAGTCTCCCAGAATTACCCGACGACAGACGACCGTAGCCGAACACTTCCGACTTCGTACGTCCATACATAGCGGAAGTAATGAAATGTACAGAAAGATATGAACCGGAAAAATTGTCGCTCTCTTTTTCTTCACGTCGCGTCTTATCTGGATCCCTAAAAAGGCTTCCTTTGTCGGTTTTCCCTTTCAGCACATTTCGCCTTCGGGCTGTAACGAATGGATATTTATATCAAAGATGACAGGGGAGCGACGACAAAGCATTTAAATTCCATAAGTCATTTAAATAGGTTACACACTTTTTAAATTTGGTAAAAATATTAACATATTTAGGAGTTAGGTACCCACTTACAAACTTTTCTTACCTGCTGTAAAATTGAAAATTCCCTTTCATACTTATAACAAAGACACCCTATTATAACTGCGAAAGCTACCCAAGTTCTTTAATGGAAAAGAGTCATTAAAGTTGTTGGTGAGAGCCTAGTCGGGATGTCGCCGGGAAGTTCCCGTCGCGCTACGACCGCAGTCGGCGAGGCCTGGAGGCGATTTAACGTATTGTAATGTGAGTTTATATGACGTTCCTCCCCCTCGGCCCGACGCCTTCAAGCTAATACCATAGCTCAATGATATTCGCCAGTTCACGCACGCTGAGGCCCGGCCGGCATCGATTTAAAGAATTTAAAATTTTGAACTTTCATTATTCGAATCGAAAACGAACCTTCTGTTTACAGACGATCGAAGGGCGGGGATGGGGTGGCGCACCCCAAATACGTACCATGTTATTTATGGTATATTTTGACGTGCTCGCTCGCTGCTAACTTCAAGTCGCGTAGGATAATGGGGTGATGGATAGTGTTATCGGTCGCTATTCATGGTGTTTCGCGTTCAACTCGTGCATTTATTATTACAGTGTATCGTGGAAAACCCCATATTAAACTGAAATAATTGTGGTGAACAGTGTTCTTTCAGTGATTTTGTTGGTTGTAGCGGTTAGCGACCGGCATTTCTCTCAATGCGGATTTTACAACTGGATAAGCGGAAACTATTGCCATACATACAGTTTCCTATTACTTAGTTCTTGAGTAAAATTGTGGTGCTCTTGTGGCTAAAGTGAGGTGAAGTTAAATTATTTTTTAGTCCTAAATATTGAACAATATCATAGAAGTCATTAAGGTAAGTTTTAACCTAGTCTATAAAAATAAGCTATAATATTTAAGAAAATATTCGTACGTTTGGTATAAATTGCCGCTTAAACCTTTAGATAAAAAAAAATAATTCATGCATAGTATAAACAGCTTTAGATTAAAATGATTAATTATGTTTGTTTACTATTTCAAGTACCGAAGTAATGTTGAAAATTTTATGGTTGTTCGGAGAGGTAAACACTGAATTTTCTGCGAGATGAATAAAGCGCCATCTCTGGGTAGGATTATTCAACTAGCGTTTGTTCGCGCTCCTGCCGTCATTAGTGGCGCCAAAGTGTCAGACGGCGACACGCCTGCAGTCACGCGGCGTTGACGCGCGTCGCAACATGTTTGCGTGGGTGTAGATCGCATCGCGGTAAACAATTTATGTGTTTTCTTCCTTATCAACTTACTAATCAAAGTAGTGTACACAAGTTATCTTGCGTGTTGCTGTACAACATAATTGGATCTACGAATGTTTACAAAAGTGTGTATTGTGGAGTTCTTGTTAGTGTTTCGTATGTATGAGTGTTTTGTTGTTGCCGATACCGAGAGGGCAGGATTTTGGCCGTGCAGTGAAGGTCTAGGGCCGGCATGAGGAAAATAAACGGTGAGGACACGAATATTTGAGATGCTTTCAAGCATGCCTGCAGCGCATGAGCTCAAACAACTAGATAACAACACAGATAAGACGCATGTGAAAATGTCACCGGGTTGCGTCCATCGATAACGCAGCACTAGATCAAAGTAAAACACAGTTTATGTTGATTGAATATTCAGAACTAATAAGAATTTATAATTTTTAAAGTTTATCGCAGAAGATTGCCGTTCGTAGCCATTATGTCAAGAACATGGGGTGCTTGTAATTTAATAGGGGACCGGTGTGCCTCCGTAATAATAATAGCTGTAGGGTTCGAACTTTTGTCCTTGAATTTATCATCTCGGACACATTAACTTTCACAACTAAACATACCTAATACTGTAATATTCACTTAGGAATACAAAGGCTCCTAAGATGACTCTGACCAAGACATGTTCCTAACTAATTACACAAAGAATGTGGAAAGGAAAAAAACTTGAAAGACTAATAAAAAGTTATTAAATATGTCTCGAACGACATAGAATTGCACAAGAGACGGAGGAATGACCGAAAATCATTAACCGTGGCAGATCCCATACAAATGGTCCATAAACGTAATCCGACAATGTTTGATGGGTTGCCGGTTGCCGGCTGGGCGGCCTTTCGATTGCGAAACCGGCATTCTCTGACTCCGCCTAGACAAAAGTTGCGTGCGACATCGAGAATATTAGAGATTCCAGACCTTAAAGTATAATTTATGAATAATCTTTACTCAGATAGATTTTAAATTCCTAAAACAAAATGCCACATATAAAGACTTCATCGGTCAAGGTCGCAAGCCCAAAGATCGTTAAAAGATCATCCACCGAGGACAAAGCCGATGATGTAATGGTTCAAAGCCTTAAAGGATACGATAGATAGGATAGTATTGACAACTATTGAGCTGTTCAATTAATATTCCATACAGAAGCAAATTTAAATTTTCATACATAATTTACAGTTTCCATTTTGTGAATGTGACACATTGTGAGGTTTGCGTTAGACGCTCAGCGAGATTTATTGTTTAAAGATTGCGACACAGACGGCGCAGAACATCTATTTGTTTTAATAACATGCTGCGACGAAGACACAAATTATTATTATGTTACATGAGAACTTGATGGTCCAGAGCTGTTCAGATGAAGTCATAAAAGCAGTTCCTACTGGTGTGATGGTTAATTAAACTGTATCCATCAAACTTTACCTGCCAATAAACAGAAATTCGGACGGAGTTAATTATATCTCGTCGACCTTACGGTAACGTAGTGCGAACATCAAACTTGCGGCAGTTTTACGAGCTCAAGGAAGGATGGAGCAGCAGGGGTCGTTGGCCGAAGCTTAGTTAATATGCTTGCTCGTACCGGCACAAAATCAAATAAACAGTCGCTTTCATCTCCGGTTTATCGGCGATGCACTTGGTAGCCTTGCACTTTGTGTGTGTGAACAACTGTTCAGTCGCAGCGACCATTACTCAGACGTTCGAGGTTGCCGACTCAATTGCAATTCATATCGATTATTTAATTTGCATTGCCTGCCGACCATAAAAAGCGTACACTTCACTGGCATTTCCCCAGGGCTTGATTAAAGTTTTAATTCCTTTAATTGTTGAGCAGTTATCGTGTTTACCTTTAATGAGCTGGGGTTAATTTCTTAAGGTAATAAAGCATCACTGGCTTGATAGCATTCCTTGTAAAATTGCAATTGCGTTACGTCCTTCTTAGCGCAGATGTGAGTAATGTGAGTCTCTATCTATTGTCTCCTGAGGATACTTCATTCATGTCCATTATTTGTTATTCATTAGCTCATAAAACAATTTCTAGCAATCATACGTCTAATAACCGATAATGCCTTTATTGATTTTGCCAGTGGCTCGGAACAGCACTCCAATATTGACAATGAGCGGTAGTTTAGACGCCACTACGTGCTTTGGGAGTTGATGAGAATAGTACGTGACTCCCAGTTCATTGCTCCAGTTTTTTGCCACTTGATCTTGTGAATGAGTTTGCAGACCTTGGCTCGAAGACAAGGATCTTAGGGGCAGGATTTATAGCTACAAAAACACTTTGCGAGTGCCCGGACAAGCTATGCGCATACCTACTCACTGCCTACTTATTCAGCGAAATAAACATTTTAGTGGCACTACGGTATAGCCGAGCTCCGGACCCGCATCCGCATTATAATACAATTGGCATTATTGCGGAACGATCACGAAACGTTGATGAGTTTGTGTGATAACGTTGTCAAAACGAGTTATCACTTTCAGCGTTATGTAAATGGTATGTGTGTAACTAGGCGCGTTAGTGCGACGTCGACACCGTGAATGCTGATTTTCAATAGCATCGCATTAGGAGTAGTTGTGGTGGCGCCGCGCGTGATTGCCATGTTGATTGAGATCACACGTATGTTATAAATTGTCGCTCCAATTCGCGTGTGACGGGAATACGCACTTATGCACAGAAAGTTCATCGCAACCAGCTTATTAAAGGCTTCCTTTGAGTTCTCGCGACTGTATCACTTTTGTACAGTTTTAATATTGTGCGACTCGTTAATGAAGATACCGTTATTTACATCCTCAATCTAGAGCGCAGGTAAACGAGTCTACTTGGCTCGTTTACCTCGAGAGGGTGGTGTGATATATTCAGGGCCCATTTAAATATTCCCAGGGGTGATAAGGGGAAGGGATGTGCGCCGGTTAATCAAGTAACGTGATCCATTTATCTGGAGCACTCTTGATATGGTGCCGGTGAACTTTGGAATATTGTAGGCTCATTTTGGGGTTGAGATTGAAAACGAATATGTAGATAAAGGACCAGTATCAGCATCAAATATTACTAAAATGCGGTAATTTTCAGTGAAAATATGCGGAACTTCATAGCACGTACCGGGCAGTGGCGTGCATGGCATATGGCATGACATATAAGCAGTGCCTACCTCGATAAATCACCAAAAGCCTGTCAATTACATTTTAGTGTGTGTGCCCGGCAGGTAGGCAGTCGCCAGACGGCCTACTCGGCTCCCGTACTATTCGCACATTGTCTTTGGGGTTTAGTCGTTCAAGTTAATACGACGAAAATAAAAATATGTACGTCTCACGCGTAATACCATGACGTTCGCAATTTATCGCCCTAAAGTAGGCATGCCTAGATGCCTACTCAAATAACCAACGAAGTATGAATGTTAAAATCGTAATTTGTAATTTGTTCGCAATTTGGCCGTGTGAAGAAATAAAGGGATGGATATTGAGATCGTCGGTAGTGAGGTAAACATGAAAATTCAAGGTGGCGGCTGTAATTTTTTAATAATTTTTCATCATGGGTGTTGCTTTCATGGTTTTCGAGGGTGCCGGAGCCAATAATAATGTCAAAATGAAAATCCAAGATGGCGGTTGTAAACTTTTTTTTTGTTAATAGATACTTTTATTTATGTTTCTGATTAGTGACCGCGTCTGCCTAGACTAGACCCGGCCTAGTGCCTGCCTACCTATTCTGAAAACCAATGCACGCCACTGGTACCGGGTCCTAGGCTCAGTTTGTACGAGGCAAGTCACATTCGCATTAGCATTTAGCTTTACTCTCACATTGTTGCTCAGGTACAAGACGTTTAATAGCTTAATTAACGAGTGGAAAGTTTTCTAACAAATGACCAGACCAGACCCAGTTACCGTGTGTCCGCAGCAGTGCTACAGGTATTGAGATATTTCCTTTATTTCTTGCCGTAATTACTAACGATCCGGACGCAACGATTTCTATGCAGTCTGGTGCTTGCTCATTGACATTGAATTTATAAACTTGTCTTATTTATCAATGTTGCTCATGATTTACTATTCAAGTGTCGGGTATTATTTTAAAATTATCTGATTTATGTGAAACGGCTTGTGCATTATAAGAGACAATACTTTTTTAAATTATTGCAGGTACTTTATTTCTTAAGAGTTGCTGGGGTACTTAAGTAATTTAATCACGGTTCGTAAATCATTTGTCGCAGTAGAATGTTAAAGATTTCTTAGCAATACAATTTCCCTCAATGAGCAGACATTTTATTGGTGATTTCTCTAACATCTTGGCGATATCGATTGAATTCCATTGATCGCATTGCAGTGGAATTGGAAACAGACGTGTACAGTGCCCCGAGTGTATGCAGCGTTCTCGCTTTTACTGCATTCGATCTATTTACGGGTTTAAGAACGTCGATAAACTTGCGGCGCGTTGAACCGTACACCCGTCAGCCTAGTGCCCAATAGATGCGTCTGCATACAAATTGAATCGTGTTACTATCATGGCCAATAGAACAATCAATGTGCTCGATTGTAATTTACCGTAGTCTTTATTTATGATTTTGTTGTTGTTAGTGCGATGGCGGTTAGATGCGAAAAACCCTTCAAAGATAATGATCTTTGAAGGGTTTTTCGCATCCAACCGCCATCATCATCATCATCATCATCGAGCTGTAAACAAAACTAATTTACTTTTCTGAAAATAAACTGTACTTTTAAAAATATGAATGAGTTTTAGTTACTTCTTTCTCCCCTTCTTTCAAAATGCATGTTGCTTTCCCAAGTTCGTTTTACTCAATTGTTAGGGTTCCGTACCCAAAGGGTAAAAACGGGACCCTATTACTAAGACTCCACTGTCCGACTGTCCGTCTGTCACCAGGCTATAATATCTCATGAACCGTGATAGCTAGACAGTTTAAATTTTCACAGAAGATGTATTTTGGTTGCCGCTATAACAACAAATACTAAAAACAGAATAAAATAAATATTTAAGGAGGTTCCCATGCAACAAACGTGTTTTTTTCGGCGTTTTTGCCTTGTGGTACGAAACCCTTCGTGTGCGAGTCCGACTCGCACTTGGCCAGTTTTTTAATCTACTGTGCGGAATACAAAACAGCGAAAGAAACTATTTTGTTCGCAATGCAGTCGAAGTTATGGCAAACTTTTATGTTAATTCAATTTGCGTTAAAGGCGAAAGTTGAATGCAAATTCAGGGTACAAGTCTGCGACCAGCCAGTATCGATCTTCCGCGATCCAGCGCTGATGTTGTACCTGGTTATAAAATTCACAATAAAAAAGAGCACTTAAATCTCGTGCCCAAATGGCCGCCCACACTGACCTTTAGAAAATTGGAAGGTTTAAACTTTGTTCGGTCCATGATCCCGATTCCCGAAGGAATGCGGCGATCGGCATCGGCGTTAAAATTACTACGTTAATCATTGAAACCTTAACTCCATTACCAGTTTACACTGCGAGTTATCGCGTCGAATGCCTTAGGCGACCGTGAGGCCGCTCGTAACGTAAAAATTTGAGAAGAAGCGCGCGAATTTTAAAATTTAAAAACCCAGGACGCTGCTTAAAAACTATTCAGGACGTCCCAGGACACTACAAAAACTAGGACATGTCCTGGGAAAACAGGACGGTTGGCAACCCTACTTAGCATAATGTAAGTCGTTCATCGGCCCAGGAAATGACGTCACCGCATGGCCTCACACACGTTTCCTGCAAGTCTTCTCGACCTTCACCTAAAAGCCTTAGAACAGTACTTTTGTCTCTTTTGTTCAAAGCGCTTTGATTTTAGAGCTTGTCATTGTGACTCGCGTTTTGAGGCCGAGATGCCACTTTGATATAACTACCTGCGTCTTAAAGAGATGCTGTTGTAGAATACCTAGTTTCACCTTAAGATTTAAGGGCATAAGAACTCACGTTGGAATATACCTACTTATTTTCCTTAAATAAAGAAAGCACTATGTATCATTTATCATAATTATGTTGTCTAAGAACTTAAATAATAAACACGAAAAGCTCTTCTAATTCACTTTTATCTTGGATAACTTATATTCTATGTAATGAAATATTTCAAGCCATCAATCCTCTTCAAACAAGACACCCACGCAAGATTTCAAGTTGAAAAAGCAGATCGCGATATGCCATTATATTGCTTACAGCAAAAATCAATGTCACTTGGAACAAAGACGCCATAGTTCACAGTCTAGCCCTAGGGCAACCATAGGGTCATGTTCGACAAATAAATAAACATTTTGTATGACTTTCTTCGCTGATTAAGCGTAGGTCGTGAGTCACGAGGTTGTCTAAAGCCATCTTGCTACCGAGTTCACAATGCGATGCTTGGTTCCCGACTCTAACAATGTGTGTTTGGACTTTCGACAAGGAAATGTCCGTTGTTAGGCGACATTGACTTCATAATATTTCATTGAGAGACGATCGCTGCAGTCAACTTTGTCTTGTCCGACATGTTTGCATAAATAACGACAGAGCTACTGTTTAGTAGAAAGAAAGAAAGAAAGTAAGAAAGAAAGAAAATAGTAGCCGTACAGAGTACCTTCTGCATAATTTTGTGTCTCTTTTCTTTGCGGTTCGTGCGGTTTTCGAGTAAGTAGCTATTGGCTCAGTGTTGACTGTATTGAAAGGAAGAGAAAAAGGACATGAAGTACTATTGAAGACGAGTGGCTTGTGTGCCCTAGATATAAATAATGCAACCTTGCCATACAAGTAAAATTAGGTTATTTACAATCATTATTTGTTTCAAAAGCGCCTTAGAATAGATGTTCATTGATCAAAATCCTCTTTTGCGAAATGAGATGGGGAAAATCGATTCACGCTTTTCATATTTGTTTGCTGAAAAAGAAAAAAATACAACAGTTATAAAGACAAGATCAAGTCTTAAACAATAATGGCCTCATGAAGTAAGAGTGCAAGACTAGTAGAAACTTGTAATCCTAGGAAATATCGTTTGTTTTCTACGTAATAATACCGTCTACGCGTTTACTATAACAGGTTTTGCGGGGCTTTGTTGACAAACTCACTCCTGCCAGGTGCAAGGATCGCCCACAAACCACGCTCACATTTAGCTACTATTGTAAAATTATCTTACTTTGTTGCAGTATGGCAACTAAGTGGAGAAAGCTAGGTACATGGCCTATGTTATACCAGGAGCTCTAACAATTTATGTATTTAGTTGAACAGAACAAACTTAGGTAGAAGTTACCCTCCAAACATTGACACTGTCAGACCTTATTAGCAACTCTATTGGAATCAAGTTCATTGTTCTTTGGGTAGTTTTGGTATCCATACAAAATAGATTGAAATATCAATATGGCTCTATCTAAGCACCATGGATGGACGGTGATGTATTCACGAAAAAGGTGGAAGTGACAGAGCGTCTCCCAAAATTTCGCTCGAATGTGCAGAAGCGGTTCTAATTCACCAAACTCGTAAGAATTGTTAAATAGCGGCATATTTTTCAGAAACAAAAAGAAAAGTATCAGATTTTGAAAGAAATAGGTACTCTCTGCTCCATCACTTTAAAAGGCCGATATCAGTCTTATTAACCTCGCCATAACGTTTGATTGCCCAATGGCTTTGACCTGCATGTTTTAAAGGCATTTGAATAATAGAGGCGCTAATTTTGATACGCACCTTGTCTCCTGTTGTCCAAAATTTGTTACACAGCATTTGTAACCGGCAGACTGGACTCGCTTGTCCGTGTAATTGCTTACCGCGTCATGTCTGTAGCACGCGGGCGAATTTTGTATCATGTACTATTATTAAATTACCATAATAACGCCATGATAGCGTAGTAATGAGATACAATATTATAATTGGTAGGACATATTGCCTACGTGATCCGTTAGGACCGATTATTGACCAGCATCGGTCAGTTGGAAAAGTGGGTTTAATTAAAAGAACCTCTGGGAGAGACGAAAAATCGTCAAGAGAAGAATCCAAAGTTATTCATGTGCACGATTGGTTCAGAAAATCTTTGATTTCTACAGTACCTACATACCACCACCGGAATGAAACTTAAAAGTTATCTTTGCTTTCTTTGTGGACTAATAAAGAAAAGATTGCTTAAGCTGTAACCAAGCTGACGACTGCAAAGAAGTCCAAAGAAATGGAGAGTAAAAAAATCTGTAACTAATTCAATGTATATGGACGACTCCTTCGGCCCCAGGTCCACAGTTTCAATGATAATGAGGGAGAGCTAGCTTGTCATGTTTATTTCAAACGACAGCCCACGTGGTACCGAGCTTGGGACGGTGGGAATCGCGACACAATCCCACTCACATACACGCACCATTCTTCACTATACAACTCCACAAATCCATTGTTTTGCTATCTTAATAACCTATGGATCCTAACATTATTAATGGCGGCATTTCCAAGCCATGTTCCACGTTTCGAAACATTATAATCTTAGAACTTTACCGAAAAGTCTATTCTGAAAATCTGAGGATTAAATCTTTGTGTATTTTATGTGAGGAAAGTCGATGAAGATGCAATATTACTCAACGATGTGTCAAATAAACTTGCCTACTTAGTGTTATTCGAGTAAAAATAGGTTGAATAACACATTCGGCACTGGTAGTTAATCTCATTTAATCCACACGTCATGAGTTAAAAGAGTGGTATTTATCGTATGCGTTACGACGTGTTGTAATAGCTGTAATTAGTTGAGGAGTATAATGCAGAATGGTCGATATTGATTTTGCCCAATATTTGGATGTTAGAGCACAAATGAGTAAGCAACTCATGTGGTTAAAGGGACTACTGGCAAGTAGCAATATTTGCTTTAATTTCTTTTAAATCAGGAGGAGGTTTAGATAACTTTCCTTCTTGACTGCTTTCCGACATTCTAATCTTTTACTCATTGACACAGTTACCGTCAGTCAGTACTGGACATATTGAAATATTTTGTGCTAAAAATGCATAACAAATTGAATTAAGTACTTAATTATTGGTATGGCTGCCTTTGCAGCGTCTTGAGTTAAATTCCATTAACATTTTCAAAAACTTCGGAAGGGTCTGAAGGGACCACAGCGGAGTCATTCAAAGTACAAGTTAATGAGACAATGCTATGCCCCACGGTTCAAGATCACGATCGTGCGGTGCACGGTGGCGCACCGTCATCGCTGTCTTACGTAAAGGCGCAGGAAACTTTACATTCAGCCTTTTATGAAAGTTCTCGTAGGAGCCACTTGATGGGCTGTATGTCCGCTGACCTTTGCTGTGTTATGTACGAGGCAGAGATAATTTAGGGATTTTCAGACAACTTTTGCAGTTGCGGTGTTCTTTTTTGCATTTGGAAATAACTGACTGGTTAACACTGCAAACGAATACCCAATGTAATAGGTTATTGACTAATAAAGCAGCTGAAACTTTGACAAAAACTAAATTATGGTGCGAAACTTCCTATGACAATTTTTTTTATAAATTATTACTTTTACCACACAGTAAAGCATTGTACCTAAGTGCTAACTTTCTTGAGAAGAGTCTCTTAAAACGGTAATAACAAAGTTTAACCAAGTTGATACAACAAGCACCCACTGATAAGTTATCAACAGCTACTCTGTCTACAGACTATAGAACTTATCTCTGGGCACTCGAAAAAGGTTAAGTGTTAAAAGTTTGGCTGGTCAAAAGAAATGTTGCGTCATTTCAATGTAATATTGTTCCTTTCGAACAAAAGAAATCGAAAGTACCGAGATTAAATCGATACCATTTAATAATGAAAAAAAAAAAACAATGGGTTCTTGTTACAACAATGTCATCCGGTCGATGAAAGAGCTGTTTCTAAATAGATTATCGTAACCGTCTACTAATGTCAACGGAGCCTAACAAGAAGCATCAAAAGTGACGTTAAATAATTTTGATACGGATTATGGCACAGGTAACAACGCTCCGTGAAAGTACTTCCGAGGACAGCTTGGATAAGAAGAACATTGAAACGAAAACAAGAACGTTTTTAATATGCACTTGGTTATGGTGAATAACTATAAAAGAGACCATGACCTCTGAGTTTGTTTCGGCGTTTCTTCCCAGGGATCAGTCAGCTAAGGAATGCTGGCGTCATCTAGTTTTAAAATATTGACCAGTGAAATATTGACGTGAAAAATGTTCTAAAAGATTACTTATGTACCTACAGAAATAAACATTTAATTTAAGACTTTTGGAGAAAGGCTAGGAAAATCCATAGAGAAACAGAATAGAATACTCTTTATACACCATACAAATTACAGATATAAATGATTAAATGTAGAAGTTTTACATATGATAACACAATTGCTAGTGGGGTGGTCTTATTGCTGAAATCGATCTTTTAAAGACAACCTTTGGATGAAATATTGGTGGTAGAGTAGAAATAGAACAGCAAACATTAAACATTCTTAAGAAGAGCCGTGATTCCGTGAAGTTCAGAAGGCTGTCAATACAACGTAACACGTCATTATCGCTCACGGAGCGTTGTTAAATTGAATGTTCCCGAGGTTTTACAGCCGGATGCAATTTGCACTTTTATCCGTGTCTGTACGTGTAAGTTGTCACTTTCAAGTCGTGACTCACGAAGACAACAACGAGCTTTCGTTGCCTCCATCTAATGCTAGGGTCACTTTGCTGTCATAAATCTCGAATGGTTAGCATTTAATATCCTCGCACCCGTGTCTTAAGGTACAAATCGTATCGTTAGCATTACTTAAGGTTCCGTGGCTTGTTAGTCGATTCGCACGAATTTGCTCGCCCGAAACCGGCGAATTGTCTCTTTTAATTAATATTATTTTTTCTATAGGCGAATTGCACAAAGTTAATTTATTTGTGGGCGGGCCGACAAATCCAGAAATATGTATTAGGGAATATTTCTGTAAGTAGCTTTGTACAAACACTTTACACGTTAATCATATTTTTTATATAGTTCAGCTAGTGTCCTTTTTTCTATACGTATGGCATAAAATTCAAAATGGGCCAATTCCCTAATACATATTTCTGGAGGTGTCGACTCGCCCACAAATAAATTAACTACATAGATACGTGCGAGACGCCTATAGAAAAACTAATGTTATTTAAAAGTGACGATTCGCGCGTTTCGGGCGAGTGAATTCGTGCGAATCGATTAATAAGCCGATTCTGTTACTTGATGTATTGTGCAAGTGCTCTAATTAATAGCAATCTGTGAATGTTCACATCAATATTCATGTTGCTGATGTAATGTTTAGGTACTGTGTTTGTGTATGCGTGTGTAAATTGGTAGGTTAGGTGTGTTGTACTTGTGAGATGATCTAATTTATTGAAAAACTAATTACGAAATGATAATGAATGTTATTGAAGTTGAATGGTGATGACTTTTCATTTAGAAATATTGATGACGTACCTAACGCAAGACGTAGTACTCTCGTAGGGTTTGATTCGTTCTCAGAAATAATGCCAATATCCTTGATAATAGTTTTGCAAAGGAAAACACCGAATTCAATCAATCGATTACATACGTAACATCACGCTTGTAATTCCCGAACGGCTAGAGGTGTACCTATACTTTATCCACATTTTGACAGTTATGTTTATGGCGAAAGCGCCAGGGTAGCCCGCGAAATAATTTTTTTACGTTTTTTGCAATTTGCTGGTCAGTATTAAGTTGTACGTTGATTAATATTTGATTCGCGGCCGTAACAAATATGTATTTACAGAATTATAATCATTAAAGTCACCAACGCAACTCTCTAAGACCAAAAATATACCCACAGAATGACTATTTCATGAAATCTTGACATTTTGGGATTATACTAACCTAACAAGTTGCATGTATTACTGATTCTAATGTTTATGATTTTGTAAATACATATTTGTTACGGCCGCGAATCATATTTTGATCGACGTACAACTTAATACTGACCAGCAAATTGCAAATAACGTAAGAAAATTTGAATTTCGCGGGCTACCTTATTGCTTCCCCCTTACAGTACCCGGCGATAAATATTGCACATCGACCTTTGGAAATTGGTGTATTTTATACAAAGAATAAAAATAATTATCAAAAGAAGCAAATCATAATTGTTTTAACAGCTCCTAATAGATACCGGACTGTTTGTATTTCGTGTGACAGAGATAACGCTCTACGAAGCCGAAATTAGCCGATTGTCTCTTTGCAAAGGTCGATGTGCAATATTTATCGCCGGGTACTGTAAGTACTTTTAAGTCTCATGTAATAGGAGGCAAGCCTATTGCTATTGCCATCAACGGAGCACAAATCTAAAGTCAGGGCTGCTACTAAGAAAATCCCTATGGAAAAACAAAACACGTTGCGCGACCTGAGGATCGAGAATCAATGAGGGTTTTCTAAATGACGTTCGCTAGGTGGCAGCACTGACACGTCAGGTCCAGGCATCCTGTCAAAGAGCCTATATTTTCTTTAGTCATGACTGAATGATGAACGAGAATATTTATACTATTATTAAACAGTCTTACCGGATCACATCATCGTCACATCATCATATTTTTTGGAGACACATCAGCCGCAGTAGCGAGCTGTCTCACGTGTCAGAGAGATTTAATTTTTTCATTTAGTGGATTTTAGTACGTGAAATTGGCAAAATTGTGGTGTTTGTTCCACAGAAGCCATTAATCAAGAGTTGAAGTTGAAGTTGAATGATGAACGAATGAATGAATCGAATGATGAACGTCATCATTTATTTTATAT
This sequence comes from Luperina testacea, assembly GCA_927399505.1. Taxonomy (NCBI): domain Eukaryota; kingdom Metazoa; phylum Arthropoda; class Insecta; order Lepidoptera; family Noctuidae; genus Luperina; species Luperina testacea. Next base: position 6,240,548 of record OV656763.1, on the reverse strand, counting down.
TGGAAGAACTCTTGTCACAGTGGTGCCAACTGGTGTCGTAAATTTTCACGAAAACCCTCATTGAGTTAGGTAATTAATTCAAGAGTAAGTCTTCTTATGGAAAGTAATCTTAATAAGATTCCTTTAATATATTTCCATATTTTCTACTTTTACACTCAGGGATATATAATTCTAAATACACATAAAGGCTCCTCCTATAAACAGGCGCGACACGCGATATAATCGCGCACGACACAAAGGCACCGCTCGTTGCGCGGCTTGCGGTGCCTTTGTGTCGCGTGTCGTGTCGCGCCTGTTTGAAGGAGCCTTAATATATGTATAATTAGATCCCTGAGTGTAAAAGAAGAAAATATTTAAGTTGCCTAAATATGTTTCCGACTCTCGCTGTGTACGGTGTTTAATATTTTACATGATTTATCTATCAAAACTGATCTGTCGCAGTTCAAAAGTTGTAACGAGCAATTTCAGTCACGTTTTTATCGAAACGATGTTTGTCCCAGAATGCCAAGTTATAAAACTTTCTTAATCAGTACTTTTTTTGCTTGGAGTGCGAAATAAGAGTTTTCTATAAATAATTTTCACCCAAATTCTATCTTTGACTTCGTAATCATTTCCTCGCCGTTATAATGTGACACCAATTCGCCGGAGATAAGGTTCGATATCCCGACGAGGGGACAGTCGAAATCCGTAAAGTACTTAATGTTTTCAATTCCGTATAATCGGTTTAGAATTTCCGGAGTTCCGCGTCAGTAATTGGATTGGACGAAGTTGGCCGTTCCTGGGGTGAATTTTTCAACGGTTTTAACCGCAAAGCTTACTTAGGAATCAATGGTAGACAGATTGCGTCTAATCAGTATTTGTATTTATTCAATTTCCATTCAAATTTAGGGAGCAGTGATGGCCCAGTGGAAACTTCAGCGACTTACGAGTCGTAACATCAAACCCAGGCAGGCACTTTACTTTGTTTCATGATTTTATCACCACTGCTCCAAAAACGGTGAAGAAAAACATCATGAGGAAACTGAGCGCATGTCCTAGAACCGAGAATTCGAAGACATGTGACATCCACCAACCGGCACGGGGCCTTCGTGGTGGATTACGGCCTTCTCCCTCTCATCGTGAGGAAGCCTGTGTACCAGCAGTGGAAACAGCTGATTGGCTAGACAGTCGTTTGTATCTTTGTAGTTTGTTAGCATTATTCTTCCAGAGCTTATTTTTCTCAGTCTTGAAAGCAACAAAAGAAAATATTTTATGAAATTATGACTGAACTGAACCATCAAAACGCTGGCCATGGTGACACCATAATATGTTATTTTCTATGGACCATATTCCAAAAATGCCAGCCAGAACCAAAATATTGAAAAATTTTGAATTCACTTTTTATTTATCAAACCGTATTTTGACTAAAATAGACATAAAAAAAAAATAATAAACGGGAACATGATAACCAGACTATAAGTAACAACCACCATAAAAAAAAACTAGAATCCGCTTTTAATCCAACCGTATTTTGCCTAAAACATGCTTTACATAAAACGTTTAATAAACGGGAAGATGTTTAGAATATGACGCGTGACTTTTACTGAACAAGAAGACGACAAATAAATATCTCCTACAAGGATTATTGCCGGTTCGCAAGCAAAGAGTGTATATTAGACGCGTTCAATACACATTCATGCTTCAACACCGTCATATTTCTCTCCAGACGACGCTTTTTTATATAAAATCGCACCCACTTTGCACAACTTTTAATATTGTTGGGGGAGCAGATGTTGAAAACCTTTTACCTATTCCGGCTCGCTCACACATCACAAGGGTAGGCCTAATGTGCACGTCGCGACGCGTCGTACTACAAAATGTTGAGAGCACTTCACATAAACGTTTAAGAGGAACGTATTTCTTGATTTCGTCTCACCTGCGATTAGTTGGGAATGTATGATCGTTTTTTTTTGGATTTTAAAGTAAAGAAAGAGAAGAGTAAGGGAAAGTTTTATTAAAGTGTTGGTACTGTTGGGAGTAATATGACAAAGAACAGAGAGCTCTGAAAGAAAATACACTAAGTATCTTAAGACTATTTTGAACGTGACGTCTTCATAGTACCTTAAAGCTATAGTTTCCTAAGAAAACAGACATCGGTCACATCAATAACGACTGTCCAATACAGAGCGTATTTTGACACCTTAATGTCAAATACTGGTGAAAATGACAGGTGTCCATGACGGCCGTTATAATATGAAGGAACTTCTTTCCTAGTAAATCGTTGCTTTAGAAGCTTAAAATCGTCGCTAAAGCTTAGAAAGAAAAGAAAACCTAGGCTTCAAATCTTTCCAAAGGAATAGACTGAAATGGTGATCTCGCGTCCCCGATACACATTCTTGCTTCGCTAAATGTGCATGAACCGCGGCTCACGACCTTTAGCTTGACATTCAGCACCTTACCCGCTCAGTTTATAGGCTCTTAACATTGACAATGGTCTATAGCAGGAGTCACCAAATGGCGGAACGCGGTCCGGACCGCCGACCTATTTTGTGCGGACCTTATGTAAACGCTAAAATTTATACAGTGGCACTCCGGGAGTGCCAACAGAAGTGAAAAAAAACAAAACACAAACAGAATAGCCATCATTCGCTGACATATTGGATACATTAAAACTGAGGACAGCCGAACACATCCGAAGCGGGTATTTTTTAATCGCCTTATAAACAAAACACGCGCGGTGTCGCTTATTACAAAGGCGCGAGTTCAATGGTTTTTTCCCATCTCAAAAAATGCTCAACGCGTCTAAAGAAGTTTCCACTTCAAAAATATTAACATTAATAAAATCCAGAATTTAATGGCATTAGCTTACAGTTACACAAACCGTACTTCAGACACATAGTTCAATCAAAGTACAGTACTTACTTACTTTGCTTTTTTTGTTCATTACTAAATATTTTTTTATTTGACTGCATCTAAAGTACAATCACACTTCTACTATATTTATTTATTTCGGAATATAATTTTGATTACTTAATTTAAAAAAATATGTTTTTAATCTTGGTTGCTAGGAATCGTCTATCAAACGGAAAACGGACCGTGATAGTTATGACTATCACGGTCCGTTTGGTAGACGATTACTTATTTGTTTTTGAAATAAAAACGGACCCGCGATGAAACGGATTGGTGATCCCTGGTGAATAGAATTTGAACTATGGCTCTGAACTAGGACTGGGTCGGAGTGGTTTATTACTAATGTAAAATGTATGCTCTACTAACTGTCTAGTCAGATATGAATTGTAAAGAAAGAGCTGTCCCGTTATTGCATGTAAAAGTATTCTGTTTTAGGGACTGATTTGGAAAAGACAATGCTCGTTCTTATCTATTGAAGTCAGTTTTATTAAGTCACTAGCTTTAGCCCGTGGCTTCGCCCGCGTGGAAGTCGGAACTTCGGAAGTTAACCGACGGGATCGTACTACCGGGATAAAAAGTATCCTATGTGTTAATCCAAGAAATGGTCTATCTATATGCCAATTCTCATCCAAATCTGTTCATCGGTTTCACGTGATTGAGTAACAAACATTTTCACAAACTTTCTCATTTATAATATTAGCAGGATATATTATTTATATTATATACCTAATATAGTAGGATTGAAGTATTTTAATTCCCATTCCTTTTAACTGCGTAGATATAATGAAGACCGAAATGCGTATTTCCTGGATTCTCGGGAGCTTCCAAAACGTTGGCCAAAACAAGAAAAGTTTACTCCAAAAACTGCTTCTCACAAATATTCTATCAATGAAAAATGTTCGATTCTAGTTGTCAGTGGTCGTAGTGAGACACTTCACACTCGCGAAGATATTGTTATCGATTGGCCGGAGGAAACGGAAACGTCGCGAGAAATGCTCAGGCAGCCGTTTGCGGCTGTCGTTCGTTCACCTCGCGACACTTTGTTGCGACGTTGTGTGCTCATGTCCTTATTTGTCTGTGTAAGGTTTAGTATTTGAATAGAAAATGTAGCTTAAGATTCCTATGTTTTAAAGGCGGCTTAGAACCAAAAATTCGTAGACATGTGACATTTACCAACCCGCACTGGGCTTGTGTGGTGGGTTACGGCCCACTCCCTCTCACAGAGAGGAGGCCAGTGTCCCAGCAGTGGGAATAATATAGGTTGATTATGTTAGTTCATCCTAGCAATAGAAGGCATAGGAGATAACCTCAGGTACAATGCGTGCCACGAAAGATGAGACTTGACACACCACGTGGTTTGACATGCGCAGTACACGATTTTAGGTATCTTTAGCGGTATGAGGTCTGAGTGCGGGACGGGACCGGACGTCATAGGGGCGGCGGAAAGAGCGGGGGAGGCGGGGTCAAGTCTCATCTTTCGTGGCACGCATTGTAATCCTTAACAAACCAGCACCCAAATTGCGCAACACACTATCAATCTCGATCTGAATCATTTTGAAGGATATTTACTAATCCATTGCTTCATATGTTCGAAAAATTTGTCTTCTTAGCAACGTAAATAACGCAATGTTGTTTGACTGCCAAAATTGTGTGTTACGCAATTACCCCGCAGTTCCTACTAGCAATAGAAGGCATAGGAGAAAACTTCGAGTAATTATTGACATACCAGTCTCCAGTAATTTAAGTCAGGCATAAAGAGTACCTATTCGTGACATAACATCACACCTGTAATCCTGAGGAGTTAAGCAGAGGTGTATCTTCGTACCTTCATCCAAATTATGCCAGTTAAGTCTCATGTAATAGGAGGAGGCGAGCCTATGACCATCAATCAGGCACAAATCCAGCCACCAGGCTGATACTGAGAAATTTCTGATGGAAAAAGCCCAATAACAATGCTCTACCTGGGAATCGAACCCAGGATCTCATGCTCACCAGTAGCACTTGCGACCTCCAGACCAACGAGGTACAGCCCGGCGATAAATATTGCACATCGACCTTTAGAAAGAGACAATCGGCTAATTTCGGCTTCGTAGAGCGTTATCTCTGTCGCACGAAATACAAACAGTCCGGTTATCCGGTATCTATTAGGAGCTGTTAAAACAATTATGATTTGCTTCTTTTGATAATTATTTTTATTCTTTGTATAAAATGGTTTTGTGTAAAACGGTCGATGTGCAGTATTTATCGCCGGGTACTGTAATCCTATTAGTACTCTTCAGTTTAAAACGTATAAGTCATAACGCATCTGCAAGTAAATCAACGTAAGTTCTAGGTACTCAGCAGCGTCTTAGACCGACTCGCCTAAACATAATAGAAGTTGGCTTCGTATGTTCGAGGCTATTATAAATGTATGCGTACTTAATCCCCAGGAGGAGATAACAACGCCTACTGCAAAGTCTGGAAAGTTTTGACGTCACACGACCCTTCTACACCTATCCATATTCCAGGCCGTCTTACCTCTCGGCAACCCTCATGAGCAGCTCCAAACCTTTTGAAATATTACCACGTAATTATAGTCGGTGATAACCTTCAAAGGGGGGATTGTACTCCTGGTAACACGTTTGAAATATTCAGAAGTATCCCCACTTAATTAGGCCGGGTACTTTTGCACAGGAAGTGAATTTATGACTGGAGGGGGATGTCGGTCTGGCGAAAGTCATGGCCGATACAACCCGGCCGAATAGAGTGCGAGGTGTAATATACAGGGTGGCAGGGACATCGACGCGCAAACGCTTACCATGAATTCAGTACATGATTCTGGACCCCCCTGCGTTGAAATTTTTCGTCGGCTTTTTCTTAATTTTTACGTATTTTTCTGCATTTTTTTTTACTGTAAACCGTTTAAAATCATTATTTCTATCTGAACCAATGAGATTTTTAATTAAAAAATAGTAAATTCACTTGTTTCACTTAAAACAGCAATGTAAATAAAACTCGAAAGGGCTACCTGATCAGCTGTATTGCTAAAGTTCATTTGCGAGGTCAACACTGTTTTCGTACCTACGCTAGTCGCTTTCAAATGTTCCGACAAAGGGACCGCGGCGCCGACCGGTCTCTACGTACCTACGCTATTCGCTTTCAAATGCGCCGACAAAGACACCGCGGCGCCGTGCGGTCTCCTCGTAAGAAGCTAGGCGATAAGGCGACATATCCCAATGAATCTAATAGACGCGTCACATGGGGCATTTTAATCATCTACATAATTGAATGACCCGTTTACTACTTTTATTTTAGATTCGTTATGAGGGGATAATTATTTTTCTAAAGCTTCATCGATTTAAGGGGGAAGCGCTAAGGTAGCCCGCGAAATTCAAATTTTCTTACGTTTTTTGCAATTTGCTGGTCATTGAATTTCGCGGGCTAACTTAACGCTTTTGCCTTAAGTAAAGAAGATTAAAAAAAACGTGTAGAAGTGTATTGATAATCACGAAATTTTTCGATATTTTTTTATTATCAACATTAATTTTAGTTTTGAATGCAATTCAACAATGTAATTTTACTGTTTTATAAAAAAAATACATCCATTTTCGCAATTAATTTCGTGAGTAGGTAAAAAGGTATAACTAAATGAGTTTGCACACTCTATCATTTTGTTGATCTGTGTTCGGTGCATGCACTGTAGGTACCTACAGTACATTTCTTTTGCATTTCGCCGATTTTAACGGATTTTTGCTAGTTCCTAGATTTTGTTGAGCGCAAACGGACGTGCTGTTTGTCGCGAATTTGTGATCTTAACGTAGTTTTTAAAATCAAAAGTAATTTTCTCTCTGTGTGTGTTTGTGTGTGTGTGTGTTTGTTGTTTGAGAGTGACGGAAATTCGGTCCACACTGTGGACCGAATCATGGCTGTGGACTCCACAGCCATGGCCAGCTCGCTCACCGGACTTGACCCCATTAGATTTTTTCTTTGGGGTTACGTCAAGAATAAGGTGTTTGTGACCGAGTGCGATACCGTAGCAGAAATGAGAGATCGCATTGTGAATGTGTTGAATGTGTTTGCGACGCTGCGTGAGGAGTGTGTCCTGGATCCCACTTTTTTGCCCCGTGTCCACGCTGAAACTCTGCGCCGCGCTCAGATCTGCGAGCGAGATGGTGGCGGCCACTTCGAACCCTATCTCATTAGGAATGAGCGAGATTAAGGTAAGTTCATTAATTAAACATTACTGGATCGCTAAGTTCTCTTCAAGCATCTTTTTTGTTATCAATCCTCATCGGTATCGCTATTTTATGGGAATAAGCTTATTGTTAGTTTTATTTCCATAACGGGTAAGTACTTAATAAGTAACTACCATCGGTTATCAAGACTAATTAAACATGATTTTATGTGGTAGGTTACGAACCTATCAATGTTGTTGTTAGGCGATATTTCGTAGGTACGTTCACGTTCGTCCGGCAGCGGCGGCGCCGGCGCGGCGCGGCTGGCGGCCGCGCCACAGACTTGTGTGTGTGTGTAGGGTTAATAGCGCGCGCGGCGCGCGCCATCCGCTGAGCGTTTTGATCGCGTTGTTTGCAATACATTGCGCGCTCAAAAATGTCAATTTTTTTAACGGGTCATTTCCGAGATTAATGACTTTCGTAATTTTTTTTAAGGCTTCAGGTGTAACCTTTTCACGACGTTTGTGCGTCGATGTCCCTGCCACCCTGTATGTAAGGGCTCAGCAATAAGCGTCCTCCTCTTCTTGAACGGATCGTATTAGTGGCGCCATGCCGTCTAGTGCTGACCACACCTGCGTATCGATTTTCGGGACTCCCCCATTGTGAATTCGTGTAATTACATTGAACGAACACGCAAACGTTTCAAATTCGTGCGAATGAAATTTAATGAATTTGAACAGGAGCAGGTGTTAGTTGTGTTATTGTTAATTGTTTGAGATATCACTAAGGCTCGAGTCGACTACGTTGTCGTTATTCCACTTGTTACAGCGTTCGTATGCTGCTGAATTTATTTATTTTCCTTTTATTATACCCCGATTAGAGAGTTAAATAGGTACTTTCATAAAATGTCCTACTTTTAATCAAGTACCAGCAGTCTTGAAGCGAGGGGATAGTAAAATTTTCCTTTCCCTAGTTTACTGCCACTAAAATTAGTCGTCTTAAATGTAATTTAACTAGACGTGCTATAAAGTCAAGCTGAAATATGTCAAACGTTGAAAAAACATGTCATTTATATGCGTTGACCCCAGGAAGTGTTAAAACATTCAACCAGGTCAATTTATCGACATCGTATATGTTTCCCAGCACTAATAAGAGCAAATGTCCTTTAGCGTTAGTTATACGGTCTGAGCGACGGCTGCCCGACGCAGACTATTTCCTCTTTGATCTACTCGACTATGGCTGCGGCTTCTATTTCTTTTATCGAGTACTTTCCTCCCCTTTTATACCCGACTGCCAAGAAGGGTTATGTTTTTTGCGCGTATGCCGTATGCACTGACAATTAAAGAAAAAAAAAAATGAATACGAGTCTTTAATACTTCAGATTGTCACTATAATTGTAAGGAACTGTCATTAAACAATTTCCACGCTTCCAAACATTTTTAATTTAAACACTTTTACGAGTCAATAATATTATTAAAAACTAGATGAGGTCAATGTTTCCTACAACAACTTACTCTGTTCTTGAATGTGGCTAGGAAGTTTATTATAAAAGCGTATACTTTGGCACCTAAAGCAAAGTAGTAAAAAACACCAATTTAAATTTATAGCTTGTACTTTAACTTGAACATATGTTAAGTGGTCACCCTGTTGAAACCGGCTCTGCAAACATCGAGCGAAACCACACTTATTTATAGTTGGCAAGACCCATCCTTCGAGCCAATATGGCCGTCAAATATCGACTGGATAATTGACAAGTTCTCGTTTCTCGACATTTTAAGCCCCTTAGGTTTGGTTTTTGGCAAGCGATTAGGCAGCGTTGTTAAAACCTGTCAGAGATTCAGAGATTAAGGTTTTCACGAAAATAAAATGGTGCAAAGACACAAAATCCGGATGACTGTCAAGGAAAACGTAAATGTAGGAATTTTGATAAAGTAGCATGTTGTCTGAATGCAGCTTTATATGTGGTTATTATGCGTATGATCTACCGACCTATTCTGCAAAAATCTCACCGTGTGAGCTGTCAATAGTGTTAATCCCTGGCATCATCATCATCTGCCTAGCCTTTTTCCCTACTATGTTGGGGTCGGCTTCCAGTCTAACTGGATGCAACTGAATACCAGTATTTTACATGGAGCAACTGCCTATTTGACCTCCACAACCCAGTTACTGAGTAATGCGATACCCCTTGGTAAGAATGGTTGTCAGACTTTCGGACTTCTGACTACCCGTAACGACTGTCAAAGATCCACGAATGACAGCCGGGATCAACGGCTTAACGTGCTTTCCGAGTCACGGAGGGGTCTCGGTATGTAAAGATCCACAGACCAACCGCGGCTTGTGTAGCTTAACCTGATCGATCGACCTGTGCGGCTGTTATTTATTCACGGGCCCCTGGCATCAATCAGGTGAAATAACAGCTCACTTCACCTAAGTTTTCACGGTGCGATCTTTACAGAATAGCTGTAACTAAAAAACCATAAAACAAGAGTGATCTCGAAATTTGAAAAGATTTGACAGAGAATAACACGAGCAAAATTGGAAAGGATTTAACAGAGAATAACATGAGCAAAATGGAGTAAGAACTAAGAAGCTTATTTTTTTAAATTTTAATTAAACGAACTTAAAGTTATTTGCAAGTTTAATTTTAGTCTACACCCCTAAATAAATGTTATGACACCAGTGTAATATTCTGATCTTCTGAATTGGAGAATGTTTTGTTCCTCACGAAACTTAAGGGGGATGCGCTATTGTATTTATGCAGTTTATTTGCAAAGCTCATAATATAATCCTACTGAAAGTCTATTTCATGAAATATCAATCAATAGGATTATATGAACATAGAGGGTTGTATTGTTGATTTTAATAATTATAATTCACATATTTGTTACGGTTGCGAATCATATTTTGTTTAACATAATAATTATAAGAACTCAGAAAAACAACGTAAACGATGTATAAAATATTTAATTAAAAATAAACTTATGTGTTAACAAAATGCTACGAGTAAGTTGATGTTGAGCCGTCGGTGTCCGCGAGCCAAGAGAGCGATTCCCCGGTGTCGGTGCAATATATAAGCTAGGCGCGCCGCCGCACGCCGCCCGCGCGTTGCTATCTTCGCAGCCGGCAACTTCATGCTTCATGAGGGTCCTCGAGCGCCATCTACAGCGCCTTACAGTCGGCCTTCCTGATACAGCTGCGCGTCCCGCGTAGCTCTGGCTCCTTGGTGCCGATGACGACCCAGCTCGCTCACGACCTCCCGATGTGGCGACGACACGGTGAGATTGGCATCTTAATGTCAGCTTGAACTGACGTCTTAATGTCAGTGTGATTGACGTCTTAATGCCAACTTGAACTGACGTCTGAATGTCAATTTTATTGACTTCTTAATGTCGACTTGAACTGACGTCTGAATGTCAGTGTGATTGACGTCTAAATGTCAATTTGAACTGACGTCTGAATGTCAGTGTGATTGACGTCTAAATGTCAATTTGAACTGATGTCTCAACATCAGTGTGATTGACGTCTAAATGTCAATTTGAACTGACGTCTGAATGTCAGTGTGATTGACGTCTAAATGTCAATTTGAACTGATGTCTCAACATCAGTGTGGCCACTAGTGATTGACGTCAAATATTAACCGAACTGACTAATGTCAGTGCGATATGGCTTCTGAATGCCAACTTCAACTGACTTCCTAATGTCAGTATGAATAACTTCTTAATGTTTACATAACCCAATCTAATAAATTAAAACCGTTTGTGGTTATAATGATGGCTTACCCTTCAGGGTCCACATCATAAATGTCGTGTCACAATAGCCTCTTAAGGTATTGTCTTCCTCCTAAGGAACTACTCACGACCAATAATCAATAATACACCCTCTTAAGGCTAAATGTATTATTTAATTTAGTTTTTAAGGTTATGTTAAAATTAAACACCTCTTAAGGTTAGCGCTATTGAAACAAAGATCGATCATAAATTATTTATATTATCAACAATTACTAAAAATAGATCCATTTAACAATTTTTAACTATGCACTAATCAAATGAAATAAATCGTCCTGAACAACATTACTTTTGTATTCCTTTACTCAGAATTATAATTATCTGACTCATCGGAATGATTACAATGGAAAAGTTTTAACTTATCCCTGGCCAAGACATTCTCATAAAGTCGACCACGGTTACGTGTACTCTTAATCACGTACCGATCGTGAGGCAAGACCTTTACAATTGTATATGGCCCGTCAAAACGAGGCATAAGTTTACCACTGCGTAGACCCTTACGAATGATCTTTCTTTCGGCAAGAACTAGATCACCTATCTTAAAAGGTGCTTCATAACGCCGTTTTTGATCATATTTGTCCTTTGCCTGCTGAGACAATTTAGCTGATCTCGTGACAGCGGCTTCCCTCAACTCGTCTAAATTAGGTGACCTTTCGGGCACAACTATATCGCCTACAAGTCTAGGTCGAAACCCATAAAGAAGTTCCAATGGAGTTTTACCCGTACTATTATTTACGTTAGAGTTTAAACCTAACTGTACTTTAGGCAAGTATTTCTCCCAGTCATTTTGGTCATCACCAACGTATGCTACAAGGGCGTCAAGTATAGTTCTATTAAAACGTTCTATCTGCCCATTCGCCCTTGGGCTAGCGACTGCTGTCATGACATGCTTTATTTGCCTTTGAGTGCAATACTCTTTGAAATCTTTGCAACTAAAAGCTTTGCCACGGTCACTTATTATACGACTTGGAACACCAAAAGTTTTAATTAATTGGTCAAACGTCTGCAATACATATTTGCAACTGACGTCTCGAACAGCTTCGATCCATATAAACCTCGTGAAAGCATCTATTATTGCTAGAATGTGCATTTTGCCTGATGGGCTTTTACAGAACGGGCCAAGATGGTCTACATGAACAGTGTGAAAAGGTACGGCCACCTTTTGAATTGGATGTAACAAGCCCACACGACGGCCAGTTGGTTTTTTAGCATATTGACATGATATACAACCACGAGTGTATTTTTGAATAAACCGGCGCATACCGTGAAACCAGTACTTTGACCTTATGGCATTGTAAGTTTTATTAAAATTAACGTGACCGTTATTATCATGAAAACTTTGAACGAGAGACCAACGTGACATTCGTGGAACGACTACATTTTGACTATTTCCGACTTTTTTATATAATACACCATTCTCAAACAAGAAATCTTTAGCTAAGCCATTAGTTATGCCCTTTGAAACCTCATCCTTCAACTGGTTCACGAGACTACGCAACGAGTCGTCATCCTGCTGCACACATTCGATTAGGTCTTTATCAACACATCGCATTACTGAATTCACAGGATTACGACTCAGCGCATCCACATGAGCCATAGATTTGCCGGCACGATACTCAACAGTAAAGTCAAAACCTTGAACTTCAAGCCACCACCGGGCGATACGGGGAGACAAATCTCGTTTGCTCCATGTCCAGCGCAGTGCGCTACAATCGGTCACTAGCACAAATTTTAAACCTGACACGTATACCTTAAACTTTTTCAGGCTCATGACAACAGCTAACGTCTCTAGTTCGAAACTGTGATACTTTTGTTCGACACACGTAGTCTGTCTACTCGCATATGCGACTGGTTTCCATGCACCGTCCGGCTGCTTCTGAAGCAATATTCCACCTAATCCTATTTTGGACGCGTCTGTATGAATTTGGGTTTCATAATCCGGATTAAACAACGCCAACACAGGTTGCTTTACTAAAATTGACTTAATGCGGTTGAATGCAAGAGATTGTTCTTCACCCCATACCCATGGTTGGTTCTTTTTGGTGAGGCTAGTGATAGGGCGAGCGAGGCTAGCAAAATTTGACACATACTTCCTAAAATAATTTGCCAAACCCATAAACTGACGTACCTGATGTACATTTCTCGGCACAGCAAAATCATGTACTGCTATGAGCTTATACTTGGATGGCCTGACTTCGCCATTGCACACCTCATGCCCTAAGTATTCTATACTTGAAACTAAGAAAGAACACTTGTCTAACCTGAGCGTCACATTAGCTTCCCGTATTTTCTCTAATACGGCTTTGAGACGGTGCAATGCATCATCATAATTTTCAGCGTAAACGAGAATATCATCTAAATACGCTGTCGCACATTGGAAGCGTAAAGAACCGAGAATATTGTCCATTGCGCGCTGAAACACTGACGGTGCATTTACCAATCCAAAGCTCATTCGTGTATACTGATAGTGCCCATCCGGTGTTATGAACGCTGTATACTGTTTACTATCATCAGCAATTTGAATACAATGATAGGCTGACATAATATCAAGACAGGTGAAAACGCGTTGCTTGGATAACCGGTCTAACTGATCTTGTATTACAGGTAAAGGATACCGTTCTTTTTTAGTAATTTTATTTAATGCACGGTAATCCACGCACATGCGTACTTCACCCGACTTTTTGGGGACCAATATGACGGGACTGGCATATGGGGAATTTGATTCCTCCACAATTCCTTTACTCAATAAGTCTGACACAATATCACGAACTTTCTCCCGATCTCCTAAAGACATCCGATACGGACGGTAATAAATAGGCTTTGTATCAGTTAATTCAATGTGCATTTGGACTGAACATTTTCCAATTTTATTTTCACTACCCGAAAAACAATCGGAATAGTCGTGCAATAAAGATTCAAGGTCAGTCACGACATTGGGTTCCAGGTAATCACCTATTTTGTATTTATAATTACCGTCCGTAATCGTCGCTCGCGCCACGCATCGGTTGCGCGGTAGTTTTATGACCTCATTAGTAATATTAATTACGTTCAAGACAACTTTGCCATCAATAACCTCGGTGTCGCATTCGGGAATAATACACTCCGCCCTCGGCGTACTATATTCAGTAGCACGCAGTGTAATCGAACCAGAGACAAAATCATAACAAGATAATAGTATTTTATTTACACCGGGTTTTAAAATTACTTCGTCATCCGAAACCAACTTGACGCGCTCAATTTCACTACATGCATCAGGTAGTTCAAGAAATTGATTTGCATTAAATATCTTTAAAGATGTCGGTGTTTTAATCACATAAACGGTAGGATGCTCTGTCAAAGGCTGGCCTATTATAGTACCAATATCTTGAGCAGAGTCAGGTACTATGAACGCCTTACAATCACAAGTAGCCTGGTCAACTTGAATCTTAACAACTACCACACCAATCGGATTGGTTTTTGAGCCACCAAAACCGGACAAAACAATATTTTCGCAAGGACTTGCTTCTAATTTTAATCGACTAGCTACTGATTCTGTTATTGTGACACAAGCACTTCCAAAATCAATAAAACCATACACAGAGAAATCATTAATTTTTACGGTCATGTAATATTTTGAACTACCCGACGCATCAGTGATAACGCGCACAGTATGTCATTGTTTGTCATTTTCTTTGTTAGAATTTGTACGACGATTTTTAAGTTTAAGACATTCTTCTTTTATGTGACCTGTTTTTCCACAGTAACTGCATTTTTTATTTTTAATGTAACAATTAGTTTCGTCATGACCGCGCTTGCTACAGAATACACACACCAAAGTTGTTTTGTCTTGCTTCCGAGATTTATTATTACACTTATTTGCAGTATGGCCTCGCCGTTTACAAATATTACACTTTAGTTGGTCCTCATAATGACTATTGTACTTTTTATTGCGATTAACATTTACGCTTGCCGGGCGCCTAAACGATGACAGGTAATTTAATAAGCTAATTGGGTCACGACAACCCGCGGAAATAGCCCCTACTTCTACTAAGTCATTTCCGATCGTACCTATGATGGCCTCAGTGATAAGGAAATCGGGTATTCCACAAGCGTTACCCAGCGCCAATTTGTCATAATAAAATTGAATGTAATCTCGTTCAGGACGACGTACCTCGTTTACAAGATCACGCATCATAGTTAATTTACTTCGGTTTGACGGAAAAGCTGCCATAAGACGTTGTTTCCAATCCAACCAATTTAAATTGACGTCGTTTAGTTGATCATACCACCGCCGCGCATAGCCTTTTAGTTTAGAGGAACAATTAAATATAGCAGTTTTTTCGTCCCAACCGTACATGTTTGAAATACCCTCAACTTTTCTAATCCATTGTTCCATTGTTATCAAAGAAATATGAGGATCGAATTCCGGTATTGGATCACTACGACCGACATATCTTAAAGAAGTTGAGCACGAGGTATGAATATTATGATGGCAATGTGGTGGACTTGCAGTGGTAGCTCCTAACGACGGAACTATCACCGATGCCGATTGCACGCAAGTTTCAGAACGTTCTTCACGAGAGTTATCTCCAACGCATGGATCCTTTGCTACGGTGTGTGCCATCGGTGACTCGTCTCCGGAACGCGCTAACGGAATCTCGTTAGGTACTGGTGGCAATAGGTTCACGTGGGGTACCGCGGGTAGTGACGGCGGCGTATACGAACGCCCACCAGATGGGTTATCTGCGCTTTGATTTGCCTCATTCGACGCGGCGCTCGAACTACCCCCCGATTCGGGTATTACGCTAACTCTGTCTTGCAAGAGTTGATTTTCCAATAAGGTTACGCGTTCTAGTAATCTACGTGTATTAACATCTTTGACTAAACGGCGACGCAAGGATTTCTCATCGTCACTGTCGTCCTTATTTTTACGTTTACTTTTTTTATGGTGTCCCATTATTGTAGAATGATCACACGAAGCAATAGACAGGGTACACAGTCAAGTGAAATGCAAGTCTAAAACAAAGTCAAGCAACAGTCAAACACGGTACTTGATCAGTACGCCAATAGTTATTATTTAAAGCACTTACGTGGGTTGCAATAGTTCTTCCCGCTTCTGAGTTATAAGAACTCAGAAAAACAACGTAAACGATGTATAAAATATTTAATTAAAAATAAACTTATGTGTTAACAAAATGCTACGAGTAAGTTGATGTTGAGCCGTCGGTGTCCGCGAGCCAAGAGAGCGATTCCCCGGTGTCGGTGCAATATATAAGCTAGGCGCGCCGCCGCACGCCGCCCGCGCGTTGCTATCTTCGCAGCCGGCAACTTCATGCTTCATGAGGGTCCTCGAGCGCCATCTACAGCGCCTTACATAATATATAACCTGCAAATTGCAAAAAAACGTAAGAAAATTTGAATTTCGCAGGCTACCTAGCGCATACCCCTTAAAACAATTTATCCTTACACTCTGGTTACTTTTATTTTCTCGAGAGACCAGAGAAGTATGCCAAATAGAATAGGTATGCGTTATTCAACGCCTTCACTAGGCTATGGTATCCAAATTTTGACTTACCTGGGGGCCTAAAAAGGCCAATTTGGCAGAATCATAAAAGGATATCATTATGAATCATTATATGGCGAATATAGTCCGTGTTTTTCTTTTTTTCGCGCAAAAAAATAACTGAAAAATCCTTCACCTATTTGATACGATTAACTTAACTGTTAACTGTCCATTATGATTCATAATGTTATCCTTTTATGCTTCTGCTAAAGTGGCCTTTTTAGGCACCCTGTTTATACGTTCAGTCCTTGTCGGCGACAGGTGTTTTTTCAACGAGTGTTATGTTCGGACCCTCACAAACGCCGAAGTTTTTACTATCTGAGAATATCACGGGATTTTTAGAAGCTCGTCCGTGATCACAAGCTCGGAGATTATGAGGCGAGTCATGTAATTTTGATAAAATTTTGTATGGAGGTAGCTGATACCCTGGATTAACATATAGGCTACTTATTATTCCGATATTATCACGGAATCGACATTTACGCGGGTGAAACCGCGTGGCGCAGCTAGTGCAATATTTCGGCATTAATTTAGAATCTAAATGAACGTATAAATAAAAGTATTTATTATTAAAATAGTCCCAAATGTTAGTGAAAACAGTCATAAGTTTTAATTCCAATATAGATAACATCAAACAATGCCTAACCCAAATAAAAAAAAATATAAGCGTTGCAAAAAAGCGTAGACAACAATCGAATTTATTTTTAATGTCTGGGAACTCTTTTGTGTATGAAAAAGAGTTGTTTGAAAAGTAAAACGACGAAAAAAATGAGCACGCGTTCACTTTCAAACAATGGTTGTAGCACACCGCACAATATTTGCTATAGGATTAGTGTATTTGTGTTTCTCATGCGATCCAGTCGGCCAACCGATGTCTCTGAAGCCTTTAAACATTGTACACACGGCGACATAAGTATCAAGCTATACATTTCCAATTTTAGCTGAGCTCGCATTGTGTAGGCTTTGCGTACACTGAGAAGTCAGCTTATACTGGAAATATAGAGCTTAATTTGTCGTCGTGCGTACTAGTTTCAAAGCAACAAAAGGAGACAACGAGAGAAATTTTAGGCTCACTTGCACCATCATAATTCTCTTGCCCTAATCCCAAGTTATTTCGGGTCGGGCCCAACATGTCTTTTTCTTCCATACTTCTCTATTAGTCGTCATCTTGGTAATCACTCCCGTTCTATATCATCTTTCACTCAGTCCAACCATCTTTTCTTTGGTCTTCCCCTACTCTTATAGTCCTTCACATTCATACTCAAAACTTTCCTCATTCCTCCGCATCTCATGCCCATACTTAATACTATGACAACCGATTCCCACACAAAAAATCACTAAATGCGTTAAACGCATGTAGTGATGCGCTAGACATTTATATAACATCATTCTATCTCTATAATCTTCAAACGATTGACAAAAACACGTGCCTTATTATGACGGTTTAATGCCATCATGATTCCAGTGTAAGCGAGAGACGGAGCTATACATAACCGATAGCACTATCCCTTTTTTGCACTGGAATCATGATGATATTAAACCGTCATAATATGGCATCTGAACAATGTTTTAAATTCGTTTAGCGCTAAACGTATTTAGTGATTCGTGGTGCAAGTGGACCTAAGTTAGAGTAGATGAACCACCAATAAAATAACTTTGCGGCCCGCAGTCTAATGCTTCTTCCTTAATAATCAAGTTTTTATTAAAACTGCATAGATCGCAATGGTTTTAAGCTCTATTTTTTCAATTTTAAGCAGTTGACTGAAAAAGTGGAATGATGACATTTTTTTATGTTTAATGATGATGAGCTTTATGATTAACTTTGTTTTTTCGCACTTGATTTACACATAACATTGACCATTTGACCTACTCGTCAGATTATTTGACACATTCCAGTTATCGTTTCTTTACGATTGTCAAGTGTTTCAAGTCTTCCATGTAGAGTCCGACCAAAAATGTTTTGTTTTTTGACCGAAACCCAGAACGAAAACATCGATATGTTTTTAATTGGTTGGTTGGTAAAAAAAAAATACAGTGTGAAACGTTTGAACTAAAATCACACGAAACTTTATAATTTTCTCAAATCCATAATTGTTAAAGCGAAGACCGAAAACGAAATTCGGTCGGTCTCTACTCCGGGGAATAGATGTCTGATGTTAAGTGTGTCTTTACTCCCGTGTCCCTTCATCACATCCTCATTACAAAGTGCGTGCTTGTTCCTCACGCGACGTCTTATTAATGGGCGACAACGTTATCCTCAGCATCTTGCAGGCACCGGTACTTGTTTGACACGATCGGTATCTCCTGACACCTGCATCTAGCTGTTGGCGCGTTTGTATGTGGCACATCTGAACGAGTGGTGAAGGCTCGTTTGTATAGTTACTTACCAGTTATGAATATTTTGGAAATTGGTTAGTTTTTATACCAGCCTCAAAGTTGAAACAGATTACCACAGTGTTTACTGAGGCCCAGCTTGCACCACAAATCGCTTGGAACGAATTTGGAACGATTTCAAACTCGAAACAAAAAGAGCATTATGGCCCACTTGCACCACATCAACCAAATACTAAGTACGTTTAAAGATAAATGTATTTAAAACATCGCTCTGTTTCTCTCAATCGTTTGAAGATGACAGATACAGAACGCTGTTTTAAATTCGTTTAGCGTTAAACGTACTTAGTATTTAGTGATGTAGTGCAAGTGGGCCATAATACTCTATTTGTTTCAAGTTTGAAATCGTTCCAAATTCGGATCATTGAATAAAAAAAAACTCGACGAATGCATAACACCTCTATCTTTTTTTTAAATGGGTTAAAAAGAGCACAAAGCCTGAGGGGCAATTCCGGTAATTTGAAGAACGTTTCCAGTCTGATCTCAGTCTCAATCTGTCAAAACTACCTCTAGTTTACCTTCATTCTTGACAAGTTAACATTGATTGTTGCTGAGATGAGATTGAGACTAGATTAATTACGAGAATTGGGCTTCTCATGTTCCCAAATGATAATGATTATTACCTAACTTATTACTTAATTTGTAAGTTTGAATTGACTCATTACAAATGACTGGTACCTGTTCATTATTTAGTGCACCTGTTGTTGATACTTCCCCGAATGTTTCTGTCAACACTTAATAATTATTGTCATCGAAATCAATGCCATCTGTCAGGAAGGCCATATTATTTTTTGCACGTTGCGTGTACACCGGTACTTACTTCTGAAAACCGATTGGTATCTGCTAACTCGACACCTGCGTTTACTCCATTTTGTTCGACACGTTGTTATTTTACCCGAAAGTTTGCAGTTTTTTGCAATTAGCGGTACCGATTTTTTTTTAAACATGTTCTTACAAGGAAATATTTGCTCTCATGACATTGATGAAAGTAGCGGTTGTTCTCTTGTGAATATTCCTTGATGCAACACGTAAAGATAAGGCACGCAACGTCTCTTTTTAAGACCAAGATTTGTAGCAGAACACGATCGTGCAATATAGGTGACGTGGGTTCTGTTTTGATCCAGTCGATCTATTCTGTAAAAATCTCATCGTTAAAACTTAGGTGAAGTGAGCTGTCAATAGTGTCAATTCATCAGATGGAATGACAGCTCACGTCAAGCTCACTTCACCTAAGTTTTGACGGAGTGAGTTTTACAGAATAGACTGTTACTGCTTTAAGTGTACTTTTCAATTACGAATGCTGTAATCATATCAATGAGCGACTATTGACTGAAATTGCCTCTGTAATCTGAAATTACATCTCCAACCGTAGGTACTCTTTTGCAGGGTCACCGCAGAACATGTTTAATTCAGAGGATGCAAAATTAATTGCGCAGACTTAACTCAAATAACTCTCTCTGAATTTCTGTAGTTCATTGTTAGCGCCAAAAAGCTTATTTTCCGCTTCCTAGGCTTCATTCTCTTCAAGATATTTTAGTAGGACGTGAACAAAGCGCGGACTACTAATGTGAGTATTATGTAGATGCCTCAGTGCGTTCATTTGGAAGGCTTGCTGTAATTTCTGGTTTTAGTCAATATCGCGCTTTCATATCTTTCACCGTAATTACGAAACCTGTTTTAAAAACTCTGTGGGCGTTCTCCGAATCAAATAGAGGGAATACTTTTCTCGTTTTGTGTGCGCATAGCGACCCTTCAGTTCTGCGAAGAATCACGAGCTCGCGAGTGGGTACTCGTGACAGTTGAGTGGACCGCTTCCAAAAATGGTAAGACGGCGTCTGCGCACGTCGATAGATCCGCTAACACTGTTTCAGACCGCAACTCTTCGCATTACTTACAAACTTTTAATCTAATCTCCAGAAGTCTGTTAACGGTCTTGACATGGCGCGATTGATCGTTTTCGGCCGACAACAACTTAATCCAAGTTCTTAACTTTCGATTTAGTTAGATATTGTTAAGAGTAAGACAGTGACGAAAATATTGTGATATGTTATAACAACCGTTTTAAACATATCATAACATCACGCCTGTATTCCCCGAAAGGCTAGGCAAAGATGTATCTATGGTACACCCAAATTTCGCCAATTACTTAACCGTTTTAAAGTTAGGTGTGCCGTGTTGGTTAGATACATAAACATATTGTAGGTCCATTTGACGTCATAGCGTTTCAAAACGGGTATAATAGACGTAGGCAAGAAGGCTGCCAGGCTCAACTGGGATTGGGCGGGTCACATCAGCCGCATGCAGGACGACCGCTGGGCAAAAGTTTCCACACAATGGGTGCTTGAAGATGGACGGCGCCCGCTGAGGTCGGCCCAGAAGGCGGTGGCGAGATGACCTGGACGCGTACCGCAAGGGCTGGTTCGAGGTGGCACGGGAAAGGAGTTCCTGGAAGGACTTAGGGGAGGTCTTTGCCCAGCAGTGGGATAGTATAGGCAAAAATTAAAGGTCCATTTGACGTCATAGTGTTGGTATACATATTTGGTCAAGTGCGTGATGTAGACCACACAAACGTGATAATAACTAAGATATACGTTTCGATACTAGTTTTTTCCAAATTACACACAGATATTAATAAGCTGTTTTAATTGTGATGTATAAATAGAAAATATGTGGATACCTACTATACATATCTGTAGGTAGGTACCTACAGATATGTATAGTGAGGTAGGTACCTCAAACTGATCTAGGAAGTGAGAAGATGATGAAAACCTCCAAAGTACATATCTGGACAATGTTTTTCAGTCAGTGAAAAATTGGTGCTTAATAAAATAGAATGTATTGAAAATAACAAAAGCAAGACGTTATTTTATATTGTGTTTATGTAGGTATTGTATTATGAATAATAGGTACCTGAACGTTATATTAATCATTTAATTATTTTATAACTATGCCCCTGGCGGAGGACTTGCGTGTTAGAGTTTTACAATTTACCACCACGTAACGAAGCTCTGAGCAAAAGGCAGAATTACATAAACTTCAAGGAGCAATAATTAATCGTAGCAGAATGGCAAAAATATTTCCCTTTTATTATAAGACCAAAGTGGCCACCTGGCCACCCAAAATACGATTATACGACCTATATGCCCTGGCTGGAGGCCTTATTTATAAGGCATCCGCAGGATAGCCCGGTTAAGCAGTCGACAACCTCCTAGGTTGATCTACGAGATGCCCTTTAGAAAATAATAATAAAAAAACGTACCTGTATCTTTTTAACCAAATCTCTAAGTAGAGTTTTAGCTCCTTTTGATAGACCGATTATACCTACGGCGCATTTTCTTCCATAAGTTGGTGTTTTTTTCTTATAATTATAAATAGTGTGTATTATATTTCTTTAATTCAATATGTACATACCTGCGGTCATGACTTGCCCGGGCGCCGTATCAGTGTCAGTGTCGCATGAAAAAATATTGCCTAGCGGAAAATCTAGTTCAGGTTCGACCTAGTTCATTGGCTTACATTGTAGAAATACTATCGAAGGCTAGTTAACAAGGCCTTGAAAATGTTAAATTAAATGGTACAAATTGGTACACTTGTTTTGTTTTAGATCTTGATTTAGGAAATAACTTAGTATTTCTATTTAATTTATGCTTAGGACTTGGATTGCCGCTGTATGCTCACAGACTAATCACAGTTACAAAACAGCCACGAAGTAAATATTCACAACGATTCGTGTTCACAGGATCTTTTGACGCGTGGCCAAAATTGGAACTATCGCCGCCATCTTGTTTTTCCATACAATTACTATGACAATTTGACTAATCAACCCACAACCACAACTCCTGTCAATGTCATTCAGGCGCCAAAGGATCCTCGTAGCACTTTACTTGGTGGTAGGTAACAGCAGATAGTGACTATTAATGTTAGTGGTGAAGATGTCCTCCCAAATTCTTCCCTGAATCGTTAAGTATTATAGTTGATCAATTTACTTCAGTCTTCTAATGTCCTACTTCTGACTGCTTCTTATCATAGTAAGATAAGACATTTGACATGCCTAATCTCCCCTGACATGGAGCGCTTATGAAAACAGAGTCTGTACTATGTCGGGCGATAGCACGTCTGGGATCGATGTACCTACATATGTAAGTAAATACTTTGAGTATTGAACATCAATTGAATTGAATCAAGTTCGATTCGATTCAGACTGATTTGACTGATTCAAAGATGACGGAAACAAGTCTGCTAAAACTAAGTATTTACTATTCGGTATACCATCCCTCATGATGTTTCATGATATTAAAAAAGTTCTATAGCGTGCATCGATTTCATTATTCTCTATTGCGAATTAATCGATATTCTATTTGATGCAATGCAATTAACTGAAATAACCTTAGTCTTAATTCACAGATCCTTTGATTTTTTTTTTTGCTGGAGGTTTGCTTACGATTATTCATACGGCCGTAATAATAAATTGACAACTATGTATAGTACATACTAATTCCATGCATTCGACACAGCTTGCCGGCATTCTCTTTACTTCTTTTGACTCTCGGTCAAGCTCTCGGTTCTGTTGCACGATAATGAGAAAGCACCTGTGGATCTGGTATTCAGCCCACCATTAAATTCAATAAATAACGTGTTAACGTTAAACATTTATTTCTTACCCATTTTTGTGTCGTTAATAACTTCTTTGTTTTGAAAAATTATTGGTCAATATACTATAAAGTGATAATTGAACTTCAACGGATATAATTTTAAGTTGTCGATGCCCCATTACGGGGCTAGTTGTCAATGATTGATGTCGGATCAATGTTCCACGGTATTAATTTCCTTCAGTCAACAGATTATATTTAAAGAAACTGTTCTCTTGATACAAATTCGAGTTTTGTAATATCTGATTAACGGTATAAAGTTGAATGTAGGCCTGCAGTACCTAGTAAACCCATGTTAAGCCGTAATTTTTCAAGTATTTTAAAGATTTTTCTGTTAGGTAGGTACTCACGGTAAGTGGAATGTAGTGGGAACTTTAAAGTGTTAATGCGTAAATGGTTATTGATATGGTTTTTCGAAACTTTATCTTAAAGTTAACGGTTCTTGCTTGTTAACACTGTAATGATAATGTGCAAAGTATAATTAATTGATTATTTATTATACTGGACATCAGCTACCGCTTTTGTTGTTTCGCTGATAATAATTTACAAGTAGAAAATCAACAACTTGGTGACAAAAACTTTTTTCCTATGGCAACACTAACAAGCGTAACGAAACGTAACTGTCAAGAGTGTAAACGTTTAGTTACTAATGTGACTCTAATAAACGCTAAAACCTATCCAAAGAAAGATGCTATACGTTTTAAACCTGACCTACTAATAAACAGCAAAATAAACAAAAACTTCGCCCAAATCCCCTCATGTCAATCTTATCACACGTATTATGTGTATAATGTATACAAAACAGATATTTCAAATCGTGCGTGCATTGTTTGTGCGGAAATACTGTCTCGTTTGCAACTCCCGTCACGCAATTTTCCCCCGTCTGCGTAAAAATAACGGAGCATGCGACGTGTGTTGCCATACTTCCCATCGTTCACGGAACACGTCATCACAGTGACGTGTTACCCGTTCATATAAAAATTTACGACTGTACCTCACATGTTAATATGTCTGCTGATGGCGTTTTCTCGTATAAAAGGGAAGGTATTTTGTGTATCGCTAACAACGACATACCGTAGGACGCGTTATTGTCCTGAACGGGGATGTACTTATTTCACTTGGTTTTCTTTGGTGTGTTGTTCTATAAAATAATATAGTACATACTATATACTAATTCCAGGGGACTAGCTGACTTGCATTCGAATATCGAAACGTTTTTGTTTTGTGCCAGTGGTATTTGAAATTACATATATATAATTGCTGCTTGGTGTTCCGCCTCTTTGGTGGGTCGAGTTGGCGCCAAAAATGGTCTTTGGCAAGAAAACGCGACTTGACATGATTGGAAAAAGGTTTGCGAATTTTTAGCTGAAAAGTTCGGTTTCAAGCCAACTTGCAGAAAAGTTGGTTAAAGTTTAGAGAACGCATTTTAAAAGCAAGATATCGCTAGTTTCCTGTTGCCAAGTAAGTTTAAAACAGCCATGAAAAGGAATAGGCGTGGAATGACGTTAACAGACCTCAATATTGTTAGGTACTTAGTTTTATTTTTAGTTAAGTTCATTAGCAATAATTCATAGTTTATTGACTTGCCTCTTCAACGACATTCGCCTTTAACATCGACGGGTCCCAAGAACAAAGTCGTATCTTCAATATTGTCTAGTTGCAGTGCGAAGCAATAAAGTTACGCAAATCAATAAAGATGCAAAAAAATAAAATTTTTAGAAAATTATAAATAAATAAACAAATACCTTTCACCATAATTTTCTACAAATTTTATTTTTTTGCAACTTTATTGATTTGCGTAACGACAATATTGAAGATACGACTTTGTTCTTGGGACCCGTCGACATGCAAGTACAAATAAAATTCTAAGCGAAAAAGATGAATGTAAACATCAATCAAGAGCGTACCTAGTTCAACAGAGGTGCACCGCTATCGCCATTGAATGGGATTGGGACCGAACGACTTGTGAATTGAACGTGATTGAAGCCAGATGAACCGAGATCATTACGTACCTTCTGTTGCTCTAGTGCTGTGTGCTGGCGCATTGATGCAGTTTGATTGGTCGCTGCTTTGTGATACTCACTGTGGTTGAATTCAGATACAGAGAACTGTATTCTCTATTATACAGACTGCTTTCCTGTGTGTCGTTATTGTCACTTTCTACGGATATTAATCTAGATGGTTATTGTGATATTCTTCAGAATCAATAAAAATTTGTGACTGCATAATCATTCTTAGTTTCATTGATTTGATTACAGTTGGCATCCTCTTTCTTAAAAGCACTTACACCCTGCACAGAACTTCCTCCTTTTTTTTCATGTAACTACATTTCCATACCTATCCGGAAAACCACATTGAAACCAAATGAGGTTACAGAATTACAGTAAACTTTCCCCAGATTAAAAGAAATACTTTCATTGGATTAACTACAAATACACCTGCTACAGAATAAAATCTCGCTTCACGAATTACAAAGCCTTATAATGCCTGTCACGTCGTCCTTTGCTTCAAGTATAACAGTACTTCAACACAAGTTTCTAAAATAAATAAGGCTTTTACGAGCAATGCTCAGGGCTCAGAGGCACCTCGAAGGCGTCTGCGCGTCGTTGTCGTCCGTATTCTCGCTTCCGCATCTCGCATTATCGAGAGAGCTTTACCAAAACGGTGTTAGCATTCGCCATTCGCACAGCGGTGTTTTTGTTGGTCGTCTGTAGGTGCACTTATAATGTGTCATGCATTATGTATGTGTTGTCCGTTTGTTACTTGACACTGTGAGAATTGAACGCGATTATAGTGCGGAGATTGTCGCTAGTGAATATAGTTTGTTTGTTTTTTATTGTTTTTGTTTTAGATATAAATTGGGTGTTTGTCTTAGAAATGAGTTAGTTGTTCCTGTGTTTTAGATAATGATCAAAACTTGGATAGAAGGCCCCAAATCCTGGCAAGTTCTATACATTTACATAATCCGTTTCGACTTCGCTTCGCTTTGATCTGTCGGGAGTTTAAGTCTCCTAACTGAATGAGCATTTCGAGCCACAGACCTTAATTAATAGACAATATCGTTCCACAACAATTTGATCTCAATCTAGATTTATATGTAGACTATGGCCTAGTATTTCAGCCTCAAGCAAGACCCCTGAAATTTGATTCGAATAGAACTTCAGCTCTTGTCCTAGTTCCTAAGATATTCATTCGGAAGTACCACCGAGTAACGAAGTTTCTTCGTCTAGGTAACAAACTAAAGTAAACTAGAACTACGTAATCCTTTGTACAAGCGTTAGAACATGGATACTCGACTTTGTGAATTAGTGCTTTGATTAGAGACCGCTGTGGCGAGGGGGTTAAGGTCGGTAGACTTGTTGGAACCCTCGACACTGTAAGCCACTCGTGCTCATTGGCGGATTGATTGTCAGAAACTAAAGGTCACGAGGAAATTTCTTTGGAATTTCTCAGTAGCAGCCCGAAGTCTGGTTTTGTGTCTGGTTTATACCAATAGGCTCGCCCCTATTAAGTACAGACGCCAGCATATCATTGTACTACAATCTGTCAAATTTCTTTAATAGATTTTCAACTTTATCGCTAAAGCATAAGGTTCAAAGTTGATTGGGAAAATTTAACAGTTTCGGGTAGCTTGATGTGCTGGCGTCTGTACATGGGACTTAATAAAACTGGCGAAGTGTGGGTGTACTATTAGTACACTTCTGCCTAACCCTTTGGGGTACCTATACATACGTGAGGCGTGGTGTTATGTTATGATATGAAATGAGGCCAATGAGCCATCTGCTTTTTTATTGGATGGTACAGGCAAATAAGTACCATTGTAAAACGCGTTGATGACCAGCGGGGTAATTGCGTAACACACACTGAAAGAAATAAGCAGTAAATAAAAATGAAAAAAACACGAGCCTAACGTTCAAAACATTTCGAAAACAGTTAAAGCTTGAGGCAGTAAACTTTAACGTTTTAAGTAGCTAAAAGGTCACAAAATTAACTGTTTTAGGTTTCTTCAAACAGGCGCGACACGCGATAAAAAATAAACAACGCGCGACACAAAGGCACCGACGCGCCGTTGCGCGACTTGCGTGCCTTTATGTGGCGTGTCGCGTCGCGCCTGTTTGAAGGAGCCTTTATTCATTTGGTGATATCGTTCAAACCATTGAAATTTACTTACATTACAGTAATGATGCCTTCAAACAGGCGCGACACGCGATAAAAAATAAATAACGCGCGACACAAAGGCACCGACGTTGCACGACTTGCGGTGCCTTTATGTGGCGTGTTGCGTCGCATTGAAATTTACTTACCTACATTACAGTAATGGTGGTTTTCCTTTTTTTTGTTGTTTTTTTCAGTAAATAGTATGTTCAATTGTTAAAAGTGACCTTTTGTCTTTTACTGTTTTACAAACATTCCTTCTTACTGTATAAAGTCAGTAAGTCTTAATGACATCGCTTTAATGTGCTGTAGTAAGAAATAATTTTTTCAGTGCACTAACGCTAACGGTAAGAATGGCTTTCCCATTGACAGTTCAACAACATTCATTGCGTTATTTACGTTCCTGAGCAGAAAAATTTTGCGAACATAAGAAGCAATGGATTAGCAATATCCTTCAAAATTATTCAGATTGTGATTGCTTGTGAGTTGCGCAATTAGGGTGCAGGAGGCCTATAAAGGCCACTTTGGCAGAATCGTAAAAGGATAACGTTATGAATCATAATATGGCGAAGACAGTCCGTGTTTTTCTTTTTTACGCTGCACTACGTAGGCGTAGGTATAATCAAAGAGATAGGGATTGGATTCGGATTGGATTGATTAGTATTTTAGCACAGACAAAAAAAAAATAACTGAAAAATCCTTTATCAATGGGATTTGATTCGATTAACTTAACAGTTAACTGTCCATTACGATTCATAATGTTATCCTTTTATGATTCTGCCAAAGTGGCCTTTTTAGACCACCTCCAAGTTGGTTTCAACTGTACTTTATGACACTTCGTCGTTGAAGTTCTAACACTACAAAAGTCAAAAATAGCAACTTTTCAGGAGAGAGAAAAAACTGCATAATGTTTTATAGATACTATAATAATACAAATTTACTATTTGTGTATACTTAATTATAGTTCTATTTAATGTAGAAACAGTAACTATTTATTGTCTATGTATCTATGTCTATTATTGTAGAAACAGTAACTATACATATAATGTCAAAACCGCCAAAAATGTCTTTTTTTTTTACGTCCAGTGCAGTGTTACAACTTCAACGACGATTTATGAAAAACTACCCTTCACCTTTTCAGATATTATAATTAAACTATTTGACAGTCTGAAAACCAGTCTTATCTAGGGTTTCCCAGTTACTGGGTTGTGGAGGTCAGAGAGGCAGTCATTCCGTGTAAAATACTGGTCTTCAGCTGCACCCGTTAGACTGGAAACCGACCCCAACATAGGAAAAGGCTAGGCTGATAGATTATGATTTTCATAAAGTTTTCGAACATTTTAGCTCAACCAACATGAAATACTGCGTTCTATTTTATATTTTCTTATGACAGTGGCAAAAAAGTTGACCGACAAAGAAAATAAAACATTATTTTCGGTTTGCCAGAAAACTTTTGTGGGGAATTCGTGACCGTGTTGGGCGAGTGATACACTGAAGTATGTTGTAAATAAGTAACGATTAATTTATTACGATATCAAGTAACTAAAGCTAGCAGTTACACTTGACACGAAAAAGTAAAATTAAATAAGGTTACATGAATGGTAAAACTACTAGAAACACGAAGCTCGCCGTAAACTATTACGGCGAGCTTCGGCGAGTAAAATATGATCGGGGGTCAGAGAGGACCTCGCACGATCGTAGTTCAGCACAGACTGAAGCTCCGAACCAAAACTCCCCCAAATCTGCCGTTCACTAGACAAAGGAAGCGGCAAAACGATTTTACACAAAGGACAGAAATGCAAATGGGTACAATATAAGACAACTAAAAATAACAGAACAATGAACCTTAACTAACAATAGCAAATGGGTACAATACAAGATAACATAATAGAACATTGAAGAACCTTAACTAAAAGTAAAGAATCATGAAAGACAATAGTACCTATAACTTAAATCGCTTGCAGATGTGATTCGTGGGAAAAACACAAAATGAAACTTTCTAAAAATTATTACAATAAGTACCTCTATAAAAATATTACATTCTTAAAACTATGCAAGGGATGGGTACGTAAGACACAGTCCCCACACTTTATCTACGGCATTCGCCGACTGTTACAGAAATAGAATTTCTTCTATTTACTAACTTTTCACCCGTATAAGTTCTACCACGATACGAAAGAACTATAATATTTATATGAGAATAACTGGGTTATTCGTCGGTATCTCTGTAGAGTGTTTATTGTTGAAGCCGTGGCATATTTTCAGAGCCCGCATACATCAATTAACTTTCAATAAAATAGCGACATGTGAGCTGTCGATGGTTCTCAAACTTTGGCAGATCATATTTTTAGTTTATCAGTTTCTATGACCATCTTTTTTTCTTTTATCTAGTACCCAGCAGTGCCCCGCAGTTTCACCCGCATAAGTTTCGATCCCGTGGGAATATCGGTATAAAAAGTATCCCATGTGTTAATCCCGGTTATAAACTATCTTTGTGCCAAATTTCATCAAAATCCGTTCAGTACTTTTTGCGTGAAGAAGTAACAAACATACTAACTCACTCAATAATTATCGCCTTTATAATATTAGTGTGATAAACAAATTGGTTTCTAGCAGATTGTCTTGTCGTGTTACTGCTGTGCTAGAACTGGTTTCATAATAATTGATTTTACGGATCGTTGGGTCGTCAACAAAAGGGCAAGAGACCAAAGCAATTTCGGATTTGAATAACTTAAATCAGATTTTCTCTAGCCTCTCTCAGCCAGGTTTCGTTTAGCTTATTAGCCTTCTCTGCGGCTTTATAATACAAAATTAGATTTACGAGTAGTTCAAAAGTCTGAAGATAAATTTGAGTTTCCAAAGCTTCTCCTACTATTTTGCTGTACCCGACAGGTTCTACAATGATCACATCTAGTGAGCCCACACTCGATATGTTAGTAGTGGCTATTCAAGAGTTCCGTTATCTAGTGTCTAGGTCAGTCATCAGACCACCTCGACGGTACCATATTATTTTATTATCTTCGGAATGCATATATTCAAACGTTATATATTTAAATATTCAAACGGAAACTTTCAATAGTTAATCACTTCTGGTGGTCTTCCATCATAATCAGCCTATAATATTCCCACTGCTGGGACACAGGCCTCCTCTCTGTGAGAGAGAGTCTTCCATGACCAGTGATTAACTATTAAAAGTTTCCGTTATCTAGCGTCCTACGACATAATTGTGTGATTGTTATTGGTCGTGAGGAGACCATATTGTCCGGTCCTCCTTTTAAGGTACCACCCTAAGTACACATTGCAGAACGCAATAAACTATTGAGTATTGAGTGAGTATTGATCCACTGATGGACTGACAACATAATACAAGTAATGTTGCTTCTATACGAGGTGTTTTTTTATATCCCATAACTCTAGGGTATGAATGAGACCATATATAAGAATGAACTGGCATATGAATTCTTTTTCAATTATATATTTTTTTTGTTTTCATTTTTCATACAAAATAATTAAACAAAGTCACGATTATTTATTAATGTAAAATACCCTTCTTTTTTTTGCGGATGGGTAATCATCAAATGACTTCTCCCGCTCTGGGTGGAGCGGAAGGGATTGTCAGACTCTTACCGACTAAAACCCACCCGTGTTCCTTCCTTAGCCCCGTATGTTCCGGGGCAACGGTAACCCTTTGCGAGGATCGCCCAGAGGACACGGTGGTCTGCCCCGCTTGGGCGGAGCACCGCCGTGTCCTCGTAGTAGAGGCGATGTAAAATAGCCTTCCGTGAAATATGACAACGTCGCATTTTCTTAGCTAAATTAGAATGATTGGTTTGAATGAAAATGAATCACCTACTCGTATTTATCAATGAAACTTAGACACATGCTTTCTTCGAAACTATGCATTTTTGGACCACATATTCTAGGACTTTTTGTATTATTTTTACTATAGATTACAGCCCAGTTGTGTTATATCAAAGAAAACACGTTGTATATACTTGTGTCTTGCGGCAAGCGAATCGGTGTTAGACACTAGTAGCTTCTCATGTTTCTCGTAAAGAACGCTCAAGTCTATAACTATAACTTCTGTCCGGCTGATTTCAACTCGTTTCCTCCGGTTGACACTTACAACTTTCTCGGACGATTAACATCTAATAAATGCTGTTTTCTTTAATTAATGGTTTATGTAAGTGTATATCTCTGTTTTAAAAAATGTTAGAACTTTATTTGTTATTTTCCGGCCTGTTTCTGAACGGATTTTTTAAATTTATAATATTGTTTAGACATTGAAGTACTTACATTTTTTTTGAGCTTTTTCAAATTACTTACTTGGGGCTGGTTATGTTATCCGTTAATATTGATGTTGCCCAAGAAAATTTATGGTGTTACAGAGCTGGGTTTTTGGTATGTAGGAACGTTTTCCTTCATCCTACGTCTAGAAGAACTATAAATCGCTCGAATTATTCAATTCACTACTTCGTTGGTCTAGTAATCACAAGCGCTCCTAGGCTCCTACTAAGCATGAGTTCGATCAGGTTAGGCAAAGTGTTGTTGGTTTTTTCCACCTGAAATTTCTCAGTGGCAGCCTGGAGTCTGGAGTCTGGCAATAGGCTCGTCTCCTATTACATAACACTTAAGGCTCGTACACAAAGGCGCGACGCGCGACGCGAATCGCGCGCGACACAAAGGCACCGCTCGTTGCGCGACTTGCGGTGCCTTTGTGTCGCGTGTCGCGTCGCGCCTGTATGTACGAGCCTTTATACATAGTCAAACTCAAACTTAAAGCATTTATTTCAATGAAACCATTTACAGGCACTTTTGAATTGTCAAGAAGTCGGTCAGTCGGAAAATATGAAGCTGCCCAATCCAAAGCGTAGGTACCTATGGAGAAGAACGGGCAAGAAACTCCATGGACGAAATCCATGGATAGTTGGCGCAATGTAGGTGTATTACCACTGCTTGGGGATATACAGACATGATGCTATGTTATTCAATTAATTTCGGAAATCATTTCAGTCTTTATATATATGCTCAACTGCTCACGCTACTAAATTATAAATCGATTTCCTCCGAGGCGTAAAACTAGCATTAAGTACTATAAACTACTAGATCATCAAACATAATCTAGATTTGTTTCTGTATCTATTATTTATTTATTTAGGTACTTATGTATGCTTTATTGTACACCTTAAAAACACAACAAAAAGAAAATATTCCTCGCATAAATATTTCAATTAGCTTCCTAGAATCGTGCAGTTTTAAGGTTTTATAGTGTATCATGATCTAGATTGTTTCTGTACCTATCTTTATTACTCGCCTAAATATTTCAATTAGCTTCCTAGAATCGTACCGTTTGTTATAATATAGTTTTCAAGTCTTTATATAGGTAGTTTAGTATATCATGGTTTTCAATGACAGAAGATTTGACTTCCTAACTGTCATCCTCGGGGAGGCAGTTTAATAACTAGGTTAAGTACAGCTGAATACTTTTAACGTCTCCTCGTATCTTTAAATTCGTGATGACTGGTGACGGCCATTTTGCTCTCCTAAAGATTTATTGCTAGTCCTACTCCTCCTACCTCCGTGTAAGTTCGCTCATTTTATGGATGACTAGCTGCGCCCTGCGGTTTCAACTGCGTAAATGTCGATCCCGTGGGAATATCGCGATAAAAAGTAGCCTATATGTTAATCCAGGGTGTCGGCTACCTCCATACAAAATTTTATCAAAATTGGTCCGGCCGTTTGAGCGTGAAGAAGTAATAAATATATAAAAACACACACACACTCACAAACTTTCGCCTTTATAATATTAGTGTGATGAGGATAGTCTCCTAAGAATGCCTTCCTGTGGCTACAACGATTATGGTTAGCTCTTGCTAACTGTCCGAATATCCACCCTATACATAATTGTCTGTAATCTGCAATCTGCCTAGCTTTAACATGTTGGGGTTAGCTTCCAGTCTAACCGGATGCAGCTGAATACCAGTATTTTATATGGAGTGACTGCTTACCTGACCTCCACAATCCAGTGTCTGGGTAATACGATATTCCTTAGTTAGACTGGTTGTCAGACTTTCGGGCTCCTGACGGTGTAACGGCTGTCAAAGATCTACGAATGACTGCCGAGACCAACGGTTTGGCGTGCTTTCCAAGGAACGGAGGGGTCTTGGTATGTAAAGGTTCACCCATCCACGGACCAACCTCGGCAAGCGTAGCTTAACCTGATCTGTTGGGCCGTTATTACTTAGCCTCGCGGCACCCTGTATATTATAAAAATATATTTTTCTCAAAAGCTTGGTCGAATTTTGATACCTCTTTGCTCAAGGGTATAGATTAGGTATCCCTATACAAATATCGAAACCATATCGGCCCAAAGACAGCTTCCCATACTTTGTCCAGTCACTTTTACAATTGGCATTTTTTTAAGTGCGCCTTAATCTCAAGTGCCTCTTGACTTTTCATTTAACTTAAGCCAAGCTTAAGTCTTAAACTGAAGTATGTCGTTCAAGTGATGTGCACTTTTAAATGACTTGCTTTTTAAGTAAGTACCCAAAATCTTAACTCATTTTTTTTTGTTGGCATTATGAGGCTGCTAAAAATGGAGAACATAGCCTCATCAGTGACCGTTAATTGAAATGGTACAAGGGTCTAAGGTTGTTAATGTATTAGCAGAAAGGAGGACTCCATTTCCTAACCGAACTCTAAACGGAAACTTCGTGGCTTTTACGACACCCATGCACGATACATCATACCTCTTAGGGGTCTTTTTAAATTAATAAGCGAAAATTCACACACCGTGAAGCGGATAACAACCAGAATAACTTTTTTAGACCTGTATTGTCTCACTCCCAAGGTCTCCCTCACAACTGTCCACTCTTCCCTGTGTATTGCCTTCTCCGGCCAATCTCTCATAAACACCTCTAAGTTATCATGCCACCGTTTGCCTCGGCCCCCCTCGGCGACGACGTCATTGCCAAAATATCGACTGCAACAGCCTGCGTGAAAGAAGAAATATTCTTATATGAAACCAGATATCAAACTCACGAATCAATCTCTAATTGCAGAAGCACCTCTCGAGATTTATCGGATGTTAGTCGTAAAGACTGACGTTCAAACTTTGAGCGTCGCTGCCTTATCGAGTGTTCGATCGGAATGATTGATCAACTCACGCGCAGCCACTGGTGTGGTCCTACCGTGACGCAATACTTCACAAATGATGGGAATGTTGCCAGCTGATGCTGCTTCAATTCTAATGATCTGTTGTGATTTTTACGACGTTGTTGAATGTTTGAATCATGATTTTGCATTGGAAGTTTTTCTGCGGCTTTCGAGGCAATAAAAATGAGTTGGTTGTAAAGATCTATTGTGATTTTCTACGATGATTTGAAATGTTATTAACCATAAAACACTACTTCAAGTGAGGCTTGCAAATAACTTGAAAATGTTTTAGCAAACAAGCCACTTGAAACATACGGACACTCAATACATTCCGAAACTCTTTATTTCTTCCTCTTGTCTTCATAAAACTTTGTGTCATAAACGCTCGATACTTTTCCGTCTATTTCAATAAAACGCTCCGTCACCAGAGTTAGGCAAGGCACCAGTCCCACCGACGAGGAAGCGACTAGTTGACGACGATTTTCTCGCTCAAGAAACGTACAGTCAGCATCAAAAGTCGATTAACACTTAAGTTTTTTTTAATCTCCGTTATTGAGCAAAATATTAACCCTTCAGTTTTTTAAATCTCAGTTATTGAGCAAAATATTTGTCCAAAATCGCATTATACTTCTGCTGCAATTTCGAACAAATATTTTGCTCAATAACTGAGATTAAAAAAACTGAAGTGTTAATCGACTTTTGATGCTGACCGTACCTACAAAAGATTGTAGGTCCTGTGAAAGTAAAAGAGATGGGTGGGTGGAGACAACAATACGACAATAAATGAAAACACTGGCAATACTAATGCATCAGAGTATTTTGGAACTAGCAGATAAATCCTAGCGTCAAAATTAAAAATGTAATTTTTTCAGACAAATTAAATAGTAGACAGTAGTAAAGGGCCGACTATGGGCTTTGCCAAACTTTGACTAGCTATAGTGACTAAACTATTGAATGTATTTAATTGAATTTTCGTATGCAGACTGGGAACGGCATGAGATATACGCAGTTTAATTTATTGCTGTATTGACGTCTCCACCTTACCTCCACCTCCACCTTGTTATAGTTGATCGTTGACTGATCGCACCGCTGCCGCCGCGCCGGCAGTACTAGTTTGTCGCAGCGACAAGGGCTATCAAAGAGAGTACTCGCTCAGCAACGCTCCCTTGGTGGGCAGAACACTCGCTGGGAGTGTGGTACATAGTACGTACTAAGTGTGAGTCTACGTAAACTACGTAGTTACGTACGCGTACCAGTGACTAATCGCTACCGCATTTGCTGCTCGTTGCTCGCCAACGCATTTTTAGTTGTTAGCTCTACTCGCTTCTCGTTGCTCACCGTCTGTGGGATATATGCCTTACGAGACGTTTTAGTTACAGAACAACTTGAGACCGTTCGTAAGTCCTTCCTTACTACACAACTTAAACGACTCGTACGCACTTGACGTCGTCATTTTCTTCCGTGATCGCTAAGTGTTGTTTTGTAAAAGCTGTTTTATTCGATTTATGTGCACGTACTGTTCCCTTTAGATACTTAAATGGCCCGAGTTTCAAAGAAACTATTTACATGTGTGTACGGTCAAGGGTTCCAAAGTTCGGAACTGTTAGATATTCTGGCTCGAACCAACCATAACTGTTATTAACTCCATAAGTTGAACGCTTATTTGATGTCATTATGTAGGTTTACTTTTGTAAGATTGAAAAGGGAAGGGTGGGATTTAATCAATATTGATAAAGTTTCAAGTGCGGTGGGATTCAGTTTCCATTATAGTCATTTTTATGAATCGACTTCAAACAATAGAGGAGATTATTCGACGAGGTTCGGAAGTCGGGTGTCTTTGTCTTTAGTTTCGTTTCCTTTTTTGCCAGCAACTTCCAAAACTAAAGTTATTTTTCACTTTGTAGTGGTTTTTTTTGTCAGTTTTTAAGTCTTTGGTTCATTCTCTGTGCTCGGATGTTGCCGTGTTCAAAGGGCAGTCAAAACGAACTATAACTTTGCATTTTTGGCCACAAAAGGATTAAAAAACAAACAATTTTAAAGTTTCCGACCGTTCAAAAACGTGCGACCAGCAAAATTAATAGCCGAAGCCAACACGATTTTTTTTGGACGAAAAAATACCTTGTCACCGCCGATTCAATTTCGGGGAAAAATTGCACTACAAAATTGTTTTGTGCGAGAATAGCAAAATTCAATGTGTAACATACAGGAGTCACGTTGCCGACCGGGTTGTGATACTGACAAAAAAGCGGCAAAGTGCTAGTCGGACTCGCACACGAAGGGTTCCGTAACACCATACAATACTTACACTACATATTTTTTTTATAGTACATTATGATACGTGTGTGCTATGTTGATCATCATATTCGAGGCGGTATTATACGCGCGAGCTGCAGGCGAACGCGATGAGGAAGTCAAGCATATAATGATCAATACACACACGTTTCATACGACGTTTTTTAACGCACTTGCGAGGAATAAAAACAGACTTGTAGGTATTGTTAAATATTAACGGCTCCTACAAACAGGCGCGACGCGCGACGCGAATCGCGCGCGACACAAAGGCACCGCTCGTCGCGCGACTTGCGGTGCCTTTGTGTCTCGTGTCGCGTCGCGCCTGTGTGAACGAGCCTTAACTTGTATGGAAAATGGCGCGCTGGTTTTGTTGTCCCGCGCGCCGCCCGCCGCGCGCCGGCCGCCGCGCTAGCCAGCTCTAGCGATGCGCGTGCAGGTGTAAATAAAAGCACTGACAAAACCGCTAAACAGCCTATAGAAAAAATATAATAAGCACAAAATAATGTTTAGACTGATCGTAGTGTTGTCGTATGTCAAATTGTAGTTTAGTTAGTATGGAATTAGAAAGTACTATTGGCATAGAGAAATATAAATTAGTTCAGTAAGAATCCGCAATAATAGAACGCCAGTCAGGGTCTTTCCGTTTGGTTTCGGAAATTGTCCCAGTGGTAGACCGCGAAATTCAAATTTTCTTACGTTTTTTATAATTTGCAGGTCAGGTCAGTGTCAAGTTGTATCTTGAAATGATGGTGAAACCTGCATCAAAATCCTTAACATATATTTTAGTTAGAAGAAGAACAACGCGGTAACAAAGACGTACATAAAAAACGACTATAATATGTTCTATAATTTATACTAGCTGCGCCCCGTCGTTTCACCCGTGTAAGTTTCGGTCCCGTGAGAATATCGGGTTAAAAAGTTATAAACTATCTGTGTGCCAAATTTCATCCAAATCCGTTCAGCAGTTTGTGCATGAAGAAGTAACAAACATACAAACACACTCACAAACCTTCGCCTTTATAATATTTTAGTGTGATTTTGAGACAGCTGATTAAAGTAAAATAATCGTGTATCAAACTACGAACAAAGCAGTTTTAAATAATTAGTTGCTATTTAATTTTATCTAGTTATACAAATTATGTCTCAAACAATTAGGTTTTACAATCAAATATATATGTAAAAAAAACTAAAATATTCCGAATTGAATGATAATAAAAAGGAAAAAAGATTGTCACGGTCCATTTAATATTAATTCGAGGCGAATTTAAATTTATTATTCTATTTTAATTTATCCAGTTTCCGTCTAGACTCGCTAGTACGTGTATATTCAGCGGACAAAGAGCCCCCCCCTGCCCTGCCCCTGCAGTAATAAAGACCTGTACCATAGAAAAAACAAATTTACTCTGCCTGTACCGCGTAGCGTGACCTACACACAAAGGGAAGTCTGCTCAAATGACGTCATAGGTACGGTACGCTGCTTATTGTTGCCAGCGTAAAAAATATATTCCCGCCAAACAGAGCGGAAAATCATTATAATTTTTCTGTTTATTGCATTTTTGTATCGCCCAGGGAATGATGGGAAGGGCTCATAGACTGCCCCGCGTTGGGATCTTTTTCGCCTAATTCTCTTTTTTTCTATTAAATTTTATTAAGCGAATAATTTTGTTGATGTGTTCATGCAATATTCATATTATTATTTCCTTTTGAGAAATATCTCAGCGTTGTTTTTTATTAGGTATTCTTACTTAGTACCTAGACGATACATTAAGCTTTATTTTATTTATTTATATATACTTTGTTGTATGTATCAGAAAATACATAACAAAAAAATACGATTATGAATACAAATATGTATATTTTTAATGTGGGTTTATAAATTGCGTCCTTCTTTGAGATCCTTATTTTAGATTGAGATACAATAACCAAATATCCGGAGCCCCGGGGATCCCTGAAGAATTTATTAATATCTTGTTTGATTATTTTGATAAAAGGAATAAAAACATTCCATGAAACAAAATATATTCCACTAAATCCACACTAATCCATACTAATATTATAAATTCGAAAGTAACTCTTTCTGTCTGTACATACCTATATGTGTGTTACCTTTTCACGCCTAAACAACTGAACGAACTACTCAACTACTACCTACTAAGGGGCTTACAGGACCTAAACACAAAAAACGTAAGTTTTAGAAACAATAAAAGTATATGATCGACTACAGTAAACTAAATCAGAAAAATATGTTATATAATACCTACCTATTCTTCAGAATATATGCTAGGTAGATAGTGTGTTGAAAACATAATACAACTAATTTGATACGATAGAAAAAATCTTGAAGATACCTGACCTCTAAAAACCTGACCTGATGACCTCTAAAAACTTATTTTTTACAATAAAAACCATATAATATTCATACAATCATTCTGATTTTTTGTCAGATTCTTCTACAAGCAACATACTAAAATACTAGTGTTTTAATTTTTTAGTCCAAACAATAGATTTTTGTAATTAAATAATTGCTTCATATTTTGAAATAAATTACCAGCGTTATTTCATCACGCTTCTCTTTCTTTTCTATGCAGTCCAACAGTGACCGCGTTTTAGGTCATGTAAGCCCCTTAAGTATAGGCTGGTTATGCTTATAATAGGTAAGTAATGAAATGTCGATATTTTATCAAGTCGTTAAAACCGTGAGAAGCAAGGGCGGGTCGCTAGTATAAAATAATGACTAAAGACATATCTGTTTAAATAAATCTATACTAAGTATACCTTATCCGTTAAAGTGTTAAGCTACCATAAAGTTTAGACTGTTTAAAACATAATTTATAAATCGTTAAGTACCGATAACTGTTTAATATAAAGTAGTTATTACCGTCTCGCGTCGTCAAATCACGTTGTACGTCGCACGTCGCGTCGGTTTGTCATTATACCCCACGCTCAAGTTACTTCGAGAGTGTGGTCTGAGGTTTACAACGATATTTATTTTTGATTACGTATTTATAACATCCACTTTGACATCGATACTTGTGTATTTAGCTTTTTAATGTGATGGGGTTACTTTACTGTGTATAACTTAAAGATCGTCAAAGATTTAAACGTTGAAAGGTCGATCTGCTGGTGGTGGTAACATTTATTTTAATATTGTGATAATGTAGACAAAAAATGCTAATAAATATTATCATCATCTATCAAAAACAAGAGGTAAGAAAAGATTTTTAACGTCAAAATTACTTAAGACAGTCC
Organism: Luperina testacea; assembly: GCA_927399505.1. Classification (NCBI taxonomy): domain Eukaryota; kingdom Metazoa; phylum Arthropoda; class Insecta; order Lepidoptera; family Noctuidae; genus Luperina; species Luperina testacea. The sequence continues at coordinate 6,200,287 of OV656763.1, read as the reverse complement.
GCCAAAACGCCCGCCCATCACCACCCCATACTTAGTGCTTTAGCTGGGATGAAGAAAAGGCGCACTAGCAGCACAGCTGTCTGTTAAGATACAATGATAAAGATTACATCAAAATGGTGTAATCATTACCGTTGTCTATTTAAAAGGTATTTTCATTCGCTACCTTTCCAAGCTCATTAGGTAGAAGTTCTTCCAATATTTGAAACTGTATAAAACCAGGATATCTGTTCGACCTTTTTTTTAATATATGCGATCACTCACATAAGTCATGATCACGACAGACACTAAATAAGGTTTATTTTTTCATATATTTGCATATCTGCAGGGCCCAGAAGGCGATAAATCACATTTTTTACTCACCCAAAAGGTTTGCAATCAAGAAGTCATCGCCATCTTTCTCAATATTTTTTTTTTAATTTTTACACCGCCTTACCCCGTATTCTGCCATCAAATTATGGCATGACAGCGTTCAATTATCACCTAAATATCGATATTTTGTTACGTTATAAATATTTTAACATAATATTAGTAGGAGTTATCGTCCAATTTGTCATCTTGGGACATAAAAAGGTGTTTAAATACCTCAGTGGGTTGTTAATCTAAAATTATGATGACGTACCAATGGAGTGCAGTTCATTTTCAATGTTTAATGTCAATTGGTTTCAATGGCATTCATATTAAAATAAGCTATTTATTTCGCTAACTTATATGCGGGTTTTGAAATGTTAATGAGACCTGGTTTCTATATTTTCTATCGTCCGATAAAAATGGAGAAATGCGTCAATAACACAGGTCGACAAAATTTGACAAACGCTCTCCCCCAGAAACCAGATGATACTTTCCCGAAGGATTTTGACGCGCTGAATTCGAATCTGGCCTCAAAATTGCTCTATCACGTCAGGATTTTGAGATATCCTAACCTAAAAGTGCAAAAAATACCGTTTTTGCTCATTTTTGAGGTTATGTAGCACGGCCGATCCTATTTTCTTTCAAAAATTATTAATAGCATCTCAAAGCACTAGTCTTCCCCTTTAAAATGACGTTGAGTTTACTCTAATATCTTTTTGTTTCGCTGAGATATCGCATTTTGAAATTTTCGTACGTGTATTGTTCTACGTTTGAGAATTCATACACATACATTTTCTATTGGAAAATTTCAAAATGCAATTTCTCAGCGAAAAAAAAAGATATTTGAGTAAACTCAACGTCATTTTAAAGAGAAAAACTAGTCCTTTGAGATGCTATTAATAATTTTAGAAAGAAAATAGGATCGGCCGTGCTACATAACCTCAAAAATGAGCAAAAACGGTATTTTTTGCACTTTTAGGTTAGGATATCTCGAAACCCTGACGTGATAGAGCAATTTTGAGGCCAGATTTGAATTCAGCGCGTCAAAATCCTTCGGAAAAGTATAGTCTGGTTTCTTGGGAAAAAAATTGTTGACCTGTGTAATCATAAAGTATTTCTAGGAGAAAAGTAAACTGTATGGTTAGAAGACAAAACGGTTCTTTAACTGGACAGTTTCTTTCATGGCATTGAGCTTTAAATTAAAGGTATTTGACTAGATGTTTCTCTAACACGTGAATGCAATATTCGCTTTTAAGTTATGAGCGTGCCAACTCTTACACACTCGCGACTCTCTGGGTCTCTTTGACGTCATTGTAGTCATAGAGGAGCTGTACATGCGGCGACATATCAAGCTATAAATTTCCAGTTCTATTAGATGCTACTGGCAAATTCCAGATGGAAAAACCCAATAACACTCTGCCCAAGCCGGGAATAGAACCCAGTACCTCAAGCTCAGAAGTGGCACTTGTGACCACTAAGCCAACGAGACCGTCTACAAATCGACGGGAGCAAAGTAAAAAAAGACAACTGCAATTTTGAGATTTTTGGTTTTTTGTAAAAACTAACTTAAAATATCATGTTCTACAACATAGCAAAAACAAAAATACAAATATCACCTTATTTTTGGTACTTTTGTCACGTAAAAGAAGACAACTACGCCTGTTTTGTGAAATTGCACGATGTAGATGCGGATAACTACCGCCTGGCCGTTTATACGCGGGACGCGCGGGGGACCAGCGGTCAGTCATATTTCGTCATCAGTCAGATGACATGTTCTACGTCGGCCGGCACGAATTTTGTTTGTTTTGGTTTGTTAAGTGATAAGTGTGTGTAAAAGTGTTATCATATTAGTAAACAGTTTGGGTTCAACACAATAGACATGGAAAGACGTAAATTATTGGTGAATTTGGGCAAAACGAGACGACAATGCGATATTATGAACCGAGAAGATCTATTTGAATTCCCACGTAGAAACGACCAAGTGGTAGTTAACACAGTTGTCATATTTTTAAGCGCAATGTAGATGCAGACAACTACAATATCTCGTAATTTAAACATAATTAGAAGAAATGAAATATACATGTGGATATATTATTAAATAATGAAGCAATGATGAAAATTTCAATAAATTTGGTTTAAAATTGACAAAATGGGAGCATTTTTTCCTATTATGCGCTCTCCTGAAAAGTAGCTGTTTTGTAGATGACTCTTTTTACTTTGCGCCCGTCGAAATTATAATAGAAAACAGCAGGAGCGCAACTTAAAACCCCAGATCAAATTCCACAAGTTCCAACTCTATCTAGAACTTGCAATAAAACACAGTCTATTTTCCTTGGCAACATTTAAATATTATTTACACCAGTGGCGTAGGGAAAACAGTGAATAATTTTCTAATCTGTGTAAATCTATTTTGTCTATCTGCAGTCTGTAGGACTGGTGGTACTGGAAATGCTGATTTCCTAACCTATTTTGTGATAATTGTGAATTTATTTGCATCTTTTATGCATCTTAGTACATAGTAGTCTCGGAGTTCCGTTTCGATTAATTTGTTCAAAGAAAGGTGATAATGGATTTTCTCCCGGTGTTTATGTTGTGCGTTATCTGAGAGAGCTCGTAGCTCGATGATTGATACTCACAAGATTAGTGGAGTCGCTTTGAAGGCTTGAACTAAGTTTATTGAGGCCGATTTTAGATGTGAATTACGTGGAATTGTGTGAATTTTTACGTTTGAATAAATTACTGTGTTTTGCAAAGTACAGGGTTGTATGAATGTAGAGTTTTGAACATTAAAATAATTTTTCTATACAAGGCAAAAATAAAAAAAAACAGTGGCACTCCGGGAGTGCCGACAGAAATGAAAACTTGAACAATTACGTGTGTATTTTATGAATCGTCTTATAAACAAAACACGCGCGGTACCGGCTACGGCCATCCGTCTTACGAATTTTCGATCAGATCACGTGTCTTGACGCGAGATTAACATTTTTTACCCATTACAAAAAAAGTACAACGCCGCTAAAGAAGTTTTCACTTCAAAAATCTGCTGTTTTATAAAAAAAAAAAAATGCGGTCAAAATGTATGGAAAAGCAATTTCTTTTATATATATCCCACTGTACATTTCTAGGGGGGTGTCTAGAATCATATGCGGAATTTATGGTGACAGTTTGCGCGTCGATGTTCCGCCAATCAGTACATTGTTTATTTTTGCTATTTCAAAACCTATTGCAAAAATCGTAAAACATGCATTTTTTCGTTGTCTACAAGATGTTTCTAAACTAAAGTCTAATTTTTTCCCATTTTGTTGCAGGTCAGTATATTGCGAAAACCTAACGAAAATGTCTTAGAATTAAAATGAGAGAAGAAATAATTTGCTTCATCGGTAAGTATTTTTTATCATAATCACCTTTATGTTTACTGGTGCGCGTCGCCGGACGTCTGCAGACATTTTTTATGAAGTTGCAAACCAATTGGGATACAAAGAAATGGTCGGACCACTGCGATCGATTAGCAAAAACCCATGTCATTGTACGAGGCGTTACCAAACGTTTTTGTGGCTATTTCGCGTCCGGTAATAGTTTCTAGTTAGACTAGATTTGGTCCCAGTCTGAATTTGATTCGGTTTCTACAAAGGTTTTTTATGTTTCATATTATTCGATAGTTCAACTTCCTTATTTGTACTGATTCTATGTAATTTTTTTTTATTGTATGAAGGCAACATAGACGGTTTTATGTAGACTAAAGCTTCCGAAAACGCTCTATATAATCGCTTTTACAATAACTAAAACTGACTATGCTTTAGTTAATTAATGTGCATGGAAGGTTGCCTTGACGGGTCGGTCCGCATATCGAGACTCGTCCATGCAATGGAAAGCACGTTAAGCCGATGGTCCTGGCTGTAATTGTAGGTCTTTGACGGTCATTACTGGTAGTCAGCAGCAGCAGTCGCAAGTCTGATAACCAAGTCTTACCAAGAAATATCGTGTTACCCGTATCGGGTTGTGGAGGTGAGTTATGCAGTCGCTCCATGAAAAATACTGGGTATTTAGCTGCACCCGGTAAGACTGGAAGCTGACCACAATATAGTTGGAAAATGCCTAGGCAGATTGATTGGTGTGTTGTTTTATGGCAACTCGGTCGTTCTATATTCTGATCTCATTCATGATCAAAAACTGTTACCTGCCTGTTATATAAATATCATGATTCTCGAAAACTGTCGCATAATTAATAACAAACATGAATCAATATTAAAAATTAAAATATGAGTCGAATTAAAGATAATAAATCACTGCTGACCTGGTTAACGTCATCAAAGGTATTTATTTTACATTTTACATGCTAGTATTAACATAATTAGCAGTCATCAGCTCATTAATTGATACTTATATGTCATCACCTCAATCAATATTTTTACGATAGTGCTGCCTCTACTAGATAGTTAAACTCGAATTATTTTCACTACAGTAAGATGACAGGTGCTTTAAATTTCACTTTGAAAAATAAAAAAGGTGTAATCATTAATTAATAAGAGCAAATAAATATGTATACTTAAATAAAATCTGTGACATTTGTGTAGATTGGTAGATAGTAGTTATAATAATAATTAGAATAAGCAACATCTAAAATACAATAAAAATTACCATATAATTTTACAAATTGACAGCTAAGTAGCGACCAGCTGTAATAGTTTACTTCAGTGAATTTATTAATTCAAACAATATACGTAACTTAGATTTTTGTTCTTTGTATGAATAAAATGACCATAATAAATTAATAACGCTGGTTCATTTGGGCGCGTGGTTAAACTCTGAACTGATGTCGCCATCTTGGTTTGTCAATACAATGTCTGTGACCATTTCACTAGATGTTTACCAACAATCCCCCTGTACGAGGCGATCTTTGTAGGAATCTATATCAGCAGTCACCAATCGCTACTCTTTTACACATCGATATTTTCCTATCGATAGTTCTGCCGCCTAGTTGACTAAACGCGTAACTTGGATCGTCTTGGGAGAGTCGTCGGTTTGACAAATGTGTCAATTGCTGGCACCGGATGTTGGGTCCAGCGCTGTCGGACAAATCGTGTGTGTCAGCCCTGACGGCCGCTCGTTTGTGACCCTGTGGAGGGATATCGTTTGTATTAGAATTTGAAGCAGGGTTGTCACTTTCAAGAATAAAAACAGGTAGTTTGATAGAGTGATTTTTTAAAAGTAGCTGTGGCCTACTCCCTCGTATTTTGAGTAAAAACAAGGCTTTCTTCATGTAGTGAATAACACCTAGAGAATCTAAGCTAGGTTCAATCTTATTATCGATGCAAAACGCTTAGTCAGAACACAAAATTACAAGGAAAAATCTCTCCTTCTCAGAACTGTGTGAAACTCTCAAGACGTGACATAATGAAATCGTTTGCTCATTGCTGTCACTTTGGTCATGCGGTCATGCACAAAGTATTCGGCACATACTCTCGCACATTGTACAATGACATTCTTCAATTTAATGTCAATTGTTCATGAGACCATCGACACAATCATACATGTTACGCGTCGTTTCTAGGTATCATACCTGAATTTTTCTCATCATCTGCCTTGCCTTTTCCCAACTATGCTGGGGTTGCTGAATACCAGTATTTTCCATGGAGCGATTGCCTACTTTCTTCTAGTTCTTACAATTGGTTTGTGTACACCATTTTTTGTGCTCTGCCTGTCGGTTAAGGGTTTTAGTTCTGGTCTCGTTTCAGGTTACCATATCCTATCAGAGTCTTCTACTCGACATAAGGATCATCGTTTTATTGAGCTAGAGGGCACTCCATGCACGCTACATTTGCCAATTCACGAACTCCAGTCTTCGGTCAAGGGCTCGGTTGTTCCTGCTACATTCGGGAGATATGGCTAGTCAATCACTTTAGGTTTTGAATCTGGAAATCAGGAGGATAATTTGTTCCAAATTAACAAGAAAAAAAAACAGTGGCACTCCAGGAGTACCGACAGAAGTGAAAAAGCATAATAATTTTATAAAGATGTTTAATTTTTTTGGTCATTCTTCCCAAATGCACCGCGCGTTGGTGTCTTTATAATGGCCAAAACTTAAAACAGAGGTGTCGTTACTGTAACTGTGTCCCGAGTTCAATGGTTTTTTCCCATCTTAACAAATGCCCAACGCGCCTAAAGGAGTTTTCACTTCAATAACACAAATCGCCGACGTCACCCAAAAACCAGCCAAACTCAAATGGCCGGCGGGCAGTCGGATGCATTGTTAAGACATTGCCAAGGCCACCACAACATGGGTCCCTTAGAACATCCAACCACCGTCCAGTAGATGGTGAGATTAACTTAACGCGTATAGGCGGGATTGATCCATATTACCTCAGGATCAAGTTGAGTGGTAAAAGAAAATGGAGGCCTTTGCCCTCCGGTACATCAATACAGGTTGATTATTATTAAATAGTCCTTCAAAGACGTTCTTCATAGTTCGTCATAATATAAATAAATCCCACCTTTGGCAACCCTGCAAATTCCATCATCAGGGCTGTCAGGGTGTTTACGGCCGGGTTATCACAAGACGGATGTGTCAAATGGGGGGCGCTCAGTTCACACGATTATGAAGACCCTACCGATGGTCAGTGTATAAACGATTTTTATGTAACACTCGAATTTGTCACCCACCTACCCTACGGAACGAATTATATTAATTACGTCTCGTTTGTGATTTGTGCTTAGGAATATGGATTTTATTGATGTTGGGTGTTATGTTTTTGAGCAGTGGTGCCCAGTGGAGTAGTGGTGACTCAGTGGTAACGGCCGCGACTTAGGAGTTCTAGGTCGTGGCCTCGTGGGTTCGATCCCAAGCAAGCACTTTACTTTGGGTTAATTATTTCATCACCACTGCTCTCAAAACGATGAAGGACAACATCGTGACGAAACCAACATGTCCTAGAACCAAAAATTCTGATAGGCTGATTATGTGTTATGTTTTTTTATTAGGTTCAAATGACGTGCGCACTTTTTGTTTGAGTGTAGTGTGCCATCTTTTCTGTAGCGTGCATATGGTATAATTTTCGGTTCCGAACAAATGAAAATCGGAACGTTTATAATCCAAACTTGATTTCAATCATGTTCTGAATTTGAATTTTTTACTTAGTAGGCTAGATATTATTAAATATTTCCTTACATTACTTACATAATAATTATCTTAGCTCTTACAGAATGTATCAGTTTCACTAACGTAAGCAAATGGGTGCGAGTTACCTCTATTATACGTTACCATGATGATTCTACCACATTTACCTTTGAGCAAAGGTTTATATTTTCATTAAAACCGTATCGAATCAAGCGTGCTTATCTGTTTAACACCATAACATAGTTTACAAACAATTTCCAATAAGTCTTGACATTTCGGGCTGGCGCTGCTGGTTCAGGTGAAGTGTCAGATTCAGTACATTTAAGGTTAGTTCCCTTTTCTGCCGTATATGAATAAATACTGGCCACTGTAAATAAACCCGTAGGCCGTATCACTCAGCAACAGTGTTGTTCGTAATATTGATCCCTTTATATACCATTTCTATTCTCCAACGAAAATCGAACTCTATTTTCTTTGATTAAAGTTTACAATGGATGGTAGTTATTGGATTTTTGAGAACTTTTACTATTCAACTTATATGGAATCCTAGTACCCCATAGTTTAATGTTCCTGTAAGTTAAGAACGTTATTCTCTTTACGTGATTATAGGGAATGGATATGGGAATACTTAGAAATATGAACTTTCTTAAAAGGCTCTTAAAGTTGGACACGCAACCTGAACACAGCCAATTGATATACTTCTTTATGATCCTCTTAAAAGTAGGCACCTATTTGATTATTTATGGTTACGAGTTATGATTAAGACTGAGTTTAGAGAAAAAGAAATGATTACCTATAAAGCTTGTATTTTGTAGGAGAATCCACTGAAAAAAAAGAATGATTGATTTTACTAAATTCCGCGTAAATTTTATCAAATCCGCGGGTTATTATAGGTCCTACACACGAAATTGTTGATTTTACCAAATATAACTGGTTGATTATGAAAATCAACAAAGTGGATTTTTTTAAATTCACTCTTGTTATAGTAAAATTAACTATGAAAAGGTAAAATTAACTATGAAAAGGGTTAACTATGGCAGTTCATTACTCAACCTACGCTACTTTAGTACATTCAACAATTCTTTTTTTTCAGTGTCTCAAGAAATTGATATATAAAGTTACAGAAAGTTTACAAACAATATTAGACATACCACTTATAGGCCCGTTCATACAAATCAACTAGACAGACATTATTGGTCCTTTGATACGGTCGATTCACTAATCACATGAATTGAGCGACGTCATTGTATCATTATGTCAATGGCCCAACCATCATTATTGTGGGCATAAAGGCTCCTGCAAACAGGCGCGACGCGCGACGCGAATCGCGCGCGACACAAAGGCACCGCTCGTTGTGCGACTTGCGGTGCCTTTGTGTCGCGTCGCTCCTGTGTGTACGAGCCTTAACAACACCATATAGTTGAATGAAACTTGTGACGTAGACTGATCACGTTCATATGGACGTAAAAATATCGCGGCGGTGTCGCGCCTGTGTGTACGAGCCTTAACAACACCATATAGTTGAATGAAACTTGTGACGTAGACTGATCACGTTCATACGGACGTAAAAATATCGCGGCGGGATTTTATAGCGCAGTGGATTTTCAACTCTCCGTATTGAACGGAACATTGAGAATACAACAGAGCGCATCACAGCGTGAACAAAACACACTGTTGAATTTTCAACTTTCGGCGCTGAGCAGTGCGTTGAAAATCCAGTGCGCCAAATCGCCGTGGGAAAAACGCGCCCGTGCGTACCTGGCCTTATACGGCACTCTTATTATCCAGCAATATATTAAAAAAACTTTCAAAGTGAAGAAAATTACTAAACCCAATGATTTCAAGTACCTAATATGTAAGTCAATGACTAAACCAAATAAAGACTTGGCTAAAAGGTCCCAGCAACCAGGCCATTAGAACAATAAAAAAAAATCTTTCGGCGCTCGGATGACATTGACAGTAGGGCGCTGTTTTGTGAACGTATTTAAAAAACAAGATGGCGGCGTTACTTTGGATTTTCGCGCTAATACATCCCTGTACAGCTATAGGTACCTAATTATAAAGTGTATTTTTCTATGTGCCGATTTGGTAAACAAATAAACGGCGAACTGAAATGTCGGTTCTGAGGAATGCGTTTTTAAACGTTTAATTTGAAGTAGTTTGTGATGTAATTCATACAGTAAGAGTATATGTTTCTTACAAAGATCAAGACGATCAGTGTGTGATTGATGCAAAAACTCATGATTTTTATACTAGGGTATCATAAAAGGAAAAACTGGCCAAGTGCGAGTCGGAATCGTACACGAAGGGTTCCGTACCCCAAGCAAAAACGCCGAAAAATTCACGTTTGTTGTATGGGAGCCCCCATAAATATTTATTTTATTCTGTTTTTAGTATTTGTTGTTATAGCGGCAACAGAAATACATCATCTGTGAAAATTTTAACTGTCTAGCTATCACGGTTCATGAGGTACAGCCTGGTGACAGACAGACAGACGGACAGTGGAGTCTTAGTAATAGGGTCCCGTTTTTATCCTTTGGGTATACGGAACCCTAAAAACACTAGGTACAACATACCTAATTTGATCAAAACGCCATACTCTCTTATAATTGAATAAAATACGATAATGTACAAGAGATGGCTAATTTGACAGGAGAAGCCATGTTGCTGATTCAATAAAGTCTCAAATGACAGCAAAATGTATCATCATTATTCCCATAGCATTGGTAACATACGAGTATGTTTTACGACTTCTGTAAGTACCTATTTTTACAGTTGGAATCGAAATTTACTTGTTAATTGTTAAACATATTTTTTGTAATTGCTTTGTGAAATGTATTGAAACCACAAACGACTTCCAAAAAATACACTACATAGTGAAAAATATAAATAAATAAAATCGCCGACTTCAGAAACTAAAGATTTTTTTAATGTAAAAGGTTTTATTTTTCAAATTTTATAAGATTAAACGGTTAGTTAATATTTCCTATATACAATGCACAGAAAATGATAAATGCATATGTGAGCATGTCTTTTCAACTTTAGAATACGGAAAATTGTAGAGAAGGTTCGGACTAAAAAAATATTCAACTCCATAATATTACACGAGAAAATTATGGGAAAGTAAAAATAAGTGAAGGTAAAATATTTTTGTTTTGAAAATCTTTTGGTAGTTGGTAATACAGTCGGTAGGTACCTATTATAAGAACGACGAGCGCCTGCAATACCTGGTCAAAGAAAGAAAAGGGTTAATTATTCCTATCAATCAATCTACTTATGTTTATTTCATGACGCGTTCTGTCAGTTCTCCAAGCTGAGTCTCAATTATTTTCTAATCTTCTAAATATGAAATAGTGTTTGTCTTCAACTTATAAAATACTAGCTTACACCCGTGAATTCGCCTAAGTGGAGTGTTGATAAAAAGTAGCCTATGTCCTTTCCCAGGCTCCAGACTATCCCAGAAATTGTAGCCTATGTGTTATTCTGATGTTTAAGCTACATTACTGTAAAGTTTCATCAAAATCACAGGCTTCTTCTGGGTAAACTCATTCCATCGTCGACTTTGTCTGTCACCTCTGACCTAGACTAGAGTCAAGTCAAGCAAACACATTTCAAATAAAAAAAAAAAATCAGTTCAGTAGTTTTTGCGTGAAGGAGACAAACATCCATCCATTCTCACAAACTTTCGTGTTTAAAATATTAGTGGGATAGGATTAGTAGGAAGTAGGATAGTAAGATTAGATGGATTCGAAGGATGTAAGGTGGTACTTTCGCAGATTTTAAGAAAATAAACACAAAATCTGAAATTCCTTCCCCCACAATTCTACCACCAATATTAATCCTACAATAAGAAAAGACTTTAAATACTTAAATGATCATCATTAAATGAAATGCGCGCGTAAATTAATTTATCATGCAAATGCGACTCCATTCCTCCCATTCTTCTTGCATTACGCATATCATCGCAAATGCGAGGTCGTTATCATGCGTTGTTTATTATCATTGTATTTAATACAATGTATATTGTTTATACTTCAGATAATAGGGATTTGCATATTACATTAAAACTGTAACAAGATTTCGCTGGGAATGTACTTAGATATAATAAGAAAGCGGTTTGCTCTGTCTTCTACTACGGATTACGATGTAAAGTACAGGCTTTATATTACATTGTAAAATCTTTACAATATAGGTATACACGTAGGTAACTCCTATCCAAATTGCAGCTGTAGAGCTGCCAATAAGTATCACCCAATCGAACCCAGCAAAACAAAAAAAAAGCGAGTGAATTTGTTAAGTATACTGTGTTCACGATTTAATTTCCAGACGTGTTAACAAATATGTATGTGTTTTTGGCAAAACGATTTTAAAACTCACTCTTAAAGTTCAGTCTGCGACTGGGCGCCACAACTACAAACATTTTATGACTTTATCAGTAGAAGTAGAAGTACGTTCAAACGTGACTTAACTTAAACAGTCGCTAATCACTACTTAACTTTTAGCGACGTTTATGAATAAAGGGGTTTATGTAGACAACTAAGAGAGAAGCTGCAGTCGTGAGAGCTCATTAAGTTTTGCATTCTAAAGTAAAACACAGCTTTTATGGCCGGTTGATTAAAAGTTTATACTTGATTACAATGCCTATAAATCTCATAATTATTTATTTACTATGTGAAAATCAAACAGACTTTATACATTCGCTAATAAATAACGTTCTCTCTAGTTTTATTGACTTTTATATTTTTACGGATTTTATTCGAATTAGGTAGTTACTTTGATCATTTAGAAGTTAAAAAAAAAACAATAATTAGTACTTACTACAGCGAAACTTACAAACAAACACGGAATTTGATCCAGCAAGGTGTCACGCAATGATATCAAAACAAAACTAAATCCAATTGGAAATACAAGAAAACAAGAAAGTCAAACGTCTCCTCAGATCTTTAAAACGGACTTAAAAACTTATACAAGTTCATACCCCGGACGTGTTCGCTCGCAGTTTTCCACAAATGGACGCTGACAGACTTCCTTGTCCGTAACACATATTTATATCATCTTGCTCCCTCTGATGTACCATAAACTTGAGTGTGTAAAAGGGATAGCGTATACTATCAGAGGTACTTGCTACTTGTAATGCAAGTGTCGTTAGTTGCAACTTTGTGTTTCTTTGTTGGGAACAATAAAATGACTTCTGTACATACGATACTAATCGTATTAAATATAAATAAAAAGGGTTTTATTATTTATGACAGGGTTTGTAAAACTTATCTTAAAAAAAAACAGTGTCCTAAAGCAAGCATTTCCGACCTGAATGACGTAAAAAGTAAATTCATTGCAATATAACTCTAAATCATTCTAATTTTTACCTTACTTTACCGAGATAAGCGTTACATTGCAATGATATACTTATAGTTTTACATCGATCGTGAAAGTCCTACCTAAATGTTAGAATGAGATGAGTAAGACTAACGTCTATAGTTTTGCATCTAATCCAAATGCTCTTCTACTGCGAGATTAATTGGAGTGGACGAAGGAAGATGTGCGTTTGTTCCTGAAATCTGTAACTTTTCTGACCAAAAGGTTTTATCCTGCATATTCGTGCAACGTGAATCATCTTTAAAGGCTCGTACACACAGGCGCGACGCGACACGCGACACAAAGGCACCGCTCGTCGCGCGACTTGCGGTGTCTTTGTGTCGCGTGTCGCGTCGCGCCTGTGTGTACGAGCCTTAAATCTAACATGCCCAAAATGCCAGTCAGGCCAAAACTGAATACTGTTTTACGAAAACATTAACCGTGTTCAAAACTCGAAAAAGTTGTGGAAAAAACGACGGGTTGCCCTCAGAGTGCCGGCAGAAGTAAAAACTTGAATATTATTATATACATATTCAATTTCCATATTTTAAACTATACAACATAACTGAATTTTACGAATACACATCAGTGTGGCCTCTACACAGACAGTCGAGCCATCAGCTGTCACCATCCATGGATGCGCGTGGCACGCTGTAACATAAAACACACACGAACATTCGCGCAAGCGCCCTGCGCCGCCTAAACGGAACAGCAGGCGCAGGCGAAAGAGAGGGGGATACTTCCTCTCCTACGCCGCGCCGGCTGTCTGTCTACTCTCCATCCGTCTTACGAATTTTCGATCAGGTCACGTGTCCTGACGCGAGTTTAACATTTTTTACCCATTACAAAAAAAGTGTACAACGTCGCTAAAGAAGTTTTCACTTCAAAATCTCAGTCTTGTCAAAGCTTAATATCACCACAGCGAGAACAATACCACCATACAGTGGATCTCGAAAGTGTGAACTGTAATGTACTCGGCTGTGTGTCAGTGAAAAGCATGTTACACCTCACGAGCTGTCATTCACACTCACTGCACCAAGATAGTGTAACGATATAATTTTTAGTTCAGGTTTTAGTTTAAGGCAGGAGCGAGTTGATATTAACATTATTATTATTAATAACAATCTGCAGTGCGATTCTGTAACCATCTCACCGTGAAAACTTAGGTGAAGTGAGCGCGGAGTGAGCTGTCAATAGTGTCGATTCCTAGCAAAAACAAACTCACATCACCTAAGTTTTCACGGTGAGATTTTTACAGAATCGACCGGCTGAACCATTTTGAAGGATATTGCAAATCCATTGCATCATTTGTTCGAAAAATTTGACTGCTCAACAACGTAAATAACGCAATGAATGTTGTTGAACTGTTAAAATGACTGCCAATGCCATTGCTACTGATAGTGCGTTACGCAATAACCTTGCAGGGTTCTCTTTCAATTCAAACACTTTATTTCAACCAATGGATCCCGCTGCATCTCCCTAATTGCACCACAGTTCATTCCAGTCGGGAGTACCAAGACCAAGGATAATTTGCGATTTGCGTCGCGTACCTCTTGCCACTTTCACGTAGAAACGGTGATACAATTCCACAACATGAAAGGAGAAAAGTAAAAATTTTGTATTATGTATTGAGTGAGGCCACCTGTAAGTCCTGTAACGTGCCCGTAGGCCGTAACAAAGGTACTACGTGTCCTTTCTTTCATACGAATTCTTTAAACTATATGAGATGTTGGCTTCGCATCCGTGCTCATATTGTTCCGTTTTTAGATCAAGGTAGGCTAGGTTTCTATTGCCTTTGTGTTGCCTGTAATGAAAAAGTGAGGTAGAGTAAAAACTAAATGACAAGAGGATTTTTTATATTGTAATATTAAAAACAGAGAAGTTTATTGATTTAATTAAAGTGATACAAGAATGCTTTGCAGCATGAATGACATTGACAGTGGCCCCGTTATTGGTCAAATCGTGTCGTGAAATTTTATTAAAAAACTAGCTTCTGCCCGTGACTTTGTTCGCGTGGAAGTCGTAACGTAAGACACCACAATATACAACAAAAAATACAGCCCATGTTACGCTTTCTAGAGGTGAAAGAATTTTAAAAATCGGTTATGTATTTTTACCCGACTACATTTAGTTTATCCGTTACAAACAAACATACCAAAATTCATATATTTTCTCTTTATAATATTATTATTAGTTTAGAAAACAAGGTAGCGGAGTACCTAACTAATTTTGGCTTTGGCTGGATAATGAACCAAGAGAATAAATGACGTTCATTGTTCATAAAAATTTGCAACTGGATAATACCACCATAAACCCAGTAGCCTTATACTTTACAAGGTCGTGAATACGTCTAACAAATGGTTATCGCTAGAAATAAACTGTAAGGCGGCTTCTACCTCATATATCTACATCTAATTAGCTATTAACCAGAGCACTATAGTACTAAACTGATTACAGAAGAGATACAATTCTTGTTATGAGATATTAACATTATTATTCGTAGTTTATTTATCAGTTTACTGTATGCGGAATCCTTGTTTTCGAAAGTTGTTATTTAGAAACATTGTTATTAACAGCTAAATAATGAAAGCGTACATTGTAATATTAAATGATTGGTCATGCATTGTTTAGAAATTGTTTCTCTTTTTCTATATTTTGTGTAATATACGGAATTTCTTAAGAAATTAGATTTCCAGAAAGTCAGACACCCTATATCATAAAAAATTTGGAGGCTCTAGTCAAAATATGTGGGATTGAAGTTAAGCCAGGACTACAATGACGCGATGGGTGGCTTCGTATCCGGGCACTTGGAGAAAATATTTGTATTGCCGTGGCCTCAATTCCATCGAGCACGAATGAGACATTAAAAAAAAAATCTTTATTTAAATTTGGAAATCATGAAACTTTTATTGTCTCTTGACTGTACTTACCTGCCAAAAAGAGTAAACCTAGATAAAGTGGATAAGACAGAGATTAAAACAAAAGTCTAACTAGCAGGGGATCGAGAAGGAGGAGGTTCAGGGGATCAGACCGGAATAAATCGCAATTTCTAACTGATGTCATACTTTTTGTTGAAATTGTGCGGATCCATAAACTGGATCCATACTTTCATGTTTCGTATAGGTAGTCCGGGTTTCATATTCTTCCAACTCCCTGTGTCTGTTGTGGCAGAGCTGACAATTACTATTTTAATTTTATTTCTTATTTTGCAACTCATTTTATGCTGCACCAGTTGAAAACTAGCGCTGTGGCTCTGTCTCGTATAGGGTCACATCATTATACTGAGCGATGGCCGTTTTGCGTGGACGTGACGCATATTTTCCACCGACTTGATCTTTTTGTGTTTGAGTTTTTTCTTTGCGTCATGTATTACCGCAAATAAACGTACATTCTTTCTTTCTAATAAGAGGCCACAAGAACTAAAACAAACAAAAGTTTAAAATCTTTTCAATATCAGCACAGTGTATTTAGCGCTCCACACCTAAAGGAAAATACCCATTCCATATCCGTCCATAATCAGATCACTGCATAAATAAAATATATTAATATTCGATGCAAAATACATGTCCATAACAGCACTAGGTAGCCTAGTGACTTTCCCTCAACGAACCGTGTCCGCACAATTGGTCTCGCTCCTGAACCAACCAACCAGCTTTCCTATCTACCGTAAACTATAGCAAAATAACCTAAGTACATCATAAAATGTAACTTCTACACCACTACAGTATTTATTTTCAATTAAATGAAGTTAACTTTCTATTCGTAACAGGATAATAATGAAAAATGTAGACCATCGGCTGCTTGTCAACGCGCGAGTTGTGAAAGTCAACAGGAAAAAGGATTTAGTGTTCGATACTCGATTACTTTTCACTTTGATTCGATTCTTTCCAAGCGATATCGATTGTAGTTTATATTGGAATTAAGGTCAGTGATGTGACAAAAGTGTTAGAACTATTAGGAAAATCTTTTTTTTTTTCTTTGCCTGCACTGACTGCGAGCAAAGGTCTCCCCCATATTCTTTTAGGCATGCTTTACTTGAGCCACCTCGATCGAACCCTTGTGGTACGATTCTAAATTGTCTCGCCACTTCTCCTTGGGTCGGCCTCTGCGGCGCCGTCCATCCTCAGGCACCCACCGAAAACAGTCAACAATCTGACTTAAATATAACTTAAAAAAAGAAAAATGTTTTTTCAGAACGATGGAGTAACAAAACAGTCCTCAAAATCCAATATTTTACTACTTAGGTCAGACTGTCTGAGGCCGCGTCCTAACCAAAAGCGATCGTCGCGGTTTTTTATATGAAAATGACTTATTCGCGCGTGCAATCTAGCATTATGCAGCGGGGTGATTGCGTAACACACTATCAGTAGCAATGGGTTTCATTTGGACAGTTCACCGACATTCATTGCGTTATTTACGTTGTTGAGCAGACAAACTTTCCGAACATATGAAGCAATGGATTAACAACATCTTTCAAAATTATTCAGATTGAGATTGATAGTGTGTTACGCAATTAGTGTGCGGGTAAACGATCGCGTAATCGCTTCCTCGCGCGTCAGTCGTTTTTAGTTAGGACGTAGGGTGAGGCGGAGTGAAAAGAGCCAATGAACGGCAAACAGCTGGCTTCCTTTATTCCCAGGTCTTCAATATAAACCATAGCCTACACCGAAACAAACCAAAGTGCTATAATTTATAGTTGTTGAATGTTTCTGCCGCCTTTGTTCCCAAATGTTTGCGCCATTACTTAGTATGCTACAGCAACAATGATCGCTAATTTTACGAAATATTAAGTAGTTTACATTGGCTCAATGTTTATATTTTGCTCCAAATTCCAAATGTGTTTAATCGAATTTCTAATCATTTCGTTTTCGCACTCGTAAAAATATTGTTGAGCCTCTAATATAATGATTGCGACTCTTTTTGTGAACATCAAATAATTCGTATTTTTGGGGTCCGAAAAATACTAAAAAGCCAAGTATCTGCGATCAAACCATCACCACCGGCACCAAGACCAAACTTGCTAGTTCATTGTCATATGAATCATGTGTTCGTAAAAGTCTGCTCATCAAACAAATAGACTGTCTACTGTTCGTGTATTACGTAAATACCCCGACGAGTTTATTTTTTAGATTAACATAAACAACATTTTACATGTATAAATGAATTTATATTTCTATGGGAATAAATGATGATTGAATACGGCTTTCAATGGGTAAAGTTATTTTGTTTACAGATTTATTCAATGGTGTTTACGTTCGATTCAAAGGAACTCTTAAAACATGAAGAAAAAAAACTGGCACTCCGGTAGTGCCGAGTTGCCGACAGAAGTGAAAACTTGAACAATTACGAGTGTATTTTGTGAATCGTCTTATAAACAAAACACGCGTGTTAAGGTGTGTTCCTTATTTTATAGGGTTTTTTGCAAATCAGGTATGATGACCAAAGTGACTGGTTTATTCTTCTCGTGAAAGGAATTTATTCGGATTTACAAATAAGCACACAGGATAGACTTCAGTTCGTGGTGTTGGTCGCGGCAGTGGTAAGAGAAGCAAGCCGCTCGCATAGAGCAAAAATGTAATGGAAGGACAAATTTGTTAATTTGCCCTTGGTGGGCGGAATGTTTGAGAAAATTGTTTAGTTTTGTGCCGATAGATGGCGTTGTACCGTTACGTCACTTTTCTGAATCGCGGTGACAAGATGCGTAGTGGATTTACTTAGGTCAAAATTATTGTCAAGCGAAAATGAGCTCAATACACGGTTGAAAGTATTTATATTGTTTTAATATCATTATCTTCACCCCTGCTAAAGTAAAGAGTGCTGCAGAAGTGTCTTTCTGTGAAAGTTTGTTGTGACGCCTAGTAAACGGGTTGTTCAGCGCGTCTTACGTTTTACGTCTGACGTTTTACGTCTTACGAATTTTCGATCAGGGTCACGTGACCTGACGCGAATTTAGAAGTTTTTACCCATTCCAAAAAAAGTACACAGCGCCGCTAAAGAAGTTTTCACTTCAAAAAAATGAAAAGCAGAATAAAGTATTGCGCGGCACGGCTGCCTTTCAAGTGGCTGAAGTTTTTATTATTTCTTTAAATAATTCATCTGGAAACTCTACTGAATTCCGATTGACAACACCTGCAAGGTAATTGCGTAAAACAGTTACAGTAGCAATGGATTTCAGTTTGACAATAAAATTCAACAACATTCATTGCGTTATTTACGTTTTTGAGCAGACAAATTTTCGAACATTATGATTCAATGGATTAGCAATAACCTTCAAAATAATTGAAGGTGTGTTACACAGTTAGGGTGCTAATTCTATATAAGATTTTAAGATTTTTCAACTGAAATTAATCTTGCTGTGAATTCCATTAACAGAGGCGAATTGAAATCGCCACTGAGGGTTACCTTGATGGATTACTGCGATTAATACTCAGGGGCTCAGGCCCACAATAACATTCAGTCGGCATAAATCACTAATGTGCTTGAGGTATTCAATAAACATAGTGGTGCCTCTCGACTTAGTAATTTAGTAGTTGTGACTACTTACGGTGCGGCCTCGCTGAGCCGAATTTGATCTTCGCTGCTTCGCGTGTTTAAGCGCACTCGCAAGAGGCATACTTTTTGTGGGTCCTACAATCGGTCACCTATGTTTTGTGGGCCGTGTGCGTTGATACATTTGATATACTGTTTCATTTAGCTCCTTCAAAAAAATTGCCACCGATTGTATGGCATAATCATCCCATAATGTAACCATTGCTGTGTCACAGTCTACCACGTGGGCCAGTGCGGGTTGATAGATGTCACATGTCTTTGATTTTTTTTGTTCTGGGCCGGTTTCCTCGCGATTTTTTCCTTCACCATTTTGGAAGCGTGGTTATGAAATGATTTACAAAAAATAAAGCGCCGGCGTGGGTTCGAATTTTGGTTCGAACCCACTAACTACAACTAGTAAGTCGGGGCTGGTACCACTAGTCCGATTGTACGTCTGCGAACGCTCTAAAGTAAATAGTTTTGTCCACAGATATAAGTCTGGTTTTGTCTCATTAAGTAAGTCAATAAGTTGTTAATTAGCATAATCGTGTACTTCCAGGTTACTTTGTTGTAGTAATACTGGGTAGTAATCAGATACTATCGTGGGCTAGGACATGTTTACGTTTAGTTAAAAAGCTTGACAGAACCTTATTGCGTTTGGTTTATCTGCGACATAAATAAACACGTAATTTTATTTCAAACTGTACTGAAAATCTGTCATCGTATAGCGCTAGAAGGTTATTTGTACTAGCGCCGCCATCTTGCGGAACGAACGCCGCCATCTTGTTTTTTAAATTTATTTCACAAAATTAAATGTTTACCAACAGCGCCACTCTGATAGCGTCATTTGAGTGACACAAGATCCTTGTACGGTTTGTTCAAAGTTTTTTACCTCAGATTTCCATCAATGTCCGAATCACAGTGAGCTTTATTCTCGTTCTGATAAGGTTGCTATTGGGTTGCTGCCATTGACAAGTCTATCAAAATCATTGTAATCTTTATTTTTGTCACAATAAAGGTCGATGCTGTCAGAAGTAAAATAACTGAACAGGCTAGTAGCAGTGTGTAGTACTTGAAAGAAGTTGGAAAAGCAAAAGCAGAGGGAAATACGCCACAGATAAAATTAAACATTTCCATTTCGCGATAACACAGTAACAAGACCGGAAATTACATACAAACGCGAGCAAAGCTGTTAAGTATGTATTTGATTTACTATCCGCATTGTAGACAGGAACCAATGAATATGTAGTGATAATAAAACGGTTCCGCTATTAAATATTGAATATATCCATCATGAGGAAACCGGCATGTACTGGGTCCGCGTGGTGGATAACGGCCCACTCCCTCTCGCCGAGAGGAGGCCTGTTTCCCAGCAGTGGGAACGTCATATATGCTGATTAAGATTATCTTATTGAATATAATTGATTTTGTATCAGTATCTACGTGACTCCGATGTTTATATAAAAGGTGGCGATTAAGACACCTGCGCCCGTCAAGGGGATTATTCTATCTGTGATACTAAACAACGTACGTTATGAAACTGTTTTCCGATTCGAGAAAAAATACAACGAATTCCTATAAGCACCTGCAACTGTAGACGGACTATTTCGATGCATGTAGGAAAAGAGTTTTTTTTGTCGGAGAAGTTGTTTTGTAGGACGGGGTAGAAATCCCTTGGCGAATGCTCGTGATCGCCACCGTGTATTGTTCTTTTTTAATTCGGAAAACCTTTTGTTATGTCAATTATATTGTTTATAATCCTAACCTTATGTATTTGTATACTTGCCTATACGTAAAGACTAGTTCCGTGAGTGACTGTCACGATTGAAATTAGTAGAAAATGTCTCTACATTCACTAATAATAATTAATTTAAGTTTCAGAAAATTCTTTGTTAGTTCACCTCTGTGCACTAACAAAGAATTTTCTGATATTTAACTCCATAGAAGAAACGGGCATGTCCTAGAATCAAGAATTCGAAGTCATGTGACATCCACCAACTGCAATGGGTCCACGTGGTGAATTATGGGGCCATGATTCACCACGTCCCTTTCAAAGGGAGGAGTCTTGTGTCCCAGCAGTGGGAAGGTTATAGGCTGATGGAGTTAGAGGATCTAACAGGAGTTACAGATTTTCTATGTCACGAAGTCCTTTTGGCTATGAATGTTGTCAAGCGTGCACATGCACATTGTGAGTGTGACCAACAGAGACTCGACAATGGGTGAAGTAAAACGGTACACATTCGCGGAAATAGCCTCATGCGACGGCAGCAAGGGGCAGCCGCTGTGGGAGCGCGCTTGTCGGGATACGTCACTACTACAATCAAAGCCGAACGGACTTCGTGAAATAATAATATGCGAGCAAAGTCGCGGAAATCTCTTAAATAATTTGCCGGTTTTACGATATGCTATCCCAAGCCAAGGATATCATTTATACCGAGCTGCCAACTATAATTGCATCATAAACAGTTATATAGTTACTAAAACATAACTTTTACTACCTTTACATAATGGGCATTCGTCAATCACAATCCGGAACCGTTATCAGCTGCTGAAGTCCACAGGTCAACTAATTAGCAATCTTATGAATCTGTAATTAAGTTATTATTTCCTTGGCCTCTGTGTCCGAGCTTTCTTTCAAATGACCTGTTATGATTATGATATTATTGTTCCTGAATGCTGCGCAATAAAATAAATAATACTCTTGCGCACGGCTGCACGGTCGCTGACTGTGTGACCTTGCCCTTTGCGTAATTTATGGAAATGGGAAGGCGGAGTCCGTTCAGACTTTTCTTTTTACTGTTTACGTTGTGTTCGCGATTGTACGTGGAGCTCATGTTTTAAGAACTTCTCTTTTAACTCGACTGCGTGACAGCAAAGATAGGGTTATGTTTTTCACAAGTATCTAAGCTTGTGGGATTTTTTATACTTACTCTCGAAGATCCTGACGGCTGATTAAAATTTATTGTATGAAGTTTATTATCTAGGTCATTATAGACTAGATTTTGTTTTCATAAAATCAAAATGGCTGATTTTAGACGTAATTACGTAATGTCTGAAATATAAATGGTAGTAAGCACGACGATTTGAAGCTATATATTTCCAGTTTAAAATCCTATTTAAAATAAAATCTTTGAGGACCAAACCTATACCACAATAAGAAAGAAAAAATGTAAAAATATAAATAAAAAAACCCACTGCAATAAAAAAAAATGGGATGTAGGCAAAACAATGAATAAGTAATTGAAACACAAACAGTATTCCTAATAGAGTAGTCATCGTAACCAAAGTGGGCCCAAATAATTAATGAATTAATTTAGCTAACCATAACGAGAATTATTCTATTGACAGTAGTACAATAATTATTAATAGTTAAACTATAATCGATAAACGCCTTGTTAAGGAAATTGCCCTCATAAAGTATCTGAGGTACTGACGTCATCATACAACCGGAACCAAATACAATAGTTTTGTTTAGAAAATGAATTTTTCTTTTCGGCCAAAAACGTAAACGAGCTTTTGCTTTAGTAAAAGTGAAAGAAATGCAGTGTCAATGTTTTATTCATTATTTTAACAGTTTAAACTTTAATCATACGAAACTTTGTAACTTCTCAAAGAATTAGTCTATACTTATAAGGGTTGATTTTTCCATCGCCAGATAACTTTTATTCAAAGAATAAAGTTGACATTTGACAGTTTTTGTATGAAATAACTGTCAAAATTTCAAAATGATTCCTCGAATAAAGTTATCACATGACTGAAAAATCAACCCTAAGGGCTGATTTTTACAACGCCAGATAACTTTTATTCGAGGAATAAAATTGACGTTTGACAGTTTTTGTATGGAAGAAATGTCAAAAATTCAAAATTATTCCTCTGATAAAGTTATCTAGCGTTGGAAAAATTAGCTCTAAGTATAATAAAGCTATTGCGTTGTTTGTTCTTTGTTTGAACTTTGAACACGCTAATTTCTGGAACTAGCAGTCGGATTTGAAAAAATATATTTGCATTTGATAGCCCAATTCCTGAGGAAGGCTATACGCGGACACTCTTAGGAACCGATCAAAAAGAAAAACAGTCAGAAAGAAAGTTAAGCGAAAACAAATAAACGACAGGTGAAACCACGGGGCACAGCTAGTCATCATTACAACCGGAACCAAATAAAATAGTTTTATAGCAAAAGTAATCGGTTACACGCCTTATCGATATTCGATGAATAGGAATGTATTATCTTTAACAAATCTACTTTATCAATTTATCATTCACTAGCGGGCCACACCTGCTTCACATGGTTTTTACGACTTGATAAAATATGAAGATTTTTTAAATTATATATCTAAGTTAATTAAGTGTGAAGATTTTGTTATTACTGATGATAACTTCTACCAAACGCAGCGGTATTTTTATATTGGCAACATAATGATTAGACGCCATTTTATTGCCCGCCGTCTCTTTCGAAGTCGCTATACAAAAATGCTGCGTTTGGTTTGGTGGTCAATCAATCAATCTGCCTAGCTTTTCCCAATTATGTTGGGGTTGGCTTCCAGTCTAACCGGATAGGTAGAAATTGTCGTGGGACGGAATATACCCACTATAGTAATTTTGCCCCAATAAACTGTAGGTATAATCTAACATATTTTATATCACTGGTATAATGTAAGTATTCTAAGTTAAATCGTCGCTTGCATGACTAAAAGTCCTATCCCATTTTTTAGCCGATTTGAGTCAGGACAATTACACTTCCATTCGTGATTCTTTACATTTTGTTGCCTTTCAAAATGGTTGTATTTTGAGATCCAATTAACATAGAGGTCTAGATTAACATAGAGGATCTTCACACTTTTCACTAACCATCGTATGGTTAGTGAAAAGTGTGAAGAATCACGAATAGAAAATGTAGCTGTCCGAACCCAAATCAGCCAATAAATGAGAAAAATGAGATAGGACTTTTAGTCATGCGAGCGAAAAATATGAATGTAAATCTTCCGGAATAAAGTTTGTTAACGACGATGCTGATAGTCGCATCAAAAATCTGTTGTGTAGTTTAGAAGCACAACGCGGTCACAGATAGACACGAAAAGCGGCTTGAATTTATAATACGATAGATATACATAGATACCTGGCTATATCAATGAGTGTCGTTGTTGATCCAAATCATCGCCAAAATGTCACGTGATAAAAGTCACCATCACGTACGCAGGAAATATTTGCAGGGAGACGTCATGTAGCCAGGGTAACGTCACCAGTGTCGGCCGTTTAGAAATCTAGATAAGCGCTAACCTTGTAAGGCCAAACTAGGCGATAAAGTATTATCTGTACCTAGAAAATAATGGCTGGGAAATGAATCATGTTTCTTGCTTTTTGTAGTATTTTGATGGCAACATTAGTCCCGCTAAAATTGTATGGTTTGACAGCTGTCAACAAGTAAGTCGAGTGAAATATTTATGATTCACTAGAGAGTTAAGACAATAATTTTAAGAAGATGATACGGAGTTAATAGAGTGGTTTTATTGAAAATACATTACTTTGATTTGTCTTGATTTTTTATTAACTTATAATGCAATGACATTTTAACTAAAAACTCGTTGCTCAATTGATTGTCATTGCATTGCGTATTCGATTTCTTTGAATTTCATTAAAGTATACTTTTTAAGCAACATGATTTTTATTAAAGAGAAGGATCTGGCCTAAAAACCTGAAATGCTTCGGACTTGCACTGTTATCGATTTATTCAAACTTGACTACTTTAAAACCGCGTGCCGTGGTCAATGACACCATTTATAATTCATCAGATGATGACTATTACTAATATCATAAACGCGAAAGTAACTCCGTCTGTTTGTCTATCCCTTTCTCAGCTTAACGGCTGAATGGATTTTGATGAGATTTCGCATACAGGTAGACCATGACCTGGGTTAGAACATAGGACTTTTATCACATTCCCGTGGAATAATTTTCGACCTCCACGGGGGCGAAGTCACGGGCAAAAGCTAGTTACTTATAAAACCATTTATAACAATAAATAATGCCACATTGACAAGGGTACCACAAACCATGCACTAGCATACCTACCTAGAGTGCTACAAGGATCTTTTGGCGTCTGAATGACATTGACAGGGGGGCGTTATTGGTAGGTAAACATTTTAGAAATTGACACAGAAGGGTATGTGGCTAAGAAATAACAGCTGCAGGATTCGATCGATCAGATTAAACTACGCTTGCCGTGGTTGGTCCGTGGATAGGTGACCAACTTTACACACCAAGACACCTCCATGCATCGGAAAGCACGTTAAGCCGTTGGTCCCGGCTGTCATTCATGGATCTTTGACAGTCGTTACGGGTCGTATGAAGCCCGAAAGTCTGACAACCAGTACCTATAGTCAGATAGGCAGTCACTCCATGTAAAATACTGGTATTCAGCTGCATCCGGTTAGACTGGAAGCCGACCCCAACAGTTGGGAAAAGGCTAGGCAGATGATGATGACACAGAAATGGTATTGGCAAAACAAGATGGCGATGATTGGATTAGTTCCGATTTTGACCACGAGCCAAAAAACCCTCATGCGTTGCACCAATTTCACACGGTCACATGAACTGATGGATTTTGCAAACTGAACACCGGTGTCATATTTGAAGAATGTTCCAGAGTTCTAGGAGCATGTGATAAAGAAACAAAGGGTAATTAATGCTTCCTATAACGATCAGTTACTTGCACGTACGCAAACACCAGGTTCATGACATAATACTTCCATGTTTTCATTTAGGTGATGGGCAGTGCTCCTGATGATAACGGTTCTGTTGCCTCGGCTACAGCATTTTTACATGGAATGATTCTTTAGACCAACTTAGCGGTTGCAACAAATGGTAATGAAATTATTCGTAAACGTAAGAATGACGTTGCTCTATAACCTGCAAAGCTGAAGTGTGACTGAGCTGGCCACGTCTGCCGTATGCCCAATGAACTGTGGGCTAAAATAAACATTCGCCTTTATAATATTCCCTGACAGCTAGAAGGCGTCAGCGCAGACCCCGTAGAAAATGGCGGAACGAGCTGGAGAAACATACGACTAATGGTCCACTTTAGCCCTGGATCGAAAGAGCTGGAAGTCATGGCGAGAGGCTTTTGCCCAGCTGTGGGATGATGCAGGCTAACAGTAACAGTAGTTAGACAGTTGTGCGCTTAGAGAAACTCGGGACTTGACAGGACTTCTGTCTGCAGTTATATCCTGGAAAATGAGTTATTTGAATCGGTTGAAGGACACTGAACGAGACACAATAGTTTTACGTCTGGGGGCGTTTAGTGTCCCGCAAAGTGTTAACTTGAATCTCAACAATATAAACACTGACAGCCTTATTATAAAACAAAGGTTTTCTTTAATCCCAGGTTGAAACCATCCAGCCATGTTTCAATTTTGAACTTTATTCCGACAGACTTAAAGTGCTAATTACAAAAACTGAGTCATAAGTTGTCATTTTTGTATTAAAAACTTTACCCCAGTCGGCATAAGGTCCCAAATACAATAACAGGCTAGCAGGTTTGGGCTTGGACTAAAGTTAGAACCCGGTTTATAATAAGATGGTGATCGTTTATTTGTTTTGATAACTAATATTCGTAAGACTAATGCAATGCCAAAATTTCCGCTAATTAATTAATTAAGGCCGTAACTTGTGCCAATTGATAAAATTGCAATCATGTAGGTATTTATTATGCTTGTAAGTACTGCACGTTCATGTTATCATACTATCCATAGATACTGTTTTTAAAAACATTTCTATGGCTCTATCACATCACACTAATATTATAAAGGCGAAAGTTTGTGAGTGTGTTTATATGTTTATTGCTTTTTCACACACAAACGGCTGAACGGATTTGGATGAAATTTGGCACACAGATAGTTTATAACCCGGATAACCACACAGGATACTTTTTATCCCGATATTCCCATGGGATCGACACTTATGCGGGTTAAACCGCGGCGCTCAACTAGTCATTTTGATAAAAATATGTAACAATCTGTTTCATTAATAAATAGTTACCTAGTCAACGTGACATGAACCTATAACGAATATCTTCTGAAGTTATAGCTCACATAAAGTCGAAATTTTGGATTTGTAAGGTACACAATGTTTCTAAAGGCTCCTTCAAACAGGCGCGACACGCGATACAATCGCGCGCGACACAAAAGCACCGCAAGTCGCGCAACGAGCGGTGCCTTTGTGTCGCGCACGATTATGTCGCGTGTCGCGCCTGTTTGTTGGAGCATTAACTCCGAGCACTATTGGGCGATCTAAAAGTATAATAACAATAAAAATAATCGGGGCCCGCTAGCTAGACACTTCATAAAAACGTCATTCAATCAAAAACTGTCGAGGTACAAAAAATATCTTATTTATTTTCTTTACGTACAAAATAATGTCTTTATGAAAAGCTATCACCTGTTGATAATTCTCGTTGGGGCCCGCCAGATAGACTCACACCATGTATTAGGGGTAGAGTTTATTGCCACCAACTGGGCATACCGGGAATAGGTATAATTATTTATTATTTTTTGGTTAATGTAGTATTAAGGGGCTCACATGACCTAAAGCGCGGTCACTGTCGAACTGCATAGAAAAGAAAGAGAAGCGCTATGTATGACACAACGCTGGAAATTTATTGCAAAATATGAAACTTTTATCTTTTTACAAAAAATATATTGTTTGGACTAAAAAATTCAAAAACTAGTGCTTTAGTATGTTGCTTGTAGAATAATCTGACAAAAAAGCCAGAATGATTGTATGTATATTAGTATTGTTTTTATTGTAAAAAGAAATTTTTTAGAGGTATCTTCATGATTTTTTTTCTGTCGTATCAAATTAGTTGTATTATGTTTTCAACACACTATCTACCTAGCATATATCCTGAAGAATATCATATATTCTTTTTCTGATTTTGTTTACTGTAGTCGATCATATACTTATATTGCTTCTAAAACTTGCGTTTTTTTGCGTTTAGGTCCTGTAATCCCCTTAAGTCCACATGGCCCGGATAATCTCTGATGTAAATAACCATGATTGATATTTACAGAAAAAAAAATGATCACAGGGTTTCGCCAGAAGGAAACTATTCGGGGTCGTAACTATAGTAGGTATGAAAGGATCAGCATAACTGCGTCACACACTGTTTACCAATCCGAAGGACTGAAAGAAACTCCTGATCCATTAATTCATAATGATTGAAAAATTGATATGCTCAACAAAACAAAAACCGCAATGAATGTCGTCGAATTGACAAATTAAAGGAATTGCAATTTTAAGTGTGTGACACAATTACCCCGCACTGCCCCGCAGGCTTTCTTCCAAGTTTCAATAAATTCCGCAACTCGAAGGAAAGGTATGCGAACACTTTATGATACCTATAGGAGAATTAAACAAAATACTTAGATACCACAGCATATTGCAACAGAAAACGTTCATGACGACACCCTAGAAGAAATAACTGGGCTAATGTACATTGTACAGACGCCAGCACATCAAGTTACTACAATCTGTCAAATTTCTTTAATAGATTTTCAACTTTATCTCTAAAGCGTAAGGTTCAAAGTTGATAGGGAAAATTTAACAGTTTCGGGTAGCTTGATGTGCTGGCGTCTGTACTGCATCATCGCAAAACGGCTACAATAAATAGTGATATTTAGCTTGCCTATTACAATGGAACGCCGCATTGCAAATGTCCCCCGGAGCGAAGCAATTTGCACAAAAAGCAAAGTTTTGTGCGATTGCCGCACCACTTGACTCTGATCCATGAGATGTACAGACGCCAGCACATCAAGCTTTCTTTAATTTCTTTAATAGATTTTCAACTTTATCGCTAAAGCATAAGGTTCACAGTTGATTGGGAAAATTTGACAGTTTCGGGTAGCTTGATGTGCTGGCGTCTGTAGTCTGTACTTGCAGATCATGCTTTGTTAATGCTTACTTTGTAATTTTATAGCTCTTATTGCTGAAAGGGTGTAAATGGCATGAACAGCACAGTGAGAACTGGGCACGTTGAACAAATCAAGTATAACAGCCGATATGTTCTGTAAAAATCTCACCGTGAAAACGTAGGTGAAGTTTTTTTTTATAAAATAGACCGTCTGTTATTCCATCTACGCTTAAAGGCTCCTACAAACAGGCGCGACACGCGATCAAATCGCGCGCTACGCAAAGGCACCGCTCGTTGCGCGACTTGCGGTGCCTTTGTGTCGGGCGCGATTTTATCGCGTGTCGCGCCTGTTTGAAAGAGCCTTAATGATGAGACTGGTTCACGCCGATAGTGTAAAGACCGATATCATACCATATATGTAGCATCTTAGCTAAACCTAGACCCCACTATCACTCTTAGAACTATGATAAAGCGTATATGGTTAGAAAATTTTCGGTCGAAAACTATCATCACAGATCTTGGCAAGTATAAACTTCAACTGGCTATGTGTGGTCTTGTCTCTGAACAGACCGTAGACCACACATCACTTCCCGTTAGTGTCGTAAGTGATGGCACTTTACCAGGAAGACAGAGAGCAGCTCCTCCTGCGTACTAATCAGATGTTAGTGCGGGCGCAAATCCGCCTGCCAACTTGTGATTATGGCAATGCTTAGGATATTTATCGTCTGCTTTAATGGTTATCTCTCCATCTATGGGGAGTCCCATGCTTTGTACGTTTATGGGTTCGTTTGAAGTAAGGTGTGTATAACTTGAATTGACTTGCTTTTATAACGTGGTCACTACTTTCACGTAGTAGCTGTGAATTTAACAGTCGAATCCCCGAAAAATGATGATGTTTTTTCAGCCAAAATACTCTTTAAAACCAGTGTATTATTTATTTATTAACCTTTGAAGGATATTGAACGAGAGACACAATAGAAGTTTTACTGTTATTAAGTCTGGGGCTGTTTAATGTTAAAGACTTATTAGAGAAAATACCTACATAAAGATAAAAGAGCATAAAGGTAGGTGCTACTATAGGACCTGCGACAGGAGATGGATGAGAGACGTAGTCAGTGTGAAAAACAGTATACAGGGAAACTTGAATTAGACTATAGTCACCTAAACAGGTACAGACGCCAGCACATCAAGCTACTACAATCTGTCAAATTTCTTTAATAAATTTTCAACTTTATCGCTGAAGCATAAGGTTCAAAGTTGATTGGCAAAATTTGACAGTTTCGGGTAGCATGATGTGCTGGCGTCTGTACATAATTATATCGGTT
Source organism: Luperina testacea (assembly GCA_927399505.1). Lineage (NCBI taxonomy): Eukaryota > Metazoa > Arthropoda > Insecta > Lepidoptera > Noctuidae > Luperina > Luperina testacea. The sequence goes on along the minus strand of OV656763.1, from coordinate 6,169,713 downwards.
TAAAAAAACCTACAAAGTTATACAAATTATATACGTATATAGAAACGTGTTGAAGATGTCATGAAACGTTGTCGAGCATGGTGATTTGTCTCTTTTTACGGGGGACTGGCACGACTGTACTTCAGATCTTTCTGGCCAAAAACTTCGCAACTTCCACGGCGTCGTTAGTGTCAGCGCAGAGGTGACTTTGACTGCATTTCGGGGATGTATGCATATTACTCTAGCGGTTTATTACTTTAGCTATCATGAGTTCTAAAATAACTCCCATATGATTGTGTCATATCCCGTCTTGTGAACCAAATTAGCCTTCAAGAATACCTTTACTTTCTGTTTTAAAATTGATTGCATTGCATATTTAAATCGTACACCGCCCGGGGTGAATCTATTTGTAGTTGTCACACTTAAATCTCAGTTTTAATTGCCTCGTACCAGCAATAAGTTATTGTAAACAGTTCAATTTCTAGGACGTTTAATGAATAGTCATAAATAGAATCTTGTGTTTCACAAGTGTATCTATCAGATATTTTGCATCCTCGCCCTCGTCTTCTCAAACATTAGCTATCGATCGCCATATATTCAATTTAGGCTTGATTTTAATTTTCAGGCGGCGTTCTTTCCACCTACCAACCCACACTGGGCCCGCGCGGTGAATTATGGATTTATGGCCCACTCCCTTTCACCGAGAGGAGGCCTGTGTCCCAGCAGTGGGAATATATAGCAGATTATGCTATTCTTTGCAAGCTTGACACAAAAACTCAAGCATGGCTTTTTCAAATCTTCTCACACAACAGTTAGAAAATAACTTGCTAATAGAAGTATGTGATATTCCACTCGACCCCAATACACTCCCTTTCAAATTAATAAAACATACCGCAGACCAATCTTGGCTGGCCGTACATTCGTCCATAGCGGACAAATCGCCCCCTAATGGTCGTGTCGTGATAGAGCAGTGTTACGTCACGCCAATCGACTGATAATACACCCGATTTATCGATTCATTTGCAACATAATCGAGTATAAACGTTTTGCCGATCGACCACTAATTTTGTTATCGTTGGCTCGATGTTGTGACATCTTTCAAATCGTTTGAAATGTATGTCTATTTCAATTAAGTATCGATTTATGTAAAGGAGTAAGTATTATATAGCATGCGATAGAGATTTTTTATATCTTGGGTTATTTTCTTACGATTTAATCCATACTCATATTATAAATTTCGAAAGTAACTCTGTCTGTAATCTGTATGTTACTTTTTCACGCCTAAACCATAGAACGGATTTCGATATAATTTGGCAAGGAGATAGATGGTATACTGGGAAAGGACATACTTATGCTACTTTTTGTTTCTGTAACACTTTCCCGTGGGATAATTTCCGACATCTACGGGGGCGAAGCCGCGGACAGAAGCTAGTCTTGTCCTACCTGGAATTTATGATAAACGTGGTAAGTATAAAATAATTACGCTGAACATACTAAACGAAATGTTGAAACATGTAGAATTCCAAGACTGTCGCAGAACGCAATTCTAATTCTTATTCAAATCGCGTCTTAAACACGGCAAACAAATTCCGTCCCCAACCAAATCTGTAACAATAAAGCATCCGAAATAAATTACTCGGTACATTAGATCAAATTATAAATAAAACTTAAATCGTACCTGAACCTGAGAACCGAGATTAAATCCGAGGGGCAGAAGAAAGTTCCCCTGCTCTCTTTCTGGTCCTTCGGGACGTGGCCACCATGCGCCCCACAGCGCCACACTGATCAAAGCTAACAAGATTTATAACCAAGACGATATAATATAAACCAAATGTACGGAAGAGCTGGCCGGACTAAAACCGTGAAATTCAGAACGAGTTAAAATTGGGCTTCAAATGAAACGCTTTGAAATTTGTAGACATATAGTAATAAAATTATTCGTTGAACGTTAGTCTGGTGGGATGTTACAATTTGTTGGTTTCCTATGTTTTGTGTGAGATTAACGACCGTGTCATTGGTGCTAAGGTTGACAGAGAAATATTTCGTTAGGATAGCGTTAAACTTAAATTCGTACTTTGTTGGTCTATAGGTATTCTGTTTACCACATCAAAGTTTTATTCTCCATTGACTCATGACCAATCAATCAACTCAACCTATCGCAGTCCACAGCTGGCCATAGACCTCTCCCAGGCTGCGCCACAACGCTGTCCTCCGCCTTCCGCATCCAGTCCGTCCCAGCCACCTTCCTAAGGTCGTCGGTCCATCTAGCTGCAGGGCGTCCCACGCTACGCTTGCCGATACGCGGAATCGGGAATCGCTTATGATACCAGCAGAATTCCTTATTAATGTAATCTTAACATGTTGGCATACAGGGATCCGCAATTCTCTAAGGTCTTCACCCTTTCAGCAAAGATTTTAAGATTCTCTTCGTGATTATTTGTGGCTTTATAGTATCTTTTGTGATGTTAGTCGAAGGTTAAGAGTATGTTCAATTCAAAGACATTCCATAAAATTGTTCCCTTACTTTATATCACTTCACAAGCGCCACATTCTCAAGAATTTTTATTAAAAATTCTTCAAAGTTGCAACGGAATAAAATCTGGTGGAAAATGCGAAATTGTTTTAGATGTGCATGGGATTAAAACTGCTTTATACTCTATAATAAATTTACCAAAGTAATGCCATTATGAGCAGAAGTGGAATAGAAAGTGTTCACGAAGACGCTATAAATAATTTGCGAGGCGACGCCACAAACCCCATAGTATTTATTAAACTATGGCCAAGTTTGAGTGGAGTCGATGAAAGGAGGTTTAAAACAAAACCCCTTGTGAAAGGAAACTTAATATGCTGTGATCCCAATATACCCTTCCCGAGCTTCTATTATATTTTCAAGAGCGTTTTTGCACCGTCTTTGTTATAGATTTTGTGGCCCAAAATTTTTATGTCCATTGGTATTTTGTGCGTTTTACCTTTCACTATGTGTAATATACTGTACGTGGATGAGTAGATATTGTATGGTCAGGGGAAATCATTGTTTCTAGTTGGGTGTCAATTAAATGGTTAGCATAGTATTGTTATTTCTGTGAGCAGAAAAATATAATCGGTGAGCAGAAATAGCTAATTGGTCAGCAACTCATGGTCAGCAAACATTTCAAAATCAATCAGCAATTTATGTCATTCTGGATGGCTGTAATTATTTTTGTACAGCATAAGGTGGTCGATAATAATAACGACAAACGCACATATAAACTTTTATTAGTGGAGAACGTGCTGATATTAGAACAAAAATGAGTGACTACGAAAAGAAAGAACTTCACTCGATCTTGCATCCAATGTCGACGGAGCCCCGCTTCGCGGGGCTCCTATTTCTGTGAAAAGGGTTTAAAGTAACCTAACAAAACCGAACCTCGGGGTGGGAACATCATATGAACATTATACATTTTGATCAACAGCGCAAATGTTGTTATCGCAAATAAATATTCGATGAAATGAAAATTATGTTACCTTTTCACGCCTAATCCACAAAATCTTGCCGCTCAAGTAGTTATTTTGCGGACTGAATGTTTATTATGCAGACTCATGTTATTGTTGGCTGCCTATGTATGATTTAATTTTTGACCATTATCAAAATTAGTTGCGGAACAAGAATTGCTGCCTGATTTTTTTTATTGCAATCAAAATCTTTGTATGCTGACCAAATTATTTAAATGCTGCTTTTGGGTGGCTCGCCAAATTTTATAATTGCTGACCCATTTAATTACATTTCTTTCTAGTTTTATCCGATTTGGCGGATATGTTCGATAAGGCTAACTAATCCCGCCTTTGCTTCGCACGGTTTTTGTGACTTGACAAAACATGAAGATTTCTTTATTACATCTAAGTTAAATATTAATATGTTATACAAAAAAACCTTCGAAATAAATTCTCTAAATGTTGTTGAAAATCTCATCAAAATCCGTTGCGTAGTTTAGATAAGAATAACGCGGTCACTCAGACATGAAAAATGACTTCATTTCATAATAGGTATTTGTATAGAAGATGAAGAATACTCGATTTCATTAAATTTCTGTGTCAATGGTAATATAATTTGTACAGACGCCAGCACATCAAGCTACTACAATCTGTCAAATTTCTTTAATAGATTTTCAACTTTGTCGCTAAAGAATAAGGTTCAAAGTTGATTGGGAAATTTTGACAGTTTCGGGTAGCTTGTTGTGCTGGCGTCTGTACTATAAATATTCAATATTAATACCATGTATAAAATCACAGCCCACAATTGTTTTCAAAACATCGGGCGGCGCTTGAAATGAGATTAGCATAACAGTTACTCGGAAGCAAAGTTTTGACTCGAAGTTAGTAACAATCATAGCTTAATTTGTAGACCATGTCAACTGCATTGTCGGTGCATAATTAGCAATTGTAATTCAGCAGATAGTAACATGATTGATCCATGTCGCGACTTGTTTCGAGATTCCCATTCCCTTAGCTATAACTGCACATTGGGAATTCCACGTAATGAATCTATCTTGCATAGTTTAAACCTCAAGAGGCGAACCGCAAAAGTATAATAACCTTATCGATAATTATATTTTCTAGCCGTTGTTTGTATTTGTATGTATTTTTGTATTTTAATAGTTTGTGAGTCTATTTAGTATGAAAAGTTTGACCCAGTGTATATATTATATATGTATTTATCCTCTTTAATAAAACACCCTCGTTTATAGATATTCTAGTTTTCGTTCAACATTTTCTTGAATACGAAGATTACTTACACAGACTTGTTTGCCCAGATAGATTTGTTTTTCTTTTTCAAATATTTCAGTTTAGCAAGCAGATTGTTTCCAAATAGAAGAAATAAACTTCATAGCATTGTCGGAAAATGTGAGACCCCCCGAGGGAAATCAGAATAACTGCGTAACAACGAGTGGCTATCGGTCTGTCGTAAATCACGAAACCTAAACGTAGGTTTGAAATGGAGTCCAAAAACATTCGCGTCATCATATGAGTGAAACTTTAATAGAAATGATAATAGAAAACAATAAATTGCAAACATGGTGCATATCCAAAACCGTTTAGCACGTAATATGTAGGGCAGAACCCCCTGATCGCTGACGCATCGGAAAAGGTGTTTGGAACAATCAATAACACGACCACTCTCGTAGACCCCTCCTTGAAACTCAGCTTTTAATAATAAATTGAGCACTTGAGGGGATCGTGAGGAGTATCGGAGACCTCCTTGGTCTGGTCCTCAGCCAGTTCTCGCACGTCACTTGCTATAATCCGGTCAATAACATAAATTTCTAGGAGGCACGCTTCTCTATTGGATTTGTCGTTGGCGGCGAGCCGTTGAACCCCGCTCATAACCTATTCGTGTAAGGAACTATCGAAAATAAAATTTGTGGAAAGCTGCAGGGAAATTTGTAGGCTAAATTGGGGAGATTTATTGGTTCGGTAACATTTTCATTTTGTAGAGCATATTTGCATTCCTTCATGAACGACGTAGTTATTGTTAATAGATCAATCAATAGTCGCTTCTCAATTGTCGTCACAGTAGTTACGCAAATCTTTCACGTGGACACAGCATGTGATCGTTAATAAAATCGACGTGTCGTGTGTTCATGTTTATGTGCCCTTGTTGTTATGTGTGGGCCATCGATTTATTGAACGATTGTTTCGTAATTACTATTGATAGTGATTTCAATAATTACACGGTTGGACATTAAACATTGGGTGCCTGCAAGGTTTATTATTCAACAGGTTCCTTGTTACTGGTACAAGTTAAAATTGTTCCAAAAAGACTCACAAAGAATAGCAGACATATACGCTCAGATAGGCTCATCAAGTCACCGAGTAAGATGCATGTTTTACAAAGACGTTTGTCAGTTCCACCAAGTTTCCACATTCAAGGTTTTGGCAAATTGTATGCACTGGAGAAATGTACAAGGAACATTTCAACACGTCACAGGAACTCATGCAAAGCACCTCACTCGCTGTGAGCGTTTTGTCTAGACGAATGTTCAACATAAATGTTAGATATTTTGTTTCCGTCTCGAGCGAACTTCTCGCCTCTCCCGAGTCTTGCCTTTCAGTACAAAACTTCGCAGACCGCCATGACGAATTTCCAATTAAATGTTTCTTCGCAAATCTAAAGAGGTTTTTAGAGAAGTTTAACGCGCAGGTTCGCATTCCCCGAAGCAATATCTGTTTCTTTCACTCCTACATGCGAATTGTTATAGCTTCCTTGACATCGCCCGTTAACGGCACATGTGTGGCTTAATTACGTCCATATATCAATACGCATATTTAGTAAGACAGTGTACGAGATCGGCGTCCCATCCGACGCCCGGTTGCCATAAAAGGATCGTCAACATTTTTCTTCGACGGGAGAAAGTTTTTGCATGCGCGCCGCCCGGCGACTCGGGTCTCGGTCATCCCTGGCCTTTTAAAATATTTGCATTTCTTTTGCATACACCGTTCTTATAGGTTTTAAAGATTCTTTACCCAGGTGGGTATAGTTTGCGCATTGTCTAGCATACTAATATGAGGATCGATAAAAAAGCTTTTATTAGTTCAGTGGGAATTCTTAGAGACGAATTCTTTCGAATAAGCGCTTTGGATGCTAGCCAAAGATAATAGTCGGATTAATGGACAGAAGAGACATAGACCACATTGTTTTTACAAGATGTTTTTTTTTGTTATTGGCCTTCAAAAGTTTAGCAGAGACAAATAGTGATAGGGTGCAATCATGAATGTTGAAGTTAAAGTTTATATAAAATTTAGAATATAAATTTAGGTATCTATACGTATTGTACTTATATTTATTTATTATTTTGTTTTTTTTTTCTTATCGCATGCTGCACCGGTTGACGTCACCATGTCCACTTCAGCTGTCGCTGAAAATCAGCGCTGCTGCTCTGTCTCGTATAGGGTCTTAGCATTATGCTGAGCGAAGGCCGTTTTGCGTAGATGTGACGCATATTATCTCCCAACTTGTTCTTTTTTTGTGTGTTCTTTCTCGGCGTCAAGTTTACCGCAAACACCCTCAAATAAACGTATTTATTTAACCAACATTTTCAATGTTACTCACTACATGTATAAAATAATATGAACGTTTTATCAGTGAACAAACAAAACGAATTCCAAAAAATACTCAAATATTTTTGTAAGCCTTTAGGCACAATGTGTCTGAAACGCTTATTTCAGATCAACCCTAGGTCACTCTGTCTTTTATCTTACCCACATCACATTTCAGGTCTTCCCAGGATCGGCTCGGTGTACACGACAGTACTTACCTACTATAATAATATCACATAGTCTACAAAGTGAAGATTCGTTACCCGTCGCCCGTGTCACATCCCTACCTGCGACGGGGACAATTAAAATTCAGCCATTGTAGCCCGACACGTATTGTCTCCTCCCTTTATATCTGTGACGTCATAACATCGCCCCTCACTATAGTACGGTATAATTAAACCCTCTTTAATATAACTGGCATTACCTCGGCGTTGATTGGATTTTAAGGAGTTAAGGAAAAAGCGATTGAAATTGAATGGGTTCTAGAAAATATAGGCCTTGAAAAGATAAGGATTTTCAGGATAATTAATTCGGGGTCCACGTTCAGTGAATCGGGAATTAATTTCGGGAAGTATTTGGGTTGTTTTATTCTTTTAATTTGGGCCGAGCCTCTTCTCTAGTTCGAACTTAACAGGAAAATTCTCAAGAGTCTTGAACTTGTCAAAATCAATCTGCCTAGCATTTTCCCAAGTAGGTAGGGGACGGCTTCCAGTCTAACCGGATGCAGCTGAATACCAGTACTTTACATGGAGCGACTGCCTATCTGACCTTTATAACCCAGTAACTGAGTAACGCGATACCACTTGTTAAGACTGGTTGTCAGACTTTTTTGAGCTTCTGATTATCCGTAACGACTGTCAAAGATGGAATGACAGCTGGGACCAACGGCTTAGCGTGCTTTCCGAGGCACGGGTCTCGATATGTTATAGATAGTCCCTCATCCGCGAACAGACTGTGGCAAGAGATCGACCCTTGTGGCTGTAATTATTTAGCCACGAGCCCCTTTCTTTCAGCGGGATTGTCCGAAAGGGTTACCGCTGGCCCGGAACATAAAGGGCTAAGGAAGGAACACGGGTGGGTTTTAGTCAGTAAGAGTCTGACACTCCCTTCCGCTCCACCCAGAGCGGGAGGGGTCATTTGATGATTTCCCATCCTGAAAAAAAAGCCCCTTTCTTTTCCCAGCTGCAAACGAGATGTAATCCAGTAAAAGTCGTTCACTTGTCATGCCATCACTATTGATGACGCTCTTCCTTCCTGATAGCATACTCAGCCAGGCCTCCTTTCTTCGAGAGGGAGTGGGCTGTCTACCACGCGGGCCCAATGCGGGTTTGTAGATGTCACATGTCTTCGAATTTTTGGTTCTAGGACATGCCGGTTTCCTCGCAATGTTTTCCTTCACCGTTACTTACAACTCGTAAAGTTACGGCCGTTACAACAGCCGGTCGATTCTGTAAAAATCTCACCGTGAAAACTTAAGTGAAGTGAGTTTGTTTTTGCTAGGAATTAACACTATTGACAGCTCACTCCACGCTCACTTCACCTAAGTGTTCACGGTGAGATGGTTACAGAATCGCACTGTAGGACCACCATTGCTCCTAAGTAACTTTTAGCTTCTCACAAATGAGTCAGTATAAAACGTTTAGTTGCCACCCCATTACAATTGATGACGGTCTTCCTTCCTGATACACATAACCATAACTCCACACCTATCAACAAACCACATTACAGTTAAACTGAACAATTCAATAAACTCAAGATAACTGACAAAGTCAACGTCCTTCGTAACAGCAAGTTTTATAGCATTTCCCGTAAACGAAGTAAAAGTGGACTGTCAGTAATTACTAACGCGCTTATCATGCAGTGTAGCTTAGATAATTGCTCTATACTCGTATGTAGGTCGGTTGTTGTTTTATTGTTGTTTAACGAGTCAATTGCATCGACCCATTTCGTCAGGAAAGACTGAATGAGGGGTTACGTCGATTGCATTCTGATAACAATCATAGTTTTATGGTTCTTAATTTAAATTCGTGAAGATTTGCTTCTGAAGATGACAGTTACACTCATAGATATAAAAAAGAAGTTTTTTTTTATATTGTTACATTACAATTAAAGAAAATTTCATAACCGAAAATAGACAATCTGAAAAGTCTCATATTTTCTTCTTTCTTATCTATCACTAGCGCCCATACTTCGCACGGTTTTTACTCCTCGAAAGAACATCGAGACTTCTTTAACATCTGTATTTATAATATTAATGTATTATACACATAAACCTTGCGGAATAAATTCTTTAAATAAAGGTGAAAATTGCATCCAATCTCAGGGCTGTTACTAAGAAATTCCCAATGGAAAAACACTTCAATAGCAGTTTGTGCGACCCACGAATGGAACCCAGGACCCCACGCTCAGCAGTCGCGCTTGCGACCACGAGACCAACGGGGCAGCAATAAGTTTATTACAATGTTAACATATCAATAAATGATAGAAACAGTTTGAATTACCACCTAATAAATTCCAAATGATACATTAGTATCGAGCTAGATTCATTTTCATTAAGAACCCTGAGGCAAAGCCGATAAATTTCAATAAGTTCAATGACTGCTGTAGAATGCTAAGACACATTAGATTAGGTAAGTTAGTTTTAAAACACGGTGCTGCACTAATTGTCGGTGAAGTGATGTATAGTGAGTGATCGCCTGATCGGTAACTCGTCGCCTGCAGGCGCTATTATTCCCACGAGATATACTACTGGTAGCGGAGCCCGGAGGGTTTTTTAGCAAGCCTTATATGCAGGGCGAAAAATTTATGAAATGTAAAATTATTAGTATTAACTTTTGGATACTTTTGTGAATCAATGAAATTTTGTCATATTTGCCAAAAGGATCCATCTACCCGTCAGATATTTATATATTTACTAGCTGACCGGCCACGCGATGCTGTGGCTAAGGTTTTTGTGCAATAAATTAATATTGCGATTATAAATGGAGATGTGAGCTATCCTATCTTTCAAGTTGGATCAAACTGCACACGGTGTACAAATTTGATTAAAATCGGTTAAGTGGTTTAGGAGTCTATCAGGATTATCAGGATATGTAACACTATTGCACAGAATAACTTTAATTCGCCCTAAGTTACAAATTTTGAAACGTTATACAATAACATTAGTGGTAACGGAACGAAATTCATTTAATTTTCAAGTCTCTGATCCCATCAAATCAATTTAATTAAATCGGTCCGAGGTTGCTATGTATTATGTTAACGACTCTAAAACCCGTACCCAGTCCTAGCTGCTATTTTCAGTTAACGCAAACAGTTACGAAAGCAGACGATCCAAAACAAAGCAACACAAACAAGATTGTTAACATATTCCGTATCATTACACGAACAATATCCCTAAACTGTAACCCAACATTGTTTGAAAACTGTACGGCGCAGAAATTAGGCAGACGCCTCGTGTGCGGCTAAAAACCGCAAGTCTCGATACGGAAGCGTACGCTTAAATGATGGAGGCGTCTCGACGGGGTCGTCGATCTCATACGTCATAAATCTAAGGTGCGATCCACACGCGGTGACGTGCGATCAAAATCGCGGGTGAACGAATTTCACGTTTATCGGGGTCGATGAGCCACGATATGTTTCCGCTGTGAAGTCAAAGAATGTGAAGTGTAATCGGATAGTGTAAACTGACTGTAGTCACTGTTGTGATAGAAAATTAAGGGACCGATGAAGAGTATTTCAGGAAAAAAAAATGTTGGTGTGATAAGTGAAAAGCTGTTGCGATTACTTGCGATGTATACCTGGAAGTTCATTACCGTTAGGGGTTTTGTATCTAGCTGTAGCATTTACATATAAATTCAATTACAGATATTCTATTTCACGAAGTCCGTTCGTCTTTGATTGTAGTAGTGACGTATCCCGACAAGCGCGCTCCCACAGTGGCTGCCCCTTGCTGCCGTCGCTTGAGGCTATTTCCGCGAATGTGTACAGTTTTACTTCACCCATTGTTGAGTCTCTGTTGATCACAATGTGCATGTGCACGCTTGATAACATTCATAGCCAAACGGACTTCGTGACATAGAACATCTGTATCATAATCTTCATTCTCTCACCCGTAATGAATACTTCTTCCTTACTCTTCCATACTTCTATATTAGTCGTCATCTTGGTATTCACGCCTTTTCTAGCCATATCATCTTTCACATTGTCCATCCTTCGTTTCTTCGCTCTTCCCTCACTTATAGCGTAGGGGAATAATGAATTAGGTATGAAATCAATAAGTTCTTTAAATAGAGTGCATCGTGAAACATGTCACACGGGCTAAAAAAATCATAGGAAAAAGCAACACAATCGTTTCGCGAATAAGCCTTCAAAATCGCTTGTAGCTCAATGTGGCAACTGCCTAACACACACGGCGGATGCAAGATGATAAATAGAACCCGAGTGTATCCATACCCATGTGTTTACTGCATATTGATAGCTCCTGAATAATTAGGCAGCCGACTAATTATCGCGGCAATACGAGACTATATATAATGCATGATTGCATGCTTATGAATTAATTACATAGTATAAAATCACGCCTGTATACCCAAAACGGCCTAACCCTACCGTAGGTTTTCTTTCTTTCATTCTTTCTTTCTTTCTATAGTACACCCACATTTCGCCAGTTATGTTTACATCCCATGTTATAGGGGGCGATTCTAGTGCCATTAACCAAGCACAAATTTAGATTCAGGGCTATTACTGAGAAATTCCAGATGGAAACACCCAATATCCCTTTGCCTGACCCGTGAATCGACGTCATGCTTACTTACTTGTATTTTATTACCTACATACTAGATTCTGCCCGCGTCTTCGTCCGCGTGAAATTTCTTATTCTCCCGACCTACCCCGTCGCGTCGCATCTCCTGCCCGCGCCAGTACTTCGTTTTCACGTAACGTTCTTTCTGACTTTTTTATTTTTGTTCGGTTACTTAGTGTCCTAGCGTGATTTTATATATAACATCACGCTAGGACCCTAAGGAGGCTATAGCCTAATAACCTTCTTCAAGAATTGGGCTATCAAATGAAAAATATTTTTTCAAATCCAACTGGTAGTTCCGCAGATTACCCCCTACATACAAACTTACAGACAAACAAATTTTATCTCTTTATAATATTAGTATACTAGACTAGCGGCCCGCCCCAGCTTCGCATGGGTGCAATTTTTTTTTCGAATTTCCAATATTTTCTTTCATAATAATATAAACCTTGTGCTGGCAATACCCAATACAACAAGAATTATCCAATTTGGTGCAGTCATTCGGAAGTTATGCGCATACAGACATTTCGGCGACTTTGTTTTATAATAAGTAAGGATAAAGGCTCCTACAAACAGGCGCGACACGCGATATAATCGCGCGCGACACAAAGGCACCGCTCGTTGCGCGACTTGCGGTGCCTTAAGGAAGACGTTGTTGGGCGTGAGATCAGAAATTGGATACTGATAAAAGTAATGGAGTAGACTGTAGAATTTTAAGTAGTTAAAAAAAACAATGTTTGGGGAACTAATTATGACATTTACTCAATTATGTTTGGAAAGTAGTGTTCTAATTAGGCACAGATGTGACAGTGATGCCGTCCTTAACATTTTGCTCCGGGATAATAATTCCGTTTTATTTAGAAGTTCGAAGTAATCTTGACTTCTACCATCTGCTTAGCCTTTTCTCAACTATACTGGAGTCGGCTTCCAGTCTAACCGGATGTAGTACCAGTATTTTACATGGAGCGACTGCCTATCTGACTTTCACAACCCAGTTCGTGGGTAATACAATACCCCTTGGTAAGACTGGTTGTCAGAGTATCGGGCTTAACGACTGTCAAAGGTCTAAGAATGACAGCCGGGACCAACGGCTTAACGTGCTTTCCGAGGCACGGGGGTCTCGGTATGTAAAGATGGTCACCAATCCACAGACCGACCGCGGCAAGCGTAGCTTAACCTGATCGATCAACCCGTGCGGCTGTTAATACTTAGCCACGAGCCTTCGAAGTTATCTTGACTTATAAATACGAATATCAAGAAGCTTGCCAACTCCCGAAGTAAATAATATCAATATTCTGCTTAGATCTCAACTTCCACCACACAACGAATATTCGATTCTCTATTCAAACTATTCTATAGGAAAGCTTAATAAATCATAGAAAACACTTTTTCTGATCAGCCAGTCGTATTTGTAAGTACAGTTTGTTCTCGTCCTGCGTCAAAGTGCCATCGATTTTCTGCTTCCTGGCTTCACTCCAATCTCTTTCCTTTGCCTAATATATTTGTGAATAAAACTGCGCGGTATTGCGTAACAAGATGGTTGCGGTCATGGGATGTGCCCAGCCATGAACTTTTAGGCTAAATTAATGTAGTGTTTTAGGGAAATAATGATTGATGCTCTGAAATCTAGGCTGTATATCGGAAGCAATTTTTCGCAATTTCAATTTTACTAAGTGAAAAATATATGACAACGTGAGAAGCTAAATTTCCTTTTAATTTATATAAAGAAAATTTCTCAAATGGCGTCGGATTAACAAGCTTTTAAATAAACTCGACACCCTTGTCGTACAAAATGGAACACATTATCAACCGGCTTTTCCCTCGTTTTACACGCAATAAAAAACTAGATAAATGAAGGTGCTATGTGCTAATAAAAACGTACGATTTATTTCATAGAAACGTGAGGAGGAGTAAGAAACAAAGCGGAAAGTTTGGGAGACTGCGGTCAAACCATGGCCCTCTTGGGACAATAGTTTCCCGGAAGTTTCCGATCGCATCGAACTCACCTTCAGTCAGGTCTGGATGGTAGCGGGCAGCGACTGATGGGAAGCTGGAAAAAGAGATTCGCATGTTGGTTTTTAATGACATTCAAGGTCAATGTGATGCTTTGGCTTATTAATACAATCAGCCTATAATGTTCCCACTGCTGGGACACGTCTTCGAGAGGGAGTGGGCTGTAATCCACCACGCGGATCTTCGAATTTTTGGTTTTAAAGCATGGCGGTTTCTTCAAGATGTTTTCCCGGTTTTGAGAGCAGTGGTGATGAACTAATTTACAAAAAGTAAAGCGCCTGTCTGGGTTCGAACCTACGACCTACACAACTCGTAAGTCGGGCTTTGGCTTACCTAGGTATGCCTTCTGATTAACGCAAAACGCACGAAAAAATCAAATTAGAAACATAAACATCATGCATGAATTTATATTCATTAATTGGGTCGGTAGTCGCGTGTTTTGGGCACAAACCTGTTCAAACTTACGAGCCAGATGCATTTACATCTTTCACCCATTTTCTTCGCACTTACCAGAGCGTATGAACCTTTAGGTATTTTATGCCTAAAATGATTAAATCTCAGTCTAAGTGCGCTCTCCGCTGTCGCCTCATCTTCCCATACAACCGAAGGCCTAGATCGACGATTCGATACGGCCCTGATGTAACTTCGCAATAAAAGTCTGAAATAAGTTGGAGTAGTACGTCCGGCACGGCTACGATACACATTTATTTTGTTTGAATATTTCACCGCAACCGCCCGTTTAAATTTATTTAGTCTGGCAACTTCATTTGCCAAATTAAAAACCTTGTAATTTTGTGAAAGACCTTGTTTGTTGTGTGCTTGAATTAAATTTGTAAACGCGCACAATTTTTTAAAACATGCAAATTGTGATAGTATTGTAGCTGTTGTAACCACAACTAGTGATTATTTTAACTTTTAATCTAAATTACTGTTTAAACTTCAAAAAGTGTTGTAAACGGCTGTTAATAAATTCACATATTATGTACCAAAATTAAAATTCTGCCTAGAAATTAAACATCCTTCAAACCTTTCAACGAATGCTGAACCCTAAATCCCCCAATTCCTTATAATAATCTCCAACATAACTTACGTATCAGCATACCATTACTCGAATGTCCCCCGAGACTTGGGGGCAACTCGGCAAGAGGCTGTTGGTTTTTAATTTTCAAGTCCCATCTTGAACTGGAGTCCCATCTTGGTCTCGGGAGTAAACTCGTCGACCATGACCGGAGACGCGCAAAGGAAAATTTACAGGTATTCAATATTGTAAACTCAAATAATATGTGTACATTGCAAACGAGATTATGTTTTAAAACCATTGTGAGTTTTGCTAAAATCTAAAATTAAATAGGTATAACAAGTCGGGTTATTACTACGGTTACTAGGACCGACTCAGAGGACCGATGACCTGTTGAAGGCCGAAGCAATCTGCAGGATGCACGAAGCACAGATCAGCGGGGTAATTACGTAACATATTAACAGTAACAATGAATCTGACAACCAGTCTTACCAAGGGGTATCGTATTACCCAGTAACTGGGTTGTGAAGGTCAGATAAGCAGTCGCTACATTTAAAATACTGGTATTCAGCTGCATCCGGTTAGACTGGAAGCCGACCCCAACTTAGTTGGGAAAAGGCTAGGCAGATGATGATGACGACTAACAGTCACAATGACTTTCATTTCGACAGTTCAACAACATTCATTGCGTTATTTACGTTGTTGAGCAGTCAAATTTTTCGAACATATGAAGCCATGGATTAGCAATTTCCTTCAAAATGATTCAGATTGTGATTGGTAGTATGTTACGTAATCAGGTCGCGATAGAGGTGGAGGTGCTTACAGCTGAAATGATGATGAATAAGTCACTCTAAAAAACATTGGAATAGTGGAAGACTATAGACGTGAAAACAATAGGATATTGTTGTGACGTCATGATATTTTTTATTCTTCATCAAATTATTCATCTAAGGAAATCAATAGTTTAACTTAGAGCTAGCGCGCTGCATGATTTTGGGTGACCAATTCACCCATATTCAACGGACATTAAAAACATCAATATCAATAAAAGCATTGAATAATAACTACAGACGCGCGTCAGACAATCGTAAACGTAGTTCAATCGTATGAACTCAGCCTTATTTAGTACAATGGAAACATTTAACATATTGTGTTCCTTTTAAGTGTTGTCACATAAATCAGTTTCCCTTTGTAATTTTTTAATTTTCCTGTATAATTTTTTAATTAAAAATATTTTTTGTTTGCAGGTAATTTATACTTTTATTACTTGGCGATTCAAGCTGGTAAGCGAGATTTGATATTTATTTAGTATTTACAGACAACGAGTAAACCATTTATTTGTAGGTATTAAACGATAAAGAAATATTACAGGTCTATTGAATCAGTTTTATAAATTGTTCAAAGACCATCATCCGCCTAGCCTTTTCCCAACTGTGTTGGGGTCGGCTTCCAGTCTAACCGGATGCAGTCGAGTACCAGTATTTTACATGAAGTGACTGCCTATCTGACCTCCACAACCCAGTTACTGGGTAATACGAAACCCCTTGGTAAGACTGGTTGTCAGACTTTCGGGCTTCTGACAACCCGTATCAACATACAATTTTGACGTTAAAACATCTCTTTAACTTTAAGCAGCATTAATAAATAAGCTCGACTGATTCGTGGTGCAAACGGACCTCTCTGGTTTGCATTCGACGGGACCCATCACTTTGTCACATTATCATAATCTGCGTCATTAGTGCCAAACTACCAACTTACCCGTGCTAATCCAAGGCGACAACCGTCCGTAAAGTTTACCGTAACAACATTAACAGTAGCTAACTGAAACAGTTAACTTGTTAGGGCCTTGGCATATTGATTTTATCTTAAAACTTGACTAGCTTCTGTCCGCGACTTTGTCCTTCTGAAATTTCGGCCCTGACCCACCGCGTCACATAGCATCGCCCGCGCTACTTCTTCGTTTTCGCTAGTGTTCTTGTTCATTTTTTTTTTCTTTTTGCGTGGCTCCTAAGGATCGTAGCGTGATGTTAAATAGCCCATGACCTTCTTTATGAATGAGGGTTTTCATGAAAATTCACCACTTAGTCAAGAGGTCTTCCGTTTCACAATGAATATAACAATAAGAGACAATGAACATAAAATATATAATGACGTTCATCATTTGTTTCATTCATTCGTTCATCATTCAGTTACGACTGAAGAAAACAGGTGTTTTGACAATTTTGATAGGCCTGGACCTTACGTCGCAGTGCTGCCACCTAGTGAACGTCATTTCAGAAAACCCTCAAGAGGCTATCAAATGCAATAATAGTTTTTCAAATCCAATTGGTAGTTCAAGAGATTAGCGCGTTGAAATAAAAATACAAATTATTTAGCTTTGTTAACTGTAACAGTTAACTTGTTAGAGCCTTGGCATATTGATTTTATCTTAAAATACGAGAGCTTGTAACGTCTTCCCGGCTCGGAGTGACTGTCATTGGATTGTCGCCGAGTCTCCGACTTATGTAACATGACAACAAACTGAGATGAGGGCACCCCGGGAGATCTGAGGGCCTAAAAAGGCCACTTTGGCAGAATCATAAAAGGATAACATTATGAATCATAATATGGCGAAGACAGTCCGTGTTTTTCGTTTTTCGCTGCACTACGTAGGTATAATCAAAGAGATTGGGATTGGACTTGGATTGATTGGTATATTTTAGCACAGACAAAAAAAATAACTGAACAATCCTTCACCAATGGGATTTGATACGATTAACTGTCCATTATGATTCAATGTTATCCTTTTATGCCAAAATGGCCTTTTTAGGCCCCCAGTTTTGAGCGAAATAAAATGAATTGTGACTTTCCAGCTATAATAATATTTTTGAATGGCGTCTACTTTTCGCAAACATTTTTAAGCCGTACCAATGTTGGGGCGTAACTCCCAACAGTGAAAATGTTATGGATTTGTTATATAGGTAAACTTGTAAGGTACGTTATGTTATGTTATGTAAATGAATAGACGAATGATTTCCTTTGATGGATTTATTGCTACTGAATATAATTACACAATTGTTCTACTTAAATGCTATGTTGAAGGAATGCACAGATAAACAATATTGATGTGCATAAATAAATGTGCGACGTACAAACTACCACAAAGGTCAATGTACAGCGTAGCTCGTACAACCAAGATAGTTTGAACTCACAGAAAAAAAAAATGGGTAAGTATTCCTGTGCATCCAAGGAATACCTACTCTCTCTGTGAGTTTACTGTAAGTTCCAACATCACCAATAATTAAACAGCATTAACTCTATAATTTAAAATTATGTTAGTATTAAAATTATGTATGTCAACAAACTTGCTTGTCTTTCTACATTGAGATCTAAAGAAATATTGAACGCACTCGAAAGACACATGCATGACACAGAGAATACAACTGTTTATCTTGACATTGACACAGTTTGCAATAATACACCATGTCACATGTGCCATTGTCCAAGTCAGGCTATCTGTTACAGACATTGTAGCTATGTTTACAAGTTTACGGTTACTTTTACAGTTGCCACGTGTAGAAGTAGTCGAAAAGGTTGTTTTGTAAACGCGACCCAATGATAACATAGTTATTTTTAGGGTTTCGTACCAAAATGGTAAAACGGAACCCTTATGGTGAGACTCAGTCTGTCTGTCACAGCTGGATATCTCAAGAACTACTAAAGGCTCCTTCAAACAGGCGCGACACGCGATAAAATCGCGCGCAACACAAAGGCACCGCAAGTCGCGCAACGGGCGGTGCGTTTGTGTCACGCGCGATTCTTAATGCTATCAACTTAAAATTTGGAATAATTTTAGATGACGTTTGCCTAACTATTTTGCAAATAAGAAAGAAGTAAAAACATATGTATATTTTTGCAACAGGGCCTGAAAGGGGGTCTGAAAAATTTGAAGTGGGGCTACTAGGGCATGTGGGGTATCATATGAAAGAGCGCAGTTTGCACATTCTCAAACATTTTTTCTCTTTTTAGGCCGCATAGTTTTCGACTTTATGAAAAATGTAAAAAAAAAATACCGTTCCCCCCCTTATCTCCGAAGTTTGCAAAGAGAAAAATCTGAAATTATTCTATGTAATAGAAGTTTATGTAAAGATTACAGGATGATTTTTAGGAATAATTATAATTACTGAACATACGTGATAAACCGTGGTTTAATTGATTCCTCCCAGTATCTTGACAGCTCGTAGAGAGCTTCACATTTGGTGGATCACCCACAATCCCTATCCACGATACTAAACCTCTCCCCCCCATACCCAACTTTATTATATTAATATATTAATTGTATGGAATGCCGTGCTGCCGTAATGCCGTAGGTCTAAAATTATTTCTTATTTAAAAAAAGATAAATGGAAATTGTTTCTATGGAAAATTTAAAATCGGTCTAATTTAGCTTTACCACTATTTTTCGAAAATATTCTTAACTAACGTTTTAGACATTTGTATCCTGCTTATGCGTATGAAGTTTCATTAAAATCGGTTCATTCATTTCGAAAAACAAGAGCTTGAAAGTTTGTATGAAATGCCGTACGTTGTAAACGCTCTTAAAAAGAGTAGTCAATTCCTAACCGACTAAGATAGTAGTTAAGTGAAATGTTAGTCCCATAGTCACCAATTTATCCTGCAGATACATCCTATCTGAAATCTAGAATAGGCCGTACATAAATCTAAAGTAGGTACCCACACACATAAGTAGCTCTTTTTATTCGGGTCAAGCGCCATTTTAGGCAGTTTTCTTTTATGATATGTTCTTTCAACGTATAGTATGGGCGAAATATTTCGCTGACGATTTTTGATTGTAGTATTATTTCTTTCATGTTTGATTAAAGTCTTTTGACGAACTAGTTGTTGTCCGCGGTTTCACTCGGTCCTGTGAGGAAATCTACATGGTACTAGATAAAATAATCCATGATAATTATGGTTTATCAGTGTACAGTCAGTCTCAAAAAGATGTATACATCGACAAGAGTTAATTTGAATGCCTAGAACTCAAACTCAAACTCAACTCAAAACATTTATTTCAATTAATCCTTGTACAGGCACTTTTAAATTGTCAAAATTAAATAGTCTGTCAGTTAGTCAGAAAGTTGAAGCTAGTTACAAATGTTTGTTCCATAGTATTGTATCAATGTGTAGCCACAAAATACAGTGAGGTAGGGACATCGAAGCGCAACTTATTACCACAGATTCATTACGTACATAATTCTGAAACTACTAAAAAAAATGAAAAAATCTTCTGTTTGGTAAAACAGGGTATTTTTTATTGATAACCGACAAAAAATTGCTGAATTCATGGAAAAGTTTGCGCGTCGACATCCCCTACCAGCCTGTATAATTTTCATGGGTACTTAATTGTAGCTACATATTGATACAGTAGTATGGATCATACATTATTAATAACAGAAGCTGACTGTGTAAGTACTATCCAAATACATTCAGCCGTTTGTACATGATTGACTTACAAATCTTCACATTTTTTTCCATTTATTGTATTATGTTCTTTATTATATTCTAGGATAGGATGAAGCAATACTCTCGTTATAGTGACAACGATAGAAATCCATGGTAATTGGGTGTTTGTGCATGTGGGAATTGTATGTGTAAGGTCCCGCCTCCACGGTAAAGAAGGAATCCTAGTTGAAGGAAAATACAATCTATTCAAAATATTGATAATGAACACCAAAAGCTGCAAGCGGATAGGAACCCTAAGCCCAGGTTCACACGGGCGATTTTTTCACGCTCTGAGTTTTACATCCATGCGAACGTGCTAAAAGGTATGTTTAGGTGATAAAAATTAGGTATATTACAGCGGCGCAGCCTCCATACAACCCCATTCCTCTCCAACCACTCTTTTTAGTGTCACGCACACAGGTGAATCATATTATTTGGCAATAGTAGACACTATTGCCAAATAATATGATTCACCTGTGTGTGTACCATTTCATATTATAGATAATAATAAGCGTTTTAATTATGATAGAGTCAATGACGGACGGAGCATGAAAAACATCGAAGTTTCCAAAGACGGGGTTGAGTGTATTGACACATTTGACACACTCTGAAGCGTTGAACATCAAAAGGATTTAGAACTCAATAATCCCACTAATCAATTGTTGAGAAGTATCGAGGCTCAATACACTCGTAGCGACTAGCGCGTCAAACAAAACAACTCTTTAGAAAAGTAAGAAGATTTGGAGAAAAGGGAGCTATTGAAAACGCAGTGATATACAGGTTATACACATACCTATCACATAGTCGTTATCTACGCATTCTGTATATCAAACTAAACAACATTGACTTACAGTACCCGGCGATAAATATTGCACATCGACCTTTACATTTTCTTGTATTTTGTACAAAGAATAAAAATAATTATCAAAAGAAGCAAATCATTATTGTTTTAACAGCTCCTAATAGATACCGGACTGTTTGTATTTCGTGCGACAGAGATAACGCTCTACGAAGCCGAAATTAGCCGATTGTCTCTTTCCAAAGGTCGATGTGCAATATTTATCGCCGGGTATTGTATTTGGTGTGAAAAATCGCTGTTTACGGCCAAACAGTGTGCACGCAACGGTACAGGAGTTGTGGGGGACATTTAAAGTTAAGCTACATTTGAAACTTGCCTGACAAAAAGCTATAAAAGTTAGAACTTCGACCTTCAATATCTCCGTAACCAGAAACTTTCCAAGTATAGTTCAGTACAAAAAAAAAACACTGGCACTCCGGTAGTGCCGACAGAAGTGAAAACTTGAACAATTACGAGTGTATTTTGTGAACCGTCTTATAAACAAAACACGCGTGTTAAGGTGTGTTCCTTATTTTATAGGGTTTTTTGCAAATCAGGTATGATGACCAAAGTGACTGGTTTATTCTTCTCGTGAAAGGAATTTATTCAGATTTACAAATAAGCACACAGGATAGACTTCAGTTCGTGGTGTTGGTCGCGGCAGTGGTAAGAGAAGCAAGCCGCTCGCATGGAGCTCGTCGTCAGTTATATATCCGTGGTTCAGCGCCATCTCGTCGTTGTTGGATGAACTACGTAGTTAGTACGCGAGGCCCTCGTAGTTCTTCCCGATGTGCATAGATGGCGCTGTCCTCAACAACGCGCGTCTTACGTTTTACGTCTTACGAATTTTCGATCAGGGTCACGTGACCTGACGCGAGTTTAGAAGTTTTTACCCATTCCAAAAAAAGTACACAGCGCCGCTAAAGAAGTTTTCACTTCAAAAAACAGTGGCACTCCGGGAGTGCCGACAGAAGTGAAAACTTGAACAATTACGTGTGTGTATTTTGTGAATCGTCTTATAAACAAAACACGCGCGGTACCGGCTACGGCCATCCGTCTTACGAATTTTTGATCAGGTCACGTGTTCTGACGCGAGTTTAACATTTTTCACCCATTACAAAAAAAGTGTACAACGCCGCTATAGAAGTTTTCACTTCAAAAACACACTGACGGGAAGAACAAATGTCTCTCGGCTTTATTAGGCGTCTTTTTACACCTGTGTTTTTTGTACTCAGTCTATATATCTATGCTTTGCTCTTCCACTGACTTACGGCCGAACCCAATTACCTAGTTGCTATTCCACCAATTCGCACTAAACGTTTTTAAATGTCCTTTATAATGCGTACAGCAAGAGTGGAACTCTCTACCTGCGTTTGTGTTTCCGAGTGCATACAACCCGAATCTCTTCCAAGTAAGAGTGAACAAGCTTCTTCTGGGTAAGCTCACTCCATCGTAGACTTTGTCTCTGTCACCTCTGACCTAGACTAGAGTCAAGAGCAAAACAACCTATCTATCACCAGTTTTGGCATACTGGATGTAGAAAAACCTAGCTATCTCTGGTTTTAACGTCCCAGTAATCTATATCAGTCAGTAGCGATCTTTCTTTAACTGAAAATTGATTATTGGGTTCGGCCGTTACAGCAACGACGCCTAAATCGGTTTAAAGAACTTTATTTCTCATTAAGACAATCGTCACTTACATGAGAACAATAAATCTTATTACTAATTATATTATATCAGTGCGGGTAGAAGAAAACAAAAAGAAATAAACAAACAAAAAGAAGGGTCATTGAAAACTGAATTGGAAGCGAGTTCACTGCATTTCTTTCAAATGGTACAAAATTACTATTTTTACATAAACTACACTAAAAAAGAACACGAAGAGAAGATAGATACATTAGTATACAGGCTGATTGGAGTAACGAAAGAAGATGCAACAAAAAAAAACTGAGAACAAAATACGTTAAAAATCCAGTACAAGGCTACACTTGCGTACACTTTGGACTAGTTTGTGTTTTAGGGTTCCGTACCCACAGGGTAAAAACGGGACCCTATCACTAAGACTCCACTATCCGTCTGTCTGTCTGTCTGTCACCAGGCTGTATCTCATGAACCGTGATAGCTAGACAGTTGTAATTTTCGCAGATGATGTATTTATGTGGCCGCTATAACAACAAATATGTACTAAAAACAGAATAGAATAAATATTTATGGGGGGTGGGTTCCCATACAACAAACGTGTCTTTTTCGGCGTTTTTGTCTTGTGGTACGGGACCCTTGTCCGACTCGCACTTGGCCAGTTTTATTATATTATGTAACTACTGTTGTTTTTTTATGTTTGTTAAGGCTCCTGCAAACAGGAGCGACGCGCGACGCGAATCACGCGCGACACAAAGGCACCGCTCGTTGCGCGACTTGCGGTGCCTTTGTGTCGCGTGTCGTGTCGCGCCTGTTTGAAGGAGCCTTTACGTAACTTCATAATTCTTTCATTTGTGTTCTTTCGAGTCTCAATAAATACATTTTCGTTCTTTCTTTCAAAATCAAGAAAAGACAATTTAACCAAGTAAACCATACCGTCTCTCTAGCTTAAAATGAACGGTAATCATTTATTTTGAACTTCAGAAATCACAGTAGAGAATTAGTCATGAGTTCCGAACAACTGAAACCATTAGTGACCGAATTTCCAAGTTGTGAAATCTTCGGTTGAAACTTCAATTTCTATCAGAAGCCGGTATTGGTGAATCTGTAATTTGTATCGCTATGATTTATTTATATTTGAAAACATCATTGAAAACAGAGAGCAGACTTCAGTATCTTTATCTAAAGCTTGTATATCTATACATATTATCTATACTAATATTATAAAGGCTCCTTCAAACAGGCGCAACACGCGATAAAATCCCGCGCGACACAAAGGCACCGCAAGTCGCGCAACGAGCGATGCCTCTGTGTCGCGCGCGATTATATCGCGTGTCGCGCCTGTTTGTAGGAGCCTTAAAGAGGTAAAATTGGTTTGTTTGTGTTAGGGGGTTGTCTCTGGAACTACCAGTCGGATTTGAAAAATTATTTTAGCATTTGATACCTAGCATCACGCTATGACCCTTAGAAGCCGAGCAAAAAGAAGTAAAGTCAGAAAGAACGCTAAGCGAAGTAATAACGCGGGCAGGCGGTACGATGCGACGGGGTGGGTCGAGGAACAAGAAATTTCACGAGGACGAAGTCGCGGGCAGAAGCTAGTAAAGGCTCCTTCAAACAGGCGCGACACGACACGCGACACAAAGGCACCGCAAGTCGCGCAACGAGTGGTGCTTTTGAGTCGCGCGCGATTCGCATCGCGTGTCGCGCCTGTTTGCAGGAGCCTTAAATAATAAGTCGCTTTTCGTGTCTGTCTGCGTGACCAGCGGGGCAGTTGCGTAACAAATTATCAATCGGAATCGGTTTCATTTTGACACTTCAACAACATTCATTGCGTTATTCACGTGTTGAGCAGACAATTTTTTCTAACTGATGAAGCAATGGATTAGCCATTTGCTTCAAAATGATTCAGATTCCGATTACGCGATTAGGGTGCCGGTTGTTCATCTAAACTTCGCAACGGATTTTGATTCGGTTCTTTACCAACATTTAGTTTTATGCATGTTTTATGTGTGTAATAATTAGCACAGAAATTTTGATGTTTTGAAATGTCGCCATTGCACCCGTGAGAAACTGTTACAACAAGTACAGTGCGCGTCGCTTCGTGAGATAAAAATACTGTAGCAAGAGGATGACTCTTCATTCTTTGTGAGGTGTTTAGTTATGATTCTGTTCCACATGGTCCCACAATGTTATTCCCTAAAACTAATTATCAAACTCACTTTAGTTTTCGCAGCGAAACGAGAACCGGGTTTGGTCACTGACAACTGACTCTGCGGGCACAAAAGTGACTCCGATATTAAGTACTAGCTTCCGCCCGCGGCTTCGCCCGCGAGGTATGTCAATAAAAACTATCATATATCCTTCCCCGGGATGCAATCTATCTCTCTGCCAAATTTGATCGAAATCCGTTCACTGGTTTAGGCGTGAAAAGGTAACATACAGACAGACAGACAGAGTTACTTTCGAATTTATAATATTAGTGTGGATTAACAGGATGGCCTAGCTGATCCTGTAATATTATTTTCTGCGGTACCTTTCAAAAGAGTCACAAAGAAGAGGCTGTGATTCGTAGATCTTAGACAGTCGTTACAGGTTCTCAGAAGCCCAAAAGCTTGACTACAAGTCTTACCAAAAGAAGTCATATCAGATAGGCAGTCACACCATGTAAAATACTGGTATGCATCCGGTTGGACCAGAAGCTGACCTCAATATAGTTGGGAAAACGCTAGGCAGACTCAAAATTGCGGGAATTTAAAAAAGCCTTAACTAAATCCCACCATAACTCCTTTACACAGTAAGTCGTATAAAACAAGCTGCTGTAATTTAATTTTCCGCAAATTCAGCATCCCTCGTAAAGATGGCCGTAAAGCTTCAACAGTTTTTATGGCAACCTAGACGAGTATTAGTGTATGCGAATTATCGTAAAAAAGTTACTTAACGACCTTAGACTCAGCTAAGTTTACCACTTATTACAAGAAGATGTTGTAACAAGCATAAAAGATCCGATACATTTTGTTAGAACGCGAGATTTGCGAACATTGTGTTTATACATAAATAATAAATTCTTGAGCGTCCTTTGAAACGTATAAAATGTTTCCCGAATTTTAAGCCTTTAAAACAATCCAGAAAAGCGATTATCTTTCCCATATCTTTGAAAGAAGTACAAATATAAGAATATGTAGAAATTTATGAAACCATTGTTACAGATATTTTTTAACCATAGGTACTTAAAATTAATGGATATCGGGTCCCCAAACTAGGCGACCGGCGCCTGCTATCTTGGGGACCGGAGTTGCGTTAGAATTAAATTAGGCAAAACATATAAATTGTTATTGATGCGACAAGGGACAATCAAAAGTTAAAATTAGTTAAGGCGAAAGCGCCAGGGTAGCCCGCGAAATTATTTTTTTTTTACATTTTTTGCAATTTGCTGGTGATTAATATATGATTCGCGGCCGTAACAAATATGTATTTACAGAATAATATTCATTAAAGTCATCAACACAACTCTCTAATACCAAGTAATCCCAAAGAATGACTATTTCATGAAATCTTGACATTTTGGGATTATACTAACCTAAAAAGTTGTATTACTGATTCTAATGATTATGATTCTGTAAATACATATTTGTTACGGCCGCGAATCATATTTTGATCGACGTACAACTTAATACTGACCAGAAAATTGTAAAAAACGTAAGAAAATTTGAATTTCGCGGGCTACCTTAGCGCTTCCCCCTTAAATATAAAAATAAATATAATATAAAATATGGTTCATGCTTTGAACTTCGTTGGTCACTTTATTTTTTTAAACTTTTCGCATACAAAAAGGAATAAAAACGAACTTAATGCCTTAGGCATTCTCTATCAGTCAACCAAGGGTGGTGAAAAGATTGGATGGCAGGTGCTTCGGTTGAGACAATGATATTAAAACTATTAAAAATATATATATCTTAATCCATCCATACTAATATTATGAATGCGAAAGTCTGTCTGTCTGTATGTTACCTTTTCACGCTTAAACTACTGAACGGATTTCGATAAAATTTGGCAGAGAGATAGATTGCATTCCGGAGAAGGACATAGGATAGTTTTTATCCCGATATTACCACGGAATCGACACTTATGCGGGTAAAACCGCAGGGCGCTGCTAGTCACATTATAATTTTACGAACAAATTAATCGCACTAGCGAATCACACACTGTAGGTACACGACACAACTGGATACGGAACGCGAGACAGTTTCTGAGCACATGTTGTCTGTACGATGTCTAATGATCAAGAGAGCTCCAGACCGCTCTGTAGTGCTCTCTGTCGACTCCCACGAACTCAGGTTAGACTGTCAAGCGCCGCCTGGCGCTGGCGTCCCGAATAGTCAAACGAATGAGTCCGACACATAAAATAGGTACAGACGCCAGCACATCAACCTACCTGAAACTGTCAAATTTTCCCAATCAATTTTGAACCTTATGCTTTAGCGATAAAGTTAAAAATTGATTAAAGAAATTTGACAGATTGTAGTAGGTTGATGTGCTGGCGTCTGTACACAAATACATAAACAGGTATTTCAACAGAATAACAACCTAGTGCAGTTAAACGTTCCGCAACGTCTCTCCCAGGTCACAAACTGGCTTACATCAGTAAGGACGTGGGCTCATAAGCGGCTAGCAGTTAGAATTTTGACATTTCTCTCCGTTACCTAACCACAGCCACAATAGCATTGTCAAACACACACCTAAATAACGTGGCGGGTGTAACTTACAGCTTGGCTGCACCTCGACGTTAAACCTGACAGTGAGTGGACACATAACAGTGTGTTGGATACAAAACAACTCAATATACTCAATAAACCTCAATGGTCCATCCTGGTGTGCTGACACGGAAATGTATGGTTTCGACATTTGGACTCGGCGTGGGTTTTCATTACTAATTAATCTCGAACCTGCTAATATGTTCATAGATGACAATTCACCTAGTTAGAGTGAGGCTACACGGGCGTTGCATCGTCGCACCGCCATGATTTCAACGCACTGAGCGTCACACAGGTAATGCGGTGTCGCAACGCCGCTTAATACGACGTCGCAGCGTCTCGCTGTTGAATGTGTCAGTCTTTTATATAGTACAAACAATACTGCGCTCCGTTGCGATGCCGCTCAGATGCTCGGTGTCGCACCGCAACTTCCGTTTCGTCTCTCTAGCCCCCTCCTCCGTTGCGTTGCGTCGCGACACGTCGTCGCAACGCTCGTCGTAGTTTGTATGTATGGTGTGACATACCTGGACATACCCGTAGCATCGCAACGCGCCGACAACGCATCGTGCGTCGTGTGGCTTCGCTCTTAAGATGGGTTACTTCAAAAGCTTAATTCAATTGTAAAATTTTATCGTTACTATAAAACCGTCCTCAACGTTGTCACTGACAAGCTCGTCAGACGTTTAGGGCTGATTCATGTATTGTACTTGTGACTATAAATGACACTCTTGAGTGATATATTGTAGGGATAGCTTGGTTTGACTATCAAGGTTTGACGCTTTCGAATAGTTTTAGACAATGTTTTGAAGGCGACGAACGGTGGGAGCTATCAGCATTATGGACACTGGGACACTGATTCACTGACAATTCAATAAAAATTTTATGCCTTTCTTTTAATAAATGGCTTTTGTTCAGCTGCAAAACATAAGAAGTTTTTAACATAGATTATAACTCGTGAAACAACAATGTTAAAAGAGTCTTCTTCTTTCTCCTGGCTCTTTATTATTCCAATTTATTTGGGGTCAGCTCTCCTAGTACTTTTTCGATATCCGTGGCCACACCGTACGGTTGTGGGTTGTCTCTTTTGTTGTGTTGGCCGGTATCACAGATATAGATAGACCTAGATAGCGCAAGTATGACGAACTGCATGAAAACCAAGCGTGCCATGTTTTTACTACTTACAATGAATGACGTCACAAGTTCGCGCTCTCGCTCGCGCTTACCCAGCAAGCAGTACACAGAACTGAGCGTGAAAGTGGCGGCTTACGATTTTTGAACGTAAACTGGTGCGATTTTTGGAACGCGAAGTAGTGGCTCTTGCGTTATCTAGGTGTATCTATATCTGTGGTCGGTATCATGTCATTTTTTATTGTTTGTAGGCAAGTTATTGATGGTCGTTTACGGCCTCTTTTTCGATCTTCTATATTCATGACTCTTTTAGTCATATGGTCATCATCTCGCCATGTCACATGTCCAGACCAGCGCAAGCGGTTTTCGCTAAGTTTTTCGTGTAACTTAGCGACTTTAAAAGTACCACGGACAGAACAATGTTATTAGAGTGTCAAGATCTAAAAGTATGGCCCTCCTCATTGCTTCCTCCTTCCTTTCATGAGATTTAATGTAAATATTTGTTATGGTGTCAATCATTGTGATAAACACTTACGAGTACTTCTATCTACTTGTTATGCATTTTATTGCCACGGACAAGACAATGGGCGATCTATTTAAATGCTACCTTTGCAGTTGAAAATGCATGTTTTTCGACGAATCACCATTTGGTGATTCGTCAGAAATAAGAAGTTCTAAGAAGCAGAAAGTTACTCAGTTTCATATTGTGTTAATTAATTGTGTCATATAGATCAAATATATAGACCAAAAGAAAGCGTGTAGATCAAAAACAGACATGCATCGAACCTCAAAGAATTTCCTTTTTAGGGTCCTAAAAATACTAACAGCGACCAACTTGGATACTGGTTGGTTGGTCACAGTTCCAATCTAACCTAACCCATTTGGTCGCACCTTAGCTTAGTTACTGCTACCAACTTTGACAAAAGGCCAGACACATAAAAAGAGGTTAAACTAATTAAAAAAGTGTGCAATAAGTTCTTAGAGGTTCATTAATTTTAAAAAGGGTCCATCATTTAAAGTTCAATAAGTTTTTAGAGGATCAGTTAAATATTTCTCTTAAACAATGCTTGAGAAGCACCATTAAGTATTTATGAACTTTGTGTTGCAATAGTTTAATCACTTTCTAAATAAAGTGAACCGTTTCGAAATCAATAAAAATCACATCAATTCTTTACTGTCTTGCGTGTATCCATTCTTTTACTTGAAAGTCGTGAAACCGTTTTATCACTGAATTAAAATGTAATCTTTTGTCTGACGTAGTTTCATTTGATCTGCATCTTTTATTGTGTTCTCGGATTTTATGGGAGAAACTGACAGTTTGTTGCGCCTTACAATAAACTAGGACAGTGCAATGAGGTAGTAGGAAATGGAGCATTTATTTGGGTATATCCGAGTAGTTCGATGTTGTAAGGTGACTTCAGAAAGATGGGCAAGAACATCTTATCTTTATTACGTAGAACGATATTATCATCCGAATTAGCTCCAACGACTGTCGGTCTTTCGGCAGATATGGCCAGACCGGCTCACTGCTACTTCAGCTGACCGACTACTGCAGTATTTATAAATACTTTGATTACATAACGACAATTAGGTATACAGCTATTGTTTCGATCGAGTGTTCTTTGCGTCCAAGAACACGCGGCTATTAAGAGGAAATGCGGTCAGAGAGACTTTTGAAAAACCCTAAGTAAAATGTCGTAATTCGAGGTTTGACTTTCGCCTATTTCCTCCTCCAATATTGGACCAATTAAAAGATATTTCATAAACTGAATAAGAAGGTTATTTATTGTGTCCCTATGTTTTTCTTT
The DNA here is from genome assembly GCA_927399505.1 of Luperina testacea. Classification (NCBI taxonomy): domain Eukaryota; kingdom Metazoa; phylum Arthropoda; class Insecta; order Lepidoptera; family Noctuidae; genus Luperina; species Luperina testacea. Next base: position 6,139,181 of record OV656763.1, on the reverse strand, counting down.
TTTCATTAATAGTTGTCAAATTTGTACACTAGGCCTCTGTTGACAGCGATTTAAATCGGCATTTTTTTGTGGATTCTAGTGCTTATAAAAATAATGTATCATCAAAAAGGAAAATACAGGGACATACAGGTAGTTAATATTTATTATTCTGTAAAAAATCATTGCTTTATGACCATTAACCAGAAAGAGACCATCCGCATTTTCTCTTAAGGTAGGGCGGACGTTAGACCAGTGTGCCTGTACTCTTATGCGATTGTTTAAGTTTGATTTGCAGTGCCCTATATTATGGTAAGCTTTCAATCGATTGCGTACCCAAGTAGGTCGCTGCAGACACAATTTGTCGAATACCCAGTGCTAATGCGGTGCCTCTAATCAGACCAAACGCACTTGCTGGAGTGCCCTAAGGGCCCGTTCAGTTGCACCTTGGATGCCCTAAAGAATGCCACTGATGCTGCAATCGACTGGGCTCAAACAATATAAAACATCGAATAAGAGTAACATTTATACGAAAAGAAGAAGAATGCGATTTTTGGGACAACTAAGCATACTGGTGGGTTGGGTAGGTACTCCATTTTTTTTATACTCCGTGGTATTTGATGTCAAAGTGGGCGTCGTTTTATAGATTACCTATATGATTTTATGAAGTGCGGTGAATTTGTGACTATTTTAATGACTGTGCTAGCTTTTGGTATTAGCTGTCTATATCGGAATTAGATGGATTAATAAAATTTTTATTGGTTAATAATGTTTTAGAATGTCTCCGCTTTCCAACTCTGTGTTAAAAACGGACTTATTATATACACATGATGATAAGCAACATGCTGAATGGAAACGGAATGGTTTCCAATCAGCATCAACCTCCACTCCATTCCACTTTCTTAAAGGTAAGAATTTCATCTGAGAAATATCTCAATCGATTTGTCATCCCCTCTCAAAAAGTCCGTTAATGTACAAGCATCAGTTTATCCATCGCTACCCTCATAAATCCACGTTTGACGGGAGCAATCTTACAATAAATTGAATACTGTCCGGCACATAAGCCCAGTATCCTACAATATAAACCCGCTGTGCAAATAGCCAATTTATACATCGCCAGTTACACCTTAGTGCTGGGGCTCACGAGTCGCGACTTCACGGCAAAACTCGCTGTTATCGAATAAAGTCGAACTTATCGAATAAAGTCGATTGGTATTGCTGCGTTATCGTCTTCATAGCGGTCGATAGTGTGCTCCAGACAGTTTGATAAGAATTGAGCTGAATTCTGTTTGAAGTTTCACTTGTTAGTTGTTATGAGGTATAAACTTATAATAGGTACCTATCTTTGTTGGTTTATATGACTTTGATTTATCGACTGGATCAAAAATTATATTGAAATGATTTTGATGCCCTCTGATCTCACCTCTACTTTTTTATACATATACTTGTAGATATTATTACATTGTAATGTATATTATTAGTAGCTATGAGAAAAATAAATAAATACAATGAATAAAAAAAATTAAGGCGAACAAAGATGATGCAATCACAATTATCTATAGCCCGACTTTTAATTAGCTGCAGTAAAATGACACTTCTTGTCAGTTCGTTGAAAAATGTTGCCACACTATCTCTACTAGTGATGTCATTAAAACGCAATTAAACATCGTTTTAATTTAGATATTCGAAATTGATCAATTTTAACTTAACTATAACTTTTACTTTTAACAAACATATATTTTTGGTGTTGACCGGATAAAAAAAGTTGTAGTTTTGATTTTGAAATTAATGTTACTTGAATGAATCGTATATTTTGTCACAACACTATTGAAGTTTCATTAAAAAGTGGTAACACAGAAGCTGTCATTTTACTGCAGCTAATTAAAAGTCCGACTAATATAGTTATCACACACAATTAAAGCGAAATTGAATACTTTCCTCTAAGGGAAAAATAATTTACAATAAAATGCGAAGGTGCGAAGTCTTTAGCCATTAACGTAGATTGCAGCATTTAGTTACGCGATCGCACCTTCGGACGTCGAAGAAGGCACTAATGGGTTGTTTTAATAATTTAATTTAAAGCTGTAATTAACGCGTAAGTGTTATGATGCTACTATTTATAACTTATTATTTTCAGAATAATAATTGTCTATTAATTTTGAAGTGTTATGTTAGTGGAATCACGTCTTCGTCATTTTCAACTAGTTAAATCATCCTATTATTGATATAAGTAAGTAATATCTATTTAAATAATATGATAACTTCAACCATTGTATGGTTACCTCATCAACTTTTTTACCAGCAGCAGTTTTTTACGGACTTCAAAAAAAAGGAGGTTATCAATTCGACACGTATGTATGTAATGTTATTGGATGTGCATTATATTCACATATGACAATCTATTGGGGCTTCCAAACAAATATACAAAAATTTTATAGATGTATGTATGTTTGTTTGTCCACGCATTTCTCCGCAACTATTAATCGGATCGTGACTTTTTTTATTGGCTTACATTTACTTTAACTTAGGGAACAGTGTAAGTTTCATCAAAATTGATTCAGTAATTTTCAAGATATGGACTAATACGTGTAAGTGTGACGGCCTGGCTTATTGATACGAGCTACACGTGTCAATGGGAAATCATCTCAAAACCTAGATCAAATTCTAGTGCAATATTTATAACAAAACTATTACCTAATTATTACAAAAAAATATTCCAGTTTTTACTTAAACCTAAAAATTTACGAAATAAAAATGTAATTTTAAAAAATTAAACCGACTTCAAAAAAAAATTGACTTAGAATTATGAAAAAACTTAAATTTCGGAAGTCGGTAGCAAAAAACTAAAACTAAAATACAGATCCCAAGACACCGACTTCCGAAATTTAAAGTTATTTCATCATTTTGAGTGTAATTTCTTTTTGAAGTCGATTTAATTTTTTGACTTCGTTGTTACCCTACGCCTTACCGACTTCGCTAGTTTCCCGTCTATTACCCCACTAAGAGCTAATTGGAATGCATGCAAGTAATTAATCCACTTCGGTGCGGCAACACCCTCTAGATTCATTAGAGTTTTACAGTAAAAAGTTATGCTTCTTAGATAGTAAATTCTGAGCATTGGAAGTTGGGAATATGCCTGTTTTCTTCGATTCCTTAATGGTACGGTCAGCAATAAAAGTCGATTAACACTTTCGTTTTTTTAATCTCACTTATTGAGTAAAATATTAACACTTCAGTTTTATAAATCTCAGTTATTGAGCAAAATATTTGTTCAAATTGCATTGCACTTTCTGCTGCAATTTTCAACAAATATTTTGCTCAGTAACTGAGATTAAAAAAACTGAAGTGTTAATCGACTTTTGTTGCTGACCGTACTAAAAATACGTGAAACCTACAGTGTCTTAGGTATTAAATAAAATTCGAGTTATTGAATTCATCGAAGGTTAAGCTACGCTTGCCGCGGTCGACTCCTGGATGGGTGACCGTCCATTACATATCGAGACCCCCTCCGTGTCTTTCCGAGACACGGAGGGGGTTGTCGGAGACACGTTAAGCCATCGGTCCTGACTGTCATTCATAAATTGTTGACAGTTGTTATGGGTAGTCGGAAGCACAAAAGTCTGACAACCAGTCTTACCAAGGGCTATCGTGTTAACCAGTAACTGGGTTGTGGAGGTCAGATAGGCAGTCGCTTCATGGAAAATACTGGTATTCAGCGGCATCCGGTAAGACTGGAAGTCGACCCCAACATAGTTGAGAAAAGGCTAGGCAGATTGATTTTGGATTCATAAGTGTCCCTTTCCGTGTAAGTCTTTTACTGTTTAGGGTTCCGTACCTAAATGGTAAAACGGAACCCTTATAGTGAGACTCAGTCTGTCACAGCTGGATATCTCAAGAACTACTAATGCTATCAGCTTGAAATTTGGAATGGTTTTAGATGACGTTCGCCCAATTATTTTGCAAATAAGAAAGAAATAAAAATTGTGTATATTTTTTTGCAACAGGGACTGAAAGGGGGTCTGGAAAATTGAAATGGGGCTACTAGGGCATGTGGGGTTTGTTACGGTCGCGAATCATATTTTAATCAACGTACAACTTAATACTGACCAGCAAATTGCAAAAACGTAATAAAATTTGAATTTAAAGAAAATAAAGAAAGAAAAAATATTTATTGCGAATCGTACAGGAAGATCACAAACTAAACTAAACACAGTAAAATAAAAATCCAAGCGCAAATTTCGCGGGCTACCTTATCGCAACTCATTCTCACACAAATAACACGTCAAGCCAAACAATAGTAGGCCAGCATTGTTATATCAAGATTGACTGGCTATTACCCGTAAATACCTATCTATGTTGGTTACATGGCTTTTGATTTATCGACTGGATTAAAAAAGATATTATGTGAATAAATTTCGTTGAACGAAGATGATGCATGCAATCACAATTATCTATTTAACACTCAAAATGAAGTGCGAAATTGAATACAATCTTCTAAGGGAAAAATAATATGCAATAAAATAGGAAGGTGCGATTTTTTTTTGCTATAAACGTTGATTGCAGCATTTAGTTCCACGATTTCTATGTGTCCCTTTTTGTGTAAGTCTTGTCCTTTTTTAACTAGGTACCTTTTCCCATTTCTATCCATATTGATTTTGTTCTTCTGATTCATCGTCCGCCTTAAGTAACTCATTCTCACACAAATAACACATCAAGCCAGATAATAGTAGGCCAGCGTTGTTATAACAAGATTGACTGGCCATTACCCGTAAATTCCAGGTCAATCTGCGAACACTCGGATAGGTAACAAATAAGTTTCTCAGCTCAGTTTATAGCTCTGCATTATTTAAACAACATCGGCGTTTGTGAAGATTATAAGTGGGAGATAAATCTTCGATTTAAACTCTCCAGTTACAATAGATTTCTAGGCAATAAAAATGGCGTTGGTAATGAGAAATGCGGACTTGAGGTGACTTGCGCACGGATTTGAATTGGATGGACTCGTATATTATTCCTTACAAGACGTGTGCCCGATGGTATTGCTCATCGGCGATGACGAAGTTTCACACAAACTTTCGTCCCCTATTGAACCGTTTTAGATGATGAATTTAAAAATTCTTCCTCGGTACTCACCTCCGTTAACGGAACTCTTACGCATAATTTTATGCTTCTAGACCCAGCGGTTTAGGCTGTGCGATGTCTGTCAACGAATGACTGTATTTATAATTTTTATTAAGTAGATATACATAATTATAGGGGCTTAGTCCTTTGTAGATTATATTTTCATTTCAATCGAAAAATATTTGTAATCTTCAAAGAGCTTGCTTTATGAAGCAAAGATATCAATTCGTTTTCGCACAATATATTTTCATGACAAAAAATCTGAAACATTTGACGATGTATGGGACGAACACATGCTTATTGCGACATTGAAATTGTGATATTGAAATTGCTTAGTTATTCAATATTGATAAAAAACCACAAAACGAATTCCTCCTTTATTAAATTCTGTATCCTTCGAACAAAATTTCAATTCACAACGCATTACTCCAAATAAATCAGATGAAACGAGTCCCGATTCTGATATCAATATCGTGTACCCACCTTTTAATACATCAATGTCGTGTACGCAATAGTTAGAAGACAGCTTTATAGAAAGCAGTTAGCTATACAGAATGGGTCTGATAGTGCTGCGGGTGCAAGAATCCAGTCACAGTCGGTGTTGCCAGCATCCGCTCACAAATCACTCTCCGCTTAATTGAACGCCGACCGGTCTGGACACGCGACTCTATTGTCAATAGTGACGATTATGAAGCTTTGAAGATTCCATTAGACGCCATTTTAGATATACACAATATGTAAGTAAAAAGAATGATACGAGTAATACAGAACTGATTAATAAAGATGTAAAAGAGGAAGGAATGGTAACAAGCAATTTGCGTTATAAATAAAAGGTCATCTGTGTCTAATGTACATATATTCTAATCTATGGCAGATAGAAATCCATTTAATACCCAAGATAAGCCATTAATCCAAAGGAATTTCTCTGAACCATCACTGAAGTCAAACCTAATGTCAATGTAAAGGAATACACGTCATTCCGTACATGAAGGGTTATTGTCCCGACTACTTATGGGCTTTGTCGCTCGTTTCACTTCTCTGTGGCCAATTTATTGCTCCTACATCGAATAACATCGTCTGTTTATGTAAATGAGGACCATCTACAGTGTTTAGAATCTCCAACGTCGTATTAGAATTAGGTTCCCTATTAACAGTAAAACTGGCTAGTTTCCCTCAATCAAGATGGAAGTTCTGTTTGGGAATGTCTTTGAAGAAATCTGTATAGTAGTGAGATTGTGGGTAGTTTAGCTATTTATTGATCGCTTCAATTGGTTTCGAAGAATTTGCCCGGCTATTAGGTATAAGAGTGCAATTTGCGCTGTTAAGATGGCTAAAGCAGTAGTTTAATTAGTTTTTAAAGGTGACACCAGATAAATTGCCTCCGTTTTTCTTGCTTCTTTATTAAAAATACCGACCTGAAGATGTAACAAAAATTCAAGTTGGCTTGTAGAACATTTTTGATAACCGGTTAGAAGGAAGGCCGTGCGGAATTCTTATTTTAATGGACCTTCCATTAAAATAAGAATTCCGCACGCCCTGAAGCTCCAACCTGACTTGTTATAACTTTTCTGTTTCCAAACAACTACTATGTAAAATGTTACTCGTCGTTTGACACGGTTACTATTTCACTTTATTCAGGTGAAGTTGTGCCGTGGTGAGACAATAGTTTCACCGCGTGAGTTGCCACTTTACGTTCTTCTCGGATCTCGGACGCATTAACGATTTGTGAGCGAACCATGTCACTGTTACAAACACGTCCCGACATCTAAATCTTGGAAAACGTTAAGTAGGCCAGAAATGGAGCACGTTCTTGATTGGTTGTCGTTTCGCGGCTCACTTCGACGTCAAATTGTTTAGCAAAGTATGTTGAGTTATTTTGAAATGCAATGCTGGAGGGAAATGTTTTTCGTAAGCTCTTTGTAGGGTAGGAATTAGGGGTAAACTCATTTAAATCGCAAAAGACTTTACATATACATTTTTAGGCTGCGTTGGTAACGTTAATGATTATGTTTTGGTAAAATATAACATTCTAAGGGTGTTATGAACATTTGTGTAAATATTTTGTGCAAACATGACGCAGTGTGCTAAAATTTAGTCTTACAAGGTAGGTAAAGTTGCTGTTCAGTGGTTAAACAATCGAACGAATGAACGGAAGCTATAAACCGTGTAACAACGAGGCAATATCGTTTAGACTCACAAGATCTCTTCACCAAGAAAAACTGTTCAAACTTCGCGTAACATCGGCATGATTCGGCGCGTCGACCGATTTTTCGTACAATCGGTTTTGGAGGAAGATTTTATCTTTATAGGGCAATGAATGATAAAATCACTTTATTTCATATGCTCACCTGGAGCGTTTAATAATTTTATCCATTTGTGGTGGCGATAACCCGGCAAGTTGGCCCGTTGGCGCAGATACCTCCATGCTCCCATGATATACGAGGCACTCTGCGACAGTTCCGACCAGGGTTACCGAGTTTTGTTATTAAGGGTTACTCACCGTACCATTCACCGTAGGAAATGTTGCCAAGATTGCGATAGTTTATCAAGTTGATTAGTTTTAAATTCTGGAAAATCCCGAAGGTTGCCGGTTGTAAATAATCTGTTGTGTTTTAAAGTGCATTCATGTTATGAACTCGTGTTCAACGATAAGTAATTGGCACGATTTTTATTTAAATAACAGGCGACCCCGGATACTATAAACATCGTAGAAGTTATCTACAGCTTTATATGTAGGTATTCTAGAATCAATGACGTCAATATAATATTTAAAAACGTTTCAAAACAGCTTAATTATTTTGTGGAATTTTACATTTCCTGACTGTTTTACCAATCAAGCACTATTGACAATCGCTCTAACAAAAATATACTATACTAGCTTCTGCCCGTGACATTGTCCGAGTAAAATTTCATGTTCTCCAGACCCACCGTCGCATCGCATCGCCTACCCGCGCTAGTAGTTCGTTTTCGCGTTTTTTCTTACTTATTTATTTTTGCTCGACTCCTAAGAGTCCTAGCGTGATGTTAGCCTATAGCCTTTGTCAAGAATTGAACAACCAAAAGCGAAAAGATTTTTCCAATCCGACTGGTAGATTAGAAAACTCACTACTAGAAACTTTTTCTAATCTCTATAGATCTAGCTTGTTTTTAGCCTAAAACAGAACATGCAAACACATCTAAACTCTAATCCGTAATTGCAGAGTCCCATCAAAGGCCTGTGTTACATGAAAATGACGTAACACTTTAAAGGCAGCCCTAGTTCTCCCTTCCCCCCCCCCCCCCTCGCGTCTGTGACACTCCTATCCTATGTCTCGGCACTTGATTTTATGAACTAACACTCTCTTTTGTGATTTGAATATATCTCTGATGGAGAGAAGTGCTTTAAACACTTAGCCTGCGAAACTTTGCATCATTAATTTGGTAGACTGCTGACATTTAGCGTTATGGGCGAGTCTATTATTTATTGGGACACTGGTTCTGTTTGGATATAATGCAATGATAGATGACAGGTTTCAGCCGATTACCTACTATCAATTTCCGCTTCAAATTGCCTCAAATTAATAGGTAGGCTTGTATGACCCAATGTCTTCATCACCTGCCTAGCCTTTTTCCAACTATGTTGAGGTCCAGTCAAACCAGATGCAGCTGAATACCAGAATTTTAAAGGACGCGACTGCCTAGTTGACCTCCACAACCCAATTACTGGGTAATACGACACCACTTGGTAATACTGGTTGTCAGACTTTCGGGCTTCTGATGACCCGTAACGACTGTCAAAGATGAATAACAGCCGGGAACAACCGCTTAACGTAGTATCCGAGGCGTCTATACATATAGTCACACAAAAGGGGTATGTAGGTATGTAAGATCGTAGCAGGTGGCGTTCTGTTATTTCTGCATAACCCTATTTGAATATGAAAAGGCTTCAAATAACGGAAAATAGACCAGAACTTGAGGCCAGACTGTCGCTGTGATGAACGCCATGTGCATTTGTGCAATAAAATTAGGAATTTTGATTTCCGCCATAAAACATTGACAGGTTCAATGCATCTGCTGGGCTGAAACCACATTCCTAAGTTAATTGACAGGACACAGAATTCCCTAAATAATATAATTTGAAGACCTTCATTATAATAAGATTGGTAACGAATGCAATACGGTTAATTTTAACGAACGCAATTTGTTAAAGTATTTGGATAGCTGGAAGACCAAAGTTCCCATTAAAAAAAAAGCGTTTAAATATGATACGTAATGTTCAAATTATAGTCATACCAACCCGACCTCAAAACTAGTTTTTAAAATGTTATTGATGTGTAAAAGTGCTTGTATGTACTACTTACAGAAATAAAATTATTTATCATTTAGTAGAGGAGCTAATAATATCAGTTAATTTTGATTTACACTAAAAATATAGAAATAAACAACAAACAACAGACACGAAAAGCGTTAAAATGTTAATAATACGGTCTTACGACTAAAATAATTTTACTGTACATTGCCCTCTCTCAGAAGTCAGAACTGATGAGCACAAGGTACAGACGCCAGCACATCAAGCTACTATAATCTGTCAATTTTCTTTAATAGATTTTCTACTTTATCGCTAAAGATTAGGTATCTTATTTTTTTTTCTTTTAAGTTCAAAGTTGATTGGGAGTTTGACAGTTTTTGCTCAAAACTTTAAACTTTAAACATTTTAATTATTACTAGTAACGTCTCTTGTGTAAACGTAAATAAGTGTAAAGTTAGTACTTACCTACTTGCGTTGTTTACAGAACTCACTTCAAATATTTTGGTAATCTACGTGGCCTGTCCTCATAGGATTAGATTATGAATAAGTATAAACCAATATTGTATTTAGCCATGTTGGAAAACGTAATGACATAGGTAAGCGGCCATGTTTACATTTGCGCGGGAAATATGACAGCTGTCACTTGTCACTTGCAGTTGACATAGATAGAAAAAACCTTTTTGAAAAGACATTCGAACTCGAATAAATTCATATTTCCATGAAATGGTTAGAGAAAAAGTATGAGAACTTGAATTTCTAGGAAACGCGCCAGTCAATTAGCAGTTTGATTGACTAGAGGAAACGTAGAGAAAACGTGATAATTACAAACGATTTTAATTTTCAGATTACATTTTATTTTAATAACTTACCAATAAACCGATTACTACCAATATTCATTTCAATGACATTTTAATTACCATTAAAACAACCTATGGTGATTTATTTCGAAATTATGTCGAGCTAGAAATATTTTCGATTTCCGCACAATGTATGGGTATAATTAAAATTACAACATAATAAAACACGCCTGTAATACCCGAAGGGTAAAGACTCCTTCAAACAGACAAGACACGACACGCGACACAAAGGTACCGCAAGTCGCGCAACGGGCGGTGCCTTTGTGTCGCGCGCGATTATATCGCGTGTCGCGCCTGTTTGTAGGAGCCTTTAGAGATTATAGCGTTCAAACAAACAAACTCTTCAACTTTATTATTAGTGGATAGAGATTATACGATTTCAGATAGTTAAGTTAATGATAGTTTGTATAATGTGATGTTGTGACGCCTAGCAATAAATACCTTTCAAGTATCAGTTTAAATTAAAGGAAAGGTAGCCACATTTATAATTTACGACTAAAATAATTTTGAAATCTATATGTGGCTCACCGAATCCGTCACATTGTATTTTTACTTTTTGATGAACAAACTTATTATAACTTATTATTAACTTATATATAAAGATTGACATGTCTTTACTTAACCACACAGCGGGGTAATTACGTAACACACTAACAGTAGAAATGGCTTTCATTTTACCAGTTCAACAACATTCATTGCGTTATTTTAGTTATTGAGCAGAGAAATTTTTCGAACATATGAAGCAATGGATTAGCAGTATCCTTCAAAATGATTCAGATTGTGATTGATAGTGTGTTACTCAATTAGGGTGATGTGTAAAGGCTCCTACAAACAGGCGCGACACACGATATAATCGCGCGCGACACAAAGGCACCGCAAGTCGCGCGACTTGCGGTGCCTTTGTGTCGCGCGCGATTTTATCGCGTGTCGCGCCTGTTTGAAGGAGCCTTAACACGAACCAAATTAACCCGATTAAAAAGTCATTAGTTTAACGGTTTTCTCCAAAATTCTTCGTCAAGTCGGTTACATGATAAGGCGAGTACCTTAGGTCCTCTGATAAGGAAAAGGTACTACGTTGAAGTGTAGTCACACGCCCGTCAAAGCGATAACTGCTCTCGTGATGTATTTTGTACCTGCATGATAACAGAGCATTGAACTATTGCCGATAAACTTTCAACGCTTTCGGTAAATGAAATTCTTGGTACGTTTTAGAACCCAAGTCTCGAGAATGTTTCAGTTTTACTAATTCCGAAATAGTTATCACCGCTTACTGCTAGACGCAATTGGTCCTCCGTTCTCAGAGTATCCAGTCTACGAAGGCTCGCTTCTTCAGGTCCATGGTCTGAAAAATAGTGTACACAATATTGAATGTCCACTACCTTTGCAGCATGTATCAGAAAGGATACATTTGGGGCAAGTAGGTATTGAAGTTTTGTATCGGACAATTGATATGTTTTTCGTCTTTACGATGTCCCATGGAGAAACTTGTTCAGTTAAGATAATTATGTCTATACCACATCCTTAAATTAATATGACCATACCTTTTTGATACTTGCTGTATGTACACCTGATTTTGTATTTAACAGACACATGTATCTAAATAGCTGAGATGAGAATGCTTAAAAGGATGTGTGGTGTTACACGAATGGATAGAATAAGAAATGAGTACATAAGAGGCAGTTTCAAAGTGGCACCGGTAACTGAAAAGTTGTGTGGAAATCGGCTGTCATGGTATGAGCATGTGTCACGGAGCAATGAGGAAAATGTCGTGATGAGAGTTTTGAGTATGGATGTCGATGGCTATAAGAGTAGGCGAAGACCAAAGAAACGATGGATGGAATGTGTGAATGATGATATGGTTAGAAATGGGGTAACTACTAAAATGACGACTAATAGAGAAGTATGGGAGAAAAAGAGATGTTGCGCCGACCACAAATAAAGGCTCCTTCAAACAGGCGCGTCACGACACGCGACATAAAGGCACCGCAAGTCGCGCAACGAGCGGTGCCTTTGTGTGGCACGATTATATCGCGTGTCGCGCCTGTTTGTAGGAGCCTTAAATTGGAATAAGGACAGGAGAGTGATGATGTATCTAAAATTTAAAAGAAAACGAAAATAAATAAGTAGACGTCGTATAATCTTTGATTGATGCTAATATGATAATGACTCACATAAACATAATCCAATCAAATGACTTGCCGTAATATTTTCACCGTGATTAAGTGAGTAAGTATACGAAAACACATTAAGGCAACTTAACCAATTTACCGCTTTACAGCGCTTTTAATTCTGTTTGCTCAATTACTGAGCTTAAAAGCTTTAATATCTTTTTAATAGACCACCTTGGAAATAATGATGAATGAGTTTGGTTAAAAAAGTCACAAATAAACTATTAAATTATCGTTGATTCGCGCTTGCGATGTGTTTGATAACCCAGACCATACTGTTTAGACACTTCTGCGTTTAATTACTGCTGGGGAATGCAATCTCGATTCTCAAGAAACAGCTCGAGATGTCGATCGAGATTTCGTCACAGAACGCGCGGGTATCTACAATCACTACTACTACGCTAAACCCGATTACCATAACCAAGTGTGGTTTTCAGTAAGTTTAATAATTATGATTAACTAAACGCATTATTTTAAAAAGTAGGTGAAATCTCGATCTCGAAAACGAGACTGCGAATGGCCAATCTCGACATCAAGACCCAATCAAGAACTCGAGTTGTCAATCTCGACTCGAGATTGCATTTCCTAATGACTGCTACCTACGTATCTCTGTAATAATTTTGGTTTTTGAAGTAGTAGGTACTATAGAATAGAATACTTTTATTTCAGACAGGAGTCCATGAGGTTAGTAACAATTTTACTTAACTTTTAGTGTTAGTAGGGTAAAGACACAGACATACAATTAAAATTCAGCGTGGAGCTGCTACCACCTCCGTAACATCGGGGAATCCCCCGATCTGCGAACACACTGAGAATACTGTTGGTACACTTCTGCCCAACCCTACGGGGAAGCAAGGCGTAGTGTTATATGTTATTATAGTAAATAGTTAATGGCCTTATTCGTTTTTATTTGCCAATTGCTCTAAAATGGCTGGGACCCCAAAACAACAAACTACTGCGCTTTTGCCAGCGAAAGTCAATATATATCCGATGCTCCTCAATAGGTAAAACATCAGCAAATACTAGTTTCTGCTACCGGTTCGATACGAAATTAATCATAATATGAACACGGGCAGATGGTTCCGCCTCTAAACTCCGATTATAATTACTTACACTAGTTGGTTACACCGTAATTACACATGTATTGATCATCGAAACTGGGGGTTGTTGATAGCACATTAATTTGTTGCTTTCATTATTAATTATGGTTTGTCGGTTGTGTTGATATTTGTGGAGTAATTGAGCAATTTTTGAATTAATTTTGCTGTTTGTAGAAAGAAAATTTACCGTTTGTGTTCATCTGAAGGCCGCACCTAGTCGCAATCTCATCTCGGCGACAATCAATGTCAAAAATGTAGGGAAATTAGAGGTATTTTTGACAGATTGAAACTGAGATCAGACTGTAAACGTTCTTAAAATTACGAGAATCGGCCCCCTCTCGTTTGACGACTAACAGATGAGTATAGAAGAAAAAGACATGTTGAGCCGAGCGACGCCGGATAAATTAGGATAAGGGTAAGGGAATCAATTAATCTACTTAGCCTTTTCCCAACTATGTTGGGGTTGGCTTCTAGTCTAACCTGATGCATCTGAATACCAGTATTTTACATGGAGCGACTACCTATCTGACCTCCACAACCCAGTTAAGGCTCCTTCAAACACGTTGCGCGATTTGCGGTGCCTTTGTGTCGCGCGCGATTTTATCGCGTGTCGCGCCAGTTTGTAGGAGCCGTTACTGGGTAACACGATACCTCTGGAAAAGTGTAAGAGATGGGTTTATCTGGATCGGTTCGCGATAGGTCTATTTTGGGTTGTCGTGAAGTCTGTTGAAAGACAATAGAAATTAATATTCTGAAAACACTCCGTACTTCATATTTTTCTTGTTTACGGGGAAAAAAATCCAACTTGAAAGTTCCAAGCGACCACAATACTTTGGTACCAGTAGACAGAATAAATTACATTCAGGACATCGTTTCAACAGAGGCAAAGAGAATATAAAATTCTCGCTTACAAATTAATCTTCCGCAAAAACTCGGGCTAGAAAGAATGCGTCCACCCTAACCTAACCCTATAAAACGCAGGCGGGTCGTATCTACCCGAGCCACGCGACAATAAATCAGAATTTAATAACGCGTTACGCTGCACTAATATCTACTGCAACTTATTTATAGAAGTAACAGTATTTATTTTCCGCATGTGTGGATGTAAAAAAGCTTGGTTTTTTAAATGCGATCAGTCAAGCAGTTGGATTAGTGCCTTGACTTACGTGTTGTAGGTCGCAGCTCCAGATGGCGCTTTACTTTGTGTAAATAATTTCATCACCACTGCTCTCAAAACGGTGAGGGAAAACTTCGTGAGAAAACCCGCACGTCCTAGAACCAAAAATTCGAAGACATGTGACATGTACCCGCACTGGGCCCGCGTGATGGATTAAGGCCCACTCCCTCTCACAGAGAGGAGGCCTGTGTCTGTGCCTGTGTGGGAACATTATAGGCTGATTAAGCTACATCTAAACCGCGTTCAAGAGTTGTCAGTGTCACCATTGTTATGGAATTTTGACACTGACAGACATTTGACATTTCCTTTTATTTTAAATTATTTTTGTGGTTTTGTTCTTTTTCTTCGTCAAGTAAACGTATTTTCTTTCTTTTGAATGTAGTTTATTGTATAGTTTTATTGGTGAAATTCAACCTTAATCTTGGTATAACTGACCATCATTTTATTCGCCTTTTAATTAATTTGAAATCTGAACCGCAACCGAGTACTAATAATAAGTTTCCATTCGCTTTTTTGTATAGTTCATAAATCATTCATCGCTTCGATACTTGACATTGCTATAACTCTTGTACGACTTTATGCATCAAACTTTATTAGTATTTATCTATTTGTTAACTTAAATCATAAATCCTATATACGTATATACTAAAGGCTTTTCAGCCTTTCACACGATTGTTAGAGTCATGGTAACGTTCAAATGGGTATCTTATTTCATAGAAACGTTCAAAGGTACTGCATACAAGGCAATTTGTAAAATGAAAATTAGCATGAACAAGACTGCGGAGGTGTTTCAGACAAATAGTTGTTCCCGTGTTCTCGAGACGATGCCCGTTTCAAGTGCACCGGTGGGTACGTATTTATTATGCTAATAACGTCTGACTCCAGTGCTCTTGCCAGATTCTCTCAATTGTTGCTCGATGTTTTGTATTTTCTTTTGTCATTCTCTGAATTGACTGAGATTTCATTTTTGATGGCATTAACAATCAACCCAATTAACAAAACTCATTGTTTTCTTGCAAATCTCATTTGTGTGAATGGTTGCGAAGAAAACTAAAACGTTTTCTCTACTTAACAAACAACGATGTCAATACACATAAGTAAACTAGTGAACCACTTAAAGCGACATCATTATTCTTCAAAAGAAACGACCCCTGAAACGTTTACACATGAAAGAAAAATGTACCCTAAAGCGACACACACAAAGATATTACGGCCTCCATAAGACGTAACAACTCCATTCGAATTTGTCTGAGAAGAAAAATTGAAAGCACCTGCAACTAAATGCATTCGAGGAGGGGTGTTGGGGCTCCGTTTGAAGTGCGCTCATTTCACACGCGTCTGGGGGGTTGACATGTCGTATCATTACGGGCATGTGTCGAGGGTGGTAAGTTTGTGCGGATAATTCGGATGTTTTGAGTGCCGCGCGCCGCGGATCTTTGTGCCGCAGCGAGCTCTGCGAGGGTTAAATTACGCGCAGCTGTGGAAAAACATTGTCAATATTATTGTGTGGAGTTTAATTGACTCGGGTTTATGTTTTTGGCCATTATTTTTTACACGGAATTCAGAACGGTTTTTTATAGACGACCTCTCAATTAGTCAAAACATAGTGCAACATAAATAACTTGTATGACATCGATCGGTACATCGCCTTGTGACAATTGATGTCATGTTAGTCATTTATACTGCACCTAATTTAGGCTACATTAATTTTATCATTATCATAATAGAAGCTATTATAAAGGTTTGATTTTTATTGAGAATAGACAGGACGTCTGTAAAGGGAACCAACCCGCACTGAGCCCGCGTGGTGGATTACAACTGCCTCTCACAGAGAGGTCTGTGTCCTAGCAGTGGGAACATTATAATCTAATTATGCTATAAAAATAACGTTCTGTATTCGGTGTAATTAACAAAACAAAATTTTACTCACGATTTATGATAATAAAGTGATTAATCAGCGCGCTAAAATAATTGAACTCGCTAATGTCTTTAGACAGAGTTTATCCAACGAATTAATATGACATTATGCTAAAACTTGGCTCGGTTGTTACGGTAATGACGGTGCAAGTTAGTAGGAAACTCAATGCTGCAGTTTTCCCCAGTGTTTTGTCCGTTTTGGTCCGTCCAGGCTGCTTGAAGCGCGGGTAAATTGTTTCCAACATTCATACGATCAACTTTTGCATACGTTCTTATCCTACACATGTTTACTGCGGATTCCTTTTGTCTGCAACAGCTCGGAATTCATGTGCCTCTTTTTTTTTCGTTTGATCGAAATTCATAAAAATTCATCTTTATTATACCTGGATGCGAGACCAGGGGTGGCCCAGTGGTAACAGCCCCGATTTATGAGTGGTAAGGTCGTGGGTTCGAACTCAGGCTGCTTTACTTTGTGTAAATAATTTCATCACCAATGATCTCAAAACGGTGAAGGAAAACATTGTGAGGAATACCGGCATCAAAATTCAAAAATTTATTATTTATTTATTATTATTATTTATTTTATTTTAAAGAAGGCTTACAGACTAACTAACAAACAAATGAAATAAAGAAATGTAATAATTAAATGCTAATAACAAGCCTCCACATATAGTTTAACGAAATAGTCGATAAAAAGTAAGTACATACAAGTTAATATAATTAGTAAGAGAATAGTAGACAAGTCCTACACTACGTTTGCAGAGGCGCGGTCTCCACTCAAGAACTCGTTTACCCTAGCGGTCGGCCAGTCGGCAAACGTAGTGTAGGACGCCCTCCGGCCAGGTGGGATGACGATCTGCGAAAGACTGCAGGCAGATGCTGGATGCGTCAAGCTGAAGACAGGCCGCTATGGCGCTCATTAGGGGAGGCCTATGTCCAGCAGTGGACTGCTATAGGCTGATGATGATGATGATGATGATGAGTAGACAAGTTAACTATCCTTGAAAAAAGACTGTGCCAAAAGCCGTCTTAAGGTCGCCACACTGGTGCAGAACAAGTCGACATTAAGGTCCCTAGGAAGCCTATTGAAACTAAGTGCACTTCTTATTGAGAAAACATTCCGCCTATAATTGGTCATTGCAAAAGGTACAATTAATATTGGCCATTTAATATTGGTTAATTCGATGACATGTGACATCTACCGACCCGCGTGGTAGATTTATAACCCACTTCTTTTCGAAGAGAGGAAGCCTGTATTCCAGGAGTGGGAACATTATGAGCTGATTACGCTATACCAGGATGCAGTGAGCAGTATTTTGCAGCGACCGAAAATGAGAATGAAGTTCAATTGAAGACAATTGGGGACAAACATTATATCAATCATTTTATTTATGTGACAAATGATCTTGTTTTGAGAATTGTGTCATCAGCAACATCAGACACTACATAAAGAAATCAACTAACAATAATCATATCTTCAGTAAAATCAATTTGGTCTAAGAGCCACAATACCAATATTAGATTTCACAGTTCCACTAAAAGTTCTATTACTGCGATCCCTTTTTTCGTAGCACACACGGATCCCGAATCCTTTTTTTATCACCCTCCAATAATATAACGGACAATGGACTGCACAAATACGAGCGAACAGCCATCCCACCGTCACTGCACATGTGACGAATGACGGGGTGTTGGGGTGCTCAAAAGTCCCGGGGTCCCCACGCACCCCACACTAAGTAGTCTCTTCTTATTGTTATTTACTTTTTCCCACTCGAAACACGTCACTACCGTGTTTGTTTTTCCCGTTTGTTTTGATTTAGAGTAGTGCGAGATGCGTGTTATTTCCAGGACATGCGTAAATACGACAAACATGTAAATAACTGTTTAATGTACTGGACTGAACATTTGGCTTGATATACGCAGCTATCGGTACGGTAATTCGGAAATTCAGACTAAGAAAATACTCGAAAGCTTTTGATAGAATTTTGTGTCAATGCGGACTTTACAATCTTTTAATATAAAATCTTTGAAAAATTTTGTCGCACCACGAAAATCGACTGTCTAAATGGCGATTTGGCTGGCACAGGTGACTAAAATCGTTAGTTCCAAAGTTCGCTAATCCGAAATCGCCACAGGTCGCATTCGATGGGTGACTAAAATCGACCGTGAAAATGCTCAATCGCAGGCGATAGCCCGCCGCATGAAGGTCGACATTTTGATGCAAAATTGGCTAGTCGCCTGCGATTTTTATCCACCTGTGAAAATAATAATAATATTTATTTATCCCATAAAGTACAATTACAGTATAATAGAGGTGTTACAAAAATATTGTAGGTACTAGGACTTGTAGTACTCAGGAATCCAAACTGGGATACCCTGTGCTATGTGCTCCTGGTCCTGGTCCTGGTTGGTTCAAAAATAATTGTAGCATGTAAGACATGTAGGACTATTAAAAATAGGGTGGCAATTTGGCTATTAAGGTGAAGTAATGCGACCAGCCTTACGGCGAACTAACTTCACTAAGCATTACGTGATGCAGTAAGCATGCATGATATTGACGCAGCACTTTATTGCAGAAGAACGAACCCGGCAGCCCATAAGAGCAATAAATAATTTCGCTGACGAGACACGGAGAGCAACTTTTACACAAGTACAAAACTTTAGATTTATAGAGGGAGTTACAGAGATTTATAGAGATTTTAAAGTGTACCAAAAAACTCGGAAATTCATATTCCATATCGATTTTAACATTAGTCGTGAATCAACTCGAACACTTAAGGGGCTTACAGGTCCTAAACACAAAAAACGGAAGTCTTAGAAACAATAAAAGTATATGATCAACTACAGTAAACAAAACCAGAAAAATGTATGATATTCTTCAGGATATATGCTAGGCAGATAGTGTGTTGAAAACATAATACAACTAATTTCAGAACAATAGAAAAAAATCATGAAGATACCTCTAAAAACTTTATTTTTACAATAAAAACCATACTAATATACATATAATCATTTTGATTTTTTGTCAGATTGTTCTACAAGCAACATACTAAAGTACTAGTGTTTTAATTTTTTGGTCCGTACAATAATTTTTTTGTAAATAGATAATTGTTTCATATTTTGCAATAAATTACCATGCAGCGTTGTGTCATCGCGCTTCTCTTTCTTTTCTATGCAGTCCGACAGTGACCGCGCTTTAGGTCATGTAAGCCCCTTAACGTTTCCGTCGGCTCTGCTCACAATAATCTTCCTTACAGGAATAATTTTGCTCGTTTCATTTCGGTTATTGGATTTGCCGGAGTTAGGCCCGAATTTAGTTCCGAGTTGATATTTGTAATAAATTTTTATATTCCGTTTAACGTGGTCTTCAGTTTTTATTGTTCGCTTCATTTGCATTTATTTAAGAAAGATTCGACCTCTTTTGTGTTTGGTTTTAAGAATTTAATAAGATTAAATCCTAAGCATTAAGTTATATTATTGTGAGGAATCCGGCATGGCCTAGATCCAAAAATTCGAAGACATGTGACATCTACCAACCCGCACTTGGCCCGCGTGGTGGATAACGGCACACTCCCTCTCACAGAGAGGAGGCCTGTGTCCCAGCAGTGGGAACGTCATAGGCTGATTATGATTTTAGTTTGAATTGCATCAGTACCTAATAATTTTAGTCCTAAATCTTAAAATCTATTTAAAACTAGATGTGCTTCAGATTTCATACTAATGTCATCCATTAGTATGAGATCTGTCAGCATTAAGTCGAGATTCAGCTGATTTATAATAACAAAAGGCCTTACCGAAAATAACAAAAGGCTGATATTAAAAACCCAGCTCACACTGTTAAAGTGTAAGGAAAGTCTGTTATACCGTTTAAAATGCTATAATCCAAACCACAGATATTTTTAATAGCCGCTTATCGTCTGTTACTTGTTTGATAACCTCTGTGGCTCTCTCAAAACTGCGTAATACCATTAACACATTTTTGTCCTCTATAATGTAATAATCTTCACGCATTTGATCCCGGAAAGGTCAGGGCCTAGGTATTTAATACAACACCCACAGGCCACAGTTTATCATGGATTCAGTAAAAGTAAACTCCGTAGCTGTTTGTTTTATTTTAATGGTTTTTCTGAACGCTAGGCAGGATTGCAGGCATTGCAGCTGACCAAGGCGATGTTGTGAGGTCTCCTACTACAAGGATTTGTGTGTAAACACGCGTGTGGAGGCCAGGCTTGAACACTAGACCTTTATTTATAAACGTTGCATAAAGTTAAGCATTGATTAGCGACTTATGATTAACGTTTAAAACCTTACATTTTGACGTTTAAACTTCTCTTAACTTTAATAAATATTTATAAATAAACCCCTTTGTCTTTAATACATACATCCATAAACTCACGCCTTCCTCCCATGGGGGTAACCAGATACTACTGAACGCCATTTATCTCAAGCAATATCTAGCTATATCAACCGATGTACATAATTTAATTTCTCCACGGTCAGTCGATATTCCATAAACTAAATAAGGCGACCAGGAACACGTTTCCTAGTTCATAAACCAACTCATTAGGGTGCTAACCTCGGTCAGCGGGCGACTTTCCCCGCTGATCTAATATCAATTAATTCGGACTCTTACTTTATGTTTATCGGACGTGTAATTGAGCTCAAGTAATTATCGGCTACCGTAATACGCGCCACGCCTGTACACTTGCGTGCATAGTTATTAGCTAGTTAGTTTAATTTGACAATTAATTTAGGATTTGTTTGTTTTGTTTGGGTAAGTATAACCGAGTTTCGCGAATATCTTTTTTTTTTGTTTTTTTTTTCGCTAGACATGTAATTAAAACTGTAGTGTAGCTCCATGTAAAATACTGGTATTCAGCTGCATCCGGCTAGAGTGGAAGCCGACCCCAACATACATAGTTGGCAACATATGTAGTTGGGAAAAGGCTAGGCAGATGATAATGATGATGTAATTTAAACTGTTTGCATTGTTTTTTTTTATTTCTGTTTTTGTTGTTTTTTGTATTTTTAAACGACAATAAATAAGGTTTCGATAATTTCTTATTAATTTGTCGTTTTTTTTTGTCTATAATTTTGCTAGGCATAGTGACACTAATTACTTATGTGGTTTTTCTCAAACTGTTAGAATTTTTTTCTGTGTTTGTAGTACTGCTTAAACAACAATTAAATAAAAACCTGAATCAAAAGAAGATAAGCGAGAAAAAAAAGTATAAATATAATTTCACGAGTTCTTACTCGTACGTTCTATCAACTGATAGGACGATAGCCGACAAAGTAAAATATGGGCCATCAATTAACCATAAACCCTTCTAATTAATGTGTAGGCATTTAATTACCTATCAAGAACTTCTGAAGTGAGAATTTGAATAACATGAGATCAGTTATTATCCAAAATCACTTTATATTATCAGAAACTCATCCACTATCGAGCAGTAAAAATCGTGAATGCATTTTAATAAATTATTATTTAACGATTATTATTAAAGTGTATAAGTCTACAATGACATCTAAAATGTTAATGTAATGATATTTTGTACAATTTATGGAAATTGAAAATGTTATTTTTTAAACGGTTTTCATGATTGGTATTGGAATTTTCTATTACCACTGAGCTTCATTATGATAAAATACAATTAAGTAACTGTAATTGCAATCATTTAGTAATTTCAGGTGATTATTAATTCGTCACTTTATTGAATTTGAACTTGTTTATGTGCCATGTATTTTAATAAAAAAATAACCATTCCTTCGTAGAGTTCGGGAGGAAGGTTTTTACTTTTTACCAAACGTTTCGTTCGTTCATGAAGAATGAAACACACGCCAACTTAAATTTCGTTCAGTTAACCTCAATTATGTTTCACATTGCAGTGTTGCGGTATTTTCACGGTACAGGAGAGCTTTGTTTACCCACTGCTACCAATTTATAGGTAGTGGCTCTCGTTGCATTCACTGTAGTGTACTTCTCTTTGGGGATATTATATCCACAATGGAAACTCGATACATTAGGTTCTGAGTACAGTTTTATACTCCATTGCTTCTCTTATGTGTTCATTTGTTTTTGCGCATTCATTGTTTTATCTATTTTTCAACACGTAAATTAGTAAGTAGTAGTGCGAATATAGTGTTGAGTAGTAGTGCGAATAAAAAGTAGTAGTGCGAATTCATTGTTTTATCTATTTTTCAACACGTAAATTAGTATTAAAGAGCAGAAGTTGATGTTTTGTAATCTTGGAAAAGTCACCTCTAAAGAATAAATAAGTAATCATTGGCTACCGAACCAAAAACCAACTCAAAGCTCAAACTTAAAGCATTTAAGTATTTCATTAAACCAATTAATTACAGGCACATTTGAATTATCAAGCAGTCGGTCAGTCAGAAAGATGAAGCTAGTTGTCCATTCCAAAGCGTGGTACCTATGGAGAAGAACGGGCAAGAAACTCCACGGACACTCATTTTACGGAACCAATGATTTATTCGTAACATCCTCTCATTATTAACTTCCACAAGAAAGGACTGGGCACATCACTCTGCAAAATATCTTAGCGAATGGAAAATGTGATTCGCTTGTAACTCTTTTAGGTCGGGACCCGTCGGATTTATATTCGGGGGAAATCGGTTGCTTTTCCCTCTTCGACTACGTAAATCATTTTCACATCGCAAATCCTGGGTGCGGTGCTATTCGCTACACATATTTTGTACACTTTCTGCCTTGAGAAAGTGTACAGTACAGCACTAGCGGATAAAGGGCCGACGGATTGAATTAATACCGGTCTGGGTTCGTTATCTTAAGGTAGTTAGTAGATTAGTGACACGGTTTTGGGCTGAAGCTGGTTCTAGATTTTTTTTTTTGTGAAATTTTTGAGTTTTGCACTTATTTAATGAATATATGTAATAAGCACGGGCCGATCGGTCAGGTTAAGCGACGCTTGCCGCGATTGGTCTGTTGATGGGTGACCATCTTTACCTACATACCGAGACCCCTCCGTGCCTCGGAAAGGACGGTAAGCCGTTGGTCCCGGCTGTCATTCGTGGATCTTTCACAGTCGTTACGGGTCGTCAGAAGCCCGAAAATCTGACAACCGGTCTTACCAAGGGGTATCGTATTACACAGTAACTGGGTTGTGAGGGTCAGATAGGCAGTCGCTCCATGTAAAATACTGGTATTCAGCTGCATCCGG
Organism: Luperina testacea; assembly: GCA_927399505.1. Classification (NCBI taxonomy): domain Eukaryota; kingdom Metazoa; phylum Arthropoda; class Insecta; order Lepidoptera; family Noctuidae; genus Luperina; species Luperina testacea. Next base: position 6,115,378 of record OV656763.1, on the reverse strand, counting down.
TTAGACTGGAAGCCGACGCCAACACAGTTGGGAAAAGACTAGGCAAATGATGATGTAATAATTCGAGCTTTTGCCCCTGGCTTCATTCGCGTGGAAGTCGGAAATTATCCCATGGGAACATACTACTGACATAAAAAGTATCCTGTGTTTAAAACAAGTTATAAACTACTTACCTCTGTGCGAAATATCATCCAACTCCTTTCAGCCGTTTTGCGTGATTGAGTAACAAACATCCATACAAACAATCACTTTCATAATATTAGTAGGATTATTATAACACGTAGGATAATTAGCATTAATCTGTTAAAACCTGTTATCATCTCAAATAATTTATTTTCTGTAAAGGCTCCTTCAAACGGGCGCGACACGCGATAAAATCGCGCGCGGCACGAAGGCACCGCAAGTCGCGCAACGGGCGGTGCCTTTGTGTCGCGCGTGATTATTTCGCGTGTCGCGCCTGTTTGTAGGAGTCTTAATAAAAATATCTACACGCCATCTGAAATGCGGTCCATTATTCGCCCCGGACCTGTACATGCACACTTCCTCGGGACTTCTTTGCCAACTTAACGTCTGTTTCGCTAGAAAAATCTACGCGATTTGCTTTGCTGCCTGCAAAAGGTCGTGCATCAAGTACCTACTCCGATTTTATTTTATTTCGTAGTAAACGGGTTCTCGTATGGATCGTTAGCAACAGTTTTTTGCGATTCGGGATTCGTAAATCGAACTTAGTGGTCTGGGTAAATAGGTATTCTTGGCCGGATTTGTACATGTTTTCTTTTGGTTATGATAAATCGCCTAGTATTGTTGATGTAGAAGTTAGAGACAGACTAAATAATGCTATCGCAACAAAAAAAAGTGCTTTGCTGTTTGTAGAATAAGAAAGCTACAGAGGAAAAACAATTAACCAGTGCGTAAACTGTACCATGAATTCAGCATAAAGGTAAAAGACGCAAGTCGCGCAACCAGCGGTACCTTTGTGTCGCTCGCGATTAGGTATATCGCGTGTCGCGCCTGTTTGTAAAAGCCTCAATATTTTTTTTTAAATATGATTTTGAAAATTATGATATGATTGTATAGTAGACATTTTTTGTCTGTTATCACAAAAAAAAGATGCCCTTTTTATAGAAAAGTGGTACCAAATCAAATTGTAGAACAACTAATGTATATATTTTTTAACCGTTGAAAAATTTCTACCTTCGATGATTTAAAATGGGATATTATAAGTCAAGCCACAAAATTATTTATTGGCCACGTGATTAAACTTCTAATTTTATAACTAAGCAACGGGAAAATGACATGGCTTCTAATAAACTAATTCGTCTTTTTTACAAGGCCAACTAAATATTCTATAGAAAGCGTCAAGTAACGATCATCAATTATTGTGACTTGTCCTTCTTATTTATACATTGCCACCTTATTTACTAATTTGGCCACGGATTTTACATCTCGTCACCATTTTACGTTGTACAGCTTCAACACAATGTCCTCAAAAATATATAATTCAAGTTTCTACAGACAGCATCATTTATTATAACTTATCATGTAAAATAATACATCATATTCTTTTATCGTGAAAATAGCCACTGCATGATTTGGCGCGAGTACGCAACCGGCCATTTGCACCAATCAGAGAGCGCCATTTGATTCATGTAACGACGAGTTGAGTTGATCACGTGTAATTGTTATTGTCGTTCGTGCGTTCGTATCGAAAATCATTAGGTCTAACGTTTAATATATATAAAAAACGTCATTATGGTTAACACCCCGACTCAGAGTACCCCGACTCGGATAGGTTAGGTTAGAAGGCTAAGGCGGGAGCGAAGCGTAGCGGAGCTCCCGCCTAAGCCTTCGTGGTTATTTTTTTTTAAACCACCCAGAAGTAGGAGCCCCGCGAAGCGGGGCTCCGTCGACCTATCTTAGCGCAGGTGGTAATCAGTTACTAGTAATGTTTAATATCTACTTAGGTTACTATTACCTATAACTACGATAGAACTTACAAAGAATAAAACAAAGTTTTTTTTAAGTTTTAAAGTAGGCGTTTTCATCATATATTACACCAAATAAGTTTTATATCTTTTGAGTGGTATTTCAAACGATTTTGTATTTAATGTATGTTATGTCAAACGATGTTATATTATGTAATGTATGTTATGCTTGTAAAAATTAGTTATTTTAAAATTATATCAATCGTTCATTATATTAACTAATCGCTATATTAAATAAAATTATAGGTTCCGTTGTTATATGTTGTTAATATTAGAGATTTTATTGTTATATCATCTATTACTTACCCAATATTAATGGCCAATATACTATTATTGATGACATTTTTAGCAAAATTTTGACGATCAATGAATGTGGGATGAGTTACATTTTAAACGTACCGAGTTAAAAAATTAGAAGCTAAATAAACATATTTTGTGATGTCATATATTACTATTTTAGAAGTTTACTGTTAGAATGCATGTTACAAATTTAGAAGCTAAAAAATAACCATCATACTGAGTTGAATTTAGATTGGCTTACATAGAAGATAACTAGTGGCTAAGATAGTATTATTTAGATGCTCGTTAATTGTGGCTGACTTAGTAATTTAGAAGGCAACATAAATTTTTAGAGGCGAATAATGCTATTAAAAAGAAGCCTGTTTAATTAGCACCCATTTAAAATCATAATTCGTAATGCTGAAATCGGGGCTACAGTTTGCGCACTCGTTAATTTTTTTCTTTTATTCGTATCTCATTTTGCATTTTCCACAACCAAAATGCATTTCAAACAAAACATAATAAGTGTTCAGTTTGGGAGCATTTAAACATCTGAAAACTATGCCACTGTAATTTTCTCATTAATTAAAATGGTTATTATTAAATGAAGCAAAATGAAACTTTAAAACAACTCAAAACTCCACTACTAAACTTTAAAAATATTTGGTAATGCGTCTTGTTCACTATAATGTAATTTTCTATTTGAGGGTACTAAACCCATCTGCTTTTTTTTATTAATTTAAAGTCTTGAATTTCAATTTGATTAAACTTTTTAGTGAACAAAGGGGCTGGAACTTAGGATTTATTAGAACGAAATTTTAATATAAGAGATTATGAAAAAAATCATTTGACTGGTTTCATTCCGAAATGAATTGAAACTCCTCCAAAAAAATTGGCTTTTGAGTCGCTTTTTGTCCTGAAATTAAAATAAAGCCATACGTAATCATGTAGGTAGAACGAGTTTAACGATTAATTTTATTCTTATTTTAATTATTAATTGTTGTTTGAAAAACAATGCAATGGAAAAAACCGATTATGTTTGAAAATGAGAAAATTTGTTTTTTTTTTAATTTTTCGGACATAATCGAATTCCTTTGTGACAACCAAAAACTCGCCGATTGCATAACTCCTTTTTGTGAAGTCGGTTACAATACAGTCGAGACGAGAGAGGGATCTGCAATGTCAGCAAACTTGAACTCTCTAGAGCCGTTAATACTTAAAAACACTATCTTTTCAAACATTCATTTCTCGCTAATTGATCCTAGGATACGTTCAAAGAGAGAAAAGAAACGTTTAAAGTGGTAGAGAGGGATTAATTAAGATAAAACGGATAAAGCGATTAAAGATAACAACTGCTAAACTAGTCTTTCGTTTCAGTCTGACATTCGGATATTGGATAAATGGATGATATCGATTGGATTATGACAGCTCTATACAGATAACTTCGTATAGTTCTATATAGAGAGATAGCAAAATGTTTCATTGATCAATCCCAATCTAGTTAGATCCTTTACTTTTGGTGCAATGCTATTGGTTTTCATGATTTATCTTTATTCAGTTTCAGTTAGCAATAAAGATAGTAGGTACGGGTACTTTTGGCTTCGGTACGAAGTAATAAGGCTCCTACAAACAGGTGCGACACGCGATATAATGGCGCGCGACACAAAGGTACCGCTCGTTGCGCGACTTGCGTTGCCTTTGTGTCGCGTGTCGTGTCGCGCCTGTTTGAAGGAGCTTTTATTGAGTTGAGGTTTTAACATTCCAGTTAAAAGTTACGTAATAGCAACAATTATAAGTTATGTTTTCAGCTTTAACAACGATCTGCTTACTATTTTTTGAAGTGAAAACTTCTTTAGCGGCGCTGTGTATGTACTTTTTTGGAATGGGTAAAAACTTCTAAATTCGCGTCAGGTCACGTGACCCTGATCGAAAATTCGTAAGACGTAAAACGTCAGACGTCTCGCCCACAGCCTCGATTCTAATTTCTAACTGTCAAATCAAAAAGCTCTAAATATTCGGGCGTAGACTGACAAAAATAATAAACTGTACTTAATTTTTTAAATATTTCTATTCTTTTACTACACAATTGAAGCTACATTTATTAGAAGAAGCTAAGAAAAGTGATAATTTGAAGAAAGCTCGACAGGCGAAACAAATACGAAAGTTTAAAACAATATTCCGTGATACAGATTTTATCCATATTTACAGGCTTTCTGAGGATTTAATTAATATATTGGAAGATGACTTAACTCCATATATGCGTCCGCGACTTCGTTCCAGTGGTTTAACCAAGAGGCTAAAGGTTTGTTTACATCTAGGTTTCTTGAGATATGATGGGTATACCTCACCACACACAAAAGCCTATTGAATTCCTGATGTTTCAGATATTATGCACACTATCATTTTTGGCTAATGGAAGTTACCAAAAAATCATTGGGAAGAATGTAGACACATACCTACATATCTCAGTCTTCTGCCTCTAGGGCAATCCACGAAGTTATTATTTACAATACAATGATAACTTAAACACAAGTCAAGATTGCACTTAATTCTAGCTTCATTCATTGATTTCAGGTGACTCAGGATATCCTCAAAGGCCTTATTTAATGACTCCCTTTAGTAATTCAGAAACTGAGACTCCAGAGCCATTACAACAATTTGCACAGCAGTGCAAGAAACAGTGTAGAGGACTATTGGAATCCTGAAAGGACGGTTCAGATGTTTATTAGTACATAGGGTATTGTACTATGATCCTATAAAAGTGGGAGAAATTGTGATGGCTTCCTGTGTTTTAAACGACATATGTAATAGAGCCGGGCTACCAGCTCCTATGATGATGAGACCAATGTGACTTAGATGAAGAATCTAGGTTACTTGGAATCCTGACACATCAGGCTCCAACATATGATGACTTAGAGAGTAGGCTGATAAGTAGGCGAGATTTAGTTAATCAATTATGGCGAGCATGTTGTATCTACAATTTATGCGTTCCTTTACAGATGTGGTTAACGTGTTTAGATAGAATATACTCACCATTATTGATTAGATACAATAAATAGGTATTTAAATTATTAATAATAGCTATTTATTCACCAAGGGGAGTAAGGCACAGATTACTAATCGAGTGTGCATTTGAGGCCCGACGCGAAGCGGAGGGCCGTAAACCACACGAGTTTAGTAATCTGTACTTACCCTCGAGTGATATATACTGCTTTATACTACACTTGTTGTACTACATTAATAAATTGCTATCATTGTCACTGGAATCACTCATTTTAACTTGTGATTTACACCGCCAAACCTTAAACTTTACCAAGAAAATTGTTTCTACAAAATACGTCAACACTCAAAAGCACTCAAAACACTCAAAAACACTCAAAACACTCAAAAACACTTAATAACACTCAAAAACACTTAAAACACTCAAAAACACTCAAGAACACTCAAAAACACGCAAAAACACTCAATAACACGGAAAAACACTCAATGACACTCAATAACACTCAACAACACTCAAAAACACTCAATAACACTCAATAACACTCAAAAACACTCAATAACACTCAACAACACTCAAAAACACTCAAAACACTCAAAAACACTCAATAACACTCAAAAACACTCAATAACACGGAAAAACACTCAATGACACTCAATGACACTCAATAACACTCAACAACACTCAAAAACACTCAATAACACTCAATAACACTCAATAACACTCAAAAACACTTAAAACACTCAAGAACACTCAAAAACACGCAAAAACACTCAATAACACGGAAAAACACTCAATGACACTCAATAACACTCAACAACACTCAAAAACACTCAATAACACTCAATAACACTCAAAAACACTCAATAACACTCAACAACACTCAAAAACACTCAAAACACTCAAAAACACTCAATAACACTCAAAAACACTCAATAACACGCAAAAACACTCAATGACACTCAATAACACTCAACAACACTCAAAAAAACTCAATAAAACACAAAAACACTCAAGAACACTCAAAACACTCAAAAACACTCAAAAACACTCAATAACACTCAACAACACTCAAAAACACTCGAAACACTCAAAAACACTCAATAACACTCAAAAACACTCAATAACACGCAAAAACACTCAATAACACTCAACAACACTCAAAAACACTCGAAACACTCAAAAACACTCAATAAAACACAAAAACACTCAAGAACACTCAAACACTCAAATACACTCAAATACACTCAATAACACTCAAAAACACTCAATAACACTCAAAAACACTCAATAACACTCAAAAACACTCAATAACACTCAAAACACTCAAGAACACTCAAAAACACGCAAAAACACTCAATAACACTCAACAACACTCAAAAACACGCAAAAACACTCAATAACACTCAACAACACTCAAAAACACTCAAAACACTCAATAAAACAAAAAAACACTCAAGAACACTTAAAACACGCAAAAACACTCAAAAACACGCAATAACACTCAATAACACTCAAAGACACTCAAAAACACTCAATAACACTCAATACACTCAAAAACACTGTATAATGCTTTCTGTCTCATTTTCTCCTACGTTAAATCTTATAAATGTCTCTTTTTACTGTCGCTTTTTCGTTTCATAAAATTTCAAGCCGCAACAATGCCAAAGAAGTTTTCACTTCAAAAACAAAACGCGTTAGTAATGAACGCATTATTAGCCTGATTTTCAGGGCAGTAATGAAATTCCATACAATATAACTGCCTAGATTTTTGAGAAGGTTTAATGAACAGCTTTCAAGCCTTTTAGTGGGGTAGTATTGGTACACTTACTAAGCAAGTGTAGTATAAAAATATTATTATAATCAACAATTGTCATAACATTTAAGGTGTGTATTTAAAGTGTGGTGTTTAATTTTTATACAGTTTCGCATATCGCGAATATGTGCCAGTTTCATTATTCGCATTTTTAGTTTGATTTTTTTTCAATGCTGTTGACTTATTTTTAAAAGGTATCATCATCAGTCTATAGCAGTCCACTGCTGGACAAAGGGCTCTCCTTTCGCACGCCATTCAATTCGATTATTGGCAACTCTCATCCAGCTGCCACCAGCCATCCTGCGAAGATGGTCGCTCCACCTAGCCTGAGGGCGTCCTACTTTAGTTTGCCGATTCGCGGTCTCCACTCAAGAACACGCCTACTCCAACGGTCATCGGTTCTACGGCTAATATGGCCGGCCCATTGCCACTTTAGCTTGCTTATTCTGTGAGCTATGTCGACAACAACTTCAAAATTGTATCAATTTCTCAATATGCCTCAAAAATACAACTTAATAATTTGTCGAATATAATCTGTGTAATAAAGCTGAGTGCCGGATGTGCGGTCCCATGATTTATGTTAGTATTATAATTTTTATTTTTATGGCGCGTGCGCACGCCGTTTCTTCTGTATAATATATCGACAATAAGAATTTATTATTATAAGCTTTATTAAATTAAGTTCGGGTGGTTTATTAAGAAGAGTATTTCAGTTTGGGTCATCGGGTGTGTGAGGTCCTGTATCTATAAGTATAATACAGGTATTTTTTTCAGGAGCAGTAAAAATAGCCTACCCCATGTTGGTTGGAACACTTTGTTGTATCTCGCCTGCGACCACGAGACCAACGACGCAATTGCTGCTGAGCGTGGGGTCCCGGGTTCGATTCCTCGAGGTCCGGCAGTGTTATTGACTTTTCCCATTAGGCATTTCTTAGAATCAGTCCGGAGTTTCGGCGGTGTGATACCCCCGTGCCTCGGAAAGCACGTTAAGCCGTTGGTCCTGCGCCTGATCTCTCTCCGGTCGTGTCGGATTGCCGTCCCATCGGACTATGAGAGTGAGGGAAGAGGGAGTGCACCTGTGTCTGCGCGCACACTTGAATATCTCCCGCCGAAAGCTAGTCTCTGTTGAGATTGGCCGCCGTAGCCGAAATACGATCTGGAGGACTTTTGTTTTACTTGTATGTCTAGTTTCAATAGAATAAGAAACCAGCTTATGAGGGGCTTCTGGCTAGGTAATAACAGCCGCACGGGACGATCGATCAGGTTAAGCTACGCTTGCCGCGGTTGGTCCGTGGATGGGTGACCATCTTTACATAGGTACCAGGAACCTTTCGTGCCTCGGAAAGCACGTTAAGCCGTTAGTCCCGGCTGTCATTCGTGGATCTTTGACAGTCGTTACGGGTCGTCAGAAGCTCGATATTCTGACAACCAGTCTTACCAAGGGGTTTCGTATTTCGTAATCCCCTTAAGTCCCAAGAAATAGAAGACGAGCCTAATTGTCATCAACACGGCACAAATCCTGACTCCGGGCTGCTACTGAGATATTCCTGATGGAAAAACCCAGTAATACTGCCCGACCTGAGTACCGAACCCAGGGCCTCATGTACAGTAGGTAGCGCTTGCGATCATTAGACCAACGAGGAACAGTACCAATATTTTACATCTAATCTCAATGTTCTTTAAATAAAACATCCCTTTTGAGGAGGTCTACGATTCACCTTGATTACGTCATTTTTCAAAGCTTGCCTAGCCTCTCGTAAAATGCTCGCAGGCTACAAATGGCTATAAGCTAGAAATATGTTAGCCTCTTGTAAGGCTATTATGCTCGTAAGCTTTTGTTATTAAAGAGCTAAAGTGGGGATCTACCTGTATAAATAATATTAATTATTATATAAGAGCCCGGTCGGGTGGTTGCTTGCGAAACTGTTTGTGTAATAATTTTATCGTCGTTTTAAGTATTTATTTGACTATTAAATGTTAGAAAATGTTGATAATTATAGCAAAACTGGAGAGGAATTAAGTGATAAGGAACCTATTATTATTCAGAAAGGTGCGCAGAATTTACAGGGATTCAGTTTTCCAATACAACTTAGACCCAATCTTTAGCCTTTCCCAACTATATTGGGGTCGGCTTCCAGTCTAGCCAGATGCAGCTGAATATCAGTCACCTCCACCACCCAGAATAGCTACTGAGTACCGCGATACCCCTTGGTATCTAAGACTGGTTGTCAGACTTTTGGACTTCTGTTTACCCGTAGCAACTGTCAAAGACCATCCAGGGATGTTGCGAATATTCGCATCCGCATCCGCATATGCGGAACATCCGAATCGATTTAGACATCCGCATCTGCATAAATCGATGCGGATGCAGATGTGTAGCAGGTCGCGATTGATAATTGATTGTTCCATCCAAGGCCCGACCTCGGCGAGCGACTCGTGCTGCTATTATTTAGCAACGAGACAGGTACCTAATTCTCAAATCACATAAAGCAAGTTTTTTGATCTTCGAAATCCATAAATGAAACATAATAGGTACACGTTTGCTCAAGTTTATTTCGGTTACTTATTAATAATTAAAACATGTAAATTTATCCGTTTATTACTTACATTGAATAATATTTGTAAATGAAGTACTTAATGAAACCTTTCATAATGTGTAAGAATTATTACGCTTGTAAAAATGCCTTTATTATTACGCCTCTAAATGTACGCCCCGAATTATTACACTTATAATAACTGTAATACTTATTGTTATTATTTTGTTGCAGGTAAGGCATTCGCTGAATAAATCTCGTGTGTGTGAGTACAATGTTCATAAATTGAGCCCCACGTGAAGCCCCATCGTGTACATCTACATGCTTATTAAAAAGCAAACGCTTGAAAACTTAACGTTGTTTGCATAAAACTGTTTAAAAATGTGCATTGAAATGATTGCGTTTTACTGGTCAACTTTGTATGAATTATGTTTTGTTATTTCAGAAATTCATGTTTATGACATGAAAAAAATTTGTTATTAAACCGACTAACCGAGCTGTTTTAGGGACGAATTATTTTTTCTTTAAATTTGTTAGAGCCTCCCGTGCCAGTGTTTAACTGTAAACCATTTCTGATAAGTAGTAGGTTTTAATTTTTTTTTGTTGTTTGCCAAATGTTTAGTTTCAGAATCACCAACAAAGTTCAACTATCGTATTTTTCCTCGTATGCTTTAAGGCTCCTGCAAACAGGCGCGACGCGCGACGTAAATCTCGCGCGACACAAAGGCACCGCTCGTTGCGCGACTTGCGGTGCCTTTGTGTCGCGTGTCGCGTCGCGCCTGTTTGAAGGAGCCTTTACTCGGCGATTGGGGCCATAGTTCTTTTGCCTAAACTTATTCTACTTTTTAATAATGTCGAAACCACATTTTCGTTTGACCGATTATTACATCAATCAAATTATTATAACAACAAGAACCAGCAGACATAGACACAAATGCCGAATACAAACTTATTGGGCAATCATTAAAACGCAATGATGTCAAGTTTTAATCCTGTAGTCATTATAATATTTTTTATCTGTTAAATTCGATTGTCATACTTATCGCAACCTGATCGAAAGTCTGTATTAACTGTTGAACGCTGATTACTTTATCAATAATTAAATTGGCCTCACAACTCTTGTAATTAGCCCTCGATCAATTAAGAAGGCTTGCTTTAGCAACGTGAAGATATCATCTGATAGTAGGGCTGGCAAGTGGTGACAAGACAGGTAAGTATAGTTAGTTGTTACAAGGATCTTTTTCATCTTTTGACACTTGAATGACGTTAACAGGGGGGCGCTGTTGGTAAATATATATTGTGCAATTGTTTTGTGAAATGTATTGAAAAACATCAAGATAGCTGCGTTAGTTTTGATTTTGGGCGCCCGCCAAAAGATCCTTGTATAGTATTTTTATCTCGCGAAGCGACGCGCGCTTTACTTGTGGTAGGTAACCAAGTGTACTCTCGGTACCGTCCGAGACAATGGTGAAGTCTGAAGTGAGTGTGTGTGCGTGTGTGTGCTACTCATCTTCACAGACACATTCACAGCGTGATTGAACGCTTGGTTACCTCAAGTAAAGTGCGTGTTACTTCATGAGATATAAATACTTTACAGCTATGATTGCCTTACCCACTTTTGACAAAAACTTCCAATAAACTGCAACTTCACTTAGGTTGAACCTAGGTATCTGTCTATCTGTGTAAATTGTGGCGCAGGCCTCCTCTCTGAGGGAGGGGCCCTAATCCACCACGCGGGCCCAGTGCGGGTTGGTGGATACCAGTGGCGAATGTTCCATATAACCGGCTTCCCTTTAAAAAAATGGCACAATCTGTATTCTATAGATAAATAATATAATCATATTGAAGATATCTTCTACGACTTACCTCTTACAAAATTGACCCTTCGCTACTGTAGGGTATACAGGTATATAGGTACCACATAGGTAGGCCTGCAGCAATATTATAGGGTACAGATGTTCTATGTCACGAAGTTCGTTTGGCTATGAATGTTGTCAAGCGTGCACATGCACATTGTGATCAACAGAGACTCAACAATGGGTGAAGTAAAACGGTACACATTCGCGGAAACAGCCTCATGCGACGGCAGCAAGGGGCAGCCGCTGTGGGAGCGCGCTTGTCGGGATACGTCACTACTACAATCAAAGCCGAACGGACTTCGTGAAATAGAATATCTGTAACATCAAGAAACACGTGTTCAAGTTTACAACTAGGATGTTAACTAGCCTTGATTAGTTATGCAGTAGAACTGTAAAACCCAAGTTTGTTCGATTTGTAGACGGCGGTTTATGTTGACACTGGCGATTAAATGAGAAATTTGCAGACATTTTAATGTTTCTGTGCTATTTCTGAACTTTACGCCCTACCTGGGTTAAGAAAAATAACGGAACTTGACCAAAGGGTGACTTAATAATTATGGAAATCAGCACACATAACATCATACCTTGTTTTTCCAATTGCAGACATTTTAATGTTTCTGTGCTATTTCTGAACTTTACGCCCTGCCTGGGTTAAGAAAAATAACGGAACTTGACCAAAGGGTGACTTAATAATGATGGAAATCAGCACACATTACATCATACCTTGTTTTTCCAATTGCAGACATTTTAATGTTTCTGTGCTATTTCTGAACTTTACGCCCTGCCTGGGTTAAGAAAAATAACGGAACTTGACCAAAGGGTGAATTAATAATGATGGAAATCAGCACACATAACATCATACCTTATTTTTACCCGACTGCGCCAGAAGGAGGGTTATGTTTTTCGAGAGTATGTATGTATGTATGTATAATTGTTTGGCATACTCTGCAGCCTGAACGGCTCGATGGATTTTAGCTTGAGAGGTGTCGTTAGATTCGTATTTACTGTGAGAGTGACACTGGGTATATCAAAATTGAAAAAATATAAAATGGCCGATTTTTGGCGCGAAATTATGTCTTCAAATTTTTTATTTTTTCTCAAAACCTATCGATTGGGGTATCAAAATAAAGGGTTTTAAAAAGCGATTACAAAAATATATACAACTTATATGGTTAAAAGTAATTCAAAGTGACAAACCATAAAAAAACACGTAGGTACCAAGAACTAAATCGTCTGCGATATTACAATATTTATTACAATCACATTATTTTGTAAACTAAAAAGCTGGAAATAAAAAAAAGTAATTTAAAAAATTAAAAAAACCCGACTGCGTAAAAAACTTAAGTTAATTAAAAAAACAGAAAAGCTAAAAACAAGCCTATTTTAAATTAAATTAAAGTTGGAAGCAGGCGGGACCCATACCATTTTTATTATATTTTCAAATTCAAATGGGTACTAACTATCAAGACTATCAAACTATCAAGACTATCAAGACTATCAAACTATCAAAACTATGAAGACTATCAAACCCAGCACTAGCGAAATATGGAAATAAGTTATAGTGTTAAAATATCACTATATTCCATCTACCTTGTGTGTGTTATTATAAGAAAAGCAGTAAACTTTCCAGGGATAGTTTCTCACCCACCTAAAATAAATGTCACATCTTAAATCAGTATGCAAACAATATAATCTTGATATACCAAAAACAAAACATAACTGTACAAATACCACTCTGAACTTAGACACAGCCCTAGATGGTCAACAATTGAAGGGAAACGAGCATATGGCAACCCTGCACCGCGCCAATATATTGCGAAATAAAACCTGCCACGACCATATTCGCTAGCGAAAGTTGACTCGCTCTCGCGATGCAAAATTTCGCTATATTTGTATTATTAAGGGCCTGAACACACGTACCACAACTACACCTCAACGACAACACGTAGACGGGCGCTAATTTATATGAAAATTAATAGTTTATTCGCACGGACTACATTTGGCTGTACAAAATCAACCGTGTGGGCGATACGATACCGACCACATCTAGCCCACGTCGCAGCCACAACGCAACCACCAGCGAGGCCGCGCACTAGTGGCCGGCCATATCAAAAACACAACCATCTGTCTGTCTGCAAACGTTAGCCACAACGCTTCCACAACGTGAACACATTGCAAGTACTAGCGACAACGCAACCACAACCAACTGCAAGAATCTGTAGCGACACTATTCACACGTAACCACTGCTAGCCCACATTTGCATCCACGCTGCGATGTGGTGTGGTTGTGGTACGTGTGAACACGCCCTAAAAGTGGACGTGTCATAAACTATATATCGACACAGTGTTCATAAAACATGCGCTCGTTGATAAAGATAAAATTTCTGCTCGATTGTTATGTAGAGGTACTCTGTTTTCGTTGCAACTGGACTGAAGTGATGAAATGATGACTCCATCTTATTATAACTTGCGGTAACAATAAAGTTTATTGTTATGAAGACGCTTTTTAAACTCGCAAATTGTATTAGCATTTTGTTCTCGAGCACTCTGTTACCGTTTACTCCCCTTTGACTGAAGTAACGACTATTATTATACATGAGGTCAATCATAATCGCGTTGACCTTTGTAACTTGTGATAGATAAACTTTTGTGAACTTGCTGCTACCATAAGCGCTGAGCTGAACGGGTAAGGCGTTGACTGGCGATTGAGTGTCGTGAGTTTATACCCTGCTCCATTAAACGATTAAGTCGAACCTACGAGCATATTCATCTTAGTTGTAGAGGTTGATAGGAATATTAATAATAGGCACCACAGCTTGTGAGAGATTGGATCTGTGGCCAATATATTTGGGCGTATGTCATGTACATCAACAAATTGTAGGCGCATGAAAGTGCATCTTTGACCCCACATTTGTTAATTATAGACCAGAAGGTTTATTATCTTTAATAAAATTATCCAATGAGATTTCCCTGAACCGAAATAACGCTAATAAAAGTTTTATTACATTTGTAGCTATTGTTGGATTGCCATTTATATTTTAATTACTGTTATAAACATACCTCAATTAATCGAAGTTTAGTCTATGGTAAAGGGAAAATTCGTGCCGTGCCACCTTCGATGAACTTTCCCGCCATTTTCACCTGAGCTGTATGCCTGCTTTCCTTTGCCGCGTATTTTTCAATTGACGCAGATTTGTTTATGCGGATTTCGTTCGGATACAAGTTTTTGAATGGTTTTTGTGCGGCCCAAGTTGGCGCGCGGATGAATAATGATTTTGTCGCTGCTGTATTGGTCCCAGGTGTGGGCTGCATGTGTGTGCGGTGAGTAGGACTGCCAACTTTTGTTAATATAAATGCGGGACGCAGACCTTTTGAAATATTAACAGCGAAAGCTCCGCAACAATTACATACGGCTTACTGCATTGGCATTGAAATGGGAATTTGTGGCGATAAATATGGCTTCATTTTTTTCTATTGTAATAGAAAAAGCATCACTGTGACACCAGTACGCACCAGTTGTTTCAATTTCTTTTTTATTAAGTCAGCAAAAAGTTGCAATATCTACACGACTTTATGATCAATCGTTAGATTGTCCTGTCCATCTCTTGTCGCCTGACGTCCTCACCCCACTGAGTATATTCGTGGACATGGACGTACGCTTTAGGTTTTTTATCGAGTCTAAATAAATAAGGCACGGAGCAGCCGCGCCGATGAGAGCCCTTTTTGATTTATTTATACTTTTGCTTGGAGGGGAACGATTTCCTGATTCAATTATTATAATAGTGCCGGGTCGGTGGCTCGGTTCAGTCGAGTCGAGATGTCGATAACTGCTGCTGCTTTACGATTATTATCGATTATTGGCGTTTTCATCCGCTTGTTCGCACGGTGAGAGCTGGCTGAGCCACTCAACCTCACAAAATACTCTTACGTCACGAGAACGGGATTATTTATTTTCAAAATAACCTTGTTTCTTAACATTGCCAATTTATTACGTTCGAGGATCAACGTACTCTCTTTATTTCGACTTGTATTCCGAGTTCATTTATTTTAAATTACGTCTGGGATCCACTCGTATACAAGGTGCATCAGCGCAGCAGTAGGAGAAAAGATGGATTTAATATATTTCTCAACGTAGAGGTGGAATCTTTTCTGTCTTACACTGATCAACAATGTAATGCGCCACTTACGAGGACTGAAGGAGAATACTGAAAGAGTTATAAGCTAAGAAAGAAATGAATGCGTTTGCTTAAGGGGGAAGCGCTAAGGTAGCCCGCGAAATTCAAATTTTCTTACGTTTTTTGCAATATGCTGGTCAGTATTAAGTTGTACGTCAATCAAAATATGATTCGTGGCCGTAACAAATATGTATTTACATAATCATTAGAATCAGTAATATAACTTATTAGGTTAGTATAATCCCAAAATGTCAAGATTTCATGAAATAGTCATTCTTTGGGATTACTTGGTCTTAGAGAGTTGTGTTGATGGCTTTAATGATTATAATTCTGTAAATACATATTTGTTACGGCCGCGAATCATATATTAATCAACGTACAACTTAATACTGACCAACAAATTGAAAAAAACGTTAAAAAAATTGAATTTCGCGGGCTACCCTGGCGCTTTCGCCTTAAAGCACGCTTTCCCATTGTTCAGAAGAAAGAAGCATTATTACAAGCTACACTCACCATTTTTTACTAAACGAGTCCGCAAGAAAAGAAACAAAAGACAAATTAACCGTTGATTACCAAAAAGTATTTAAGGCGAAATGTGTCCCAGAGAAGATGTTTTGACGCATTTCGGCTTCACGCAAAATCAATTTTTGTCCTCAAAAACTACAAATTTGCCGTATATTTTTTCATGATTATTAAAATTGAAGATATTCTTTAGTGAATTATGAGAACCAAAACACGATTGACAGAATTTGGCTCGATACAAAAAAATCGCAGTTTCCTCAAAATTAGCATTTTTTATGAGAAAAAACGGTTTTATTCGTTTGTAAATAAAGCAATTTCAATGAAATTTCGTCTATACATTCACCATTAAAGACTTTAGGGGATTATGGTTTTATTTTAATATAAAAGAGCACATAGGATTTTAAAAAGAAATATTTATAAAAAGCGGGCGCGCAGTTCGGACATCCCACCGCTCCCGCTGTCCCGTCAGTCGGCCGCAGCGCGTCTATGAGAGCACCCGTGTACAACTTTATTGCGCCCGTTTGAAATGTAAAGTTATACCTTAGTCATAAAAATGGTGAATAAAAGTAATATATATTCAGCTCAAGAAGCAGAAATTGATGAACCTGAATAGGTAAATTTTATTATTTATTATCCCAAAAAATACAAATGTTGACATTTGACATTGACGTACTAACTCGTATTTATTGTATAAGCACACAACTTTCGTTTTGAAAGTCCCTTTACACAATATGCCGTGGTTGCGGCAGTGCCGCAGTGCCTCTGTATTGGTTTCCCCGACACACGGCGCCGCGGTAGCGGCGGCGAGTTTTGATAGGTCTTATCAAAACTCGCCGCCGCCGCCGCGCGGCGCCTGTGAGGTTCATACAAATCCAAGAGTGACTGATGCAGCGGCGCCGCGGCAGCTAGATGACTAGTACAACTTCAATCAGTATCACCTAAGTTTTTTGAGTAAGCTCGCTTACTTATCTACTTATGCCCTATTATTATAACCGTCACGTCTGCGGAGTTTCGCTAGCTAATTTAATTTGACTCTGTGTACTAGAAAAAGCCTTTGAAAATACAAAGTGTTTTTTTATATCCCATAACTCTACGGGGTCATTGTACTCATCATTATGAACAACTTTTACTATGGGCCCAAAACCTAAAATCGCGAAAAAAAATCAGCTGTTATATTTTATATTCGCATAACTCTTCAAAATGTAGGGAACACTAGATTTTTTTTGCGATTTCGGGTTCGGACCTATGGTAGTAAAAGTTGTTCATAATGATGAGTACAATGACCCCTATAGTTATGCGATATCAAAAAAACACGTTGAATAGGTAATTTGTATGTTAGAGGTCATGAATAGGACTGAAAACCGATAGGTAGGTTACAATGTTACCCAAGATGTAGCGGAAACGCACCACAACTACGAAGTTAGTTGTTTTGTGTGTGTTGTTGTGTTGGTGTTGATGTGAATAGGTAAATTTCTCGGTATACCGTAACATTTATGTTTATCTTGTACTGTTACAAATATTTCCAATATTTCAGCACCCATGAAAAACTACTGGATACTGACGGTACAGGAATGGTATAACCACAACAGCTACCAGAAATATCTGATGCGGCACATGTGAACCTTCAGTCGGTGTGAATGGTTGCAAATCAGAAGATTGATGATAATGGGCCTCAAACTTTGGAGTAATAATAAAGAGACAAAAAAATTTTACTGCCCTGTTGAATAACATTTTGTACAAATCTAATATTTCATCCGTCGCATCAGTGGTCCATGGACTTAAAAATGAAAAATTTGCGCTTCAACAACAGAGCTAAGAAAATTTACAGATTGAGGACTGTGGACTTTTGTGGACAAAGAATTTATAGAACCCCGCTAACAACATGAATGATACACCCCCTATTTTATTTTTTAACATATTATGTATATAAAAGCTGTTATAATTACCTGTTTTTTCATTTCTACAGGCTATTTTTTTATCAATACCCAAATTTTCACAGGGTGTTCTACCCATGAATATGAACAACTTTTACTATGGGAACAACTCTGAAATCACGAAAACATCTGCTGATTCATACATTTTGATCGAGTACCTATGTATCAAACTTTTGTAAGAAACAGCAGATTTTATTTCGTGATTTCACAGTTAGTCCTATAGTGAAAGTTGTTCATATTCATGGGTAGGACAGGACACCCTATGAAAATTTGGGTAGTGACAAAAAAAATTATCCTGTGTAAGAACCGGTTTTTGGTAAAACCGGTTTGGATTCTACCTCTCATACTAGTACCCATTCATTTTCAAACAGCGAACTAATTGGGATTGTTATAGGAACTCATAAGTAGTTATTTTATTATAAGAAGGCCAGTATTTTGGTTCACGAGAGAGGGTCGCGCTTACAGCGGTCGGACTATAGCTTGCCGGCCGAGTGCGGCAGAGCGCGGGGCCCCGCGCGCCTCTTACCCGTCCGCGTCTGCTTCACCCCCTCAAAACCTGCGTGACTACGATACCATTTCGCCTTAATCAAAAAACTGCAATTAACACAATTACATCCCCAAAGCATGATGCAACCGCTTTAACAAAAACGCATCTGGGACCCAACAAAACATCGGAATAGCTCGGAACACGGTCCATTGGCAATTTGTTAGCACAATGAACACCTAATTCAAGTATTTTGTGTGTAGACTGAGCTCGCTGACAGCTGAATGGTATCAAATTGGTATCAAATGAAAATAGCCAACAGTTTATGCTCGTTCGACACTGAAAACGGGAAATGAGTATTGTAATGAGGTTCTGGGATGTTACTCATCTATACTGAGTAATGTTGTTAGATGTTTGTTTGACTAGATTTGTTTCACACGCTACAGTTTTTTTTTCTGTGGCAAGTTTTGTGTGGTAGAGTTACTCGTATTTAGTTGAATTTATTTTCTGGGTTATCTTTTTATTGTAAATCAAATCAAATTATTTATTTGCTAGAATGCAGGTAAATAAGGTCGTGAAGAATTAAAGTTGAGCCATACATTCTGCCTGAGATTCGACATGCAAAATTTAAATGAATGAGTACGATGCTTTAACTAATAAAAAAATAAGAACATTTAAACACAATTATCGGATAAAAATTAACAGTTCAATACAATTAATAAATACTTAATAGTCAAAATAAGATCAAAATGTCAAAATACGATTAAAATGTCAAAATACAATTCAAATGTCAAAATACAATTTCAATATCAAAATACAATTAAAATGTCAAACAAATTACAATATAAAAGTAGTTAGTAATTTTTTTTAAATTTAGTATCTAAAAAAATAATTTTAGTCGAATTTTTTTAAATATTCTAAATTCAATTTATTTAATTAAGAGAATTTCAAGGTCTATAATAATCGGTCATTTATGTTATTCATGTTTTACATATTTGTTTTTTCTAATATTTATATAATTACCCGTTTATTGTGAAATATGTAGACGTATTCTTAAACCGTCTTTTTGGCAATGTGCATACTTTGACATTATTCCAATTGTAATATCTGACCAGTGTATGGATTTTGTAAAAAAAAGCTATCAGTATTTTTTAGAGCACGCGAATAACGTATCACTATTTTCTGATGGTGGCTATACTACATAGCTTTAGCCTAACTAGTGGTATGCAATACATTTAATTGAGTATTTCCCGA
Source organism: Luperina testacea (assembly GCA_927399505.1). NCBI lineage: Eukaryota > Metazoa > Arthropoda > Insecta > Lepidoptera > Noctuidae > Luperina > Luperina testacea. Next base: position 6,095,538 of record OV656763.1, on the reverse strand, counting down.
AGGTAATTTGGCAGTGAAGATTGAGGTTCTTCAATCAGAATTTATTTTTCTTTTTGTATAAGAAAGACGATTAGTTTACTGTACAATTACATAGAACGTTACGATCCTTGCATTTTTTTAACAATGAAGATTTACGAAGCCGTTGTGAAAACTATGTCATTGTGTTTCCGTTTCACTCTTGGATTCCTCTCCACCTACCGCATCATTCCGCTATTTAGTTTTAGTGAACCATGTTTATTTTACCAGCTGTTACTCTTACCCATTCCTTGTAACTACCACATTTCTTGACGAGGAACCCAATGCATATTATATGTCGACTACAAAGTTTATGCCTCGTCTAGACTTTGGTCATTCAGCCTTTGTGCTGTTGACTATGGCTTTCAGTAAACTTGATATGAATCTTAGAACATTAGCGTTCGGTTTTACGGCAATATTTGTCTGAACTGGTGCTACTGTAAAGTTATATTTATGGTTTTTGCAGAATGGACCTTCAGTTTCTCTTAGGTTGACCGGCGAGATGGACTTCCAAAAAAGAAGATAAAACCTTCTGTTTCCTTAGTGTGGGTTTCAATGGGTAAAGGTCAGGGGGTATACAGACAGAGCCTAGACACTTAAGCATCTTCCTTGTACGATTTTATGATATTTAAGGCTCTTTTAAACAGGCGCGGCACGACACGCGACAGAAAGGCACCGCAAGTCGCGCAAGGAGCGGTGCCTTTGTGTCGCGCGCGATTATATGGCGTGTCGCGCCTGTTCGTAGGAGCCTTTATAGATGGCAATGTTTATGCCTTTGCCTATGCTATTGTTTGTTAGTGAAACTGTTTATGAAAATCCCTGTTTTCAGCAGTGATCGCCTGTACCTTTTAGGTGGACATAATTAATAATGTCAGGCCGATTACGGTCAAAAGTTCGAACGGATCTTAGGACCAAAGATGTGTTTTGTATGCTAGGTCACTCCGTGCAAACGGACCGTAGGACCAAAACATGTCTCCTCCAGTATCACTGGATAATACCAAGACATGTACCCACACTCATCTTATACTACTTTTTTTTTTATTTTGAGGATGGGAAATCATCAAGTGACCCCTCCCGCTCTGGGTGGAGCGGAAGGGAGTGTCAGACTCTTACTGACTAAAACCCACCCGTATTCCTTCCTTAGCCCTTTATGTTCCGAGCCAGCGGTAACCCTTTCGGACAATCCCGCTGACCCACAATCCCGCTGACCCATCTTATACTACTTCACTTTAGATTTTCTGCGCTGGGGCTCTATCTGTCATAGGGTCGTAGCATTATACTGAGCGATGGCCGTTTTGCGTGGATGTGACGCATATTTTCCCCCAACTTGTTCTTTTTTGTGTTTTTCTTGTCTCATGGTTGCCGCAATAATCGTATTTTCTTTCTTTCCATTTCAATTTTGAATACCAAGTCACAAACTGAATAATAACACAACGCTTTTAATATTATATTCCACTTCCGCACAAACGTTTCTACATATAATTTCCTCTGCTGCAAACTAGGTTTTCTATTTCATATCCAGCTTACCACTATTTTCAATGGGAGAGGACGCTACAAATTGCATCTGGCGCGAATTCCGGAAGCGGACGGAGGCGGGGCGGACGCGGCGGCGCCGGTGCGCTCTGACCGCGTCGCGTGTGCGCGCCCTAATGTTCTAAACCATTCCATGTACGCATTACGTGTGGGCTAAAATAGATGCATTAATTTGTTAAATTTAAATGAGGTTTTTTATCCAACACAGGACAGGGTCCCATTATGTCTGTATATTTGTATGTGGGATTCTCGAAGCATCGTAACGGCTGGATAGATTTTAATAACATGAGGTGTCTATCGCGGAACATTAGACGATATTAAGTAACGTTGATAAAAAATAAAGTTAGTCACCAAGCAGGGGTATCGAAATAAAGGTCTTGGAGATTATTTAAAAAATAAAAAAAAAACAACTCCGACTAAAAAGTTCAAAACAAGCTCAATTTTCAAGCAGTCTAATGCAGTTAGTGGCATGAAATCTCAGATTGAGCTGAAATAACAGCCAGGACTTTGATTTAAAAAAATTTTGCTTGTTTTTGCACTTTTGCGGGTCAGTTAATTTCGGCGTACAACATTTAATTATCTCAATAGATTGAAATTAGTTCGTAATTAGTTCAGATAATGTTTCTGTATAAAAAAAACACTGGCACTCCGGTAGTGCCGACAGAAGTGAAAACTTGAACAATTACGAGTGTATTTTGTGAATCGTCTTATAAACAAAACACGCGTGTTAAGGTGTGTTCCTTATTTTATAGGGTTTTTTGCAAATCAGGTATGATGACCAAAGTGACTGGTTTATTCTTCTCGTGAAAGGAATTTATTCAGATTTGCTCGTCGTCAGTTATATATCCGTGGTTCAGCGCCATCTCGTCGTTATTGGATGAACTACGTAGTTAGTACGCGAGGCCTACGTAGTTAGTACGCGAGGCCCTCGTAGTTCTTCCCGATGTGCATAGATGGCGCTGTCCTCAACAACGCGCTCGTCGTTGTTGGATGAACTACGTAGTTAGTACGCGAGGCCCTCGTAGTTCTTCCCGATGTGCATAGATGGCGCTGTCTTACGTTTTACGTCTTACGAATTTTCGATCAGGGTCACGTGAACTGACGCGAATTTAGAAGTTTTTACCCATTCCAAAAAAAGTACACAGCGCCGCTAAAGAAGTTTTCACTTCAAAAATACATGGACTTTCCTCATTGTTCTTGCCTTTCTTTTGTATAACATTGTCTAGCTGGCGTCTGGCGTAAGATTGATTGCTCGTCTGACAATGATTCGTATGCGTTCGGATTTTATGACGTATGGACGCACTTCCTCTGGGGCAAAGGAACTGTGCCAAGTGTGCCAGCGTCAGGCAATTAAAATTCATCATCATCATCTGTCTAGCCTATTCCCAATTATGTTGGGTGCGCCTTCCAGTATAACCGGATGCAGCTGAATACCAGTACTTATTTTACATGGAGCGACTGCAGATAATTAAAATTGTTAGAAAAAAAGCTTGAATTTTATTGGATAAAAATAAAAAATAAAAGAATCTGTAATTTAGAACTTTCAGTTTAAATTGTCTTATTTTCAAGTGTGGGCCAATAAACAGTAGTAGGTATGTCTTGTCCATGTCTATCTACATTCAGTTTTTAAGAATGATACATGGTTACTTATGTCAATCTTTGTATTGATGTAAATACGTATCTCCATACTTATTCTTATAGAAGCAAGCAAGCTTCAACTTACGTCAACCATGACAGTCAATTTGACATTCTTTTAAAAAATATCTGAAAGCCTCTAACGACATCATTATAATCTTCTATTACTGTCACTTTTTGCGTCATGGCGTCTGAATACAACCAATTTTCCTTTACGCCAGTAATCACGACAAAAAGCTGAGTTGTGTTAAATTAGCTAATAAAACCTTTGTAGACTTTCGTGACAAACGTTAATAATTATACCCTCGTCCTAAAGGCTGTATGCTTTATCCTTAATTGGACGGCGATGTCCACTAAAGAAAAAGAAAAAAAAAATGGTTTTGAAAAAAGAACTTTTGATTAAAATACGCAATGTTTGATCGTCTGTAGCATTGGACGTGCAAAAAGTCGCAATTCTTTTAGCATAAAATGTTTATCATTACAATACTGGTTCATTAAGGTAGCACAGGAATAAACTGTAATTAAAAACTATGTAAGTATGCGTGTAAGATTCCAGTAGTTCGGTATCGAGTGGTTTTATACTAACAAATAGGATTATTTCTGTTCATTTCTGCCACAGCCCACACTGTAATTGTGCAATTAAAATCGACGCTCATATAAACTCATTTCCGTTCACAATTGCATTCCATACAATAAAGTACTGTAAAGTGTTGATATTTTTAATCTTTGAATCGAGTGTAATGCTGCTCTGAGAAACACCTCTGCCTGTAAAGTCATTAATCGTCATCAGTCAAAATGAACTGACCCTGGATACCGCTACGTGAACAGTCTTTGGTCTGACGGATGAAAGTAACTGGTGTATATTTCAGGTACAGTGAGAGCTTTCAATCAACACAGAATATTTTAACGGTACTTAATCTATTCACGTCTTCGAAAATGAGATATTGATTCCTAACGATGCAAAAATTGGAAATCAAAGTAAAAAAACAAAGAGATCAAAATTATTATTTGAAAGAAAAAGCATTATTTTATTCCACGGATAAAAGATATATCTGGTCAAATAAGTCTTAAGCGTAATTAATCCTACATCTCATGTTTAGGATCTCTATTTCCCCATATTCTCCCATGTTTTTGTTCTAATAGAACTGCTTCTAATTAGTCTCGTGTCAAGACTCCAATATTCACGCGTTTGTCTGTCACGAAGGTAGGTGCACATTAGCATTACAAAGTGTGACAAAGTCGCGCGACGAAATTAACTACACGCATCGAGCCTTTGGCGTAGCTTCGCGGATAAAAGTGTTTGAGTCTTGTGATGTGCGAATGAATAATTTAATTAGAAATGGGTAGTCTTGCCTTGTTTATATAGTTAATACTGTGTACACAACTATTGTGCTGTTATCTGTAACAATCGGAACAAATAGCGTGGAAATTATACCGAAATTATTGTAACAATTTCGAGTGTTTAAGCCGATTAGCAGCGAGACCGATCGCATTTGCCAAATTAATATCTGACATCAACCACAATTAATATAAACTCGTCAAAGGAGATTGTCATTTTATCCAAATAAGAGAATTCCACGGTTTACGTCGCCTGAAACCAATTTTCTCGACATGAAAATCCAATTTGGGCGTTTTTAACCACATTTACAAAATGCGCGTTATACGTCGACAGAACGAAGTCATCTTTACTCTGTTTACAAGTCAATTTATTATTTAAGAGGCTACGAAGTACCTATGTACTTTGAAGGGTGTCACTTAGTTATCTCAGACGGATTACATTAAAGAGATGAAAGCTGTTTTTACAGGCGTGAATTTTAAATTGCGTTTACGTAATGCGGTGTACCTTGACAACGCCGTCATTTTGGTTTTGTATAAACAACGTTGTTTGGAAAATTTGAGCGAGGCGGCGGGCGCGGTGATTAATTAAAGAAAATAATTTATTGTTACTTGATAGCTGAAATTAAAATAGTCTTACACAGTTTGCATCTATATTATAAATTGAAGTCGCTTTTGTCTGACTGAGAATTTATGCCGGAAAGTTAATGTTCATAGTGAAATAATATTAAACTTAAATCATCATCATCTGCCTAGACTCCTACCAACTAAGTTGGGGTCGGCTTCCAGTCTAACCTGTTGCAGCTTACCAGTATTTTACATGAAGCGATTGCCTATCTGACCTCCATAACCCAGTTACTGGGTAATACGATATCCCTTGGTAAGACTGGTTGTCAGACTTTCGGGCTTCTGACTACCCGTAACGACTGTCAAAGATCCACGAATGACAGCCGAGAGTCGGGACCAACGACTTAATATGATTTTTGAGGAACAGAGGGGAATATTAAACTTAAATACTTATAATAAAGAAATCTTGATGTTTTGTAAAAACCGTGCAAAGCAGAGAATTGAAACAAGTTGCTGTTAAGGGGACTACAGGACCTAAACGCAAAAAACGCAAGTTTTATAATGCCAAAAGTATATGATCGACTACTACAGTAAACAAGATCAGTAAATATACATATGTATATGAGAATATGATATTCTTCAGGATGTATGCTAGTTAGATAGTGTGTTGAAAACATAATAACTAATTTGATAAGATATAACAAAATCACGAAGATACCTCTCTCTCATACTAATAAATAGGCATCATTCCGATTTTTTGTCAGATTATTCTAGAAGCAACATATTAACGTAATAATGTTTTAATTTTTTTGCCTAAACAATAGATTTTTTGTAAGTAGAAAATAATTGCTTCATATTTTGCAATAAATTACCAGTGTTGTGTCATCGCACTTCTCTTTCTTTTCTATGCAGTCCGACAGTGACCGCGCTTTAGGTCATGTAGTCCCCAAAAGGTAATCAAGACTAGCAGGTAGGTAGCTTTTATAATAATTTTTGTTTTTACTTATTCACATATTATTACTACAAGAAGTTCAAAATTCAATGAAGTACATACTCTAGTCGCTTAAGAAGATTTATTTGACTCTGAAAATACAATGTTTTAATACAGTGAGAACTTAAATCGCAAGGTTATATGGTAAACAAAGCACTCCAGCAATTGTGAAGTAAAAGTAAACATTATAATGCTAATTTTATAGTCTTCAAATTCCCAGGAATCAGAACAAGGCCTTTGTTGTAGTATTATTGTTATTTAATTGTATTTACAAAAATGCAAATGAAGTTAAGTAGGTACGGCAATGATACCTACCTTCTGGAAAATAATAATAGGTGAAGTTGGGGTTTTGTTAACTAAAAAGAATAGTTAGTAAGTTAATAACGTATCGTAAAAGAAAAAAATACGTTACGTGACGTATTTTTTTTTCTTCTTTAAATTAGCCAGGGTGCACCCTGGCTAATTTGGTCGGCTGGTTGCAACACTTAACTGTTTTGTTAATAAATGAAACTATTCAATGTCAACTTTGTTAATTGATTAAATAAATTAAATTATTTAGTATCACTTTATACTAGTATCAATTTATTTTAAGTTTAGATGAGAACAAGCTAACACAATTGTTTTTTTTCTACGCTGGGTTGCCATTGTTATTTTTCACAGGCTCTCAATGCCTCTATTGCAAGGTCTCAAGACTCTTATTATATGTATAGAATATCTCCTAAAAGACCTAAAGTGCTCAATCAAATCGCTTTCTTTTATTCTTATCGGGAAACTTGCAGCTAATATAATTATAAACAGCGTTCTTAAACAATATGCAATTGATGGCCATTTACAAGTTTTCACTGATAAACACTAAAAATAAAAAGGACACAAAAAGGTCGGTACAAAATACTTATACCATAAATTAGTTAATAAATAATACACAATCGACTTTTATAAACTAAACATCATTTAAACGCAAACAATTACATTAGTTGGTGAACTAAACAGAGTATATTTTAGTTAGTTACACGAATATCGTTTTTTTAAGTGTATGACACGAACAAGATTTCGATTATAATTAGATGCTCTGCTTTGGATTGCAATTTTTTACTTTTCGTAGGTTCACGAGCCCTGCTCGATTCTAAGCCCTCAAGACTATTAATCCTAACTAATATTATAAATGCGAAAGTTTGTTAGTATCTATAGGTATATATGTATTTATATTATCTTCTAAACATCTAAGTACTGCTCAAATAGGTATTCTTTCTCACTTTAGACAGGATTATTAGTTTATGTCACATTCAACCACTGTTAATCTAGTAACACAATACTATCATGAAGACTGTTAAGCAACTCAACTTATCTGGGATTATCCCGATGCTCCTAATTCGCCTGCTCCCAAATCTGGCCGAAAGCCAAGGTCAATAAACCCTTTTGTTTATCCATGCATACCTTAAACTTACATAGCCTCTACCGCACCATATGAGAACAGCTTCCAATCAATTTTGAAACGTATATCTCAACAATTAAAGGACATTTTGCGGTGTTTGAATGGATATGTAAATAAAGAGGGATGTATCCTAAACAAATAAACAGGGTGTCGCGCGGTAGCTATCTCTGCGACTGCGATTGTGCTAAGCTAACCAATTTGAATTGATCCCTGTAACCCCTTCGTTCCTTTACGTAAACCCTACATTTCGTGTGCCTAATTAAACTGGTTACAAACAAAGGTTATGATTTTTTAAACAGAACGTTTGGATTAAATGAGGGTGTACCTGAATATCTGTGTTTGTTATTAATCTGTGTGTGAGCAGCCTGATAGCTGTAATTAGATGTTACTTTTCATTCATACCGAAGTTTGGTTTATTTTTAAATCTGTACACCATCTTTTTTCAAAACATCATCTATTTAATCTATTCCCAACTATGCTGGGGTCGGCTTCCAATCTAACCAGATGCAGCTGTGTATCAGTATTTTACATGGAGCCACTACCTGTTAGGACTTACCACACAATACCCGTTAAGACTGGTTGTCAGGCTTCTGACCACCCGTAACGACTATTAAAGATCTAGACATTATAGCCGTGACCAACTGTTTAATGTGCTTTTCGGTACGTTAGTGATGCTCACCCATCAACGAACCGACCTCGGTAAGCGTTGCTTAACTCTGGTCCTCTTTTTTAAAATATCAAGTGATATTCGAAGCGATAGTTGTGGTTTGAAGCAAATTCCGCTTTACATATAAAGTTTAGTTAACAATGCTTGCAAACACAGCAATGCCCAACGGGCTATGCACAGCAGGCTATTAGATACGATCTTCAGATAATTGCGTAGTAACACAGCTTCTTGCAATTTAGGTTTCACAGAGTAGACTGCTCTTGAGAGTTAGTTTGTGTTAGGTCCTGTATGTAGTTTCCAATATTTGCCCCAGTTAAGCTTCTATTTGAGTGTCACTTTGTTTGAAATATCCGATTACGTAAATTAAAGGGATTGGCGCAACACAGGAACGAATTAAAAGCACTTGGTTTAAAAGCACTTGGTGCCTTTTTTACAATATTATGGAGCTTTTGCCCACTGCTTCGTTGAATATTAGCTATTACCGGGTTAAAAAGAATTGTATGTGTTAATCCAGGTTTTAATCATCTATCTGTGTGGCAATCTTCATCTAAATCCGTTCCGCCGTTTTTGCGTGATTGAGTAACAAACATCCAAACATACTCATCAAACTTATAAATTATTTTTTTGTAGTAATTATAGTGGGGTTGGTAGGATTAGTAAGATTAATTGTATATTTTAGAATTACAACATTTAACTACATCAAATTAAATTAAATTCCAATTAGTTATGTGTGTTAAAAACTTTCGTAAAGAACATAGATTAAATCGATAAGTCACAGCATATATGCATTCGATATTATAGGCCCTGTTTAGGCATTTCGGGGTGAACGGCACTTAACATAACACACAAAAGTACCTCACGCGAAAAACACACTTATCTTTAAGCTATAGGTGCCAATATAGCCTCCAATGTGTAGTTGTGTAGTTGTACAGCAAGTGAAGCATAAAGAGGACTATTCACGGGCCATGAAAGCCTGTCGCATAGACAAGGGAGGCATAGACGCCGTAAAAATGATTTATGCTCCAGGTTGTCGAACTTTTAAAAAGCGGTTCGGGCCTAAAGATACAAGGTATTGGTGTTAGATTTTAAGTGCTGGTGTAAAGTTTTATGGTTACCTGGGGAATGAAAAGAGTTTTCAAGCTTAGGGAAATTGTTATGGTCCTCTCTATACATAAAAAAAGTTTTCTGGCTGATTGAGTCGCAGTATCAAAGTCGAAACCAGTCATATCTGCATTGTTACGAAAGCTTTAAATAAGAAAATGTATTTTCAAAGAATTTTCACATTGTACTAGTGATAAATAAATATAAGACAGTCGTTCCGGGTCATCAGAACCATGAACGTGTGACAACCAGTCTCACCAATAGTTATCGTGTTACCGGTGTTACCCAGTAACTGGATTGTGAAGGTCAGATAGGCAGTCGCTCTCTTCATACTATCAAATTGGTGTGAATTGACCCGTTAGGTACCCTACAAACGAAAAATGTAGGTACTAATATTTTAGTTGATTGTCAATACAGTTGTGTGTGTAGGCAGTTATAAGAAAAGAAAAAGAATAGAGGCTTACATTCTTATTTTATCATAAAAATGTGGGATAAAATGTAAATCTTATCTTTAGAATAAGAAGAAATAACTTTTATTAATCTTAAGACTTATCTATGTAATTTATTAAGTGTGTAGAGGGTGTAAGAATTTCCGAAGATATTTCTATAAATCATGAACATTACAAATGATCGTGTTTTAAGTTAATAATTTAAGAACAATGTTTTACTATTATGTGATTAATCTTTTGGTTGTCTTTATTTGTTTGTTACATCATACGTGAGAACGAGTGAAAATGATCCTACTATATGTCATTACACTAATATTATAAAGGCGAAAGTTTGTGGTGTGTTTACCTATATGTTTGTTACTTCTGCACGCTCAAACGGCTGGACCAATTTTGATAAAATTTTGTATGGAGGTATCTGACACCCTGGATTAACATATAGGATACTTTTTATCCCGATATTCCCACGGGATCGACATTTACGCGGGCGAAACGCGCGCAGCTAGTAATATTTATAAATGTCAAAGTTTGTGAGGATGGATGGTTGGATGGATGTTTCACGCAAAAACTACAGAACGGATTTTCATGTAACTTTACAGTAATATAGCTTATACATTAGAATAACACAAATTATAAACGAATATAAATCTTCTGTTGTGTCCTGGAAGTTTTCTTCTCCCCTCATAAACATAATGTTCCTTTCGCTTAACTTTTACCGTGAACAGAGGGAAAATAATGCTAAATAATTTCCATATGAGTCATTTAGAGACACCCAGTACTGGTACAAGTCTGAATAGATAACAGAAACAACTAATAGGTCCCTAAACTACTTCCAATATCTACCGACAGATTTGTTAAAGTAATCACAAGGGAATGTCGATCACAGATACGCGTGTCCCGCTGCGGACACACGAACAACATGTTTGGCCAATAAGAAAGTTAAAATTGGACTAAAGTTATGTAGAGACTAGCTGCGCCCGGTTCACCCGCGTAAATGTCAATCCCGTGGGAATATCGGGATAAAAAGAGTAGCCTTTATGTTAATCCAGGGTGTCAGGTGTGTAGTACCTACAGGGTGGGAACTACGAAACCAACTCAACCAAACTCTCAGACCATGATCTGCCTACAGTAGATAATAGAAGATATGATGGTGATGTAGGTCGTCTTCCAACTATGCTAACTGCGATTTTCAATCCCAGTTAGAACGTAAAAATGAAATCAGCTTTTCATGATCTCCTCCAAACAATGTTTGCCTGCCTTTGCCTTTACAGTACCCGGCGATAAATATTGCACATCGACCTTTGGAAAGAGACAATCGGCTAATTTCGGCTTCGTAGAGCGTTATCTCTGTCGCACGAAATACAAACAGTCCGGTATCTATTAGGAGCTGTTAAAACAATTATGATTTGCTTCTTTTGATAATTATTTTTATTCTTTGTATAAAATCGATAGGATCGAATAGGTCGATGTGCAATATTTATCGCCGGGTACTGTACTACTGAGAAGATAATTGTCACCTCTTTGAATGAACAGCCATTTTCTATCGTCCCAAACGGCACCCAGACTGAAAAGTGCAATACAACGCTAAGTTACAACCAACTTGCTCACTGACCTATCAGCCCGAACGTCACCAGTGGGCGGTCGAACAGTACCGATGTGATTAATGACGATGACCCCACGGCATCGCCAGATATCGGTATCTACGTGAGCCTCGATCACTCTTGATTGCCCGTATTGTTTGAGATTATACTTACTTACTTAGCTACTGTATCTATGGAAATGTTGGGTGAAATGTATGACTGGAGGTGGCACAATGTGTGGGAAAGGATATGTCTCTTTGTCATAGGTCATAGTGGAAACAAGCAAGACAATGCGGTTTAAAAGCAAGGCTGTCATAACATGGTGAAGAGGCAGATATTGACAAAATAAAATATTTACCTGCATCACTTTCGTAAAGGAAATCAGACAAAAAATAAAACAGTAAAGGATGATTTCCACTAAACGGCTCGCATTGCATCGGATCAGAACGTATTTTATAATCTTTAAACGATTAATTAAATCGTGTACACAGTATTTAAAGTCTATATTACCAAGCCGCGCATAGCAGCTTCCGCGTCACGTGATCGTAGCCAAAAGTATGCTGCGACGCGCGACCGGCTCCGTTCACCTGTCATAGTATCTGATCGAATCCTTTCAGCTGTCGTCCAAATTTTTCTTTTCCTCTTCTACAATACTACGTCAACTTGAACCATTTTCAAAAATTAGAACACGTCAACACGGTAGGAATGAAACTATTTGACTAGGCGCAGAAACGGATCGTATGCGTCGACATGCTGCCGGACGCGATCGGCTGTCGCCGCATCCGTTCGTGTCCTTTCCGATCCGACGCGATGCGAGCCGTTTGGTGGAAATAATTACTCGCTTCGGTAGTCGCATTTAAATGTCATTACTTCACTTTCCTGTTGACAGCCCCAGTCCTGCCAGTCTTGGTTTTTTATTTGGTCTGAGCATAAGCTAAAAATAATAATAAATAAAATAATTGTTCCGGGGATAACACAAAAGAAAAACTAAAACCGAAAATTACCGACCGACCCCAGCAAAATAAGTTAGGAGACTACAAAAGATTTAAATACAAAGGACGAGGTGTCTCCCACATAAATTAAATGAGCCAGATACAAACACACTATAAGCTCCAACCACGAGTAAAATTTCCCGAAAGCGGGTAGCGTAGTTAAATGCAAAGCCAATTAGGTACGAATTAGATGTAGCAACATCACCACAAGTTCTTTGTGAACTCTTCTTTGTGTCGTAATAGTGGCAACACTGGTATAAGGTTATGTGATAACGTATTCCCGTATGAAATTGCACTGAAATGAGATTCTATACCGGAATTGTGTTGAATGTTAGATGTGATTTGTTTTGAAATGTTGTTTGTTATGAAATGGCGAAATAAACAAGGTAATTTACATTAAATTAGAGGGTACTAAATTAGAAATCCTTACTGATATTAATAAATGCGAAAGTGAGTTTGTTTGTTATGCTTCCACACTAAACAGCTGAACGTATTTGAATAAAATGTGGCACATGTGTAGACCATGAACGACATAGGCTACTTACTTTTCAACCTGGATCGCAGATGAAGTCGCGGGCAATAAATAGCTAGTTATTAATAAACCTCCTTTTTGAACTCGGTTAAAATTATGAATACCTATGTCCGAAAAAATATGTTAGACATAAACTAAAAATAATTGGTGGGAAGTGGGAAGATGTAGGTAAATCCAACCTGGTAAAGTGGGGCTACCTTGAGTTGGGATGTGATTGCGGAGCTATGTCACAAAGCATGCCCCACCTCCTATCCTGCCCTCTGTGTCCTGAAACATGCAGTCAAAGCAGGGACTTGAAACGTTACGCGTAGTTCCGGTACCGATAATTTGTACCGTTCCACCAGGAGCGTACCTAACAAAATTAATTCCTTGGCTATAACGATACTGACAAACGGAACGAAATCTTAAACTGTCCATTAACAATATTATCAATATATCGTTATTCATTTCGATACTCAACTTTGCCAGCTTCATGACATACAAGATGACGAAAAAGACGAAAAAATTTGAAGAATAATGTTACAAATGGTAACGTTTCACCTGTAACATTATTACAAACGGATAAGCTTAATGTTACTGATACCCTTAACGTTACTCATAATACTTATTGTTCTACGAAAATGATATTTTATAACGTTTTCTTTGTGTAACGTTATTGATATTTTTAGGTTTTAGTATCGTTACAAATTTTGGAACGTTATACGATAACATTAGTGGTAATGGAACGAAATTCATTTCGTTTTCAAGTCCCTTAGTCAAAGTGACCTTTGCGCTGCCACCGACAACGCCGTGGAAGTGTTTTGGGAAAACAAAATAACATATAAACATCCGAATTGAGAACCTCCTCCTTTTTTGAAGTCGGTTATAAATACAGTCGTGCCAGCGACACGAAGAAGAAGAAGAATGTTTATATCATGATCAAACTTGTCAAATTAGTGTCTATAACTCCGATCGACCAAACCTAACAATAAATAATCCTCGTTTTAAAATAAATAATAACCAACAAACCGTTTTCACTAAATCACACGTATAATTTTTCTATTTTTGCAACACTCGAGTTGGCATGTCAACGGTGGCAGAATAGGACTTTCCGTTGCGTTGGGGTGTGCTAATGATTTTTTAACGTCATAAAAATGGCGTCGCCTTTGTTAGTATTGTTGAATGAAGATGAGCAAGACGAAACGTTATGTGGAAAAACGTTGTGTGAAAATGTTTTTTAAGCTTTTTCGTAACCGTCACGTATTGTTTGGCGACCAAGTTAAACGTAGAATTGTTTACGCAGTTATTTCATTTTAATTCTGCTATTCGGAAAAGTTTTTCTAAGCTTTGGTACCCTAAGAAAGCGGTGAATGGTCAATTAGTCACATAAAAACGGCCAAATACGGAGCGCTTTTTGACAACTTAATGTCAAATACTAGTTAAAATTACCGATTTTCGTGACAACCATTTTATTTATTTGCCGCTAAGACGACCCGCTGACCTTTATTTATTTATATCTATCTGACCCGGCGGCGAACTTTGTATTTCCTCAAATTTCTATTTTCGTGATTTTTTTCCTATGCTTTTATAGTTATTCTGCTATTCAGGGTGGAGACAAATCCAATAAATCAAAAATCATACAAATGGGTCCAGCCGTTTTTGAGTTATAAATGGTATAACTAACCCGACTTTGTTTTATTTATATCTATAGATAGATTACAGGGTGGTCAAAATATCGTGAATCAAACGAAACAGGGAGATACAGGAGGTAATTTCCAACAAAAAGTCTTTCTACAGCATGGCCATAATTCAATTGCCCTAAAAGTTATGAATATTTTTGTATACCGAGTTCTTTTACAATTAGACAAATTTAAAAAAAATAATTGTGATTTAAAAAATAAAACAAACGGTGTTGTGTTATTACTAGATAATGTATCAGCACTACAAAGGTTCTAATGCGGCTCAATTTCAAGAGCAATTAATTTTTTTCCGAAAATTTTGTAGCATTACTAAAAATTATTTCTCACTTTAAAAGCGTTCGAAATTACCTCCTTTATCTCCCTATTTCGTTTGATCCACGACTTTTTGACCACCCTGAATATATTTTACATCAGAAAATAATAACAAGAGAGATACAACAAAACATATAATAGGCGGTCTCACCTATAACTTTCTGCGACCTCTTCCAGGCAACCTTGGAATTGACAGTAAGTGGAAATTACAGATTTTCATGACGGCGTTTAAAACATGACGGAACCACTTTCGAAAGAACCCAAAGCTTTAGTAAAATGTTTTTGTTACAAGCCTTTACAATTCATATATTTTACTATCTGTCAAAATAAGGTTAACTTAAAACAAGTGACTGCCTGAAAACCGTGAATGACATAACACATTGTTTCTAAATTAGTTAGGTACCTCGTCATGTTGTTATCTCTTTCTCTTTCACTCTGCTCAATGCTCGAGGGATGGTAGTACCCAAGAGCGATACTTCCACTAATGTAGCTACCACAAAACATTGAAGCGAAGTTTGTCAGGTCAGAATAGGGCGTGGTGCCCCCTATTAGGGCGGCCGCACCTAAATCCGTACTTATTTTAATCACTTGTACCCCGCTGGCTTTTATCATGCGTGTTGTTGATGGCCGGTCGATCTATTCCGACCACAACCAATAAACAACCCTAACTTTGCAACACAAGGTTGTTTTTACATTAAAAGAATCACCCCAGCTACAGTTGGAGGAGGAAAATAAGGATATAATGTGAATAGCAAGTAAGGCTGCATCATAAGGTGAATTGTTCTTGTAGATTTTCACGAAGAAATTGGCCAACCGCTGTTTTCTTCTGTTTATTTTATTTTTATGAAAATATTTAACGCTGTTGTGAAAAACTTATTAAACTTTTGTTTTTTAAAAACATACAGCTATGTGCTTGCGGACTAAAGTCAAAGTTTAAGTAAACCTTGTCTTTACCTACCTTCTTTACCTAGGTTTCTTTTATTTACCTTTATTTTGAAGCTCCTGCGGGTGTAATTGCGTAACACAATATCAGTAACAATGGCGTTCATGTTGAGAGTTCAACAACATTCATTGTGTTATTTACATTGTTGAGTAGACACATTTCTCGAACTTGTGAAGCAATGGATTAGTAATATCCTTCAAAATGAGTCAGATTGAGATTGATAGTGTGACGCAATTTGGGTACTGGACAGTCAGCCCTGTTACCAACCTTGAACCTCGGCTAAAATTTTAACCATGGGTATAACCGTACTTCTTCCTAAGTAAGAGAAACTTAATGGGCCAATGATGATTTGCCAAAGTCTTCAACTACAGTACCCGGCGATAAATATTACACATCGACCTTTGGAAAGAGACAATCGGCTAATTTCGGCTTCGTAGAGCGTTATCTCTGTCGCACGAAATACAAACAGTCCGGTATCTATTAGGAGCTGTTAAAACAATTATTATGATTTGCTTCTTTTGATAATTATTTTTATTCTTTGTATAAAATACACCTCTTTCCAAAGGTCGATGTTCAATATTTATCGCCGGGTACTATACATACATATTTTCAAGTAGGAACCCAGTTTTGATCCTGTAAATCTCGTCACGAACTTTGTCAAACCCAAGTGAACCCAACGGAAATATTCGTCATACTGACACCCTAACAAAGAGCCAATAGACAAACGGGAAGTGAATATTATAGGGGGCAATATATTGCAAGGGGTCCCTTTACTGCTCAACTAAATGACTTATTGCAAAAGTTAGGAGCCGATATGACTCAGGCAGCATCAACATCATTATTGAAGAGAGAACATTGAGAAGTTCCACTGACGCTTATTAAAATTTAACCTTCGTATTTGTGATGCAACTTAAGAAATATTTCTCACCTAATTCACATCATCATCATCATTTCAGCCGAAATACGTCTACTGCTGGAGATAGGCCTCCCCGAAGCACCTCCACTTCGACCGGTTCTGTGCTTCTCGCATCCAACGGGTTCCTGCGGCCTTGACAAGGTCGTCGGACCACCTTGTGGGAGGCCTTCCAACGCTACGTCTTCCGGTACGCGGTCGCCACTCCAGAACCTTTCGGCCCCATCGGCCATCTGTTCTGGGAGCAATGTGCCCTGCCCACTGCCACTTAAGTTTGGCCATTCTTCTTTGGCTATTCTGTCTAGTATACTCGTACAATACATAAAAACTTCGCTTTTTTTCCAACTATTTTGGGGTCTGCTTCCAGTCTAAACCGATGCAGCCGAATACCAGTATTTTTCATGAAGCGACTGCTTAACTGACCTCCACAACCCAGTAACTGGGTAATCTGTTACCCCTTGGTAAGACTGATTGTCTGACTATCGGGCTTCTGACGACCAGTAAGACTGTCAAAGATCTACGAATGACAGACGGGACCAACTGCTTAACGTGCTTTCCGAATCACGGAGGGGTATGTAAAGATGGTCACCCATCCACGGACCCACCGCGGCAAGTGTGGCTTAACCTGATCGATCGACCCGTGCGGCTGTTATTACTAAGCCTGTACCTAATTCATACCAAATGTTATGTAATTATGAGACCATGTAGTTCCTGGGCCATTTTTCTTCACATATTCTCCATTTTGCCTATCGTTGTCAGGTAATCAAATTTAATTTCCCCGTTCAGTCAAATATGTGCATTTATCTTTGTCTGAATTTATAGCGTCGCGAATAAAGTTCGTCGTTTCGTTCATTTTTACGTTAAACTAAACAAGTGTGTGCGATTATAGACTCTAGTCTATAATTGCATGTTTAGCTTCTCGCTGCAGTTTTTGAAAAATCTTGGTCTAATTGATATTCAGGATTATGAATGTCTTTATTTTCGCAAGTTATGCGGAGTGGTCTTACTGTTACACTGTACTGTGACATGGTCATCTGGTTAATGCAGTGATTTGCGTAAGACGTGATGTGTGTTTAGGCGTTAATATCATTTCAGATAATTGGGTGTGCTTAAGGGCTACTTTACGAAGAACATGATTAACTATGTGTAAATAATGCCTGAAATAGATCTACAGAGACCTCTTTTTGCTAAGTTATTAGAGAATCTTAAAGTGGGTAGCTTTCGCAGGAATCCACACACGTCTTGGAGATACTTATGCTTAGCTAGAGTATCCTTTATAAAATAAAAGTAGCCCAATTTCGTCCTTCTTTTTCATATCGATGATATTATGAACAACTAAGTAGCTTTTGCCCGCAGCGCCCGCGTGATTGTCGGAAATTATCCCAAGGGAATTTACTACCGGGATAAAAAGTATCCATATCCTAACCCAGGCCATTATGCCTTTAATTTAATTCTGTTCAGCCGTTTTGGCATGAAAAGGTAACTGACTATATTTTCGCTTAAAATTAAGTACCTACACAAAAATATAAATATTAATAACTTTTTTTTTATAGATACATGCATATTATTAACATTATTTTAAGTCTGTTATGTGAATATTATCTTGATTAATAAAAAGTAAACATACATGTTTAAGACATGCAAATTTTAAAATCATCCCCAATTTTACTCCCTTGGGGGTTCTTTATTTCTTACCAAAACATTCGTTTGAATTTCCATATCCCTAACTTAAGAAATGATGGGTTTCCCATACAAACTTTCATCCCTTATATCGCCCCTTTTAGGATTATTTTTGAGGCAAAAAGTAGTCGATGTCCTTTCTCAGGATATTAGCTGTCTTCTTTGCCAAATTTTATCGAAATCCGCTCAGTGGTTTAGGCGCTAAAAGGTGTCATACAGATAGAGTTATTTTCGAATTTATAATATTTATTAGTATGAATTTTTAAACCCCGACAGAAACAGAGGGATGTTTAACGTGTGTATCTGTGTGTCTGTCTGTGCCATCGTAGCTCGCAAACGGCTGAATCGATTTTGATGATTTTTTTTAAACTATTTCCCTAAAACTTTGCCATACTTCTACAGCGTTGTTAAAGTCACTTAGTTTGATATATGATAGATATGTTTCGTGTCACGGTTCCAAATCCATTGTATCTGTTTGTCGATATTTTGTGGCTTATTAGATTAACATTTTCGTACTTATTTGGGTTCCGAGTCGCTTGAGTAACTTTCAACTCTAATTTCGTACCAAAAACATGTCGAACACAACAAGTTCAATTAAAACCGTTTCACACATCACGAACAAATTCACCGAATCATCGGACAGATCACAAAACAATCGCTGAACAGATCCGCCCGGCTAGTTTATAAGCCGGGTGGTTAGCGTGGATTATCGCGCGTTCCAAAACGCACCCTTTCGGGCGTCGACCCTCGTTACTACCTAGTACCTACGAC
The DNA here is from genome assembly GCA_927399505.1 of Luperina testacea. NCBI lineage: Eukaryota > Metazoa > Arthropoda > Insecta > Lepidoptera > Noctuidae > Luperina > Luperina testacea. The sequence continues at coordinate 6,076,414 of OV656763.1, read as the reverse complement.
TCCGAGCCGTTAGACATGTGATGAATCTTTCCTCCGTAAGATATCGTCGGCATTCGTCGGCAGTGGCGGAATGACGAGAGGTTTTCCTTAGTAATTGTGTGTAGGTTTTCTTCGTACGACGTAATTTGGGATTACAATAAGAATAATGGAATAGGTTTTTCTTGTGTCGTTGATGAAATGTTTTTGCTTGGGCAGTTTGTGGACAATTATGTGGGGGATATCGGAAAAGTTACACATTTCCGAGAAGCTATCTTTTGTGCCAGAAAGCCAGTGAATCTGAAGCTTAGTACTCCTAAAACGACGCGTCCTAGTGTTTAAGTAATAATCTCACCTAATCTTGTCGAAAGAATAGCCAAAACCCTGCATAGAATCTTTCTAATTTTCGTCATCACAACAGTTAATACAAAAGATAGCAGTGCCTTTTTACACGCTCCTAAAAACTCACGATGCTCATAGCTCGTAGAAACTGCATTAACTAAACAAATGGGCACCACGGGTGGCAAGAATTTTTTACGAGCAGCTCTGGGCTGTCACAAAAATTCGCCCCCGCTGTTCCTCACGTATTCGCGTATCTCGGTCAAGTCCACAAAGAGGAATTCATCGTGTTTAAATATCTAAAACACCGATATATTATCGATTTTATAGCCATTTTCCGTTACTCGGTTTTCGATAATGCAGTTAATAGGCTTGGAATAGTCGACCGAAACATTTATGACGATCGGAATGCTATCAGAACTGCATTTTTGTATCAAAATAAACATTGTGACAATATTTTATGTGCAGCCTATCAAATATTTGATTGCCTAAATTAAAACGTAAATAAAAAGCACCTAAACATTTGTGGCGTTCAGTATATTAACGGAACATAAAACTAAGCACTTTAACATTAATACACTTTAATATCAACATTATGAAAACGATGTTAACTTCTCCAATATTAAAAATAATAAATTCTTCGTATTGGACTTTTCAAGATGGCGAATTGTAACAAAGTTATGGTGTTATAAAGTTCTATGATCAACAAAATGAATAATAAAATCTCAGTATTTTGGCGCGAATGAATACTTTGGCTTCTTTATACATTTCTTGGATTTGGCATTTAATATCCTTCGACAAGACGACTTTGGTGTAATACATTTTTTCGAGTTCATTCCACTGTCTGCGATTTTCCAATTACATATCTTAACGTTTTCTTAGACTTCTAAAAACATCCATACTGCTGTTTCTTCATTTTTTGCGGGCATGTCGTTACTCACAATCACAACGCATTCAATACTCATTTACCTTCAATTTAATGCCCTTTCGTTTTATTTCCGAATTAATCAAGGTACATCATAAATCACACCGTTTATTATTTTATATTCCATATTTTATTAATTGAAACCAATCGAAAACAATTCACGAAACATGATTTAAGTCAGGGCGCCGTTAAATATGTTCAAAATGGTATCCCTTAAACGCACTTAAATAAGTTTGATGATATTGCATGTTTACAGTGTCGTAAATCTGCTGACATTCGAGATTTATTGTTATAGGATGCTGGGGCCACAAATTATGTTCGACACAGTTCGGCCTTTGTCTGAACGGAACGATTTTTGTGATTGCTTTCCGAGGCTCGCGTTATAAGTAAATCTAAGTGTATTGTTCGGAGAAATTCTCCATTTCACTCTCGATAGATTCTACCTACCAAGTCTTAACATAATCTCGAGATAATTTGGAGTGTTTCGCAATATTCAATTAGAGTAGCTGCTTGATATCCAAACTTCTTCAGTTAGATATATAATTATTCGATAACGTTGTCGATACTTCTCAATGATCAATTGAATTGAAGGTTGTTTTTATTTCAATCGAAGACTTATTTCAAAGACAATGGCAATACGTATCACAGAATATTTAGGCGACCTATGAAAGTGTTGCATATTACTAGCAGTCGAAATTGCTAGAATAATTAATTACGATTCACCTGATTCCAAGATAACATGTTTGCTTGATCTGTCATCGCTAAACAACAATGCAAGTGTATGCTTAAATACTCAATCACTATCATAAATAACAAACGATCCATACTTCAGATCCTGATGGGCGTACGTAGGAAGGAGCATCTAGGAGCTTCAAAACGTTACTAAATCGCACTGACTCATCGTACAATTAAGTTTAAGGATTATTCCTCAGACTAAGATGAAAATGATAAATAATTTCGTCGGATACAAGATCAAGTGAGACAGTAATTCAGAGAAAAGAAAGGAATAAAACCAAGCATGATGTCGACTTCATACTCAATACAAATTAACTATAGTAAATCTATAATAACAGACATGAAAAATACACAACTCATGAATACCCCTGGTGTACCAAACACGTAAGTTCGTAGGCGTATCCTGACTAGGGCCAAGTTATTATCGCGCATAAATCCATAATGATTGGCCGTCTTGCGAGCAGATAAGTGCCTATTACAAGTGATCGGTGTAAATGAGGTGCGTCACTCGGAATTAGACCTTGTTCTGGGTCTAATGCGTTGGCAATAATGAGAGTGCTGAACTTGCTGGCAAATTAAGGTTTTAAAATCTGTTAGAAGCTATAATTGTTTCCGTAGTAGCTCTTGAAATGGATGTAAAATATAGTGTGTGGAGAGTACCTATAGGAGTCAATTGATAGTATTTGCGGGTTGATTGCTAGTGGTTGTTTATTATTGTGGTTGTCAACGATGGGAAACTGGTTAATATGGTACGCCACGGCTATGGGCTAGTGGTCTTGCTAACTGATCTTTATTGCAGTACATAGTGCAATTTTCTAGAAGGTGACGTGCATTGTTTTAAGCGGTGCCGACGACGCTTAGAGCAACTGCATAATCTAATACTGCATACGAGATATCGTGTCTTCATTATTATATAAATAAGAATCCTGATGATTTTTTGATTTTGAATGATCGGGAATTCTTTGAAGAATTAAGTTCGGCTTTTACTAAGAAGAGTAGGTGAATTGAATGGCAGTAAATCGGGAAAATTGGAAAGAGGGAAGGGAGGCCCTGCAGCAGTGAGACAATATAATAATGTTAATGGGTCGGAGCTGTCCTGAAATTCTATTCGCTTAATTTCCGATGAATAAACACCGTATATAATTTTATTACATTTTATTATATTCATGAGAGGTCTGTTGTATTTTCATTCCAGTTTCTTTTCGTTCGTTCCTGATTCTGAGTTAGGTATAAGCTGGCTTTGGAAACCTGCCGGTAATTTCATTCATGCAAAATGTAGGCAGCGTGGCCGAGTGGTCTAAGGCGCTGGTTTTAGGCACCAGTCCGAAAGGGCGTGGGTTCGAATCCCACCGCTGTCAGAAACTTTTTACGTTTCGTTGTATTCATATTGTGTGGATATGTGTCATATAAAATTTTATTTGTGTTTAAATGATAAATGACGTATTATCAAAGTTACCTATATCGAATCATTTTTAGTAAATATGTTTTTCTTTTTGTTACAGGTATGGTGATATTTTGAAATCACTACGAATAAGGATTAATTTTAAGTGGTAAAGTGAAATAAATTATCATAATATTAAGTTCTCCGGCAGCCCTAACCACAGGACAATAAAAGAAAAGAAAAAAAAATGTGCGGTCACTGAAGGGAATTTCCCAAATACCATAGATAAGTCCTGCCATCTTGCGACTACAGTTCATGCAAAGGAAAGTGTGTTTTAGTATGTAAGTTTTAAGGTGTAGTTTGACGGAGTAATTAAGTTTGCAAGGAGGACAAAAACGGGGCCAGAAATCTGTCATTGCATTTGTCAGTGGCATGCCACGGACAGGGTGAATCGATGGGGTTTCGCCCGTTCGTAATGGTTTATTTTTTGCGTTGTTTTAAGATTTATCTTGTTTTCGGTAGCCCTCATTATTAGCTCTCAGTATTGTTACGTTAAGATATCCTGTTTCTTCAATGTTTACCAGCATATTATTGTGATATTCTTTTGTTTACAGTAACACTTGCTAGTATGACTTAAGGCTCCTTCAAACAGGCGCGACACGCGATAAAATCGCGCGCGACACAAAGGCACCGCAAGTCGCGCAAGGACCGATGCCTTTGTGTCGCGCGCGATTATATCGCGTGTCACGCCTGTTTGTAGGAGCCTTTAATAATTATATGTTCGTCACCTCTGTGACATTGGGTATCAGAAAACCCGCGATTTCGTTAATTAACATTCATTTTCATATTCTCCCTTTAAACATGTGATTAGTATACTTACGTAGATATAATCCATCAGGTTTCACGACGAGAAATGGCATCCGACATGATGAATATAGATTTTATGTTTATCACGTCGTCCATAATGAGTCCAGCTATAACTGACAGCGATAATTCTAGCTCTCTGTGCCATTGAGAAATTCTAACTTTTATTACCTACTACAGATTTCGATCAGGACGTAAGACGGAGGACCGACGTAAGAAGGACGGCTTCCAGCGCATAATCACCATATAGGTGCGCTGATTTAATGAAAACAACGATCGTCTTCTTCGTCTTAGCGTGTCGATAAATGGACTCGGCCCAGAATTCGGCTACTTGTTTGACGCCATCACCAGCGTCCACCAGTTCCCATAACATGCAGCTGACCGGGTATAAAACAACGATAACGGTTCACGACACATCCATACTACTTAATGTTATAAATTCGAAAGTAACTAAGTAAGTAAAGTGTCTGTCTGTCTCTCTGTCTGTCTGTATGTTACCTTTTCACGCCTAAACCACTGAACGGATTTCGATAAAATTTCGCAGAGATGTGCTGATGGAGGGGTCTTGGTAAAAATGGTCACCCATCCATGGACCAACCGTGGCAAGCGTAGCTTATCCTGATCGATTGACCCGTGCGGCTTTTATTACTTAGCCACAATAACTCCTCGTCTAAACACATAATTAAAAACACCAGTCAAGTAGCTGACGTCATTAATTTCCACTACATCTTCAAGAGCGTCTATCATTCAGCAGTGGTCGCGATTTTCAAGGGCCTGAATCATAAGGGCTGTTGTTTCATGCCTGTTGACCACACAAGTGTTAACATTGACGGCCTCGTTCATATGAAATTCAAATTCCTTGGAGGGTTAGGTTCATACGTCCGCGTCGGCGTAAGGTAAGTATGTTAATGTACACAAACTTAATAAAATTGGTTAGGTTGCTTATTGCGTGTGGATTGGTAATGAATTGAATATTCCAAATTAATTAGGAGACTTTTGGATAGTCATTTGAGAACGTTGTGTCATGTCAATATCAATGTTAATAGGGGAGGTCAGCTCAAAGCGGCCACCTTAACTTTAAATTAAGAAAAAACCTATAAAACGATTCATTTTTGAAAATAATTTTATACTAATAGGTAGAGAATTTATTTAATTTTTGTAATTTGCAATTTAAATTTCGCGCAAATTTAAATATAAGCCTTAGATTTGCAGATTACAAAAACTTGTCAAAAAACCGCTTTGCCCGAGGGGTCGCCTAAAGCGGCCATGGTCGTAAGGGCATAGAGGCCACCCCAAAAATTCTTCGGAAATGTTTATTTCTTGTTGAAATATATCGTGCTAGACAAAATAAAAATCAAACAAAATATATTAAAAACATTATTTATTATTATTGAATATATTTTTAATAAAATAATCAACATTTTCTACCCGTTTTAATCACAATCAGTCTTAAAAGTAATTTGACTTAAATTTAATGTTATAATTAGGTATTTAGTTTGAAAACTTCTGAACTAATAGGAACTTTGAATCAGATTTAGTTTTTGTTAATATTTATTAATTTTGTTAATCAACAGTCAGTAATCTTACTTTAAGTCTTCCAACAGTCTTAAAATGTTGAAATAATAAGGATGTGGAATTTGATTTGCTTCAGCATATTGAAATACAAGCTGCAGAAAATCTTCCTTTGTAAATCCAAAAAAGAGGTTGTCCATATGAAACATGTACTCTAGGAGCTCTTCTTCTTGCTCTGGGGTAAATACTGTTGTAAATCTGCCAAGTTTCTTGAAGGCAGATCCTGTTTGCAAGCGTCTTCTGAGAGTTGTACGAGGGATACCGTATTTTATTGTGATAAATTTAACTGAGCCGCGCTTTTCAATTAAATCTTTGATTACTCGGGCCATCGTAACTTCATCCCAAGACGCCTGGGTAGTTTTACGTTTGTAATAGTTGACCATCTAAACAAAATAACTGAGCATTATCAATCGAATCATAATATTTTAATAAGGGCAAAGCGGTCACCTGGCCACTTTGCCCGAGCCGCTTTGCCTTTATCGCCCATTTTGTTATAAATATCAACTACTCCCACATTTTTTATCAAATTTTGGAGCTAATACTAAAGAAACAAAGCCAAATAGACAAGTAACAATACACGTGTAATGCAAGCATTTAAACTTAAACAGGTTTGACCAAAACAGGTTAAACTTACCTTGTATTATTTTAACAAAAGACGTGAAAACATATTTTTCATCACTAAGAGCCACCCGCTCGATCCAACCGCTACAGAATGACTGATCGGTACGGGGTGGGAGGTTTATTGCGCGTGCAGAATGGCAACGTCGCGCTATCACTTCAAATATCCGAAAAATGAATCGTGGCCGCTTTGCCTTCTATGACCGCTTTGAGCTGACTTCCCCTATCACATTGATCTTTAATCTTGTGACATATGTCAAAATCATAGTGATCTTTATTTTTTTTGTAATAAGGTTGCTGTTGGTTTGCAGCTTTCTGTGAAAGAACTGTACACAAGATCCAGCTTCTAACACAGACGAACTTGCTCACTCTAAGAGATTCGTATGTAATACTTAATTACTGCAAGCAGTGTGCCTCTAGTATTCAGCAGAGCATGTCTGCTAACGTCTAAGAAATCAGCAAGTTTCGCAACAGTTAGGCCGTAAGCACACTGCGTATTTTAAACGCGCAAACGACGCGCAGAGGACTCGCGTATGCGCGCTTCAAACGAGATTCGAACTCAAAACAATCAGCATCTATGGCGCCGAAAACGCACGTTCCTAAAACGCGCGTTGTCTGCGCGTATAAAATACGCCGTGTGCTTACGGCCTTAGATGAATTAGTTGGCAATAAACCTAGTGACTAAACACGACGAGAACCGAAGATCATAAATTGGAAAGCCGCAGCCTGAGAAAAAATACAAACTTTAAAATACAATTGCTATGTCAGTCGACGGATTAACAACAACAGAAATCCATCTGTCTGTCACGCCGACGCGGATCGCTCTCACGGCGAGAATGTCAGCCATTGATTTGCGCCGATAATTTGTATGCGAACAGCATCGCAGCGCTTCATCAGTCAGATGCAGCCGAATACCAGGGATTCATAGTGCGTACTGTGCTAAGCTGAGGAAATACAACTCATTATGTGCGGACATACAGACAGGAGCGGAGACGAACTGAGAAAAGATAGGTACGTTTTTCGAATATTAGGTAGGCTCATATACTGCCCAGACAATCCCTAGGGATTATCTATTTGACAAAGAACGTCTTTAAAAAGTAAGCACACCTTGTGACTACTACTTCTTTTTAAAGACGGTGTATGTCTTATGTAATAGAATCGTAATCCTGTACGTATACGTAGTAGAAGCCCGATAGACGAAAGATCTGGATAACAAAAAAAAATGGTTCAAGACATAGAAGGGCTCGACCGTATGTCGATATCTATGGAGTAATATGAAGTCATAAATGTGAAGTCTGACAACCAGTCTTACCAAGGGGTACCGTATTACCCAGTTACTGGGTTGTGGAGGTCAAATAGGCAGTCGCTTCATGTAAAATACTGGTATTCGGCTGCATCCAGTTAGGCTGGAAGCCGACCCCAACATAGTTTGGAAAAAGCCTTGGCAACTGATGATAAATGGGAAGTCAATTAAAATGAGAGAAAGCCACAAATTAGACGAAGGCCTATCCCGAAAAGAAATCAGTTATCAATTATACTTATAACGCTGCTCTGGTGGCTTTACGATTTCCTAGCCTAGCCGAGATAAAACATTAGAACCACAGTATTTGCAGTTGTTGCCACGATATCAATTCACTCGTAGATCTTTGTTCAAATCCATTAGACATTCCACTTGCAAACAACATGCTTGTTGATACCCAAAACAGTGTGCAACCCGCTAAGCCAAGGAAATACAAGCCATTACGAGGCCTCTATATATAGAGACGACGTTCGTCCGACGGTCACGTTCCTACCCCATTAATACTTGTAACTAAGAACGGGCAAACACTGAACTTGCGTCTTGTTCAACATTGTGAAACGTTACCATTAATATGTGTGCTTGAGAGCAAATAATTTTGAAATTGCAAACAGTTGTGGAGTTTCGATTTCAATATTGGATTGGGTTATGAATGGAAAGATTTGCTTACTTGTAGACAATGATGTGGTGATGGAGATAACTTGGACATAACATCCCTCATTTAGTGTGTTGGTGTTGTAGATCTTCATAGGTAACTTTAGAAAAAGTTGAAGAACATAGCTACGCCTTTGATCACTGTTATAATCTACTGTGACAAGAATGACAACTTGTCTAGCATCTTGTGAACATGAAGCAGCACTAGCATCTGCTAGACAGAACTTACAAATCACTTCCTAAAAATATTCTGACTCATTCATCATCTGCTTAGAGTTTTCCTATGTTGGGGTCGGCTTCCAGTCTAATCGGATGCAGCTGAATATCAGTATTTTACTTGGAGCGACTACTTATCTGACCTCCACAACCCAGTTACTAAGTAATACTACCCCTTGGTAAGACTGGTTGCCAGACTTTCGGACTTCTGACGACCCGTAACGTCTGTCAAAGATCCACGAATGACAACCGGGACCAACGGCTTAATGTGCTTTCAGAGGCACATCGGGGTCTTGGTATGTAAAGATGGTCACCCATCCACGGACTAACCGCGGCAAGCGTAGCTTAACCTGATCGATCGACCCGTGCGGATGTTATTACTTAGCCACAACCCCCTATAATATTCTGACTAATGGCTTACTCTAATTTAATGACTGTGATTTACTTTTACCGTACAAATAAGCTAGCGTTAAAACCATATCATTGCTTATTAACCCCAAACTAACCATAAGGATCAACGTTAAACGCTTTAAATAACGCAACTATATCTTATTAGGGTTCGTTATCTCGTCACTCAAGCGACTGTCGTCATTTATAATAATAAAACGAAGCTGTCGGCTGTAAAAAAGAATCGTGTGAACAGCAATCAGTGCTTTATGTAAACATGAGATCCTTGCCACATGTGTTGATAAACTGTCAGTTAGACGCTGTCGATGACTTAAAAATAGATGGCATATGCTCCGAATTCGCGGGCGCTAGTTGTATAGTCACTGGCACGAATCTTGAAGGCTCGGTTTAAGACTGGGGATCGGATTGTAAACCTATGGTTAAAAAAAACTCCTCACTCTTCATCAAGCGCTCGAGATACGTGCCGGTCACTGTACTAAATTTTTTATTGCTAATTGGATTTTAGACATAGGCCGAAGACATACGGGAAGATTTGGACACAGTTTTAGCCTGAAATCTGGAGTTATTCCGGTCTGATGGCCGTGATAAACCATATAATGTTTTGACATTTTTTTTTTAATTAAAGACTGAATTTTGGTTAAGTAAGACCTGAGTTTTGTGAGGTGTAGGTAATGTATAATAAAACAGAAAAACATTCTGGCATAGAAGCTAAAATGTGCCAACTAACTTCTTTAATTTCGTTAACAATAGCTTCTTGTCAATTTCAATCATAAATCCAATAACAGCTAACGATTTAGAGGCATTCACTATTTCCTGAAGCCCAGAGTGTACAAGGAAAATTCTCTAACAAATCCTAAGGTTTATTACTCGAAGGAATGTTCTCTATTTGTGGCAATGTCGTGTGGAGGCTCAGTTAATATTAACACGTAACCAGAGACTATTCAAGGGGAGGACATGCTGTCAAACTATTGGCTCTGTGTGATGGATTGACACGACACTATGCCAAGAATTTGAATTGTTGAACTTGAGTTGCTTTTGTTTATTAATAACAACTGTGGAGCCCTTTTGTTTTATACGAGTATACATACATAAACAAACGCCTTCTTCCATGGGGTAAGCAGAATCTACAGAGCGCCACCTGTTACGATAACACACACATACTTGACATAATTTTAATATACATAATGTAACTTTTAAATTGGACACAGTGTATAAGCAAAACATGTTTGCCTATACTCATTTACTTTGAACAGCTTTGTTAGAATATTTATTTGCTTGGCCTACTCTTATATTTTCTTACTTGACATACTTCATATTTATTCAATTCAGCCCATAGATCTAAAGAAATTGAGACAATTCGCCAAACCAAATCAACCAAAAAATTGTGAGCAGAAATTGGGCAACGCGCACAAAACCATCCATCCATCTTTCTCAAATCTACAATTAAACTGCGCATTCTTTAGTGAATAAACAACGGTTTTTCGAAGTCCTTAATTTTGCAAACGAGTTCCCACTGAATTTATCTTTTGGGCAATTAAAATTTTAACTCCGTCGACCTTCAGGTGAGTGTATAAAAAAGCAACAATTATAGAAGGCCGTACGTTCGCGGCCCACAGCCTGCATCTCGACGATGCATACCGTTTTCGAATTTTGTGTTTTTAGCGTTGATCACATTGTAATTACTCTTTTTGCCTGTCCGTGTTGTCTTTGTGTTATTAGATACGGCTTTTGTAATTACTGTTTTATAAAGGCTGATGATATTTTTGCCAAGTCCGCCATGACAGATTGAATTTTTACAGGCATTCGCTTACGTAAGATGTTTTTTTTCTTATTTGGAGAAATACTTGTGTGTTAAACTCGTATGAAATTCAATATAGCTTTAAGAAAGGCAAAGAAAAAATGCATTAGCTTGACGTCAAGTCAAATTAAGGGAAAGGTGTAATTTAATGAGGTTATTCGATGACGCACTGGTGACTGTAGCACCTGCTTCTACATAATGCATTATTACCTTAAAATTCAATAGGACGTTGCCACTTAGGGTTTCAACCACAAGACATATGCTATGTGTAAAAGGGGTGATGTGTCCGACACTCCAATTATAATGTAACACATTTTTAATCACATCACGATGTTTAAAAAATTCATCTGCTCTATAACGTAAATACCGCAATGAATGTTGTTGAACTCTCAAAATCAAATGCATTAATATTGTATGTGTTACGCAATTACCTCGCAGTTCCTAATCCTGCTATTAGTAGTCTTAAAAATCCAGCCTAAACTGCAATAAATGCAGCTGCAGCTTCCTATTTTTGCACCTGTAGGTACATGTGTATCTTCAACACCAATTTAATTTAGACCGCGGTAGTAATAAATAAAACAGTACACGGACTAAGCTGCTATCCCCATTTCATTCAGCACGTAACATTTATTTTGTCTTTCGTTTACCGGTGTTTTATTTCTATTTCCTTCGTAGGAAACGGGAATGTCTGTGCCGTAAAAATAATATCCATTATTATAATTGGGCCGGAGCGTTCGCCCACGTGCCATCTCTTCTATAGTTTTTATGTTTTCTGTCGGATTCCTTCATGTAATGGTTTTGTTCTGTAAGGGCTTAATTAAGAGCGTTTTTGGGATTTTATTAGTTCCTCCTTTGATTGTTTTTACTTTCTTTATTTTGTTGTTTTTCTTTGGTTTCTTGGTTTTTTGTGTCATTTCAAAGGGTCTTCCTATTCGTATCTAAATAGTTACATATATGTATCTAAGAACCATTTTTAACATTATTGTTCATGTAACACAATACTATTTTAAGTTTTTTGTTTTTGTGTGAATATTGTGTGCCTTAAACCTAAGTCAAATAAATGTATTTTCTTTCTTTCATATCCATACTAATATTATAAATTCGAAAGTAATTCTGTCTGTTTGTCTGTATGTTACCTTTTTACGCCTAAACCACTGAACGGATTTCGATAAAATTTGGCAGAGAGAGAGATGATTGCATCGCGACATAGGATAGTTTTTATCGACATACCTCGCGGGCGAAGCCGCGGGCGGATGCTAGTATATATACCGTAGTATATATAATCAAACTATGTACTTGAGCTACTTTCTCGATTTTCTAATTAGAAAATGTTATCTATTATTTTATGTTCTTTACTGCCTCTTCCTACATACGTATTCGTTATATTCCTTTCTTGCAGTTTATTAATTAAACGAACAATGTATCTTATTTCTATACAGAAATTCAATTTTCTTTCCTGTTAAATCAATTTAATAAGTTGCAACAATGTATTATAAAATTAAGAACCCACGTTTATTGAGGGTTTTAATAAGAGCTTGAACTTTCAAGTTATTTGAAGCCTCTTCTGTTGCCGACCCATTTGACCAAATCATTTAACATTTTAAATTTTACTTTAGCAATAAATACGTATTTGCTTTAAAGCTTTTATTTTTGCAGTTCTTGTACCGAAGAAAATGCTTTGGGATAATCACTTGGCGTTTAAAATTTGTGCAGTACGATTCACGAAAGATGACCACAAATGGCGGCCGTCTGCGCACGTAAACTCATGAAGAAAAGAAAAATAATATTTAAATGATAGTTAAATAATTTGTGTAATGTTGTAAATGCTGGTTATGCAAATAAATCAAACATAAGTAATTTAAAATGCATCTTGTAACCTTTTTTATGCCTTCTGCGCCGTGGTCATCTTTCGTGAATCGTACTGTAAGTGGTTAAGGGAAATGATTAAGTGTCACACTTTGAGACACCGTAGACAATATGTTTTCGTTCGGGTATCCTATGGGAATAGTGTAGAATTCTATCAGTGAACGAATTTTTTTCAGAATTGGTAGGTATTGGCAGATATTTGGTTTACCTCTGACAAACAAAATATAATAGAATAAAACAAAAAAACAACAAAACAATGACAATAGCAACAATATTACCTCTTTATCATATTAGTTTCGGTGACAATGATGACTGAATATTTCAATCAATTCAATTTAAATTGACTTGAATATTAATCATGTTTAAATTAATCATGTTTTCATTTATAAACAGGTAAGTATCTATTTACTTATTCTGATATGAATATCAGATCGATACTCACATAATACCAAGAAATCACTTCACAGGTATGACAGCTTTCAGTCGCACATGCAATAAATCATCAGTAAACAATTCTATGGAAATAACTATCTCACGCAATAAACGATTTTCCAGGAAAGTGTACAGTATGTAACAGTGGAAAAAGAGCAGTTGTAGTGCTTGTGGAAGTGCTTTATAGTGTAGTGCACTCAGTTAGGTACAGCCAGCGACAAAAGTTGATAAACACTTCAGTTTTTTAAATCTTAATTATTGAGCAGAATTTTATTTTTAAAGACGTTTGCGTTCTGGGTATTTCCGTCAGGAACGTAGTTCCTTCCGCGATACTCGCACGCAAATACAGTCGTTTATAATAGAAAGAGATAGAGAGAGAAAGTGTGAATTTAATACGCGTTTAAAGAAGCTCTCATAATGTTATCGTCATCTTGGATTTTCAATATGATCTCACATTGGCTTTAGCACCCTCAAAATCCATGAATACGACACCCAAGACGAAAAATTTTAAAGTTTTCGCAGCCGCCATCTTGAATTTTCATTTTGACCTCACTATTGGCTTCAGCACCCCCAAAAATCATGAAAACTATCTCAGAAAGTCGCATGGAGGGGGCATAACGCTTTTTACCTTTTAAAGTAAGAATGTTAATCGACTTTGGTCGCTAATCGTACACACTGCAGGTTATCTTGTTATGGGCTCGACAGATATCAAAAATACTTTACGGGACTTTACCCGTTAATAAGAAAGGAGACAATGAGACAATTGTGTAGATGTTGAAGTAGGTGATTTACAGACATAATTCGACTGACTATAATGTTTATGGTATTATTGATCACCTACTCCAAACTGATGATGTTATTCTTAGAACGGTCGGAACGAATGCCATCATCTTGTTTTTTCAAAATTATTGCACAATTACCGCCTTATCTTCGAGTCTGTTACTGTATTTTGAAATCTATCCCGACAAATGTAAAGTTCATAATGCAAAATTGACAATTCAGTTTTAGGATTAACGTCAGTTTTTGTAATAATAACTTTAACTTTGTCGGATTATAGTTCAAAATTTAAAAATGGCTTGATGGTTTAAACCTGGGTCTAAAGATAAACCTTGTATTGTATTAAGGCCGTTTATGTTTACCAACAGCGCCCCCTGTCAATGTAAATCAAGCGTCAATGATCCTTGGTAGCACTCTTGTTTTGGTTCACAGTGAGCTAGTCACCATCCTCGTTCGATTGAACTCAAAAGTGTAAATTCCGTACTTCAACTTCCTTTCCGTTACGCCTACCCAAAGCCTGAATAATTGCTGTTATATTTATCACAAAACAGTAATAAATAATTCATTCAACACATGCCATATGCCACGAAAACATTAATTATAAATTTAGATTCGGCATTACTCGGTTTGGATGTATACGGACCAGCCAAACGTGAAATTATGGGTTGTCGGGACTTGTGACTTTTATCTCTATCATTTTTTATATAGTGTTAGAAAAATATATGTTTGTTTGGTATTATGTTGTTACAGACTGTTAGGCAGTGTTGTTCAGATATATGAGCTGATTGTGATAGGAACTTATGCCCGTTTTCACTAACACTAGGGGGCGACACTTACGAGTAAACTAGTCGCGAGCTCGAACTCATTGGTGGTCATGGCCAAAAAGCACGCTGTCTCACCTGGCTACGTGTCCGACAGAGCTAGTACCAGTGATGAGCAGTTAGACGCTAGTCTACACGAACAATATCTAGTTCTCACGCACAGAAACACCGTTCCGAACTGTTAAGCGAGTAAAAAAATTCGAAAAGTGCTATGTTCGAGTTTTATAAAAAAACCACTGCATAAGTCAATTACAAATAAAGTTTATTGAACTCTTCGATAACTGAGCTTTGTCGGTTTTGAAGATCTTACAGTTCTTTTATTACTTATTTACCCAAAGTTACGTTTGAAAATAGCAAGTAAAACGAATCTTTGTTGGCTCATAACTTTTTGAATGGTTTTTTATTTTACTATTCAGTTTCCGTACAGACAAAATTAATAAAAAGTCAAACCGATATCATGCCCGTTTCTATGGAAAAAATATCGACTAGTGATAACTTAAGGCCATACCTTGAAAATAAATAAATAGTTTGCTGGGCTGGAATTTAGATAGAACTATCCATATACCTACCTAAATGTTATTTTTATCTACCCATCTTTGTGCATTATCTTGCCAGTAAATCACGGAAGTGTTGCATATGGGAAATACCATACTGGTACTTCCCATATGCACAAAAAAAGATGCTTATCAAATGATACATAACACATATCTTACGAAAATAGTTTAATACAGGATTATCACTTGATGGCAAGTGTCGATAGCTACTAGATAAATGATTTACATAATTAGAATAATTAAATAAAAGTATCAATAATTACCGGAATCAATCTTGTAATCAGATCATATTAGTTAAAATAAAATTCTAGGGAAGTTATCTTTAGTCAATTAACTTAACAAGTTAAGATTTAATTAGATAAACAGAGTAAATGTTATTAATGCTACCCGATCTACTAAGATTTTATATAAATGCGCCTGTCTGTTTGTGTCACCTTTTAACGGCTAAACCACTAAGCCGTACGCTAGAACATTTGACAGATAGGTAGCCTGGGATCTGGAGTAAAACATAGGTTTCTTTTCATCCATACCTATTTGTAAAAAAAGTAATGAAATACAAAATAGGTACTTTTAATATTCAAATATCTTTATTTACCAACGGAACAATAAACAAAATGCACCTGAAGTTACATTAACTCATTATAATTTAGGCACTTTATGAGGCTAGTGATTAACCTTTCAAAGATTATGACTGACAGACTAGCACCGCCCCGCGGTTTCACCCGCGCAAATTTCGATCCCATGGGAATATCGAGATAAAAAGTATCCTCTGTGTTAATCCAGGAAATGGTCTATCTATGTGCCAATTTTCATCCAAATCTGTTCAACCGTTTACGCGTGATTGAGTAACAAACATTCAAACACCTTCACAAACTTTCACATTTATGATTATTAGTAGGATATTATGTAGTTTTAACTGCTTACAACATACACTTTACACACGATAATCATGGGTTCATGATGACAATTATGGAAATTATACAAAATACTTGCACATAGGCTAAGTTGCGGCCAAAAACTAGTTAAACTTCAATAAAATTTCGATACATGTATCAATTTATCGGAGGTATCGCAGGGCTGTCGTAATGTTCCTTCGTAGAATATAAATATGTTACGGTAGATTGGACCCTACCCTGCCCTAAATTAATAGGCCCCTATCAATTGAGCGTTAAAATATGCAAATAAAATTGTCGAAAATAGCCCCACGCTGACGGTGTGACACGCTGTAGGAACACCACGATTTATGGCTTTTTTATTATTTTTATGTGACAGTCAAATTATTTTGGAAGTTTTAAATATAAGGTACCTAAGCATTACGAGTATCTTCTTCCTACAGTTCTGCCCTTGCCAATGTTACTTTCTTTTTTATTAATTTTAAACTTATACGCGTACCCCTTACTAATAAATAATTATATCAGATGAATAGTTACACACCGATTTATCTCTTTCAATCGTCAGTAATTTGACTTTCGCAAGAAGAAGACAAAGCGTTGTGTAACTATACAGACGCTATACAACGTTTATTAGTAAGGGGGTTAGACACAACAATTACCTACAATTTACAAGCTAACACTAATGTAAAGAGTGTAAAGTAATTTTAATGCTTTGTAAATTGCTATGCCCTTACTGAATGTAACATCCACTTACCACATGAGTACCATAAAATGTATGATTTATTAAGTTGGAGTTACTTGAGGTCCTTTGGGCGCATTATGTCCAATTCGCAAAATGTCCCAACGCGTTTTTTATTCTTCCATTCTTCCCTGTCGGCTATCACTCTATCATTCACTCCATTTTAAATATATCATCCCTTACATAATCCAACCATATTCTCTATGGTCTTCCTCTCCGTCAAGAAGATACCTAACCAAGGATATAATGTAACAGATTCCTAGACTAATCTTGGGCAAGGTGATTATTAGATACCAATTTAAGGGAGCCAGCACCCGTCAGCATTGAATCTGACAAAGTTTCTCATTTATTTTAAAAGAATAAATCCCTCACGTTTTGATCCCCATCAATTTTCAAATCACGCCATCTTATAAAGCCATAAGCAATTTACCTAAACACAAACAGCCAACACAACACCGTTTACTCTCACATAACGACCCTCAAGTTTCACAGTGGCTAATCTTAACACAATTCGTCGCAAAATAGTCAAAGACTCATTGTCGTCCTACTTCGTAATCCTATACTGAAGCGCTCGGCCAATTAGCGCGCGGGAAACTTGCTATCCAGTTACTGAGTTTTTGTGTCAAATGAGATGGAATACGGTAGCGGCCGTAGAGTAAGAATTTAAAAAAGAAGAGACAAGCTTGCGGCGTGCGATTTCACATCGGAAAAAATTACCATCTTACATACAAACTTTACTTCCATATTCGAAGTATGAATTTTCAAAAATCCTTCCTAAGTTATAATATGAGTACTTATGCAAAATTTCTTGCTTCAAAACCCAGCGGTTTAGTCTGTCTGTCAGTAAATTTAAGATTTCTATTAAGGAGATAATCCCGCTCTGATCGAATTCTAAATGCCTACACTTTTAGGGCGTAGGAAAAGTTCAACGCTGCCAGAATGACAGGATTGTGGCATCTCTAGAGTCGAAAGTTACGCGCTTGGCGCTGTATCATCTCCAAAATTACCGACCCTGCTTTTGTTCGGGCGAACGTGCATCCTAGGGTGTTGATGATTATAACATATCCGGAGTTAGGCAGAGGTGAAACTATAGTACAGTATCCGGCGATAAATATTGCACATCGACCTTTACCTTTTTTTGTATTTTATACAAAGAATAAAAATAATTATCAAAAGAAGCAAATTATAATTGTTTTAACAGCTCCTAATAGATACCGGACTGTTTGTATTTCGTGCGACAGAGATAACGCTCTACGAAGCCGAAATTAGCCGATTGTCTCTTTCCAAAGGTCGATGTGCAATATTACAGTACACCCACATTTCGCCATGTAATAGGGCGCGAGCTTAACTGTATGCACAAAGGGCTTCTGTACGGTTTTCTTATTCTGTGACGCTATAAACCTACAGCTTTATACCACAACAGTATTGGGTGACGTCGCGTCGAGGAAATTTACATTAAAATGCATTGTTATTTGTTAGTGGACGTTTACGCTACTTTCCTGTGTATCTCTTTGACTATTGTGTTAGTTCAGGAGTCTTTGATGTGAATGCGAATGGCAGGAGGTGGAAGTTGGGTGGTGCAACTTCCGAAGTTGAATGGACGCGAGAATGTTACGTTTCAATTTTAAAATTAAATCAAACGTAACATTCTATACCTTCCATGCCACATTTTTACAAAAAATGGTTTAAGGCTCCTTCGAACAGGCGCGACACGACACGCGACACAAAGGCACCGCAAGTCGCGCAACGAGCGGTGCCTTTGTGTCGCGCGCGATTATATCGCGTGTCGCGCCTGTTTGTAGGAGCCTTTAATGTCTCATATTACTATTGCTCTACAAGTTTTTATTTAATACATCTAAGTTAATTATATAATATGTTTAGATGAATTTACTCGATTATTGTCACCTCAGAAATCTTACTAACCAATGCTATGTATGACCCTACCTACTATGTACGGACGCCAGCACATCAAGCTACTACAATCTGTCAAATTTCTTTAATAGATTTTCAACTTTATTGCCAAAGCATTAGGTTCTAGGTTGATTGGGAAAATTTGAAAGTTTCGGGTAGCTTGATGTGCTGGCGTTTGTACCTAATAATCTTATAAATATGAGACGAAGGAGACTGGTCTACACGACACAGGTAATCCTAGAATGGATGCTAGTGCTATTTGAATATTGTAATGTTTTTCCTGAACAATAAGTTTTTATTATATTAAATAACTGGGAAGGACACAGGATAGTAAAAACTGTCCTATGTCCTTTCCCGGGATGCAATCTATCTCTCTGACAAATTTTATCGAAATCCGTTCAGTGGTTTAGGCGTGAATAGGTAACAGACAGACAGACAGATTTACTTTCGAATTTTTAATAATAGTGTGGATTTAGAAACTGTTAACGTATCTTCATCTTTGACCCTTTGGACCACGTAGACATAACGTTTAACAAATGGGTTACTGACCGCGATATAATATCAATAATAAGCGAATGTAAACACATAATTATGTCGTAAACTGGACACATTCTCGTAAATGAAGTCACCTTTAACTCCACACATACTACAAAGAAGTATTTAATGTACGTATCGTCGATTACAATAAAAGTGTAAACAACGTTGGCAAGGTAGAAAGAATTCCAATAAATTATCGATAGTATTATCAGAACAATGATAAGGATGTACTTGCTTAGGTATCGATCAATCATGGAGTAACGATTGTTGCTCAATGCAAACAATCGACTGTTTGCAGACGGGTTGGCACCGGCTTATCGCCCGCGCCGTCCTACTGTTAGGAAATGTTTTGTTTTTATTATGTGTACAGACGCCAGCACATCAAGCTACCCGAAACTGTCAAATTTCCCCAATCAACTTTGAATCTTATGCTTTAGCGATAAAGTTTAAAATCTATTAAATAAATTTGACAGATTGTAGTAGCTTGATGTGCTGGCGTTTGTACCTACTGCCTGGTAGAACAAAGTCTATGGAACTGGAATAACATGTCTGTTGTGACTGATCTAAGATAGAAAAAATGAAACTGATCGTTACGAGTTATACCACAGACAACTTACAAGGTTACATCCAATTATTGTTTGTTTCCTTAATGTTTCTTCTAAACAATTGAATTCATACATAGTTCAAATCTTCTCATGTTAGCTGATTGCTCGTTTTTGGTCCACAAATCTCTTGCTGCATAAGTTTATTGGACTATTATCCAACTTAAAGGTCCTTCAAACAGGCGCGACACGACACGCGACACAAAGGCACCGCAAGTCGCGCAACGAGCGGTGCCTTTGAATCGCGCGCGATTATATCGCGTGTCGCGCCTGTTTGTAGGAGCCTTTATCTGATAATCTGATATCACCAGCTGCATTATCTTCTTCCGTTTACCTACATCTCTATCATCCGTCTTAGGCTCAGTAGGTAGCTCACCCATTTTCTGGTCATATAATCTTTTGTCATGATAGAACATTATGAAATTGAAACAAAAACAAAAAGTTTAAAACTAAAACCCGACTACTGATAAGGATGAAAAAAGAAAGTACCTTCCCGTGGTCGCATGCTACCATAGTTTGTAAGTTAGTACACCGGCATGCAGGCATGCGACCACGGGAAGGTACTTTCTTGTTTCATCCTTTTCAGTAGTCGGGTTTTAGTTTTTATACTTATTTTTTATTCAATTATTTTGGAGTTTATTTGAGTAATATTTATACTTTTGAAATGTGCTAATTAAGCCCTTTCATTTGATACCCAACACGGCATCATTAAAAAAAATCTTTTAGGTCAAGACTTTATGTCCGCTAGAGGGCGCCATATATAATTTATTGTTACGTCACCTATAATCAGCGGACGATCAAGACGCTTCCAACGATTCAATTCATTTGTCCAATTATGAAAAGTAGTTTAGTAAACAGATGAACATACATACCGGTCAAAATCATAACCCTCCTGTTTGTTTCGCCGTAGTCGGGTAAAAATAAATCAATAACCACAAAAACAGTAAAACTTGTGCTACTTATAACTCGCACTTATCTCCGTTTTCCGCGGACCGAAGTACAAATAATTGAACGTTGGGAGGAAGAACGCATTTACATATGAAATACCTCCCGGTAGGTAGGTAGGTATGTTTCAAGAATTAGCATCACGGGCCAACGACACGTAATTACATGCGCAGACGTTTCATACAGCTTAATGAATGGACGAGTTTGTATTTGTTTTGGGAGCAGGTAGGCTGGATGGTTGCCTAAACAAAACCATTAACAGCTAAACTTAATGCCTTAATTATAACGCACTGTTGGATCTTTAAACTCTCGGCACCGGCGAGTTTAAAGATCCAACAGTGCAAAAATATTAAGACATTACATTAATTAGATGTCGCCTTGTGTTATTGAAAACGGGTATAAGGGTCCTTA
Source organism: Luperina testacea (assembly GCA_927399505.1). NCBI lineage: Eukaryota > Metazoa > Arthropoda > Insecta > Lepidoptera > Noctuidae > Luperina > Luperina testacea. The sequence continues at coordinate 6,055,143 of OV656763.1, read as the reverse complement.
TACATATATCGCAGCCATCTAGTTTAATTAGCCGTTTAGTTAACCTTAGCTAGCCTTTTAACTAAACAGCGGCCGTTCAAATAACGGCCTGAATGATATTCGATTAAAGTTTAGGTTGGAAGTTTGTAACCAATCACAAGCGAGCCGAATTGGTCGCAGTAACTAAGCCAGGGCACCCCGACCAAATGGGTTAGGTTAGAACTGTGGTCAACCGCGTGCAAGCCCAGAGAGCCAAGCGAGGTGAGCACTACTTCCAAAGACCAGGCCGGTTAACTAAACGGCTAATTTAACCAGTTGGCTGCAACACATACCTATACAAGGTGGAGACGATAATACAATAATAAATTAAACTGCGTATATACCTATATCTAATGCTGTTCCCAGTCTACATACGAAAATTCAATCAAATATATCCCATAGTTTAGTCACAATACTAGTTAAAGATTGACAAAACCCATGGCCGGCCTATCAGTACTAAGTATTTAGTTTATTTGAAAAATTGACTTATTAAATTTCTAAGCTAGGATTTATTTGATAGTTCCAAAATAACATCATTGCCATTGCCATTATTGGCAGTGTTTTCATTTATTGACGTATAGTTGACTTCACATTGTATAAGTTATGAACGTATAGAAAACAACCCCTCTCACTATAGTAAAATAAACCCCCTAACTAAGAGGAGCCTCAGCGTCGCCCGTCATCCTAGATTTCGTCGTTTATTTCCTGTACTCACAATTTTATTTTCCACAATAACTTTTCCAACTTTGCGGATGCGTTGTACAGTACCCGGCGATAAATATTGCACATCGACCTTTGGAAAGAGACAATCGGCTAATTTCGGCTTCGTAGATCGTTATCTCTGTCGCACGAAATACAAACAGTCCGGTATCTATTAGGAGCTGTTAAAACAAATTATGATTTGCTTCTTTTCATAATTATTTTTATTCTTTGTATAAAATCGATAGGATCGAATAGGTCGATGTGTAATATTTATCGCCGGGTACTGTAACTGTTTTAATTCCTCCTTCAGTTCTTATTTCTATTTGAAAAACAAATCATTTCGTTACAAATGTTGATTGGCTGACACAAGTAGGATATATTAACCTGGATCTCTTCATATATGGTCCTTCTCTCCTCTTAAGGAGTTTTAAAACGAGCATCCATTTGCGCGATGTTAAGTCATTTTCGCTCAAAAACATGACAGTTGCCACGTTGAGGTTTCCGCAAAAAAGGAAAAGCTGGCATTATAAGGAATCAGATCGTGTAATAGCTTATTTTAGACTAAAATGGACAGAACTAGGTTCAGGTTCGCCTAGAATTAGGTAGGGCATTCACGATCGTCGTAAAACCATAAGTAAGTCATTGGAATGTAACTCTTATCTCGGTGAGGTAAGGTTTAAATTAGATTGATTACCAAGAGTTGTCAAACTCACGGCAATCATTTTAATTTATACTTTATTAAAATTAGATAAGAGTTACATTGCAATGAATTACCTACCAATGTGCAATAGTTTTATGTCGTTCAAATTTGATCGGCGAAGTGCCTCTTTAGGACCAGTGTTGTTGATAATACCTTACCAATCATCTATACATAAAGTGTCTGTTTGTAATGTCAAAATAACAGTATTTTACTAAATGCATAATGAAAGTATTACTTACAGTTAGGGTTGCCATACGTCCGGAATTTTCCGGACAAGTCCGGAAATATAGGTCTTTGTCCGGAATGCGGGGGGAATCTTAAACCGTCCGGAATTTCTACAAATAAGTGAAGAGTGAAATAAAAAATGAAAAAACCGAAACGAAACGAACGATTTGGCAATCGATTTGGTTAGTTTATTTACTTGCACGATGCGTAACGATTTTAATAAAAAATTAACAAGATTGTCCGGAAATTTCATGGAATGTCAGGAATTTTCTCCGGATTTTTGATATTTTGATCTGGGAACCCTACTTACAGTACTTGTAACAAAAAAAAAACGATTTTAATTGTTTTTTCTGTCAGATTTGGTTCCGAAACTGCTGGACCGATTTTGATTAAATTAGTATGGGGATACTTTGAACCCTGGAAGGACATAGGCTTTTTATCGACATACCACGCGGGCGAATTCGCGGTCGGAAGCTAGTCTACAATAAACTGCAAAAGTACAGTCTTAAAGGCAAAACTGAATGGCATTTTAAACTGTGAAATACAAAAAAAATTCAAAAGACCGAGGAAAAAGTTTCGTAAATTCACATCACAAGCAAATATCGACGTTATTTCTTGAGTCATATGGATACATTTAAATAAGATGCATATTATGCACCAAGAGTTCGGTTTTTGAGTCATTATTTCTTTGAAGTTGTTAACTGTTTTCTTACCGTTTTGCAAGACAGTAAAGAAATAATTAAAGACTAGAAACGTATGAAAAACATTGAATAAACTTGCTGCAAGTTAGGTAATGGCCGCGAAGGTGATTAATTTTGATGCTAACTGGAACTACAACCTGTTAACTGTAGATTATTGTTATTGCGCTCTTAACGGCATGGCATTTTGATTGTATTAGATGTATAATGTATTGTTTTCAGAACTAACTAGGGGAAGATACGTTAAGGCTCCTACAAACAGGCGCGACACGCTATATAATCGCGCGTGACACAAAGGCACCGCTCGTTGCTCGACTTGCGGTGCCTTTGTGTCGCGCGCGATTTTATCGCGAATAGCGCCTGTTTGAAGGAGCCTTTACTTGATCATAGCGCGCGGTCCTGCTGAACCAAGTCCAATAAACACAGTTGCACTTGGACTAGTCACACGCGGACCGACGTCTAAACAGCGTGAATGTCGATACTGTGCAATAATTTTAGTTTTTGTATATAAATATCAAACTTTAAAGCGACATTCTCATCATCATCTGCCTTTTCCCAACTATGTTAGGGTCGGCTTCCAGTCTAACCGGATGCAGCTGAATACCAGTATTTTACATGGAGCGACTGCCTATCTGACCTCCACAACCCAGTTACTGGGTAATACGATACCCCTTGGTAAGACTAGTTGTCAGACTTTAGGGCTTCTGACTACCCGTAACGACTGTCAAAGATCCACGAATGACAGCTGGGACCAACGGCTTAACGTGCTTTTCGAGGCACTGAGGGGTCACGGTATGTAAAGATATGAATACCCATCCACAGACCAACCGCGGCAAGCGTAGCTTAACCTGATCGATCGACCTGTGCGGCTGTTATTATTCGTCCACGGCGACAGTCTATGAAAAGGAATAAAGGACTATATTAAACAATATCATGAGTGATAAGTCGTGATAACTTTAATTAATTAGAAGGTTTTTAAATATCTGTTCTGTCATCAAAACAGTAACTTTCAACACAGCATACAGCGGTAACAAACTCTAACAAAGTCACACCGCTAAACGAAACAGAAAGGAAACTTCAAGTAGGCAGGACCTCACGAACCACTTTAGAATAATTTTCTCGTCTTTCTACAAACCTCGTCTTCGCTTACCTATTATTACCTAATTGAATGCAAACGGAATGCCAATCAACGCACGACCCCGTCAGATATAAAAATAAACACGATTTAATATTCCGACAGGGCCTCCGATCCGATCAACAAAGTAGAAACGCGATTAGTTACATGGGTAACGCACAGATTACAAACATATCAGTAGATAAAATGAAGCTTGTGATATAAAACATGATTGCGTTGTATGAAATCATGTTTAATAATAAATATGGGGATAATGCTTGGGTTAGGGTTCTTGAGTGTAGACCGCGAATCGGCAAACGTAAAGTAGGACGCCCTCGAGCGAGGTGGAGTGACGATCTTCGCATTGGCAGCTGCTGGATAAGAGTTGCCGAGAATCCAGCTAAACGTCGCGAAATTTGAGAGGTCTTTGTCCAGCAGTGGACTACTGCAGGCAGATGATGATGATGTATAAATATGGTAGAGTTTAAAGGCTCCTACAAACAGGCGCGACACGCGATATAATCGCGCGCGACACAAAGGCACCACTAGTTGCGCGAGTGGCAGTGCCTTTGTATCGCGTGTCGTGTCGCGCCTGTTTGAAGGAGCCTTAAAGCTAAACTTGTCCTACGACAAGTTCAAATTGGTCCTAAAAGGGCGAATTCGTTAAAACTTTTATGCCTAGTAAATATAATTTAACTCCTATCCTGCACCCTATTGGCGTAAGATACTATCAATCACAATGAGAATAATTTTGAACGTTATTGCTAATCCACTGCTGTTCGAAAAATTTGTCTGCTCAACAACGTAAATAATGACAAAAGTTGCTGAACTGACAAAAGGTACTGTTAGTGTGTTACGCAATTACCCGGCTGCGAATACATTTTTGACGCATAAAAGTTTTTTGTATGAAAACACTGTCAGACATTAAAAAATTTTTTCGCAGGATAAAACTTTCCTGGATAAGTACCGTATAGGTCGAATTTGCTTTAAGATAACATATAAAAGCATGCTGAATTAATGCTATTAGTAACATCTAAAAAAACGGTTTTATTTTTTTATTTTTTGTAACTATTTTATATAATTATCAAAGCTTGCCATGCTGGTAAATAAAGTAACTAAGCCGTATAAGGCTTTAAATATGCACTAGCTGACCCGGCGAACTCCGTACGGCCCCACCAGCCGCCCCCGCTTTTAAATCTCTGATACCTTCTAAGACATTCATTTATATAAATAATAATATATATAGCCTATGACACTCACAAATAATGTGGCTATTGGTAAAAGAATTTTCAAAATCGGTTCAGTAGTCCAGAGATTAACCTCCTATAACCTCACAAACCTTACCTCTTTATAATATTAGTATTAAAGATATATGCAGCTGCTGGAATCAAGAATAGAGCGATTCGTTCCAGGAAGGACCAGAAAACTTGGTCCTTCCCTCCGCCTCATCAAAAATCTTGGCGATGATGTCACATCTTAAATCACAGTAACATCCTTGACGCCTCTAGAACGCACCTATTTACCAATTTAAATACTCCCATAATTAATTAAAATGAGATTGTAAGTAAATCCATTACAGACAATCAGTTGAATGAAAGATCAATTAAAAAAGGACCGTACAAAAATATGTGGAAAAAGTCTTGTTAATGAACATGCCGCGTCGTCCATTACGAACGAACGGCTTGACGAATTAATTATTATTTAATTTATATCTGTACCCGGTTACACATAGTGATGCTGAAAGAGATGTTTTATTGCCAGATTGCGTCTTTCGTTTATTTGTATTGCTCGTGCCCTTTTTGCCCGTATCGTTCATTGTTTTAATTTGCAGTTAATAACTTCACTATCCTATTTTGTTTTTCTTTTGGGGGTTGAAACACATCGTGATCTGTCTTTACAAAAGATTCTTTGAACTTTGTAAAACACTCGTGCAGCAATGTTTATTAATCATCAATATAAATCAAAGTTCTTGAAGAATCCAAACATTAAAATATTAAATTAATGGAAACTAAGTGGAGATTACATCTGATTCATTCGTAAAAAATATTGATTTTGCATTTTAAGTGGGCATTACAATTCAAATGTTTAAATAAATTATCCAGAAGAAATAATGTTTGTTGCGCCGGCGCCATTTATTCGTCTTTTATTTTCACAATATCGAAACCAAAAATGGTAACGTTAAAGAACTTTCCGATAGCGACAAATGACATCGATTATTCGCGATAACTTTTTTAATGTACTGATGCTGATCTGGTTCTTTGTTACCCATTTAAAGGTTTAAAGAATATCAAAACAAAATTAAGTAGGCACTGATAGTTGGTTAGGTAACATTTTGCTCTTTTTGAACCGATACAAAGATAAATGTTTTATAAAATATGAAGAAATCATTCAAGTTCCAGTTCTGTAGGTAAATATTATAAATACGACTGAACGGATTGTGAAAAAAAAAAAGAATGTGACTTTAGGTCATCTTAATTTTTTATACAATAACTATGAGAATTTTATATAAACTATTAATTATGAGATTATCGATAAGCCACAGGCAGAAGATACGGTACCTGTTTTGGAACATGTTACCTCATACTGTCTTAATAATTAAATTAATAAACCGTAACTGATCGCTGCCAGAAAAAATAATAATGATTGATGATGAATCTCCAATTTTAATAATATGGCTAATATTACCAATAATTACTTTTATTTTGGTCTTAATAGTTTAAAGAATATATTAGCCGCGAATTGTAAAAAATTTGGTATCCGAACGATTGTTTGTAAAAACTACATACCGCTTGAAAGTGGGGCAGAAATAAAATTGTATATGATACAATATGTCAACAAAGGGAAGCGGTGAAGACAGAATGCGTGGCCACATGACAAGTGGGGCTCCCAAAAGCGTAGGTAGACGCGATTATGAACTCAATTGATGAAATATTGTGGCATGGCGGGAGAATGAATATTGCAAAAGGGAAAAGTCAGAAGAGAAAATACGAAGCCTTTCTCAATTTTTACTTTTCTTTGAACATATAAAAAACCCTAAAGACCAATGCGATGAGAAAAAATTGCAGAATTAATATTTGAATCCTCATATTTTTCAGTAATGCTATGATTGCTAAATTCTCAATGGACAAAAATGATAGAGACGAAGCAAACACCAAAATTATTGAAGAAGTATTTACTCTCGATATGAGATATGAACTGTAAACATGAGAAAACATACCATTTGACTGTACTATGATATACGAGACTCATTAATTCATTAATATGTTTTGCAAGTTTACGCAGCAAAGTTAGATTGGTATCTGAAAGGAGCGGAAATTACATGTCACACGTGTATTTACCTTACATCAATATGTTTTAAGATAATATTTTACAATGCTCCATTTAAAGTAAACGTTTTAATGGGCGAAAAATATACTTGATTTGAAAGTACAGTTTGCAAACTGGCATATATTTTTCAATACACGAACGCAATTAAGGAACTCATTAAATCATTCCTCCAAGTGTTTAACTGGAGAAATTACGAAAATTGTACAATTCTTTCCAAGTTTTTTACATTCGCCATCGCAATATGTAAGTTTGAAAGTAGCCTCAAGTTGTAAAAATGTTCGATCCAATCTTAATTTCTTGAAACGCGTATCTTGGTCCCTTTCAACTGAGCGAGTGCAATGACCAAGAACACCGGTTTTATTAGCTAAGTATCAGTTTTCGAAAAGATCCTAATTATAAGATCACCCGACACTTAAAACTGAGGCTTCACTTTCCATTCGCTCAGATTTCGAACCAGAGCAATACCCTTAATTTATTATTGACACGGACATGAAGTTTAATAAGATGAATTGCAAAAGTTGAATTTTAGCAGAACTAATTAGAACTCGTTTCTGTTAATCCCACACAAAACGCGAAGTAATATCAACGTCTAGCTCCCATCAAATAATGTTAATAATAACGGGCGAAGTGGAATCGTGACCCGTCAGACGTCCTTGAGGTCCGACCTTCCCAGAACTTATTCAGAAAATAAAACTAAAAGTAGAGCCCCAAGCTGATAGACGGGCTCTGATGCCTCTGATCCCAAACTAGTTTCACAATATTTATCGCTTCTGTACGATCTGTGTGCCGGAATGGGATTATATATCTAATTACTTGAGTGGGAGACTCCATTTTAGCGTGAAAGGTAATATTTTGGGGCTTGGTAATAGCAGGATCCTCTCCAAAAATTAAATTCGAAATCTGAAACACAGGCTTATATGTATGGTTCGCAAGTGAGTGAGTCTATAATAACTGTCTGTGCGAAAGCTGACGGCTTGTGCAGTAAAATAATGGAAGGAATTGAAATAGTGGCCGCAGGGGCTTCGCGAAATAACTCTTCATCAAATGAAATTAGCTCAGTAATCTTAGACACCAATATTTAAAGCAAATATTTAAAAACATGATAATTGTACATATTATCACATCATTTTTTGATATTTTAGAAGTCATCGTCAGTCGTCTTTGTATCTAAAATGATTAATCGATTGGACCTCTCAACTTTTAAATGTAATCGAGCTTCATCCATCTTTATAGCATTCAATTTTACGAGTTCATATCTTCCTTTATACATGCTGACATGTTGTTTGATTCTCACATCTGGAAAAATAATATTATTATCGTTGGTACGAGTTGTACACATTGTATCTATGAGATCATCTTTCACGGTGTTATGGTGGAGTGTGATTGTGTCGCATCGTTATCGATGCGCTCGACACTGCCGCTGCACCACCGAGTGCCACACGCCAGATAACGGTCTCGTATCGTAAATAAATTGTACAATCTCGGTTTATTATATTACCGAACAGGCTTCGCAAGGGCCATGCGCCCACACGAGCGTATCGCGCGTCCGTCAAATCACGACCTCAAACGAAATCCGGCGTAAAAATGACAAGAAATTTCATACAAAGGTGGGTTTCTAGTCACGACAGTTCCATCGAGCTATCGTTGGATTTGCTGGGTGCAGTGTTCGGGACTGTCGCGCGGGAAGGGGGGGGGGAGGGGAAGCTACCGCGCGGCAACATCGGGCCGCGCCGCGCCGGCCGCACCGCGTGCGTCGCCCGGCCAGCGCTAGTCTACCAATCGCTCAGCGCAAGGACAGACGCGCGTTTCGGTGGTGCGACTCTCAGACGAGTGTTTAATAACTTGTGACAAAACTTAGTGCACTCCAATTACGAGTGGATCGGATTTTCTGCAGTGTTTGTGACGTTCGACTACGATGAATGTGTGTTTCTAGTGCCGAAACTTTTTACTAAAAAAGTTGTGTAAACCGAGCCGATGGTCCTCTTGAATAGTAATATGAAAATTAATGGTAAATAAAGTCTTCCAATAAGTTTTTGCATGTGTTCTTATGGATATGTTCACTGTTACTGTTGGTATGCTGTTATTCACCTGGATGATCTGATGATCTTGGCTTGCACGACGCACGACCCATTTGTACACACATTACGTGGTGGCAGCACACGGGAGATCTGGCACGGGATAAAGGATTCGGAGAGGAGCCAGGGTTTATTTATTAAAATATTCAAATGAGCGCGGCAATATTCCATCCGGACCACCAAAACGGCCAAAACAATGGCGGACCTTGTGTCTGTCAGACGACATTGACTCTCCGAATGTAAATTTGAGTTAGCGCGAACAATCGAACCTAGTGAGTTGAGTTTAGAAGTCGATATATATGAATAAAAGCTAGTGTGTGTGACCGTGGTGCGCCTACGGGACCAGCCGCTGTGGGTGGACGGCATAGTTCCGAACCGCCTAGAACGACAGTGGGTGTTTGAATGGAGCCAGTTAATAATAATGGTGAGATTTAATCACCGCCATAGAGGTTACACGGGCATTTTCATTTTAAATGGCGCAGGTTATAATAAACAGCTTTTAAAAATTTATTATTGTTTTAGGACTTTAAACTTTGAATTACTGTAAAAAAATATATAATTTATGTGATTTATGTAATAATTCCGTGCAGAAATAAGTATTTAATTTTCTAAAATTATTTTTCTAAAGTAGATCGGGCTAAAGATGTCTTCTTAGTAACAAAAATCAAACCGCGATAAAAATTAAACTGCTGGAAATGAAATGAGAAAAACGCTATTGATAAGTTTTGGTATATCGATTAATGAAATTAAACATTAATACTTGGTTATTAGATACGTATTTTTAATTAAAATTTCAACAATTTGGTCAGTATCGTAACATATTGTCCAAATGCAAGTTTTAATTTTCATGTAACTTATTTGATCGGTCAAGGAATGATAAAGTTGGAATATAATCTTAATTTAGTTTATTTTTCTTTATTTATAATATTCTAATAATATTATTCCGGATAATATTTTAAGTTTTTTTTTAATAAATAAGGCAAAAATATTTTGGGACAGTTACTAAATGGACATGTGACGTGACGAAACAGAATTATTAGGAATAGAACTCACTGTGAGGTTAAAATCATACAAAATGTTAGTTTTCTTATGAGAGTAGAAGTAGAGTAGAATATAATATATCTACCTAAATTAAACAAAAATGCATAGGTATTAAATATGTATTTTAATAAAACATTTTGTTAAAGTACTTTAAAATATTTATTTGGTACGTATCGAGTATCTTAATCATCGTTTAACAACTAATTAACTATAAACTAACAAACTATTAATCATTCAACATAACCACCACGGTATCTTTATTATAAAATTTTAATAAAATAAGAATAAAACTTAAACTTTCAATCAGTATAATTTCTAACTTACTTACTAAATATTTTTAATCAGTCAAAATTGCTCATCAGTTAAGGTGGAAGCGTCGCGTTGGTCGCGAAATTCAAATATTATTACCGTTTTAGCAATTTGCAAATTTCGTAAGTTTATTTTATGAGTTCTAAGCTTTACATGTCTGTTTCGTAACATTTTTTGTCCATCCTATAGTAACGATTGCTAACAGGACGTGACGAATGTAGATCGTTTTAAAACTAAATTAAAATACTCAAACAATATTATCAGAAATCAATCAAATTCTACTTTTATGCTTTCAGCAGTGTTTGAGTTATGTACAGCTAAAAAAGAAATAAAGACAAACTTAATATTCACGTAAAAAAACGTTACTAACCTCAATAGATTTTTCTTGACCAACTTTTTGTACCGCGAAACGTACCGCACCAGCTGAACACCTTGCGTGACTACCTTCAAAATGGCATTTCATACTTTGACATTTGTACCCGGGATTGCTATGAAAGCCAAATTTACACGATAAATGTGTATTTTAGTAGTAAAAAGCGTGTTACTATCCGGACATGTCCGGTAGTCGCGAATTCGTGGGACAAGCTTTTTATCAATTTATTTAATATTTTCTTTACTGACTGAGATTAAATGCTTAGTTTAAATGATAAATTAACTATCTAACAATAAAATTAAATTGTCGCTATGTTAGCTGTAGTACAAAAAAAAACTAAAAAATTAAATGCAATGATACATACTGTCGGTGGGACATCATGATTTTACACATTTCCGAAACTTTATTAATTTAAATAAAATTGAAAATGTGTTCTATCAGGAACCAATAAATCAAATCCACAAGATTATAAAATTACTTTCAGTGCACATACCCTTTTTCTTAAAAAAATTGTTTCTAAATATTTTTTTCATAATTTTGTTGTCATGAGACAATCGAAAAACGACCTGCGCCATTTAAAGTGAAAATGCCCACACAACAAAGCTATAAGCATGCCCATGGCTCGATTTGTAGATGAAAAGCCCTTTATAACATGTTCTGAATAGTCACTAACAAAGCTTTCGACAGAGTAGCAAATTTTGGCTTGTAGTTTACATAGGCACTAATCATTAATCCGAATATTATGTTTACTTGATATAATGTACATTGATCAACATCGGTATACGTCTGTAATAGTCTGTTTGCGAGACGCGAACAATAAATTAATTCATCCTTGTGACACGTAGTATATAAAATAAATAAAGCTATAAAAACGTCAGACGTTGGATAGATCAAGAATCCTTACAATCTCCAACATCCTGTTGTTGATAGCGAGGGATATACATTTTGCACATGTTACGGAGTAGACCTCAGATGTCGACTGACAAAAAACAGACACCATTCCGCACATGTGTGAGCCCAAATTCAGGCCAAAGAGTCTTATACGACAACCAAACGTACCTTAATGGAAAGGAAGCTTAAAAAAAACTAATGTAATGGTAAACAAACCAAATGACGCCCAAGCATCAGAATCAAAACAAAGGGGAGAAAGAAATTTAATTAAAGAAAGAATTACCAGAGGTAACATGTTATTACCGTATGCATCTGCCCGTAAATGATGAATGCGTTCGTTGAGAAAACAACAAAAAAGCTAAAGAGAAACCTGCGCGGGCGAGGGTGGCACGTGGGCAGGCAGATGTGCAAGCGCATCCCGAGGCCACTCTGCGATACATACGACTCTTTATCTCACAATCTCGCCGAGTTTGCTTACAGCTGCTAAGATTTAATATCCATTATTCTGCAGTTAATACTTTTAAGGGCCTCGATATAATCTCACGAAAGAAACTGTCATGGGTCACGTTTCCCCAGCTAAAAGAACTTGACACTAACCAAAAAATACGATAAGTATCTTCAAAAAGAATATTGTTGGTACAGAAGCTTTACGTGAAGTAATGGGTGTCTAAGTTCCAAAGAGGTCAAGTCCGGCTCGTAGGACCGAGTTTTTCCATCGATTATGATCGCCTGTATCTCGTAGACGGTCCTCGCCTTTTACGGCAACCTGCGCTCGCGCCGACTTAGTACTGACAACTGTGGGATAGTCGACATCAGTATCTGAGATAACTATCGACTCTCTAGGTGTTTTCATAATTTCTCTATCCTTACTCGAGGTGCGGCTATTGAGAATATCGACTGTGACCGCTTGACGAAGATAGCCTTTGATATTATAGTCCAAGATTGGAAAGCTCACAATTCACAGTGTCACGTGGTGCATACTGGTGACTTATAGATATTGCTTGGTCATTAAAGTTTTGCTTTACACAGAGAAAATCAATGTTGTGTTTTGTTTTATTACTACTCTTTCTAAAGAAGTGGCAGTAAGTCGTTATGTTAGTGTTAAGCAAAAAAAGTGAGAACAAAAGTCTATAGACGCAAGCAATATTACTGTTGCTCATAATAACACGTTTCTTGAAAAAGAAAACAAGCAAAGCAATAAAGTATAACAATTTTACGCATCAGTGGAACATAGCAACGAGCTTAAACATAGTTTGTAAGTGGTAAAATGTAATACAATACTTCCATTTGTTACTGTATTGGCTGTAACTTGGTATGGCAAACACATTGTTAACTTAGACAGTTTTAGGTAAAACGTCTGGAGTAAACTCAACTCAGAATAATGGCTGAGAACGTTTTAGGAATATTAATGTGACGCAAAGTGAGCAGAAAATTATAAGAGATGCCATCTGTCTTAGAACATATTTTGGCTTGAAGAAATATGTTCGTCTTAAACAAGCTTCGTAAGTAGGTAATTATGTTGTGCATGCCACTGAAGATAGAATCTGCTTTGAATAAATTACTGCACGAAGATCTAGACATATTTTCCGCACATCATGTTTTAACCAAGATAATATATGTATTACTAGATGCGAATTAAATATACCTCCTTCATAAAAAATTCAATCAAGTCAAACACGATACACGAATTACCCTACCACATTTAGAGGACTGATTAAAGTACAAAGGAGAAGAAGCTGAAGCTGACAATCCACAAAATGAAGAATCTGGTAGCTTATGTAAAACAGAACTTTAAAACACATCTAAATGAACAACTGAAACAAATGCATTCCTTAATCAAAACAACACTATAAAGATGTAATCCTTCAATATCGAGCGGGCACGTTCCCGCCACCTGCCCCGACAGCTGTACGAATTTACATCTGACGGTGAAAAATGACTCCCCCGACTACACCCCGCAAGTGAACAGATGTTTTAAAATCATGGTGTGTAAACTACACAGACAATTTGGGAATTTCACTAGAATTAAAACACTCGTAAATGTAGACTAAAGCTGGGAAACTCGTTTTTATAATTGCAATAATTGAAGGTAGTTTCAGAATTGATCGCGGTATCGGTATTAGAGATGGTTTAGAAAGTGCACAAAGTTGATGTGAATAAATTGTATCAAATTGTTGAGATGAAATTGTAATAACTGTTGAGAGTAGGTTGCAGGATAAACATCAACATTTTTTTCTAAAAATACTTGAGAAATTATATTCAAGTTTTTAAAAGAAAATACATTAAAACCATCACAAAGGTAAAATTCGCAATAAGCTTTCAAGAGTTGCGAACAAGAAAAAAGTATCGTAAAAACTTGATAAGAAAATAAAAATTAATAAATTCGGACCTCAGAAAAGCCTCAGACAACGTTAAGCTTCTTCATTACAGTATCTAACAGAGTTTTCATTCCAACTTAATTTACTTCAAGAATCTTGACGGATTCATTTATGAAATTAATTCCTTGAAACGCACCCAAAGAAGCCCCTCTTAACTGAAAGTGCCAAAGACGAGCCGAGTCTAATATAATTAATCTCATCCCACCTTTAATCCCCTATTTCGGGCCTGATGTTATTGAGACAAGGTTGCTTTCGTGTTCCTCAAAGACCGTTTGTATTGTAACCTTGCGTACCCAAATTAGGCTCGTCCATGTGACTGCCACTTTTGTTTTCATTTGCATGTGTGTTACTCAATTCAATGAACATGTTTTTGCCTATGATATCGAACCCAAACAAACTATATTCGGCCTACGTAAAACACCCACATTAACGCAACTAAACGACGTATCTATTCAGTGGAAGTGGTATCACATCTCCGCCGGTGCGTCTGGAAAGGAAATTGAGCTGAAAATAAATCGCCCTCACAACGAACTTATACTAAAATAGTCGAACATTCGACGGCTGCCATTTCTCTGCCACCATTACCATATCCTGTGTGCAGCGATGTGTTGGGCTGAGTGCGCGTGCCCATAACACTATGTTTTGAATATTTTTATATCCTAGAAAAGTGCCTTTGCGTTTGAACCTTTATAAATATACAAATGGAATCCCACAACATTTTTGCCTTTGCCTTTCATAATGTTTTCATTCGAACTTAACCCGAAACTGGACCATATTGAGTTTGACATAATTATGCTGCATGCTGTGTAGTTTGAACTTACGACTCCTCCTTTCCATACTAAAGTATTATGTAATAACGGTTAATTATGGCGCGGAAGGTAATTTACTTCACGCCAAAGCATTACAATATTGCTATTATATAGCATGACTTGAACATTGTGGCTTGACGAGGGGCGGTCCCGGTGACATTACATCGTTAATCACTCTCATTCTTCATAAAGAAAATTTTGATTTTCAATTTGAATGGCCCACAGTGATTACCAAATCCAATACTTGTTGATAAATGACATTGGTTAATTAAAATTTCCGATACCCTTGACGTGACGGGCTTTCTTTTACTGAAACAAGTTTGTTAATAGATGGATTTAATGTTAAGAGAGAAATCGATCACCGAAGCTCCACTTAAGTATCTTTTGTCATGTCTCTCAATGCCTACCTCTGCATGTTCATATGTCTTGTTGATATCGATGCATATATGTCTTGTTTATTCAATAAACGGTCTATTAGTGGAAACATATTGACATTTACATCCTTGGGAATCCCAACCATCTGAGAAAACTTATTATTTCATAGTTTATTCTCATCTACTTACACTTTCATCTACTTTGCCCTTTAAATTGAAATATTGTCATAGGTCCGGATGTGAGCTTTTTTTATTTGTGACTTTCCCATAGGGTTGTGCTTTTTATCATCCTGTTTGAATAGAATTAGGTTGGATTTTGTATTAGCTACAGATGTTCGTTTTTTAATTTCCTCTGTTTTTGTTTTGACTCTTTGGGGTGGCTTTTTGTTTGCTTGTCATTTGTATTTTTTGTACGCTTAGTTTAGTATAAACATGTTAACTTTTTCATCTAAACAAATGTTGATTTACTACGAAAGATGTTTTGATTGATGGCCCTCTGATTTTACACTGTTTTCACCAAATGCCGAAATAACATGCATATGGCATCTAGTTGTTAGCTCTACTGATACGATAAGCTATTTGCATCGATAACTTGACATAACTAACTATTCACTTCTTTAAATTATCAGAAAGAAATAAGATCACACTTTCAACTAGTCCATTAAACCGTAATACATTTTGTGTTTTCTTTTTCATCTTTCTTTACAAGCTCATCTGAATGAGTAATATAAAAACATTTTTTGTGAAACAAGACACCGTTACATCTGCGTACATTTTGTTTTACATTACGACTACTTCTTTTCGTCTTTTAGCTTCAGAATGACTTCATTTTACAATTCCTCGTACTATTGTATGGTATCATCATAATTAAATTGTTTTAGTTGAGCTAGATTGAAATGAGGACAATTTAATTTATTATTTGTTCTAGTATTATCGGCACTAACACTACTAGCAATTCTTATTAAATTAAAATAGATTGTTGTGTCAGACTTTGTGCAAACAAGTTTAAGTCACGACTAAAAAGGATAATACATATTAAGAAAAACCGATGTGTTAAGTAAAACGTCCTTGAAGTAAGATAAAGTTAGTGCCCTATTCGCTACAATTACGTCATAATCTGGCATTTAACTTAAAACAAATACGTAAAATATTTTAAACACGCGAGCTTAAAATGTTTTACATGGTGGAACAGATTATATTAAAAAGCAATTTTATGAAACTAAAAGCTCTTCGTTTTGATGACATTAAAAAAGCTAAGAGATGGCCAAAGTTTTGATACTTTCGAACCTGAAACTATAAATGCATTGGTACTTCGAGACGAATTTGAACCAGCATCCTATGGGTGCTGATTGCACACATTGTATATTCTTTATGCTGATTGCACACATTGTATATTCTTTAGCAATCCTGTAACCAACAAATGATTAAAGTAATCCATAATGTAATGCTCAGAATCTCAGAAGAAAGTGTTCAACAATAATCCCTAAAAAAAAACAAAAAATATATAATAACTCATTTTCGTTCATGGAGTTTCTTGCCCGTTTTTCTCCATAGAGATCTACGTTTTGTAATGGGCAACTAGCTTCAACTTTCTGACTAACTGACAGACAATTTAAATTTTGACAATTCAAAAGTGCTTGTACAAGGTTTAATTGAAATAAATGTTTTGAGTTTGAGTTCCCAACGCAAGAAAGCACTGTTTCGTGCCAGCAAGCTCTAGTCTAAACAAATCTCGTCTAATACCCTCTCAGTGTCATCTCGCACAGTGCTCGTTGAGTATCTCGCACCTGACGGGATGAGTGTGAATTGCAGGTGCCTCACTCTGATTAATGTCCTCTGGCACACTGCCAGCCGAGCTTGCAACAAGTCTGCCATAGTCTGCGCCGTCTCCAATGGATTTTTCCTCGGAAACGATCATGTATTGTAAACAATCTTTAGTGGTATTGAAAAAGGGACTTTGGACTTGGACTAATAGATTGAGATCAAGACAACAATCTGTAGAAATATGATTGTCTTATAGTGTTGAAGCTTTAAATGACTCCGTTGGTCGTTTGGCTTTGGCTATCGAAATTATATTAACAACAAAGGTGTCATGCTCATGAATCATTTGTACAATGATTTCAGGTGCAGACCTGTTATCAGTTCCTTCTTGTAACTTGTTATCCTCATTGTTCATAACAGAACCATTTGAATCATCACTACAATATCTGCTATCTGCTGTAATATATTCATATTGCCTTCGCTAAGTAGAGTTACATTCTTAGCATTGTTATACCGAAAATAAATATCATTACAAAGCTTTCTAATGTCTAAACACACATACACTAATAGTATACTTGTACCATCACTCAGACATCTTATCTCCCCGCCAAATCCGAAGACGTTTCTTAAGATTAAATCTCAGATAAAAAGCTTGTCCATTTGCATAGCACCTAAATTAAAAAGAAAAATGAGGTGTTTGATGGCTGATTATTATCTGTGCTACGAATTTTATTGCATTAAAACAAAATTGTTGTTTAGTTTTATCCTGTAGGTATGTCGTTAAAATGTGGTAATTTTGTTAAATCATCATTTGCCGCTGTTTTCGTTTGTTCTTCTCTATACTTTATCACGGTATATTTCCTTGGAGCTGGCAGCTTGCCGAAAGACATTGAAAATAATGCGATGTTTGTGGATACCATAAAAAATATTAAACCAAATTCATTATGCAACTGATGGCAATTTCTGTAAAATATTTTACAGTAATTTTATTGAAGTGGCAGAAGTGTCATATAAAATAAGTGGATGTCATCACTCGATAAACGTTACACGAATTCACGTCCATGTCACTGGTGGCATGTAAAACGTTTTCGACGATATTTAAAAAAATGTTTTTTTTTTACTTTTTTTATGCTCTTGTAAAGGCAGAGTTAACGCATGTTAAGTTCCCTCGCCGTCTCACGTACACTTTTTAACAAAAGTGCATCTGTCTCAGAACTTCGACCCATTTTGTTCGGTCGTGTCGCGATTAGTCAAGGTGTCCATTCCGGGCGGTGCCGGTGTCGTATCAAGCAAAGACACTTGGTGTAATCTGTGTACCATATTTGGCACTACAATTAGCTGTCATTTCATTTTCCTTTGTGCACGTTTTTGTCTGTGTTATTTTATGACTGATGCTTGGGATTTCTTTTATATGTATATGAAATTATTGTTGTGTGATTGTATGTTTCGTTTATTGTCTCTCCGTGTTTATTTTGTTTAGTAGTTTTGTACGCGGTCGTAACTTCTTCAGCATGACAAAAACCTTAATCAAAGGCAATCAGTCTTCTCAATTAAATTTATCCAATTCTCACTATCTTAAATACTTACTTGATATATTGTTCCAGTTGCCTTATCTTCCTCATGGGAATTGACGGCACCATAAATCCTATTATCACCTTACTCCTTTGAAGAGAATAGAAAAAAGTAATCGATTAAATCCACACACGATTACTTATTCGAACCTTTCGAAATACGAATATAAGACAAGATCTTTAAACGATTTGTCAATAGTAAAATAATAAATCAAGTGCATTCGACGAATTTAAATGAACGTCGATTAAACTGCTTCACCTGTACCATAGCCTGTACTGTATTTATCTTTAAATATGTAAATGTGTTGTTTGGTCTTTGTATGATAACTTCGTAAATTAGATATTATATTACCGTTCGTTATGATGCAAATAAGCCGGCTAATCATGTAAATAAATCGACAAAAACATTAATTCAGAATTCAATAAATGATTGATCAAACAACCTATCATTTCTGAGATAACTTTCATTACATATTTATTCATAAAAATATCTCTGTATCTTACTCGTACAAGACATTCCTCAAACAAAATTAACACGTTGCTGCTTATGCGAATCGAAATGATTAACAACCCAAAAACAAAAGAGGCACGACATGACGCCTCTCCGATCCTTGACCCCCCCAGTTACTGGCAACTCAAGCCCGTCATAAAAACTAATTAAAGTGTTAGGAACAAAGGATACGGTACCAGAACATATTATTATAGAGTTATCAGCCGAACAAAGGGCCGATGTGTCTAAGAAAGCCGTTTTAATGACTCCATAAGGTCTCTGAAGCGTAAACAATGACGAGAAGGTAGAAACATACTTAGATGATGCTACTCCTTTTATGGTGTATAGCCATTAGATCTAAATCACTGTCTAAATGGAGGTAGGTAAGGTAGGGCTGTAAAGTATAGACTATAGAAGTATAGATGCTTCAAACAGAACTATAATTCTAAGCTTAATATTGAATTCCCATGTAGTAAATGATTTCAATAATATCCTGGTCCTCGTCTTTCTTTATTGAATTTTAAAAAGGGATCACACAAATAGGCAGATCTTGTTTCCTTAAAGTTCGTTTCTAGGAAAAATAATGTTGAGAAATCATTTCCTTTGTTAAATTTATAATAGAATAGAGATAGTTTCCGCACAATCACATGATTTTTGCTAAAATCCCTTTTGTTTACCCCTCATTATTCTAGGCTGGGGAACAGCTGACAACATCAAAAGTGGTCAATTATCGATGTCGCCAACTATATCGTGTCAGCGTAAGTTAAGTATATCGTAGCTATCACCTTGTGCGTTGTCAACGATTTATATTCACCGATTGACGGCATGAATACTCAATTTATATCCTACGATAATG
The DNA here is from genome assembly GCA_927399505.1 of Luperina testacea. NCBI lineage: Eukaryota > Metazoa > Arthropoda > Insecta > Lepidoptera > Noctuidae > Luperina > Luperina testacea. The sequence continues at coordinate 6,035,431 of OV656763.1, read as the reverse complement.
TCAACCGCTAACCAATGATTATCATCAGTCCTATCAGGAACCCCATGGTATTCGATACAACTATCTGTCATCGACGATACGATTGATTTTGGTCTGTTCAACTTTGGGCACTAGGGTATTTGTCATTTGGTGGAATTCCTTACGCATTTCTATTTTCTCACAGAGCTGTAGACCGCATTTGTCAAGTTTTGTTGCCTTGTTAAGATGGAATTTGTATTAGAATTTAGTGTAGGTATTTGTTTATTGTCAACAATATTGATAACTTTAACGCTAGCAATAATATTTAGTTTAGTAAAGTGCTTATTGTTATTCTTATTATTATCGTAATCAGCATTTGCTGTCATGCCATATTTTACCAGAGCAATTACATTTCATTTTAAACCTCATTACTTAAATAAGTACTTCAACATTTTGTTACGTCATGTTATGACTTCCACCAATTCCCAATAATGAATTTCCGATCGCTCGCATATCCAAACATATGATTATTAATTGCAACCCATAATAAATATTAACTTTTAGAAATTGGATGACTATACAATAGAAACGGAGGTTACTAACGCTTGACAGGCCAATCCATCATGCGCCGCTTGTACTATGGGTACAGTTAAACCACCTCCGGTCCAATCAGGGTTTTTATTTGATGTCAACGGCCGCTCAATAACGAGAACAGAATCACGCCGTAGACACACACAATCAAAGCTAATAAAAATTATATTAATCACTATCATCGTGTACAATGGAGGTTGTGAAGCGAAAACGATTTTTTTTCGCAAGTAGAACTCGTTCGTTTTTGCATGATACGCAATTACGAGTAACGACTCTAATAAGAGTTCAATACGTTTTCGCCATGTCTCTATTGAACGCATTTGAACCGTGATAGGAATTCAGCTTTCTAATGCGAGCTTTGTCGTGAGGCTTGGCATTCAGCTTAGCAGTCGATGTGTTTATCAGATTTATCACTACAATAATTATAAGCATGTCATGACGCTTCAGAATTTTCGAAACTGCATAATCATCTCTGACCTAAAGTGCGTTCGTGGAAGTACAAATCGATAATGTCTCGGCCGTTTATGGTCGGTGTTCCGTTACGTATTGATGATCATATAGCGTCACCGCGTTAACAACTGTTAACAAGCCTCACATCGCACATATCGCGGAAATTTGAACCGCCCGCCGTGTTATTATGATGTCCCCGTGAAATTCCACGTAACACGCTAAAAATACAACTACAACTCGAATAAATCTTCTGGTTTTTAAGAGGTCCTACCGCGACCTCACGTATGTCCCTCTCGCTCAAAAAAAACTGAGTACATTCACAGAGAACAAGAGAATGCTTAAATAACTGTCAGAGCTATCGTGTTTTTGTCAGGTAAATCTCGTTAAAAATTGAGAGGAATGCACAAAAACTGGCTTTCATTTAAACAGCTGTCCGGTAACAAGATAAAATAAAGGCCCTCACATCGTCTGTGCACTCGAAATGCAAACGAGACGACATAGATTGGCAAAATTCTGCCACAACGTACTGTGCGCCTGACATTCCCAATTTACTCCTTCTCCACTTTGTATTCCTAAAGTGAACTTAAACACTTTCGACATCAATATCCTTTTCTATTTAGTTCTTTGGCATTATGTCATCGTATAATAAATTGGATGCAAGCGGCGGACCATCAATCTCGTTAGCTTCAGTAACCTGTATCTACGTCAATGTCAATAGCTCCACAAGGTGAGGTCGTTTACTATCTATTGACGAATGATTTGCAATTTCGTCGGCGGTTCCTACATTTTGTCGAGTCTTTATAGCGGGCCGGGTAACGATGGCCTTACTCGTGGCCCGGGGTAATTTAGGACTATCAGTTGGCCCCGCTTTCACTACTGATGAATGACCCGGGTCTCGCGTCCCTTCACACTTCATGACGTGCTATTGAGCGGCACAAATCGCTTCCCTTTCATCGCTCTCGCTGTCTTGTTTACAAGAAATTTCATCTTAGAGGCTCTCGCTAAGGTGTCAACAGTGGTGTGGCGTCTGCTAGGAGGTTCCAATATGAATTTTCGCTCGACAGTATCAATTTCGCAACCGGCAATTGCTCTGTCAGTTGCGAATTATCAATGCAACAATTACGGCTCTCGATGTTGATCTGTTATTACCATACGTCTGGTATCCGATGCCCGGGGGACTCGACAGATTAATCGATTGGATAGTCACTTTCTCTCGTGGGGTCAGGTATTGTTGGCGCTAATGTGACTGGCGATCGTCGACGATCGCCATGCGAAAGTGGTTGTTGTTTACTGTTATCAGTTTGTGGGTTTCTCTGTAGCATAATACATAGATGATCGGGAAACGTGATCGTCATTACCCTTTCGCGCTGACCAATTAAATGTTACAATGGAACTAATAAAATATAGTTAGTGTAGGAGTCTGAGGACCGAGTGTTATGGCGCAGCCTGGGAGAGTTCTATGTCCAGTAGTAGACTGCAATAGGCTGGATGGTTGAGAGTACGAGATAGACGGTTACATGATCTTACGCTAAGAAGTTAAGAGTACCCATATCCGAAACTCACGCGATATTTTAGCGATCAGACGATAACTGTGTAGTCCAACATGGCTGTTTATTTAATCAATTATTATGAAGCTTATTTATCACTCTATAGCCGTCGACGTTTTGCTTGCTCCGTCGCGTTGATGTAATGCAAATTCGATTTGTAAGCATTGAAACAGGTGTTGATAAATACTTTAGTAATTAGAATTATTAAATGTAGCGGGTGCAAAATACACTATGTAAAATAATTTATTAAATGAGATTAGTTTCCAGAAAAACATGAAAGAATTACAAAGAATATATTGATATTGATCTGAGGAATTGGTATGGAAACTATTAGTCATTTAGTTTCTAGAAAATAAGACTAGTTATGAAACGAGGAAATCTCTAAAAGGTAGTGCAGAAAAAGTAACATACTACTTAGTTGTTTAATGCCTTAGTGTTAGTAATTGCTTCTATTTTCTTCTAATCAGAGTTGGTAATTAGACGGCAATTGTAGGGTAAGCTTTCCAAGTGCTTTCTCTAGTTTAATTAGCGCTATTAATTGTAAGCAGATATGTCCTTCTTGTCTTCAAGGTACAATAAACACTAAACAACGCTTTAATAGACTATACAGGGTGACAAGGCCATCGAAGCGCAAACTGAAGCACATGATTCTAGAGTCTAGAGATCTTCTATTCTAGAGACCTAGAGAGATTCTAGACTCACTAGTGTAGAAATTATACGTCAGCTATTAAAAAAATTGCTATTCAGTACATTTTGACAAAATGCACGAACAGCATTTTTTACACTTTTCTATGAAACGGCTGTTTTTTTAGTTAATCGACGAAAAATTTCTACGCTAGTCGCTACGTTACGTACGTACGCTACGGGGGTCTAAAACGTACTAAAAAGTCCTTGGTAACACAGGTTGTGCATCAATGTATCTGCTACCCTGTATAAATTTTCTTGTGGAAAAGCCTTAAATAAGTAATAGTATCCATCTTATTTTGTCGTTTCTATTATTTTCTTCTGTGTCCTTATTATTTCCTCAGGCTTCGATCAAAAGCAGAAACCTTATTAGGTAAAGCGTGTCACCGAAATATTATACCCCGTGTTAATTGACGTATTGCGTTATTGATGGCAACCGTAACCTCCCGGTTGCCATCAACCGAATTCATTCAGAATTACAAACAGACTTATCGAACCAAGCCTTGGTATTTACATTTTGTACCAATCTTAATGGATATCAAGTAGGTTAAAAGCTGCAATAAGGTACAAAGATATTTCAGTAAGAAGGATCAAGAAAGCTTCGCTTGTAATTCTGTCCTTGAAGTATTTATTTAAATTAAACGTCGTTCGAATATGGACCTGTCAGATATTATTCTTATGAACTAAGATATTTAGAAACAAAACTGAAGATTCAAATCTTATATTTTACGACAGATATACGTAAACCGTTTCATTACCAAAAAACGTGGCCATTTCTATTTTAGGATACTTCGAAGTGGGTTACCCAAAGAGACTTTATTTGCAATTCAAATACGTAGTGTTGGCTTTCCTTGTAAGTTTCCTTTGTAAAAACCGACTGGTAGATAACTCAGTTTACGAAAAATAATTACAATATTAAATGTATATTATAAAGTTTATCGATAAAGACTTGCAACACTGTTCCTTGTACAGACGCCAGCACATCAAACTACCCGAAACTGTCAAATTTTCCCAATCAACTTTGAACCCAATGCTTTAGTGATAAAGTTGAAAATCTATTAAAGAAATTTGACAGATTGTAGTAGCTTGATGTGCTGGCGTCTGCACTTGATATTATTATAATTTACGTTCGAGTTTGCTAATTATCAGTTCTTACACCTACATACATAGTGTCGCCCTCAATAGTTTACTGAAGGTCATTGACCAACGATAGGTAATTGAATTCTACGACTGTATGATGAGTGGGAAGTTTAACCTTTTTCCTCCTTTTTATTTTCTTCCGGCTTAATGGTGTTTTCCTGGCTGAAAGCGGTTATTTAAAAAATAGAACGAAGAAAATATAACGTTTGTTTTTTTTTTTTATTAGCAACTTGAAAAGTACTTGTTAAATAAAAAGGTACGCAATTAATTTGGGGACATCTGTTTTGTAACGATTAGCGGGGTAATTGCGTAACACACAACCAGTAGTAATGGCTTTCATTTTGACAGTTCAACATCATTCATTGCGTTATTTACGTTGTTGAGCTGACAAATTTTTCGAACGTATGAAGCAATGGATTAGCAATGTCCCTCAAAATGATTCCGATTGAGATTAAAAGTGTGTTACGGTGACAGTTTCGACGAATAGGTTACAATAGTAGGTACAATGCGTGCCACGAAAGATGAGACGACTTTGACAGTTTTAAAATTATTTACTTTTACCAAGTCAAGACACAATCCGTTTTGAAGCTACAGCACGGCGATAATTATGCTGATCAAAATAGCGTAAGTACACCTTTGACAAATGTCGAGTTGATATCAACCCAAAAACCTTTTTATGGCCTAGCCATTTTATGAAATACTAGCCGTTTCCCGCGACTGCATCTGTAGTCCAGGATAAAAAATAGCCTATTTCCTTCTCCGGGTCATGGTCTACCCATGTGTACCCAAATTTCATCCAAATCCGCTGTTTTAGCGTAACAAACAAACGTACAAAAAAATCGAATCTTTACAGTGTTCAAGTAACGCCAAGCTTGCGATATTACCTATACAGGAGGCACACTATGTTATATTAAGCCGCAGATGCCAATTAGAAATTCTAATAGACACTGAAGGTTAGCAAACAGGCGCGATGCGCGACGCGAATCGCGCGCGAAACAAAGGCACCGCTCGTTGCGCGACTTGTGGTGCCTGTGTCGCGCGCGAATTTATTGCGTGTCGCGCCTGTTTGAAGGAGCCTTGAGTCGAGTTATCGCAGCAGTTTCTGCTGAGCTGCAACGGCAATCGATCATTCCTAGTGTTGGGCTAGCAAATAATAATATGAAAATATGTACAGACGCAAGCACATCAAGCTACTACAATCTGCCAAATTTCTTTAATAGATTTTCAACTTTATTGCTAAAGCATCAGGTTCAAAGTTGATTGGGAAAATTTGACAGTTTCGGGAAGGTTGATGTGCTGGCGTCTGGTACACCCACATTTCGTCAGTTGTTATGTTGAAGTCCCATGTCATGGGAGCGAGCCTATTGCCTTCAAACAGGCCCGAATCCAGACTCCGAGCCGCTACTGAGAAATTCTAGATGGAAAACCCCCAATAAAACTTTTCCCGATCCGGGAATCGAACCCAGGACGTCATGCTCAGCAGTAGCGCTAGCGACTGCACTAGACCAAAACGAGTAGAACAAAAATTATGCAGTAAAAACACAGACAGAGCCCGAGGGGCCCGTGGCTAAATAATAACAGCCACACAGGTCGATCGATCAGGTTAAGCTACGGTTGCCGCGGTTGGTCTGTGGATGGGTGACCATGTTTACATACCGAGACCTGGCCCCTTCATGCCTCGGAAAGCAAATCAAGCCGTTGGTCCCGGCTGTCATTCGTGGATCTTTGACAGTCGTTACGGGTAGTCACAATCCCGAAAGTCTGACAACGTCTTACCAAACGGTATCGTATTACCCAGTAACTGGGTTGTGGAGGTCAGATAGGCAGTCACTCCATGTAAAATACTGGTATCCAGCTGCATCCGGTTAGACTGGAAGCCGACCTCAACATAGTTGGGAAAGGGCTGGGCAGATGATGATAAAAACACAGACAGAGCAGTGGTGGCATAGTGGTAACGGCCGCGACTTACGAGTTGTTGGTTCGAATCCAAGCAGGGACTTTACATTGTGTGAATTATTTCAACGCCACTGCTCTCAAAACGGCGAAGGAAAACATCGTGAGGAAACCGGCATGCCTTAGAACCAAAAAATTCGAACACATTTGACATCTACCAACCCGCACTGGGAACGCGTGGTGGATTACAGCCCACTCCATCTCACAGAGAGGAGGCCTGTGTCCCAGCAGTGGGATAATTATAGGCTGATTTTGCAGCTAAAAAAGGTCGGTACTATGCCGGTTCATTTTTCTACAACATAAAGAGACACACAGTTTCATAATAAATCAGATCTTTCCTTAAAAGGAACATTACCTAACCTTCATATAACGTGCACATAATCTCTTCGTGCTATCAGTCGTACATATTTCTAAACGATTTATAAGCAAGTACATTATGTGCATGTAAACACGCTAATTCCACACATCATGGAGCGGCTTAGTAAATAGAAATAAGCAAGAACACACATTGAGTCATTTTCGTTGGCAGAATGTTGCAAACTCCTTTGCGCTGCATATCAGATGTCATTTCATTTAAAGTTTAATTTGAATTCCTGTCTGTTAATGTGTCTATTCTAGGAAGCTGCTTGTTTAGCATCTCTTAGCTTTCTGTCCGCGACTTTGTCCGCTAGACCTCCGTCCGCTCGGCAACCCACCCTGCCCGCGCTAATACTTCATTTTCGCGTAGAGTCCTTTCTGACATTTTTCTTTTTTCTGGGCTCCTAGGGGTCCTAACGTTATGTTAACCTATGGTATTTGGTAGCCTATAAGCCTTCCGCAAGAGGCTATCAAATGCAAAAAGATTTTTTCAAATCCGACTGGTAGTTCCAGCAGTGGTTAGCGCGTTCAAACAAACAAACAAACAATTTTTACCTATTTATAATATTATATTAATAATATATTATAATTATATAGATATAGATCGATTGTAATGGCGACATTTGTGTCGAATAACGTACGTATTCCTCCTTATTTTTGTCATGATAGTGGGGAGAACAAGGTGAAACTACGTTCATTTGAGAAAAGCTAAATTAAACGAGCCAAATCTGTTCAAAAGTGATTATCCTATAAAGAATTTCTTATTATCCGCTATTAGGTAGACGTTCATCTATTCTGCCGCCGTAAGTAAAAGGGGCGCATTTGAAAAAGGGGAATAAAGAAAAATGAGCCTTAATGGATGCGCCTTTTTTTGTTTAATAAGGTTTATTTTTCTTTAAAATTTTGTCTGGTATTCGTCCTTTTCGCTTACTGCGGCAGTACTTGTGTGGCCGTATCAAGAAAACTTCTACAACAAAACGTCCAAACTTCATGCCATTAAACTAAAACGCAGTAACATCCAAAGTTCATGAAAGTGTCGCTTCTCTCTTGTTTACGTTCGAGTGGTGCCATATTTGTACCACATTACCCAACCTGAATACATGCATCATAATACATTACATTACAGTGTGTTGTTGTGTGTCGTAATAGCATGGCGTGTCTCCCCCCATTACCCAGTGTCCACCATTTACGTGCAGATCATTAAGAGTGCTTAAATAATGTTCACCGTATAGGTAATAATAGTTTTTATTCGGTTATTGAAACGGCAATTGTTTTGATGTTGACGCTCTTATATGGATATTGATGTTTAATTGACACTTAAGATGTGTGATAAGTGCAGCTGAAGAGTAGACGATATCGTAACTTCAGTTAACGCGTTTATTTGAGAGAGGTTTTATTTAAAATTTAAAATAAAAGAGAAACATTGGGTTCAGAAATGTTACTCTTTGTAATAATACGATGAATTATGTTGTGTGGTTAATAAATTATGAAAATGCATCAGTTTAGGTACTATATACGATACGATATTCCTAAATCTTATATTCAAGCTAAAAAAGACCCATATCATGATTGTACTCATAAGCACGCGTGATATCTTATAAATAAAATAAAATGGGCCTATTTGGCTATTTTTGTTTTATGGCTCTTTCAAACAGGCGCGACACGCGTTAAAATCGCGCGCGACACAAAGGCACCGCTCGTTGCGCGGCTTGCGGTGCCTTTGTATCGCGTGTCGTGTCGCGCCTGTTTGAAGGAGCCTTTATGGAAAGAAAAATTTGAAAACATACCCGAAAATGTTCCAATTCGTGAAAAACTGAACGCCTTTTTATCTCTGGAGTTATTGTAACATATTAACTAAAGATTGGGCAGGAAAACGTCAGTCAATTCGGCTATTAGCTAGTTCTCCATAAAAAAAACTATTCCAAACTTCTTATACTCAATTACAAATTAAATCGAAAACATCAACATCCGTATAAACTGAACAACACGGTATTAGCAGCAAAAACATGGATCCCATTACACTCCACACTGTGGTAAACACAATTAAAATTACAAAAGAGCATTGTAGTACTTAGTACATAATCAATGGGTTTCGTAACTGACGCGACGGTTTCCGGCGCCCAAATCTTTGTTTAAAACTGTTTAATACCCCCTTCATTTAAAACACTCGGGTAAGTGCCACTCGCACTTAAAAAAACTATTTTTAACGCCGCGATTTCGAGTGGCACTTTTAAAATGTTGGTAGCTACCAAGTTTTTTAGTTTAAAAGCTGATTAAATTTGCGATAACGAAACTTTAACTTTAAAACAACGCGATTACTTGACTTTTTTCAAAGGATGCTTATTAATATAGCAGTAATAATATTCATAATACCTACTTGCGAAAAGTAGATGTTTGCAAAAAGTTGGTTAAACAGTTTTTATATTTACATTATATGTACATACTTCAAGAATCGTAAATTTTTTGCACTACTTCCGCTGAAAGTTGACTGAACTAGATCTAATTTAGAGTCAACGACTCTTTAACAAGATAAGCGAAAATGGATTAAAACAAGTTTTTACATCAGCAATATCTAGGCGTAAACTTCTTCCAAAATGTTTTTCAATTGATCTTCATCCTTACTCAATCGTCACCCGACATGAATGCTTCTCATGGTCTCACATAATTCGCCACAGTTGACAGAGGGGGAAAGGTTATTGGGCCAGAGACTACGAACGTCACAGCAATTAGTTCTAGAAGAACTTTACTAGACATTCTGGTGCCGGTTCAAAATATTCACATTAAGGTCATCAACACAATTCGCCCTAGTTAGAAAAGAATCTGTCTGGTCCTTTGCCTGACTGCACAATATGATCAAGGAGTCTGGCTTTAAATCTATGTCAATCGACAAAATAATTTTCAAATCTTGGTTAAATGGTATTATTTCTGTACCTAATACAATTACGCCTTTATTTTCCTCAATCACTTCCAAAATTTAACAAAGACAAATTTCCTCAATTTCCATACCATCACCATCATCCACAGCCCGACTTTACCCACTGCTGATCATAGGCCTCTCTTTTCAATTGCCATTCCCGCGCTCCTGTGCCATACCATCAACCGTATCTAGATAGATTTTTAATTCATTTCTTCATTGATACTATCAAAGTGTCTTGTGCAACTACATTGTTGTTTTCATTACAAGTCCCCACGGTTCATTTCACGCACGAACGGCTGCTGCAGTTCGTTATAAAATATCTCTGGGCGATGATCGTGGAAGCTGTAACGAGACGTGATAGGTGAAAGATGTTGCTTTCATAAATAAATGGTGAGATTATTTATTAAATTCTGACGCAACGGGGCTTAAGACTTCCTGAATTACTTATAGCCCTTAGGCTATACAAAGGCATAGATAATGTTGATCACACAACAACTTCACAAGGGATGGGGATTAATCTGTGAGAGAGGATGAAACATACACAAATAATAATATTGTGCCGACATTTAAAATATAAATGATCACAGAAAACCAATAACTTTAAACACACATAAAAGAGCAAGAAATTACTGATTCTGCAACTTATATTTATTTACTGTTGTTATCATTATTTCTACGCTACGAAGCGAATAAAGATTCAAGCGATAGAAACAACGGTTGACCGCCCCAAGGTGCACGAGTATTTAGCGTTGTCTTATTGAAATACCGAACATTAATATTCAAAATGTTGTTGCAAAGGCAATTTCTAATTGCTTTGAATATTAGCAAAAGTGGATTAAATTAATAGCTTAGCCCGCAGCGGTACACACACGTGATTTTCGCCATTGAGCATTCTTTTAATTGCTTCCTTATCGTTCAGCGATGTAATGTCCCTATACAATTATCTAGTAGCAATCTCAAAAGTGAAAGTCCCATTTTCTAATTCTGCGATAAAGGTTCTGATACTTTCCAAACAGTTCGAATTTAAAATTAAATTTTGAACATCGAATTTTGATTGAAACAATTTTATGACATATACGTAGATTTACTTTTTAACAATGATACATTGAATGCTGAAGCATACAATTGTGTGGTTTACGTAACAAAACCGTTGTATTATTCGGTCAATCATAAACTAAACAAGACGAATGAAGAATGGATGTTGAAAATTGGTATTATGTATTCAGTTATAGTAAGATATATTGTAGGGCGAAGAGAACGTGGGCGAATGATGCAATCTTTTAATTTTAATCTATTCCAAGCTTTAATAATGATAAATGCATACAAGTGTTCATATAATGATATATGTATGTTACTGATTATGATGCATCTAGTTTTAAATTGTACGCTACTGAAGATATATAGGGTGCTACGTACATTGATAACTCAAAAAATGCATTTGTTTAAAACTAAAGTTTTCTGCATTACATATACATAAATAACCATATTACCAAATGAGGCTTTTAATTAATTTTTAACCATACAACTTCTTCGTCAACCCTTATTCAATTCGTAACGCAATCATCATCATTATTTATCTAGCCTCCTCTTTCTCTTCAATTATAAAGTCCTTTTCAAATTGAAAAGAGACTGCAATATAGTTAAGAATTTAGTAATGAGTCTAATTGACATCACTTCATTCAGTAGCTTGATTGCCTCGTTGAGTCCGTTAATTGATATCAAGGCTACAATTTATCTATCATTTACTTACATAATCATCAGGCACACTTTAATGAAGATATCAACTCTTTTAAGAGATGCAAATATTAGGAATTTTAGGAAAATATTCTGCTAATTGAAAGTTTCCGTCGTTAAGTGTTCATGCACATTGATTTGCTTTTGAAGTTTTAGAGTTAACTGCTTTTTGTAAATATATGTTTACATTTCCATCACTTGACCTCAATAATCTTGTATATTAGATTTTCAATTCTTAAAACCGCAAAGCTGTCTTTACATCTATTTAATCCTGTGGTAACTTTTAAACTCACAAAAATTCGGGACACGCTTCTTCAATAAGGATCTCATTGCGTCGAGAGTGTCCTAACAAGCAGGAAACAGTACCTAATTCGATAATTGTTCGAATTCCGTCTCACTAATCGGATAGTTTCCGAGGACAGTAGTGGACGCCAGTAGGCAGGCTAGTGCAATTGTTGGTAATTACGTGTCGGTCATTAGCCACTTAAATTGGCGGTCGAGTTCCTCTGGCTCCCAGTGTGTTTATCACTTGAGACATTCGACGTATATTTACGTTGCTAGGCGAGACTAAACAAGTATTTAAATGCTTGGATTAATGTAGAACGAATGTGATTTTATTGACAATCTGTTGTGTCGAGTGTTTATTCGGAGAAGTGCTGTTTGAAGGTCAAAGCCAATGCTTTTTGTTCGACAATTTATTTAACAGAGCTACTTGTTTGTAAAGGCAGAAGTTTTTACAGTAAGTAATACCAAGTTTAACCGAAAAAATAAAAGACGCACGAAAATTTTTTGGTGGGTAATAGGGAAAACACAAAAATAAAATCTACAAATTATTACCCGTTACAAACGTAATAAGTTAGTAAAAATACTTTTTTCCATGAAAATGAGGTCTGTTAAGGCTGCCAGTGTATAAACGTTCCGTGATGGTATCAATAGATTTGAGTTCACCGCGGCGTCGGGGATGGTAAACAAATTTTATGGGCATGTAGCTCACAAGGTGCACTAGTCACGGCATTGTGGCTCTACTGCTGCCATACACGCACTTAACACTTTGTGCCCGATATAAATCCATCCACGGAACATGAAAACATTAAATAAAAGCAAAACTTAAAAATAAAAAACATAAATATTTAAAGGATACAAAGAAAAGCTAATGAATATTCGAGTGATCAAAGTTAAGTTCATTTGCATGGATTTAGTAATTCTAATTAGTAGTATAATTCTGGTTATAAAAGCAGGCTTCCAAAATTTGGTTTCCAAGGCTACAAGAAGAGTTCTTTAACCTACACTGATTTATATTTACACCAAAAACCTCTTTAAGACTACTCGTGTTAGTTTTATTGCCACAATATATATAAATAAACTATTAAATGGACTCTTATAATGAGGTTCCCAATTAATTTACAGTCTGCATAATTTCTGACACTACATGTGAATCATTAACATAGTCGTGATGTGTCGCTTACGTTGTCTGCCTGTGTGACGTTACCTCACTGTTATCGCTTGTCTAAAAACGTGTGCTGCACCAGTGTTCACTTCACCGAAATCACAATCATCTGTGTGAAAAGCCTCGTCGTGCAAACCAGGATCAGTTTCTCGACACAATTTTCAATTCGCCCGTTTCTTCGTCAGGTCACTGACTGGATCATCAGCTAAAAATGACGATTGACAGAGCCGGCCGGCCACCAGCCCCAAGGCGTGCCTCCTCCACTTACAGAAGCTACGATGAGCTCGGGGTCATCGACCGCGCGAAACCCTTGAAGTACAGACATGGAGGGATTGAAGACCTCACTGGCATAGAACAGAACAGAACTTACAGGACATACGAACCACAAGATATGGACGATATTACTGTTATTAGTTCTGAAGAAGTTCCAAAGCCGAAAAAGAAAATAGCTGAGGGTCTTGCTAATGGTTTTAGAAGAACATTCTCTGTGAGAAGCAGAAGAAATACAGAACCAGAAGGAATACCTTTAGATACTTTCAATGTGACTTGCGAGGAGAATTTCGCGACTGTGAGAGGAGCGCCTTTCGGGAGGCGTCGGTCTTTGTCGAGGGATAGAGGCTCGTCGCTGCTTGGCAGAAGTTCTTCAGAGGGCGATGTAAGGATGGTTCCCCCCCGAGCCCCGCCCGCTGCGCCCGCGCCTCGCCTCCACCGCTGTCTGCGAGCTCTTGGCGGCAGCTGGAAGAATCTTTTACTATGTGAGTCCTCGAGATATGTGGTGTAACTGCTTTCTTGATTAATTCTGTACCTAAATTACTGGCGACGGAGTTGCCTAGGTTTAACAGCTAAGCAGCTACAGACCACTGTAATTAACATCATCTATTAACCGTGTCTAAAAACGTAACCAATGCGTAAACATAACTCTTAACCTTTACAAATCCGGTTTCTTCTCTCATTATTCTGTTATTTAAATAGTAGTTAACCGTTTACTGCTCTCGGCTTGTCTGGGTTAATTATTGGTGTGACGGGTACAAATGACCACTAGGAGCTTAGTTAGTTTGAACCTGTGATTAACCGCGTAGCTTAACCGAATTAAAAGCTTTCTTTTATGTAAATTAACTGATTGTTTGTACTGCCAAGTAGGGTGGTAATTAATCTCGGATTAGACAGTGTGGCTGTATTTTATATGGAAATGATACCTCTTAATTAAGTTTGACATAATAGCTGGATGATATCGATGGTTCGTTAAAGTTTATTGTGATTTATCGCCCCCATGGGGCCTGGCTTGCCTAATTGACCATAAAGTTTACTACTCAAAAGAACAAATTAGGTCATTAATCTTACTTTTGGTAAACAAACCATTATTATGTCGGCTATTTCGTGTCTTATCTTTCTAGATAAAAATTCAGGCGCAAAACGCCGAACATCTTGCATATTCGTAAGTGAAATATATTTGTTATCGCTACTGCACGATGTTCTAGGACGTAACTTCCTCTAGCCTTGACACTAAGCGTGGTCTCAACTGTTTACTTAGCTTTATGTCGAAAATTTTTAACCGACTGACTGCAGATGTGTTCAATAGCTTCCTGTCACTGATATTCACATAGCAAGAAGTGTTACATGAATATGTTTGGGGTAGGTACTAAAAAGTGAAAAATAACTTCAATTTCGAAAGTCGGTGCCAAAAAACGAAAATACAGAACCAACGACACCGACTTTCGAAATTAAAGTTATTTTATTTTTAGCGTTTTTTTTGGAAGTCGGTTGTTTTTTTTTGTAAAAAAGTTTTACTTACAAAGTTTTGTTGTTTTTTTTTTCTGTAAGTACTCGTAGGTTTGTACGAACACTTTTACACGTCAATCATATTTTAAAAAACTTCGTCGGTGTTTCCTATTCGACTACTACTCAGAGGTCACAGTCTCTTTTAAAGTCCAGACATAATCTTGGTCAGATCATGTGAAGACCATGTAGATGACTGACTGGCTGTCCATGGTGATGGACTGTGTTCGGACCGAGTCTGGTAGAAAGGATTTGTTTAGGGTCTTGAGGTTGAACAGACTTGAAGTAGGCACATTCCACAAAATCCTGGCTCAACCAAATGGTGATGATGCGGCGAGTCTGTTTAGGTTCATGGCCCAGATATGAGAAATGAGTATTTAGGTTACGATGGGACTGACATACGCATTGCGATCATAGATGTCCCTAAATAAATAAAGAAAAAAAAATTGTTTTTGAGGTAAGAACCACAGAGATTGATTAGAACTGTCCAGTCAGTGCACACATTTGTCAGTAATCATGCAGCTCAACTCGGAAAGTATTCCTTAAGGCTCCTACAAACAGGCGCGACACGCGATATAATCGCGCGCGACACAAAAGTACCGTTCATTGCGCGACTTGCGGTGCCTTTGTGTCGTGTCGCGCCTGTTTGAAGGAGCCTTTATATTTCATGTAGGTGGCAAGCGTTTTTTAAACCTAATTAAAAATGCTTAAACCTTGATTTTAAGTTCACACAAACATTTGTATTGCTATTATCACATAAATGTACAAATATCCTGACCATATTTTGTGTTAAGATCGAGGTTTACGCCTCCGACATCGCCTACATAGAGTGTAGGATGCGTATATTACATACGAAATTGTTTATTATTGCGTTTATATGGTAAATTATTGTTTTTAAGCCCATATGGATGTGTAAATGATTATATTATCTCTGTTTTGACATTTTGTGGCTACCCATTGACTGTTTTACATGAATTTCTGCTTATACGGAATTCTGGTTATTTAAGAACACTATGACAAACTATATGTATGAGACAAAACAGTATGGAAATTACGTCTAAAATAAAGATACAAGACAGATTTAGCCCAACCCGAAAAAGTTGTCTATCACTCATTGCTTTTAGAACAAAACAGGCAGAAACTTGAGCCTACAAACAAGGCACCAAAAGAACCATAGCTCACATAAGCTCCCCATGAATTAATGTATACATACCCTCATGCATGTAAGCTGTTATCTTGTGTAGTGTCGCATAAGCCGTGCTAAGCTAACCCCCCGCTGCGAGTGGGCTCATTAAGTAAATTGCCTTTTTAATTTTCCGGTACACTGGAACCTTGCAGGTTCTTGTCGAACAATGCACGGTTAAGTGGAACTGAACACTCTAGTTTTGTCGTGAAAACATACCGGAACATGTGTTTAACATGATGAACATTTAGTACCTTTATCTACCTGCCTATGTTCAGAGTTCAGTCTACCTACCAAGTGAAATAAAATAACAAAGTTGGTTTCAGTTAAGGCTCCTACAAACAGGCGCGACACGCGATATAATCGCGCGCGACACAAAGGCACCGCTCGTTGCGCGACTTGCGGTGCCTTTGTGTCACGTGTCGTGTCGCGCCTGTTTGTAGGAGCCTTTATCCTTGTTAAAGTTTAGCATAATCAGCCTATAATTTTCCCACTGCTGGGACACAGGCCTCCTCTCTGTGAGTGGGAGTGCGCTGTAATCTACCACGCGGGTCCAGTGCGGATTGGTAGATGTCACATGTCTTCGACTTTTTGGTTCTACGATATGCCGGTTTCCGCACGATGTTTTCCTTCACCGTATTGAGAGGTGTTGACATTATTTACCCAGCAAAGTACCTGCCTGAGTTCGAACCCACGACCTACGACTCGTAAGTCGGTACCGTTACCACTGGGCCACCACTGCTGCTGCCCGTTAAATTTTATCGGATACTAAAGTTTCTCGCAGACAGATTATCGTCAATAGCAATATTCAATGTAATAATACTATAACAGTAATATCAATAGTTTTATTGCGGCTTTAAAAGTGACTTGCTATCTCAAGTTTCCTTTGAATTTCTGCCATCAACAGGAATATTAGACATCATTATAAAACGGGTTTATTTATAAACGTTGTTTAAAGTTAAGAGACATTGAAACGTCAAAAATGTATGGTTAATTAAACAGTTGCTAATCAGTACCTACTAACTTTAAGCAACGTACAATGCGTGCCACGTAAGAAGAGACTTGACCCCGCCTCCTCCGCTCTTTCCGCCGCCCCTATGACGTCCGGTCCCGTCTCGCACTCAGACCTCATACCGCTAAAGATACCTAAAATCGTGTTCTGCGCATGTCAGACCACGTGGTGTGTCAAGTCTCTTCTTACGTGGCATGCATTGTAACGCTCTTGAAATATCAGCTCATAGATACATCATAAGAGGGGCCCGTGGCTAAATAATAACAGCCGCACAGGTCGATCAATCAGGTTAAGCTACACTTGCCGTGGTTATTCTGGGGATGGGTGACCATCTTTACATACCGAGACCCCTACATGCCTCGGAAAGCACGTTAAGCCGTTGGTCTCGGCTGCCATTCGTGGATCCTTGACAGTCGTTACGAGTAGTCAGAAGCCCGAAAGTCTGGCAACCAGTCTTACCAAAGGGGTATCGTATTACCCAGTATCTGGGTTGTGGAGGTCAGATAGGCAGTCGCTTCATGTAAAATACTGGTATTCAGCTGCATCCGGTTAGACTGGAAGCCGACCCCAACATAGTTGGGAAAAGGCTAGGCAGATGATGAGATACATCATCAAGTATAAATATGTTATAATGGGCTAGCCCTACATAAAGCCACATATCGGGACATTTGGCAACAGCAAACACTATCAGTTTATCAAAGCCATACGAATAAAACACATTAATGTCGTCTATATAATCTGGCAGAGTTACAAATGTACGATGCTCCATGTTTACTTCAATATTTTTCACAATATCTTACGTAAGATTTGTTTTTCTATATCTTGTGTAACGTTCAAAATAAATGACATTTGAGGGTCGTTTTGATAAAAACAATTGCTTCCCAACAATACTAAAGTAATTAATCTTCCTGTCCACGTCTGGCAACAACACGATTAGCGGACGGAATGTCCCCCTAATATCACGGATTCTAAATATCCCTTTCCGTAATATCACGGGCAGCGTTTGAGGGTTGTCTCTCCTGTCGACGACTATCCCCGGATAGACAACGACAGACGGTAGCTTGTGGGGCATTTTAGCGAAATTACTTTTGTTTGTACATCTGTCGTATTTGCTATCACCTTGTTAATTAATTGTTTAATACCTATTAGAAATGGATATTCGTGTGATGTAAGAGGGTAGACCCAGATTCCTGTAAAAATTGTCATGTCGAGAATTATCTTTAGAACGGTATATTTTCTGCACACGTTTTGCCTATCTTTTAAGATTGGAACTAGACCTTCAAGAACTGAAGAGCTATTCATTCAATAGTCTTCGGAATTATGACGCTGATTCATTTGTAAGGAATCTATACAATTGTTTACAAACACGACATAGCTGCACGAGTTCATAAGCACTTCATGATTTAACCTGAAGGCTAATTTCTGTAATTAAAAACGTTCATTCAATAGTCTTCGGAATTATGAAACTGAATCATTTGTAAGGAATCTTTACAATTGTTTACAAACACGACATAACTGCACGAGTTCATGAGCACTTCATGATTTAACCTGAAGGCTAATTTCTGTAATTAAAAATGTTCATTCAATTGCATTCAATAGTCTTCGAAATTATGAAACTGAAGCATTTGTAAGGAATCTTTACAATTGTTTACAAACACGACATAACTGCACGAGTATGAGCACTTCATGATTTAACCTGAAGGCTAATTTCCGTAACTAAAAACGTTTTGATCTAGTCGTAATCTCATCTCAGCGACAATCAATGTCAAAAATGCAGGTATTTTAGAGGTATTTTTGACAGATTGAGACTGACATCAGACTGTGAACGTTCTTAAAATTTCGAGAATTTGCCCTCTGTTTACAAACTCCTGACATTTGCAAAAACAAAGATAATGAAGCTCAACAAAAAGGGACCTAAATGACAATTAATAACACTAAAGAGTACATTCGTGGTAATAACTGGGGTAATCTATTTTTATCGTACAGTGGGACTTTCTAGCCACCTCACGTAGTGGCAGGGTCATCGCTGTCACGTCGATACTGTGTGTTAAGTATGATATCTGCACATTCCGTACTTATGGACCAAGTTCCCACCATTTTCGCCTTTCCGCGGCATTTTAGAATTCACTTCTAAAATTAAATTTTAGAATTATTCTAGAATGCTTTTATAAACTTAAAAATTTTCTTAGGTTTTTTTTGCAATTTGCCGGTTAGTGTCAGGTTGTATATTGAACAAAACATCATTCGCAATCGTAACAAGTGTGTATTTCTAGAATTGTAATCACTAAAATCATCAATACAACCTTCGTTATATGAAACTAGTAAAGTTGTGTAGAATGAATATTTCATGAAATATCAATCAATAGTTATATTGAATTTTGCGGGCTACCCTGGCTCTTCACCTTTAAAACGCGGCTAGGGGTAGGAGTTGACTGGTAGAAATCGACACGTAAAGAAAAAGCTTCATTCACGCCCTCACCATGTGGCTTTCTCTCTGTCTCTATTTTATTCTATACGAGTGTGTTTGCGTGGGAGTATCACGTAAGGGAACTTCGTCAATCCCTAGCATCAGGTGGAATGACAGCTCACTTCATCTTATTTTTTCAAGGTGAGATTTAGACTACAGAATAGACCGACAGATGGAACGTCAGTTCACTTCAAGCTCACTCTAAGATATCACGGTGAGAATTTTACAGAATATATACCGGCTTATAACCCAACACGCTAACTCGTGGTACCTTGTACCACAACATAACTGGAGTATAAAGATTACCCTCAGATTATTAGGTCAGAGCAAACGACACTGAGATTGCACCACGGCGCGTATGGCCGGTAATAAGGCCATAAGCGGTGCCAATAACCGTCCGTGGGCGCCTGGGTACGTGTTTCAATGATCGCGGACGACATGTTTTGATGGATTTTATTAAGTTGGTCATTGGCTATAGGGGGGACAGTTAAGGTGTATTTTTAGCTGGTCTAAAATTGATTCTAGAATTTAATAGAAAATCGTAAATAGAAAATGAGCATGTTCGCTCATTTTCTCTTCTTGTTTGATTCCTACATCACACTACTTAATATTATAAAGGTGAAAGTTTGTGAGTGTGCTTATAATGTTTGTTTCACGCTCAAAAGGCTGGACCAATTTTGATAAAATTTTGTATGAAGGTAGCTGACATAGCTGGCCCTGGATTAACGTATAGGGTACTTTTTATCCCGATATTCCCACGGGATCGACATTTACGCGGGTGAACCCGCGGGGTACAGCTAGTATTATATGTATAAAACTCGATGTTGCCGCGAACTGCAACACCTAAAGTGTCATGTCACTGTAGGTGTCTTTAGACAAGTTCCATTTCCAATTACTGTATTTCATGTCATGATACCATCACTTCCCTCTGCAACAAACACACTGAAAAAAAACATCTACCTAAACAGTTTAGGTGCAAGAAATTAAGGTACCATCGCCTAAACTTCAGTTAAATATTACAAAAGCATGACAGTTGCAAATCCCATTGTAGTTTAGTAAAATGTGCTTTAGCAAGAATGGCTAAAGTTTATGTATTTCGCACTGAAGGATTATCTACCTAAACATAATAATCGATTTAGCTAATTATCCTAAATTACCAGCCTAATACTTTACTTAACCTATTTAGTAGGTGTACCTAAGTTTTATAATTAATAGTTGACCCGGCGAACTTCGTAGGTAAGTAGGTACCAATGCAATCGATATAAACTAGTAGGTACCGCCTGAAATTAACTATGAAGTTTGTTTCCATGCATAGAATATAACATGGTTTATTTACAACATAATGTAGGTATGGGAAAAATAATTTTCTTCCTTATTTATGTAAAGATTTATTATATTATTTTCTTTCTGATACATAGGTAGTTATTAAGTATGTTAAATGGGGGCGTAGAACATAGATCATAGATCACTAATTAGTGATCGATGGCAGAGAAGAATACTTACTAATCTATGAAGAATACCTTAAGAAAATCGGTCTATCCGATCTCGATTTTTATGTACATACCTACCTCGGTAGGTAGGTAGGTAATCTAAATTCCTAGTCTTTATCTTTTGAGTAATAAACGTCTACTTTGGTTAAATAGGTAGGTACCTATTTAGTTAAATCATAGTCAAGTTTGGTTGAATTCCCTACTAATTTCCATAACCTTTGGTTATATTACACCATTTTTGATGAACTATTTATATAAACTTTCATCAACCGAACTTTAGTTACGGCCACGGAAACTTCGCGAACATTCGAACAATCCTGCCCCTTTCCCCACCCACCCTACCTCAGTTCGGCCGCCGCCGCGCTGCCGGCGCCACTGGGGCGCGGCCAGTGTTACCAGATGCACGGTATTTACCGGAGATGCACGGTATTTTTTTACCAAAATACGGTCTACGGTAACTATCTATAAAAAATGTACAACGAAACATTATAATATTATAGGCAAACATCAGCAGCACCGTTCGTCACTGTAGGGGAAATCCCCAAACATTTAATTGCTTTTAGATCCTCTATTGTAGCAAAATGAAAATGTTTTTCTGGTAAAGAACAAATTCTTTTGCATAACTTATATTAAAAATTTTGATCGCTTGACAGACGAGTGGATAATAAAATACTGTATGAATGGAATGTCATTGCATTACTCGAAAAAGTTTATTGCTATTTATCAGGTGCCTAAAATATTATTTTTCTTCAGAAAATCGTATAATAGGAGCTCATGATGGACAGCTAAAAACTTATGGGAAACATTATAAATTATGAAAATCACAAAACCTTCAAATCATTCCAGCGGATAACTCGACGATCTATTCACCGATATAAAAATGGTGTTGGTTGATTTATACCATCGAAAGATATGATTAAACAAAGACATCGTAAATTTGAATGTCCAATAAATGGAAAATTTGGAAGAATAATTTCTTTCTAATAAAAAATTGGTTGTCTGTATAGACGGTTTACTGACGATAGTTGAACGTGACAACGTCTTAGGAGTCGAACGCTGCCGAACGCGGAGGCCGATTGTGCCTATTTGTCGCTCGTTCCGCGCTCTCGCTTGCACTTCAAGCATTAAATGGAACGCCTCAGAGCGAGGTGACGCCGCAAGTCATGTTTTTTCGTTCGTGCAGCCTGCTCCATCGAATTATAAGACGTTGTCACGTCAAAAAATATATATTAAAAAAGTTACACGGGAATATACACACTGTAATTAAAAAATAAATCTAAGGTAATTAGACTTAAAACACGATAATTTTTGTCAGGAGACACGGTAACGGTAGTTTGCAATTTTCAGCTAGTAACACTGTTCGCCGCGCTAGCTATGCGCGGCCGCCGGCCGGCCCGCGGCCGCCATGGCGCCAATTTCATTCCTTTCCCGCGCATCGCACCACATCGTCGCACGTATGAAACGCGTTGTACGCACATTGTATGCCACATTATATTATATTTTTTAAGTCAAGTATAATAGTGAGTGTTTGGTTGCGTAAAAGTGTACATTGGAAATTTGGAAGTTCCGAAGGCCAGGTTTTCCAACAATGGCAGACAAAACGGTTGAAGACTATCTTTCATCTTGGGGATTAGAATCTTACATTGAAAAGTTCAAAGGTAGGTAAGATCTTTCTTTGCTAACTTGGTAGACCATGTAGGTATACATAGGTATCTAGTCAGTGCGTAACCTTTAGGGATGATTCATAATGGTACTTACACCGTGTCGCGACCGGGCCGGGCCCTGGCTCAGCTCCGGCCGGGACACGGTCAAAAATCTTAGTAGGTATAAGCACTTTTTGTATGAAGTAATTCATGCTTGACTGTGGTCGAAATGTCGGTTGGTCTTGTTTCCCGGCTCCGGCTCGACCAGGCCCCGACACGTTGTAACATGAACGTGTACGCCGGGGGCGCCCGCCGCAAAGCAGTCTACGACAAATCTTTGAGGTGTGAGCAGCTCAACAGCTATCACAGACACGGCCGTGTAAATAATACACGCAAACAGCCCGGTGTAGCATGAATGACTGTCTCGGCCGGCGCACGGTGGACGTGCCCCGGGTGGAGCCCGGCCCGGTCGCGACACGGTGTAAGGTGTAACGTGAATCATCCGCGTCATCCACACTCATCCGGATCAGGGCCCTTCAGGGTCCGAGTCGTCCGTGTCCGAGTTCCCGTCAGAGCCTGGGTTCACACATTTTTCCTCCGTCCCGGATGTGTTCCGTCAGGGCCGGGAACCCGGATGTGTGTGGATGGCGCCTCAACCTTAAGTCTCTAACCTAAAGTCCACGTGGATGTGGTCTAATTTAATTTGAGGATGTCATCAATTAATGTTGTTTAATTGTCATAGTACTCTGCACTCTGTTACCATCCTGCTTCTTTGATTTATTTCTATTCTTAATTATTTCAGAGCAAGCTGTAGATTTTAGTTCACTCCTTCTCCTATCCCAGGAAGACATCAAAGAATTGATTCCAGTTATTGGTCACAGGGCTCTGTTTACAGCTCAAATTAAGACTTTAAAAAATGTAACGAATGAACCTGTTATTATTCCTGTAAGTTTTTTTATATGTACTAACAGTACCAATTTGTACAGTGAGTTAGCGCAATTAGCTGACCCACCTTTGCATAAATGGATCAGAATTTTTAAAATAGGACTCAATAGAATTTTATAATTCTTTTATATTTTATTTACTTTGCTCAAATAAATAAATATAAAAGAGTTATAAAATTATATTGATTCATATTCTAAAAAATCTCAACCATATAAGCAAATGTGGGTCAGCTAATTGTGGTAACTCATTGTACTAACCTGATATTTTTTATTTTTAGTTAGATGATTAGTAGTAAGTATTTAGCTTTGTTTCAGATTGAGGATACACAGATAATACAATCTGAAACTTCTCAATCAAGTACTTCGACTCATGGAGATGAAAACGACCTTTCTGTGTTAGGTGGTCTAATAAATGATTTACCTTTGGTGATTCAAGAAACTTATCAGGAGGACAATAATTGTAATGTAAGTTCTTAGGATGTTATCCATAATTTAATACATTTCAGAGGCTACTTACTGAGTAAAGATGACACATGTAGCAGTGAGATCTGCTACTGTGGATTTTGTGACAATGTGTATTTTTCCCGACTGCGCCAGAAGGAGGGTTATGTTTTTCGAGAGTATGTATGTAAAATCCGTGCGCGATAAGTTGAGACCTGAATGCGGTGAAGAAACAGTAAAAACAAGATCACAATAAGAAAACAGCATTCAATACAATTTAGAATAAATAATTAGCAATCTAATTATTGTAAAAAAACTAGTTCTATTTACTCAATGTTATGTTATTAGCATAAAAAATAACTTTTTGTAGTCTATGCAGGTCTCAACTTATCGCGCACGGGTTGTATGTATGTATGTATAATTGTTTGGCACGCTCTGCAGCCTGAACGGCTCGATGGATTTTAGCTTGAGAGGTGTCGTTAGATTCGTATTTACTGTGAGAGTGACACTGGGTATATAAAAAAAAAAAATGGCGGATTTTTGGCGCCAAATTCAAATGTTTAGCACGCTCTGCGGTCTGAACGGCTCGATGGATTTTAGTTTGCGAGGTGTCGTTAGATTCGTATTTACTGTGAGAGTGACACTGGGTATAACTAAATAAAAAAAAAAAAAAATGGCGAATTTTTGGCGCCAAATTCAAATGTTTGGCACGCTCTGCGGCCTGAACGGTTTGATGGATTTTAGTTTGAGAGGTGTCGTTAGATTCGTAATTACTGTGAAAGTCATATCGTAATAAAATTACTAAAACTCATATAAAACTAAAAAATAAAAAATGGTAATTTTAAAAACTAAATAACCCCACTGCGGTAAAAAAACTAAAGGTAAAAAAAAAACACTGAAAAGCTATGAACAAGCACATTTTAAATTTAAAAAAGTTGGATGCAGGCGGGATCCATTCCGTTTTTATGTTTTCAAACTCAGATGGGTCCCGCCTGCTTCCAACTTTTTTAAATTTAAAATGTGCTTGTTCATAGCTTTTCAGTGTTTTTTTTAACTTTAGTTTTTTTACCGCAGTCGGGTTTTTTAGTTTTTTAAATTACCGTTTTTTATTATTTATGAATATAAATAGTTAAATTGTAAATAATATATGTTAGTAGGTACTTACCAGCTTGTTACTCAATCTTGGGACAGATTTAGATATAGTTAGAATAACCTTTTTTGCACACCAAAATTATTACTCAGCTATTTAAATACCAATGTTTTTAATACTTTGGTATTAAAAACATTATTATATTTGTATACATACAGTTAGTACACCATTACCTGAGTTAGATGTTTTAACTGGAATTGTTTATTTTCTAGGAGTTACGGAAACTGCTCCAATCAGTAAATGATGGACAAGCACTTTTAGTGCAGTATGAGTCAAAAGGTCTGCTGGATAATACTGCCAGGCGTCGCCTTTGTAATATTATCATAAACAAAGAACTGCAGGGCAATCCCGATAAGGTTGTAACAAGCAAACGCTTTTACGAGTTGGCTTTTCATATAACCAAATTATTTACTAAAGAAAGTGCAGCAGTTTACTTCACCCCTTATTTGTGTTTTGGACCTACACAAAAAAGTGCTGCCAAAGGAAAACTCCTTGACACTTATAGACAGAAACGCAAAGAGTTTTCCAAATGTGGTCTTATCACTAGAAAAAGAAAATTTTCAAGCAGCTCATCATGCAGCGCACCTGCCTCTCCATCAGCAACTTTAAGCAGAATTGATGAGTATGTTGAAAAACTACCAGATGAACCTAACACCAACATTGAAGAGTACATGCTGTGGCTGAAAAATTCATGTGACCCATGGATGACTGTGCAGTTATATTGGGATTTAACAAGAAAAGCTCGCTTCCAGAAGTATGCCAATGTTGGCATGAGCATTGCTGATTACTTCAATGACTATCGAGCACTGGGGCAATCAGGCGGGCTATACCTGGTATGTAATGTAATGTTCTGATCACTAGAGTTTTGTCCTCTTTCTTCCTAGCATTCAAATTCCCATTGGGAATTTATAATTGGTAATTATTTTGAACTTGATTGATTTCATGTAACTATTTATTTGTTACAGTTGCTTGATGACTTCAACACTATATATCCAGACTGCAGAAATGCACTATTTGAGAATTGGCCTCTACACCGTACCAAAATAATTGAACTTGCAAGGAAGCGGACAGATCCTATGTTAAAAAAGATACTATCAACTTGTGAAGGTATGTGTATGAATGTGATGTGTTTAGTGCTAGATAAAACTTAAGCACGGAGTTGTGGTATTCTTTGCAGACATCTATTCTCCCAAATTCATACAACCAAGGTGACCAGAGTGCAAAGCGCTAACCTATTAGTTTATTTAAATAAGGCACCTTTATTGTACCATCATAATTATCAGCTTATATATAGGGTCTTATTAAACGCATCAAGCTGACATAATTTGTTGGGAGAAAACACACTGATTTCGTTTCTGGGTCCCACACCTAAAGTTCCTTTTTCTAATATTTGCAGATACCACTGATGAGGATGTCCTGAACACAGTTGCCTTCATTAGTTTGCCGTATTTGATGAATACAAGCACTCTTCGCAAGCCAAAGTCACAGAAACAGTGGAGACCTTCGAAGATAGAATCTCAACAGGGATTTATAATGCATGTTAATACCGCAGCGGATTTGGAAGCTTCGATAACTCTTCGCAAAGAAAAGATGAGTAATTTGGGATTCACAGTCCAACCGTTCATTATTATCATTGGACCTTCTTTAAGCGAGATACATACAAGATACATTGTAGTAAACAATGTAAAATACTCACCTACAACAGATATTCGGTATAATTCAACATCTATTATAAATGCTGTTGATGGTTGCTTTAAAATTTTATTTGCCTTAAATGCAGAATACCCAGCAGAAAGTGCATATGTTTGGACTTTTATTCAAAAAGCTATGTACAAAGTGACCACAAAATATGATAAAGTTTTTACTACTGTTAATGCATTTATAAGTGACTTGGGCATCAGTTGCTAAGATGCCGACGTGTTTCCTTTGTACCACAGTTACGACTACAGTGACAGGCTTATTGAAACATTTTGATTACTTCCATAGTAATAACGAATTTTCGGTTTACCGTTGTGTCGATGAAGGTTGCTTCCGATCATTTCATTTGTTTAAGTCATTTCGAAAACATTTTAATCAACATCATCGTAGCAGTAATGAAAATAACCTCGGACCAAGTATCACAGAAAGTAACAGTTCTTTAAATAATGATTCTGACATTTCACATCTGACAACTGAAACTCAATCAACTGTGCCATCACAATCCATCGTACATCCACAACAATTATTACCTTATTCTTCTTTAACCTCTCAGACAAATTCACTTTCACAAGCACCTTCAAATTCATTGTCTATTTTTATATCATCTCTGTATGCAAATCCCTTGCTGCCAAGAAATGCAGTTCAGTTTGTTGTTGATGGATTGAGTAACTATATGAAGGAGGGCCTAAGTCACGACATTGTAAACATCTTCGATGAAATGATGACATCTGTGAAAAATGGTCAAGATGTAACTTCATTTAAAAATAAATTACTGTTAGCTGTGCAATCACCATTAGATAGCTTGAAAACTGAACACTTACGATTACAATATTTATCTGCGAATGGTACATACATAGCACCTAAACAAATAACAATAGGTCAAAAAATGATAACTGTCAGAAAGCAAGACACAGTTACTGTTCAACCATGTGAATGTACAGAACAACTGATTCCCCTTAGAAAAGTTTTACAAAAGTTTTTTTCACTTCAAGGTGTGATGACAGAAACATTAAATTACATAAATTTCCTATCTCTTATGACAGAAAAGGGTCTCATAGAAAACTTTATTCAAGCTAACTTTTGGACTGACCGTAGGAAAAAGCATGGTGATAAAGTGGTTTTGCCATTATTTATGTTTTTTGATGATTATGAGAGCGGGAATGTGTTAGGCAGCCATTCAGGCATTCATAAACTTGGAGCTGTATATGTTTCAGTTGCATGTATGCCACCACACAGAGCTTCTTCTTTGACAAACATATTCCTTGCACTGCTTTTTCATTCTTCTGACCGAAATAAATTTGGAAATGGTGTAATATTTCAACCTCTCATTGAAGAGTTTAATTTTTTATTAGAACATGGTGTTGAAATAGATACAGTATCTTACAAAGGTAAACTTTATTTTGAGCTTGCACTTATTTTAGGTGATAATCTCGGCATACATTCAATCATTGGTTTTAATGAGTCCTTTTCTTCAAATTTTCCATGTCGTATATGTAATGTTTACAAAGAAGATATGATAAAGCAGTGTTTTTATTTATTTAGCTTTATTTTATCCCTTACATTTAGTTTTATATTTTATAATGTTGTGCACTTATTTATTTATTTGTTAGTTATGTTAGTGTTTGTACTTAAAATAAGATTAGTATTGTTAGGTGTAAGGGCCGCCTTTTGCGGTGAAAGCCTCCTCCAAACTGTTCCAACTGACTCTGTCTTTCGCCAGTCTCGGCCATAAGTTTCCGGCTGTTTCCTTTAAATCGTCACTCCATCTTTTAAGTGGTCTACCCTTCCTTCTCTTCTTATTAATTGGATACCAATTTGTAACGACTTGTGACCATCTTTCCTCGGTAGTTCTTTGAATATGGCCTGACCATTTCCATTTCAGTGTCAGGACCTGTTTGACCACATCTCTTGCCTTGGTTATTTTCCTTATCAGTGAACTTTTGACTCTGTCCTTCAATCTGATACTTAAGTAACTCCGTTCAATTCCTCGTTGACAACTTCTTATTTTACTTAGGAAGGATTTTTTGAGAGGCCAGGTTTGACATGCGTATGTGAGAACCGGTGTTAGGCAGATATTCATTGCTTTTGTTTTCAACTTTATGGGTATGGGACCCTTGAAAATTTCCTTCATACTCCAGTACCTATTCCAAGTATTTTTCACTCTGCGATCGATTTCTTTTTCTGTGCAAGATTTTGTTGAAATTAGGTGGCCAAGGTAAATATAGTCCACGACATATTCTATAGGTGCTGTCTGTATAGATATAGGTATTTGTTCACGGTTTGTCATGATTTTGGTTTTGTCCCAATTGATCTGTAGCCCAACGGTCTCACTGTGATGACTAAGGGAATTTAACATATGGTTCAGATCGTATGGGTTTTCCGACATTAGTACTATGTCATCCGCAAACCTGAGGTGTGAGAGGTACTTGCCATTGATATTTATTCCCATATCGCTCCAATCGAGATTTTGGAAGATGGATTCCAGGACTGCGATGAAAAGTTTTGGGGAAAGTGGGTCTCCTTGCTTTACCCCCCTCTCGACTTGAAATGTTGGGCCTCTAGTGTCTAGTCGTACTCTTGTAGAGCTTCTTAAGTAAATTGCTTTTATGATTTCTATGTAGTCCTGGTCTAATCCTTGCTGGTCTAAAGCCTGCCATATAGAGTCGTGTGAAATTGAATCGAAAGCTTTAGAGTAATCTATAAAAGCAATATATATGGGAAGGTCATATTCCGTAAACCGTTCAATAATTACTTTGAGTGTGTGAATGTGATCAATGGTAGCGAAACCTTTCATAAATCCTGCCTGTTCTATTGGCTGGTTCTCGTCAATCTTCGGTGTTATACGTCTCAGTAGGGTTGATGCAAATACTTTATACAGGCAAGATATGAGACTGATCGGCCTGTAGTTAGAAATCAGTTTAGGGTCGCCCTTTTTATATAATAGGGCTATTTCCGAGCATGTCCATGTTTCTGGTAATTCCTTTGATGTAAGGATGGTGTTAAAGAGCTGAGTGATTGGTTTTATTAATGTTTCTTTTGCGGCTTTTATCATCTCGTTTGTCACTCCGTCAGGTCCTGGGCTCTTTCCAGCTTTTAGCTTATTTATCGATAGCTCTATCTCGTTTTCTAAAAAGGGTGGGACTGGTTCTAGGTTTGGTTTGGAATTTATAATATTTTTTCTCTCGCTGTTTTTGTTGGTGCATGCGTATAGGTTCTTGTAAAATTGTGTAGCTATTGTCATTAGGTCTTTTCTGTGCGTGACGATGGTTCCTGAAGTATTCTGAAGTTGTGTCATTACATGTTTGGTTGTTTCTAGTTTTTTATAAGCCTTTTTTGTTCCACCTGTCTCTTCTATGAATTTGCTAATTGTGTCTAGTCTTCTCTTTTTAATATTCTGTTTTATTTTTTTGTGTATTATCCTGTATAATTTACTCAGAGTTTTCTTTTCTTCCCTAGTTTTGTGTTTCTTGTTTTTTAATATGTGTTTTTTGTATTTCAGAGTTTTTATTTCTTCTGTTATAATTTCTTTATTTCTTTTTTCAGTTGTGTCTTCAGTTGGTTTTTTGTAGCTTCTAAGTAAAAATGTCTCAATTTTCCTGTTGAATTGCTGTACACTGTCATTGTCATTGCAGGTCAGAGTTGGTCGGTCTTCTTTTGTTTTCTCGTTTTCTGTATATGTTTTGCCTCGGTAGTGCGCTCGAGATATCTTGTTGTTCTCCATATTGAGGGTGATTCTTATCATTCTATGGTCGCTAGGGTGTTGCAAATTACTCATCACATTCACGTTTTGTATACTATTTGTGATATTTGTAGCTATAAAGTCGATTTCATTTTTCGATTTTCCATCAGGTGATCTCCAGGTCCATCGAAGCTTGTTAGATTTTTTGAAAATAGTATTAGCAATTTTCAAGTTGTATTGAAAGCAAAATTTTATGAACATTTCTCCTCTATCATTCCTTTTTCCGTAACCATATCTTCCTATTACTAGTTCTTCATTTTCTTTGGGATATCCTATTTTGGCGTTCATGTCTCCTAAAAATATTATATTTTTTGTGCTTTTATTCATTGCTTTATCTAGGTCAACATAGAATTTTTCAATTTCTTCTGTAGTTGCTCTTTGAGTAGGTGCGTATGCTTGGATTATAAAGAATTTCTTTCCATGTATGTTCACATGTAAAGCCGCAACTCTCTCGGATATCGCAATAAAGTCTTGTACGTTTGTATTGTGCTGCTTTTTTACCAGGAATCCAACACCTTTCTCTCCTTTTGTTTCGTTATAGTAGTAGAGTAGATATGCTCCCCTGTCTTCTATTTTATAACCTTGCCTTCTCACTTCAGATAATCCGATGATGTCCCAGTTAATTTTCGATATGGCGTATTCTAATTCGGCTACTCTAGCTTCACTTGCTAATGATCTAAGATTGAATGTCGAGATGTAGTATTTTTTTAGGTTTGGAGGGTGGTCGTCTACAACCCCCGCGGTGACGAGCCGTTCTGGGGGAGGGTTGGTAGTTATTGTATTTGCTTTTAGAATATTTTGTTTGTTTTTTGTTGTAGAGGGTGCGGTGTTTATATTTTTCTGGAGTGACAGTCTTAATTGCTATTCATTTGAATTATTTGAAGCCAATAGAATTTCCCCGTCCCCTGGAGGTTTAGTTGGGCTGTTGTTTCGTTTGCTGAAGAAATTTTCCATGGAGCTTTGACTTTTTCCCATTCTATGTATTTGAGTTTTGTTTTTTTTCACTGCTTGTTGTTGTGAAGAATTATTGTATGCGTTTTTTATCTGGTTTGGGGGGGTTATCTCTAGCTCTCGCTTTTTCCTAGTTTGGTCCGATTCGGTTTTGTTTGACTTTTCCTCTTCGATTTCGATGCTGTCTTGCTCTTTCATGGTTTGTTCACGAACTATT
This sequence comes from Luperina testacea, assembly GCA_927399505.1. Classification (NCBI taxonomy): domain Eukaryota; kingdom Metazoa; phylum Arthropoda; class Insecta; order Lepidoptera; family Noctuidae; genus Luperina; species Luperina testacea. Next base: position 6,003,942 of record OV656763.1, on the reverse strand, counting down.
AATTTGTCGTATCGCAGATAAGCAATTTTCCCGGCTCTTTTCTCTTCTTTCAGCTGTTCTTGTAGTCCTTTTCGCGTTTCTAGAATTTGTGGTGGAAAATCTTCTTTCATATAAAAAGTTTTTGTTTGTATGTTTTTCTTATTTTTCAGGATTGTGATCTTCCTGCCATATGTTGTAAAGGTTACGATAATGGGTCTAACTTTGTCTTTTAGGTATTTTCCCATTCTGCGGACCATCTCTAGTTCGCTTCTTTCACAATTTAGCTTTAGTTCGTCTTTAATTACTTGTAGTACGGTTTCTTCTAACTCCGGGTATGATTTTCCGCATTCTTTTACTCCGAAAAATATAATATTTCTTTGCCTAATGTGTTTTTCTATGGCACTAATTCTCTTGTCATGTTCGGAGTTGGTTTCCTTAATTTGTTCGAGTTCCCCTTGTAATAAGTTAAAATTTTGATCTATCTTATCGTTGATTTTGGTCGTGATACTTGTCTCTAAACTCAGTAATGATTTTTCTGTATCGCGTTTGATATCCAATCGTAATTCTTTCAGAAGTTTTTCTATTTCCGACATGGTGGAGACCTCTGTTGGCCTGCCGCCGTACTGTGCACAAACGACGTGTGATGTCCCCTGTCGGTGACTCGCTGTACTATTTTACTAGTGTTGATTGATCAGCACGATTAGCGTTTTGCAAGTAGTTTCTCTACGTGTGGACAGATGGCGCTCTTCCTTGTTTTTGAGTCTGTCGTTAGATGTCGTTACCTACCTCCTGAGTTATCTATTGATTTTTCCACTATGGATGGCTATGAGTAACTTATTTTTTCTATATTTACAATTTTTCACTGTGATTTCAATTGGGAAGTCTATTTCTTTGTTGATACTATACAGATAATAATGTTCACACTGTTTTTAGAGCTTTTGGTATAGTGTATTTAATGTTACCTCGAACAAAAATGTCCATGTCATTCAGCACTTCTCACTTTGTATTTTCGTTTTTATTTGGTTTTTAGAGTTATTTTTAGTTGATAACGCTTATAGTTAGGGTGTCCACTGTTCGGCACTGTTTCAACACAATACTGTCCAATTTTTGTCGTTTTTTCACTATGATTAATTTAGTTTTGTAGGTTATGTTTGCAATTTTTCACTGTGGTTTCAGTTGAAAAGTCTGTATTTCTGTTGATATTTTACAGATTATAATGTTCACACTGTTTTTTGAGCGTCTGGGTGACTATTTATTGAAAAAATGTCCATGTCATTCAGCACTTCTCCTCACTTTATTTTTCCGTATTTATTTAATTTTTAGAGTTTATTTTTAGTTGATAACACTTGTAGTTCGGGTTTTCACTGTCCGGCCCTGTTTTAACACTATATTTGTCCAATTTTTGTCTTATTTCCACTTTTTTATATTTTTTTTTTACAAAGCAGTGTTATGAGGACAAAAACCTTTACCGTAATGCAGATCTGTATGAAACACAGTTGGCTGAAAATAACTGCTCTGCCACTGGTATTAAAGAGAAGTGTGTATGGCTAGATGTGAAAGGATTCAGTATGTTCGAACAAGTTGGAGTTGATGTCATGCATGACATTCTCGAAGGAACTGCTAAGTATATTATGAGTTTTTTGATATCAAAATATGTAACTGATTTAAAGTATTTTTCAATCCAAATACTAAATGACAGAATATCAAGCTTTGATTATGGCCCAGATACCAGTAGTAAGCCTTGTACTTTGAATATGGCCCATATTTCTAATGGTAACGTCAGACTTTCAGCGTCAGAAATGTTAACTTTCATTCGATATTTTAGCTTAATAATTGGAGACTTTGTGCCGTATCAAGACCCATATTGGAGTTTGTATATAGGTTTAAGAAAATTAATTGATTTAGTGACATGTCAAAAAGTTACGAAATATACCCCTGATTTGTTACAATGCTTAGCTGGAGAACTTAATGAGCTCTATTTGGAATTCTCTAACGAAACTCTTAAACCCAAATTTCACTTTCTCATTCACTATCATGCATTTATGAAAAACTTTGGGCCTCTATCTAATATATGGGGGATGAGGTTTGAAGCAAAACATAGGACGTCAAAAATTTCAGCACGAGCTTCTTTTAATAGACGTAATATTACGTTAACGCTCGCAATTAAACATCAGCTGCAACTAAATGGCGTATTTTCGACAGGACACTTAACTGAACCACTCAGTATGGGCCCTGTGAAAAAAATATCAAGTTCTAAGAGTATGGAAGTAAGAACTACTTTACATTTGAGTTCTCAAGAACCGTTGATTCGCGTTTCCTGGGCTAAAATTAAGAGTACTCTTTATAAAAGTAAAACTGTACTTTTCGAGGATATAAATGACTTAGGAGAAATAAGTTTTATGTGTATTAATGACATTTTTGTGTATGGCACCGGTATAGTTATCTTTGAGTGTACAAAGTTTGCAACCTTAGATTTTGATGAACATTTTCATAGTTATAATGTTGATACCACAAAACAAGCTAATTCTATATTTGTATTTTACACCTCATTATTATGTCATGTACCTAATCATTTAACTTTATCTTCAAATGGAAATAAATATATAACATTAAGATCTCAGTTATAATAACAGTAAATTAATAGATATTGTATTAAGTATTATTAATTTAAAAAATATTTAATAATAAGTTAAATTTTGTATTATAATAATAATAAGTTGAATATTATTGTGATGATGATAGCCTTTATTTCCGAACTTGTTACAAATTACAATGCTTCACAGAATGTCTCTAGAGTAGGTGTGCTCCAGTGTACGAATTATAATATACGGTAGTAAATATTATTGTACTATTGTTTAATTAATAAATGTGCTTTTCTGTTCATACAAAACATGCTTTTCTTTTTCAGGCTTTGCAGGAAGCTGAAAACAATGTTTTAAGAGATGATTCTTACAAAACAAAATATTTGTTTAATCTCTCAGAGTTGAAATAAACTACCAACAACTCAGGGTATTTTACCTATGTTTCTGGATCATGGCATGATCCCTCGAGCTGATCGTAGTTTAATTATTATAAGTACTCTGTTTTGCTTTCAGCTTAACTGTTAAGCTGCACTACCTATCAAATAATAGTTGAGCTAAACTGAACTGAAGCCTAGCAGCTGTAGTACCTAAACCTAGGGAACTAAACTACCTAAATTCTAGCAGCTATAGTACCCCAAATATAAACCTAGACAGCTGCAGTACCTAAACCTAGGGAACTAAACTACCTGAATCCTAGCAGCTGTAGTACCCAAATATAAACCTAGACAGCTGCAGTACCTAAACCTAGGGAACTAAACTACCTGAATCCTAGCAGCTGTAGTACCCAAATATAAACCTAGACAGCTGCAGTACCTAAACCTAGGGAACTAAACTACCTGAATCCTAGCAGCTGTAGTACCCAAATATAAACCTAGACAGCTGCAGTACCTAAACCTAGGGAACTAAACTACCTGAATCCTAGCAGCTGTAGTACCCAAATATAAACCTAGGCAGCTGCAGTACCTAAACCTAGGGAACTAAAATACCTGAAGCTTAGCAGCTGTAGTACCTAAATCATAACCTGTAAAGAGCTACAGTACTTAACGTTGTAGAGTTAAAAAACCCAATAGTAAGAGCTATTGCAACTAAAGTGTTTAGTAAAATATTACCAACGTTCTTCATTTACTTTAACCAAACTAGTTTAGCTTAAATACATGTATCGCTAAGCTGCCTCAGATAAACCGTTGTTTAGTAGCATAAGCTTAAAGTTTAGCGGGCGCTATAGCAACTAAAGCGTTATGTGGAAAGTTACTGAATATTTAGGAACTGGTCACAAAACATTTTTTTCAGTGCAATACCTAATTTGTATTTTTTTTATAACAGTGTGCGGCAATATATTTATTAAAATAAATCAACAAAACTAACTGCTCATAACTGTAACCCCACAATTCCTCGTATCAACTTCCCAACTGCGGTTACAGAGGTCTAAATTCATTACGATATCAATATAGTTTGACTCCCAACCCGGCCTGTTCCTAATTTTCGTCTTATGAATAATATGAATTTCATCCTTCTCGCTTACAATTCATCAATTTGTGGAAGGCTGTGGTTGAAGACAAGCCTGAAATTCATTATGGTTGGTATTCGTTGACAGATGGTGGTGAATAGCAGTCCCTTCATATCAAAGAGGTTTGACATTCAGACGCACCTGAAACAAATGACAGTCGAAATTGACAGTTTCACAGCGTTCATTGCGCCAAATGTTTTAAGAATCGAACTTCTTATTCTTATAAAAAGCACGATGAATATTATTATGTGTCAAAAGACAAGAAGTTGAGATGAGGTGCTGTTTAGTTTGAAATAAAGTAGATATGAGGTCCTTTTGGCTAATAAGACAATTTATTTATTTATTTAAACTTTTCGCACAAAAAGGTATAAAGGCAGACTTAATGCCTTAGGCATTCTCTACCAGTCCACCAAGGGTGGTGAAGAGATTGGATGGCAGGTGCTTTGGTTGAGAGGAACAATGATAAAAAAAAAACAAATATTTACCAACAATGTCATTCAGGCGCCATAAGATCCTTCTAACACTATCTAATGTATATTAATAGATATTGAAGAGCGCTTGGGCCTATTTGGAGAATAGAAAGTGGCAGGCAAGGAATTATAATATTCTATAGTTAGACATTAATTGAGCATACTAATTAGCTCCCGGGTCTCAGGTATTCAGTTAGAGGTTTCACAGCTTAATTATTAGCTTTCATGTGAATTCCCTTTACTATAGTTACTGTTTAACCTTCAGTGAATACTCTGATCTAACCTTGGATTAATATTGTGGTATTTGAAGAGTTAGAATTAGTTAAAGATTAATATTTTGGTATTTAAAGTTTCCTATAGAATTAGTTAAAGTGTTAATTATGTTGAGACTAGACATGAAGAATTCGTTGTTGATGCTTACCGATGATATTAGAAAAGAAATAAGTACTTCTTTACTAGTAGGTACTTATTTTACTTCTTCGTCTTCTTAGGGTACCGGATATGGTAATCTAAATAGTATCAATTCAGAATTTGGACAGAAGGTGGCACCTTCAATAACGTCCATCAGTTCCTGTTACGTGCAACTACTACTATTGATTTATTCCGGTCTGATCCCCTGAACAACCCCCTCCGCCCCCCCCTCCTCGTTCCCCTGCTAGTTCGTCTTAGGTTTTAATCTGTCTTATCCATATTATCTAGGTTTACTCTTTTTGACAGGTAAGTACAGTCAAGAGAAAATAAAAGTTTCATGATTTACAAAATTAAATAAAGATTTTATTTTTAATGTTTTACTTAAATTAATTTTAAGTATTAATTTAAATTTTTGTTTTTATCTATCGTTTGGTATGCGTCTTTGTTTGTTGTTTGTTCACACAAACGACCAAACTGAGAGTTCGAAGGTAAATTCACGCTTGTATACTATCAAGCAGGAGAAGAGCAGCCAAAACCAATATTATAACGCAACGTCCAACGACCCTATCAACGTTTTATTTTTCTTTCTCGTTTTCGTATTCCGTTCTCAAAACGGTGAAGGAAAACGTCGTGAGGTTCCGTCCATGTCCTAGAACCAAAAATTCGAAATTCGAAGACATGTGACATCTACCAACCCGCACTGGACCCGCGTGGTGGATTACGGCCCATTCCTTCTCACTGAGAGGAGGCCTGTGTCCCAGCATTATAGGCTGATTACGTTATTTTTATATTCATTATTCATACTTGGGCTTAAGGCTACTTCAAACAGGCGCGACACGACACGCGACACAAAGGCACCGCAAGTCGCGCAACGAGCGGTGCCTTTGTGTCGCGCGCGATTATATCGCGTGTCGCGCCTGTTTGCAGGAGCCTTTAGGCGCATGTTCATGTCATATTCTTCTAAGGCTGAGGCTACAGTAGGCAGCGATTTGCGATGCGACTGGAAGAGCGAAACGAGAAAAACATGGTATGGCTACATTACAAGCGAAAAAAACGCAATTTTCTAATAAATTTGCTTCAATTTCGCTCATTGATGTAGCCGATGCCGTGATTTCAGTAATGTTGTTCCTATCGCATAAAGAAATCAAAGATCGCTAGTAATATTTGATGTACGGTGTAGCCATATACGTGAGCATTCATTTACTTGTTTTAATCGCTCATGTGTCGCAGGTCGCGTCGCGGCCTAATGCAGCCTCAGCCTAAAGCAAATCAATTGCAAGCAACAACATAATAAACAAACTGTATGCACTGCGCGTACGCCATGTAATAAGAACCAACACAATCAATTGCCCGCTGGTCGGCAAATGTCAATTACAAAGCAATCAGATATAAATAGCGTGTAATAACAGTAAATCACTGGCTTATTACTGTACTTACTATACAAGAATGTATTTATATTTATAGTATAGGTTGTTTCATAATTCGTGTAATATCGTCGAAACTCGTGAACTGCTAACGGAAATCAATAAAAACAGGGCTATAAAGCCAGCCTGTTACTGTCCCACTGCAGGGCACACTTCTCATACAGAGAATGCTCGAGCATTGATCACTACGCTTGCTCAAGAAAGCAGTGCGATTCTGTAACCACATCACCGTGAAAACTTAGGTGAAGTGAGCGTGGAGTGAGCTGTCAATAGTGTCAATTCCTAGCAAAAACAAACCCACGTCACTTAAGTTTTCACGGTGAGATTTTTACAGAATCGACCGGCAGGTTGGCGATTTCAGAATTATGAACTATCAGGTTTCCTCACGATGTTTTTCTCTCACCTAATGTCAGTAGTGTCCCAGATAAACTCGGAAAGTACATTTTGAAAAAGTAACAATTGGTACTTTCCCGGAATGCCGTCCCCAACTTAGTTGGGAATAGGCTAGGCAGATTAATGTACTTGCCCGGATTTGAACCCACAACCTCTGGTTTGAGAGGCGAGGCCTTAACCAATGAACCGTCAAGACACAGGCTATCAAAAATATGGCTTCCAAGCCAAGCTATAAACTGTGCTACGGCTTTTGTTGAGGACTGTCGGCTTGTTAGTCTTTCATAGATAAAATTATTCATTGGAACAACACGTCCCGCCGACTCCCGCCCCCTGTTTTGATAATATGTATTTATAATGTATCTTGCGATAGGTTCAATTTTTATTATGTTCTTATTTAGTTATCTGATAAAATTTAATAAAAAAAAACTTAAGCAAATAAATCATAGTTGAATTTTTTTTTTATTAAAAACCTTGCAGGGGTTAACATGAATTTATGGAATTTGTAAACACCATGTATACCTAAAAGGATTAAGGTAAATATAATTACTTTATGTACTTTATGTGACGTCACATTCCACCATGCTTTTTCGGACATTTCGACTAAGGGCCAGCGTTGAATGGGTGGAGTGCAGTGCTTATGCCGCACAGTGTGAATGAAGCCGTAAATTCCCTTCGGTGAAGTATTATCAGGTTTTGCCGTATATGGGCAAAAAGAGACCGTTAATCTAGTTATGGTGAGTTAGGGCTACATATTGTACCGTGTAGGTATTATTTATAGGCACCGTTGGCCTTTAGAAGTAAATTGACATGTGACTTTAAGTAACACAAATCTTATGAACACTCCAAGTCAGCTGCTCTCTCTGAGTTTCTAACGTTTTTTAGGATTTTTCATACAATTTCAATCAATCTGCCTAGCCCTTTCCCAACTGTGTTGAGGTCGGCATTCAGTCTAACCGAATACAGCTGAATACCAGTATTTTACACGAAGCAACTGCTTATCTGACCACCATAACAATTTTAATACAATAATTTACTAATGTTAAATGCGATTTAACATAACAAATTATTTGACAAACTTGGAATTTTGTCGAATTTTTACTCACAGTCATGGATTTCACTACCAAATTGTTCACTTCACCGTTACATTGTCCCCAGATGTTTATCACAGTGTCCCACTTTTAATTTCACGTGATTTCACACTGATCACATGTTTCCGAGTCCTATTGTTCTCACACTCATATAAACTTGCATTTAATTGACAGTTTGTATGGAAGTAACGGTTGGTCTGACAACGATTTACAATCGATATAATATTTCGGTTACTTTCAGTGCTATCGAATGTCAAAGAGGTTTCTTATTTTTTATCGATGTTTTTTTTTTCTCAATAAACTTATGTTTAATTCATACTGCTGATGACGTAAGATTCCATACCGATCGCAGTCATGAACGAAAACTCCAGATTCAGTCTTTTGAGCCTTCCAAATTAATGCCGACTTGGTTACAAATGGACATATTAATGTAATTCTTCGCGAGTCTTCTTAGCGAAAACTAATATATTTTTTTACTAACGTACGTAACGTAATTTTTTTACGGGTAGTCTTATGAAACACAAAAGAAGTTGTAAGTTACGAGTAAATCGAATTATTCTACGCAGAAAAAAAACTATTGAAAATATACATTCATGCCGTTACACTTAAGGCGTATAGGCGCGACACGCGATATAATCGCGCGCGACACAAAGGCACCGCTCGTTGCGCGACTTGCGGTGCCTTTGTGTCGCGTGTCGTGTCGCGCTTGTTTGAAGGAGCCTTTATACTGTTCTTCATCTCATCATCATTCTCCTGAACTTGTCCCTATTTATTTGGGGTCGGTGGGGTCTTTTTCTCCCATACTTCTCTATTAAGGCTCCTTCAAACAGGCGCGACACGACACGCGACACAAAGGCACCGGAAGTCGCGCAACGAGTGGTGCCTTTGTGCCGCGCGCGATTATACCGCGTGTCGCGCCTGTTTGTAGGAGCCTTTAGTCGTCATCTCGGTAATCACCCCCTGTCTAACCATATCATCATTCACACAGTCCATCCATCGTTTCTTTGGTCTTCCCCTACTCTTATAGCCATCGACATCCATACTCAAAACTCTCCGCACGATAAGACTGTTCTTCATCTAATTAAACAAATAATTATAATAACCAACATTGTCTGCGCCGATTGGCCTTTAACTTTAGAACAAGCTTCTGAATATACCTATCAACACTAATAATTTCATCAAAATGCGCGTCTATCACAATGGAACATCTCAAGCAAAAAAGTTGACAATATTTTAATAAATACCCTCTTTTGTCCTAAAAAAATCTCCCTTTCGCACCAGACATTGGACAAAGCATTCGTGCAAACATTTATAAAAAGTTAAGCATTTCGTTTTTCTCGGCACGATTGTCCCTCCCTTTTAGGGCGTAACAAGAGGACATTTGCATTTAATGGATAGCCTAGCAAGGATATCATTTCTGCACTGTTATAGGTTTAATAAGGGAATACTTATTTCGTGACGTTTTTGTAATAATCTTGTAGAGTCCTGCGTCAGGGTAGCCCGCGAAATTAATTTTTTCTTACTTTTTTGCACTTTCAACTGTTTCCAGCCATTCGTGGTGACTGACAGTTGACATTAGTGACAGCTAGTTCACTACTGATGAATATGAGATAATGTTTACATATCTATCAGATAGAAACACTACAAATGTGATTCGGGAAAATAACGCAAACGCAAACGGTGGAAATGCAAAAGAAGACAATATAGAAATCTACAAGCGTGTATGAACATATTAATTCTTCCATATTTGTATAGCAAATAATTACCATTTTCTCTCTTTCCAATCAATGTAAAACAGTAAAAGCTGCACGTGACCTTTTCTGCGCAATGAAAAGAATAAATTAGAGAGGTCAAACAATTTACATGGTTCTCACTAAAATAATAATACTTTAGAACATAATTATATAAATAACAATAGTCGAGTCTATTAAATGTTCGAATCGTAAACTTTCAATATCGTATAGGTATTCAAAACGTCCACATATACTTTTTTCCCAAAAATCAAACGGTTTGTTTCGCGAGACGACAAGTCGCATAAAACCTCGGACTTCAGACCTCGTATAAATTCTTAGGGTACGTCGACTTGGATTCTCTGCTATTATTTGAAAGCATGTGCCCTTTGCAGACTGCCTTCAATACCTTTATTGTTCGTCCCTATACGCTCTGGCCCTTTGTGTCTACCCTTCAAGAGGGCAAACGGCAAAAGTGCTTAACTCCGTTTTTTATTTTTCTGCGTAAATCGTTTATGCAACAAAAAGAAAGGACAAATTGTAACTTTGAAAGAGTCAATTTTTTTCGAGCTTAGTAAATCTAGCATCAGATATCAATTTCAATTAACAATATAATGGAACGAAAAGGTCCGAAACGCCTAACACGCTACATATTCTGAGTTATCTGATGAAATAACAATATTTTTACTAGTAAAGACTATAACAACTAGAGTAGTACCTAATGGCAGAAAACATAATATTCTGTACATAATATTTTTCCTTGGACACTTATACCAACAGATATCCTCCTATGATTAACATACTCCTAGAAATTCTCCAAATGGCAAATAACAATTTCTCGTTAAACCAAGAAAATATGCCAAAAAAATTCTAAGGAAAATAATTGAAATATCTACCTAAGTTGACAAAATGACGATTTTTGATTTACCTCCTATTGACTCTCAAAGTCTCAACCGTGGCCTTGTATGAGGGAGAAAAACTGGTTTTTAACTTTAGTCGAGTAAGAATAGAGTTGATTTTCCTTTGTGTTACATATATGAATACGGTTATTAGGTGGAATTAGCCGAAGTTCCGCGACACACGTGCGAGCGATTACAATGGATTAAGAATTTCTCCCTTTCTATACAAAATTTGATCTATTGAAGCGTGGAGTTGGGAAGTTTGATAAATTAGTCTATTAGAAGTAAATAATAATATAAAGTTTGGATAGTCATTTATTTATTGTTGTTGTTTTTGTTTCAGGTAAGTACTTTGACTTTCGAGCAGTTAACCCGTTTCTACTGGAGCACGTAAGTGGAGTTGGAGAGTGTTTGAGAATCATTTGTTTGCGACTTTTCAAGTAGTTCTAAATCAGATTTGCTCCTCGCGCAATTATTTGAAAGTACACTTGAAAGTGGAAATACAATAGGTACGAGAGAATTGCCAGCATTGTGATGATTTAATTCTAAACAAACAGCTAGATGACATGGTAGAATCACAAGTCCTATTCTCGTCACACTCACCGTCATTCTCTTGCCTTATCTCTATTTATTTAGTGTCGTTACAACATGTCTGTTTCTTTCATACTTCTTTATTAGTCGTTACACTACTTTTACAAATTGGTGATGAGGTATCAATATCAAGTGACCTTGGTCCTTGTTGTAATTGTCATTAGACTCATTGCCAAGCGTGATGATTATTCATCGAGGTGTTAAAACAGATAGTTCGTACAACGAGGCAAAGGGCAGAGAAAGATGATTCTGCCCTTATCCGCATGTCAAAATCGTATAAGGTCTAAAGACTGCCACTGGCAAAAGCGAACTCTTCTATTTCTTCCTTCGATTGCAATATAGACAAAACAAAAGTTTATTTATCTCCACAAATTACAATTCTTATACTAGTTATGACAAAATTTTGTGACTTTGATGGTCTGGAGCTTAAACTAAGCGTGGCCCTGTATTTTAGCACTCCAGGCTCCCGAATATATCACATAGTAAGGATTGTCATCGTGGTATAATTGCGGCACTCTAGGCTAAGCACATATAACATCCGCTTACCAGATGGAGATAATGCTAACTAAACGAAAGTGATGCAGAAAACAATTACGTTAGATTTCGGTCGCGATATCGCCTCGGTATCGGTCGTCAATCTCTGCCACCTGACCCACGATGTGATCGGCGTAATTATAGTAAATATACATCATATAATAATATATATAGCTGGATTATCGGCCGATGTAGGCACCGGATATAATTGTGTAGGCTGGTGTAAGACATAAGCGGTTATATCACAAATGTATGTTCAGTGACGAACAACGATGAGCAAACTGTTGATGAAGCTATTGTCAATATACTTAATGCAGAAAAAAGAAACAAAGCAACCAACAGATATGATGAGAATTTGCGAAATTAACTTTCTTAGAGGGGAAACACCAGGGAAGCCCGCGAAATTTAAATTGTCTTCCGTTTTTTGCAATTTGCAGGTACATATATGATTAACATATGATTCGCGATCGTAACAAGTATGTCATGTATTTACAGAATGATTATCATTAAACTCGTGAATACAAATCTCTTAACTAAGTCCATATTATAATCCAATTGAATGACTATTTCATGAAATATCAATACCTATAACCTAACACTGACCTTCAAATTGCAATAAACGTCTGTAAATTTGAATTTCGCGGGCTACCCTGGTACTTTCCCTTAAAAAGGTATACTCCTAGTCAATAACTACTAAAAAATATACTATATGGCAATACTGCTTCAAGATAACATGCTCCACTTCAGAATGTTTATACCCGAAAATGAAATCGTCGCTTATAGTGTAAATCTTGATCCATACCCAAAATGCTTGCAGCGAGTGTTACACCCGCCCCTGACGAGCCCCGAAGATACAGCCAGCAAGATAAACATGTCCACTCTATGAAAACTGTTTACTTTGACGCCGTTGTGACGCTTTCGGCACCCATCGGCTATAATTCGTAGGTTCGGGACCGAATCGATCATCTAACGCACTTGGGTGTAATTTGGGACCTATTACGGACGTGTGGGATGCCATTGATTTGGTAATGGGACGTTATAACGGAGAAGTGGACGTTTTAAGAGTAGTGTTTGAGATTGTGATGGATAATACATGAACAGTCAACTACTATGTACTCGTATCTTGCTCCATTCGTAAACAAGATTTTCATAGAAGTAAACGTTACTGTCGGGAAAATGACTACAGGCAGATTGGAATCTTTAACTTTTCTCTATTCAGTATCTACTTACTGCAATGTTTCTACTATTGAATGTTAGTTCTAATGCTAAAAGGCACAAAAACATCGACCATAAATAATTTAAATTGATCATACCTTACGTTAGAACATAAACTATTGATAACTATCTCTATCTGCATAAGACACAGCTTAATGTCATCATATTAAACGGCCTGGACCTTTGAAAAGCGCCGAAATACAAAAAGATATAATCTAGCCATTAGGAATGTATGTCAGAACAAGCACAAGTAACTTTCTTTTGTCTCCTGCACTCTAATGATGGGTAATCCTGCCAATCTCTTATAAAAAGGGAACGTACCCTTAATTCCTCGCAACACAAGTAAGCCAACAGGACTTGTTAGTAATGAATGGATATGCAGGAAAATATATATACGTTCAGCCTTTCTTAACATACGTAGAAGGGAGGAAAATGACAGTAAAAATGTTTATGAAAATGTAATGGGGTTAGAAGAAATGGAGTATTCTTAATATTTTGTTGGTAATAATGTTCCGGCCTAATTAAATAGTTAAGCTGTCGATAAGAAACTCATAATTTCTGATCATGATGAAAATTTGTGATCTTGAGGTAAAATGATTATACTCAATGAAGAACTTCCAGATTTTCTCGAAGAATTTGTCTCGATTTCAACCTATTTAGCGTATCTAAAAATCACTCTAACTTCCTCAAATTAATACATCTTGGATTTAGACGGATCCTCCAGATGGATAAGAACTGGAAAACTTGTCCATAAAAGTAATATCACGACCAAATGGAAACTTTCGGAGCAAGTGCATAAAATAATTAAGTGAAATCGCGACTGGAATCGAGATTCACATACATATTTGCAGCAACCGACTGATAGAAGCAGAATGATTTTATGACCAATTAGCGCATTGGAAACCGCCATAGGAGATTATGTTTGAAATTCAAAGTGGTAAAGTGGACTAGTTTTTAATCTTAGACTCTCTGGGACTTTATCGGCGTGTAATTCTATATCTCCTGCTTTGTAAATGTCAACGGTACGGTGTAAGCGTTTAGCTGGACCTACTATGGTTGTTGAGTCAACTGTATTTGGTTTTTCTTCATTGATTTCTTCATCATCAACTGTTTTTATATCGGTTAGGTTGATACTATTAGACGATATAGTTAACTCATGTAATTGTAAAATGTTTGCTGCCATAATTATTCTAAATAGCTTTAAAAATGTGACGATGTAGGTCAACATTTACTTGTCCAAACATAAATTAAATATATATTTGCTTGAACACTTTTTGCCAAAAGTGTTATCTTCCATTCGTGTTGGCCAACCCTAGAGAAGATACCGGTACATCGTGTGAACGTCTTAACTTTACGATCGAAAATTACTAATAAAAGTGCGCAAAATTACATTTTTACATTTCCGTAAAGTGATGTCTTACTCGATTTTATTGCTTTTTGCTTGCAAATATGGAAGTGACGACATATCTTTTTGCAGGTAAAGAATTAAAATTTCACCGTTATAGCTTGTGGTTTGTTTAACACGTAGTCCACTTAAAATCAGGCGTAAAATTTTATTGAATTTCTTGACAAGGATCTGGTAAACTTTCGTAATTTATGGGAATTGGAATACAAAGTGAAAACAACAATATTAAACTTTTCTCAGTTCTTAGTTTTTAAGTATTCAGCTATGATTTTGTCTTTCAATATTAATATATTTAATTTGTAACCGCTTGAGTAACACAAAGCCCTGAACAAACAGAAGATGTAATAGTCTTAACGATGCGTTTAACAAGAAAATTACATTTTATGTTGCACCTCCGTTTTGCTTTTACATAAGTACATAAACTCTTCACTACATAGTATAAAACAAAGTCGCTTTCTCTGTCCCTATGTCCCTTTGTCCCTTTGTCCCTTTGTATGCTTAAATCTTTGAAACTACGCAACGGATTTTGATGCGGTTTTTTTTAATAGATAGAGTGATTCAAGAGGAAGGTTTATATATATACAATAATAATAATGTTTCCGTGCGAAGCCGGGGCGGGTCGCTAGTTCTATTATACAATGTTTATCTTATAACTTTTCCGATTACACAACACCCAAACGCGGGAGTCCGTTCGATTTACACATTTTATTAAAAAAACGCATTACCGTTACTTTAATTATGAGAAACGAAAAGATCGCCTTTTTAAGAAAATCAGCCTCTATATGCAACAGTATATTGCGACACATAAATTACAGGCTGACGAATGTCGAATGTCGAATGTATAAAGTATATATAAATAAATAAATAAATAAATGTCCATCACGAGTTTGGCAGTTTTATCTCTTAATTTAAAGTTTACTTTTCTTTTCGATTTCCGAAGTTTTGGGTGTAGTGTGAAAGTGTCATATATATAGTGGCAGGTTCAGAATATTTATATCTTCAAAGTAAATATATATATCTCTATTTTTTTAGTTAATAATTTTTGGCCTTAATTTATTTAGGCACCCACAGGCCACATGCGAGTCCGGTTAAGCAGCCGACAACTAGGAGGTTGTCGGCTATTATGGCATCTCGCAGGCGTTTCCTTGGTTGCCAAATCCATTCCCAAAAAAAAAAACAGAACTGTGTTTCTTTCTTTGTTTCTTCAACAGTCGTATTCATTTTTAAACTCATTCGTTTGTGTGTATAGGCACAAGTATAAGTTAGCTCCAATTTTTTAAACTCTTCGCCTAGTTCTTCCCCTATATCTGTAATCAATCTGTCAACCCTCCGTATTTTAAATACTTTATCAACTAAAAGAAATTAAAAACAAGTTTACAATTATTGGAACTTGTAAGTAGGTATTAACTTAAAATTGGCGATTTATTTATTACTTCTTGCACGTCGAAATGATAAACTTAAAGCGAATATCCATTCCCACGTCAAGTCAACGTATAGATACATATAGCAAATTACCTAACATGACTTTAGACTACAAAGATAGAAAAACAAACTGATAGTGTTCTTCCAAATTAGATACATGATACAGATTTAGTGTGAGTAGGGAGGCAGGGACTAGGGGAAGAACACTAGCAGTCAAAGCAGCAACGAGCAAAGAATAAAAACAAAGAAACGATTATTTTTTGGAGTTATTCCAGTCTGATCCCATGAACCCCTTCTCCACAAGAGTCCAGTTGCTGTTACAAAAGTTATATTATAGACTGTTGCGATTATACTGTTATTTTTCGCATTGGATTCAGACGAAAGTCGCGTCCGCTTCCGCTCTCGTCTCTGACTTGCTCTTACAATCGCGACGACAGCTACCCAGATTTCTCATCAAGTAATTACATAACGCGATTCAGTATTGAGTTATGACTCTGTAATTGCAATTTTATCGATATACTACCGAATCCATCAGGTTTTGACCCCACCGATATAATTATAGTCCATGTCAGAAATTATGTTTTCTTTGTTTATTTGGAAAGGTCTTCATTAAATTTAATTTATGTCTCATAAACTTGGATTGAAATGAATAGTATCGTCCATACAGTTATACAGATGAAGAAACAGGTGTTTAATGGGTTATTATTATTTAAGTAATGATAGGGATTAAGATAGAGGTAATATAAATTACGAAATCCAGCCATAAAATATCTATTGATGTTAGCAAAGCGCCTACGTGTTAGTATTAAGTGGCGCCTACATATTTAATTGAACTACCGGACAAATCACACTGAAAGCTTTTGCGTCATCTTTAGGATTTACTTTGCAAATCGGTTTCTTCATTATCTCTTTCTTTTGTTATTTTGCAGACACTATCCATTTATCTCTTTCAGCAATATTTGTCACGTCTAAGACAATTTCTTGATTCCCATTAAACTTCTGCTGTCCTATTTTTTTGTCTTCTATGTATGTATGTAAACACATCCAACCATGTGTACTTAAAGTCACCTAGTTTTTCACCTACATGCCAACAAATAATTTACTGCATAATCTCACGTCCAAATGTAAGCACAGTTCACACCCATATGATTGCTGGTTTAATCATATGTAGTTTGACAGTTTAATAAAGCTCTGTTTAATATCAGCTGCCAATATGATGGCAACGTAGTATTAAAACCGACGTTGAATACAGTATCAACCTTGTTGATATAATTAATCTGATTGATAAGGATGGTACTGAATGAGCAATTTACCTATCTGAAGATATAGTAAAGATTAATGTTGTAAAAAATACTTTGGCAGTTTTAGGAAAGATTATTCCCACTTCTTGGTGGTTGAATATGTCTATCCTAACTAGTAGTTTCATATTATCTCTTCTTTACTCGAAAGGCTGTTTTTCTATATATTACATGAAGACACATAAACAAGCCAATATTTCCCAAGTTCCTCGCAACCCTTTATCAAACATCAGTACTAGGCCAACTGATTTGTTTATCGTTCGTAAACCAATAAGGAACGTCGGTAGCTCCCTTATTGGCACAAATTGTGCTCCTACTGAACGACAAACACAATTTTGTGCCCCCCGCGTTACCAGCACACTTGTATCTACTTGTTTATATCAGACAGCCTTGTAGACGTTGGAACGAAATGTGTACAAACAAGAGTTGTTTTAAATATTTCATGGGAAGTAGGCTGATCTAGAATCGAAGATTTCTGTCTAAGATTGAGAACAAAACAAAATTATATGGCTACATCTAATAATAGGTATTATAGAAGGAAAAATTCAAGGATAGAGAACAGCTTTTGGAATATAGTTGCAGGTATGAAATGAACGATCCTCATAAACGTTTTAATTTCAATATTATTTACTAACATGTCTATGTCCAGCGTAACAAGTAGCTTTACCGAAAGGGCACATGAACCGGACAACCATGGAAATCTGTGATGTGACACACACATGTAAAGACAACGTGCATATATAACATCAAATATCTTCACAGGCTCACACCCACTCTATAATCAAATAGGCAAATATTGATAAAATGCAAAGCCGATAAACTTGGCAGATGTCTCAGTGTTCAGGAGGCACCCTCCCATATAATTTAATGTCGTAGGGGGAATCACAATAGCTATCGATTCCTTTGTGTCCGAGGGAAATCGCTTCTTCATCCGCGTTTTTACAATGTCACCGCAAAACAAGCGAGCATCGCACAGTCGCCGGCTGGAGGTAAACTGTACATTATTATGCATTAAGAAGCTAGGGAGATAAATAACTGGAATATTTACTTACGCACATACATATTTATAGCGTTTGGTTTTACGATTTTCTGTTTTTCTGTGCTTTGCTTTGCTCATTTTCTGTTCGCACTTTGTGAATAATTGTCTATTTTATTTTTGTTTCTGCCGCCACAACTAAAAAAACACAACACATTTTTGGATCTCCTAAAGAATTTTTGGTATGTTATTGAATAACCTACAATCTATTTAAAACCCCGTAATCAAAATCGAGCCTATTCATCCAGATGTACAATTCCGGTAATCATCATATACATTTCAGAATCCAATTCCCAATTCGAACATTAATCTCTCAGGTAAGGAACTGAAAGTCCAAAGCAATAAATTAAAGTTGGTTACATCGAATCATCACGTTTCCAAACCGCACTGTTCCCGCCATCATAATTCTAATTTAGGAAAGGAAACACTTGGCGTTGATTCACAGGGAATCGGTACTGAATAATTAATGGGGTTCTGGGGAGCAGCGCCGACTGAATGATCACTGTTGGCAAATCTATTGACGCTACTATTGAAGACAAACTCGATTGTCGTCCGAAGCAAGTGAAAGATTAATGACATACCTACTTACGATATGACATTTGACATTTTAGAATCTGGTTTGCTTTCGTCCCGAAACCCAAAAACAATTTTAACCAAAGAGTTTGGACAAAAAACTTTTAGATTTCGAAGTCATTGAAAGAGATGAAGATAAACATGTCGGAGAAACTGTGGGTATTATGCTCTGAAAACGACCTAAAGGTCACAGTGATATTTGAAGTAATTGCCGATGAAATTATAGATTTTAAAACATCATTATAGGCAATTCTGTAGGAAATAAAGTTGTTAAACAAAATTATTTGTGGGATCGTTGATTTTGATTGAATTCGTTACCTAGGGCTAATGTTGTTAATACGGTTGGCTGAAGCATCAATATTATTATTAGAACACAAACTTAACAAGTTTGTAACTTTTCTATAAAATTCTCACAATACTTTCCAACAATCTTGAAAACAGTGATGTAGTTTCAAACTAATTTCAATTCAGAACAATATTACTGAAACATTCTGGCAATGTACAAAAAATATACGCTAAACTCGCAATTCCCAAAAAGAAAAAGATGTTATCGTACTGTTCAAAAGTCAGGTAAATATCAGACCAATTTCGTTCATAGTAGAAAATAAACGGTTTCATCGCAAAGGCGGGTACGAAGGGGTTAAATTAGTATTTCCGCCAACCTTTGTCGTACTCTACGCATGCGGATGGAATACTTAAGTTTTTCCACGTTTTATAGAGCCGATTGTGAAGCAAGATTTGGGTGAATTTCTTCTACACCTACAGTATATTTTCTCAGTCTGTCGGGTTCCTTACTATTTGTCGACCGACTCGCAAATCTCTGCATAATATAAAATGCAAAATCTTTAGAGCTCTCATTTTGAACGTGAGAACTGGCGCAATCCGTTTTTTGTGTTTTCGTTGTTTGGCTTTGTTTTGCTTTTGTTTGGCTTTTGATTAGGAACGTTGTATATCTTAGCTAGAATAATAGAAAGATAGACCTACATTTTCAAGATTTCTTCTCATCTTTATCTTCATCTGCTAATTTCAAAATAAAACGTACAAGTTCACATGGACCTAAAAAAATACAATGCAATAGACACTCAGACACACTCGGACACATAGTAGGGGTCGATATTAGAATGGACACGGTGTTACCCACTAGTTTAATCAGCACCCGTCTACAAAATCTCTTACTATGATTGATATACATTCAATATCATTGCACCCGGACCACTGTTTCGTTTGAAATGTCCATCTTCGTTTATCTCCAACATCCTTTATATGGGATGCTTTTATCTATAGAGAAAGGACTAAATGATGGATTAAATTCTATCTCACAAACACGTACCAAAACATTGGAATTCGCAAAAGAACCTATAGTATTAAAACCTATAGTATTAGAACCTAGAGTATTAAAATTTGAAACGCTTCATTTGAAATTACGAACAAATTTTTCCGAGGTGTCCCCACATATTTCGAATTTTTAACGAAGAAGATTCGGAATATTTTTCCTTAATTTTTTATCCAGCTCAGTGGGGCACTGAATCCCTCGGGTTTGCTTTTACTTAACAGAAACCTTATTTAAAATAAACAGGCTGGTGTAAACGGGCTACGTGCCTAAAATTCTGAACGCGTCGATACCGGTGTATTATTTTCACTGGCAATAAAATGAACGCGACCTAAAATGTGTTTTTTATTTGTTTTAACTTCTCTTTATTTATTTTGCGGTGGTTATATAGAAGTGTGTCGATTGTATCTATTGTGTGCTGAGGTATTGACTTATCTTTTTGCTTGTCATGATATCAAGATACTCGCACTTGTTGATACAGCTCATGTCACTTTCATTTTTCGACAGCCAAATGTGTACTGAATTCAACGTTGAATGTTTTATTTCTCTCTTTGCCCCAAATATCAATATTGATTTCAGATTTGAACTTGCAATTTAGTTAATTCAGGCGTACATACTGTTACGCAATACCTTGAAGTAACACCAGGTGCCAGTCACTTATAAATCTACTAGCAAGCAAGCAAATTGATTTAATTCAATCATTCTTTTACGAGGTTTCAGAAATAATAAACCCGATCGATCTGTCGCGAACAACGTAACGTAAACGTTTGCAGTAAACGACGCCTACTGGTGACCCAACCGAACAAATCCAGGTTTACGACTTTGTTACAAGCGAAATCTTTAATTTTACAACAGTTTATGATAATAAAGACGTTACGAAACTAATTTATTGGTAACATGTCGATAAAATTGGAAATAAATATAATTGATTGAACTTATTATTGCTTCCTTGAATTTTTTTACCTCGCTTTTTCTTCTTGTAAAGTAGTAATTTCGCTCAACTCTCTATATATTCTGAAGCACGTATATTCTAGGTTTAAAATTATAGCTAGTTCTTGGGAGGTCCGTTAAAAAATAGGTGTTCTAAGATCTAATTAAGATCAATATTTAAATTCGTTTAGCAATTATACTGACAGCTGCTTACAATTTTATAATTATAATTAAACTATAGTTTCAAGAACAAATATTTATCAATCTCGACCATCAAGAACTTGGCATTTGCATTGCTTACTACAAACAAGATTATTTAGATTGTATATCTAATAGTACCGTACCTAAAGGTGAGGTGTTTGCTAATAATAACTGAGGTCAATAAGGATCAATTTCAAGTGTCCACTCAATTTGGCCGAGAGTCCCAGATTGAGTTATTTTATGTAGGCTGTCCCTGCATTTCTGACATCTGACTCTTCATGTTCACAAGTCTTATCTGATGCAAAATTATTAAGCAAAATCTCGTTCACAAGCTCAGATCGTTCAAGACATGATTCTGTAACAAAACATAACAATCGATCAGTCTTACGAGGTCATATTCGAATGAACCTCTCAGTTGAACCCATTAATATCTATGTGTCAACCACTTAACTAAGTAGCTTATAGTTACTACAACTCGAGTGGGTAAACAAAACTAAGCCAGGAATGACTTAGCTGCCCACTTAATAGTTCTAAAGTAGCAACTCTTAGAGCAAGCGAGCAAATAGAGCTGCGCGAGAAATGACAGAGCTGACCATTCGCATTATATGTAAAGTTATTCGTCGTAGCGCAGGTAGTTCATCCCACACGGCGTCTTTCCGGCGCCAGCGCATGGAACATACCTATACATTTGATCTAAAACCAATCTTAACGCTCATTAAAATTGATGAATTCTCTAAACTGTTGTTTTGAGGTTACCATATTTATGTTTAAACATAAATTTCGCGGCTTATTTGTTGATAGAAGTTCTTCTAGGCGATTTTAATTCAATGTTTACATCTTGTCCCTCGTTAAAGCCTTTGTTTATGTCTAGATCAAAATTTATGTAAAATATGATGTTAACGTTTATTGAACTTTTATGTTTTGAATTAGTATTCTATCGCTGCCATTGCCCTATACTTTGTTATCTTCTACTACCATCTACTTCGTCTGTTGTATTTTCAATAAAAACATTAGAATATTATCATTCCGAACGCATTCAAGTCTTTTAAATTCCCAGACATCATATAAGATTCCATTCTTTATTTCCGCATTAAATAAAAAAAAATCTAGTACCAATTTAGAATTCCTGAGACGACTGCGTATGTCGCTTTGTGTTTCAACTTCCAGTGCATTATTGGCGCCTGCTATCATTTACACAAGTGATTAAGTGGACAAGCAGTGTACCTTAGACTTCACTTTTACCTAGTTAGCAATCGACGTCGGCCGACAGACGCCATGCTCTGACACGTCGCGCCGTATCAATCATTTTACGTCGGTGTTGCCATCATTCTAACATTTTTTATAGCGGTCTCTAAGCAGATTATCTTTAGAAATGTTTTTTTTCTTGTGCGGTCTTTGGAAAGTTATAAAGGTAATGGAGATTCATCGCGTTAGGTATATTAGCCGGGAAAAGCCCACTACGCGGCGCCTGTCCGGTGACATTGACATGATCACCACGGTTAGCAATCAAATTACAGCTACTATTTAACCAGTGGACACTACTATTTATCTCTATATTAACAGAACTTGAAATTTATTAAACTCTCCCCAAAACATTCACAAAAAGTTCAGGACCTAGACCTACCTAATCTCAAGCTCATACATGCATTACGTGAATCACATAATATTTTAATTATTTTTCTGGCAACCCAGTAAGCGTGCGCGGCCTCAATAGCGAGCCAATAGCCGACGATAATTGAGTCGCCGGAGCCTTATAATTGGCACCTTTTTATTTAATAACACACCGCGTAATTGTTGGGACCAGACTATGACGGTTACTACTGATGAAAAATGAGGAAATAATTGTACTGGCAACAGTTTCATTGACATTCTACATCTAGGTACAATTTACAGTAGCCTGACAGGCCATTGAACTATCAAAATGGCGAACATAGTTGTTAAATTGGATTAGAAATCAGTTGCAATTGCAAGGAGCAATAACAGGTTGAATTGAGTTCGCCTAATGTAAGTTGTTTACCTTAGTTGACGGTAATGATTTGCAGAACGGTGAGATCATTAATGAACTTAAAATGTGGTAGCGTTTCATTAAGAAGAAAGAAAGAAAGAAAAACATTTTATTTGGGACACACACAGGAAATACAAACAACAAAAATTCTAACAAAATCATGAAAAAAAAATTACCTGAAAAGAATATTATCTAATGCATAAAAAAAAAACAAAACAACAAAACAAAATAAAAAGGCTACTATCTTAGCATGATGTTGGGATTTTTGAAAAAAAAGTCTGATAGGGTCCGCTGAGATGACACTTATTAAGATGACAACTTGCATATCGGAATCATTCGAATTACAAAGTAAAAACATAACTTAGCAATCTCTTTACCCATTTCGCTGCAAGAAACGCTGGAGAACCACAAATAAATTACTGAAAAGAATCCAAAGCGCTGGCATTTATCCCTCAAGGCTCAAGGCTCGGCCGCTTTCGAAGCTTGTGCCTTATAAAAATCGACTTTTATAGTTCTTCATTCTCCTCAGACTAACCGTAGTCATTTCCATGCAATAAACTGCTATTTATAGACATTTCGTCCATTTTCTTGTCGACTCGCGTAATAATCTAAAATGGATTGATCGTATTTTGTGATAAATTACATATTTGTGTCAAATGTTTTGTACACTCGGAATTATGATGTTTTGTTCTTGAAAAGTTTTCTATGTTAGCTTTACATTGCCGTTTAAGTTCTAACAATTCGACAGCCACAAAGATTTAACAATCGTTGGATAAGAAACATTATAAGCACATGTCATTTCGTAACAGATAATTTCAGGGATGGTACGAGTATGTGCGGCAGTCATAAATATAACATGGACGTTGGGTACAATGCGTGAATTTTACAGCGTTTTTATTTTACGAGGCTCACTAAAACATTTCCGTCCCTACAGTAAAATAGTCCGTGTTTTTTACGACACCTGAACGTGAATGCGCGTTCCAAAGTGATTTTGGACCACTAAGGTGTAGTGTGGGACGATAGTTGGTGTTTTACTTACGAATCACCTCACGTAACTAGCCGCTGCAGTGTTAAAGGTTGCGGCAAGCGAGATCTGTTCTGTTTACAGCCATTAAAATTGGACTGACTTCTCTAAACGGGGCCATGATGTTAAAGATCGCTGTTTCGTCATGTTGGACACTATTTTGTTCAGCTGGCTATTCATTTTCTGGGTTTTGATGCGTGGGTGTTTGCTTCAGCCTGAATTATGGACAATTTTTCTTTCGGCCATCACGTATTTGACTTAGGGTTGATTTTTCCAACGCCAAGTAATTTTATCTGAGGAATAATATTTAAAATTTTTTACAGTTATTCCATACAAAAACTTCCAGACGTCAATTTTATTCCACGAATAAAAATTATCTGTCGATTGAAAAATAAGCCCTTAGCCGAATAAAAACAATAACGGTTAGTCTATGCTCCTACTACGCGTCAATAAATAAGCTCCACAGTGTAATGTTATCATTATTTCATATAAACCTCACATGCACATCCTGTGGATCATTATTACCACGTCTATAAGTAAGGCTTCCTGTTTAGAAACAATTGACTGTGCGCTTTGTTTCGTTTAGAACTATCGTAAACCCAACCAATCCAGGAATCTGCCGGTCAATTCTGTAAAAATTTCACGAAAGCCATTGTTACTGGGTAATTACCCTGCAGTAGTAACTAATCTAGAAAACAAACCTTTAAGTTCACAGTAAGTAGACCATAATATAATATTGCTTATTCGAACATTCAGCTGCACTTCGCCACTACATTCGATAAATTTAAGAGCCCGCATCATGCACTCAGGTTATTACCCACCCGGAAAGTTATAAACTAGTTCAACTACTGGCCTGTTGTCAATATATTTGTCAACGGTATCACAGAAATAGCACTGAGGATTATGAAACTTGATGTTTTGTGTTCAAGTATTAGATCAAACGTGGCGTAGGTAGCGCATTCCTGGCGGTGTAGGCCCAAATGGCATCTATTATATTGTCTCCACATTCCGAACTGAGGTTAGGCATGAGATATTTATTGCTTCATATGTGTCCTTCGGTGGATGATTTTAAGAAAAGAAGTAGAGAAAAGAAAAGATGGATTTTGTGAAACATGATGTGGCTTGGAAGGAATTGAGCACTGTGATGACGGCTAATAGAGATTTCTTTACTGAAAAATAAAATATCCAACATTACTACGGGTAACCAAAGCGTCGTAGTGTTGGATGTACCGTATGGGTGAAAAATTACAAACTACGCCAATTAGCCCGATGCCAAATAAATTGGAATAAGGGCAAGATGCTGAAGTACGAGTATGTGTGAGTTCTTCAATTTGAACGGAGTTTTTCCTGCTTCCTGCGGCATCTTTGTCTGTATGTAATTATTTAACAGAGCACTGTCTTTCTGTGCCATTGAAACTGCCTGTAATCTGCATGGTAATGTGTTTGGAGTATAGTTTTGCCTGCACATTTGTTGAAAGTATCAATTTTAATGTATGTTCGACGTTTCCCTTCTATTAGAAGTATGTGGAAAGATATTGGCACTTTTTTAGATCCTATGCCTAGTATTCTTATGTCGTTGGCTCATGCAGTAAGAGATGAAGATCCGGCTTACTAGTTTTTGCTTTTCTTTCTTAATTGGGGTCCTAAAGAGGTTGATTAAAACTGCTTTGTTAACATCAATTTAATTAGTGGTTTCGATACTATCTAGCTCAATATCACCGATAAGCTATTCGAGAACCAGGAAAACGTCGTCATTATTACAAAATACAAAACATTGCACTTATACAAGACATACAAGTAAGCATGTAAGTAAGTATGTATAACTACTTTCTAATAGGTCCCGTTGATTCATTTATAAATGACATCAGTAGCAAAACGACAAAGATCAAAAAAGTATTAAATAATGGCAAAAGCGGTTTCATCTATGCAATACTTTCTCTTACAAAAAAAATGTTTTCAAATAAATGCGTTCTTGTGATACAATAGTCTCTTTTGTAGTTTATAGATACGTCTCTATGACGTAGGTTTTAATAGGATTGAATAAAGCGGATTATTGTAGACTTCAAATAGGTGTTAAAGGTTATGTAAGGGGCTTAGTTATACATTGTCATGCGTCAGTGTTTGCTATTATATATACATATTTCTAAATATTTCGTACAATATCCACAATTTTCTGAATATATTTACATTATAAATTCCGTTCCTACTTATAGGTCTTTTATTTCAATTCAACTGTAGTAAATGTAACAAGGTAACCGACATAGCCCGAAGAATTGCCAAACTTAAGTGGCAGTGGGCAGGGCACATTGCTCGCAGAACAGGGGGCCTAAAAAGGTCACTTTGACAGAATCATAACAGGATAACATTATGAATCATACTAAGGCGAAGACAATCCGTGTTTTACTTTTTTCGCTGCACTACGTAGGTAAAATCAAAGAGATTGGGATTGCATTTGGATTGGATTGATTGGTATTTTTAGCACAGACAAAAAAAAGAACTGAAAGATTCTTCACCAATGGGATTTGATACGATTAACTTAACAGTTCATTATGATTCATAATGTTATCCTTTTATGATTCTGCCAAAGTGGCCTTTTTAGGCCACCAGATGGCCGATGGGGCCGAAAGGTTCTGGAGTGGTGACCGCGTACCGGAAGACGTAGCGGTGGAAGGCCTCCCACAAGGTTGTCCGACGACCTTGTGAAGGCCGCAGGAACCCATTGGATGCGAAGCACACAACCGGACGAAGTGGAGGTGCTTGGGGGAGGCCTATGTCCTGCAGTGGACGTCTTTCGGCTGAAATGATGATATTGATTATGATAGTAAATGTTGGACAAGTATCTTTTGGCGCGACACGAAAAACGTAACTAACGCCGCCATTTTGTTTTGTCAATACAATTTTTGTGACAATTTCTCAAATGTTTACCAACAACGCCCCCTCGTCAATGTCATTCAGTCGCCAAGAGATCCTTATAGCACTACCTACAATATCTTCGACACATAAAAATCAAATAAAAAAAAAAACAACTGAATCGATTTTTCAAATATCGAAAACAAAACAAAAGCCACTCGATAACCTTACGATACCAAACTTTTTTGGAATCTGCCGCCCAAACTTATTGTGGACATTCTCGGCTTTTGAGTTTCGAAAAAAAAACAACCTGCAACCTTTTGTTGAGCACATTGTCGGGTAGTGCCGTCGCCACGATGTCGGCAGATAGTGGGTTCTAGTCCCGGCTGCAAATATTTCCGTCTAATTACCTACGCTTTGGTCTAACCAGGGGATTTAAGCTTAGTATGGGATTGAGATAAGAGCCAGTGATTTTAGTTCCACTATTTTACTTGAGAATTTGGAATTCACTGCTAATTTCTCTATAGGAAAGCGGTGAGGAGTTTGTAGGAATGGAATGGATGAAAGATTTATAACGAATTTATAAAGATTACCTTTAGTTACAATTTCTCCTAAAAAAATACAAGACTGAGCCTGAAGTTATACACGGTAACACTAAGCCCTCGTAACTAAGACAATATATAGAAATGTATATTAAAATAAGGGTTAGGTATACAGTGTTGATGAAAATGGTAACGTTTAGCTCAGGTTTGCACGGGCAATTTTTTAACGCGGCGAATTTTATCGGGCCTTGGGTTTTCAACGCAATTCTTAGGCGCCGAGAGTTAAAAATCCAACAGTATATTTTTGTGACGCGCTTGGATGCTCTCTGTTGTATTCTCAATCAACATCGAGAGTAGAAAATCCAGTTTGTCAAAAAAATCGCCCGTGCATATCTGGGCTAAACGTCGCCATTTTCATTACCCTGTACACCTATCGCACGAGGCCGGTCGCCAGCACGATGGTCTGACCAAGTAAAAGAAGCTAGGCCCAAATTTCAGCTGATAGTGATGGTAACTTTGGACCGGAGTCGATGGAGGTATAGTCCGCTTAAAGGGGTCCAGTGACCACGATCCTCCATAATGAATGACCGATTGAAGAAGAAGCGTGTCTTATTGAACCAAAATCATCATCCTTCCAATCACTACGTTCAACGTAGGACTAAGTCATATTAAAACACATATACCTAGACCTTGATAATTTTATAACTAGTATATTACTAAGTACCTATAATAACTTATTTAATGTTCGAACTTTCCGCCATTATGAATTAGTAATAACAGCTAACTAGTGCATGCTCATTATTCGCGCACGAAAACTTAATATACATAGGTACTATATTACGATATTCAAGGTGTTTTATATAAAAGTGGAAGACGCTACTTTCCATTCCACCTTTGGTCGGGAACGACTCATAGTAATTGCTTCCCTCTCTAGGGCGGGAATGAATTTATAAAATAGAACTAAATTTGGTTAGGCAGTCAGCTACGAATTTTTTTACGCAATTAAGAAAAATGCTCCGGTTTTGTGAGTGTATAAACAGCCAGTGTGAATTTAAAAAAAATACCTATTAAGCGGGACGGCCCGCAGCGGTGACGCGGTGTGTTTCATATTTAAAATTTAAAAAAGTCTATAGTACCTATATTTAACTGTAAATTTCACAAATTGTTCTAACTTCTCAAATAATTTTATTAAATAGGTAATATTCATGTAATTATTATCAATAAATATTTTAGAAAAACTACTATTTTTTACTTTCCTTATATTCGAAATGAAAAGTAGAGTGTTTAACACGGGTGAAAGTCATCAATTCCTTTCGACCCTTGTATAACAATCTTTGAATATTCTTGAATATTCTTAAAAATATTCTTGAAATTAGGTACGGTAGACCGTTTATCGGTGGAAAAATACTAGTGTAAGCTGGCCTCTCATTCTATTGAAACTCCCTAATACGCTAGGCCAGCACCTAATTGCGTGGGTAACACACTTTCAATCATAATCTGAATCATTTTGAAGGATATTGCTAATCCATCGCATCATATGTTCTAAAAATTTGTCTGCTCAACAACGTAAATAACGCAATGAATGTTGTAGAACTGTCAAAATGGAAGCCATTGCTACCGTTATTACCCCGCCGTTCAACGTTAAAGAGTTACGACTGACGAGCAGCCTACTTTACGAAAGATCCACATAAAAAGTTGCCATAACAATCAAGCAGAGGCGTTACAGCAAACATCCAAAAATATTACAACTTCCTTTAAAAGAACATCTAAAATAAAACATAACCAAGGTTTCATTTAATCTATGGTTACCTAAACCAGAAGCAGAAACGTCTTAGGTCATAAATAAAGCAATTGAATAATAAATAATAATAAAACGAGTTAACGCGAAGTCGTCACGACATTCTCGACGTATCGTCGCGAATCTCATTCGTCATAGACATAACATAACCGCTGTTTGACGACCTTGGTGGTTTACTATAGTTAGCCAGGAATCTTTAATAAAATTTAAATATAAAAGATAAAATACCTCTTGGTATGATTTCGGTTTACACCATTAAAAGTAAGTGAAGGTAAATTGTCTTTTGATAAATTGTACCTAATTTGTTCTTTTTCTATTCTTTCAGGTAAGTTCCAAGTTTCCTGTTACACCTTTGTAGTAAGATATTATGCTTCTGGAGGCCCCAATTCATGTTGGTAAGACAACATCAACCAGTGTGCTTGTATAAAGAAGCGATTCCCGGTAAAGACTAGTCTATTCCGAAATAGTTCTGTGTTTCAATTTATGCACTCATAAAGAAGCAGCTGAAATCCGTTTCTTTCCGAAGGTCAACCTGCAGCGATGTGTATCGGGAGTGGGGCCAAAAACCTGCTTCTTTATTCAAGCACCCTAAGATATTAAACAAACAAAATCAGTTGCTAGTAGCCATTAAAACATCATCGCTATTTGTTTATAACCACCCATTTGCGAACAGTGGTCACGTCATCTTTAATTACGGCAAATTGTCGAGCACATTACGGGCTGACCAGACTGGCCTGTGACGTCACCAAACGTGATATCTTGACCTTCCCCACCTCCCTTGATCGGACTAATTTGGAACTCGATCAGGTGTTTGGACTGGGGATCAGAGGTCTAGTGGAAATGGTCGTTCAAGAGTGCAAGGTCTCAAGGTTTTTAGGAGATTGTATTAATATAAACGTGACATGACTTATATTTTAGCCCGAAAGTCTGACAACCAGTCTTACCTATGGGTATCGTATTACCCAGTAACTGGGTTGTGGAGGTCAGATAGGTAGTCGCTCCATGTAAAATACTGGTATTCAGCTGCATCCGGCTAGACTGGAAGCCTAATATTTTACAAAGTGGTCAAGTTTATATGAAGTCTCTGTTTTGTGAATTGTTCATAGGTCTATTGTTTGGTCAGGATGAACAGTTATATCAGACCATAGATCAGTATCTATAATAATTATATACGTATAATTAACTAGCTGCGTCACGCGGTTTCACCCGCGAGGACGATTTTTCCGGTGTAAAAAATATATTATTTCCTATTCCAGGTTTCCCATTCCGAAATTTCTTCAAAATACGTTCAATTGTTCAATAGCTTTTGCGTGATTGAGTAACAAACATCCATACATCTTCACAAACTTTCGTATAATTTATAAATAGTAGGAAGTATGATAGGATAATTAATAATGAAATAGGTAGGTCAAAAGAAGTTAATGAGATTATAAGAGGAATTGAGGAAAGTATTGTATAAAACATAATAAGAAAAATAATTGAGGTAATCTCTGACGTCACAGATTGCAGTGACCTCACGATAAGTAAGTTTTTACTTTTGGAGTGCATATTACGTTGTTAATGTACCTTTTAATGGCAACACTCATTATAAAAGTGGGATAATGCAATGCAAGTAACACAAGACTTGTTTGTTTTTATTATTAAAAAAGAGAACAAGCCCCGGCGCAACTTTCTGTCTTTCGACAAATTGATCACATATTTCGTTAAGCTTCCTGATTTAAAAAGAAACATCCAAATATGTCGATATATTATTTGCGAAATATTGACAACAATTAATATGTAAAAATACTTTAGTGGAGTCAAATAGCCGCCATTATCCGGTTCCTTAGCCGTCACACCAACATTCCCAATTTGTCGCCATTCGCGTTTCATCTCACGACTTTTATTTTATTTTAATTCCTATCTCTTAGCCTTAAAGCTTTAATTCGCGTGTCGGGATATTTCATAATATTGTAGTTAAGTCAGCGAGTGTATAACGGTGCCATGCCATGGCGGGAAACGCCAAATATGGCGTGCTCCTGACATTCGATTTGTCGCAGTTTTATCTCGCCCCTTCCTCGTCTTAACGTTCGTATATTGCTCGGATCTTCTTATTTTGATAAAATCTTATTCTTTTAAAGATGCTTTCTACACTAAATTATTTTTTTTTGTGGCAGATCTTGCCCGAGAAAACCTTATCAAAGATTTTCGACAAAATTCGTCGTTCGTTTACCCGATACTACAGTTCGATAAATACATTGAAATGTGCATTAATTTCATGAACTCATCGAAATGTTAATAATTCGGCCCTTGCACCGAAAACAATCAACTCAAATGAGGTTCATTATATTCAATAGCATTTAATAATCTCATTGTCCAAACTAAATTAAAACGGTGTTGATCAGCGAGCACTCAGCACGAATCCGTTTAATATCGAATTATCGATTTAATCCGAGTATCACCGGTATCGAACATTACGAGTATTCGATTTTATGGTCCCGTACAATATAATGGAGCAGGTTTTATGACAGGCTGTAAGCAACTCTATCCACGTAATTGGCTTTGAAAAAGTAATTCATGTTAGCGGTATTTGATTAAGTATCTCTAAGTTTAGCTTATCTTGGACCATCTCATTATATGATTAGATTTTATTCGGTACTTGATTTTTTCCCATCAAAAATTAGTTCCTGTGGTTAGAATGTGCAATCAGACGAATAAATCTTGGCACTGATTAGGTACCTACCTACATACATACTAATGATACTACATAATTTATATGTAAATTGATATATCTATTTAAAATATTTCGTCGAAAACAATAATTTACGGGTCTATCGCAGGTTTGCTGGAAGCTAATGAAGTAGTAGTAGATAGATACTTTTGTGCTCTTCTACCTTTTTGTTTATTAAGCATGTAGTGTGTACATAAATAAATAAATAATTATTTTGTCGATCGTGGACAAAGAACAAAATGAAACGCCGAATCTTTGGACATGATTGTTATGACAGCCAGAGATAATATTGCGTAATTATAAACCTGTCATTCATTCGGATACACACAGCAATTCTTTTGCAATAATACCAATTGTTCCGTCTCAAGGTTGTACACGCCGGGTTCTTTGCCAATTTAGATAAAAAACTAGAATGGTTATTTATGAATGAACACAAACTGGTTTGGAGCGAGACTTGGAACATCCTGATGTAACTTGTTCACTGCTTTTGCTTTTAGACTTTTAAAATTTAAAATTTGTTTAACGTTGCTATAAAAAGTTGAAGTAGATGTTTGATTTATGATGTTGGTAGCTAGTTTTGTTGGGAATTTGAATATCTGTATGAGATCTAATCTGTCGACATATTACAGTTAATCAGCTGTTAAATTTCCCACTGCTGGGACACAGGCTTCCTCTCGGCGGAGTGAGCCATAAACTATCACGCGGGCCCCGTGCGGTTTGGTGGCTGTCACATGTCTTTGAATTTTTGTTTCTAGGACATGCCGGTTTCCTCGCGATGTTTTCCTTCACCGTTTTGAGAGCAGTGGTGATGAAATAAATTACACACACAATTAAGCGCCTGCTTGGGTCGCACCGTTTCGTCCGTCAGGGTCGATACCACTGAGCCACCACTGCTCTCAGTTAATTACTGAATCTAAGACTATGAAATGCTTAGATTATTACGTCTAAATTAAGACACTCTCACGTCCGTCCGTAAAAGTAGTGCTACTCCAATTTAAGTATTCCATGCAAACGAAGCTGTTTGCTGTAATAAGATACCACTAACTTAGAAAGTCCGTGTTGATTAAATCAAATTGCTTCATCAACCTCTGAGATTACAACAATCATCAACGTTATTAACTTGCATTTCTGTCTACGGGGCATTTAAACTCAAGCTCTCAAGTCTTTAGCATTCCTGACTTATCTTCAAGCACTACTTTATTAATTTCTTTAAGAACTCATTCAGGAAGTTGAACATTTAATCTAATTATATCTTGTCACTGAAAAAGGAGGTTTCCTTGTATATCAATTAGGTTTTCCAACTGTTTCAAAGGCCGTTGCATACCAGATATGTATTCCTAAGAATTTCTTCCGAATTAGGTACAGTCGGGGAAATGAATTCACACTACGTCAATTTTACGTATTATAGGCATTTCATACAACTGTCCAAAGAATATCAGTTGTGATTTGAATATACGGACAATTTAAAAGTTGGTAGTCAATTTGCTGAACAATTAATTTGCCTGACTTTTCATGAGAATTCTTTTCAATTTTACTGAAAACTTATACTTGTTCCTTACAATCTCTTGTATCACAACATCTGCTTAGCCTTTTCCTAACTATGTTGGGGTCGGCTTCCAGTCTAACCGGATGCAGCTATTTTACATGGAGCGACTGCCTATATGACCTCCACAACCCAGTTACTGGGTAATACGATACCCCTTGGTAAGACTGGTTATCAGACTTTCGGGCTTCTGACTACCCGTAACGACTATCAAAGACCCACGAATGACAGCCGGGACCAACAGCTTAACGTGCTTTCCGAGGCACATAGGGGTCTCGGTATGTAAAGATGGTCACCCATTCACAGACCAACCGCGGCAAGCGTAGCTTAACCTGATCGATCGACCTGTGCGGCTGTTATCATTTAGCCGCGGGCCCCTCACAATCTCTTGTGCCAATGGAAACAGTATTCTAAGCAGAGTTTCTGAGCACGTCTCAGTTTTCTTGCCTGTCGTGCTGTCGCCGAACCCGATCTGTTCGGTTCTTGGAACTACGCTTATGTCAGCCGACCGTTTTTGCACCATTATGGAGGGCTATGACTGTAGTGTGTGATTTTGTTTGCATCTCACGTCATGTGCGAGCAAGTATAAAACACAGATGCTCATTTGTTTTTTCTTTAAGTGAGGTAAACAGAAACATAAAAGGGTATGGGCATAGTTGAGACTCGCTCTATGAAAATAATCATAGGGCGCATACTAACAGGCTCTTTTCGTAGTTGTCACAAATACAGGGTGGCATGGACATCACCCGCAAATTGTAACCACGGCTTCAGCACATGATTCTAGACCGTAGCGTAGAACGTTTTCGTCGGTTAACAAAAAAAAAACAGCTGTTTTATAGAAAAGTGCAATACCTACGCGGTCGTACGCCCTCGCGGTATGTATGGAACAGCAATTTCAATCTGAATCATTTTGAAGTATATCCATTGCTTCATAAGTTCGAAAAATTCGTCAGCTCAACAACGTAAAAAACGCAATGAATGTTGTTGAACTCAAAATGAAAGCCATTCCTAGGTACAGTTATAGTGTGTTACGCAATTACCCCGCTGTTCTGTCTACGATAGACGAAACAGCCGGTCGATTCTGAAAAAATCTCACCGTGAAAACTTGGGTGAAGTGAGTTTGTTTTTGCTAGGAATTGACACTATTGACAGCTCACTCCACGCTCACTTCACCTAAGTTTTCACGGTGAGATTTTTACAGAATCGACTGGCTGTTCTGAATAGTGAGTACAGTTTTCAGAGTTAAACTTAATGTTTAAAGCTCCTACAAACAGACGTGACACGCGATATAATCGCGCGCGACACAAAGGCACCGCAAGTCGCGCGACTTGCGGTGCCTTTGTGTCGCGCGCGATTTTATCGCGTGTCGCGCCTGTTTGAAGGAGCCTTTAAGTACTTCGAACCACACAAGGAATGGCGGTCGACTCGTAAAATTAAATATTGAAATATGCACTCGCTAACTTTAGTACACGCTAAGTCATTGGAAACCATGGAAACAAAAGACAATATTTACCTCCGTTTCTCCACGTTGTGACCTAGGCAATAGCCTAGAGAGAACGGAACGAATTAGGCAAACAAAGGATCATAAATGAATATTCATGGTTTCCTGAACGAATATATAAGTTTTGTAGTTAAATAAATATACAGCTATTTAGGATGCTATAAAGGATTTGTAGCGCAGCGCGTGGATATACAGGTACAGTACCCGGCGATAAATATTGCACATTGACCTTTTTACACAAAACCATTTTATACAAAGAATAAAAATAAATCAAAAGAAGCAAATCATAATTGTTTTAACAGCTCCTAATAGATACCGGACTGTTTGTATTTCGTGCGACAGAGATAACGCTCTACGAAGCCGAAATTAGCCGATTGTCTCTTTCCAAAGTCGATGTGCAATATCTATCGCCGGGTACCTACTGTAGATTTAAAACTGTCCGTAATGTAGACAAAATTAGGACTTTCAGAACAGGGAAGGGTGGCAGTAGAAAGGGAAGGCCTGTAACCCAGTAGAGGGTGATTCCGGGCTGAAATGATGATGAAGATGTAGACTTTCAGCAAAATGATAATTTTCAACCTTGCTGCGGACACCTAGATGTTCTTTGAATAATTAGAAACACTGATGACGGGCATAGGGGATGAAGGATCCGTGGCTTAATAATAACAGCCGCACAGGTCGATCGATCAGGTTAAGCTACGCTTGTCGCGGTTGGTCTGTGGATGGGTGACCATCTTTACATAACGAGACCCCTCCGTGCCTCGGAAAGCACGTTAAGCCGTTGGTCCTTGCTGTCATTCATAGCTCTTTGAGAGTCGTTACGGGTAGTCTGAAGCTCGAAAGTCTGACAACCAGTCTTACTAAGGGGTATCGTATTACCCAGTAACTAGGTTGTGGAGGTCAGATAGGCAGTCGCTCCATGTAAAATACTGATACACAGCTGCATCCGGTTAGACTGGAAGCCGACCCCAACATAGTTGGTGATGACGGGCATCCTTACAACAAAACATACAGTATCATGATAAATTACTTTTATTGTCACCGATTTCCGAAATTAAAATTATTTTCCACTTTGTAGTGTTTTTTTTTTGAGTCATTTTTTTTTTTGTAATAATCTTTTCACTTCCCTTTTTAGTTGTGATACCTACTTACGTTACCTACCCCACACAAATTCGTATACCTTCACTTGCTTAATAAATAACAGTGACAGGAAGTTATTATTATAACATCATCAACATTCACTAAGCGCAAAAAATACGTATAAAGGCTCGTACACACAGGCGCGACGCGACACGCGACACAAAGGCACCGCAAGTCGCGCAACGAGCGGTGCCTTTGTGTCGCGTGTCGCGTCGCGCCTGTGTGTACGAGCCTTTAAGGCTCCTACAAACAAGCGCGACACGCGATATAATCGCGCGCGACACAAAGGCACCGCTCGTTGCACTTATTGAAGCTAACTCAAAAACCACTCATCAGTACTTGACCTCTAAATGGGACCTCTCTATTATGTATCTACCCTTTCCAAGAAAAGAAGAGTTTTTTTCAAATTGGGTTGTAATTTACGAAGTTCTAAAGTATATATTATAACAAACGAAAAATAAAAAAATACATCCGAATTGAGAACCTCCTTCTTTTTTGAAGTCAGTTAAAAAAAACTGTTTCGAGTTTTCGACAAAAGACGAAACCGTTATATCTTCGGAAGACCAAACTGTTATGTCTAAGGCAGACAAAGCTGTTTTGACTGTGGTGCGCGTCAACAATCCAAATCTCCGTACAAACTCCACAAACATCAAACTTGAGTAGTAACAACTCGATCATAACATTGTCTATTCAATTTGCAGTTTATCGTTCCCTTGCGAGGTGCGCGTTTACATTGTCAATCGCTTTGAAATGATCGCCGCCGCCTGTCAATGTAACCTACACAATGCGTTATTGTCGCTTCCGTGTGTTGATCGTAAACTGTCTAGGTATGTGGTTTATACATTTATGCGACAAAGGAATTACTGCATATTGTTAGATATGAAACTTGGAGTTGGATGAGATGGAGTTGCGGACACCAGCCCGTATTACCTATTACAATGCGTGCCACGAAAGATGAGACTTGACCCCGCCTCCCCCGCTCTTTCCGCCGCCGCCGCCCCTATGACGTCCGGTACCGTCCCGCACTCAGACCTCATACCGCTAAAGATACCTAAAATCGTGTACTGCGCATGTCAAACCACGGTCGTGGGGTGCCAAGTCTCATCTTTCGTGGCACGCATTGTACCTTCCTATTAGATAATATGAAACTTGGTGGTGGAATTTACGAGCTCCATGTAGGTCTTTATTTTACTTATTATGTTTCTTGCTGTTGTGTCCAAAATATATATGTGAGCTACACGCCTACACATTGTTACCAATCTCTTTGTTTTTCTCACTACCTGTTTATTACGATATTTCTGTAACTGTTTGTTTTACCGAATAAAATAAATAAAGACAAACAAATGTTTTATGGTGCAAGAAGTTTGCTGTTGCCCTTTGGTGTGTCTATGTCTCCTACAAGTAAAACCAATTTCAATATTTTCCTCTCTCAAACATTCCCAAGAACTTTCCACGCTTATACCACGAACAATCACTCACAATCACAATCAAACCTTCACTCGAATCAATCAGCCCTCACTTCCTCATCCTGACTGACCCACATCGCCACAATGGCAGCTAACCAACCATCCTTAAAAGATGAACACGTTAATTTCCTAAGACATGGCCGCAACGCAATTACTCAAACATCAATAAAGGAATAAATCTTCGTCTGGTATTTGGACACCTCTGCTTTCAGGCATTGACATTGCAATTCTACGTGGCTTGTCTCTCAACAAGAGTTATGGTTCGTTTCTGCTATTGAAATCGAACACTTTATGTGTAGTGTTTTATGTATAAACCAATGAATAAGTTGTTAGAAAGTTTGTCAAATGAAATTGTAGGTTTTGTTTAATGTAATTGCAGCTAGTTTTGGAATTGGGTACTTAAAAACAGTCTTCTAATAAATAAATAACAAGATATTATAACAACTTTATAATTGCTTCCATTCACGATTTAAGGCTCCTACAAACAGGCGCGACACGCGATATAATCGCGCGCGACACAAAGGCACCGCTCGTTGCGCGATTTGCGGTGCCTTTGTGTCGCGCGCTATTTTATTGCGTGTCGCGCCTGTTTGAAGGAGCCTTTAAGAAAAGTAAGTAATCAACATTTAAAACCAAACCAAAAAAAATCGTATCAAATTATATAGTTGTATTATGTTTTCAACACACTATCTACCTAGCATAATTATTATATCCTGAAGAATATGATTTATTTTTCTGATTTTGTTTACTGTACTCGATCATATACTGCGTTTAGGTCCTGTAAGCCCCTTAAGAGATCATTTCCAATTCCACTTCGTTTTACATCTCTATTACCGTTGAACCGCCATCATTACAATATTAACCTTATTCCCAATTGCTTCACAACTTCACAATGATAATCTCCACAACACCGCACTTACGGCACCTGTCACCTCTCCCACGGTATCTTACACCACGAAACTATGTAATGACAATAATTTGACAGCAAGCTACATTATCACTAGATTGTTGAAGTGGTCTCCTGTGGTCAGCGCCGGCACCGCCCGTGGTTTAACATAATGTCCTCACTCTAAATTGAGTAGTACTTGTTTATGTACATTTTGACACTTTCCATAATTATTGTGAGGCATTGAAACGAGCGAGATTGAGGAGCCATAGACAGCGCCTTGGAGGTTGTATTCTCATTTCTTGGCAGTCTGATCCCCAAGCTAACTAGAAAATATTATGATCTGCTATAAGAAACGATATGTCTAACGAACTTGATCTAACGTCGTGAATTACTAGTAGGACCAGTTTATGTACATTTTGACACATTCCATAATTATTCTGAGACTTAAATGAACGGGATAGAGGAGCCATAGACAGCGGGGACTGCAGTACTAGTCCTGGTAGTCAGATCCTCTAGCTAGCTAGACAAGATGACGATCTGCTTATTCTGCTATGATAAAGGAAAATAAACGTTATGTCTTGATAACTTAAGGTAACTTCGCAAAATTGCTTAGTAGGGATATTAATCCCTTATTAAGTACTATTCCCTGATTCTGTTCCTTGACCATCGAATTTTCTTTAAATGGCTCTGCTGTCAAGAAATGGCGCGCTATTGTGGTTTATGTACAACTGTGATTCAGAAATTGTGTCATAAAGTCATAACTCTTATCAGCCATTTGTTAACACGAAAATATTCTCAAGATTTTTGTGTCATCTACACCGCCATTTGGCTATCGCTCAGCGATCACCGCGCCGCTTTCTTCGCGGCCCACAACGTATTTGGAGCGCTATGTAATTCTACTTTTCCTTAATGTCTCAATATGGACACCAAAATTCAAGATTATAAAGATTAAATTAAACTGGTACCGTTCCACGTAAGATTTTCGAGTTTTGTCACATCATAATGTGCGAAAGAGAAAATAAAACGTAGCTTAAGTAGTAAAATTACCGGTTTGTTGTGTAAAATATGATGTTAAATGTCCATAATGTTGGATTAAGGAAAACATGCTTTATTTAATTGCTTCAATAAAAGAGTTACTTCGACGTATAAATGAGATATTTAAAAAAAATACGCGACTCACAATTTGCCAATTCAATTTTAATAAAACATAGGCAGTCAAGTCAAAACTATGAAACAAGCTCAACACGTATACTCGGTGATGCGAACCCATAAGATTTTCCTCTACCAAAAATCGCTCAACGCACCTAAAGAAGTTTCTACTTACTTCTAAAAATTAAAGACCAATCACCACCTTAAAACCCACCAATTTAAAAGACTTTCAATGTAGACAATTTGTTCTGAAAACGAAGTCTGAATGTGTTTTCCAACGCTTGGTATGAAACTCAATCGCGTGTATCAGCAACATAAAATCCAGTTCTTATCAACACCAAGTGGGTCACCGTTCTCAATTTCCGCTTATCATTACGATTGAGATCTATTCGGTTAGTTATCGGTTCTCTCTTAATCTTATCAGTCAATGCTCTCGTAATAAATTGAGTTTTCATCTTGCTTTACTTTGTTACGTTTTACTGGAGCGTAAATGTAGGTACTTACGTACTTTTCTATTTTTCAAAACTATAAAGGGCAGAAAATAACTAGGTTAATACATACTCTTGAAAAGACCACATATTTTTATTGCTACAGTCTCATCTTCTTTTTGTTTCCTTTTAATTTCCCCTTAATTAACTCATAACAAAATTCCCAGCATCTTATAAAACAATCAGCCAGTTCCTCTCGCGGCGTATGTAAAGGAACAAGAGCAAACATGCAGGCATTTCCTCGAAGATAAACCACTCATAAACGGTATCATTAAGATAAGCTTTGTTAATTTCTTAAGAAACTATTAAGCGGTGTCTCTGATATTAAAACCTGACCTTTGTAGAGTTTATGGTTTGGTTGAGTTTTTTTTTCTTTAATGTTGAGAGCTAATGTCAACTGTTTTGAAGTGTCATGTGTCAAAGTAACTGTAGAGTAGCAGTGTTCTGTAAGAATAGTCGTAAAAGTAGTAATAATTCTAGAGCTATTTTTGGCAGTGTAGTAATTCAAGTTGGAATCCCAATTTGAGTTTACTAATATTGTAAGCAAAAATTAAATTATTCAGTTCGCAGATAACACAAAAAGAGAAGGACCGACATTCTCGCTCTGCAACTGATCACTATCCTGTCATGTTACATCACTTCGAACATGTTTGTATGGAAAATGTAAATTAAACAGATCCAACTGCCCTAATATGGCATTGGTAGGTTTACATGAGCGTCAATGGTAGGAGGGTTGCGCCTTGTTTACGAAGTTTCCAACGATAACCAACTTTTGGTTCTAATTTCCAAAGCAGAATTGCTTGAAAATTGTCATAAAATCACATATGTACTTTTGACAGTCGGTATATTACGAATTGGCAACCCTGCTTTAGTTTATGGTTGCACATTGCTCACGTTACACACAAAATGTATTTGTAATAAATATTAAATCAGCAGTTTGATGAAATTGCTACACGTCCAAAAGTAAACCACAAGTTGAATAATATGTAAAACATTTGACGGGAATTAATCTTTACTCGATAATAGAGCTCGTGTCGTTATAGTAATGATCACAGAAAGTTTTATGACCGACTAACGATTATTCCCAATTCAATTAACACCTACATAAAATAATAACGTTAACAAACTGTTGAATAACAAATCTCAATATAATAAAGTATGTTGGCGCCATTAGTTGTGGCATTCACCAGCCCCCGCTGCGAACAACCGACCGAAACCACTATAAAATAAATTTTGTATACATTAATTGACATTTATGGAATTTTATATGTATCCTATTGGAAAAATATTCTGGTGAATCTGATTATGACCATTGTCACAGAATTCAATTCCAATTTTATTCAAAACACTTGGCCGTGGAAGCACATGTTATAAGTCAAATATTGGCGCCATTTTTTATTGCTATGGTCACAGTTAAAAGTAAATCTATGGTTTCGACTTTTTTTTTATGTTGGCAATATTTTAAAATACAAATTCCTTTCCATTCCATATCGCGAGTTTTCTTATCAAATACGAATAATACGATTAAGTTTAACATTGTAAAACAAATATGTAATTGAATGAAGTGTCCATGCCTTCAATTACTTAATGGAGTATGCATGTAAAAGTTGAGTTTACGGCATTTATTTTGTATTGTATATCAAGAGTGAGCAGCGATATAGTTGATAATATTATAATCCAGATCCCACAGGCATGCTCTCGAAATAAAACAGAACATTTATTGCACACTATAAAGCCTGGTGTGCACTATTAATGCCCATATTAATTTTATTAAATTTTCTTTTAAGTACCTATCTAAAAAGTATAAGCAAGTCAAAGTTTTATTGGTTATTTAAATATCATAGATAGCTGGGTACCTACATTATTATGGAATGTTGATTTACAAAATAAACACATAATACAACAATTTAAATAATTGCGCTGTCTGTCAGTTCATTGTAGCGTGAAATATGATAATAAACATTGTCTTAACCTTCGCACATAAAGGCTAACACCTGAGAATTGAGTCTAAGCCTGGGGCAATTCAATTGTCACCAGCTCCTTATACAGTGGACTAGGTGATATTAATTTTCCTGTTACAAGAATCTTAACACTGATTTTCTATTAAACTGCGTACAGTATATATGTTCATACAATAACATAGCTTGTAACAAAAAACACCACAAAGTTTTTAATAAAAATAAATGATCAACTAAAAAAAAATTATAAAACCCATCAGGCATAAAAGAAAAGAAAAAAGAATCCGCGTTTTGTTTTAGGAACACAATAAATCCTGTACTGTCAAAAAAGCCAGTTCTACACTAAACGTATACCACAATCAGTGCATTGAACTCGAAAGATGCTCTCACACCGCGTTATTAGCGA
Source organism: Luperina testacea (assembly GCA_927399505.1). Classification (NCBI taxonomy): domain Eukaryota; kingdom Metazoa; phylum Arthropoda; class Insecta; order Lepidoptera; family Noctuidae; genus Luperina; species Luperina testacea. The sequence continues at coordinate 5,961,455 of OV656763.1, read as the reverse complement.
AACGAGAATTAAAAATAAAAGAAGTGTAAAACCAGTCCACACGCCCACGCCAGCAGGTTGAGCCAGACCTTTATATCTAGAATTGCTTATTTATTACCTGCTTACTTAGCTGCATCGGAATCGTTTTGAATCGGTCTGCTTTTCAAGGTTCTATCGGGCACACCGTTGTTTTTAAGTTGATAAAAGATGCAATAGTCGTAACCGTTGTCAACGTGCGCTTGTGTCACTTTTGAATAATTTCTTCTTTTCTTTGTCTCTGGCACTTTTTTAAGTGGTAAAGCACCATTCTCGACAATTCTCATCGATATGGACGTAAATTCGATTCGACGCAGTCATTTCTACGTCGAACATAAATAAAATTAATTGTTTCGTTCTATATAAGAAAGAAATTCACGTTTGATACGATTATTTAAATTTTATGGGTTTAAGATTTCTACAATAAAACACTTTTTTTTACATTTAACCCCAACATCGTAAAATCAAGCGATCTTCATATTGTTTATTCAAATTATATATCAGTGCCCATATAAATTCATGAGATCTTTCTCAACGTCATATTTTTGCTTAATAACATCCTCAGTTTCACATCCTACCATTAAATAATTATCATTAAAGTGTACTTCATTTATCTAATAGTACTTATTAAATGAAACTTGATTTGAAAGCAAATTATTTAACTCGCCCACTTAATCCATAGGTGTAAGTTTTCCATGGGACGTAAGATGATCGAATATCCGGCCATTAAAATTTGAATAAAACCTTGAACTTCGAACATACGAATTCTGAATGAATAGTGTTAGGAAATGTCAAAATGTCTATGACATCAGTGCATAGAGATAAAAATCTTGTGCCGTAAACAATGATTTACAATCTGAATGCAAAAAAACTAAACATTAAGTTGATTTAGAGTTAGAATTTAATATTTTAATTCAAGTCTCTCGCTCCAAACAAAATGCAGCCGACCTATTCTGTAAAAATCTTACCGTGTAAACTTAGATGAAGTGAGCTGTCAATGGTGTTAATACTTAGCATCAGGTGGAATGACACTCACTCCAAGCTCACTTCACCTAAGTTGTCAAGGTGAGATTTTTACAGAATATACTGGCGAGTACAGGTAATTCACAATATACCGTTGTAAAGGTTACATTAAAACAAAAGATCGCTAAATTCTTAATAGGTTTAACAAGCTTTGGCAAAAGCTTCAAACTAATTGCTTATTCATTGTGCTTGGAAAGTTGGCAATAAACTTTCTAGTTTTAAATAGAGAAAGCGCTGTTCTGTAATGACTAAGTAGTGTCTTAATTTACCAGGTGGTATTGTCCAGAACTACGAAAATCAGAACGTATTGTGATTCATAAAACTGTATGCAGACTTGAATCAAGACCACAGTCAAGATGTTTTAATTGAATTTATTTATACCAACAAGATCAAATCTTAAAGAATTGCCCACACATACAAATCTTTGCACCTCTCCAAGAAAATTCGTTACAATCGCATAGATTTCCTTAAAAACCATTTACTCGGACCATCTTTTAGTCGCCGACCGAGGCATACCCTTACCATCCTCGACGACGCTACGACCCTTCCACAGGAGAGTAGTAAGGCCACCAGTACTCTCAGAAAGTAGAAGTCCCGACAGCCTTCCTTCCATCCTCGCTGTCGAGGACCGTCGCCTCGACTCATGCTCGAGCCAGCCCGCGCCGCTGAATAATTCCGATCCAGCCTGTTCCTTGCTGCCCTCTCCCAGCGACGCCCTAAGCCGAAGTCCGTACGCCACAGGGGGTGCCCTTAGCGTGTAGTCGCTTAGTTTTTAAGTTTTTTAAGCCCTGGCTGGAGACCTTAATTTATTAAGGCATCCACAGGCAAGCCCGGTTAAGCAGACGACAACCTCATAGGTTGAACTGCGACATGCCATTCATATAAAAAACCGTCTTTAAGTTTCCCCTACATGGTGATCTTTACGGAGTCCTGAACAACATAGAGTCGGATGTTATATTGATGGCATATGTGTCAACAACATTAGCTATGCAGATGACATGGTGCTGCTCAGTGCTTCAGTCTGTGGCCTGAGGAAACTGGTGAGTGTGTGTGAGAGGTACGCCAGTGCTCATGGCCTGTTGTATAATGTCAAAAAGAGTGTCGTGATGGTGTTTGGGGCTGGTGGGAAATGTCCTGAAACGGTGCCTCCAATAATGATAAATGGTGTACCGCTATCAAGAGTGCACTCTTTCAAGTATCTTGGGCATGTTTTGACCACTAGCCTTAAGGATGATGACGATATCGAGAGAGAGCGGAGGGCACTGTCGGTCAGAGCTAATATGATTGCCCGCAGGTTTAAGCGTGCTTCTACGGAGGTTAAAAAAACACTTTTTAGAGCTTTCTGTTCCTCATTCTACACCTGTAGCTTGTGGGTACATTTTACGCGGAGATCGTACAGTGCCCTTCGCGTGCAATACAATAATGCTTTCAGGGTGTTGATGGGGCTGCCTCGCTTCTGTAGCGCATCTGGGATGTTCGCGGAATTGCGTGTTGATTGCTTTTATGCATTAATGCGTAAAAGGTGTGCGTCCATGGTGCGCAGGGTGCGAGCCAGTTCCAACAGCATCCTGGGAGTTATTGCTGATAGACTGGACTGCTGTATTGTAAGTCGTTGCTCCAGTATCTCAGCTGGAGTGCGGAAGCAGTGATTGTCTTGTTGTGTTGTTTGTGTAATTGTATCACTAATATAGATGTAAGTTTATTCTATTGTTACTAACACTGTATGAGTCTCATAGTTACTTGAAAATAAAGAATTTAATAATAATAATAATAATAATAATAGAATATTATTCTCAGAACCACAAAATTGTGAATGAGTAAACGATTTTTGCATAGATTAATATTTATTATATCTTTGCTTGCTTGAACCCTTGCATCCCTTACTATATGTGACGTATAAATGTTGCATTACAAAAAGGTATAACTCATATTGTGTATTGTGGCGATAATGACCCCCTGCTGAGCGTCGCGGGGCCCCAAGTTATGGGCCCCAACCTGCTGGGAGCAAGCAATCTTACTATTAAGACGGGGCTAAGAACAGGTGCATAAAAGTAAGCTACTGAATATTTTGTGAGCCATGAAATATAATGTTAATAAGCTTTTATAATTAAATAACTAGTTAATTTTGTGTCCAAATACTGTGTGGCTCTTTTTAAAATGGCTTTCAAAAGTAAATCGTTGCTGAAGGTGAGGTTTCCGTTGATAGTGTTAAAGGTCATGATATTTTTTTAAAGAGAGCGGCTATTAACTACAGTATTTGAAACAAGGATTTCAATAATGAAGATACGGAATCGTTTGTAGAAGCTCTATTCAATAACAATGATAGAAATACACAAATAGATGTACAAAAACCATAGATGTGACAAAAACAAACTGAATTCGAAAATGACAAAACGACAACAGACAGCAATAACAACCAAATGCAGCGGTTCGATTACAATTCCAAAATGGTTGTACAATTAAATATATTATTGCACTAAGTGAATGTTAGTCAAGTTTATAAGAAACTAACAAGATTTGCCTGGGACAGGACTTCGCAATTTCTATTAACAATAATTTGCATGCGTGTCTATCAGCAGGTGTAATCGAAAGACTTGAGGATTTCGTAACATGGGATTAGCATTCCGGAATGTTTGATCCTTGGAGTAAGTATCGGTTAGATGTAGAGCGTGTAGGTACCAACTGAAGATAATGCTTGGAATGATTGGAATTGGAAGATTAGGCTTGGAATATAGATACTGCCCCCAGCATAAGGTGTAAGTTACTATGGAGTATGAACGTATAAAAACACAGCAACGAATTCTAACTAGTATTGCAACTGCAGAGATTAAAACAGAAGACGAACAAGCAGGGGATCGAGGAGGGTGGGGGGTGGAGGGGGGTTCAGGGGATCAGACCGGAATAACTCGCATTTTTTACTTCATTTCGTTCTCTCCAAATTGCAGCAATTTGGTACAAACGAGTAAGTGAAAACGCCCTAGGAGGATATATAATGACCTTATTGGTGATGTTCTTCAGTATGGTCAAGTGCGTAGTAATCGCAACCGAATTGCTTGTATGACCAGTTGTGTGAACGTAATCGAGGCAAAAGGAGTATGTAAGGGTCGTAGCAGTTGGCGTTCTGTAGTTTCTGCCTAACCCCATGGGAAGAAGGCGTGAGCTTATGTATATGTGTATGTATGCATGACAAAATACAGTAATAGTGAATGTGACAGTAAGTAATTAGAAAATGCAGCTAAAATACACACATGTTCACCGGTAAACCCAGAACCATAGATATAGATAGACCTAGATAATGCAAGTATCACGATCTGTATGAAAACTAAGCGTGCCATTTTTTTACTACCTTCCTATTATGACGCCACAATCACAAGCACTATTAATTAGTGATGGGAATATCAAATCGATTCAAATACGCCGCCGCGTGCGACACCCTTCTCGCCCTATCCCCGGGGCCTAGCGCCAGCGCTCACGCTCATCCAGCCAGCAGTACTACAGCTGAGCGCGATAGTGGCAGCTTACGATTTTTGTACGTAAGCTGAGCACGCGAAGTAATTGCTCTTGCGTTATCTAAGTGTATCTATATCTGTGGCAAGAACGCATTGCTAGATGCCTTGCCTTACTGAATTTTCGTGCAGTTTTCGTCAGTTGTTAAGGATAAATCAAACGATCCAAAACTTGCATCATTCAATCTAAAGTTCACCAATTTATTAATAGGCTCTTTAGTATCCTAGAGCCATATTAGATTGTGCCCAGATGGTGGTTGAGTGACAGACTGGTTGTAATCTGATAGGAAGCCATTACAAGGAGCAGGACTCAATACAATTGTGACTTATATGTGACCTTTACAGAACTATTGTTGTTTGCTAACTTGATTTGTAACAATGAGAGACTGTCAGAAATTAATGACGTTGAATAATGTCGTCCCAATTAAGGTATCTTGGCTTTATGTTGGTCACCTACGCTTATTATGGTAACTCTATGTTGGTATGTGATTAAAATGCAGCAGAGATTCATTATTACAATTGTTATAAAGTCACTGTCAATTATGGCCCCTAATGAAGACTAACAAAGAAAGGCCTTAAGAGACTATTACTATTAGCGAATAAGTCATTGACAGACAAGAGAGAATCATTTTGCAAGGACTTCCTCTCCTTGCAAAAGAAGCACTACGTTAACTCTCCGGACATAATAACCATAATATAGAAAATTATCCATCTAAAGCATACAAACTCCAACGAACTGCCTCATCAACCCTGACTAAACACCAATAATGAAACTCCGGAGCTAACTCTAAAAACTAAAACTATCAACAGAAGCGTCCAACCTGTGACACGAGATAATTCCCATGCCCGACCCGTGCATGTCCAGTATACGGCCCGATTATGCAAATGACACGATATCTGAGAGCTAACTGGATGTGACTAGACATAGGTAGTATGAATGCATAGGTCTACCGCATGTAAGGGTGCGTTTGTGTCAGGTACTGGAAATATATTTGATGGAGACTTCAAGGCTAATAGAGTAGAGGATGACCAAAGAAACTAGATGGACTGTGTGAATAATGATACGTTTATCGTTAGAAAGGGAGTGACTACCGAAATGATGATTAATAGAAGAAAAAGACATGTTGCGCCCACCCCAAATAAATTGGGATAAGGGCTGGAGAATGATGATTTGATGGAGGCTTCAGATAAGAGATTCAAAACAACAGTTACTGGTCAAAAATGATAAAGAGAAGCCATTGATTTGCAAAGAAGAAATCCAATGAAATACTAAATTTTTCGTCATTCAGCTTTGCTAGCCCGAAAACTAAAATGTCACGTCAAATCGAATCAAAAAGGATTGTACGCACACTACACTATACCAAACGCTTTGTGCTAGAAATTGTATTTTCTGCGCTCAACCTGGGCAACAAAATGGAACTGGATATTGTTGACAACTTGAAAGAGGCCTTTATAGTCTGATAGATTGAATGGACCAGCCTACCTTACTCAATCAATGTAAACGCGCCCTATGCTAATATGTTATACCTACATACCACGGGCTTAATCGGGAAATTATATATGAAATAGCCTGGTTCGTGGCTAGGGAGGTAATTGGCGCAGAAATGGACAAGTGATAGGCGAGTTAAGTGCGAACAAGCTAGCTGCTAATTGAATTTTTAATAAGCATCATAATTTCAAAGGGTTTAGGGCCTGGGAACATTATTTTGTAATACAGAAGTAGTAAAACTTGAACAGAATTATTAAACAAACTCGTATCTTTGTTAATTAAGTAAAAAAGCTTCTGTAAACATAATGGATGACGTGCCACATTGTACCTAACGGCTCGAAGAATTCACACAACATATTAATTTTATGTTACTACCTTAACATAATTATATTCAGTAGGTAATAGGTAATACGGGTTGGTGTCCGCAACTCCACGTCAATGCGCGTATTTTGCGTACGGTTTTAGGTAGTTTTTTCCATTCAGTAGGTAATTGCAATGTTTACGGTAGATGATAATCATACTGTTGTTTCCATATACAATGTAGGAAGCTCTTATAAAAATTGCTTAAGTTATCTCTACGATACCTAATCCATCGCCTTCCATTTATTTACTATCCAATCGTTTCAAGTGTCTAAAGTCCTTGTAGTAAATTTCATCTACAGTCGTAATGCATTTTGCAATTCTATAAAATACCACTACCGACTCAGTAGCTACACCATATAAACCTAATGCATCCAAAAATATCACTAATTTCTCTTAAATCTCCAAAGTTCTCTGTTAAACACGCTAATCAGACTAATTTATAGTCAAAATTTGGTCTCATACCAAGCTTGCTCGTATACATATGCCTAATACATGTGATGTTACTAAGGCTTGTAACAGCTGTCGGTAATTTGCGGCGACCACGGCTGTATGCTACGACCCACCCGCTACTACACGTATACTCAACGTGACGATATCCGTTATAACTACTCATAAAGAAGTAACTGTTGGTTGTTTAGACGAGGCGTTGAGAGTAATGGTGGCTCTTGTTGGACGACTTTAGTATCCAGAGTAATGGATAGAAGGTAAGTCATAGGTCACTGGTCTTATATTTCTTATGTAAAATATAAAGACCTGTCGTGTATTAGAACTACAAAATGTTGGAACAAATCTTCGTAGTATAATATCTCAGTCTTTATTAATATGTTTATTTAAAATCATGATTACAGGATTCAGTATATCTACGCAAATTGTCGTCATATCACATACAAAGTTACCACTCCACTGCTTTCCATTGCCATCATTATTCTTCATCCGTATTCCGCCATTAATATGAAAAACATATTTTATTTCAATAACTCCCAATTAAAATCCTGCATCTCGTAAGTGCTCATTTTAATACAAAATTCTCGTTCCACTGTGGTATTGAAATGGCTGGTCGCGTCGAGTGATTCGATAATACCAGTGTTACATGCAATAATGTTCTATTAAAAGGTTGTAATAATATAATGTAGCTGGCAACATCGACATGAGTGTTGCCACTTCTGATAATAATTCTGGTTTTAACGTCCTGTTTGTGTTGGTGAGCGAAATAGTTCAATAGAATCTAGTGCATTTTCTCTCAGATTAGTCAGGCACTGCTCTCAAGAGAGCAATGCCTGACTAATCTCTCTCGGTTCACTTTAGAATCTAGAGTGAACTGAGAGAGAAAGAGAGATTAGTCAATAAAAGAGGGCGAATCACTCAAGTTTACATCCAAAATCTCGAATCCAAAAAACAACACATTCAATTTCAAAGAAAAGGCAAATAGCATAGGATTCAAAAGCCCCAGAGTAACCATTCATATTATAAGTGTGTCATCTCACAGAATCTTTTCACATAACCCTTTCGGCATTAAAGTCTGGCGGCTGTCGCCTGTGATTGGTTAATTCGATCGTTATGGTGTAACGCGCGCCCGGCCGGCATACACACCGCCCGATTATGCAAATTGTCCGATAACCGAGACTCCAGTCTTAACTAGAGCCTCCATGACGGCTGAGACAGGTGCAGAAAAATTACCTAGACTGTTAATTGGACTGTTAATTTTTAATTGGTTGTTCAAATCCTGTTGCTCATTAGAGCAAAGTTTAATTTACATGAACTTATTAAGAGGAATGTTTTCTGCATTAACCTTCCCTAGTACATATCTGATATCGGCTTTGCTCCTCCAACTTGTGTCCATTTAATTCTCAAAGTTTCTTATCTTGACGAAGAATCGTCTACATAATAAACATTATAAAGATAACCAGTATCCTTCCAATGTCGTCTAAAACTTGTTTTCACTGTCAAGGTATCCGAGAAACCATCAAAATAATCACTTCGCACATCTAAAAATAACCTCCAAAGATTTGCATCTCCCAGATAATCCTCAGACTTCAGGATCATATCTACAGTATCGCTAAGCACCTCGACGACTCTACACAGCGCAGTCTCATCGTATCGGGGACCTTACAATTCGCACTTTGCATTGAAAGCCCTGGCTTGTAGTTAAAGCCTGTAGCAGGATTAGGGCATTATAAATAGCAGTAACAATAGCATTAACTTCGCCAGCCTCCGTGTTACGCCTAACCATATTGTATATTAAAGAGATAAAAGACTTGGTTTGTAGTCATCGATTGGTTAGAGTGGATTGTTTTATGAAGAATCGTGTCTGTGGAATGCTTGTTTATGATTGTATGGAGGAAGATGAAATGATTATTCGACAGGGACAAACTAAATAATGAGAGGTATAGCAGGCAATGGAAAACTAAATAAGCATAATTAGAGAAACGTCTCGAAATTTCTATTTGCCACATTTTTGAGAGTTGTGTTTCGTCGTTGCGCGTGCAAAAGTCGCTATGTGTTATTTAGTTATTTTCGGTTCTTTATGCAGTTTTAATCGTTATTTCAATACATACATACATACATACTGTAAAAACAGCTATGTGATAAGTGCAATATTTAAAGAGTTACGGAATGTAGCTATGTGCATCGAAAGTTCCGTATAAACACGCTAAGTATTATAATTCATATAGCTCAAATACGTTTACTAAAAACATCCACTTTTGCACGAGCAACGGCGGTTTGTTTTATGGAATGCGAAGTATAATCCGCAGCATAATTCCCTAGCAGTCTGCCATTTGGAGTCAAAATCCGGGCCATCTCTTACACTCAAAACCATAAATTCCTCCTACCAATAAAGTCAAACAAAAACATTCCTCGTTTGATCAGTAAAACAACATCGATGACCGTATGCTAATGAGGTTCTATTGAGCTCCAAATGATAACATAATTATGCGGCACGTCTGTTTGAATGCGACGCATCCACCTGACTGCCGACTATTCAAGTGACTGGACGTCGGAGAGGAAACGGTGCAAGGAGAACATGGTAGCGGGAATAGGAAGCACTGCTTTTGGGTTAAAAAAAGGAATTGACTGCTTTTGGGATATGGCTTTTAAGTTTTCAAAAAGGAATTCAGGTTGCATTTGTAGGAAGGTTGGTTTGAGGGCATGATTTTTTGTGTATGTATAAAAAATCAAAGACAGCTTCATTGACATGCATTTTTGATCTTTGGTTGAACTTTGATGAGGATTTCCCTGGCATTTGCACCGTCTTTCCGGACGGCATGAGGAATATCCAGTACTTCGAAGGCAATAGAAGGATACTTCATACTATTCAAGGTAGAATAGAATACTCTTTACCTGGTATCTCCTTTTTTGTGCTTGTTCATTTAGCGAGGACAAATCAAGATCTGTTAAACCTGAAAACAAAAAAAAATACCCCCTTTTTCTACCTCCACCACTTTTTCCTTATCTTTCTCTTTCTCTTTGTGCATTTGCTTGTTCATTTAGCGACAAATCAAGATTTGTTCAACCAGAAAAGAAAAAAATTATAAGAAGGACTTTGACCCCTTTCCCTAATATCTTCGAACTTGGGCCATCAGGGGAGATTTCAACGATTCCACGCTGGACAATGGAGGACAAACATTGAGCAATGTGTCACTTGTCAGTTCGTCACTCACAACCGGGAACTGAACGCTAAATTGTAATTCTAAACATACTCGCTTGATCTCACAAAGTGGAATATCTTGGAATGTTACGACCAATAGGAATAACTGTATTTTTACATCGATTAGTTTTAATGTTTTTCAAATAGGGCTTGTTTGAATTGACGAGATTTGTTTAAGAATAGGTAGGACCTCTTGGAAAATCTTGCTGTTAGCTATAATATTTTTCTAGGTATGAAAAGCAATCGAGTTTGACACTTAGATTAGGTAAAAAAACTAGTATTTAAGTAGCTACATGCGGGCATTTTTCTCTGGCGTTTCCTTAATCCTCGAAACTGAACTCAACAGAAAAGCTTAACTAATAATATGCTTCGTGATGGATTTGCGAATTTATTTTTCTGAAAAAATATTTATTCAACAGTCCACTTATCAGTGACAGACAATACTTTGTCCCGAACTTTCTTCCCACACGTTGAATGTCTTACGCATATAAATCTAAGCTGCACCGCTTTCACAGAGCATTACTCTTCATAACTTTGAGAGTTATAACAAAAGCGATACAGTTCCACGTGACGTTCCCACAATGTTAGGTCTAGGCTATGAAGTAAGCGGTGAAGAAATTTCTGTTATGAGTAAAGATGTTATGAAAATAAATTATAATTTAGTTGTGTTTAAATTATCTTGTGTTTTCATTGTGATTCAAAATTCCTGAAATAAACAAGTTATACCGAAAACAATAATAAATATAGGAATATTGAATTTTTCTCATTATTCCTTAAGAACCGAAAATAGACACTGAAAAAATAATTGCGGACGCCACTTGGTCCAATCAATATTATGCACTCTCATTGTATCAACGTTCGAAGGATAACCGCCTGTCATAACAATCCGATTACAACGCTGTTTTTTACACAGTTTTTATTGCCGCATTCCATCATTAAAACCGACAAATAAACAAATAAAACCGCTTCAAAGTTAACCTGAACATTAATTAAATATTTTGGCACATTCCGAAACTGTTATCACGTTCCGCTAAGCCACTAACTCGGCATCAAAGTCTCCGCCTAAGATTCCCCGCCGGTTTAGGACCCCATCCTCGTTCTGGTGTAATCCACGGTGTTAGCTATTTGAAACCACACTAATCTGTTCAACAGATTATTCAGTTACACCATACATTAATTATGTCAAATGTTTAACCAGTAATGGGGTTGAGTTCTGCGGTTTTTGGATCTTTTGAAGCTCCACAACCCACTGAACCTGAGGTTAATTATGACTCAAGCTTAAACCCCGTTTTCTGATGCAGTTTGTTAAACGAATGTAGGTGGAATCGAATTTGCATCAGAATTTAAAATTCGTATAATTGACTTGATTTCTTGGGCAAAAAGTAGTGAAATAATCCCGGAAGATAAAGATACAACGAAGTTTAGTTTACCTTATATTAATTTCATGTCGCTCATTACGCCCACATTTGGCAAATTGTAGTACCTACAGACGCCAGAACATCAAGCTACTACAATCTGTCAAATTTCTTTAATAAATTTTCAACTTTATCGCTAAAGCATAAGGTTCAAAGTTTATTGGGAAAATTTGACAGTTTCGGCTAGCTTGATGTGCTGACGTCTGTACCTATTGCCAATTCCTATAATTTACGGACCGTCATTGGTTAAAATTAAGACTCTTGTATCTTTACCAATAATGAAGCAAAGACCTCTAATAACTTTGCATAGCTTACGAATCTATTTATATGCCCATTTTGGCAATAAAAATGTTACCATTTGGTAAGCGAAACGATTCGCTTTTGTTTATAGAAACTGAGTGTTAATCGGTTGAAATAAGGACGAGTTATCGCCGTCAAAATATCTGTGAAGTGGTCAATAGTGTTAATCTCCAGCATCAGGTGGAATGACGGCTCTCTACAAGTTCAGTTCACTTAAGTTTTCACCGTGCGATTTTTACAGAATAAAGGCTCCTTCTAAAGGCGCGACACGCGATAAAATCGCGCGCAACACAAAGGCACCGCAAGTCGTGCAACGAGCGGTGCCTTTGTATCGCACGCGATTATATCGCGTGTCGCGCCTGTTTGTAGGAGCCTTAAATCGGCAGGTGTATATTTAGCCTGAATAAATTTATTCAAACAAAACAATGTCGCCGTCATACCATACCAGGCATTACATGCAACCATTTACAGAAAATCAAATCAAACCGTACCGTCAAACGCTGCGCGCACGCATACATAATTCAGATGACGTCGCAACTAGTCCCTTATAATTACAACGTCGAATGTATTACGGAGAGCAATTTAATGGGCTACAGGACCTAAACATAAAATACGCAAGATTTAGAAACAATAAAAGTATATGGTCGACTACAGTAAACAAAATCAGAAAATAAATGATATTCTTTAGGATATATGCTAGATAGATAGTGTGTTGAAAACATAATACAATGCCATCAAAAACCTTTTTTTTTTTTTGTGAGTCTATTTTGTGTCCCAATGCTGGGCAAATGCCTCCCCTTTTTTCTTCCAAACCTCCATCAAAAACATAACTTGTAAAAAAAACCAAGTCTCGCAACTTAGTTCTTCTACCGTAAAATGTTGTGAGATCTATGTAATACCAAGTCGGTTAATTTATTCAGTCCCTACTTAAGGGACCTTCTGTCTTAAGTTATTACGTAATTAGCTAACCTAACAATACCTTATAGTGACCATATCAATATTAAAAATCTTTTAAATTTTATATAAATAGATTGACTTGGCAATCGCACTAAACAATCTAATTTAATTATAATATGTATTGCTTGTGAGATACGAGTACATTGTGTTTTCATGCGATGACCGATGGTGACGATTGTTAGAGATCGAAGCATTTGCCAGGCGGGGCTGGTAGCTCACCGTCCGATCAGGACCAGGCCCGTGCCGGACGACGCGTACGTGTTCCACGCGCGCCTCAGAGAGATGTCAGCATCAACGAAGGGGCCCGGTAGGACCGAAACTTGTCGGATCAGCGGGATTGTCCGAAAGGGTTACCGCTGACCCGGAACATAAAGGGCTAAGGAAGGAACACGGGTGGGTTTTAGTCAGTAAGAGTCTGACACTCCCTTCCGCTCCACCCAGAGCATTTAATGATTTCCCATCCTGAAAAAAAACTCACTTAAGTTATAAAATACTTAGGGCTGCTTTTACCAAAATCAGATAACTTTTATACGTGGAATAAAATTGACATCTGACAGTTTAATATGAAAACCTGTCAAAAATTCAAAATTTATTCTCAGTATAAGACTTATTTTATGTATAAAAGTTTGGTAGAATGCGACCTTAAGGAAATAAAACCACCAAATGTTGTTAATAAACATACAATATGAACAAACAAAAAACTTTATACGTATAGAGCTTCTTGCAGCCTCCAACAAATCAATCTCCATACAACGTTTATCAATTTCCGATGACAAATGATCCGGCTAATAAAATTAATCACGCTTGATCATAAAACAGCTTAATTCCCTTGCTGCAAATACTTTCTAAAACCAGATCGACGTCCAACTTATCATTGAAGTATTAATAACAAGTCTTATTAATCCAATTACAGTTAATTATAATAATTAGTTAGCAGCGGGTCAAAATAAATATTCATAAAATGTAAATTATTGCTGAACAGGCCGATATTGCGAATTGAAATTACGAAATTATTAAAAGGGAGTGAAAAAACGATAGGTGTCGTGGGACACCCGGAACGAAGTTCCATTGATCATCATTTCAGCCGAAAGACGTCCACTGCTGGACATAGGCCTACCCCTAGCACCACCACATCGACCGGTTTTGTGCTTCTCGCATCACGGGTTCATGTGGCTTACACAAGGTCGTCGGTCCACCTTGTGGGAGGCCTTCCACCGCTACGTCTTCAGGTACGCGGTCACCACTCCAGAAACTTTCGGCCCCATCGGCCATCTGTTCTGCGAGCAATGTGCCCTGCCCACTGCCACTTAAGTTTGGCAATTCTTCGGGCTATGTCGGTTACCTTTGTACATTTACTATAGTTGAATTGAAATAAAAGACCAGGAAAGGAGAAAAGCCTTCCAACGCTACGTTTTGCGGTACGCGGTCGCCCTCCAGAACCTTTCGGCCCTATCAGCCATCTGTTCTGCGAGCAATGTTCAAGTTATACTTTTCTCGATCTAGCCCTCATTCGCCAAATGTGAAAAATTAGAAAAATTACATATATTGTTTCATGTTATTTTTGCCATCAACACGCTAAGAAGAAGAATGAACTTGTTCCGAAAATTATCTGTTGCCGTTGTCAATTAGAAAGGAAAAAGTGACCTTATACTTATCGTGTTTGACTTGTAAAAGTTTATAGACGAAAAGGCTTATTAAAAGGACAGGTGATTTGGGCCAGAAATGTTGACCAACTCGTGCTTATGTATGTATGTCCTAAAACCTTCATTGTGGGAAAAAATATCTCTTACTGCTATTTTATGGATAGGCACGTTCTATTGATTCTCTCTTCAACGTTTACAAATTTACAGAAATGCTAAAATTTATAAGATTTGCAGACCAAAACACGTTTGGTTTTATAATGAAATAATTTTTTTCAGAAATTAAATCCATTTTGGTGTTAGTCAATCTTACAGCTATGGCATACATAGTTTTAATTGGTCAGAAATATTGCCAAACATTTGGCCTTTTCCAATCATTTTCGTCTACGTGCAAATGAGTTCGATTACTTTAAATACTAGTCTAGGTGAGTCCCCAAAACGAGTGGGCGAAATAGTCGTGAGAGCGATCCTTAGGCGCCCAACGGTTATCACTAGCATTCTCACCTTATTACACACTTAAACGCCTACGCAGTAAGGCCTATATTCGCTTATCACAAGACAAAAATTGTAATAGATTAGGTAAATAACCTCACTCGTTTATCCGCTCCATATCTGTATGACATCTATCTGATGTTTATTGGATGTAACATCCTTACATAGATTAACCAGCGTATCTTGAGCCGGCTAACGACCCCTTCGATTCGTAAAACTTGTAAAAGGCAGTTAAAATTATGAGGTTATTAGGGGTCTCGGTAAAGTTGCTGAGATTTACGTGTGGTCGTAATCTTTCATAAACATTATGACGTTTTATTGGTTTCTGCGGTTGTTATTTACTTTTATGTTATAAAACTGTAGGTGTCGTTTTTAATTTATGAGAGAATCAAATTACCTGAATGTAACAATGTATTCAGGGCTATGTTTTTGGTCATGTTCGGTATGAGTAATGGTTACCAAGAATGCTGCAGTATTTTGAAAACAAAAATCTTTAAATTTGACGCCGTAGCAGCGTAGTTTTGTTTCGAAGTTACTGCAATCACCAAAAAGGTCGGATAGGAGTGACACTGGCTAATGACAGTCACTCTACCAGAGCGTCGCATCGATGCATGGTTGCCTGGCGGCTGTCATCCGATGACATAAGAGGAAGCTGCTAAACCACTAATATGCTTACCACTTCTGGTAATGGTTATCTTGCGCCGTAAAAATAAAAAATTCATGATGAAATTCTAAGAGGAAACGCAATATTGTAAGGAATTTACTGCTTTTGGCATGACAATAGTACTTCGTAACAACAAAAATATATACATATTTCTGAGCGATAACACTTAAATTAATCTTAAACCGATCATAAAACCTTAACATAAAGACACTCTTTTCCAAATAACAATGAGTTAGCCAACTATACTCTTTTATGTAACTACAGAGTACTTACCCAAAACAAGCCTTTTCCAAGTGAGAGTCGGCTTCCAGTCTAACTGGATGCAACTGAATACCAGTACATGAAGCGACTGTCTATCTGACCTCCACAACCCAGTATATGGGTAGCTTACTCCTCGGTAAGACTGGTTGTCAGACTTGGACTCTTGATTACCCGTAACGATTGTCAAAGATCTACCAATGACAGCCGGGACCAACGGTTTTAAGATGCTTTCTGTGTCATGGAGGGATCTTGATATGTAACGGATGTTCACCCATCCACGAACCAGCCGAGGCAGGCGTAACTTAACCTTCGATCGACGATCGATCGTGCGACTGTTATTATTGAAGCGAACACGAGCCCCAAGAGACCCCCAGAGTGCGCAAATCAGCAGGTGAATTGGACACAGGTTTTTCTCTAAATACCACTAGTCCACTGATTCCTTTCACTCTGTGTCGCCCACGTGTCCAGCCGGCGCCTAGGTCCGTGGGTGCGACAATCCCTACGATATGCTATGAATGTCGAATCCTAGATAAAGCTCGGCTCGTAATTAAACTGGACAACGATAGTGATTTATAGTGTAAAGGTGCGCTCGTGATTTCGTGATGCGAACTTTGGAATATAGACGAGTTCTGCACTAAGTGTGTCGTCGGCTTTATTTATTGCTAATTTATCGGAACTTTACTGTGTCATTGCGCGTGCGATATTGTTAGGTACTCTGTTTTGAATGACGAACGAACTATTTTCTCATATTTACAAAATATTTTAAAACATTTTCAAAAAATAATTGTGGAGTTCTTGCCCATTCTTCTCCATATACTACCTTTTGGAAACAACTAGAATCAATTCTATTTTCTTGTAAATTTTGACGTTCAAAAGTGCCTTTTATGTACCTATTTAAAATAAATGATTGGACTTTTACTTTGACTTTGAATTTTCATGGATCTGACTATTATTTTGCTACTCAACAGCAAAGCAAGTAAAGCAACATCTCGATTTTCTGAATACAGATTATCTTTATCTATCATCAATTCAACCTCTTTCACTAGACAAAACACATCAATTTATCTTAAGTGTACACTTACAATATCTACATTAATCATAGATTTACTTTTGTTTGTTGTTCCCTCCAGTTCATAAAGTTATTTTCTCTTTGCATCTTTAATCTTTGCCCCAGTTTTTCTGAAACATATATTGAAATCATTTATTTAAAAAAGAATTGGGCCCACCGCGTCAAAAGAACCTAACATAAAACATTTTACTGTGTTTATATTTTGTGTCATAATTTACATAAAAATAAACTTTGAACAAACTAAAGGATAGATTTAAAATCATGTGTTTGAGAAATATGTTTAAATTATATTTGCATTTGGTTGTGTATATTTTGGAAATAGGTTTTATAGCCTGTCTCCAGTAGGTCATGGCTCTGGCAGGTCTTCGCCCACGTTACCACCGGCGCCCTGCCTAAGTCAAATATTCCTCTGATTTACACAAATCAACATAAACGCATATACCAGGCCATAAGACAACGGAACCTCGGTTTTGTGGGGCCACTTGCCCATTTTCGGTGTTAAGAAAAAGTACATTAGCGATTTTGAACGTTGAACCCAGATTTTTGTAATGACAAAGGTACACATAAACTTACGCGTTTTATATAAACATATTATGTACTTTCTCAATGTGGTGTTTAAAAGTCCAAACTCCATCCACATTTATAGATAAAAATCTGATCATACATAAAAAATTGCAAATTACAGCGCGAAAACCACTGAAAATCAATTACATTAATACACATTTCCCAATAAACAAAAATTTGAAGTAAGTTCTGACACAACACTTTCCTGAAAGCAACTGTCTACAAGATTTCAAAAATGGCCGTCCTAGCCAGCTTTTTACGAGCAATTAACTTTATTTTAGTGCATCGAAGCGTCTGCCTTTATACACCTTATTAGCTGCCAACCTCCTTGCCTCTCTGCCGGTTTTACTTCCAACTGCTTCCCTTAATATGGGCACTGATATATGAGCTATTGTAAAATGAAATCGTAAGTTACCGAACGCATATGGCGAACCTCTTACGTAAGTATGAGAAAACTAGAAAGCCATAATTTTATGTCTCAATTTAGGCGTTTATGGGCAGACTGGCTCTTCAGTTTCGTAGAAACTATTTAGATTTAACTGCCAGTACCTAATTGCTTCAATCAGTATTAGCTGAATCGAAATATAGAAACAAATCAAGTTGCACGATTTCTAAGATAAAGGGCAAATTCGTACCTTGGTATAATTATCCAAAACCATATTAAGCTTCTTCTTAGCCAATAGCATAAACTAATAGAAAACATTTATTGTCCAGGTAATACAGTAAGTAGGTTCACTGGTTAAAGGCTCCTACAAACAGGCGCGACACGCGATATAATCGCGCGCGACACAAAGGCACCGCTCATTGCGCGACTTGCGGTGCCTGTGTCGAGCGCGATTTTATCGCGTGTCGCGCCTGTTTGAAGGAGCCGTTAAACATCTGACACAATACCTTAAACAAGTTATGCCCATCTTTTTTTCGTCACGATCTTTAATCCAATATTTACCGCACATACTTCATTCCCACATATTTTCTTAATTGAAATTCCGCCAACCCCTTTAGGAAAAGTACGTGGAATTACATAAATTAACGCTTAATATTTAAGTCTCGTATGTAATTACCTAATTCTACTGAGTACGTGTTAGTATGATGTTAAGTTGGTACTGTTAGTTGTCAGTCAAGTAATCAACGGGCTGCTATCAGCTAATAGAGGCCGATTTATAAGCATGCCTCTCGAGGCAGTGAAGAGAGCCCGTATTACAACGCTAAATAGGCAAAGATTAGGAAAATGGTAGATGGGAAATTACTAGAAGAAAGAGAATAATTAAATAAAAGGCAGATTCTTATACTTAAAAGTAGGTACAGACGCCAGCATATGAAGCTACCCGAAACTGTAAAATTTTCCCAATCATATTTGAACCTTATGCTTTAGCGATAAAGTTGAATATCTATTAAAGAAACTTGACAGTTTGTAGTAGCTTGATGTGCTCCAGTCTGTACTTCACAATAGTTTAATATTGTTAGATTAAAAATTATCTATACATCTTTAATCTATACAAATAAATGAAATTGAAGCGTCTGTTTGTACTTTCAAAATATCAGCTTTTTACTAAATACATAATTATGAAAATATTCATCATCATCATCATCAGCCTATAATGTTCCCACTGGTGGGACACAGGCCTCCTCTCAGTGAGAGGGAGTGGGCCGTAATCCACCACGCGGGCCCAGTGCGGGTTGGTCCCGCGATGAAAATATTACTTAACAAAAAAACAATTTATAAATTTTTTGTTTGTCTGTTTGTTCCGGCTAATCTCCGAAACGGCTAGACCGACTTTGATGAAATTTGTTATTGCGATACTGGTAACTATGGGGCAGACTTTGGCTTCTTTTTATCGAAATTACTACAACGCGGGTCAAGCCGCGGGCGGAAGCTCCCCCAGATAAAATGGCAAAATAGGAGTTTTTGTAAAAAGCTATGAAAATTATGAAATGTTCACATACATATATGTATATATAGCCTTTATATTATTGCTTCAGTTGCTGAACCGGATTAAGGGATTAATACAAAAAAGTTGATCGGCATACCGTGACATTTAAATCGTTCTTTAAAGCTTCATTTATTGTTAAAAAATACCACTATCAGCGGATTATATCGTCCTTTAAAAATGCAAATGTATAATTAATTCGTGTTTAACCCGGGGAACAAGTGAGATTATGCATATTAAAGATTAATAGTATGTCATCAAAACGAGCCTTAATACATATTAATGTCCGATGTAATTAGCATACGATCGTTATTTGCAAAATTATTATGATTCGCATATAAAAAATATAATTTATTCAATAATTTGGTATTTTTGCAAATTCCTCTCGTATCTTAGAGATCTAATCTATGATCGAGTGCGAAGTCTGCGTGCGGCTCTTGCGCAAGCGCGTCTCAGTGGCGCCGTCTACCGTGATCTATTGGCGCCGGCAACCGCCCGCCTCATTATACTCTTATCGCCTCAATGCAAATCCGGCAACATTTTAATCTTAGAAAAGTCCGTTTTCGTGTAAATACTCCGCGTATTTTAAAGGCTCGGGCGGAGTGTGGGCGACCAGGATTGTGAAATTCTGTACGCTTTTTCCTTTGCGCGTGGGCAGCTAATTATATACGTCTGAATATAAATTTATGTTGGATAATATCGTCGAAATTAATGGTGTACTGTTTGTGTACTCTACCTTGATAAGGGGACGAAGTTCGTAGCGTAGCCGTAGATACGGTTACTTTGGTTCACTTTATTTTGTACGTTTACCACGTTTTGAGAACATTAAGATTTTTATCGTGCCCTTTATTAAATCTGTATTTCTTTTTTTTTTCAGGTAAGTCTGTACGAGACTTTTCTTGGAAGCTAGCAGGTAACAAACAGTCATATTTGAAGTGAGCGCTGCGAAAAACGGTGTTAATATTCAGCTTGCCACTACCACCCGCAGTTTCACAAACATCTAGGTTCTCTACAGGGTGTCAGATCTCGCGAGCATAAAATCTCTAAACAAATTCCAATCTGATTCCCCTGCCTAAAATCATATTAATAAATAAATAACAGTAACAGTAAAACTATATCTTCAGACTTCACGAGCGTATACAGGATTCAATTTAATAATTCAGACATAGGCAGGGGTACTTTGAAACCATAAAAGCAATTCTAAAACTCGTACTTGACTCGTAAAATCGGAACGGAACGAGGAAAAACGTTTACATGCCGTTCTGGGAACCGTACATGCGATCCAAAAGGTTAAATTAAGGAGAACGCGCATTGTGCGAGTGTAAAATCGGAAAAATGAGACGCTTGTAAAGTTACAGGGGAATGGTGACGACAGGGAAATGAGACAAATGTTAGGAGGTTACAGATATTTATGTTTGGAGGTTCCAACGATTTTAATGGTAAAAAAATATATACAATCGTAAGGACGTGCATATTACGTACTGCAGCGAGACCTTTGCGTTTACAACCTTCTTTTCTAATTAATATCTGGTCATCAATCTTCTTAAACAGATGTTTTCAATTGATGCATACATATAGGAAAAAATTCCGTTGCGGAAAAATAAAAATCAAGACCAGTCGATGTACCTACAACTACATGTTCATCGTCTAGAATCGTAAAGTGATTTTTCTGTTTACCTCTTGTTGCCTATTTGTAGGTTGTGAACTCGTTTGGTACTTCACGCCGAGGCCTCAAATGAACCACTACATTTAATTTGCACAGTTTTTATGGTAACCCGATGATTTCAAAAAGTAATTATATAACCCAATGTGTTAACCGTTAAAGGCTCCTTCAAACAGACACGACACGCGACACAAAGGCACCGCAAGTCGCGCAACGAACGGTGCCTTTGTGTCGCGCGCGATTATATCGCGTTTCGCGCCTGTTTGTAGGAGCGGGAGCCTTAATGATAACGGAAACTGTGGCTACTCTAAAAGATGTTTTAAGGCTCCTTCAAACAGGCGCGACACGACACGCGACACAAAGGCACCGCAAGTCGCGCAACGAGCGGTGCCTTTGTTTCGCGCGCGATTCGCGTCGCGCGTCGCGCCTGTTTGTAGGAGCCTTTATTCTTTTCTCTTTCACCAGTACAAGCCGTAAGCGTTCACCTTTAAAAAATATGATAATCCGCACAACGAACGTGTAGGTGTTCTCTAATAAGGGCCAAGCCGCCGCCTGATCATCAACCTCTTCGTATTTCATTCTCTCTTTTTGTATTTCATGCTGCATTTCATTTAGCACCTATAGCTTTTAAACTTTACTTTTACATTTACCTGGAAAAGTAATATTCGGAATCTGAACATATTCATTACTTTTTTCTGTTTTGTTAGCTAGATTGTTAAAGATCGCTGATCTCTATAATCTAAAAGATTTGACGATTTGAAATTTTGGAACGGCTGAACCGATTTTGATGAAATTAGGTACATGGGTAGACCATGACCTGTATTTAGGACATGGATATTAGTGAAACCGTGGGACGCAGCTAGTATTCTATAAATCACACAGTCGATATGAACTCAAAATCTATGACCAAATATGGTATTCCTACATTTCTAAACCAGACGATCCTATCTGACAGACTGTTTAGCATTAATCTACTATCAGACAATGGGCTGCTTCCTACTATCAATAACGATGTATGTGACGTCAGCCATGCATTAAGGCTTTGTTCGATCCTAAAGCACTCACTATTACTATAGGTAATGTTATGCGTACACGCAGATAGAAGTTAAATTCGCCATTTCTGAGAACCGTCCATAGTGCACTGCGTAGGCGGCGTGTGGGTACATAGGTTTTGTACTTTCAATATTTACGACGTTTTTACGCCTGTCAGATTAAGTTCTTGGAACATTTCCCGTGACTAATAATAGAATGTTCGTATTTTATGTCCAACTTGTGTAATTTGAACTAAACTAGGTGTTTAAAGTTCGCACTTTAGTGAAACTGATAGCGATCTATCCCTAAGGCTTTAGACATTAGTTAGATGAAACCCGAATAGGTCACTGGTCTTATAAATATTAACTTGGAACTTTTGTGTGTAATATAACGTGAATTTTGCTAAAACCCCTCAGGTAGCTGCGGTTTCAAAACTGTGCTAGCCTAAACTAAAGAATACGCGAATCTACACAAATAAAGGTTCCTTCAAACAGGCGCGACACGCGATAAAATCGCGCGCGACGCAAAAGCACCGCTAGTCGCGCAACGAGTGGTGCCTTACACCCGCACGTCGCGCCTGTTTGCAGGAGCCTTAAAACAAAGTCGGGTTGGTTACACCATTTATAACTCAAGATCTGCTGGACCGAAATTTTATGATCTTTATATTCATCATCATCATCATAGTCAGCCTATAATGTTCCCACTGCTGGGACACAGGCCTCCTCTCGGTGAGAGGGAGTGGGCCGTAATCCACCACGCGGGCCCGGTGCGGGTTGGCAGATGTCACATGTCTTCGAATCTTTATATTGATTTGTAGGATTTGTCTCCGCCCCGAATAGCAGAAAAACTATTAAAACATGTAGTCCAGTCAAATTAGTCCTCAAAATAGAGGTAAGGTTACAATAATTCCCATAGAGCTAAAAATTGGTATGAATGTTCAGAATACTATTATAAATGAATTGTGAAAAGTCCCCATCAATCCCCCTTGTGCAAATTTTTTTATTGATGGTGAAAGTTTGCAAAAATAGGTTTTTCGCGTTTTTCAGCTAAACGGTGAGTTTTACAGCAAAAATAGTTCAGACAAAAATTGTAGATCATCTGATTCTCTACAAAAAACGTATCCACACTTTTTTCATAATTATTGCCATTTCCGTGATATAGCGGTTGTAAGAATTGAAAAAAATATTTTATTCGTAATATGCACGTTAATGTACATACTTTTATATACATTTTTGAACCGTTATACGAGTAAACATATGAGTCCCTGTCTTTTTTTTTTTTTGTTTAGCCTGCGCTGTCCCACTCATGGGCAAAGGCCTCCCTCCACTCCTTCCATCTTTCGCGAGCCCGCGCGTCCTCCTTCCAGTTTTGAAGGAACCTATCCAGCTCGTCCCGCCATCTCCTACGTGGTCTGCCGCGACCCCGCCTCACTGTCTTATACATACAAAATACCAGACATCTGTAAAAATTCATGTGCAGTGTCGAAAAAATTAAACTCGAAAAAGTAGCATTGATACCGTGCACATGAATTTTTTTCTTACAACCGCTATATCACGGAAATGGCAATAATTATGAAAAAAAGTGTGGATACATTTTTTGTAGAGAATCGGATGATCTACAATTTTTGTCTGAACTATTTTTGCTGTAAAACTCACCGTTTAGCTGAAAAACGCGAAAAACCTATTTTTGCAAACTTTCACCATCAATAAAAAAAATTGCACAAGGGGGATTGATGGGGACTTTTCACAATTCATTTATAATAGTATTCTGAACATTCATACCAATTTTTAGCTCTATGGGAATTATTGTAACCTTCAAAGTCTTATTTGACTGGACTAATGGGCAAAATTCACGAAAAAAAATCTCGAGCGGTACAAAGTTCGCCGGGTCAGCTAGTTTTGAATAAAATTTGCAATTTCGGATCACAGCGTATCGTTCAATAGGTTTTTTACTTGCCCTTATGTACCGGCAATGTCATGTACACGGGGTGTCAGGGGGACATTGACGTGCAACCGGTACAACCAGTTATCATGGAGTCAGTAGGTACAGACGCCAGCACATCAAGTTACTACAATCTGTCAAATTTCTTTAATAGATTTACAATTTTATCACTAAAGCATAAGGTTCAAAGTTGATTGGGGAAATCCGACAGTTTCGGGTAGGTTGATGTGCTGGCGTCTGTACATGATTCTGAATTCCAGGGGCATGGGTTGAAATTGGTAGGTTATTAAAAAAAAAACTGCTGTTGCATACAGTTTGACCGCGTAGGTATTGATTGCACTTTTCTGTGAAACAGCTTGATAACCGACGAAAAATATCTGGTACGCTAGGTCTAAAATCATGTGCTGAATTCATGATTACAGTTTGAGCGTCGTCGGTGTTCCTGCCACCCTCTGACCCTGTACAGAACGTGAATATAATAATTCTAAAATTCCATATCTAAATTATTCCCAAATAAATATCGTCAGATACATAAACCTTCATTTAAATTTACATTCATTTCATTCCCCCGCGTCCGTCTAAATGTTACTTCATCGCGCCGAAATTTCAAATCCTTTTCAATCCAGCCCCGATACACAACAAATACTCCTGTCCCGCTTATAATACGTATGTAAGAAGGAGAGGTGTGTATTTCAGAGGCCGCGGACCAATCCCCACGGAAAATCAACAAGAGAACGTAAACAGGGGTCCCACCATTCTTTTTCTCTGTATAAATTATTCAGGATCCTCCGACCGCTTGTTTGGACGACGATTTCATCAGCTGACTTACCCGCTTTGTATTCACGCTGTACATATAAAAAAGCTTTTTTTGGGGTTCCGTACCCAAAGGGTAAAAACGGGACCCTATTACTAAGGCTCCACTGTCCGTCAGACCGTCTGTTATCAGGCTGTATCTCATGAACCGTGTTAGCTAGACAGTTCAAATTTTCACAGATGATGTATTTTTGTTGCCGCTATAACGTATGGC
Organism: Luperina testacea; assembly: GCA_927399505.1. NCBI lineage: Eukaryota > Metazoa > Arthropoda > Insecta > Lepidoptera > Noctuidae > Luperina > Luperina testacea. The sequence goes on along the minus strand of OV656763.1, from coordinate 5,936,460 downwards.
GTTTTTGCCTTGTGGTACGGAACCCTTCGTGTGCGAGTCCGACTTGCACTTGGCCAATTTTATTTTTATATCACGCGGAAGCCGGCTGAATGATTTTTTTCTCGTTTTCAAATGGATAATTAAGGATTAACTTTCACGTCAGCTTTATTTTCTGCTCAAGTGCTTCTGTTAAGGGTTTGGGGTGTTGATTAGGTGCTTGGTTTAAGAGACTATACCATAATACCATAATTATCATTCACTAGCTTCTTTCTGCCCGCAACTTTGTCCGCGTGAAATTTCTTGTTCCCCGTCTGAAAAGCGCCGTCGCGATATTACTTCCTTCTTGATTAGCGTTCTTTCTGACTTGTTTTATTTTTGTTCGGTTCCTAAGGATCCTAGCGTGACGTTAATAAAGCATAAAGCCTTCCTCAAGAATGAAAAAAAATATTTTTTTTAATCCGACTGGTAGTTTCAGATATTAGCGCGTTAAAACAAAATAGTATAGATATCGCCGTTCCAGTGGGAATACATCTTAGCACAGGAATGAATACATTTAATTAAACTCCATCTACATCACTAAAATCTACTTCAATCAAGCCATCAAAAGGAACAAATCAGTTAAAGGCTCCTACAAATAGGCGCGACACGCGATTTAATCGCGCGCGACACAAAGGCACCGCTCGTTGCGCGACTTGCGGGGCCTCTATGTCGCATGTCGTTTCGCGCCTGTTTCAAGAAGCCTTAAAACTGAACATCCGTTCGTGTGTTTGCAAAAACACCTTTACCTGAGCCAACTTTCCCGCCAAATGAGAAATGTGTTCAGTGCTTCAAATAAATGTATGTCTCTTATCAACATTCACACGGTAAGCAAGCTGAATCAACGGGTTTTTATCCAAGTATGGTGATCGATGTTTAATGCTATCTTGGTATTTGCAAAAAATGCTGTTTGCCCTCTCGATAGAGTGCTGCTATTTATTTTACACTTTGACGGAATTCGTGTCGCTGTGTTTTTATTTAAGGTCAGCTTTCCGGTCTGATTTTAAATTATTTTCGGAACATTCGAAATAAATGTTCGGAAAAACAATTTGTATGTTGGTACTTTCTCATTCTTTTTTGTGAGTATACAATGATTTACTTAAAATAATATGTGGAGTAATACACTGACGACCAATATAAAAATGGGTTAGTACTGATTCCCCCCGTTCTTGTTTCCCTCCGATAGTTATATTACAATATCGTTTAATTAAGTTCTCGGTTCCCCCCGCAATTTAAAAATTAAGTACAATGCAGCGAGAAAGTACAATGTCACGATTTCGTCTAATAAAACAGGATTATAAAGTATGTAACTTTTCGGGTGGAAACAAGAACGGGGGAACCAGTACTAACCCATAAAAATGGCCCTACTTATAATTAAACCGAAACCACGCAATATTTTTTTTCTTTCATGAAACTAAAGCCTCCTACAAACAGGCGCGACACGCGATATAATCGCGCGCGACACAAAGGCACCGCTCGTTGCGCGACTTACGGTGCCTTTGTGTCGAGCCTTAACTTGCGTGGTTTAGCAGATACATACCTATTTAGATTTCTTTAGGCACTTTACAAGTGGTTCTTTAAATTGCTCGTCAGAGCATTTTAACTGTTTGTTAAACCGTAATAATCTTCGTCGGTAATAAAATAATAGTAAATACTCGAAACAATGCAATTAAATCAAATGACATACCTACTTTTGCAATATAAGCAACACACAGTCCCACTTTAATTTGTGTAGGTAATGCTTAGCTACATATTGCGCAGTCGTCACAATAATTAACAAGCAAACGTTGTTTATCACAATTTAATTAAAACGAACGAGTTGACGAACATAAACATCGCGATGTCAATGTGACCGTGTTCATTTAGACAGAAATTCACATTTAAAATCTTATTACTACGTTTGCGACCGAGAGAGATGCGTTCACAATCTCATTCCCTTGCTATCTCTCAAATTACAGAGGAACGCGAACGGTGCCATCACTTTGTGAATTATCCTTTCGGCAAATGAATTATTTAGTCAAATAAATTGGTGTTTCTAATAACGCTGAAGCATCTATTCCGCTTTATGAAGTGAAAATCTGAGAGATTGGAAAGTTTTTTAAGAGTGTCATTTCCCCTGGTCCGCCTTTTTTCAATTTAATTTTATTTGCGAAGAGGACATTCGGACAACTCTTCAAGAGAGTCTCTTGAATCTTCTTCTAATACAAGAACTCACAAAATTATCACTGACGACGACTGTAAAAGCGGTCCTTTTTCTTAGCCCACGTTATCACGTACCTACTTCATAATATCGCGACGGGATTTTATCGCGATTTTGAGCCGGCCGTCGAGAATCCAACAGAGCGCATCCCAGCGCGACAACCTCTCTCTCAACTCTTGCTTAAAATGAAAACATTTGAAGCTTAAATAAACTAAAAAAAAAAGTGAGCCGTCACGGGACGCCTGGCAGATGTGAAACATTGCGCATGGCGACGCGGCGCCACACAGTACACAAGACTGAGGCTGTATATATACACCATCATATAGCGTGGCGACGCGTCGCCACGGCATGCGTCGCCACGCCAGAAATTTGTTTTACGTGCGGCTATAGATGTTTCACATCAAAAAAGTGAGCCGTCACGCACGGGACGCCTGGCAGATATGAAACATCGACATCGCAGTCGATTGCGCATGGCGACGCGTCGCCACACAGTACACAAGACTGTGACTGTATATATACACCATCATATAGCGTGGCGACGCGTCGCCACGGCATGCGTCGCCACGCCAGAAATTTGTTTTACGTGCGGCTATAGATGTTTCACATCAAAAATCGATTTCTATTTCTGTAAAAGCCGTAAAATAGAAAATCTACAAATACATACTCACTTTTCGCTTTAAACCCTTGTCATCGAGTTTCCACAGTACCGCCACACAAGTGCAGGGCATTCAAAAGTTAATTTCGTCGAAATGGAAGTGGCGACTGTACGAAGGCTGGCTCGTGTAATTTTTCTTTCATTACATGTCGGAACGGGACTCCCTCTGTCCCGCAGTCCTCTGACTAAGTAATATTTCACGAAGCACTCTCCCTTTTCAACGCTTTTGTGCTCAGAGACAGTTACTATAAATAAGCTTTAATTTAAAGAAAACCTTTTCTTTTAATTGAGAACAATACCTCGCGTTATGATGCTTTTAAGGGGTTCCGTACCCAAACGATGCCAACGGGACCCTATTAAAGGCTCCAAGGTCCGTCCGTTCGTTTGTCACAGGTATTATAATTCAATTATGTATGATACACCATCTTTGAACAGAAATAGGTAGACAGTTGAACTTTACACAGAGTGTGTACTACTATGCCGCTATAGCAGCAAATAATAATAAAAAAGTATTTTTAACACCCTTGCTCGTAAAGCTGATGTAATTCCACCGGTTTTAAATATGTAAAGAGGGTCATAAAAAACGCGTGTGTTACCAAAGCAAATAGTTAAGTTATAGTCCATACAAATTCCATAACAGCATTATTTGCCATTTCAAATTTGGAACTGATCGCCGCCGCACGACTCCAGCTGTGACTCCAGCTAGTGAGCAGCGCGCTGTTGCTATTCAAATTTCGAACTAATCGCCGCGCGGCGCCAGTCAGTAGGCAGCGCTAGCGCGCTGTTAAAATGGCGGGAAAGCAACAGTGTGCATTCACAGATTGAGTTTATTTAAAATTAAAAAAAACAGTTTATTCGGTAATTTAAAGATTCCATCCAAAACAAAGCAAATATAAGTGCCAAAATAACTCAGACAATAAATTTGGAGCCACAAACGAAGAAGTTTTTGCCCTGAGCCGCGCCCCTCTTCTACTGATGATACTTTTTTATTTACAAACTAATGACGAATTACAATGCTCTTCTGCCGCCTTTCAAGAAGTTTCGTCGTCTCCAACATTTACCCTAACACAAAACAATGACATTATGAATAGTAATAATAATAATAAAAACATAATTAAAAAACCAACTACAACTACGTATCATTTTAACAATTGTAATTTCACTAACTGTTTCAATAATTAAAAATGAACAAAATATAAAATGTTTTTTTTCTGTTTCCTCGCAAATGTGTTAAAAAACGTCGTACGATATACGTGCGTATGGTTATAACATGCTCGGCTCAATTACGCCCTCGCCTTCGGCTCGGGCTGAAATTCCGCCTCGCATGTTATAACCATCTTTACGCACTAATATCGTAATGTACTATTCTTATAAATATGTAAGTATGTAGTGTTAAATATTGTAAGGTGGTACGGAACCCTTCGTGTGGGAGTCTGACTCGCACTTAACCGCTTTTTAAATCCCCAACCAGCAATCATTGTCTCTTATCTCAGTATTTAGTGTCACACGCTCATTTTCGCTTCGTGCGAATAGGAATACGAAACCCCTTTAACCGACTTCTTCGAATCTAGGAACAGAACAATGCAGTTCTAAGCATTAATAATTTATATTCTAGCTCTTATTTATTAGCAATGCATGCGTTGAATTAAGCATTGAGACCGTTTATGTTAAGGTGGGGAGCGGCATTGAGCTATGTTACGAGTACTACTCTAACAAATCGAATGAGTATGAATTGAAGTTCAGCAGGGTGATAGCGTAAAGGCTCCTTCAAACAGGCGCGACACGCGATAAAATCGCGCGCGACACAAAGGCACCGCAAGTCGCGTAACGAGCGGTGCCTTTGTGTCGCGCGCGATTCGCGTCGCGCGTCGCGCCTGTTTGTAGGAGCCTTAACACTTTAACAGTAGGAATGGATTTCGTTTTGACTGTTCAACAACAGCCTTATTTACGTTGTTGAGCAGACAAATTTTTCGATTATATGAAGCAATGGATTTGCAATATCTTTCAAAATGACCCAGATTGTGATTTAAAGTGTGTTACGCAATTAGGGTGCAGACCAAAGAATGAATGAAAAAGAAGTCAGTTAGCAGAAGTTGTTTTGTTTCTGTTTTCAAAAGCGGTCAAGAGTACACAAGAGTCGAACGTTTCAATTTAGCGCCGTCCACGTTTCGCTCACCGTATTGTTTCTCAAAAATTTAATTTCCGAACATAGCTCGGATTAGGTCGGCGTCGTGTTCCATACATACATGTTACGAGCTCCGATTGGCTGACAGCCAAGCGATCTGTCACGCCGATCCCTGTACGTAATGTCGCTATACGTTTTGCTAAATGACATGTTACGATTAGGATCTCATCAAGACGTTTAATTAATTCATTATATGTTAATCATTGACGATTGGTAGCGTCTTGTGTGGGCAGGATACGGAGACAGGGTAATTAATATTGAGTTATTAACAAGTTTAAATTGCATATGTATGTAAATTTTCTCATGAAAATAATTATTTACTGTAAGTATCCATCGTTCGGTTATTTCGCATGCATTTGACTTTGTGGTCAAGCTTTATCTCCTAAACGTTGATTTTTATAGCAACCTTTACTTAGTCGCCTCAATATATTTTTTAAATCCAATCTCGCTGAATATTTATAGTCACCACTACAAAATATAAACGCGATTTTATGAACTAAGTCAGCTTGTTTCTTGTTTATATTGCAGGATGTGAAATCGATTTCCACGTCAGTAGATATTTATCTTTTTATTTATGCAGTATGGAGAATTGTTGTCAAAGCACACTATAATTATCTCCATATATCTGATTGACAATAAAGTGTTTGGAACTAAAGGTCAGTTGCTGTTAGATTGTGATATTGACAACGATACTGTTCGGCTGTTCGTTTATAGATGTGTGAACGATGGACGATCTCGCGATTTGAATGAAAATTCCCAAATGGCCTCTTATCAAGATGAACTTTAACGCTGAGATTAGGATCTTATCCTCAATACGGTTGATGATAATAATGCCTCAGACGGCATATAGGGGTACGTGGCACGAGGGATGGGAGGATTTTGCCTTGTATTGGGACACTGGAGGCTAATCAAACTCTCCCATAAAAGAAACAAATGCGGTATCGAAGGAGGTAGGTTGCAGGTCTGGCGCATTCTAGCAGAAGCCCCTTTTATAATGCACTGAGTATAAGCCAGATGGAGATTATAATCGGCAGATGTTCAAACTGTCCAGGACGGAGCCTTTTCCCAAATATGTAGGGGTCGGCTTTTAGTCGAACCGGATGCAGCTGAATACCGTACTTGACATGGAGCGACTGTCTATCTGACCTCCACAACCCAATTACTGAGTAACAGAATACCCCTTGGTAAGACCAAGTCCGTCTTAGGACGGAAAATATCTATGACAATTTCCAATAAATTCAGTTAGTTTCTTATTATAAACAAGTATTTACCTGTGTCAACATCTTATCATCCTGCAACTTGTAAAGCTAAGGGAAACTAGTTATTGTTGTACGTAGGCGATAGCAGCCAGCTTTCTCTTGTTATGCGCTGTTGCCCAACGTAACCTGATGTATTGTATAAAATTTTTCACTTTTCTCGACTCAAACGGTAATGGCACATCACTATTGTGAAATGTATTGTTTCGAAATTCGAATCAAGAACAAGATATTTAAGTAGACATACTTTTTAAGTCTTTTATATTTCGAATTCAAAAGGGACTGGCTGGAAATCTCTTATAGTTTTAATTAGGTTAGATTCACAGTTTAGTTTGAATAAAAGTAGGTGTATGTACATGTATCTACCATGCTAGATATGATCAGATTCTGATGACATCATGGAACCCAGTTTTTTTTTCTAAAAACTAATAAAATTCCTCATTAATCTACTTTTCAAAGCCACAAGGACACGCGAACCCGATTATTTTATACCATCGTCCTACATAGTGTTCTATATTTCGTGCTAGTTTTGAAATAAATCGGTCGTTACGGCAATTAATTAAACCACGATACGTTAGCGGTGGGCCGAGCCGCAAAATGTTGCCATAAGCAAATAAGTTTCGAATATAATGTTACAGCTAAACGGTTTTACTACTTCCTGATCACGATAAGTTATGTTTTAAATAGATTGAACACACACATTTACTTAATCGGTATTAATTAGTGTTGTTATTTTTTCAAGCTGCAGTCTTCTCAGGATGCTATAACACAGCCTTAGTTATCTCAGGCTAAGTTATCAACAAGCGATCCTGCGCTATCAGTATCAAATCTGTTTGGTTCTTTCCTCAAAAGACATGCATCCAAAATTAAATAACAGGTAAAATATAAAATGTAATGGGAACACAAGAAAACATTAGACAACATCAGTATGTCTGGCCTTTAAAAATACTTTGACCTTATGTTTGTTTGCCATTTCTTCTCAGTGGTAGTCAAAAAGGAAATCTCGACTCCAACTTTTTTTTTTTTTTATTTGACGTGTAAAACTGATTCCGATATCCTGTTTACAGAATAATAATTTCATTTCAGATTTAAAACAATGTGTCTCTTATCTGACTTTGTCACATTGTACCTACATTATATTCTTCAGAAGCAAACCATATTAAGTTCAGATTAATTTAATTTGCGGAAGGTTGTAAATGGCAACTGTGAGCACTCATTTTACAGACGCCAGCACATCAAGCTACTATATAGAATCTGTCAAAATTTCTTTAATAGATTTTTCAACTTTTTCGCTAAAGGCTCCTCCAAACAGGCACGACACGCGATATAATCGCGCGCGACACAAAGGCACCGCTCGTTGCGCGACTTGCGGTGCCTTTGTGTCGCGTGTCGTGTCGCGCCTGTTTGAAGAAGCCTTAAAGCGTGAGGTTCAAAGTTGGGAAAATTTAACAGTTTCAGGTAGCTTGATGTGTTGGCGTCTGTACACCCATATTTCATCAGTTGTTTTGTTATTTAGGTAGATATTAAGAGACTGTAAGCTTTCTGAAGAACAAATAAACATTATCTCCGATTGCAGAGCAGTGGTGGGCCAGTGGTAACGGCCGCGACTTACGAGTTGTAAGGTCGGGGATTCGAACCCAAGCAGGGACTTTACTTTGTGTAAATTATTTCATCACCACTACTCTCAAAACGGTGAAGGATAAAATTAAAACAACACCCACTGACTAATTGTGGGGAAACCGGCATGTCCTAGAACCAAAAATTCGAAGACATGTGACATAGTACAGTCAGTTTCAGAGAAATAGTACCCCTCCAAGACTTAAAGATTATCGCCCGAGCACGCTCGGGCCCGCGTGTCACGTGAGCCTTGAGCAGCTCCCTCCCCCGGGCCCCGCCGCCGCACCCATCTCGTGCACCCACCGATCCGCCTCAAATATTATTTGCAATGTTTTTAATAATTTATATGGTATTTTATCGGCTTTCTTCTGGCCGAACCGTATAGATACCAAGAATAACTTACAAAAAGACACTGCGTGCGACTAAGATACGAACCCACATCGCGAGATCATCTAGACCGCGCCTTATACCACTAGGCTATTGGCTCAGTTAGCAATCTTAACGAAAATTCGAATAGCATTACTCCTTTTATCGAACAAGGTTATTAACGGTCTAATCTTCTAGATATTAAGGTTTAAATTTCAACTTCCGTCTTATATTTAATACTAGCACCTTACCGACTTGTTTTACAAAATGCAATACGCAACTCCTCTATTAACTAAAACATAAGGTTGAAATTAGCATAGATTTCTTGTTTGGTTGAATAGAATGTGTTGATTCCGATTGTTGCACTACCCTCATTTTACTTCAGAAACTTAACTGCTGTATGAACTGCGAGTTAAGGTTGAATTTAGTATACTATTCTTCGCCTTATTTACTAAACTGTGATTGAGGGTATTTTTACTTTTCAAATGGTTTCATTTTCGTGCCGATTCGCTTGTGTGTAATTATCTTGATCGTAATATTATCCAATTTATTAAGTTTTTGACCAGTTGATTCTATTAATCGATGGTATGGTTCGATTAACAACTTTATTAAAGGCTAAAATTGTAGTTCTGTGGGAAAAGGAACAAAACATAAAGAAAATAGCACGAGATATAAGCATAACGGTAAGATTTACGTTATTCTTACACATACCTATTTATTGTTGCAATCATGTTGCATTATTACTTACAAGTTGGATTTTTTTTATGTATTTCTAATATTATTATTTTCATTACAGAGAAAAACAGTTCGTAGATGGATACAAAGGAATCAAGCGACGGGTGATATGAAATGTGATCACCAAGGCCCTCGCCCGATTGCTTACACTAATGAATCGAAGCGACAACGTAATATGTATTGTGAAAGTTCACTCAGTGGCACCCTTCAAAACTACGCGTTCAAATGCTGACTTCAAGAAGTGTTAGACAGTGACGGCCATCCTATCCGTTATGAATAGGCAACTCAGCAGATTGACTGTGTAACTTATTTGATAAAAATGCATTGGAACATTTATATGAGCAAGTGTCAAGTGTTAATCATTCCCAATATCATTCCATTATCAGTGGGATCATTATCTCGTAGTCAATCAAAAATAAACAACCTTTATTATTATCAATCCAGTTCTTGTTTACAAGTAGTCTTGTAATGTGTTTACGATGCACCATCTGACCTCACATATTTTTCTAATGTTGTGTTAAATAAGGGTTATCAGAAAATGTGATAAAAGAGAAAGATGTATATTGCTATACTGTTATAGTTTAGCATGTTGGTTCTTCCTCTGTAATTCACAGTTTCTAGAAATATCTATAAACGAACCGTTATCTAAACCAAACTAGGGTATCTATTTTGTGTTTAGTTAATATTCTAAGTATAATAACCCCAATTTAACACAGATAGAAATCTGTATATTCAACCAGGAAGTGGATTCCATGAAGTCCTAGAAATGTAATTAAAGAAATAAATGAATATTGTTTCTGCAAAATGCTAAGCTTTTATTACAAACCTCCATTTGATTTTTTAATAATAATTAACGAAAAAAACAAAACTAACTACTAAAGAAACTAAAAAATAATAATAAAGGTAAATTAATAAAATAAAAAAAATCTTCTCAACCGCGGATTGAACTCGAGACCATCGTATTGTTAAGCCGCAGTGTTAACCACTAGACCAACATGCCACTTACGATACATTTCAAAAAACTTAAATAGGTTCGATGTCATTACCAAGGGGTAACGGTTTCTATGAAGCGTGCTGTACCAACCCGCACTGGACCCGCGTGATGGATTACGACCCACTCCATCTCACCGAGAGATGGAGTGGATCGTAATCCATCCTGTATCCCAGCAGTGGGAACATTATAGGCTCATTATGCATTATGCATGTTTTCGGAAGAATAAATAAATAAATACCTATTATCTCCAATTTCGTCACTTTCACTCCCAGTATCACAAAAGCATCTTATACTCATAGATTACTTGCTAATTATAATTAAAAACTCCTATCAGTAACCTTATTACGAAACTATTACCGTCTATCAGTAGGTACTGTCTCTGGTCTAATTAGACCTTATAAATCATATCGGGTATCTGACCTCGGCTGACCCCTGACGCCTCCGCGGTTTGAAACTAGCTTTGTAAACGGTTCCGTCTTTCTATTTCTCTTAATGTCATTTTGTAACAAAGGCCTTTGAAATTGATTAAGATTTGTAATTATTAATTATTCTGTTCTCCTGGAAATTAGCCAGGTCTCCTGAATAGAAAAATTGTTAATTATAAAAAAATGTCGATTAAAAACTGATGACAGTATTCTGGTACAGGTTTCAAAAGTAATTTAGTATGAACTTATACACCTGTGAAAATATTAAAATTAAAAAAAAAATGTGTCAAGTAATACACGACCATGCCGAAATGCGTCAAAAAATATTTATAAAAACATCATCTTCCTGCCTTTTTTTTTCTGGATGGGAAATCATCAAAAGACCCCTCCCGCTCTGGGTGGAGCGGAAGGGAGTTTCAGACTCTTACTAACTAAAACCCACACGTGTTCCTTCCTTAGCCCTTTATGTTCCGGGCCAGCGGTAACCCTTTCGGACAATCCCGCTGACCCGGCAGGCTTCCTGCCTTTATACCATGTATCATTCACTCCCTTCTCTTTCATATCATTCCTCATACAATCCATCGATCTTTTCTTCGGCTTTCCTCTCCCTCTCCATCCATCAACATGTTTCATCACTATTTTAGTCACATGCGTTTCGTCCCTTCTCATCACTTGCCCATACCAAGCCAAACGATTTCCTTTCTACTTTTCTGTCATTGGCGCCCTTTCAAACTTCCTCTTATATACTCATTTCTTACTTTATCCATACTCGTCGCTCTACACATCCATCTCAACATTCTCATCTCCGCTGTATGCAATCTTTTTTCATCTTTTTTCCATCCCAAAATATTTATAAAAACGCGGTGCTTAATTAAAATAGGTAAGTAATATAATTAAACGCAAAAATCAATCTGTTAGATTATATGTTACTGTACCGTTGCTATTTTAATTACTAATGTGCGAACAACGTGGGTGTCTTACAGACTTTAATAAATAATAATTATTATATTATCAGCAATACGGTACCTAACGCATAACTATCAGACATTTCTACGCCCATTGCCGTTACAAATGTGCCGACGTCAAACATTCATATTACAAATTGGTGTTGTGAACCGTAATTAAATTACACACTTTATTTAATAATAAATTATTAATATTGCCTACGCACGGTAGTCACTTTCATATTTATTACTCGTTTTAATATATAAAATTAACAATAAGGACTAATAAAATGTCGGATTATTTCGAAATAGTGATGCGCTTCTCGCACTGTTACGATTAAATGTGACGTTTAATTTAACTTGACCGGTAAATTAAAAACGGTTTCTTTTTGATAAAATTTAATTAAAGGATCTTTACTTACTATATTAGTAAGATGAGAGTGAGGGAAGAGAGAGTACACCTGTGACTGCGCGTACACTTATGTCCTATAATATCTCCCGCGCAGAAGGCTAGTCTCCGCTGAGATCGGTCGCCATAGCCGAAATTAAGTCTTATTTATTTTATTTTGTATTAGTAAGTGAAGAAAGTAATGTCTGTAACATACGCACGTTGTACCTATAGCAACACTTATTAATTAATCATAATATTCAATGTCGTGAACTCGTGATTGATTTATTAAAATAAGACATTAGATGCAATGGACGAGCACGTACCATCAATAAGTTTAAACGCACCAAAAGAAACACTGACATTACGTGCTCTGATTTCCTCTTTACCGTGCCTAATAAACATGTCACCTGGCGTATATGAATCACCTCTAACAGTTGGAGAAAGTAGGGTGACGTTAAATGTCAGTTACTCTAAAATAGGAATAAAAACAAACTACTGTATGGTTACAATATATCTTTTCAGCCATAAAAATCTTAAAAGGAAGCGCGAATAAATCAAACAGACCACGAATTCATAAATTTTTATGTCTCTATCAGCCCATGTGGGGGAAAGTATCCATTTTTGAATTTTTTTAGTCGCTACGACAAACGGCATCTGTCGCCAATTAGAGCAGAATCAATTTAATAGTTCCATATTTAGTTTATGATGTCGTAAATTTTAAAATGCCTCATATACAATACATAGAAAGTAAAATGTACAATGAAGAAAAATATTGCCTAGATTAATATAAAATGACAATTCTATTTATGTAATCTAAGAAGAATCGAATCGATTAATAAGATTTGAAATTTATTAAAAAAAATATTGAAAAACGTTAAGACATTTAATGGTTTTTATAACGTAGAGTGAAAAATTACGTGGCAACCGTTACTGCTATATTAAAACAGCTTCAAATTAATCTAAGTTAGGTTAATGAGGCCTTTGGCCAGGAATGGGACAGCGTAGGCTAATAAAAAAAAAGAATAATGAATATTGGTCATTTATATCACCCATTTAGTTCACTCCTAAACTTTGTAACAATTATTTGTTCTTAATTTGGAGCTCTAGATTTGGCCATAAATTATTCTGTTTTCAATAACATTGTACTCGTTTCTAAAATAACCGTTATTTCGGTAATTAGCGCGCCGCCTAATGAGTGTCGGTATTAAAGTATAATAATAATACGTTGGAAATTAAGAAACTTAAAACCTTACAACTCTTTACTAACATTTTCACAAGTTTCAGACAGTTCTTTGTTCCATTTTCTGAGAAAAGCCTCTGAAAAGAAATTGGAATGAAGCTCAAAATTAATTAACTGCTGTTACATTTTAATTAATTAAATGAAAAGTAAGTAGTTATTAAATTAATTACATAGTGTAGACTTAATTATAAACTTCTTGTTTGGAGTTCATAAGCTCCCATTCTCGCCGGATTAACGGCTAAATCATAAAAGATAATTAGCGTTACACGTCTTAATTAGTTTTTTAAAGCAAACAAATTCATTTTGATAAATAGAACAACTGGGCTTACCATGTCAACTTGTATAACAGTTTTTATTATAATCTTATTCGCGTCTCTATGACGTGTACTCAACATCATCATCATTTCACCCGAAAGACGTCCACTGCTGGACATAGGCCTCCCCCAAGCACCTTCACTTCGACCGGTTCTGTGCCTCTCGCATCCAACGGGACGCACCGGATCGGATCTCACCGCACGGGATCTCGCATGACGTGTACTACTTCTATGAAAGACGCAGGAAATATTTGACAGGGCAGCAAGCGGAATCACCAAAAAGGTCGGATGAGTGACACAGTGGCTGGTGACAATCACTCTAGCAGAGCGTCGCATCGATGGTTACGTGGCGGCTGTCTTGTGATGACAGATGACGTCAGAGAAGCCGCTGTCGTACCGCGTCCACGATGAACTACTATATTCTGGCACATTCCTGTTATATTGAAGCTAGTGAACTAATCACTAATACGATTACCACTTCTGGTAAAGGCTGTCCTGCGCCATTACCTATATTGTAATTGCAAGCTCGTTTGCACAGAAAAGTCTGAAATTCTTCTGTAAAAAAAAATACTTTATATTTATAGGCAGACAGTACAGCTAGTGAAGTAATGACTGAAAAGCAGCCGTGACATACGTACATACAACCGAAGGATCACTATAAACGTTCGGAGTAGACCTTTTAGGTGTTCAAAATGTATAATTTTTATCACTTAGCAACAAAACGATTGAACTCTCAGCGATCAGCGAGCACTAAGCAGCGATTCCACTCCTATAAAACTTTGAAAATCACAATCGTGACCGAATACTAAAATTTAATAAATGATGCTCACAGAACATGTTTCCCTATTCCATAGTTTTAATAGTACAAGGTGCAAGTTTCCTCACGTAAAACCGTATGATGTCGGTGGCACGGTTCGACCTCTGCCGTGGTGAATTACCATGGGGTCCCATACTGGCGTGCTAATGCCGTAATTTATACCCCATTGTCTACCACCACCATGTGACAGGAGACGTGACGAGAACACCCAAACCTTGCACGGTTTTAAACATTTCGTATGGAGTTTTAAGCGTTTTTTGATATGTTAAATGCATTGGCTTGGCTGTTTGTGGTGGTATGTGAATAGTGCAGTGGAGTTTCTAATTCGCAGAGGAACTTAATTTTTACTAGCTATGCCCCGCGGTTTCACTGGCAGAAATCTGGATTCCGTAGGAATATTGGGACAAAGAGTATTCTATGTCCTAATTCAGGTCGTGGTCTAGCCATGTGCCAAATTTCATTCTAATCCGTTCAGCTATTTTAGCGTGAAAGCATAACGAACAAACAATTAACGTAACGTAACGTTTAACGTATTTTCATTCTTTCTTTCAATTATTATTACAAAAAATCAAATCTTTTCTCTTTATAATGCTAGTTTAAAGACAAATTGTGGTAGTACCCGCGGTTGGTACAAGTTAGACGTAATTGCTTGGCTCAACTTTATACCCGGCTATTTAACATAAATACTAAAAAGTAAAAACTCTTTAATGATCTTTACTGTATAAGGTAGCCAATCAAACGCCATAAGTATTATTGTTTACTGCGCAATAATCCATAAAATTTATTGTGATTGTTATTTAATCGCATGGATCATTATGTAGATATAGCTGCGCCCCGGGGTTTCCCCCGCGCAAATGTAGATCCCGTAGGAATATCGGAATAAAAAATAGCCTATATGTTTATCCAGGGTGTCAGCCGCCTCCATACAAAATTTTATCAAAATTGGTCCAGCCGTTTGAGCGTGAAGAAGTACCAAACATATAAAAATACACACTCTCAAACTTTCGCCTTTATAATATTAGTGTGATGTCTACTTTCTTTCTTAACTTTTAATTTCTATAACAAGATCTTAATAATACAGATACAATGCAGTAAATTAAATCCAGTTAAAAGTAAAGGAAATCCTAAAAAAGTAATGGCGATATCACAATTTCATAATTCTTTAGTTCATTTAGTCGTCCATAAATATCGAAACATAAACTTAACTTGTTTTTTTTTAAATGAAACATAGAGTGAAGACTAGAGTAAAGACAACGCTAAAAGCGCGATCAAAATCTCAACGGTTATTTTAAAATTTAGTGTTGTAATAATTAGCCGTTATAGCGTTAACGAGTGTTGCGCTATTAACTATATTAACGTAGTCACAACAGTTTTAACGATTAAGGGAAGTCGTTCTAACAGGCGCTACAAGAAAGTTTTTATGACAACACTATTTATTTGACAAGTTTTTCCGCTTCTTTAGGACTTTGTTTTCGGCATTACGGTGACACTTTAAGTGTAAGTTTACAAGCTGACGTAAATATGAATCATTCGGAGAACTACCTAAATGGTGCTTTGATGTTGAGATAGTAAAAAATCCAAGGATTATAGCCGTCAACATCAAAAGTTTGTTCTACGGATTTGTTCATAAAGGAATTAAGTAGCAACTAAATTAAAATACCTCTACAAAATGGTTGATTAACGAATAACACGTGTATGTAACAGACTCCTAAATAAATCCTCACGGGATCAGGTATTCACTAAGGACACCAAACACGTTATCCCTTTTCTCCTACGCGGCTAAATCAAAACAGCTAATTTTCATTTTTCATTTCCGCCTCGCCTCGTAAAGACCGTCGTTGCATGTATAAGTATGGAGTTTTAATCTTGTACATGTTCGATGCCGAAAGGCGAAGCCGAAAGCCGAAAAGGAAATGCTACACACGATGTCATTACGTCACGGTTCCCGTTTTATGTGTACATATTCATAAGTTGACACTTCGTCTGCGGTAGGTAGGTTCCTATAATTGAGTTGGAATGAAAGGGATTTCCTTTGCCTCACCACTTAAGTGACGAAATCAAAAAGTAATGTGTTTGTATTGCACTATTCAGCATTGTTCTGAACAATGCTGTCGTTTTTAGTTGATGTTTCCTACATTCTACAAGTCTACAGTGTCATTTAGGATGTTGTTATGGAGGTAAATGAGTAACCATTATGTACGATGAAAATTGTTAATATGATAGGTGTATGTACAAATTGGATACTATGAAGGAAAAAATGTCTGAATAAGCATAAAAATATATTTTATTAGCCACAAAGTAATAACAAGATTTTTATACCGCCGAAAAATAAATAACACTCACAGTGATTTGAACGAAGCGATTGCCTTTCGAAACTATAGTGAAATCTAAACAAAATATTATAAGACGCAATAATATCACTAATGCTTCCTTATTTTCATAGCCTCTTCAAATATTATCGCTTGAATAATCAAACTGTCACAATAAAGTCTATTTATAAAGGTTTTAAGTCATTTGAAGTCTCGGCACATCACCGATGGAGGCGCTCCGTCATAAAATTCATTGTTGGCATTATTCATAAATAAATATGACGTTATTTTCTTATAAATTAGGTTTATTTTTGCTCGTTTCTTAGAATTTTAAACCATTCGAAATTATTCGGCCTGTTTTGCACAACACTACGTGTCAGTCATATTTACATAGTTAATTTAATTAAATCGATAAATTCTGTTTATGGCGTGTAGTTTAGCTACCGTAAAACTTAATGATGACCATAAACCTAAATTTATAATAATAATTAGGAATACTGCAATAAGTTTTAAGGGGCTTACAGGACCTAAACACAAAAAACGCAAGTTTTAGTAACACTAAAAGTATATGATCGACTACAGTAAACAAAATCAGAAAAATATATGATATTCTTCAGGATATATACTAGGTAGATAGTGTGTTGAAAACATAATACAACTAATTTGATACGATAGAAAAAAATCATGAATATAACCTCTAAAAACTTTCTTTTTACAATAAAAACTACACTAATATACGTACAATCATTCTGATTTTTTGTCAGATTATTCTACAAGCAACATGCTAAAATACTAGTGTTTAAATTTTTTAGTCCAAACAATAGATTTTTTGTAATTAAATAATAGCATCATATTTTGTAATAAATTACCAGCGTAGTGTCATCGCGCTTCTCTTTCTTTTCTATGCAGTCCGACAGTGACCGCGCTTTAGGTCATGTAAGCCCCTTAACTATGAACATCCTCATTTAATTTAAAATTTCACTAAAGGTTGTCAGATACGTTTCCATTTCGCAATTTCAAAATGTAATTTTAGAGCTATGAAATATTATAATTTTGAATTTAGAAAAACATGGCGTCTTTGACAATATGGATAATGAATGGTTATTAATATTCTTCGAATGGTGGCATTCGGGGATCGTGCCGTACGTTGGCATAAAGCTCACGACCAAATAAACACGATGACTTGAACGCCTTTTGTATGATAATGCAAACGGTCTTTTGATATTTTAAAATACTTATTTCGGTTTTTATTATTATTAAGGTTCATTTTCAAGGAGCGGCAAAGCAATTTACCTTTATAAAGGTACCTAAGCAAATATTTTATTTATAAGGTTTGATTACAGGTAGGGCTACCTGTTTTTGAATTCAGTTCATATATTGGTATTAACATTTTACAAAAGTTTTCATACAGCAATAAGCTGTTTAGTTTCCTCGCGTCAATGGACGATGTAAGCAAATATTATTGAACCCAAAGGCTTAGTGATTCTTGCAAACTTTTAGTTTGAGCAACAACTCAAACTAACTTCCTTACGTCTTCCACTTGAGCATGAGGTCAAACGCCTGGATGAACTGATTTCAAATAAACCTCCAGTACACGCGTTGCAAAACACGTACAATATTCGAACAGTCTACTTAATTTTAAATAAAGAACACATGAGTTGCCAATAATAAAGAGAATTTATGCCAGTGCCAGTATTGCTACAAGTAAAATATTGAATTACCACAGAGGTGAAATCCCTGTGACTCTGTTCCACGACATACTCGTAAAAGTCTAATCGATGCATTATTAAGACCTCGGGTAAACACTGGTCGTTTGCGGCCACTTGTGCGGTCGAAATTTGGCCTAACGACTCATAAATATCAAATTTGCAAGCAGGCGATGTAAAATATGCTACAGACGTTTACTGCAGCCAAAAATTTGCACTTAGTACAACCGTACGATATTACAAATTGCTACTTTTGCAATCGTAAACTGAACATAAACTTCATTTTTAATCAAATAAATAGCTACTAACTTCCGAGTTTGGCATAAAGCTCATCCCAAAAATTTTGCAAATCTTATAATTAGTGTTCTCTACCTAAATCAAAGTTTGTTGCTCCTAATTTTTCCATTGTCACAGAGCCACACCTTAAAACTGTATTTTTGTAACACGTTTGCATTTTATGCAAAAACATAAGTAACGCATTATGTGCGATGAATATTATCGTGCATATTGTGCACGCCGAGTGAGCACGTCTAAATTTCGGCGCGGCGCATAAATCCGAGACGCCCACCACACTACGGGTTGACAGGGCTGCCGACAGATGCAATCATAACGCAAAAATATGGAAGGAATATTATCACTGAAAGGCATGACAAGCTGAAACAATGGGATAGGCAATGACGAAACGGAAGAGTGTAGAAGAAAATATGTTGCCAATAATTTGATGCTCTTTCTTGTTTCATCCGTCTTATAATCAGATTTATGTTTATGCTTCGTAAACTACTACTTAAATACATACATACTTAATTATCTCCTGCTCTCGCTTCTAAAATTACTCGATCTCAATCGATTATCAATGTCAAACACTTTGGCATTAAAATTCATTTAACTTAAAGACCATAACAATTACATTGCAAAAACTCAAGAAGGACCACGATATAATGCAGAACCTGACTGAAAGTTCCAAGAAAACTTATAAAAAGTATAAAAACCAACTTAATAAAACACGCAAGCATCCCTGCTGCATCTCGCCGAATAGGGCTGCGCCAACTCGTTTATTTACGACGAGCCGATTACAAATTCTGCGTGTGGGTCGACGCGTGTGCTGCATCCCTGTTGCAATGATGCATAAAAGAATACGTGATGCTTTTGAGATGAGCCGATTTGTCGTCGTTTGCAGACAGTGTTGACGACACTGTTAGTCGTTAGGCTAAGTGTATAGTGGACAATTCTGCGAAATTGGTTTTATTTAAACTACGTTGGCGTTTTTGATTAGCCAGCCCTATTACTTTGATGGCTAATTGATGGAAAACTAGACATCTACACGCGCTAATGATTCGATTTAAAGGCTTTCCTGTGTTTGACGATTAAATTGTTAAGTACTGTACAGTTTAAGTTAAGATCCGAGTGAAGTCTGGTCGTAAATTTGTGACTTAGCCATCAATATCAGAGAACTGGCTAAATAGCGTATACAGGGTCTAATAAAGCTAGCGAAACCCAAACGTGATGGGAAACGATATAAAAAAAAAACAAAAGGATATGTTTTTTTTGTTTCAATTTCCCCTTTTAATGTTGTTACTTGAAGTATGTATTGAGAAAACCTGTTTTTATTTTGTTTTATCATGCTTAGATAACACCATTAAGTCTGTGAAGTTTGCACGAAAAATACTGCGGTCGATGAACCCACAAAAAACATCATGAAATATTTTTTTGTTTTGTTTTATCATGTTTAGATAGGTACCCATTACGTTTGCAGGAATTCTCTGGCTAATTTAATTTGACACTCTATAGTCTCATTTTTGCACATAACACACAATTCATTAGAAGCTCAGGCATATTCCATGTTCTATTCCAGCATTTCCAACCCTATCATTTGCGTCCAACTTTTCCTCATACGATCTCAAAAACACTCGAAATTCGCCCAAATTACATACAATCAGCATTCCTTTGAAATAACCCTTTCAATATCAAAAAAATAATACGAAAAGTTACAAGGAGTTCGGAGCCCCGGCCTCAGATGACAGCATGATATATTCCACGATATGATTTGTTACACAATGTAACATGTTACGTTTTGATTTGTTACACTTCCCAAGTAACATTTTAGGTTTTAGAAAGGTTTTGAAAAGGTTCTAGAACCTTTGAATGGAAATCTGTTCGTAAGTCTTAATAGACTTAATAACGTTATATTAAGCTTATATTAACCTAACCTCCTGAGTGCAAAAAGGGCCCAAGTTTTAGAACCTTTCTGAGAGCTACAGCAAAACCTATAGCTCAAATTCAAAACCTTTCAAACTACTTACACAGAACCCAAATATAACCTTCACAACCTTAATTTAACGTTAATATGACCTAACAAGGCAGCTTTTAAGTTCTAAATTAGTCATGGATTTAACTCAATGACAACTTAAAACCTTTTTGATGGACATGAATTAATGCCTTTCCAGGACTCTCAGGTTTTAAAATGTTTCTGTGTAAGATTTATTTTTACCAATCGTGGATTTAAATACTTATTTATAATGGCGCCATTCCCTGTCATTATACCAAGTTTCAAAATGGCTACATGTAAGTGTTATTATATTCATAAAAAATAATAAGTTGCTTGCTGAAGTCAAGAAAAATCAAAAAAATAGTGCGACTGGCACTTTATCGTGAAACTTTAGGATAATAGTGATGTATACGAGACGGGCCTTTCGTAAGTAAAAAATTTAGAAGATATTTTAATGAAATAAAAATTATAAAATTAGGTGGTTGGTAGTAAGTTGCATTAAAAATAAAACTTCTATTCATATAAAAATCATATATTTTAAATCACATAGCACACGTTACTTAATTTTGCCATGATGACTTAAAATATTGATTTTTGTTTAGATTTTTTTTAATTTCAGTAAAAAAATATGGCTGGCGTTAGGAAATTACTAGAAAGCATTAAAATTAACCTTTTCAGAACTGTAACAGCTAAAAGCTCTTAATGTTTGCCAAAATAAGAGCTACAGATCATCTCGCGGAGCTACTTAAAACTACAAGGCTGTTTTCGCAGCTTTAAGGTTATCGCCAGGAGTAGTTTAAGACTTGCGAGTCGCGAAAATTGCTTTTAAGTTTTGGTTGTAGGAGGACGTGCGTTCGACGGTTTGACAAGAGTGCTGAACAAACAGCTACAGGCTGCTCTTAAAGTAAGTTTCTTTTTCAATGATCTGTAAAAATAGTCAAAATCGAACAGCCGAACAGCCTAGTTTTAATCAATAACCCATGAAGACCCCATGTCAAGATGAGCCATACTTCTCCATCTTTCAAACTCAAACCATTTAATACAGGCACTTTTGAATTGTCAAAGAGTCGGTCATTTAGTCAGAAAGTTGGAAGCTATAGTTCCCCAATTCCAAAACATAGATCTCTATGGAGAAGAACGGGCAAGAAACTCCACGGACACTATTACAACATTCTGGGTACATTATTCTTGTTGCTAGAAGTGAGATCAATGTAAAAAAAAATACTTAAAAACAATTCAAAATATACCTACTTAAGATTAAAAATAAGCCCTGGCAGTTAGGTGATGACCACTCTTAACTGACGGCGCCCGTCACGACCATGACGCGTGGATCAGCACCATCCAGCTCAACCATTTTGTAGGGAACCGAATGATCTAAGGTCCTGGACACATCACCACGGTGCGGCGCCACCACTGTGAAATGGCACGACGTCGTGCCGCGACACACACGGTACACGCACACGGCGCACGGCAGCAACCATCGCGGCATCGTTTCAAACGTGTACTCAAACTTGCAGTTTTTGTCTAGATAATTCCGCGAAAAACATTTTCTTCTCCTGTTATTGCTAAGACGCCGAATGAAGAACCGGACGTGCCTCCACTAATGAAAAAGCAAGTCAACACCGTTATTATCAGCCATATTTTTTTGCACTAAACCGTCGCGCCGCCGCCCCGTGAGCCGGCGCGGCGCACCGTGCACGGCACAGTGGCGCGGTACGACATCGTGCCGTCCCACTCGTGGTGATGTGTCCAGGCCCAAGCACTTTGTCTATTTATAAGGGCTCTTACAGATCTGCGACCCGACGCGGACGGTAGTCGACAGCGATAGCTGACGGTCGCCGACCTGTAAGAGCCCTAAGTAGTCTTTACCAGTCACCACAATACATAACTTAATAAATAGCAAAAATCGGTTGTCTGTAAAGTCGGTTTACGGACGATAGTTTAACGTGACAACGTCATAACAAAACATTAATGAAATTGCCGAACGCGGAGGCCGATTCGGCAGCGTTAGACATCATCTGTCTCTCATCGCTCGTTCCGCGCTCTCGCTTGCACTTCAAGCCGCCATGGAACGCTACAACAACGCTACAGAGCAAGGCCGCGAGGTAACGCTACATGAGTCATGTTTTTTCGTGTGTGCAGCCAGCTTCATCGATTTATTAGACGTTGTCACGTCAAAAGAATAAAAACTTACCGATGTATTAATTATTCGTAAGAAATTTTTACGCACTTTACGTTTAAAACTTCCACTTCATTTTTTTGATAACACCCTGTATCGGTTCATCTTGCAATACAACGGAATGCTTTGAAGTCGCGGACACAACTAACAGTATTTGAGGATGCCTCTAAAGCTTTAAAATATTCTTGTAGGACTTTAAGCATGCCTTCAGCTCATAAAAATAGCTTATTGGTTTAGGTTTTCACCACGCAGTCCTAATTTGTTTACTCGGATAACTATAACACTGCCTATAAGTTTTAAGTAGGTTTTAGAAATTACTTATAAGCAATTTCAACATTCCATAACTTTATGGTTATATCAAAGTTAAAAATTAAACCTTTAGATCTCACTTTAGCATAATGCTAGCCTTTCCAGAACTTAATCAAGAGTCTACGACAACTATAAGTTCCTAGGACTATATGCTCTTGAAACACAAGTCAAAATAACGTTAATTTAAACTCTTGTCAGCGGCTCCAAGGTTGTAATAATAAACAATTAGTTTTAGGACTTATTAATCATTCTCAAGTACTTAATATGACTAGATAGCAAAGCATTAACCTTTTTACGACCCTTCGAAAACCTAAAGGCATTTTCTACAACCTAGGCCCGAATGAAATGTTACTTGGGTTGTAACAAACTGGATGTTTTTAACGAGTACGCGAAAAGAGATGTATGTTGCATAATGTTAGGGTTTAAAAGATCCTCTTGATGTGCTAAAGATGTATGGTCTGCATAACTGTCATTAATTGATGGGCTTTCATAATAAATGGATATAAAACAGCTTAATATGCAATGAAAACTGCACTGTAATTTAGTTAAATGGACAATTACTTAGAGAAAAAATTGTCCTCCGTTATTTTGAGGATGAGTGGAAATTAAATAAACTGTACTTTTAACACACGTGTAACCAAGTCCGTTAAATGGTAGGCTGTCTCGAACTGTCACTGCATAAGTTGAAATAATTCGCCTTAAATGTTAAACAGTCATGTTTTTTGAAGAAAGTGGTGACATATCACCCAAATCAATTACAACCTCAATTATGATTTCTGCCAATGTAAAATTATTTTTAAAAGGAAAATTACAAGGAGTAATTAAAATTACAATTTACTTTCTTTCACTTCAGTAATCGTTTTTTACTTCAGCGAAAGTGTCCTATTGACATTTTAAGAGGGTAAAATGAACCCCACACTAACAAGCGAGCTTACTTTGACGAAATATCGACATCTTAATCCAATTACGCACGAATTATAACAAGGTTAGACACAAACGCACGACACACACACATTTTATGCATGACAGCCCTAACTTAGGGTTAACACACTTCTAAGTCAGAAGGCATACTTTTGGAAGTTATTTTGAATTTGGAGAAGTGGTTTATTATTAATCTGTGCCTGGTTCGCGTCAGAGAAAACGGTTATCATTGACACATGACACCATTATTTTAAATTAGGTCTTCTGAAATGGTTTTTAATTGCCATTTAGTACAAAAACAAATAAAGACTGGTAAAAGGTGTATTTTAGGCTCCCAATGGGTCCAATCAACTCTGAAACATTCAAGGACACTTTGGTCCTTAAATATCCCAATCGGAAGATATTAATAGCAGCCCTAAAGTATCTGAAAGTCAATGGTGTGTAATGGGCACGGTCCAATCAATTAAGATACGGCCCCGTGTCGAGACAACGCCACCCGCACCGATGTAATCGCGGCTTTACGCCTCAATTACTTGCTGCAAGTGTGTACCCGCCTTTATGCGTTATGAATATTGCTCGACGAGTTTGCACGCGATGTCTGATTATGTTTTACTGTGTAAATCTAACCACTGGTTTAAAACCTGGTCGAATTCTTGATCAGTAAATCTGGTGTATCAACTCTCAAGTAACAACAACCAAGGCGCGTGGCCAGAATCGGAACTAATGCCGCCATCTTGATTTTTCAATAGAATTTCACAAATATACAAATGTTTACCAAGAGCGCCCTCTTGTCACAGAGGAAGCCTGTTTTCCAGCAGTGGAAAAATGTTTTTTTTTTTAGATTGTAATTATGTACTCTGCGGCGTCTGTAACTATGTATGTAGTTATGAACTTTATCGTGAACAATCTCACAAACTTATCTACTGTTCAAAAGTGACCAAAATAGCGTAAGAGTCAAATCGGGGTTACATTTAAACATGGCAACAACCTAGTTTTACAAAAGAAATACATAAGTACTTGTAAGAGGGTTAGGCATATTGAAGTCATAATCATAACAATAACTCGACCGTAATTGGTGATAATATTATTAAAACCATTTCAACTACACGTCTACACCATTCAATACATAAGATGATACAATACAGAAGAATAAGATGATTCAATACATGAGATGAATATACAAGATAATATTTTCAACATTGCGTGAAAATATCCTAACACACTGTTATAACCAGAGCTATAAAAGTTACACATTTTGAACAAAAATGGCTTTGAACCTACTTAAGGAGGCTCAAAGCCATAAACTGAACGCAATTACATACAATGTGGAAATTCTAAATAAAATGGGATCGAAAAACCCTTCAACGTGACTATAACAATTATTTTTTATGATGCATTACTTGTTTGCCGACGTACTGGATATACATACGGCTGTAACATGCGACCGCTGTCAAAGGAAGAAACGGAATAATAACGCTTAAATAATACGTGTAATTATTGTTGGCAACAAGCAGTCAAAGTAATGAGGGTTTTCGTGAAAATTTACGACACCAGTTGGCACCACTGTGACAAGAGGTCTACCAATATAAAATATATGATGACGTTCATCATTCGATTCATTCATTCGTTCATGATTCAGACAGATGCCTGGACCTGACGTGTCAGTGCTGCCACCTAGCGAACGTCATTTCAGAAAACCCTCATTATGTTACAAACAATCAGTTTGAATGTTTTCAATTGCCAAAAAAGCAGTCCTGTCACTGTCTAGTCGGCTCACTTTTGTGTTTAGAGTTGTGACTCTAATAACTGACAGTGCTTACTGAAGTGAGTTTCATTAATTTATCTAATGTGACCTCTCAAGCTCCGCTAATGAGACACAATTGATTTTCTATTGTATCGTATTACATAGGATTCGCGCAGTGATTGACGGGTTAAAAAGATAACAGTGTTACAATAATAATAATAAGTACAAGTATATAAAAAAGGGGGGAAATAATCAAACGGCATCAAAAGATTCGTCCGTATCACTGTCAACAGGAAAAGTACACAAAAAGCTGCCAGCATTGCCACGTTGTATGACAATTCTGTTTCTATAATGAGTCTTTACATATCCCGATTCATGTTTGTTATGATTTGTTGACCATAGACAACAAGAAAAGATGAATAAACTAATTTGTAGTTATTTAGGTTTATCGTAGAACAGGACCGTATTTTCAAATGTCGTGTACTTAAATCACTCCTACTCTAAATAAACGATTAAATGCTGCATAATGCTATCATTGCATTGTCATTTATAAATTATCTTCTTGATATTAACGAGGTGTATAAACCTCTAATGATAAGCTTACCAGCCAGATTAATTTCACTTTTGAAAATGTAGAGCTGGAAGACACGTAATCGATTTGAAATAATTTTTAGAACTAGCATCATGAAAAACTTCCATTATGGCGGCGCCATTTGTTTCTTTTCCAAATAAAGAAGTCAGTATCACCATGCACATGGTTATCTATATCTATGGTTCAGGTCATAGAAATATAAAAACTTCTTACTTATATCTATGGTTCAGCAGTTTACAGCACCTGAAATTTTTCTAAATTAATTTTTCTGAAAATTTCATACACATTTTTCTTCTAACAGCGTTCTATGAATAAAATCCTGTAACTGTCATATTTTTCTATGATATCACGCACCGATATAAACTACGACTTATAAGGGGAGTAACAGATGGACGAACATAACTAAATTGTAAGAATTTCCACTCGCCAGATTTATATTAACTCCTTTGAACTCTAGATATGAGACTAGGTTTTATTACATTTATTTTTGCTCCACTTCCTTGTCGGAAACCTTATAAGACTGCTTCTTTGTGAAAGGGAAGTAAGAACTTCTTTGAGGTTTTCGCAATCTCAGATGCTGTCTGTTTTCTTTTCAAAACTGGCTGAGATGAACCTACTTACTTAGTGTTTTATTAGCTTAAGCTACAATTTTCTAGAAAAGCGGTGGTCGTTACATACCGTCCGCAATTGACATAGTGATATAGTAGCATAATGTAACATTTACGCAATATATTTAGGCTAGTTGCGCCCCACGGTTTCACCTGCATAAGTTACGATCCCGTGGCAATATCGGGATAAAAAGTAGCCTATATGTTAATCCAGGATGTCAGCTACCTCCATACAAAATTTTATAAAAATCGGTCTAGCCGTTTCAACAAACATATAAACACAAACACACTCACAAACTTTCGCCTTTATGATATTAATGTGATTGTCTTTGGTCATCAAGCAATAGAGAAAATTGACAAACTTGAATTGGTTGAATACGAGGTTTTTGGCTACTTTGTATGCGTGTATTTTATGTATTTTTTTTGTAATATGCGTTTAGTTTGTGCAGAATAAACAAATTCTCTTTCTTTTTTTTCTGTCATTTTACTGACAAATGACGTCACTAATACGTTATTTTTTAAAGAAAGTTGGTGTGTTTTCTTAGAGAGTATTTGTTAACACCGTAAAGTCAAACCCTGCTGCCATCATTTTCACGACAGTCGTCACTGCGGCCGTTATGTGGCGGGCACCGTTCTTCTAGGAAACCGTATCTTTACCTAAAGTCTTGTTCGCTTAATTCTGGTTACGTTTTCCAACACCGCTTTGCCTCGCAGACGTAAAACAGCCGCAATAATTTTGTAACTAAACTAAACGATTACAAATGCTTTAATGTTAGTACTAAAACAGTAAATTATGTAAACATGGCAACAAAAGCAGACAAAATATAAAGGAACAATTAACTGCTAACAGTGTCAGTATTTAGGGTTATTACAAACTAAGTATATTTATTTGTATTGCTATACACAACTGCTCAATTATAGCAGGACCCGCAGTGTTTCAGTCACCGATTTCTATCATAATGACGATTTACACAACGGTGAAATAATTATAGCCTATAGCACTGCGGTGGATGGAGGGCTTTATTGGTTCTATTGCACGTTATCACGTCATTACTGAAGGCTAAATGATTCAATTATTTTTTTATTGATATAAAAAATAAAATATACTTTAGTGCATGTAGTTTATTTTATTGTTTTGGAATGTATAGGAAGTAGGTAGCAGTTCCTACATTTATGTTTCCTGTTAAAATAGCCTAATTTTTATGGACTTGTAAAATGCTGCAACTTGTTTTAGTTTTTCAATTCGACTTTGCATTTTATGTCTGTACAAATAAATAACATTGAAGTGTCTGTTTCTAATGTCAAAATAACTGTTTTACTAACGGCCAGTTTCTATAATTTTTGTCTGTGTCTGTTTGTTCCGGCTAATCTCCGAAAAGCCTGGACCGATTTTAATAAAATCTGGTATGGGGATACTTTGAACCCTGGGTAGGACATAGGCTTTTTATTGACATACCACTCAATAATATGACAACACCAGTGGCTGATTCATCACTGTTGATTCAACTCTTGTTTGCCACAGCAAAAATTTCAAGAATGTCAGCTGGTCAACAAGATTTGACACTCTTACTTTCCACTTTTCTAGTTAACTTTTTAGCTCCTTATTACCATGTTAAAACAAATGACAGTAGTCAGAACCAAAAAATCTGTCAGATACACTCAAATACGTAATTTCCGGCAGTTCTCTCGGCGAGTCCTAATGGTATGGCGCCTTGCGTAGTAAAGTTCCAATTATCGTTCATTTACATTTTAGTTCGTATTTGCCTTTCTTTAGCGAGTTGTAAACTATTATGGGTTTCGAAATTTTGAAGTATTAGTCAGAGCCGTAAAGGTCTGGTTGTACCTACAAAAAATGGGGCAACGAAGATATTTTGGGCCGGTTAATATGTGCCAGTCATATTGCGAACATAGACTTACATAAAACATTCCGAATTAAGAGTAGGCATTTTAATGAAAAGAGCCCTACCTATTTCATTTACCAAGTAACACTAACGAAAGAATACATTTGCTTAATATTGAAATAAAACCAAACGAAAACAAAATTTACGCGAATCTCAATCGATATTTACATGTAAATCTGTATCAACACCACACTAGGTGTCAGTAATTAATTCATTTACATATTGAACAGAGAGACGTTTTTCTACATACCCATATAAACTTGCAGAATCACTTTCTAGGTCTCACCTCTAGCTGTTTTGCGTAAACCAATATGGTATAATTGACTGATTCCAGTCAGTTCTTGAGTAACGTGTATCTCCCGAGTATGGATATAACATAATCAAGACAAGCTAATCGTTAGTGAGGAAAATGTCGGTTACATTCAAACTAGTGTACCAATAAGTCTTTCAGTTAGAAAACTTGAACTTCCAAATGTGTAGGAGAATGTGGAACGAAGTATACGATAGTAGGGTAATGTAAACTAAGCCCTGGAAACAGTGTCAGGGAAGTAAGACAAAAAGAAATGGTGCTATATGACTTTAAAGAGGCAATAAGGGAGACGCTCCGGGCGTCGGGAGCCGCGCGACGACTCCCGGCCACCGTAGGCGCGGGCCTGCGGGCGGAGAGTAATGGGTAGCTTACCGTCCGATCAGGGTCAGGCCCGTGCCGGACGGCGCCTACGTGTTCCACGCGCGCCCCAAAGAGATGTCAGCATCAAGTGAAGGGGCCTGTCAGGGCCGAAGCCTGCCGGGTCAGCGGGATTGTCCGAAAGGGCTACCGCTGGCCCGGAACATAATGGGCTAAGGAACACGGGTGGGTTTTAGTCAGTAAGGTTCTGACACTCCCTTCCGTTCCACCCAGAGCGGGAGGGGTCATTTGATGATTTCACACCCTCAAAAAAAAAAGGCAATATAATAATATACTTTATAAGAACGATATTAATATATAAGCATAACCAGCCTATAATGTTCCCACTGCTGGGACACAGGCCTCCTCTGTGAGAGGGAGTTGGCCATAAACCACCACGCGGGCCCAGTGCAGGTTGGCGGATGTCTTCGAATTTTTTGTTCTATGGTTTCCTCACAATGTTCTCCTTTACCGTTATGAGAGCAGTGGTAATGAAATAATTTACACAGAGTAAAGTGCCTGCTTGCGTATATAGAGGCATGAGGAACAGGGTATAAAGTTCACTCAACGATATTAATCGTTCAGAACGATACTACTTGCAATTAATTTCATCGTATACTCACTGCAAACAGAAGCAAAAGCAATAACTAAAGATTTATTTGAGAATCGTGTCCAACCGTCAATGTCTAATATTATAGCATACTAATAGTAAAACCATCATAATAAATCATAATATCTAAATAAACAAACATACACATGCATTTGCGGAACAAACACTAAAATAGAATTGTCATTCGAATAGCAAATCCTCGCTTTCTCTTTGTATAAACAAACCATGAATCATTGTAACGAAAACCCATTAGATTGAAAGATGCTAACTCGAGATTGAACTGCAAGTCGGAACTTAGATCAGTAGAACTACTTTATCAGAGAGATACGACGCCCACGAACGACGCGACGATACTGACGATAAATATTTTTTTTTTATAAATGGTATCTCGTAGTTGACCTTGAGAGGTCGTGACTACTTAACTGGACTATCCTGTGGTTGCATTAAGGCTCCTACAAACAGGCGCGACACGCGATATAATCGCGCGCGACACAAAGGCACCGCTCGTTACGCGACTTGCGGTGCCTTTGTGTCACGTGTCGTGTCGCGCCTGTTTGAAGGAGCCTTTAAGTAAACTCAGCCTCCAGCCAGGGGAACGATAAATCACTTATGCACTCGCGTTTTATATGCCCAGTGCCCTCCACCATTCGCAGCAGCTAAAGCTCAATACCTACACTTTTTTGCAATGTTCGTGAAGATTACGAACCTACGTTCACTAAAATATGATCTCATCACTCTCCTGTCCTTATCCCAATTTGTGTGTGTGTCCCAACATGTCTTTTTCTTCCATACTTCTATTTAGTCGTCACTTGGTAGTCACCCCATTTCTAACCATATCATCATTCACACAGTCCATCCATGGTTTCTTTGGTCTTCGCCTACTCTTATAGCCATCGACATCCATACTGAAAACTCTCCTCACGACATTTTCCTCATTTCTTCGTAACACATGCCCATACCATGACAGCCGATTTCCACACAACATTTCAGCTACCGGTACCGCTTTCAAACTTCCTCTTATGTACTCCATTATGATCTAAGGTACATAACTAGCTTTATCCTGAATTGCGGCAGTTTATTAGATTTAGTGAACGTCTTTTATATCTTCATATCCTAAGAGCTAACCGCTCGCCTAATATCGTTATCCAGTGTGGACACATTTACGACTTCTCCTAGGTAATACAGTTAGTAAAGAGTTATTAACACTGCTCTCAGGAAAGCCAGACTCTCTAAATGTGCTCAGAGTCCTCTATTGAATTACAGCTGTCGAACTACCGATGGTTAAGTTAAATATGTACTTCGTTTTATTACCAAAGCTTTAGAATCGGAAAAGCTCTATTCAAGACACCAGGTGTTGCCAATATAAACCGTTATAAATGACAATAAACCGTTGATCTATCGTATGATCACTTTTGTTTTCAAATAAAGGCACTTTGATATACAGCACCGACAAACAACTGACAGATCATAACATAATTCAAACCGTTTAATGGCGCGGCGGTGTAGACATAACTTATTTTTAATAAAGCATTCGATTAAATTCGTCCGACTGTCGGTGTCGATTGAGTGCAGAACTAATAAAATGGAGGCAGGCATCATAAATCGTTCTTCATATATCGGTTATCGAGTGGGTTGGCGCCAAGAGGTAACATACGCTCGCCATCTTTGTGAAAAATGCGCGCGAGCTGCCTGAACGCGCTAACAAGCTGGGCCCGCGGTGCGCCTGCGCACGACTCCGTGCAATGCACCCCGCCATATTGAAATACGGCGCCTATACAACAATTTATCAAAATTAATACGGTTCCCGTCGTATGTTTACTTTGGTGACATAGTTATTTCCTCAACACATTAGAAACCTGTTGTGTTGGCAAGACTAGCTCTATAAATAAATCTCCAATAACTAAATTAACACCTTAAGGTGTGAATAAATGGTAATGTTGTAACACCATTGACAGTAATTGCGTATAAGACATTTAGAGGCAGGACATTATTGAAGGCATTATAATGAAACCTAGCCGTCTGACGACAACTTAATCAGATTTCACATGCTTAAACATTAAGACGATTTAATAGGCAGGCATCGGCAGCTCAGGAAGGAGTTAATTCAACTTTAATCTACTAGATACTGCGCACATTATAGCAGACACATAAAAGCGCACTCTACTTGAATTAAAGGAATTTGAGCGTACTTAATGAAACAAATACACAAAATACAGAGAGTAATGAGTTTGTCATTTATCAATCTCAGATCCCACGATATAAAAAATCAAAGGAACATAAAGTAGAAAAAAATTGGTAGCCATCACCCACGCTCCAGATATACAAATGCCCTTGAGACGGCGACACCAATTTAAATGTACACATTCAACACTTCTTAATACCGAAGCTTATACATATAAGCGGGTCCAGCCGGCCAGTTCGTCCCACGTCGACTGAAACCTGTCCCTCTTTTATACCGGCTTGTGATAAAATTTCGCCGTAAATAGTTCAGATAGGGAGAGGAATGCCGATAGCAATCACGTGACACGTTTTATGGTCTCACCACATAAACGGACGATGGCATTCAATCTACGCTGGAAGAAGGAAGAATTCATCTTTTTGCACACGATTTCTTGTGACGGCATTGAAAAGTTTTAATCTTTAATTGAATCATGGATAAGGAAGTCGTGGGCGCATCTTTTTGGACCGTTACCGTATTTTCTTGGAATGAAGAAGTTGGAGCTTCAAGTGATAAATTGACAATTGTCTTAAACCTTAGTAGGAATTACAGTTATATGTATGTTCTCCACTTAAACTTTCACTTCAGCCAGTAAAACAAACACAGTCTCACTTTACTGTCACGTAATCAAATCCCCCGGACCACCCAACCTCCTAAAACTGACGACAAAAACAATAATATCGCATGTACCGAATATTGTTAGATATTACCGGTGTAGATAGTGGTATCATTAATAATGGCCATGTCAACGGCACGGCCAGTCGATAACATTTGTTAACATCGCCCAATACCGCGCCACAATACGGCTAACATCGCCCGCTGGACGTTAAAATGTGCTCATGACACTTCAATTGAGAAAAATCGAGTTGGCTAAATACGGGAGTTCGATTTCAATTTGATTTATTCAAATTGTGTTTTACATTCATATTTTGGGAAAATATGGGGGTACTGCAGTGTTTTTAAGTAGACCAATTGGATAGAGGGACCTAAATATTTTGAGAGTGACGATTTAAGGCTCGTACACACAGGCGCGACGCGACACGCGACACAAAGGCACCGCAAGTCGCGCGACGAGCGGTGCCTTTGTGTCGCGCGCGATTCGCGTCGCGCGTCGCGTCTGTTTGCAGGAGCCGTTATGTAAAAACATTTTAAACTTTTAAATATAGCCTTTTTTATGGTTAACAACAAGCTTGGACAGTATACCACCTTGAAAAAGAAAGTGGGCGTGATATACCAACATATTTTCCCTTGAAACTCGTAAATGTCGTATAAAGAAAAATATAGTTAGACACTGAACTAGCAACCTAACATAAAATTTAGAAACCCACTAAAACCTGTATGAAGTAACACAACACCTCTATTTATTTCGCTTGAAGTAAGGTCGGTCGCAAACTGAACAAGTACCTAAGTATTCTCCCTGCGTAACTTACGCACCTAATATAGTGCGGGTACCTGTGAACATCCATTTAAGACTATCACAATTTAAATCGTACTACACCGCCGGGAATAAACTTTAAATGGAACAATCTTGTTCATGCTACATTTTAGGGCCCCGAAGACCGAGGCAGGATGCATACTGTTTTCGTAATGCAAAACTGCATCTCGGGTCATGCTTTGTTGGGATACAAGCGACGATCCGGTTTTACGATTGTCAGATAGCTTTTTGACCCCTGCTGTGAGCCATCTAGCGAACAAAACACTAATCCCTATACTTATGTAGTAACAACGATACTTTTGGTGTTCGCACGCAGAATATCTCTTTGACGTAAATCTGACGACCCAATTCGCAGCAGCCGTGCCGTGCACCTTTTGTGTTTAGGGTCACAGACTCAGGAGCTCAATTCCTTTATTATAGGAAGCTGAGCCTTTCAGATGTTTGTTCAAAGTCTGGCTCACGCAATCAGGCTATAAAGTTCTCACTGCTGGGACACAGGCCACCTCTCTGTGAGAGGGAGTGGGCCATAATCCACAACTCGACCCAGCACAGAACCCGGCACAGTGCGGATTGGTGAATGTCTTCGATTTTTTGGTTCTAGAACATGTGGCTTCCTCACAATGTTTTCCTTCGCCATTTTGAGAGCAATATTGATGAAATTAAATACACACAGTGAAGTGCCTGCCTGGATTCGAACTCACGACATACAATTCGTAAGTCGACCGATACCTCTGAGCCACCATTGCTCTCAAAGTCTGGCTATATCAAACCATGTATAAGTCCTCAATTAACAGCCCTTTAAATGCCACTTTCATTGCAATAGAAATCAATAATCCAATCATACCTTTAACGAGATTAAACACACAGATGCATAAAACAAGATACTTAATTAAACTTCATTTACCAAGGAAATTATATCAATTTCCTTAACCAATCATAAACCATTCATTAACAATTATAGATTTTTCTCGAAGAAAGTATTTGCAACCCGTTTGAAGATATATAAGGCTTTCCTTGAAGCAATTAAGACAGAGATTTCTCTGTATGCAATAATAGATAGCGAGAAACATGTATCATTCAATATAATGAATAAATAATATGGCTAATAAACGTAGTAAATCAGTGGGCAGTGGTTCCTAACTGATTGATTAAGGAACACGTCGAGATCTGTGTTTCAATATCTATCAACGGAGGAGCTATTTATTTTACTTATATTAGCGATCTCGCGCTTGATTTAATGTTTTTCTTAGAACTGGATTTGATTGATGCTAATCTTATTTGTGTATAACTAATTTGTGTATGATGTGACGGTTGTTTTAGTCGTTTTATGTGCTTGCTTTTCTATTTCTACGGTCAAGATTTCTACTCTTTTATTACTTATACAAGGTGCAGACGAGGACGACAATCAATTAAACTGCATCTGCGACTGCCGGATAAAAGTATCCTATGTGTTAATCCAGGAAATGGTCTATCTATGTGACAATTTTCATCCAAATCTATTCAATGGTTTACGCGTGATTGAGTAACAAACATACAAAGATCTTCACAAACTTTCACATTTATAATATTAGTAGGATTGCCAGTGTTCTCATTTCATGGTCGTATTGCTGTCTCCACATTGTATACATTTTGTAAATAATCTCTCTGATAGATCTCTTTAATGATTTTGAAAATAGAATGAGAAAGAAAAAGTACCCAAGTTATAAAAAGTCGGTATATAAGAATACCTCACATAGGTAAAAAGTTTTTACCTTTTTAACAGTGGCGTAGCGTGCCATCTCGGCACCCGGGGCGGGAGACTCATTTTGCCGCCCCCATTCTATAGGTGCTTAGTTAAAATTAAATTTTACAGGCAATGAGGTATCTTTTATTGAAGGTAAAATAGGATGAGCGGTATTACAAGCAGATTCTACGGGCCTTATGAGCAGCGAAGTCAGAAATTACTTTGTCAAAATCAATATTTGCAGCCAATTCTTGTTCAATCGACAATATAGCCAAGTTTGATAGTCTAGCGGAGCTCATAGTAGATCTGATATAATTTTTTATTAGCTTTAACTTGAAAAACTTCTCTCACAACTTCCAACACGAATCGCCAGAGTCAAATATGAATCAAGATGACTATATTTGGAACCGAAATTCCGAGATTCAGTTTTTGAATGAACTGGAGGAGCTCCAGTGGTCCTTTACCCCTTATATCTTCCTCTGATTCAGAACTGGCAACAAACTGCTGGAGACGGTTCCGCTCCATCTGTAACTCGTCCTTGTCGATGTCTTCTAATACATGGGAAAGATCACACTCGTACTTGCTGTCCAAAAGTTTCGCTGGCGTCAAAAATCCGAACTTGTCCGATATTTCTTGAATCATAGATCTCAACCCGCTTCACTGGCGACTTTGCCGCCCCCGCGGGCTGCCGCCTGGGGCGGGCCGCCCCCTCCGCCCCACCCACGCTACGCCACTGGTAAAAACCAATGAAAAGGAAAAGAGCTATCAACAAATGCAAATGAAGCACAATACGCAGAAGTTACAATACCTAGAATTAACTCAACCTTGCAACGCTAGGCAGTCTACTTCACTATCGCGGTCTTGCCTACGTGACTTCTACAGCCACGGTGAGAGAACAGGATGATGTCAGAACAAAACCTGTTAGTGGTGCCAGCAATGACTCAGAAGGTTGCAATTTTTTTAAAACACCAAACGGAAATTGGCATCGCGCGATGCAAGGATCGCGTCATTCTACCGCGAAATCGATTTTAGGCTGTATCTTGTTTTATTTATAGATATGAAAAATATTTATGATGTTCAAATCATGGATGTCCTTAATTCATAGGTATCTAGGCTTTTTTAAAGAATTTTATTCTATGTAAGTATAGATAACTATTTACACTAGGTAGTGTATATGTAGTTATCTATTTAAATGACGAAATAAGTGTACAAATAAATACAAAAAGAAAAGGACACTTAAGCGGAACTTTTTTTTCTTGATAAATTCTGAATGAATTGGAGTTTTCAAGATTTAGAAAAAGATATTTTGGGTTTACCAGTCTCCAAAAACGTCCGTATCAAT
The DNA here is from genome assembly GCA_927399505.1 of Luperina testacea. Taxonomy (NCBI): domain Eukaryota; kingdom Metazoa; phylum Arthropoda; class Insecta; order Lepidoptera; family Noctuidae; genus Luperina; species Luperina testacea. The sequence goes on along the minus strand of OV656763.1, from coordinate 5,899,776 downwards.
TTCATTTCCTCTTTTATTGGTCAACATTTCATTTAAAATTGAACAAACATCACTTCCACCTTTCAACGCATACGTCAGATACAGCGCTATAATAATTTCACAGCAAGAAATCTATGATAAGTCGATAATCTGAAAATTTACTGGCAGTAAACATGTTATGTACTCAGGTAATCCCATGTCATAGGCTATCAGTGACCGTGTACTGGTAGCTTTACCTGCCACTACTGTTTATAGACATAACTTCTGCTGGTAAACGTGGTGAAACCACTCGTACGTATTTCCCGAAAGTAATCAAATAGACGATTTTGAAATGACATGTAATTGTAATGGCTGCTGTAGGTATATTAGAATATGAAATGGATGTAAAGAAAGAAAGAAAAGAAGAAAGAAAATACGTTTATTTGCGGCAAACAAGGTTACTGACCAGCACTCTAATTGCGTCAATCACAATCTGAATAATTTTGAAGGAAATTGATAATCCATTGCTATTCATATGTTTGTAAAATTTGTCTGCTAAACAACGAACGAATGTTGTTGAACTGTCAAAAATGAAAGCCATTCCTATTTTTAGGTGTGTTACGCAATTATCCCGCAAAACTTTGTAGCAATAAAGGCACAGAATAGAGGCTAAGCTGTTTCGCAGCAGACCTAGATGACAATGGTGAAGAAGAGGGTTGGGGAGTAATGTTTCTACTCGGTAGTAGGAATAGAATACCAAATACCATTGAAGCTATATTTCAAAGAGTTCTGCTACTGTATTCTCAGAGGAGTTAAAAGGTTCATTAGGTTAATCCCACTAAGTAAACACGACGACATATTTTATGTCATTTATCACGATAAGCACTTACTCAAATATCAAAAGTATTAAAATATTGTACATATTTAAACAACTGACACGTGCGTTATGTATGAATATTAATCAGTGAATTCGTAAGGAGGTTACATAAATATGGAACCTGTTTCATTGGCGCCATCATACCAGTTGTCATCAGACGAGACAAGTATGTCACCGGGGTAACAACAGCATATTGGCTTTGGTATCGTTAGTTTTTTGTTTGAAATGTTTCTCTGCCAAATAGTTCTGCTTTAGCGGAGTCATTATTCTCAGTATATGAAGACACAAAAACAAAATGAAGTCGTGTATTTCGCAATGATTTTTCCTTAGCAAGCTCATTGCTGTGTGCAAATCTAAGGTATAATTAGACTTCAAGAGAATCTCACGTTTGACATCTTGGCTAAACTTGGTCAATGAGACAGTAACCAAACAATACGGAATGACCGAAGTGAAAGTGCAAAACATCCTAATTCTAGCATTACAAACATAGATCCTTCTACTAGTCTACACGAATCCAATCCCAGAAACGTAATTCGGAACACAAAATGTGTCTCAAACTGTCAGAAAGCTCAGTTTCACAAACAAATAGCGACAATTTGCTCCAGCAATTGGCACTATTTATCCAACATCCAGCGGGCCGAATGCACAATGATACATTCATCTCAGATTATAATCTGCCACGGACAAATCGCTGTTACTCCTATTTGCATTTTGATACAGCTTCAATTTATTTAGGGTGGAACGACCTGCTAATGTCCGTAGCTGTGTTAGTTGGTGCTTGTACATTATCATCTTCGCTGTTAATTTCATGTGTTTGAGGTTTTGTTATGTACTGAATTAACGCTGGACCGTTTCAGCCAATGTCTTCTATTGTACAGTTTATCGTTTTTGCTACGTATTTCCTTAATAATCTTTCCTAACATGTTTGCCTTTTACAAGCAATTACGTTTATCATAGAAAAAAATCGACATAACTGACAGCCCATAATCGGGCGCCTTACCATGTTGGCATTTTAATACCGCATAACTTAAGTTTAAATTACTGTTAAACGACAAACAGTGCAATCCATCATCTTGAATGTAGGTAAATGAACTTTAAGACTCAAATAGAACTTCAAAGCACAAACTTGTATGGGGATTAAAAATACAATGCCGCTAATGATGTTTTAATTAGGATTTATTTGGTTTTAGAAGTTATGAAGTGGAAGACTTCACCAAATCGGGTTTCACCAACTTCCGAAGTACCTAACGGTACCTTGGCGATCAATTTGGGGATAAAGCTTATGAAGGACTGGGACACAAGTTTTAAAATAAGACCTACCTATTAGGTACCTACATATTTTTTTATTAATCTGAATTCTCCGTTCCTAAGAATTTGTTCATCCCTAGACGGTAGTGGACTTTGCACGTCACATTCTATCAATGTGACGTGCCAAGTCCACTACCGTCCGTATAACAGATGTGGAAAGAGCAAAGTCCCTTTTATCCGGAAATGTTAATGATGCGGAACCAGGAGTAATAATTTCCAGATGGACTGAAGACAGAGATGGCTATTTTCAGTAAAGCGGAATAGATTCCATCAAAGCATTTAATATTCAAGTATTCAATAGACGAAATAATTGATGTGGCAGTAATGTCTCACCCAAACTTGACAATGACATTGAAAGCGTATTCACAAATCAAAACATTTTTTATACCACTTCTCGAGCACTGACACCAATCTATTCAGCCTCAGGGTCAAGACGGCACGCTTTCTCCATACGTTTGGCGCCAAAATTCCTAACCTAACATTTGACAAATTTACAATCACCTTCAAATTTGACGTGTACTCAGTTTTATTACTTTTATATTGTTTCAGCGGCATAAATAATATATTTTATGTTTCATAAACAGGTTATTGAAACTGTCATTTTAACACGATACGCTTTATAACATGTTCAGACAACCGTAGAATTAGCAGCTAACTGAGAGACAAAATATCTGTATAAGTATGGATAGCAATGAAGCGGGTTATTGCGTACGACATGTTGACGTATTGCACGGCACGGAGATAAAATATAAACGTAATGAAAACTTATTCTAATTTAATACACCGTTCGTACTTATGTGAGGAAGGAAGAAATGTCACTCCATGTTACACTGAATAAGGAACAAGGTCTCATCCGTTTCAACTTTGTAACCTTTTAGAATAGATGATAGAGACTTGCTGGCTCGACCTGTCTTTAAATGATAGTCCTCAATACCTACTCATTAATTAAGATTTGACGTCTGATTTTCCTGATGTTTTTACTGTAAATCGGGGAAACTGGGCAAATGTTCATTTAAAAACGTTTATTTTAGGACTACTTAAAGATAATGAAAGAACAGAATATTTGCCAACCAAATTGCGAACTACTCACAATTTAAAGCCTATCTCTCACTCACTTAGTAGACGGACGTCCCATTAAAGGCGACAGTCTTCTTCACCGGGCCCTCGACATACTTGATCTGTTGTTCCCCGAACGTTTGCAAGTACGTGCTTGTCGAACAGTAAACCATTACCATTTAATAGATCGACTTGACCCACTGGCTAGTCACGATCATCTGTACCCGGCCGAAGCCGGCTCACGTATGCAGATGCACGAGTCATTGTAATTCTTTTTTTAAGGCCAGGATCTTCGAGCGTAGTAGGCATTTAGCGTTACCTCCGTCCTCGCGTGGCAAATGCCGCGAAAGCGCAGTTCGAATGAACTCGCTGACCCCTGTCACGGTTATTTTTATAAGTAATAGTATTGTGAATCGGCCCTATTCTTGAAATATAGGGCTGCTCGTCTACAGTATTTTAATTTCATCATCCTACTTTAGTTTCTTTCTAGTTTTGTGATTGTAAATATTATATTTTTAACCGACTTCAAAAAAGGCGGAGGTTCTCAATTCGGATATTTCTATTTTTTTTTATGTATGTTAGGGGGGGTATAACTCCATCGTAAATAGACAGATCTGCAATTTTTTTTTTGAAGTGAAAACTTCTTTAGCATCGTTGTGATGTGATTTGAAAATTTTATGAAACGAAAAAGCAACAGTAAAAAGAGACATGAGATTTAACGTGGGAGAAAATGAGATAGGAAGCATTATACAGTGTTTTTGTTTTTTATTATTACAAATGACATCACATTTAATCCTATGCTACTAATTTGTGGTGATGATGATGATGAGGATGATGGTGATGGCGATGGTGATGGCGATGGTGATGGTGATGGCGATGATGATGATGGCGATGATGATGATGGCGATGGTGATGGCGATGGTGGTGGTGATGGCGATGGCGATGGCGATGATGATGATGGTGATGCGATGGTGATGGTGGTGGCGATGGTGATGGTGATGGCGATGGTGATGTTGATGATGGTGATGGCAATGGTGGTGGCGATGGTGATGGCGATGATGATGATGGTGATGCGATGTTGATGGCGATGGTGATGGCGATGGTGATGGCGATGATGATGGCGATGTTGATGATGGTGATGGCGATGGTGATGGCGATGGCGATGGTGATGGCGATGGTGATGGCGATGGTGATGGCGATGGTGATGGTGATGGCGATGGCGATGGTGATGGTGAAGGATGGATGGATGGATGGATGGATGGATGGATGTTCTTTAGCATTGTTGTGATTTGAAAGTTTATGAAACGAAAAAGCGACAGTAAAAAGAGACATGAATTCATAAGATTTAACGTGGGAGAAAATGAGATAGGAAGCATTATACAGTGTTTTTGAAGGTTTCATTTCTACCACGTGTGAATTGCACACATGCTGTTTCTTTTATTTTTGTAAAGATCTGATGATGACTTTCAGAGACAAACAACGGAACTCTTCAATAAATGCCAGCAAATCAACCGCGATTGCTGCTATAGCATATGTAATCGCAATCACACAACATAACATCACGCCTGTACCCTTCAAAGGGTAAAGCAGATGTGTTCAATAGCTTTGTTACTGATATTCACATAGCAAGTAGTGACATATGAATTTGTTTGGGGTAGGTAAGTACAACTAAAAAGTGAAAAATAAAAACTTTTTACAAAAAAAAAATACCGACTTCCAAAAAAAAAAACACTACAAAGTGAAAAATAACTTTAGTTTCGAAAGTCGGTGTCAAAAAATGAAAATATATTCTTCACGTTGTAGTGTTTTTTTTTTTGAGTTGGTTGTTTTTTTTGTAAAACACTTTTTTTGGTTGCTTGAATTCGTCAATAAGTTTTTTTAATTAAATCTACTAATCAAAAACACCACAATACGTATTTTTATTGAACTCTTCCTATTTCATTCACAACGAATTTCATATTTTTAAATAAAAAAACAGCAAGTGTGCAATTCACACGTGGTAGAAGTGAAACCTTCAAAAACACTGTATAATGCTTCCTATCTCATTTTCTCCCACGTTAAATCTTATGAATTTACATGTCTCTTTTTACTGTCGCTTTTTCGTTTCATAAACTTTCAAATCACAACGATGCTAAAGAACATCCATCCATCCATCCATCCATCCATCACCATCACCATCGCCATCGCCATCGCTATCACCATCGCCATCGCCATCACCATCTCCATCACCATCATCATCATCGCCATCGCCATCACCATCGCCATCACCATCGCCATAACCATCGCCATCGCCATCACCATCACCATCATCGCCATCGCCATCACCATCGCAATCACCATCACCATAACCATCGCCATCGCCATCACCGCCATCGCTATCACCATCACCATCGCCACCACCATCGCCATCACCATCACCATCGCCATCACCATCGCCATCATCATCGCCATCACCATCACCATCACCATCGCCATCACCATCGTCAACACCATCACCATCATCATCACAAATTAGTAGCATAGGATTAAATGTGATGTCATTTGTAATAATAAAAAACAAAAACACTGTATAATGCTTCCTATCTCATTTTCTCCCACGTTAAATCTTATGTCTCTTTTTACTGTAGCTTTTTCTACTGTAGCTTTTTCGTTTCATAAAATTTTCAAATCACAATAATGCTAAAGAAGTTTTCACTTCGAAAAAATATAATATTTTACCTATACAATCACAAAACTAGAAACACAAACTCAAAAACTCAAATTTTGCAATTGAATATAAACCTTATTCCGTTGTAGTAAAGTTGAAAATCTATTACAGATATTACGATAATTGTAAATTTATGGTACCGACCTGCTACTGCTAGTACTGTGACGAAAGCAAGAGAACCTATACAACTACAATATTATTCTGTCGCGTCGTCTTATAAGCGGGTAGTTATAAATACGTAGAAAAATAATAATCAAAATTACCTTTTTTTTTTAAGCTTTGCAGTTCAATGCTGAACGTTTTTTTTTCTTTCTTCTGTTTTTATTCCCCATAATTTAATCTTAATTATCACTATATTACAACTATATTATAACAAACTAATATTTAGTTTAATTATTAATACTAGAACCTAAACAATATTTACAGACTGAATTTTGAAACTAATACACAAACACGGAAATTAACTAACAATATTATAACGTATATTTCGATCGATTAGCGGGAACGCGGAACGCGGCGAGCCAGCAAAAGCGACACAGGTCCTACCTCGGTAACGCCCGGCGGGCTACTGAAGTGAAGCGCGCAGGCCGCCTTTTTAGATAAATATCTTGTTGAGACAATAAAAATCAGTTTTGAGAAAAATTAACCGTAGAATGTTCTACTATACATCAATGCCTATTTTTTCATATATTTTTTGCGAGTAAAAGTTAAGTCTACTTCAAATGCGACTTGAAAAACGATTAAAAACTTCGCTGTTTTCGATTTGTTTACGATTTTTTATGATCGAGTGAAGTTGTAAATATCGTGTTTTGAACCATAGAATAATCAAGAATGTTAGTTAAACTATGCCATATATTTTTTTCAGATTAAAACAAAGAATATTTGATTGTTTAATGTTGAATCAAAAATAGGTCGATTCCGAGATTTCCGAGAGTCCTGGCCTTAATTACGTTTTGTTGTTGCATGAACGTTATGAAGTGTGTGTGTGTGTGTGTGTATGGGATGGATTAAGAATTGGTTTAGTTATGGTTTTGATTGTTTAAAATTAGAAGTGAAAAAGCAAGCAGGTGTTATAGTGTAACATACATGTGTGATTAAGAATTCTTTATTAGATATGTGTATAATTTCGCCCAAACTGTTTAGGGTCTTAATAATATGTTTTTTTGTTTGTTTAGGAACTGATTTTTCCAACGCCAGATAACTTTATCGGAGGAACAATTTTGAATTTTTGACAGTTCTTCCATACAAAAACTGTCAGACGTCAATTTTATTACATGAATAAAAATTATCGGTCGATTGAAAAATCTGCTCTTATTGATACCGTCTGTTACTGTCTAGTTTGTGATTACCTTTTTTGTTTTAATTGATTATTTTCTAATGGCAATTTTCTTTTGTTCGCAGGTAAGACCGCATTCAGGTGCACACACCGAACACACCTAAGCGACACAACCGTGTTGCTTAGGTGTGTAACTTAGCCGTGTAACCACACGGCTAAGTTTATTACCAAATGAAAACCATCCGTAAACTTTACTTAGACTTAATTATACTCAATGCTTAATAAAAATACATAGTTAAATTAAAATACATTATGTATTTAGATCAAATCGGACAGCTACATAAATTCACCAATCACAGTAACGCTTTGGGCCAATTAATACACAAGTAAATGAAGTCACCAAAATAATTTTCAATCTGTTAATTTGCACTAAAATGATTTCATTGAATTCAATAGGCAAGAATTGTTTAATCATTGTTTAGTGTATACTATAATTCAGGCGATTGCCGCAAACGTAGGCAATAAAATAATAATTTAGTGTTTTGTGTTAATTAGCTACAATAGATTTGTTTCAATATCGGGAATTATTGGTTGTGATACCTAATGACGTCAGCGACCACAGACCACAGATAATAGAATAATCTGTGCATAATTAAATTACTGCTGCATTCCGTCTTATTGATACACCTACCTGCAGGCCGATAAGGTCTTATATTCAAAATATCATCGCTATATTTGCCGATACCACAGAATAATTAATACCGATACTTACATTCTTAATTGTATAAAAAATGCCTATTAAAAATTAAAGTGCCCCAACAAAAATCCAGAATGAAAATTCTGATATAAACTTTTTTTACAGTAGCAACATTCTTCCGTCCTGTTGCGACTAATAAAAAAATAAGGCAAGGAGCATACAAATTACAAACGTGTTACATGCTCTGTTTTACGAACAATAAGGTACGTTCTGAAGAGGCGACTTTTTTACAGCCGCATTAATTTAGGCCCCAACAAAATAATGAATAAGACCATTTACAAAATTGCTAATTACCTGACCGTTTAATGATGTCGGCCCTCCCCACGGCAAGTCGGCCATTGTAATTACATTTTAAATTTTGTCGTATATTGTTACATGAATTTATTATCCAGTAGTTATGCGATGCGTAATTTGGGTAGGGACTTCATAAAAATTATTGAAATTAAATTATAATTGATGCATATTATTACCGTTATGGGATTTTAATTAGGAAGAAATTTCGTATCACAAGTATGAGGAGTCACGACTGTTTATGAGGTAGAAGAGGGCCAGAGGAACACCCTTTAAGGTTCATGCAAACAGGCGCGAGGCGAATCGCGCGCGACACAAAGGCACCGCTCGTTGCGCGACTTCCGGTACATTTATCGCGGCGATTTTATCGCGTGTCGCGCCTGTTTGACGGAGCCTTTAGTGGGTTTTTAAACTACCGATAAATTCACGAACTTATTTTTTGTACACATAGGTACAGATGCCAGCACATCAAGCTACTACAATCTGTCTGCTAAAGCTAGGTTCAAAGTTGATTGGGAAAATTTGACAGTTTCGGGTAGCTTGATGTGCTGGCGTCTGTACATAAACTCACGCCAAGTGACGCCTCCTTCCCATGAGGGTAAGCAGAAACTACAGAACGTCACCTGCTTCGATCCTCACTTACTTTTTTTGCTTCTTTTCGTTCGTATCACGCAGGCTGCGTTGCGACTTTGCGAGTATTACACGCCTGATTTTTACATCAGCTTTAAAATTAGGCATTAGTTCCGATATTGTGAATACTGTTCAATGAAACCAATTGAAACAGTAGGTAGGGTTGGTAGGTACGAGTATTGCTTACTGACCCTACTGAACAGCGAATTACATGTCAATCAATTTTATTTATAGATCCTATTTTCACAACTTGGGTTCCAGCTGTTGTAGTCACGGCTTAACTGTTAACGAGATATTGTGATTTTAATGTGTTTTTAACAATAGCCGTGGAATATAAATTTTATTTTATTACTAGGCTCAACTAAAATTGAAACTCAATACTTAGCTACAAGTAAATAAAAGGTCAGCAACCCGATTGCGTAACACACTATCAATCTGTATCTGAATCATTTTGAAGAATATTGCTAATGAATTGCTTCATATAGATTTTATATATATGTAGGTGTGTCGGTTTGTTTGTAACTTTATTTTTTATTAGTCTGTCATCGTGAAAACTTAGATGAAGGGAGCTTGAAGTGAGCTAGGTCGTTCCACCTCATGCTAGAGATTGACACTATTGACAACTCACTTTACACATAAAGGTAGGCACACGTATCACAAGCCCCTACCAATGAGGTCACTCTAAATGTCCTAAATAAAAGTAGTCTGTTAGATAAGACACCTACTTACTCAAATGTAAAGCATTAATTAAACACGCAAAATTAATTTACCAAATGTGCCAGTATTACATTAAAATAATAGCTGTAGGTAAAACCTGTGGTAAAACCTTCGTGTATCTATAAAATTTTCACGTGGTAGTTGGCAACCCAAATTCGTGTAACAAGCCACAAACTGAATTTTAACATTTGAAACTCCCTTTTCATCAGTGTATTGTTTTGTAGTCATAAGTATAGATGTAGGTGTGTCGGTTTGTTTGTAACTGTATTTTTAGTCTGTCTGTAACTTTTAATTTCAGAAACTGCACCCGTATTGCTTTATACACTTTCAATCACAATCTGAATGATTTTGAAGGATATCTACTATATAAAAATAAGTCGGGTTTTCCTTCCTGACGCTATAACTCCAGAACGCACGAACCGATTTCCACGGTTTTGCATTCGTTAGAAAGGTCTCGGGCTCCGTGAGGTTTATAGCAAAGAAAATTCAGGAAAAATTTCAACAGAAAAGCGGGACCACGCGAGCGGAGCCGCGGGCGACCGCTAGTTGTTTATAAATTGCTTCGTAAAGTTCGAAAAATTTCGAAAAAAGAATCTTGTTGAACTGTCAAAATGAAAGTTCGTGCTACTGTTTGTGTGCTACAGAATTACCCCGCTAGACATATTGGACAGGTCCACTTAAATCTGTATGGTTCTTTCCTCAAAAGACCATCTCAGACATTAATGCATGGTAGGTACTCATATGGCTTGACCAAGATTATGTTCGAACTTTAAAAGAAACCTAATTCTTTTAACCTTTGAGTTTGTTTCGATTTTCTTCTCAGAGTAGTCAGTTAGGAAACACTGAACTCGTCTACATAGTTTAAAAATCTAGTTTTTTTTATTTATAGGTACTTGTAAAAGTGTTTTTTGAACCAATTTAAGGCTCCTACAAACAGCCGTAACACGCGATAGGTCGCGCGCGATATAAAGGCACCGCTCGTTGCGCTAATTGCGATGCCTTTGTGTCGCGCGCGATTTTACCGCGTGTCGCGCCTGTTTGTAGAAGCCTTTACAGAATAAATATAAATCATTATCATTTGAAACACTTTGTAAGTAGGTTAGGTGTAGGTCACCTACTGTGGGTAGAGTTGGTGTTGGAAAGGAACAAATCTGTAATCGCGAAAAAATAATCAGCTCTTCCCTAGATTTTGACATTTTTGACGAGTTATGCGAACATAATTGTAGGAACCGCTGATTGTTTTTCGCGATTTCATGTTTGGTCCCGTAGTAAAAGTTCTTCATAATAATAAGTACAATGACCCCATGAATGTTATGTACAGACGCCAGCACATCAAGCTACCCGAAACTATCAAATTTTCCCAATCAACTTTGAACCTTATGCTTTAGAGATAAAGTTGAAAATCTATTATAGAAATTTGACAGACTGTAGTAGCTTGATGTGCTGGCGTCTGTACCAAGTAGGTATGTCATGTAATGGAAAAATGTTTAACACAGCTTTCAAAGTCCCAGGAACGATTCTAGGACCCCACGACCACCGAGGCACTCTGATAATTATTTTAATCAAAATTTAAAAGCATGAATATCAAGCTACTTATTATTATTTTTATTAGATTTGTTTGATAAAGTTATAAAAGCGAGCAGCACCGGAGTTTTTAACTAGTTGGAACATGAAACTCCCTATTTTTCGGTTAGCCATCTTCCCTAGGGGTAAACAGGGAGCGGTTACGGTAAACAAAACCGTAACTTTTACCGATCATTTCACTTTTGTTGTTTTGTTCACGATTGTGAAATTGTTAAAAGGTAATTTTGGGTGGAACTGTGCACGCATAGTAATATTTTTGTAGTTTGTGAGTATAGGCTAGAGAATTTACTTGTAACAGAACATCGAGCATTAAATCCACAATCTACTTATCCATTTATTTTTGTAGGCAACAGAATAAGTTTTCCCTGTATTAAAAAACAATAGGTATCGAGGGGCTAGTGGCAAAGTAGGAACAGCTGCACGGTTCAATTGATCAGATTAAGCTACCCTTGCCGCGGTTGGTCCATGGATGGGTGACTATCTTTACTTACCAAGACCCCTTCGTGCCTCGGAAAGCATGCTAAGCCGGATCAAAAGCCCGAAAGACTGACAAACAGTCTTATCAGGGGGTATCGTATTACCCAGTAACTGGGTTGTGGAGGTCAAATAAGCAGTCTCTCCATGTAAAATACTATACTACCATTTTGGGAAAAGGCTCGGCAGATGACGTATCAAATATCCCCCCCCCCCCCAATTAAGCTCCCGTAAAACTTAAAGGTAATTAAATTATAAAACAATCCCCTCTCACAGTTCCTTTACAAAGCGCACAATGGCCACCAGGTAGCTTAAGCCCCACAGAAGCCGCGCCTCGGTGTTACCCCAGCAATAAATAAAATAAAGCAATATTTCAGTATTACATGGCAACATAAAAACGTCTCGGATCGATGCGAGGATCCACAAATTTAATAACATCAGTTCCCCAGAAGCAATTAGAGATGAAACGAAGGGCTTCAATGGCCGTTTATTCGAAATAATCCCGTTACTGAAAGCGACTGTTACCTACTCATTTGAGACTATCTTCCCCACAATTTTGCACCTTACGCCCCCGTAATAAAAGACGTCATCAATTTACCTATGTTTTCGACACTTGTGATACTTATTTGATACAAAGAAAGTGGTGAAATCGTATGTAATGTCAGGACACCCAATTATTATAAGCTGTCTTCCACAATCTCTTAACAACGGACCTTGTTACTGAATAACACATGGACCGAACATATCTCAGAGAGACCATTGGACTGTGACAGTTCCGATAAAAAAAAAACATTACGAAATATGTGCCAAGTAAATAATATACGAAAGGTCTCCGAAAAAAATGGATGGAATTAAAGTTGCATCAGCGTCGCAGAGAAAGTGGTAGTAAGTAGTAAGACTTACTTATGGACACATTCAAGCACAAGAAAAATAAGAAACGCTGTAAAGACAAGTGTAGCGTACCTAGGTCATGAGTTATAGAACTAGATTAGATCGAAACCAAACTCAATTTAAAATATCTGTCCACAGTATATAATAAAATGACCTATGTTCTGAACAGAAACTTGGGGTCCTATTCTAAAAGAATGCTCCTTTGTAAAACACGATCTAAATAGACTTATGTATGAAATCAGACAGTTTTAAATCGAAATTCAAAAATGAGCATAGTTGCAGAATTTAGACTTATGACACAAGTTTAAAAACCACCTCTAAGTCTACCACAGTGAGGTACTTCGATCCTAAATAATATTTGAATAGCAAAAACATGTCGATCACACATGTCACGTTTTCTGACAGCCATTTCCCAGGGTCTACGGGCACCGGCAAGATTATTGATAAGGTCGAGCAGATCTAATAACGCTTCGGTGCCATTCGGCATCGTTCGGCTGTCTTGTCGTGTGATTGGCGGAACTTTGACTGCTTGTGTTACGTGGGAAATATGTTATACCCATAGTAGAAACTTATTAATATACAGCAGGACGTGTTTTTTTTTTGTTATTAGATATTGGTTCATGACAAAGATATTAGGTTTCCTGTACCATAGCTAAAGAGTTTAATTAGCGCTTCTCCATAGCAAATAAATGAATGGGAGCAAAAAAATAAATCTTAATATTTCAGTGTTTTAATATCAATTTTAGGGTTTATTAAAAAAACGATAAATACCTAAATAAAAGGCTATTTTTACGGTCTCAAACTCCAGTCTTTTATGGGTAAAATTGCTAAAAGAAATTGCTATTTACCGTCTAAAAATGTGGATATAATGGCATAAACTAGGCGCAACACAACAAGGATATCGAATATCTAACGCACAGCCAGCTGACGATCGATGGTTGCAGCTTTCGCTAAATGCCGGTTATTTCAGTCTGCTGTTTGTGCCAAAGCTTGTGATCAGTCATAAAAAATAGATTACCTACACCATTTTCTCAGAGCATAATAAACCTATCATTGAATGTTAACTCACGCTTGAATATCTACAATCTCCTCCGTAAAACATATCTCCATCTTACGCAGCCCATCCTTCAAGCTAACAGCTTGAAAATATAGATATTAACAGAGTGTAGGCACCACCTGGCGCGTTAGTTACCACTGTTACCAGTTACTAGTATTACTAATCATAACTCCGTTAGAGAGGGAAAGTGGATACCATGGCTCATGCACGGCGGACGCAGCGTCCGGTCCGCGATTGGATTGTTTCACTTCCTCCACAAACCTCGAGTCTACGATATCCCACGGTTATCAATAGATCGCGAAATGGCGACATTGTGTGACAGTGTCCAATACAACTTTCTGTATATTCCCGTTTAAGGAGTTATGGTCACGGAATTCATTTAAAAATGTGGAAACTTAGCTGCTTGTAGTGCGAAACGGATTTGTAGTGGTTTTGTAAAAACGCTGATTATTCTGATGTTTGCATTAATTAGATAGGTATGTACTTTTAATAACGCATACAAATACAACTACTTTAGAAAAGTGCTGGTAACCGATTTAGACAGTCGTCATTTTTCTACGGACACGGTAGGTAGCAAAAATTGCAAAACTGTCATCTGAAACTGACAGACAAAAGAATACACCAATAGATGGCGTTGTTCTCAGCTTGTTAGAATGGGACCTAATTTTTCCATCGCTCTTCGATACGACGTTTGGCGTCGCGGATACGAAGGCGGCCTTCCACGTATGTGAGCGCAAGTTCGAATCCAAGAATTTACAAACAGTCTTTTTCATATTATTCCCACTATTATTGTGGCGTCGTTACCCATGTAGCGATGCCTGGAAGTGGTGGGATAGAAAAATGGGTGAAGAGCAACAAGCAGGTATTGTCCAATGAGGCACCAGCTTCTGTAGCAGCCCGAACATTTTTAATTTAAGTAGGTAAGTCCAATAAAGTTAATGTTCAAAAAAAAATACATAATGTACTTTTTAATAAGTAATATTGCCTTGACTTCTAAAACATTAATATTCGGTTGGCAGTGTTTTATCATAACGAAATATTTACTATTGATTCTCATGCATTAAAATAATTAATAACAGTTTAATTAACAATCAACAAACCCACATTTAAATACTACTATAGTTAAAACTATAATTTCAACTGTAAAATACTCACAAATTATAGCTCAATGTTTAAAGAATTCGAATTATGACAAATTGAACGCAAATAATTTTGTAAATGGAACTCCAATGTAGCATGACCATTCGTCCATTAAAACTCGTTTGCATAATAAATTAACATCGTAAGTTCGTAATAACGATTAAAATATCTACATTTTATAAAATATCTATTCTACGTTAATCATGGTTTTAATTACGTTTGAGTTTAATTAAATATCTTGCACAAAAAGGTTGATAAATAGCACAAGCACGCCATCTATACATAATGTTGTGTAAACTAACAATTAGAGCGTCTATTCTCAGAGCTTTTTTGATCAGTGTTTTAATTAATCGTCTAGACCTGTAATCTGCGTAACTAGCTAGATAAATTAATTTTATAAACGATCGGATTTTATTATATTATATTTGCGAAAACAAAAAGCCCAATCGTTCAATGTGACCTTGAATAAGTTCAACAACACTACAAAAACAATTTACCAGTTTTCGAGCCGAAACTAAATTGCTCTATAAAAAATTTGTACAGCACTGATTTAATTTACAGCAACGTTGCATAGAACAGAGAATTTAGCGTGAAATGTGAATTAGCTCGTTCATATTGTATAGTCGGCCTCGTAAATACTTAATCACTTTTGACAAACAATTTCCTGGAAATTGAAACTTCACAAATAATGAAATAAGTGTCAAATAGCCAATACGACAATGGATGGGTTTTTAATGGTATATTGACATGTACTTGTTACATATGGCAGATAATTTAATATAGGTACCTACCTAATGTTTTGTGTTTCTTAATCTAATTATTTTGCATACATAGAATCAAGTTCTAACTGAACAGACAGCTGTGCTACTGGGGCGTTGGTTGCGCCACTTTTTCTTTACAGCTAAAGCACGAGGAAGTGATGAAGGGCGGGGCGTCTTATTATGTAATTCTGACGTTCAAAAAGTGCTGATTCTCAGCACTAATTTGAATAAAAGACTTTGATTTTGGACCTTGTCGTTTTATGTAGAGCAAGTGACATTCAACAAGGGTGGTAAAGCGTATACGAAGTCTACTATACGTTAAGTTCGGCGAATGTTGAGCAAGTGGAGCTAATTGGTGTCGGTTAAGTCATTACCGTACAATGCCCTCGCGGCCCTCATTGTAGCCGTAATGAGTGATAATAGTGCCCTTTGTTTTCACTTAACGGGCGGTAGGTAGTACGCAAGTATATATTCAGCCATTTAGGAACTATTTTCGACAACCTTTTTTCGAATTCAATTGTTTTTATTTTGGAACGTTTGTCTTTTACTAGCATACTAGCGCGCCTGTCTAGTGTCAATAATTTGTAATAATAATTATAGAAAGTAGACATTATAAATTAAGTTTATTGATAAAATATTAGATACTGTATCATTATATCAAATTGAATAAGAAATTACGATACATTGACTAATGGATGCGCCGAACAAACTTTGCTATCGCATCCTGTCATTATTTCACTATATAATATCAATTTAATAATACCAAACATGCAAAGATCTAGATAGCGTCACTTAGCTAAAAATACATCAATCAATCGGTCGCCGTGATTGATTGCCTAACGAAACCATTCGGATAGTAAAACACTTTCATAATTCCTTATGTCGCTCGAGATAATAGCAATCACGCGAGTCCAACACACAATTACAAGCGATTACTTTCGTTGATTGATCATACTATACATCGAATCGAGATAGTGTACGAAAATTATTTACGTAATAGGACCCTAATAAAAAGTGAAAGCGACCAAGAGTATGCGACCAGGGA
Organism: Luperina testacea; assembly: GCA_927399505.1. Classification (NCBI taxonomy): domain Eukaryota; kingdom Metazoa; phylum Arthropoda; class Insecta; order Lepidoptera; family Noctuidae; genus Luperina; species Luperina testacea. The sequence goes on along the minus strand of OV656763.1, from coordinate 5,883,247 downwards.
CCACGGTGCGACTAAAGAGTTTTCATTACTGCCTACATGCCTTTAGGATGTATGATGACTATTATGTCAGTGTGTCATACAGACGCCAGCACATCAAGCTACTACAATCTGTCAAATTTCTTTAATAGATTTTCAACTTTATCGCTCTTTAGCCAACTTTATCGCTTTTTCCCAATCAACTTTGAACCTTATGCTTTCATAAGGTTCAAAGTTGATTGGGAAAATTTGACAGTTTCGGGTAGCTTGATGTGCTGGAGTCTGTATTTGCTAAGTATTAAATATATCCTATTGATTTATTACGCCTTTTCCCATGGGACTAGGCAGAATCTACAGAAGTACTTTAATTTAGATATTACTAGCAGCGCCCCGCGGTTTCACCCGTGTCGATCACGTGGAATATCGGGATAAAAACTATCCTATGTCATTTCCCGGGACTCAAACTATCTCTATACCAAATTTCATCTAAATCGATTGAGCGGTTTAAGCGTGAAGAGGTAACAGACAGACAAACAGACACACTTTCGCATTTATAATATTAGGTATGGATTTGTATGGATTGTGGCGATAACACGGATGGAGAGAACGGGAGTTATTTAAAAATACTTATTAGCTCTTAATGAGTGCACAATATTCTTTTTTTTTAAGGATACTGTCCCAATTTGTATTGAAAGTGTCCTATAGACCAATAGCGATCCATTTTACAAAGGGGCCTCACTGACGCGGTTTTGAGAAAAACATAGGTACTTTGACGAGTCCTAAAATTCGTACGACGGCGACAGCGCGGCGCGGCGGCATTAGCGTTTCTAACGCTATGCCACCTGAAAATTGCCCCAAACTTTGGAAAACTGCATTATGCATCCCGAATCGAAGCTTAAAGCACCTTAACACTGGAGTCAATTTATAAACGTTGCAATGATTAGCGACTTTTTAACCATACATTTTTGACGCCTAAACGTCTCTTAACTTTAAGAATAAACCCCTAATTTTCCGAATGTTCCAAGCACTTATTGCCAGTTTAATACCTAAACACACAACGTATTCGATAAAACACAAATTCCACGAGCGATTACCATTAGTATTCGCAGACCGCCAGCTTTGTAACTCGATCCTTCGAACAATAGTTGTTAGTTAAATCAATAGTAGCCGTGTCTGCGCCCAACGCTTTATTGTTACGCAAATAGTGACATTAAGATAACTTGCGAGTTATTCGAATGGTCTAATTTTGTGAAGCAAGCGATAACATGGAATTGTTATCGGAAATAAGTTAAATATCTAATTTGCAGTGTGAGGTGGAATTGTTTTAGTCTGAGGCCATTTTGGGGCATCGTGAGGTAACCGGAATGTCCTAGAAGTGCCTAGAACCCAAAATTCGAAGACATGTGACATCCACCAACCCGCACTGGGTCCGCGTAATGGTTAACGGCCCATTCCTCATACCCGATTCAGCGTCACCGACCCGAGCCTGACGATTCAGTTCCGTTCACTGTTCAGAAGGAGCGCAAAGTGCACCTAAAGAAAGTTCACTTCAAAAAGCATAACCATTTACAAATATAGATACCTATAGCCTTTTTTACCTGACTACGGCAAGGCCAAAGGAGGAGGGTAATGATTTTAACAGACTAATAAAAAAATATATAATTACAGTGTAAACTCTTTATAACGAAACTCAAGGGACTGAGCATTTTTTTGTCGTTATAGAGAGTTTTCGTTATATAGAGTGAACAAAAAAACAACCAAATTAACAAGTATCACACAAACTTTTTCGTCAACACTAATCGCTTTCCGTTTACTGGCCATGTTAACAGTTTCAAAGTAGGTTTACGACTGATAATTCGATAGGTACCCAGTATCAGTATGCTTGGTCGAAGACCATCACTTCCGAGAAAACAATGCGTCATACTGCAGTGTTCAAGGCAATTAAGGATAATAAAAGCTAGAGCGACAATTAAGGAATAATAAATATTTACTGTCTAAAAATATGAACACATTTCTTCGTAATAGAGAATGGCGTATCGCTATAAAGAGTGTTTCAATATGTGGGTTTTAACGCAAACCAACCAAGTTGGGCTCACTTCAACGTTACAGGGAGTTTATTGTTATAAAGGATAATGTTATAAAGAGTTTACACTGTATTTATAAAAAAAAATATAAGCTACACATGCACTTAGTCGGCATCGGAACATAGGATTTGGTACTACAATCGACCTATCGCCAATGCGCTGCCTCCGCCACGCTCACAAGCCGCGTTTGTAACAGAAGTTAAAATTAAACTTTATAATATCTTAGCATAGGTCTACTATTTACGACTCCGTTCAAGTGGTTAATCTCGAGTCCTTTCTAATCGTGCATCGTAAATTCAACAACTGTATATCGAGAGATATAAGACATCTTGTCTCGACTCAAATGTCTGATTATGCGGAGCTAGCCGCAGGACAAAAATGAGAATGCAAGCTTAGATTTTATTCAAGGATCCCTGGGATTGCAGGAATGGTTCTAGAATTATGGCCAAATCTCTCATCATCATCTGCCTAGCCTTTTCCTATCTAAGGGTGGGCTTCTAGTCGGGTGCAGGCGAATACCAATTACATGCACCGACTGCCTGTCTGACCTCCACAACCTCTGGGTAAATTTGGTTGTCAGATTTTCGGACTTCTGACTATCCTTATCTAACGACTGTCAAAGATCTACGGATGACAGCCATAACGTTCTTTCCGAAGCACGGAAAGGTGTCGATATCTAATGAATGGTCACCTATCTTTTTTTTTTTTTAATTTAAGTAATGAAGGAATATTTTTATTAACCTGTATGTGAAAAAGTGTCATTATAAAAATAAAATATGTTATATTTAGAAAAAAAAAGGAGCTACGTCTGCCAACAAACTGCTTTGCAGTTTGGCGGAGGTAAAATATATTTTGTAAAAAATAATTTCTGTGAATAAACACTTTTTCATTTCATTTTCATTTTTCATTTCATCCATAAATCCACGACCCGTGCGGCTGTTATTAAATAATATATTGTCTAATAAAATATCGTGGCAATGTGACTGTTCCTAAATTACCAAGCTGATAAAAATTTCGTTTTTCCTAATTATGTTAAATATTACTGTTTAGGTCGGCTCTACCAAAATTTTATTAGGCATTATATTTTTTATTATAATATAAGATATTAATTCTATTAAATTTTGTTTTTAACGAGACGTTTACATACAAGTTAATTTCAAGTCCAACAAAATTTTTCAATAGTTCACAATCAAGCACAAAAGTCGATAATTTCAAGTTTGAATGTTGTAATTTGCGCAGATTTTGTTCTAAGCATCATTCTTTAACTTCTTACCTCACAACGGAAATAGCGTGAGTGTATGTGGCATAATAAGTATCAGTCAACGAACGTTTAGTGCAATTGAGTAACTATCCTCGTTGCATTGGTAATTTATACCCAGTTTGAAAGATGAAGGATCATGGATGTGGCTAACCTAGAGGCATAAATACAGGAATTTCTGTTCTCAATCGTTTATTTCTTTTAAGTAAACACTGTCTCATTCGCACAAGTAGTGACGTACGTAGCTGCTGTCACTAATGTCATCTGTCAGTTATCACGAATGGCGGGAAAAGGTTGAAAGTGAAGTGGCCTTAACACGAGACTTGCTTTGGTCCAGTCTTAGGATCTACAGCATTCTACAGTTTTCGAAATAATTTAATAGATAACTACATCGATTTCCATTCCCGATTGTCTTTTATATTAATCCTTTGTTGTTTTGGAAGCCTTAAATGTACTAAAGATGTATATTTCAGAGGTACCGCAACTACATCAACTTGAACATAACGTGTGGTGCATGTCATGGTTGCTTACTATAAGCGTCTCTGGTTCATGCATCATCATTAGTGATATAATAACAAACAGAATGAATGTTTATGTTGCCTGGTTGCCATGTGCATTTCCTCATGTATCTGTTTTACTTCTTAATATTGTAATAAAGTTTTATTTTTATTTTGTAAATACATACATATTTGGAATTTGGACAGTTAATAAAAACAAATATGAGTAAATACCTAATAAATAAATAAATTTGAAATTCTCTGATGAATGTTCAATGAATAATAATGATTGAATAAATTTTAAAAACCTGCAATAATTGAATAGGTACAACAAAAACCGACTTACGGTTCCATAGAATAACGCCATAACCATAGATTAAAAAAAATATTCTATGCCTTCACGAAACTACAATCAATCTGCCTAGTGTTTTTCTAACTATGTTGGAGTCGGATTCCAGTCTAACCGGATGCAACAACCACTATTTTACATGGAGCGACTGCCAATCTGACCTCTGCGACTCTGTTACTGGGTAACACGATATCCCTTGGTAAGACTACTATTTCACCTAACTACGATATAGTTTGAATAATACGATAGAATATGAAATTATGAACACAGAGCAGGAAAAAATACTGATATCGATCAGCCATTTTTACGCCAATTAAATACACTTTGGTATCGATACTCCTTGTTACTAGGACTAATTGATCCCTGATTGATAACAAACTGATCAAATTACGTTGAACAAACAAACTGAGAAATATAATAGCTTTGGAAAACAATCCTCACAAATTGCAGATGGGTTGAGTTGCAAACTATGTTTACAAAAGTTTAAAATACAGCTCTGCTGGACTGCCTCATTGGTCTAGTGGTCGCAAGCGCTACTACTGAGCATGAGAACCTGGGTTCGAATTTTTAATTTTCGTATAACTAGGTTTTATATTGGTACGTAGAAAATTATTTGTTTTTAGATTAAGTGGAGAAGTGCTAAAATTTTATTACCATTTTAAAGAAACTAGGTAGAATTTCATGGCCTTTTGGCCAGCCAGTTACAAAATACGAATTATATGTAGAGTATTAAAACTTTTTGGTTGTATCCGTTGCATTACTTTGCAGCGCCAAGTTCGTTCTTATTTTGCACCAAAATTATTTAATTTTGACAATTTACGGTTCTATGTTTCGTTATTATAATTGCCATATAATACAAAAATATGTACTTACAGTAAGCCACATATATTATGGCACATTCAAGAAAAATTTCAACTTTGTGGAGCGTCGCTTCGTCTCTGTGACTCTGTCGCTCATACCAAAACCAGTGACATATCATAACATCACGCCAGTTAAGCCTAAGGATTAGGCAGAGGTGTACCATAGTACACCCACATTCCGCCAGTCATGTGTACAGAACATCAAGCTACTACAATCTGTCAAATTTCTTTAATAAATTTTCAAATTTATCGCTACACCAAAAGGTTCAAAATTGATTGGGAATATTTGACAGCTTCGGGTAGCTTGATGTGCTGGCGTCTGTACCCAAGAGGTTGAGTCTATTGCCACTAATCGGGCACAAATTCAGACTCCGGGCTGCTACCAAGAAATCCCTGATGGAAAACTCAATAATACTTTGCCCAATCTGGGAATTAAATCCAGAACCGGACGAGGCAGTCAATCAGAGGGAGACGTGTCTTTCAAAATCTCGATGTGTCTAATAATTGCTCGGGTTCCGTAAAATATTTCCCTGTAATATATTGGAGCAATATAATTCCGAATATTACGAGTATTATGACAGTTATTATGTCGAGCGAACTAACAATTAATCGTTTTAACTACAGTTAGCGACGATAGTTATTATGTATTTCACATAATTAATTTAAGACTATAAAACAACCGAGACACGAAGGTAAACGTCGAGATACGAAGACGTACGAAGGTCTTAGATATGGGAACGCGTATAATGGAATTCAAATGTATGACAGGACACCTGGCAAGGCGCAGTGATGACAGGTGGAGTAAGGCTGTGACAGAGTGACGTCCAAGGACTGGAAGACGAGATGTCGGTCGTCCGGCGGCGAGATGGGCAGACGACATTGTTGCCGTCGCGCGTCGCAGGCAAAACCTGGATGAGGCTGGCACAGGAGCGTGGGGATTGACACATGAAAAGAGAGGCCTATGTCCAGCATTGGGTTTAGTCTTGCTGTGGATGATGATGATAAAGACTATAGTACTTATTCTATGTTTAAGACTCTTTCGTATCCAAAACGACCTGATTTTATATCGAAAGATTATTGTATCGGGTTTGCTTAATTTCCTGAAATTCTCAAGAGATCTCAAGTTTTTTAATTATAGAGAGAAAGAGGAAACGGTATTTCACTTCATGAACGAAGTGTTCATTACAGGATTTGAACGAGATTTCAAAACTTAAATAATATGGCGGTTGAAAATTTATAAAGCTACCTTAATAAATACCTGTTAATACGTCCCAATCGATCCTATCAAGTCTTGCATTTTATTGCTATATTAAATTCTATCCGTTTTAATTTCCCGTGAGAAATAAGCTACCAATGGTAATTTTCTGTTTTATTCTGTTTATTGCATGCCTAACTTATCGTGTTTACGACTAGCTAGCTTATCAAACTCATCGGGCCTTTAAAATTATGCTTCATTGGTAAGCATGCAGTCATAACTAATATAGGCTTCTAAAAATAAACAACGCATTGATGTCGGCGCCGCATAATTGTTAATAATGTCGGGTCTCTTACGTATGTCAATAGACACCAGCAATAGCAACTTGCTTGATTCTGCAGATATGTCTAGTTAATTCTATGCGATGTTACTAGATGGCGTCAGTAGGGTAATACAGTAGTCTGTCACCATTTCCTCGTTACTCTAACACTTAAGGTAAGCACATAAGGTGTACATCGGACTGCAGTTCAATAAACCAATCGCAAAAAGTAAGTTTGTGTCGGTTGGTAATAGTGGCTTAATCACAGGCTTAATCGTGGGGAATTAGCAGATACACACTTATTTATTATGTGCCAGAAGTGCTACCGTTTTGCTCATTGGCAATTATTGCAACTTCTAACCTGCAGAACTATTGGCTCTATACTTTGATAATCATTATTTAATGCCGCGCTTATTAAAGCTATCTGTTTGTGTGTCAATTATAAAACTAATAATCTTGTAGAAATAATAATCAAATTTTATGGACTCATATTTTATTAACTTGTACTATAATAACGATAAGAAAGCTCGCCGTCCATTTAATTTAACTTAATGAAAGGTATAATTTAATGAGTACCTCGATATCTTACTTTTACTTTATAATTGACACATTTTAATATTCTCTAAGACGCTAAGCACTTGAAAGTTTATTTTACGTCCATAAATTTATAATATGTCCATATAAGACTTAAGCCCAGGGATTGAAAAGGTTCCTAAAATACCGGTAAAGTACCGGTATTTAGTGGTTCCGGTTGCTAGAACCCGAACCGGAACCGGAACCTAAATTAGAACCTTTATTTTACCGGTTCTTTAGCGGTACGAGTAAGAGACCGAACGAGTTCATACGATGCCGCTCAGCGCAGGACAATAGCGGCAAGATAGGAGATTTTGTAAGAGGAGAGAGGGGTACATTGCATTTGTAGATCATTCGCATCATTCGTTGCATGAACAACGCGTGCGCCCTATATTTGTTTCATTGTTTGATTTATATTATACATTCGTGTACTTGTCTGTTGTACAATGAACTCTTAAGAGGTTGTTGGTGTTTTTCCATGAACCCTGTATATTCAATAAATAAAGGAGATGATAATATCTAAGTGAATACAATACGATTAAACTTACCTTTGTCCATTTTATATTAATTTATTAACAGTAACTGTAGATTATATAAACAACTAATAATAATTACTGTCAATATTTGCTGACACTGTACAGTACAGACTTCTACTCACCAATAATTCGGAGGCTAACTGAAAGAAAAGATACGCTAGCCACGCGTCATCCCTTCTTTCTTAGAGAACCTTTAAATCGGATGATACGGAACCGGTATATTGGAACCTTTATTTGGAACCGGTACTATGGAACCAGAACCAAACCGGAACCTGAACCGGAACCGTACCGAAAAGAAGAACCTTTTTAAGAACCGAAATGAAGAACCGGAACCCAAATTCGTACCGGTTTTCAATCCCTGCTTAAGCCTGCGGACGTTATTTCAATAAGCATGTTTTTAATTTATAAAGCAATAGATTCAAGTTAATAGGATAAACTATTAAACCAGCTAGACTTTTGACTATGCTTTTATTGCAATTACTATTTGAATATCTAGACAATCTCAATCTCATAATACGTCAGACATAAACAGAGCCTTTGGGCAACAACTATTAAAAAGCATAATATTTGTTTTACGCCGCGCCGTTTTTAACGACAGGGGATAAAAACCGCGGACTTTTTTCGTGATTTGAGACAGAACCACGTCTAAATGATCCATCAAAGCTTAAGCTGGCCAGGTGGGTAATCCGCCACGATAATGACAGGGTAATAAACGTGAAGTGGGTGGCAATGCTTACAGGATTACCAGCCAGTCTCTCTGATCATTATCTGACATTCTTTGCTTACGTTTTGAGTAGTTAAGCTCTGTAATTACATTTTTTTTTAAGTAACGTGCTGGAGACATAAGAATTAAATAAAATCACTAAAAGAGTCGTCCTCGCGCCGTTTGTTGTTTAGTTTTTGACTACTATTTTTTTGCGAACTTTTCAAGATGCACGACCATGCATCCAAAATATTTTAAAAAGTATTTGGACGCGTAAATTGTATATTATATAATAGGTACTTACTAGTATTAACTAATTAACCACAAAGATATCTAGTTATTTCAAAAAATCGTTTACATTTAATACGTTTTAAGAAATTATTAAAAAGTCAGTCAGTCGAGTGGGTACTATTTCGTTGTTTTTTCACAAAACCTGCACATTTCAATCTTCTGCAATTATGCACGCTATTCAATTCACATGTTCGCCGATACTATATTTATTTCTTGATTGAACCCTTATATCCCAATATTGCATGCGTGTAATTGAAGCCATAACTTTTAGTACCAAAGAATGCCGAAGGATATAATAGTAGTTTATAAAACTGTCGCATAATGAGGGGTATTAAACACGAGTGTGTGTTTACAAACCGAGCGGAGCGAGGTTTGTAATAGTATCACACGAGTGTTTAATACCTTATTATGTGCAGTTTTATACAACTTTTTATCTACTTTCATACATTGAGATTGAATATACTAAATAAAAGATCAAAGTTCAAAAAGTAAGACATACTTTACTGCTTATGATAATTATTGAAGTTTTGTATAAGTCATTTTCGTCGCCGCATCTAAAATATCGGGCGGAGTCAAATTTCCTTCACATTCACTGGTATCAGACATTTTTAAGCAATAATAGAATAAAACATTTATTCAGAAAAAACGTAAAAATGGCGCCAAAAACCCAGCTCTTCACCGCACTTTAGCGCAACCACAGATAAGTAAAATTTACACAACAAAACTTCACGCTCCCGTATATATGTAAAGCCCTATCCACACGCTGGCTGTTTGTTACAAACACCGCAAACAGCACACAAAGTGACACACACATCCTTTGATCTGGCAAGAAAAACCGACACCGATGCCGAACACTGCCCAACACAAACACAAACAGGCAAACAACGACAAACACCCATCCACATGTCCGTGTTTGCTGTTGGCTGTTTGCCATTGTTTGTCAAGCATGTGGATGGGGCTTAACGAGTTCGATTAAAAAAAGTTATGCATTCTCCTTCGTGATTTAACTTCTTGGTTAACCTGTATCGTAATGGAAAAAAAATTATTTTATAACATTATTTTGTTCGAGAAATAGTGTTATAATGAAATTTTTTTTTTCTATTTCGGTATTGTGTTTATAAAGTATGTTAATATAAACTCGTTTAAAATTTTATAATTAGAATTTTACGACATGAAAGTAGATAAAATAATATTTACGCTATTAAAAACTGTAGGTACGTGTTTTGAGAACCTTCCCCCTTTATCGTCGTCTTCGTTTTACTTTTATTCAAAAAACAACCTCGTTGAAATAATCTAATGAACAATTTCTCTGCCAATTAACAACGCTAGCTGTTTACAAAATAAAAAAATCAACCTTATTCAACAACACTTAACCTTATTATTCAAGCAAGAAATTGTTTTTAAAAACTCCATTCCCGCATAAATTCGCCAAGGTTTCCTATCAGGGGTTTGCATCGCAATTAATTCGATGTCGATTTTTCCCGCCCATTAGTTAACGTTATCGATTCGACACAAGCAATTAGGTGGTCGATCCGATTCGGGCCGTCCGACGTCCGATCTCCACGACGGGCCAAACATGATTGATGGCGTTTTTACCTTATTATCCAAGTTATCCATCCCCTCCACGGCTTATCAGCTTACAGCGGGGGAGCGGGGAGGGGAGCTTCTCATTACGAGATTGCGGTTACGTCGTGTTCAAGTCTGATAACAGTGTTTGAACTCTTTGAAGGGTTTCATTTATTTCATTTACGTCCCTTTGGGTTCCTTTGCGTATTCATTATATTGGGTTTTAAGGGTCTAAAGGCAACCCTTTATTTGAATGATGAGATTTTGGTCTGTGCAATTATTTTACGGAGTTTATAGAACACGATGAGACGAGGTAGACGCTAAAGGACATAGGTTGCTTGCAAGTAAATAATGTTGACAACCTTTAAGTTTCAGGAAAAACTGATCGCTTGATTAGTACCATTTTAATTATCACTTGTTACTGAACAAAAATAAATTCACGTTACTTACCTAGTAACAAGCAAGTGCAAAATAATCTATTCAATGCCATTAAAGGTCTTTCACCTAGACGGCATGGTGCGAAAATTAGCATAAACTTCTAAAAATTACAGTACTTAATTGAATTAAGTATCTACAAGGGTTTTTTATCTCCATAATATGAAATTGGACTATAGAACTAGGCACTTCATATACGGATATACCTTCTTTAAGAAAACCCTGAACATTTAGCCCCAACCCCAACCAACCAACGAACCAACCTAGCTGATCTTGATCTTCAACACTTCTTAGTGATTTAGCTGTGAAGAAGTGGCACAACAAACTCCCCTGCAAAATATCTCGTGCCAACACGATACAAGAAAAACCTAGCAACTTCGAAAAAAAAAAACAAAAAAAGAACCTAAAAATAAACCTGCTCCTTCTTTGCAGTGGGCGGGATGTCTCGCGGCGGGAGCGGCGCCGGGAAGACGGCGACCGCCAAGCGCGTGCCCCCGCCGGCGGTCCCCGGAGACGCCTTCGGGACGCCGCAGCACCGCCACTCGGGCTCCAGCTTCGGGTCACAAGGGTACGCCTCCTGCGAGGAACAGCCGTACCCACAGCCGCCGGATACGCCTTCACATACCAGAGGTAAGCAACAATTTGCAATATTGGTCCTCCTTAGTTTAGTCATATCATGGGTCTCTATGGAGAGCGACGCAGCCATGTAGCCATGTGACTCACAAGGCTATGTCGCTCTTTCATAACCAAAAATTTGATTTACTTATAACTTCTTGTGACTTCTGTAATCTGCTTCTGTAATTTCCACAACAGAAGCACCCTAACAGTTGTAAAAATAATCGGGTCAGGGCAAATAGCTCAGTTTCTGACTCAACCGAAGTCCATAATCCTAAAATCTCGAATCAGACCACAGAAGTCAGGGCACCCCGTCGTAGAACCTGAATGCATCAATTACTAATATCTAACCTGACTTTAAACCTTCCATTCCAGATGACCACTCAGACTACGGCAGCACAGTGTCCGGCGTCTCCGGCGTATCGGGCGCGAGTGGCAGCCTCGGCAAGAGTCCGGCAGGGGGCGGCACGTTCACGTTCCCGCCGCCCGCGCAGCCGCTCACACACAAGGCGGCCGTGTACTACCACCATCAGCTAGCACTTAGCGATGATCAGGGGATCGATATGACACAGGTGAGATTGCAAGACAAACCTCTTTGATAAGTTTTTTGAACCCTATCTACTCACTACACTACTCTCCAAAGTCCCAAATGTATGTTGCCAGTAATGTATGTTGCCAGCTATAAGTGAGGCTAAGCTTCTAATTTGCAAGCATTTCTCTTATCGACAAATTGTCCTTTCATAAACACAAATACGCAGTTTCTGAAAGTTTCACATGACATTCACTCGTCTGTCGAATCTTTTATAAACTAAATCATAACAATTACTTTCTGCTACAACATATGTACCCCGCACTAGGCCCACGGGGTGGATTACGGCCCATTCACTCTCACAGAGAGGAGGACTGTGTCCCAGCAGTGGGAACAGTATAGGCTGATTATGTATAAAATATTTTTTCATTACCTACTATTCATAACCCATTTCAACCCACCTCTGACCAATGTCTGCACATACAAAAACTCCAAAAACCTGTGTTTACCTCTTTCGTGCTCATTTCCAGAGTCCTGGTCGCGACAGCCCTGGTTCCTCGTCAGGGTCGGCAGGGTCTGGTTCACGTCACTCCTCGGCATCCCTGGATAGTGGTCGCGCGTCAGGTCGCATGCCTCACCACCACCACGCCGCCTGTCACTGTGGGGACCTGGCTGATAGGGTACGAGCGATGATCGCGCAGGGTCTGCCGGTGAGTACAAGAAGATGATAGTGGTGTAACCTAAGAAATTGAATTATTCTGTCTGTCTGTCTAGCCTGTTGTCCCAGTGCAGGACAGTACAATTAAAAAACATACAAAAGAAATATTAGCGTAGAAATAAACAAGGTCATGTCATGCAAAATGCGAAAGTCAAGGCTGAACCATAAAGACCCAATCACCTTTAAAAGAAATAAGAACAGATACCAAGCAGATACCAAGTGACAAACTTTTTTTTTTTCTGCAATAATAATGGAAAAACAATCGTTACCAATTGGGCCGCTGTTCATAAGTTTTAATCTACTTCCAATTTCTTATTAGACCTACCAACATACCAGCTTAATTTTCCCCCTTAACATTACAGGACACAGATATAATCCACGCGTGTCTAGCAGATCTTCAAATGGAGGAGTACGCCCGATTGTTCATAGACGCTGGCTATGACCTGCCGACCGTCACACGAATGACGCCTGAAGACCTAACGGCCGTGGGCATCAAGAAACCTAACCATCGCAAGAGGTTAAAGGCAGAACTGGCCAATTTGAATGTTCCGGATAACCTGCCTGATTATATACCGGTATATATTTTTTTATTTATCCATCTTACGCCTATAATTACAGCTTTTTTTACATAATGCTATCCTAACTTATTATTTTGACTATGATCAAGTTTTGTAACTTATTACAAACAATGCATTATTTATGAATCTGAAATGATATTAGGCCATTCCGTCAAGACATACCATACCAACATTAACCAAATTCCAAAATTTTGTTATTATGGATACCTACTAACTACATCTGCCTGTATAATTAAAGTACCTAGTTGCTTTCATTCTACTACAGTGTTAAAATAGAAAAAGTCTCAGTCTATTTTCACTTTAAACTTTTATTGACCAAGCGAAGGAACTTCTCATAAATTGTAAAATTGCGTCTCTTTTCCACTCAATATTGTAGAAACTCATTCAAAAGTCTACACTCTACATCAGCCTATTCCAATTTGTCTTGGTCTCCCAAATGTTGACCTACTAAAACGTTACCTCCTCTCATTCCAGGGTTCCTTAGAAGAATGGCTGCGACTACTTCGACTGGAAGAGTATGGACCAGCTTTAGTAGCACAGGGTTACCGCACCGTTCACGACGTCACGCAACTAGCTTGGGAGGTGAGGATAATTCTCTTACATTAATTTACGTAAAGCCAACATATAATTTGACCACTTGTTGTCTGATAAGGCGTAAACATCAATATAATAACTCTAACCAGTACGTTGATCGCTGTACTACTTCCTGGGTCTGTCAGTCTTGAGTGTAATGATGCTAATTCTAGACAAAAAAAAAATTGCATCTCAATAATAAACCATTTCCATTTCCTTTTCAGGATTTAGAAGACATGGGCATAGTCCGTTTGGGCCACCAAAAGAAAATAATTCTTGCCATCAAAAGAGTGAAAGACATTAGAGCAGGCAAGAGAAGCATTAGCAACCAAGGATCGTTGGACTTTACAAGAATACAACCGGGCCAGGTCAGTACCATGCACTAATACTTAGCCCCGAGTGTCATTGTGTTTGTAGTGATGTTTTAGAATTTAGAGTCTTGATAGATTAGGGCTCATTTTGTAGCTGACTTTGGAAGCTCATAAAGTTCTCTAGTTCTATTGTAGATAAACTAAGTACTTATTTTGGTTAAATATCTTCAGATGGCAACCCATAGTCTGCTATAAGAACAGCCCTATTTATGACAGCGGATATTATTGAAAAAAAAAAACATTAAATTATATATATGAAAATCCGCTTTCGTAATAAAATTCTAAATAGACCGTGCAATAGAGAGCAAATTAGATTTCTATTCTGTCGATCAAGATTATTTTCGAAGCATCACTTCAAATCAATATTTTTTAATTTATTTTGTCATATTTTTATGATTTGATTGTTATCACGTTACATCTCATTCCATTCATCGGCCATCTTGATTTTTACCGCCAAATCTTCTAACAGAAACGAAGCTATTTTATTAAAAAGTCTAATACTTACCCACATAATTATTTTTCTTTTTATACTAACAGCAGTATTTTAACAATTTAAAGCGTTTTAATAGCTTCATTATTTTGACCTTTATTTTACTAATTAAAGATTTCCGTTGAGCCAGTCGAGGCTTTTGTTGTTAGATCCATATTGTGTGACCCTATAGCACAAAAATGGCTGGAAAGCTTTGTTTGCCGAGCCGAAAGCTGACACATTATGGGAAAACTGATGTAATTAACCAATTGGCGTAAATATTATAAAAATATTCTGTAATACGAGAGTAGTTTTAAAATTTTGTGAACTTTCCCCGATGCGTTCAGAAACGTCGTTATCATTTCGCTTAGACTTTAGGTGTCGTCCATCGCCACCGCCATCGCTGGTCGGATTTCCAACAGTTCTGCGATATTATTTCCTCCACAGTCATAACATATTTGTACTTTTCACTTTTATTTCTGCATTTGATTTACCAAATCAATTAACCGTTACTTTTGTAACCGTAAATTAATTTTGATACTTATTTAACTCATAAATAAAGTGAGCACTTTCGGAAGAAAATGTTTTCCTTATAAATTGTCTTCCAGCCGGACGGCATTTCTTCTTCCAATTAACCTTTAAGAAAGATAGCTGAACCGGTCAGTCAGTCGGAGAGTCAGAGTCGCAGGGTTGTGATCCGCCAGCACACACGTCCATCCGCTGCATCCACCTCATACCACTAGCCCGAAGCAGCATGTGAATGTTTTGTTTTCTTTTCTTTTTCCAAACACAAACCGCACCTTGGACATAATCGGCTAAAGGATTTATATCCGAGGGAGCTACATTACCAGCCTTGGGAGAGACAACGGAGTTACCATAAACCCCCCGACCTAAACTTTGATGCCATACCGACGCCCCTTTGTGGCACAGATTTGGTCCCTATCCAGGTATGAGACAACCTCCTTTGGCACAGGTCTTGTCAGTTTGTTCTCGATGCACCCGAGCACCCGGCTTTTATGTGCACACGATTTATCGTTATAGTGAACGCAATGTTTTCCATGTGTGTTTTATTTTTTACGATTTAAGCCTTTCCTCCCCACTACCTTAGAAACCGCTGTGATTGATCTTTCCTGCACGGTAGTTAGACGTTTCACTTTAATTATAATTATTATATGAATTAATACAATATTATACTAATTGCGCATGGTTTTATTAACGCTAACATTATAAATATTTGGATTAATGATTAAACAAACAAAATCTTAAACAGACAGCATGGTAAGAGGAGCGACATTAACATGAATTGTAAAATAAGCTGTTGCCGTTGTTTGTAAATGTTTTAAACAAATTTTCTCTGTAATATAACTTTCAAAATTAAATTCAACAACTTATGAATGCGGGATGGATCTAAAATGTGTTATAAATGCCAACAGATACGTCACCCGCGCGGGAAATCACTAGAAAGTCTAGAGGATCCGTCAGAAAGAGCGTCGCATACCACGTTTTCGCCCGAAGCTGGGTTTTATTATGGGGGAGGTCAGTGGCGACGCTCGTACGACGACGGCGACATCACTCCCACGAATGATAGCTCGTACGAGGGAGGCGGCACGCTGCCGCGTCCGCGCGGGCTCGTGCGGCCGCGACCTGTGGCCAAGATCACTGCCACGCCGGCGTACAGGGACAAGTCTCCGGACTACACGTACGACGAGATCGCGTACTCGGCGCGTTTACAGCGTGTGGCTTACGGGGCGAGTCCACACGTGGCGCGGAAGCCGCCGCCAGACCCCCCGAAGCGTCAGAGCTCTCAGTACGCGCCCTTCTCTCGCTTCGGGCAGACGACGGTGGAGATCCACCCTGAGAAGTCCCTCCCGCTGTCCCTTCCCGCGTACCCGAGCTCGGACTCGCTGTCCGTGTCGCTGGACAGCACGGGCTTGCTGCCGCCGCCGCCCGCGCCCTCCAGTCCTCCCCGGAGGTACGATGATGACAAGCTGCGCACGGGATCCGATGCTAGTTTTAAGGTGAGTTTACCTGTATGAACTTCAACGATGTATACATCAATCAGCAACATAGACACCTAAACGAAACTGCAAAAGTATACTAACGGTCTCCTATTTTCTTTCTTCCAGTCAAGCTCCAGCACAGAATCGGATAGTATTCCTTTCGCGAACGAAAACGCCGGGACCATAAAGCAGAACCGGGGCCAGATAGGCGGCCGGCCGCACACGGTGGACTACGGGCGCGCCGGCATGGGCCTGGGGGGGCTGCCGCCGCGCGGGGGCGACATCAAGCCCACCACGCCTCACGCACCGCACGCCCTCCCCGAACACAAAGACGAGAAGAGCACCGAACCAGTCGACGTACTCAACGACATCGGCAACATGCTTGCCAACCTCACTGACGAACTCGACGCCATGCTAGAAGAAGAAAAGCGCCAAGGACTCACAGATTCCTAAAACCCACAGACAATCTAGAATACATATTTGTACTCGAATACATTAGAACTTGTCAAAAATTCCAAAGAATTGGACATCGGCAAAGACTTCCACTAATTTAATGAAATGCTGACATTTTGATAACGCAAGCAGCTATTTAATAAGCATCTACATTATTTTAGGAGTGTAGCAATATGAAAGCAATCTTTTTGTGTATTGCAACGTTATGACGATTGTGAATTCCGAATAACGCGATTAAACTTAATGGGATTTATTGTTTTATTGAGAAGCTATTCGACTCAGAATATTAGGTTTTTATAAAATATACAATCAAGATCGAGCTGGGTAAGCATTTCTTCCATTGCATAATTATATTTACCTCTATGTCAAAGGACTGAGTAAAGTAGAATGTGATGTAACTTCGACTTTCGAAGTCTAGAGGGGGTTTTAGTTCCCCAAATTGTAATGTGACTAAAATCTGAATTTTTACCAATGTTGCTTCAATATGTGTGACCATTCCATTACCGCGCTGAGCTCGCTACACGTGAAGCCACTACTAGATGATAGTGTCACTTGCCATCAAACTATTCCTACACGACAAACGGATAATATACATACGTACTATATAATAGTTTTGTAGCATTTTGTACCGACGTAGTACATTTTATACATACTTGTAATTTAAACATATATAGTTTGCTAAATATCCTCTGTTATTTAAATTAAGTGAGCTGTGTATTTTTGTTATTATTACAGATAATTAGTTCCTTGTAATATTAAAAATTGAGTGTTTTTATTGGGATATTAAAGGAATTAGATGTTAGACGGATCCAAAAAACAGACAAAAATGGCTATTTTTGTAAATATTGTTTTACTTAAATTATGTCATAGATAAAATATATCCCAGTAGTTAGTTTTTCATGTACAATAATTGTAGAGTATTTGATTATGGTGTAGAGATTAATGTAGCTAGAATTTATACAAAACATTAGTCTAGTGATAGTGTGAAAAACTAGGGTTTACATATTAATGTATCATAGACAATTATAAAGTTAGCTATAGACCTCATAGACCTTGTATGTTAACATTCTTGTAACGCATTAAGGACATGCCGTTTGCCCTATCATTGAAAACCACTACAAAGTTATGCTTCCACTTATAATAGTCATATTCCTCCATTCAAAGCTTAGCAACACCCTGCTTACAATGGAACGCAGAATCGCCCTCGCTAAAAATATTTATGGTGTTACCGAATTACATTAAAAACACTTTTGATACCGTTTAAATCTGAATGAAACTCACAAAACACGATCTCTAATTTGTTTTCCACTTTTCAACGCATGTCCACTTCCAAAGTGATATCAAGCGGCCATAAAAGTAAACTGCTGTCTGCTAATATTTTGTGATGACAATGTTATGTAAAATGAACCTTTCCATAGACAACTGCGAAAGCACGAAAACCGCCGTTCCTTTTTTAAATATTTATGTGGAATGACTAATGTTTATTCAATTTGTGATTAGTTAGCAAGGATAACGATGATTGTTTTATTCTAATTATTTTAACAATGTCGTTGACTTGATTTTATATTTTACCTAACATTGTATACAAAGTAACGCCCACAATAATGAAACAATAACTAATACAATCTGTGACTAACACCGTGAATGTAATTAAAATAACACCTTAATAAAACGTAGAACAGTATAGTTAAGCTTAACTTTGTAAATATCTTGATAGAAATCAATGTTTCTATACAGTCTTCTTTGATATTCACTCTCAAATGTAAACATTTTGTATACCTACATGTTAATGTTATGAACCCATTATGGCCGCCACTCATATTTTGTAAGGTGCTAGAAAAATAAAGCAAAATGATTTACCCAACATACTTTTAGTTGTAACGTTCTTTGAACTAGTCAAAATTTTATTTCTTTCGAGTGGCGGCAGATGAAAGCAATTTTATATTGATAAATCAGAATTGTTTAAAATGTAATTTAATATTATTGAGCAGCTTATGATCCTCATTTAGTTTGTTTCTTATTTCAATAAATATATTTGTAATATCTAATCTGAGTCTTATTTCCCCGTGGTAATCTCGAACCCTTGTATACTACTTACCCACATAGGTAATTATGCAAACAACAAACTATGCTCTACCTCCTAGATAACCCAAAAAAAAACATGCAGCCCATGCATGCAAACATGCAGGCCATGTGTCCAAAAACATGCAGCCAAAGTGGCCTCTGCGCTGCCACAGATAACATTATGGAATTGGCGAACTATTGGACCATGTTTGTAACTGTCGTGCCAGCGACACTAAGAAAACCACAAAGACCTATATAGGATGATGGTGGTGAACAGCGGAATTTCTCTCTACCACAAAAATCTGCCTTGTCTTTTCCCAACTATTTTGGGGTCGGCTTCGAGTCTAACCGTATGCAGCTGAATACCAGTATTTTACATGGACCGACTGCCTGTCTGACCTCCATAACCCAGTTTCTGGATAATATGATACCCCTTGGCAAGACTGGTTGTAAGATTTTAGCTCTTTACCTCAAACGACCCCAATTTATAGGTACCTTATAATAAATGGTTTCGACAAAAGTCAGGACACCACATTTTTCTTTAACTTAGCACTATCCTAAATCCAGTGTAGATACTATACTGCCGTGCTAAGCTCAAAAGCGGTATCTCAAAAAAATTTGTAAAGTTGATTTATGTGGCATCGGATAGCTTAAAGAAATGCATCAAATGAGATCAGCCAAATAGCGGTGTCTTAATAAAAAAGTCCTTAGAAAAGTGTTCCCTATCTCAGCTTTACCTCAAATCACTGAGAGAATAAAAGCAAAACTTCAATTTTCTCGAAACTAGCTTTTCCTGAGATACCGCTTTTGCGTTTAGCACGGCAGTATAGACCTCTTTGTGAAGTTTATGGTAAACTAGCAACGCCCCGCGGTTTCACCCGCATAAGTGGCGATCCCGTGGGAATATCGGGATAAAAACTATTCTATGTCCTTCCCCGGGATGCAATCTATCTCTCTGCCAAATTTTATCGAAATCCGTTCAGTGGTGTAGGCGTGAATAGGTAACATACAGACAGAGTTACTTTCGAATTTATAATATTAGTATGGATTCACTGAAAATTTCATTCCAATACATCACAGTTATATTTTTCGTGTAGTTAATAAGCGCTTCCTTAAATATTGGCGCTTCCTTACGAGAAATTGCATTCCACTTACAGCAAAAAAAAAACATCCATATCATAGATTAACAATCTACAAATTCCTGAAAATACAGTTTTATTCTAACACTATCTTCAGTAGGTACGAAACATTTTTGAATAAAAAGTCGGTTTACGGACGATAGTTTAACGTGACAACGTCATAACAAAACATTAATGAAATTGCCGAATGCGGAGGCCGATTCGGCAGCGTTCGACATCATCTGTCTCTCATCGCTCGTTCCGCGCTCTCGCTTGCACTTCAAGCCGCCATGGAACGCTACAACGCTACAGAGCAAGGCCGCGAGGTAACGCTACATGAGTCATGTTTTTTTCGTGTGTGCAGCCAGCTTCATCGATTTATTAGACGTTGTCACGTCAAAAACTATAATACATTAGTAATTATTGTATTTTTTATTCAAGAATTTTCCGCGTTTTAAGAGTCAGGTATTGACCTAATTCTTGAATAAACTGAATTTAACATGGGTAGGTACTAAGAAAAACTTTTTTAATTGCATACAAGTCTTTATTTTTGTCTAATATCTGTACCTAATCTTATCAATGACCTACATAAATACAAATACCGCGCTATATTCACGAGTTCATTTCCGTTATCCGGGAAAACCGGAAGTAAATATGTGCCGCCACATCGCACCACCTCTAACCTACTTTGTCTAAACAAAAGCATTGTCCTGTTGTTACTTCATTCTTTTGTTAAACAAACTGGTTTAGTACTAAAACAGCTGTAATATTTGCAACATAAATAAAATTATAAACAATATTGCTAGTACTGTTGTAACAAAATACAATAATAATAGGTATTTAGTCGACAGCCCGTTTTCATTAGTCTATGGCACATTTTCCTGAAAACCGAATATTCCGGATTCTTATTGGCAACCCTACTCGAATCACTTTATTTCGACCAATCAGAGCGCGCTACAGCAGATCGATGCCGTAACGCGGGCGTAGAGAACGCAGTAATGTCAGATTTTCCTGTTGTCATCTGTGAATTTCGTCTGCGCGATCGATAACACGAATTGGCTATTCGTCGTTACAGAGGTTGAATACTTATTGAGCCGTTTATGGACAGATAGTTAACGTTGGTGCTTGGAGTAGCAAAATTCTCATTCTAAGGTGATAAAATGGATACGAGCGGGGCGTACGGTGGCGGCAAGGCCGGGGGCGCCTTCAATCCTCAGCAATTCATCCAGAGGCCTCCCGTGATCGTCAGGGCGGTCTGTTGGGTAAGATACTTTGTATGCAGTATACGCGGACCTAATGTAAGGCGTAGAACTTGCTTTTATTAATTATCCAGGTCAGAAAGAACGAGTTACGTCAGTTAGCGTTTTTATTTCACGGTAAAACAGACCTACTTATTTAATATCATTACGATCGTGGAATGTAGGAGGAACCCTAATTTGATAAATGATTTGCCTGTTTATAATGTAGATGGACGATCTACATGCATAATTTAAATAATATGTAAGTAATTAACTATCAAAGTCCTTACATCTCTCTCTCCAGATGGATTTATATTTCAAATTATAAACTTGCTAATTAAAACCACAGAGACATACCTATCTATGGAAATATTTTTAAACATAGACTATTTTTCAAACAGCAAGTAGGTTTTATATGTCGTGTGTGTGACTGGCCTTGTGTTAAGTAAAGAGCCATGTAACCAAGAACAGGCAATTAATCCACTATCCGTACCTATTGATAATCGTAATTGAATCTTGTGTTACACCCACACTACACTGTGCATTGATTACAGCATGGAAGTTGTTTAAAAATATACTAATAAAATATACATATATAGAGTCTATAACTGGGTCGCATTAGATCATTATGTATCCAGTGTAATGGTTTTCTATTTTGAAGAGTTTCTGACTATTTAGGGTCTACTTCCATACTTAACTTTCGTAATTTATAATTGATATGATTTATGAGTTTAAAATGAAAATGCTATAGTATTCGTCATGCACGAATCCATTAAACACACAGGTACATAATAGTATCTACTACTCTGGATCAGTCTTCCTAGTTCATACAATCTTGACCTAATTAAAAAACAATTGAAATAATCAGGACAATATTTCTAGAACATTGCTACATTAAAAGACAATTGGCTGACATAACATCATAGGTTATTCATACTCTTTAAATATATTATAAGATAATGCAGTTTTATTCAACTAATAAAAATTTAAAGTTTGTGTTTCGGGTGCTCATAAAAATTATATTTTAAACCAAAAGGAAGTAGGCATGGCCTACATTCCAAGCCATTATATACGTATTCTATGTAGTCAGCAAAAAAGTCGAATAAAACTTCAGTTTTTTTTTATCGCAGTTATTGAGCAAAATATTTGTTCAAAATTGCATTATACTTCTGCTGCAATTTTGAACAAACATTTTGCTCATTAAAAAAACTGAAGTGTTAATCGACTTTTGTTGCTGACCGTACCTAAAACCCATTATAATTATTATTAGATAGTTGAATGTTGATGGCTCTAATAGATAATAGAATATTACGTAGCTATGTGTAATTATATTTATAGGTAAAGGTTCATTTGAAATCAATAAAAAGTATCTAAAAATAGTACACCTTCATCTATCCATCTATCTACATGATTGTTCTTAGGTACGGTTGTCAGCAGAAAAAGGGCTAAAGAAATTAATTACAAAACACATAGGTATCATTATCAGCCTATAATGTTCCCACTGATGGGACACAGGCCTCCTCTCTTAGAGAGGGAGTGGACTATAATAATCCACTACGCGGGCCCAGTGCGGGTTGGTTGATGTCACAATGTCTTCGAATTTTTGGTTCTAGGACATTTCTCACGATGTTATTCGTAACAAAAAGTATACATAACAAAAATACATACATGTACATAACAAAAAGTATTTTATTACCTCCCGTTTCGTTCTAAGTCCACTTAACTCAGACTGACAGGTAGTAGGTACTGTGTAGTGTGTCCTTACACAGTTATTTTACCTCTGACAGCTGCAAGCCAACAGTAACCTTATTTTAAAGGGAACAGATCTCTGTTCCCTTTAAAATAAGGTTACTGTTAGCTGACAAGTCTGTCAATTTCACAGTCATCTGACTGTGAAATTGACAGACTTGTCAGCTGCAGGAATCCATCAGCAACCTTAATGTCACGACGGCGCGTACGTGTTCCACGCGCGCCTCAAAGAGATGTCAGCATCATCCGAAGGGGCCCGTCAGGGCCGAAGCCTGCCGGGTCAGCGGGATTGTCCGAAAGGGTTACCGCTGGCCCGGAACATAAAGGACTAAGGAAGGAACACGGGTGGGTTTTAGTCAGTAAGAGTCTGACAATCCCTTCCGCTCCACCCAGAGCGGGAGGGGTCATTTGATGATTTTCCATCCTGAAAAAAAAACCTTAATGTCACGAGATTAAAGATCACTGTATTGACAGTGATGCACAATCAGAGGTAAAATTACTGTAACTGTGAATGGACTGAAGGCACTATTACTAATTATGTCCTATGCCTATGGTATTAAAGTGGGTCAGTAAACTAGAGCATTTATGTAAGCATGAAGTATAAACAATTCTTGAGCAATTAAAAGAGGACGGAAGACTGGCCTTTTTTTTTTTTGAGGGTGGGAAATCATCAAATTACCCCTCCCGCTCTGGGTGGAGCGGAAGGGACTGTCAGACTCTTATTGACTAAAACCCACCCGTGTTCCTTCCTAAGCCCTTTATGTTCCGGGCCAGCAGTAACCCTTTCGGACAATCCCGCTGACCCGGCAAAGACTGGCCTTAGAGCGGACTTGATCAGTTTCGCCCTTTTTGGATGAGACTATTATTACGGTCACTTCATTGTTGCCAAGTTTCGAAAAAAAAACCAACTAGTATTCATAAAAAGGTTATAAGTCCACTGCCGGACATATGCCCTTTCTAATGGCACGCCACAGAGGTCTATTAAGGGCGAGACGAAACTGCACATGCACACGACACCACTGTCAGCAAAGAGTGGCGACCTCAGCCACTCTTCTAATTTTCTCGTCACGATCCTCCTTACTGAAGCCCAGGTTCTTGTTCAGACCTGCCCTTATGTTGCCACCGTGGAGGCCGTACGCTGGGATGCCCGAGAAAAAAGAAGTATAGATGAAAACTCTATGCTAAGGACGACTTTGTTCGAAAAATGAAGTTTTGATGGAAAAATTTTACTAAAGTTTGCGTTACAGGCACCTAGGGGTTCCTATAACGCCCCTCGAAGTAATAGGTAACAATAAAACTTATATTGTGTCTCGTTCAGTCCTTCAATAGGTCAAAATAAGATTTAAAATTTTTAAATTAAAAACTGAAGTGTTTATCGACTTTTGCCCCTGACTATACTTATTTTCTTAACATAGAACTAGGTAATTATTAGTAAAATGCTATTCTAATGTATTCCTAAAAGTAGTAATGGATCCTCATTACTACGAACTACCTTTGTACTCAACACTAATTATGTTGTATCGACCCATTTTACTGTGTGTACAAAATAAATAAACAAATGAGTCGCGGTGACGCCCTCAACCACACACCACACTGCTATGCAAATTCCTGTAGGTCATTAAAAGTCTGTAAGCAAGCACAATTAACGGTTAATCTATAAATAAAACAGTTCCGTAACATACGATGACTGACACTGACAGACAACGCATAGCCATTAAAATTAAGGCAATAGCTAATGGGGTGTTTTGGTCTAATCATCGTATTGGTGATCGCTGCTATCAGTAGAAAAGTGGATTAATCTTAAAAGTTATCAATTACCACAGATTGTTATCATGTCATTTAATTTCACTAGACTCGTCTCTTTAAAATAAAAAGTAAGTAAGTACAAAACAGAGAACCAAAGTTTAATTTTTCTTTCTTTATTGCCATAAAAACAGATTACACAAAAAAATTTAGTCCCTAGCTCCAGAGCTAGGTTAGGGTACCTGTATTTCAGGAGCCAGTGACTTCATCCATTTAGGTTACAATTATGAAAGTGGTCGACATAGTGGCGAACAAGGTAAGCTAAAGTAGAAATAACCACAATGGGTCAACCTGCATATACTTGCCGTAGAACAAAAATAAGAATCACGTTAAATGGCAAGTGATCGGAGAAATCTGTGTTCAGCAATGGACTGCTATGGTTGATAACGTCAAGTCTCTCCAATAAATTGATGTTATTTAACAATGACTAAACAGCAGTGGTCAGTGATGTTTCTTATCAATATGCTCCTATGTTCCCCAGTTGTTCAGCGTAATAGTGATGGGCTGCATATCAGCCAAGGGCTGGCGCACAGGAGAGGATGGCAAGGAGCGATGCGTCTACAACGATGACACGAATGCCTGCAACTATGGTGTCGGCATCTCCGTCATCGCCTTTATAGCGGCCATCGGCTTCATCGCTGGAGAGTACCTCTTTGAACAGATGTCCTCTGTGAAGACCAGGAAGCACTATGTACTGGCTGACATGGGATTCTCTGGTAAGTTAATGCTTTTTTGTTTTGTCTTTTTTTAACAAAGAACAAGGAACGTTCTAGTGTTTGAATTTGTAACTCATAATTTGTCACATTGTTTTCTCTTTATCACATTTGTTATCACTTATCTATCACCCTATGGTTGAAAGAGGCATTACCTAAGTCTGCATTTGTACTTTTTCGTTGAAAGAAGTTTAATAATCACATGAAAGATATGTGGTGTTACGTAAGTATTTCATGTGTTGTAATAGAGCCTACTAGGTAGAGGTGACACGGTGGGTATGCTAATGTTTACAGTCTATAAAGCTATGAACCATCGGTATAATATTGTGGTGGATAAAAAAGTAGGTACTTAGTCACGCGTTATGTAATGTAAACTTAAACTCATTCTTTAGACTGTAGCCGTATTATAACGCTACATGCGAACAACGCGTCATACTGACGTCACGCAAAATCCTGCATCGCGCAAGCAGAGTTTACCGCACAACTAGCATAGAAACAACGGCCCGACATGGATCATCGGGCAGTTGCCCGCCAGACACAACACCCGTCTGGTCGGAGGATCCTCCCTTTTCTATGGAGGATGAGTGAACTTTACACCCATAATAATGACATAACCGAGAAGCGCTTGGTGCATGATGGCAGTGCCAAAATGTAAGCTAAACCTACCTGACACTCTCCAGGGTGTAAGAACCATCACAACGCTGTGATTTACGCATTCTGCACATGAAACTTAGTAATATTGTACAAAAGGTGCAAAGCCCAAAGGTGAGAAATGTCAAGTAGGTAGGTACTAATATCAAAGTAAAAAGTGGTAAATGCTATGAGAGAAATACTACTTAAAGCAGTTGCCATAAGACGTAAAATGTTACACGTTACCACGTGTACTCGACCTTTTGATACCTCAAAAGGTCGAGGCCAATTTTGAGCGAAGGAGTAATCTTTTAGGTTCTTGATTTGTGAGATTTGTTTGCCAAACACGGAACTCAGATAAAAAACCTTTTGGCAAGATTATTAAATGGAAACTTCACTCGAAGTTCCTCTGCCTGAAATGAATAGATTCATACATAGGAGCGACTTATCAATAGGTCTTGTATACAAATCTAACTCTGAAGTTACGATCAAAGTTACCAAAAACATCAAAATAGGTAGACCATACTCAATACTTAATCGTTTTTGCATTCCAAAATGTATACTAACCTAAAATCAATTATCAAACCAACCAATAGCCAAAAAACCAAACCAATCAACAAACCAAGGTTACCAATACCAAGGTTGTCAATAACCTAAAATTTTATGAGATCTTTGTAGATCCTGTCGAGCACAGCAAAATAGTTGGCCCGCGTGGTGGATTACGTCCCACTTGCTGTCACAGAGAAGAAGCCTGTGTCCCAGTAGGGACATTGTAGGCTGATTATGATAATGATACCACCATTAGGCCACCTTACCACTTCGTACCATTATTACCTCCAAGTAAGTACAGTCAACAAAAGAGTTAAGTATGCAGGATTGTCGGATATAGTTGAAGTTTAGTAAGAAACCTATGGCTATTGTCGACTGAAATTTAATTTGATAAATGAGCTGTTTGTTTTCTCTTAACAAAATTAAATTTTATTCGAGTACATCCATCGGTTTCTTACTAAACTTCAACTATATCTGACGATCCTGCATACTTATGTCTTTTGTTGACTGTACATATAAGCAACGTATTTCCGCAAAATCTTGAAAAGAGTCCTTGGGTAATAAGATCCATATTCCATTCCATGCTATTTAAGTATGTCAAGAAACTTGAAGAGGATCTAAATTTAATTTGGGGTCGAATTAATTGCCCTCATCAATGGCGGGCAGATTTATTATATATCTGTAGTGCATTCCGTGTCACGAGGGTTAAGGAGACGGTCATATGATCTGAGGTACTCGGGCAGGTTGGTAGGTACTAATTGCAATCGAAGTTTGTACCGCGAACTGTTTTTATGAAGACGTGTAGGTATTTAAAATGAAAAAATAAGTTTAAAAAACTAAAACCCGACTACCGAAAAGGCTCCTACAAACAGGCGCGACACGCGATATAATCGCGCGCGACACAAAGGCACCGCTCGTTGCGCGTCTTGCGGTGCCTTTGTGTCGCGCGCGATTTTATCGCGTGTCGCACCTGTTTGTAGGAGCCTAAAAGCATGAAACAAGAAAGTACCTTCCCGTGGTCCTATGCCGCTGTACTGACATACTTATATAAGCTATGGTAGCGTATACATACATACATACATACCGGTCAAAATCATAAGGAGGGTTATGATTTTGCTTAGCCGTAGTCGGGTAAAAAGAAAAGAACGTCGTTGTTCCTCACTCCAATGATAAAATATTGCTTCATTGAGTTGTTCTTAGGGCCTGTGCACACCAAGTTTTTTAAACGCGCCGTCGACGCGCGTTTGTGGCGATACAGACACGATACGCACGCGAGTCAGACGCAGCCTGTAGACCTTCTGTAGGATACAAGCGCGCCGTCGCGTCGACGCACGTTTCTAAAACGCGCGTCAACGGCACGTTTAAAAAACGTGGTGTGAACAGGGCCCTTATTGATAATAATCGGTATCGGCATTGTACCAAACAGTCATTTGTTTATTTCTGACAATTCCAAGAGGTGGAACGTATATTCGGTTCCAGTTCTAATTTTTTTGATCAATGATCAACTTATTACAGCATAGGCTGTAATTATTGCTCCCAGCTAAAGCACTAGGAAGTGATAAAGGCCGGGCGTTTTGGAGGACTGTCTTATGGTACCTAATTAAGACATTCGAAAAATGCTGATTCTCAGCCAACAATGACTTTTAATTTTGATTGGTCGTCTGCGTGCTGAGCTAATTATTAGTTTGCTCATGACTAGGGCTGCCATCACCTAAATTACGGACCCAGGATAAAAACTTCAAAAACCCCGGACATTTGGGTATTCCACCCAAATGTCCGGGGTTTTTGAAGTTTTTAGACTTACCCCGGACTCCCTCAAAAAAAAAATCTACAATAAAATAAAAACATCGATAAGTATCATATTAGTTTGTCTTATTTACAGAAAAACAACTTAGACCAAATGAAACGCTTAACTTACTAATCAATTATACACTCTTCTACATATATTATGTGAGAGGTATTCTGGTAGCAAAAATAATTAGGAACGCTCTTTTTGGCATTAATGAAAATTGAAAAAAAAATTGTAAATCAAAAGCAAATATGAATTGTCACAAGCGCACGATATTTGCCGCGCGGTGAATTTTAAACTATGATTTATGCTTTTATTTATTGCAATTCATTCAAAGTCGGATTTGTCTAAACACAGAAAGTGTTCGGGTTTAACCCGGACACTATTTGAAAAACCCCGCCCGGATGCTCTCCGGACGCCCTTCAAACCAGGAGAAATCCGGGAAAACCCGGACGTATGGCAGCCCTACTCATGACTAGTCGCTATAGTCATGACAATAGACAAACTTATATGTATACAGGAGGCAGAGCATGATGATAATAGAGAAAATGCACACATTTTTAAATAAAGCAATGTCCGAAAACATAACTCTACGTATTCATTCATTCTTACACAATTTCCCTTTTAAAGGCTCCTTCAAACAGGCGCGACACGACACGCGACACAAAGGCACCGCAAGTCGCGCAAAGAGCGGTGTCTTTGTGTCGCGCGCGATTCGCGTCGCGCGTCGCGCCTGTTTGCAGTAGCCTTAAAGCAGTAGAGTTAGGTAGCTACTTACTTAAGCAAAGCAGATACTGGGATTCAAAGGAACGTCAAGTTAACAGCATTGACCTATTCATGCTGCAAATCCGCTACTAAGCCCGCATAGCCTTATACGCCATTATCCCTTCATTAAAACGATATCCTTCCAAAGATTGAATTACATGAAGGTTTGAATTTAATGCGAATTGTGGGTTTGTGGAGCACCGGGAAAACAGTGGCTTTCTTGACCTCTTCAGTCAGTTTCCCCAATTCCTACGAAAGATACTTCTTGTTTAATCTCCCATAATAACCTCAATACGGTGAAGGAAAACATCGTGAAGAAACCGGTATGTCCGAGAAATCGAAGACATCTACCAACCCTCATTGGGCCCACTGCCTCTCACCGAGAGGCGGCCTGTTTCCCAGTAGTGGGAACGTTATAGGCGGATTAAAAAATAATTGCCATAATACTTACACTTATTAATTACCACCTATAAAATTAAACTAAGCTGCGTCCATATTTTTTACAACTCTCATTATTGTCAGGTCATTTGATCTTTTATGACTCCACAAGAACGGGATTGTAACGCGGTTCGATCGGCTCAACAATAGGTATTGCTCTCTTTGGTTGTAAAATTTTATAGATCGTAAAATGTACCCTAATTTGTTACTTACCGTGTGAAAACGGATTCACGTTTACGAGGTCAAATGCGGTCATCTTACAAGCTATGCCACTTTTCTTTCGGAGAATGAAATTTTTTTCTGTTCCGTAGCGAGAAAATGCTAAACCGCGAGGACATTATGTAATACTTTACCGCATAAGTATATATCTATTTACTAACTAACATGTAAATACCTTCACGTCCATTGTCACGAATGTGATTGTATATTCGTTAATTACAGTAGCTATTTGTGTTTATTATCAGACTGACTGCACGATATAACATTAATCATAAATAAATATAACAGGTCACGTTTTCCTAAGGTGATTTCCCTGAAAACTTAAGGCACCAAGGTATCTAACCAAGGTGTTTTTTGGGAGTCCTTACACTCACGCAAACTCTTCTAGATCGGTTAATAGAATGTATGGATTTCCTGCATTTTTATACGTGACAGAATTTTGAAATGACATAGGTATTAGACGTACTTACTTAAATCTAACTTTATGTACCATTGTCTTCAGCATTCTGGGCGTTTCTGTACTTCGTCGGTTTCTGCTACCTATCCAACGCGTGGGGAAAGACCGAGAACCCACCGGTGGGCACCGCCAACAACATGCAGGGAGCCATCGCCTTTTGCTTCTTCTCTATCTTCGCCTGGGTGAGTTAATTAAAGTTTGCCACAGCATCTGACAAAAAAGAGAATACGAGAGAGAAGTGTGGCGGGCGCCACATGTTCAGCATATTGAAGAGACGCGGGATCTTCTCTCTCGTATCTGCAGAGAGACACTAAACGAGTATGTCGTGGTAAAAATACAGCAAGGTGCATTTAACCCGTCCGCCTTGCCGGACACGTTCGTTCCATCATAGACCTCATCTATCGCTTTCCATCAGCCGTAACGAGGTAAGAGCCCATTCAGCAAAAAAAAAGGTATTACGAGACGGGATTATACCCATTTCATCTCCTCTCTATTTTGGTATTTGGTATTGAAATAAATGATTTGACCTTGACTTTCGCATATAAAATATTTATACCAATGTAGGTACCTAAAGCCAGTAAGTAGATAAAATTATGAGCTCACCAAAAATGATGGCGTAATCGGCGGCAGCGCCGAGGTCACCTTGGCTGCATGTTTTGGGGCACAAAACATGCAGCCAATGTGACCGCTGCGCTGTGGAAGTGGCAAAGTTTTGGGCCAACAAAACTTAAATAACTATCGTGCCATGAAAAAGAAAAATACAAAAAAGTATTAATGTAATTTACTTATTCAGTAATTGTCAGTAGCACATCGTTGGCTAACACGATTGTCCAATAAGATTCAGCTGAACTTATGATAACTAACGCCAGGACATTGGGATCAGGTGGGGGCAGAAACCACTTTGTAAAAACTATTATTGGAAAAAACTACTATTATTTTTTGCTACTTTTCAGCCAAATTACAATATTTGAGCAGTCAGAATAACATTGACCTGCAGGCAGGAGGAGGAAGGGTTATACGGACATGGTACTTAGCAAGATGGAGTTCTTACTACTTTTCTCCCCAGGTGGCTTGCGCCTTCTTCGCCTTCCAGCGGTTCCGCGTGGGCGCAGACGCAGCGTTCGCGCCTGCGTACGAAGTAGAGGGCGCGGTGGGCAGCCCGGGCACCTTCCCAGCCTACCCCGCCGCCCCCGACCCACAGCCTGCCTACAGCGACCCGCCCTTCTCGCAGACACATGGCTCTGGTGGGTACTTACCACCCTATTCCAATCCAGCGTCCCAGCGATGAACAAAGACCTCAAAATGTCTCTCTCATAAAAAACATTTCACAAGTGAAAAGTTTGAAGTACCTACCATTTACTTTACCGAATACTTAAAAATCATCATGCAATCCTCAAAGACCTAAAATCTGATAACATGTAGAGCTTCTTTAACAACGTTTTAGAAACATTTCCATTAGTTTGGTATTAAAATCTTGACTAGTAATATACCATAGTCCATACCCATCGATATACCCATCGCGTCTGCGGAGTTTAGCTAGCCAATTTAAAATAACCCGATAAACAGGTTGTCCAATAAAGTACTATGAGTTAGTGATTTTAATATGACCTTATTCTGATTTCAGGAAACATCGACTACACGGCCCCAACTTACTAAGCTGTTCCACAGCATCAGGTTTATCCAGGATGATTGAATCTCAAGTTTTATTTGCAATCTCACATCTAACTGCGTAAGTAATAATTAACTATTATTACTGAAGCCATACCTATGAAACTCATGAAAATTAAATGCTGCTGAAATTCGACTAATTCGTTTAAACCGATTTAGAAAACACGATTTTCATAATCGATAGTCGATACCTACTTTAGAATAACAACCAAAGATTCACCAAACTATTCTGTACCTAAAATAAAAAATGTATGTAATTATTGATTATTATTAATTAAAGTTGTGCAATGATAGCAATCATGTCCATTTATTTTAATGAAGCTTATTTTTCTATTTATTTATTAAGTGTAGTCATAATCAGTCATTACATTAAAATATAACTACCAAAGTTCATGTACATTATAATCAGATGATATATATTATATATTCATGTATATGAAAACGTGTATCGCTTCACAGTACCTGCTTGTAGGTATATCTTGACAATATTCACATATATAATGTAATATAACATCGTATATTATTATGTAAATAACAATATATTGTAACAGATATAAATACTTATAAAAATATTCCGGGTCTCAAACGATAACTCAAAAACGTTTGAATAAATGAAAAAAAAAGAGCTTTGAAATCGGACCAGACGTTTGGGAGTTACGATACAGACACACAGATACATAGAACGACATAGCCGTCAAACTTATAACAACCCTCTTTACACGTCGGGGCTAAAAAAAAAAGCTTTAGAAAATACCAAATACTTTGTTAAAAAAAGTTATTTTATCTTAGCCATCTCGATGCTGCTGCCACCTGTCGTTTGAGACCGCAAAACCAGTTTCATGTGATATATTATTTTTATTACTTCTTCACTATCATTGTGCCATGTCTTTAAACTTTATAGAGCGTTTATTTTTTTTATAAAAATTGTTATTTTGTCCTAATCAGCCACCCATACCTCATTCTAGATACGTCGTATAGGATAATAATACATATTAATATTTAAGAGCAATCCTTGAAGCAGAGTGGTTACTAAGAAAAAAATATAATATTCAAAAAGTTGATATAGTTATTAAAAATATTCTTCAAATTATCCTAGAATTCATCAAGTTGGCCTTGTAACTTTCTAAGTGAACTGATCAAATAAGTTTTGCGCTATTTTTAATATAGTTTATTTAATAATTTTAAAAAAAACATCTGGCTTAGAACTATTATTATCAATCAGTAGTTTCATACTTTATTGAGGTAGTGCAACACTAGTTTTGATCAGTATACAAACCCTCAGTTAATCGACTAAAATTGTATTATTACAATATATCTATCATATATCCATATATATTTAAATAAAACAATATTATATAAGTATAACATAATTTTAGATAAGTATAATATAGAGGTACTTATCTAAAATTATATTTTAGTGACTACCCTGTATAATGTACAATGTACCTAACCACGCTTGGAAATATTGAAATATTCTTATAACTAGGACGAAATATTAATTACATTAGTTAGTATTTACTCGTACACAGCATATCGTCATTATTTACTTGGTTTTTGTGCAATATATTATGTAATGTTACCACATATTAGATTTAAAACGCTTTGAAAGTGCATAGTTTTAGTCTACTTTGGATGCAATCTTTGCAGATTTAAAGAAAATAATATACAGGGTTATTTTTCAACGTCAACTTAAAATGGATTCAGATGATGTTTTTTATTTATTTATTTAATTTGCTTGGATATTAAAATGAAGATGAATACTTATGTGGTGATTTTTGTTTTTTAATAAGAAACTGACTCATTAAAAACTTAGCCTGTATATTGCATCTGCAAAGACAGTGCCCAAGGCAAATATGTTGTATAATTTAATCTCAATGTTTTTTATGAGGTTGATTGTTTAAAACTTACTTAAGATAGTGTATTTGTCTCTCAATATGCACTAAATGTAACTTATCGATCCAATACATTCAGTATTAATACATAATTATATTATTATCTATGACGTAAGCGCTTTACCCAAGATCATAGTATTTTTTTAATAAAAAAAATATATGCTAGGAAATGCTATCTTATTACTAGACTATATTTAATTTCCGGGCACATTTTTATTATTACTCTTGCATATTTTTAATGGTCTTACTGTACTAAGGTATCGATGTAATTTGTGGTCTATTAGAGTACTGTTAAGGTCTAAAATTGAGTACAAAAGAATTGACCCCGGGGTGAATAATTGAAATGTGTCCTGGTAGGACTTTGAGGAGTCGGCTTGCTGATAGATTGATGTTTAATAATGGGAAACTATTAAAATATAACTTTAAGTGTGATTGTTGTACTCACTATGTATAGAAAAGTACTTATTGTGTGAAATTGTGTCCTATACAGATGTAAAGTAAGTCAACAGATATTTGTGAAAATCTTCTTAAAAAAAATTCAACTCGTATAATATGTATATTATATATAATTTTACTGTACGTTAGAATCGTGCGAAAACGTGAATTCGCATTTCTTAATTACTTCTAGGATATTAAATGTGTGCAATAATGGTTCTAAACTCTATTATTTCAAATATATAAATAAATATTATAGCGTGATATTTATCAATGTTGGCTTCATATGTCAGCAAGCCTATAGTTGTCTTTATCACTTCCATAGCTTGCACTATAATTTATAAAAAAAATATTAGCAATAATATCGGTATTCAGATGTATTCTTCACTCAAAAAAGTATCTATTCACTGTTAATGTTGGCAACACTTCGATTTTTTACGCTTGCAAGCTTCCGGAGTTTGTATGGAGTACATCTGAATTATATAAAGTTCATATCAGTCTTATGTGTTAAGGGCATCGTCGTAATATATAAAAAAGTACATTTCAATTTAGGTAAATATGTACTTATATAAAATTATAATAACAAACGTTCTATAACATATCCACTTTGCAAATAACTATTTACACATTCCATTATAATCAATAAATTAATGCATTTGCAAATGTATGTTAAATCTGAAATAATATATCATAAAAAAACAGACAACTGGGAACATAAATTATGAAAGAGATAGAAGAAGGCTTGGCCCTCTGTCATCTGGGGAAGCAAAAGGAAAGCTAACGGGCCAATTCATTTTCTGTCCCTTTCTATTGATGGGTTGCTTTACTATATTGACTCCTGAAGTCTGTATTATATCTTTATGATGATCAAAAACCGAATAAAAAGTATAAATCGGTACCCGAGTGACAGTAGTGAAAAGCGATCGCGTTTTTCCGAATATAAATGTATTTTATGTATGTACAAAAATACCACTGTTATAGCAAACATATTTTAAGAGCCATGTTTTACACAATGTATGTTTGTACATACCTACTAATATTCAAATTCCATAAAATGCCCTACAAGCACAATGATTGATAAAAAATTATGTAATTTACAAAAAGTTGTATTCGTTTACATAATCGCAAAAATGTAAACATTCATCTATACACTATAACGTAGATAATATTAGCCGTAGAGATGTACCTTGTATGTTGGTTAGTAGTTCTGAAGATAATAAAAAAAATCTACTAAACGGTAAAAAAAATATTGTAATAAGTGTTGAGTATTTTAATGCTAAAGTCGTTCAGTGTTCGGTAAATACTTAATATTAAGACGAGTGTATAAAAAGAGGTTTTATTTTATTTCCCATTTTATTTTTTTTATTGTATTGTACTTATTTTAAGTTACCAAAGACATTACCTGGGAGATGGGATAGTGGAAAGATAAAGAATCTCGTAGAAATTGAGCTCGATTGGTACCTACTAAATGGTAGAATATTTTTTAAAGGTCTGACGACCTTTGTGTTTTTGTGTATTGTGGGTATGTAGGTGCCTAACTCTTAGTAAATGTTCATTGTCTTTTAGCGAGGTCATCATGAATCCTTTCGAGACTAAAGGCAGACGCGCGATTCTGGCAGAACAATTTTCATGAAGTTTTCATAGAAATTGTGTCACGTCGCGCCTGTCTGTGGGAGCCTTAACACAAACTATTGTGTGTTACATATATTAAATCAAGCTAAATTTACATAAGAAATAACAGCAAGGCTTCTGTATTATGAATTTTAAGTTGAGTGTAGTTCGCCACTGGTACTTCGGTACCTGTACTGTAATAGGTACCTACTCTTAATTTTCTCTATGTAAGTATTAGGGATGTTACGGAGCTTCGGTTCCGATTCCGAAAAGTCGGAACTTCCGATTAATTTTACACCTCCGATTCCGATTTCGGTTCCGATAATTTTGAATCGGAGTTAGACCGGAGTTCGAAACGCAGCGATACACGTGACTAGGCGCTCTAGTCAAACAAGTTTTCACGTGTCGCTAGGGTAATGTTTATTTATTTTATACACGCTCGCGCTCGAAGTCTCAGTTTATTGTTTTGTTTGTGGATGTTAGAAGAAAGTAGAAGAAAGATGTTTTAAGGAAAGGCCCCTTAACACATCTTTCTTCTACTTCCACCCCGGTTCCGGCTCCGATTCCGGTTCCGAATCCGGTTCCGATTCCGATGAATCAAATTTAAAACCTCCGATTCCGGTTCCGGTTCCGATAAAACGACATCCGTAACATCTCTAGTAAGTATTACCTAAGTAGGTACACACAAGCCCCACTTCTCATCTCGGAATAAAGATATTATCTACCTACCTATTGTATTCATTTTGGTTGCTCATAATTTGTGCTCGAACGCCGATCGTTTTTGGTTTTGTACGTTTTGAATATGATTATCGGTTTGGATATCAAAGGTATTTAAATTTAATTATGTAGGTACTTATAAAAATACATAGTAAGTTAAGAGAATTTTTGAATGTGTGCTATGTCCTTAATGTTTGGAAGTGACAAAAAAAATCGGGGTATCTCAATAAGACATATACCTAACCAGTGTTGCAAGTTTGGAAATAAACCATTATTGAAGCTTAAAATATTTATCAGACTAATTCAAAATTCGGTTATAAATATAACTGTTATCAGCTACAGTTTACTATAACGCAAAAAGCCGTAGATAACATAGTTTATTAAGTACGGAATTGATAGGTCTTATCATAAAATTTATTGACCTGATTTTTTGTTGATAACAGTTTTTACAGACGAAACGCGATTATAACGTGGCGCATTAGAATGATGCCGACAATTTTAATTCTCTTTCCTGCTAAAAAACCTCACTAAAAAGTATCTCGTGATGAGCCCCTTGTCTATACCCAGGTTCAAATAACAAGCCAAGAAAAAGAAGCGATATTTTCGTTCTCAAAAAATTATATTTCGAACAACTCCCAACGCACAAACCAAATTGAGTCCAATTCGGTAGTTATATTCACTGAGTACCTACACCTTATGTACTATGTTTAGATGTTCGATAACAATGTGCAAATGAAATAATGGTAAATAAAAATTAATTGGAATAATAGATATTGTGGACGGAGTGTTTTATTTAATGCCCAGTCCTTTGACCATCCATTTGTCCAGCTGCCCTTTATCGAGGGGCTCGTGATTAAATGATAACAGCCGCTTGAGTCGATCGAAAGTTAAGCTACGCTTGCCGCGGTCGTTTCGTGGAAGGGTGACCATCCATTAGATATCCATGAGACCACTCCGAGCCTCGGAAAGCACGTGAAGTCGTTTTTCCCGACTGTCATTCGTAAATCTTTGATAGTCGTTACGGGTAGTCAGAAGCCCAAAAGTCTAACAACCAGTCTTACCAAAGGGTATTGCGATACCCAGTAAAACTGGGTTGTGGAGGTCAGATAGGCAGTCACTCCATGTAACATACTGGTATTCAGCTGCATCCAGTTAGACTGGAAGCCGACCCATCACAGTTGGGAAAAAACTAGGCAGATTGACTTTCCAGCTGCCCTATTTGGGTTAGTTAAAGCCTACGGGTAGGAGAACAACATTCAGTGGCGGACTAACGCCCGGTTTCTGGAACGAAAATTGAGACGCTTTAAAATTAAACGCAAGTCATATGATGCGATTGGCTGTAGATAATTCAGTCAATGAATCACAGCAAGTTACGCGCGCTTGACAATTTTTAGGGTTCTGTGGTCAACAAGGAATTTATTGGTGTTATTGTTGACCAAACTCTATCTTGGTACCCCCGTCTTGAACAGGTCGCTAACAGAATCAGAAAACTGAGCTGGATATTCAGAACTCTGAGGTCTATTTTACCGAAAAAAGTACTCAACAGCTCAAATACCCACGGAAACCTACTCAACGAAATAAACATAGCTTTAGTAGTCCCTTTTAGTGCAGGTACTGCATCCCTATTTGGGGGGGTGCGGCTTGCCTAAGCTAAATTTATAGACCTTGAGCTGGGACAACGGGCTCTAATAAAACTAATCTACTTTAAAAACCATAGATAGCGATTTACTCTCATTGCGAAAACTCGAATCTAAGTCAAATCCAGTACAGACGCCAGCACATCAAGCTACCCGAAACTGTCAAATTTCCCCAATCAACCTTGAACCTTGCTGTTTTTAAAATAAAAATAAAATAAAATTTGTTTATTTCAGACTAGGATGTCCATATTTTGTTAGTAACAAATTAGTTATCTTAGGACTAAGGTTAGTAGCAATGTAGGTAGGTACTGTATAAATTGGTTGAAAATAAATTAAATTAAATTGAATTGAAAATAAATATTTTTACAAATAGATTACAAACAATAATAATAATTAGCCTAGGTAAATAATAAATTCATCATAAAACGTGTAACCCTATGAGCCTTCCCACCACTGGCGATACTGGTCGATCCGCAATCATCCTTAGGATTCCGCTGCCACTACCCCGAATTCTGCGAATTAGTGAGGCTGACTTTTTGCGCATTATAGCATAAAAGTCATCCACCCTCGCGTCTGCAAACATGCCCGAAGCACTACAAAAACGAGGTAGCCGCAGCAAAACCCTAAAGGCGTTGTTATACTGAACTCTGAGGGCATTGTAGGCCCGCTGCGTGTATTTTAGCGATGCGTTTACGTCGTACGGCATTTCATACAAACTTTCAAGCCTTTGTTTTTCGAAATGAATGAACCGATTTTAATGAAACTTCATACGCATAGGTAAGCAAGATACAAAGGTCTAAAAAGTTACTTAGGAACATTTTCGAAATGTCGTATTTAAAAAAATATATAACTGATATAAAAGATAACTGGAAATCTCTGTTTCTATGGAAAATTTAAAATCGGTCTAATTTGGATGTAACACTATTTTTCGAAAATGTTCACTTTTTAGAACTTTGTTACGAAGTTTCATTAAAATCGTTTCATTCATTTTGAAAAACAAGGGCTTGAAAGATTGTATGAAATGCCGTACGGCGTAAACGCCAAGTTTGACAGATTGTAGTAGCTTGAGGTGCTGGCGTCTGTTCATAGGATCGTGATCAGACATACCTACTAAGTGACAGAGTGTCAGATATAGGTACATTCGTGGGCGCAGAATTGGGATACGGGTAAAGGGGATAAATTTCTCCTTTAACTTCTACACAGTTTATTGTTACAGAGTCAATTACTAACACTACTGTACCAATTAATAGTCTGAACTTAAAAGGCAACACTGACAAGCGCGGATCCACCGCTGTGGGCAGGATGGGCACGCCCACAACCCTAATAGACTTGTAACGTCACACTTTCACGGTCTATTGAAATCGATAGGCTGATGCTATTATATCCTGTATTAAGCCTTAATAAAATAAAATACAATGAATCGCGCGTAAAATCTTGGTCAGGGCGTCATATCTATATTTTGTAGTAATGCATTACGTAGGTATATCGATCATGAGCGAGTTCATACTACGACTCGCACTTGGCCGATTTTCGGGTGGCTGTGACCACAACCTTTTTTGAGGGCTGGATCCGCGCCTGAACACTGAGCAGTTCCTAGACCAGTATGAGTTACGACCACGTTTAAACGATCACTGTCGCTCCATGGTCCGTATCGGACACCATACGTAATCCTAGACTCCGCACAACGCTAAACAAGGCATTTTGTGTCTCATTTTAAGTGCATACTCATAAAAGATCCGACATATAATTAAAACGGTTCTAAAGAAACACAAAACTCTTCCTTTTGACGCCAGCTTAACCTTGAAAAGAAGAAAAAATATAATAGCGGAAGCTTCTCAAACTAAAACCAAGTTCACCCGTATACAATACAAAAAACGCTCAACTCACCTATACAATAGTCATAACAGAGTTTTTTGTACCTAAATGCCTGGGCTTGCGGGTAATTTTGTATGGCGTTTGAGTGTTCTCCTTTGCATGTTTGTATGTAAGAGATAATCTCAGGAACTACCAGTAGGATTTGAAAAATTCTTACTTTTGTATTTGATAGCCCAATTCTTGAGGAAGGCTATTTAACATCACGCTATGACCCTTAGGAGCCGAGCGAAAAGAAACCCTAAGCGTAAACGAAGTGTGCGCGTGCAGGTGATGTGATGCGACGGGTGGGTCGGGGAACAAGAAAATTCACGCGGGCGAAGTCGCGGGCAGAAGCTATAGTCCTCAATATTCCGATACTCAACGAGGGATAAGTACACAAACTACAAATCTTGACTGCTAAAGCAACCGAATCCCACAGTATCCGCAGGCTAAAAAAGCGGCGGCACATTTTCAACAAGAACAGTAAAATTGCGAAGAATGACTTCGATAAGATAGGACAGACTCCACTGGGACTAGCGCCCATAAGTGAAAAATAACTTTAATTTTGAAAGTCGGTGTCATTGGTTCTGTATTTTCGTTTTTTGACACCGACTTTCGAAATTAAAGTTATTTTTCACTTGTAGTGTTTTTTTGGAAGTCGGTTGTTTTTTTTTTGTAAAAAGTTTTTAATTTTCACTTTTTAGTTGCACCTACCTACCCCAAACAAATTCATTTATCACTACTTGCTATGTGAATATCAGTGACAGGAAGCTATGGAACACATCTGCCTACCCCTGTAAAGGGTACAGGCGTGATGTTATGTAGTGTGATAGCGTAATGCATGCTTAAGCTATAGCAGCAAACGCGGTTGATTTGCTGGCATTTATTGAAGAGTTCCGTTGTCTGTCTCCGAAACTCATCAGATTTTTACGAAATTTAAATGGGACCATTTCGGAATAAACCTCGTACG
This sequence comes from Luperina testacea, assembly GCA_927399505.1. Lineage (NCBI taxonomy): Eukaryota > Metazoa > Arthropoda > Insecta > Lepidoptera > Noctuidae > Luperina > Luperina testacea. The sequence goes on along the minus strand of OV656763.1, from coordinate 5,841,983 downwards.
AACAAAAAATATTTTGCAAATCCGTCTATATGTATATGAGGGAGTTATGCCCGGACATACATAAAAAAATATATATATAAACATCCGAATTGATAACCTCCTCCTTTTTTGAAGTCGATTAAAAACCGAGAAAAAATTGACGTCATGTTTTGAGATAGGTAACTTTAATTGCGAAAACTCAAAAAGGGGATTCCAATTTATCTATTTCGGCACGATTTTTTGAAGTGAAAACTTCTTTAGCGGCGCTGTGTACTTTTTTTGGAATGGGTAAAAACTTCTAAACTCGCGTCAGGTCACGTGACCCTGATCGAAAATTCGTAAGACGTAAAACGTAAGACGCGCGTTGTTGAGGACAGCGCCATCTATGCACATCGGGAAGAACTACGAGGGCCTCGCGTACTAACTACGTAGTTCATCCAACAACGACGAGATGGCGCTGAACCACGGATATATAACTGACGACGAGCTCCATGCGAGCGGCTTGCTTCTCTTACCACTGCCGCGACCAACACCACGAACTGAAGTCTATCCTGTGTGCTTATTTGTAAATCTGAATAAATTCCTTTCACGAGAAGAATAAACCAGTCACTTTGGTCATCATACCTGATTTGCAAAAAACCCTATAAAATAAGGAACACACCTTAACACGCGTGTTTTGTTTATAAGACGATTCACAAAATACACTCGTAATTGTTCAAGTTTTCACTTCTGTCGGCACTACCGGAGTGCCAGTGTTTTAATTTGAAAACCTTGCTGTTTCGTAAAAATAAAACAAGGTGTATCAAGGTTTCGATTGCTACCTATGGAAAATTAAATAATACAACGAATTGCTTTCTGCATTCATTTTATTTGACACTTTTACTTACAATTAGAATTATCACAAATAAACAGTGAAAATTACTGATGATTCACAGAATCTAATAAAAAACGGCAACGGGTAGACCTTTAAATTTCTAATGCAACTTGACACAACAAAAAGTGGCAAATTATTATCAACTTAAGATGCTTACATTGCAAAATAACATTACAGAATTTTAAAACAAACTTATCCTACTAAAAATAAAACCGTTTAAAAATATCGTAGACATTGTTCAGTACTATTTCAAAAATAAGTATTTCACAATAATTTCAGTGTGTTCACCTCACTAGGGTGATATAATAATGGCTTTTCGAGAGCGACACTATTTTGAGGACACCCAGCTAGCAACAAAAGTCATTCAACTGTTCACAGCAGCTGTTAATGAGGGCGATTAGCATAGTTCACACGCTACACTCGTACATGTAATCTAAAACCGTTGTTGAACTACAGATTTTGAATGAACAATTGAGTCACGAGTATTAATGCTTTTCACTGTTCTGTAGATACCGAATAACAACTAAAATACCTAACTTATGAAACAGAATGGAACCAGACATAAAAAAGCTAATTAAAATACAAATGAAATATGTACATTCAATATACTACTAATGTTTCGCCGGGGTTTTCACACATTTACGTTTGTACATTAGATGCGGAAGTATGAATTCACACAAACTGAAGAAGTTTGTTCTAAACCAGATTGCACATTTCCTACTGCGATGACATAGTAAAGAACAGGCTTGTTCAGAAGAATATTTTAACAATAACGGGCTGCCTACGCGGACCTACTTCTACACGCACACCCGTTTGAGGGCATCGTCTAGTTAACATAATAGACTTTTCCAAATCTATGTGGGCCGAGCTGCGTCGGAGTAAAAATAATCATGACGTAATATTTATGTTTTCAATTAGCGCAGAGATTGCTAATTTAACAGGGTCATTAACATTTATTTTGTAGATATTTTATACAACTTCTGTAAAATACACCACTGATCAATACCACCTTCTGATTGAACTTAAAAGCTTTTACGACGTACGGCATTTCATACAAACTTTCAAGCCCGTGTTTTTCGAAATGAATTAACCGATGATGATATGAAGTTTCATTAAAATCGGTTCATTCATTTCGAAAAACAAGGGCTTAAAGTTTGTATGAAATGCCGTATACGGCGTAAACGCTCTTAAGGGGTATTGAATAATAATTATTATTAACAATGTTCTGGTATGGAAATGTTCTGAGGCAAATTGAACTGGAAAAAGTGCGCAAAATTGCCAGTTGCGCTATCTTGTCACGACAACTAAAAGTCCTACTTACATTAATTAAAAGTTTTTGTAACAGTGTTACAGAAAGTCGCAAACATATGAACGACGGGAATATACTTAAAGCTAAATTAAACATCGATACTGTCAGACAGTTTCATTCATCACTGTAGAAACTTAATTAAACTTAATCATTAGTATCACTGTTACCAGTATAAAAAGGAACTAAATATGTTGTAGAATACAGATCTAGTTTATAGTTAAAACTTTGGGATGAAAGTGGGCAAGAGTTTATTCGAATGAGCATTCCCAACCAAAGTTAGCAATTAATGTCAACATTGGAAGTCAACAACTTGATAGGACTTCGTCAAATCAATAGTAGTTGAAAAGGACGTCAAATTAATGAAATCTCTCTAAATCCCACTGAAGCTTTATGATTATGATACTGGCAACTCTAAATAAGAATAGTGAATTTTGTACCATTTCTTATCATATATTTAATGTAAATAACCAGTCTATTGACGTTAAATAGTAGTTAATAGATGTTTTAATGCTTCCATAGAGGTAAAAATTACAATAATACTAATTTTCTCGTAATTATAACGAAAGGCATTAGAGTTACCAGACTACAAGATATAAAATTCACCATTGCCAAATAAAAAAAGAATACAACTGGCAAAATGCTCTTCAATTATTTAGTTAAAAAATCATTAACCATTTATGATTTGTTAGAATCTACCACTTATAAAAGTGTAATTAGGTATGAAGAATACATAATTAGTGACATAATGAGTGGTTTGAGTCAGATGCATACATAATGCATGTAATTGATCATTAACATGTTATTATGATACACACATTATCTAGCCACATTCAATAGTCCAATGATAATGTTATTTACACTTAAATTCATGAATTCAATTTTCAATTTGTTTAACTATGTTTTTTTTTGTTTACAAATATTATAATTTTTTTGACTTATTTTTCTATATTAATTCTACTTTATTTCAAAATGCTTTGTTAATCCTTCACTGGATAACTTTACAGCAATTTTTAAAACTATCTCTTCTTCAACAACAAATGCCACAGAACATTTGAATTTACTTAAAGCAAGAATGATTCATAACTTACCAATAATACTCTAGCAATGATCTATACACTGCATAACACAAAGATATAATTTTAACATCCCAATTGAGTAGCTGTAAATAAAAAAATTATAAAGCTCATACTGCTCCTCACTCAAGCCCCCTCGCTATAACTAAAAAATTTAATGTTTTTTGACATTCTCAATTTAAAGTTTATCAGAGTACTGTACAGGTTGTGAATACGTGGAATAATATCTATAACAATTTTGGACCGGGACCACGTCCATACATGCTCTAAAGGCACTTTGAACCACACAAGAACGGCAAACTCATTTGTGATGTTAAATCCTAGCACATAAACATTATACATCAGAAAACAATTTATTTGTATTTTTAACAGGCCAGCACTTAGAGAAAGTCCTTTGGTTGTGACTAATTACTTTATCCTCTAAGCTGTGCCTGTGAGCCTGTACTACTTTTTAGCTTTTGCCGAGTTCCCCTGTTTGTGTGGAGGTGTCCACCTCAATGCAGACGGATCTACAGACAACCGAGGCTTCTTAAAATGAGAGCTTGCTAACTGCTCTGCAACTATCTTCGGTGTAACACATATGACATGCTGCCCTTTCCAATATTTGACCATGTTCATAGACTGTAGGGTGGAAATGATGTCCGTTTGCGATATTCCTGTCATTGAACTCAGATCTTTGATACTTAATGTACCTCGACTCACACTTAATACTTCTAATAAGACAAAGGACCAGTAAGATCTATAACTTAGTTTACCCAAATCTGATAATGGCTTCTCAGGACTACCTACTACATGCTCAAGCCTGGACAACTCGTAACTGAATGCTATAAGCAGCTTACCATAGCCTTGTCTCTGATATGGAGGTAAAGTCAGTATGCAAGCCACATTGTTCCCTTCCGGAGAATCCTTCTCTTTAGAAAAATAGCCAACAAGATGTGCTCCATGCTTATCAACTTCACACAATATATAAAATAAGAATTGCTCTATATCAAAATATAATGTTTTGTGATCTAAGAACAGTTTTGCGATTAAACAAAGATTTTGACAGTAAATCTTGTGATCCTTGCCGTCCGCTTCAAATATAGCTATTGTTCCCTTTCTGTATATCTCACTACCTATTGGTTGTCGAGCTGTGCACTCGCTGAGATGATACCTGTATGTTTTTTCCATTCTCATATATTTTAGGCAGTACTCGCAAATCCAAAGTTTCGATTGTTTGCCATATTCATCGGGGTAAGGGCTGAAGTACCACGTATCTATCTCATATTTGCCAAACTGTATCCTGTCGATGTATTTAACTTTAGTGATAGCTTCATGCTCCTTCTCGAGCGCCGCTGTCGTGGGGTCCATCTCCGCGTAAGACTTTTGAACATGATTAATTTCATCATGTTTACGTTTCTGGTTCCTTGTTATTTTCCGGCCGGACTTATCTGTGAGCAAGTGATCACAGTTTATGTTGTTGTTAGACTGTTCGCACATGTCGAATCTATCAGACATAACCTTAAGGCGGGATACCCATTCGTCGAGCCTTCTATCGTAGCCGACATAGTGCACATAATACTCGTAACAGCCCTCCGTGGCATTGTATCGCGTCTGTATAATCTCAGCCGGGTGCCATGAGTCATCCGAACGCCGCACCAAATAATGCTCTCCGATGTCGAGAGGCTGCTCCTGGGTCGACTCCGAGTCTTCATGGTCAGTGCTCCGACAATCCGGATTAGGTAATTCGTTATTCACTATAGGTTTTTCTAACTCTTTATCACCTTTTGCCATATTATAGCGGAAATCAACAATCGTATCACGCAATACCGCGCAACGCGATCTATCGAAGTCGCCATAATAGCATGCCATAGATTATAGAAAATCAAACGCGCAAAAACGTGCTATGATAGAGTGGTTACCAAAAACCGTAAATTAGTATAATATTCGATAAATAAGCTAGAAAAATATGTTGTTCTAAAATTTAATTGATAAATCTTGGTTAAACGTTAAAACTTTTTTTTTAAATAATATCAATTCATAGTTGTGTTTTAGTTCAATGAAAAATGTTCTTTTTATAGGCACAATAAGCTTTTCATTTGTATTCAAAAAAAGAAAAACCATTGTTGTTTATGGTACTTCAATGTGACCAGCATTATAAAATACGAATGAAATAGGGAGTTTTTGGCGTTGCGTTGCCGGGAGTTGACCGCGTTTTTTTTTCATCTTCTTCATTCTTCGATCACAACACAACAACAAATAAACCAGAATCTTTGACAACTTTACTAACGTTAAGAATTAAATTAATTTAGTTTGATAACGTTAGCTTAGCTTAGCCATATTGTTTTTGAGATAAATATTGGCGTCTGACTTTTTCTCTGGGTTTCTTAGGAGTTTCATATAATATTATCAAAATAAACGTTCTCAAGAATTACAACGAATTATTAACTTCCTTCTGCTTCCAACAATATGTCAAACACTGCTTTGGCATTTTAGTTGTAGACAGTTGTAGAAAACGGGTGAAACTGAATTCATTGTTGGCAACATTATTTTTTAATGCCGAATGCCGAACGTACGTAATCGGCGAGCGAAACGTCTCCAAAGTGAACGAAACGGAGGATTCGTGAACAAATTGCTCTTATCGCCAGCAAAGAGATATGAAATTAATATTTTTATCTAAAAACTGTGCAGTTCACTCGTACAAGTGTTGATTGTGATGCGGATGTGTATTGATTGCAACTAGACGTGGTAACAGTGCAGTTTTCGCAAATCGAGCTATCCGAAGCCACCCTTGATAATTGTGCTTTATTAGTGACAACGGTCGAGTAGAACGCAGAAATGCAGGCGATTAAATGTGTAGTGGTTGGTGACGGGTAAGTTTTCTATATTTACATGAAATGAATGCTTTCCTATCGTAACAATTTATTGGTAAACTGCCTGACTGACGTCATATTTTAAATTGATTCGACTTCATGCGAAGTTGGTTTGAGCTGTATCCAGCGCGTTCGATATTAGTGCTGGTAATAAAATGATAATACACGTTTTATTTACTATTACCATTGTACCATTGTGTTCTCGGGCTACGCGGGGATTGGAAAAGTATGAGTAATGAGGTGATAAAAAATAACACACCAAGTAACCTGTAGGTTATTGTTCTCGACCTCTCGGCCTTAGAAATGTTTGGAACATGTGCCGTCATGGCTAGAATTATGAATAACCAGCCAGGTACTTGACTGAAGGAATTATTTAACAGGCACACAACTAATTTAGGTAATCTATTTTGTCTATTTTGTAAATGTAAATGTATCTTCTGATTAAAGTTCATTGGATGGTAATAGTATTAATTTTATAATTCAATAATTAGGGAAAAGGACTACCTACTCATGGTTATTGTCATTGGTCAATTTCCTCATCTGTATCCTTTTGGACACTCAAACATTACATCAAACAGAAAATTTTATGCTGTAAAAAAGTTTGATATACATGAATATGATTAAAACAACTATGCTCTAAATAATCATACACAACTTATTTGTTTTTTCTGATAACCAATGCTTTGAAAGGCATAATACCATCAACATTCAATGTTAAAACAAACTGGACTCCGGATTTATCAATTTACTATTGTTTTTTTGACATTCATTTACATATTTTGTTCTATAGTTAAAAACTTGCCATAGTTAAGTGCTTCCTTTTCCAGTTTAAGATAGCAATACAACTGTACTCTTACCATAGAGCCTAATTTGAATATGTAATAATGTAATTTTTTAAATCGGTTATAAAGGAAGTTGCTGTACGAAAGTCATGTGCTAGGAATACAAAGTTGAGGATAAAATGGCGTGTTTTGTATTTAATAGTATTTTGACCTTTTATTGAACACAATAATATAAAAGGAGTTTGATATCTTATCATGAAACCTAATATAGAGAATAGATAAAAACAATGATAAGAAGTGATAAAAATCGACACTCAATGCTTGTTGATTGTCCTTGTAAATCATAAATTCAACCAGATGGAAAATTTTAAATATATTGTACTTAGTATAATTTATTATTCTAGTTGTGTTTTCTGTGGAAATTGCATTGTTGAACATAATAATTATGAGTTTCAGTGATAATTAAAACTTTGTCATTGCAATACATTCAGCATTGCAACAATGATACGCAAAATATACTAAACTCCACCCCTGCTCCGCATGGTTTTTACGGCTTATCAAAATTTCTTTATTAAATGTAAATTTAATAATAATGTATTTATACAGAAACCTACCAGAATAACCTTGCTAAGTGATGCTGACAATGCTTCGAAATTCATTGTGTACTTAAGAAGAATATTGCAGTTACACAGACATGAAAAGAGACTTTCATTTATAATATTTATAGATAAAACAAAGCAAACAATACGATAACTCCTTTAGAATTTATTTGGACATCCATTTAATCAAAATGTACTGAGCATTCTAGTTAAGCCTATGCTATGCGTCTTCAATGGATTTAGTTTCTCAGATTGCATCCTAACTCGTACAGATGCTGAGTAACACAATATTATGCAGTTAATTGATACTGTGATATATTGTTTTACAATGTGAACCTGCCCTTACTGAGTCATGAAATACATAGGGCTTTATGAGATCATGGACCATGACAGATTCTGTGTACAGTTGGAAAAACATTTGTTTAAGAATTATATGAAGGGTACTAAAATTGTGGTTTCATTAAATGTTTCCTTAGCTGGGCTCTGGCAAAAAGCAGCAGAAGAAGAAACAATAAGTAGGTATTAATTATTGTTTACAATAATTGCTGTGATATTTTATAAATCCATACTAATAATATTGTAAATTCGAAAGTAACTTGTCTGTATGTTATCTTTTCATGCCTAAACCACTGAACGGATTTCGATAAAAATTGGCAGAAAGATAGATTGCATCCTGGGGAAGGACATAAGATAGTTTTTATCCCTATATTCCCACGGGATCGACACTTATGCAGGTGAAACCGCGGGCGCTGCTAATTAAATATAAAATTTCTGTAGTTACTTTAGGTAAGATTTAATAAGGTTAAACGGTATCATTGGTCAAGGTTATTCCATTATAAATTGATTGTTATTATAATACAATAGTACTGTTTCAATAAACAAATAAAAATACATAATATCAGAGTACAGTCGCCTGCAGATAAAACGGACCCCTCAACGCTCACTGCTTAACCCTCTACTGCATAGTAAGCCATTTATGGCTGTTGAAATTAAATCTTTTTTTCTACTCTTAGTTTTAATAATAATTAATAAATCTTGTTAGGGCTGTATCAATCACTTTTTCGTGGAATGGAAGGTATTTTTTTTGTCTATGGTTAGAGTCATTTGTCAAGATAATCTCACTTTTTACCGGCGTGTGCGGAGTAAATGGACGAGGCGATTTCTCGTGAGACTTTGATAATCAACAATTATTAGAAAAGGTAAGTAATTTGTGTGTAAAAAATATGAAATGTACTGTTCAAGGGTTCTATTTACTCTAACTAATATGTTTTTCACTAATCTTAGGTTTTTCTATTTAATTTTCTAAATTTTTCACGGGAACCATTTTTGGCTTTGTATGCATTTACGGTGTAAAACGCTTGAGCCAGAAATGGCTTTGCATGCATTCACCGATGCTGATTTCTTTATGTCCTATCTTTTCAGAATGCTTCCTTCACGCTTTTATGGCACTAATCGTTTCACTAAATCTATACCCGGTGATGGTTCCATTAGTGTATGACGAGTTGCTTGATTTCATAGCTGCATCACGAAGAAACGTGGCCGACCCAGCACTACCGGTACTCCTGTCCAAGGTACGCCTACTACAAGCCCCACGCAGAACGGACCGAATGGGAGTCTAAAGCAGTCTACACACCAAGCCCGCCGACCCGCCGACATGATGACCCGCCGACACGCGCGGGTACAAGACGCCGACATGATTCTTTTGAAATAAAAGCCGCCGGAACATCAAGCCGGGCTGTGTCGGCGGGTCGGCGGGTTTGGTGTGTAGACTGCTTAAGTGCGGAAAAGGGAGTCCCATCATCATCAGCCTACTACAAGCAGAACTGCTACGCCTACAGGTCGTAACGCATCTCCAGCACAACCCGTCAAAAGAGCCGTAAAGCCAGAGTTCAAGAAGTTCCAATGAATTCAGTGCGATCTGACAAAATCGACCACTTTCCATTGCATGATGAACGTCGTCAGTTGTGCCAAAATAATTGTATGTTTTGATCGTACATAAAATGTGAGAAATGTAACGTTCACTTGTGTCTCAATGAGAAAAGAAACTGTTTCAAAGACTTTCATGTTTTCTAAAAATTGTATTTCATGTGCATAAAAAGCCAGAAATGGCATGATCATAGAAAGTGCTAAATGCACACAAAGCCATTTATGGCTTTTGATTTTATTTCTTTAAGTAAAGTACCTAATTTTTTTTTTCGTTATGTAAATTCTTAATTCATCCCAATAAAACACAAATAAGGCAAAAAAAAAATTTTTTCTTTCATTCCTGGTAATTCATGCAATACAGGGTTAAAGGCGGGGGGGGTCCGTTTTCTCTGCAGGCGACTGTACATACCCTAACTAACATAAATGACCACTACAAAACAAAGCAGAAAAAATGATTTAACCTATGTATTACAATTTTAACTATTATGATGAACAATTCAATAAGCAGATATTTATTTTTTAAGCTATACAATTTTCGCTATCATTTTCTCACACAAAGACTGGAAGTGGGACAGTCTCAATGAGCTAATATTTGACTTCCTTTTAGCACTAGTACCTAATCTCCTTACTTAGAAATGCATTCTGCATTGCTTATTCAGTTAAGCAGCTGTTTGCTTTTAATATTTGAACGGCCATTTCTAATTAGAGAGAGGTCTGATGTTTTAAATACTTCATTTTTAGAATAAGAGAAAGGAGAAAACTGACCCATGATATCTACTTGACTAAAACAGGTACAAAATTTTGTGAAAAATAAAATCAGGTTTGCATGGCTTTCTTAGCATCAACCAACCATTAGCATAGGCACTTCCTTCCTAAATGCAGTCTTTATAATTTTACTGGCCAGATCCGAATAATCCTCATGCATATTACTCTTCTGCCCTCTTTGGCTGTTCCTGATGTGTTGGGTATCCATTATACCTTCATCCTGACGAAACAAAATACATGCATGGTAGACTTGTTGCAATTCTTTGTGTAAATGACTAAACAGTTATTAGTATTTTGGTGTACAATAAAGCATATTCTATCGAAATATCTGTCTAGGTATATTTTTCTGGATTACTACCTTGGGTGGGTGACCCTGTCAGCAAACCGTCGTCGCCTGATTCGTCGTAGCCTGATTTATACCTTTCTCGAGGTCTTCGATTTTCCCTCGGATCTCAGTAAAGCGTTGTAGGTCTGTCTCGAATAAATACTTAAACTCGACTCGAGTGTAAATCGTACGCTCGCGGCGACCTTTGTTCCAACCTCATTTTGTGTACCTACAAAGTCAAAGCATTTATTTCAAATAGGCACATAAAAGGCACTTTTGAACGTCAAAAATTACAACAAATAGAATTGATTCTAGTCGCCCATTCCAAAAGGTAGTTTTCGTATGGAGAAGAACGGGCAAGAAACTCCACCTACAATACATTACAATCAATCGTAGACAGATTCGAAAATCATATGAGGGATAATCTAACGACTCCGTCGATTATTAAGTCCAGTTTCCAGGCAATGCGGTGTTTATCTGCAGCAGAAAATTCAGACCTAGGCCAATGTAGCCTACTTAACGCACTAATAATAAAAATCTATTTCTGTTCGTCACACATTCTGATGTTTTTACAAAAGCCACACGAAGCTTGAAGGTCGTCTTCAATAGAACGCATCAATTACTTTTAATACTATTTTACGAGTTCCTTCCTATTTCATTCAGACAGGACTCCAAGGTCTCATGAGAGGATTACCTATCCCTTTTTTAAGAAGACCGCAAGTATTTACGCAGGTCGTATATGGTACTTAACCGGAAGGAAAAAAACTAATGCTTCCAGCTTATATCGAGCATCCATTCTCCAATTCCAGGAATGTTTTATATAGATTCATAATTCCCAAACCGAGACCAAACAAAAAAAAAGGAAGGAATTTTATTGCAGAACTTTCAAACCGGTTCTCGTGAGCCTCTCGAACATCTTAGATTTATTTGCGGAGCTTCCCGCCAGCCTACCATCAAGTTTCCGAACGACTTTGAAAATGTATTACGGAGCACTTTACGAGAAAGGGATTGCAGACTCCTTTCAAAGAAGTGTACGATCACAGAGTTCGTTAGGTTTACACAACTTTAACATCTAATCAATCACGTTAATCATTGCTCACAGAAACTTAGAAAGTATTTGACGTTGTTATAAAAGTCCTGCTAAAGTATGTATGACAGGAGGGGTAACGATGAACGATCTCTTTCGTCGATAGATGGATGGGTAGGTATAGACGGACAAACGAAGTTAACCTTGATCCTCAAAGGGCAGAGGTGTATTGTTAACCCATAGATAGCCGGTGACGGAATGAACTATTCGATCAAACGATGACACTAAAAGACGAGGCCAAAGCTAAATGTATGAATAAAGGTGTGGGTCAGCACTGTCAGCTGTTAATCTGCAGTGCAAATTGTTAGAATCAACTCAAAGAAACCGGGTTTCTTTATTAGCGAATTGATTCTAATACCTTTTACCTAGTTCACATTGCGAACTTACTATGTAACCTCAAACTATGTAACCTCAAGTTAGTTAGTAGTTTACTTCACGAAGATTGGAAGTACAGTTTCTACATTTTGGCAACTTTTCCTGTCATTGTGAATGGAAGTTGAAACAATGGGTTTTCATTTGTGTAGTGCAAATAGGGCACGGCCTTAATAATCAGGCCTTTCTACATAACAACACTTTTAGTGAAGGTATCTTTTGTTAAAGGCGCCTTAGTTTTCGTGTTTAAAAAACTGGCCAAGTGCGAGTCGGACTCGCACAGGAAGGGTTCCGTACCACAAGGTAAAAACGCTGTAAAAAAACACGTTTGTTGTATGGGAGCCCCCCTTAAATATTTATTTTATTCTATTTTTAGTTTTTGTTGTTATAGCGGCAACCGAAATACATCATCTGTGAAAATTTCAACTATCTAGCTATCACGGTTCATGAAATACAGCCCGGTGACAGACAGACGGACAGTGGAGTCTTAGTAATACGGGTACGGTTTGGGTACGGAACCCTAAAATGTAATCAACTTGGAAGTTTCAATAAGCACTTTGATGATTAATCCAATTATCGAAATATCTGTGTACACGTCTGTTACTCAATAAAATAAACTAGCTGACCCGGCGAACTCGTAACGTAACCACCTCAATTTTTTTTTTTGTGAACTTTTCAATGTCAAGGATCATAAAAATCGGTCCAGCCGTTCTTGAGTTATAAATGGTGTAACTAACCCGACTTTGTTTTATTTATATTAGAAGAAGATAGATGAATCATTCCAAGCCCGAAACGAAACGCGTGTCTTAGTTCTACTACAACGGACTTCAAAGGGTGTAAATATTGGATCACCAGTTGGCAAAACGAATCTGTCTGAAAAATTGAGTTATGGAAATTGTAATAATTTTCTCCGTCCGCACTTGAAAATTATTCGTCACCTAAATAGAACTTCCCAGAACATAATGCGTGCTGAAAATCATCGAATATTCATGTTATCACTATGAACAATCGACTATTGATTCGAGTATTTTATTAGTATCGATAACGATAGCATTTAGTAGGCTGATGCGTTCTTAGAAACTATCTACGTTTTTAATATCGTTTATTGCCTACCTCTAGATAACCTTAGGAGGCATTAACTTGCAATTACAACATTCTAATCGTTGTAATTAAATGAAATCATAACTATACTGGTTATCTCCAGCAACGTAACGTTTCTGGGCCGTTAGTCCGTCCTGTATTATTAAAGATCACAGTTTCTCGCATAGAAAGTAAATAATAACAGTTTTTTTTTTTGAAGTGAAAACTTCTTTAGCGGCGTTGTACACTTTTTTTGTAATGGGTAAAAAATATTAAATTCGCGTCAGGACACGTGACCTGCAGTGCGATTCTGTAACCATCTCACCGTGAAAACTTAGGTGAAGTGAGTTTGTTTTTGCTAGGAATTGACAGCTCACTCCACGCTCACTTCACCTAAGTTTTCACGGTGAGATTTTAACAGAATACCACCGCTGATCGAAAATTCGTAAGACGGATGGCCGTAGCCGGAACCGCACGTGTTTTGTTTATAAGACGATTCACAAAATACACACGTAGGTAATTGTTCAAGTTTTCACTTCTGTCGGCACTCCCGGAGTGCCACTGATTTTTTTTTAATTAATCTCCGGTAATATTGCCAACAATGAGAGCCATTAGCTAGGCAGTTGAAACTGACATGTAATATTATAACAGTCTACTTTCATTTCTATTGTGCAATCAATTGAATTTAGATATAGACAGCCTCGGGCACTGTTGCAAACGGTAGACCGTATAATATGTCCCCACGACTTCAGACAAAGCGCACCCGCATACAAAACCCGCTTTGTACGTAATCAAATTAGTGTACCAGCCGTACAAATACCACTCTTGGCCACGGACGCAACTTAACAATCTGATTGCTTTTATTAAGTGATGGATGCTGGCAGCTAAGTAGACAGATGTTTGTTTGATAAACGATTGGGAGACCATGTGGGTGGATTATGTAAGTCTACGGTATGTGGTTGTACTCTTTCATGTAACTAAGCATTAGTGTGAAGCAAGATTAGGCTGGGATCTGGAGGTCTACTTCCTAAGTTCGTAATCCGTAGTCGATTTCTACTCCGTATCACCTACGGACTTAAGATTAGTTTGAGGCCCGATTTAAAAATGAATAACACCACGATTTGACCGCTGTTGTCGCGCTATTCTCGAAGTGTTTTTATCCGTTCGAAAAAGTTATCCGTGGGTAGGGTTCACTTCAAAGTTTCGAGCTGCTTTCGGACGGGTCCGTAGATCTTCGTCAGCTGACTAAAAGAGTAGGCATCTGAGGTGTACCAGACGTTGACCTCGTGTTCTTAAGGGGCTTTCATGACCTAAAGCGCGGTCACTGTCGGACTGCATAGAAAAGAAAGAGAAGCGCGATGACACAACGCTGGTAATTTATTGGAAATTATGAGGCAGTTATTTAATTACAAAAAATATATTGTTTGGACTAAAAAATTAAAACACTAATGTTTTAGTATGTTGCTTGTAGAATAATCTGACAAAAAATCAGAATGATTTGTTTTTAAGTGTATTTTCATGTTTTTTTTTTCTATAGTATCAAATTATTTGTATTTTGTTTTCAACATACTATCAACGTAGCATATATCCTGAAGAATATCATATATATTTTTCTGATTTTCTTTACTGTTGTCGATCAATACTTTTATTGTTTCTAAAACTTGCGTTTTTTGCGTTTAGGTCCTGTAAGCCCCTTAAAATAGATCGTAAAGATGATATTATGTTATTATTTCACATTGCTAAAGCAAAGGTTGGACGATTAATAGCGTTTCTGCGTTCAATCGCAGTATTTACGCGAGCTATTAATTAAGTCTGTCCTTGCTAAAACGTTCACAACCAGTTTCTAGTGAAGCGAACCTTGGCAATAGACTGAAACGCTTGAATGAAGAAGAGGAACAGAAGTATCGTTTGCTTTGGAATTAGTTATGAGTCAGCCTTCAAGTGGGCCCAAAAATATAATTCATGTGTACGGTACAGATTGCTAAAATAATCTAATTAAGGAGAGCACTCGTGTCGGCTCTTATTTTTAATCGCCAGCCTAATTGGGATCAAGGTATTTTGTTTTTTTTTTTTAACATTTTTGGAGCCACGTTTTCTAAACTTGGCTCGCAAGAAGTTTCTCCTTAATTGCCTGCGAATGATTGCGTTTTTATTTGAAATTTAAAATTTAGTTACAGGCAAAATACACCAAATTTTTTACCTAACTAAGTACATCAAACGTATATTCCTGTTCAACCCACTGGCATTCGACCCACTGGTGGGACGATCGGGAATTAAGAATAAATTCATAACGTTAACGTTTATTTCGGTAAATCCAATAAATATATAGCAACTAACTGAATTACTTACCTATAATAATATGAAATAATTGTGGCGCTCGCAGCTAAATAATAACAGCTGTACAAGTCCATCGATCAGGATAATCTACGCTTGCCGCGGTTGGTCTGTAGATGGGTGACCATCTTTACTTACCGAGACCCCTCCTCTGTGCCTCGGAAAGCACGTTAAACCTTTGGTCCCGGCTGCGGCTGCCCGTACGTATTACCCAGTAACGGGGTTGTGGAGGTCAGATAGGCAGTCGCTCCATGTAAAATACTGGTATTCAGCGGCGCCCGGTTAGACTGGAAGCCGACCCCAACATAGTTGGGAACAGATTAGGCAGATGAATATATGAAATAATTATCAGATATAAATAAACACGAGTGGTTTAGTTGTAAATCCAAATTTATATTTAAACGAGCTTTATATAGTATAATTATGTTACCATTTATCATGATTGTTACGAATTTTCCTTCCTTTTTGGCGCTGAGGGCTATTGACTATAATATTATAATTATTTTATTGGACCCAGTTATGCAAAGCCATATTTCAGAACAATATAAGCTCCAATATTACATGGAGGAAAATTATAAATAAACTATGATATAAACTAGTTTTATTTCAAATAAGAGTTTACAGTGAAATTCGTAATTCCCCAAACGACGCCACAGTTATAAAAATGTAAATTAACCGTAATTAGGGAAATTCAAAGGAAATTGCTACAAAAGACAAAAGTTGTGTCAGTAGACAAAAGCCGTGACTGGGAGAGTGTACAAACAAACCTAATCCAACTATCAATGACGTAGTAGCACATAATAAAAATACTTACCGGTAAAAGTATCTATTCTAATAATATTAATTAAAAAGAAAAATATTAAATTGTTGAGGCTACATTAGTGATTCTAATCATAGTCCCACTTGGTGTTACAAATATTTACTTAAGTATGTTCGATTTCTGCATCCATTTGTACTAAAATGCCTCTAAATCAACATCCATCATCATCATTCATTTAATTTCATACTTTGGGATTTCGAAGCTCTCAGAACGCCACACTGAAAAATTAATGTTCCCAAACATTTTTTTGTTTTATCGCTGTCAGTCTGCCACTGTTAATCATAAAAAGTCGTAAATTCCGTTTGGAATGTAATTTTTCATTCCTCTGTTTTCTGGTTAGACATGGCAAGGTAGGCTTCGTTTTTCAGTCTGTTTTTATCCGAACCACTTCGAGCCCCGTAATTGGGTCTCCATATTGCGAGCTCTCGCACGCTTCTGTTATGAGATTTAAGAACAGCGGAAATGTAATTTAAAACCTCCTTCCACTTCGACCTGCCTAATATAATCCAGAAATCCGTGTGTCAATAAGTACGTAGCACCAAGTTCCTTATCTGAAATGAGGGTAATTTTAAACTCTGTAAAACTTTATGATGCGTCAGACAAATCGAAATTGTGGGAACAGGCGGCAGGCCCATTGTTATGTAATTCTATCTACAGTTATTGTACGAATTGTATTTCTTTACGGTTATTGTATTTTCTTTGTCATAATGGTTACTGTACTGTCTGGTACTGCAGTTCGATCAAATCGATGTTTTATAATCATGAATTCGTAAAAGAAAGTTTTGTCATCAAAACACAGATTTCATTCAACATAACTGCAGCGATTAGTACCTACCTATCGTGTCTAGTAATGCGCCTGTAGTTCAACATTAACCTTAGAGGCCATTACTGGTAGTCAACACGACCGTGGCAACCTCGCTCCAACCATTCATAAATTATGTTTGATGACACAGTCTCAGCGCTCAATTGACGTAAATGCTGTGAGTATAATATCTTTGTTTAAAAAAAAAAAACAAATCTTACGTTCCAAACCAAATATGATTTTGGAACATAGTTTTGGTTCGATCACGACGTTAGTCGACGCAGTCGCCGCACGTGCGTGCTAAATAACGTGTAACCTTGCGCTCCCCTCGTCCTGCAGGAACCGGTCGATCCGGCGTATACCGGAATTTCACTCGGAGACAATAGTGGATCCAGTCAGCCGAGCTCTCCCGATTCCCCCGAGATACATCTTGCGGCTGCTCACAGACGGGAAAGTAAATAATGGTCAGGGATCAAGAAATCTGGTTAGCTTCGCACAGCCAGCTCTCTTTACGAACGAACTACTATAGATCGAATGGTGAAAAAGCACACGCTACGCAGCAATATTTATGAAATAACATACGCGATACGTTGCAAAAGTGTAAAGTACATAAACTGGAGAAAATATCTATGGTATCTGTTGCGCAATATTATTATGGACAAGAGCAAATCGAAACTCGAACAATTGTGATAATCTTGAATTACAAAACGTAGTTTCTTTTTTAGAAACCTGAAGCAATAAAATATGCGTGGGTTCCATCAAGGCTGGACTGGCAAGTTACAATCCATCGAGCTACAATACGATAGACTTAAAATATCCATGGCATATTTGCACACTCCTAATACTAACAAGCGTATCGCACGCGGTCACATTCAAAGTGTAAATCAAATACAAGACAGCTGGTCAAGAACAAGACTACAATAATTCTACTTTCTGTGAAAGTGATTGCAAAGCACTTGTTTTGATTGGTGGTACTTAGCCACTCGGGCGATAATGGATGTTATTCACGAGCACTTGAATCCTATAATAAATCACAAAGAAAAATAGACAGCCGACTTTCTAATTTTTACTGGATGCCTCAAAGCCAAGAATGGTGCAAAGTAATACGTTCTAAACAATGTTTATTACAGAGACGCAAGCAATAAACAAACAAAGGATTTTCGAGTTAACCCACTTCCGTTTTGCCGTGTAGCCGAGATGGCTCGAAATGCTCAACAAGCCGTAACAAGAGACTATTTCCCTCACAAAGCCCTTTCAGCTCTGCCGGTTCGACCCTAGGCCGCTGAGCGTGTAAGTAATTACTGCTCTGCCCTAATTCCTGGTGCCTCTGTGATCCCGGCTAGTCAGTGGACTGACCTGTTTGCTTTCATTGCAATTTGCATCGGTTTGCTGAATCGATGAGTTGCAACCGAGAGCGTTTGATAGACGAATTTAGGTTACCCTGGGCAACTGGGCTGCTACGATTAAAATGGAGCTACAACAATTTGAGAATGAAAGATAAACTGCAATAAGAACTCTCCATTTTAGATAACTTCGGTAGTAGTACGTCGAGTTACAATACGTGACGGATGCGAGTAATACAATTATTGTACGTTTTGCGTCTGAACAATGGGGTCAAAATAATTACGCTATCAACGTCGGCAACTATTACGAATAAGAAATAGCATCGTGTGTCCAAACAATAAAGTTATTGTTGCCACGACTAGCATACGCGGTTTAGTTGCGTCATCGAGTGTGCGGCGTTTTGGGATCATAATCGTAACATTACTAGGGTTATTTATACATGGATGTTTTCATGTTGGGAACATCAAAAGGATCCATCGGCCTCCGGTATTGGAAAATTTCATTTGCAACTGAAACACGTCCCCGAAAATCTGAATCGAACTTGCGGAGAAAATTGAGTTAGCGGCAGACTAGCTAAATTAGCTTCCTTGAAATGTTCTTTAGTCTCATCAATATTCGTGTCAACATGAAACATTTTGCTTATGAAAATTCATAACTTGGAACCATAGCTTGGGATTAATACTTTGTGAAGGCCGTCCCTAAAGAGCAGTGGTTTTGTAAATCAATGAGCTTGCATTTTGGGACGTGATCTGGCTTATGAAAATAGAATATCTCATGCAATTTTGACAACCTTTACTCTTAAGGGCCTTACTCTCGTTTAGTACCGTAACTCGGTCACTTTATGAAGCTTATAACTCATTAACGGTTTGGTTAGAAGGTCTGTAAAAAATATATGTTTGCTATAGATTCATGTACAGCATTTTTGAAACAGGGTTTTTTCATAAGGCTAATACTTTTGCCTTAAAAAAATATTTACCAAAACGCTATTTTCGCTAACATTTGCTTATAACTTCTAAACGGCTTTGATGTTTGGAAATATTTTTACACTGAAAAATTGGTGGTTAGAGGTACTACATATTTGAAATAGCGTTTTTAAATCAATCAACAGTTGCAAAGACAATGCCCCATTTTGAGATATAGGTTCAGAGGTGCTCTGCGCGGGCGCGGGCGGCAGTCGTGCGTTAGCACTGAGACGGGGTGGCTGTGTCGCTCGCTGCTCCGCCCGGCTATCGATCGACTCCGCGCGTTTGGCTGTGTTAGTGCAAATATTTATGAACGAATTGTATCAGTATGCGTTTATAGATTAGCTCGCTGCAGAGGGCCCATTTCTATTGTCCGCATGGACGCTTTATTAGTGGTGCCATTTCTAAATACTGTTTTTTTTTTATATTGTTTATTTTGTAAATATGTATAAGATAATTTGTAAATAAATCAAAATGCCAAAGCAAAGCAAGTCAAGAAAAATACGTTTTCTCTACGACGACGCACCGTTTTATAGATATTAGCGAAAAACTCAAAAGTGGGAATTTTTATACCCCCCACTCCGGCTCACCTCCTAGACGCGGGGACTTTTAGTATGTTTACTCCCTAAGCACTCTGAGCAACTTTCTGAAGAAATCGCTCAGGGCCCAGCTCACGCACTCTACACCTCTTTTTGGTTTATTCGTTGAGTGGACTAATAAGTATCTATCTATCTATACTTAATCTTATAAATAAAAATCTTTAAAACTTTATCTAATAAATAAAATTGGAGTGTCTGTTTGTAATATTAAAACAACCGCTTCAGGCCATTTTATTTTGACTGTTTAGAAAATAACTACATACTTACTCACAATAAAAAAAAAATGTTTTCAAATACCTTAATATAAAAATTGAGCATTCTTAGTTGTCAATCTACGAGTAGGTATTTGCATTACTGAGTCTATTGATTACTACCTTCTCATATTCTTGTGCGGATTTATTTCTGTGACTGGGACTTTCACTAGCAGATAGGTGAATAAGGAGTAACTTAGGCTACTTTTATTTTAGAAAAAAAAAAAGAAAATAGGTTCCCACGAAAAAAAATTAAAACCTATGAAATGAAATATTGAATAATATCCGATTCAAATAGGGAGGTTGTATACTACGTTTATTTAGGTACTTAACCAAATGTAAATAAATCATATAATAAAGAAACGGAGTATAGTTTTTTTTTACACGAAAAAAAATTAAAACCTATGAAATGAAATATTGAATAATATCCGATTCAAATAGGGAGGTTGTATACTACGTTTATTTAGGTACTTAACCAAATGTAAATAAATCATATAATAAAGAAACGGAGTATAGTTTTTTTTTATTTTTTATAAGTGGATCCTATACGTGAAGATTCCTTAATTTCCAATGAAATTGATTGGATAAATAATAAAATAATATAGTGTTTTTGTTTTAGCCCAAGGAAATCGTTCACCAAATATTGTATATAAAAATGCTAATACGAAAAACTGAAAATAAATAATAATTAAACTAAAATGCAAAAACGATCAAAAAGAACTAAATGGAGAAATATTAGAAGAATTTCAATAAAATTAGCATAGGTATTTCTTTACGTGGCGGTGAATAGACGACTTTTATGTATTTGAGGGGGTGAAGCAGATGAAGTGGGATATGTTGTCCCCGCCTTCGGCGGGGACCGCGCGGATTTCGTCGATGAGCGACTTCCATTACATTTAGAAGCGTAATTTCGCGACTCGAATAAGATGCACGATTGCCTCCGCGCTCTACTGTCCGGATTCTCACTGCGTAATCACCAGGTTCGAATCTCAGTAGACGGCATAATCTTTAGTTTTGTTATTTTTTAATTATAATGTACTTATCTTTTGTTTTGTTATTTTTTAATTATAATGCGCATATTTTTATTTTCTTATTTTTAAAATAATTCAATAAGTAATTGTTATTTTAATAAAAACAATCATTTTTATTCCTATAGTTATTTTTCTTCAGAATCTAGAGTAATATAATAAAAATAAAATAAAAACGTCCACCAAGCTTGATTCGGAAAAAATTATATAGGTACCTACAGTGTTTTACAAAAGAGTGTAAGCAATAATAATATAGTCTGAAAATTTTCAAACAAGAAAATCGGCAAAAAGTAAAATAATAATTAAAAAAACATATCAAATAAGAAAATAAAAAAAAAACCAAATATGGAAAAGTTTGGATTTGAAGCCGGGCGTTAGTGACTAAACTATAGTGACGTGACGCACGAGACCACTAGACCAATCGAGCTGTTGTAATGTATGTCGAAATTACGCGTCATAATCTGTACAAACAAAATATGGCGTGTACAAAAAAGTAGGTACTTACTTTACAATTTGTTTCGTCGAATAAGATCTCTTTATTGCCTTCCGTTTATTTTCTTGTTGACCATTTTTTATATACTGATAGTACAAATATTTACACCAACAACATAACTTAGAAAAAACTAATCAAAAAATAAAATATAATAAACAGCTTTCATCAACAAACAGATACCAAAGTACGTACCTACACTAGGTACCGACTCGAAATAATTGCAAGACTTCAAAGTATTTTATACGGCTACTCGCTCAACTACATAGGTACCCAACGCGTCAGTTTTCGCAAATGCGATCATTCTCCTTATCAATTAGAGTCTACGGAACAATTTCGTATGAAAGTATTTTTACTTTAATGGTTTGTGAAAATATTAATTGTAAACGCGATTATGCTCCTTATTCATAGAAGGTAACGGGTCAATTTCCTATGCAAGTATTTTTACTTCCAACTAAGATTGAAAATAATAATTGTAAAACAAAAGAATCTTCGTTTATTTGTGGAATATTTAACATAATTATTGGTTAGCAACTCTGCATTCTTATTTCACGTGTAATACTTAAAAAATATTTTTCATGTTTGATGTGAGACTCGAACCCGAACGTTCGCCATGCGAGGTACAGTGTTAGCCACTTTGGCCACCGTAACGCTTACGAACCTTATTGAAATTTCTAATAACAATCATGTGGCCAATTTGTAGTGTTGTCAAACGTTCTTATAGAAGAAGGTCATTAGTACTAATATTGCTATGCCATAGTTTTGTGAGATTGCTAGTCGACTTCTGACTGTTTTTGTAATATACCAAAATATTTTTTTTTACAATTTTTGTCTGTCTGTCCGTCTGTCTGTCTGTTTGTTCCCGCTAATCTCTGAAACGGCTGGACCGATTAAGACGGGACTTTCACTAGCAGATAGGTGAATAAGGAGTAACTGTTTGTTTTGTTACTTTTTTTTATATATAACTTGGTTTTTTATTTTGCTGTATTTAGTTTGTGATCTTCCTGTACGAGTCGCAATAAATACTTTTTCTTTCTTTCTTTCTTTTCTTTCTTAGGCTACTTTTATTTTAGAAAAAAAAAGAAAATAGGTTCCTACGAAAAAAAATTAAAACCAATGAAATGAAATATTGAATAATATCCGATTCAAATAGGGAGGTTGTATTATACTCCGTTTAATTAGGTACTTCCAAATGTAAACAAATCATAATAAAGAAACGGAGTATAGTTATGTTTATAAGTGGATCCTATACGTGAAGATTCCTTAATCTCCATAGAAATTGATTGAATAAATAATATAATAATATAGTGTTTTTGTTTTAGCCCAAGAAAATTGTACACCAAATATTGTATATAAAAAGGCTAATACGAAAAACTAAATATAAATAATAATTAAACTAAAAAATTAAATGCAAAAACGATCAAAAAGAACTAAATGGAGAAATATTAGAAGAATTTCATTAAACATGCATAGGTATTTCTTTACGCGGAATACAGAATTAATAAGTTATCGTAAACTCTGCGAACTCAACAATAACTTTTTTCTTAAATTCCACGCGGACGAAGTCGCGGGTAACAGAAGGGAATGGCGGATGCAAGACTGATATATTTTAGTACTAAAATATATCAGTCTTGCATCCGCCATTCCCTTCTGGAATCGTAGGCAAAAATGGCGACCTACGTGCGGCATGTCTGCGCCTCTGCATATTCTTTGAATTTCGTTTTAGTGTAGCGCGCCACCGCACGCGTTTTACGTAGGACGCTTAGCTCCGCCCACATGCACAAGGTCAGTGAGCCATCTATACACCTTAAGGGCCTTACTCTCGTTTAGTACCGTAACTCGGTCACTTTATGAAGCTTATAACTCATTAACGGTTTGGTTAGAAGGTCTGTAAAAAATATATGTTTGCTATAGATTCATGTACAGCATTTTTGAAACAGGGTTTTTTCATAAGGCTAATACTTTTGCCTTAAAAAAATATTTACCAAAACGCTATTTTGGCTAATATTTCCTTATAACTTCTAAACGGCTTTGATGTTTGGAAATATTTTTACACTGAAAAATTGATGGTTAGAAGTACTACATATTTGAAATAGCGTTTTTAAATCAATCAACAGTTGCAAAGACAATGCCCCATTTTGAGATATAGGTTCAGAGGTGCTCTGCGCGGGCGCGGGCGGCAGTCGTGCGTTAGCACTGAGACGGGGTGGCTGTGTCGCTCGCTGCTCCGCCCGGCTATCGATCGACTACGCGCGTTTGGCTGTGTTAGTGCAAATATTTATGAACAAATTGTATCAGTATGCGTTTATAGATAAGCTCGCTGCAGAGGGCCCATTTCTATTGTCCGCGTGGACGCTTTATTAGTGGTGCCATTTCTAAATACAGTTTTTGTTTATATTGTTTATTTTGTAAATATAAGATAATTTCAAATTTGTAAACAAATAAAAATGGCAAAGCAAAGCAAGTCAAGAAAAATACGTTTTCTCTACGACGACGCACCGTTTTATAGATATTAGCGAAAAACTCAAAAGTGGGAATTTTTATACCCCCCACTCCGGCTCACCTCCTAGACGCGGGGACTTTTAGTATGTTTACTCCCTAAGCACTCTGAGCAACTTTCTGAAGAAATCGCTCAGGGCCCAGCTCACGCACAGTCTACACCTCTTTTTGGGTTATTCGTTGAGTGGACTAATAAGTATCTATCTAAGTATCTATACAAATAAATAAAATTGGAGTGTCTGTTTGTAATATTAAAACAACCGCTTCAGGCCATTTTATTTTGACTGTTTAGAAAATAACTACTTACCCACAATTAAAAAAAAATGTTTTCAAACACCTTAATTTATAAAAAATTAGCGTTCTTAGTTGTCAATCTATGAGTATTTGCATTACTGAGTTTATTGATCACTACCTTCTCATATTCTTGTGCGGATTTATTTCTGTGACTGGGACTTTCACTAGCAGATAGGTGAATAAGGAGTAACTTAGGCTAGGTACTTTTATTTTAGAAAAAAAAAGAAACTAGGTTCCCACGAAAAAAAATTAAAACCTATGAAATGAAATATTGAATAATATCCGATTCAAATAGGGAGGTTGTATACTACGTTTATTTAGGTACTTAACCAAATGTAAATAAATCATAATAAAGAAACGGAGTATAGTTTTTTTTTTTTTTAAGTGGATCCTATACGTGAAGATTCCTTAATCTCCAATGAAATTGATTGAATAAATAATAAAATAATATAGTGTTTTTGTTTTGGCCCAAGGAAATCGTTCACCAAATATTGTATATAAAAAGGCTAATACGAAAAACTAAAAATAAATAATAAACTAAAAATGCAAAAACGATCAAAAAGAACTAAATGGAGAAATATTAGAAGAATTTCATTAAAATTAGCATAGGTATTTCTTTACGTGGCGGTGAATAGACGACTTTTATGTATTTGAGGGGGTGAAGCAGATGAAGTGGGATACGAATAGTCCCCACCTACGGCGGGGTGCACCGCGCGAGAATCGTCGATGAGCGACTTCCATTATATTTAGAAGCGTAATTTCGCAACTCGAATAAGACGTACGATTGCCTCCGCGCTCTACTGTCCGGATTCTCACTGCGTAATCACCAGGTTCGAATCTCAGTGGACGCATATCTTTTGTTTTGTTATTTTTTAATTATTATAATGTGCTTATCTTTTGTTTTGTTATTTTTTAATTATAATGTGCTTATCTTTTGTTTTGTTATTTTTTAATTATAATGTGCATATTTTTATTTTCTTATTTTTAAAATAATTCAATAAGTAATTGTTATTTTAATAAAAACAATCATTTTTATTCCTATAGTTATTTTTCTTCAGAATCTAGAGTAATATAATAAAAACGTCCACCAAGCTTGATTCGGAAGAAAAATAATATACCTACAGTGTGTTACAAAAGAGTGTAAGCAATAATAATGTAGTCTGAAAATTTTCAAACAAGAAAATCTGCAAAAAGTAAAATAATAAAAAAACATTTATATCAAATAAGAAAATCAACAAAAAGTTTATTATGGAAAAGGTTGGATTTGCGCGAGACCACTAGACCAATCGAGCTGTTATAATACACGTCGAAATTACGCGTCTATAGATAATCTATACAAACAAAATATGGTGTGTACAAAAAAGTAGGTAGGTACTTACTTTACAATTTGTTTCGTCGAATAAGATCTCTTTATTGCCTGCCGTTTATTTTCTTGTTGACCATTTTTTATACACTGATTGCTTATTTATACAACTTATGAGTAGAACCGAAACAGTACAAACATTTACACCAACAACATAACTTAGAAAAAACTAATCATAAAATAAAATATAATAAACAGCTTTCATCAACAAACAGATACCAAAGTACGTAGGTAACTAGGTACCGACCCGAACTAATTGCAAGACTTCAAAGTACATATTTTATACGTCTACTCGCTCAACTACATAGGTACCCAACCGCGTCTGTTTTCGCAAATGCGATCATGCTCCTTATCAATTAGAGTCTACGGAACAATTTCGTAATGAAAGTATTTTTACTTTAATGGTTTGTGAAAATATTAATTGTAAACGCGATTATGCTCCTTATTCATAGAAGGTAACGGGTCAATTTCCTATGCAAGTATTTTTACTTCCAACAGGGCTATGAATACGCGATTGTATTTCTTATTTGTATGAAGTCATGGATCAATTTTCGATGCAGATAGAAAATACTTGAAAGTATCTCGAGCTATGGTTTTTTAAGGTGGACGTACTTTGTAGCTCTGGTACTCGATTTTGCAAGTACGACCCATGCCTAAACGCGATTGTGCTCCATAAGTAAGAATTCAGAGTTCAATTTCCTATGCAAGTTTTTTTTCTTCCAACAGGGCTCTTGGTTGGAATAGTAGTAGAAACTTTAATCGTCTATACTCCATAAGTACGTATTTATTTGTAAAAGCGATTTTGCTCCTTATTTGTATACAGTTAAGGTTCAATTTCCTATGCAGGTAGAAAATACTTGAAAGTATCCCGAGATCTAGTTGTAGGACATGATTTCTTAAAGAAGTCGTACTTGTAAGCCGTGGTACGCGATTTTGCAAGTACGATCCATGTGTAGTCACTGCTGTTTAGTTACTTATACTCTATGGGTCACTGAGTCACTGTCGCTCCGCGTAGAAATGAAAGAGAAGCTAAAAAGACGCCGCGATGGCGCGACGTTTCGTTCGACTTGTTAGAGTTATTTATCATTAAATACAATTAATCCTTACAAATATCTTATTTCAATCGATAAATAAAAACAACAGTTCCCTTTATTATTATACATTACATCACTGTTATTAATTTTATCAAGATTTGTTTATAAATAACACAGTTACAATTGCAACGATTTCAATTTTAATGATTATTTTATGATTTTTTTCTATCGAGAAAATTTACCGAAAACGTGTTTTGAACACAATGGTCCACTCATAAATATGATCAAGATTAACATATTTTTTTTGCTGTTCTAAAATTATACATTTGGCTAAAATATTGTTTTGCGAAGCCTATTTTGACTAAGTACAGCGCCTTAATAAGTTATCGTAAACTCTGCGAACTCAACAATAACTTTTTTGTTAAATTCCACACGGACGAAGTCGCGGGTACAAAATATATCAGCCTTGCATCCGCCATTCCCTTCTGGAATCGTAGGCAAAAATGGCGACCTACGTGCGGCATGTCTGCGCCTCTTCATATTCTTTGATCATAGTTTTAGTGTAGCGCGCCACCGTACACATTTTTACGTATTCGGGAGTAGGGCGTTTAGCTCCGCCCACATGCACAAGGTCAGTGAGCCATCTATACACCTTAATGTGCCATAAGCATTTCCACTGGAGAACCATGTAAAAGGTGCTTTACAAACTAACGCTGCAGGAGTAAAATGAATTGCTTCCAGAATAGGAGCATTACGTAGATGTGACTGCTTTTAGGCCCCGAGTGCTACAGCAACGTAATAGGGCTGCGATTTACCGAGTTTTAGTTGTTAGTACTTGTTAGGTCCGGGATTTAGTGGGTGTAACTTGGCTGTGGCTTAACGTAGGAGTTAGCTGACTTAGCGCAATTTTGGAGCAATTAAAACAGTTTCAACGGGAATAATTAAAGCATTTTCGCCCAAGATAAGCCTTGCAAAATTTAAGTGTTTGCTTCCTCGGTATTTATGTGGCTTGTCTTGCAGTTTTGAAGGCTCTAAGTTAGTTTAAAATCTGCCAGCCCTAGTGATGATTTTCTCTCTTACCCCCTTTGCGTTTTCTGCGCCCATGCTTACCACTTGAGTCGAGCCCATATTTTACGACTTGAACTTCCTCATAAACTTACATTTATTGTATCTACGTATGGGTTTGTGGAGTTCATTCACGCTGCACATATTAGCATATAATATTGCGAACTTATGCCAGTTTGCACTTTCTTGGCGGAAAACGAAAACCGGAAAGCGTTTTCTGACTTCGATAGGATTTCTTATTCATATTGCATTATGCTTATGCATCTACCGTCTATTCATAACTGACCTGCGACGAACTTTTCAGCCATATTTCAGTGCAATTATTTAGGAAGTGTTTGTGAACGAAATGTTTATTGTTATTGCAATAAAGCACGCACTGGTTTCAGTTCTGTGTCACGAACTTGTGTAATATGCTGTTATATTTTACTTTTAACATTTTTTACAAAAAACAATACGAAAACATTAATAAAAAATTTAAAAAATTGTAACCCACCGGTATCGGGAACAGGGTCCAAGCTACCGGCGGTCAGGGCTCCATAGAAAGGAACCTCCTAACAATACGAGCCGTGTCCAGGAGTACCGCTCTCTGTATCAAGCCCTTGATCCAGCTGCCTAACGAGAGCCACCTCAGGTGTTGGTCGAGGCTCTTGGCAATTAAGCCATTGGCTGTAACGACTATCGGCACAATGTTTGCTGAGCCTTTTAATTTATTATTATGTTCCTATTGTTTTCAAATTATTGCTGCCGCTTTTGTTAAATTGCTGTTTTGTTGGTTCCTCAATTATTATATAATAAACTATCATCTGCGGCTTCGCCCGCGTGGTTTGTTGATGAAAGTAAAGTAGTCTATGTTCTTTCCCGGGGCCTAAAGTATCCCCATACCAAATTTCATCATTCGGAGATTAGCTTGAACAAACAATCACAAAAATTAATATTTTTTTTACCTATATTATAATGGGTTTCCTCTTGACTCTAGTCTAGGTCAGAGGTGACAAAGACAAAGTCTACGATGGAGTGAGCTTACCCAGAAGAAGCCTGTTCACTCTTACTTTGAAGAGATTCGGGTTGTATGCGCTCGGAAACACAGACGCAGCCAGGTAGAGACTTCCACTCTTTTGCTGTGCGCATTATAAGGGACATTTGAAAATGCTTAGTGCGAATTGGTGGAATAACAACTAGGCCAGGCTATTTAGTAAAAAGCTGTTATTTTGACATTACAAACAGACACTTCAATTTTATTTATTTGTATCGATTAATGATTATAAATGCTGGTTTTGTGTGGTGTTATATTACATGTCTAGCTACGTTTGTAGTTTTCATTAAACAAAATGCCTATACCACATAATAAATAATGTAGGTATGATGTAACATTTAAACTGTGGAATATTGATAATAATGGATGTAAAATTTAAAAAAAAAAAAACCGACTCTATTGTTTTGATGTGTTTTATACCTTGAAATTGACGTATCGCAATGTTAAAAAAATACGCTTTACCAAGACATATTATGACAGTTCTTTAAATATGTACAGCCATAACAACCAAAAAAATTTCCTTGCAACTGAAAACAATATTCCTTACGCAATAACGTTTAAGTTTTCCTGGACTTAATGGAGATAACTAATAAAACGTCATGTATTTTCAAATACTTGCGTGTGTACAAACGAGAAGATCACGGAATAGGAATAATTCTGTTTTCCTGCTCGTGTGATTTTTCACATTCAAAATAATCGTTTGCGGTAACGCCGCAATGACGTCATGACGTCACTAAATCATAATTTCCTCATTTAGTACATCATTTGTAAAACAAACAGATATCTCTGCTGTTGTTTTAGAGCTTATCACGTACGTATAAAGCATAATTTACATTGTTTATTTTGATCTCTTCTATGCAAAGTAGGCTTTCGCCTTTCCACAAAGTTAGTGCACCCTGGTGCGCGCGCTTTGCTTTGGTTTTCACCCGACTGAAAAGGGATTCGATAAATTATGTGATGTCTAAAATTCGCCATCTTTTCTCGTTTTACATACAATCATCATACTAATTTTATTTATTGTCTGCCCACCAGCTATTATCTGAGTGAGTCAGAACAATAAAGTGTAATTAATTTACGTATTTTCATATTGATACTGTCTGGATTTAGCTCTTATGCCACATAAACTGTTATAATTATGACTATGAATGAAATACAGCACTCATGAACAATGTTTTTAACTGACATTTTATATTCTTCCCTAAATCCTGCTCAAAATGTTCGTCGATGAGTATTCGGGGCATATTCAAACAAGAAAAGTCTTATTGCAAACATAATCTGAAGATCACGGCTTGGGAATATTTACCTTTTCGGTACTCACAAAAAAGTGGGTCAAATTGATCCTAAATCCAAAAATGTAGGTACCTAGGAATACCGAAACTGGATATATGGAACTGCGGATAAATTCCTATGCGTCGCTTCCTGTGCGATACACCAAATACTGATATCAAAATACAAATGGAAAATGAAAGAGGTGTCTTACGGAGCTTTTCCGTGTAAATCCGTAAATATTTATTTTCGTATGCGCTTTTGCTTTCCGATTGGGAATCGAAAAGTTGGAAAATACATTCTCGTAATACCCGCCATTTTGCAGTGAAAAGTTCCGGCATTCAGTGTGCGGTAATGTTTACGGTAAAATGGAAATAAAAGTTACAATATAACATATTAATTTTCTACATTAGTAAGCAAGTGTTGACGTCAATCGGGTCAATCCCTTTTATGTGCATTTTAGGTAGGTATATAATTATTTATAAATCCAGCATAGGATATTTTGTTTGACATTAAGTATAATTATCAAGACACAATAATATAAAATAATATAATATAAATATAATATATTATAAATATACATATTATAAATATAATATATTATTAATATTATTATCATTAAGTATTATTATTGTTTAAGTTGATTTTTTTTTTTTGTATTTTTGTATCAATAATGGAGACGTTAGAAATGTCCTCAATTAGTATATTCAGGACAAAAGTATAGGTTATACTGCTCGTTTTTATAATGTTAGGTATTCAATATTTACATAAAATAAATCTGAAGAGTTTGTTTGAACGCGCGCGCGCTAATCTCTGGAACAAACAGACGGTTTTGAAAAAATCTTCAAATAACATCATGCTAGGAAATCACAAATATGTATTTAAAATCACGGTCGTGCAAGGGTCGTACCCTTGGGACCCGAACAAAAAGAAAAAAAGTCAGAAAGAACGCTATGCAAAAACGAAGTATCTTAACAGGGCGGGCGATGCGATGCGGCGCGGTGGATTGGGGTCCGAAATTTCGCACGGGCAAAGTCGCGGGCAGTAGCTTCTATTAAATATTATATGTATGACGGACGGCACTGAATCAGTCTCCCTCATATGATCATAGCACACAATGAAGAAGTTTCGGAAACCGCTAACGATTCATCTTGATAAGCCATTGACGCAAATGTCAAGGAATGACTTACAATATTTGGTTCCGTTCCATTTATCTCGACGTTTCGCTGGGCCATAGAGGCTTTTGTCAATGTTTTGTATTCAGACTGGTCGTCAGCTCCTGGAGTATGTGGAAGTTACTGTCGCGTTTCACTGCAGGCTACACATTTACATGCATCATGTCTGCACACGCCTTGAATCTTTAATCTAGTTTAAGTTTTAATACATTGCTCTGCCTTTGTCAAAAGAATCTCTTGGAAACATTTAAAATTAAACTGCATTTAAAATTTGTATTTTCGGTTGGGACTTTCTATTAAAAAGGACCAGACATGTTATTTTTTAATTTAAATCAATGATAGTTAGTATTTGTGCTTTCGGTAAAAAAAACCAACCTTTAAAGACCTGTTTCAAAAAAGGGTATGTAATCGGGGAGGATTATGGAGGTGATTGTATGGAAAGGGCTGGCAAAATGGTAGTGCACATAATATAATATGCTTAATTATTTTCCTTACCTGGTTGATCACAATATTTGTGTAACAATACAATCAACATTTATTTTTCTACCGTCTACAGGTTTCTATCGCCTATGCATAAGTGCATAGGCGATAGAAACCTGTAGACGGTAGTAAAATAGTGCAAAGTAAAAAGGTTTTTCGCAGCAGTCATTAAGATGACTGCTGCGAAAAACCTTTTTACTTTGCACTATTTTATAGGAGTGTCTGAGGGAAAGCTTTTAGTACTTGAGTATGAGCTGCTGGTACATTTAACCATTTTATTTCAGTCCCGCTAGCTTTACTGAGCTGAACAACTAACATAAAACTTCATTCAACGGGAAGGTTATTATAAGTTTGATGTTGACGAAGGCAATAAAATTATTCCTGTTATAACCGAGAACAGATTGCGTTATTAAAGCTATATTAAAAGTCCTAAGAAAAGCATTAAACACTGATGGTTGTTTGGTGAGATATAATCCAATCGTTTCTTGAGTCGATTCAGACGCTTCAGTTTTGTTTATTTTGTCCTACATTCGACATCTTTCACTCGAAGGGAAACGCCTGAACACAAAATAAATCAAAAGTGAAAAATTAATAAATTAGTAAACCGGTCCAACAATGTTGGATTTCGGGCTTCGGGACTTGGCATCTTTCACTCCGCTACCGAATAATCTTAAAATGAAATGAAATTCGCAGATGAATGTTCAATATTATGTTCATCATCATTTTAGCTGAAAGACGACCACTGATGAACATAGACCTCCCCCAAGCACTGCCACCGATGAATGTTCATTCCTACATATGTATATAATTTTTTCAGTGTCTTGCTTCTGAACGTGAAATGAAACAAAATTAAACCTTCACACGAGTAAAGCGTCTGATTAGCCCCCTAAATGACAATTTTTGTTAACAGTATACCATATGATGACTACTAAGACCAAATGATGTACCATATTCAGACCATTAATATGATCATGATTACACAACTTTCGTCATAAGTTTCAATTTACTAAAGACAATTGTAGCAAAACAAAGTATGCGAATTTAATTAACAATGCTTCTAAACATACGTTGGAATAACATTTGACGTTATGACAAAGCAAACAGGTAGAGATTAAATTGCTTCCACGAATGTAGCTGCTTCCCGGTACATACAAGGAAGGGACACGGTAATGACATTAATGTTTGACATTCATCTCGAGAGTACCTGAGAATTCAGAGAGTGTCCAAACACATAGTCATAGAGGAACGTTTGGAATACCGCAAATATTTGCTTGGACCAACCATCCCAACTTTTAAAGGAGTTATGTTTCTGGCTGATGAAACTGGCTGGGTGGATATACTAAACAGGATACCTTTTTAACCAGTAGGTACGCAACCTGTAACCGTGAATTCAGCATGTTATTCTAGACCCCGTAGAAATTTTTCGTTGGTTAGAAAAAAAAATATCTTCTGTTTCATAGAAAAGTGGCCACGCGGTCAAAATGTATGGGAAAACTAATAAGTATTTTTTTAAATGACCGACGGAAAATTTCTACTAATCATAATTATGCTAAATTCATGGTTACAGTTTGCGAACATTATAATTATTCACAACCATCCGACAAGCTATCGTATCGAAAATTACACATTTCGATAACCTGATTCGCCTTGCTCCCCACAGCAGCAACACCTGTCGAAAACATTTTCGGGTTTTGGACTGGTGAAAAGTGTTTAGAGGATTCCTACGATAACATTGATCGATGTTCGATACGGTACGGAAGCGTATCGAGTGGTTGTGAATAGCTATGCTGGTTAAACATTTATCCTGTATGGAGCGGAGTACTAGTGTGGTTTAATTTAATTTACATTGGGAATGTACCAAATATCCATATTTGCATAGAGGAAATTATTCAACAACGTTACGGATTCCCTTTAAATTTGACTTTTAGAATTTCCCTGAATAATTACAACGTCACATCAAACTCTTGCACTCGAAATTCACTTCACACGAAATCAATTTGGACCAATAGCCGGGCTATTAAGGGCCTTACTCTCGTTTAGTACCGTAACTCGGTCACTTTATGAAGCTTATAACTCATTAACGGTTTGGTTAGAAGGTCTGTAAAAAATATATGTTTGCTATAGATTCATGTACAGCATTTTTGAAACAGGGTTTTTTCATAAGGCTAATACTTTTGCCTTAAAAAAATATTTACCAAAACGCTATTTTCGCTAACATTTGCTTATAACTTCTAAACGGCTTTGATGTTTGGAAATATTTTTACACTGAAAAATTGGTGGTTAGAGGTACTACATATTTGAAATAGCGTTTTTAAATCAATCAACAGTTGCAAAGACAATGCCCCATTTTGAGATATAGGTTCAGAGGTGCTCTGCGCGGGCGCGGGCGGCAGTCGTGCGTTAGCACTGAGACGGGGTGGCTGTGTCGCTCGCTGCTCCGCCCGGCTATCGATCGACTACGCGCGTTTGGCTGTGTTAGTGCAAATATTTATGAACGAATTGTATCAGTATGCGTTTATAGATTAGCTCGCTGCAGAGGGCCCATTTCTATTGTCCGCATGGACGCTTTATTAGTGGTGCCATTTCTAAATACCTACTGTTTTTTTTTATATTGTTTATTTTGTAAATATGTATAAGATAATTTGTAAATAAATAAAAATGCTAAAGCAAAGCAAGTCAAGAAAAATACGTTTTCTCTACGACGACGCACCGTTTTATAGATATTAGCGAAAAACTCAAAAGTGGGAATTTTTATACCCCCCACTCCGGCTCACCTCCTAGACGCGGGGACTTTTAGTATGTTTACTCCCTAAGCACTCTGAGCAACTTTCTGAAGAAATCGCTCAGGGCCCAGCTCACGCACTCTACACCTCTTTTTGGTTTATTCGTTGAGTGGACTAATAAGTATCTATCTATCTATACTTAATCTTATAAATAAAAAACTTTAAAACTTTATCTAATAAAATTAAATAAAATTGGAGTGTCTGTTTGTAATATTAAAACAACCGCTTCAGGCCATTTTATTTTGACTGTTTAGAAAATAACTACATACTTACTCACAATAAAAAAAAAATGTTTTCAAATACCTTAATTTATAAAAATTGAGCATTCTTAGTTGTCAATCTACGAGTAGGTATTTGCATTAGGTACTGAGTTTATTGATTACTACCTTCTCATATTCTTGTGCGGATTTATTTCTGTGACTGGGACTTTCACTAGCAGATAGGTGAATAAGGAGTAACTTCTTAGGCTACTTTTATTTTAGAAAAAAAAAGAAAATAGGTTCCCACGAAAAAAAATTAAAACCTATGAAATGAAATATTGAATAATATCCGATTCAAATAGGGAGGTTGTATACTACGTTTATTTAGGTACTTAACCAAATGTAAATAAATCATATAATAAAGAAACGGAGTATAGTTTTTTTTTATTTTTTATAAGTGGATCCTATACGTGAAGATTCCTTAATTTCCAATGAAATTGATTGGATAAATAATAAAATAATATAGTGTTTTTGTTTTAGCCCAAGGAAATCGTTCACCAAATATTGTATATAAAAATGCTAATACGAAAAACTGAAAATAAATAATAATTAAACTAAAATGCAAAAACGATCAAAAAGAACTAAATGGAGAAATATTAGAAGAATTTCAATAAAATTAGCATAGGTATTTCTTTACGTGGCGGTGAATAGACGACTTTTATGTATTTGAGGGGGTGAAGCAGATGAAGTGGGATATGAATTGTCCCCGCCTTCGGCGGGGTGCACCGCGCGGATTTCGTCGATGAGCGACTTCCATTATATTTAGAAGCGTAATTTCGCGACTCGAATAAGATGCACGATTGCCTCCGCGCTCTACTGTCCGGATTCTCACTGCGTAATCACCAGGTTCGAATCTCAGTGGACGGCATAATCTTTAGTTTTGTTATTTTTTAATTATAATGTACTTATCTTTTGTTTTGTTATTTTTTAATTATAATGCGCATATTTTTATTTTCTTATTTTTAAAATAATTCAATAAGTAATTGTTATTTTAATAAAAACAATCATTTTTATTCCTATAGTTATTTTTCTTCAGAATCTAGAGTAATATAATAAAAATAAAATAAAAACGTCCACCAAGCTTGATTCGGAAAAAATTATATACCTACAGTGTTTTACAAAAGAGTGTAAGCAATAATAATATAGTCTGAAAATTTTCAAACAAGAAAATCGGCAAAAAGTAAAATAATAATTAAAAAAACATATCAAATAAGAAAATAAAAAAAAAGCAAATATGGAAAAGTTTGGATTTGAAGCCGGGCGTTAGTGACTAAACTATAGTGACGTGACGCACGAGACCACTAAACCAATCGAGCTGTTGTAATGTATGTCGAAATTACGCGTCATAATCTGTACAAACAAAATATGGTGTGTACAAAAAAATAAGGTAATACTTTACAATTTGTTTCGTCGAATAAGATCTCTTTATTGCCTTCCGTTTATTTTCTTGTTGACCATTTTTTATATACTGATAGTACAAATATTTACACCAACAACATAACTTAGAAAAAAATAATCAAAAAATAAAATATAATAAACAGCTTTCATCAACAAACATATACCAAAGTACGTACCTACACTAGGTACCGACTCGAAATAATTGCAAGACTTCAAAGTATTTTATACGGCTACTCGCTCAACTACATAGGCACATAGGTACCCAACGCGTCAGTTTTCGCAAATGCGATCATTCTCCTTATCAATTAGAGTCTACGGAACAATTTCGTATGAAAGTATTTTTACTTTAATGGTTTGTGAAAATATTAATTGTAAACGCGATTATGCTCCTTATTCATAGAAGGTAACGGGTCAATTTCCTATGCAAGTATTTTTACTTCCAACTAAGATTGAAAATAATAATTGTAAAACAAAAGAATCTTCGTTTATTTGTGGAATATTTAACATAATTATTGGTTAGCAACTCGGCATTCTTATTTCACGTGTAATACTTAAAAAATATTTTTCATGTTTGATGTGAGACTCGAACCCGAACGTTCGCCATGCGAGGTACAGTGTTAGCCACTTTGGCCACCGTAACGCTTACGAACCTTATTGAAATTTCTAATAACAATCATGTGGCCAATTTGTAGTGTTGTCAAACGTTCTTATAGAAGAAGGTCATTAGTACTAATATTGCTATGCCATAGTTTTGTGAGATTGCTAGTCGACTTCGGACTGTTTTTGTACGATACCAAAATATTTTTTTTTACAATTTTTGTCTGTCTGTCCGTCTGTCTGTCTGTTTGTTCCCGCTAATCTCTGAAACGGCTGGACCGATTAAGACGGGACTTTCACTAGCAGATAGGTGAATAAGGCGTAACTGTTTGTTTTGTTACTTTTTTTTATATATAACTTGGTTTTTTATTTTGCTGTATTTAGTTTGTGATCTTCCTGTA
This sequence comes from Luperina testacea, assembly GCA_927399505.1. NCBI lineage: Eukaryota > Metazoa > Arthropoda > Insecta > Lepidoptera > Noctuidae > Luperina > Luperina testacea. The sequence goes on along the minus strand of OV656763.1, from coordinate 5,804,682 downwards.
CGAGTCGCAATAAATACTTTTTCTTTCTTTCTTTCTTTTCTTTCTTAGGCTACTTTTATTTTAGAAAAAAAAAGAAAATAGGTTCCTACGAAAAAAAATTAAAACCAATGAAATGAAATATTGAATAATATCCGATTCAAATAGGGAGGTTGTATTATACTCCGTTTAATTAGGTACTTCCAAATGTAAACAAATCATAATAAAGAAACGGAGTATAGTTATGTTTATAAGTGGATCCTATACGTGAAGATTCCTTAATCTCCATAGAAATTGATTGAATAAATAATATAATAATATAGTGTTTTTGTTTTAGCCCAAGAAAATTGTACACCAAATATTGTATATAAAAAGGCTAATACGAAAAACTAAATATAAATAATAATTAAACTAAAAATGCAAAAACGATCAAAAAGAACTAAATGGAGAAATATTAGAAGAATTTCATTAAACATGCATAGGTATTTCTTTACGCGGAATACAGAATTAATAAGTTATCGTAAACTCTGCGAACTCAACAATAACTTTTTTCTTAAATTCCACGCGGACGAAGTCGCGGGTAACAGAAGGGAATGGCGGATGCAAGACTGATATATTTTGTACTAAAATATATCAGTCTTGCATCCGCCATTCCCTTCTGGAATCGTAGGCAAAAATGGCGACCTACGTGCGGCATGTCTGCGCCTCTGCATATTCTTTGAATTTCGTTTTAGTGTAGCGCGCCACCGCACGCGTTTTACGTAGGACGCTTAGCTCCGCCCACATGCACAAGGTCAGTGAGCCATCTATACACCTTAAGCGATCCGGCTATAGTCGCACTACTCGCGCTGTGAGTGCCTGGCAGTAATGAAATTAGCATAGCGCCCGTACATCATACGAGGGGAGAAAGGGCGCGGTGCACTAGCCACTACTTGTTCTACCTATTCATTCTATACGACCGGCTTGAATTGCAAAGCCGATCTCATCAAGTTTAAATAATAATAATCTGATCCAAACTGTCCCATCTTGCTGCCCTCTCCCAGCGACGCCCTAAGCCGAGGTTCATACCCCACAGGGGGTGCCCTTAGCGTGTAGTCGCTTAGTATACTAGATAATTGCCCCTGGCTGGAGGCTTTGAGTTTACTTAAGGCAACCACAGGATAGTCTGGTTAAGTAGTCATGACCTCTCAAGGTCAACTACGAGATGCTATATACGAAAAAAAAACATGCTTTTGAGTTTTATCGATAGAGTAACTACGAAAGATCATGATAGTAACGATGCTAAAAGATGATAGTGATACTCCTCATTGTGATATTTATTATTTTAATAACGGAGCAGCAATGTGTGCTCTGAATAATAAACAGTTTTCCATGAATAGACTTCGAATAGAGATGCTGCACAGAATTCACAGCACACCCGTTAGTAGCCATGATGTAAAAAGTGCATCAGACAGAATTCATATTAGAAGCTTACGCATGATTACGCACCAGCTTTTACGTTTTCAAGTAGCGGTTTAAAGTGCACATTATTGCACTTAATGATATTTTAACGTTTCTTGAGTCACACATAGTCCCGTTTGTTCAATTTCGTTACCGGGCGACGGCAAAGTTAATGAGAATCTTGGGTGACTCATGCATTACTCACGCGAGTGGTTCCGACTGGTACTTGAGGTGCTAAATAGATTTAGTGGGTACTACAGATTATTTCGGTTACCTAACCATTATTTACAGGTGCCCACTAGGTACGTACGTAATGGTTTTATAGCTGGTTCTTGGATACGATCACGAGCTTTGCCAACTGTTCTCATATTCTGGGACTATCTCTGAGAATCGGGAGCATTTAACTGCAACATTTTCGTTTGTTACGCTCATCGCTTTGGTAATTTATCTTCTTCTATGTAAATAACAATGAAATTCTTTTCGTTGGTAAGCTCGTCTCTTGGCTTTGGATTTGACTATAACCGTGGCTATGTTTTGTTATAAAATGTTCCTAATAGTTCGAATGAAGACTTTATGGAAAAAAAATGGGAAAGATTCCTGGAAAATGTTCAAATTCGGGGTATGGGTTTTTTATGAACTATTGAAATTTGGACAAGACAATGGGGGTCAGTTAGTCTTTAATAAAAAGCATTCATCTTTAATATTTTCATAGGAAACTGATTGCTATTCGTGCCTCTTATGGTACAAGTTATTGAATCAATCTGAAATAGGCTTCGCCCGTAGCACACCAAACGTATGTGCTAATTGTTTTAATGTCAATTGATGTGTTGCACGTGCAGTAAATAAACAAAGACAAAATCTACTATGCATTTTACACCCATGAACTCTGTACTTTATATTATCAATTCTTGATAAAACTAATCATTAATGTTGCAATACTTTATCTGTAGAACTTACTATTTACTTACAAAATATGTCTATTTTATTTAATTATGTAATTGAATACTAAATCTCTTACTCACTATGTTAAGCCGTTAACCTAAGATTTTGCAAAACAATAAACAATTTTATGTGCCGTGTCAAATTGTAGCCTATGTTTTATGCAATATCCTCTAACTCGAAATAGAATATCTTGCATTTGAATATGGATAATGGAAATGGGGTCCCATATACTGCGCAGTGTAGCATGACGACTATGGCATCATCATAGAAAACTGAAACCAGAGTCAATAATAGCAATGACATATTTAATAGGGAAGGCCCTATGGTCATCACATAATACTATGTTCCGGTCACATCAGACTAATGACGTCTTATAAATCAGTCTTTCTCAAATACTATAAACTGTAAATAACGGACCTGTCGATATTTCTGCTCCATTGGAAGGACTAATGGCATCATCATAAGAAACTGAAACAAGACTCAATAATAGCAATGACATATTAATTGTAGGGAAGGCCCTATGGTCATCAACTCATCACATCACACGTATGTTTCGGTCACGTTAGCCTATTGACGATGACGTCTTATAAATCTGTCTTCCTCAAATACTTAATAATAACTGGCCTGTTCTGCTCCATTAGAAGGACTAGAATCATCATAGGAAACTGAAACAAGAGTCAATAATAACAATGACTTATTTATAGTATAGGGAAGGCCTTATGGCCGTGCCTATGGTCATCACATCATACTAGATTCGGTCACGTCGGCATTAATGACGACCTGTAAAAATCGGTCTTTCTCAAATACTATGAGTAAACCTGTAATAAAGTATCTATCTACTATACAGAGTCAAATTAAAGTAATATCTAAACTAATAAATCGGATAATAAATTAATTGGATGACTTTTGTGGCGTCATCGACCGCAGTTAGTGTATTCACTTGAAAAGCCAGTTTTTTCTTTAAACACCAGATGTTTTATATTTTATCGTGTTTAGATATCGATAGTCATCACGTTTGCAGAGTTTTGCTAGCGAATTTAATTTCACCCTGTATTTCTATTAATGCTCCGTAGGAATATTCTTTGGCTATCAAAAAAAAAAAAAAAATTCAACTTAAACATTGTGTCATACATAAATTGAGACAGCCCCAGTAAGTTACAAAAGTACTTGTGTCGGAGCTGCCTCGCTCTTCCCATAAGTGGTAACTTAACAATGATGAGGCGTAAAAGGTTTTTAAAAGAGAGAAAAAAAAAGAGATAAAAGTAAAAATAAAATAAAACATTAATTTAGCAGCTCTCAGTGTGTGTTTGTGTGTGAATGTAAGTAGTAGTATCTAGTATACAGAACCTTTCAACAATTTCCTCCAGTGGATATCGGAGCGGTATCTAGCGGCTCTTATCACCAGACGGTGTAATCACTGCACTGCAACGTAACATTATCTCTACTACAGTTAGTTGTGCGCCGAATAACGATACCACCATTAGATAATACCATGTAAGCTCAACCAACAACTTTTACGTTGATTTACTTTGTGCTTGCTCTACTTTTCTCCTCGTAAAGATAACACTGGTAGTAGTAAAAAAAGCAGTTAATTTTATAGATACTCAGTAAAGTAATTACATTAGTAACAATCTCTTTGTATGGAGGAAAATAAAAAAAATAAGTAGGCAAGTTCCGAGCATTTTACAACAATGATTGACGTCCACGCACTCTGAAAGGAATTAAACAAATCATAACGTCATGCTCTTTCCGATATTTGTAATTTAAACATCGTAAAGTAAACTCAACACAAATAGGCAGACATAATATTTGAATGATTTTCCGCAAAATTAACCTATATTTTAAACATAACATGAGTTTACAGCGTTATCGTTATCATAAACATAAAGTAGTATGATACTGTATCCGAATAAACAAAATGCGTCTGCGAAGGGCGTTGACCTCCAGCATTGCATGGTGCATATGTTCTCGTACGAGTACAACTCACTTGTAAAAATATTATAATAAAGTAGGAATGCCTGAATGTGTATGCACGCAGCGTCAGTTCATTGACTTACAAAGAAATTGAATGAGGCCACGCAAGGACTTATTGCCTCTATTATATTCGATAAGTCTCGGTATTGTATGTGTCATCAAGTCAGAGGAAACTGACATTTAATTCTTTAGGTATTATTTACATTATTGTATAATTTTTTGTTCCGGGAGGTGAGGTAACCACGGATTCCCGAGAATAAAACTAAATCCTGCTTTAAAATAGAGCATGATTTAATTACCTAACTACACACACCGGCACAATTAGGGGAACACAAAAAAAAGGTCGTTTTTCTTAACAAATTTATGTAGCACATATTTTTTTTAGTTAATCAATAATTAATTGCACTCAAACTAACTGAAATAAACGCTAAAGTGACTCACACAATACTTCTACGTGAAGAAATAAACAAAAATGACAAAAAATGAGAATTGAACGTTTTTTCCTTAAAAGTGAAATCTGTAAACATTTTCAAAAATGACAAAAAAAAAGGAGTTTTAGTATCGGGTATTGCCGCCACGGGCTCTAATTAAAGCCTGTACACGATTTCCCATGCTTCGGATAACGTTATCAATGAGTTCTTGGGACAAATTGTTCCACTCTTCCACTAACGCTAATTTAAGTTCCTCCACATTATTAGGGGCTGGATTTCTTTGTCGAACCTTTCTTCCCAGGTAGTCCCAGACATGTTCTATCGGGTTCATATCCGGTGATCGCGCTGGCCAGTTCATCAGAGTGATGCCTACTTCATTAAGGTAGTCACTCACTATACGCGCAGTGTGAGGGCGTGCGTTATCATGCATGAAAATGAAATTTTCGCCTATGAATGGGGCAAAAGGCATGACATGGGGTTCTAAGACTTCTGTAATGTACCGCTGTGCAGTTAGCGATCCATTACTGATGATCACTAGCTCCGTGCGAGCTCCCAAACATATGCCACCCCATACCATAACTGACCCTCCACCATACGACACAGTTCCAGTGAAATTTGCTTGGTGATAACGTTCCCCTCGATGTCTCCACATTCTTTCCCTCCCATCCACGAAATTTACACAAAATCGGCTTTCGTCACTGAACAAAACACGGCCCCACTCATTAGTCCAATCTTGGTGCTCTCGAGCGAATGCTAATCTTGCTACACGATAAGCTACCTCGAGTTTTGGGGCCTTTGCTGGCACGTACGAGTTTAAGCCAACTTCATTCAACCGTTTTCTAACAGTCCTTTCACTCACGTTGACGTTACGGACTTCTGCTAAACGATTTCGGGTCTGGACAGCTGTTTGATGACGATTTCGTAAAGTCTGCATGACCAAGAAACGGTCATCCAAGGCGCTAGTTGCTCGATTTCTGCCCTGTCCTCGTCTGCGCACGAACGATCCAGTCTCCCTATAACGTCGGACGACGCGATGAATCACCGATGTCGATACACCCTGTGCGCGACTGACTGAGCGATAGGTGTGCCCTTCCTCGATCATGGTTACAGCCCTAACCACAGAAGTTGCTGGTAAATCACTCATTTTGTATCAGAACAATGTGCACTATTCAAATGTAAACAGTTAAATGACTCACAGTCCCTATTCGCAGCATCCACTAAAGTTCTTATCAGAATGAGTAGAAAACGTTAAGTCAGCAAATTCTTAAACAACCATAAATTCTTGTCAAAACACTTAAAATTAAAGTTGGGGGTACTTAAAACAATCTGTTATGAAGTTATTAACACTTAAACAAAAACTACTTATAAAAATACCCGACAATGTTAGAAAAAATCAACCTTTTTTTTGTGTTCCCCTAATTGTGCCGGTGAGTGTAGTTAAACACTACTACCGAAACTGTTTCACGGAGAACAGCAAACGGAATGTTCCTAGTATTTGAGAAAGTAAACAAATTGACGTACTTAAATAATCATACATTAGTCTTCTTGTAAATAAAAGAGCAAAGATCGTTTGAGTCAGCTGTGCGTACAAAACTAGCAGGCAATGCGTCATCCTGCTGTTACTTTATTTTATAAGGAAGTATAGTATCTGTTAATTGTACTGCGGCATGGAAAATAAATGAGTTCAAAACACTCGTAGTATTATTCTATCTGCGGTTTGTGATTGATTACCCAATGAGTAGGTACAAGCATTTTTTTTCTCAATACAGTATTCCAATTCCCATTTGGTAAAAATTAACCATCAGGATCCCCGTTTGAGAAAACCGTACACTGTACTTACAAGGAAACTTGCAAATGTTTTGTGACGTCACTGAAGTTCTACAAAACAAAACTAAAGTAGTATTGTCCGTGACTTAGCATTAGATTTCAACCTTGTTTTGGTCTGTCTTAAACACTTCCTGAAGATAACTTTGAACAATTCCTATACGGTTAAACTATATCCACGATGGCAGACAGAACCGTCTGCTTGAAATGTTTTACAGGCGTAAAGTTCAAACCACAACAAAGATAGCAGAACACAATTATTGTTAGAAGCAAACATAAACTTTGAAAGTAACAAAAACTGTATGAGTGAGTGTGCAACTGAAACACAAATATTTAAATTGTTAGATTCGCCCTAACTCGTCAAAAGATAGTCGCGTTTCAGTTAAGTTTTGACACAATGACGCAGTGACTTGACTTGATTGTCATGGAAATGCTTATTAATAAAATGTATGTGAGCTCACTCTTGTCACTATGGACACTTTTTCACGTGAATCAAGTACGGTGAGGGCAAATCCAGCGATTTAAATATTTGATTATAGACGTGAGATTAGTCAAAACGCGATGTTGATGCTATCACAACAATGCCTGGAAGCATTAAACACTTGTCTCAACTCACCAGTTTACTAGGAAAACATTGAGAAACAAAACTGAAGGCTATCTTAACGTCATCGTAGCCGAAAAACGTTTAAATTGTTTCATAAACTTCCGCTTGAGAATTCATTGTCTCGTTATTGGTATAAAATTAAGCTAAGACTCTTTTCAATGAAATCAAAATATTTTATTTCACACAAACCTACATGGGCACTTAAGAAACGTCAGAAGCTACGTGCTCGGTTCCAATTGGTCGTTTCCTATGTAGAAGAGCCGGCAAGAAACTGTGTTACTCCTTTAAAATAGTTATGGGAGGAAAATGTAGGCCTGTCAACAAGTATCAGGTACTTAACAAAATAGAAAATGGTCAACAAATATACAGTTTACAAATTAGTGGCTGATGGTTTTGATAGTTCAATTTCTTACAATTCAAGTGAATCCTGTCTATTCGTAGTATAGATAGATTAACTGTCAAGTACTTAAAGATAAAATCTTAAAGGATCCATTTCTTGAAATTCATTTACAGTCATTTTACCGTGAGTGAAAACATGGCTACTTGAAATGAATCCAGTCTAGACAGATAAAACTTACATATTTCTTCTCGGCCGGGTATTACGATGAATGATTTCATATATTTATACAGCCATAAGTCGTCAGTTACTCCGTCTATTTATAAAGTTCGAATAACTCTCCCGCAGTGTTTTGATTTCGCGACAGCCCTACGCTTCAACTTTAGTAACTCGTCCTCATTTCGTTGTGAAACTCATATTTTTTCGTCCAGAAATATTCATAAATTTTTCTGCAATAAAGGAAATTGTGTCAAGTTTTGAAGGCTCTATTCCTTCCTTGCCTTTGAACGCCGCCGTGTTATTTGTTAAAATTAACGACGTTTCGTCGGTCTGTTGCACGTAATTACTTTCCATGAGATTTTCAACAGGCTATTCGAAAAGACCTTACAAGTTCGTTTTGAAGCCCAGATAGTAATTTCACAGGTGTAATGTCTAACTCCGATACTAGAAAGCAAACACATAGACTTGAAATGTCAGATTACTATCTGGGTTTAAAAAACGGACTCTAGCCGGAATTACCGTTTAATTGAATATTAAGCAGTCGAACTTACGAAGCGCTGTTATTTCACACGGAAACACAATAACCCCTGGGTGAGTTAACGCGATAATTAAGCGAGTTACACACATGGTTAACTTGTCACCAGCTATAGTGGAACACGTGTTTTAAACTATTCATGACGTTATCTGTGGACCAACGACTCCTCTGTGAAATAATAACAGAGGCAAGCCAAAAGTGTGGGATAGATTCTAATTTACTCGGCCATACTCGCAGATTGAATTTATTATTTCAATCATAGTTTTGATGCTAATATAATAATAGCTTGATACAGAAAGACTAAAGAGTGAAGCTCAATGTAAAAGAAAACTTAAAAAAAAAAAACGAACAAAAGATAACGCAAAGTTTATGTTTACAAATAAATCAACCCTGGTGAGGCTGGAGACCGGAAAGATATAGTATTGTTACTTCGCCCCAATTTTGAGAAACTACTCGACGCGAGAATACTAACACCAATATTTGGACGGGCGACGACGACCCACGGTCTTTATTGCAGGAAATAAAATGTACGAAATAAATCTTTGGTCGGTCAAACACTCCTATTTACCCAATATATCGTGGCTTCGTAATAACAGCCGCTTGAGTCGATCGATCGCTACGTTTGTCACGGTCGGTCTGTGGATGAACCCCTCCGTGTCTAGATTGTGATATTTAAGCTACGCTTGCCGCGGTTGGTCCATGGATGGGTGACCATCTTTACATACCAAGACACCCTTCTGTGCTCGGAAAGCACGTTATCCATTGGTCCCGACTGTCATTCTTGGATCTTTGACAGTCTTTAGGGGTCGTCGCCCGAAAATCTGACAACCAGTATTATTATCGCTATCGTATTACCCAGTATCTGGGTTGTTGAGGTTAGATAGGCAGTCGTTCCATGTAAAATACTGGTATTCAGCTGCATCCGGTTAGACTGGAAGCCACCTCAACATAGATGGTTTAAGGCTTGGCAGATGATGAACGTGTGCTTTCTTAACCTTCGTTGAGTCATGGAATGAGTCACAAACAGATATTATCGAATCGTTATGCAAGTAGGTACTGACGCATTGGCTTCATTTGTTTGATATCCAAGAGTCATGTTCTTCATTATATTGTTTTGGGGGTGTTCTTTGTGTCCGCAAGTTTTGTTGTTTCAATTAAAGCCTTGCCTATTGTTGGCTTGTATTTTATGTTTATGTAAACGTATCATTTCGGTGATGGTTTTGCCATAATATAACTCAAAGCTCTGAACATAGCATTACATTGATAATTTAAGGCTGCAAAGGCTGCTGATTGCAAGGTTTTTTATTAATTGATTGATCGTCCAAATCCGACTACACTTATAGTTATCGAGTATCTTACTGAAATCCAAAATACAGTGGTTAATCGGTAGCCTCGCCGTTAATTTGAGTGAAGAGGAAGACCAACTATGGTAACTATATTATCGTTTTATTATCTAATTTAAGTTGAGTGTAGGCCGCAATGCCCGCAGTGGCACAGAATAGATAGTAGATAGGACATTCCCTATGTTAAACCCTGACATTGCGTAACTGTTTGCCATAAATCAATGGTAGGATAAGTCTACCCATTGATTCATGATAACGTCTATCAAACGCTGATAAAAGTCTTTTAGAAAAACATCAACATAGTAAAATATATTATATCATTCTGATTGCTGTCATGATGTTTAACGAGTCATACGGATTTATGCTAGTAGTGATTTCTTTTTGTTCCTATTTGTCGCGTCGTCGGTGACTAACAATCTCAGGTCAGATGTTCCCATGTTCAATATTCCTTCGAGCTGTCTGTTATGCAACGTGATTCATTTGTGGAAAGAAGAGCGATCGTTGTAGAGATGCGTACGCGCCGGGTCGAGGGTTATGGGCGGTCAGTCGACGATCTTTCCTTCTTTATATTCGTTAGGGTTCGTACTGGTGTCACGCTACAGTGAATCATATTTAATTTCGTATTTTGTTGATGCAGTTTTGTGATACGGCGCGAAAATCAGTATTTAGACCTTTCTACAAACCATGTGCGATAACGGAACAGAATCAATCATGACGCATTGACATGCATTGTATTTGGAAATCATTAACATTCTAGGCGAGATCTCTAACTGTAATTAGTGTGACATATAGTTTTCAATGTTGAAATACAAATCCATCTATTAAACAACATTCTGCATAGTAAAACAAAAACGAGTTTATCGACATCGACATTCCCTTGCCAGGAATATCTGACAGGATGTCGTACTCGACACGATACGAGGGCAGAATATTAGCGATCGTTAGTTATAACACGGCCAATTTATATTGTGCACTTGTGACCTCTAGACGTGGCCGAGAATAGAGGCCAGCGTTGTGTTGTTTTAAACACGGATTTATATGCATGCTCAGAGGGTATGCTCGTAGGTGGCGAAAATACATAATCAGCCTAGAATGTTCCCATTGCTGGGACGCAGGCCTCCTCTCTGTGAGAGGGAGTGGGCCGTAATCCACCACGCGGGCCCGGTGCGGGTTGGTAGATGTCACATGTCTTCGAATTTTTGGTTCTAGGACATGCCGGGTTTCCTCACGATGTTATCCTTCACCGTTTTGTGAGCAGTGGTGATGAAATAATTTACACAAAGTAAAGCGCCAGTCTGGGTTCGAACCTACGACCTACAACTGCTCTCGACTGGTTTTTCTCGGTGGCGAAAATAGTGTTGGCTATTTATAACGGCATTACAGCAGCAGATACAATGTGTATGGTATTTTTAATCTGCATTCTGTTATCGGGTAACATGTTTTCGTAATGTTTTTTCCTACATGCGAGCTGATGAATCAAGGTATTTTGTTATTGTTTATTTTTGTTAGCGTTGGTTTGCTCAAAATTTTATTTCACAACGCCCGTGAAATTTGGTATCTTGTATATTTTTCTAAAGCCGTAAATAGGTACTGCAAATTCTGTTTGTAATAAATAAAGCTGCAAGTCTAGTGCCTTAATGTGTCTGGGTTCATAAATTCTGCATTGAGATCTAGATTTTTTGCTTTTTTGCCGTGGCAAGCATATGCTGTCCACTTAACTTATCACATCCTTCATCCTTAGCACACAAGAACGTGCTCAAGTGTTGTTTTTTTCTTTGGGTCAGTGTAATGCGCTATACTGCCTTATTATTTTTAAATTACAAAAAAAAAAACACTAGCAGTTTACCAGACAGCTAGCTCACTGATTTGAAGTCATTATGCTGACAAAAATTCTACGTTCCATTCTTGTAAATACCTACTTATTTCAAATTTTTCGCGGATTTTTAACTAAAAAAATACATCGTGATTTGAAATGAGGTTGCAATTTCCGTTGAAAAAGTATTGTTGGTTTTTGTTCCAGTTCATAATCTCATCCTTTTTGCGAGATTTATGATGACGGTTGTCACAATTCCAACGAAATGGGCCAGAGTGTATCTTAATACTTTCCTAGGGTCAACCTATAGAGGGCAATGTTTAATGTTTCTCTTTTCTTTGTCCTCAGAGCCGTCGGTAAAACATGTCTGCTCATCAGTTACACCACAAATGCCTTCCCAGGAGAGTACATACCTACAGTGTAAGTATAAGGAATTTTTTAATCTTAAACAGAAACATTGAATACATACAAAGTAATGCGCAGCTCGTTAGCAAAGTTTACCTAAATCAAAGAAAATGTAACAAGATGGTATTATATGGAGATACTTTGTAGAGCATCTGTTTGGCCTATTTCGTAGCAGAATCCAGGGAAAGCCTCATCATAATGATTAAATTGGTTAAACAATGTCCAATCTTTTTGGTGATTTCCATTCTCAGAATGTTTTAAGCTCTAATTAATGTATTGCATTGCTGCAGTGACTGATAGTGATAAGCATATATGTACGTTGAATTTGTTATTGAAACTTTAAAAACATTCAGCTGCGACACCAGCATGACTCCTTTATTTTTTGCTACAAATTTTTGCAAGGTCTACTAACTGCCAAAAACAGGATAGATGTTGCAAAACCTTCAAAAATCAAGATAACTAAAGTGATCTTCAAAAACATTATTAAAACGTAAACATCCTCAGATTCGACAACTATTCCGCGAATGTGATGGTGGACGGCAAACCCATAAACCTGGGCCTATGGGATACGGCAGGTCAGGAGGACTACGACAGGCTGCGACCGCTCTCCTACCCACAGACCGATGTCTTCCTCATATGCTTCTCGCTCGTCAATCCAGCGTCGTTCGAAAACGTCCGGGCTAAGGTGGGTCCTTAAATCATTAAGTTTTTCTTCTTTTGATAGAATCAGCGGGGTATACCCTATTGCGTATAATCCTTGCAGTACCAATGCAATTAATTTTGACAGTTCCATCAATATCATTGGGTTATTTATGATGTAGATTAGATGATTTTTAGGGTTCCGTACCCAAAAGGTAAAAACGGGACCCTATTACTAAGACTATACTGTCCTTCTGTCTGTCAGTCACCAGGCTGTATCTCATGAACCGTGACAGCTAGACAGTTGAAATTTTTACAGATTCCTGTGTGTTCCTGTGTGTGAGATTTCTGTTGCCGCTATGTAATAAAAATAAAATAAAGTTAAAATTTAAACGGGTATAAAATAAACTTTTTTCCCCGACGTTTTATGTCTTATGGTACGGAACCCTTCGTGTGCGAGTCCCACTCGCACTTACCCGGTTTTTTAAATAATTATGTATGTGAATCCACGGATATAGCATTTTTTTTTGTTTGTTATTGTGTTTGAAAGTGAGTTCCGCGAACAGTGTGCTGATATTTTTGTCCATCTGGACCTTTGAGGAACGGTAGTGGTAGACTATAAAGGCTCCTGCAAACAGGCGCGACGCGCGACGCGAATCACGCGCCACACAAAGGCACCGCTCGATGCTCGACTTGCGGTGCCTTTGTGTCGCGCGCGATTTTATCGCGTGTCGCGCCTGTTTCAAGGAGCCTTAATACTATAGTACCACGGGTGTCTATTTCTTTTCACAATAATTAGAACAGTTCGGGCTGGATCAGGGCTTTCTATGTTCAGTCTTGGCTGCAATGATGACAATCAAACCTCATAAAAAAATTGCTGTCTCAGGTGTTGAGCCAGACAAGGATAAAAAAAATGGCTGTGTCTCACTCAGGTGCTGAACCAGACAAGGACAGAAATAAAATAAAACTAGTTTGAAGATTTTAAGCTACATAATGGTACAAAGATACTGTATGTATTATGTATGATGTTAGAACAGTGCATATTACAGTTTCCGAGAAACAGCTGCTGTTAGACAAGGGAAACTTTATGTCCATACTCGCCTGCGCAGTAAGACTTTATCGCGTCAAAACGTGCTGAAATAGCAAGTCGTCAAATCTAAGTTCCTACTCATAACATAGAATAATATTGTAAAGTTGCACATCTGCCCTCGTTAATGTTCTTTGTTCTAAACTTGATGCATGTCACCAATTAGTTATTTCTATGGAATTATATGACTCATGTAATCAGGAAGTTCAATTTAAAACGGAGAGTGAAAATCTTGACAAGATATAACATTATATTGTAGAGTACTTGATTTAGGATTTATGTAGTAGGTACTTACCAAGTTTTCGTGAAGCGAGTAGTAGATAAATGTTTATCCCGCAAGATCCCGAAGATAGCGAGATGAATATCATGGCGTCATGAAAGACTGTACAGACTCCAGCACATCAAGCTACCCGAAACTGTCAAATTTTCCCAATCAACTTTGAACCTTATGCTTTAGCGATAAAGTTGAAAATCTATTAAAGAAATCTGACAGATTGTGGTAGGTTGATGTGCTAGCGTCCGTACCACAACAGGAAACATCTGTGAAAAGCTGAAAGATGGAGGAAGCGTTTGCCCTCCCAGCAGTGGGACAGTCTAATCATGATCTTTCTCTAACCCTTGTCCCAGTCTATTTAAGGTCGGTGCAACATTTCTTCCATTCTTCTCTATTAGTCATCTATATTCTCGGTAGTCACCAAATCTGGGCTTATTATATAATAATAATGAAAAATCGTAGTATTTATTATCAATCGTTGCGGTGCTGGTGACCAATCTCCAGCTGTGATGGTCTCAATATTATGATTTTTTCTAACCAATCTTGTCTTCTGCATTTTCCAGTGGTTCCCCGAGGTGAGGCATCACTGCCCGTCGACGCCCATCATCCTGGTCGGCACGAAGCTCGACCTGCGCGAAGACAAGGACACCATTGAGAAGCTGAAGGACAAGAAACTCGCGCCCATCACTTACACACAGGTATACTATTGTATTTGATCTAAGTTATCCCTTAGCCGGTCCTTGTCCCATGTTAAGGCTTCTACAAACAGGCGCGACACGCGATATAATCGCGCGCGACACAGGCACCACTCGTTGCGCGACTTGCGGTCCCTTTGTGTCGCGTGTCGTGTCGCGCCTGTTTGAAGGAGCCTTTACTTGGGTTCGACGCAATATGTTTTTCTCTTCTTTTTTCCCATGTCAGCCGTCGCATTATCATTCACTCAACATTTATATTAATCTCTCTTTTAAACAAAATTAAATGTGTTTCATCGCTCCTCTTCACTTGCGCATACCAAGATAAACGGTTTCTTTTTAAGGTTCCGTACCCAAAGAGAGCCAACGGGACTATTACTAAGGCCCCGCTGACCGTCCGTCCGTCCGTCCCTCTGTCTGTCAGTCACAGGGTTGAATATTTTGAACCATTATAGGTAATCTGTATTTCGATGATGAAAGTACTGCCATAAAATCAGTCCATAAACTTAATTAATAAAACCCAATAAAATGAACTGTGGAATTAAATATTGTTGAATACCTTACCTAACACCTATAATGGAACCCAAGGTAAACAGAAAGTTCATGTCGGGCAATAAATGCATGACACTTGATGTATTTTCGTCGCGCCCTTTGTCATATCCGAGGTGGGAAATGGCGCAGCCTGTCGCCCGCAGGATATTACAAATGTTCGCATATGTATGTGTTACGAATATTATGGCGTTCCATCTTATGTAGCTGGAATGTGATAATGTGGCAAATGGCACCTATATGTACTGGAATGTTGTTGGAATTATATCACTGGGTATTGTGGTAAACAAGAAAGTTTGAATAATAAACGTACTCTTTTCGTACTTTCAAGCTTTCGGAGTTGATACTCGTAGTTGATATTGAATTTCTTGAAATAATATTTTTATTTGCTTAAATAGGAACAAAAAAGAGCTACATTATGCAATATTACAGACAGAAAAACAAGTAACATAAAAATAATTTAGCCCACAGCGCTGTTCACAGTTTACCATTAATAAATAAAACTTCAGAGTCACTAGGAGGTGAACTGTTCATGCATGACAGTCCCATAATATCATTTGATCCCATAATTTTTCATCTCTCAATAATTCTTTATTTTTCTCCATGTATGGATTGCCACCCCTTTTTTTTTTATTTTTCTACCTACGGGCTATGACGCTGTTAATATACGCACACACACACGTTAAAAAAAGCCAAAACAAACATGCCTGCGAGGTGTGCGCAAATTGGTTAGAAACTAAATTAGATCAGAAGCAGAGACGGGCATGGTCGACCCTTACAGGTTCCACCAAGTCAGTATAATTATAATACATATATACCACATTTATACCACATCTGTTTACTAATAAACGTATATCATGTTCCAGGGCCTCGGCATGTCGAAAGAGATCAGCGCGGTGAAGTACCTGGAATGCTCTGCGCTCACGCAGAAAGGTTTGAAGACGGTGTTCGACGAAGCCATCCGCGCCGTGCTGTGTCCGGTGCAGCCCATCAAACCGCGGCGGAAGTGTAGACTGCTCTAAGGATTGTGTAGCACTGTCAGATAAGGTACGAACACTTTTACCACAGCTTTTACTAAGAAACCTAGAATATTTAACCCTCATTTTATTATATTTCGCGACGGAAGTGGTGTATATTCAAACTTTATGGCGGCTCGGAACATGAGACGAGTCCACAGATATAGATACACCTAGATAACGCAAGACAACTACTTCGCGTGCGGGCAGCTTACGTACAAAAATCGTAAGCCACCACTTTCGCGCTCAGTCCTGTGTACCGCTGGCTGGGTGAGCGTGACCGCTGGCGTTAGGCCCCCCCGGGCCTAACGCCAGCGGCCTAACGCCGGGCCGCCGTGTGCGGCACTCGTCTCGCCCCACCCCCGTGGGGCGAGACGAGTGCCGCACACGGCGGCGTCTTTGAATCGATTTGATTTTCGCATCACTAAATAGTGCTTGTGACGTCATAGTAGGTAGTCAAAAAATGGCACGATTGGTTTTCATACAGCTCGTGATACTTGCGTTAGCTAGGTCTATCTTTATCTGTGAGCGAGTCGCTGCACAGTAACAAATTCACCTTTCAGCGGGGATGAGGTACTGCGCAGCGAGTAGCGTACTCAAGGGCCGCGAGAGCCGCCATAAAGTTTGACGTGAACTATAACGTGTAATACAAACACTTTTCCGGCAGAATGTCAATTTCCGTAGTTAAAAACGTTCAAAATCTAGTCGCAATCTCATCTTGACGCTAATCAATGTCAAAAACTTTTCAAAAATATTTGGGAATTAGAAGTTCTTAAAAATTCAAGAATTGCCCCTCTGATATAAGCCAAATGTAAAGAAAAAAAAAGTACTCTTGATGAAAACTTATGTGTATGGATTGTCTCGATTAAGGGGATTACGGGACCTAAACGCAAAAAAAACACAAGTTTTAGAAACAATAAAAGTATATGATTGATTACAGTAAACAAAATCAGAATAAACATATATGATATTCTTCAGGATATATGCTAGGTAAATAGTATGTTGAAAACATAATAGAACTAATTTGATACTATAGAAAAAAATCATGAAGATACCTCTAAAAACGTTCTTTTTACAATAAAAACCATACTAATAGACATAGAATCATTCTGATTTTTTGTCAGATTATTCTACAAGCAACATACTTAAACACTAGTGGTTTAATTTTTTAGTCCAAACAATAGATTTTTTGTAATTAAATAAATGCTTCATATTTTGCATTAAATTACCAGGCGTTGTGTCACCGCGCTTCTCTTTCTTTTCTATGCAGTCCGACAGTGACTGCGCTTTAGGTCATGGAAGCCCCTTAATTAAGAGAAGAACGATTAAAATAATCGTTGCAAAGCGTGCGTTCCAAAGCAGATAGGAGACAGACAAAATACAAAATTAATTTTGACACTTTTAGAACGTCACGTTTTTCTACACATGACAGAAGATTGCGTTCATATTATTTCTTCAATTATAACTAAGTGCTGTTGTAAACAATGCAAAAAACGTTACGTTCTTGACTGGTGTATTATGGTTTAAAGCCATCATTATTACAGTGTAAGAGAGACGGGAGCTATACATGACCGATAGCACCATCCCTATTTCGCACTTGAGTCGTGATACTCATGATGGTATTAATACTTCGCAATACGGCCTCTGGTCGCGGGCGAACCTTGAAGAATAAGCTATTCTATCCTTTTTTTGCTGTGGGGAAATCCTCAGGGATGATAAATGATAACTCCCCTCGGAAAGACTTAATTTTATTCTTGGTGAAGTAAAATCCGGTAGATTAATTGATTGGCCTGGCAAACGATAAAGGTCGAATGATTAGAATTGCATCTTGCATCAATTGGTAATTGATCATCTGTCAGGCATCTCTCAGTCTTGTAATGATCGATATTATTGCCCCTTTGTCTTCGTTGATTAATCATTTACTGACCGATACTAAAAGTCGAAATCGATTTCTAAAAACAACTTTACCAATTCTTTTTGTGAAGTAGCTTTTGTTTTTTTTACCAGACTGAAGTGGGGCTCCAAAGAAGGGTAATGTTTTTATTAGAACGGTTCTAGTAATAAAAGAAGAATTGAGTGACAGAATTATCATGGCACTAAATAAATAAATACATAAAATATGAATTTCTTGCACCATCATCATGCATCAATTAGGTTGGTTGAAAGGCCTTCTTGGAACAGTAAATGAATGCTCCCTTTTTTTTGTTTACAGATAGCGTAGTACAGACGTCGATGCCAGTGTATACAGCATAGCTTACAATAGAGCGCACCAACATCAGTATAAATGTGCATAAAACACGAGCGCTGTAACTGAATGGACTGCAATAAATGCATACATAGATGTTAATTTTTACTGTTAAAGTACGCATTATTAATTAATATGTAACGTGGGTTGGTGTGAGTGAGGTCCGTTTAATGTATAACGCTTTTTTATATCGACCGGATATTCTCGTCACTGGCAGTTTGTAGAGACTGCACAAAGGATGACCTTTGCCTAATGTGTGCAGAAGTTTGTCTATGGATGTCACTGGATTCTTTATTCAAATTGTGTCGTAGTTTCATTGTCTGTATGTCGTGGAACTGTCGTAATATTTGTGAACTTCTACCTCTAGCCAATAATTCATAATATTTGTAAATTGTGTCACATTGTAGCCATACCGCCGCCTGTCAGTGACTGCTAGGTAACTATCCGAGTATAACTCATATTTGGGTGCTTTATCATAACTTGACCGTCGCTATTACGAAAATGTAATTACATTCCTACATCTATGATAATTTCGGGTACAAATTGTTTAAACTTCTTCACCGTCGCTTCAAAACGGTTGTTTAAAAAAATGGAATTGTTGAAATTTGTGTTTGCCAGAGATTATATTTTTCGATTTATTATTGCTTTTTTATTTGTTTCCACATTGTTGTGTATATCAATGTTTACAGTCGTCGCAAACTCGGATACATTTTCGTCCTTATTTCTAATGTGTCAAGGTTCAAATTGTATACGAGTTACAATGTCGACTAGGACTAGTGGCGTCATAAGTACAGCATTCGTTCGTAAGAAAATGGTTAATCATTAAAGTTTCG
Organism: Luperina testacea; assembly: GCA_927399505.1. Classification (NCBI taxonomy): domain Eukaryota; kingdom Metazoa; phylum Arthropoda; class Insecta; order Lepidoptera; family Noctuidae; genus Luperina; species Luperina testacea. The sequence continues at coordinate 5,785,504 of OV656763.1, read as the reverse complement.
TATTCATTGTATATTTAATTAATTAAAAGGTTATAATATGTACCTATGTATGATGTAAACTGTATTTCGTTTTAAAACGCTACGCAGATTCCAGAATAAATTGACTTCGATGTGATTTGTAGGTTAAAATGTCTTAAATAAGAACCCACTGTACTGTACAAAACACAAAACCCAAGCACATAATCCTGCATTTACTAATTCATTCATAACGTTAAATAATTTCAAGTAACTCATGCTGAAGTCGACTTTGATTGAAGTCAGAAACTAAATGAAAAGTCATTTGGTCAATAATATGCCATTTTATAAGAAAAAAGGCCATTGCAGTTATCATGCTATGTGAACATTGTATTTTGAATCTTATGCCGCCGTCACACGTAGCATAATGCAATGACTATATTTCATTACTGCGTATTATTTCTCTAAATCGGCTAAAAGCTTAAGAGTATAAGCGCCCGCGTGAATGGTCAATACTTAGATACATATCGTTGGTAAAGTGTAGCTATGCTATCGTGGCGTCTTTGTAATACTAGTAGCGACAGATTTGCGATTTTGAACTTAATTTCTATAAGACTAGAGTCAATTTTACTGTATTGACATATAAGCATAGAATAACGTATTTCTTCAAGTTTGGAATCGCAGAACTATGTCCGATGGAGCAGTTTTCCATAAGCAACAAGATTGTATCGCAAACGTTTAGTCTTCTACGGCTAATATGAAATCCGCACAACTACTTTTAGCATTAACCGACCGAATCGTGATGGACAGCATTCTGTTCTACGTTTTGCTCACCGATCATCTCGATTCGGTCGCATTACTGTCACGGGAGGCATTTTTTGCAAAAAATGTGATAACGGGTTTAGGCTCTAATTGACTGTCTAGACATTTTTACACGGCCTCTAGATATGAGACGCTTTTTTTACCTTATACGCCTAACTTCACGATTGTCGTAGACTCTACAGATCGTTTCTTTAGTAAATAAAATGGCACTAAGTTAATTACTGTCTAAATCCACTCCTAAAATATAAATGTTTATAATAAGAGAAACAGTACACGTAAGTTTGTGTTTAAGTGTGCAATTGTTGTTGCTTGTCACAGAACGCGGCACGCCGCTTATACCTAGATGCCATAGAGTTTTATTCGCTTAAAAAGTTATTTTACTATTGAGTTTTTATTCTTCTGTTTCTAAATTTAAAAAAAGCTCGAACAATTGCACAGAACATCCCTAGCGGTAAGATTTTAATGTATGTATTGTTCAGATGCAAATATTTAGAAGAATCAGCATGTAAATACTGGTAATTTAGTATTAAATACAGAAATAAAATACACACGCCATTTACTTTGGTGTAACGTTTTATACTAGATCCAATTTTTTTCACAATAAATGGACTTTCTAATGCTAATTCAAAATAAATAATTTCACTGTGTAGTTTTATGTATTCTCGTATCGTAATACGTTTATGGTTGAATGGACTAACTATAATATTTCTAGTTATAAAATATATAATTTTAATAATAGGTCAACAATATAATACACATGTTGAGGCAGCGAAGGGGCGAGATATGAAACATAAAATAATATTTTTAAACTTGAAACAGATGCGATATTATTATTTTGTCAAGAGGAAAAAATATTTGTCAATATTTTTTACAACAGGTGAAATGAGTGAAGGCGTCATCATAGCCAATCTATCAATAGACTTGTCAATGTATTCTATAACTACTATACCACAGGACTATAACGATTGTATAAAAAAATATGTATGTTTATTAATTTTGTATGGCCGTTTGTCCAAATTTTCTTAAGTATATATTTTGTAGTGTATGTTAGACACGTTAATTTGTATTTGTGTTGTTGTCATCTTGTTGATTGTACTGTATTGTTGGATATGTAGTCACTTTTGCCATGTACTGCATTTGCTTTCATTCAAAGTAACGGCTTGTATAATATTATTATTTTTATACAAAATTGTATATGTATAGATATGCGCTGTGTCTATAATTCGATTGATATGATAGTTAGATAACGCTGTCGAGTAATTCTTCCAAATATTGTAAAGCCTCTGAATAATTCAAAATATATTTATATTAACTGTTCAAACTATGTGTTTTATTTATGTACTTATCCTATACACATCTATATCATTTGTTTAATCAAAATGACGCGCGCAACTCCGTACACGTCATAGAAGAAAAAAAAAGAATAAGATTTAGTGTGAGAGACTGTTTCTTCTCTCTCATGTAACGAAATGTGCCAAAAATGACGCGTTCTTAAAATTTGACTCTCAATTTTCATCCAATTATCGAATCGCCGCTGAAGTTTCACTTAATAAAACACGTGTCATCACACGATATTTTTAATAACAATATACCTATCTATCATGGACCTCCATACAACAGACCTCTGTTCTCTTAGTGCCAATATTTATAAATACCGTTGACCTTATGTAACAAATCGGAACTGTAAAGTAAGTAGATAAAAGTCGTCGTCATTGAACTATAGTCACTCTTTTTATGTACACACGACAACACATCAAACTATACATTTCCAGTTTTAGATGACCTCGCATTTCATAGTTTTTTATTACAATCAGAAGTCAGCTTATACTGGTTATGTAAAGCTTGATGTCTGCCGTGCGTGCAAGTAGTACAAAGATAAAAATTACGCAACCTTGGTAACAGATATTGAAAGTTCGAAACCTACTTTAGATAATGTAAGGAAAAGATACTGTAGCTATGTATAGTATATAGCTTTGTTAAGAAAATAGTCACGTTTATGATAACATTGCTCGCGATTATGTACTTTGATAAACAAGCGAATGATAAAAAATTATCCTTATGGCCTTTTTTACCATATCCTTCTTTTCGTTCTGACGGTACATCTATGTTATATCCTGCCGCCCCTGTGCTCTGTGCCTCCATATATCTTCTGGTTAATTTATCTCACAGATATCTATCCATAAATTCCTTTTCTAATTTATCTTGTAAATAAATACCTATCCAGACACTAAACAAAGACCATCAAACTACTTTGGTGCCATTATAATTGATTTATATTGTTGGATAGCATAGAAAATTGATGAATGTACATTCATCAATTCAATTCTACAATACAAAGTTCGTTCGGAATCGCGTCATACAGCTAAATGCACGATTGCAGTCTACAGCTGTGTGTCAAGGTCTTGTGAACAACACATCTAGCACTCATTTAATGGGGCATGTGTACATCGTACAAATAAGCGATTTAAAACCACAGAAAAAGTTATAAAATGGATACAAAAGTGACCAATATGAACGATATTAACTGAACTATTAATTAATTACTTATCAATGATGATCATTAAAGGGTCTTTTGCGTATTGTAGTTTTGTTAAACCAGTGTAAGTTGACCTGAACCCTCCTCACGAAATAGAACTGCTAACTAAGTTTGAGGCGAAAAATAAAGTTCAGCGTAAACTGGATGAGAATAAAGATAGTATTCACGGGACGTTTTGTAATCAGTCGCTTGAGTGGCGCTGCCAGTGAGCAGTCCCCTTCGTCTGTCCCGCGAATTAAAAACAACAAAATAATTAAAACGTGCCACCAAAAATTTACTTTAAATCTAAAAATATAAAGTTCATTTTGAAAGATGTCGAAAGTGCTTCTGAGTAAGGAATTGCCTGATATTGAGGTTAGTTAATGCTATTTATATTTTCCTATTAAATGTTTTCGTTTTAGATAATTTAAATAGTTCTATCGATACTATCGATTAGGTGAACCGGTGGGCCAACTTATAAGTTAATTGATTGATAACAAAATAGTAAAAAACTAAAATTACTGGCTTTCAAGAAATGGTCGGGAAACAATAATATTTTATTCTATACTCGTCAATATTATAATGATTATTCGTTTCATAATGTAAATAAATTAACAAAATAAGTAATAAGTCTTTGTGTTAGGTACCTAGTAATTCCGGTTAACAGTAATTGCGGACACAATAGTTAACACAGACTTGTGTGATTGGTTACATTTTTTTAACACAACACATTTTTGCTTCGGCCGAGGCCAATAGTTCGTTAACACTGTCACAGTAAAATACAGCTCTAGTTTATTTTGCTAGAAGTACAACGTTGTTCATTACCCTACTGCGTCGAATCCCAAAAGTAGGGTAATGATTTAGGATGGGCACATTAGGGTGTAGTATGAACCCAATTGGTGTCTTCACTTGTTTCTCAGATTTGGTTCTAAAGAGCATAATATTATCAAAAAATAGTAGGGTAAGGAAGGGAGAACTATAATTCAGTGAAAAATCAACATTTATTTTAGAAACTCTTATGCAATGTAACTTAAGGTATTGTTCTAACATAATCACAACCATTGGGATCAATATTAATTTAAAAAAAAGATATAATCAACTCTTTAAAAAAAATGGCTTTGACCGGTATTGCCCGACATGGCAGACAATACCGGTCGGCAGGTTGGCAAAACCGGTCAAACTTTAAACGGCACAAGTCACACACGTAGCCTACGGGAGACTCATAACCTGAGCACTCAGCATGAGCCCAATATCATTTCGACCCATAGCTGGTAATTCACTATTCTTGTTTTTCAGTCTTTCTTGTAGGGTTGAGAATGGGATGCCATAAGACCGAGCTGCCTCTCTTATCGGTGTTCCTTCTTCGACAAGTTTGAATGCCCTACTCAAATCATTTTGGATCCATTTCACCTTCAATCCTTTGTTCCTACTTCGAGTCCCCGACATCCTAAAAAGGAAAATAATATAAATTTTAACGGAATAAAAGGTCGAAAATATGATCTACATACTTACAAACATAACTTGCGGTTAATACCGGTCAGCATGACCGGCGTTAGCCACCCGTATATTTTTCTGGTTAATAATAATTTTAACAAAAACCTGTAGCAAAGTGCTTAAAATCTATGATAACATGAGTAGATAGATAACTACACGACAATAAATAACACTGACAATGAATGCAACATGAAAATTAAGACACTCACCTCTTATGTTCCGAGGCCAAAAAATTACTAAAAAGTGGCGCGAAACAAATTGACGTGCAGTTCTCCCTGATGCGTGCTCGGAACTGAGCGGGGGCCGGTGCATCGGCGCGGGGAACACTTACGCCACCCTCAATCAATGTGTGTGTGCGCAAAACGCTGTAATTTGGAAGATAGTGTGGTGACCGGCATTGTCGCCTGACCGCGGATACCCTCCTTTACCCTAGATTGTTGCATCGAGCGCAAAGTGAGTTATTAATGCACGAGTGTTGTGTTGGTGCCCGAGCGTACCTATGCGAGGGCGCTAAATTATAACACGAATTTAATTACTCACTAGCAAGGTGCGTAATCTACTTTTCTTTCAACTACCAATCCCTACCGTGATAAAATATACCTACTCAAAATAAAAACTCAAGTTAATGAAAACGAAGTTTTCATATGCTTTTAAATATTTATCCCGCGACTTTTGCGGCAAAAGGTTATTAACAATTTCATTTGCAGTTGTTTTTATACTTTCTGGAGTTGAATTCATATCGCAATCGCTATTTCCATTTTTTTATTACATTATATACATATACATTTATACATTATATAACATTTCTGCACTGTTTTGGTTCTAAGCAAAAAATACGTCCTTTGTGATTGATCAGATAATATGTAGTAATTAATGATAACATTAGTACGTAGTTGAAAGAAAAAATATATAAGTACTTTAAACTAGGGGGCAAAATTTAGGGCAGCTCATACTATACAACCATCAAGCATGACTATGCTAAAGGGGGAGACAGAAATGGAACTCTACCCGATCTGCGCGATTCTCAACGACTAGGTATAGAATCCTCTTCTGATAAAGGGGCGTGTTTCATAGATTCATTGTTGATTTCGTGGCAAATATGATACGATTACGTAATTACAATATAACTTAATGTCAAAGGCTATCTTTTATTAAAGTTAGATGTGTGAAATATTCTTTATTGTCTACGCATTTGAATCAAGGTTAATATTTACATCATTCATACTATGTACGTAGTTTACAATCAACATGCAAAGTAAATAATAGTTTCAAAGTTGTTTTAATAAATCTCCATACTTCATTATTATTATTTTGGAAACAAATTACAGGCTTCTTCTGGGTAAGCTCATTCCATCGTAGACTTTGTCTCTGTCACCTCTGACCTAGACTAGAGTCAAGAGCAAACACGTTTCAAATAAAACACTGGCACTCCGGTAGTGCCGACAGAAGTGAAAACTTGAACAATTACGAGTGTATTTTGTGAATCGTCTTATAAACAAAACACGCGTGTTAAGGTGTGTTCCTTATTTTATAGGGTTTTTTGCAAATCAGGTATGATGACCAAAGTGACTGGTTTATTCTTCTCGTGAAAGGAATTTATTCAGATTTACAAATAAGCACACAGGATAGACTTCAGTTCGTGGTGTTGGTCGCGGCAGTGCTTCGTTAATCATTTCTAAAGTGGTAACTAGATAAACTAATAAGGAGCCTGTATGAAATTTTACACAATGTTACCTTTGTTCGATTACCATAATGTTTGCAGAGGCGTATTAGAAGAGGACGTAGATGGTACGATTGATATTAGTTACATTTTTACATACTATTGGCCTTGTACATAAAATGTATTTGAGCTCGTCGTCAGTTATATATCCGTGGTTCAGCGCCATCTCGTCGTTGTTGGATGAACTACGTAGTTAGTACGCGAGGCCCTCGTAGTTCTTCCCGATGTGCATAGATGGCGCTGTCTTACGTTTTACGTCTTACGAATTTTCGATCAGGGTCACGTGACCTGACGCGAGTTTAGAAGTTTTTACCCATTCCAAAAAAAGTACACAGCGCCGCTAAAGAAGTTTTCACTTCAAAAAAATGATGGAGTCTAAAATACCTTTATGATTTTTAATGTTTCTATCAATCTGGCTAGCCTTTTCCCAACTATGTTGAGGTTGGCAGTCCCAAATATGTTGGGGTTCCAGTCTAACCAGATGCAACTGAACACGAGTATCTTACATGGACTGACTTCTTATGACCTTCACAACCCAGTTACTGGGTAAAGTCTGTTAGAGTTTTGGGCTTCTGACTATATATCCCGTATATATACCCGTAACGACTGTCAAATATCTACGAATGACAGCCGGGACCAGTATAGCTTCAGTAATACCTAATATAGATTTATTTATTATTCACATTTAAGATTATTCAAAAGTAAATATAAACTATTTACACTAGATAATAAATTAAATGACTAACTGTCTTACTACAAAAATAAATACAAAAGCAAAGGACACGGAAAAGTACTCGTCCGCATCGCTGTCATCCGGAAACGTGCCCAGAAGACTGGCAGCATTGCCACGTTGAATGGCAATGGCAATGGCACCTAATACCTAATTGATATAAAATTCCTGAAATATTGATTAATATAATTTTACCTAAACAAAAATAATGATAAGTGATAGTTTAATATTATTCGTAATTTCAGAACCTTTTAAGGCTCAATCCGACGGTCAAGCCATACACCAACTTGGTCCCTTCAGCCGAAACGAAGAGGAACAAGCAGCATTGGAAGAGGAACGAAGACAGAAAATGTACCGTGAGTATTAACAAGATATTTTAAGCGATGTGTTTTTGTTTCATACGGGATCTGAGTTCAAAAACGGCTCGAAGAAAGAGGGCCTAACACCTTTTATTACCTGGAAACAAATACATACCTACCTACATACGGTCGGAAAGGCCCTAACCCTAACGCACTGATAGTGATGCCAAGTCCGTCAAACAGGATCGATTTAAGTACTTACCTACTTAACATTTCTTGTCCTATGTAAACGGCAGTTAAGACTGACATATTTGGGGGCTACAGGTTTACTCCCTACCCTAAGCACGAACTCCTTAGTTCCAACTAAGAATGAATGACAATACGATTTGTCAGTACCTAGTCCCTACAGCCGACATGTACAGACGCCAGCACATCAAGCTACTACAATCTGTCAAATTTCTTTAATATACTTTCAACTTTATCTCTAAAGCATAAGGTTCAAAGTTGATTGGGAAAATTTTACAGTTTCGGGTAGCTTGATGTGCTGGCGTCTGTCGAAAAAATGAATTTGGCACGGTGTTGACGGTTCAACTACTATCGGATCGGCCTCTTCGTCGACAGACAGACAGGGTTGCCTGTTGATGCCAATCGTAGATCTAGGCCCACTTGCACCACAAATCACTAGTTATTAAAAATGGCGTTCTGTTTCTGTCAATCTTTTGAAGATAGCAGAGACAGAATTATATTTTAAATAAAAAAATTGCGGTAAACGCATTTAGTGATTTGTTGTGCATAGCAAGCGGGCCCTAATTTTCAACAAGATATAGGATGCATGCCGAAGATGCCAGGCATCGCGGTAAACCCCCAAGCAGCCCGCGATGTATCTCAGGGGTCCTCTGGCATGTGCGTGCGTGTCTCTCAGCATGCATTTGTTTTACATGGAGATGACATCGAGGTAGCTAGCTAAAAAGCCACTGCGAGGTATCGCAGTGAGGCAACTTGGGTGTGTAATTACCCTAATATGCATCAGCGCTATTAAAGTATTAACCAAGTACTACCTACTATTACTACTGGGTATTCTCTAAGTTCGCGTCACCAAAAGTCCTCTGCGCACTACCCTATTATAAAAATGTACTCTATGCTGCGCACTGCATTATGTTTGCATTATAACGGACACCACGACCAAGATGCACGGAGCACCGTTGGTGCACGCACATAGTGGATATTCAGCCGTATCGTGTAAGCACTGATGCATCAACATAAGTATTCATAAGCGTGCACTTATTATTCAGATTTCATGCTTATTAATTAGTTAGGTACTGTGACTAATAAAACTCTTGTTAGCAGTAAGTAGCAGCTTAACTACGAGTATCTTGTAATGTTTTGAAAATTAGAATAATAGAATTATGATGTTAGTTACCTCGTCTTGTAGGGGTTTATTTATAAACGATACTTAAGTGACGTTTAAACGTCAAAAATGTATGGTTAAACCAATGATAATACGTCATTGGGTTAAACAGTCGCTAATCACTACTTTAAGCAACGTTTATGAATAAAGGGGGTAATGTTTAAAAAAAATCCTTCTTTTAGGGTTCCGTAGTCAACTAGGAACCCTTATAGTTTCGCCAAATCTGTCTGTCCGTCTGTCCGTCCTCGCTTAATCTCTGTGACCGTTAGCACTAGAAAGCTGAAATTTGGTACCAATATGTATATCAATCACGCCGACAAAGTGGTAAAATAAAAATTGGAAAAAAATGTTTTATTAGGGTAGCCCCCCCATATGTAAAGGGGGAAGTGATTTTTTTTTTAATTTCAACCCTAACGTGTGATATATTGTTGGAAAGGTATTTAAAAATGAATAGGGGTTTACTAAAATCATTTTTTGATAATGTCAATAATTTCGGAAATAATCGCTCCAAAAGTAAAAAAAAATGTGTCCCCCCCCCTCTAACTTTTGAACCATAAGTTTAGAAAATATGAAAAAAATCTGAAAAGTAGAACTTTATAAGGACTTTCTAGGAAAATTATTTTGAACTTGATGGAAACAACAGTTTTTGTACAAAAAAGACAAAAAGTTGTACAAAATAATTTCTGGACTAAGTTTGTAGTATAATCGTATATGCAAGCATTTTTTACTTTTAAACTCATAAGTGGGAACACTTATTGTGACGGACGGGAAGCTACGGAACCCTACACTGAGCGTGGCCCGACACGCTCTTGTTTCATATTTTTTTTTAAACACTGTTGAAATATTTATCCTTATTATTAGCTATGTAGATTGGTTTGGCACATTATTATTAGTCGATCGTTACAAATATTGCACCTGTAGGTAGCCTTGTATATCGCCACTGATATCTACTAGTATAACGACAGGAAAACGTCGAAATAAATTGATAATAATGCAATACCAATGCAATATTACCTGCGCAGTTGGACGCAGCGTTACAGGGGATTTACTAGAGAATTATTGCATATAACGTTTACCTACATATACACTCACATTTGTTTTTATCTCTGATAGTAAAACTGCATACACGTGAATTTACTTGATGATAAAATGTGATAGATTATTGAATTGTGTAAAGAGCTGTGCTGTGGGCCAAAGAACCACCACGTGGAGCCCTGACACAGCTAGAAGGCGTCGCGGCAGACCCCATCGAAGATGGCGGGATGTGCTGGACAAAACAAATGACCAGTGGTCCACTTTAGCCCTGGATCGAAAGAGCTGGAAGGCATGGGGAGAGGCCTTTGTCTAGACAAAGGCCTCTCCCCATGCCTTCCAGCTCTTCCTAGAGCTAATCTCCCTAGAGCTGGCTCTAGGGAGATTAGCCAGGTACGCAGGAGTAGTGCACAAGTGTGTGCGTAAACACTGATGGTGCAGTTCCTGTTCCTTTACTCTCATAGTCAGATGGGACGGTAATCCGACACGACTGGAGAGATATCAGGCGCAGGACGCGTGATTACAAAAGCCTGTTGATTTCGACCAGGTAGGTACAGACGCCAGCTCATCAAGCTACCCGAAACTGTCAAATTTTCCCAATCAACTTTGAACCTTATGCTCTAGCGATGATGTTGAAAATTTATTAAAGAAATTTGACAGGTTGTAGTAGCTTGATGTGCTGGCGTCTGTATTTGGCCCAACCGCTCGGGCATTTAAAGTAGACACCCTCTCTTTAATCCCCAGAGTCAACACCAACCAGTCCCCCAAACCGAGGCTATTAGATTAGATCAATCGTATATATCAGTAGGTAGCGATCTACTGGCAGTTATGATTATACTGGCTACTATCAGTAGCGATCTGTCTTTGACTGAAAATAGGTTATTGAGTTCGGCCGTAAGTCCATCAACAACGACACAGCCCCGTTTGATTGATTTGATTATTATTGATTGAGTGATTCGAAAGTACGGAGTGTTTTTTTTTTTCGTGAATTTTTCCCATGTTTTGATAGTTATTGTGCTATTCGGGGCGGAGACAAATCCAAGAAATCAAATATCATAAAAATCGGTCCAGCGGTTCTTGAGTTAGGTATATGATTATTGTAACTAACCGAATTTGGTTTTATTTATGTAGATAATCTAGATAACGCTTAGAATAATAATAACACACAGCATAACTGATAATGTTATCATATTATAACAAATATGATAAAAAAATATATTACGACGTAGGTGGGCTAACATCTTCTTGTAGGTACATTTTGTTATAGGACATATCTGAGGAAAGATTTGTAATACACGACCTATTCCATAGCAAACTTTTATCTTCAAGTTTTCGCCTTCGTTTCTTCTATTATTATTTTTTTTTTCATTTCTATCATGTTTGTCTAGCTATCACGGTTCATGAGATAAAGCCTGGTGACAGACAGACTGACGGACAGTGGAGTCTTAGTAATGGGGTCCCGTTTTTACCCTTTGGATACGGAACCCTAAATATCAACTTAGAAGACATTACACTAAAGTAGGTAGTTGGAGTAAGTGGCGATGGAATGTAAATTAACAGGTCGAAACCACGTCAATTCCTTATCTAGGTAATCCCGGCAATCTCGTGTTGATTCGCGAGTCATAGAGAATTACGGCCCTGAGACAAGTCGTGTGCCCGATGAAATTTTCCATCGCCAAAATAACATACTTTCATCCCCTATTTAACGCCTTTATGAGATGAATTTTCAAAAATCTTTCCTTAGTGCTCTTTCGGTATATATAAAACTTTCATTCCCTATTTAACCCCTTTAGAACCGGAGCACACGATGCGTTGCGGCGCCGCACCGCAACGCATCATGTGCTCCGGCACTTAGAAGATGATTTTTTTTTAAATCTTTCCTTGTGCTCTTTCGGTATATATGGAACTCTTGTGTTAACAATTCACATGCTTTTAGCCACCCAACGGTTAAGGCTGTGCGTTGTCTGTCAGTGAAATAATTCAAGATTTTTATTAAGTAGATTATGAATTGAAGTATAGTAATAATTCATTCCAGGCCTGCCCAACTTTAACGAAGAACTTCGACGACATCAAACACACGACGTTATCCGAGCGCGGTGCTTTGAAGGAGGCGGCACGATGCCTCAAGTGCGCAGACGCGCCCTGCCAAAAATCCTGTCCTACGCAGATAGATGTCAAGAGTTTTATCAGCAGCATTTCTACTAAGGTGAGTAGACAATTTTGCAGACAGATAAAAAATCATTTAGTTATAGAGGTAAAGTCAAGCGCATATAACAATTTGATTATCTGCGCCTTTATTTCGTTGCAGTAAGGGCGGTTTTCGTAGTTCAATTCGCGTTACGTATGGTTGACCGTAACAGGGTTTCTATGTCCTATTTCTGTTTGATACACGAAAATTTATCACCAGCTTATAAAAAATGAAATAAAAATGTCTTTATTTCTAGTACCAAGTCTGTGTCCAACCAATGAGAACATTATAAACTGATTATTCTAAGTTAAAATATCCCCTAGTCATACTCTCTTACAAAGTTACAATATCCACTACGCACATATACGAAAATTAGGTGATGTTACAGAGGAATAATTTGTCATTTGTTTTCAGAACTACTATGGAGCGGCCAAGGCGATCCTCTCTGACAATCCCCTGGGATTGACATGTGGTATGGTGTGCCCTACCAGCGACCTCTGTGTGGGGGGATGTAACCTGCATGCTAGTGAAGAGGGAGCCATCAACATCGGTGGGCTGCAGCATTTTGCTGTTGATGTAAGTTTTGTGTTAATGATGGTAGATCGCCCGATGACTTGTCCTACTGGAAGCTTAGCTTAAGAGTAACTGTTAAAAATAATTAGGTATAAATACGAACGATCAAGTACTTGACTGAAAAAAAATGTACAGACGCCAGCACATCAAGCTACTACAATCTGTCAAATTTCTTTAATAGATTTTCAAATTTATCGCTAAAGCATAAGGTTCAAAGTTGATTGAGAAAATTTGACTATTTAGGGTAGCTTGATGTGCTGGCGTCTGTACATAATACCCTCATAGAATGATTTCATAATTTAAATAATCATGAAAAACCACTAGAAATGCGACGTTGCCAGACCGCGCGGGATTCTTTTAAACTGGTGTTATCAACTGGAAAACGTCCACTGCTGGACGAAAACCTCGTATATTAATATTTTTATAATCAAAAAACGTTATTTTCTTTCTACGCCTGTTGGATTCAAGAAGTTTGTTCTTTGGCCTTATTTTTTGCAAGGTTGTTTTCGTTCTACGCAACAAGCGGATTCAATGACTTTAATCTTTGACCCGTAATAAATTTTAGGTCCATTTATCGACTGTCTAACACTTTGCATACCAGTTCGTGATTGACAGTCTTTCTTACCTGGTTGCCCTTGCTAACTTGTTAATTATATGTCTAAAAACCATTACATTAGCAGTACAGCTTACAAATATACATTCGCAAACATGGACACAAAAGTTAATGTTAAAAACACGAAACTTAAAAAAAGAATTTTTGTTCGAGTGCAGATTTTGTCCACAAAACCAGATTCCCCACAGCCAACTAAAATAAACTTAATTCCAGGTATTCATGAAGATGGGCATCCCACAAACCTTGGACTCTGCCACCAAGCCTCTTCCAAACGGCGGTGATCAGAAGATCGCGTTGATCGGTGGTGGACCCGCCAGCACTAGTTGTGCCTGCTTCTTAGCTAGACTGGGCTATAAGAATATCACTGTCTATGAGAAGGAGAAGTACTTGGGTGGACTGAGGTATGTATTTATTTAGGGAAGGATAACATGGCCCGTGGCTAAATAAAAACAGCCGCACAGGTCGACCGATCAGGTTAAGCTACGCTTGCCGCGGTTGGTCTGTGGATGGGTGACCATCTTTACATACCGAGACCCCTCCGTGCCTTGTAAAGCACGTTAAGCTGTTAGGCCCGGCTGTCATTCGTAGATCTTTGGCAGTCGTTACAGGTCGTCAGAAGCCCGAAAGTCTGAAAACCAGTCTTACCGAGGGGTATCGTATTACCCAGTAACTGGGTTGTGGAGGTCAGATAGGCAGTCGCTCCATGTAAAATACTGGTATTCAGTTGCACCCGGTTAGACTGGAAGCCAACCCCAACATAGTTGGGAAAATGCTAGGCAGATGATGACCATACCATACAAGGTGGCACGGACATCGACGCGCTACCTATTACCATGGAATCAGTACGTAATCCTGAACCCCAATGCGTTTAAAATTTTCGTCAATTAAAAAAAATAAGTACTTAGCTGTTACATTTTGACCGCACTTTTCTGTAGAATAGCAGTTTTTTTTTTTGATAACGTTCGAAAAATTTGTACACTAGTCTGCATTCGCGATTTATTTGCCAAAAATGTAAACAAATATGAGTTTATGGAAAAATAATTTTAAATACCACACAATAAAGTTCAGTTTACGCTACAACTTCAAACATTTCTATAATATTTCAAAATTCCAGCTCAGCAGAGATTCCTCAATATCGCCTTCCGTTCGATGTTGTGCAGTTTGAGGTGGACCTCGTAAAGAACCTCGGAGTCAAGTTCGTCACCGGCAGGAAATTGTCTACACAGGACATTACTGTCAATGTGAGTATTTTATTTACTACCTTGCCATAACAAGAAATGTTTAGAAAAGGGTTTCTATTTTCATAATTACCGGCGGTGTAATATTTTGTTTATTTCTATCGTTCCACCAATTCACTTTACATAAAGCCTTGTTCAACCCTAAATGTACTGCCGGGTCAGCGGGATGGTCCGAAAGGGTTACCGCTGGCCCGGAACATAAAGGGCTAAGGAAGGAACACGGGTAGGTTTTAGTAAGTGGAGCCTGCTCCACCCAGAGCGGGAGAGGTCATTTGGTGATTTCCCATCCTGAAAAACAAAAACAAAAAACCCTAAATGTAATGTACAGTTGCTTCAGTCAACAGTTTGAAGTTACCTACAGTACAAGTGAGCTTTTCTACCCATATAAGAAACTCGTGGTGAAATGTAAAATTTTACACTGTATTTTTAGGGTCTACTAAAAGATGGACATGCAGCTGTGTTCCTAGGAATTGGCCTCCCGGAACCAAAAAGCATTCCGATTTTCAAAGGACTCAACCAAGAAATGGGTTTCTATACCAGCAAGGACTTCCTACCTCTTGTATCTAAGGGAAGCAAGAAAGGTAAGTGAACATAACTTAAGTGCTCCCACCCACACACATGGCTGTAACTTGGACAAAAGTATGCAAGTAGCTGGCATACCAGTATGGTATTCACCAATCAGAAGTTGTTATGGCACACGGCATGTAAGCTGATTGGTAAATACCATAAAGACATGCAAGCTACTTGCATACTTTTGTGCCAGCTACTGGCATGTGTATTCTTAGCATTAATATATAGCTTTGTAGTTAAGGTGAGATATTTAAAAAAATGTGGTTTTTCTATTTCGTGTAACTTTTTAAGTATGTGGAATAGGGATTTTACAGTTTGGTATATGTTTTTTGACTCTTTGGCCTAGTATCATGTACAAGGAATACACGATTCAATTAATCTTGATTATAAGTATTTTTTTACTTTTTTCGACATCACGGCGTAACGCATAAGAACTTATCAATGGAATTTACTTTAAAAAATAAAGAATTATCATATCAAAGTTTACTCAAAATAGTTTTCAATTTAATTCATTTATTTTGTCCAAAAAGGAGTAAATTCGTTTTGGCACATACCAACTAAATGGTGCCCAATTAAAAACCTTCCCAAAAACCATTCCAACTAAATGGTGGTTCTCATCGACTCCAGTTCTCTTATTATAAAAGCATCAAAGGATTGCCTCATGCTGTCTCTATCACAAAACTTTTAATAACATCTTAAAGTTAAATGTAGTTTCAAGGTTCGGGGGAAGGTCCCCAAACATTCAAAATCGTTAAGCTCTTGTGTACAGACGCCAGCACATCAAGCTACTACAATCTGTCAAATCAACTTTATCACTAAAGCATAAAGTTCAAAGTTGATTGGGAAAATTTGACACTTTCGGGTAGCTTGATGTGCTGGCGTCTGTACATACAAGCCGCAAAACCTTCAAAGAAGCTTTCCATTTCAGGTCTATGCGCTTGCAAATCTGCGCTGCCATCCTTACACGGTAACGTGATAGTCTTAGGCGCTGGCGACACTGCGTTTGACTGCGCGACCTCTGCGCTAAGGTGTGGCGCTAGACGGGTGTATGTTGTGTTTAGAAAGGGAGTCACCAACATCAGGGCAGTGCCTGAAGAGGTATGGAATTTGTTTAAATAACGTCAAAAATTTCCTTAAACACTCTTGTTCATTATCTGTGTACTTTTTTGCAACACAAGTGTTAATAAGTACCTACTGCGCGACCTCTGCGGTAAGCGAGTATATATTGTGTTTAGAAAAGGAGTTATGAATATTAAGGTGGGGCCTAAAGCGGTGAGAAATTTTATTAAATAACGACTCAAAATTGTGGTTAAAGTCTAGATTATTTTATGTGAACTCTGTTGTGGCGTAGCCAGAGGGTAGAACGCACAATTTCTACAGCTGCTAAGTTGCTTTATCTTAACCTCATTTAAAAATCAGTAGGTTACAGTGAAAAGCACTTGAATTGGCGATTACTTTATAACATTGTGACGATATTGTTATTCTCTTCAATCGTTTATAACTTTTATTTTATTTCAGGTTGACTTGGCAAAAGAAGAAAAATGCGAGTTTGTGCCGTTCATGTCTCCTAGAGAAGTCATCGTCAAGAATGGAAAGGTCCGTCCTGCAATGCATGTTGTGCTATGAGAAATTTCAACAGCCATAAAAAATAACAAGTTTTTTCAAACCCGCCTTTATTTATTTTAAAAGAACATAAAAAAGGCTGCAATTGACCATTTATTCTGATTTGGTACAGCAAAGTTTTATTAAGGGCATTTCTTCATACAAATCTCGTCAACATTCTGTTTCTTTAATTACAGATTGCAGCGTTAAAGATGTGTCGTACCGAACAGTTGGATGATGGAGAATGGATCGAGGATGAAGATCAAGTGATGCAACTGAAAGCTAACTTTATTATCTCTGCTTTTGGCTCTGGACTTTATGAAGCCGATGGTGAGAGTCAAGATATTTGAGTTTTGGAAAATAAGTTGGTTATTTAGACGCAATAAAACAGCCATGTCTAATAGACTTCTAAAATACTCGAAGCAGGAGAATCCTAATATATCGCAAGCGTTTATTTTTCTGAGATAACAATTCCAAATTAATTTTCACAATATTTACATATTTCCCCGCAACCAATCACATCAGTGGGACACAATATACAATAAGGTTAACAAAAAAAAAAAACTACTGCATGACTGAAGTGGCGTAAAAATAAGTACTTTGTACGCGGTATGAGAGTGAAAAACGAATCAGCGAAGTATTATATTTAATTTTATTAACAGTTACCATTATCTTTCTTGTTCTTTAACTAATGAATAAAATGCAGAGTTGCCAATACTGGCATTCCCAAAAAGCCTTGAAAACAATATTAAACTATCCTCTTAATTTCCAGTAAAAGATGCCATGTCAGGCGTAAAACTAAACCGCTGGGGGTTGCCCGAAGTTGACGAAGCAACCATGCAGAGCAAGAGCAACCCGAAGGTGTTCGTGGGAGGAGACCTCGCGGGCGTCGCCGAGACTACGGTGGAATCCGTCAATGATGGCAAGACAGCCGCCTGGTACATGCATTGTTATTTACAGGTTAGTTTGTCATTTTAGTATTATTGGTTGGTAATAACTCAAACTCAAAGCATTTATTTCAATTAAACCATTAACAGGCACTTTTGAATGAGGGTTTTCTGAAATGACGTTCGCTAGGTGGCAGCACTGGCACGTCAGGTCCAGGCATCTGTCAAAGAGCCTATATTTTCTTTAGTCATGACGGAATGATGAACGAATGAATGAATCGAATGATGAACGTCATCATATATTTTGTATTGGGAGACCTCTTGTCACAGTGGTGCCAACTGGTGTCGTAAATTTTCACGAAAACCCTCATTGTCAAGAAGTCGGTCAGTCAGAAAATATGAAGCTAGTTGTCCATTCCAAACCGTAGGTACCTATGGAGAAGAACGAGCAAGAAACTCCATGGATACTCTTTTAAATTATATTTTACAAAAATATTAGTTACATCATTACTTTTGAATTTAAAATTATATAACTGCGCTGATAGTCTAGAGCTAGCTTATTTGGCTACAAATCATGCCCCGGGGTTCAGCCATAAAAAAAGTCCGGTTGTGTCGAGGCATACCTAAATAATAATTTTTATTAATGTTTATTTTTGGATGTATGTATTTGTTCACGTTCAGTGAATCACTCGTAGCTCGTAACTGCGAGCTGAGAGCAACTGCTCGCAGACTGCTGTAAATGATAGAGATAGAAATACAATTTGGGCTTATTAACATGTACAATGCGGGCCACGAAAGATGAGACTTGACCCCGCCTCCCCCGCTCTTTCCGCCGCCCCTATGACGTCCGGTCCCGTCCCGCACTCAGACCTCATACCGCTAAAGATACCTACAATCGTGTACTGCGCATGTCAAACCACGTGGTGTGTCAAGTCTCATCTTACGTGGCACGCATTGTATCACACTTTTTAGCTACTTTAGTCAACATTTTATTTTAATTAAAACATTTGCAGGCACTTTTTAACTTGAGTTGATCAGTTAGTCTAAAATTTGAAGTCCGTTCAAAAGAATAATTTACTAAGAGGAAAAGAACAGGCATGAAATTGCATGGTTACCGTACTTGACTAAATCAAGACATAGATACCTCTAAAGAATAGCACCATCTATAATTTCTACGTAATTCTACATTTTTCAGGGCATACCCTTCTCAGCCCCAATAGAGCTGCCCAAGTTCCACACGCCTATCGATGATGTAGACTTGTCAGTAGAGGTGTGCGGCATCAAGTTCGAGAACCCGTTCGGTTTAGCCAGCGCTCCGCCCACCACTAGCACTGCCATGATACGGAGGGCCTTCCAGCAGGGCTGGGGCTTCGCTGTTACTAAGACTTTTGGACTTGATAAGGTATGTGAAGGTTTTACTGATAATTTTTGTAGTTAGTCCATCGTTACCGCTTTTTATATTCTTCTTTATTTGATGACTCTAAAATGTTAAACGACTGTTGAACTTCTGTTCGATAGTCGTTTAAAAGTTCCGCTGCCTTAGGTACTCCTTTGAAGAAGTCCTTCTTTTGGAAACTGCCAGTAATCCTGCACGGGTTTTATGAAGTGTAAAAAAGACGACCAGTCATAACAAGGAGAGACCTTTGCTCAGCAGTGCGATGATACAGGTTGACAGTAACCAGTGCAAACTGAGCAGAAAAGGAGTTACCTCCTGTGCACTGATACTTTTGCCTGTATTGTAGTTCTCAATCACAACGTTTCTCACTGGATTAACTTGTGGAGGCATCTACATCGCCACATGCGAACCACAAACCGCACTGACGTCACGCAAAATCCTGCATCGCGCAAGTAGAGTTTACCGCGCGACTAGCATATATATACAACGTCCCGACAGCAATCATCAATGATCGGAGGATCCTCCCTTTTCTACGGAGGATGAGTGAAACTTTACACACTGTTCCTCCTACCTCTATACTGGTGACCCGACGATAGTTCTATTTTGTACCAAGTTCTATGGTTCAGAGATTTTTATAACGAGCCGTGGTAGTTGGTTTCATTACTATTTAATATAGTCACCTGAAAGTGGTAATAAAGACTAAGCTCGCCTACTATCACATGGGAATTAGACATAATCTGCCGAAATGTTGTGTGAACCTTACCGAGAATTACAGTCTTGATGTTATGTTTATTTACAGAAAGTTTATAAGTACTGAATACCATACAATATTTCTCCTTTCCACCAGGACTTAGTAACCAACGTGTCACCGCGCATAGTCCGCGGCGTGACGTCAGGTGAGAACTACGGCCCGGGGCAGGGCTGCTTCCTCAACATCGAGCTTATCTCTGAGAAGTGCGCCGACTACTGGTGCCAGAGCATCACCGAGCTTAAGGAAGACTTCCCCAGTAAAGTAAGTGCCTATTGACAGTTTCATAAACACATTGTTGGTTATTAAAAAACAAATGTGTAGTTTCATAGAAAAGTGCACACAGTCAAAATGTATGATACACTTTTTTTTAAACAACTGTCGAAATTCCTACGCTGGTGTGTATAGAATCATTGTGCTCGGCGACGGTAACAGTATGCGCGTGCGCGATGTTTCTTACACCGTTTGACTTGTAACTTCCAGCTAGCCGGCGTGCTTTTTGTGAATCATGATACTTGAATCATATTAGATTATATTGATTTATTTCTGTTTCAGGTAATAATTGCATCAATAATGTGTTCGTTCAACGAGGCTGACTGGACGGAGCTCGCGCAGAAGGCGGAGGCGGCAGGCGCCGACGCGTTGGAACTGAACCTGTCGTGTCCGCACGGGATGGGCGAGTCTGGGATGGGACTCGCGTGCGGACAGGTAACAATACACACACACATACACACACCCCCACACACCCCCACACACAAATACACACACACATACACACACCCTCACACACGTACACACATAGGTGATAGGTAATAGGAGCTGGTGGTCCGCAACTCAACGTCAATGCGCGTATTTTGCGTACGGCACATACACACATACTTATCCATACTAATTCAGCGCTTGTAGAATAGCCATGCTGTCAGAGATTATGCGGATCGAGAGGTCCTTAACTTCCCTGGTCATGATGGCTGAAGCGGCTAGAGAAAAGTTAGATACTAATCGATATTGTTTCTTATTATCAGGATCCTGTGCTAGTGAAAGGCATATCTGAGTGGGTGCGGAAAGCCGTCAAGATCCCGTTCTTTGTGAAGCTGACTCCGAACATCACTGACATTGTCAGCATCGCTGTGGCGGCGCATCAAGGTATGAACACTTTGCTGTACATGCGAATAATGCAGCCTTTGAAAAAACGCTTTGCAATATGACTTTTTCAATTCATATGTACAGACGCCAGCACATCAAGCTATTACAATCTGTCAAATTTCTTTTCAACTTTATCGCTAAAGCATAATGGTTCAAAATTGATTGTGAAAATTTCGGGTTGCTTGATGTGCTGGCGTCTGTACTTGCCGAATTTATCTTGGACGTTACTCACATCGGTGAAGGAAAAACATCGTGAGGAATCCTGAATTTATCTCAACTAATATTGCATAAAAAAAAAAATCATATGTTTACTTATCTTTAATTAAAAGTTAAACTTAAAACATTATCAGTAGGTAAGTTTAATGGAAACAGTTACTACCTATAATTTGCTACTCTTAACAGGCAGAGTGCATAAATTGACCACATACTTTGAGATATCATTTCATACAAAATCATATGCAGAAACAAAAAGAAGAAACTACTATAAAAAATAGACATTTGAGTAAGTATAATTAAAATCATATTTATTGTAACTTAAAAACGTAAATGGTTATCTAGTGAACTCATATTATATATATTATTCTGCCCGCGACTTCGTCCGCGTGAAATTTCTTGTTACTCCGACCCACCCCGTCGCATCGCATCGCCTGCCCGCGCTATTACTTCGTTTTTGCTTAGCGTTCTTTCTATTTTTCTTTTTGCTCGGCTCCTAAAGGTCATAGCGTGTTATATAGCCTTCCTCAAGAATTGGGCTATCAAATGCAAAAAGAATTTCTCAAATCCGACTGGTAGTTCCAGAGATTAGCGCGTTCAACCAAACAAACAAACAAACTCTTCAGCTTTATAATATTAGTATAAATGTGGTCAATATAAATCCTCTGCCCGGAAGGGTTAATTACGGGAATTGGCGTTTAGATATGCGTAAAAACATGATTATGAAAATGTATTATGTTAACAGGTGGCGCGAGCGGTGTGTCAGCCATCAATACAGTATCTGGCTTGATGTCAGTCAAACCTGATGCCACACCCTGGCCGGCAGTCGGTAAGGGCATCATTTTATTTATTTATTAAAATGATATGCACAAGTAAAATAATATTGTAAAGAAGCGAATTCAATTAGTCCACCTTAGTACAGACGCCAGCACATCAAGCTACCAGAAACTGTCAAATTTTCTCAATCAACTTTGAACCTTATGTTTTAAGCGATAAAGTTGAAAATCTATTAAAGAAATTTGACAGATTGTAGTAACTTGATGTGCTGGCAGTATTTTTTATTTTTTCCACTGGTAACCTTACCCCCTCTTTTCTATTATACCACACTATCGAAGTATGTGGTTTCAAATAGATGTACCTCCAAATACTTCGAAGATTCCTGAAATTGCAACCCTCAGAACTATCTAATATTTTTCAATTATCTAATTTTTTTTTTTTTGTTGTAGAGGTGTTTTGCTTGATTGTTGACGATCGACACGTGTTTTATTTCGTACGTCTTCGTCATGAGGGCAGGAGTAATAAGAAGGAAAACACGTCGATAATCGCGAAAAACTGTAGGCAACTTTAGTGTCAAAGCCTATAATATGGTAATTATTTACGAGAAGACCATATCGTTCAACAGGTGTAGAAAAACACACGACATACGGCGGTGTATCGGGCAACGCGACTCGTCCAATGGGCTTGAAGGCAGTGTCGGCCATCGGGAACAAGCTGCCCGGTTTCCCTATACTGGGCATCGGCGGCATCGACTCTGCCGAGTCTGCACTACAGTTCATTATGTGCGGAGCGCCCGTTGTTCAGGTAAACTACCTATGTCTTTTTTTAACTTTTTTCCGCGGCTTTGCTAGATTTCTAACAAAACTTTTGCATTTATAATATTATGTCCCTACATTATATGTATATCCCTATGTATGACAGATTGAAGTTAACGTCGCGGTCACACAGACAGACACAACATGTTTTAATTTATAGTATATTTCTATCTACATATAAAATTTTTGTTATTCTTCTCCAGATTTGCAGCGCTGTCCAGAACCAAGACTTTACAGTAGTTGAGGACTACATAACCGGTCTGAAGGCTCTCCTATACTTACGGTCCAGAGGTCTCGAAGGCTGGATGGGCCAGTCACCGCCCACTTTCAAGCATCAGAAGGGAAAACCTGTTCAAACGCTGTACGACGAAAATGGCAAGGTAAATTGTACCTTATGGCTTTTTTCGGGTATAGATATACAGAGACGACGCGCATAACTATAACTATAAATTCAGTACATGATTTTAGACCCCCTGCGCCGGGGTGCGAAAATCAGCCTGCGCCCCAATTTTTTTGTGTTTTATTTAATTGCAATACCTACTTACAGTAAAATTAGGTACGTTTTCAAACATCAAATTTAATTTTTCCGGCTTTAAAGTCGGCAAACATTTTTATGATACCGTCTGTTTTGTAATCTACTTTCAATTCGATATACGAGGGGTGTTCAAAAAGTAATGAGAATAGCTATGTTAGAAAATGAATTTATTTAATATTATTTTATTTTTCGTCGTAATCACCCTTTAGGTCAATACATTTAGCAAATCTTTTTTCTGGAGTAAAAATTCCTTTTTTAAAAAAATCTTCATCTTGAACCTTAAAAAATCGTTAACGGCGGCCTTCATTTCTTCGTCATCTTCAAATTTTGTACCTCTCAAGTGTTCTTTCAAACGCGGAAATAGGTAGAAATCACTAGGGGCCAAGTCCGGTGAATATGGCGGATGATCGAGGGTCTCAAAGCCAGCATCTTGGATTTCTGCCATGGCAACTGCAGACTTGTGCGCCGCGTTGTCTTGACGGAACAAAACTTTTTTCGCGAGTTTTCCTCGTCGCTTTTCAAGGATTTCCTGACGTAATTTTTTTATTTGTTCTGCGTACACATTTCCTGTGATAGTGGCTCCAAGTTCAAGGTATTCAATCATTTATCAACCCCTGGCTTTCCCAAAAAACTGAGCCCCATGATGGTTGAGTCTCGAATTTCTTTGGTGTGGGAGATGACGGTCTTTTCTAGGACATTGATTGTTGTTTCATTTCTGGATCATAATGTTGAAGCTATTTTTCATCCATTATACGAATCGAGCCAAAAAAAGATCAGGATCTCGTTGAAACAGTTCCAATGAGCTCTTTGAAATGTTGAGTCGCGTTTGCTTTTGTGCGTCCGTTAGCATTCTCGGGACCCAACGCACGGATACCTTTTTCATTACTAAGTGATCTTGCAAAATGCTATGCACACTACCAGTTGAAATCTTCAACTCTTCAGCTATAAAACGGACTGTTACACGGCGATCATTCCGAACATTTTTTTCAACTTTTTCGACCATTTCCTGAGTGACTGACGTCGAAGAGCGGCCCGAGCGCGGGTCATCTTTAACCGATGTTCTACCACGTTTAAACTCTGCACACCACCAAGCCACTGTGGAATATGGAGGAGCAGACTCCCCCAATGTCTCACGTAAATCTTTAAAAATTTGTTCCGTAGTAAAATTTTTCAAGCAAAAGTATTTTATTACAGCACGGATTTCAATTTTATCCATTTTTAGCGAGAGTTATCGACACGTCACAAACAAATAATTAATACAACTGACACGGACAAGATAGAAAGCTAATTATTTGAGGGTATTATGACAAAGACCTAATCTTTTCGTGACAATATTTTTTTTTTTCTAGAACCCCCTATTACTACGTCATTCTCACTACTTTATGAACACCCCTCGTACTATTGCCAAATTTGTCAATCTATATCTTGAGACATGGTTAATCGTAAGTAGTTTTTTATTAATTTCAATTTCCAGAAGGTTTGTTTACCCATGGTATGATAGGTAATACGGGCTGGTGTCCGCAACTCCAAGACAACGCGCGTATTTTGCGAACATGGTATGAGTATTGTGTAAGTATAAGGCGATTGGCTTGCATTCCGTAAAGAGTAAAGAGGAGTGCGCCGGGTAAGGAGGGCCCTGCCCCCCAGTGTTGAAAATTTTCAACACAGGGGCAATCGGTTGTGCGTCTATATCCCTGCCACCCTGTATTGTCCCAACGCTGGAGAAAGACCTGCCTTTTTCCCCCCAAAATCTCTCCATTTTGTGTGATCTCTGACTATGTTGACCCCGCAAACATGATTAGATCGTCACACAACCTTAGCCGCGGATTACCTCGACGGCGATGTCCTCTGGCGTCCAGTGAGGGACGACCTTTGCCCATTGCTCCGGGTGCATTCATGCGACGGCCAGCACACTCCCACTTCAGCCTGGCTGTTTTTTCTCCAACATCCGCTAATTGTGTAATGGAGCGCAGGGTGGTGTTTCTAACGCGATCTTTGGAGCGCCCGTTGGCGAATTTTGAGTTTATGGCTTTAATAATAGTTTATTGTTGCTTTGTGTAACAGTAACAAAATAGATCAAATAGGTAAAAAAAAATAGAACTTTATGACTTTAGTAATAAAGTTCATTGTTGATACTATGTTTTTATAACAGTTAGTAGGTGTTTGTGATATGAGCCGTGTCTGCTTTTATCTATAGGCAGGCAGGCATATTTGTACGGAAATAGTTTGCGGACGGACCGATAACACAGATTCCACATAATAATAGGCGGCGAAAGGCGAACTTATTCCCAATCTAGATCTTGCAGAGTAAAAAAACAGCAACCTTGCACTTATCAAAATAAAGTCGTAAATAAATAAACCCTAAATCTGCCCCTATCTGGTTAGTTGACTTATATTTAAACTGGCTGCGCCCCGCGGTTTCACCTGCGTAAGTTTCGATCCCGTGGGAATATCGGGATAAAAACTATCCTATGTCCTTTCCCGGGACTCAAACTATCTCTATACCAAATTTAATCTAAATCGGTTCAGCGGTCTAAGCGTGAAGAGGTAACATACAGACAGACACACTTTCGCATTTTAATTTTCAAGTTATGGAACAACTGAATGTCATTCTTGACAACATTCAAATTCCATTGCAACCAAAAACTTATTATGACGTTTTTGTTGTTACAAATGGTCACTCCAAAATCAACTGAGAATACATTTTACTAAAGTAGATAACTGTGTCGATGGAATGTAAATTATCTGAGTCACTGCCATAGCTAATTTATTTTTAACTCGAGGAAGGTTGATATTTTGTCAGGTTTTCACAATTTGGGATGAACTCTAAAAATTTCGTTATTTTTGACAGTTCACTTTGTATACTCATATAATAAATCCTTTTTCAATTTTCTTTCCCAGGTATTAGCCCACTTCGGACCATACAGCAGAAAGCGCGAAGAATTACTCCACGAAGCCAGACTAAAATCAGACTTATTGGCAGACAATAAGGTCCAAACTTACATGACAAATGCCTCTGTCAATGGTCACCATGAAGAAAGTCCAGAGATTCCTAAGATCAAACATGTGGTTGGGGAAGCCTTGCCCAGAGTTGGAACTTACAAACATTTGGATAATACTAAGCAAGTCGTCGCACTTATTGATGATGTAAGTAGGACAATCTAAGACAATATTCTGGGATTCGAACTTAACACCTCTTAGGTACTCACTAGCCTTCATTGTAATCTTATGAGTATTACGCAAATCCGTGTGTATTAATAGTAGAAGAAAAAGCGCACACTACGCCTGGCGTGTATCAAAACAAGATTGTTTCTAATGTTTTCTCTAAAAACTTTGTATTTTTTCTAGGACATGTGTATAAATTGCGGTAAATGCTACATGGCTTGCGCAGACTCCGGATATCAGGCTATCGAGTAAGTGCTTACCTTAAATATTACTTAACTTTTCATATTCGTCCAAATAATAATAATAGGGCGCGTAAATATCTTATTTAAAGAAAGATAACTGAAAATCTCTCGTTTCTATGGAAAATTTAAAATCGGTCTAATTTGGCTGTACCACTATTTTTCGAAAATGTTCTTAAGTAACTTTTAGACCTTTGTATCCTGCTTATGCGTATGAAGTTTCATCAAAATCGGTTCATTCATTTCGAAAAACGAAGCGCTTGAAAGTTTGTATGAAATGCCGTACGTCATAAACGCTCTAAGTCAAACCATGCTGATCTTATTAAAGCTCTTCGATTGTCATGCCCTTAAATTTTTCTAGCTTTTAAACAATCTTTAAATGTAGAGATCCGAGTGTAACCTAGTGATTATTATTTACAGATTTGATCCCAAGACCCATATACCGCAAGTGACAGACGACTGCACTGGATGCACGTTGTGTCTGTCTGTTTGCCCTATCATCGACTGTATATCGTAAGTATTGGCATATACGGCGCATTTTCTTTTTAGTTAAATGGAACTTATTGGTATGAAGAAATAAAATTTGATTAACCCCATTACTAATAAACGTTGTATAGCGTCTGTATAGTTACACAACGCTTTGTCTTCTTTTTTCAAAAGTCAAATTACTGACGACTGAAAGAGAGAAATCAGTGTGTAACTATTCATCTGATATAACACGTTTATTAGTAAGGGACCACCCCTTACTTTTTATTCTACACTTGAATTTAACATATTTATTAGAGAATTTATATACATTGCCACTTACTCAATTATCAACTTTAACGTTATGCAGTCTAAATTGATTTTTGCGTGACCATTTATAACAAAACGGTCCTAAATAAATCTTCGTTGCAATGGAATTTCAACTTTGCCTTTATAACATTCGAGTTTGTTGTTCCAAAACTTGATAGTTTAGTTCATTCTTATTGGCTGCCTCGTAGGTAAAGTGGTTGCAAGTGTGTCTGCTTTTTGTAAAAACAAGTTTTTTTATAAGTAAGTATTTGAAAATACTCTAGGTTTTTTTTTCAATCTTTTACAGGATGGTTCCTAAGACAATTCCTCACGTTATCAAGAGGGGTATGCGCTACGATATACTTCCAGTTTCACCTCTAGACGCAGTTTGTCAATAAAAATATAAATCATACAATTTGTATCAATAATGTATATTAATAATGTAATAAAATAAAACAATAATACAAAAAATATTAATCTCCATTAATCACATTGTTGTAGATTTTTTTAGCATTATTTTGTGCGTTTTCCCAAGAATATACCCAACTATTTTCAGGATTTACACCTAAGGTTAAAGCTGACAGCGGTTTGGGGCAATCATAGTGACTTTTATTTACAATATTCACTCCAATTCCGCCCTTCATTTTATTGTGTAACTTCTTACAAACAAAGCATTCAAATTCATCAACAATCTTCAAACCATCGACCTGGTAGGGCCTGTCATTGTACTCACTAAACAGTATCTGGTTTGTTATTAATTGTTTTGTCTTATGTTCTAAATATTCTTCATATAAACTATTATTGTTCAACAATACCTTAATATGTTCATACAAAATCTTTGGCGTAGGGTAATCTTCCAGTAGTATTGCTGACTTTCTATTTGGTAACCAGTCTCTAATCGTAGGTGAACCAAAATATATGGGGACAGTACCCAACTTAATAGCGCGCCAAAACTTTTCGGTAACGTAATCATTGCATGCGCCATTCTCTATCGCTACCACGAACTTGTACCTTGCAATGAACCTTAAAAACTCTTCTTCATTCAAATTATTTAAGTAGTCATTCTTGAATTTCGGCGGCATATCTCTATTCTTCAGGCACATGCCGTAAGAGTCAATTTTTATATATCTCATCAACTCTTTAACATATGCATCCCTTTCGGTCGATGTTTCACAATCGCTTTGTAAGTACATAATTGGTGCAATATCTTTTAAGAATTCGTTTTTCTTTGCTGTCTCAACAAAGTATTTCTGGCTTGTTATATCTGCATATGATTGTAAATGTTGCAATGGAAAGGGGACGTCGCTATACCTGCTAAACGTTGAAGAAAAATTAAACAAGCTTAATGCATTTTCGTGCAAAAGCTCTTCTACATTTCTTGGAGATTCTTCATGGAATAAACCCCAAATGACATCGTTAGGCCGCCTTGGTACAGGAAGTTTCTTAAAATCAATAGTACTTGCATAGAACAGGTATGCTCCTACGTTATAATATTGATCTTGATTTCTATCACTGTAAACATAACACTTTAAATCATTGGAGCAATGTTTAATACTTGATATGCCAGGAAACTCCATAGTCCACCACAGTATCACCGGATATGGAGCAGGTACCTTGGTTACACATGTATTATTCACATCACTAAACATCCACAGCATGATGAAGAAAAATAAAAAAACTAACATAAACCACATTAACACACGCAACCGCACTTTCATGAGTCTTTTAAAAATATTCTTTAACATTATTACAGTATAAAATTATTACAATACAACTGTCCATGTACAATGTTTTAATCTTTTACACATTATGACAATTATTATGGCACATGAATTCTCTTTTTTATCTTCATTAGTCACACACCCACATACTTATGAAATCCACAGGATATTGCTGTGGTGACAGGAATACATTATCAGTAAAGTTATCCTAATCACAAAACTTTGTTAAAAATAATACAATAGTTAAGATAACAACAAATTTAATTAACAAATTAAACAGTCCAGCCTCTCTCTTTTTGCTGGTAGAATAAATCCATAGAGAATGCTATTATTAAATCTGCATAAAACAATCCATATATGGCTCCTACCATTTTACCTATTGCAAATAGATTTAAAAATGCTAGCACAGTTATTACTAGCTCAATGACGACGTAATATAACTCTGCCTCATATTGTACTTGGTCCACAACATATAGCACCATTATAAGCATAGAGCACATGATAGTGGGCCCGGCCACCAGGCATTGTAACGCGTCCAGGGGTTCCACAACGTGAGGCAGTATATTGAGGAGCAGTGCCACTACCTAAAAGAGATGGACCCACTTGTAGACTTTTATTCATTTTACATGACTACCTAATCTAATTACTATTATGACAAATTTTTTTCAAGCACTTTTATCAAGTGCTGAAAATTTCAAGTATTAAAAAATGCTTACAGATGAGGATTTCAAGTCATGACATTTCAATGCTCAAAACTACTGAATAATACGAATTTTATTATGCTTTCCGTAGCATTTTATTTAATTTTCACATTTAATCTAATCTTGCTAATGCAAATCCTCTCTCTCTGATGACATAGAATATATCTATGCACAGTGCAATGAGCAGATGACAATAAAATAGTCCGTATAAAGCTCCAGAGGCGCTTACATTTATGAGTACATAAAAAAATGTAACGACAGTGAAAAATATTTGTAATACTAAGTATAGTTGTTCAGCTAGATCATGCACTTGGTCCACTAAGTAAAGCACGACGAAGATAACAGACAGGACGAGGGTCGGAGCGACGGCCAGGCAGTGCATGATCTCGGGCTCCTTTATTACAAACGGGAGAACCATGAGGATCAATGACATAACCTAAAATTAACAATTTTGATAACACTCATGTCTCGTATTGTTTTGGGACTTACTTACCTATTTGGATCATATAATCTGGTTTTTTTTGGAGTATATTTATTTACTGATTACTATCATCCATCACTCATCCATCAGTCATGTGATCATGACATTACAAGGGTCATGGAGGGTCAAGGACATTTTCTAGTGCTGTTCTTAGAATTTTCGACTAACAGGTAAAAAAATTATGGTCATCTTACTATTTTATTTGTAATATTTTTTTTTATTATTGTAGATATTAGAAATATTTTCTATTTAAAGGTTGAATCAAAAGACATTTTTATTCAATGGATATTGTATTAAAATACTAATTATGCCTGGTACACGTAAAACTGATTAGATTATAAATTATTATTATGCACAACTAAAAGTACATCCTCTTTCATTGGCAATGAGAAATAAATCAAGTGATAATACTGTTAACAATCCAAAATAAAGGCGGAAATATACTTACGTGTCGTGGCGTGTCGTGATGCTTACTGTCGTGACGGTGAGTGTGCACACTAACGTGTCGTGTCGTGGCTTACTCTGGCGTTATTTCTGAACATTTACTTAACGAACCTTTGCAGCGTTCAAACATAAGTAGGTACATAATGTTTTCTTCTGATTCGGATAGTGATTTTGATGAAGACCTTTAATTTCTCTTAGCAATGAAACTTCTTATGAGCAAAAAAAAAGAAAAGAAGATACTGGGTTCACCCTATAAACAGAGGGGAGACAAGATAAAGGTGAATGTCATCGTCTTGTTAAAGAATTAGAGAGTGACGAAGAGAAATTTCATCAGTACTTTACAATGAAGAAAGCACACATAAAAAAAGTACATACTATGTGGTGTACAAGTATGTCCATAGGTAGGTACTAAAGAGAGGTCGCGTCATAAACCCCCACCACCGCTCTGGCGCAATCGGTGGCAAGCAGTCGGCGCCACGACAGAACGCGTTGCGACACGACACGACATGCAAATATGTCCCTAACCATATTAAATGTATGAAACCGATAGGCTTCTGGCGCGTCACGACACGCCACGACACGTAAGTATGTTTCCGCCTTAAAATACACCATAAATAAACCATAGCCAAACTCTAACAAGATTTAGTAGAAAACATTGAATAAGAGCTCCAAAGGTAAACAAAATTTGGAAAAATAAATACATTTTTTCCATAAATAACGGCACTTTTCTTCGTAAATACAAGATAATGAATAATAAAGATATTACTAGAGTAGGACCTGTTGATATGCAGTACATATGTCCCACTGGTTTTTCAATTATCCACGGTAATATGGTAATTATAAGTGAAATTCCCTACAAGGAATGAAATTGTAACTAATACCAAGAAAATAATAATAATATATTCAAGAATGCAGTACAAGAAATAGAAGTTCTGAAAAAAAAATACTCACAAACTCAACAAGTTTCATAATAAATATATTGTATCTGATTAACTCGTTCCATTTTTTATCAACTGGAACCGAGTCTGAAAAAGAAAATGTACGGTAAAGGACAATGGGAAATTTTGTATGGGACCCGTAGGTACCCAAAAAAAATTGGCTGTAGCATTATGACCTACATGCCCTCAGGGAGTAGTCCTAGAGAATGTCTGAATTCACATGGAGAAAAAAGATATTTGAGGAAGTAAGATTGATTTAATAAAGGGAAATATTAAACTTATTCTCTAAAAACTTATTGACCTGCTGCGAATGAACCCTCTTTGAAATTAATTAATCTCCAAAAAGTTTTTGCGGTTCTAATAATGCGCTTTTTTTATAATAATTGAGTTTTTTTTTAATTAATTACATTTCCTCACATATCTTTTTTCTCAAAGTGAATTCAGATTATGTTGTGCAAAAATCAATAAAGTTCATAATGCTAAAATAAATTTGTGTCTGGCTCTTCGTTTCAATCGCGCTATCGTTTGCGGCTAATTTGAAGGCGTTATAAGGGTCAGTTCACATCGATATTCAACGCTGCGTGGAGATACTTGATTGATGAAGCCGGCTAGCTGTTTTTCGAGGACACGCGAGGAATGGTCAGAAGCCAGAAGCCAGCCAGAAGTTCTGCTCACATACAGCCTATCCTAAAAGGAATGCAGTTCAGAACTTGAGCACAAAACTATTGTTTTTACCATTTATTATCATATCCGACATTTTCGAGGTATTTTAATTATCTCTTTTTCTTTAATTGGAGGTGGATCATTTACCATAAAGCCTTAACGGGTTCGGAATTAATACATATTCACACAAAAATAAAATATAAATAAAACACAAAATAGTTATCTTCAAAAAGAATCTTGACAGTACGAAATACATCCGAAGACATCTGTAAGTCAAAGTATTTTTTTATTGATGCTGGATGCCACTTGATTGCCAGAAATTCCCTAATTATCTTTTTGAGTATGGTTGGATTTCGAATAGAAAAATAGTTCCGCATACGGTTTTTAGCTTATCACTAGGTACTTATTCCTTTTTCCGACTTCCCAAAGCGAGGCGATGCCGTTAAGATGGTGATATGTGTTGTGGAATTGCATAAAAAGAAAGAACTCGAGTTGAACTTTTTATTATTCCTCTATGCTTTATTTGAACATTGCCACGGCAAGTTTACGTTACTTCTACAATCTACATACAAATATATGTATATTTTTATCAAAAATAATATCTCAGTCTACGATGGCAGCACATAATATAGATTTCGAGAACGAATGCAAGATAAATGATACGTAGACAGACTCTACGATATGATAAAATATCACACTAATATTATAAAGGCGAAAGTTTGTGAGTGTGTGTGTGTTTATAAATGTTTGTTACTTCATGTTCAAACGGCTGGACCAATTTTGTATGAAGGTAGCTGATACCCTGAATTAACATATAGGCTACTTTTTATACCGATATTCCCACGGGATCGACATTTACGCGGGTGTAAGTGCGGGGCGCAGCTAGTGATTTATAATTTTATAGGTTTGTAACCCGAGAGCACTGATTTGTGCACCACTGATATTATTATACTCTTTGGTGCACTGGTTTTAGTTTGTCAAAAATGGTGGATTCATTTCATAGACAGTAGACTACTAATAAATGGTTGATTTCTGTCATATTGGCGTTGCGGCTTGATTTAATTTATTATTTATTCCGGTCATGTTATAGCTTCGTTTGCAAAAATACGTTATAGCAAAATGGAGGAAGAAGATCCAGTAGTGCAGGAGGTAAAATCGTAGTTATAATTTGTTTACAACGTGGTAGTTCATTAGGTTATGTTGTTGTGAGAAAAACGTCGCTTTTGGTTAAATTTTGCCGTTTATTCGTTGCAGATACCTGTGTTTCTGTCTCAGGCGTTAGCACAGAATCTGTACATATATCAATATCCAGTGAGACCAGCCAATAGGGACTGGAAAGACGTGAAAGTTGTAAATGCGTCTGTAAAGCCTCGGAACAAGATGGTGCGACTGGAAGTCGGCTTGGACACGTACAGTGACAAGTATTGCTCGTCTAAGGGCGAGCAGATTGCGCTCAATACTGATGGCCAACAGGTATAAATCATATCCTAATTAAAAATAGTTACTTTTATAAATCAGATCCTAATTAAAAATAGTTAGTGGATGTTTACCATATTGTACAATTAGCGATGTTCTGCTGTTATTTATTATTGCCTGTTATTCTGTGACCACTTAATTGCTTTTCACAGTTTCTGCTGCCCTTTCTCTTCAAATCATTTCTCACGTATCTTTACAACACTATCAAGTAACCTTACTATATTAGAGTGTTTTATAGTAAAACTAAGAAAAACAATACACATGCATGTAACTTGTATAGAAGTATGCAATTGGCTGGCATGCCATTATGGTAATCACTAATCAGAAGTTGTTAAGGCACATGGCATGCAAGCTACTTGCATAATTTTGTGCAAGTTACAGGCATGTGTATTCCGGGTTTAACAGCTGTAGTAAAATAATTATGTTATTCGTGAACAGGAATCATCATGGCACATTAAAGAGAAGGACAAGTCCCAATACTTTAGACATGGCATCATGGACAAAATTGTCTATGAGAGCAGTGCTCCCTGCACTGAGACACAGCACTATGCTGTGGCCATATTGCAGGATAAGGAGTTACATTGTACTCCTATACAAGGTATGGTTTTTGATAATAGTTGTATGAAAGATGCGGAGTGTGAGTGCTGACTAATGTCTGCAACATACATTTCCCAAGGCTATTATCCAAAACCTTTTTTATAAATAAAAAACCTTTGCAGACAAATAGAGGGTCCTCCTTTTTTAAGAAGTTGGTTAAAAACCCAACACAGTAAATATCTTTACTCTAATACCTTTAGTGCATTTCAAAATAATTGTCCATAAAGATTACACCAGTATGACATCATAAGTGGCATATTGCAATTATCTCAAAAATATTGCAATAATTTTCATACAAAATTGCAATTGTTATCTTACTGATTAAGATTTTCTTTATAGGTATTGTACAAATGAGGCCTTCCTATTCCTACTATGACAAGCAAGACAAGCGTAAGAATGATAAGAGCAAAACAGATTCAGACGATGAAGACAAGGAGCCTGAAGCACAACAGGTAATTTAATTTAAGTAGTCAGTATATCTAAGAGAATCCCTGATTTGGTCCCACGAAACGCATGACGACATCACGGCAGGTCGAGATAAAGATGGCGGTACAGCATGACTCCTATTAAAGGGACTGGCCGGCTAGCAGAGGACTGACTTGTTTGGGAATTAGTATATATATATATATATTAGAAATGATAAATATATATTAGAAAGGTATATCAATTAAACTTGTATACTACAAAATGGTCATTCAAAATTTAACTTGAGTTTGCACTAGAGTGGCAATGGAACGTAAAAATCTTAATATTTTTAATTCAAGTAGGTATAATTAAATAACATACTATTTCTTGACAACTATTAAGTAATTCCCTTACAGACAATAATTTTTTTGTGGATTTATGACCTCAGACTAACCTTGGATATCAATAGATAAATAGATGGAAGAAAAAAATGTTGTGCTAACCCCAAATAAATTGCAAAGGGCATATGAAGGACATAGGAGGGAGGGATATTGCTCGCAGAACAGATGGCCGATGAGGCCGAAAGTTTCTGAAGTGGCGACTGCGCACCGGAAGTTTAGAGTTGGAAGGCCTCTTACAAGGTGGACCGACGACCTTGTGAAGGCCGCAGGAACCCGTTGCATGCGAGAAGCACAGAACCGGTCGAAGTTGGAGGCCTATGTCCAGCAATGGACGTCTTTCGACTGAAATGATGATGATGATATAAAGGACAAGCCCAAATAAAGGGCAAGAGAATGATTATGATGACATGATTAAAATAGCTGGAAATTTCCAATTCCAGTGAACAAATATGACAATTTATTCAATTCGTCAATTTATTCATGGAGTCTTCTCTATATGAGATTTGCCCTGCAGTCTGCAGTGTGACAATTTTCGGCTTATTATTAAATAACTTTTGCACGCGGCTTCGCCAGTGTGGATATCGGTAAATATCCTATGGGAATGAAAGCATCCTGGACTTGGATTGAAAGTACCCTTTGTGTTAATCCAGCGGGGTAATGGGTCATGTATGAAAATATTAAATTGTCTCGATTTTTTTTCTGCGCTTATGAATAAGCTAATACTATCTACAAAAAAAGTATCAGATTTATCTGATTAGTATTTCCAGAGAAATAAATTAAATTCTGTTAGAGGCGGCCATCGACAGTAACCCACGGATTTTTATTCAATTTCCTTAGCCTACTCAATTAAAAAGTAAAAACTTGTCAATTTGTCATAACATAACCTCACTTTTCACCTCTTGCTTTGTGTTTGTTTGCGATTTTATGGATATATCTTTAATATTTTCATACATGACCCATTGCGTAACACACTATCAGTAGCAATGGCTATCATTTTGACAGATCATTGATCTTGATTAATCAGATGAGCAGTCTTGATTAATCAGATGAGCAGTCTTGATTAATCAGATGAGCAGTCAAATTTTTCGAAAATCTGAATCAACTAGCTGTGCCCCGCGGTTTCACCCGCGTCAATCGCGTCAATGTTGATCCCGTGGGAATATCGGGATAAAAACTATCCAATGTCCTTTCCCGGGACTCAAACTATCACTATACCAAATTTAATCTAAATCGGTTTAGCGGTCTAAGTGTGAAGAGGTGACAGACAGACACACTTTTGCATTTTAATTTTCAAGTTATGGAACAACAAACTGAATGTCATTCTTGACAACATTCAAATTCCATTGCAACCAAAAACTTATTAGGACGTTTTTGTTGTTACAAATCTCAAATCAAATCTGTAGTAGTTTATATGTTAATGCAGGGTGTCAACTACCTCCATACAAAATTTTATCAAAATTGGTTGAGGCGTTTGACCGTGAAGAAGTAATAAAAGATAATATTAGTGTGATGGATTAGCAAAATGCATCAAAATGATTCAGATTGAGATTCTTAGTGTATTACGCAATTAGGGCGCAGTTTATAAAACTATCTGTGTGCCAAATTTCATTCAGCCTTTTTTGCGCCAAAAACTGCGCAGACAAACAGAGAACAATTCTTTGTTACAATTTAATTATATTATGTATACAAATAGATTACTTACCAACGCTTATAACTGTAGTATCGTAACATCATATTTATCTTGCAGGTGACAGTAAAGTTCGCGCGTCAAGAGACAGAAGTATCAAAGAAGGCGCGAGAGAAATCCTTTGAGACGATATCTCAGAGAATCAACGAGGAGTCGTGGTACGACGCGCTATGGAAACCTTGTGATACGGATCATGCTGAGGTCAGTAAAACAAAACTTATTAGAATAACAAGAACTATGTAGTTTTTATGTTTAAATAACATTGAGAAGTGTGGTTTGGAACTCAAATAAAGCTGGGACGAATACAT
The DNA here is from genome assembly GCA_927399505.1 of Luperina testacea. Lineage (NCBI taxonomy): Eukaryota > Metazoa > Arthropoda > Insecta > Lepidoptera > Noctuidae > Luperina > Luperina testacea. The sequence continues at coordinate 5,748,231 of OV656763.1, read as the reverse complement.
TGCCAAGTACAGTGTAGATGAAGTAGGTCTATCTCTCTGCCAAATTTTATCGAAATCCATTCAGTTGTTTAGGCGTGAAAAGTTAACATACATACAGACAGGCAGAGTTAATTTCGAATTTATAATATTAGTATGGATTGTATAAAACATTTCTCTTATATTTCCCACAGCTGGAGCGTTTGAAACTGTTTAGCGCGACCTCTTCGGACGGGTCGTCGTTGACAGTGCGTGCGCGAGAATACGTACGAGCGTTGGTACCCGCGCCGCCTGAAGATGAGGCGGATATAGCGCCCGCTAAGAGACCATCCCCGCAGGATCAACTAAAGGAAATACTTGTCAGAGGTATGTGACGTTTATTATACACTGGAATAATGTTGCTTATGGTAGGCCATTTTCTCTGATCAAATGTGTGATGAAAAAGAAAAACATGATGAATGGTTTGAACAAAGATACTGCTGAGTAGGTTTCATTCCAGCAGCCCAAAATTGTTCCATACTGGGCAACTACTAGCAAACTTGCAAAGTAACTTAAAACTCGCAACTGATAGCATTTATTCAAATTTTACCAATTACAGCACTTTTACCAAAGTGCCATGCAGAAAAATGAAGCTTCCAAAGCGCTCCTAAAGGAACTAGCTTCATTTTTCGAAGAACCTAGTAGCAGCTGTCTTCTCTCCATCATGAAAAGAAAATAAGATTATTTATAAATGGCATTTATTTATTCCAGCAAAATTGATGACCTTCAACGACCTCAGAGCGCTCATCCGTACCGACGAGGGCCCTATAAGCGAGACTGCCTTGTTATCCGTACTGAGCGGTGCGGCGTGCTGCGTGCGCGGCCTGTGGACGCCGCGGTCAGCCGACTTGTATACGCGAGCCCTGCCTGTGCCGGCTAGGCTCATGTGTGCGGCTAGGGATCATGTTGTGAGTAATTCACCTTTTCAATACTCAATAAGTACACAATGATATATTTATTGCTTCTATATGTGAGCTCTTGCATCCTACTCTTTATATAAATCGACTCTTTCTGTATGTATGGACAAAATAAAACCTATCCCAAGCGAGATGCAAAAATGAGCTTACTTTGCTCGCCCTTGCATCAAGAAAACGAAGTGAAGTGCAAAAGCTATCAAGTTCGCTTCATGAAGCTGAATATGCATCCCGCTGAAAATAAACTTGCCGGAATGTCAAGTAATAAAAATGCCAAACACCAACATTTGGCCAGTTATGTTTGAGTCCTATGTAAAAAGGGTCAAATTCGTATCCAACAATTGGGACACGAATACACACTGCTACTGAGAAATTATTGATGGAAAAACTCATCAGCAGATTTGGAAATTTAACCCAAGACTGCAACCATAAACCAACGAGACTACCCCTCCTCTGTAGTATAATAGAAACAAGAGTAGGTACCAACCCGCACTGGGCCCGCGTGGTGGTTTACGGCCCACTCCCTCTCATCGAGAGAAGGCTTGTGTCCCAGCAATAGGAACGTTATAGGCATTATGTAAGAGTAGGTAATAATAATATATTTTTTTCTACTAATCTAAATGTGTTTTTTTATTACAGTTGTATCTCTTCACACAACACGCGTACGTCGATCGACGGAAGGTAGCAGCAGCTGTACGTCTCCCCGCCGAAGAAGTCTTAGACATCATCCGCTCCGTCGCCAAGTTCAACCCTAAGACCGGATGGGAACTAGTCATACCACCAGACGTCAGCTTCGAGACGAAGTACCCCGATGTAGTCCAACGACAGAACTTATACTGGGAAGCTCGCCAGAGATTGTTCAACGAAATGATGATCGGCGAAAACATGCCAAAGAGACAAAGAAAGAAATCTCAAAGAGACTCAGTGTCGTCTGACACGATGATGAGTCCTAAGCCGCGGTGTAACAGTGTTACCGAGGAAGACAGTGATAGAAAAAGACACAAAAATAAATCCGCCACAGGTAGTGGGAAAAGGACTAGGCATATAAGTTCAAGCAGTGCACAAGACGCGACGTGATTCTCGCCCTAGCTAGGTTATCAAATTGTAGCGTAGTGTGACCCACCCGTGCTTAGTGATCATAAGTGAACTGTGAGCCTACACATTATATCCACATAGATATACATTATGGTGCTGCTAATCAATGTATAGACGTGTATGAGTTGCAGTTCTTTTAAATGGATTTTTAAATATTATCAATGGACTTTCGAAAATATTTAAGTTATCATGAAAAGTAGGTGAATGTCTGTTTGTTATTCAGAACTGTTGTTTCGTATTAATTTAATTTTCTTACACGTGTTCTTTGCTTATGCTGTTGTTAAAATGTGTATTAGTTTATAATGGAATGGTTGTTGACTTGAAAATCCGATGAAATATATATTTTTGTATTAGCCTAGCATTATTGATTTTGATCAATATTCATTTATTTTTAATGTTTTTGTTTTTCACTTTTGGTTCATGGTTCACTCGATATTTTACGATTATCATGAGTGATCAAAGTCAAGACTTTTTAAATTATTGTATTGACATGACTAAATGGCTTTTAATCTAGTAACAACGTTACATAGTTTGATGTTATGGAAGACAATCCGCAGATTGATCAATTTACAACCTCAGCATTAATAAATTGTTTAAATATTATGTTGAATGTTAAATGCTAGTGGTCTGTATTTTATAAAATTTTAAATTATTTTTAATAATTATGTAATATGCATAAAGCAGTGGCATATTATAGGTAAATAAAACTGCAAGACAGTTAAAAAGTTTAATTTACCAATAGAAGCAAAATGTGGCTCAGAGTTGTAGTAAATAAATTATTAAAAGTATTCATATTAGTTATTCAACATCGTAGTTCCAATTGATATCAAATGTATGCAAAAATGTGCCTAAATGATGTTTTCGAATAGCTTTTAATGAAACTAAGATAATATTTATAATGTTATTAGCATAATTAAACTAACTGGCGGGTAATAAATTAATCATGACAAACACTGCTACACTACTTAGTACTCAAAAATTATGCAACAAAAAAAAATTTAGTCTGAATAATCAAGATCGTCCAATCAAGCTTTCACGTGGTATTTATTTTTACGTGCGACTTAGGGCGAATTTCAGTTTCATGCTCTGGCGCGCCACCATTTTAGAAACCGATCAATTATATCTCAAAATGATGTATGTCAAACGTACATAATGTACGTATACCGTTGTCGCTGAAAGTGTTAGGTAATGATAAAATGACATTGATTGTGGCTCTGCTGCAGGGCATACTCTCTAGCAGTGCCACAAAGAACATGTACTCAAGAAAGGTAAACGCGACTTTGTTTTATACCATGTAAGGATGTAGTAAAAGTATACGTATAAATGGACCCGTAAAAGCTTGTTTAGGCAAAATTATCATCGTATTAACGAATTAATCTAGCTTCCAATGGTAATCCCGAACGAGTGCTTCTACTTACCCTTAAAAGTAAAACATAAGCTAAAAAAAAGTCCAATTATATTGGGTCCCCACCTATGAAATTGGCGTTTTTTTCTCACAAATAAAGAACCTTGTCACTTCTATTATTTAAAATATTCTACCAATAGTAAAAAAACCTCAGTACATATAATTTTCTAAACATAAAAAATACCTTAAAAATTACTCCTTTTTAGGGTTCCGTAGTCAACTAGGAACCCTTATAGTTTCGCCATGTCTGTCTGTCCGTCTGTCCGTCCTCGCTTAATCTCTCTGACCGTTAGCACTAGAAAGCTGAAATTTGGTACCAATATGTATATCAATCACGTCGACAAAGTGGTAAAACAAAAATTGGAAAAAAATGTTTTATTAGGGTAGCCCCCCTATATGTAAAGTGGGAAGTGATTTTTTTTTTAATTTCAACCCTAACGTGTGATATATTGTTGAAAAGGTATTTAAAAATGAATAGGGGTTTACTAAAATCATTTTTTGATAATGTCAATAATTTCGGAAATAATCGCTCCAAAAGTAAAAAACAATGTGTCCCCCCCCCTCTAACTTTTGAACCATAAGTTTATAAAATATGAAAAAATTCTGAAAAGTAGAACTTTATAAGGACTTTCTAGGAAAATCATTTTGAACTTGATGGAAACAACAGTTTTTGTACAAAAAAGACAAAAAGTTGTACAAAATAATTGTAGGAGCGCGGAGCGCTGCTGGAGCGCGAAAATAATGGATACCCACTTTTAAACTCATAAGTGGGAACACTTATATTGTGACGGACGGGAAACTACGGAACCCTACACTGAGCGTGGCCCGACACGCTCTTGGCCGGTTTTTTTTGTTAGTAGAAATGACCACTATGTATTTGTTTTAACTTAGCCAAAACTTATTTCGCCTCTTCGCATTAAAAGTGTACAATCTCAAAAAAAAAACGAAATTGAGTTAAGTATACAAAATTGTTTAGTATCACAAATAATTTTCTCAAATGAAAAAAGAACGTAGTCCGACAAATCCCCGCTAAATGGCGCATTGATTAGTTTTAAATTATTGGTGAAAGTTCATTAGTCTTTAAACCTTTAAAACGTCCTCCTGTAAAATTAGCAAATTCTGAGATTATACACTTTTAATGCGAGAAGACGATTTTTGTCGCTTAATCTAAGTGGCATACGTTATCTTAGTTTTTAAACATTACTGCATAAAAGTTTTAAAACATTAGTGTTCATGGTTGTTAAATAAATTAAGAAAATGTTAGTATGAAAAATGCAACTTCTTTAAAATTCTCCATACAAAACCCTGATTTCATAGGTGGGGACTTAATATCAACAATTAAGCCGCTATCTTACTAGTTTGACCGAAACCGTTGTACCGCTCCTCAGGGTGCGCGGCGAGGCAGGGGGCAGTGCACTGTGCAGGCCACTCCGCGCTGTCAGTCCGCCATCGCCTCGCCGCGGTACAATGCGTGCCACGAAAGATGAGACTTGACCCCGCCTCCCCCGCACTTTCCGTCGCCCCTATGACGTCCGGTCCCGTCCCGCACTCAGACCTCATACCGCTAAAGATACCTAAAATCGTGTACTGCGCATGTCAAACCACGTGGTGTGTCAAGTCTCATCTTTCGTGGCACGCATTGTACAGCCACAGATATAGATACACCTAGATAACGCAATAGCAACTACTTCGCGTGCCAAAAATCGCACAAGCTTACGTACAAAAATCGTAAGCCGCCACTTTCGCGCCCAGTCCCTATGTCCTGCTGGCTGGGTAAGCGAGAGCGCAAGCTGGTGACGTCATAGTAGGTAGTCAAAAATGGCACGCTTGGTTTTCATGTAAATCGTGATACTTGCGTTATCTAGGTCTATCTAAATATCTGTGTGTACAGCGGTTTCGGTCAAACTAGGTGAAAAATTATTATATGTCGCATTTGTATATATAAACAATTGTATGCTATCATAATGTATAATTGTGGATGAGCAATTTGTGATTTTATCGATAAGTTGTTATTTTTTGTAAACGAAATAAAACCCGTTTATTATTTTATGTACTAGATCTTTTGATTTATGTTAAACGTTCGTCCTGCTTGCATCCTGATAACAGTATTTTTATGTCACCAAGCGACGCGCGCTTTACTTGTGGTTAACAAGTGTACAAACACGCTGTGAATGTGTGCGTAAGCGTAGTAGCTCTAGGTAACATCCGAGACAATGGCGAAGTCCAAAGTGTGTGTGTGTGTTTTGTGCTGACGCTACTTGTCTACGCACACATTCTCAGCTTGTAAAGCAAAGCGCACGTCGCTTCGTGAGATAAAAATACTGTTACTAGGTAGGTAGTACATGTAGCCATAAAGCGTGTCCCAAAATTAACGCAAGATTTGAATTAAATAGGAAACAGTTTTTAGACTTTTGATTGTTATTTTTTTTATTGAATCATAAAGTACATAGGATAGGATTTTTTATGGAATAACACATTGGGCAAATGGCCCCCACGGCTTTGCATGCACATACGCACTCGTTTTGTCGAAATTTTCCATGACCATTTTGCATAAATGTGGCTGAATTTCGTTGATGCAGCGTTAAATCTCCTCCTTTAATGCACGGGTGGTTGTGGGCTTGTTGGCATAGACCTGTGATTTCAAATAACCTCATAAAAAGAAATCTAATGGTGTTAAATCACGATCTAGGGGGCCAATTCTGATCACCGAAACGAGAGAATACAATATGACCTGGAAATGTCTCATGCAGTAATTGAATTGTTTCACGGGCTGTATGGCATGTGGCACCGTCTTGTTGAAACCACATATTGGCCACATCAATATCATCCAATTTCGGGAGAAAGAACTGTGTTATAATGTCGCGATATCGAGCACCAGTAACAGTCGAACTGCGGCCGCCAAGCTTTCATTATTTTTTAAATATTATTCAATAATGAAGACACGTTCTATCGTGTAACGCTCCATTTTTACTAACCCTAAACCGTCAGCTGTCGAATTGTTTTTTTTTAGGGTTGCCAACACTTTACTGCACAAATGGCAACGAATTAAAATCTTGCGTTAATTTTGGGACACCCTTTACAAAGTCATTCCCTGGACTAGCTATGTGTATAGCATAGGGCAGGGCATAGTCTAAGGGAAATAATTGGCATAGTCCACGCGGAACTAGTTGGCCGCGCCTTAGGTATGTGAGCGATGGGACGGAGGGGCGGGGCGCTTTTTCATGACTTGGTACGTGCGTTGCGAACAATAGGCAACCCCGCCGCCCTCACCCCCGTCCCCACCCAAGGCGCGGCCAACTAGTTCAGCGCGGACTATAATAGTACCAAATAATATTTTCCTTTCCATTTTCAATTCGAGACGCCACAATTTAGAAGCACATTTGTACGGGTTGTGAAATCCAACAATTTTTGGCAAAGGTTATGGTCAATTAAGTTACACGTTAGTCCGTTGACCAATATCCCGGAGGGTGACCACCATGTTTAGCACCTTCGCTACGCTCGGGCGCTAATTTCACACCGTGCAATAATCGACTACTTAAGTCACACGTATCGTAATGTACAGCCAGCACATCAAGCTACTACAATCCGTCAAATTTCTTTCAATAGATTTTCCACTTTATCGCTAAAGCATAAGGTTCAATGTTAATTGGGAAAATATGACAGTTTCGGGTAGCTTGATATGCTTGGCGTCTGTACTATTCCGATAATGAAAGACTTCGTAGTTCGTACGTCTTCGGATCTCGACGTTTGGAACTCGGTCTATAAACCTTATGCCAAGCATAGAACACTCCTTGGCTGTCTTGGAACTTTTATCCCACAGCCTTCTGGGTAAGCGTCCATCCTCAGCCCTCAGGCGGGACTTCAGACATTGTGGAATTTTGGTTGATTTTAGTATGTCGTCCAAATAACACCTACATTTGTGTGAAATTGATAGTCGACGAAGTAAAAACACAAGATCTACTTAAAACATTTTATTTCAACTATTACATAGTTCTATTTGGTGCGAGTTACAACAACAATATTATATTCTCAAACATCAACATTAAGCGTTTACTTAGTAACAACTTGTGTAAAAATATTGTGCTTATACATAAGTTTTATAGTTAAAACGATAGGAGAAATAGTAATAAAAATACGAAGCTATTATTTATAAAAAAATAAGTACACCTGTAGCCTTATTTTAAAACACTTTTGGAACGAAGTTCCTGAAGGCCCTTCATAAGTTAGCTCTCATTTGCCAAGTCAGCGAAAGGAAATGCGTTCTGGCCGGGAATCCCACGATTTTTAGGGAGTATCTAATAAAACAATATTCTCTAAAGAGTCCTGTTATTCAAGATCCTTCAGCAAATATTAATTAAATAACGAAAAATAATACTGGCTTAAGAATGTTAACTTGATTAATAAACACGACATTCATTAAACTATGAAAAATTACTCAATAACAGTGCTACATGCATTTAAGAAGATAGATTTTTTAATATTTTAACATTATAACGATATTTTCCTTCATTCATATACATCTTACACCTTGTATTTAGTTATAGACGTCTATTTACAGAAAAAAAGGCAAACAAAATGCAACGATGATTTTGTACGATTTAGGTGCGATACCAAAGTGAGTGAAATTTCCTTAAATAAATGTGATTGAATCTTTTCAATAAATATTATTAAAAAATATATAATGGAAAGTATTAACTTGCTTATCTATGAGTTCTATGACTGAAAACTTGGAGTGTAATAATATGATTGATTTCGCTAAAATTTGTATAGAATCAAGTTCGTCTAACTGAACAGACGGCTGTACTGCTGGGGAGTTTGTTGAGCCACTTCTTCTCAGCTAAATAAAGCACTAAGGAAATGGTGAAGGGCGGGCTTTTGGGGGGAGTGTCTTATGTAATTTTGACGTTCAAAAAGTGCTTTTCAGCCTAGTTTGAATAAAGGCTCATACACACAGGCGCGACGCGACACGCGACACGAAGGCACCGCAAGTCGCGCAACGAGCGGTGCCTTTGTGTCGCGCGCGATTCGCGTCGCTCGTCGCGCCTGTTTGCAGGAGCCTTAAATGACTTTTGATTTGAAAAACCTGTTTTAATCTATGGTAGTCTACCTACACAACATGGCTGTTAAATGCGTTAATTACCTATCTATCACTGATTCTAAAACCACAAGAAATCTAAAGGAGATGACTCGTTCAAGCACAGACAATATTTTGCGTGTTCGTAAGCTCCGACTCCTAAATGCAATCAACACTTGGCCATACACAAATAGACTCTTCAACATGCCTATATCCTGATCACAGCATACCTGACTAAAAAGGCGATCGCGGCGAAACTTATAGCCGTAAGACCATTTAATTGGTTGGCGTTATTGCAGAAGTTTAGGTCGCATTTCTTCGCGAGCTCTCCGAAGCGGTTCTTGACTAGTGTCCAGTCGCAGAGTCCTACCCTGCAACCCGGTAAGTTCATCGGATGTTCGTTCTCTAGGAACAGGACTTGGTACTCTTCGTTTACTTGGAAGTTGCCGTTTTGGGTGCATCTGAAATAAATGAAAGGCTTGGAATGAGTAGGTTATTGTATTGAGACTACCCTAGTCTTGAGTAGTTTTGGTCTCGAATGGAGCGTTTAGTAGGGTATGCTTATAGACACTAAAATAAACTGGGTAAAAGTTATATTGCACGACCACCGCGCCACCGTGACAGCAATTGCGTAACAGAATCACAATCAGAATGATTCTGAAGAAAATTTTCAATCCATTTCTTCATTATATGTTCGAAAAAATTGCTCAACAACGTAAATAACGCAATCAATGGTGTGAGCTATCAAAATGAAAGCAATATTGCATGTTACGCAATTACCCTGCTGGGGATCGAACCCAGTATTCCACACTCAGAAGTTGCGCATGCGACATGGTGCGGCGAAATGTGGATAGAGGAATAAAGCCGTCACTGTATGTAAATAAACCAAAGGAGATAGGAAGGTTGAACGCGACGATAGGTCGTGGTGGAGCAAAACGAAAATATAGTGGACTGTATAACAAGTATTTAATGATATTAATAAAAGAAATAAAATAACAACGGTCGGTTCAATATGAATAGGAAAATGATATTAAGACGCGTGAGCGCATCCGGCTCGAAGGACCAATGAACGCGACGATAGGTCGTGGTGGAGCAAAACGAAAATATAGTGGAATGTATAACAAGTATTTAATGATATTAATAAAAGAAATAAAATAACAACGGTCGGTTCAATATGAATAGGAAAATGATATTAAGACGCGTAAGCGCAGCCGTGCACGAAGGAGAGCAACAGCTGACTCACGCGTCTTAATATCATTTTCCTATTCATATTGAACCGACCGTTGTTATTTTATTTCTTTTAATCTTAACTACTTAATCATTAAATACTTGATACAGTCCACTATATTTTCGTTTTGCTCCACCACGACCTATCGTCGCGTACAAAGGTATACAATGAAAGCCATATTGCATGTTACGCAATTACCCTGCTGGGGATCGAACCCAGGATTCCACAATCAGAAGTTGTGCATGCGACATGGTGCGGCGAAATGTGGATAGAGGAATAAAGTCGTGACTGTATGTAAATAAACAAAAGGAGATAGGAAGGTACAATGCGCGCCATGAAAGATGAGACTTGACCCCGCCTCCCCCGCTCTTTCCGCCGCCCCTATGACGTCCGGTCCCGTCCCGCACTCAGACCTCATACCGCTAAAGATACCTAAAATCGTGTACTGCGCATGTCAAACCACGTGGTGTGTCAAGTCTCATCTTTCGTGGCACGCATTGTAAAGGTATACTCCCTACATTGTGGTAAACATGGCATTACGCACGTATCTAGGCAATGCAGTAGGCATTACAGTCATAGTAAGAACAAGAACACGCTTAGAAATCCTATTGCTTCTCACAGAGTTATTTCAAGGAATGACAGTTAGTGGAATAATTATAATAATATTATTGTTTGCTCACTGGCTATTTGGCACAGTTTAACATCATAAACTTTCCTGAACGTAGTTCAAGGATGACGGTAGAGTTACATTGGATATATTATTGTGGCGAAATACTTTGTTTCCTTTGATTTTAGTTCAAAATAGTGTTATCATTATGTTTCTATGTTTAAATTATTATTTAAAGCTTTTTCTGGTAAACAATGCAATCATTATCGTCATTAAGCTAAAAAGCTGGACGTAGACTTCCAGCTGCCATCAGATGCTCTCGACCTTTACCAGGGTCCTAGATCCACTGGTTCATAATTTGTGATAGTCGTCCCCAGAGTGAGGCGGGCGGAGCCTTGATGAGCTCCCATGGGTCTACTTAATAAAAATCTTAAATTCATTTATTCGGTCACTGACAGACAACGCACATCCAGCAGTCGATTCTGTAACTATCTCACCGTGAACACTTAGGTGAAGTGCGCGTGGAGTGAGCTGTCAATAGTGTCAATTCCTAGCAAAAACAAACTCACTTCACCTAAGTTTTCACGGTGAAATTTATACAGAATCGACCGGCTGAACCGCTGAGTCTAGTCTAGCGACATGAAATTTTGCATAACAAGAGGGTGGGGTCGGCTTCCAGTCTCATGGGGTTGAATAGTGTGAAACTTTATCGTTAGGTAATAATTATTTATGTATTTGTATAGTAAGTTAGTCATAAGTATAGAAAGTTGAGGTGAAAGTTCGTATGGAAGTTCATCATTTTATTTGGAAGTTTATCATGGGTGGTTGTATGGCCCACTCACTGTCACAAAGAGGCCTGTGTCCCAATTGTGGGAACGTCATAGGCTGAATAATACTTACTTGTACAACACAGCAGCAAGGTTAGCATTGAAAGGCGTCATGGTGGAGCTGGTCCACCTGCGAGACTGCACTATAGCAGAGTGGTAGTTGTCTCCGGTGAGGGGGGCGGAGTCCTGATGAGCTCCCATCGCCGTGAGGGTCATGAGGATCATGGCGGCTTCCGTGAAGTGGATCATGGCGCGGGGCTGTTGGGGCTGCACATCTGGGAATGAAACGAGGTTTTAAACGTAGTAACAATTATTATACGTCTACAAAAAGCTAGGAAGAAACTCGTCTTTGTAAAGTGTGGGTAATTATTAATCCTACTAATATTATAAACGCGAAAGTTTGTGAGGATGGATGGATGGATGGATGTTTGTTACCCTTTACGCAAAAACTACTGAGCGGATTTTGATGAAACTTTACAGTATTACAGCTTAGGTATAGATGAGAATAACACAGGATACTTTTTATCCCGATGTAAGATGTTCCCACGGGATCGACACTAATGCGGGTGAAACCGCGGGGCGCCGCTAGTGTTAAAGTAAATTGACTATCAACTTAAATTGTCCGTGTATTCAAATCACAACTGTCATTTTTTGGCAGTTGTAAGAAATGGCTATAAAACGGTGAATTGACAATGACTAATTTCCGTGATTGTACCCGCACTACCCACAGATGTCATACTCATTCTCATCTACCATCCGTGGCCATGGCATGGCTATTCAACTAAATAGCACTTTCCCTAGCAACGATGTTTCGATTAAGGTACATGGACGGTGATCGCGAGAACTCTGAAGTTTTTGAGTTACATCCTGGGGGCCTAAAAAGGCCACTTTGGCGAATCATAAAAGGATAACGTTATGAATCAAAATATGGCGAAGACAGTCCGTGTTTTTCTTTTTTTCGCTGCACTACGTAGGTATAATCAAAGAGATAGGGATTGGATTTGGATTGTACTGATTAGTATTTTAGCACAGACAAAAAAAAATAACTGAAAAATCCTTCATCAATGGGATTTGATTCGATTAACTTACAGTTAACTGTTCAGTGTCCATTATGGTTCATAATGTTATCCTTTTATGATTCGCCAGTGGCCTTTTTAGGCCCCCTGTTTTTTTCTGTTCTGTGGTTACATCACTATCATTGTATAACAGCGGGTATTTTAATATATTTCGAACTACCCGCGTTTCCCTTAGTGACATTTTTGAAAAACCCTATCTTTGGTAACTGAAGGACGTAGGTAAATATTTCTATAAATCGATTAGGCGGATTACACACTACGATGCTCCAAGTGACGGAACGCAGATAACTCGCCCCCGCGTGTTATTTTTATATATAAAGGGGCTTACAGGACCTAAACGCAAAAAACGCAAGTGTTTTAGTATGCTGCTTGTATAATCTGACAAAAAATCAAAATGGTGAAAGAAAGTTTTTAGAGGTATCTTCATGATTTTTTCTATCGTATCAAATTAACTGTGTTATGTTTTCAACACACTATCTACCTAGCACATATCTTGAAAAATATCACATATTTTTCTGATTTTGTTTACAGCTGGTCGATTCTGTAAAAACATCACCGTGATAACTTAGGTGAAGTGAGCTTAAAGTGAGCTGTCATTCCACCTGTAGTGCGATTCTGTAACCATCTCACCGTGAAAACTTAGGTGAAGTGAGCGTGGAGTGAGCTGTCAATAGTGTAAATTCCTAGCATAAACAAACTCACTTCACCTAAGTTTTCACGGTGAGATTTTTACAGAATCGACCGGCTGATGCTAGGGATTGACACTATTGACAGCTCACTCCACGCTCACTTCACCTAAGTTTTCACGGTGAGATTTTTACAGAATAGCACTGCTGTAGTCGATCATATACTTTTAGTAATTCTATATTTTGCGTTTTTTGTGTTTAGGTCCTGTAAAGCACCTTAATGCGCTTCCACGTAGGGAATTAGGCCCCGTTTCCCGCACCCCGTCGCGTGGAGCGTTGTAGTGTGATCCACGTAATCGATTTATAAATAAAAATAGCTACGTCCTTCAGTAGGAAGAAGAAAAAGAATTAAACATTTATAAACTTTGTTTTTGTCATGCCAAATTACACCTCGTATAAAATGCGAGCATAACGAATGCTCTACTTGAACAAAATTACAATAACACCCTGACTCATAGTGTTCAATGTTCTCGTAATATATAAATGGCAAATAAATTTATTAACGAAATGACTCATATACTTGAAATGAAATGAAAATATGTTTTATTTCTGTAAGTAGATCATATTATAAGACTTTTAGGCCATTTTTTGGTCAATATTTTGAAACTAGATGGCGCCGGCATTTACTGACTGATCCCTGAGGGTAATTACATGCCAAAGCTGCCTCACTGCGATGCATGGCATGTGTATGCGTGCCTATTAGCATGCATTTGTTTTACATGGAGGTGACTTCGAGGTAGCGAGCTAAACCGCGACGACGCGCGTGAGCCATGGTCCAGAGCGAGAGGGAGTGGGAGGCAGTCATACTAGTGAAGGAGGTGGCGGGATGACTGAGGGAAAGAGCCTCCCGTCCCAGCCGCCGCGGGAGACGCTCCGGGCGTCGGGAGCCGCGCGACGACTCCCGGCCACCGTAGGCGCGGGCCTGCGGGCGGAGAGTAATGGGTAGCTCACCGTCCGATCAGGACCAGGCCCGTGCCGGACAAGCGTACGTGTTCCACGCCGTGCCTCAAAGAGATGTCAGCATCAAGCGAAGGGGCCCGTTAGGGCCGAAGCCTGCCGGGTCAGCGGGATTGTCCGAAAGGGTTACCGCTGGCCCGGAACATAAAGGGCTAAGGAAGGAACACTGGTGGGTTTTAGTCAGTAAGAGGCTGACACTGCCTTCCGCACCACCCAGAGCGGGAGGGGTCATTTGATGATATCCCAGCTTCAAAAAAAAAAAAACCGCGACCGCGTGGTATCTTTGGCATGTAATTACCCTAAGAAGAAATGCCGAAAAAAATCAGGTGTCATGGATCCAAACAATATTATTATTAGGAATTTATGTGAAGAAATAGGCGTTGCAGCTTGGAGTTGACCCGTCCCAACAGACGGCGTGCGAGCAGTAATCGCGTATATTATGTAGTACTAGCTTCTGCCCGCGACTTCGTCCGCGTGAAATTTCACCCTACTCTCACCCTCTTAGGGGTGGAATTTTGAAAAACCCTTTCTTAGTTTCTTAACCTGCTCTTCACACAGAACACACCCTCCAAATTTCACTTGTCTTTAGGACCAGCGGTTTAGGCTGTGCGTTGATATATCAGTCAGTCAGAACTTTGAATTTTATTTATATAGATTTTTATCTAAAGCGACGCGCGCTTTACTTGTGGATACCAAGTGTACAAACACGCTGTGAACGTGTGTGTAAGCACAGGAGCTCTCGGTATTATATCGTTCGAGATAATGGCGAAGTCGGAAGTGTGTGTGTATATGCGTGTGTGTCAGGGTGTATGTGCCTGTGTCTCTTATGTGCTGACGCTACTTCACGCACACATTCACAACATGTGTTTTTTTACACTTGCTTACCACATGTAAGGCGCGCGTCGCTTCGTGAGATAAAAATACAGTAGCTGAACGCTATTTCATGGAAAACATTTTAATTTTCTTATGTCAACAATTATTTTGTATGCGGTCATTTAGTTGAGGTTAATTAGGATGCAGGATGTTGTTCAAGGCTAATTCATTTATTTCATAATTAATTTGATGGATCTCTGGGTAGCTATGTGGATAATTGAATGTTTAATTAGTGGATCCACAGGTCTTAGCGCCATATTGTAGTTGTACTGTAGTCTGTATTTTTTTTAGGGTCCATATTGGCTCACCTAAAGTTCTTTACCCGAAATTGTTCTTCCTAATGATTTGTAATCCGAATGATCACTCTTCCTAAAATTTTTCATCCTAAAGTTTTTCAAAAGCCCCCATTTTGTCTACACCATAAACACATCTGTTAAAAAATTGGTTTTTAAAATTAGCATAGACTTACCTTTTCCAACAAATTTCTCGAAGAAGGTCATCACGTCCTTGACAAGGGTGCAGCCGATGTCTTTGTTGAGTGCAGTTCCGTAGCCGTACTTGTAGTACGTGGACAAGTCTTCAGCGTACTCCAGCCGCTTTAAATCCTCGCGAGTGAAGGCCTGGGAAGCAAGTTGTTTGAGTAATTATTTGGTCAGTATGATCTAAGCTAAGGTATATAGGGTCAGCCAAATCTTGAGTACCACTATACGAATTCTGAACAAATAAGACAATAAGGCGTCGCAAAAGGCATCTCCTTCATAAAGTTATTTTTAGCCTTGTTTAAAACTTTCAAGCTGAGCCTTATCAAAATAGGTGAGCAAGAAAAGATTTGCGAAGCCTTTGATGTCACCCAAATCTTTCGTGAGTTACCGCGAAGCAAAGCTCGACGAAGGGCGGACTGTTGACACCCAGGGATTGGGCTGCTGTTGATCGTGATTGAACCAAGATACTAGACTTGGGGAACCCGACAGGGCTAGTTCCCGTATTTACATCGATTGCCAATTGCTAACCACTGTTGTGACAGACAGTCAGAAACACTACAATTTCAGGACAGTTTCTTGCTAGAAACACATTAACACACTCATTATCTGCCTAGCCTTTTCCCAACATTTTTGGGGTCGGCTTGCAGTCTAACTAAATGCAGCTGAATACCAGTATTTTACAAGGAGCGACTGCCTATCTGTTCTCCACAACCTAGTTACTGGGTAATACGATACCCCTTGGTAAGACTGGTTGTCAGCCTTTCGGGCTTCTGAAGACCCGTAACGACTGTCAAAGTTCCACGAATGACAGCCGGGAGCAACGACTTTACGTGTTTTCCGAGGCATGGCGGGGTCTTGGTATGTACAGATGGTCACCCAACCACGGACCAACCTGATCGATTGAGCTGTGCGGCTGTTATTCTATAAAAAAGCACGAGAATGCTGTAAATACTCACCGAGCACCAAGGTGATATCTTCACGACGTCCCAAGCCTTGTTGTATCGGCAGATCTGATAGATGCGGAGAATGATCTCTTTCTGCATGTCATAGTTGAAGCCCAGACGGAGGGATATGTTGCTCATCATCTGGTCAAGGAAGATTATGGTGTTGAGCATTTTAACATGAAAAATATGACTGGGGTTTGGGAATATGGTTTTCTGTGAGTTTTAGAATTGGGTAAAATTCGTTGGATGACGATTCGTTTTTTGGAGAATCTTTATTTAAGCAAATAATAAAATAGTAACGAAGTTGCTACGAGGAGTACGAGGTGACGAGTCTGATGCTGAAAATAAATTATTTCTCCGTTTGTCTATTCGTCTGGATGTTCCGAATTGGCGCAAAAATGGCGGAACGGATTTGGCACACAGATAGTTTATAACCTGGATAGATAGATAGATACGGAACATAGTAGGTAGGTACGCTCTCGTGGGATATTTTCTGACAATGATGAGTAGGTACAGGCCAGTACATCAAGCTACCCGAAACTGTCAAATTTTCCTATTCAACTTTGAACATTCAAAAAAATAATGCTATTTAATATCTTACTCAGACCCAATTAGCGCACATCGAAAATTAACACAAAAAATATTTATGTTTCCGCGAAATGTTAGTAGATACCTACCGACTTAATTAAATTTAATGTACGGCCAAGGTCATCACGGTCATGTTAAAACCTACGCTCTCATTTGTATTAATTAGTTCTGGACTAAGGTCTTAGTAATTAGCACAGAGGAGAGAAGGTACCAATCTATTGTAATATTGTTTACGTAAAATTTTGGGCACAGGGCCACAGGTTTTTTAGGAACCAACCGTTGCCAGTAGGTACTGTAGAGATTTAGCGGGATCGGAAGAGGCCTGAACCTGCTCGGAGAAGGAGGCGTCGGGGTGGCAACTTTGGCACCATTAGGCACCAACACGGTTGCCACCCCGATGCCTCCTTTGGCTTTCGCTTACCAAACAAGGTAGGTGGACCTTTGGGGTCACGGGTGCACAGAGTGGGGTCTGTGTCCGCCCACCAAGTGACCCCAGGGAAGACGGTGGTACAATGGTCACGTGCTGCCGTGTATAGCGAAGCTTAGGGGAGGCCCCTTTATGGTCTTCCCAGGGATGTGCCTTACATGCGTTGCACGGGGGGGAGGGGGGTTCCGGAATTGGTCTTTTAAGAGGAACTGGGACCACCCCTATGTGCTGATGGTGATCACCGGGGTGGTTTTAGTAAGGTAAAAATCCCACACTCCCACACTCCCCGACCGGGTCTCCGGAGGTCGGGTGCCTTTTGAAGGTTTCCCCCCGACAAAAAAAAAGGTACTGTAGAGATTATGGCCTATTTGGTGCTTACATGTAACCTCCGCGAGTCCGTTAAAATTGATTGCCAAGACGTAAGAGACAAAAATTAATATAAAACTATTAAACTCACCTCTTTGTATTCTCTCTTGGACTCGAAGATGTTCAGTTGTGACATCGTGTCGTTGTTATCTCCGACAGCCTTTGTCCACGCCGGGCAGAACTTAAACGGCTATAAGAGACAAAAATGCTATAATAAGTCAAGCATAAAACAAAACTTTTTAACGGACTTCATTTGTATCAAGATTAGTTAGGTACAGTACCCGGCGATAAATATTGCACATCGACCTATGGAAAGAGACAATCGGCTAATTTCGGCTTCGTAGAGCGTTATCTCTGTCGCACGAAATACAAACAGTCCGGTATCTATTAGGAGCTGTTAAAACAATTATGATTTGCTTCTTTTGATAATTATTTTTATTCTTTGTATAAAATACGAAAAAAGGTAAAGGTCGATGTGCAATATTTATCGCCGGGTACTGTAATGACACAGGTCATATTATTATATTTTACATTTCTATGGGTAATGATCATGTAATTTGTAGAATTCAAACAAATCTAGAATACATACACCACATTATTAAATCATCATCATCTGCTTAGCATTTTCCAAGCTACGTTGGGGTTGGCTTCCAGTCTAACCGGATGCAGCTGAATACCAGTATTTTACATGGAGCGACTGCCTATCTGACCTCCACAACCCAGTTACTGGGTAATACGATACCCCTTGGTAAGACTGGTTGTCAGACTTTCGGGCTTCTGACTACCCGTAACGACTGTCAAATATCCACGAATGACAGCCGGGACCAACGTGCTTTCCGAGGCACGGAGGGGTCATACGGTATGTAAAGATGGTCACCCATCCACAGACCAACCGCGGCACGCGTAGCTTAACTTGATCGATCGACCTGTGCGGCTGTTATTATTTAGCCACGGGTCTAGAATTATTATTAATAAAAATATATTATTACATAAAGGTAAGGTGCTAAAATAACTGTGGTGCTAGTGGGATTGCACTTACCCTAAGCAATTTTTCGTCATTTTCCTTGGGTATGTCCACAGCATCTGCTTGGTCTCCGAACAATCCTTCCGTGAACGCCTTGAAAGTGTTGCTCGATCGCTGATCGTTCACGAACTTGAACTGTGGATAAAAAAAGCTAATGTAGATTCGGCAAAATGGGCACTATGTGTGTAGTGTGTCCAAAGCAGAAAACCGGCCAAGTGCGAGCCAGATTCGCACACGAATGGTTCCGTACCACAATGCATAAAACGTCGAAAAAAAAAAACGTTTCTTATAAACCCTTATAAAAACTTTCAGTCTTTCAAATTACTTCTGTTTAAAACTATAAAGCTTGAACGAAGGGTGCGTGACGTGACGAATATTTAAATCAGGCGAAATACCAAAATGGCAAATATAGCGAGGGATTAAAAGTTACAACCAAAACACCATAAATAGCACAAGTTCACGAAACAAAATTATGTAAAATCACATAAAACATGAAACGAGTGCACTGACGTCAGCGCCGCGCGCCGCCCAGTAAACAGTCGAAGTGAGTCATGCCGTAGAACACGTAATGTCACTGAAAACGTAATGATCCTCCTTGGAACGAATGGGTCATGGTAGGAGAGCAGTGTAGTTGTTAGATATCTAGGACAAACTATGAAAGAATAATGTCTGGATGACTAGGTTAAATGATACGTGGATTTCAATTGTATTGTAAAATCTCAGAGAAGTCGAGACTTAATGGAGGAAGTGAATTTGAAGTAGGAGAGAAAATATCTACAATCTACATAATGATCTAAACAATTCATCATTATCGTCATCATTTCAGACGAAAGACGTCCACTGCTGGACATAGGACTCCCCCAAGCACCTCCACTTCGACCGGTTCTGTGCTTCTCGCATCCTACGAGTTCCTGCGGCCTTCACAAGGTCGTCGGACCACCTTGTGGGAGTCCTTCCAACGCTACGCAAACTAAACAAATACTCTGCTTTAAATCATTTGTCCCTGACTCTGTTTTGTCACTGCAATAAATTAAAGAGTAGTGAAGTTAATTAGCCCGCATGTTGCGGTTAAAAACACAGTCGAGGTATCAACACTGTCAAAGCATTAATCTTATTTCGAAACGTATTTATTTTTCCAATTTTGGGTTATATCTTTTGAAAATATGTACACCCGAGAAGCGAGAAGTCAGTTTTAAAAATCTTGAACTGGGCTGAGTATACAGTGTGTTAGGTTAAACGAGGGACATATTTTAAGGGAGTGTAGTACTCATGAAAATGAACAACTTTTAATATGGGCCTGACTCAAAAATATGAAAAAAAAAAACAGCTGTTCCCCACATTTTGTCCAGTTATGCGGACAGAAATGTATAGAGCGGCTGGTTTTTTTTTCTCGATTTCAATGTTGGTTTCTTAGTAAAAGTTCTTCATTTTTATGAGTACTACACTCCCTTAAAGTATGTCCCTCGTTTAACCTAACACACTGTAGATTGAGATGTAACTAGATCACTGAAAAACAATATTGAACACACCCACAAAAAAAAAGCATGTAAAGCTCACATACTCGTAACGCTTTCACGATCTAATTAGAGCCAAGCCCCTAACTCTGCAAGGCCTAACTCTGCGGTACAAACTTTACATCTTGATTGAAATGTACGGCTTGCTATGTGTTTTGTTGTTTTTGCTCGTCTTGCCACTACCGTGCCCCCAGATTTCCGAAACTGACGAAATCGCAAATTCATCAAGGCAAAAACTGAACCAAATACGATATTAAGATGTTAATGGCATACTTAGAGCTGGCAATTTATCTGATCAACATAGTACACACACATTAGAGATATTCGATAATGAAATTCCACTACAGCTGCTATAAGGAGCGAAGGATTGGTTGTATAGTCCAATTGCTTTTCCTCCACCAACTTATGAAAGTCAATTGCATTGCTGGCATTGTTTAGTTTTATCCGTAGGTGTGGAATGGGCCGTTACGCAAGTACTTTCTCGTACCCATTGAGTAATCTTTGCTCGTAGGTTTTATAAGCATTGGATATGCGGATCACGTTCTTAATAGCGTTAAGTTTTGGTTAATTTTTGTACCGAAACGGTAGTGTAAGTGTGGGTAAGATTGATAATAGGTTTTTGGACAGGATGTGAATGTCTATGAGTCAATTACCGAACAGATACAGGTTAACGGGATTCATTCATGATTTCAACAGAGGATGTCGGAAATAATCTTGATTTAATTCGTATCCAATATATGTTATACGTATAGGAAGTCTAAAGTTTAGTCATGTTCTTTCCGTTATTGCGATTTTTTTTTTATATACTGGACCATGCCTGAGAACCTTCCGGTTACGGAGATATTGTAGCCATTGTAGGTCAACCAAGCAGTAGAACACTGTGCATGTTGTAACAGCCCTGTTTACCACTGAACATCTTACATAATTAACCTATAATGTTCGCACTGATGGGACACAGGCATCCTCTCTGTGAGAGGGAATGGGCCGTAAACCACTACGCGGGCCCAGTGCGGTTTGGTAGATGTCACATGTCTTCGAATTTTTGGTTCTAGCACATGCCTGTTTCCACACAATGTTTTCCTTCACCGTTTTGGGAGCAGTGGTGATGATGTTATTTAAACAAATTAAAGTGCATGCCTGGGTTCGAACGAGCTACAAGTGCTAACAATACAACTAGTAAGTCGGGGCCGTTGCCACTGGGTCTCCACACTCACCACTGCTCTTTTAGAATCTTAAGGAATACTTAATCAGACAATAAGTGCAAGCTTTAAAACTACACTAAGCTATCCCCAAGACTGGCATACCCATAGTAGTCGATAGAGACAAGTGGAAGAGGACTTTTATTGGCAAATCTCTTCTGTTCTAGTCGCAAGAAATATAATAAAAGCAAGATCAAACTTACCAAATAGTTTTGTCGGTTGGCAGTGAGAAGTCCAGGGAACTTCTGCTTCCAAGTCTGTGCTAGCTGCTGCGTGGTCATGTACCCGTCGGCAGTGAGGTCTCCAGCGAAGGTTGCGTTGTGACGGTTGTTCCACTGCCATTGTTCTAAGAGGTTCAGGTCCGAAGAGCAGATGCGTTGCTGTGGAGAAATTTAGAGTTGAAAAGGATTGAATGTGACTTTACGAAATATTATGTCGAGAGAAAGAGTGGCCAAGTACTTAGCCCTGATTTCTGAAAGCCTTTGAATAATTTTTTATCAGTCAATCTGATGTCAGAGCCCTACCTAATCATGTAAAGTGGACTGAAGATAGAAAATCAATTCAGAAACTGGGTGAGTAAAGCAAAGTGACCCTGAATAGGAAGAATGATGAAACAATTTGGTAGAGTACCTATGTTTAGCTTACTTTAGCACGCCGTTTTTGAATGGACTCGTACGATCGTAAACCCAGAGTAATTTCGATAGCAACATTTTTAATATTTATTTTATTTCATACAATTTTAGATGATGCTTTGTGTATGTCAATGTCGTATACACAGCTGTACACCTGTAATGGTCTATAAACTGTTATAGGTATAAGTTCTGGTGTAAAATATATAAAGAAATATATTGTTCGCGTAGGTACCTAATAATTAAAATAATGTTCTATAGCAGACTCATCATCATCTGCCTAGCCTTTTCCCAACTATTTTTGGGGTCGACTTCTAGTCTAACCGGTTGCAGTTGAATACCAATTTTTTATTTTTATTCTTCAGCAAATTCGAATATACCATTCTACTATGGTGCTAATTATTATAAATTACGATCTGTATGAAGCATGGAATTATGGTAATGTTTGTTCCAGTAAATTTTGAGGTCCTGTTTTTCTGTAATCATTTTGCACTGACACGACGGACCTTATAAATTAAGATAAGAAATTGCAAATCGATGAAGCATTGTAGGTTAAATGCCTGCAACAATATGCTAATACATAGTTGGCACACCTCATGGAATTTTACCAAAATCGTACATAGAACGGAATATTTCCATAGCTTTGTCAAACTTCCAAGGTAAGTAAGGCGAGTAAACTATGTATTTGCACGTGTCTACGAAACCAAACATTCTGGACATACAACTTTGTCATTTCATACTTCCAGCTGTTTGCTTGATTTCTTCGTTATTAGAAAGTCGTTGTTGACACTATTTGCTGTGTTGATCAAAACGAATCCCTAAAGTAAGTTCTATTTGTTCGATCACTGTGTAACTTCAATATTGCATCAAAAAATTATAAATCATTCTGCTTCAATAAGGGCTACAAAATCGTAATTTTTTTTAAAATAGGCTGCTTTACCGGGATTTCCTTATTAAAGTAAGGCCTCCAGCCAGAGCTTAAAAATACTTAAAAACTAAGCGATTACACACTAAGGGCTCCCCCTGTGGGGTAGGTACGGACTTCGGCTTAGGGCGTCGCTGGGGACAAGGGACAGGCTGGATCGAACTCGCCAGTTTTCCCGGTTCTATTTGACTCACTATCCCCCTGTAATCTTCATGCTGATTTATGGAATTATTATTAGAATTTTACTTACATTAGTGTTCCTAAAGTTGCCATTCTTGTAGTTGGTAACAATATTGTTCTTGACGTCGCCAAGTTTCTGCAGGTTAGCGATTTCGTGAGCCTCAGGATTGTGGGATCCGTGTCGGTTCAGCAACCAGAAGGCTGTGGGCGTGCAACCTGGCAAGAGAGAAAACCATTATAAGAGCTACCTAATTTGATTCAGTATAGCTATTAGAAGAATTAATGCTGTCATTTCCGTCCTACTATTCTTAAAAGAATTAGGTTATAGGTACTATAGTACAATGGTACTAACGGCACGATAATGAAAAACTATCTAAATGGCGTTATTAAATTCATTCTTAATAATATTTTGACAGTGGTTTTATAGGTATGATGTTACCACTAATGTGCGTAAATCAGTTAGATTAGAGTGCAGAAGATTATCTCGTTGAGTCCGTTACAGTGGAAAAAAATGTTTGTTACCGGCCAAACCCGGTTTTAGGATGAACTAGTTTCGCCTAGGCCATAAACCAGTTCTCCTTACACGGGTAGCATGGTTGCGGTCGGTCGATAGGCAAACGTAGGATGCAAGAGCGAGCGAAGTGCACCCAGAGGTTAGGTTTGGGTGCCCTTCGCTCGCATGTTTAGTTTGCCGGTAAGCCGACGACGTAGCGACCAACAAGTAGGTTGCGGTGCCGCTTTGGCGACATCGCAACTGAGGTGGGCCGCGATGACGTATGGGAGGCATCGCGGCTGTGGGTTGGAGGCCGCGGCGCGAGAGGAGCGCCGGTATTGCTGTGCGCCGCTCTCCCTACCTTCCGTGGCCTTGACGGGGTCGCCACCGTCTGATGGCGGACGCGGTGGGGCCGCAGGGGAGGAGGAGTGTTGGTATGACGTTGGCCGCTCTCCCTATCCTCTGCGGCCGAAAATTGGCAGGCGGCAGAGCCAAAGACCTAACCCGTCGCAGAGGGACAAAGGGTGCCCAGACACGGGGTCGTCTGGCGCCAATGTGCTGGTTTGGTCCCTGGGGTGGTCACGGCGTGCTGTGTTCTGGTGCGCCGGTGATAGGGAGCACTCCCCAGAGGAGGGTCCGGTGACGGAGAGCCGCGGAGGGTTCACGGATGAATGCTAACGCGTGCCCGTGTTCCCACCGCAGAGGAGGACACCGTGGAGTTTTAGTGGGTTAGAGTCCCACATAACTGCACTATCTCCCCGTGGTAGTGCAGAATGCATGAGCATTTCTCCACGTTAAAAAAATGGTTAGGTTACTTTAAGCGGGGCTCCGTCAACATAGGATGCAAGAGCGAGCGAATGAGAACTGGTTTGGCCTAGGTGAAACTAATTCATCCTAAAATCGGGTTTGGCCGGTAACATATTTCACACTTTAACGGACTGTACCCGGTAATTTGCAGATTACCTAGCCCACTAACGTTAATAATAGAAAACTAAATTCGAATTAACATACCCATGAAAACATTAATTCGAATATATCGATTTCTTAAAATAATGAACACTAAGATAGTTTATGAGAATTATGAGATGAAATATCAGCATCCTCTGAAAGTTTCAATAAGCAATCATTTTCTGGTCAATAAATAAGTTTCACGTAATTTATTTTTATGGCATCGGCGCGTGATTAGATGGTTAGAGAGAAATTGTTCTCATTGGCACGTCGGTGTGTGGTCTCTGTTGTTTCTAGAGCTACACAAAGCGTCTTTGACATGAGTATGACATAGTTTTTTTTACCGTATTAGAGTTAATTCGCACATCAAGTAACTGCTGTGTCCACAGTTTCACTATTCTTCTTTACCATTTAAACTTAGTAACTTATGTTTTGGCCAAAGAATCAGCATCGACAACGTGGCAATGCTGCCAGCCATTTGGGCACTTTTCCTGTTGATCGAGATGCGGACGAATCTTTTGATGCCCTTTGATTCTTTCCCACTTTTTAGGGTTCCGTAGTCAACTAGGAACCCTTATAGTTTCGCCATGTCTGTCTGTCCGTCTGTCCGTCCTCGCTTAATCTCTGAAACCGTTAGCACTAGAAAGCTGAAATTTGGTACCAATATGTATATCAATCACGCCGACAAAGTGCTAAAATAAAAATTGGAAAAAAATGTTTTATTAGGGTAGCCCCCCTATATGTAAAGTGGGAAGTGATTTATTTTTTAATTTCAACCCTAACGTGTGATATATTGTTGGAAAGGTATTTAAAAATGAATAGGGGTTTACTAAAATCATTTTTTGATAATGTCAATAATTTCGGAAATAATCGCTCCAAAAGTAAAAAACAATGTGTCCCCCCCCCTCTAACTTTTGAACCGTAAGTTTAGAAAATATGAAAAAAATCTGAAAAGTAGAACTTTATAAGGACTTTCTAGGAAAATTATTTTGAACTTGATGGAAACAACAGTTTTTGTACAAAAAAGACAAAAAGTTGTACAAAATAATTTCTGGACTAAGTTTGTAGTATAATCGTATATGCAAGCATATTTTAAGATCTATGATCGACTACGATTTTTACGCGACCATAATGGATACCCACTTTTAAACTCATAAGTGGGAACACTTATTGTGACGGACGGGAAACTACGGAACCCTACACTGAGCGTGGCCCGACACGCTCTTGGCCGGTTTTTATATGACATATTTTTGATATCTACTAAATAATTAAATATATTCTGAAATAAGAATTAAAAAACTTAGTAAGTACCTAACTCAAAAGATTTTGTTTTGATAATTAGGTGTAAAATGTTTTGTTGTGTGTAAGCGTCGATCTTCAAAATCGATTGGGATACCGATCAAAAAACTTTTTGGTCCGATTTTCAATTCCTGGGTTATGCATCAGGTAGTAATGTCCAAGTGTTACGGCTAAGGGATTTAGTCCAAATATTATTGCAAACTGCAACTTTATCTCACACATTCACAATTATTTAACACCCATATTCTAAAAACAGCTCCCGGTTTTTACAAGTCTATTACATCAATACATCCGGTGTGTGTATTAACGTTTCGTCCATAAAACTAATTCAAAGACTCCGAAGACCGTAACTACATACACATTGCATCTTCCGCAACGTTCATCTCGTTCCCGGAACAACACGGTAATGTTCCATGGAACATCCCAGACATTAAAAATAAATTTTAGGCGCGTAGTAGGCACATGTTCCCATGGTGTTTTATTTATATTACTTGTCATCATATCTGCTGATGTGGCAGTAAATCAAAACATTGATGCTCTATTGTTTCTTATAGACAAGAGAGCATCTACCATTAACTACCATTCGGTATTTATTTTGTCTCCTGTTTTGTTATAATTATGAACTGTAGTGTCTATTTCCTTTACATATCTGACTTCAACATTACTCTTGTCTTGTCCTTTGTTTATCCTTGTCTTTACTAATATGAAGTAATGATGAGAGTTTGTGATGATGTTTTATTAGGTACCTATATGAAAGAATTTTGATAAAACCTGGCTCATAAAGGTAGCTCTGCCCCGGATTATTAATAATGGTTAGGATAGTTTTTAGCCATGTACATGAAACGTTCCCAAAGAATGCAAGGGAAACAGTGAGCAACAGCTAGTAAATGAAAACTTTCATTTAACTCTGGACCGGTCCTCTGACCTAACCAATTAGTAATTGCTCTGATTAAACTAAGAGAAGTCTGTAGCGAGATCTAATGACAAAGACCAAGATTAGATTCTTAGTGAATCATTTCAAGGATTCGTAGTACCGAATAGTACCGATTTCTAGGAACAAATCTGATCTTTAGTTTAATGCGATTGTCTTTCATCATCTGCTTAGCCTTTTTGACCGACTTCAAAAAGGAGGAGGTTCTCAATTCAACTGTATGTTTTTTTTGTATGTTTGTTACGCGATATCTCCGGAAATTGTAACCATCAAAACATAATTTATAAAAAAGCCAAGTCTCGCATCTCAGTTCTTCTACCGTAAAAAGTTGTGAGATCCATGTAATACCAAGTCGGTTAATTTATTCAAAGGGACCTTCTGTCTTACGTAATTAGCTAACCTAACACCATCTTATAATGACCATATCAATATTAAAAATCTTTTTATGTTTTAAATAAATAGATCGTGTGTCTTATTTGGAAGTCGCTTGTTTTTTTTCTTTTTTGTAAAAAAAGTTTTTCTCAATTATGTTCAGTTCACCCACATAATCATGTTGGGGTTGGCTTAAATAGATGCAGGTGAATACCAGTATTTTACATGAAGTGACGCTGACGCCTATTTAAACCTCCACAACCCATTTACTAGTTAATACGATACCTCTTGGCTCTTGGTAAGAATCGTTGTCAGATTTTCGGGCTTTTGACGGCCCGTAACGACTGTCAAAGATCCACGAATGACAGCCGGGACCAACGACTTAACATGATTTCCGGGACACGGACGGGTCTCAATATGTAAAGATGGTCACCCATCCGCGGGCTGACGTATTAAATTGTACGATCGACCCGTGCATAAAAACACGGTATAAAAGATGATGGTAAAAGTACAATTTAGAACAAAACATGTTTTGCCAATATAATAATAAGCATGCAAATTTTTCAGTATGTAACTGACATTAACATTTTTGCCAATGAAATCTTTATGTACCCGCGAGCCCCTCTAGTACCTATTTAATTTTCTTTCATATAATGTCTTTTATTGTTGCAGTATTATACGATTAAGTAGGCCTAACGATTAATGATGATTACAAGTTACCAACACATTGCATGCTTTTCTTATAAAATGCTCATAATTAGATACAATGGCAGGTCGACCTCATAACTTAAAGATTGATCGAGCTATTAGTAACCATTTGTCAATCTAACTAGCCCGCCCATTATGTAGATTGATATTTGCCACTATTAGATGATTGGGAGCATTCTTTAATTGTATAATTAAGTTATATCAAATCATTTGGAGAAATTGGGTATATATATACTATCCATTATATTAGCTGATAATTATAGTGATATGGTTTCAGTAACAGCCCGCATGCGGGCTATGCACTTAGACAATAAAAATAGCGGGTAGTGTTCCAATTGATTACAAGTAATTACTAGAAACGTATTTATCAATGGACATTAATTACGTACTGAAAACACTGAAATGTGTCTGCGTCGGCGTCAGTTGTAAACCTTGCTGAAATAACCGAGCAGTTGCAATAACCTCTTTGAGAAGATTTACTTTACAATCCTGTAGCGCAAGCGTTACTCTATTTTCTAAGTTTCCAGTGTCATAATAGGGTTCTTCTAGAACAGCACCCTCCATAGTTAATAATAGCCTGCAAAAGTGTGTCATGTAACGTACCTACCTACCTATATATATACATACCACCCCCGCTGTGATCCCACAGAGCATCGGATGTCGGAAAAACTTATCTATACGTATACAGATTAGCCTTGTTCTGTCCAGTATGAAACTAACTAGAATATAAAATATGTTTTGAATTAAGGCACGGTAAAAAGTAAATTTTTAGGTAATTGACAATAGTGCATAGCGGCAACAAATAAGGTTCAAAACAGCGATACGTTTGATGTTAGTTGAATCGAATGACCTCCAAAATAAAAGTAATTTTGCAGTGTTAATTAAATAAAAAAATAAATGCACGACTCAGTGGAATAATTTTATTGTCAATTGATCGAATTTCCTTTATTGTCATAAAACATTATAACTTTACGCTCAAAATTTTGAGAATTAAGCGGCGAAAAAAAAATTGTTGAGCTTGTTTTACGATTGTTTTAACATGATACTATTTTATTTTTATGAAATATTTTTGAATAAGACTTTTCTGTTAACATTTGACAATACATTTATTTTTTTTCTGGCTTGTATCTAGTGTGTACCAATACCATTACAAACTTTGCGACAAAAACTAAGCGTTTTGCTCGGCTTAGGTACATTTATGTCGTTTCAAGATAAAGTTAGAAGCTTCAGGTGAAATTATGAGAAGTTTGGAAAATGCCAAAGTGGTTGGGGAATCCATGATTTTTCTTTGTGGTTGATCGATTTGGGTGTGGTATTACCTGTTCAAAGCTATCGTAGACTCCATGGAAACAATAGGAAAAGGGAACGCGAATCATCGCATATCCTACTATTCATTTTTTAGGTAGTTTAACAGTGACCGATAGTTACATGAGGCAACAACACCGATAATAATGCTGAAAATGTAGTATAGTGACGTCTTAAACGGTTCACGCGGTGTTAACTTTCAAAGGCCCATCGTTCCTCGGTAATGAACGTAGTGACGTTATTGGACCAACTCCAAATATTAAATACAGATTAAAATTAAAATAGGGCATCGCGTCATACACAATGATACTCTAAATATCTGTGACACTGTATCAATAAACATGGCGCATGATTAAAGAGAGAGATAATCGAGTTGGGGAAACTAGCGAAATGCACTGGCCTTTTGGCACATCAAGCAATACCAATAGAGTTATGATTCGAATAGCAATCGATAGTGGTTGTGATTGCGAGTTTTGCTATTGACCTATTTATTGCATGGGGACTCTGGCAAAAGTACGGGAATAGGAAAGACTAATAGAAAGTCTATATGTCTCTAACTCTCTACTCTTCAAATCATCATCACCTTTTCCCAAATATGTTGGGGTCGGCTTCCAGTCTAGCCGGGTTCAGCTGATTACCAGTATTTTTCAAGAAGCGATTGCCTATCTGACCTCTGCAACTCAGTTACTAGATTATAATACCCTTGGTAAGATTGGTTGTCAGACTTTCCGGCTTCTAACGACCCGTAACGACTGCCAAAGATCCACGAATGACAGCCGGGACCAACTGCTTAAAACGTGCTTTCCGAGGCACGGAGTGGTTGTCTCTATTCTTCGAATATGAAATGAAATCTTGGAAGAACATTTGGCGATGCATATAATGTAACCAAAGGCAAGGCAAAGCGAATTTCATGATTTGATGATTTTATTGAAGTAAACGACGACGTAGCTTGCTGAGCAAGCAAGCTGAAGTGGCAATGGGCTGGTCATGTTTGTTGAAGGATCGATAACCGGTTGAGCAGACGAGTCCTGGAGTAGAGACCGCGTATCGGCAAGCGTAGTGTGATACTCCCCGGAAGGTCGGGATGCGGAAGATGGAGCACAGGGGGATGGGGGGGGGATGGGTGTTGTGGCGCTGCCTGAAAGAGGCCTATGTCTAGCAGTGGACTGCGATAGACCGAGTTTATTGATTGAAACAACGAAAATAGTAATTAATCAAATCTTAGTATAACATGGATATTTTATATAGTCCCTGTCCCTACAGATTTTTTTCTACAATGATGTTTTTTCATAATGATCAGTGTAATGAATCCGTGATGTTTTCTGCGATAAGCACTTGATGCCAGGTTAACGTACTCGGTTTTTTGTTCAAAATGTTACACAATACCTACGCCAGTGTGAAAATAAATCACATAGGTATTGTGTTACAGGGGTGAATGTGCCATGCACACGTTTGGTTCGAGAAAAATGGTAATAAGTTGGCACCTAGGTATACACATTAGCATGATTGTTTCACACTGAGAAAGCTAACACTAGGAAGATCCATGACTTTGTGTGTATGCTTAGCTAATATAACTTAGGAGAGGAGAGAATCTTGGTAAATAATAATGGGCGAAAATATACTTTGCGGTCTGTCTGTTACCTTTTTACGCCAATACCACTACACCGATCGTCGTGATTGACAGATTGATCAACCAATGTCCTTCTTTTTATTTAGTCTTTAATATTCCTTTATCTTTTTTAGGCTGCGCCCCACGGTTTCGCCCGTATACGTCTCGATTCCGTGGGAATATCAAGATAAAAAGCACCCTATGTCCTAAACCAAGTAATGGTCTACCCGTGTGCCAAATTTCGTCCAAATCTGTACAGCCGTTTTAGCATGAAAGCGTTGTTACCATAGATATATGAATTTCTATGGTTGTTACGCTTTCATATTGAGTCGGCTAAAATAAAAAAATTGGTTGTCTGTAAAGTCGGTTTACGGACGATAGTTTAACGTGACAACGTCATAACAAAACATTAATGAAATTGCCGAACGCGGAGGCCGATTCGGCAGCGTTCGACATCATCTGTCTCTCATCGCTCGTTCCGCGCTCTCGCTTGCACTTCAAGCCGCCATGGAACGCTACAACGCTACAGAGCAAGGCCGCGAGGTAACGCTACATGAGTCATGTTTTTTCGTGTGTGCAGCCAGCTTCATCGATTTATTAGACGTTGTCACGTCAAAAAATCTTCTTTTCTCTTTATAATATTAGTTTAGACTAAATAATAATACAAGCAGACGAAGTCACAGGCAACAACTGGAGAAGTTTAAGAAGATATAAGAAAGCATAGATAAATTACACAACCAGCTATTGTATTCTCTCATATTTTCCATCGTCTAAACAGTCTTACAGTAAAACAAATCAATACAATCTCTGATTGCTAGGTATGCCCACGAATGTCTACTGTTAACTACGCGATGTCACGCCTGGCTACACCCATGTCTGCTACAATTAGTTAATAGTCCAGTCACATACGACAAGCTTAGACTGTAGAACAAAGCTGCCGACGATATAAGCGGATTTATACGCTTCGTTGCGGGGAGATTATCAAGGCGTGTGTGGTCGAAGGTATATGATGTCAAGTTCATTAGCAAGGTGTTAGGTTTAATATTATGATAGACTTTATGATCGGAATATATGGAATTATCATTATAGTCAAAATTTTTTGCAGATTCAAAGTTTACCCTAGCAATACTTGCCAAAAAACTACAATTTGGATTACCTTTCCTGACGTGGTAATCTAGTCATTAGGCTAATCACCAAATAAAGTGCAAGTACGGTTAGTTGATTATGTAAGACTGATTATTATTAATCAAAGACTCAATATTTTTGTTACTTTTATGTAATGAAAACGTCAAATAACCAAACACAAACTCTTATTCAACTACTAAATAAATCATAAATACAGGATTAGTTTTCAAAGACCAGCATTAAAGGTTGGGTATAGACTAGGGTTGCCAACCTCAAATTTAAAAAACCAGGATTTGAAGTTGGAAAAACCAGGAAAATTCAGTTTAAAAACAGGACGCATTAATAGAGTGTGTGGCAGTCGCTTGTAATGAAACCACATAAATCGGAATTAAAATGGACTGTATTTAAAATAATGCACAAGGTACAATAAAGCAATGTGTTACACCGACAGGTTGCGAATGGTGACTGAGATAGATTCGTTCGCCTGAACGGAACGAGTGAATTATTATGTTTGCTTCATACATAAATTGGCAACGCCGACAAAGAAACTTAAAGGCTAGCTTTGAAGACAAACAAAAAGTTAACTTAATCTTAAATTTAGCTATCATTAGACAAATGAGAACCTGAGTTCTACTTACAGGTCTACTAAACGTTTTAAACTTACTATCTACTGTATACAATACACAAAATGTTTTCTATTAAAGAACTTGTTGAAAGCTTAAAACCTTTAAAATCGTTTAAATTGATACAGTCTTACTCGGAGATAATCTAACAGTTATTGTTACTTTAAATTAAATAAATTATAAGCTGGCAAACTACTACAAATTTGTGAACTACTTTACACTGAGAAAAGTGATTAAAAACCTATTGTACACATATGTACATACTTGTCACTTTTAATTAGTATGCAGTTATGCACTATGCATTCTATGCATGTGTCTATTACAAAATAGATGTTCACATATATTACATTTTACCTTCATAAAGTATAATTATGTATCTATTGAGCATGCCTTAGATCTGTTTAAATCATGTTTAAGTTCAACTATAAGTTGTAAATCTCTAAAATACTTACTTTAGAGAACAGAAGCTTATACAATATATCTTACATTCTAAAATATAACTATGTATTTAGTCTAGTTAACAATAGCTTGCTATCATGAATTTTTATGAAATTATTATAAGTTGCTAGTTTTAAAGTAATCTATGAATGGGTACAAAAAAAAAGATTTCCTTAAAGAATCATATAACTAAGTAAGTACATAACTATGCTTAATATTATAGATGAGATAAGTTTTGATAAACTATCAAACCAAAAAGAATAAATGAACAAGTCCACATGACACGTTCAGTAGCCACACAATGGTAATTAGTAGCAATAATTTTAACTTATTCATAGATAGGAAGTACACAAACTTTCATCACACTAGTACGCATGATTTTACCATTTTTCGTTCTTACAGATAATGCCCTGACCTTGCCATCTGATCCGGGGAAAGTTTGTTCTACTCTGGCCATTGGCCATGTTAATGGAGGGGTGTTATCAACTCTCAGTAGCACCAAGACTCCTTTTTCAATATTTGGGACGCTGCTATGCCACTTTGGCCTGTTTTGTAACTGAGTCAAATATTGTTTTGACCAAGTTTTCCAGAAGGATTGAGTCATGTGAGTACATTGCTGCCAGAATGACAAGCGGTTTATGGGCACATTTGTGACATCAGGTTCAGGGAATGATGTAATAGATGCACCTGTCAAAAAATGAGCAGGAGTTAAATAAAACATATCGTTTGGGTCAATAGTTGGCAAAGAAAGTAAAGGTCTGGAGTTCAAAAGCCCTTCTATTTGAATTATTATGGTATTCAACTCTTCATATGTTAGTACCTGTTGCCCTACAACTCTTTTTAAGTGATATTTTGCACTCTTAATCCCTGCTTCCCATAGGCCTCCAAATACTGGTGAATAAGACGGAATGAAGCTGAATTCAATACCAAGATCTGATGTAAAATTAATAATTTTGTCCTGATGTACCTGATTAAAATGTAATGAGTATAGCTCATGTAACTGATTATTGGCACCTTTGAAAGTAGAACCATTGTCACAATAAATAATAGAAGGCTTATTGCGACGAAAAATAAATCTTTTTAATGCCTGTAAGAAACATTCAGTTGTTAGATTTGATGCCAACTCAATATGAATGGCCTTTGTTGTGAAACAAATAAATAACAGTATGTATGCTTTTAAAATTTGTGGCTTTCTAACACGGTGTAATTTTATTGAAAATGGACCGCCATAATCGATTCCTACCTTTTCAAAAGGCCTGTTGGGGTTCACCCTGTCTGAAGGAAGAGATCCCATCAGTTGCTCTGATGCCTTGGCTTTTAGTTTGAAACACGCTAAACATTTGTGTATTACACCTTTGACTTCCCTAAGTCCATTAATTAGGTAAAACCTTTGACTTAAACTAGCTAGGGTTAACTTTTTTCCAGCATGTAACAAACATTTGTGTTCATTTCCAATTATTAAACGTGTAATAAATGATTTTTTGGGTAATATGATAGGATATTTCTGATCATATGGTATGTTAGCATTTTGTAACCTACCTCCTACTCTGAGGATACCTATTCCATCTAAAAATGGATTTAAGGATTTTAAATTGGATTTAATTGGTTTCTTGGACATGATACAAGTTATTTCTTCACTAAAATGTTGTTGTTGATTTTGTCTAATTATATTTTTGATTGCAAAGTTAAGTTCTTTTATTTTCAGATGCCCATAGACCCTATCTTCTTTCTTTACTTTGCAATTATTAATAAACCTGTAAATATAGGCAATAATTCTTTTCAATTTGTTAACATCAGAATAATTTGAATATAAACTGCAATCTTTAGTTGACTCAGAAGTAAGTGTAATATTACAAAGTTTAAGCTCAGGAATTTCCTTAAGAATATTGATATTTGTAGATTCATGTGTGTAATTCTTACTATGTAAAACTTTTGGCCCATGCCACCATAACTGGTGGTTTTTAAGTAAGTGAGGTTCTATACCCCTAGACAAACAGTCTGCAGGATTCTCATCGGTAGTGATAAATGACCATGAGGCATTTTGTGTAAGATCACGGATAGTTTTGACTCTGTTTGCAACATATACAGACAACTTTGTGGGTTCTGTGTTGAGCCAAGCAAGAACAATTTGAGAATCTACATATAAATGTATCTTAATGGTAAAATTGTTTTTAATAAGTTGATCATACAACTTTTTTGACAGCTTTGCTAATATCAAAGCGCCATTTAACTCTAATCTTGGTGTTGTTAATGATTTTATGGGATTTATCCTTGATTTTGAGCATAACAACTCAACTTTTACTTGACCATCGCTGTTAATGGTCCTTAAATAAATACAACAACCATAAGCCTTCTGAGAGGCATCTGCAAACCCTATTAGTTCAATAGAGGTTAAGTTTTGTGTGTCAATATTTCTGTTTACTGGAATGTTGCCTGTTTTTGATAAATTCTCAACAAAACTTCTAAACTTTTTATTTAAGTTATAAGGCAATGGTGAATCCCATGAGATCTTCTCTAACCATGTTTGTTGCATGATTATTTTTGCAAGTACAATAATTGGACCTACTAGACCAAGTGGATCAAAGAGTTTGCCAATGAAACTTAATGTCTGACGTTTGGTGTAGACATCTAACAACTCGGTTTGTGGACATGAAATGTTCAATGTATCCGTTTGTGTGTTATATTTGATACCCAAAGTCTTCACATATTGATCATCACTTTTATATAAATCAATTTCATTTGAAATCTGTAAAGTACAAGGAATGTCACTTAGTATATATTCACTATTTGAACTCCATTTATGAAGTTTAAACCCACCAAGTTTTAAAATGGCAATTAATTGGTTTTTCATATCAAGTAATTTTTGTAAATCATTATTACCAGTACAAATGTCATCTACATAACAGTGATTCAGCAATATATGTGCACCTTCCGGGTAAATGTGTGCAAATCTAAATGCTAACTCATTTAAACATCTTGTAGCTAAAAATGTTGAACATTTAAGACCATAGGTGACAGTTTGCAATTGAGCACACTGTATTTCTTTATCTGGTGCATCTCTCCACAATATATTTTGAAGAGCACAGTGTTTTGGGTTGAGAATAACTTCTCTAAACATTTTTTGAATGTCAGAAAATAATACATATTTATGTAATCTGAACAAAACTAATATATTAAATAACTCATTTTGGGTGTTGGGTCCATTGAGCAACATGTCATTTAAAGAAAAACCTAGATTAGTAGGCATTGAGCCATCAAAAACGACTCTCAATTTTGTAGTTTTGCTATTTTCGTTTAATACTGGATGGTGTGGCAGAAAGTATACCTGACCAGCCATTAAATCATAATCTTGGATATTAATGTAGTTAGCATGACCCATTGAAATGTATGTGTCAATGAAATCTTTATAACCTCTGAAAAGTTCAGAATCTTTGTGAAGTCTTTTTTCTAAATTGTTAAAACGTTTTAAAGCTCTTATGAAAGAATCTCCCATGTTTAATTGATCTAAGTTTTGTTTCAAGGGTAAGTCAACTTGAAATTTATTGTCTTTCAACATTACAGATTCAGAAAAGATTTTTTCAGCAAGAGCTTCTTCTGAAACCGACTCGGTGAAAACTTCTGTCACTTGTTCACACTTCCAAAACTGCTCTAAAGTTTTTTCTATATTTTTAATGCTATCACATTCACTATTATGTAAAATGTGTGCAGTATACCTTCTTACCGGAGTGCAAGCTCTCGTCTTCACCCTTCCAGCCACTATATACCCAAAGTGGGTATTGTGTAAATACAAACCTTTAGGGATAATAGGTAATTGTTCACGCAATAAGATTTTAAAGAAAACGTCACAACCTAACAAAATGCTTATTTTTCCAGTTTTGTAAAATTCTGTGTCAGCTAACTTGACATACGAAGGTATTTTTAAATTATCTGTATCTATCTCACACTGAGGTAAATCACTAGTGATGTTTGGCACTACACAGCATGCTATTTGAGTATTGTAAGTGTTGAGAGTAGAAGTAATATTAAATGTTGCAGTGTAAGGAACAGTATTAGATTGACCACATATTCCTTTGATATAAGTATAATTTTTTACTAAACTGCAATCTATTTTTTCTGTTAGGTCTGATAACACAAAGGAAACCTGACTACCTGAGTCACAAAGAGCCCTAACTTGAAATTTTTGACCAAATTTGTCAGTTATGTTTACCTTTATAGTAGGCAATAAAACATCATCGCACTTATTCATAGATAATGACACTTGCTTTACCTCCTGTTCAGGATTATCCTCATGCAGTAAACTATTATGCTTTTCTTTGCAATTTGTACACTTAAAGGTAAACTTACACTTTGACAGGTGCTTGTTTAAGCATAGAGTACACAACTCGTTTGTCTTTACATAGTTGACACGGTCAGATAGCGAGGAAAGTTTGAATTTTTCACATTTATATAGTTGATGGTGATTAGACTTACAAAATTTGCATACTTGTGTCACCTTTTTATCCTTTGTTGTTGTGGCTACCAAACCTGTCCTGCGACCGCTGTTCACTGTAGTATTTGAGGATACCTGGCTGTCTGCCACAGTTTCAAGTGCTGCTGCCCGCTGTTCTAGAAATTTAAGAAGTGAATTTAAGTCAAAATCAGCATCTGATTTCATTTCTAGATGAAAGCACCTTAATGTGTGCATGTCAAGCTTGCGTTGCAAAATGCATACAAGAATTGCATCCCAATGTTGAACAGGTATATTCATGTTTTTTAGGGCAGCTACATGCTGTCTGGTTTGAGAAATGATTTCTCTTAAAGCTAAAGCAGTGCATTTTGAAATGGGTTTTAGGTCTAATAATGAATTGAC
Organism: Luperina testacea; assembly: GCA_927399505.1. NCBI lineage: Eukaryota > Metazoa > Arthropoda > Insecta > Lepidoptera > Noctuidae > Luperina > Luperina testacea. The sequence continues at coordinate 5,710,496 of OV656763.1, read as the reverse complement.
ATGATAATTTATGACCTTATTTTTGTTATCATAACGCTCGCTGAGCAACTGCAGTGCGATTGCATAATTATGAGCAGTAAGCGATAAATGCTTAATTAATTCGGCGGCTTCGCCAGATAAATAGGTTTTTAAATAATAAAATTTATCACATTGTGACAGTTTAGTGTTTTTATCGATGACACTTTTAAACAGGCTAATGAAGTCGTGGAAATCACCTACCTCACCTCCAAACTTGGGAATACTTATTGGTGGTAGGCGTTTCATAGCATCTTTGCCTTCCTCATCGTGCTCCGCTCCGGGGTCCGGAGATTTACCTGGGCTAGATTTTACATCGATGGCATCTTCGAATGCGGCTAAGGCACTTAGATAAATGGATTCATAATGACCAAAATCTTCATCGTTATTTTCATCTAGAACAGATATATCTATGTTAAATGAGCTGTATTCTGAAAAGGCAGTGACCAACCTGTCTTTTTTAATCATAAGCGCCTTTATAGAGGCTTTGTCGATGTCCTCAGACTCGGCAAACTTACATAGTGTGGTTATAGTCCCTTTTGTCTGGCCCCTGGCCAGTATTAGGCGTTTTAAATTGTTTGCCATGATGGCTAATGAGTTTTATTGAAACTACACAATCAATAACTTTGCAATTTAGCAATTTTACGCATATATAGATGCTAGTTAAATATACAGAATGCAATAATTGCACAATGTTGAGATAGTGAGACGTGTTTTGCTTATAATAGAGCACTTTTAAATCACTTTTCACTTGATAATTGATAGCTTGATAGAACACCACCAAAATGGCGGATGGCGTCGAACAATGGTGTTTGGCGGACAACGCCCGGCACCCGGCAGCTATGGAGCTTGCAGGAAGTTGCTGGAACTCGACGTCGCCCGGTCGCCGACCAACCTGCGGCCGAGTTGATCGCCCTTCTCGCTCGCACGCGTACGCACTTCTCGCTCGTCCGCGTAGGCGCTCTCTCTTGCTCGCTGTGTCGCTGGACCGCTGCTGACTGCGTCCTACTCACACGCCACGCGAAAGTTGAGACGTACGATGGATGACAAATCGGTCGAATTCGAAATCGAATGATGGCTGGCGTCTTGACGGCTTTACCACGTTGACGAAAATATAAAATTGAGGCACTCGACTCACAACTTAAAATGTTATTATAGATAACACTGTCGCGAACACTATTACGGCTGATGGACCATAATTTATGTGGCAGTCGCTTGTAATGAAACCACATAAATCGGAATTAAAATGGACTGTATTTAAAATAATGCACAAGGTACAATAAAGCAATGTGTTACACCGACAGGTTGCGAATGGTGACTGAGATAGATTCGTTCGCCTGAACGGAACGAGTGAATTATTATGTTTGCTTCATACAGAGTGCAATAGTTAAATAAATATCTAGTGAAAACAGGTGAAATGAAGTTCAAGTAATTAAAATAATCACATTTTTTAATAAAAATATTTGAATAAAATTATAAAAGTTGAAAACTAAATAATAATCTGACTGGATAGCTAGCTCTGGATGTCTAATGCAAGAAAGGGACGGAATAGTAAGCACTGCGCGACCATAGTAGAGCGAAAGAGATATCATCAAGTGGCACGTTGCGCCTTTGTTTTGAAACAGCACGGCAGCGCGGCAACGCAATTACTTGCGACCGTGAGGCCCCTCGTAACGTAAAAATTTGAGAAGAGGCGCGCGAATTTTAAAATTTAAAAACCCAGGACGCTGCTTAAAAACTATTCAGGACGTCCCAGGACACTACAAAAACTAGGACATGTCCTGGGAAAACAGGACGGTTGGCAACCCTAGTATAGACTATATCAAAATAAACAATAGGCGTGGCGACAGTATCAAATAATCAAAGATTTAATGATTTTAGGGGAAAGTACATATTAAAAGGATTTAAAACACTGATTTAGTTTTATTTAAAAACTTGAGATTAATCGGATTTTCACTAAAATAAAAGATGAAAATACGGCATTCGGCCATTTTGACTGAAACGCCAATCACAGCGCATGACGTCACGCCTATGTAAACATCACTTGCGTTTTGTTGACTACTACCGATTACGCATTTGGATCGATTTTTTATTAATTTAAGTGCAATTTATCCACTCCACTTGACTCTACAACACGAATCTATAACAACATGGTTTCGCCTTGCGAACTTTAACCATTGAACTCTTATTATTTGCTTGTTTGGGACATATATAAACACCTTGTTGGGAGTGGTTATTGATGTGTTTTTACACTGAGGCACTGCACACCACTTATACACTTTGGAATTCATTTTTATCAGATGAAATATGCAATGTTTGTTTTGTCAACACGCGCAGTCAGAGGAAAGGTAAACACTAAACGTCAAATGTGTCAGCTTGACACATTTGACGTTTAGTGTTTACCTAGGCGTGACATCAGACCCGACGCCATGACACTGCGAGCTGTTTTCGCGCGCTATTGAAAAAATATTAGAAAAATGTCTTTAAACTTCGTTCAACTTTAGTTTATAACCGAAATATAGGTTTTTTCGTAAATAGTAAATGTGTATGTACATTACGGAAGAGGATTTCAAAATCATTCGTCATCCCTATTATGTCCATGGGACCAACATCGTGATCAGAATGAAAATATTTAGAATCTTTTTTATGTACGTTGTATATTATGTATATAAAAAATTGTATATTTTGATAAATAAATATCGGATTCGAACCCCGCATTATTTATAAATCATCATTCCCTTTAAATGGGATATCTACATGTCTTGGAATGCTTTGCTTGTCTCTCTACTCCACCTACTAGGCTACTACAGATGTCTTTCTCATAGTCAGTTTTTAGATTACCTAATATTATCATGTTAAACTGTCATATCCATACTTCCGTGTGTACATCGCGGTAGCCGGTAACCAAATATTCACCGGTGAATAGGATACCAGTTACCGCTTGGTTTCTCTTTACTTTATCTCGGCAGTTAATCTAGCATCAGTGTCCATTATATATACATGGCGCTTCCTGCACTAAAAGAACAATTAAATTGTCGTTTATTTTTAGATTGCATGTGATGTTATATCTGTAGATTAAATTATTATCTTCATGTATTATTTATTTATTTATTTTATAATTTATGTACTGTGTGTGTGTATTTGTGTATTAGGGTGTGTGTGTGTGTATGTGTTGTGTCTTTCGCATTAAAAACCCCGCCTCATTGGTTCGTATGTCGAAGACATGTGACCTCTACCAACCAGCACTGGGCCTGCGTGGTAGATTATAGCTCACTCACTCTTGAAGAGAGGAGGCCCTGTGTCTCAGCAGTGGGACCATTATAGGCTCATCATGGTGATGCTGGTATGGTTATTCGTATGTTATTAAATCGGCTTTCCCATTTCAAAACCTAGTAAGGGACACTTTTTACAAAAATCGTTTTATTGCATAATCTTGCTAACCTAGAAGAAGGTCTCCACCAAATACAAAAACAACAGCGTTTTAAACTTACATAAAAGGAGATATATTTAAGCATCGATACCTAGTAAGTGCACCATTCACTCCCTAGTGACCATTTTAAAACCTAGTAAGTCACTTTAACCAATTCAAAACCTCTTAACATAAATACTTTCCATAGGCTGAACATAAATACTTTCCATAGGCTGACCAATATTACGTTTATGCGCTCTCCTGAAAAATTTCATTTTTTAAGTCCTTACTAGGTTTTGAAATGGGGCAGCCGAAATGTTGGCTCATAGAGTATATCGTACATAGTTTCTTCTGTTTTAAAATAAATGGTTTTCATTTTCCTTACGGTATTAGTTAACTGATGGTTATGTACATTTCAATGTATCGGCCATTGTAGGAGGAAAGATCCGTGGAATAGAATTGGCCAGCGTAACACACTATCAATCACAAACTGAATCATTTTGAAGGATCTAATAAATAATAATAATACTTTCCATAGGCTGACCAATATTACGTTTATGCGCTCTCCTGAAAAATTTCATTTTTTAAGTCCTTACTAGGTTTTGAAATGGGGCAGCCAAAGTGTTGGCTCGTAGAGTATATCGTAATCAATATCGTAATAGTTTCTTCTGTTTTAAAATAAATGGTTTTCATCTTCCTTGATTCTTTAATTGGTTGTATGGTATTAGTTAATTGATGGTTATGTGCATTTCAATGTATCGGCCATTGTAGGAGGAAAGATCCTTGGGATAGAATTGGTTAGCGTAACACACTATCATCACAAACTGAATCATTTTGAAGGATCTTGCTAATCCATTGCTTTATAAATATGTTCGAAAACTTTGTCTGCTCAACAAAGTATGAATGCAATGAATGTTGTTGAACTGTCAAAATAAAAGCTATTGCTACTGATTAGAGATGGGCCGAGTACTCGGTTAATACTCGGTACTCGGCATACTCGGCGGGTTTTTTGATACTCGTACTCGGCCGAATAACTCGGTTTGAATGCCGAGTATACTTTGTTTAAGAAAAGCAATATATTTAGGTAGATATAATTAAAACAACATCACAGTGTTAATCAAAAAGAAAGAAAAAAAGAAATTGTTATAAAGTTGGAAATATACATCAAAAAGTATTTATTACTAATTTAGGAAATCTTTGACAATCTCAATTAATAAAATCAAAATTATGCTAATGAATGAGTAGTAATGAGACAAAATTAAGAGAACAGTAATAAATAATAATCACTATTTAAAATTGCGCGAACCTGTTTGTACTTGTTTACGCGCGCGAAATGGGAATTTGATTGAACCGAGTTACTCGGCCGAGTACTCGGTTGAAAAAAAATTGAGCCGAGTAAAACTCGGTACTCGTTACTCGGCAAAAGTGTTACTCGGCGCATCTCTACTACTGATAGAGTGTTTCGTTATACGTACCTCTAAGTAATAAAAAAACGCCGAACAAAACAAGTTTGTTGTATGGGAGCCCCCTTAAATATTTATTGAATTCTGTTTTTTAAGTATTTGTTTTTATAGCGGCAACAGAAATAGGTACATCATCTGTGAAAATTTCAACTGTCTAGCTATCACGGTTCATGAGGTACAGCTTGGTGACAGACAGACGGACAGTGGAGGCTTAGTAATAGGGTCCCGTTTTTACCCTTTGGAAACGGGACCCTAAAAATGAAATGCTGTTCGTTGTTTGTTAGCGCATCACTTCATCGGGCGCGGCGCGCGGCGACGAGACCGATTTGGCAATTTTTTGTTTTAAAATATTCGTTATACCTAGTCCAAATGAGGTGTTTTTGGAAATAAAAAATTAAAAAGTTGCCGGGGTAGGTATTCGAAAAATTCGGGAAAACTGAAAGTGCATTTTCTATGGGAATTTTGTATCAATCTATAGTTCTATACTAATATTATAAAGCTGAAGAGTTTGTTTGTTTGGTTGAACGCGCTAATCTCTGGAACTACCAGTCGGATTTGAAAAATTATTTTTGCATTTGATAGCCCAATTCTTGAGATTCTATTTAACATCACGCTATGGCCTTTAGGAGCCGAGCAAAAAGAAAAAAGTCAGAAAGAACGCTAAGCAAAAACGAAGTAATAGAGCGGGCAGGCGATGCGATGCAACGGGGTGGGTCGGAATAACAAGAAATTTCACGCGGACGAAGTCGCGGGCAGAAGCTAGTTATTGATATTTCGACACAACGTACTCTGTCGGGTCAGCTACAGTCTTCAATAAGAATAAAGTTAATTTGACGATGATCTTTATTATTCTTATGTTCATGCAAATAAGGATAGCTACCAATGTTTAGTACAGTTAGCTACACAAAGAAATTGAATGGCCAAGTACCTAAATCTTATTTCAGCCTTTCTCTTTGTGTTTGACGGTAAACAAATATTGCAAATTGACCGCAGTCACAGTTTACATTTGTGAATACCGTATCTACACGTAACCAATCCAATCGCGGAATAAGAAATCAAATAGTTAATTATGTAGGCTGTTTGGGACATGAAGTATAAATTGCAGAAAAGTACACGCATAGGCCATAAGTTATTGACCCCTAAAGACTTAAAAATATAACAAGAGGAAGGCTTTGTTAAAGCCATACTTAACTTGTCTAAGAGCTACTTCTACAAAATATACAAAACAAAGACCTATTATGATTAGGTATTTTGATGTGATTACCATTAAAAGTTTCTGAAACGTTCGTAAACACAGTCCATTCCATTAGATGCTAATGTCTTGCACATTAATCATATGATTAAAATCTACATAACGGCAAATCGGTGACAAATTAAAATTATGACATGTCATGTATAGAAACCCGAAAATGTGTAAAACATAAATAAAACTAATGTCGGCTCTTGTTTATTTCCTAAGCCATGTCTTCATTATCTATTGGATGAGAGCAAAGGATAACATAGAAAACTATTTTTCTTCGAATACATCCGATAGAGATAGTTGTTTCCAGTAGTTTCCACAAGCCTAACAACCAGTGCCGTATTATCCATAAGGCACTTTAGGCCAGTGCCTAGGGGCCCACTATGACCAGGGGCCCAGCACTCCCGATTAAACAATGAAAAAACAAAGGGGATTGTGTGGTTTTATGAAACCACGGTAAAAGTGAAACTTGTTTTCACATTATAAGGTAAAAGCCAAATTGCGTTGTTGTGGTATGAAAAAGGGGGGAGGGGGCCGAAAAAAGCTGTGCCTAGGGGCCCCGAGATGGTTAATCCGGCCCTGCTAACAACTAGATAGATAGAATATTTTTAGGATTCCGTACCTCAAAAGTAAAAACAGAACCTTTATAAGATCACTCCGTTGTCCGTTTGGTCTGTCAAGACACTTTTTCTTAGGAATGCGTTGAGTTATCAATTTGAAATTGATATCAAATACTCAGGGCTGCAATCCCTTGGAGCAGTGAAAAAAATCATACTTCTAAGTCAACACAACCAAAAGATACGGGCGATTGTGTTCCGTTTATGCCGCATATTTTGACAATCAAAACCTATACTTCCGTTGGCTTAGAATCATGAAATTTGGCAAGAAGCAATGTCATGTAGGACAAGTAAAGGAAAAAATCTGAAAATCTCAAAGTAGTTACATACCTACAAATTTGTATGGAAACCCCCGGTGCGCGAGTCCGACTCGCACTTAACCGGTTTTTTTTCATCAAGTTTCATCAAGCTACTACAATCTGTCAAATTTCTTTAATAGATTTTCAACTTCATCGCTAAAGCATAAGGTTTAATGTTGATTGGGAAAAGACAGTTTCGGGTAGCTTGATGTGCTGGCGTCTGTACACCATAAAATTACAGAATATATAAATGTAGACATTTTACAAGGAGTGACACAATGGGCGGTCTTATCGCTAAAAGCAATCTTTTCAAGACGACCTTCGGATGGATTAAGGCAGAAGGAGAGACAATACTGAAGGAAAACTGAAACTAGACTCGAAGGTTGCCAATTCAAGGATCTTATGTCTGTAGATGACGTACTTTATGGACAGTAATGGTATTGTCCTCGTCCTCGAACTTTATTATACCTACTTGAGTAGTATCTATGAGCTATATAATGCTGTCAACAATAGAATTCATTTCAATTAAAATCTCGTTAAGTCGTCTCTGGCAGTTTTGTGTTTGAATTCCTATACCTAGGGAACAATCATGACTCAGTTTATTTTTAGAGAAGATTAACATCACTATGCCTCATTTTCATCATTGTTTAGGCAACCAGAAATGTGATGTACGTACCTACTCAGCAATATAACGAGTTCAAATGAAGTCCTCGGGAAAATATGGCATGTGGGCCGTCAGATTAGAAAACGAGGTCTGAGATGAAGGTTCTAATTATCCATTTAGTTCAGGTCAGACGAATATTATAGAGAAACAAATATTTGGAAGGAAAGAACTAAATCATTCTCGAAAGTATGTAAAGTGAGTTAGGTAGTTTCTTATTGATTTTGAAAGATCACAGGCAGAGCAGCTCGACTGAGTCGAATGCTTTTCGAAAGTCTGAAATCACATTAGGTAGCACATATTATTTACAATGAGAAGCTACAAAATTGTAAAATGTCTTCTTAGTGAAAGGAACTTGTACGGAATACGGTAGGTATTCGTAGGTACGGTGGACATAGGCATCTGTCTGATTGAGTACTGTAGAGATTATACTTAGCCTATTTGGTTTTTAAATGTAAATCCGTGTGTCCGTTGAAAGTTATTGGTAAGAAATACGAGACAAACTTTAAGAGGGGACGCGGCCTGCGAGGAATTTGAAAAATAGGTACCTATTTGACGAAACTATTGCCGCCGCCTTACCTCAAGTCTACCCCCGTAGTGTGTGATAGGGGCAGCTGAAGCTCAGACCGAAATTATCACAAAAATTTTGACGAGATCGACGTTTCGTATTCCCCTTTTTTCCCCTCAAAAACTGAGCCGATTCAATTATTTTTTACATTGACATTTTAAGAAAGAGTATGTTTAGGTTCCTACCATTTTTTTTTATGTTAAAAACGTTTCTGACTTGTCTGGTAGTTCTCTAATCACCGCGGTAAAAATAGGGCATTTTTGTAATTTTTAGAGGTTCATATTTTCTTTACTAATTAGTTGCTGAAAAAAGAAAATGACAGGGACGTGTTTACAGCAGATCTTGATTTTATGAAGAAAAAAAATATTGGTCTCGACCACGGATATCTATGGTGATATGGTCTAGGCGCATTATTCAGGAAGAAAAAAGGGGAATACATTATGGAGAATCTCACGCCCTGTCCCCCTTAATTTAGTTTAGGATTATAAGACAGTAGGCATCAGATTTAGCTAAAAGGCCAAAGGAAGAAGATATAAATTACGCTAAATGTAAAAAAATAAATAGGCTTTTTTATTCATTAAACCCGGTACAGTTAGCGTCCTCTGATGCTACAGTACCACTTTATCAACATTATTGAATTCGAATTTACTAAAAGTTTGATGATTTGTGAACTGAGAAAGATACCTAGCAACATACGAGTATGTCATGACGAACTAGAGCAGGAAAGTTTTAACTGCATAGCAAAGGGAATCCTGAAACATTATTAATATTCAGGTCAACGGGTGGGTCAAATTATTTAGGGGGTCATTTGCTTTTATACATTGAAGTCACGTAACTTTTAGTATTTCAGGCAACGTTTTTAGAAAGATAAAAAAAGAAATTGATAGAGTCCTGAGGAAAAATTATAGGTCATGTTTGTGTTATTACTGGCTTCGCGAACAGGAATGCTAGTTATTATGAATAATCAGCACAGCATTGGCTTAGATTGTCTCATAAATGGTGACGAACTATTCTGTCCATTTCCAATCTTCTAGAAATAGTGCTTTTTTCACATTAACTAGGGTGATGTTTAAGATGTTTCATTAATGTTCAGAAAATACTGACAAGAAGCTAACTTAGTACAGACAGACGCCAGCACGTCAAGCTACTACAATCTTTCAAATATCTTTGATAGATTTTCAACTTTATCGCTACAGCATAAGGTTCAAAGTTGATTGGGATAATTTGACAGTTTCGGGTAGGTTGATGTGCTGGCGTCTGTACCTACCTACTTTTTAAGTTCATCATACAGCCTATAGTGTTCCCACTGCTGGGACACAGGCCTCCTCTCTTTGAGAGCGAGTGGGTTGTAATTTGTTCTTAAATTCTCTGTCTGTTAAATACCACGCGTGCCTAGTACGGGTTAGTAGATGTCACATGTCTTTGAATTTTTGGTTCTAGGACATGCCGTTTTCTAACGAGATTTTCCTTCATCATTTTGAGAGCAGCGGTGATGTAATTGTTTACTCGAAGTAAAGCGCCTAGCTGGGTTCGAACCGAGGACCTGCATTTCGTAAGTCGGGGCCGTCATTACCTCTGGGCACAGATAGTATACTTACTCTAAGCACTGCTCTCTTTCGTTACTAATTCATATACTCAGCGCATCTTAGGCTAAATTACTGCCCTAGACTCTAGACCAGCGCAGCGGTGCTATTCTGTAAAAATCTCGCCGTGAAAACTTAGGTGAAGTGAGCGTGGAGTGAGCTGTCAATAGTGTGAAAACCTAGCAAAAACAAACTCACTTCACCTAAGTTTTCACGGTGAGATTTTTACAGAATCAACCGGCTGCTGCCAATTGTCTTGCTTAACTTTAAAAGCTAACCTATTCTAAATTTCTAACTGAGCAGACAGCTGTGCTGTTGGGGAGTTTCTTGCGCCAACTAAATAACTATAGGATGTGCTGAAGGGTGCATGGGCGTTTTGGAGGACTGTCTTATGTAATTTTGACGTCCAAAAAGTGCTGAATCTCGGATGATGATGATGATGTGTGTTTTGATATTGAAAAAAAAATGAGAAGAGTAATAATTAAAGTTGATTACTTTCACAACTTACCAGGCACATCATGGGCTCTCGTGGTAGGAATGTCCTTATTTGCGAAGATGTAAGCTGTCTTCGTGCCGAACAGGAGGTAAGGGTCATCTTGCACGGAGAGACAGGTCTCCTCGCCGCTGGCAACGGCCAGAACCAGGAGAAGTAACCACCACATCTTCTAGAAAAATGGAGATGTGCTCTATATGAACTACTGGTTTGCGCCCGTCTAAAAGGTTATTGGTTTGTATTTTTTGGAGTATTTTTTTATAATTGTTAATTTATATTATCTTTAGGTCTTTAGTGCCGATCTTTTTGGTTATTATTTTAGTGGTTTACAGCGATTAAAATGTATGTTAGCTGTAAGATTCCCAAACAGAATAAAATTTAATAAGACTTTATAATATGGGAATATCGGGAATATCTTCCGGTCAGTGGGTCGTCTTAGGGGCCTATGTTCATCTAGGTCATGCAACGATGCAACACTGTTATAATATAATTTATTCTTGTTTATTAATAATATGCATTAGATATTACACGTGTAAATTATGTTTTATAATTAGTAATTTATAATGTAAATATGTATCTACATTATGCATGACAATCAGAATACCTACATAATGTTTTAATAACTATGCAAAACAAATCTAAGATTTATTGTTTTTGCAAATTCACCATAGTTGTTAGGTACGATGTACCTCGTACTATGTAGGTAATTTAGGTATTATACTAGAATACATAATTCGATAGCTGGATGCTAAGGCTCGAGTCTGTCCTCGAGTGATCGTTATTTTAATAAAAACAAAACTTGCGGAACTAGTTAGATACGTACCTACTGATTAAATTTAAATCGGCTTACTATCAACAACTGGTACCCATATAATGTACACATCTAATTTGATTTCAAAGGTAAAATACTAAACGGAAGTACACTAAAAGCCTACTTCCGGTTATTTTTAGAGAAAAAATAAAAAAAAAAAGTTCAATAAAACTTGACATCGATGGTGATTTGCCGGTGTCTCTATCTGGCACCAGCAAATCAAAAGTTAATAATACTTAATTCATTAGCAAAATGCTTAATTCGCATGCTCCACATCGACCACATCATAAAATTCATCAAACATGTTGGGTAGGTACCTTTTTTACAGAATGGTATACAAAAAATAACAAAAGCAGCACAATGGGCGTGAACCTGCACTAATGTGGCAGTTGTGGCACACTTGAACACTTCACTAAAAAGTATTTAACACGGAATAATTAAACGAACGGTACTACGCTGATTTACCTTTGCGCGGGATGATTCGGGAAACACTGTTTGTCTATGGTTTAATTACGCGGGAAACGCGGCGACCCGCGGGCGCAATAGCAGAGGCACTGGCAGAACTGGGCTTGGTATCCGAATCCGAATACGCGAGCGCTTACCTCGGTTGCCTCACTACTATGGGTCTGTAGTGAAGTGTGCTTACAAGTTACAACCTCAAAACATAAGCAATGCTATTGAATGAGGTTGAAGTTACATCTATGATTATGATCCGAGTCAATTTCCGAGCGAAAGAATTTTCTTTCAATGTCAGTCATGTTTATACAGCTGACTTAGCTTGCTTGGATGTGCGATTGTAAACGTTTCATGTACCTACTGACAGTACTGAAATAATCAGTAAACAAGTGAGCAACGCAGTCTGTTTAAATAGGTAGATGGTCCTACTTATTGATGCTTGGTTTAGAACTGGAAGTATAGACTACATTCATCTTAACTTTCTTTCTACTTTAGTAGTTTGTTTAGTGTAGTTTCTAAGTTAAACCATGGAGTTTAGACACGGAAACTTTTCAGTAATAATGTCTACACTAGCAAAGTTCAAACAGCGATGCCTCTCCTTGTAGTAGGTAGATATGTTGGATATTGGCTATTTACATACATGTTTGCACGTCAGAATAAGTGCAAGAAAGGCTTTGCAATTACAAAGCCTTTCTTGCTATTATGATGATGAGACACAATACTTAGGTATATTCATTTTCTAGAATTTTCTCGATTACACAATGCGTAATGAAGTAAGGGTATTGATAGTTTTTGTGTCACGCATAGGCCAGCGTGGATGACATCACCGGCTTTGTCGAGAAAATAGCGAGTGAGGTAATCTGTATCGGAAGATACCAACATTTATCTAAGGACCATGTAAACTGGGAACTTCATCTGTATGATTAAGTAATCCAGATAGGAGTCACAGTTTGTGAGTTAAGTTACTCGTATCTATGGAAAAATTGACTGCAGTTAACATCTTGTTTATCAATTCATTTCTCTGTAACATTGTGAAATGAATGATGCTGGAAACGTTTTTTAAAGTTTTTTTGGCATTAGCATTCAATTAATTAATAGATGTGGAGGTAGTCCGTAGTTTTCCTAGCATCCCGCAAAACCACCATAAGAAAATGACGTAAACCGTACGCCCTATTTTCCGGTCGTTTGTCTTGTTATTTGTTTGTTTCGAGAGAATAATCGCATGGGAACATTTCACTCTTGCGCATCATTGTGTCTACTGATCAATGATCATTGTGCATCAATTTGTATCATTTAAATGAAGCCTGTGGAACTGGAAAATACGTATTCCTGAGATAATATTTACTAAACGGGGTCTTGTCAGATCTTTGCTCTAAAGTTATAGTGTTTTTTTTTTCTGGCGTACCCAGTACCAAACCCAGGATGGGTTATCAGACCTGCAGATTGGCAAATCTTTCTACCATGACCTGAGCTTTTATTTTGTAGCTGGGAATTTTGGCTAAAATATTGATGCACGAACTGCTACAATGTTCAAAGACGAGTTCTCGCGACGTTTAATGCATGCATTAATCACCGGTTTATTTTAGTGTAGGTACCTGTGTTTATTGTGGAGGTGTAAATAATAACGTGTGTGCTCTGTAATATGTCAGTCGTAAAAAAAAATGTAGGTAGCTTTAACAGTCAGCGGTGTCCTCGACACAAAGTTCGAAATGAGAAAACTATAGAGCCCCAGATGAAATTGTAGTTGTTAGAGTTGGAATAGAAACACGGGAAATTTGAATTGTCTGCATTTTCCATGTGTCCCAAACCTACAACGTGTTTACAATATTTTACAAAAGCCGAAATCACATATAATACTTAGGTCGGGTGGCTGCCCCGATCTATGTGATTTCAGCTTTTGTACAGAACGAATTTTCTCCAAACATTTGATGATCCAACTGTAGAAGGCACGCACGCAAACACGGCTTAACTCAAGCAATACATAATTTAGCAAAAAAACCCCGGTAAGAAAAAGAACAAACACTATAATCACAGCACAAGCCGCAATCAACATCGGTCAATGGCACCGGCTGTGACGCAATACGTAGGTACCAGTATTAAAACCTGCGTAGACTTGCGACCTCGATCGAGCCAAAGCTCGTAGAAAGCGGTGCCGGTAAGCTTTGCTGTACACACTCGAGCTTCAGATAAGAGTTATGAAATGGTCTGATAAGGGGATTATAGTGTTCTGCTAGCTATTTATGGAATGTAAGATGCTGGGCCTGGGCTCGTTCTGATGTCTCTAACTTACGGTCGTATTTAATGATGGTGATTCGAGGACTAGTCAGGTGGCAAGTGTGTTGTTTCTATGGGCTGTTTAAATGACGGACTACCGATTTTTGAAAAAGACTGTAAGTACAACATTCATGCCACATCTACCTGTCAGGAAATCCACGTATGGTTCGGATTTTTGTAACGAAACTTTAGGATACCGGAGAGAACTGAGGGTTGAATGGAATTGTCTTTTTTGGCATCCGTCGATAATTATTGAGTCTGGCCTGATGATCAATGTGGTTACAGGTCTCTTAAAGATCTTTGATTTCATCATTCTTCATGACATGTACAAAAACACGGCACGTTCAATCTCTATATCTCTATCACTGGATTATCATGTCGCCTTGTCATTCAAGTATAACGGTATCATCAGAGTAATGACTTAGTGAAGTATATTATTACCAACCACACACAGCTCAAATTGCTATGACTGCTATGCCTGCTTAGGTACATGTCTGTTTTTTCATTGTGTGAATCTACTGGATTCCTTTCCATTATTCCTTTATAATAATAGCAAAAGAAATGCTAGACGAAATTGAATATTGAATTGAACCTTGTGTATTCTTATGGATTTTTGACAAGAAATGGTCATCGGTTGCCCTCTGCGGAAGGGATAGGGATAGATCTAAGAACAAACAACAAACTCCGCCCCTAAGACGACCCACTGACCCTAATGGCGAGATAGCTATTTACCAGGCACAAATACAGAAACCAGGTTGTTTCCTACTATAGAAATAAAGACAAGAGACCACGATAAGGGAATAGGCAGGCAATTTTTCTCCATAATCACACGTAGTATACAGAATCAATAATTTTTCGCCAATAATCTACAGTCATCGAAACATTCACAAGACAAAAATTGTCAATTAATCGAAACACGTCTGGTTGCATACCTTCGCGTTTAACATTACCACACATTACTGTAACAGTCCTACAACACCTATACAGTTAACTATACGTAGAGTAGAGCTCCAACGCGGTGCATGCGGGGCGACCTCAATTTTCATGTGCGGTGACCCGTCAGCCGTCCATAAATGCCACCTCATCTGTTATACGGATGAGATGCGTGTTGAGCTATAGATACTGGCAATTTAAAAACATTGGCTTTTAAATAAAGAACGCTAGCTGTATGAGGTAATATGAGCCTTATTGAATAAGTAGGTATAATAAAATGCGGTTAAGTTTGCCTCTGGCTTGGTTTTGCGAATTAGATTTGTGAGCTTAGAGACTATCCAGATTAGGAATCCTCCTGGCCATTGGGTAAAAGTATATAGTCTGAGTCTGACCCATCACTGCACTCAACAGTCAGTAAACGGGAGAAGGAGGAGGGTACCTATACATATATATAACTTAGCCCCACATTTGCGAAAAAAAAACTGAGATAGTTACAGTTACAGTCCTGCTAAGCAACAGTAAAGACTGACTGTATTGAATTAAGTAGGTACTATTAATTGCAAATTGGACTAATAGATTTAATTCAGGCTTACTTTGTAAGAAATCATGACATTGTTTTGTATTGTTGGCTACTATCTACTTGGTTGCCTCGCATTTTTATATGGGCCGATTCTAACTTTATTATGGTAATCCGGTGTATTTGAATTACTAGCTTCTGCGTCAAAGCTCGCAACTTAGTCTGCGTGTTTCGGCCCCCGACCCGCGCGTATCGCCCGCCCGCGCTATTACTTAGTTCCTTTTCGCTTAGCGTGCTTCTTGACTTTTTTTGTTTTTGCTCGGCTCATGGGTCGTAGCGTGATCTTAATAGCCTATAACTTTCCTCAAGAATTGGGCTATCAAAGCAAAAATAATTTTTCAAATCCGACTGGTAGGTTTAGAGATTAGCGCGTGTAAACAAACTCTTTAGCTATATTATTAGTATAGATCAACTGGACTTGCCTAATAAAATAACTGTTAAAATTTAATCAGTGAGTAAGTAAGCTAATAAATGCACATCACAAAAACAGGAAAATATTATAAAGACCTTACCTTCTGCTAAACTTGTCCTTATTGTTTTTTTTTATAAAAATATACATTATTATTTCATTCATATTCCTTTTTGTGCACATTTTCAAACATAATACAACAATACAGCGTATAAAGTAGTAGTAAGTTATAAACCAACAAACTTTATTCGGATAAATTCATTTGAAACTTTAATTTTCGCGCCATGTTTTTTATTTTGTCTATGGATGACAACTGAAACGTTTGGTTTTTATAATAATTGGTTGAGAAAATATTTTTAATATGAATAGCCAGATAATTATGAATATTAAAGACGTGACAACATTATAAATAAATTAACCACGCATTTTAATTGTTGATAATAAATCTTCACAAGTGCTATCAAAACGCAAATTGGCCATTTTGAGTGAAAGTAAAAAAAACGTTCTTTATGCTCTATGCTAGCGTGCTCTGTCACTAATGGCGTGTCTTCCTGTTACACACGTTAAATCGTCAAAATGGCTAAGAAGAAAGGCGACGAAAAAGTGAACCCAACTCCTCAAAGTGATAACGAGGAGCCTAATTATGACGAGGAACCCGATTTCGAGGATCCGGAGGGTTTTGTTGATGATATTCCTGATGAAGGTGGGCAATTTTCTGTGACAAGTTTGACCGGCCATATGCGTCACCCACGCATTTTACAAATTTTCATTCATGTTGTTACTATTTTTAACGTAATTGTGAGGTTTAGTGAGTGTTTGCAAGTGTACTTGGTTAAAATTTTGAACTTTCCCCGTGAGTTTTGCAGTGTAATGAAAGTCATAAAATCCTAACCTAACTTTGACGTTGCAGAGTTGTTGGCCGACCTTTTAGAGCAGAAACCGAAGGAATCTGACAGTTATGAGAACGTGGTCGTGGTCGACGGGTGCCCGCAGGTCGGACCCGAGCGCCTGGAGAAACTCCAGAGTGTTATAAACAAGATCTTCAGCAAATTCGGGAAGATCGTCAACGAGTATTATCCAACCCAAGAGAATGGAAACACGTCTGGCTACATTTTCTTGGAGTACAGCAATCCTCAGAACGCCGCCGAAGCCGTGAAAGCGACAAATAACTGTAAATTAGATAAGCAGCACACATTCTTGGTCAATTTGTTCACCGATTTTAAGAAGTAAGTACCCCTATTCATTACACCTTAATCTAAAAGTTTCAGGTGCAAATTATTATTAAGTTATCATGTCAAGTTTATTGAACTCTTAAAAAGTACACATTTTGACCTTGTGACAAGTCAATTATATGTTTTCCTGCTAATATGTATCTTAGCATACTGGTATTCCGCTACATCTGGTTAGACTGGAAGCTGACCCCAACATAGTTGGGAATAGGCTAGGCAGATGATGAGTCACCATTGGATAAAATAGCTGAACAGCTAATAATGGACATGAACTTAACAACTTCCTGTGATAAATTAACCGATTCGTTGCGATGTCCAATTTGTCAAACTTATAGCTGTAGCGCTGAACAAAAAATAATGTAACACAGCTGCCGTGCCAAGCGCCATACGATTAGATGACACGCCTCCCGTGTTTTCAGCCATGCGTAAAAGAAAACAGTATTTTGACCATTTTTAAATGTTTTAGGCCTGAATGTTGTTAGTTTATATTTGAAATCTCGGAATGACACGGCTCCCGTGCCTAACGCCACATGCAAAAAAGAATGATGGCACGGGAGACGTGCCATCCGCAACGAATCGGTTAAACATATTTCTATAGGTAATTTGCCATACATTTTTCCTTATAGCAAACAAGTAGTTATGTTGAAATCCCTAACATAAATATGCCATTGATTTTATGATGGTTTAAACATGTTACTTAAAAAAAAAACTAAGTTTAGTAGCTTGTATACCAACAAAACATCTCACTTTTTACTATTTTACGTTCAACTAATGTCTTATATTTATTTAAATATACTTTATTGTACACCACAAATAAAAAAATACATCAAACACTATGGATTCTATGCTTATACTTTCTCTAATTACAATCAATTGTTTCTCTCATCAGATATTCAGATATCCCTAAAGAATGGGAGCCGCCAGCACCTCAACCGTTCAAGGTCGCGTCAGACTTGCAATGGTACCTGATGGACCCTGATGCATATGACCAGTTCCTGGTTGGCATTGGCACTGGTACTGCACTACAGGTGTGGCAGAATGCCCTACCTGAACCTACGCTTATGCAGGAGAGGCCGGTAAGTTGTACATTGCTTCTTCATCTGTTTTAGGGGGCCTGAGTGTCTAAGCCAGTCAAGCAATATTGGTATCTTTATCTCATAATGCCAAGGAACCAAAATTTTAATATTTTTTTTAAATTGTTTGAATTGTAATATATTCCGATGTTGCTATGTAAGTCAAAACCTGTTTGAAAATATTGGCAGTGCTGCTTACAATAGTCTATAAATTATTGCAACAACAATGATACTGATTGAAATCATGTTTTGAAATGTTTAAAAACATGCTTCAGTATGAATAAGATCTATCAAAGAAGTTTGAATTAAAACCTTCATACATTTTAGGACTGAATGCATTTTCTTGCTCTGTTAATAAGTATATAAAAGATTTCTTTATTTTTCATTCTCTCAGAACTGGACGGAGACTTACGCCGCGTGGTCACCGCTAGGTACATACCTGGCGACGTTCCATTGGCGGGGCGTAGCCCTATGGGCCGGCCCCAAGTTCTCCCAATTCCAGAAGTTCTTCCACCCAGAAGCTCGGTTCATCTCCTTCTCACCGTGTGAAAACTATGTTGTTACATTTTCACCAACTGGCGATAGGGGTGAAGATAAGAAGCTTATTATTTGGGATATCAGGTTAGTAATTTATATGTTTTTTTCGATTTAATTCTGTATGTTTTTTTTGCAAAATACATGGTTAGACTTGGAGTTGCAGACACCAGCCTGATGAAAAATACGAGTATCTCATATTCATGCAGAAACTTTTAAAACAATTAATAGGAAAATTCCAGGACATTTTTTTATTATCACAGTAAGCAGTAACAAGTCATTGAATTTTTTTGTGAGAACTGTGTTTTTCTTATCATTTACATTAGAGAGATTAATTACATCCCATCTAAATATGTGCATTGATCTGTATAAGGTAAAGAACACATGCAAATAATACAGTAGACCATTTTACTGTTGGTTGACACACTTGGCACACATAAGCTGCAAAACAAGTTATAGTTGAACAGCCAAATACTTTACTAGACAAATGTACAACTATACGTATGTATCTCAGCAGCTTAATGCCAAAAGTTTTAGTTGATAAGAAATCTGTTATGTTCAAATCTCGCGATTTTTAATTTGCTAGACTAAAATGACAGCACCAATCTACCTTTTTTTGTCATACATAGAGTCACATAAGTGAATTGCTCCGATTCACGCAAACAAGTTTGTTATTACGTATTCTACTCGCGATATAGCCAGAAGAGTCTTGAGACAGTTAGAATACCAACGGGTATTAACAGATTTACATATAAACAAAAACTTGTCTTGCTGAGTAGCCCTTTTATGTGTCTTTAAGGCTCATTATAATAATGATGTAGAAATCACGTTATTTTGTAAGACTTATCTAAGGGAAATATTCTGTTCCATTTTTCGACAAACCAGGAATGTAAAAATGTTGTCAGTGAAAACTGTGTCAGTAAAATAATAGATTGAAGTTATTTGTTGATGAACTAAGCTATAACATTTGTAACTTTCTAATTATGTATTCAGATGCTGTTAATCGTTTTTTATATGCCTGTGGAGCGACCTTTACATATAATATTAAATCCCATTCATATTCATTTAATGCCTTCCATATTGTAAAAAAGGTGTTGCAAAAAGCAAAAATATGGACCCTATATACGGGCACAGCAAAAGGATATAATTTAAATTACAATATCTCTTTCTCAATCTATATTAATTAATACGTATAAAAAATTCAAAGTCCTGAGTACTCCAGATTGACTGATATATCAACGCACAGCCTAAACCGCTTGTCCTAGAGACATGAAACTTGGAGGGTGTGTTCTTTGTGAACTGTAGGTGAGAAAAAAAAAAAGGTTTTTCGAAATTCCACCTAAGAGGGTGAATAGGGGGAGGGTGAAATTTCACGCGGACAAATCACGCCCCTATTTTCCGAAGAGGTGGCAAAGGCGAATAATACATCCGCATCGCCAATTATGTTTAAGTACTATGTAATAGAAGACCTCCATTATTTGCGTTATTATTATTAATCAGTTATTTTAAACAGGACGGGTGTAGAGAAGCGTAGTTTCCCGCCGCCGGACGAGTATGTGACGTGGCCCGTGTTCCGCTGGAGCAAGGACGATAGGTACTTCGCCAGGATCGGCCAGGATGTACTCTCTGTGTACGAGACGCCTAGCTTCGGTCTGCTCGACAAGAAGTCTATTAAAATACCTGGAATCAGGTAAGACATCTTAGACTTTGTACTATGTTTGTTTTATGGCTGATTTTTCAATCTTCCGATACAAAATTTTATCTGATGAATAATAATATTTGCGCCTTGGTAATTATTTCTGGAATAGAAAATACAGTCAAAACCGTTTATGGCGACATCGTTTAGAACCACATACCGGTTAAATTTACCAAAATCAAAGGTCCTGGCTGAATGTTATATGACCGCCCTATCTAAAACATTGGTTTTTACGACATTGTTTACTACGACATACCGCAGTAAGCGACCACATTTGGTTAATGTTTTCGCAGAATTATATCTGTAGAACGACCGGCTCAGCTGTATTGTAAACAATTTGAATAGGTAACTGTATCCACATCTGGCACAGTATAATAGTCAATGGCTATTATCGTAAAAGTAAACAGAGTTTAGGGTCTTTTGTAATTCTTAGAAACAAAGCACATGTTTGATTGACGGTCTCAATGCTGTTAGTGTATTACGAAAGATTGTTCTTTTTAATGAAGAGTTCCACATGCAGGGAAATTGTGACGATACGCTGATTAAAATCCAACGTGAATTACAAAATGTGTATGCACGACAGAAGTGTTTCAAACAAACTAAAATTACAGATTTTATGCATACAAAAATGATGGAAAAATGATATTGTTCTTTTATATTATACGTTTGTATTGAAGTAAACAAAATGCGGTTTAATTTCCTACATGAATATATATATTATCTTTCCTATTAATACATGTCACCGGTTGTTACAACTATCGGTTTTTACGACTCAATATGAGTAGTCCCTTCGATGTCGTTATAACAGATTTTGACTGTATGTATGCCAAATCGCCATATTTATTTGTCAGGTAAAGTTATCTGATGATTGAAAGTTTAGCACAAAAAATTTGAAACATGGTGATGTTTGTTTGGCAGATATAGATTTTAATACTCAGCCTCCAGATTCTTTAGTCATGTAAAGATGGATTAACGTCTGAAGGAAGCTGAATAAATTAGCGTTTTTTCAGGAACAATAGAAATAATATTGTATGTGTTAGCTTATTTATTTCTGTGTTGACAATATTTGCTTATTCAATACTCATTACACATTGTTATTTATAATAATCTTCATGTAGGTTATGAATTCATGTAGGTTATGAATTCAGGAAATAAAACTGCTTTGTGTTGCAAATAAATTGTTTTTATTCAAACATCACCATTCAGTTTTTTAGGTCATTGGCATAGACACAATGTAGTTTATTTTTTCAATTTTTGCTTGATTTCTCTTAGTCCCAGAAATTTAAATATCCCTATTTCCATTTACAGAGACTTCAGTTGGTCGCCAACAGACAACATTGTAGCCTATTGGGTAGCAGAAGACAAAGATGTACCAGCCAGAGTAACACTGCTCGAGCTTCCCAACCGCACTGAAATACGGTCCAAGAACTTGTTCTCTGTAGCTGACTGTAAGATCCACTGGCAGAAGAGCGGAGACTACCTCTGCGTCAAAGTAGACCGTTACTCCAAAGTAAAGAAAGACAAAAATGAAATCAAGTACTCAGGAATGTACTACAATTTTGAAATATTCCATATGAGGGAAAAGGAGATTCCGGTTGACTCGGTAGAAATTAAGGAATCTATTCAAGCATTTGCTTGGGAGCCTGTTGGATCCAAGTTCGCTATTATCCACGGTGATCCTGCTAACATTTGCATTAGTTTCTACCAAGTAAATACAGGTCAAGCACCTACTTTGCTGAAGAAGTTCGAGAGGCAGCCCTTCAACCACTTGTTCTGGTCTCCGTCAGGGCAGTTTATTGTTCTCGCTAACCTTGGACTGACTGGTGGAGCTCTGGAGTTCTTGGACACTAATGATTTCACTATCATGAATGTCTCGGACCATTACCAGGTGTGTATATGTCATTTTATTCATTGTAATTTCATGTTAACTTTTTGGAAGAAGTATATGTGATTAAAATATTTGTTCTTTTTGGAAGAAGTATATGTGACGGAACTTGAACACCTTTTGTCACTTATTGGTTTTACATGTCATGACAAAATGTGATCAACAAAAAATTAAAAAATTGGCAATTTGGATAATTTCCGATACAACTAATGTAACTCGAGAAATTTTAAATATTATGCAAACTGATTAACCTTACCTTTTTTCCCCAGATGTCTGGCATCGAATGGGACCCGACCGGCCGCTTCGTGGTGACTGGCGTCTCCTCACTCAAGAGCAAGATCGATACTGGTTACTACATCTGGTCCTTCCAGGGCAAAATCTTAAGAAGGTTAGTAAAAATAAAGAGTATTTTCGTATAGCAGCTTTGTAAAAATGCTTCCAGTGATGAATAAGTAGCAATGGAAATGATAATCGTAATCTGTAAATGTTTAAATGGACGATTAACATAAAATATGAACAACAAACACTATTAAACAACCACATATAAAACATAATAGAACACAACATATAACATAATTATGATTAACATGTTCGGGGTCTATGTTTGTTTGGTCTAAATCGATCTTTAGAAAAACTAGTGAGTTAGCATAGTTCTCATAGCTCAATGAAAAACTTTCTGCTTTAGTAAGCAGAAAGTTTTTACAGCTCAATGTTCGGATAATTCTGCCAAATAATGCTATCTAACGAATCTCAAATATTTGTTCAATCTTTAATATTTTGTCCTACAGAGTGATGAAGGAAGGCTTCGCGCAGTTCAACTGGCGACCGAGGCCCCCGACGTTACTTTCCGAGAAACAGCAGAAGGAGATCAAAAAGAACCTCAAGAAATACTACTCACAGTTCGAGTCTAAGGATCGTATGCGCAGTAGCAAAGCTAGCAAGGTATGTTCAGAAAAAACTTACTTAAATTAGACAATGTTCATCTCTCTCTCATAGTAGTATTACAAAGCATCATTTCAAAGTGTATTTGAAGACATAAAGTATCTCGTCTTCACGACCATATTGATACTACCTTTCTGGAATCAAATAAGCAAGTAATTTTAAATATATTTTTTACAGCCGGACGAATTAGTGTAGTAATTTGGGATAATAATTTTATCCTCGTGATCGGAACTCGGTCACGGCGGCCAATCTTAATGGAGGTTCAAACATAGGTGTACTCTTATTGTCATAGTCCGCTGAGACGGAAATTTTGGCGTAATAAAGACTAGGTTTTGGGGTAGGTACCAACATTTGGTTGAACTAGAAACAAATGCCGTAATTATAGAAACAATTAAAAGCCATTGTGTCTCGCGTGGATCCACGTTCGTCGCATACGAAGTGTTAATCAATATTTAGAATAACCTACACTGGTGAAGCTGACACTTTACTAATCATTATGTGGCAATTGTTTATAGGAATTGGTGGCGAAGCGTACTGAGCAGATGAAGAAGCACGTTGAGTACCGTGAGGCCAAGGTGCAGGAGTGGAACGAGCAGAAGCCGCGCCGGCTCGAGCTCAGAAATTGTACGTATTACTGTATTCTATTTTGGCGAAGTCCTGTTAACTACGTTCAAAATTTAGTTTCCAAAGTTCTCAAGTCGCTGGCGCGACCACAAATATAGATAGACCTAGATAACGCAATTATCACGAACTGTATGAAAACCAAGCGTGCCATTTTTTGACTACCTACTGTGACGTCACTAGCTCGCGCTCTCGCTCACGCTTACCCAGCCAGCAGTACACAGGACTGAGCGTGAAAGTGGCGGCTTACGATTTTTGAACGTAAGCTGGTGCGATTTTTGGCACGCGAACTTGCTCTTGGGTTATTTAGTTGTATCTATATCTGCGGGCGCGACGATTTCGTGCTCTCAATTTTGGAACAATAACAATGCCTACACATAGTTTGATTCCCTATACAACTTGAAGTCATTCTGAAATCGACTTAATTTACACTTCCGTTAGGTTAATATTTCTGTAAGTGGAGATAACGTAAATTGGAAACTAGAATTTGAATAGAATTTAGATGTCAGTGTTGTTAATAATTTCAAAACTTGTTAGAAAGTTTACAGCTCGCACATCTGCATATTGAATGACTCTTTTGTTAATAGTATGGCTGTAACCATTGATATGGTCTTCTGACCTGTAACTTACTTCTGTTTAACTAACTTTCTTTTCTCTTCCCACAGATGTTGATACAGACGCTATCGACACCGACTCCACAACAACGACGGTAGAAGAAGTTGTAGAATTTTTCGTGAAAGAGGAACAAACTGTTATCGAGTAGTCACCATTCCGCGCGAACGTTAGGGGTCGGCGTGCGAACACCGGCCTCGGTTATAGTCCGGACAACGGATACACACCTTTTTAATAAACAGACCATAAGCTATACAGTTTTTTTATACCTTCATCCCGCTAAAGTCGCAAAAGCATTTTATACGCGAGTTTCATTATGTTCAGTGTAAGATTTCGGTTTATAAATTATACAATAGGTAATGTTTATAGAAATCATATTAAATTGATATGTTTCAAATGGAAAACGGCCTTTTAATACCTGTTTGTATTTATTTTTGTTACATTTATTTATAAGATGTTTGTATGAAATAAACAATTGATTGACATCCGAAAAGGGAGAATTATTTATGAACGCAGCAAACTCAAGTTTGTTTTCATAATTTTGGAGTGAACATTTTTGAAGTTTTGAGTTTTATTAGCTTTTCTTGAAGATTGGGAATTTGAAGAAGATATATTTTGTGCATAACCAGCCTGTAACGCTGTAACGTTCCCATTACTGGGACTTAGACTTCCTCTTCTCTCTCTCTTCTCTGTGAGAGGGAGTGGGCCGTAATCTACTACGCGGGCCCAGTGCTGGTCGGTGGATTTATATTTTATGCTATACCTGTTTCTAAAGTTGTGGATACTGTGCAAAGCATACCGTTACATGAACCTTCATCGTAGAAAGTTCGTGTGTGCGTGTTTATCGCAGCGTTCATGAAGACAGAAGTGGCAATAAATGGGCAAATACGCATTTTTTTTTAATATACTTACCATTTAAAAATTATGTAATTACATTTGGCATTGAAATACCAATATGTACTTATATTTTTTGTTATGTATTTTTCTGGTGTACAATGAAGTAAGTATATAATGTATAATATAAATCCAATAAATATCTAAATTGCGTGGCCTGGCTATCCAGACGTCAGATTGACGGGCTATTTTGAAAATGTTATTAAAAAAAAGTAAATATTTATTTGTTTAGGTACCAATCAGTTATTAAATGTGTTAATTCATCACCACTGCTCTCGAAACGGTGAACCCGGACCCAAAATTTCAAAGACGTGAACATCTACCAACCCGCTCTGGACCCGAATGGTGGATTACGGCCCACTCACAGAGAGGAGGCCTGTGCCTTAGCACTGGGAACATTATAATCTGATTATGAAATAGAACCACGGTTCACTGTACCTAATTAACCCGCTCAATGAAGCAGTATCTTTTACTTTCGAAGGCCGTCGATTCTATCGCCGCTGAATCCACAATTTAGTGGCTAGTAAGGACTAATAGTAATAATACCAAAACAAAATTTAATGTCATGCGAGAAATCGTGGTTTTGTACTATTTTTAATCACTAGATGGCGCTTTACATTTACATCAAGTTTCTGAATCGCGGTGTCAAGATTCTCCGCTGTTCAATGACCCTCGCGCGTTTCTGTAAAGAAATCATACTTACCTGGCATAGGGGATACCGTGATCAATAAGGCGGTTCCCCCAGGGCGAGGCCTTCCCATTGCACTGCGGTTGGGTTGACCCCTGCGATTATCCCTAATGTGGATAACTCGGATGCGTAATTTTTGATAGTGGGGACTGCGTACGCGCCGTCCCCTCGGAATTCTCTTAAGAGTAAACTAGTCGCAACCTCGAACTCACTAGTCAAGTAGTCACTGGTGGTTCATGGTCAAAAAGCACGCTGTCTCACCTACTTTCAGTCACTCAAGTCAATGAAAGGCATACAATATATACCATCAAAAACTTAAAACACGTAAAGTACATAGGTTGCTATTAAAAAGTGATCAGATCGAATGTAGAGCTTAACCTAGGGGTTTGGTTTGTAGAGTCCTAACTCTACAAACCTTACGTGTTGGTCAAAATCCACGTTTCGCGGCCGTTGCACAGACCTCCCTTTTTTGTGTGGGAAATTATCATATAACTTCTCCCGCTCTGGGCGGAGAGGGCGTGTCAGACTTTTACTGACTAAAACCCACCCGTGTTCCTTCAGTTGCCTGTGCCAGGGGCTATGGTATCTCTTTCAAACAACCCGCGACCCTGGCAGCACAGACACTGGATATGAGCTTATGGTAAGGAACTAAGTCTGGTTTTTAATGTTGTCTCATGCAATGTATGGTTCAATGGAACGGCCAAGCCATAGATTTTGACCAAGACCGCGTAAGGTTTGTAGAGTTAGGCCTTGACTATCTCTTGGCTTTCTACATTCAATATCGTCCCCGTATTTGGAAAACTAAATAACTTCGTTTTTGGCGATTTTGTCTTTTCCCTATTTTTAAATAATCCAAAACATGACGCATGTTTGAGTCTTACAGGAATTTACTTATCTTATTCCGTTCCAAAAATATAGCCATTTTTGTCGTTCAGATGGAATAATGCATATCTTCAAACTAATTCTAATTTTTTGAAGGAAAAATAAACAACTCAATAAATAAATCAATAACTGTGGTCAATGATTAGTTAAATTTTTAATAAATTAAATAAAATAAGTTGTTGATTTTTTCTTCAATTTACAAATTCTATCATAAAACTAACAAAGTTCTAGGAAAACTAAATAACTCTACTTAATTAATTTTGCTACTCAGAATTCTGTCAAAACGTACATTACTTTATAAACACTTGATGTTATCTATTTCTTCTGCAACTAGATAATTATTAATTACAAGATGATAGGCAAATAAAATCAAATAGATTAAGTTATTTATAATTGCCACGCGAAATATTGTAGTGTCTATTTAATGAATCGGAACAAGGAAGTGCGCGGGGGGAAGCGCGGGGGTCAGCGCGTGTGACTGATGCATCACGTTCATCATCATTCACGACGTCAAGATTTTGTGACCGTCGGTCTATTTTAAAGATCAATGATGTGTCATCTGCACATGCAACACCATCTTCGGTTGATTTTGAAGTAATTGGGGTAAATCATTAATGTAAGCTAAAAAGAGGAATGGACCCAATATCGAACCCCATGAACGCCCATTGTCATTTCAGACCCCAATGAGTTTACGCCGTTTACTTAAACTTTAACCTTTCTATCTTTCAGGTATGATCTTAGCAAATCAAGTGCTGTTTTTCTAATTCCACAGTGCTCCAGTTTCATCAGAAGTGTCTCATGGTTTACACAATCGAACGCCTTAGAGAGGTCGCAAAAGATTCCAATGGCATCTTGTGCTTCTTCCCAGGTGTTAAAAATGTTCTTTATAAAGGTAACACCGGCGTTAGTAGTGCAACGCCCTTTAGTGAAACCGTACTGGTGTTCATGAAAGATGGAATTTTTATTAAAGTGACGTAACATTTGATTGAGCATCAACTTTTCAAACACTTTACTGAGAACTGGCAGAATTGACACAGGTCTATAATTGTTGGGTTCTTTACTATCACCGGATTTGAAAAAAGGTACTACTTTACTATGTTTCATAAGATCCGGAAAGACTCCTTGGTCAACACTGGTGTTAAATATGAAAGCTAAATAGGGCGCAATGGTTTCGATGAAAGATCTACATACTTTTACAGACATTCCCCAGAGATCTTCTGTTGATTTAATGTTAAAATCTTTAAAAACTTTTATGACAGCCTGGGGGTTTGTATGCTGAAACCTAAACTCCAAAGGGCATGCCTTTACATTCTTTTTAAGTAAGGCAGCAGAGAGCGTGGGGGATGAAATTAAGCTTCAGTAGTTTTAAGAGGAATATTAGCAAAAAAGTTTTCAAATTCCTGAGCTATTTCTGCATCTGAGTTGACGGGACCATGTGCAGTCTCTAAATTAAATTCAGTATTACGCTGTTTTTTCCTACCTGTTTCATTATTTATTATTTGCCAGGTAGTTTTTATTTTATCATCAGCTGATTTTATTTTATTGCTAATATAAAGTGCCTTAGCTATTTGGCACACACTTTTAAAAGTTTTTGAATATTTTGCAACATACTGATGAAAGTTTGTATTATTCATATGTTGCTTTAAGCCATAGAGTTCAAAAAGATTTTCCCTGCTTTTACGAATACCTGGAGTTGCCCAGTCACTAAATAAAAACTTTGTGTAAATACTTTTAGTTTTCAGTGGAAAAGTTTCATTATACTGCGCATTTAGTATTGAAAAGAACTCGGCGTAGAACTCATTTGGGTCACCTATATTATTAAAATTCTGATCACATAATTTACTGGCCAAAGAATTATTTAATTTCTCTACCTTTTTACATGTTATTGTCCTAAACCTTATTTGAGTTTTTTGTAAAGGCATGTAGGAGCCAAATGTTATTGTTTGTCCACTGTGATCACATGGCAACTTATTTACAATTCCTTTGTGTAAGTAATCACAATTACAAAAAACATTATAAATACAAGTGGCAGAAGAAGCTGTCACTCGGGTTGGTTCAATAAAAACATTTGACAAATAAAATGACCTAAAAAGACAACAATCTGACAGTATTCGAGTTATTTTCCAAAAAATTAATATTAAAATCTCCACATACGATTATCGACTTACTACTTGTACTAAGTTTCTTTAACACATCTTCCATTACAGAATCAAACACAGTTAGATTCTGGTAACTTGGAGGTCTGTATACGCATACTATAACATGCTTATCAAGCTCAACACAGGACAATTCAATGGTGTGTTCAACAGACAGCCCGATTATGTCTTTTCGTTCTTTAGATTTAATAGAATGTTTAAGTAGTATTAATGACCCGCCATGTATCATACGTTTCCGGCTGAAATGGCTAACTACATAATAATTTTCATAATTAATTGACATTACTTGATGATCTTTCAACCAATGCTCTGTTAAACAAATGACATCAAACTTGGTGTTTTCCAAAAACAATTCTAATTCCAGTAATTTGGAAGCGCAACCTTGGATATTTTGATTAAATAATTTTAAATTATGTTGCACTCCCTTTGATTTTTTAGTATTATTAATTATATTGCCAGAAGATACCTTTTTATTATTCTGTAATAATAATTGGTTATTTAAAGGGGTAACTTCTGTTGTCTCCCCGACTAGTTTAAAAAGTTATCCGGAGTGACCTCCACAACTACAACTGGAGAGTTTAGATTGCCCGAATAAGTTCCAGCAGAAGGAGAATACCCTATCTGACTGGTAGTGGTCTCCAAAGATGATGGTATTATAGGTGGATCCTCCTTCGTACATGACGATTCATAATTAATCACTATGTTGTTAGTATAACTAGGCAACACAGACTCGTCACTAATACTAGAATTCGTTATATTAGCTATAACCTCGTTAATATTATATGCTATCAACATAGCAATCAGATGTCTACAATCTACATATCAAAGTAATAAACGTTCAACTTTTACATTTAAACATATTTCAAGTTTGATAAATTCAATAACTGCATTTATTTCACCTTCTTTTACTCTACCAGATGGATCTAGGTTGTAGGAAAACTAAATAAATAGCCGAAATAAATAACTAATTGCAGTTACGTTACAAAAAGTAGTTGTGGCAAAATTAAACAACTTGGTTTTATATATTTTATTTAGTTATTGTTGAAGATAGAGTCCAGTATGTTTAAGCATAATGTTAAAGATAATCAGGTCCACAAAATATAAAATTACCGACAATAAAATTGTGTCAATTTTTTTAACAAATGAACATTAATTGAAAAAAAAACACTAAATCGCGTTTATCTCAAAACTAGAAAATCGGAGTTATTTAGTTTTCCAACTACGGGGACGATATGATAACTTTTTAACAGTGCAAGCGTTATGTAAGTCTTGGCACCCTAGTTTGTATGAAATGTTTTTAGTGGGTTATGTCTTTCATTGAATTGAATAGCTAGCATAACTTTCTAGGACTTCGGGAAGTGCCCTAGAGGTTTTGATGAGTGAGTTACCCAGTCAGTCAGTGATGAAATCGACGTATTTTATTTAGGTACTAGCTTCTGCCCGCGACTTCGTCCGCGTGAAATTTCTTGTTCCCCCAACCCACCCCGTCGCATCTCATCGCCTGCCCGCGCTATTACTTCGTTTTTGCTTAGCGTTCTTACTGACTTTTTTTTCTTTTTGCTCGGCTCCTAAGGGTCATAGAGTGATGTTGAATAGCCTATAGCCTTCTTCAAGAACTGAGCTATCAAATGCAAAAAGAATTTTTCAAATCCGACGGGGAGTTCCAGAGATTAGCGCGTTCAACCAAACAAACAAACAAACAAACTCTTCAGCTTTATAATATTAGTACAATATTAGAAGATTAATGAAATCCAAAGTATAAAAGCTAGACAAATGAAACTTAGTGTGTTTTATAAGTCTGCTAACAACATCTTATTGTGAGAATTTGACCTTTCTAGCATTATCCAGGCCGAAGCTATGAGGGTTTAAAAATACGACGAAATGCTTCTGCTCTTCAGTAGATACAATTAGGTAATGAACGTCGATAGTTGAATCTGTAAGCTTCAATCAATGGACCGCGTTATTCTGTAGCGGTCTGCGAATTGCATTCCACGCTGTGAATCTGCAGTAAGTTAATTAAAAATTGCAACGGGATACAAGGTGTTTCATTCGGATAGCGCTGAAATTGGGTGTCATGATTTAGTGTAGGTATGGCCATATTATAACGCCTGTGTTTCTCGAAGGTATAGGCAGATTTGTAAAAGGGGAGACTCGCTATTAAGGGGGAAGCGCTAAGGCAGCCCGCGAAATTCAAATTTTCTTACGTTTTTTGCAATTTGCTGGTCAGTATTAAGTTGTACGTTGATTAATATATGAATCGCGGCCGTAACTAACATGTATTTACAGAATTATAATCATTAAAGTCGTCAACACAACTCTCTAAGACCACGTAAGTCCGAAGAATGATAATTTCATGAAACAGTTATTCTTCGGACTTACGTGGTCTTAGAGAGTAGTGTTGATGACTTTAATGATTATAATTCTGTAAATACATGTTAGTTACGGCCGCCAAATTCCAAAAAACCTAAAAAAAATTGAATTTGGCTTGCTACCCTGGCGCTTTCGCCTTAACCAGGTATACTGAGAACTTCTGTTAGAAAAAACCTAATAACAATTTGCTCCGGTAGTCAAACCCCGGACACAATGCTTGGTGGGTCGCGCTTGCGACCGACCTCGAGACCAACGAGGCCGTAAATTATTTACCAGACTGCGGCGAAGCCCAAAAGGAGGGTTATGTGTTTGACCTGTAAGTATGTCCGTTTCTTTGTTCCCTCGTAACTCCTAAACGAATGAACGGATTTGAATTAATTATACGTCTTTAGATTTGTCTTTGTAGAGCGAGTGTCACTGTGTCACACACTACATTAAAATAAAAACAAAGTAAAATGGCGAATTTGGGGTGCCAAAAACAAGCCCATTTTAAATAAAATAAAAGTTATACGCAGGCGGGACGGGACTCATTACATTTTTATTATATTTAAAAACTCAAATGGGTCCCGCCTGCTTCCAACTTTTAATTAATTTAAAATGTGTTTGCTTTTAACTTTTCAGTTTTTTTTAAACTTAAGTTTTTTACAACAGTCGGGTTTTTAGTTTTTTTTTTAAAGTAAGTACCTACTTTTTTATTACACATTATCATTAATTTCATAATTCATCTATGCATTAAAATTTTCTGTTTTTATTTACCTTTTTATTTTTTAGGTTGGCTGATTGGCGACTAGGACTACGTGTCACTCGCTTCAGTGCCTCGACTCCTTCAAAATACGACGGCACGGCACACGAAAAAAGAATTAGCGAGCCATTTTCACAAATATTAGTCAGGTACCTACTAAATATCTGATGATTACGAATTCTTTTTGCAAGTGTTTTAAAAAAAGTCGTCTAATAACTACGCGTGAGTTTTTGTCATGTGATTTGTCATTAGGCTCCATTACCTACGCCCTCATCTCGGCTCGGCCTGCAATCCCGCCTCGAGTGGAATGACCGACTTTTCTCATTTGTATCAATATGTACAGACGCTAGCACATCAAGCTACTACAATTTGTCAAATTTCTTTAATAGATTTTCAACTTTATCGCTAAAGCAGGTTCAAAGTTGGTTGGAAAAATTTGACAGTTTTGGGTATATTTGATGTGCTGGCGTCTGTACCTACAATTTTAGTAGGTATAACAAGCTCACAAAACAGAAAAATAAACAGGTTAAGTGTCAAACGATGCATACCCACGGGTCAAACGGATTATCGTATCCGAGGCTTTTACCGTCATTGTGTACATAGGTACGCAAAAACTTACCTATTTCCACGGCTCGGTCAGCGAAGCTCACAAAAAGCTTTGTTTTCTTTCTTGCCCTCAAAGATAAGCCAGTTTTTTTCACCCTCGTGAACATTAAGCCATGTGAATTATTTAGGCGGTAACACCTATATTTTCTGCAAATAGGTAGGTAATTATTCTTATTCTTACTTTTGAGAGAGAATTAGATGTTTTTACTTACATAATTACTTTTTTAATTACATTGCATGGTTGCGGTTGGTCGTAGGCGACGTAGGACGCAAGAGCGAGCGAAGGACACCCCGCGGTTCGGTTTTGCCAAGTTACTTTAAACCCTTTTCACAGAGATAGATGACATTGGATACAAATGCGAGCGAATGCGAATACAAATACCTACCTTTACCTCATATCATATTAAACAGGGCCTTATTTTATTTTGCGTAAAATGTTATAATTACCAACTGAATTATTTTACTAAATTAAAATTGATAAAAGTACTAGTTGGCAAGTTTTTGCCAAACATTAGGTTTGCGTTAAATTTTTTTGTGGAAAGTTAATTTGCTAAGTAATGATTTGGCAAATGAAATTATGCGTAAAATTGTTTGGGAAGTGATAATTTGTCAAAATCTTTTTGATAAATCAAGGGAGACCCATTTTGGTAACCTAAAGGGGAGTATAGGCATTTACTTGTGACTTCAAATTTTATCGAAGCGCACTTCGAACACGACCCTCGAGGTTTTGTTACAACCTGATTTAAAAACTAAGATGCGCATTGGTGTAATATTTTTTCGAGCAAAGGCACGAGCGGCACTTGTAGATCCGAGGTTTCAACAACGAACGCTACTTAGAAAAAAATGTTACAGGTAAATGCTCACAGGACGTGAACATTACATCGAACGCAGCGTTGAGCATTCGCAGTTACGTTACAATTACTTACATGGAAATGCTTTAAAAAACTGGCCTTTTGCATGTACTGCCGGTCGATTTTGTAAAAATCTCACCGTGAAAACTTACGTGAAGTGAGTTTGTTTTTGCTAGGAATTGACACTATTGACAGCTCACTCCACGCTCACTTCACCTTAGTTTTCACGGTGAGATTTTTACAGAATAGCACCACTGTACCATTCGTAAGAACGTTATATTACATGGAAATGCTCGCGAAATTGCTCTCTTGTAGGTATACACACCTTAAAATGTGCAAATATGTAAGAAAACTAGAGAAAATAGCATAGGTAAGCTATCTTCCATTACGACATCAGTATTTAGGTTTTTTTTTTTTTGTTTATTAATTAAGGAACTAAACAAAATACAAACATTAAACATCACAAAAACCTCAATAGGTTTGTCCGGATGTTGAAACACTTTAAGCAATCTTAAAAACTAACTTAAAACTTAGTTATTATACTCGTAACACATTGTTTATAAAAAATTGTGAGGTAGTTAGTAAAGGGTGGTTAAATTTTAAGGGCCGATGTTGATTTTGAATAAAACACAAATTATTTAGGAAATTATTGTCATTTCTTTTTATTATGATAATATGGTATGGTTCAATTATGTATGCAACAAAATATCGGCCAAATGGCCGCCGCGACCTCGGCGGCACACCTCCATCCGATGGTTCAAATTTTCGATGACGCTGAGGCATAATTGAGGTTCTATGCCGTTAATGTGCCGAATTATCTCATCCTTTAGCTCTTGAATTATTGCTGGCTTATCGACGTACACCTTTTCTTTCAAATAACCCCAAAGAAAGAAGTCCAACGGTGTTAAATCACATGATCTTGGCAGCCAATTGACATCGCCACCACGTGCGATAACACGGCCATTGAATTTGTCGCGCAAAAGAGCCATTGTTTCGTTAGCTGTGTGGCAAGTGGCACCGTCCTATTGAAACCACATATGTCCACATCCATATCTTCCTGTAAATGCAAGTCTATGCATAATGTTCATTAACGACGAGCGTGAGAGGTGCAATTGTTGGGCACGACGACGAGTTGAGGTGGACGGCTCTTCAGCCACACTATCGCGAACAGCAGCAATATTTTCTGCAGTACGAGCTGTACGAGCATGCACTGTTGTTTTCACATCTCCTCCAGACCTCAAATTTTTGCACGATTTTTTCTATTGTAAGCATATTTGGACGATTAAATTGACCGAAAAAATCACGAAGTGCACGATATGCATTTTGATTTGAACGACCATTTTCATAATAAGCCTGAATAACTTTAACGCGTTGCTCGGATGTGTATCTTTCCATGGTTCAAATTGAGTTAGTCTGAAATTGAGAAATATCAAATGCAATGCAGAAAAAAACTTGACGTTTAGGTGTGGTTCACATTCAACATCGGCCCTTAAAATTTAACCACCCGTTAAATAACAACCATAATGAACAAAAAGCGACGAAGACGCTAATCACTTATTGAATGAAAGGTATGTACACAGTATGATGCATTTTCAAAGAGAATCAAAGAATTTTTTGTATTTATTTTTATAGTTATTGTTTGTTATTTCCGATTGGAATTTTGTTGGAACATCATTAATTAGAGTTGGTAGGTAGGTACCTACGTTAAATTAAGCTAAAATGCAAAAGGACTTTTAATTTGAATTAAAAAAAAAACTTGTACGTTAACGATAATATGTATGTACCTACGGATACGGATCTTCGGTCAAAATATGGTCGAAGTAAAGACCTAATCACCTAGAAAAAATCGGTCCAGAGCGAGTCGGACTCGCCCACCGACGGTTCCGTACCATCATGTTTTTAATTTTTCATCGGCGAGGCCTATATTTGTCAGAGAATTTTAACACTGTGCACTGCAATGTAGAATATTGCAGTTTTATGTCAGCGCCATCTCTTGACCGATAGTAGAACTAATGTAAATTTTGTTGATGATTTCTGAAAAAGTATGCTATTTACATTTAGAGACTTCGTTTTATTTTTCCTGTAATCTTTACATAAACTTCTATCACATAGACTAATTTCAGATTTTTCTCTTTGCAAACTTCGGAGATAAGGGGGGGGGGCGGATTCAGCGGGATTGTCCGAAAGGGTTACCGCTGGCCCGGAACATAAAGGGCTAAGGAAGGAACACGGGTGGGTTTTAGTCAGTAAGAGTCTGACACTCCCTTCCGCTCCACCCAGAGCGGGAGGAGTCATTTGATGATTTCCCATCCTCAAAAAAAAAAAAAAAAGGGGGGGCGGAAACGTAATTTTTTTACATTTTCATCAAAAGTCAAAACCTAAGCGGCCAAAAAAAAAAAAGTTTGAGAATGTGCAAACAGCGCTCTTACATTCTTCCACATGCCCTAGTAGCCCCACTTCGAATTTTTCAGACGCCCTTTCAGTCCCTGTTGCAAAAAATATACATATATTTTTATTTCTTTCTTATTTGCAAAATAGTTGGGCAAACGTCATTTAAAACCATTCCAAATTTCAAGTTGATAGCATTAGTAGTTCTTGAGATATCCAGCTATGACTGACACCGACTGCGACTGAGTCTCCACCATAAGGGTAACGTTTTACCATTTTGGTACGGAACCCTAAAAAAGTTTAATTACGTGTCCTAAGCCCTACTAAGGCGATTTATCTTATCTGCTACGAAAGTAATTAGACCCATCACTTTTTGTACGAACCGCAATGTTATGGTTCGGTCGAGTTTCGGATTAGGATCTTTTAGTATTAACCTTTTAGCTACGAAGAAGGCGCGGATATTTTGAAAGAAAATTTTGTACTCTGATCGCCTTACCTTTCCTTGTTTCGATTTATTGATTTTGGTTTGGTCAAGTTGAGAGGATGTATGAAAAGTGACTAACAAAAGGTATTTAAAAAGCAGATTTGAGTGGAAAACCCGAGAGAGGACGTCCTAGGAGGACATGAGTGAGCTTATTGGTGATGTTGTTCAGAAAAGTCAGGTGTGTAGTACTCGTAACCGGCGTGCATGTATGACCAGTGGCCTTAGTGTGAGTTTTTTGGACTCACGTTCGATTGCGAGCGGTTTCTCCTAGTGACCACCAGGTGGCGCTATAACTTTTTCCCATATAAAATTCTAACGCGCTCGCAATCGAACGTGAGCTAAAAAAACTGATACCTACATTATATGAACGTAAACGAGGCAAAAGCAGTATGTAAGGATCGTAGCACGTGGCGTTCTGTATTATAGTTTCTGCCTACTAGACTTTACATCCATAAATAACTTTATATGGATGTAAAGTCTATTTAAACTTGTTTCAAATTAATATTATTTCAAGTGAAACAAACATCAACTTTATTACAATAGTAATTAAGTTGATTTCAGAGTGACTAGCACTATTGAAAAAGTTATAAAAATGTTTGTAGTTATAGCGTGGCTCCTGCAAACAGGCGCGACGCGCGACGCGAATCGCGCGCGACACAAAAGCACCGCTCGTTACGCGACTTGCGGTGCCTCTGTGTCGCGTGTTGCGCCTGTTTGAAGGAGCCTTAAACTGAACTTTATTGCGTAAGAATTAAAGTTATTTTTCCATTAGTTCATATTTGTTTATATTTTTGGCAAATAAATACTTATTGATAGGCCTACACAGTACACAGTCCTATAACGATGAGCACTGTAATTTGAAAACCTTGTTAGAGCCAATTATTAAAAAAAAAGTAACCGTGGAGTTTCTTGCCGGCTCTTCTCCATAGAAAACGACCAATTGGGAGCGAGCACCTAGACGTTTCACAAGTGCCCATGTATATGTTTATGTGAAATAAAATATTTTGAATTTGAATTTGAAAATGATTCTATTAAAATATTTTTAAGACCATTTTCCAACACAGGGAATTTCTTTAAGTATATGCATGGACACAATTCGGACACAAATTTCACATACATCTGAACATCCATCTTGGAAAATCGATGTCCAAGCTAAAACTTTTTTCTAGTCCGGACATCGAATCTGCGATCTATGATTCGTAGCGCAGAAGTGAATAGCTCCTGTGTTCAGACGCTATAATCCCACTGAAGAGTTGATTCATCGCAAAGATATCTGAGGGTAGCTTATTGATGCCCGTTTGCCCTCGGGGTAAAAAGAATAATGTTGCTTCTTTCAGGTTGTAAGCTCTGATTATTAATTTGCTAGACTAAAATGACAGCTGCGATCGACCTTTTTAGGGTTCCGTACCCAGAGGGTAAAAACGGGACCCTATTACTAAGACTGCACTGTCCGTCTGTCTGTCACCAGGCTGTATCTCATGAACCGTTATAGCTAGACAGATGAAATTTTCACAGAAAATGTATTTCTGTTGCCGCTATAACAACAAATAAAAAAAAAAGTTATAAATATAAAGTTATAATACACGAAAATTAAAAACATAAAACAAAATTAAAAGCTATAGCAAAACAGTAAGTACGGGTACAAATAAAAAAAATAATATATAAGTACGGACTAATTTCATTCATTCAATTTAGTTTCCTTATATTTTAGTTTATTTATATTTTTACAAAACAACGAAAAAAAAACAGTTTCAGTAAAACTTGCCAATGTCTTATCGTTTTTTAACTACACGCTCCGGAAAAGTGAAAATTTTCGAAAAAAGATAAGACTACAACTCCTTTATTGACTGGACAAAGAAAAAGAAAAAGGAAATTATAAAGAAACAAACATACATTTTACAATAATGCATTAAAAGTTGGACAATATAGGTACTTACTCCATAAAATTTCCCGCACAAGAATGAGTAAGCGTCGGGACGTAATAACAGCGCTGCAAGAGATTACAAGTTTCCCTTTATTAGATCCGTCGCCGCTACCTTACGAGAGAGCGTACAGAATTTTCCTCGCTTTTAGAACAAACCCCCGGGCGCCCAGTGCACTTATAGACGAAAATATATTTTCCAGCTAAAGCGTGAAAAAGCTTAAAGTTCGTTGGAAAAACATTCGTTGTAGCTAACATGAGAGCGCATGAGCGTGGTCGCGACGCGTCCATTCAGAAGCGCCGCCCTTCAGTTCGACTCAAATTTTCTTCTGAACGCACGCCCGGGGACATTTTCCCGCGCTTTTCGAAATCCGAACTAATTTGAATTCTAATGTTTAAGTTCGCGCGCCTAAGTGGCCAGTAACGAGTGTCAAAGTGTCATACGTGCAAAAAGTTTTAATTAAAAAAAAGTTTTGATTATTTATAGAGTGTTGGTTACGGTTTAAATAAAGTTTTCTTTTTTGTTTGCGGATTTTTTTGTTGGTCCGTTCGTCGATTATTATTCGGTAAGTACTTATATTATTAAGATTTTTTAAGAAGTGATAAGATCTTTGATGATTTATTAAAGTCATTAGCATCACATTTTTCACATCACGCAACTTATGTACATTTTACTTTAGGATAAGTACCTAGTCTGAAGAAAGACTTTTAGGGTCAGTTGCAAGACGTATTTAATTAAGAAACTATGTCCATCACATGCCAGGCGTATTTCACACGTTGTTAACTAAAAACAGCTATGTTACATAGCTGGGAAATCTGTCACAAATGTTTTAGGTAAGTATAAAATAATAATTTAAGAAAAAAGATTCCTTGCTTTTATTTTTGGATTGTGTCAAAGAGTTGTCTTCCGTAGTAAGTAATTAAACTACTCGAATATTAAATTATAAAAGCTAGTATGTTATTTTGATTGGATGTTGAGATGAATTTATAAATAACTAGCAGCGCCACGCGGTTTCACCCACATAAGTGTCGATCTCGTGGGAATATCGGGATAAAAACTATCCTATGTCCTTTCCCGGGATGCAATCTATCTCTCTGCCAAGTTTTATCGAAATTCGTTTAATGGTTTAGGTGTGAAAAGGTACAGACAGTCGGAGTTACTTTCGAGTTTATAATATTAGTAAGGAGTGAGAACGTTTTACAAGTTTTACGCAAAAAAGCTATGTCGTTTAAAATTATAACTAAAGTGACACTAATATGTTTAAAAGTAGTATACTTATCTGTAATTATATGCGCAACAAAAAGGTTATTCTACAATATTATTATAAAAGATTGCCTAAGGCGCTATACGCGTCAAACTGCATAAATATTTACAAGAGTTCAAAGCTTACATTTTAGACGAAAATGTTTATAGGTTTTTACAGTATTCGAATTATCGATTCTTATAAAAAAAATGTTTAGTAAACATTCTACGTTCTAATCATCATAGTCGTAATATGGCTTTTTCACCAAGAAATCAAAATTAAATTGTTTATTCTGTAAATATAATAGCAGAATCACTTTTACACGAAAAATAGCATTTGTTAAATTTTAAATAAAATTTAACAAAAGCTAGATGGAGTCTATATTTCCAATCTGACTACCCCTGAGAAGAAATTGCGAAACAAACTCAGGGGTCAAAGTTCCTTTTAAAGTTCAGACAATACTTGGTCAGCTCATGTGAGGACCATGTAGATTAGCATCTGTAAATGGTATTTTGAGCAAAGAACCACACAGATTAAAGTGGACCAGTAGAGTTAGTGCAATCATTTGTCAGTAATCGTGTAGCTCAACTAATTGCGCATTATGTCATAATTGGCGGGTCTTAGCGTTTTTAATTAACTTTTGACCTTTCCAGCACTCGTTGCCATGATTATGATTTCGTTATCATTTAAAATCTTAAGGAATAAATTAAGCTTTAAAGATATTTAAAAGGGATTTTGGATCTTAAATATTTTATCATCACCATAACAAAATGGCTTTTATAAATTGTTTCATGTACTCAACGAATTAAAAAATAAACTGGCTGCATGAAAAGATAAAAAGGCAGAAGCTATTTTATTAAAAAAATAAAATTGGTACCATAGACACAATTTATCAGAGCAGAGATAAAAATATTCGTTTATTTTTTATGTTCCGATTTTCCGATTTTGGTAATTGTTGTTCTCTTATTTCAAAGGCAACATATGACTATTAATCTATGTGTGGTTAATAGTATACCTTGATTTGCTTTATTGACTGCAGACAATGTTTTGTACAGTGATTTCAAACAACATTTTAGTTTGTGGAATTCACAATTTAGATAATTATTATAAACCATTTAACTGTACAAAATAATTATGTAATATTTTACTTTTATGGAAACGGCTCTTTTGTTTTATATGGTGGTGTAGGTAGGTACCTATTATTATGATTTGAACGAACTAATATGCACTACGAAGAAACTGATATAATGTTCCCACTGTTGCGACACAGGCCTTCTCTCAGTGAGAGGGAGTGGGTCGTAATCTACCACACGGGCCCAGTGCGGATTGGTAGATGTCACATGCCTTCGAATTATCGGTTCTAGGACATGCTGGTCTCCTCACGATGTTTTCCTTCACCGTTTTGAGAGCAGTGGTGATGGAATAATTAACATAAAGTTAAGCGACTCTCTGGGTTCGAACTTACGGCCTACAACTCGAAAGGCTCGGCTTTTCCACTGGGCCACCACTGCTCTCTACTTAATTATATTGTGAAGTGTACTAACAAATAAGTTAATCATCATCTGCCTGCCTTTTCCCAAGTATGTTGGGGTAGGCTTCCAGTCTAACCGGATGTAGCTGAATACCAGTATTTTACATACAGCGACTGCCTATGTAACCTCGACAACCCAGTTACTGGGTAAGACGATACCCTTTGGTAAGACTGGTTGTCAGACTTTCGGGCTTCTGACTACCGGTAACGACTGTCAAACACCCACGAATGACAGCCGGGACCAACCGCTTAAACGTGCTTTCCGAGGCACGGAGGGGTCTCGTTATGTAAAGATGGTCACCCATCCATAGACTAACCGCGGCAAGCGTGGATTAACCTGATCGATTGACCTGTGCGGCTGTTATTATTTAGCCACGCTTTTAACAAATAAGTTAATCATGTTCTGAAAATTTAACAAGTAATTAACAATTAATTAATTACAATTTGTGGTCAGGAGAAATCCAATAACTACTATTTTATACTTCTGCTTTACTCCACGCTCGGCTTAGCAAGTACAATTAATTCTTCGTACCGTGAAAGCAATTTAAACTTCAGCCTTGATTTATTAGTGAGAGAAAATCTATCAATTAATGGCACCCTGTGA
This sequence comes from Luperina testacea, assembly GCA_927399505.1. Classification (NCBI taxonomy): domain Eukaryota; kingdom Metazoa; phylum Arthropoda; class Insecta; order Lepidoptera; family Noctuidae; genus Luperina; species Luperina testacea. The sequence continues at coordinate 5,668,735 of OV656763.1, read as the reverse complement.
CAGACGGATTGTTGTCTGTAAGTCTAATCAGGTCAGCCGTATTCAATCGCTCTGCGGTTACAAACAACATGGTCGACTCGTCGGTGCAGGATGATTACCTCTGTCTTTCAATTGGATGGATTAAAATGAGACGTTCATTAGTTTAAATGGGTTCTAGAAAGCTGTGAGACGTCAGTTTTATTGGATCTATGGTTCGGTTACGTAAAATACTCCAGCATAGCTATTCACAACCATCCGACAGGCTATCGTATCGAAAATGACACATTTCGATTACTCACCCTAATTGCGTAACATACTATCAATCTCTATCTGAATCATTTTGAAGGATATTGCCAATCCATTGCTTCATATGTACGAAAAATTTGTCTGATCAACAACGTAAATATCGCAATGAATATTGATGAACTGTCAAAATCAAACCCATTGCTACTGATAGTGTGTTACGCAATTACCCCGCTGGTTTGTCTTGCCCCTGACAGCAAACAGTCGTCTGACTGACGTCGTCAAACTGTCGGGAGAATAGCGGTCGTCGCATTTGATTTAAACTGACAAAATGTTCGGGTTTTGGTCTTGTGAGCAGCGTTAAGAGAACTCCTATGATAACATTGATTGATGTTCGATACGGTACGGAAGCGTATCGAGTGGTTGTGAATAGCTATGCTGGTCAACATGATTACGATCCATAGTCAATAATTTCTGCTTTTTCTATCGGCATGGCAACTGTGTTCCAATAGAACTGTGCATAATTTAATTTTGGAAGTAACAAAGAAATAAAAGGGTGCTAATTAAACAGGCTTCTTTTTAATAGCATTATTCGCCTCTAAAAATTTATGTTGCCTTCTAAATTACTAAGTCAGCCACAATTAACGAGCATCTAAATAATACTATCTTAGCCACTAGTTATCTTCTATGTAAGCCAATCTAAATTCGACTCAGTATGATGGTTATTTTTTAGCTTCTAAATTTGTAACATGCATTCTAACAGTAAACTTCTAAAATAGTAATATATGACATCACAAAATATGTTTATTTAGCTTCTAATTTTTTAACTCGGTACGTTTAAAATGTAACTTGCCCACATTCATTGATCGTCCAAATTTTGCTAAAAATGTCATCAATAATATAATAGTATATTGGCCATTAATATTGGGTAAGTAATAGATGATTATAACAATAAAATCTCTAATATTAACAACATATAACAACGGAACCTATAATTTTATTTAATATAGCGATTAGTTAATATAATGAACGATTGATATAATTTTAAAATAACTAATTTTTACAAGCATAACATACATTACATATAACATCGTTTGACATAACATACATTAAATACAAAATCGTTTGACATACCACTCAAAAGATATAAAACTTATGTAATATAATTATGATGAAAACGCCTACTTTAAAACTTAAAAAACCTTTGTTTTATTCTTTGTAAGTTCTATCGTAGTCATAGGTAATAGTAACCTAAGTAGATATTAAACATAACTAGTAACTGATTACCACCTGCGCTAAGATAGGTCGACGGAGCCCCGCTTCGCGGGGCTCCTACTTCTGGGTGGTTTAAAAAAAAATAACCACGAAGGCTAAGGCGGGAGCTCCGCTACGCTTCGCTCCCGCCTTAGTCTTCTAACCTAACCATAATGACGTGTTAACCATAATGACGTTTTTTATATACATATATTAAACGTTAGACCTAATGATTTTCGATACGAACGCACGAACGACAATAACAATTACACGTGATCAACTCAACTCGTCGTTACATGAATCAAATGGCGCTCTCTGATTGGTGCAAATGGCCGGTTGCGTACTCGCGCCAAATCATGCAGTGGCTATTTTCACGATAAAAGAATATGATGTATTATTTTACATGATAAGTTATAATAAATGATGCTGTCTGTAGAAACTTGAATTATATATTTTTGAGGACATTGTGTTAAAGCTGTACAACGTAAAATGGTGACGAGATGTAAAATTCGTGGCCAAATGAGTAAATAAGGTGGCAATGTATAAATAAGAAGGACAAGTCACAATAATTGATGATCGTTACTTGACGCTTTCTATAGAATATTTAGTTGGCCTTGTAAAAAAGACGAATTAGTTTATTAGAAGCCATGTCATTTTCCCGTTGCTTAGTTATAAAATTAGAAGTTTAATCACGTGGCCAATAAATAATTTTGTGGCTTGACTTATATATAATATCCCGAAATAAAATATAATTTAGGTAATTAGCACATGTCACAAACAGGTACTTATACAAAAAAAAACAAAGAAAATGCTAAAAAAAATAACGACATTTTAGTCCTCCACCATTTTACCCCTATCTCATAGTTTAGGATGTTTATTAAACTCAATGTACCTAAGCCTTAATTTCCGACCAAAGCGACAAGTATGTAGAATAGTTTTATTAAGGCCTGGTAACTTCAGAAATACCAAAACATTTGTTGTTGGCAGGACTTGGGCGCAATTTTCTTTAAAGTGCTATCAAATTTACGTCGTCTCGGGGTAATTGCGTAATACACTGACAGTAGCAATGTTTTTCATTTTGATTGTATAACAACATTCATTGCGCAATATATGTTGCTGAGCAGATTTTTTTTTGAACATATGCAGCAATGGATTAGCAGTATCCTTCAAAATGATTCAGATTGTAATTGACAGTGTGTTACTCAATGAGGGTTTTCTGAAATGACGTTCGCTAGGTGGCAGCACTGACACGTCAGGTCCAGGCATCTGTCAAAGAGCCTATATTTTCTTTAGTCATGACTGAATGATGAACGAATGAATGAATCGAATGATGAACGTCATCATATATTTTATATTGGAAGACCTCTTGTCAAAGTGGTGCCAACTGGTGTCGTAAATTTTCACGAAAACCCCCATTAGGGTGCCGGTGATGTTAATTTTGTTAGGTTGGTACTAAATGTACATACGTTGGTTCGGCTTTCTCTGTAATGAATGTTCGGTACTTGACCTTATAAATTTTTAAAGACTCAAACTGCTTTCTTGATCAAGTCTATGGTACTTACCACAGATGTTATGTTTGATTTTCTGCTAGATGGCTATGATTATACTACGTAAATGATAGCTTGATCTCTGTGACATAAGTCAAACTGACATTCCTAGGGTTGTCATGATATAACAAATTGTCGATAGAAATTATCGACGTTTCTTACTATTATCGATGCTAATGTAACATTTAATTGGGTTAATTTAATTACAAACGTTACTAAATTAAACGAATATTTGAATATAAAATATATTTATTCTCGTAACGGAGTACACCCCAAATCCATATCTGAATCAGTTTCTGAATCGCTAGAACAATTAAGTATATACAAATGTAAATAATGTTATGATTATATGATATTAAAATAAAATATACAATAAAATTAAAAAAATAATTAATTTTAAATTAAGTTTTATTTAAAATATCGATAGTCTGTGGTCACGTTGATTCATCGCCCATCTCTAAGTAGGTCGGCATGCCCATAAAGTATGACATTTACAGGTACTGTCTGTACTAATATGAAATTCAGAACTTCATAGGCGTGATTTTACTGAGAGCTGTCGCAGAGATCAAGCTATCTTTTACGAAGTATAATATAGCCTTATAAAGTCTTTCTGGTAAATAAAGCCAGTGGAAGTTTGGAGTTTAGAATTTTGCAAGGAGAATGGCAGGCTTAACTCCTATTGTGGGACTTAATTCAATCGTGGCAGACTGGGGACACACAATATCATTTTGAGGAGAATGGACCTACAGTGCAGCAAATAACAATTACCGCGTTTACAAACGCCATTTAAATTTGTGATGCGCCACAGAGTTGGCAATGCTTATTTATGAATTATTTCGATCATTCGAATTCATTTGCGTTCGTTTCGTCGGATTGCGAAAATTAACAAATTATTTTGGGAATCCGAAGATATTAACGTTCCGTTTAGTTTGTCGGGAATCGATGAACGGGTATGAATTTGTGAAGTTACGAACCCGATTTGGCAAATTTTGGTGATTAGTACAGTTAAATATTAGTGGTAGCAGTCACTGCTTGTATTTAATTAATACCAGAGTTTTCTCAAAGCAAGAATGAATAAGCATCTTCTGGGCACGCTCGTTCCATCATAGACCTCATCCCTCGCTTTCAACCAGGTGAGTTCGAGTTCAAGAGCTGGTCACTTTGCAAGAAAAAAAAATTTGGTCTTCTATTGTCATTTTTGAAATAGTACTTTGGATTATCACACCAGCCTCACTATTCTGTGAAAACTCACAATCAAGTGTATCGAGTTATCGCATCGACTGTGCTCGTGCAATATCCTGTTTTTATTGTAGTTGCAATCGTGGCTCGAGATCGATTTTTAGGACATAGCTCCGAATGTAGAGCTGTTATTGTACGGACAGCAACAAAAATAGATTAACACTTCAGTTTTTTAAATCTCAGTTATTGAGCAAAATATTTGTTCAAAATTGCAGCAGAAGTACAGACACCAGCACATCAAGCTACCCTAAACTGTCAAATTTTCCCAAATCAACTTTGAACCTTATACTATAGCGATAAAGTTGAAAATCTATTCAAGAAATTTGACAAATTGTAGTAGCTTGATGTGCTGGCGTCTGTACAATGTAATTTTGAACAAATATTTAGCTCAATAACTGAGATAAAAAAAAACTGAAGTGTTAATATTTTGCTCAATAACTGAGATTAAAAAAACTGAAGTGTTACCTAATCGAAGTTTGTTACCTACCTATCTCATAATGTGAAACATTTATTATGCACTTTTCACCCAGAGGAGGCCTGTGTCCCAGCAGTGGGAACATTGTAGGCTGCATACATGTACAGACGCCAGCACATCAAACTACAACAATCTGTCAAATTTCTTTAATAGATTTTCAACTTTATTGCTAAAGCTTAAGGTTTAAAGTTGATTGGGAAAATTTGACAGTTTCGGGTAGCTTGATGTGCTGGCGTCTGTACCTATTTCCCTCTGTCTTCTTGAAAGGAAAGGACTAAGTATTATGATACTGAAAATCTTACCGTATTGCAGGTGTATCGTTTTTGAAATAATAACTCCAATAATAAAGTGATTTAAGGCTCCTTCAAACAGGCGCGACACGCGATAAAATTGCGCGTGACACAAAGGCACCGCAATTCGCAACGAGCGGTGCCTTTATGTCGCGCGCGATTCGAGTCGCGCGTCTCGCTTTTTTGCAGGAGCCTTTATTTAAAAATAACTTCATTAACTTATGTCTACCTTAAATTGAAGTGACACAGGCCTCCTCTCTGTGAGAGGGAGCGGACCGTAATCCTACACGCGGGCCCAGAGCGTGTTAATACATGTCACATAAGTATCTTCGAATTTTTGGTTCCAAAATCCACTGTGAGTTTACCCTGTGTACCATATATTCCGGTTTCCCTTGTCATATAAACACAACCGCGTGGAACTAATTTTTCACTCTGTTTTTTCCCTGTCCTCATTTCTTCCACTGTCCACACAACGTTGGATCCGTCTTCATTAACCCTAGATTAAGGAAAGGGTTTTTTTATTATTCTACGGATTTCCACAAAGAACAGTAAATACCAGATAACTGTTTCTTATCTATACTAAAAATAAAGCGTTTGTTTGTTTGCTTGAACGCACTAATCTTGGAAACTACCAGTCGGATTTCAAACATTGTTTTTGCATTTTATAGCCCAGATCTTGAGGAAGGCTATAAGTTATAATCATCACGCTAGGACCCATAGGAGCCGAGCGAAAAGGGAAAGACTCAAAAAGTACTCTAAACAAAAATAAAGAAATAGTGCTGGCACGCGATGCGATGCGACAGGGCGGGTCGGGGGAACAAGAAATTTCACGCGGACAGAGTCGAGGGGCAGAAGCTTGTAGAAAATAAAATACGAGTTAATGGAGGGATTTGTTCAGTCGTATTTTGCTTCACCTTGAGCATGTAGGCACTTAAGATAATGAAGGTAAGTCTGATTTGTTTAGCTGAAAAAATAATTGACGGCACAATTTTTATGATGGCAACGTTTTAGCAATATAAATATTTGTTTTTGAATAAGCACGCCCTTAATTACATGGGACTTAAGGGGGATGCGGGAGATAGCCCGCGAAATTATTTTTTTTTTACGTTACGCTGTGTGTACCCTGCGCTTCCCCCTTAAGCGTAACTGGCGAAAAGTGGGTTATTGGTAAAACATACTACTATACAGGGTTATTGGTAAAACATTAACAACCTCTCAGGACTATAATACGAACATCATAAACAACAACTTTTGTTTTATGACTTTTAATTCATCAGACATTCATACAAAAATAAAAATATTTCAATTCAACGAATTTAAATATTCGATTTTCTGTTACGAACTCTACGCGAAGCCAAAATAAAGCGCTAGTGAAAGAACTGTCGTGTCTAGTACAAAATTCAGTGGAGGGCAGCGGGGGTTAGACAGAACAACGAAATCTTAAAGGTTTGTTTTATTAAATGTAGACTTTTTGTAAAAAGTCATAGAGTAAAAGTTGTTGTTTATGATGTTAGTAATCCAGTCCTGCAAGGCTTACTAAACTTCAACTATATCCGACGACCCAGCACCCTAATTGCGTCTCAATCTGAATCATTTGGAAGGATGCTCATCATATGTTCGAAAAATGTATCTGCTCAACAACGTAAATAACGCAATGAATGTTGTTGAACTTTCAAAATGAAAGCCATTACTACTGATAGTGCGTTACGCAATTACCCCGCTGGTTAGAAAGAAAGAAAGAAAGAAAATACATTTATTTAGCACAGACTAAGAGACACACAATACACCAGACCACACACACACGCCCAAAATACACCACGGTTACTTATCTCTTTTGGTGACTGTACACAAAAGGAATACAGTGGCTAAGCTATTATAGTTTTTCCAATCTACGAGTATATCTATACTAATAATAAATCAGAAGAGTTTGTTTGTTTGTTTGAACGCGCTAATCTCTAGAACTAGCAGTCGGATTCGAAAAATTCTTTTTACATTTTGATAGCCCAATTCTTGAGGAAGGTATTGAACTCACGCTACGACTCTTCGGAACCGAGGAGAAAGAAAAAAAGGTCAGAACGAACGCTAAGCGAAAATGAAGTAATACCGCGGACAGGCGATGCGATGCGATGCGACGGGGGGAACGGGATACAAGAAATTTCACGCGGACGAAGTCGCGGGCAGAGGCTAGTCCTAGATAACTATGTATCTCATACCTAGGTAGGTATATATATGCTGAACAATGCGACCTAGGCGATCGTATCTCTATCGGTTGCGGTCACAAATACACTTCATTGCGTAATTTTATAATTATGTATATTACAATATATTGCTTTATACATAACGCTACCTATAAATAGTACCTACATATGTAATAACTTAACAATAGATCATTCAAATGTATGATTAAACACATGCTTCTAAGGGTAAAGGTTATCAAGAATGTTTGTTACAATCAATAATATCTCTCGTTCGTGGGTTTCTTTATAAGAAGGTAAGGGGGTATATCATCCATGTATGTATAATATCGATCACTAATAATGAGGGATTTTTTCAATTTTTTTTTAAACTCTTTCCTAGTCGCTGGATAGATGGCGCTGAACTTGGTAAGTTACTGCAAGGAACGGAACGTCACATCATTTTTTGATTATTTCACTTGGATGTAATTTTGAGATCTTAAAACGAAACGTACATAAAAAAGTAATTAATTAATTAAGTAGGTACGAAGTAATTTGTAGGAGCCTTAATTCTATTGAAGACTGTGTAGGTACGTTTTAAACGTCAATAATTTTTTCGAGGCTATGAGATCTTTCAAGCCAGTGTTAATAATACTTTTGGCAGTTCGAGTACGAAAGGACACCTGAAAAAAAGCAAAATAAAAGCAAAAGGCTACCTGTTTTACCTGGTATTTGATATCCTGATAACCCATCAGGGGGCCTAAATCACTTTGGTAGAATAATAAAAGGATAACATTATGAATCATAGTATGGCGAAGTCAGTCCGTGGTTTTCTTTTTTTCGCTGCACTACGTAGGTGTAATTAAAGAGATTGGGATTGGATTGATTGGTATTTTAGCACAGACAAAAAATATAACTGAAAATTCTTCACCAATGGGATTTGATACGATTAATTTAACAGTTAACTGTCCATTATGATTCATAATGTTATCCTTTTATGATTCTGCCAAAGTAGCCTTTTTAGGCCCCTAGAAAGTACCCTCGACAAGCCGCTCAAGGGTCCCATGACACCTGTCAGTGCGACAATTCTAGTGGCTAATAAAGATCAAATTCACAAAACACATTTAGTTTGTATGAAACTGACAGGTGTCAATAGAACGCATTCTGTAACTTCTACCTACTTTCTGTGCAAATAAAGAACTATTCTATTCTATTCTCACACTGTAGATGGAATAAAGGTCATATTTAGTTGAAAAAGTGAGTCTTTATCATTTATATTTACGTGTTTTGTTATTAAAAATTACGTATCAAGGGTCCTACAAAAAAGACATTTTTATTGCAGACAATAAGAGACACTTTTTATTTTATAATATCACCGTAGAAAAACAGTCTTTGATTTATAAACATAATTTCTGTAGAACTCATTTACTAAATTGCTCTCTTAAAAAAAGTCATTTGTGTAATGTTATTTTCGCTAGAGATATTACTAAAGTAGCTATTTATGTCATTCAGTTTTTAAATTGGTCCATTTTCAGTCGAATTAACCGTAAATACCGGTGTACTTACTAATCTTTTAAGCTTTAAACCCACTGTGATGAAGATAGATACCTAATAATAAATAAATTCATTTATTTCAGGTAAATAACCGCCATTAATGGCACACGTATAAAATCAAATAAAATCGGATAAAATTCAAATTAAATAAAATCAAAATATAATAGGTACATGTCTCATTTATTTTACTGTACACTTTTAATATGGCACCAAACCTGAATTTGCGACAAAACAAAAACAGCTGTTCCCTGTCGAGTTCATCATCGTCTGCCTAGCCTTTTCCCAACTATTTTTGGGGTCGGCTTCCAGTCTAACCGGCGCAGCTGAATACCAGTACTTTACGTGAAGCGCGTGCCTATCTGACCTCCACAACTCAGTTACTGGGTAACACTTTACCCCTTGGTAAGACTGGTTATCAGACTTTTGGGCTTCTGAAAACCCGTAAGGACTGTCAAAGATCCACGAATGACAGCCGGGACAAACGGCTTAACGAGACACGGCGGGGTCTCGGTATGTAAAAATGTACACCAATCCACGGACCGACCGTGGTAACCGTAATCTTAAGGCTCCTTCAAACAGGCGCGACACGCGATAAACTCGCGCGCGACGCAAAGGCACCGCCTGTTGCGCGACATGCGGTGCCTTTGTGTCACGCGCGATTTTATGGCGTGTCGCGCCTGTTTGTAGGAGCCTTTACCCTGATCGATGGTACCCGTGCGATTGTTATTACTTAGCCACGAGAAACGAAGATAAATGTATAGAGCAGGAGCATCAGATTGTTTTTTCGGAATTTCATGTTTGGCTCCTATATTAAGTTTTTCATAATGATGTACAAAAAGAAATAAGCAGTAAATAAAAATGAAAAAACATTAACCTGAACTGCTGTAGACAGTTCCATATGAACCTAACGTTCAAAACAGTATTTTTTACTGATCCGAAAACAGTTAAAGGTTGAGGCAAAACGTTACCGTCATGACAGTAAACTTTAAGGTCACAAAATTAACTGTTTTATTCATTTGGTGATATCGTTCAAACCATTGAAATTTACTTACAGTAATGATGGTTTTACTTTTTTTTGTTTTTTTTTTTTTAGTAAATAAATAGTATGTTCAATCATTAAAAGTTACGTTTTACAACCTAAAGATACTGTAATATCCAAGTAATGGGTCCGGTACCTGTCGTTATTCCTGAGCTGCTAACTCCATCATCTAACATCATTTCAATTTAAAACCATCTGAAAGAAAGGAATCATGTTATAACATTGACTATCCACTACACGTATTAGGCGTTGTTGTAAGCCATCAAAAACATAACTTGTAAAAAAACCAAGTCTCGCTACTCAGTTTTTCTACCGTAAAAAGTTGTGAGATCCATGTAATCTCCAATACCAAGTCGGTAATCGGTAATTTATTCAGTCCCTACTTAAGGGACCTTCTGTCTTAAGTTATTACGTAATTAGCTGACCTAACAAAATCTTATAGTGACCATATCAATATTAAAAATCTTTTATGTTTTAAATAAATAGATTGACTTGGACATCGCATGAAAACAGAATGTATCTCACATGTAATACGTATTATATTAATTATAATAATTTAACATAGGTATATACCTGAGACTAGAGATGCCGATGCATTCCACCAGTTTTTATGACAAATCTTTTACTGATCAAGCAGTAGATACGGTTATGGAATGACTTGCCCGTGTCGGTAAGGCGTGCTCAATCTTTGTCCACGTTTAAAATTATGGTAAAAAAGCACTTCCTCTCTCCTTAAACATCATCATTATATTTTCTTTGCTTCTGTTTCATGTTTATTATTATATGAATATATATATATATGTGTATGTGTATATATTTATATAGATTAGTATAATATACTTTATGTATGTATTTATTGTATTATGTAAATGGTACACTACGGACTATCTACAGTATTTGTCTGTCCTTCCCCTTTTTAAATCTATCCTAAGGTTGTCTTTAAAAGATCGCTCTTAGCGATAAGACCGCCCATTGTGTCACCCTTTGTACAGTTTCTATATTTATGTAATTTATATGGTGTACAATGCGTGCCACGAAAGATGAGACTTGACACACCACGTGGTTTGACTTGCGCAGAACACGATTTTAGGTATCTTTAGCGGTATGGGGTCTGAGTGCGGGACGGGACCGGACGTCATAGGGGCAGCGGAAAGAGCGGGGGAGGCGGGGTCAAGTCTCATCTTTCGTGGCACGCATTGTACGTAATAAAGAGTATTCTATTCTATTCTACATAACAAAACGTCACGCCTATATTCCGCGAAGGGTGAGGCAGAGGTGTACTGGAAGTACATCCACATTTCGCCAGTAATAGGGGGTGGGCCAATTGCTATCAACCCAGCACAAATCTAGACTCCGAGCTGAATTTCAGATGGAAAAACCCAATAACACTGCCCGACTCGGGAATGGAACCCAGGAGCTCATGCTCAGCAGTAGCGCTTGCTACCAGACTAACGAAGCAGTCGGTAATAAAGGCTCCTACAAACAGGCGCGACACGCGATATAAGGCTCCTTCAAACAGGCGCGACACGACACGCGACACAAAGGCACCGCAAGTCGCGCAACGAGCGGTGCCTTTGTGTCGCGCGCGATTCGCGTCGCGCGTCGCGCCTGTTTGCAGGAGCCTATAATCGCGCGCGACACAAAGGCACCGCTCGTTGCGCGACTTGCGGTGCCTTTAGATCGCGTGTCGTGTCGCGCCTGTTTGAAGGAGCCTTAATTTATGTTACATCTAAATAAGATGTTTGTATTTTATATTGTGTATGCGCAAACAAGCGGTTGATAGCACGCAACGTTTAACTCTTTTGTTATTATTTGTAACAGGAGTTACAATGTTTGGATACAAGCGTGGAATATTATATTATGACATATTACTTTTACTTCCGTCGAGAAATTATGTCGGTGTGAAATGTTCTTGAATTTTGGAAGTATTCGGAAGACAGTGGAACAAGAACTGGAAAATAAACGTGAAGTTAAGTTGATTTCATTTGAGTTGATTTCATTTGAGTTGAGTTCATTTCCGATCTATGTATTCTGTAAACATTTTGAATGTTAGGAATTTACACTTTTGTCAGCTCACCACAAGTTTATTACATCTAAGTTTTCAAGGTGAGCTTTTACAGAATTCATATTAAACTTACATAATATATGAAGGAGTTGGACTTGACCAACCAAACACTTTTTCAGGATTTCTTCGTTTATTTTGGCTCATTAAACACAAAAATCTTATATTCTTGATCTTCGTTACGTCTTGTTCGTTTTTTCATCATTTTCATTTTCTACTCTCATTCACACACTTCCACCACTCATTCACTCATCTTACGTTCCATTCCACCAATGAATTTAATGTTTCATTCCACGGTTAACTTTGATTAATTTAATTTCTAAGAAAATAGGCCCACATATGTATATTAAGAAATCTCGATGTTTTATTCAGTCGTAAAAACCGTGTGAAGCAGGGGCGCGTACTTTCATGAACCTCTTAGCGGCTGTATAAATATGGTGTATAAATATGGCCTTACGTAAGTCAAAACAACAGAGTCTGATTCAGAACACAGATGTTTGGAGCCAGATCGTATCTGTTGCTAGACTGTTTGCCTGCAATCAATCATTGTTGTTCCAAGACCCATTCGAGTCGACGTCGACTAACTTTGTACATGGCTTTTGGTATACTTGCTCACCTACTGTTCACGTAACGAAGAAACATTTATAAAGATGTGAAGGGCGATCCTACAGATTTGACAATCGACATCGTATTTTTATCGGTCGTCAAGAAGTCAAAGTCAAAACAAGAAGTCAAAGTCAAAGTCAAAGTCGTCGTCAGTCGTTAAAAAAAAAAAAGTCATAGTCAAAGCATTTATTTCAAATAGGCACATAAAAGGCACTTTTGAACGTCAGAAATTACAAAAATAGAATTGATTCTAGTCGCCCATTCTAAAAGGTAGTTTTCGTATGGAGAAGAACGGGCAAGAAACTCCACCGTTACTCTTTTAAAATATTTTACAAAAATTTGCATACATTAATTATATAATAATAATATGTGAACACGATGCACCCCGATAGACCCCGAAGACCTCGATTTTAACCTTAATATTTATCCATCGTTTACATTGCTCGTCGATCGATCTGGTTAAGGTACGTTTGCCGCGGTTGGTCCGTGGATGGGTGACCATCTTTACATATCAAGACCCCTCCGTGCCTCGGAAAGCATGTTAAGCCGTTGGAGGCTGTTATTTGTGGAAGATCGACAGTCGTTACGGGTCGTCAGAAGCGCGAAAGTCTGACGAGCAGTCTTACGAAGGGGTATCGTATTATCTAATAACTAGGATATAGAGATATGAGGAACAGGGTGTAAATTTCACTCATACTCCATAGAAAAGGGAGGATCCTCCGACCAGACGGGTGTTGTGTCTGGCGGGCAACTGCCCGATGATTCATGTCGGGCCGTTTGTATCTATGCTAGTTGTGCGGTAAACTCTGCTTGCGAGATGCAGGATTTTGCGTGACGTCAGTATGACGCGTTGTTCGCATGTGGCGTTGTAGATACTGCTACAGGGTTGTGGAGGTCATAGAGGCAGGCGCTCCATGTAAAATACTGGCACTCTGCTGCATCCGGTTAGAATGGAAGCCGACGCCAATATAGTTGGGAAAAGTCTAGGCAGAGGGACAGGCGACAGTAACGATCGAGTAATACTGTAAGAAACTTACAGATCTTAGTCTTATGGATCATCAAAACACAGGATATCGAGCAACAGTAACGATCGTCAAAAATCCAGCAAATCTGTAGACATCTTATGCTAGGTACCTACGTTCCTTCCAGTTTCATAGAGCAATATCGCCTCAGAATTAACGATTGCAATGTGACGTTATTACAGTACCACTACCAAGATACTGTTAAGATAATCCATTAGTCGCCTTTTACGACGTATCGGGAAAAGATGAAACCTATTCAACGCCGTGAACTGGACGGAAAATGAGCTCAACAATTGTTAGAGAATAGAACAAAATTGCTACATTATTTGATGAACATTAGCTCGTTTGTCGAAATCGAAGTAAATTGTGTTTGTTCGTAAAATAAATTATGTCTTAAATGATGTCTATTCAATCAGGAACTGGAGAGGTCTGGGCAAACGGATAAATTGTCATTTGCTGGATACAGGAATGAAGTCAGGGCAACACTAAATCTACCACAGAAAAAAAAATGTCTGTAGGTACTCCTATTTGGTGAAAGATGCGTTAGTATGCGTCATAAGTCATAAGTTATTTATTTCATAACAAAATAAATTGTGTTGAAAATATTACAGTGATGATAAATAAAATATGTAATAATAACCAACAAATAGAAAAAATAACCTTAACTACGTTCATATTTAAAATTCAGTACGTAACTACGCATTCGCAATCGCAATAATAAATAGTTGTGTCAATAATTCAGTAACATAAAATTAAATAATCACCAAAATTACATTTAACTTTAAAATTTATTATCCAATAAATAAAAAAATCATATGAACACAAATAATAATTCACAAATCATTTAATTGTGGCTGTCGTTTGTCATCTATGAACTTGTCGATACTGATAGCCCTTCCTCCATAAATATGTTTTTAATTTGTTTTTAAACAAGTCAATGTTGTTTATACTTTTAAATTCTATATTGGCAATTTGTTGTGTAAAAAGACTGATTGAACTCTGGTACTGTGATGAACAGTGATCGGACTAGGTGGATTGATTTTTGGTACTTGTATCACAAATGCCCACAGAAAGAATAACATGGATAAGCCGTTTTCCCGGAAAGTAATTCCGGTATTTCCGGAAATTAAATTTATGTTTTATTTATTATATTTATATTATTATTATTTCATGCTGTATTTTTGTTTCTGCTGCATGTATTGTATAGTTATTAAATTGTAAATCCGTAATTGGCTGTAAGACTAGCTTATATATCTTAAGATAAAATTTCAGAGCTGTGCATTTTGTGATTAATAAATAAATAATTTCCGGATCTAATTAAATATTGTTATTGTTGGTAGTGATATTATTACTACTCAATTCTAAAATAAATAAAAAAATTAAAGGAAGATATTAAAACTAAATTAATTTATTATTTATCTGTTTTCACGTAACGTTTTCACAACACAGTAAACAAAGAAGCGCACTTTACGAACCGAAGTCGTCATGTCGTCAGTGGGCGTACGCATTGCTTCGATAACCGGTTAGTGCACCACCCATGATCCTTTGTTCTGGTTGGTCGTTGGGTTGTGTCAAATCGTGAATGTGTGCCGTAAAAAAATGAAGAATAAGATATAGCTCATTTTAATACAGCTCCAACCTAAGTTCCGGTTTTTTTTTAATAATCAACCAATTCCGAATTTCCGGAGGAATGTCCATATTAATATATACGTTTCGGATCAATGACCCCAATTCAATCTACCTACTCCGATCACTGGTGATGAACGATGTTCAATTTTGGTTGGATTGTGGAAGGTAAGTCTTTCCTACTAGTACAATGCGTGCCACGAAAGATGAGACTTGACACACCACGTGGTTTGACTTGCGCAGAACACGATTTTAGGTATCTTTAGCGGTATGAGGTCTGAGTGCGGGACGGGACCGGACGCCATAGGGGCAGCGGAAAGAGCGGGGGAGGCGGGGTCAAGTCTCATCTTTCGTGGCACGCATTGTACTATCTCTAGATTATCGTCGATTAATGCCAAATATTTAAGATAGAATATGATACGAAATGATAAAGTATTCTTTCTCTATTCTTATGTGTCTATTATCAATTTCATACAAGTACATTATATACCTAATTATTTCCACAGTTTTATTTCAAACTCGTGGAAGTTCAATACCTGAGACCGGTCCTCCAGCCAAGTCCTTCGTTAATGCGGCCCTTACCTGTCGGCCATAACATAATTCTGTCTGTGACAGGTGGGTACCCGGCAGTACACAAGTATATTGCGTACCCAGTGTATTTGTGTACTTGTGTTTTTATTTCGAACGCCTGGGATACAATAATAAACCCGTACATAATCGGCTTTACGATTGAGCTTTTTTGTTTTTCAGCCGATATTTCTGTATTCAGAGTTTTATTTATTGATTTGGCTGTATTTATAATGGGCGATTTAGGAGATATGACTTATGTGTAACCAAATGAATATTTCACAAAAGTTTTGATTTAGGTCGTTCATTCTCCTATAACCATCATAGAAGTCGCATTAAGGCTCCTTCAAACAGGCGCGACACGACACGCGACACAAAGGCATCGCTAGTCGCGCAATAAGTGGTGCCTTTGTGTCGCGCGCGATTATATCGCGTGTCGCGCCTGTTTGTAGGAGCCTTAACAAGGGTGATATTAAAAAAAAAAAATTTTCTTTTCAGCTAAGGGTCTAAACAGACGGACTGCTTTTCAACTGCATGCCAGCTGCAACATCGCAGTTTGCATGCAGTTGACATAACTAGGTTTCGAAGCAGTTAAGTCAACTGCATCCAAACTGCGATGTTGCAGCTGAAGTGCAGTCCGCCTGTTTAGACCCTTAGACTATCACACTGGTGGATACTATTCTCTCTGTGAGCAAAATAGTTATCAGGAACAAGGATTATGAGGAACAGGGTGTAAAGTTAGTGAACTTTACACCCTGTTCCTCATAATCCATCATCCTCCATAGAAAAGGGAGGATCCTCCGACCAGACGGGTGGAGGATGTGGAGACATTGTATACAATATGTTAGTTGCGCGGCAAACTCTGCTTGCGCGATGCAGGATTTTGCGTGACGAGCGTCAGTATGATGCGCAGTGGTGGTGTAATTGCCGCCACAAAACTAATAATGTTTTTCTCTCGGTTAGCAGAGCTTCTTGTTTCTTCTTTTAAGTACAACTGGCGAGGCTGAAAAAAAAAACAAGCCTTTTTATCTTCACTATTTCACCAAAAACCGTTATCAACCACAAAAGTTATAAAGTGCGAGATACGAAGTGTTTACGATTGTGATTTGAGAGCCTTAATTTCTGATAAGCCTATAGTTGGGCTGGGAACATAGGATTCAGACCGGTTCTCCGGGTATTTCACCCGACAGGCTACCCTATTCTTTTTAGGGTAAAAAGGATCTATACTTCAACTTGACATACGGATGTTTTTTAAGTTGAAATGGAGACCTTTTTTTAAGTGCGAAGACAAATGAATTTGTATTTACACAGAATAAGAAATAATGTTTTTGTATTCAATTTAAGGGGTGGAAGTTAAAGTAGCTGTTTCTTAGATCTAAAGTAAAAATCGTTAACCTTAGCCCCAAGTTCTGTGTAATTCTTTGGTGGTAAGTATTTCTTTGGGCTTTCAAGGGTTAAAACTACTGTATTAGTAGATACAAGTGGTTTCACTAGTTTGTGGAGAGTTCTAAAAGTTTGATTTAGCAATAAACCACGGTCTGGTTCTCCAAATCAAAATTATCCATCGACGTATCATTCAATTTAATTAATCTTTATTGCAAACCATAATGTACCCATACATGTGGTAAGTATTCAACAATAGATACAATGATGGATCATGCCGGACAAAGCAAAAAAAAAAAAACCATTTTTTCCAACTGGGCAAGACAATTGGGCACATCAAAGGGCATGACTTATTTTGACACAAATATCCATGTTTTTGCCAAAGTAACAAAGTGAGCTTATAAATTACAAAGAAATATTTTCGTTGAAAATTTACCAGACATATTTAGTAGTAGGTATGAAGAATGAAGTAAAGCCCTAATAAACTTTTTCTTTTGTAGGTAATTATAACGATTCATAAGTTTTGTTAATAGAGTTCTCTGGTTACAAATTACTTTTTCTTTTTGGGTTGATTTTTCAATAATCAGATAACTTTTATCATAGGAATATAGCAATAAATATCGGGGGATTTGACAGCTTATGTATAGAAATCTATAATATGACAGTTTGACATCATTTTCTATACAAAAGCTGTCAATCCGCAATATTTATTCTTCACCTTCAGATAAAAGGTGCCTATCGGAAAATCTGCCCTAAATGTGTGGAGTAGAACGTAACTAAATGGTGGGATAGTTTGTAAAAATGGTTTGCAAATTTTGAAAGGACAACTTACATACGAAACGTGCAAGCTAAATAAAAGCTTGTAAAATAAGGACATTTCTTTAAACTTCGTGACGTCACGAGTTATGATATGATTTTAGAATGTCGTGGAAAAAATACTATCAGCATCTTTGATAGTAAGGCTGCCTAAGGCACCCCGGTTGTGCTCGTAAATGCTTTTAATGCAGACCTCAATTCAATCGTATTTATCACATATAATATAGCGAGCCCCTCCATTTTTAAATACTGCGCATCCCAAATTCGTAATGGCCCGGTTTTCATCTGATAGCCTATTTAAATTTAATAAAGCTGGCAGGCGACAGGTGACAGGCGACAATCCAACAATTTAACAAGTTTCTTTCATACATTTTCTGCTTTATTAAACACCTAAAGAAAAAGAGAGAAAATACTTGAGAATAAGTGTCGTGTTTTCACCTGTACCTATAGTGAAAATGTGACAATTTTGTCTTTTTTAGACAAATATTTCGCATTATCAGCTGTTATATTAAATAGGGCCCTGGGTTATGTAAAACTGCATTTTTCTTTACACGCATCTGATCTACACTTTCATCAACATATTTTCTAACTATAAATACATACTATACATACAATGTGTAACTGAATGAATGCATACTATGAAAATAGTTTGTGTTATACTGACATTTTTAATATAGAAACCTAGGTAATTTTTTATTCCAAAAATAATTAAAACTACGTAAGTTACAGTCACACTTCAGCTGTAGGTACAGTCAAAACAAAACAAAAATGGACGAAATGCCCACTACGCTGGACCCACGGATAATGATCTATGTTTTTGAAGTGAAAACTTCTTTAGCGGCGTTGTAGGTACACTTTTTTGTAATAGGTAAAAAATGTTAAACTCGCGTCAGGACACGAACATTCGTAAAACGGATGGCCGTAGCCGGTACCGCGCGTGTTTTGTTTATAAGACGATTCACAAAATACACACGTAATTGTTCAAGTTTTCACTTCTGTCAGCACTCTCGGTGTGCCACTTTTTTTTTCTTTTTTCAGGATGGGAAATCATCAAATGACCCCTCCCGCTCTGGGTGGAGCGGAAGGGAGTGTCAGACTCTTACTGACTAAAACTCACCCGTGTTCCTTCCTTAGCCCTTTATGTTCCGGGTCCCTTAAATGTGTGCGTCTGTATGTGTGCGTAGATTTGTAATGTGACAACAATGTTCTCCCACGATCAGTATAACTAATTTAATAAATCAACGATGTTTTATACATGCGGCTTCGCCCGCAAGGTATGTCAGTAAAAACGATCCTATGTCCTTCTCCGAGATGCAATCTATTCTTTGCCAAATTTTATCAAAATCCGTTCAGTGGCTTAGGCGTGAAAAGGTAACATACAGATAGACAGAGAGAGTTACTTTCGAATTTATAATATTAGTATGGATAGTGAAAATTCAACGTGTATTATGATTGTAACATAATATTTTAATTTGGGTGTTTAGTGGTCTGCGTTAATTCCTGGACATGCTGTGTATAAACGTAGGTATTTGATCACCACTTAATGAACAAGCTTCAGGAAAGCGGAAGTAAAATGCGGTCAAAGTTCTGCAAAGATTCCAAGTCTTGACGAGCGTCACAGAGGCCCACGTAATTGCTTTCACCCCGAACTAGTCTAGCTACATAATACATATGTACACAGAAATAAATCAGACATACAGATAGAGCAGATAGTACAGAAAATTTACTCATAAGTGAAATTTTAATATGCATCTTACTATGTTAAGTTAGGAATACATTTTTAGGTTCGGTCCCAAAGGGTAAAAACGTGACCCTATTACTAATACTCCACTGTCCGTCTGTCTGTCACCAGGCTGCATCTCGTAAACCGTGATACCTAGACATTTGAAATTTTCACAGATGATATATTTCTGTTGCCGCTATTATAACAACAAATACAAAACACAGAATAAAATAAATATTTAAGGGGGGCTCCCATACAACAAACGTGTTTTTTTCAGCGTTATTGCCTTGTGCTACGGAACCCTTCGTGTGCGAGTCCGACTCGCATTTGGCCAGTTTTTAAGTCAATTGACTACCAACTTCTTCTCAGCGTATCTATGGCAAAAAGTTCAAACATTTTTGGCCCAAATTTCTTCTGCGCGAACTCTGCTCACTGACGCAGTCATAATATCATCAAGTGCACAGGTGACAGGGTATGCGGCGCACGGCTGTCCCATTTCAAAACCTAGTAAGGGACACTTTTTACAAAAATCGTTTTATTGCATAATCTTGCTAACCTAAAAGGTCTCTACCAAATACAAAAAAACCAGCGTTTAAACTTACATAAAAGGAGATATATTTAAGCATCGATACCTAGTAAGTGCACCTTTCACTCCCTAGTGACCATTTTAAAACCTAGTAAGTCACTTTAACCAATTCAAAAAATACATTCCATAGGCTGACCAATATTACGTTTATGCGCTCTCCTGTAAAATTTCATTTTAAGTCCTTACTAGGTTTTGAAATGGGGCAGCTGCGCAGGATGGAAGCTAGGCCAATTACCAACTGAAAACGTATATTCATATCACAGCTGCAGCAGCAGTAATGCATTGACAGTTGTATGAAATGGTAAATTAACGTAGACTATCACTTTGCGTCACGTTATTTATTTAGGTTTAGGTTGTGAAGGTAGGTAAAAATAGGTTAATAAGGCAGCGACCGGTCTTATTTAATTTTAAGACACGTGTAACACTTTCGTAATCAAACACATCTAATTTCATCTAGTTTTTAAAATATGAATGACGTGTAAAAAAAGGGTTTGTGCAAACCTACTTACAAAAATTAAATAATTTATCATTTAAGGCAGCGACCGGTCTTTTTTTTTAATTTTAAGACACATGTAACACATTCTTAAGGCTCCTTCAAACAGACGCGACACGCGATAAAATCGCGCGCGACACAAAGGCACCGTTCGTTGCGCGACTTGCAGTGCCTTTGTGTCGCGCGCGATTTTATTGTGTGTCGCGCCTGTTTGAAGGAGCCTTTAATCAAACACATAAGTATCTTTTGATGAGTGTAAATTGCGCAATAAAAGGGTGATATTATACGAAAGATATTCCTACAAAAAAACGTTTAAAATAATGTTTCAGCTTGTATCTTACGCCTGTATTTGTAGCACCACTTAAATCCAAGTTGTTATTAGGTTTTTCTATCTGGTATTTGTCAGTAGCTGCCCGGATTTGTGCCTGGTTGATGGTGTCCCTGTTACATGGGACTTAGGTATAGGTACATAACTGGTGAAATATGAGTGTACTATAGGGACACCTCTACCTATAAAACCGTCGGGGAAACAAAACGTGATTTTATGTTACTTTAAACAAGATCCCGTATGTATCCAATAGTTTCTGTACCAAAACTATCCACATACTTCGCCTTGTTCCGACCAATACTTCTGTCAACTGTCTCCAGAATAACATTAAAGAAAGGGGTCAAAACATTTATGCGTGAGCAATCAAAGGTGTGGTCTCATTGAAAGCCGAATGAGGTTACGAGTGTTGTTAGCCTTAAAATCTTCGCCTGTAATGTGTCCTCATTTATGGTCAATACTTTTTTATTGATACTTACATACATTGACTTTAGTCTTTACTGGCCAGTATCGAAAATAGAATAAAGGAAAAATGTTTTTGGGGCAGTGTATTCTAGACTCTTTGGCTGATTCGTTTAGCGCCTAGGTTTGGCCTGAATCATATTCATACTTATTACGATTCTGTTCAAACCAAGGCGCAAAACGAATAAAACAACATTACCTTAATAGGTAATATTATTTTATATGCATTGGCACAAAAATAGTAGATTGTATAACTAGTGCATAAAAGAAGCCATTTTACCCCGACATTTTTATATCCACCAGAGCCGAAGGTGAGGGTGGAACGTTAAGCCGAGGGGTAAAATGGCTCGTTTATGCCCGAGTTATACACTCTGCTTTTCACTTCGATTGCGAGAAAATGAAACAGGCATAAAGTATAATAAGTAACAGGATTTTTTATTGTTCAAAAATGTTGCAAAATTGAAAAAGAATACCTAATTCCCGCAACGAAACTTGTTAAAAGTTTTTTTTTAATTTTCAACATGTGTCATTCGACTTGGGTACATACTTTACGTTTAGTTTCTTTGCACTTTTAAATAATAAATTACAACTATTTTATTAAGTTTTATTAATTTCACGATGAAAATCACGGAACTGATATAAATTAAAGCAAATAAAATAAAATAAAGACTTTAATCTGTGACGTTTTATTGTGCGTGTGGCTGTTGGGCCTGATTATCTTAGTCTTAGAAAATAAAATACTTTATGCACTAGAACATAAAAAGCGACTTCATGTCGCCTACGCACAACATACAGACGAACTTTTAGAGCATGAGAAGTGAAAATATCTTTTTGTAAGTGTAGGTATATCTCATTTCGAATTCAGATATTTTCCTTTTCTCTTTAGTTCATTTTACTGGCGCAATTATGGAGAAAATATTTTCCTTCTGCATTTAAATAGAGTAGAGTATTAAATGCGTCCCTTTGAGGTTGTTTAAGTAATTAAAACCCTTCATGTATGTATGTATGCTTTAAATGCTGCGGACATGGTGCTTAATGTTTTCCTAGAACATTTTTCATTTTCCATAATGTTTGTAGATAACGAGGCATTCTATGTCTCGCCTATAATCTATGTAGGCGTAAAACGAAATTAAATTATCTACATATCTACATAAATATATTATACTGTATGCCGATGACTGATGATGATGTATTGTCATTTTCATGTCAATGGCTGTTATAGTGAGCACAATTTAAAACTCTATTTTGTATTTTGATTATTCAACCTTTTTTTGATTTTTTTCATTCAATCGACTTTGAACCTTACACTTTAGCGATAAAGTTGAAAATCTATTAAAGAAATTTGACAGATTTGTAGTAGCTTGATTTGCTGGTGTCGATTTGATTGATTTGATTTTGTCTAGATTGTACGCTTAGAACTCATGCTTGGTTGGCATGTATTCTAAATGAATTCGATTCATACACAAATTACTTAGTTAAAAATGAGCGCCATCTTTAATTTCATCCACAGAGAAAACTTAACAATCAATTTGAGAGCACCGAATTCTTCATACTTCAAAATCCAATACATTACAATCCGAATTCAAAGTGAAAAACAAAATGTTGAAGAAAGCATTTTACTCATTTTTCTCATATTTTCGTGGAAGTCTTTATGTTAGATTGTCCTAATTCCGTGCCTATAAATCAAAATATTAACAAAATTGTTATTGGATCGATGTTGCGCCTACGCGGTAGGTAGGTACAGCCGTTACGAAGATTTTTATCTATGCCAAACTATCCGTTTAGGTAAATAGTGTTGGATGGTTGCCAAATATCTGTGTTAAAGCGTTTATACATGAAATTGCCAATGTTAATTTATGAATTGAGGCAAATTGAGGGAAAATTGGGTGATAAAAATGTCTCAGTCAAAGAAAAGACCACGTTTCTTTATTTAGGACGAATCAAACAAAGGCTTAAAAACAAGGTTATTTTATTTTCCTTTTTACCTGTGTTATTTTGCAAGTTATTGCATGGAAATATTAAATACCTACAATGCGTGCCACGAAAGATGAGACTTGACCCCGCCTCCCCCGCTCTTTCCGCTGCCCCTATGACGTCCGGTCCCGTCCCGCACTCAGACCTCATACCGCTAAAGATACCTAAAATCGTGTTCTGCGCAAGTCAAACCACGTGGTGTGTCAAGTCTCATCTTTCGTGGCACGCATTGTACCTCTCTATCTATGGTGTAAAAGCTTTATTTTTACGATATAATAGGCTGAGATGTTAAGAATGATCTAAAGTAAAGTTGGGAAAAAGCAGAAAATGACAATATTTATGTTGTGACTTTTTAAATTCATATGTACTTTCTGAGTTTATCTTATACATACGTTACTGACATCAGTGAAGGAAAAGACATCGTGAGGTACAATGCGTGCCACGAAAGATGAGACTTGACACACCACGTGGTTTGACTTGCGCAGAACACGATTTTAGGATCTTTAGCGGTATGAGGTCTGAGTGCGGGACGGGACCGGACGTTGGAAAGAGCGGGGGAGGCGGGGTCAAGTCTCATCTTTCGTGGCACGCATTGAAACTTTGACTTATAGTTAATATAAGGCTGAAATCGCTAACCCGTCTTGAGTAAACGTGGTGATCAGGGGCTTTTTGAGGCTTTTATCCTGCACTGGGACATTAATAGGCTGTATGTATAGGGGTATGAGAACTGGGTGTAAAGTTCACTCATCCTCCATAGAAAAGGGAGGATCCTCCGACCAGACGGGTTTCGTGTCTGGCAGGCAACTGCCCAATGCTTCATGTCGGGCCATTGTATCTATGCTAGTTGCGCGGTAAACTCTACTTGCGAGATGCAGGATTTTGCGCGACATCAGTATGACGCGTTGTTTGCATGTGGTGTTGTAGGTACCGCTACAGCTGGTATTATTTATTTCGTCAATTTATTTGACCTAAACTTTATAATTTCGTTAAAAATACTGGTCGTATCATGTGGAAAATGCCAAAAGCAACAACAGCAACAATGTCAAACATCCATCGCTGACAATTTAACACTAAAAGTAGTAAAGTCTTTGAAGTTTAAATCTGGTTTTATGAGCCGGAATATACACATATCGTATCGTATCGTACCGCTTATTGGTCGATGTATGTTAGAAACTATAAACAGTACATTGTCGGTACCTCGTCCTGTATGAAGTTATGCACAAGATGCGTCAGAGGCACTAAAATAAATCATGTTTCACGTTGATGCAAGAAGAGATTTATGTGATGATAATACAGGTGAATATTGTCTGCCTGTATGCCCTAGAATTTCTGAGATAGGTGTGATGTTAATAAGGTAAAAAGATGTAAAGGTCAAAGGTGATTTAGTAATTATTTAAGAAAAGCAATGGAGGGTTTATTTGTAAACGTTAAAACTTAAGAGACGATTAAACGTCAAACATATAAGGTTAAACTGTCGTTTATCATTACTTACTTAACTTTAAGCAACGTTTATAAATAAACCTCTACAAGTGTAGTAAATTATAATAGATTTTCGGACCAGCCCCGCCTTTTTTTTTGAGGATGAATCATCAAATGACACCTCCCGCCCTGGGTGGAGCGGAAGGGAGTGTCAGACTCTTACTGTCTAAAATCCGCCTGTGTTCCTTCCTTAGCCCTTTATGTTCCGGGCCAGCGGTAACCCTTTCGGACAATTCCGCTGACCTTGGACAATCCCGCTGACCTCGGACCATCCCGCTGACCGACAATCTTCTGCAATCAAACTTCTGCTCTTGACTTCGTCCGTGTGAAATTTCTTCATGGGACCACCGCGCCACCACCACCACCCTCCCGCGCTTTTTTTGCTCATTTGCTCGACCTCTTAACGTCGTTACAGAGACTCAGATCTACGTAGAGTTTGTTTGTTTGTTGTTTGGACAACAAACAAACTCTACGTAGATCTGAACATAGTGAATGGAGGGAGGTAGCTACTTGTACCTACTACTAACAAGGTAATAAATGTAAGTGCTATGACCAGCCTTACTCGTGGTAAGAAATCTAATACAAAAACCGCAGTCGGTTCGACGTAGGGCATCGGCCCCATCACATTTATCCGTTGTTACTGGGTTTCATTCATTACCCTGACGTCAATGATGATACGTTTGTGGCGCTAAACGAAACTGACCCAACATCTCACAGCCAACGAGCGGTTTATTGTGGTAGCATGAACGTTTATCTTAAATAGTACTATAATCTGGCCATAATGTGCTAGATAAAATAGAAACATAACACATCTACTTGGGTGTTCGTAAAGCGAGCGAAGGCCAGAAATTGCGATATGATCCTTTGAATAAACGTTGGGTAATCCACTTTTAAGATTTCCGCTCTTAAGCTCGCTGGTTGGATCAGGAATAGCAATATCGTAAAAACCCGACAGATTGTACATATTGATAGTTATAGAATTCACTGATAGCTGAAAGAAAAACGTAGGTATGTGGCCAAGGAAATGAATGCTGTTTGAAATCCGATGGATTTATTTATTGCAACATTTGATTGGTTGAGTTTATACCATTCAATTCTTTGAAGTAGAACATTGCTACACGATAGGAAAATTATTGATATTGTGTCTAAATCTAGTTTGTTGTGACTGGAATATTATTTGGAATCAATTGATCATGTCTGTTTTTATAAAATTTGTTTATTTACTACGGATTCGAACAGTTAACATAATATGTATGACTGTATTAATATTATTGTTGACAGAAATATTACTACAAAAGTAATTTCACACGTCACCTTGAAATATTTTTTATGTTAATTTTGTGTGCGTTGATTTAGATTCGATTATTATTATATTATTATTATTATGTTATTTCCTTTATTTAAATAGATACACATAAATTATATTTTTAAATATTAGTATAAAACGAAATATAAAAACATTTAAAAATATAAAAAATAGTAGCCCACCGGTATCGGGAACAGGGTCCAAGCTACCGGCGGTCAGGGCTCCAGAGAAAGGAACCTCCTAACAATACGAGCCGTGTCCAGGAGTACCGCTCTCTGCATCAAGCCCTTGGTCCAGCTGCCTAACGAGAGCCTCCTCAGGTGTTTGTCGAGGCTCTTGGCAATTAAGCCATTGGCTGTAATGACTATCGGCACAATGATCGCTGAGTCCACATCCCACATGTCGACAACCTCGCGAGCCAAGTCAAGATACTTGATTTGCTTATCTTTCTCGGCTTTCACGAGGTTCTCGTCATGCGGGACGGTTATGTCAACAATCATTGCGCGCCGCTCTGATCGATCCACCACCACTATATCAGGCTTATTAGCTATAATAGTCCTGTCAGTGATGATGGATTGATCCCAGTACAGTGTGATATGGCCATTTTCGAGAACTGGGTCGGGCGCATACCTGTAGTACGGCACCTCCGATTCCACAAGGTTGTATTGCAGAGCAAGTTGCTGATGGATAATCCTGGCTACAAGGTTGTGTCTATGCAAATATTCTCCGTTAGCCAGACGAGAACACCCGGAGATAATGTGACGGATTGATTCGCCCGGACGGTGGCATGCCCGACATATGTCAACCGTACCATCCTTCACAATAAATCTCCGGTAGTTATTCGTCATCACAACTTCGTCCATAATTGCACAGACAAACCCTTCGGTTTCTCCGAAGAGTTCCCCGGAACGTAGCCAGGCTACGGACGCTAGGAAGTCTACATCGGGCCCGTGTAGGGCCCGGAAAAAGCGTCCATGAAGCTCCTTACTCTGCCATACCTCCATGCGGTCATTAGTGTCAAGCACTACAGGTTTGCGCCAGTTCTCTTTAGCCAAGGAGAGCGGGGTAAGGCCCTTGTCCACTGCTACAACATCTCGATGCATCCCCACGTCGGCAAGTTTTTATGTTTTTATTATGTTTATTATTAGATTTTCACTTTTCTATGAAGCTGCAGATTTTTTTTTTATAACCGGTGGAATATTTCTACGCCGAGTCTAGAACCATGTCCTTAATTCTTCGTTTCAGTTTACGCATCGATGTGCCCTGCCACCCTTTGATAAATAAAGGTATAACGCTAGACTACAATCTCAAAGGAGTTTATATTGCCTACAGCCAGTTGGTACTTAAAGTTATTTTTTCTACGCGAAATCTAGAATTGTTACCCTATTTGGCAATTCAGCAGGTATTCTCATAAGTTTTATTTTTGCGACGAAACAATTTATATTCGCTAGCTTAAAAGACGGGAAAAAACTACGGGATCCCACGTTCTTAAGGGGCTTACAAGACCTAAACGCAAGTTTTCGAAACAATAAAAGTATATGATAGACTACAGTAAAAAAAATCAGAAAAATATATGATATTCTTCAGGATATATTCTAGATAGATAGTGTGGTGAAAACATAATACAACTAATTTGATACGATAGAAAAAAATCATGAAGATACCTCTAAAAATTTTCTTTTTACAATAAAATCCATACTAAAATACATCCAATCATTCTGATTTTTTGTCAGATTATTCTACAAGCAACATACTAAAATACTAGTGTTTTAATTTTTTTGTCCAAACAATAGATTCTTTGTAAATCGCATATTCATATTTTCGAACAAAATACGTGCGCATGTGTGCGTAAACGCTGTGTAGCGACACTGCCGGCCGAGGCCTGATGCTATACGGACGTGTCGCTCTTTTCGCCGCAATATTTCCGCCAAGATTGTTATGTTTTTGTAAAGTTTTATTTGTAAATTCATTGTTTATTATTATTTGCATAATCTTCTTTGCGTAAATATTTTTATTTCGTGTAAATATAAAATACTTTGAAGTTAAAATAGCTTAACCTTGTTATCAATTATCATTTATTGTAAATATGAAGTGAAAAATTCCGTTCGGACTACAAAACGTTCATATAAAACGCTGAACATATTATATATATATATATATATATATACGAAATTAAAAAATAAGAGCATTTTATTATTATTGAATATTTATTTTTTTAACAATAAAACTATGAATTTAGAAACGTCTAAGATAGTGCAGTCATGACGCATATACGCATAAGCTCAACTTTTTCGACTGCATTCGCAATTGTTACGTTAGCGTATGAGGCCGATGTGTAGATTTGTATTCGAGAGTCCCCGGGTTCGATTCCCAGGGACTCTCTAACCGAAGTTTTCTTTTTAAATGTATTTTGAATTTATATATATTATGTATTTATTATTTTTTTATAAATAATAATTAAAACGTCTACAATGTAATTATCTTTCACAGGAGAAACACAGTCGTAAATATCAACACGGAAGTTATTTCTAATGCGAAACTACAATTAAAAAAAACTAAAAGCACCTAATGTTTTTATTAACAGACCGCGACTTATTGATATTGGGCATAACGAAATAACAAATTCATCTAAAAATTGCGATGAAAATTATCACAAGCAGGTTTTTATTATTATTGATTTCGTTTATAATAAATAGATTCATAATATTATGTATGAATGTTAGGTACCTATCTTTGAGGCTGTTTACACATTATGCCGTAGCTTCAGCGGCACCGCCACTGCCACGGCGCCGCTGCATCAGTCACCCTTGGATTTGTATGATGATGAACACACGGCGCCGCGGCGGAGGCGACGAGTTTTGATAAAACCGTAGCAATACTCGCCGCCGAATCATGCTGCCGCCGCCGCGGCGCCGCAGTGTGCAAGTGTTCATGCAAATCCAAGGGCAACCAATACAGCGGCACCGCGGCGGCGGCGGCGGCGCCGCTGTATTATATAATTTTTTTTTATAATGTACTACAGTCGCGCGGTACGTAAACACGCGACAACCCCTCCCGCCTACAGTATTTTAATTTCATCAACCTACTTGAGTTTCTTTCTAGTTTTGTGACTGTAGGTACAGTCACAAAACTAGAAAGAAACTCAAGAAGTTAAAAAAAAATATTTACCTATAGGTATAGGTAAATATTTTTTTTAACCGACTTCTAAGAATGAGGAGGTTGTCAATTCGGATGTTTCTATTTTTTTTTTAAATATGTTCGGACATAACTCCGTCATAAAAATATGTAGATGGATTTGCAAAATTCTTTTTTTGTTCAAAAGAGGTTTATTCCGAAATGGTCCCATTTAAATTTCGTAAAGATCTGATGATGAGTTTCGGAGACAAACAACGGAACTCTTCAATAAATGCCAGTTTACCCAATCACACGACATAACATCACGCTTATACCCTTTAAAGGGGTAGGCAGATGTGTTCAATAGCTTCCTGTCACTGATATTAACATAGCAATTAGTGTTATATGAATTTGGGCGGGGTAGGTAGGTAGGTACAACTAAAAAGTGAAAAATAAAACTTTTTTACAAAAAAAAAACAACCGACTTCCAAAAAAAATACTACAAAGTGAAAAATAAAGTCTTTAATTTCGGAAGTCGGTGTCAAAAAACGAAAATGCAGATCCAACGACACCGACTTCCAAAATTAAAGTTAATTACTTTGTGTTGTTTTTTTTTTTGAAGTCCGTAGTTTTTTTTTTTGTAAAAAAGACTTTTTATTTATAAAATAGAAACACGTTGTGAATGGAATAGAAAGAGTTCAATAAAAATACATGGTCTTTTTGATCAATAGATTTAATAAAAAAACATATTGACGAATTCAAACAACCAAAAACAGCACAATTAGTCTCTTTGCCATATTATTAAGTAAGTACTTGTACTTATTTCAATGAATATTTGTCACAAATTGCACGCTTACTGCTTACGAAACCGTCACTCCGTCCGGCGTCCACTCGTCACTGCGGAGCATTCGAGACTGTTTGTTAACCGAGTGTAAACCGAAATCGAGGCGCGTAGGTATGATTCGCGTTCCGACCGTTTTTATGAAGATAGAACTGTGACGAAGGAGGCCGATAAAGAATGCCACCTCTCAGGGGGTCATTTACTATACTACCGGCGCGTTTTAAGGGGTCAAGCGCTTACCCCGTAATATGCCAAGCTAGATTAGATTAATTTCTGTGAGTTTCTTTTTGTTGTTGGGTGGTTTTGTATTTAGTTGCACTTCTTAGTACGGTCAGCATCAAAAGTCGATTAACACTTCAGTTTTTTTAATCTCAGTTATTGAGCAAAATATTAACACTTCAGTTTTTTTAAATCTCAGTTATTGAGGAAAATATTTGTTGAAAATTGCATCGTACTTCTGCTGCAATTTTGAATAAATATTTTGCTCAATAACTGACATTAATAAAACTGAAGTGTTAATCGACTTTTGATGCTGACCGTACCTGTGAGCATTGGTGCCCCAGTGACAACGGCCGCCACTTTCAGTGCTGCACACCCCCACCCTATTTCAAGTTTAACAAATATCAACTTTATTTCAATGAAAATTATTTTGATTTCAGACTGTTGAAAAAGTTATAAAAATGTTTGAAGTTGTAGCGTAAACTGAACTTTATTGTATAGGCATTAAAGTTATTTTTCCATTAATTCATATTTGTTTACAATTTTGGCAAATAAATTGCGAACGCAGAATAACTAATGTCACTGTTCAGTAAATTCATGTTAGATTAATCGCTTGTTGGCTTTTGTGATTGGTTAAACAAAGTGATAACAGCCAATCTATAAGCACTTAAGCAGAAAATTAATTAACACAACATCACGCCTGTATTGTCCGAAGGGTTCGGCAGAGCTGCACCATAGTAGTATAGTATAGTATTGTTACGAGCTTGGGGGTTCGTGACAATTAAAAACTGCCAATTTAATAACCAAAAATCTAATTACAACTCAAACACACTAATTATGAAACACAATTTCACTACTGATCACTCTTAGTCGCACTTGAATATCGATGTACTCGCTAACATACATGTGTCAGTAGTAATGGAATGCACTCAATGCATAAGATGTCAAGAGGGGAGCGCGGGAACGCGACCACGGATGAGAGGTCACGGATGCCTGGACTGTTTGTAATACAATACAATTACTTGATGTAATGTTAACCATCTAATTACTATAAATAAATATATATCAACATATCTGCTTGGTATTAATTACAAAATAATACATGGCGCAGCCGACGGAAGAACCGTAGCAGAAAAATACGAGTAAAAACCCGAAAATTGCACTGGCAAGGAGTGAAAGGGGTTATGAACACGCCACAGACCCCGCCGGTTGATGAACAACAAGAGACAATGGCGGGCGTAGAATACAGAATGCCGGAACCCATGCGGTTAGACTCGCAGGGAGACTTGCTACCTAAATGGAAAAAATTTAAACAACAATTTCAAATATTTTTGACGGCGGCTGGATTTGATCGAGTTTCGGAGACGAGGAAGGCGGCCATTTTTCTTAATAGCGTGGGTCACGAAGTGCAAGAGCTTTTCTTCAATGTTTTAAAGACGGAGGAATCGACGAAATATGAACAAATCATAAAACTGTTGGATGATTATTTCGAACCAAAACAGAATGAACTCATATGTACGTACAGTTTTCATAAACGGAATCAGGAAGAAGGTGAGAGTTTCGATTTGTTCTATACAGAAATAAGAAAACTGGTGAAAAACTGCAATTTTAAAGAACAAGAAGAAAGAATGCTCAGAGACCGTATTGTGTTAGGTGTACAAGATCAGAAATTGCAGAGAAAATTTTTAGAAACAGGCAAACTTACCCTACAAACAGCAGTGGATATGTGCAGGGCTTCAGAATTGTCAAATAATCACAGTAAGATGATGCACCAGCAGACAACGATGGTGGATACTATCCGGAACACAGCAGCCACTGATGTACAACAGTCAGCGGATACTAAAGTTAAGTATGCTCCTAACAAGGACTCTAAAGAATTCTACAATTGTAAAAAATGTGGAACACGGCACGGGCCAAGAAATTGCCCGGCTTTTGGAAAAATTTGCTCAAATTGTCAAAAACCTAACCATTTTAAAAAAGGGTGTAAACGGATAAATGAAATTAGGGTGTCTAATAGTGATAACAATGGGGATACAGATAACAATGTGCACAATTTGTGACTAGTAAAAGGGTGTCATAACATTGGTTCTCACAATAATGTAAAAATTAATAATGAGTGGATTCTATCATTAAGAGTAGAAAATAAGAATGTGGATTTTAAATGTGACACTGGGGCACAAGTGAATGTCTTGTCAGTAAGAGATTTAAATAAAATTGTCGATGATGACACACCAAAATGGTCTGAGACAAATATAGTTTTAGAAGTATTCGGGGGAACACATTTATTTCCAGTAGGTAAAACTGTCTTAAAGACATATAATAAGAGCGGTAAAATAGTTAATACAGAGTTTGTAATAATTAAGGAAAATGTTAAACCAATCCTGGGCTTAAGCTCACTAAGAGATTTGGGAATTTTAAGAAATATTAATAGCATTAAAAGCAAAGACATGATTATTAAAAAATATGGTGAACTATTTCAGGGTGTTGGACAGTTTGAAACTCTGCTGGAGCTACACACTCAGCCCGGAGCCATACCTGTAGTGCGACCACCGAGAAGAATCCCTCATGCACTGCGGGAGAGGCTTACTGCAAAGCTGAAGAACCTGGTAGATCAGCAGATTATTGAGAAAGTAGAAAACCCGGATAGCTTTGTAAGCAATCTTGTAATAATAGAGAAAGTAGATAAAAGTTTGAGGTTATGTCTTGATCCAAAAGAGCTTAACAAGGTACTAATAAGAAATTATCATTTGATTCCAACACTAGAAGAAATATTAACTAAGTTATGTAATAAATCAGTATTCTCAGTACTTGATCTGTCAGATGGTTTTTATAACATTAAATTGACAGATGAGTCAAAAAAGCTCTGTACATTTAGTAGTCCATTAGGTTGCTATAGATTCCTACGGTTGCCATTTGGTCTATCCATAGCTCCAGAAATATTACAAAAATATAGTGAGAAAACCTTAGGAGATATTCCAGGGGTTGTAATATATTGTGACGATTTACTAATATGTGCTAACAGTGATGAGGAACATGATCAAATATTAACACAAGTTTTAGAGCGCGCTAAGAAGTGTAATGTAAAATTCAATAAAAGCAAATTTCAGTATAAACTAGACGAAGTAAAATACTTTGGTCACATATTTTCAAAAAATGGAATGAAAATAGATTCAGATCGAATAAAAGCCATTCTGGAGCTCAAAAGTCCAAAAAATAAAAATGAATTACAAATAATATTAGGAATGATTAATTACTTGCGTAGGTTTGTACCAGGATTGGCAAACATGGCAGCACCATTGCAATCACTACTCAAAAAAGATATGGAATGGTTGTGGACACAAACACACGAAAATGCAATTAGTAGTATAAAAAGTAACATAAGTCAAGCACCAGTATTACAAAATTTTAATAGTAAGTTAGAGATAACAATTCAGTGCGATGCATCCAAGGATGGTTTGGGATGTTGCTTGATGCAGGAAGGTAAGCCAGTAAGTTATGCTTCCAGAAGTCTAACTTCAGCAGAAAAAAATTTCTCACAGATAGAAAAGGAATTATTGAGTGTTGTCTGGTCAACGAAAAAATTTCACTATTACATCTATGGCAGAAAATGTACCATCTTAAATGACCACAAACCATTAGAGACTTTATTAAAAAAGGGAATTCATGAAATACCATCAACACGACTACAGAGACTGAAGTTAAAATTATTAAAATATAATATTGAATTTAAATATTTAAAAGGAAAATTAATGTACGTTGCGGATTTGTTGTCGCGATCTTTTCTTGAG
The DNA here is from genome assembly GCA_927399505.1 of Luperina testacea. Taxonomy (NCBI): domain Eukaryota; kingdom Metazoa; phylum Arthropoda; class Insecta; order Lepidoptera; family Noctuidae; genus Luperina; species Luperina testacea. The sequence goes on along the minus strand of OV656763.1, from coordinate 5,634,549 downwards.
GAGACTGATAATGATGAATCATACATGTATGAAGTAGTGCATGGTATAGGTTTGTCTTCCTACTTACAGTGTACACAGGAACAAAAACAAGAATTAATAACGGAAACATTACAGGATGAGGAATTAGTACAATTAACAGACAAGGTAAAAAACGGGTGGCCTGAAAAAGTAGTCCATGTATCAGATGATATAAAATATTATTATAAATTCAGACAGGACATCACAATAGATAATAATTTAATTTTCATGAACAACAGATTGATAATACCGAAAAAGTTAAGAATGTCAATAATAAAAAAATTGCATGAAGGACATTTAGGCATTACTAAAATGAAACAAAATGCTCGTAACTTATATTATTGGCCAAAGATAGATGAACATATAGAAGAATTTGTTAGAAAATGCTTCATTTGCCAAACTTATCAAAATAACAACATAAAAGAGCCATTAATGTCACATGATATCCCGGACTTACCATTTTCTAAAATCGGAATAGATATTATGGATTACAGAAAGAAGAGTTACTTAGTCATGTATGATTATACAACTAAATGGTTAGAAATAAAATTAATATCAAGTAAAACAGCTAGTAATGTAATAAATAGTTTAATAGAAATTTTCTCACAATTTGGAATACCATCAGAGATTGTGTCTGATCATGTACCGTTCGACTCTAGAGAATGCAAAGAGTTTGCATCACAATGGGGTTTCCAATTTAATCACTCAAGTCCAAGATACCCACAGTCCAATGGGATGGCAGAAAGAGGAGTCCAAATTGCAAAGAAAATGCTAACAAAATGTAGTGAGGATAACACAGATATTAGATTAGCATTGCTTCAGTATAGAGCATCACCTGTCTCAGGAACAAATTTATCACCTGCACAGCTGATGATGAACAGAAATTTAAAAACCAAATTACCAGTTACTCACCAATACTTAAAATCAAAATTAAATATGAATGTAGAGACACAATTTGAAAGAGTAAAATTAAGAAATGAAAAGAAATATAATGAAAATGTAAGAAACAAAGATAACTTTAGAATAGGACAAGAGGTATGGTTCAAAAAAGAACCAAATAGTAATAAATGGCTAAGAGGAAAAATTGTTAAAAATAATAATTTTAGATCATATGATGTCTTAGATATTAAAGAGGGATGTGTGTATACCAGGACCTCATATTATGTACGACCTCAATAATCTGCTGGTTAACAAGGGCTGGGTGTGAAGTTTCAGTGGTTATAAGAAATATATAGAATTAAGTAACAATTTTATTGTAAAGCAACCTAAATAAGTAAAGAAAATAAATAATTGGTTGTAAAGTTTACCTATGTTAGAAATAAGTATACAGTAGAGATGTAAGTGAGGAAAATGTAACATTATAGGTAATAAGTTAGTTTCTTATTTTTTTTTAATTTTTTTTTTGTTTATATAGAGAAGGGATAGATGTAACATACATGTGTCAGTAGTAATGGAATGCACTCAATGCATAAGATGTCAAGAGGGGAGCGCGGGAACGCGACCACGGATGAGAGGTCACGGATGCCTGGACTGTTTGTAATACAATACAATACAATTACTTGATGTAATGTTAACCATCTAATTACTATAAATAAATATATATCAACATATCTGCTTGGTATTAATTACAAAATAATACAGTATCGCTTATTCAAAACTATGTCTCGCGGCTCGCACCGGCCTTATATAGTGCCACAGAGCTACTATATGAACATCTAGAACGTTCGAGTACATACCGGTCCCGACTGACCCGATGTCGATAGTTCTCGGAATTTCTAGGACCTTGACCCGACTAGTTCTGCTACCCGATACTAGATGGCGCTAGTGGTAACTAATGTCACCATGTACCAGGCATCAATTGTGGCGCGCAACAGTATATAGTACATATCGTACACCCACATTTCGTCAGTTATGTTTAAGTCCTATATGCAATAGGGGGCGAGCCTATTAACATCAACATGGCCCAAATACAGACTTCGGGATGCGACTGAAAAATTCTAGATGGAAAAACCCAATAACACTTATGGCGACCTGGGAAACAAACGCAGGATGTCGTGGTGAGCAGTACTTGCGCTTGCGACCAGACCAACGCGATTGACGCGATTGGCACGATCGCGCCAATCGCGCGCGATTTTCTTTTCTTTTCTTTCTTTATTGATAATAAAATTGAAAATAAAATGATGAGGGTTTTACAAATCGGGGTTCAGCTATTTTAGCAATGTTTGAATGTTTAGATATCTTTAGGTTATTTTGTTTATTGAGACATCCTCCCAATAACTGACTAGATTTTCGGGTCATCTCGAAAACTCAAGATGCGCTGCAAAAAATCATAGTTACTAACGACAGAGTCGGACAGAACTTGTAGGTACCTCAAGGTTCCCGCAGACAGTGGCGCAACGCGACTCTAGTAGGACAATTTCTATGAAAACTTTATGGATATTGTTCTACCAGAATTGCGTCGCACCGCATCGCGTCGCACCTGTCTGCATGAGCCTTAAGACGTCGGGCGTCAAAAGAACTATCATAATAATGTAAGTATATCTACTTGCATGGTTATCTACCTATGTGTGCCGCGTAACCTACAAAACCACTCAACCGATTTGGGACATACTTTTAGTGATGAAAGCTTAACGAGGACATCTGAAATCTAATATTACATAAGTGTAATGGCGTCGCGAAAATCTAATAAACTGTAGGTACCTACATGTTTTGTTGGCTCCTCTTTTCTAATATTTGGAAGTTACAAATAAGTGTTACAAGATTTTTTTGGAACGAAGTTCTTCGCACTCGACTCTGCAAACTTGGCGAATAAGAGCTATTAGATACCGAAAAAGTGTAACATGTAGATTACACGACGGGTTTATCGGTCAAACTCTCATTCGCCAAGTGTGCGAAAGCAAAAAGAAGTTTGTACCAACCGATGTCGGTGTCCCACGACATATATTTGAGAGTGTGTGTGTTTGTACCATCCATTACATACAAAGTCCAAGACCCTCTCATGTCTCGGAAAGCACGTTAAGCCAAGCCACGGGTCAGAAGTCAGAAGCCCGAAAGTCTGAAACCAATCTTACCCAGGGGATCGTGTTCCTCAGTAACTGGATTCTGGAGCTCCGATAAGCTGGCGCTCCGTGTAAAATACTGGTATTCAGCTGCATCTGGTTAGACTGGGAATAGGCTATGCAAATGAAGATGTGTTTGTGCCCTAACTCTTGAGATTTAGTAGAAAAGCTTAGTTTGAGGCAAACTATTTATTTTTATTGTTATTTACTATCTATTTACTACATTTAAGGTGCCACTAGTCGATATTTTTTCCAAACAAATTTCGGGAGGGTATAACTTCACTGTTTGACATTGTACATCCAAAGTTAAACATGATATCGTTTTTTCTTAGTATTAATTGTGTTTGTACGGAAAGAGAATAGTAAAATAAAAATCCATTAAAAAGTTATGCGCGTTTTAGTTCGGAACGGTGTTTGTGTGCGTGCGAACTGCTTATCACTGATACTACCTATATCTGTTAGACACGATGCCAGGTGAGACAGCGTGTTTTTTGACCATGCTCACTAGTGAGTTCGAGCTCGCGACTAGTTCCGCCTTAATGTCTTCACTGACGCACTGCCGTCCAAATCTAGGGTTACTTACTAACATAACTTATCACATTAACATTGCCAGCTATGTTTAAGTCCCACGTAGTAGGGTGTGCGAGGCTATTGCTATCAACCTGGCATAAATCCACTCAGGGCTGCTATTGACAAATTCCAGATGGAAAAACCCAATAAGAAAGAAAGAAAAATAGGTTTATTTGTCACAGAAACACGCATACAAAAAAAAAACAAGGGCTCTCTGGGAGTGCCAACAGAAGTGAGAATAAAACACAAACAGAATACTTTGCCATCAAATAATTTGAATTTAATTTGAATTTGACTTACTGACATATCGGAAATATACATCCCGAGGACAGCCGAATACATCCGAAGCGGGTATTTTTTTAATTGTCTTTTACATAAAACACACGCGGTGTCGCTGTAACAGTGGTGCGAGTTCAATGGTTTTTTCTTATTTCTTATCTCAAAAAAAATGGCCAACGCGCCTAAAGAAGTTATCACTTCAAAAATTTAATTCTAATAACAGGATAAATAAAATTAAAATAAAAAAAAGTTTAAAAACGTAACCTATAAAAGAAAGAATAACGCGAACTAAAAAGAAAAAAAAATTAAGTGACATTTCAAAATACATATAAATTTTAAAAGCACTGATGTACGGTTCCCGCTATACAGGTGTACCTACTGCGCAATAGCAGTGCCTCAAGCATTCAAAATTTATATATGAATATTTTGAAATGTCACTTAAATTATTTTTTTCGGCGCGACACGACACGCGACACAAAGGCACCGCAAGTCGCGCAATGAGCAGTGCCTTTGTATTGTACGCAATTATATTGCGTGTCGCGACTGTTTGTAGGAGCCTTAATTCTTTCTTTTTTAGGTTACGTTTTTATTAATATCATACATACTTACATACGAACAGTGCAAGCTAAATAAAAGATGGTAATAAAAACAAAATATATTTACGAGCACAAAACCGAAATAGTCGACATCTGCACGTCATGACTATGACATATATGGCTTCCACTCAGCATGATTCTTTGCTTATAGGGGGAGGGGGACCCACAGCACAGCGCTGATTTTCAATGGTTACCTGAAAAAGACGTACGGAAACCAAGTCAGATCAAATGATTCGTACTACAGGTAACAAAAATAACACATCGATCGACCTGTGAATCGAACCCAGGAGGACCGCATGCTCAGCAGTGGCTTGCGACCACTAGACCGGCGAGGCAATCATTACAGTCTTTTGGGATTACTTACTTGCTTGCTATCGAAAGTTGAATAGTGCAGGGTAAAAACAAGAACAAAATAATGAGGGTTTTCTGAAATGACGTTCGCTAGGTGGCAGCACTGACACGTCAGGTCCAGGCATCTGTCAAAGAGCCTATATTTTCTTTAGTCATGACTGAATGATGAACGAATGAATGAATCGAATGATGAACGTCATCATATATTTTATATTGGTGGAAGACCTCTTGTCACAGTGGTGCCAACTGGTGTCGTAAATTTTCACGAAAACCCTCATTGCACTGAGTGTTAAGTCGTTCAAACAAAGCGAACCCTGAATATGACAGGATCGGAAGAAGTATGGAAATCGAATGTTTTCGACATAAAAATATTCCCACTCAAAATATGTTGGAAAGTTTTCATAATCTAGGTTTTAGAGCATGACCTACTAAAATGCGCTATAATTTTTATATGACACATAAAATATCGACAGCTGGAGTTTCCAGGTGAAATATAGCGTGCATTATCCACATTTTTATTAAATTTTCATAATAGTTTCAAGGAAAATCTATTTTTGTTGAAAACAAAGGTCAGTGACTCTGTTATTGAAAGTTTGTGACCGTTATTTATAAGTTGAAGTTTGTTCGAAATATGAAAGAAAAATATAGTGGTTTCTTGTCTACTGCTGGTTCTTTTTGTTGGTGGAAGATATGACATAACGTATATAAGATTTATTTTGTAAAGATACCATAAAAAGTATGTATTTAATTAATTTTTCCTTTTAACACTTGATTGTAGCGAAAAGGAGGTCAGAAGCCCGAACACCTGAAAAGGTCTGCGGAAGGGGCGGAATATTTGCGTAATAGACGTAGGTGCCATAATAGTTCAACAATATTCACTGCGTAATTTACGTTGTCGAGCACACGAAATTTGAAACAAATCAAGCAATGGATAGGAATTTTCTTTAAAAATCCTTTGGATTATATTCGAAGGTGAGTTACGCAATTGGCAATTGGAGTGCTGGTCTAAGGACACGTTTCTATTGAAGTGGGGCCTCGATTAGGATTTCAAACATTGTTATTGGTCTTTTTCTGCTCGTCTGTCGTTGCTCCGCTTCGCTCGTCTCAAACTCAAAGCATTTATTTAAATTTAATCAATTACAGGCACTTTTGTTTTGTCAAGGGGTCGGCCATTCAGAAAGACGAAGCTGCCCATTCCAAAGCGTTAGTAGGTTCCTATGGAGAACAACGGGCAAGAAACTCCACGGACACTCTTTTCCACTTTGTAAAGCTCCGTCTCGTCTCTGTGACTGTCACTCAGACCCGATCCCCCAATTCACTATGACCACTTAATGATTCTTTACTTCAAAACCACGTCAATTCCAATCTCGCGTTGATTTCGCGCGGCTTCGTTCATTGTGTCACAGAGAATTACGGCCCAGGTGGAATGACAACTCACTTCACTTTAGTTTCAACGGTGATATTTTTACAGAATAGATTTGGAGAGTGAGTGTCTTTCTAAATCATCTCGATGTGTCAAATAAATGCTTTTAGAATGTTTCTCTATAATATACTGGAGCAACACACTTCCAAATATTACGTAGTAGTATTATTACGACAGTTATTATGTCACAACATGACGTGACAGTTATTATGGTTCCTATGGAGAGGAACGGACAAGACACTCCACGGACACTCTTTGTTAGAAACTAAAAATCTCCGTTTGCTATGCACTGTATTAAAGGGTAGGAGAATATTTGTTTGGAGACGTCACATAAAGTGATCAGAGGGGCAATTCTCGTAATTTTAAGGACGTTCACAGTCTGGGTGCTTACTCTTTAATTTAATTCCGATAGATCGACATTGGAATTGTGACGTTTCGTACTCTTGAGTTCGATGCTAGCGCCAAATGATTTTTAGATTGGGTGTCCATTTTGGAGAGCTAAATGGAATTGGGTTTGGCCAAGCACGAATCAGGCGTGGGGTAATTGTTGACAATATTGTTTTCAAGAGTACCGAATCACGTGACTGTAAAACTAACATTGGAATCATATTGCCATCTCATTGGAATTAAAATTAGTTTGGAGAGTAAGCCCCCTGATCTCAATCTCAATCTGTCAAAAATACCTCTAACTTCCCTACATTTATGACAAGTTTTTGATATTATTTGCGACTAGGTTTTGAACCTTTTTAATTACGGGAATTGGCCTTCCGAGTATATTCTAGTTTAGTACCTACAAAGTAAAGCTGTTTGAGGATGTTAGTTAGTTAAAGGTTAGTTTATTTAGAGTTAAGTGCATATACACGCGTGAATGACAACCTATGAATAAATTATTTAGTCGAGGTTCAAGCCAGTGGGGCTTGTAAACGGGTACACGATACTGCTGTAAAATCTAGATATTACGGATGGCGGTATTTTAGCTCTAAAATATTCCATTGCCAAGTTCTAGGATTCAGGTATATTTGACTCGATAAATGAGTTTATTTCTGTGAGTAGGTTTGTACAAACACTTTTACACGTGAATCGTATTTTTAAAACTAGATCGGCCTTTGTTATCTGTCTAGGTAGTCTGTGAAGAAAGGCTGAAACAAACTCAGAGGTCATAGTTTCTTTTAAAGTCCGGACATAATCTTGGTCAGATCATGTCAAGACCATATAGATTGGTGTCTGAAGTGGTCTTTTGAGGAAAGACAAATACACACTTGATACGACAGTTAATACTAGTAATCGTGAAAACAGTTGAGGTCTTACCTGGTAGTAAGTAGATGATCTTTTGATAGGTGGATCAAAAGGTTCAGGTTATTAAGGTGTTTTTGAGGATCAAATGTTTAAAGCTTCCCATGACAAATGAATATTCTGGTGTTCTTTTCAAAGACGTTATATTAATTGGGTGCTAAGTGTAATTGGTACAATATAAAAATGCCCTAATATCCAACCCCATGTAAGCCACAAATATTGCGAAACTATTTTGTTTACCGGATGAAAAACAGTGAACTATTTATAATACTGAGTAAAATTTACAACAATATTCGCGAAGTTATGTCACCATGCCCTACGTTCAACTTGCGCGCAATTAATTTTATAACTTCAACGTGAAGGCATTCAGAAGTCAAGCTCCTTGACTCGTTAGTACTCCGGAACCGGAGTTTAGTAAATATTATTTTTAACATGGCCAAACCTTTTGGAATCGCGTCATACTGACGTGACGCAAAATCCTGCATCTCGCAAGCAGAGTTTACCGCGCAACTAGCATAGATACAAACGGCCCGAAATGAATCAACGGACAGTTGACCGCCAGACACAACACCCGTCTGGTCGGAGGATCCTGCCTTTTCTATGGAGGATAAGTAAACTTTACATCCTGTTCCTCATACCTCTGTACCAGTATTGCCTAGTTTTGTTTTGTAACAGTTAATCGATAATGTTTATTTTAGTTTTCCCACCCATATTAGTTTAAACCACAATTATTTCAAAGCCCCTTTGAAGCGGGCTCACTTGCATCAATAATTTAATCTACCTAGCGCTGTCGAACTCTTCAGTCCGATATTCGAAATATTCGCCTAATCGTGGCCCGAATCGGATTCCTGTGAAACTGTGATTTAAAGTTTCAATCGTTAGGTAACTAAAATGGCAGAACTGGGCCGCGAAAGTTTTGGAACTGAAGTTTGGAACCAATGTAGACTTACCTTACGTTTAAAATAAAGTATAATATCAGCAGAGAACATAAAAAGCTGATATAATACCTATAACCACTGAATTTATGATTTGATCCTATTTTTAGACATACATGATTTATACGATCTTTCTTTTTATCATTCTATTATTATAAGAATTTAAACAAACATTGGAACCTCAATTTGTCATTTCGATTACTTGGAAGTGAAGTATAACCTATATTATTTCAGCTCCGCGTACTTGCTACTAAATATTCATATGACAATATGCTAATGTTTGCGTATTTAGTTTATACAATACAATAGATGTGTTTGGTTTTCATTTCAGTGTTCCCTGAGACTCACAGGGTAGGTTCCAATCTTAGACGTTCAGATTATTTCTGGCGCGTAAACTATGAATTTAAATATAGATAACCTAGGTACTTATTATGAATTGGGGTTATGGAACTGTAAAGCACGTATACTGAGAGTATTACATATATGTACCTATATAATTTTCTATTGAAAGTGAGGACTGAATAGAAAATTAACATGTTAGAAAAGTGTCTATTTTTCGCTCTGGATTCAATGTTTCATTTTTCATTCATACTTTCACTGTGAATTTTAAATGATTTTGCATCGTTAATATTTTAATTCAGTATTTTTCCGAGAGCAGTGGTGACCCAGTGGTAACGGGCCCGACTTACTCGTACGAGTTGAAGGTTGTGAGTTCGAACCCACGCAGGTTTACTTTGTGTTATTTATTCCATCAACATTTCTCTCATAAATGGTGAAGGAAAACATCGTGAGGAAACCGGCATGTCGTAGAACCAAAAAATTCGATGACATGTCATCCACCAACCCGCACTGGGCCAGCATGATGGATGCCCATTCATTGTCACAGAGAGGAGGCCTGTGACCCTGCAATAGGAACATTATATGCTGATTCTGCGTCTTTCCGATACTACCTAAAAGTGTCAACTCGAAAAACCCTATCGTCTGTAACAAATCGGGCTGTCATGTCAGTCCTTATGAGCGAGACGCAAAAGGGATCCTACTTTGAATTCAAAGAATCTTCAACGTTTTATTGTTTGCACATTTCACAGTTTCAAATTCAAATCATTTACTTCGGATTCATCATCCATATTGTATTAGTTAGTATTAGAACTTACAAACTAGGTTAGTGTTAGAATCAACATTAAAATTAAACTTAAAATCAAAGTTAGAATAAATATTAAAATCAAAATCAAAATTAGTTATTAGTTTCGAGAAACGAACGTTCCTTTGTTCTGTAGCCATTCAGCTTCACGAATTGTAAGATATTTACAGTGTTGACTTCAGTCTAAGTTTTAGAAAGTTTTGCTGTGTTTACTTGTAAATTCTGGGCGAGACGTCGCTCTAAGATTTGTTCGGGAATGTTTCTGTTTGTACTGCTTTTAAAGGGGTTAATAATATGTCCCAAGTATTGTAGTTTTGTAGTTGTGTCGTGAGACTTGCGTACTAAAAAGGGTTTATAACACCATTTCATTACGATGATTAAGAAATTATGCTTCCTGTATGAGAGATTTAAAACATAGTGATGGAAGAATTGCCAAACTTTAGTGCCAATGGGCATTGCTCGCAGAACACATGGCCGATGGGGCCGAAACGTTCTGCGGTGCTATTCTGTAAAAATCTCACCGTGAAAACTTAGGTGAAGTGAGTGTGGAGTGAGTGTCAATAGTGTCAATTCCTAGCAAAAACAAACTCACTTCACCTAAGTTTTCACGGTGAGATTTTTACAGAATCGACCGGCTGGAGTGGCGACCGCGTACCGGAAGACGAAGAGTTGGAAGGCTTCCCACAAGATGGTCCGACGACCTTGTGAAGGCCGCAGGAACCCGTTGGATGCGAGAAGCACAGAACCGGTCGAAGTAGAGGTCTGCAGTGGAGGTCTTTCGGCTGAAACAATGATGATGATGGATGCCCTTTCGTTTACTTTATGTGACGTGTTTTTTTAAAACTGCAATCAAATTGTAGCAAAGAGAATAATATTATTAAAACTAAATATACATAACATAGCATCACGCCTGTATTGCCCGAAGGGCTAAGGAGAGCTGCACCTATAGTACCTACAGACGCCAGCACATCAAGCTACTACAATCTGTCAAATTTCTTTAATAGATTTTCAACTTTATCGCTACAGCATAAGGTTCAAAGTTGATTGCCAGTTATGTTTAAGTCCCATGTGATAGGGGGCAAGCCTTTTGCCATCAATCGGGCACAAATCCAGATTCCGAGCTGCTACTGAGAAATCCTTGAAAACCTCAATACCACTTTTCCTGACCCGAGAATAGAACCCAGGCCCTCTTAATCTAATCAACTAGTAGCGCTTGCGACCACTAGACCAGCGAGGCATTTTTTTTTATCGTGGAGAAATGCTCATACATACTGCACTACCACGGGGAGATAGTGCAGTTATGTGGGACTCTAACCCACTAAAACTCCACGGTGTCCTCCTCTGCCGCTTACGGCGGGAATACGGGCACGCGTTAGCACTCATCCGTGAACCCGCCGCGACCAGCGAGGCATTAGTTAATAGTAACAAAATAACAATAATAATATAATAGTAGCTTAATAATATGAATATTATCTTGTGTGTGTGTAGCACAAGATATACTTAAGCCCGTCGAGTTATTTGTGTACCATGTTAATTGCTGTGTATCGCGCTGTATATGGACTGTATACGGAGGGGACTGGTCTAAAATTGTCCACATTAGGCAAGTGTATTTTTAGCTTGAAAGTCAATCGAGCGAAGGTGCGTTTACCTTACAGTCTGCAAATGTTTGTACTTTTTTGTTTATTTTTCTAAGAATTTTTAGTACGCAGAGAAAATGTTTCCTTCTTTTTTTGTGAATCATACTAATACATTATTATAAAGGCTAGTTGCGAGTTTGTGAGTGTGTGTGTGTTTATATGTTTGTTACTTCTTCACGTTTAAACGGCTGGACCAATTTTGATAAAATTTTGTATGGAGGTAGCTGACACCCTGGATTAACACATAGGCTACTTTTTATCCCGATATTCCCACGGGATCGACATTTACGAGGGTGAAACCGCGGGGCGCAGCTAGTTGTAAAAATAATTTCAAACAGCACCCTAATTGCGCATCACACTATCAATCACACTCTGAATCATTTGAAGGATGTTGTTTAATCCATTGCTTCATATGTTTGAAAAATTTGGTTGCTCAACAACGTAAACAAAGCAATGAATGTTGTTGAACTATCAAAACGAAAGCCATTCCTACTATTACAATGCGCGCCACGAAAGATGAGACTTGACCCCGCCTCCCCCGCTCTTTCCGCCGCCCCTATGACGTCCGGTCCCGTCCCGCATTCAGACCTCATACCGCTAAAGATACCTAAAATCGTCTTCTGCGCAAGTCAAACCACATGGTGTGTCAAGTCTCATCTTTCGTGGCACGCATTGTAGTGTGTTACGCATTTTACGCCGCAGGTAATACATAATAGGATTCTCTTTTGTCAATAATAATGTTGCTGGATATGGACAAATGGCTATTTTTACCGAGCGCGATTTTGACGGTTTTTCAGTCACTTGACCGATTGCGAATTTGACTACACGCGACAAAATGAAAAAAAAAAAACCTGACAGAATCAGATGATAGTCTACTATATCCGTTGTCTCCACGGATATCTATGGTTGCCCCCGTTGCCCATATGTCATAAGGGGGACAACGGTAAGGAAATTTTAGGACGTGCCGTTGTCCCCGTAATCTGTGTCCCCGTTGTGGACAACGGGACGTCATAAAATTTAAGATAAAAACTAGTCTACGATCATTTGAACTTAAATCGTTTCATCGTCAGACAGTATCTTTTGAATGCTTACAAATGGCTCAATAAAATGAATTCTTCAGCCTCAGTCGGAAAATTCAGCTTATAGCATCAGTCAGAGGCTTAGCCGTCTTTGAGAATATGGCACACAGACTGTTATCACTTTTAAATTGCCTTCGAGCGGGGTTTAATATTTGGCGGCTGTAATCTCATTTTCATCGCACAAAATCAACGCCCGTTTTCTCCAGCAGAGATCTATAAGCATCATTTTGACTTGCAGTCTGTTTACAATTATTTTAACTCTGATTTTGCATCACTGTCCAAATCACAGTGATGTTTATTCTTATTATAATAAGATTACTGTTGGGTTTCTGTTATTGACAAGTCTGTTAAAATCGTTGTGATCTTTATTCTCATCACAATAAGGTTGGGGCATGCAGACATGTTCCAGTCTGTATTTTGCATTCGTGGTTTAACGGTTGTGCGATAGTGACAATGACATTCGGTTAGACTGGAAGCTGACCCCAAAATACTTGAGAAAAGGCTAGGCAGACGATGATGGTTGTGCGACAGGAACTGGAATAACGCTTACCCAAAGACTTAAAAATAAAAATTGTTTTTAACTTTAGCACACGCTTTGGAAAACATCGTGAGGAAACAAAGGCATGTCCTAGAACCAATAATTCGAAGATATGTGACATCTACCAACCTGCACTGGGCCCGCGTGGTGGATTACAACACACTCCATCTCGAAGAGAAGCCTGTGTCCAAGTAGTGGGAGCATTATGGGCTGATTAAGTTTCATGCTATGCTTATGACTTCAGTATGTTAATTTCAAAACCTTTTATAAAAAAGACTTAGTGACATTTTGGTATTGCTCAAAAGAAAGCTTAGTTACGCGAAAAAAATTTTATTATCTTTCAGTAATTTCAATTTTCGGGCTTAACTCGTCTGCGAACATAAAATTAAAAATTAAATTATAACGAATTAAGCACAAGTGCTTAATAACGAATTGAGCACAAGTGCTTAATTCGTTTCTGTGGTTTGTTCTTTGAATTTAATGCTACTTAATTTAGAAATAGGATCAATTATTAATATGGCCAGTAATAAATTACGCTGATTAAATCTTGAGGGCCACCTACGTGTTTCATTCGTAATTTGAAAACACACCCTCAAGTCAAATTCTTAAATTTATTCCAAATTCAATCGAATCTAAAAAAAAAAAACAATATTTTCTTTTTGATTCGACGTCTCGTGTTTGGCAATTAATTGATGTTGGTGTAATTTTGAAACCTTGCTAAGGTTAAATTGACGAGACGAATTTTGGTTCACCCGCACCGAGAGCAAAGACAGATAATTATGGCGTTCAAAGAACACTGGCTTAACTTTCTCGGACTGGAGTTGTTATTAATTCTTGGACTGTAAACAGACCCTGACCTCTGAGTTTGTATCGGCATTTCTTCTCAGGGATCAGTCAGCTAAGAAATGCCCGTGCCATCTAGTTTTAAAATATTGACCAAAATATTAACCTAAAAATTTACGTATGAAAGTGTCTTAAGAGATCTGCTTACAGAAATACGCATCAATTCATCATCATCATTATCATATACGAATACGCGTCGCGGTGGTGGCGATGGCGTTAAGAAGCCAGTTTATTATTTTCCAGGGCTATGCCCTATAAATAAATATATAAATAATAAATAATATATAAATAATAATAAATAAATATAATAATAGGTACAAAGTTAGTTCAAACTTGTCTTTTACGAATTCGACTTCTACAACGTTGACGTTTTTAGTTAACTTTTTCCCTAAAGTTACCTAAAGTTTATCTTCATCATCTTATGTTGCAAAGAAAAACATAGTGAGGAAATTGTTTTGTTATTTAGATAAACCTTTGATTTGATGCACATAATAGAAATAACATAACACAAAAGCACGATTAAGTGATAACAAAATTTAGGTACAGACGCCAGCACATCAAGCCACTACAATCTGTCAAATTTCTTTAATAAATTTTCAACTTTATCGCTACAGCATAAGGTTCAGGGTTGATTGGTTAAATTTGGCAGTATCGGGTAGCTTCATGTGCTGGCGTCTGTACGTGAATATAAAGCAAATATAGGATCAAATTAAATAAGCTATAAGAAATTCGGCGGGCGTGACAAAAAGAAAAGATGGCTTTTTTGGCAGCTTGTTATTTGACGTATGTATTGAGAAGGTTTTTTTTTGGATACCCGCCTTTTATGTCTGTTAGACTCGGCTCCGCTGTTTTCTTTTGTTTTATCGTGTTGACACATCGATACCTATCAGCCGGTCGATTCTGTAAAAATCTCACCATGAAAACTTAGGTGAAGTGAGTTTGTTTTTGCTAGGAATTGACACTATTGACAGCTCACTCCACGCTCACTTCACCTACGTTTTCACGGTGGGATTTTTACAGAATAGCAACGCTGGTCTGTGAATATTAAGGGAAATAAAAAACAGATATTTTAAACTGAAACCCCACAGAACGAATCTAATTAATTCCTTATATGTTTTATCATGTTTCGGTATTGATACCTTTCACGTCTACGGAGTTTTGCTAACTAATGCATTTTAACACTGTAAAAAAAACTGTCAAAGATCCACGAATGACAGCCGGGACCTACGGCTTAACGGGCTTTCCAAAGCACGGAGAGGTCTTGATATGTAAAGATGGTCACCTATCCACGGAACAACCGCAGCGAGCGTGATAACCATCTACTAGCTGTACACGAAAAAGCCTTTGCCCTGCTGCGTAAAAAGTTTGGTCACTTTTCACTTCTTCTTTTTTTTTTCAATTTTTTTTTTTTTTTACTAGTACAGTTTTAGGTGCAAGTTCAAAACAACATCTTAATATATCTCCGTTTAATTAAGTCAGAACAGTGTCTTTGTAAATAAAGCAACACAATATCGTCTAAGACAAACTATGTAGAGATATCTCACAGACGCTTTGTATAAACTTAACGATGAAACTGAATCACCTTGCCATCAGAATTCTGTTGTCACTCAATATTTTTTAAAGAATAAAATTGTAAGAAAAATAACTACGACTTTGTTGCATGTTTTTTCATTGAAAATGGCTGTATGTCGCTTTGTAATTTATTTTGTAGGTACTCATTTTTGCGACACGTGTGTGACGTGACTTTTTTGATAAAAAATGGAAGCTCCGTTTTTTTATATTGACTTGTATTCCAGAGAAATACGCGACGAATCGAAAATAGCACAACAGCACATTGAAATATTATTGAGTTTTGCCTAGTATAGTACGGTCAGCAACCAAAGTCGATTAATACTTCAGTTTTTTAAATCTCGGTTACTGAGCAAAATATTTGTTCAAAATTGCAGCAGAAGTACAATGCAATTTTGTACAAATATTTTGTTCGATAACTGAGATTAAATAAACTGAAGTGTTAATATTTTGCTAAATAACTGGGAATAAAAAAACTGAAGTGTTAATAGACTTTTGTTGCTGACTGTACAAACCGCAAGAGTTAACTTGAGACTTCGCTCGGAAAACGTAAGTGCCCGATATTGAGGCGTCGATGGCGAGAGCGGTAACAGCGCGGAGGTCGGGAGGGGTAGCTCGGTTCTCAAGTTAACTCCTGCGGGTTTCACACGATACATGTAACTTAATTATGTAAAGGTGCAGGTTACACGAGTGTTGTTAAGTCACATGTACCGAGCCCCGAGAATATTTCTTTTCAATAAACATCATGTATCATCATCTTCCTAGCTAGCCTAGCCTTCTTCCAACTATGTTGAGGTCGGCATCCGATCTAACTGTATGCAGCTGAATACCAGTATTTGACATGGAGCGACTGCTTATCTGACCTCCACAACTCAGTTACTGGGTCTTCAGAAGCCCGAAAGTCTGACAATCAAACTGGTCTGGTTGTCAAACTTTCGGGCTTCTGAAGACCCGTAAATAAAGACGATGCTTAAAAACTGCATAGGTGCCTGAAAATGCAGTGTATGTTAACATGCAGCTTGTAGAAGGGTGATTAGATCAGACTAGAGTTTAATCCATACTAATATTATAAATTCGAAAGTTTCTCTGTCTGTCTGTATGTTACCTTTTCACGCCTAAATTACTGAACGGATTTCGATAAAATTTAGCAGGGCGATAGATTGCATCCCGGGGAAAGGCATAGGATAGTTTTTATCGACATACCTTGCGGGCGAACCCGCGGACGGTAGCTAATTTATGTGCAAAATCTTTGAATCGTTTACGAAGACTTAAGAAGGTCTTCAAATATCGGACGTGTATTATGGGACTCAAATGAAGTTGGACAGGACACCTGGCAAGGCGCAGTGATGACAGGTGTAGCAGGGCTGTGAGAGAGTGGCTTCCAAGGACTGGAAGACGAGATGTCGGTCGTTCGGTGGCGAGATAGGCAGACGACACTGTTGCCGTCGCGGGCAAAACCTGGGTGAGACTGGCACAGGAGCGTGGGGATTGGCACATGAAAAGAGAAACCTATGCCCTGCATTGGCTGAAGTCAGGCTCTGGATGATAACGATAAAGTCTTCTTCCTCTGGGTATTATTACATACATACCTATTCGTTACTGTTTTTATGTGACACTAATTTATTTTTATTTATTTACTAAATTATGCATACACATTACACACATCACGATACAGTATAAAACTGATTTACATCCGTCACCTCACACATCAGGTCCAGTTGAAAACCAGCGTCAGGCACCAGTTGTCTGGCATTTTTGCTGAACTGGGCCTTTTTGGCGCAGCCGTGAGGCACACTTTCCTGCTAATTTCTTACATCGGACTTTGCACTTTTTATTTTTTATCTTATTTTTTATCTGATGTACAACTAATATCTAACTACCTGATGTATTGTGTGTCTCTTAGTCTGTGCTAAATAAATGTATTTTCTTTCTTTCTTTCTTTCTATTACTAATGATTATAATTCTGTAATTACGTACCTCGACTGTAGCAATTAACATTGTCGGATCTACATTTTTGCGATTTTCTTTTTCTAGCATTAAAAGCCTTAGAATAGGTTTATACGCATAAGCATATACTACTACGTCAGGTAATTAGTATTTATACGTCACACCAAATTTGGTTAAGGTACATTGACATATATTTGATACATATTTGAAGCTTTGAACGGCCGTACCCTAAAGTAGCTATATTTCACATACGACTATGTTAATTGCTACGGTCGACCTGTTGTAGTCGCGAAACATATTTTGATCAAGATACAACCTGAAACTCACCTGAAAATTGCAAAAAACGTAAGAAATATTGAATTTCGCGGGCTACGACTGCGCATTTATTTACCTTAAGAATATGTAGACTCACGTTAATACGTTGGAAGTGATGTTGTCACTTTGTCATTTCATGAGCTCTTAGTGTAAGAGTAATGCGATGCTCTTATACATGACTTTAGGTACTTTTTATACATATTTTATTAACTTAAGGGATTTGTGTCTTGTGTGTTGTTAGAGTGGCTTGTGATTAAGTTAACAGCCGCACGGGTCGATCGATCAGGTTAAGCTACGCTTCCCGCGGTTGTTCCGTGGATGGGTGACCATCTTTACATATCAAGACCCCGTGCCTCGGAAAGCACGTTAAGCTGTTGGTCTCGGCTGTCATTCGTGGATCTTTGAGAGTTACGGGTCATCAGAAGCCCGAAAGTCTGACAACCAGTCTTATCAAGGGGTTTTGTATTACCCGTAACTGGGTTAGGGAGGTCAGATAGGCAGTCGCTCCAAGTAGTCAATCATCTGCCTAGCCTTTTCCCAACTATGTTGCGGTCGGCTTTCAGTCTAACCGGATGCAGCTGAATACCAGTGTTTTACATGAAGCGACTGGCTGTCTGACTTCCACAACCCAGTTACTGTGTTATAATACTAACTCTTGGTAAGACTGGTTGTTTGAGTTTACGTTTTTATAATAAGAATCATAAATGTTCGTTTAATTATGATTATGTCTGTTAACTTAATAGTATTATTAAGAACTCTGGAAGAAAAATATTTTGACGCCTTTTTGATTGTTCTTAGATATTCTTAATTATAAAAAATAGAGCCATATAATGTTAATTTTAGTCTAGCTACCAAGTAATTGTTTATTTTCGTCTTGAGAGCTTTGTTTACTAAGCCTCGGTTTGTAGACATGCAAACATTGGTTCAAGCGGTAATGTTGGTAATGTTCGGTCTGTGAAACGGAAAAGCTGTCGTAAAATGTAGCAAAATAAAGTGTAGATTTTCTTTCATGTATTTTACTGCAACTTTATACATATAAACAAAGTCGAATATTTAAAATTTTTTGGTCGATAAAAACATCGGAATTTCTTTCGAAATAATAAGTTTGTGATTATTAAGAAACAAGTCGTGCGCCTAATGGGATTTCCCATCAGCAAAAATATACAATTTCCATACAAATTTTCAATTAGATTAGATTTTTGAAAATGCACCCCGCATTTTCAAAAATCTTTCCTTAGTGCTCACTTTCGTTATAATATGGAACTCTTGTACAACATTTCATGCTTCTAGATCCAGTGGTCTAGGTTGTCTGTCAGTGAATTTAAGATTTTTATTAAGTAGACAAGTCATGTGCCCAATGAAATTTCCTATCGGAAAAATTACGAGCTCCCATTTAAACTTTCATCCCGTATTTACAGTACCCGGCGATAAATATTGCACATCGACCTTTTTACACAAAACCATTTTATACAAAGAATAAAAATAATTATCAAAAGAAGCAAATCGTAATTGTTTTAACAGCTCCTAATAGATACCGGACTGTTTGTATTTCGTGCGACAGAGATAACGCTCTACGAAGCCGAAATTAGCCGAGTGTCTCTTTCCAAAGGTCGATGTGCAATATTTATCGCCGAGTACTGTACCTGTATTCCCCAAAGGGTAAGGCAGAAGAAGGTAAGAGGTGCACCTGTAGTACCCACACATTTCGCCAGATGTAAAACTCAATAACACTTTGCACGATCCGGGAATCGAATCCGGGACCTCATACTCAGCAGTACGCGTGCGCCCACTAGACCAACGAGGCAGTATTAGTTTGTATTAAAACATTTTTAAACCAACCCGCACTGGGCCCGTGTGGTGGAATACGGCCCACTCCCTCTCACAGAGAGGAGGCCTGTGCCCCAGCCGTGGGAACATTATGGGCTGATTATGATGAAAACATATTCGAAATTGAGTAAACAGTAGCTTTAATAAAAAGGTAAATTATTCCTTAAGACGATATGCCAAGACTGTTTATTATATAATAATGGTCTAAGCATAACGTATTTACCCAAAATAGGGAATAATATTATCAAACGAGAAAACAATCCTAAATTATTTTATAAAATCCTTTATTAAAAGTTAACTTCAATAATAAAGTGTCAATGTGATTATACTAGATTAGATTAGTACCTACTCACAAACATTTCAAGCAGTCAACGGTAAAGAAGTCACTTGATTAATGTCTTCTACGAACTGCTACGAAACGCCTACGCCGCGTAGCGTTTCGTAGCGCTACGAATCTTGTATTAAAATTATACTTTCCGTTTCAGAAACAATTAAATGTTGGTAATAGGATTGGTGTTATCTTGAGGATAATTGAAGGGTAAAGTAAGTAATACTATCGTCAATTTTAATAATATTATTATAAGAAAGCGGTTTCAGTTTAAGTAACATGATTTTAAATTTAAAAAATAATAAATGACCAATGATAAGGTATTAAACGAAACGGTTTCCAGACTGGCAGGTGGCAGGCTGGCAGGGCGAAAAGGAGTTCTAATATTAATGGAATTGGTAATATTATCTAACGGCGGAGCCCAATAAACTATTTTCAGTAAAAAACAGATCGCTACTGATGATAGCCAGTATAATTTATATTAAATTAAAAGCCTGTATGTATACAAGATTGTAGTGCATTTTGCTGAACAAATTGTGAACACTGGAGAGGAGGAATGAAACGTAATTGACAGTTTGACATAAGAAACAGCAAACCTGGTACAGGTTACTTTTAAGTGAGGTTTTATTTCGGTGAGTAAATGACTCACTGCTGATTTATTTGAACGAAATCTATATGTTCATAACAACTTAATTGGCTCATATTATTATGGTTTATGCGGCATTATATAAATCCTTTTGATTTGAAGATTTAGAAGATTTACATCTCAAAATCATTTTTCCAATCGGGTAACTCTGTTACGATTTCATTATCACTGTCACCTAATGTACTTTCACTTGAATCGGACATGTTTTAAATGATTAATCAAAATTGTTTTTTTTTAAGTAAATATTTCATAGGTCGATATGTTTATCCTTGCAATTCGATCAACAGACTAATTTGTTATCTGTAGTAACTCTCCTGCCAAACAAATATCTGTCAACATGTTAGAGGGACTCATTTTTGGCTTTTTCATACACATAGCTATCCGTAGTAAGCGGTATTCCCATCGATAGACAGCGTAGGCCGGTAAGATTACTAGATTTAGAAGTTTTTCTACCTCCAATATGCCAAAACTGGTGATTGATAGATTATTGGGTTCGGCTGTAAATAATCTTGCACGTAGTGTTGCAGCGCAATACTACGTGCAAAATTATTATATATAGCCTTTTCCCAACTATATTGGGGTCAGCTTCTAGTCTGACCGGATGCAGCTCAATACCAGTATTTTATATGGAGCGACTGCGATATTAGGCAGTCGCTCCATGTAAATGACCTCCAAAATCCAGTTACTAGCTTGTGGAGGTCCCTTTGGTAACACTGGTTCTCAGACTTTTGGGCTTCTGACTACCCGTAACGACTGTCATTGATAAAAGATCTACAAATGACAGACAGGACCTAGGGTTAACGTGATTTCTGAGACATGGAGCGGTCTTGACAAGCATAGCTTAACCTTAGATCGACCCGTGTCGTGACTGTTATCATTTAGCCATGAGCCGCACTAAAAAAAACACGAACTTCCGGAAGGAAGAGTGTTGGATTTAGACCTCAACGCGAAAAGGCTTTGTCGTTGGCCATAAGTGATAAAGTGATATGTTGGCAAAGGTCGGCTTCTACCCGACCCCTTTGTACTATTGTGGCTGAAGGATCCCTGACATAAACACGTTTCTTCCTTTTTTGTATTCTGAAGTTTACTAGTTTCCTGGACTTCATTTTATCTTGGAAGGAGGTTAAATATACTAAGCATTTGTACTCTATTTCTTGGAAACTATTTATTTAATGTGTTGGTATTGTTTTTGATCATATCGAAAGAAAGATGACAAGAAACTGGATATTTGCAAAAAAGTCGGGACGTTTTACTTGTTAATCTTTCTTTTTTCGGTACAAATGAGTACCTACCGTAGTAAAAACAAAACTCTTTACGTTTAAAATCCCAGGCATTCCGGAATTCCAAACGGGCTAAAAAGCCGAACATGTCCAGACTAATCCAGACGGATGTTAATCCTACTCACGAGGAAAAAAAAAATACGTATTGTGCAAGTTTAGAATAAAAACCGCTTCTTCTCTTAAACTTCATACTTCATTTAAAGTATGAAGTTTGAGGAAGCACATTTATGTCCTCTATCAAAAAACCATGACAAAAAGTTTCTAAACCTTTTACAACAAACATTTTAAATGCTTCATTTGATATCACTAAATAAAGTTACACCAAAATAACACTTTCATACTTTGTACAAAATTACTTGTTTAATCTGATTTACTGCACAATTTCGTAGCTCTGTAGCTCTTGGCAGACGCAATAAATATTAAAAGATAATCATGTACGACCTCAGACAAAATAGCTAAAGTATGAGCTATTAAGTCTTCTCCTCAGAGGACTGAAAAATTAAAATGTGAAAGTATGTGAGCGTGAACTGTGTGCTCGGTTAGTGTAAATTGTGTTCTTTTTTACTTGTTGCAAATTGGTTACATTTTCAGTTTTATTTCTGCGTAGCTGGTTTGTGGTTATATTAAAAATATGCGGAATATTGTTGCAATATTATTTTATTGAAACATAATGAGTGCGACAACAACAGAGTAGCCAGAGACAGGAATAGAGAAGGTTGGAGGAAACCTTCGACGAATGACAAACGGACATATAAAACATAAATAAACGCCAAATAAGACACTGACGACTTCACTTTATGGTTGTCCGATTAAAAAGCTAATAATAATAAGGCACATTAGCTCCGGGTGTTCTCGTCTAGCTAACGGAGAGTACTTGCATAAACAACCTTGTAGCCAGGATTATCCATCAGCAGCTTGCTCTGAAATACAGCCTTGTGGAATCGGAGGTGCCGTAGGTACTACAGGTATGTACCCGACCCAGTTCTAAGTTTCAGAAAATGGAAATATCACATTGTACTGGGATCGATGCATATGAATATATAAATAACAATACAAATGACAACATATACTCGGCATATGAATAAAATATAAATAATAATAAATGAATTCAGATTGAACCACATGAGGATTGAACTGAGCATTATCATCTATAAATCCCAAATAGATTTATGATATCTGCGGTAAAAAATATTTAAATGTCTTTGCTAAATCCCCACCTAACATAATAGAAGATTACAACACCAGATCTATTTATATACAATACCTTTCCACAACTCAACCAATATAGGGATTAAAAGTTACCCAACATATACCCGAGGTTAGAGCTTAGTGAACTTCATTTATATACTTTCCAAATACGCGACTTTATCTGCCTTAATCCTAATGAAATCACACATTGCAATTATCGGAATATACGTTATCGAATGGCGGGCGAATCGGTCACATTGAGTGGTTTTTATAATCGGTCCTGATATAGAATCCATTACAAGTTTCAAATGTGACTCGATAATGATAATTTTTGTGTTACACTTGCTTTTAGAAAAAAAGCAAGTGCGAAAACACAGGTGTGTCTTTTTACCGCCAAAAGGAGTCGTTTTGACCAGACTCCTACTTTTCGGGGTACATCTGTTCCTGTAACAGATCGGCTCGAGCTCCTAGGCATGGAGTTGACATCTAGTCTCAACTTTGGCGCCTCCACCGAGTACAAAGCCCAAACTGCGGCCAAGAAGCTGGGCATCCTAAATAGGGTGAAGCGATACTTTATGCCTGGACAGCTTTTAACCCTTTACAAAACGCAAGTCCGATCCTGCATGGAGTATTGCAGCCACTTTTGGGATGGCTCAGCGAAATACCAACTTGCCGCGCTTGACACGGTGGAACGCAGAACTAAGAGGCTCATTGGCGATGTAGAACTGGTGGATACCAAGCTTCACAGCTTGGCTCATCGCCGCAAGGTTGCCTGCTTGTCGGTCTTCTACAGATTGTACTTCGGTGAGAGTGCCCAAGAACTCTACGACCTCATTCCACCGACCCCCTTCTACCTTCGGACATCCAGACGCACTGCAAGTTACCATCGCTGCCTAGTTGCTATTCCACCAGTTTGCACTAAGCATTTTCAAATGTCCTTTATAATGCGCACAGCAAAAGAGTGGAACTTTTTACCTGCGTCTGTGTTTCCGAGCGCATACAACCCGAATCTCTTCAAGGTAAGAGTGAACAGGCTTCTTCTGGGTAAGCTCACTCCATCGTAGACTTTGTCTCTGTCACCTCTGACCTAGACTAGAGTCAAGAGCAAACCCATTACAAAAAAAAAACGAGAATGTTTATTACGACTACTTTTGATGTGAATTCGAAGTTTCGAACAAACGAAGTCACTTTTATGATGTGTTATGATAATTTTGTTCACGGTTTTGTACAAAATATAAATGTAGCTAATAATTGTTTCTAGAATGTTTGCGCAAAGATAATGAGATCAGTTATATGCCCATAGGTAAGTTAACATACTCTTTACAGCAGCTATATGTTGCTATTAAAAAAATCCATAGGTTCTTGATGATTAAACCTGTTTCATATTTTTCTACTCAAGCAACGTATTGATTTATTGGTGTAAAAGTAAAGTAAAGTAGATATAAATAAATCTATACATATCATATTTTAATTTTAATAGTTTGTTAATTACCTGTGTAAAAGTTGTATTAAACCAATCAAAACATGTTATAAACTATTATTAACCTTACCTTAAATCCTCACACCTGTAGAGATTACCTGGTATCAGCAATGTCTGTGATTAATCTCAGGGGAATTGTAGGGGTCGTGGAAGATACCCTATTTCCCCATTAAGATTGCATAATCAGCCGAATAATAGCCGATGTTCGGTACTTGGCATTTTAGCGGAGATCTGATAATGTACTATACCTTCCATTGGAGGTTTCCAAAGGTAAAAGTAAGATTTTTTTTAAACATTTTACCATCTAAAGTAAAAAAAATCATCATTATTATAAACCCACGTGACTATAAGGAATCCAACTACTTAAGACTGCTGTTGACAAAATAATAAAGCAATCCTATATTATAAAAATAACACGAACCATTACTTAATCATAAAAGTTCCAGCACGTGGCACAGATTACGCCAATTTATACCTCAATATACGCAGTACAACCCCAGTTAATCTCTCTAAGCCGAAATAAAACTACAAAGAAAAAGCCACAGAGTAAAAATAAAAAAAAAAGACAACAAAGGTCTAAGGTCAGGGACATATGAGTCTCATAATACAAATTATCAGGGCTGGCCCCAGATAAATTGGAACTATTAATTACGACGCGGTGCTACAGGATAGGTTTTAGGCTTTGTTTGAGGCTGGCGTGACCAACCCGCCTTTTGTTATTCCTCGCTTTTTTATTGCTAATATTTTCCACCATCTATTGTCTGTTAACTGAGAATGTTTTTGTTTTCATGTTGGTTATTGATTACACACATACTCGTAAAAGCAATACTTTTATTTGTGTAATTAATTGATCAATGATGTATTATCAATACATTTTTTTTTGTGGAAAATGTTAATCTTATACGATTTATGTACTGATGATTTATTTTTTAACATGTTTCAATGCTTTATCAGCATTAAATTAAGTATGTTAAAAAATATTCTTTTTTATATACCTAATAGAATAAAAATATTTGTTTGCATATAATATAGGTACAAAAATCAGCGGGGTGATTGCGTAAAACACTAACAATGCCTTTCATTTGGACATTTTCAAAAACATTAATTGCTTGGTTTACGTTATCGAGCAGACGAATTCTGAAAAATTCGTCAAATTGTGATTGAAGTGTGTGATGTAATTGGGGTATGTAGTAATGTATGTAAAGTCTTAAACTGAAGAAAATCCTTATCTTTTCTTATTAATTACTTGCACGACAGTCACAGATTTGTGCCAACCCTGCGAGAAAAATAAAATTCAGAACACATAAAATAACCTCACATTTACCAAGTAGTATCCACGTAAATATTCACACATAAATATGTGGCATTGAGATTTTCCCTTATCATGTTTATGTCGTAAATCACTTCGAGTGA
The DNA here is from genome assembly GCA_927399505.1 of Luperina testacea. Classification (NCBI taxonomy): domain Eukaryota; kingdom Metazoa; phylum Arthropoda; class Insecta; order Lepidoptera; family Noctuidae; genus Luperina; species Luperina testacea. The sequence continues at coordinate 5,608,794 of OV656763.1, read as the reverse complement.
GACGCGTTGGTGCTGAAAATTGAGCCGCCTTACCACAGAATAGCCTATTGTGTATCTCTAAGCATTAAATTGATTTTTATTTAGCGTTTCATTTGTATTTCCCACATGATCTACCCAAATCATTTATAATTTAAAATGATTTTGTTAAAAGATAAAAGAGGGATAGCAATTTTGATTTGAAGCGTTTACAATTTATCGGATTTACGTTCTTGTTGTTATGTAATTTGAAGTGTTCGTGTTTAGATTATAACATCTCTCACACGGGGTGAAATCGAGATTCTTATCGACACTAAAAAAATATTGTTTTTATTGATAACCGAACAAACGAATGATATACGATTTGAAAAAAAAAAAACAACAAAATTTATGAATACTAAAAAAGAATGAACTTTCAAAAAGTTCTCACTTTGACACCGCATTCTAAAATCAAATTCCGGGCTGTCAGTTACAGAAATGGTGGCAACTCGATATCGAAACTCGTTGACATGGCCAGTTCCGTCCTCTTTCTAATATTTAAAATCCTCGGCTAGATATTTATTGCCACTTTTATTTTTATGACACTACAACACCGCGATGTCGTCAAACTTTCGGAAATCAGATTTCCGTTCGGTTTTTTGCTTTACGCATTCGGTTTTGACGTTCTAAGTATTTGAATATCTGATATTCAAATTAAATATTTTCCATTGGTTTCGAAGTAATCTGAGGTGACAGATACTTCAGAATAGTTCTCTCTGGATTAATTCCGTGTTACGTAAATGTAAAACAGCTGTCACGAAACATCCATTACGCTCTGAAATTCCGTATACACGTTTTAAGTGAATTTATTAATGTGTTGGAGGTTTGGTCGAAAGACGGAAGTCATTATCATTATCCTAAATGTCAGGCAATAAAATAAACTGAAAAGTGTAATGTTGCAATAGATTTGAAAATAATATCAACATAAAAATAAGTGACTGCTGAACAACTTAGTAACATGATTTTTTTCGATAAAATCAAAACTACTTTACACTTTTTATTCAGTTTTAATAGCGATACTACGATAAAACAACTATTTCAAAACTGATGAATTATTCAAATATTACAAAATTTACGTGCCTCAAACAGAAATCAAATTAGATGGGCCAGACTCATAATTATTAAGCACTTAGTGTTTGTCACATTTATGCTCGAAATATTTGAACTGAACTGTATGGACAATTTGGACATTGCAATCGTCCGACGTCGACGAGCGAAATAGATATGCATCGTTTTAGTACGAAAATTCCGAAGCTGAAATTTGGAGCTGATATAAGTTGAATATATTGAATGATAAAGTATACACATTTTGCCAATTATATATCCAAATCAAGTTATTTCTGTCTGATAGAAGTTGAACGGTCAAACAGGGTATTGTAATTTTCACGCTTAAGCTGCCTTTCCACCAGAGAACGCTAACTTAGTTCAAGCTATAAAAATTAAGCGATGTTATTGGTCATCCCTCGCTGCATCCTCGCTCATCTCTGGTGGAAAGGCAGCCTTTGGAGACAGGTATTTACAATTTATTCTTTTTTTAAAGCTGTGACCTAATGGGTCCAAGGTTAGGCCAAAGAAGCAATGTCACGTAGCACAAGTAAAGGAAAAAATCCGAAAACTGTAAATTTGTACAGAACCTTCGGTGCGTGAGTCCGGCTCACACTTGACCGGTTTTTATTTTTGTTATGTACAGACGCCAGCACATGAAGCTACCCGAAACTACCCTACCCCTACCCTAATGCTTTATCGATAAAGTTGAATCTATGGAATCTATTAATGAAATTTGACAGATTGTAGTAGTTTGATGTGCTGGCGTCTGTACTTTATGGGTTACAATAAAGTATAGATAAATAAATAAATGATGATGATTTGCAATTTGTGCAGACGTCCGATTGGCAAAATGCCTACATCTGATCCATTCCGTCTTTATTGAGGTCACCGTCCATTAACGACAAATGACAACAGAGTCTGATTTAACACGATTAGAAGCGAAAAAAAAAGAGACTGCCAATCTCGCTTCTCGCGCAATTTGCTCTTAAGGCAAATTGATTCAATTTTCAAGGCGGTAGCTCTACAGCCGTATTGCTATCACTTTGCTGAATAATGAACCTTATCTCCTTGTACTGAGGTCGCCGTGATGATGGTGTTGCTGACTGAAACGAAAGCGCGTCTGTTTTTTCATCGGATGTGATTAACGGAGTGCTTGTTTAATTTCCTGCTCCTCTTTTGTTTAAGATAAATTTTTACATTGTCATGTAGACTTGAGCGTTTCGTTTTAATTAAAATTGAAGTTGACGGACTTCAAAAATCGATTTTATTTCGTACATACCTGCTACCGTTTTGCCCTCGACTTTATCAGCAAAATTGGTTCAGCGGCGTAGCCGTGAAAATGTAACTGACAGACAGAGAAACTGTCACATTTGTGCCACGTCGAGATGTCAGTGCTATGTCAAGTTAAATAGAAATGTAATCCATCCATACTACTTTCAGCGGTTTTGTCCGAAAGGGTTATCGCTGGCCCGGAACATAAAGGGCTAAGGAAGGAACACGGATGGGTTTTAGTCAGTAAGAGTCTATATTCGAAGCTTTCTCACAATACTGGGTAAGATTGCACCTTCGAGAAAAGCTTACAATCCAAACAAGTTCGTTCAAGATCAACAACACAATAAATTGTATAGAGAAAGAAAGTGGGAATTTGTCGTAAATCCGTAGTAGGAAGTGGGAATTTCTCGTGATTCCCGTCGGTAATTCCCTGGGTATTGCGACACGCGTTTCGGCCCTTGTGAGAACGACAAATCTAATATTGACACTGTTGTTATCGCGTTATTGGGTCTGCATTGTCTTGAGACTTAAGATAAATGAGAAACGGCGAGATAATTACGTAACGGCTTTATAAGACACGGGAATTAATGTTTTTCTGTGCCTTCGAAGCAGACAACTATCACTATGGACGACAGGTTGTCTCAAGCTATTTACTGTATTAATTGCGTACTTAAAAGAACCGTCATTAAAATAAGTATTCTGAGCACACACAGTTGGAGCGAATCATGCTCTATATATCTCCATGTTGTCTCAACAATTTAATGTTCTTCCAGTCATAAAAATAAATAAGATAGCTCCATTTAAGGTGCCACTAGTCGAAATTTTTTCCATACAGATTTCGGGAGAGTATTACTCCACTGTTTGACATTGTACATCCAAAGTTAAACATGATTATCGTTTTGACTTATTATTAATTTTGTCTGTACGGAAACAGAATAGTAAAATAAAAAGCCATTCAAAGATATGAGCCAACAAAGATACGTTTTTCTTGCTATTTTTAACGTAACTTTGGGTGTAAATAAGTAATAAAAGAACTGTAAAATCATCAAAACCAAGTCCGTACCGACAACGCTCAGTCATCGAAGAGTTCAATAAATTTTATTTATAATTGCTTTATGCAGTGGTTTTTTCATAAAACTCGATTTTCCAAAGCACTTTTCGAATCTTTTTACGCGCCTATAAGTTCGGAACGGTGTTTCTATGCGTGAGAAGTAGACGTTGTGCGTGTACACTAGCGTCTAACTGCTCATCACTGATACTATCTCTGTCGGACACGAAGCCAGTTGTGACAGCGTGCTTTTTAGCCATGACCACCAGAGAGTTTGAGGTCGCGACTAGTTTACTCTTAAGACCCGGAACTGCACCGTTTGAATCTTTATCACCCCAAAGAAAATAAAATAAAAACTTTATACACCTGGCAAACTGCTTGACGGATTCAAATTATATGAAGAGAGCGATTTGAAAAGCGCTGGGGATAAAAGTAAACTAATTATACAAATCTAGCTCCACTGAGAATCCAAACTAATATTATAAAGCGAAAGAGTCTCTGCCTGTCTATGACCTTTTCAGGCCATAGCGATATAATGGATTTCGAAGAAATTCGGCACCCCGGGAGATCATGACATGGGTTAGGACACAAAGACTTCTTCTTCTTCTTTGCGTACCGACGGAAAAAAGCTCGAACATTTTGGCCCAAAATTCAGCTGCACGAACCAAGCTCACTGACGTAGTGATCATCAAATGCACAGGTGACAGGTGATGCGGCGCAGGATGGAAGTTGGGCCTTTGTCTGTGGGAAGGTGCCGCATATGCCCTTGAGATCTGAGCCGTCCGTGAACCCCCATCTGTCGAGATTGTCTTTGCTACGGCCGACGTGGGTTCGAAGTCTATTTAGATATATCGAAGTCGGCGGTAACGCATTCCCAGGCGGAAGGCTCTCAGATGGTTCGATAAAATTGTCAGGGGTTTTGTTTATCTACAGATTACATCTTGCTGTAGAGGCGTTACTATTGGCTGGATTACTTGGACTCACACGCCCAAAAAAAATTTTAATATAGATTTTATCTCGGTAGTATGTTCCCGTGGCATAATTTCCGACACCAAAACGGACAAAGCCACGGGCTAAAGCTAGTTTTCTATGCATTTGTAAAGGCAAAAAAAGTGAGCCGTCACGGGACGCCTGGCAGATGTGAAACATTGCGCATGGCGACGAGGCGTCGCTACACAGTACACAAGACTGTGACTGTATATATACACCATCATATAGCGTGGCGACGCGTCGCCACGGCATGCGTCGCCACGCCAGAAATTTGTTTTACGTGCGGCTATAGATGTTTCACATCAAAAGGGGAAAAATCTAGAATTCTAGACAGATTGACCTTTCATGTTTCGCTAATGGGATATCCTAGACTGTATTATTGTTATGGCCAGACGTGCAGAACTGCAGACGGGTAGATGATGCTGGCTGCTTTAATGTGCACCATTTGTAATAGAACACCGGTTTCGTGTGGCCAAAAGTGTAGTTCGGATTTTTAAGTTGTTAAAGAAATTGTACATACGAGCATCGTTTATTTGTGTGTATTTCCTTACGAAAAATCAGTTTAGAGTTGCACTTCTGATTAAACAAAAGCACACGTCGATACAATACTGAAACGAGTTTTGTCGACGAAAGAATAGACAAATGACAGATTGTTGAAGGATTTCTAATGTCGATGAAGAGAAGAAATGTCTATTCTTCAGTCGACAAAAGTCTATGTACAATGTCAAGTATGACAACCAGTTTTTCTCTACTTTTGACCCTTGGGGTCGAAACATTTATAGCCTACATCACAATGGACTTAGACAAGAATCTATATTGATTTTAAAATTTCCTCCCCGTTACTATGGAAAGAATAAATATCTTTGACTTCATAGAAACGCGAGTCTACGTATCGCCCCGTGCTCGGGCAGAAGAGTTGTCGAGTTGGAAAGAAAGAATTTTGTTTATTTTTGGTAGAATAGAGATAGAATTGATTATGCTACGTGAGCTGGAATAGACCAATTTCCAAGTCCTTTAAGTTATGTTATGGACGTTAGTAACTTTATCTGTGCTTGAGCCGTGAGAAAGATTGGGCATTCAGCAAGGTTGATATCGTGGCTGATTACCGTTTAAGTTGGTAAAGCGCCAACTTGGCCACCTATGTGTGGAGTCAGGTGAGAAAATCCTCAAAATTATGAAAAAACAGTTTGAAAAAAATCGCTGAATCGCATGGTCGGTGATTCAGATAGCCTCTGAACAGAGGTTTTCTTAAATGCTTAAGGTGGCTTTGGCTTTTTGCTTGGCTTCTTATTATAATATGCTTATAAGTAGTTATATGTATTTGTTAACCGATTTAAAAAAAGGAAGAGGAATTTCTCAATTCGGATGTCATATATTTTTTTTAAATGAAAACCTTCTTTAGGCGCGTTGGGCATTTTTTGAAATGGGAAAAAACCATTGAACTCTACACACTGTTACCGTAACCAATACCGCACGTGTTAAGTTTATAAGACGATTAAAAAAATACACACGTAATTGTTCAAGTTTTCACTTCTGTCGCCACTCCCGAGGTGCTACTGTTTTTTTCTTTTTTTATGTATGTCCGGGCATAATTCTAGAGACTCTCTAACTAAAGAGGCTTACTCCGAAACGGTCCCATTAAAATTTATTTCGTAAATATCTGATTATGAGTTTCGGAGACATTTATAACGGAACTCTTCAATAAATGCCAGCAAATCAACCGCGATTGCTGCTATCGCATAACGGTAGGTATTAAAAACTCGAGGCTTTGCCTCACTGCTGCTGATATGCATTGTTTACGCAATCACATACCATAACCCTCTAAAGATGTGATGTGTGTGTGTGTGATCAGAAGGCCAATTCTCGTAATTTAAAACGTTCAAAATCTAGTCGCAGTCTCATCTCAGCGACAAAGAAATGTCAAAAACTTGTCAAAATGAAGGGAAATTTGAAGTATTTTTTGACAGATTGAGACTGAGATCAGACTGTGAACGTTGTTAAAATTAGTAGAATTGCCCCTCAGATGTGTTTAGTATACCACGGTACACCCTCATCTCTGTCAAAGTAGTTATTGGGGTACCTCTAATCTTGCAAGTAAATTCGGGCATAACTTTTTTGTTTATGAATTGATTTAATTAACCGACTTCAAAAAAAGGAGGAGGTTCTCAATTTGGTTTAAGTATTTTTTTTAATGAGTGCTCCCCCCTCTAACAGAGAGGAGGCCTGTGTCCCAGCAGTGGGAACGTTATAAGCTGATTATGCTTATGATATGCTTTCTTTGGGCATAACTCCGCCATAAATAGACGGATTGGCAAAATTCTCTAATTTTTTAATGGATAAGGTATGCATGCCTCAGGCGTACTCCTATATAAATTTGATGAACTTCGCTTGGGCAGTTTTTGAGTTAGCTACAATAATACGAATTTTTTCCACTTAGTTTATGTTGATGATGTTGTAATAGCTTCCTGTCACTGATATTCACATAGCAAGTAGTGTTATATGAATTCGTGTGGGCTAGGTTAGTTAGTTTTAGGTTAGTTAGGTACAACTAAAAAGTGAAAAATAAAAACTTTTTACAAAAAAAAAAAAAACAACCGGCTTCCAAAACCGAACGCTACAAAGATAACTATGAAAGATAACTTTAATCTCGGAAGTCGGTGTCAAAAAACGAAAATGCGTAACCAATGACTGGACTAGACTTCCGAGATTAAGTGTTTTTTTTTTGTAAAAAAGTTTTATCAATTGAGTATTTAACTTGTAGCATCGCCTTTGATGAGTCTGTGATGGTGTTATAATTGGACGTGTAGTAACGAGCCATCTTGTATATTACTTTTGGCCAAGCCCCCGTTTTATGGTATCAGCATAATATACACCAAACAGGAAAAAAAAAACGTAAAAAATCATAAATCTTCCGTATGAGGAGGATATCTCTGACATTGTGGGTAGCCAGACAGTACGGGTATTTTCTAAAATTAATAGATGGCGAAAATCTCGCCTTTCCTGAACATAACATATACATATTTTAGTCTCCTTTACGTTTTCGAACGGCCTTTATGGGCTGATTAATTAATTTATGGCGAGCCGCGCTTTCAGTTTTACTCCTGAATTTTTAATATGTAAGTACTTTTTTAGAGAGACGCCTTTTGAAGTAGGGCAGCGTCCTTTTAAAATTGATTTTAAAATGTAATTTAGCCTTACGTAACCATTAAAGGGCAGGTAGAGAAGTCTTTCTTTAAAAAATGAGGGTGGTATATATTATCTAATACTATCAGGTTTACTCGCGTAGGTAAGTTTCGATCCCGTGGGAATATCGGAATAAAAAGTATTCTATGTGTTAATCCAGGAAATGGTCTATCTATGTGCCAATTTTCATCCAAATCTGTTCAACGGTTTACGCGTAATTGAGTTACAAACATCCAAACATCTTCACAAACTTTCACATTTATAATATTAAGTGGGAAGGATAGTAAGATTTTATTTGTTTTTAACACGCAAAAGTCAAATAATAGAGACCATGAACTCTTAGGTTGTTTCGGCATTTCTTTTCACGGATCAGCCAGCTAGGAAATGCCTGCACCATCTATTATAGTTTGTTGAGATATTGACGTACAGACGCCAGCACATCAAGCTACCCGAAATTGTCAAATTTTCCCAATCAACTTTGAACCTTATGCTTTAGCGATAAAGTTGAAAATCTATTAAAGAAATTTGACAGATTGTAGTAGCTTGATGTGCTGGCGTCTGTAAAAAATATTGACGTGACGTGAAGTGTCTTAAAAGATCTACTTACTTATATAAAACTTTCATTTCATAATATTAATATTTACCTTCCTATTTACAAAATAAATTAAAATCTTGATAGGTATACGGTTAAAGATATTTATTTTCTCAAAAGAATTACAATTCACTTATAGAGAAAACATAAATAGGTTTAGCACAATGTTATCTGCCAGTAAGCGCAGATAAAAACAAAAATGTATCTTAAAACTAACATTACAATAAAACTTTCGACATAACATAAATCGTTTTAGCATAATAAGTACAAAATAAATAAATCAGAAGAGGGTAGGTTACATACAAGAAACAACGATTTTGAGCGATGAGGGTAGGGTGCAATTTAACAGTCATTGCGTATTTACTAAGGCCTACGACACGGTGCAGACCATAAGCGATTTATTAAATTGTTTTATGTTTTTTATTTTTCGGTTAATATTGGTACATCATGATTTTATATATTTATGCAGACTATCATTGTTTATTTATTTTTTGATTAATCGGAAGGCAGGAAAAGATCTTTTAATATATATTTTTTTAAAGTTTTCTTGTAAATGTATGACGATTTGATTTCTTTTATGTCTTTAGGTAGTTTGTTATAGAAATTGGCCCCTTCATACATAATATTCCTTTTTCCATATTTAGTCCTAGGCTGGGTTAAGCAGATGTCATTAGCTTGTCTTGTTAAAATTTTATAAGTTTGTGCCCTTTTTGTAAATGTTATCTGAGAATGTATATCTTTGTTTAGAATTTTCCTTACGAGTATGCATGTGTTGTACTTATATATTTGATGGAGATTCATAAGTTGTGTTTCTTTGTAGACTTTTTCAGTAGGAGTTAAATAGTTATACCTGAATAGTGTTTTGATTATTCTATTTTGGGCAATTTGGAGTATTTTTAAGTTTGATTTGGCAGCAGTTCCCCAGATCTCAATCAAGTAGTCTAAGTGCGATTTAACCATGGAGTTATATATAGTATAACGCACATGTCCAGGAAGACATCGCACTATACCACGGAGCGCACCTGTTAGTGATGTGAGCTTGTTTTTGACACTCTCTATATGTGGTTTCCACGTTAATTGATCATCGAGTATAAGACCAAGATATTTCTCTTGATGAACTCTCTTTAGTATTTGACCATCAATATGTAAGTTACTGTGCTGACCAATTTTTTTGTTTTTTGCTGCAAATATAATATAATTGGTTTTAGATATATTTATTGTCAGTAAGTTTGATTTAAGCCAAGTATGTAAGAGGTTTAGATCATGTTGAGCTTGTTCTATGATTGAGCATACTGAGGTACCTGAGTAAAATAAACTCGTGTCGTCAGCGTACAGTGCTATATCCCCCCTTAGACCGATTTCATGGATGTTATTTATGTAGATCAGAAATAATAATGGCCCGAGGATTGAGCCCTGGGGAACTCCGTAGGTGATTTGTCGAGGTCCACTTTGGACTTCACCGATTCTCACAATTTGATATCTGTTACTAAGGTATGATTTTAATATTTTAAAAGCAGATCCTGAGATACCTAGATGATTTAGTTTTAACAAAAGTATATCGTGACTAACAGTATCAAAAGCTTTTTTTAAATCTACAAATATTCCCAGTGTTATTTTCTTACTATCAATATTGGATTTGATTTTTGTCACTAAATCGGTTGCAGCTGTAACCGTGTTTGACTTTGGCCGAAACCCATATTGTTTCTCATATAAGAACTCTTTTGATTTTAGAAATGCACTAAGTCGGTTGTGTAATATTTTTTCTAACACCTTTGATAATATTGGCAATACAGATATCGGTCGGTAATTACCTGGATCTGATTTGTTTCCTGACTTATATATGGGGCTGACTTTTGCAACTTTCAGGGATTCTGGAAAATTTCCTTCTGTTAGACACCTATTAATACAAAGAGTTAAGTTTTCCACTATTTGATCTTTAATACATTTTATAATTTTTGTACTTATTCCATCGATACCGGCGCTTGTGTTTGCATCTAAATTTTCAATTATTTTAAGTACCTCTGCAATAGTTGCGGGTTCAAATTGTGTTAGATTAGCCGTACTGTCTATTATGCTAGCGGGTATTTGTAAAGCTTGATTATTATGATACGATTTTGGAATTTTACTAGCGAGCTCTGCACCTATATTTGAGAAAAATAAGTTAAAACACTCACAGATTTCCTTTGTGTCAGTAATTTGGCCTGTTGGCGTCTCTAATTTTACAATAGTAGAGTTATGTTTTATTTTGTTGCTAGCCAGACTATTAATAAGTTGCCACATTTTAAAAGGATTTTTTTCACAATCTCTAAAGGCTTTGTAATAGTATTGATTCTTTGTTGATTGGATTTCTTTATACACATTATTCTTTTGCTGTAAGAACTCGTCTTCTACCTCCTTGTCTTCAGGTGAGGAATGTTTCAATTTATGCCACAGAATATTTCTTTTGTTTATGGATGTTATAAGGTGATTGTTGATCCATTCTTGTTTGGGCCTGTTTATTATTTTGATCTTTTTTGTTTTATTTTTAGAAATAGTATCCAATAGGTATTTTTCTAACGTTATGAAATCATTGTGCATGTCAGAAAAAGTATGATCTTTTATAGTTTTATATAAATTATCATAATTAATAGCTTCGTATGTTACTTTTTTGGGTCTCTCCGGTGTGATTCTGTTTACCTCGAAGTAAATTTGTTTGTGATCTGACATGGCACTTTCCACTAGAGCCATATGAAAAGTGTTATCTTTTAGAGTTGTACATACATGATCTAATATTGTCTTCGTAGTTTTAGTAATGCGGGTGCAGTATGTTCTATCAATTTTGTTCAGTATTCTAAGCCCGTTTTCTTTTAGCACTGTCTTATATTCTTTAATAGATTTTTCTTTACTTAGTAGATTCAAGTTAAAATCTCCAAAAATGATAATTCTTTTTCTTTTGATTAAGAGATTAGTATATGTTTCAAGAAACTTTTGTACGTTTGCTGCAGGCTGTTTATAGACCACTCCAATATCTAAAGAAAGTTTGTCCAGGTGTATCCATAAAAAGTGATTATTATCTTCGCAATGCTCTTCCATTAATTCATGTTTTAGTTCGTTATGCACATATATTGACACTCCACCGCCCCTTGAAGACGTTCTATAGTTATAATAGTGTGTATAGTTTGGTAATTTTTGCCTCAAGGCTTCGTCTTCATCCTTTATCCAGGTTTCGACCAGTAATATTACATGTATAGTGCACTTGAACGTTTGTATGATACACTGAATTTCATCAAGTTTGCCTGGAGCAACAATACTTCGAACATTTGCGTAGAGGAAGCTTATTGATTTAGTTTTAGTTGTGATATTTGCATAGTTATTTGTTAGTTCGTATGTAATTGAGTTTCGCTTTGTTACAAGTTTTCCTAAGTCACTTAGTTTTTTGACTGTTCTTTAACTATCTTTGGTGTTCCCTTTGAAAATTTTATTATTAAATCCTTCTCTCCGTTATCTTTTCTCTGTTGTAATTCTTCTCTAAGGTTTTTCATGTACTTTTGCTGTTGAGGAGTCTGATCAGAGTAAATTCGCACACCATCTACTTTCAGGTTAGCCTTATTTCGCAGTATAGTCTTCGCAATTTCCTGGGATGAAAAAGATAATTTAAGTGGTCGTGTTTTCTTGCCATCATATTTTCCAACTCGTAGCACTTTTACTGCTCCAGGACAATCCAAGTATATAGTGTTTATAATTTTTGCTGCTTCATTCCTTTCTATTTCACGTCTCTCTTCGCTGTTATTTATATGTCTTTCAGGAACACCTACCATAATAATGTTCTTACTACGTTCAGCTCGGTCTTGAAATTCCTCATAGAGATCTTCATAAATAATCTCTTGTGTTACCTGTGTATATGCTGGTGCTGACGAAACAGATTTCAACTGCTGGACGTCAGTTCGGATGGATATTATTTTTTCTTCGTTTTCTTTTACGCTGTCTGTTAATGTACTAATTTGTGCTTTAAGACTTTTATTTTCTGCTATCAGCTCTTCGTTTGTAATCTTCATGTTTTGCAATGTTTCGTTAATAGAAGAAATATTATCACATATTGTTTTTATATTTTGGTTCTGCTTTGTGCAAGAATCCTGTAGTATTCCAACAATCTCTTTCATTATTTCGTTTTTAAATTCAGTGAACTGATTTTCAAAGTCGCTCTCAGGCGATTTTCTCTTCCGGTAAGACACATTTTCTGAGTATAGCTCGTTCATTTTTGACAAATCAGGCTGAGAAGTACTGGATTCTCCCGAAAATGTTGTTTTCGTCGTAGTAGGATTTTTAGTAGGCGAGCGGAAAGGCTTCATGTTGTTGTTAATAACAATGTTGAAAAAAGAAGTTCCAACAAACAATAACTCCGGTTATCGCTCCGCTTATGCACTGCGTGCACCTTTATAATAACACACCGCACTCTTTCGCACTTATGTGTCGGTGATTAGCTAATTGCGTACACTTTTTAGCACTTTGAAAAATCAACTGTCTTTATATGGTAATTAAGTTCTAACTTGAACGATCGTATCAAGTATTTATTAAAACAAATCAGTAGGCACGTCCACTCACTACGCTTACTGGCGACTATACTCGTGGCTAAATAATAATACCCGCACAGGTCGATCGATCAGGTTAAGCTACGCTGACCGCGGTTGGTCTGTGGATGGGTGACCATCTTTACATACCGTGACCCCTCTGTGCCTCGGTAAGCACGTTAAGCCATTGGTCCCGGCTGTCATTCGTGGATCTTAGACAGCCGTTACGGATAGTCAGAAGCCCGAAAGTCTGACAACCAGTCTTACCGACGATACCAACGGGTATCGTATTACCCAGTAACTGGGTTGTGGAGGTCAGAGAGGCAGTCGCTCCATGTAAAATACTGGTATTCAGCTGCATCCGGTTAGACTGGAAGCTGACCCCAACATATTTGGGAAAAGGCTAGGCAGACGATGCAGATGATTAGGTATACTTATACTTGGTATTTCTCTGTGGACCCAATGGATAACTTTTAAGCAATTTACATAATTATGTGTACGTCTAGATTTTTTATTAATCAATCGTGTGCCATGTTTCCAGTTAACAGCAATTCCTAGGAAATCATACACTATTTAAAAAGTAAGTAAGGGCTGCAAAATCCTCAAAACTTTGTAATAATATAAAAAAAACAGTGGCATTCCGGGAGTGCCGACAGATGTGAAAACAAAACACAAACAGAATACTTTGCCATCACTCACTGACATTATCGGATAGACATTAAAACCGAGTACATCCCGAAGACAGCCTTTCCCGAAGACATTTAAAGCGGGTATTTTTTTAATCGTCTTACTAACAAAACACGCGCGGTGTCGCTTACGCTAACAGTGGCGCAAGTTCAATGGTTTTTCCCATCTCAAAAAATGCTCAACGCGCCTAAAGAAGTTATCACTTGAAAAATTAATAATATATTATAACTAGTATTTGGGCGTTGCGCGAGCTGCAAGCAGCTCGCGGGGTCGTGTTTTTGAGGAGTATTTCTTACCCTTGTAAAAAGTATTTGGGCGTTGCGCGAGCTGCAAGCAGCTCGCGGGGTCGTGTTTTTGAGGAGTATTTCTTACGATGGGGGAGGGGTGAAGGGGGGGAGAGGGGGGAGTTTTGAAAAATGATTTTGACCAACTCTGGGCCCCTTGATATGAATCTGAAAAAAAAATTTTTCCAAGTCTCTTAACTTCCGAGATCTACCTAGAGGGGGGGAGAAGGGGGGCAAGAGGGGCAACTTTGAAAAATGGATTTTACTTTTCCGAGCCTCCTCTATACGAATCCGTAAAACAACAAAACACGGGGCTCTTAGTTTCCGAGATACGATAGGGAGGGGGGAGAGTGGGGGGGAAAAGGGGAGGTTTGGGATTTTTCCCATACTCGTGAGAGTTACTTCTATACGAATCTGTAAAAATATACCCACCTCCCCCTTCACCATCTGGGAGAACAATTATGTCAGTCAGTCAGTGAGTGGTAATCGAGCTTTATATAGTATAACTAGTATTTGGGCGTTGCGCGAGCTGCAAGCAGCTCGCGGGGTCGTGTTTTTGAGGAGTATTTCTTACCCTTGTAAAAAGTATTTGGGCGTTGCGCGAGCTGCAAGCAGCTCGCGGGGTCGTGTTTTTGAGGAGTATTTCTTACGATGAGGGGAGAGGGGGGAGTTTTGAAACATGATTTTGACCAACTCTGGGCCCCTTGATATGAATATGAAAAAAAAATGTTCCAAGTCTCTTAACTTCCGAGATCTACCTCTAGAGGGGGGGAGAAGGGGGCAAGGGGGGCAACTTTGAAAAATGGATTTTACTTTTCCGAGCCACCTCATACGAATCCATAAAACAACAAAACCCAGGTTTCTTAATTTCCGAGATACGATGGGGGGAGGGGTGAAGGGGGGGAGAGGGGGGAGTTTTGAAAAATGATTTTGACCAACTCTGGGCCCCTTGATATGAATCTGAAAAAAAAAATGTTCCAAGTCTCTTAACTTCCGAGATCTACCTAGAGGGGGGGGAGAAGGGGGGCAAGGGGGCAACTTTGAAAAATGGATTTTACTTTTCCGAGCCTCCTCTATACGAATCCGTAAAACAACAAAACACGGGACTCTTAGTTTCCGAGATACGATAGGGAGGGGGGAGAGTGGGGTGGAAAAGGGGAGGTTTGGGATTTTTCCCATACTCGTGAGAGTTACTTGTATACGAATCTGTAAAAATATTCCCACCTCCCCCTTCACCATCTGGGAGAACAATTATGTCAGTGAGTGAGTGGTAATCGAGCTTTATATAGTATAACTAGTATTTGGGCGTTGCGCGAGCTGCAAGCAGCTCGCGGGGTCGTGTTTTTGAGGAATATTATTTTCTTACCCTTGTAAAAAGTATTTGGGCGTTGCGCGAGCTGCAAGCAGCTCGCGGGGTCGTGTTTTTGAGGAGTATTTCTTACGATGGGGGGTGAAGGGGGGGAGAGGGGGGAGTTTTGAAAAATGATTTTGACCAACTCTGGGCCCCTTAATATGAATCTGAAAAAAAAAATGTTCCAAGTCTCTCAACTTCCGAGATTTACCTAGAGGGGGGGAGAAGGGGGGCAAGGGGGGCAACTTTGAAAAATGGATTTTACTTTTCCGAGCCTCCTCTATACGAATCCGTAAAACAACAAAACACGGGACTCTTAGTTTCCGAGATACGATAGGGAGGGGGGAGAGTGGGGTGGAAAAGGGGAGGTTTGGGATTTTTCCCATACTCGTGAGAGTTACTTCTATACGAATCTGTAAAAATATACCCACCTCCCCCTTCACCATCTGGGAGAACAATTATGTCAGTCAGTGAGTCAGTGGTAATCGAGTTTTATATAGTATAATACCAGCCTATTATTGTTCCACTGTAGAATAGGCCCCTTCTCATACAGGGAAGGCACGAGCATTGATCACCACGCTTGCTCAATACGGGTTTGCGATTTTATACTTCAATTAACCATAAGTCCAAGTTTCCTCACCATGTTTTTTGCCGACAGTAATTACTAAGATAAACTCAGAAAGTACTTTGAAAAATTCACATTGGTTCTTGCCCAGATTTGAACCCACAACCTCTTGCACGAGAGGCGAGGCCTAAACCACAGGATCATCACAACCTTTTTTTATTGTTTTTATTTGTTTTCTTCTTTTTTGCGTCATGTTTACCGCAAATAAACGTATTTTCTTTCTTTCTTTCTTTCATACTATCTATAGACTTTTTAGGGTTTCTTTAATAAAGCATCTCCACCTCTCTTTGTAAAAAGCCGTGTAAAAATGCCCATTGAATGTTTTACAGCCTTTATTTACAACAATAGTGCAGACTACAGATATAGATAGACCTAGATAACGCAAGTATCACGATCTGTATGAAAACCAAGTGTGTAATATTTTTTCTCAAAAAAAAAAATCTAATATAATAATATCTATGAAATCAAATCGATTCAAAGACGCCGCCGCGTGCGGCACCCATCTCGCCACACCGCCGGGATCTAGCGCCACACAGCCAGCAGTACACAGAAATGAGCACGAAAGTGGCAGCTTACGATTTTTGTACGTAAGCTGGTGTGATTTTTGCCACGAGAAGTAGTAGCTCTTGCGTTATCTGTGGTGCAGACACTGAAGGGCGCTGTTATCGTGCATTATCCCATGTTCGGTCACGGTGTTAACTATCCCAGAATCTGGCTTATCTCTTGATTAACGCGATAAGCCGTTGACGCAAAACAATTCAATTAACGATACGCAAAAGAATTAACGATACGGTGTGTAAGCGAGGTAGATGAGACATCGTGGTTTAGAGAGAGATTGTCAACAGGCATGAACGACACAGGCAAATCTATACCAACCCGAACTTTAACGGGAAAAGCATTAGTAATAGGTAATAGGTAATACGGGCTGGTGTCCTCAACTCCACGTCAATGCGCGTATTTTGCGTACGGAAAAACATTAGTATTAAGAAAAATCGTGATTTGAATCATGATTGCGTGGGAGTCATTCTTGTATTTTCCTCTTCGTTGGGGTTAGAGTATACGTGACGTGATGAGGAGGAATTGCAGTATTTAATTCCTGGGTAGTGTTTTCTAAAATTGAGCATACAAAGTATAGAAATTTTTCTCCTTGTTGCTGTAATTTTGACAGGTTTATGGTTTATCAGATTACACCAACAGAAAACTGATGTTTTTTTTTAAAATAGCACTAAAACACTTTATTTTCGTCAAAAATTCACCAAACGTTTCAGTTTATGTTAGAGAAATAGTAATTTTTATTTAATCGCTTATATTGACAGTTGAGCGTTTCAGTTGATCTGCTCTATGAACGTCATGGTACCAAACAAGTACAAAACTGAATGAATGAAACCAAAATCTTGCGACTCAGTTTGGGACAATCCCTGTCAGATGACATGGCCTTAATAAAATCGTTAAACTGATGTCATGATGAAAATCGCTAAACTGAACTGTTCTTCTAATTCGTACGAATTAGAAGAACAGTTCAGTTTAGGTCCTAAAATGGATCACGTTAAGAGCTCGTGGCAGGCCTCCTGTTGATTGATAGCGGCCCTGAAACTTTCATCTCGTATATATGTATTTTTACACTAGTTTATTTTCGTTATAGAAGGCTTTCTCATAAAGTGTAAGTAAATCTTCGAATATATTTATTATTCGACTGCGGTGATACCAAAAAAGGGCATGCCATCAAAAACATAACTTGTAAAAAATACCAAGTGTCGCAACTCAGTTCTTAGCACTAAACAATCTAATTTAATATAATATGTATTACTTGTGAGATACATTGCGATGGCCAAGTCAATCTTTTTATTTACAACAAAAACGATTTTTAATATTGATATGGTCACTATAAGATGTTGTTAGGTTAGCTAATTACGTAATAACTTAAGACAGAAGGTCTCTTAAGTAGGGACTGAATAAATTAACCGACTTGGTATTACATGGATCTCACAACTTTTTACGGTAGAAGAACAGGGTGGCCTAACATGATCTAATTAAAAATGATTCAAAAGCAAGACATTTCAATTTGAAATATAACGTGTTTATACAATGCCTGCTTGGTTACTGAAAATTCAGGCTTCTAGTTTTATCCACAACGAAGTTATAGGAGAAGTTACAGGGGTCGAAAATGGCCTGAACTCTTTCTAGAAAAGGATGGTACGGCCATGCCGCTTTTTGCTCGACTTGGCGGGGCACTACCGTGCCCCCAGATAATGTATTTGTAGCTTTTCTACGCAAGAATCTGACACTAACGAAACCTCCATCTCGTAAATTATAGCAAAACCAAAACATTAAGGTTTGTATATCCATTAAGATTTGTCACCAACCACTTAAAATATTTCGCATACACACTACAGTAAGATTATCATTAATATTAACAGACCCAAAATATAATATAATAAAAGCAAGATTCATATAATCTTTACATAATTATGTAGTTTTCTTTATTCAAACCATTTCGCCAACTATTTTTCATGTCAACTTAACTGGCTATATATAAATTTTAAAAGATATGTGTAAGGTATGTGAATATATAACTCGTCAAAATGTCCCTACATTACAGCAGATTTTTTTTTGCGACCGATTTTGTTCATTTTTAGTATCCCCAGGAAAGGCGACAAGATGAAACTTTCACCCTTAATGGAGTGTGAAAGTAATAATTTGTGGAATTTCGGTTTACCTTGGAATTCTCACTAACAAAGTATACAGGGGGCACTTGGCAGGGACATCGTCGCGCAACCTGTTACCATGGATTCAACAAGATACTGAAAAAAAAATTGCTGTCCAATACATTTTTACCGCTTAGGACTGCATAGAATTTTCTATGAAACAAATGTTTTTTTTTTGACAACCGTCGAATTTGGATGCTATCAGAATCATGTGCTGAATTCATGGTAACAGTGTGCGCGTCAATGTTTCTGCCACCCTGTATGTTCAATATTGAAAGGCCTAGACCTGGAAAACTCCCTAGCGAACAAAAGCGAGGCAACCCTTAGTATAATTTAAGACGTAATTTAAGGTTATTTTGAATCCCATATGTCTCGTCCGATATATCGTAGATAGGCCTGAAAACCCGATACTAAATTAAACTACAAACGATGTTCGATATTACCTTCACAATCGTTACCAGGGCTTCAGTAAATAAAGGAGTTAAGATTTACGACGGCAGGTCTGTTTTATTGTTATCTATATCTATTCGTTACGATGTATACTACCCTGGTAATATTGAACTTTTGGGGGCTGTTTTGTAGTTTCCAAGGTCAAAGACCTTTGAATACCGAGACTGTAAGTACTTTCAGGTGTGAATTGTGATATAATTGGAATTAGGGACGGAAGGAGATGGTTTTCGAAGAATGGATGAACGGCTAAAGGGGAAAATTTCGATATCATTATGTTGAACAAAAAGATTAGTGAACGCAATTTGTTGTTGCGAACAGTCCAATGGGGGTTTTAGTGAAAATTTACGACACCAGTTGCCACCACTTTGACAAGAGGTCTTCCATTCCGATAATGAATATAAAATATATGATGACGTTCATCATTCGATTCATTCATTCGTTCATCATTCAGTCATGACTAAAGAAAATATAGGCTCTTTGACAGATGCCTGTACCTGACGTGTCAGTGCTGCCACCTAGCGAACGACATTTCAGAAAACCCTCATTCATCATCTTCATCTTCTTTTGTTTCCATGCACGACTGGCACTTATGGCAGACTCCAATAATTTACGGACCGTTATTGGTTAAAATGAAGACTCTTCTATCTTTACCAATAATGAAGCGAAGAACTCATTCATAGCTTTGCATTAGACCCTCCCATATGGAAGGAGCAATCACAAGTAAAATTTTATTACAAATCTATTTATATTTGTAATAAAATTTAAGTGTGGCAATAAAAAATGCTACTATATAGGTAAGCTAAACAATTTGTTTTCGCAATCGAGCATTACAAGTTCTTACTTGTAATGCTCGATTGCGAAAACAAATTGTTCAATTGTTGTTGTTTGAGCTCTTGCTCTTGATGGAGATATGAGGGGTATTTACGTAAAAGAAAAAAAATGTTTTCGATTTCCATATGCATACAATTTGGTTATATTTGGTACTAGGCATTTTGAGAAAAATAACTATAATATCTAAAGAATGCGCACTGAACTTCTATTAATTAAAGCAGCAAGCATTCAAACAACATTCAAGAACTTAGTCTAGGGCTGCAAAGTTGGTCTTTATTCAGCAGATCTCGGCTTAACCCATTTACGTCTTCGAAGCGGGTGTGAAAGTTTCAGGGCTCAGACGACCACTCCGATTATAATAATCCAACTTCATTATTCAATGATCCATTTTTAAAAGTACTTCTGTATCTGCTATAATCCATTTAACCCTACTTTAAAAGTAGTTCTGTATAGGAAACAATCCAATTAACCCTACTTTACAAGTAGTTCTGTTTATACTATAATCCATTTAACCCTACTTTAAAAGTACTTCTGTATCTGCTATAAACATATAACCCTACTTTAAAAGTAGTTCTGTATCGGCAATAATCCAATTAACCCTACTTTAAAAGTAGTTCTGTATATACTATAATCCATTTAACCCTACTTTAAAAGTAGTTCTGTATATACTATAATCCATTTAACCCTACTTTAAAAGTAGTTCTGTATTTGCTATTGTCCAATTAATCCTACTTTAATAAAAGTAGTTCTGTATAATCACGTTAATCCTACTATTATTATAAATGTGAAAATGTGTTTGTCGTGGTTTACCAGTTTTTTTTCAACGTACGGAGCTTATTATATAGTTTATGATCTATAAAGTGACATTTATGTACCTATGTTAATCCTACTATTATTATAAATGTGAAAATGTGTTTGTCGTGGTTTACCAGTTTTTCTTCAACGTACGGAGCTTAAATATAGTTTATGATCTATAAAGTGACATATGTACCTATATAATATTCTAAAGGTCACAGAATTGTTGTCGTGTAGTTTTAGTAGTAAACCTTACGTTGGCGAAAATGCTTTTTGTAAAATGTAAGTTTTTTGATCTCGACTGTAGGTATATTAGTTTATAGTTTACTTAGCACAATTAAGTTTTAGCTCAATCATTTTTATTTATAAATAGTGATTAAGGGTAGATTTTTCAATCATCTGAAAACTTTATTCGAGGATTAATTTTGAAATTTTGACAGTTCTTTAAAACAAAAACTGTTAAACGTAAATTTTATTCCTCGAATAAAAGTTATCTGGCGTTGGAAGAATCATTCCTAATTTAACTAACAAACTGTTAAAATAAAAATATGTAATGTCAACCTACCTAAAAATACCTAATAACTACGATAGGCTTAAATATGGCGTCGAAAAATTTTTCCGCATCGCTGTCGACTGGTAATGTACCCAAGAGACTGGCGGCATTGCCACGTTGTATGGCAATGCTTAGCCTCTGGCCAAGGTAAAAGCCAGCCCATGGGGTCACGGGAAGTGTCATCAAGACGTTTGGATCAATGATAAACCCAATTTCTACTTCGTTGAGTAGGAATATGCAAAAACTATCTGTACTATCGAATGTTCTAGTAGGAAAAACGTTTGGGAAAATTTTGTATTATCTTAACAGGAACACATGTTTCACGATACGCACCATCACATAACCTTATCAACGTTATCAGTGTCGATATTATTTTAAGGTTTAATCGATTTGATAAGAGGTTAATCCTGATTACTTAGAGCGATGCCACACGGGCGTTACCAATCCGTTGCGTAGTGTACCAGTTCGTCGCGGCGGCGTAGTGATTTCGACGCAGTGAGTGCCACACGAGCGCTGCGATGTCGTAACGCAACATAGCTGATCCCGATGTCACACCTTGACGACATCGATAACCAACTTCGATATTTTAAAATATACTGCGTTTCGCTTCGTTTTAGCTCCGTCGTCGCACCGCAGCACCCCTCCTTGCCTCGTCTCCCTGGCCCCTTGTCCGACTCGCACGCGTCCCGACGCGCGTCGCCGCAAGTCGTTTTAACTCACTGTGTGGCATGACGCTAAAATTTATATGTAGAACTACGGAGCGTCACCGCTCAGGCGTCCAAGCGCCGACGCAACGCGTTGGCAACACCCGCGTGGCATCACCGTTACAGTTAACCTGTCATAGTTTTAATGGCCTTGATGGTATTAAAACATGTTGTATAAAGAAAGATTGCATTTATAAGGGCAAATTTCACCAATGATACTAAACGCGAATAAGACTTTGAACCGCGTTCAAAAGCTGTCAATGTCATTTTGTTATGAAATATTGAAACTGTCAGTTGTTGAACACGGTTCAAGATTGCGTTCGGTTTTAATGGTGAAATACCCCTGAGTAAGGTTAGTAACAAAAGTTTGTTGATAAGTCCGAGGAGTCGTTTTAGTTACAAAAGAACCAATAATGACAACATAATGTTCCCACTGCTGGGACACAGGCGTCCTCTCAGCGAGAGGGTGTGGGCCTTAATCCACCACGCGTGTCACGCGTGACATGTCTGCGATTTTTTGGTTCTAGGCATCTTGGTTTCCTCACGATGTTTTCCTTCACCGTTTTGAGAGCAGTGGTGATGAAATAATTTACACAAAGGCTCGGTAAGTTGCGGCCGTAATAACTGCGCCACTACTGCTCACATTGAAAATGTCCTCAATATGTTTCTCAGTGCCTTGATAAGGAACAGACGCCAGCGCATCAAGCTACTACAATCTGTCAAATTTTTTTAATAGATTTTCAACTTTATTGCTAAAGCATAAGGTTCAAAGTTGATTGGGAAAATTTTACAGTTTCGGATAGCTTGATGTGCTAGCGTCTGTACCTACATGTAAATATTATGAAAATATATGTAGGGCTCTGATGAGTTTGAAAACAACTAAAATGATGAAAGTTAGGATCCTTATTTATCATTGCATACTGCCTGTTACCCGGAGATAAAGTAGAAAAGTTTCCGTCAAGTGCTTGTTATTTCCTAATTTAAGTACTCTTCCATATTTGTCTTCATATTTTAACGTCCTTGATGTTTGCTGAAATAATTTCATCAGTGCAAAGAGTATGCTAATATTACGTGGGGCATACTGAAAGTTACTGGATCTGGCCACTTACAATAGAATAATGAAAAACAATGATGGAATTCGAAAATGGAACTCCTTGGGCACACGTTACTTTTTAATTTGCGAGACTGTCATTTGTTTTTTCATTGTGACGTCCTTTCAAAAATTGTGTGTCATTATCAAAATTAATTTAAACGAGGTTTCACACTATCCAGGCATTTGAGGTGAAAGTTTGTACAAATGATAAGTTATAAAAGGTTACAGTACCCGGCGATAAATATTGCACATCGACCTTTGGAAACAGACAATCGGCTAATTTCGGCTTCGTAGAGCGTTATCTCTGTCGCACGAAATACAAACAGTCCGGTATCTATTAGGAGTTGTTAAAACAATTATGATTTATTTCTTTTGATAATTATTTTTATTCTTTGTATAAAATCGATTAGGATCGAATAGGTCGATGTGCAATATTTATCTCCGGGTACTGTACATGGTCTGTAGAAGAGAGGAGGCCTATGTACCAGCAGTGGGAATGTTATGGGCTGATTATGCTGCTGGGTGAAAGCTTTTAAAGAGATGATGATAAACTTATGAGCACAGAAGAAGTGAAAGAAGAGTGAAGAGTGAAGTGAAGTGTTGTGATCTTCCTGTACGAGTCATAATAAATACTTTTTCTTTCTTTCTTTGTTATTCAATCTAAATGCTTGTCTCTATGAACCTAATCAACTCAGTTTCTTTAACTAAAGTTTTGATAAAGTTCATTAAAATTTGAACTAATCCACTCCACCGACTTTTCTCTATCAATTTATTTCAAAGTTTCAGAAATAAAGGTCATAGCACTCATATCAACTCGGAAAGGGATCGACCCAGTATAGTCTTTCGCCTCGCCATCAAACAGGCGTCAACCTAACGTAAGCACGTGATAACTCTGTACTCTTCCAGAAAGTCTAATCATAGTTTAAATATGATAATATTAACTGTTATTCAGGGTTATGGCTTTCAGAGATGAGGTTTTTAGAAATAATAGACACTTTTCCATGTACTTACTTATTGTATTTCTCCAACACACGAAACGAAATACTATACTTTACAATGAACACTAGGTATCTTTTAGAAACACAACTTGAGCTTTTGTACTCGTATCACGAAATCTTAGCCACGACCGATCTCGTAGCGCTACCTGACAATCCCCAGTCGCCTCTTCCCGCCATTTCTGTTCCCGCTAAGCACCGGCGGTGCGCTGTCATTCCTTCCACAGATTATACACTATGATTCCTTCGTCGTGGCATGATCTACGAGCTCGGTCGGTACTCAAATAGTCAAAACAATAATTTTAATATTAAAACATTCTAAGTTTAACATGGCTAATTTAATAAGATGCGATATAATATAATATTGATAACACACGTAACCAAAGCAGATCAGAAGCTCCGATATGTCGACTCGGCTAGGGCTAGGCGACGTCACGCTTACGGCCCGTCGACCGCTGGTTGATGGTGCTGCAGGCAGGTCGCGGGAGGGGTGAGAGGGGCAAGGGTGGACGAAGAGATGTACAGTACCCGGCGATAAATATTGCACATCGACCTATTCAATCCTATCGATTTTATACAAAGAATAAAAATAATTATCAAAAGAAGCAAATCATAATTGTTTTAACAGCTCCTTATAGATACCGGACTGTTTGTATTTCGTGCGACAGAGATAACGCTCTACGAAGCCGGAATTAGCCGATTGTCTCTTTCCAAAGGTCGATGTGCAATATTTATCGCCGGGTACTGTAAGCTCGAGTACTGAGAGACGTAAGCGCGGGGATTACGTTACGATTCCGAACCAAAAAATACTGAATGACTCCAGTTGATATGGTGACGATCCCTTTTTGAGTTGATACGTGTGCTGTGCTACCTTTATTGTCTATTTTAATCTATAATGAACTTCTCGAACCGAGGTTTCATGATATATTAACGCAATAGCTATCTAAATTCCCTTCTAATTGACGAACAGACACCTACATTTCACGCATTAATTTAGGGCAAATATAAACACAAAATATAAACATAACAAATCCTACCCTATTTCTAACACACTAAAGTATAATTTCCAATGACGAATTCTCTAATACATTTCGCCCCACGTCACAGCCAAATGGAATTCTATTTGGGAGTCAATACAGTCGTAATTACGTTGATATTTTCTAATGAATATAAATAGATATGTCCCAGCATACAATATTAATTCCTTCAGCAGGATTATGTCACGTTCAGGGTTTTTATTGCTTCCTGAGAAAAAGTAATTAAGAACCGTTTTAATGGCTCGGCTTAAGTAGGTAACGGAGATATTATGTCTGGATTGATTTTTATGGTTTTAGTGGTTTTATGAGTGTTTAAAATGGCTTGATTGAGGTGCAGGGATAAAAATGTTATTTGGCTTTTATGACTTGATTTTTTTTCAAAGGTTGTTGTGAGTTAATACAGTATGTAAGGATTTTTCAGGTATTTTTTTATTATTTTAATTTATAGATTTAGTTATTTTAAGCAACCAATTTCAATATGTTGGTTCTCCAAGCAGTCATTAATTAAAAAAAAAACTAGGTTCTACTTCAAAAGTAGGCTGAAGAGTTCAATATCTTTGCCACGTAAACACAATAATAAAACCCTTCAATTTGACGTTTTTTTCTTGACTTCAGAAACTTCAAGTATGACACCTGACAGTTTTAGAGGTGGGAATGATCGACATAATCGGACATTTACTTATTACTTTAAACTGATCGATAACGAAAAGTAACTCGATTACAGTTAATAGATTATAGTTACTAATTTTGTATTTGTATTATAAATTCGAAAGTAACTCTGTCTGTCTGTATGTTACCTTTTCACGCCTAAACCACTGAACGAATTTCGATAAAATTTGGCAGAGAGATAGATTGCATCCCGGGGAAGGACATAGGATAGTTTTTATCGACATACCTCGCGGGCTAAGCCGCGGGCGGGAGCTAGTTATCAACATGTCCTTACTAGTCGTTAGATATGCGAGTTTAGTACATACTTTTATCGAGTGAAGACGGATAGTATCTAGGTATCTACTATGTACCTAGTGATGCTGACTGTGAATGATTTCTTTCTTAACTATTATCAAACCAATTAACAACTAGATATAGTTACAAAATAGTTCGAATGATTTTATAAATTGCTAGCTGCGCCCCGCGGTTTCACCCGCATAAGTGTCGATCCCGTGGGAATATCGGGATAAAAAGTAGCCTATATGTTAATCCAGGGTGTCAGCTACCTCCATACAATTTTATCAAAATTGGTCCAGCCGTTTGAGCGTGAAGAAGTAACAAACATATAAACATACACACACACACACACACACACTCACAAACTTCCGCCTTTATAATATTAGTGTGATTATTTAAAGGGAATGGATTTTCTTTAAGCTATCATTATTTACAGCTGAAGTGGAAAAATGTCAATTTACTTATGGAGGTCACTGCATTATTAACAAAGCTACATAGCTAGCTTTGTAATAGAAAAAAAAAATAGTTAGGTATCATATTAATGTTTATCTAGGCTTTTAATTACGATACGCCTAAATTAGGAACTTCGCGTGTCGACCTATAAAGTACTTAATCACCTCGTTACCTATTAACTAAATTATAAAATAAGATAATAATAAAAAAATCCTCAAAGGGAATAATAAAATAATTACGTCAACAGCCACTAATTTAATTATAATAGCGTGCTCGCTCTGATTAGGAAAGAAAATGGCGGCCCGTAGGCACCGTTAGTTGTGAGAATGTATTAAATAACACCCAAAACACTTCACCGTTAATTTGTGTGGGGTGAATTAGATACAAATTAAGTATAATGGCTTTACCGTGTAGGTAGTTACCGGGTAGAATATCCCAAGGGAGTAATAACCTATAAATTAATGATGTAATATGTCGATGTAAAGAAAATTTATTGATTTATTGATCATGTGGATTCCTTATGTTTGTAAGCACACAGGAGCAATAAAGTTTTTTGTTTTTCTTTCTTATTAGCTTTTGCCTGCGACTTCGCTCGCGTGTAGGTCGAAAATTATCCATGATGTTTTTGAATAAAAAATTATTTAATGAATAGAAAAGAAACAGTTCATTCATCAAATAAAATTTCATTCGAAAACATTCTTACGGTACAGATCGGTTTCTTACTAAACTTCAACTACATATATCCAAGGGCCCTGGTTACTTCTCTTTTGGTGACTGTACTACTTACCGGGATAAAAAGTGTATGTAACCCAACTTACGTCCTGGTCTATCAGGTCAGGCATGACAGAAAGAGTTACGTTCACATTTACAATAGATATTAATTAGCAATTAAACTGACAGGTTTGATTGCTAATCACCGCTCTATAAGCCTATAACATCGAAAAGTTATCTCAGGCGCTGCATACCTAAAGAAAAGATGGAATTTTCTCAGAACACAACAACAGTGCATTCAGCCTGGAAACACCCTCTTGACATTTCCTGATAAAACATGAGTAAATATGGCCATAATCACCCCGTTTGAATGAAGGAAAACAGTAATTTATCATCGCTCACCATTTGTAACATTCTTCTAAAGAACCGTATTTTGCTGCTTGGGAGTTGACAATGTTCCGGAAATTCATTGTTGAAGGAACTTGGTTCGAGATGGTGCTACAATATTGGTAGATAAAATTTTGAGTTTTATGAATCGTCAGAATGTAGATAAAATATTATAAAACGGATGTACAGTTCGTGCCACGTAAGAAGAGACTTGACCCCGCCACCCCCGCCTCTTTCCGCCGCCCCGATGACGCCCGGTGCGGGACGGGGGCCGGGCGTCACCGGGGCGGCGGAAAGAGGCGGGGAGGCGGGGTCAAGTCTCTTCTTACGTGGCACGAACTGTAAGTGCCTAATTTCCTACAATGTGTGCAGAAAAATCAATTTGAATTTCTACACGGATTTGGTTAGCCAAATCAACAAGCTCAAAACACAGCTAAAGGCTCCTACAAACAGGCGCGACACGTGATATAATCGTGCGCGACACAAAGGCATTGCTCGTTGCGCGACTTGCGGTGCCTTAGAGTCGCGCGCGATTCGCGTCGCGCCTGTTTAAAGGAGCCTTAAGTCAGAGCTAAGGGAGGGCGCGCCCATGAGCAACTTTTGTCTCCACAACAAATTTGTCTTTCACATCTAGTCTACGAGTTTGTATGGAAGTGCGCGCATGTAGCGACGCGACATTTTTCCACTTCAGCTGTAAAATTCTAGTATCCAATTGTAGAGCTGTACACTATAACGTTTTTATTGATTAATTCATTTAACGATAATTTATCATAAAAAACCGGTCAAGTGCGAGTCGGACTCGCGCATCTAGGGTTCCGTACAAAGTTGTAGGTATGTAAATAGTTTATCACGGGGTTTTTTTTAATGCAACTACAAATTTACGGTTTTCGGATTTTTTTCTCTATTTGTGCTACATGATCTTGCTTCTTGCCAAATTTCGTGATTCTAGGTCAACAGGAAGTACCCTATAAATTTTGATTCCCCTGAGTGTCGAAATATTCGTTTTTTGCGGCATAAACGGCCCTATCTTTTTTTTACGTTAACTTAGAAGTTTGATTTTTTCACAGCTTCAAGACCAACAACTTTAGACCGGAGTATATGGTTTTAATTTCAACTCGATACCTCCACGCGTTCCCGAGATGAAGGGTCTTGACAGACAGACGGACAACAAAGTGATCCTATAAGGGTTCCGTTTTTTTCCTTTAGAGGTACGGAACCTTAAAAATAATCAGGTAATCTTAAAGGATAACCTGATTATTTTTTTAAATCTTAAACCATAATGTGGCATCACAGCCGAAGTTGAAAAACACAGAGATCGACAATTTAGTAAGATTGGTGCAAAATTAATTTCTCGTAGGAACTTACATAAAAAAAAAACAGTGGCACTCCGGGAGTGCCGACAGAAGTGAAAACTTGAACAATTACGTGTGTATTTTGTGAATCGTCTTATAAACAAAACACGCACGGTACCGGCTACGGCCGAACGAAACGAACGAATCTTACGAATTTTCGATCAGCAGTGCGATTCTGTAACCATCTCACCGTGAAAACTTAGGTGAAGTGAGCGTGGAGTGAGCTGTCAATAGTGTCAATTCCTAGCAAAAACAAACTCACTTCACCTAAGTTTTCACGGTGAGATTTTTACAGAATCGACCGGCAGGTCATGTGTCCTGACGCGAGTTTAACATTTTTTACCCATTACAAAAAAAGTGTACAACGCCGCTAAAGAAGTATTCACTTCAAAAATCCCGTCAAACGGCTCTGTTATGGTCATCCTTTAGGAATGGAGTGCCTTACACAGGTGAAGGTAAAAGCTTCCTGCCTTGCGAGTGAGTGGGGGCGATAATTCACGGCAAATTGCTCGCTATGACAGACACTGCGGTTGATGACCTCTGCACGGTGTACGGAGCTTTGTTTCTGAACTCATATGAGGTTTTAATGGCTGTAATTTTCTTAGTTTTCGTGTAATATTGGTTTCTGCGGCTAGGAGAACGGGAGGTGATATTAAGTTTGAGGTCATAAGTTAGGGAGACAATTTGCTGCTATTAGATTGTTTAGCTACCTAGGTTTACCTGACGAGAAATGATAGATACCTGGGAGTCTTTGGTCAACTGGACCCGCAGGTCAGGGGGGGTTCAGGAATTGGTCTTTTAAGAGGAACCGGGACCACCCCTTTGTGCTGACGTGGTGCTGATGGTGATCACCGAGCTGGTTTTAGTGGGGTAAAAATCCCACACTCCCTGACCTCAGGATCCTCGGAGGTCGGGTGCCTTTTGAAGGATTCCCCACGATAAAAAAAAAAGATACGTACTGATATTCTAATAATTAGGTACGCTTTATTATGCTGGTATATCTGGCCTTTTTTACATTTTTTGTCTCGATTTCACTTCAGGTATATATTGAACGTTTTCATTTCATTCAATAATGCTTACTTGTAGATAAAACTGACTAACTATTTTCCCCTCTTATGAATAGATAGCGACAGATTTTATAAATAACTAGGCTCACGATTTCGTCTGCGATCCAGGATTTTAAAAGTATGCGTTCAGCTGTTTTAGCGTGAAAGCGGAACA
The DNA here is from genome assembly GCA_927399505.1 of Luperina testacea. Classification (NCBI taxonomy): domain Eukaryota; kingdom Metazoa; phylum Arthropoda; class Insecta; order Lepidoptera; family Noctuidae; genus Luperina; species Luperina testacea. The sequence continues at coordinate 5,578,921 of OV656763.1, read as the reverse complement.
AAGGAACACAAAAATCTATTCTCCATATATTATTAGTTTAGTAATATTAGTCGACACAAACTGAACTTTATTCAGATCAACATAAACGCTTCGATGTTTTATTATTCAGTCAATAGAGTACCGAATCGTCGCACTGCGCCGGTGGCATGGCATAAAGACCAGCCGTCTTTAGACCATGCCACCGGCGCAGTAAACGCTTGGATTGTATAAAAAGTGTTGACACAGTGCCGCCTCTAGCACGAGGCGTCTCCGCCATTTAGTTCAATCCAATATCCAATACCACTATGCCGAAATGTATTTTCGATCCGAAAATAATACTTTCAGCATCAAGAAAAGTTGCGCCAATAAAACCGAATTACATGTTTATCGAGTTCAATTCGCTCTCAAAGAAAACATTCTTTACCCATAAAATACGATGGTTGTGGATAAAGGAAATCTATTGAATTAAAGACGAAATTATTACAAAGGCGCTCGTTAGTATTTTTTTTCATCGTCTGGGATCATTGGCAGTTTTGTATTCTTGTGACCCGTTAGGACCTTGTCTTTTGTACAGACACCAGCACATCAAGCTACCCGAAACTGTCAAATTTTCCCAATCAACTTTGAACCTTATGCTTTAGCGATAAAGTTGAAAATCTATTAAAGAAATTTGACTGTAGTAGCTGGATGTGCCTGGCGTCTGTACGTAAATTTTATCTTAGTGTTTGGCCAGACTGGCAGCGCGGGCGCGGGGCGCGTGCGGTGCGGTGATCTCAAACATATGAACTTCCTTTGAGTGTCCATAGTGGGCACGCGGGCTCGATGAGCGGCGTCGGCTGCTGGGATTGCTCATGGGTCACTCACGCCATAGCTCGTTCATACAAGTGGCCGCAGCGAGTGCGCGGCGCAGGCGCGGGCGGCCCGCACGGCGACCGGGGTTCTCAAACTAGTTCGAGCTTTTTTCTAGTAAAATGAAGTCTTCTTCATCCATATTATATTTTGACAAACACTGGATACGACAACACGCAGAACGCAATTTCACTCAAGTGCGGACAGGCAGACCGCGCGCGTTCCCGCACCCGCGCCCGCCCCGCGCCCGCGCCCCAGTCTAGCCAAACACTTAAACTTCCACTACAATGTAACTACCTAATCTTTACAGTTCTTTACATATTTTTGTAGGGTTTTTCTCGTGAGAAAATCATCACTGCGTTGGTCTAGTGGTCGCAAGCGCTACTACTGAGCACGAGGTCCTGGGTACCATTTTTGGGTCAAGCAAAGTGTGGTGGCAGGACATCGACGCGCAAACATCAGCACATGATTATAGCGTAAAAATTTCAACCCAGGAGGGTTAAGAGCATTCCGTTGTTCAGAATTATGTTTTGCGAGTCAAGTCGAGTCAAAGTTGAATTCATAATTATAGTTTGCGAGTCGATGTCCTGCCAGCGTGTATTCTCTACTCTACGTCACAACATTTTTATCCCCCGATATCATTGTTTTCTTGGGACCCGTGTCAAACTTGACATTTTACATGAAGGGTACAAATTGTAATTTCAAACTGTAATGGTTTCATCTTTGTTACGAATTGTTTGAAGACGTCAGCTTTTATAAAAGTATGTGTCCAATGTGGAATAGGTTTTCCATTTTGTGAAATTTTGATTTGCCATATTAAGTACCTAACTAAAGTTTGAGTGAGGTCACGTTAATATTTTCAGGACATCAAATAAAGTCGGATGGCATGTCTTGTTATTTCCATGGAAGGTCGGTAGGCCTTTAGTGTGGTCGATACTCTTGCGCCATCCCATCTTCCTGGCTCGGCATGCTCTGCTGGCGCTGCTGCTGCGGCTGCGGGAAACCTCAAGCGGCGGATGTATAATAACCTTATCGGAAATTATATTCTCGAACCGTTTGGGATTGAAACCCTCGGGCAGTGTGGTCCAAATGGCGACAGTATAATATATAATATAAAGGGTGTCCAGCGGGAATTTTTCTATTTAAAAGTTAAAATACAAATAAACGAATAACTATAGAATTTTTATTTTATTTTTAAAACGTAACTAGGGTCTGCGGATTTCAATTCGTAAAAATAATGTCCTCCAAATGACGTCCATTCGTCGTTATACACTCTTGTAAGCGAACCCTAACATTGGCAAGTACGCGGGAACAAAGCTCTGGGAGGATAGAGCGATTTCACGCCGGATATTTTCTTGTAGGGCAGTTATGGTATGGGGATTATTGCAGTATACTTTCGACATAAGGTAACCCCACAAGAAAAATCACACGCTGTCAAATCCGGCGATCGAGGTGGCCAGGGCATGTCTCCATACTTGCTTATTAATTTTCCAGGGAAAATTTCCCTTAGCCTCGACATTGTGATCCTGGTAGTGTGTGGAGTTGCCCCATCTTGTTAAAAGTGTGTCCTATTGTTGCGTCCGTAAAACACTTGCAATTGCGGTACCAAAAACTCATCAATCATACGGCAGTAAACCGAAGAAGTGACGGTTTCACTCTCATTAAAAAAATTATGGACCGATTGTTCCATGAGCAGAAATCGCGCACCATACTGTCGTTTCAGGGCAGTGCAAACTCTTCACTTAGGTTGCTGGGGTTCCAGTAACGCACATTTTGTTTATTCACATAGCCCCCGATGTGAAAATGAGCTTCGTTGCTAAACAATATGTTCACAAGTGTTCTAGGGGTCCGAAAACGTTCCAACATCATTCGGGCGTACGTTTTTCTTAAAACATAATCGCTGTCATTTAGTTTTTGAATGATTTGCATTTTATAAGGATGAAGTTTTAATTTCTTTTTCAAAATCGCATGCACAGTTGATTCTTGATGCCTGTAGAGCCCGCAATCTTTCTCACCGATTTTCTAGGGTTTCTGATAATTTCTTGTCGCACCTGTGCCACACGTTCTGCTGACGTAGACGGTCCTGTTGGCGGCCTATTTACCACTGTCCCTTCTTGTCGGAATATTTTTACCCACGACCGCATAAGCTGCGTGCTCGGACTGTCGTTTAATCGCCGAATATCGAAGTGAGAACAGAAAGCACGACGCGCTCGAACCAACGATTCACCACACTTTAAATATTGCTCAACCGCAAATGCACGGTGCGCTCCCGACCAAATACTCATGGTTGCAAAAAAATCCGCAAAAATGACAAAACCAACGCGCCCCCTCCCGCGCCTCTAGCTCCGTTAATAAATAAATAACGATAATTTAAATTTGAAAAATTTCCACTGGACACCCTTTACCTTATCGGAAATTATATTTTTGAGCCGTTTGAGATTGAAACCCTCGGGCCGTGGGATCCGAATGCTCATGGCTTGTTCAATGAAATTTCAAAACGGCTGGTTTACACTTCCCGTGACCCAAGGGCTGGCTTTTACTTTTTTTTTTCTCAGGATGGGAAATCATCAAATGACCCTTCCCGCTCTGGGTGGAGCGGAAGGAAGTGTCAGAATCTTACTGACTAAAACCCACCCGTGTTCCTTCCTTAGCCTTTTATGTTCCGGGCCAGCGGTAACCCTTTCGGAGAATCCCGCTGACCCGGCAGGCTTCGGCCCTCTTGGCCAGAGGCTAAGCATTGCCATTCAACGTGGCAATGCCGCCAGTCTCTTGGATACATTACCAGTCGACTGCGACGCGGCGGAGGAATATTTCGACGCAATATTTGAGTTTTTTAGTAGTTTTAGTTAGGTTAGGACATTATATTTTTATTTTAATCATTTGTAGTTTTTAGTATTAGAAGTTTGTACATATTAGAAAATAAAGCTAGTAAGTTATTTTTGCCTGAGACTTAAAACTTAAAATTTGTTGATATTTCATGACCTTTAAGAAAATAAATACAATATTAACTATACAACTTTCAAAAGCCTTAAATATTATTTGACTTTATAAAAACTTGACAGGAAAATTACTTTTAGTCATGGAAATTACAAAAAGAGGTTGATTTTTATGCAAATTAGTTTTTGTATTTTTCAGACTCTAATAGTACCTACGGGGTTAGCACAGTTTACCAAAAGCTTTTAGTCCAAAAGAATTTACTTTAAAGTACAGACGCCAGCACATCAAGCCACTCGAAATTATAAAATTTTCCCAATCAACTTTGAACCTCATACTTCAGCAATAAAGTTGAAAATCTATTAAAGAAATTTGACAGATTGTAGTAGCTTGATGTATGGCATCTGTTATAACGGACAAGTCATGGCGGAACTATCTGCGGTTTCGCTGCTATGATTTCGCGGCGGAGATGTGACGTGACACCCGCCTATAACAAGGTTGAATTTTCTCATACAAATAAACCGCATTGACAGACAACGGCTTAAAACTTGTCTTTAATGCGTCGAAGGTGAGAGAGACATAATTTAGAACACACTGCAGAGTTCAGGTAACCAATGTATCTTTCTGTTTATCAAATTATGTATGATTTACTAAATCTCGGAGCGTTCTGAAGCCCCGAAGGTTCACGCGAGGTGTAACATTTGAGTAGGATTATTTGCTTATGCTTAATTTACTTGTCACTTTGAGCACATTTGGCACCATTTACATTTTCAAATGTAATTCTGAATTTGTAGGTACGTTAGTTTTAATTACACAGAAGCTGTTACGCGTATTTGGATTAAGTTGGAAAGTAATTTTAAAACTAGCTGTGCTCCGTGGTTTCACCCGCCGTTTAATATAGCTCGGCTCCTAAAGATACGATCTGCGTGATTTTAAATAGCTTTCCTTAAGAATTGGGCTATCAAATGCAAAATCATTTTTTCATATCCCACTGGTAGTTCCAGCGAACATACAAATACATAAGCAGACAAACTCTTCAGTATTATTATTAGTACCATAGATATCAGATATGCATTCACTCTATACAATGTGTTTCAAAGGGGTGTGACCAAACTTGGGGGTGTGGTAAGGCCATCAAACTGAACTGCTTTTCTCGGAGACCAACATCGTAATCATGAAAAAAACATCAGTCGTTCCATGCAAAACTTTAATACCTACTTGACCCAATGTATGGGATGACTGTTTTTTTGACGTGACAAGGTCTAATAAATCGATGAAGCTGGCTGCACACTGACTCATGTAGCGTTATCTCGCGGCCTTGCTCTGTAGCGTTGTAGCGTTCCATGGCGGCTTGAAGTGCAAGCGAGAGCGCGGAACGAGCGATGAGAGACAGATGATATCGAACGCTGCCGAATCGGCCGAAACGTTGTCACGTTAAACTATCGTCCGTAAACCGACTTTACAGACAACCGATTTTTTCATGAATACGATGTTGGTCCCCGGGAAAAAGTATATAGTTGTTGTTGATGATTCGGTTCCGTTAGGTATGGATTCTTGTTGTGATGCAGGCTGTAAATAATAATGATAATAATGTAAATAAGATTTAATAAGAGATTACTTATAGAGAAATAATAATAAAAGGTACTAAAACTAGAAAATATACAGAATATCGATTCAATTTAAACTAAGTTCAAATAAAAAAAAAACTAATTTAAAAGTATGAAAATCCGGTTCATATTATAACAAAACCTTGGAATTGATATCTATTGTTTTAATTATCAAGTAAACATTCCGCAGATGCAATTGTAAAACAATTAAATAAAATCCACGGTATATTTTTGCAAAATGAAGACAATTGGTTTGCCTAATACTTTAGCACATGGCTGTACTAATAATAGCTTACGGTTTCAAAATATAATGTATCTTAATTTGATTGTAGATACAGTCCACTCAAAAAACATGCGTCTTTTCACGGTCGGCTTAAAACAATCCTCTTGAAAGTGGGATAAACACTCACACTCACACTTTGGTTTGAGGGAAACCAATTATTTTCCCTGCCTGTTGCATGTAGCCATATATTTTAATTTCTGGATCTTTCAGGAAACTTAAATAAAATGTAAGTATTAATTTTTGTAAAACAGGTTCTTAATATAATTTCTTCTTTAGAACAACTACAGTACCCGGCGATAAATATTGCACATCGACCTTTGGAAAGAGACAATCGGCTAATTTCGGCTTCGTAGAACGTTATCTCTGTCGCACGAAATACAAAAAGTCCTGAATCTATTAGGAGCTGTTAAAACAATTATGATTTGCTTCTTTTGATAATTATTTTTATTCTTTGTATAAAATAAAAAAAAGGTAAAAGGTCGATGTGCAATATTTATCGCCGGGTACTGTAACACTTATTATCGATATCCATATCTCAGCGCTACGCACCGGTCAGTTTGGCCGCATGTAGGTGACATGTGCCGCGCCTCCAAGACATATCCCTCGATATCCGTGATTAGTACTAGCTTCTGCCCGCGACTTCGTCTGCGTGAAATTTCTTGTTCACCGACCCACCCCGTCGCATCTTCTGCCCGCGTTCTTTCTGCCTTTTTTTTCTTTTTGCTCGGCTTCTAAGGGTAGTCGGTTTCCCAGGACGATATATTATAGATAAAAATAAAATTCTTAAATCTATCGAACCTCAAAGGTCAAATTTAGGCGAAGGCGTAGTACAAAGAAAAATAAAATTGAGAACAGTGCAAATGTCATCGGAATTCTTAACCCATCGGAAGCAATATCGGCTATCTGGGGTCTAAGTGGCCCTTGCAAGGGTTGGGATCGAAGGCAATTGCTCTCCATCGTACAGAATAGCCCTGAGATATTTATGGTCAGTCTCCTTCGTAAATAAAACTAAGAAACTCATTCGTATTCATTCGTTTACTCGTTCGGTTCTAGTAATTGGCCATTCGGCAATTTCCGGACGTAAGGTTTAATGATGGAATTTCAGTTTCCGAAGCATCAAAACGGGGTGAAATAACGATTATTGTAATTAAGCACTTTGCATATTAATGGCGCGAATGGCGGTTACTTTGTTATGGGTATTTTATAATTAGCTTCATTAATATTTTCATTGCTTAATTCGTGTCGAGTTTTGGCAAAGTCGTTGATAAAATAATCCATCAGTGAGTGATCAAGTTTCATCGTTGATATCCATCAGGGATCCTGAAACTTCAGTGTCGATAATCAGTGTTAGTGACAAAAAGGACACTTTATAACGGGTCATTTTTTCCGGTCACTAAGAGTTTTTGTAGAGGTTTCTCCTCTCGATAAGGTATTGAAGTGCGGTCAACATCGTCCCGTATGTCAACTTGATTAATTGTCAAAACAGCGTGTGTCGTACTTGTATTTTTTACCGCCCGGAGTTATTAACCTACGTTGGTCGGAAAACTTTGTTCGGTTTTAGACAGATTTTGACGTGACAACGTCTAATAAATCGATGAAGCTGGCTGCACTTACGAAAAAAACATGACTCATGTAGCGTTACCTTGCGGCCTCGCTCTGTAGCGTTCCATGGCGGCTTGAATTGCAAGCTAATATTAACAAATGCAATGCAACTATTCCATCAGTATTTTCTTATGACGTTGTCACGTTCAACTATCGTCAGTAAACAGACTTTACAGACAACCGATGTTTTTTTCAGTTGGTTTTTTTGTGGGTAGCTGATTGCACCTTGGGTAGGTAAACTAACTGTGTTACCGTAAGTGGACTAACTCATTGCCAATTTACTGTAGGTCTTCGTAAAATACAGTGTCGTTCGAAAACTTTTGGTAAGAGAATGCGTACCTAATATTATAATTATGTATGTTGCCTTCCCCGTTGGTCTCGTGGTCGCAAGCGCAACTGCTGAGCTGAGCTCCTGGATTCAATTCCCAGGTCAGGAAAACTGTTATTTGGGTTTTTCTATTAGGAATTTCTCAGTAGCAACCCGGTGTTTGGAAGTTGGCGGTGTGATACTCCCGTGCCTCGGAAAGCACTTAAATCCGTTGGTCCTGCCGGTCGATTCTGTAAAAATCTCACCGTGAAAACTTAGGTGATGCGAGTTTGTTTTTACTAGGAATTGACACTATTGACAGCTCACTCCACGCTCACTTCACCTAAGTTTTCACGGTGAGATGGTTACAGAATCGCACTGCAGTATCCGATCTCCCTGACGGGCCCCTTCGGATGATGTTGCGCATAAAATCACACCACAATTTTATTGTCATTATGATAAGATATGTTAAGGTATTATACGAGTACTTCTTCCAAGTCACACTGTCTCAACAACAAAAAGAAAATGAACCCATAAAAATAAAACGTTATCACCATTCTCCTGTCCTTATACCAATTTATTTTGGGTCGGCACAACATGTCTTTTTATTCCATACTTCTCTATTAAGGCTCCTTCAAACAAACGCGACACGACACGCGAAACAAAGGCATCGCAAGTCGCGCAACGAGCGGCGGCGCCTTTGTGTCGCGCGCGATTATATCGCGTGTCGCGCCTGTTTGTAGGAGCCTTTTTTTTTTTTTTTTTTTTTTTGAGGATGGGAAATCATCAAATGACTCCTCCCGCTCTGGGTGGAGCGGAAGGGAGTGTCAGACTCTTACTGACTAAAACCCACCCGTGTTCCTTCCTTAGCCCTTTATGTTCCGGGCCAGCGGTAACCCTTTCGGACAATCCCGCTGACCCGGCAGGCTTCGGCCCTTACGGGCCCCTTCTTTAATGCTGACATCTCTTTGAGGCGCGCGTGGAACACGTACGCGCCGTCCGGCACGGGCCTGGTCCTGATCGAACGGTGAGCTACCCATTACTCTCCGCCCGCAGGCCCGCGCCTACGGTGGCCGGGAGTCGTCGCGCGGCTCCCGACGCCCGGAGCGTCTCCCGCGGCGGCTGGGACGGGTGGCTCTCTCCCTCAGCCGTCCCGCCGCCTCCTTTGCTAGCATGACTGCTTCGCAGAAGGAGGCGACTGCCCCCCACTCCCTCTCGCCCCGGACCATGGCTTGAACCAGGCCCGGACGCGAGAGGTCGCTGCCGCTGCCGATCGCCTCAACGAGGACATGCCGTTGCTCCGCCCAAGCGGGGCAGACCTCCACCGTGTGCTCCACCGTGTCCTCTGGGCGATCCTGGCAATGGTGACACCCGGGCGTTTCCTCCCGCCTGATTATGTGCAGGAACCTCCCGAAACTTCCGTGTCCGGTGAGGACCTGCGTCAGGCGGTAGGTGAGGGCGCCGTGACGCCTCTCTAACCACTCCTCAAAGAGGGGTCTTACCGCCGCTATCGTGGCGTGCCCTGCGCTGGGTTGCGATAGTCGCTCTTTCCATGCCGCCATGAGATCGCGCCGGAGGTCCGTCCGCTCCGCCGCAATTTGCTGCGGAAGCGGAGTTTCCCCCCGGCGTAGTGCCTCCGCGCGCGACTCATACAGGCGCGCGAGGACTATCGCCTCCAGATCCCATGGCGGTTGTAGGAGCCTTTAGTCGTCGTCTCGGTAGTCACCCCCTTTCTAACCATTTCATCTTTCACACAGGCCATCCATCGTTTATTTTGTCTTCCTTTACTCTTTTAGTCATCCACATTCAAACTCAATAGTAAATTGTTATACAAGGGTCGAAAGGAATTGATGACTTTCACCCGTGTTAAACACTCTATTTTTCAATTTCGATTATAAGCAAAGTAAAAAATAGTAGTTTTCTAAAATATTTATTGATACTATTAGCTTGAATAGTACCTATTTACTAGTCTTTTTTTAAATTTTAAATATAGATCACACCGCGTCACCGCCGCGGGCCGTCCCACTTGAGGGGGAAGCGCTAAGGTAGCCCGCGAAATTCAAATTTTCTTACGTTTTTTGCAATTTGCTGGTCAGTATTAAGTTGTACGTTGATTAATATATGAATCGCGGCCGTAACTAACATGTATTTACAGAATTATAATCATTAAAGTCATCAACACAACTCTCTAAGACCACGTAAGTCCGAAGAATGATAATTTCATGAAACAGTTATTCTTTGGACTTACGTGGTCTTAGAGAGTTGTGTTGATGACTTTAATGATTATAATTCTGTAAATACATGTTAGTTACGGCCGCGATTCATATATTAATCATAGTACAACTTAATACTGACTAGCAAATTGCAAAAAACCTAAAAAAAAACAAATTTCGCGGGCTACCCTGGCGCTTTCGCCTTAAAAGATATTTTTTTTTAATTCGTACTGGCTGTTTATACACTCATAAGACCGCAGCATTTTTCTTAATTATGTAAAAAATTTAGTACCTGACAACCTAAACTTTATTAGTTCTATTTTTAAAATTCATTAAATGATAAATGGTTTTATTTTTGTAAATAGGTTTGCACAAACACTTTTACACGTCAATCATATATTTTTTAAACTAGATGAGATCGGCGTTTCCTATTTGACTACTCTGAGAAGAAAGGCCGAAACAAACTCAGAGGTCATAGTCTCTTTTAAAGTCCAGATATAATCTTGGTCAGGTTATATGAAGACCAGGTAGGTCGATATCTGAGATGGTTTTTTGAGGAAAGAACCACGCAGATTGAGAGGACTTGTCCAGTCAGTGTACGCATTTGTTAGAAATCGTGCAGCTCAACTCAAGACTTAAGGAGCTCAACGATTCGACGAACAATACCAAAGAAAGGACATTTGGGTAGGCCACATAAATTACTCAAACTGCCAGACCATGGAGAGAATTATAAAAAAATATAAAATGAATAAAATAAATGACCCACATCGTCTTCACATTCACAATAATTAAAATAATGTAATACTTTACAAAGTAAGCAAATGTCATTGTTTAAAAAAAACCTCATTAATGTCAATGTGTATCATCATCATCATAATCAGCCTATAATGTTCCCACTGCTGGGACACAGTCCTCCTCTCAGTGAGAGGGAGTGGGCCGTAATCCACCACGCGGGCCCGGTGTGGGTTGCCAGACGTCACATGTCTTCGAATTTTTGGTTCTAGGACATGCCGGTTTCCTCACGATGTTTTCCTTCACCGTTTTGAGAGCAGTGGTGATGAAATAATTTACACAAAGTAAAGCGCCTGTCTGGGTTCGAACCTACGACCTACAACTCGTAAGTCGCGGCCGTTACCACTTGGCCACCACTGCTCAATGTGTATACCTACATATTATACAAAAAAAATAAATAAAAACACTCATGCAGAAATTGAAAGCAGCTCAATCCCAAGCCTTTTTGTCCTCAATATAATCTTTAACGGTATAAAAGACTTTCTGCCTTAGAGAGGAAAGCAATTACTATAACTCTTTCCCGCCCAAAGGTGGCAAGCAGCGTCTTTCACCGGCTATTCGGATCTAACAAACACTACTTTCCGAGTATGAGTAATGAAAAACATTTTCCTCATTCATCCGCATCACATGCCGATATCATGACGACCGATTTCCACACAACTTTCCAGTCACCGGTGTCACTTACAGACTTCCTCTTATAAACGCATTTCTTATTCCATCCATTCGTGTAACACAACATAATTATTGCTCTTTGCAATCTCATTTCAAGTGCATGCAAATTTTACCTTTCGTTTATCCTTTTTTGTGGCCAAATATTTTGATCAATGCAGGACAGAATGTCTAACTATCCATTCTAATCTGTCATGATCATTCAAATCATGTCTGTATGTTACCTTTTCACGCCTAAACCACTGAATGGATTTCGATAAAATTTGGCAGAGAGATAGATTGCATCCCGGGGAAGGACATAGGATGGTTTTTATCCCGACATTCCCACGGGATCGACAATTATACGTGGTTTTATAAATAAAATGTGTCAAACCTAAAAGTCTAGGATAATTGTTTTTCTTCCACTTCAAAACCTCTCACCAACAAGACGAAAATGGATAGGTATAGGCATGATCAGCCCACTATATGCCCACTGGTGGGACGCAGGCCTCCTCTCTGTGAGAGGGAGTTGACCGTAGTCCACCACGCGGGCCCAGTGCGGGTTGGTAGATGTCACATGTCTTCGAATTTTTAGTTCTAAGCCATGCCGGTTTCTTCACGAAGTTTTCCTTCACCGTTTTGGTTGCAGTGGTGTTGAAATAAATTATTTAGTAATTACACAAATGAATGTGCCTGCCTGGGTACGAACTCGCTACCTACGGCAAGTCGGGGCCGATACCACAACTGCTCCTCAAGACGAAAAAGCAACCTATAAAAATAAAACGTACGTAATACATGTTTCAATTCCCATAAAACTTGTATGAAATAAGAAGTATGCTGTAATCAAGTGTCAGACGGTATGAATACTCATCTTATGAATGAGTCGCATTCACGACGTGATTCATGCTTCGTCTAGGGTCGTTGTGGAATGTATTCGCTTCTGTCAGATTGTGGCTGTTATTTTTACAGCGTGTATTTTAAAATTTACATTGAGAGAAGATGTGGTTCGTTGTAAATATGTGAGTGATTCTGTAATACAATTTGATAAATTTCATCTTTAAGAGATCAACACATACAAAATACAATTATCATGCCTGTATTTTACAAAGGGCTAGGCAGGGGTGTGTAAACCCAAAGTGAAGTGTTAATTTCGCCAAAAATGAACAACAATTTTAAAAAATAAATAGTCCACTCAACGAATAACCTAAAAGGAGGTGTAGAGTGCGTGAGCTGGGCCCTAAGCGATTTCTTCAGAAAGTTGTTCAGGGTGTAAACATACTAAAAGTCCACGCGCCGAGGTGCCGAGCCGGAGTGGATTTGTTGGAATTAGAATTTAGAAAAAGTGTATAGGACTGTTTAACTGCGTTCTCAGTTGGTGGGAGGGAGCTGAAAGCTAATAAAATTTTCTACAACTTTTGTCTAAATTCTTTTTCTAAATTCTAATCAGTTTTCGACCATTACGCTCTGCAAAGCTCCGCTGGTGTCTGTCTGTTACCTCTTTACGCTAATCTAAAAAAAATAAAAAATTTCATCTAAACCGCTAAACCGATTTAGATGAAATTTTATATAGAGATAGTTTGAGTCTCGGAAAAGGACATGGAATAGTTTTTATCCCGGTATTCCTACAGGATAAATTATGCGGGTGAAACCGCGGGGTGTTGTTAGTACATAGATAAAAGTTACGATAACTCAACGGCTAGTGAATGGATTTGGATGAAATTTGATAGGTAGATAGACTAGAACCTGGTTTAACATATAGGCTACTTTTGTGTTTGATAAAAGTCGTTTTTTCGAAAATTTTCACTTTTCCTAAACGTGTAGTTCGAAAATGGGTAGGAATTCGAAAAAGTATGTAAGACATAAGTTGTAGAAAATTGTATTAGCTTTCATTACGTAGAAAATATTTTTTCTCTACGACGCACCGTTTTAAAGATATTAGCGAAAAACTCAAAAGTGGGAATTTTTATCCACTCCCCCCACTCCGGCTCACCTCCTAGACGCGGGGACTTTTAGTATGTTTACTCCCTAAGCACCCTGAACAACTTTCTGAAGAAATCGCCAAGGGCCCAGCTCACGCCCTTTACAACTGCTTTGTTAAGCGGACTAAAAAGACGTTTTACGTTTTTTGTTATCTTCCAAAATCTTTTATTGAAAGTAAAAGTATAACTATAGTTGCCGCCAGATAACAAAAACCGGCCAAGTGCGAGTCGGACTCGCGCACCGAGGGTTCCGTACAAACCTGCAAGGTTTACAAAGTTCGTTCATTACGACAATCGAGTCATAACTATGGTATTTTTATTGCAAAATGAAATTCATAACATTACAATGGGGAAAGATGGAGGAGCATAAATTTAAGACAAAGATCTCTTTATCGTTTAAGTAATCCTTTATTTTATATTAACACATATCATTTATCTATAATATAACTGAAACACTTATACTAGCCTTGCAGCAGACTTGCGAAAGTTCTTTTATTAAAGTTATTTATTTACTAAGTTTTTTAGTCACTATTTAGAAATCTGGTTCAAAAATATTATTTAAGTATTAAATTTGAACCAGACCTGTAAATGGTGACTGAAAAAGTTATGAATAGTACCACATTGAACATTGCAAAAAAAAAAAAAATTTAAGGTTTTCGGAATTTTTCCTTTATGTGTGCTATAAAACGTTGCTTCATGCCAAATTTCAAGATTCTAGGTCGACTGGAAGTACCCTTTAGGTTTTGATTCCCTTGCGAGTACTTGCGAGTTTCAAAATATGCAGCTTAAATTGCTGTTTCTTTTGATTGCGTTGACATAGAAGTTTGATTTTGTTACAGCTTAAAGGTATTATAGACCTGAGTATTTGGTATGAATTTCAATTTAATACCTCTACGCGTTTATGAGGAAATGGGTAGTAAGTTTAAAATTATTAAAAAAAAATATATTATGTGATGTAACTAAAAATTTATGGTTTTCGTAATTTTTCCTTTATCTATGCTATAAGACGTTGCTTCGTACCAAATTTCAAGATTCTGAGTTCACGGGAAGCACCCTGTAGGTTTTGATTCCCTTGCAAGTGTCGAAAATTTGCGGCATAAACGGCTGTATCTTTTGATTGCGTTGGCTTAGAAGTTTGATTTTTTCACAGCTTCAAGGGACAGTAGACCTGAGTAATTGATATAAATTTCAGCTTCATACCTCCACGCGTTCCTGAGAAAAAGGGTCTTGACAGACGGACGGACGGACAGACGGACAACAAAGTGATCCTATAAGGGTTCCGTTTTTTCCTTTTGAGGTACGGAACCCTAAAAAATAAAAAATCATTGATACCCGTCTACCAATGTATTCCAATATTTCTAAACGATACAAAAAAAATCTAAGGGCAGTGTCACTAACACGATCAACACAAACGTATCGCGGTAAGGGGCGTCCTTGACGCTATTATGAAACTAGACCGAAGCAGTATTAGCGACAGTTTTGTATGACGAGCGATCTATGTCGAATAAGTTTGGACTTTTTGGTACAAGTCGGATCAATGACTTTTATTTTATTGTTATCTGGCGGCAACTATAGCTAGTGGTGTCGTGCAAACGGGATATGCAAAAGCTTTCTCTAACCTGAAAGTTGCAAAAAGGCGCTCCGTTTGGTGTTTCTTGTTGCAATCATCATCATTGTATGCCTAGGCCTTACCCCAAGTTTGTCGACATCGGCTTCCAGTCTAACAGATGATTTTGAATACCGGTATTTTACGTGGAGCGACTACATATCTGACCTCCACAGCCCAATTACTGGGTGGCAACCCAGTGGTAACAGCCGCGAATCACGAGTTGTAGGTCGTAGGTTGGAAGGCAGGGAAGCGGTTTACTTTGTGCAAATTATTTCCCTCTCACCGAGCGGAGGCCTGGATCCCAGTAATGGGAATTTTATAGCCTGATTATGTATGATACCCTTTGGTAAGACTAGTTGTCAGATTTTCGGGATTCTGACTACCCGTTTATTGTAGTAATCGTAGCTGTCAATTTGGTACCTAATCTACAAAACTAAGAGTTATTATTCTCTATCTCCAGATTAGCCAATATGGATGGGCTGAGGAGGGCTAACAGTCACAAATTATATAGTTGTGTTAATCCAATTCAAAATGATAATATTCTCAACTTGGCAATTTCAAGTTTTGATTATAAACGGCTGATGGCAAGATATTACAGCTGCTGAGAAATTTGAACTGTCGAAACAAATGTAATTTTCATACTTAATTTAAATATATTAGATCGCATTTATAGTGGAATGTTTTCTCATATTTATACAAGGGGTTATTCATTATAATAATTTTAAATGGATCGAGTTTTCTAAATAACTTGCGGACCTTTTTTAGGTAGACACTTTATTCTTAATCTCAAAACATAAGTGACGTTTTACATTATGTTGGTACCTCACCATTTGTCTAGCTTTTTCACAACTGTGTTGGGATCGGCTTCCAGTCTTACCGGATGCAGCTCAATACTAGTATTCTACGTGGAGCGTCTGCTTATCTGACCTCCACAACACAGTTACTGGGTAACACGATACCCCATAGTATGAAGACTGGTTGTCAGACTTTTAGGCTTCTGACTGCCCGCAACGACTGTCAAAGATCTATAAATGACAGTTGGGACCTACGGATTAGCGTGATTGTCGAGGCACGGAGGCGGAGGGGTCTCTCTCTCTGCGTGTACTTATTTTGTATTTAATCATTATTTGATCACCATCATTTGTCAAAAATTGCACGCTTGGTTTTCACACAGATCGTGATACTTGCGTTATCTAGGTCTATCTATATCTGTGGGTTTACTTGTGAAATGGTGACAGACAAACATACCGACTTTCGCATTTATAATATTAGTATTAGTATGGATTTTATACAAAGATAAGAAAAAGTTTCGTCGTATTTCACTAGGTTTATGAACCTAGTGAAATACGACGAAGTTTATGACCTTTCTGGAAACCTTGCTACCCTCATTAATAAAATTGCAATATTATAAGAAAGGTAGGATTTTAGGACGTACATTTTTTTTCATGCTCTTTTTGTTGATTGTTTTTCTTTTTTAATTTTGTCCCGAATTTTAACAAAGTATCGGAACAGGGAACAATAGTCGTTAAAACGGGGGTAGGTTCTGACTTCATTATCTTAATTAAGAAAGCGAAATGTCAAGAGAGAGAGTCAATGATCAAGAGTTCTTGGAGTGGTTAGGGAAAAATATTTTCAAAGTTACAAAGGTCTTGACCACGGTAACTTTTAAAACTATTTTCTGAATTTAAGATTTTCGTTGACTTTTTTCAAAGACGTAAGTAGTTCTAACTTTTTGATTAAATTCTGCTTAAAGGTCAGTGTGCAGTAGTGTTTTAAACCTCATTAGTTTTTAAACTCATTACCGTTTCTCGTAAATAACGAGGTAACGTTTGCTGTCGCTTGATGAATGATGTTATTAAATGCTGACTTAAAAACTAGAGTGAAACGAATGTGCCGAAAATCGTATAAAATAAATAAATCCAATTTTCAAGAATGATATGTTTGGATGATGATTATGATAATCCGTCTAAACGTTTGAGTGATTCATAGTTTTTTAACACTTATATTTTGTGTTTGTATTGTTGTTTCCAGTGCACAGTTTTGACTTGAAATGAAATCAATGAAAATTGAATGACTTGACTTCCTATTTTGAATTGTTCTAACATCAGGGAAGAGTCAAAGGGCGATCTAATGAATGAAATATTTTTCTTTTTACAGTTTCCTTATTTTATGTGAAAGTATAAGCGTAAAAGGTAATTTTCCAGTACTATCACGTTTCTGTAGAAATGCATCCTAAGGCAAGTTGTAAGAGTGCAATCGGAGCGTGAATGAGTTGCTTCTGTCTAGGTGCACCTTTTGTTCAGCTGTCTGCGAGTGAGGATGCTATTTAAAACAAACGTGTACGGAAAATTAGTCGCCTGTTACTGCCTCTAAGGTTTTTATACCTTACTTTACACGTAGAAACTTTGACTTAGACATATTCCCGAACCTATTGTGTACTTGTAGTTTGACAGTTGTTCGAAGGTGACAGAACTAACGCTAGCGCTAGCCAAAATAGCGTTTATAGATTTCGGCCGTAGTTTATAAAAACATTTGGGGTAAAGTTTATCTTTTTGACCGCCACACGTCAAAAAATCAAAAACGTGCCCTCGGCGTCAAAGTCTGTCATGTAGTCGAACCGTGGCGTGCTGGACACATTTTGGTTTGTCATCTATACTGCGGCGGTCAAAAGGGTAATCATACGGTCAAAGTGTCTTATTATTTTCCAGTGCAGCAAAAAAACGTATTGCACCATCAGTTGCATGTTTATTTTCCACGTTGTTGAAGTCGATACAAGAATTCGATAAGTCATTATTGTGCAATTTATATTTATTATAGTGGTAGTTGTGTTAATTCTATCGTAGTTACATTATCCAATATTTATTATTTATACTACGTACTGTGTCCTTGAAAGATAGTTACTTAACGCCACGTGTAGGTTTTGTTACTAACGACACTTATAGTTATAACATTTATAAACTGAAGTCGCTTTTCGTGTCTGTATGCCTCGCGTTTTTCCTCTAAATTCCGCAACGGATTCTGTTGCGGTATTCACCATTATGTAGAGAATTTATTCCGGAAGGTTAATGTGTATAATACATTCATATTAAACTTAAATATAATAAAGAAATCTCGATGTTCACTCAAGTCGTAAAAGCCGTGCGAAGCAGAGGCGGGTCGCTAGTAAAAACATTAAGTACAAAAGCACGTCTCTGTATACGCTTTTGTAGAAGGCGTGACGTATGTGTTCTTTCAATCCTTTCAATTAAAAACGAAAATCGAACAAAAAGTGCAATTTTCCGGCTTAACGCACGCGCCGTGAAAATGCACCGCGATCGCAACCGGAGCGTGAATAGACAGGGTCGTGCGCGCGACGTGACGACGTCTAGGTGGCCTTTTTATGGGAAGCTTTAGCAAATGGAGCGTGACATTTTTATAAATGTTTGCTTAGATTATATGGTATTTTTACTGTAAACAAAAGGGTATTTTTGTCTTAGTAATGTATTAGTATTAGGTGCAAACGTAGCGTGACAGTAGTATTGAGCATGAAGGACGTGACGGCGTTGTAAATGCCCTTTTTATCGAGCGTAGAAGTAAATGGAGCATTAAAAAACATGTTTGTTTGTTCGTAAATTAATGGTTCTTGGCATTAAGTATAAATAAAATATTCCATTTAAACCTGTAGCAAACAAAGCATGAACAAGTGACACGAGATACGAGTAAGTCGGCGGTCACATCTTCGTGTTTTTAACCAACTTCAAAAAAGGAGGAGGTTCTCAATTCGGATGTTTCTATTTTTTGTTTTATGTAAATGTTTGGGCATAACTCCCTCATATATAGACGGATTTGCAAATTTTTTTTTTTGTTATAGGAGTTTGCAGATGTGTTCAATAGCTTCCTGTCAGTGATATTCACATACCAAGTAGTGTTATATGAATTTGTGTGGGGTAGGCACGTACAATTAAAAAGTGAAAAATAAAAACTATTTTTTACTTTGTAGTGTTTTTTTGGAAGTCGGTCGTTTTTTTTTTTGTAAAAAAGATTTTATTTTGCCTTAATACTTTTAAACAATAATTTTCTATCTTCATATTACTTATTTCTGCAAATTCTTTTCTCACCATCCAAAACCTCGGCAATAAAATATAAATGGAAATGC
Source organism: Luperina testacea (assembly GCA_927399505.1). NCBI lineage: Eukaryota > Metazoa > Arthropoda > Insecta > Lepidoptera > Noctuidae > Luperina > Luperina testacea. Next base: position 5,559,984 of record OV656763.1, on the reverse strand, counting down.
AGTCGCCGGGCGGAGCGTACTGAAACTGTTGCAGGTGACATGAAAACATCTTCAAGGTTTTTTATTGAAGAGATTTTATTTTCTATCCATTGAAAAACATGTTGTTCATAAAAAAAAAATGATTAATGTGAATGACCGATTTATATCTACGTCTAATGGTATTTACGAATTGTGCCATTCAATCATCTGTTTAATGCAAGTCTCTCTTAATCTAAAATAATATTTTTCTTGCATATTTATATCACCAGCCAGTTTTATTTCGGGAGGCAATTTATCAACAAAATCGTGTTCTATTTTCAAATCTACTTCACAGTTGCGCTCAACATTTTATCAATGCCAATGTCGTTGTTACAAGTTCATGATACTTTTTTGTAGTTGGCAAGCTTGAGAATTTTAACGACATTGTATATTTGTTGGATTGAAGATCCCTGGAAATAGAAACCTTGGCTGGAGGATAGAAGCACATAGAAGCCAATAAAGAAAGCATTTAGAATAGTGAAATGGAAAGTCCATTCAAATATGGACCTTCGTTTTACGGCAACTTTAACGACCTTCAAGGAAAGTCTCTTTTAAGAGTCAGTTTCTTTTGTTGTGGCCAAACCTTCCCTATAGATACGTATGATAATGATTTGTAAAATGTCTTTATTATTAATACTTTTACAATATTATACGTCGAATGTTAAATGACTTTATAAATATACCTACGAGAACTTAGTTCGGAGCCATGCGACGACTGTTTATAATGGCCTGCAATTCAGCAAGCGGTGTGGGAATTTGGTGTTGGTCATCAGCACCTTCAGTTTCAAGAGTTGCCTTTGTTTACTATTTGCTATTGGTAGTAATCCTATGGTGATATTTTTCCAAAATCTTTTATAAATTTTTTAAATAATAATTTTTTTATAAAAATAGAGATTAATAAGGTTGAATATGTATTATACACGGTTTTGAAGTAAACCGTTAATAAGATACTGGTAAAGGGGATCCGCCAAAATGACCCCAGCTCCGGCGCAAAAGATATGTATCTCAGTTTTTAGATTAAAAATAGTAAAAAAAATAATCAGGTTTCGCTATTGCTAAATTCGATGGCTAACATAGTTTTTTTGGCCGTGGAAGCTAGCCGTAATTACCAATTTTTAATGTTTTTTATTATTTTATTTTTTTTGCTCTTCAGTTAGAAACTATAAACAAGTGAAAAATAAAACAAGTAGTATCGTTATAAAATACTTTATTGTTATTTTCACTAAAAAATTATCAATAAGTTGTTATTTATAATGTCAATTAAAAGATACACATTCTTTTGACTAATATTGCGAAAAATGTTCAGTTGATGGACTGTTATTCTAAATCCACTAAAACAAAATCTAAACCTAGAGCTGGGTGGTCTAAATCACGTTCGTTATGTCTAACGCGCATGCGCGGTGCCTCCCGCGCTCTTACCGCCGCCCCGATGACGCCCAGTCCCTTCCCGCCTCAGACCTCATACCGCTAAACAGACCTATAAATCGTCTACTGCGCATATCAAACCACGTGGTTTGTCAAGTCTCTTCTTTCGTGACACGCATTGTACACTCACAGAGTACTTTTATATTGTGTACACTACACCACAAACGTTAGCGAAGGACTGCGCGTGCGCGTGGGCATAAACCGCCTAAGCGCTGGCGTCTTTGTGTTTCTCCCTCTACCATTATGTGTGAGCGAGACAATAAGATGTACAATTGTGCCCTCACGTCACAGGTGCGTGTCGGTCACACACAAAACGTTTGATCCTTTCTTCTTTTTTTTCTTCTTTCCTGATTGGAACAGAAAGCACCAGAGAAGATGGATAAATGAGCTGACGAGATAGAGAGAGAGAAAGAAAATACATAGTGATAATTAATAATAATAATTTTGTTTTAGTGGATAACAGTCCATCAACTGAAAATTTTTCGCAATATTAGTCAAAAGAATGTGTATCTTTTAATTGACATTATAAATAACGACTTATTGATATTTTTTTAGAGAAAATAAAAATAAAGTATTTCATAACGATACTACTTGATTTATTTTTCACTTTTTTATAGTTTCGAACTGAAGAGCAAAAAAAATAAAATAATAAAAAAACATTAAAAATTGGTCATTACGGCTAGCTTCCACGGCCAAAAAAACTATGTTAGCCATCGAATTTAGCAATAGCGAAACCTGATTATTTTTTTACTATTTTTAATCTAAAAACTGAGATACATATCTTTTGCGCCGGAGCTGGGGTAATTTTGTATGGGATTTGGCGGATCTCCTTTGAGAAAGTGAATGAGCATTTTAACGATTTGCGAGTGGATTCTTTGTTTACGCAAGATACTTTTGATTTATTTACTCATTTTGTTTGCAATCATGGGTCTTTGAGTTCCGACTTTGCAATCGGCCTATGAGAATAAGAAATTCCGTTGGAGCAATGGTGTGAATATCTGTCAGGTATATCCTAGATGTAAGAAACGTCCTGAAACGGCATTGTTCAATTCTAAAAAGAGAATTGGTGAAATTTGTGTGGCTATGGGTACACCCGACGTTGTTAATAATGCACATGCTGCAAGAATGTATTTAGGATTTGATGCCTTAGACTTAGGATTGCCCAAAAAATCTGACGCTAATGCGTATTATCAGTTTAGTGTTAATATCGTATTAAATATAAGTAGGTGTTAATTTTAGGTGTTTGTTACCTAGCGCAGGGCTTCACTTGGTTTGTATACATTTTTTATGTAAAAAACGGTTTTTTTTTTACATTATATATAGTTCATTGAACTTTAGTAACCGTAGACGATTTTAAGCTTTAACTTTTATTGTTTTGTCCAATTGCATAGGGGCTACCGTAGTTGCATCGAGACGGTCACGAATTTTAAGTCAGTTTCAATTTTTGTCTAGCAAATTTTTACAAGTCAGATTTATTTAGCGGGCTCCATTATCAACGTTGTTTCTCCAAAAGTTTTTCTGTTAGGAACTTGTGTAGGCGAGAGGCCTTCACCTTCCATTTACGAAGAGAGCAAAACATTAGGGTGACATTATATAACCATAGCTGGGCACCGTTAATCAAATATAGTTAACTTCGTTAATCGTTAATCCGCTACAAAAAAAGTTAGCTTCGTTAAACGTTAAAGCGTTACATTTCAGAAGAATTAACGTAACGTTAACGTTAATCGTTAATCCGTTAATAGGTATGTGTAAAATTGCATTTTTATGCGTTAGTGAACTTATAAAACTTGTTGGTTTAGGTTCTGGAAGTTAACAGGTTAGAAAAAAATATTTTTTCTGAAAAATAACTCCGACTTCAAAGTGATTACTAAAAAGTAATAAAATATTTGGTTTAAACACGTATTATTGAAGTCTGCCGATCGTATGTATATATTTCTACATTGTGTTTTTGACTCAACATCGAATCACTTTGAAGTCGGTGTTATTTTTTAGAAAAAATATTTTATTTTACTTTTTTTTTTAATTGATGATTAACGATTAACGGACTTCTGCATATTAACGGAAGTTAACGTGTCCGTTAACATTTTTAAAAGTTAACTTAAAAGTTAATCCGTTAATCAAAATGTTAACTTCGTTAATTAACGATTAACGGATTAACGAGTTAATGCCCAGCTTTGTATATAACCACTATCTATCCAAGATCGAACGGCGACGTGCACGAAAATTTATACGAACCATTTGGGAATCCTGTTAAAAGAGTTCCGTGACTTTTGATTTGGATTGATTGGCAGACGCACTGCCTACACCAACTGAAAATAGAAACATAACAAGAAATATTTATTTTCCTTAGGGCTGATTTATCAATCGACAGCCAATTCTTAAATAATTGAAGTTTGACAGATTCTGTATGGAAGAACTGTCAAAAATTATTCCTCGGATAAAATTATCTAGCGTTGGAAAATTCAGCCCATAGAGGGTTACAAACGTTTTTCTTGAAAATAAACGCCATGGAGTGTTTCGAAGTTTGGGTTTGTAGTGTATCTACATAAATTTAAAATAGATATGTAAGCACTATGTTATGTACAGACACCAGCACATCAACCTACCCGAAACTGTCAATTATCCCAATCAACTTTGAACCTTACACTTTAGCCATAAAGTTGAAAATCTATCAAAGATATTTGATAGATTGTAGTAGCTTGATGTGCTGGCGTCTGTACATCAGTGCATGCAGTGGGATAGCTGTCACTTATCTTAACTGTCAGTCACTACGAATTGAAAGAAAAACGGAAACAGTTGAAAGTGAAGCGATGCCTGCCCTAGAAGCATGGTGTGGATCATCAGAGCCAGTATAGTGATAAAATCAGCTTCAATACAGGATCAACAGGATTCTACAGGATGGAAAAAAAACGGTTACTCGTGTTTTGAAAATCCACGCGATCATATCGCGGGCAAAAGTTGGTAACGGAGCGTATTTTTACCGCGGCGATTTTTTCGCGCAATGGATTTTCTACGCTCTGCTTTGCGCCAAGAGTTGAAAATTCAACAGTGTGTTTTTAACGTAAGGATGTTGACGCTCTGTTGGAGTTGATAAACCAGTGCACGATAAAATCCCGCCGCGATATTTTTACGTCAGTGCGAACGAAGTTAACTTTAAATGAAAATGTTGGTAGGGGTAGAGATAAATCTGAAGATACCTACATATCTCGGGATTCGATTGAAAGCTCGGCTCCATTCAAAGGGGTAATCAGCGATGTTCTCTCATTACCTCCATTGTTATTCTTTGTTTCATAATTTTGAAAAGGTTTCATCCATTGTGAAGCATCATTGGATATGTGGTTGAATATTTTTTTTTGTATTGTGTTGTTGTATATTGTGTGTTTTGTAATATTGAAGAGGCATTGTACACGCAATGTTGTCTAGTAGGTACGCTGACATAACCTAGGTTTATTGAACACTAGGTAGGTACTTAGTTAATTATTTTTGAAGGATACGTTGGTCGATGTGAAGGTCTGACGTATCAAATTAAGAGTCCAATTTGTAACACTACATGAGTAATCTATAAATAACATAGTAATACCTAATGGGAGAACTAGGTCGATTTTCAAGGTGCGGCTGGTCGCTTACCAAATCGCCTCAGAAGCCGACTGACCACCCCATTTACACAGGTCGAAAAAAAAATTGGTGACTAATTCATTTTGCATCAAAATTTCGAGCTTCATGCGGCGTGTGATCGCTACGACTGAGCATTTTCGAGGTCGTTTTTAGTCACCCGCCGCATGCGACCTGTCGCCGTATGAAATACGACATTAGTCGGAACCTACTGTACTTTGGAACTTGAGATTTTAGTCACCTGCGGCCTAGCCGAATTGCCATTTAGACAGTCGATTTTCGCCGTGCCGCGAAAATCGTGCGGCTGTCATCACCTGTATAAAGCCTGCGTAAGGTATTCTTTAAGGTAAGGTATTAAGGTATTCTTAAAACGCATTGTAACAATAACGATGTAACAACTGTGTGAAAGATGATATGGATAGAAAGGGGGTGACTACCGAGATGACGGCTGATAGAGAAGTATGGAAGGTGGTGGTGGTGGTGGTGGTGGTGGTGGTGGTGGTGGTGGTGGTGGTGGTGGTGGTGGTGGTGGTGGTGGTGGAGGTGGTGGTGTGGAAGGTATTCTTTCTTTGTAAAAAACATGTTGCGCCGACCTCGAGTTAGGTCAGGAGAACGATGATGGTGATGCTTTGTAATAAAAAACAAGTTTTACAGGATTTATGGCCCTTCGATAAAAAAAAAATCCTCAAAACCACGCAATAGCGACCGCCATTTATCTAACTTTCAACAAATGAGTTGCTCGACACTTTTGGGAGCTATTAAATTATAGACGTATGGGGAACAGGGTGTAAAGTTCACTCATACGCTATAGGAAAGGGAGGATCCTCCGACCAGACGGGTGTTGTGTCTGGCGGGTAAACTCTGCTTGCGAGATGCAGGATTTTGTGTGACGTCAGTATGACGCGTTGTTCTCATGTGGCGTTGTAGATACCGCTACATATACAAAGTAAAGTAGGTAAGTAAGTTTGCGTGCGTTCAAACCCACGACCTAAACCTGTTACCATGAAATCACGCACAACGGACCGAATGGGAGTCTAAGTGCGGAAAAGGGAGTCCTATCATCATTATACCATGGAATCACCACATCATTCTGAACCACCCGTTGAAACTAATAAAATCAGCAGTTACATAGTGCAATACCTACGCGGTCAAAATGTATGGAATACCTATTTTTTTTTTTATAACCGGCGAAGAATTTCTACGCTGGGGCGTCCAGAATCGTGTACTGAATCTAATGGTATCTGATTGCGCATCGACGTCCCTGCCACCCTTTAAAGACAGATAGTGATCTTCGTCAAAAACATTGATGATTACAGCATATTTTATTCGGCAGCGTTATGGCTCCTTCAACCAGGCGCGACACGACACGCGACACAAAGGCACCGCAAGTTGCGCAACGAGCGGTGCCTTTGTGTCGCGCGCGATTATATCGCGTGTCGCGCCTGTTTGTAGGAGCCTTTCCATGACACCCTGTCACATTTACACACACATACACACCACACACACCACACACACACACTGCAGTCACACACAGACTCTAAAAAGAACGCAGTGGTAACTTAATTAAAAAAATGTAAACTCATTTATTTTTTTGTTTTTTATCTTGTATATTTGTAAACTGCGTAACGAATCTCATTTTTGTCTATCGCGCTTCTATATCATATTCTCTGTAAATTGAGAGGTCTGGCTCTTGTGATACAGGACCTTCTTGTACAAGAGCCAGGGCTACACTGACGTTTGTCTTCAAGTAAAAAAAAACAAAAAAAAGTAACTGTAAAAAGACACCGATGACTGTTACATTGAAGATAATAAGTAATCACTTCATTCACTACAAAGCTTTCCACTTAAAATCTCATGCTGAAGTCGTAACGGCTGGTTATTGTTTGTTTATGACTTCAGAACCATTTAATAATGAACTAAAACTATTTTATGTACAGACGCCACCACATCAAGCTGCTATAATCTGTCAAATATCTTTAATAGATTTTCAACTTTATTGCTACAGCATAAGGTTCAAGGTTGATTGGGAAAATTTGACAGTTTCGGGTAGGTTGATGTCCTGGCGTCTGTAAAAAGAGAAGTTGTTTATTTTATAGAGGTAGGAGGAACATGATGTAAAGTTCACTCATACTCTATAGAAAAGGGAGGATCCTCCGACCAGACGGGTGTTGTGTCTGGCGGGCAACTGCCCGTTGATTCATGTCGGGCCGTTGTATCTATGCTAGTTGCGCGGTAAACTCTGCTTGCGCGATGCAGGATTTGCGTGACGTCAGTATGACGCGTTGTTTGTATGTGGCGTTGTAGATACCGCTACAATTTGAAATTCTATTGGAAGAACAGATGTCAAAGGGTTTATCAAGTGGAATATTAAATTATATTAATGATAATCCGAGTTGAGATTGAACTTTTCCAGTCTAACCGGATACAACTGAATACTGGTATTTTACATGGAGCGACTACCTATCTGACCTCCAAAATCCAGTCCCCAGTTACTGGGTAATACGATACCTCTTGGTAAGACTGGTTGTCAGACTTTTCGGGCTTCTGACTACCCCGTAACGATTGTAAAAGATCCACGGAAGACAGCCGGGACGGAGCCACGGAGGGGTCTCGGTAATATAATCTAAGTGTAAATTCTAATAATTACTCATTAAATTAATTATGATTTAGTTAATTATGTTAGTAGCTTACTTAAACAATTATCTTTTACTTACTTAATGAATACTCTATTAATTAGTCTTAAATTGTCGGTTAATAAAGTGCAAAGTAGGGGCGGGTGGCTCGTAAAGAATAATCATGTAACTGAAACTTTCAGACAATGAATAGTAAAACAGACTCTATTAAACTTTAAAAGTACCTTGGCTACGTATATTCATAAAACCCTTTAAATGGATGATAATGGAGTTGGATCACGACTGGGATTAAATGAGGGCCATTTTGTTAAATTGTTAAAGCGTTTGGCCAGACTGGGGCGCGGGCATGGGGCGGGCGCGGGTGCGAGAACGCGTGCGGTCTGGTCGTCCTCGTCCGCACTGCTGGAGCGCGGCTGCGTTCTGCGTGTTGTCGTGTCCAGTGTTTATCAAAATATAATATGGATGAAGAAGATTTTATTTTACTAGAAAAAAAGCTAGTTTGAGTGCCGCTGGCGCTCGCGCCGCGCACCCATTGCGGCTACTTGTATGAACTAGCTATGGCGTGAGTTGCCCGCGCGTTCTCAAAGAAAGTTCATAATATGTTTGGGTTCGCCGTGACGCGCCCGCCCCGCGCCCACGCTGCCAGTCTGGCCAAACACAAGGCTTTGATAGCCTAATGGTCCGATAAAGTAGGTATTAGAGGATTTTTGAAGTAGGACTTTAGCATTATCAGATTGTATTGCCCACTGCTGGGACACAGGCCTCCTCTTTGTGGGAGGGAGTAGGCCGCAATCCATCTCCACGCGGGCCCTGTGCGTGCGGGTTAGTGGATGTCATATGTTTTCGAATTTTTGGTTCTAGATCATGCTAGTTTCCTCACGATGTTTTCCTTCACGTTTTGAGAGCAGTGGTGATGAAATAATTTGAACTCTTAAGTCGCGGCACCCTTCACTGGGCCACCACTGCTCTTCAAATAGGACCTCTATGCTCATATCGTATGACCGAACGCCGAGTTGTTACCTACTTGAAGTTTGAGTTGAGAAATCTGTTTTATTTTGTATCATCGTGTGTATGTCGCAGCCGACTGGTTAAATTAGCCGTTTAGTTAACCACCTGGCCTTTGGAAGTAGTGCTCGCCTCGCTTCGCTCACTCGGCTCGCACGCTGTTGATGCACGGTTCTAACCTTTTTTTTTCAACGTGAAGAAATGCTCATGCATCCTGCACTACCACGGGGAGATAGTGCAGTTATGTGGACTCTAACTAAAACTCAAACACGGTGTCCTCCTCTACCGCTTACGGCGGGAACACGGGCACGCGTTAGCACACATCCGTGAACCCGCCGCGGCTGTCCGTCAGCGGACTCTTCTCTGGGGAGTACATCACCGACACACCAGAATACATAGCACGCCGTGACCACCCCAGTGACCAAACCTGCACATGGGCGCCAGACGACCCCGTGTCTGGGCACCCTTGGTCCCCCTGCGACGGGTCAGGTCATTGGGCCCGTTCTAACCTAATCCATTTGGTCGGGGTGCCCTGGCTTAGTTACTGCGATCAATTCGGCTCGCGCGTGATTGTTACAGTTCCAACCTAAACTATAATTGAATATCATTCAGGCCGTTAGTGTTTGTTGAACGGCCGCCGTTTAGTTAAAAGGCTACGCGGTTAACTAAAAGGCTAATTAAACTAGTTGGCTGCGACATATACATATACAGTATGTTAACTAACAGAGGGCGTTCCCGTTAACCCGCAATAGTATAGCATCCATACATGCTAAAAAAAATATTACCATTCGAAAATAAAATGTTTTTATTTTTTTTATATTAAAATATTCACTAAAAAACGTAAATTGATACTCTATTTATTTAGTTAATTCTAATTTATTTAATTAAATAAATTCCGACATTGCTGTCCTTCAAGTACGCGTGTACAGAGTGTTTCTTTAACGTATCAATTTACGATTTTTAGTGAATATTTTAATATAAAAAAAAAATAAAAACATTTTATTTTCGAATGGTAATATTTTTTTTATTTATTTATTTTATTAGGTTCACCAACAATTAATTACACTAATACAACCACATAATACATTTTTAAAAGTAAAAATAACAGTGCATCAATTACTTATAGGTAAACACAACATGCTTAAAACAATGAATCATAGAAATAAGCTAACTTACTTAGTAATAAGCGCTAATATTCATAAATTGGTAACTTCGGTAAAAATTACATTTAAAAATTCAAATTGGAAATTCTGATTAAAAATTATAAAATTGGTAGAGGTTGACATTGTATCATGAATAAAATTGATAAGAAATTAAGTAAAAATAAAAAATATAAAAACATTCATAAATTAAAAATGAATTAACATCGGTCATGCATAGATATGAAATAAACATAAATGAAACTAGGATTAAAATTAACGACAAAAAATTAAAATTGATTGATAGAAATTGATAACATTGGTAAAAATAAAAATAAAATATAAAATTGATAAATTTTTAACAGTGGTAAAATTTACACATTCATAATAATTGACTAGGATTAAGGGTTGCTCGGTAAACGATACAGGATGGCTTTCTGTTTAGCAAGAGAGTCAAAGTGGAGATCAATAACATCACTGTAGCCATTCACTGCCTTACACATTCTTGCAAAGGGCGAATTGGCGCCCAAAACTGTTCTTCTAAAAGGTGGACAAAGGGGCGTGATGGCACTACGCGGAATTCTAGAGGGTGCACGAAAACTGAAAAGAGCAAGCAGGCTGGGGCTGTCTATTTTATGTTTAATGATTTTATAGGCAAAAATTACATCACTTAAGTGTCTACGCCTCTCCAAAGAAATCATGTTAAAATGCTTAAGTCTTTTATTATAAGAACGTATTTTTTTGGCGACACCATTGGAAAATGCGAGGTGCCAAGCAAACCGTTTCTGGACACGCTCAAGTCGCAATGAGTGCGTTGCGTAGTGAGGGCGCCAAACTACACTATTATATTCCAGGATGCTACGAATGAGACTGTTATAAAGTAGTATTTTTGTTCTATTGTGACGAAAGGTCTTGCAATTTCTTAGGACGAACCCTAACATTTTCGATGCTCTTTTTATAATATTATCGAGATGTGGCGTGAAAGTTAATTTCTTGTCAAACAATACGCCAAGATCCCTTATTGTTTCCACTTCCTTAATTTGTTCACCGGATATATGATAATTACTGCCAATTGGGATGTTCCTTCTTGTAAATTTAACATGGTAACATTTTTTGGGATTCAGTTCCATTCTGTTACTGATACACCATAGAACAAGACGATTGAGGTCACTTTGCAGCAGTAATGAGTCTTCCTCAGCCTTAATAATTCGCAAAAACTTTAAATCGTCAGCATACATAAAAACGTCGGAGTGTAGAAAGCACCCTGGAATATCATTTATAAAATAAACAAACAAAACAGGTCCCAAGTGTGAACCCTGGGGAACACCGGAAGAAATGCATTGTAGGGTTGATTGATAACCATTAACAACAACAAAGAACAATCTATCCGTTAAATACGAACTTAACCACTCCAACAAAGACCCAGAGATGCCATAGGCGCGCAACTTAGTAATTAAGATTTTGTGGGATACCTTGTCAAACGCTTTGCTGAAGTCCGTATAAATAACGTCAGCTTGATAGCCTGCATCGATAGCCTTTGCAAGAAGTTCTGTAAAAGGTACCAAATTTGTACCAGTAGAACGGGTCCTAACAAATCCGTGTTGATGTTCGCTTAAATACATCTTTAAATGATCCTGAATATATGGGCATATCAGAGACTCAAAAATTTTGGCGAACGAAGATAAAATTGAAATAGGCCTATAATTGGTTACAACGTCATTGTCATCTGATTTGTGAACCGGAACAACTTTTGCGATTTTCCACCTTGATGGAAATATACCGGTCGTCAATGATTTGTTATAAATCAACATAAGTGGGTAAACCAGCTCAGACAAACATCCCAAGTAACATTTCATTCGGGCCTAGGTTGTAGAAAATGCCTTTAGGTTTTCTAAGGGTCGTAAAAAGGTTAATGCTTTGCTATCTAGTCATATTAAGTACTTGAGAATGATTAATAAGTCCTAAAACTAATTGTTTATTATTACAACCTTGGAGCTGCTGACAAGAGTTTTAATTAACGTTATTTTGACTTGTGTTTCAAGAGCATATAGTCCTAGGAACTTATAGTTGTCGTAGACTCTTGATTAAGTTCTGGAAAGGCTAGCATTATGCTAAAGTGAGATCTAAAGGTTTAATTTTTAACTTTGATATAACCATAAAGTTATGGAATGTTGAAATTGCTTATAAGTAATTTCTAAAACCTACTTAAAACTTATAGGCAGTGTAATAGTTATCTAAGTAAACAAATTAGGACTGCGTGGTGAAAACCTAAACCAATAAGCTATTTTTATGAGCTGAAGGCATGCTTAAAGTCCTACAAGAATATTTTAAAGCTTTAGAGGCATCCTCAAATAATGTTAGTTGTGTCCGCGACTTCAAAGCATTCCGTTGTATTGCAAGATGAACCGACACAGGGTGTTATCAAAAAAATGGAGTCAAATTTCTTACGAATAATTAATACATCGGTAAGTTTTTATGATAAATAATAGGTATTAACGTTAGCAGTTTCATTTTGGTATTTAATTATAATTGTATGTTTTGATCTCACTTATCATTAAATTTATTAATGAAACGTGTGCATGAAGGCAACCTGTTGTGTTATGTAGTTAAAATAAGTGCAGTTATGTTTGTGATAAGGTTTTCAACTTGATAAATCTCTATTATAGTTGAATTAAAAAAAGAAACATTTATCTAAAGATTTCCAGTTATATTTTGTTGTCTTTTTTTAAGTTCTGTTATGGAATTGCCAATATTTTTTAGTTATAAAAAAGTGTTTATCTTGAGTATCCTTTCCAGTACGATTTTTTGTATCCTTAAGTATGTAGGTAGTAAGATTTGTAAGCTAATAGATCTCAATTTTTGTAAACCAATACAAAATTTGAATCTAGTTGTAGCTAGTAATGTTTTTTCGTTGTTTTTTTAAGTTTATAGGATTGCATAACAACTAAATAAATGAACCTAACTATAGAAATTATTTATTGTTTTATTTAACCAGAGAAACCATACATTATCCTTATATTTTATTAATATTATCTAAGTGGCACAATTTGCCCCATACATGGAACAACTCGCCCCAAAGTGGGGTTGAATGTTCCCTTCCGAAATTTTGCAAAAATATGCCTGTACTTTAAAAAATATAGAAAAACTAGCAGAAATGACTGTACTATTACAGAGACCGATTAAGACTTTTTAATAAAATCTAATATCAATATTGAAATCTTGTCATTTTCATCATAAATTTTCATGTTATTTGAAAATCGGAACTTTCAGCCCCGGCCTCCCCTAATAAATAAATTAGGTAAGTAAGTACCTACCTAAAACATAATTGAAAAAAAATAGAAACTTACTTTTTTTTATTTATTTATTTATTTATTGGATCGCCAACAGAGGCTACACAGTTACTTACATGTTAACATGAATAGGGACAAATACAAGTGTGCGCTTCCAATTACAGGCGACCACATCATTCACTTAACATCTAGGTGGGTACATCTAGGTGGGTACGAAAATTAAAAACATAAAACAAAATTAAAAGCTATAGCAAAACAGTAAGTACGGGTACAAATAAAAAAAAAAAAACTTTAAGAGCAGCCTGTAGCTGTTTGTTCAGCACTCTTGTCAAACCGTCGAACGCACGTCCTCCTACAACCAAAACTTAAAAGCAACTAATTATGCGCAGAGGTTGTTTTCGCGACTCGCAAGTCTTGAACTACTACTGGCGATAACCTTAAAGCTGCGAAAACAGCCTTGTAGTTTTAAGTAGCTCCGCGAGATGATCTGTAGCTCTTATTTTGGCAAACATTAAGAGCTTTTAGCTGTTACAGTTCTGAAAAGGTTAATTTTAATGCTTTCTAGTAATTTCCTAACGCCAGCCATATTTTTTTACTGAAATGAAAAAAAATCTAAACAAAAAGCAATATTTTAAGTCATCATGGCAAAATTAAGTAACGTGTGCTATGTGATTTAAAATATATGATTTTTATATGAATAGAAGTTTTATTTCTAATGCAACTTACTACCAACCACCTAATTTTATAATTTTTATTTCATTAAAATATCTTCTAAATTTTTTACTTACGAAAGGCCAGTCTCGTATACAGCACTATTATCCTAAAGTTTCACGATAAAGTGCCAGTCGCACTATTTTTTTGATTTTTCCTGACATCAGCAAGCAACTTATTATTTTTTATGAATATAATAACACTTACATCTAGCCATTTTGAAACTTGGTATAATAACAGGGAATGGCGCCATTATAAATAAGTATATTATATCCACGATTGGTGTTTCTGTGTAAAATAAATCTTACACAGAAACATTTTAAAACCTGAGAGTCCTGGAAAGGCATTAATTCATGTCCATCAAAAAGGTTTTAAGTTGTCATTGAGTTACATCCATGACTAATTTAGAACTTAAAAGCTGCCTTGTTAGGTCATATTAACGTTAAATTAAGGTTGTGAAGGTTATATTTGGGTTCTGTGTAAGTAGTTTGAAAGGTTTTGAATTTGAGCTATACGTTTTGCTGTAGCTCTCAGAAAGGTTCTAAAACTTGGGCCCTTTTTGCACTCAGGAGGTTAATATAAGCTTAATAAGGTTATTAAGTCTATTAAGACTTACGAACAGATTTTCATACAAAAGTTCTAGAACCTTTTCAAAACCTTTCTAAAACCTAAAATGTTACTTGGGATGCCACAATAAATACTGGAGGTATTCCATCCGGCCCAGCCCCTTTTTTTGGATCAAGGCTCTTTAATTTCTGGAGGAGGGATTCGCAAGAAATAACTGGGGTAGTTAGACACAAACTATTATTTTCCAGAAATTGTAAGAATTCACACCTGTATTCAACACCCCCATTATCAGGGCTATAAACGGACGAAAAATAGTCTGCAAATAAGTCGCACACTTTTGTTCCGTCAGACGTAGTGGTAGTTCCGTCGGTCATGGTCAAGGGGTAAGCACGGTTTAGCATGTATGGATGCTATACTATTGCGGGTTAACGGGAACGCCCTCTGTTAGTTTAACATACTGTATATCTACCAATCACATCTTTGAAGATTAGGTACCAAATAAAACAGATTTTTAAACTGATTATTCAAGTGACTGCGGTCGATGATCCCACAAAAAAAGCTCATCTTTATTTATTTTTTGTTTTATCATGTTTAGATCAGATATATTTTCCCATGACGTCTGTGGAGTTTTGCTAGCTAATTTAATTTGAGCCTGTGTACTAGAATTTTTTTTTTTCTGTCCAACTTTTCAGCAACAATTATCATAAGATTTTTCACACCGGATAAACAAAAGGTGAAGAAACAATGTCTTGTGTGAATTTATAGTGTGCAATAAATCCGGCTAGAACTCGCTAGGATTAAGTGGCCACCATTTCCCCCTAAGAATCTTATCTCGTGGACGCCATTTCCTTCAGACATATGCTGTTAATTGAATTTAAAATTGGAATTGTCAGGTTAATTTTCCGCTGATTTGGAAGGTCAATGAACCTTGGAATTGATAAATTATATATTCATCTCATGTTTTATGACTAAAATTATTGTGTATTGTTTTATAATTTTTTGTGAGAAAACCATGATAAAATAAAATTAAAACTACCTCGCATGTCCTAAGCACCAAAAATACGAAGACATTTGTGACATCTTACTGTGCCCGCGTGGTGGATTATAGACCGCTCCCTCTCGGAGAGAGGAGGACTGGGTCCCAACAATGGGAATATTATACTGATAATGCATATTAAATTTGCCAAAACAATATTGAACTTTTAAAGTGATTTAGTAGGTAGGTATATATACACATGCAATCGATAAATAATAATAATAACTTTATTTCCAATGTTACAATTTGCCTGTGGCAATAAGTTCATTCTATGACAATATTTTTTACAAAAAAAAAAATATATATACTTTACTAAATAATTTGCGTTATTGTCATCATGTACCCATAGTTTGTATTGAGTTTATGTTGATCTCTCATAAGCTTCTGAAGGTAGCCTCTTACAGTGCCTCAATTATACTTAAGTGTTTACATAACTTAGGATAAGTGGATTTTGTTAATTGTTATTTTAGTAAATAAAGATATTTGAAAATTAAATTAAAAATTAGAAGGAATAAAAGTATATGCTGACTTCTCACATTATACGTTTTTCTCTATTTTAATATTTCTCTTTCAAGACATTATTGGGATAAAAGTCTTCAAAAAAGCAAAATATAATAAAGGCGATAAAAGTTGCTGGCTATGCAAAGTGAGTATCTTTTTAACGGGCACGGTGTCGAAACTGCTAACTCGCAATTCTGTGTAGGAGTCGATAGATTGTTTTTAGAAGAAGAATAAAAATGGCGAGGAATAATCTTGTGTCTTTTTAACCTTTTGACCGCCACACTCATGTATAGATGACAAACCAAAATGTGCCCAGCACGCCACGGTTCGACTACATGACAGACTTTGACGCCGGCGAGGGCACGTTTTTGATTTTTTGACGTGTGGCGGTAAAAGGTCTATCTCTAAGAAATCACAAGTTTATAATAATGTACAATGTACATACATAAGTTCTAATACTAAATAAACTAACAAACTATTTAAATAAAAATATAAAATATCCTAACCTAACTAAAACTATTAACAAACTAAAATATGGCGTCGAAACGGCTGGTTATTGTTTGTTTATGACTTCAGAACCATTTAATAATGAACTAAAACTATTTTATGTACAGACGCCAGCACATCAAACTACTACAATCTGTCAAATTACTTTAATAGATTTTCAACTTTATCGCTAAAGCATAAGATACAAAGTTTATTGGGAAAATTTGACAGCTTCGGGTAGCTTGATGTGCTGACGTCTGTACTCAAGAGCATGGCGACATTGCCACGTTGTATGGCAATACTTATCCTCTGGCCAAGGTAAAAGCCAGGCCTTAAGTTACGGGAAATGTCAATTAGCCGTTTGGAGATTAGATAATTATTATGTAATAGATTTCTAAATGCTTTTGAGTGTGAACTTGACAACCTGAAATATTGTACAATAAAATACCTATAGTTTGTTCCAAAAGTTTGTGATGAAAGTGTAAACAAATGGATTAGAAAACGTACCCGTGGATGCTAATTTCTGGTGCCTTACAAATCGGAGTGCTTTGATTTGATTTTGTTGATAGGTAAGTATACAGCCTGGAGCCTCGTTGATGTATTTGCACTCTGCTGTCATGCGGAGCAGAGACCTCTCCTTATTTCGACAGATAACAGTAATACTAATAGAGATATCTACACTTAATTTACACATATATATCTTCACCTACCTACTCAATTCATTCCCATGTTAGTATTTATTGAAGCAACAAGTAGCTTGCACACAAACTATGAAATGTTTTCAGAATTCATGGAATAATTTGCACTGCCATTTTGTTAGCTTCACGTTCCCTGTGTTTAAACTTGGAACGGCCATTTATTTTTTTAAATAGGTACCAAGATTTATGGCCCAAGTTTTTGTGAAAGGCGTGGGTTGTGAACCTTTTGTCTTACTTAGTTCATCATCATCTGCCTAGTCTTTTTCAAAATACGTTGGGGTCGGCTTCCAGTCTAACCGGGTTTTGTCGTACTTAGTTATAGGAAAGTATTTTACTTCTATAATTCAATCGTTTGTGGAGTAATTGGTTCTGCATCTATGTAAGTAGAGAAGGTGAAAGATTTTGATGAAAGATTTTGCAGGTATGTAGGTAAATATTATACAGGGTGGCGTAACCTGTTACCAGGGATTCACATGATTGTGAAATGCGTTGAAATTTTTCGTCGGTTATAAAATAACAATAAAGGCTCCTGCAAACAGGCGCGACGCGCGACGTGAAAGGCACCGCTCGTTGCGCGACTTGCGATGCCTTTGTGTCGCACGCGATTTTATCGCGTGTCACGCCTGTTTGAAGGAGCTTTAATGCAGCTGTTTCCTAAAAAAGTGCAATACCGACGTGGTCAAAATGTATGTTTAATCTCTGAGTGAGGTGAGATAGGATTACTGGCTTATACGACCATAATCCGTCGTTATCTAAGTATACAGGGTGGGACGGACATCGATGTACAGTACCCGGCGATAAATATTGCTCATCGACCTTTATCTTTTTTTGTATTTTATACAAAGAATAAAAATAATTATCAAAAGAAGCAAATCATAATTGTTTTAACAGCTCCTAATAGATACCGGACTGTTTGTATTTCGTGCGACAGAGATAACGCTTGTCTCTTTCCAAAGGTCGATGTGCAATATTCATTATCGCCGGGTACTGTACAACCTGTACCATGGATTCATCATTCAGTAAATGATTCTGAACCTCTGCATTGAAATTTATCGTCCGCTATTCGAAATAGCTAGATTTTTTTATAATATTATTATAAATATTTTGATTTCGACTGTTCGAAATATGATATATTGAGAATCTAATATTTTGAGAATCTAGTATTTTGAGAATCTGGTATTCTGAGATGAAAGGAAAAAAATAGCTGTTTAGCATATTTTGACCGCGTAGGCATCCCCAGAGTGCGCCACAGCACCCTGTCCTCCGCGGTCAACATCCAGTCTACCTCAGCCACCTTCTACTTCTTCTTTGTCTGGGAAGAGGCCTATGTCCAATGGCCTATGGCCTATTCCACTTTTGTGTGAAAAGGCAGATCTTTTTGTGATAACCGTTGAAAAGTTTCAGGGCAGGGGGTAGTCCAGAATCATGTACTGAATTCATGGTAAAGGTTGCGCGTCCCTGGTCATATTATTTACCCTCAGATTCGCACTCTTACGTTCAGTCGTACCTATTCGTAGTAGGTAGGAGCAGCAGTAGCGCCCTAATCGCGTAACACAATCAATAACAATCTGAATCATTTTGTAGGATTTTGGTAATCCATTGCTTCATATGTTCGAAAAATGTGTCTGCTCAACAACGTAAATAACGCAATGAATGTTGTTGATCTGTCAAAATGAAACCCATTGCTACTGATAGTGCGTTACGCAATTACCCCGCTGTAGTGGCCCAGTGGTAGGCACTTTCATTTGTGTATTTTATTTCATAACCACTGCTCTCTAAACGGTGAAGGAAAACATCGCGAGGAAATCGGCATGTCCTAGTACCAAAAATTCAAAGACATGTGACATTTACCAACCTGCGGTGCTATTGTGTAAAAATCTCAGCGTGAAAACTTAGGTGAAGTGAGCATGGAGTGAGCTGTCAATAGTGTCAATTTGGGAATTGACACTAATGACAAAAACAAACTCACTTCACCTAAGTTTTCACGGTGAGATTTTTACAGAATCGACCGGCTGCACTGCACCCGCGTGGTGAATTATGGCACACTCCCTCTCACAGAGGCAGATTATGGTTAGGTACGCTCGCGGTACGATGTGCATTCAAAAATAGTTTTTATTTTTCATGAGAATCATGCGCAAAGCTTTTGTTACATTCAAATCATACAAGTCAGTCGATTAGTTAGTCAGAAAGTTAAAGTTTTATCTAATATTTTTTACCATTTTTTCATACCAATCCGCACTGGGCCGGCGTGGTGGATTACGGCCCATTTCCTCTCACAGTGGTAGAGGAGGCCTATGTGGCCAGCAGTGGGAATATTATAGGTTGATTGCAATGAGTCTGGTCAACTGGACCCACTCGAACTGGACCCGCGGGTCCAGTTGACCACATCATTTATTTTCTGTATTTTTATTGGTTAACTGGACCCACATTCAAACTTAGAAGAACATCTATTGTTTAAAGCTAGACGTATCCACGTCTAGCTTTAAACAATAGATGTTCTTCTAAGTTTGAATCCACAGTCATGACAAAAAGACACATATACAAGGGCACCAGTATATACAAAATAATCTTGGTGTTTTCTGGGACATTTATCATTAATTTCATGACTTCTTTTGTCTTAAATAAACCTAACTTTACCTACGGAGACCCCTCCGTGCCTCGGAAAGCACATTAAGCCGTTGGTCCCGATTGTCATTCGTGGATCTTCGACAGTCGTTACGGGTAGTCAGAAGCCCGAAAGTCTGATAACCAGTCTTACCAAGGGGTATCGTATTACCCAGTACCTGGTTGTGGAGGTCAGATAGGCAGTCGCTCCATGTAAAATACTGGTATACGGCTGCATCCGGTTAGACTGGAAGCCGACCCCAACATAGGCTAGACAGATGATGATGATGAAACCTAATTTTTTAGTCTAGACAGTAAGCATACATTTGAGGTGTAGCATTTTGTTCGTGGTAGATTATCAAAGTAATATTATAATTATTATTATAAAGGCGAAAGTTTGTGAGGTGTGTGTGTGTGTACATGTTTGTTACTTCTTCGCGCTCAAACGGCTGGAGTAAGTTTGATTAAATTTGGTATAGAGGTAGCTGGCACCCTGGATTAACATAGGCTACTTTTTATCTCGATATTCCCACGGGATCGAAACTTATGCGGGTGAAACCGCGTGGCACAGCTATTATCATTTATTTATGAAAATTTAACAATAATTACATTCGTGTCTTATTAATGTTTATTTTACGAAGCATTAACTTTTATTAACACTTTAGCATGAAGGTTAAATGTAATGAAAACACGTTTTCCATTAAAGTTGTAAATGGTTTTTTGTTTAAAGTTACATAGATATCATTAACATAGGAGGGTAGACAAAGGTTGGTGTGACAAGATGGAGCGTCGTTGTAGATGACCTGTGATAATTTATAATAATTTTTACCCCGCCCGCGCCCGCGGGTAAAATTTTATTTTTTCATAATCACACTAATATTATAAAAGCGAAAGTTTGTGAGTGAGTGTGTGTATGAGTGTGTGTGTATGTGTGTGGGGGTGTGTTTATATGTTTGTTACTTCTTCACGCTCAAATGGCTGGACCAATTTTGATAAAATTTTGTAAGGAGGTAGCTGCCACCCTGGATTAACATATTGGCTACTTTTTATCCCGATATTCCTACGGGATCGACATTTACATGGGTGAAACCGCGGGTCTCAGCTAGTTATAAATATTTAAATAAGTTTGGTCAATCTCATTAAATAAGATCGACCAAACTTATTTAAATAATTTTACTTAATTAATAACATTAAAATGCTTAAACTTATACAATTATTACACAACTAACTATTAACACTAGTTACTAAATTAAACGACTAATTAACTATACAAATAAATACAAAAACAAAATGGCGCTTAAGCACTTGTTTGTTGAATTCTTAACTAGTTAAGGCCAGCTAATGAGACACAATTGATTGCCTATTGTAATGTGCCACCAGAGTGGTACGCGCCGCCGGGCCGGAGCGATTAAACACTTCTTCTCCTTTTTCTTCTTCTCTTCTTCTTTTATTTTGCTGTGTTTAGTTTAGTTTGTGATCTTCCTGTATGAGTCACAATAAATACTTTTTTTTTCTTTCTTTTCTTTCTTTGTTGATTGATTAGGTGATTCATTTAAATTTGCTTTTTTCAAAAGACCTCTAGACTTTTCTCTTTGAGGCTATGTAAATTTTCTTCTTTCTTTCTTCAGAATAGACAAAGTTAACTGCAGTTGCGGCCATTTAGAAGATCTTTAATAAATAAATATAAAAAGTGATTCTTTCGTATGATAATAAAGATAACCCGATAAAATAGCTATATTTATTTTTGAAAGAAATGGCCTTGACCTCGAGGTCAATGACCTTGATATCGAGGTCAAGGTCGATGCCCTTGAGGTCCTACTACTCCCACATTCCACCGGGTCACGAAGGCTTGAATAGGCGATGGTTTTTGGTGAATTTTTAGTATTTTTTTTATAGTATCCACTGATCAATACCACAGAATAACTAATATGCCAATGCCTCTAACTAAATGAATCATCCGCTATTTACCATGATACGGAACGCACACTAATACACACCCTCCCTCACCTCACACAAAATTTAAGTTATATCCGTTGGTATGTCTAATAGTAGTTTTCCAAAAGAACTAAAACTGCAGTTAGAGTGTGTAGTAATTCTTGGGAACTTCCACTATAATA
This sequence comes from Luperina testacea, assembly GCA_927399505.1. NCBI lineage: Eukaryota > Metazoa > Arthropoda > Insecta > Lepidoptera > Noctuidae > Luperina > Luperina testacea. The sequence goes on along the minus strand of OV656763.1, from coordinate 5,538,142 downwards.
AATTAAACTGTCCATTTACCTCCTGATGTCATCAGGACAAAAAGTTTAATTGATAGAAGTTGTCAACGTTGAAAGTTTCACAGACTCACGGTCAATTAATCAAATCAGTTTATTTGCCGCGACCACTAATATGATCAAAGTTTCCAGTGAATTTGGCTGTGAATGTCAATGAAAACTTATGACATTGTGACGTCATTTGTTTTTAGAGGATGTTGATTAAAGTTTCAGAAGTGGTATTCGAACGAAGTTAGCGATTGAAAGTGCGTATTTTATTTCATCATTTCGAATAAAGAAGCTTCTGTATACAAATTATTCACTATTAGTAAATAATTTATGTTTATCGTATAGAAGATAGATAGAATACACCATATAGACCAGAGAGTGAGAGAGAGAGGGAGAGGAGTGATTGTGTAGGTACAGACGCCAGCACATCAAGCTACCCGAAACGGTCAAATTTTACCAATCAACTTTGAACTTTATGCTTCAGCGATAAAGTTAAAAATCTATTAAAGAAATTTGACAGAATGTACCTAACATAAATGTGTCTTTATCTGTTGGGAATTGCAAATCATATTTAGGATTTAAATAAATAAAGGGTACCTATACATCAGTGGCGAAGCTTCTATACAACTCGATTCCTATCGGCTTCCCTTTGAAAAATGGCACAGTCAGTATTTTATAGACAAATAATATAGGTAATCATTCTAAAGATATCTACTCCGGCTTACCTCTTACAAAAATTGACTCTTCGCTACTGCTATACAGGCTGGCAAGGACATCGACGCGCAAACTGAAACCATGAATAACCAACCAACCACCAATCAACCACCACCATCAACCAAACCACCAACCACCACCACCACCACCAACCAAACCACCAACCACCACCACCAACCACCATCAACCACCAAACCACCACCATTACCAACCATTATTACCACCACCAACAACCATTATTATTCTAGACTAGCGTAGAAAAGTTTAGTCGGTAAAAAATAAACACCTTTTCATTGAAAAGTGCAATAAGTACATACCTACCTACGCAGTCAAAATGTATGGAACGGCATTTTTAAAAATTAATCTATTGAAAAATTATCTTCGTTCAAAGATCTTCGTACGACACGAATCTCCAAAGCTAATTTTGAAACAATAGCAAAGATGCTCAACTTAATTAATCCTTAGTTACGGGCTTCCCTAATGGCTGGTGGAGCATACTTCGCTGCTACAGGGCTTTCTATTGTGACGTCACGCGTCGCTATTGTTCCTGATGTTTGATGCCTTAGTGTTGTAACTAGCAAATTAGATCGATATTTTTATGAGACGAGTCCTTACTCGGTGTCGGACATTGATCTAATGTATGAGATAGATCCAATGTGTCGGTACAAAAACTCTTGAACTGGATGCGTTCTGAATGAAATCAAGGAATATCGGTCGATACTGCACCATAAAGCGATATTTACGCCCGACCTCTGTCGTGTCGGATTGCTGTCCCATCGGACTATAAGTGTAAGGGAAGAGAGAATGCAACTGAGTCTGTGCACACGCTTGTGTAGATACCACTATAAAAAAAAAATATAAAAAAAAAACACTGGCACTCCGGTAGTGCCGACAGAAGTGAAAACTTGAACAATTACGAGTGTATTTTGTGAATCGTCTTATAAACAAAACACGCGTGTTAAGGTGTGTTCCTTATTTTATAGGGTTTTTTGCAAATCAGGTATGATGACCAAAGTGACTGGTTTATTCTTCTCGTGAAAGGAATTTATTCAGATTTGCTCGTCGTCAGTTATATATCCGTGGTTCAGCGCCATCTCGTCGTTGTTGGATGAACTACGTAGTTAGTACGCGAGGCCTACGTAGTTAGTACGCGAGGCCCTCGTAGTTCTTCCCGATGTGCATAGATGATGGCGCTGTCCTCAACAACGCGCTCGTCGTTGTTGGATGAACTACGTAGTTAGTACGCGAGGCCCTCGTAGTTCTTCCCGATGTGCATAGATGGCGCTGTCTTACGTTTTACGTCTTACGAATTTTCGATCAGGGTCACGTGACCTGACGCGAATTTAGAAGTTTTTACCCATTCCAAAAAAAGTACACAGCGCCGCTAAAGAAGTTTTCACTTCAAAAATCTACGCATTTTTAGGTTTAGAATCATGTGCTGTATTCATTAATTACAGTTTACGCGTCGATGCTACCCTGTATATCTAATCTAATTCGGCAATAATATGTCAATGTCAAATTGGATGACAGGTGACAGTTCATACGTGATTGACATGCAAAGATTTAGTCTCCATACGTGAAGTTATATTAAGTAAATTAGGCATATACACCTATAGTTTGCTACATAGTCATACATAATATGTATTTGTCTGGCATTTTCGCTGATCTGTGACTATTTGGCGCAGCGGCGAGGCAAACTTACCTACTAATTTCTTGCAACGCACTTTCCCTTTTTTGAAGTGAAAACTTTTTAGCCACGTTGGGCATTTTTTGATATGGGAAAAACCATTGAACTCGCGACACTGTTATCGTAACCGACACCGCGCGTGTTTTGTTTATGAGACGATAAAAAAAATACACACGTAATTGTTCAAGTTTTCATTTCTGTCGTCTGTCGCACTCCCGGAGTGCCACTTTTTTATTATTTGTCCCGTCACGCCCCGCGCGTACCCTAATCAATTGTGTCTCATTAGCGGAACTTGAGAGTCATACTTAGTGTTGAAAATGTAGTGTTGAGTGCCTTTTAGACTGTGCTAAATAAATATATTTTCTTGCTTATCTTTCTTTCTTTTCATGAGTACCAACGACATCGGATTTAATTTCTTTTAGCGCATTGACTTGTAAAATACCACGAATTTTATCTATAGCTAATTATTTCTATGTCACCGAAAGATGATCAAATGATTGCTAATCTCCATGATACTATGTATTTACTATAGGTACTTGTTTAGATTTTAGATTATGAAAACTTACGATACTTCTAAGTCTACTGGTTTAACAATCCTAAGCCATTTTATATTCGGTTCACACAAGTCATTTACAGACGCCAGAACATCAAGCTATTATACTACAATCTACAAGATTTTCAAGTTTCTCACTATAGTATTTTTGGTATAAGTATAATTTTCCCAATCAATTTGATTGGGAAAATTTTACAGTTTCGGGTAGCTTGATGTGCTGGCGTCTGTACCTTACCTACCAAACTTCCTCTTAAACTCCAAAAAACAACAGCAACTAAGAACCACTAAAAACTGATTCAATCCATTACATGAACATTAAAAAAGCAATTAATTACACAAACTCGTAAAATAGTTCTCCCAACCAAAACGGTTTATAATGACATTAAAAACGAAATTATTCGTCCTTTTAACAAACCACAAAATTGACAAACTTTTAATAGCTATAAGAACTCTGTGGACCAGCGTACCAGCCATGTGTCTGTAAAATTCTCAGCACAGCGAAACGTCAAATTGAGGTATACAGCCTGTCGATTCTGTAAAAATCTCACCGTGAAAACTTAGGTGATGTGAGTTTGTTTTAGCTAGGAATTGACACTATTGACAGCTCACTCCACGCTCACTTCACCTAAGTTTTCACGGTGAGATGGTTACAGAATCGCACTGCAGGTGTCAAGGAGAAATGGTTGTTGATAGTTAATATAATTATGAATTCCTTTGTTTTAAACCACGGTTTGTGACCTACATTTAAAATATGTGATATGCTCGTTTAACTATAACTTACTAACAAACGAGGTTTTAGTTTCTGCATTGATATTTGTTGTAGTATAATCAGTCAATAGTGTTCCCACTGCTGGGACACAGGCCTCCTTTCAGTGAGAGGAAGTGGGTGGTAATCCTTCACGCGGGCCCAGTGCGTGTTGATAGATGTCACATGTCTTCGAATTTTTGGTTTTAGAACAAGCTTTCACACGATGTTTTCCTTCACCGCTTTTAGAGCAGTGATGATAAAATAATTTACGCAAAGTAAATCACCTGTTTGGGTTCGAATCTACGCCCTGCAACACGTAAGGGTCAGCGCAGACAGAGAGGAATAATCCCCGCGCGGTCTCGGGCATTTTCTTTACGGATCGCGTATGTTCGAGCTGATTCCCGCATATCTTCGAGGACGCGCGAGCATTTTTTGTCCGGTTCAAGCATTTATGCACATTATTATAATAATTTTAAAGTTTATTTTCAAGTGCGTTAACAAAATCCTCTCCGCTGCGCTCCGTTCTGTCTGCGCTGAGCCTAAGTCGCGGCCGGTAACTCAGCCTAGTATGAAATTCGTGAATTTGGTTGGGGGATATTATTTTCGAAAAGTTCGTTTGACGCTGAATACATTAAGAACAGGTACAATAATTTGTGGTGAGGTTTATTTCATTAACATTCGTTGAACTTAATTTCGTTGTAAATGAGAGAATATTCGGTTTGTGGCGTACAATTTCTCGGAAACTAGTTCGAATTAAATTAACACATTTCAGTGTTTCAAGCGTGGTCGTATGAGCTTTCAATTAATAGGAAAGCGGCCGAATTGGATTAGGTTCTGGATTTAACAAATAATTGTATTAGTCAGGCCTTTGGCCTGGCCTCGCTTCGTACATGGTATAATTTACCGGATGATTAAATAGAATGCTGTTCTATGTAAAGCCCAATGAGTGGTGGGCCAAAATAACCACTACGTGAAGCCCTGACACAGCGGGATTGTCCGAAAGGGTTACCGCTGGCCCGGAACATAAAAGGCTAAAGAAGGAACACGGGTGGGTTTTAGTCAGTAAGAGTCTGACACTCCCTTCCGCTCCACCTAGAGCGGGAGGGGTCATTTGATGATTTCCCATCCTGAAAAAAAAGGCCCTGACACAGCCAGAAGGCGGTGTGGCAGACCCCGTAGAAGATGGTGAGATGAGCTGGAGAAAACCGAGTAGTGGTCCACTTAAGCCCTGGATCGAAAGAGCTGGCAGTCATGAGGAGAGGCCTTTGCCCAGGAGTGGGATGATGCAGGCTACACATCAAGCTACTATAATCTGTCAAATTTCTTTAATAGATTTTCAACTTTATCGCTAAAACATAAGGTTCAAAGTTGATTGGGAAAATTTGACAGTTTCGGGCAGCTTGATGTGCTGGCGTCTGTACACCATTCAAATTACAGATATACTCGTAAATGTAGAAAAGTTACAAAGGGTGACACAATGGGCGGTCTTATCGCTAAAAGCGATGTTTTAAAGACGCGACCATAAACCTACGCCCACACCCTTTATCTCTTCATTGTATTTTTTTTGTAAAATATACTCTTTTATATGTTCGTACTTTTTATCTCCCCATGTTAACCTCTTCCATCACAAACCTTTGGATGGTTTTAAAAGGAGAAGAAGAACTCTTCGCGTTGTCATTTATCATATCATCAGTCCGGGCGTCAGTAGTAACGACCCCGACTTACGAGTTGTAAGTAGTAGGTGTGAACTCAGACAGGCGTTTACTTTGTGTAAATTATTTCATCACCACTGCCCTCGAAACGGTGAAGGAAAACATCGTGAGGAAACCATGACCTAGAACCAAAACAACCCCTTCAGGAACGAAGTTCCCCACGATGCTCGTATGCACACACACTCGCAAATAATAGAAAGAGACAGAGAGAGAGAGAAAGTGTGAATTGAATACGCGTTTTTAATACACAGCCATCTATAGGCCGACCGCTTAACTGAGACGTTGCCTGAGGTAGCAGTGCGGTGCGGGAGGGGTGTGGTGACGTGATGCGAGAGCTCAGTGATTCGTCGACTTGTGACAGCTATCACCCCTCCCGCACCGCGCAGCTACCTCAGACAACGTCTCAATTAAGCGGTCGGCCTATAATATGTTTTTAGAAACTCTCATGTCAAGTTGTCGCTATCTTGGATTTTTATTTTGAATTCCAAATTTAGGATAAGGACGAGGATATTGATGAAGCAACAATTTAATAAATACCTAACGACTTCGTACCTATAAGGTAATATTACAAATGTAGGTACACATAGATACACAATAATTTTTAAAAGTCGAACTCGTAAAATGGCCGTAAAAGTAGCTGTTCAATATGTTGTTTAACGATCTCATAATATTTGGGTAACGACTCTTAGGATGTGACGAGGATTTCATGTTTAATGTCGATTTGTATGTTTATAGAGAGCATTAAAAAATCTAAAGGTCTTAAGGCTACGCCGACCGCCTAGTGGCGCCCTCATCATTTGTTTGATAGTCATAATAGTAAGCACAATTTTCCGTTTTAGTGATTATAATAAAACTAAACAATGTTAAACTACCGTTTATAATAATATTAACGTATAATCTTGTGGAGCACAACTTAACGTGCTTATTTTTTGCATTTTCATTCTAAAATAAAAGAAATAACCATACAAACGATGAGGGCGCCCGCGCCACTGCGCGGTCGGCGTTTTGTCGGCGCCCTCTTAAATCAACTATGTACGTTTGTAGAAATGCAGAGGATGTTTCTTGAAAGTCTATCGACAGTCAGTAGTTAGTCTGTCTTTTCTAGTATTTCGCACTGAAATCTGCTGATCCTGGTTATAATTAATTTAACCTCTAACTATACTAATAATAAAGCAAGCTGAATGTTTGTTTGTTTGAATGCGCTAATCTCTGAAACTACGAGTCAGATTTGAAAATGATTCTTTTTGCATTTGATAGGTCTATTTTTGAGAAAGGTTATTTACCATTACGCTGCGAACAGTAGATATGTGCTGAGCAAAACAAAACTCAGAAAGAACTCTAAGCGAAAAGGAGGTAATAGCGCGGGCGAAGTCGCAGGCAGAAGCTAGTTTAATATAAATGTATACCAGTGGGGAACGATATTTTAAATGGTTTGTTAGGATATTTCTATTTAAGTATATTTTTGACGATGTTGTCAAAGGAGTAGGCCCAGCGTAGATTCAGGGGGTGATAGTCAGAGAGATATGGTAATCTTTAGAGGAGATCTTTATAGAAAGACATGCTGTTGATATTTAACCAATTTATTTGTAAGTATAATACAGAAATATGTTTTCAAAAATTTTGTAGAACCAGCAATAAAGGCTTATTTTGTTTTAATTTATTCGGATGTTTCTGCTCCATCCCAAAATTGTTGATGGCTGGGATGGAAGTCTAATCTTGGTTTATGTATTGGATATCACAGACACAGACACAGTCTGTCGTTAGAATTATCTATTAAAAATTAATATGTCTTCCCACGCTTCTATTCTACAGGGTGAGTTTTCAAAGACCAGCCGGGTGTGGTACAGACCGTCAAACTGAACAATTTTGTCGAAGGAACCGACATCGTAATCGCAAATAAAAATTCAGCCGTCCCATACGAGGTCGAGTATGTATTGAAGTTTTCTATGGGACAGTTGATCAATTTTTTGCAATTACGATATTTGTCCCATGGAGAAAATTGTTCAGTTTGATGGTCTGTACCACACCCTTAAATTTGGCTGGTCTTTGAAAATTAACCCTGTATATTTTTATGGATTTCACTTATCTCGTAAACATAGTTGATTTATTTTCCTATTGACAGTTTTAGGTTATAAAATGTGCCTACGTTTTATTATTTAAGTACGCTATTTTACACCTGGGGCACAAAACTACTTATTATTGTTAAAATTTTGGCATCAGTATCATTACATACGAATACGATTGCTATAGGTAGGTTAATAATGTATGTATAATACAAGGCCATGGTATAATCAGCCTATTATGCTCCCCCTGCTCCGACACAGACCACCTCTCTTCAAGAAGGAGTGGGCTAAATCTACCACGCGGGCCCAGTGCGGGTTGGTAGATGTCACATGTCTTCGAAGTTTTGGTTCTAGGACATACCGGTTTCCTCACGATGTTTTCCTTCACTGTTTTGAGAGGAGACTATACAAGTCATATATGTAAATATGAAAATATCTACTGTGAAAGGTGCTACTGCCTATAGCCTACATCTGTGCATTATACTGATAATTCAGGGAAATTAATTGTTATGCACTATTTTTCGTATATTCAAATCATAACTCAACCAAAACAATCGTTGTTGTTGTTTTCTTACTATTTGCTGTACTCTGGACGCCTGTCGCTGAAAACCAGCGCTGGGGCTCTGTCTCGTATAGGGTCTTAGAATTATGCTGAGCGTTGGCCGTTTTGCGTAGATGTGACGCATACTTTCTCCCAAATTGTTATTTTTGCTTTTCTGTTGTTTGTGTTTTTATTCGTCATGTTTGCCGAAAATAAACGTATTTTCTTTCTTTATTTCTTTCGGAAGTCTTTTTTACATCGTTCTCACATATAATATATATAATATATATAATAATAATAATATAATATATATAATATTATATATAATATATATAATAGTTCTCTCGTGCGCTTTGCTTAGACAGAACGCAGACAACGAATGGCAAGTTGTACAAAGAAAAAGGTATAGAAATCGATTTATGGGTAAAAGAGGAACGTGCACTGAAATTGCTGAAAGTTTTAAGGCGGCAAATATCAGTGTCCCTCTGTTTATAAATAACGTGCATAAGGAAGCTTGCGAGAATCATATAGTTGCCTACATAAAGAGCAAAACAAATGTTGAAATCACACTACAGAAGATCGAACCCAAGCAGAGGAAGGAATACAACTCATATAAAATGTTTGTTCCTAGGGATAAACTAAGTTTGTTTTTGGACTGCAGTTTATGGCCTGATGGTATAACTTTCCGCCGTTTCGTGGATTTCAGCAGACGAGATTTAGACAGACGTAAGAAATCTGATACTGGTGCAAAAATAAATCTAAATGGATAGTACAACAAACAATGAAAGTTTAAAATTAGTCAGTTTCAATTGTAAATCTTTTAAAAGATCCTCCGAGTGTGTAAGATGGCTGTGCCAAACCGCTGATATTGTTGCACTGCAGGAAACGTGGCTCTTGCCACACGAGATACCGGAACTCGGTAAAATAAACAACGACTTTGGATTTTGCGGCAAGTCTGCGGTCGACCTTACAAGCGGTATATTGCGCGGGCGGCCGTACGGCGGCGTAGCACTTTTATGGAGAAATAGTAAGTGTAATTATGTGTCTGTGATTCCGTGTGAAAGTAACCGAATAAGTGCAATTAAGGTGTGTGTGTCGGATCGGTTAATACTCGTTTTCTCTATCTATATGCCTACTGACTCATTAGACAATCTCGTGGAATTTGTTCAATGTTTAAGCGAAATTACGGCAATAGTTGACAGTAACAATATTGAAAATGTGTTTGTCATGGGGGACTTTAACGCTCATCCGGGGGCATTGTTTGGCAATGAACTACAACATTTTTGTAATGAGCAAAACTGGACATGTGTGGACCTACAAATGTTGGGCTCGAATTCTAATACCTACACTTTTGTGAGTGAAGCGCACGGTAGCCGCAGGTGGCTCGACCACTGTATTGTTACTGACGCTGCATTAAACACGGTATCTTCGGTAAAGGTATGCTATGACATCTTCTGGTCTGATCACTATCCAGTAGAGATTCAGTGTAACTTAAAATCATTTTGTCGAACCATTGAGCCCCCGCTCACCAAAGCCAATAAAGTTCTATGGGGAGACAGGGATTTAAATCAAATAGCAAAATATACCAAATGTTGTAATGATAAACTAAGGGAATTTGCCTTCCCTCAAGAATTCCACCAGTGTGGTGATAGCATGTGTAGTGATAGTAGCAAGGATCACTTGGCAGCGATAGACGCGCTTTATGGTGACATTGTGAGAACGTTGCAGGAGGCAGCTGTTGATAGCTATGTTGGTCGTGGGGGTAGCAGTAGACAGCACCGCGGTCGTCATATTGTCGGCTGGAACAAGTATGTTCGTGGCGCTCACGGGGAGGCTAGGCAGAAGTTTTTAACCTGGGTGTGGTGTGGTCGACCTAACAGTGGTAACATTTATAATGAAATGTATGAATCAAAAAAAATATTTAAAAGCAAACTTCGCTATTGTCAGAATAACCAGGAATTAATAAAAATGAATATTTTAGCTACCAAACACAAGAACAAAGATTTTAAAGGATTTTGGCAACAAACAAAAAAGTTAAACCCAAAACCTAGCGTCCCGGTGAGTGTCGACGGCATCAGCGAACCAAAACATATTGCTAATATGTTTAAATATCACTTTCAAGTGGAGTCTCCGCTTAAAGGTGAGCAGAGCGGGGATGCGGGGGTCGTCGTGTCAGCGGTGCCTGAGCGGGTCACAGCAAAGCAAGTGGCTCTAATAATAAAGGCCATGACTCGAGGGAAGTCTCCCGGACACGACGGCCTTAGCATCGAACATTTGCAGCATGCGGGGTCACACCTCCCGAGGCTCCTGGGACTTTTGTTTACGCTCTGTATTAGGCATTCCTACCTGCCAAGTGAACTGATGAAGACGGTGGTAGTGCCTATAATTAAAAACAAGACTGGAGATAATTCTGACAAGTGCAACTACCGCCCGATATCATTAGCTACTACCACATCTAAGGTGCTTGATAGCCTGCTTGAGAGACAGCTTAAAGAACACCTAAATTTAAACGATGCACAGTTCGGTTTTAGACCAGGACTTTCGACGGAATGTGCAGTTATGTCTCTCAAGCAGACGGTCAGGTACTACACAGATAGGAGCACGCCTGTGTATGCAGCGTTTCTTGATCTCTCCAAGGCATTTGACCTGGTTAGGTACGATATTCTCTGGCGTAAATTGAAGGAAACGGGTGTGCCGGGTGAGTTAATTAATATTTTTAAATATTGGTATGACCACCAAACTAACCAGGTCAAATGGCTTGGCGAACTTTCTGACGAGTACAGGTTGGAGTGTGGGGTGAGACAGGGGGGGTTAACATCTCCCTCACTCTTCAACCTGTACGTGAACGGGCTGATTGATGAGCTGAGCGACATCGGAGTAGGCTGCTCGATCGATGGTCACTGTATCAACAGTATAAGTTATGCCGATGATATGGTGTTGCTCAGCCCATCAATGGCCGCGCTTAGAAAGCTGATAAGCGTATGTGAGGAGTATGCGAGGGTTCACGGTCTCCTATACAATGTAAAGAAAAGCGAGCTCTTGGTATTTCAAGCCAGGGGTCGTAAACTGGGGGACGTGGCACCTGTGCTGCTTAACGCTGTCGCTCTTCGAAGAGTGAGAGAATTTAAATACCTCGGCCATGTGGTCACAGAGGATTTAAAAGACGATGGGGATATTGAAAGGGAGAGGAGGGCGATGGCGGTCCGCTGTAACATGTTGGCGCGCAGATTTGCTAGGTGTAGTTTAGAGGTAAAGATCACTCTGTTCAAAGCATTCTGCCAAACTCTCTACACCTGCAATCTGTGGGTCAACTACACGCAGCGGGCCATCAACGCTCTCCGAATACAATATAATAATGCGTTCAGGGTGCTGGTGGGGCTCCCACGCTACTGTAGTGCGTCTGCGATGTTTGCGCATGCGCACACAGACGGATTTCACACTGTTCTGCGGCGTCGCATCGCTTCGCTGATGGTCCGCACGCGTGGGAGCGCCAACACCATCCTGAACGTGCTCAGCCACAAGCTGGACAGCCCCCTTCTGGGGCACTGGGTTCAAGCACAAGTGCGTGTGCCAGGAGCCCCAGTGGGCGGCAAATACTTAAATTAATTTTTTCTTTTATTTTATCTTTTATTTTTCTTTTAATTTAATTTGGATTTTAATTTTGATTTTAGTTTTAATTTTGATTCTGATTTTAATTTTGATTTTAATTGTAATAGTAATTTTTTAATTTTTTAATTTTATTAATTTTATTTAATTTAATTCTGAATTTTACTTTTGTTCTTTTATTTATTTTATTTCTTTTGTAATGTGTCTAACATAGTTGTACTAACAATATTATGGGCAAAATAATGCCTGAATTAAAAAGATTTTATTTTTTTTTTTTTTTTTTTTATATAATTATAAATTCAACATTAATGATGTAACTAGTATTTTTGTAAAAATATAATTTTAAAGAGTATCCATGGAGTTTCTTGCCCGTTCTTCTCCATAGGTACCTACGCATTGGAATGGGCAACTAGCTTCATATTTACTGACTGACCGACTTTTTGACAATTCAAAAGAGCCTCTAAATGGTTTAATTGAAATAAATGCTTTGAGTTTGAGTTTGAGTCAATCAAACAAACAACAATCAATCAAAACCCAATCATCCTCAATCATAACTCATTTCTTTGACAGCTGTTGTATGAAAAGGCAATAACGCGAAAAATTGACGTATGGTGGCCGGCCGTCGAGAGAAAACGTTCCTTACTCCTGCCAGTGCTAAAATTATAATAGCTAATAAAGATCAAATTCGGAAAACACGTATTCGCTTGTATGAAACTGACAGGTGTCAAGAACGCATTTTCTCGTCGGCTGCACAGGAAGCAAATTGTCACCGTACGTCAGATTAATTTTCTAGTATGATGCGCAGTGGACAGTTACTGTCCACCGTATCCACCTTCGGGGGAGATGAGGAGATAGGGAGATGTGGGTGCAATCGTGCCAGAAACCTCACAGTTAACATAAAATAAATAAACCTTCATCAGCAATTGAAAACTTAAAGACAAAACCCAACATGTACCTACAGTTATTTGTCTTAAACAATCATTATTTGCCTTTGGCAAAGTTGTAACAACTTGAAGTCCCACAACAAAGCCACGACTCCGCGAGCTAGTCAATACGTGTATTTACTTATTTATACGACTACACGCAGCATGCAGAGGATTTTGTCCATGCAATATAAATTGTATGCTAGGAATGGCGTTTATATGCGCTTTATTGAACGTTGTAGGTGAAATATTGACGGCTTTCGCATATTATATTATACCGCACATTTACTGAAGCTATTTGAAGTCGGGTCGCTTGTGTATAAATATTTTCTGGGGTGATAGATCTAAGCAATGGTTTCAGACATGAAGATATATAGGGAGAGAGAATTATGGTTGTAATTGATACAGATGTATTCTTTAGTTATGATGTTCTTCTGTTTGAAAAGGGTATTCCCATATGTTCTTCTTAGGGCTGATTTTTCCAACGCCAGATAACTTTATCGAAGGAATAATTTTGAATTTTTGACAGTTCTTCCATACAAAAACTGTCAGACGTAAATTTTATTCCACGAATAAAATCCATCTTCTTTATTTCGGTGATTCACACACACATAGAGTCAAAATTATTGAAAACTGCAATGATTATTAGCCATTAATTTAGTTCTAAGGTTCCCAAACTTTACACATTTAAAACTGCCAAAAAGATAAAAGTGTCGTTACACATCCCAATCCAATTTCCCAATCCATTTTGTGTACAACAGGTGTAAAAAGTACTTGCCCAGTTTTTAACAGCTAGTTACCTTGGTAGTTTCTCAAAGAATTCCACTCACCATGAAATATTTGATAACGGCCCTAATGCTCAGCATTCCCAAAAACACTAAAGGTCATGGAACACGTATCAACTCGAGCCATTCAGTATTCTTTGTATGAAACTCCCTACTGCAATGCAAACTAATCAGAATCGTAACGTAATCGCCTCGCCTCATGATAAGCTCACGAACCACGGTGCGGTGCGCGGTCAACTTGCAGTTCCCGTGCTTACGGGTCGTCGTCCCCGCAATTACGTTTCTCCGTACCAGAGCTTACGTCTCTTCGTCCACCGCCTAGCCGTAGCCGAGTCGATGTATCGGAAATGCTGATCCGCTTTGGTTGCGTGCTTACGTTAGGTTGACGCCTGTTTGACGGCGAGGCGAAAGGCGATACCGTGACGATCCCTTTCCGAGTTGATATGTATGCTATGGCCTTTAACAACAAAGAAGTAAAAAGGCACTCAAATGTGTAAATGTGCTTCATAAGTCAGGATAGCTCTTTCAATTATGAAGCTTCATCCTTACTTTAGTTATGGCCACTTTTATTGGTCTTTTTAGAGGTTTCAAGTATCTTTGTTGGTATCATAAAATGGGAAGGAATCGTAAGCCACGCCCGGCCGTCTGGAACGAAAATTAAAACAAAAATTTGCTAAGAAATCGTCAACCGTTCGTACATTGCTGAGGTTGACTGTGTCGATCGATTGATCGGATTACAGTGACGTGCGTTTTATTCTGATACGTCGATAATTTCGTTCCAGAAACTGGGTTTAGTACAACGGGTGCGCTGTACGAAACTGGTTTCTGTAGTTCTTTCCAGAAACCGAGAAATTGGCGGTTGGCATTAGTCTCAAGCGTCCTGGAGTGACTCCCTCTCACCGAGAGGAGGCTTGTGTCCCAGCAGTGGACAATATGGGCTGGTTATAATTATGTTCTGGAGTTACAGTCACGTGGGTACCAGCTAGGGCAGCATGGTTGGGTCCCTCGCTAGGTAGACCGAAGACCTGGGTGGAGATCCGCCTTCAAAAACATCAGTTTCTACAAAGACTTCCAAACAGGAAGTTTCTTAAGTTTTTTTAAGTTTCCGTCAGCTTTTCGGTAGTTTATGTCAATACCATACATTTTTGACTTTTCCATCATCGTCCTCAGGTCCGGGTATTGTGGCGATAATTGGGGGAATGGGAATGAAGTGAAATAGATTAAATCAAGTCAGCCAGAAAGCAGGTCAGACTAATTGAAAGAGTCACAGATCACGAGTGGATGCTGAGAAACAATTTCCTGATACAATTACAGACATTTTTAGGATATTCCTCTCGAAACTTGATTGGTTCTATTAACTCTAATTTATATTTCTGCATTACATGCCGTACCTATACAAGTCGTTAGATTGAAAATTACCTAAATGAAATAAATTGAATTTTTAGCTTTTTTGATTGAACAAACAATTTTGTTTACCAGTATTGGAAGCTAGATTTCTAGCCCCTAGGCTAGCCAGGCTTGTTTACCTAATCATCTTCCAAACCCAGTTATTTTTTTACAAGCAATTTTTCCGACCCTGAAAATTGAGAACAAAAGAAAATGACTACGAACTAGGAGACTAAAAATCCTAAATCGCCAACAAAAAAAAACTTGGATGTAGCGCGTTTGGTCGCAGTTCTAATCTAACGTATTTTTTGGTCCCTATTTTTTTTATTTTTTTCTGGTCCCTATTTTTTCAACCTTACCTGTCCCGTTTGGTCGGGGTGCCTTAGCTTAGTTACTGAGATCAAATGTTAAAAAAGGCCAGTAAGTTAAAAAGCGGTCCAATTATTAAAAAAAAATTGGGCATCATTAGAAGCGCAAAAACTTTTTAAGGTGTTCATAAATTTAAAAAAGTGCCCATCAGTGGAAGATCAATAAGTTCGGTTAAATATATCCTTTGTTCAAAACCCGTGACACAAATCTTGTCTCCCATAGCATTAAACTTCAACCATATATTTTCCTTCGTCTTCGACAACTTTGTGTCGAACGAAATTGGGTGCACTGTCTGTCAAGATCAATTTAGTACAGCAACGGCATAAAGTTTTATAAGAAACGACACGGGCCAACGTGGTTTATTGAACGAAACTTGGAAGGCGCACTGTACTTTAAGAAAAACAATTTATACTTACTTAGAAATAAAGTGGTTGGGACGTAGGTAGGTACTTTATTTCATTAGAGTTATACAATTAGTGGAAGTTTGATAACTCTGTTATTTGTTTTTTTGTGAATGATTTGTTTCTGAAGTAGTTTTTAAGATTTCATTTGTATTGTGGATAAAAATGATACTTGGATATTGATCCGGTAGCAAATCATTGTAATTTTATTCAAGTTGGTTTGAAAAAGACAAATCATAGGTGCTTTACATCAAGAAAAATGCAGTAGTAGATAGTACCTATAAAATTTTAGCGAAACTTGATGTTTTAATAGGACGTTTTTTTTATGGAATGTCTGGTTCTAGGAAAGCTGCATATACCTACCAGAAGTACCTACCTAAAAAAAAATTGATGAAAACATGATAAATATGTGTGAGTTGAATTATGAATTGATTAGTATGATCTAATTAATATTATTATCGTAATACAAAATGCACATAACAACTTTGTACAATATTGCATGTGACAAATAAATGCATTCTATTCTATAGTTACAGTACCTACGAGAAATAAAGATTAAAAACATAAAGCGTGCCTATCGTTGCAAAGGCAACCCAGAGAACCAGGAAGGATACAGTATAAAATATGAATTTGACTTTAGTTTTTTTTTTGGCAATTGAGTCGACGTCGACTATTCTGCCAGTGGACACATTAGTTATCGTCGCGTTCGTCAACCACAATAACAAAAGGTTGCGTTCATATTTCTTCATTAATTAGGTACCTAAGTATAAAAAATATGATAAGAACAATAACATACAAAAGTCAACAAAACATAGTTCCGTTTAAAATATAAATAGCAATATAATACCATTATACACTACAGCATTAAGCGGACAAAATGGGTTAATATGTGGAATGTCCTCACATGCGCCGGGAGCCAGGACAAAGAGTGTCCGTCCGCTTACCGCATTCAACTTGCTTGCTGGCCAGTCTGTTTTATTTGAGACTAGGGTTTATTGGATAAAATGTCCCTGAAACTGAAGTATAAAATACGGGTAAATAAATTCACATAGTTTTGACCTTGCTAGCTACTTTTGGATTAGATTTGTTTATATAGATGCACACACCACACATCATTTTAGTTTCAAAATACTATATTGTATTGTAAATCTAATAAAGTAGTTGGTCTCTAAAAGTAAGTTTTAGGTATAAAATAGGAGAACCAAGGTAAGCGACATAGCCCCCCCCCCGGTGGGTTCCCCCCCCCCCGGTGGGTTCCCGCATTGTCGAGGCGGGGGGGCTCAGTAGCCGTGGCTTTGACCCCCACGGTGAAGCTAAGAGGAACCCGAGGAGGGGCCGCTCGTCAGGGCTTTTGCTGACAAGCCGACGACGACGTAGCGGCCAAAAGTAGGTTGCGGTGCCGCTTGGGCGGACTGCTTCCGCCCGCGGCTTCGCCCGCGAGGTATGCCGATAAAAACTATCCTATGTCCTTTCCCGGGATGCAATCTATTTCTCTGCCAAATTTTATCGAAATCCGTTCAGTGGTTTAGGCGTGAAAAGGTAACATACAGAGAGACAGACAGACAAACAGAGTTACTTTCGAACTTATAATATTAGTATGTATATAAAACAGTTACCGGTATTTATTGTTTCCCCGTTTGCTCAAACAATGAAACGTTAATCATTCCTATATAAATACGGATATTTTACGCAATTCCTGCATAATTCGACGGTAATTTCACGAATCGGATTATATTGTAATGCATTGCAGGCAGTTTATAAATGAATTTGCTGTTTAAATAAGCTGAAATTATACGGTATTTAATCCAATAATATTCGACGAGTCGACATAGCTTGTAGAGTAAGCAAACTGAAGTGGCAGTTGGCTGGCCATGTCTGTCGAAGGACTGATGGCCGGTGGAGCAGATGAGTCCTGGAGTGGAGACCGCGTATCGGCAAGCGTAGTCCCCCGGGTAGATGGACGGACGACCTAAATAAGGTCATGGCTGGGGTAGACTGGATGCGGAAGACGGAGGACAGGGTGTTGTGGAGCAGTACCCCCCCCCCCGGAACATAAAGAGCTAAGGAAGGAACACGGGTGGGTTTTAGTCAGTAAGAGTCTGACACTCCCTTCCGCTCCACCCAGAGCGGGAGGGGTCATTTGATGATTTTCCATCCTGAAAAAAAAAATGCCTATGTCCAGCTGTGGACTGCAATAGGCTGAGTTGACCGACTTAATAATGCAAAACTGTGTTTATATGGAATAGCAGAGAATAATAACCTCTGCTTTAAGAAAAAAATACTAATTAGTACCTAGCACATCAAGCTACTGACACAATGAATGAAACCACGTGAAATGAACGCGAGGTTGGGGTGATTAGCTAGGAATTGTCGTGGTTTCGAAGTATGGAATCATTGAGTGGTCATGGTGAATTAACACCCTGGGAAGCGAAAACAGAACCTCATGCTTATGTTTTAAGGTATGTTTTAGAAAGATAGAAAAATGACTATGAAACGTTTTATAGTAGACTAGCAGCGCGCCGCGGTTTCACTCGCATAAGTGTCGATCCCGTGGGAATATTGGGATAAAAACTATCCTATGTCCTTCCCCGGGATGCAATCTATCTCTCTACCTTTCATCGAAATCCGTTCTGTGGTTTAGGCGTGAAAAGGTAACATACAAACAGATAGACAGACAGACGAGTTACTTTCGTATTTATAATATTATAGTATGGATACTAGCCTATCCGATTACAGTCAAGAGTCGTTTGGCATACAGAGGTTAAATGACAAATCTTTGTTTAAACATTCAACAGAAATTGATTAAACGATCGTGTATGCTTATTCTTAACCTTTAACACGACTGTAGTAGAACAATTTCTATGAAAGCTTCATGGAAATTGTTCTACTACAGTCGCGTCGCGCTGCCGCGTCGCGCTGTCGCGTCGCGCTGTCGCGTCGCGCTGTCGCGTCGCGCCTGTCTGCGAGAGCCTTTATGGCACGACGGCTAAATACGTGCATGTAAAAAATGTGTGTCACAGTCACATTAAAATGGCTTCACATTTGGTGTACTGGTACATGATAACACGAGTTAAATGCGACACGAAATGGACGAGTCGTGTCGCCAAATATTTCACTTAATAAAAGTCACCGCAACACACTCCACTTCGCGTGTTCCACGTTATCACCCTTATTGCGTTACACACTATCAATCTTAATTTGAATCATTTTGAACGATGTTGGTAATTCACTGCTTCATATATTCGACAAATTTGTCTGCTCAACAACGTAAATGACGCAATGAATATTGTTGAACTGTCAAAATGAAAGCCATCGCTACTGATAGTGTGTTACACAATTACAATGCGTGCCACGTAAGAAGAAACTTGACACACCACGTGGTTTGACATGCGCAGTACACGATTTTAGGTATCTTTAGCGGTATGAGGTCTGAGTGCGGGACGGGACGGGACGTCAAAGGGGCGGCGGAAAGAGCGGGGGAGGCGGGGTCAAGTCTCTTCTTACGTGGCACGCATTGTACCCCGCTGTTATGTTTATTACGTATTTTGTGGTTTATTTTGTAAATTCTGAAGATCAACAAAAAACTCAATTGTACCAAAAAATATGAAATGAAAATTGGTTTATTATTATTTTAACCAATAAATCTTAACATCTAGAGATTGGAGCTGAGCTGTGAGTGGAGAGTGGAGTCTCAATACAGTCTGCTTAAATGCAGGCTTTAAGCTTAATGCAGCTTCCATAACTTAAATAGGTATCTGTTACTTGTTTCATGAAATATCGTGAGAAAATCGGCATGTCCTAGAACCAAAAATTCGAAGACATGTGACATCTACCAACCCGCACTGGGACTGCGTGGTGGATTACAGCCCACACCCTCTCGATGAGGGGAGGTCTGTGTCCCAGCAGTGGTATCATTATAGCAGCTTAGAACATTAGAACATTATAGCAGCATTATAACAGCTGCTTTTTTTCGTACAGACGCCAGCACATCAAGCTACTACAATCTGTCAAACTTCTTTAACATATTTTCAGCTTTATCGCTAAAGCATTAGGTTCAAAGTTGATTGGAAAATTTATACAGTTTCGGGTAGCTTGATGTACTGGCGTCTGTACATTATATGTATGGCAATGTAGTTATTGGGTGTTCCCCTCCTTGTGCTGATGGTGACCACCAAGGTGGATTTGGTGAAGTATTTTGGATGTCCATCAACATACGGAATGAGTTGTTTGACTAGCGAATTAAAAAAAAAAACAAAATAAAAATGGATGAGGATGGGAGTTTTCTTCTTTTTACCACTTTTTCTTTTTTATCCTCAAAAGGTAACTGATGGACTTATCATCATCTGCCTAGCCTTTTTCTAACTATGTTGGGGTCGGCTTCCACTCTAACCGAATGCAGCTGAATACCAGTATTTTACATGGAGCGACTGCCTGTCTGACCTCCACAACCCAGTTACTGTGTAATACTACCGTATTACCCAGTAACTGGGTTGGACAGTTACTCCTTGGTAAGACTGGTTGTCAGACTTTCGGGCTTCTGACTACCCATAACGACTGTCAAAGATCCACGATTGACAGCCGGGACCAACGGCTTAACATGCTTTCCGAGACAAGGAAGGGTCACGGTATGTAAAGATGGTCACCCATCTACAGACCGACCGCGGCAGGCGTAGCTTACCCTGATCGATCGATTATTTAGCCACGGGCCCCTCAGTAACTGAGGGACTATATCACTAAAATGATTGGGAATTGTTTAAGGTGGGGGGTAAAGTATACCCCACACCGTTTACGTAACGTTTAGGAACCCGGTAAATGTATAAATAATGTAATATGCCTCAGTCGAGGAAAATGTTCAGGAAAACTAGTCTTGATGAATTCGGGTATTCGATGGCCCATTTACGTTAAATACGTAACATTCCCCATCTGCTTAGGAAGAGGCCTTTGTCAGTCTGTCAATGCTATGGCAATATTTACTACCTGCCAATAAAGTTATTATATAGAGGTATGAGGAATAACGTGTAAAGTTCACCCATCCTTCATAGAAAAGGGAGGATCTCCGACCGGATGGGTGTCGCGTCCGGTAACCAACTGCCCGACGATTGATATGGGGAAGTTGTATACGAGGTCTGTTCAAAAAGTATCGCGAATTATAAATTTCCGCGGGCTACTTATATTCGATTTTCGATTTTTTTTATCGCGTTACATTGGTACTCATGTCCCTCGCTTATGCTGACAGCATACGGTCGGCCATTTTGAATGTTTAGTTAATTTTTGACAGCTGTTTTGCTTGCTCGTCTGCGAGTTTTGCCTATTCCAAAAAATGGATCAAAGAATCTGTATCGAATTTTGTGTGAAAAAGAAAATAAAGTACGCGGACGCATTCCTAAGGTTGACTGTGGCATATGGTGAAGCTACCTTGGACAAAAGCAACGTTTACCGGTGATAAAAAATGTTCTCAAAGGGCCGAGAAGATGTAAACGGCGAAGAGCGCGCCGGACGCCCGAACACGTCAACAACAAACGAAAGCTTCGATTTCAGGGGCGTGGTGTATCATGAGTTCTTGCCACAGGGTAATACGGTCAATAAGGAATATTACCTGCAAGTTATGCGCAATTTGCGCGAAACAATCAGTCAGAAACGCCCGGATTTGTGGAAGAACAAAAATTGGCTTTTGCATCATGATAACGGCCCTGCTTCCCCAAACCTGGCCCCTTGTGACTTTTTCCTGTTCCCAAAACTAAAGAGGCCTTTGAAAGGACGCCGCTACGCCACGATTGAGGAAATAAAGATGGCATCGAAGGAGGAGCTGAACAAGATCACAAAAAATGTATTTTTTAAGTGCTTCGAGGATTGGAAAAAACGTTGGCATAAGTGTATCACTTATATCCGAGGGGGATTACTTTGAAGAGGATAACATATCTATGTTATCCTCTTCAAAGTCTATGTTATTCATGAATAAATAAATACTTTTTGAACAAACCTCGTATAATAATTATGTTAGTTGCGTGGTAGACTGCTTGCGCGATGCAGGATTTTACGAGACGTCAGCGTGATGCGCTGTTCACATGTGGCGTATTAGCTGCCGCCACATAGATACCCAAGGGTTTATGTTGACTGGACGCCTGACTGAAGACATCGCCGTCGAGGTAGACCACGCCGAAGGTGCTATGACGATCTCATAACGTTTATAGGGCCAACATGGCCAGAGAGATTGCACAGGGCAGGGAGGTTTTATTATTATTTTATTTATCATCACTGTGGGTAATATTTTCAACACAATGTATTTTGTTATGAAATAAATAATTTATGACTTATGGTCTGGAAGGATAAAGGGAAGGCTTTTGTCTAGCAATGGGACACAATATTAGGCTAACAAAATAAAAAGGGTTTATGTTAAACAACTTTGTGGGAATATTAGTTGCATGATGTTCCTGTAAAGAATTCAACTAAAATAACAATAGGTAATTACCCACGTTTATCTACACCTAGTATAGGCAATGGAAGCACTACACTAGTAATTGCATAGCTAACGCAATGCTGACCAAAATTGCCTTGCAAAGGAAGTTAGGTAATGAAAACAAAACAACAAGTGTTTTCCTTTGAGATCGGGGACCATGCTACTGAGTCTGTTATTATGTTTTACGGAGCCGGTAACTAACGACCTGGGGCCTAAAAGGTCCCAAGGTGCCATTTTGGCAGAATCATAAAAGGATAACATTATGAATCATAATATGGCGAAGACCCCCTGTTGTTGCATACAAAGAAATGAGCCATATGTTTTGGTGTAAAAAGTAATATGGCATAGTGGAAAATGTGGAAATATGCTTCAGTTACCAGCGCTGCGACATTTATTTTTTATATGTCCCAGCATCATGCTGAGATAGGTGCCTTTTAGCCTCGTATAGGCTTTTTTATTTCTTTTTCCTTTTTTAATATAATTTCGTTTTTTATTTTTGACTGTGTTTGGTTTAGTTTGTGATCTTCTTGGAAGAGTTGCAATAAATACTTTTTTCAGTTGTAACAGAAAAGAAAACTCGTCAGACTTACCTAATGTTGTTTTATTTTATGATTTGCTTCTGCCCGTAACTTCCTCCGCGTAAAACTGACCCACCCCGTCGCATCGCATCGCCTGCCCACGCTATTTGTTCGTTTTTCGTCGCATCGCATCGCCTGCCCGCGCTATTCGTTCGTTTTTCGTTAGCGTTCTTTCTTTAATTTAGCTCGGCTCCTAAGAACTCTAGCGTGTTAAATAGCCTTCTTCAATCCGATTGGTAGCTCCAGGGATTATCGCGTTCAAACAAAGTGGATCAAACGAAATAGGGAGATAAACGAGGTCAATTCCAAGGCTTTTAAAGTGAGAAATAATTTTAGGCAACACCACTGCCAGGATCGCCCAGAGGACACGGTGGAGCATACGGTGGAGGTCTGCCCCGCTTGGGCGGAGCACCGCCGTGTCCTCGTAGAGGCGATCGGCAGCGGCGGCGACCTCTCGCGTCCGGCCCTGGTTCAAGCCATGGTCCGGGGCGAGAGGGAGTGGGGGGCAGTCGCCTCCTTCTGCGAAGCAGTCATGCTAGCAAAGGAGGCGGCGGGACGGCTGAGGGAGAGAGCCTCCCGTCCCAGCCGCCGCGGGAGACGCTCCGGGCGTCGGGAGCCGCGCGACGACTCCTGGCCACCGTAGGCGCGGGCCTGCGGGCGGAGAGTAATGGGTTGCTCACCGTCCGATCAGGACCAGGCCCGTGCCGGACGGCGCGTACGTGTTCCACGCGCGCCTCAAAGATATGTCAGCATCAACCGAAGGGGCCCGTCAGGGCCGAAGCCTGCCGGGTCAGCGGGATTGTCCGAAAGGGTTACCGCTGGCCTGGAACATAAAGGGCGAAGAAAGGAACACGAGTGGGTTTTAGTCAGTAAGAGTCTGACACTCCCTTCCGCTCCACCCAGAGCGTGAGGGGTCATTTGATGATTTCCCATCCTGAAAAAAAAAGCCTATATTATTTAGCCTTGAAACCATTTTAAAGAGCATTCACATATCCCAGGGGTTTTAGTTATTCTGTGGTTTTACTGCAAAGCTACGATGTATTTTGTAATTCTTTACAGGTCCAGAGTGCCTCAGGGAAGGAAAAATAATTTCAACATCAGAACTAGAAATGGAGGGCCTAATTACTTTTGTAATTTAATTTTTTTATTAGGTAGTTGTTCTGTTTTGATCTTAAACAATTTAAATTCATTCTATTAAATGATATAGCGGTATCTACAACGCCACATGCGAACAACGCGTCATACTGACGTCACGCAAAATCCTGCATCTCGCAAACAGAGTTTACCGCGCAACTAGCGCATATACAACGGCCCGAAATCAATCATCGGGCAGTTGCTCGCAAAACACAACACCCGTCTGGTCGGAGGGTCCTCCCTTTTCTATGGAGGATGAGTGAACTTCACACCCTGTTCCTCATACCTCTATAAAGGTTTGGATTTCCGCTAAGTTATCATAATGTATAAATGTAGATTAACAGCAATGTTGTTTGTCAAGGGCTTATCTTCTTGAACCTACTATGCTATGCTATACAGGGTGGTATCGACGTGGAAACAGTAACCATGAATTCAGCACATAATTCTAGCGAAGAAATTTTTTGTAGACTACCAAAAAAAAAGAATGGCTTTTTCATAGATAAGTAACACGCTACGCGGACAAAAAGTATGAAATAGCTATTTAAAAAAATAACTGATGAAAAATTTAAATTTTTAGAATCATGTGCTAAATCCATCGTAACAGGTTGCGCGTCATGTCATGGCGTGGACATGACGCGTGTTTCAAGTGTCGTGAAAATGCGTAAAATGTCATGATACAGCTGGTAAGAAATATACAGAGAAAGATACCTTAAGAGTATTAAAATACTTTTTTTTTTTTTTTACTTATGCCAAAAGGGCCTCAGATCAGCATAATGCCAGATGGCAACACTTTGTACTACTTTCTAACGCTGATTTTCAGCTGTAGCACGCGATTACCATATAATTATATTGGTACTTATACGTACCATTTTTACCTTCCATAACAATATTAAATGTAGTATTAGTATATTTCACACAATTTATTACCAACATGTAGAAATTACGATCGAATTACAGACTCATATTTACGAGTAACGCTATTCCGATGCTCTGCAGGTATGACTGAACAATTTGAATTTATATTCTACTAGCAGCCCGCCTCAGCTTCGCAAGGGTGCAATTTTTTTTTAAATTTCCGACATTTTCTTTCATACGAACCTGGTAATCCTGGTAATCCTGGTCCTGGTAATACTGAACACAACAAAAAAAGAATTATCTAATTTTGTGCAGTCGTTCGGAAGTTATGCGCGTACTGTATACATTTCGGCGATTCATTTTTTTTTATTTATATAGATAAGGATGTAAGGATTCATCTAGACTCCATCAATATTCGTGATGGTATTAGTTCTGCCATTTGAAGCGACAAATCTGATAAACTTACGCAACAGACGCTTCTGTAAGATATCGTGAATTTGTGAAACATTCATTTCTATCGAAGTTTCTTCTTTGAATAGGGTGGGTTGAATTTCGAATTATCTTATATAATTTATTTCTAAAGACGAATGGATACTTGTTTGGAATCATTATTTTATTAGGTACTCTTCAATTTCAAAATTGTGTTTGGGATTCCTAGAAGTTAACTGAGCTCTTTAGTAGGTAGGAAACGTATAATACGTTTCCTACCTACTAAAGAGCTCAGTTCAGTATCAGATGAATAGTTACATACCGATTTCTTTCTTTCAGTCGTCAGTAATTTAACTTTAGAAAGAATAAGACAAAGCCTTGTGTACACAGACGCTATACAACGTTTATTAGTAATGGGGCAAGTTTGTAACTAACTTAATCATTTGATCGAAACAAACCGTAATATGTATTTATTTTACGAATTATTTATTCTAATTTTCAAAAATACTAAAACCCACTTTTCTTTGTTTCAGGTGGTTTTTTTATGTGCGAGAAACGCAAAAGTGCAGTGAGAATTAGTGTTAATTAAAACAGTGCTGTGTCGTAAAAAATACAAATCGCGTATTAAGTAGGATTGAATACAACAAAAAATGATTTAACTTTAAAAGCGTGCATTCGTAGCTAGACGTGTGTTCTCTTCGGCGTCACAACGAGGACTGCGACTAAACAGCGATGGCTCGGCCTGAGGTTGTGCGATGAGCCGGCCGAAGAGGAGGGGATGGACGAGCCTAGCGCCACCAAGCGGCCGTCAGTGCTAACTATAGATAGAGCTGCCTTTTTACTACTGAGGGTTAAGAGAGCCTTCAAGAAGAAGCGGCAGCAAAGAAAGGAGAAACAGTAAGTAGAAGTAGAAAAAGTTAATACACGTCGAGCTGCATAAGCTTCCCATTTTTCGAAGTCTGTTAAAAAATACGTATAGTTACACTAAAAGAGTTCTTTGAGCTAAAACGGATGACTCAATCTTTGGAGACGAGCAAGTTTTATAATTTACTTTTATAGTGTACGTAAAATACATTTTCTCAATTAAGGTTAATTAAAACTCCTAAAAACTTTCGTCCAGACTTCTGTAGGCTTGATTTTGAATACAGGACACGTGTGGGCACATGCTGGAAAAGTTCGGACCTGTTTTGAAAACTGGTTGAAAGGCATCCTCGGGCCTTTTTACTAACTATCTACTAGTATATAGGTACTTATGTGAGGGAAAGTATCGTGTTACTTAATTACACCCCCAGGGTGTGATTAACTTCTATATGCAGGACTGTTGTAAATGTTAGACGATGCCAAGATTGTGTATCTTGGGAATGGCGA
The DNA here is from genome assembly GCA_927399505.1 of Luperina testacea. Taxonomy (NCBI): domain Eukaryota; kingdom Metazoa; phylum Arthropoda; class Insecta; order Lepidoptera; family Noctuidae; genus Luperina; species Luperina testacea. The sequence goes on along the minus strand of OV656763.1, from coordinate 5,511,830 downwards.
AGCCATGGTAATATTTACGTCTTATGGATCAGAAGCTCAATCATTTTTTTTTAAGAAAAGAAACACTACATAGAAGCATTTATTAAAAAAAAAAACAGAATAGAAAATGAATCACAACAACGGAAAACAATTTACATACGAAAATATGTAATTGAAAACTACAGTATCTAATACTAGTCCGTCGCTTCTAAACTTCTGAGCAAAAGTGACCGAGGAGCGTTTGTGTCACCCCTTCCACTCGCCGCGTCATAATGGTCACGTGATTTCCCCCTGCCTTTTTTTTTAGGATGGGAAATCATCAAATGACCCCTCCCGTTCTGGGTGGAGCGGAAGAGAGTGTCAGACTCTTACTGACTAAAACCCACCCGTGTTCCTTCCTTAGCCCTTTATGCTCCGGGCCAGTCTCACTTGAAAAATCCGTCGAACAGACGTCTACAAAAATTAAGATTTCAGAATTATGACGTTTTATTAATGTGGTCCATCACCATTATTAAATTAAGAATTCAACATGATAGCTATATGCCTAGGTATATGCAATGATAAACTACTTGCATTTTATGCAAGTAGTTTGTTCAGAATCGAATGTTGCCTTTAAAACTAATTTTATTAGACTATGTAAATAACAGTTACACTTCCGCTGTACAGTCAAAACAATCCAAAAGGGCTGAAGTACTACGATTCATAAACGTATACGTCTGTGTTTGTGCGCAGATTTGTAATGTATCCACAATTTTCTCCCCCAATCAGTATACCTAACTAATACAATAAACAAACAATATTTTAAACATAATAGTAAAAATTGTGTGCATATATTATAATTATAACATAATATTCTAATTGGGGTGTTTAGTGGTAAGCGTTAATTTCGGGACATTTTCTATTTGGTCATATTAAATAGATAAGGAAGGTCCGGCCAATCTACCTACCTCCATTAGAAAGAAATTAGATAGAAATTTGTTTCCACGTATAATAAAAACATCCCACGAAAAGAAACCCTAATTGCCCTGCCCCCAATTAACCATTGTGCTCTCATTACACATTACCTGAGAAAATTCCCTTTGCTTATACAAATGCAAATGAGGGTAGTTCGCATTAAAGGCACGTACCACGTTTACTGAGCCCACGATCTGGCTGCGTAAATCGTGTATACGACTAACATATTGACGAGGGCGATGTACACTGCTTGTTTACAATGCTGGTATTCTTTAGTGAGAGAGAGGGGCGACCATTGAATAGAGAGGACTGTGTAATTGCGCGAATAAATAAATATCAGAGGTACGTTGGTACGAAACAGCTTTATTATGCGTCCGCCGGTCGTTTGACCCCAGAGTGCAGATCGAGCGGTCGTGTTTGCTGCTTGACTTATGATTATCGCTCTTTTAGTTTGATATTGGGGTAAATACTAAGCATGTATAATGTTCCTAACGATGTTTTCCTTCACCGCTTTAAGGCTCCTTCAAACAGGCGCGACACGTGATAAAATCGCGCGCGACACAAAGGCACCGTAAGTCGCGCTACGAGCGGTGTCTGTATGTCGCGCGCGATTATATCGCGTGTCGCGTCTGTTTGTAGGAGCCTTTAAGAGCAGTGGTGACGAAATAAATCACACAAAGTGCCTGCCTGGGTTCGATGTAGTTCGAACCCACTACCACGTCTAGTAAATACATAATAATATTAATAAAATAATATTAATGTACATAAATAATAATATTAATAATAATTTATCATTCTTTCTTTCTTCACAAAGCTGACTTAAAGTTAATGGTACAAAAATGTCTCAGCTGTATTCCACCTTTGTGAGAGACTGGTGCCTGATATAGGTTTTTTGGAAAAACCTGTTTTACAGGTCACCAGGAGGTTCCACGGCTAGAATTAGCTTTTACAGAGATACCGTGCAAGAGTCGAATTTAAACAATATGCATAACAAAAATAGAAACTAAGTTAGTGCTAAATAATATGCATAACACAAATAAAAGATCAAGTAATAACAATTAAAAATACCTACCAATAATTCTGCAGAAGTTGTTGAGTCGTGTTGTGAGACGATGTGTGAGTGAGTGTTCATTTTGTGTGAAGTGTTTGACAATTGGGAGACGTATGTGAGTAATTCAGATGAGCAGTGTATGAGTGAAGGTGACTTTTGTAAAGTGAGTGCAGCGAGAGTAGTTTTTCAAGGAGGCGAGGAGCAGCTATGTTTGTGTGGGGTTAGTCAAATTTAGTTTTATTTTAGAACGGTCAAAATATTCTCAGTTTTATAATAGTCTAGGGTTTTTAAGTATTTTTTAATTTCTTTAACAGCTTGATCGAGTTTTTGGATATAGGTTTAGGAGTTTATTCAATTTATTGTAATGATAATGCCCAAGGAAGCAATTGAATCTTTTGGGAAGTGTGGATTTGAATTGAGCCGTGGGACCCTACCCTTTCGTCGGTTGTCTTCGGGTAGCTTAGCGTCAAACTGAGAATGTTTCTTACGTAATGTAAGTAGTATGAATGTTTGTCTGACAGTGAAAGTACAATACTAAGGGTGGTTACTATTGTTTTTATGTTGACTATTACAATACAGCTTAGTTTATTTTCTTTCAAGAGACTCGTAGATTAGAGCCTTAAAGGACAATAATGACAAACTCGTTCTTCCAAAACTAATTCATAATTCAAGAACATTTTAGTATTCCGATCTTGTTTTGGTAATGTCTCCAAGTCAAAATCAAACTTTATTGTTATTTCTACTATTTTCTACTTTTATATTATAATTAATTCTCGAAATCAAACTACATTCAAATGTAAATTTTGCCAGACTTTACGAATCTAATCTTTTATCTTAGTCACACTCTGTTCTGGTTTGATGTAGCTGTTTGTCAGTTCTCGGTAAATTATTGGATTACTATTTTTTTGCATGATTTTACTAGTTTGTACGTAGTTTACATGTCAACATAATATTGTGGTTCATAATGACCAATTTACTTGTTGATTCCAGATCCTTTGTAAGTTTAATCCAGCTTCAACAAGTTTGATCCAAAGGAGATCTACAACATTAAACAAGGCTATGTAACATGGACTAAAACAACGAGATTCAAATCCTCTTTTTACTTTATTTACTACATTTCTCATTTACACTGCATTAGGCTTGCTAGCAGGCTCTACAATAATCTTATCCCCTTCTTCAGCGGGTTTGTCATTTTCATTTTCATTCGTTTTTTTTTGTTGAGCGCTTAAATCTTTCTTTACTGGAGGAGGTGGTCTGAATAAATTGATATTATTTTCTAGTTTCTTATCACCGACAACTGCTATAGCATCTTTGGGAACTGTGTCTCTTTTCTTTGAGCTGAAACTGTACTTTGGCATCTCGAAGTTACTCATGACTGCTGACAAGTCTTTCTTTTTCGGGAACAGGAACACTTCTATTGCTTTTGTCTTCGTAGCAGGTAACATTGATTTGTTTGGGATTATGCTGTCAAGAAGGAAGGGCATCATCGGCAGGGGATTCGATCTTGCTGGGCTGGGCTTCATAGGTTTCTGTTCGGGAGTGAGTTCAAAATACACTGAACCTTCTTGTATATGTTCGTGAGAATCACAACATAACGTGGAGCGGACTGGATCGTTGTTGTTGAAAGAGAACAGTTCGTTATTCGAAATAATCTTGTGAATGAGACCAGTAGGGCTGGTCAGGAAAGAATCTTTGGTATTACGGTGACTCGAGCACAGACACGGCTCTTCAGTTACTGGTTCAAGTTTTGGGAAGAAAGCAGGAGAAAAAGCTGGGCCATGGTCTGGTTTCATCGCATGAGAAGGTCCGTCTGAAAACGTTAAGCTATATTAATTTGATATTAAACATTTCAGTGAATAGAAATAGACAAATCATTGCTTGACTTGAAGACGTCTTACAAAATAAAATCTTGAAGCAAATTCGTCTTGCTATGTATTCAAAATTCCTCTTGTTGTATTAAATACTAGTTTCTGCCCGCGACTTCGTCCGCGTGAAATTTGACCCTCTCTCCATTCACCTCCTTAAAGGTTGAATTACCAAAAATCCCTTCTTATTGGATGCCTACTCTTCACAAAGAGCACACCCTCCAAAATTCATGTCTCTAGGACCAGCTGTTTAGGCTGTGCGTTTATATATCAGTCAGTCAGGACTTTGAATTTTTTATATATACATATATAGATTATATTCGTATGATTTAGTTACACTTTTCTCTTTTGGGATAGCGATATATTTTCCACGACCATCAATATCTTACCACGACCGTTACCAGAGAAATAAAATGAGACATCCATTTTTCCGAGATTCACAAGGGAGTTAGTTATGGTAGGCATGGGCCGGAGCGTCTCTCGCGAGGAGGCGACTGCCATATACCCCACCAGTATAGTCAACGTGTGCGAAAACATATTCTGGGAATAAATACAATTTTAATTTATTGATGTTTTATGATAATTTGGGATTAACTGCAACATTTTTGTTGCAATAAACCAAATTATTTGCGTGAGGTTTGGACAATCGATTTTTGGATAAATGGATTTTGCTTTCAGATCTTTTATTTTTAGGTCTCTATCGTCTAGTATTAAAGTCTGTTCGTTGAGAGTTGATAAATATTGTCATTGCGGCCATATTGCCATTCCGTTCTGGTGTTCGCGTGTTGTTTTCCGTTTTATACTGTTAATAATTGTTGTTGTTATCGTTGTTTTGTTATTGTTATTATTAGCGTGCCGCAATTTGTAATGAGTTAAGAAACTCTAACTTTATCAACTGTCGGCGCTCAGACTACAGAAACTTGCAAACATGACGTCACTTGGTGTAATTGTATTGATATTATGTACTCTGTCATAATTTTCGCTTCTTATGTTAGCGTAAGTAAAAACTGTAATGAATTACGTTCTAATTGCATAGCCATTATATGTACCGTAGCACAAATATAGAATTGTTTAGACAAAAGAAAACGGTAATATAATCAACAAGCTAAGAAAAGTAATCAGAGGTAAAAATGAAGTATAATAGGCCTTTAAAGCCTATTATTACTATATACAGGGTGTGGCGTAAGTAGTGGTCCACCGTTACGAATTCGATATACCAGATAATTTACTATAACATACTACAATTTTAACCATTTTAGTAGTAATTTTTTTATACAAAAATCCCTCTTGAATTTGCATGATTATGTGAAAAATTATGGTTAAAACAGAGAAGAACTAACTTTTTCTTCAAAAGCTCTAAATTTACATAAAAACCATAACTTTACACGACAGCTCTAGTATTTCAGCAGTAAATAGCAGAAATCAAAATGAAAATATAATGGTTTTTGTTGAAACTACAACCAAATTTGTAACAAAAGGTAGAAATTTCATAAATAAATAACAAAAAAAATTATTTTTGGAACCATTGGGTAAAAATGGTTAAAATTGTAATATGTTATAGTAAATTGTCTGGTATATCAAATCCTTAACGGTGGACCACTACTTACGCCACACCCTGTATAATAAAGTAATAATAGGCTTTAAATTAAACCAAAATAAAGATCAAATTCGAAAAGCTAAAGATTTAAGAGAAGCATATAAGTGAATATTTAAGTTTTAGCTTACCGTTTGTTCTACTCTACGAGCAATAACGAATTGATTGAAATTCTGTTCAAATCATACTTTTTTGCTTTGCAACTTTCAATTCGGTTTTATTGGTTTTCCATTTTATTGTTACGATTGAGAAATACGAATTGTTGGCAAATTGTCGGTTCCAACGATATTACTTATAAATGCGATGTTGCTGGCTTTCTTATAACGATTTCAGGAATAAAGGAATATCTTTTATGAGGCTTTGGGTAGAATGAAAAAGACTTTCAAAGGAGACTTGGTGCTTGTATTTCTTTATACAATACTTTTAATGACACAGATACAGGTTTCGCCGATCCCAATTAAATTAGGATAGGGGTATACAGAATGAGCATAGATATGCCCATAGCCAGATTAGCCAGACGGCATGAGGGTTTACAATTAAATTCAGTATTATATGGAGGTATGAGGAACAGGGTGTAAAGTTCACTTATGCTCTATAGAAAAGGGAGGATCCTCTGACCTGACGGGTGTTGTGTCTGGCGGGCAGCTGCCCGATGATTCATGTTGGGCCGTTGTATATAATTATACTAGTTGCGCGGGAAACTCTGCTTGCGAAATGCAGGATTTTGCGTTACGTCAGTATGACGCGTTGTTCGCATGTGGCGTTGTAAATACCGCTACAATTTTTATCTTTTCTTCAAGCAAAACTTCACGCTTAAATTTTTGAATGAAGAAGAACTGGTGTAGTGCACCAACAATTCGCCATTTATGTTATAAACCCACATAACAGATTATAATTCTGTAAATACATATTTGTTACGGCCGCGAATCATATATTAATAACGTACAGACGCCAGCACATCAAGCTACCCGAAACTGTCAAATTTTCCCAATCAACTTTGAACCTTATACTTTAGCGATACAGTTGAAAATCTATTAAAGTAATTTGACAGATTGTAGTAGGTTGATGTACTGGCGTCTGTACAACTTAATACTGACCAGCAAATTGCAAAAAACGTAAAAAAAAAATAATTTCGCGGGCTACCCTGGCGCTTTCGCCTTAACATCACGCTAGGAACCTAAGGAGGCGAGCAAAAACAAAAAAAAACGTCAGAAAGAACCATAAGCGAAAACAAAATAAGCAGGTGATGCGATGCGACGGGGTGGGTCGGGGCTAAAATTTTACGCGAACGAAGTCGCGAGCAGATGCTAGTAATAATATAAATACAGAATACTGCAATCACAAATCTTGATTGCTTAATAAGTTCTTGTTATTGTTGTTTGTTACAAAAATAGTTGTTCCACTCTGCTTGTTGTTTCTTTTTTTTTTACGTAGTATCTCTAAGTAATCTGTGTTTGCAAGTGTCGTAACATTCATGTACTCGTATATTGTCTTTGGTCCTGGCACTGACATCAAGCAATTGTCAAAGTTTAATTGATTGAATACGAGGCTTTTGGCTACTTTGTATGTGGTATTTTTTTTTTTTTGTAATGTGCGTTTTGTTTGTACAGATTTTTTTCTTTCTTTTCTATTCCTTTGATTACTATGAAAAACTCTCTTAAGAAAACATCATTTCAGTATGCTTTTTACTCAAGTCAGCCATTATAACCAATGGATAATAATGAATACTGTGAAAAGATATTGAAAGTAAACCCAAGTATTTCAAGGAATTGTTCATTTTATTTACATTAGGTACATCGGTGAAGGAACTCAACGTTATGCCTAACATTTGAAGTGTCGTTTTATTTATTCCTATTTCGATCCGAATGCATTTCAGCATCGCGTATGCAGGCAATAAAATGCGCTTAAATTGTATTTATTTATAAACCTCGATTTCTGAAACCGATCGTAAAATTTCGCACGTTTCGTGTTGCTAGCCTTGGGAAAGTTTCGCCATTTCTGGGAAAATATTTTCTGGTGGTGATTTTCGCCGTCTTCTTTGCCTTTTCCTTTGTGATCGGCTGCCATTCCTGCTAGATTCTCTTAAAGTAACCTGGATAAACTAAGTATCTTTTCTTTTATCAAAAAGTTTTCTTAAGATAGATGGTATGAGAGAAATTGCTGCCTTTTTCATTAGTAAGTATGTAATGCAGTTACGACACTACAAAAAGTAGGTACTATCTATAAATATAAAAATGAAATGACTTTTGTTAGTCTCATTCAAACTCAAGAACGGTTCGACCGATTTGGCTAATTTTGGATTTGAAATATTTGCAGATGTCCAAGGAAGGTCTAAAAGGTTAGAAAATATGAAGAAGTTGTAAGGAAAATAGTAAAAGCAACAATTTTATTATCCCATACAAACTGTTCGTACCTGTCAAACAGGGTGCGTTCAGAAATTTAATAATACGGAGGTAATAACATCACGTGCTAACCGCATTGATGACTGAGCAGCGAGACACAGATAATGATAATAGCCGTTTTGGTTTTTTTTACTGTAAATTTTTAGTTATTGAACTTTGTCACATTATTTAATTCTGAAGCGGTACGAAGTTCGCCGGGTCAGCTAGTATTTAATATTAATTTGGAAAAGACTGTCTACCATCTTGCCATAAATTTTTACCGTCTTCGACGGTGAAGTTTTATTTCTATTAGCTCGTAACTACTTCGCCAAAAAACACAAAACTATCTTTTGGCGAATTTTTCTTCGTTTCGCTGGCAACACCGTACTTTGGCGGACTTATTGGTTCGTTTAACGTCAACAGTTAAACGCAATGGCGGGAACACATTTGGCATTCACATTACTGGTACGTACCGTGTGTGATATACATACCTACAATCATACATAAGACTTGATTTACGTCTTGTGTGTCTGTGGAGTTTCGTTTGTAGTTTTTTCCTTATAGATAAGAAATGTAGGAATTCCCGGGAGTTTGTAAATAGGTATGTAAATCAGCTTTTATACAGAGTGATAGGGACGCGCGACCTGGGGGCCTAAAAAGGCCACTTTGGCAGAATCATAAAAGGATAACATTATGAATCATAATGGACAGCGGTGCTATTCTGTAAAAATCTCACCGTGAAAACTTAGGTGAAGTGAGCGTGAAGTGAGCTGTCAATAGTGTCAATTCCTAGCAAAAACAATCTCACTTCACCTAAGTTTTCACGGTGAGATTTTTACAGAATCAACCGGCAGTTAACTGTTAAGTTAATCGTATCAAATCCCATTGGTGAAGGATTTTTCAGTTATTTTTTTTTGTCTGTGCTAAAATACCAATCAATCCAATCCAAATCCAATCCCAATCTCTTTGATTATATCTACGTAGTGCAGCGAAAAAAAGAAAAACACGGACTGTCTTCGCCATATTCTGATTGGTTTACCTAAATACAATTTACCTACTGAATTCGTGGTTACTGTTTGCGGGTCGATGTTCTTACCAGCCTGTATAGCTGTGTTTGCCGTTGGACGAAACCACAGATATAAATAGAAATAGATAACGCAAGTGTCACAACCTGTATGAAAACCAAGCGTGCTATTTTTGGACTACCTACTATGACGTCACAAGCACTATTTGGTGATGAGAAAATCAAATCAATGCTACGTGCGGCACCCGTCTCGCCCCATCCCCGGGGCTTAGCGCCAGCGCTCACGCTCACCCAGCCAGCAGTAAACAGGACTGAGCGCGAAAGTGGCAGCTTACGATTTTGTACATAAGCTGGTGCGATTTTTGGCACGCGAAGTAGTTGCTCTTGCGTTATCTAGGTGTATCTATATCTGTGGACGAAGCCTTTCCGTCAGTGACCTTTTCAATATAAGACAGTTTCCTAATTGGTTAGATGCGTACGACAACGGTAGGATGTGACGGCTTAGTAATTAACATTTCGTCGTATACGGAAACCAATAACAGCTATAGCTCTACATCTAAATGGCTATAAGCTTATGGTACTTGCCATGAGTTTTATTGGTAGGTTTGAAATCGTTTTGTTACTTTGTGGAAAGTCACCTACTTATAATAACCACGGTAGCAGTTGGGTTAAACTGTCTCTCATTTATTTTGTTTGATCTCAGTGTATTCGATTCCATACAGGGTTGTTAAAAAGTCGTGGATTAAACGAAATAGGGGAAAAAAAGATAAAGGAGGTCATTTCCAACGCTTTTAAAGTAAGAAATCATTTTTGGTAACGCGTCAAAATTTCTGGAAAAAAATTAATTGCTCTTGAAATTGTGTACCCAGAGCCGTAATAGAACTTTTGTAGTGCTGATAAATTATCTAGTAATAATACAACACCGTTTGTTTTATATCACATTTTTGTTAATTAGTCTAATTGTAAAAGAACTTGGTATACAAAAATATTCATAACTTTTAGGGCAATTGAATTATGGCCATGCTGTAGAAAGATTTTTTATTGGAAATGACCTCCTTTATCTCCCTAATTCATTTGGTTCACGACTTTTTGACCACCCTGTATATCAACTGCTCCGTTGTTCTCATGGTCGCGACTGCTGAGCGTGGTGTCCTGGGTTCGAATTCCAGGTCTGGCGAAGTGTTATTGGATTTTTCCATAAGGAATTTCTCAGTAACAGCCCGGAGTTTGGAAGTTGGCGGTGTGATACCCCAATGCCTCAAAAAGCACTTCAAGCCGTTGGCCCTGCGGCTGATCTCTCTGCGGTCGCGTCGGATTGCCATCTCATCGGACTAGATAGAGGGAGGAGTGAATGCACCTGTGTCTGCGCGCACACTTGTGCACTAGGCAGGCGCGGTCACTAATCAGAAATTTGACGTTCAAAAGAGCCTTTAATGTGCCTATTTGAAATAAACGATTTGACTTTGACAGAAACATAAAACGAAAAGTATAAATTAACAAAAAAAAATTGACAGCCGCCATCATGGATTTTCATTTTGATTTTATTATTGGCTCCAGAATCCTCGAAAACCATGAAAACGACACCCATGATGAAAAATAAAAAAAAAATTACAGCCGCCATCTTGAAATTTCATTTTGACCTAACTATCAGCTTTAGCGCCCTTTAAAACCATGAAAACGACACCCATGGTGAAAAATTAAAAAAATCACAGCCGCCATCTTGGATTTTCATTTTGACCTCGCCATTGGCTTCGGTACCCCCGAAAACCATGAAAACGATACCCATGATGAAAAATTGAATTTTTTGTAGCCGCCATCTTCAATTTTCATTGACACTTCACTATCGGCGACCTCACTACCCATCCCTTTCTTTCTTCGTACGGCCAAATTACGAACAAATTACGATTTTAACATTCATACTCGGTTGGTTATGAGTGTCAATGTGTGAATAGTAGGGGAGCCGAGTAGGCCATCTGGCGACTGCCTACCGCCACGCGTATTTGTATGATGATTTTGTTTTTTGTTAAGTATGATAATTTTGTGAGTAATGATGCGGATTTTTTACGCATGATCGCAAAAAAGTCTTCTGTATGCGCTGCTGCAAACATCCCTCGCGCTACAGAATCGTGGCAGCGAATATCCAGTATCCTAAAAGCATTGTTGTATTGCACACGCAGGGTATTATTATTCGATTCTATGTCTTTCAAATTGTTAGACTTTTTATAAGTAAAGATAACAACTCATGTCCAAAATGTTGTTTCTGTGAGTATACAATGATGCAAATGATAAAATCCTTCAATCATTTTCATCCTGTGCGTCGGATTTGTTGAAAAAGAATCGGTTACATAAAGAAAATGTACGCAGCGGTTGCACGTGCCAATCGTACGTGCGTCACTTCATATTCGATAAGCTTCCTTTTTATTGTATAGGCGGCACTTTCAGTTATTTCTTATCCTTATCGTGTGAGAGACAGAATTGGATTAGCAGCTTAGCCAAGTAATAAAAATCTCGGAGTCGTAAAAAAGAGATTCATGATTAGCTCGTTGGCTGCAAGCTACCTAGCGCTAGATTAGTGGGCCCAGTGATAATGACCCCGAATTACAAGTTGCAGGTCGTGGGTTCGAATCCCGATTAGGCACTTTAATTTCTGTAAAAATTTCGTCACCGCTACTCTCAAAACAGTAAAGGACAACATCATGATTCAGAATATCGCGACATTTGCACAACGCTATCTATCGAGCACACTGGTAAACTAAACTAAACTCTAAGCTATCTATCCGCTTTTATACCCAGAGCTGTTCGATACTATAAGATTGTCCGTAATGCATAAAATCCTACTTACGAGGTATTGCGTTCCCGAGGTTTTCACTCTAAGGCGACGTTATACTCATCATCATCATCATCATCATCAGCCTATAGCAGTCCACTGCTGGACATAGGCCTCCCCTAATGAGCGCCATAGCGCCCTGTCTTTAGCTTGACGCATCCAGCATCTGCCTGCAGTCTTTCGCAGATCGTCATCCCACCTGGCCGGAGGGCGTCCTACACTACGTTTGCTGAGGCGCGGTCTCCACTCAAGAACTCGTTTACCCCAGCGGTTGTCGGTTCTTCGCGAGATATGGCCGGCCCACTGCCACTTCAGCTTGCTAATTCTTTGAGCTATGTCGATAACTTTCGTTCTCTGTCGGATGCATTCGTTACGGATCCTATCCTTCAGAGAGACTCCGAGCATAGCTCTTTCCATAGCTCGCTGAGCGACTTTGAACTGGTGGACCAGCCTTATCGTGAGTGTCCACGTTTCAGCCCCGTAGGTCATGACGGGTAAGACGCACTGATTAAAAACTTTCGTTTTCAAGCACTGCGGTATAGATGACGAGAAGACTCGACGTAGTTTCCCAAACGCTGCCCAGCCTAGCTGGATCCTTCTCTTGGCCTCCCTCTCAAAATTGTTTTTACCTAACTGCAGAATTTGCCCGAGGTAAGTGTATTCGGAAACAATTTCGAGAGGGTGGCCGTGCACGACGACCGGTCCCGGGTCAATGAGGCCATTGATCATGACTTTGGTTTTATCCAAATTCATGCCGAGACCGATGTGTCGCGAGGCTGAAGCTAGGCCGTCCAGCATCTGGGTTAGCTCCTCCAGCGACTCCGCCATCAAGACTATGTCATCAGCGAATCGCAGGTGTGAGATGTAATCGCCGTTTATGTTGATGCCCTTACCTTTCCAGTCCAGCGTCTTAAACATATCTTCCAATGCGCTCGTGAACAGTTTCGGGGATATGACATCCCCCTGTCTCACCCCTCTGCGCAGTTGGATGGGTGGGACGTTATACTATGTAGTGATGATATATATTTTTTACTAGCCTGCGCTGTTCCCCTCCAGGGCAAAGGTCTCCCTCCACTTCTTCCATCTTTCGCGACCTCACGCGTCCTTCTTCCAGTTTTGTCGGAACCTACAGCTCGTACCGCCATTTCCTACAAATTCAAATTATACTATATAAAGCTCGTATACTATATAAAGCTCGATTACCACTCACTCACTGACTCACTGACTGACTGACATAATTGTTCTCCCAGATGGTGAAGGGGGAGGTGGGTATATTTTTACAGATTCGTATACAAGTAACTCTCACGAGTATGGGAAAAATCCCAAACCTCCCCTTTTCCACCCCACTCTCCCCCCTCCCTATCGTATCTCGGAAATTAAGAAACTTGGGTTTTGTTTTTTTACGGATTCGTATAGAGGAGGCTCGGAAAAGTAAAATCCATTTTTCAAAGTTGCCCCCTTGCCCCCCTTCTCCCCCCCTCTAGGTAGATCTCGGAAGTTAAGAGACTAGGAACACTTTTTTTTTCAGATTCATATCAAGGGGCCCAGAGTTGGTCAAAATCATTTTTCAAAACTCCCCCCTCTCCCCCCCTTCACCCCTCCCCCCATCGTATCTCGGAAATTAAGAAACCAGGGTTTTGTTTTTTTACGGATTCGTATAGAGGAGGCTCGGAAAAGTAAAAACCATTTTTCAAAATTCAAACCTCCCCTTTTCCATTTCACCCCACTCTCCCCCATCCCTATCGTATCTCGGAAACTAAGAGTCCCGTGTTTTGTTGTTTTACGGATTCGTATAGAGGAGGTTCGGAAAAGTAAAATCCATTTTTCAAAGTTGCCCCCCTTGCCCCCCTTCTCCCCCCCCTCTAGGTAGATCTCGGAAGTTAAGAGACTTGGAACATTTTTTTTTCAGATTCATATCAAGGGGCCCAGAGTTGGTCAAAATCACTTTTCAAAACTCCCCCCTCTCCCCCCTTCACCCCTCCCCCCATTGTATCTCGGAAATTAAGAAACCTGGGTTTTGTTTTTTTACGGATTCGTATAGAGGAGGCTCGGAAAAGTAAACACCATTTTTCAAAATTCAAACCTCCCCTTTTCCATTCCACCCCACTCTCCCCCCTCCCTATCGTATCTCGGAAACTAAGAGTCCCGTGTTTTGTTCTTTTACGGATTCGTATAGAGGCGGCTCGGAAAAGTAAAATCCATTTTTCAAAGTTGCCCCACTTGCCCCCCTTCTCCCCCCCCTCTAGGTAGATCTCGGAAGTTGAGAGACTTGGAACATTTTTTTTTTCAGATTCATATCAAGGGGCCCAGAGTTGGTCAAAATCATTTTTCAAAACTCCCCCCTCTCCCCCCCTTCACCCCTCCCCCCATCGTATCTCGGAAATTAAGAAACCAGGGTTTTGTTTTTTTACGGATTCGTATAGAGGAGGCTCGGAAAAGTAAAAACCATTTTTCAAAATTCAAACCTCCCCTTTTCCATTTCACCCCACTCTCCCCCATCCCTATCGTATCTCGGAAACTAAGAGTCCCGTGTTTTGTTGTTTTACGGGTTCGTATAGAGGAGGCTCGGAAAAGTAAAATCCATTTTTCAAAGTTGCCCCCTAGCCCCCCTTCTCCCCCCCCCCTCTAGGTAGATCTCGGAAGTTAAGAGACTTGGAACATTTTTTTTTTCAGATTCATGTCCGTGGGCCCAGTGTAGGTCAAAATCATTTTTCAAAACTCCCCCCTCACCCCCCCTTCACCCCTTCCTCCATCGTATCTCGGAAATTAAGAAACCTGGGTTTTGTTTTTTTACGGAGTCGTATAGAGGAGGCTCGGAAAAGTAAAATCCATTTTTCAAAGTTGCCCCCCTTGCCCCCCTTCTCCCCCCCTCTAGGTAGATCTCGGAAGTTAAGAGACTTGGAAATTTTTTTTTTTCCAGATTCATATCAAGGGGACCAGAGTTGGTCAAAATCATTTTTCAAAACTCCCCCCTCTCCCCTCTTCACCCCTCCCCCCATCGTAAGAAATACTCCTCAAAAACACGACCCCGCGAGCTGCTTGCAGCTCGCGCAACGCCCAAATACTTTTTACAAGGGTAAGAAATACTCCTCAAAAACACGACCCCGCGAGCTGCTTGCAGCTCGCGCAACGCCCAAATACTAGTTGTAATTATAATGTTTAAACTGTAATTGAAAAAATCATTGGCGAAAATTTAGGTTAAATTAACGTGAATTGTCAAATAAAAGTCGTCTTTATGGTGATTTTAAATTAGAATTTCGGGCTTAAGTATGCAAATAATCAAATTAAACCACTGAATTTGTAAGTGACGCTACAAATCGGTATACACGGGTACGTTTTCCATTTGATTACATTTTCATCAGAATGATATACTTTCGGAACAAACCATAGGCATTTGATGGAATTATTGTTCGTGTATGCCAATATTTTGATGTTGAACGAGTACATGTCAGTGATATAAAGATTTCTATAATATACGTTATTTATCCGAATATAAATCACATTAATCTTTGAACCGCCAGGGATGTTGTCGTTGTATCATCAATATGCGATTCCATTTTCGAAATGTCGATAAATAAAAAGTAAACAATGTTTGGTATTACCAATGTACCTATACCTTGGCGTCGGTCTGGGTAGTAATTTGTTATGCGTGGTGGTCGAAAGCGGTAATTTTATTTGTACCAGCTTGGGAACTTTGAATGTAGGTGACTGTGGGTGACTTATAGCCACTGTAATTACGATGATTGATAGAAAGATAAGTGTAGGTATGGCTTGTCGTATTTTTAATTCAATGAATGAATTCTTACGCTCGATTTCTTGAAAATAGACATTAAATCCGACTCGACCCACTACATTAAAAAAAAATAGTTTTTGCAAAAAATTAAGCAAAATACTACACAAATCTTTTTCAAATTAGCAGAATTTCGTTTAAAATGCTTAAACAAACAGCAAAATTAAACAAAACTCGAAAATTCAAACAAACTTTTATTAATTTCCCACAAAGTTCAACATCAGCTAATTTGTTTAGAAAATAACATTGTTTCTTAATAAAACAGTTAAAATGCAACGTGACGGCTTCAGTGTAACATTTATAGAGAAATCGTGCCGTTCAGTCGAGTAGTCGGAGACTAAAATAGACTCGCCCGTCTTTGTTTGAAAGGGTTGTAAGTGGTTAAAAGGGTTTAGAAGAGAAGTGGCTGCATCAGCATCTAGTGTTATAGTATAATTATTGATGAACTTCGCTCTTAAAGTAGCTTTAACACATTGACGGACACTGTACGAGACACAATAGAAGTTTTATTGTTATTACGTCGAGGGGCGTTCAGTGTCCTTCAATGGGTTAAGCCTGTTTCAAATTGCGCCAAAATCCCTGCTCTTGTGCAGTTTGCTTTTTGTATCTTGAATGTAGTAACCAAGACTTTGTAAACTTAAAATTTGGACTGAAGAGCGTCCATGGAGTCTCTTGTCGGTTCTTCTCCAGAGGAAACGACCAATTGAAACCCTGCACCTAGCTTCTGACATTTCATAAGTGCCCATGTAGGTTTATGTGAAATAAAATATTTTGATTTTGATTTACCCTTGCGAAGCCGGGGCGGGCCGCTATTAATAAAATAATTTCAGAAATGCAAATCACTATTTAAATATTAAAACTGCCACGTCGAAAGATTTCGTAAATAAGGTAGATTTCTAAATACGTTTTATAGTATCAAAATGGTTAGTAAACATTCTTCGACTGATTCGTTTTGTGAATCAGCTTTCTTAGTAATTGAATTGAAAACAGATGCTATACTTTCTCTTTGAGTTATCAAAGACACAGAATAAATAACGGTCAGTCAAAGATCAGAGTTCGTTACATTGTAGGCAAGAATTTCCTCTTTTCTCTTCGTCTGATGCGAATGAAAAGGTAATTAGAGATGAAACACGCAAGATTTCATGTCTGCTAGATTAATTTCAGAATACGCTGACTGATGTTGGGACCATTGCTTGATTGCTAATCTTCAGTGAGTGGAGCAGGATCTAAAAAGTTCTTTCATGGAAAAAAAAACAACGTGTCGGTTCGGGGGAACCACGGCAGGAACGAAGTTCAAAATTAAAATCCAAGATGGCAGCTGCGAACATTTAAAATTGACGAAAATTTGTACATTTTTGCAGTCTTGGACTTTCATTTTGACCTGGCTCCCACGAAAACCATAAAAACGACAATAATAATGAAAAATTTAAAAATTTTCGCAGCCGCTATCTTTTTTTGCTATCTTGGATTGTCATTTTGACCTGGCATTTTTACTGGCTTTAGCACCCTCGAAATCCATGAAAATGACACCTCACCTCTCTGTCTCTCTCTCTCTCTCTATCTCTATCTGTTACATACAATAAAAAAACGCTTTTCCGTTACGTAACAATTACTCATACCGCGAGCTCCGTAAAAGAACTTCGTTCTAAAAATATAAAACAATCGAAACTAGGTTCTAGAAACTCATTAATTATTCCATTAGCTTTATGAATTAACTTTTCATCGTCATCATTCAAATAAAAGACCTCCGCTGCTGGACATAAGCCTAGCCCAAGCATCGCTTCTTCGACCGGGCCTGTGCTTCTCGCATCTAGTGGATTTACGTGACCTTTACCAGGGCATCAGTCTACCTCGTGGTGGTCTTCCTCCAAACTTTAAACTTAATTTATTAACAGCTTTGTAATATTTTTCGTAGATTTTAGCAGGACTGGAAGATATTCAAGCCAATCTAAATCATCATAGTGGTACGATGAATGCAAAGCCCTATTTAGATCCCAAAAGACGAAGTGAAATAGTTGACGAAACATTTTTAGAACAGAAAGATATTTTATTAGAAATGGTACGTATTTCATGCTTATTTTCTTTGATCAATCAGTTCAGTTTTACGATCAGAGCTAAATGTTAGAGATCAACTGTATGGAGTACAGTGCCTATATTAAAACTGCTGCTGCTGGCGGATGGTGGTAGTCTTTGTTCCAAACAACCGAAAATGAGTTTCTGATGTGATTTAAATGGTGATTACGGGATTACCTATTTTTGAAGTGAATGAATAAGTTTTTCCGTTTCATAACAGAAACTTAACACACAATTATAGCCAAAGTATCAGAAACTTGGCAACGTCACACCGATCTCAGTTCTCTGTTCTCAGATCTCACTAACTTTCAACTGAATTAGTGATCAGACTTTTGGCACATAAAACAATTGCTCCTTTGGTGAATTACTCTCGATGTGTGAAGTTCGAAACAAATCAATTATCTGATGCCGGAGGCTTCGGGACGGTCATCTAACCTTGTTAGGAGCCTCCTCCGTGATGTAACTTGGATGTGTGGGATATATTGTTGTAATATATATCGTGATATGGATATATTCTAATACATACATATTACATATATTCGGAGTCTAGGGAATTGAAAGTTGGAAGAAGTTTTATATTCAGAGCCTATTGTACGCACATGTTTGCCTTGATAAACCACTGTTTGTTCGCCGTGTGTAGGCACGATCGTCAGTGTTATATGGATCACTAATTAAGTTTGTTGACCATAGATATATTATGAAAATTATATTTCTATGATTCTATTTTGCTGCATACGGTTAGACTGGAAGCCGACACAAACATAGTTGGGAAAAGGCTAGGCAGATGTTGATATTTCTATATTGTTAGCCGACACGTTTTTTCTACGGCATGGTTTCTTTCGATTGATCGCTTTTTCAAACTTGGGTGCAGACAAAGGCAATTAGAAGAATATACCCACTAGCAACTTAATTGCCCGGGAGTTTACATTCATTTCTTAATTTTTCTTTGAAGTTAGTAAAAATGACATCTTATGAAAGAAACAAAGCGTGATTTTTAATTTCATACTTAGTGAAATATGGAATAAATTTATTGATCATTTACCTTCTCTATGCATGATTATTTATATTGTTATTTTTCTTTCCAGCGTGTTTCGATTCTCGGTGACTGTAATGAGATAGGTATCTTTCTCTTCATTCCATAAAGGAAAATATTTCTTAATTAACAATTCTTTGTATCTTTAAATATATTATATTCTCTTGATCTGGTACTTATGTAGGCAGTTCACCGTTCTTCCGAACATAATCAATACAGTTCATCTAATGTCAAGGTGAAAATCATCTTTGTTTGTTCTTAATAGCTTTGATGAGATGTACGTTATTTCTTCTATTGACGTAATATCTGCCATTACACGTCATCAATCTCTTTTGTTTCTTTTATTGTTGAATTAGTATCCATGTTTTAATGTTATTACGCTTCTATTAAGCGTTATTTCTATTTAAGGTAGGGTTGTTTTTCTCTTAAAAAAAAACCTAGCCTTAACAGTATCCTTTAAAGGGTTATCGTTGATTATTATTCAATAATTATGTATGCGTAAAAGTACCTATTTACTAATGAAAGCCCTTTTTAAAACACGAACACGAAAATCAATTACAGAATAAATTAAAATATTAATTTCAGCTAGAAACAAAACTGAAAGAAGTCAGAGACAAAAGGAAAAAGAAAGCGCTGAATGGTGTTGATGGCAACAATACTAACAATGCTCTTGACAAAACTAGTGGTAAACATTTGGGAAATGTTGATGTTAAACTTAGCGTTAACGGCATCAGTGCTGTTGGCGATACTAATCTGGAACTCAAGTATGGAACTGGTATGGAAACCGTTGTTTGAATTTTTTTTTTATTTAGTCATTAATAATCATGTGAGCCTTTCGTCCCAAGGGGTATCTTTTACCCATTTACTGGATAGTGGAGGTCAAACAGGCAGTCGCTCCATGTAAAGTAGGTACCTACTGGTATTCAGCAGTTTCCAGTTAGACTGAAAGTCGAATTCAATATAGTTGGGAAAAATATAAGCAGAGATGAAGAGTCGTGTACCTACGCTTTTATCCTTATTTCTATACGTTGGCCTAGAGTTGTATGTCCTTTAGCGTAATTATAACTTACGTTGAACAATTTATTTATTTAAGGGCGTTTACGACGTACGGCATTTCACACAAACTTTCAAGCCCTTGTTTTTCGAAATGAATGAACCGATTTTAATGAAACTTCATACGCATACGCTCCATACGCAGGATACAAAGACAGCCTATTTATTTATTTAATACTTCAAGCACATAAATGTACAGAGGCGGATTTAATCTATCCATCAGAGGCGGATTTTTTTTTTATCTATCTTTCTTTAATGCCATAGACATTTTCTACCAGTCAACCTTTGGGTGAGGCAAAGACAAACAGCTTAGTAGGTGCAATCATGAACATTGAGGAATAGATATTTTAAATATAAAGATATGCATAAATTTATTAAAACTGTAAATATAATATTTAAATACCTAATTACATATAAATCTGGCCCGCCGGCCAGTTTTTGCGTGGGCGAGATGTCTACATTAGAATAAATCTACCAAACATTTGTAATGTTTGACAGAGACTTATTATTAACCTTGGATTTACAGTAGGTAATAGGTATATGATGCTTTGCACGAAGATAGACCCACTCTTCTTCCTAATCGCTTACAATACAAGTGTGCAACATTCCGCTAGTGTTTTAGTTTTGTCGATACCCAGTAATTACTTAGTAGTGGGTAATTAGTGTGTATCAAAAACTAAAACACTAGCGGAATTAACTAGCGACAACTACTAGCGATTAGTAAGAAGAGTGGGGCGCGTCTTCGTGGATTGTGCTATCTGTGTACGATCGTAAATAAAATTTCATATATTTACACCAGACATTTTGAAATGACAATTTATTTATTCCCACATTATGGAAGTCATATTTCTCGAGTTTGAAACATATTGTCATTGTACGTCGTCCTTTTAATAATATGCGCCA
Organism: Luperina testacea; assembly: GCA_927399505.1. Lineage (NCBI taxonomy): Eukaryota > Metazoa > Arthropoda > Insecta > Lepidoptera > Noctuidae > Luperina > Luperina testacea. The sequence continues at coordinate 5,491,303 of OV656763.1, read as the reverse complement.
AAGTTATATTAATTAAACCAAGTCCTTCACCAAAAATGAGTGTTAACAGGGTAAATTAATTAGTGATGACGTAAGCTTAAATAACGTTTGATTTATAATACGAAAACCTCAGAACATTATATTTAAACAAGCTTGAATACTTAATTCAGATTTGGTATAGGTGAATGTTTGAACAGGGAAATGATTTCTGCGGTTTTGATTTGCAAAGGCTTAAAAAAAAAAACATAAAATATAAATCGGGTAAACAAACTTCGGCTTTCAATGTGTAGGCTTAAATTCTCAAAACTAAATAAATGACTGTGCACTAAAATACCGCAGCAAATCCAATCACTAGCCTTAATGCGCCTGCCACACACTCGACGAGTGGCATGGGAAGTAACGAGGAAAGGAGGCAGAGACATAGTGTGGCAACATTACTCGTCATGCCACACGTCATGCTCCTCGTCCTACCCACTGCTCCCTATTTTGTCGGTTTTTGCGCGCGAGTCAAAGGACCGGCAATACGAGTGCGAGTGGCCGGCCACATAATCGCGCGGTCGGCTCGCAGTCTGCATGGAGCGCTCGCGCAAGACGCACGCGTATGCAAAATTGGAAATTATGTCGTCGCCAAGCGTGGAATGGTCAAATGAAAAGGTGTTAATAATCCACCATCTCCGTTGGCGAGGACGACGACGACGATGTATATTTCTTTTTACTACATTAATATAATTAGCTATACTAAAAATGCATAGCGCGCACGCTGCCACCGTTTCAACGTCCATTGTCTCACCAAGGCAAATGACAAGTGAGGAGCGTCGCGATTAATTGCGCGAGTAGAGCAGTGTGTGGGCAGAGAGGGCAACATCGCGGCAAATCACGGCAGCGCGAGGAGCATAGCGATGAGCAGCGCAAGGAGCATAGTCTGGCAGGCGCATTAGAATTAGCCTTGACACAACATACGCACAGCATAGATTGGGCTTTTTGTTTTTTTAATTGAACAGTTTGTTGAAAAAAAAATACATCTCTGGGAAAATATAGAGTGGAAATGTAACAAAATGAAAGCAAAACCCTGGAACACCGTATCCTAGAAGTTTAACTCACTGATCGTATAAGGAACTCGATATTGCGTTCCAAAATACAAATTGCCAATGTCACACGGCTGTCAAACTTAAATGGAACTGGGCTGGCCACATCTGTCGCATGCCAGAGGAGCAATGGGCTAAAATAACAAAACAGTGGGACCCAAACAGGAGCAAACGGCAACGCGGCAAGGTTAGGAGTAGATATCGGGACGAACTCGACTTTTTTCATAAGGATTGGCAACAAATAGCATTAGATAGGGATAAGTGGAAGGAGGAAAGGGAGGCCTTTGCCCTACAGTGATATACAAACGGCTGATAGTAAAAATAAAACACTGGCGCTCATACTCGACGTTGTAACTATAACTTGACGAATTATTTTGTAAAGTAGAAGGTGCACTGTGAAGGTACAGAGATCTAAGGAGTTACGATAAAACGTTGTATTTAACCAACAACAGAGAATAGTACATTGTTCACCAAGGGGAGAAAGTGACCGATTACTAACGAGGGTGTAAAATCGCACTTTGTTCATTTGACATTTTTTTTAAAGTGAAGTTTGTAATAAAATTATTACAGTTATTAAGACTTAATGGTTTTGCCACGGACGTTAATATTGGTTTGAATGATCAACAAAAGTATGTGGCCAGTATGATTTTGTGCTTGGTGTTACAATATTTTGCCTTTTGGCATTATTCCATCGCCAGATAACTTTTATTCGAGGATTAAAATTGACGTTCGGCAGTTTTTTTTAATTATTCCTCGAATAAAGTTGTCAGATGATTGAAAAATCAGCCCTTAATTAGGCTAGCTACTGAATTGCCCAAAACTTTATAAAAGCACAGTACGTTAATACGGCTCGACGTAAAGGGACTCGACATAAAGATAACCTTCCAGATTTTCGTACACTTTTTTTGGCCGCTCAGCACGTTAACAATGGATTTTCATACGTACTTTCTGCCTCATTTGTAAAAAGTAATTAGGTATTTTCCGAACAAGTATAGATTATATTAACTACGGTTAATGTGATATTCTCGACGTCAAAACTACCTTGACATGGAAAATCATATCTAATTGTCGGAAAGGTTAGTAAGAAAATTGTAGTAAATCATGTGAATGTAAAGATAGATTATCGCCAAATATATAATCCATATCTATTGGGATATCTATACTAATAATTTAGCTGAAGAGTTTGTTTGTTTGAACGCGTTAATATCTGGAACAACCAATCGAATTTGTAACAATATTTTTGAATTTAATAGCCTAATTTTTGAGGAAGGCTTATGTATAATCGCGGTAGGACCCTTAGGAGCCGAGTAGAAGTAAGAAAGAACGCTAACCGAAAATGAAGTAATATCGCAGGGAGGCGATGCGATACGACGGAATGGGTCGGGGAAAAAGAAATTTCACGCAGACGAAGTCGCGGGCAGAAGCTAGTTCAAAATAAAGACAGTTAGCTGGATTAATTGATTATCCAGAGATAATTATTACATTAATACTACAGCATGACAAATTCATTTAATCAAACCCCCGGCTTACCCGGCATTAAGTCCGTATCTATACAGTTGTGCCTTAAAGTATTAAATAAATAAATAATTATAAAGGCTCCGGCAGACAGGCGCAACGCGACAATGCGACGTGATTCTGGTAGAACAATGTCCATGAAGTTTTCATAGAAATTGTTCTCATAGAGTCGCGTCGCGCCTCTCTGCGGGTGCCTTTAGTATCCACTAAGATTTTTATTAAACATGGCAATAAAACCATGTTTCTCAGAGCGAAGTGTAATTTAACGAGAACAAGATAAGAAAACAAAAAGAAATAGGCACTGTAAGTATAGGCAAACTGTCTCTTAACCAATATAAGCGTATAACTTTACTTTAACCAAATCTAAAAAGAACAAAATTAAATCCTAACTTAACTAAAACTATACAGAAACTAAAACATAGCGTCGAAAAATTCATCCGCGTCGCTGTTGACTGGTAATGTACCCAAGAGACTGGCGGCATTAACACGTTGCCGTTGTATGGTGATGCTTAGCCTCCATGTAAGCGTTGATGATAAGTAAACATGAAACAAGCTAGCTCCCAAGGGAGATAGAATTTGTAAAAATCCTGCTTATGCCTAATATATTTTTAGGTAATGGATTGGTGAACTTGGATGCTCACGGAATATCTAATATAGGGAATGCTCATGTGGAACTGAGTGTTGGAGAAACTGGACTATTTATACCAGGATTGACTAGCTTATTCTTTGGTAAGAATAATTATTTTATATAAGTTTATACCTATTTGATATAAGTTCTTAAGAAAGAGTCCTTTCTGTTGTTGATGAGGGCCTTACCACACTGGCGATTTGTGAGCGTATTTCCAGGGAGGCGCTTGTTTAACGCGCTCTCGCTGCGTGTGCTCAGCGAGCAAGCCACGTGCGCACAATGTATTAACCGCGTTTGCGTAACAAGAATTCTTGAAGTGAGTGTACAATAGATAGTGAGTCATGTGAGTGTACAATATTGCAAAAACGCCAAGAACACGTCACCTAGGTGCGGCAAGCTTGCTTTGCACCCGCGGAGACGGAGAGCACGTTCACAAATCGAATAGCTGGAAATACGCTAGCAAATCAACAGTAGGTACGACAACGCCCTAAATCTTCGGTAGTATCTGGAAACTTTAGTTACTTAATTTATTGAAGAAGATTTATAGAAATAATTTATCTTTTTATATTCAACGTACGGTGAAATTTTAAGCTTGGTTTTACTTTATTCTGAAATATCTGTGCATGACAAAATTATAATTGGTTGCCTTTGAAAGAAACCAAGCTTGAAACAAAAGAGTATTGACATAAATAAATTTTCCATTCTAGCTCTTCTATTGTCTTTGCTATTAAGTAGTTAGACTGGAATCCTTGCGAACAGCCAGTTATTTTAGTTCAAGTAATATTTAATATCCCTCCAAATTAAAAAAAATATATATTTTCGTTTTAAGATGGTGGGCACGTAAACGCTTCAAAAAACGTGCACGTTAACGTAACGTCAACTGAAGCACCAACTACAGAAAAGGCAGATAATTCTCGAAGAAGTGGTAACAAAGCTAATTTAAATGAAACAACTGTTACAGTAGCAGCTACTTTAACAACTGCAACAATAACTCGTAAGCATCATACAATGATTATTGATCGTGCAACTCCAGTAAAGAATTCCACTGTCCAAGTTTGGAATACACCTGATGTACAGCCTCTTGTAACGGCCAATTCGACGGTTACTGTAGCTAGTAACACTACTGTTTCTTTATAATAAAATTTGTTCAATTTTAATAAAGAATTATTTGACGTTGTTTCTCTTAATTTCATGTCCTAGAATGAAAAGTATTGAAGACATGTTACCGTGACATGACATGACATGACATACCACCTTCGAGAAAGAGGTCAATCGTCGAATTCGACTCGGCTGGGCAGCGTTCGGAAAGCTACGAAATATCTTCTCGTCCCACATACCGCAGTGTCTCAAGACGAAAGTCTTTGACCAGTGCGTGTTGCCAGTGATGACATGTGGCACTGAAACGTGGTCGCTCACAATGGGCCTTATTAAAAGGCTAAAAGTCAAGCAATGGAGAGGGCTATGCTTGGACTTTCCTGCGTGATCGCGTGAATCAGAAATGAGGAGATCCACAGGAGTACCAAGGTAACTGACATAGCCCGAAGAATTGCCAAACTTAAGTGGCAGTAGGCAGGGCACATTGCCTGAAACTGACAGGAATCGGATGGATGCCAGAAGCACAGAACCGGTCGAAGAGCAGGCGCTTGGGGAAGGCCTTTGTCCAGCAGTGGACGTCTTTCAGCTGAAAGATGATGATGATGTTACCATCGACCAATTCGCACTGGGTTATTTGTTGTCGACTACAGCCTCATTCTTTTCACAGAGAGGAGCCTTGTGTCGCATCAGTGGGAACATTTTAAGCTGATTGTGATTATGCTCTTTATTTCTTCCATTAATCAACTCAGCATATCGCAGTCCACTGCTGGACATAGCCTCTCCCAGGCTACGCCATAACATCCTGTCCTCCGTCTTCCGCATCGAGTCTGTTCCAGTTATTTTTGCCATACTCGTTATTATATCGAGATTTTACAAAATATTGCTATAATTTAAAAATAAAACAGCCTAATATGCTTTAATTGAGGACTTTCAATATCACAAAGGCAGCCAGTATTTGGATTACTAATGAAAATGATTCTAGACGGCAAGTAATGTTTTGTTTTCATATTCGTATTACTTCACTTTCTTGGAGTGTGTTTATGGAATGCGTAATAGTAAAGAGTCTTTTTACTATGTTGTCAATAGGGTGTGGTTAGTATGAGTTTTAATAGGGTAGAATGTTTAATGACATAACATCACGCCTTGTTTCCCCATAGGGGTAGGTAGAGGTGTTTCTATAGCACACACACTTCGCCAGGGGCTGCATCCGGATGTTATCATTCTCGTTACATCCGGATCGTTAGGACTTTGCAACCAAAATCGGTCGCAAAGCGATCGCTATCTATGTCGAGACTGCAGGCCCAGTTGTGTTTAAGTCCCATGTAATACAGGGCGAGGCTATTGCCAAGAAAGTTGACTGTGGTAGCCAAACCAAAAAACTCAATAAAGTTGTGCTTAACCTTGTAATCGAACACAGGAAAGTGGTAAACTCGGCCTCCACGCTTGAATAATTCCATTCATGTGAAGAATGTTTGTTTTATCGCTATATTGAGTAGTAAATAAATAAAAGAGAGGCTGCTATCATTCTGTATAACTTGGAAAAGTCGAGTGTAATAATTACGTTACAGTTTCTTACGAAGATTTGTATGGAAGTAGGTACAGACGCCAGCACATCAAGTTACTACAATCCGTCAAATTTCTTTAATAGATTTTCAACTTTATCGCTGACGCATAAGGCTCAAAGTTGATTGGGAAAATTTGACATTTTCGGGTAGCTTGATGTGCTGGCGTTTGTACATTCTGGGTAAGCTCACTCTAGCGTAGACTTTGTCTCTGTCATCTCTGACCTAGACTAGAGTCAAGAGCAAACCCATTTAAAAAAAAAAAGGTACGTGCACGTTACATCATTATCGTGGAAGAAAATTTAAAAGCGTCTTTATATGTTATTTCCATACATTTTACTTCCCTATGTTATCGTGATGCCGTGCCGTAAATGTGGACGTCGACGTTAATATCGACACGGTAGAAATTACAAAAGTGCACCTTTTGTTAATGAATTATTATTAAAATGGTAAGCGAGTAGTCTATCATCAACAATCTCACCAGCATCATCTATTCCCAAAGACGTTACTTTCAGCCGATAAAACCTCCAGAATTCTCGACAGTAATGAGGATAATATCATGGAGGTATAATGGCACACAAAAAATAAACTATCTAAATAAATAACATATACTTTGAAATCAGGACGACTGCAAACGACGTCCATTTTCTCCCGCGCTTCTGTTAGCATAACTCCTCAAATTCTATTGGACGACACGGCAAAGGCTTTTGGCGCGCAATGAGCGCCATCTTGCATTACGATATCACACGAAGACGCTGGAACTGAGTATAAGGTTGTTGAAATACAATATATTGACGGAATAAATACAGGGTAATATTTTCGCGGGAACGATAATTAGGAAGCAGAAAGGCGTTGTGGTGTAATTAAGGAATGGTTTCGTCTTGCAGAAGATTATGTGAGAAGAGACCATTTTCCGTCGGATAAGTAGGTATAACAAACGACTAAAGACTTGAAACATCTTACTGCAACTAAGAACGTTCTTCTGACCAAGGTGATGGTGACGTGTTTGTGTAATCACAATGTGACGAATAGAGACAATACCGGCTTGAAATAAAATAATAATGACTACGAATAAAAAATAAATGGCCGCAGGAATGAGAATGGATGCGAGAAGCACAGAACTGGGTGCTTACTCTTCAATTTAATTCCGATAGATCGACATTGGAATTGTGACGTTTCTTACTCTTGAGTTCGATGCTAGCGCCAAATGATTTTTAGATTGGGTGTCCATTTTGGAGAACTAAGTGGAATTGGGTTCGGGCTTGGCGTGGGGTAGTTGACAATATTAATTTCAAGAGTACCGAATCACGTGACTGTAAAATTAACATTGGAATCATATTGGCATCTCATTGGAATTAAAATTAGTTTGGAGAGTAAGCCCCCTGGTCGAAGTGGCGACGCTTGGGGAGGCCTAAATCTAATTTTCTAAATATTTCAGCCCAGACGTCATCATTCTTAAAACCCGCTTTGTCGACGAAAAGTACAGCCCCAATTTTGATAACAAATAAAATCACATCCTGAAATATAAACCTATTAAAACTCCAAACTATTTCTATAGCAATTTGAAGTGCGTGAATCTACATTCACGCACTTCAAATTACTATAGAAATAGTTTGTGTTTGTTAGTGTAGACTAAAAAGAAAACAACCTTAGATAAGTATTTAATGGATATCCTAATAAACCTTAATAATATTCTAGGGTCTGATAAATACATATTTCGGCTGAAATAATGATGAATGGGAGGGCTATGTACAAAAATAAGATTCTCAGGATGATGTGGAAAGTTGAAATTTTTGAATTTTTTTTTCACTTAAGCCAATCAAACTTTACATAATCCTTTTCAAACTCTGGTCTTATTTTTAACATGAATTTCTTTTTATCTGAGTTTAAAGTCAATATTAAACTTTGAATCAACATAAATTAAAGCTGCTTATCTGATAAATGGCTCATATTATTTCATATAAATTGCTCGACAAACTGGTATTCCTTGGAGAAAAATTACAGTCAGCCGAAAAATAATATCTCACGATATTTGATTTTTCATGCACGAAAGCTAATCAATACTTCTTTAACTAAAGTTATAATGATCATTTATCAAGTTCCAATCTTGCGTAAAAGAATCCTTTTCTATAAAACCTCATTTATTTTCTGCCAAATAGTTTGGAAGTTTTCATAGTTCAGTAAAATCGAGTGCCTAAGAATATTTTCTGTGAGTTATTGTAAATTGCAGAGTCTCTTGATTTATTTCTCCAATTTGACAATAAGTTAATTCGCTAAAACTTAACTTATAGCCAGCTTTCTTAGTAAGTTAATTAGAAGTAATTTGATCAAGCACCAAGTTTTCAAAATCAGTTTCAGTTTTTTTAGGTGCCTGCCTTTATCTGTTTTACTTTATTATTTTTTCTGGGTAAAGGCCTACTCTCTTTCCACCTTTCTCTGTCCAGAGCTGCCTAAGACCAATCTTTATTAAAAGAGTCTAGCTCATCCTGCCATTTCCGTTTTGGCCTGCCGCAATGTCGTTTACCATTAAGCGGAACCCACTGTTTATTTATTTATTTGTTACGTCCATAATTTTTATTTTGTAATTTTAAGATTCAATCGCTACAACTGGCTTTAGTAATTACTAAGTTCAAACATGTTTAAAAAAAAACATAGGTTACTAAAATCCTCATTTCCACCCTATCTTTCATGAATAGAAAAGTGCAGTCGCAATCTCCAAAGTAGGTATCTAGTTTCTTGAGGTGTCATCCGGGGGTGAATATCAAGGTACCGACTCCCCGCGATGCGCGGATGTTACGTAAACCAAAATGGCGGACTGTGAGAACATCGTGTATGATTTGCAAGCCCTGCTATGCGTGTTTTGTTTCTTTTTTATATGACTTTTACGAGATATTATGTCTTTTTGTTTGTAGTTTTATTTAATATTGTTTTTTTTAGTGTTATATTGTTTCGCGTGACGTGTTTCGTGTTGTGTAATTTTATACCTCAATCCGCCCGCGGCTTTGCCCGCGTGGTATGTCGACAGAAAGAAGTCTACATCCTCAGGGTTCAAAGTACATACCAAATCTCATTAAAATCGTCACAGTCATCTCTGATATTTGCGATATTCGCGAACAAACGGACAGACAGACAAACATAAAAAATGTGACAGACAAACATAGAAAAAAATGTCGGATGTAGTCGGTTTTTTACTAAACTTCAACTACCTATATCCGACGATACTTATCTCTTTTGTTGACTGTACCTACCGAATCCATGGTTGCAGTTTGCGCGCCGGTGTCCCTGCCACACTGTATAGCAGGGGTGGCCAACCGTCCGATCGCGATCGACTGGTCGATCGCGACTATTAGTTCAGTCGATCGTGGCAAGGAAAAAAATATGAATGCGTAGAACAGACTGCGCAACGTACCTAATCACTAACTGCTGCACGCATCATCTTGTATCATTTTTCAATAGCCGTTCCGTCACGCACGTTATTTATCCTCTCTTCTATGCAGTTTAGCTCTCTTTTGTTTTCGGTGCGCTGTGATATCGGTCGTTCCTAATAATTGTATGGTGGTGTGTATTTAGTGTAATTTCGCAAATAAACCAGTCTGTCGTTGACCCACGTATTTCATTGACGTTACATTGGCGACGAGGATGGGATTTTAAGTAATTTCTTTTAAATTATCGTGTTTCGCGTGTATCAAGATGATAACAAATTAACAATAAGCGAGAAGCGTTTGGAACGCGAGAGTGGGGCGCGGTCGGTTGTCAATCCGTCAGTCAGTTGACGACAGACTAGCGGAGTTACGAGTGGTATAACGAGTTATATTTTCCCTCTTAATAAAATAAAAAATACTACATAATTGTGTACTGAACTATGCTGTTTCATTTAAGATTTCAAGAAGTATGTAATTGGTAGATCGCCCAGGGTGTCGTCAGTGAACAGTAGGTCTTGGGTCTAACCAAGTTGGCCACCCCTGCTGTATAGCGTCCACCGCAATGAAAGTAAACGTTTCAATCTGAAAGCAATATCGAATTTTGAAACAAAATTGAAATTCGGTTCACAAGTTTCATTTGAAAATGTCTCGAACTGTTAGTTTTGTAGCGAAAGTGTCGTGTTTGCTACGACGTCATTCAATTTATTCGTACGAAAAATGCCACTGGTTTGTAGTCAAAATATTTTCCAATTAAATCTGGAGCTTTAAAGTGTAGGTATTGCGAGGGTTTTTAATAACTTATGGCACTGCTTATTTATATTTTCACTTCATTCCTCCTCTCTCTTTTCTTTTTTAATTAATTACTTATTGGAAAATGTAACATTTGTATTTTAGAACGACATTCTTTCGAATATAAAAGGAGGGGCCCATGTTAAATAATAACAGCCGCACAGGTCGATCGATTGATTTAAGCTACGCTTGCCGCGGTCGGTCTGTGGATGGGTAACCATCTTTACATATCGAGACCATGTGCGTCGTTAAACCGTTGGTCCCGGCTGTCATTCGTGGATCTTTGACAGTCGTACATATTGTTAGAGTGCACATCAAGCTACCCGAAACTGTCAAATTTTCCCAATCAACTTTGAACCTTATGCTTTAGCGATAAAGTTGAAAATCTATTAAAAAAAATTGACAGATTGTAGTAGCTTGATGAGTGACTCATCAAGCTACTACAATCTGTCAATTTTTTTTATGGCGTCTGTACTAAAACCGAGAGAACGGGAACCGTACGGATATGACACGCTGATGCTACGGTCACTATAACCGTATTTTTTTTTTCATTTAATTCAGACACAGTGATCCATATTTATGTTAGTATACTTAAAAATTATATTAGTAACCAAAGATTAAAATACATACCACAATAATACTATTACAACTAAAACTGAACTACTTACATAAAATCAAATTGATAAATAAATTCATTAGTTAAAATCGCAACCATCACGTTATACACGGGTATGATACGCTGTTGACACGTAATAGTGGGGCGTAGTAGTCTGTGTCTTGTTTTTTGCCATTGTTGATACGTTCATAGCGGTCATGATATGAAACGGTGCAGTGGGCAGTCTCCTTTATACGTTGAAAAAGTAAAAGTGTTCCTATATCAAAACCTAGATCCATAACAAATGAAGAATTGCCAAACTTAAGTGGCAGTGCGCAGAGCATATTACTCACACAACAGATGACCAATGGGGCCGATAAGTTTTGGAGTGACGAGCGTATACCTACAGGAAGACGAAGCGTAGGTTTGGGTCCCTAAAAGTGTAAAAGTGTACCCCAATTGCAAAACACTCTTTGTATTACAATTCGAAGGGTTTTGAAGGTAATTCATAATCCATTGCTTGAAATGTTTGATTTTTTTTTTCATCTGAACAAGCTAAGTAACTCATTGGACATTGTTGAATTGTATGAGGATTGTGGGTGTGTTACGCAATGAATAGTCCTCCAGACCGTATTTTGGCCATGGCGGCAAATCTCAAAAGAGATTAGTCTTTGGTGCGGGAGCTATCATAGTGCACAAGTGTGTGCACAGACACAGGTGTACTTTCCCTCCCCTTATTCTCATAGTCCGACGACAAATTTACCGTGATATTGCCAATGTTTATGTTTGGTGGTCACTTTGCTTAGCAATTAATCTCCCTGACTTTACATAGTTTTTTGTATCACCTATTAATTGCCATTGTTTTCTTTCTGCAGTGCGGCGGCGGCAGCGGCGGCGGCGGCGGAGGCTCTGGGAGGGGGAGGGCGCCGCGCTCCCCCTCCCTTGTTGCGCTCACGCACTCTACCCGCCATCATTGCGCCCGGCTTCTCCATACTACATGCTCAAATAGACCCACAACGAACTAATAATGGTGAGTGAAATATAATTTAATTTCATAGATTAAGTGTGCATACACACGCGACACGCTCGTGTATGTAAGTACCGAGCTCAAGTACGCGAGCGACACGTTGTTGACGGCAGTCGCCGACGCATTGACGGCAGTCGCCGACGCGTTGATGGCTGTCGCCGACGCGTCGACGGTTGCAGTAGCCTCTGTCGTCGACGCGTGGCACACTAAGTTGTCCCACGCAGGTACTTACTACTGCTTAAAAATGTTGTGTCTCAACTTAACCTCTCCTAGGTTCAGAAGTGAAGATTTTGAACGGCAGGAAACAAAACTATACTTAGTTCGTATTGAGCATAAAGCTAAAATTACGATACTTAGTACCTTACTACTACTTCTACTACTTAGTACTTACTTACTTAGTACCTTAACTACAAATAGCGATGCAGTGCTGTTATTCAGTGGCACCTGAATTTCAGGTGGTGTAAGATAAACAAAAATATATTTCCCAAAACAAACATTCAAATTACTTTTTATAGCGCTGTTCGATGTTTAAAATTTTATATTGCCGTCTATCCAGAACAGCTCATTTTGTCTATATAGCCGTCTATCCAGAACAGCTCATTTTGTCTAAGTGTTCATATCTTCATATACACGGTACGAGAGGCACGCGTCAACTGCCCGCCGCTCGTGTCTATGAATACTAAGCTTAGACAAAATGAGATGTTTCGTATTGGTACTCACTAACCAATACCCTTATACTCGAACTATAATGCTCCCACTGCTGGGACACGTGTGGGCCCTAATCCACCACGCGGGCGGGTAAGTGCCTTTATTTACAATTAATCGGCCCCACATATTAACACTGCGGGACACTTATGACCCCTCGTCGTAATAACAATAAAACTTCTATTGTGTCTCGTTCAATGTCCTTCAATGTGTTACGTGACGCTCTTCAGTGCTATGGACTCACATTTAATAGTAATTTAAATTCAAACTGAAAACTCAAAACATTTATTTGACTTAAACCATTTACAGGCACTTTGGAATTGTTAAGGAGTCGGTCAGTCAGAAATAGTTGCCCGTTCCAAAGCGTAGTAAAAAAGACGTACACTTTAAAAGCGTCCAGATGGAGAACGTATAGACAGAAAACGAAAAAAAAGCAATTAAAAAATTATATAAGCCGTGGTAGCTAATGATGCGTTCCCACAGCCCGCTTTGTCACAGGACAGATCGCGTCAGGCCGTGGGAACCGTCACATCCTGATGAGGCCTGCGGCGGCCTGTCGTAGCCCGTCCGGTCCGTCGGGAGTCGGTAAGTACCTACAGGGGCCCAACGAGGCGCGGCGCGGGGACTTCTGTCGCGGTATGTACAGGCGCGTTTCTTTTTGTTTTGTTTATCAGATGTTGACCACTGAATAAAACAACAGGGGGATACGCAGCCATGCGCTCACACTGTGGGAATGCTTGGCACGGGCCGCGACAGGCCTCAACAGGCGTAGCAAACGCCTGGTGCGGCCTATCAGTTAACGGGCCGTTCGAGTAAACTCTTCAATTGCTATAGCTGTGTCTACTGACATAGAGTTTTCTTTTCAATCTACTGGATCTAGTCCTCTTTTACGACCAACATATAAAATATTTATGCAAAGCAATCAACCTAAGTTTTTATGGCTGTAATCATGAAGGAAAAGGCAGTTGACACGATAGGCTGTAAACTGAAACTTGCAATAAATTGCTTGATAACAATCTTCAAACTCTTTTACTGAAGTCACAAAATTATAACTGGAATGTACAGTATAATACTTTAAGGCTTTATGAAAAATGTTTTGTTTTTACTCTGATTGCATTTCCAGGTTAGGGTGTAAAACAAAACATTATAGTCGGCAAATAGGTATGCACTTAGGCTACGGACCCGAAGTCACCGGGCGCGGGGCGGCGCGGCGGCGGCGAGGGTGCGGGGAGCGGCGCATTTCAATGCATAGATTTATAAGAGACATCTGGCCTAGCCGCAGGATAGTCCGGTTAAGTAGTCACGACCTCTCAAGGTCAACTACGAGATGCCATAAAAAAAAAAAAAATAAAAAAAAAAAACGAAAGCAGCGGCGTACGAGCGATGCACACCAGTCTAGCGGTGCCCTCGCATCTGCATTGACATAGTGTTGTGCATTTTATTTTTTGCTTTTTAACGACAGACGTTTCAAAATGTTGTATCAAAAATCGTTCGCGAACAAAGACTAATTTCTCTTATCACAACACTAAGCCGCTCTAGCGCCGCGCGATCTGTCCGCTGCCTTCGAGACCGAGTACCGCGTTCCAGCGCCGCTCCTCGCGCCGCGCCGCCGCCGCCGCCGCCGTCGCCGCCCCGCAATCGCTGACTTCGAGACCGAGGCCTAACGGACTATAAAGTTACCTACATAATACGACAACCATTTGAATTTCTTCATAAACTAAACATCATATATCACATCACGCGTGTATTCGCCAAAGGGTTCCACAGAGCTGTACCGATAGTACAGACGCCAGCACATAAAGCTACCCGAAACTGTCAAATTTTCCCAACCAACTTTGAACCTTAAAGTTGAAAATCTATTAAAGAAATTTGACAGTTTGTCTATCTGTTGTCTTTGATTCATTCTGATTTGAAAACGAATCAAAGAAATGTTATCAAGTTCTATGATAATTGTTGTTTTTCTTGCCTTCCTTATTATTTTCATTAGAAAAACTCGATCTCGGTATATGTAGGGATCCTTTGCAATTCCTGTATGACAATACTTCTGCGAAATCTAAACGTAGCTGAAAGTTACGTCCAGGAGAAAGACTTCAGTTAAATGATACAATATTAACTTCTGAACGAATTTTGTACAGAATGACCTCCCAGATCGACGCGCATACCTACTCGAATATTCTCACATTGTTTCACGTTCTGAGGCTGCGTTCCTACACGAAAAGTAATAAAAAAGAAAAAACTATCAAGAAAAGATGTATCAAGCTACATAAAAAAAAATGTCTGGCTTGATAATAAACTAAAATACTTGTAGAAAAAATAAAATAAAAGAGTAAAGGACAGACATCTCATAAGGATTCTATACGGATAGTTTAATAACCAATCAACAAAGTAAACTTGTAATAAATCGAGGGACCTTTGAACCTATAAAATACCAATACATCTATCTAAGTATATAGATGTAGTAAATAAGGGATAATGTTGACGCTGTTTTCTTTCGATAAGAAGAAAAGTGAAGAAAATCTTAGAGATAAAGATTTTCAACTAATTACGCACATAATTAAAGCGATAAGGTCGTCCATTGTATGTTTTGTACCTACTATTAAATGTATTTTTTGCTAGGTATCTATGTATTTTCTGGTGTAGGTACTATTTTTTTTAAGTAGGTATATCTAAATAAATGAATAATTAAACAGAAACAGCTCGGTACAGAAATGAAATAGGTAACAATAAATGAGAAAACGGTCGCTTTTAAATACTCATAATTGTATCATCATTATTAAATGTAATATTAAAAAAATGCGAATGAAAGATGCTCTTTTAATTAAATCTTATAAGCTACCTAACAAACATCAACGTCTATTTTTCATTCCAAATATTAATTCACTTTTCATGCTTTTCCCTCGTAAAATAACGTAGTTTTAAACATAACGAAATAAAAACGCGGCCTGGTGCGCCGTTCGATATTAAACATACATAATATTATTCTTAAAATTCTTTTCTTGTAAGGGGATTCCCCCTTTAATTTGTAATTTTTTTTTTTAATTTGAAATGGCTTTGCTCTTGACTCTAGTCTAGGTCAGAGATGACAGAGACAAAGTCTACGATGGAGTGAGCTCACCCAGAAGAAGCCTGTTCACTCTTACTTTGAAGAGATTCGGGTTGTATGCACTCGGAAACACAAACGCAGGTAGAGAGTTCCACTCTTTTGCTGTGCGCATTATAAAGGACATTTGAAAACGCTTAGTGCGAATTGGTGGAATAGCAACTAGGCAGGGATGGTAACTTGCAGTGCGTCTGGATGTCCGAAGGTAGAAAGGGGCCGGTGGAATGAGGTCGTGGAGTTCTTGGGCACACTCACCGAAGTACAATCTGAAGAAGACCGACAAGCAGGCAACCTTGCGGCGATGAGCCAAGCTGTGAAGCTTGGCATTCACCAGTTTTACTTTTTTTTATTTTTTGTTATTATAGTGGCCATAGTCGTACACACTCTAAGAAAATTCCTATTGGATTTCCAAAGATACAGCCCTGTGACAGGCGAACGGACGGATAGCAGAGCCTTAGTGAAAGAGTCCCGTAACCCCGTTAGTAGGTACTCTTTGGATACGGAACCCTAAAAATGGCAATTATTCCTACACCCTACTTTGTGCCGGAAAAGTCTTTTTTAGGAAAAGTTAAGCTCTTGGCTCTGAAGAAATTTAATTAGGCGAAAAGTGCAGCAAAAAGAAAAAGTAGTTGTGAACTTTTCTCGTTAGCAAACTGTACGAGTATCGTGTCTGTGTGTCCACTAATCCTTCTTTCATGTCTGGATTTTCAGGATGAGGATTTGCAACAATTTAAAATTTGTCGGATATAAACATTGTAATGTACAAAAACTAATTTGTAAACAGGTGCATTGTAGAGTGTCTTATTACTTCATTTTTTGTGAGCAAGTTCAAGACAATCTATACATATTTATAATAAAATATAATAGTAATGAAGTCAAAACTGTACAATGAATATTTTTGAAAAAAAAAAGTAAGTAATTGCTACTAGGTGTGTGGGTGGGGACGAGCCTGATGCCGAAAATTAGTTTTTAGAATTTTTTGTTCGTTTGTCTGGATTTATGTTTCAGATTCGCGCAAAAACGCTGAACGGATTGAGATAAAATTTGGCTCACAGATAGTTTATAACCTGGATTAACACATAATACTTTTAATCCCGGTAGAACGTTCCCGTAGGATATTTTCTGACATCCAATCGGGCTAAGACTCGGGCCAAAGCTCGTGATGGAATAATGACTATTCACGCTGATGTTAACGGGTGATTTCACTAGTTTTTTTTTAATAGCTGTTCTGTATCAATTTGAACAAGGTTTAAGTTTAAATAAACCGAAAATATGCACGAAAGTACGTAAGGAAATACTTAAACAAACAAGCACACAAAATGTGGGTTTATCGTGATGTTTTATTCAAAAGTACGATACAAAATAAATATAGAAAGTCTTTACTTATCTTATCTTATCTTATCTTTATTGACTGCTCCGATATTCGCAATTCTTTTCTGTTTTTACTCCGTGTACTTAACATTTTGTTTGCACACCAATTACCATATCGCATTCGCTGGTTTGATCTAGGTAAGTAGCTAATTTTTTAAAGTGAAGAGACTAAGTTCTGTAATTTTTACCCAATATCAACAACATCAAGCGTCTTACGAGGTCCTAGGTTTGAATTCGAACCCAGATAGGCGCTATACTTTGTGTTAGTAATTTAATTGACACTGCCCTCAAAAATGATAAAGGAAAACATCGCGAAGAAACCGCCATGCCTAGAACCAATAATTCGACTACATTTGTCATCTACCAACCCGTACTGGGACCGAGTGGTAAATTATAGCCCTGTCCTTCTCGAAGAGAAGAGGCCTGTGACCCGCAGGCATCCAGCAGGGTCTCTGGCCAGCAGTGGGAACATTATAGGCTGATTGTGATGATAATCAACAACGTCTGAAAGGATTTGGTAAAGTGCGGAAATATATAAAACGAATCATACATTCTCATGAAGAAAAATGGAGTGTGGCTGTGTCATGGACACGGCCGTGTGTTGTATGTGAACACGTTTACGTAACGGGGTTGATCCGATCGGCCGCATTCATTCTTTTACGTTCCCGGCACTGCTTGACTCGGTCATATGGTGATTTATTGGCACTATTGGATTGCTCTTGAGAAGTCCTTTCCAACCGTATACGATTTCTTTATTTTGATTTGGCTTTTTGACGCGTATAGGCCGACTTTATATTTTTTTTTGATATTATTTTTCTTTTTATTTTAACACATTATATTCACTGTCACTATTTTACACTAATGTTTTGTATACAATCGATAGATTTTGACGAGAGCTGATGATTTAAACTTAAACGAACTTCAAAGCTTTTTTGAGTCAAAAGTTATACTAAGTGGAAATCTCGATACACAGCAAAATTCCCCTCCACCGCGCACGATGCGTCACAGTCCTCACTTGGCGTAATGAATTCTTTGATCTTTTAACTATCGAACGGTGTAATTGAATTTAGGATGGAGATGATATATATGAAGCTGCAACACCAAACTGTATCCCCCGATTTTGTTATCATTGGTCTTTTTAACCTGCTTACCACTATGTAAGCAATTTTAAATACGTATTCACGTCAAAATATAAAACTAACTTTCGATTGCAGCGGCCACCAGCTGGTTTAACCTGTAAGACTCTCACCCGCGAAACCATAGGTGAAGAGAGCTGTCATTCCACCTGATGCTAGGGATTGACACTATTGACAGCTCACTTCACCTAAGTTTTCACGGTAAGACTTTTACATAATAGATCGACTGGTCTAGTGTGAAGAAAATAACGATTATGCACATACTTCCTTAATATAATTTTGTAATAGTAGCTCATTTTTCATGCGTGCATAGAAATTACCGCATTGCCGCATATTTACTGCCTGGAAGCTTAGCTATTATACCTGAAAACGACTCAAAGTTAAAAATAACCCTAGTGCTTCCTACTGCTTAATGTGAGTTTGTAAAATTCCATTAAAGTTCGCGTGTTTCACAATAGTTTCTCCAGAGGCAGCCGATGCATTTCCTTAACACGCAATCTTCGGGGCTATCGTAAAAGAAACCTTTTTTTCAAAAGCGTCTGAAGCTTGATTATCGCTGTACAAACATTACTGGACTCCTTTCGGTGATTTGTTTAAATTCCTAATTGGAAGGTTTGAGATTCTTTTTTTTATAGGTACCAGTCTTGTTTTTCTTTTGTTTATATTAGGTTAGGTTTAAAGAAACTTTATTCTCAATGAAAACATAACATGTCACTTACTTGAGAACTATTCTAATCATAATTTAAATTTGCAAAAAGTTCTACATCACCAGTTACAGGCTAATCAACATTTTCGAAACCCGACCCACCCAGCGCATTTATTTCTCCAGAAGTCTAACATATGGCTGAGCTGTGTTTTAAATGCATTGAATGAGTGTAAATTTCTTATTCGTGACGGTATTTTTTTTATTTTTTTATTCTATTATAAAGTTGTGCTCCTTCGAGTAATGTAAGCATTTTTTGCCATAGTTGTTCTAGTTTTGGGTAACACCAGTAAGCTTGCTCGTCGTGTGCTCCGTTGAGTAATATGCTGTGTGATGTTAAGAACTTTTCTGACATACATGTGTTATAAATATATAGTTGTTTTATATTTATTATTTTTGTGTCGTTATATATTTTTTTTGGTTGATGTTAAGAAGCATATGGATAATTAAAAAGCATTTTTATCAATTTATTTTGGGATATTTGAAGTTCTGACAGTTTTGTTTTTGAAGCATTGCCCCAGATTTAAATTAAATATAGTTTATTTTATTTTATCTACTTCATTTGTTTTCGTGCTTTCAAGTAATTACCTTCTTTGTTAGCAGACAACAAACTTTACCTATTTCTATAGAGCGCTAGAAATGACAACTACAACGACTAACACTGATATTGATTCACTTTTTTCTTTTTGTAGTGAGTGTTTTTGCGCTCTTTCTGAACAGTGAACGAATCATCATCACGCTCGGGTTGGTGAATAACATTCATATGATATAATTTTCATATTATGCTGTAAAAACGTATAACCTAATTTCATGTGATCGAATGTTATATTTCATATAACCTTCTTTTGCTCTAATAACATTTAGTATAACGTTCATTACATATAATTTACGATTTGCTTATTGCTCTTTTTATGTAACGTTTAGTTGACCTTATTTCATATTTACTAATTTTCAGCCATAATTTTGTAATGAATAGTAAGTAAATATCAGGAAACACCATATTGTTATAACCTCATCTAACCCAAATTATTCACAAACAATGGCGCTCGGCGGCCGCTGCCGCGGCACGCTTGCTCGCCTTCTCGCGTTGTTGGTCACTGTTCTAACCTTTTTTTTTTCAACGTGGAGAAATGCTCATGGATTCTGCACTACCACGGGGAGATAGTGCAGTTATGTGGGACTTTAACCCACTAAAACTCCTTGGTGTCCTCCTCTGCCGCTTACGATGGGAACACGGGCACGCGTTAGCATTCATCCGTGAACCCGCCGTGCCTGTCCGTCACCGGACCCTCCTCTCGGGAGTGCTCCCCATCACCGGCGCACCAGAACATATAGTACGCCGTGACCACCCCAAGGACCAAACCAGCACATGGACGCCAGACAGCCCCGTGTCTGGGCACCCTTTTCGGCCGCAGAGGATAGAGAGCCCTTGCAGCCCCACCGTGTCCGCCATCAGACGGTGGCGACCCCGTCAAGGCCGCGGAAGAAATTAATATTTATTCAAATGTGCATTATAGAAAATGTCCAGTAACCATATAAAATTAGGTAAAGTTAAATTATATCAATAATTCATTATACCATTTCCTTAGTTCTTTAGTTTCCTTAGTTTTTGGTATAAGTTTCAGTTCCACTTCTAAGATCTGACCATGAAATTAGTTATTCATAATGCCGTCCTGTCTTTCGTCGGCAAGTAAATAAGCCTGATTTTTTTAAGTGAAAAGTGCGCTGAAAGAGGAACTTCTTTATCGCTTTTTAATAAAAGAAGTATTTACGCATAGTGCCTAATGACGAGGTTGTCTTTCTTATCTGGTGTGATACTTCGAAGCGGTGTGTCAATGACTTATTTTAGATGAATATGCAATACGAGCATTTGGACTCCACACTTCCTCTCTGTCAGAGTAACTGAACCATAATCATAATGGATTACGGTCTAGTTAAGGTTCCTACAAACAGGCGCGACACGCGATATAATCGCGCGCGACACAAAAGCATTGCTCGTTGCGTGACTTGCGGTGCCTTTGTGTCGCGTGTCGTGTCGCGCCTGTTTGAAGAAGCCTTTACTCGGGTACCGATAGAACACTAATCTATATAACTATTAGGTATATAGGTACATAATATTATTAATTAAAGTCGCTTTTCGTGTCTGTCCTGTGTGACCGCTTTGTTGTTTTGAAATTATTCCGGAGGGTTTACCTACGTGTTGTAAGTACAGACGCCAGCAATACGTCATTGACGCCAGCACATCAAGCTACCCGAAACTGTCAAATTTTCTCAATCAACTCTGAACCTTATGCTTTAGCGATATAGTTGAAAATCTATTAAAGAAATTTGACAGATTGTAGTTGCTTGATGTGCTGGCATCTGTACATTGATATTAACATTACAGAACATAACATCACGCCTGTATTTTACAAAGGGTTAGGCAAACGTGCACCTATAGTAGACCTACCCAGTTTTGCCAGTTATGTTTAAAGCCCATTATCAACCGGGTACAAATCCATTGATATTAACCTAACAATGAATAAACAAAAGTCGTAAAACCCGTACGTAGCAGGGGAGGATCGCCAGTCTAAAATATTTCATGACAGGTCATTATTATCTTGTGTATAACGTAATATTTATTGATATGATGAAACAAAATCAACAAAATGTTAACCACTTTAATGCCAAAATATAGACTCAATGGAACTCATTTTTCATATACTACATACAAATCTACAATAATGATATACTTACGACAATTTACTGCCAACAAAATGTCGCAATCGAGTTTATTGCAGCCGATATGATACGAAATATCCAAAGACATATCATATATGTATGATACATCTAATATTATATACTGCCATAATAACTATAATAACTATAATAATAAAGCGTTTCGGAATCTAATTTTGGATCCGATTCAACTTATATGTAGTTTGGCACAAAGGATAAAGACGGACTGAGCATACATACAGCAGACGGACCTCCGGCGCGATCTCATGGCGACATGGAAAGAGCGACTGTCGCAACCCAGCGCAGGGCACGCCACGATAGTGGCGATAAGACCCCTTTTTGAGGAGTGGCTAGAGAGGCGTCACGGCGCCCTCACCTACCGCCTGACGCAGGTCCTCACGGGACACATGTTTTGGGAGGTCATTAGGCGGGAGGAAACGCCCGGGTGTCACTATTGCCAGGATCGCCCAGAGGACACGGTGGAGCATACGGTGGAGGTCTGCCCCGCTTGGGCGGAGCACCGCCGTGTCCTCGTAGAGGCGATCGGCAGCGGCGGCGACCTCTCGCGCCCGGCCCTGGTTCAAGCCATGGTCCGAGGTGAGAGGGAATGGGGGGCAGTCGCCTCCTTCTGCGAAGCAGTTATGCTAGCGAAGGAGGCGGCGGGACGGCTGAGGGAAAGAGCCTCCCGTCACCATCCGATCAGGAAGAGGCTCGTGCCGGACGGTGCGTACGTGTTCCACGCGCGCCTCAAAGAGATGTCAGCATCAAGTGAAGGGGGGCCCCGTCAGGGCCGAAGCCTGCCGGGTCAGCGGGATTGTCCGAAAGGGTTACCGCTGGCCCGGAACATAAAGGGCTAAGGAAGGAACACGGGTGGGTTTTAGTAAGTAAGAGTTTGACACTCCCTTTCGCTCCACCCAGAGCGGGATGGGTCATTTTGATGATTTCCCAAATTAAAAAAAAAATAAGGTTGTGAATAATTACAGAATGTAAATCAATGTCAAAAAAAGAATACCGTCTAAATATAAAGCCTACTGCCACCCACTTCCCACTGCTGGCCTCCCCTCAGCGAGAATAAAATCAAGGAAATATATTAAGTAACTTGACACGATAATGTCATTAAAAACAAGTCCGCAACTTTTGTCTCTGCAAACGCCATTCAAAAACTGGCTAACTAAATTATTGCGGTATCATCGTAAACAATTTTCAACAACAAAGTTTATTTATTCATATTATTGTGGAGTAAATAAATCTCTTCGATACCCCACTAATATTTTGATCGATGCTGTAACAGGAAGCAGCTGTTGGTTTATAAAACTTCATCATAATTTCATGTTTCATCTTGTTAATGGCTTAGGTTAAAAGCGTTGGAGATTATTTTCCTTTTCATAGTGAGGAGACACAGGAACAGGTAAGTACCTAATATATTCTTAAATTAATTATGGACATTTTTGTCACCTATTACATAAACTGCAAAAACTGGCCCAGGGCTAGTCGGATTCGCACACGAAATTTTCCGTACCACAAGGCAAACAACGCTGAATAAAACTTGTTTCTTGTTTGGTATGAATAAAATAATGTAAATGAAAATTAAATGGGGTCTCCCTTTATTTTTTTATCTAGCCTACACGGTCACTATCTGAGCAAAGGCCTCCCCTGAATCCTTCCAGCCAGGCATCCTTTTCTAGTGCCACCCCGATCCAACCCTTGCGGTGCTCTTCCTTGGCCGGCTTTGTCGGCGCCATCCATCAGGCACCCACCGTGTGGAGACTGTTTGCCCAGAGGTCACTATGCATGCGGCTGACGTGACCCGCAATCCCGTTTCAGCTTGGCAGCCTTTTTGTGTACGTCTAGGATTCTCCCGTTTTGGAGCGCAGCGTGGTGATTCGTATTCTGTCAGTTCGTTTAACGTCTAAAATGCTGCGCTTCATTGCTCTCTGTGGCAATCCCCAAGCCTGAATTTTTATTAACACTATTTTATTTTTATTATTTGTTGTTATAGTGGCAACAGAAGTATTTCTATTGTCGCTCTAATCAGCAAACAACTGTCTACCTATTACGGTTCATGAGATACTCCCGGCTGACAGACAGACAGATGACTGGATGGACTTAGTAATAGAGTTCCGTTAGCACTATTTGGGTGCGAAACCCTAAAAAGGACCAGTGAACGAGAATTTTATTATTATATTATATTAAAAACTTTCAAAGTAACTAAAAGTCACAAATTGAAAGAATTCAAAGACCAGTAAAAATAAACTTTTTGTTCTCTTTAAAAGATGAATAAATTTTGCAAAAGAAGGGATTCGAAAGTCTTATAGAGCGTTTTTATTAAGTTTCCGACAAAATTCACCCGCGAACTTTACGAACTCGTTTCAAAGTAAAGAAATGTCTTTTGTATTGAAATTTTGAGGGTAGGTAACTACAAACTTTCCTAAATTGCTTAATTTATCATCAGCATCATTTCTGCCGAAAGACGGCCACGTCTGCACATAAGCCTCGGGACCAAGCATCGCCACTTCGACCGGTTCTGTGCTTCTCGCATCTATCCGATTCTAGTCAGTTTCACCAGGTCTTTGGTCCACCTTTAGGCCTAGGGTTCTGCGAGCAATGTGCCCTGCCCAGTGCCACTTAAGTTTGGCAATTCTTCGGGCTATATCGCTTATCTTGGTTCTCCTGCGGATCTTTTCATTTCTGATGCGATCTCGTAGTGAAACTCGAAGAATAGCCTTCTAAGTTGCCCTTTAGATGATTATCATCCTTATTTGACTTAATTGCTTAATAAATTAATTCTGCATAAAGTGAATTAAATTAAATAAATGTATTCCATTTAAACCTTTATTGCCTACGGGTATCTTGTTATTGTTTTGCTGAATATATTTCGTCCCGGGATTTCTCTGCCGTAATTAAAGTCATAACTTAACCAGTGTTCAGAGTAACCGTAATTAACTCGTGGCCAAGTTCGCTTATTAAGATCATTGTTTTAATTTGTTGTCTAGAAACTCCATAAATTAATATAACACAGGTTAGCGAAGCGCAACCTGTTACAATGGATTTAGTATATGATTCAGCATCCTAATTGCGCCTAACCCTAATCTTAATCTGAATCATTCTGAAGGAAACCTAATCCAATGCTTCATATGTTCAAAAATGTGTCTGCTCAACAACGTAAATATCGCAATGAAATTTGTTGAACTATCAAAATGAAACGCATTGCTATTGTTAGTGTGTCACGCAATACCCCGTTGGACCGGCCTTTGCTTTGAAATTATTCGTCGGTTGTTAAAAAATAAATGAGCAGTTCCATACGCGTAGGTATTGCATTTTTGTAGGAAAAACTTTTTTTTTAATGATTGACTAAAAATTTCATTCATTGCCCCCCCCCCTCCCCCCGCCTTTTTTGATTTTTTTCCAGAATCATGCACAGTATCCATGGTAACACGTTGTGCGTCAATGTCCCGGTCACTCAGTATAATAAATTTCTATATTAAAATGTAAGTTTTGTCTCTGGGATGACCATGCATCTGAAATGGCTTTGATAGGTAGTGCAGTTGTTCTCCGGCAGTGGTGACCACTTAACATCAGGTGCAATATACAAAAAATAACGACTTAGCAGAACACTTATTTAACATTTTACTATTAATGGTACGAGTACATATTGTTCTATCTTTAAATTTCAAGTGTATCCTCAAAATCCATAAATTTACCGGTAGATAAAGATTGAGGAGCGGAACCATGCATATTCCCTCCTATGCTCAATGACACGCGACGCCTAAAGACTTCAGAATAACTTCTCTCTGAAAAGGATCCGGTAGTCATTTGACATGTAGATCTGCACTGAGTGGGGTTCGACGTTAAGCCAGTCCGGAGCCCTCATTTATGGTTACGGGAGTCAATCAGTAAGTTTCAAGATGGGATGTCAAGTCTTTTTGGGAGAGGGATTATTTTGCATATTCGTTAATGGTCGAGTTTCTTATTATCCATGGAATATACAGCACGCAGGCACAGTGCGAATTGGTGTCACAGTTTTAGAATTTTGGGTTTTACGACATGCCGGCTTCTGTTTTTCTCCTCCACCGTTTTGAGAGTAGTGAGTGGTGATGAAATAATGTACACAAAGTAAAACGCCTGTTTGGGTTCAAACCTACCACCTACAACTCGTAAGTCGCGGTCGTTTCAACTGGGCCACCGCTGCTCTCCATGGAATATAATCGTATTTCTCTTTTCATAGACATAGTTCTTAAAA
Source organism: Luperina testacea (assembly GCA_927399505.1). Lineage (NCBI taxonomy): Eukaryota > Metazoa > Arthropoda > Insecta > Lepidoptera > Noctuidae > Luperina > Luperina testacea. The sequence goes on along the minus strand of OV656763.1, from coordinate 5,465,633 downwards.
TTGTGTTGCCAGTGATGACATATGGCACTGTAACGTGGTCGCTCACAATGGGCCTTATTAGAAGGCTAAAAGTCACTCAAAGGGCAATGGAGAGGGCTATGATTGGAGATCCGCAGGACCCAAGGTAACCGACATAGCCCGAAGAATTGGCAAACTGGAGAAGCCTCCAGTTTGCCAATTCTTCGGGCTATGTCGGCCCCCTGCCAAGTGGGCAGGGCACATTGCTCGCAGAACAGATGGCCGATGGGGCCGAAAGGTTCTGGACCGCGTACCGGAAGACGTAGCGTTGGATGGCCTCCCACAAGGTGGACCGACGACCTTGTGAAGGCTGCAGAAACCCGTTGGATGTGAGAAACACAGAACCGGTCGAAGTGAAGGTGCTTGGGGGAGGCCTATGTCTAGCAGTGGACGTCTTTCGGCTGAAATGATGAGTTCTTAAAATAGAATATTCTATATTATGTTTTAGTTAACTGGGTTTGTTGTCTCTTAGCTATGTTAGTGCACCATCTTCTTGCCCTTGCCTTGTTACCAGGGGTGGATGCAACACCTTTATTGTTTTATTTCTGTCCCTTTCATTTACCTACTCTTTTTTCTTTCAAATGCCTCACACAACTCTTCCTTTACTTTTTTTGGCCTTCCAATGCTATAAGTAACTAGCTATGGGTAACTTATCAGCTACAAATTCTTCTAAATAATATTAATTTTATCTCAGACAGATTGCTTTCTGAACGACTATTCAGTTTTGATGATTTATCTCCTTACCAAGTGATGTCATCATTACTAGCAAAAGATGTGACACTTGCTCAAAATATTCGCGTGAGTGGGTTCATAGTTTTAGCACGGGTTTAGCTAAAATTAATCTGTTTAAATATAAGATAATGTATTTCAGAGATTAGAATCTGTGTTACAGATATTCTATTTCACGAAGTCCGTTCGGCTTTGATTGTAGTAGTGACGTATCCCGACAAGCGCGCTTGTGGGTGTAAAAGTGGGTAACGCTAACAAAGAAATCTGATATATATTCAAGTGGAGATTTAATAATCGAAATAAAATTTTGGTTTTAAAAAGTTTTAGTGCATGTGCACGCTTGACAACATTCATAGCCAAACGGACTTCGTGACATAGAACATCTGTACTGATATTGCGTCGAATGTGTGTTTTTTTCAGATTTAGGAGTGGTCATCGTTAATCATCATTGTTATCATTCTCCTTATCCCAATTTATTTGGGGTTGGTGCTACATGTTTTTTTCTTCCATATTTCTCTATTTTTCGTCATCTCTGTATTCACCCCCTTTCTACCCTTTCTAACCATATCATCATTCACACAGTCCATCCATCGTTTCTCTGGTCTTCCCCTACTCTTATAGCCATCGACATTCATACTCGAAAGCTGTCGTCACAACATTTTCCTCTTTCCTCCGCATCACATGACCGTGATACGAACAGTCAACAAAAGAGATAGGTATGCAGGATCGTCGGATATAGTAGAAGTTTAGTAAGAAACCGATGGATGTTATCGACTGAAATTTAATTTGATAAATGAGACGTTTGTTTTCTATTAATAAAAAGAAAGAAACTCGTATGTCCCGATGACCTAGAATCAAGAAATTTGGCATAAAGTTTATTCGGAATAATCCGAAAATAAAGCGTAGCTACGTATCGTCAATTTTACTCGTAGTATGAACACTCAATATCCCAACAATTATTAAATTAATATCGTAATTTATTCAGTTTGTGTACAGAATTTAAACTGCATTTATAATTGAAACACCGTGCTGCTCATTTTAATGTAGGTAATTGTATTATGAGGATATTGAATACATTTCGCGGTCAGATTAAATTACGAACAGGGTAGCATATTCATCCTCCTTCTATTGAATTTGCATTGATTATGGAGAAGTATGCAAGTGGTTAATATTTTGATTTGGTTTTAGGGGGGCAATCGACGAAAGAAGAAGAAATATGTACTTACAGTACCCGGCGATGAATATTGCACATCGACCTTTGGAAAGAGACATTCGGCTAATTTCGGCTTCGTAGAGCGTTATCTCTGTCGCACGAAATACAAACAGTCCGGTGTCTATTAGGAGCTGTTAAAACAATTATGATTTGCTTCTTTTGATAATTATTTTTATTTTTTGTATTAAATGCAAAAAAAGGTAAAGGTCGATGTGCAATATTTATCGCCGGGTACAGCATTTTTTTTTTGTGATGGAACGACCACGTCCAGAAAATGCCTGCTAAAATGCCATAACTTTTTCGGACAAACTTATACTTACTTCTTACCTTAAGAGAACTTTAATTTCTGTAAACATAAACCTTTTGTGGCTACTGTGGCTATTGTATGTATACCTATAGGTTTATGAAAATTACCCAAAAAGTTTTCTTTTTTTTTTAGCCGGCGCTGTCACACTCCTAAGCAAAGGCCACCCTCCACTCCTTCCATCTTTCGCGTCCTCCTTCCAGTTTTGAGGGAACCTATCCAGCTCGTCCTGCCATCTCCTACGTGGTCTGCCGCGACCCCTTTTTGTTTTCTTTTAATTTAACCTAAAATCTGTTTTTCAAAAAAATCAGATTAAATAATATTGGCACAGCAAACCAACCACACAGGCCTCCTATGTCAAGTTGTGGACAGCTAGATTGATAGATGTAAGTAATTGATTTATCGAGGACAGGATGAATTGAGCTCAAAGCTACATTTGAACTGAAATTGAAAAAAAATTGGCACTTGGCACACCACGAAACATTCACCTGCTTTTATCCAAATGAATTATGAATCGGCTCAACATTTATCTACCTATTTTTCTTCTATACATTACTTAATTTTATCGTCATCTAAGAAATATTATAGTTTATTTTTATCTCACGAAGTCACATGCGCTTTACTTGTGTTTATCAAGTTAACAAACACGCTGTGAATGTATGTGTAAACGCAAGAGCTGTTGGTACCGTCCGAGACAAAGGCGAAGTCAGAAGTGTGTGTGTGTGTGTATGTGTTATGTCATATGTGCTATCGCTAATCGTCTTCACGAACACTATCGTACGTATGGATACCTGCGATTGGTAAAAACAGGGCATAAAAGGTGAACAGCCGGTCGATTCTGTAAAAATCTCACCGTGAAAACTTAGGTGAAGTGAGTTTGTTTTTGCTAGTAATTGACACTGTTGACAGTTCACTCCACGCTCACTTCACCTAAGTTTTCACGATGAGATAGTTACAGAATCGCACTGCAGGGTAGAATCCTTTGATTAAAGCCATCGGACGGCTTCAATCAAAGGATTGAATGCAAAAAAAAGAGATTACTTATTTATTTTATTTTTTGTGTAAAAAAAAGATTGTATTTTACATGGACCGACTGCCTATCTGGTCTCCACAACCCAGTTCGGTACTGGGTAAGACTCCCCCCCCCTCCTTGGTAAGACTGGTTGTCAAACTTTCGGGCTACTGACGACCCGTATCGACTGTCAAAGATCCACGAATGACGGCCAACGGCCTAACGTGCTTTCTGAGGCACGGAGGAGTCTTGGTATGTGAAGGTGGTCACCCATCCACGGAACAACCGCGGTAAGCATACTTTAACCTGATTGATCAACCCGTGCGACAGTTATTACTTAGCCACAAGCTCCTCTGGCTCAAGCTAGTTACGATATATCTATACTAATATTATAAAGCTGAAGAGTTTGTTTGTTTGTTTGTCTGGTTGAACGCGCTAATCTCTGGAACTACCAGTCGGATTTGAAAAATTCTTTTTGCATTTGATAGCCCAATTCTTGAGGAAGGCTATAGGCTATTTAACATCACGCTATGACCTTAAGGAGCCGAGCAAAAAGAAAAAAAGTCAGAAAGAACGCTAAGCAAAAACGAAGTAATAGCGCGGGCCGGCGATCGATGCGACGGACGGGGTGGTGGTGCGAATTTTCGACCTAATAAATACTGCCACGGCGAGTTTTTGAACTAGATTTTATCAGGGCCAAATACTAGGAAACATGAAAGGCAATATCATAAATACTTTTGCATATTCAGCTCTAATCTGTAGGGTTGCTGAATATATTTACATTTATTTGAAGCCTGATTCACTAGGGACTTTGCTATGCTATTCACACAAACTATTGTTTTAAATAATATCGGATGTGTTTTTTTTTTTTTTAAATATCGGATGACGTCATGAAAATCTGTCATTTTCACCAGTGTTTTACATTAAGGTGTTAAAAAAACGCTCTGTATTTGGACACTTTGGACCACCGAGCCGTGAGGCACACTTTCCTGCTAATTTCTTACATCGGACTTTGCACTTTTTATTTTTGTCTTAGTTTTTATCTGATGTACGACTATTGTCTAACTATCTGGTGTATTGTGTGTCTCTTAGTCTGTGCTAAATAAATGTATTTTCTTTCTTCTTTCTTTCTTTTAACCGTTTTGTGTGACCATTCACCGCTTGCTTACGAAACCAAAGTGTCACGTATTTTTGTAGGTACTGATGATATCCAGTCGAAAGTTTAAATACCAGTCCTGATATAGGTAAATACAAGAGTTTTCATGTTCTCAAGTGGTATTACAAAGATCAAATATAGAGTCAAAAGCTTGCTGCGAATAATTTGGGGTCCAACTGGTATGAACGATGGTAGACTTATAGTGGTATGGGGGAACAGGGTGTAAAGTTCACTCGTGCTCTATAGAAAAGGGAGGATCCTCCGACCAGACGATGATTAATGTCGGGCCGTTGTATCTATGCTAGTTGCGCGGTAAACTCTGCTTGCGAGATGCAGGATTTTGCGTGACGTCAGTATGACGCGTTGTTCGCATGTGGCGTTGTAGATACCGCTACAGATTATTTTGCAGGTCGCTGCGTATAGGCCGCACGTGAGTCGACACTTTGACCTTAACCTCATTTAGCATAGTACAGACGCCAGATTTTCCCAATCAACTTTGAACCTTATACTTTAGCCATAAAGTAAAAATATATTAAAGAAATATGACAGATTGTAGTAGCTTGATGTGCTGGCGTCTGTATGTAGAGAATGCGTTCTGGACACTTGTCACTTTTATACATTTCTTTTTTTTCACAACTGCATGTAATCCTAGTATACACATCACACACTCACGTATCACATGATGTTCATGTTCAATTCATGACATGTAGTAGTAGATCGACACCCCTTCACTCTTTAAGGTACAACTAAATTTACTTACGTTTTGCACTGTCTTTCAAGATACAGGTCTCCTAGATTGAGAGGCAGGGTTTAACATTTAAGACTTTTGTAACCTTATAATTATGTATAAACAGCCATACATGTTTATTGTATGTCTACCACTGTGTTGAAATTGTCACATTGACAGGTGTCAGGATCGTATTCCCTCGACGTACGGACTGTAGTTTCCATAGAACAAGAAGCTAGCCTTATGAGCTCAACTGTCACTAATGAGACACAATTGAATTTCTATTGATATTAATCAGCCAGTCGATTCTATCAAATCTCACCGTGAAAACTTAGGTGAAGCGAGTTTGTTTTTGCTAGGAATTGACACTAATGACAGCTCACTCCACGGTCACTTCACCTAAATTTTCACGACGAGATTTTTACAGAATAGCACCGCAGTTTTGATTTTTCAACAGTTGAGCGGATGATTTAAACTGTCACTAATGAGACACAATTACTTTTTCTATTGTTACCGATCTTTAGGAGATTTCGCGAGATCGGAGTTATACTGATTCTGTAACCGCTGATGTGCAGCCTACAGCACAAAAGACGTTGCGGTTCCCTTTATTTGTTGTAATGAAGTCACGGCGAATATCTGGCAGATACCAGCCAAAAAATAAAGTCTCCTGTCATCCGATGCCAAAGTATCTACCACAAAATACATCATACAGCTTACATAATAAAATTATTTTGGCAGCCTTCCAGAACGATAACCGCAGCCATTGAGCCGCATTACCGTTGCATGGGACACGAACGGCTATTTAAGAGTCCCTAACAATTTCGGCGCACTATTAGATTAGGTAATTATAGGAGCGCAGTGTGTCTGTGTGCGTTCGAACTATAAACTGATAATCGTAGTGTGCGTTGAAGCGGGAACAAATAATCTTGGTCCGTAACCGCTATTATTAGCACTCCATAGTTTTACTTACTAGATTGCGTAATACTGGATGGATTTTATTGTGATTATGACATGTTATGTTCAGGTACCCTATAAAAATATCGTAACCTATTACGGCATTCACTATAGTACTCGTAAAACCAAATTATAAAGTGTGACCAGCGTATTATAAGGTACGTCTGAAACGAATTACACGTATTATTGTTTACGTAATACAGAACGACGGGGAGGTCTGTAGTATTCCCTCGCCATAAGACCGCAGACCATGAGAGTATAGTATAGCAAGTCATTTTGTCCTATTTTATAAAGCTAATCACTTTATTTGTATAGAACAAGGAGACAACGAGCGGGGCATGGAGGAAAATTACTTTAATATTGAAAATAGCTTTATTCAAACGAAACATTATTTTGTTTATCCAAAAGTACAATACAAAACATTAATATGTATGAATAACATTAACAAATCACAAAGTGTCACACTATTGACATAAAAAAATAAATATTCATACAGTCTCAAAACTGGTTAGGCGTAGTACAAAATCACTCGCGATTCAAGAATTACGACGGGAGCGGCGAACGTCACAGGCGACACAGGTCCGTCGTCTAGAAGCCTTTGGGCGCGACTGAATACATCGAGCGAGCGCATCGGTTTATAAGGCATTATTTAGATATTTTACTACAATTAAATTAGTAGTCAAAATAAAAATATAAAAATTGAGTTTGGTAGATAAACATCTCAAATTTTAAAATATTTAACACTTTTTGTTATTTTCAATAAATTCTTACGCGTAGACGACGGTTTTGCACATGACTTTATTGGGATTTTTCAGCGTAGTTAAAATTTTTTTACAGGTACTAATACATTAAACTTAAAAAAAATAAATCGTAGACTTACTAATATATTATATGCCTAGTATTTAGGATTTTTTTTCAGATCGTTATTTGCTACCAGTAAGCTAAAAAAGCAATCGAAAAACTTGGTGTTTCGTGATTACGTAAAAACGTGTGTTTGTTTTTTATTTTTTGGAATTTATATTAAGTAGTTATCAAAAATTAAATTCGTAGACTTACTAGATAGATAGGTGATAAATACTTCTGTATTTTTTAAAAAACTAGATAACTTAAGGATATTGAGAAATTTGCGCTGAAAAAAACTGATTTTTCTGTTTTTAGTCCGCGAAATTGTTAGGGGCTCTTAACAGAATTGTACCATAACTTTGTGAATTTGGCACTCTATTTATTCTGTGACGGTGAGTCAGCAAATGGGAATGGCTCTTTTACAGTTTTTTTTAGAAAACTTACTTTTTAATGATAAATGATTTTATTTCTGTAAGTAGGTTTGTTGGTACAGACGCCAGCACATCAAGCTACTATAATCTGTCAAATTTCTTTAATAGATTTTCAACTTTATTGCTAAAGCATAAGGTTCAATGTTGACTGGGAAAATATGTCAGTTTCGGGTAGCTTGAGGTGCTGGCGTCTGTACAAACACTAGGGGCTCGTGGCTAAATAATAACAGCTACACGGGTCCATCAAAGGTTAAGCAACGCTTGCCGCGGTCGGTTCGCGGATGGGTGACCATCCATTACATATCGAGACCCCTACGAGCCTTGGAAAGCACGTTGTCTTCGGTCCCGGCTATCATTCGTGGATCTTTGACAGTCGTTACGGGTCGTCAGAAGCCCGAAAGTCTGACAACCAGTCTTACCAAGGGGTATCGTATCGTGTTACCCAGTAACTGAGTTGTGGAGGTTAGATAGGCAGTCGCTCCATGTAAAACACCGATATTCAGCTGCATCTGGTTAGACTGGAAGCTGACCCCAATATAGTTGGGAAAAGGCTAGGGTCAAACAAACAGTTCTGCACATCGAAAATTTTTTTTTTAACTATATAAGTACCGTGTTTCATATTCGACTACTCTGAGAAGAAAGACCGAATCTAACTCAAAGGTGACGTTCTCTTTTATATTCTAGACATTAAATATTTTGTTGGCGATGAATCTGTAGCAGCTGCATCTTTCTTGCTCCGTGCTTTAGTACGGATAGAAAAATATATATTGGCACTGACTGTGCAATACCAGCAGCGCCCCGCGGTTTCACCAGCATAAGTGTCGATTCCGTGGGAATATCGGTACCTATAAAGACTATCCTATGTCCTTTCCCGGGACTCAAACTATCTCTATAAAAAAAATCATCTAAATCGGTTCGAGAGGTGGGCATGAAGAGGCAACAGACAAACAGACACATTTTCGCGTTTATAATATTAGTATGGATATTGCTTGTATTATGCATACAGACAATCTGTGATCCGTTGATAAACTTTATCTAGTATCAATTTAGAACTAACGTGTTTTTGCACGAATCCTGCCTCGTTTGTTTAGTAGCTGCGAGCACAACTGCTGAACATGAGGTCCTGAGTTTGACTGCTACTCGTAGGTCGGGCAAACTCTTGTTGGTTGACTGGCGGACGAAAGTGACCACGAACGAAAACCACAGAATGTCCCAACGGACGAGAGTGACCAGTGACAAGAAGGCGCCCCGATAAAAAATATTCTGGGACATTGTGACATTCTAGACGATATCAACATCATTTCAGCCGAAAGCCATTTTATGTACAGAAGGTGGCAGGGTCATCGACGCGGAACCTATTACCATGGGTTCAGTACATGATTCTGAACCCTCCTGGGATGAAATTTTTCGTTGGTTATAAAAAAAACGTGATGGTTCGGGGGACCTCCGGCAGGGACGAAGTTCACAATGAAATTTCAAGTAGCGGCTGTGAAAATTTCAAATTGTCGAAAATTTTTACAATTTTGCAGCCTTTATCTTGGGTTTTCATTTTAACCTCACTGTCGGCTTCAGCACCCTCGAAAACCATGAAAACTACACCCATGACCATAAGTTTGAAAATTTTTGCAGCCGCCTTCTTAGATTTTCATTTTGCCCTCAACATGGACGAAAACCATGAAAACTATCTCTCTCTCTCTCTCTCTGTCTGTCTCTTTCACATATAATTACAAGTCTTACGGCATAACGCTTTTTTGTTATGTGACGATTTCTACAAGTTTACTTCTACCGTAAGCTCCGTTGAAGAACTTCGTTCCAAAAAATAGAAATAATCAAGAATCATATGCTGAACTCAACGTTTCAGTTTGCGCGTCGATGTCCCGTCAAACAGCACACTGTATTTTGAATTTGGAAAATTATCACTTCTCCACTATAAAACCACAAATTAAAACATTAATATTTCTTTTCTTTTTATTTCGTAGTTCGTGAATATTTTATTCTCTTAATAATATTCACGATTTTGTATGCTTTTGTTTACTTCTCTAGCACAACTCCAAACCAATATGTTTCTCATAATGAAGCTTAATTGAGAGATTGTCCACTGTGGGATAAGTTTAGTACTGAAAATTAATTCAGTTTATGACGCTAGCACGCGAGACTGACCGCAGGTACAGGCTAATTGGTTTGCAAAATTTCTGGCTAAACTAGGGTTTAATTTCAAAATATTACGATGCTTTATTAAATGATTTCACATAACAAAGGAGCTGTGTTTTATTAAGCTAACTTAAAAGAGAGTATTTTTTTACTTTTTGCTCTTTTGTTCTGGTTCGGAAGACTTTGGGGATTCAGAATGAGAAGAAATACTTTGCAATCTGTTCGTGACCGGTTGGACTGAAAATGTCTGAAGGTCGACTCCGACGTTGTTTGAAAATGGAAAAGTGCTGAGACCCATCGTGGCGACTGTATCTTTACAATTCAATTGCATGCCTGTCATGGGTCTAGAGCTAGAGGATTACAGCATTTATACATGATACCAGCTTCGCGTTATTTCTGACTTTTTTTCGTTTTGCTCAGCTCCTAAGGTCAAAGTCAAAGCATTTATTTTAAATAGGCACATACAAAGGCCCTTTTGAACGTCAGAAATTACAACAAATAGTATTGATTCTAGGGACTAAGGATTTCTAGGTCTAGGATTCTAAGGGTCCTAGCCTTCCTCAAGAATTGGGCTATCAAACGCAAACAAAAATGAAAACTGACTGGTAGTTCCTGAGATTAGCGCCTTCAAACAAACAAACAAACTCTTCAGCTTTATTATTAGTATAGACTTATAGATATACATATCGGATTACCGAGCTGACGAGTGTGTTCAGTCGTATCCACGGGCAGCAGAAAGCGGGGTTTAATGAATGAGGCAAAGCATTAACTTTGACAAATTATTATTTTCGTTATTATTTATCGACACTTTCATAAAAATTAACGAAACTTTATAAAAATCAAGACAAAGAGGTATGTGAAATTGCGAGCGTACGACCAGCGCCACGGACCGAGTCAAAGTGCCCCCCTACTCGCTGAGATCGCGACGCCCCCGTAAGGGGGCGTGGCGAGCGGTACCGGGGCTTAGCCCCCCGGCCGCGAAAAGCCATACGGTGGCCCGTAACCACGGGCCCCTCGTCGGGTTGGCAACAATGGCCTTATAAAAATCCTGGAGCCGCGTTGAAGACGCGCGCCCCTGTGTGTGGTTGCGTGTTGTGTGTCTGTAGGCGCGCCACGACGCTGCTCTTCCACAGCGCCGCTTTCTTCACGACACCTCGGCGGTCTGTCCCCGCCAGGTGAGACCCCCAGTTACCTGGGGGAGGCCCGGCGAGAGACGACCAGCACGTCGAGGTGCCGACTCGACGCTCCTACAGAGTGGGTGTATTGCTCCCGCCCGCCCCGCTCCCAGAGCTAGCCGGTCACGGTCCGGGCTAAGAAGCAGTCGTGTGTGTGTGAGCGGCATTGTGTTGTACAGTAACACCGCTCAGTGTCTACGTGTATCGCGGCCCGCGTACGCGTACACGTGTTGTTTGGGTGTCTGTATAGTAGTGGGTGTCTGAGTTCGCCGCGCAACGCGCCTATATTAACCTAGCACGCGCCACACGACGAATGTATGTTATGTATGTAGAGTTCTATTGAGTCAGGTGGGCCGCGTGTAACCTGGGTGCGGCTCACCTGAGGCGTCAGTCCGGTGCGATGGGGTCGTCGTCCGCTACCAGGTCGCGGGGCAAGGGTCTCGCGTCGGGGGGGCGCGCGTGCCAGGGCGCAATGTCCTGGACATGGGGCCAGGCAGATGCGTCGGCACGCGCGAACATTCCCGTCGCGAGGCGCCGCACAAACTCATCCAGGCTCTCAATCCCGAGGTCTCGCTGGATGACATCGTTCCTCACGAAACGAGGCGCGCCTACTATGGTCCGCAGCGCGAGACTCTGCTGCGCGCGGAGTGTCTTTCGGCGCGACTCGCTCGTGAGGGCGAACCATGCCGGAGCGGCGTACGTCAAGATTTGGCGTATGTACGTCTTGTACACACCCAACTTGACGCGCGCTGGGATGCGGGACGAGAGCACTGGTTTGAGCAAGGTGCGGGCGACCTTACCCCGTGCGGCGACCGAGCGGACGTGTGGCCCCATCGTGAGCCGACGATCGATAGTCACCCCCAGGTACTTGACCCGGGGCGACCACGCGACGTCGGCTCCTTGTAGCTTCAAGGGTGGTGGGAGGGGCGCGAACCCGGTGATCATCGCCTGCGTCTTACCCACGTTCACCGACAGCCGCCATTTAGACAGCCACTCGGGAAGTTGATCGAGCGCGCGCTGCATCTTGACGGCCGCGTACTTCGCATTTAGCGATGAAGTAATGTACGCGGCGTCGTCGGCGTACAGCGCGAGCATTGTGTCCCGAGTGGCGGGGATGTCGTCGGTGTAACGCGAGTAACACGCCGGCGATATGCAGCTGCCCTGCGGTACGCCCGCGAGCACCGGGCGGGCGCTAGACAGCGCTCCGTCCACCACCACCCTGAAAGTCCTGTTCGAGAGGAAGGAAGAGACCACTTTGACAACGCGACGGGGCGCGTCCGTTGTGGCCAACTTGAAAATGAGGCCGTCGTGCCACACACGGTCGAAGGCCTTCTCCATGTCGAGGAATACTGCCACCGAGTATTCCTTCTTGTTGAGCGCGGCTGCGAGGTGGTGCAGTACCCTCGACAGCTGGAGCGTCGTGCTATGTTCCGCCCGGAACCCAAACTGCTCCGGTCGCGGTGCGATGTGCGGCTGTAGGTGTCGCAGCAGGAGTGTCTCGAACACCTTGGAGATGGTTGGCAGCAGCGTGATCGGCCGATAGCTCTCCGGCTTCAGTATGTTTTTCCCCGCCTTGGGCAGCATGATGACGCGCCCTTCCTTCCACGAGGCGGGAAAGGCCCCCGTGCGCAGCATCGCCGTGAACAGGCGCGCCAGTGCCGCGACCATACGGTACGGCAAGTGGCGCAGCACTGTATTGGTGATGCCGTCAGCACCGGGGGCCTTCCTGGGCCTCGTCCTAAGGATGGCGCGTCTGACTGCGCCCGGCGAGAAAAATACCGGGTCTTCCTCGGGAGCTATCGGCGTAGCGAAGTACTCTCCAAGGTGCTGCTCGACTGCTGCGACATGGCCGGTGTCGCTGGTCGGGTTGGGGCGGAACTGACGCTCCAGGTGCTCGGCGAAGACCTCCGCCCGGTCCTCCGCTACGTATTTAAGCGCCCCGTCGCTGTCTTGCAGTGGACGCACCGGAGCTGGGGTACTCGTGAGTTGGCCGCACAACTTGTGTAGAGACGGCCAACTGTCAGTGGCCTCATCTATTCTTTCCTCCCAGCTCTCGGCGGTCTGCGCCTTGAGCTCGGCCTTTATCTTTTCCGCGAGACGGTTTAGCTGCGTCCGCAGCGTCGGACATCTAAGCTGTTGCCACTGTTTGCGAAGGCGCCTCTTCTCGGCGATCATCGCACTTATGCGGGCCGGCAGGGGCGGCAATAGCCCTCTCCCCTCCGGCTGCGTGCTCGTCGCCGCTTGAAAGGCGCTCTGGATGCAAACAGTGACGTCATCCGCTCTCTCGTCTACGTCCGCGGAAGTGACGATAGGCCGAGTCGGCGTAGTGGTCTCAACTTCCTCTACGAACTTTTTCCAATCCGTGCGTCGGCGTGGCGCTATGGGCTTCAGTCGGGTCGGCATCCCCGATAAGACGACGAGTACAGGTTGGTGGTCCGACTGTAACTCGTCGTCTATCACTTGCTGCGTGATCTGACGGTGTAGCCCTCGGTGGACTACGATGTCCAGCACGTCCCGCGTATTGTGCCTGAAGTCCGGGTAGTGGGTTGGCATCTCCGGGCCGGACACCGTATAGCCGAAGGCTTCCGCGTCCGCGAAGAGTCGTCTCCCCTCGGTATTCGTATTGCTTGAGTTCCACGCCGGGTGCTTGCAGTTGAAGTCGCCGGCGAGGATGGTGGCGCGTGTGGTGCTACAAAGCAGGGCCCGCAGCTCGGAAAGGCCAAGGTGAGCCGCAGGCGGCTTGTAGCACGCGTAGATGTTGATGTCCTCGCCGGCTACGTGTAGCTGCACACCCAGCGCGTAAAACGTGCTGAGCGACGGCAAGGGGAGTTCTTGATGGACGACCCTTCGCCTCACCAGTACCGCCAGACCACGGTACGCCATGTGAGCCGACCGTTCATCCTTCCGATAAGCGAGGTATCCCGGGAACCTGATCTTGTCCGCAGGCCCCAGTAGCGTCTCGCTTATCAGCGCCACGTCGACGTCTTGTTCCCGAAGGAGGTGGCGGAGGGGGGCGACCTTACCCTTTAGGCCGCGAGCATTCCAGTGTATTACCCTCAACGGCCTATCCATGGTACAATGTCAGTAACGTGGCTAGGCCGTCGAGGATGACTGTCTCAACGTCCTGTCCCTGCCTAATCGCTTTGATTAAATCCATTAGTAACTTAATGGCGCAGGCTGTAAATTCCTTCTTTGTTTTTAAAGTAGCTGCGCTGGTGGCCCCAGCGCCGGCACTCGCAACTTTCTTCATTGTAGATGGTTCCTTGTTTTCCCGCTGCGCAGTGCCGGCGCTAGTGGTAGGTACTTCAATGGCTATCTTCTGTTGTTGTTGTTGTTTTACAGCCTGCGCCCCGCGCTCGGCAGGGACGGCGGCCGCAAGGGTAGCTTCCTGGGTCGCTGTGGCTGTCTCTGTGGGGGGGGGTTGGGCTTCTTCCCCTTTCTCTTCCCCCCGCGCCTCTTCTTCCTCCGCCCGGAGGAGGTGGCTTGGGTTCTCTCTGAGGGCCCGTTGGCCGCCGCCATCAGCGTCGTGCCTTGGGCCTCTTCTGTGGCCGCCTCTTGCCTCTCGTTCGCCGCTTTGATTGTGTGATTTTAACAAAGTTAAAACTAGAGCATCCTCCTACCTCATGTTAGCCTCAACACATAGAACTGCTGCGTTCCGTGGTAGTTTCAAATTCGCTGCCTCCCGTTGCTGGAACGACTTGCCACCTCCTTTTCGTGCTATAAAGACAGTTGGTACTTTTAGGTTAAAATTTAAACAGTATTTACTGCAGCTTCAAAAAGATGGCAATCTTTGAACCTACCCTTGATGTGCACGCAGCTAACAATGGTGGTCCGAGTCCAAGCGTTTGGCAGCGTTTGTTTATTGAACAGGCGCAGCAGTTGTTTCGTATCTTGTTTTTGTTTTGTGTTCATTAGGTAGGTACATGTTCTATTATTGATTAATTTTATTATTTATTCCACATTTTTACGCACACAGCATCATACGAATCGTTATTGCTGGCCTACACAATGTTTTATTTTAGTTGTCACTTGACTAATTTGTAACTCGATAACACTCATCAAAAGTTTATTTTTATTTCTCCATTTCACCCATGCCGTTAATATACTACCACTTTCCACTTTAATTTATATATTCTCTGTTATACTGTTCCACTAGACAGCCGTAACGTTATGTTTAATATATTTTAAACGCATTTATGTAAACTCGCCAGAAGATCGGCGCCGGCGACCATTTACTTGTCACAGCAATGCCACAGACACACTAGATAGAGTGCCTCTTACACTCAAGGCATAGACAAGTAATGAGGTTACGTCTGGCGCAGATTGAAAGATGTTTATTTTTTATTTTATTATTTGCTATTATTTACATACTATTTATTTATTTCTGTAACTGCCCGTGACATCACAGCGGGCCCTATCAGAATACCAGCGCTGCAACATTTATTTTTTTAAATGTCGTAGCATCATGCTGAGATAGGAGCCTTTTGGCCTCGTATAGGACTTTCTGTTTCATTTTCCTTTTGTTACTTTTTTATATATAACTTGGTTTTTTATTTTGCTGTATTTAGTTTAGTTTGTGATCTTCCTGTACGAGTCGCAATAAATACTTTTTCTTTCTTTCTTTCTTTCTTTGGGCTGGCGTACTGTGGCCGTGATGGCGGCGGTCCCCGCTCGCTTATTTCGGATTTCTCGCTGAAATACGGGGCACTTCATGTTGCACGCGGGGTGCGGGCCACCACAGTTCGCACAGGTGGCCGGCTCTTCCCGCGGGCGCGGACAATCTCGCGCCGCGTGCTCGCCCCCGCATCTCACGCAAGCGAGCGGGCGGTGGCACAGGTGCGAGCTGTGTCTGAAGCGTTGGCACCTGTGACACTGGGCGGGCCCGCGTTTTCCACGCCAAGCCTCAATCTTGACACCACGCATATACATGAATACGGTGGTGTCGTAAATGGCCCGGACGTCTGGCGTCTTCTTCAAGATCGCGTGGAATACGCAACCGGGTCTTCCTGCCGCCCCCTTGATGTGGCGGACGTACTCCGGTTGGTATCCCAACGTCCGGAGCTCCTCCTCTATCTCCTTCGGGTCCGTATCGGCCGGGAGTCCTCTTATGGCCACCTTCAGGCTCTTGTCCGCCGGCAGCGAGTACGCGAACCAGGAGACGCCGCTGTCCTTCTCCAGGCCCGTCAAGTACCTCTGGACCAGCCGGTACTCGTCTTCGGTATCCGGGGTAAAGCGTACCCCGGTCCCGTACGGACGAGCGTTAGGGGGCCGGCCCAGCTTGGCACTGAGGGCCCGGAAATGCGTCGCCCAGTTCGGTAGTCTCTCCGCTACCAGCGGCGGGTAGCGCAGCTTCTTCCCCGGCTTCTGCTGGGAAGCAGCAGCAGCGCCGGGGGCGGTGGCAGAGGTGGGTGATGTAGCAGGAGGGGGGGGGAGTAAAGCTGTACTCACCCCCGATGTTGTCGGTGCCGGTGTTGTTGTCCGTGCCGGTGGCGGCGACAGAGATGGCGAGCGCGGCGGTGTGCGGCGCGCCGTCACCGCGGCGAAGGTGGGCGATTGAGGCGCGGCCCGACCCCGCGGCGCGCTTGCGCGCTGTGGCCGCGGCGGGTCTAGGCAATACCTCTTCGCCCCGTCCTCCTCCGCGGTCTCGCCGGAGCTCCTCCTCCGTCGCTGGGGTCTAGGCTCGTGTCCGAGCCCTCCCCGCGTCGGTGCTGGTGTGGGCGCAAGTGAGGCCGATGTGGCCGGCGACTTTGGCGCGGCGTACGCAGCTCCTTCGGTGGACCGCGGTCCGGATCGCGGAGTCGTGTCTCGCGACACGTCTGAGCGACCGGACGCGGCCGAGCCCACCGATACGAGCGACATACTCGACCCCCCGTCCGACGAGCATGCCGAACGCATGGCGGGCGAGTCGTACGCCGCGTCTCGGGGTGGTGCCGGCGAGTACGGTACCTG
The DNA here is from genome assembly GCA_927399505.1 of Luperina testacea. Taxonomy (NCBI): domain Eukaryota; kingdom Metazoa; phylum Arthropoda; class Insecta; order Lepidoptera; family Noctuidae; genus Luperina; species Luperina testacea. The sequence continues at coordinate 5,448,971 of OV656763.1, read as the reverse complement.
CGTTTCCGTGGCTGTCCTGATGTGTGCCGGGCGGGTGTGTGGCCCTGCACTCGCTGGCCGCTCCCGCTCCGCTGTCGCCGGTCCCGCCAGCGAGAAGTGGGGTCCGGGTGTGGCGGTGCTCGGAGCTGGCACAGCTTGCGGCGACACAGTGTCCGGCGCCGGCGGCGACGCGAAACGCGGCGGCGCGGCGCTGCGGACTGTAGATGCGGTGGTTATTGCGCGGGGGCGCGCGGATGGCGCAGGGGTATGCGCGGGTGGCGCGGGGTTTGCCTGCGGCGCGGCGGCGCGCGCGGCGGTAGGTGCGGTGGCGCGCGCGGCGGTAGGCGCGGCGGCGCGCGCGGCGGTAGTCGCGGCGTGCGCAGCGGGCGCGGTGGAGCGCGCGGGGGTGGGCACGCGCGCGGGCGGCACCGTGGCACGCGCTTGCGGTGCGCAACCACGTGTCACGGTGGCGGGCCCCGGGGCCTGGATGGGGACCGGGCGGAAGGACGCCGGGCGAACCGGCACGGCTTGCTGGCGACTCGTCGACGGTGCCGGCGCAGCGCGCGCAGGCGCCGATGTCGTCGGCGGGTCGGCGGCGACAGCTGGGCTCGACTTCCCCCCTCCCTTCCCCTTCTCCTCCTTCTTCTTCCGGGCGGCTGCATCCTCACTCTTCGGGCTGGGTCCGGCCCGCGGTGCACCGGACGACGCCACGCCGATGTTCGGCAGCGACGTCGCCCGGTCCAGCGCCGGGCGGGGTTCCTGGGACCCGGCATCGCGGCCCAGGGAGCCGCGCATGCCGTTTCGGCATGTTGTTTGGCGTGGTCACTCCGCGACCGCCGGCGGTGAACGCTCACCGAGCGGCGACGGTGACTCCCTCTGCGTTTGCACGCGCACGAGTACTAACACAAACGCAGAGAGAGATAACAATATTAAAAAGTAGGCGGTCCGCGCGGAAACTTAGACACAAGCTCGTGCGACCACGAGCCGATCCGTGCCCCCCTACAACGCGCGCCGGCTGCTTTATAAAGGCACCGGTCGCCCCACTACCCCCACTTTGCTACAACAAGCGATACCACTACCGGCGCTGACGTCACTCGCAAGCCCACACGGACTAAGTAGTCCCCTCTTCTGTTGAGCGACAATAAAATCTAAATCAGTGTTTACGATACAAATAATTTGATCAACCAAATTCGCTATACAAATTAAATAAAAGAACGCAGAATAATAATATTCGCGCGTTCATATTATGACCGCGCCGTCATACATATATACTCGTAGGTAGATATAGATTTAGTGTACTCTTAAATTAATTTTGCGTGGAAAGGATTATGTAGGTACAGACGCCAGCACATCAACCTACTACAATCTGTCAAATTTATTTAATAGATTTTCTACTTTATCTTCTTTCGAAGTTTCTTTAAAATCGGTTTGTTCATTTCGAAAAACAAGGGCTTGAAAGTTTGTATGAAATGCCGTACGGCGTAAACGCTCTTAAAAAGGTTTTCGGTTTCTTACACCATGTCGTAACGCCAATCTACGCCAGTCTTGACTAATGGCGGTCGACATTAGCGGAAGAAACTTGTAATGGCGTTATACACACAAGTTTTGTACGCTAATGTCCCAATTTATTTGTTGTAAGTGTAGTTTTAAGTTGAACTTATGTGAGCTTAGATAATGGGGTAATTATACCAGGGACTCGTTTTAGGCACTGAACAATGTTGATTTCAAAGTCTTACTTCGGCAGTGAACGTCTTATGACTGTTAATAGTTTTGTTGCCTTAGCACGAGGAAGCGACGTAAACGTAACGTAACCGTGACGTAACGTAACGAAATATTTTGAATCACACTAATATTATAAAGGCGAAAGTTTGTGAGTGTGTGTAAGTTTATATGTTTGTTACTTAACGCTCAAACAGCTGGACTAATTTTGATAAAATTTTGTATGGAGGTAGCTGTCACCCTGGATTAACATATAGCTTATTTTTATCCCGATATTTCCACGGGATCGACACTTATGCACTTGAAACCGCGGGGCGTAGCTAGTCGAAAATACAACTATCTTATAGCATTTTGGTTATTTTTTTTTGTGCGACAAAGTCAATTAACATCACACATACATAGGTATATTATAGTTACGTGTACTAGGCTCACAGTGCGCCTGCTGAGAGGAAACTATAATTACCTACTTGCATAGACCACATAATTGGACTGAATATAAACGCATTGTAACTAATGCTTCTTACAAGAATATCAAATAAGGTCAAAGTAAGCCATTCACGTCATAATTTAACCCAAAATGAATCAACTTGCCTAGTTTTGCGGAAGTTGCCCGAATTCTCCATATTTATAGGGGTTTCGTTCAAAATTGACGCCGGAAGTCGTCCCGTGCGGCCTATTTGCATAATACTTGAATTTTAATTGTCAGCTTACCTGAGTGGGATAAGGGTTGGGCTTTCGGATATACATGCTTAAGGGTAATTTAGAGCTTTGTAGATGATCCCATTCATTGAGATTGTTGAGCTTTGAAAGTGTGCTTACTTTTCAATTAGCGGAGGTAGTACTTTCAATGATCGTTAAAATAATACGCGTTAAGGCTCCTTCAAACAGGCGCGACACGCGATAAAATCGCGCGGACACAAAGGCACCGCAAGTAGCGCAACATGCGGTGCCTTTGTGTCGCGCGTGATTATATCACGTGTTGCGCCTGTTTGTAGGCGCCTTTACAACATAACATGACATGAACATAACACCTGCATTACCCATACGGTTAGTCAAGGTTGTACCTAAACTACACCCACGTTTCCCCAGTTATTAAGTCCCAGAGTCCCAGGGGCAGGTATATTTTGCCATCAACCGGGTCACACTCCGGGCTGCCACTGAGAAATTCCTGATAGAAAAACCAAATAACACTACCCGAACTGGGAATCGAAACCAGGACCTATTGCACACACGCACATCGTGAGATACGTGCGCCAGAAGACGAGATACACGCCGAGGGTGCAGTTACTGGAGTCAGCAACTTCAAGGCGTACGTGGTGCGCGTGCCGAATTTTCACCTGCCCGTCGTCATGGAAGAAGACTTCTGGCCCCAGGACGTGGTGTTTCGTCGCTTCCGCGGACAAGTACCACAGAACTGCTCAAGAGTTAGCTAATGAAATACTGTTTTACAATAAAAATATGTATGTTTCATCATTTCAGCCGAAATACGTCCACTGCTGGACATAGGCCTCCCCCAAACACCTCCACTTCGATTATGTATGCTTAGGTTCAGGTATTTTTTATTTATGTGCCTGCGTCGCCTGAAATAAATCATAGATGTTGCATCGAGCGCAAAGTGAGTTATTAATGCACGAGAGTTATGTAGGTAACACACAAAATTAACACGAGTGTATTAATTACTCACTTTAGCAAGGTGCGTAATCTACGTTTCTTTCAACTAGCAATCTACCTACCATGATAAACTATACCTACTCAAAATAAAAACTCAAGTTGTTAAATATTTATCTCGCGACTTTTGCGGCAAAAGGTTATTAACAATTTCATTTGCAGCTGTTTTTATACTTTCTGGAGTTGAATTCATATCGCTATCGCTATTTCCATTTTTTTATATTTTCTTGCTAAATATGGTGTATCAAAGTTTTACAATGGCACAAAATGCGCGCCATTTGTTTTTTTTTTTTCACTGAGTCGGTTTTATTCAGCCGATTTTTATTTTCAGTCAGTATCTTTTTGATCTAATGCATACATTTTATATTAAACTTAATGGGAGACATTCAACCTCTGTGGTAAATTTATATCTAAATAAATATATCTAAACAGTGCATTAATGAAAAACTGTGCAAACATGAGATTTCATACAACATTTCTGCACTGTTTTGGTTCTAAGCAAAAAATACGTCCTTTGTGATCGGTTTTGTAGTGAATAATGATAACAATACTACGTAGTTGAAAGAAAATAAATATGTAAATTGCTCAGCACTTGCGATCACTAGACCAACAAGGCGGACGTAGGTACGTACCTTTGTACCTCTAGATCTTACTAGAGAGGTCATTAAGAGGACTCCTGCCTCTTAGTTAAAGGTCTTACCTCTTATACAGGGTGGCAGGGACACAAACTGTAACCATAAAATTGAGCACACGGTTTTAGACTTCCTAGCGCACAAATTTTTCATTGGTTATCGAACAAAAAACAGCTGTTTCATACAGAAGTACAATAATTACGAGGTTAAAATGTGTGGAACAGCAAATTTCTTTAATAACCTACGAAAAATTTCAACGCACCACGGTGCAGAATTATGTAGGTACTTGAATCCATCAATGTTCTGAATTATCGCAACAGTAACCACTATTCAATGTTATCAGAACTTCCAGGTGAATCTGTTTTACATTCAATATTGGTCCAAAGCCAGGTTGATTTACCATCTCCTTCGATAAAGCACTAGTATACAAATTGAATGATGGAACTTAAACCAAGCCAGCATCAATATTCATTACTATGTTAATCGAATTCAAAATTGCAGGTATCTACTGCACCTGGAACTTGAACATTTTAGTTCAAAATCGAAGTTTCTAGTTTGAAGAAACTGTGGTTAAGATGCTATCGGGAAGTGATTAAAATTGATATCTTTGGAAAGAGCTTTCAGTTTGAGGAGACCTGACCAAGTTTGGATTCTGGTTAAGACCTAAAATTTCAGTTTACCAAAGATATTTAGATGTAAAAGTTTTGGATGTTTTTGACTGTAGAAGACAGATATTATGAGTTCCTAATGTGATAGCGTTGTAGCCTATAGGAGCCTATAGGTCAACTTTTAAAATACGCGACTTGGATCTGGGTGCTATCTTCATCTCCAGAGATAAAATCTTTTGCTTTCGGACAGGATTTCTTCGAATTCTTTCCCTTACTGCTTTGACCACCTTTTTTGTACGAACACTACGTGGACGGCCAGAACTTTTTCTGTCACAAACAGAGGAGGTCTCATTGTACCTATTAATAGCCCGGTACACAAACATTTGACTAATAGACAAGCGTATGGGGAGTTTTAAAAATTGCTTTTGGCTCCATAACAACTTTGTGTAATGCAATCACAGCGATTCGGTTCTCTTTATCACCCCACTCCATTTTAATATCGCAAAATATTGTACAATGTATTGGCGCCAAAATTAGAAAACTCATTGAACAATCGTATAAAAATGACAGATTCCAAATTCAAATGTCTTTCTCATTTTTAATTGTAACAGTATTTATGGCCAGACTGTGTATACAGGCAAGCTATTAAAATCACATCAAAACTGAAAAACAAACAACACTTTAAAACCTTGAAACTTTAACAAAAGCCTAATTCACCAATATTTAGTAAAGTCGTCTCTGAACCCAAGTGGGAAGATGTAAGTCGAACTTCAAAAGTGGGGCTACCTTGACGGAACGGAAGCAGGGTGTGGGACGCGGAGTTGCTTCACAAATTATTCTCCTCCTCCTATGCCTTATGGTCTTATGGCTTTATGGCCTTTGTGCTCTAAAACAAGCAGGCAAAGTGCCCTCTGCGCTGCTACCGATAGCGTGAAGTGGCGAAGTTTGGGCCAATAAAATTTAAATAACTGTCCTGCAAGCGACACGGAGAACAAGAAGTAAAACAACAGCATCAATCATTGCTAAATCAAGCACAATAGAGGGGTTAAAACTTTAATCATTGCTCTTAACAACTCGAAACTACACCTCGAACAGATAAAAGGGGAAGTTTCTAAGTAAACGAGAAGTATACCGATTCTATTTGAAAAGTTTGAGAGAACCGTACCTTAAGTTAAATCGATGTTTCGGAACATTTTCGAATGTAATCGTCACATGTTTCGAATACTGAAAGGTCTTTGAATTTACCTACAGAACACGTTTCAGAGAGATTACATAAAGTGTGTAAACCAATCATTTGATTTGGTAGGTACATTTAATTTGGTTTCGGGGCGATACCTTTTGTATTAGAAAACAGATCCACCAGAGACCTTCTATAATGTAATCAGTCACCTAATGTTCAGAAATATTTGAATCGTTCATTTAAAATCATTCAAATAAATCATTTCAATTAAAGTTGTCATATCCCTATGTATTTTACTGTGTGTATATAAATTATAAAATAAATAAATTTTTTGAAAATGTGTGTGTGTGTAGTTGAGAAATTTATTGATAAGTTAATGAATCATATAAGGAATCATTATAAAGTAAATTGATAAATTGATGAATCATAAAAATTACATTGATCAGTTGGGTGGTTCGGTGTATATATAGGTGTACACTGCCTGACCCTTCGGGGAATAAAGCGTGATGTGATGTGTTATGTGATAACTTTATGAGGTTGCAACGAGCACATTTTATACCTAAAGTCTATTCAAATTTATGTTCAAGTTAAACAAATATCAACTTTGGCTAGCACTTTAGAAAACGTTATAAAAATGTTTGAAGTTTTACCGTAAACTGCACTTTATTGTGTAGGAATTAAAGTTATTTTTCCTTACACTTATATTTGTTTACATTTTTGGCAAATAAGTCGCGAATGCAGATTAGATAGTAACTAGTGTAAAAAAATATTTTAGTCAGAGCTTCCCCCCCCCTTTTTCCCCCTTTTTCCTTCTAAACCTCCCTGTCTTGTGCGATCTCTGGCCATGTTGGCCCTGAAAACGTCATCAGATCGTCACACCATCTTCGCCGTAGTCTTCATCGAAGGTGATATCCGTGGAACTTGAACATCAATTAATTAATAGGTAATGCTGAAATACAATAGTCACACTAATATTATAAAGGCGAAAGTTTGTGAGTGGGTGTATGTGTGTGTGTTTATATGTTTGTTACTTCTTCACGCTCAAACGGCTGAACCAATTTTGATAAAATTTTGTATGGAGGTAGTTGACACTCTAGATAATAATAATAATAATTACATTAACGCGGGTGAAACCGCGGTGCGCAGCTAGTGAATTATAAAACGACTAATATTTTCATTAGTCGAAGCTTTTATAAATAAATAAAGATATTTTTGTCCTTTATAATCAATCACCAATTTTGTAATCCATCATAATTCAACACACGTTAAGAACATCCCGTAAAATCCCCTTATAAAATAATCCTTGTATAAATCTTCACACACAGGTGGACCGAACAGTAACATCATATTTTGAACTCTAAGTACTGGAACGTTGATTTATATTTTGTCACGCGTGATGCAAAATTTATAGCGCTGCGCCTCGGGGCTGACGTGAAAATGTGGTCGCCGAGGGTCGAGAGAATTTACACATCGCTTTTAATTTGTGCAAGGTCGCGTCTTTGAAACTTCTGAATGTATTATAATTATTCTAGTTTATTCATTAACAGGCAAGCATTTACATTTACATTTTTATTTTTATGAATTTATGGTACAGACGCCAGCACATCAAGCTACCCGAAACTGTTAAATTTTCCGAATCAACTTTGAACCTTATACTTTAGCGATAAAGATGAAAATCTATTAAATAAATTTGACAGATTGTAGTAGCTTGATGTGCTGGCGTTTAAAAGTTGTTAAATATAAATTGTACTACATATTTTTCTTACTTTCTTCAAGAATTGAGGCACTTACAAAGTATGCATTATTAATTATATGGAGTAGGTACACCTAATTGTTGGGTAAATTGCTGCTCTCCCAGCTAGATCACTGAGTAATCTGTATTTAGGAGAGAATGTTTTGACTCCCAATTTGAGTATTACAATAATCATGTTATTATGCTTTTGGAGTTTGTATGAAACAAAACACAATAGCAAAAATCGAAAAATTAAATAAAAAATTAAAAGAATACCAAGTTGGATACATTATGGAAACTACATATTATAAGCAATAAATAATAATAAATAATTTGTTTATTCCCACAAAGTTCAAATATGTACAGACACCAGCACATCAAGTTACTACAATCTGTCAGATTTCTTTAATAGATTTTCAACTTTATCGCTAATGCATAAGGTTCAAAGTTGATTGGGAAAATTTGACAGTTACGGGTAGCTTGATGTGCTGGCGTCTGTACATTGCACTGTATACAGATTAAAGATCTTATTTTAGCATTAGGTAGATAAGTACAATAGGTTCAACCCTGTCCCCTAGAATACAAAAAATGAACGAAATCGGTCGCGAAAAAAAGTCAGCTGTTCCCTACATTTATGTTCGCATAACTCGTCAAAATGTAGGGAACTGCTGCTTTTTTTTCGCGACCGATTACCATATCTTTTTGTATATCGTCAGAATAGGCGATAACAACTAGATGGTATAGTTGCATTAATATATACATAAATGTGGTTTCCATTCTGTATGTATTGTTTTACGCGGCGCACTCCAGAAAAGCTTCCAGCCAGCATGATTTTTTCCGACAACTTCAATAATCATCGTAATATTTCAGTCAATATACACAAACCCTTCTCATGATATTATACACCTAAACCTTTCTCATGAATCGCTCAAAATCCGTGCGGTAATTTTTGGGTTTATTGCGTTCAAACACGCAGACAGACAGACGCGGCGGAGAGGACTTGGTTTTATAATATGAAGTGATTATCATCATGCATTGGGTCGCAATATCGCATGAGAGTTCGGGTTCCAAAGAGAAAAGCCCTGGCATTTTGTTCAAGGTCACGATCTAAAGGTTATTCAAGCTGCTGAAAGCAGCTGTATGCTGCAAACGTGTTAATGTTTTGTTAGAATGGTGTACCTAAGTTTTAACAGTGTTAATGCTAGTCCTTTGGGACCTTTGAGCGAATTTCTGTCCATGCGTCAATTAGTATGTTAATGTAATTTTCTGCAAGTTTACGTCCTTGAACCACGGTAACAGAGGTTTTCAAGAAACTTCTACGCATAAATAAAAACTTTGTAAAGCGAGGTCGTAGCACTTGCAAAGTCAAGTTAAGCCTGAGGCATGGAAGGGTGAAGCTCTTCTTATCGGAACAGCTGAATGGCGGCAGATTTAGGAAAAAGAAAATATTTTTAAAAATAATATTACCTATGTGAAATCAAGTATCTTGACTTGGCTCGCGAGGTTGTCGACATGTGGCATGTGGACTCAGCGATTATTGTGCCGATAGTTGTAACAGCCATTGGCTTAATAGCCAAGAGTTTCGACCAACAACCGAGAAGGCTCTCGTTGGGCAACTAGAGTAAGGGTTTGATTCAGAAAGCGGTACTTCTGGACACGGCTCGCATTGTTAGGAGGTTCCTCTCTCAAGAGCCCTGATCGCAGACTCTGACTCTGGACTTTGACTCGGGAATCTGTTCTCGATACCGGTGGGCTACCGGTGGCGGTGGGTGACTTTTTATATTTTTAAATGTTTATAAGATCTAATATTTAAAAATATAATTTAATAAAGGATGTTATGTAATGTTCAATCACAATGTGAACTGTTTTATATAACATAGTATAAAACAGAGTCGCTTTTCGTATCTGTCTGTGTGAACGCTTAGATCTTCTAAAATATACAACTAACTTAGATCTGGTTTTCACCAATACTTAGAGCATTTATTCCGGAAGGTTTATGGGTATAAACATTAATATTTAATTTAGATATAGCATAGCATATATGAAGTCTGTGGATGGGTGACCATCTTTACATACCGAGACCCCCTCCGTGCCTCGGAAAACACGTTAAGCCGTTAGTCCCGGCTGTCATTCGTGGATCTTTGGCAGTCGTCACGGCTCGTCAGAAGCTCGAAAGCCTGACAACCATTCTCACCAAGGGGTATAGTTTTACCCAGTAACTGGGTTGTGGAGGTCAGATAGGCAGTCGCTCCATGTAAAATACTGGTATTCAGCTACATCCGATTAGACTGGAAGCTGACCCCAACATAGTTGGGAAAAGGCTATTTAGATGATGATAGCACATAAATATAGTTGTTTTACACGTCTTCATGGCAGTCGTACGAAGCACCAGCTACCTGCCCTGTTGCTAGTAAATAAATAAATGAAATGGTATATATAAGCTCCTTCACAAATCGTCGCTCGCATGACTAATTGTCCTATCTCATTTCTTAGCTGATTGAGCTAGAATAACTGGTCAGCGGGATTGTCCGAAAGGGTGACCACTGGCCCGGAACATAAAGGGCTAAGGAACACGGGTGGGTTTTAGTCAGTAAGAGTCTGACACTCCCTTCCGCTCCACCCAGAGCGGGAGGGGTCATTTGATAATTTCCCATCCTGAAAAAAAAAGCTAGAATGACTACATTTTTCTATTCGTGATTCTTTACATTTTTCACTAACCGTCGTACGAGTATCTCTATGTTATTTAGATCTCAAAATATAACCATTTTGAAAGGCAACAAAATGGAAAGAGTCACGAATAGAACAATATATGTAGTTGTCCTAACTCAAATCATAAAAAAATGAGAAAGGACAGTTAGTCATGCAAGCGACGAAATAAGCTGTAATGTACCTACTTGTACCATTAAGTATGCCATATCACTACATAGTATAAAACAAAGTCGCTTTCTCTGTCCCTATGTCCCTATGTCCCTTTGTATGCTTAAATCTTTGAAACTACGCAACGGATTTTGATGCGGTTTTTTTTAATAGATAGAGTGATTCAAGAGGAAGGTTTATATGTATAATAATAATAATGTTTCCGTGCGAAGCCGGGGCGGGTCGCTAGTTAGAATAATAAGTCATTTCCGATGTGACGTCCAAGTCCACATGACAAGTACGGAATGTACTTGTCATGTGGACTTGGACATTCACAGTTATTTTACCTTTAACCTAACCTAACAGCAAACCTTATTAAGATGAGATATTTTTTATTTGACCAAAACATGAGTATACACACATAGCATGCAAGATGCTACATCAAATTTAGTTAGTTTATTGTGATGAGAATAAGATCACAATGATTTTGACAGAATTATCAGTGACAGCAATTCAATAGCAACCTTATTAGACTTTGAATAAAAATCAGTGTGACGTTGACAGTGATGCAAATTCAAGGGTAAAATAACTGTGAAAGGATTGTACATCTAACAGTTTTAGCTCCACATGAGACTTCTAAAATCAAACGCTATAAAAGCATAGAGTTATTACACGTGGACGCGTGACATTTATGAGTGGCCAGTAATATTTATTGCTATGCCATTGCCATTAGACCGGTTAATGACTGCACAAGTTTTAACTGCAGCGTGATTTTATACTCCATCGAAGAAATGGTGCTTTTCCACTGAAGCGGAGACGTGCATGCAGGTAAAAGATATTTAGGATACAACATATTTATTTATTTTATAATTTATGTACACACAGTAAAATACATAGGGATATGACATGATTATAATTTAAGTACAAAGGTATAGGTTATATTATATTTTCATAGACAATACATTTACAAGTATTGTGTAGGTATATATTTTACCTTCCTAGCTGACCCGGCGAACTTCCTACCCCACCACCAGCCGCTCCCCCCCTTTTAAATCTCTGATATCTTCTAAAATATTCATTTTAATATGATGCTGTAAAGGGTAATTTTGATCTACATGAAATGCACAACGTGTCTAATGTATTTCATTGAATAAGGAATAACACTGTATTGTTTAACATAGTTTTTTGGTAATAAATGTAAAAGATTATAGGTTACTGTGGTTTATCCTTAGGAGATAAACATATACCATCGATATACAATTTTATTATTACGATGTATTTTGCTTTACCCGACGCTATAAATGTCTTTGAATCGACCAATCACAGACAAGACAAGAGACGTCATGTGGATTTCGACCAATGTGTTTGATCGATTCCTGAACGTCTCATCTCCGCTCCGCTCGTCTCCGTCTCAGTGGAAACGCACCCTTATGCTGTTGTAGGGTAAGATTGTCAGCTTTCGCGCTACGGGGTGATGTCAGCGGATTATCTCAGTAGGGATGCGTTTATTTCTGTTCGGCTGTAATTAAAATTGATGGCTCCAACTTGCGTTTGAGGCGTGTGTCAAACTGCTATCAGCAACAGATGCTTAGCGCATTTGCAACCTAAATCATTGGTATAGTAATGAAACATCACGGTCCTTTGCAGATTTAAAAAATAAGGAGTTTCTGGGTACCATACGGCATGAACCTTGTTCGCGAACCTACTATTAAAATCGAAATACATACAGTCAAAGATTCGGAATCATGTAACATGATTATTTTTCTAGTAAAATTCTTTTTCAAAATTGCTGCTCTAAGGATGGTATCAAAAGTGACTGTAGTTTTCAGCCTGTCAAAAATGGGATTGATGGCAGCTCGTTTTGGTACATGTCGTCTAAAATACTCGTTTTATGCATCTCGTTTTTCGCCCAAGTTTCTGGTTGGTTACTGTTTGCACAACTAACGTCCGATTGTTTCAGAATTCTCTAAAATCTTCTACAATGAGCCCGACCAGGACTTGATGTGTCTGAGCAATAAAACACAACAATGTCACCAAAGCACTTAGTCTAGACGCCAGTGGAACGCTTTAGTTAGAAGATTGTAAAACTTTATAATGCCGACGATAAATTTTCTGTCGAGCACTTTTTATCGGAAACCATTAAGGTACAGAGGTTTGAGGAACAGGGTGTAAAGTTCACTCATGCTCCATAGAAAAGGGAGGATCCTCTGACCAGACGGGTGTTGTGTCTGGCGGGCAACTGCCCGATGATTAATGTCGGGCCATTGTATTTATGCTAGTCGCGCGTTAAACTCTGCTTGCGAGATGCAGGATTTTGTGTGACGTCAGTATGACGCGCAGTTCGCATGTGGCATTTGTAGATACCGCTACAAAGGTATTGAGACCGAGAAATATCGAAACCCTGTAATTGAGATGAATTTATCGAAGTATTAATAAGTAAGAGTTGTTTTCAGACTTTTGGGCTTCTGACTGCGCGTAATGACCGTCAAATAAGTTTATGGGTATATAATTAGCCTATAATGTTCCCACTGCTGGGACACAGACCTCCTCTCTTCGAGATGGTCTCGGTAATCTACCACGCGGGCCCAGTGCAGGTTTGGTAGATGTCACATGTCTTCGGTTTTAGGACATGCCAGTTTCCTCACGATGTTTTTCTTCACCGTTTTGACAGACGTACACTTTAATTAATAATAGTAGATTATTCAATGACTTAAGACTAGAATCACAAATCCTGAGTGCAATAAAGGATTCAAGCGTGTCCAAGATCCTTTATGCCCGAGGAGAATAATCTACATTTCGCACCTACTACGAGGTAATAAAAACCAATTCTATTATCGAATTAGTAGTTTATGAAACTGTTGAATAACCGGGGAATACCTAGTTATGTGCAGCGTCATACACTATTTACCCGACTACTTGAAAGGACAGGGTTATGTTTATATGTAAATTATTAACTATGTATCTTTGTATGTGGAATTCCTTATACCGTCGAAGCATCCTAGCGGTCGGATGGACTTTAATACATGAGATCGCACGAAGGTTAGTTCAAAACCAAATTGCAACTAAGGATCAAAACAAGCATGCAAGCAGTCTGAAATCAAATATGAGATTGAACAAAAATAACATCACTACTGTCTGTCGGGTTTTTTTCGTTTGTCAATCTAATCTTATGCATTTTCATCAAAAACACAATAAATAATATCGTCAATGGAGCAGGACACGCGCCACAGCAACCAATCATTTTGGGGTTATTGTACATTCGTCACAAAGTAAATTCGTCACATTTTTTAAACTCCATACATTGAAAGTGTATTCGTCACATGCATAAAAAATATGTGTAAACTCGTCACAAGTCTGCATAGGTACATATTTTTTGCATAAAGTACTGGTAGAAAACAAAGTTATTGATTTTTAGTGCTCAAAATGAAAATGATTTCCAAATTTTTGTTTTCTCCTGCGCTCCTGCACCTGCTATCACGCACTCGCTCGCTCGCTGTATCTATCTCTTTCTAGCCTTACCGGTCATGTTATACCGGAAGATGTTATTATTCCACAAAAATATCAGAAAAATCAGCCTATTGCAATAAATATATTGTAAGTAAAAGTGCACCTTTTTATTTAGATGCAAATTACCAAAAAAAAGATGATCATGATGATGTCACGCTGTCCTTGACAACGCGGGCTTAAAAACGCACAAAACCAGAGAATATTACCGTATATTTTAGCTGTAAGTAGAACTGTGATTTTTATGTGAATTTCTACGATTATGAAAAATAAAGAAATAACGTTTTATTCTTTATTGCTTGATTTTTCTGCTGTCTGTACGGAAATAAACAATATGGCGGATTTTCTTTCATAAACATAGAGTTGTGACGAGTTTACACATACTTTTTTTCGTGGCGAATTTACTTTGTGACGAATGTACAATAACCCTCATTTTGTTCGTCGACGGTGACTAAAACCTATGAAGAAGAAAGTCTATGGTCGACCTGTACATTAATAGAAAAAACATTGTTTTTGGCTAATGTTTCCATACGATTTTCTCAGTTGACGTTCTAAATTCAAATCACATTAATGACCAGCGGGTCATAATTAAATTCAGTACAATATTAATGCCCGGCTACAGTCTAGGGCTTAAATGACTTAATTTAGGTTAGGTTTGCATGGCATATAATTTGACGCTAGCGAGCAGGTGGTGTGAAAAATCTTTTTTGGTTATTTACCAAAAAATATAAAAACTTCTTTTGTGTTTTACGAATACCGACGGTTACAGCTCCCATAGGATTGTCTTCATGGCCGTTCGCAAGTCTTATGGAGAAGCGAGGACACTTCTGGGAGTTACATGGCCTGTACAAAATATGTACATCTTGACCTTGAAAGTTAGGTAGTGTTTGTATGTCGTTACAAATTATGATTATTTGGTATAATTTCAATGTGGTAACTAAAATAACACAAAAGATTCTTCTGGATGTTAATAGGTGTACAGTTTGTATAAAAAAAATGTGGTAAGTACATTTAAAACATACCAAGTGTGTCTAACTTGGCTGCTTTTTAAAAAAAATCATTTATGGTATATATTAGGTCATTAACCAATTTTAAATGGTGTTGAAATGACTTACGAGAAAGAAAGAAAAATGTTTCATGCAAACAGAAAATCTTAAAAAAAAAACAAGAGAGCTTAAGAAACTTTTTTAAATGCGATACTTTCAATGGCTTCCTTTTCTGGGAAGAGAGGAACAAGGATACAGACGAAAAAAAATAAGGTCATATTATAATGTAATAAAAATAAGAAAGCTTTTTATTGAGGTGTGACAATATTATGGATCCGTTATTCCTTACTTACTTACCTTACTTACTACTTAATACTAGTTTCCCGATAATTAGTTGTCATTATTCCGGGTTTCATTACACAAAAATAAATAGTTCATCTTAAAAGCTAGTCACAGCCACATTATCCCCATGCAGGCGGATCCACTAGGAATTCTATACATTTTCACTCGTTAAATTTACCAGAAAATTATATACCTGTGGTAGGTACGTACGTAGCGTATGTTCTCACTATTTGCTACACCTGGGTTACAAACGGTCGTCTCCAGTACTCTCCAGTATATATCTTTTATTTGTCTTAAACTGGTCATAGCTGCAAGGTGCGGTTCATCTGTTGGTTGTATGGGTTCAGGATGCACATCGGAAAAAAGGGAATATTTGCTGTTACATACCTAGTTCACGAGCTATACACCTATCACTTTTATTTTATAACCAAAAGAGAAATATATACCTATATGGATTGCGCTATCCGTTTCTTTTCTTTAAATAATAAGTATCACATGCTATCAGTATCTATGCATCGTCTAAACCACGACATTCGGTTGCTACTTCGCTTTTTTGGTCACAGGCCCTACTTTCGAACTAACTCTCGATAAGTTATAAAGATCTACCATAAACAATTTTAAATAAGAGGCTCAAAAATATTGATGTTGTTTTATCTTTTATTGACAATTGCATAATGTAATTATTTCAGTTTCAGGAGTTTGATGTTAGCTTGTGAAAGAAGTCGTGAGCAACAATTTAGCGTTTAGACAACAAAATTTAGTAAATTACCTTCATCGTTGTCCTGCAGTCTTCGTGAGAATCTCCATAGGAATTTTCGTCAGAATCATCTCACTGTCTTCGTCGGGACCATCGTCACTATCTTTGTCAGAATCTTCGTAGGAATCTTCATCAGAGCCTTTTTCGGAATCTTCGTCAGAATCTGTATCAGAATCTTCGTCAGAATCTCCGTCAGAATCTTTATCAGAAACCTCTTCGGAATCTTCACCAGAATCTACATCAGAATCTTCGTCAAAATATTCGTCAGAAACTTTGTCAAAATCATCGTCAGATGATTCTGACGGCGACTTTGACAAAGATTCTAACGAATCTTCGTCAGAATCTTCGTAGGAATTGCCGTCGGCATCTGCTTCGGGATCTCCATCACTACATATTATCTTCGTCTGCATAGTCGTCAACTACTTCCTTGGAAACTTCCTCGGAATCTTCGTCGGAATCATCGTAGTAATTTTTGTCAAAACCAAGGTTTTGACGAAGATTTTAAGGAATTTATGGATCTTCGTAAAAAAATCTGCAATTATCGTAAATTTTGTTGCCAAAGTGACGATGGTGAATATTATCTGTTTGTAGTTGTATAGTTTTTCGACAGCCCTGACCGCGTCCGCGAATAGCTGATAATGTCAAAAGGACTAAAAACAATATTACCTATAAATATTATTCTTATGTTTCAAGTGTTATTTGTGTGTACTTCTTGTAACGGTTCGTAGTATTTGTTGCAAAAATTGTAATGATTGTTCATTATATAGGTAGTGATTTTATATCAAAGCGATCATTTTGAACAATGATTACAAAATTAGAAATATTGAAACAATGAAACTTATTTTAAAATATTCTGATTATAAACACACATTGTTTTCACCTATACCACATTACTGTAAAACACTTGTGGTAGGTATTTCATAGATCAGTTTACCGTAAGTACAATTATATTGATTTTAAATAGTAAGCCTACTGCGTGTTAGTTTATTTCATGACGTTCATAATATTAAAACATTACTTACTGATTTATAACTTAAGAATAATAGGAATAAGTAGTCATCAATATTTATTAAGGGTCAATTTTTCAATCGACCGATAATTTTTGTTCGTGGAATAAAATTGATGCTTGAAAGTTTTTATGAAAGAACTGTCACTGTAAAGTTATCTGGCGTTGGAAAATACAGCCCTTAATTGAATAAAAGAAAAAAGTAGTAGGTTAAGCTTTTTGTTTATTTAGATGTCATTAATCATGGTTGTGATGAATATATTAGGTTTTGGTTAAATAGTTATCATTACAGCTTATATTTAGAAAAAAAAGGAAGAAAGAAAAAAGTGTTCTAGTACATCGTTTACATAACGATTTACATTAATAATAACGTCTTAAAAAATTAAAGTTAACTTAATTCGTCAAAACAAAGATTGATCTAAGTTTAATCGAGCAATTTAAGTTTGTTCACAAATAATATTTAATTAAAAGGGAGCTAAAGATAAATTATATCGCAAAAGTTATAAGCGGTGTTAATTATGTTAATTTAATAATGCATTTGTGTTAAACTTGTAAAACGATCTGTTGCTACAAAAACAACAATTGCAGTCCGTTTACTTATTTTACCTCTGACTGCAGTAACCCAGTAATAATCTTATTGAAACGAAAATAAAGATCACTATGATATTGACATACTTGTTAGTGGCAGCAACATTTTAGTATATAACTGTGATTTCGACAGTGATGCAAAATCAGAGGTAAAATAACTGTGAATGGATTGAAGTACAGTGTCAGTTTTATATAAAATATTGAAAGGAATAAGGAAACCAATTTCCCTATCGAATTGCACTTCTTTTGTTACTAACGAATCGGTCGTAGTCTCCTATTGCTTTTAAGCGGCAGCGGCGACGGCGGCCCAAAGCATCTCACGAAGTGGGGTGATGGTAGACGTCGTCGGTTTATTTGTTGAGGTGGTAGTGGTTCATAATAGACGCCTTCATCTGAAAAAACAAAGATTTTTGCTGTGAATTTGACGAGTTAACCAAACTCCAAAACCCCTGAGATAATTTTTAGTGCTACCTGACACCCGATGCTCGGCTCTTTAGTAACGTGTAATGGCATGGTTGGTGGCATGGTTTTAGAAGTTATTCTTTGTTCTTGCATAATCCCATTATTTGGGATCGGCACCCAAATTGCGCAACACATTTTGAAACATAATCTGAAGGATTTTGGAGGAAACGGCTAATCCATTGCCACATAATGTTTGAAAAATTCGTCTGAACAACATTGCTATTAAGTTGTGTCCTAAATTTATTTTAATTTTTATTTTAAGAATAAAATTTAAACTCTTTGCTGTACCCTAGAGGGTCCATAATTGTACCTTAGCTTTAAGCCATTGTAGCGTTATGGAACGCAAATAAATATGTAAATAGAGCTATTAATGTTGTTGAACTGTTAAAAAGAAACGCATAGCCACGGTGTGTGTCATGCAATTACCCCGAAGGTCTGCTTACTTTTTTGCGCCAAGAAAATTGTCTTGGGTTGACGGTTCAGGCAATGCATGTTTTTAAAGTACGCTTTCTACGATACGTTCTTTCCATTAGGAATCCCCATGGTTACTGCACTTCGTAGATACAAGTATTAATCTATAACTACGACACGAAGTAACCGCAGGATTTATTATGCGAAGGGTCTGTCTGCACTTGCGATAGCAAACGGACGCACGTCTGTAGATCGTTCAAAATTATGATTAGGTACCTGTTATAAATTGTTTTTAATAAGTGGCACAAAGAAGCATGAACACTATACAAAAGCAAATTAATAAGGTAGTGAAACGTTATATCGGTATCTAATTATGATAAATTATAAAACAAAAATGTTTATTAAAATCATAAATTTTAAGTAAAGAATTACAGTTGCTCGGAGTCAATATCCGCGGGACGCACGAACTATGAGAAAGGTTAGGGAAATTATACTTAAGGCATACTGACTATACCTGGTGCATGCGATACACCGCTATAAGGCTCCTGCAAACAGGCGCGACGCGCGACGCGAATCGTGCGCGACACAAAGGCACCGCTCGTTGCGCGACTTGCGGTGACTTTGTGTCGCGCGCGATTTTATCGCGTGTCGCGCCTGTTTGAAGGAGCTTATAAGCATATGGTAGCGTTACCAAACGAGCGCGACCCGCTGTAAGCAGCTTAGGTAATTGACAATAGCCCATCGCGGCAACAAATAAGGTTGTGTTTGATGTTAGTTGAATCGAATGACTACCAAAATAAAAGTAAAGCAAATTACCTTCGTCACTATCCTCGTCAGAATATTCGTCAGAATCATCGGAAGAATCTTGGGCAGAATCGTCGTCAGCAACGTCGTCAGAATCGTCGACAGTATCTCCATAATAGTCGTCGTCACGATCCATGTTCATGTCTTTGTGATTATAGCGATTAATATCTCTGGAATCATGTCTGTTTAGTCGTGCCAGTCTTCGTGTCCTCCCTCCGACACGGTACGCTGATGCCATCACGAAGAATATAAATAACAGAAATATTACTCTCATTTTTTTATGTTATTGGTGTGCACTTCATTTAACTGCTCGTAGTTATGTTGTGAATGCTGTTTCTACCTTTAATATATACTGATTGAACAATGTGTCAGGCAAAGTGACTCATAGAGTCAGCTCATCGCGTAGAATATTAATAACGAAAATAGAAATAATGAAACAATAGCGGATTTTACTTGTACCAGGATAAAGTAGACCATGTTAGAATAACCTATTAATAACTTATTAATTTATAAATTCTATAAATATGTTGCTGTACATTGTTTACTGACGTGCTGCAGCGACCCAGGTGACAAAGATCCAGTTTTACAAACCCAGGTGGCAACGTTTAGGGCCCCACTGACAAAAGACACAGCGGCACTGCAAGCGATTTTTATGCGACGAATAGGAATATAACTTAAGGGGCTTACAGGACCTAAACGCAAAAACGCAAGTTTTAAAAACAATAAAAGTATATAAAATCAGATAAATATATGATATTCTTCAGGATATAATATGCTAGGCAGATGGTCATGTGTTGAAAACATAATACAACCAATTTGATACGATAGAAAAAAATCATGAAGATACCTCTAAAAACTTTCTTTTTACAATAAAAACCATACTAATATACATACAATCGTTCTGATTTTTTGTCAGATTATTCGACAAGCAACATACTAAAGTACTAGTGTTTTAATTTTTTAGTCCAAACAATAGATTTTTTGTAATTAAATACTTGCTTCATATTTTGCAATAAATTACCAGCGTCGTGTCATCGCGCTTCTCTTTCTTTTCTATGCAGTCCGACAATGACCGCGCTTTAGGTCATGTAAGCCCCTTAATAGTACGACAATACTATTGAAATATCAATGGTACCTACGTACGTAGCGCATGTTCTCACTATTTGCTACACCTGGGTTATAAACGGTCGTCTCCAGTACTCTCCAGTATATATCTTTTATTTGTCTTATACTGGTCATAGCTGCAAGGTGCGGTTCATCTGTTGGTTGTATGGGTTCAGGATGCACATCTGAAAAAGGGAATATTTGCTGTTACTATGCGGTTCAGACATACCAAGTTCACGAGCACACCTATCACCTTTATTTTATAATGAAAAGAGAAATATACATGTATATATATGGGTTGCGCCATCCGCTTCTTTTCTTTCAATAATCGGTATCACATGCTATTCATCGTCTAAACCATGATATTCGGTTACTTCTTCGCGTTTTTGTCCCAGGCCCTACTTTCGAACTAACTCTCGATAAGTTATAAAGATCTACGATAAACAATTTTAAATGAGAGGCTCATAAATATTGATGTTGTTTCATTTTTTATGGACAATTGTATAATGTATATTATTTCAGTTTCAGGAGTTTGATGTTAGCTTGTGAAAGAAGTCGTGAGCAACAGTTTAGCGTTTAGACAACAAAATTTAGTAAATTACCTTCATCTTTGTCCTGGAGTCTTCGTCAGAATCTCCGTAGGAATTTTCGTCAGAATCATCTCACTGTCTTCGTCAGGACCATCGTCACTATCTTTGTCAGAATCTTCATCAGAGGCTCTGACGAAGATTCCGAAGAAGGCTTCTTCGGAATCTTCGTCAGAGTCTGTATCAGAATCTTCGTCAGAATCTCCGTCAGAATCTTTATCAGAAACCTCTTTGGAATCTTCACCAGAATCTATATCAGAATCTTCGTCAAAATATTCGTCAGAAATTTTGTCAAAATCATCGTCAGATGATTCTGACGATGATTTGACGAAGACTCTAACGAATCATCGTCAGAATTTTCGTAGGAATTGGCGTCGGCATCTGCTTTGGGATCTTCATCACTATCTTCGTCTGCATAGTCGTCAACTACTTCCTTGGAAACTTCCTCGGAATCTTCGTCAGAATCATCGTAGTAATTTTTGACGAAGATTTTAAGGATTTTATGGATCTTCGTAAAAAAATCTGCAATTATCGTAAATTTTGTTGCCAAAGTGACGATGGTGAATATTATCTGTTTGTAGTTGTATAGTTTTTCGATAGCCCCGATCGTGTCCGCGAATAGCTGATAATGTCAAAAGGTCTAATAACAGTAGGTATTATAAATATTATTCTCATGTTTGAAGTATTATTTGTGTGCACTTCTTGTAACGGTTCTTAGTATTTGTTGCAAAAATTGTAATGATTGTTCATTATATATTATTATAGGTAGTGCCTTTATATCAAAACGATCATTTTGAACAATGATTACAAAATTAGAAATATTGAAACAATGAAACTTATTTTAAAATATTCTGATTATAAACACACATTGTTTTCACCTATACCACATATACTGTAAGACACTTGTGGTAGGTATTTCATAGATCAGTTTACCGTAGGTACAATTATATTGATTTTAAATAGTAAGCCTACTGCGTGTTAGTTTATTGCATGACGTTCATAATATTAAAACATTACTTACTGATTTATAACTTAAGAATAATAGGAATAAGTAGTCATCAATATTTATTAAGGGTTAATTTTTCAATCGACCGATAATTTTTGTTCGTGGAATAAAATTGATGCTTGAAAGTTTTTATGAAAGAACTGTCACTGTAAAGTTATCTGGCGTTGGAAAATACAGCCCTTAATTGAATAAAAGAAAAAAGTAGTAGGTTAAGCTTTTTGTTTATTTAGATGTCATTAATCATGGTTGTGATGAATATATTAGGTTTTGGTTAAATAGTTATTATTACAGCTATATATATTTAGAAAAAAAAGAAAGAAAGAAAAAGTGTTCTAGTACATCGTTTACATAACGATTAACAATAATAATAATGTCTTAAAAAATTAAAGTTGACTTATAATTCGTCGAAACAAAGATTGATCTAAGTTTAATCGAGCAATAAATTGCTCGATTAAACTTAGATCAATCTTTGTGAACAAACTTAAAAGTTTGTTTAAATATTATTTAATTAAAAAGGAGCTAAAGGTAAATTATATCCCAAAGTTAAAAGCGGCGTTAATTATGTAAATTTAATAATGCATTTGTGTTAAACTTTTAAAACGAACTGTTGCTACAAAAATAACAATTGCAGTCCGATCACTTATTTTACCTCTGACTGCAGCAACCCGGTAATAATCTTATTGAAACGGAAATAAAGATCACTGTGATATTAACATACTTGTTAGTGGCAGCAACATTTTAGTATATAACTGTGATTTCGACAGTGATGCAAAATCAGAGGTAAAATAACTGTGAATGGATTGAAGTACAGTGTCAGTTTTATATAAAATATTGAAAGAAATAAGGAAACCAATTTCCCTATCGAATTGCACTTCTTTTGTTACTAACGAATCGGTCGTAGTCTCCCATTGCTTCTAAGCGGCGGCGGCAGCGCACCGTTTTAAGCATCTCACGAAGTGGGGTGATAGATGTCGTCGGTTTATTTGTTCAAGTAGTAGTGGTTCATCATAGATGTCTTTATCTAAAAAAACAAACATTTCTGCTGTTAATTTGACGAGTTAACCAAACTCCAAAACCGCGGAGCTAATTTACTCGGCTCTTTAGTAACGTGTAATGGCATGGTTTTAGAAGTTCTTCTTTGTTCTTGCGTAATCCCATTATTTGGGATCGGCGCTCCAATTGCGCAACATATTTTCATTCATAATCTGAAGGATTTTGGAGGAAATGGCTAATCCATTGCTACATATGTTTGAAGAATTCGTCTGAACAACATTTCTGTTTGTTAAGTTGTGTTCTAAATTTATTTTCATTTATATTTTAAGAATTAAATTTAAACTCTTTGCTGTACCCTACAGGGTCCATAATTGTACCTTAGCTTTAAGCCATTGTAGCACCTTTAAAACATTATGGAACGCAAATAAATATATAAACATGTAAATAGAGCATTTAATGTTGTTGAACTGTTAAAATGAAACACATTGCCACTGTGTGCATTACCCTCAGAATAATAACATTACCCCGCAGATCTGTCAATTTTTTTTTGCGCCAAGAAAATTGTCTTGGGTTGACGGTTCAAGCAATGCATGTTTTTAAAGTACGTTTTCTATGATACGTTCTTTCCATTAGGAATCCCCATGGTTACTGCACTTCGTAGATACAAGTATTAATCTATAACTACGACACAAAGTAACCGCAGGATTTATTATGCGAAGGGTCTGTCTGCACTTGCGATAGCAAACGGTCGCACGTCTGTAGATCATTCAAAATTATGATTAGGTACCTGTTATAATTTTTTTTTAATGAGCGCAAATAAGAATGAACACTATACAAAAGCAAATTAATAAGGTAGTGAAACGTTATATCGGTATCTAATTATGATAAATTATAAAACAAAAATGTTTATTAAAATCATAAATTTTAAGTAAAGAATAACAGTTGCTCGGAGTCAATATCCGCGGGACGCACGAACTATATACACTAACTAAAGGTTTGGGAAATTATACCTAAGGCGTGCTGACTGTACCTGGTGCAAGCGATACACCGCTATAAGGCTCCTTCAAACAGGCGCGGCGCGCGACGCGAATCGCGCGCGACACAAAGGCACCGCTCGTTGCGCGACATGCAGTGCCTTTGTGTGGCGCGCGATTTTATCGCGTGTCGCGCCTGTTTGAAGGAGCCTATAAGCATAATGTAGCGTTACCAAACGAGCGCGATCCGCTGTAAGAAGCTGGTAATTGACAATAGCGCATCGCGGCAACAAATAAGGTTATGTTTGATGTTAGTTGACAAATCGAATGACCACCAAAATAAAAGTAAATGCACTGCTCAGTGGAATCAATTTATGTATTACTTTAGTTGATTGAATTATTTTTCTAACTTGCATTATGTACCAATACGTCTAAATGTGCGACGAAAAACTGAGCATGTTGCGGTGTCCTAAGTTTGGGTAGCGTCTTAAGTTTTTGCCAGTGTTTCGGAAATCCAAACGATTTTGTAAGCAACATCTATTTTAAATGACAATACTTATTAAGTAAATTACCTTCGTCACTATCCTCGTCAGAATATTCGCCAGAATCATCGTAAGCATCTTGGGCAGAATCGTCGTCAGCAACGTCGTCAGAATCGTCGTCAGTATTTCCATAATAGTCGTCGTCACGATCCATGTTCATGTCTTTGTGATAGCGATTAATATCTCTGGAATCATGCCTGTTTACTCGTGCCAGTCTTTGTGTCCTCTCTCGGACACGGTACGCTGATGCCATCACGAAGAATATAAATAACAGAAATATTACTCTCATTTTTTTATGTTATTGGTATGCACTACATTCAACTGTTCGTAGTTATGTTGTGAATGCTGTTTCTACCTTTAATATATACTACTTGTACAATGTGTCAGGTAAAGTGACTCATAGAGTCAGCTCATCGCGTAGAATATTAATAACGAAAATAGAAATAATGAAACAATAGCGGGTTTTACTTGTACCAGGATAAAGTAGACCATGTTAGAATAAACTATTATTAATTATTAATAACTTATTAATTTATAAATTCAATAAATATGTTGCTGTACATTGTTTGCTGACGTGCTGTTGCGACCCAGGTGATAAAGGTCTAGGTTTACAAACCCAGGTGGCAACGTTTAGGGCCCCACTGACAAAAGACACAGCGGCACTGCAAGCGATTTTTATGCGATGAATAGGAATATAACTTAAGGGGCTTAGAGGACCTAAACGCAAAAAACGCAAGTTTTAGAAACAATAAAAGTATATGATCAACTACAGCAAACAAAATCAGAAAAATATATGATATTCTTCAGGATATATGCTAGGTAGATGGTCATGTGTTGAAAACATAATACAACTAATTTGATACGATAGAAAAAAATCATGAAGGTACCGCTAAAACCTTTCTTTTTACAATAAAAACCTTACTAATATATGTACATACAATCATTCTGATTTTTTGTCAGATTATTCGACAAGCAACATACTAAAGTACTAGTGTTTTAATTTTTTAGTCCAAACAATAGATTTTTTGTAATTAAATACTTGCTTCATATTTTGCAATAAATTACCAGCGTCGTGTCATCGCGCTTCTCTTTCTTTTCTATGCAGTCCGACAATGACCGCGCTTTAGGTCATGTAAGCCCCTTAATAGTATGACAATACTATTGAAATATCAATGGTACCTACGTACGTAGCGCATGTTCTCACTATTTGCTACACCTGGGTTATAAACGGTCGTCTCCAGTACTCTCCAGTATATATCTTTTATTTGTCTTATACTGGTCATAGCTGCAAGGTGCGGTTCATCTGTTGGTTGTATGGGTTCAGGATGCACATCTGAAAAAGGGAATATTTGCTGTTACTATGCGGTTCAGACATACCAAGTTCACGAGCACACCTATCACCTTTATTTTATAATGAAAAGAGAAATATATATATATGGGTTGCGCCATCCGCTTCTTTTCTTTCAATAATCGGTATCACATGCTATCCATCGTCTAAACCACGATATTCGGTTACTTCTTCGCGTTTTTGTCCCAGGCCCTACTTTCGAACTAACTCTCGATAAGTTATAAAGATCTACGATAAACAATTTTAAATGAGAGGCTCATAAATATTGATGTTGTTTCATTTTTTATGGACAATTGTATAATGTATATTATTTCAGTTTCAGGAGTTTGATGTTAGCTTGTGAAAGAAGTCGTGAGCAACAGTTTAGCGTTTAGACAACAAAATTTAGTAAATTACCTTCATCTTTGTCCTGGAGTCTTCGTCAGAATCTCCGTAGGAATTTTCGTCAGAATCATCTCACTGTCTTCGTCAGGACCATCGTCAATATCTTTGTCAGAATCTTCATCAGAGGCTCTGACGAAGATTCCGAAGAAGGCTTCTTCGGAATCTTCGTCAGAGTCTGTATCAGAATCTTCGTCAGAATCTCCGTCAGAATCTTTATCAGAAACCTCTTTGGAATCTCCACCAGAATCTATATCAGAATCTTCGTCAAAATATTCGTCAGAAACTTTGTCAAAATCATCGTCAGATGATTCTGACGATGATTTGACGAAGACTCTAACGAATCATCGTCAGAATTTTCGTAGGAATTGGCGTCGGCATCTGCTTTGGGATCTTCATCACTATCTTCGTCTGCATAGTCGTCAACTACTTCCTTGGAAACTTCCTCGGAATCTTCGTCAGAATCATCGTAGTAATTTTTGACGAAGATTTTAAGGATTTTATGGATCTTCGTAAAAAAATCTGCAATTATCGTAAATTTTGTTGCCAAAGTGACGATGGTGAATATTATCTGTTTGTAGTTGTATAGTTTTTCGATAGCCCCGATCGTGTCCGCTGATAATGTCAAAGGGTCTAATAACAGTATTATAAATATTATTCTCATGTTTGAAGTATTATTTGTGTGCACTTCTTGTAACGGTTCTTAGTATTTGTTGCAAAAATTGTAATGATTGTTCATTATATATTATTATAGGTAGTGCCTTTATATCAAAACGATCATTAATTTGAACAATGATTACAAAATTAGAAATATTGAAACAATGAAACTTATTTTAAAATATTCTGATTATAAACACACATTGTTTTCACCTATACCACATATACTGTAAAACACTTGTGGTAGGTATTTCATAAATCAGTTTACCGTAGGTACAATTATATTGATTTTAAATAGTAAGCCTACTGCGTGTTAGTTTATTGCATGACGTTCATCATATTAAAACATTACTTACTGATTTATAACTTAAGAATAATAGGAATAAGTAGTCATCAATATTTATTAAGGGTCAATTTTTCAATCGACCGATAATTTTTGTTCGTGGAATAAAATTGATGCTTGAAAGTTTTTATGAAAGAACTGTCACTGTAAAGTTATCTGGCGTTGGAAAATACAGCCCTTAATTGAATAAAAGAAAAAAGTAGTAGGTT
Source organism: Luperina testacea (assembly GCA_927399505.1). NCBI lineage: Eukaryota > Metazoa > Arthropoda > Insecta > Lepidoptera > Noctuidae > Luperina > Luperina testacea. The sequence continues at coordinate 5,421,593 of OV656763.1, read as the reverse complement.
AAGCTTTTTGTTTATTTAGATGTCATTAATCATGGTTGTGATGAATATATTAGGTTATGGTTAAATAGTTATCATTACAGCTTATATTTAGAAAAAAAAGGAAGAAAGAAAAAGTGTTCTAGTACATCGTTTACATAACGATTAACAATATGAATAATGTCTTAAAAAAATAAAGTTGACTTAATTCGTCGAAACAAAGATTGATCTAAGTTTAATCGAGCAATAAATTGCTCAATTAACTTTTAGTTTGTTAACTATTAGTTTGTTCACAAATATTGACTTTGTGAACAAACTAATAGTTAACAAACTAAAAGTTTGTTCAAATAATATTTAATAACAGTTAAAAGCGGTGTTAATTATGTTAATTTAATAATGCATCTGTGTTAAACTTGTAAAACGAACTGTTACTACAAAAATAACAATTATTGCAGTCCGATCACTTATTTTACCTCTGACAGCAGCAACCTGGTAATAATCTTATTGAAACGAAAATACATATCACTATGATATTGACATACTTGTTAGTGGCAGCAAAATTTTTGTAACGAGAATAACTGTGATTTCGACAGTGATGTAAAATCAGAGGTAAAATAACTGTTAATGGATTGAAGTACAGTGTCAGTTTTACATAAAATATTGAAAGAAATAAGGAAACCAATTTCCCTATCGAATTGCACTTCTTTTGTTACTAACGAATCGGTCGTAGTCTCCCATTGCTTCTAAGCGGCGGCGGCAGTGCACCGTTTTAAGCATCTCACGAAGTGGGGTGGTACATGTCGTCGGTTTATTTGTTCACGTAGTAGTGGTTCATCATAGGGGTCTTCATCTAAAAAAACAAACATTTTTGCTGTTAATTTGACGAGTTAACCAAACTCCAAAACCGCGGAGCTAATTTACTCGGCTCTTTAGTAACGTGTAATGGCATGGTTGGTGGCATGGTTTTAGAAGTTCTTCTTTGTTCTTGCGTAATCCCATTATTTGGGATCGGCGCTCCAATTGCGCAACATATTTTCAATCATAATCTGAAGGATTTTGGAGGAAATGGCTAATCCATTGCCACATATGTTTGAAGAATTCGTCTGAATAACATTGCTATTTGTTAAGTTGTGTTCTAAATTTATTTTCATTTATATTTTAAGAATTAAATTTAAACTCTTTGCTGTACCCTAGAGGGTCCATAATTGTACCTTAGCTTTAAGCCATTGTAGCACTCTACAAAGTCAAAGTCAAAGCATTTATTTCAAATAGGCACATTAAAGGCACTTTTGAACGTCAAAAATTACAACAAATAGAACTGATTTTAGTCGCCCATTCCAAAAGGTAGTTTTCGTATGGAGAAGAATGGGCAAGAAACTCCACCGTTACTCTTTTAAAATGTTTTACAATATTTTGTATATATCGGATTACCGAGCTGACGAGTGTGTTCAGTCGTATCCACGGGCAGCAGAAAGCGGGGTTTAATGAATGAGGCAAAGCATTAACTTTGACAAATTATTATTTTCGTTATTATTTATCGACACTTTCATAAAAATTAACGAAACTTTATAAAAATCAAGACAAAGAGGTATGTGAAATTGCGAGCGTACGACCAGCGCCACGGACCGAGTCAAAGTGCCCCCCTACATTTTTTTTTTTTTTTATTTTTTTTTTTTTTTTTTTGAAAATGGCATCTCGTAGTTGACCTTGAGAGGTCGTGACTACTACAACGCGCGCCGGCTGCTTTATAAAGGCACCGGTCGCCCCACTACCCCCACTTTGCTACAACAAGCGATACCACTACCGACGCTGACGTCACTCGCAAGCCCACACGGACTAAGTAGTCCCCTCTTCTGTTGAGCGACAATAAAATCAAAATCAGTGTTTACGATACAAATAATTTGATCAACCAAATTCACTACACAAATTAAATAAAAGAACGCAGAATAATAATATTCGCGCGTTCATATTATGACCGCGCCGTCACGGCCATCCTGCGCCTTCACACGACCTCGTGTGTCTCGACATCAGAACTTTCTGCAAAGAATAAAATTGTGGTAAATAGTATACTCAAGCTCGGCCATTCTGACCCCTTTTATAAAAAAATCACACAGAACAGTTGTCACTCAGACAAACTTTTTGTCACACAGACGGGTCGTCACACAGACGGATTGTCACACAGACTGATTGTCACACAGACCGATCGTCACACAGACCGATCGTCACACAGACCGATCGCCACACAGGCTGATCGCCACACAGACCGATCGTCACACAGACTGATCGCCACACAGACCGATCGTCACACAGACTGATCGCCACACAGACCGATCGTCACACAGACAGATCGCCACACAGACCCCTTGTCACACAGACCCCTTGTCACACAGACTGATTGTCACACAGACAATGTCTACTGCTCTCCCCTAAAGCGCTCGATCGAACCAGCACTCCATCCGAAGGGTCGCGTCGAGGGCTATCCCGACACCCATACGAACTATCCCGACGCTTACGTGAACTTTGAGAGTACTCCGATCTATCACGACGACGCCTAGGAGATCTACTACGCGATTGACGATAATGGTCACGACGCCTTTTGCAAACATTACGACCGCTATGTGAATAGTTTTCCCGAGAATTACGCCTAGGTATATTCTCACGCGGCGTGCATCCACGACTCGACATGGTTATGACTATAGGCAACATAAATGACCGCTACGTGAACAACAAACTAACCGCGAAATAAAGAATTAACACGTGGCGAATCACGTTTAAATGCACAGAAACTAATTACGGACAAAATCAACAACACGTGGTGAAAAATTTTAAACAGTCTCAAAAACACTATTTTGATCGCGCCTATTTCTACCTCTATTACGAGTGGTAGGTAGCTCTTTCGGACATGATTCAAAAGCTTTTCGCACGACACAGAAAAAAGATAGGCAATGGAGCCTATCCCACTTCTGATATCGGATTACCGAGCTGACGAGTGTGTTCAGTCGTATCCACGGGCAGCAGAAAGCGGGGTTTAATGAATGAGGCAAAGCATTAACTTTGACAAATTATTATTTTCGTTATTATTTATCGACACTTTCATAAAAATTAACGAAACTTTATAAAAATCAAGACAAAGAGGTATGTGAAATTGCGAGCGTACGACCAGCGCCACGGACCGAGTCAAAGTGCCCCCCTACAACGCGCGCCGGCTGCTTTATAAAGGCACCGGTCGCCCCACTACCCCCACTTTGCTACAACAAGCGATACCACTACCGGCGCTGACGTCACTCGCAAGCCCACACGGACTAAGTAGTCCCCTCTTCTGTTGAGCGACAATAAAATCAAAATCAGTGTTTACGATACAAATAATTTGATCAACCAAATTCACTACACAAATTAAATAAAAGAACGCAGAATAATAATATTCGCGCGTTCATATTATGACCGCGCCGTCATATACATTAATTATATCATAATAATATGTGAAGACGATGCACCTAAAATAAAATTACTATACCACAATAGGTAAAAGAATTAAAATATGAAACCATGACATATAAATTAATTATCTGATAGATGCATGGTGCTCACATATTTACAAACATGGTAAAAGTAAACGATTTTCATTTAAATAAAATAAAATAAAAAATACAAGTAATAAGTATTACAGTATATACAAGTAATACAACATTATGAAACGCAAATAAATATATAAACATGTAAATAGAGCATTTAATGTTGTTGAACTGTTAAAATGAAACACATTGCCACTGTGTGCATTACCCTCAGAATAATAACATTACCCCGCAGATCTGTCAATTTTTTTTTGCGCCAAGAAAATTGTCTTGGGTTGACGGTTCAAGCAATGCATGTTTTTAAAGTACGTTTTCTATGATACGTTCTTTCCATTAGGAATCCCCATGGTTACTGCACTTCGTAGATACAAGTATTAATCTATAACTACGACACAAAGTAACCGCAGGATTTATTATGCGAAGGGTCTGTCTGCACTTGCGATAGCAAACGGTCGCACGTCTGTAGATCATTCAAAATTATGATTAGGTACCTGTTATAATTTTTTTTTAATGAGCGCAAATAAGAATGAACACTATACAAAAGCAAATTAATAAGGTAGTGAAACGTTATATCGGTATCTAATTATGATAAATTATAAAACAAAAATGTTTATTAAAATCATAAATTTTAAGTAAAGAATTACAGTTGCTCGGAGTCAATATCCGCGGGACGCACGAACTATATACACTAACTAAAGGTTTGGGAAATTATACCTAAGGCGTGGTGACTGTACCTGGTGCAAGCGATACACCGCTATAAGGCTCCTTCAAACAGGCGCGGCGCGCGACGCGAATCGCGCGCGACACAAAGGCACCGCTCGTTGCGCGACATGCAGTGCCTTTGTGTGGCGCGCGATTTTATCGCGTGTCGCGCCTGTTTGTAGGAGCCTATAAGCATAATGTAGCGTTACCAAACGAGCGCGATCCGCTGTAAGAAGCTGGTAATTGACAATAGCGCATCGCGGCAACAAATAAGGTTATGTTTGATGTTAGTTGAATCGAATGACCACCAAAATAAAAGTAAATGCACTGCTCAGTGGAATCAATTTATGTATTACTTTAGTTGATTGAATTATTTTTCTAACTTGCATTATGTACCAATACGTCTAAATGTGCGACGAAAAACTGAGCATGTTGCGGTGTCCTAAGTTTGGGTAGCGTCTTAAGTTTTTGCCAGTGTTTCGGAAATCCAAACGATTTTGTAAGCAACATCTATTTTAAATGACAATACTTATTAAGTAAATTACCTTCGTCACTATCCTCGTCAGAATATTCGCCAGAATCATCGTAAGCATCTTGGGCAGAATCGTCGTCAGCAACGTCGTCAGAATCGTCGTCACTATCTCCATAATAGTCGTCGTCACGATCCATGTTCATGTCTTTGTGATAGCGATTTATATCTCTGGAATCATGCCTGTTTACTCGTGCCAGTCTTTGTGTCCTCTCTCGGACACGGTACGCTGATGCCATCACGAAGAATATAAATAACAGAAATATTACTCTCATTTTTTTATGTTATTGGTATGCACTACATTCAACTGTTCGTAGTTATGTTGTGAATGCTGTTTCTACCTTTAATATATACTACTTGTACAATGTGTCAGGTAAAGTGACTCATAGAGTCAGCTCATCGCGTAGAATATTAATAACGAAAATAGAAATAATGAAACAATAGCGGGTTTTACTTGTACCAGGATAAAGTAGACCATGTTAGAATAAACTATTATTAATTAATAACTTATTAATTTATAAATTCAATAAATATGTTGCTGTACATTGTTTGCTGACGTGCTGTTGCGACCCAGGTGATAAAGGTCTAGGTTTACAAACCCAGGTGGCAACGTTTAGGGCCCCACTGACAAAAGACACAGCGGCACTGCAAGCGATTTTTATGTGATGAATAGGAATATAACTTAAGGGGCTTAGAGGACCTAAACGCAAAAAACGCAAGTTTTAGAAACAATAAAAGTATATGATCAACTACAGCAAACAAAATCAGAAAAATATATGATATTCTTCAGGATATATGCTAGGTAGACAGTGTGTTGAAAACATAATACAACTAATTTGATACAATAGAAAAAAATCATGAAGATACCTCTAAAACCTTTATTTTTACAATAAAAACATACTAATATACATACAATCATTCTGATTTTTTGTCAGATTATTCTATAAGCAACATACTAAAGCACTGGTGTTTTATTTTTTAGTCCAACCAATAGATTTTTTGTAATTTATTTATTTATTTATTAACTATGGAAGACTTACAGCTAAGATTAACAGATTAAAAAGTAGTATGTGAGACTGACAGCCAATTAAAAGTCCTCACTTTTAAAAACAGATTAAAAAGAAAGAGTGTGAACAACACAATACAGCCACAAAAAAATAATAATAAATACAGTAAACATTCAAGCTTAAACTAAATTCACGTTTTTCACATTTTACATTCAGTACAGTAATAAAAACCTGAAAAAACGAAATCTTACTTAAAAAAGCTAAGGCTCATGCACTTTCTGGCCGAGGACACACTCGTTATGAAAGCATCAAAATCATGCTGTTTACACATGTCATTAAAGTTTCTACTTGCACGCACTATAAATTAAATAATTGCTTCATAAATTGCAATAAATTACCAGGGTTGTGCTTCTCTTTCTTTTCTATGCAGTCCGACAGTGACCGCGTTTTAAGTCATGTAATAATACTTAATAGTATGACAATAATATTGAAATATCAATGGTGATGCCAGTAAAGATACCGCGCCATCGTGAAACAACGATGCCGCGTTATCTTTGGAATGCGCTTGCTTGTAGTGAGGCCGGAGGATTTCCCTGCCGTGCCGTGCCGCCAGTAGGCCCTTCTCCAAAAACGGTGTAAGAAACCTCGTGAGGAAACTAGCATAATCTCAAGGTTATGCCAGTTTCCTCACGAGGTTCAAACCAAAAACTCGAAGACATCACAGTAATATTATAAAGGCGTAAGTTTGTGAGTGTGTTTGTATGTTTGTTACTTCTTCAAGCATAAACGGCTGGACGAATTTTGATAAAATTTGGAACACGGACAGTTTATAACCAGGATTAACGCATAAGATACTTTTTATCCCGATATTACTTATGCGGGTGAAACCGCGGGGCGCAGCTGGTAATGACTTATATGTAACCTAGATTGCCTCATTGGTCTAGTGATCCTAATCGTTCTATTCCTAAGTTTTTGGGTTTTTCTATCTGGAATTTCTTAGTAGCAGCCTGGAGTCTCGATTTGGGCTTGATTGATAGCAATATGCTCGCCGCCAACACATGAGACCTTAATATACGTTAAGGGGGAAGCTCTAAGGTAGCCCGCGAAATTCAAATTTTCTTACGTTTTTTGCAATTTGCTGGTCAGTATTAAGTTGTACGTTGATTAATATATGAATCGCGGCCGTAAGAAATATGTGTTTACATAATTATAATCATTAAAGTCATCAACACAACTCTCTAAGACCATGTAAGTCCAAAGAATGATGATTTCATGAAACAGTTATTCTTTGGACTTACGTGGTCTTAGAGAGTTGTGTTGATGACTTTAATGTTTATAATTCTGTAAACACATATTTCTTACGGCCGCGATTCATACATTAATCAACGTACAACTTAATACTGACCAGCAAATTGCAAAAAACCTAAAAAAAATTGAATTTCGCGGGCTACCCTGGAAAATCTGGCGTTATAAATATGTGGCATACACCAACCCGCTGGGCCCGCGTGGTAGATTACGTAACACTGTTTATCCCTTATGGATAGGAACTCTGTTCCCAACAATGGAAACATTACAGGCCGATTATACCATGCTTATGCACTAATTACGTTCGGCTGCAGGAGGATGTAAAGGAAACCGATATAATTTGCTTAAAGCTATTTAATTAATAAAAATATTACAATTAAATCCGTAAAACTAAGACGCGTGACACTTGTTCGATGTGAGAATCAAGAGTGATCGACGCTATTGAAAATGTTGAGAAGGTGACGGTGCCGACGACAATGGTTTCTTTGTATTAATTATGTCTTCAGATTTCAATCCACGCTATCGAAAATGTTGAGGAGACGATGGTGCCGGCGACAATGGCTCTTTGTATTAATTATGGTATAAATCATGGTGGTCAACGATTTAAATGTGCCGCGAGTACGACATAATAGGGCGCTTTGTATGAGTCATGCTCTTCAGATTCAAGGTGACGCAAGCTCTACATAACATCTCCCTCCACGAGATCGACAACTATTTGAAAACTCTAGTCGAAAATAGTGTCGATGGTGAAGCTGGATCAATCTCGGTGTTGCAGGCTTCCTTATCCTTAATATCGATTTCATCAGTGGCTTTCTGTAGTTGGTTCAATCTGCGAAGACGAAGTATAACGATGGTAATGAGTACACATGCACCGGATAGTAGAATGTATACCGGTATGGTAGTGTGGTATGTAGCTTCTGTGTTCGACGACTGTGGCGTTACAGGTTCTTGTAGAGCGATTTCAGAGTTACTTGAATGCAAACTCCCAAAGTCAATGGTATCTGGTTTTATAGTTTTCATTGGTAAGTACATTATACGAATTTTCCTTTGTAATTGGTAAAATTTTGGTCGTCTAGCTGCTCCATAGCTTCAGTAGACAGGTCGACTGATGTAAATTGACAGGATTCATTAATTTCTGTTGAAGTATAAGCTGCTGGATACAGTCCGATTGGTTGCCATGGTGGTGACTTAAATCATTTCGCAAAGGTGACTGTAACTATACTTCGGACATTCTGTCTCTATGTACAATAGATCTTTTTCGTGAACCGCTAAGAAAGGATTAGCTAGAATTGGGACCTTATTGTCATGATTAGGAGCCAAGGACAATTTATATAGGACATAGTTAGTAGGATAAAGCATCGGAAATTTCATAACTATCACTATTTTATTCCCATTGTAATAATATATTAGTCTAATGTCAAAATATACTCTAAAACATATTTAGAAACTGATCCTTATTATACCTAATCTATTCATCATATCCTTAAACATAGCATAGTTTAATATAGAATTATAAATACATACTTCTAACCTTAATAAATGCCAATAAATTTTGCAATTTACCAAGTTCTTTAAACAAAATACCTATAATGTTCATAATATAATTAGTAACTAAATGTGCATATTAATTGGTATCTGTTTCATATCTACTATTGTTAGCTAAAATAGAATTGATAATTTCTCGATTTTATATTGGTTTTCTACTATAATGTTTGAACTACGTGAAACCCACTGCTTACTTAAACTCATTTGGTAATTCATTTCAGCAACTAAATTATTTTCATTCTGCAAGATTGCAATGGCATTGTCGTATTTTAATGCATCAGTATAATCTAAATTACCTGACAGGTCCATCGTTAAGACTGTCTAGCGTTATTTCCTCTGCTCGGGCCAGGGTCAGGGTCAGGACTAGTATTATTTTCAGTGTCTTGTAACAAACGAACACTATTAGGTACCCGTTTTAGGCGTGATTTAGGCACGGTGCCTCTTTTCTTTTTGGTATAGATATGAATAGGCAAATCCTTTAGATAAATTTGTAGATTAAACTTATTAAGGGGGTCGTCGGAAATAGGGATTTCTAATGTGGGACTTTCTAAATTACTATGGGCGCTCAAAGTCCTAGAATCCGCGGTTTCAGTTCTAGAATCTGAGTCTGAAGGTACACCTTGTGACGTGTTAACTACTAACGAACTAGCCTCTACATGATGAATTTCTATTCGTGATAAAGCATTTGCATTAGTGTTATGCTTTCCTTGCTTATAGACAACTGTGAAATCAAATTCGCTTAGCCGTAATCTCCAACGGGTTAAACGGGAATTCGGCTCTTTAATACTCATTACCCATTGTAAAGGACGATGGTCAGTCGCTATTTTAAATTTACGTCCAAATAAATATGGCCTGAAATACTTGGTTGCCCAGACTATAGCCAATAACTCCTTTTCAATAGTGCTATAATTTATTTCGCTAGAGTTGAGCGTACGCGAGGCATAAGCTATGGGTTTTTCAGAGCCAATAGACCCTTGTGAAAGAACTGCACCAATTGCCAAATTCGAAGCGTCCGTAGTGAGTATAAATTCTTTTTTAAAGTCAGGGTATTGAAGAATTGGATCATTGACCAGAAGGGTCTTACATTTTTCAAAGCATTCGACATAATTTTGATCAAGTGTAATTTTACAGCCTTTCTTTAAGCTCTGAGTCAAAGGTTTGGTTATTTTAGCAAAATCGGGAATAAATTTTCTATAATAACCAAGAAGTCCTAAAAATCTCTTAATTTCTGTAGGGGTTTTAGGTAAGGGATATTTTTGTATTGCTGAAATTTTATCTGGATTAGGTTTTATTCCATCTTTGCCTATAATGTGCCCTAGATAAGCTGTTTCTAATTTAAGGAACTCAGATTTGTCCATTTGTATTTTAAAGTTAGATTCGCGTAATCGTTTAAAAACTCTTTCTAGGTTGACTATGTGCTCTTGCAATGATGTACTAAAAACTATTATATCATCTAGGTATACTAGGCAAATGGTATTCTGGAGTTCTCGCAACACGTTATCCATTACTCTCTGAAATGTGGATGGACTATTTTTAAGTCCCATGGGCATTCTTAGAAATTCAAAATGCCCGTGTTCTACATTGAATGCTGTTTTTGTAATATCTTGGGGGTCCATCTCAACTTGATAGAAGCCACTAGCTAGGTCTAATGTAGTAAAATACTGGCAGTTACCTAATTTGTCTAAGACATCAGCTATATTGGGGATTGGGTATTTATCATCTATGGTTTTCTCATTAAGTTTCCTGAAATCTACTACAATACGCCACTTCACCTTTCCTGATGCGTCAGCTTTCTTAGCTACCACCCAAATAGGAGAACTCCAAGCAGAATTTGAAGGTCTAATTATACCTTGTTCTAACATTTTACCTATCTGTTCTTGTACTTCCTGTCTATGAATATATGGATATCTATAACTCTTTGTATAGACTGGAGCTTCATCTGTGGTTTTAATTGAATGTTTGATTTTATTTGTAAATGTTAATTGTTCACCTTCAATATAAAATACGTCTGCATATTGCGAGCACAATGATTGTAGGTTAATGCGTTCCTCTTCATTTAAATGCTCAGTACGAAGGCGCGATAGCACGTCTTTTACGCGTTGCTCTTGCTGTTTAGTGCGCGTGCACTCAACATTATGAACTTCTGCGGGCACTGCATGATCCATTGAAAAGATTATATCATTTTTACTTGGATTCTGTACTTCTAATATACCCCTATTCTGTTTCACCGTAGTAAGGCATTCACGTATGATACAATTTGAAATAGATTGTTCAGGAATATAAGCGTCTCCATCACGAACGTTAATCGGAATCTTTATTAACTTAGATGAACCTGCTGGAATAATATTCTCATATAAATTAGTATTACGTGAATCATACATTCTAATAGGGTTTGTAGCAAACTTAGTTGTAAATAATTTATTTTTATAATCTATTGTAGCTTCCCATTTTTCTAATAGATCGGTACCAATTAATCCATCAAAGTAATCGTGGAACTTATAAATATCAAATAAAACTGTACTCGTATCGTTAAATTCATTAAAAATAGGTAAAGTAATTGAATAGTCGTTTCTAGTTTTAGCATGAACACTGTGCACTTCGAATGGAGAATAAGTTAATGGAACATCACTAAAGTATTTTTTTACAGCATTAGGACATAAAAATGACTGGTTCGCACCTGTATCTATTAAAAGCTTAAGAGGGGGTGACGCGATTTGAACATATGGAAGGTACCGTTGAGTTTGGAGATTAATTTCTATTTTAATTTGTCGGATTTCGGAGTTTTCTGAAAATCCTGTTCCTTTGATTCTTTTGCGTCCTCTTTTATGTTTCCGGACAGTTGGGGATATTCTACACATTCCTGAGGGGATGGTTGAAATTCATAGTACGCATTTTCTGGGAACTCATAGTAATCGTAATAAGTTCCATCATAATCGGTAAAGTAATCATTGAAAGAAGGATCATTAGAACAATCACTGAAATGCATCTCCCGACTTTTGAAATAATTATTGGGTGGCGGATTGCCTGATTTGCTCCAATCATGCTTAGAAAAAACGTTAGTAGGTGGTAATTGTCTGCTCACAAAATGGCTAACACCACTCATTGGGCGTGGTTGCACTGATCCACTAGGCTGGTTAGGAGAATTCTGCTGGACTACTTGAAATGGGTTATTCTGACGGTTATAGTTTGGTGGGGGTGCCCTGAATACTAGCTGAGTTCGAGTTGGACCAAACTGGCGAGGTTGAAAATAATTCGGTTTCCACTGCGGTGGTTGTTGAGCTGGAAATTGGAATCGTGGAGGTCCTGGCATGCTATAATTATTAGGCCTTGGGTAATTAAAATGATCACCGGCTTGGTTATCGTTATTAATTCTTTTAACAGGTAAACGGTCATTACGATTTTGCAGATACATGGTATTCGTTTCTTCATGAACAAACTCTAGTGCTTGTTCTATACTTTGAGGGCGCATACAACGCACTCGTGATCCTACAGGATCTTTTAATCCGCGCACAAACGCCTGGAGTGTTAGTTTCTTATATAAATCCCTTTTAGCGTCTATGGTAGTTTTTAAGGTGTCGTGTAAGGAAACATACGTCATTATTGTACTAAAAAGATTCTGACAACGCTCATAGAACTCTTGCGGAGTGTTAGAGCCCTGTGTTAAAAGAGATAAATCACTATAAAGAGCGGTCTCGTCTCTTTGGTCAGCAAAATTATTTATTAATGCTTTACGGATGCCATCCCAATCACTTGCTATACCATTCGAGTTGATTAAGCGAGCAGCAGACCCTACAATTTTATTTAATATGCCATTAATAAGTGCAGAGTTAATTAACTCGGAACCACCTTGCACATTATAATATTCTTTAACTAAATGATCACACAAATTAATAAACCTAGTCAACACATTCGGGTTCCCGTCAAAGTCGGGTACCAACCGTAATGCTTTATAAATGATATCTAAATCTAAAGACATTTTTCCAGAAAACGATTCTGTATCCTCGTTTAATAATATATCTAAATTAAAACCTCTTCTAGAGTCTATCACTATTTCTCTACTACTACTTCTAACTATCCTAGTATTCCTGGATTTTCGTAGAAAGAAAATTTTGGAAAGTTATGTTAGTACGGGCTAGGATAAGCGGTCACTAGAAATAATCTAATGTACTTACATGAACATTATATCAGCCCCTTTACGTAATCAATGTCTGGATTCCTCGATACAGCACGACGTGTAGATTCTGGATACTCTGGAACGACTGGATAGCCGTACGGGCGGCTTAACGATTACGTAAATCTTCGTTTTTTTTCGCGAAACCGACCGCGAGTATCCTACCGACTGCGCCAATTACGTTCGGCTGCAGGAGGATGTAAAGGAAACCGATATAATTTGCTTAAAGCTATTTAATTAATAAAAATATTACAATTAAATCCGTAAAACTAAGACGCGTGACACTTGTTCGATGTGAGAATCAAGAGTGATCGACGCTATTGAAAATGTTGAGAAGGTGACGGTGCCGACGACAATGGTTTCTTTGTATTAATTATGTCTTCAGATTTCAATCCACGCTATCGAAAATGTTGAGGAGACGATGGTGCCGGCGACAATGGCTCTTTGTATTAATTATGGTATAAATCATGGTGGTCAACGATTTAAATGTGCCGCGAGTACGACATAATAGGGCGCTTTGTATGAGTCATGCTCTTCAGATTCAAGGTGACGCAAGCTCTACATAACACACTGTTTATTGAAAAGGAATAAAAAACAAACACTGTTACAATATAATAATAAAGATTTTTATTTATTTTAGACTTGCCGCAAGGTTTGACAATTATTTGGAAATTCTCATTCAGTTTCCTCAATGTACCTAATTATTGTTTGGTTTGCCGTATGCTTCTCTAAATCTGGTTGTATAAACGTTTAAGCTGTCGAGAACTCTTCAATCTTTCAATCGTAGGCAGCTGGCGTGGATCAGAAGAAGGCTGGAAAATAAGTAAAGAATGTATTTTCTGTTATTTCACCGTGTTAAACAAAGTTTTGAATACAGGCCGATCTATTCTGTACAAAAACTCACCGTGAAAACATAGGTGAAGTGAGTTTGAAGTGAGCTGTCTTTCCACCTAATGCTAGGGATTGATACTATTAAGGATATACAACTCACTTCACTTAGGTTTTCACGGTAAGATTTTAAGAGAATAGATCGGTTGGTCTTAGTGCCAATCTTTGATATTTGTGTTTTACAGTTTTTAATAATTTTTCTCGAAATAGTATGAAATTCGCGAACGATGGAAGGATGGGAGGCCTTTCTCAGAAGTGCGACAGCGCAAGCTAAAAAATAAATAAGAAATGTGAGTGCTAAAGAAAGTTTATAAATTAAAGTCAATGTATTTTTATCAAACCTTGAAGAAACAGTACCTACAATTACGTAAATATCTAGAGATGATGTTCTTTTGTGAACGAAATTGCGAACAAACAGTTGCACCATCGAAACAGTAAAACATTATTTGTAAAATTACCTTTCAAATGCTTAAGAAAATTCAAATGCATGTTATCCTTGTGTTTCTGCAACTCCTCGAAATATATCTGCTTCTCCGAATCATTCAATTGCAGCCAATTAAGATTTTTGAGACCATCTTCAGCAAAGTGTTCTGCAGCAAAGTGTATTGTGGGTTGCTCCAACAATATTTAATAAGATTCCAAAAAATATTAGAAGCATCTCTGAAATTAAATTATTTAAAAAGAAACTTCATGACCTGTTAGTCGATAAATCCTATTACTATTTAAAAGATTTTATGTCAGACAAGTCCCTTTAAATTATGTTTAGACCAAGACCATGGCGCAGTCAGTGCTGCCTACTACTAATGTTAAGGATATTTATTTCAACTGATCTCTATTTTGTGTTTATATTTTGTTTGTTAAATTAAAAAAGTAATGTTAATTTCTTATTCTTATTATATCTTTATTAAAAAAGTAATGTTAATGTTAATTTCTTACATAATAATAGGACACAATGATAATAATTTGAATAATTTGTATTGTATGCCTAAAAGGCGGGACATAGCTGATCAACATCAATTGTAACTCTTAACACCTGTATATATTTATGTACCTATACTACCTATGATCCACAATAAAAATGATTGATTGATTGATTGATTCAAATTCCTCATTCATATTTTTGTTAATATCTCCGTGTGGTTTTAAATCTCTTCGATGTCTCCCTCCTTGTCTCGCTGAAGCAATCACAAAGATTATAAAAAAGACAAATATAATTTTCATCTTTGGCGAATTTTATTTGTGTATACTACTTAGTTCGTAATTATGTTGTAAAAGCTGTGCATACAGTTATATGTACGTACTAACTGTACACATTATTTATATACTTATCTCTTTGCGATCGGTAAAACAATGATAACCAAAATATAAATAAATAATGAAACAACATTGAGTTATATAACTCAATGTGAAACAATGCGTTTATGTCAAAATAGTTTCAATTGTTATACCTACATATGAATTTAAGAAGCCTGTGATATTTCCATAAAAACTTTACCTGTTAAGGTAATAAATACCTACAATAGAAGAACAATTTGCGTACCTGTGGCATTATTAGATATTACCCAGTACCTAGATAAAGCACGCAGAATAAAGTACCTACCTATTCATTTTTATTTTAGAAACAAAATACCATTGTTTATTGTTTCTAATTTAGTAATCACTGGCTATATCCATGACTCCGTGCGCGTGGATGTTGTTGCGACTCTGTCTGTTTGTCCGTCTGTCACAGCTGGATATCTCAAGAAATACTAATGCTATCAACTTGAAATTTGGAATAGTTATAGGTTATTTACCAGTCTCTTCTATATCTTCTCTTTTTTTATTTCTATTCTTTATTTATGAATTCTACATATTTTTCCCATTGCTACGAGTTCCACTGATTGTACCTACATCAGTGTAACCAAGAACATACAAGTAATGCGTTTCTTAATATTTATGGTGATGTCCTGCGCAGGAAATTAAAAGAAAGCGCGCCATATATATCAACTGTCTACTTTTTTGTGCTGGCAGCCCCACATCCGTTCAGGTACCCGTTTCTTTACTAATGTTGCCAGACTTTTAGAAAATACATACGTTAACATCAAAGTGATGTGGGTCGGTATTGTAAAATCAGGGAAATAATATTAATTAGAAACATAAGTCTGAATAGGCTAATAATAATTATAAATATACAAGCACAAGTATAGATAGAAGCCAAAGTTTTTATTTCCAACTAGCTGCGCCCCGCGGTTTCACTCTCGTGAATGTCGATCCCGTGGGAATATCGGGATAAAAAATAGCCTATATGTTAATCCAGGGTGTCGGCTACCTCCATAAAATTTTTTGTCAAAATTGGTCCAGCCGTTTGAGCGTGAAGAAGTAACAAACATATAAACACACACACACACACACTCACAAACTTTCGCCTTTATAATATTAGTGTGACTGGACGGTTCAATTCATTGCTGCTGCTTTTATTGGTTTTAATTAATTCGTTGGCCGTGATTTAAAGGGGATTAACGTCAGTGAGGGATACAGGGTTTACGGTGCAACCTAGCCGGTTGTGTCTTGTCTTAGGTTAAGCGATATACGAGTAAGTATTTGCAATAGGTATAAATGATTTGGGTAAGACCGAATCATGACTTATATTCTTTTCCCAAGTATTTTATAGAGAACTAGTTACGAACATCACGCCTTGTTTCCGAAGGGTACAGACGCCAGCACATCAACCTACCCGAAACTGTCAAATTTTCCCAATCGATTTTGAACCTTATGCTTTAGCAATAAAGTTGAAAATTTATTAAAGAAATTTGACAGATTGTAGTAGGTTGATGTCCTGGCGTCTGTACATAATAGAACACCCACATTTCGCCAGTAATGTTTAAATCCCATATAATAGGGGGATAGCCCAAATTGCCATCAAACCGGGCACAAATACAGACTCCAGGCTGCCCTGCGAAATTCCAAAGTCAAAAAGTCAAAGTCAAAGCATTTATTTCAAATAGGCACATTAAAGGCACTTTTGAACGTCAGAAATTACAACAAATAGAATTGATTCTAGTCGCCCATTCCAAAAGGTAGTTTTCGTATGGAGAAGAACGGGCAAGAAACTCCACCGTTACTCTTTTAAAATATTTTACAAAATTTTGCATACATTAATTATATAATAATAATATGTGAACACGATGCCCCTTATATAAAATTACTATACCCACAATAGGTAAAAGACTTAAAAATGTAACCATGACATATAAATTAATTATCTGATAGATACATGGTGCTCACATATTTACAAACATGGTAAAAGTAAAGGATTTTCATAAAAAAAAAAAATTACAAGAGAGGAAACCCCAATAATACTTTTCCCGACCCGAGAATGGAACTCATAGCACCTCGTGTCCAGTAGTCGTGCTTGCGACCACTACACCAACGTGGCAGAGCTAAAGTTGGCGCAATAAATATATAATAAGTATCCCATACTCTATGTAATAGGGTATTATTTTGTAACTAGCTTCAGCCCACGTGACATCTCACCTTCCCCCCCATTCACCCACTAAAGGCTCCACTATGCCGGCGGCACAACCGGCGGGTTTTTGCCGCGCGAGTATGCCGTCGGTATAATCAGGCGGCCGCAGAGCATCATTTCATTTGTGCAGCTCGTTTGTAGTGTGTAGGAGCCTTAAGGATCCGTCTCCACGATCGAGAGAATCGCGGCGATACTAGCGTCGTGCGACATATTTCTATACACTCTCTTAGAAGGTGTCTCCACACGGCGATGTCATCGCGGCGAAAATTTGATGGCACGAGACTATCGCCGCGATTCTCTCGCTCGTGAAGACAGCCCCTTAGGGGTGGAATTTTGAAAAACCCTTTCTTAGTGGATATCTACTCTTCACAAAGAACACTGCCTCCAAATTTCATGTCTCTAGGACCAGCGGTTTATGCTGTGCGTTGATATATCAGTCATTCAGGACTTTGAATTTTATAAATTTAGATGGAAAATTGCTATATGGGTTGCAATTTATTGTCCATTCGCTTAGGTCTAGAGACCACACACCCCAAACCACCCACCCACAAACCAACCAACCCACCCACAAAACCCCACAACCCACCTACATAATTCCCACACCTACATAACCTACCACCACCACCACCACCACCACCACCACCACCTACCACCTACCTACATAATATTTCTCATAGCATAATAGTCATCCAAACCGAATTTCGGCCAGGGCGGCTAATCTCAGAGGAGATTAGCCACAGATGCAGGGGACATTATAGTTCACAAGTGTATGTGCAGAAACAAGTCCACTCGATCTTCCCTCACTTTCATAGTCCGATGAGACGGTAATCCGACACGACCGGAGAGAGATCAGAGGCGCAGGACCACTGGATAACGGCCTAAGCCGTTGGTGATCACTCCCCGGTCGCGTGGCGCGTTGTAGTGTGTGATTTCGCGTGATTTTTTTACATTACAAATTCAATATCACGCGTTTCCGCGCGGGAAATTTGGCTATGTTGCCGTTCTCGCTGTAGTGTATGATCCTAGGCACGGAATTTTCATAGCATAATATAGCATGCTGCAGCATAAAGCACAATGCGTTGTTGGTTGAGAACATATACCTACGGGCTGTCATGTTTTGTTTTCGCACAAAGTTGTTAGATTTGTCGGCGCTCTAATTAAATAAATAAAAAAAACACCCCAAAAAGAATGTCGGTAATATAAGGAAAGCAGCACGAATTGACCGCTTATTATTCTAAGTTGTTGTTTCTCTGAAGAAACTTAATATAGATTAGCTATCCCTCAGACGAGGAGGTGAGGACGTGACGTCAAATGTCAGTAGGTTAATAAAAGGTGAAAAAACCGGAAAATAAAGTTGGAGTGAAGGTTGGTATTAACGTGAAGTATTAACTGGGTACAAATTAAGATTCAGGGCTAGTACTAAGAAACTCCTTATTGAATTTCCAAGAAAAATCCAATGTATTAACAAAACTCTTTATTTAATTTTGCTGTTTACGTGTCTACATGTTACGGTTCAAGAGACACAACCCTGTGACAGACGGACGGACGGACGGACAGCGGAACCTTGGTAAATAGTGTCCGCTTGGCACAGTTTGGTTACGGAACCCTAAATAAATAGCAGATACAAATAAAACCTTCTTTTTAGAACTCCTAATGTATTTACGCAGAATTAAATGTTTTAAATGCCAATAAAAGCGAATTAATGACCCTTGATCCTGTTACTATAGGTACTTTTATCGAGTAAACTTAAAGATTATTTTCTTCTTAATAGATTCAACGTGTAATGGATAAAACTTTTTCTTTGTAATATCGATAGCTCTTTGAAAGGTTTCTTTCTTCGAAAATCGTCAAAATTTGATCTCCAAGTTACTTTGAGAAATTTGAGGTTTTATGATCGAAGTTTGGAAAGGTTTAATAGTTGATTGAATGTATTGTAAGTTATCTATTGTTATCCTTGTGAAACTTTTGATTTAGTAGTGTTTCTATAACTTTAGCAATCACATTCAAAACGAAGTCTTTATTTATTTATACATAGGCTACATATGTTTTTTCTTTATTTTTTATTCTTTATTTTTTGGCTTGTGAACTGTACATGCACCTAGACTTACAAATTAACATAATTTTAGTTCATGTGGTGTTTACCTTTAAGTAATTGTAACACTGTTCAAAGTTTTTAAAGACGTTATTTGTACCAAGATGTTAACACTTGTCGCACCAGCGACATGTGATATAAGGGTTCCCTACCCAAACGGTGCTAAACCCACACCAACCCTATTACTAAGCCTCCGCTGTCCGTCCGTCTGTCAGCGGGCTGTATCTCACGAACCGTAAGGTAGACAGTTAAAATTTCAAAGTGTGTATTTCTGTTGCCGCTATAACAACAAATAATAAAAATAAAATTAAGAGGGTGTATGGACACCCTCTTTATTTTATTTTTTTCGGATTTTTGCCTTATGGTACGGAACCCTTCGTGTGAGCGTTCGACTTGTACCTACTTGCTGTTTTTAAATATTCAAGCAGTTTCGACTATTTTTTTAGTTCCTACAACAACCAATGTTCCTAACTTCCAAAAATTTAAAGTACCACAATTTCTCAAAATGTCTCGCTGCCAATTATCTCGTCCCCGGCAACTATCAAACTATAGGAACCCATTCCGGAATTCATAAAGTTAATTATAACAACCCTTCAAGGCGTTAATTTACGGTATGATTAACAAAACTGTTAGTCAATTAGATAAGTTATAATTAGCCGGACCTTCGTCAAGATAGTTAGCGAAGTTTCATTAAATAGTTCTGGACATACATAACGGTACATAACTGCGTCTATCTTCCGTTTAGAGAAAATTATTTGGAATTTAATACAGTAAGGTAGTTGTAGTTACAATCGCTAAGAGGGATGTGTGGTGTTACACGAATGGATAGAATAGGTGATAAATGATTTTATTTTTGTAAGTAGGTTTGCACAAACACTTTTACACGTCAATCATATATTTTTTAAACTAGATGAAGTCGGCGTTTCCTATCTGACTACTCTGAGAAGAAAGGCCGAAATAAACTCAGAGGTCATAGTCTCTTTTAAAGTCCAGACATAATCTTGGTCAGGTTATATGAAGACCATGTAGGTCGATGTCTGAGATGGTCTTTTGAGGAAAGAACCACACAGATTGAGAGGACCTGTCCAGTCAGTGCACGCATTTGTCAGAAATCGTGCAGCTCAACTCAAGAAAGAGTACAAAGAGTAAGTCTGAAAGCGACACCGGTAACTGAAAAGTTATGTGGAAATCGGCTGTCATGGTATGGGCTTGTATTACGGAGAAATGAGGAAAATGTTGTGATGAGAGTTTTGAGTATGAATGTCGATGGCTATAAGAATAGGGGAAGACCAAAGTAACGATGGATGGACTGTGTGAATGATGATATGGTTAGAAAGTGGGTGACTACCGAGATGACGACTAATAGAGAAGTATGGAAGAAAAAGACATTTTGCGCCGACCACAAATAAATTGGGATAAGGACAGGAGAGTGATATTGAGTTAACAATGCCATGTTTTATTCCCAAGGAAATAAACAGAAACTATCAAACGAACTCTAAATAATGTAAACTTAGCACTACGATACAGTAAGCCGCACTTTTTTGTGACACTTTGACCTTGAGTTGGTTTAGCGGACTCATGCCCGTTTTCACCAGTAGCCCCTAAAATTTAAGTGTCTCCTAAACAAATATAAGGGGCACCTAACGCAAGTTTTGATTTCACCAAAGGTTAAATGACACCTAAAGCATTAAGGGGGCCTTATAATGTAGGGGATGATTTGCCGACCCCGTAACACTTTGGTGACACATATTTTTAGGTTATTTTGCCCACCGACCATAAGGCGTTTTTTTTTATTTCTGAATGGGCCCGCTCTTGACCTCGATTACGCCTGATGGAAAGCGATAGATGAGGTCTGTGATAGAACGAGCGTGCCCAGAAGATGCCTAAGGCACTGGAACTCCCACGGATCGACGAAACACAGCAGGCTGCTTGACGCCGGACTTCAGTAGGAGGGTGGTCGCAAACCAGGCGAGCAGCCCTACCACTGCAAGGGAAGAATTGGCCAGTCAAATAAGGTATGACTGTCCAGGATGCGCCGAGCGCGAGCGTTCAGTTGAGTAGGTAGGTATCTAACTGTTTTAATAGAAGAGGCCAGTAAAAAATGGTTTTGTTCAATTTGTTCCCACTGACGTGCAGTCAAGGTCAAAAGTCAAATCATTTATTTCAAATAGGCACATAAAATGCACTTTGGAACGTCAAAATTTATAAAAAATATAATTGATTTTAGTCGCCCCTTCCAAAAGGCCTCTTAGCGTATCAATTTGTGTACTAAGTAAGTAGGAAAGTATTTCATTTAGCCGCCTTTACTTACGGAACTAACAATGCATACCTAGTTACATAATATGACCCTATCTTAAACTAACAATTGATTAAAAACCAATAAATTATAATAAATAACTCACAAATTGCCCACATTTCTCTTCAAATTCGGTTTAAATCTAAGGATATCCTTTACATTTTTCATCTTCCCCAAATTCATTTTCTTTTCTATCTTTATGAGATTCCGTAAATCCCATGTGATCCTCGATAATTTAGTACCTATTGAAACGAGATTGATTCACTTATAAACCTTATAAAATACAGGCTTTTGCCAGCGGCTTCATCTACGTGGAGGTGGGAAATGGGCCCTGGGAACGTATTACTGGGATAAAAAGTTATGTTCTAACCCGGGTCTATTCCATATGCCAACTTTGATCCAAATCAGTTCAGCCGTGAAAGCGTAAAAAGGTGACAAACAGACAGACAAAGTTACTGTCACATTTATAATACATATTACAGTATAGAAGTATGGATTTACTCATACATTTTAGAGATATACGAAAGTTTTTCATTTTGCCTATCATTTTCACTAATCGGCTATTGATGAGATAATATTTTGCTGCTTCGGAAACAGTTCGGAAAGGAATAATCATTGGTAAATACCAATGATGCTCCACAAAAAGGTTTTTGATAATGTTCAGAATTTTAAAGAAGAGTAAAAACAATGAGTTCTCTCTAAAATACATTTTATTGTATTATATGTTTCTGTTTAGTTTTACAAGCATGGTTATTGTATGTATAGATAACTAACTTTACACTAGGTACTAAATTAAATGACTAACTATCTAACTATACAAAAAAATAGTAAAATACAAAAACAAAAGGACACGCGTCGAAGTACTCGTCCGCATCTCTGCCATCTGGAAACGTGCCCAGAAGACCGGCAGCGTTGCCACTTTGAAAGGCAATATCAATTCTTTGGCCAACCCAACCCTCTGGTCACGTAAATTGTCGACCAGCCGGCGAGAAAATTCCTTAAAAAGGAGACACGTACCAGCCCTCTGGTCACGTGAAGTGTAGACCAGCCGGCGAGAAAATTCCTTAAAAAGGATACACGCACTAGGTCTCTATGACCATGTTCACTCTTAAATTTTTGATATAATCCTTCGCTTAGCCTTTTCTAAAGCAGGCAAGTGTCAGCTGCCATCTTATGAGATATAACTGAATATCAGTTTTTTTTTTCTGAGGCGCAATGTTTTAGAAATTGTCCCACATCCTCGGATAAACCGCAGCACGCTGATCAAACGATCGAAGCTGCTGTTTTATTAGTCCAGACGCGGCCTCCTCAAGGCTCTAGTAGAACAATTTTCATGAATTAGTTTGAGATGGTTCTACTAGAAACGCGTCGCATTGTTGTGTCATGCCTGTCTGCGGAAGCCTTAAAGCACAGATGGCACTCATGGAATTTTATCTCCAGGCGTTCTGATGTTCAAGCGCACTTATGAATTAATAACAAAAAACATAAAGGGATTCGTCGCCATTTGCGTGTTATATTTCCCGCGGAATATGTTATTTGAATTACGTGCAAAGAAATGAGTCTATCTATTCAGCCTGCTTTCTTGTGTTACATTTGAAAATAGAACACGTAGGTACGTAAGTAGTTCCATCATTGTTTTTTATTCTGTTTGCTTACGTTTTTGTTTTTATTTATTTAATAAGGCTTACCAACTAAACATATACACAGCATTAAGAGCGTTATTACAAAACCGAAGTGCTCAGTTTTAGGTAAATTCGACGGCGCGCGGCAGCAGATGCGCACGTGTGCGTCTAGGGAAGAACGCTATGCACACATACAAACCGCTATGCGTCGGACGCCAGGATCAAACCAACAAGAGCCTTTGTTTTCGAAATAAATTAAATTACTGTTATTATAGTTCATGAAATATTATTTGTACCGATGAGTGTTACCTACAACGGTTTGAGTTACAATAGGGTCATACAAATTTACTTCGCTTTTAATTTTTATTTTATACCACTAAAGTGACAAACTAGCATACGGCCCGCTTGATGGTGTGTAGTTACCGCAGCCTAAAGCAGTGTTGCCAGTGACAGATAGTCAAATATAACATGAGAGAGCTCAAAAAGTAACATTTTCACGAGAAAAGTAACATTACCTTATTTTTTGTGGAAAACGACTAATAATAACATGGCACTTTATTACATAAAAAAAAGCTGTCCCCTTAGTAGGCTTCGAAAGAATCGTAATAACAAACTGAACTGAACCAACACGGATGCCACTACTAGGCCGTCGCTCACTCGCCTAAGTAAGCGGGATGGGTCATTTAGAAATTCACGCGAGTGAGTGAATATGCGATACGACAAACGAAGTGAAAGATTTTCGCGCTGTCGTCGCGTCAGAATTTGGTCACAAAATCAAGACAATCAAGTGCGCCAACATGACGAACGAAACCTTTCTTGTATGCGTTCCGTTTCATGTTTATTTTTTGTTTTCTGAGAAATATTTTTTATTAAGTCTTAAGAGTAACATTTTGAGGCGTGTAACATGGAGGTAACATGAGAGGGTCAAAAGTAACGTAAAATGTTACAAAAGTAACATTCTGGCAACGCTGGCCTAAAGACGCTTGCATTGCCAGAAGCTGCATTACTTGCGCGTTGCCAGCCTCTAACATTACTTACAAATACTTTTTTGCTACTTTTATAAATACTTTTTGTACCTACTTTTTTTACGAAGTTTAATAAATATATTATGTAATTTATTTAGCAGGTAGGAAGACATTTTAGTACTTATTTATAGAAATAAATGCAATGTGATGTTGTTTCTACAGTTTGGATAAAAATCGGTTGTCTGTAAAGTCGGTTTACGGACGATAGTTTAACGTGACAACGTCATAACAAAACATTAATGAAATTGCCGAACGCGGAGACCGATTCGGCAGCGTTTGACATCATCTGTCTCTCATCGCTCGTTCCGCGCTCTCGCTTGCACTTCAAGCCGCCATGGCGTACAACGCTACAGCAGAGCAAGGCCGCGAGGTAACGCTACATGAGTCATGTTTTTTTCGTGTGTGCAGCCAGCTTCATCGATTTATTAGACGTTGTCACGTCAAAAAAGTCAAAAGAAAATAAAAAAGACAAATCAAAAGTCGTTTTATTAAAATTAAAAATTACAACTGTGAACTTGTAACGGTTCATGAGACACTAGCAGACAGACGGACGGTCGGACATCGGAGCCTTAGTAATAGGGTCCCGTTGGCACCCTTAAGGTACGGAACCATAAAAAACCAGTATAATAATTGTAAAATAATTAAAATAATATTCTCCGAAGCGGCATAGACCGTGCTTTCCTCGAATCTATGATTTCAGGAAGCACGCACTCCTCATAAAATTCTTACCGCTGAGCTTCTCTTGCGCGTTTCAAATTATCGGCCAAAACTTTTTTTTTTATTTTGACAGCACCAAAAGTTCTATTTTTTTCTATTTTGCCCATTATTGTGAACTATTGTCTGAAAATAATTAATTAAATTAAAGTTGGAGATGACAATAAATAAAAAAGTCAGAAAAATTAAAAACAACAACTATATTTACGTATGTTTTTTTTCTATAATTATATTCGCGTTGGAACATCATAGGAAAATAATTATATTATATACATTACAATCAGAACATAACTAATTAAAAAAAAAAAAACTCACTTGTATCAAGAAGTGTTGGTCGCTTTTTATTCGTGGCGAATTGTCGAACGAGATCACGTGACGGCAGCAGCGAGTGAGCGGCACGTCCTCCCTCTGAAAGCGCTCGGCGCGGACTAAAGCTAAGACCGTGCATCCCGAGATTTATATTGATAAAAAAGCATTGCATAAAACAATTGCTTAAAAATATTATTTTACTTCAAAATAGAGTATTTTTTTTTTTCAAGCAAGGTGACAAAGTAACCTTAGTTATTAAACACTTTTTGTTTGAATTTCTATTAAATATTCAGAGATAAAAAATATCATTTCGGCTGAAAAAATATCATTAACTCTCTGTTTTACGGAATTATTTTTGGTGTATTACTGTATTAAACATAATAAATTGATGTATGCATACAAAAGTAGAAGATACAGTTGTACCGTGGACATTTTTATAAATTATTAAACTATTATATCTTCGATGTAACAGAGCATCGCGAGATGCCCGAAAGTAAATTTTTATGAAACAGCCTTTGCAGGAACAAGTTTTTTACTGATTTATGTAAATAAACTGAAATATTTATTGAATGCGCTCCCAAAAGAAGGAATTAAACTTTTGCTTTTTGCTCTTGATTAATATTTAATATAATTTAATAGAAACATTATTTATGATTATTTATGCCATATTTTAAAAGTTCATAGTTAGTACCTGCTGGTGTAGCGTTATCTCTTCACAATTCCTGTCTTACTATTCATTCACTACTACTACTCACTATTCACTTCATTTCATCACAATGGATTCCATAACAAGCAGTCTGAGTGACTTAAAGGAGTTGTTTCATACAAAGATGTCCGCCTTTGAAGAAGAACTACAGAAGGCCTCTCCATCACCTGTCACAACCTCTAGCCTGGCTGCAGAGTTTAAAATGTTCCGGTCATTCATCACGCAGGCGCTCAACAGTATTCAGCAACAGGTGGAGCTAGTAGCTCGTAGTGTCGACCATATGGAGATGCGGAGCCGAAGAAAGATCTTGCTGCTGCATGGTGTTGATGAGGAGCAGAAGGAGGACACTGCCAAGGTAATCACTGAGGTGATTTGTAAGAAGTTACAACTGAGTGACTTCACAGTTGCGGACATTAGCCGATGTTACAGGATGGGACGAGCCGTAGCTAATAAAACCAGGCCTATCTTGTTCAAGGTTGGTACTCTTGCGGTCCGGGATAAGATATGGTTCTCGAAAGCCAAACTAAAGGCAACTGGCGTCACCATGTCCGAGTTCCTAACCAAGGGGCGGCATGATGTGTTCTTGGCTGCGAGGGAAAGATGCGGTGTCACCAAGAGCTGGACTAAGGCAGGCTGCGTGTATGTCCTTGGTCCCGACGATGCGCGCCATCGGATTGAGTCCCTCGCTGAATTGGATAGGATCGCGCCGAATCCCGGTGAGCCCGAGCTTTGTGAACCTGAATCGGCTGCATCAGTATCGGCTGTGCCGGCTGTCCCGGTTGTTGCTGCTGCGAAGACGGCTAGGTTGAAGCGTTCTGCTGCTTTGAAGAAGTGATGTCATTATGAATGTTTTCTTCGAGTCCGGGTAACATTGTGTTTTCTGTTTATACTTTACGTTCATTTTTAATATGGTTCAAAGACTACAACAATGATGCAATTCAACAATTTTATAGTCCTGACTTGACATAACTGACAAACTAATGTCACAATTCATGTTACTGTCAGTGTCAGTCCGCACACATGTCAGTTCCCATTGTTGGTGCGTTCCATTTCACATACCGGTGCAATGACAGACTGGAGACTGGCAGATGTTTTATTATTTTTTTTGTTGAATGTTTTGCTTATATATATATTTTTTTTTTTTTTTTTGTTCCTTGGTGTTTCCCTCTCAAATGTTTTACAATTTGTTTTGTCTATATATATATGTTGCAGTCAAAACTCTTAATCAGTCAAAAGTACTATTGACTAGCAAAATCAGTCAAAAGTACTTTTGACCGTATGCTTTAGTCAATAATACTTTTGACTAAAATAACAGTTAAAAGTACTTTTGCCCAATGGAGCTGGTTAAAAGTACTTTTGACTAAGTGACTCCGTCAAAAGTGGTTTTGACTGGTTGTATCAGTCAAAACTCTTAAAAATTATTTAGCATATTTATTTCTTTGAAATAATGTCATTTGACCGAATTTTCAAATGCACTAATTTGCCTGTTTAATATGATTTGAGGTACCTAATCTCATCCACTCGCTCTTGCATCCAATGTCGACGGAGCCCCGCTTCGCGGGGCTCCTATTTCTGTGAAAAGGGTTTAAAGTAACCTAACAAAACCGAACCTCGGGGTGAGAACACTACATCAAATGAACATTATACCTTTTGATCAACAACGCAAATGTTGTTATCGCAAATAAATATTCGATGAAATGAAAATTATGTTAATCGATAGGTATTATACAAATTGATTATTTTCCTAAACGTTGTTCGAATTAGTAACATTACATCAAAAGTTGTTATACCAAACAAGGGTGAACCTCTTTTTTATTCACATCTAACGAGTTAATAGTGCTTTTGACTGATGCTTTATTGCAGTTAAAACTACTTTTGACGAAGAGCGTCAGTCAAAAGTACTTTTAACCGCAAATTTGCAGTCAAAAGTACTAATAACCAATAATTTTCAGTCAAAACCACTTTTGACCAACCTATTCAGTCAAAAGTACTTTTGACTGATTTTGCTAGTCAATAGTACTTTTGACTGGTTAAGAGTTTTGACTGCAACATATATATATATATAATTATATTTTTTTTTTCTCTTCCTTCACTCTATTGTTGCCCGGACTACGAAGTCATTAGTTTTTTTTTTTTTTGTTTTAATTATTAGATTAACAACGCTACCGGCAGGTAGACTAGTTATTTGGTTAACCTTTATTAGTTAGGACATTGTTATTGTATATTTTTAATTTATTATAATATATATTATTTTATTATATTAGTTAATATTTATGTCTATCGATGAAAGCAGTGATAGTAATAGTTTTTTCTCTTTAACAAGCAACGACGACAGTTTCGTGAGTGTTCCTTCTCTTGCAGACAGTCTTAAAGCGCAGTTTTCCGATGTTCTCAAGAATTTTAACGTTATACATATTAACGCTCAGAGCATTCCGGCTCATTTCCATGATATGCTGGCAAGCTTTGACTGTAAAAACATACATGCTATCCTTATTTCTGAATCATGGCTTAAACCTTGTCTCCCTTCAACTAGTTACTGCCTTCCCGGCTTCCAGCTTATAAGAAACGACCGGTCGGTTGGTGTTGGTGGTGGTGTTGCCATATATCTTCGCACACATATTCCCTTCTCAGTTGTCAATGTGTCGGCGCAGCCACCGCCATTGGGTGCTGGTGAACATCTGTTTCTGGAAGTTGAACTACACCATTCAAAACTACTTCTTGGCGTCTATTACTGTCCCTCTTTACGTATTAATTTCTTTTCATCTTTTGAAAATCTATTAGAAATGTTGATCCCTTCTTACAGTCATACTATAATCATGGGTGACTTTAATACTTGTCTTCTGAAAAAAGACCATCGCTCTTCTTCTCTGACTAATATTTCGGCTTCCAGTAATCTTTCTATTCTCCCACTGAGTGCCACTCACCATTTTCCTAACTCTACTCCTTCGCTTCTTGACTTGATTCTTGTGTCCTCTCCTGATCGCGTCGCTAAGCATGGCCAATGCTCAGCCGATGCCTTTTCCTATCATGACCTGATCTATCTCTCTTACAAAATTCGCCCGCCTAAGGCGAAACCAAAAATTCTTATGCAACGCAATTTTGGCGGTATGAATGTTGACGATCTTTGCAAGGATGCCAACAATATAGATTGGTCTGATTTATTTGCGTCTACATCTGTCGATGAGCAAGTTAACATTTTTACGACTAAGCTTATAGAGCTTTATGATCATCACGCACCTGTTCGAGCTGTTAAGGTTAAACATTTGCCGGCGCCGTGGCTCACAGATGACATTAAAGC
The DNA here is from genome assembly GCA_927399505.1 of Luperina testacea. Taxonomy (NCBI): domain Eukaryota; kingdom Metazoa; phylum Arthropoda; class Insecta; order Lepidoptera; family Noctuidae; genus Luperina; species Luperina testacea. The sequence goes on along the minus strand of OV656763.1, from coordinate 5,392,331 downwards.
AATAATGCACAAAAAAGCGACGGCAAAGTCTAAGTTTAAGCGTAGGCCTAATGACGCTAACAGGGAAAGGTATGTTTCAATCCGTGCTCATTGCAATAAGGTGTGTAGGAATGCTAATCGCCATCACATTCATACTTCTGTCCAAAATGGGGACGCATCCAAAGTTTGGAAATTTCTTAGATCATTGGGGGTCGGTAAAACCCGACAAGAGACAATCCCAAAAGATTTAGACATTGATGCAATGAACAATCATTTTACTGCTTCGTCCGATTTTGATAGGACGATAAAATTTAATACACTGCATTATCTTTCATCTCTTCCGACTCCCAGTTATTCTCCATTTGTTTTTGGTCAATTCTCCGCATGTGACGTTAAGAAGAGCATACTATCGATTACTTCCAATGCAGTAGGAAGTGACTGTATCAGCCGTAATATGTTAGTCCCTGTGCTGGATGTAATCCTTCCCGTCATTTGTCATATCCTCAATTTTTCTGCATCTAGTTGCGTCTTTCCATGTTCATGGAAAGATGCTCAAATAATTCCATTACCTAAAAAAGCTAATCCGTCATCCTTTTCTGAATATCGTCCAATATCAGTCTTACCCTTTCTATCCAAAGTCCTTGAACGGTTAATCCACGATCAAATAAACTATTTCCTCTCCAAAAATAATCTCCTTAACCCTTTCCAGTCTGGCTTCCGTCCTGGCCATAGTACCACCACAGCGCTTCTGAATATTACGGATGATATAAGGTCGGCCATGGAAAACGGTAATTTAACGGTCTTAGCTTTACTAGATTTCAGTAACGCTTTTAATACTGTTGATTTCGATGTTTTGCTTGGCATTCTAGGCTCTCTTAATGTATCTCCATCGGTGATTGATTGGTTTCGTAGTTACCTGTTCGGTCGCCGGCAACGTATTTGCATCGGTGAGACACTGTCTTCCTGGAGTAATACATCTGCCGGTGTACCACAGGGTGGCGTTCTTTCCCCTTTACTTTTCGCAGTTTTTATCAACTCAATCTCCGACGAACTAATTTCTTCCTACCACCTTTATGCAGATGATTTACAAATCTACGCGCGAGCTCCTCTTGGAAATCTGTCCGAGGCTATCTTAGTGATTAATCGCGATCTGACTCGTATATGCGACTGGAGCAAGAGGTATGGACTTATGGTCAACCCCATAAAGACGCAGGTTGTTGTGGTTGGCAGTTCTAGGATGGTCTCAAGGATTGACTGGACGAATCTTCCCCAAGTTTCTTTTGATAACTCCATTATTCCTTTTAGCGAAAAAGTTAAAAACTTGGGGATATTCATTGACAAGAACTTCTCTTGGACTGCCCAGCTACAGGAAGTTAGCCGCAAACTATTTGCATCCGCTGCATCTTTGAAGAGACTGCGTAATTTTCTACCAACTGCCACCAAGATTGCGCTTGCCCAATCACTTCTTCTACCTATTCTTGATTATGCTGATGTAAGCTATCTTGACCTTACCCAAGACCAACTCGATAAACTTGAGCGGCTTCAAAATGTCTGTATAAGGTTCATATTCGGATTGCGCAAATATGACCATGTTTCCGAATTTCGTGTGAAGCTCAAGTGGTTACCAATTCGCCTTCGCCGGAATGCTCATATTCTTTCCCTATTGTATAATGTGCTCTTTTCCCCTTCCACCCCTCTCTATCTTAAAAAACGTTTTCAGTATCTTTGCGACTCCCACACGAAGTTTTTGAGATCATCGGATAATTTAAAGCTTAAAATGCCAATGCATTCTACAACATTTTTCGACAAATCCTTTTCTGTTCAGGCCGCTCGTTTATGGAATGCATTGCCAGTTCAAATAAAACGCGCGCAATCGTTAGCTGTATTTAAGAGACTCGTGAAGGAACATTACTTGTTGTTGTGATTTTGTTTTCTTAGCTGCAATAATTTATAGTCATCATTTATTTTCGTTGTTTATATGTATATTTAGTATGTATTTATTTATGTATCTATTATACAGCAGTATATATATGTAGGATCAGGAGTGCCGAGAGGTATATCGTCAGGGTTTGGAGTCCCCATTTTATTGGGATAAACAAGACAATTACACTTTAAAAAAACACAATAGAAATAGTAATTAGTAACGATATAGATAAACGAACAAACCTTTATGGTTACAGTTCGTACAGCAGCCTAAGCCACCCAAATACAAAGTGTATCGCTCGCTATAAGCAAGCCTATACAGCTATGTAAATATATACAGCAGCGCTGTACCAAGTAAACCGACAGTTTTGTCGGGAGCAGGGCTCTTTATTGAGTCGAATCCGAAGATCGACTGACTCTAAAACCGATTGCACGCTCTTTTATAGGACGATGCCCCTACCTTGCAATCCCTCCACGACAACTCTGTCCGATGACGCACGGAAGTACGTCATCGTGTTTACAAGATACAAAACACTAAAATGTGCTAAATCTAATAAGACTTACATTATAAAGTAACCAAATAATACAAGAATAATTGTCGTAAATAAACAATGGTAATTTTATAAAGTAAAATCATTCTAAATCAAAGTAACATGTCATCAATCGTTTTGAACAAAACCATTAGCTACAATTATCGAAATAAGTTGCCACAATCAATTAGTGCGTACACCGAGTACTCAATAAACTATGTTCCGATTTAATAGACAAGAATTGATACTAAAATCACAAAGAAAATAATAAGTTACTGATTACCCACAATTGTAATGACAACCAACTCCGACATATATATATATATTTATATCTATGTATCTATTTTAGTATATTGTTGCACCATTAACAACCCCATTTTTAATATCCACGCATTCACTATCCATTCCAAGGTTGCCTGGAAGAGATCGCAGAAAGCGATAAGGCCGCCCATTGTATGTTTTGTATTCATAATTGTATTTTTTGTCATGTATTTTCTGGTGTACAATAAAGTATATATAAATAAATAAATAAATAAACTTTCTCGGGCATGTATTTTTTTTACTATTGTGACTTTAGTTAAACCATAATCACAAATCAAAACTCGAGTCAAACGCTCTAAACAAGAAAAAATCGTCATAGCGCTCTTAACTCAAAGTCGTTGACATAATATTGATCTCGCATATATTTAAATTATAGGAAAGCACGGCACTATCAATTATTAGCGTACAATAAACAGAAAATTAGACACTAAAACAAATCAAAACATTTAAAAAAGAATTAGAATACTACGTTATAGCTAAAAAATGCTGTTTTTTATACTTCTTAACGAATTACATATTATTATTTTTTAAATATACACAATTTACCACCGAAAACATCAAGATCGCAACTGTGGAACAAGTCGTTGCATCTGGATGTAGGTTTTGGTATTACCTACCTCTATGGTCTGTGTGCATACACACGAGCGACACGCGATGACGCCAGAGGCAACTGCACCGTCGACGCGTGTCGACATGCCGCTCGCATATTTGATCACCTTACTCAAATACACGAGCGACACGCTGTCGACGACTCGTCGACGCGTGTCCTTGGTGTGCATGCAAACTAACGTAGTCTACGGATGACTATTATAGGTATAACTAACCTGGACAACCCCACCCTTTTCCTTATCTGGTATTTATTATGCATGTCGAGTTATCTGGAAATAGAAATGATGACAATCATTTATCATAATTTTTATCAACAGAAAGCGTTATTGCCGTCAATTCGGAAAACGCTTTGAGCGTTAGAATCTAGTTTTGACTGACGCTGTTTTTAACCTTATCTTTTGTCATAATCGCACTCATTCCTTCTTTCTTTTCAAAGTATTTTTCTCTCGCAGATTTTATTTTTATTTTTTATTGATGAATGGGCTCTAGACCTCGATTACGCCTGATGGAAAGCGATGGATGAGGTCTATACGCAGGATGCAGGATGCGCCGAGCGCTCGGTTCAATTGAGTAACCGGCGGAACAAACTGAGCCACACGAGGAGGTTTCTTCATGTACCCCATTTGCTTTCACTCGCCACGTCCAGAACAATGATTCTGCCATTGATCTAATTATAGAATCATTCCGTATTCACATCGGATGGTCGCCCTTCATCTTGCGATGTTCGGTGACATCTTCAATTGCTGGTGTCTGCTCCACAGAGCGTGGTTATACCGGATTGCATTTACTCAAGTCTTGAGTTACGGGTGAGATCTTACTAAATATTGTTTGGAAAAATATCTTATTACCTGGTATTTTCTGGGATTTATATGATCGTGATTCTCTATAGGCTGTCAGTTTTGGCGGTGGTAAAGAAATTCCTGTCGTTATCAAAGAATAATGGCATATACCCTGTGATTATCTGTACCTAATTAAGTAAGCATTACAGGATGTGTGCTACACAAGTTTTTGTACAAGATAATTGTAATGTGTCAACAACTACAACAATGTGTGGAACAACTACAAGAAACTTCATGGACACTCTTTTCAATAAAAACATTGGTTACATCATCCATGTAGAAATTATAGGTTTATTGTACAGACGCCAGCACATCAACCTAGTACAATCTGTCAAATTTCTTTAATAGATTTTCAACTTTATCGATAAAGTATAAGGTTCAAAGATGATTGGGAAAATTTGACAGTTTCGGGTAGCTTGATGTGCTAGCGTTTGTACAGGCGCCAGCACATCAAGCTACTACAATCTGTCAAATTTCTTCAATAGATTTTCAACTTTATCGCTAAAGCATAAGGTTCAAAATTGATTGGGTGAATTTGACAGTTTTGGGTAGCTTGATGTGCTGGCGTCTGTACATCAAGCAGATTGCCTACAAAAAATGTAAGTTATTAAACATATTTTGGTCAAGGAAACCTCGGTAATTACCACTATAGCAACTCGTTGTACTGGCATTTATTATTCTCCATAAATAACCTCGTATCACCTGACGCCCACATAAGCGATAAGTTTCTGAACTAGTTCGTACATTCTGAATTAACTGGTTATGTAGTTCATTCGTTCTTTCAGAGCGATCCATTTGAGCTGTCAGAAACTCCCGCTAACTGTATTATTAATATCCCTAACATAATACAGTCTTAGGTCTTTTTCTGGCGTTATTGGATACGTCAAGAACGTATTGTATATACAAATACGTTAATAACATGGCGAAAGGGTTACATAGAAGTGTATAGATAGACGCTACTAGGTACATCAAGCTACCCGAAACTGTCAAATTTTCCCAATCAACTTTGAACCTTATGCTTCAGCGATAAAGTTGAAAATCTATTAAAGAAATTTGACAGATTGTAGTAGTTTGATGTGCTGGCATCTGTACCTTGGTACTAAGTATATCCACGTTTCGCCAGGTATGTTTAAGTCTCATGGGGCGAAACTATTGCCAGCAACCGGGTTCAGATCCTGACTCTGGGCTGCTACTGAGAAATTCCTGATGGAAAAACCCAATAGGTAACACTTTGCCAGACTGAACAGGAACCTGCGGTGCCATTCTGTAAAAATCTCACCGTGAAAACTTAGGTGAAGTGAGCGTGGAGTGAGCTGTCAATAGTGTCAATTCCTAGCAAAAACAAACTCACTTCACCTACGTTTTCACGTTGAGATTTTTACAGAATCGACCGGCAGGACCTCATGCTCACTAGAAGCGCTTGTGACCAATGAGGCCCTGCTTAGTTTAGGAGTCAACGGTTAAACCAAACATAGTGATGTACAGAATGAGCACATAAAGTTACCCGAAACTGTCAGTTTCTCAATCATCTTTGAACCTTATGCTTTAGCGATAAAGTTGAAAATCTATTAAAGAAATTTGACAGATTGTAGTAGCTTGATGTGCTGGCGTCTGTACATCCATATTTCGCCAGTGATGTTTAAGTCCCTTAAAATTGGGAGCTGGGAGCGAGTACATTGCAGTTGCGTATTCAAACAAGAATGTCTTACTAAACTAATGGAAATTGCGTCAATGAGGGTTTTCGTGAAAATTTACGACACCAGTTGGCACCACTGTGACAAGAGATCTTCCAATATAAAATATATGATGACGTTCATCATTCGAATCATTCATTCGTTCATCATTCCGTCATGACTAAAGAAAATATAGGCTCTTTGACAGATGCCTGGACCTGACGTACCAGTGCTGCCACCTAGCGAACGTCATTTCAGAAAACCCTCATTGGGTAATTTATCAGAAATTGTGATGTAAATGCTTTAGTATTAGACGGTGCGTTTTGGAAATTCAATGATTGTGGTTGAAATCCCGCATAGTGACAAATATTTAATGCTGCCTGGAGATAAATATTTAATGCTGCCTGGAGACAAATATTTGATGCCTCTGATGCTGTTGCCACTCTCCATTATGTTATCTACGTAGACGTTGTGTGATTTATTATTACAGTACCCGGCGATACCTATTCGATCCTATCGATTTTATACAAAGAATAAAAATAATTATCAAAAGAAGCAAATCATAATTGTTTTAACAGCTCCTAATAGATACCGGACTGTTTGTATTTCGTGCGACAGAGATAACGCTCTACGAAGCCGAAATTAGCCGATTGTCTCTTTCCAAAGGTCGATGTGCAATATTTATCGCCGGGTACTGTAACTAGCAGCGCCCCGCGGTTTCATCCGCATAAGTTTCGAACCCGTGGGAATATCGAGATAAAAAGTATTCTATGTGTTAATCCAGGAAATGGTCTATCGATGTGCCAATTTTCATCCAAATCTGTCCAACAAACATTCAGACATCTTCACAAACTTTCACATCTATAATATTACTAGCTGCGAAATGTCGATCCCGTAGGAATATCGGGATAAAAAGTCTAAAGCCTATATGTTAATCCAGGGTGTCAACTACCTCCATACAAAATTTTATCAAAATTGGTCCAGCCGTTTGAGCGTGAAGAAGTAACAAACATAATAAACACACACTCACAAACTTTCACCTATATAATATTAGTGTGATTAGTAGGACTAGCTGTGCCCGCGACTTCGTTTACTAATCATTTTTCTAAAATAACAGTAATCTAAGTAACTCTTTATAACACCACCTATATGTCAGTGAAAGTCCCGATATAAATTGTTTCTTTTGTTAAAGTACCGTATATACTTCCATGTATACATACTTTCATAGTAAAAAGCAGTTATTATGACATTACAAACAGACACTTACATTATATTTATTTGTATGTATATAGTATAAATAATGCTGACATAAAGAAGCATATTTTCGCCGGAAAGTAGGCAATTCTTCGAGTGACAGGTCATAAAACTAAGATTTTATGTCAAGAGAATAATGGACACTCGATAGAAGTCTCCAACTAGTCTCTATGCTTGGAATGAAATACCAATGGGGGTAAAAACTGCCACTTGCTCACTTCAGAAGGGCAATTCTCGTAATAATAAGAACGTTCACAGTCTTGTCTCGGTCTCAATCTGTCAAAAATATACTACATAAACGATAGCTTGATCTCTGCGACATATGTCAAACTGACATTCCTAGGGTTGTCAACTCAGGATATAAAAAATTGTCGATAGAAATTATCGACGTTTCTTACTATTATCGATGCTAATGTAACATATAATTTGCTGTTTCATGAAATCATCATTCTTTGGACTTACGTGGTCTTAGAGAGTTGTGTTGATGACTTTAATGATTATAATAATTCTGTAAACACATATTTCTTACGGCCGCGATTCATAATATATTAATCAACGTACAACTTAATGCTGACCAGCAAATTGCAAAAAACGTAAGAAAATTTGAATTTCGCGGGCTACCTTAGCGCTTCCCCCTTAAGGCGAAAGCGCCAGGGTAGCCCGCGAAATTCAATTTTTTTTAGGTTTTTTGGAATTTGCTGGTCAGTATTAAGTTGTACGTTGATTAATATATGAATCGCGGCCGTAAGAAATATGTGTTTACAGAATTATAATCATTAAAGTCATCAACACAACTCTCTAAGACCACGTAAGTCTCAAGAATAACTATTTCATGAAATCATCATTCTTTGGACTTACGTGGTCTTAGAGAGTTGTGTTGATGACTTTAATGATTATAATTCTGTAAACACATATTTCTTACGGCCGCGATTCATATATTAATCAACGTACAACTTAATGCTGACCAGCAAATTGCAAAAAACGTAAGAAAATTTGAATTTCGCGGGCTACCTTAGCGCTTCCACCTTAATTACAAACGTTACTAAATTAGCTGGTATCACGGCCTTTGAGCCAAACGCGGCGTGTCTTCTCCCGAAACCCAAGTTGACCAAAATGTTACATGAGTAGGTGAGAAATTGGATTTTATTTACTCACTATTATTTTAGATCAAGTATGTACAAATGTAAATAATGTTATGATATTAAAATATACATTAAAATTAAAAGATAAATTCATTTGAAATTCAGTTTTATTTAAAATATCGATAGTTTATAGTCTGTGGTCACGATGATTCATCGCCTATCACTAATTAGGTCGGCATGCCCATAAAGTATGACATTAACAGGTACTGTCTGTACCATTATGAAATTCAGGACTTCATAGATTGCGTGATTTTACTGTCAGCTGTCGCAGAGATCAAGCTATCTTTTACGAAGTATAATTTCTCTACACTTTTGACAAGTTTTTGACATTGATTGTCGCTGAGATGACATTGCGACTGGATTTTGAACATTTTTAATTAAGGGAATTGGTCTTCAGATGTCGCGACTATCCAACGTCTAAGAATTTGACAGCTAGCTGTCACTATCCATATTGTTTTTTTGACTTCTTTTACGCATAATTAATCAATATGCCCAGTTGCGCAGCTGTTGACTGCAAAAATGCGTGGATCTATGTATTTGCCAAAGATGGCGAAAACTGTGGCAGAAAATCCTCCGAAAAAAAAAAAATAGAAACCCGATATTTCGTCGAGACCATGTGCTGTATTTTTAAACCTGAAAACTCATCTGGGAGAATTTTGTAAACAGGTGATGATCCCAAGAGAACTAAGTCCATTTTTATATATTACCTGCAAGCACTTGTGGTGTGATATTATGTAAATTATAGTAAAAGAGCGTGTGTGGGTTTATAATTATCATACATATTAGGTCAGTGTCTTTGAAGCTCAAACCAAATAAAAAACCAAGACAGAGGGCTGTTAACAGTAAAGTGAGGCTGGTTTCGTGAACATGTGTGCATATAGTGAGGTGTAGTTTGATTGTAAATGTGTGCGTGTGAGCGTATATGCACAGAGCGGAGGTGTAGTTTTTGCATGCTTCATTGTATTGTTCGCAGCGCGTATTATATTATCTGTGGCAGCGCTATGTCTTGACTTTCTATTTGGACTGAGCTCTGAAGTTTTTCAGTCAGGGAGATAATCTTCAAGTGTTGGTTTTCAACTTCGATCAAGTTATTCCTGTCGTACGCCTCCAGTCTTCAATAACAATAAACTTAAAGTCAACAATCACAAAATTACAAACAAATGATAAACTGTTTATATTTTATTTTGTGATCGACACAAAAGAAAACATAAACAAAACAATGGCAGTTTGTAGACGGTGAAGAGTGCTGCCTTCTATGACTAGCTTTCAGTTTTTAACCCCATTATGTTTATTGTGTGATAGATACTTTTTCGACCGTCCATAAAACCAGCCTATTTGGGAACTCTTGATCGGCAATCATCAGTACACAGATTTCTTTGAAAGAATTTGTTTTCACCAAAACCCATGTCGCCCAATACTTTAAATCAAACATAATTCAGTTGAAGGGTAAGCGCGTGAACTCTGGGTTCGGTTGGGTACACTTGAGGTTGAGGAGGAACCCTGCAGACACGGGAACAATGCACAACAGGATCGATGGCGCGGAACGATTTAATGAGATGAGATCCATTGCTTAGGGTTGTCGCGAGAGCAAAAACATCTTATAAAATAAATAAATTTAATTATTAATTAATTTTATAGCACTCTGTGACCGCAACCTGCGCTTTTATGTTAAATTTTTACACAGATAAGCGTGGCTTATCTGTGTAAAAATTGTGCGTTGTTGTGTGTTGTAAGCGTGGCTTATGCGTAACAGTTTAGGGTACACGAGCCATAAAATAGTATACGGTACGTGTAACTTAAGTAGTCTATAATGGACTACATAAGGCGACTACATGACCTAAAGGGCGGTCTTTGTCGGACTTCATAGAAAAGAAAAAGAAGCGCGATGACACAACGCTGGTAATTTATTGCAAAATATGAAGCAATTATCTATTTACAAAAAATCTATTGTTTGGACTAAAAAATTAAAACACTAGTGCTTTAGTATGTTGCTTGTAGAATAATCTGACAAAAAATCAGAATGATTGAATGTAAGCATATTAGTATGGTTTTTATCGTAAAAAGAAAGTTTTTAGAGGTATCTTCATGATTTTGTTATATCGTATCAAATTAGTTGTATTATGTTTTCAACACACTAGCATATATCCTGAAGAATATCATATATTTTTCTGATTATGTTTACTAGTCGATCATATACTTTTATTGTTTCTAAAACTTGCGTTTTTTGTGTTTAGGTCCTGTAAGGCCCTTAAGTCAAACGTATCACGTTACACGTAATGTACTAGTAGGTACCACGCAAGAATGTATAATTATGTACACTATAACATACAAAGAATGAAAAATAGGTTCCGAATTACACATTCGTCTGTCAATTTTTTAAATGTTATATTGAATGAATAACATAGTATTTAATACTCTACTGGTGTTCTACAAGGTGATAGAGTACATAATTATGTATGTTATTCGGTTTTTAAATAGTGACGCGCAGATATCGCGTTCAATTCCCAATCAAGTTCATATAGCTTCTGGATCGGTGTCAAAACTTCGTCTATAAGTCTTTGAACAAATAATTTTGGAACAAAATAATGATTGTCCTAATCAATTTGTTTTATAAGATCTTTTACAAAAAGTTATAAGTGTACGCACGATAACAAATCAAGCTATATTTCCAGTATAAGCTGACCTTTTATTGTACGAAACGCCTATATAATGCGAGGTCAGCTAAAAATGGAAATATATAGCTTGCCTATATGTAATGTATGTATTGGTAACCTATGTAGGGGTTGTAAAGTATCACACTTACACGCGCCGTGCCGGAATCCAACCAACCGTATGTTAGTGACGTCATAAAATCACTCATCCGAGCACAATGCGTTGGTGATTGTGGATAATGCCTCCTATACTTTACGAGTAATGTTAAATACACAAGCATTTATCCGGCATTAACTGGAAACTTAGCTCTTCTGCTAGAAAATAATAGCTACTACGGAAAGATAAGCTGAGAACTGATGTGATAAGACAACGAAAATGGTGCGATTTAAAAGACGATTTAAATGATGAATGAAAGCCGACTAACAAAAGATATTTACAAGGCAGAGGTTAAAGGCTCCTGCAAACAGGCGCGACGCGCGACGCGAATCGCGCGCGATCAAAGGCACCGCTCGCTCGTTGCGCGACTTGCGGTGCCTTTGTTTTGCGCGCGATTTTATCGCGTGTCGCGCCTGTTTGAAGGAGCCTGAATGGAAATGCTGGAAGTGGACGACCTAGAAGGACATACAGTGATCTTGTTGGTGATATTCTTCAGACAGCTGCGTGTAAAGACCAGCGGGGTAATTGCGTAACAAACTAACAGCCGGTCGATTCTGTAAAAAACGCACCGTGAAAACTTAGGTGATGTGAGTTTGTTTTTCCTAGGAATTGATACTGACAGCTCACTCCGCGCTCACTTCACCTAAGTTTTCAAGGTGAGATTTTTACAGAATACCTAGAACCTCAGTAGAAATGGCTTTCATTTTTACAGTTCAATTACTCTCATTGCGTTATTTACGTTGTTGAGCAGACTTTTTCATTGGATTAGCAATATTTTCATAATGATTCAGTTTTTTTTTTTTTTTTTCGCGATTAGGGTGCAGATGTATGAACGTAAAAGGAGTTAGTAGCGACCATGAAGTGTCCAGGAAGAAGGCGTGACTTCATGGAAATATGAATAAAAACTTTGTTGAATCGGGTGCGTAGCGACCCTATGTCCAATAAAAAGCCGATGGGTCATACTCTGCATTTTCAGCGAGAATCGTGACAAAGTTATGCGAGGGCCAAGATAATGACTTTGCACGCCACGCCGCACCTCAATGGCGCGGTTTTTTTCGCAATACCTAAAATATATTTAAGGCCTCCTCCTACAAAGAGGCACGACACGCGATATAATCGCGCACGACACAAAGGCACCGCTCGTTGCCCAACTTGCGGTGCCTTTGTGTCGCGTGTCATCTCGCGCCTGTTTGAAGGAGTCTTTATTTTAAATTAGTGCTTTGATGTTGAATTTGCATTAGACTTTACTGATTAAAAAGCAAACGATGTCTGTAAAAGTTTGTACAATTTAGTGGTTCTGTAGCTTCAGCAATTAATTAAGTACCTATGTATTTAGGAAAATCACAAGAGATTTTTTCGAAATCAATGCGTAGATGAGTTCGTATTTTTCAAAAACATTTAAATGGGTCTCCCTTGTTTCATCAAAAAGATATTGACAAATTATCACTTCCCAAACAATTTTCCGCATAATTTCATTTGCCAAATAATAATTTGGCAAATGAAATTAGCTTAGCAGCTTAGCAAATAAACATTTCACAAAAAATTGCAACGCAAACCTAATGTTTGGCAAAAACTTGTTTACCAACTAGTACTTTTACCAATTTTAATGTAGTCAAACATTTCAGTTGGTGTAACATATTTTTACTCAAAATAAAATAAGCCAAATATTTAGTATCATCGGCGGGGTATTTCCGTCTGCCTATGATTTCAATTGGGCCTGTTTAGTAGGTATGTTATTTGTATTCTCATTCGCTCGCTCTTGCATCCTACGTCGACAGAGGCTCCTATTCTGTGTAAAGGGTTTAAATTAACCTAACAAAACCAAACCTCGAGGTGACCTTCGCTCGCTCTTGCATCCTACGTCGCCTATCGACCGACCGCAACCATGCATGTAATTAAAAAAGTAATAATAAGTAATTGTGTAAGTAAAACCATGTAATTCCAAAAAAAATTAAAAAATGTTGTCTATAGACAAGCATTTTTTTTCAGTTCTATACAGACAATAATATATTGTCTGTATAGAACTGTCTATATAGAACTGTAGCGGAGAGTTTCGGGTCTGCAATTGTTAAGCAGCACTAGATAATAAGTTGTTTTAATATTATGTTACTAAATAGAAACATAATGAAATTTTGTCAAAATCTTTTAGGCAAAACGGCAGGATCCCCATTTAAATAAATGTAAGTATCTTAAATAATCCACCTAAGTTGTCGACATAGCTCATAGAGTAAGCAAGCTGACGCATCCGAACCGATGACCGTTTGGTAGACGTGTTCTTGAGTAGAGACCGCGAATCGGCAGCGCTTTCAGGTCTCGGTGGAACGACGATCTTCGCAGGGTGGCTGGTAGCAGCTGGATGGGAGTTGGTGAGAATCGAGCTGAATGGCGTGCAATTGGAGCTGATTGGATTGGGCTGATGATGATGAAAGGACATAAGTCTAAAATCGCCAACTCGTCTTTAGCAAGCCTGGTGATCAATGCTCGTGCCTTCTCTGTATGACAATAACAGGCTGACATTATTATTTATATCTTCTATTCTATCTTAAATCCTTTGCTATATTCTTTCTCGTTGGTCCTGACCTTAACATTATAAAATCTCAAAAAAAAAAAATTTCAACAAAAAGTTCCAGACTTCTAAATCAATTTTCGAACGCAAACTCGGTCAACTTTCAAAAATGTCAGAAGGCAAAGTCAAATCCATCAGGGTAGAAGAAACTATTGATGATACAACAAAGCTAGGGCCCCAAGAGGCTGTAGTTTTGAGGGACAAACTTTATTATCTTGAAGTACAACAGCATTGGACGGCTTTGAAAGTGTCTATCACTATACAAAGTTTCAAATGCTTTAGGTTAGGTTCAGTTTAATAGTTAGATTGGACGACGTTTACTTTGGCGAAGACGGCGTAGATTGATCATAAGTTTTTCCATTTCTTGGTTGATGTGAGAATTGAATTGAAGGTCTTTTTTAACTATTAACCACTAGATATCTTCACAAAGTTGCAGAATTGCGAGTATTCGCTTCTTTCGGTAATCAAATTGAGGGAATGCAATGCAATAAAATTCGAAGTCAGTAATCAGTTATTTTATTCGTCTTTATATTTTTTTTTATAAATAGATCCCAGCTGACTGGGATCTATTTATAAGAAAATGCAAAACAAAAAAACAAAATGTAAAATATTTCCATATGCTGACATCTGGAAAAAGTTTGCAACATTTTGTTTCACGCGAAAATCTCTTGCAAACTCTACGGGATCGCACTTAAATGTTACAACCAGAACCCTATTTGGACAAAATGATTACTGTGCAATTTCCGATTCGTAGGAAAATTTTTGATTACAACAAACCACATTGTGTTGCCAATACCGCTTGAAATCCTATTCAATTCGTTAAAAGGTCCCGATATGTATTGTTACATATTTATAATCCACTCCGAAAGGCAAAAAGGTTTTTGTATTTTTACTTCAAGTAGCATATTAGGCTGGTTCTTTTTTGGTACGTTTAAGAATATATTTTAGGAAAAGGTTGCTTTTGCAACTTGGCTTAGAAATTCAAATAACTTGGCTAATAAGTGCCCTTATTTTTCGTGCGGAATTTTTGGTAAATATCGGCTGATTTAATAGTTGTCCTAATATTTTTATGTTGTTCGAGAAGCTACCTAAGTTCTTATGTGTAACAATATTTTAGCTATTGCTGAGATACATTAATGGTTTTGTTTTAATCAAAGAATAATGTACCTACATATTATACAACTGTAATTAAAGTCGCTTTTAGTTTCTCTCAGTGTGACCGCATTGTTCTTTTAAGCTACGCAACGCATTTTGTTTTCATTCAGATAATGAATTCTTAAAATAAAGAAATATCGTTGTTTTGGCAAGTCGCAATATGTGTAATACTAGCAGCGCCCCGCGGTTTCACCCGCATAAGTGTCGATCCCGTGGGAATATCGGGATTAAAACTATCCTATGTCCTTTCCCGGGACTCAAACTATCTCTATACCAAATTTCATCTAAATCGGTTCAACGGTTTAAGCGTGAAGAGGTAACAGACAGACAGACACACTTTCGCATTTATAATCTTAGTATGGATTATAAAATAAAGTCGCTTTTAGTGTCTGTCTGTGTAACTGCAATTTTCTTCTAAACTACGCAATATCATCACTATCACTATTTTAAAACATTTATTCTGAAAGGTATATGTGTATATACTAATAAAAGCTGTATAGCGTCTGTATAAGTAGTTACACAATGCTTTGTCTTCTTCTTTCCAAAGTCAAATTACTGACGACTGAAAGAGAGAAATCGGTGTGTCACTATTCAACTGATTTAATACGTTCATTAGTAAGGGGGTTATTAGTAAGCTGAAGAGTTTGTTTGTTTGGACGCGGTATCTTTTGCATCTACCTTTTTGCACTTGATAGCCCAATTCTTGAGGAAGGCTATAGGCTATTTAACATCACGCTAGCACCCTTAGGAGCCGAGAAAAAAGAAAAAAAGTCAGAAAGAACGCTAAGCAAAAACGACGTAATTGCGCGGGCAGGCGATGCGATGCGACGCGGTGGTTTGGGAGCAAGAAATTTCACGCGGACGAAGTCGCGGGTAGAAGCTAATAATTCATATAAATTAAACTTACTTATCATCATCATCTGCCTAGCCTTTTCCCAACTACGTTGGGGTCGGCTTCCAGTCTAACCGGATGCAACTGCCTATCTGACCTCCACAACCTAGTT
Source organism: Luperina testacea (assembly GCA_927399505.1). Lineage (NCBI taxonomy): Eukaryota > Metazoa > Arthropoda > Insecta > Lepidoptera > Noctuidae > Luperina > Luperina testacea. The sequence goes on along the minus strand of OV656763.1, from coordinate 5,376,528 downwards.
ACTGGGTAATACGATACCCCTTGGTAAAACTGGTTGTTAGACTTTCGGGCTTCCGACTACCCGTAACGATTGTCAAAGATCCATGAATGACAGCCGGGACCAACGGCTTAACATGCTTTCCAAGGCACGGAGGGGTCACGGTATGTAAAGATGGTCACCCATCCACAGACCAACCGCGGCAAGCGTAGCTTAATCTGATCGATCGACCTGTACAGCTGTTATTATTTAGCCATGGGCGCCTCAAATTAAACTTACTTATAACAAAAAAATCTCTATTTTGTCATGTCAAAAACCAGGAAAAAGCAGGGTCACTATAGTCTATTTCTGTAAGTCAAAGCGACATTAATAATAACAATAACTATTACAATATCTAACAAGTGAAATTCTCCCGTCCGCTGGCAGCTTATTTCCCAAGAGATCTCAATAAACTCACAGTTGGAAGCTGGAGAACAGATGGACACTCGTATAGCTAAGTTTCGGTACCCTCAACGATATAATGTGCTGGAAAATGCTTTATTTTACCAGTGAAATAAAAAAAAAATATATAATATAGATGTTTTTGCAAGTACTTAATACCTACCAGTTAATCTTCATTTAAAAATATTTCTACCTAGTCACTCACACACTTAAAAAAATATGTTGCGATTAACAATTTACGTAACCATAAAATTATAAGTTACTCAGTTTTAATTCCTTTAACGAAATAAGCACAATTTTAAAATCGAAATGATAATAATATGTACAGACGCCAGCACATCAAGCTACCTGAAACTGTCAAATTTTCCCAATCAACATTGAACCTTATGCTTCAGCGATAAAGTGAAAATCTTTTAAAGAAATTTGACGGATTGTAGTAGGTTGATGTGCTGGCGTCTGTACATGTATAGTAAATAAGGAGGGGAAACAATCGTAGGGCATCAAAAAATTCGTCTGCATCGCTGTCAACAGCTAAATTGGCCTGTGTCCCATCAGTGAGAATATTATAGGCTGATTTTGCTGTCAACAGGAGAACCGAAAAGGCTGACAGCATTGCCACGATGGATGGAAATGCTGATTCTTTGGCCAAAAAGTATGCCAGCATTCAGGGAGCCTAAAAAGGCCACTTTGGCTGAATCATATCAGAATAACATTATGAATCGTACTGAACAGTTAACTGTTAAGTTAATCGTATCAAATCCCATTGGTGAAGGATTTTTCAGTTATTTTTTTTTGTCTGTGCTAAAATATCAATCAGTCCAATCCAAATCCAATCCCAATCTCTTTGACGTAGTGCAGCGAAAAAAAGAAAAAACACGTACTGTCTTTGCCATATTATGATTCATAATGTTATCCTTCTATGATTCTGCCAAAGTGGCCTATTTAGGCCCCCTGGTCAGGTGAGTCGACCGCTTGGCGATGTCTCAAAAAACCAATTGTGCACTCGGTTCCAATAGCCCTAGTGTTTCAACCACAAACAGCTCGAACATTTAACATGGAAATTGATTAATTTAATTGAAGATAGTTGTAATTTCAGGTAGGCAGCGTATTTAATTTAAAGGGTAACGAGTTACGAATACTGTACCTACTAGAATTCATTAAATCGCAATAGTTCTGACGGGTGACCTTTGCCCGCGGCGTAGAGGTGTAAACCACAAAAATTTTCAATTAAGGGGAAGGGACCTATCACCTAATCGCAAAAAACGCAGGTTTTAGAAGCAATAAAAGTAGGTATATGATCGACTACAGTACACAACATTAGAAAATATATGGTATTCTTCAGGATATATGCTAGGTACCTACATAGTGTGTTGAAAACATAATACAACTAATTAGTATGGTTAGTATGGTTTTTATTGCAAAAAGAAGGTTTTTAGAGTTATCTTCATGATTTTTTTTCTATCGTATCAAATTAGTTATATTATGTTGTATTGTGTTGTCAGCTACCTCCATAGAAAATTTTATCAAAATGGGTCCAGCCGTTTGAGCGTGAAGAAGTAACAAACATATAAACACACACACTCACAAACTTTCGCCTTTATAATATTAGTGTTATTTTAAGAAGTGACTTTCGAACAATAGATGAAAGACACGATTTGAGAACAAACATTCCAGAAAATTCCCGAAAGAACCGTTATCGTAAGTATTGAGTATAACCTCTGACCCTTCTGTGCAATTCATTCCAAATGCTACTAAAACCAAGAGAAAGAATAGCCTATGCGAATAAAATTCGTCTATAAAACCGACGATGAAATAAATGCTTGTTGAAAGCACTTTCTCACTTCGAATTTTCTTGAATAAAAGTCTAGCAAAATTATAGATGAGTGCCCAGAAATCAAAGAATTTGCTCAATTTCTTTCTCTAGTATAGATATAGGTATATCATCTATCTATCTATACTAATACTAAAAATAAAGCTGAAGAGTTTTTGAAGTGAAAAATTCTTAAGCGGCGTTGTACACTTTTTTTGTAATGGGTAAAAAATGTTAAACTCGCGTCAGGACACGTGACCTGATCGAAAATTCGTAAGACGGATGGCCGTAGCCGGTACCGCGCGTGTTTTGTTTATAAGATGATTCACAAAATACACACGTAATTGTTCAAATTTTCATTTTTGTGTTGGCACTCCCGGAGTACCACTGTTTTTTATTTGTTTGATAGCGCTAATCACTCTCTGCTCACTAGCTGTCGGATTTGAAAAAATCTTTTGCATTTGATAGCCCATTTCTTGAAGAAGGCTATAATCTATTTAGCGTCACTCTGTGACTGAAAAGAGCCGAGCGAAAGAAAAATGTCGGAAAAAACGCGAGCGAGCCGAAGTGGGCGAGCGATGCGATGTAAATTCACGCGGACGAAGTCGCGGGCAGAAGTTAGTATATAAATTAAATAAAGATAAAACCAAGAACATCATCTACTGCAGTACTCTAACTAATTAAGTTTATTAAGAGTCTCTTGACAGTTTCTTAAAAGAAAATGTCTGCATCAATAATTTTATTTATTTCTGCTTAATCCTGAATGAATGGTAAATGATAGAGGTTACTTATTTATTCTTAAATTGTGTTAAGTAGGTCTTTATTTGGGAAAAGCTGTAAGCCCTGAGACAAGACTAGTATGACATTGCGTAAATTCTTATTTAAAGGGAAGATGATTGATAACTTGATGGTTGATAAAAAAACAACGTTGCGGAATTTGTTCGTGAACTTTGCGCAGTCAATGAAAAAATGATAATAATATTAAGTAGAATAGAATACACTTTATTATGTACACCATATTAATATCAGACATAAATATAGAAACTGTACAAAGGGTGACACAATGGGCGGTCTTATCGCTAAGAGCGATCTTTTAAAGACTACCAACCAATCTTTTAAAGTACCTGTTCCTGATGCCGATGGGCTACGATTTTTAAATTAAATAATTTTTCAACGTTTTTATTTAATTTTTTATAAAAATATTTAAAAATTTAAATAATATAGGTGAATGTTGAAAATGAAATAGATGATAATAAAAATATAACCTATTACATGAAATGGAAATTCCACCATGTTTCGAATTGTGAAAAAAAGCCATAAGGAAATTCAAATAACAATTAATCTTCTTAAAGCTTAAGAGGTTCATTTAGGTAATCCGCCAAACGCTCCATAAGGTGTCACTACGGAACAGAGAGAGAATAATAAAATAATAATAATGATAGAAATCTACGTTCATCACACAATCGTCTTCTCCAGTGTCCCACTCACCGCACAGACTTCATTCACTCTTCCTTCTTCGTTCAGGCTATCTCTCTATGGAATGCGCTCCCCCAGGAAGGCAACCAACCGATTATCCTTTAAAGTTAAGGTTCGCGAGCACATTCGCAAGAAGCTGGCAGTATCATCACAGCGGTAATATTTTCTCTGTTGTATGTTTTTTTTTTATTAAGTTTATTTATGTATATATATTTGTACTTATATTTATATGTAATTAGATATATATTATATTCAGTTTTAATAGGTTTATGCATATCTTTATATTTAAAATATTTATTCCTCAATGTTCATGATTGCACCTACCACTTTTTGTCTCTGCGTCACCCAAAGGTGATAATGAAAAAAAAAAAAAAATGCCTATGGCATTAACTCCGCCTCTGTACATTTATGTGCTTGAAGTATTAAATAAATAAATAAATAATTTATAATAATATTGAAATGCTTGAATTGCGTGTTTTAGCCTCTTGCTTAGGCTTAGCCTTCTTCCTTTCCTAATTTTGCTGTGCCGGACAGGGTCCATATTGATCTTTAACTTAGTTATAACATCTATGTAATGTATATGGAATAAAATAAAGAATTAAGCATTGAGAGCACTAACGTCTACTAAAAAGTGTTTATTACAGTGATTGAGAGACATAAGATAGGGAACGCGTGATGTAACACGAGATGGGACTTCTTTTCTAAAAATAAACCTATTTAACCCAATCACAGTAACGGGTAAACTCGATGCTATCCCCAATGGGCTCTAGTTACCAACCCTTAATAATGTAAGGGCAAGCCCAAACATATAATGTTGGCCGCCCATTGTATGTTTTGTATTCGTAATCTTATTTTTTTGTCATGTATTTCCTGGTGTACAATAAAGTATATATAAATAAATAAATATAATGTTGAATGTTAATAAAATAATGTTTGAGAAATATTTAATGAGAAACTGCACTAAATTAATGTATTATGAACTTAATAAAAATGTTATAAATTGCTAGATGTTGCGCGAACTCGATATAAAACCAAGACTGGCGTACTTGCGTACGTGAAGATTTATTATTTAACAATATTCGCAGTAGTTTTACCTAGGCCAAAGTACAATGTGCGGTTGCTGACCGTACAATAACAAAAGGTATATAAGGTCAAAATAATGTCAGATACAAAGACAAACATGAAACTATAACCTAAGCCTATATAATCATCAGGATTGACCTTTGTGAAACGTTTGTTCTTGAAAATAAAAGGGTCTCATTCTGCCCCTGAGACTTCAGATAAAATCCTTTTTACGCAACCGAATCCAACAACTATCACAATATCTATTTGGCGGCGGCAATAAAAAAATTCCTCCCTTGCTCTTTCGCCGTCCCAAATATTTGTCTTGTGCCAAAATGTTCGGGATAATGGAACCCAATATGCCCACTGCATACGTGGTTTGGTATGATTTTATTCACCCGCGCATTGCTCTAGAATCTAGATGATGGTACTCAACTACATACTTTCTAGGGTTCTTTGAATAAATAAACAAATAGAATTTTTGTTCTAGGAGAAGTTATATATTCTTTTAAAATTAAAATGTTTCCGCACAGTTTCGTTTACACTTCACTCTTCAAAGGGCTTTAGAACATGGATAAAGTTAAAGGGTTTGATGTTGATGGGTAATTAATATAAGGTACACTTGCAAACCCTTCGGGGTAAACGGTTTCTAATGGCTTTCTCTTCTTTTTTACATAAATATCTTCTCCCGTTTCGCGAGTATTATTTTCTAAAACAGGTCAGGTTACATCACTATATACACTTATCACTTAGTATTAGCATTATCAGTCTATAAGTTCCCACTGCTGGGACACACGCCCTGTCTCTATGAGAGGGAGTGGGCCGTAATCAACCACGCGCGCCCAGTGCAGGTTGGAGATATCACATGTCTTTGAACTTCTTGCCGGATTCCTCGCGATGTTTTCCTTCACCGTTGCTGCTCTCAAAACGGTGAAGGTTATCACTTATTCGAGCTCATCTAAACCTCTGAAACCCTGCACAGCTGCCAAGCAATTTACTTGTCAATTTCTACTAGCTAGCTAGCAACTATCTGTCAATTTCAGGATGGCTCTACTGTATGAATGATCTCACAATAACTACCAATGACACTATTACTGTCACCTACAGAGCCCCGCAAACCTACAGATGAATATTAATTGCTAATCCGTGGTATAACACCTTTAAGTTAGGTACCTAGACTTGGGAGATATATAGATTAAGCAGGTTGTGTCTTAATGGATAATAATATATACTAGATTAATATAGGATTAACACCTGGGACTGAAACTGATAATGCTGTAGCACCTGAATTTGGATATTCAGAGTTAACAATTGAGGTACTCTACTAATAATCTCATTTTGATACGTCATATTATTTATCTTTTTATTATGAATTATGTATAAAGAGGGGTAAATTCGCACTAGAGTGCGAATTTTTCACTGTGCCTATTTACACCCACGTCAACTTCATTTTGACAATATTCATTGTGTTATTTTTATTTATGTTGTTGAGCAGACGATTTTTTTAAACTATGGCAATGGATTAGGAATTTCCTATAAAATCCTTTGGATTGTGGTCTGATAGGAAGTATATGTTACGCGATTCGGGTACAGCTCTTGGTAAGAGTAGGTATGTCTTGTTTGTAAAATATCAAACAGTCGTAAAATTTAAAAGATGAATTCTTCAGTAACTGTTGTCCGAGGCACCAGTATCTAACGCACTAGTTGCCAAGTAAATCTTAATATAATTCAAACTTTCTTTGTTCCAGACATAACCCAAAGTCAAATGCTATGCCGCGGCGTGTCGGGCCACAAAGTGGGTGGGTTCCGTGCGCACGCGCCTCGGATCTCATTCACCAGTAAGGATGAGCCGGACCCGCACGAACTACGGCGGAAATCCGCGAGCAGCCGCCTCGGAAGCTCGCCTAGAAGTAGTATCGCTAGTGAGGATAGAGCTGATGGCATTGCACTTAGGTAAGTCCTACCTTTAATTTTAGAAAAATATTTTTTCGTTGACGTTGAAGTTTTTATGTGTTTGTCATTTGTAAGAACGGTCTCATAAATTTTCTACACTTAAAGAAAGAACCAAAGAAGACAAAGATGTTTAATAAGTCATACCTACCCATTTAGTTTTAGATGACGAAAGAAGTCAAGGTTTTTCTGTTTATTTGGGCGTTATTTTTTTCACCTTGCTCTTCGGACAGGAAGAAAAAATGATTTGAAAGAATTTACGCTTGCGCAATGGGCAATTCAATTCTATCTGTCTCTAGGCAGGTAGCCAACTCTTCATACATATTAATTCTCCAGACTGTATTCGACCATGGCGGCCAATCTCAACGCAGACTAGCCTTCGGCGCAGGAGTGTTTTAGTGCATAAGCGTGTGCGCAGATACATTCTCTTCCCACACTCTCATAGTCTTAGACTTGGGATTCGAACACAGGTGGGTTTTAGTCAGTAAGATTCTGACACTCCCTTCCGCTCTACCCAGAGCGGGAGGGTAATTTGATGATTTCCCATCCTGAAAAAAAAAAGGCCAACGGACCATATATACCTACTCACCATATTGTACTTGGTTGACATCCCTATATCGTTTTGCATTCTACGACTACCTAACTATGTCGCATGTTGCAAAACTCTGAATTTCAAAGTGTTTTACTTACCTATATGAATCTTATAAAATTTTCTTTAGAATAAAAAGTAGCTATTATAATAGATTATGGTTTCAACTGCAGCAAAAATATTCTCGAACTTTCACTTAGTGCAGAGAATTTTAAAAAGAAGCTTCTGCAAAAATTTCGGAGCATTCGCCGGGGAGTGCATCGCAAATATTACCGGTGAATCCCTTGGCGCAATCCTATCTGCTCCATTCAGAGTGTACAGAATAGTGAATAGATACGTCATTGCATAGTAAATTTATGTGGACGCATTAGATGGACCATCTTTAATCGACTGTGGTACTGAGCATAGAAGCTCCCAAACGTAGTTGGAATGGGATTCCAGTTTCAATTTCTGAAACCAGCTCAAATATACGTAAGTTATTACTTTGACTTTTATGAAAGAAAGAAGAAAAATAATTCATTGTGAGATCACAAACTAAAACTAAACGAAATCATACAAAAATAAAAAAATAAACAAAATTATATAGTAATGAGAAAAAACTTTGTTTTGTTAACTATGGCTAAACTCCCAACTGACAATAATCTAAAAATCTTCGTGAACACTTAGGTGAAGTGAGCTTGCAATAGCGTCAATCCCTAGGGAATGACAAATGACAGCTCACTTTACCTTAATTGTCACGGTGAGATTTTAACAGAATAGAAGAAGCATGGGAATGTATTGTTAAGATCTATTTGACACTCTCACACACTCACGTATAACATACACTGTCCATTTCACGCTGATGATATATTATACCGATAAAATTTCATAGGAGAATTTAGCCTCAAAGAGTCACAGCCGACTCCGTTAAAAGAATGGCAAATAAAAACATAAAACTTTGCTTTTATCACAGTTTGTTTTGGCAGACTTGCCATACACGTGTTTCTTTCACTGCCAAGGTCGAATCCGAGCGGCAATCTTAGTACATACCTACTCGGAAGTTGGCAAGTCGCCTCGGAGGGATGTTTCCTTTTGAAAACTGACTCACTCATATTGTATGACCAGTTACTATGCAAAAGTATACAATACATCTCGTTAACATTACCGTATATCATCTTTTTATAAGCTTTTATTTTTGAATAGGGTAAGTAATAAATTCTTGGGCTTTTTTCGTCATAACATATTTTCGCATCTACATATTTTTTAGGGTTCCGTTGCCAAAATGGCAAAAAACAGAACCCTTATGGATTTGTCATGTCTGTCTGTCTGTCCGTCCGTATGTCACAGCCACTTTTTTACGAAACTATAAGAACTGTTGAAACTTGGTAAGTAGATGTATTCTGTGAACCGCATTAAGATTTTCGCACAAAAATAGAAAAAAAAAACAATACATTTTGGGGGTTCCCCATACTTAGAACTGAAATTCAAAAAAAATTTTCATTAAACCCATACGTGTGGGGTATCTATGGATAGTTCTTTAAAAATGATATTAAGGTTTCTAATATTTTTTTTTCTAAACTTAATAGTTTGCGCGACACTTCCAAAGTGGTAAAATGTGTGTGTGTGAATGATAAAACTAAAAAAAATATACGATGTACATTACCATGCAAACTTCCACCAAAAGTTGGTTTGAACGAGATCTAGTAAGTAGTTTGTTGTTACGGAACCCTTCATGGGCGAGTCCGACTCGCACTTGACCGCTTTTTTGCCATTATTCTAAGTGGAATAACATTATAAGTACCGTTCTCTCATGACTTTTTTATTATTGCTCGGCTCCTAAGGCATGTAGCGTGATGTTAAATAGCCTATTATAGTCTTCCTCAAGAGTTGGGCTATCAAATGCAAAAAGAATTTATAAAATCGGATTGGTAGTTCCAAAGTTAATCTTTTTTAGGGGTTATTAAGAGTCACAACCTTTCTCCTGGATTCTTTCATTATTTTCTGGAATTTTTCAGCAGCAGTCCGTAGGTCCGTAGGTTTGTGCGCGGTTGATAGAACCCCCCTCTTACCCCTAGCAGGCTCGCCACCTATTACGTGGGATTTAAACATAACTACATAGCTAAATTTGGGTGTACTATTATTAGGTACACCTCTATATGTTATACATATATAATATATCTTCTTTCATAAATACTTGTACCTATACATACCTACGTACCTGATCTTTGATAAATATGTCTGCGTCAAAACTTGTAAATGAACGGCAAAGCATTCCAACACTCTAGGAGTTACCGGCAAATCGCAGGATTAACAGCTTGGGCAAAAGTTAAGCTTTAAACTTTTGATATGATTTAGATAAGTTACCGAAACTGATTTACGAAAGAAGATTTATTTATTACAACCTAAGGGCCAAACCACACGGGCGGCGCGGCTGCGGCGCGGCGCCTGAGCGGCGCCGCTGCGGTTTTCTACATACAAAAATGCATTGTAGCCACATGGAGCCGTGCGGTGTGCTCCGGCGCCGCGCCGCGCGCGCATCGGAATCGAGACGAGGCGGGGAAGGGTGTAAGCAGAGCGGAGCCGGAGCGGCGCGGCGCCGCCGGAGCGGCGCCGCTCGCTGTTGTTTGTAGTATTACAGACTGTCGCATAGCGATGGGCAACCCGTCATTTTGCCGCTGCGGCGCCGCCGCGGCTCCGTAGAACGCTGCGACGCCGCTCTGCCCGTGTGGTCGCCAGCGCGGCGAAATGGCTTGCGGTGCGGCGCCGCGCCGCCCGTGTGGTTTGGCTCTAAGTCCTTATAAGCCTGCTAAATCCTATTGATATTACTTTCGACCTGCCCCGCCCGGGGCAACTCTCTAACTCCTTCAATGAAGATATGTTCCCGTCGAAAGTAGTTTGATAATCCGCAATGAGCTCTACTCCCGATTAATTTACTTTTTTGGACGGGAATAAAACACATCGAGAGTAAGGGCACTTGTCAAATCGTGTTTTCATTCATTCTTAGTTCGGGCCCCGAACTAATCTTATGTCCAAAGGTGATACGGAGTAGGAAACGAAAGCATAATCTCGACTGAGACTACGGATTTTTCGCACGGTTTTAACGACTTGACAAAACATGGAGATATCTTTATTATGTACAATGCGTGCCACGTAAGAAGAGACTTGACACACCACGTGGTTTGACATGCGCAGTACACGATTTTAGGTATCTTTAGCGGTATGAGGTCTGAGTGCAGGACGGGACCGGACGTCATAGGGGCGGCGGAAAGAGGCGGGGGAGGCGGGGTCAAGTCTCTTCTTACGTGGCACGCATTGTAAGTTTAATAATAATGTATTATACACATAAACCTTCCGTAATATTTTATCTGAATGATAGTAAAAACCAGCAGTATGAGCAGTGGTGGCACAGTGGTAACGGCCGCGACTTACGAGTTGTTGGTCGTAGGTTCGAACCCAGACAGGCGCTTTACTTTGTGGAAATTATTTCATCACCACTGCTCTAAAAACGGTGAAGGAAAACATCGTGAGGAAACCGGCATGTGCTAGAACCTAAAATTCGATGACATGTGACATCTATCAACCTGCAGTGGGCCCTCGTGGTAGATTACAGCCCACTCCCTCTCGAAGAGAGGACGCCTGTGTCCCAGCAGTGGGAATAATTTAGGCTGATTATGATAGTTAAAACCGCATCAAAATAGTTTACGCAGTTTAGAAGAACAATGCGGTCATACAAGCAGACACGAAATTGCGACTTGAATTTATAATATGTACATCTGCCCGTGACTTCGTCCGTGTGAAATGTCTTGTTCCCCCGACCCACCGCGTCGCATCGCATCGCTTGCCCGCGCTATTACTTCGATTTCGCTTATCGTTCTTTCTGACTTTATTCCTTTTTGCCTGACTCCTAAGGGTCATAGCGAGATGTTAAATAACCTATAGCCTTCCTCAAGAATTGGGCTATCAAATGCAAAAAGTTTTTTTCAATTCCGACTGGTAGTTCCGTAGATTAAGCGCATTCAAACAAACAAACAAACTCTTCAGCGTTATATATTACAAGTATATACTCGTACCTAGACTAGATAGGAAGATAAAGTTATAGATTTGCCCCTTTTTTATTTTTGGAGGATTGGTAATCATCAAATGACCGCTCCCGCTCTGGGTGGAGCGGAAGGGAGTGTCAGACTCTTACTGACTAAAACCCACCCGTGTTCCTTCCTTAGCCCTTTATGTTCCGGGGTAGCGGATGTTGTCATACGTAGTCGTAAAATAATAAGATGCAAGTAAAAATGAACCTGATGTTTTACGTTTTTATTCTTTGACTTTTCTACTTACCCTCTTACTAATAAACACTGTATAGCGTCTGTATAGTTACGATTTGTCTTCTTCTTTCGAAAGTCAAATTTCTGACGACTGAAAGAGAGAAATAACATATTTTCTGACTGACCGACTTCTTGACAGTTCAAAAGTGCCTGTAAATGTTTTAATTGAAATAAATGCTTTGAGAAATGAGTTTGAGTTTGAGAAATGTGTTTGGAGATTACTTAGCATTTTCGCTCCATGACCGTTTATTTCTTTTAGTAGTCTGCGAAAACACAGGTTAAAGTCTTTACAGCGAGGTTAATAAACACCCTTGTCCCATGAGGGTTGTTCAATTAATTGGTAAGTAATAATTACTTAGTAGGTAATCAAATAGCTTTAAACGTTGGGGAAGCCATTGACGCCAAATTCGATCCCCTAAGGAAACTGGTGTCGATCAGAAATTAACTCAGTGATGTGGAAACTGTATGTTGTTTAGTTGCTGTGAGTTGAACCAATAGGTTTAATTAACGTGAAGTGAAGACTTTTTCGTATAAGAAGCGACGCGCGCTTTACTTGTGGTAAACAAGTGTACAAACACGATGTGAATGTGTGCGTGAAGACAAGTAGCGGCAGCACATAACACACACACACACACACACACACACTACCGACTTCGCCCGGGTCTCGAATGGTACTGAGATACGGGCGCTAGTCACTTACACACATTTACAGCGTGTCTGTACACTTTTTTATCACAAGTAAAGCGCGTGTCGCTTCGTGAGATAAAAAAAACTGTATTAGGTGAACTACAAGTCACTAAATAGCCCCAAATGTATACAGTATACTTAGATAAGACCGACGTTAGGGTAAAAAGCATATAGAAGACATTTTGTTTCGAGTTTGATAATCTTTAATGAATTCTGCATTTGCTGGCATTCGAGTTTTGAAGTTGAATCTGCCTAGCCTTTTCTGAACTATGTTGAGGTCGGCCTCCAGTCTCACCGGATGCAGCTGAATTTTATTCTATATTTTTTATGCTGTATTTTATTCTATTGTATTTTACATGAAGCGACTGCCTATCTGACCTCCACAACCCATTCACTAGGTAATACGATACCCCTGGTAGTCCTGGTACGACTGCTTGTAAAACTTTCGGGCTACTGACAACCCATAACGACTGCGAAAGGTTCACGAATGACAGCCGGGACTAACGACTTGACGTGCTTTCTGAGACACGGAGGGTTCTTGAATAGTCTTGATATGGAAAGAGGGTCACCCATCCATGAACTAACCACGGTAATCGTTGCTTAACCTTATCGGTCGACCCGTGGGGCTGTTATTACTTAGCCACAAGGCCCTCCAAGTTGTGTTTGTTTATTTATTTAGACTAGGAATTTTGTTTGACTTGGAGTTAAAAGAGATTCTACTAGTCTATACTAATATTATAAAGCTGAAGAGTTTGTTTGTTTGGTTGAACGCGCTAATCTCTGGAACTACCAGTCGGATTTGAAAAATTCTTTTTGGATTTGATAGCCCAATTCTTGAGGAAGGCTATGGGCTATTTAACATCACACTATGACCTTTAGGAGCCGAGCAAAATGAAAAAAAGTCAGAAAGAACGCTAAGAAAAAACGAAGTAATAGCGCGGGCAGGCGATGCGATGCGACGGGGTGGGTCGGAGTAACAAGAAATTTCACGCGGACGAAGTCGCGGGCAGAAGCTAGTATTATATACCTATACTTTTATGCCATTCCTGATACAGGGTAATGTAAGTACTCCTTTGACACCTAAGTACACATTACTATTATGTTTTATCATTATCAGCCATTTCTGTCCCATTGCAGGGCAAAGGCCTCCCTCCCTCAAACTCAAACCATTTATTTCAATTAAACCATTTACAGGCACTTTTGAATTGTCAAAAAGTCGGTCAGTCAGAAAATATGAAGCTAGTTGCCCATTCCAAACCGTAAGGTACCTATGGAGAAGAACGGGCAAGAAACTCCATGGACACTCTTTTAAATTATATTTTTACAAAAGTATTAGTTACATCATTAATGTAAATTTATAATTATATGTGAGAATGATGTAAAAAAGACGTCCTCCTTCTAACTATCCCTTTCCAGTGCTGTTATAAGCCAATCCTTGTGGGTCGAGCTCGTCCCGCCATCTCATTCTGGGCCTGCCGCGTTGTCGTTTGCCGCTCTTTATAACCCATTGTGTAGTTACTTTAGCCCATAGCTCCTCAGGCATGCGACAGATGTGACCAGCCCAGTTACATTTTAGCTTGGCTGCCGTGTGACCTATTTCGGCAATTTGAGTTTTAGAACGCAGTATAGAGTTCCCTATACGATCAGAAAGTTTAACTCCAGGGATACTGCGCTCCATTGCTCGCTGACAGACCCTGAGTGCGGACTTTTACCGATTGGTTAGTGACAAGTGCACATTACGTAAGACCAAATTTGTTTTTTGAAGTGAAAACCTCTTTAGCGGCGTTGTACACTTTTTTTGTAATGGATAAAAAAATGTTAAACTCGCGTCAGGACACGTGACCTGATCGAAAATTCGTAAGACGGATGGAGAGTAGACAGCCGACGCGGCGTAGGAGAGGAAGTATCCCCCTCTCTTTCTACGGCGCGGCGAAAATGTATGCCTGCGCCTGCTGTTTCGTTTAGGTGCCGCAGGGCGCTTGCGCGAATGTTCGTGTGTGTTTATGTTACAGCGTGCCACGCGCATCCATGGATGGTAACAGCTGATGGCTTGACTGTCTGTGTAGTGTTTAAGAAGATTGACTCTATCCATTATTCTAGTATTTTTTTTCTTTTTTGTATGTGTGTCTGGTGCACCATAGTATAGACAGCCACCTTTACGACAAACTTTCTGATTGGCTAATAATACCTATATTTCCACCAAGACACTAACTATTTTCATTGCAAAGAGACCAATGTAGGTAAATTATTGGCATTATAACAACCATCAGTATAAACTTATCCATGTTTAGTGATGTTCAGTGCAATTGATTCAAATCGTATTCACATACAATCTGGTTTCCCTCGGTCGTGGATGATCTGTTGTATTACTGCGGTAATAGCTTACACGACTGACTTGCATGCCGTAGGGAAATTCCTATTGCATTTGTTATCGGTTTCTATACATACCAATTTAAATACAACCCTCATATGAAAGTCAGAAGGTTCAATTTTGTGGAGCTGGAAAGTGAACCTTCGAGTTTTGTTGAAAACAACCTTAAGCTGTATTGCATAAGGTTCAGTTTCATAAAGCTGGATAACTGAGACTTCAAATCGCTGTTTCTAGTCCAACGGATAGGTCTACTAATACTGGTTCTATTTCACATTATTAATGCAACCATGTTACTGTGACACCTGAGTTAACGAAATTCCTTCCGAATGTCCCGGACATGAGGAAATGCATCCGGTGGCAGTGAAAGGCATTTCAATTTAAACTTTATTTCTGTGCAGGTAAAGTTGGAAATGGATTTTGAGTGTGGAAAGGTATGATGAAGCTTACTTCACTGCGAGGGTTTAAATGGAAATTGAGAAGTTTTGGCTTCGCTAGCGAAATAAAAATACCTACTTTATTATTTCTATGGGCCGGAGACTTTCCTTTTTGACTTATGATCTGTATGAAAGAGTAAAGCTGCTCTATGTGAACTAGAGCAGAAATTATCGTTCGGGTATTTTTAAGGTCCGTACTTACCCAAACCATCCGTCCATTCATCTGTTTGTCAGCGGGTTGTATCTTATGAACCGTAAAATGTAGACGCACTTGAAATTTGACAAAACAGAGTGTGTGTATTGATCGTGTACAAATAATAAAAATTAAACTACCTAAATTAAAAATTAAAAGGGGTCCTTAAAAGAAACGTGTTATTTTTTCGGCGTAGTTTGCCACGCGATAAAATCGCGCGCGACCCAAATGCACCGCAAGTCGCGCAACGAGTGGTGCCTTTGTGTCGCGAGCAATTATATCGCGTGTCGCGCCTGTTTGTAGGAGCCTTAAAAATTATCTGTCGATTGAAAAATCAATCTCTAATGGCCGACTCCTATAACATACGGACTGTTAAAGGTTAAAATTAAGACTCTTTTATCTTTACCAATAATGAAGCAAAGAGCTTTGCATAGTAGACCCTAGTAGATCCATAACTATGGAAGCAGCTATCACAGGTACAATTAGCTTACGGATCTATTTATATTCCCAGTTTGGCAACAAGAAAATGCTACCTGAGTAGGTAAGCAAAACCATCGTTTTTGTTTATAGGAACCGAGCATAAAGGCTCCTGCAAACAGGCGCGACGCGCGACGCGAATCGCGCGCGATACAAAGGCACCGCTCGTTGCGCGACTTGCGGTGCCTTTGTGTCACGTGTCGCGTCGCGCCTGTGTGTACGAGCCTTAAGTCGTCTGTGAAAACATCAGACTTTACAGTAAATAAAAAGACTTGTTTCGCGTATTATATTATATTTTTTTTTTCAGACTATTCGTATCTATTTTGGGTACTAATTATTGTACTTACGATTCAAGAATCGTTCGAATTTACTTAACGTTAACTTCGCGCGTTCATGCCTTCGGTTTTGATCATCAGAGTAGGCAACGTGTTGTAACAATTTTACGACCTCATAAAAAACAGGTCGCCAAACGCCAAATAGGTGCCAAACACATTTCCGTTTCGAATTTCAGTACGGAATGCTGAAAAGGAAACGTACCTACACTCATGACGGGTGTAAAACGAAGCCGAGAGTCACTTCTAGTCACCCCGTTATTGTACGTAATATTTTTTTGTACTGAACCATACCTGGCTACCTTCTGTTTTGGAGAATTGAAGGTATTGAGAGTATTGAAGGTCAAAATTATCCTTGTATTGACGTTTTTTTACGAAAACAAGTATTTAATGTTATAATTATTATAACACAACTTTAAATACCCCCCCCCCCCCCCCCCCCCCCGCCTCCTGAACCGTTGCATGGACTCATAAGAACAATGTTTTGCAAGCGTTTAATTGCGCATTACTGCAAATAGAATATTCTTACACCAAAAATAAAAGTCGTTTCCCTGCAATGTTACATAATTTGATGTACAGAATGCGTAGTTGACGGTTATGTAATGTGTCTTTTTACACCCTGTAGGTACCTACAGGGTGTAAAAAGACACATTACATAATAAGCAATTGGTATCAATTGCTTATTACGATAAGCAAAAATGTATGATAGTGGAAGGTACGTCTTCCACTCTCATACACTTTTATAAATACATTATACAGAGCATCAAGAAACCTCAATGGTTGAGTTATCCAATCACAATCCATCATGGTATTGAGCACACAAATCAACTAATCTTTACCTAAAGGCTCGTACACACAGGCGCGACGCGACACGCGACACAAAGGCCCCGCAAATCGCGCAACGAGCGGTGCCTTTGTGTCGCGTGTCGCGTCGCGCCTGTGTGTACGAGCCTTAAAGCGAAATGATCGACTAGGGCAAAGTATGTATCGGTATTCGCATCCTTCTGTGTTGGAGATTATAATAAACTAGCTGCGTCCCGCGGTTTCACCCGCATAGGTTTCAATCCCGTGGGAATATCGGGATAAAAACTTTTTTACAAAAAAAAAACAACTTTCTTCCGAAAAAAAAAACACTACCTACGAAGTGAAAAAAAAACTTTCATTTCGGAAGTCGGTGTCGTTGGTTCTGTATTTTCGTTTATTGACACTGACTTTCGAAATTAAAGTTATTTTAAACTTTGTAGTGTTTTATTTGGCAGTCAGTTATTTTTTTTTTTTGTAAAAATGTTTTTATTTATCACTTTTTAGTTGTACCTAACTACTCCAAACAAATTCATATAGCACTACTTGCTATGTGAATATCAGTGACAGGAAGCTATTGAACACATCTGCCTACCCCTTTAAAGGGTACAGGCGTGATGTTATGTTGTGGGATTGCGTAAACAATGCATACATATGCTATAGCACCAATTGCCTTTGATTTGCTGGCATTTATTGAAAAGTTTCGTTGTCTGTCTCCGAAACTCATCATCAGCCGGTCGATTCTGTAAAAATCTCACCGTGAAAACTTAGGTGAAGTGAGTTTGTTTTTGCTAGGAATTGACACTATTGACAGCTCACTCCACGCTCACTTCACCTAAGTTTTCATGGTGAGATGGTTACAGAATCGCACTGCAGTTCTCTATAAAATACTTGGGAAAAGAATATAGGTAAGTCATGATTCGGTCTTACCCAAATCATTTATACCTATTGGAAATACATACTCGTATCATCATCTAAGTTTTCACGGTGAGATGGTTACAGAATCGCACTGCAGATCTTTACGAAATTTAAATGGGACCATTTCGGAATATACCTCTTTCGAACAAAAAAACATTTTGCAAAACCGTCTATACTATATGAGGGAGTTATGCCCGAACATACATAAAAAAAAATATATATATAAACATCCTCCTCCTCCTCCTTTTTTGAAGTCGGTTAATAAAACTAAAAAAACATTGATCTGAAGTGCTTTAAACAGTTCCATATGAGCCAAACGTTCAAAACCGTACTTTTTACTGATCCGAAAACAGTTAAGCTTGAGGCAAAATGTTACCGTCATGACTCATGACATGACAGTAAACTTTAACGCTTTAAGTAGCTAAAAGGTCACAAAATTAACTGTTTTATTCATTTGGTGATATCGTTCCAACCATTGAAATTTACTTACATTACAGTAACGGTGGTTTTACTTTATTTTTCAGTAAATAGTATGTTCAATCATTAAAAGTTACTGTTTTGTCTTTTACAGTTTTACATACATTTCTTCTTACTGTATAAAGTCAGCAAGTCTTTTTTTCAGTGCACTTAAACAGGTACAAACAAAACAAATGCGTGTAAGGCAATGTTTGATGACGAAATCTTTCAAGCACAAACACAAAATTCTCAGTAACAGTCTGGGTTTTATGCCAGGTGAAAAGTAACAGAATGACCCCATTCGGCCCTCTCATTTACCTCTATAACGGCGTCGTCAAAATGAGGGTATTTTGCCAAAACTTATGGGGAAAAACGCGTGAAAAAACACAAGAGTTCTAGTAACATGTTTGTAAGGTTCAAACTCAAACTCAAAGCATTTATTTCAATTAAACCATTTACAGACACTTTTGAATTGTCAAAAAGTCGGTCAGTCAGAAAATATGAAGCTAAAGCGTAGCCAAAGCGTAGGTACCTATGGAGAAGAACGGGCAAGAAACTCCATGGATACTCTTTTAAATTATATTTTCACAAAAATATTAGTTACATCATGAATGTAAATTTATATGTGAGATCGATGTAAAAAAGGCGTACGCGTTAAAAGCGTTCTCCGTTCTATATCCCTTCCTTGTTCCACTTTGATTTACCTCGTGATAAATACCCGGCGATAAATATTGCACATCGACCTTTTTCATAGGGGCGGCGGAAAGAGCGGGGGAGGCGGGGTCAAGTCTCTTCTTACGTGGCACGCATTGTATATTTGACAGATTGAGACAAGATCAGACTGTGAACGTTCTTAATATTACGAGAATTGCCCCTCTGGTCCAGTTGAAAACCAGCGTCAAGCACTAGTTGTCCGGCATTTTTGCTGAACTGGGCTTTATTGGCGCAGCCGTAAAGCACATTTTCGTGCTTATTTCTTACATCGTACTTTTAATTTTTTTTATTTGTTTTTATCAGGGGGCCTAAAAAGGCCTCTTTGGCAGAATCATAAAAGGATAACATTATGAATCATAATGGACAGTTAACTGTTAAGTTAATTCAATCATCAATATCAAATCTCATTGGTGAAGGATTATTCGGTTATTTCTTTTGTCTGTGCTAAAATTCCAATCAATCCAATCCAAATCCAATCCCAACCTCTTTGATTATACCTACGTAAAGCATCGAAAATAAGAAAATCACAGACTGTCTTCGTCATAATTATTATGATTGTACTTATTTAATATATTGTTTGCCATTGACTAGCGCTGTTTGCCTTTTACTCTATGTTAAATAAATGTATTTTCATCACACCTGCTCTGAAAATACATACTAATTATACCAATTAGAGGGAAGAAACGCCTTTATCCCGCCCTTCAAATCCTTTCATCCCAAGGTATGGAAGTTTGTATGAAAATCCTTCCGACCCAAGGGTGGGAAGTATGTATGAAATTCCATTACATACCCGGTTTTTCTTTATTTTTAATTTGTCAGCAGTCATACTGCCAAGAGACTTTAACTGTCTACTAATTAAATTTCAAGTAAATTGTTACTGGCCACATACAGTTTTTTTTTACCAGTTACCAACCTCCTTGGTGCATACAGAAAATTAAAAACGAAATTATTTTTGTCGGACAAAATGTAACATCTTATAATAGCTGCACTTTTAATAATTGTACTTTTAACTAAATATAAACATTTCTATGCATTTATGTCCATAATTTTCCTCGTAGGTGTAATAAAAAGCACTATACATCCCTCAGGATAAAGTACAGTTCCATACCTCAAATGGTTTGCGCCTCTCGCAAGCTCGTGGCGCAAATGCCATAATCTCGGTATGGAACTGTCACTTTCTTCCCTCTGAAGTAATGTACTATTTCTTTGCTTATTTTATGTTATGTTAAATAAAACTTACAATGGATCATACCTAGTGATTGGGCTTCTGTGACGTGGCGCAGCTTCTCTTCACTCTTGTTAAGGCTCCTTCAAACAGGCGTGACACAACACGCGACACAAAGGCACCGCAAGTCGCGCAACGAGCGGTGCCTTTGTATCGCGCGTCGCGCCTGTTTGTAGGAGCCTTTAATCGGACATTATACGGACAACATATGCTCAGAAACTGTCGCGCGTTGTAGGTCCACTAAATAACACTATTTAATATACATAAATAACAACCCAGAGACGGACATTAGGTACTGAACTTCGGTCCCCCTACAGACCAACACCAAACTATTTGGGCGACACTAATTTGTAATTAATCTACTCTATTTTACTCGTAGTTTTAATAACTGTCTTGTTGTTTCCTAGAATATTACTCAATACCTACAACTGTAATAAGCCCCTACTTATCAAACTGCAAAACGGTTTGTCGACAACAAAGGTAACAACTATGTATTTAGAACACCAATAGCACACAGGGCTAAATCGCATTAGCTAGCGAATCTCATAGTCATTAACAACTCAACTGCGTGCTGCGAAGCCGAATACTCCGGTGTATATTTTCCGCCTCCACTACACCACTGACGCGGAAGACATCGTGACGTACGTGCGTCAAAGGTTGAAGTACGCGCCAAGAGTACAGTCAACTTTAGGCTTCTACAAACAGACGCGACACGCGATATAATCGCGCGACACGAAGGCACCGCTCGTAGCGCGACTTGCGGTGCCTTTGTGTCGTGTGTCGTGTCGCGCCTGTTTGAAGGAGCCTTTAAGGCGTTTGTGGTGCGCATACCAATATGCTACCTACACCTGGTGATGGAAGAAAGCTTTTGGCCGCAGGATGTGGTAAGCCCTTTCATTTGATACCCCCCAGAAGGCACCATCCTAAAAATATTTATTTTTAAATTCATTAGTTTATGTCCTCTAGAGGTCACCATATTGAATTTAGTGTAACGTCACATAGCCTATAACCAGCGGACGATCAAGACGCTTCTAACGATACCTCATTTTTCAAATTATTATTAGTACTTTTGAAGTTATGAGTGAACAGATGAACATACATGATACATACATACCGGTCAAAATGATAACACTCCTTTTTGCTTCACCGTAGTCGGGTAAAAAAACAAAAGCTGTTCCATAGAAAAGTGCATTGCATACGCGGTCAAGAACAGCAAATTTTTTTTTATAACCGACGAATTTCATCCCGGGGTTCTAAACCATCTACTAAATCCATGGTACCAGGTTGCGCGTCGATGTACCTGCTACCCTTCATATCCTACCCGGGGCGTCGAACTTATGTTTTATGAATAAACATTATGTATGTAACACATGTGGCGTACCGCTTCGATGGTGAATTAATTGCCGCACATGGGTGTGAAAGGGCTTAACGCAGATTAAGTTCCCTTATCAAACCACGGAATCAGCTTGTGGTCATGGAGCGTACGTACTCGTTAACGTACATGCACAGTACTGAAGTACATTGTACAGAGAACAGAAGAAAATTGAGCCTCTACGAACGACGACAATAATTGATAAGCAAGTGGGGCAAAAGTATGTCACAATGTGAATGTGCCCTAATTTTTGCTAATGGCGTTGTAATATCATTACGATTTGATACATTAAGTTGTAGACAGATAGAGAATTAGTTGGTAATGCGGGAGCGATACACAGTCACACAGCTCATGCAACGACGGAGATTTTGAAAAACTAATTTCGGGGCCGTGTGATCTCCCGTTATAAGGCTCTTTCAAACTAACGCGACACGCGATATAATCGCGCGCGACGCAAAGGCACCGCTCGTTGCGCGACTTGCGATGCCTTTGTGTCGCTTGCGATGCCTTTAGAGATTTGAACTCGTCGGCCAGATCTTCAGATCTCGCGTTTAACAATTCAAAATGCCGTAAAACGAGCACAAATGGTGCACTAACTCAGGAGGTCGTTTGACCGATATCATTTTTACGAGTTGATGTCATCTATTTTACACCTATAAACTTTTCGTGAAAACAGCGCCCATTTTTTTTTTAAATTTCCATCCAAGTGGTACTAATTAGTCATTTTTCCCGCGCATCCAGTACCTACAGTCTGTCCGAGATACTTTGGTGGTTGGCAAATCTTTTCACTTCAAGAAAAGTACAAGTACTCATACCCGAACACCTAAATGAATGCCTAGATATTATTGGCACTGTTGTATTTTTATCTCGAGACGTCGAGCTAAGCATTGCAAATCCAACAGGGCATTTTTATTTAGGGATTCTCTTAGGTGTCACCTAGTGTAAGGGAGAACGGGCATCAGATGTTCGTTGGTTATTACGTTTAGACTTTTATCAGAGCCAGTCAAGGTTCAAAAGGTTCAGAAGACATTTAACGATTTTCCGTGGGTTAGGGGGCAACTGGCCTCTGGTCCGCGGCCCACATTATACGGAGTAGGAACAGTAGTGGAAAAGTTGGCCGAATGCGTGGGCCGGAATATCATGGGAAAAAGTATCGTAGTTAAATCGATCCATTTCAGAGATGGTCCTTCAAACCAATTATTTTTCCCATCTTAATTGAACTCCCAAGCTTTATGTAAAGGTTCCTGCAAACAGGTGCGACGCGCGACGCGAATCGCGCGCGACACAAAGGCACCGCTCGTTGTGCGACTTGCGGTGCCTTTGTGTCGCGCGCGATTTTATCGCGTGTCGCGCCTGTTTGTAGGAGCCTTAACACTAGTGTATTAGATAAAACACTCCGGACAACCGTAAAACTGTTTAACTGCCACATTAAACGGAATCGTAAAATTTTGTGCTTATTTGTTCAGTAATTGTATTGGTACTGGATGGAAATAGGTGTCTGTATTCGACATTTAGATTATCCATACTAATATTATAAATGCGAAAGTGTGTCTGTCTGTATGTTACCCCTTCACGCTTAAACCGCTGAACCGATTTAGATGAAATTTGATATAGAGATAGTTTGAGTCCCGGGAAAGGACATAGGGTAGTTTTTATCCCGATATTCCCACGGGATCGAAAATTACGCGAGTTAAACCGCGGGGCGCTGCTAGTATGGCATAAATCTTCAATGTCTTGAAAATGGCCCAAAATTCATGAAAGAAAGACCATCTCAGTCACCTTCTCAAGGTCGTAAAATAGAATTAATTCTAGTCGCCCCTTCCAAAAGGTAGTTTTCGTATGGAGAAGAATGGGCAAGAAACTCCACCGTTACTTTTTTAAAATGCTTTACAATAATTTGCATACATTAATCATATAATAATATGTGATGACGAGGCACCTAAAATAAATTAAATTAATTACTATACCACAATATAAAAGAATTAAAAATGAAACCATCACATAAAGTAATTGTTTCGGTTCTGGGTGGAATAAAAATAATATCAGCCTATAAATTTAATTATTTATTTAAACTTTTCGCACAAAATGGTACAAAGGAAGGCGGACGTAATGCCTTAGGCATTCTCTACCAGTCAACCAAGGGTGGTGAAGAGATTGGATGGCAGATGCTTTGATAGAGAGGAATTATAAAAAAAAATCTATTAAAACTAGGTACACAAATACATAAATAGGTTATATACACGTACATACTATTTACTCAACAATAACATTGTTTTTTTAATCGTCATTCAGACTAAATGACAGACAACGCACAAGGAAATTGTGGTGTCAAGGTGAGAACGGATTTTCCGGAATATAAATAAATATAAACTGGTATTATTTAAAATAAATAATAATAGATTCATCATCAGATGAAAAAAAAACAATTGTGGGATAATTGCATAACGCACTTACGATGGCAACAGCAAAATTCATTGCGTTATTAACGTTACTGAGCAGACGAATTTTTCAAACATATGAAAATTTTTCAAACATTATTATGAACCAATGGATTTGCAATTTCCTTCAAAATGTTTCGGATTGTAATTGAAAGTGACTTAACGAAATTAGGGTGCTCTGTGGTTCATGTCAGATGCTGGGACCTCATATGTCTATATATCTACCTGTTATGTAATCCTAAGGGGCCGTCTCCACGGGCGAGAGAATCGCGGCGATAGTCTTACCGCGCCGTGCGTCTTACCGCGCCGTGCCATCAAATTTTCGTCGCGATGATATCGCCGTATGGAGACATGTTCTAAGAGAGTGTATAGAAATACGCGGCACGACGATAATATAACCGCGATTTCCTCGCTCGTGGAGACGGCCCCTTAGTGCTTTGTGAAGCTAATATGCTTTAGTAAACCTCTACCGTATGTCGATAGTATACCTGGCATTGTTCGAACGCGTGTACGATATTATCGATACAATGGTTTCGATGCGACGAGTAGGTATATCTACTACATTGTACTTTAATCTACGTCGTGCTACGATATAAAACGATAATCATGGTGAAATGATCCAGGCTGCACTACTGGATTGCATGGTGATATGGACTTCAACCCGTAGGAAATGGAAAGAGGAAAACTTTCCTCTTTCCATTTCCTACGACTACTACGTGGTATCGTAGACCCATCGTTTGTTAGGTCTACCAACTTGTAGACCTAACAAATGATGGGTCTACGATACCACCCAAATAGCAGGCAAAGCAGAACTAAATGAAAATGCTAGAGGAGGCCTTCGGTAGAAGGCCTGTTTTTTTTCCTCTAGCATTCATGATGGAGTCCAAATTTCAAACTCAAATTTTAAAGTTGAAGCTTCAATAATACAAGCAACTAGATGCAAGCAAACTACAAAACCACATTTTTGTCTGTAAGTATTATTTGATGACCATGCGCATTCTGAATGTCTGCTCTCAAAACAGAGGAGGAAACATCGTGAGGAAACCGGCATGTCCTAGAACCAAAAATTCGTGTGACATTTGCCAACCCGTACTGGGCCCACGTGGAAGATTACGGCCCACTCCCTCTCACTGAGAGGAAACCTGTTTCCCAGCAGTGGGAATATCATAGGGTGATTATGTATGCGCATTCTGATACTTATGATGAAACTATGTTTTTCAGATGTTGTAACTGTTTTTTTTTAATATTATTTTTAAATGAAATTGGTGAAGATTTTAGCTAAATACGGTCATGGCACTAATTTTTCTTTATAATTTCACACCAGTTTTATTTAGGCAGACTGTGCTTGTCTGAAATGTCGACCGATTGCAGTGTAGACTAGGTACCTACTTATAATTTTTGTTCTACGATTAAGTTTGATGTACAGACGCAAGCACATCAATCTAACCGAAACTGTCAAATTTTCCCAATCAACTTTGAACCTTATGCTTAGGCGATAAAGTTGAAAATCTATTAAATAAATTTGACCGTCTGTACCTATTATAAGCACAACTAGCTGCGCGTTTTACCCGTATAAGTTTCGATCCTGTAAGAATTTAGGGATTGAAAGTATCCTATGTTTATTTCTAAGTCTACCCACGTGCCAAATTTCATCAAAATCCGTTCAGCCCTTTTGTCATGAAAGCGTAAGAAAAAACGTATAAAAAATCACATAATTTCTATTTATAATATCATGAAGTATATATGTGTTATATAGATAACCGCATTTTTGTATTGTAATTTATAACCCAAAGGTCTCAATGCAGAAGAGAAAGCTGTAAACATTTCAATGAAATTTTCCTCGATATTTTATCTCGTGAAGCTATGAGATACTTTGCTAGTAAATTACACATTGCTTTTACCGGACATTATCGGGTTTTTCTATAATTCTTGACCAATCCTCCTGCGTATTTCTAACCCTAATATTTTGTCCAGTGGTTCGTCGAACCAATGGTCTAATGCTGTCAATTCGTTATCGATCTGTAAGTAGGTATAGTGAATCTAATGTTTTATTCATGGACCATCGATTCTCTTTTGTTATGTTTTTGTTTACGAAAGCTACGCACTGACATAAACGCGGCGCAGTATTTTTACTCCTGAAGGTCAATTCCCGTTATTAAAAACGTTCATAATCTAATCGCAATCTTATCTCAGCGACAATAAATGAGAAGAGAAGAAGAAGAAGAAGAGAGAAGAAGGAAGAAAGGGAGAAGAGTATTCTATTCTATAAATGTCAAAAACTTGTCAAAACTGTGGAGAAATTAGATGTATTTTTGACAGATTGAGACTGAGATCAGCCTGTGAAAGTTCTTAAAATTACGAGAATCACCCTCAGATATGGAAAGTAGGAATGGAACAAAGGTTAAAAATATGGAAATGTCCAATGATGATCACGTGCGATGAGCTTTACTTTGTGTATCACCACTGCACTCATAATGGTAAAAATGCCTGCCTGCGTTCGAACACACGAACTACGATACGCAAGTCGGGGCCGTCACTACCACCACTGTTCTCATGATAATCATGTGCAGAAAATTAAAAAAAAAACAGTCACTTTTTATACTTAATGTTTTTGTTATTTTCATGGAATATAAGTTCCTACATGCGGTTAGACTGGAAGCTGACCCCAACATACTAGGGATGATGATACCTACGGATCGTTTTACAGCTGATTCTTAAGGGGCTTACATGACCTAAAGCGCGGTCACTGTCGGACTGCAAAGAAAAGAAAGAGAAGCGCGATGACACAAAGCTGGTAATTTATTGAAAAATATGAAGCAATTATTTTAATATTACCAAAAATCTATTGTTTGGAAGAAAAAATTAAAACACTAGTACTTTAGTATGTTGCTTGTAGAATAATCTAACAAAAAAAAAACTAAATTTTTTTTTATTGTAAAAATAAAGTTTTTAGAGGTATCTTCATGATTTTTTTCCATCGTATCAAATTAGTTGTATTATGTTTTCAACACACTATCTACCTAGCATATATCCTGAAGAATATCATATATTTTTCTGATTTTGTTTACTGTAGTCGATCATATACTTTTATTGTTTCTAAAACTTGCGTTTTTTGTGTTTAGGTCCTGTAAGCCAAGGTTAAAAGTCTCCTCTACTCTTCCTACATATAAAATACAACGGATATAGTATGTAAGGGAATAGTAATAGAAAGGTCATGAATATTGCTCTACGCTGGTTATATCTCAGTGATCAGAATCCTAAGCCACTTATAATTGATAATAATTATCCGGGTTGTTATTACTGCTTAATCAAAGGGCTTAATACCGAGCAACCTCGTGTTACGGTTGGTTGACGGTGAACCAGCAATTAAATCAACGAACAACTAGCTATGGATTTGAGGGGTACCAAAGCTTGCTTCAACACTGTTATAATTAATAACAAACAACAACGTATAGGAAACGTTGATTAATATGTAGGTGTTTTGAAATTAATAATTATAACATGAGGCAGGTACCTGGTACAGACGCCAGCACAACAAGCTACCCGAAACTGTAAAATTTTCCCAATCAACTTTGAACCTTATACTTTAGAGTTAAAGTTGAAAATCTATTAAAGAAATTTGACAGATTGTAGTAGGTTGATGTGCTGGCGTCTGTACTTAACATTACGTTTGTAATTCTCAAGGGGTAAACAGAGGTTTTATGTACCTTAGTAAACCCATATTTCGCCAGCTATGTTGTCTTACGTTGAAAAAAAAACAATTAAGTGCGAGTCAGACTCACGCACCGAGGGTTCCGCACAAAGTAGGTAGGTATATAAATAGTTTATCACGGGATTTTTTTTGTAATGTTTCTACACGGTTTACGGATTTTTTCCATTACTTGTACTACATGACATTGCTTGTTGACAAATTTCATGATTCTAGGTCAACAGGAGGTAGGGACAGACGCCAGCACATCAAGCTACCCGAAACTGTCAATTCCATCCACCACGCAGACGCAGTGCGGATTTGTAAAGAGTAATACCTTAACATAAAGAGTGTTCTAATCTATTATTTTCTATGACGTCACCAAGCCATGCTGTCATTATTTAAACCTTCTTCACGTAAAGTAGGTAAGTTTTAGGCTACATAATAATCAAACAAGCGCGACACGCGATAAAATCGCGCGTAACACAGAGGCACCGCAAGTCGCGCAACGAGCGGTGCCTTTGTGTCGCGCGTCGCGCCTGTTTGTAGGAGCCTTTAATCGGACATTATACGGACAACATAATATATGCTCAGAAACTGTCGCGCGTTGTAGGTGCAAACAGGCGCGACGCGCGACGCGAATCGCGCGCGACGCCTGTTTGCAGGAGCCTTTACTTACCATAACGCCTCTTATCATACCATCATAAATAAGTTCGGCGTCATCAAGTCCAGTCTGTACCTATAAATAATTCAGGGCATTTAGGGTGTGGTGGAAGATATCGCTGATGAGCGATTCGTTTATAAAAAAAACCGGCAAATTGCGAGTCGGACTCGAACACGAAGGGTTCCGTACCACAAGGAATTAAACGCCGAAAAAAAACGTTTCTTTTAAACCCCTTTAAATTTTAACTTTATTTTATTTTTATTATTTGTTGTTATAGTGGCAACAGAAATACATCATCTGTGGAAATTTCAACTGTCTAGCTATTACGGTTCATGAGATACAGCCTAGTGACAGACAGACGTACAGTGGAGTCTTAGTAATAGGGTCACGTTTTTACTCTTTGGGTACGGAACCTAAAAAATTGCTAGGAATCCTACGGAGTATCTATGTGATGCTCACTCAAATATGCCGCTGATGGTGGCACATGTGTTGGGGTGCATGCATTTGCTTCCCTTCAAAATGGTTGAAGATGCTGATCAATGCGTCGTGTTCGTCAATGAGCGCTATGATATAGAATAGATAGATATGAATTAGAAAGGGGTATAGTATTACCCAGTAACTGGGTTGTGGAGGTCAGATAGGCAGGCAGACGAGGCAGATGATGATAATAAGAAAATTATAAATGAGAAACCTATGATGTAGGAAAACTCCTAGTGAAGGCTACTGAATTAAATAATGAGACACGTACTTAGAAATATTTACCTCATGTGCCTCAAGTCCTGCTAAACTAGTTCGCGCAAAATACAAAAATACAAAATAGTTTATTGTGTCAATTAGGTATTACATGTTAACGTGTTGGGAGCCCCCATTTAGGCAAACAATGCTTGTATTAGAAGGCTCCGCTCTTTCAACATCATTGTCGTACACTTATAGTAACACTAGTTGATATTATAGTGTACTGCAACTTATGGGTAAATATGCAATGTAAGTACAAGTACAATATGCAAAAGGAACCATATTTATCACTAAATATTGAAACTTAATCCAATCCTAAATGTGTCATCTTACAAATAGTGACGAAATTGCTTCAGTCATACAAAGTGGCAGGTGTGCCTGCCACTTTGTATAACTGAAACAATAAATTCAGCACATGATTCTAGATCATCATTCATTAGGGTAATATGAACTTATAGAGATATATTGATGATTTTTTATAATTATCCATAGTATAATCCATACTAATATTATAAATGCGAAAGTGTGTCTGTCTGTTACCTCTTCACGCTTAAACCGCTGAACCGATTTAGATGAAATTTGGTATTGAGATAGTTTGAGTCCCGGGAAAGGACATAGGGTAGTTTTTATCTCGATGTTCCCACGGAATCGAAACTTACGCGGGTGAAACCGCGGGGCGCTGTTAGTAATTCTATAAATAAATAATAAATATAATATTTCGTCCTTTATTTTTGTTTTTATTTGTATAGTAAGTTAGTTAGTCATTTAATTTAGTATCTAGTGTAAATAGTTTGTAATAAAATAAGTTAATTATAAATAAATATGTAACAGCCCCGAATTATAGCATAGCGCATCCCCCCTAAGTACCGTAAAACGGGGTGAATAGGGATGCAGGGGTGAATCGAGATGAAACTTTAAAATGAATTTTAACATTGAAATAATATAGTTTTTTGCCAAAAAGGACTCTAATGTGTTTACTATATTATAATTAACGATTATGTGTCTGTCTTGGCAACAAACTATAATACAACAACGTTAAAATCCATTTTAAAGTTTCGTTCCGATTTACCCCTACATCCCTATTCACCCCATTTTACCCGGTATGTAGATTTTCAATCAAACTACCGAGTTAGAAAAGCACTTTCGGCTTTATTTTTAACTGGCAAAAGTAAACCTTACTATGTAGACCACGATCTCGCACTTTACTAGATATACCTAAAGTACCCACAGACATATTTTGACCAAGAAAGTTTATCTACCAAAATGTTACAAATGGTCTAAACGACCCGAATAATTTTCCACAACCTTATTTATGAGACGAATGTATGAATAAAAGCCAGATTTCTTTCAGTTTTTTTTATCTATTTAGGTTACGTGTAAAAGCGGCCAAATTACGGGCTTGTTCAATGGAATCAATTATACGAGTAGGTATACAAGGTGGAAGGGACAACGACCGACAACCTTTTACCATAGATTCGGTAGGTACAGTCAGCAAGAAAAGTCGATTAACACTTCAGTTTTTTTGATCTCAGTTATAGAGCAAAATATTTACACTTTAGTTTTTTTAATCTCAGGTATTGAGCAAAATATTTGATCAAAATTGCATTGTACTTCTGCTGCAATTTTAAACAAATATTTTGCTCAATAACTGAGATTTAAAGAAACTGAAGTGTTAATCGACTTTTGTTACTGACCGTACCTACATGATTCAGAACCCCCTTGAGTTGAAATTTTTCGTCGGTTATTAAAAAAAAATTAGCTCTGCCATACATTGTGACCGCGTAGGTATTGCACTTTTCTATGAAACAGCAGATTCTTTTTTTGAAACCGATAACCGACGAAATACGTCTACGCTACGGGGTCTAGAAACATGTGTTGAATTCACAGTTATAGTTTGCGCGTCGATATCCCATCCTGTATATGTTTTTGGACGCCCTCAGAGGAGTTATGTGTTAGGATACTAGCTTCTTCCCGCGACTTCGTCCGCGTAAAAAACCCTCCCCCCATTCACCTATTTCTGTAACTGCCCGTGACATCACAGCGAGCCCCATCAGAATATCAGCCGCGCTGCGACATTTATTTTTTAAACGTCACATCATCATGATGATATAGGAGCCTTTTGACCTCGTATAGGACTTTCTGTTTCATTTTTCATTTTGTTACTTTTTTTATGTAGCTTGGTTTTTATTTTTTTACTGTGTTTAGTTTAGTTTGTGATCTTCCTGTACGAGTCGCAATAAATACTTTTTCTTTCTTTCTTTTCTTTTCTTTCTTTTCTTAGTGGATACCTACTCTTCACAAAGAAAGTGTTCTTTGTGAACACATTCTCCAAATGTCATGTCTCTAGGACCAGCGGTTTAGGCTGTGCGTTGATATATCAGTCAGTCAGGACTTTGAATTTTATTTATATAAATAATAAATCAGCCTTTTATTAAGACTGATTTCTCTGATTTCCAAGCTAAGTAGCTAAATATAAATAAAGTAAAGCTAATAATCCATCTGATAATTTCAAAGAAAAAGTATGTCAATGGTTTACTGCCCTATGGAACAAATACCGAAACAACAAACAAATTGATTGACCTACATTTTGCTAGTTCAATTACTACACATGAATAGAGTAGTTGTACACAATACTGCTTCAATTATTATCAAAAGAGATATAATCAAATTGAAATTCTTTCATTTATTTCAATTGGTACAGGCACTTTTGAATTGTCAAGGAGTCAGTCAGAAATATGAAGCTGCCCATTCCAAAGCGTAGTAGGTAGCTACGGAGAAGAACGGGCAAGAAACTCCATGGATACTCTTTTAAAAACTAGCTAAAAGCAGAGCTTTGTGAGGGCTCGCGTCGTTTTTCTGCGTGGTAATTAATCTTTAAGGCAGTTTTTTTTTATATTTTTATATAATTTAAATTATAATTTTTTTTTTACTGATAACACATCTACATATAAATAGAAATTATTATGTTAAAGCACAAATCAATAGGCGTAATAGTTTTTCCGTAAAGTGTACCACAAAATGCTCAGGTTGTGGGATATAGCATGATGATTATACTTACTGTTACAAAATATTTGTTAAATTTAAAAAGATGCGATTACTTTCTTTTAGTCGGGGGTTTTTCGATACAATCCTTTTTCGATTGTGTTAAAGTGGTATTACGTTAATATATTTCATTAACTCGTGATTGATCCACACACAAATTAAAAATTAAGGTTATGTAAATCGCTGTAGTCTCGACCATGAAAGTACCTACAGTACAGTATTATGGACGACTTTAATGGACATTCCCCAAATATCTTCATTCAATTTAAACTTGATTTGCTTAAAAGCTTTTATCACTGTCATGGGGTTAATATGGGGTGAAACAATAGCCATTACTAAAACAAAAGAGAGCGAGGGTGAGAAATTTAAGGTTTCAGTAGTTATAAGTGACCATATTACGAAGTATTAATGCCATCAATCATGATGGCACTGTAATCATACAGTGCAAAAAAGGGATGGTGCTATCGGTCATGTATAGCTCCGTTTCTCTCTTATTCTGGAATAATGATGGTATTAAACCGTCATAACAAGGCACCTGGTAAAGAAATTTACAAATCCAACCTTCTCGCCAAACACTATTGACCCGCGCAATTGTGAAGACCGATGTATTCACATGCCATTTGAGTGAATTCTCAAAAATACTAATGTTCTTTTTATGTTATAATGTTGATTAGAGTAGGTTATAATGTTGTTGTTTTTATTTTATTTAGGGAACTTAGTACATAATATTATTTTTAGATGTTATTATAAGTAATATTAGTATTTACGTTTTTCATAGTTTTAAATTGTAAGTACTTAAGTTAATTTTAAGACCACGCTATCGCATTAGGTATAAACCTGTAATGATAGTGGTAAGGGAGATTTTGATAAATAAATAAATAATAAATTCTTGAAACAACAATTACAATATCTTTGGCATGACGTCTTCAGTGTATGAATCAGAATTATACTTTTTGTTCCTATTCGTTGCATTTTTGATAGGTAATTATTTTTTATATGGTGGCTAATAATCCGGTAGCCCATTTGAACAGCTATGAGGACTAGAAGACAAGATCAAAGTTATGTTCATTTCATCATAATCATTATTTCAGCCGAAAGACCTCCACTGCTGGACATAGGCCTCCCCCAAGCACCTCCACTTCGACTAGTTCTGTGCTTCTGACATCCATCGGGTTCCTGCGGTCTTCACAAGGTCGTCGGACCAACTTGTGGGAGGCCTTCCAACGCTACGTCTTCCGGTACGCAGCCGCCACTCCAGAACCTTTCGGCCCCATCGGTCATCTGTTGTGCGAGCAATGTGCCCTGCCTGCGACAATTTCATTAGGCAGCTCAGTTTTTAATTTAATTTTAGTGATCGCTTACTAATTCCACTTTTCTTAACCAGTCAATATTATTAAAAATGTAGGAGTCAAATACTAAGTGGTTCTTTTACCGTAATAGTTTTTTACTGGTGCTCGAACGAGTAAACACTAAACTCTAAAGTAATTGATCCAAAACTTGAACAGCGCTTAAACAATGAATTCCTTTGAATAATCCTCAGTGAGTTAAACGAGCCATACCCGTTATTCAAGGGTCACAAAACATTTTGTAATGCACTGCTGATCAAAGATATAATTCTGTTTTTAGACTCTACAAGCGTCATACGCTTGACTTGTCAATTTCGAGAGTGGTCTCCAATTAAGTGTGTTTTTTTTTGTATATTAATGGCATCTCGTAGTTGACCTTGAGAGGTCGTGGCTACTTAATCGGAATATCCTGTGATTGCCTTAAGTAAACTCAAAGCCTCCAGGAAAGTAAGTAAACTCAAAGCCTCCTGGACGCTTTTAACGCGTACGTCTTTTTTACATCGTTCTCACATATATGTAATTATAAATTCACATTAATGATGTAACTAATATTTTTGTAAAAATATAATTTAAAAGAGTGTCCATGGAGTTTCTTGCCCGTTCTTCTCCATAGGTACCTACGCTTTGGAATGGGCAATTAGCTTCATATTTTCTGACTGACCGACTTTTTGACAATTCAAAAGTGCCTGTAAATGGTTTAATTGAAATAAATGGTTTGAGTTTGAGTTTGCTGGGGAGAGGGCAGCAAGTTGGGACAGGCTGGATCAGAATTATTATTTAGGTTTGATGACATCGGCTTTTCCTATCTGACTACTCTGAGAAGAAAGGCCGAAACAAACTCAGAGGTCACAGTCGGGAATTTAAATCTACAGGCTCAGCTGCGGCGCGGGCTGGCACTACTTCGAGCAAGATGTTAAGTGTTTCTAAAGTGCATGTTTGTATACTCGTACGTGGTTATAAGTTCACCGCACTTCGTTGGCAATGACATTGATGTCACCCTCATAGATAATGCTGAAAGCCTGATAAAATTAGGCTGTGTATTCACTTAGTAACAAGTGTGTTCAGAAAAGTTGCATATTGTTTTGTAATGTTGCCAGAACGATTGTAACTAGGTGGGGCGTCTTGTCGTTGAACAGACGATGTTGCAAACAAAAGTTGATAGTTGTTGCGTTTCATGTTGTGCAACTTTCGACTGGTTTCAAATGTATACATATACAAATGTTGACAAAATGCATTATGTTAACGATAAACCTGATAGATTTCTTCAGAATTTAAATAAACTATCTTTATTTCATAATCAGGAAAATTATGTTATACAATATTGAACGCACCTAACTATTTACACTAGGTACTAAATTAAATCACTGACTTACTACATAATAATCACACTAATATTATAAAGGTGAAAATTTGTGAGTGTATGTTTATATGTTTGTTACTTCTTCACGCTCAAACGGCTGAACCAATTTTGATAAAATTTGGTATAGAGGTAGATTAACATACAGGCTACTTTTTATCCCGATATTCCCACGGGATCAACATTTACGCTGGTGAATTAGTAGCTTAAGCTACTAATTCAAGAAAAGCACAACTTGAAAAAGAACATCTAAATTAATAATACCAAGAGTCCTTCGTAATCTTTGTACTTAACGAAGTGAAACGAAAAAACCCGATTCATATTTCTTTTTCCTCCTAAATGTCTCCTGAATGTGTAATAAATCCACTGAGAATTTTCCCAGTGAAATATAAAGTAAGGTAGGTAACAACAATGAGCAAAGCGTTTGAATTTCCGTTGTTACCTACCTACAATAAGCGAAGCGTTTGAATTTCCGTATTCAAGGAAAGATATCTTCTTGAACAACTTGCTGAACTGCCTTCAAGTAAGTTTTAAGTATTTCATTTTGAATTTTGTGTTTAAAATCGAATGAATTTGAATCTTTGTGTGAATACACACGAGCGGCATGCATCGACGACAGAGGCAACTGCAATCGTCGACGCGTCGACGACAGCCGTCAACGCGTGCCGCTGGTGTGTACTTACACTTAGGAAAATTATTTGTGCGAGATGATAAACAATTAAGTTTTCAATTTTGATTTACCTACCAATCTGCAATGTGTGTTCGGTTTTTCCGTCAGGAATTTTCCCAGTAGCAGTCCAGAGCCTGGATGTGATCCCGCTTCATGGCAATAAGCTCGCCCTATTACATTGGACTTAGTTACTGATGAAACGTGGGTGTTTTATACAGCTCTATCCAACCCTTTGGGGATTGCAGGCGTGATGTTATGTTGTTGTACAGTACCCGGCGATAAATATTGCACATCGACCTTTGGAAAGAGACAATCGGCTAATTTCGGCTTCGTAGAGCGTTATCTCTGTCGCACGAAATACAAACAGTCCGGTATCTATTAGGAGCTGTTAAAACAATTATGATTTGCTTCTTTTGATAATTATTTTTATTCTTTGTTTAAAATCGATAGGATCGAATAGGTCGATGTGCAATATTTATCGCCGGGTACTGTAGACTATATTTTAGATTATGAGATTGTTACAGTATTTTAAGTTATATGTCGAGAGAAAATCAGGGTTTGTAGCAAATGAGAAATAAAGAACAGTTAATTCTTCGCAGTTTCTTACACTAAATAAAACTTATTTAATACCAGAAAGTGGGTAGTACAAGTAAACAGTAGTTTCCGGCTAAACTTTCCTTAGTTTTCGAGTAACAAAGAGTACATAGCTTCGAGTAAAGTGTTGAATTCGAATAAATAGGCGTGACCTAAGTGAAATAAATTGAAAAAAATGTTCTTAGAAATGCTGGCAGTATGTGGGATTAATTTTAAGTTAGCGTAGAAAATGCTGCTCACAGATAAAGACTATTTATTTAGAACAAGTCTTTGTATGAACGTAAACGAAGCAAAAGAAGGTAAGGTAATGGTATTTACGGATTGTAGCAGGTGGTGTTCTTTAGTTTCTGCCTACCCCCATGGGAATAACGTGTGAGTTTACGTATGTATTGTGTAAAAGGCCTTTTCGGAATTTGTTAGAAAATTCAAAAGTCTGTTATGAAAATTTAATCTTAACTTATTTCTGGATCACAAGAATAGAAAGTAAATAGTGTCCTCCTGTTTGTTGATGTGTATTCTCGCATGACATTATTATGTGTGGAGCTACGAATACCTACACTGTAATTTGAAAACATGGACAACATTTATATTTTTGGATTGTTGTTTTGTTTCTATTTGTTGTACTCTGGACCCTTTTAACGCGCACGTCTTTTTTTATTTTTTACATCGTTCTCACATTATATAATTCAAAAGTAATGATGGAACTAATATTTTTGTAAAATATAATTTTTAAAAAGTGTCCATGGAGTTTTTGCCCGTTCTTCTCCATAGGTACCGCTTTGGAATGGGCAACTAGCTTCATATTTTCGGACTGACCGACTTCTTGACAATTCAAAACTGCCTGTTAATGGTTTAATTGAAATAAATGCTTTGAGTTTGAGAATTGTTAAAGCCAATTATTTGAAAAACAGGTACGGTGGAGTTTCTCCATAGGAAATGACCCAATTTGAACCGGGCGCCTAGCTTCTGACGTTTCATAAGTGCCCATTTAGGTTTAGATATGTGATTGTAAAATGAAATTTTTGGTTTTGATTTTGATAGGTACTCTGAAAATTACTTATCGTTATTTTTATGTCTAAGTACCTATATGTTGTTTATGTCTGTGTTGTGTTTTATCTGTGTTTATTCCGAAATAATTTCTCCATAGAAATGTTTATTAGATTTACTGAAACTCAAATTATTATATTTATTTTCAAAAAGTTCGTACAACTGTATCAATCACATTTTCCACAAGGCAGAATATAATTTTTCCTTTGAAAGACTTTGTGTGGGCACAATCTATGACAAAAAAGTTATAACTTTCAGAAAAGACTTTGTATTCACCTTGGACTCTAGCCAGAATTCCTCTGTGTGGCAGACTGTTACACGTATGATGTATGGAACTGTACATTGTATGATTCTACCTATTGTGAAGAATGCTGACAGGAATATAGATGAATTCAAACTGATTCTTATTTTCCTTTGTGATTATTTTTATCTTTGAGGTTTAGACTTCTTGGTAATTTGAGACGAATTTTAAGTAGGTACAGTCATTTCGCAGTTTTTTTTACATCTGATTTTGCGTCACAATTATTCTTTTTAGAGCTAAGTTGCTTTTTTGCAATCAGAGGTAAAATCATTGTGAAAAGACTGTGGTCCCCGTAACAAAAGCTTTGTCTCATTAGTTAAAAAAAATATTGACTAAAGATGTTTTTTTTATTAGAAAAATTTGAGATAATTAATCGCCAAAACTCTCTTTGAAATTAACTACCAAACTTCTTAAGACTGAATATATAGTTAATTGAATCATTAATTAAAACAACCTTTAATAATAATGTTTTAAAGATTAATTGGTACCAGATACTCACCTTAAATGTCGTAGGCGACTCGAGACCCTTCCGTATCTCAGAAAGCATATAAAGCCGTTGGCCCAGCTGTCATTCGTAGATCTTCGACAGTCGTTACCGGGTAGTTGGGTAGTCAGAAGCCCAAAAATCTGACAACCGGTTTTACCAAGGGGTTTCGTGTTACCCAGCATCTGGGTTGTGGAGTTCAGGCAGGCAGTCACTCCATGTAAAAAGCTGGTAATCAGTTGCATTCGGTTAGACTGGAAGCTGACCCCTAAAAAAAAACACTTAAAACTGGCTTGAAGCACCGCACAGTCATTTGTTTTTAATTCAACCGACTGTTCCACAGATAAATAATTTTACGAAATAAAACCTCTCTTCACTTTCAATTGGTTATCAAAAAAAAAATTCACCAGAAGTTACCGAGGATCATAAGATGGAAAGTATGCCATTATGTTAAAACTTTTAGATAATAACCCAAAACGATGACGTCCCATCAACTTGGGTTGTGATTAAGTCGTTCGCATTCTGTAAAGTTTTTCTTGTAAAACGTTGATTAATATGGTATGAGTTGGAAGGTCAGAAGATTATTTTTTGTGATGAGGAAAATTGATGGCTTTACCAACAAAAGATCTACTATTTCCTGCAGGGTACCTACGAGTATAACACACTCACTCACTGTCACATTTGTTATGGTTTTCAAGTCCCGTGAAATAGGATGTGAGCCTATGTCATCAATAAGATAAAAATCCGGCTTAAGGGGCTTACATGACCTAAAGCACGGTCACTGTCGGACTTCATAGAAAAGAAAGAGAAGCGCGATGACACAACGCTGGTAATTTATTGCAAAATATGAAGCAATTATTTAATTATAAAAAATCTATTGTTTGGACTAAACAATTAAAACACTAGTATTTTAGTATGTTGCTTGTAGAATAATCTTACAAAAAATCACAATGAGTGTATGTATAATTAGTATGGTTTTTATTGTAAAAAGAAAGTTTTTAGAGCTATCTTCATGATTTTTTTTCTATCGTATCATATTAGTAAAACTGTTTTCAACCCACTATCTACCTAGCAAATATCCTGAAGAATATCATATATATTTCTAATTTTGTTTACTGTAGTCGATCATATACTTTTATTGTTTTTATAACTTGCGTTTTTTGTGTTTAGGTCCTGTAAGCCCCTTAAATATACCTGATAGTGAAAAAGTCTATATAAAAATACCCAATATCAGATTGCATGATCTGGAAATTTAACCAACAGCTGCGTATGAGGTCATGGTCTAGAGTCTCAGCAGAGGGACTTGATCAATGACGTTTATTTCTGCAAGATGGTAAAAAACTAGAAGAACGTAAAACTAGAAGAAGTCGGTGTTTCCCATCTGATTACTTTGAGAAAAAGAGACCAAAACAAACTCAGAGGATGCAGTCTCTTTTAAAGTCAAAATGTAATTTTTGCTCAGGCCATATATTATGAGGCCCATGCCCCTCTCCAGACTGAATGCCGGCCATAGCAACCAATCTTACCTATAGCTCCTCTAGTAGTTCTCTTTCTGAATGTAATAATTAAAAAAAAAACGAGTATCTTAAACGTCTCTCGTTTCACACTGTAACAGATTCGAAGTACCTACCTAAGTTATAAACGCAGCGTGACCTAGTGAGGCAAACACGTGAGGTCGTGGTGAGTCGACAGTTAAGTTAAACTGAAGTTCAGCTTTGTTGTTTAAGACGTTAAACTTAGTTTACGAGCGTGATAAGGGTCAGGTTGACTCCTTTATTAGATGGCCAAGTCTGTTGATTGAGTAGAGATTCTATGTAGATAAGACAGAAATGACGAAAAACTAAATAAGTCCATCTTCAAAATTATGTTGAATCTGAAAGTTATGTGATAGGTAAAGTGTGGATACAGTCAACCACACCATCAGTGGTAATAACTACCTAGCACTACTTAAATCACTCATAGATATAGACGCCAGCATATCAAGCTACTACAATCTGTCAAATTTCTTCAATAGATTTTCAACTTTATCGCTAAAGCATAAGGTTCAAAGTTGATTGGATAAATTTGAGAGTTTCGGGTAGCTTGATGTGCTGGCGTCTGTACTTCTACGATTTGAAATTGAACCTTTATGGCCAAATTCCCCGTGCGGAAGCGCTTTTTTATTAAATTTGTATGTAAAAAATCACGCGCGGGGCGCGTTAAGGCTCCTACAAACAGGCGCGACGCGCAAATTTATTGCGTGTCGCGCCTGTTTGGAGGAGCCTTTATCTACGGCGTCGGCGTCGCGTGGCACGTTGTTGTGTGTGATCTGCCTAAGTATCACAAGTTTGGAACTGAATCCGATTACGTAGATATATTTTTTACGGGTTGTTTAACATTTTCTTAGGTATTTTATAAAAGAATATGTATGTACCTATACTTCAAGCTTTAATCTCGACCAATTGAGAAACTGTATTTTCATAAGCGCGCAGAACTCTCATTAATTAGCTGTATCGCTACCTTCCACGTTCTTCAAATTATTTCGTGGTCTTGTCTCTTTCGTCTCCATTTTAGTTTTCTAGAGAACCACGTCAGAGACGTCTAACTAAATATTCAAGTTATTTACTTAATTAAGTCTTCACTCAGGAATTTCTGTACTGTGCGCTTTATATTAACTAATTCGGCGAATTTTGCTTCGTGCATAGTAATGTAGTAATGACACTGCAGCTTACTGCAGTAAGATAAAACAGATCTTAAAGACACCGAATACCCTATTCCTTTAAAGGCTCCTGCAAACAGGCGCGACGCGCGACGCGAATCGCGCGCGACACAAAGGCACTGCTCGTTGCGCGACTTGCGGTGCCTTTGTGTCGCGTGCGATTTTGTCACGTGTCGCGCCTGTTTGTAGGAGCCTTAAAGGAATAGGGTATTCGGTGTCTTTAAGATCTGTTTTATCCATACTAATTACTAATAATATTATAAATTCGAAAGTAACTCTGTCTGTCTGTCTGTATGTTACCTTTTCGCGCCTAAACCACTGAACGGATTTCCATAAAATCCTTGGTGCACAAGTCCGACTCGCAACTGATCGTTTTTTTTTTCATCCATACTTCAGTCGTCATCTCGGTAGTCACCGCCCTTTCTAAACATATCATCTTTCACACAGTCCATCTATCGTTTCTTTGACCTTTCTTTACTCTTATAGCCATCGACATTCATACTCAAAACTTCTCTATTGCTCCGCATTAGACGCCCATACCATACCATGTCCACAGATTTCCACTTTACAACTTTTCAGTCACCAGTACCACTTTCAGGTTTCCCCTTATATACTCATTTCTTAAAATATCCATTTGTTTAACACCCCGTATCCCTCTCAGCATTCTCATCTCAGCCTTTCATTTGTCCCTTTTGTGGCTCATTATACAAGATAAATAAACTTAAGAAGAAGATTTACAAAACAATAAGTTTTGTAAATCTTCTTCTTAAGTTTAAGGCGAATGCGGTAATCGCACATTGTTCCCGTAACCTGCCGTCATTTCATCAAAGGAGTGAAAGACAGCGATAGACGGAGTTCCGTCACAAAACAATAAGTTTTGTAAATCTTCTTCTTAAGTTTAAGGCGAATGCGGTAATCGCACATTGTTCCCGTAACCTGCCGTCATTTCATCAAAGGAGTGAAAGACAGCGATAGACGGAGTTCCGTCTGTCATAATATTAATTTCAAATGAAGCTTCAATGAAACAATTGCTTATAAAAAAATTTTAAAGCTAGCTAAACCAATTCTAACATAATTATACGATAAAGGTGTAACAGCATTGTAATCAAATGAATAACGGCTATACCAAATTGCATGTAATTGGGTCATAATCATAACCCATAGGTCTCGCCACTAATCACATTAAGGGGTTTACAGGACCTAAACGCAAATAACGAAGTTTTAGAAACAATAAAAGTATATGATCGACTACAGTAAACAAAATCAGAATTTTCTTCAGGATATATGCTAGGTAGATAACATAATACAACTAATTTGATACGATAGAAAACAATCATGA
Source organism: Luperina testacea (assembly GCA_927399505.1). Taxonomy (NCBI): domain Eukaryota; kingdom Metazoa; phylum Arthropoda; class Insecta; order Lepidoptera; family Noctuidae; genus Luperina; species Luperina testacea. The sequence goes on along the minus strand of OV656763.1, from coordinate 5,334,543 downwards.
AGATACCTCTAAGAACTTTCTTTTTACTATAAAAACCATACTATTAGACATACAATCATTCTGATTTTTTGTCAGATTATTCTACAAGCAACATACTAAAATACTACTGTTTTATTTTTTAGTTCAAACAATAGATTTTTTGTAATTTAGTAATTGCTTCATATTTTGCAATAAATTACCAGCGTTGTGTCATCGCGCTTCTCTTTCTTTTCTATGCAGTCCGAGAGTGACCGCGAATTAACACGTTGTTAGGCCCTTTTGGGCATGGCTGACTACAATTCTATTCCAATTTATCTTATTCTATGTAATTTTGACCAATTTTGTTTCATTTCATGAAATTTCATCAAATTTTGCCCAGTTTTATTATGTGATTTAACCTAATTTTATGATTGTATGACATGTGTAATTACTAATATTGACTAATAACTTGTATGTGTGGTGCAAACTGTTAATATAAGTTGGTTATTAATAAATAAATAAATCCTATTCAGTTAACGTTCAAGATTAATTTAACTTTAACTTAACTAAACAAACTGACTGACGTTTGGTCGTGGACCCTTACTTGTAAGCGGAATTACCTATTTAATATTTTCGACTAAAAGGAACTTATTATGGCAATGCCTAAGTCCTGTTTATGCTGTTCCAAGCGTATATCTGTTCGATAGTTTCAGTTTGTAAATGCTTCACGCCTCGTGAAGCGTAATATGCGCATGAATTAAATGTAAACCTACCCACGGTGATTGACGCTCGAAAAGTTCTACGTTATCTGGGGTCAAAGGTTCGTTATTACTAATGCATGGTATTCCAAAATACGTTCGAGCATCGCGTGTTAAATGGTATCTACATAATTGATAGATTTCTTTTATTTCAGAGCTTTAGTCACGACAGACATGAAAAAAACGGAATAAACGAAATAAAATGCACTTAAATAATTGCAACATGAATGATTTAACCAATATTTTAATTAAAATAGTTTCCATGGAGATTCTTGGCCATTCTTCTCCGTAGGCTTACTTTTGACTGGATTCATCTTTCTGACTGACCGACTTGACAATTCGAAAGTACCTATATTTTCAGGTTTAATTGAAAAAAAATCTTTGAGTTTGAGTTTGACCGGAGGACCTAAGGGCTGGTAGCCGCCAGTGCAAATAATTTCTTTTACACATTTGCTAGCGTATTAAAAATATTATTTTCACAATCGTTTAGTCATCGAAATTCATTATTTGACACACACTGTCAAATTATTATGATCACTGACATAGTCTTATGAAAAGAAAAAGACACAATGCTTCCATGATTTAATAAAGTTATGTAGCCATGTTAGACGATGCTAATTGGGTTTTCAATTATGGATGGTTCTAGCAACTAGCACAGAGTAACAATTACAAATTCATTGCCGGAATACTCCCAGTATTTAGTTCATGGGAAACATTATTTTATGTAGAATGACTTACAGTGGCGAAGGGTGAATTTATATTTTATATGGCGTATTAAATACCTACAGTATTAAATATGATTATATTTCAATGATGAATTGACTATTATGTATAATCAATTCATCATCATCCTGAATTTTCGAAGGGAAGCCGGTGGGAGTCGGATTATATGGTACCATCGCCACTGATGACTTATAGTCAGTACAACTCATGATACGTTAGTTTGCTGTAAGTTTTATGACCTAAAACTGACAAAAGTTACTTGCGCAATATAGCCTTTGACAGGAAATACAAGTTTATTTAGAAATAAAGTACAATGTACATTTATAACAAATTATAGTACATAATTACCGAATAAAATAAAAATAATTAACTTAACTAAAACTATTAACAAATTAAAATATGGCGTCGAAAAATTCATTGGCATTGCCACGTTGTATGCAGGCTTTTTATGACCAAGGTAAAAACCAACCCTCGGGTCACAGGAAATATCAACCAGCCGTTTGAATATTTAATTGAACAGCCCAATGCCTACTCAATAACGCGCGTAACGATTTTTATCAAATATAAACAGTCAACGAATAAGTTATCCACCAATCCACGTAGGTCTTGTGTGAATTACGTTCGACTCCCTCTTACAGAGAGGAGTTCTTTGTCCCAGCAGTGGAAATATTACCAGCTGATTATGTGCAACGATATGGGCAGACGACATTGTTACTATCGCCGGTAGAAGCTGAATGAGGCTGGCACCGGAGCCTGGGGATTGCCATATGAAAAAAGAAGCCTTATGCTATGGTGAAGTTGGGCTATAGATGATGATGTATATGTATAAACCAATGAGTTTTAAAACAATTATACAATTAGTATTAGCACCCTTTTCTACGTAGCCGATACACCACGTTTTTCCAGAATTGAAACAAGGCTGCCCGATGCGTCCACATGCAACGTCTATAGAAATCAAGTCGAGCACAGCGGACGCTTTGAGTCGGAACCAGCGACAAATTGCTACAGATAGGGTTGCCGCGGAGAAAACTGGAAATAAAGAAACTGTCATCACGTATTGTGCTGAGATATAAAAATAATTTAGACACGGTGATAAAATTTGATGGTATGGTTGGTGCAGTATCACAAGGAGTGCTTTCTTCGTTCAATGTAGAGGTGGACTTTTGTGCTACTACGACCTCTGCGGGGCTTTCCATTTTTGTAAACAATTCAATTTCTTGGTGTTTCTGTACCTATAGGAAAACGATTCGTTTTTTAAATGTGGAAGTTTGTAGCATGGCTTTTTGTTCAATTCAATATTATCCGAAAGTAGGGAAGCTTTGCACACAAGCCTGCCAATGATGCTGACGGTTATACGAATCCCGCGATTATGTTGAAGCTACCGCTGACTCTTTCCGAAAAAGAAAATAATGAGCTTAAAATACCAAGTTTATTTCTTCTTCAAGGAAGCAGAATCCTTAGGGCCTAGACAAATGACAATCGCTTTCAAAACGTTTCGTATTTTATACAACTTTCATCAGGATCGACATCGGTTGTCGGTCACTTAGTTCTTTCTTTCACTTTCAGTTGTAAAATGTATGGAACTGACTGAATTATGTCAGTTCCATACATTTTTGACTTTTCCATCATCGTTATCGCTGACAGAATGTCATTAATTTTTATGTCAATTATTTTCATCAAAATGCCAGCATGCTGTTTAATAACAAGTAATAATCCGGCTTTTAATAAGCATAAATTATAAATATTGCTTGTAAAATATCGATCTTGAGACATTATTTTCTAGTATCAACCCTAGCTCACAAATCTAGACCGCGTCCGATAGCTTGTACACTAGATAGGCCAGACTGAAAGGCTCTCGATCGGCTTTAGATGGTCAAGTAGTCAGTAGGCTTCCGGAAAAGGTTGCAACTAAACGTTACTTTTGCGTTTTACTGAAGACAAGTAAGCTAAATATATGTAGAGTAACTTTGTAAAATAGTTCGGTTTCAAAAGGTCTTTGAACCGTGGCTTTGAAGCTCCGTGACATACCTACCGGTCGGCCATTTATTGACGTGACAACGTCTAATAAATCGATGAAGCTGGTTGCACTCACGAAAAAACATGACTCATGTAGCGTTACCTCGCGGCCTCGCTCTGTAGCGTTCCATGTCAGCTTGAAGTGCAAGCGAATATTAACAAAATGCAATGCAACTATTCCATCAGTATTTTCTTATGACGTTGTCACGTTCAACTATCGTCAGTAAACCGACTTTACAGACAACCGATTTTTTTTTTCAAAATGTCTGCCACGCATGAAACATAATAATTATAAATCGATATTTTTATAATTGAGGTTTGATCTTATTATGTTTTCTATTTGCATTAATGTCACCTATCGATTTATATAGGTTTCATGTGTGGACGCCATTTTGAAAACAAAAAACAAAATAGTGGACAGGTAGCTCTGCCTCCATGGAATAACATGGAGCCATCCCCTTTTTGTACAGTCACGAGCATCTTTGTGCTCGACAAGCACCTTCCGAGCACGAACACCTTCAGCAAGATTCAAAATCGATTTTCTCCTAAAGTACTGATAGATATTTTATGGCGCTACGAACATGATTATGAAAGTTTTTAAGCTGCCCCGTAGGTCTTGTGATCTGGTCTGTGTCTGCGCACAATCTTTTGTACTATAATATCTCGCGCGCCGGAGGCTAGTCTCGGCTATGATTGGCCACCATGGCCAACAAAAACAACACAAGTGTAAAAGTAACAGTGTTAACAATCTATCCGTACCTAGAATTTTAAAGCATTCAGAGAAGTTTTCCTGAACTTAAATATGTTGAACAAACTTTGCATTCCTTATTGAATTTGCTGTCAAAAGTAAACACATTTGTTTGCTAACACTCTCCCACACTTTGTGGATTTAAGGATTTGTGCATTTCTAAAGTTTAAGTTATGTTTAAAAAGTTCACGAGCTGATTTACGAAACCAAAACAAAACTGTTAAGAAGGTTATGTATCGATCTTCATTCAAAACGTTTCAGGTTAACAAGCCACTCATTTGAGAGGAAACATAGTGATTAGAGCCTTTCCAGCGAATTTTTGTTGTTTATGTTTTTGTTGTTGTGTCTATAATGTGCAAGTAATTAGAAATTGCCTCGTTGGTCTAGTGGTTGCAAGAGCTACTAGCAACCATGAGTTTCTGGGTTCATAAAGTTCATGAGTTCATAATGTTCACGAGTTTCTGGGTTTTCTGGGTTCGGTTTCTGGGTTCAAGATCTACTAGCAACCATGAGTTTCTGGGTTCATAAAGTTCATGAGTTCATAATGTTCATGAGTTTCTGGGTTTTCTGGGTTCGGTTTCTGGGTTCAAGAGCTACTAGCAACCATGAGTTTCTGGGTTCATAAAGTTCATGAGTTCATAATGTTCATGAGTTTCTGGGTTTTCTGGGTTCGGTTTCTGGGTTCAAGAGCTACTAGCAACCATGAGTTTCTGGGTTCATAAAGTTCATGAGTTCATAATGTTCATGAGTTTCTGGGTTTTCTGGGTTCGGTTTCTGGGTTCAAGAGCTACTAGCAACCATGAGTTTCTGGGTTCATAAAGTTCATGAGTTCATAATGTTCATGAGTTTCTGGGTTTTCTGGGTTCGGTTTCTGGGTTCAAGAGCTACTAGCAACCATGAGTTTCTGGGTTCATAAAGTTCATGAGTTCATAATGTTCATGAGTTTCTGGGTTTTCTGGGTTCAAGAGCTACTAGCAACCATGAGTTTCTGGGTTCGTTTCTCAGGTCAGAAAAAGTGTTTTGGGTTTTTTTCCATCAGGATTTTGTCAGTAGCAGTCCGGAATCTTGATTTATACCCGGTTGATGCCAATAAGCTCGCCCTCTATTAAATGCGACTTAAAAATAACTGCCGAAATGTGGGTGTAATATACATATAATATAGGTAGACCCCTGCCTTACCCTTTGGGAAAATAGGCGTTATGTTATGTTAATTAGAAAGCAATGGCATGCATTTTCTCGAAAACAAGACCAAGTTTGTCATATTTACTATTAAAGCTCATCATCATCTGCCTAGCCTTTTCCCAACTATGTTGGGGTTGGCTTCCAGTCTAACCGGATGCAGCTGAATACCAGTGTTCTACATGGAGCGACTGCCTATCTGACCTCCGCTACCCAGTTACTGGGTAATACGATACCCCTTGGTAAGACTGCTTGTCAGACTTTCGGGATTCTGACTACCCGTAACGACTGTCAAAGATCCACGAATGACAGCTAAAGCAAAATGATGCTACATAGTTTTGATTAAAGCTATGTAGCATCATTTTGCTAGAACAGTAGGGTAGAATAATCCGTTTAAACGATCGAGGTGTGCTATATTAAACATTGTGGAAGCCCCTCGTGTAATTTGAATGTTCGGGGTTCTTGGAGGGTTATTAAGGGATTTAGGAGCTTATTTAGGGCTCAAAATTATTTTTTCGACGAGAATATCGATGTAAGTATTGGTCTATTTGGGTATAGTTTACCGTCTTGTCTCTTCTAGATACATATTGATAGATAGATATTCTCTGTTTTATTTGTCGGGCATTCATGCTGAAATTAGCCTTTTTGGCGCAGTCATGAGGCACACTCTATTGTTGTTAAAACATTATTTTTACTTTTTTTATTTTGTTACTAACCTAAATAATGTGACAAAATTTAATAACGAAAAATTTGCAGAAAATAAAAACCTATACAGCTATTATCTGTGTCTCGCTGCTCAGTCGTCAGTGCGGTTATATTATAATAATAATAATAATAATAAGCCCCCTAAAATCCTACCTTACGTCCAAGCTGAACATCTAGCTACGTGGGGGGCGGACACGCGTACTGTACAACTGTACAAAAAACTTACGCGGCTAACAAGGAAAGGTAACCCTGTATGGAGATGAGTAATAAAAGAATATATAATTTACGGTCGCTTCCCGGGGAGCGCCGGGGCGCATCTGGAGCCGATGCTAGATGCCACAGCATGCGAACCATCGGCGGTGAGGAGCTGAGCAAGCGGGCTCCTACCGATAAAATTGTTACAGCTGGTCGTAGTGGGCTGAACAGGCGGGCTCACAACGTCGAAGCTACAGCCGATTCCACGGGCGATGATACCATTTCATTATTCTCATCCATCCCTTCGACTCGCCCCTCTTACATGACAAGAAGAACAACTAGCTTGTCCACCAGCAACACGCTTGATAGTGTTGTGCGAGATGTCAACCTTGACTCTGAACTTGCACCCACTTCAAGCGCTCCAAGTACACGCAGACGATGGACACCTGAAATGAATAAGTTCATTCTGCGCACTTACTTTCAATTGACTTTATTAGATACAGACAAAAGAACATATCTCGAACCGCTCCACCTGAAATTTATAGAAAAATACCCAAACATGCAGGTTAGTCGACAGAGAATAGGAGATCAACGAAGAGCTATACAAAATAACAAATTACTACCGCAAAAAACAATAGACGAGATACAAAAAGAAGTACAAGAAGAGTTAGACCAACTACAATTAAACCATTTTTCTCTACAATCACAAAACTCTATCGACCACACACAACAAACACCTGCACAGACACAAATGCAACCTACAACCTTAGAAACCAATATTACACAAAATAGAACACAGACTCGAATGAGATGGACTAGCGAACAAAATGAAGGTATAATGCGGTCTTATTATAGGGTTACAGATTTAGGCAGAAATGAGACAGTTTATAGAAGACGCATGTATTTAGATTTTATAAACAGTTTTCCCTCACTTGCTCACCTTAGCGAACAACGAATTGCTGATCAGAGGAGGGCAATAATAAACAATAATTACATTACCAACGATAAATTAAATTCATTAAGGTCAGAGGTGTCTGAAGAACTCGGACAAGATAACCTTAACTCACGCAACAATAGGGAACCAATACCAGTTATTACTCATATCAACAATACGAATACCATAACCCAAATAACAAACACGGTAGAAGAACCTACACATAATATACAAACATCTGATAGCACTGAATTAAATAGGATAATAGAAATACAATGCAATCCAGAAATTAACCCAGATAGGGAGCCATTCATAGATGATACTTTCCAAAAAGCACTCCAATTTTTTAAAGAAACTAGCCCTATTAATAGAATTTACATTCCTAAACAGAAACCATCTAAAAATCTTGCAAGAATAATTGACTACCTAAACAAAATCATACTCCCAGAAAATGTTAATGAAGACACCGAATTCAACACATTACAAACTATAATTTATTGTGCCGCATGGACCGCTGCTAAGGTAAACGGAGCAAGAATAACACTCGAACAGAGAGAAATAATTCGAGGTAAAACAGAATACAAGCCAAAATGGCAAAGACGGTTAGAGGAAAAAATTAAAGATTTACGAAGGAAAATAGGTAGAATGACACAATTTATGAACGGCAGCAGCAGTAGAAAGTTAAAGAAACATGTAAAAAAGATCATAAAACTTTACAAAATTCATACCGTTCATGAAGAACCAAACACACAAGCAGCACACACATTAGACACACTGAAACAAAAACTCTCTGTCGTAACAGGCCGACTCGAAAGATATAAAGCATGCACGTTAAGAAAACAACAAAACACTCAATTCACCCACAATGAAAAACTTTTTTATCGCAATATCAGACAGGCAACTGCAAATCTTCAACACAACACCCCATGTGACAATGAAAATAACACCCTTGACCCAGAGACACTACAACACTTCTGGGCAAGATTATGGGAACAACCTATTTGCCACAATTCCCAAGCTGATTGGATACAATCAGAATTGTTAAATAACAACACAAACATTCAGCCGATGGTGTTTGAGCACATATCCCCAGAAATATTTCATAAAGTTCTAACAAGGTTACATAATTGGAAAGCTCCCGGATCAGACCACATCCATAGTTACTGGTACAAAAAATTCACAGCAATTCATTGTTACCTATATAATTTCATAAATTCATTCATTCAAGACCCCAATTCAATACCTTCTTATATAATGTCTGGAACAACGTTTATGATCCCAAAAGACCGTAAAGACCTCTCCAACCCTGCGAAATACAGACCCATTACATGCTTGCAGACCTTGTACAAGATCATAACATCCTGTATATCTGAATTGATATACGAGCACATTGATGCCAATAACATCTTAGCCGAACAACAGAAGGGATGTCGAAAGTATAGCCAAGGCTGCAAGGAACAATTAATCATAGACTCCGTAGTTTTAAAAAAAGTTCAGAAATCTAAATCGGATTTATTTACAATGTACATCGATTACAAAAAAGCTTATGACTCTGTTCCCCATTCATGGCTAGTACAAGTATTAGAAATTTACAAAATACACCCGTCAGTAGTAACATTCCTCAAGACCGTGATGAAAACTTGGACTACAGTATTAAGACTCACTACACCAACCAAAACAATAGACACCAGCCCAATTAAAATACAGAGAGGAATCTTCCAGGGAGATGCACTCAGCCCACTGTGGTTCTGTCTTGCTCTAAACCCCCTATCTAAAATATTAAACGCAACCTCATTAGGAATCTCTTTAAATTCTACTGCTACCGATGGACAGGATGAATCCCAGGGTGGCATTTTAAACCACTTACTGTACATGGATGATATTAAACTATACGCAAAAACTGAGAGTCAACTTAGCGAGTTAGCTAACCTGACAGAGAAATTCACAAACGACATAAAAATGGAATTCGGAATAGATAAATGCAAAATAAACTCAGTTAGAGAAGGTCAGAACTACCAACACCAATACATCTTAGAAACAGGCGAACAAATAGAACCACTGGATGAGCAAGATACTTACAAATACTTAGGGTACATACAATCAAGTCAGATACACTATAAAGAGACCAAACAAAAATTAAAACAGCAATTCCAACATAGGTTAAATACTATTCTTAAAACACAACTCTACTCACGAAACACAATAAAAGCAATTAACACCTTTGCTATCCCTGTCCTCACCTATTCGTTTGGTATAATCAACTGGACCAAAACAGACCTGAAAAACCTGCAACGCAAAATTAACACAACAATGACTAAATTCCGTAAACACCACCCAAGATCATGCCTGCAAAGGTTAACACTACCGCGGAAGGAGGGAGGCAGGGGACTTATTGACATTTTAAATTTACACAACCGACAGATTACAACCCTCAGAAAATACTTCTTCGATAAAACTGCGTCTTCAACACTTCACAAACTAATAGCACAAAACGATCAACAATTAACACCTCTTAATCTTAAAGACACAACTGAACAGCAAAACGAGAGAGTGACTGATGACAAAACTAAATGTCTAGAGTGGACCCAGAAGTCTCTACACGGGAGACATCGTCAAGATTTATGCCAATTGAATGTCGACAAAGATGCGTCGAACGCGTGGTTAAATCGAGGCGAACTTTTTCCGGAAACTGAAGGGTTCATGCTTGCAATACAAGACCAAGTTATTGAGACCAAAAACTATAGAAAATACATAATAAAGAATCTAACAAACGACACATGTAGAAAATGCAATAGTTCACCAGAGACAATCCAACATATCACAGGCGCCTGTAAATCAATAGCCCAGACAGACTACAAACATCGACACGATCAGGTAGCTAACGTAATACACCAAAAACTAGCTCATAAATACAAATTTATAGACACCATAGCACCATATTATAAATATAACCCTGAAACGGTACTAGAGAACCCCACTACAAAATTGTATTTTGACCGAGCTATACTCACCGACCGCACAATTCACTTTAATAGACCAGACATCACGTTAATTAACAAAGTAAATAAAACCGGGTTCCTAATAGACATCGCTGTGCCAAATACACATAATTTACAGACTACAATAGCCGAAAAGTTATCCAAATACACCGAACTAAAAGACGAAATAACCAGACTTTGGCACCTTCAAAAAGTCACAATAGTCCCTATAGTGCTATCTACAACAGGAGTAATACCCAAACAGCTTCATCAGTCCCTTAGTTCTCTCAACCTGCCATCTACCACCTACCACCTGCTGCAGAAGGCAGTGATTCTCAATACATGTAGGCTAGTAAGAAAATTCCTCCAGTGTGAGACCGATAACTTGCACCATTACTCCCACTCAAATATAGTTTCGGCTAACATACAGCCTACTGCGGATAACCACGCAGTATCTACTATTACTCCAAGAGTTAATCCCACTGATGAACACATGGCTTAGGCCCGTGCCATCAGCTATCCGGCTAGGCCGAGGAAAACAAAAATCTCTAAATAATAATAATAATAATAATGTTTATTTCCAGAAAAATGATTACAAGGTTACAAGTACAGGTACAGGTACAGGTTATCTTCGTATTATTTAATTTCTGAACGCACACTGTTTGACAGGTACAAAGGTTACATGCTCTGTGACAAACACGAACAGTTTGTATGGGATACTAAAATTTATGCTTTTACTATTTTTCTTACATTTTCTTCATATTCTCCCACCTTTTAAACCTTCCTTGGACTTCTACTAATTCCTAAATTCCCCATACTTTAATTTTCCAAAAATAACTGAAACATTCGCCTTCCAAATATAAATATTATTATGAAAATTATTCATTAACACTGTCTCATATATTATTACCAAGGAGACTTCTCGAGTTCTCGTGTAGGTGTCAAGTATGAAATTATGTCACAGCTTACTCAATTTCAAAACGTTAATGTACAGACGCCAGCTTATCAAGCTTACTATAATCTGTCAAATTTCTTTTATAGATTTTCAACTTTATCGCTAAAACATAAGGCTCAAGGTTGATTGGGAAAATTTGACAGTTTCGTGTAGCTCGGTGTGCTGGCGTATGTATGTACGTAGCTATTTTTATTAAAAACATAGAGCTCATAATATCACGCCTGTAACCGCCGAAGAGTTAGATAGAAGTTTACCTATAGTACACACATTTCGCCAGTTATGATAAAGTCGCATGTGAAAAGGGGTGACCCTATTTTCATCAACCAGGCTCAACAAACGGGCTGATAATAAGAAATTTCAGATGGAAAAATCCATTAACGCTTTGCCCGTAATAAGGAACTATACCTACCTTATGTCAACTATATGAGAGGGGCCCGTGGCTAAATAATAACAGCTGCACAGGTCGATCGATCAGGTTAAGCTTGCCGCGGTTGGTCTGTGGATGGGTGACCATCTTTACATACCGAGACCGAGAAAGAAGCACGTTAAGCCGTTGGTCCCGGCTGTCATTCGTGATCTTTGACAGTCTTTACGGGTAGTCAGAAGCTCGAAAGTCTGACAACCAGTCGTACCAAGGGGTATCGTATTACCCAGTAACTGGATTTTGGAGGTCAGATAGGCAGTCGCTCCATGTAAAATTCTGGCATTCAGCTGCATCCGGTTAGACTGAAAGCCGACCCCAACACTGTTGGGAAAAGGCTAGGCAGATGATGACCCGCCTTATGTCAACTCACGAACGAAGGTACCTGCATACGAGGGAGACACTGAAAGTTTTCAGAACTGGCCACTTGTAAACGATATACCTAATAAAAAAATAAGTTCCAATTTTGAATATGAAACTCTTTGCCATTCATTTGTCATTTGTTTACGATTTGGCGGCAAATTGAAAATTGTCTGTGTCACGTCAGCATGAATTTAACGCGAGTAAAAAAAACAGTTTAAACAGTTACTGCAGAGTGGTACACTAACAATTGTTTGCCACTTGTTTTGGAAAAAGTTCGGGATAAACGACCTCCCAGTAGGATCCTCCTTCACCACGACAACGCCTCGTCGCACACCGCCAAGCAAACAATCGACTACTTGGCGACGTCAGACAGACGTGGAATTACTGGGTCACCCGCTTTGTAGACCCGACCTTGTGATTTTTATTTATTTCCGAAAATTAATTTTCGAAAATAAATAAAAATCACAAGGTAAAGAAATAAAGAAAAACTTCGAGGAAAACGTTTTATGGACGCCGAGGAAGCAGTACCTGGGTTTCAAAATGCCGTCGAAGAGACCCCTAAGGACGAGTGGGCAAAGTGCTTTTCTCAGTGGTTCCATCGGATGCAGCGAAGTCACTATTTGAAAAGATATTATAAAACTAATAACTTGCTAGTTTGTTCAGCTTTTGATTTTCTAAGAACTTTCAGTGTCACCCTCGTAATAATATGCTTACTACACGATATCGTTTCCATTATCATAAAAAGTAAAATCGTAACAGTAAAAACCTAACTTGGTTTATTCATAAACTTTGGTTTGTAAAAGTTTAGACTAAACAAGGCTTTAAAAGGTAACCTTTATGGTAAATAGGTAAGTGCCGACGTTTGGTAGAAGGTAGGCATTTTAATTCGTTTATATGAATAAAACGTACTTTGCTTTGGTTTATTTCAGGACTAATGAATTATTAGGTATTTCCATAACAAACAGATGTATCGGTGCCTTAAAATATGTTTTGTCTATTTATGTCGAGTTTGACTTTTAATAGACCAACAGCTGAAATTACGTCAATCAATTCAACCTGTCGCAATCCACTGCTAGACTTAGGCCTCTCCTAGGCTGCACCACAACGCCCTGTCCTCCATTTTCCGCATCCAGTCCGTCCCAGACACCTTCCAGTCCATCTAGCTGGGGGGCGTCCCAAACTACGCCTGCCGATACGCGGTCTCCACTCTAGAACTCGTCTGTTCCACTGGCCATCGGTCCTACGACAAACATGGCGAACCCACTGCCATTTCAGTTTATTACGTCACGCTACAACAATAAAGTGTTAAGATTTGTATCACGACAAATTTCCGGTTAGACATAATGTAGGTAAAACATTGTACTCTAAGGCCATGAATACGAAGTCAGCGATTGCGGGGCGGCGATGGCGTGTGGAGCGGAGGAGCGGAGGAGCGGCGGCACGGCGGCGCATCGTGGCAAAGCAGACCCGGTCTCGAAGCCAGCGGGCAGATCGCGCGGCGCTAGAACAGCGTAATGTTGTATTGATATATGAGAAATATGTGTCTTTTTTCGCGAACGAAATGTCTAAACAGTGACGACAACATCTTTTTCATACAAGATTTTGATAAGTCGCGTCGGTCGTTAAAAAGCAAGAAATAAAATGTACAACACTACGTCAATGCAGACGCGCGGGCTCCGCTAGCAAAGAGTATAGTAACTATGTCCGCTAGACTGGTGCGCACGCTCGTACGCCGCTTCCCGAGAGGCGCCGCGCTGCTGCCTCCATTTAAATCTATGCATTGCAACGCGCCTCTCCCCGGGCCACCGCCGCCGCCGCCGCCGCGCCCGCTGACTTCGCGTCCGCAGCCTAAAAGCAGTTTTAGCGAGAGCAGTAACACACGTAGGATTATAACTTTGCAAGTTACAATTGTAGCTAAGTGTAATTATCTAGCAAACTTTAGTAGGGAATGACCACCCGCTGGATATCTTGTGGGACCCATTAAATTGTACAGGGTTAACAACACATGCACTATACTATAGTACACAAAACAATTACACTTTTTTATGTAAAGTGTAGTAAATTCAGGGAAATTAACTACATATTAGGCATATTCACTATCAACTTAAATTGTCCGTTGTTATATTCAAATCATGACTTTTGTATGATAATGGCTATAGCACGACAAATTAACGTTCTATGGAAAAAGAAAAGAAAGAAAGAAAATAGGTTTACTTGCGGTAAACATAACGCATAAAAAGAAAACACAACACAAAAAATATATAGCAAGTTAGGGGAAAACATGCGTCACATCCACGCAAAACGTCCAAGACAACAGCCGGTGTGTCAATATGCTTAACAATTATTTTGCCAAACTGTACCTACCTTTTTTTCATGTATGATGTAGTAGGTATATTGTTTTACTTCATCTTCGGTATCGACACGATCAAACGAAACACTCATTCTGTAAGAAAAATAGATTATAAAGAAGACGGTTTCATTTTCAGTTCCATAATTCGTCTTATCCTGGATTGAGGTGACATTTGACTTATCGACACTCCTTAGGTTTTTGTATTTGACTTATAAATCAACATCTACTTATCTCATCATAGCCCACACTTCAATTAATCCGAGTACAGCAATAAATAATTCTGTATCATAGAATAGAATACTCTTTATTATGTACACCATATAAATTACAGACATAAATATAGAAACTTTACAAAGGGTGACACAATGGGCGATCTTATCGCTAAGAGCGATCACATCTACTAAATAAACCAAAAATAAATTATGACATGTAACAACGATGTTATAAACACACGGAGGTATGAAATGCTCTGTAACAACTAAATAACAAAAAGATTACTCATTCTCCAACAGTTAATTTCATACTTATAGTATCTCCAAAGATTCGGCAGTCTGACAACTTCATAAGTCTGTCACGTCCGTAGGCTGTGTATTAAAACTTTTCTTCATTAATACCCTTCACTTCTTGGAACTCGGCAAGTTGCGAACTGACTTCGGCAATATTCGGCTCTTGGCAAACAACCGATCTAAGGATTTATTGTCATTGCTGCTAATAAAACTAGGGCAAGGATTGGTCTGTGAACGAAATCCGTGACTAGAGGCCTGCCGGTCGATTCTGTTAAAATCACACCGTGAAAACTTAGGTGAAGTGAGTTTGTTTTTGCAAGGAGTTGACACTATTGACAGCTCACTCCACGTTCACTTCACCTAAGTTTTCACGGTGAGATTTTTACAGAATCGCACCGCTGAGATAGATAGACAGATGGAGATATTTTTATGGGTTGGATTCTGCCTTTTGAATCAACGGTATGCAGGTACGTATGAGTATTTGCATTTATGAAAAATGACAGATACATCATTATTACGTTTCGTAAATACAACATCTTACGAGACCTCTACTTGTAGAATACAACAGCTTAGTACGAGATGTCTACTTGTAGAATACAACAGCTTAGTACGAGACGTCTACTTGTAGAAATGTTGGCGTTATCAAGTTTCCCATATGTTTGACATGAATTCTTGGGTAGCAAACAAACAGACAGCCAACCCGTACAAAGCGTGCCACGAAAGATGAGACATGACACACCACGTGGTTTGACATGCGCAGTACACGATTTTATTTATCTTTAGCGGTATGAGGTCTGAGTGCGGGACGGGACCGGACGTCATAGGGGCGGCGGTCAAGTCTCTTCTTACGTGGCACGCATTTTAAGTCAATTCCCGTACTTAAAAACGCTCAAAATCTAGTCGAAAACTCATCTCACTCATTAGCGACAATCAATGTCAAAAACTTGTCAAAACTATACGGAAAATTGAAGGTATTTTCGACAGATTACGACTGAGATGAGACCGCGAACGTTAGAATAGAATAGAATACTCTTTATTATGTACAGACGCCAGCACATCAAGCTACTGTCTGATCTGTCAAATTTCTTTAATAGATTTTCAACTTTATCGCTAAAGCATAAGGTTCAAAGTTGATTGGGAAAATTTGACAGTTTCGGGTAGCTTGATGTGCTGGCGTCTGTACAAACAACATAACGTTCAACGTAACGTTCTTATAATTACGAGAATGTCCCCCCTGATGTGGATGTTACATGGTCAAAGACAATGTCAAAACGTTTATTCCAATGTGCACAGATATTGGTCTTATACTAAGTTGGTACTTATGACTTAGCAGTTTTTTGTAAGGATTGCAATATCACCGCCCATCTACAATACCGGAGGCATCGCAGATATATTGACATCCCAGAGACAAAGCGTGTGAAACTTCTCATGACCAAAAAAAAATCAATCAATCAATCAATCTGTCTAGCCTTTTAGCGGAGCGACTGCCTCTGACCTCCACAACACCCCTTTTTTTTGTTGTCGGGGGTAACGTTCAAAAGGCACCCGACCTCCGGGGAGGGAGGTCGGGGAGTGTGGGACTTTTACCTCACTAAAACAACCCCGGTGATCACTATCAGCACATAGGGGTGGTCCGGGTTCCTCTTAAAATACCAATTCCGGAACCCCCCGTGCAACGCCTGTAAGGCACATCCCTGGGGAGACTGTAAGGGGGACTCCCCTGAGCCTCGCTATGCACGGCAGCACGTGACCACTGTGCCACCATCTTACCTGGGGTCACTTGGTGGACGGACAGAGTCTCCACAACACCGCTAGGTAACACCCTATGGTAAGACTATTAGTCAGACTTTAGGGTTTCTGACTAACGTAACGACTGTCAAAGATCTGTCGGGATCAACGGCTTAGCGTGCTTTCACTTGGAGGGGTCTATGTAATGGAGTGTCACCGATCCACAAAACCAACTGCGGCAAGCGGAGCTTAACCTTCGGAGGACCCGTGCGCCTGTTATCATTTATTTTACAATATTATGTTTTATTTTATATTTTTTATATTTTATTTTATTTATTTATTTGAATAAATATTTATTTATATTTAAATAGCTGATCCCGGCGAACTTCGTATCGCATCCGAATCAATAAGAATGAATGTATGAGAAAATAAATTATTTTCATACATTTTTTTTTTCTTGAAATTTTCCCTTGTTTTAATAATATTATTCTGCTATTCGGGGCGGAGACAAATCCAACATATCAAAGATCGTAAAAATCGGTCCAGCTGTTCTTGAGTTATAAATGATGTATGTATTGTTTTATATAAAAACATATTTAGACTGGCAGCGCCCCGCGGTTTTACCCGTATAAGTGTTGATCCAGTGGGAATATGGGGATAAAACCTATCCTATGTCCTTTCCCGGGACTCAAACTATCTCTATAAAATCATTAAAAAAAATTTGCTGATCCGTACATTTATGTTAGCATTTAACTCGACATAATGTATGGACCAACGGATTTATTTTTCACGATTTCAGGGTTGATCCCATAGTACAAGTTGATAATATAATTATGAATACAGTTACCCCTTTTATGGATTAAAACTATCAAAACGTAAGGTTGTATAATTCAAGTTCAATCAAGGAAAAACATGTCCCAGTTTGCCCATATCATCTGGTTGTCACAGGCGCTTGATAAGGGTCCATATCGCGATAGTCTCATCCCATTTCTATTGAACTGGTGACGGGTTACTTGAGACAAAAACATGGATTTATTCTTTTTCACAGATTTTGTTTATGTTAGCTGTCAAACCTTTTATTGGTTGTAGAAAGTGCTTGTAAATATAAAATGGACATTTTGGCTATGGAATAATGTAGGTATAAAAGAGCATTTATAAAAGTGACTCCATTGAAAAATTGTACCCTAAGGCCTGATATTATTCGTCATCACCATTATTAGCCTATAATTTTTCCACTGCTGGGACACAGGCCTCCTCCCTGTGAGGGGCAGTGGGTCGTAAGCCACCACGCAGAACCAGTGTGGGTTGGTAGATGTGTCTTAGAATTTTTGGTTAGAACCAAAAATCAATCATTAGAACCAGAAATTAACTGCTTGAACCCGATTTTAACGTCAGTTTTTGTTATTGGAACTTTGACTTTGTCGGATAAAAGTGCGAAATTAAAAAATGGCTCGACGGCTTAAGCCCGCTTCTATAAATGTGCCTAATTGATTTGTAATGAAGCCGTGAAAGTTTAAAACACTGTTTTAAACATAAATTTCGGTGTCAGATAATCTCTTACCTAATGTTTATCATGAATCTTATTCTGATTATCTTTTGTTACAGAGTCCCAACACCTCGTAGCTCAGTTTCAAGCACAAGCAGTACGAGCACCGGGTCCCGGCTGGCCAGATTACTGACACAGGGTGTCCGGGGGACTCCCGAGGATATGGCCATCGATACGCCGAGGAGACTCAGTTGGGAACGGTAAGTGGCATTACACTGCACGATTATGTAGTATAAGAAAATTACAGGGTGGAATACATTGACGCGTAACCTGTTAAGTACTATGTATTTAGTATGATTCCAAATCCCAGCGTTAAAATTAATCGTCGGTTATTTAAAAAAAATATTGTTGTTCCATACATTTTGACCGTGTATGAATGCATTGCTCTGGTCTATGAAACAACAGTTTTTTTGACGTGACGTTACGTCTTTAAAATTGCTTCCATAATGGGAGGCAAGTCAAAAAAACCAATGATAACAAAGTCGGGGGATACAGTTTGGTGTTGCAGCTTCATATCTATCATCTCCATTCTAAATTCAACTACACCTTTGGATAGTGAAAGGATTAAAGAATTCATTACGCCAAGTGACGACTGTGACGCTTCGCGCGCGCGGTGGATGGGGAAGCGCCGCATTTTCAGGTAATTTTGTTGCGTATCGAGAATTCCACTTAAGCTACGACGTTCGTTTGAGTTTCAATCGTCAGCTCTTGTCAAAATCTATCGATACAAAATATTACTGTAAAACAGTGACAGTGAATATCATGTGTTAAAAATAAAAATATATAAAAGTATATTATAATGTTGGCTTACACGCGTCAAAAAGCCAAATACAAATACATAGATCGTATACGGTTGGAAAGGGATTCTGAAGAGCAATCGAATGGTACCAATAAAACACCATATGACCGAGTCAAGCAGTGCTGGGAACGTAAAAGAATGAATGCGGCCGAGCGGATCAAACCCGTTACGTAAACGTATTCACGTGCAACACACGACCGTGTCCATGAGACAGCCACATCCCATTTTTTTTTGTAACCGACTATAAATATCCAAGCCTGAGATGCATGTGCTGAATTCATGTTTAAAGTTTGCGCATCGGTACCCCTGCTACCCTGTATAATTATTATGGAGTTTCAGTGTTACGCGTGGATCTAATAATGTAGGAATATAAATAAAAAAAGGACGAATCGTTTTTACGTAAGCTTTTTTAAGGTCTACATAGTACGGTTATCATTGCCGGGCAGCAGGACCAACTAGCGTAATAAAGCGTCAGTTACTCGCACCCTACTTCCACTCAATGTAGTCGCCGAAAGGATTGAATTTGTCTTTTCCTGTGCCTTGGATGAATTCGTAAAGAATAATCCTAAAACTGTAAATTGTGATTTTTATATGTACCTTCACAGATAAAAAGCATTGTTGCATTGGGGTATTCGGGAATGACAATTTGTGTTCAAATAATTATTTATGTCCACAATATTATCAGTTTGTATCGTAACTATTTTATTGCATTATTTTATCCAGGTAATATCCGAGTGTTTTTTCGTAGAATCCATACTAATATTATAAATGCGTAAGTGTGTCTGTCTGTCTGTCTATTACCTCTTCACGTTTAAACCGCTGAACCGATTTATATAAAATTTGGTATAGAGATAGTTTGAGTCCCGAGAAAGGACATAGGATAGTACTTATCCCAATATTCCCACGAAATCGGAACTTACGCGGGTGAAACCGCGGGGCGCTGCTAGTTCCAAATGGGTTCACTGAACGATACAGATTTGAAAGGAAAACCAAATAGGATTGGTACGGCACTCCTCTACCCTTTACAATATTATTGGCTTAACCTTTCTTTATCTGGTTCGGACCGAAAATGCTATTTATGAATAGATAAAGTTTTATTCACAAAATAGGCCGAGATACCATCCTATCTCCTCTTTTAAGAAGTCAGGTCGACTTTCTATTTGCTTTAACACCGTAAGGTTGAATTTCCCGTGCACGTCATAAAACAACGAGGGGTATGTGTCAATGTGACAGTTAGATAGTTTGAACCTAAGTGGGATTTCAATATACTGGGAATTATTGTCTAAGCGATAAAGTAATTACGAAGTCGAACCTACAGGCCTACAGCATCCTAATTGCGTAATACAATTTCATTTACAATCCGAAAGTTTTAAAAGATTATTACTAATCCATTGCTTCATAGGTTTGGAAAATCATAATTATGTAGTTTCTCCTCAACAACGTACAATGCGTGCCACGAAAGATGAGACTTGACCCCGCCTCCCCCGCTCTTTCCACCGCCCCTATGACGTCCGGTCCCGTCCCGCACTCATACCTCATACCGCTAAAGATACCTAAAATCGTGTACTGCGCATGTCAAACCACGTGGTGTGTCAAGTCTCATCTTTCGTGGCACGCATTGTAAATAACGCAATGAACGTGACTAAAGTGTCAAAATGAAACCCAATGCGATCAATTGTCATTGTATGTGTGTTACGTAATGAGGGTTTTCTGAAATGACGTTCGCTAGGTGGCAGCACTGGGACGTCAGGTCCAGGCATCTGTCAAAGAGCCTATATTTTCTTTAGTCCCGACTGAATGATGAACGAATGAATGAATCGAATGATGAACGTCATCATATATTTTGTATTGGGAGACCTCTTGTCACAGTGGTGCCAACTGGTGTCGTAAATTTTCACGAAAACCCTCATTACCCCGCAGGTAGAATCCAGTTTGGTAATTTCTTTTGGTATTTGTTTGAGGCGGAAGATGTTTAAAGATGAAATCAATTCTGATGAAATACGGTTTCATGCGATCCGACCGAGAATTAATTCAAACTCTTAAAGGCTCCTACAAACAGGCGCGACACGAAACGCGACACAAAGGCACCGCAAGTCGCGCCTGTTTGTAGGAGCCTTAAGGCGCCGCCCGCCACCGCGCCGCTTGAGTGTAATTCACGACACGTCGCTTTCGTACATTTTGTATGAAAACGTTTTGAAGCGACATCATGTCTCTGAATTCACGCCTAAGACGTCAAAGAAAATCATCATCTGCCTAGCCATTTCCCAACTATATTGTTGACGTCAAAGAAAATGTTAAAACAAAATGGTTACCTACCTACAAACACTCCAGACCCTATTCATTCTTCACAGTAGACATATTCATTCCGTCTACAAGATAAGGCTAGGTCTAGACGACACGTATGTATTATGCTAACTAGAACAGACGGCACACGTCAGGTAACTTACTTATACTTGAGTAATAATTTATGCTCCTACGTAATAGCTACTCCAGTAATATATAGGCAGTGACAGTTACAAAATGCTTGTAATCATAAACTTGGAAAGATCTTATTTGGCATAGATAGGTAACAGAAAACGTGATTCGTTTGTTTACTCAGTCCATTTATTTGCACGGAAAGCTCGATTCCTAAAAACAAAAACGAATCGTTTTGCTTACCAATGCAATGGTAGCATTGTTTATTGCCAAACTGGGCATATAAATAGTTTCGTTAGCAAATTTTACTTGTGATAGCTACGTCCATATGGGAGAGTCTACTATGCAAAGCTATGCCGTTTTTGCTTCATTATGTTGAATTTAAGGTAGGTACTGGAACTTTATTGTATGTATAGATAACTAACTGTTTAAACCAGGTTCTAAATTAAATGACTAACTATACAAATAAACACAAAAAGAAAAGAACACTTAGGCGTTGAAGTACTCGTCCACGTCGCTGTCATCCGGAAAGTGTTTGTGTTGACGTGTAAAAGTGTTTGTGCAAACCTACTTACAAAAATAAAATCATTTATCATTTATCAGTATTGCCACGTTCAATGGCAATGCTAATTCTTTGGCCAAAGAACGATCCAGCCCTCTGGTCACGTGAAGTGTCGACCAGTTGGCCAAAAATTTTCCTTAAAAAGGAGACGCGCACTCGGGCCCCTGACCCGAGCGTTCATTATTGGTAAAGATGCAAGAATCTTAATTTTAACCAATAACGGTCCGTATAGGACTCGCAGATCTTATTTGGCATAGGTAAGAAACGTGAATCATTTGTTTACTCGTTTCATTGCACGGATTAGTAGGTTGTCGTAAAGTTGTTATTCGGGAAAACTTTACTGTGCCCTGGTGACCCGAGGCCGGGTTTACAAGGTTGGTTTTCGCGTGGATACGAATTGTCAGAAAAGTAGTTATAGAGTAGTATCTATAATAGAATACTTAGTATGAGAAACAGGGTGTAAAGTTAATTTATCCTTCATAGTGTAAGGTATTTGCATAATTATGATTAAGAAATTAGTTGACAGTAGAAGGTAGTTGTCACTCTGTTGTCTTGGTCACTTCGCTAATAAACGTCTTTTGGATAAGCTGTTGTTTCTTTACAATAATATATCTCAATATCTCTCAGTGGCGACGAGAATACGGGATTTCACATTAATCGAGTGTTATATAGACGTATTAAGGACGTAAATATGTCAATCGGAAAAAATCACCATCAATGCCATTGTGAAAAGGGAGGATCCACCTACCAGATGTCTGGTGGGCTACAGCGCCCGACAATACACGTGGGGACGTTGAATATATGCTAGTTGTGCGATAAACTATGCTTGCACGATGCAGAATTTGACGTGACGTCAGTGTGACGCGTAGTTCGCGTGTGGCGAAGTAGATGCCGCTACATAGCCATTGTGATAAAATAATAGCATGACAGAGAATCGTAGCGCCTTAATTTGCTTTCATTTAGAAAATGAGAACAGTTAAAAAGAAGAATGCGTCCTCAAAAACGATTTTGATGATGGGAATTTTATCAGAGCCGTGTACTAGTAAGTATACACCGATACATTTTGATCGTTTTAATCCTTAAAAGGGGTCATTGTCTTTATGAACAAATTTTAGTAAGGGACCAACCATCAAATCGTGAAAAAAATAATCAGTTGATCCATATAATATTTATGTTAGCATAACTCGACATAATGTATGGATCAACAGATTTTTTTTTCACGATTTCAGGGTTGGTCCCATAGTAAAAGTTGTTCATAATGATGAGTACAATTACCCCTTTTAAGGAATAAAACGATCAAAATGTAAGGGTGTATGCAAATATTTTTAACCCTTGTAAAATGATGAATGATTGACAGGTTAAGGATGGAGCCAATCCGACCGATGTGTGTCTTACTTTGATCCTCTTCAACAATTAATTATAGACTAAATGGACTGGCACGGTGTATGTAATAGGTGTTTGTTGAAATTAAACTAAAAACCATAGAGTTAGAAGTTACTTGTAATAAAATCCAACTACCATCGCCTCACTACAATTTCCTTAAGCTTTCACGGTGAGCTGAGCTAGTAAGTACCTAAGCCGAGGCGGGTAAGTGCTACGCGCCGTAATCAGCTCTGGGTACTACAATTCTCTTGAAATCATTCCCTGGGCTGCATCCATATATTAAATAAAATACGTCTCAGTTTTTACGTTTATTTTTTATATTTTGATAGTTTTAAAAAACTAAAAACTATCAAAACGCTTGGCATTATATAATAAAAAGTAATTGAATACCAAATAATTCGCGAAGACATGGCAGATATTCAGCAAATGGTATAATATGGTAAATGCGCAAATATTACAGACAAAGACTTCTATTTATCCTTCCGAAGATTTCTCAGAACGAAAGATATTAGAGTTGTTAAAACAAATAGCGTATAGATATCTCATTCAATAAAGAATATCCTGGAAATGTCATGCAAATATGAAAACAGACTAAAAATAACTGGAATGAGTAACGAACCAGTTTTCATATTATGTGACTCCGACTCGTAAAGAGTAATTTTGTACATCATTAGTGTTGGCTTGGGTTCCTACTCCAGTATTCACAGCTTTTGCGTAATTATGACACTTTAATTTTAGCATATGATTCTTTTTAGAAAATGGAAGTGTTACAAATGACGATGATCGTGCTGTAAAGTGCTCTTTTGAAGACGAGCATTCTCATCACGAGTGAGCATTTACCTGTAACATTCCTTCTTACTTTGCGTTTACTTTTCGTTGAAATGTCGGATCTACAGGCTCAAGTCTTTGCTCGATGAAATGTTTCACAAATTCGTTCGTTTGTTTGCAAAATCAAGTTGTGCGTTGTGCTCATTGTTCGTGAAATGGTGACACATTTAAAAGCGATTACAACATTATTTAGCTCTGGTCTGAGGAATTTTAAATATTTGCGGTCATTGCTATAGTATCTGGCTAAGTGACATTTAAAAGATTTTTAAACAAAACCTTTTTCATTGATTTACCCGTAGGCAATTTTGGTCAGCAAGTCTACCTTTATAGGCAGTCCGTCCATGTATAATAAAGGTGTAACTAGTCAGACTCGAATCCGACTCCAACATAGTTGGAAAAAAGCTATAAGCAGATGATAATGTTTACCTACATAAAGGTCTTTATACAGAATCTTTAAATAACTACCTCCTAGAAGTTATTTCATCTTCTTCCCCAAGTTTAAAATTAGGTTACCTTATCTCAAAATAACTTCATTACAAGCCAAGCTCTACAAACTCGCAGTTAATCTCGTAAATGTTCTCGACAGCCTAATAAAACAGAACCAGTGTATACAAAACGACATACAATGGACACAGAGTAAACAAACAAACGGGGTACTACTGGCGGATGGTTTGTGTGCTGTGCCTTGCTTGCGTTAGTCTGTACATGGGGTGCAATTGTCGAACAATACCTCCTGGTATTTATAGACATTCATTTTGTCCGTAGGGTTTGTTTATGGGTATTATTAATCGCAAGTTTTTTTTTTCCTAGCCTACGCTGTCCCACTCGTGGGCAAAAGCCTCGCCCCACTTCTTCTGACCACTAGTTTTCTCTGCAACCAAACTACGAATGTTTTAAAATAACCAGAAAGTGAACCACCAAGTAA
This sequence comes from Luperina testacea, assembly GCA_927399505.1. Lineage (NCBI taxonomy): Eukaryota > Metazoa > Arthropoda > Insecta > Lepidoptera > Noctuidae > Luperina > Luperina testacea. Next base: position 5,309,568 of record OV656763.1, on the reverse strand, counting down.
ACGGGTTAGCATAACGCTCTATATGTCATTACTAGCTTTTGCCCGCGACTTCGTCCGCGTGAAACCCTCCGCGACTTCGTCCGCGTGAAACCCTGGAAGCTGACCACAACATGGGGTCAGCTTCCAGTTTAACCGGATGCAGCTGAATACCAGTATTTTACATGGAGCGACTGCCTATCTGACCTCCATAACCCAGTTACTGGGTAATACCCCCTTGGTAAAACTAGTTGTCAAACTTTCGGGCTTCTGACTAACCGTAACCACTGTCAAAGATCCGCAAATGACAGCCGGGTACAACGGCCTAACGTGCTTTCCGAGGCACGGAGCGGTCTCCTTATGTAAAGATGGTCACCCATCCACAGACCAACCGCGGTAAGCGTAAATAAACCTGATCGATCGACTTGTGCGGCTGTTATTATTTAACCACGGGCCTATCGATAAATCTGTAGGTACATTATCAAAAGCAATTTCAAACAAAATAATTTTAGGATCTTACACACACACATATATTTATTTACACCCTCAGTTAATCAAGAAAGCGGCTGCGTGACTTGACAAAGTAAGTGACAAGTCTTGACAACTCAAACATTTTGACTAGCTGCGACACGCTGGGAGTAACTTAGTTTTCACGCCAACAATTGGCACCGGAAAGTTTATTTTGCGTGATTCAGACTGGGGCTCAATGGATCTCCTTGAGCCTAATTTATATAGCTCATTGTTGGTAACATAACGCATGTATTCCTCTAAGGACTTGTCAGTGACGTTTAGGTCGCAAATTAGGGGCGATCCGCAATAGAGTCCGGAATCTGGATTCCCGGATGTAATTTTTGAAAGATTCCTAATTTAATATAATTTAAAAGAGTGTCCATGGAGTTTCTTGCCCGTTCTTCTCCATAGGTACTTACGCTTTGAAATGGGCAACTTGCTTAATATTTTCTGACTGACCGACTTTTTGACAACTCAAAGCATTTATTTCAATTAAACCATTTACAGGCTGTAAATGGTTTAATTGAAATAAATGCTTTGAGTTTGAGTTTAAATGAAAAACACCCGACTTCCAAAAAAAACACGACGAAGTGAAAAATAACTTCAATTTCGGGAGTCGGTAGCAAAAAACGAAGAGACAAAATAAAAGGACACCGACAGAGCTTTTTTGGATGTTTTTTTTTGTATAAACGTTTTTATTTATCACTTTTTAGTTGTGGTATCCACCGCACGCAAATTCGTTACTTACAAATAAATGTTGTATAGCGTCTGTATAGTTACACAACGCTTAGTCTTCTTCTTTCGAAAGTCAAATTACTAACGACTGAAAGAGAGAAATCGGTGTGTAACTATTCATCTGATATAATACTTTTATTAGTAAGGAGGTAAGTGAAAAAAACACATTTTAAAAATATATATACAGACGAATTGAGAACCTCCTCCTTTTTTAAGGAGTCGGTTAAAAAATACTCAATTACACCCAGATAGGCAGATAGATCATCTAAGAGTAACGGGTTACCTCAGCCTAGGACACTTTTCTTACCTTGGAGATTTCGTTTTATGAAGGTCTGCCCTAAGTTTTGTTTAGTTTTACTTTGAACTAAAGTGCGCCTGTCACCCATACACGAAGTAAGTAGGTACAGACGCCAGCACATCAAGTTACTACAATCTGTCAAATTTCTTTAATAGATTTTCAACTTTATCTCTAAAGCATAAGGTTCAAAGTTGATTGGGAAAATTGACAGATTCGGGTAGCTTGATGTGCTGGCGTCTGTACTTGAAACAAACTTCATCCAATATTTCAACAGTTCAAGAACCTATCGATATAGCCACTTTATTTGTAAATAAGGCTAGGCTACACATACATGTATACGTCATTGTATACGGCATTGTCACAACACAACTAACATTCACACTTCCTTCAGTCCCTCTGGTCACATTCAGCCGCTACGATTAATGCTGGCTATTTATTTATCGCTACGAGCTAACGCTACGTGGCTGCGACGCTACGTACGCTACGCGTTGCTACTTTAACAAGTGCTACGGCGTAGATTACAGCTATTTGAAGTACGTGACTCAGTTTTTGTGACGTGTTTGAAAAAGTGGAGATTTATTTTATTGTTGGGAAAAACGTGTGTTGTTCGAATAAAGTTCAACAGTATGATCTTTTCTGAAGAAGTCTCACCGTGAAAACTTAGGTGAAGTGAGGTTTGAGGTCCATAGAAGAGGTATAAATTATCCAAGAACTTTAATTAATTGCTTAGTTGTAAGAAGCAATATTTTCCCAAACTTAATACACAATTCTTAAACAAACAAACAAAGCCACAACACACTACTATAGTTTCACAAACTTAAACAAACGTGCACTCTACTCGCTCCCATCTTAGATCCGACACGTACAGTCTGCGACAAAATTCATTGGTTATTTCGGAAATATCATGAAGTCTAATTTTTGTTTCATGTTTTCTTTACATTCCTTCAATTATTTATTTATTGGTTTATCTACAATCTTTACACTGTTTAACCAATTAACACAAGCCAACATACATGCTTGAAGAATTTCCAAACTTAAGTGGCAGTGGGCAGCTGCACATTGCTCGCAGAACAGATTGCCGATGGGGCCGAAACGTTCTGGAGTGGCGACTGCGTACCGGAAGACGTAGCGTTGGTAGGAAGGTGGACCGACGACCTTGTGAAGGCCGCAGAAACCCGTTGGATGTCAGAAGCACAGAACTGGTCGAAGTGGAGGTGCTTGGGAAGGCCTATGTCCAGCAGTGGACGTCTTTCAGCTGAAATGATGATGAACATACATGGCAAGTGGACGATATTAAACAATGGGCACAGCATACAAATTATAAATGTTTCATTCATAATTATAATCAGCGTGTAATGTTCTCACTGATGGGACACCGGTGTCCTCTCTATGAGAGGGAGTGGGCCATATTCCACCATGCGGTCCAGTGCGGGTTGGTGGATCACACATGCCGGTTTCCTCACGATGTTTTCTTTCCCCGTTCTGAGAGCAGTGGTGATGAAATTAAACAAAAAGTACAATACCCGGCGATAAATATTGCACATCGACCTTTACCTTTTTTGTATTTTATACAAAGAATAAAAATAATTATCAAAAGAAGCAAATCATAATTGTTTTAACAGCTCTTAATAGATACCGGACTGTTTGTATTTCGTGCGACAGAGATAATGCTCTACGAAGCCGAAATTAGCAGATTGTCTCTTTCTAAAGGTCGATGTGCAATATTTATCGCCGGGTACTGTAAAGTGCCTGGCTGGGTTCGAACTCACGACTTACAACTGGTAAGTTAGGGCTGACACAACTGGGCCACCACTGCTCATCATCAATAATTAATTTGTTCCAAACAAGTAATAATTAGTAAGTCTTCATTCACAAAATGTCACCGCATGTTCTTCTACTTTTCTCAGTGACTGTACCTACAAGGCAACGCTTGCACGAAGTGAAATTGAAAGTTTTATTACTCACATTATTCGCCATTGAGATACACGACAGAGAAACAATGTCACTTACTTCCTGAATGTGTCTGAAACTTACAATATATTGAATTAAACTTTGGTAGAATATTGAAGTGGTATGTAAAGGTAGTAGCAGATGGCGTTCTGTATTTTGTGCCTCCCAAGAGAATTAGGTGTGAGTTTATGAATGTATGCATTGGAATGGGAATAGCTCAACGGTTAAAGCATAGGATAGCTATAGTCTATTCAAACTTTTGTTTCAAATTAATATTATTTCAAGTTAAACAAATATCTTACAAGTTGCAGGTCGTGGGTTCGAACTTTGTGTAAATTAGTTCATCACCACTACTCTCAAAACGGTGACGGAAAACATCGTGAGGAAACCGGCATGTCCTAGAACCCAAACATTGAGGACATCTACCAACCCGCACTGGGCTTGCGTGCGAAATTATAGCCCACTCCCTCACGAGGAGAGGAGGCCTGTCTGTGTCACACCAGGTAAATCATTATAGACGGATTATGTCAAGACAGCTTTTGCGCAAAATTCCTCGATTAAAAAAAGTTGACACGCAACTTTTATACAGCGGAACGGAACGAGCATTTATCAATGTTCAGGAAAACCTTTAAAAATGCCACTTTATAAAACAATCCTTTCTCGCCAAGTCGTTTGTCAGATAGTACCTACCTACCCTCATAATTTATTCATACTACTTAAGTCAGCCATATCAGACGTCTGGCCTTCCAAGACGGAATGATGAAGTGCTAGCGAGCTTGCCGCTGAAAAACGTTGATAATATTATGTAAAATAAACAGGCTCAAAGGCAAAGCAAATCATATATGTATATAACTGTTTAAAGCAGTTCAGATTAATGTTTTTCATTTTTATTTACTGCTTATTTCTTTCAGTGTGGAAAAACCCAATTACACTTTGCCCAGGAATCGAACCCATTCTCATACTCAACAGTAGCAACATTATTCAATATTTTTACCATCTTCCAAAAGGAACCTACATACATTTCAGCCGAACCGAAGTCAAAATTATATTTAGGTTGGTAATATACGAGATTGACTTAATGTGTGTCGTGCACCCCACTCGTGTCGATTTGATTGAAGGCGACGGCGACGTCGACGTCGGCAACGCGGCATCAATTGATGTTACGCGCGTGACTAAACACGTGGCAGAAATTTGTTACACGATTTATATTGCGATGAGGTTAGTGTCATTTGTTATGAACCTAGGTGATGCCGCGCTTTGGCAATGTAAGTATTTGTAGTTTTGGCATGAACCTAGATATTCTAAGTTTCAGGATACGTTTACCTACCTCCTATAGACTAAAAATTTACGTTCCGGCGCGGTAAACTACACAATATAAGTTTTATTGTAATGACAGCTACAGCCTAGAGTTCTTTATTAGTGGTTGTAATGGCAATCATATCATCTGGTTTTATATTTTATTTTTTAATAGCGGCCCGCCCCAGCTTCGCACGGGTACATTTTTTTTTTCTAATTTTTGAAATTTTCTTTCATACAAACCTTGTTCTGGCAATACCGAACACAACATAAAAAGAATTATCCAATTTGGTGCAGTCATTCGGAAGTTATGCGCGTACAGATATTTCGGCGACTTTGTTTTATACTATATAAAGATTTATCCTTTTGATAGTAGCTTTTGACGTTTCATAAGTGCCCATGTAGGTTTATTTGAAATAAAATATTTTGATTTTGAGAGTGCCCTTGAAAGTGTTAACCTTTTTTTTCAAACTTTTCTGCTGGTCTAGTTTAGTCTTCCCCATAGCTTTCCACTGTTCCATGTACTACATACATTACATTCTCCGGGCAATTTCCCATGAACGTATCTGAATAGTCACGCCGGCGTTTCCTTTTCTTTACTTTTCATATAAGTTACAGAATTTTTTGAAGATATGATTCGTGGGTGTGGGTCGCTTGCCGCGGTTGGTCTGTGGATGGGTGACCATCTTTACATGCCGTGACCCCTCCGTGCCTCGGAAAGCACGTTAAGCCGTTGGTCCCGGCTGTCATTCGTGGATCTTTGACAGTCGTTACGGGTAGTCAGAAGCCCGAAAGTCTGATAACCAGTCTTACCACGGGGTATCGTATTACCCAGTAACTGGGTTGTGGCGGCCAGATAGTCTAGTCGCTCTATGAAAAATACTGGTATTCAGCTGCATACGGTTACACTGGAAGCTGACCCCAACATAGTTGGTAAAAGGCAGGCAGATGATGGTGACTTCGTTGGTGTACAGAGATAGGGTAATGGTGCTCTAATATATGAATATAAATAATAATGTATTTTTCCAACTCCACCGGCTGATCGAGTTGGAGTTTTTTTTGTGAACAAAACCGTGGGTATCACGTTTTAAAAAGAGATTGCCATATTTATACCTACCTTCAATTCAGCACTTACTTAATTTTTCTTTCCTTAAATTGCCCAAAAATAAACAAATCCCTTCAAACTTAAGGCGAAAACGCCAGGGGTTTTCGCCTTAAGTTTGAAGGGATTTATGTATTTTGATTTGTAATTAAGATTTGTGTCCCCCTTAAAACAACTCTCTGACTTATGGTAGTTAGCTTCACAGATCTATGGCAATTTAAAGCAAGCAAATTCAAACTCGATCAATGCTTTTAATTTTCTGTGTCCATCCAAACAGAACAGTGAATGTTTAGGTGGCAATATATCGACAAGTATTGGACAGTTAGCCGTGTCCATGTGTCCGTGTCCCTAGACGTGACATCGGATACGTGTCCGAATTCCGGCGTGACGTCAAATCACGTTAAACATGTGACTACACTCGGAAAGTTGCGATTAGGAAGGTAAATTTTATATTAGGGGTATAAACTTTTACACAATTTTAGTTTAAACGTGCCTTTAATCCGTACTTCATAATAAAATTATAATAAATTACGGATTTAAGGGCTCACTAAACTATCTGCTCCGGAGGAAATACGATCGAACTAATTTTAGGAACAATATCACACTAATATTATAAAGGTGAAAGTTTGTATGTGTGTTTATATGTTTGTTACTTTTTTACGCTTAAACGGCTGGATCAATTTTGATAAATTTTTTATGAAGGTAGCTGTGACCCTGGATTAACATATAGGCTACTTTTTATCCCGATATTCCTACGGAATCAAACCTTATTCGGCTCACGCCACGGGGCGCAGCTAGTAATTTATAAAAAGTATAACATAGGATGTCACCATCGTCTTCATCTATCTGCATATTATGTGCACTAGCTAGCTAGGTAGCTCAGTGTCAAAGCCGTAAATCGGTTACGAGTTATAATAGGTAAGTCGTGGATTTGAACCCAGCCAGGCGCTTTACTTTGTGTAAATTATTTCATCACCACTGTTCTCAAAACGGTGAAGGAAAACATCGTGAGGAAACCGGCATGTCCTAGAACAAAAATTCAAAACATGTGACATCTACCAACCCGCACTGGGCCCGTGTGATAGATTAAAGCCCGCTCCCTCTGGAAGAGAGGTCTGCGACATCACTCTTTTTGGCACAAAAGCAAAAAGGTAGGCATTGCCTACCACTGGCATGCGCTTGCGAGCTCGAACTCACTAGTGGGCCACCAGTGAGTTCGAGCACGCGACTAGTTCCACCTTAAGATGTTTATCTGATAATGGTGCCAAAAGGTCATGGGGGAACAAAACATGTGGAGGTGACGTCACCCCCATTAGCCGCGACCTGTTTATCCGAAGACAGCTATTGTTCCGCCACAGGATATCCGGTTCTCAGGTTACCGCCACAATAGCCGGTCAGTCCGGACATGTCTTCAGTGGCGGTCAACATGGCCTATGTATTATAGTTGACGGATTATTAATTGTTATATTGACGGATTGTAGGTGTATTGTTATTAACTTAGTTTTGATGTGTGATGGCCAGGATGGCGTTAGAAAAACCAATGAGGGCAGAAAGGGAGAACATCTGCAAAGTAAATTAAAGTGACAAAGTCAATATATAGATAGAAGTGATAAGCAAACGTTCTTGGAAAATGTGAAAAAGTTTTGGTCAAAAGAGCATAATGTGAGTCAAATAATAAAAGAGATGTGAGTCGTGAAAACCTTATTGTAATACTAGGTGTGCCCGCGGCTTCGCGTGCATGTTGGAAAAGGTTTTTTTTTGTGTTTGCGCACCCTAATCATTTTTCTAAAATAAAAGTAATTTAAGTTACTCCCTATAACATCGGCTATCTGCCAGTGACGTCCCGTCAAAATCAGTCTAGCCGGTTTCAGAGATTAGCCGGAACAAACGGACAGACAGAAAAATTTAATTTTTGTTACATTTAGGTACCGTATATACTTTCATATTATGCATTTAGTAAAAAGCTGTGTTATTTTGACATTACAAACAGACACTTCAATTTTATTTATTTGTATAGATTGTGTAACTGAAGTTAAATGACGCAGAATTTAGTTTCGATAAAAAATTCACAAAGCATACCTACCTTGTTTTAAATACTTCTGAATTGTCTCATAAATAAGCTTTTTATTTTCACCCCTTGCATTTTTTACTTGTACAAGTTTCATAGAAAACGGTACGTTCCATTATGTATTCAATTATTCTAGCTCACAAATCAAGCTCGGTTGCTTCCTTCCAATTTAATCCATTTTTTACTCAGGTCAAACCTAGAAGTTTCCTGAGCTAGATTGCAGGTCACCTAAATAACGAGCACTGCATTTGTGACGTAATTCTAAGAAAGAAGTCTTCGAGGGACTTTATGCTTGAGTGTTTTTAATTCCACCTTATTTTCTTGAATGTTGGTAGTTTTAAAATGTTAGTAATACCTACAGGATAAATTTTTAACCGGTGCGCAAAGTTTTTATTTTTAATATCAACATATGATTCTAGACATTATTTAAAACCAACGAAAAATTTCTACGCTAGAATCATATGCTGAATTCATTGTTAGAGTTTGAATTAGTCTGTGTCAAATAAACGAAAATGCGGAACCAACGACACCGACTTCCGAAATTAAAGTTATTTTTCACTTTGTAGTGTTTTTTTTTGGAAGTCGGTTGTTTTTTTTTGTAAATATGTTTTTTATCCAAAAAACTGCGTAAGTAACAAGATACTCGACAAAAAATACGATCGCCTTTAATTTATTTATAAAAAGTATAGAAAACTTTTTTGAGACCGTCTGAACTTTACAGGAAGCCAGATTCATTGAAGTAATTAAAGATGGGACAGAAATTGCCTAGACAAATCTCTTTAATTGAGGCTCAAATTAATAAAAGGATTAGGAGAGCTTTGCGGATACTTACGAATGTCGTTGTATTCTTTCGAAGATTATTCCAAAAATGAATGGACGATTTCTATCCATATATCAATATATAGCTTTTCCCCGTGACTTCTTCCGCGTGAAATTTCCTGTTTCCCGACCCATCCGGTCGCATTGCATCGCCTGCCCACGCTGTTACTTTCGTTTTCACTCAGCGTTCTTTCTGTTTTTTTTTGTTTTGCTCGGCTCCTAATGGCCCTAGCGTGATGTTAGTGTAGTAATTATAGCCTTTCTCAAAACTTGGATTATCAAATCCAAAAAGAATTTTTCTAATCCGACACTTTCAGAGATTATCACGTTCAAACAAACAAAGAAACTCTTCAGCTTTATTATAAGTCATCATCTGCCTAGCCTTTTCCCAACTATGTTGGAGTCGGCTTCCAGTCTAACCGGATGCAGCTGAATACCAGTAATTTACATGGAGCGACTGCCTATCTGACCTCCACAACCTAGTTACTGGGTAATACGATAGGTACCCCTTCGTAAGACTGATTGTCAGACTTTCGGGCTTCTGAATACCCGTAACGACTGTCAAAGATCCACGAATGACAGCTGGGACCAACGGCTTAACGTGCTTTCCGAGGCACGGAGGGGTCACGGTAAGTAAAGATGGTCACCCATCCACAGACCAACCGCGGCAAGCGTAGCTTAACCTGATCGATCGACCTGTGCGGCTGCTATTATTTAGCCATGGGCCCCTCGGCTTTATTATTAGTATAGATAGATAAATGACTAAAATATCCACAAACGCATTATCATCGTATATAAAAACTACAGTCCACAAATCAAGTTTACTTCATGATTGTTCGAAGTTGTACCTACTTCTACTTTCAGGCCGAAATTCCATCATAAAAATTCATGATTACATAAAATAGCAAGTAATACTGACGATACTGAAACTTCCTGAAGCCGACATTGAAAAGATGAATCGGTAAAGTAAAACTTGAAATATGGTGTAGAACTCGACCGACGGAGTAGATGACTGATCGGGTCGGAAACGTGGAAGATTGGTTTTTATTTATTTATTAAAATCTCCCTTACTATCTTTACACATGTACCCAATGCGACAGTGCGGTCATTTTACAAATCTACACTAACTTATTATTTGCATTTTAAGGTTTCATACCCAAAGGGTAAAAACGGGACCCTATTACTAAGACTCCACTGTCCGTCTGTCTGTCTGTCTGTCACCAGGCTGTATCTCATAAACCGTGATAGCTAGACAGTTGAAATTTTCACTGATTATGTATTTCTGTTGCCGCTATAACAACAAATACCTAATAAAAACAGAATAACATATTTTTTAAGGGGGGCTCCCATACAACAAACGTGTTTTTTTTTCGGCGTTTTTGCCTTGTGGTACGGACCTTTGTGTGCGAGTCTGACTCGCACTTCCCCAGTTTTTTTTATGGTTTATGTCGGTTATTATGTGTGTTGTTATATATAGGGTCAAATAAAATTAGCTAGCGAAACTCTGCAATAAAATAAAAAAGAAATTAATTTGACAATTTTTTGTGGGGTCGTCGACCGCTGTTAGTGTATTTACTTGAAATATCTGTTTTTTTTTGTGTAAACTTCCCTGATATGATTGGTATCTCTATTTAAAAACGATAAAACACATTTTCTCAGCTCATACTTCAAGTACCTACAATATCAGGGGTCGTTGACCCTTAAGAAAGATTTTTTTTATCTTTATTTATTTACAGGGATTTTTCTAGAACATGTCACCCCGATTATTGAATACAATAAACATAAACTAATCTACCCGCAACCTTTTACCCATAATAATACCTATGATGAAGTGTTTTGACCTCATCTGTTAATGGCCTCACGCCAGAACGCAATAACGTATATAATAGTAGGCTACATTAAAATTATTGTGAAAAGCTTGACGTCTTTAGACTCCAATACGACTACATTCTGTCAAGATGTGATGCGCATCTTCTATGACTCCATAGACAGCACAATTGGGTGAATCAACGTTGCGCATCATAAAACCAAAACGATTGAGAGGAACATGGCTGGATCGAAGTCTCAGAGGTTTCACAACTTCTTGCCTATTCATCCTGCCCTCGCTGAACCAAAGCATACAACGATAGCGGAAGGGTACGCCACGATAGCGGCGATAAGATCCCTCTTTGAGGAGTGGCTAGAGAGGCGTCACGGCGCCCTCCCCTACCGCCTGACGCAGGTCCTCACCGGACACGGAAATTTCGGGAGGTTCCTGCACATCATCAGGCGGGAGGAAACGCCCCGGTGTCACCATTGCCAGGATCACCCAGAGGACACGGTGGAGGTAAAAAAAAAAGGATACGTGGAAGCGATGGTTGAATCGGGGATTACGGTACCTAAACGCAAAAAACGTAAGTTTTAGAAACAATAAAAGTATATGATTGACTACAGTAAACAAAATCAGAAAAATATATGATATTCTTCAGGATATAAATGCTAGGTAGATAATGTGTTGAAAACATAATACAACCAATTTGATACGATAGAAAACAATCATGAAGATACCTCTAAGAACTTTCTTTTTACAATAAAAACCATACTAATATACATACAATCATTCTGATTTTTTGTCAGATTATTCTACAAGCAACATACTAAAACACTAGTGTTTTAATTTTTAGTCCAAACAATAAATTTTTTGTAAATAAAAAATTGCTTCATATTTTGCAATAAATTAACAGGGTTGTGTCATCGCGCTTCTCTTTCTTTTCTGTGCAGTCCGACAAAGACCGCGCTTTAGGTCATGTAAGCCCCTTAAGAAAGATTCATAAAATCATTTTATTTTTATTTTGTCCTGTGATATTGATACTCATCACGTCTGGAGTTTCGTTAGCTAATTTAATTTGACCCGGTATGATGTGTGTGAAACTGTGAAGAGGCAAAATTTTTGCTCGGTAAAAAACCGTTAAGTATTTTTTTTTTACTTTTACTTCAAAAGAAAAGAAAGTTGTTTTGGCATCCGGCCATAGTTTGCTACTAATCATTAATCTCATATCAAAAGAGTATACTATAGAGTTTCTTGCCCATTCTCCAAAAAGTCTAGTCTAGTTTTGCATAATTAATCAATAAATTATAATGATCCCACTGCTATGACACAGACCTCGTCCTTCTCTGTGCTCTCACAGAGAGAAGGACACATCCTGGCCAGCGTGGTGGATAATAATAATAACATATACATAAGAATACATGTGACATCATGTCACATGTCTTGAAATGTTTGGTTCTAGGACATGCTGGTTTTCTCCCGATGTTTTCCTTCACAGTTTTTAGAGCAGTAGTAATAAAATGAAATACACAAAGTAAAGTAGCTAACTCGTAAGTCAGGGTCGATACCACTGTCCCATCACTACTCCTAGAATCTAATCTGTTTTCTTCTAAATGTTGACGTTCAAAGGTGCCTTTTAGAAGGCCTACCTGAATTGAATGATTTGAGATTGACTTTGACATACTTACATCGCGATGTGAAGTGCCTCACGCGTATTATCGCAGCCAAATTGATCATAGAATCAATTTTTAAAAGAATTTAGGTACAGACGCTAGCACATCAAGCTACTGCAATCTGTCAAATTTCATTAATAGATTTTCAAACAATGATATTTTAGTAAACAGATATGTTATGAGCGCGCAAATCGTGAAGACTAGAATACGTCCTAATTGGGACGTATTGCCTTTAGTCTGTGTCACGCACGTCTACGAGTGACACGGTGCGCGCTGCTACGTAATTACCATCCAAAATGCCATCTTGTGTATTTAGAAAGTGTACCAATTATGATACCAAAGTTAATAAAACACAAGGGATCTCATACCACATGTAACTACACAATATACTTCGATGTATTAATATATTTCAATTATTTTCCTAATATTCTGATATTTGGAGGTTAGAAAAAAGAAAGAGATGGAAAATACATTTTTTGTCGTAAGAACGACAAGGATGCGTGCACTCCGGACATAGAATAAAAGTACAGATGCGAATATTAGGCAGTAAAGTCATCTTTACAGCAGAGTTCTAGTTTCCCTTTTAATAACTTTTCTTTATAATTTTGTTTGATATATTTAATTATAAATTAAACATGTCATATGACATGTTTTCTTTCGCTATAAATATTTATAGCGAAAGAAAATATTAATAGCTTATCGTTACCATAATATGTCACAGATAGTGTTAAAATGAAGCTGCCATTGAGATCAGGCTTCAAGAATGGATCGCAATTGTTCATAAACAAAGAAATGGATCGTTTATATTACTTTACTGTGTGACAACAGCTACCTACCTTTTAATAGTGTTTATTCGTTGCATAGGCATAAATCCCGACTACTTATCGCTAAAACATAAGGTCCAAAGTTTATTGAGAAAATTTGACAGTTTCGGGAACCTTGATGTGCTGGCATCTGTACCTAACCACTATGCAGAATAAACGGAGGAGTTTCGTACATCAGAAAAATATATGATTCGTTTAAGTTTTTCATTCCTAGGTGCACTTGCTAAAGCCACAGATTTCGAATGCAATTTAAACTTGGAACGTTTTACTGGAAATGACAGTGTTTTTGGCGGAAACTTTTTCAATGTCGCGTAGAATAAGCTGGTTAAGATGGAACTGGACGGGACATAAGGCTATGGGAACGGCGGGTACTGCCAAATCGGATATTACGGTGTGATGCATATGTTATTGGTTTGTAGAAGGTCCCAGAGGTTTTAGAAAATAATTATGTAGATGTAGCTCTACTGTATGGATGGCTAATGTAATCCTAAGCTGACATTTGCAATCTAAACTACAGAATAATACAACTACAATACTATGCAAGAAGTAAGGCCGATTTTCAATAAATAATACTTTTGCTAAGCCGAAACCAAACAAACATTGAAAATGCCAAATAACATCTTAAATATTACACACGTCACAGACTTAATTTTTACAGCGAATTAGTAGACTTAGGTCGTCTAATAATCCACAAACGTTGCAAAGGTCTCGCCATTGTTAGTTTTTGACAGTTTTTTTTGGGCGACTTTGGTTAGTATGGCCAATCTTTCATAAATTCACAATGGATTTCGGAAACCATTGCAAAGTTTGTAAATTATTAGACTTAGCCCCTTGGTCAATAGGTTTTAGCGACCAAAATATAAACACGACCATAACCAAGACACTTACTGCATTCTGGGTTTTAAGGACTTCGCATACCAACATAACACAAATACGGACGAGATCAGGAAAGGCGCGATTAAAGGACGCATTCTTTAATTTACGTTTAGAGAATCACCAAGTACGAGGAATTCGCAAAAAGTTCTGCTTCCATATTCCGTATTCAAATGTGGGCATGAGCCGGTTCGTAAGAAGTCTCTTCATTACAACTTGTTCAACGAGTCGCCGTAATCCGTGTTACATGCTTCTGGGAAAATAAATGAGAGGATTTCATACATTTGTAAAGAAGTGTGAACGTTCATGAATGTGGAAATGTAGCCATACCTAATTAAAATTTAAATGCATCAGTAATTTCTCTTTGGTGGCTGACCTTGTCATTGACATCAAGCAATAGACAAAATTGTCAAACTTTTTTTGGTAGAATACTAGGATTTTGGCTACTGGCTTTTGGCTTTGTGTGTATATTTTATGTCTTTTTGTAATGTGCAGAATAAACAATTTTTTTCCTTTCTGTTTTTATTATCTTTAGCTAACGTTATACTTAGGATATAACTACCAAAATTAAAATGTTCAATTATTTACTAAAGCTGAAAAATACATGTCCTTAAAATGTGTTTTGTGACAGTATTTCTGCATGTATATTTATGTTATGTAGGTATATTCATTTTTTATATTAATTCCGTAGAAATTCCACAAGAAAGAGAATTTATTTTATACTTATAATCTAGCTGCGCCCCGCGGATTCACTCGCATAAGTCTCAATCTCGTCGGAATATCAGGATAAAAGTAACCTATGTCCTATTCCATGTGCCAAATTTCATCCAAATCCATACAGCCGTTTTAGCGTGAAAACGTAACAAACAAACATACAAAAAATCAAATCTTTAGAATAATTATTCGACCCAAAGCCAACTTCATCCGGCAGTGATTTAGGTGCTTGGTTCTATTAAACTCTTAGTTAGTGTGATCAATTTAACTAAACCCTTAATTATAAAGTTATAATGTCCGTCTGAGGCCAGTGTTGATCAACATTCCACCTTGTTAATAAGTTTTGATTTTAGTTTGTATCAGAGCTCACCTAATTGGAAACATATACACTATGCTTGTTCATTTATGTTATCCCCAACAAACTTTAGGTTTAAATGAATAAACAAATATCGACCGTAGCAATTAACATTGTCGGATCTACATTTTTGCGATTTTAATTTTATTGCATTAAAAGCCTTAGAATAAGTTTATACGCATAAGCATATACTACTACGTCAGGTAATTAGTATTTATACGTCTCACCAAATTTGGTTAAGGTACATTGACATATACATATTTGATACATATTTGAAGCTTTGAACGGCCGTACTCTAAAGTAGCTATTTTTCACATACGACTATGTTAATTGCTACGGTCGATTTTTTTTTATAAGATCACAAAAGCTGTGCTGATTCAACCAATTAATAACTAAAATAATAGACAGATTTTTACGATTTGTGTGGCATTCAGAAGTAATCTATAATAATAATAATGCTGAAGAGTTTGTTTGTTCGATTGCGCTAATCTTTGAACGTCGGCTTTGAAAAATTTCATAGCCCAATTCTTGAGGAAGGCTGTATGCTATTTATCATCACACTTAAGACACCTTGGCCAAGCCAAGCAAAAAGAAAAAAAGTCAAAAAGAACACTAAGTGAAAACGAAGTAATAGCGTGGGCAGGCGATGTGATGGGAGGTAACAAGGAAATTTACACGGACAAAGTCGCGGGCGTAGGTGGTCGATACTAATATTATAAATGCGAAAGTGTGTCTGTCTGTCTGTTACCTGTTCACACTTAAACCGCTGAACCGATTTAGATGAAATTTGGTATATAGATAGTTTGAGTCCCGGGAAGGGACATAGAATAGTTTTTATCCCGATATTCCCAGGGATCGATACTTATGCGAGTGAAACCGCAGGGGGCTGCTAGTTAGATATAAAACTAAGTACCTAACAGAGAACCAAAACCAACAGTCAAATCATAAAAAAACTAATTAATCACAAAATCTTCATACACTACTAAAAACTTTCAAATAGGGACACGTAAATTCATTTAAAATGAAAGCGACAATGTATAGAAAAGTCCGGGAAATATGGAACTCGGCCAAAACATAGACAAACATTACTTTCTTCTATTGTAACAGTGGAAGAATAGTTTTCATGCAGCAAGTCATCTCATAGAGCTTGTAGGCACGCTGCCAGGTCTCGTATTAAAATTTTTGTGAATAGTGTACAGTCACGAGCACTAATATGTCAACACTTGGCAACTTTCAATTGCTTCTACTTCTTCTTCTACTGCTTCAGTTTACCGTTGACAGCCCTCCGTCTTAGTTTTTTATTTGGTCTGAGACGGCTGATCATAAATAATTGGTACGAAACCAAAAAGACAGTAGGTACCTATCTTCATTAAAACACAGCAAACATTTACCGTAACATACTCACATAGAAAATACAGTTGAACTAAGATAGGTCAATAGATTTGTATGTTCTTCATTTTCTTCGTAGTGAGTTAAAATAAAAGCTTTTCATTATCTAGAAGTGTTGAAACGAGTAATGAAGTTTCTTTCTGATTAGGCAAGCGGAAACGAAAACGTCCAACTCTTGGTAGAATGGAAATAATTATGCCTCGGGGAATGTGTAGCGAATTCTTTAAATAACTTTGTTGTACTGACGTGCCCAAATTAAAAGACAGGGTAAAAAAACGGACTCTGCATGGAGGCAATTTCTGCTTAAATCACAGGAAAACTAATTCTAAGTTGAAAAGAAAAGAAGAAAAAAAACTATATTTTGAAAGACAAGACAAGACTGTTTAAACTGTGTCGATTGTTTATTTTATTACGGGCACGTATGACTTTTCTTTTAACCTTACAATCTGATCATCATAATCTAAGGCTTTACAGCCGCGAGCCTTGGCCTAGTCTAGTATAATTTTCTAACATGACCTATCTCTCCAATTTCTTACTCCAACAGCTCTTAAATCTTGGTTTACGCCATTTAACCATTTGAGCTTGGGCCGCCTTCGACTTCTTCCGTCATCCGGTTTACTATCCAATAAACGTTTGGGTGCTCTGGTCTCGTCCATTCTTGCGACATTTCCTGCCCGTCGAAGACGTCCTACTTTGATGGCTTTAATTACATTACACTTACAATCTGATACTGACCTGCAAATTGCAAAAAAACGTAAGAAAAATTGAATTTTACGGGCTACCTCAGCGCAGCCCTTTTAGCAAAAATTGCACTGTCCTCGAAGGTGTTTTCACGAAGAAATGATAAGATCTGTCAGATTCAATGCAGGACGGATATTACATCGCTATCTGCGACGGGTGACGGGCAGACGCTGATGTCACGATCAGATTAATTGGACAGATTGCCTTCTAGAAGATTATTTTCACATCGAAAGGATTTTTGGAAAAATATTTGAAAGAAACGAGCAAATGACCAGACGAGATCTAAATTGCGAAAAAAGAACAAATATTTTCATCATCTAACGGTCTACTGCTGGTCCCAGGAGTCGCCCAATAGTTGTCACACCGAAAACTCTTACACTGCCTACATTTAAAAACTCTAAATACAATAAATACATAAATCAATCAAATCAACTGCTGAGTTGATTGATTAATTTATGTATTTATTGTAGGCTGCTATTGCAGTCCACTGCTGGACATGGCCTCTCCCAGGCTGTGCCACAACACCCTGTGCTCCGCCTTCCGCATCCAGTCCATCCCAGTCACCTTCCTTAGGTCGTCCGTCCATCTAGCTGGATACGCGGTCTCCACTCCAGGAGTCGTCTGCTCCACCGGCCATCGATCCTTCGACAAACATGACTAGCCCACTCTGCCACTTCTGTTTGCTTACTCTGCAAGCTATGTCGGTAAATAAATAAATGTATGGCGTCAAATAAATTGCTTTTATGAGTCGATGCTGATTGCATGCCGGTGCCAAATTGCGGATATCCTTAAAGGCTCCTACAAACAGGCGCGACGCGCGACGCGAATCTCGCGCGACACAAAGGCACCGCTCGTTGCGCGACTTGCGGTGCCTTTGTGTCGCGTGTCGCGTTGCGCCTGTGTGTACGAGCCTTAATTTCTCATCTTTGAATTTTGCAGAAACCTATTTATTAAAATTGATTCTGAGAATTCCATCAAATGTTTTGTTCATTTCTTTATTTTTCACATCTAAGTAATTACAGAAAAATATATTGAATTCCTAATAAAATAATAATAGAATTCTTTGATATTGCTAAAGTAATTTGTCAAATCATTTGGCAATGCTATGGGATTTCAGGAGACTGGAATTATTGAAATGAACGGCTATTGCTCTCATATCAATGAACTTGTAAATGTTTGTTAGTAATTTTCCTGTGTAGCTTTGCTACGTTATTTTTCCACTATTTATAACGTGTAATAAACAATATACAAACCACTTCTACTGTTTGATTTTCTCCAACAAGCCAGCAAACCCTATTATGTTCCCTTGAAATTTAATACGAACACGTGAAGTGTACAACGCACTTGATGTCAGTACCCTAACTCGTTGATTACACTGATTTATGAAGCGAATAATCCTGAAACGCAAAGGCTGAACAATACCTACGTTGCTTTTCTAATATTCTGTACAGTCAACAAAAGATTGTGACTATTTTGTCTTGCTATAAAAATAAACTTGTTTTACTGTTATTTGTCTTACTATTTTTATTAGGTGGATCATCCCACTGCTAGGGAATGGCCTCTCCCCATGACTTCCATCGCTAATATGGAACACTGGTTCTTTGTTTTATCCAGCTCTTTCTGCCATCTTCTATGGGTTATCGCTATCTCTTTCTAGCTATCTCAGGGCTCCACATAGCCACCACAGATCATTGGGCATACGGTAAACGTGGCCAGCCCAGACCCACGTCAACTTTGCGTCTTTTTGAGCAAACAAAATATTCTGATAAAATCCGAATTGCTTCGGGTTATTTTTACTTTATCATACCTCATCGACGATAATTATCTCTATCATCAATAAGTGCTAACGATACATATAATTATCTATAATGATCTTATCAAATGGGGTGTAAAAAAACATAATGAATATTTATTTCATGCTCATATCTTTGTAATAGTCTAACTGTGTCACTATTTTTCATGATATTGCGTCTTCTGCATTTAGATTGAAAATAAAAGAAATACATGATAAACAAATATAATAAAGTAAATACATAATATACAAAAATAATAATTAATGGAAATGCAGTGCCTAAGGCACTGCATTTCACCTTCACAAGGTCATCGGTCCAACACTAAAAAATAAATTATACCTTTTTTTTGGTTAGCCTGTACTCAGTACTATCCACTGTTCCTGTTCCTGTACTGTTCTGTTCTGTTCCTGTTCTGTTCCTGTTATGTTCTGTTCCTGTTCTGTTCCTGTTCTATCTGTTCTATCTTTCTGTGTCTGCTTTATAATGTGTACATAATAAAGAGTATACTATTCTATTCTATCCCACTGCTGGGCAAAGGCCTCCCCAAGTCCTTCAACATACTCTTTTCCCCCGTTATGTCGAACCAGCGGTGCTATTCTGTAAAAATCTCAACGTGAAAACTTAGATGAAGTGAGCGTGGAGTGAGCTGTCAATGGGTCAATTCCTAGCAAAAACAAACTCACTTCACCTAAGTGAAAGAGAGTGAGTGAGTGGTTCGGTGAGATTTTTACAGAATCGACCGGCTGTCCTCGCGGTACGCGTCCAAGTCATCTCGCCACTATTTTCTAGGCTGACCTCGGCGACGCAGTCCATCTTCAAGCACCCATTGCACACCTACATACTTTGCTAAACTATTGTTGGGTCTTTTGGTGTCTTAAACTATGTGTATAATTGGTCACCATTACAATAAAATGTTTTCGTTTTGGGTTTACTAAGTAATTTGACTGATTTCGGACATTTATGAAGCTATTCATAAAGTAATTACTTGGCTGAAGTGGCAACCAATAACCTAATCTTTGTTAACGTTGTAGGTCACCTTTCACTTTTGGAACAAAGATCTACGGTAGGTGTAAATTGGGAGAAATCGTTACGTAACGAAAAAGCATTGTGCCCCATGCGACTTTTTATTACATAATAAGAGTCTGAGAAAGAGAAATAGTTTTCCTGGTTTTCATGGGTGCTGAAGCCAATAGAATATACATTTAATAGATATACAGAAAATACATTTTTAAATTTTTCGTCTTGGGTATCGTTTTCATGGTTTTCGAGGGCGCTAAAGCCGATAGTGAGTTCAAAATGAAAATCGAAGCTGGCGTCTGCGAATATTTAAAAATGTTTACAGCCGCCATCTTGAATTTTCATTTTGAATGTCGTTCCTGCCGGGGATCCCCCTACCCCATACGTTTTTTATTTTTACATTTTTAAAGTCACTATTTAAAGGGTATCGGCGTTTATTACACTTAACGCGTACCTACACAATGTTTAGTAACGATAAGATTTACATATATAACTTCCTGAGACATAAAAATTGGCGTCGCGACTTAGAGTCGCGGAGGATTTTGACAATGCGACCGTGCGCGTCTACGGTCGGGGGCGCACTCTTCTGCCGCTCCCGGCATCTCGCCTGCGCTAGCGCGCGAGGTGCGCGGGCGGCGAAGGAAGGGGCGCGCGTACCAACAACAATAAAATTCCCCGCCATAAAGTTGCCTACGATAAAATTCCCCGCGCTACATCCTCCCCCTCTAGCCTAACTAAATGTCCCCACAGTTGGGCTAGTCCAAATACCTACGCGGCCTGCCGCGTTTGCGTTTAGCTCGGACAGGAGGCTCTACTTGTCCGGTGAAGGGCGTGAGGTGCGAAACGTGGTACTTGCCTACGTTGCTACCGGTTTGCACGTTCTCTAGCGCATAAGTGGTCGGGCTGATGATCTTCCCAATTCGGTATGGACCGTCACGACGTGGGATAAACTTCGCGGTTTGCCCGCGGCTTGCGTCATTCGGTCCTTGCGTTTTTAACAAAACTAGGTCACCTACCTTGTATTCAGGTGGCGGCCTTCTCTTTTGGTCAGCGTGTTCCTTCTGGACGGCCTGTGCTTTCTCGTGAGTGTCCCTGGCCTCGTCCAGTGTTGCAGCCATCTTCTTCAGGTAAGGCGTAATGCTGGGCACGAAGTTATCGTGTTCCACGATAGCCCTCATGTCTATAGCAGAGTCGGAAGGAGCTCGTAACTCTCTTCCGAACGTGAGATGTGCCGGTGAAAACCCTGTACTACTGGTAATCGCAGAGTTCATAGCAAACCTGATTGCAGCGAGGTGTATATCCCACGTGGTATGGTCGTGACCGACGAGCATGGCCAATGGGTCATGTATGAAAATATTAAATTGTCTCGATTTTTTTTCTGCACTTATGAATAAGCTAATACTATCTACAAAAAAAGTATCAGATTTATCTGATTAGTATTTCCAGAGAAATAAATTAAATTCTGTTAGAGGCGGCCATCGACAGTAACCCACGGATTTTTATTCAATTTCCTTAGCCTACTCAATTAAAAAGTAAAAACTGTAGATAATCTGTACCGTCTGACATTCATCCATCATAACAAAGGTCTCTCAAAATCTAATCCAGTGTCCAAAGCGTGCGGGTCGTCGCGAAGGCAGTCGAAATCTAATCCAGTATTCAAAGCGTGAGGGTCGTCGTAAAGATATATTGTCCATAAAATCGCAAACAAACACAAAGCAAGAGGTGAAAAGTGAGGTTATGTTATGACAAATTGACAAGTTATGATTATCTACAGTTTTTACTTTTTAATTGAGTAGGCTAAGGAAATTGAATAAAAATCCGTGGGTTACTGTCGATGGCCGCCTCTAACAGAATTTAATTTATTTCTCTGGAAATACTAATCAGATAAATCTGATACTTTTTTTGTAGATAGTATTAGCTTATTCATAAGTGCAGAAAAAAAATCGAGACAATTTAATATTTTCATACATGACCCATTGGGGTTTGAGGTCCCGGTTCTTCCTTTCTATAGGATTGGCTTCAGGATGATAATAAGGCGTGAGAGACTGGCTGATCCCTAGAACATGGCAGACTTGTTGCATTACCTCGCTCACGAATTGCACGCCGTTGTCACTAATGAGGCGGCGCGGTACTCCATACCTGAGAAATACCTCGTTCGCGAGCGTCTGAGCACATTCTACGCTGGTGGCATTCTCCAAAGGAAACAATTCCACCCAGCGCGAGCAAACGTCTTCTACGATTAGTACCCACCTGTTCTTCCTGGGCGTCTCTACGAGCGGACCAAACAGGTCTACGGAGACTACCTCGAATCGTCTTGACACAGCAGGGGTTTGTAGCAGTCCTGCTGGTTTGCGGTTGTCGGCTTTATACCTCTGGCAAGGTACGCACTCTTTTATGTAGTTCGTGATGAACGTGCGCATGCCAGGCCAATAATACCTTGCGCGAACGCTGCTTAAGGTGCGCTCCACGCCGAAATGGCCGGCCGTCGCCGCGTCGTGGAGGTCAGCCATGACTTGCCTGCGTTCATGCCCGGGTACGACTAAGCAGCAGTCCTCTCCATCGTCTGACTCTAAACTGTACCTGTAAAGTATCCCATCGGAAATAGTGTACCCGCGGTCGGACCACGGTCTCCCCCTAGAGGGTTCGTCGGACTCCATGTCCTCAATGATTTTTCGAACTTCTGGGTCCAATATTTGATTACTGCGGATATCACCGCTGCTTCTCTTTGGCATATCAATGACAGTCATGCAAAGGTCACACTCGTTCTGGTCCTCTCCACAAACGGGTCGCGACAACGTATCTGCGACCACGTTCGACCGACCGGGAGTGTATTCGATGCTGAGGTCGAACTCTTGCAACGTAAGGGCCCACCTGGCCAGTCGGCCACTAGGCGACCTTTGGCTCATCAGCCATCGCAAGGGTTGGTGGTCCGTCCTGACCGTGACCTTCGCGGTTTCTACGTAACCGCGGAACTTACCGAGTCCCCACACGGCGGCGAGCGCCTCCCGCTCGGTCGTGGAGTAGTTCCTCTCGGCGCTGGTGAGTAGTCGACTTGCATACTCAATGGGCCTCTCGTCGTATCCCTCCCCCTGCATAAGAACAGCCCCAAGGCAATAAGCGCTGCTGTCAGTGCAAAGTATGAATGGTTTCGACTCGTCCGCCTGCCGGAGGATGGGAGCAGATACGAGAAGAGCCTTGATGCGTTCAAAACGCCTTCTGCTGCTCGTCGTCCCATCGCCAAGCACTTGACTTCTTCAGGAGGTTAGTCAGGGGTCTCGCGACTTCAGCGTAATTATTAATAAAGCGTCGGTACCAACTCGACGTCTGTAAGAAGCATTTTAAGTGTTTTACGTTCTGAGGGGCGGCCATGTTGTCAACGGCTGCTGTCTTGTCTGGATCCACCTGGATTCCGCCTGGCACGATAACGTGGCCTAGGAATTTGACAGATTCCCTCGCAAAGAAACTCTTGTCCCTATTCACTCTTAACTTGAACATGGCCAGTCGCTCGAAGACTGCTTCCAGGTCAGCCAGGTGCTTCTCGAAAGGCCCCGGTGACAGCACAATCAAATCGTCAAGATATGCGAGGAGTTCCACTTCCTTCAAGTTGGAACGGAACCGGTCCATCATCCTCTGGAAAGTGGCTCCCGAGTTCCGCAGTCCCATCGGCATCCGCTTAAATCTAAAGGTACCAAGAGGTGATGTAAACGCAGTCTTATCTTGGTCCTCTGGGCAGACGCTCACTTGATGGTAACCTGAGCGTAGGTCGAGGGTGGTCATATACTCACTGGTCTTGGCCGCGTGCAGTATGTCCTCGATGCGTGGTAGGGGGTACCGGTCTGGCTCGGTCACTGCATTAAGTTTTCGGTAGTCTATACATAACCTTAAACTCCCGTCCTTCTTAGTTACAAGAACGACATTGGACGCCCACGGTGACTCGCATTCTTCTATGACGTCATCTCGCAGAAGCTTATCAATCTCCCTCTGCAAGGCCTCTTTTTTACTTTGCGATATCCTATAAGGTGGACAAGCAATCGGTTCCTGTTGCGGACTTACTTTTATTCGGTGCGTGGCGAAATCTGTCGCAGGTCCGTCGCGCGCGAATTGCGGCGCGCGGTTTTCGATAAAGATGTTCAGTGTATTCCGCTGCTCGGGGTTTAATTTACAACCCTCGTCTGGGCGCAACGATAAATCGATAGATGCGGCGCTCAACAGGTCAGCATCGGTGGGGTCAAGCGAGTACGTGTACACGAAATCGTAGTAATGTTCCGGACTATCCGAAAATGACCACGTGCGTCGGGCGACGTCTAGTACCATGCCGGCCCGAGCCAAGAAGTCTACTCCTAGGAGTGTCCTATTATCACTCCCGGGCAATATTAAAAAATCACACTTTACCCTACGACCTTTAATAATAATCTCTACCTCGGCTGACAACAGGTCTCTCCACCCTTGTGTACCATCAGCCAGGCGCACGAAACGTTTAGTATCGTTAAAGTGAACTCCTGAATTTACTAAAAGTCGGTGCAGTAAAGGACTCGCGATACTATGCGTTGCGCCGGTGTCTACAATCGCCACGCCGTTACGGCCCATAACGCTAATATTCACCATCGGGTGATGTTCGCGCGCACTAATGTTTGTTATTCGAACGCACGAAGCGGCATCACTCGTACTAATGTTATTACTATCATGACAACCACAATCTAAATCAACATTGTTCACAGATGTTTCGTCATCTGGTTTCGACGATGATTTCGCGCAAACGTCGCATTTCGACCTCACGACGCCTTGTTTACCACAACCATAACAACGTAACTCCTTAGATTAATAACGCCTAGATCGATAGTCTTCATACAAGCGCTTCGTCTCAAGTGAGGCAAAAACGCACACATCAATCTATTGATGTATGCGTGAGCATTGCGTATTTACGATCGCCGACACGCACACAAACAAAACTCTGATGTTGTGGAGTGTGTACAGTGCAGTAGTGTTTCCCCGAAAGTGGGGAAATTTTATACTTACGTAAAATCGGATTATTTATCTTGTACTTGGTAACGTACTAGTTCTATTTAAAGCTTGTTATAAAAATAACATGTTAATTTACATTAAAACGAATATTTGTAATTAAAATCTATATTTATTATAAGTTAACATTCAATAGGTACATGAATGAGCAGCATTAATGGTTTTAATCATTTTAAGGAAAAACGCAAAAGGGAGAAGAAAATGTATCGATGTTACTGATAAATTATGAGAAAATACGTCATGAACAACTAATCAATTAAAATCATCATGGTTATGTGTTATGGTATTTGTATGTATGGAAACCACAGAGCAACCATAGAGCAAGAAAATAAAAAAAACTTCATTATTTGTTAGCGCCGTCTTTGCTTAGCTAGTACCATTTATGAAACCAGTTTTTTTTTCTTAATTTCAATCTGTGAGAAAATCCCTTATTAAATTAGATTTCATTTAGCGTGAAAGTTTCTTTACACTAGAAGCGCACGATTTCTATATTTTTACTGGTCTAAAGAATAGCAAGTTTTTTTCGCTAAAGTCTAACTAAATTGTTTGCAGCTGATAAAGATGATTTTTTTTGCATGTACACTCTACTTATCTATATTAAATATCCGTATATTATTTATTTATATTTGAATTGAGCTCACCAAGACCTTAATTTTGATACCCATGTTGTAATAATTTAAAATAAATAGTTTCTTTTCAAATCTCAAAATGGCGCTACAAAGCCGCCATATTGATTTTTCTCTAA
Organism: Luperina testacea; assembly: GCA_927399505.1. Classification (NCBI taxonomy): domain Eukaryota; kingdom Metazoa; phylum Arthropoda; class Insecta; order Lepidoptera; family Noctuidae; genus Luperina; species Luperina testacea. The sequence continues at coordinate 5,283,864 of OV656763.1, read as the reverse complement.
AAAAATTTTGGGCAGTTGTGTAAAAATCTCGGGTTCATTGTAAAAAAAAAATACGGGTGTGTATTTATTTTTCGTTGAACAATAGGGTAATTCATTGCAACTGGTAACACCTTCATAACATGGCGGCCTAAAATTTTGTTGTCGTATTTAATTTTTGTATTCATTATTGTAGCAAAATACAAGTCGAATTGTAGTACTTACCTATGAAATGATATGTTGGTAGGTTTTTTATTCTTTTCTGATGCATTGTGACACCCATTCACTACACAATAAGTCATTATTAATGAAATTGTCTCGGAAAGCTCGGAGATGTTTGCTCTAGCGTTTGACCTTGACAACTGGCGGACGTTCGGAACGTAGTGAGTCTTTTAGACTCACTTGAAAGTGCCTCACTGAAATCGCGCGTACTCGGTTTCTAGGCGTTATAATTCTATGCGTAACTCCCTATGCTTAGTGTCGTTATTATTTTTATTAGTGGTCGCTTTCTCGCGATTACGACACTCATCAGTAACATGCCCAAATAACTTGCAATAACTACAACGGGGTCTATTTTTGTTGTTGCTACGCGACGCATTCTCACTCGTTGTACTTAAACTCGATTGCGTGAGATTACGGTCAGTGGTAGTCACTGGCGATGTTTTGGTTTGATGCATCGTATTATTATTATTACTATGAACAGAATTGGTTACCTTAAGCGCCTTGTAAGTATCCTCCGCAATCCTAGCCTTATACAATAATTCGTCTAGATTACGTACACAATCACGCGGCACTCTTTTCACTACGCGTCGGTGCAGTAACCCGTAACAAATGTCTACCTGCACTACTTCATCGAGCGTATACGGTAACTTAGCAATTAATGCTCGCACTTTGCACAAAAACGATTCCGCACGTTCTTCATCTCGCTGTTCCGTAGCGAAGATCTGTCGTAGAACCTGGTGCGCGGGCTGCGCCACGCCGTAAGTCGCGCGAAGGCGCGCGATCGCGTCAGCCCACGTGCCCGCCGACGTCTTGACGCCGCGCCACCATACCGCCGCTTCACCTTCCAGCAACATCGGCAATCCGCGGAGGGCGTGCTCGTCACTTACGGCAGCGCACTCCTTGAAGATCTCAACGGCGTCCAGGAACGCTTCCAGGACCTCAGCGTCCTGGGATGACCCGTTGAATCTCGCCGTGCATTTCATGAAGTTCGCGTCGGCGCTCGGCGCGGTCGCGGCAGCAGTACTTCCGCTGCTCGCGTTAGGTGTTGGAGAGGCCCCGACTGGGGTGGAGGCCCTTAACTCGCCGTTGGATGTCATCAGCGAATTGATGAGGCTTCTATTGGCTTCCACTTGCGCTCGCGTTATCGTCTCGATCAGCGTGGACAGGAAGTCTGGGGAAATCTGAGGAGCTGGTTGCCGCGTCGACCTCGAGCCGGCGCTCGCGGTTTCGTCCGCGTGGCCGCGCTCGACGACGTTCTCCTCTTCTTCAGTGAGCGTGACGTTCTCCTCATCGTCTCCTCGTTGTTGACGGAGCGCTTCCCTTCTCGTTGTCGGCATCTTCACCTCGGTGATGACAACGGTTAGGTGAAGTGTCCGTACTTTTCCTAACAAGGATAGTAGGTATACGATCGGTCACGTAGGCACTGTAACGGTCGTAAACGGTTTATAACGATCCGTGCCACTAGTTGGGGCGCCAGTTTAAAGTCACTATTTAAAGGGTATCGGCGTTTATTACACTTAACGCGTACCTACACAATGTTTAGTAACGATAAGATTTACATATATAAATTCCTGAGACATAAAAATTGGCGTCGCGACTTAGAGTCGCGGAGGATTTTGACAATGCGACCGTGCGCGTCTACGGTCGGGGGCGCACTCTTCTGCCGCTCCCGGCATCTCGCCTGCGCTAGCGCGCGAGGTGCGCGGGCGGCGAAGGAAGGGGCGCGCGTACCAACAACAATAAAATTCCCCGCCATAAAGTTGCCTACGATAAAATTCCCCGCGCTACACATTTATATTAAACACATAGAATTATAACGCCTAGAAACCGAGTACGCGCGATTTCAGTGAGGCACTTTCAAGTGAGTCTAAAAGACTCACTACGTTCCGAACGTCCGCCAGTTGTCAAGGTCAAACGCTAGAGCAAACATCTCCGAGCTTTCCGAGACAATTTCATTAATAATGACTTATTGTGTAGTGAATGGGTGTCACAATGCATCAGAAAAGAATAAAAAACCTACCAACATATCATTTCATAGGTAAGTACTACAATTCGACTTGTATTTTGCTACAATAATGAATACAAAAATTAAATACGACAACAAAATTTTAGGCCGCCATGTTATGAAGGTGTTACCAGTTGCAATGAATTACCCTATTGTTCAACGAAAAATAAATACACACCCGTATTTTTTTTTTACAATGAACCCGAGATTTTTACACAACTGCCCAAAATTTTTTTAGAGAAAAATCAATATGGCGGCTTTGTAGCGCCATTTTGAGATTTGAAAAGAAACTATTTATTTTAAATTATTACAACATGGGTATCAAAATTAAGGTCTTGGTGAGCTCAATTCAAATATAAATAAATAATATACGGATATTTAATATAGATAAGTAGAGTGTACATGCAAAAAAAATCATCTTTATCAGCTGCAAACAATTTAGTTAGACTTTAGCGAAAAAAACTTGCTATTCTTTAGACCAGTAAAAATATAGAAATCGTGCGCTTCTAGTGTAAAGAAACTTTCACGCTAAATGAAATCTAATTTAATAAGGGATTTTCTCACAGATTGAAATTAAGAAAAAAAAACTGGTTTCATAAATGGTACTAGCGAAGCAAAGACGGCGCTAACAAATAATGAAGTTTTTTTTTATTTTCTTGCTCTATGGTTGCTCTGTGGTTTCCATACATACAAATACCATAACACATAACCATGATGATTTTAATTGATTAGTTGTTCATGACGTATTTTCTCATAATTTATCAGTAACATCGATACATTTTCATCTCCCTTTTGCGTGTTTTTACTTAAAATGATTAAAACCATTAATGCTGCTCATTCATGTACCTATTGAATGTTAACTTATAATAAATATAGATTTTAATTACAAATATTCGTTTTAATGTAAATTAACATGTTATTTTTATAACAAGCTTTAAATAGAACTAGTACGTTACCAAGTACAAGATAAATAATCCGATTTTACGTAAGTATAAAATTTCCCCACTTTCGGGGAAACACTACTGCACTGTACACACTCCACAACATCAGAGTTTTGTTTGTGTGCGTGTCGGCGATCGTAAATACGCAATGCTCACGCATACATCAATAGATTGATGTGTGCGTTTTTGCCTCACTTGAGACGAAGCGCTTGTATGAAGACTATCGATCTAGGCGTTATTAATCTAAGATTAAACACAACATAAGAAAAGTACCCAGGTTGTCGAATGCCTAAAGCTATGTTTAAGAGTACGGTCAATCCAATTAATCTTAACTTCAAACAAGCCCACACAATAACTTTATACCAAAAACAATCCCCAATTACTAACAAAATAGTATTAAACCCGATGTCAAATGCACAGCAATAAAATAAATTGGATCAGTTGGTAACATTTGGGCTTGTAAACAATATTCCTATTAATGTGGCGCCATCTGTTGGATGTATGTGACATAGATATATTTTCGAAACTGAACAATAACTTGGGTGAAGTATAATAAATAAATAATAATAAAACTGTTTAAGTATAAAACCATCTATATTTTTAATAGCTGGTTGGGTAATAGAAATTGTAGGACGTTAAAAATAAAGTAGTGTCGAATTCTGGACCTCTTAAAGACTCCTTCTAAAACAGCAGAAGGCTTTTCAAAGTGGATAATTCGTAATGCTATAAAATCAAATGTACTTAATTTAAAAAAAAAATCATTAAACCATTGCAGCAAAACAGAGAAATCACAATAACATTAATCTCCTTTAGCATGTTTATGCAATGAACAATTTTAAAAAGCATAAACAGGCCACACCTACATAATGACCTAAGGAACGTTTACATAAGGCAAGTAACTAGCAAGTACCTACGAGGACGACTAACCAGTCCAGAGCCTCTTCATGCTTAAACTCGACAGTCACTAGTCAGTCGTTCGTAGCCGCAGGTACTAGCCTGGTCTCTCTCCGGTCGTGTCGGATTGCAGATCCTCCCATCGGACTATGAGAGTGAGGGAGGAGGGAGTGCACCTGTGTTTGCGTACACACTTGTGTGTGCACACGTAGGGTGGTAGGGACATCGACGTGCAACCTAACACCATGGATTCAGTACATGATTCTGGACCCTCCTGCGTTGAAATCATGAGCTGAATCAGGACCAGGCCCGTGCCGGACGGCGCGTACGTGTTCCACGCGCGCCTCAAAGAGATGTCAGCATCATCAGAAGGGGCCGTCAGGGCCGAAGCTGCCGCGTCAGCGGGATTGTCCGAAAGGGTTACCGCTGGCCCGGAACATAAAGGGCTAAGGAAGGAACACGGGTGGGTTTTAGTCAGGAAGAGTCTGACACTCCCTTCCGCTCCACCCAGAGCGGGACGGGTCATTTGATGATGTCCCATTCTGAAAAAAAAAGCTGAATTTATGGTTGCAGTTTGCGCGTCGATGTCCCTTGCACTCTGTATTATAACTGCCGTGTCGATGGCTAGTCTCCGCTGAGATTGGCCACCATGGCCGAAATTCGGTCTGGAGGACTTTTATTACTAGCCTGATAAATGATTTTATTTTTTTAAGTAGGTTTGCACAAACACTTTTACACGTCAATCATATTTTTTAAACTAGATAAGGTCGGCGTTTCCTATCTGACTACTCTGAGAAGAAAGGCCGAAACAAACTCAGAGGTCATAGTCTCTTTTAAAGTCCAGACATAATCTTGGTCAGGTCATATGAAGAGCATGTAGGTCGATGTCTGAGATGGTCTTTTGAGGAAAGAACCACACAGATTGAGAGGACCTGTCCAGTCAGTGCACGCATTTGTCAGAAATCGTGCAGCTCAACTCAAGACTTAAGGAGCTCAACGATTCGACGAACAATACCAAAGAAAGGAGATTTGGGTAGGCCACATAAATTACTCAAACTGCCAGACCATGGAGAGAATAATAAAAAAAAATGAATAAAATGAATGACCCACATTGTCTTCAAGTAACTTGTTCCAGTTACTATATCCATGTAAACAAACCGCAACTACTCAGGCACGTATAGTGTTTCTAAGCTATAGATTTTTTGCCATGATACAATTGGTAATTCAAATATTTATAAACACTATGTGCCGGAACAATACAATTTGTATTACTCAACTTCTGCATAGGTTATTTTGTCTGAAGCCAGATCAATTCTAGGTCCTATTTTGCAGCAGTGTATTGTAACAGTGTGTTTAGGCACTTTAAATATCTTTCCATCTGATTTTAAAATATTGACCAACGACGTGTAAAAGTGTTTCAAAAGATCTACTTACAGAAATAAACATTTTATTTTATTTATACCTAACAGTTACAGTTTTTGTATAAAAACCATTACAAAAGAAATGGTATCTGTACAAAAAAAAAACAATAACATTTTAATAAGATAATCAGTGTTTGCCTGCTAACGATCCTGTTATCAGTCCAATGTCGTTCAGTTCCCAGGCAGAAGAGTGGCGCCTACCAGCGTCTGACCTTCGGCAGTCCTTTACAAAGCCCACGCTAATGACACCGATAACCTATTAGGTAGAGTAAAGAATATCTAAATACACATACTTATTGAAGAAGTCTGTGCATTAGTCCAGATGTTTTTTTTTTTGTGAAATGGGAGATTTTTAAACTACGAGTATGTTATCTTTCCACCGCCCTTGGTTAACTGGTACGAGTATAGAATGCGTACATTGTGTCAGTCTTTTCCCATATAAGTTGTGGTCGGCTTCCAGTGTAACCAGATGCAGCTGAATTTTCATGGACAGACTAATACGATACCCCTTGGAAAGACTGGTTGTCAGACATTTGGGCTTCTGAGTACCTGTATCGACACCGAAACCGGTCAGCAAATGTTGAATGTATACCAAAGACTAAGACAACATGGATAGTTTTCTGTTTGTTTGGTTTCTGTTTTTGTCTCTTTCAAATAAAAACAGACTCCGTTTTCGCACGAGGAAAATATTTGCCGCCCTATCAGAACCCACCCAGAAGCATGTTTTTTTTTTATCCTGGATAAACATAGCATTTAAATAGAAAATAGTTTATTTCTTTAACAAGCTCTGTACTGCCATAGCTAGTGATAGAAGTGTCCTTTTATGCAACTAAACACAAGGTTAAGGTTAAGCATTAAGGTTCCTACAAACAGGCGCGACACGCGATTTAATCGCGTGCGACACAAAGGCACCGCTCGTTGCGCGACTTGCGGTGCCTTTGTGTCGCGCTCGATTTTATCGCGTGTCGCGCCTGTTTGAAGGAGCCTTTAGGACATTCCACTCTTCCGCAACTTTTTACGTAATCTGCAGACGCCAACACATCAAGCTACCACAATCTGTCAAGTTTCTTTTGTAGATTTTCAACTTTATCGCTGAAGCATAAGGTTCAATGTTGATTACGAAAATTTGACAGTTTTGGGTAGCTTGATGTGCTGGCGTCTGTACATTCTTATATACAAAAAGTATGCCAGTTACTATTTATATAATTTTAGAGAATGAGAGATGATTAATTACTTTATATCAACTTATTCTTAATGAGTGTGTGTTTTGTGTATTTTATATGTGAGTTAGATATGTGTTTTTCGTACGCAAAATACGCGCATTGACGTGGAGTTGCGGATACCAGCCCGTATTACGTATCACCTACTTTAGGTATGTGTGATAAACTGATAAGTGTGTGTGGTGTATCTGTGTGTGATGTGAATACGTGTACATGTTCTAGATGTGTGTAAGTGTACGCGTGAATGATTGAATTATGATGTGTGCAAATCACAAGCGAAGCCATGAGCATAACTTGTACTTGATTAAGTAGATACTCTACTTCTGTATGTAGGTGGCTCTTATATTTATTTCTCACACATTACGTCTTAGCAACGAGTAAGTGATTGTTAGGATTTATGTGAGAAAGTTGTTGCGTAGGTGGTTCATTATTTTCAGGCAAAAGAGATACAGTGTAGCTAAAAGGTTATGGTAGGTCATTAAACAGGTGGAATTAATTTATCTTATAATATATTTAAATACGCTTTACTTTCCATATCGTCCTTTTTATGACAGTAGGTTAATACGAGTACAAATAATTACAAAACCCTGAAAGACACGCCAAGGATTGACCGCTTGTTCATAATTTTTACCGGCAAATCAAATGATATTTTTATTTTACTATGCTGTCAAAATGTATGAAACATTTTTTTTTAATATCTTACGAAAAAATTCAACGCATGTGTTTTGAGAATCATGTACTGAAGCTGTGGTTACAGGCTGTGTGTCGATGTCTCTTCCACCCTGTACATATATTGCAAAAAAAAAATAGCACGACCATGAGCAATATTGCCATTACTACTGACTTTTGATTATGTAATAGTGATTGCACCATGTTTTCATTAGTGCAGAAGAGCAAAGTATAAAACAAACAGTTAAACTGAATTTAATAGTCTCATTCTTAATCCCAAAGAAGCTAACAAAACAACTGAAACATGATTTAAACATGAAGTCAAGATGTCGAGAAACGAGAAAACAAATTATTAAGTTCCAAAGTTTTCTTAATAAGTTCGTCTAGTTTTAGTTTCGTATTATTTTTATTAAAACAGCTGCTGACACGTCGCCTATAGATAGGGTTAGCAATGCTTAAATTCCTTCACACAAAACAGCATATTTTTTTTTAATTAAGTTAATAAAGACCAATGAAATTATAGAGCTCCGCCGCAAGTAAGCCAAGATAGCCGAAATAGCCCAAAGAATTGGCAAACTTAGGCGCGAAACACACGGCGGGGCGGGCCGGGTCGGTCAATTTGACCACGAAAGACAGTGCAAAGGGAATCCTATACTACCAAACTACCAACGCACATAGAGTGCAAAAAGACCGCGCCGCCGATGTTTGTCCGATGATGTCTCTCGCGGTCATCCGCGGACAAAACGACCGCCGTGTGTGGAGCGCCTTAAGGAGCAGTACTGCCGCCATAAGTAAAAGGGGCGCATCTGAGGAAAGGGAATAGAGAAAAATGAGCATTAATGGATGGCGCCTTTTTTGTTTAGTAAGGTTTATTTTTCTTTAAATTTTTGGCCCATATTCGTCCTTTTCGCTTACTGCGGCAGAGTAGGTGGGAACATTACTAATCTAAAAATGTATAATGGTAAAAAAGAAAGTATCAATTCTCTATGCGGAAAACCTCAAGCAGCGAAAGTATAATAACTTTATCGGTAATTATATTTTCGAGCCGTTTGGGGTTGTAACCCTCGGGCCGTTGGGACCGAGGGCTCATGGTTTGTTCAACGAAATCTCTAAATGGCTGGTTGACACTTCCCGTGTCCCCAGGGCTGGCTTTTACCTTGGCTTTAGGCTAAGCATTTCCAAACAACAACGTGGCAATTTCGCCAGTCTCTTGGGTACATTACCAGTCGACAACGATACGGAGGAATTTTTTTGGTGCCGTATTTTGGTTTTTTAGTTTTTGTTAGGTTAGGATATTTATATTTTTATTTTAATAGTTTGTTACTTAATTTAGTAGATATAATATTAAGCAGTTTATCCAGTGTATATATTTTTCTAAAAACACAATAAATAAATTATTCTGTATTCTGCCCGCGACTGCGTCCGCGTGAAATTTCACCCTCCCCCATTCGACCCTCTTAGGGATGGAATTTCGTAAAACCCTTTCTTCGTGGACACACCCTCCAAATTGCATGTATTTAGGACCAGCGGTTTAGGTTTTCCGTTGATATATCAGTCAGTCAGGACTTTGAATCACACTAATATTATAAAGGCGAAAGTTTGTGTTTGTGTTTATATGTTTGTTACTTCTTCACGCTCAAACGGCTGAACAAAATTCGATTAAATTCTGTATGGAGGTAGCTGACACCCTGGATGCCAATCCAGGGTGTCTGCTACCTCCATACAATTTTATTTTTCGTGTCTTTTTATCCCGATATTCCCCACGGGATCGACACTTATGCAGGTGAAACCGCGGGGCGCAGCTAGTTTTATATATATACATACATATATATATAAATATATGTGGTCGTCCAAATCAAAAGGGACCTTATGGCGGAAATGAGTTATCTACAGGGCTGAAAACTACATAAATGTACCGAACTATAGACCCAAGAACCAACCTTCTAACCACTACCGTTATTTTTTTACGAATTTTTGAAGTTCACTGATCGAAATTATAAGTTTCGAGAAAATCGCAATTTAAGTATGCCGTACAAAAAAGTTATGTTTTAGTGTGAAGTTATGTAACTGATGGTATACTTTGATTGACTATGATTATTACTAATGGAAATTCTTACAATCCTTGCATAAACTTGTTTGTTGTGGGAACTAGACCCGCCAACATAATGCATTATCAATGAGATGCAAAGTATCGATAATAGTATTAAAAATAAGTAAACCGCCTGTTTCTCACTAAACTTTTATTGTTTTTATATTGCTACTAATTACATAGATTTGCGAAAGGCCTTAGATGTAAATAAAAACAACACATAATTTAAAAAAAAATAGTTTTTATTTACTAGCAAGAATTCTTATTTTTTATAAACTTTGAGATCTGACAGTAACAAAATCAACACTTAATCACTAAATAGGTTATACATAATTGGTTTAGATGCTAATAAAGCTAAGAGATCAATGATAACTATTAGTTATGATCTTGTAAAGTTACATAGAGAACTGAACAATTTCTTCAAACAAATTAAAAAAGGGCCCTAATGGTAGGCACTAAACAATTTTTTTTTATTTTTAGCATGCATAATCAATATTTTAGTGCAACATTTAAGATAACTTAAATTTTCTTTTTTTATTATCACAAGGTATGAAAATGTTACTTATTTAACAATTTTTTTTTTATTATCACAAGGTATGAAAATGTTACTTATTTAACAAAATGTTCGTAACAAGTATATACGTAAAAAAGGGCCCTTAAGGCGGTCCGTTGCAGTCTGCTGACACTTATCTCTTAGTATAGTTAATTAGTTTAAGTATTTAAATAAAGGTAAACAATCTTGATACGTTTTTGTCGAAAAATACATTTATGAAATAATTTATAGCCATTACAAGATAAAAAAACAAAATGAAATAACAGATGTTATAATGAATTACTTTTGCTATTAGCCTTAGCCTATTTTAAAAATATATTTTATGATAAAAAACATAACAAGATTGTTTACCTCTATTAAAAGTACCTAAACAAAATATGGACTACAATAGTGGGACCTTAGACCTAAGACGCATATACAAAGAATGCCGCATGCGGCGGCGTGCGACACTATCTAATGGCGGCTATACGCTACGCTGACGACACGCTAGTCCTGGCGCAGCGGAGGTCGCATCAGGCGGCGGCCGATGCGATGGCACGCGGGGTTGCGATAGTCGTGGAGGGGATCCGGCAGTTGGGTCTCTAGGTGGCATTGCACAAGTCCGAGGCCATGTCGTTTCATGGGCCCCGGAATACGCCACCATCGGGATCCCAACTAACGGTAGGAGGGGTTCACATCGGCGTCGAGACGACGATGAAATACCTGGTCTCGTCCTCGACAGCCGGTGGAACTTCGTCGAGCATTTCCGACGTTTGGCTCCCAAACTGGAACGGGCCGGGGCCGCCTTCAAGCGGCTCCTGCCCAACCTGAGGGGGCCAAACGCCTCCTGCCGGAGGCTTTACGCGGGGTCGTGCGGTCCATGGCCCTATATGGGGTCCCGGTGTGGGCGCGTTCACTGCGGCGGCGAGCCGCCCATTATTTGAACGCGCCCCAGAAGGTGGTAGCCGTTAGGCTGATCCGGGGGTACCGCACGATCTCGGGCGAGGCGGCAAGCCTCCTTGCCTGCCGCCATGGGATCTGGAGGCGATAGTCCTCGCGCGCCTGTATGAGTGGCGCGCGGAGGCACTACGCCGGGGGGAAACTCCGCTTCCGCAGCAAATTGCGGCGGAGCGGACGGACCTCCGGCGCGATCTCATGGCGGCATGGAAAGAGCGACTGTCACAACCCAGCGCAGGGCACGCCACGATAGCGGCGGTAAGACCCCTCTTTGAGGAGTGGCTAGAGAGGCGTCATGGCGCCCTCACCTACCGCCTGACGCAGGTCCTCACCGGACACGGAAGTTTCGGGAGGTTCCTGCACATAATCAGGCGGGAGGAAACGCCCGGGTGTCACCATTGCCAGGATCGCCCTGAGGACACGGTGGAGCACACGGTGGAGGTCTGCCTCGCTTGGGCGGAGCACCGCCGTGTCCTCGTAGAGGCGATCGGCAGCGGCGGCGACCTCTCGCGTCCGGGCCTGGTTCAAGCCATGGTCCGGGGCGAGAGGGAGTGGGGGGCAGTCGCCTCCTTCTGCGAAGCAGTCATGCTAGCGAAGGAGGCGGCGGGACGGCTGAGGGAGAGAGCTTCCCGTCCCAGCCGCCGCGGGAGACGCTCCGGGCGTCGGGAGCCGCGCGACGACTCCCGGCCACCGTAGGCGCGGGCCTGCGGGCGGAGAGTAATGGGTAGCTCACCGTCCGATCAGGACCAGGCCCGTGCCGGACGGCGCGTGCGTGTTCCACGCGCGCCTCAAAGAGATGTCAGCACTAAACGAAGGGGCCCGTAAGGGCCGAAGCCTGCCGGGTCAGCGGGATTGTCCGAAAGGGTTACCGCTGGCCCGGAACATAAAGGGCGAAGGAAGGAACACGGGTGGGTTTTAGTCAGTAAGAGTCTGACACTCCCTTCCGCTCCACCCAGAGCGGGAGGAGTCATTTGATGATTTCCCATCCTGAAAAAAAAAAAAAAAAAAAATGGCGGCTATACGTTATTATATATTATATACCTTGCAATATTAAAATGTCGATATAATATATGGTTTGAATTACAAGAAAAACGATTTGTTAGGTCTTGCCGCGATAAGGTTCCTTTTTTACTAAACTTTAGATGAATACAAAACTTTTTTAAATTGACTTTTCGAAAAGTTGAACACACACACATGTAGTAAATACAATCATCTTTTTAAAAATACAGTTAATAAAAAAACGATTTTTTTGAGGTATTTTACGAATTTATTAATATCTCGGAAACTAGTTACCGCCATAAGGTCCCTTTTGATTTGGACGACCACATATATAGATATAATGTTTCTATAGCATCTAGTTACCTTAGAAAATCAAAGATTATGGGACCAATTTGAAAAGTAAAGAGCTTGTTGTAGCACGTTCCAGAAGGGGCCAACCTATGTTAAAAAAATATATTTGAGTTAACTTGTCTCAAATCTTGTTAAAAATACATGCGCAAAACCCGTCAACCCTAGGTAAGAAAGTTTTAGTTCGATTAAAATGCAAATGGGGCGGTAAACATTGCGAGCGACGCGACGCCGCCACGCCGCGGCGCCTACAGCTGCAAATAATAAAAGTATATCATTAATTTTAATTTAGACCTGATGAGGGGTATGTGTGGAGGATTGAGCTATTTAGCGAGAATAACTATGTCTACCTGTGAGCCTAAATAGATGCATAGATATTTTTTAATCGACTTGCTTAATCGTTGCCAAGAATCGTTGCCAAGGTAACATAATGAAATATTGTATCATCATCATCAGCCATAAGCTCATTCTCTTCATTCCTGGGTATGAATAATCAGCCCATAATGTTCTCACTGCTGGGACAAAGGCAGGAGGCCTTTGTCCCAGCAGTTTGCTCTATCAGCCGTAATCCACCACGCGGGCCCAGTGCGGGTTGGCGGATGTCACATGTCTTCGAATTTTTGGTTCTAGGACATGCCGGTTCCACGATGTTTTTCTTCACCGTTTTGAGAGCAGTAGTGATGAAATAATTTATTTACACAAAGTAAAACGCTTGTGGAGACCGCGTATCGGCAAGCGTAGTGTGGGACGCCCCCCAGCTAGATGGAAGGACGATCTAACGAAGGTGGCTGGGACGGACTGGATGCGGAAGGCGGAGGATAGGGTATTGTGGCGAAGCCTGGGAGAGGACGTCCAGCATTGGACTGCAATAGGCTGAGTTGATTGAAAGCACCTGCCTAGGTTCGAATATTGAGCTCTCTTCTTTGACATAAATCATACAAAATTTTATAAACTATAACACTGTAACACATAAAATAATAACACTGTTACATGAGTCTACTCAAGTTCTATTATAAACCCGAAACTTTATCCAAAGATACTGTGAAGGCTTTGTTAATGCAAGAGTAAAGTTACACAAAGTTATTGTAGTAATCATGCTAAGTTACAAAGACGCCAACTTGTCGCATTGAAGCGTTAGTATGTGCTAAATTATGAATTAATGTTAGCATAGAACGAAACGAAATTAAGGCGAATATAAATTGTATTGTACTTGTACAGGTTTATCAGTCTCAATCTGTCAAAAACACCTCTAATTTCTTTTACATTTTGACAAGTTTTTGAATTTGTTTGTCGCCGAAATGAGACTGCGACTAGATTTTGGAACGTTTAAAATTACGAGAATTGACCTTCTGATGTAACACTCCATTAAAATGGATGTATCAAAACAGTGAAGGAAAACATCGTTAGGGAACCAGGTATTTTAGACCCCTTTTTTTTTTACCTACGTGGTCAAAATGTGTGAAACAGCAAATTGCAACGCAGGGGGTTCACAAGGAATTGTTCGAAAGGGTGACCGCTAGCCCGGAACATAAAGGGCTAAGGAAGGAACACGGGTGGGTTTTAGTCAGTAAGAGTCTGACACTCCCTTCCGCTCCACCCAGAGCGAGAGGGGTCATTTGATGATTTCCCACGCTGAAAAAAAAAAGGCTTCACAATAATTTTGTACTGAACCCGCAGCATTAACAGGTCACGCGTCGATGTCCTTACTCCTCTGTATATCTTTGTGAAGCTTGTAATACCAACATTTAAAGATGCAAAGAGAGTGAGATAAGAATGCAGAATTAAAAATTATTGTATTTGTTTCAGCCGCGAATCAGCAGGTCAGCTCCCCCGTTCAGCCAGCATCGACTCGGTCGTGGAAGCCGCGATCTGCGCGCGCCACTCCGAGCCGAGCCAGTCAACGACGCTGCAACTGCCGAGAGCTGACCGGGCCTTCAGCCTCGCTTCACCAGTCGTCGGCAGGAGGGCCAAGACTCAAAGGGGACAAGCTGGTAAGTTGAACCGATATTTAGAAGTGAAAAAAGGCTGAATATTTTCATTTATCCTAATGCACTATGGTGCTGTAGTACACATTATCTACCAGTCACCAAAAAACATTTTTTTACAGGAAGCTTATTTTAGTGAATGCATGACTTTCTTTTTGTTTTGTTTTTTATTTTACTCTGCAGATTTTGGTATCTTTTGTATTATTCACAGATCAATAATAAAATTAAAACTACATACATGATATAACTATAAGGGTTTAGGGTACAATCATTGTACTTTGTTCTACGCAAAATGTGTCATCGAAATTACGTTAGTTCGCGCCTCTTGAAAATTAGTTCATCGTTTGTCGAACGCCAATTATGATGGTAATAATAAATAGCAGAGGTTAACGGAGCTCCCTTAGTAATTTCTAGGCTAGACGTAATTTTAAATAAGGTGGTTTAACATAGTGACTTTTATTACGCACGTAATTAATAATAAAACAGTATGAAACCATTTTATTAAAGGCTCCTACAAACAGACGCGACACGCGATATAATCGCGCGTGACACAAAGGCACCACTCGTAGCGCGACTTGCGGTGCCTTTGTGTCGCGTGTCGTGTCGCGCCTGTTTGAAGGAGCCTTAAGTTTACTTGACCTGAGCGCACGTACAACAAATTACCTCTGGGACGCTGGAAAGGTTAAATGTTAAACAAAATTACGTAATAATTCAAGTTCATTAAATTAAACATAAGTCTACTAACAAAACTGGGCTAAGAACTGTCGGGAATTCACAGGTGGTACTTCGTTGTCCATCTTCTCTTGCAGTAGTGCTATTCTGTAAAAATCTCACTGTGAAAACTATTAGGTGATGTGACATTGAAGTGAGCAGCGATGCTATTCTGTAAAAATCTCCAGTGAAAACTTAGGTGAAGTGAGCGTGGAGTAAGCTGTCAATAGTGTCAATTCCTAGCAAAAACAAACTCACTTCACATAAGTTTTCATGGTGAGATTTTTACAGAATCGACCGGCTGTTGCTAGGGAGTGACACTATTGACAGCTCACTTCACCTAAGTTTTCACGGTGTAATTTTTACAGAATAGCTCTACCGTTTTCACAATTTCCTTGCCTTAGTAGATTATTTTCAGTAAACCACAGAGAATAAAGATAGTAACACATGAACACTCATAGACTAATCAGTAACAAAAAGGTATCTCACGACCTTTACTTTTTCCATGCCAAGAATTTATTTATTTATTTTATCATTCATGTACACACATATATAAACAGACAAGAAAATAGGTACAAATGTGATGCTTATTTCATAAGAAATCTCTTCCAGCATAATAAATAGAGAGATGTAGACAGCGTGTGAAAGAGTAAAGGAGACAAAAAAATACATAAAAACTAAAAACAATTCACATAATAAAACTAAACAAGTATTATGAGAATATACTTACATACATATAAATAAACATACATATATACTTCTAAAATAAATATCACTAGAATGTTAATAATTATAACGTAATCAAAATGATAAATACATACACAACTATGATAAAGTGGAAAGATAGTGTTCATTTACTCTTCTTTTAAAAACTGCCACAGTGTGGCAGTCCCTAATTTCAGGCAGAAATCCAGGCAGAGGGAGAGAGGAGAGAGGCAGGCGGATTTTTCAGAATTCAATGAAACATGCTTTTTATTACGAAAATACATTTAATTTTCATTTTCATCATTTTACCACCAAAAGGCGTTTTGCAAATTGACTGAAAATGGCGCTTAACCTTAAAAATAAACTTCACCACAAGCAATGTAAATTACTCGTCTCAGTGCTCATATAAAGTAATTGACAAGAAAACTCCGACAAAGTTGTGATAGCTCAGAATCTAGCTCTGAGGTCGCAAAGTTTGCGAAGTTAAGCACATGTCAGGGCAACATAGAACACGCCAACTTAAAGTTGTTCCAAGCCACCAACTAGTTTTACATCATAATATATTCTTTGAGAATAAATTGTGCAGAAGCTCTCACATATTATGAACTCCCGAGTTCTGATTTTCACTTGAAAACCTAACCTGTATGATAAACGTACCGGTATTTTTTATACCAGTTATTAATTTATTGCAAAATATGAAGCAATTATTTAGTAACAAAAAATCTATGGTTTGGACTACAAAATTAAAACACTAGTATTTTAGTATGTTGCTTGTAGAATAATCTGACAAAAAATGAAAATGATTGTAGTATTATATAATAGTATAGTATATTAGTATGGTTTTTATTGTAAAAAAAAAAGTTTTTAGAGGTATCTTAATGATTTTTTTCTATCGTATCAAATTATTTGTATTATGTTTTCAACACACTATCTACCTAGCATATATCCTGAAGAATATCATATATTTTCTGATTTTGATTACTGTAGTCGATTTATATACTTTTATTGTTTCTAAAACTTGCGTTTTTTGTGTTTAGGTCCCTCAAGGTGCTGCCCAAACGTAGGACACCGAAAAACGCTCAGTTTTTTGACGCATAGTTAGTCATAGGTATCTATTGTCAAAAGTTTAAAGAAAAGACTTATTCAAAATATTTCATAAAAGTAAAATAGTATCATGGTAAAACAATCGTAAAACAGAGTTCAAAAATATTTCTTTTCTTGGCATAATTCTCAAATTTTTGAGCGTAAACTATCATATTTCATCATGTAGTGAATTCAATCAACTAAAAAAATACGTAAAAATGATTCCACTGAGCCGTACATTTATTTTAATTTAATCAAACTGCAAAACTTTTATTATGGCGGTCATTCGATTCAAATAACTCCAAACGCATGAGGAATTCTCCTGGTAAGAACCAGGAGAACTCCTCAACAACCACACACCATACGCATTGTGACGAGCATAAATTGCTTACCAACCATATTAAAATAATCCAATCGCAACCCGTGAAATATTTGTCATTGAGTAGTTCCGATGGCCATCTGTGATCTTCATCATCAGCTCCACTTTACCAAATGATGATTTGCGAGAGCAAACGCTCAAGTTACTTTAAAAAATACCCAAATCGCTATAAGTTTGCCTATAAAATTTGAGGGTTTCCCTCGATTTCCATGGGATCCTCTAATCAGATTCCAACTTGATGATAATGGAACCACCTCGAGAGTATACCCTTTCAAACAAAAATAAGAATTTTTGGAATCGGTCCAGCCGTCTTCGAGTAATCGGTGAACATACAAGTACATTAAAAAAAAACATATAAAGTCGAACATATAACTTCCTCCTTTTTGGAAGTCGGTTAAAAATACTCTGCAGACAGGTAACGTCAGTATATGTAACACAACAGCTGCCTACATAAAATTGAGTAGGTAGCTTTCGAGAATTTCAGAGAAATTACTAAGTGTATCGGAAGGATAAGTGCCCACAGCCAAGGGGTACAACATAACTGCCGGTGTGGTCAGCGATCCGCCTGCTATACTTGGCGATTATGGTAAACCCATCGGCTATTCAGGACAAACCCTTTTCGGGACCGTTCATTACAGGGGTTTAAGGGACGCACGCTTTGGAGGAGACATATTCTAACTAATTGCAGAGGTAAAGTAAACTGTTGATTTATGAGTGGGGCGTGTTAGCATAAAAATGCCTGCATGCTAAGAGGTAGCCAGCGGGCCAATATTTATCCAAAGAGAGACACATATTTAAAGAAAAAACCGGCCAAAAGGTCGCACACGATGGGTTCCGTACCACCGTACAATTATTTTATTTTTATTATTTGACTAGCTGCGCCACGCGGTTTCACCCGCATAAGTTTTGATGCTGTGGGAATATTGGGATAAAAATTAGCCTCTATGATAATCCAGGGTGTCAGCTATCTCCATACCAAATTTTATAAAAATTTGTCCTGCCGTTTGAGCGTGAAGAAGTAACAAACATATAAACACACACACACAAACTTTCGCCTTTACAACATTAGTGTGATGTTATAACCGCAATATACATTATGAAAATTTCAATTGTAACTATTCAATTTTATTTTTGTTTTCTTTGGGTCTGTACATCTGCCTTTATGCAAATCTGTCCTTCTGCTAATCTGAGATTTTGCTATTCCGGGATTATGCTTATCCGTCCTTCTGCTGCAAAGGGTGTCTACCTATTACTGTTCATGAGATACAGCCCGCTTCCAGACAGATGGACAGACGGACACTGGAGGTTTAGTAATAGGGTTCCACTGGCACCTTTGGGTATGGAACCCTAAACAAATATTTTTTGTACACTGATTTATTACAGAATCACACAGTCCTTGAATGTACAAAAAAAAAAACTGTTTTCTTTTTATTACTTTTATATAATTTAATAGAAACTGCCAGCATTAAAAAAAGAAAAATGAAATATCGTATTTATTTCATTTTTAATCTCAGGCCTAATAACCTCGATATATCTCCCTCAAAAAAGTCTACGACACAAAAGTGACGGAGAAAGATCTCTACATTTAGATAACACGGCATATATTTTGCTTGACAATGTGCAAAAATGTGAGCACTCAGGAATCTTGTTAAAGGTCATAGCACACATATCAAACCGAAAAGGGATCGGCACCGTATCAACTCGAGCTGTTCAGTATTCTTTGTTTGAAACTCCCTACTGCAACGCGCACTAATCGGAATCGTAACGTAATCGCCTCGCCTCTGATAAATGAAATAAATGATTTACTTTATCTTAAAAGTCACAAAATTATTAGAGGAGTACATATTATATAGAGGTAAAGATAGAGGAGGACCGACTTTCAACAGTTTCAACCCTACCTTTCTGATAAATTGGAATCGTAAATCTTTTTCCTCAGTTAACCAGAGATCACAACTTTTTTTTTAAATCCCCGTACGTCCCCAGAGTACGCACGTTCCTCGTAAATTGAAATTTCCAATCGGAATACGCTCGGAACAGTTTACGGTTTGGTTCACACCGATTTCTGTCTCGGTGGAGTAAAAACCGTATTCGCCCGTGATTCGTGTTGATTATTCGTTTTTTTTATGATTAGGTATTTATTTGTCTGGCTTTAGAAAGATTATGTGAGCTATTGAACGAAAATGTTTTTTTACGTATTAGGGAAAATCTGGGCCTTGATTTTCCAGTACCTACTCATAAATATTTGATATCATAACTTCATAAGTTAGATTCGAATGGCTGGAATCACTACCTAGACGTGCAGCTGACTCAATCATCATCTGCCTAGCCTTTTCCCAACTATGTTGGGGTCAGCTTCCAGTCTAACCGGATGCAGCTGAATACCAGTGTTTTACATGGAGCGACTGCTTATCTGACCTCCACAATCCAGTGACTGGGTAATACGATACCCCTTGGTAAGACTGGTTTTCAGACTTTCGGGCTTCTGACAACCCGTAACGACTGTCAAAGGTCCACGAATGACAGCCGGGACCAACGCTTTAACGTGCTTTCCGAGGCACGGAGGGGTCTTGGTGTATGAAGATGGTCACCCATCCACGGACCAACCGCGGCAAGCGTAGCTTAACCTGATCGATCGACGCGTGCGGCTGTTATTACTTAGCCACAGGCCGCTCATAGACTTCAATTTATTGATTTTACCAAAATAAGCTTATTGGTAACCATTCGCTTATTTTTAACTCCTTTTTAGAGTGACAGGGACATCGACGTGCAAATTCTACACTAAGGGGTCTAGAATCATCTGCTGAATTCATGATAGGACCTTATCCAGAAGGGTTGCCCCTTCTGGACAAGGTCCTAGGGCCATTGACTTCGCCGCGAAACGATTCGCGCGAATTCATTAACGAGATACTAGGCGCCAATACATCGCGTGCAAATCGCATGCAGTTCGCCAGACTCTCGACTCACGCGTATTGCGCGCGAGTCGAGATACTGGAGACTCCTTGTTGCGTCCAGCGTCCAGTTGACGCGCGAACTTTAGAGCGTTCAACTCCATGTTTTCTACTGACAAATGAAATTCGAACCTGAATGCTCGCGCGTTGGTACGCTCCTTCTGGACGCAACGGTCGCGCGTAATACGCACGAGAGGATCGCGGCGAATTCGCCCTTTCAGGACAAGATCAAATCAAACGTTTGTTATGTATGACAGCTGTGACAAAGAGTAATTTAATTACCTACATTCTTTTAATTTAATAAATGGTAGACATAGACAATAGCAAATAGTATTTACACCACACCCACATTTCAATAGGTCACAAGGTTGAGGTTTGTCGAGCTGCGTCTTTGACGTGGTGCAAATCTGACGAGATGCGTTTCTGTCAACATGCGTTTTCTGGCGATGCGTATTTGACCACATGCGTTACTGACATGTCGTGAGTAATCAGTCTTTTTTCGTTCGTTTTTTTCTCGTCAAAAGTTCGGTTTCCGTCAAGCTAAGCGCGTATCCTAAGTAATACGATACAATAGAAAATCAATTGTTTCTCATTAGCGGAACTTGAGAGGTCAAAATAACTGGTGAAATAAAATGCAATGAAATTACCTTTCTTTTAAGTTTGCAAATGAAACCGTAAGCTACATTGCAATATTAATATTTTTTAAAGTCAACACGAAATACGCGATTATATCGCGTATTTGTAGAAGCTTTAAATCGCTACTGGAACGGGTCGGCGGCGCCTTTGATTGATAACGAGGTCGCGGCTGCACTGGACGCCAGTCGCTAGCGCTAGTGATGTGCGGAAAATTAATATGAAAGTTTTTATGTAAAGGATAGTGGTTATTAAAAAATAAGGTTGGTTTTGAAAATATCAAATTAAGTTTAAGAATAGACTTTACAAAAGTAAATTTCCAAAAAAAATAAACAATGCTTATCTATATACCTACAAATTAATAAAATTGAAGAGTCTGTTTGTAATATAAAAATAACAGCTTTTTACTAAATGCTTAAGAAAGTACTGACACCAGCACATTAAGCTACCCGAAACTGTAATTTTTATTTTATTTAAAATATAGCGACAATGTTGAAAATCTATTAAATAAATTTGACAGATTGTAGTAATTTAACGTGCTGGCGTCTTTACATAAGCTATTGTTGTCGCTTCAAAGACGGACATACATATTTACATAAAATAAGTTACATATTTTGATTTAAGATTTATTATTAGTTAATTTATTTGTTACAAACATGTTTAATTAATAGTCTTTTAAAAGCTACTCGAAATTAACTACGTTTAGTTACTTAAAATTAAATAAATTATCTTATGCATGTTTTAGTTGGCAGCACTGGTGTCGCGCCATTATTATTCCGTTATGAACTTCCGGAGCAATAGTGGGGCGACACTTGCAGCACGAATATTGAAGAGAGTTATCGGCAGTTGGTCGTTGGATACAGTGCCAGTAACATCTCTAGAACTTTTGTAAAATAGTGTAATACTAGAAAATAAAGTTATCAATTATTGTTTACGTGTGCAGTTTGATTAAAGTCTTTTACATCAGAAGTGAGTCGGAAACGCGCCCAGATGCCGAGAAGACGCAAGCGCACTCGAGGGAAAAGTAGCTCGTCATCAAGCTCTGGATCGCCTTCATCCAGCAGCAGCAGCAGCTCTGATGGACACAGGCGTAGGAAAAAGAGACGCACCAAGCGTGCGTCTCCCGCAGTAAGCCAAAATGTTTTGTTATCTTCTGTAATTCCTGATTTTGACCCATTAGTGGACGATATTGAAATGTGGATAAATGTTGTGGAAGCCAATGGTCGTGCTTTTCGTTGGTCTGACAGGGTCCTACAATATCAAGCGTTGCAAAAATTGCGTAATACTGCTAAAACCTGGTATGACTCATTACAAAAAAATAAAACTTCTTGGACTACCGGGAAATGGAAGGATTGGCGAAATACACTTTTAGATACATTTCAAATAAAGCGTAATATGTATTGTTTGCTAAAAGATTTGGTCCAAACGAAACCCTCTGATGGTCAGTCATTGTATGAATTTTATTTTGTACAAAAGGGAAAAATTGACAAGATGAGATTGGCATTTTCTGAACAAGATATAATTTCAGTAATCGTAGGATCAATTGGCGATAAAAATATAATCACTGCAGCAGACGCTGGCAATTTTAAATACTGTGATGAGTTGGCCTCATTTTTGCACGGGAAAATTCATGTTGACCCGGAACAAAAGTCCGTTCAGAAGTATAAAAATTCAACTCGTTTATTATATAGTAATGTTGATAAAAAGACAGACAGTTTTTCTAACACTAATGGAATACCAATGCTTAGTTCTGGTTCCAATGCTGGTACAAATATAACATGTTTTCGCTGTGGGGAACCTGGTCACAAAAAGACCAGCTGCAGTCAGAAAGATAATGTCAAATGTAATGTGTGTAATAGATTTGGTCATTTAGAGCTTGCATGTAGGTCTAAACCTAAAATGAAACCTGAAAAGGATATCGAAGTAAAATTAATTGTTGAACCTACACCTAAGGATAAATTTTATAAGGCAATTGTAATTAACGGATGTAAACAACAGGCTTTTATTGATATGGGCAGTAGTTGTTCTCTAATAACGTCTTCTTTGGCAAGCGAGTTAAACCTTGCAATTTTCCAATTAAATAAACCTGTTTTATTAACAGGATTCAAAACGGATTCTTGCTCTGAGGTCACACATGGGGCACAGGTTGACATTATGGTTGATAATGCTGAGCTTAATGTGGTCCTATATATTTGTGATGAATTAGCTGGCTGTCCTATTTTAATTGGTAGGAATTTTACAGAGGATAAAAGAATTATGTATGCACGTGTAGGAAGTAGCCTTTCTTTTTGCCCCATAAGTAGCTACCACGTCGCTTTAATAGATTCGTCTATGTTCAACCCTGATTCTGTTGAATACGTCTCTGTGTTAAATGAAATATTTTCTAGATATCCTCGAGTTGTTTCTAAAGATTTAAAATCGTTAGGGCAGACTTCTTGTGTTGAGTTAGTCATTGAACTAATAACTAATAAACCTGTGTACCATAGACCCTATCGTATGTCTGAATCTGAAAAGGCAGCGACCAGGGAAATTATTGATGACCTATTAAAAAATGGAATAATTCGCGAAAGTAATTCCGCTTATGCCAGTCCGATTTTGTTGGTCGATAAACCTTCAGGCGAAAAACGTATGTGCATCGATTATAGATCACTAAATAAAATCACTATCAAAGAGAAATATCCAATGCCCATTGTAGAAGACCTTATAGATAAACTTAGAGGTTGTAAATGCTACACATCTATTGATTTAAAAAGTGGCTACTATCAAATTAATGTCAATGAAAATTCTATTGCTAAAACTGCATTTATTACTCCTGATGGTCACTTTGAATTCAGGAGGATGCCATTCGGGTTATGCAATGCACCGTCTGTATTCCAAAGGTTAATGAACACCGTCTTGGGTAAACTTCGCTTTGATAAAGTTATTTGTTACATGGATGATCTATTGATAGCCACAAGGTCAGTGGATGATAATATTAGGCAGTTAGACGAAGTATTAAAAATATTGCAAAATAACGGTTTGACAATAAATTTGGAGAAATGTCACTTTTTCCAGAGCTCTGTTAACTTCCTTGGGTATGATATTTCTGAAGATGGTATACGTCCAGGTAAAAAGAAATTAAAGGCAGTAGAAAATTATCCTGAACCTAACAATGTGCATCAAGTAAGACAATTTTTAGGCCTAATTAATTATTTTAGAAAATTTGTGAAGAATTGTGCTCTTATAGCAAAACCGTTAACAAAGCTCTTGAAAAAAGATTTCACATGGGAGTGGGGATACGATCAAGTGTCAGCGGTTAATAAATTAAAAGATGAGTTGTTACATAATGCTTCATTAAAAATATATGACCCCAAACTGCCTACTATTTTATACACTGATGCCAGTCGTGATGGTATTGGCTGCATACTGACCCAAGTTACTGCTACAGGTGAAAAACCAATCCATTTTTATAGTCGACAGACTTTCAATGAGGAAAAAAAATACCACTCCTTTGAGTTAGAGTTTTTAGCAATAATTGTTGCACTTCAAAAATTCCGTCACTATTTATTGGGATCTACTTTTAAAATTTATACAGATTGCAATGCTGTTAAATATACAATAAATAAGCAAGAAATTAATTCTAGAATCTGCAGATGGGTATTACTTACACAAGAATTCACGTTTGAAATAATTCACAAACCAGGGGCTCAAATGCAACATGTTGACGCTTTGAGCCGAAATCCAATTGATACAAATTCCACCCCCATAGGCAATGAAAGTGTGTTGGTCATTGCTGAAGCAGATTGGTTATTGTCGGTTCAGTTACAAGACCCAAGTATTTGTGCAATAAAAGAAATATTAGAATCAGGTCAGGCCGAGCTAAATAAGAAAGTATATAATGAGTATGAGTTGTTAGGTAATAAGGTATACCGTCGGACTGACTACGGTAGACGATGGGTTGTCCCTAAACAATGTATTTGGCAAATTATAAGAGCTAATCATGACGACCTTGGCCATTTTGCCGTGGATAAGACTGTCGAAAGAATAAAATCATGTTATTGGTTTCCCAAAGTTAAGAAAGTAGTATCCAAATATATAAAAAATTGCATTAACTGTATTTACTATAAAAATATCCATGGAAGAAAGGAAGGCAAACTGTTTCCTATTCCTAAATATGCAAAGCCCTTTCACACGCTTCACATAGACCACTTGGGTCCATTTGTAAAGACCACGCGTAAAAATACCTATCTCTTGGTTACTGTTGACTCTTTTACAAAATTTGTATTTATATCCCCTGTTCGTAACACTAAAAGCCAAGTCGTTATTAACGAGTTAGACAAAATATTTAAAGTTTTTGGTAATCCTAAGCGTATTATATGTGATGCTGGGAGTTCTTTTACGTCTAAGTTATTCGTTAGTTACTGTCAGGACAAAAATATTCGTCAACATGTTATAGCTACTGCTATTCCACGCTCAAACGGTCAGGTGGAACGCTTTAATCGCACCATCCTTGACGCATTGAGAAGTATGGGTGCTAATACCAGTTATGACAAATGGGACACTCATATTACTAGTATCCAACAGGGTATTAACAGTACCATTAATAAAACCACTTCAGCCATTCCCAGTGAAGTATTCTTTGGATACCGGCTTCAAACCGATGCTGACATGATGGCACAGAAAGACCTTTCTGTTGACGTCACGTTATTGAGAAATAACGTCAACAGTCGCATTCAGGTCAGTGCAGACAAACAAAAGCAGGCTTTCGATTCCAAAAGAAAAGAAGCTCGCACTTACAACTTCGACGATTTAGTAGTTATAAGAATTCCTAGTCAATCCAATGACGGGAAAAGTACAAAGTTATTACCACTTTTCAAAGGACCTTTTCAGGTGGTTGAAGTATTAGGTCATGACCGCTATAAAGTAAAGGATATGCGTGGCGCTGAAAGGACAAGCAAGTGCTATGAGGGGACCACGTGTGCTGAAAATATGAAACCTTGGATCAAGTTGGCAGACCTGAATATTGAAGGTTCGGAAATGGCCTAAGATGTTGTCAGGTATTTATTAACCAGAAATAATGATTCAATGTATTTATTCTTCATAAATTACTGATTTATAATTTGTCTAGTGCATTTGCTTCAAACATATTTTGGTATTTGGACTATTTTAAGTTACAGTATTTATTCATGTAAAATAAATCTGTGACAAGCGAGTTTGGGGTTTGTAGTGATATGCAACTAGGGTTGGCCAAAGGCATCGCCTAGGGAAAACTGCAAACTCCAAACATAACTGACCGCTGATGGAACAGTTAGATACATGTAAATACCAACATATGTCATGTTAACAGATCTTTTGAGTTGGGGTCTTTCTCTGCTGGCCGTTGATGGAATAGTAGAGTAGACGCTCAATTCAAAAGAGGGGTAATTAGTAATCGTAGCTTCACTCTATAGAATATCGTGACTTATTTTTTATAATTTGTTCTCAGCAATTGCACCAGACTGGGACGCTATCCGAGGACGGATGCGTGCGCAGGACGGCCGGATGTTGTCGCTTCAAAGACGGACATACATATTTACATAAAATAAGTTACATATTTTGATTTAAGATTTATTATTAGTTAATTTATTTGTTACAAACATGTTTAATTAATAGTCTTTTAAAAGCTACTCGAAATTAACTACGTTTAGTTACTTAAAATTAAATAAATTATCTTATGCATGTTTTAGTTGGCAGCACTGGTGTCGCGCCATTATTATTCCGTTATGAACTTCCGGAGCAATAGTGGGGCGACACTTGCAGCACGAATATTGAAGAGAGTTATCGGCAGTTGGTCGTTGGATACAGTGCCAGTAACATCTCTAGAACTTTTGTAAAATAGTGTAATACTAGAAAATAAAGTTATCAATTATTGTTTACGTGTGCAGTTTGATTAAAGTCTTTTACACTACCTATATATAACAAAAAAAACGTTTTTTATTTATTTTTGTCTGTCTGTTTGTTCCGGCTAGTCTGCGAAACGGCTGAACCGACTTTGATGGGACTTTCACTGGCAGACAGCTGATGTTATGGAATAACATATAGGTTACTTTTTGGCCCGATGGCACTTTCCCATGGGATAATTTACGGCATCCACCCTGGTGAAGTTGCGGGCAGAAGCTAGTCAGCTATATACCTATGCGATAGAAAAGAAGTAGGTATGTAGTTACAAAGTCCTTATTAAAAAAAATTAAGACATAAAGCCACAATGTCTCATCCCTAAACAAAATGGAGGAAGGTACCAAGTTGCTTTGTTTTTCCCTCGTTACGGTGGATAAGATGCCATCTTAGCAGAATTATGTAGGGGCAGAGTGTCCCTTGAGTTTATACCGGTAATCAATTGCCCTAAGTAGCGTTCTACAACGGATTTTTGCCTTTACGAAGAAGCATTTTATAGATGACTAAAATTGGAAAATTGTTTTGATTCGCTTTGGGCACAAAAATTAATTTGAATTACATTCTTCTAGAGGTTTTTCGGGAAAAAATAAGGTCAACCGCCACTTTGAACTTCATTAGCTTCAATCTTGCTTGTTTTTGTGATTAAATTAGAATTGTGGTAACTTCTGACGTGGCGTTTTGGGAATCTTTTGCATCGGCATTTGTGCTTATATATTATATACCAAATACATA
This sequence comes from Luperina testacea, assembly GCA_927399505.1. Taxonomy (NCBI): domain Eukaryota; kingdom Metazoa; phylum Arthropoda; class Insecta; order Lepidoptera; family Noctuidae; genus Luperina; species Luperina testacea. The sequence continues at coordinate 5,256,502 of OV656763.1, read as the reverse complement.
TAAAAACATCGATGCAGTTATGCTAAAAAACGTCGATGCAACTATGCTAAAAAACGATGAAACAATTCAATATATGTATTTTATCAACACTTCCAATACAGCTCAGTGAAGGAGTTATTTACGCAAATCTAGGTAGGTATAATATTATTATCATAGACGTCAAAACGCAAGTGCCTCTGGGTGATTTACTTAAAATATGGCATAATTTAAACTGTGGTGCTACCTGCTAATGAAATCGTACCGTCACAACTTACCTTAGTGTTGTTTCGAAGAATTTATCTCAGAGAAATAGTTTTATTGAACATTTTATGAACAGACAATTAAAGTTGGAGATATTAGGGTTCAATTTGGATTATAACTGACTCAATTTGTGGAACCTTCGACTGAATACAACGTAGGATACATAGTGGAACTGAAACAATTGCATTTCATAAGTACTTCAGTATACCTAGGATTATGAAAGCTTGGCTATGTAGTCGTGAAATCATCGCAAGTTTTGAAAAGTCTTTGATATCTTATGAACTTACCAGAAACTAAAGATGATACTAATAAATATTATCACTACTACATACCATAAAAGAAGTAACAAAAAGGAACCTACATTCAAAAATTCAGATTTTGTTTTTCAATGGATTTTTAAATTCCGTGTGTTACCACAAAGTTTACTGCATGCAAACTAAATACATAGAGCAATTTAACTGCACTGCCATAAATCAGGAGTTTGTAGTCTCTGCACTAAACGCCTGCGCGTGTTAATTGCTAACAACATATACGTTTACACAACATGCTGCTATAACCAAAGTTGCAGGCGTTTAATTATTTCCATTCAACTTAGTTTATGTTAGTTTGTTTCCTATTACTGGTACACAGTCAATTGAGTGTTTGTTTTAGCACAATCTTGATTACAAATATGTAAGTGCTACTAGATGAAAAGCATGAATGGGTCAGTATGCAGTTTACTAGCAGTAAGTGGAACGAGCCTGCGAATGATATGAGATATATGTATCTCATATCAATCGTATGCGGAAAAAAGTATTATAACAAATCTGACTATAGTTAAGTATGCTTAACTATAGTCAGATTTGTTATAATACTTTTTTCCGCAAAGATAGATTAGAATACCCTTTATTGTGTGTGTTTATTTTTTTTTTTTTTTGTGTTGTGTTTATATTTGCATTTAAACATTATTAAGAGAACTCTTGTCTTTCTCTCTAAGAAGACTTATTTGCAATAATAATTTTCTCATATCTACATAATTAAATGAAGCTTTTTCGACCAAGCTTTTAGAAAATTTTTGTGATAACTACCTTGTTGGATAAATGAAAACAATAATATTTTTTTTATTCAGAGCTATTTCGATGTTACTTAAACCCCGCACTGAAAGCAAAAAATAAAACTGTACAGCAGGTCAAAAATAAAAGTCTACAACAGACTGATAATTATGTTCTCGAATGAAAATGTGGAAAAGTGTGAATACGAATCCAACCTTTTGATTAAAGTTAAAATAACTTTATTGCTACTGCCATAAAATATTGATACATTCAGCGAAATTAACAAGTGACTACATGACCTAAAAAAGCGCGGTCACTGTCGGACTGCATAGAAAAGAAAGAGAAGCGCGATGACACGCTAGTAATTTATTGCAAAATATGAAGCAATTATCTATTTACAAAATATATATTGTTTGGACTAAAAAATTAAAACACTAGTACTTTAGTATGTCGCTTTTAGAATAATCTGACAAAAAAATCAGAATTATTGTGTAGTATGGTTTTTCTTGTGAAAAGTAAATTTTTAGAGGAATCTTCGTGATTTTTTTTCTATCATATAAAATTAGTTGTATTATGTTTTCAACACACTATCTACCTAGCATATATCCTGAAGAATATCATATATTTTTCTGTTTTTGTTTACTGTAGTAGTCGATCATATACTTTTAGGCATTATAAAACTTGCGTTTTTTGCGTTTAGGTCTCCTTAATGTAGTCACTGCACAGTGAATGAAACTGAACCCTCACGCTCGGTCGGTGTCGTTGAATCGGCTATACTCGCTCCAGTCGATCGTTGACGCTAAATCCCGTATACTTGGCTTCAGTCGATCGGTGACGCTGAATCAGGTGTACTCTGCACCAGTCTGTCGTTGACGCTGAATCCCGTATACTCGGCGCTGAATCGCGTATTCTCAGCGCCAGTTGTAAGTTTTCACTTCTATCGTGTGGTCAAAAGCACACACCCTCTTTTTCTTGTTGGAAATAGCCTAAAAGGTTGCTGCTGATGAGCGTCATATATATTGCCAGCTTGACAACTTCTAGCGGGTGTAAAAAAGTTCCTCAAAGTAAAGACGAAGCTGACAAATGACAAAGCGACCCAGGCCCTTCAACAAGTAAAAGACAAGAGATATATAAGATATCTGATCTACCTGAACTTCCTTCACCAGAAAGAGAGAGGGTCTGGTGCTAGGCAGTTTGTTGTCACCACTCTTCTTCCCAGCTAGAGCACCAGGAAATTTCACTGAGTAGTGAGGGTAGTATCCTAATAGGCTGCTGAGAGCTGCTAACACAAGAGCATGGTTAATCAATCACGTTTGCAGGATTTGATTAAAATACTCCTTTCAGGTTGCTTTTGAGACACGAAAGCCATGATTTTTTCTCGAAAAATACACAGTTACACTATTCTAAGTAGGCCCTGAAAACGGAAAGAAACGTAATATCAAATGGTAGTGTATGAGATCGCGACACTCCTGCGCTCATTAACATGTCAAAGGCCCTTTTGACTCAAACAAGTCTCACCGCAAAGGGAAACCTTGTTATTTACACTTTTCTGCTTCTTTAGTTAAAATAATTCTTCAGGAAGCAATCAGTTTGGTGTGACTGACAGCTTTGAAGAATAGGTACTCTTGTAGAAAATCTTTTCAAGTTGAATGTTTTGTTGTCTCTATCCTTTATTTCTCAGGAATGCCTACGCTACTAGATATAATACTAACTTCTTGAATAAGCCAAACTCTATTATGGTCGGACTTTTAATGAGTTGCAGAAAAATTAAACTACGGCCATTTCGTTAAAAAATGTTGCCACACTATCTCTACTAATAATGTGATTAAAACACAATGAAACATCGTTTTAATTCAGATATTCGAAATTGACTAATTTTGATTTAACCGTACACAATCAGATATTCTTTGTATTGATTGGATACAAATATAATGTTGTAGTTTCAAATCAGCGTAAATAAACAGTTTACTAAAGATAATTTTGTTTCGTTTTTTACTCTAAAAATCCTACTATATCAATCTAACAAATCAATTTTTCAAATAAAAAGTTTTCATTAGGAATAACGTTTACTAATACGGGTTATTTTGAAAACACCACTAACCTCAAAATAAGAATAATTTAAAGAAATGTTTAGAATGAATGCGTTTTAAAAATCCAATCCGATCACTGATGTGATGACAAAACGTTAATTGTTGTTTTGTCATCACATCAGTGATCGGATTGCAATTTTTTTATTATAAACTTTTATCAACCTTAATTTCATCACAAATATCATCCTCTATCTAATAATATTATGCGATTTTATAATATCAATTTAACATTGATCGATTATGAATGAATGAATGTTATTTGAATGAATCGATTCTTTTGTCACATCACTATTTAAATTTCTTTAAAAAGTGGTAACACATAAGCTGTCATTTTACTGCAGTTAATTAAAAGTCCGACCAGAGTAGAATACGATGCTAACCATTCCTTTTTTAAACTTTTTCGTCCTCGCTCCATAGAACCCCTAAGGCTACAGTCCGACTCAAGCTACCTTTCGATAACTCCTAACGACATCCTCATCTTTTCATTCGAAAGACTGCTGAACACTGCTGGACATAGGTCTCTCCCAAGCGTCACTAGAGTGACCGTTCCTGTGTTTCTCGCATTCAGCATATTCCTGCGACCGTATCAACATACAGGATACTCGTAGCATGGACATTGTCGAGCAAAATTTAATCATGAATTCAGCACATATTTATGGACGTCTAGAGTAAAAGTAAACCCTCTGTTTCATAGAAAAGTGCGATAACTACGCGGTCAAAATGTATGGAACATAATTATTTTTTTTTTAATAACTGACGAAAAATTTCGACGCCGCTGGAGGTTCAGATCAGAATCATGTGCTGAATTCATGATTCCAGTTTGCGCGTCAATGTTCCTGCCACCCAGTGTACATAAAAGAAAGAATCGAAAGCGTGACCCAAAACGGAATCCAATTTACATAACCATCATCCCACCATCCCGTTTCAGATAGATGATTCACATTACAAAACTGTAGCTAACTGTGAGGCTGTAAATTCCTGCCTCTCGTCTTCATTAGCTACAACAGGTTTTCGCTTGCGGCTATGTTGCTAATAACGCGCCGGCTTAATATCGCATTAGTGCCGAGGAGGACAGGTGCTCATCGGTTTAGAGCATATTTGCTTCGAGTTTATTAACGCAGTGTTACCTAATGTATATGAGCAATGTGCCTTGTAGGGACAGTGTATTTTTCTTGCCATTGTCACGTTGAAACAAAACTCCAGTTCCGAAAGAAAAAATTGTAAAAATAGGTTTATTTGTCAGAGAAAGACGTATTGGAATATGAAAAGATAAATAACTCTAATAATAAAGAAAAATAAAAACAAAATACTTAATCTATAATCACGAGCACAGAACAGAAATAGTCGATAACAGCCTGTCGATTCTGTAAAAATCTCACCATAAAAACTTAGGTGCAGTGAGTTCGTTTTTGCAAGGAATTGACACTATTGACAGCTCACTCCACGGTCACTTCACCTAAGTTTTTACGGTGAGATTTTTACAGAATCGACCGGCTGTACGTCATGACTGTGACAAGAAGGCATTATATTACGTAAAGACATACTATAATGCCTTGACGGAGGTCAAAGATCCAGGAATGACAGCCGCGACCAACAATCGAGCCCCCCCCCCCGTCTCGATATGTAAAGATGGTCACCCATCCAAGGAGCAACCGCGGCAAACGTAGCTTAACCTGATCAATCGACCCGTGCGGCAGTTATTACTTAACCATGAGAGCCACAATACACAGTCTACAGAAATAACTATGAGTACCTACTGGAAATCTAAGCAAAAATATAGACAAAAGAAAATAACAATATTCTTTTATGGAAAAGGTTTAATAGTCTGTAATTTTCGTGGTTAGTATGAAATAAACATGTAATTTCGCCATCCAACATTAAAGTTAATTAAGTAGCTACCTAATTACAGCGATTGACCTTTTGGTACCGACCGCTGGCGACAAACAACTGAATAAACTTCGTGAAATATTATTTTATGTCAGACTCCATGTTATTTTTTTAAGTAGATATTATTTGGTTCAAGCTTCGGCTACTACTTAAAAGCTTTATGACATTAACACTACTTCCGAGTGCCCACTTAGTATTTCGAGACATCGCCAAGCGATTGGTCGACTCTTCACGTGAACAGAGGGCTGGCTTATTTTTGGGCCAAAGAATCAGCATTGCCATACAACGTGGCAATGCTGCCAGTCTTTTGGGCACGTTTCCTGTTGACAACGATGCGGATGAATTTTTTGATGCCCTTTGATTATTTCCCCTCCTTTTTATTTACTTGTACATATTATTACTATTATTTTAATACTGTTAGCTTTTAAAATTATGTTTCCATGAAATAAATTTTATTTATTGACACTACTTACCTTTTTTTTGTTAGCCTTTTTGTGTCCCACTGCTCGCCAAAGGCCTCCCCTTTTGTCTTTCGAACCTCCCTGTCTTGTGCGATCTCTGGCCACGTTGGCCCTGCGAATGATTTTTTCGTACTTTTAAACTTTATGAATACTGTACATTGGTATTTTGAACTTCGAATAAATCTCACCGTGAAAATTTGCGAGGAGTGAGCTGTCAGTGTCATCCCACTGACGCTAGGGATTGGCCAAGCAAACATTTGCAATCATAATCGAGATTTAAATAATATTTTTTTTGTTGATTCTTTTAGTCTTAAACACCAATGTTTTATTTTAATTATTGTTCGTGCGTGACGCGCTCTCGCCACCCAAATTAGTTGGATTGCCCATCTATAGATGGGCAAATTATGAGAAACCCTATGGGTTTCTCATAATTTGTCGGAAATCACTAGGCTAATGGCAACTATTTTTTATCAAATCATCTCATAGCAGTTCCCAGCGGGACACACGTATTTTTATCTTTACCATACCTAATTCAAAACCTGTAAAATCCCTAGACAAATTACTGTGATCTTTAACCTAGCATGCACTACTTCCCTAGTCAATACCGCTCGATGATCTACTGACACCGAGCGTGCAAATAAGCATGAAGATGACCGATTCGATATGCTGTCATTAACTTCTGAGCACCTGGTACCTACTTTTTTCCCATGACATCTGGTGCTTGTTCGCAGCACGAAGTAATAGTACATTACTTCAGGGAAGAAAGTGACAGTTCCATACCGAGATTATGGCATTTGCGCCACGAGCTTGCGAGGGGCGCAAAACATTTGAGGTATGGAACTGTACTTTATCCTGAGGGATGTATAGTGCTTTTTATTACACCTACGATGAAAATTATGGACATAAATGCATAGAAATGTTTATATTTAGTTAAAAGTACAATTATTAAAAGTACAGCTATTATAAATAATTTCGTTTTTAATTTTCTGTATGTACCAAGGAGGTTGGTAACTGGTAAAAAAAAAAACTGTATGTGGCCAGTAACAATTTACTTGAAATTTAATTAGTAGACAGTTAAAGTCTCTTGGCAGTATGACTGCTGACAAATTAAAAAAAAAGAAAAACCGGGTATGTAATGGAATTTCATACATACTTCCCACCCTTGGGTCGGAACGATTTTCATACAAACTTTCATGCCTTGGGATGAAAGGATTTGAAGGGCGGGATAAAGGCGTTTCTTCCCTCTAATTGGTATAATTAGTATGTATTTTCAGAGCAGGTGTGATAAAAATAATTATAATGCCCAGTAAAATAGGGAATTAATACCATAATATGAAGTGACGTATGGTGAAGGGGCTAGTTGCTATATAATAACAGCCACACATGTGGCTCGAAGGTTAAGCTACACTTACCGCGGTCGGTTTATTGATGGGTGACCATCCATTACATGCCGACACCCCTCCGTGTCTCGGAAAGCTCGTTAAACCGTTGGATCGGTTACGGGTAGTCAGTACTGACAACATGTATTTTGACAGTCCAAACCACGCCATTGTATCATAGAGAATACGTTAATAGCAGATGTCGTGATTAATTAAGGAATGAGGGTTTTCTGAAATGACGTTCGCTAGGTGGCAGCACTGACACGTCAGGTCCAGGCATCTGTCAAAGAGCCTATATGAGCCTGAGCCTGCCTGAGCCTGTATTGTGTCTTTTGTTGCACTAAATAAACGTTTTATCTATCTATCTATATTTTCTTTAGTCATGACTGAATGATGAACGAATGAATGAATCAAATGATGACCGTCATCATATATTTTATATTGGAAGACCTCTTGTCAAAGTGGTGCCAACTGGTGTCGTAAATTTTCACGAAAACCCCCATTGATGTGGTCATAGTAAGTCCTGGTAGTCTGTTGTGTACAGACGCTAGCACATCATGCTACTACAATCTGTCAATTTTCTTTAATAGATTTTCAACTTTATCGCTAAAGCATAAGGTTCAAAGTTGATTGGGAAAATTTGACAGTTTCGGGTAGCTTGATGTGCTGGCGTCTGTACCATTTACATATATACAAAGTTAACTAGCTTAATAGAATCCATCTAAATACTACCAATCAAAATAATATAGATGATATATCCATCGCTAAATCGGCCGTATCAACTGGTGCCGCAGGATAGCCGTCAGCTGCAACCTGTTTATCGGATACAGTTATATCACGGCCAATGGCCACCTTTGCGTTTCCTATATCCAGTTTTTCTTAACACAGTTTACTTGACACTTTATAAGTTTTAATTGGATTTATCTTGATTTTAATGTATGTGTATCTTGCGGCCTGTTTTACCACGTCCCGATAAGTTACGGTTAAGTTATGTGGCTGTTCCACTTTTGAATTGATTTAGTGGATAGTGGCTACCGTCATTCACCTCTCCTTATCGCAATTTACTTGAGGTTGGGACAACATGGCTTTTTCTTCCATACTTCTTTATTAGTCGTCATCTCGGTATAGTCGCCCCTTTTTAAGCAATATCATATTTCTCCTTATGGACTAAGGAGAAAGATGAAGATCCACAGCCTATCCGCACGCTATACCTATTTCAAAGCCTTAAATTACTATAAATTGTGTCTTGATCTAATGGCAATGGAAGGAATAACATTAAACTCACACCATGTGTGTAGATCACACTAGTGTGAAAAATTGCATCCGAACACTATGGATTTTTTTTTGTGTCGCTACACAAAAAAAATCCATAGTGTTCGGACGCAATTTTTTTTTATTTTTAAAATTTGCAGTCTGAGCCCCAGTTTCTGAGTTGTCTCACTTTTCGCTAGTAGAATGTTCTCCAGGCATTTCCATACAAAAGACGAAATTTAGATTTTATCCTATAGCCCAAATTTTTCTTCCCGGTTTTTTGCGTTCTTAATGCATCAATGATGATACTTGTAATAATAGATACAGACTTTAAAACCTTGATTCTATACCATGATTATGTTTATTTATAGTAAGTTATGAATTTATGTTAATTTTTCTGTAACTTGAAAAGAAAACTTTATTCCTTTGAAACTACCAAATTCTTATTTTCCGTTCTGGGTCTATTACTATTTCTTATGTAAATTAATAAAGCAATTTTGTTCTCGCAACAATACTCAATAAATTAGACCTTATCAGGCTGAGTATGACCCAAACGGCACAGCAGTATGTCCGCTTTCTACGCTTGTAGGTCGCGGGTTCGATACCCGTATTGAGAAAAGTTACACTATAGTTTACGAATACCAGTTTCGAGTCTGGGTAACTCTAGAGCCTAGCTACTAATACTTAGACTGGACGAAGAGTCATTGGTTTCGGTTACAAGCCGAGCAATAAAATAATAAAGAACAAACTCTTTTTTTTTTCAATATATCACCGCCACTACGACTGATCGTTTCCACATTTTGAACATGAGTCTACATACTATCTGTGTATAAAACATGTCTCGGAATTAACGCACACCACCAAACATCCCAATTAGAATTTTATGTTATATTTATTATACATAGGTACACTGAATTTTTAACATTATGTATAATAAAACATTGTTTATTTATTAAATCGATAGTAGAAGAAAATTATGTTTACACTAGCACCGCCCCGCGGTTTGAGTCGCGTAAGTTTCAATCCCGTGGGAATATCGGGATAAAAAGTAGCCTATATGTTAATCCAGGGTGTCAGCAACCACCATACAAAATTTTATCAAAATTGGTCCAGCTCTTTGAGCGTGAAGAAGTAACAAACATACAAACACACACACACACACTCACAAACTTTCGCCTTTATAATATTAGCGTCATTACGAATCTAAACACGTACACAGTCACATACGTATAACCCCTTTACTAATAAACGTTGTATAGCATCTGTATAAAGGCTCCTGCAAACAGGCGCGACGCGCGACGCGAATCGCGCTCTACACAAAGACACCGCTCGTTGCGCGACTTGCGGTACCTTTGTGTCGTGCGCGATTTTATCGCGTGTCGCGCCTGTTTGAAGAAGCCTTAAGTAGTTACACAACGCTTCTTCGCAACGTTTTCTTCTTTCTAAAGTCAAATTACTGACGACTGAAAGAGATAAATCGGTGGGTAACTATTCATCTGATATAATACTTTTATTAGTAAGGGGGTTAGGGTTTAGAAGCAATGACAGGTAAATCAATTATGTGATAGATACATGGTGCTCACATATTTACAAATAATTTACAAATATTGTAAAAGTAGATGATTTTCCTAGAATTTTAACAAGTGTGTGAGCCACTGTAGCCACAGATTATAAAAATCAATGTCATAAAATTTAAAAAAATATAAATTAAATTAGGAACCAGTTTGATTTTGTCTAGACTCTAGATTGTCCTATGAAGACGCACTTGTTTTCGTTTTGTTGCCGTGCTACGATTAGCATGTGGTTTTTTTAGTATCTAATAGCTCCCGGGCATAACGGCTCCTGCAAACAGACGCGATGCGCGACGCGAATCGCGCGCGACACAAAGGCACCGCTCGTCGCGCGACTTGCGGTGCCTTTGTGTCGCGTGTCGCGTCGCGCCTGTGTGTACGAGCCTTAAAGCGTGAGTTTACGAAAACTATAGGTATGCACACATACTTATAACATCACGCGGCACGCCGTATTTCCCAGAGTGTTAGACAGAAGTATACCTGTAGTAGGCACACCCACATTTACCAGTTATGCTTAAGTCACATTTGAAGCGATCCTATTCCCATCAACCAGGCAGGATAGGATAGGTATCTATGAAGATGTTAATTTATAAATACCACCTGCGTATATTTAAATAAGATTATAAGTAAATAAAGGAAATGGCCACACACTTTATTTTTTACCAGTTTCCGTCATACATAACGTAATGACGCGTTGCGTTATCAGTTATCTCACTGACTTTATGTTATCTCTTCTCTTAGACGTAGTATAATTAATTTTATTTAAAACTCAGACAAGGTTAATGATGTCATAGAAGAAAAAACTTTGTTTTTAAAATGTTAATTTAACATAGAGTAAAGGATAAAGTTGGAATCTAATAACTTATAGGTCATTACGATTTATCACAAAGATTTAAATAAAAGATAAGTTTAGATTTAAAAACTTAACATAAGTTGTAATCCAAAACCGGTTAAATGTTTGTCCTTAAGACTCTACCATTTGTCATGTGCGATATTTTAAAGTTTTTAATCAAACCTATTAATTAATATTATTCTAAACCCAAAAATAATACAGTTAAATCAAAAACCTGTTTAAAACCGGGCTAGGTTACTCACTACACTACAACTTTTACTAAAACGACCCGTAGTTACTAACGTATTAGTGAGCACTGCTGCGTGCTGCAAGTGACGCGAGCGGAAGTCTTGCAAATTCAACATAAAGCAAAACAAAACAACTACGCCTACATTACAGCGTGCATATTTTAATCCAGGCCAAAGTGGAGGCTCGGGTTAGAGCTTTTAAGGCTGCCATGTCTCCCATCTCACTCACACCAGACAAAAAAACATCACTGTCTCACTCTCCCCGCCGCGCACGCCAACTAGCGGTAACCCGGCAGACTAGTTGACAGTTGCCCAAGCGCATGCTCTTTGTATTGTGTCGCGTTCTTGTTATTACTGCGTTAATTCGTTTTAAGTGTATTTTAAAACATTTTAAACAAAATGCATAAAAGTGAGTGCGATTATGAAAGTGGACGGAACAAAAAAGTGAGTTTGTGTCAGTAAATGGGTGCCCGTGGTATTGTTGACATACCAGGATTGTTTTTTACTTGGAGTCCGAAGAATAGTATCAAAATAAAGCTCAAACGTATGTATTTTTCTCATTCTATTTAAATTAATTACACATAACATAGACCGTACCGCAATATGTTTCAGACGAACATAAATATGAACTCAAAACTCATTACCAACTATAAAGAACATAAAACGTCCAGTATTTAATTAATTAACCTTAAAATATTTAATTAAAACTTTAATTTGGCGAACGCAAATACGTTCATTAATATATTCTGTTGTTAATTTGACCTACGATTAATTATTCATAATTATTACATAAAAAGTTTTAGTAATTGGTGGCCCTAAATTAGTCAGTTTATAATACATATTTATTTAAAGCGTTTACATAATTTTAAAAGCTGACAGTCTTAAAAAATAATAATAATATATAAAAAGGAGGGGAAATAATCAAAGGGCATCACAAAATTAATTAATTTTCTTTAGTAATTTACTTGATAATGACGAAGAAAGAATGAAAACCGCAAATTAAATATTAGAACGAGTTTTGTCCGGGCGAATACCACCACACTTTAGCTTGAGACAAAAAAAAGAATTTTTGACACTTTTTCTATACTAGAACGTGTAGGACGTCAATTTTATTCTACGGATAAAAGATATCTGACTTTGGTAAAATCAGCCCTTAATTAAATATTTTGGCCCTAAAAGTATATTTTGGCTTAGAGCTGAACCTTGATGTTAGACTAACATCTTTTTTCACTGCTGATTGTGAACTAAAATAAAACTATAACTCTACAAAAAACAAACTGCAACAGTCAGAAGCCATGCTCCCATCTGATCGTCTTTAAAGCTCCTGGTTCATCCAAATGTAGGTAAGTATTCATTTCTGCACCGTTTCTAAAGTACGAAAAAAATTACAAATTCTCAAGGTAGGAATGACGAAAATTCGAAGATACGAGTAACTCACTATTTACACGCATCGATAACTTCTATATGTTGAAAAACCTTCCTTGCATAGAACAAGGAAGGTCGCCAATAATTGCCATACGAGAATCTTATGGTAATTTTAGCAACCTTCCTAGCTGCTTAAAAATGCACTACAGTCCCCCAATTTTCCTCATATAGTAATCAGTCCAAAAACTCCATTCCGGCTATAAATATAAAATGCTTATTTTTTATTTGAAATTTTGCCAACGTCTGCGACAGCCGACGCAAATCGCGGCGCGCATTTTAAACAGTGGGTAACATTCGTTAGCAAATTCCTTATGCTATATTAGGTTTAGTTGAGAATAATAATCGTGTTGCAGCCAACGGGTTATGGTTCTAGGAAACTGATAAGGACATGGTAACATGTGTATATAGCTTTAATTGCTCCGACCTGTGATAGTGCGGTCATCGTAATCAGTAATTGTACTTGCACTGCCATTTTTAGCGCGCATTTCCGAGCCAATTTGTGAATGTGAGTTACAAGTCTATCAGTTGATTGACAGTTCGCATTGGCAATTTAAAGAAACGTAACTAAAGATGTTTGTATTGGCAATTTAAGGAAATGTTACTCTTTTATTTGAAATTACATGTGTTTTTTCCGTTTCCTATGTTATTGGCAAACTCGTGTCATAACAAACGAAGCAAGGATATGTTTCGAAACTATTCGTATTCCTATCCACACCTTTAAGAGGCATCTCCTAAAACAATACTTGCTAAGAAAACAAGGAAGTTATAAAGCCAAAAGCAACTTTGCACACAGACAAAAATTTAGAATGGCTATAAATCAGGACTTAAAGTCACACCACAACGCGATAAAATTGCCTCAGCACAGCTTTATCGCGCGTCAACCAATCGTTGTTATGAAATAAATGTTCAACAATGCAATAGCATTTCATAAATAAAGATTAGTGAGAAGTACATTGAAGAATTCCTTTGAGATAAAAATGTAACTAAAGGATGGCTAATGATTGTAAAATCGTGTACTTATTTAAAGTTTATATTACCAAGTCTTCCGTCTTCCGCGACACGCAATCGTAGCCGAAAGTATGCTGCGACGCGCGCCCGGCTCCGTTCGCCTGTCGTCGTATTCGATCGAGTCCTTTCGGCTGTCGTCTAAATTTTTCTTTTCCTCTCCTGTGTTTTATGATTATTTTCATATTCTTCTAATAGCCAACAATACTACATCAACTTCAACCATTTTCAAAAATTAGAACACGTCGACATGGTAGGGATGAAACAGTTTGGTGGAAATCATTCTTAAGTCTAAGCCAGTTCGCATTGCTAGGATTATCAACATCACCATTGGCAGCCTTGTTCCACCCATTGCTGAGTATAATAAGCCTCCTCCCTTTTGTACCATGCTTCCCTGGTCTGTGCGAGTCCCATGATCCCATCCGAGTCTTCCCGCAATCTTTTGTAGCTCGTTCACCAACCTGGCTACTAGTCTACCAACGCTCCTTATTTATTTTACCATTTATGTGCACACATATATAAACAGACAAGAAAGAAACAGAACAGAAAAATTGGTACAAAGGTCCTAAGGCTCCTTCTACCGTTTCTCCTCTCAACATTCCGTTAGGGCTCCACCTGTCATCACCACGTCTACCCAAGTGTTCTGAATTGGTAGGATGCTTGAGAATAATTTGCATGATGGAACACTTAGCTTAGAACACCAACACTAGACGCAACTAAAATGGGAGCTACGTTAAAGAGACATAAATTAAGACACTTGGTATTCTTCAAACATTGCAATGTTAGTGAACCGAATGATTACATTGTCTAGACTCTAATACGTAATGCATTTTAATCGAGATTAACATTTGTATGAGTATTTTCGGGAGCGCTCGATTTCATCTGAAAACATTGCCTAAAAAATCTTACTAACATCGAGATATAAGTACTCGATGCTTACTAACAATAATTTGCGACACATAGACATAATTTTTGACACAGCTGTTGAAATATAAGTCATAAAACGGCATGAAATTCGTCCTTCAAGTAATTACTGAGATATTGGTTTCTTCCTGCCGACTATATACCTACCTCGAAGTGTCTTCATCGTAACCGGCTGTATCTACTCTGTACAGTGGTTTCTTTATTGAATTTGCATAAAGTTATTAAGATGATTAATCTCTGCTTAATTATCATTTTTGTCGCTTATAAGGCTCTTTAACTTTAAGCAATGCTCATAAATTAACCCTCCAGTTTATAATGAACAACAATGCTGTTCCGGAACTGTCTCCAGTTTCGAATGCACGCAATGCAGTCTGACTAAGCACAAGCACGTCCAATCTGACCGCTCATTCAATCGACCTTATACGTAGCGAAATGGCGCTTTCTCTAGAGTTTGGGGTCACATAACGGACGACACTTCAGTGACCAAGTTATTGAATATATTATAACATCACGCATGCCTGTGGGTCAGCGGTTGCGTGTTTTAGATCAAGCCGGTACTAGGCCAGTGGTTTAGTTATCGCCTTTTTACATGTGTTAGCGTCTAGCGTGAGGTTTTTTGAGGTTCTGGTTGTAAAATTGCAATAAGCAAATGGTTTTTTTTTTGTGAACTATACTATGGTAGGTTATAATGGAAAAACAAAGAAACGATGGATGGACTGTGTGAAAGATGATAAGGCTAAAAAGGGTCACCCCCTGAAACCTGAAACTGAAAAGTTGTACAATGGAAACTTTTGATGTCTATATGGGCGTCTAATGCGGAGCAATAGAGAAAATGGCGTGAAGTTTTGAGTATGAATGTGGACGGCTATAAGAGTAGGGAAAGACCAAAGAAACGATAGATGGACAGTGTGAATGATGATATGTCTAGGAAGGGGGTTGTTGTGGGTTCGGTCGGGATGGCTTGTAGATCAAGGAAACTGCGTTAGACTGTTCTATTTAAATTATTTAATTAGCACTGTGCACGTACATGAATCAGGTTGACAAGGGAGAGAACGCGGGCGCTCGTCATCCCATAGACAATCATTATAGGTATTTTATTAAACCATAGACTACAACAGGGGTGACTACCGAGATGACGATTCATAGAGAAGTATGGATGAAAAAAGCATGTTGCACCGACCACAAATGAATTGGGTTATGGGCAGGAGAATAATGATAACTATAGTTATTAATGGGGGTAGTCGGTTTTGACGACACCCTGAGTTTCTTTAAAACACATATAATACTAGCAGCGCTCCGTGGTTTCACCCGCATAAATGTAGATCCCGTAGGAATATCGGGATAAAAACTATCCCATGTCCTTTCCCGGGACTCTCAAACTATCTGTATATCAAATTACATCTAAACCGGTTCAGCGGTTTAAGCGTGAAGAGGTAACAGACAGACACACTTTCGCATATATAATATTAGTATGGATGACAGATTAATGTTCTAACAGTCAGGTATAACCGTAACAGGACGACAAAGACGCTAGTTAATATTTAGACAGTTAAGTTAAACTGGTTTTAATATTCTATATCTAATATGTTTTGCAATAAACTTATCTTGACAATAGAATAGTATCAAGAGATTTTATATTGCCTTAAAAATCTCGTAAATATCACATAATTAAACCAAATGAATTCTAAAATCTCGTATAGATAGTGCAAAGGCATTTGATAATTTAAAACGACCTCGAAATGTTTAAAGCTAGTAATTATAAGATTCCTAAGTGAACAAATTGAAGGCATAATAACGCAGGCGCACAATGGATTAATAATGGCGTGGTGTAATAAGATAATTGGCGGCTGTACTGTATATGTTTTATACAATTATAATCTATAGAACGTATTGTTTGTTAATATTTTTATCAAGATTTTATATAAAACGGAAGCTGCTTGCAAGCGTTTCCGGATTCCGTGTCTTGGTGCATTATGCTGGTCTCATAACAAAACAACACAACTTGGCCTAAGTAGTCTTTATATAGTAGCTTTTAGCGATAAGACCACCCACTGTGTCATCCTACGTAAAAAATCTACTTTAATATCTGTTATTCCATATTCAGCCAATATTGTTCCGACTGCTGGAACACAGGCTTCCTTCGATACTAGGGAGTGAGCCTTCATGCACCACGCGGGCCGCGCGGCTGGTGCCCAGTGCGGGTTGGTAGACGTCTAGAGAATACAATCCCGAGCATGTTTTTCAATCCCGGGCTTACGGGATTTTTGAAGCATTTTCCCGGGATCCCGGGCCTATCCCGGGATTAGACTATGTGGTTTCTAATTAGGCTAAAATTAAAAAAAAATGTCTTTAATGTCTTTGCACAACACAAATCAGAATAATAATAAGAAAAGAAAAAATACAAACCAAAAAATACTATAATTTTGCAAGAAATTAAAAAACAGCACATAATAACTATTTAGAATTTCGAAAATATAATCGCAGAAATATCAAAGCATCCAATGTTTGACTTCCGAGCCTGCTTCGTAGTTTATTGCCAACATAAGCAGCAGCTGAAAACGCTCGTTCAGGTTCCCGGGATTTTCGGGGCCAGAAAACGGTCAGGATCCCGGGACCCCGAGATAAGGGATCCCGGGATTGTATTCTCTAACTGTACCTGTGTAGTAAATAGTGGGTACCTACGTATTGTACGAGTTGCTTTTTGTCGTAATGTATTAAAATAATCTAGGCAAGGTTATTTTCAAGGCGCAACGGACTACGGAATACAAACTAGACTTGTTTGTGGCAATCCCGAAAATCCCGAGATTAGCCAAGTACCGTCCCGGGATTTTCGGGGCCAGAAAACGGTCGGGATCCCGGGACCCCGAGATAAGGGATCCCGGGATTGTATTCTCTATAGACGTCACATGTCTTCAAATTTTTGGTTCTAGGACACGCCGCGCTGGTTTCCTCGTGTTTTCCTTCACCGTTTTGAGAGCAGTGGTGATGAAATAATTTACACAAAGTGAAGTGCCTGTCTAGGATCGAACTTATGACCTACATCCTGTAAGTTGGGGCTGTTACAGATGTTCTATGTCACGAAGTCCGTTTGGCTATGAATGTTGTCAAGCGTGCACATGCACATTGTGATCAACAGACTCAACAATGGGTGAAGTAAAACGGTACACATTCGCGGAAATAGCCTCATGCAACGGCAGCAAGGGGCAGCCGCTGTGGGAGCGCGCTTGTCGGGATAAGTCACTACTACAATCAAAGCCGAACGGACTTCGTGAAATAGAATATCTGTAATACCAGTGGGCAAAGAGAATTAGTCTTTGCCACTGGGCTACAACTGCTCCTGATCTGCATCTATAATTCATTATGGTGTATTAATATATGTATAGAATATTCTATTCATAGATATATATAAGAAAGAAGATTCTATTCTTCTCACCCCTTTTCCCTGAAGGGATTGGCATATGTGCAACCATTTCGCCAAATTTCGCCTGATATGAACAAGTCCCATATAATAGGATCCTATTACCATCAACTGGACACGAATCTCGCTCGGCCCCATTACATTACATGGGACATTACTACTGAAATGTGGGTGTGCCCTTCTGTCAACCCGTTAGCAAAATACAGGCGTAATATTACTTATAATTAATTGAGTTTCATATTACACCACCAATTAGTACCATATCTAATTCCTAGCCTATATTTTTGAAGCACCAACCATGCTACTGTGCACTAATTACTATTATTAGTACGTAACTACATACTATGTTATTAAAATTATCTGTGATTTAATAACAAGCAAATCTTATTGAAAATATTCCTAAGTGTGTTTTCATAACATAACATAACGCCTAAACTCCCCGATGTGGTGGACAGACAGATCTGGTGATTTGCAGGAGTAGGTTACTATTAACTGTAACTTTTTTTTTTGTTTCCGGGGTGGAAAATCCTCATGGATGTCCTCCGCCCTGTGTCTGTCAGACTCTTACAGACTAAAAACCACCCCAGTGTTCCATATCACACCTACGCCGGGGATCGCGGGAACGTACGATCCTTCCGCAACCCCCGACTGGTGCCAGCCAGCCGCTGCGGGCCTCCTCGGGTCAGGGGGGGGAGTGAGGTGTTTGACTCCCCCCGCGCCGCCAACTCGGGTCCTGATGTATCTCCGAGTCGCCCCTAGACCCATTTAGGGGAGCTGGCAGAGGGCGTTGTCCGCCCTCCGCCGACGGGCGCCTACTGCGGGCCGGGTGAATGAACGAGGTCTTCCTCTCCCTTTCCAAAGCCTCCTGCGAGACGACTGTTTCGCAGAAGGAAACCACTGCGGCCCAGGACTCTTCGCTGCCAACCATCGACTCGACTACCGCCGGCAGCGACAGGTCACTGCCTACTTCTGATATGAGGGCACGGCGCGGCTCCTCCCAAGCGGCACACTCTGCCAGCGTATGCCACGCCGTGTCCTTCCGGCAGTCGACGCAGTGGTGACACCGGGCGTCCGGCTCCCTGTTTATGCGACACAGGTACTTCCCGAAGCAACCAATACTAACTGTACCTACTTCTACAGTTCGCCAGTATCTAATGTTCAGTCCCACATACTTCATAGAGACTACGTCTATTGCCATAAACCGGACAAAAATCCAAAGTCTAGCCGATCTATTCTGTAAATACTCGTATCTCACCGTGAAAACTTAGGTGGAGTGAGCGTGAAGTGAGTTGTCAATAGTCGCAATCCCTAGCATCCGATGAAGCATCCTCACTTCATCTAAGTTTTCACGGTGAATTTTTTACAGAATAACACATCAGACCTCAATGAGAAATGTCTCATAGATAAACTAAATAACATTATTTCGACCGCTAAGGGAAATGAACCCAACACCCCACCTAACAGTTGCGCTTGCGTCCAACGAGGTAGATTTCACTTTCATAATAATAAAAAAAAATATCAAAATGCGATCTTACTTCCTCACATGTTTACAATTTATTTTCAGTCAATACACTCGTGTTGTTTCATGGTTGCGGCGGCCAAACTACCAATTAGTTTGTTTATCTAGTAATTAAATCAATAAGCGACTGGTTAATTGGTGTGTGTTGCCTTATATAAAGCTAATTGGTTTAGGTGTGGGCTATTGTACTGTATGTTTAAGTACCTGGAAGAGGCTCTAATATCTGAAGGGAATGGCGCATCAGATTGTAATGAAAAACAAAATAAATCAGTTACATGACATCGCAATTTTACTAAAGTCTATTCAAGTTTATGTTTCAAAATTGATGTTATTTCAAGTTAAACAAATATCAACTTTATTCTAATGAGAATTAAGTTGATTTCAGAGTGACTAGCACTATTGAAAAAGTTTTTAAAATGTTTGAAGTTTAGCGTAAACTGAACTTTATACTGTAGGAATTAAAGTTATTTTTCCATAAACCCATATTTGTTTATATTTTTGGCAAATAAGTCGCGGATGCAGATTACACACATACATTAACTCACGCCTTCTTCACATGAAAATGTATCGCGCGTTGATGTCTTTATAACGGCCAAAACTTAAAACAGAGGTGTCGGTTACGGTAACAGTGTCGCGAGTTCAATGGTTTTTTACCATCTCAAAAAATGCCCATCGCGCCTAAAGAAGATTTCACTTCAATAAATAAATGTATATTGGTTAACAAAACATTAGAATAGAACATCGTTTTCATTCATGTTATAATAATTAAACTATCTGAAAGAGATTTTTGCACCCTTACGAGATAACAATGCGGTCAAGTGCTTGGTCTTAATCATAAATACGTATTTAATACGATTGTATAAGCCTGGTTAAAGAAGTTTTAGTTGGAACCTAATCTTTTCAGTGGTAAAGATTTTATTTCACGAAAACTTTTAGTGACTTGCTCGGGAAGACACAACCCACTGAATCTTAATTAACTTTTTGTTTGACGATAAGATAATAATTATAGAGTCATAAAATTAACTATTTATTTACTTGCGGGACCGAAATGATGACAAAGCTTACTCTGAATGAGAAAATACTAACTAGAAAAACAAGAAGAAAAAGAAAATAAGTTTATTTGCGGTAAATACTACGCAGAGAAAGAACAAAATAACAATAGAATAAAATGGAATAGAAATTATTTATTTGCTTTAAAACATGGTACATTAAGGTCTTATAAATAAAGTTATATCTTACATGTTTCGCCATGGACTGGCATACAAATATTTAAACATGATAAATGTAACAAATTTAACACATTAATTTGTTAAAATTAAAACATTTTAATGACATTGGTATGAAACCCTAATATGGATTTCGTATCTATTTGAACACAGAAGAATAATAGGTATATACGAGTATATATAAAAATAAAGTAAATTTAAAACTTTGCGCGTGGGAACTCAACAACACAATTTTTCCCAAAATTACACACCATGTCGAAACATCCCCATCGATTTGGATGAACGAGCAAAACAGTTGGTCTGACATATGGTTACAAAACACCATGCTACCCATGATACAGTTAACCACACATTTGTGGGAACAATAATAATTTGACATTGACAGCGCGTTTATTGCGTAATAATATGGGTGATTCTCGTAGTTCAAGTAACCCAGTTGTTTGGTTGACTGTACTCATCGTCTGTCTAGCTTTTGACGTGACAACGTCTAATAAATCGATGAAGCTGGCTGCACACACGAAAAAACATGACTCATGTAGCGTTACCTCGCGGCCTTGCTCTGTAGCGTTGTAGCGTTCCATGGCGGCTTGAAGTGCAAGCGAGAGCGCGGAACGAGCGATGAGAGACAGATGATGTCGAACGCTGCCGAATCGGCCTCCGCGTTCGGCAATTTCATTAATGTTTTGTTATGACGTTGTCACGTTAAACTATCGTCCGTAAACAGACTTTACAGACAACCGATTTTTTCCCAACTATGGTGGGGTCAGTTTATGGTGTAACCGAATGCAGCTGAAAAGTAGTATTTTACACGGAGCAACTGCCTATCTGACCTCCACAACCAGTTACTGTGTAACACGATACTCTGGTAAAACTATGTAGTTGTTGGACTTTCAGGCTTCTGACTATTCGCACTCCAATTGCGTAACACACTTTCAATCGAGTTTGAAGGAAATTGCTAATACATTGCTTCATGTTTATAAGGTTTGTCTGCTCAACAAAGTAAAAGACGCAATGAATATTGTTCATTTATCAAAATGAAAGGCATTGCCGACTGTCAAAGATCTACGAATGAGAGCCGTGCCGTTCTTTCCGAGTCACGGAGGGGTCTCGATATGAAATGGTCTGAAGGCCAATTCTCGTAATTTAAAACGTTCAAAATCTTGTCAGTCTTATATTAGCGTCAAACAAATGTCATAAACTTGTCAAAATGTAGGGAAATTAGAGGTATTTTTGACAGATTGGGACTGAGATCAGACTGTGAACGTTCTTAAAATTACGAGAATTGCCCTCCAGGTTGACTGTGTTAGGGTACTGGCCACTAATAATAAACATGGCAGGCGTCATGCTCGCGTTGTCATGGCTGATTCAACTTTCCTTTGCCGATAAGGATTGTCTATGGATGATGACGTCATCAGAACGTACGCGGTGGTATGCGGTGTCGAGTTTATTTTATTTCCATACGTTGACGAATGACAGGTGATAAGAGATGTGTGTGGCTACTGGAAAATGTGTCTCAGAGCATTATCTATTTTGTGGGTATTTAAGTAGATCTTAAAATGCTTTGTTTTAATGATTATTATTCTCTAAATATATATTTTGTTAACATACAACTTGACACTGATCTGCAAATTGCAAAACACGTAAGAAATTATAAATTTCGCAGACTATCTAGCGAGAGTCCTGTCCAAAAAATATGTTTTTAACTCTATGAAGTAAATATAATATATTTATTTCATAGAGATTATTATTTAGAGATTATTTGATTTATTTCATTTACTTTTGCAGAAATATTATTTCTGCAAAAGTAAATGATCAAAAAACTTAGACACAGACCTCACAGCAAGTGTCCTTACCTTCAGGTTGTGGTTCTATCTTGTTTGCGGTTTCCACTCAAAAAACCCTCAACTCCAAAGGCATTTCGATTTCGCTTTGGTATCAAAAATATTAGTATATTATATTAGAACATTTCTAGACTTGTTTGCTATTAAACAAACACCAAGCCTCTTGTATCTACCTCATTATAATCTCAGTGTTTTCCAGTGATTACCCATGCATAGAGAAGGGGGTCACGTTTGATTGGTTCTCTAATTTTAGCAAGAGGCGTAGAAATGTATGTTTCTGTCAGAAAAACTGCTTTGAATTATATTTCTATCTAGGTTGCCTTTAAATACATATTATAAACAGTGGTTACTGGCCGTCAGAAGCCCGAAAGTCTGACAACGAGTCATACCAAGGGGTAAGTATCGTTTTACCCATTAACTGGGTTGTGGTGGTCAGATAGGCAGTCGCTTCATGTAAAGTACTAGTATTCAGCTGCATCCGGTTAGACTGGAAGCCGACCCCAACATAGTTGGTAAAAGGCTAGGCAGATGATGTTGAGGATTATAAATACAGGCAACATTGTATGTGTAAACTGGCGAAATGTGGGTCTACCACCGCCTAACCTTTTGGGGAATGCAGGCGTGATGATATGTCAAGTAAAATTGTTTGTTTGTTTGTAAGAGGTAATTTCTGAAAGTATTATTTCTGTTTACAAAAAATCATTCACTGATAGAAAGCTAAACTATTGCCGAGTGCTAAAAATATATCCTATAGGATATATTTTTTCTACGCGGACGAAATCGCGGGTAGAAGGTTTAGTCGTAGAATAAACAGACTTATTTCGTGCTCATTCCTTTAATTCTTCAAAGACTGAGTCTTTTCAACTTTGCTCTTAAAAAAATATATATTTTCCTTCAATATTTAGTCTGTCTTCTTCTATTTATTTATCTAACAACATGGTGTCGATTCTGTTCTTCACAAACTAAACTAAATTTAAGTTCAGTGCATCTTTTTCTTTCTATACATTCAAAAGGACATAAGACCAATTTTAGTTTAGTCCTGTCAAATTAATCAGCGCCTGACTAAATAAATTGACGTAATTTTATTAGGCAAGTTTTTAATCACGTCTAAACTTGTTTGGAGTAGTGTCAGGC
Source organism: Luperina testacea (assembly GCA_927399505.1). Taxonomy (NCBI): domain Eukaryota; kingdom Metazoa; phylum Arthropoda; class Insecta; order Lepidoptera; family Noctuidae; genus Luperina; species Luperina testacea. The sequence continues at coordinate 5,233,020 of OV656763.1, read as the reverse complement.
GCTGATTAATTTGACAGGACTAAACTAAAATTTATCTTGTCCTTTTTTAAATGAAATGGAAAGAAAAAGATGCACTGAACTTAAATTTAGTTAGTGAACAAGGGAATCGGCACCAATGTATTGTTAAACGAAGTAGTCTGACCAGACACCTAAACATATGTGTACCTAAGTTGTTGTTAAAAGCCGCCTACGAACTAAATACCTAAACTTAAACGTATCGTAAATAATTGTCCCTAGACTTTCTAATGAAAATGGGACCTGACCAACCACACACATAGAAGATAATTACAAACGAAACTTAGTCTAACGTTGGGGACGTTAGTCTTAGCTTCATGTTTCATTATCTTCTTAAAGGTGTCTTGGCAGGACCTATAAAACCCAATGATGACGCGGCATACAGATTCAAATTATGGGTGACAGTCAAGGAAATAGCTGCAGCTTTGTGATTGATCAAAACAATGTAGGTGGTAAAGCCCAGTTGTGAATTTGGTAGACAAAGCAAATAGTATCGAGGTATTCTGAATTATTGTAGAACTAGCTGCACCCCGCGGTCTTATCCGCATAAGTGCCGATTCCGTGAGAATATCGGGATAAAAAGTATCCTATGTGTTAATCCTGGTTATAAACTATCTGTGTGCCAAATTTCATCCAAATCCGTTCAGCCGTTTGTGCGTAGGAAGTAGATAATAGTTAATATGGGCTGGTGTCCGCAACTCCACGTCAATGCGCGTATTTTACGTACGGGTGCGTAGGAAGTAACAAACATACAAACACACTCACTAACTTTCGCCTTTATAATATAAGTGTGACAAGAAAACTGTATCAATTAATTCATAGGTACCTGGGTTGTTCTTTGGCCAAAGAATTAGCATTGCCATTCAACGCGGCAATGCTGCCAGTTTTCTGGGCACGTTTCCGGATGACAGTGATGCGGACGAGAACTTCGACGCCTAAGTGTCCTTTTGTTTTTGTATTTATTTGTATGCATATGTAGTTAGTCATTTAATTTAGTACCTAATTTGAATAGTTAGTTGTGTTAAATATTGTTAAAGTTGCTTATTCTTAGTGTCGATCCTTATTCTTATTATCTTACTTTCGAACAACTTTTCCTACTACAACTTTTAGGATCGCCAGATGTGGGACTTTGACATCTGTCAAAGTTCCACATGGCCGCGTGATATAGAAAAAGTTGAGAGAGGTAACTTGGAATGATCGAGATAAGGAAAAGTTGGGACTAGGTAAGTACTTACCCACATCATCATCATCATCATCATCTAGCCTACCTAACTACGTTTTAATTACAGTACCCAGCGATAAATATTGCACATCGACCTTTGGAAAGAGACAATCTGCTAATTTTGGCTTCGTAGAGCGTTATCTCTGTCGCACGAAATACAAACAGTCCGGTATCTATTAGGAGCTGTTAAAACAATTATGATTTGCTTCTTTTGATAATTATTTTTATTCTTTGTTACATATACAATTATACATACATAATACAAAAAAATGTAAAGGTCGATGTGCAATATTTATAGCCGGGTACTGTAACATTATTTTCCTACTCGCTTTCCTCACACTTTCCTAGAGGAAAACGTGCTGCAAAAAGATCTAGAGAAATATACATAAGTACATAAAGCCACGCCTTCTTTCCAAAGGGGTAGGCAGAAACTTCAGGACATGACCTGCCATAGCAGGTCAGGGTCATAATCCTTACTCCTTATCCTTATGCTACGTTTACGTTCATATATTTGTCGAATGACACGAATTTACTCGCTCGAAGCAAATCGTAATTTTTAAATAATATTATTTTTCCTTTAAGCGATTCGCACGAAGTTAATTTATTTGTGGGCGAGTCGCCTTCAGAATAAATAATATTTATTAGGTATATTTTATTATAAATTGACTGCTCGCCGCATAGAGTTTATCCGCATGATGTTTGGTACCTAATGAAAATTGTGTGACACCACTTATTTACCTTTATTACTTCTGGAATTACCCAATATTGCAACCGCAAAACCCCAAACAACAAATTTAAGGAAAATTCGCTTAATACGCAAATTAAAATTCATACTAAGTTCCTAATGAAATATGTAACTAATCAATAACAACACATAATTTTGAATAACTTAATGCAGTAGGAAAAACCCACTACTTTTAATCTTCCACTTAACACGCAAATCGGTGATCTTAAGTCCTAACCTCGTATGTCGTGTAAAAAAGTGGAAGTCTCCATCAATTAGGGCCATAATGACGTCAATGCGCAGACGCAGACTGAGTGAACACTGAACAAGCAATATTTGCATAATAGAATCAAATCTTTGCCTTCGTTAGTCCTTTGTCGAACAAACTGTCGGAATAATTGGATAAATTATACAGCTCTGTTCTAGAGAGTAAGTTATGTTTATTTATTGAGAGATTACGTATAACTTAGGTTAGTGCTTGGTCGGGTTTAACAGAAATTTTACTTAGTCTAGTTTTGAAATGCTAGATTCATGAACTTATTACTCAAACTCAGAGCGTTTATTGAAATTAAATCAATTACAGACACTTTTGAATTGTCAAGGGGCCGTTCAGTCAGAAAGATGAAGCTAGTTGCCCATTCCAAGGCGTGGTCAAAAAAGAAAAATAAATAAGCCGTGGCAGCTAAGAGATGGCCAATCCAATTGTTGACGGCGCCCATACGGGCGCGGATCAGCATCATTCAGCTCAACTATTTTGTATGAATGATTTAACACACACAACACAATCAACGAAATATTTGAGTAGAGTATATTAATACTCTCAGACGCCAGGGCACATTCAAGTCAGGAAAAAACGTACCGTTCAAAAGCTATGTGCTATGCAATTATCTTTTATGCACTATGAGTAGTAATTAAGATTCATTTTAGTACCTGAATAGTTTGTTTTAGGTGACGACATTGATTATTTTGAAATAAAAAGTTCAGTTGTTAGCGGTATTTGATGATTTCCCATACTTAAAAAAAAAGCGGTACAGTCACGAGCACTAATATGTCAACACTTGGCAACTTTAAACTGCGATTTTTTCGTGAAATAACGAATACAGCGTTGAAATACGACACTACACAAACCTATGGGTTCGAAAATACTTTGTTCGTAATAACATAAAATTTCAATCAAAACTAAAGGAGAAAATCATCTTTGAATAAAGCCAAGTGTATACATACTTATGCTCGTGACTGTACCTAGGTTTGTACTATAAGCTTCTATAAAACAAGAATTGCTACAAGAAGGGGTTGTTGACCACGAGCACAAACTCACAAAGCACTAAGTTAAAGCCACAATTTTCCAATTCAAGTTACATTCGTGCTTGAGAACTTAGATCTTGAACTTAAGCCCCAATTATCCGATTAAAGCTACAACTGTAGTGGCACTGTGGCCAAGCTAAGGTAATTCCTTGCATTTTCACACTGTAGTCACATTTCCCGCTCCAATCAACTCAAGCTATAGGCAAAGTCTTCTAACAAAAGCTATCTACGTAACATAACATCACGCCCTGTTATCCCGAAGACTTGGGCAGAGAAGGCACGAACGATCAAGAATCGCTGCGGCGAAGCTCCCACGGAGCCCGACGTCAGCTTGCGTGCCGCAATGCCGAACACACCGGTGTACATCTTCCGCCTACCTACACCACTAAGGCTGAGGACATCGTGGAGTACGTGCGCCAGAAGACGAGGTACGCGCCGAGGATGCAGTTACTGGAGTCACACCGCAACGGTAACTTCAAGGCGTTCGTGGTGTGCGTGCCGAATTGTTACCTGCCAGTCGTCATGGAAGAAGACTTCTGGCCGCAGGACGTGGCGTTCCGTCGCTTCCGCGGACAAGTACCACAGAGCAGCACAAGAACAAGCTAGTGAAGTGCTATTTTATAATAAAAATATGTACGTTTAAGTTAATATAAATAAATAAATAGTACACAGACACTGTCCCACAGACACTGCCCCACATTTCGCCAGTTTGCTTCTTTTGATAATTATTTTTATTCTTTGTATAAAATACACCAATTTCCAAAGGTCGATGTGCAATATTTATCGCCGGGTACTGTACGAGGTGTAGATCGTAGGTTCGAACCCAGTCAGGCGCTTTACTTCGTGTAAATGATTTCATCACAACTGCTCTTATAACAATGAAGAAAAATCGTCATCATGAGAAAAGCGACATTTCTTAAAATCGAAATATTCGATGACATGTGACATCTACCAACCCGCACTGGGCCCGCGTGGTGGATTACGGCCCACTCCCTTTCACCGAGAGGAAGCCTGCTCAGCTTATAATGTTCCCATGCAGGGAACAGGGAAACATTAGAAGCTGATTATGCGTTTGATAAACAATTGACTGTCGCCCATAATTTGAGTCTGTAAGCTGATTATGCTAATAGAGAGCGAGACTACTGCCATGAATCCGGCACAAATTCAGACACCAGCCTGTTACTGAGAAATTCCTGATGGAAAAACCCAGTAACACATAACCAACCCGAGAATCAAACCCAGGACCTCAGGCTTAGCAGTAGCACTTGCCACCACTAGACGAACGAGGCGGTCAATTCTCGTAACAAATTAATTTCCCTGACTGTATATACTACATACATATATACGGGTAGGTATTTCAGGTTTTCGAGAAATTTAAAACTACACGTTAACATTTTTCAGCTGAATTTTTGGTGCTAAAAAGAGAACTTAAAAAATGGTACCACATTTCCTTGTTGCGTTTTAAGGCTCGTACACACAGGCGCGACGCGACACGCGACACAAAGGCACCGCAAGTCGCGCGACGAGCGGTGCCTTTATGTCGCGCGCGATTCGCGTCGCGCGTCGCGCCTGTCTGCAGGAGCCGTTAACAGGAATTTCGAATAAACGAGATCCTTGCTTGTAATGAATTTTTCGTGTACAAAATTTTTCATTAGAACGTGTAGATTTTTTTAGTTTTCAAACACACCCATAACATTGACGAGAAAAAGTGTCTACAATATCTTCTTACTTGTAGCAATGAAGGCAATTCAATCTGAGAGTTTAGTGTGAAAAGTGATATTTAGTTACGACGAAAGTTCTTAAAAATACGGGTATTGCTCCTCTGTTGATTTATGCATTTTGATCATGTTGGCACTTTTGTATGGAATGTGCCTTCCAAATCTACCCAGACCAAGTCATACGCAAAAGCAAGTTAGGATGTTCAGAAAAATTTAAAAAAATACATCAAAATTGGTTTTCTCAAATCTCATGAATTTTGGCTTATGCTTTATGGGGCGCTGTTCTTGATTGTTTCAAATGGGTCACACTATCACGCCCTGAAAGGAATACGTCAAATTACAAGTCACCCTGTATAATACATTTGTATGCCATTGTATAAGGCAAGCATGACGACCTGTTTATAATACTTTTAACAACTTGCATGCTGATTTTTCGTGTGTAAATCATGTTTGAACAAATAAAAAATATCTTATCTTATCATTACATTTGAATCTTAAAAAAATAAAAATAAGCCCTTTTTATTCTGAACATCTTTGCGTGGCGGTATTTTTAGTAGTTTACATGGTAGACGTCTCTTAGTTCAGTGTGCCTTTTAGCAAAGGCCTCCTCTAACAACTTCTACTGAGTCCTATATCTCACAACTCTTCTCTAATTTTAATCTTACCGTAGTATGTTCAATTACAAGTTTATTCCTTGAATGTCCTTCTATTCCCAGGCCGAGCAGTGTTATTGGGTTTTTCGATCAGGAAAGTCTCAGTAGCCGCCCAGAATCTGGATTTGTGTCCGATTTACGGCAATGAGCTCGCCCTATGCAAAATATCAATGTACTATAGGCCATGTTTGCCTAACCCTACCTACTACAAAACACCTTGTTATTATGGAAAAAAATTGTCCAAAGTCCAATATAACCGCTATGAAATTACGTTTGTAAAATACATTATTTCTACTTACCTATGTCCCTGGCTATAGAAAACGATCACTTAATCTCATTCATAGCAGGTTTCTTGGCACAAACCCTCTCCTATTATGACGTTGTAATGCCTTACCAGCTTACCAGCTAACGCATTCATTGAGTCATAAGAACTCGATTATGGGCTTAGAAACAAGCTTGTTGCTTCTGTTATTGTGAGTCAGAGGATAGCGTCGGATTGTCTGCCTGTGTCTTTGGTCCTATTCTATTTGAAAAGGACTGTATGAAGTAATATTTTTGTATACACTTTACATTTACAACTGCACCTTCCTGGCCTTCTGCCACGCAAACATATCGATGATGTTTTCGAAATTAATTTTATCAGTCACTTTTCGCTTTACACTGAGCAAAGCTAGGTCGCGTTTCATGACCCATTGTAGCCTTCAAATAGTATTAATTTCAACTCATTAAAAATTTGCTCACAACTTCCGATGGATTTCATCCAATTGTAAGCAGAATTTGTGACTGATCAGGATCACTAAGTAAAAATAAGAGTATGAAATGGTTTATTTGTAATGTATTTTGTTTTTTAAATTGAATAATTGGTGATTTGGCGCCACCCTAGTTACGCCTCTGCCCTAGCGTATTCATTTTTCGAAGGTTATTAAAAAAACAGCTGTTTCATAGACTGCAATACCTACGCGGTCATGTATGGAGCAACTAATTTTTTTTTAATAATCGATGAAAACGCAGGTTATTCAGAATCTTGTACTAAATCAATGGTTACAGTTTGCGGGTCGATGTCCCTGCCAGCTTGGCTATGACGATTTTATAATAACAAGACCATTATTTTGAATGAGGACGTATGCGAGTTAGCAGGACTCCTACATAGCTTGAGAATTATATTATAAGAACCTAATGTTGAATGATTTTCTTTTTCCTCATCCATCATGAGACATTATAATAACCAGAAGAACCGAATGACTTCATAATTTGATGATTTCACTATGTTTTACTATCCGTACCTAAAATTATTGGAAACTGAGTAGGAACGTCTACTGCTCCTTTGTTCGTCTTCCATCATCACCTGCCTAGCCTTTTCCCAACTATGTTGGGGTAGGCTTCCAGTCTAACCGAATGCAGATGAATACCAGCCGGGTCCAACGGCTTAACATGCTTTCCGAGGCACGGGGGGTCACGGTATGTAAAGATGGTCACCCATCCACAGACCAACCGCGGCAAACGGAGCTTCACCTGATCGATCGGCCTGTGCATCTGTTATTACTTAGCCACGGGCCCTCTTCTTTCTTCGTCTTCCATTCACAGAATAATGTTAAAAAAAACCTGTTAATTTATTTCAGATAAGTACCACTCATATTATGACGACGACTTAAACAGCATTATCAAGAAAGGTGAGGTCGCCTTAAAGGGGCCCATACAAGTCTTCAATACCTACTCGACCTAAATGGAAGGGACTGCTGATTATCTTTTCGTGATTACGATGTTGGTCCCACGGAGACAGTTGTTCATTTTGATGGTCTGTACCACACCCCACACCCTTAAATAAGACCACACCTTTCTGTTACATGCTGTAGAGAAGTATAGCAGAAGACGCCATCTTGTGCCGACCACAAATTAAGAGCGTTTACCCCGTACGGCATTTCATACAAACTTTCAAGCCCTTATTTATCGAAATCAATGAACCGATTTTAATGAAACTATAACGAAAGCTAGCTATAACGAGACTCCGCAGACGTGATGGTATCGACACCTAAATACGATGAAATGAAAAATAAATTAATGTGATGTTTTTTTTTTTTGTGGGGTCATCGTCCGCTGTTAGTGTATTTAGGGCTGATTTTTCCAACGTCAGATAATTTTATCAGAAGAATAGTTTTGAATTGTTGACAGTTCTTCCATATAAAAACTGTCAGACGTCAATTTTATTCCACGTAAAAAAATTATCTGTCGATTGAAAAATTAGCCTTAAGAACTGTTTTTTTGTTCACAGGCGTGATTGTGTTCGATATCTAATCACGATAAAACATTTTTCTCAGATCATACTTCAAGTAACAAAACAAACCATCGGTCGTTGATCCCTAAAAAAACTACTATGCCTATTGATATTCGGTTCTAAATACTTTTTTTGCGTCTCATTGCTTTTTACAATGACCCGAGCCTGCAAAATAAAGCAATAGACAAAGCTTCATTATGACAGGAAGCTGCCTGTGATTATTCAAACAAGGAATATTGATTCCTGTGGCACTCATAACGCGTCGCTGCTTATGCACAATCGTGACTGCAAATCGTGATTAGCAATACTAATACAACAGGTATTGGTCTTGCTTGAAGCTTTGGTTGTCATAACATGGTGGAAATTATCATTACAATGCAACCATGTATGTTTTCCAAAGGAATTGGCAGATTGAATGGTTCTAAGGTTTTATTTATTTAGCCTAATTTTTCGTACTGCTGGGTCATCGTTTTAAAACTGCCCCATGGCAAAGGCCTCACACAAATTTTTCTAGATAGATCTCTTTTTCCTGAGCCACCTAGAACCAAACCTATAATAAAAACCTCAGAACAACTTTCCATATAAACTACAAAAAACTAAATTGGTAAAATCAATACCTATCAGATATCAATTTTACTTTAGCTTCACCTGTCCAATGCAAAAAAAGAACCACGGGCATAATATATCAATTCAGACACCAAACCAGGTGCCAGTTACTATTTTTTTTTTTACAGTACCTACATTGTTATCACATTGTGAAATTGTTAACCACAACACTATTAACATTTTCACCAAACCACTCCACTCAGAAAAAGCTGAAACAGTAAACTAACAAACCAAAACTCGACAAAAGCACTCATCTTCATTTTCAACAGTTACTGTGCTTCACTTCTGCAATGACGTGCCAAAAAACCAGCACAGTAAGTTGACCCACTTATGCTGGTTATATCTCCTCATAAATATTAGACAGCAACACTGGCTACATTTCTTCTGTCTGATCCGTGAACTCATGAAGTATGAACATGTTATGCTATTAAATAGGTAATGGGGTACTGGAAAAGTGAATGGAATCCTTGGGACAGTTTTAAATTTTTTGAAGTTTTTCAATGTTGTTAACCGTAATAGTTAAGCTGGCTGGTGGCTTTTTTTATACATGTTTACTTTGCAAAATTCTTATATAAGTTATTTATTAAATCAGTGATCGCGTTTTACTTGTATTCAGCATAATGTCTTCTTCCAATTTATCTCTTTCAGCCATCGTATCGGTCATTGCTTTCTCCGTTTTTTAGTTCTATTTCGATTTTGATTTATCGCTAAATGAGTGGTGTCAGCAAGCTGATGTGGCAGTGCGGTGGCTGGTGGATCAGACGTGTCTTGGAGTGAAGACTGCGTATCGGCAAGTGTGGGACACTTCCCAGTTATATGGACCGACGGGTTAGGGGGCAACTGGCCTCTGGTCCGCGGCCCACATTACACGGAGTAGGAATAGTAGTGAAAAAGTTGGCCGATTGCGTGAGCCAGAATAACATGGGAAAAAGTATCGTAGTTAAATCGACCCATTAGGATTTAATTTCATTAAAATGAAAAAAGGTGCGAAATAAAACGTAAACTGTATCAAAAATGATACTTTATAAAAAAAAGACTAGAGTAGACGACCTAAAAAGGTGGCTGGGACAGACTGGATGCGGAATTGTTACACAATACAAAAACTCTTATTTATACAGGTAAATGAAATTGTGAAAATAATTTCTAAAACAGTGGCGTGTCCATCAGTCGTCTAGAAATTTATTTTCAATTTCGGGCGAATCCGCCTGGATTTGAGAGATTAATCACCTGAAAAATACGTATAGTCTGCTGGTAGGGGCTGTTTTTGTCTGTGGGTTTTTTCAGGCTTATATAAAGCCTTTTTGTACTGAATAAAGAACCAGATGGCTAATTCTCGTAATTAAAATATAGTCGTAGCTTATCTTAGCGACAATAAATGTCAAAATCTTGTCAAAAATGTAATCCTTACTTTCGCATAGTGACTGTACTACTCTATTAGCCTTGTGTGGGATCACACGTCTCACGTAATATTAGTAAACACACCTTCCAATCTATACTTATAATAAATCTGTAGAAGTGAAAATTCTGTACATTGAAAATATCAAAAAAATAAATGGCAGGGGGTGTTACTATACCGACACCGAACCCAAAAATGTGATTAAAAAAATTTTTGTCTGTCTGTCTGTCTGTTTGTTCAGGCATCACGCAAAAACTCCCGGTTAGATTACGATGAAACTTGGTATAATTATTCTTTAATATCCTGGGCACCACACTGGGTACTTTTTATCCCGGTAAAGTATATACAACAAAAAACAAACTTAATTTTGCGGTTCGATCCCTAGACCGGATTACTGTACCAACCGCAAATAATAAGTTTGTCGTAGGTTACGTCACCCGCAGTGGAGTTCACTAAGGGGCGCTGCACACGGCTAAGATACTATAATATTTTATCTTAAGATACAATATCGCTCGCCATACAATTCAATGGACTATCACACACGACGAGGATAATAAATAATATTTCATATTTTCGTATCTTAAGATGAATTTGTAAATACTAATAATAAAGCAGAAGAGTTTGTTTGTCTGAACGCGCTAATCGGTCGGATTTTTCTCGGAGTCGATTTTAAAAAATATTTTTACATTTGCTAGCCTAATTCTTGAGGAAGGCTATGTAACATCACGCTATAACCCTTAGGAGCCGAGCAAAAAGAATAAAAGTCAGAAAGATCGCTAAGCGAAAACGAAGTGACAGCGCGGGCAGGCGATGCGATGCGATGCGACGGCGTGGGTCGGAAACAAGAAATTTCACGCGGACGAAGTCGCGGGCAGAAGCTAGTATATAAATAAAACGATTAATAAATGTATTATTAAAATCCTTAGAACGGTCTTTCCTTTGGTGTTCATCCATAAACCCTATTTACTCCAGCCGTTCTATTTTCAATAGAATATTATTCTTTGAAGGCTTTAATGTAGTGTGCTGAAAACAGCGATATTTGCCTTTTGTTGTTAACATTGTAAACTACCCCTACACATTGCACTTCTAGTGATTACTTAAATGTTTACATGACAAACACGTGCGTCATTATTCCAGAAAGCATCGTAGCGCAATGCTCGGGTAATATCACAAGTCACTGTTTGTCTGTTACCTCTAATGGCACAACTTCATATACATTCTGTTACATATTAGGGTTCCCTACCCAAAAGGTGGCAACGGAACCCTATTACTAAAGCTCCATGTCCATTTATCCGTCTGTCTTACAGGGCTGTACAGTACCCGGCGATAAATATTGCACATCGACCTTTGGAAAGAGACAATCGGATAATTTCGGCTTCGTAGAGCGTTATCTCTGTCGCACGAAATACAAACAGTCCGGTATCTATTAGGAGCTGTTAAAACAATTATGATTTGCTTCTTTTGATAATTATTTTTATTCTTTGTATAAAATCGATAGGATCGAATAGGTCGATGTGCAATATTTATCGCCGGGTACTGTATCTTTTGAACCGTAATAGGCCGACACTTGAAATTTTCACAGAGTATACTACTATGGCTCTAACAACAAATAATAAATATGTAGTGTTGTTTAATGAAGGGTGTACGTACGACGACATATCAAACTTTACATTTCCAGTATATAAGCTGACTTCTCATTGTACATACGAAAAGCCTATACAATACAACACAGCTAAAACTCGTTACCGTGTTTATATTATATACGCATATAAGGTATATAAGTTTTATATTTCTATGGTCAATCGTGGTACAGAAACCCTTCATGTGCGAGTCCCATTCGCACTTGGCCGCTTTTTATCTGGTAGGGGTAGGTAGATAGCGCCAAAGCTTTATAATGTTTCGATAAGTGCACGTAATATCTTATTTTAACTAATGGCTAATTGCTGTAACAAATATAGGTACATAGGTAGGTACTATAAGTAACTTAAGTAACTGATATTATAAACGTGAAAGTACCTCTGTCAGTCTCTCTAATACCTTTCCACACCCAACGGCTGAACGAATTTCGATGTTAAGCACACAGGTGTGACCTGGGTATTTTTAGTATCGATAGTAGGTACCTACGTGAATATCGTCCTGTGTGATAATTTCCGACCTCAACGCGGACGAAGCTGCGAGAAAAAGCTAGTAAGTAATAAAATAATTAATAAGTATAAATACCATACTCCATAAATTAAAGATGATGAAAATCATAAAAAAAACTTTTACTTAAAATTTTAACATTTTTACTATTTCATACTACATTTTAATAGCTTTGCTGTAGTAAAACTGTCAAAACGTCAAACGTCAAAGGAACCACGACACGCGACACATAGGCACCGCAAGTCGCGTAACGAGCGGTGCCTTTGTGTCACGCGCGATAAGCGATTATATCGCGTGTCGCGTCTGTTTGTAGGAGCCTTAAAGGTGTATTATTATTTGCACTGTGTGCTTACCTAATTTAATGCTTAGATTTATCTATTTACATCTTTTAATTTCTTTAAATAATTATCATCATCTTACTAGGTTTTTCTTTTCAACATCTTTTTTCCAGAAAATTGTTTTGCACCCCCATTCCATATTTAGCCTGGTGTTATTAAAAATCTGCATCAACAATCTCGACTGCATAGAATCATAGATGAATACATAACCTCCAACAAAATTACAACAACAATTCACAGATTAATCAGAATTTAGAAATAAAAAACCGGTCAAGTGCGAGTAGGACTCGCGCACCGAGGGTTCCGTACTTTGTAGGTATGTAAATAGTTTATCACGGGCTTTTTTTAATCTATCTACAAATTAACGGTTTTCGGATTTTTTCCCTTACTTGTGCTACATGATCTTGCTTCTTGCCAAAATTTCATGATTCTAGGTCAACGGGAAGTATCCTATAAATTTTTATTCCCTTGCGTATCGAAATATACGTTTTTTATCTTTTTTTTTTACGTTAACTTAGGTGTTTGATTATTTCACAGCTTCAAAGGACTGTAGAGCTGAGTATATGGTTTTAATTTCAACTCGATACCTTCACGTTCATCCTTCTCGTTCCCGAGATAAAGGGTCTTGACAGACAGACAGACGGACGGACGGACAACAAAATGATTCTAAAAAGGGTTCCATTTTTTCCTTTTGAGGTACGAAACCCTAAAAACCAACGGAAAAATACCGCATCCTTCAAAACATTCGCCGTCATCATTACGAAACACAGGCTCATTAAAATTAAGCGGCAAATCGTCACAATCATGACAGCGGCCGTCACGGCGCGCCAGTCTCGTTAGTGCTCCCATCTCATTATGAACTTCTCAATCCCACTTGCAGACTGATATTTCTACTCCAATGCTCGTCTTTTTGAGAACCTCGCTTTTCTTTTGTATCTATATTGGTTCTGAATGGAAATGCTGCTCTGAAAAACTGGAATTTGTAAAATTGGTAGTGTGTCCTCTCAAGCTCCGCTAATGAGGCTCAATTGATTTTCTATTGTATCGTATTACAAAGGATACTCGCGGAGCATGACGAGCGAAATTCACTATTAGATAACCATTAAAATCTTTAAAAGCTGCCTCGTTGGTCGGTAAAAGTGTAATTGGGTTATAACTTTAAGAAATTCTGAGTAGCAACCTGGACTCTGAACTCGTGTCGGGTTAATGGCAATAGATTCACCCCTATGACGTTGGTACTATAAGGGTGTGAACGTGTGTGTTGCGATATAATTGAAAAAACTTTAGACTTGAATTAAATAATCACGACTTTACACCATCACGCTAGTTCTAGCTCTGCTTCTACTAAACAAGAAAACCATATTCAAAATATTTGACAATTTCTTGAACGTTCGAATGGAACACACCGGCAATTATAACCAGCCTGTATTTACTGCTAAAGGTAGAGCTACACAGTCTCTACAGTACTTAGGTAACTCATAAAACTACCTACCTACTTACAAAATATGAGCAAACACGGTGGCATCTGGGAAGTCGTCAGATAGTCACAATCATGGCTACCATCAGCGGCGTCAGTCTCGTTAGTGCTCCCATCTCATTATTGAACTCCTCAATCCCACTTGCAGTCTGGTATTTTTACTTCAGTGCTCGTCTTTTTGCGAACCTAGTTTTTTAGGGTTCCGTACCCAAAGGGTAAAAATGGGACCCTATTACTAAGACTTCACTGTCCGTCTGTCTGTCACCAGGCTGTATCTCATGAGCCGTGATAGCTAGACAGTTGAAATTTTCACAGATGATGTATTTCTGTTGCCGCTATAACAACAAATAATACCAAAAAAAAAAAGGTTAAAATTTAAAGGGGTATAAAAGAAACGTATTTTTCGGCGTTTTATGCCTTGTGGTACGGAACCCTTCTTGTGCGAGTCTGACTCACACTTGCCCGGTTTTCTTTTGTTCCACTAGTGATTCCGAATTCTAATGCTGCACTAAAAAGTGAGACTTATGAAAATTGGTTACAGATAACATTTTCAAAATGCATTGTTTTCTTTGAGAAGACCATTCATTGAAGTATTTAAGGAGTAGCTCTATATGGGAGTAGGAACCCGGAGTCTGGATTTCTGCCAGATTAATGGCAATAAATTGTGCTTAATGTTTCCTACCCTATATTTCCGGAACACCGATGGCAGCTCATGAGTACCTTGTCATCTTTTCTGAACATAAACACAAGCATACATAACCTCACGCCTTCTTTCCATGGGGGAAAGGAATGTGTAAAGATAATAACAACTGATGGCGTTTTGCAGTTTCTGAACACAAATACTGCTCTAAAAAACTCATAAAAAGCCTCTCCAATTCGCACAGCTACATTCTTTAAAAAGACCATCGAAGTCTTAACTATCTCTCAGTTGCCTAATTGAAATTAGCAACGTCTCCTGAAAACTGCTGAATATTTTAAAACTTCGTATAGTTTATCTGTTAGCGAGCGCTAAGTTTCTGGACTTTTCATCGGAGCTATAAAAGAAAACACTAAATTAGTTAGGTGTTTATCTTTCTACGGGGACTGAAAGAAATGACCAAATGAGACTTGCTCAGAGTTTTAAAATAGCTCCCCTTTGAAGAAGCCAAGATATTTTTCTGTAAGGTCTTTTCAGTTGTGTGTGCTTTTTATAAGCAAAAGCATGCATAACTAAAGCGCTATCTCCATGGGCGAGAGAAGCTCGCGGCGATACTCTCACCCATAGGTCTCACTGTGCCATCAAATTCTCGCCGCGATTATATCGCCGTATGGAGACTGCTTCATGCAGTTTCTATTGAATTTGATGCCTCGGTGTGTAATCGCCGCGATACTCTCGCCCGTCTACACGGCCCCTTACACGGCGCCTTAATATTAAATACTTCTACCCTTGACTTATGTGCAATGCCAAACATAAATATGCGGGATTAAATTGAAATGTACTTATAATAAGCCTTTGTATTACTTGATTGACTTACACCCGCTTGCACCATAAATCACTAAACACGTTTAGCGTCTAAACTAATTCGTCGTCGCCGTCGTCTAAACTAATTTTATTTAAAACATGGTTCTGATGTTGTCAATCTCTTGAAGATAGAGAGACAATGAGGTTTTAAATATGTTTGGCGTTAAACGTGTTTATATTCCATTTATTCTTCTTAATTTCATCCTTCGAAAGGCTTAGAATGGAATACAATACCTACACAATAGTCAATTATTCCATAAATTAAGGTAACTAGTAGGTAAATAAATTAGATTTTCACTATGTCTCATTATTGTTATCAAACTTTCTACCAAATTCTCACATTTTACCAGAATTCCGTTAAAATGTTATTAAGATCTCTTCGTGGGTTGGATTTATGAAATGACCTATGCGTTGCCACCACCGATAACGCCGTGGAAGTGGCGAAGTTTTGGGCCAACAAAATTTAAATAACTAAGGACAGTTATTTAAATTTTGCTGACCTAAAACAGCGAATGCCCAAACTGGCAGGATTCAGCGACACGAAGAAGGAGAACATGGAATCTTCGTCACATTTCAGCACGATCGACTTTTTCTCCAACACTGTCTATTCCCCCGCCTTTTTTGTTTCCCAGCGTTTTTCGATGCCTAAATGAAGTCTTTGTTAAAATTAAGAGGAAATGCAGGTGCTCGTTTCTCCATAGAAACGCTCTCGCTTGTTTTCTTTCTGGTTAATGACCATAAAGCAATGATTTTTTATAGAATAATAAATATTAAATACTTGATACTTTGTCCCTATGTTTTTCTTGTCGATGATACATTATTTTTATAAGCACTAGAACCCTCAAAAAATGCCGATTTAAACCGCTGTGAAGAGAGGCCGAGTGTACAAATTTGACAACTATATAATGAAAAAAGAAAAACATAGGGACAAAGTATATATCCTTCGTATTCAGTTTATGAAATATCTTTTAAATTGGTTCAATATTGGAGGAGGAAATAGGCTAGAGTCAAACCTCGAATTACGACTTTTTACTTAGACTTTTACAAAATTCTCTCCGACCGCATTTCCTCTTAAGGTAGAAATTAATATGCGAGGCGAATAAGACAATCATTTAATATTATTATTATCTTTGAGCTTTCCCAAATGTCTTCATCTCCTCTTTACTCCAAATTAATGGAGATAATTAACACTGCATCTAACTATAATTTATTACGGTATAAATTATTCATAGCTACCGTTTCATAACCCTTCTTCTTGAGTCATAAATTACCTATTTATGAGAATGCTAACGTCTACCTGCGGCTTCTTCCGTGTGAAATTTCTTGTTCTCCCGACCCACCCCGTCACATTGCATTCAAAAAAGTTAAAGGCTCTTTCAAACAGGCGCGACACGCGATAAAATCGCGCGCGACACAAAGGCACCGCAAGTCGCGCAACGAGCGGTGCCTTTGTGTCGCGCGTGATTATATCGCGTGTCGCGCCTGTTTGTAGAAGCCTTAACTCATTAATCAGTAATGATTTGCAGTAAGTAATTCACGAGTACAATTCACGCCATTTTCCTAATTGCTATAGTAATTACTCAATAATAATGACTGGATCGTTTGTATCGTGATAAACAATCATAAATGTCCCCGCTTCACTTCGAACTGATTTACTTCAGTAATTAAAAAAATCAATTGTTTAAACGGTCGATAACTGTTCAGCGGGTAATTGTGAAACACACTATCAGTAGCTTTTGACAGTTCAACGACATTCATTGCGTTATTTACTTTTTATATTTTATTTTATTTATTTACTAGCAGCGCCCCGCGGTTTCACCCGCGTCAGTTTCGATCCCGTGACGTTTGCCCAACTATTTTGCAAATAAGAAATAAATTAAAATATATGTATATTTTTGCAACAGGGACTGAAGGGGGGTCTGAAAAATTCGAAGTGGGGCTACTACGGCATGTGGGATATCATATGTAAGAGCGCAACTTGCACATTCTCAAACATTATTTTCTTTTTTTTTTATGAGCATGGTTTTGAACTTTTGATGAAAAATGAAAAATAAATCCGTACCTTTATCTCCGAAGTTTGCAAAGAGAAAAATCTGAAATTATTCTATGCGATAGAAGTTTATGTAAAGATTACAGGAAAAATAAAACGAAGTCTCTAAATAGCACACTTTTTCAGAAATGATCAACAAAAAGTTACATTAGTTCCACTATCGGTCAAGACAAAACTGCAATATTCTACACCGTAACACTGGACGTGTTAAAATTCTCTGACAAATATAGGCCTCGCCGATTAAAAACATGATGGTACGGAACCCTCGGTGCGCGAGTCGAGTTACCGCTGCAACGCACTACGAAATCGAGAGTTTTTTCCCAACAGCCAGTAGCTAATTTCTTTAACCTCCACGTGATCCTTATCTGCCTCTCAAGTACGTCTTAAACAATTACATAAAACACGTAATAACATACCCAGATAAGGAGCGGTGGAAAGCTAATTGTGTAGGATGGGACTGAACGGAACAAAAGATTTGGTTGCGTAACTTTGAGGGTCTCCCTATTGTTCGAGCGATTTGAGTAAAAGCGGTTCTTTGTATCCGAATTTGTGGTAATGCGTGAGGAGGGTTGGTATATCCGTGATGAACGCCTTTAGCGTAATTGGTGTAAAGTTGATGTGATTAAATTGGAAGGTACTGCCTGGCCTACCGTATTATCATGATGTGTAAGTTATCAATCACTATTGATAATAATAAAGATTTATTATTCAACTAAAATAAAGCTAAAGAGTTTTTTTTTTGTTTGTTTCAACCGGCTCATCTCTGGAACTACCAGTCGGATTTTAAAAAATATGCATTTGATAGCCCAATTCTCGAGGAAGGCTATAGACTATTTAACATCACGCTAGAACCTTCAGGAGCCGAGCAAAAATAAAAAAAAAATCAGAAAGAACGCTAAGCGAAAACGAAGTGTTAGCGTGGACTGACGATGCGATGCGATGCGACGGGGTGGGTCGGGGGAACAAGAAATTTCCATGCGGAAGAAGGCGCGGGCAGTAGCTACTATATTATAAAATACAAGCATAAAGTTTCTTAATCTAGTACTTATTCTCCTAGACAGGTTACAAAGTAACCTGTGTTTGTAACCCTCCTCCGCCTTAACATTGTACTCATAATATTAATGGTTTTATACTAATAAATTTTGTTAAAATTATAGTGTGCAAAAAGCATATTCTATCAATCCTATCCTCATTTTTTCATTCAGTAGCTTGTTTTGTTCGTAGTCTTGACCACCATATCTCGGAACTAGTAATCAGTCCAACCACTTCCTAAACGTTTCTCCCATCACCGTTATTACTGGGAGCATCAGCCGCATCGCATAACGTTCCATTATACTCAGTTAGCGATAACACTTTCACTATCGGTGCTACTCTAGCGCAACAGCACGTGTGTGTCAACGACTGTTAGTAGCTAGAGGTGGGAAGCGAGTTTGTTTGGGGAAATAAATGTTAAATAGATTTCTAACTAAAATCAGGATTAGCGGGGTACTGAAGTATTTATTTACACCACAATTATAAACACATAAAATACAATATTAATAATAGTAATAATATGTACAGGTAAATAAAAAGGAGGGAAAATAATCAAAGGGCATCAAAAAATTCATCCGCATCGCTGTCAACAGGAAACGTGCCCAAAAGACTGGCAGCATTGCCACGTTGTATGGCAATGCTCTTTGGCCCAAAAATAAGCCAGCCCTTTGGTCACGTGAAGAGTCGACCAATCGCTTGGCAATGTCGCGAAATAAAGGGGGTAATTGTATAATACACTTACAGCCGTTCAATAACGTTCATTGTGTTATTTACGTTGTTGAGAAGACAAATTTTTAAAACATAATTATGAAGCAATGAATTGGAAACTGCCTTCAAAATTCAGATCGTAATTGAGAGTAAGTGTTACGCAAGTAGGGTGCTGGTTAGAAAATTTAGAGATCGCTGACTTGACACTCTGTCGTCAATCTTCAATAATAAAGCTAACTTTATTTATAACAGATTAGATTTAGAATTAGTCCTTCAAATTAAATTCAAGTTTCATTTTCGCTACCTTATTAATTTTAACTCTATGTTCCTTTGGATCGTTAATCCCTTCATAATTTATTCGATAATCATCTCGAACTTTGATAAATTGTCAATCGGCTATCAAATAATTTAGTCGCAATGCTAATTGTCTTGTAGCGTACGTCTTTAGTATTCATGAAGCCTTTGGTCCATGAAGCTTGAGTAAATACCCACTTGGCATTTAAACTCCGTACTAGAAGAAATCTTTTGAAACACGAATCGCCTCTAAATTTCTGGAGATTTAAGTCTAGGATGAAAGCGAGAGGCATTTTCTACTATTTCCTGCTTTTTGCTAGCGTTTTTCGTCTCTCTTCTTAAAACTTCTAGAAATCTTTACCTTTTCTTCAACATTTTGTATTTTTTCGATTATTACGTACATATGGCCGAGTTGGAAACTGTGCTTAAAAACCAGTTCCGATGTTAACCATAATCATTGCGTCATGATCTATTGAATATCACACTAACATTATAAAGGCGAAACTTTGTGAGTGTGTTTGTGTGTGTTTATAGATTTGTTACTTCTTCACGCTCAAACGGCTGGACAAATTTTGATAAAATTTTGTATGGAGGTAGCTGACACCCTGGATTAACTACTACTACTTTTTATCCTGATATTCCCACGAGATCGACCCTTATGTGGGTCAAACCACGGGACGCCGCAGCTAGTTCTTCATAATTTGGTAGAGCAATAGTTCAAAATTTGATAACAGTTTTATAAAAATTAGCCTAATAAAAATGTAGCTAATGAATTCATCAAGTTTTGAGACATTTTTTTTAGTAGGTACCTATCTACAGTTATCATTTCAATTGGCCACAAGGAGTTTCGCTAATTTATTCAACAAGTTTGTTCCTCTTAGTTTGATTAAGGATCTCTACCAACTGAAAGTTAGGTAATCATGGACCATCATTTGGGCCTATACTGTATACCTACCGCTTTTAATTATATTATAATCTCTCGATTTCTTATTGACATCACATCATCATCAGTCTATTAACCGCATCTGTTAACAAAATTACGAACAGCTCAAAGCAGACTTTAAAAACTTACTTAGGTACTCTGTCAGACATTGTATAAAGCGACCAGCGCAAGAGCAGAATGCAGTGATCGAACAGGTTCGTCAAAGTTCATTCGTTCCCCATTCATTACTACAAAGGCCGTTGACTGCGGCGTAGTTCGCCGGTCGGCCATACTTATCCGCCATATTGGCAGCACTGACGCCATCTTGATTTATGTTGGTACCGCTGGCGACCACAGCTAACTTCAAGTCACAGCGGTTTTACGCGAACGTTATGTTAGTTATGTTTTAAACTGTTTGTGTATCGGCCCACGGTTTTACAAATAAACGAATTTTGAATTTTCATCAATGGAACGAGCTTGTTTATTTTCTTTGACAATGGAACAACGGTTTATGTGTTATTTTTCTGTTATTAAAAGTGTTGTTAAGTGATAAGTGTGTGTTAATAATAACGTATTAGTGAAAGTTTGGTTATGTTGACAGTTGAACTCATTAAAGCATTAATTGATGGTAGCGTGTTTAATACAAAAAAATATGTAATTAGGTAATTATTGATTGTGTGATTTTTGTGGCAGGTGTATCGACAGATCATTCGTTACATGACGTGACGTGTTGATTTATTGAAACCTACCTCGCGAGATCTCGCAGAGCCCGGTCTTAGACCTTCAACTGTTTATGGCAATGATTCGAATAAATTTTATCTCGAAAAGGCAGGATTAATTTATGGTTCATTGAATTTAATTTATGTTGGCTAAACGATTTTTTCCGGAGAAACCATCTACAAAGGTGTCCAAAACTAAGTTTTACTGTGCTTTAGTATCATGATCTCTGCAATTAATTATGTGCTTAAAATAGTTACTTATTTAACGGCTATCCTACCGAAGTACTAAATTAACAAATTTAATTTATAAATGTGTTTAAACAATACTTGTTAACATGTTCTTAATTAAAAACATTAAATAATTACAGAACAGCGGTAACCAAATGGAACGTTATTATATTTGTGTTACACAATAAATGAATACCTGCAAACTGTGTAATAGTAATAATAATTACTTACACAACTGAAGAACAAAAAACTGGACCAGTAAGTACGGTCTCGCTGTCAATTAAAAGTATTCGCACTATTTGTTTACTGGTCATTAAAAATCTACCTGCCTAGCCTACACCTAGCAATCATAATCTCTTTTACATGGAACTTTATCATAACTGGTGAACTGTAAGTGTATTATAGGCACACCCATGGTACACCTCTGCCAAACCCATCAGGAATTACAGGCGTGATGTTACGTTATAAGTACCTATAATGAGAATAGGATAAAACCTTGTCAAAGTAAATCGAAAATGACAGTTCTCAAGTAAAAAAATCGGTTGTCTGTAAAGTCGGTTTACGGACGATAGTTTAACGTGACAACGTCATAACAAAACATTAATGAAATTGCCGAACGCGGAGGCCGATTCGGCAGCGTTCGACATTCTGTCTTTCATCGCTCGTTCCGCGCTCTCGCTTGCACTTCAAGCTGCCATGGAACGCTACAACGCTACAGAGCAAGGCCGCGAGGTAACGCTACATGAGTCAGGTTTTTTCGTGTGTGCAGCCAGCTTCATCGATTTATTAGACGTTGTCACGTCAAAAACTAATATGTAGCCCTTTCCATATTATCCTGTTTTCCATTGTCTCGTAATGACTCAAAATACCCAATTCCATATAATCCGGTTTTCCATTACTCAAAATAATTGATAACATTAATCCATCATTTTACGTAATTAAATAAATGTGTTTGAAGCTATAGGTTTCCTTGTGATAATAATGTTATAAACAGGAATATAACATAAATCATTAATGCAAACTAACCTACTTTTACAAATTAATTAATGTAACATATTAATTGAAATAGCCAATTTGCTGTCAGGGAAATTATGTAATGAGATTATGATGTCACACAGATGCCGGAAAGTGTAACAACTGGTCTATGTTAGCACTGGCTGACCAGAAAATCGGGAACTAGGGTGAATTAACTATCCCTCATCCATATTTCGCAGCCCAGTCTTTTGTTAGGAACTACCGGCCTATTCTATAAAAACCACACCGTGAAATTTTTTGTGAAGTGAGCTTGAAGTGAACTGTCATCCTATTTGACACTAGAGGATCTGGGGATTAACAGTTTCAAACTCACTTCACCTAAGTTATGAGTGAGATTTTTTACCGAATACCACAACTGATAACGCATGAAAAACATCTCAAATCGTTAGGCTACCTCATCAAGATTAGCAAACGAAGTGTCATGTTGCCCATTTTCTAACTAAGCGAGACTTTTGATTGTTACACCTGTCAAAAAAATCTCGGTTGTCTCAGTAAGCTTTTTGGGTAAACTGTATTGTCTTATTCTATGTCTAGATCTACTTGAACGTATTCCTGGACACTTCAAATTCATAACAGACGTTATACGACTCATACGAGGATAAAGTTCAATCTTTTTGCCAAACTTTAAAGTTCCAATATCGCACAACAAAGTTAGTAAAACTCCGTCAACAAGCTCACTAATATCCGTCGAACTACTACGCTATTAGAAATAAGGTCAGCTTTTATGTCCAATCGAATCAGTTTCCGGCAGTAAGTCAGTTACAGCACTTGCAGCGCTTTGCAGCGCTGATCATGTATTGTGCACCGCTTCCAGTTGCGCAAACACCATTCATTTGGCGCTTTGTGTAAACGTCAAAGTTCGTTCGATCTCTTCTTGTTGGTTCAAAGTGCAAGAAATTGTGAAACTTATTGTTATTTTGTTAGCAATAACAATATTGTTGCAGCTTAAATAAATTCCCAACAAGAATTCTACAAAGATTTTGTTGGGAATTTATTTAAGCTGCTGTTGTACAAAATACATGTACCTACACAAAATTGTGTTTACCCATTAAATTTACGTCGCGATTTGACATTTTGAGAATTATTCCACCAAATTTAAACATATCAGCTACTTATCTTTATAGGAATAGAAGAAAGAAAGTACAACCTTTCGCAGCCTTTACTATTCAGAAAAGGCTGGAAGCTGTTTGAGTGACAAGACTAAGAAGATACTAAGATACGCACAATTTCACAACGTTAAACAATCGTTATTATAACGTCACAAGAAACAGTACAGTTGTAAATTGTCTGACTATTACCTAGTGCAGGACTCCGGCAAAGAACATTAAACTGAACGTATAATCAATCTCCATGTGTCCCCCCGCCCGATACGGAAATACAGAACAAGTTGAATCTCGAGTTCTCAATCTAGATGACAAAGTAATAACTCAAACCGTCCAAATAAGCACTTCTGAACTCATTTTAACGACACTGAAATACGTATTCTGCTCTTCAAAATCGCATCTGGCGCTCGCTCCAAGAATGGCGTTCGAAAATTGAAATAACTTCCTATTCCATTGCGCTGTTACTGAAAACTTTCCGGCGAACGTTATTCAAATAAGTATGGGAAAGCGCGATGGAATGTAAAATAAAACTCAAAGGAGTAATTTCTGGTTTCGAGAGACGCCGCAGACTGACATCGGAAATTACCATTTTAATAGGATTATTCTTTGGAGTTCGACTTCCGCAACATGGACAAAATCAACCAATTGACATAAATATCACAGGGACGCCGATAAAGGGTCCGTGAATTAACTCGTTTTTATCCTGTTTCGTCGTTTCCTGAACTGTGCAGGAATTGATTTAGGAGCAATTTTAACTTTTCGGGGTTTTGCTCAATAAATACGCAACTCTCGGAGCTCGCTATGAATATATCAATTGACGCGGATTCATTGCTCACGCTTAGATACATTTGATGTAATATTGTGGGAATATTGATTTGTAAATCTTCGGTGTTCGTTTTGCCACAACACTCATTTAATTTCAGTACAGGCTCTTAATTATTAAGTCTAAGCACTTATATACCTTTATTTTGATCCAAAAATAATATATTAAGCAATTCGCGCAACAAATTGCAATGTTTTTGAAAGTTACGTAACGAAGTCCTCGTTACGTTTATATATTATTAATTTATATTATTCATAATTAATTTTACCTTGTACTCCGTAATTACATAGTCACGAAATCATTAATTGGCTCCACAATTATAGCTGTCATCTAGTCTTATTAGACATACCTACCTCGCATCATTCTGATTTGTTTTTGGTTCTAATCATTATCCAACTGCAGGAATCGTGCCATAAAATAACTCAATAATTTCTTGTTTACCAAAATAAAGCATCGCTGAAAAACGACCGTTTACTTTTCAATATTGGGAGCCTATAATATAAACTGGTTGACTATTGTATTCTTAATGTCACACGAAGGAGGATAATACCCGGAAAATAGGCTGTTTATACGATATTGAAAGACTTTCTATAGAATCGATTAAATTTGAATGGGAAAAACGTTTATCGATTCTAAAATAATCTGAAATCGATTACTAATAACTTCATGTGAAGTGTTGCATGTGATAATCAAAAGATTAGGTTGACACACATCGGGGACAGTGCCGATATGCATTGAATAGAAGTCATGTTAGTCGTCATAGACAAGAGTGTCTACTATCTTTATTGATAAGTATGTCGAACTTCGCGAACTATTTGAATGCTAGCTACTGGCCACATTTAAACGGCGGCGTAGAAAAACGAAGAAAGTTTAATTAAAAAAATGGAACAAATGTATTTTTTAAGAAAAAATAATAAGATATTATATTATGTATTACTATTAAAATATTATACTCAAACTCAAAGCATTTATTTCAATTAAACCATTTACAGGCACTTTTGAATTGTCAAGAAGTCGGTCAGTCAGAAAATATGAAGCTAGTTATTGGACTAGTTATAATTATTAGAAGTACATTGGCGGAATTCGTGGGGGTGACTCTCGATTTATTATCTAGTAAATCATAATCATTTAATCACATTATCGCATTGGGTGTGAACCTTTTAGGATAGTGTAAAATTATATAAATACATAAATTTATTAATAAATTAAAAAAAAAACTTTTGATCAAGTATTAAGTTCCATTACTAACAACCTAAAATGTCCGCTCTTATCATAGAATTGATTTCACGGTCTCGGTGTCCTTTGGTCTCCCTTAATTACCTATAATTGTTGTCACATGCGTATACCCTTAATAAGACCCTTGTAATCATAATGTTTCCCAAGTGACCGTATCTCGGAGGCATATATGCCTCTAATTACCACTAGCTCTCACGGCCGGGTGGAGGAGCCAGAATGGTATATGGTTCACTAGCAGCGCCCCGCGGTTTCACCTGCATAAGTGTCGATCCCGTGGGAATATCGGGATAAAAATTACCCTATGTATGTTCTGATGTATAAGCTACATTACTGTAAAGTTTCATCAAAATCCGTTTAGTGGTTTTTGCGTGAAGAAGTAACAAACATGCAAACGCACTTGCAAAATTTCGCCTTTATATGTAATATTAAATGTGATTTCGGTTTTAGTTGCAAAGGGTTAAAGGTTACTACAAACAGGCGCGGCACGCGATATAATCGCGCGCGTCACAAAGGCACCGCTCGTTGTCTTGCGGTGCCTTTGTGTCGCGCGCGATTTTATCGCGTGTCGCGTCTGTTTGCAGGAGCCTTAATTCGATTGTGTTTTGTGTGTGAAGACAAAATTCAGACTGCCCAAAAAATCTATAAATAAAATGATTCACGCATATTATCACGCCTGTAAATCCTGTAATCCCCGAAGGGTTAGGCAGAGGTGGTCCTATAGTACCTACACCCAAATTCTGACAGTTATGTTTGGTTTAAGTCCCATGTAAAAAAAGATTCATTGTGTAAATCATTCACCGATTTGCAATTAATCTGCGTTCGCGATTTATTTGTCAAAAATGTAAACAAATAATTATTAATTAATGGAAAAATAACTTTAATTCCCACACAATTAAGTTCAATTTACGCTACAACTAAAAACGTTTTTATAACTTTTTCAATAGTGCTAGTCACTCTGAAATCAACTTAATTAGGATTGAAATAAAGTTGATATTTGTTTAACTTGAAATAGGATGGGAGTGTGCAGCATTGCGCACTTTTAGTCTATAGGTCTATTTTTGTAACATACCGAGGTTTTGAAATAACTTTTAAAAGCCGAAAAAAAATAATTCGGCCTCATTGATACTTATCAATAACGCAGAGTTATCTTACAAACCTGGTAAAACTTTATATGCAAATGCCGAAACGTTACGAAACGTAACAAAAACCCGGAACACATTGAAAGATAACAAAGAGTCGAGGAATTGTGCCTGCGAGGGGTCGCACACGCACTTACATTAGGGACCAAAGCACCTGCTACCTGATCGACACATGACTAGCTTCAGACTGGTTCCAAGTTTAGAAACCAATTGTTTTTTTTTTTTGTTTGGAATTTTGAAATTGGAACAACACTAAGGAAGGGTGCTTTTGTTACCTTTTACCTGTTTCTACGTATTTGATGTTTTTAATCTATGGGTTTAAGAACAACTGAATGAATTCTTTTTATCAAGAAATCATTGCTTTATTAAGATTAGTGGACACTATAGATATATGAAAGCATTTCTATAGTGGACACAGTGGCAATCGATTCCGAATCGATTATTGAAAATGAATTGGTAACTGTACTTGAATTTAACTCTTGTTGGGCGTAGTTACGTGGATAAAACATCCAACTTGAATGATTGTTGGTTCCGCTAAAAGACTTTTTTCCATCGAGATACACCGACCTGACGTAACGAGGTCGTTAGTTTACATCGAAGTGAAATTAAAAATTTAAACCGATTTGGGTCAACTCAATCTTTATCGCGTTGGCACCCCATTTTTTTTTGTTTGTTAACGGTTTTTGATATCGGTAGAAATGAAACTGGCCGGTATTATTAAGATGCTCATTTTGTAGTACAGACGATTAAGTAATAACATAACCTAGGTATAATTTTATTTGACTTTTTATGGTCTTAGGAGAAATATTAGTCTCCTGGCATCAATTTTGTGTTTCAATTGCCTAGATAATGTTAAACATAACTTATAATAGCATGTACATATAAAAAAGGAGGGGAAAGAATAATAGGGCATCACTAAATTCGTCCGCATCGGTGTCAACAGAAAAAGTGCCCAAAAGTCTGGCAGCATTGCCACGTTCTATGGGAAAGCTGATTCTTTGGCAAAAAAATAAGTCACGTGAAAATTCTCGACCAACAGCTTGGCGATGTTTTGAAAAAAATTGTTGGCATAAATTAAGTTTCCGTTTTATGTACAGATGCCAGCACATCAAGCTACCCGAAACTATCAAATTTTTCCAATCAACTTTGAACCTTATATGCTTTAGCGATAAAGTTGAAAATCTAACAAAGAAATTTGACAGATTATAGTAGCTTGATGTGCTGGCGTCTGTACATAATTACGGAACTGTTGCTTGGCAGCTAGGAAAAAAAAAACGAGTAATACATACGTAATACTTAGTCCATAATTATATACTCGCCTTTTAACCAGTTCCATTAATTAAAACAAGTCTCGTGATCAATTATATCAATGAAGTCTCAATAAATTCAATGCTGACAAATTGACTGCCAATATTACTTCCATACTAGTCGTAGCACTCCATTATATTAATGGCGGTGATCGTTTAATTAAATTGTTTCCTTTTTTAAAAATATCTGAAGTATATCCGACGTGCCTTATCGAAGACAAATGAGGCGCTGACGGTGAAGAAGGTTGAATGTACAAAATACCAGATACAAAATTAAATAAATAAAGTGCCTGGCCGGAAATAATTTGGGATGAAAAAGTTTTGAATGCCTACTTAAATAATTGTCCAATTGCAATTGGACAAACCTTAGCTGGGTTCTTAGAACTATAAATAAAGCATCTGGATGCACTGTAATTTTCCTTACATTTATTTGCTACACAAATACGGTGCAAAAATTACGAGTTTTCGCATGAATCACACTTGTTAGGTATGAATGCCTGTCTGTTTTTCTACACTTTCTACAAAGATCAACAACGGTATTACAAATTACTTGAGAAACTGCTTGGTGCATTAAAAATCTATTAAAAATACACAACATTGAAAACTGAACACCTGTCTTCGTATTTGTTTATTTACCAAATAAGTCATAGCTATAGATGGGCAATCCACCGGGTTTAAACCCGGTGCTTTTGATAAACACCCGATAAACACCCGTAAACACCCATAAACACCCAGAAAATTGGGTCTCAAGGGGTTTTTATCAAAGCACCGGGTCTAAACCCGGGTGAATTGCCCATCTATGACTCATAGCATAAGCTTAAGAATACTCAGCCTATAACGTTCCCACTGCTGGGACACAGGCTTCCACTCTATGAGAGGGAGTGAGCCGTAATCCACCACGTGGCCGTGGGCCTAGTGCAGATTGGCGGATGTCACATGTCTTCGAATTTTTGGTTCTAGGACATGCCGGTCAAATAAGTCAAGTAAAGAAACATACACATTAGCTCTCCCTTATCTACAAGATCCTACTAATTCCTAATAAATAATCACACTAATAATATGTATAAAGGCGAAGTGGTAAAGGCGTTTGTGTGTTTGTATGTTTGTTACTTCTTCACGCAAAAACTACTGAACGGATTTGAATGGGCACATAGAAGAGTCTATAGGTAACCAGGATTAACACATAGGATACTTTTTATCCCGATATTCCCACGGGATCGACACTTATGGCGGTCAGTTTTTTTTTTATAAAATAAATCTAAGTAAATAAAAAGTGAGCACAAAACATTGTTCAATTAGAACTGGAGTTCCAGTTGAATTCTAAAATCTAGCAGCCGTACGTTCGATTGTTTTCCCGTTGAAATTTAAAGCGCTGTCCCGCAATTTCGAATTTAGAAATAGTGCCGTTGCCTAGCTTCGCTCGAGATTCAGAGGCATAGACAACAAAAAAGTTACTACGCCTTTGCTGAGTTTGCACGAACGTTTCCGATTTCTTTTAAAATAGATTTATTTAAACTCAAACTGGTTCGCAGAAGTAGAACAGTCTTGTTTTCTTGTCTCCCAATCTCGTTATCTCAAAATTAAGTACGCCTAACATTTATTTGATTAAATAATTTCGCTAAGCTGCAAAAATGGTCACAAGGTCTGCGGGCGTCATTCATGTATGTTATTGCTAATTTTACGTCTTAGGAGGTACTAATTTTCGATAGAACTTTGTCTCAGGCTACCAGTAGCCCCGTCTCGGCTAAGTTGGCAGAACTTTCGTCTCATTATTAAGTTTCAAACTATGATTTATAAAGGACCTCACGCAACTTAGCTAAGGCAAGATAGTTTATATGCAACAATATCTAGAATCTAGATTTTATTGATAACTGCAACTTAAGTGTTCATAGAACTTCATAGGAGTCCTCAACAATATGGTTTTGTTAAGAGACAATCATAAAAGCTATTCCTAGTGTCAATATTCATAGTTTTGATAGTGGGTAAGTTAATAATGGTTTTTTTAAATATTCAAATTTCATGTTTATATCTTTTGACTTCAGTAGGTCATCATTTATCAGCATTTTTTAAACCATTGATACTTAGCATAATCCTTACATAATACTTTCACAAGTAAACCACACCGCACCGGTTCAATTTACTTATCTTTAATTGAGTTAGTTAATTAAACCCGATTAAAAGCACTTTCATTAACGCAATGATGTTCCAAAAACCTCAATCGGAAATGCAGAGAATCATGTAACTTGCACATAACAGTAGATGTTACCTAACGTCAACAAACGGAGGAGTTATGAGCCATAGTTTAAGCTCGTTCACTGGAAATGTCCAATAAATTAAATGAATGATCGATCTCGGCACAGTTGTCGGCACTCGGTGCCGCTCGCGTGCTCTACATTGTCGTAAATCAAGTGCCGCCGCCGCGCCGCCAGCACGAATATTGCGAAAGAATCAATACCAAATGTAAAAAGCAATGCACCTCTATAATACACAGCATTTCAAATCAACTTAACATTGTGTCCTTATGATTTATCTCAGAATTCACGTCACAACAAATCTGACTCGTGAAATGCGTATGCCAAACAATCATATCTTATCAAATCAAATGATTGTGCAAATGAGAACAGTTTATCAGACGAGCGCGTCGCTCCGGGCCACTGCGAGGTCTCAAGCAACCCTACCATTTACCACGTTGTTGCAGGCCGCATTCGATACTCCGACGCCGCACCGAGTGAACGTCGGGTAGGAAGCGACTCACGTAACTATCGTTAGTGAATAGAGTGCGCGTAGTCGATCGTGACGTGCAATGCCCAGGGCCCAGTGCGCCCCGCTACCCCTCACAGGGCTATGGAGACCCTCCTCGACAAGTTCAAGAGGGAGCAAAGTGGCCTACGACGCTCCAGATCCGTCCGCGCATCCCTACGATTGATCGGCAACCGCTGGCGGTCTAAGGACGAGGAAACAACGGCTGATGATATAGAAAAGATCAAAAGTAACGGAATATTTTTCCCGAAGCAGATCTGGACGGAGAAGGATTACGACGTAGCGTATACGGGTATCGAAGGGACGTACAAACCAAAGGCACCAGCCATGGCCAAGCGGAAGCCGGAGCCACCTAAGCAGAGGAAGAAAAGTGGAGACATCGATTTGAGTTTGAAGCCGCAGAGACCAAAAAAAGTGGAAAAGAAGTTCAGTGATTTGTTTTCAAATAAGAAACTAAAGAGTGTTTCGACTAAAGACCTGATAGTGCCAGAGAAGATACCACCCAAAGCAGCAGCACTCCTACACATACATTCACCGGAGAATGACAAAATGAAGAAGAAGTTGAAAGGGATGGGAAAATCCGAGTCGGCTAAGTCAATGGCAGAGTTGATGACACACAAGCGCGTGCGCAGGGGTTCGGAAAGTGACATGTGTCCGAACCAGTCGCGCGGCTGCGTCAACCCTGCGTTTGTGTACAGCACACCGCCGAAGGACAGGAAGATGCCGATGTCACCCACCGCTTTCCTGAGTACGTATTTTAATATTTATTTTCCTCAACTAACTTTCTTATCGGCCGTTACCGGCCACAAGCTAATTTGAGACTAAAAGTCAAACAAGATTCATGACAGTTTGACAGTTTTCATCTGCAGTTCTCTCCCCTCCCCCTTTAGTTTGTTCAGGCTGTTGGAAAACTCATTGTGTGTCACAGTAATCATACTGAAGTGTCACTAATTACACTACAGTACGTGCGGTGCACGTACTGTACTGTAATTAGGAGATATCATTCGAGTACCCTGTGCTCAAACTAGTATCACATTTATAGACTCTTGTATGTCATTTTATTGCATAATAATGGTGTATAGACGACGACATATTATCAAGCCACACATTTCCAGCTTTAGCTGACCTCGCATTGTATGGCTTTTCATACAATCAGAAGTCAGCTTATACTGGAATTGTATAGCTTGATATATCGTTTGTGCGTACCTTTTATACAGTTGTATTTGGCATCAACGTTTATAGTTCTTATTTGAATTTTCTTTTAAAAATACAGTCAAAATATATATACATATGTAAATAAGACTATGAGACTGCCAGTACATATAGTAGCTTTCCACGACTAAGGCGCCAGTTCTTAATGAAATTTTTGAGGTACATTGATAGCTGAAAAGAAAAAAGCTCTTTTCACTCCGGAAAATTAATCTCAACGTGGAACGCCGCCTCACTCCTTTAAAATACGTTGATAAACAGCCTTTCAAGGCTTTATTATACGCAATGTCTAAATACCTCTACATTGGAATATTTTATTCAATAAAAATCAACATCTCGTTATCAATTTAAATCAATGACGTCAAACAACATCAAACTTGACCTGAATATTAAATCCAAGCAAAAATTTTACTGTTGACATCGTTACGCAAATTATACGGTACACCAATTATATTTTATTATTTATTTCCGCGCTTTCGTAATTAATTTCACCTAAAATCTATCTGTGCGCATGCTCAAATGCTCCTTACAAAATCACTTCGCAACACTCAAATCAATTTAGATGAAAGTTTATAAGGGGAATTCTTC
The DNA here is from genome assembly GCA_927399505.1 of Luperina testacea. Taxonomy (NCBI): domain Eukaryota; kingdom Metazoa; phylum Arthropoda; class Insecta; order Lepidoptera; family Noctuidae; genus Luperina; species Luperina testacea. The sequence goes on along the minus strand of OV656763.1, from coordinate 5,200,498 downwards.
GAAACCTGCAGTGAACAGAGCACTATTATTCGAGATATTGTAATCGAGACTCGAATGTAATGTTTTAAGTAAATCAGTAGGTACAAATTACAGTTTCCTTATCTTATCCGGACTAAGGCGCGGGCGAGGTGGGCTGGACTCTAAGCAAAAACAGTAATGCATGACAGAAACCAAGTAGGTGTATCAATTTATCGTAATTTGGCACAATTGTAACAGGTTCTGATACAACAGGTATCTAATGCGTTTAGTTCGCTCGATTAACAATGTAACGTGTGTAAATTCGTAGTCAATTTATTGTTGTTCTTTTTTTAAACCACTCTGAGCTATCGGAAACCTGGCGAAATTAGTATAATTTTGTTTTTTTCACTGACATCGGCAATAATACTACTACTTGCCGATGACATATCGGTGAAAAAAGTGAAATTATTCCAATTTCAAAAATGCAAAAAGGTAGTGTTTCTAAATAGTATTTAGCACAAAAAAATAATGTTATTGCATAAAATTAACACACAACACTTACTCGTAACTGCAGATTACGGCCACGACTGGGGAAAATCACTAATCTGGCTTTATAAATAAAATTAAACCGAAGATTAGTGAGATAATGACTCAAATCTCAGTCTCTTGGTGTTATCCGACAGGAATTAAACAATAAACTTTGATCGTTGTATTTCTTCCATTTAAATATTATTGCAAGCTCTTTGCAAACAGTCCAGGAGCTCATGGTATTTTTAGCACAATGTCGGGAAGTACTAAAGTGGTACTATTTTCATCACTTGTTAGCTCTACTTGTCAGATTGGATTACCTCTAGTAGCCATCTTTTACATACATAATATCGATACCTCTGGGCGCAAAGGAAAAAAAATGTAAAAAATAAAATAAAAATATAGTACCTTTTAAAATGTGCTATACGTAGCACATTTTAAAAGATCCTAATTTACGATTCAGAATTGCAAAATCTACATTGTATAAATGAATATTAAAACTGTAAAAAAGTATCGATGAAATCGATTACTAGGGGCGCAGCGCATACAAAAAAAAACAATAATTTAAAAGTGAATTATTTAAAAAAAACTAAAATAAAATAATAAAAAAAAAACAAAATAAAAACTACTAACGGCTGGTCCCCGTGACCCAAGGGCTGGCTTTTACCTTGGCCAGAGGCTAATGGTTACAGAATCGCACTGCCCGGTCAGTTTAAAAATGTTGAACTGAATTTATCTTTTGTTTTGCACCTTCAAAAACTGTAATTCTGTGAATCAATTAAGACTCCCAGTCTTCTAGTTAAATGAAGGATTGCTGTAGTGCGTGTGCGTTGTGTACCTTATCAAGTAAAAAAAAGTCAGTTCGCCGTGAACGGATCATTAGGTCTGTTGCAAGTGCTAAAATTACGTGTTTTTCGGTAGTAAACACCCGCATAACTAGGCATTCCTTAATTATTGTTTCGTAACTAGTTATCTACATTTTCCTTATTTTACATAGCAAGTGACTTGCATGATATGGGATTCTGACTAAATTAAACTATACATATATATTCATATTTATATTTCTGTTTTTTTGTCAGATTATTCTACAAGCAACATATTAAAATACTAGGGTTTTAGTTTTCTAGTTCAAACTATAGATTTTTTGTAATTAAATAATTGCTTCATATTTTGCAATAAATTACCAACGTTGTGTCATCGCGCTTCTCTTTCTTTTCTATACAGTCCGACATGACAGTGACCGCACTTTAGGCCATGTAAGCCCCTTAAGTCCCATGTAATAGAGGGCGACCTTATTATCATGACCCGGGCATGAAACCAGGCTCCGGCCTGCACTCAGGATCACTTGCGACCGAGGGTAGGCCAACTATAAAGTAAAAATGCGCAGTGATACACACCCCTACCCGATTTAAAGTTAAACAAAAATATCAACTTTATTTCATTGATAATTATGTCGATTTCAGAGTGACTAGCACTATTGAAAAAGTTTTAAAAATGATTGAAGTTGTAGCGTAAACTGAACTTTATTTTGTAGGAATTAAAGTTATTTTTCCATTAATTCATATTTGTTTACATGTTTGGCAAATAAATCGCGAACGCAGATTAGAAAGTCATTTAATAATTTATAGATATTTTCAAATATGAGATTAAAAACTAAGAAATATTGTTATAAATGGAATTCATTTGGTGGTTTATCAATGTTCTTGATACGAGAATATTGATCGCGCCCGATTATATGACAATCAAACGAGACAGTGACTAATGTTGTAACCATTATGTAAACAAAATTAAAAGCTTTTTCCTTAATGATGTAATTCCATCACCTTTTCCTATTATATTTTTATTATCTTTTGGTGTACATAATAAAGAATATGCTGTCTTTCTATCTATTTTTTCCTATAGGGAGCACTTAAAATATTTGAATCATATTGGGCATACGGTACAGATAACTTGAGGCACTAATTGAAAAAAAAAACATTGGCATCAGTCTGCGCTTTCCATCAGATTTTAATCATTAGTATTCGCGAGCAATCGACTATAAATTCATTTTCACTGGATTAACCTTATACCAAACGAGGGAATAAGTGAGAAATTGATAGATTCTTTCCATCTGGCCATTTGACAAAGTGACAAAATTTTAGGCTATCTTGATGACATCATTATTTATTTTTCAATAAGAGCTTTAATTTTGCCCAGACCTTTTTCGTTTTAATAAAAACTGTAATAGGCAATTTATTCAGTTTCCTTCGTATTGTTGGAGCCATCAATCAATTCATCAATGTGGCAATATCCTCAAATATCACTGACCGCAATGAGGTTAGGGTGAATGCCTCATTAATTACTAGGAAATTTACATTTAGGTCAGAATATACCCACCTAACCACCTATTATACATAGAAAAATAAAGGCTCCTTCAAACAGGCGCGACACGCGATAAAATCGCGCGCGACACGAAGGCGCCGCAAGTCGCGCAACGAGCGGTGCCTTTGAGTCGCGCGCGATTCGCGTCGCGTGCAGCGCCTGTTTTCAGGAGCTTTAAATGTACACGACAAAAAGGGAAAGATATAAAATACCTACAATAATTCATAAGATATTATAAAAGACTAGCCGAGATCCTGGCCCATCACTGCTTAGAACAAACTAAAGTTTAGTAGGATACATCATTGTTTGTAGGACATTTTTTTAGTTTCAAGACTTCTGTAATTGAAACATTTTATAAATGTAACATTTACAGAATTACCAAATATAGAAACTGACGATGATTTAGGTCATGATATCTATTTCATTGATTTCCTCTACGTTCTTGAAAGTTCAAACTAAGTATTTTTTTTTTTTTGTAGTAACGGAAACTTCTTACATTATGCAAGCAATATAAAACAAGAATTTATGCGCAAAACAAAATAATAATAGGCTCGATTCGACTACGAATTAAACTGTCTTATATTTTGCTGATAAATCTAACAAAGAGCCCATTGTGCTCGTAATTCCCATACGAGTGAAAATGTTTGATTTTCCACGTTATTATTATCGCCTATTAACACTTTCTGGTATACACTGAAATGGTTAGTAGGTATAAGTAATTACCACAAAATAACCTATTTTTTTAAACGTTCCTGCTGGAGCTGTCGGATAAAAAGGAAGAAGTTCAAACTAAGTTGACTTAATTGCACTACCGGATTCCATATAAAAATTACGTACTTACCTAAATAATACACGAAAACATGTGAAAATCGCAAAACAACGCCATTGAAATTTGCCAAAAACGAAAAACATTTGAAAATGGAAATTTGGCACAAATATTTAAATTAAAATAATGAGGTTCAAACAATAGAGGATCGGAATACTTATCATTCATTGCATACTTGGATGTAATTTGGAAACATAATAACTCTTTACATAATAACCAAACTGACAATGGTTTGTGAGAATTTCGTACTAAGTAACAGTTACGAAATGTTATGAGCAAAGCTGAGACATTGACCTTTTCTAAGAATCGCTTAATGACCAACAAATTTCATCATGGCGCCTCTTTTGTAGCTCCTTTTTATTTCTTTAGGCTTTATCTAGAGTTATTGTATTCACAGTGTGGTACTGGTAGGAGGCATAATCTGATCTGATGTAGTCACTCGTCATTAAAAACATAAAAAAAAAAATCTTCCACCCATTTAACACTTTGCGGGACTCTTAACACCGCTCTACGTAATAACAATAAAACTTCTTTGTGTCTCGGTCCTTCAATGTGTTAAAAGATCTATAAAATTCATCAATCGGTCGGAAACTAGATCACAAAGTCGAATATTAATTTCGTATATTTCCAATTCAAATCGCGCTGCCACTGATTTGATTACTTTCTCTGAGATATTTTGTCATAGCCGCTAGAGATGAACTTCCGTCATGTAACTTGAATCGAATAATTTATTCATTATTCCATTAACATAAATGTTTATCGATGTTCTGTCAAAACGGTGAAGGAAATCATCGTGTGAAAACCGGCGTGTTCTAAAACCAAAAATTGGAAGACATGTGACGTCTACCAACCCGAACTGGACCCGCGTGGCTGGTAGATCACAGCCCAGCCCGCCCCTCACGAAGAGAGGTTGCCTGTGTCCCAGTGTTTGTTTATGGTGCGTCGGAAGATATGTATAAGAGTTCATGCTTCTTTGACTTACATTACCATGAACTATATCTTCATGAGCCATTTTGAAAAGAGTAGGAAAAGAAACGATGGATGAACTGTGTAAGACAATGCGGCTAGAAAGGATAACTATTAGAGAACTATGAAAGAAAAAGACATGTCCATATTGAACAGTTGTGAATTTTGAAGATTACGCTCATTATTCAAAAGTAATTTTCAAAACTTACTTACTAACTTATACGTATATATAAAACGCCTAACATCAAGAAAAAGCATAAAATATCCGTTGAACTAAAATATTAAAATAGAAGCCATTTGCGTTTGCCATCCGTGCTAAACTAATTTGAGAACTAAATTGAACTTCCACTCAACCTAGTTAGTGAGGTGTCGGCTCACACAGGGTTTTAAAGCCGGCAACACACTGGGCCTGGACGAAAAAGTAGATTACTAAACTGCATTTTCTTTTACGGTGTGACCACAATCACACCTTTTGGTCACATCGACTTTTCGGTGTAAGCTGAAAACAATCTTTCTATCTAGCATCCTTTTTGCGTTTCCGATTTTGTATCGTCATCTTTATTTTCCTGTTGATCACACTTATATTATAAAGGCGAAAGTTGTTTATATGTTTGTTACTTCTTCACGCTCAAACGGCTGAACCAATTTTGATAAAAATTTGTATGGAGGTAGTTGACACCCTAGATTTACATATAGGATACTTTTTATCCCGATATTCCCACTGGATCGAAACCTATGCGGGTGAAAACGCGGGGCGCAGCTAGTAGTCAATAAAAGCCTGCTGGTAGGTACAGTTTCTTACCCAACTTTTTTTTTATTGTTTTTATTTAGAGGTTTTTATCTTATAGTTATGCCAACCCCATTATACCCTTTTACGATACATCTAAATACATCGCATTTTCCCCCACTTTTATGGACGTGCTAGTTTCTGCCGCCATGGATTCCAAACAGAACTATTTCCTTGAATTGCGCGATCGTTTTCCGAAACTTTTCCCGTAAAGGTTTCGTTTGAAACAAAGGAGATGTCCGCTTTTTGTATGGACGTTGGTTTTTTATTCCAAGAAAAATCTAACCAGCATCAAACTCGGTTCAAATAAATACGACAAAAATATGGAACTCAGAACTACTGAAATAATATTTTTAAACCCCTCCATTTAAGCGAAAAATCATAAAATAATAATTGATGTTATTTGTAGTTGGCAACCCTAATAAATACTCCGTCACTCTGTGACAATGTCATATTTGACAGATGATTTTTTAGCTGTCACTGGCGTTAGAGATGTGCCAACTCAGGATAAGACACGCCTTAAGGTTACTCGGATTGAAATTCATGTGACTCTAGTTGAACTCGAGTTAAGGAACTCTGGTAAATGGATGAAATTGAACGAATTATTGTTTTTTCACCTCTGTTTCGCGACGATTTTTTTTTATAGATTCACAAGGAAACGTATATTGAGACTACAGTCAAACCTGGATAAGTGAGAGTTCAAGGGAGCACAATATCATTCTCGCTTATAGAGGTTTCTCACTAACCCGAGTTTCTCGCTAATGCAGGTACATGGGTAGCGTTTCTCTCTTATAGAGGTACGCAGCAATAACAAGTCACAGCAAGTACGAATGTAGTAAATATGTAATATGATATGCAAGTACGAATGTAGTAAATATGTGCATGATATGCACAACATATATTATATTCTGTATATATATTTTTAAATGCTTACGAAAACAAAACAAAAATTGTATTGTATGTACTTGTCCATCAGAGCACCCAGACTTTATAGAGTCTTTTGATTTTATAATAGGTGGACTCTGGTAAATTAAACTCCCTCTGAATTTCATTTCGCGATTTTCCGGATTCAAACGCATTTACTATTTTAAGTTTATCACTTAATGACAGTACTTTAATTTTCCGTTTTGACATGATGCAGAACAGAACTTTCCTTCGCAATTGATAACTATAAACTGAGTAAGTCCGACAAACAAGACGGTACACAGGCGTCAGGCACACGTGTCCATGCGAAAAGAATGCGATAGAATAACAACATTATTTAGTTCCACGAAATAGAATAGGTACAATATTGACGAAAAAACAATACAAAAACAATGGTAGAAAGTTCCACGAAAGTTAAGAATGAGTCATAAAATACCAGATGTTAAATTTGTAAATAAAGCTCGACTGTCGCTTATAGAGGTATAGATAAGTAGCAGTCTCACTTACGGAGGTCTATGAAGGAAAAACGACTCTCTCTTACAGAGGTTTCTATTTCTCGCTAATAGAGGTTTTGGGAGCTTAAACTGACGGGTCCTGGCTATTACTCTCACTTATAGAGTTTTCTCACTTATCCAGTTCTCACTTATCCAGGTTTGACTGTATTTTAATTATTTCAAATACAATTTCAGTAGAATTTAAATATAAAATAAGGTTCAAATACATGCCAAACCAGAGATGTCAATCACGTACTCGCTTCTCCATTTACCGCGGCATCTCAATCTGAGCGCAACTCGAATAATCGAGTTAGCCATACATAGCTGGCGTCACCAGCTCAAAGTGTTATCGATTCTTGCCGAAAAAGATCCTTAGAAGATTAGATGTAAATATGTTTAGGCCATTTTATGAAAATCAAGAAAGATACCTTAATAAACGATTTCGCATCAGTAAAATCAAGGATTTTTTTAGTTCAGGGAATTCGTTAATAACAAATTACCATATAAAGAGTATTCGGTATAAAACAAGACAATGATTTTACATTAAAAAGTTTAGAAAATAAATAATATATTCTTATAGTCTCAATAGAAAACACAATTAATGTTGATTTTCTATGCTAAAAATTGATTTAAAAAATCGATTGTTTTCGCCCGATAAAACGATTAATTGAGGTCAGATCGCCATCCCTACCGGCTCCATGCGTCATTCGTCCGACGTCATGCTCCTACATCAAAAATTGATTGACGTTGACGCTCACTGCCAGTAATGACAGTTCTCCTGTGTCAATTTTGACAAGTTTACTTTTTTTTAGGTGTGTTCATTTTATTATTCTAGATAATTAGAAGGTTTGTTCGTTTTAGATGTAAATTCTCACGAAAACAAAAAACGATTTTTCTCAAAATTGGAGGTCTTTAAAAATGTATGATATAACTAGAACGACTAGTTTTAGGGATGTCTATCCAAATATATTTAACTTACTCTGGTTGGAATTATTAAATAATAAAAAAACCATTTCTGGACATGTCCTTTATTGAAAGCATCGATTGAAAAGGATACTTTCAATAAATTTGTAATAGAGAGTGCTTTAATGAAAGGCTAACCGATATAATACAACAAATAATACTTGAACCTAATTACGTATTTGACATGTAACTTTTTTGACAGACTGCCCAGACTGGCATACTATAACTTCAAAGAATAATGTTTGCACAAAAAGTAATGAGTCTACAGCTTTATGACACTGTGTAGTCACAGTTCTAAATGATGATGTCGCCAATTAAAAAGATCTAGATAGTCCGCACAATGACCAAACTCAGAATCGTGCAACCATCTCAGTTGCAACTATGATACTGCAATGGAGCGACATGCTAGAATTTATAACTTGCGGTCAGTTCTATAGTCAAAATATTTTTATTTTTTGCGGCCAGTGAAGTGATTGGATTGTTTTAACTGTTCGGTGTCGGTCAATTTCAGCCAGTATTTTATACCGGCGCGTTCGGTTTAATGTTATTGATTCCAATTAATACGCCACGTTATGTTATCATTTATTTTATTGAAGTGTTTGTTAGTGGAGTGCTAACAGTTCGGTGTTATGGGAAGCAAAATGCGAATTTCCATGCTTTCTCAGAAATTAATAATAATAATAATAATTTAATAATAATTTATTTAATAAAAACGTTTACAAATGGTGTAAATTTAGCCAAAAAGTAGAAAAACTTTCCATACAATTAAACTGCCTAAAAATAAACTAAAACTAATATATTTTTCTTACAGGTGCAAGTAGCGATGGTTCGGAATTAGAATGTTTAGTAGCGACCTGCCCGAACTAGGTTTATTCAAACCTGTGTTTCAGGCCATCCCTTTACATTAAAATTAAATTGGAGCGTTAATTTTTAAATAAAACTGATATAAAAATAATTAATTAACAATTCTGAGAAAAAGCACATCGGTACATTAATACCTAATACTAAGTCTATGTAAACATACAAAAGTAAATACTTACAATGGAATCAAATTATGATCATGACAAAATTTCTAAAAGTTTTTCTGTGTCTGTGTAATTGAGTATTGCTAAGTATTCTGATAACATTGTACTACATTTTTTATAGCTTACACTATAGAAGCTTAGTAACTTGTTCAGTCTATTATACAGAAAAGGTCCTAAGAACACATAAAAACGATTAGCAAACGCATGTCTAGTTTGAGGCTTTATGCAAACCAAGTCTTTCCTTCTCTTGTCGGAATGTACTGGGTCAAAAGGAAGTGCAGTGTGCTGGTGTTGTACTATGCTTAGGATAAATAATTGCCTCACTGTTAGAACATTACATGCTATGTAGAGTTGGTGCGTAGGAAATCTAAAAGGGCGAAAAGTAGCAACCTTTAGAATAGCTCTTTGAGCGCGCTCTAGAGGGAGTAAAATTGTTTTTGCAGCACCCCCCCAGGAAGTTATGCAATAGGTAAGAATGGATTGACACAAAGCTAAATAAACCTGTTTAATTAATTTATAGTCGGCTATGTTCCGTAAGTTCTTAAATACATATATTAATTTGCGCACTCTGGTACAAAGTAAATCGATATGTTTACGGAAATTTAGATTGGAGTCAATAGTGACACCTAGGTATTTCAAATGGTCGGCCTTAGCTAAAGTGGGGCAAGAACATGCAGTGTCAGCGGCAGCGTACGTGCTACAATTGTGTGCGTAAATGTTCAGATTAGTAAGCGGTATGTTAGTATTTCTCATTGTAAATAAAATATATTTTGTTTTATCAGCATTTAATGTTAGGAGATTATTATGGAGCCAATTAGAGACAATGTTAAAACCATTTTGAGCATATTCATAGACTTCAGCTCTTGATTTAGCTGAGAACAATAGAGCAGTGTCATCCGCATAAGACATTATGACTCCATTTTGGAGTGGCAGGTTGCACAGTTCATTTATGTAAATTAAAAATAACGTGGGGCCCAAAATGCTGCCTTGTGGAATTCCAAAACAACTATTTTTAAGTTCAGAACTTGTACACCGGCCTATTTTTACACACTGGTGACGATCGCTGAGATAATCCGCAAATAGTAGATGTTGTGTTCCTCTAATCCCAAGTGTTTCAAGCTTGTGCAAAAGTAAAGTACATGAAATAGTATCGAAGGCCTTGGCAAGGTCTAGAAAGATCCCAATTGTGTGCATACCATAATCTAGATTGGTAGTAATATAATTAGTTAACTTGTGTACTGCTTGGCTAGTTGATCTATTGGGCCTAAACCCAAATTGATTGTCTGAAAGTAGTCTGTTATCTTCCAAATATTTTATCAATCTACTATTAATAATTTTTTCTAGAATTTTTGAGAGGCCTGTTAGCACTGAAATGGGTCTGTAGTTATTCACACAGTTTTTATCTCCAGACTTGAATACAGGTGTGACCACAGCTTTTTTCAGCAATTTGGGGAATATTCCTTGAGATAAACATAGCTGAAAAATGTGGGTTAATGGCCCGGCAAGTAGGTATCTAAATCTCTTAAGTATACTATTAGGTATATCATCCCACCCAGTAGCACATGCATCCTTTAACCCATCTATTAATCTTACTACTTCGTTAACGTCGGTTTCTAATAAAACAAAAGAATTTACTGTACAGGATGCCGTAGTCGGGTTTTGAGGGGAAAAATTCATAGAATGTAAAGATTTTTCAGCCAAGTTTTTTCCAACATTAGCAAAAAAATTGTTTACTTTATTCACTGCTTCTGATGGATTTATCTCTGTACATAGTAAATCAAGCGAAGGTTCGGGATTTTTCGATCTAAATGTGTTAGTTTTTATAAATTTCCAAACAAGTTTACTATTTTTCCCCGCCTTCTGTAACTCATTTTTATCATACTGATTTTTGAGTTTTTTCAAAAGATTATTACAGAAATTACGATACCTTTTATATGTAACAGAAAGTATGTCGTTATCAGGTGCGCGTTTCAATTTTAGGTGAAGTTTATCTCTATGTCTTATACAACGAACGAGGCCGGGTGTAATCCAGGGTTTAATACAACTATACTTTCTGGGCAATGTTTTAATAAATGTGTTTTTCCTTATTGCAAATTGTAGCGAAATTATGAAATACTTTAAAGAAATATTTGCATCGTTTGAATTTTAAAATTAGAAATGATTTTAAAGCGAAATGTTTCCATGTGTTCGTGAGTTATTTTAATTACTAATACTTGTTCTTGTGATTATATTTCCCGCTGGATCTGCGGAGATGCATCAGCGAGTGCACATTAAAACTTAAAATAAAAGCTTTTGGATGTTTAAATAAAAAATAAATAATCTGTCAAGTGCAATCACTCGCACGACCGATGACCTCCCAGGGCCAGCACCATAAACAACACATTCGATCCAGCAAAGGTCACAATTTACACAGCCTTCTCACACTCATGTTATTAATTTATTCGATTTATTCGACGCCACGTTCCGCATCGTCGTTGTTCCATGATCCTTCCGCGTTCTGTCCAATACAAACGATTTACGATGCATCACTGTTGCTTTCATGCGGTTTTTTAACGCGTTAAGTAATGGTTACCCACGCAATGCGTCGACACACGTCAATAGAGACATGGATTAGGGTTGCCGAGGCTGTTCTTATGTAAATAGAGGTGGGAAACATGTGGCTTTTGTTGTGAACTGATTTTTATGACAGTTGATAAGCTTTTTTACCATGGCCACGGCGTTAATTGCTTACAAGAAAACAATTATTTTAGCCTTTATTATTATTCATTCTGGCACAATTTTTCACAATCGTTTTCAATTAAAAATAAAAGCCATATATTTTACCTTAGGCAGTGCATACTTTTCCCAAGCATCTATCGAAGGTTCTGTCAACGCACAGACCAATTTCCATTTATTGAAAAATTCTCCTAAATCTAAAGATTCTACGTACCTACCCGTAAAAAGAAACATTCTTTAAACCTACGTAACTTAAAGGAAATAGACACACATACCTTTGGCTAACCAGCGTAATTACGCCTCCCAACCCTCGAATGATTGGAACTATAATGCATGCTACACAATCATGGGAACCTTTCACCTCAATCCGTTCTGGGAATTTGCTTCGTGACGCTTTCCTTTGTTTACGTTACGTTATTTTGCGCTGGTTCGCTTTGAAACGAAATATTTCGAGATATTTTGTGTTTTAATGTACGTAATTTATTGCCTCGTTTATGTAGCAAGTGGTCATAAGCGTGACTGCAAAGCTTGGGGTCCTATGGTTCGATCTCCAGGTCTCAGAAAGAGGGTTTTTCCATCAAGAATTTCTCAATAACAGTTTGAATTTGTACCCGGTACGGTTGATTTGAACAGACATGGATTTAAACGATTCTATGTACATAAGTGGCGTAAATTTTGGTCAAGACCTTGTCATCCGGGGTCATTAATGTCATCTTTTTGTGACAAGGCAGACAAGACAGCTAAACAGCATTTTTTATAATATTATTTTAATTTATTTTCTTAAGTAGACTTACAAGTTTTTTTTTATAAGCAGGTAATTGCTTTGATATTTTAAATTGCGCCACAGCATTTAGGTAAGAGTTGTAATTTATGAAGAGAAAGTTGATAAGTCTGTGCAAAATAAGCGTCTAATCATGATGACAAATGCTGCAGAGAATTATACATACATATAATTATGTAAGTTGTTAACAACATTTGTAGATACATACTCGTATTATAAAAATATTCTCATCATCACGCGTCCATTTGATTTATTATCATTAAATGGTAATAATATGTTATTGTTGTTTAAAAAAATATTTTTTAATTTCGTATTTTGTGTTTCACAAACTGCCGGTTGATTCTGTAAAAATCTCACCGTGAAAACTTAGGTGATGTGAGTTTGTTTTTGCTAGGAATTGACACTATTGACAGTTCACTTCACGCTCACTTCACCTTTCAAGTTTTCACGGTGAGATGATTACAGAATCGCACTGCTGTGTCCAAATAAACGTTATTCTTTCTTTATTCTAAGAATTTTATAAAACGTTGAGGAAAATTACGTAATAATTTATTTAAAATTGCAATAAAATAAAATCTGTGGGTCATCTGCCTAGCCTTTACCCAACTATGTTAGGGTTGCCTCCCAGTCTAACGGGATGCAGTTGAATACCAACATTTTACATGGAGCGACTGCCTGTCAGACAACCCAGATATTGGATAATAAAATCTATGGCTAAAAAGAGAATAATACCACACAATGATTTTTTTTGTAAATATAATTATCTATTTTATTATTCTATTTTTAGGAACTTACATAAAATAAATTACCTTAAAAATTAAAAATCAAAAGACAGAACTTAAATTAAACAATAAACCCATATTACTATGTTCTTAAAACCATCTAAGAGATCATTTGCATTATAACTTAAGAGTTTATTTCGGTTGTAGCCACACAGACTAAGGCCGCATTCTGTAAAACCGCTGTCTGATAAGATAACACTCCGTATTTTTCCATAATACTAATTACAGACAATTATTACTCTCATTAGAATGTCCCTCAGTAATGTCTTACTTATTTTCAAGACAAATAATACATACAAGCAAAATATTGCAGTGGAATATACCGGATCCGAAATCACGAAAAAAAAAACTCACTGATCTGACCGCCATCGCCATGCGCTATAACTTTACTAATAGGACACTATCCACTAGTTTATAACTTGCGATCTGGCCGCTCCCTAATGAATTTTCAGTTAACCTTTGCAGAAATTATTCTATTACTTAAAAATGAAGCATAAAAATAACTGGGAGTGATTCGATTTTTTTCTCTTAAGTAATAAATTACTCTCAGTGGTTATAACGATCGATAAAGGTCATAAAAGTATTTTTTTTATCGAAGTATAATTGTCCCATCTCTAATATTAATTCCACGGACCCTCACGTTGTTATCAGCGCCAAAATGGCGAATATCAAATGTCTTCATTTTGACATCGATGGTATGAAGGCCAGCGTACTTCTATAATACAGGTCAGTGCCGGTTGTTGACAGTAGGGGCGCCCCCCATTACATGCAACTTTATCATAACTGGCGAAATGTGAATGTAATATAGGTACAGACGCCAGCACATCAAGCTACTACAACCTGTCAAATTTATTTAATCGATTTTCAACTTTATCGCTTAAGCATAAGGTTCAAAGTTGAATGGGAAAATTTGTCAGTTTCGGGTAGGTTGTTGTGCTGGCGTCTGTACACCTCTACCTAACCCTTCGGAGAGACAGGCGTGATGTTATGTATGCATAGTATCAACATATTATTATGTTATGTTCATGCATTCGTATGAGTAATAAACAAAACAGTACTTCTCATTAAATGTACACATAAAATGTTAATAACAATACCTGGGAAGTAGGGAAGCACCGAAATGACTAACAGAAACTGTATGTGCAGTTACATCTTCTTGTAGGTACTTACCATTTTCCGCAAAGTTAAATAAGTTATTATAACAAGGTATGAAATCATTAATGAGTTTAATGACTGAAAGGCTCGTTGCTAAAAAAAAAAAACAAAGTTTAAAAACTAAAACCCGACTACTGAAAAGGATGAAACAAGAAAGTACCTTCCCATGGTCGCATGCCGCTGTACTAACATACCTACAATATAAGCTATGGTAGCATGCGACCCCGGGAAGGTACTTTCTTGTTTCATTCTTTTCAGTAGTCGGGTTTTAGTTTTTAAACTTTGTTTTTATTTGATTATTTTGGGGCTTATTTCAGTAATATTTATATTTTTGAAATGTGCTAATTAAGCTCTTTCATTTGATACCCCACAAGGCACCATCCCAAAATATTTATTTTTATGTCCTCCAGAAGGCGCCATATTAAATTTAGTGTGACGTCACATAGCCTATAACCAGCATATGGTCGAGATGCTTCTAACGATACCTCATTTTGTCAAATTATTATATTAAGTACTTTTGAAGTTATGAGGGAACAGATGAACATGCCATACATAAGGTAAAGTCACTAATGCCAGACAGTGACCTAAAGGATGACACCTACGAGAAAATGTTCTTTTATTAAAAACAATTTTAGTAAAATGACTTTTATTACAATATCATAGGACACCTTGCACCATCTATGAATTGTTCTCAAAAACTCCCAACAGTTTCTAAAAGAAAATTTCAAAATGTCGTCAGTTGTTGTCAATCATGTAATGGAGTGAGCACGCGTTCCGCGTTTTCTTATTTTTTATGTTAAGGACGCCAAAATTTGAAGGTGAGTTTTGAATCGATATTTATTTAAAAAATACTTTTTACTCATTTGTCAATGTATCAATGATAAGTTGGGATAGTGATAAACATGCTTTTCTTGTGTTTGCTAATATTTTTCTGATAAATTATGATATGTCTACTATTAGTTCCAAAAAATAATGAATATCTAATAGATGACAGGCGTGTCATCAATTGGTGTTTCAAGATATTAAATTCTTATGTTAGTTTCGGTACGGTTTTGAACTCTATTCCTAATGAAAAGATTACTGTAGAAATATCAACAATTTTGGATCACTTTTACTAAAGGTAGACATGGTGTCTATTATTGGGGTATACATGATGTCAATTATTGGTTCTATTGTTCCAGACGGATAATTATGCCGCCAATAAAAGGACAGATGTTTCGTTACTCTGAGCTAATATGGAAGCCGCTATTCAAGAATGCAGACGAGGAGTTCCGACGTCAACTGAGGGAAAAAAAATTGGAGTACCTAGGGAACTCTGTTGAATAAAGTAAAGGGTAAGACACCAATGAAACGAAAAATGGGAAGAACATGCTACATCTCAGATGATACTGAAGCTCCAAACAAAACTCAGAAGAAAGAAGGAAAGAGAAAGTGCCATCTGTTGTATCATCTTTGAAATGGCAAAGATACCATGAAAATAAAGAGAAGAAAAAGACTGAATTAGAGGATGAGAAAAAAAGAAGAGCTGAGGAAAGGAAAAAAAGAAAGAAGATACTGAAAAAGCACGAAAACTTATGACTGATAAAAAGTCATTAAAGAAAAGTAAAAATATTATAAAAAACAAACTAAAAAAGACTGACTATAATAGCTCAACTACCGAAGAAGAATGGGCAGAATCTGGAGACAGTGTGAATGATATTTCTGATGAAGTCACTGATGAGGAAAACGAAGAAGAAAGATATAAGGAAGAAAGTAGAATTAAGCAAGGTGATTATCTTATCGTTAAGTTTCCTGGGAAAAAGAGATATTACAAATGTTTGTATTGTCCAAAAAGTATCTAAAACAGAAATTTAAGTTATGGCAATGGTAGCATGTGATGAGTCTAAAACAGTATTCAAACAAAATGATAGGGATATCAGTGCTATAACTGAATCTCAAATAATTAAAGTCCTTGATGAACCAAATATGATTATAGCTGGTGATTCTATCACCAGCTATAATCATATTTAGTATAATAGTAAGTACAAATTTGATAGTGCCTTAGAGGTTGATGGATAAGTAATTATTATCTAAGTTAATTAAGTATATCAAGCACACTGATGCCCTTAAAACTCCAACTGTATTAATTAAATATTATGTCAACTATTAGTGCATTTGACTGTCTACTTCAGGTGATTTTCTTTTTTTGTGATGTTATCTATTAGTACTTAAGACAATATAAAAAAAATAATTAATAATAATTAAAAGTATGTTGATTATTGGAAATTTTATTACTTAAGATAGTTTTCTAAGATACACTGCATTCATATAAAAAAGCTTTGATTTGTTTTGTTTGATAAATATATAATTATTTTCATATAAACATAGTGTTTTCATTAAAGTGTCGAGCATTAGTGACTTTACCTTACCGGTCAAAATTAATCATAACCCTTCTTTTTGCTTTGCCGTAGTCGGGTAATTAAATAATCGATCGAAGGTTTAGCTACGCCTGCCGCGGTCGGTTCATGAATGGGTAACCATGTCAAGACTCCTCCGTACCTCGGAAAGCAGATTAAGCCGTTAGTCCCGGCTGTCATTCGTAGATCTTTGAAAGTCGTTACGGGTAGTCAGAAGCCCGAAAGTGTGACAACTAGTCTTACCAAGTGGTGTTACACAGTAACTGGGTTGTGGAGGTCAGACAGGCAGTCACTTCATGTACTGTCACTGCATCCGGTTAGGTTGGAAGCCGACCCAACATAGTTGGAAAAGGCCAGGCAGATTAGATTAAATTTGGTGTGAATTCGTGACGATTAATCACAGAGAAAATTCACTTCTCAGAACCATAAATTTGACAATTAAAAAATCTAAAATGGCACCTTGAAGCTAAATCAAAATACAGTATCTCCGTTTTAACTTTCCCGCCGAACAGTATCCGGTCCTTAGCTCATTATGATTAAAACTCCGATTAGCTGTGAAACACCTTAAAGACCTCTATCTACTGCCCTGTACAAGGTTATATTCTGACTGACATTGAAATGCATGTGAGCTTTTTATTATTCCAACACGTCTACATGTCATATCACCTTGTAAAGTCGATTTGTAATCGATATTGAATTCGACACCTAATCATAATGCAGTCAGGTGCTGGATAAGGCTATTGGGCGTTGCCTCGGATGTGCCTTGGGGCGTTCCTTTAGGCGCTAAAATATTTGTCGAAGTCTTGGCTTACGTTGTCCGCATATATCCGTATAGTAAGTCACAAAAAAACACAAAAAATATAGCTGTAATAAATGGAGAGGGAGAGAAAGACCAAAGAAAAGATGTATGGATTGTGTGAGGAATGAGATTAAAGAGAAGGGATTGAATGATAGTGTGACGGTTGACAGGGGAGAATGGACGAAGAAAACGTGTTGTGCCGACCCAAAGTAACAAGGGACAAAGGTAGATGAAGATGATGATGTTTAGATAATTATATTGGGTATATTTCTATGTGTCACCAAGGGGTTTCGTATTACCAAGTAACTAGAGATTGAGATTGGGATTGTGGAGGTCAGATAGGCAGTCGCTCCATCTAAAAAACTGGTATTCAGCTGCATCCGATCAGACTAGAATCTGACCCTGACTGGGTGAAAACCAAAGTTGAAAAACGTCGCAAGTGCAATTTTAAACTTGACCACATAATAATCGACCGTAGGCGTGTATTTTGCCATATTCTCAATCAATCAAAAACTATTGATCAACTGTTGAATGCTTATCAGTACACAATTAGCGTTAATTAAGTTGCTATTTGGATCAACTGCCTCTCATATTTCATTTCACGTCTTTAACAGCTGATCCAAAATTCCATACCCTAAAAGTTGAAAGGTATTCAGTTCAACATGTTGGCACACAATTCGTTCGACATTGAGTTAATCATGTACTACATTGTTATTAAGGTTAACCTTCCGTCGGCTGATCGTGGGTAGTTTAAT
Source organism: Luperina testacea (assembly GCA_927399505.1). Lineage (NCBI taxonomy): Eukaryota > Metazoa > Arthropoda > Insecta > Lepidoptera > Noctuidae > Luperina > Luperina testacea. Next base: position 5,182,283 of record OV656763.1, on the reverse strand, counting down.
AAATTATCACAACAAACGTAGGTAGGTCGGAAGTCCTAAATAAGAATGTTTTACTAAACCTGATTTATTTGAGCTGGCGCCAAATATTGATATGTTTCTGCGCCATTTATTCAGAGGTTTCATTAATTATGAGGTAGCAGCTGTATGACGAATAGGACAAGAAATAATCTTTTGTTTGTAAATTGGCATAATTTGATTAGAAATTCTAGGTGACATGGCAACACAATTAATTGTGTATTTAAGGCAACTTTGTAAATATTATATTCACACTCATTCTTTTTCGTGTAATCGTTTGTTGATATAGAAACGTTTATCTCTGTTCTAATGGAAAGATAAATAAAATTTCCTGCAACTTAAAAGCACACAACAAACTATCTCATTATATTTTTTTCACATATCCCACATTTCTTCTTGTAACAATTGGGGGGATCCATTAGGGCGATTGGACCGCAATCTGCCACGCTGGTCCAGTGCGTGTTTGAGATGGCGCGGGAAAGGAGATCCTGGAAGGACTTGGGGGAGGCCTTTGCCCAGAAGTGGGACAGTATAGACTAAACAAAAAAAAAACAGTGGCACTCTGGGTGTGCCGACAGAAGTGAAAACTTGAACACTTACGTGTGTATTTTGTGAATCGTCTTATAAACAAAACACGCGCGGTACCGGCTACGGCCATCCGTCTTACGAATTTTCGATCAGGCCACGTGTCCTGACGCGAGTTTAACATTTTTTACCCATTACAAAAAAAGTGTACCTACAACGCCGCTAAAGAAGTTTTCACTTCAAAAAACACATTATTTTTGTTTCTTTTTGTTCATTTTCCCCTTTCTCCCTTAGAGCTGCAGTACGGCGCGCTTCTCGAGGGGTGCGGGGGGGAGTTGCCGTCGCTGAGCGCTTGCGCACCCCACCCCCCGCACCTCGACAAGGCAACTCGTCGGCAACAGAAGGACGCGCGCGCGCAACAAGACAAAATCGCACAAGTTAACATACATTTACACGGTATTTGTTTCGTTTTATTTTTTTATTTTTTATATTGTTTTTTTAATTTATTGTTTAATTTTCTGTAATATGTTCTATATCATATGTGTGTACTGTTTTCAACTGATACACTTCTACTTCTGTTTTTATCATTTTAATTTGTTTTAATTATCAGTTTATCTTATTTTCTACATTATACAACATACTTACACATTATAGGTACAAGCGTCTATCAAACATCATCTATTTTTGAACATATCTTATTTATCATCATCTCCGTGATCTCCGTCTCACTATTTCTTCTAACAGACTATCAAGCTTCTCCAGGTCTTTTACATTTGCCAAACGTTTCTTACCTCTGAAAGGCATTTCTCGTAATTTTAAGAACGTTCACAGTCTGATCTGTCTTTTTTTTCTTTTTTTTTATCTGTCTCAATCTGTCAAAAATACTTCTAGTTTCCCTATATTTTTGACATTGATTGTCGCTGAGATGAGATTGCGACTAGATTTTTAACATTTTTAATTACGGGAATTGGCCTTCTGATTTTCTTCCATCTTCTTCATCTAACAGGTTTTCTCCTTAGACAAGAGCAGCTATCTCCTCCTTTACTAATTATATCTAAAATATAAACTCATCAGTAGTTCTATAAAGTGAATCTTAGTTCTCTTTGTTACAGCTCTGTTCGCGGCAGTGGAACATGGCTACCTCGACAAGGCGCGAAACATTCTGGAGTCCACAGACGTCGATGTCAACAGGTTTGCGATTCATTTGCCTTTTATGTAGACCGTTTACTGCGTAAATTGTATTGAAAACGATGAAGTCTGGTTACTACAGGCTTTAGCTGTAGCTTTTATTATTGAGTTAAGGATAAGGAATATTGCTGTCAACACTTTCGTATCGGATTTTACGGGTTTTGATAAATTGACGTTTAACAAACCTGTTGATGGTTTTGAAGTGATTCACGCAAAATACCAAATCCTAGATTACTGTTAAGATAAATCAAATCATCACTCATCAATCAGTCATCCACTCAACATATTGAAAATTGAGTCGTTCATAAAACAAATCTATCAGAAAAACCGCTTGATTCTAACCCTGCATCACTCATCTTTGATAACAGTGATAAGACCACACGATTCGAAATTCAAGCCACGTAACCGTTCCAACCGATAAATATTCGAAACAAAATAAATTCCGAAGCGGGTACCATATATCAAAGAACACGTACAATAGAGTACACTTGAGACAACTGTTACGATCAATGCTGCAAACAAAATGCATCCGCCGGGATTTATCTCTGTCCAACTGTTACTTGTGCTAAAGAACTGTTCTCGAGCTCAGGCACCTGGACTTGTCGGAGTGAAACAAACGATCCAACTGTTTACACATTCGACCTTTGTCTTAAAAGTGGATCACTTATGGTTTTATTGGGTTTGAAGCTATTTCGGTATTTGTATCGAAGTATATGGAATCGGAAGTCGAAAAGGTCAATACGTTTAAGTATTTCAGTTGCAGTGCCAACTTCGCCTATAAACGGTCGACTTCTGAACAGTCAAGCAATCTATTCAGAAAGTTAAGTACATAGTTATCTTTCCCAAACCTTAGATTCCTTGTATACATATTAAAAATTAAAGTTACGTTTTGTATCTGGCTGTGTGACCGCGCTAATCGTCTAAGCTCCGAAGCGGACTTTGAGGCGGTCTTTACCATCATTTAGAGATTTTATTCCGGAAGATTTTTGTGTATACATTAAATATTAAACTTACATAAATTTAAGAAGTTTCGATGTTTTGTCAAGTCGTAAAAACCGTGCATAGAGGTCGCTAGCTGCTTATAATTTGCTATCCTTCCAAAATTTTTGACTTCGATTCTCAACAAATTGAAGCCCTTATCGTTACACGACTTAATAACTGTTCTTCAATGTAACAATGATCTGGCATAGGCGGTTTCACTTACCTAATGTAAACTTGATAAAGTTAATTAAGCAACTTCTACATGGTATTGTTAGACAAGGCCGTCTTTTTGTAAAGCAGTTAACAAAAGTTAATCGTGATATCGGTTCGCCTCTCCCTCTGAGGACTTGTTAGGAACATATACTTAGATATTCTCAGTTTAGAGTAACGTGAATGTAATGAGATTGACCTTTGAAAATTGGTTTAGAAACCCTTTTTGCTTCCCAAAACTACCTACAGCACTAATGTATGAATGTTCTAAAGTAAATTCTCTTGTTGGAATGTGATCATTATGTTCGTCAATGGTAGCTGATTTTTGAGAGGGCTCGTGGCTAAACAATAAGGATGTTGCATGGTTCGATCGATCAGTCCGTGAATGGGTGACCATCTTTACATAACGAAACTCCTCCGTGTCTCAGAAAGAACGTTAAACTGTTGGTCCCAATAATTGTCATTCGTGGATCTTTGACAGTCTAGTCGTTACGGGTCGTCAGAAGCCCGAAAGTCTGACAACCAGTCTTACCAAGAGGTATCGTGTTACCCAGTAACTGGGTTGTGGAGGTCAGATAAGCAGTCGTGTAAAATACTGGTATTCAGCTGCATAAAGTTGGGAAAAGGCTTGGCAGATGAATGGTAGCTAATTTGTTCTTTTTTTCAGCCTTAATGCAGACGGCCTGTCCCCTCTCGATGTGGCTGTGCTTGCAACCAACAGACAACTTGCCAAAATGCTCATGGAATTTGGAGCCAAAGAAGGAACACAATGTAAGTCATACATTTCTGTGTAATTCTCAGTTGTTATCTTAAACAAATGGTTTGTTTTCAATGTTTCTGAATCTGGGAAAACAAGCAGCTAAATGTGGTTTGCACTGTTATTTGCACTCAAATAAGCGATATTGTTTGCGTCTTTTACTATAAAATTTTACTACGTCACACGTTTGTTTTGCATAGTTTTAACAATGTCACTAACCGATTCGAAAGGTGACAATCGTTCATCAAAACACGTGAATCACTTCCGAAATGAGATGCTGGAGAGAATGTAGAGGCTGCTGATCTAATCAGATTTTGAACAAGTCAAGTGTTCTCATGTTTGGAATAATCTGATAACAGACATGTGCCGTGTGATAACCTTGCGATTGAACCTTTTTGTTTTATTTGTGTAAGTGTTAATGTTTGTCATTTGTTTTTAATAGTTTCGGTTTCTTGTAAAGAGATTACTTTATATAACTTTCTTCCTTCCGTCATTGTTTAATTAGTTTAATGTCTCGGTGAACGGAAAAATCCTTAGCGCAAAGAAACCGGTTATAAATTCAACAATTTTGGGCAATAAAATGTTATGTAATCTTCAGTAAGGAAGAAAATACTAAAAATAAAACTGTTGCCTACACCAGCAGAAACAGTTTTCTATGCTGCTCGTTTTTCATAAAAATCTGAATAGGTACTTATATGAAATCAAATAACCGCACGATACCTAACAAGAGCATCCAACCAAATGCACAATAAGTAGATCCCTCCAGTGAACTCATATATTTTCAATTTCTGATACTACTCATCCTTGCTCCATTTTCATACCTTCATTCACGGCCGGAAATTTTATGGATTATATTATTCCGCTGTCATTCCATCTTATATTTCGGGCCCTCAGGTATTTTCATAATTTGCATTCCCACCGTACGCGGGATATAAAGGGGCTCCGAGAAATGTTCTTTGGTCCAAAGAACAATGTTCAGATGGAATTTTTCGCGGGATTCTATGCGTAGACTTGAATCTGGAGGCAACTAAAAGAAAATTCAAGGAGCTTTTGTCGAAAATTGCACATAAAACATGTTTCTATTCTAATCTACCCTAGGCTGATAAAATTTTAATTTTTCCTAATGACTTTTTCTAATTTCGTTAATACTAGCTGTTGACTATTTCCTGCGAAATCGTCTGCGATCCAGGGTGAAAAGGAGTATATGTGCTTCTCCAGGTCATGGTCAATCCATGTGCCAAATTTCATCCAAATCCGTTTAGCCATTTTAGCATGAAAGCGTAACTAAATATTACATATAATATTATCGTTCAGATTAGTGATAAGGTCGGCCTCCCCTATCGAAGCAAAGCGAAATACTGTGAAATCATTCTATAAAGTGGTATCGTAACTGAATGACCACGCAATGAGTACAAATGCACTTGCGAAGCATGTAAATGTCACTGAAACACAATAACGACGGAACTGCGAAATGCTAATACAGTTTACTACCAATTACATATGCTGATACCAGTTGCAATGTTCGTGGAAACAAGTAAATAAATGGTGATTTCATCGAAGTAGGTAGTTTACGGTCAAAGCTGTACATGGGGCAATTGAATTTTATAAAAAGTTCGGCTTAGTAGAGCCTCATCTGTGTCCTTTACGCCTAAAGAGCTGTCATCCACTATCTAGTAGAATGAAAAGAAAAAAGAAAGTAAAAATTGTTTATTCTGCAAAAAAATATAAACACATACACACATACAAAGTAGCCAAAAACCTCGTATTCAACTACTTAATTGTAATTGTCCATAACTTGATAATATCAAGGACCAAAGACAATATACATTGCGTAAAAGTTACGCGAATGACAGCTAGGGATTGACACTATTGGCAGCTCACCTCACCAAAGATTTCACGGTGAAATTTTTACCCAATAAACTGGCAAGTCTGACCATATCTTTCTATAGTTTGATGAACCATAGCTATAAACCGGGTTCTTCAAGTCAAAAGTGAATTGTTTGACGAGGCAAGCGTGCACTGCATCGTCGCTTACACCATCAGGTGAGATAGTAATCAAACGCGAGGCGAAGTCTTATGCAAAATTAACGTCCTGCATGGTAGATAACTGCAGTGTTACCAACCCTACTGTTTTAACAGTAGATCTACTTTTATTTTAATGGCATCCATGTTTTTTGGATTAGTCCATATTTCTACCGTTTTTTGTACTTTAGGCGCCATCTAAAGCAAAACATCCAAAATGCTTGTTTCTTGCTTTTTGTGTGGGTAGAAACAAGGTCGACTGTCTCATGATGTGTTGTACCCAAAAATTATAAAAAGTAATCGCTGAAGGTATACATTTTCGGGTTTGCAAACTTTTTTGTTCTTTATCTTATGCTAGACAGTAGAATTACTGCTATGAAAGTACTATTTACTGTTTTCTATTGGTTTTTTTTTAATTTCGTAGGTTTGGCAACACTGTAAGTAAGTACTGCACGTATGTGCATGCACAAAGTTTTCGTGATCATATGGTACTGTTGATTAATTGACTATCAGGACTTCAAGCGTAACCCTACGCCTGACTCGGTTTGCCATATTTGTAACGTATCGCTAAACCAGTAGCCATATAGGGTTGCCAACCGGTTCTAAGCAAGTGCTAATTATACACAAGTGAATAAAAACGCACCAGAGATTGTAGATAAAACTGGCTTCATTTGTTTTTTTCTTTCATTTGTTTTCTCATGGTCTTTAAATAAATTGCAGATATTTCGTCTTGATACCATCTGCGGTCGCTTCTGGTGAACGGAAGGCGACTGATTGCTTGAAATAAGATTTTTAATGATTCCTAAATACGATCAATCTAATTTAACTTTCTTGAATTTAAACTATTTTTGAATGTGACTATTCTTACTTCTACTTAGCATAACGATGGCAAATAGTTCTAACACCTTTAGCCCAGATTTAGCTGCACGAACTCTGCTCACTGATGTAGTATAAGATCATCATGTGCATAGTTGGCACATGCGGTGCAATAATGTGACCATTACACATCTTTCTTTCTGTAGAAAAAATATGTCCTGGAATTCCATCCAAAACATGCTCATTTAAACAGCAGTATGGCAAGCAGCAACGCCTTATGAAAAGAGTTTCCAATTTACACACCTGATAACGTATTCTCTATGACACAATGAACGAAACGCGCGAAATGAACGTGAAGTCGGCGTGATTAGCTAAGGAATTGACGGGGTTTCAAAGTAAAGTCTCCTTCAAACAGGCGCGACACGACACATAAAGGCACCGCAAGTCGAGCAACGAGCGGTGCCTTTGTGTCGCGCGCGTATATATCGCGTGTCGCGCCTGTTTGTAGGAGCCTTTAGGAATCACTGACTTAGGACCCTGCAACACCCCATGAAGGTTCTCAATCTTTCAACCTTAGACCCAAAACTGAAACGTCTCATGTGCCTACAAATCTGTAATTTCACGTCCCCCACAATAACATTCGTCGATCATAACTTGACCACGGCTTGGCAGCCCTGTCCCGCATATCCGAGCTATCTCGGCGTGACGAACAGGCAATTGTTACGTCGCGTGACATTACACACGACCGTATAACCACAGTTACGTCACGAAATGTGGACTATACAATGTGCATGCAACCGCATTCATCTATCTAATTGCCATTTTCGACCTTAAAATTGGGGGTTTAAAGCTCTAAATACCCTGATGAGTTTGGAGATTTGAGAGCTGCATACAATGGAAACGTGTTATTTGGAACGTCATAATTGGGGAAGAATTTTGAACAGGTTCTGCTTATAGATATGAGGTGGATTTCGTGTCCACTTTGCTTCGCTCTTATCGCTCGTTTCTTAAAGTTGCTGGATCTGAAAGAAAGAAAATACATTTATTTAGCACAGACTAAAAGGCACACAATATAATATAATTACAGCAGATAAAAACAATAGCAATTAAATAAAACATGTACAGTGCAATGAAGAAATTAGCAAGAAAGTGTGTCTCACATGCTGCGGTGAAAAGGCCCAGTTCAGGAAAAATCCACAACTAGTGCCTGACGCGGGTTTTCAACTGGACCTGATCTGTGGAAGGCATTTTTTAATAAACATGGGCTGGATGTTGGATTACAAAACTCCTGCTGGTCTATTCTGTAAAAATCTCACCGTGAAAACTCAGGTGCAGTGAGTTGTCATTCCATCTGATGCTAGGGACTGACACTGTTGACAGCTCACATTAAACTCACTTCACCTAAATATTCACCGTGAGATTTCTATAGTTTAGATCAGCAGAAGTTCATATTTTATCAGTTATTCAGTCCTTTCACAGACACAGACTCTTCCCAAAGTTCGCCAAAACTCGCTGTTCTGTACATTTCCTTTCTACAGCTGTTATGTATGCGTCGTTTATGTTGCTTACTATCTGGTAGTACTTCAGGAATTTCATCCAGACAGATTTAGCGAGTTTGGCGATTATCGGTCAGAATAACCGTCACTATTTATCATTTATCTCATCGGTCGAATCCTTTATTGTTTTTACATTGTGGTCGTGATTTGTTTTTCCAGTATTTGGTATTGTAGCCTTACATTTGACATAGATTTGTCTACATACGTCAGGCGTTAGATGAGTGGTTATCCGTTTTCCTCTTTATCATTGGAACTGAAAAAATCAGATCAGATCAACATCAATCTTAGTTGGCCCTAGCCAAGATATGTCTGAAAAAGTAAAGCCTTTCTGATAAATTAAACAAGAGAAATCTAAGCAACCATCAGACCAAAAATTCCTATATAACAAAGCCATTAATGTACATACAGTAAGTGGCATTTTTGCTGAACTGGGCCTTTTTGGCGCTGCCGTGAGGCACACTTTCCTGCTAATTTCTTACATCGGACTTTGTACTTTTTATTTTTATCTTTGTTTTTATCTGATGTACGACTATTATCAAACTATCTGGTGTATTGTATCTCTTAGTCTGTGCTAAATAAATGTATTTTCTTTCTTTTTTCTTTATTTGACGTAAAATCAGAAGGCCGATTCCCATAATAAAGAAACGTTAAAAATCAATTCTGATTTTGCGAATTGATTTTGAACGTTTTTTTTTTTCGGATGGGAAATCAAAACCCACCCGTGTTCCTTTCTTAGCCCATTATTCATCCATTCCTTAGCCCCCACGTTTACGAAACGTAACGTCCCAGCGACCACCAATGTCAAACTGTCATAATGTAGGAAAATTAGAGGTATTTTTGACAGATTGAGATCCGACTCCGACGTTCTTAAAATTACAAGAGTTGCCCCTCAGATGTCGACATACGTCAGGCATTAGATTAATTGTTTATACATTTTCCCCGTCAGATCTTTTTCGATCTTGATAGAATCGGAAAAGAATTGAGACAGCGATGCAGTTTGGAACCTAAACTGAAATGTCTTGCTTTTGAATCGTTTTTAATTAGATCATGGTAGGCCAGCTGCAGACCTTTACATCGCCCTCAATAGCCAAGCTCTTACGAATGGCATAAAGCCTTCATTCTGTTTAAATGAAACATGAGAAATCGAAGCCACCAGTCATTCAACAACCGACATTTCCTACAACACAGCCATGTACAGCCACTGACATACATGTGTATTTACGGCCCGAACGACCAATCGCAAAGCACCCTCATATGTCGATACCACTTTTTATTTGCAGACGAGAGATAGGAAATAAGAAAGAACAAAAAAGTAAAACAAATACAGGGATCTCGGTTGGATCGCCGTGGGCGAATCTTCTCGAGCCGAGCAGGGCTGAAGAACACCCAAAGTTTATCGATGTTTATGACTGCGAGTGACCCAGCTGACTTTGGGACCGGAATTTGAACATGCGTTGCTAAGTCTGACAAACCGCAACTTGGTAGACTTTGTTGGTTACTTTTCTAGGAAACTATAAAGAAACTAAACTTATGCGGTGTTTTCGGTCTGGGCCAAAACTTATTCCCGTCTTTCCGAAAAAGGAAAAGCTCAATTGTTTTCCGAGGTTTTTTCTATACAAGCCCACGTCCGCAAGGACTTGAAATTATCGCGGCGGGATTTTATCGCGCAGTGGTATTTTCAACTCTTGGTGTTAAGCCGAGCATTGACAATCCAACATAGCGCATACCTGCGCGTCAAAAAAACACACTGTTGGATTTTCAAATCTTGGCGCTAACAGTGCATTTAAAATCCAGTGCGCGAAATCGCTGTGGGAAAAACGCGCCCGTGCGTACCTGAGCTTAAAATGTCGGAAGGAGATTTGAGAGGAAATAAACAGTTAGTTAATGCAGAAAGAATAACAAAGGCGTATAGTTATACCTACGACGAAAACATTTATTCAAGAACTAGCTAACCCGACAGACGTTGTCCGTCTAAATTTCAATAATTTATTCAAAATTCTCATACAAAATACACTTTAAGTTTTTCTAAATTTACCAATTTTGCCGGCAACTTTTCAAACATTTTCTTTCATACAAACATTGTCCTGAAAATTACAAACGCAACAAAAAAAGAATTAGCCAGATAAGTGTAACCGTTCTGAAGTGATACGCGTACATACATTCAGCAATTGATTTTTATCTATATATGTAGATTATAAAAAAAACTGCAAGCTGCCAAATAAAAATAAAAAGTTCCAAATATAAACTGACTTACCAAAAACATCACAAGTTTCTGGGTGCGTCTCAAATCATATAGGTAAAGTTATTTGGTATATTTTCATCAATAACGTTCACAAGATATAATATACCAACTGTTGATATAAGTTCTTTACATACATATAACATTTAATTTTATATACTCTAAAACTTATATCGTATAACGTTATTGGATATAACGTTTATTTAATCGAAAATCATTAGGTATATCGTTTAAAATATATAATTCCGACTCGGATAGGTTAGGTTAGAAGGCCTTCGTGGCTTCGTGGATTAAAATATTGTCTTAAAAAGTCAATATGTTATGCTACAAAAGTTAGTAACAGAAACGAATCGCTGCAAAAACTATGTAGTCTTGTCTGTCCTACCCCTAGAGTGTAATTAAGCCCGCGTAGGCGCGGAGGGGCGAGGCGGGCCGCGAGCTGTGGAGCAGGTGTGTGTAACCCTCGTCGCCGCGGCTGAGGCTGGCCGGTGAAACCGGCCAGCAAGCCGAAGCTGCGGTGGTGAACGTTAAAACCATATGCGACGATTATCTACCTAGCATATATCCTGAAAAATATTATAATATATTTTTCTAATTATGTTTACTGTAGTCGATCACTTTTATTGCTTCTAAAACTTGCGTTTTTTGCGTTTAGGTCCTGGATTCTTTACTCGATAAAATGTTACACCAATACGCTCGTTGGTTTTTAAAATCAGGTTGTAACAAATCATGAGCGGCGTGTTCGAAGGGCGGTTCGATAAAATTTAAAAACGGTGAATGCTCGTCGATATTGTTACAAATAAATACTCTAGTCTATACTCTCCTTTAGACCCCTTTTTAAGAATATGTATGTCACTCGAGAGTTCGATCCCCACTCTATCATCATGAGACAGAAAGAAAACAAACTGAAAAACAATTTTATCTCACATTTTATTACATAGGTAATGGATGAGTAAGATTTTCATGTTTTCATGTTACATTTGTCACACTCAGATAAACTTACGACAAGATTAAAAGAGAAAAATGTTGAGCTTATAATGTAAAGCGTGGTGGAGTGGGCACTTGAACTTAGAGGTGCAAATATTTTTGATGAGAAGTTTTATAAAAATCTGCGGTAAATATTTTGAATGTTTTGAAAACTTTTCATGATTATTAAAGAACCTGTCTCATGAACCTTGATAGCTAGACAGTTGAAACTTTCACAGATGATGTATTTCTGAAGTTGCTATAACAACAAATACTAAAAACAGAATAAAATTAATATTTAAGGGGGGCTCTCATACAACAAACGTGTTTTTTTCGGCGTTTTTGCCTTGTGGTACGGAACCCTTCGTGTGGGAGTCCGACTCGCACTTGGCCAGTGTTTTTTGTAAAAAAGTTTTTATCAGTATATAAGTATAAGGTAAACATGCTTTTATATCCATTTAAATTCCTCCGTTTAACTTGGTAAACGACGGTCTGTTTCCTAACTTATGAATATCTATCGAAGTAGGCCAACTAGAAGTGATGTATACGAATACATCACTTCTAGTTGGCCAAACATTGCGTGTAGCGCAAACATATTCCTTCAATATGTAAAACAGCTAACCTTTACTAGGTTTGCGACGCCTGGCTTCAAGATTATATTCAGGTAAAAGGGATTACATTAATTTTTCAGGCATTTTATAGCTGATTGAATGGTTCTATAGAAAATTTATAGCTTAGACTCTTGTGAAATACGAGGAGGACGGTACGGGGAGGGGCCCGTGGCTAAATAATAACAGCCGGTTAAGCTACGCTTGCCGCGGTTGGTCTGTGGATGGGTGACCATCTTTACATACCGAGACCCCTCCGTGCCTCGGAAAGCACATTAAGCCGTTGGTCCCGGCTGTCATTGGTGGATCTTTGACAGTCGTTACGGGTAGTCAGAAGCCCGAAAGTCTGATAACCAATCTTACCAAGGGGTATCGTATTACCCAGTAACTGGGTTGTGGATGTCAGATAGGCAGTCGCTCCATGTAAAATACTGGGATTCAGCTGCATCTGGTTAGATTGGAAGCCGACCCCGACAAAGTTGGGAAAAGGCTAGGCAGATGATGACTCTTGTGAAATACGGCGTAAAGTCAATGACCGAACAAGCGTAATCAAAGAGATGTCAGCATCATTTGAAGGGGCCCGGTAGGGCCGAAGCCTGCCGGGAGTGCCGGGTCGGCGGGATTGTCCGAAAGGGTTACCGCTGGCCCGGAACATAAAGGGCTAAGGAAGGAACACGGGTGGGTTTTAGTCAGTAAGAGTCTGACTCTCCCTTCCGCTCCACCTAGAGCGGGAGGGGTCATTTAATGATTTCCCATCCGCAAAAAAAGCCTAGTTAGCTAGGCACCTATAGGATGAAAAAATGCGTGTTTTCCAGACAGCAGTTTTTATTTCAGCGTTGTTATTATAATGTTAGGTTTAATTAGTTCAATGACGCGTTATTTTTAGGGTTCCGTACCCAAAGGGTAAAAACAGAACCCTATTACTAAGACTCCACTGTCTGTCTGTCTGTCACCAGGCTGTATCTCATGAACCGTCATAGCTAGACAGTTGAAATTTTCACAGATGATGTATTTCTGTTGCCGCTATAACAATAAAACACTTGGCCAGATTTTTTTTATTTTATTACCAACGAACTTAAATTAAGTGTACTTATGTCTCGATCCGGATAACCGGTATCACGTTTAAGAACTTTAAAATGATTCAGATTATGTGTAAAGCTTAAGCTTAATTAAGTTTACGACACGGTTGGCGCAGTGGCTGAGCGATCGACTGCTGCGCTGCGTGTCGCGGGTTCGATTCCCGCACGGAACAAATATTTGTATTGCCTACAGGTAGTTGTTCCGGGTCTGGCTGTTTGTGTATGTGAATTTAAATGTTTGTAAACGCACCCACGATACAGGAGTAATTCCTAGTGTGGGGCAACGTTTAAATAAAAAAAAAAAAAAAGCAATTGGGGTGCAGGTTCTACCCCGCAATGGCAACAATTACCATTACGACGATATTATCCACCTTGTATCATAACTTCTTTAAAAAGTTTTTCAGGAACGATAAATAATTTTAATACGGGACACCATATATTTTGTTTGTCTAAACGGTGAATCTTACGACCACTTAGTTCTACTAAAAGTTTAGCAGTAAAATACGTTCAGCGTTGTTAGGAACACCCACACAAGGTAATATGGCTCCAAACTTCAATACTCACATTGTAAATACAGCCAGCACATCAAGCTACTACAATCTATCAAATTTCTGTAATAGATTTTCAACTTTATCGCTGAAGTATAAGGTTCAAAGTTGATTGGGAAAATTTGACAGTTTCGGGTAGCTTGATGTGCTGGCGTCTGTACCTACCAATTTTATTACTTCGATTCAGAGTTTGGAAAAACTTTTTCCAATCATCTGAAAACCGACACTGAGACTCCAAATTGTTCAAACAGAAATGCCAACATCACACTAATATTATAGAGGCGAAAGTTTGTGAGTGTGTTTGTATGTTTGTTACTTCACACAAACGCCTGAACGAATTTGGATGAAATTGAGCACACAGATCGTTTATAACCAGGATTAACACATAAGATATGTTTTATTCCGATATTATCACGGGATCGACACTAATTATGCGGGTGAAACCGCAGCAAGTAAGTTTTATAATTTCGTTCGGAAACACAAAATGTATTCACAATACATTATATATCCAGCGTTTATATATCCAGCGAGAAGACTATTATCCCCGAGTTCCGATAAAGCGCGACAAAGCGCTTTAAAGCACTCTGCTGTAACATAAACATTGATCTTACTACGTGCGTTACAAAAATGTTGCAGCCGTTTTTTAAAAGCAACCTTAATGGCGATCCATTATCATGAATAATAAGGTTCATAATGCCTTTACTCAGCCAGTAACAAAAACGGCTGTAATAGAAGACGCTTAAGTACCTACCCACCTTTAAGAAGCTCTTACCTGGCCTTGGAGAGCTTTGAGTAAGGGATAATAATTTTTTGTGAAAGGGAAGGGATAATGAAATCATTATTTATTTAAAAAAAAATGTTTACAAGTTTCAAATCAGTGAGAGCCTTCATGAGTTATGATGATTTATTTCGGTCTGATCCCCTGAAGCAGTGGTGTTGAAATAATTTACACAAAGTAAAGCGCCTGCCAGGGATCGAACCTCCAACTCAAGTCGCGGTCGTTACCACTGGGCCACCACTGGATTAGGTTAATAGAACTATACTAAGCCCACCTTTCATCAGACGCTTCATTACTCGCATAGATTTCCGTGACCCGGTAAATGATGCCAATTTCTGCATAATTTACCGGATCACGGAAATCTATACACGTCCCCGATGCGTCAACAATCAATTATGCAGGTACGTTAGGTAGTAAAATAATCGGTTTTGTGATGAGCGAACGCGATCGCCATTCAAAATGGGCTTCGTTCGGCGATTAACCGTAGTTAGCTGAACGAAATTGGACAGATTGAGCTGAATACATTCAGCAATACAATCAAACGGAACAATGATGACGGGGATGATGTTGTGTCGAATTTAACTTGCGTTGGCGTAATTGTTTTGGGAATGGTCAGGAATGGGATGGGATGGTGGTTTGACACTGCAGGAATGGGATTTCGAAAATTATTCTGTTGGCGATTTGGATTCTGTTTCGTATTTACTTTATTGTTGTATTCGAAAAAGTGAATCGATATTTGTAGATGAGTCAGTTCGATATCAAAAATAGGCGCTTAAATATTCATGTTATTCATTCCAGGTTTTTACCTACTTGACACAATTCAGGTACCTAGTTTGTTTCTTTTAATCTTGGTCATTATTGAAACCAAAAATGTATCTATTGGTGCAATGTTTGTAATCAAAAGGCTGCGAAATGTCGGATCCAGGTAGGGTTGTACAAGTACATCCGACTCTGGCTAGAGTCGGATGTACTTCCTAAAAATCCTTGAATCCTTGATCCTTGCTATGTGTTCAAGGATTTTTAAACAATCATTCTACCGTAACGGAGTAGGGTACCTACCAAAGGGTCTGTTGACATCGGTTCCAACCGGTCCCAATGCTCATCCCAACTTTCATTGTTACAGTCAAAAACTCGGACTCTCTGGGGACGCACCTTCGTCGACTGGCTCGCGAGGCGGAGTCCAAACTACACGACGTGACAGGCTGTGCGCCTGAAAGGACCTGTAGGGAGGATGCATGCACCAGGTATAGACTACTTCTGTTACTATAGTACCTGGGCGTTAATGTTACTCATCGAGGTGGAGACGACGCATTACAAAGGTGAACTTTTTCTGAAACTCGATGGGCCACATTTACGAGTGGGAGCTGTTCATAATTTATTGTGTTATGTACAGACGCCAGCACATCAATTTACTACAATCTGTCAAATTTCTTTAATAGATCTTCAACTTTATCGCCAAAGCATTAGGTTCAAAGTTGATTGGGAAAATTTGACAGTTTCGGGTAGCTTGATGTGCGGGCATCTGTACTTAACTATGTATGTATTTTATATTTTTCGGAAAACTTTATAACAACTTTTTTAGAGTCAGAATCAAAAACTGTAATAATTAAGCCTATGGCTTGGTCAAAACAAAATTTTGATGAATATCTACTATTATAAATAACCAATTACATTCATGCACTCGGAAATTAATTGAAATGCATCATTATCAGGCAACTGAATTTACAAAAAATTGTGGCATATATTAAGAAAGAATTGATGCAACCTTGCCTGGCATTCATATCCAGCAGCAATAAGTCACATGCTGTCTCAAATCAATTGATACACCAATTACTTTGTGATTGATTTTAACACCCATCCATAAACAAGACTAAATATTCTGTACCTCTCTTGTAGAAACATTAAAAAGAGGTTAACATAGTATTTAGTTTTGGTCGGGTCTATGATTTTGTTCTTAATTTTTCTTTCATAGAGCATGATGATAATAGAGTTGGTAGGTGACATTTTGGTCTTCCTGTCTACCCTCATGGGAGAAAGAGGTAACTTTATGTTTGTTCCATTGTATTGCCTAGAGGGCACACTTACGTTGTACCCACCTATCAGTGATGTTGTGTTGTTTCGTGTTATCACAATATAGTTTGGGTCAAACATTCGTCTAAAAACCTGAAGCCATAATTTTTTATTAGGGCTATCATGATAAGACGAAAGCAAAGTCCCTCCAAGTGTAGCCTCGGGGTAAACTAGGAATCTTACAAAGCGAGGAAGTGGAAGCATTTTCAGTTAGGCAAGCGAATATTAATCAACTTGATGTTAGATTTAACGAGTCAAACAACTTCGAAGAGCAGTCCAATATTACCTTACTTTGTAAGATGAATTTGGTAAGCTTAAAGCTTAATCGTCGCTCGCAGAGCTTTGGAGAGAAATTAGTTAATATAGTGCTTGATGCAAACAAGTAATCTTTTCGGAGCGGATTTTCGTTTATGAAGTTACGTTTTTGGAAAAGACTTACCTTGGATATACTGCAGACCTATACAGACGTATAGACGCCAGCACATCAAGCTACCCGAAACTGTCAAATTTTTCCAATCAACTTTGACCCTTATGCTGTAGCGATAAAGTTGAAAATCTATAAAATAAATCTGACAGATTGTAGTAGCTTGATGTGCTGGCGTCTGTATCTACAACCGAAACACTAACGTTTACTACTGGGCATAGACCTCCCCTGAAAATCTTCATCCAGCGGATTCCCGCAATATTCCGTAGTACCTACCCTAATTGTGTCAGACACATATAACAATACGCAGGATATTAAAGAAATTCATTATCCATTGCTCCTTAAGTTTGTAAAATTCGTCTGCCTGACAACGTAAGTAGCATAATGAATATTGTTGAATTGTCGAAATGAAAGGCAACAGTAAGTGTGTTTCCAGCACCCATTGTGTAACAGACTATCAATCGGAATCTGAATCATTTTTAAGCAAATTGCTAATCCATTGCTTGATAAGTTCGAAAAATTTGTCCGCTCAACACTTAAATAACGCAATGAATGTTGTTGAAATGTCAAAATGAAACCGATTCCGATTGATAATGTGTTACGTAATTGCCCCGAAGGTCGTTGGTGTCTGAATGTTAGTGCCAGAACATAAAGTGTTCTTTTGTGAATGTTACAGGTCGTCAGCTGCTAATCAAGCGGCAGGTACAACAGGGTGTGCGGGCACTGGCTCCGAGAAAGACAAACAAGCTCAACATTGGGAGAGGAGAGTCAGGACCCTCAAGTGAGTACCTTTAAACCTTAAATTTTTCTGGGTTATCAGTAAGACCACCTTTGGCCATGAATCTACTGAACAAGGAAGCAACATTCCACACCGCAGACCCAAGTGAAAACAGTGACCAAAGCACAAAATTTTCGTTTAATTTATTTTTTGTAGTTTCAGGTTAGTAGGTAATTATCCATACTAATATTATAAATTCGAAAGTAACTCTGTCCGTCTGTATGTATGTTACCTTTTCACGCCTAAACCACTGAACGGATTTCGATAAAATTTGGCAGAGAGATAGATTGCATCCTGGGGAAGGACATAGGATAGTTTTATCCCGATACTCCCCAAAATCGACACTTATACGGTTAAAACCGCGGGGCGCTGCTAGTAATACTATGAATCAGCCTATGTTGTCCCCCCGCAGAACAAAAGCTTGTCAATTCCTAAATATAACAAAATCTAGACACCTATATAATTTAGGGCTAAAATTAAGGTAGGTAACGTGTATTCGCAACAATATGCAGTACTTATAGATTGGGTGATGATTCGATATGGAATACTTAGTGCAAAATTATATTGTTATCTAAACTAAAATGATCTCTGAAGAGCCTTGTAACAGATAGAAGATACATGTTATCATAAAGATTACATCACTGCGCATTGTAGAAGAGAGCACTAAGTATACTATCTCACACTTGGTTGAAATTATCTTCTCAATCACGGCATACGAGTATCGTTCACCAAAGGCATTTTTACCAGTCATTGCTGATGCATTCACGCGACAAATGATAGTGATAATATTAATCAATTTCCTAAATATATTTTGATAAACAACAGTTGTCCACGAGTAAGCTATGAGTCCACGTGCGTATTCTCCGCCAAAGGCGTGTTTACCAGTCATTGCTGATGCATTCACGCGACAAATGATAGTGATAATATCCATCAATTTCCTAAATATATTTTGATAAACAACAGTTGTCCACGAGTAAGCTATCAGTCCACCTGCGTATTCGAAACGTCGGTGATTCAGACAACGATCTCAGTGACCCATTATGCAGTCGACGTCAAATGATCCCAAATTCAATCAACTCAAAGTAACATACGTGGAATAGAAACTAACGAACAATTTCACTTGGTCGGCTTCAGTGGCGTAGCGTGCCATCTCGGCGCCCGGGGCGGGAGACTCATTTTGCCGCCCCCATTCTATAGGTGCTTGGTTAAAATTACAGGCAATGAGGTATCTTTTATTGAAGGTAAAATAGGATGAGCGGTTTTACAAGCAGATTCTACGGGCCTTATGAGCAGCGAAGTCAGAAATTACTTTGTCAAAATTAATATTTCAGCCAATTCTTGTTCAATCGACAATATAGCCAAGTTTGATAGTCTAGCGGAGCTCATAGTAGATCTGAGATAATTGTTTATTAGCTTCAACTTGAAAAACTTCTCTCACAACTTGCAACACTAATCGCCAGAGTCAAATATGAATCAAGATGACTATATTTGGAACCGAAATTCCGAGATTTTTGAATGAACTGGAGGAGCTCCAGTGGTCCTTTACCCCTTATATCTTCCTCTGATTCAGAACTGGCAACAAACTGCTGGAGACGGTTCCGCTCCATCTGTAACTCGTCCTTGTCGATGTCTTCTAATACATGGGAAAGATCACACTCGTACTTGCTGTCCAAAAGTTTCGCTGGCGTCAAAAATCCGAACTTGTCCGATATTTCTTGAATCATAGATCTCAACCCGCTTCACTGACTGGCGACATTTTGCCGCCCCTGCGGGCTGCCGCCTGGGGCGGGCCGCCCCCTCCGCCCCACCCACGCTACGCCACTGGTCGGCTTATAATTTAGCAATATAAAGCACTGTCGTCTAATGTTTTGTGGTACTGGAACGCGTCTGACTCATGTATGATGTAACGTGAAAATTTGGGCCGCCATTTTGAAGAAAGTTCACGCTGACGCTGTGAATGCTGCAGAATGTAGATGCAGAACACTCGAATTCGTCTGACGACAGTAATTAGATGTGTGTGTTAACATAATTATATCCCTATATAAAAACAAAAATAATTATTTGATCCAAAGGTTGCGAACCCCTGAATGTGCGTTTACATAATTTATAGCTTCTCGTGACGGAAACTTAAGCAGTGTAATATCCTGCGAACTTCGATTTGAAAATCAATAGACAGTCTTCATCATCATCATATCAACTGAAAGGACATAGGCCTCTCCCAAGTGCCGCCACATCGACTGCTCCCGTGCTCATCACATCCAGCGGATTCCCACGACACTGTCGTTAGTCATATTTAACCGGTTGAATACCGTAATTACAGAAACAATTAAAAACCCATTGTGTCTCGCGTGGATCCACGTTCAATACGTAGGGTTAATAGGTAATATTTTTCTTCTCCAGACGTCTCGTCGTAGGCTGGCAACAGACCCGAGTGCCGCCGGCGCCACCACCCCCGGACCTGGAAGTTTGTGGTGCCCATGCAGTCACAGTGCGACTGAAGGACACTAAAGCCATGCAGCCAGTTCCTAAGGACCTGCCGATCATTACTAAGTATAGAGGTCAGTTGACATTCATTCCAAAAAAAAAATTACGAAAATTATCAACACAGTCAGATAAGTAATGTCGAATCCACCTAGCTTATTTTTTTTTATAATAAAGTGATTCTGAAATCCTATTTAGAAAATAAAAAAAAATCCCACTGATGGAGTCTTTAGTTGGGATGGTCAGAAATAAAATTAACCATGCGAATCCTGAACATGAAGAATGTTGTAATAACTTTTTTAACACCCTTGCTCGTAAAGCTGATGTAATTCCACCGGTTTTAAATATGTAAAGAGGGTCATAAAAAACGCGTGTGTTATCAAAGCAAATAGTTAAGTTATAGTCCATACAAATTCCATAACAGCATTATTTGCCATTTCAAATTTGGAACTGATCGCCGCCGCACGACTCCAGCTAGTGAGCAGCGCGCTGTTGCTATTCAAATTTCGAACTAATCGCCGCGCGGCGCCAGTCAGTACAGCAGTGCGATTCTGTAACCATCTCACCGTGAAAAGTGAAGTGAGCGTGGAGTGAGTTGTCAATAGTGCCAATTCCTAGCAAACACAAACTCACATCACCCAAGTTTTCACGGTGAGATTTTTACAGAATCGACCGGCAGTAGGCAGCGCTATCGCGCTGTTAAAATGGCGGGAAAGCAACAGTGTGCATTCACAGATTGAGTTTATTTAAAATTAAAAAAAAACAGTTTATTCGGTAATTTAAAGATTCCATCCAAAACAAAGCAAATATAAGTGCCAAAATAACTCAGACAATAAGTTTGGAGCCACAAACGAAGAAGTTTTGCCCTGAGCCGCGCCCCTCTTCTACTGATGATACTTTTTTATTTACAACTAATGACGAATTACAATGCTCTTCTGCCGCCTTTCAAGAAGTTTCGTCGTCTCCAACATTTACCCTAACACAAAACAATGACATTATGAATAGTAATAATAATAATAAAAACATAATTAAAAAACCAACTACAACTACGTATCATTTTAACAATTGTAATTTCACTAACTGTTTCAATAATTAAAAATGAACAAAATAGTATAAAATGTTTTTTTTTCTGTTTCCTCGCAAGTGTGTTAAAAAACGTCGTACGATATACGTGCGTATGGTTATAACATGCTCGGCTCAATTACGCCCTCGCCTTCGGCTCGGGCTGAAATTCCGCCTCGCATGTTATAACCATCTTTACGCACTAATATCGTAATGTACTATAAGCATCTTTAAAATGTTTTCCACTCATGTTCTTACAAGTAACGTCCTAAAGAAATTATAATACTTTAATTCAAACATCATTTGTATTTCGGCAGTTGGTTTAAGATGTCTTTAAGCACTCTATTACAAGATTATTTACCTGATCCATACTAATATTATAAATGCGAAAGTGTGTCTGTCTGTCTGTTACCACTTCACCCTTAAACCGCTGAGCCGATTTAGATGAAATTTGGTATAGAGATAGTTTGAGTCTCGGGAAAGGACATAAGATAGTTTTTATCCCGATATTCCCACGGTATCGACACTTATGCGGGTGAAACCGCGGGGCGCTGCTAGTTGCTTATATAGAGGTATGAGGAACAGGGTGTAAAGTTCACTCATACTCTATAGGAAAGGGAGGATCCTCCGACCAGACGGGTGTTGTGTCTGGCGGGCAACTGCCCGATGATTCATGTCGGACCGTTGTATCTATGTTAGTTGCACAGTAAACTCTGCTTGTAAGATGCAGGATTTTGCGTGACGTCAGTATGACGCGATGTTCTCATGTGGCGTTGTAGATACCGCTACACTTATATTTCGTCTTATCAATCTACAGTGGAATGGTCATCACGCGCCGACTTCTCCAACGTGTGCGGTTGCCGCGAGGTGGCGTCATCTGGTACCAGTAGCGGTACTCGTGTACTAGCGGCCGGGTTGACGCGCGGAAGGAGGTACTTCTTCAGGGCGGCGGCAGGGAATATCAAGGGGTGGGGCACGTATACTGGGTCCGTGCCCAGGAGTGTGGTTCCTAGCAGTGAGTATTGTTTTGAAGGTCTTTAGTATGATTTGTAGTATCAGCAAATGGCCCAAACACTTCTGCAACTTAATCTGCGTTCGCGATTTATTTGCCAAAAATGTAAACAAATATGAATTGATAGAAAAAATAACTTTAATTCTTATACAATAAAGTTCAGTTTACGCTACAACTTCAAACATTTTTATAACTTTCAATAGTGCTAGTCACTCTGAAATCAACTTCATTAATAATAATAATATTTAATTTATTTCTGAGCATACGGTATATACAAGATCTTAATATTAAAATGTCTCACGTACACTACCATTGCCGGTGTAGAAATTTTAAAAATAATATTGAAGTTAGTTTTTATATAATGTCAAGACCAAGTCATTGTCATTGAAATAAAGTTGATATTTGTTTAAGTTGAAATAGGGGGGGGGTATGTAGCACTGCGCATTTTTACTGTAGTGATTATTTCAACAAATGTCATAACTCAAGACAGACACGATAAAAAATTTTGTCCCAATAAAACTTATCGCCATTGGAGTTTACTTTTAGTGTAGTATTTTGTAGCGAAACAGCTTATCTGGGAAAGTATTACAAACAAGATATAAAAGACATCAACGCATTTGCCAAATTCCTTGGTTTGTAGGTGACAGCTACCGCTCCTTTGGTCTGTTTACCTACTCAAAACCTACAACAAATGTATCAAGTGTGTTTTGAATAGATTTTTTTTTTACCGAATACTCAACAAACAGCATTGCTATAGAACGTGACAATGTTGCCAGCCTTTTGGGCACTTTTCGTGTTGACAGTGATGCGGAAGAATTTTTATGCCCTTGTGATTATTTCTTCCCTTTTTAGGGTTCCGTACCCAAAGGGTAAAATCGGGACCCTATTACTAAAACTCCACTGTCCGTCTGTCTGTTTGACACCAGCTGTATCTCATGAACCGTGGTAGCTAGACAATTGAAATTTTCACAGATGATGTATTTCTGTTGCCGCTATAACAACAAATACTAAAAAACAACTGACTTTCAAAAAAAGCACTACAAAGTGAAAAGTAACTTTAATTTCGGAAGTCGGTGTCGTTAGTTCAGTATTTTCGTTTTTGACACCGACTTTCGAAATTAAAGTTATTTTTCACTTTGTAGTGCTTTTTTTGGAAGTCAGTTGTTTTTTTTTTTTGTAAAAAAGTTTTTTTTTACTTTTTAGTTGTACCTACTACCTACCTCAAACAAATTCATATATCACTACTTGCTATGTGAATATCAGTGACAGAAAGCTATTGAACACATCTGCCTAACCTTTTAAAGGGTACAGGCGTAATGTTATGTTGTGTGATTGTGTAAACAATGCATACAATTGCTATAGCAGCAATCGCGGTTGATTTGCTGGTATTTATTGAAGAGTTTCGTCGTCTGTCTCCGAAACTCATCATCAGACCTGTACGAAATTTAAAATGGGACCATTTCGGAATAAAGTCCAATCGAACAAAAAGAAATTGCAAATCCGTCTATTTACGATGGAGTTATGCCCGAAAATACATAAAAAAAATTGAAACATTCGAATTGAGACCCTCCTCCTTTTTAGAAGTCGGTTAAAAATAGAATAAAATAAATATTTAAGGGAGGCTCTCATACAACAAACGTGTTTTTTTTCGGCGTTTTTGTCTTATGGTACGAAACCCTTCGTGTGCGAGTTCGACTCGCACTTGGCCAGTTTTGTTTAGGTAAATGTCCTACATATTATTACTGTAAGATTGTTAGTTTATTTTTATGTAAATGTTTTCATGTGATGACTTATGATAGGTCATTTTTTTTATCGTGGAGTAATGCTCATGCATACTGCACTACCACAGGGAGATAGTGCAGTTATGTGGGACTCTAACCCACTAAAACTCCACGGTGTCCTCCTCTGCCGCTTACGGCGGGAACACGGGCACGCGTTAGCACTCCGTGAACCCGCCGCGGCTGTCCGTTACCGGACCCTCCTCTGGGGAGTACTCCCCATCACCGGCGCACCAGAACAAATAGTACGCCGTGACCACTCCAGGGTTAAGATAGGTCATTAATTTATCATCTGTGCAGGTTGGCGCGACGTGTGCACGCGCGGGTCGCGCGGCGTCGGCGGCGCGGCGGCGGCGCTGGAGGCGCTGGCGGCGGCGGCGGCCAGCGCGCGCGCGCGGCCGCTGGCGCAGGGCGCGCGCCTACCGCGCAAGAAGACCGCCACCATACGCCAGCTCTTCACCGCCGCCAGCAAGTTTCAGAAGAATCTGAGGAGGTATGTTCTGACCTTTGAAAACTTATTTAATATCCTACCCCAGATCAGCGTGACTGCCCCCCCCCCCCTACAAGGCGTTTCACTGTTTAGAGATGCTTGGGATGCTCTGGAAGCCTATTTACAGTACTTAATATCCATCTGAGTGTCCATAGTGGGCACGCGGGCGGTTCTCGGACGGCGGGTCCTCAAACTAGTTCGAAATTTTTTCTAGCAAAAATAAGGCTTCTTCATCCATATTATATTTTGACAAACACTGGACACGACAACACACAGAACGCAGCCGCGCTCGACTGCGGACAGGCAGATCGCGCGCGTTCCCTAACCCGCGCCGCTCCCCGCCCCGCGCTGCCAGTCTGGCCAAGCACTTTCAGTTACATAATAATGATAGTGACCCTGACGTAGGTATAGAAACTGAAAACGAAAATAGAAGACTAAGACTGGTTTCACTTAGAAATTGACTTCTGACTCCCCCAAAAAATGACTTTCGGAAACTTATAAAAATCGCCATCGTATTTTCAATATCGTATTTAAATGTTTCAGGGGCGTATACCTAGCCAGCATCCTATACCATGAGGACAAGGTGCTGGTGACGAGCGAGGAGTTCCTTCCGGTCATCGAAGTGGACGAGACGTACCCCACCTGCATCTACACTGACTTCCACTGGCTCATGAAGGTAAGGTCTTTATGCTGGAAAATATTTCTAACTAGCATTTTAAAGGTAATACAGATGGAGTGACGTTCCTTGCTGAGTGGCAAATAGCGATAACAGCTGGATGAGAGGAATGTAAGGACCGAAGATTGAAATAAATAACATACAAACGGAGACTTTTTTTTTTAAGATATATCCAGCTGTGGACTGTTATACGCTGATCATATTACATCTCTTTTTTTTTATTTCGGGAAGAAATCTGTAAGAAACCGGAGCCGGAGCCGTATGGTTTACATAATAAAGAGTATTCTATTCTATTCTAAGCCGGGGGCTTTGGGTATAAAACTGGGGAGTGTGGGATTTTTACTTCACTAAAACCACCCCAGTGGTCACCATACTTACTATCTGACTATCTGCTATCATATCACCATGGAAAAGGCACCGTTACCATTCAAAAGATTGATGCGAAACCCCCTCTTTGCAACGCCCGTAAGGGCACATCCCTGGGGGACTGTAGAGGGGTCTCCCCGAAACCTAACTGTGCACGTGAACAAGGCAGCACGTGACCACCGTGCGCCATCTTCCCCGAGATCGCTCGGTGGGCGAACAGAGTCCCCACTGTATCCCCGCAGACCATGTATAACACCTATCACCCAGAAATTACGTTATCCCGAATAATTTTATGCTATTTTTAGGGCTTTTGTCCAAAAACAGTAAAACTTTAGCGATAACTCTTTACCAGCAGGAAAAGTAAACATTGATTGATGTTCGATATGGTATGGAAGCGTATCGAGTGGTTGTGAATGTGAATAGCTATATTTTGCGTCGCGCGCGATTTGATCGCGTGTCGCGCCTGTATGAAGGAGCCTTTATTCATACCCGTGGCTAAGATCTGAGCAATTTAGTCAAATTAAAAGTGAAATAACAAATCTTTCCAATTCCAGGTATCATGTTCATGGGACGACGTGAAGGCGCTACGGTCAGACATGGAGAAGCACACGTCTTCGTCCATTCACTTCAGACTCAAGCTGCTGACGGCGGCCGCGCAGATGCAGTCCGCGCTCTGTATACAGGACTTAGGTTAGTGTCGGTTTACTGATCTTACATTCCAATATCGCCCTTCGGTCATTATTATTCCCTTTCTGGAGTAAAAGGGGAAAAATAGCTAATGGTGTGAAGAAAAGATGAGCCAGATATCCTACCTAAGTATAATCATTCGTAAAGACTGTTTTGATGCACTGTGGGTTAACCCGTCGCCGTCGTCGCCGTGGGTGTAGGTCTGGAAAATGCCCTTGACCTTATTGAGTTTTACAAAATGCCATATACATTTTCTCCCCCCCAATAATCATGTTCGCAAGGCAGCTGGTAGCAATTAGATGTGTGTAGCCGTCGAGTTACGGCATGTGATTGGAGAGGACCATATCCAGCAGTGAACGGTCTACTACATCTGTACTGGTACTGGTCTACTAAATTAAAAAAATACTGCGCAACCATAAATTACACTTTTTATCACATTTATTCAAAAAGAGCTAGTGTATTCTTCGTAAACCGGGACTAAAATAGCTCTTTAAACCCTAGGGACTAAAAGTGATTTGAATGTGGAATGTGGATATTGTTAGTAAAAGTTCCAATCACTAAAGAGATCAATCACGAACATTGTATGAACAAGTAACAGGCTGTATGATAAAGTAAAACGCAAGCGAGCCAAATTAAAAAAAAAAGATTGTGAAAAAATATAAAACGCGCCAAAAGCATTCTGCCTTCGTTCGTAATTGTTGTTTACTCAAAATTGTATGTAAATAAATAAACGTAGGTACTACGTACGCACGCATAAGTTGTTGTAAAAAAAAAGTAAGCAAGTGCAACTCCATGAAAAAATGAGAAAGTCTCATTTTTTCATGGAGTTGCACTTGCTTACTTTTTTTTTTTAATCCTCCGCCAAAAATAAAAAAAATAGAAAATAGTTCGTTGCCTTGAAAATAGTTCGTTGCCCAAACAATCTACTATCTAACATTATCCTGCATTACCTTCCAGGCCAACTCTACCACAAGCCCCTCCGGGACTCCCACGGAACCATAGTCCTTTCTTGCGTGAACAGCGTTAAGTCCGTGAAGTCAGTCTCAGCGCTTAACTCGCGCTGGGCGGCCGTGTCGCGCCTGCGCAGGAGAGTGCTCAGCGAGGATAATACTATAGGAGAACTGCTCATGGCTTCTGTACATGAACAGATTGCTTATCATCAGGTAAATAAACAACCGTTTGAATATGAGATATTCTAAGAATCAGAGGGTTTCTAAAGTATAATCTTATCTTTATTTGCGTTCCGTTCGTTAAACAAGGTCTTACACCAATAACGCAAATACGTAATTAATTCATTTATTGGCAATTTTTTCTTGGCACGCGCGCTTTACTTGTGGTTACCAAACCAAGCGTACCAACATATTATAACCTAGAATAGAATAGAATACTCTTTATTATGTACACCATATAAATTACAGACATACATAAATATATAAACTGTACAAAGAGTAACACAATGGGCGGTCTTATCGCTAAGAGCGATCTTTTAATGAAGATCTTAGGATGGATTTAAAAAGGGGAAGGACAGACAAATACTCTAGGTAGTTCGTGGTGTACCATTTACCTACATAACAAGTAAAATCGACTCTGATAGATTTATCAAACAACAAAACTCTTAACCCCGTTTTTTTTTTGTATCGTGTGGAAATGTCCACCACACTGGGGAGGGTGGAGGGGTCTGTCAGATTCTTACTGACTAAAACCACACGGTGTCCTTTTGCTACCTTTAGCCAGGGTGCTGGAGTGCTTGCGCATTTCAAAACCCTTACTAATAAACGTTGTATAGTTACATAACGCTTTGTCTTCTTCTTTCAAAAGTCAAATTACTGACGGCTGAAAGAGAGAAATCGGTGTGTAACTATTCATCTGATACAACACGTTTATTAGTAAGGGTAAAATGTTGGCAGCTAAGTAACCTTCCAAGGACACCAAAAGCAGCCACCTTCGCTGTTTTCTGAATGCCGTTTTTTATGTTTTATCCTTTCATTACAGGTATCTCGCGTACAACTTCCCAGAGGATTATACTTGGGCTACCTAAAACTGCAATCGTCAGTAGAAGTTGTTCGCATCGTTGCGCCTGCGCGGACTCCCAACGTACCACCACACACACGCGTTAGGGACAACCCACATGTTTCTGCGTAGGTACCATTTGATTGAACTTTATTCAAGGGTCTTCAAAGATAAAAAATATAGAATCAGTCTAAGTAACTATATACCACCTTGTTTTTCCTTTACAGAGAAGAATGGGAGCACTTAAAAAACCAATCCGGAAAATCTGATGACACACAAGCAATCAACAGTCTTGCTATCAGCGGTCATGAGAAACCCTCAGAATCTCAAGAAATGTTCCTCGATATGATCGCTTCAGGCGCACGAAGACTCTTTAAGGAAATGGAGATCCCCATCGAAAGCGTCATAACCCACCGAATCTACGACCTTGAGGTCGTTGAACTGAACAATGACGTCAGTTTCGTTATGATATGTCCTCCTGCAGAGCAAGCCTGCTCAGTACCAGGACAGAAGGAAATCCTCCTTCAGAAGGGTGATTTGCTCAGTTTACCGATACAAGCATTCGAAATGATACACCTGCAAACGTATCATACGAATATTCTGAACAAATACTCGAAACTCAGCTGCGTTCTAGAATTAGACGTGGCCTTAGCCGCCCATTCTCATAGAGAGGCGTTCTCCTGCACGGAGTTGCAGACAGCCAAAGAAAGACTATCCAAACTGGAAGATCTCCAGAATAACCTGAACACGGTGTGGAAAGCAGAACGATGGCTCATGGACCTGATAGGGTTTGCGAGAGATAAGGACAAAGCTGGACCCAGTTCTGGAATATTGCTCAAATACATATTCGATAAAACACCGTCACAGTCTACAGAGAACCCTGCAGAGGTGAATGAAACAGATAGCAAGTTTAAGGACTTCCTGCAAATACCTTCGAGAGATGGCAAAATAACTAAAACCTCCCCCGGTAGGGGATCATGGCCCGGTCCTGCTGGTAACGGTAACCATGCCAACTTACACCCCGAGTTCAGCAAATCTGAACAACAGCTGAGTCTCTCCCCTCGCCAGACATCAGTGTCTACGCTCAATCTATCTAGCTCACAATTCCTGAACCCAGAAACTCACAAATTCCCTAGGAAAGGCAGTGCCGACTCCCAGTATACACAATCCAGTGCTTTAAGCAATAATTATATGAGTAGCAATTCGCAGTTCGACATAAAGTCGTCAACCGGTTCTCATAATAGCATCGGTAGCAATCGTTTACCGCCATCTCGGAGCGAAGATACTCTGGTACTCCAGAACGAAAACGTGGAGCCGAAGCCGAGACCTCACAGTATTAACGCTAGCTCAACCACATCGAGCCCTCTGCTCACAGTTAAAGGGGGATATTATCCAGGGAGTATGATAAGCGTTAGAACCTCCAAAGGTAATGTCTCCGAATCCGCCCAAAGTCTGTCAAGTGACTCAGAGAGCCAGACCTGTCCCTTAACAACCATTCCTTTGAAAGTCCGTCCTCAGGGGAAGCACTACAGGAGCCCTTGTAACGTCACAGCTTCGAAGAGTATGACGAACGTGAAAGGAGAAGTAGACTTCACTGACACGGGACAGGAGCTCACCAAGTCAAATTTGTGCGTCAAACGTCAGCCATTGTTGGAGACGCAGGAGGATGCGGAGTATCACAATAAAGTTCCAAAGACTGATGAGAGGAGAGATAGTGAGGATGTGAAGGGGCCGGAGCAACGCACGCCTGACCAGGCCGGGATATTGCAGGTAAATTACAAGAAATCATTTTAATGTCAACATTGTGAAAGCCGACAGGCAAACGAAAACTTAATTAGTAGAATGCTTCTTCAAATAACTTACTTAACTTTTTGTTTTAACAAAAACTACTAATAAAACGACTTAATGTACACATCTGCAATTGCATTTATGTTAATGCGTGTAACATCAACCTGTATTTACGAATGCATGACTGATATTTATCGTTTTTTCCAGGTATTCGCTGCATACGAAACCGGCTTAGCGGCAGGGACCTCGCTCAAGTTGCACGTGACGCCGCGCACGTCGGCGCGGGAAGTCATCGACCTAGTTGTCAAACAACTCAACATGGCCGCCGTGCTTAAAGGCAAAGCTGGCCCAGTTTATGGCCCAGAGAAACTACAAGATTTCTGCCTTGTAGCCGTTATAGGTGCCCGCGAAAGATGCCTCCGAGATGACTTCAGACCCCTACAACTTCAGAATCCGTGGAGGAAGGGACGATTGTACGTCAGGCTCAAACATGATGTGTTGGCAGCACTGCAACATTCTGCCAAACAACCCGCTTACATTTGAACGGGTCTTATATTATACTAGGCAAAGGAATAGAGATATTTTTTCGTGGCATAGGATTTATAATTGGAACTGCTTAGTGACAGTAGGAAGGTAGATAGCGCTTGTAAATAAGACATGAGAAAGGACTTAGCCGTCTGGTAACTTCACCGCCTATTATTTTAATTTGGGTGAATATTACAATTATTTATTTCTGCCTGTAACCTGCTTAAAATCGATAATCGTTTGATCAATTTTATTTAAGATTTTTTTGTTGATCATAAGGTTTTTTAATTTCTACAGTGACTAACATCTTTATTTGTTTAATTTTGGTGCCAATTCTGATTATGTTAATGCTTTAAATAGTTAAGTGAAAGTTGTGAGTAATAATAGTAAATATTTAAACAGAATTTATGGTGCTTTTCACTGTAAAATATTATCGCTTTAATGTCTCTATCAGATTTCCACGGATTATTATTTTGTTAGACTGGTATGAAGTTTATGCTTAACGAGATAGCTATTCCTGTTTAGATGAATTTCTACTTCTTATCGTGCTGTTTATGTAGTTCTATCGATCAATTTAAACTATCTTAGGTCATAGACTTAGGTACCTAAAAAAAATCTTATTCAGATATCATAGAGAATCATCAAAAACTCATTCCTCATAAATGGCAAACACAAATTAAAAAACAATCGGTTTGAAAATAGAAAACAAAAGAAAAACTTGTTCCTAAGTTGGTAAAACGAACGAATAACATTTTTTTTTTAATAATCACGGCTACACATCAAGCTATACATAATCAGTATAAGCCGAGTTCTGATTGTACGAAAAACCTATTTAACCTACACAATGCTAGGTCAGCTAAAACTGGAAAAGTATAGCTTGATGTGTTAACTGTAGCAGTGTGTACCTACAACGTGTATAAGTGCCTGATTATTTTCGAAAAATAATACTTACTGATAAAATCATATCTATGAGGTAAACAGGGTTACATTTTTATTACCTAATCCACGATACTATTTTTACAGTTCTTTATCGCTATGTGATTAAAAGCAATAAAATAAACGGACAGATTATATGATTAGGTATCCCAAACAGGAATTTGGAATTTGAACTCAATTCACCCATGAGAGCCAGTTACTTTTGAGTAGCGTCGTGGACCATCTGCCTAAGTACTTTACCTACTTCATCTTGAACAGAATTTTCCTAGATATTCATCGATATTTTTTTACCACCGCTGCATGTAATAAATGTCTATGTAGGTACCAACATCAACATAATTAGAGAACTACCTACTTATCCTATGCAATTATAAAAAGAGTTTGTTATCGAATATAGGCGTAGAATAGGTGTAAATAATTAAAAGTAATGTAATCTATGTTAAAATTAATTATGTAGATATATTTTGATAATTTAAACTGTGCGAATGTCGAGAAGTTATTTTGTAAATAACTTTTGTTTCCACCTTTAAATTAGTTTGTTTAAATATTATTTACGAAAAGTGTATGAATTGATAGAAAATATGAGTGGTCCCAAAAAAATACTGATTCCCTAAATATTTCTCCTACGTGCTG
Organism: Luperina testacea; assembly: GCA_927399505.1. Classification (NCBI taxonomy): domain Eukaryota; kingdom Metazoa; phylum Arthropoda; class Insecta; order Lepidoptera; family Noctuidae; genus Luperina; species Luperina testacea. The sequence continues at coordinate 5,150,279 of OV656763.1, read as the reverse complement.
TAGGATTATTTTTAATAGATCTAACAAAATATTTTGTTATTTAAATTCTTTAATGAGTATTATCTTATTGACATGATTATGAATGGACTGAATGATTGTTTCTTAATTTAAAATATAATACTCAAGAATTGTGTAGGTAATTTACAATAATTTTACTGTAAAGTAATTCTAATTGTAAATTCTGTAGGTAATTGCTGTGTACAAAAGGGAGTGTAAATTAGAACAGAATTATAAAAAGAATATAAAGATGTGAAAGAAATTATCAATGATTCGAGCCATAAATAAAAGATATATTGCAATTTTTAATAAAGCCTAACTGAATGTCTTATGATATAAATAATTTAAAGTTTTATTTTAGATTATCATGTATGTATTCACCCTTTCTGGTGTTCTACATTAGAAATTAGCGAGAGTGGAGTTATGAAATGATGCACAAAAATAAATGTATTTCAAATCTTTTCTTGTCATTTTATTTAATAATCCTATTTTAAAAATACTGCTCGTGGTTAAGTGGTGGGAAGCGCGATGTCTAAAGGTCCCGTGCCTGGGTTGGGTCCCCGGATCATGCAAAGTATGGCTCACTCACCTTTTATATGGGACTTCCTGCTTCGTAACGTCTACAAGATGGCTGCTACGTAACGCCGACGATACGAGGCGACTGCTATGTCATACCTACCAGACGGCTGCTGGTACGTACGTAACACCTATGTTACGAGACGGCTACTAAGTAACGCCTATGCTACGAGACGGCTACTACGCGACGTAACGCCTATGTTACGACACTACTGCTACGTCATACCCATCAGACGTCTGCTACGAAACCTACCAGACGTCTGCTACGACAAATACCAGACGGCTGCTACGTAACACCTATGTTACGAGACGGATGCTACGTAACGCCTATGTTACGAGACAACTACTATGTCATACCCACCAGACGTCTGCTACGACGCCTACCAGACGGCTGCTACGTCAGCTACCAGACGTCTGCTACGTCACCTAACAGACGTCTGCTACGACACCTACCAGACGTCTGCTACGACACCTACCAGACGTCTGCTACCACACCTACCAGACGTCTGCTACGACTACTACCAAACGTCTACTACGACACCTACCAGACGTCTGCTACGACACCTACCAGACGTCTGCTACGACACCTACCAGACTTCTGCTACGACAACTACCAAACGTCTACTACGACACCTACCAGACGTCTGCTACGACACCTACCAGACGTCTGCTACGACACCTACCAGACGTCTGCTACGACACCTACCAGACGTCTGCTACCACACCTACCAGACGTCTGCTACGACAACTACCAAACGTCTACAACGACACCTACCAGACGTCTGCTACGACACCTACCAGACGTCTGCTACGACACCTACCAGACGTCTGCTACGACACCTACCAGGCGTCTGCTACGAAACCTACGAGACGACTGCTTCGGAACGCCCATGTGCCGACTGTTACGTTACGCCTACTAGATGACTGCTACGGAACGCCCACATGACGACCGCTACGGAACGCCCACCTGACGACTGCTACGGAAAGCCTACATGACACCTACGAAATCCCTTTTCAATGGAGGATCTTTCAAATCTGCCCCTAAGACGACCTACTGATAAAACTTTCTACTCTGTTCCTCCATCCTCTAAATACTCACAAAATGTAGGGGTTTATTTATAAACGTCGCTTAATCTTAAGTGACATTTGAACGTCAAAAATGTAGGGTTAAACAGTCGCCAATTATTACTTAACTTTTAGCAACGTATAATTGATGAGTTTAGTCGGTTCCCTTTTGCATATGCCTGTAAAGACATAACGTCAGCAACGGTTATAAAATGCTTAATTGATCTGTTCTCCACATTTGGCACGCCAGCATACATACATTCCGATAGAGGGACGTCGTTCTTATCGGATGAGCTCAGAAAGTTCCTGACGTCACTTGGTACTGCGTGCAGTCGTACAACTCCATATAACCCACAGGGGAATGGCTTGGTTGAACGCTTAAACGGCACCTTGTGGCGTACGATCCAGCTGTATCTTCGCTCCAACAACGCTGACATTAGTGACTGGGAGAAGGGCTTGTCTCCAGCCCTACATTCTATTAGATCCTTGCTTTGCACGGGAACTAACGCAACTCCTCACGAGCGCATGTTCAATCATCCTCGTCGCTCGGGAAATGGACAATCGCTACCGACATGGCTCCACTCTCCAGGGCCAGTCTTTATGAAGAGAAACGTACGAAACTCTAAATATGAACCTGCGGTAGAAGAAGTGGAACTACTACAAAGCAACCCGGAATACTCATATGTACGCCTACCTGATGGCCGTGAGACAACTGTTTCGAATAGATCCCTGGCGCCTCTTCCATATACAGTAGATGACGAAGAAAACTCCGACGATGAACCACCACGTGGACCATCTGCACCTACAAGTGATGACGAGTTTGTTGACGCAACTGGGCCAGCTGAAGTTGAAGACATTGAAGTTCCTCGTCGCTCTACTCGAGAAAGAAGACCTCCGGCTTATCTTCATGACTACGTTTCTTCATAGAGCATGGGTGAATGATATGAAACCTTCTTATGTAGTAAGAAGATCATTTCGATTCTCCATCATAGACTATATTGTCATAGTGATTTCAAACCGTAGTGTCAAACGATTTGAAAGGTTTCTAATACGCTATGTAATTTTATTGTGGAATAAAACCAAGATTTCCTTTGGTTTTGTCTTTATTGTGTATCAGTAGGATAAAGAGTGTAGAACAGACCACGATCGAAACAAACTACTTACAATAATCTCCACTTACCTAATAATTCTGTGAAAGCCTTTGTGAAAACAAACAAGTTGAGGAGAAGCAGAAAGTTATTAATTTTAACGCTGGCAACCAAGAACCTCTAATTCCATGCTGGCAACACAGTAAAACTATTTGTCATTGTCATTTCCTTCCGTCATAGGGATGGCGATTCTTTCCGAAAAAGATCGATTTTTAAATCGATCCGATTTGTAAGCGGATGTATCGAATCACAAAAAAATCGAGGTCTAAACGATCGATTTCTAAAAAATCGATTTTATTTCAAGTTTGCATTTATAATGTAAATATAAATCCATTTTATGAAAAACAAGAAACAACATAATAAATGATCTCTTATCAAGTTATCAGTAGTCAGTCAATTTTTTTTTAGTTCAGGGAATTCGATAATAACAATCATTTTTATTACCATATCAAAGTCAGATCAGGTATGAAAAAAGACATTTATTTTCAAAATGTATTTATTACATGAAAAAGTTAAAGCTCCCAATGCTTCATATCTAAAGTTTTTAAAAACAATAGTCTGTCAAGTCTACTGGGATCCAAGCGGTTCCGCTCATCACTTGCGATGTTGCTGGCAATTAAAAAAAAGGCGCTCCAAAACAAAAAAAAATCGAATGGCGATTTTCAAGGTGAAACATTGATTCACTGGATCGATTCAGTACTGCATATCGATTTAAAAAATCGACCTTTTGGGCCTGAAAAATCGATTCTACGATTAATCGATTTCAGATCGCCATCCCTACTCCGTCATTCATTGTACTCATCTCATGTCTGATGTCAGTTGACGTTGTCAACTTGTTGTCAAGTCAAGCGAATTCTTTTGAAAAAGAAAACTAACATCGGACTGAATTTTTTATTCAGTTTTGAGATTTGACAGCGTTGCCCTTTCCACACAGAAATAAAATAATCTTGTTAAAATGAGTTTAGTGGCTAACACCGGGTAAGATATTAGTATTCGGAACCTGTACAGTTGTGTGGTCTACTTTCTTCTAATTTTTTGTAACGTTGTTAATTAGGAAATTGGCTGGACGGACGCTGTTCATTACTGGCGCGTCTCGAGGCATTGGTAAGGCTATTGCTTTGAAAGCAGCAAAGGATGGTGCCAACGTTGTTATTGCCGCCAAAACAGCTGAGCCGCATCCTAAGTTGCCTGGAACTATTTACACTGCAGCTGAAGAAAGTAAGTGTATTCACCTTCTTTATCAGCTTTGCATACTTTCTATTAATAGCCAGGAACCTTGATTAATTCATAAATCTACTATAACTGGATTAAATAGGAAATTATATGAGTTGGACTTTGCCCTCCATAATGCTTTGGACTTCGAACTTCTGTTGTTAGTTGACCTAGATGGATTTGTTTTGTAAACTATCACTTCAATGTTGTGTATATCTATTGTATAATGAGGATACATAATGCCTTTTTTTGTGCCTCTCTGATATAATCATAATAATTCCTAAACAGAGAGCTATGAGATTACACAATATAATTATGGGTCTGTGTAGTGCAAAAGTATTACATATTGGGCCCGTGATTATATTTGGCTGAAAGTGTATCTTATTTAGCCAGTAATCATACACTATGTTTATAAATAAACTATTTATTATTATTATAATTACTACTACACAAGTGGAACTATAATGATGATGTTGCCTGTGGCGCCTAACAAATTATAAAAATTTATCTATCTATTTATAAATTATAGCTTCAACTGTATGTCATATATGGCCATACAACAAAGCACTTAAACATTTATTTTCATATATTTAAGTAACTGTTAATATTACTGAAAATTATTATTAACCGACTTGGTTTTCCATTAGGGAGTTTATTTATACATAAATTAAAGTTATGTGATGTTCAAATGTCCAAAATCTATGGTTAAACAGTCTTTAATTTTAACTTTAAGCAACGATTATGATTAAAGGGGTAGATCTCACAACTTTTTGTGGTAGACTGCGTTGCGAGACTTGCATTTTTGTACATGTTATGTTTTAGATGGGTATGGTTAACCATTTATTCCTTAATATTTAGCAGTCAGTATTGCGGGAAATTACAAAAAACGCATGCAAACCGTCATACAGACAAAAAAAGGAAGCTATTATACGTACTACTCTTGTCTAAGATATCTATTCATGCAGATCATAGCATAGTGTTATCTACCACAGGTTTTACAATCAGATAAAAAGTATCACAACTTACTTTGCAGAAGTCTTATTTTAAGCTATAAATGTACAATCTCTTGATAAAATTCTGTACTTATTTGGATTGAACGTTGTCCTCCAAAATGACTTATTGCTTTGGACTTCAAACTTCGGTTGACCTTGATCAATTTGTTGTGGAAACATAAAACTGTTTTTTATTTATTTATAAACATACAGAGAAGTCCTTAGAAACTTTGTGTAAATATTTATATATTATCCTTAATATAGTGCTATTATTGTTGACCAAAGATGTAACCTGTAACCATCCAGCGTTTACTGGCTTTATCACACTAATATTATAAAGGCGAGTTTGCTGTGTGATTGTATGTTTGTTACTTCTTCACGCTCAAACTGCTGGACCAATATTAATAACATTTGGTATGGAGGTAGCTGACACCCTGGATTAACAAATAGGCTACTTTTTATCCCCATATTCCCATGGGATTGATGCTTATGGGTGAAACCGCGGGGCGCAGCAAGTGTAGAATAAATATTAAAGATGTTATTCCAGTAGTTCTACCCTTTGGGCACTTGTTAATGATAAATGATCTTTTATTGTATAGATGTATAGTGACAACAACATTCATACCATAGATTTATTTTATGTTTTTAGTTGAAGCCCTCGGAGGCAAAGCCCTGCCATGCATTGTTGATGTGAGGGATGAGAAACAACTACAGAAGGCTATTGATGAGGCTGTCAAGAAGGTAAACAATCATCCTCAAACATAGTAATATGTAGAACATGCACCCCTTTTTTTTTCAGGATGGGGAATCATCAAACGACCCCTCCCGCTCTGGGTGGAGCGGAAGGGAGTGTCAGACTCTTGCTGACTAAAACCCACCCGTGTTCCTTACTTAGCCCTTTATGTTCTGGGCCAGTGGTAACCCTAACTTCAGAAATAATAATTTCTGTTGATCTCAATCTGAATCATTTTCAAGGATATGCTAATCCATTGCTTCATATGTTCGAACAATTTTTCTGCTCAACAACATAAATACTGTTGTTGAACTGTCAAAATTAAAGCTATTGCTACTGATATTGTGTTACACAATTACCCCGCTGATTTGAGGCTACACTTTTCTAAACTAATTTTATAAAGATTTTATTGACGTGACAACGTCTAATAAATCGATGAAGCTGGCTGCACTCACGAAAAAACATGACTCATGTAGCGTTACCTCGCGGCCTTGCTCTGTAGCGTTGTAGCGTTCCATGGCGGCTTTAAGTGCAAGCGAGAGCGCGGAACGAGCGATGAGAGACAGATGATGTCGAACGCTGCCGAATCGGCCTCCGCGTTCGGCAATTTCATTAATGTTTTGTTACGACGTTGTCACGTTAAACTATCGTCCGTAAACCGACTTTACAGACAACCGATTTTTTTTTTGTATGTTTGTTACTCTTTCATGCTAAAACTACTGAACAGATATGGATAATATTTGGCACATGGGTAGACCATGACCAGGATTCGAACATAGGATACTATTTAAGTATCCCGATATTTCCTCGGGATGGAGACTTATGCAGGTGAAACCGCAGGGATCTGCAATTTTTTTTTTTTAAACGTTGCCCTACTAGGAATTACTCCTGTATCGTGGGTGCATTTACAAACAGCCAGACCCGGAACAACTACCTGTAGGTAATACAAATATTTGTTCCGTTAATAGATAAAAAATTCCTTGATGATTTCTTGTCTATTACAGTTCAATGGCATTGACATCTTGGTGAACAATGCGTCAGCTATTGTGCTGACCGGCACCGCTGAGACCGACATGAAGAAATACGACCTGATGCACAACATTAACACCAGGGGAACTTTCTTGGCGTAAGTGGCCCCTACACCCAAATTGCGTAATACAGTTTCCATCACCATCAGAGAGTTTTGAAGGATCTAATCCATTGCGCCATTGGTTTATTATATTCGTCTGCTCAAAAAAGCAAATAACACAATGAACATGGCTAAATTGTCAAAATGAAAAAAAAAAAAAGATCAATTATTGTTTCGCCATTTCTTCTCAGGGCTAGTCAGATAGGAAATGTCGACTCCATATAGATTATTTTTATTTTATTTTCTATGTACAGAATATAAAAATTTAAAATTCATTTCATTGACGTAGTTTAAAAGTCTTTTTATCATTGTTTTCATATTTATTTTTGAATATCATAAAATATATAGATTTTTTCTGCTGACAGTGTATATTTGTAAGAGATGTTTCTAAGTAATTAAGCATCTTCAAACAAAAAAGTTCTGTGACATAACATAACTTTTAAAGATAAATCTGTATGAAAATAAACAATGTTTCAATTATTGTTATGGAAGTACACATTGAATAGTTTTACTATTTGCAAAAATGGCTGTCTTTTATGCAAATTATTTAAATTACACCAATCATTTATGATCTGTAGCTAAGTAAATTGAAATTACCTTGACTGTTGTGATTGGCAAGAAAATACAACAAGCCTAACATGAAGCAAGTAATTCCCGAAGGCAGGATAAGAATTTTTAGTTCACCCATACACATTTGGCCAGTTATTTTATACAGTACTTTCACAGCTATTTTACATCTGACAGCAACCTTATGGCAATGAGAATAAAGCTCACTTTGAAGAAAAAATATAGAAAAAGTAACTGTGAAAGGAGTAGATCCCATGTGATATAGGGAGAGCATAGATAACATACATCTATTTTAAGGGGGAAGCGATAAGGTAGCCCGCGAAATTAAAATTTTCTTATGTTTTTTGCAATTTGCTGGTCAGTATTATGTTGTACGTCGATCAAAATATGATTCGCGGCCGTAACAAATATGTATTTACAGAATCATAATCATTAGAATCAGTAATACAACTTGTTAGGTTAGTATAATCCCAAAATGTCAAGATTTCATGAAATAGTCATTCTATGGGATTACTTGGTCTTAGAGAGTTGTGTTGATGACTTTAATGATTATAATTCTGTAAATACATATTCGTTACGGCCGCGAATCATATATTAATCACCGTACAACTTAATACTGACCAGCGAATTGCAAGAAACATAAACAAAAAAATGAATTTCGCGGGCTACCCTGGCGCTTTCGCCTTAATCGCGATTATAATAAAAATGTTTCATCTTGTAGGTCCAAACTGTGCCTACCTCATCTGAAGGCTAGCAACCATGCGCACATCCTCAACCTGTCGCCACCTTTGAACATGAACCCCTACTGGTAAGTGACATAGCTAAGCTAGCTGGTAAGTAATATAGTGCTTAATATAGCATAATGAACATGAACCCCTACTGGTAAGTAACATAGCTAAGCTAGCTGGTAAGTAACATAGTGCTTAATATAGCATAATCACACAAATTTTATAAAGGCGAAAGTTTGTGTGTGTGTTTATATGTTTGTTACTTCTTCACGCTCAAACGGCTGGAACAAATTTTGATCAAATTTTGTATGGAGGTAGCTGACACCCTGGATTAACATATAGGCTACTTTTTATCCCGATATTCCCACGGGATCGACGAAATCGCGGGGGCGCAGCTAGTCCGTAGATAAACAGAAATGGAAAAGATTATTATTATCTATCTATCGAGTCTAGGTATATAAAATTCAAAGTCCTGACTGACTGATATATCAACGCGCAGCCTAAACCACTGCTCCTAGAGCCATGAAATTTGGAGGGTGTTCTTTGTGAAGAGTAGGTATCCACTAAGAAAGGGTTATTCGAAATTCCACCCCTAAGAGGATGAATGGGGGGAGGGTGAAATTTCACGAAGACGAAGTCGCGGGCAGAAGCTAATTTTTAGATAAGATTGTAGGGAATTCATGTTTATTAAGGGTTCTGGTCGAAAATAACGTAACATCACGCCTGTATTCCTCGAAGGGTTAAGCAGAGGTGTAACAATAGGACACCTAGATTTTGTCAGTTATGTTGTAAGTCCCATATAACGGGGCGACGAGCCTTGTGCCAACCGTGCACAAAACAGACTGGGCTGCTACAAAAAAAATCCAAGTGGATAAAGAAAGAAAGAAAGAAAATACATTTATTTAGCACAGACTAACAGATACACAATCTGGTGTACCAGATAGTTAGATAATAGTCGTACATCAGATAAAACCAAAGATAAAAATAAAAAGTGCAAAGTCCGATGTAAGAAATTAGCAGGAAAGTGTGCCTCACTGCTGCGCCAAAAAGGCCCAGTTCAGCAAAAATGCCATGCAGACAACTGGAAAAACCCAATAAACTTCGCCCGACCCGCTTTTTCGGTCGAATCCAATGTTATGTACAGTCAGCCACAAAAAGATGCATAAGTATATTGGCAAGAATTCATTTGTCTACAATATTTCTTAATATTAAATCAATGTGTAGCCACAAAACGTATTAAGTAAGTACCCTATTACACAATGGGTAGGATTACTTACTAAATAAAATAAAAAATATTTATATTTCAGGTTCTCAGTCCATGTGGCTTACACAATGGCTAAATATGGTATGTCCATGTGTGTGCTGGGCATGGCTGAAGAATTCAAGCAGGACAACATTGCTGTCAACGCTCTCTGGCCCAAGACTGGTATGTATCGGTAAAATAATAAAATAAGATTTAAAATTTCTGTCCAAGACAATTTAAATTTTTGTACCAAGAAGTTTAATTTTAATTTGTTTTTCAAGACCGTCTCTTCCTTTACACACTCACATCGTTTGTACAGACACCATCAAGCTACTACAATCTGTCAAATTTCTTTAATAGATTTTCAACTTTATCGCTAAAGCATATGGTTCAAAGTTGATTGGGAATATTTGACAGTTTCGGGTAGGTTGATGTGCTGGCGTCTGTACAATTCGTTTGGACCTCTCCAAAGGATTTTTTTATATAATGGCAACACTCTTTCACAGCTATTGCGACTGCTGCCATTGAGATGCTGACTGGCACCAGTTCCACCAGTCGTAAAGTGGACATTGTCTCTGATGCCGCTTACGTCATGCTTAGCAAGTACGTATCTGCAATTCATTTTATTAGAGTACATGCACTCATATCAACCGCGTTCAAAAAACGTGGAAGCAAGATGACTCTTGCTTCCACGTTTTTTTTTTCTCGTAATTTAAAACGTTCAAAATCTAGTCTCAGTTCACAGCTCATCTCGACGACGAAAAAATGTAGGGTAATTACAGGTATTTTTGACAGATTGAGACTAAGGTCAGACGGAACGTTCTTAAAATTACGAGAATCGCCCCTCAGGACTCAGTATAGATTTATCGAGTATAGATAGTGCCATCTACGAAGACGCCCACTCTTCTTACTAATGGCGAAGTCAATCTATTTATTTAAAACAAAAGATTTTTAATATTGATATGGTTACTATAAGATGTTGTTAGGTTAGCTAATTACGTAATAACTTAAGACAGAAGGTCTCTTAAGTAGGGACTGAATAAATTAACCGACTTGGTATTACATGGATCTCACAACTTTTTACGGTAGAAGAACTGTTTTTTACGGGCCTCAGAATGAAACGATAATTTTTCGGCGAGAACTACAAATCTTATAAAAGTTACTATGACATTGTATTTTCACTCTTCACAGAGACCCCAAAACATACACGGGCAACTTTGCCATCGACGAAGACATTGTGCAATCCGTTGGTGTAAAGGACTTGACTCCCTACGCTTGCGACCCCAGTAAGTATTCGAATTTAATGAAAACATCTCTAGTTGCCATTTAGTTACAAATACATTGGTTGAGATATTTGAATGTTTTAAAATACCTTTATCGTTTCAAAATGTCCATGCCTGGGTTTGTTTTTCGTAGACCTACAGCTGGTCATCTGTGTTTCACTTCTTAGTTACGACCCGCGATGGCTTTTGACTGTTTGATTTTTTTCTTTATTATTACTCAGTATATTTTTTGCTAAAGTTCTTTCCTGGGCTTAAAAAAAAAGAAAGAAAAATTGTTTATGCTGCACAAATAAAACGCACATTACAAATAAAAAAAAGACAAAATATTCACATACAATGTAGTCAAAAGCCTCGTGCTCAAGCATATAAAATGTTGACAATTTTGTCCATTGCTTGATGTTAGGACTTCTATTCCTAACCTCTTAGACCACACCTTACTTCATATTTACTTATATTTTTACTAGCAGCGCCCCGCGGTTTCACCCGCATAAGTGTCGATCCCCTGGGAATATCGGGATAAAAACCATCCTATGTCCTTTCCCGGGACTCAAACTATGTCTATACCAAATTTCATCTAAATTGGTTCAGCGGTTTAAGCGTGAAGTGGTAACAGACAGACAGACACACTTTCGCATTTATTATATTAGTATGGATTGCAATGTCATCATCATTCTCCTGTCCTTATCCCAATTTATTTAGAGTCGGCACAACATGTCTTTTTCTTCCATACATCTCTATTAGTTATCATCTCGGAGGTAACCCCCTGTATTTTTCTTGCAATGTAACGAGTGGATAAAGCTCATTGCTTAACTAATTAATAATAACGCAACCAGTCTGTATTCATGTTGTCGACTACGCATTAGGCTTTAACCTTGGAAGGCAAAGGATAGCCCACTATTACATAATCTCCTCCATCTCATAGCCAATATACACCGTGTTCCTGACGATTTACATAAACTTGGACCAAATGTTCAGACCATGAAAACAAGCATTTTTCATTATGGACACATTAATGAATTATTATTATTTTTTTTTTGTTAATTTTCATACTAAACTATAAATACCGTGACGTAAATCACCCGATATGCATGCCTCTTTAACCGAATTGCCAACGACGTATTTTCATTCATAAGATTTGGCGGGCTGAAACTTGTCAAAACTAAGTTAAGGCCATTTCTTACTGCATAGCTCAATTAAATTTCATTAAATGAAATTACAAATATATTTGTGACGAAGCTTTTTTAAGTAGGTACTACTTCCTTTGTTAAATTAAATTTTTAAAAGGTATAGAAGCGTTTGGCAAAGATTATGGATAACGGGAACAACACGGTGTATTGTCAAAGTCACACATCACGGTTTATTAACTATCATTCTACCATACCATCTCTGTTTCTTAATTTCTCTGTGCAATACCCAGAGGATCACTACACAGAGTAATGATTGATCACAGAGAACGTGGATAACTTATTACTGGACGGTTTCCTGGATGTTCCTGGGGCTCTGTCACAGCACAGGCAGACTATATCAACGGCTAACCGCATCAGACAGTATCATACCTCTGCGGTCCACTACAAGGAAAAGGTTTGTCTTTGGAAACCTTAGATTGTGAAGGTATTTAGCTGTATCAGTAGGTAGTTAGAATTCAATATCAATGGCTTTAGTGAGCAATAGATCTGTCATTCATATTTGTATGGTATGTTTTGAATTTTTGAATTATAACTGTCAGTTACAGCAAATACGCGCCTTCTCAACTTCCTAAGATACGATAACCATTGTATATGACGACTTAGGGCTGGTTTTTCAATCATCTGATAATTTTATTCGAGGAATAATTTAGAAAATGTTGACAGTAATTTCATACAAAAACTGTCAAACGTCAATTTTATTCCTGGAATAAAAGTTATCTGTCGTTGGAAAAATCAGCCCTTAGTATATAATTATGCTGTTAAACTTGTATTATAACCAGAAAATCAATGGTCAGAGGTAAAAGTCTTCCAAACAGGCACTTCCCAGGTCCAGGAAACCAGTCCAAACCAATTTATGGTTACGAAATTTAAAAACTGTTTTTTTTTTTTGGAAATTCAAATTGGGAATCTCCCTTTGTTCGCAGGCAACATAGACAATTTGTTACCCGACTTCTTCCTGGACCTACCGCATATGACCAAGAAGGAAGTCAAAGCTAAACCGGTGTGAAAAATAAAAATGAATGTCTAGATTTATCTATGACCATTTGTTTCTTCTGCATGTTTGTTTTTTATTTTGTGTTGTCTTACCATGTGCATGTATTATTAACAATTCCGACAAGCTGCGGAGATCACTAACGATCACGTGGTCCGCCTGCATGCTTGCTGCCTAATATAATAACTTGAAAAAAAGTATTGTGCATGTTGGAAATATGTATGTATTAACATTTTGACCTATCCTAACTGTTTACAAATACGCTATTTTGAAGCTTTTTAAATATGCAAGATTGAGAATAGGATCTCGTGGCTAAGTAATAACAGCCGCACGGGTCGATCGATCAGGTTAAGCTACGCTTGCCAAGGTCAGTCCGTGGATGTGTGACCGTGAACACATCTCTTTACATACCGAGAACCAGTCCATGCCTCGGAAAGCATGTTAAGTCGTTGGTGCCGCTGCCGGCTGTCATTCTTGGATCTTTGACAGTCGTCATGGGTCGTCAAAAGCCCGAAACACTGACAACCAGCCTTATACCAAGGGATATCGTGTTACCCAGTAACTGGGTGGTGGAGGTCAGATAGGCAGTCGCTCTATGTAAAATACTGGTATTCAGCTGCATGTGGTTCGACTGGAAACCGACTCCAATCTAGATTGAAGGTAATTTTTATTTTATTGATTCGGAAGGACAAACAATTACACATTATATTATTACAAGTAAATAGAACATAAGGAGTTATACACATGTGCAACCAACAACGTTCTTCACAGATACACAAAAAGACAAAGACAATGTTAATAAAGTTAAAGTAGATAATTTGAGTTTACCTATTCAGACTTATTCTTGTAAAATTAGGCATATTGATTGCAGCAGTTCTTAGTTATTAATAAAAACACCCACGCTTTTACTCTCATGGGCAAATCTCAAACCACTAAATGTAACTGAAATATCAACTTATAGGGTGTTGATAAAAAGTAAATAAATCGCTTTTAGCGATAAGACCGCCCATTGTGTCACCCTTTGTACAGTTTCTATATTTATGTCTGTAATTTATATGGTGTACATAATAAAGAGTATTCTATTCTATTCTATAAAAAATCGATAGATAGTGTTATCATAAATCATTACTCTAAAAGCGCCTGAATGTTCTATCATTTAATAAATAAACATTATCTCTTGCTGTATGCTTTGCTATTAAAGTAAGACAGGCACTGGTTAATCCTGCTTAAAAAAACTTAATTAACAATTAGTTGTCTAAAATCGAGGTTTAATACTAATAACTGCAGTTTTATAAACACTATGGATTCCTAAAAACATTACGCTTATTACTTTTAGTCCTTGTTTTAATATTATTTTTTTACCAATTACAGGAAGCCGGGTCAGGTGGCCAGATCCCGGCTCTCTTTGCTTCCATCACCAAAGTTCTCTCATCAGACTTGGTAAAGAAGACCCAAGCCGTCTACCAGTTCAATGTCAAAGGTATTATGATAATTATTATTCTTCGCGATTATTAATGTCATTTGCGGTAGAAGTATTGCAGAACAAAATATCTAGTTGCTACAAAATAGAATTTCTTAAGTTTTCTGCGTGGGTCAATCTACTTACCAGTTTAATTCAGAATACCAAATAATTATTAAGTTTTATAACAACCAACACAATGTCATACATGATAAAATTCAAATTCCATTGCAACCAAAATTTATTGAGGACCTTGTTCTTTTTGGCCATACAGTTATCAACTTTCGCTACAGTGGATAGCTGAGTAAAAAGATGAAATGTAAATTATCGAAGATTCTAAATTCAAGAATACATCCTAGCCTACTGGCTACTCCTGGCTACTGGCATGGGTACTCCCAATATATTTTTATAACACTGCAATATATCTAGGTAAGGAGGAAGGAGTTTGGCACTTGGACCTGAAGAACGGCGATGGACAATGCGGTCAGGGCGAGCCCAAGAACCCTCCGGACGCGACCCTCACCATGGATGGACAGCACTTCGCTGATATGTTTGCCGGTACATACAATTTTTTTAATACCTTTTAACATTCCGGATCTACCAAACGTGATTTACCTGGATAATAAGTACCAGATGAATTGTAATAACAAAACTTATACTTACATACTTCACAGGTAAATTGAAGCCAACTACTGCATTCATGATGGGCAAATTGAAGATCAAGGGAGATATCCAGAAGGCAATGAAATTAGAGAAAATGATGAAATCCCTCGCTAAGAAGTAATGTTGATTCATATATCCCTTAATAAGTATACTACTTGTATACTGTAATATAGTGCAATAGAATCACAGCTACTTTCAAAGAGGGTGTTATAAAATCTTAGTTTTATTTTGACCACACATAAAGAGCACTGGGAGTTGGTGTAATGTGAGAAATAATTATCTGTGTTGTAAAGCAAGATAGATCATAAATTAATAGACTGCCGCTGAGAAACTGTACAATATTTGTATGTTTGTATATTATTTGTAAGTAGATTGGTCACTGAGTATTGGAGCATTGGCATATTTAAGATGGGATTTTGAAAGAGGCATGTGCTTGCGCTGGTTTATTTTTTAAATTAATATATTAAGCACACTGCAATATACACATTGTGAACTGTTAACAACTGGTGCCTTAGATCTAAGTACATAACTGCCAAATGATTGTATTTTTCATGCAGCTAGTATTTTTATAATAAAAAACAAAACATTTCCTAAGTAATATAAAATTATATAATCTGTTGATGTAAATAAAAATATTTTTACAGCTTTGTCTTGAATTATTTTAATTAACTACCAATCCTGTTGTTAATAACAAATTCCTTGTTTGTGTTCATTCTGCTAGTGATGCAGCACACATGCATGAACTAAAGCCTTTCCACATTTTAGGATACAATAAAATGTATTATTATTTGTACAAAGTTACATTAAGTATTTATTGCCAATATTAGCTTTCGATGATGAAGTAACATTTTGTTTGTATTGGCGACACAATAAGCAATCTACTTTCGTCACAAGTTATTTCAAGTTTCGTCATGCGACCAACATTAAAAGATAACCTTGTTATCGGAATCGAATTCTCCCGCCGATTTGCCCGACCTTGGTATTGTTATTAGTTAGGTTATGTTCATTAAAGTGTCAGCTGTATGCGGCTATCGACGTAACAAGACATTTACAGTGTTTCTTACGTTTTACATTAAACTGTGACCAAAATGTTTTCAATTGACGCTCCCGTTGAAATACAGAATTCAGAGTACTGCAATTATCGGTCTCCTCTGAGTACCAGATATGCTTCGAAGGAGATGCAATACAATTTTAGCGACCAGAAAAAGTTTTCAACCTGGAGAAAGCTGTGGATTTATCTGGCGAAAGCTGAAAAGGTAAGTTTATGATTAAAAACATAAATTCATAATTTGTTTATTTTGTTGTTGAAATTTTTTTTTTAATTTTTCCTTGCTTTTTTTATTATTTTTTTTTTAAAGGCTAAGGTCTGAGACCATGCTGCCTAGTCATCAGTTAATATTTTTTTTTTTAGTCTAACATGACATTAGAATATGGGTGTACACATTCTAATGTATTAGGAGTATTTGGCAGCAAATGTATCGAATCAAGTTTCCCGGTAAACTTCGCTGAGGTAGCCAAAACTACAAAAAAATTCTCAGCTCCATTTTACCGGGATCGCGTCTGTTTCAATGATTACACATATTGTCCAGTTGCGCAGACACTTGAGATACAAAACTACACCAATTTTACATCACAATATCCACTAGGAATCAATTTGCGAATAATTAAAACAGCCAACTAGACTTCACTCGAAGAAATCCCGCCAAAAACTCTTTCCTTGCTTTTTAATGTTGAACTGTCACTTGTCAAAGTGTCAATCAGAACTTTTTGGATATTTGATACATGGTCCTTTAATCCTCTGGCGCATTTAATAAACAAAAATTGAACCAATAAGTATGTTTCTTAAATAATCCCAGCTGGCGACTCGCAATATTAACAATCAGAGCCGAATTATTAGGACTCAGGAATTCTGCATGACAACCCGCAATGGGCCTCCCGCATGGTAGACTATGATGTGTTTTTCTACCTAGCTGAGCCCCGCGATCTAGGCTCGTAAAACTAGTGGCAATACTTGTTTGTTCAATGTAGTACCTCGATCATTTTGATAGAAATCACGATAAATCGCCTCATCTATCCAGCGGGGCTCTCGGCTGTATTGCGCTCGTAATACAATATAAAAAATATTGATTGCTATTATAGAATAAGGTTCAAAATTGATTGTGAAAATTTGACATTTTCGGGTAGCTTGATGAGCTGGAGTCTGTACCTCTCGATTCATGTATTAAATTCAAAGAATTTTTGATTGAACAGGAGAAATTCAACATGAAAGTTTTGTCTTTCCAGCAGGGCCCTTTGTAATTAGAAAGAATACGAACAGAAAAAGCGTACCATTTTAATGTATTACCAATGTACAGACGCCAGCACATCAAGGTACCTGAAACTTTAAAATTTTCCCAATCGACTTTGAACCTTATGCTTCAGCATTAAAGTTGAAAATCTATTAAAGAGGTTTGACTGATTCTAGTAGCTTGATGTGCTGGCCGTCTGTACCTCAAAGTTCTTTACGTTTTGCCAAGTGTTGATACAAAATTATGATAATAGTAAATAGTACCTAGTATTCGCTTGGTAAGGTAAGGTCAACAAAATGGATATTTTCCGCAATGAGGATAGGTGTGCTGCAATGAGGAAAGGGCCCTGCTGGAGTGCTGGAAAGACAAAACTTTCATGCTGAATTTCTCCTGCTCTATCAAAAAATCCCTGAATTTAATACATGAATCGAGAGGTACAGACGCCAACACATCAAGTTACCCGAAACTGTCAAATTTTCCCAATCAACCTTGAACCTTATGCTTTAACGATAAAGTTGAAAACCTATTAAAGAAATATCACAGATTGTAGTAGCTTGATGTGCTGGCGTGTGTACATAAGGAGTAGATGCGATCAATATTCTTATTTATCTATTACGAGCGCAATACTGCCGAGAACCCCGCTGGATAGATGAGGCATGATCGACGTACATTGGACCTTGTTGATACATGAGGGTTTTCATTAAGATTTACGCCACCAGTTGGCGCCACTTTGACAAGAGGTCTTCTATTTCGACAATAAATATAAAAATTAGCAGCGCCCCGCGGTTTCACCCGCATAAGTATCGATCCCGAGGAAATAAGCGGGATAGAACCTATCCTATGCGTTGTTCTGATGTATAAGCTATACCTATTACTGTAAAGATTTATCAAAATCCGTTCAGTAGTTTTTGCGTGAAAGAGTAACAAACATCCATCCATCCTCACAAACTTTCACGTTTATAATATTTGTACGATAGTAGGAAGTAGGATATGATGGTGTTCATCATTCGTTTCATTCATTCGTTCATCATTCAGTCACGATCTTCACGACTAAAGAAATTATAGCCGCTTTGACACTTTTGACAGGTGCCCGGACCTGACGTCACAGTGCTGCCACCTACCACCACATCAAGCTACCCGAAACTGTCAAATTTTCCCAATCAACTTTGAACCTTATGATTTAGTGGTAAAGTTGAAAATCTATTAAAGAAATTTGACAGATTGTAGTAGCTTAATGTGCTGGCGTCTGTACATTGAACAAACAAAGCATTGCCACTAGTTTTATGAGCCTAGCTCGCGGAGCCCAACTAGGTAGAAACACATTAGATTATGGCCCAGTCTCTCACAGCCTGTCCCAGCAGTGAGACGTTATAGGTTGATTATGCTTTGCTTTTGCAGCAATTCTGTGCTCGCAAATTCAGCATAGCCACAGTATACATACAGCCAATTTTAAATGTTTCCACAAAAACAGGATGACCTTAGCCTTCGTTGTTATATATCTATGTTTTGGCTGATAAAGATATTATTCAAATGAACTGACAACAACTCAGTCTTTCACATTTTAATCTACAACAGGGAACTGCAGAAATCAGTTCTCTGTTGCAGATTAGGAACCGTTTTCAGTTTCAGCCTTCTTTGTGATTTTCTCAAACATATGGTATTTTGGCCCATTTTTATATGGTTATTAAATTGTTACTTTTCCACTACTTTTGGTGTTTCTTACTGTGGTAATCATATTTCTAAAACCTTCATTACCACCTGAATTTAATTTCAATAAAACAATATTTAATGCTTTTATTTATTAGGTTGTTACATACAGATACATGTGTTTTACAATATTTTTATTCTTATCGAAAGAGTTTAGTTTGTGAGTGACGCGGGTACCTTTTGTTATTAAAATGGGGGATAAATAAGGTAACATTAGCGCCGGTTACATAAGTTATATATTTTTATTTACATGTTTCATATAAATCTTATATTTTTCTTATCATTAACTTTCACAACTCATGTGATATTCACACACAAAGACATTAAATTATTTATATATTTAATCTCTTTGTTCACACATTATTAATAATTTTAACATTAAATCTAAATTAACTAATCTTATGATGATGAAAAATATTCTATAATACTACGATTAAATTTTAGACACCAATTGAATCTACAACTACTTTCAAAGACACCATAAATTATGACAAGTAATTTAATTAAATTAGACGAAGCATAAAAGAAATAGGCTTAAACATAAAGGTGAATACAAAAAGAAATGTTAATAAGAAAACATAAGTTTAATCAGATCATGACAGTGAAGTTACAGTTACGTTTAATTTTGAAGACCATAGAAATTATCTGAAGTTGTCAGAGAAAACCTAACTACCACTGGACGGATACTGATTACTGCTTTGGTTTATCCTTTAAATATTACTAAATAATGTATAATTACTTAAATAAAACCTAAATTATTCATAAAACTAAATTCGAAAGAAAATAAAACGTGTATTTTTGACTTTATATTCTGGTGAATTATAAAATATTTTGCCACAAACGGAAAATGTAATTTGTGAGGATCTTTTCTGAAATAAGAGGGCAAATAATAAAAAAAAATATTCGCGGTGGTTTTGCTTCACTTATTCGATAAACCGTTATCCTTACCAGAAATGAAAAAGTCATATTTTTATCAGTATTAAATGATCAGATATTGAAAGCAAAAATGTCATTAGGATTTGGTCTGATTTTAGGTAAAAAACTCTAAACACACACTAGGTGTCATCTAGGAATTTATGGAAATAACTTTTTCATACGTGGTAAGGATCACAAGCTAATGCGTTTACAACTAAATACACCTACAATAATAGAATTAAGCGGAATGTTATAGTAATATATTATATCTAACTGAATAAACAACAACTTAAACTAATTACACTAAACTTGAAACGCAATAATTTAGAAAATCCTCGTAATGTCAAAAGCCTCTTATCCAAATCTACTTTCTACACTCTCTAACATTCTACTCGATCCTTGCAAGGAAGGACTTCGCTTTAACTACATAGGTAATAACCGGTGCATACATCCCTATAAACCTTATCTCTAAACCTATACTTGCACTATCGGCCGAAACATCTTGTAATGTAAAAAGAAGGCTAGAAACAGCTGCTTCTGCCAAATAAACAATGCAAGAACAAAAGTAATGCTGCCAGATCAAAAAAAGTTTAAATATTTTTTCACTACAATAAGCTGCGATAAAATAGCTTCGTTTTTGTAAAACTGCGTAAGTATGTAGCTGCTAAAATACTGAACGTAATTAATAAAATAAATAAGCTGCCTTTATATTTATAATTAAAATTAAAGCTGCCTGTTCAATAATACGGTTCCAAATTAATTTTATTAAAAATAGCTGCGTATAAATATAGCTCTGAAGTATGGGGAGGCCACGGCGTGCTATGTGTTCTGGTGCGCTGGTGTTGGAGACTACTCCCCAGAGGAGGGTCCGGTGACGGACAGCCGCGGCGGGTTCACGGATGAGTGCTAACGCGTGCCTGTGTTCCCGCCGTAAGCGGTAGAGGAGGACACCGTGGAGTTTTAGTGGGTTAGAGTCCCACATGCATGAGCATTTCTCCACGACAAAAAAAAAGAAAGTATGTAGCTACCTTTATATTTAAATTTCAAGCTGCCTCTTCATTAATACGGTTTCAAATCTATTTAATTAAAATAGCTGCATTTAAATATAGCTCTGCAGTATGAAGCTGCCTTTATAATAAAAATGAAAGCTGCCTTTTCAATAATACGGTTCAAATTAATTTGATTAAAAATAGCTGCGTTTAAATGTAGCTCTGAAGTATGTAGCGGCCTTTATAATAAAAATTAAAGCTGCCTCTTCAATAATACGGTTTCAAAATAATTTGATTAAAAATAGCTGCCTTTAAATATAGCTCTGAATAATGTAGGTAGCTTTTTTATAATATAACTTTAAGCCATGTTACATAAATTGGATGTCAATGTTATTTGAAATGTAGCCGCCTCTATAGGCTCTATGTTAAAACAAAGGTCAATTTAAAAAAAAATACAAGAATGCTGCCTTGGCTCAATTTTGCAGATTATAAAGTTGTTCGAAGAAACAAATATACTGTACTTAATATACATCGAAAAGCAACGCTTTATAATCTACAATTTTGTGTGCGTGAGTTTGAATAAATTTATCTGTAGGTAGCTGCGTTTTGGACAAAATACTAACAAAATTAACCTGCCATTAAAATAATCTCTGTATTTTAAATATTATAATTATGTTTCCTATAAAAAAAAAGTTTGTTATTTATATATATGCTGCCTGTAATTAATAATCACGAAAAAAATAAAGCTGCGTATTCATTAATAAAAAAGTTGCCTGTATTTATTATTACTAAATAAAATAGACTGCCTGTTTGTAAAATTATTTAAAAAAAAGCCTATATTTTAAATTAAGTTAGCTGCGATTTTATTAAATAAATACATAAAATAATTTTTAATTAGTAGCTGTCATCTAACAATATTTTTTTATAAAAGAGCAACAATACAATATTACCTAAATATTGATACTCCTAAATATGCTGCCCTTTTATTAAATAAATTATGAAAATAGCTGCCGCTGCCGCTGCTGCTGCTTTTATTTTAGATAAAATATATAAACATATTATTGAAATAATAAAATTTTAAAATGTGCTGCCATTTTATGAAATAAGGGAATTTAAAATAGCTGTCTATATTAATATCAACGGTAAATATTTTAGATAAAATAGATAAACATATTATTCAAATAATAAAATTTTAAAACGTGCTGCCTTTTTATGAAATAAGGGAATTCAAAACAGCTATATTAATATCAACGGTAAATATTTTAAATAAAATAGTTGCCATTATCTATAATATAATATATGTACCTATGTTCAAAATTTTAGCTACTGCAGAGGGCAATGTAATAAAAAAGCTAAATAGAAATAAAAAGCATTAGCTACTCAATGAGGCAACATATCGATAAACTTATACCTACACTTAACTTAAAATAAATGAATATTAAAAACTTATCTACGATTATGTCAAAATAATACTCTTAAAGGTTAAACTTAAAAATATAAGATCTTTGATGAATACGTAGACTTGCAACGGGTTAAAAACAATATACATAATTGAAATACAAGAGAATTGAAAAGTAGCGGATAAAAAGTTAAAAGAACCCGACATAAACGATAAGACTTTGGTTTTGATAGAAAATTTTGAATATCGAAGGTTTAAAAAATATTGGTGAACAGCCAAACTTAAGAATTAATTTACAAAAGAAGACCAGTCGTTGTTCAGTAGTCGGCCTCCTCCCTGAAGGTGATGAAGGCATGGACAAGGAAGACTGCCACCTCTATGACGGAGAATACCCCTGAGGCTATAAGGAGGTCATATGCCTGCTTGTTTGGGCGGAGGTTGGCGTAGTAAGACCTGTGCCAGTCTGTAAAAAGAAACCTTAGTGTTAACAGATTTAAAAATAAAGGAATTTCTATATAATTATGGGCCTTACTTAATCTATCTTCTATCAATCTATCTTACTTAATCTATCTTCTATCAAGGGCCTTACTTGCTATATAAATAAACTATAATGGAGTAGCGCTAAATGTAATGACTTTATTACTAACTGTATTTTGTTCATTATTCTAAAATTAAGGTTCTTTACGAAGTTCCACCCTGAAACCCAAGAACTACGTAGGAAAGAAATCATGTTTTGCCAATGTAGTGGACAATATTTCATTAAAATTGTGACCAATTCATTTTAAAACATAACTTGTATTAGAAAGGAACGGAAGTTACACCTCACTCCAATCCCCATAGACTAATTGTCTACATTTTTAATAGGCAACGCCAAGGACCAGCCTTATACAGCCTAGTTGGCTCATAGGTGCACTGTGCATATTGATTAATATTTTACAACTACTCGTGACTAGAAACCTTTATTTAAAACTAAATGTATTTAAGTACAAATATTTTATTATTACTTATATATAACTGCCGTAAAATGATGTAGCAATAGCAAATACATAAGTTATTACTATTCAAAAGCTACCTATATATATATACCTCCTATCATAAAGCAACCATATTAACTGACATAGTATTCCACTCACGTAATTAAACAAAGTAAGTAGGTATTTGTTTAATCAGTAAACAAGTACATATTTGAGCATTCCTCATAGGACCAGTTTAAAGTAGGAGCTATATATTGCGATTATTATCCACGCTCTATTGGATGACTGGTCATGAAAACTACTAGATTGCCAGTTGTTTATATTCTTGAATAGTAGCGTAATTACTAGTTGATACGCATGTAATTTTAGAAAAAATAAATCGGTTCACAACATGGCGTAAAATAACATGTTTATTTAGATAACTGTTGTATAATAACTAGTTTATCATACTAATATAAAAAATATGTAAATTGCTATTGTAATAATCCTCATTATTATATTGAAAACACCCAAACTTTTCAATACATACAATGCAGAACAGTTTGAAAAGCTAAAATTTACGTGTACAAAATGGCGTCGAAACAGTTAAGAAATACTGGCTAGTAGACAAAACAAAAAAAATTGTTTATAATTAGAATACTCACCATAGAATATAACAGCAGCGGCGGCAGTGAACATGATGACGCCCAGCACTGAGAAGCCAATGGACGTCCTCCATCCGGGAGACTCGCCGAACAGCCGCGCGATGATTAGCACGCCCGTGATGATGATGTAGCCTGGATTATAATAACATCGTTAATAGACGATCGAGATTTGAGTAGGGAGAGTAGGGGGGTCTACTCTTAAAATCTGTCAACGAAGATACGGGCCCGTCCGACAGTAGTTGTCCGTCGAAACAAGTGACACATATTTTTTTTTAAACGGGCAGAAACACGGGTTAGGGACAACTAACTCGTGTTGTCGTTCATTCGTTTTTCGGACCCCGAACTTGAAATCTTATGTTCATAAGTGATACGGAAACGTGCGTAATTTAGGCCGATACTACGGATTTTGTGGTTGAAAAAGTACAAGGAGTTCGAGTTTTGTGATTGTGAATCAGTGTGCTTAGGTGAGCTAGAGATTGTTCCAATTAGTCTATTTTTCAGTATCGGCAGGTAATTAGATATCGATAATAAAGTATACATGTTTGGTTACAAAATCATTTTTAATTGACCGGAAATAAAATAATTTGTAGTAGTAATCCATTACCGCTCCTACCGAACCTTATAACAAATTGATCAGGTGTTACAATAAATTATTTAATAATATAATTACGTGAAACTTAATTTTGGTAGTTTCTAAATAATTGAACAATTAAATTATCAGGATGATATCTATAATATTAATCAGCGACGATGCGTGTTTAGAACATTTAAAACCTTTTCTACGGGAAATAGTTTCGAAACTATTTTAACCATTTAATCAGAAGAAATAATAAGGCCAGCCAACCATTCATCATCATCATCAGGCTATAATAGCCGTCCACTGCTGGACATAGGACTCCTCTATTGCACGTCATTCAACTCAATTTTCGGCAACTCTCATCCAGCTGCTACCATTCATCCTGCGACGATCGTCGCTCCACCTAACCTGAGCCAATCTTTAGATTTTACTTTTGTAAAGTTGTTTTTTCACTTTATTTTAGAAGTAGACGAATTACCTAGTACAACAACATTACGAAGGCTTGACCGATTTCATTTGAAACTAAATCAATATCGCTAAACAGGAATATCGGTATTAATGTTATGTCTATGAACAATAAATCGACAATCGACATCGCATTCAGGAAGTTATCATAAATCGGTTTACGGTTGACGGTTTGCGTTTACAAGTGTTTACAGGTTTCACTTTCCACACAAAGTTCAATGAAACCAATTTTCCACTTGACTGTGAAGTGAAACCGATTTATAAGATAAACACGTAAAATATCGACAGAATTTCATAAATATTTAGAACAAAATGACAAGTTTTCTTCAATATTCATGATCATGGATGATCAATCAATTGGTACCTACTCGATTCTTCAAGATTTTGTTACAGTTATTGCGCATTTTTTATGCTCAGATTCATCGTATTTTACATTTAAGTACCTATTTTTTATTAGCCAACAAAGACCAATATTTGTAAAGAATTTGATAGCAAAAAAATCTACGATTATTGTATCAATAGACTGTGTTCGTTAAGGCGTGAAATCACTATCGAGGTACATCCGAAGGATGCCACAGGATTCGAACTGACACACAATTACACACTGAATTAAAAACTAATTAACGAAAAGTTGATTGACACTACACTCAGTCGAATAACGAACTTTTTATGTTGTTTATAGAGGAAGGATTATTCTATTTTTTATGTAAGTATAAATTTTGACATCTAGTTTGACTTTGGTTTTTCTTTTTTTTTTAGTTTCTGAATATTTCTTTTCTCTCTGTTTTATTTTTAAATTATTTATAAGTAATTGAATTGTGTTCCACTTTGCTTTATTTGTTAATTGCCAGTCTGTAGATTTGTCATCTGACCGGCCATGAAACGTGTCAGAATCGATTCTGTGACAATTGGTAAATTGAACGATTAGAACAAATTCCGTTGGAACGAATCGGGTCATGGTTTCAGCTCTATCCTTAGTTAGTGGAAATTGGCTGAAAAAAAAGCAGATTTGACGCGACAAATATTTTGAATTGATACCTACAGAATATTACATATTTTTTGTAGAAATCCTAAGTTATGTAATTACAATTGCCACGGTGTCAAATCACTTTTCGAAGCGACGAGTCAGTTGAGGCAACCATTTCTTCTAAGAAGGTTGGTTTATTTCCCATTACAAGAAAATCTTTGAAAGCTGTTGATGGATGAATAATAGATGTTGAGTACTTACTCGAGTAGGCAGAGTAGATGACAGCGATGTGCCTATGGTCCGACTGCACCACTTGAGGGGAGTAAAGAGCGCCGACGATTAAACCGATGGCGATCACCGCTACGATCTGAAAATAAAAACTAAAGTGAAAAATTGGTCCAGAGCATAGACAGATACCTAAATCATTTATTTGGCGCAACCGCACTGCTAAAATTGGAAAATACTATCGATATGTGATTGGTTGTTTCTGACTTTTCAAAGAAAAGCCTTCACATTAAGTTCTATATTGTAAATTTCGTTTCCTTTTGGAAAGTTGCAAATGCCACTTGCCTTAGCGGCTCACCAACCGTTTTCACGATCACCCATTAACTTTTTGCATTGCCGGTATCCCAAATAACTTTCAGTAATTTTTTAACAATTCAATCAAATAACAAAGCTCACGATCATTTAAAACAAGTGTTCTCGTGATAGTGAAAGTATCTTCCGCACGTTGGTCCAGTGGTCGCATTGTCAAACGCCTGTTTTCTCCTTTTGTTGTTCTTGAATACCGCAACCAAGTGATTTTCCAATACCGCAAGCATCTTCATAAATGATTATTACATGGTTTTCACTTTCACGCATCGTGTGGCTGTTTCCTTAACCATTATAATATGATGTATACTTTAATAATAAGTATAGTTATCTTTGTATATTATCAGACTTACCAAGGGGTATCGTTTTACCCAGTAACTGGGTTGTCGAGGTAAAATATTGGTATTCAGTTACATCCGGTTAGACTGGAAACCGACCCCAACATAGTTGGGAAAAGGCTAGGCAGATGATGATGATCGTTGTTTATAATTTTTCAGGTTATAGTTAGGTAGGTGTTTGAACAAGTACAGGCAGACAAAGGACTGTTTGTGCTGTATTACGGCCTTCGACCTTATAAGTCGGTTACGTTCCAGGCTTTGAGCTTGGCCATGAAGCCCTACATATCCTTTAAAGGATAAGTCAACTAGTGCACATAAACAGACGTAGGTATACAGGATGGAAGGGACATCGACGCGCAAAATGTAACCGTGAATTCAGCACATGATTCTAAACATCCTAGAGAAGAAATTATTGGTCGGTTATCAAAAAAATCTGCTGTTTTATACAAAAGTGCAATACCTAAGCAAGCACTATATTGTACTTTTCTTTATCACACAGCATTTTGAACGAACCACTATGTTTGAATCGGAGAATTATGGACATGTGGTTTATTGTCCCTATGGTGCTCAAACCTGGTCTTTGACACTTCAGCAGAGGTCCAAGCTCAAGGTCTGCCAGCGAGCCATGGAGCGCAGTATCCTAGGAGTTCGAATTTCTGACCGTATAAGAAACACAATACTGCGCGCCAAAACCAAGATAACGGACGTTACCTAGAAAGCCGCTAAGCTTAAGTGGGACTGGGCTTGACATGTATGCCACATGTCAGATGATAATTGGGCTAAGAGAACCACCGATTGGGTCCCACTAACGCACGACGCCATCGCGGCAGACCAAGACGAAGATGGCGAGACGAGCTTAACTCCTACCGTAAGGACAGGCCGCAGACTCGCAAAAGACAGAATTGTGTGGAAAAGGGAGAGTGACGCCTTTGCCCTGCAGGGAGACAATACAGGTTAGTTAGAACGAAAAATTTCAACCCAGGAGGGTCCAGGATTATGTGCTGAAGCCCATGGTAATAGGTTGCACGTCGATGTCCCTGCCACCCTCTAAATGAAGCTCTGTTTAAATGCAATCGGCTTCAACCTTTTGACCGCCAAACGTCAAAAATCAAAAACTTGCCCTCAGGGTCAAAGGCTGTCATGTAGTCGAACCGTGACGTGCTGGGCACATTTTGGTTTGTTATCAATACATGAGTGTGGCGGTCAAAAGATTTAATTCAAAACAGCCTTATATCTGCATTGTCAATCTAAACACACTATCTGTCATCAAACGATATTCCTTACAAAATCTCACCCTTTTTTTTCGAACCGATTCTAAAGTTCTACTATACTTCAAGATATTTTCTAGAAACATAACAGAATAAAGATGAGGTGTATTGTATTTAATTACCACCAAGTACAAGAGCACAAGGAATCCTTTGACTCCAAGGGCAGTGTGTCGTGCTACAAATTATCATGTCTTGCATCGCAACATGGTCAGTTCCCATATTCGCCATGATTGCAAGTAATTACGTCCTGAGAGCCGAGTCCCTCACGATCATCCAGTTGTATCGATTTCCAATTATACAATGTATTAAATAGTTTTGTATATGTAGGCTAGTTTTTAGTGGAACATTTTCTACTGATTCGCATTTTTCTTTACGGTGTTCGAGTGTTTGAAACTTTCACATCTTCTTTCTTGTCTGCTTCTTCATCCTCTGTTGGGTATTGGTGATTAATTATTATCTTACGCGAAGCCATTGCAAATTTTTCTTCCTAAGAGTTTTCCAATTTTATATCTTCTGACTTTCTAGAGCCAGACAACAGTTCACAACCGCATAAGTTCATTGGGTGTGGTTTGTGGTGTATAGACGATTATTGGTCTAGTTGATTTCATTATACTCCTGTTCAACGAGTTGCCTGGTACTGAAAGCTGTCTCACTTCACCAGGATTACATTTTTTTTTGCCATAACATCGATTATTCTTCATGTCATCAAGTTTTAAACATATGATAGCTTCTATAAGTATATAATTCACCTACTTTCATGTTGCGGTAGTTACAGGCAGCTTCATCGCCCTTCTTGGCAGCGTCCGTTGTCTTACATCTAGTCTCTGTCAGTAACTACCCAGCTCGAAGCCGCAAACACGAGTACTGCATCAGCGCAGCTGCAGCTCCGTTGTCTCGGTCGTTGAAGGCAGCTTATTACCCTTCTTAGCAGTATCTTCTACTATAGCTATTACATCTAGTCGTAGTCTGTAACTCACCAGCTCGACGACTCGCAGCCCCACACACCAGTACTGCTTCAATGCCGCAGCAGCCCGGCTGTCTCGGTCGTTCGAGGCAGCCTCATCGCCCTTCTTGGCCTGCGCCTCGGCCTCTCGGTCTCCCGCCGACATCGCCCACACTACTCGAGCGCCACCTCCGTACTCGGAAACCTGGTAAAAAAAATCGAATTAAAATTGATTGGAAAGGAATTGCCCTGATGACTGATGACCGCTATACTTAATGACGATGGGGAACAGTTTGTTATTTTACTAATTATTATTCATTCATACCGTATTACGTAATGCTACGCGCTACGGTTTAGTATTTTATTATTCAGTTTTATTCATTTTCCTGTACGATATTATAAATTAAATTAAATGTAGAAAAGGGAAAAATAATCCCAAAAGAATATACATTTTATTAGGAGATGGCAATGGTGTGTGACTACAAAGACGTTCCGCATTATCGCCTCTTTAAATGTTAAGGCCCATCAAATTCAAAGTGGCTATAAAACAATGTAATATATTCTGTTTATAAGGAAGTCTTGCGCTACCATTAACGCGGCACTTATGGTGTCCAATTTGATGTGCGTCCATGGTACTAATGGTAACCATAATCTAGTGCGTAATTACTTTTATTTTTCGTCAGTATGCGTGAATCTGACAAATTATGATACATCTCTTTTTTTACACATGTAATTAGAGTGATGACTCACTTGGCAGAATTAACATATCTGAGAAATTCTCTGGTCACGTAAATGATGGCTTATTGAAATACGTTACTAAGTATAGCGTGATTGAATCACTTAATATCATTAGAATCACACATTCCCCTAATTAATTCAATTAATACTAACTAGCCTCATTAACGCGTGTTGTTAATATTGTAAAAGTAGCCGGTTACAGACGACAATGCATAAATCATAAACAGGCTGAATGCCGATCACTGAAACGGAACGCTACTGGCGCGTTATGCTTTCCAAACGAAATAGTTTTTATTTTTTACAAACGTTAATGATGCTGCTGAATAATGAACAACATCACGTAAGTAATTGCTTTGTGTTCATTAATGGATTGAGTATTTATTAGTTTTATGGATTATTTGAAATATGAATGGAGTGTTTTGGGAGCTAAGGAAAATTGTAGAATTAATTAAAGTTTAAATTTAAATACATTTATTCTAGTTTCCTGAAAATCCAATCAAGTTACACTCAACTGGTATAACATTGGTAGACCTAAATACGTGCCATAATATCTATTTCAGATTTTTATATGCTTAAAAAATTGGGGATTGTGAGCTTTCCTTTGTTTCGCGCCAAAGCTCCTCTTTGGAGATTATCCGTTTTGCAAGTCCATTTGTTAAAATTCGTGTTATTTTTTTAAATGTGTATGCTACAATACAAATTAATGTATGTAGACAAAATTTTAATTTTTACCTAATAAAAGCGATTGCAAATGATCGGTTACATACGAGGTATAAAGAATATCAATTTATGAAATTGCGCTTTTCCGTATAGTGACACAAACATTTTTGCACTACAAAAACTCACTAAAATGCTAAATACACAAGTGACCGTATGATAACATCAAAACATGCAATTATAAAAATAGAAGAGCAACTTCACTTGCATGCAATCAAATTAAAAATAAAATCTCACCGAAGACAGGAATTAAACTCCTTACAGCGACAATGAACGCACTGTTTAATTTGTTTTTTTTTATTTCACTTGCACTTCGAAATTCGAAAATGACAGACGCTTTCGGTGTCGCGGGGTGTTTACTAAGCTCAGTGCAGACACGAGTGCGTTCGGCTCACGACGCGATGCGACTACCGCTTGGCCGACAATCGGCGCTCCTCTATGCTTCATTTGAAAATAAACCAATGGTCTCTGATTGTCCTTCCGTTTTCCCTTATGTCGCCCTTTGTAAAAGCGATGGGGGAACCATGAGAGGTCAAGGAAAATTGGCTGTTTAACCGTAGAACCGGCGTAGTAATGCGTAGCACATAAGTAAACAGCTTTCATTCATTTGTAAAGTTAGTGCCTAGAACATTATCAGAACTTTACTAGCCTGATGCGTTCAATTTTGGTCTGTGAGCTTATCTCGGGACAGAAATCAAAGAAGTATTACCCTAAATCAACCCAGCTTAATAGACATCTTAGCCATATCTAACTTAAACTGAATTACGTCTTGATTTTCGCGAGCTTTTTGAATTTAATCTAAGTAGGCAATGTTTGTTTTAAAAGATACTTTAGTTAATAATGTTTTCAGCGAAACACAAGGCAGTTCAATCAAATAGTACCTACCTAATTAGTTACATATTGTTACAGCTACATTCACTGTTTTACATAATCCTGCTAAGTAGAGCTACTACTGCATTCCAAATATTAGACTGCTGAAGCTGAATTCCAAACTCGTAAATACTAGGTTACCTTAAAAATACATTTCCCTTCGAGATCTGCAGATGTGAATGGTCACAGAATGGTTCCCATAAACCGTTTTGATCGGTTTATTTTGGTACGCATCCATTCCTATCGGCAATCAAAGAGTTCCAAGTCCCAGAGATGGTTGCGAAATACTTCTAAATATTAGTTAATGGAACAGAACTATTTGTACTATAATTAGAGTAGGCTGGTTTCTTTCATAGTTTACGATGTTTATACAGTGTTGTTGGTAGGTGAAAGGAATCTTGAAGGGCGTTTTGGCTAAATATTAAGACACAATTCTTTAGATAGGTGGGTATGACTTTTTTATGACATTGTTTAAATGTCAGTAAAATACAACTTTAAAAAATAATGTTAGGGAAACCGCTGGTCCTAGAGACATGAAACTTGCAGGGTGGTGTTCTTTGTGAAGAGTAAGTATCCACTAAAAGTTAAAGACAAAAAAAAGTTGAATATTTATGTCAGCCTCGCAATTAATAATTTAAGTTAGTTTTTCGATTTTCGCTGGAATATCTTAAAGATATGTGAAGTGTTCACAGCTTCATAATTCAACTCAAAATAACATAATTATATTTTATTTCCAATTATACAGGATATCCATCACGGTTCAACATATAATGTGATTTAATATCACCGTGCGCGTTGAATCGACTCAAACGCATTTATTATGTAGCTATTCGTAAATTGAAAAGCCACTTTCTAGCGTTTTCCGGTCTAGAAGTCAGCGCGCATAACTACACACATGCATGCGGCGCGCACGCACGATGCTCGGCGATAAAGTATGCGAAATTATATCTACGTTTGCTATAAATCAGACGACATGCCAATTGTGATCTTTATTTATACGCCGAGATGATATTTATACGGTAGTTTAGTTATCGGTATTAACATAAATTTTATGTGGTTTATGAATTGTTTTATGAGTCTGCTAAGTTAATTTGTTTGAGTGGGTTTTGGATTTATACTTAATTCAAGCTCTAAAGTTGCCTGGAGTTACATATCAATCGTTGTTTTCAGCTGAAATTCGAATGTATATTAGAACAGTACCTATAACTCGTAATTGAAAACATTTTCGTCAATTCCTAAAAGATAAAACTGGGGCTCCGAATTCCTTTTATTTTATTTAAATTGATCGCACATCGATGCGCAACCTGTTACCATAGATTCAGTACATGATTCAAATACCTCTGTTTTTTTTTAAATAATCTGTGGAAAATTTCTACGTGAGGAGGTCTAGAATCATGTACTGACTTCTTTGTTACAGTTTCGCGTTGATGTCACCGCCAACCCTGTATATCTTTTCAAAACTTTCAATATATTGGAACCTTGTTTTTTGCCTATTCTTACTATAGTTTTTGCTTATAGTTCCCATGTAGTTAGTATGATTAATTCATTAATAAAATCCTGAACATTTTCCTGTATTTCAGACGTCAACCCAGTCATCTTTACTGTCGTTTTACTCGCAACAGTGGTCTGTTTCATCTGAAAATGTGACTAATTACAATAAAATAATTGTTTCAAGACCCCATTACTCATAGAATGTACGCACTATGTGAAGAATTGTTTTTATGGGACATATCCTTCCATTCAATAACTTGACTAGTCAGAATATGAACTCGATTGGTTACCGTAACTTTATGTATTTAGGACGTTGTAAGGAAAAACATCTTAAAACTTAAATATATAAGTAAGCATGTGCTCTATTCTGCAACTGTGAAAGGTAGAGTTAAGCTAAAAGATATTTAAATTTAAATTTAAATGCCCTTTATTCTGAATTTCTTTTTTCTCTTCTGTTTATTTGTTACAAAATGTCCCTTAATTCAGTGTGCCTTTTGGCAAAGGCCTCCTCTAGCTCCTTCCATTGTTTTCTGTTACGAGCCACTCTCCTCCAATTAGGGCCCGCTGTTTGTTTCAGTTCATCTTCCCATCTCCTTATCTGTTTCCCCTTGCTGCGTTTACTTTCCCTTGGATACCAGTCAGTTATTATTTTACTCCATTTCTCTGTATCTGCTCTCATCATGTGACCAGTCCATCTCCATTTTTGTTGGTCAATCCTAGTTAAGATGTCTGGTAGTTTAGTTCTTGCTCTCAATTGTTCACTTCTTACATGATCTGCTTTGCGTATATTTGTCATGCTCCGTTCCATGGCTCTTTGGCAGTATTGCAATTTATTTCTGTGCTGTTTTGTCAATGCCCATGTTTCGCAACCGTATGTTATACAGGGTAGTATGCAGATATTAAAAAGCTAAAAGATATACCCATTTATTAATAAATGTTGCTTAAAGTTGAGTACTAATTAGCGACTGTTTAATCGTTCATTTTTGACGTTTGAACGTCACTTAACTTTAATCATCTTCTATAGAAATACAACAAAGTCAGTAACACATTTGACATTGGCAGAATTGTCGACATCGGCACTATTGCCATAGAGAAAAATAGAATAGAATAGAACAAAGTCAGGTTAATTACATACATAACATTACATTACGTTACATAACATTACGTTACATTTAGAACTCTTGACCAGCTGGACCGATTTTAATAAACTTTAATGTGTTGGATTTGTCTCCGCCTCGAATAGCAGAATATCTATTAAAACATGGGAAAAAGTCACGAAATGAAAAAAATTTAAGATAATTCATATTCTGAGGCGGTACAAAGTTTGCCAGTTCAGGTAGTCGTTTATAAATAAACCCGATAATTGTAAACAAAGAAAATTCCAGAAGCCTCTTTTTACAGATCAAAAGCAAGCATACACACCTTCCCTGTCGTGAAGTGTCGTGACTAATTTAATTAGAACAATCTACAAAATCTAAATAGATGTCAACCATCAAATTAATAACTGACACTGATGGCGGTAGTTACATTTTTTTACAAGGATTAACCTTCATGCTGGCCATGGCTGGTGGCAAATAGTGCGCGCGCGCAAGGCCATCGTAAAGGTAACAAACTAACAATTACGTTTCACAGATCTTCTATCTACCTCAAACGGAAAACGCCTGTGACTAAGCGTGAAAAATGTCACATTATACGCCGGTTGTTAACTTTACTGAATGATCGGTTTTATGCTAAGAAGGAATGATTGAATCAGCTGTTGTTTTTTTTTTTATTTTGCAGTATTTATTATATTTAAATAGGTATTACTATTGGCAAATAGTTGTGATTTTTTCATTAAAGTCAATAAATACATTCAAAGAAAAAACAGACATTGTAAAGTATTCACGTGGTTTGTTAAATGGGGCTTACAATTTGCGATTCTTGTACATTTTTGTGATTTCATACAAACTCTTGATAAATGATAAATTATTTATTTTCTCTAGTAGGTTTGTGCCGTACCTTACCTTGAAACTTTAACACAGTGGTTTCCTTCAACGTCTCCATTTTAAGTGAAACAAGACCTCAAGTTTCCTTAATACCAATTGTTTTAAGGCAAAATCCCATCGTACATTGCATATAAATGAAATATTAGACCATAAGTGCGGGTTTTATTGGTAAGGGCAAAGAGTGAGCAATACGAACAATGAGTATTTGTCGCGTTCGCCGCTAATGTTGTTAGACGACGGTGGTATGGGCCATTGTTTTGTGCCCATTACTTTACCAACACACAGCCGAACCGACATTTTGAATGTGTGTCGAACTGTTACGATTGCATCTGGACTGCTTTGCCAAAATAAGATTAAATTAAGTATTTTAGAACAGAACTGCTTCGATAGTCTAGTGATCGCAAGCGCTACTGCTGAGCATAAAGTCCCGGGTTTGATTCCCAGGACGGGCAGTGTTATTGGGCTTTTTTCATCAGGAATTTCTCAGTTGCAGCCCGGAGCTCGGATTTATGCCCGGTTGATGGCTTAATGAGATATGTTTATGAAATGGTTATGTTTAAGTCTCTGCTTAACCCTTCGGGTATTACAGGCGTGATGTTTCGTTATGTATTATGTTTAAAACACAAATCGATACTATTTAACTTTGTCTAATTAAATGTTAAGCATTACAGGGCATGAAAAGGTCCAAGACAAAGAAAAACATACTTTTGCATAAAGTTCTTTTTTGGACAGAAATAACCCCTACAAATCCAAGTTACTAGCTTCATGTTTGTTTATATTAGCTAAGAAATCTTAGAATTAATTCATATTATCCCTTAAGAGCACAAAATAGAGCAAAGTCCCGCCAACATGGCGACGGCGGGCGCCATGTTGTCGCCAGTTTTGGCGCCAAGGTGTCCGCGTTAGGGGGTGCGTTCCGAGGCTGTTGTTACAGTGACCTATTTGCTCAAATAACACAGTTTGTATCCTTTATGACCGGATTGTATGCACAGCGGGCCTAATGTCTACAGATTTGTCATGTAATTACTAGTGTAAAACTTCTAGGGTAAGTTAATACCTACTTACTTTGAAGTTATCACGATTAATTTTATTGTTTTTGTCGTTCGATCACTTTTCTTTGGTTAGGATAAGGAAAAATTAAATGAGTTATGATTTCAACGTATCTTTGCAACTACGATAGATGACTTATTTAAGATTAAAATTCTCGCTAAATATTATTATTCGTCTGCCAAGTGTGGCAATGCATCTGTATGATCTAGAAACGGCGCATTCAACTGCGTTTAAAACTTCTTGTGAGTTTCGTTTCTGTGTCGTTTTCTTAATGACTTCACTAAATGTGTTGCTTGTGTTATTGAAGTATGAAATTATGCTTTTGTCTTCCAAACTATATAGGCCATGTGCAATAATATAAAGTTTAGGCTGTCAAAATGCAATTGTGGCCAACATAATTATCACAATAATATGAACTGTAACGAAAAAAGTTTCTAAAGAGCCTAAATAAATAAGGCCTTTAGACCGTATTTCGGCCACGGCGGCCAATCTCAACGGAGACTAGCCTTCGGCGCGGGAGATAAAGTGGTGCACATTAAGTGTGCGCGCAGATACAGGTGCACTCCCTCTTCCCTCCCTCTCTAGTCCGATGGGACGGCAATCCGACACGACCGGAGACAGATCAGGCGCAGGACCAACGGCCTAACGTGCTTTCCGAGGTTTTTAAGTAATATTTCAACAATTACCGAATTCGACCTTTGCCAGTATTATTGACTACTTCCTCGGCATCTCTAAATATTTTTTTAATAAGTATTTTACCTCGTTAGATAGCTGATCAAATGAAGATGTCTCTCTCGTAATTTGTACGGTACATTTTTGAGATAACTGTGTATGTGATAAGTTCATGGACCTAGATTATTTTTGAAAATGGTTAATAATCTTCATCGTTCAACGTTTAACAGTTTGATTTTTTTGAAAATTTTGTTACATCGAAAGTTTTGTTAAAGTGTTAGGAACCCAATGGAAAGTTATGATGGCCTTTCAATTTCAGAGTTTAGAAGGGAAAGGTGATATTTAGTGACAAATTTTGGGAGATTTTCAAAAATACATGAAAATTGTTTTTTCTCGAATCCCATGAATTTTGGCCTATGCTTTATGGGGTGCTTAATTGTTGCATATGGGTTTAACTATCACGACCTGAAAGGAATACGTCAAATTAAAAGTCTCCCTGTATACGAAATCGTTTACAATGCACACTGCTTCGTTTACGTTAGCTGTGACTGCACCAAGTGTATGAATGAAGATACTGTTATAATTACGAGGTTTTCTCTCACGTGAACTTAAATAAACAATAGTCGGACATCCCTTGGCACTCATAATATTAAAACGGGGAGTATGTACATAACACAATTCTGTATGTACTAGTTGATGAGTAAAGCACGTAATTTCACACATATCATCACGCATGTACTCCTCGAAGTATAAGGCAGAAGTGTGCCTACTACTCTTATCATCTGCCTAGCCTTTTCCCAACTATGTTGGGGTCGGCTTCCTGTCTAACCGGACGCAGCTGAATACCATTATTTTACATAGAGCGACTGCCTATCTGACCTCCACAGCCCAGATCCTGAGTAATACGACAAATACCTTTAGTAAGACTGGTTGTCAGACTTTCGGGCTTCTGACTACCCGTAACGACTGTCAAAGATCCACGAATGACAGCCGGGACCAACGGCTTAACGTGCTTTCCGAGGCACGGAGGGGTCTCGGTATGTAAAGATGGCCACCCATCCACAGACCAACCGTGGCAAGCGTAGCTTAACCTGATCGATCGACCCTGTGCAGCTATTAATTAGTATTTAGCAATGGGCCCTTCTACTACTGCCTGGTGTACTCTTAGTGGGTACAATATACCGATATTTTGTAATACGAGCCATTTCTATCATAACATCACTGTATATCAGCCTTGTTCCCTCGAAGGGTGTACCTATTCAGCGGGATTGTCCGAAAGGTCCGATAGGGTTACCGCTGGCCCGGAACATAAAGGGCTAAGGAAGGAACACGGGTGGGTTTTAGTCAGTAAGAGTCTGACACTCCCTTCCGCTCCACCCAGAGCGAGAGGGGTCATTCTGAAAAAAAAAGGGGGTGTACCTATAGTACACTCACGTGTCGCCAGTTCTGTTAAAGTGCCACGTAATAAGAGACGAGCATTTATTTACTAAATTGCCTTGTTATCCCGCTAGTGGTTTTAGCTAAATTCTGGTAAATTGTGGTGTTATGTTACAATTAATATCAATAACAAGATAAGCTGTCGAACGGCTACCAAAAGCCAATTGCAGAGTTCAACAATTTGGCATCGCTATAGTAAAGTTCAACACAAACAATATATGACAATAATAAAATTATCTAGTCATAACAAGGTTCTTATTTACAGCAAAAACAATTAAAATTCATAGTAGGTAGTACTATGACTGACGCCCCTGTACTTTAACCTACGGAGACTCTTTGGACAGGGGAATTTTCAGCTTTGGCTGAAAACTGAAATTCCCACACATTGAACCAGCATGATTAAACTGAATATTGCTTTTGTCCACGACTTCGTCTCCACTGAGTTCGGGGTGCGGAGGAAACCCTTTAATGGGAAAAACCTGTGTGCTCAATTCTCAACACTCCTTTAGACGTTTTGAAGTGATTCAATGACAGACAGTTTGCCACTGAATCACTTCAAAACACCTTAAAACTGTTTAAAGTTTCTCGTATTCAAGTAACATAATTCCCTCTCACCGAGTTCTCTCGCCTGTCTTAGCAGTGCGAACATAATAGGCAGGTATATGCTATGCTGCTATATGCTATGTGCTATATGCTAGGTATATGCTATGCTATGCTGCTTAGTCCATAAATTATTGAAATGCGTAATACGAATACCTAACTCACAAGTTTATGAGGCTAACTAAACAACTGATAACGAACTAGGTAACGACACCTACTTTTTATGCTAATGACCCGTCCCTTTAGTGGGCTACAGTTAGATGCGTATGCGCGTGCCTCCGAGCGCCGTAATGTCATGACGGTACAGTTACTGACGAATCTGGGTTGACCGGCCATTATCATTCACTTGTCCACGATATTTCTATAGCCAGGGAAAATCTATTGCCAACATGTTACGTAATTACCCTATGACGCTATGATTTTTACCTAGGATGATGAATGAAATGGGTTTCCTGAATGCTGAAAACAATAGAAGGTTTTGTCTTCCTGTAAGAAAATTTTCCTAATTCCTTTTTCAGTTTATGGTGAGAGTTAGGTACTTACCTATTTTAACCAGCCATATCTACTTTATTATTCAGTATTTTTTGGTATAAATGATAAATCAGCATAATATCCATTTATGTTGGAAGGTTTACTGGGGCAGTTACGATAGTGGGCATATTCCGTTGGATGATAATTTCTACCAAACGCAGTGGCATTTTTATATAGCAAAAGCAAAAGGGATGGCGGGCGATAAAATGGCGTCTAAAATCAATATGTTGTCAATATAAAAATGCCACTGCTTTTGGTAGAAATGATCATCCAAAGGAATATAACCACTAACGTAATTACCCCTGTAAACTATAATGAAATGTTATCAAAACTATGTAGAGCAGCGATAATCTGCAGTCAAACAAAGACTCGTTGGTAGTGAACAATATGTTAATATCACCTGATCAATCAAAGGCTCCATGCACATAGTGTATGCAGCGATCGTTTCTACTAATAGCTTTAATAACTCACGTTTGTCTACTAGTTCTTGACTAGTGATGGGTTTAACAAGACTTATTTCATAGATTGCCTTTAGTTTATTTCATTTTGTAAGAGAAAACAAATTGTAGTACATATATTAAAAATAAACAGACCTAACAATAAACTTAACAAATATACTAACCATTACATTTTCCACAGAATACAACTTAGATATATTTACAAACTGATGGCAAACGTAACTGTAGTCAGTGCAAAATTATTATATGAACAAAAGAAACTAATAATCAAAACAAGACACTTAATTGCATACGAGTCCTCTATTGATAATAATATTTGCTTTATATAATATGTAGGTACTTAGTTCTGCAATTTTGTGTAATGTGGTTATACATATACAAAATAAATGGCAGAACTATAATATGGGTATCAACTTCTGTAAAAGTTACTAGAACGCGGTTTAATTAAGTAAGTATTCCTTTCAGTACGATAAGTACCTTTCAAAGAATTCTAAAAGAATCAATGAGGAAAAATAGGTTACCGCAGTAAATTGGAACAGGGCAAGGGTGAGGAGGGGGGAGTTTTATAACCCACAACACATAACATGTGATTTGTATGATACATGACCTACTTTGACAATATTCGTACATCGCATCAAAATACGCAGATTCTTTTGAACCTTATCATTTCAAATTACTATTTATTATTTAAATGGAGCGGTTACAGCTTTTATTCGTGATGTTTTTTTGTAAAACTACCCCTTTTCATTTGATTTAAATGGATCAGAAACACTTATTATACTCGTAGTAATTATATACTTTAACATTGTTTCTGAAAGTTACCTACTGGTGATTTCAGCTATCGAAGATAAAAAGGCATTAAGTCCGCCTTTGTACAGTTTTTACTTGTGCATAAAATTTTAATAAATAAATAAAAATACAAACATTATTTTACAATAAAATATATCAGTGCCATCACTATGCACCATGTACTCAATTCGTGTGCACCTTAACAATGCACCATACACCGGGTGCGTTGACGCGGCTAATGCGTGACACGCCTTATATTTTTACTCTGTGCCTTACGATTATTACAGCCTGTTTAATTTTCATTGCCCGTCCAGTAAGATGAATTCTAATGAAAACTTGGAAAATGTCGCAATGGTAGTCAAATTGTTTTGTTTGTCTTACATGGCTACTGATTTTGGGTCATGGTTTTACATTTAAGCTTATGTTTGTACACGTTTCATACGGTAAGTACGAGTACTTACAGTTTGAATAATAACTGGAATCTGGACGATTCGATATAGGTAGGTTCCCTAAAATCATGCAATCTTTTGGATTGTTAGGTATATTTTGTAAAAACATAGAATGGGTTCAACTTATTACGGTCTAATTTTTCCACAAATAAACGCTTTATTTCGCCAAATATAGTTTATTTTTTGTAACTTAATCAAAGTTTTTACTTACGGTTTCCGTTAGCGGAGCAATTTTGGTGGTTTCCACGTCGACTTCACACAAAAACTCCCTGGAATCGGGCGCAATGGTTACCCAGTTCGCGTACAGATGCTCCACTTTTAGTTTTTAAATCGATTACTATTATGTTCAACTAATAACAACGATAAAACATCAATATAATGCAATCTCTTAAAATTAATTTAGTCAATGACAATAACAAAAGACATGTGCGTGCCTTCTATTTTTGAATTTTTTTTACGTTTGAAAAGTTTTTTTAATGAGCGCAAGGCAACCCAACTTTTTCTGCCTAGTTGTCGTGAAGTTCGTGATACGAGGAATAGAAGACTAATCCAAACTTCACCCAGTCAGTGAGTCAGTTGTTCTCAACGACGGATCGCACTTAACCTGCGACCTTAGCCCCGACATCTAATTTGACTCCTGCGTTGACCCCGGACAGTTATCCCATACTAGCTTGTATACTGTTGTTTCCTGACAAAACTAAATAATCTTCTAGAAAATTCACACCTTTTTAGGAAAATCTTAATGACCCAACCTAAATCAAGCATCAAATCAGAATCTTCTACTTCGGATATTTTTAAGGACTGTCTTTTACAACCTTGATGAGGGGCTCGTGGCTAAATTACAACAGCCACACGAATCAATTGAAGGCAATCGAAGGTTTAGCTCGCTTATCGCGATCGGTTCCTATATGGGTGACCATTAATTTCATTTCGAGACCCCTCCGTGCTTCGGAAAGCACCTTAAAAGCTGTAGCCCGGCTTTCATTAATAGGTAGATCTTTGACAGTCGTTAGAGGTAGTTCCGAAACCCATAAGTCTGACAACCATGCAGTCTTACCAAAGAGTACCTACAGACGCCATCACATCAAGCTACTACAATTATCGTGTTACCACTGCGACCATTTATTTGATCCTTACAACGCAGTTATAGTACTGACTATAACTGCGTTGTAAGGATCAAATAAATGGTCGCTCCATATTCGGCTGCATTCGGTTAGACTAGAAGCAGAAGCCGAGACCAAGGTAGTTGGGAAAAGGTTGGACAGATTCATATTTAGGTGCGTTTATTTAAAATAGATTTTGCAACCTTTATGTCCAAATGAAGTTTTTCCAACTTGTTTACGAATAAATCGGGTTTATTAACAGGATAACTTGTAAAACTATTCACGGTTTGAACTTCAAACCATATTTGGTACCTCTAGACAAATAAGGGATCATTTATCAACACTGGGCTAATCCCAATTATACGTATTATTATTACGTACGTACGTATTATTGTACCTACCTAATACGTAAGAAAATAAGGATAAAGTAGTATCATAACGAATACGTTACACCGTGTGTGCGGTGTGCTCCATGTCATGTCATACCTACCACATTGTGTGAAGTCTGTATATTTCATAAGTAGTGAGAACACTGACATTCTATTATTACCCTCTAGGCTCCGAGATAGATTAATTATTTAGTTTGCTGGTGGCCCAGTGGTAACGGCCGGGATTTAGAAGTTGTAGGTCATTGGTTCGAACCCTGATAGGCGCTTTATTTTGTGTAAATTATTTCATTTTGGGATTATACTAAACTAACAAGTTGTATTACTGATTCTAATGATTATGATTCTGTAAATACATATTTGTCCGCGAATCATATTTTGATCGACGTACAACTTAATATCAGTATTAAGTTGTACGTCGATCAAAATATGATTCGCGGACAAATATTATATTATTTTCTTATATAATATTATTTTCTTACGTTTTTTGCAATTTGCTGGTCAGCCAGCAAATTGCAAAAACCGTAAGAAAATTTGAATTTCACGGGCTACCTTAGCGCTTCCCCCTTAAGGCCTGTATTAATGCCGATAACCTTGAGCATTTGGGCGGAGCTAACGACCCCTTCTCCGCGCCACTCCGCTACCCGCATGCAACAGAAAATGTGCGGTTGTGTGCGCCGCCACCACGGTTTGCCTCGCCTAGTCTCGTCACAGAGTATCGAAATCACAGAAGGTCAAGTCATCGTGAAAGTTAAATAATTATGTGTACCACATATACAGGGTGTCCCAGAACTCAACTTCAAGCCGAAACGGGGTGACAGGATTAATCATAACCATCACGAGAAAAATATAAAAAAAAATCTATCCC
Source organism: Luperina testacea (assembly GCA_927399505.1). Classification (NCBI taxonomy): domain Eukaryota; kingdom Metazoa; phylum Arthropoda; class Insecta; order Lepidoptera; family Noctuidae; genus Luperina; species Luperina testacea. The sequence goes on along the minus strand of OV656763.1, from coordinate 5,107,097 downwards.
ATGCAGTTTGAAAATTATGGGCATTTTAAGAAAAACCTAGAAATTTGATCAAACTGTACCATTTTTCGGTTATTGTGGTTATTCTTTTTTATTTTTGTTCAATTAAACTTTGGAAACGTAATCCTAAATAATTTTTTTCTAGAATCCCAATAAAAAATAATGACACGATTGCCTCAAGTTTCCGAGATTTGAGACTATTCGTTAAACTACGAATTTAAAATTTTCAAGATTCGTCGACTTTGATTGGCCCTCCTTTAAAAAAAATGTACTAGAGTGCCTTGGCAAGTGGCATTAAAAGTTGGCGCATTTAATCAGAATTCTAAAATGGTACAATACTTGTTAGTTCCATACAAAAAAAAAGAGTAAAAAAATTAAAAAAAAATTGAGGCTGATGGTAAACAATTTGAACATTTATTTTAATAAAAAACGTTATTTCTCTATCTGACTTTTATTCCAACAAACCTAAATTAAACTAGATCAAGATTTTTCATTATTTTACTAACTTTTTTTCACTTTTTTCACTTTAATAAAAGTGGCGTCACTATCTGTCTCGCTCACTCATGGCAAACATACCCACTATCCATCTCCATCCATCTCTTCTCCATCTCTCTTCATCATTTTGCCTTAAAATTAAGAACCTACCTAGAGCTTGTGCGAATCAAAAACATTTTAACTGAGATAGCAAAAATCGGGTTACTTGAGGTTTTAATTTTTTCACTCTTTTTTATTGTATGGAACTAAGAAGTATTGTACCATTTTAGAATTCTGATTAAATGCGGCAACTTTTAATGCCACTTGCCAAGGCACTCTAGTACATTTTTTTTTAAAGGAGGGCCTATCAAAGTCGACGAATCTTGAAAATTTTAAATTCGTAGTTTAACGAATAGTCTCAATTCTCGGAAACTTGAGGCAATTGTGTCATTATTTTTTATTGGGATTCTAGAAATGTTATTTATCTAGAAATGTTATTACGTTTCCAAAGTTCAAATGAACAAAAATAAAAAAGAATAACCACAATAACCGAAAAATGTTACAGTTTGATCAAAATTCTAGGTTTTTCTTAAAATGCCCATAATTTTCAAACTGCATGGGATAGATTTTTTTTCAGATTTTTCTCGTGATGGTTATGATCAATCCTGTCACCCCGTTTCGGCTTGACGTTGAGTTCTGGGACACCCTGTATTTACAATGGTCCAGTTTTGGTTTTATTTAGGTATTATCTATTGATATGGATGTACTTTTCGGGCTATGGTTACGAATAAAATTGTTAAAAGCTTTCGAGGCCATGAGTAGAAGCTATACCCTTAATATAAATCAGCCTGGCTTGCCATGTGGTAAACAACTTAATGTATCTTTTTAACTAAAATTAATGGCTAAATGTGCTGCTAAGCGCAAAACTCAAGAATGGCTGGACCAATTCGGTTTTTTTTTAAATATTCGTTGAAGTCTTAGGAAGGTTTCTATGAAGAGAAGAAGGGTAGGTAGGCATGTACGTAGATAGGTAGGTAGGTATGTAGGGTAGGTAGGTAAGTAGGGTAGGTAGGTAGTTAGGGTAAGGCAGATAGGAAGGTAGGGTAGATAGGTAGGCAGGTAGGGTAGGTAGGTAGTTAGGTATAGGTAGTATAATTATCACTAGTGTATGTCATATTATTTGTTATATTTTTTATAAACAAATATATTATAACTAAAATTCAGCTGAATAATCTTCAAGTTCTTCGACAGACCTTACAAGATGCTTGTGAGTCACCATGTCATCCAATAGAGACCGTAGTTTTAGAATGCCCAAATCATCTTGTTCCTAAAATGAATGCAGTTATACATATATTTACAAGTAAAACAAAAATATAGGTTCATAATTTGTAAAAAAAAAATACATTCACATCCAAATCAACAGAATCACCTTCAACTTCTCTGGTAGAACTAATTGATTCACTACGTATAGGTAATGATTTTTTTATTTGATTTAATTAGTTGAATAATATTATTGACCCACTTTAACCCACATGGATAGTAATGATAAGTGATAATAATTATAATAAAAAACATGACTACCAATTTGTTTTTATAATTTTATGTAGTCTGTGCCACCCGCGGTCTGCGATAGGCTGATTTAATTGATTGATTGATGTCACCCGCGACGATAGAAGTCGAGTAAAAAGTATTCGACTTTCGATCTGCCATAGAGAGATTTGATCCTTATGATTGACCCTATCGATTGATGCCATAAAAGTACAGGGTATTATTTTTTCGGATTTTAGCCGGTTCGATTCCCGAGAGCGGCAAGCGAATTTTCGAAAATCTTTGAATGCAGATTTGTTTTTTTTTTAATGAAGGGATTTTCCTTTGAGTAAAATTTGCTATCTCCAGTGTTTAGAGTACTTGCCCTCTAGGTGAGGTTAAAAAAATCCAGCCTGTATATACATAATATACTATTGAACTACTACTTTTTACTATTGTATGACATTATTATTTTTAATTCCTTATTTTGTTGACTGATCTGTATTTACGATAATTTTATTTTCAATGACATTGTACAGACGCCAGCACATCAAGTTACTACAGTCTGTCAGATTTCTTTAATAGATTTTCAACTTTATCTCTAAAGCATAAGGTTCAAAGTTGATTGCGAAAATTTGACAGTTTCGGGTAGGTTGATGTGCTTGGCGTCCGTACTTCATTGAATAGTGAAATTAACAGTTAACATTCTTGTTTTATATTTGCACACCTTATATGGTTATTAACAGTGTACCATTTGACCTTTTTTAACATCCACTGAACCTGTTTTATGCAAATAAATGATTTGATTTGATTTTTTTATTTGAAAATAATTACGCCGGTAATCAATAAATTGACAAATTATTAGCAAGTACGTAACCTATAATCATAATTAATACCTACTTTAGGAGCATTTTCAGTTTTGTGTCACAATATGTCACAAATAATCGCAACGCATCAGAATAATAGACTTTACTTAGGCACCGAAAAGTAAAATTTATAATATTGGCTGAATCATTTCGTGGACGTGGACCTTCTGTGATCATTCACTACTAGTACTTACAACTTTCGTTTGAATGAGGTAGGTATTTTATAAACAGTACCTATGTACACAGAGTAATGGACAGCGCATAAGTTTCATAAAACCCCGCTTGGGTAGGTACACTTTTTGTTTTTGCAGTAATATTTTACGATTTTATTTCGTAGTGCGGAGTTCTCGCAACGCGACATACGTCCACCTAGCAACACGATGCGCCCCGCACTAAATTTATGGACGAGTGCGGGGGTGATGTAGACGCAGTCTTTTATCAGAGGCCTTTTTAATTTATTATCATAAAAATAATACATATTTTAAAAAAGTAACAAAACCAAATTATTCTCCTTTGTATTGCAAAGATGTAGATATATTTTTTTACACTCTTTTGATAAAAAATGAAGGAGTAAAACGGTTTCATCTCAATGATTTGGAGGTGATTTGGTGATTTTTTTTTAAATTATGTGATATCGGTAGAAAAATTATGGCTAAACCAAATTACGTATTATATCATGAAGATTACTAAGGATTTTTTTCAGATGTAATTTCTCTGTAAATGCCGACAAAAAATGGCTTCATCTGCATGCTTTTCTCAAGCTTTTTTCGAGAGAGCAGCCTTAAGTAAAACGTGAACATTTTAAGTTGTGTTTTATTATTTTAAAAGATACACATCGTCTACACATCTTTCAAAGTATTCATCAGCAGCAAGTCTGCTATGACCACAATGTATTTTCCTCGAAGATGACAGGCTGTGAAAATGTAACTTTGTACTATGACATGGCTTGACTGGTGACTGACATTTGACGTCATTAAAATTCCCCATTAAAGTCAGTTTCAAAATATTAACATGGAAATAATGTTTAATAGACTCCTAAAATATGGTTTCGGTAGTGAATAACTTTAAATCAAATTAAATTGGGTTTACCTACCTAACTTTTATGATTGGTTGTAAGTATTTTAACAATAAAAAATGCATACCTAAATAACTTTAAATCGACAAAGGAGAAGTAGAAACAGAGAGCGAAAAATTGCCTACGAGAAAATATTATTTAATAAAAAATAACAATAAAAATAAAAAGACACATTATTTCACATTTATTTATTTCATAATAATAATTACATTAGAATATTAAAAATGACATACAAAACAGGTTCTAACTAACTTAGGTAGAAGGTGGGAAACAGAAAATGTTTTGCGCGAGAGCATAGTTTGTCATCGTCAATATTTTGGGTTGGTTTGTTCGAAAAATTTTAGAATAAAGTGATCAAAAGATATTCTCTTTTAATATAAAAATATATTACTATAGTATTTTTTATTAATTATTTAATCGTATTTTGAAATAATTCATAAGTAGATAAAATCCCCAGATCTTCACTCAAAATAAAAATAAGATTTTAAAGGATTTTATCAGACAATAGAGGGTCGTTCGTAAAACACTTGGCTGTACTTATAATTAAAATAAAATTAGGTTTATTTGCGTTTAGTACTAGTTTACATCTCCTTGGTAAAATGTATGACGGACAATGCCGTATCTAGCAGGTAGACCGCCCCGTTGATCACGCACAACGCACCGACAGCCAAACCGACCTGAAAAATACAAAGAGGACAAATAAATAAGACATTATTAAGTTCATAGTAGTAGTTAGTAAAGGCCAGTCAGGAAAAACAATGAACAAAACGCATTTCAGCTCCTAAAACGTCCATGATTGTCTAGCTACGCTATTTTTTTTCCAACAATTCACGAATATTATTTATGGCTTATGCCACATGGATGGTTGTTTTCTTAGACAAACGGGCAGTTGATAGTTTCCAACTTTATTTTGCTTAAATCCATGAGGGTTTGACGTCCAAAGGTGACGGTAGGTAGACCTAATGTGTATTTTCAACCAAGAAAATACTCGAGGCTGAATTTTTTTTTTTGTGTTGTGTGGGTCTTAACTCTGAGACCATTTTCTCTGTTAACAGACTGGTTTGCTTTGATAGACTCCAGCCAGAGACACCTACGACAAAACGGTGTCCACAAAACGTCTTTATAGTAGTGCAACTGGGCTCCGTACCTGTTTCTCGGCAAACACAAACTGGTATTGGTGCTCGCCCTGGTAGCCTCCCCAGTAGTGCAGTGCCACAGCTCCCACAGCGATCCACAGGAACACTCCCACGAAGTTCATCACTATCTCTGACAACGCTCTGGAAACATATTTAAATAATTAGCTCAATGATTTTGGAAAACCGAAATACATTAGGTATAGAGCTTGATTGGCAAAGAGAATATAGAGATGTGGGACCAGCTAACAATTATCAATTTTGAAATTGGGTTTAGCCCGTGGGTTCAGTTTGGAGTTGGCAACTTGGCCAACTCCAAACTGAACCCACGAGCTACTTGCCCCTTAAATAAAGACATAAATGTATCACGCTATTAAAAATATACATGCTTTGGCTGTTCATACAATTCCTATCGTACCAAAGTGGAACCATGAGGGACCATGAGGCATCTAAAAGTGCCCCTTTAGAACCATCGTGATCTTAGCGCTCTCTCAGTAGGTTTTTGGTGGGATCCCTGGGCCCATCTGCCAAAATATCTTAGTAAAAACTAAAAATACTACATACCTCTTATGCTCAGTGGTGCCAAACAAGAATGTGATCACTTGTACGAGCGTATATATGAGGTACCCCACGATGACTCCCGAGGCCACGATCTCAGCGTCAGGGTTCTTCTCCTCATTAAGGTTCCACGTACCGCCCACACCCAGGAATTCGCCATTGTAACCAGTTCGGTAGAGGACCAGTATCACAATGTTTAAGACCTGTGGAATGAAAGAGGAACAGTTAATAATTACATTTAAAATAATATAAAGATTCAGCAAGAATCTGAGGTTGTTAATAAAGAAATCAAAATGATAATTCTGTTAACAGTAATGAAGCAACAGGATAAAGTTAATAAAGATTAATCCCCAAAAAGTCGCAGAGGTCAAGGGTTATTTAACTTTGCATGTAATTAGAAACTTGCTAAGGATATCTCTGAAGGAAATTATGATCATTAATGTGTACACTAAATAAGTCTTTAAAGTCATCTAGCGTCAACGGTGACTCATAAATGGCGTCGTTTCTAATGAAGTGTCTCGTTTGTTAAAAAATAAATTTGGCGTTTTCGAGCCTAGCCATACATCAAAGTTAATGGTCTTCTTGCTTATTAAAGGCTCCTTCAAACAGGCGCGACACGATATAAAATCGCGCGTCGCGCCTGTTTGTAGGAGCCTTAATGATGTAACAATATAATTTAAAAGAGTTTGCCCGTTCTTCTCCGTTCGCTTTGGAATGGAAGCTTCATATTTCTGACTGACCACCCTAAAAGTACATCCTAGTTAATCTCAAAAACATTGTTATTCATGAACAGGTAGAATATCTAGTTCTTATTGTTCATCCTCTTATCGTCACTTCCGATAAGTCTAGTTAATCAGTGGGTGCTACCGACAGCGACGTAGCTATGCACTGAGTCATTGATAATATAATGTTAGACGAATTCTGCTTACGATGATAATTTTCATGACGAATTTATTTCAGGAGGCGGATTGATTGTGCTTATATCCGGCATTAAGGCTCCTTTAAACAGGCGCGACACGCGATAAAATCGCGCACTACACAAAGGCACCGCAAGTCGCGCTTGTCGCTCGCGATTTTATCGCGTGTCGCGCCTGTTTGAAGGAGCCTTTACTTGCGACATTTTAAGTTAGTTTAGTTATTTTAATTACATGTTTCGATATCTTCTATATTTGCTTGGAATAAGAAAACTGCTCTTTCATACTGTATTACTATATGGGAGCAGCGGTGGTGCACTTAGGTACGAGATATGGGTCGTAGGTTCGAACCCTGACAAGCGTTTAATTTGTATATATTATTTCATTACCACTGGTCTCGAAACGGTGAAGAAAAAAAAAAACACCGAGAGGAAACCGGCATGTCCTAGAACCAAAAATTCGAAGACATTGTGTCATCTACCACGTCGTGGTGGTTACGGCCCACTCCCTCTCACAGAGAGGAGGCCTTTGTCCCAGCAGTGGGAACATCATAGGCTGATTATGCATACTGTACTATTATAGCACTGTGTTCTTTTTAATGCAATTTAGTTTTATAAAAATAATGTTAATATCGTCGTTGCGCGTGCAAAAGTCGCTATGTGTTTTTAGTGAACTTATTTGAGCTATATGAATTATAACAGCGTGTTTATACGGAACTTTCGATGTATAAATATCACATAGCTACATTCCTTAACTCTTTAAATATTGCACTTATCACATAGCTGTTTTTTATAGTATGTGTGTATTGAAATAACAATTAAAACTGCATAAAGAACCGAAAATAACTAAATAACACAGCGATTTCTGATCGCGCAACGACAATATAAGAAAAAAATGAAAAATTTCTCAAAAAATCGCAAAGAATGTGCGCAATTTGAATGGAGTAATGGAACTGTGGAGTTGACGCAGTGTGAGCATGCGTGTTCCATCGCCGCCCGTTCGATGTCCACTGCGCACAGGACGGATGGAAAGCAGCACATGAAGTAATTTTTTGCCCGTTGGTGTAATTGCTGTATGGCGTACCAGTAGGAGAATAAATAATAATAATATGTATTGTAAAGTGTAGGTAATTTGCTTAGATGCAGTTTCAAAAAGCAAAGTTAAAATATTCTTATGTATTAAGTCTCTCTAATCTGTTAATAAAAAGAGAAATAGATATAGAATCCATTCCATTTATCCAAGACTCGAAAGCCATTTAGCAGTCGTAACCACACGACTCCAGTAATAAAAACTTAACGGACACCAGTTACCTAACTTAATTAAGTATTATTATTTCCGTGAAAAGTGAAAATTTATGCAAATAATCGCAACCGGAATGGTATCGCTACATCGCACAATAGTTTGTGTGTCACGATGAATGTACAAACTCTGCCGTTAATACTTTTATTGGAGTTATCACAAATATCATTAAAAAACACTCCCACAAAGTTCGAACAAGCCGAAGCAAATATAACATCAAGCCCTGGATCACCCCAGGCTTAATAAAATGCATGCGACATCGCGACAAACTCCACTTAGCTTCACGTACCCACCCTGATGATCAAATGCAGCGACTCGTATACACCCGTTATAGAAACTTCTGCAACAATCTGCTACATAGATTAAAAACAGAATACCACAGTAATTTAATCGAGACCAACCGCGCTGACCCCAAGAGACTTTGGAAGTGTATAAAATCTATATATAGCGACAAAAAAACATCAACCGATGCTTCGAAGTTAGTCACAAATACAAATGACCCCACAGAAGCACTCAACAAATGCAACACCTATTTCACTTCATTAGGCAAAAATCTGGCTGACCAAATTCTAACAAGAACCTATGAAACCCAAACGTCTCTTGCCGATAATTATAGTCCAAATATTACCTGCCCGCACACATTTTTCTTGCACCCCACTGATGAAGATGAGATAAATAGCCTTATATCCCAACTCAACAACGACAGTGCTCCTGGGCCCGATAATCTAAATGTAAGATTAATTAAAAAAATTAAATCTACTGTCATTGCACCCCTGACCCATATATTCAACCTAAGCTTGGGGACTGGAATCTTTCCGGACCGATGGAAAGTAGCAGCTGTCAGCCCAATATACAAAAATGGAGCAACAGAAATTCCCGATAATTATAGACCAATCGCCCTACTGTCCATATTATCAAAGCTACTCGAAAAGATTGTAAACAGAAGACTAACAAATTTCCTTGAAAAACATAATTTAATTTCCGACAAGCAGTTCGGCTTTAGGAGGGGTAGATCAACCGAAGACGCAGCTAGACTATTAACTAACTCTGTATCATCAACTATAGATAAAGGCGAACATTCCATGGGGGTTTTCTTAGATTTGGCAAAAGCCTTCGACACGATTTCTATAGAACTTCTGCTCAAGAAACTGGAAGCCGCAGGCATACGTGGCACTCCCCTGGATTGGTTCAAAAGCTACCTATCTAATAGAAGGCAATTTGTCAAACTCGGTGAACTGTCTAGCAGCCTCCTCACCATTGACTTTGGAATCCCGCAGGGTAGCACACTCGGCCCAACTCTTTTCTTACTCTACATAAACGACATCATAAATCTTTCTCTCACCAATGCCGAATTAATAGCCTACGCAGACGATACAGCGATCTTATTTCAGGGTGGGTCTTGGGATCAAGTATACAGCTATGCCGAGAAGGGACTACGGATAGTAGCTAAGACTCTAGATAAAAACCTGCTGACCTTAAACGTAAAAAAAACAAAGATAATAACATTCTACAAATCCAAAGCATCTGAACCCCCCACACACCTAAGTCTCAAATTTCATACTTGCAACAATAGCCTCCACCCTCAATCCACAAACTGTTCATGCACCGTAATCGACCGCATTCAATCCATGAGATATTTAGGAATTACCTTAGACGAGAACTTATCTTTTAAACAACATATACACACACTCTCCGGTCGAGTAAGGAAACTTATTCATATAATGAAAAAACTACGTGACTGCACACCCATCCCCATACTCCGCACTATCTACCTAGGTCTCTGCCAGTCTGTCCTTCAATACGGAATCTCCGTTTGGGGTGGTGCTGGCAAAACTGCATTTATCGAAGTCGAAAGAGCACAAAGAGCCGTCATTAAAGTAATGCTCAAGAAGCCTTTCTTGTACCCAACCAACAAACTCTACAGTGACTTCCCGGTCCTCCGTGTTCGACAGCTGTTTATCCTCAACGCAATACTTCACATTCATAGAAAACTAAAATTCAGGACAGATTACCAAGAAATAGTGTCAAAGCGCATAATAAGAATTCCCATTCCCCAAGTAAACTCCCTTATGGCTAGACGTTCCCCGAACTATCTATTTCCACGCATTTATAACAATGCCATAAGGTGCTGCAACATAAAAGACCTCAAAATATCCCTGTGCAAAAACGTAATAAAGAAATGGCTTTTTACTCTCTCCTACGACGAAACAGAAAATATAATTTATACCTACTTAGGTAAGCAACATTAAACAGACTAAATGTACTCCTTCGTTCTCGCTGACGTCCACAACACACATACCAACACACACACACACCCCCTCACACACACACACACACACACACCCCACACACCCCCTCACACACACACACACACACATACTCCACCCTAACACATACTCACGCTTACACTCTACACTTTATTTTATAAAATAACTGATTAGCTTTTTCTTGACTTTTATTTTGTTATTTTCGTTATTACTACTTATTATTTCGTTATTTAATTGATCTCACGCTTATGGCAATGTATATTCTAAGATTTTTATTTTTCCGTTTTTTTATATTATATTATTTTAATGTAATTGGTTTTAGTTTAGTTACATTTTAGTTTTTGTTTTCCTGTCTAATGGTGGCAATGTACATTCTAAGATTTTTATTTTTCTGTTTTTATATTATATTATTTTAATGTAATTGATTTTAGTTCAGTTAAATTTTAGTTTTTGTTTTCCTATTTTGCAATAATCGCTATTTAATTGATCTCACACTGTTGATTTACTTTGCTTAGTTTGATCTCACGCTAATGGCAATGTTATATTCTAAGTGTATTTTATTTTTATTTTAAATGATTTTAGATTAGTTAAATTTTAGTTTCTTTTCCTGTCTTGCAATAATCACTATGTACCAACTAACTTTTAAAATGTCGCAAAACTCATAACTTTTAAAATGTCGCAACACTGACTCCCAAGATACAGGCAAATAATGCCTAGTTTGGGGGTCACAGTCTACTCTATTCCTGTACAAATTGTGACTAATAAAATAATTTGAATTTGAATTTCAATTTGATTCGATAAGATACCGTATCGAAGAATTCCTGATAATCGTCCATACTGTCATTTCCAGTTACAAGAAACATTCTATCTTTGTGTTTGATATTATGGACGGGACTTGTAAAATTCCCGTCTCGCCGGAGGTTTAGGTGGATAAACTCCAATTCCTTAAACTTTCCCCATTCATTTATAGGTATTAGGTGTTATTAAAATTATAACAAACAAGAAAAGACATTTAACAAGACCCATTATTACACTTAAACTTACGTCATGTATTATGTTTGTCGACGCTAAGAAATATGGAAGAAATAGGAAAAAGTCGATAGTATAAGAAAATTAAGGCTAATTTTGTCTACTACTCTACAACCATCGTAAAAAATCGAAATTATCACAATAGGTAAGTATCTACAGCCGATCTATCCTGTCAAAAGATAGGTGAAGTGAGCTGTCATTCTTCTTGATGATTGACACTATTGACAGCTCACTTCAAGCTCACTTTATCTAAGTTTTCATTGTGAGATTTTTATAGTTTTTTTTTTTTACTGGAGTCAGTAAGAACTCAAACTTGTTGCACCTTCCTAGATAAGTCAATGATGTGATCTCCTGTAATTGGAAGCTCACACGTGTATTTGACCATGTTTATGTTAACGTGCATGTAATTGTATAGCCTCTGTTGGCGATCCAAGAAATAAATAAATATGCATTAACAGTTTCATGCATCTAATAGTTCTAGGGAAAAGCATGCAGAAATGTAAGACTGGTTCTAAAAGCGAGGTCAGATTCTCTAAATTGTTCTGTAATTGTGACTTAATTGCTCACATGAACTCTGCCATAAAGTAAACGTGCAGCCTTACATAGTCGGGTCAGTTCTGGTGAAAGTAAAGTGCATTCAAGAAACATACAGATTCCCTTATAGGTACAGAAACCAGGACACGGTAGCTAAGTAGGTCCACATTACTGATGAAGGCATCAAGGAGGGAAGGGGAGGGGAGGGTTGATAAGGATCAAAAAGCGAAACACCGTGAGTAAACCGACAAGTCCTAGAATTAAAAACATGGAACTTATTACATGGGACTTTAAAACAAAACCTGCGAAATGTGAATGTACAGTAAACAACAAAAGTCGATTAAGTCTTCAGTTTTTTCTAAATCTCAGTTATTGAGCAAAATATTAACACTCCTTTTTTTATCTGCTGCAATTTCGAACAAATATTTTGCTCAATAACTGAGTTTAAAAAAATGAAGTGTTAATCGACTTTTGTTGCTGACCGTACCTACTATTAGGCTCACCTCTGCCAAACCCGTCGGGTAAAATAGTCGTGATGTTATGTTATAATACTATAAGAGTGAGTTTGTAAAGATGATTAATTGAATAATAAAAAAATTAGGGGTCTGTATGTACCCCTAGTTTGCAATTTTTGGTAGAATAATAAGGGAACTGAATATATTACGAGTCCATCGTAGTTTCGCCAAGAAACTACTCGTAATCACGTCCATAAAAGAACAATAAAACCCACACCGATTCGTAGACAAAATAATGTAAGGAATTCTGTCGGAAATATTTCAACCGTACAATATATTGATAAAAAGTTATTCTTGAAATGTTTATTATCAGAACGATTTGTTGACATTGACTATTGAATGACGTCATCACAAATATCATTGCCACTTGAACAAAAAATAAATCTCGTTAAACACAGCAAATATCTTGAAGGAAATAAGAAAAAACAAAATAAGTGTAAGAAGTCTTGCGGTTAACTAAACTCGATTGTCTCTAGACTTTAGGTCTTACTGCGACTTGCCTTTTTATTATAAACGTTTTTGTTTTTGACTGAAATTTTTCAAGAAATTTTTCATTTTCAAATTCCTAGGGAAGTTTAGTGTTTTCCACTTGACTTCTTTACTAGGCATCTTTTGGATATTGTCGTTGATATCCTAACGAATCACAGGAAGGCAGAACGCCAGGCCATTTCCTTGCCATTGAAGGTGTCATCAGAACACATGGTACCTACTAGCCTTATTCTATGCTGGGACATGAAATGTGTCTAAAATAATCCATTGTTTATAAAACTCATTAAGATCTTAGTCATAATTAGGCATATGTAAAGATTGGTATGCCTTAGATAACCCTAGACCACACACAATCTTTCTTATCGGTCGACATTCTCTGTGTAAAGAGGTAAATTAATGTTAATCCTATTCATATACATTAAAGATTCTAGTTCATTCAATTATCTGACTCAGGTAGTTGAATGAGTAACTACTAGTATTTATGTAAAGGTTGCAAATAATTCACGAATTAATCTTAATGATGCAAATTTTTACTAGCAGCATGAGGAGTAGCGATCGGCCAAGAAGGAAACAAACAATCTAAACAAGACTAAAATGATTCAAAAGCTTTTAACCGAGAAAATTTTACTTTGTCACAGGTGATATTTTATACGCAATTTTAATGGTACATGCTAAGTATCCTAAGTATTACGAACATCGTTAACTTGACCATCATTTTCTTCCTGCAACACGTTTTTCTTCCATTCTACTATAGAGTAGAATGGAAGAAAAACGTGTTGCAGGAAGAAAATGATATGAAACAATGATATGAAAGAAAAAGTAGTTAATGATAGCATTAACTACTTTTTCTTTCATATCATTGTTTCTCAATCCATCCATCTTTTATTTGATGTTCACCATCCATCAAAACTCTATTAACTTTATTATCAACAAAAGAAGTAAAAGAGGAGTGATAATTCCATGAGTTACATTAGTATTCGTATGACACGTGACCCCCACATCAATCATTAATGGATTGCGTCTGAATTATTTCATCGTTACATTATTGACCCGTGGTGTAATGCCAGGTCGAAATCGCGCTTCAGCTCCACTATCGTAATAAAACGTCATTTATATTATTGGTCTCTTTTTGCTTAAAATTCTTTAAGTAAAACACGTGGTTATGGAAAGCAAACATCATTTTCTAGGACATTTAATTTTTTTTAACAATCACTGATTTCTAGAGCTCTGCTGCTTCATATGGCTCAACAAAATTCTCCACGTTTTATTATGTTCCTTTCTTTACCTTCGATAGCTTTAATTTTCTTCAGCTTCTGCCATTTAAGGCGTTTTAGCAAAACCGCGGGATCCGTCACTGCCCTTTCAAGACGACTACATAAATTATTATTTTTTAAGTTGTGTCATCTCCGCATTTATTGATTCATTTTTGCCGTTTTTGGTTCAGCTATTAGACAGATACTCAACTATCATGACGCTGTGTCTTTTACCTGATAAATATTTTTATTGAACATCCATTCATATCAGTTTTTCATTCCAGTCCAGTCATATCAGTTGCAAAAATTAGGCACATGTGCTAAACTGCATCTGCCTCTTCGTCTGTTCATCTCATTTGTTATGCGAGCTCCAAGGTCCGGGATAACGACAATTAGTTGATATAATCGTTAGTCATGGGTCAGGAGTCAATGGTTAAGGAGCAGTGACATGACTTCGGATGGTGTAGAGTAGTGACGAATGAGGCAAGTCGATATTTTTGTGGCTTGCAGGGAATAGTTCCATTTAGTGTTTCTTTTGTCTTTATGGTGGGAATAGTAGGATGTTGTATTTTTGTCTGTATATGCATCTTGCTCCAGTAATACTACTGGTAGTGTTACTGGTCTCTGAAGGTCGAAAGGTTAGAATCACGCCACAAAATCAACTTTAAGTCATTCGTGGTACGAGTTCCAACCCAACATCTACAGACCTGTCTGAAAGACGACTTTTGGCCGAAAGGTGTCGTATATCGACGTTTCCGAGGACGGTTACGCGACACCACGCAGCAAAACACGACGCCGACTACGTTACGTGTATAGTCAAAGTTTTAAGGTTTTTAATATGTATAAGATTATTTCGTATATTTTATCTATGGGCCTTAGTTTCCTAATAATAATATGATTATTATATTACTGTTATATAGATGTCGTAGTAAGATGGTTGGATATCCCTAGGGCTATACACCGTAATATAGGAATATGAAAGCGGTTCATAACTGTCTTACTAGGAACTTATCTATGATTCGAGCACGATCTAGTAGAATAGTTATCTTACTAGACTAATCTAGTGAAATGACTACGGCTTAAACTATTACTGCGACTTAGACATTTTATTGAATTTATGTGGAGTTAGCGATAAATTGGTACCAATTTTCATTCTTCTTCTTTGTTTTAGACGATTTTTACAATTTATTGGGAAAAAATATCAAGACCTCTTGTTCTTTTCTATCTAACGCAATATCGAAATCTGCAGTTGGCAAAATGTTTAAAACAAAATTTTCCACATTTCCTCCACAAAAGTGTCATCGATCTAGCTTTTCCTGCACACCATGTATCTAATTACCTAGCTGCCACTAAACATCCTGCACGTGTTTATCCGTCTGTCTGTGCAACTCTCTACTCTGAGCCAGCAGCTGACAATTACGACCAATAAGTATTAACAGCTTTAATTATCGCTGACAGGAAGGATTGGAACATGCACTGACTTCCTGTGCAAATCACGATGAGATGACCGTGCTGATTTTTTGTTAACTTTATCAAGGTGTTAATTATACATATGATGAGGCAATTGACGTTAATAAAACAGTTGTCCAGAAAGTAACATTCACTGAATTTAATTCTCGATTTAGTTATTTACTTGAGGAGAATGAGCATGCACCTATGTTCATGATTCATGACTATTTTTCGCTCACTATTTATAATTGATTTGAATTTTATAAATATATATAGATGTGAATGTTTGGGTTGGTAAACGTTGGCAGATGGGTGGCAAATATTATTGTTTTCTATCTCGAGAACGGAACTGTCCATAAAACGTCTCTTGAAGAGCTAAAGTAACCAAGATTTCGTTCCTATTCTCGTGATTCTATAAGTCATATCAACTGACTTCAGAACAATCATGAAATTCAAAGTCAACAATGAAACTACTAAAGTAGCTCAATACTACGAAGTCACAGAGCGAATCGATCACGTACATAATGTGGCACATAATGGCCGCATTCAAGGTAAATAGCGTACATTTGATTGTCTACGTCGCTGGGGAGAGCCATTGTATGCGTGCGCGGAGTGATCGAGATGTCATGCATCTGTAATGCGGGTTAGGAAATGCGTGTACTAACTATACTTAATAATAGTAATATAGACTTACAATAGTAAATGTACCTTTATAGAAGTTGGTAGAATATGTAAGGTGCAACTTTCGCTGCTATAAGAAAGTTTGTGGTATAGCCAACTTAGAAATTACTTTCAAGTCAAACACTACAATCACATTCTTGAAATTACAGGCTATCAATCTAGCGCCATTTACATGACTGAAACCCATGTTATTTTATTTTATTATGAATTAAGTTTTGTTACCTACACTGGCATTGCATTTTCCACAACGTTATTTTATATTATTTCATTGTTCGTTATTGTTTCAAGTTATTTCATCCTAGTCGACTTTAGAAATCGATTCCATTCCACCATCTTTGTCTCCAAGACTCCCATATAAAGGCAATCCTGAGTCATACGAATCACGATTCAGTCCCTAAACATCCAGGTTTTGTATTCAACTCATAGACCATGGCTAATGACTCATGGTATTGTATTAGTCAGTAGTACGTATTGTACCTTCGTTCGTATGGTGAGTAACGCGTTATCAGATAAGTTTGTTTGTTCTACTGTTTTGCAATGTGCTCTGCGGTTGAGGGCGTAGGACCACAAGATGAGTAGGAGTAATTGCACGTGAATGGTGACTTAATTTTGTGAGCTAAGACATTACACGTGCATTGAAAATAGGGATATTAATAGTACTAAGACTTAGGACTTACTGTATAGGAAAGCAACCCCATTAATCTCAATTAAAGCTTATAAACGTCTTCAATCCGTGACCTTTCTTTGGAATGTTAATTTCAATGCAGCGAAAAAGCAATACCTACACAACCTTTGGTCAAAGAAGATGATGAATAATTAGCAAAAACAATTGACAATTAAAGTTATACGAGGAAAGCTTAAAGATAGAAATAAAGCAAGAAAATCGATCACTGTTAAATGTAAAACAAAGTTTGTAATCTGAAATAATTGGTAGAGTATTGACGATATTCTCACAGCTAATTAGAATGTTTCAAGAAAGACGTTTGGTTTAATTAAGATGTGCGATTCGAAGCGCTAATTTCACTTAACCATGAGATAAATTCTTCATGGTCAAAATCTTATCGCATCCTATTGGAATTTGATCATTTTAGAACTTCATAGAGTGCCTCATATAGAGATGACAAAACCAAACCAGGACCAAATATATATGATAGACAAGACTGAAAACTAGCTCTCGACGATTGAGAAAGAAACTTCAAATCCTAATGATTCCATACATTTCGCTAGTTAAAAGAAACAATAATTATAAAAGAATGTGATACTAAAACGTTGAATCAAGTAGGTGTGGTTATCACGTTATCAGTTTGATAGGAAATGAGGCCGCTAGGGCCGATTAACCTTAACGTTGATGCACATACTTACCCAAAATAAACGACTTGTGAAGATTCAACAGGTGGCGTTACTTTAACCATGGTTGGTGTGTCACCATCTTGATCAATTACTGTATTTATATTATCTTTTACCATCGATATCATCTCCTTGATGAGTTCCTATCCTTTAGGCAATATTGAGAAATCGATTAGCAATTAATGCAATGACTATTTGTTCGACATTGTTGATATTTGCTACATTATCATAATCAAGCTCACGATCTCTTTTGATCCATGCTTCATCTTCATTGAAGTTAACTTATTTTTCTTCTGTGCTGACTGGCCTCAAAGTTATATTTTGCTATCAACTTATCCTATTATTTGTAACTAATTTCATTAAATAGATATATACTATCAATCAACAAGTGCATTATTATCAGTAGGCATGACATCATTCTTATGCAGAAAAAAGTTACTAAAAATACTTGTTTTTTTAATATTTATAACTGTTCTAGTTCCAATTCCAAGTCACTTAGGTGATTCATATTCATTGTTCTTGGAATTTTGCACCACTTTACAATACTTGATTATAATAATTATAAAATAATGTACTTTATTTAATTTGATGTCTCATGCTTTAACCGATAGGTATTTTATTGTTGTTAAAGGCGACACAAAGGTCTATCCCATTATTATTATATACCTAATTAGGTTTTTGTATACTTTGTCATATAATATGGGTGTTTCAACAACCATAATAAATGCAAACTTATTTTAATTATGATGGCAAAGTCCCGTTATACAAACACACACGCAAGTGTTTACAATTATTGCAAAATTATTAAATTAAATATCTACGTATACATTGCCGGCGACTATCTACATTATCATTTCACATAGAGTCACAATAATCTCCATGTGTGACTCAGAAACCTAAACCAACACCACCACACATACCACTATTTTCTCCGTTAACATCCTTGACATCATTTGGTACCTATATACCACGCTACTAAATTTTCTTCAGATATTTTCCTAAGACTGTAACATCCAGTTGCACATTACAAAGCTTAGATTTTCCAAACGGCTGTGTGCATTAATAGCTAATCGTATAGCCAGAATTATCGCCTTAAGAACAAATCGTTTGTCAGTAGTGCTAATAGGTTCATTGTATGACAGCGATGTTCTTACAAAATTAAATGTTCTGCCTTCATGAATACAAGTGTCTAGACTAAACAAGACTTGAGTTCTGTTCTGGTCTGATGACCAACTGTAATACCTAATAATTAGTTCATTTGATTGAAACTCAATATCCAAGCCGCACCTATGTCTGTGTATAATGAAACCTTCCTTCAACTTCATACAAAAGCAGTTATTTACTTACAATTTTAAAAGTCTTCACGACTATAGTCGCGATCGTTTGCACGGACACCATTTTCACTAACACTTAGAAGTCACCAGAAGTATAATAATTTCACACTTCTTTGTCTTTATGTCCGTTTTCGCTAAAACGTTGCCCGTCACTGTATGACTCTAGTTATCAGTTTGTATGGCTTTATCAGCACATTCGAGTTCTAATCTTATCTGTTCTAGCGAATTAGTAGAGCAGGTTGCACTGTACCTTTATTTCACTTGCTTCTCAAATGTTGACCTTATTTTTATGTGTTTAGATACGATATTTGTAGTGTCTATTGTTTTTAATTGTTGATCTACGTCGTTGTCACCATTTTTAGGCTACTATTATTTTTGAGACCTTTTCGAACTTGAGTCATAATCTGTGTGTCTCATGGTTGTATCGATATTCTTGTTCACTAATAAAACTAAAGAAAAGGACTTATTATTTTGACATCCAACACCGATATTGCACGGAACTTATCAATAGAATGGAAATGCTGAATATAATGAAATAAAAGCAATATATAAATTCATTCATTCTCCATTATTTAATTTTATAAGTAGTTGTTTGCGCGGGAAAACTAACAACTGATGGACGACATTTGTTCTTCGTTCATTATTTTGAAAAGTAATGTGTCCTACGTGTACGATAGCTAATGGAAAGAACACAGCTCATAAAATATGCATTATACCATCATTAATTTGCTTGAAAGTATTTGTAGAAAATAAAACATTGTTTTTTCATATCTGTTCCAATACTAGTAAGCAGCTTCTTAACATAAAAAATTACAAAATTATATTAATTTTATACTAGCACATTAGCCAATGTACTAATAAAAATGACCAGTGGTCCACATTAGCCCTGGGTCGAAAGAGCTGGAAGTCATGGGGAGAGACCTGCAGTGGGATGACGTAGGCTATTAGTGACACTCACTGTACTATGCAGTTACTTGCTGTGTATTCTTTAAAATCTTGCGCAACTTAAACACAAATTGCAATTATTAATTAATTACACCAACGGCTTCATTAACAATCCACCGTGTCTCATCGAAGGTTAGAAATCTATTAAACAATGTCCTAAATAACCAACTCTCGTTTTCTAACAAAAACTTGTCAAATTCAGAGACAAAGGCAAAGGGTTATTGCACAAGGAAAGTAAAGTGTTGGGAACTGTAGAAATGTTTCGTAAATGGTTTCCGGACACCTTAAAATGAATCGTGACACATTGTCTGTACCAATAAGTCTTGCAGGTGTTTAGATCTTAGTATGCGTCATGATCACTATTCAACTGCATCCGGATAGACTGGAAGCTGACCACAACATAGTTGGGAAAAGGCTAAGCAGATGATGATGATCTATCTTATTACGCGTGTGGCTTGAAAATAAAAATACCAAATAAGTTATAGAAGTACCTATTTATATTATAAGGTGTAGAAAGGGTGAATACTGAGTTTTTGGGTATTATAGAAGTCATGCTGCGTCAACATCAAATAAATTGATATAAAGTCAGGATGATGGTCCATCTAAGTCTTGTTACTTCTAAAACATGAAGGCAGTCAATTCTAAATCAGTTTCAGAGAATAGCGAGGTCCATCTACGTAAAGTACTTAATACAATCAATGGCTAGAAAAACCATATTTGGTAGTGTTGTTAAAATTCTGTTTAAAATACTTCGCTAAGAAAGAAAATATCTTTTCTACCAATGGAACGCGAAAATTAACGCATCCAATTATCTTCTTGAGAAAATGAACTCGTTATTGCAAATTGTTTGTATAGCACTAACAACAATGTCTACTTTGACGTGGTGTTTACCTCGTATATAACTATGTGTAGCTGCCTTTTATTTAGAGTTACTTTCTTTATTATCTTCTTCATCAATGATCATCCGCATCGTCTTCCTGCCTTTGTACAGATATTCTATTTCACGAAGTCCGTTCGGTTTTGATTGTAGTAGTGTGAAACGTTGAAAACGGGTGAAACGTTTTTGTTTTTTTTTTTTGAAGTGAAGTCTTCTTTAGCATCGTTGTGATTTGAAAGTTTATGAAACGAAAAAGCGACAGTAAAAAGAGACATGTAAATTCATAAGATTTTGCACATATGGTGTTTTTTTTTTCGTCACATAATCTAGCCATCCTTTTTTCATCACTGATGGTAGGTGATAAAAAGTTGGAAGATCAGCAGTAGCAGTACCTAGGTACCGTACAAACCCTGACAGGTTATGATGCTGCTACACAGCATGTCAGGGACAAAGAAAGGTTTTAAGTTTCTATAAAGTAATGATCAGTTTAGGATCGGTTTTCATTTATTATTCGCAAAAAAAATAGGTATTAGCTATTGATAGCTGTACAACATCTCATTGCTGTTATTTTATTACTATAACTTGTAAAACTTAAACATATTATTATGTTTGTGTCTATTTCTGTAAATGACTAAAAAGACTTAGATCATTTGAAATTCATGGAACGTTTTAGTGTTTTCATATCCCTGAAAATAAACTATGAAGCAATTGAACAGTAAGTAGGTAATAAATGTACCTATGTCAAAATATTTGTCTGAAAAACAAGAACGCAAACATTGCTCAATAAACCACAAAGCCACAATGCAGGTTTATGAATGAAATAATGTTTTCTTAAAATAAACTTTTAATTCTTAATGCTCTATAAAACGTGCAATGATACTTACAATGACTAAGATTCGGCCACACAGATGGATCATGGTTTTGTAACCAAAATAACAAGTTATATCATTTTTCTAAGCGCCACTTCTTGGAAATTCAGCCATTATAGTATTGTTTTATTCCATTTAGGTCTAAAATGTACCTACAAGTTAAGCAGGAAAAATCTGTCGTGAAATTCTTTGTATGACCTGCTTTTACGTGCAGGTGACATTGAAAACTTAGTTACATCATCGTCATTTATTAGCTAGGTAACCTGAATATATTCTTATAACAGAACATTGAGCGTTCGCCGTTATTAAATCTATTCAAACTGAACATCTATGCAATTGTTATTCATCAAAGAAGTCGAAGATGACCTTTCTTATTTCACAGAAACGAAACTTATCATAACATTTCTAAGTCTTACTTTAATTCCAGGAGCTCGGTCTTGACATCGCTGACGATCAGATCTCGGAGCTAGAAGCAGCAATCCATGACATTGACTTCGACGCCGCAGCAGCCCACGAGAAGAAGGTCCGCCATGACGTAATGGCACATGTCCATACCCTCGCGGAGAGGTGCCCTAAAGCTGCCCCCATCATCCACCTGGGCGCTACCTCGTGCTACGTGGGAGATAACACGGATCTGATCGTGTTAAGACACGGATTGGATCTGTTGCTTCCAAGGTTGGGCGCCATTATCAGCCAGCTGTCGAAGTTCGCTAATGATTACAAGTGAGTACCTACAGAATGGTTTTGTGTTGGTCAGTTGTTGTAGTAATCTAATGAAATAATATTATGCTTCTTAAGTGTATGTAGGTATACTGGCTGCTTTCCTTGGCGACTAAAGTAGGTGTTACTAGGTAGGTATTTACTTCGTTTCAAATAATTATATCGGTTGTTATTGCTGTTGTATATTTTAACATTTGTATTTCATTACACACACGTCTAAGCTAACTAAACTGTTTGTAAAAGAGTGCATTCAAAACTATTTCAAAGTTTTAACATGTAAACATATTTCCTTAGATGAGTAGGTACCAGAAGTAACGCTACAATAACCAATCAAATAGCATAGATTGAGACTTGACGTCAAATGTCGCAGCCATTACGACAGATATGTTTAGCATACATTAACTTAGAACAATAAGCAATAATCTTTAACTGCTGTTATAATATACGAACTACTCGATATCTACTGACAGATCTCTATGAATTGGGTACAACTTCCTGATTAATTGCGTAGTGCAAAATTTTACGGCAGGTCATCAACTTGAAGAAAACAATAATTTTATATCTCATCGTTAGAGGATACCATCATAATGTTTACTTGCTATTGTGATACAATTGATACTTGCTTCATATTTAAATCGCGCTTTTATTATTTTCAGGTCACTTCCCATGCTCGGGTTCACCCATCTGCAGCCAGCGCAACTGACAACTGTCGGCAAGAGAGCTTCCCTCTGGCTGAGCGACTTGCTCATGGACGAGCGTGCCCTCTCCCGTGCAAGAGATGACCTCCGCTTCAGAGGAGTTAAAGGAACCACAGGTACCCAAGCCTCCTTCCTTCAACTCTTCAAAGGAGACAACGAGAAAGTCCGTGCTCTCGACCAAAGAGTCGCCGAACTTGCCGGCTTTAACAAGCGATACATCGTCACTGGACAAACATACTCCAGGAAGGTTGACTTGGAAGTCATCTCTGCGTTGTCTGGACTCGGAGCGACCGTACACAAGATGTGCTCCGACATCCGTCTGTTAGCCTCCCGTAAGGAGCTAGAAGAGCCATTCGAAGCCTCCCAGATTGGTTCCAGCGCTATGCCGTACAAGAGAAACCCGATGAGGTCGGAACGCTGCTGCGCTCTCGCCCGTCATCTCATCACACTGCATGCCAATGCTGCTAACACCCATGCAGTTCAATGGCTCGAGCGTACTCTTGATGACTCGGCAAACCGTCGCATCACTCTCGCTGAAGGCTTCCTAACAGCTGATGCTACTTTATTGACCCTGCTGAACATTTGCCAAGGATTGGTCGTGTACCCTAAAGTCATCGCCCGTCACATCGCTCAGGAGCTGCCTTTCATGGCTACCGAGAATATAATCATGGCTATGGTCCAGGCTGGTGGCGATCGCCAAGTGTGCCACGAGAAAATAAGGGTGCTCTCTCACGAAGCGGGTGCTCAAGTGAAACAGTATGGCAAAGATAATGATTTAATCGAACGTGTGAAGAAAGACAGCTACTTCGCGCCTATCATATCGCAACTGGGTAAGATTCTGGATGCATCTACATTCATTGGTAGAGCTCCTGAACAAGTGACAGAGTTTATTGACGAAGAGGTTAATCCTATCGTTGCTAAGTACAAACATGCTTTGGCTGAAGTAGGAAAGCCCGTTGCTTTATTGATTTAATGGATGCATTTTTTGTTTTTAAGAATTGACATGTATTAAAAATACTATTGAATAAAAATAAATTGTTCATTGAATAAAATCGTATATTTACAAATTACAGCATATTATTTCTATATTAATTTATAAAAATACAAAAATATGACTTCACTATTTTACAATTACATGAACTAGATAATGGTAACTCTAATTCCAATAATGAAAGTTCACAAAGGCTTAGCATAAGCAAGCTTTAAGCTGAAAAAGAGATTATGTAATAAATAACTATGAAATAACATTAACAAAACCGAACAAATAAATAAGCAACTTAAACAAAAGAGACAAATCGTCCAACTGTATCGAGGATAGAGAGTTAGAGAATTTTCGTGATCACAATTTTATCACAATTTCGATGGCACGACGAGATTGGCAACTATGTTAAGGTACTTAAAGAACGTTGGTTAGGAGTGTGTCTCCCTGACACGCGGGGCCCTGGCTGGGCCAGTTGCACGCGCCTATGCTGGGGTCGAAGCTCAGCTGGATGGGGCAGTTGAACACGTGCAGCGTGAACCTCTGCTTGGTACAGTCCCATCTGCACGCGTAGAACTTGTTACATTGTTTCGGGTGACGGAACAGACCGGCTCTCTGGCAGTCTACTGACCCTTGCAACGTCTCGTCCCTGCTCCTCCATCCACCGGGACCGTAACGATCAAATGCCTGTGAGTCGATCGCAGATCCGGATTCAGATCCATCATTAATAGAAACAGTTGGTGATACTTCTTGGTTTAACAACACAGTTTTGTATGTAGGTGCGACGGTAACGGCCTTAACACGAGGTCGGACTCTGATGTACCTTTCTGTGGTAGATGCTACAATAGGTGTGCTCGATACGTAGCTTTCGGAGTATACTTCTTTAGGTCTCGGCGTAACAGCCACATTATAGTCACTTTGATCCTGGAAGTCTTGATAGAAGGAGTCGTCGGGAACAATGATAGGGTTGAATGTGGATGACACAATTGGCGTAGCAGTAGCTACTGATCCGGTGGCAGTGGGAGCTTCTACTTTAGTGTATCTGTGACCGTATCCACCGTCACTGATGTCTCCGCGATTAGAGACATCGTAGTCATTAAAGTCGCCGAGATCTTGAGGAGCTTGAGTAGGTCTCTTTCCTTTAAGGACTAGAACTGGTGACTGACAGCTGCAGACAGCTCCAAGTTTCCGTACGAGGAAAGGATTGAAGTCATTGATCTTTGTCACAACGGCCACTTTAGGCTTAGTTCTTCGTACAGGCGCGGGTGACGGTGAAACTTCGAATAAACCTTGTTCAACCGGAGCGTATGTAGAAGAAACTATCTTCGGTGAATAGGAGTACGTTTCTGGGCTAGATACAACAATAGGTGCTGATGTAGTGTATGAAATTGGTGAGACTAGTCCTGCGTCAGGGCCAACAGTACCGAAACCAAGTTGATGAGATTTAGCCGTTTGGATTACTAGGTTTTGTTTCCTTTGAATTGGCGCTAAAGTAGACACGTCTTGGTAGTTGTATTGGCCATCAGCGCCAGATGCTTGTTCGTTATATCCGTAACTTTCAACATTCACCTCCGAATTTAAATCATCTGAAGGCGGCAAATATTCTGGAGCCTGATACTCCGTTGTGGTGCTGTATTTATAAGCGGGTCTGCGGGTAGATTTTACTCTTTGTCTGTATGTGGAGGATACAAGAGGTGCGGCCGTGGTATACGTTACTGGAGACACTAACCCAGCATCGGGTCCTACTGTTCCGAACCCAAGTAAACGAGACTTAGCTGTTTCAACCACAATGTTATGTTTCCTTTCAACTGGAGCGGTGTCGTGGGTAACTGTGAATTGTTGATAGGGATTGTTTTGAATCTTGGAAGCAGCATTCGCATCATTGAAACCAAAGCTTTCGAAATTAACTAATTGAGAGCCATCTTCTACAGGAGGTAAGTATTCCGATGCCTTGTAGGACGTTGTAGATTCTGCTCTGTAAGTCGGTGTGGTTGACTTGACGATAGGTCTAGCTGTGGTGGAAGGTGTCAGGTATTCGTATTTAGGTTCTGCTGGGGGCAAATACTCCCGAGTTGTTGACACAGTAGAGTAAGTTCTAGGTCTGTACGTAGACTTTACAACAGGAGCGCTTGTAGAAACAACAGGTGGTAAATATTCTTCACCCTTCGACACAACTTGGATCTCAGGGGATTGATATTCAACCTGCTGATGTTGTGGTGAGGCCGACGAGAAGTGGATGGATTCCACTTTCTGTGGTTGTTCAAAATGTAATGTGCTGAACGAATGCTCCGATTTATGAACGGAATCGTATTGTTGCGAGTTGTCGTAGTTGTCCTGAGCTTGGTGGAAGACCGCGCTTTGTTGAACAACTGGAGCCGATGCAGTGGAAACAGAGTATGACTGGTAACCTGACTGAGGGGCAACGTATTCTTGAGCTTGATGTATAACAGAGCTTTGGTGGATAACCGGAGCCGAGGCGGTTGAACCAACGGAATATGATTTATAATCCGTCTTAGAGGCATCGAACTGATCTTGGTGAATCACAGAGCTCTGTTGAACGACTGGTGTAGAACCAGTAGATCCAACTGAGTATGATTGGTAGTGTACTTTAGGAGCAACATATTCTTGGGCTTGATGGATGACAGAGCTTTGATGAACAACAGGCGTTGAAGCAGTCGACACGACGGAGTATGACTTGTAGTCGTTCTTTGGTGGAACATACTCAGGAGCCTGGTATGTCTGTACTTTCGGAGAATCTACATCAACGTAATGGTTTTCATACACAAGGGTTGAAGGGGAAGTTGAGACATATACGACATCTTTGCCAGAATCGTAGTTATTGTTCACACTGGATTGATGAATAACTTGATGAGAAACAGCACTTGCGTCAGAATAGCCCTTAAGCTCAACACTTCTTTGAATTTCAGGCTGGTTGTATGAATATCCTTCTTGGCCAACATGCGCCTGTTGTTGTTCATAGAGCACAGGCTGGATATGTTTGATTTCGTGTCGCTGAATGATGGGCTTGTACGTCTGCGTGTAAACTGCAGCTGTTGGCTGAACGTACGTCACTGGAGTTGCCTTCTGCGTGTATTTGAGAATAGGGTTCTCGTATGTCGAAACGGCTTGTTGGTACGACAAGTCAATTTGAGGCGCTGGAGTGGAGGAAACTGGAACATATTTCTGGGTTTCCACTTTGTGAATAGTCTGATGGCTATAGGTTTGTGGGTTGTATGTCGAAGCAACTATTGGCGACGGAGTTGAGTATTGGAAAACTGTCTTGGGTTCTTCCACGAATTTGACAGCGGGTTTATTGTACTCGTAACCATCAGTATTTTGACTATATGTTTGAACTTGACTAGCATCTACGTTGTGCAGGGTCTGTTGGCTGTATTCCTGTGGCTGGTAGGTAGAAACTACTGCCGGTTGAACTGTAGTGTAGCGAACTTGCTGTTTAACAGCGACCGCGGGTTTAGAGTATTCATACCCAGATTCAGCGTTGTAAGCCTTGTTGTCTTCAACTTTATGTATGGTCTGGTGGCTAAACGACTGTGAATTGTATGTAGGCTTGACATATGTAACTGGGGTAGCCTTCTGTGTATATTCTATGATCGGGTTTTCATAGACAGTGACTGGAGTCGACTGATAACTGACCTCGTATTTAGGTGTAGAAGACACTGGCACAACGTGCTGTGTCTGAATGGTATGGTGGCTGATCGTCTGAGGCCTATAGGTCGATGAAACAATTGGTGCGGGAGTAGAGTACACATTGTTGACTTCCTCAAATTGAACAGATGGTTTCTCGTAGTAATAGCCCGATGAAGAGTCTCCAGAGTAAGTGTTCACCCTGTTCGCGTCAACTTTGTGGATAGTCTGCTGGCTGACCACTTGCGGTTGGTAAGTAGACACGATAGGCTGGACCGCGAGAGCCGGTTGAGGTGTTGTGTACTGAACAACCTTAGGTTCTTCGTAAGACACCCCTGATTGGGAGTAGTCATAACCTGTACCCACTGAAGCAGACTCTACTGATGGAGTATAAACTTTGCTGGTTTCCACTTTATGGATCGTCTGATGACTGATTGAATGAGGAGTGTATGTAGCTTCGGTAGGTTGAGAGTATGTGGAAACTGCCGGTCCAGTGGTGTAAGCTACGATCTTCTTGAAAGGTTCCTCATAGACAGGCGTAGGGGTGGAATATCCAAAACCAACAGATTGAACATGGTGGACAGTTTGCTGGTTGTGACTAATGCTTTCAGGTTGGAACGTAGATACAGAAACTGCAGGCGCTGCGGTAGTGTAAGAAATACCTTCTTCAAACTTGATACTGGGTTTCGAATACTGATATCCAGACTCAACCTTAGCCTCACCGTTGTAGCTGCCAGAATAATCGTTGCTGTCATACTGGTAGTTCAAACCTTGATTGTGATCAGTTACGTGAATTTGAGGAGTGACTTGCTTGACAGCGATAGCTGTTGGTTGAACGTAAGTAACAGCGGGTTGCGAAACACCGAATATTTGCTTTATAGTCGTCTTAGGCGCTTGGGGAACAAACGTAGTCTTATACGCCACAGTTGGTATCGAACTTGTAACTGCAAATGGAGTGGCAGTGGTCGGTATACCAGAAGATGTAGGGGTAGTCACAAAACTGTATCCATCAAGGTTGTTAGCGTCAGTTCCAATATGGTTTATGGCAACAGCTGGTTGCGAGACAAAGGACACATGAGCTGGGTGCAGAGTTTGTGTGGAGTGACTGTAAGACTTTGAGCCTTGATAATTGCCCTGATCTTGACTGTAACCTTGAGAGCCTGCTCCTTGATAGCTACCCTGATCCTGGCTGTAGACTGTGGAACCCGATCCGTGGTAGTTGGCTTGGTTGTTATAATCAGCATCAATTAAAGTAGTCTTTCCAACTAAGCCAACATTGATAGCACCTGCGGTCAAAGTGTGAGACGCACCAGTCTGAGCCTTCGAATCGCTGATGTAGTTTCCAGCATTTGTTTCACTGTATCCGTGGTACTGTTGGAAGTTAGATTGGCTTGTAGCTTTGCCTTCGCCAATATGGCCGTCGGCTCTGTACACTCCAGCTTCGTATTTACCTGAGTCATCATGGTTGTATGCACCAGAGTAATCGGCACTATAACCAGTGCCAGTGGAACTATAACCAGTGGAATAGCCAGTACCGTAATCTCCTTTGTAACCTGAACTTCCACCGCCATTTTCAACATACGCCCCAGAGTTATCCTGAACATACTGTCCACTTTGGTCTTCGGAGTATTTGCCTTCATAACCGCTTTGCGTAGATCCGGAATTTTTGCCAACGTCGTAATAATCTCCAGAGTGTTTGTAAGCTGAACCGTCATGTAAGTATGGTTCAATTGGCGAACCTTCATGTCTGTAAGGCTCAGCGACGTCTCCCGTAGGATCATGGACGTAAGCTCCTGAGTTATCGTCGTCGAAACTTGTGCTTTGGTACTGATTTGACTTTTGGCCTTGTCCTGCAGCATATGACCCTGAGTATCCGTTGTATCCAGCAGTATTACCTCCTGCTTGGATGGTGTATCCAGTAGAGTGTCCTGCGGTCTGACCTATATATCCAGAATTATGTCCAGTCTGGGTCGAGTATCCTTGTCCTCCAGATTGTGTGTATCCTGAACCTTGTCTTCCAGATTGAGTGTATCCAGTTTTGTACCCACCAGATTGGACAGCTTGTCCAACATTTGCTCTATGAACACCTTGGCGGAGTGCTTCCTCTTTAGTAGGAAGTCTGTAATCATCCAAGATAATGGAACCACTAGAATATTTAGCTGGTCCATTATATTGGGTCGGTTGAACCAGTCCTAAGTTGCCGTTGATAGCGCCTGCGTCCCCAACGTGGTAAGCTAAGCCATTGTCGATTTGGGCAGAACCGTGACCAATTATGCCATTACCAATTTGAGCGGAACCATGACCAATTTCGTAAGTATGTCCAGCGTTGGCCAGTTCTTGGGAAGCAATGAAGTTGGAGTCCAGAGCATCGTCCTTAGTGAGGAACCCTCCTTGGATGCCGACCAGGTTATCGAGGGAGGCACCGGAGACCAGGCTCTGATGGGCAGCTACGTTGACCGCGTCGGCCGTTTGGCCTTGGTAACCTGCTGCGCCTGGAATAAAAATAAAATCATTAGGTAAATATGCGCTTTGCTTATATGCTTGTACTATTTGTTTTTCTTTTTCTTATCTGAGCACCTGTGCTCAGATAAGAAAAAGATACAATATAAACTTTCACGATAGTATTTGTAGCTCAAAATGAGAAATCACGTGAGATTGATGATCTGTGTATACAAGTAGTCATTTTTAATACAACGCGTGTCAGAATAAAAATATATATTTAACTTTTAAAATGTTAGAACCACATATAGCTGCTGTTACTAGTTACTGATTTATTAAAAAATAATATAGTGAAATATGTTTTATTTTTATTTTATTTATTTGACTCACCAACAATTGAATACACTGACACAAAGATATGAGATACATAGACTAGTGTACCAATTTCTTACAGGTAAGCACACCATGCATTACTTATTTATCGATTGATATTGAGCGCCTACTTCAAATTAGATGAGTTCTTATACCTACATATTATGGTAACTTACCAGTAAGAGTGGCAGCAGAGAACCCATAGGTCTCAGCCTCGTATCTGGCGATGTTTCCACAGGCTGGCACCAACCAAGGCCAGTCGCACTTAAGCTTCTCGGCGTCGAAGCCAAGACCGAAGGGACAACGAAACTCGTACGCCGTCAGCGGAGACTTGCCGTGGTCCAGGCAGGCGAAGAACCAGCGGCAGTTCTCGGGGTCAGCGTAGTAACCTGGAGCAGTAGGTCAGCTTAGTAAGGTGAAGGATGGAAACATGTTATTTGGCTACAATCAAATGATACTCAAAGTAGAAGAGATGTAGAATGAACCTGGGTAAAAGAAATTACCAAAAAAAAATGAATGCCTTGTGGATTATATTGCTTTAATATAAACAAAGCTTAAAAAAAAAACTGTGGCACTCCGGGAGTCCTGACAGAAGTGAAAACTTGAAGAATTACGTGTGTATTTTGTGAATCGTCTTATAAACAAAACACGCGCGGGTACCGGCTACGGCCATCCGTCTTACGAATTTTCGATCAGGTCACGTGTCCTGACGCGAGTTTAACATTTTTTACCCATTACAAAAAAAGTGTACAACGCCGCTAAAGAAGTTTTCACTTCAAAAAACCTTTTATTTTTTTTTTATTTCATCAGGATAGCAATACTACATACACATAAGTATAAACACCAGCACCGGTATTCACAAAGTAATTTTCTTTTTAAAATACGGCAGTTTATTTTTATAACTAAGTAGGTATACCTATATCTTCAGTACAGTGCAAAATTTATCTGGTGTAAGTAAAAATTTTGTCGTATGTAATAAATCTAGCTGTACAAAGTAATATAAGTGGTGATAAGTCTCAACGTCAACTCAACATATTATAAAACATCATTACAGCAATCCTTTAAAAAATCTTGCTAAGTGATTTGATACAGCTGTCAATCTAAGGCATCTATCGATCTATAAATTCTTACCTTCATGTTCAGGACAGATGAACCTGGTCTTAGGTACAGGAGCAATCTCGGAAGATCCAGGACAGGCCTGCGAGTGTGGCAGGCTGCCCGGCCATACACACACCTCGTAGCGATTGTCGAACGCCAGACCGGCGGGACAGTCGAATTCGAACACCTGGAAATAGAGCATTTGGTATTTGTCAGTACTTAACAGAATAAAACAAGAAATTACCTCAACTCTTTATGAGTCTTTAGTCAACTTACCAATAGACAAACATTGGTTTATCATTATCAGCCCATAATATTCCTACAACTGTGACACAGGCCCTCTCAGTGAGAGGGCACCACGAGGCGGGTTTGTCAGCACTTAACAGAATAAAACAAGAAATTACCTTAACTCTTTATGAGTCTTTAGTCAACTTACCAATAGACAAACATTGGTTTATCATTATCAACCCGTAATGTTCCCACAGCTGGGATAGAGGTCTCCTCTCAGTGAGAGGGCACCACGAGGCGGGCCCAGTGCAGGTTGGTAGATATCACATCTCTTCGAATGTTTAATTCTAGAAGATTCTACGAACGTTTTCTCACGATGTTTTCCTTCACCGTTTTGAGAGCAGTGGTGATGAAATAACTTGCACAAAGTAAAGCGCCTGACTTGTTACGAACCAACAACTCATAGATCGCGGCCGTTACGACCACTGCTCTTGCGTAGGTATGTGTATTTATTTTTAATCAAAACCGAGTTAATCAAGTTCCTAACTTGAAATCTACCAATTGTAAATAGCCTTCACGGATTACCAAACAAGTTTAGAGCTAAACTGAAAATAAAAGACGCCCCATTTCTTGTAACAGAGTGCGTACCACCAATGGGGAAGGATTCCAACTCTGTCTCAATCTAACAAAACTTACAGTATATTCGGGTGAGAGCTGGTCGAACTTGACGCAGCGGTAGAATCGGGCGCAGGAGCGAGGGTGCACGAAGTAACCTTGGCGAGAGCAAGAGAACTCCGTACGAGTGTCCTGTAATGTAACGGTTGTGTGTTATGTCATTATTATATAGGCAAATTGGTTGACTATGAAAGCTTTGGTTCCCTAAGAAAGCGGTGAACGATTATACTAATGTAAATTGACAGATTTTCATGACAGCCGTTTTAATATGACGGAACCTCTCTTCTGGGAAATCGTATCGTTACTGGTTTCTGCAAATGGAAGAAATTCCCTAACCAGTAACAGTTTAGCTAACAGTTATAGGTAGTGCTGTCGTATCTAATGTGATTGGTCGTTGATATTTTGACTAACCTCTTACAAGAGGCAAAATATATTGTCAATAAATAAATATATTGTTGTTGTATGTGGTGTATCTATTCTGGAAACATTCTGTGATGGATAATATCACTTTGTTTTTGCTTTACGACAAACGCAAAGTCCACAGAACGATTGACAACCCTATAAATATGAAAGACATAATTATTTTCTAAAGTACATGTTTTTGCCACAATGATCCATATAAACTCAAGTTGTGAAACTTTAACGCATTAAAGTTGTGAAATTGAAACTGGATTGACTTTTATAGATCAAGAATGATCAGCAGTTTACAACTCCCTGTCGAAACTTGGTCAAATAAAATGAGTGCAAATATGGTTTATCGATAAAGTCGCAGAATCTTTTATTAATACCGAACTCCGTCATCAGTATTTTATTTAAACCTTTCAATAACATAATATTATGATAACAAGCTCTTACCTCTCTTATGGAGTGGATGACTCCATCAGAGTCGACAACCTGCGTGATCCTGTAGGGAGACACCTGCAGCGCGTCGATGGCGCGCACATGTCCTGGTGCTGAGAGGATGTCGTGTTCCAGGGACCTGGAAATTACATGTGTGGGATTAAGACAGATAGATGATTGTTTTGGGTAGTCTCGCTCATTTCGTCGCTTCTCCGATATATCTAGGTTGTCTGTTGTGTAGCCAAGAAATGCGTCATCCATAGTATTTGCATAATATCGGTGACGTTACTTACGTTATTATAAAAGAAATATCGCATCTTTTACCTTCAGTGTTTAATAATTATGTTTTGGCAAGTCTTTGTCGCTTTCTTCTCAATTTAAACTGATACTGGCCTGTGCAGAGGGTGAGAAGACATCGATCCTGGATGTCTGCTTCAAACCACATATATTTAGAATATAAAAGTCACTTCTGTAAGAAATCTTACCTGAGTACAGCAGCCCTAGGAGCTCTGCTCTGCTGGTTGAGCACCTTAGCGAGTGAGGCTCTAAGCGTGGGTCCACAAGCCGAGTCCACATCGCGGTCAGCTCGGTGCAAGGCCAGGCCAGCCAGACCACGGACCCTAGCGTACTTGCCCTTCACGTCGATTGAGGAGGCGTCCTCGAAGGATATCCATGTTTTGTTCCTAGAAAGAATAAAAACACATTTGGTCAGGATTAAGGTGCTGTAATATTTAAATATCACAATACATTGTGTTGATAGAAAGGTGTGTTAAATGTTGCGATACCGTCTGGTGCACCCCGGGCAGACAACTCCGCTGCCACCTAGGTCTAGCTGATACTTTGCAACGGCATAATGTACTCTTGTGTCATATCGTTCGGGCTGATAAGTGAAAAGAAGAAGCCGTTACAAGTATCTACACTAATTTTTTTTGTTGTTTGTCTCTTAACGTTAGCAATATCGATGCGAACGCTTACCAATAAATCAATATAGCCGGTGTACAATTTAAGGATCAAGAAAAGTCAAATTCAAAACCGAGTTTTTTTTACTTCTGTAATTCTGTAAAAACAGCACCAGCAGCAGCTTTCTTATATTAACTAATTAACGAACGCCTGTAGAAAACCAAATTCACGGACACCTTCATACAACAAACCCAAACACACTCACTTGAAAGCATAAGGCGCCGACAGATCCTGGTCTCTCTCCAGAGTCCACCTTCCACTCCTAAGCTGCCTGCACAGCTCAGCTTGGTCTATCTCTTTAGGCTCGTCTTCTACGGTGGGGCTGCCAGGAGTACTGAGGGTCTCATTAACCAGGGTGAACTGACGAGCAGTCGCGGGTAAGCTGATGACGACCTTCGATGATGGCACGCCGAGACCGATGACTAGGTCTACTACGGAGTCCTGGGGGGGTTGAAAAAATATTAGATATTTTTGTTTTTGAATAGCAAACAAGCCGAACGACAGGCCACCAGATGGTTAGTGGTCATCGTCGCCTGCTATTGCAGATGTCTTTAAGTTGCGGTCACGAATCAGCGATGCCTTTGGTATTCAAGTGACATTGCTGATACGTTGCCATTCTAGAGACAAAGCTAAAATGTCTCAATTGCTGTATTTAGGCACGGCTACATAACCGGAACACAACAATGCTGCTTGACGGCAGAAATGGATAGTGGTAGCGCGAATCTTCCTAAATCATGATTAACCCTATAAAAACTGTTATGTATGTAGGTACTAACAGTGGTTTACAAACAGCTGATGTTTGAGTGCTAATCCAATTACGATAGAGCAATCTGTCGGCATTTGGAAAAGTCGATTAGTGAGATTATTACAGGTTTAGGTACCTACAGGTGGACTTTTACGGGTTTTTTTTTTTTAAATGGATAATAAATAGTTCTTACAACTAATGATGCATCGATGAATCACTATAATTTATTATTTGTTGTAGTTGTAGAATGACTGCAATAAATTAGGATTTTTTTTATATTCAGCTTGATTATGTAATTTATGTATTAGGTTATATTTTTAATTAATAAATATAACTTATGTTTGATTGTAATGTTATCGACGTCGGAACATGTCGTATGATGTAAGTCATAGCTTTATGAAACTGTTTGTTTATAAACAGTAAAGTTAATGCTTAAAACAGCATTTATATAAAAGGTTCTCAAGTAATTAGATAAATTAACACAAAAGTAAATGTATCAGACGACCTTAACTCAATTTGCGCCTACTCACACTCCATAGCAATACATCAATGAGCGATAAATTTTAAAAGACGTACACGCACCAATTAAGTGCCATCCATCCATTTAAAATGCCCAACATCTCCACACATACCATACAAGCTACACCGTTGTATATTCAAGAGAGATGCACCTGCTAATAACTGGCCTACATACCCTAAATGGTAGATACATACTCAACCAACTTAACTGTACCTTCCGATCACTGAAATTTAAACCTTAAGGTTGTTTAATCAAGGATCATGTGTGTGAATTGCTGAGTTTTTTTTATGAGGTTTTTCTCAATGCAGTTAGCCTTCAAATGGGTACATTAGACGTGACCGAAATAAAGTGAAGGATTATAATAAATGTTTTTTAAGAATGATTGATTCCTAATTATTGAAATTGCGAGCGTGTGTTGCTAAGTAATTATGACTTGTCAGGTTGTAGAGCAGCACGATCGATGGAAATTATGAATTAGTCCATTATTAATGAGATAACTTTAAGCCTGTTTACAATTTAGATTAGGCTTTTGTAGAAATAGAATGTTTTTAAATCTAGTCAAAATGATTATGTCTGTAGGTTTTTTTCAATTTAACTTTGTATGTCAGAGTTTGCTTGCACACATTCACTTGGTGGTGGTTTTATCTATTTCTAAGATTAGCAAGATTACAAGCAATCTTACATTCCACGGAATATTCTACTCGATTAATAGTCCTCCAGACCGCTCTGGGGGATTATCAATTCTGGAGGACCAATCTCAGCGGGGGCGTGTTTTGTTTATAAGACAATTCAAAAAATACACACGAAAAGTCGGCACTCCCAGAGTGCCACTGTTTTTTTTTTTCAAATGTATTTCTTCTAGTGCCAAATAAATGTTTTTTTTTATACACAATTAGGCAAGTATTAGATAATCATCACTTTCAAAGACGACCACTCCGAACACTGAAAAAAACAATATTTGCTCCGGTTTCCACCTAATGCATCATCATCCAAGCATATCTATTACTCATATGCTCCTTCCGGATAATTTCTCTAGTCTTTCGAAATTGCCCACTCATAGCAACTGGAGCAGCACTCGATCTTTGACTATTTTTATGTAACAAGCAATACATAACGCTATTGTATTAGGTCACAAGTATTGAATTACTTTCCTATAAGACATACTGGTGTGTTGTTTAGATAATCATCAGCTGTTTGTTGATAGTGCTCGCTTCTTTTGACATAGTTTGGTTTTGAACAATTGGATGGAATTTTTGTTGTTCATTTGTTTTTTATTTGGACTTTGTAATTCGGTTTTTGGGACATTCATATAGTAATTTGAACTTCATTGCAAGAACTAACGACGATCTTTTAGGCGCTATAGCGCCTAAAAGATCGTGTCATGTCCGAAATTTTGGCCAAAAATATATTTTTTGTGCGCTACAAAATCGAAGGACTAAATTTCATTTGAAGATGCAAAATCTAAAGGCCAGATCCCAATACCTACTCTCTTACGTTAACGATAAACGATGCCAGGAAAACCAATATTAAAAGTTATATAACACATAAAACACTTACAGTATTCATCATGTCCCACATGCCGCTCAGCCTACTCGGATGATACGTCATCTTTTTCACGATTCCCAAAGCATGTGTCTGCACCATCAGCAGATCCACTTTCTTGATCAACGTCCTCAGGTCGTAGTACTTAGCCAGCAGTTCTGGATGGGCAGGCAGCGCCAGGAACAGGGGCCCACCTCCTGAGGAGGCAAGGGCTGTGCGGGCGGCCTCCACGACCTCCAAAACCTGGGTTTTGTTAAGGGACTTGTGGGCATTGTGCAGCTCTAGACCCTGCACGTGCTTCGATTTTAGAAGGGTACGGAGATCCTGAAACAAAAGAATGATAGATTAGATTCGATATTTTTAAACTTCGAACAGATTTTGTTTTGCATACATAAACAAACTTTTATAGTATGTGTTCAGTATGCAAGAAGTCAACTAACAAGCTACCTATCTCTTGGCATTGAAAAGCTCTTGCTTTCGTTCTCGTTCGTTCTCACTCGACACGTAATACAATATAATCGAACAACTATCGCTCAAAATTTGAGTTCAATTGCAACACTTGCTACCTCATGTGTACGATGCGATCCTTACTCAAGTTGCCTACGAATTATTTCACCTAACATTTAAATAATTCAAACACCTAGGTATTTCAATAAACGCAATTAAATTCTAACAGATAGACATCTAGGTACGTAGGCGTGTTCTTGTTCCCATTTCATAGCATATCCTGATAAACGCAGATACATACGAGTATATTTGTCATAAATAACGTGCGTGCACGCATGCAGTTCAGGTACCTACAACATCTAACGAGAGTGGCTCAATTAAATTAGTATGATTTAATTTATGTGCAGGAAACACGTCGTTAGGTCGCGAAAATGTCCCGATTTGGATCAGCTGTCCGTCAGTCAGAAAAAATAACATCGATTTGTACCGAACCTACGTGTGTCAAATTAAACCTGCTGTTTTTCTGAGACTTGGTTTGACGCTTAAAAAGCATACATATTTTTGACCTGGAAAGTTCTTCCAAATGGCACTCATCAATCTAACCTTTGAAGACTTGTGACATCTACCAACTTGCACTGGGCCCGCGTGATATTATAATAAATAGCTCATTCCCTATCGAATGAGGAGGCCTGTGTCTGAGCAATACGCTAACCTCAAAACACCGTCATTCACCGTGTTAAACTATCGTCAAATCTAATTCAAACATTATCTTTACCTCATCATCATCTGCCTAGCCTTTTCCCAACTATGTTGGGGTCGGCTTTCAGTCTAACCGGATGCAGCTGAATACCCTCCACAACCCTGTTACTGGGTAATACGATATTCCTTGGTAAGACTGGTTGTCAGACTTACGGGCTTCTGACTACCCGTAACGACTGTCAAAGATCCACGAATGACAGCCGGGACCAACGGCTTAACGTGCTTTCCGAGGCATGGAGGGGTCTCGGTATGTAATGTTGGTCACCCATCCACAGACCAACCGCGGCAAGAGTAACTTAACCTGATCGATCGACCTGTGTGGCTGTTATCTTTACCTATCAACACGAATGAGTCACACGAGTATAAAAATGCATAGTACACAATATCGTAACTCGGGAGTGCCTCGGTATCGTGTGCCGTGTCATAACTTGACTAATCTGTTCCACGTCAATGTGTGTTTAGTTAGGTAACTTATTTATGTCCTTTGTGATACATGCAAGTGGCTTTTAAGTGTTCAGCTTCTGGTAGAAATAAGAGCTAGTAGGGTGTCTGTCATTTATTTTCAGCAAGATAATTTCAGGGATCGTATCTTTTCAAGGTTATTTTCCCAAGAGTTACAAACGGGGCTATAACCCTATTAAGCCTACAATGCCCATGTCCTATATCTCATAATAGAGTCTAAAATAAGAACTTCTAAAGCTGTCACTGGCTTTTTTTGATAAGATTAACAATCTCTGGTGTCTATCCGTCTTAGCAATAGACAGCTGACTACTAGCCTATTCTTGGTTTCTGCTGTAACAAACGAAGAGCCAAAGCAATGAATAATGAATTAAGTTTTTCTTATCAAATAAAGGCTCCTTCAAACAGGCGCGACATGCGATAAAATCGCGTGCGACACAAAGGCACCGCAAGTCGCGCAACGAGCGGTGCCTTTGCGTCGCGCGCGATTCGCGTCGCGCGTCGCGCCTGTTTGCAGGAGCCTTAATTCGTTTTATTTACAAACAAATAGTCCACTCATTTGACACACATGAGTCAGGCCACAAAAAACGACTTTTATTTAGTACAATGTCATAAGACCTAGACTGAGCTTATCTAGACCCAATATATGACCAATTTGAGTCTAGCTTTGTTATGACTAACTACTGTGACATGTACCTACTTATTAATAGAACTAGGGGCCTAAAAAGGCACTTTGGCAGAATCATAAAAGGCTAACATTATGAATTATAATAAGGCGAAGACAGACAGAAGTCTTTTTTTGGTACTGTGATTTATTATACCTTTGTATAAATTAGTCAGTGTAGAATCTGCAAAAAATCTTTGAATAATTGCTTTGTTTTTGTTATGGGTTTTTATGTTTTAATTATGTAGGTATCTGAGATCGTGTTGTAGATGAGATTTAGATAGTAGTTACAATTGTGCTTATGAATGAAACTAGTGGCATTTATAACGGCTGTGTAGTAACTGATGAAGTCATTTTAAATAGGTAGCTAGCTTCCGTCCACAATTGAGCAATGGAGCCATCGAACTCAAACATTAAAAAGCTAGCATAGACATCAATTTATTGTATTACTAGGCTAGAGAAATAGGTAATTTCATTACTTCATACATGGGAATGAGGACTTCATAGATTGCTCAAAGAAAACCCACTCTACATAAAGTCATTTGGACTTAATGTCTGACTACTGTCCAGGTACAGTCAGCAAAAAAAGTCGATTAACACTTTAGTTTTTTTTAATCTCGGTTATTGAGCAAAATATGAACACTTCAATTTTTTTATCTCAATTATTGAGCAAAATATTTGTTCAAAATTACATTGTACTTCTGCTGCAATTTTGAACAAATATTTTGCTCAATAACTGAGATTAAAAAAA
Source organism: Luperina testacea (assembly GCA_927399505.1). Taxonomy (NCBI): domain Eukaryota; kingdom Metazoa; phylum Arthropoda; class Insecta; order Lepidoptera; family Noctuidae; genus Luperina; species Luperina testacea. The sequence continues at coordinate 5,067,124 of OV656763.1, read as the reverse complement.
CTGAAGTGTTAATCGACTTTTGTTGCTGACCGTATAAACGATTTTAATTTTTTTTTTAACTCGATTCGCATAGGTAATTATAATATTTACTCTAAGACCTTATTTGAGGTGACTTATTTGAGGTGACACTCATTCCGCTTGGTGCTATAATTTAAACTAAAATGCCATGGGATACTTGTATTTTCGATTCAAAAATCGTTCGAATATAGATAGGTACAGACGTCAGCAAATCAAGCTACTACAATCTGTCAAATTTCTTTAATAGATTTTCCACTTTATCGCTAAAGTATAAGGTTCAAAGTTGATTGGGAAAATTTGACAGTTTCAAGTAGCTTGACGCGCTGGCGTCTGTACATTACTTTTATGCCACGCGTTTGTTCGCTTTCGGCCTCGTGGACCAAAATTCTATATGTACCACATCTTTACTAAAATTTCACTTTGGTTTCAAAAATATGGAGAAAATGATAAATAATCATTACGAAAACAGTAAAACACAAGGCAGCGTTTTTTTTTTTTTTTTCATTTTTCCATTTAGGGCTGGCAAAGGTTTGTTACCTTTGCCAGCCCTAAATGGGAAAATTAAAAACAGTCGCCGACAAAGTAGCCGACAGCTGAAAAGCTTCGTTATCTCACAATTGATTGATTGAAGCTGCAGCACAATAAAGCTGCAACCACTAGTTACTACATAATACATAGGTAGGCTCTAATCTAGCCCAAACATAAATTAATAAATCATTACATAGGTGTGGAAATTGGCGACATAACGCGTGGTATAAATCTCCTAGCGTGTAATATGCATAATAAGGCGGCCCATTATGCATAATGACACTGTAAAAGCTCGGCTAATGGCAAATGTCAGACCAAAAACGATTAATAGTAACTTATAATGTTTCTAATAATATTAACTTATAATATTATTATGGTTTACGTCAAAAATTAGATTATTTTTAGTAAAACTTTTCTTTAAAACCCCTCAGGCTTGTCTTAGCGGGGTAGTTAACAATTCATTGTAAATCTAAAACTAAAGAACTAAAACTCAGATTTATCTTGTAATACTTGTATATCACTTACTGCGGCAGGACACAGTGACATCTATTTTATAACGCTGTAACACCTTATAACCTATGTGCACCAATAAACGTACGTAATATATAATTTGTTATTGAAGCCCGGAAAAGTCGGTACTATTATTTTCTCTAATTTCCACTCCAATATTGTCTAAGCAAAAGCCAAGCTTTCCACATCTTACGTATAGGTAGGTATACCCTATAGCAGGGATGGCGAAACAATGACACACGTGTCACGTAACAAAATAATTAGGGCACGGCATCATTTCAGGTACAGACACCAGCACATCAAGCTACTACAATCTGTCAAATTTATTTAATACGATAGATTTTCAACTTTATAGCTAAATCATAAGGTTCAAAGTTGATTGGGAAAATTTTACAGTTTCGGGTAGCTTGATGTGCTGGCGTCTGTACCTAAGTTATCTAGTTCGCAGCAGAAGTCGCAATAATTTGTCATTTCATTTAAATAAATATAAAACTGTTAATATTAACATTAGTCATACACCAACCGGGGTTTCGGCTCCTCGTACGCCATCGTACCTACGTCAAGAGAAATTAAAAATATTAATAATAATGCGAAAGTATATAGTTTTTTTTCCAGTGATCATTAAGCCAAGATTGTTTGTTGGCACGTCATGGACGCATTAAATATTTGTAAAAAATGGCACGTAGATGTATAGAGGTTCGCCAACCCTGCCCTATAGTGTATACAGCCAGTATTTTTGCGCAATTATCACAAACGCGCCTATCTGTTCGACTCCTATCACTTCTGATGGATTGCCGTATGTCTGTATGTTGCACAGACGCAGGGTGAATAGGAGCGTATCTATCGCGAATACCTTTCCATTCATGTCTTACCTAGATGCAGTAGATCGCTGTTCTGCTGATTGATGGTGAGAAATTTCGAAGGGATTGGGATTTTTTTCAGAGCTGACTTACGAAACTTCGTACTGGATTAAGACTCTTGGGGCTTTTAAAACCATCATGCATGTTACCATTTTTTTAGCGTATAAAACATTAACATGTGCATTAAAATGATTTATACTTTTCTTTTGGTGACTCATACATAATCAGCCGATAATGCTCCCCCTGCTGGGACACAGGCCTCACGGTGAGAGGGAGTGGGCCGTAATCCACCACGCGGGCCTAGTGGGGGTTGGCAAACGTCACATGTCTTTGATTTTTTGCTTCTAGCACATGCCGATTTCCTGACGATGTTTTCCTTCACCGTGTTGAGAGCAGTGGTGATAAAATTATTGACACAAAGTAAAGCGCCTGTCAGGGTTCGAACCTACGACCTGCAACTCGTAAGTCGGAGCCGTTACCACTGGGCCAACACTGCTCTTCGTCACTTTTTGGTCGCTCATCGTTGACCATAATTACATAACCAATCGCAATGTCTATCGGGTTTTCAGTAGAGGTCCGTGTTAACCTGCGCTAGGAAATGGATTAATCGATGAACAAACCGTATCGACACGAATAACGGCGAAACTCCTTATTAAATACCTACATACTGGCTGACTTTTTTACTGTCTGGACAGAAACAGGGTATCTAACGTGAACGGAGTAGAAGCCTATTAATGGCACAGAAATTTCTTTTTTTTTCACAAAAAAAAAGCAATAAAAAACTCGTTTATTTACATTCAATCCTTTGATTGAAGCCGCTCGATGGCTTCAATCAAAGGATTGAATGTCGCTATGAATTTATTAATAATTTCCGTTCGTTTTTTGTTTGTGAAAAAAAAAGAAATGTCTGTGCCATAGGGTTCTACACCGTTCTCCTTTTATACCTTGCTTTTGTCCAGACGGTAAAAAAAAAACAGCTGGTATATTAGCTTAGATACAATCTTAATAAAGCTTGCCTCTTTACGTTCAGTTGTTAGTTCAGCCCTAGCCTAACTAAAACAAATAGCACACCGAATGATAGACGGCCTCCGCCGCTTCTTATTAGGAGACACCGCTTTACGCCACCTGCACTTATATTACAAATTTACAACCCAATATCTTACGGTTCGTATGTTTCATATCCGTTAGTTTTGTAACTAGGTACTCATTACCGGTAGGTAAGGTTACCATTATAGTTTCTTAATTAATAGTCTTGTCTGAACGAGCTAGGTCTGATGTCATCATTGTAGTATAAGGACATAACGACGCTTCGCAGCGCTTTTAAATATGGTTTGTTGTGGCTAAACGAACAGGGTACGAGTAGTACCTACTTAAAACTTGTCATTATGAACGCCTGCCTGGTTTCAAGATTTCCATTCTCTTTGGAGGAATGTCACTCCTCTTTCGCACTTGAAACTAAAAGCATAATTACTTATCTGATTTTAAAGTTTTTGGCTTATGTTTGAGATCTGCAATGATTTTCACTTGTGGTTTCACTTGGGGTAATTAGGTAAGTAGGTCTGTATGTTTTCATCATTAATATATCTCTTTAAGTTAGATTTGTTCCATAAGCACTTTTCCATAATAATTTGTTCTCATGGAACAAATATAACTAAGAAAGATGTATTAATGATTCTAAAGACTATAATTCTGTAAATACGTACCTGATATAGTCGCGAATCATATTTTGATCAAGATACAACCTGACACTCAGTGTCAGGTTGAATCAATTTTCAGGTTCTGACCTGAAAATTGCAAAAAACGTAAGAAAATTGAATTTCGCGGTCTACCACTGGGCCTAAAGTTAAGTAATTGAATGAGGTCTTGTTTTTAATAAATCTTGATAAATAATTGAGTTTAATTGCATAAGAATTTTATAAGAGTTTAGTAGAAGCTGGCCTTCGTAGGGCAATAACTATAACTTTATGCTGTTAGGTAGGCAATATTGGTAACTTGGTAAGTAATTCGGTTTCCAGTGGCAGGATACAAGCTATAAATTTTAATTTACTCGGTCACTTTTGTGTAATTAATACAAACACAGTTCCATTATTTTGTTATCAGATACTAGCTTACCCAGCAATCGTTGTTTTGCCATATAGATTATTTCTAGGATCTTTTTTTTTTAGTTCGATGAAAGAAAATAGATAGTAGCCGATTCCCAGACCTACCCGATATGCACACAAAATTTCATAAGACTCAGTCAAGCCGTTTCAGAGGAGTATGGTATCTAACATTGTGACACGAGAATTTTATATATAAGACTAGCGACCCGCCCCGGCTTCGCACGGAAACATTATTATTATTATACATATAAACCTTCCTCTTGAATCACTCTATCTATTAAAAAACCGCATCAAAATCCGTTGCGTAGTTTCAAAGATTTAAGCATACAAAGGGACATAGGGACAGAGAAAGCGACTTTGTTTTATACTATGTAGTGATTTGGATGAATAAACCTACTATAACATATCTTTAGAGAACACCATAACCAGCATATAACATTCCCACAGCTGGGACACACAGGCCTCTCGGTGAGAGGGAGTGGGCCATAATTCACCACGCGGGCCCAATGCGGGTTGGTCAGAGAATAGAACTTAAAAAAGGAAAGGTGTGATTAAAAAAATCTCGTCGTGAAGCGATCCAACAAAGGCATAACTCTGACATCCGGAGAATACAGAGGACTGAAGGGTTTATTAGAAACTAAGGAAGAATTTAGATACACCTATCTCTGCCTTACCCTTCGTGGATTATAGGCGTAATGTTATCCTTAATATTTTCAAATAAAATAATTAATTTCTCTTACTCCGTATAACGTCGAGGTTAAGTTAAATTACTTTGTGAAATATATCTTTTAAAATAACACTCGTAGTACAGTTATGAATGGCACTACACACCATTAAATCTGCCTGACCTCATGTGAAACTGGGCCGGATTCTAGTTAATATTCCATATGCGTATGAAAACTAGACATGAATATGACCTGAACATGTCCGTTTTACAAAATAACCCGTTTTAATAAAGGTCAACTGATTTTTTATGAAACTAGTTCTATAAATGATAAGTTATCTTTATGAGTGACCTACTTGTGGTGTTTGTTACTGTTTTTGCCATTTTGATAAGCATGCAGTGTATAGGTCCGAGGGGCCCTTGGCTAAATAATAACAGCCGCACAGGTCGACAGATCAGTTTAAGCTACGCTTGGCGCGGTTAGTCTGTGGATGGGTGACCATCTTTACATACCGTGACCTCTCCGTGCCTCGGAAAGCACGTTGCCGTTGGTCCCGGCTGTCATTCGTGGATCTTTGACAGTCGTTACGGGTCGTCAGAAGCCCGAAAGTGACAACCAGTGTTATCAAGGGGTATCGTATTACCCAGTAATTGGGTTGTGGAGGTCAGATAGGCAGTCGCTCCATGTAAAATAGTGGTATTCAGCTGCATCCGGTTAGACTGGAAGCCGACTCTAACATAGTTGGGAAAAGACTAGGCAGATGATGACGATGTAGTGTAAAGGTCAATGGTAATCAGTGCATCTGTCTTGCACGGAACTGCACAGCTTAAAAAATAGAAAAAAAAATTGTAGCTGAGTAAAATTCCTGAAAGCTCTTAAGAGTTTTCGGAATCTGCAAGTTCAACTGCTCTGCCATAGCAACTCTGTAGGGTCGTGTTTAGGCAGACTAATATTGTATTTTCATAAATATACTGTGCCCAGTGTTCAGTCTATAGTGGGAACACTATAGACTGATTATGCTGTAAATAATACCAAGGAATTATATTTCATCGGAATTATTGTTTTGACAAATTGCTGCGATAGCAAAACTTTGCCCTGCTGGTAGATCTCACACCAAAAACAATGGAGCATCTAGGTACACAGTTACACACGCGTGCGAACGACCTGCAAATATCTCAAGGCAGCCCTTGATATCAAAGCAACGCCTTTTTCGTGTTCCATTGCGTATTTATAAAGCGGTACCTCTCCAACCTTCCAAATAGAGCCGGTCTTGTATGTGAATCATTGTATTTCCGCGGTTTTGTATTCGACTATCAGGGCTAGTTGTTCAAGGATGGCAGTGACATCACAATACGATTAATGAGTTGACCTGTCTTGTGAGATTTATTATAAGATGAGGTAAGGGACTAGTTAGTTACCTACGTGAGATACAATGGTCCAATGACCAAGGTTGAAATGCCACATCCAGGTGGCAAGTTCGAACATGGCTTCTATTGTATTGGTAGACTTATTCCAAGCAGAATCATTATCATCACTAGGAGGAAAATACTGAATGAAATACAGGGTGGCAGGAACATCGATGCGAAAACTGTAACTTTAAAATCCCCTTAGCATAGCACAACCTTTTCGTCCCTTATAAAAATAAAAAAAATACTGTTTCACAGAAAAGTACATAAGACCTTCGCGGTCAAACTGTATGGAACAACTTTTTTTTTTTTTAATAACCGGCGAAGCCTTTCAACGCATAGGGTTCAGTATCATGTCCTGAATCCATGAGAACAGGTTGTGCTACGATGTCCGTGCCACTCTGTATTTCATTCTGTTTGTATAAAAAAATGCAATTATCTAATCAAGACCCAAAATCCTCTAAATCAAAGTCCAATTGATAAATAGACCAAATTCGAAAACAAAGCTTTCCTTGATACAATAGCTAGGTACCTACAACGTGCACGCCATAAGCCCGATTCACATTCTGTGTCTTGCCATGTCGTGACGTCATTTAACGCAGTAATGTCCAATCAAAACTCGCTTTGATGCGGCGACTAAACAGCTTAATTAGATTGGTCAATCAGCATCACGACGCGACACATAAGTCTAGTGTGAATCTGCCTTTATGCTCGCTCTCTCATCGATCTTGAAACAAAGTCTTGATGTAAAGTAATTACCGTGAACATGATGTCACAGGTTCCAAATGCATAATGTTCGTCATCTGTGACCAAAGAACACTGGTCAAGCCTTGTCTTTGGTAATGAACATTAGTTAGTCATTTGTTTCATAAATCACTTTTTTCAGAATATTGTTGTGCTCGTCATTTGTTAATATCTTGTCTTTTTTCTGGTGTTTTTTGTATGTAGAGCTAACCAAATAGCGAACTGTGAATACATACTTCGAACTCTTTAAAATCCATACTGTAATATACTAAAGGCTCCTGCAAACAGGCGCGACGCACGACACAAAGGCACCGCTCGTTGCGCGACTTGCGGTGCCTTTGTGTCGCGTGCAATTTTATCGCGTGTCGCGCCTGTTTGAAGGAGCCTTAAATGCGAAAGTAATTCGATCTGTCACTCTGTTACCTTTTCACGTCTTAACGGTTGAAAGGATTTCGATAAAACTTGACACAGGTAGACCATAACTTGGGTTAAGACAAAAAATACTTTTTATCCCGGTAGCATGTTTCCGTAGGATAATTTCCGATCTTCACGCGTCCGAAGCGGCCGCAAAAGCTAGTACGGAGGTAAATTTTAATTATGAAGTCCGCAAAATTATCTACTATCGATCAATACAATCAGGTTTATAAAAAGTAACTTGTAGTCATTATTACGGTAGGCCGATCTTTTTTAATCTTTATTTTGACAATAAATATATCTTTGACGGCATTCTATTTATATTTTTAATTAAACTTCTCTAATTAAAGAACCAGCATTTAGAATATCATTATATAAGGACAAACCAGTAATAAATAAACGTAATACATTACTTTTATTGAACGTAAGCGATGACATAAAAATTTCGCAACCAATGTGCAAAATGATAAATCGAGATCACTGTGAAGTGTGAATTGATCAAGCAGACAGGCCTCAAACGGATTGATCAATCAAACCAAACTAGTTGACATTTTGTTTTATAGTTATCTATATTCAAATGGCTGGTATGGCTGATATTAATGGTAAGTATTAGGCGTATGTAATAATTAACGCCTGCGCAGGTGCCTATACGCAGTGATTGGTTTAGGAAATGTCTTGTCCGACTCTAATTCTGGCTCGAACTAGGTTATCAATAAAATCATCTTAACGTGCATATAGGGCTTATGTTGATAATATTTAGACAAATTGTTTACTAAGTATTTAAACTGTGATTTTGAGCTTAGTATGAAAAGCTTTAATGAACCAGTAAGAACAAATCGTACCTATATCTGTGATTTTATTTGTAACAAATCGTGTAATTAATTTGTGATTTACAACCGAAGCATATAGGGCTTATGTTGATAATATTTAGACAAATTGTTTACTAAGAAATAGTATTTAAACTGTATCTATGATAACTTGTATCCGTTCTTACATACATATAATTGCTGGCAATTTTTTTGGGCAGTCAATATGATGAAATATTTGAATACATCATCAGCCTATAATGTTCCCACTGCTGGGATACCAGTGCGGGTTGGCAGGGGAAAATGAATACTCTCTTTTAATTTACAGTTTTTAGACTTAGGCTCCTGCAGGCGCGACGCGCGACGCGAATCGCGCGCGACACAAAGGCGCCGCTCGTTGCGCGACTTGCGGTGCCCCTGTGTCGCGCGCGATTCACGTCGCGTATCGCGCCTGTTTGAAGGAGCCTTTGAAAGTGTTTATAATAATTATACAGGTTATTTATAAAGATTAAAAGGCTCCAGCAAACAGGCACTCTAATGGAACAATTACTATGAAAACTTCATGGAAGTGAATGTTCTACTGCTGATGCTGTTCTTAGCGATAAGACCGCCCATTGTGTCACCCTTTGTAAAATTTATATATTTCTGTCTGTAAATTATATGGTGTACATAATAAAGAGTAGTCTATTCTATAGCAGTCACGTCGCGCCCGTCACGTCTCGTCTGTCTGCGGTAGCCTTTTAAGGCGCGCCTTAACTGTTTTGCGGGTTTACGACGTCTCTTAAATGTATGTATCAATCGTTTCCTTATCCAATATCAGACAGGTTTTATTAGTATATTGCCCAGTGACCTAGTAGGTAGGAACTACTTATATTACCTACATACATTACATAAGGTACACTCAACAAAAGAGATAAGTATGCAGGACCGTCGGATATTGTTGAAGTTTAGTAAGAAACCGATGGATTTTGTCGACTGAAATTTAATTTGATTAATGAGCTCTTTGTTTTCTATTCATAAAATTAAATTTTATTCAGAACAGCCATCGCTTTCTTACTAAACTTCAACTATATCCGACGATCCTGCATACTTGTTTGTTGACTGTAGATTTATTTTATTAGAAGGTAATATGGCCATAGCAACTTGACGGGATGTTTAGACGTTTTTTGCAATTTGCAGGTCAGTTTTAGATTGTATGTTGATTAAAATATGATTCGCGACCGTAACAAATATGTTTTTATAGAATTATAGTCTTTAGAATCAGCAATACAACTCCTTGTCTCAGAGTTGGCCTCAAATGTAATTTCATGAAATAGTCATTCAATATGGTTAATAGGAACTTATGAGCGATGTAGATATTAATGATTACAATTCTTTATGAAAATACTTGATACGACCGCGAATCATTTAGATCAACATACAACCTGATACTGATACTGACCGACCTGCAAATTGCAATAAAACGAAAAAGAAAATAATTATTTCGCGGGCCCTTACGCTTTTGCCTTAAAGCTCCTTCAAACAGACGCGACACGCGATAAAATGGCGCGCGACTCAAAGGCACCGCAAGTCGCGCAACAAGCGGTGCCTTTGTGTCGCACGCGATTCGCGTCACGCGTTGCGACGTTGCAACACAAAAATCTAATCATCTCCGCAGTATTATGTATTATGCAGTAACCTGTCATCTCATACCAACCAAATGACTGCTAACCGACTTACTGGAGCATAAACAACGCCAATGACATTGTAGCTAATTGCAGCATAATCAGTGTGAAAGGGTAATACGGGCTCCTTGACTGGTAATATGGTCCCTATCAACATGGTAATAAGGTCCTTGGTGCATGGAGGTTGTAATTTATGTGCATACTGACATTAGGTGTGAATAGATCTTGTTCTGTCATTATCATACACGCCGTTTATTTAAGTGTTCATACGAGATTTAAGGCATGAGTATGTATTATAGTTTATTGCGCTTTGGAGCTGAATTTATGAGCACCTAAATCGTTTGCATAACATTTGGAATAGCAATGCATAGCTGGTACGATATATTGAAATTACATCAAACATAGACTGTTTATTTGTTAAATAATGCCAGTTACAGTGCGATTGACACGATTTAAAATAATTGACTTAAAAAACTAAATCGATTAAAATCAAAACTTGCAAATAAGGTCCACTGTTAAGCGCAAAACAATATTTTCTATAATCTTATAACAGTCCCAAAAGTTGCTGTCAAAAAGCAAATGTTCCTTGTAGCGAACTTTCGGCACGAGATAGCTCTCGTGCCGTGTTTCTTACTGGAGAGCTGTCTCTTAGCAGAGACAGCTCTCCAGTAAGAAACATAATTCAAAGATGTGCTAATGTCGCACCGATGGATGAGATTCTTTCTCAAGCAAACTTTATTCAAAAGTTGTACAGACTAGCACATCAAGCTACTACAATCTGTCAAATTTCTTTAATAGATTTTCATCTTTGTTGCTGAACCAAAAGGTTCAAAGTTGATTGGGAAAATTTGACAGTTTCGGGTAGCTTGATATGCTGGCGTCTGTGCCTTATTGTTTGGACTGTGCTTCATTTCTATAGATAACAGGATCCTTGTAGACTATTATTAAAACGAATGTAGACTATTGCCTCTAATAAATAGATATGAGGAGTGTACTAGACTAGTTCGATTATTATTAATAACATAACCACCGTGCTTGTCAATGGGTGTGATAATCACAACTATGTAAGTACATTTATATGAGATCATTTTAATACAGATTCGTAATGTGACCTCGTTTTAAATACACCTACTTACTTACTAAACGATCCAAGAAGTATTTATTAGGTAATTTTATTCCTAATGTATTAGATAAGTACTCAATATCTTACAAATAACTAATAGATAGGTAGAAGGGAGAGGGTTCAATTGAGCCGATAAAAGCTCTATTTGATCTTTGCCCGATGGTTCTGAAATGAGCTTTCATAAATTTCCGTAAGATAAGGAGATTTAAGGTTTGAATTACCTACTGTGCAATCTTTGCTACTAACTGTTAGAAAACCGGAAGCCAAAGCAAGTCAATGACATAATCATAATATTATACAAACAAATGTAATATCAATATTATGTTTAACCAATATTATTCCACAACAGCTCTACATATCGATAGGGCACTTGCACAGGGCGCGGTCGTTATTACGTATTGTGCTCTTGCGCATAAAGCTTTTGATTTATATACCCATATGAATATTCATTGTTGTAATATATGGGCCCTTTCGTCACGCAATGTGTGAACTACATTCTAGAATCTAGATTCAATCTATTGTGATTATTTAAGATCCGATATAAGCTAAAATAACTATTACAGTCTTAGATAATAGAGTCTCTAAACTATACTTACGTAAGCGTCAATCAATGATCACACCGTGCAATATGTAAATAAAATTACGGTAACCATACCGAGTAAATTATCTTCTACAAATACACTTATAACAGAGTACCAATTCATTCAGGGATGAATAAAAGAATACATATTCGACAGACTTAAGCACTTAGGTAACATTTCAAACACACATTACACATACACATTGAAAACAACTATATTTGATTTATTGATTTCACCATGCACTACCTATAAACCTCTAGGTACTTAACTACAACGATTAACAAACCATATAGAAAATTTATTTACATTAAACAATATTATTAAAACTATGGTCATAGGTGGCACTGGTGGCACTCATATTTATATGACAGCTAAGCCATTAAATAATAATCAAATAACAATTTATCCCCAAACAAGAAATAAACGAATGTCCAAAGCTCACGTGGGTAGTGAGCCAATTTTAAAACAAGATAATATCGGTCAAAATTGCGTCATACCCCATAAAACGAATTAAACGAAACAATTGCGTCCTACAGACCTGCGCTTGCGCTGATATCGAGCCTACATCAGCTTGCACAACTCTAGGGACCGTAAATTGTACGATTTATCGACGTTTATTTATCCTATATCATCAGGCTCTTGACAAAAATTGATCGTAATAAGGCTGTCAAATAAATTGTGACGCAAAATCTGTCTACTTGACGTGACTTTGATAAATATGGAAACTTGAAGCTCCGAGAGCTTTTCCCACTCTTAGATTCGCGAATCATTGCGAGCTTTTATAGGTACAAGCATAATCATTTACATTTATCATTTTGATTATGACTTAATCAGAAAAGGACCAGATTTTTGTATTGGCGAAAAAGGTCACCTCATATTTTGACAGCTAATCAAAGACAAAATCACAAAGCAAAGGTAACAACCTGTTATGCCAATATCCAAGCTTGTTAACCGCACCTTAAAACTTTAAAGTATTAAAACTAAATATTCTGACAACCCCAGTCGGCCAAGTGATAAAGGCCGTACATACGAATAAAAACAGCCCGCAAATGAACTAGATAAGTTAATGTTTCAATGTCGGGCCAATCCGCTAATGGAAGGCGATCGTGACCGGTTTAATAAGGCGAGCCTTTCACTGATCCTTGCATTAAATTTTAGTTTATCTGCACATGATTTGCATACACCGTGAGTGTGTGGGGTGCAATTAATCTTTGCGAATGGTTATTGAAAATTGAATTAAGGTATCAGCTGTGAATTGTGATTTATAGCGGATGAAGGTTCCGACGAAGGATAAATATAATTATGAATTATGATTGATTGACACGAAGAGGAGTTGTAAGGCGGTAGGTATAACTTCCTATAAATTATCGACTTTTAATATTTTTATCGTACTTAATCATAACAACTTTGTAATCGGTACGACTAAAATCTCAATATACTTTTATCGTTCACAAATACATAGGTACGAATTACAAATTTTGATATTTTAATCAAATCAACAACGCCTTACAGTCAAGAACTTCCATGGGGGTCTTTTAAAACAGTTAGTCTATAAGTTACCATTTCGGTAACTTATAGACAAACAGCTGTAGTAGGTATAAAAATGAATACTTAATATAAACGGAAATTCAGACATATCTTTACTACATCGAAAGCTACATCAGAAAATCTCGTTACCTATATGTATAATGCGAATTAAATATACACAAGCTTCTGTCCTATACCATGTCAACCTATACCAATAAAACATAATTGGCAATCGGTTATATTTTGTAATCTGTTAACTACTTTCAGAGATCACAAACAAACAATTTTACCTTTAGTTTACATTAATATCACTGACATAACATTTAACAACACGATTCGATAAAATCAAAACATTATATTAACTTACAAATGGTATATTTGTAGCTTTGCGAGTATGTTGTTGCTAATAACGAAACATAGTTCTGATCGAATCAGTACTTTGTACTTAAGGCGAAAGCGCCAGGGTAGCCCGCGAAATTCAATTTTTTTTAGGTTTTTTGGAATTTGCTGGTCAGTATTAAGCTGTACGTTGATTAATATATGAATCGCGGCCGTAAGAAATATGTGTTTACACAATTATAATCATTAAAGTCATCAACACAACTCTCTAAGACCACGTAAGTCTCAAGAATAACTGTTTCATGAAATCATCATTCTTTGGACTTACGTGGTCTACAATACAATAGCAGTAGCAGTACTACAATACAATAGCAGTAGCAGTACTACAATACAATAGCAGTCAATGACCCGAAATTGGTTAGGTGCCATTGATGTCAGTAACTGCAGTAGCTTTATCTTCTTAGCTGAATTAATTACTTATACGGTACGGGTCTGTAATCCCACACCGTCAAAAGATAAACAATAAAATGCCTTCCGCTTGTACCAGGTAGCACATGACAACTAGCAGCGTCACATGTTCGTAACAGTATCCTCGCTTCCAGCGCGCTACCGGTATTAAGTTACTATCACACCTCACTTGACTGACAATTTTCATCGCACAAGCTCGACTAATCTAAACATCTTATTCCTTTTTATTTGACATCACTAATATCCTAAAAGGAAGGTAACGTGATACATTTATTTAAATAAGGTCCAATATACACAATGCCAAAAATATTGCCATTTTGCAAGGTGTCATTTTACCAAGTGTTCACTAAGTTAATAGTTTGCCAAGTTTTCTTTAACGGTGATAATTAGGACCCTATTAAGCTCTACAAATGTCAACATTAGAGGGAGCACTTACTACAAGGTTTTCTGTTTTCTTTTTAAAACAAAAGACGTGTAGTTACGACATTTACAAATGACCGTGCAAGCTACAGATGTTTTGCAGTTACGGTAGACAACGGCAGAGCTCAGAGTAACGTAAGAATTGCACATTCTATTATGACAGCTAAGGCAGACATTTTCATGAAAAATTAAAAAGTAAATTAAGGGTAATAAGGGCTGAATCGACTTTGCAAGTTTGAGAGATAGAAAATGTTATGGTAACTACTGAAGATTCAAAATCAAACATCAAAAACAAAATTATTTCACATAAACTTACACTCAAACTCAAAGCATTTATTTCAATTAAACCATTTACAGGCACTTTTGAATTGTCAAGAAGTTGGTCAGTCAGAAAATATGAAGCTAGTTGCCCATATTCCAAAGCGTAGGTACCTATGGAGAAGAACGGGCAAGAAACTCCATGGACACTCTTTTTAAATGATATTTTACAAAACTATTAGTTACATCATTACTTACTTATGAAACGTCAGAAGCTAGGTGCACGGTTCCAATTGGTCGTTTCCTATGGAGAAGAGCCGGCAAGTTACTCCACGGTTACTCTTTTTAAAAATAATTGGCTTTTACAATGTTTTCAAATTACAGTAGGTATGAGAGGAAATCGTAGGCCTGTCAAGAAGTACCAGGTCCTTGATAAAAAAATGGTCTACAGATCTAAAGTCTACAAGGCCTACAACGTCCTCAAATTTACAAAATCAGAATCTATCAAAAAGATAAATAAAAAATAAAATATAAAAACCTACTAAAACCAAAAAGTGATATGATTGGATGCGGAAGGCAAAGCACTCGGAATTCTAGTTTAAAACAGGCCATTGAAAGCGAAAGGATGATATGCAACTTCTCTTATCTGAAACTAGCTATTACCCGCGACTTCGTCCGCGTGAAATTTAACAAAAAAGTTATTGTTCAGTACGCAGAGTTTACGATAACTTATTAATTCTGTATTCCGCGTAAAGAAATACCTATGCTAATTTTAATGAAATTCTTCTATTTTATGAATTGATAATTGGTTTTTGTACATGTAAACCTCCATTTAGTTCTTTTATTTCGTTTTTGCATTTTTAGTTTAATTATTATTTATTTTTAATTTTTCGTATTAGCTTTATTGAAAAAAATCTTTATATACAATATTTGGTGTACTTACGATTTTCTTGGGCTAAAACGACAACACTACTAGCATTCCTCACACGTGAACATGCCACGTATAGAGTTGCCCATAGGTAAAGCAACCATAAGTTAAATTTATTTTATTTATTAAAAACTTTATGCACAAGTAAAAAAACTGTACAAAGACAGACTTAATGCCTTGGGCATTTTACCAGCCTACCTTAGGGTGATGCCGAAACAATACACAGTAGGTGCAATAGCAAAAAACAAATAGAAAATATTTATAAGTAAAATATAAGAATAAATACATTATATACATACATACAAAATACATAAACTTAATATTCCGTACTGATTTTATAATGAGTAACATAAAATATATAAAACAAAACAAAAGAAAAAGTTATATGAGAGATAAACAAAAAAACCTACAACAACTTAATTCTGAGACGAATCTGCCAACTTCTTGTGTATGTGTTCTCGAGCTTTCACTTTAAATGTGAATCGATTGGTAACTGTCCTGATATTCTGAGGGAGCGCATTCAAAAGGAAAACCGCCTGCTCTCTCTTTCTTTCTTTCTTTTCTTTCTTTCTTTCTAAATCTATGCCAGCTTTGCTTAACGTTTGCCCTTGTGACTTGTTGATTGTCATAGCAAAACTGACATTGATAGAGAATTGCAATATTTTGAATTCAAATGGAAAATTCGACGGTACTATAGGAATCCGTGGATATTATAGGAATCCGTGATATAAATACTATCTCACCTTTTCCGCATCCAGATATTATACGACCTTCTATAACGTTCCTTTGCAACGACACTACTCGAAACCTAGAACCATTACAAAGTTTCGGTGGGTTTAAATTACGGAGTAGTATGATGGGCACGCTAATCTTAAGTTCTAGTTTGTGAGGGTGTCGACCAGGCACAATTATACTGTTTAAAAATTCAGTTGGGTAATTAACCACTTCATCCGTATTGCAAACTGTATTGATGGAAAGGTATGTTTGTGATTCACCAGATAGCTTATCTAAAATGCGCTGATTAAGCGCAGTAACCTGGTCATTCATAGGTGCTAAAATTGATCTTTCACACAACCACGAATCTTCTTTGATATTGAGATTGTGAATATCATCATCAATAATATGTATTAAAATTTCAGTGTCCGCCACAACCTGACAAAGACCCGTAGGTATATCTATATCATGAGTACTATTCACTTCTGGACACTTTCCCTCAACAACATCAAGAAGAATTTTTCCTAAATTCTGAATCGGCTAAATGTGCTCTCATGTTATCTTTTAAATGAAGTTCTTTACAATGTCTCCAAAGTACTGAACATTTTAAACAGGCGTTAATTTCATCGGCTCGCGTACCTTTATTCACAACTGGTAATATTTGTCTAAAATCTACAGCGAATAAAAATATGACTCCTCCAAATAATAAATTATTACTTCTTATGTCCTGCATCGTCCTATTCACGGCTTCTATATAAAATTTGTTTGCCATAGTGCATTCGTCCCATGCTACAAGCTACAACTACACAATCTTGTAGTACTTTGGCTTTGAGATTATTTTTGTATATACTGCAGACAGGATTTTCCATATGGTCTAAATCTAATCGGATTTTAAACATCGTTAGTGCCGTTTTCCCCCCAGATGTAAGGTTACCACTATGCCGGACGTATTTCCTGCACGTATTTGAATCGGATATTATTCAATATTTCATTTCATTGGTTAAAATTTTTTTTCGTGGGACCATATTTTTTTCTCTACAATAAAAGTAACCTAAGATATTCCTTATTACATTAGCTATCTGCCAGTAAAAGTCCCGTCAAAATCGGTCCAGCCGTTTCAAAGATTAGCCTGAACAAACGGACAGACAGACAGACAATAATTGTAAAAATATGATTTTGGTATATGTACCGTGAATACATCCATATGCATAGCGGTTATTTTAATATTACAAACAGACACTCCAATTTTGTTTATTTGTATACATAGATAGTATCTGTCGAAATTCGCACGTAAGACGACATTTACTTGAAATATTTTATCTGTAGAGTTTATCACGTTAAGTTGAGATATATTTAGGATAATATTATCACATCTAATATTCCGAGTCTTACTCCTTTATCCGCATTTACAGCAATACCTGCCAACCATTTTGTAAGCCTTTATGATATTGAAATCTGACGTGGAAAATAAGTTAAAAAAACATCTGCGCATCATCATCGCAGTTCATATTAAGAATATAAGGTATATCCTTAATATGAACTCCTTGGGGATATTAAGACCATAATGATTATTATCACATAGGTAGGTACCTACTTGACAAAAATTCCCTGAGCGTAAGTCAAAAGAACGTGCTTGGAAAACCGATGTTTCTCGTATTGTAATGTTACCTAAGATGGGGAAAAGAACTGTAAATTAAAACGAATCAAGTGACATTCTATCCCCTCTGTACAGAAATATACAGCATGTATCAGAATGTGTGTGGTCATATTTAAGGCTGTGGTACACACTGAAAGAAATAAGCAGTAAATAAAAATGAAAAAACATTAATCTAAATTGTTTTAAACATTTCCATATGAGCCTAACGTTCAAAACAGTATTTTTTACTGATCCGAAAACAGTTAAAGTTTGAGGCTGAATTTTACCATCAGGTGACAATAAACTTCTAAAAGGTCACAAAATCTTTCAAACCATTGATATTTACTTTCATTACAGTAATGGTGTTTTCCTTTTTTTTATTGTTGTTTTTATTCAGTAGGTACTTAAATAGTATGTTCAAACATTAAATGTTACTGTTTTGTGTTTTACTGTTTTACAAACATTTCTTCTTGCTGTATAAAGTCAGTAAGTCTTAATTAAGAAATTATTTTTTTCAGTGCACCATCAAACTAAACAACTTTCTCCATGCAACCAACATCGTAATCGCGACAAATTGTAAACTGTCCCATAGAAAGCTTCATACCTACTCGACCCCGATGTATGGGACGGCTAATTATTTTTTAGCGATTATCATGACGATAAAAAATTGTTCAGTAAAGTCAAATAAAGGTAAGTAAAGGTTTCAAGTAAACCCCTAAATATGACCACATCTTTCAGACACATGCTGTGTGTATTTAAGGTATTTGTATTCGTAACATCACAATATTATTTCACTTGGCTCAACTGCTTTTGGCGCTTAGTACAATGTCCTGTTTACCTATGATGTCATCTGCTGTAATACCAAGCAGATGGGATTTAGGCTTTGTGCAATTTAATTTGAATACCATTACCATGCACTCTTAAGAGATATCGGCAACTCCTGCGAATGTTGCGAGTGAACCAAACGCCAGTTGAAACATAAAAAACGTCAGATTTTCAACTGCACCTTGCTCTGAAAGCAGCCTCCAACCTGTCAGGGAAAACCGTTCGGGTGGCTGGCGATGCCACCAACGTCATGATGTCATCATACCTTCAATTAAGTAGGCACGCATGTAATGCTATACATAAAATATTTGAGGAATCCACATGAGACCGATTAAGGTCTTAAAGGAAAATATCGTGAGAAAAACCTTGCCATCTTTCGGCTCAGCCTAACACTGGTAGCAAGTGGTCTTACCACTTGGCAAACAACATGCAAAATTATTGCAAAACATAGTAACTAGAAGCTACACATTTTTAAATCTGCAAATCATGCAAAGAATGAGATTATACTGGTTGTTACAGCGCGCTTTCTGCATTCCAAACTGAAAAGTTGACATAGCTGTCAAAATTGACAATAGTCCATAACAATTTCGTACCCTTGACCCGTTCTGTCATGCCAAGGTCACGAACGACGTAAGTAAGCTATGATTCATTCTGACATTCACGAATGAAAGAACGAGATTGCAAGCTCGCACACATGATAAACGAATGTAGGTATATAACAATGCGATATTATTATCATGATAACTGGTTCAAATAAGGTTGTGTAAATGTGTATCAAAGTTGATTTAGCAACTAGTGTTGTTGGACAGACTTGCTCGAGATTAATAATAACTATGTAAGTGCGAAAAAAGAATTCAAAAATGATCCATCGTATGGAAAATTCTCTATCGGATTTTCCAACATTATTTTTTCCTGATAGCTACGTCTAAAAAGGAATCCAAGACTCATTCTAGGACGCCTACAGTGCACAAATAATAAAACACTTCCCAACTATCTCCTAAATCATTAGTATAATGACTGACCAACCAAACAAGACCAGTAACTGTCGCAAGTAGGCGCGACAGGAGCAAGTCACTGGCGCCATACGACATTGACAAGTCAACTAGAACGCCCACCGCATCGACACCTATGTCGATCATATTATTACAACCAGGGGCGGTACCTTCATAGAAGCCGAAAAGCCCGGCTTGCCCTAATAAAATCATAATTCACAACAACAAACTTACTTAAACCCATCAATAAATAAATATATTAAAAAAATACCAATCAATGAACTCGAATACAAACATTAATAACTGAAAATCAGCCAATCCTCCATTTGGGCGTTTTTTTTATACGTTGAAAATCTGTGGGCTTGCCCTAATTTTGACCCCTAGGCACGCCACTGATTACAACCATCAAGTTAACTAGACAACTGTTAGTAGTGACGTCATCTACAAATATTTTAACAATACCAAGAAGAACACGACTATCGAGTGGCAAACAAAAGTTGTACAACATTGTTTAGCAACATTTTTATTTTTATTGCGGGAAAGCCATTTCATATAATTATTCATTTGCACTGGCTAGTGTTTGAAAAACATGTTGTCAACAAAACAACATTATGTTGCAACATAAATGTTGCTCAGTTTTTGAACGGAGCTTAACGGGCAGGTGAACCAACTTGGTCGGTTGGTAGGTAAGGTACAGCCATGTGCCCAAATAAATGTGAAATTATGAGTCTGACAGACAGTAATTGGTTTGTAGGTGGTATATGTTAAATATTAATGACGTAACGGTATTCATTATTTGGGCGTGAGTGTGGGAAATTCGATACAGGGCTGGGAACTACAGACAATGTAACAGATGGTTTCAAGGAAATTGTAATCAATATTGGGCTTTATGAGGGTCAGAGGTTGTATAGTTTTCATAGTACCGTAGTTATGTCTACCGCTGTACGTACCGCGACATATTCAGCTATACATTTCCAGTATAAGCTGACTTCTCATCGTACGAAAAGCCTATACAATGCGAGTCAGCTAAAACTGGATATGTATAGCTTGATATGTCGTCGTGTGTGACAAAAAGACATAAAGAAGTGATTCTTATATCCATGACATACCGTGAGACAGAGCTATTCAGCCAACTTTTTTTTTAGTGTAAATAATTCGATTAACAGAGGTACTAATTTAAGGAAAGACCTTCTAAAGCTTACAAGAAGAAGCAAAGCATGGCCAAGAAAAAATCAAAGGTCAACTGACTACTGATAGAAGTAGTGGAGGAAGGCCAGGGGCCCAGGAGTGGGACAGCGCAGGCTAGCAAAAAAAAAACTGACCACTAATTATATAGAAATTATTACTCTAAGGAAGAAGTAAGTTAGCCAGAAGAAAGTACAGGCTGATTCAAATTTTATGGCGGCTCGGAACATGACGCGAGTCGTCGCGCACTAACAAATTCATGGGTCAGCGGGGGTGAGGGGTGGGGTACTGCACAGCGAGTAACGCATTTCAGAACCGCCATAATACCTAATCAGCCTATAATATTCCCTCTGTGAGAGGAGATGGGCCGTATTCCACCACGCGAGCCCAGTGCAGGTTGGAGGACGTCACATTACTTCGAATTTTTTTATTCTAGGACATGCCGATTTCCTCACGATGAATTCCTTCACCGTTTTGCGAGCAGTGGTGATGAAATTAAAATACACAAAGTGTAAATAAAGTGAAGTGCCTGCCTGGGTCTGAACTCACGACCTGCTACTCGTAAGTTGGGGCCGGTACCAGTGAGCCACCACTGCTTACAGCCGCCATAATGTTTGACATGAACTAAAACATTAACATATTATATTAACATTCTTTTTATTAAGTTTATTTATGTATTTAATGTATATTTATTTGTAATATATTTATATGTAATTAGGTATATATTATATTCAGTTTTAATAGGTTTATGCGTATCTTTATATTTAAAATATTTATTCCCAATGGTCACGATTGCACCTACCACTGTTTGTCTCTGCATCACCCAAAGGTTGACTGGTAGAAAATGCCTATGGCATTAAGTCCGCCTCTGTACATATGTGCTTGAAGTATTAAATAAATAAATAAACATAGTACAATACTTTATAATAATAATAGCTTAAGAAACTATGAAAACAAAGCTTTTACATCCTACACGAACGTAACAGTACCCTTTACAGAAAGAGACAACATTCTACAAACAAAAATTATCACTAGACCTTACTCTCGGGTTACTTAACCAAAAGCTATGTATTTAACTACTTAGATAACTAATGAAAGCTTAACTATCAGTTATAGATCGTTATCCACGGCGAAAGGTAACAGGCAATGAAATGAGAAACACCATGATTATATCTTATGTTTCATTGTTATGTCGTCACAACTACGATGGGTAAAAAGAGTAAAAGGAGAGCTATAAGATTATATCTAAGGTATCTCAATTAGTTTTGGGAGAAACGTTTTTTTGAAGTGAATACTTCTTTATGCGTTTTGGGCATTTTTTGAGATTGGAAAAAAACCATTGAACTCGCGCCACTGTTACCGTAAGCGACACCGCGCGTGTTTTGTTTATAAGAAGATTCAAAACATACCCGCTTCGGATGTGTTCGTCTGTCCTCGAAATGTGCTCGGTTTTAATGTATTATCCGATATGTCAGTGAGTGATATGATAACACAAACAGAATACTTCCCGTATATTCTGTTTGTGTTTTGTTTTCACTTCTGTCGGCACTCCCGGCGTGCCACTGTTTTTTTAAATACGTAGAATAAGACTTAAAGCGGCACGGGTGACTGAAAAGTTCTGTAGCATTCGGTCCTCATGGTATGGGGAAAATGTCATGAGGAATGTTTGGAACTTGAATGTGGATAAGAGTGTTATTAAGACCAAAGAAACGATGGATGGACTATGTAAAAGATATATCAATTAAATGGCTAGAAAATGGGGTGACTACCCAGATGACGACAAAAAAAAATTTGTTTTTTAATGGTAATATCCACACTAATCCTAAACTAATATTTGTTTGTTTATTTGTTACCTTTTCACGCCTAAACCACTGAACCGATCATCCTGTAATTTTTATACGTTGTCAAGCGTACAGAAACGGACATAGGGTACCGTTCATCCCGAAAAAAAGCTGTTCTGCTGTGCTGTGCTGTTCCCGAGGAAAACAACCACAACGTTGAAAGAAAGAAAGAAAATACATTTGTTTAGCACAGACTAAGAGACACACAATACACCAGATAGTTAGATAATAGTCGTACATTAGATAAAAACTAAGATAAAAATAAAAAGTGCAAAGTCCGATGTAAGAAATTAGCAGGAAAGTGTGCCTCACGGCTGCGCCAAAAAGGCCCAGTTCAGCAAAAATGCCAAACAACTGGTGCCTGACGCTGGATTTCAACTGGAAACTCTTGAACGCAATAATACTATATGTCACTATAGCTATAATCACGCTACAAAACTGTTTTTTCTATCTGGGTTTAGACTTTTTGGAGATAGAGATATAATAAAAGCTTACGTTACTCAAAATCAAAATATTTTTTTCTTTCACATAAACCTACATGGGCACTTATGAAACGTCAGAACCTAGATGCTCGGTTCCAATAGGTCGTTCCCTATGGAGAAGAGCCGGCAAGAAACTCCACGGTTACCCTTTTAAAATTAATTGGCTTTTACAATGTTTTCAATTTCAAATTACAGTAGGTATGTGGTTATGTAGTCTTTGGTATGGGAGGACAGCGTAGGATTCAAGTACTTAATAAAATAAAAAATGGTCTACAGATCTAAGGTATATAAGGCCTACAAAGTCCTCACATTTACAAAATAAGAATCAATCAAAAGGATAATAAAAAATAAATATAACCAAGTGATATGATTGCTCTTACAACCACTAATATTATGTAAAACGGAATGAAGCAGGTGTGTAAGTAGTACACTCTTATTATAAGCTGTAGTTGAATCAATGAGAGTTGACAAAATAAAAAAACCCATTTTTCACCCACTAAAAATTAAATTAAATAATTTAATAATATAAGTACCTATGCAGCTTGTCACTTCTTTTATATCCAATGATCAAATCAAAAAGCATGAAGAGCTTTTTAGTTGCGTGTCCTTTTAAAAAGCGCTCAACGCTTTTTGATAAAAGTGGTCCACGCTTTATGTAACTACTTATATGGATCTTGTGACATCTGAATTAAATGATTTTATTTTATTTTTTTATTTTATGAAAAAAGTGTTTTTTTTAACTATTTTTTTTTCAGTTCAGTCTAGTACCTACTTATATTCTTTATTTAGTTAATAAGTCTTATGTCAAAGCCATGACTTAAGCGGTTTACTAAAAAGTAGCCACTGAATAGTTCCACTGATCACCTCCTGGTTCCATCATCAGACCAGCTCCAAGATACCAATTATAGTATTTTCATCAGTCCTTGATACGTGTGCAAATTTTCAAGTTAAACGGACGTCTTGGAGTTGGAGAAAATTACGTTGAAAGATTCCGTTACATAGATAGACAGATACAGTTCAAGCTAGTAAAAGCGTGTTAAGAAACCGAACAAAATTAGTCACAAAATTACCCTACAAATTATATACCCAATACACATATCAAAAACATTTCACACCTAGGTATGATATCATCGAATTATTAGATAATAAATACCCTTACATTATCGTGGCCTTTGTAACGTTACTTCCGACGTGTGTCGACTTTTACGTAACGAGTTATTAGCCTCGATGTTTTTAGAGCATGATTTAATTACAAATTATTAGTAACAATTCGAGAAGAACGTTCCTGATTGTCGGCATCGTGGTTAAAATTAGGAAGCTTTTAAAAATCATCGTGCAGTTTTAATATTGCATTAATCAAATTGATGTCATATAATGAATTTCCTATATCCTTATGTGCTCTTATTCTAGTGCTATTAATTGAGTTTATGTCTAGTAAAAGTAATAATTTCCACTACAACATTCATAAAACTGCAATTCGATGTCTTCTTTAACTTGCAAATCAGTACTTATTTACTGACCTATGTAAAGCTTACCCTCGATGTCTATTTTATTTTTTGGTCTTATTTCTAGATTATTATAAACTATCTGACCCGACAAACTTCGTACCGCCATCGAAATCAGTCAATCCGTTTTCGAGATATCATCAAAAAACCCGTTCCATACAAAATGTATGAGAAAATGAATTATCTTCATTATTTATTTTTACGTGAATTTTTAATATTTATTCTGCTATTCTGGGTCGAGACAAATCCAATGAATCAAAGATCATAAAAATCGGTCTAGCCGTCTCGGTCTAGCGGTCTAGTAACTAAAGACTTTGTTTTATTTATATAGAAGATAGATAGAAGATGCCTGTTACGCTTATTAGAGCGATTTATTATAAAAGTAACGTTCAATTTTATTTCATTTTCATAAATGCGGGAAAGACTAATCCACCAGTGGACGTTACATGACCTAAAGTGCGGTCAGTGTCGGACTGCATAGAAAAGAAAGAAAAGCGCGTTGACACAACGCTGGTAATTTATTGCAAAATATGAAGCAATTATTTAATTACAAAAAAAACTATTGTTTGGACTAAAAAATTAAAACAGTAGTGTTTTATTATGTTGCTTGTACAATAATCTGACAAAAAATCAGAACGATTGTATGAATATTAGTATGGTTTTTATTGGAAAAAGAAAGTTTTTAGAGGTATCTTCATGATTTTTTTCTATAGTATCAAATTAGTTGTACCTATTATGTTTTCAACACACTATCTACCTAGCACGTGTCCTGTAGAATATCATATATTTTTCTAATTTTGTTTACTGTAGTCGATCTTTTATTGTTTTTAAAACTTACGTTTTTTGCGTTCTGGTCCTGTAAGCCCCTTAAATAATGGTAATGCTATAGATGAAGCGCAACAGCCACACCTTTTCTTTTCAGGATGGAAAATCATCAAATGACCCCTCCCGCTCTGGGTGGAGCGGAAGGGAGTGTCAGACTCTTACTGACTAAAACCCACCCGTGTTCCTTCCTTAGCCCTTTATGTTCCGGGCCAGCGGTAACCCTTTCGGAAAATCCCGCTGACCAACAGCCAACCTATCAGAATCACAAAACGTTAAGCGAGGTATTAAAATTGCAATATGTATGTCTTTAGAATAATATAACCGACTCTGCTAATAAGGGATAGCGAAATAAGAAGTTATTTGGCTTCTACTTATCACGTGCAAGAAAATACTCAGTCGTACTTGGTTCCCCTGAACTTTACGTGCCGACAATTGGCAACATTTTAAGAAAATATCTCACCAAGTTTGGTCACCAACCTTTGCGCGGCTGATCCAAAAAGTATGCAAGTAATCAGTCAAGTTTTAAAGATAATGAAATGAGGATCCGATTACGGTTAACGGTAATTATTTAATGTACAAGGAGTTAAATGGACATTAAGATGCCTTATCTTATAGTGACAAAATGCCCTTGTAATAGGTAGGTACCTACCTCCTTTCGATTTCAATGATTGTATAATGATAATCAGCTGTTTCTTTATAAAAACCTCTACGTAAGAAACCTCAATGAATCATCATCAAAACCTCTTGGGATGCCCGCTCCAGTGATCTTGACTTTGCTCGGTCTACTGCACTAACATCGGTCAGATTATTATTTTACTCCCATATCAGATTTCACGACATCCTGCACGTCTTTTGGCTTTCTTGTGTATGATTAATATCGTGTGTTTAACGGCTTCCGTTGCAAAAATTTTGTTTATCCATTATGCATCATAATAAAATTATTACTCAAACTCAAACTCAAACTCAAAACATTTATTTCAATTAAACCATTTACAGGCACTTTTGAATTGTCAAAAAGTCGGTCAGTCAGAAAATATGAAGCTAGTTGCCCATTCCAAAGCGTAGGTACCTATGGAGAAGAACGGGCAAGAAACTCCATGGACACTCTTTTAAATTATAGACTACTAATGTAATGTTTAGTCATAATCTCTGTCAATATTGACTAGTATCCCGCATCCGGGCTGCAACTCACATCGATCTTTACGAAAAGTCTGTCAGACACAGTGACCGAATGGACGCTCTACAAAATCGAACTTTTGCTAAAACTGGCATTTGGCATATTTACAGCCACTTACATCTTTACGACCGTCATTCATAACATCGATGCACCGCTGCAGACTGCAGACTGCAGATGCAAGTGACAGCCTACTGCCCGAGGTCGCGGACGTGAGAACGCACTCGTTTACATGACGTCATCCCTCCCGTCAACACTCTACGAGATTTAAGGTGACGTTTCCGCGCATCAAGAAACGTGACGTGAAATTAAAAAAAAAAAAACATGGAGATTAATTTTATAATAAACGCGTTGGTAAAATATATGTCTTAAAAATCCGATTTCAAAGAAGAAATTGAAGAATAATGCGTTACAGCATGTGCACAATAAACGGATGTCAACCTGATTCATATTCAAATTAGATATAACTAACAAAAGCATTCAAAGAAAACGAAACAAATACGTGCAGATTGTCTCATTCTGTCGCGTGTGTCAGGTGCCACCTTAACTTGACAACCAGTTTCCACGCAATGCAGATAATACATGGGTAACACCGACTCACTCCGTGCTCCAAATACAAGAGTAATTTCTCTGAAACTTGCGTAAGGTCAAGTCGGCCATATCAACTGACAGTTCAATCAAGTATTTTTGGAACACCAATGTTTACAAAGGTTCTCGAAAACTTCGAAATCGCGTGTGAATTACATAAGGTGGTGTAATAATTATGTGTAATGTTGCCGACAGGGTTGAGAGATGTATGTTAGCTTACTTTATTGTATTGTAAAACTTGGTTGCGAGAAATCCAAGGGATAAAGAAAATGAATATAATATATATATATATATATATCTTGTATGATTTCGTGCAATAACTGTTTATTGCACGAAATGTTGGTCATCCAAGGACCCATGCATATAAAACCATGAATACATAAGTTATATCTGTATATAACTTATGTATTCATGGTTTTATATGCATGGGATTAAATATGTCTTAATAAGTTAAGCAGCAAAACTCTCGTATTTATTTTTGATTCTGTAAAGCATCTAGAAGGAGACAAAGTCTATGCCATAGAGCCAACTGTCTTAATCTAGTTCATGGTGATTTTGGAGAACATTGGGTAATTTTATCAATTGAGAAACGATTTGCACATGAGTTGTCGAGAAAATAAGACCTCTTAATGTCAAAAGCTGTTTACCTGTAGATTCTCTACTCAGATAATATCTGACAGGACAACAGAGATAACTTACATAATTATACAATTAAATTGTTATTTTTCGCTACAATGCGTGTCTACAGCATCTGATAATTGAATAATGATTGATAGCTCTACTTTGTCGCTTAAGAAAATCAATATGACTCAACCATCTCATTATCTATTCAAATCATAAACAGGTACCGTGACAATGATATCATGTCATCTACGTTTATTATTCATTACCAGTAGGTACGTAATAATATCACCCGTGGGAACGGACATAATCTAATAGATTAATTTATTTAGTAACTACCACACCTAATCTAGACCGTGTTAAAACCTTTTTAAGTTTCCGCTCGAACAGCTTGTGGTCTATGGTTTTCCTCTATTCAATTTAGAACAAGTTCGCGCCTTTTCTGGACGTAGACATTGCCATTTTTTTTTTGTTCAAATATGGAATAGTTTTTGTCATCGAATTTTTATGGCGAGACAGAAATCGTAGATTTGTTACTTCGTTTATTACGTAACTTTGAATTAATTATCCTCCTATGGAAACAAATGAAAATGGTTGGACTTTTATTCTTCATTCAGCTTCCACTAATTTATTACAAGCAACTTTTTCTCTACATTTTATCGAGACTTATCTTTTAAGCCCTTAGCACGAAGAAAACCCATCCCGAGGATATCGGATCTTCACATAAAGCACGGTCCACTTCCCAAACTGTAGTTAACATGTCCGTCAATTAGCATATGATTACGACACAATGCGCTCTTGGTACCAACTCAATTAGTGCTGCTTGTACACTTTCCACGCGAATAGGATCCACGTTAACTTCAACAAAAGAATACATTTGAGCTCATCAGTATGGGTGACCGAGTCGGAAGAGAATTTAACGAATCGATAAAAAGTAATTAGATTTATGTAATACTTAAACGTTTTGGCACGTGTGTGTTTGGAAATGAAAATGTGTTTTGAAGGCGGAAAAACTGTAGAGAAATAATTCATAAGTGTATCTTACCTTATCAACCTCGGATACTCTCAGTATAATTTTCAGCCGGGGGTTGTTCTTTCTGTAGTCCTTCAGTAAAGCGTCGAGCTTCTCTCCTCTCACGTCGCCCGCGTAAACGAGATGTGTGCACTCGGAAAATCCGTCGATCGCGCGCGCGCTTTCCACGTAACAGACGAGGCGGGCGGCGCCGGCGCCAGCGCTCTCAACGCCCGACAGCACCGCGACCGCGGCGGCGAGTACGAACCAGAGCCACATGATTTAAAAAATCAAACTGTCATTCCGAACGCGTCGTATTTTGAAAATTCGAATTATAAGTTTGGGAGCGCGTTGGTCGTATCGTTAGCACAGTACGAGTGGCGGAGTGGCGCAGGCCGGCCGCAGTCATAGGCGCCCCCGCCCTGCCGGTGGTGGTCCGCGCAAGGTCGCGCGCTCACCGCGCGTCGCCCGCGGGACCGCGCACCGGCCGCGTCGGCCGCGCTTACACAGAAATGCTGTTACATTTCATTCGTCACTGGTATGCCGTCGTCTGTCACATTACAATGACTGATGGAGGTTGGAGTTATGAGGTTGTCAGGGCAATGAATAAATCTTCTCGTTGCACGCTGTCAGCTACTTTGACATTGCTACTTTGTGTTATGAGATATGAATGGCTTTTAAATAATTTAATTGTTTTTAACGCTACTACAAAACTCATTATGCTCACGCACGAGTAAATAATAAACTATAATTGTTCTTACAGTGCAATGAAAAACATGCAAAGTCATAATGAAGTTCATCGCAGGTACTACCTACACTTAATTAAATACAAATTCCTAAACAAAAAGGTGGAAAAAGGTGACACTGTCGTATTGCTCGCTATAATACCGAATTCCTTAGTAAATCTTGCCGGAACTGGACAGATGAATCATAACGGAAACTTAATACCTACTTGCCTGTAATATCTTTAAAACTAAGCCCGATTTACTGCTAAGAAAATTGGTTGTTACAAATATTGTTTTTTTTTTCAAGGATGGCTTATAAGATTTAGGTATGCCTGGTAGGTTCTTCACTTTTTTTTTTCTGGCTTCGCACGGTTTGTGCATTTAGCCAATGTCATGTTATTTAGTTTTAGGAGACAAAGGTAGGGAAACTATCAAAGTTTATTTTATTTTTTCAGGTTCGTCACTATTCTTGACTTATCTGAGGTATTAGCATGTGGGCAGAATGTTTCGAATGACCTTGGGATACTTACCAAGTTAAAGATCCCTTACCCTTAAAACCAGTAAGATTTTCCTTACTATGGAGACACGCCAACAAATCCTACTACGTAGATACTAAAACTGATCTTTGATTAGTTAGAGGGTGTCGATCTATATACTTTGTATACAAAATTCAAAGTTCTGACTGACTGATATATCAACGCACAGCCTAAACCGCTGGTCCTAGAGACATGAAATTTGGAGGGTGTGTTCTTTGTGAAGAGTAGGTATCCACTAAGAAAGGTTTTTTCGAAATTCCACCCCTAAGAGGGTGAATAGGGGGAGGGTAGAAAATTCTGGCTCCTGAAATACAGGTACCCTAGCTCAGGAGCCAGGATCTAAATTTTTTTCTCTAACCTGTTTTTATGGCAATAAAGAAATTATTATTATTATTATTCACGCGGACGAAGTCGCAGGCAGAAGCTAGTATGATATAATTATATGAAAATTAGTCATTTTATCAAAGGAAAAGCCTTTCCGAATATAATGAGTAGGAACTAGGAAGGTATAGGTATTATTAAGATTAGTAATTTGTAAACAACACACAACAAATCACAACAAATCGCATCAGGAAGTTACAGGTATTATTACGATTAGTAATTTGTAAACAGCCGAAACAAATCGCATCTCCTTAATTAGGATCAACCGAACGGTCAGTTACCAGGGTTAATTACAGGCATAAATTACAATAGATTCACGGAAAACAAAGTACGCGTGTATCTATTGTGTTGGTATGTCAAGTTTCCGTATAACTTGAGAACAACTGCGCCAGTTTTCGTACGATCTTCGTCATGCATTGTTTTAAATAAGGTACCTGCCGTTTTGTATCTCTGGCGGTATCTCACACAAAATCTAACCTAACATGGTGTTATTGTATTGTTATTTTTATACTACAAATATTAAATTCATTGTTGCTAATTAAGTAATAATAGTCGCACGGGTCGACCGATCAGGTTAAGCTACGCTTGCCGCGGTAGATGGGTGACCATCTTTACATACCAAGACCCCTCCGTGCCTCGGAAAGCACGTTAAGCCGTTGGTCCCGGCTGTCATTCGTGGATCTTTGACAGTAGTTACGGGTCGTCAGAAGCCCGAAAATCTGACAACCAGTCTTCCAAGGGGTATCGTATTACCCAATAAATGGGTTGTGGAGATCAGATGGCAGTCGCGTCATGTAAAATACTGGTATTCAGCTGCATTCGGTTAGACTGGAAGCCAACCCCAACATAGGAAAAGGCTAGGCAGATGATGACTTATTAAATTCATTAACTCCTCGTCGGTCTAGTGGTCGCAAGTATCTACTACTGCTGAACAGGTCCTGGGTTCGATTCTCCGGGTAAAGTGTTATTGCGTTTTTTTCATCTGGCATTTCCCAGCTCCAGCCCGGCAAATCCAGACCGGATTTGTGCCCGATTCATGTTACTAGGCTCGCCTTGGCATCTATACGGTATAGATGTTAATGTAATTACGATTTTTAGAAGTAAAATTTACTTACGTTTCTTGCAATACAGCTTTAAAGAATTATAATCATTAGAATCAGCAATAGCCTTGAGTTAGAGTTAGCCTCAAATGTTATGATTTCATGAAATAGTCATTCAATGGGTTAATATGAATTAAATGAAATTGTTGCATCCGTACTATACTATCCATACTAATATTATAAATTCGAAAGTAACTCTGTCTGTATGTTAGTTACCCTTTCAAACCTAAACCACTGAACGGATTTGGATATTTGGCAGAGAGATAGATTACATCTCGGCGAAGGACATAGAATAGTTTTATTCAACATACCTCGCAGGCGAAGCCGCGGGCGAAGCTAGTATATTATATATACATATACTATCCATACTAATATTATAAATTTAAAAGTAACTTTGTCTGTCTGTCTGTATGTTACCTTTTCACACCTAAACCACTGAACGGATTTCGATAAAATTTGGCAGAGAGATAGATTGCATCCCGGGGAAGGACATAGGATAATCTTTATCCCGATATTCCCACGGGATCGATACTTTTGCGGGTGGAACCGCGGGGCGCTGCTAGTAAATAAATATTTCTTAGGCCACGCGGCCTAAGAAATATTTATTTACTCAAATTTACATATCATATTTACATCAAAATACAACCTGATACTGACATGCAAATTACAAAACACGTAAGAAAATTTGAATTCCGCGGGCTATGACGCTTTTGCCTTAAATCGGAAACCACAGCAATGCATAGGTACAGACGCCAGCACATCAAGCTATCCGAGACTGTCAAATTTTCCCAATCAACTTTGAACCTTATGCTTTAGCGATAATGTTGAAAATCTATTAAAGAAATCTGACAGATTGTGGTAGGTTGATGTGCTGGCGTCCGTACATACCTACATGGCAGCAGAAATTGGTGCTCAGAACTAACACCTACTTTACAAAGAACTTCTCTACATACTACTACAAAAAAAAACTGTTGTATGAGTAATATAATATCTCGAGTAGAGTAGTCTAGATCAAATTTAGTTTTGATTACCTAATCTGTCGGAAATTACATAGGATATCATAAAAAGCTCGTCAAGCTACTGTAATTTATGATCTAACATTAATAAATGTAACAAACAACTTAATATATGTATAGTTTTTACCGACGTTTTCCTTGGTATGATTTTTTTTTATATTTCCATCAGAGTCTGTTGTCACTTTTAATCAATACTTATCATAAAATTCAGTTCAGTTCTAACGGATCATTTTCCTTAAATATCAATCGTATTTTTGTATGTTAGTTGAGATTAATTAATTGGTGTATGAAACCACGTACCTAATACTTAGCGAGTCTTACTGCAGTGCGATTCTGTAACCATCTCACCGTGATAACCATTGATCGGAGTAGGTAGATTGATTTTTGGTACTTGTATCATAAATGCACACAGAAAGAATAACATGGATAAGCCATTTTTCCGGAAAGTAATTCCGGTATTTCCGGATTCAATTAAATATTGTTAATGTTGGTAGTGATATTATTACTACTCAATTCAAAATTTAAAGGAAGGTATCAAAACTAAATTAATTCATTATTTATCTGTTGAATAATAAAAACAATCGAATTCCGATCGAAGCTTTAATATTTATTTTTAGCCTTTTATGGCTAGATCTTTTATAGATAGATATAAATTTCGGCTAACTAATGAAATTCTGACTACCACCAATTCCGGAGGAATGTCCATAGTAATATATACGTTTCGGATCAATGACCCCAGTTCAATCTACCTAGTCCGATCACTGGTGATAACTTAGGTGAAGTGAGCGTGGAGTGAGCTGTCAATAGTGTCAATTCCTAGCAAAAACAAACTCACTTCATCTAAGTTTTCACGGTGAGATTTTTACAGAATCGACCGACAGTACTTAAATAGTATGTTCAATCATTAAAAGTTACTGTTTTGTCTTTTACTGTTTTACAAACATTTCTTCTTGCTGTATAAAGTCAGTAAGTCTTAATTAAGAAATTATTTTTTTCAGTGCACCATCAAACTACACAACTTTCTCCATGCAACCAACATCGTAATCGCGACAAATTATAAACTGCAGTGCGATTCTGTAACCATCTCACCGTGATAACTTAGGTACCGTGAAGTGAACGTGGAGTGAGCTGTCAATAGTGTCAATTCGTAGCAAAAACAAACTCACTTCACCTAAGTTTTCACGGTGAGATTTTTACAGAATCGACCGGCTGTTTGTCGCACCCTGCACCCTAATTGCGTATTACAATCTGAATAATTTTTAAGGGTAATGATAATCCATTGCGTCATCTGTTCAAAAAATCTGCCCAACGACGTAAATAACTCAATGAATGATTTGCTACTGTTAGTGTGCATCGCAATTACCTTTCTGGGCACTGGTACAGTTTTACAATGATCTGTAACCCTTTCTACTATTAAATTAAAAAAGTAATTTTGTGCTTCTAATAACCTCCCACACGTTCGTGCCTACCTGTCGACACACCCCACGTGTTGGAATAGTTGAATAGACGCAATGAAGTCATTGTGAAAACAATGACAATGACAATAATGTTGTACACTTGGTGTACCGTTGACGTTTCGAGCACTTTCTCTTATGTACACTTGGTGTACAGTGGACGCTTGAGGGGGTTAAGCGTGCCGACTGAATAATTTAAAGAAAGAAAGAATCAAATAGGATTCGTCGAGTCTACCCAATCCAAATTCAACAATACGATCTTCTAAAATATAGACAAAAGAAACAAAATGTTATTCAATTTAAAAAAGGAACTCCGTAAAATATCGGTTCCGCTCCGCGATCTTATCGGTAACCCTGACATTACCCTGACGCAGGCGCAGCGCAATACGATAATGTTCTACAATATCCCACATACAACCTATTAAGTCACATTATGGTCTAAATGATTGCAAAAAAAGAGCAGGATATCGGTATGTAATGGTATCTTTGTGATCTCACCGCTTGATGTAACAAGATATTTTTTTTTAATACGATTGATTTTACAACAGTAAAAACCTAGGTAGCTACCGAGTGTTTAGTATTGAATTTACATGCCCTGTGCCATCAGTGGCCCTGACCTATACCTTATAGACATATTATGACATCTACAAACCCGCACTAGGCCCGCGTATAGTGGACTACAGCCCACTCCCTCACGCACGCCGAGAAGAGACCTGTTTCTCTGCAGTGGGAACATCATAGGCTGATTATCTGTGAAACGAAAATTAGATAAGCTCAATTGTTCAGGCTTTTATAATTAATTAATTAAACTTTCCGAATAATTACAGGGTACCTCAAACCAACACCACTGACCTAACTTTACCCACGTACAGGATAGACTCTCCAGTGGCTCGAGCGAAAATTGCCTGTGCTTCTGTAAAGCTGAAGCATGAGAAAGACAAACAACATTTACTCTACCACGTAACGAAGCCAAGGGGCAGTCTGAAGGGGCGTGACAGTTTCCTCATGTTGACCATCCTACTAAATGACAGCAGCTCTGGTGTGAACTGTGGCTGCTTCAACATTCCCCTGTAACTGAGTTTGTTGAGTCTGCAGAAAAGCTGCCAGCTAAAAATACCAGGTGAGTCGCTGCAGGTACAACTTAGGTAGGTGGACCTTTGGGGTCGCGGGCGCACAGAGAGGGGACTTTGTCCGCCCACCAAGTGACCCTAGGGAAGACGGTGGCACATAGTGATCACGTGCTGCCGTTCATAGCGAGGCTCAGGGGAGGCCCCTCTACAGTCTCCCCAGGGGTGTGGCATACAGGCGTTGCACGGGGGGGTTCCGGAATTGGTCTTTTATGAGGAACCGGGACCACCCCTATGTGCTGATGGTGATCACCGGGGCGGTTTTAGTGAGGTAAAAATCCCACACTTCCCGACCTCCCTCCCCGGAGGTCGGGTGCCTTTTGAACTTGAAGGTTTCACCCCGATAACAAAAAAAAAGGTACGGTCAGGATCAAAAGTCGATTAACACTTCAGTTTTTTTAATCTCAGTTATTGAGTAAAATATTTGTTCGAAATTGCAGCAGAAGTATAATGCGATTTTGAACAAATATTTTGCTCAATAACTGAGATTTAAAAAACTGAAGGGTTAATATTTTGCTCAATAACCGAGATTAAAAAAACTTAAGTGTGAATCGACTTTTGATGCTGACTGTACAACTTAGGTAGTCAGGTGTACTCCTATGAGCTACAGTGCGACTGTGGAGCCACATCTAAACTATGCCCCACCTCTTGTCGTTCTCTCTCTGCAAAAACATCTGCACTTTGGAAGACCTTTGCGAAGCCTACGCCAAATGAAACTTCTGCTTTTGCTGAAAGATTATTAATTTAACATTTCGTCTCTAGTTTTAAAGAAGTTTGATTTTTATTAACGTACTAGGTACCTTCATGAAGACATTTTAGAAATTTAGTACATAGAAGTTATCCAGGAAACCTCCGACACATCTCTTGCAACCTATTATGGGTGGGATTTTGTTGGAACAAGAAGGCTAGATAAATATAGAAGACTAGCAGCCCCCTGCGGTTTTACCCGCATAAGTTTCGATCCAGTGAGAATATCGGGATAAAAAGGATCCTATGTGTTAATCCTGTTTATAAACTATCTGTATGCCAAATTTCATCTAAATCCGTTCGATAGTGTTTGCGTGAAAGAGTAAGAAACATCCATCCATCCTCACAAACTTTCGCATTTATAATATTAGTAGGATGATTTGCGAGTGTAAATTGTTCAAAATAATTTTATTTTTATTTTATTTTATTAAATAGGAACAACAAACAGCTACATCATGTAATATTATAAACAGAAAAAAACATAAATTACTTAAGTAATAATGTAACCCACAGCGCTGTTCACAGATTACCATTAATAAATAAAACCTTAGTCACTAGGAGGTGAACTGTTCAAGTGTTCATGCATGACAGTTACGCTAATAAAAACAATAAAATGAAAAAACAAAACAGTATTTT
The DNA here is from genome assembly GCA_927399505.1 of Luperina testacea. Taxonomy (NCBI): domain Eukaryota; kingdom Metazoa; phylum Arthropoda; class Insecta; order Lepidoptera; family Noctuidae; genus Luperina; species Luperina testacea. The sequence goes on along the minus strand of OV656763.1, from coordinate 5,030,641 downwards.
TAAAAGAGCTACAATAAAACAATTAGTCTAAAAGTTCAAGTGTCTCATGCAAAAGGCTACGAAACTTTTTCCAAATAATAACAACAATGTTGTACTATGTATCGCTGCCACTATCACTTTTAGTTTTAGGTAAGGTCGGCACAGCAACGAAAGTCAATTAAACTGTTACTCGTACATCATCTAAATTAACACAAAATTAATCGACACACCGCTCTCCATGTAAGGGGCTGTCCATTAATCACGTGAGGCTCGAAAGGGGGGGGGGGGAGGGGTCCATAAAAAATCACGACATATCACAAAGGGGGAGGGGGTGTAGTAATATATCACTTACTGTAGTCTTTAATTTTCTATAATAAAATTAGATGATACTTATACCTGTATTTTATAAATATTTAAACAAAAATTAAGATTCTTTGTACGTACTATACACGTGATATGGGGGGGGGTAGTCTTAAACCTCACCATGTATCAGCAAGGGGTAGGGGGGGGGTTAAAAATGCCAAAAAAACATCACGTGATTAATGGACGGCCCCTAATAGAAAGAGTTTGTGTTTAGTAATACCTGTTCCGACTATTTTATATTTTTTTCAATACTTAATAATTGTGATTAAAAAAAACTGATGTGGTAATCGACTTACATTGCGGACTGTACACACGGCTACACAGCAACCTATACATCACAAGTATAAGCTGACTTCTAATTGTACGAAAAACCTATACGTAGGGTACGTCGTACGATGTGTCGCCGTGTGTACCTATCCAGCATTTCCAAAGTATATTTTATACTAGTTTCCGCCCGCGGCTTCGCCCGCGAGGTATGTCGATAAAAACTATCCTATTCCTTCCCCGGGATGCAATCTATCTCTGCCAAATTTTATCGAAATCCGCTTAGTGGTTTAAGTGTAAAAAGGTAATATACAGTCAGACAGACAGATAGAGTTACTTTCAAATTTATAATATTAGTATGGATTCACAGCAAAACCCTTTTATTACAAGACATTAGCCAATAATAAAGCAATAAAAGTCTCTTTGGTCCGACAGCGAAATAAAATAAATAAGTAGGTAAACCACATATTGCGAGCAAGCACGTAGGACCAAATGTTGGCACTCCGCCATGAGACAATACATGATGTTAATACTTGAAGTACTTGAACAGTTTGTAACTTACTCCCACTTACTAAATCATTGAACCTCAAGCTAGGGCTAGCTAATAATGTTTCCACTGCTAGTGGAAAAGACTAGGCTTCTCCATAGAAAAAAACTTTTTTTTTATTCCGCCAGTTACACAACTGAACCGAGCGCTCGACGCATCCTGGATAGTCACACCCAACACCTTATTTGACTGGCCAATTCTTCCTTTGCGGGGGTAGGACTAACGCCCGCCTGGTTTGCGACCACTCTCCCACCGGAGTCCGTCGTCAAATAACCTGCCGTGTTTCGTCGATACGTGGGAGTACCAGTGCCTCAGGCATCTTCTGGGCACGCTCGTTTCATCATAGACCTCATCCATCGCTTTCCATCAGGCGTGATTGGGTCAAGAGCGAGCCCATTCAGCAATAAAAAAAAAATAAAACCAAGGGATATAAAATGCCTACGCTTCTGTTGAAGTGACACGGAAGGAATAGTACTGCGACAGCAATGGCGGCAGACTTCAATACCCTTAATCGAATGCCAAAATAAACATTAATTTGCTATGACAACAGCCTCTATTAATTGTTAGCCACTCAGCACAAGGATTTTAATAATTATAATTAAGTAAACCTAGAAAATATTCGAGCCGGAAGTTCCCTATTTAATATGTAGATATGACTCATTAAAATATTTGATCGATCGAAATAATAATAAACAAGCTTGGCGCTCGCCATTCTATTTGCTGATGCTGTACTTGCCGTGATTGTATTAGGTTAAACCAATGAGTGTATGATCAAAGGCTTGAGGTAAAAAAACAGCACAGGTATAAGAATGGTGAATTTAAAAAAAGCGTGTGCTGTCGGGAGACTTCCGTCACGAACGTAGTGCCTTACGCGATACTCACACGCACACACACTCGTATGTAATAGAAAGAGACAGAGAAAGAGGGAGTGTGAATTTAATACGCAAACATTTTCGCAGCCGCCATCTTGGATTTTCATTTTGATCTCACTATCGGCGGCATACACCATAGAAAACCATGAAAACGACACGCATGGTAAAAAATTTCGCAGCCAGGATTTTCATTTTGACCTCACCATTGGTTTCAGCACCGTCGAAAACCATGAAAACTATCTCTCTCGAACAAAAAAAAGAGATCGAGAAAATCGCATAGACGGGGGCATAACGCGCTTTCGTTACGTGACGATTTCTACCAATTTACTCCTACGGTAAAATCCGACAATACAATGTTTTTTTTTATGTTACTGGCTGGTATGCAACAAGCATGTAACCCACCTGATGCCTATATGTTATTCGCCATCTATGGACATGTGCATTACCAGAGGCATGACAGGTGCGTTGAAATGCTAGAGGCAAAACAGAAGTGTCCCATGTGTCTATAGTAATACTGGCACCCCATAGTCCCATACCCTTCAAACAGCAACGCCGCCTAGATAATCAGCCTATAATGTTCCCACTGCTGTGACACAGGCCACAGCAGGCCTCCTCTCGGTGAGAGTGAGTGGGCCGTAAACAACCACGCGGGCCCGGTGCGTATTCGTAGATGTTACACGTGTTCGAATTTTTGGTTCTAAAACATAGCGGTTTCCTCACGATCTTTTCCTTCACCGCTTTGAAAGCAGATTACGTAATACACTATCAATAGCAATCGGTTTCGTTTTGACAATTCAACAACATTCATTGCTTTATTTACGTTGTTTAGCAGACACATATTTAGAACATACGAAGCAATGGATTATCAATATCTTTCAAAATGATTCAGATTGAGATTGATAGTGTGTTACGCAATTACCGTGCTGAGCAGTGGCGATGAAATATTTTTACACAAAGTAAAACGCCCTGTCGAGGTTCGAATCTACGACATACACCTTGTAATTGTAAGTCGCAGCCGTTACCAATGGGCCACCTGCTACAAAACCCGCCTGGTGGGTGAAATTGGTATGGTGGTAGGACTTCCCCAGAAAAACCTCATTCACAAAGAGATCTTCCACTACCCAGCTCTAAAAATAACCAGTAAGCCTAAGAAAACAATCAATGACATGGGACGAGAAACCCAAAACACAGTAACATTAACAACAAAATAATAAAAATGGCTAGGAATAGCTGTACAATCATACTACTTACGCTAACAATCTTCCGACAATTTATTAGGAAAACTCACAGTTACTGGCCTACGTAAAATCATTCATTTAAAGCTAGTCTATAAAAATCTAAATTACTCTTTAGGTCGAGTCATGCAAACTAAATTATGTAAAAATCTTGATAATGAAAGTGTTTTGTTTACTTAATTAAATACCATGTTGATTATTTTAGAACAATGGCTGTTACAAAAACTAATTTTAAAATACTATTTTAATTGATTTTTCTGTTGGCAACCCGGTCCAATGGCACAATGATGCCACAGACAAACTGTGAAAACGGTTTTGTTTTATTGACAATTTTGTAGAACCTTTTATTAATTATGCGCACAGCGAAATTGTGGAACTCTCTACCAGTGCCTGTGTTCACATTTAATCCGTCTGCCTTCGAAGCAAGAGTGACCAGACATCTTCTGGGCACGCTTGGTCCATCATAGACCTCATCCAAAGCTTTCCATCAGGCTTGATCGAGGCTAAGAGCAGGCAATAAAAATAGGGTACTGTACGGTGTAAATAGGGTAAATTTAGAGAAATTAATTGTTACCAACTCAAATTGTCCGAATATTCAAATCACAACTGTCATTCTTTGGGAGGTCTATGAGGGCCAAACCACACGGGCGGCGCGGCTGCGGCGCGGCGCCTGAGCGGCGCCGCTGCGGTTTTCTACATACAAAAATGCATTGTAGCCACATGGCGCCGTGCGGTGTGCTCCGGCGCCGCGCCGCGCGCGCATCGGAATCGAGACGAGGCGGGGAGGGGTGTAAGCAGAGCGGAGCCGGAGCGGCGCCGCTCGCAGTTGTTTGTAGTATTACAGACTGTCGCATAGCGATGGGCAACCCCTCATTTTGCCGCCGCTGCGGCGCCGCCGCGGCTCCGTAGAACGCTGCGACGCCGCTCTGCCCGTGTGGTCGCCAGCGCGGCGAAATGGCTTGCGGTGCGGCGCCGCGCCGCGCGCCGCCCGTGTGGTTTGGCTCTGACACGATAAACAAATGGCTATGACACGGTTAATTGACGTACGGTGTAAATTTACTTAACAATTAATTTCCCTGACGGTACATAACGTTATGTAACTTGGTATATCTTTACGATCACTGTAAATAAAAACGAAACACGTAGAATTTCGACGTCTCAGACAAACAGCGGTATTGGTAACCCAATAAATTAAAACATCGTAAAATATTCGCAAGATAATCTCTTGAATAATGATCTCCTTTTGATGAAGATACCTTTAAATCTCATGCATATCTGTCACAGATTATTAAAAGAGAAACCGTGGGCCCAGACGGGACAGATATAACTAATGAGTTTTGCCTAAATTACAACATAACCAAGTCAATCAATCACGGTACAATCGTCATCTGCCTAGCCTTTCCCAGCTATGTTGGGGTTGGCCTCCAGTCTAACCGGATGCAGCTACCTGCATTTTATATCAAGCGACTGCCTATCCGACCTCCATAACCCAGTACTGGGAACCACGGTAAGTCTGGTTGGCATACTTTAGGGCTTGTGACTACCCGTGACGACTGTCAAAGATCTACAAATTACAGCCAGGACCAATGGCTTAGCGTGGTTACCGAGCCACGGAGGGGTTCAGTATGTAAAGATGGGAATCCATCCACGGACTGACCTCAGCAAGCGTTGCTTAACCTTGAAGATTGACCCTTGCGGCTGTTATTATTTAGCCATAATGCCCTCACTATACAAATATACTCCTACACCTCAAGGTACAATACAGACAGTCTCGAAAAATTTGAAAACGAATAAGTACCTAAACATAAAACTATTTTAGAATGTATGTCTATTTGCCTGTGTTTTACCCTCTGCCTGCTTGTTACAGCAGAAGTGAAGATTATTTTGTAAATAAGCTTCGGTAATGTGATGCGTCCTTAGTGTCACAATTCGCGATACCTACCTACACTCAATGAAATAATATTGTTTTTTTCACATCAACGTCGACGGAGTAGCGGGCATTTTGTATTTGTACTGTTTTCCGATTTCAACGCGGACTGAAATACGAAAATGAATTAATGTTTCTATAAAACAATGAAGTCGAAAACTGGATACAACAATACGACAGTATAACTTCAAAACTTAACGCAGTCACTGCGCAAAGAGTGACCTACCGATATCTAAAGTAAAGTAAAAAAATACACTTTTTAAACAGTTATCAAATGTCGTTTATCGGGAAAAAATACAGAAGAATCCGTTCTGAAAATGTCGAGGAGTTAGTCAATGCGACCAGTGAGTGTTATTTTATTTGAGCTGATCTGTTGATCGTGCGCAAACATGGTGTACCGCGGTTGGTTTTGTGATCATTGTGATCAGCGCGATCAACCCATATCATTATAATGTTAAATTAAAACGTGGGAAAACGCTATACATTTAACCTGGGTGTGAAGCGATGAGCCCCGAATCTTTTTACCTATTTATTATTCTTTACTTCTAGATTCAAATGATTACCTGATCAAGATGTTAACAGCCAAAGCGCCAATATTTTCGTTCACGCGCGTCGGTGAGGATACATTTAAATTCACGCTGGACATGCAAACCAGAACCATGTCGCATGTGTTTAAGTTAGGAGAAGAAACTGTGGTGGAGAGAAGGGATGGATCCAAGGTAAGTAACTGGAGAGTGTTAAGTCTTTGGAGGATAGGAAGAAAGTTGTAGCTGCTGACTATCCGTGCAAGAAACCATAATAATAAAAAACATTGTAACAGGTACAGACCGATTCAAACTTTATGGCGACTCTAAAATGAGCTACTCGCTGCGCAGCCGCACCTCTCACTCCCGCTGACACGTAACTTTGTTATTGTGCAGCGACTCACCTCATATTCATGTCCCGAGCCACCATAAAATTTGAATCGGGTTGTACTACTGGATGCAGATCGAAGACTTCCTACAAAAATGTTTATTTATTTATTTATATACCTATACTTTATTGTACACCAGAAAATACATTACAAAAAAATACGATTATGAATACAAAACATACAATGGACCTTATCGCTTTCTGAGATCTCTTCCAGACAACCTTGTTTACTAAGTCTTCTGCAATATTATCAGAGTGTAAAGATGAATTATTAATTTTGAAATTGCATAAAGCGCCGCAGCGCCCACAAATACTACATGGGTACCTATAACAAAAATGTGATAGTATACGTAGATGAGAACATCTTCCAAATTTAACATGGACAACTGTTACAGTGTATTTTTCGTTATTACACCTACCACTGTTTGTCTCTGCATCACCCAAAGGTTGACTGGTAGAAAAAGCCTATGGCATTAAATCCGTCTCTGTACAGACGCCAGCACCTCGAGCTACTAAAAACTGTCAAATTTCTTTAGTAGATTTTCAACTTTATCGCTAAAGTGTAAGGTTCAAAGTTGATTGGGAAAATTTGACAGTTTCGGGTAGCTTGATGTGCTGTACACAATGACGTATTGCTGTACATATGCAAGTATTAAATAAATAACGGACCCCTTATGTATTTCAAGGTAAAACAAACAAATACATTGGAAGGCGACAATGTATTGAATCAAGTGATGGTTCCAATAAATGGACATACTTCAGACGAGAATTCGGTGACAAAGAATCTAAATTGGTAAGTTTTCTATAAAACAATAAAATAAACAACAGTGAAGAATAAAATAAACAATTTATAGGAATAATCTTTTGCACAAGAACACAAAACTGTAGATACGAAATAATTAGAAAAGCTTCATTTTATGTAATAATGAAATGTTTATTTCTGTAAGTAAATCTTTTAAGACACTTTTACACGTCAATATCTTGTTGGTCAATATTTTAAAACTAGATGGCGCCGGCATTTCCTAGCGGACTGATCCCAAACAACAAAAAAAAACATAGAGGTCTCTTTTAAATTCCAAACATTATAAATATTATTGGGAATTTATGTGAGTCTAATAAAGCAGGGCCATGGCTGGAAGGGCCTTCTAAAGAAAGGGCCATTGTAGCTTTGGGTTAACCTGTCCCAACAGAGGGAATGTTTGCGTCAGTCATCGTGTAGCTCAACCCTATTTTATGGAGCTCAACGACCCGTCATATGACGCTACCAGATATGCAGGACATTTTGTGTAGGCACAAGATACTCAAAACCGCCAGACGGTTATAAAGTCATGTAATCTAGCCTGCATTGTACTCACCTTCAGTCAGTTTTCTCTGTAATTATTTAAACCTTATTAATTTCTTTAGCTGAGCAACTCCTGTCACCACTGACCTCTAACATACAAGTACGCGTACTTGTATAATACAGATCAGTGCCTGTGATTTTTTTAAAGTCATTTCAATTTTCTTTTTCTTTTGTGTAAAAAGGCTTAAAATTTGCCAGTATTGGCCAGTATTTTAATTTAACATTGTATGTGACAATAAAATATAATTCTATTCTCATTATACACGTCAAATCAATTAATCGTAGCATCGAAGCACATTGGAGGAATGTTATTTTTTTCTGCCTTACACATAAATCTACGAGTATTGTGTCTTCAAAACAACATTTTCTCGAACTAAACTATGTACTTCCCCAGTTATATGTCTATAGGTATTACATAGGAACATAAGTAATGCCAATCATAATAAAATAAAAACCTAGACAACTAGACTGCGTAACATACATTCACAATAGTAAATAGGTATAAAGTAAGGGAGCATACACACGAGCGATAGAGGCAATTGCAGCCGTCAACAACTTCCCGCTCCTACATTTGAGTACATGCTCAAATGTACGAGCGGCACGTTGCCGACAGCAGCCAGGTAACTCATTATACCACACCGCTCCAGCGCAGTAACGGGCATCGGCACCGCCTTGGAAAAACTCCACTCGCTTGCCGCCAACGCGCTGTCGACGACCGCTCGCCGCTGGTGAAGTGACAGCTTATTGTTCACGCGCAGCTTACTAGTCCACACGTCAACGACTAGTTTTCAGGTTACAGACCGGTTCGCGAACAAAAAGTGATCTCGCTTGAAGCATGCGTTTTTACGTTATGCCTCAGTTTACTTTATTACGAACTGGCAATCATAGCTATTGCACTCGACGAAGAAGAGAATATGTAATTTGCGGGCGACCGACGACGGGGAGATAGCCGTGCGAGCGGCGCTAGGACCGCGAGCGGGCGGCGAGGCATCAGCATGCAACCTCCTTGCAGGTGTTTATTCACCGGCGAGCGGGCTGCTCGCTTGAAGCGCGTGGTCGCCGCAAAGTATGACAGCGGGCAGCCACTAGCACTATTCTGTGTTGTCATCGTAAAATTTAGAAAGAAAAAAAAGAAAATACGTTTATTTGCGGCAAACATGACAGATAAAAATAAGAAAACAATAAAACTATTTGGGAGAAAATATGCGTCACATCTACGCAAAACGGCCATCGCTCAGCATAATGCTGAGACCAGACCCCATACGAGACACAGCCCCAGCGCTGGTTTTTAGCGACAGCCGGCGTTGACGTGATGTCTTTTTTTTTTACAGGATGGGAAATCATCAAATGACCCCTCCCGCTCTGGATGGAGCGGAAGGGAGTGTCAGACTCTTACTGACTAAAACCCACCCGTGTTCCTTCCTTAGCCCTTAATGTTCCGGGCCAGCGGTAACCTTTTCGGACAATCCCGCTGACCTGACGTTATGTCTTTTTTTTTTTGACGTTATGTCTTGACGTGATGATTTACTATAAAGCATTTGATTTAAAATCCTAACTTGAATGACAGCTTATTTACTGTGTCGGAGTGGTGTTATTATAATGAGTGATGACCTGTAGACGTGTCGAAGACTGAAGTTATCTCTACCGTTGACGCGTGCCGCAAGTGTATATGCACACCAACGTATCTAAAAAGTAATCCGTGCCATGTCCAGATTACGTTACATCTCATAATAATAAATTGCCAGTCAACTGTTTAGAATTACTGATCCATTATAATTGGCTAGATAACCAGGCGATACGCGACATAACAAGTTCATAATAACTAATGCTACTGTATTGTAATCTACGATTTTTATACGACATAGAATAGAAAACTCTTTGTTATGTACACCATGTTAATTACAGACATAAAAATAGAAACAAAAAACAAAACAATAACAACATAAATTGTAGTATAACATTGTAGCAGCCTGCCTGCATTTGTGCCCTGGTTATGGCAATAGACTCGCCCGCTATGAGATGGGACTTAAACATAGACTATACAAACTGGTGAAATGTAGGTGTACTATTAATAGGTAGGTAGACCTCTAACCAACCTTTGGGAGAAACCAGGCTGTTACATTCAATCAGTCCCAAAAGATATCTACACGGACAAGGACCCATTTTATTGTCTACAGCCATTCATCATCATCATCATCAATGTATAAAATCGTATCCACTGTACAAAACATACTATACAATTTATTTTACGAAAACAAAGTAAACATTGTGTCCCAAAACATCTATAATTACACCCTAAGATGGCAATATTTATACAGTCGGCCAAGAATTTGGCTACGAGCTTGCCACCTTCACTAGCGTCCATCAACTCCTCGTGCGTGCAGACAACAGAACACGCTGGACGCTGGATTAACAGGAAATGCGACTGGTCGTTTCTCTATAGAAACGCTCTTGCCTGTTTTCTTTCTGGTTAATGACCATAAAGCAATGATTTTTTACAGAATAATAAATATTAACTACTTGTATGTCCCTTTTTGATGATACATTATTTTTATAGGCACTAGAACCCTCAAAAAATGCCGATTTAATCCGCTGTCAACAGAGGCCTAGTGTACAAATTTGACAAAATATATTAGTAAAAATATATAACAATACATACATTACACACATACATACATACATTATATAATACATACATATAAAAATACATATGGACACAGTATATATCCTTCTTATTCAGTTTGTGAAATATCTTTTAAATTGGTCCAATATTGGAGGAGGAAATAGGCGAGGCCAAACCTCGAATTACGACTTTTACTTAGGATTTTACAAAAGTCTCTCCGATCGCATTTCCTCTTAAGTGCCTCATTGTTTGTGGGGCAGCATTTACCCCCTACTTACTATTGGTAATTTAGTAGGTATATCTAATTAATCTATTGTTTTTTTAATTAACAGACTATCAGAATGGACGGCTCAGATATTGTAGCAACAGTGTATAATGAGGAAGTTGAATAAAACAACTACTGTTGCGGTACAATTCGCGATGTTATAATATTATTATTAGGTATATATCTATTATTAATTATTATTTAGTTTTATTTACTACATGCCTATTTATTAAACTGAAGGTAATAACGATATGATCTTTTTTTTATTTACTTAACACCTATGTAAAGGACTTGTTTATCAAATTGAGCACCAACTTAAAGTGACCATAATTAAACCACAACTGCTATTCTTCGACAGATGTATGAAATGGCCATAACGCGGAAAATTTACGTAGTTTGCCAATTTGATAAACAATTAATTTCCCTGACTGTATTTTGCACACAGACACAGATATTTTCGTTAATTTGTGCGTTTTTCGACTTTCACGCGAACAAAGGCGCGAAAAACATGAAAATTTAAAATAAAATATAAATAAAAACTAATAACATAAAATCAAGTCATTAATCGAAACTCCTTGACAACACTGATCTAGTGCGAATACTAAAAAGGATAAAACCTTTCCCCTTATTACAAAAGAAGGTTTTTCTTTAGATCATTAAATTTAAACCACCGAGCCAGTAATTGAATTAAGAACCTAACTGTTATAGAAATGCAATTCTTTATTAAAAAAAAATGATAGCTTAGTTCAGTGCTAAGTTGTCATTTTAGTATTAAGAACTTTGCCTAAATCGAAATAAAGTTTGAAATACAATTACTGACTCAAAGGTTTAGGCTACAACCAAAGTTAGATTTCATTTTGTAATAAGACGGTTTGAGGTAGTTTACTGCAGTGTGAGTGAACTTTAGCTACAGTGCAAATGCTGACTCTTATACAGAACACGTGAATGAAGTGTCTTCCCCTTAACATAGTTAATAAGAAAAACGGCTATTTGACCTCCACAACCCAGTTACTGGGTAATACGATACCCCTTGGTAAGACTGGTTGTCAGACTTTCGGGCTTCTGACTACCCGTAACGATTTACGCTAGGTCAAGATGGTCACCCATCCACAGACCAACCGCGGCAAGCGTACCTTAACCTGATCGATCGACCTGTGCGGCTGTTATTATTTAGCCACGGGCATCTCTATATAAAAAAAAACAGTAATGCATAAAATATACTTAGTAACGATGATACAGCAATCTAACGTCGAATCTTATCGCAGTGACTACGCAAATAAGTGAATTATCTCGATATAAATGCGAAAACACAATATTACTACACTTCAGATTAAATAAAACTTGTAAAATGTCGTTCTCCGGGAAGAAATACAGAAGGATCCGTTCTGAAAATGTTGAACAGTTAGTCAATGCAACCAGTGAGTGATATTTTATTTGTGTTCATCAGTTTGTATGAGTGCAAATGTGTTGAAACACACGTGTGCCAGTCAGCTGGTGTGATGGTGTGGTCTTGTGATTATTGTAATCTGCTCAAATTATAGTGAATTTGGTGATGGTGTTTTCAATCGCTCATTATTTATGGGTTTTTAATAATTCTTAGAGAAAAGTCCTTTTGTATTTTGAGATTGGTGAGAACAGTGGTTTAAGACCAGCAGGGTATATGATATTTTCAAGGTAAGGTGAGCTGAAAATCTCGGTATTTTTCTTTCTCAAAATAACTATTTTGCTTACCATAAAACATTATGCAGTAAAAGTTTCAGATTTTAAATATTTACCCCACTTATGTCTCTTATTTATCAATTATATGAAAAGAAACATTCTGTTTTCACATTGCAAATCAAATCAAATCAATTTTATTTGTTAACACAGGTAGAGAAATACAGATCTTGAGTTTGGTGTATAGAACGCTATGTTATGCCAGGAGGCGTACAAATATGGTGTGCATCTTTTTTTTTTTTTTTTTTCACGTGGAGAAATGCTCATGCATACTACACTACCACGGGGAGATAGTGCAGTTATGTGGGACTCTAACCCACTAAAACTCCACGGTGTTCTCCTCTGCCGCTTACGGCGGGAACACGGGCACGCGTTAGCACTCATCCGTGAACCCGCCGCGGCCGTCCGTTACCGGACCCTCCTCTGGGGAGTACTCCCCATCACCGGCGCACCAGAACACATAGCACGCCGTGACCACCCCAGGGACCAAACCAGCACATGGGCGCCAGACGACCCGGTGTCTGGACACCCTTGGTCCCCCTGTGACGGGTCAGAACATTGGCCCCGCCGCCTGCCAATTTTCGGCTGCAGAGGATAGGGAGAGCGGCCAACGCAATACCGGCACTCCTCTTCCCCTGCAGCCCCACCGCGTCCGCCATCTTACGGTGGCGACCCCGTCAAGGCCGCGGAAGGTAGGGAGAGCGGCGCACCGTAATACCGGCACTCCTCTCCCGCCGCGGCCCTCAACCCTCAGCCGCGACGCCCCCGTTACGACATCGCGGCCCGCCTCAGTTGCGATGCCGCTCAAGCGGCACCGCAACCTACTTTTGGCCGCTACGTCGTCGGCTTGGTAGCAAAAGCCCTGACGAGCGGCCCCTCCTCGGGTTCCTCTTAGCTTCACCGTGGGGCTCAAAACCACGGCTACTGAGCCCCCCCGCCTCGACAATGCGGGAACCCACCGGGGGGGATGGTGTGCATCTAGCTCAACCTACCAACCAACCTGGTGTGCTCATCTTTATTGCATCAATAAAGATTGTACTAAGCCTTTACTTTTACTAAAAGTAAATAATGCTGTCGGTAGAAAATAACTGCAACAACAGTATTTACCTACTAAGGACTAACTGAGTGATAGACGTTGCCCTGTCCATTATTCAAAAAGGAACTTTCAGTTCTTCCCGAATTTGCCAATGTTTCACTTTTTTTTTCCTAAAAACCTTATTCGAACTATTATGAACATTAGAATCGGTCCCAATTGGTTCAGCCATTCTCACGTGACACTCACCAACGACTGGCATTTTTTTTAAATATATAGATTTGGAATAGTGCAACAAAATTTTGACATAATATATCATAGATGCCTGAAGGTCGTTTTAAAATAAAAACTTTACTTTTGGTAATGTGGACGTATCCATAAAATTGAACTTTACAGATACTTTTACGAGTTATCTATCTATCTGACCCAAATTGAACTTTGAGAGAAGTTAATCAGATATCCGCTTATGATTTCATTCATGGCCCATGACTAACAAGCGACCTCTAAAAGCCAGATTTGCATGTAGAAACACCTACTGAAGCCCACAATTCTAAGAAAACGGAGTGGTTTTCCTTTAACATTAATTAACCGCGAGCATACATAAACAGCCGATTTATGAAGTAAAAATCTCGCCGTGGAAACTTAAGTGAGCCTGTGAAATGAGCTATCAATAGTGTCAATCTTAAGAATCAGGTGGAATGAAAAAAAAAAACGGTAAATTTTTTACGAGAACAGACTGCCAGTTACAGTACCCGGCGATAAATATTGCATATCGACCTTTGGAAAGAGACAATCGGCTAATTTCGGCTTCGTAGAGCGTTATCTCTGTCGCACGAAATACAAACAGTCCGGTATCTATAAGGAGCTGTTAAAACAATTATGATTTGCTTCTTTTGATAATTATTTTTATTCTTTGTATGAAATACAAAAAAGGTAAAGGTCGATGTGCAATATTTATCGCCGGGTACTGTACTATCTTTGTTCACCACTAAGCTAAGCTCTACTTCAAAAACGTATTAGATAAATTGTCATAAATTAGATATTATCATTATCATATCATCCAAAATAATGATTATAAGAAACATGAACTCACATACATAGGATTATTTTCTGTTATTGTCTTCTCTCCTTCTCAACAGCAGGTCTATTATGAAAAAATCTCATCGTGATAACATACTTAGGTGAAGTGAGTCAATAGTGTTAAGGCGAAAGCGCCAGGGTAGCCCGCAAAATTCAATTTTTTTTAAAGTTTTTTGCAATTTGCTGGTCAGTACCTATTAAGTTGTACATTGATTAAAATATGATTCGCGGCCGTAACAAATATGTATTTACAGAATTATAAACATTAAAGTCATCCACACAACTCTCTAAGACCAAGTAATCCCACAAAATGACTATTTCATGAAATATTGACATTTTGGGATTATACTAACTTAATAAGTTGTATTACTGATTCTAATGATTATGATTCTGTATATACATATTTGTTACGGCCGCGAATCATATTTTAATCGACGTACAGACGCCAGTACATCAAGCTACCCGAAACTGTAAAATTTTCCCAATCAACTTCGAACCTTATGCTTTAGCGATAAAGTTGAAAATCGATTAAAGAAATTTGACAGATTGCTAAACAAGAACACTGCTTAGATACTAGTTAGCAAATTGCAAAAAACGTAAGAAAATCTTAATTTCGCGGGCTATCTTAGCGCTTCCCCTTAGGTAAGTAATTCCAATCAATCCCATCAGGTGGAATGACGGTTCACTTGAAGTTTATCTTAGTTTTCGCGATGAGATTTTTTTCACCTAAATATATAAGATATTTCACTCATTCATAAGAATGTATGAGTGAGTGAGTGAGTTTGTTTCATTCCATGTTCACACGACACCGACAAAGTTGGAATGAACGTTCATTTGCTACTTTCATTTCATTTCGATAATTCGGTAGGCGTTAGGCGAGTAAAAATAAAAGCGGGGTGCCGAAATCCAACATCGTTGGATCTATTCACTCATCAATTCATTTTTCACTTCCGATTCAGTTTCTGTTCAGAAATGTGAAACTTTTGAACGAGTGAAATAGAGATGAAAATTAACAAAAAGTGAAGCGTCTGATATCGGCTTTAGCAATAAACCATAGAACAAGAGTTATTAAATATTTGGGACATTGTGTTTACTTTAAATTTTTCCATGTTTTTTTCATGTGAATGTATTTCTTTCTTCTAGATTCAAACAAGAACCTACTCAGTATGTTGACAAACAATGCGCCAATATTCTCGTTCACGCGCATAGATGAGAACACGTTTAACTTCACACTGCAGATGCAAACCGGAACCATGTCACATGACTTCGAGTTGGGAAAGGAAACCGAGATGGAGAGGAGAGACGGAACCAAGGTAACTAGGACCAATAGCTTGCCATAAAGCCTCATACAGGTAGAGGCCACGATCCGAAACCACTATGGTCATCATCATCTGCCTAGCCTTTTCCCAACTATGTTGGGGTCGGCTTCCAGTCTAACCGGATGCAGCTGAATACCAGTAGTTTACATGGAGCGACTGCCTATCTGACCTCCACAACCCAATTACTGGGTACCTAATACGATACCCCTTGGTAAGACTGGTTGTCAGACTTTCGGTCTTCTGACTACCCGTAACGAATGTCAAAGATCAATGAATGACAGCCGGGACCAACGGCTTAACGTGCTTTCCGAGGCGCGGAGGGGTCACGGTGTGTAAACATGGTCACCCATCCACAGACCAACCGCGGCAAGCGTAGCTTAACCTGATCGATCGACCTGTGCGACTGTTATTATTTAGCCACGGGCCCTACCACTATGGTATCTACCATATTGTTTCTCATCGATTAATCCACTCGGCCTATTGCAGTCTACTGCTGGAGATAGGCCTCCTCAAGGTTGCGACACTACACCCTGTCCTCCGCCTTCCGCATCAATTCGGTCCCACCTAGACCCACCTTTATACGGTCCATCTAGCGGGGGGGCGTCCTACACTACGCTTTCCAATACGTGGTCTCCACTCCAGGACTCATGTGCTCCACCGGCCACTTCAGCTTGCTTACTTACATGCTATGTCGGTGACTCCGGTTATTTTCCAGATAACTTCATTTCCGATTTGATCCTTCAAAGAAACTCTGAGCATAGCCTGTTCCATAGCGCAATCCTTTGTTTCTCATGCTAGTAAAAACAATTTGTTAGGCATAGGGAATCGACTAAATACCTACGTATTATTCAAGTAGGAAAGTAATGTCAACTGGTGGGTAGTTGTCGATAGAAGAAAAAGTTAAGACCTACATATATGGTCCATTTCAAAATGGTATACAGCCTCCACAAACACGACCGGTGGTCTGTGGTCTCCATAACCACTTCAATTACACTACGTACAGTACGTATTAGTTGCAAAAGAACACCCACAATAATGAACCCTTATGTATTTCAAGGTGAGACTCACATACTCATTGGAGAGCGAAAATGTATTGAAACAAGTGATTGTACCAGAAAGAGGAGGGAGGGTTGCATACTTCAGGCGAGAATTCAGTGACAATGGGGCTAAAATGGTAAGTTTTGACATAATCAATTTATAGTACGAATGTGCACAAGAATTCACACACGAATTTACAAGAAAATAAGGAATATTTTGATTGAATAAAAACTTCTTCAGATGTCTTTTAGACATGCAACAAAACACTGGTCGAAAAAACCCGAAAAAAAATTGAAAAGCCATTAAAGTTTTGTTTTCTTTTTTAAGAATACGGCTTTGCACCACTGACCTATATCATCACTGACCAGCAATTATACTATAATAGAGGTCAGTGTGTATCATACAATGATAGAGGTCGGTCTCTGACCTGAATTATTGATAAAGGTCAGTGAGGTCAGTCCTTTGCACTATTATTTTTTTGACTAATTCGGCCTGTGCTGTGACACTCAAAATAATGCAACCTTATTTGTTGCTGTCAAAATATTTAATACTAAACTCATTTTAAGCTTTGTAGTGATAAAATTGTGTTATTTATTTGCAGAATATCAAAATGGACGGCTCAGATATTGAAGCTACAGTGTACTTTGAGCAAGTTGAATGAAATGACCCTACAGTTACGCAAAAATTCGTGACGATATACGTACTTAATATTAAATTATTATCATCATTTAACTATTTATTAAACTTAACTAATAACAATGAGCTTTTGCTTTAAGTCTCGTACACACAGGCGCGACGCGACACGCGACACAAAGGCACCGCAAGTCACGCAACGAGCGGTGCCTTTGTGTCGCGTGTCGCGTCGCGCCTGTGTGTACGTGCCTTTACTCAATGTTAACCCTCCAACCTATAAATTAAATTTATCTTGCTACATTTTTCGTAAAGTATATTTAAAATAGGGCAAAAATAAGTACCTGAAAAATAAGTATCCTTTTTTCAGCAATACATTTTCACGAAAATCTATTTTAAGTTAAATGACATGGAAATCTAAGTAGTATCAAATCAGCTAAGTAGGTAAATTATTTTTAATTTCTTTAATTCCTGATTTTACTGTATTTTTAATCTGTCTAATGGCTGATTTTTTTCTAGTCAGATAACTTTTACCTGAGGAATAAGTAGTGTGGTGAGAGAGCTCTTTTATAAATTTTATCAAACTGTCAGATTTCTTAATCAGATAAAAGTTATCTGAATAATGAAAAATCAGCCCTAAGTAGAATGAAAAATAAACACAGTTGTTCGGCATTATAATAACAATTTTAAATCTATTCATCCATACTAATATTATAAATGTGAAAGTGTGTATGTCTGTCTGTTACCTCTTAACGCTTAAACCGCAGAACCGATTTAAATGAAATTTGATATAGAGATAGTTTGAGTCCCGGGTAAGGACATGGGATGGTTTTTATCCCGATATTCCCGCGGGATCAACACTTATGCGGGACGCTGCTAGTAATAAATAAATGATAGATACACCGGTTTGCTACACTCGCACTCAATCACACCATAACTCACACGGACCATATCTCATGAAAACGACCACATATTTACATAATCACCTCACACCTGAGTTTATACGCCACGCCCCCTGCCATTGTCTAGCACCACGAGAGATATCTAGCCTAACACGACCGAATTGCTTAGTGAAGTGAAATGTGTGTCGGTATCTCTGTATCGATGCAAATAATGTGTGCATTAGATAAAGAGGTATTGCATAATATCTTTACGACACCCATTGAATGAGAAAGTGGTCAAATTAGTGCCGAAAATTACAGTTACGTTGCTATCTTAAAGAGCAGTGGTAGCTCAGTGGTAACGACTCCGACTTACGAGTTGTAGGTCGTAGGTTCGCAGGCAGACAGGCGCTTTAATTTTTGTAAATTATTTCATCACCACTGCACTCAAAAACGGTGAAGGAAAACATCGTGAGGAAACTGGCCTGTCCTAGAACTAAAAATTCGAAGACGTGTGACATCACCAACACGCACTGGACCCGCGTAGTCGATTACGGCCCACTCCCTCTCACAGAGAGGAGGCAAATAAGACATAATCAGCATAAGATACTACTTCTTCGGTTGATTATGCTAGATAATTTATCTGCTCCTGCTTCTTCTCCTGTCACTGTAGGCTATATTGTAACATGAAAATAGTTAGCTTTATTGTTCTTAAATACCTTATTATATGTGCCTGTTTAGTTCGCGATTCCCGTATAAAGGCTCCTTCAAACAGGCGCGACACGAAATAAAATCGCGTGCGACACAAAGCCACAGCAAGTCGCGCAATGAGCGGTGTCTTTGTGACGCGCGCGATTCGCGTCGCGCGTCGCCCCTGTTTGCAGGAGCTTTAAAGGCTCCTCCAAACAGGCGCGACACGAGATAAAATCGCGCGCGACACAAAGGCACCGCAAGTCGCGCAACGAGCGGTGCATTTGTGTCGCGCGCGATTGTATCGCGTGTCGCGCCTGTTTTTAGTAACCTTAAAACTGAAGATATTATTTGCAAAGTTCCATAACACTGGCAGTCACAACCCCGTGCTGTTTCTTAACATTAACAATCAGCTTTTCACATTTAAAGCAACAGCAATTATAATTAGCAATATCATAATTGATCTAAGTTTGCTTACTGATCAACTTAGGTAGATAACACACTGCAGCTTGTCTGATCAAGCTCGGAATTGGCCAAGCACGCTGTGGCGGTCAAAATTATTAACACCGCGGAACTTGGCAGCCAGCCTAGAATACCTTTAGACACAAGAGTATAAAATAATGGTAGTAAAATCTAAAAAAAGCTGTGCATTAGAAACACTGAGGGGAGCTGGGTTTTCTTATCCCTTGTACAGACGCCAGCACATCAAGCTACCTGAAACTGTCAATTTTTTCCAAACAACTTTGAACTTTAATACTTTAGCGATAAAGTTGAAAATATATTAAAGAAATTTGACAGATTGTAGTAGCTTGATGTGATGGCGTCTGTACATTGATAGAGGGAGGATATTATGTCAACTTCTTTAGAGAACGATTTATTTAGTAGGATAAAAATAAATACACTGGATAAACTTCTAATAATTACTAAATAAACTAACAAACTATTAAAATATAATATTCTAACCTAACTAAAACTATTTACAAACCAAAATATGGTGTCAAAAAATTCCTCCGCATCGCTGTCGACTGGTAATGTACCCAAGAGACTGGCGGCATTGCCAAGTTGTATAGCAATACATAGCCTCTGGCCAAGGTAAAAGATAGCCCTTGGGTCACGGGATAGATCTATTCAAATTGAGAGGCGGCCCACGGCCCACGTAACAACCTGGGCAGACAAACCTTGCTGACTGGATGCCTACCACGATATAAGCTGTTACTGTTACTATAGCTCAGTCTGATTTCTGACTTAAGAAGTGAGCTCATTAGCCTGTATTTAGGGACTTACAAACTCAAGACTCAGACTCTTAGGTATAGGTCTTGCAAACTGAATGATATTTACCTAATGGAGGGCAAGGCGTTCCCTTCACTCCTTCCATTTCTCCCTATCTAGGCCCTTTGTTAGGCTCCAGTTAAACCCTTATTTAATTAGCAAACATATTATGACGCATACATTTGGAATCTTTTTACAAAAGAAACAACAGCGTGTCAGCACAATCACACGCGTCTCAATACGAATGAACGATGTAGGTCAGCCGCGTTGCCTTTTGCGGGCAGGCGGACCGCGGACAGTGCTTGCCGCGCCCCGGGCCACGAGACTTAAGAGTAGGGCTGGCAAGTGGGCTACTGTATTTCGTCATATAGAATGGTTTACGACAAGAAGCTGGCACCAATTGCACCTAATAGACACTGTGTGGACTAGATATTAGCCACTTGACTAAATTTTAGCAGCATGACATGCATAGCTGTTTCTCTCTCTCACTATCCTCAGTGCTCTCTCCCTCAAGACCAGTTAGTCAATTTTTTCATGTTCCGTGTTAACATGGAGGTATTTTTTGACAGCACTTTCCAGATCATTATGTAGGTACCTAATCTAATTTTTTTGATATAAAATAAAAGCTCCTACAAACAGGCGCGACACGATAAAACGACGCGATAAAATCGCGCGCGACACAAATGCACCGCAACTTGCGTAACGGGCGGTGCCTTTGTGTCGCGCGCGATTTTATCGCGTGTCGCGCCTGTTTGAAGGAGCCTTAACCCGGCAGTGAGAAAATATGGACGGAATAGTAGTGTAGTAGATTGAATCACATTCCAACGTCCTAAAGATCTAACTGAAGAGTCTATTAAATCTTATCGCTAAATCCGAATATAATTAATGACTTGATTACATGCAAAATTAAAACTAACAACAAAATCTACAAAAAAAAATCAGGGTCCAACTTAAAGTAGTACTCTTTTTTGTAGATTGTTTTCTTTTTCGTTGTGTAGCAACCCTAGAGCAGTATGTAATGCGTATAACGCGCGTAGTCATATTATAATCATGGCATTAACCTTATCGGACAATGACAAACTCTACGGTTTAGTAAGTAGGTACGTAGGTAGAGGTACCTACTGTAAGTAGGCACACGACTCGCTACACGGTAACCGTTAACTGTTAGATAATCAGCAGGCTGTAGATAAATAAATAAAAAACAAAAAAGAGTTAAATAAAAGCTTTGTCATGCCATAGTGCTGCAATAATATTTTGGCACTCGAATGACGTTGACAGTGGGGCGCTGCCTGGTGAAATATGTATTGAAAATAAAACTGGCCAAGTGCGAGTCGGACTAGCACACGAAGGGTTCCATACCACAAGGCAAAAACGCCGAAAAAAATAGTAGATTGTTGCATCGAGCGCAAAGTGAGTTATTAATGCACGAGAGTTCTATATAAGTAGCCTAGCCTAATAAGTAGCCTATATGTTAATCCAGGGTATCAGCTACCTCCATACAAAATTTTGTCAAAATTGGTCCAGCCATTTGAGCGTGAAGAAGTAACAAACATATAAACACACAATCACAAACTTTCGCCTTTATAATATTAGTGTGATTTTCTTGTTTACATTTAATTTTCTTCAAAATCAGTCGCTGCAATAAATAAAGTTATACCTATGTAGTATATCAAAAAGTTAAACGCAATTTTAGACAAGTTGTCTATCTAAAATTCTAAATGCTAGAACTTTATATACCTAGTTAGGAAACCTTAAAAGCTTTCGCAAATCTTGCACAACACGAACACATGGGTGCACGCAAGAAACAATCCCTTTTAATTCTGAACCATATATCTAGAACTAGACCAATCAAGACAGAAATCACACAATATGTTAATACTGATAAAGTTGTTTGTGTTGCAAACATAAACAACGCGCTGCTAACTAAAGTCTGTTTTTCTATAATTGTTCTATTTCGTAAACAAATATTGTTATGATATTTAGAAAATTTATGTTCAATAAAAGCAATTTTTAATGTCTTTCATACCGTATGAGGTTCTTACAAAAATCATTACGTTCCTACCCAATTTAAAATAGATAAGTATGAGATTGTAAAGAAAACAGGATAAGTTTTGTAACCTAAGATAAACAGGCAAAATATGGACATAAACCACAACTATTTTATACCTGGAACTCCTGTATTTGGAAAAAAAATCTTGAACGTGTTTGTTTACGAAATAAGGCATGGAACGAGAAATATACTATACATGTACACTCGAACTCTATATTTTCAAATTATGCAACACATTTTGCATGTCCCGATATGCAGGTATGATTTTAGCGTAATGTATGATAACCTGTCGCCTGCGGACATGTATATTATGTCGAAATTCAGCTTTGGGTCCACACATGGTCAGAATTATGAACACGAATGGTGTAAACTAGATAGGAATATGAATTGTAGCTAAAATTAAGTTGGAATTGTTTTATAAATAGGTGTCTTATTGAAACCTATTTGTAGTAATGTGGAACAAGTAATTTATGCAATTGATACCCATTAGGCCCTTCTTAAAGAAACCTCGATTACGTGGGTAACCGCAAATAAAACTATAAAAGCTTAGGCAAAACCACAATTGTCATGAATCAGCTTTTTCATGTTACTTCTCGTTCCAGATAAGGAAAATGATGAACTATTTATTGCAATATCTGTGTCAAGTTAGCAGTGGCTATGAAAATGATTAGTGCTCAGTACCTAAATCATATCTAACTATCCGAAAAAATGTATCCCGGACTTTCTGCCATCAGGGAAAACGGATACAGCTACAAGAAGAGCCTAGATTATACAATTTACTTTTATTTATTTATTTTATTTACTATTACCACTTACATTTGTTTTACAGGTGGGAACCCAATACAACAATGTAATCACAATTCAGTGTTTTTATATCATACTATATAATAACCAACCAACCAGTCGTTACGGGTAGTCAGAAGCCCGAAAGTCTGACAACCAGTTTTACCAAGGGGTATCGTATTACCCAGTAACTGGAATGTGGAGGTCAGATAGACAGTCGTTCCATTTGAAATACTGGTATTCAGCTGCATCTGGTTAGACTGGAAGCCGACCCCAACATAGTTGGGAAAAGGCTAGGCAGATGATGACTAGGTCTAAACCATAGATAATTGGGGGACAACGGTTCTGACGTCACGGGGACAACCCCGTGACGGGGACACAGATTACGGGGACAACGGGAATACAAGGAACGTGAAAACGTAATTGTCCGTTGTCCCGGTTGCCCCATACGTCATAAGGGGGACAACGGTAAAGAATTTTATGACGTCCCGTTGTCCCCGCAACGGGGACACAGATTACGGGGACAACGGGAATACAGGGACTATTTTTGTTGGATAAAACATAAGTAGTTAAGTACTTTAAGGCAAGAACTAAGCACACATCATAAGAAAGAACGTCTGTCCTAATGAGTCCAGTTGTCACAATCACATAACCAAGTAGGTACTTAAGTAGAAAGCGGCTAGGCCCTTCGCAGTGCTGAGTCAAATTAACACAATTGCATCAATGTCGTAGTAATCCGGATTACGGAGTCTTTGACGTTTGCGTCACGTCTGTTATGTGAGAAACACCTGTTGACGAAAGGAATGCTAAAGTTTTGGACGAGACTAAATAAAAATGCCTACGTATATGGAATGGACCTTATTCAGACATTGCGCTCCCTCAATAAGGATTAGGAAAGACTTCAATTCTTACAAAGTCAAAGTAAAAATAATCATTTATTTCAAATAGGCACATTAAAGGCACTTTTGAACGTCAAAACTTACAGTGAAATTGAATTGATTCTAGTCGCCACTACCAAAAGGTAGTGTTCGTATGGAGAAGAATGGGCAAGAAACTCCACAGTTACTCTTTTAAAATGTTTTACAAGGTTTTGTATACATATAATTATATGTGAAGACGATGCACCTAGAATAAAATTAGTCTACCGTAAAAAGAATTAAAAATTAAGCAATGACAGGTAAATCAATTATGTGATAGATACATGGTGCTAAATAATTTGTAAATATGTACAAATTATTTACAAATATTGTAAAAGTAGATGATTTTCCTAGAATTTTAAAAAGTGTGCGAGTTACTGTGGTCACAGATTGTAAAAATCAATGTCATAATTTTTTTTTTTTAATATAAATTAAATTAGCAACCAGTTTGATTTTGTCTAGACTCTAGATTGTCTTATGGAGCAGGGCCAGCATGTTTCCAAGCATTTTTATCTTGGATATAGTCCTCTAATTTGTAATATCCTTGTTTACATAGT
Organism: Luperina testacea; assembly: GCA_927399505.1. Taxonomy (NCBI): domain Eukaryota; kingdom Metazoa; phylum Arthropoda; class Insecta; order Lepidoptera; family Noctuidae; genus Luperina; species Luperina testacea. The sequence goes on along the minus strand of OV656763.1, from coordinate 5,006,349 downwards.
GTACTTTTAATATGAGTTTTATAACCTAGTCCCATATACAATATTACACTTAAATACAGACAGACCTCCTCCCTCTGCCGCTGCATAATGAGCCTATATTGTTCCTACTGCTGGGACACAGGCCTCCTCTCGGTGAGGGGGAGTGGGCCGTAATCCACCACGCGGGCCCAGTGCGGGTTGGTAGATGTCAAATGTCTTCAATTTTTTTGTCCTTCGACATGCCGGTTTCCTCACGATGATTCCACTCGGCCAATGCTTGATATACACTCCCTTCCGCTCCACCCAGAGCGGGAGGGGTCATTTGATGATTTTGAAAAAAAAAATGCTTGAAGTATTAATTATATGTATATTACAGAAGTTAGCCATCGCAGGCACAATCTTGTTAGCCGATTAAATGGGTTATCCTGAAAACAGTTCCACCTCCAAGTTTAACACCATTGAGTATCTAGTACTCTCTAAGCCAGCTCCAAGATCTTGAGGAAACTACTAAACCTCCTTACTAATAAACGTATCAGATGAATAGTTACACACCGATTTCTCTCTTTCAGTCGTCAGTAATTTGACTTTCGAAAGAACAAGACAAAGCGTTGTGTAACTATGTATACAGACGCTATACAACGTTTATTAGTAAGGGGGTTAGATTATAACCATCGTATATTTTAAGCCAGTCACTACAACCCTTAAACCGGGGGGCCTAAAAAGGCCACTTTGGCAGAATCATAAAATGATAACATGAATGATAGATAATATACAGTATGTTAACTAACAGAGGGCGTTCCCGTTAACCCGCAATAGTATAGCATCCATACATGCTAAAAAAAATATTACCATTCGAAAATAAAATGTTTTTATTTTTTTTTATATTAAAATATTCACTAAAAATCGTAAATTGATACTCTATTTATTTAATTAATTCTAATTTATTTAATTAAATAAATTCCGACATTGCTGTCCTTCAAGTACGCGTGTACAGAGTGTTTTTTAACGTATCAATTTACGTTTTTTAGTGAATATTTTAATATAAAAAAAAATAAAAACATTTTATTTTCGAATGGCAATATTTTTTTTAGCATGTATGGATGCTATACTATTGCGGGTTAACGGGAACGCCCTTGTATATGGCAAAGACAGTCCGTGTTTTTCTATTTTTCGCTGCACTACGTACGTATAATCAAAGAGATTGGGATTGGATTTGGATTGGATTGATTGGTATTTTAGCACAGACAAAAAAAATAACTGAAAAATCCTTCACCAATGGGATTTGATACGATTAACTTAAAAGTTAACTGTCCATTATGATTCATAATGTTATCCTTTTATGATTCTGCCAAAGTGGCCTTTTTAGGCCCCCTGTTTTCACAACACTAGGCGACGCCTAAATAAAAAGCGCTGTTGAATTTTCAACTTTCGGCGCTAATCCGAGCGTTGAAAATTCAACAGCGCTTTTTGTGTAGGTATTCATATTATAATTATGTGTCGCTAATGTTAGAGAACACGGGTGGAGACTTCATGACACTTTAATTATAGCTTTAGCTAATAGCTAGGTGCCATACATTATATAAGCTTTTAATGCCAAAGTGTAGACCTTCAGGTATAAGGAAATTGATCAGAGGCCGTGTTATTCAGAGAGCTGAAGTGACATTGACCGTGATTGTTGATTCAGACATAATTGCCGACAAGTTCAGCCAACGGCAAGGCCGCTCCTTGACCAGATAAAATAGTGTAAGAAGATGACACTGGAAAAAGCAACGGAAAACTGTGGTCAAAGTTATTATTCTTAGCTGGGATAACGAATATGGAGAGATCGCAACATTTCGCGAAATAGGTACCAAAGTGAAATTGCTCATCACGCTGGTTTTTTAATTTTCTAATACGGAGCAGAAACTTGGACCTTGAGAAAGGCCGACTGAGCTCGTATAGACGCCTTCGAGATGTGGTGTTGGAGGATGTTGCTATAGATACCATGGACTGCATTCCGCACCAACGAGTCTATCCTACGCGAGCACAGAATAAAGACCAGACTCTCTACGTCGTAGAGAGTCTGGTCTTTATTCTGTGCTCGCGTCAAAATTCCAAAACTCTGCGGAGACAGGTCGTAGAGTCTACGACCTGTCTCCGCAGAGTTTTGGATTTTTTCGGTCATATAGCGAGAAAAGATAGCAATAACCTTGAATAACTAATGGTTACCGGCAAGGTGGATGGTAAAAGACCAAGAGGTCGCAGCCCTTTGCGATAATCCGACCAGATAAGCTCTTCTCGTGAAACGAAATTTCATGATGCGCTTCACCTGGCCTAGGATAGACAGAGATGGCGAAACATCGTCAGGGAAAAAATTTTTTCAAGGAAGGATCACGACCCTCAGTAATGAGGAGTACGTCTTGAGGTGGCGGAGGGAACCCAAACCGAATGTTGTAGCGCAACTTGGTTCTGATCTATTTTATTTGCGGACAGTGTTTAAATCAGCAGATGCAGATTTAATGTATTATTGATAAAGCAAAAGCAAAATCTCTATAAAAGGTGGATTCATCGAAAACGTAAAAATAGTTTAGATTTTTATAACAGAAAAAGATAACCTAATTGTGTTTATTCCATTCTTATTAATTTTATGTTTTTCGATGCACGTTATGATTTACAATCATACCATTAACAGAATTCATGCAATTAATCGTTCCGAACCATAACTGAATATTATCTACCTACTTCATATAAATTTGGAGATACTTATTTGGACGTACTTCGAAGAACTTTGCATATTTGGACCAGCGAAACAAAAATAATTATCTATTAACGTATTAAGGCTCGTACACACAGGCGCGACGCGACACGCGACACAAAGGCGCCGCAAGTCGCGCAACGAACCGGTCGTTGCGCGACTTGCGGCGCCTTTGTGTCACCGTAGCTAGTCTTAACAAAGCTAGACTCAAATTGGTCATATATACGGTTGAGTCTAGATAAGCTCAGTCTAGGTCTTGTGACATTGTACTAAATAAAAGCCGTTTTTTGTGGTCTGACTCATGTGTGTCAAATGAGTGGACTATTTGTTTGTAAATAAAACGAATTAAGGCTCCTGCAAACAGGCGCGACGCGCGACGCGAATCGCGAGCGACACAAAGGCACCGCTCGTTGTGCGACTTGCGGTGCCTTTGTGTCGCGCGCGATTCGCGTCGCATGTCGCGCCTGTTTGTAGGAGCCTTTATTAAGTAATAAACCGATGTCATTGCACATATTTAAATGAAAATTATATCTATCAACACTTACCCCGAAGGCATTTACCTATGATATCTGCTCATATGCAAAATGCTTCCACTGCTTAGGATTTGAACTTACAATTTCATCAGATTTTCTGTCTAATTCATTCAGGCATAGTCGAGTCTTATCTAATGAATTATTCATGAAAATGGACAGGATTGTATCTATAGCCATCTATAGCCATTCTACTTGAATAAAGGAAGTTACTTAATGACTTACCTAGGTACTGCCTGCCTGTAAAGCTAGGGTTTTGTAAGACTGCGGTGGCCTACACATAGCGTCCGCAATTTACGTTCGGATGACGTCACTGAACCGTTATTTATGACAGTATGTTTCCCTAAAAAGTGTTTTAGACACCATAAAGTCGAACCTCAGTGCCATCATTTTCTTGACGGCCGTCACTGCAGCCGTTATGTGGCGTTCACCGTTCTTCTTGGTACACCGTAGCCTAAGTAACTTGGTAACTTTCAATTAACGTATTAATTATGAACCTTCCTAGTTATACAGAAAGGGGCCCGTGGCTAAATAACACCAGCCGCACAGGTCGATCGATTAAGTTAAGCTACGCTTGCCGCGGTTGGCCTATGGATGGGTGACCATCTTTACATACCGTGTTCCCTCCGTGCCTCGGAAAGCAGGTTAAACCGTTGGTCGGCTGTCATTTGTGGATCTTTGACAGTCGTTACGGATAGTCAGAAGCCCGAAAGTCTTTTTTTGTTTCTTTTGGGTGGGAAATTATCAAATAACTCCTCCCGCTCTGGGCGGAGCGGGAGGGGGCGTGTCAGACTTTTACTGACTAAAACCCACCCGTGTTCCTTCAGTTGCCTGTGCTAAAAGCCACGGTATCTCTTACGAACAACCCGCGACCCTGGCAGGCATCGGCCCTAGCAAATTGCTAATCCATTGCTTCCAAAGTTCGAAAAATTTGTCTACTCAGCACGTAAATAACACAATGAATGTTGTTGAACTGTCAAAATGGAACCGATTCCGATTGACAATTATGTTACGCAATTGCAGGTAACATCTGTCCTCCTGACATTGACATTTCATGTTTAAGTTGGTCACCACTGCGACCGGGTAGTCCCATGCCCTCCATTCGATTACGTGACCACCCTCGCGTAGAAGGTTACGCCAGCAGGTAGACAGGTAGTTCAGGTACGTATGTGTACCTACACGGGCCAGGCCACAATGGCCTTTACGTCTTTTTTTCCGTCGCGGAATCTGGATGGACTACTTTCGAAAACGTGAGGTGACCCAAATTTTTGTACCTGACGCGCAATGTAAATCAATACTCGCGTGTTTGACTTTGATATTGTTCATAAATATTTTAGTGATCCGTAGCGAAATTGACCAAACTTTGTATTAATTAGGTAATGTCTGGTCGCGGGCATGTCAGCTGGAGTCCATTTCATTGATCATTGGATCAAGTTGCAGAGCATTTGCAACTGGATCCAATGGTCAAAAGAAAAACATTTTCTTAAGTTGACTTTAGAGAATGGGTTGAACAGACAATTTGTGAAGCTGTTGCATTTCTCTGTTACTTTACAAATTGAAAAAAAATTGTCAGGGTTTATTAGTACGGAACTTCAGATTTTTGAAGCCTGACTTACTCTTAGCTACATTTTAATTTACATTTTATGTTAGCTCCAGGGTTTAAATATTGTTATTGATAATGAAGGTAACATAATTTATTCATATCATGCAGTATTTATTTAAAACATTGTCCGATACAATTATGTCAAAACACTTTTATGCTTTTTTGTATGGTAGGTGTGAGTAATTTATTTGCCGGACTATAAAAATGAATATAAGAAGATTATTAATGTAAAATGGTACTGACTCAATTATTTACCAAGAACTTTAAGAGGCAGAAAACACAGGACAGTTCAAGGCAGAGCTGTAATACCAAATCCACCTAGATTATGATGTAAAACATCAAATGTAATAAATCATCAAATCAAGTCATTATACGAGTAGGTACTTACCTACTGCTACATATAAAAACAAAATATATCGGAAAAAAAAATAACTCGCGGAGAGTATGCCAGTTTTACAAACAAAAATAATCTTATTTTTGTCCATGAATTGACACTCAATACTCAATCATTTATTGGATTCCACAATACTTAGATGGTAGATAACCTTATGAGATCATTACGGACAATTTTGGGCGCAGCGAAAGAGTAGGAGAGAGGCAGCTTTACAAACTAATTATCAGAATTCTTAACCTTTTGACCGCCACAGTCATGTACCTAAATGGTATACATGACAAACCAAAATGTGTCCAGCACGCCACGGTTCGACTACATTAAAGACTTTGACGCCGAGGGCACGGTTTTGATTTTTTGACGTGGGGCGGTCAAAAGATTAATAATAGTAGATTTTTGTATCGAGCGCAAAGTGAATTAATAACGCACGAGAGTATTGTTGGTGCCCGAGCGCAAGCGAGGGCACTAAATTAATACGAGTGTATTAATCACTCACTTTAGCAAGGTGCGTAATCTACTTTTCTTTCAACTACCAATCTACCTACCGTGATAAAATATACCTACTCAAAAATTCAAAATAAAAACTCAAGTTAATGAAAACAAAGTTTTCCAAAACAAAGTTTTCCTAAGCTTTTAAATATTTATCCCGCGACTTTTGCGGCAAAAAGTTATTAACAATTTAATTTGCAGCTGTTTTTATACTTTCTGGAGTTGCATTCATATCGTTATCGCCATTCCCATTTTTTTAATCTTTTCTTGCTAAATAATGAAGTAGGTATCAAAGTTTTACAATGGTATAAATTAGTATAAAATGCGCGCCATTTACTTTTTCTTTTTTTTTCACCCTGTCGGTTTTATTCAGCCCATTTTTATTTTCAGCCAGTAACTTTTTGACTTAATGCATACATTTTATATTAAACTTAATAGGAGACATTAAACCTCTGTGGTAAATTTATATCTAAATAAAAAATAAAAAACAGTGCATTCATGAAAAACTGTGCAACCATGAGATTTCATACAACATTTCTGCACTGTTTTATTTCTAAGCAAAAAACACGTCCTTTGTGATCGGTTTTGTATTGATTAATGATAACATTACTATGTGCTTGAAAGAAAACTATATTCATGCCCTTGGATGGATGATATCCTCCGTTGAACATGGGCACATAGATCAACAAGTGCCAAAACGGCCAAAACAAATATTCAATCACCTTTTATTAAAGGCAGTGCCTGATGACCATAAAATATATCAACTACATAAAATAAAACGATGAATTCAATTAAAAGAAACGAGTTTAAGTGTTAAAATATGTCTTACAAAACCTTACGAGGCGTGCTTAATTATCATTTTAATTGTATAAACGTATTAATTGTGGCACCCTCGGGTGGTACTGGTCACAACTTTGGTATTCTATGAGCAACCATAGATGGTTGTGTGGTTTTAATAATAATAATAATTAATAATTAATAATAATAATAATTTGTAAATAATTTATGTTTTCGACCATGAATAATGCGTTAAGACTGTAAGACGTTAAAGATTTAGTAATTACAGGCTTTTGTCATTGATATGAATCATAAATAACTTTAACTTCTACTTACGAATGTATCTATCTATAAGTACCAATAATAAAGCTGAAAACTGTTTGTTTTGTTTGTTTGAACGCGCTAATCTCTGGAACTACCAGTCGGATTTGAACAATAAAATTGTTTTTGCATTTGATAGCCGAATTCTTGAGGAAGGCTATCGGCTATTTATTATCATGCTACGACCCTTAGGAGCCGATCAAAATGAGAAAAAGTCAGAAAGAACGCTAAGCGAAACGCAAGTAATAGCGCGGGCAGGCGATGCGATGCGATGGGGTGGGTCGGGGGAACAAGAAATTGCACGCGCACGAAGTCGCAGGCAGAAGGTAGTTGTTAATAAAGTAATAATGCGGCGCATGCGGCTACTAGACAAGTATGTACCTTAGTACCTAGTAGGTGCCTACTAGTAGGTATTAGAAACATTACCATCTTATTTGGTTTGAGCGATCCTCAAAAGGTAATTGGCTCTCAGTAAAATACACGCTGGCCGGGACATCGACGCTCAAACTGTAACTACGAATCCAGCACATGATTCTAGACAGGGCTAGCGTAGACATTTTTCGTCGGTTAAAAAAAAATAATGTACTGTTTCATAGAAAAGTGTAGTTCACTGTCGCGGTGTAATGTATGGAATAGATTGTTTTTAGGGTTCCGTACCCAAAGGTTAAAAACGGGACCCTATTACTAAGACTCCACTGTCCGTCTCTCCGTTTGTCACAAGGCTGTATCTCATGAACCGTGATAGCTAGGCAGTTTAAATTTTCTCAGATGATGTATTTCTGTTGCCGCTATAACAACAAATACTAAAAACAGAATAAAATAAATATTTAAGGGGGGCTCCCATACAACAACGTGTTATTTCGGAGTTTTTGTCGTGTGGTACGGAACCCTTCGTGTGCGAGTCCGACTCGCACTTGGCCAGTTTTTTTAATAGCTAGTAATGTGATTTTATTGAGGAAAACCGTTTAGTGTTGCTGAGTTTTGTACCAAACGCGTAGTATAGTGATACACTTGCTGATATCACCGTTACTATGTGCAATGTGTAGTAATAATGTATAAGTAGTGTAAAATTTGTAATAGTTCGCCATTACGCCATTATGAATCATTTCCCGAAGCAGACTGTTGTCGAGATCGATCGATACTCACTGTAGTTACCTATAGACTTTAATATTGTGTTCCAGATCTAAGAAGGAAGGCAGCATATTTCGAGAAGACAAATTAGTTGCCAACCAGTCTGCATCTGATGATCTGATTCATCACTGCCGTGTATGGACCTGAATAACAATTATTATTGGCAACAGTAGGCCATACCTATACCTACCTATATTCTGCATACTATCGCGAAAAAATACTGAGTGATTGAAAAGGTTGATCCCAGGCTTTCGTCACCGTCACCGCTAACTGCTCTCTCTGAGGATCTTGACTCCGTTTTAATTTGTCAGCGGTCTTCGTAATCCTATATAATTAATTATTAGGACAATCTACCAACTTATCTACACGATATTAAAGGCACCTTTGTGGTTTTTCCAACTTATCTCGTATTTTCCAAGCGATTTGCTTAAAGTTCTTGCGGTCAGTAATAGAACCAGCTATTAAGCTGTCGGAAACATGCAAGCAAATATGGGCCTTTAACTGAAAATAATACAGTTTATAGTTGTCAGCACATTATGTAATAATTATGCTACTTACACCATAGCTTATGTAAAGTAACGTGCACTTAATTGCTGACCAGACATCGGTGTAGGACCAGTGAAATGGGTCTCCTGATTTATGTCGAAATCCAAAAGACACGACTCAAAACCTACAGAACTTAATAGTATGTAATCTGTGCAAGACCAAAATTACGCCGTGAAAGCAGTACCCGGTGCGTCGTTCATGTCCTCCTAATTGCTAATGCATCACACACAGCACAACACAGCTATTGCAATGAATCTTGCTGCACTTACTGGTGAAAATCATCCGTCACCCAATTCCACGCCCCAATTACGAAAACAAACGGCAAGGTAAGCAATATAATGTAGAACAAAGAAACTGCTACAATTTGCTACAACTTTTCTAACAATAATAATATTTTGATGTTATATTTTCCGTAACATCACAGTTACGAAAGCGTATTGGAGTAAAGCGGGGTTTGCATTATGAAACAGTAGTTTAAAAAGGTATGAGGAACAGGGTTAGAAACATGGGGAAAGTTCAGTCATGCTCCATAGAAAGGGAGGATCCTCCGACCGGACGGGAGTTGTGTCCGGAGTGACGATTGATATTCGGGACGTTGTTACATGTCGCAGTAAGATGGTTGAAGCCGTGATATAGTTATATATTCCTAGAGGCTAGGGATATAGTTATACATATGTATAGCGTAATATAGTTATATTAAAGCGGTCCATAACTGCCTTACTAGGAATATAACAATGATACGAGCACGATCTAGTAAGCTAACTATCTCAATCTCAGCTAACACGACTTTAACCATCTCGCGCGGTAAACTTTGCTTGCGCGATGCAGGATTTTGCGTGATACGTAGTTCGCGTGTGGCGATGTAGATGCCGCTACAGTAGCTTGACTGTTCTGTTTCGAGTTATAGTTGACTAGCACCCGGTTTTTGAAAAGCTAATAAATTTAACCAACACGCTGTCATATAGAGAAATAATAACGATGATTTCAGCCAACTAGTCATGAGTTATGACAGCGAGTTAGCTGAATTTATAGCATGGTTTTCAAAAAACTGGTGCTTGTGAGCTATAAGCCCGAAATAGTGGGTCAACTCTCTAAGTCCATCAACGAAGGTACGGGCCCGTCAGACAGTAATTGTTCCGTCAAAAAAGTGTCAAATTCAATTTTTCGGACGGGCATAAACACATCTGGAGTAGAGACAACTGTCAACATTTTTTTGGACGGCCAATAACTCATTGAGTATAGACACAATTTTATCTGTCAAGTCGTGATGTCATTCATTCTTAGTCCGGGCCCCGAACTAATCTTATGTCCATAAATAATACGGAGTGGTATACGCCCGTAACTCGACCGAAACTACAGGCTTCGAGCTTTATTGGTAGATCTCCAGAACATTAAAATTACTGTTTCACGACACTAGTTTCATATAAACTCTGCTTTATGTTCATTGTTCGAAATGCGAGAGTTTCGTCATGAGTAGAAATATGCTAATTATCACGCAGTCACAAGTTACGATGAAACTAGAACTGTGTTGAACTCGATACAATTCCGGGAACACCTTGTAATGTTCGGAGCATGTTACCGAAGTAATGATAGTGCTTATCGTTGTGGTAATAAGGCTTTTCCCGAGGTTGGTGAAATACTGACCCCTTGTGGATGGAAAGCATGCAAAACTAAACTCATTTAGAGTAGGTACCTAGCTATCTTAGGCAATATTGGTTAGGTACCTGCTTTACATAATTCTAGTCTTTATGTTGTTCGGCTAAGACGATTCACGTGGAATATTTTCGCTTGAAGATGTTTGACAACCCACAAACCATTAGATGTGGTGGTGGATCAATTCCAACTTCGGTCTAGTTATTTTAAATAGAGAAGTTTACTAGTTTTAAACTGCCTATTCCTATACCTACTTACATACAAAATTAAGCGAGTTATTATAATTAACGCAGTTCGCATTCACAAGCCGCCAAACGAGCTTTGACATTTTCGCGTTACCTTCATGTAATGGTAGCAACTAGTTTATTTCATCACAATATTTCATTTCCCGCTCATACCACAGACAACTTCGTGACGTATACAGAAGTGCACTGAAGCACAATAAACAGGATGCTCAAAAATGTGAAGGGGATTGTAAGGACGGTAGATGAATTGTATACCTACAAGTCACAGAGACTATTTACTTCCAGAATGACAAGACTGACTGATCTGCACAATTCACTGCTTGAATCTGTAAAAATCAGTGTTTGGAAGTCAAAATTATAGGCTACTCCATTGGGGTTGGAAGTACAGACACATCAAGCTACCCGAAACTGACAAATTTTCCCAATCAACTTTGAGCCTCATATTTTAGCGATAAAGTTGAAAATCTATTAAAGAAATTTGACATATATGTACTTAGTAGCCTGATTTGCTGGCATCTGTACTTACATGTTATATTGCATTGCGTGAAATTATTTTACTTTATTTTATTCCATTCGGGAAACTTACAACCAGTTTATGTATACATGTAATCGAAGGCCATTTACAATTTTCCACTGCCCCCTTACTAATAAACGTAATATAGCGTCTGTACTGTGTATGGTTACACAATGCTTTGTCTTCTTCTTTCGAAAGTCAAATTACTGACGACTGAAAGAGAGAAATCGGCGTGTAACTATTCATCTGATATAATACGATTATTAGTAAGGGGGTTAAAAATTAAAAGTAAAACAAAAAGAAACCGGCCAAATGCGAGTCAGACTCGCGCACGAAGGGTTTCGTACCATTATCTATAAAAACGACAAAAAAATCACGTTTGTTGTATGGGAGCCCCCTTAAATATTTATTCTGTTCTGTTTATATCTATATATCTATATCTGTATTTGTTGTTATAGCGGCTACAGAAATACATCATCTGTGAAAATTTCAACTGTCTAACTATCACGGTTCATGAGATACAGCCTGGTCACAGACGGACAGACGGACAGCGGAGTATTAGTAATAGGGTCCTGTTTTACCCTTTGGGTACGGAACCCTAAAAAGATCGGTACAAAATACCTTTAACATAAATTAGGAAATAAATAGTACCTACAGAAAAAAAATGCTACGCTACAGTACTTTCACGATAAAGCTGTTTCTTCATTGCTCATCTCAGGTACTCAATCAAGGGAACTAAGAAGCGCCCAGTGACAGCCCTTATCGCTCCATCGTATCGTTCAGATCTAAAATCTCATCGTGAAAATTTTGGTGAAGTGAGCTTAAAGTGAGTTGGCAAAGTGTCCATCCCAAGCATCAGGTGGAATAATAGCTCACTTCAAAGTCACATTTCCTAAGCTTTCACGGTGAGCTAATTACAGAATAGAGAGGCTGTTAATGTTTTCCTGGAGAATTAAAACTGAAACATTAGTAGTGCACGCATATGAAAGTCGTTTTAGACCGAGTTTTGATAAAAGTTGACACAACATCGATCAATGATTGCTGATTTTAATCCTAAATCAAACAACATATTTCAGAAGTCAGTGTAACTAACATTTCGGTACACACACGCACACGCGCGGGTGTCGCAACGGCACATGTTATGAATTTCTCGAATAGATAGCGTTTCTATGAGCGATCTTGTCACTTAAAGTGGAACGTTGTTGTGCAAAATCGCAGGTGTGCTCTGTAGGCCGGTTTGGTACGTGTACGTGTGGAGCAAGATTGAAGAGGTCGCGGGCTACGTCATGCTCCCCAGACACCCCATGATCTATTTTGCTGTTTATAAATACATATAACAATTGTACGAAATATGTACCGAATTAGTACATACTTAAAAAAATAAGTACCTTAACAGGTTAACAGGTACAGGCAACTGAATTATGGCTTGCTGAAGAGCATCTCCACTGCAACCCATGATCTCTAGCATGACAGTGTTTGTATTGAGCACGGAATTTTATCCCTTAGGTACCTAATCCTTCATCTTCCCAGCGAAAGCACTAAGAAGTGGTGAAGGGCGCGCGTTTTGGGGGACTCTCTTATTCTTATGTAATTTTGACGTTCGAAAAGTGCTGATTCTTAGCCTAATTTGAATAACTTGATTTTGGTTTTGAATTACCCAATGGATAAATTCCCGGTTCAATATTGGGAACGTTCAGCAGCCACACACTACTGCCTGTTCTCCTGAAAAAGTAGCACCAGGCTGGAAATACTGTTACGCCGACGTCGATCGCGTACCGATTTATATGGACTCGCGCTCACTGACCATCGGTGCTACACTATATATACATCCATTTATCGTCAGCGTCTTGGTACGCGTGACCGACGGTACGCGACTGACGTCAGCGTAAGAGGAATTCAGGCCTCAGTGTCTGAATTTTCAAATTTCGAGATTGTAGGTTGCGCGACTGCCGACTGACTTAGCCCAATTGCTACACGATTAGGTAGTTACATTTTCACCTAATGTTCTACAAGATCAAACATAAAGTTGGATAGAGTGAATTTCGAATATCGTGCCCTCAAACCCTTGCAGTGAGAGAGAGTAGAGAGTAGCCGCGGCCTGCTTGTCGTCCGTCCACAGCATCCAAATAAAAAAGCTCAAAGCTCCCAACTTGTACCACAAATCAAGATTGAGTTTATCCAAGTCATGTCATTTAGAGCGACTATAATCCAAGGTTATGAGTAATGAGACACCTTAGTTTTGGCGAGCGCGGGTAATGTTACGCATCCAGGAGTGAAGTGATTGATTTCTGAATTAATTTGGGCAATGAGTTGTTAGCATTTAAAGATATTACCTTGGTTTAGTATGCTTGATTAAAGATCTAAAAGACTGTGTTGTGTACGTTACCCCAGCAGGAAAGTAGCTCCTAGAGCGATTTGAGTGGAGCGATGAATACGTAAGCTGCTGTAAATGTGCGCCAAATAAAAAATGAAAAAAAAAGGATAAAATTAATAATAAGAAGAAGAAGGAAGAAGGACCACAAGAAACTCCCCAGCAGCACAGCTGTCTGTTGTGTTAGAAAAACTTGATTTTTTATTTATACATATAAATCAATCCATTTTATATTTTATCTCGCCTTACCCAACAAGAACCCAAGGCGCAATCGCCACATTCTTTGGCCTTTTCGACAAATTACCCTTTTTAACCTGCATTCTTAACATACAATGATACAGTTTAAGAGTTATGGTTTAAGTTGCGCAAATTACTGTTGACAGATAAGTAGGGCGGCAGCAGTGGCGCGGGCGCATTCATCAGTTGCTCCAGAATTGTCATTGAAGTGTCATAGGTTACGTCAAGTCTGGGGGCCTAAAAATGCCACTTTGGCAGAATCATAAAAGGATAACAATGAATCATAATGAACAGTTAACTGTTAAGTTAATCGTATAAAATGCCATTGGTGAAGGATATTTGTTATTTTTTGTCTGTGCTAAAATACCAATCAATCCAATCCAAATCCAATCCCAATCTCTTTGAATATACTGTGGGGCGTAGCTATTGGTGCTACGCGAAATAATAGAAAAAACTTGAACTTGAATTAAATTTTTATATATTCTCGACTTTACATAGTCACGTCAGTTCTAGCACTTTTACTACCAAACAAGAAAACCATAATAAAAATATTTGACAATTTCTTGAACGTTCGAATGGGACACACAGGCGATTATAACCAGCCTGCATTTACTTCTAAAGGTAGAGCTACACAGTCTCTACAATACCTACGTAGTGCAGCGAAAAATGAAAAACACGGACTCTCTTCGCCATATTATGATTCTTAATGTTATCCTTTTATGATTCTGCCAAAATGGCCTTTTTAGGCCCCCTGATAATTGAAAAGTGCAAACACTATACGCCTGTGCCTTCTAGAGGGCTACGTAGACACGTGATATTGTGTACCTGGATATCGTGCCTACCAAACAGCACTAGTTCATCACCGAACTCTAGAAAATATACCAGAGAGAATCAGCCATTTTTTCCTGACTTGGTAATCTTGGTGATCGTACCCCGGTCTACACAAGCGGTTGCTGAACTTGCAACTTCTAAATGTCAATGCTGACAACTTAACAACTTTACTTACTTAGGTTTAATAGAATTACCGGTTCGCGGTGTCTCTCAAGGACGTCTCCAACGCCTAGGCCCTCGACAGATATGGACATGGCCACTTCTTATTCCGGACAATCTCGTCTCGAATTTTATCCTTCAAAGAAACCGCTTATCATAATACCTTCCCATGTATGTAACTAGATTATTACTCTTGTTACATCAACATTGCATATTAGACCCATTCGGTGACAAACGGACCGACCCACCTTGCACGTCGATATAAATTATAGGTAAGTAATCGATTCGTAGCTCGCAAGTTCGATTCGATTATTCGAAATCGAGTTCTGACCTTGATTACAGACTTAAATTTAATGGATTACGCCTACATCTGAACCAGTTCGTTTAAACAGAAATCAGAAATGTCGTCCAGTAGTCATTTTAATTAAAATTATGACTTAATCGACTTGTTTACGATATTCTCGGTGTAACGTAGGAGAAGGTTGTATTGTGGGGTTATTGTACATTCGTCACAAAGTAAATTCGTCACATTTTTTAAACTCCATACATTGAAAGTGTATTCGTCACATGCATAAAAAATATGTGTAAACTCGTCACAAGTCTGTATAGGTACATATTTTTTTCATAAAGTACTGGTAGAAAACAAAGTTATTGATTTTTAGTGCTCAAAATGAAAATGATTTCCAAATTTTTGTTTTCTCCTGCGCTCCTGCACATGCTATCACGCACTCGCTCGCTCGCTGTATCTATCTCTTTCTAGCCGTACCGGTCATGTTATACCGGAAGATGTTATTATTCCACAAAAATATCAGGAAAATCAGCCTATTGCAATAAATATATAGTAAGTAAAAGTGCGCCTTTTTATTTAGATGCAAATTACCAAAAAAAAAGATGATCATGATGATGTCACGCTGTCCTTGACAACGCGGGCTTAAAAACGCACAAAACCAGACAATATTACCGTATATTTTAGCTGTAAGTAGAACTGTGATTTTTATGTGAATTTCTATGATTATGAAAAATAAAGAAATAACGTTTTATTCTTTATTGTTTGATTTTTCTGCTGTCTGTACGGAAATAAACAATATGGCGGATTTTCTTTCATAAACATAGAGTTGTGACGAGTTTACACATACTTTTTTTCGTGGCGAATTTACTTTGTGACGAATGTACAATAACCCGTATTGTGGGCCTACTCATTCTTTTCTCTGTTCAATCAATCTTAGTCCCCAAAATACCAACATTCATTTTTGTTTTTTTTTTGACAGAAGTCATAGTTTTACAACAGTCTTCGGATTTTTTCCTCTACTTGTGCTACATGATCTTGTTCCTTGCCAAATTTCATGATTCTAGGTCAACGGGAAGTACCCTATAAATTTTGGTCCCCTCTTTATATTTTTTTACGTTAACTTAAAAGTTAGATTTTTTCACAGCTTTAGGGAATGTACAGTCACGTGCACTAATAAGTATGTCAACACTTTGCAACTTTCAATTGCGATTTTTTCGTGAAACGACGAATGCAACGTTGAAATACGACACTTTACATAAACCTATGGGTTGGAAAATACTATGTTCGTAATAATGTAAAATTTTATTAAAAAATAAAGGAGCAAATTGCCTTTGAATAGAGTCAAATGTATACATACTATGCTCGTGTCTGTACACCTGAGTATATGTATAATTTTAATTTCAATAAAAATTGATAAAACATCTCGATACCTCCACGCGTTCCTGAGATAAAGATTAAAGGGTATTGACAGACAGACGGACGGACGGACGGACAACAAAGTAATCCTAAAACGGAACCCTAAAAAGACAACAAAGTATCAAACAAGTAGCCATGCTATTTACAGAAAAATAAAACTAAAGATTACCCAATTTATTTTTATGAATCATGTATGTAGGTACATAGGATGACAATCTAGTATTCTACTCCATTCAAAACAGTTTTACTACAAGATGACGGCAAAAGATTACACATATTGTGCAACCGAACAAGATATCACCGCTACCCGTCTTACCATGCCTGTACATACCTGTACAAGTAGGTACGTATAGAACAATAACAGCTGGATTCCCACGTTCAGAAACGGATGTGGGCGGAAGACCTTGAACAAAATATGTAACAGAAATTAAAAGAACTCCGAACACATGACGTTACAAGGATCCGGGAACGAATAGTAGCTTCACGATGCAATTCTTAAACAATTGATTATTGAACTTGTTTACGTGCATAGTAATTAGTGGCAACCGTAATTACGAAGTCCGAGACATTTTTTATGACACTTCTCGGTGTGAAAACGTTACAGAATTGCGTCGAACATTTGCGCAGGGCAAATGTCAAGGCTTATTCTCAAAGAAATGCGTCAGCGATTAAATCATAATAGGTATTATTAATTAACAGCGGCAATTATAAATATAACATTTTCATGATGATTTTTCTGAGAAAAAATTAAATGTCAAATTCTTATACGCCTACACAAACAAAAGAGATCTCTAATGAGTGTCACTTGTACCTACCGATCCATAACTGTACCCTGAATTCCTGAACCATGCACACACAATCATCATAATTATTACTTTAGAATGTCAATTGAAGACCAAAGCTAAGATTCCTCATGATGACCAATAAAACGCAAAAACTCGTCAGTCAAAACTCCAGACTGTATTTTGGCCATGGCGGACAATCTCAACGGAGACTAGCCTTCGGCACTGGATATATTATAGTGCACAAGTATAAATGCAGTCACAGGTGCTCTCTCTCTCTTCCCTGACTCCCGGCACGCAATTCGACAAGACCGGAGAGAGATCTAGTACACCATTAATCACCAACAAAACTATTTTTTTTTTGTTGGAATATAATAACCCTAGGTACGCTTTTTTTTTGCGGGTGGGATTCATCAAATGACCCCTCCCGCTCTGGATGGAGCGGAAGGGAGTGTCAGACTCTTACTAAAGTGGAGTCATTTTAATAGGTAACATTTGACGTCTGTCAGTTTTATCCTCATAGTGAGGTGACCTGCTTATAAACATCGATTAAAGTGAATGAATCGATACGGACTTGAAACATATGCGAATTTTAAAAATCATCAGGCGAATCCCTGTCCCATTATTATTATTTTTTTCGTAAATTTAAGGAGCAAAATAAGACAAGTACACAATTTAACAAAAAAATTGCATTTATTCAGTTGAACTATCAGAACTGTTAAAAGTATTGTCATCTTCATCACTGCTGTCAGCACTCAGAGATATTATTAATTCATTTTCAATAATATTGTCTATTCTCACATCTCGTTCAAAATCTTGTAAAATTATTTTCTTTGTTTTCTCTACGACTTTTTTCCAGTCTTCTGTAGTGACTTCTGCACACGCAGTTTTTAGCAGAGACATCATTTTAGCAGTACTGAAGGGTGGTTCAGTATTGTTCCGCGCTGCATAACCCTTTATTTGTGCCCAAATAAGCTCGATGGCGTTATACTGGCAATGGTAGGGAGGCAATCGAATAACTTCGTGTCCATGCTCTAGGGCTAGTTCATCGATTACATAGCGGAGCTTGGACGGCTTAGTTGCTTTTACTAGATTTAACAACTCAACTTTTAATAAAGTTGGACTTGCATCCACACCATTTCTTACCAGCCACGAGACAATTTCTTGCTTTTTATTTGCTTGAGTTGGTGGTTTATCAACTTGTACAGAATGATACGGTGCATTGTCCATTATAATTTTCGATGGGTTTTCTAAGCTGACTAGCAGCTTCTCAAACCACTCTTTAAAAACCTCAAAGTTCATTTCCTCATGGTAATCACTTGTAGTTTTAGAGGCGAATGCGAGGAGGCAGTCTGGAATAAAACCTTGAGAAGCTGATCCCGCGTGACATATAATAAGTCGGGCTCCTTTTCCCGGTGGAACTTTTGAGGTGGACGCCGCTGTATCATCGGTCCATGTCCGCGAAACCGTATGGTTCACATTCAACCATGTTTCGTCAATAAACACGACATTGTCCCAATCTGTAATTTTATTTACTTGACGTAAGAATGTTACTCTCTTCAAAATAATATCGTAGCGTTCTAGCAGGATTTTCCGCTTGTCAGATTTTTTAAAACTAAAGCCAATCGATTTCAAAACCTTTGATAGAGACGATTTACCGCCAAAAAATAAGCCTGCGTCTTTTAACGAACTTATTAGCTTTTCCCGTGTAGGATATTCTTTTCTCGAGTAATATCCATAAATGTGGTTGCGAATTGCAGCAGCATCAAAATTATCAATGCCAACAATTTTCTTGTCCCTCTTTCTTTTTTTCGGTGTACGTAAAGTATTATCTTCTGAGCCTGATGGTCCGTATTTCTCTTTCAGAATTTGAGTTACTGTCCTCTTCCCTATTCCCAATGCTTCGGCAACGCGTTCTCTCGGTTGTGTCAATGGTAAAAGAGGCCCATCGTTAATTGATTCCCGTTCAAAATAATTGTACAATTTCACCACTAGTTCGCGAGATTGACTGTTTAGCGTTTTCCCCCGTTTCGACATGGTAAGACTGTAATGTTGTTCTTGTTTACTAATCGTTAAGCAATCGGAGTCCAATTTATAGCCAGGTAAACGTAGTCAGTAAGATCAGTCCAATAAAAAAGCCGGGTCAGAAGAAAATAACAGAGAGCACACCAAAAACGCACAGTCACTTCGCACAACGACAAAAAACTGCGTCATGTAATGGCGACATGACATGGCGTCATCGACAGGCACTGGTGTTGCCAGCAACATACCACCTAAATTGTACCTAACATCAATGATTTTTCTATTTCATTATTTTTTGTATTTTTATACCTAGTTAGTTAAAAGAATAATAAATAAATGTTTTATTATAATCACAACGTGGTTATTAATTTATGGTGATATTTCTTCACAAGTCATCATTGCATTCGATTATACTTATCAGCTTTCGATTTTTAGAGTAACATCCCTAGTGTTTAAAAAGAAAAATGGTTAACTGACGTAACCTTGTAACGACGTTCAGTTCTTTAGATCAGAAATTGTTTATTATGTTAAGAATGGTTTATTAATGAAAGCAAATCGTAAAATTACTCGTATCGGTCATTATTACAATAAATATGTAATCGTAATTGAAAAAAGGTAAGCAATTGTGCAGTTCTAACAAAACGAAAAAATATGTTATTTTATGCCCGCCGTTACAAGGTTACGTTGTTGAATATTTGATGAATTGTCAAATGTTACCTATTACAATGACTCCACTTTAAAACCCACCCGTGTTCCTTCCTTAGCCCTTTATGTTCCGCGGCAGCGGTAACCAAGGCCATTTTGGCAGAATCATAAAAGGATAACACTATGAATTAGAATATGGCGAAGACAGTCCGTGGTTTTCTTTTTTTCGCTGCACTACGTAGGTATAATCAGAGAGATTGGGATTGGATTTGGGTTGTATTGATTGGTATTAATTATAGCACAGACAAAAAAAAAT
The DNA here is from genome assembly GCA_927399505.1 of Luperina testacea. Lineage (NCBI taxonomy): Eukaryota > Metazoa > Arthropoda > Insecta > Lepidoptera > Noctuidae > Luperina > Luperina testacea. Next base: position 4,986,368 of record OV656763.1, on the reverse strand, counting down.
TACTGAAAAATCCTTCACCAATGGGATTTGATTAACTAACTTAACAGTTACGAGTAACTGTCCATTATGATTCATAATGTTATTCTTTTATGATTCTGCCAAAGTGGCTTTTTTAGGCCCCCAGATCTGATACCATACCTTACTAGTTTTCAACTAAGTTTCATAGACACCAGTTAAACAGACCAACTTAACAGAAATACCATCATGAATCATGATTTAACGGTTTTCGATATTTTGAAGACTTTACCAATGAACAAAAATAGAATGAATAAATCAATGAATCAGCAAGGTGAATGAAAAGCCATTGAAACCTAGATGCAATTAAGATAGAATAGTAGAGCATATTCACTAGGTATTGTTATATTTTATTAGATGTCAGTTACCGCCGCGACTTAGAAGTCGTGTTTGGCGGTCGCTTGCTTTCGTAAAATGGTTTATGACGAAAGCATAAAACCTGCAAATTTCAAAAAACGTAAGTAAATTTGAATTTTGCGGGCTCTCTTAGTTCATCCGCAATCATGGCGCTTTTGTTTGCTTGGAACTACTACTAAAGAACTCTACTAAAGAAGTGTCAAATTTTGCCTAGATGTCACGAATCAGGATTGTTTTTCTCAGTAATTATTGTAAGTTATTGCCCAAAAAGGTCAATCGCGAACACATTTCATTATAGAAAAGTGATTAAAAAAATCGTTTTTAAAGAGTCTATGTTTAGGGTATAATAATCCCAGCCAAAATATATAGATTGAATAACGAACATCCGCCTAAGATAGAATAGTGGATATTCAATATTTTTGAGTAGATGTCAGTTACTGACTCGGAAGTCGTGTCTGGGAGTCGCTTGCTTTGAACGTTTCATAAAATGTTTCATTGCATAAAGGTTGCTTGTTATAATTGCCAGCTCAGACTTCTGCTAACTGTCAATCAAAAGTCAAGAATAAAATCTTTAACATAGTAAGACCATTTTTGAATCTGTTCCGCATATAGTTTTTATGTTAAACATAGAGTACAATGCGTGCCACGAAAGATGAGACTTGACACACCACGTGGTTTGACATGCGCAGTACACGATTTTAGGTATCTTTAGCGGTATGAGGTCTGAGTGCGGGACGGGACCGGACGTCATAGGGGCGGCGGAAAGAGCGGGGGAGGCGGGGTCAAGTCTCATCTTTCGTGGCACGCATTGGCTACTCTAAAGCTAGGTACAAATTGCAAGTCTTGCTACCAGGGGTGTGAAAAGAATGCGCGAATGCTCCAACACCCTGGCCAGAGGTGTGCAGGCAGCGTCACTTTTTCAGTGGTAACTAAGCATAGAGTAATTAGGCTGTGGTAAGATGAAAAGCACACTGCATCGGATTGATCAAACAGATTTGGATTCCAAAAATAGATTTACTAAAATGGATGTGGGTACAGAAGGATACGGTGGTGGAACCACTTACTCCTTCCAACGTCAACCTCTCATTTGTTAAATTCTGTCAAATCGACCAAGGTGTGTGTATCTACAGCAGCTAAATATCTAGCCTATCAATCAACTCTGCAAAAATTGCACTATCATAATAAACTGATTAATAAAAAAAACAAAAACAGCTGTCCGTTTTGACAATAGCTAATTGCACACTTGTAACTAACTGACAGATACACAAACATAATATACTTAATGGTGTTCGTTATTATCTCATACAATGATACAACTGTCGTGTGGGCGTTATATCGCGGTCACTTGAAAAATGCTTTTGTTCTAACGCTAAGACAAGGAGGGTCAATGGATGCAATTAATGATAAATTTTTTGGTTTAAATACCTTCATCACTAGCAAAACCTTATTATTATCATAATTAGGTACCTACCACATGTCAGCTTATTATCTCACGTAGGCTTTGGTTTTAGGCCGCTATCCCACTGGCGTTTTATGAGCGTTGACGTCAACGTCGCGTCTGCGCGGCGTCGACGCTGCGCAGACGCGACGTTGACGTCGCGTCATCGCGTAACAAGCATAAAACGTCCGCTGAACGCGACGTCAACGTCGCGTTCAGTAAAACGCCAGTGGGATAGCGGCCTTAGATGTTCAAACTTACATAAGTAGGTACTAAGTCCATGGTAGGTACCTACCTAGTTGATTTATTATATAGTTAGATACTCTTTAAAGAAAACCTTTTTCATTTTCAGGCGTTGTTTAAATAGAGACTGGCCGTTATTGTGAGAAAATATATTAGATGCCATTAAAGTTTTATTTTTTATTTTATTTTTCTTCTAGCTAAATGGCTTTCAGTGATTTTTTCAACGAAATCGGCTTGTATTTGCTGTGATTATCGTCATGCAAACTTTTTATTGGTAAAAAAATTGTATCAGTAATTTTCCATAAAGAGCTAGGTACAAGGCTTTTTGGTGCGTGGCCAAAATGGAAACTAACGCCGCCTTTTGTTTTTTCAATACATTTTACAAAACCATTGCATTGTTTACCAACAGCGCCACTTGTCAACGTCACTCGAGAGCGCCAAAAGATCCTTGCAGCATTGTACCTTAGGGTGTCCCGTTCATCTATGGGGGAAAAAAAAATTGAGCTACGGCTACGCAAGAGGTATCAAAGTTGCGTTTTGACACATATATTACGATTATTATAAAATTTAATTAGATATCCGGCATCTTGAGGCCTCTACCAGTCCTTGAAGTTTTTCAAATTTGCTATTTTTAGGGGTTCCTAATATAAACTATAAATCATACAAAAATAACATTTAAATGGTTTTTATTAAATTTAAGGGTACAACAATGAGTTAAAGCAAGGTTTAAAATAGTTGAAAGACAAAATAATCAATGGCAACTTTAAAAACGGAACTGGTTTTTGTGACCAAAATTAGGCATTTCTGAGCGAGATTTTAATCTGTTCCTAATAAAACCATCCCGAGCTGTAGCGTCCGTGACGCTTTGAGAAGCCTCCGTCACTAGTTTTACACATCTTTCCACTGACTGTGTCAGTCCGCGTTTTTCTTTTTTTCATTGCACTACGTAGGTATAATCAAAGAGATTGGCATTGGATTTGGATTGGATTGATTGGTATTTTACACAGACAAAAAAAAAAACAGCATGTGTGCAATTCACACGTGGTAGAAGTGAAACCTTCAAAAACACTGTATAATGCTTCCTATCTCATTTTCTCCCATGTTAAATCTTATGAATTTACATGTCTCTAAAAAAACAACAAAACAACATGTAAAAACTGTCGCTTTTTCGTGTCTTAAACTTTCAAATCACAACGATGCTAAAGAACATCCTGATGATTCTGATCCAGATTCTGATCCAGATTCTGAGTCTGATCTAGATTCTGATCCACATCCAGATTCAGATCCAGATCCAGATCCAGATTCAGATTCAGGTTCTGATTCAGATTCAGATTCAGATCCTGATTCAGATCCTGATTCAGATCCTGATTCCGATCCTGATTCTGATCCTGATTCAGATCCTGATTCAGATCCTGATTCAGATCCTGATTCAGCAGTGCGATTCTGTAACCATCTCACCGTGAAAACTTGGGTGAAGTGAGCGTGGAGTGAGCTGTCAATAGTGTCAATTCCTAGCAAAAACAAACTCACATCACCTAAGTTTTCACGGTGAGATTTTTACAGAATCGACCGGTCCTGATTCTGATCCTGATTCTGATCCTGATTCAGATCCAGATTCTGATCCTGTTTCTGATCCTGATTCAGATCCTGATTCAGACCCTGATTCAGATCCTGATTCAGATCCTGATTCAGATCAAACTCAAACTCAAACTCAAAGCATTTATTTCAATTAAACCATTTACAGGCACTTTTGAATTGTCAAGAAGTCGGTCAGTCAGAAAATTTGAAGCTAGTTGCCCATTCCAAAGCGTAGGTACCTATGGAGAAGAACGGGCATGGACACTCTTTTTAAATGATATTTTACAAAAATAGTAGTTACATCATTACTTTTGATTTTAAAATTATATAATGTGAGAACGATGTAAATAAAATAATAAAAACGTAAGTGTTAAAAGCGTCCAGAGTACAACAAATAGTACTTAACAAACTACAATCCAAAAATAAATTAATTAAAAATAAGCCGAGGCAGCTAAGTGATGACCAGCCCCAACTGACGGCGCCCGTTCACGAACATGACGCATAAATCAGCACCATTTAGCTCAACCATTTTGAAGGGAGCTAAATGATCTAACACACACGCCACCGTCAGCGAGACATTTGAGTGAGCATGACATACTATCAGCTGCCAGGGCACATTCGAGTCAATGAAAGACATATTATTACCCGGTAAATGGTAGCTATAGGGAACATATAGGGATCTTGATTCTGATCCTGATTCTGATCCTGATACTGATCCTGATTCAGATCCTGATTCTGATCCTGATTCTGATCCTGATTCAGATCCTGATTCAGATCCTGATTCAGATCCTGATTCAGATCCAGATTCAGATCCAGATTCAGATCCAGATTCAGATCCAGATTCAGATCCCGATTCAGATCCAGATTCAGATCCAGATTCAGATCCAGATTCAGATCCAGATTGAGATCCAGATTCAGATCCAGATTGAGATCCAGATTGAGATCCAGATTCTGATCCTGATTCTGATCCTGATTCCGATCCTGATTCAGATGCTGATTCGGAATCCTGATTCTGATGCTGATTCAGATTTTGATTCTAAACCTGATTCTGATTCAGATTCAGATCCAGATCCACATTCAGATCCTGATTCTGATCCAGATTCTGATCCTGTTTCTGATCCTGATTCAGATTCAGATCCTGATTCAGATCCTGATTCCGATCCTGATTCTGATCCTGATTCAGATCCTGATTCAGATCGTGATTCAGATCCTGATTCAGATCCTGATTCAGATCCTGATTCAGATCCAGATTCTGATCCTGTTTCTGATCCTGATTCAGATCCTGATTCAGATCCTGATTCAGATCCTGATACAGATCTTGATCCAGATCCAGATTCAGATCCAGATTCAGATCCAGATTGAGATCCAGATTCTGATCCAGATTCTGATCCTGATCCTGATTCTGATCCTGATTCCGATCCTGATTCAGATCCTGATTCGGATTCTGATCCTGATCCTGATTCAGATTCTGATTCTGAACCTGATTCTGATTCAGATTTAGATCCACATTCAGATCCTGATTCCGATCCTGATTCTGATCCTGATTCAGATCCTGATTCAGATTTTGATTCAGATCCTGATTCAGATCCTGATTCAGATCCAAATTCAGATCCTGATTCAGATCCTGATTCAGATCCTGATTCTGATCCTGATTCTGATTCTGATCCTGATTCAGATCCTGATTCAGATCCTGATTCAGATCCTGATTCAGATCTTGATTCAGATCCTGATTCAGATCCTGATTCAGATCCTGATACAGATCTTGATCCAGATCCAGATTCAGATCCAGATTCAATCCAGATTCAGATCCAGATTCAGATCCAGATTGAGATCCAGATTCTGATCCAGATTCTGATCCTGATCCTGATTCTGATCCTGATCCTGATTCTGATCCTGATTCCGATCCTGATTCAGATCCTGATTCGGATTCTGATCCTGATCCTGATTCAGATTCTGATTCTGAACCTGATTCTGATTCAGATTTAGATCCACATTCAGATCCTGATTCCGATCCTGATTCTGATCCTGATTCAGATCCTGATTCAGATTTTGATTCAGATCCTGATTCAGATCCTGATTCAGATCCAAATTCAGATCCTGATTCAGATCCTGATTCAGATCCTGATTCTGATCCTGATTCTGATTCTGATCCTGATTCAGATCCTGATTCAGATCCTGATTCAGATCCTGATTCAGATCCTGATTCAGATCCTGATTCAGATCTTGATTCAGATCCTGATTCAGATCCTGATTCAGATCCAGATTCAGATCCTGATTCAGATCTTGATTCAGATCCAGATTCAGATCCAGATTCTGATCCTGTTTCTGATCCTGATTCAGATCCTGATTCAGATTCAAATTCAGATCCTGATTCTGATCCTGATTCAGATCCTGATTCAGATCCAGGATCCTGATTCTGATCCTGATTCTGATCCTGATACAGATCCAGATTCTGATCCTGATTCCGATCCTGATTCTGATCCTGATTCTGATCCAGATTCTGATCCTGTTTCTGATCCTGATTCAGATTCAGATTCAGATCCTGATTCAGATTCAGATTCAGATCCTGATTCAGATCTTTGAATCCAAAAAAATTTAAAAAAATGCCGGTAGAACCCTCAAGATATTTTTTTATGTTTATTTTTATTATTTTTACGGTAATCTAAAACTAATAATGCAACTTTTGAGGGGGCTTGAGTAGCGAAAAGCGAAAAAAATTTTTTCGCGACACCCTATTGTACCTATCTACCTGCCTTTAATGAATGCACCATGGTGAAACACATGATTCAGTTCGCTGTTAAGGGTTTCAGATTCCTAAAAAAACGTTGTCAAACTCTGATCACCGTTTGACTTTTATTATTACTTACTTACTTTAATTAATAGTGCTAAGTAAAGACATAATGATTCGAATCTCGTAGCTATTAGTTATACAGAAGTCTGTAATGATTTAGTGCAATCAGGTTTTAATTTCAGTGTATTATCTAGACCGGGCGGGTCACGAACCTGCAAGGTTACGCTATCTGATATTATAGCTTTGGGCATGCTCTATTGTTATATTGATTCATGCATTTTTGAAAATGACTGACTAGGAGTATGTAAGTTAGGCGTGGATTTTGCTCGTTCGTAGATATTATTTAGGTCCTACCAAATGGTTCTGAAGTATTTCTTCGGAAGATTACTTTGTCACAATCTTGGCTATCTTGCTCAGATATGTATTTTGATAAATGTTGGTTCGCCAAGTCAGACTTGGCGGTTAACACAAGTCTTCGCCATCTCAAACTACAAATTCTAATGTCTAAGGACCAGCCATCCGAAACTGTGAGGCAGAGGATATTATCTATCAAAGAAAAATATGATCAAATGAAATCTCTGGGCATCAGAAATACATTGCGTTCCAACTTTTCTGCGAACAAAGAATTCTATCAGCCATTCATTCTAGCATCCTTTTATCTAAACATTAATAAAGAGAAAAGATTGTTTTTTTTTGTATGTTTGGTACGCTTTCACGCTAAAACGGCTGAACAGCTGACCTGACCTAACCTGGATTAGGACATAGGATCCTTTTTATCCCGATATTCCCACGGGATCGAGGCTTATGCGGTGCAAACCGCGGGTCGCAGCTATTTCTTCTATATTTGATGTATTTTTGTAATCTAATCTAACTAGTCTGCATTGTCCCCCTGCAGGGCATAGGCCTCCCTCTCCCTTTTCCACACAATTCTGTCTAAATTGCGAGTGCCGGCCAATCCTTACGGTAGGAGTCAAGCTCATCCCGCCATCTTCGTCTCGCTCTCGGCCAACCGCGATGGCGTCGTGCGTTTAGTTACCGGTGTTTAATTAAATTAACCCAATTTTTGTAATTTATGCGTTTTATTTTTGCAGAAAGAACTATTTTCCTTTCTATGTCCAGAATCCATTACTAAACCACCTAAGTCTTCAGTGGGCGAGTCATAACTTCACGAGTCACGCCTTGTCAAGTCTATCTGATAACAATCGCCATTTGAAACGTCCATTTGTCAAGTTCGATGTATTGAACGCTGGCTTACATTATATGTGGGTTAAATGCTTTAATGGAACTTGTTTTTGATAGATATATGGCCTTGAAATGTGAGTATTCGTACCAGCAGTAGTTTGGATACCTTGGCAGTAGGTATGCGAAATTCGGGTTTCGGTAAACAACAAGGGGGGAGGGGTTCTAATTTTTTTGTGACAACTTCAATTTGAACCTGAAATGGGACTACAGCTACTATTAGTACAAGTCTCCAACTTCCGATCGTTTTATGTTAATCGTCATAGGCCTATATAAACATCCGAATTGAGACCCTCTTCCTTTTTTGAAGTCGGTTAAAAAATTGGTTTGCAATTCATTGTTTGCAATGGAATTTAAACTTTTTCATTTATGATATTGAGTGTGTTGTTCCAAAACCTGACACTTTACTCGTTGCTCAATTCAAATATCTATAAGTGAAACTTGGGCTGGGGGGGGGAACCGTCTAAAGTTTGTCAAAAACCAGTAAAATCGTACCCTGACCTATGTAAAAATTATTATGGAAGGAATAGTTCAATGCAAATAAAATAATGTACCGTTTCATAAAAAAGTGCAATCACTTTTCTATGAAACAGTACATTCTTTTTTTAATTATAGCGTAGGTATTGACCTACGCTCGCGGTGAAAATGTATGGAAAAGATTGTTTTTAGGGTTTCGTACTCAAAGAGTAAAAACGGGACTCCCTATTACTAAGGCTCCACTGTCCGTCTGTCACCAGGCTGTATCTCATGAACCGTGATAGCTAGACAGTTGAAATTTTCACAGATGATGTATTTCTGTTGTCGCTATAACAACAAATACTAAAAACAGAATAAAATAAATATTTAAGGACATACAACAAACGTGCTTGTTTCGGCGTTTTTGCCTTGTGATACGGAACCCTTCTTGTGCGAGTCCGACTCGCACTTGGCCAGTTTTTTCAACAATACTGCACATAGGCTCCAACAATAAGCTTGACATTCCAATATTTCTACGAATAAAAAGTATTGCTAATACCGAAGGTATGTAGGTACCTACGGGTACCGTATGTGACCCGACCCGAAGGCCAAACGCCGACCTTGCTACTGCGCGGACGCAGATAAGCGCACGATACGATCGACGCCGATCTAGATCGACAGATACCGTTGTGCAATACGCAACTTATAAAGAAGCCAATACACGAACCAACTTGGCGCCATAGCGAATAAGAAAGTTGAGCTAATATTCATGTCCTATTGTCTATAGAAAGACAGGTGAGTGATGACCGTTGGGGCGACGACGTTCTTAAATGGAGACACCATAAAGCTATAGATGGAGTTGCGATCTCGTGGTAGCAGCTAGATGAGAAAATGAAGCTAAATGGCAGACAATTGGCGAGCCCTACGTCCAGCAGTGTATGATGACGAATTTTTAAAGCAGAATAGTGTCGTAGGACAAGGTGTGACTGGGTTTTTGTTTGACAACTTTCAGTCAGAGGACACCAGACTTTACTTGACGCCATACTAGATCGTTTGTACACTCCTTTACAATATTATTAGTAAGCTGATCATTTGTTTTATTAATTCGCTGATCGTATCAGTGACTATTGTTGTTTTTTGGACTGGAAGAACTGGTAGTTTTTGTGCAATGAAAGAGTAGATTTATTTTTTAATAGACTGGTGTTGCAGTTTAATGAAGTTATCTTTTCGATACTGATACTGTGATCAAATATACTTGTTATATCACGCCTTTTTGATCGCAAACAGAAACCATAGTTCAGTGCGTTTAAACCCCTCTTCTAGTTTCATATTCATGGATTTTATTTCATCATAAAAACACAACTAAAGCAGTTTATACAAGGTCTCGAAACCAGAATGTCTTTAGTTGTTACGGAGTTCATGTTTTTATCATTTTGATAGCACATGACCTAGTTTATTACCGGTTTGTCTAGCCCAGAAATTTTATGAACTAGACTTGTTATAAGTAGGTAAACTGTAGAGGGCACTTACGTCAATGGAATGAATAAAACAATAATATTACAATAAATAATGTATTACATATTAAAATTAATAAACAATGTCTTTTGCTATATTTAGCACTTAATTAACTTCTATATAAATGCTTCTATCACTACGCTGATAAGGCATATTGTACAATACTTAAACTATAGGTACAATTTACTGATTTCCAATTAATCACTGGCCAAACAAAACATATATTAAAAAGTATGAGAAAATACAAACACCATGATTTAAAATGGCAAATAAACTACATTTTGAGAACTTTTGAAAAGTTTTCTAGCCACGAAAGAAGGCTGTTTACACAGAAAATAAATTCTTTAACATAAAGTTGATTAAATACGATCTAACATTACACAATGAGTTTTTAAACCTAAAATTAAACATAAATCTACTGAATATCTGAGTACGGCAATCAATCCCGTAAACAACTTCGTTGCATACTCGAGTCACAACGACTCGCCTCTGACTTCATTTTTTAAGGCTCAGCGCAGACCATAGACTAGCACAGAGCAGGTGGTTTTTTTTTTAATAAAAATTTGTGGTGCGTCTATGAATATCGTTCAACTCTTTAGTACCTATTGAAAAACTCAAAGCAAATTCAGGTACCGAAACTGCAAAGTGCGTAACAAAATAAGTTAAATAATGAACCAGACAGTTTCAGCAAATGAAAATACTTCATACTTCTAAGCATTTCCTCACGACCCATCCTGATTCTGCAACTGTTTCAGCTGCTTTAACACGGTGTCGAGCAACTTCCTTCTGTCTCTCTCATTCTTCTTGAGTACGGAGAAGACAGAAGACTTCTGTTCTGCTTCCTTAAGTTTCTCGAGAAGCGTGGCGGCGTCGCGAGGCGTGACTAGTGAGTACTTACCTCCTTCTATGCCAACGTCGTGGAGGTATGATGACCAGTCCCAACCAGTGATTAAGTCGAGAAGTTGTCTGGAAAAGATGTTTCAATTGAGTTTATCACACTAAATTGAATATGCTGAATTCATGATTACAGTTTGTGCGTCGACGTACCCGCCACCCTGTATAAATAAAAAATCGGTTGTCTGTAAAGTCGGTTTACTGACGATAGTTGAACGTGACAACGTCATAAGAAAATACTAATGGAATAGTTGCATTGCATTTGTTAATATTCGCTTGTACTTCAAGCCGCCATGGAACGTAACAGAGCGAGGCCGCGAGGTAACGCTACATGAGTCATGTTTTTTCGTGAGTGCAGCCAGCTTCATAGATTTATTAGACGTTGTCACGTCAAAAAATATGCTGTTCGTTTAAACAGCTGGACTAATTTCGTTATTTGTTAATGTTCGTAGTCTGAATAAGGTATTTACGGATAGGAAAATTGGACAAGTTGACTGAAAATTTGAAAAGTTCGGTGAAAATAAACTTCAAACTTTCTATAGGAGTTTTTTTTTGAAATATTGACAGGACTAATATTATAAAATTAAATGCGAAAGTAACTCTGTTTGTGACCTCATGACTACCACATCACTGACTCAATTGTAATAAAATTTGAAACATATGTAGGTAGCCAGAGACTTAGAGAACGATACGGGTTTTTTACCCCGAATTTACATGAGGAACTTACTAGCAGTAGGTTTCCTTACCTTAGACTAGCAAAGTGTTCGAGAAGCTCTCCCTCCTTGAGCCCGGGCACTGGCTCGCCTGCCGCGAACTGCTCGCACTGGATGACGTCCAGGTTGAGCTGGTCCAGCGCCCCCGACGACACCTGCTTGACGGCGGGATCCAGCAGGAGGGCGCGCAGACGGCTCGCTATGCGGTTGGTAGCGGCGCGTACTGCTGCCACTCTGGTAGAACAAAAATACATGAAATCTATGTAGTTCGTAATTTTTCTTTGATATTTTATTTATTTTAAGTGATACTTAATTTTTTTCAGCAAATATATTTAATTCATTTTAAAATAATTAAACATACGTATCCAAATTGTTGCTACAACTAGCTTCGCTACTTCATACAATTCTTTTCTTCTTCGTGTCGATGGCACGACTGTATTTCAGATGTTGTTGTCACAAAACTTCGCCACTTCATACAATTAAAACGTATTCAAGAAATACTATAAACTCACCTCGCTCTCTCCGGCAGCTGTTCCAGTGACGTCAGCACTCCTGATAAATAGCTCAGCATGTCTGTGACAAACGACGAAGCTTGGCCGGTAGGCTCAACTAAAACAGAGAAAAGAATACTTAGCCTTATTTATTTAATAATGCCAAATGATTTGCAGATAGCCAAATGAAGAAAGGATTTCGCAAACCAGGCTTTAGAAGAACAACATTCTCCTTTCGATTGTATAATATCACCTTTTTGTTAAGCCTGATGAAAATGGTAATATTGACGTCACGCATTTTCCACTCACCTAACAACCAATCATAGTTCTCAAGGTCAAGGAACTCATCGACTTTCTTCTCCAGTTTGTCACAGATCTGCTGCTCCGCATCATCGCGCGCCGCTTGAAACATACTGCCTGCCGTCTGATACAAAGTAATAAAGTTTTTAAATGCATAGTAACAGAGAATATATTTGCATAAATAAATATCAGAATAGCAGGATATCAGCGGGATGGGCAATTATACATTAAATTATATATATTATGTACATTTATACAAAGTGTTTAAAGATAATCTTAGAATTTTATAACTGGATGAAACATTTGTTTACAAAAAACAAAACAGAATTTTAATCTTACCATAATGCTGGCTTTATTTGAATTTTATGATGAATTAACGAACTGATATGGTTGTATCATGTTCTATTTTACCTGTGTGGTGACTAGCTCAGAGCCAGTGATGTTGCTAATGAACTCGTACAAACATAACGTTGCGCCTTCTAAATACTGCGTGTCCACGATGATCTGAAACAAAGTGGAAAACAGGTAAATAATTTCTTATCTATATGTATATTTTTTTTTTATTAATTTTTTTTCCATTATTTATTATTTTTTTTTATTTTTTTTTTTATTTTTTTTTTTATATTTCATAGATTTCTGCTAGGCCCGCAGATTGGTGCCAGGTAGATGCAGTTCTCTGTCAGAAGCCTAATATTATCGAGTCTGATAAATGGAACTGTTATCTCTTCGGCTCGGAAATTGACCGACTGTTTTGCCAACCCGGTTGATATAGTATTTTTGAAGCCAATGTCGACGTTTAAGAACGCCCAGTAATAATATTTTTATGTTCATAGGTCATATCAATTCGTCTAAATTCAATTGTGTTAATACTATAAAAACTTTCAAGTAGCCTTCCTGATGGTTATGGTTGATGACATATGACTGCAAAAACCGGCTTTACTGATTTAAACTGGCTAGAAAACTTCTTAGGGTGATAGTTACCTGCACCAACTGCATCAAGGGCAGTGGTCTTCTAAACAGCGCAGACAAACAGCCAGTGAAGGATCGACTGAGGAGCAAAGAAGCTGAATGTCTCGCGGCCGCAGCCCTTTGCCCGCCGCCCAACCCGAGCCCTGCAGAGTACTTGAGCCACGCGAATATGAACTCTTTTACTTGCACGTAGACAGCTGGGACTGTGGTGGAGAATGGGAACCTAAAGAGATAATTATGTTAAAGGTGCTTAATGTGATGATGTTGAAAATTTCGAAGTTGTATCTTGCGGGATTACAAAATATTTCAATATTTGATCTGATAAATAATTAAAAACATTCAAAGAAATCTGATCCAGCATTCTTAGTACCAACTTAACCGCATTGTAATTTCATGAGTTTCTTTATCATGTTGCACAATACCTATGTCACAATCACTATGTCCATCTTTATTTTAGTTTTCTTGTTTATATTTACTGCTCAGAGATTGTTTTTTTATTGGTTTTCTGATTGACAACGACTTGAAAACGAAATGAATTCCATTCCATTACCACTAATGTTATCATATAACATTCCAAAATTTGTAATGATACTAAAAATATCAATAACATTACAAAGAAAACGTTACAGAATATCATTTTCGTAGAAAAATATAAGTTACGTTAAGGTATCAGTAACATTAAGCTTATCTGCATGTAACAACGTTACAGGTTCATTTGTAACGTTATTCTTCATACCTTTTCGTCTTTTTCGTCATCTTTTATATCATGAAGCTGGCAAAGTTTAGTATCGAAATGAATAACGTTATTATATCGTGATACTAATAACGATATATTGATCATACTGTTAGTGAACAGTTGAACATTTCGTTCCATTTGTCAGTATCGTTATAGCCAAGGAATTAATTTTTTTACGATCCTGGTGGAACGGTACCAATTATCGGTACTGGAACTACGCGTAAAGTTATTTTGTTTCAAATCCCTGATGATTGATGACTATGAAGACACTACTTACTTCCTTGGGAAGGGCTCCAACTCCAGTTCATCTCCTTCGTATGGGAACGTGTCCATGACACCATCATACTGGTCTTGGTTCTCAACCTGCAGAAAAAATAATGTCAGATAAACGTCGGCTTACTTCTAAAATAACTTACTATTTCATAATATTATTAAGAGAGATTTAAATATATTTTGCAGTCTACTATATCTTTTGCCGGGACTCAAACTATCTCTATACCAAATTTCATCTAAATTGGTTCAGCGGTTTAAACGTGAAGAGGTAAGAGACAGATACACTTTCGCATTTATAATATTATGGATAGTGTGGATTAGTATGGATTTAAAATCTTAGTAACGTTACCTAGTGACTAAGATTTTATATATTCTTGTTCAAAACAATCTTCTGTGAATACAAGTCGTGCGCCCGGTGAGATTTTCCATCAGCCAAAATGACGCACTTTCATACAAACTTTCAACCCCTTTTTGACTTCCTTTGTGGCATAATTTGCAAAAATCTTTCCTTAATGCTCACTTTCGTTATAGAAGGAACTCTAGCACAAAATGTCATGCTTGTAGACCCAGCGGTTTAGTATGTGCATTGTCTGTCAGTGAATGAGTATAACATTTTATTAACTAGACATCCAAGGCATCTTAGGTTTTAAGGCGACAAGAATATTTGAATACTCCCAGTCAGTATAAAATAGAAGCAAGATAATAGTTACCTCTATCGGTACGAAGGAGGCATTATCGAGTATATCCCTAAACACGCCGACCCATCTTTGCATCAACACTTCAGTATAATGCTCCGCCATTTCTTGTAAGAGTAACGGTATCGGATCCGTAGGAAGACCATAACATCTGCGAAAAGATATCAAAATTAATACAAATGTTGGCACAAGTTTTAACAAACGCAAAGATCAACTGCAACGATTTTTGAAATTTTAGGAACGATTCGATAATTGGATGAGAATATTGAGAGTGAAATTTCAAGGACGCGTCACGTTTTGGCACATTTCGTTACATGAGAGAGAAGAAAGATTTAACTCTGTCTCTCACACTAAATCCAATTTTCTATTATTATTATATGTATTTTCAAGTAGTTATTGGGTAATTCTGTAAAACATGTTTAGTAGCAACCCGGTTTGGATATTCGTCCTGTTAATGGCATTAGCCTTGCCCCCCATTATAAAGGACAAATTTATAATGGAAGTTATCGGCAAAAATTAACTTTATAGGTACGCATTAAGGTTCGTTTTCCGATATCACTTAAACGAAACGAAAAATACTCACTTCAAGGTATTAATAAACAGCACGATCTGGTGTTTGATACTCAACATCAGCGTCGGGTCCGTTATCAAGGACGTATTAGTCCTCAATGTGGACGCGACCTTGGTCACTGACATGCTCCACATATCTAGCAACCAGTCTTTAGAGACCAGACCTGAAAGAAAGAAAGTAACATTTTGACCTTGACCCTGCCTATGCCTAGCGTAGAACGGAGTTTTAATAGAAAAAGAGGCCAGGTCATACTGGTTTCGTTACAAATGACGTGCGGCCTACTGTACAAAAAAAAAAACCATAGGAAAGATGTAGCCAAAAGCCTAGTACCCAAAGTCGGTCGGGTAAATTACCATTTTAAAAATATTATATTTTTTTTACTGTTATTATCACTTAAATAGTATACCCAGTTGCCCACTTACAAGTTTCACACGGCATTGAACTGTAGATTTTACTGTATAATGCTGAGATCACATGGCAGTTTTATACAGTTTGTTTATAATATTATGAATAATGGGATGTTGACATGTAATCTCAACATTTTACTATAAAATATCGTAAAATACAGCGCCGTGTGAACGGCCGCTAGCACTAAAAAAACAACAATAAAGTCTCCCCCCTACCTGCGCCTGCGCTTAAAAGATGTTCTTCGAGTATGAAGAAGCCGAGGACAGCGTTTAGGTAGTTCTTGACTCCTATTATCGAGTCATGTAGGTTCGTTGAGGCGGGAATAAGGACGAGACGGGCTTGTTCGTTGCGCTGTAATCTGGAATACAGAGATGAGAATGTTAAACAATAAAAATGGTAGGGTATGGTGGAAGTCTAAAGGGTAGTAAGGGTTCTCGCAATTCTATAAAAAATCGTTAGCAGGATATTAGAGCACACTAGGGGGCCGTCCTCACGAGCGAGAGAATTTCGGCAATATTATCGTTGTGCCACATATTTTTATACACTCTTTTAGAACGTTTCTCCACACTGCGATATCATTGCGGCGAAAATTTGATGACGCGGCGATACTACCGCCGCGATTCTCTCGCTCCGGGAGACGGCCCCTTAGGCCTTTTTTTTTTTTTGAGGATGGGAAATCATCAAATGACCCCTCCCGCTCTGGGTGGAGCGGAAGGGGGTGTCAGACTCTTACTGACTAAAACCCACCCGTGTTCCTTCCTTAGCCCTTTATGTTCCGAGCCAGCGGTAACCCTTTCGGACAATCCCGCTGAGCCCCTTAGGCCTTATTCACACATCGACAAGGCAAGACAAAGCGCCATTGCGCTTTATCTGCCTTGTTAAACTTGAAAAAGCAGCGCTAGTTACGTTAGCGGCGCTTCGACGGCATGTAACACCGTGTGCCTTTAAATTTCAAACAGACAATCAATCAGGCGAAATATTAATGAGCCATCAGCATACGGCCAAGAAGTCACTTTGATCCTATTGCAAAGACAGAAGCGAAAAAAACAGTTTTAGCAAAAAAGCAAAATTACTTCTTTATAAATTAAGTACCTGTAATACGTTATAAACTCATTCTTCGCGCCCAACACACTGTGAATGTGCAGACATCTATGTAAGGGACTGAAGTCCACCAGCTCATGTGGACATTGAGGTCCAGCGCTGACGTTTGTTGGTATTCCAAGCATCGCCATATCTGGACAAAGACAGGTAACAATAAGACCAAAAACTGTAATATAATAATGATCTGTAAGAGCTGTGAGCCAATCCATTCCACCTGGATTTATTTTCTTCAGTAACTGTGTGCCTTTGTCACTTACAAACATCCTTCACCAAAGATACAAAGTGCTTGCAAGTAATCTTTCTGTTTTCTCTCTCTAGTGAAGCATTTTTCTGAGCGACAGAAAGGGATAGAGTAACTCGGCCCTAACAACGACTTTTTCGACACATACCTTTTTTGTTTTGGACAATGCTGGCTAAGCTTCTTCCAAGCATTTCTTGTGTCTGTTTCAAAGCCATTGCTCCAACCTATGGGTAAATAAAGGTTACAAAATAATCTATGTAGATTTCAGCTGTAACTTTGTAAGAATGGTAGCATATGGAAATGATTACGAACGCATTTGTAGTGGAGTTTCCCTTTTCAAAGTTTTATTTGTTTATTTCTGGTAAGTTTTAAACAAGCTCAACTTAACAAATATAATATTGTTGCCTTCAGCAACTAGCCATTAACTATGTCTTAGTTGTTTTATATTTAATGTTAGAACAAATTAAAAACCAACAAACCTGTGGACTAAGTTTCCGTATGTTCTCGAGGAAATTTCTCAGATCTGCCATAGACGCGTCTTGTATCGCTTGTCGTAGGCGCGGTATGTCAGCGGAGATTTGTCCGCACCATTTGTATGGACCGACACGAGGAAGTAGCACATGTTCCAGTTGTTCTAAAGTTTTTAGGGCTGGATAGTACCTGTGAAGTAATTATTGAATCTTGAAGGAATTCATATTGTGTTGTAATTATTATAAATCTGAATCAAACAATAATCTCAGAGATAGATGGTCAGTAAGAATTATAGGACAGGTTCTTAAGCTCTAGCCACACTGAGGCGAATTCCGCGCGGGATGCGGAACGCAACTGTGCGCATATATTGTATCAATCACTAGGAAATCACGCGACTGTCGCCTCAGTTTAAGTAACTCCATACACACATTATGTTGACACAATCGACGTGAGCTATATTCGTCCCGCACGGAATTAGCTACAACTATAAGATACGTGCAAGAAACATTAAACCTAAGGGTGATGAAGCAATAGCGAGGTTGTATACATAAAGATATTATTCATATTGCACAGATGTAAGGGTATAAGCCAATTAGACCGTTTACTCCACTTAAACATTCCATATATCATCCAATCTTGACAATTCAAAAGTGCCTGTAAATGGTTTAATTGAAATAAATGCTTTAAGTTTGAAATACCTTTTGGCTTCCACCTGTGACTTGAGCTTAGAGTATGTAGTCAGTAAGGGCAGACATAGCTCCATCTTCTCAATGGTAGCAGCAATGTTCAGCTCCACTCTTCGAGCCCTGATCAACTCCTCAGCTTTGGCACATAGACCTTAAAGAATGAAAAGAGGTATCTTTATAATAAATGATATTTATTTTAATAAATTGGTTTAAGAAAAAACACAAAATAAAATAAGATATAATTATATGAAAACAAAACAAATACATATAATATTATGTAAAATCAAATTATGTATTAAAACTACATAAAGTAAAATCCAGAAATAATCTTGGTCCTGACCAAGACTATTTGCCTGACAAATCACAACCATGCAGATAGATGGTCTTATTTTTTTTTTTTTCCATTTATTTCAGGCGTCAAGGCCCATGTAAAACACATACAATACAATATTAATATAACTTAAAAATACTATAAATACATACAACATTAAAATTACATTAACTAAAAACTAACGCACACGAAGTGTCGGCATCGTGATGGTCTTATATTTTCCAACATAAATTGTCCCTAGTTTTAAAGGTTTTTGATTCTTTATTGTTATTCTGAATAATCAATAATATTATAAAATAGCATTTAATTACATTTGACAGTTTTTTTTTAACCTTTTGACCGCCACAGTCATGTAATAGATGACAAATCAAAATGTGCCCAGCACTCCACGGTCTTCTTCTTAAAATTCTCTATGTGCAAACTAACTGAAATGAGCTTGATGTGAGCAGTTAATATTGTCAATAATTAGCAACAGGTGGTGGAGCTCACTTCATTTAACAGAATAGACCAGCTGGTCTTCAAAGAACCTTCATCCATCATGAGTTACTCAAAGTTTTGAGTAGATTAAAAAGCAGTATGATAACTTACTGTCAGTGGTATCTTTAACATTGGCATCCACATTAGATATCTCCGCATGCAACTCTTCAGCATGTGACCGCACTTGTAATAACTCACGGATTGAGTCAATAAAGCCCTGCAAACAAACAATTTATATAAATATTATTATACACTTTGAGCTGTGCTACGGTCCAGCTCCTATCCTGCCCTCTGTGCCCCAAAACATGCAGACAAAATGACCTCTGCGCTGTCACAGATAACGCTGTGGAAGTGGCGAAGTTTTGGGCCAACAAAATTATAATAACTGTTGTTCTAGCGACATTAAGA
This sequence comes from Luperina testacea, assembly GCA_927399505.1. NCBI lineage: Eukaryota > Metazoa > Arthropoda > Insecta > Lepidoptera > Noctuidae > Luperina > Luperina testacea. Next base: position 4,966,971 of record OV656763.1, on the reverse strand, counting down.
AAAAGAACTACATTTTGTAAATTTATGTATCTACTTAAGTAGATATATAGTAGAAATTTTATACAATAAAGCACAGATATATTTAACTGTTAACAGTTAAATATATCTGTGCTTTATTGGATAAAATTTACAGGGACATTTTTGAAAGAACTAATCTATCAAAAAAACAAACAACCACTTCCTGAATGGGCTGTAATCTACCACACAGGCCTAGTGCGGGTTGGTAGATGTCACGTGTTTGAATTTTTTAATTATAGGACTTGCTGGTTGAATAAAGGAAACCGGCATCTAAAAAATTCATCATTATAATACAATCATCAATTTTCCTTCACCGTTTTGAAAGCACAAATATACATATAAAACAACAAGCACATTTACAGTATTAATTTAATTGTAGTATTACTGTAAATACAGTGTGAACAGTCTCAATGCCTCACATACTAATGTGGGGCATTGGGACTGTTACTGGCAACCTTATATATTGTAATGTCAACAGCATATATAAGATCACATGAGGAATGGTGCACAAATAAATAAGTAAATAAATTACCTGATAGTGAAAGTTGCACAGCTTCTCAATTTCCTTGTCATGTTGCTTTATCCGCTCATCCAACTGCTGAACAAACGCTTCATGCCCTTCCCCCTCGTATATCGAACGGAAGGCCGGGCCCCAGTAATCATCTATGCCCTCTATTTCCTAAAGAAAGCGACGAAACGATAACAACAACATCAGATTCAATTTTAAAACTAAAAATATTTTTTCTCGTTTACTGAATTTATATTATAGATAAAAGTTTGTAGTGGAAAAATTTGGTGCATTTAGTTCTCAAACCATAACTTCACCTACCAAAGAATACACCAAAATTCAAAGTGGGTGTATACCTGGATTGTAGCGTTCGTCATTGTTACACACTATTCTTCTTATTAACTGTTGCTGTACATGGAAAAATCAAGAATAATCAAATATTCTCCCTAGTTAAGCATAAAATAGAGAATTACAAGGATATTTTCCACGACAAAATTAATTTAAGATTTACTTCACAAAATTGAAAATACATCTATTTTGACATTATCAATTTCTGACAAATAATTGACATTGCCATGATCGGCATGATATAATTGACATTGACAGTCAAAAATATCCGCACTAATTGCCATAGAGAAAAAACTAAACCAAATTTTTAAATACTGTATGGTATTATATAGTGAAAAATAACGTTAGTTTTGAAAGTCGATGCCTTCCTTGGTCGTTAGAATTCATTCTAGCGTGGATTTTAGTTTTGTTACATTTTTCGTCGCCTACACCGAAAGATCCTTGTCTACGATTGCAGGGTTTGAAATAAACGTCCATGATAGATCGTAAAATAGAACGTAAATAGGGATACCCACTTTAAATTTAAATTCCCGTGTTATTTTTAAATATTATATTCAAATTGCGTGTCAGATCACTCAAAGTGAAGGTAGTAGGAATAAAGATTTTTACTCACGCGCAATATTGATTTTATCGACCGCTAAAATAACTTTGATTTTAATTTTTTTTCTCCAAAGAACTATGAAAAACCAACGTATTTTTGCGGTTGTAATCAAAAATATACAGTATTTCAAAAACTAGTGAATCTAATAGCAAATTCACTTAGGAATTTGTATCATATGTATGGAGAGTGCCACCCTAATTATTTTTGTCGTAATTTTTCTACACCAATGTATAGTGGCGTACAGATTAACAGAATACGTTCTTTACAATTTTCAACGTATCACTATTGAGCCGTTTTCCTGATAGACTATTCGCACATTCTGTAAAATGGCTGTGTGACATCCAGGCGGACATACAGGCGGTCATAGCGAAAATATAAGGGTTCATTTTTGCCATTTGGCTATCCGTTGTATTCTCCAAAGATTTTCACAGAGGTGTATAGCACCCATTATTTCGCCGAATATGATAAAATCCCATGTATACATATTGTGTTGTATTAAGGGGTGAACCTTTTGCCATCAACCGGACACAAATCCAGACTCGGGAGAAATCCCTTATGGAAACACCCAGTATCGCTTTGCTCTACCTTTTGGTCGAACCCATTCCATGAAATATAAATTTAAATGTAGATCAAAATGTGAGTGTTGTCACGCTCAGTCAGCAGGAGCTGTCATTGTTCGTTCTCTAATGTCTCTTCGTATCGTATTTATGCTGAAAATGATGAAGTATGTATCATTGGATCGCAAACAATGTTATATGTATAACGCGTAATTATAACCTTACCCTGAATTTAAGAATCCTAATTAACGTTTTTGATGCGTGAAAATGTTTGTAGAAAGCGTCTAATATCTCTAAATAAATGTAGGTGGATCAATGTCCGATATTGCTTATATTATTTTGTTCTAAGGGTTGGTTCATTTTTCTACAATAGGTTCGTTCCCTAAATTACCCGCAAAACAAATAGTGCAAGTAATCTCCACGAAATAAAATTATGAATTTTGGATATGGCAACTACAAAAACAAAACGTCAAAGTAAAGTGCATAGTTTGATTGAACCCTGAACAAGTCAAAGATCTGCCAATCCGGCAGACACAGTGTTGCAGAGTGCGATTTTTTGTGGCTTTTTGTCGATCCTTTATATAGTTTTTATTTTACAAGTTCCATGTTGCCGTAACATTTATAACTGTAAAGTTAATTTCAAACCTCAATTGATTCTGTGAAGTTCGGTAATCATGGCTCACTGTATAAGAGTTTTGCATGGCCAGGTAAGTTCCTAATTAATTCCACGTTTTGGTTACCTGGCGAATATATAAATTATTATTAGATTTATATGTGTATGCAATTAATTCACTTTGTTTACGCTATTATCGCAATTGTGGGCGATTATTTGAGAGACCGATAAACCATCATGAATGGATGGGTCAGGTCACGTAAAATAAGCCATCTAAGAGGTCAACCGTTGTTACGTACGATTAATACATTTATCAAGATTTCAGTTATTTATAGTGTAATTGGAGCAGTTATCGCATACTGTGTAAATTTTTTCAAGGAATCTAATGACGTCGTAATTTTGCTTCAAGGGTACCAGGACACGCGCGGCGTTCTTGGAAATCCAGCAAAGATGCTTCAGCGTGTCTCCTCTCACCGCCGCGGCGGCACAAGTACGTAGAAATCACTTAAAAGTGATATTTCAAGTGTTTTCAGTGATACTATGAAGTTGTTATGTAATCATTGTCACATTGAAAACTGTTTGTTAGGGCTGCAAGTTGGTGTTTCTGAGTGTTGTACGATCTGTTGTAGGTGGCGATGTCGAAGTTCGACCAGAGCCCGCTCCCATACGACAAGTTGAGCAAGAATTTGGAAGTGGTGAAGAAGAGGTTAGGTCGTGACATGACCTTGTCTGAAAAAGTGCTGTACTCTCACTTGGACGACCCTAAAGGACAGGTAAGTTGTTATATAACGCTTAATTTCGAATCTAAGAGAAAATCAGATAAGCAATAAAGTGACCTTTTACAAGGATATCGTCCTTTCAACATTGATAGAGTTTAACATGCATATAAAATAACTTTTAAGACATTTTCCTGTAGGTATGTCTCAATGGTAAATTATTTGAGGAAAGTCCCCAACTACAAAAATAATCTTAATACTTTGCCATTAGGTTAGTATAGTTTGTAAACAAAACATGTCAGAAAAGGGATTATTAGTTCTTATCAACGATAATGCTCACAATTTTTTTTATCATAATATTTTGCTTATTGGCTGTGGAAATCATCAAGTTCATGTTTAATAAACTATTGTTAAAAATAACTTTTATGATGCTTTTGATTTCAATAAAGTGCTGGTATTTCTGAAATGAAACAATATTAATCATAGTTGCTAAGAAATTACATTTTAGTTGAAAAATATTTTATTAAATGGATAAAAAAATTCACTCTTAAAAGTAGATTTGGGTTGATGAAATCTGACAATTCCAACCTTCTAACTGACCATTATTCTACAATATAATTTCTCCCTCCATTTCTTCCACAATAGCTGAATACAAATCTCTTCCACTGCACACCATTATTGCTGATCTTAGGTTCTTAATTTTGAGATTTTTAGGGCTCCGTACCCAAAGGGTAAAAACGGGACCCTATTAATAAGACTCCACTGTCCGTCTGTCACCAGGCTGTATCTCATGAACCGTGATAGCTAGACTTGAAATTTTCACAGATGATGTATTTCTGTTGCCGCTATAACAACAACTAAAAACAGAATAAAATAAATATTTAAGGGGGGGGCTCCCATACAGCAGACGTGTTTTTTTCGGCGTTTTTGGCTTGTGGTACAGAACCCTTCGTGTGCGAGTCCGACTCGCACTTGGCCAGTTTTTCAAGAACTTTTCATTTTGGCCTGTTGAGTTTTTCATGGATTTTCCAATTAAACAATTAATATTCATTTATTTATTAAAACTTTATACACAAGTAAAAACTGTACAAAGGCGGACTTAATGCCTATTATACTGTAAATTAATTTAATGAATATTACACTTTATTCTTTACTTTTTTTCAACAATATAATAAAACAAAAAAAAGTCTACAAACTGAGAGTTGCATCTCATTTTGAAAGCCTCCTTAAAGCGGCGGCGTATGAAAAGCGTCCGCACGTCTTCGCATAGTTGCGGCGGCAAGAATCTCCCGGCACTTGCGGCACCAACATGACCATTTCAATCTCTTCAACAGGACCTCGAGCGTGGTACAAGCTACCTGCGACTACGGCCCGACAGGGTTGCTATGCAGGATGCCACTGCCCAGATGGCCATGTTACAGTTCATCTCTTCAGGTTTGCCCCGCGTCGCCGTGCCCTCCACCATCCATTGCGACCACTTGATTGAGGCCCAGGTTGGAGGTGTCAAGGATTTGGCGAGAGCTAAGGTAAGAAGAAAGAAAAAAAAACATTTGGAATCTACAGGTTAAAGGTTATACCACACATATCAAATCGGAAAGGGATCGGTACCGTATCGCCTTTCGCCTCGCCGTCAAACAGGCGTCAACATAAGCACGTAACCAAAGCGGATCAGAAGCTCCGATACGTCGACTCGGCTAGGGCTAGGCGACGAGAGATGCAAGGGTGGACGAAGAGATGCAAGCGCGGGGACGACGAAACTTAAGCGCGGGGACGACGAGCCATAAGCGCGGGGATGACGAGCCGTAACGCACCGCACCGCGGTTCGTGAGCTTGTCTCGAGGCGAGGCGATTATGCTACGATTCCGATTAGTGTGCGTTGCAGTAGGGAGTTTCATACAAAGAATACTGAACGGCTCGAGTTGATACGGTGCCGATCGCTTTCCGGTTTGATACGTGTGCTATGACCTTATGTTTACTATTCTGCTCAGAATTCATTTTGATTTTTCCTACCTAAGTACATGTTTGCTGAATGATAGTTTTAAATGATTTCCAACAAAAAAGGTAATGCTGGGGTGAATAATACAAAGAAGCTAGTTACCTGTTGAACTTCTAAAACTCACTTTTAAAATAGTCATGTAATTATGCACAGATGAGATCAAAGGTTAAAAAAGTGAACATTTTCACTGACTTATCTGATGGAGACATTTTGGAAAGATGAGAAAAATATATTCTTTTGTTATAGGTAATGTCATTTCATTTATCATTCATTAGCATGTCCATTGACCCAGGATAGGGTTTAACTTGACAACTGGCTATAATAATATTGTCACTGGAAAGGAGAAAATGCTAAACCGCCATTTGGGCAAAATATGAGTTATACAGTATGTTAATTAACAGAGGGCGTTCCCGTTAACCCGCAATAGTATAGCATCCATACATGCTAAAAAAAATATTACCATTCGAAAATAAAATGTTTTTATTTTTTTTATATTAAAATATTCACTAAAAATCGTAAATTGATACGTTAAAGAAACACTCTGTACACGCGTACTTGAAGGACAGCAATGTCGGAATTTATTTAATTAAATAAATTAGAATTAATTAAATAAATAGAGTATCAATTTACGATTTTTAGTGAATATTTTAATATAAAAAAAAATAAAAACATTTTATTTTCGAATGGTAATATTTTTTTTAGCATGTATGGATGCTATACTATTGCGGGTTAACGGGAACGCCCTCTGTTAGTTAACATACTGTATAATATATCATTAGATTCACAACAACAACAAACAATCTGAGCCAATTAAAATTGTAATTGTAAGTAATTTACTTGAATAAGTAGAACAAGTTTACCAACTAAATGTGACTATAGAAATATTTGTATATCACATGAGGTCTATTTGGCAGGCTTGCACCTTGGCGCGCCTTTTTTTTAACGTAAATAAAGATTACAAACATTCATACTATAACTTCGAATTATCTTATCAGGTCAATGGTCATGTACAGTGCGTACTCACTACGAGATAGTTTCTGTAAACAAATCAATCATAAAAATTAAGATCAATAACAAACACTACAAACTTACTTGCATATGCGGATGCATGTGCAAGTAATGTTTGTAGTGTCATATAAAACATGGATATGTTTTATATGTAACTCTGACAAACTGCATAATATGAAATCCCTGTCCCCTGTAATACCATTTTTCAACTAGTACAGATTACAGGTGATCCTTCCACCAAAGTTAAGAACTGTATAAATTGTAAGACTATTGTACAACCAAAAACTACTTATTCAAAACGCGCACCCCTCGCCGCATCGTAGTGTTTTGACTAGAACAAAACTAAGCTAACTCATCAATAACTCCTTAGGACATCAACAAAGAAGTATACAAGTTCTTGGAGACCGCGGGCGCTAAATACGGCGTCGGTTTCTGGAAGCCGGGCTCCGGTATCATCCATCAGATCATCCTCGAAAACTATGCTTTCCCCGGACTGCTCATGATCGGAACTGACTCCCACACACCCAATGGAGGCGGTCTTGGTGGACTTTGCATTGGTAAGTGAGAAAAACAAAAGAAAATATTCCATATTTAAAGACAGGTACATTCTTCAATTGAATCCCCTGCCAGGACCGACATTCGTCGTGCAATCGTGCATAGTAGGCTACTATGCACGATTGCACGACAGATGCAATTATCGTCGTGTAATATATAAGACATGGTACATTGTACTAGGAAAGAATTGGCCACTGGAAAGAAATATAATATGTAGAGTTTCAACTTTAGCACTTGATGAATTGACGGTGCTCGCAAAAAAAAATTAAATAATATGACGACATCTAACAATACTTTTACAAATTTACATTCTAAAAGAAAGAATCTGTAAAAGTAATCTCTTGTATAAATCAAGCATACATGATAAAACTTAATTTGCTTCTAGGTATCACGCAATACCATACCTTATCTTGATGCATCAAACATTCTATTGAGTTTCATGAAAATTGAAAGATAATACCTATTTGACCCCCAGAAATTATCTACGGAGTAATTTTGCTACTCTACAGAATCTTGCCGCTGTCAAGTACTGTTCTTTTGATATAGCAAAATGTACAGACGCCACAGCACATAATCTACTACAATCTGACAAATTTATTTCATAGAATTTCAACTTTATCGCTAAAACATAAAGTTCAAAGTTGATTGGGAAAAGTTGACAGCTTCGGGTAGCTTGGTGTGCTGGCGTCTGTATGTTAATGCAGAAAATCACGGCTGTATGTCCCATGTGTGGTGTGTAAGAAAAGGAGTAAATTGTATATACCGTAAAATGGGGGGAATAGGGTCTAGGGGGTGAATTGGGACAAACCTCAAGTTTTATTTGCGACCTTATTCACACATTTATGTTACGTGTTACACTTTGTGGTAGGATTTAAATTTGAAGCTTGCAATATTTTTTCTATAATCTGGCCACACTCAGTCATCCTGTCATAAGTATTTAAAAAAAAACGTACTTCAAAACATTGGGTCAAAGTTGTGTGAAATTTGCTTCGTAAAACATTTTAATTTTCTCTGGTTTTTACTAGATTTGTACTAGAAGTGACGTTTTTACCATTATTTCCAGTTGTTTGGGAACTGATTAAGCTACAATTTAAGTGATATAATCTTATTGTTTTTCCTTTAGCTTAAAAAATTCTTACTAAAGTAGATTTGAACAATAATTGGGGGGATAAGGGTCGAACTATGGGGTGTATAGGGTCGTAGATGAGGGGAATCGGGTCAGGAATGGGTTTAATAGGTACCCGATTAGGGTTAATTGGGACGGCTATGGGTGAATTGGGTTTTTGTTTCTAGGGTTGTCGCAATCTCTAAATTACATAAAACGTAATTTAATAAAAATGTTGATAGGTACCTAATACATACTTAACTGGCTGAGTATCTTTACTTACCTACACATTTATTTAAATTAGTTTCCTAGTATTTATTTATTTATATAATAATGATTAATTAGTTGATTAATATTAATTGAAAATTGATACCTACGTAATTTAGGCGATATTAAATTTAAATTGTTTGATATTAGCAGGTGGCGCTCTGTAGTTTCTGCTTATCCCCAAGGGGAACACGCGTGAATTTATTTATACATATAAGTATACTTACATACATAATTTTTTTTTTTACCTCATATTATTTTGTTTACGATTTTTAGTGAATATTTTAATATAAAAAAAAATTAAAAAAAAATATTTTCGAATGGTAATATTTTTTTTAGCATGTATGGATGCTATACTATTGCGGGTTAACGGGAACGCCCTCTGTTAGTTAACATACTGTATAGCAGAAAAATATAGTATTAGCAGATCAGTTTTACAGAGGCATAGCAATTGACAAGTAAAGTAATGTCAAGTACGTAACCTAAAAAGACACTACCTACCAGGTAGGTATTGTAAGTACCTACCTATAGTATGAAAGTGTCAGCCCTAGCGAAAAACTCTATTAACCCCTTAAGCGACCCGATTCGCCCCAACGCCTGGGTGAATAGGGACAAGTGAATTTTTGTAACTTTTTATGATTATTCTTTAATAAACTATATCTTAATGCATTATAAATGAAAATTTAAACTACCGGAACCATTATGATCTCCGTTTTATTACTATAACTACAAAAAAAAACTATAAAAATCAATGTCGAACTTAAAAAGTGTCCCGATTCCCCCCATTTTACGGTACCGCCAGTTTTAAACTATGCACCATATCAAAAATCCATTCTAGATTGAATTAACTTGTTACCACTATCCCACCTATTACTCCATGGTCATCTTTGGTATTGTTACACCTTATTTCTCCATTGTTCAGGTGTCGGTGGTGCCGATGCTGTAGATGTGATGGCCAGCATTCCTTGGGAACTCAAGTGCCCTAAGGTTATTGGTGTTAAACTCACTGGTAAGTTACCTTTACTAACATAAATTATAAAATATTTTATTCTCCAGGTAATACAGTAAGCAGGTTCACAGGTTAACAGCAAGTTGAGACGATTTTAGTAACTTAAAATATTACCTACAGCTAGGTTACAATATATTTTATTTGCCACAGAGCCCAAACTAGAGAAGTTTAGTCTGTATCTTGGGGGCTTGGAATTATTATAGTTTCTTAGCCTATGTTGCTTCTGAATGGGCCATAGAAAATTTCTTTAGGGTCTCATTTTTGCGTTTGTCAAGAACAGACGAATTTAGGTCTATTTTACAGCAAACAGGAATTGTTTAGGTCCTAAAAAATCCGGTTAGTTGATTTAGGGCTGATTTCTCTTCTTCTCTTCGTTTAATGGCTTTTGCGGAAAAATCACCACAATTTAGCCAATGTCAAGTGTACTCGGGTTAGCCACCAAACACAGGAGGTTCTCAATCGACAGACAATTTTTATTCGTGGATATTTGACGTTTGGCAGATTTTGAATGGAAGAACTGTCAAAAATTCAAAATTGTTCTCGGGATAAAATTATCTGTCGTTATGGGCGTGTATTCTCTATACAACTATGATTAGCTTCCTAAGGGCTGATTTTTCGAACGCCAGTTATAAAAGATAACTGAATTCGAGGAATAAAATTGACGTTTGACAGTTTTTGTATGAAATACTTAACTGTAAAAATTTCAAAATTAATACCCGAATAAAGTTATTAGATGACTGAAAAATCAGCCCTTAGCCTTGACCCAAACAAATCAAGAAATATTTCGATTAATACTCAAAAGTTGACTATAAAATGTACTACTTATCCCCAACAGCACTTGCCAAACTTTTTATTGTTTTTCGTGACCTAAAAAGTTACCATTTTTCGCACCTCTACTCATTAAACAATAGGTACATCATGTAAACAAAGTACTCTTCTAACATTAGTATCGCTATTTAAATGGCCGTTCTCAAGTCACCTTGTAAAGAAACTTAATAGCGCGTCACTCGACGTACTGCTGGTAATGAAGAGTAATTGGTTGTTATATTATTTACGGGCGTCTGCCTTCCATAGTGCTATTATATTTCGTTTACACCGATATAGTTGTGGCAAACGTGACTTTTGATCTTTGCCAAAATCGTGTCTAGAAAATTTTTCTGCATGACAAAATCGCTATCGGTGTCTATAGATGGCATCTTTTAAATTTAAACTGAACTGTCCGACTGCTGATGCTGGACAAAGGTCCACCCCCATAGTCTTCCACATATCTCTATGCTGCCTTTTTTAGCCTACCAGCGAATTCTTTTCTTTTATTGATTTCTTACAATGCTTCGACATTCATACAGTAAGTATATTGAATTTGTAGTTGTCTATTTTGAAGTAACGCGTTTTTTGATCTCACAAAATCCGCGGCAAATAATAGCCAACTGTGTATTATTTATAGACCGAATTCTGTATCGTACAAATTTCATTATTTTTAAGTTGGACTTATAAATTAAAAAATACATTTTTGTAGTAAGTAATAACAAGAAGATTATAACATAAAAGGCAACAAAATAAATCACTTATTTTTTTTTTATTTATTAAAACTATGCACAAATAAAAAACTGTACAAAGACGAACTTAATGCCTTGGGCTTGAAGTTGCCTTCTACCAGTCTACCTTAGGGTGATGCAGAAACGTACACAGTAGGTGCAATGGCAAAAAACAAATATAAAATATTTATAAGTAAAATATAAGAATAAATTAAATACATATATACATACATACAAAATACATACACTTAACATTCCGTACTGATTTTATAATGAGTGACATAACGTTATGTAAACCGTAAACAACCATTCATAAATACACTGCCTTTTTTAAATATACCAAAAATACGAATAGTTTCCCACTGCCTTACACGTGTCGTATTTGTACTTTATTCGTGCTATTTCCCCAATTAAAAAATGAACTTTATTGTAACCAGTATAGAGTACAATTTGTATTGCCCAAACAAGGCGAATCTCGGATAAATACGCCAAGTGTAGTGGCAACATTTAACATAATACTTATATCAATAATTTCTGAAGATCACAGATTCGTATAATAGTTCAGTTGGACTGAAAAAAATAGTGTGCACATATATATGTTATCTGTATACACAAGTAGTGTGAGTGTGATAGAAATAGCTCAGAAGACTCGCGTGGCGCGGCGCCAACCTGCCAATGTCAATACGTAATGGGCGAAAGAACTTTCTAGGGTTCCGCAATGATTGGAACTTTGATGATCGGATGTGCGCTGTTTTTATTATTACTAACGTGACGATATTATCGTTCACGTTCACGGCGTAGAAGTTCTTCAGCATGTTGACGGCAATCTATATAAATGTACCTACTTACAGTCTGCCTAGAATTTGACTACAAGCTTGGCCTTCAGTAGCGTCCATCAACTCCTGCAGCGAATAGACAGCAGTGTGGGACATCGCCACATTAACACTCCACGTCGTTATCGTGGGCGGAAATTTAAAAGCGTCTTCCTTAATTTATATACATTTTATTTCCCTGTTTTATCGTGATGCCGTAGACGTCCACGATAATATTGTCACGATAGAAATTATAAAAGCGCACATTGACGTAACGGTCCTTTTATCTACAATTTGCGGCCATTACAGATGTTAGGATGGACTGACACGCGAGTACAAATACAGGACCCTGCTTTAAATAAAATAGGGACTTTTACACTGAAATTCTAATGACGCATTCTAGAATCGAAATCGACGAACAATTTAAGAGCTTAATAAAATGATGAACATTATGTACATTTGATAAACTTCTTAACTAACACATATAGTAAATACGTCGAAAAGTTCCTCATCGTTCTCTCACTGGTGATGTATGTACCCAAAAAACTGGTGGCATTGTCAAGTTGTATGGCAATGCTTAGCCTCTGGCCAAGGTTAAAGCTACCGCTTGAGTCACGGGAAGTGCAACCAGCCGTTTGGAGATTAATCCGACTCTATTAAAAATTCACACGTTTGAAATTTTATTTCTACTTTATTTTAATTGTTTTTGTTCAGTTTTAGACATATCATTTACAGGTGATATGTCAAAAGTTTCAAAAGCAGAAACTAGCAAGCAGTCGGATAATCCTCACGTGAAACAGTTTGGTGAGAAGTTATTTTGGATGTCGCAGTCTTTTGTTAGTATTTTATTGGTATTTTGTATTGTAGTTTTCACTAATTAATGAGTAGTATTTAGCAAGTATTCTACACATAGTCGTTAAAAACAAATACGTATACTTCTACAAAGTATATACTAATCTCTTTTGTCTGAGATATATTAAATTAATATTATAAATTCGAAAGTAATTCTTTTCTCGCCTAAACCACTGAACGGATTTCGATAAAATTTGGCAAGGAGATATATGGCTTCCTGGGGAAGGACATAGGATACTTTTGTCCCGGTAGGTAGCATGTTGCCGTTTGATTATTTCGGATATCCACGCTGGTAGAAACTAGTTTGAAATAACTGAAAACCTGAAAGGGTACTCATCATGAACAACTTTTTCTGTGGGACCAAGCTTTGACAGGCTATAATATACAAAAATTATGTTTTCCATTGGCTGCAATGAGGGTTTTCGTGAAAATTTACGACACCAGTTGGCACCACTGTGACAAGAGGTCTTCCAATATAAAATATATGATGACGTTCATCATTCGATTCATTCATTCATCATTCCGTCATGACTAAAGAAAATATAGGCTCTTTGACAGATGCCTGGACCTGACGTGCCAGTGCTGCCACCTAGCGAACGTCATTTCAGAAAACCCTCATTGACGTATTAACATTTCCGCCTGTCATTTGTTTCACTTCGAAATTTAAATATTGTTACTTATTTGTGTACGGAACACGGCACAAACTTTTTTTACAATTCTATTTTTAAATGTGGGCGTGTAATATTGTTTATAAAACAAGAATTCAATGACACGATATAATTGATACTGTCATGCGTTTATTGCCACGAATTTATTCTGATATTGCAACACTTGATATTGTTTTATTAATGAGGGTTTTCGTGAAAATTTACGACACCAGTTGGCACCACTGTGACAAGAGGTCTCCCAATACAAAATATATGATGACGTTCATCATTCGATTCATTCATTCGTTCATCATTCAGTCATGACTAAAGAAAATATAGGCTCTTTGACAGATGCCTGGACCTGACGTGCCAGTGCTGCCACCTAGCGAACGTCATTTCAGAAAACCCTCATTGATAAATGTGTTCTTTGGTATCATCACATAACAGGAAAATAAAAGTTACGAGGAAATTAGATAGTGAAATAAATTGGTGTAGCTAGTGAGTGTAGTAGAAATAGGATTGTTTGATATTTTGGATTTTAAGGAATCCTTTCTTAATTTGTAGGTACTTTAAAAAATATAGAAAAGATACATTTCCTCTCTACCGTAGTCAGGAGACACAAACAGGCCTATCCGGTAGCACTTGAGAGATAAATACAAACCAATTATCACTTTACGAAGCACTTACAACGGCCTCCATCCACTATTCACAATGAAGAACGCTAACATCCAACCGAAGCACAAATCGAAGGTACAATGCGTGCCACGAAAGATGAGACTTGACACACACACCACATGATTTGACATGCGCAGTACACGATTTTAGGTATCTTTAGCGGTATGAGGTCTGAGTGCGTCTATTTTATATTGCTCAAGTATTTATTATTGTTTTTTTGGACGTAGGTATATAACATAACATGCAATATGTAATCTTGGATGGTTAAGGAGATTTTTTACCTAAAAAAAAAATGAAGTGGTAATTTCCTGCATAGAGTAAATTAGTTATTCTATGTCCACTGAAGAACATATAGAATAGCTAGAGAAACCATGGAGTATCTTGAACTCCGTTCTACATAGATAACAATATGTTAGAATGTAGACCATTTTTTTATTTTGTCAAGTGTCTGGTACTTGTTGACAGGCCTACGCTGTCCTCCCATACCTACTGTAATTTGAAACATTGTAAAAGTCAATTATTTTTAAAAAGAGTAACCGTGGAGTTTCTTGGCGGCTCTTCTCCATAGGAAACGACCAATTGGAACCGTGCACCTAGCTTCTGACGTTTCACAAGTGCCCATGTAGGTTTACGTGAAATAAAATATTTTGATTTTGAATGGGCAATTCGGTTCTCTTTGAAACTCTTGATTTACAAAAGTATAAGTGGTCTTATTTAAATAAATGATTTCATTGTAATGAGTTTTAAATATCCATTTCTTAAATAAGAAACAATATTCTCCGTGAAATGCAGATATTTACAAAACAAGCAACGCCTTGTGTTTGTTTTATCTTCACTAATGATAAAGCAATGATAACATGGAATAGTTAAGCGCAATCTTTTTTGAATTGCTGCTCATTCAATAATTTGTGAAGCAGTTAACCTCAGATATATGGTACTAATTGGTAGATGTGATTACAACAGTAATGAAATATTATTTCAGCACCTCTTAATGTTGTTTGGCCATAGTCTGGTATCAATAAAAGTAAAAATGGGTATTTTTGGCACAGTACTGTAAGCAAGAATCACATTTGAACAAATTAAAAACTAACTTTTAATTAATGGCCGCACTAAAAAGGTTCATTTCAGCAACAATGCCAGACAGATGCTGTTTGACGCTGATTTTCAAATGTACTTTTTACATGTAAAGTATAGCTGAATTGACCTTGTTGACGCTGAAGTAAGGAGGCTTTAAATAATATGTATTTACATACGGCATTACCTGCTACTTAACATGAAAGTGACGAATTATCGTGACGCTACTAGTAAGTAAACAAAATGAACGAATGAAGCTACCGGATACCTACCAAAGATAAGATGTTGTCGTAAGATTTTTGAAGTAGGTAATCATAACAGATTTTTTCAGTCAGAAACATCTATTATGAAACAGGTTAAGAAGATTCTAATGCGGGCCCCGATTTCAAACGTATTGTCAAGTAGGAGAAAGATAAATAAGTATAATAATAAGAATATTTTTTTTACATTGTTCTCACATAATGAAGCAACAAGAATGATGTACCCAGGATTTTGTAATATTTTGATTTAAAAGAGTGCCTTGAAGTTTCTTGCCCGTTCTTCTCAATTCAGATCTACGATCAACTTTCTGACTGACTGACCGACCGACTCTTCTCTAAATAAATGCTTTGGGTTTGAGTTTTTTTATAAAAAAAAATATATTAAGTACCTACTTATATATCTAGAAAAATAATAACAGAACTATCCATAACAATGCACATACATAAAGTAGGTAAACAAATTATATTTGGCTCTCAACTTGGCAATGTATGCCGGCGGGCGCACGTGGCATTATGTCGGGATGGAAGTTCTCGTGCTATGTGTCGACATTTATCGAAGATTGTTATATGTAGGTATATCTTTATTCTAACATTCAACACTTAAAATATCTTCGCGCCTGTTGCCCCGAAGAGTGGGGCAGAGGAGTACCTATACTACACCCACATTTCGCCAGCTATGTTTAGGTCCCTCCCTTTTAATAGGGGCGAATTTCCCGGAGTTTCAAACTCAAACAAGTCAAATCAAACTCCGGGAAATTCCTGTTGGAAAAACCTAATAACACTTCGCTCAGCAGTAGCACTTCAACATTAACCGCTAGGACGTGAAAAGAAAAGCTAACACTGGTTTTCACTGAAGGTCCATACTGCGTAAAACAGCAAACAGACGCACGTCCATCTGATATGGAGAGTGCCTTCTTTTGTAGCAATAATTTCGGTTCTAGTGAAGCAAGTGATTCAACTGAAGTGAGGTTTACAGTACCTATGTTTGACAGTAAAGTCAGGGAATTGTCCGTATATTTAAAACACAACCGTCTTTCTCTGACAGTTGTATGAAATGACTATAACATGTCAAATTCACGTAGGGTGGCAATTTGCTTATCAATTAATTTCACTAACTACAATTGCACAATGGGAAAACCTAATTGCCTAATCTGACAAAAATAGGGGGTATTCCTTGAAACGCACCAAATGAAACGTCTATCGATATCATTTATTACGAATTCTTCATGCTCTTCTCTGTTTCAACGTTAATGCATTTCGAGGAATAAGATTACAATTTTTTTTTTGAGAGGTATTCCTTGAAACGCACGAAAAGTATTCCACTTTTGGTGCGTTTCAAGGAATACCTCAAAAATAGACGCTATCGTTGTAATAAAACCGATGATAAGGGAGTAATGACGACAAACTACTCTATTACTAATTATAGATAAGTTGATAAAAAAAGGTTGTGTAAATAATTCTATATTTAGATAGTTACAAAATAAACTTTTATCATGACGTCGTGATTAGAATTTTGGTAATAGTTGCAAGTTTTGTATTTTATTAGAATCCGTTCTGCATATCTGTCTATTTTGCTATCCTTCGCCAAAAGAAAAAGAATGAAAGAAAGAAGTTGTCAAAATTAAAGCCCTCTTCCTCTATCCTACTTTGATGTGCCCGTCACGGTCAACAATGATCATGCCTTTGTATACCACCTAAATTCTCATTGTAGAATGCAATAAATATATTGAGTATTGAAAAAGGATGGCCTTAATTAGACTATAATTTCAGTAACTTTCTGGTTAGTTAACGTCCATTGCTTCATATGTTCGAAAAATGTGTTTGCTCCATAACGTAAATAACGCAATGAATATTGTTGAACTGTCAAAATGAAAGCCGTTTCTACTAATAGTGCGTTACGCAATTACAATGCGTGCCACGAAAGATGAAACTTGACCCCGCCTCCCCCGCTCTTTCCGCCGCCCCTATGACGTCCGGTCCCGTCCCGCACTCAGACCTCATACCGCTAAAGATACCTAAAATCGTGTACTGCGCATGTTAAACCACGTGGTGTGTCAAGTCTCTTCTTTCGTGGCACGTATTTGTACCCCGTTGAACTCTCATCATTTTCACATTGTTCAACCAACTCATTAACATTAACCTTGTACTCCAGGTCAGCTAAAAGGCTGGACGAGTCCCAAGGATGTGATCCTGAAGGTCGCTGGCATCCTGACAGTGAAAGGCGGTACCGGCGCCATCGTGGAGTACTACGGACCTGGTGTGGACTCCATCTCCTGCACCGGAATGGCTACTATCTGCAACATGGGTGCTGAAATCGGAGCTACTACTAGTGTGAGTATAAAATGGCAGCTAGTTAAATATTTTAGTGGCAGTCCTTTACTGCCGTCATTCGATAAAAAAGCCGTAACTACATCAAAGTTGATTTTTAGTACATGACAGTTTTGCCTAAACTGTCAAGCTCTGACGATAATTTTAACTTTAACAGTATTTATGTGTGATTACTGGACGAAATACAACTTTATCACCTAGATTTGATGCTGAATCTGACCCTCTATTTAACTCATTTTGGATAAAAATGTTTGTTATGGCCAAAAGAAACTGAATAAATTATATATGGGTTAAGAACTTTATTATTCCTCTTTAATAATAACAATAATTCACTTACTGAGAAACTAAATTTACATAAAATGTTTATGAGCGATTCCATGTAAAATACTGGTAATCAGCTGCATCCGGTTAGAGTGGAAGCCGACCCCAACATGTCGGAAAAAAGGCTAGGCAGATGATGTTTATGAGCGATAATTATAGTGATAAAAAAACTAAATATCTACTAATCACCAAGCGAATAAACACGGATCTTAAGTAAAAGTAGATATTTTACTAGATGTGGCATACATGGCAGCGTACTCACTAATATTCTAAATTTTAACATCAATATTAAAAAAAATAATACTTAGCCACAATCCTGTTTAGGGCTATTACATATTATATGTTTATTTATAATTACTAGATTTAAAACTGTAGCGCCAAGCACTATGCCATGAAATTACAATTGACCTTATTTATTTGGCCCATAAACAAATGAAACTTGGTCCAAACAAGACATGACACTGCAGGATGGCAATACATAAGAAGTGATTGCACTTTGTACAAGGCTGAGGCACATGTATGCACTGTTGATTACTGCACGCACTCTAGGTCAAAAGGCACACACAATCCGAGTATAGGGGCATTTGCTTATCGATGCAATTATCTTCATAATGTATTACTCATCTATTAAACACGTGTCTCTAGACCAGATATTGTAATAAATATTATGTGTTTTCTCTCAAAACAGGCTGACCATAAAGGGGCTAGTGTCAAAGTCACGTGATAGATTATGTCAGGACCAAGCCTGTAAATGTTCCTGGTATAAATCATTCAGTTCATTTTAATTTTGGGATATTCGTAGGCTTATTTTACCAGGGGATGTTCATGGGCTGATAATAATGAATAATACAATTTTATTCCTGTGTATATTCCTGTGTATTTTATTATTGTGTATTGGTACGCCATATAAAGATATAAAAAAATATATAATATTTCAGGAATACACCCATATAGAATTTACACCAGTTTACAAATAATTCATTACTTAATTATAAATTATTTAAAAAAATACAATCTATATTACATTACAACAAAAACTAAAAAAAAAACACTGGCACTCCGGTAGTGCCGACAGAAGTGAAAACTTGAACAATTACGAGTGTATTTTGTGAATCGTCTTATAAACAAAACACGCGTGTTAAGGTGTGTTCCTTATTTTATAGGGTTTTTTGCAAATCAGGTATGATGACCAAAGTGACTGGTTTATTCTTCTCGTGAAAGGAATTTATTCAGATTTGCTCGTCTTCAGTTATATATCCGTGGTTCAGCGCCATCTCGTCGTTGTTGGATGAACTACGTAGTTAGTACGCGAGGCCTACGTAGTTAGTACGCGAGGCCCTCGTAGTTCTTCCCGATGTGCATAGATGGCGCTGTCCTCAACAACGCGCTCGTCGTTGTTGGATGAACTACGTAGTTAGTACGCGAGGCCCTCGTAGTTCTTCCCGATGTGCATAGATGGCGCTGTCTTACGTTTTACGTCTTACGAATTTTCGATCAGGGTCACGTGACCTGACGCGAATTTAGACGTTTTTACCCATTCCAAAAAAAAGTACACAGCGCCGCTAAAGAAGTTTTCACTTCAAAAATGATTGATTGATTGGTTTTTATTAAATTGTTGTTATAATTATGAGCCAATTGGGTTCCAGATCGAACAGTCCTGAAAGCCAAATGTCGTAAATAAAAAATGGTTTAAATTCAAGTCACAACCTCATCTCAGGGACAAGCAATTTCAAAAACTTGTCAAAACTTAGAGGGGACAGATAAATTAGAGGTTCTTTTGGCATATTAAGGACTGATTTTTCCATCGCTAGATAACTTTTATTCGAGGAATAAAATTGACGTTTGACAGTTTTTGTATGAAATAACTGTCAAAATTTTAAAATTATTTCTCGAATAAAATTGTCTGGCGATGGAAAAATCAGCCCTAAGACGTAAGATTAGAATGCGAACGTGCTTAAAAACAAGAATTTGTTCCTCAGGTTGTGCCAGACATACTACCCGAAATCTTTATTCTATGTCTATGTTAATAAAGAAACTCTTATTATATATATAATTCATGTCATATTTGTGTATACAGGTGTTCCCTTTCAACAAGCGTATGGAAGCGTACCTGAAGTCAACTGGCCGCAAAGACATCGCCGAATCAGCCAAAAAATACCAAAATCTTCTCACTCCTGACTCCAAGGCACCTTATGACCAGGTAATAAGGCGCAATTTACTTTGACACGGAAATTGGACATAGGTCATGTTTAGTTGGACGTGAATAAGTATTAAAGTTGACTAAAAGACCTCATAATGTAAAGGAGAAAGATTTTTCTTTTTGATTGATATTCCATAAATGGACTATAAAAATATAGTCAAAGTCAAAGCATTTATTTCAAATAGGCACATAAAAGGCACTTTTGAACGTCAGAAATTACAAAAAATAGAATTGATTCTAGTCGCCCATTCCAAAAGGTAGTTTTCGTATGGAGAAGAACGGGCAAGAAACTCCACTGTTACTCGTTTAAAATATTTTACAAAATTTTGCATACATTAATTATATAATAATAATATGTGAACATGATGCACCTAAAATAAAATTACTATACCACAATAGGTAAAAGACTTAAAAATGAAACCATGACATATAAATTAATTATCTGATAGATACATGGTGCTCACATATTTACAAACATGGTAAAGGTAAACGATTTTCAAAATAAAATAAATAACAAGTAATAAGTCAGGGTGTGAGTTAAAGTAGTTACAGAATGTAAATCAATGTCAAAAAAAGTATAAATTTACAATTAAATTAGCAACCAGTTTGATTTTGTCTAGGCTCCAGATTGTCCTATGGAGCAGGACCAGCATGTTTCCAAGCGTTCTTATCTTGGATATAATCTTCTAATTTATAGCATGCTTGTTTACAAAGTGTACGTTTAATGTGAGTTTTAAATTTTCTTTCATTTAATTGCAATAAAATAGTCATTGTAGAGTATTAAAATATGGTCATTAATTTTAATAATTTCTCTCTTCTGTAGCTTCGATATTACCTAGCTTCTTATTAGAAATTAATAAGAAGCTTAGTAATACTAACTAGAGTTACGTAATTTGCACGTACACAATTGACAATATGTATCATTTAATAAAATATATTTGTATGATACATTTTTATATGCGTAAACAAGTTTAATTATTAATGTAAACTTTTATTTTATTTATCATCAATCATCACTAATATTTCCAACACAATGTATTTATTAGGAAATAAGTAACATGAAGTCATGACCACTTTTCTGAACCCAACAGGTTGTCGAAATCGACCTGTCAACCTTGGAACCCCACGTGAACGGTCCCTTCACCCCCGATCTAGCCAACCCCATCAGCAAGCTAGGAGAAATCGCCAAGAAGAACGACTGGCCGGTAGACATCCGCGTCGGCCTCATCGGATCATGCACCAACTCGTCCTACGAAGACATGGGCCGCTGCGCCAGTATTGTTAAGGAGGTCAGTCAATAAAGAGGTTTTATCTATTTTATTTTAAAGAGAGCTTATAGACTACTAACAAACTTAAATATCGTGCATAGCAGTTGCGAAGGTTGCATACAACTCGATTCCTACCGGCTTCCCTTTGAAAAATGCCAGACAAATAATACATTAATTTTTATTTATTGTATTATTTGTCTGATAAAAAAAATAAAAATATATATATAAAGTAATGATAATAAAAAATAATAATTAAAAAAATAATTATAATAATATAAAATTCTATTCTATTGTAATCATACTCCGGCTTACCTCTTACAAAAATTTACCCTTCGCTACTGGTGCATAGGTCGGGAAAATTGCTAATTACAAGCTTCAAATTAGTTATTATTTAGCGAAACTCCGCAGACGTGATGGATGGGAGTGTTAAAATTTGTCGTCGGTTGCGCGTCCCTGTTACCCTGTTAGACAACAGGATAAAACAACAAAAAAACACTGTTTTTTTTTTGGGATCAATGACCACTGTTAGTGTGTTTTATAGGAACCAAATTCATGCCGTGCGAAAAAATATAAATATCCAATCAGCACGATAATCAATCATGAATCTCACCTAAAACTAGATTTGAATTTATGAGTCTGTTAATTTTAAATCGAGGCACCATACTGAGTGAAGAATTAGCTTTTTTACTTGGATACTTTGTTTGATAGGTATCTGGATTGCTCTGGATTCATTATTACTGTTAAAAAAACTACTATTTGGTCAGAAGTCATTGTCAGATAAATAATTGCTTTTTTATCTGTTTATAAACAATACTGTGTACCATTAACATTATTTCTTACTTGAATAGTATACTAGCCGATTTTTACAAGATTACAACACGAAAACGTATCAGATTGTCTTGGTGTAAATGTTTTGTAGTGTTAATTACATCGCATACTATTGCATAGTCTCAAGTTCTTCTAACTTAACAGACAGAATGCCGTAAACAAAGTGGCGTAACAAACTCCCCAGCAGTAGATGCTGGGGAGTTTGTTACGCCAGTTTTTCTTCGTAGCTAAAACACTAGGAAGTCCCGAATGGGGGCATTTCGGGGTACTGTCTTGTGTAATTTTAACGTCCTAAAAAAGAGAACAGATTATTATAGGACATGGGATGGTTTTTATTCCGATATTCCTGCGGAATCGCGAATTAAGCAGGTAAAACCGCGCCGCGCGGCTAGTGAGAGATAAAAAGATCAAAAACACAGCAAACGAAATACTCTTCTTATCAACGTGATCTATGCAATATATTGTGTTGTGCTTTGTTAGTTTATAAGGAATTTATTTATGCTAAGGGTCGAAGCCGGTCGATTCTGTATAAATCTCACAGTGAAAACTTAGGTGAAGTGAGTTTGGTTTTGCTAGGAATTGACACTATTGACAGCTCACTCCACGCTCACTTCACCTAAGTTTTCACGGTGAGATTTTTACAGAATAGCACCGCTGTTGCCTAAATTAAATGACTTATTATTATATTAATATGTTTCTCTCTCCAGGCGTTGAAGCACGGCGTCAAGTCCAAGGTGCCGTTCAACGTGACCCCCGGCTCCGAACAGATCCGTGCCACCATTGAGCGTGACGGCATCGCGGAAACACTCCGCGAATTCGGAGGCACCGTAAGTAATTACTAATATAAACGCTTTTGCCAGCGAGTTTCCGCCGAGGTCGACAAAAAACCCCTATAAAATCCTTCTACATGAGTAATCGGTCAAACGGTGTTGGAGTTTATCAATCTCTTTATACTGCGGCTGTAATGGGGAAATCCAAATCCATAGACGAAGAGACTGTCTTAGGAAGAATTAGGTAGGTATTTTTATTAAAAAAAAAATTGGAATACTTTTTTTTTATTCTGTGCTAACAGACTCCGTTTCATGTAAGGATTATTTAATTGTATTGGAACAAAACAATCTGGACAGTAGAAGTGAGGTATTTTTTTATTGTGTGTGAATTTATTTATTTTGTAATCCCTATCATATATCATTTTATCCATTGCCAATGATTCGATCACTTATTTCCTTCTCCCCCAGGTGCTGGCTAACGCATGCGGCCCCTGCATCGGCCAGTGGGACCGCAAAGACGTCAAGAAGGGCGAGAAAAACACCATCGTGACGTCATACAACAGGAACTTCACCGGTCGTAACGACGCCAACCCCGCCACCCACTGCTTCGTCACCAGCCCCGAGCTCGTCACCGCTCTGTCTCTTGCTGGTAACATTCAATTTAGTACATCGTGACGTCACACAACATGGAACTTCACCGATCGTAACATACACAGTAGTCAATTATTGGCCAAAAAGCGCCATATCTCTCGGTTCTCTGCATTTTGTATCTAATCTACTCAAGGTTCATCGGCCTTTTTACTGATTTGAGTGTCAACGGGATCATCAAAACACTGATTCCAATAAATCTAAATTAAAATGGAATGAATCTTTCGTCATAATGCGAAGTTTTACTAAAATACATATCTTTAGATTTTAAAAACGCGTCATAAATACCAGTTATCCCTTGTCTTTTCAGTAAGTTATACTGTGAAATCTTATTTAAAACTCAGTTTTTAACATGTGGCATACAATAAAATTGAAGCAACAAATGATTTGCATCGTCTAAACACTGTTTTGACGGTGTAACTTTTATTGTTGTTTCAACTAAAGAAGAAGACTATGCACACGTATGTAATTATATTCTTAATACCAATTGCCTAATACCAAGCGTATGTATTGCCACTACAAATACATATATTATCTCCTCAGGTCGTCTCGACTTCAACCCGCTAACGGACTCGCTAACTGGCACGGATGGCAAGAAGTTCAAGCTTTCGGACCCGTTCGCCGACGAGCTGCCCTCCAGGGGATTCGACCCCGGCCAGGACACCTACCAGCACCCACCCACCGATGGCTCCAGTATGTATAGCTTTGTTTTACTTGTATTGAGGAGATTCAAGTAATATACACACAGCCTGTGTCCCACTCTCGGCCTCTCTGTGAGAGGTAGTAGGCCGTAATTTACCTCGCGGGCCCAGTGTGGTAGATGTCATATATCTTCGAATTTTTGGTTCTAGGGAATGCCGGTTTCCTCACGATGTTTTCCTTTACCATTTTAAGAGCAGTAGTGATGAAATTGACTACACAAAGTAAAGCGCCTGTCTGGGTTCACTCACGGCCTACAACTCGTAAGCTGAGGCCGATACCACTACTAATACATGTTATAAATTCCAATATTCAGGGTTTGGCCATCTGTAAATAAATTTATGAATGGCTCCTTAT
This sequence comes from Luperina testacea, assembly GCA_927399505.1. Classification (NCBI taxonomy): domain Eukaryota; kingdom Metazoa; phylum Arthropoda; class Insecta; order Lepidoptera; family Noctuidae; genus Luperina; species Luperina testacea. The sequence goes on along the minus strand of OV656763.1, from coordinate 4,942,396 downwards.
TGGATAAGCTAAAAGTAATCGGTAAAGGTTGCTTTTATCTAACTTTTCTCTAGTTTGGCGAAACAAGAGTAACCTAGCAATTACCTAATACACACATAAATGATGCGTTACATAATTTAAATGAGGCGGAGAATGGCGTGCATTAAGTATATTAGGAAAATATTGAACGCCTTTATTTATAATTCGGAGGACTTAATAAAACCATTACCGGACGGCTGCATAAAACCATAGATACAAGATTCTAAACTGAGAATGTTTTGTGAGGTTTTGTCAAGATCTAGGCTTTCGGTATAAAAATATATATGTATATACAGTGCTACAAGAATCTTGACACTGGACGACGTTGACAGGGGGCGCTGTTGGTAAACATTTGTGAAATATATTGAGGAAACAAGATGGCGGCGTTAGTTATAAAAGAAATAAAATACATTCATTTCGATTTTGTACAGCGATATTGACAAATATCCAATTAATTAACCATAAACCACACCCACAGAGGTACAAGTGGACGTCGCCCCTACATCTGACCGTCTGCAACTCCTGGCGCCCTTCGACAAGTGGGACGGCAAGGACCTGACGGACATGACCATCCTCATCAAGGTCAAGGGCAAGTGCACCACCGACCACATCTCCGCCGCCGGGCCCTGGCTCAAGTACCGCGGACATCTCGACAACATCTCCAATAACATGTTTATTACGTAAGTATTCGTATTTGAAGAATCGATACTAATATTATAAATTCGAAAGTAACTTTCTGTCTGTATGTTACCTTTTTACGCCTAAACCACTGAACGGATTTCGATAAAATTTGGCAGAGAGATAGATTGCATCCCGGGGGAGGATATAGGATAGTTTTTATCGACATACTCACATACCTCGCCTATAATAATATTTTACTCATTCTTGATTTCTTAATTTGACAAGTTTAGTATAACATCATACTATCTCTGTCATCTTCAAACCATTGACGGAAACAGAACTATGTTTTAAATTTGTTTAGCACTAAACGCATTATTTGTGGTGAAAGTGGGCTTTATTTATGATGTTTCCTGAAAAAAAATTTTTAAATTTTATGCCATCCCCTATTAATTTCACTTACAAGTCGAAATTCCCCAGCTCATAATTTTATTCCCAAACCTACAGTTAGGTATACTCGTAATTCATCATCCTAATCATCCGCAATTATTGCCCACAGCGCCACAAACGCCGAGAACGGTGAACTGAACAAGGTGCGCAACCAGAAGACCGGCGAGTGGGGCCCCGTGCCGGCCACGGCGCGCGCCTACAAGGCGGCCGGGATCCGCTGGGTCGTCGTCGGCGACGAGAACTACGGCGAGGGCTCCTCGCGCGAGCACGCCGCGCTCGAGCCCCGGCATCTGGGCGGCCGGGCCATCATCGTCAAGTCCTTCGCTAGGTAACATTTCCCCTTTTTTTACTCAATACTTATATCGCATTCCACAATGTGTACCTCACTTAGGTACACATTGTGTAGCTTAGGGTTACCGCTGGCCCGGAACATAAAGGGCTAAGGAAGGAACACGGGTGGGTTTTAGTCAGTAAGAGTCTGACACTCCCTTTCGCTCCACCCAGAGCGGAAGGGGTCATATGATGATTTCCCATCCTCAAAAAAAAGTGATAGCTTAAAATTTAATGGAATCATTATGGACCATGTTGGGCATATCAAAAGTACGATAGCAGAAGAGAGGAAGCCTTAAAAACTTAGTCAGATTGAAGTCTTGGTTAGATTACTCTCTCTAACTATATCTAATGTTATCAGGGGTTTTTTTTTAACATTTATTAGTTTTCAAAATTTCTGAATTTATCGGCTTTTCAAGAACCTGATGTCAGTTAACTATAGCCCGAAAGAGAACATCAGAACAATCAAGCTACTGTTTCACGACGCTTGTTTCTTATTGTAAACCTCGCTTAAATGCTATTCAATAATAGCAACTCTACAAGCAAGTGCGTTGAAAGTAAATAAATTCTTTCAATTCTCTCCAGGATTCACGAGACCAACCTGAAGAAGCAAGGTATGTTGCCGATGACGTTCGCAAACCCCTCCGACTACGACAAGATCCAGCCCGACGACAAGATCTCGCTGCTCGGACTCAACAGCTTCGCACCCGGCAAGGTAACGTACCAAAAGACCAATACTTACGTCATGTCCATTAAAGCTAAGCGCACATTACAACCGCATCGGGCCACAGCGCATCGCATTTCAATACAAAAAAGCGCGGTTCGGCCTGCCCGCAGTGGGCGATGATTCATACAATATGTAGGAAAGTGATGTTGGAGGGTTTTTGTGGCCCGCCCAAATCTACTTGTCTTTTTAACTAATATAGGATCTGACTATGGCAAAGTCAAAAGAAAGGGTTAGTCATCTCAACGGGCTATAAATAATTTGTCTGACACAGACTACTGAATCAATTTCATCACAAATAATTCATAATGGCGGCGTTTGACGTACGTCAAACGTATGTAACGTAAACTTAAACGTATGGAAGCGTGTCACTAAGCGGATATTCAACCCCCACTGACCTTTATTAAACACTTGTATAATACAGGTCCGTGCCAACCCCTCACGCGTGGCCTTGTTAGTGGCACAAGTGGCCTTTTTAGGCCCCCAGATACTAATATCTGGGGGCCTAAAAAGGCCACTTTGGCAGAATCATAATAGGATAACTGGTGATGCGGTGCGGTTGGATTATATGCGGGAAATAGATATATGAGCAAGGCGAGGTATGGTACGCCAAAAATATGTTCAATCAGACGAGAGCAAAGAAAAGCAATCCACTCACCATGCAATGCCGCCACGATGATCTGCCTGACGATTTCTTCTTGGAGAGGTAGGTAGGTACTTGAGGCAGCCGGCAAGCACAAGCGGTGGCTAAGCAGTCCAGATGAACGGGGTTTTTTTATGATAGTCGCGGAAGATGATAATTATATGGATTATAATATGGCGGCGGAGCGGCACGGAGCGGCGCGGACGCAACACACCTCAGCGAAGCGGTGATCGAGAGACGACCATGAGACGACTGACTCGCTCGCACTCGCATGCATAATATACGCGCGAGCGATGAATGAATGGATGCGATCCCAACTCTCGCCGACCGAACTATTTCGGCGCGACCATCCTCCCCCCTTTGGAAATCCGTAGGATTTTCGAAACAAAAAAAAAGGAGAGGTTAAGGGAAGGATCTTAGAGTAAAGCGGAGCGAGATCAAATGGATTGAAGTAAAGTTAAAGGTTACATACAAGAGGTGAATATTGAAGGTGTGGATTAAATTACAGATATACTAAATTACATACTTAAGATTAACAAATTTATAACTGTGCTAGTTGATAGATTAAGTTTAAATTATTGCGAAGGAAGTGGGCACAACTTAACGACGGGGCGTTTGAATGTCCCTGCTGTAGTGCGTACTAACGCGACTCGCACGATTCCATCTTTACCCGGATATACTTGTTCAACAATGCCGGTAGGCCAGCGAAGCGGCGGTGAATCATCCTGGTGGATGAGAACAAGTAAACCTGGCTGAATGGGTACATCAGGAGTATTCCATTTTTGCCTCAGTTGAAGTGTATGCAAATAATCTACATGCCATTTTTTCCAATAGCTTTGGACTAAACTGTCCAACAGTTTTTTCCTATTATGAAGGCTCACAGATGCGTCAACCTCATAAGCAGGCAACGACTGCAAAGGGGTTGTGTTTAGAAAATGCGCAGGAGTTATAATCGTGTGCGGCTGGTCAGACAGCGCACACAATGGACGAGAATTTAAGACGCACTCAATTTGAGTTAATACTGTCAACAATTCTTCATAGCACAGTAATTGTTGCCCAATGCAACGATACAAATGGGTTTTTATGCATTTTATGTTGCTTTCCCAAATTCCTCCCCAGTGGGGGGCGCGAGCAGGGATATTACGCCATGTAATTTTACGATTATTTAATTCAGTTTGAAATGCGGTAGATGTATCTTTAGAAGAAAGGAAAGTGTACAATTCGTCCAATTGACGCTTTGCCCCGATGAAATTTGTGCCGTTATCGGAATAAAGAACCGACACTGGCCCTCGCCTAGACAGGAAACGCTTGAAAGCGTCAAGAAACGTTTCTGAACTCAAGTCAGAGGCGATTTCAATGTGTATGGCTTTGGTAGTCAAACACACGAAGAGACAAATGTACGCCTTTTGGCTTTTAACGCCCCTCTTTCGAGTGATAGTAATATTTATAGGACCAGCATAATCAACGCCAGTGTGAGTGAAAGCCTTAGCTTCTTGCACTCGAGAAGGGGGTAAACTTGACATCATAGGCGTAGGATGAGAGGGCGCAAACTTAAAGCAGAAGTTACATTGGCGTATGCGTTGTCGAATAATGTTTCGAGCGGAAATGATCCAATATCGTTGTCTTAATAAAGACATAAGAAGATGTGAACCGGTATGACAATTGGATCGATGACAATCATCTATTAGTAGATCGACTACGTGATGTCGACGAGGAAGCAACAATGGATGCCGACTTTCAAAAGGTATATGAGCATTTGTAAGTCGTCCACCCACGCGGAGCAATCCGTTGTCATCAACAAACAGATCGAGCTTTCTTAAAGAAGGCGAAGGTAATCTACCCTTTTTAATATTTTTGATTTCATCAGCAAAGTGTTTGCTTTGCAACTCGCGAAGAATCACGAGCTCAGCGGTTTCAAGGTCAGAGACCTGAATTACCGAAGCGGGAGGTAACTTACGTAGAAAGCGCAAGACATATACCAGAATGCGTAATAATTTTTTCCAAGACGAGACTCTGAGAGCTAGCTCCAGAAGTATCGAAGTATCCAAATCAGGAATTACCGTTAGAGTAACAGAACTCTTTGCTTCGGGTATAGAACCTTCAACACATGACGGTTTGAATGGTGCAATTGGCCATTCAGCGATTGGATGGCAAATCCAAGGTGGACCGTGCCACCACAGCGGATGATTAATGAGTTGCGAGGGTAATAAACCTCTTGATAAACAATCACTGGGATTTTCTATCCCACTTATGTGAAAAAAGCGGTCAGGAGATAAATTTTCCTGTATCTCAGTCACACGGTTGGCCACAAATACTTGCCACCGGTGTGGAGATGAATGAATCCATGACAGAGCGATCGTAGAATCACTGAAAGCGAAAATCTCTTTTATAGGATAGCGATTATCAAAAACCGTATGTACTTGTTTTACTAGTTTAGCCAGAAGTAGCGAAGCACACAATTCAAGCCTTGCCAGCGAAACAGTCTTTAGCGGAGCCACTTTGGACTTAGCGCATACTAAATGAATGGATATATTACCGTTAGGGTTCGTTACGTGCAGGTATAGGACGCATCCGTAAGCCCTCACACTAGCGTCCCCAAAGCCAAGCAAGTTTACGACACAGCCGGCCGCGACACCCAAGTGGCGAGGTATTTGTAAATTAGATAATAACGGTAATTCAGATTTGAGTTTAACGAAACATTCAGTAATGATTTCCGGGGGCTCTTCATCCCACCCCACCTTAGCAAGCCAAAGATCCTGTATTAGAAGTTTTGCGTAAAGAATAACTGGTGCGACGAACCCTAGCACGTCAAATAGGCGAGCAATAGTAGACAATATGGCACGTTTAGTGTTACAGGTAGTCGCGGAGGATGTGGCGAACGAGAACACATCAGAAGTAGGTATCCATTTTAAACCTAAGACCTTCAATGTATCATCATCATCTGTGAACTCGATCACAGCACGATACGACTCCGGCAAGTGAGCGAGAAGTTCCGATGAGTTGCTTGCCCATTTGACGAGATCAAATCCGCCGACCTTGAATAAAGCGAGCAGCTCGTCCGCTAAACGAGTACCATCTTCAGCAGAGGGTACAGAAGTAGTTAAATCATCCATGTACAGTTCTCTCATGGCGACATCTGCCGCGAGAGGAAAGCGTTCGCGATAGTCCTCAGCCAATTGACGGACGGTGCGCATCGCCAAAAATGGACTCGAGCGGAGGCCAAAAGCCACAGAGTTAAATTGAAAAATACGAATACTCTCGTTATGATTAAAACGATATAATATTTTTTGATATTTACGATCGTTATCTGACAGTAAAATTCTAAGATACATTTGACGTATATCAGCGGTGATTGCTACCTTAAAATATCTAAAATTAAGCAAAAGCGAAAATAAGTCTGCCTGCAAATTAGGCCCTGTATGCAACAAGTCGTTGAGCGACTTGCCGCTATCAGTTTTAGCGCTTGCATCTAAGACAATGCGGGTTTTTGTTGTCGACTTGTCAGGCCGTACAACAGCGTGGTGCGGGATGAAGTAGCCTTCATTTATAGCGGATAAAGAATAAGGTATTTCCGAAAGATAACCCTTATCTATATAATCATTAATTACGTCATTATAAGCTTGACGTAAAGCGGGAAGCGAATGAAACTTGCGCTCGAGCGCAGACAATCTACGCTGAGCGTGAACGTAGGAGTTACCTAAAGACGTAGGTTCGCCTTTAAAAGGTAACGACACAATATATCGTCCACATGAATTTCGTGAAACGGTCGATTTATAAAAATCTTCACATTCTCGATATTCGGGACCCTTTTTGTTAACAGTAGGTACTTCCTCTATTTCCCAGAATTTTAAAATTAAATTATTTAAATTATCTACTAATGGGCCGAAGGACCAGGCTACACTGTCATGGTGGAGAGAAGGTACCTCACCCATGACAATATAGCCAAGCGTGGTTTCTAAAGCATGAGGTATGGAGCGAGCGGTGACCGCACAATCAGCTGATTGAGAGGTGGATGCTGGTATAACCCTTTTCCCGAGCAAAACAAATGCGAACATTTGCGTACCGAGAATCGCGTCTATGTTCCCAGGTACATCCCAGCATTCATCTGCAAGCGGTAAACTCTTGAAATGATCCATCACGGACCTTTGTACCGCGCGAACAGGTAACGGATCAGCTATATGATCAATCACTAACATTGTCAATTCGTATTGAGCGTCACTTACGCGCGATTGTATCGTAAGCGACACGTAACCCTTAATTGGAGTGGAAATAGTACCTACTGATTTTAAGGATGAGTTAACAAGCGGTTGAATATTTAGTTTTAATTTTCTACAACATGCGAGAGTGATAAGATTATTTTGAGAGCCACTGTCTACTAAACATCTTATGACAAAGCGTTTTCCATTTATCGGAACATAAACTTGTGCCGTTGGTAAAACAACTGACGTATTCACCTGGTCACAAGCAAAATCTATATTATTATTACGCGACGTCAACGCGATCGAATTCTTAGAATTAGTACATTCTTTCAACTCGGCACACGAAGATGTCACGACCGGCGGCGGCGGTGAGGCGATTGAGTTTACATGCATACACACCGGCTGCGCGCCGCTGGCGCCGCTATCCAGTGCGCCTGCACCAGACAGCGACGCGGCTCCTAACACATTAGGTTGAGAATGCTGCGAGATAACCTCGCGATTATTAAAATGCAACAATGAATGATGCTTTTTGTTACAATGTTTACAAGTATTTGTAGAACCACAATTCAATGTGGTATGTTTATCACTGAAACAATTGATGCACATTTTGTTATCTTTAATAAACTTAAAGCGATCTTTCACATCCAATTTTTTAAATTCTAAACACTCGTATAAATGAGTATGTTGTGAGTTTTTACAAAAATTACAAGCGGTTATATTATTAGTAACCTCCTTTTTTTCTGTTACTGCAAAGCTATGCGAAGTTTTCGATGCAGAAGATCGCGATCGATTTTGTATGTTAGTACCCTGATTATTTTGAGGTGATGTGTTCTGACGAACAGTAGTTGTTCGTTCAAGAACCTTTATGTGATGACGTACGAAATTTACTAAATCATCACTTGTGGGTAAATCTTTATCGCGGATGGATAACTCGAAACTTTGTAGTACTTGAGCGTCTAACCTTTTTAAAACGAGATGAGTAAACATGAAATCTGATAGATCGCTAATGTCTAACTGTCTTAACGCGGACCAAGATGAATGAACCTTTTCAATAAAATTGTTTAATTGAACGGGTGAACCCGAGGTAGGTTTTATGTCGAGTATATTATTTAAGTACATAGACCCAAGTAACCTCTTGTCTTGGTATTTTGTCACTAACGAATTCCATATCGTAAGATAGTTAGACGCATTAGGAACTATTCCCGCGAATACATTTTTTGCGCTGCCATTTAATTTTCCTACCAAATACTGTACACGTTGATCATCAGTCAGATGTTTGTTATCATGAACGTTAGTTTTGAAGCATTGATAAAAGAGTGGCCAACATTCCGGCTGGCCAGAAAAACTTATTAATTCCAATGGCGGTAGGCGGCAAAAGTATGAATCGACCGCGGGCTTAACTACATTTGCGCGGTTAGACTCTAATATGTTATTACGTATATATTGTATTTCTGAAAATAACGTTTCGAAAGAGCTCCAATTACTAAAACTTATTTTACAATCAGGGTCTATTTCTAACAATAATGTATTATGTTGATCACAAAGATCGTTAAAGTTATTATATAATTTTTCGATATTCGAAGAAGCGGCTAGAAATTCTTGTTTACTTCTAGTATCAATATTTGAAGGAATTATTTTCTTTGCAATCTTGAATAAGCCATTGATTTTTTCGAAAATAGTTTCTTTTTTTGCAATGATCATTTTCAATTTTGCTTCCGACGCCATTTTGTGGCGGCACCTAAGTTCCCGGTGTTCGAGTTAAAATTTAAAGAAAATATGCTATTTATGGATTATTGAACAAGTAAATTAGATTATCGCTAGTTAAACTTTAAACTGGATATAATGGAATCCACTCGCTACGTCGATAAATCACTCGAAGCACGCGTGACACGTGTGCTTCTTTGTTAAGTTAAAGATGCGTAATTTACTTGATAATAGCACAGTTATAAACGTAATTATATAGGGATTACTTAGGTAGGGAGATAGGGATTATTTTATAAGGTAATATACTGGCTCAATCCGGCTCGAAGGACCAAAATTATGGTGATGCGGTGCGGTTGGATTATATGCGGGAAATAGATATATGAGCAAGGCGAGGTATGGTACGCCAAAAATATGTTCAATCAGACGAGAGCAAAGAAAAGCAATCCACTCACCATGCAATGCCGCCACGATGATCTGCCTGACGATTTCTTCTTGGAGAGGTAGGTAGGTACTTGAGGCAGCCGGCAAGCACAAGCGGTGGCTAAGCAGTCCAGATGAACGGGGTTTTTTTATGATAGTCGCGGAAGATGATAATTATATGGATTATAATATGGCGGCGGAGCGGCACGGAGCGGCGCGGACGCAACACACCTCAGCGAAGCGGTGATCGAGAGACGACCATGAGACGACTGACTCGCTCGCACTCGCATGCATAATATACGCGCGAGCGATGAATGAATGGATGCGATCCCAACTCTCGCCGACCGAACTATTTCGGCGCGACCAATAACATTATTAATTATAATATGGCGAAGACAGTCCGTGTTTTTCTTTTTTCGCTCAAAGAGATTGGGATTGGATTGATTGGTATTATAGCACAGATAAAAAAAAAATAACTGAAAAATCCTTCACTAATGGGATTTGATACGATTAACTTAACAGTTAATTGTCCATTATGATTCATAATGTAATCCTTTTATGATTCTGCCAGTGGCCTTTTTAGGTCCCCTGATAAAACGCGCTCCTTGTTTTTCCAACGAAAACGTTATCAGACTGTCTAATGTTATTATTTCCAGCCTGTATTTCTCACTACAAAGCCTAGTATAGCACAGGCATCTTTTGGCGCGTGGCTAAAATCGGAACTTTCGCCGCCATTTTGTTTTCCAATACAATTTCACACCGCCCTGTCAAAGTCATCTAAGAGCCAAAATATACTTGCACTAATTGTATCTAAATCAAATTATATTTTTATTTACAGCCTGTCGAATGCGAGATCAAGCACAAAGATGGCAAGACGGAAAAGATCCTGCTGAACCACTCCTTCAACGAGCAGCAAATCGCCTGGTTCCAGGCCGGCTCCGCACTCAACAGGATGAAGGAAATGGCCGCCAGAAATTGAACGCGCGCTCGCCCCATTTTATAATAATCTTGCACTGGACGCCCGAGCCTGAAAGTAGGGTAATTTTAGACGTGTAGTAATATCGAGCCAAAAGTAAAAATAAAACCACACGTGCTGCATTCATATAATGTCACCGGCCCGTATCGGTCGCGTCCGTTTGCATTCGTATCACCGTTCTAGTAGGAATAAATGTTATAGGAGAATCATTGATATCGACATGGATTTTAGTATTTAATCGCCGATCTTAGAAAAATATATAATAGAGATTCTACTTGAAAGTATTCAGTTTGTAGGCGCTGCTATCGCACGGACACATGCGACAGAAAATGACTTTCGTGTTGATTGTCTGTTACATGTATTCTTAGTCAAATAAACGTTTTTATGTTATTTTTTATTTATTTATTTTACGTACACATGCTCGAGAAGCAGGACTTCTTTCACTTCGTTTTTTTAGAAGTAATATATTTTCAAACTCAACTTGTTATACTCAAGACGTGTGCAAACAAATCCTGCAACTGAATATTGTCCTACTAAATCCTGTCGATTTAAAAACATTGACAACACAATTATTATGGTCACCTCTGAATACCATTTAGAACCAGATTCAGACTCAAGGATCAAGCGCGAAATCTGATTGTGCAATAATATTTTAGTAGTGGTCGATACATCGTGTAATATCATCAAACTATTGTATTCTCAACGGAACTCGTGTTTTAAATAAATCAATTAGATTGTGTGGATTAAAATCAAATCTAATTACACATAATATTTAGAATGTTAAGCTAAAATCGATGAACATCAATCATCCCTACGCTACAGGCCGTGAAAACATGTGATCATATTAATATAGATATATGTATTATGATGGTGGCTCAGGTCTCGGAAATTTAACGAGTAGACGGTCATATCATTGATATGAGTAAATAATGTAATGTTAGGGTTATCAGTGTTATCACTAATGCCTTAATCCCCGGTGCAAGTAAGCTGTTACCATGTAGTTCAATGTATACTTTAGCGCATTTTTCATTATTCAGACAATACTTAGTCACGGTGGTGATGAATCTTAAAATAGCTGTAGTACAAAAATCATCATTTCAAATGATTTTATTATATTAATTAATTTATAATTATATTTACCAAACTTGAAAAATATACGTTACTTATTATTTTATGTGCATTATATTATTATCCTTTACCCCCAATACCATAATAAGCTTATGCTTACGAGAATGAAAAGGATAAATATTCAAAATAAAACTACTTCAATTTTGATATTTAGCCCCATTTTCTATGAACTCATAGCAAACTGCGCTCTCAGTGGAGGCCAAATTAATAAACACTACTTATAGCAGACCAATGCTGGACATAGGCGTCTCCCAAATTACGCCACAAGACAACACCAGGTTTTTCGCCTTCCGCAGGAGGCCAATGCCCGTACCGTATCTAAGTTGTAAGCAAGCCCTGTATGCGCCCTTCAAGATTCCTAAGTCAGGGAGTTGTTGTTTTTCCCAGAAGAAGAGCAATTTCTGTAGCAGCTTTATTTTTATGCCCGACAATAGCTGACTGCTGGCAATATTCTCCCTCAAACAGGTTGTCAAGAATGCTCATGCTCGTTTTCTTGACCATAAATCATGACCTGTTGTGAGGGAAGCTAGAAAGCCGGCTGGGGTTATGGGTCTTAACAGATAGGTACCTATTGGAATTGTAATCAGTCCAACAATGTCAGATGGACTTCTTTTGTATCCGAATATTATAAGCTGTCGTGTGGGGTTAGGCAGGGGGGTTTGACCTCCCCCGATCATTTTAATCTCTACGTAAACGACCTGATTGAGGAGTTGAGCAGGGCACTGGTAGAGCTCAGGTTGGGCGATCGTTATGTGAATAATGTATTCTGCTCAGCTTCTTAGAGGGCTTAAAAAAGCTGCTGGTTATTTGTGATTTGTATACTAAAAACCATGACGCTATGCTAGAAAAACAGGACTGACAGGTCGGAAAACGGAACTCAAATGTTTCGCCACTGTGCATTGGGGGGCCGGACGTGAAAACCGATACAGATATCGATTGCCGGCGTCGTGCTCTATCGGTTGCAGGAAACAGCCAGGTTTTTGGCTAAACAGCACCAATCCAACATGGACTGTCAGTATTAACTACCGAAATAAAAATCGCTAGTTCTTGGTGTGTACGTTACCCCAGCAAGAAAGTGTCTCCTAGAGTTATAGGAGTAGAACGTATAATATGTGCCCTATCTGCTGTAAATGTGCCCCCAAATAAAAAATGTGTGCCCCCTGTCGTTTTGGAAAAAAACGGAAAAAACGATTCCTGCTGGGGTAACGTTTTTCTAGCAGGAAAATTCTAAACGAATGATCGGAGAGAAAAAAATTGTGCATGGCCAGAGAGCTTATATGTGTGCCAAAATGTGCCCCCACAAAAAAAATCTGTGCCCCTTCAGGTTTTCGAGATATTGCATTTCCTGCTGGAGTAACGTTTTGATGAATCGTATATCTCTACAACCATTGCATGTGCCCCTGTAGAGTAAACATACACGAGTAGCTCTTAATGTGTGCCCCTTTGTGCCCCAATTAGTTTTAAGAAAATATTTATAGTTTTCAAGTTATAGCGGTTTTATGAAAACCCGAAAAAACATCGCAGCGCCTAAATTGGACAAGAAACAAGTTCGCTGAAAACTGTATTCGGTCCTTCTTGACGCTAATAATAACCATAGAAAGTTTCAAAACTATTCATGCATGCGTTTTTGCTAAAAGTCAAAACGATGGTGTCCTAACTTTGACGGCAAAATACAAGGAATCGGCTCAATCCGAGATGTGTAGATGTAAACCAAAATCATGTGCCTTTAGTCAAAAATATATGGTGAAAATATTCAGCTTGGAATGTTTCGCATTAAGTAAATATTAACAAAAAACCAAAATATGTAAACAACGGCTGGTTATCCGACCAAATTTGAATGACTACTAAAAAGCGACGGATTCATACATATCGATGACCTTCTTTATTGGACGTATTATACCTAAGCTGTTGTCCGTACAGTCGCGTTCAAAAGTTTTGGGGGCTAATTAAAAAATATTAAATGCACCTTGTGACTATAATAAATGAAACCGCTTGTTGATGTGGAAATTATTATTTTTATTCCCTTAATTTTAATTCTTAAAGTAATTATTACTTCAAATCACAGATCAAAGAAATTATTTACACGTTGTGTAGTCATTATTATTTAAATTACAGATCAGTTATTCATCTAAGTCTAACATATAATTAGTAAATTCGCATCACAAAAAATCACAGATCAGTATTAAGTATAATATTGTGTAAAAAAAATATTAAATTTTAAATCACAGATAAATAATTTTCTTACGAGTAATTTGCTTATACATAGATTCAGATAAAGTGTTAGTATAGTAAACCGCATAAAGATATAACTGTAAACATCGAATTTGCACAAATTATCTGATGGTATTTGGCTATAAATAAACATATTTATCCCATATACGTAACAACATTATCACCTGACTGTGGAATGACACTTATATATCTAAAACGCCATCAAATCAAAATTATGTGACACTACATAATCAGCTTTAATATAATCGTTGGTAGAATAGACAAAATTGTACACGGTTATGATGAATGCTCCAGGGTAGCCCGCGAAATACAAATTTTCTTACGTTTTTTGCAATTTGCAAGCCAGTGCTAGGTTGTATGATGATTAGAATATTATTTTGATGAGAATATTATTTGATATTTGATTCTGTGATTTTTGTGATGCGAATTTACTGATTATATGTTAGACTTAGATGAAAAACTGATCTGTGATTTAAATAATAATGACTACACAACGTGCAAATAATTTCTAATATTTATAGGTAGGAACTTTGATCTGTGATTTGATGCAATAATTACATTAAGAATTAAAATTAAGGGAATAAAAATAATAATTTCCACATCAACAAGCTGTTTAATTTATTATAGTCACAAGGTGCATTTAATATATTTTTTAATTAGCCCCCAAAACTTTTGAACGCGACTGTACGGACCGCTTAGGTATAATACGTCCAATAAAGAAGGTCATCGATATGTATGAATCAGTCGCTTTTTGGTAGTCATTGGAATTTGGTCGGACAACCAGCCGTTGTTTACATATTTTGGTTTTTTGTTTATATTTACTTAATGCGAAACATTCCAAGCTGAATATTTTCACCATATATTTTTGACTAAAGGCACATGATTTTGGTTTACATCTACACATCTCGGATTGAGCCGATTCCTTGTATTTTGCCGTCAAAGTTAGGACACCATCGTTTTGACTTTTAGCAAAAACGCATGCATGAATAGTTTTGAAACTTTCTATGGTTATTATTAGCGTCAAGAAGGACCGAATACAGTTTTCAGCGAACTTGTTTCTTGTCCAATTTAGGCGCTGCGATGTTTTTTCGGGTTTTCATAAAACCGCTATAACTTGAAAACTATAAATATTTTCTTAAAACTAATTGGGGCACAAAGGGGCACACATTAAGAGCTACTCGTGTATGTTTACTCTACAGGGGCACATGCAATGGTTGTAGAGATATACGATTCATCAAAACGTTACTCCAGCAGGAAATGCAATATCTCGAAAACCTGAAGGGGCACAGATTTTTTTTTTGGGGGCACATTTTGGCACACATATAAGCTCTCTGGCCATGCACAATTTTTCTCTCTCCGATCATTCGTTTAGAATTTTCCTGCTAGAAAAACGTTACCCCAGCAGGAATCGTTTTTCCGTTTTTTTCCAAAACGACAGGGGGCACACATTTTTTATTTGGGGGCACATTTACAGCAGATAGGGCACATATTATACGTTCTACTCCTATAACTCTAGGAGACACTTTCTTGCTGGGGTAACGTACACGTTCTTGGTAGTGAAAACAAAAGTGTAATCAGTCAGAAATACATAAACAATATGTATCAAAAAATAGACAAAGGGCTTCGAAACATAAAGCCTAGGGCAGACAGCACAGTGCACAGTCAGTTTCTATATATATGCCACCTCTAAACTTAGTATACCAACTCTTGGGTTGACTACGACTATATCTACACACCTAATGGGGTTGAAACACTACTGTACCTGTAGTGCCTCTGGAATGTTCGCGGAGGCGAGGCTGAACAACAGTCATGTCCAGGGTTGGTATGTGTAGAAACAGTAAAGCTAAGAAACTCGCTGATAGGAAATATGCTGTCTGTTGTGTATGTTTTCATTCTTATGGATGAATGAAGATTTCTTATTTATTAGCTAACAGAGTCGCCCCATATTATAAGGGACATCAAGGTAAAAGGCGAAATGTGAGTTTACTATGGGCAACATCAAGCCCGTAATCCCCTAGCAAACTAGCTGTTGGTTATTCTGAAACAACTTTGTGTACTTCTGTCAAGTTTGTGTGAACTATGTATTGGGTGTTTTACAATTCTACATTAAGGCCGCTCTCTCGAAAAAAGCTTGAAAAAAGCATGCAGATGAAGCCATTTTTTGTCGGCATTTACAGAGAAATTACATCTGAAAAAAATCCTTAGTAATCTTCATGATATAATACGTAATTTGGTTTAGCCATAATTTTTCTACCGGTATCACTTAATTTAAAAAAAAAATCACCAAATCAACTCCAAATCATTGAGATGAAACCGTTTTACTCCTTCATTTTTTATCAAAAGAGTGTAAAAAAATATATCTACATCTTCGCAATACAAAGGAGAATAATTTGGTTTTGTTACTTTTTTAAAATATGTATTATTTTTATGATAATAAATTAAAAAGGCCTCTGATAAAGGACTGCGTCTACATCACCCCCGCACTCGTCCATAAATTTAGTGCGGGGCGCATCGTGTTGCTAGGTGGACGTATGTCGCGTTGCGAGAACTCCGCACTACGAAATAAAATCGTAAAATATTACTGCAAAAACAAAAAGTGTACCTACCCAAGCGGGGTTTTATGAAACTTATGCGCTGTCCATTACTCTGTGTACATAGGTACTGTTTATAAAATACCTACCTCATTCAAACGAAAGTCGTAAGTACTAGTAGTGAATGATCACAGAAGGTCCACGTCCACGAAATGATTCAGCCAATATTATAAATTTTACTTTTCGGTGCCTAAGTAAAGTCTATTATTCTGATGCGTTGCGATTATTTGTGACATATTGTGACACAAAACTGAAAATGCTCCTAAAGTAGGTATTAATTATGATTATAGGTTACGTACTTGCTAATAATTTGTCAATTTATTGATTACCGGCGTAATTATTTTCAAATAAAAAAATCAAATCAAATCATTTATTTGCATAAAACAGGTTCAGTGGATGTTAAAAAAGGTCAAATGGTACACTGTTAATAAACATATAAGGTGTGCAAATATAAAACAAGAATGTTAACTGTTAATTTCACTATTCAATAAAGTACGGACGCCAAGCACATCAACCTATCCGAAACTGTCAAATTTTCGCAATCAACTTTGAACCTTATGCTTTAGTGATAAAGTTGAAAATCTATTAAAGAAATCTGACAGATTGTAGTAACTTGATGTGCTGGCGTCTGTACAATGTCATTGAAAATAAAATTATCGTAAATACAGATCAGTCAACAAAATAAGGAATTAAAAATAATAATGTCATACAATAGTAAAAAGTAGTAGTTCAATAATATATATGTATATACAGGCTGGATTTTTTTAACCTCACCTAGAGGGCAAGTACTCTAAACACTGGAGATAGCAAATTTTACTCAAAGGAAAATCCCTTCATTAAAAAAAAAACAAATCTGCAATCAAAGATGTTCGAAAATTCGCTTGCCGCTCTCGGGAATCGAACCGCCTAAAATCCGAAAAAATAATACCCTGTACTTTTATGGCATCAATCGATAGGGTCAATCATAAGGATCAAATCTCTCTATGGCAGATCGAAAGTCGAATACTTTTTACTCGACTTCTATCGTCGCGGGTGACATCAATTAAATCAGCCTATCGCAGACCGCGGGTGGCACAGACTACATAAAATTAGAAAATCAAATTGGTAGTCATGTTTTTTATTATAATTATCACTTATCATTACTATCCATGTGGGCTAAAGTGGGTCAATAATATTATTCAACTAATTAAATCAAATAAAAAAATCATTACCTATACGTAGTGAATCAATTAGTTCTACCAGAGAAGTTGAAGGTGATTCTGGTGATTTGGATGTGAATGTATTTTTTTTTACAAATTATGAACCTATATTTTTGTTTTACTTGTAAATATATGTATAACTGCATTCATTTTAGGAACAAGATGATTTGGGCATTCAAAAACTACGGTCTCTATTGGATGACATGGTGACTCACAAGCATCTTGTAAGGTCTGTCGAAGAACTTGAAGATTATTCAGCTGAATTTTAGTTATAATATATTTGTTTATAAAAAATATAACAAATAATATGACATACACTAGTGATAATTATACTACCTATACCTACCTACCTACCTACTTTACCTGCCTACCTATCTACCCTACCTTCCTATCTGCCTTACCCTAACTACCTACCTACCCTACCAACCTACCTACCCTACATACCTACCTACCTATCTACGTACATGCCTACCTACCCTTCTTCTCTTCATAGAAACCTTCCTAAGACTTCAACGAATATTTAAAAAAAAACCGAATTGGTCCAGCCATTCTTGAGTTTTGCGCTTAGCAGCACATTTAGCCATTAATTTTAGTTAAAAAGATACATTAAGTTGTTTACCACATGGCAAGCCAGGCTGATTTATATTAAGGGTATAGCTTCTACTCACGGCCTCGAAAGCTTTTAACAATTTTATTCGTAACCATAGCCCGAAAAGTACATCCATATCAATAGATAATACCTAAATAAAACCAAAACTGGACCATTGTAAATACAGGGTGTCCCAGAACTCAACGTCAAGCCAAAACGGGGTGACAGGATTGATCATAACCATCACGAGAAAAATCTGAAAAAAAATCTATCCCATGCAGTTTGAAAATTATGGGCATTTTAAGAAAAACCTAGAATTTTGATCAAACTGTATCATTTTTCGGTTATTGTGGTTATTCTTTTTTATTTTTGTTCATTTGAACTTTGGAAACGTAATCCTAAATAACATTTCTAGAATCCCAATAAAAAATAATGACACAATTGCCTCAAGTTTCCGAGAATTGAGACTATTCGTTAAACTACGAATTTAAAATTTTCAAGATTCGTCGACTTTGATAGGCCCTCCTTTAAAAAAAATGTACTAGAGTGCCTTGGCAAGTGGCATTAAAAGTTGGTGCATTTAATCAGAATTCTAAAATGGTACAATACTTGTTAGTTCTATACAATAAAGAAGAGTAAAAAAATTAAAACCTCAAGTAACCCGATTTTTGCTATCTCAGTTAAAATGTTTTTGATTCGCACAAGCTCTAGGTAGGTTCTTAATTTTAAGGCAAAATGATGAGAGAGATGGATAGTGGGTATGTTTGCCATGAGTGAGCGAGACAGATAGTGACGCCACTTTTATTAAAGTGAAAAAAAGTTAGTAAAATAATGAAAAATCTTGATCTAGTTTAATTTAGGTTTGTTGGAATAAAAGTCAGATAGAGAAATAACGTTTTTTATTACAATAAATAAGCCCATTGAGAACGTAGCCGACCTGCGTGAACGCATTTCTCAAGCAGCTGAGGAGATCAACTCTTGAAGATATGCCCGACTAATAAGTAGATCTTTTTTAAGAAGATGTAGGGCTTGTATTGAGGCTGATGGTAAACAATTTGAACATTTATTGTTGTAATTGTAAACGTGCCAACTTTTAATACCACTTGCCAAGGCACTCTAGTACATTTTTTTTTAAAGGAGGGCCAATCAAAGTCGACGAATCTTGAAATTTTTAAATTCGTAGTTTAACGAATAGTCTCAATTCTCGGAAACTTGAGGCAATCGTGTCATTATTTTTTATTGGGATTCTAGAAATGTTATTTAGGATTACGTTTCCAAAGTTTAATTGAACAAAAATAAAAAAGAATAACCACAATAACCGAAAAATGGTACAGTTTGATCAAATTTCTAGGTTTTTCTTAAAATGCCCATAATTTGCAAACTGCATGGGATAGTTTTTTTTTATATTTTTCTCGTGATGGTTATGATCAATCCTGTCACCCCGTTTCGGCTTGACGTTGAGTTCTGGGACATCCTGTATATGTGGTACACATAATTATTTAACTTTCACGATGACTTGACCTTCTGTGATTTCGATACTCTGTGACGAGACTAGGCGAGGCAAACCGTGGTGGCGGCGCACACAACCGCACATTTTCTGTTACATGCGGGTAGCGGAGTGGCGCGGAGAAGGGGTCGTTAGCTCCGACCAAATGCTCAAGGTTATCGGCATTAATACAGGCCTTAAATAATACAAAGACATAGTGTAAAACTATTTTATTGTGTCAATAGCTTAATCTTCATTGTCCTCATTGTCGCTGTCAGCGTTAATGTTGAAATAACGCAGCTCGTATGAGTCGTGAGCAGAAGCCACCACTCGCAGCCAATCACGAAGATTGTTCTTCTTAAGGTACCTCTTTGTCAAGTACTTCAGATACCTCTTTGAGAAGGGAATGTCTGGAAAGAAGATAGCATTATGTTAGATTGTAACTGAGTATGAGACATCTTAGCAGGAACTACCTTTTAAATCATCAAAGTTGTAACTAAACGCTTGTGTGCGAGAACATTCAGGAAGTTTTTTGATATGAGTTACATAGTTTTTATTTTCACAATTATTAATAAAGTAGCAAAATTCCTGTACTAAATAAAGGTACTGTTATATCATAATCAGTAGTACAGCTTTTAGCCTGATGTTATAATAACAAACACCATAAAACTATTGGATGTAGGATGAATCAAATTTGCAGTGTACAAAAGACCAAAAGAAGGTTATGTTTACAAAATATCATGCAATAATACTAGTGTGGTCAAATTGAAACACTAGTAAGTACTAATGTAACCCTGAGATAGTGACTAACTATGCAAAATTCTCAAGACACATTCATCTAATCAACAAGAGTCATTGATTGATTACCTAAAATACAATGGCGACAATAAAAAATTGATATTATCTCTCTATTACTCTTGACTTCTGCAATAATATTGGCCAATCTGCACTGACCTGCCCATCACCAGAATAAGTTTACATCCATGCAAAAAAAAACCATTACCTCTGACGTTAACGTGTCACGAAAAGGAACACAGAATACGGGGAACTTGACAACAAGAGAACGTGATGTGATATACACTGGAAAAACGTTGAAAGTAAATGAAAGCATTGTTGAAAGTAGCTACTAACCTGCGTTGATGGAGATTTTCGTCTTGTCCCTAGCGATGACAACGTGATTGCCTAGGTTATTTGTTTTGCCCTCAACTTTGACGCGCTCCTTCAGATATTTCTCGAAGTTGCCGACGTCGAGGATGCTGTCCTCGGCGGGGTGTGTGCAGTCGATCATGAATTTCAGGTTGATCTTCCGCTTGATGCCTTTGCCGCGGATTTTACCACCTTTGACTCCTTTCTTACCAGTCTTCTGGTGCAGTTGGGCTTTTTTAGCCACGGGTTTCTTTGCAACTGCCATCTCGGCAACCTGGAATGTGCGTAGATAATTTATAACACACTACAATACTGTATTTCTTAGATTTATATTAGATTTTGTCGAATAACCTACCAACACGTGTAGAGCAGTTACCGTAAAAACTGCAAAATGGCCGACGCAAACGTCAATTTTTGGTGAAGTTGGCCCATCTGAATGTATATTGCCATGCTAAAAAAACGTAATTGATTAGAACGCTACGTGGACCGCTATTTTTCACCAGTATTAAGCCGGTTTCACATAATATTGTGGTGTAGTATTATCAATTTATCACGATCATGGACTTATTATATTATACATAAGTCCATGATCACGATGCAGATGCGCTCTACATAAGTCCGCGTTCTCAATGGGGTCAACATTTTTCTTTTTTTATATATGTATTAGGTATTTAATTTGTTAACTTAGTTGTTCATTTTATTGTGCATGCTGTAGTCTCCTGTAATTGAAAGAGTACACCTACCAAATACTTTGTCATCCATTAAGGGGAAGCACTAAGGTAGCCCGCGAAATTCAAATTTTCTTAAGTTTTTTGCAATTTGCTGGTCAGTATTAAGTTGTACGTTGATTAAAATATGATTGAACACGCGACACTGTTACCGTAACTGACACCACGCTACATTCGGCTGTCCTCGGGATGTACTCGGTTTTAATGTATATCCGATATGTCAGTGAGTGATGGCAAAGTATTCTGTTTGTGTTTTGTTTTTAAGACGATTAAAAAAATACAAACGTAATTGTTCAAGTTTTCACTTCTGTCGGCACTCCCGGAGTCCTACTGTTTTTTTTTTGTAAACAAATGACGTCTTTTGCGCCTAATGAGAGGTTTTTTTTAGTATTAAAAAAACATAGTTTCCAAGAACTCTGTAGATGGCGTTGAACTGACTACGTTACTTGGTGCCAAAGCCAAAACGAAGGTAATTAATTACTTCGTAGTTAATTTTATGTACGTTTCGTTTTACGATCTCAAAATTACGTCCAAGTTAAATAATCAAAAAATGATGTAACGTTCAGTTCCTTGCAGTAACTTACCAAGTTCAGCGCCATCTATCCAGCGACTAGGGAAGAGTTTAAAAAAGAATAAAAGAAATGCTGTTGTCGACAAAAATACGGGCCACGGGGAGCCATGTATTTGCCAAAGCTGTTAAAACACGCTGTTTAAAATAGTCTCTTGCATTTTCACAGTTATTGTGCTTATAAGTTGATGTAAGTAAGTAAGTAACGATCAATTTTCTCTGAATAAATAAATTGAAACTTTGATGGACACTTTGTCTCGTTCAGTGTCCGTCCGTCGACCGATTGTTCTTATAGTCGAACATTGATATTTCGGCCTAAAATGAAACCGAAATTCGGTTTGACAGTCGGACTCCAACGAACATTATACTCGCACTTCCGCATGGGTATAGGCAGACATTACAAAACTTCTATTATGACCTAGAAGTTCTGTAGTTTATTTATGTGTTAGGTAATCTGATATAGATACCTATCAAATTACCCATACCTTTGATATAGATACCTACCTCTCTGTATCAAAGGTAGGTACTCATTTACCTAAGTACATAAGAAAAGGGGACGCTCAACCGGTGTTGTGCAACGGGGAGCGGTTATAAGCGTAAGACTATTGTCTTCGCTTCACCTCGTTGATATTATTTCCCATGAATGAACAACGCCAGTCGTCGACCGAGGTCACGGCGATTTTTTACCTGTACCTAGTGAGGTAATGCTTCAAATTTTTCATACGAGTCACATTCGCACCTTCGCGAGACGCGCAGCCTCTCTTTGTTATTGTCTTATTTTGTTTGAGTCATTTGTATACTCAGCAAGACTGTCGATAATGTTCTTATGGAATATCCGGCGGGAGTTTTCAAACTAAGAAAGTCGAGCATGCGCATTACGTTGTCATTATCACGTAATCGTGAACTTCGTTTCGTGACTTCTCGTACCAATACGTGGTACGCCAGCCCGCAAGGCGCAAGGCCCACAAACGCAGTTTATTTACGCCGTGCACGGAAGCTGTCGGTTCGTGCCTCAGCGTATAAACCTATTTTTGTAGTTAACCTCACTTCTTCGTGTTACTCACAAGTGAATCATAATTTGAGTCTAAAAGTTTTAGTTTAATACGTTGAAGTGCAATTTCTTGTGTCTACCGAAATTACCAGATTTTTGTGAGTTTCGACAATGTACCGTATGGATTGTTTATGTTCAAAAATGTAATCGGTTTGGTTGATTATTGGATCGATATTCAAAACAAAACAACCGAGGTGTTTCACAAATGATATTAAAATGGATAATTGCTTTGTCGCCTGCGGCTGTGACGACCATGAAGGAATAACAAAATCTGACTTGGATCGTTTTACGGACAAAATCGAAAATGTTCTCAATGATGAGAGAGGTAGAAAATTTTTCAGGAGTTTTATGTACACCTCAAAATTGAAATCTGGTCGTCGAGCGCTGTGTGTTTGGGAGCACATAGAAAAGTTGCTTAATTATAAAGAGAATGCTGAAAGCGGATCTCGAACACACAGCAAATACTTGGATGACGTAAACAAATTGTTAGAAAAAGCAGAAAGAATAGAAGACATAGATTTCGCTACAATGGAGAGGCTCACGAATGCACTACAATCAGATGACAAGGAAGGAATTGTTGAAGGGTTGCAGTCGTTGAAAGTAGAGACAACGAAAGCTCTTAGAAGGGAATACAATGCTTTTAGAAACCATTTTATACGGTCAAATTAAAAAGCACCGCTTAAAAACACGCAGTGCCTTGTGAATTTGATATTACAAACTACTGTTTATCTTGGTAGTTCTTGGCGGCACTGCTTGCTAACAAAGGTCAATGTCAAGACAAATGTAGTACAAACTATTCAATAATTCAGCATTCCGCGCATTCACGACAAGATGTGAAGAAATACCGGGTAGTGCCGGGTACCGGGTCCTGTACTACCCACGTAGTTTTTAAAGTTCGCGCCGTTTTGAGTGCTCAAATTGGAAGCGAAGACTTCACGATAAAAATTTTTGGTGTTCCATTTTCTAGACGTGTTTAGACAATATACCTACCCCTACCTATATATTTGTGATTTCCGATGTTGTTTTCCGTCCTTATTTCAGTTAGGTATGTGATGTTTTATTTTGGACGTGGAGCTTTTCGATAATAATAGGAAAATAAATAATTTATTGTAATCGTTGTTTTCTTGTTAATTATCGCGGCAGAACGGTTACCTACAGGAGTTATCACTGATAACTTAGGAGTTATCATTGAAGTGACATTATTATTATATTTATTGTGCAAGTTTATGAACTGTGTATTGGAGAGAACAATTCTTGTGTGTTGGCAAAATATAGTTAGGTACCTACACCTACCTACATATGAGATAATTCTTAGGCCACGCCTTTATACTTATCTAAATGATAAATTGCTTCCAGAATTGGTGACTACAATTATGCACTTATGTTGCTATCAAAGTGGATTTTTGATAAGTACAATATTCTATAGTAGTAGATGTTTTGATGCCTACATTTATTCAAATAGGTACTTACTGATGACTGAAACAAGTTTCTTGCTAAACCAAAACTATAAATTGAAAACTTCATAATTTAATCTAAAAGGGTGTGAATGTACCTAAATACCAATATAAATTTAATTATCTAATGTAATTCTAGCGTTTATTGGCAATAAAAAGACAGATAAGTAGTAGTTTTCATCTTTCATTTAATAAAATTGCACAATATTGTACATTACATTTAAAACTGCATTCAATTTGAAAGGCTATTGCTTCAGCCACATTCTTGACCAATATTTAGGTAAAATATCTATAGGCAGCTAGCTGCCTTTTATTCAAATTTACTATTATTGACTACAGTTGTCAAGTACTTTATTAGTACATTATTGGATTCTATTCATTATTAGATAGAAGATTATAAATATTTACAATTTTAAAATCGGAAAGTTCTAAATATTTAAAACAATTTAGTAAATTCTGAATTCTTAAAAAAAATATGATTCAATTCAATGAACACATAAAATAAATTGACAACTTAAAACTAAAGCGTAAATTATAATACATTTAATATTCTTGAGAATTCCATTGATATTATCTTATCACAATTATCAAGAGTCCATGTCTCCTTATTAATTGTGTTGTGTACATAAAGATCTCTGTAATCAAAATTACTTATAAATACTGTATCACTGCACTTCCATTTTATGTTGCTAACATGTTGATTATATCTAGGTTTTTTTCCAGGAGTAGTACATTTCCAGTGGTTTGTTTACCTGAAGAATAAATAAACAAAATGTGTTAAACCTGTTTTATAGTAACAAATTGTTGTTACGTAAACAATGGTGGTATTCATAGTAATAGGGAAAATAGTGACTGCATCCGAAGGCAACTAATTGCATTTCAACATGCATAATATTCTTGTAGGGATTATCCTCAGTGGATATAAATACAGTTCATGCATACAATAGTTTCCGAGCAATGTTCAAACATAACATAAAAACTCTATTCCCGAAGGACAGATGCAGTAAATCCACATTTCGCGAGTCTATTTCCACCAATCACGCACAGAGAGAAAAGAGAAAATAAGAAATTCCTAATGAAAATAACCACAGATATAGATAGACCTAGATAACGCAAGTATGTATCACGATCTGTATGAAAACCAATCGTGCAATTTTTTGACTACCAAGTACTATTTAGTGATGGGAAAATCAAATCGATGCAAAGACGCCGCCGCGTGCGGCACCCGTCTCACCCCACCCCCGAGGCCTAGCACCAGCGCTCACGCTCACACAGTCAGCAGTACTCATGACTGAGCGCGAAAGTAGCGCCTTACGATTTTTACAATTATGCGAAGTAGTTAATCTTGCGTTATCTAGGTCCATCTATATCTGTGGGAAGAACCAATAACACTGCTCAACAAATAAAGTAAAGTTTTTCTTTCTTTTTTTCTACCTGCAAATCACACCCAGGACCTCATGATGAGCATTACCAATCCTCATATGGGCTTTTTATTTTTAATAAGAACATATGTCAAACCTTAGTTTTTACCTTCCAAAACTTATCATTGATCTGGCGCAGGGTTTGCGAGCCAGCCAGTGGCACGAACTGCCCAGGCGCTGGTGCAACGTAGATGCAGAAGTTTAGCAGACGGTATGCTTCCGGCAGCTCTGCATCCAGGTCTAGGGTGAGACGCATTGCCAAGTACTTGCTCAGGTGGTCCACTGGAATCGAAAAGAGATGGAGAGGAGAGGCATTTAATAAAACAATCTATAGCTTTGAAGAAATATTTAAGATTAAGGGGCTTACAGGACCTAAAGACAAAAGAACGCAAATTTTAGAAACAATAAAAGTAAATGATCGGCTACAGTAAACAAAATTAGAAAAATGTATGATATTCTTCAGGATAGATGCTAGGTAGATAGTGTGTTGAAAACATAATACAACTAATTTGATACAATAGAAAAAAATCATGAAGATACCTCTAAAAACTTTCTCTTCACAATAAAAACCATAATAATATACATGCAATCATTCTGATTTTTTGTCGGATTATTCTACAACAACATACAAAACACTAGTGTTTTAATTTTATACTCCAAACAAAAGATTTTTTGTAAATAGATAATTGCTTCATATTTTGCAATAAATTACCAGCATTGTGTCATCGCGCTTCTCTTTATTTTCTATGCAGTCAGACAAACACTGCACTTTAGGTCATGTAGTCTCCTTAAAGATGCATGTTTTCAATAGACTAGTGTGACCATAACATAATAGCTTTCTAACATACTAAGAAGATGATCACTAAAGAGGCATGGTACCTCAACAGGGATGCTTAATAAACTTCACCATAAAAAACCAGCTTTTCTTTAAAACACTGTCCCTAATAAAAATAACATAACAAAGGGTACAAAATCAGAGCTACATTGTTGCTAAGAAACCACACTGAGCTGAGATATTCTCAAAACTAAGCCCAGGAGAGATGGATCTTTGACTATGAGTACATAATTCATTCAGCTGCAAAGTGGTATAAAAAATTGAAGACCTTGGTAATTTTCTATCCGTTTACCAATGTTATACATAAGGTGTAAGCCATAACCAATTGAATACCTATGTTTATCGTGTTCTGTATAGAGTTATTGGAAAAACACCAACAACTTCTTAAGAGGTCATTGTACTCATCATTATGAACAACATTTACTATGGGACCAAACCTGAAATCGCGACAAAAAATCAGCTGTTCCCTACATTCTGAGTTATATGAACATAAATGTAGGGAACAGCTGATTTTGTTTTCGCGATTTCAGGTTTGGTCCCGTAGTAAAACTTCATAATGATGAATACTATCTCGCATTTCGATTTGTCGCATGTTTTCAATTTCACCCTGTCTTAGGACCAGGGATTGAATAACCGAAAAATTAAGGTTAAAACGGTTAGCGGTATGACGTCATACCTTTAAATTTCGATACCTTAAAATAACTGTACTTGTATAATTTCGATATTGTAATATTGCGGTATCGTTACTTTTTCAAGTATCTAAATTATAAAATAAAGGTTTTTTTGTACCCTGCCGCCCGCGCCGAGGCGTCTGTCGGCGGCAATGGTAAGAGAGTAGGTACTTGATCGAAAATTTACTGATATTCGTGCAGGTTTGCGACTGTGATGACACTGATCATAGACGTGTGAGTTTCGGTGCATGTAGTCTTGCACCGAGTCAAGGTTTTCAGATTGCGATGTTTGTGCGTAACGTATGATCTTCCTCCTTTTAATATTATATCAATGGACTTGGTATTACTTTATACTTTTTAGAGTGAGGCCGAACGAACGTAATTTTTCGAGTTGTGAGTTCGTAAAGTCGCTGCATTTGGTTTCATACAGGAATCCTAGTCAGCAGTCAACTCTTTTTGCTTCGCCGCGCTCCGTGTGGCACAAACAGAACTTTTGTACCTATGCAACCGAATGCAGGGACAGGGACACATTTTACGGACTCGCAACTCAAAATATTTCGTCCATTTGGCTTCGTCCTAAACACGCCCTATTTATCGGGCGTCCCCGCTGTCTCCAAATGAGTTCCCCATAGATTAGGTTAGCTCTAGTGTTTCACTTGGTTCACTGAGCAGCGCCTCGACCAAGTCGACTTTTTTCCCCAACAACTCTACTCAAAATGACCAAAGCAAAGAAGAATAAGGTTAAACAACGGCTGCACTTCCTCCCACTAAAAGTGCACCTCACTAATATCAGGGGGTTGCACTCCAATCTCGATCCGGTCCATCACCACCTTGAGACCGAGAAGCCGCACCTGTTTTTCCTGACGGAGACGAAGATAGCAACCCCGTCGGATGTAGCGTACCTCAACTACCCAGGATACTCTCTTGACCACAAGTTCAAGAAGCAAGCTGGTCTGTATGTACGTCCGCGATGATATTTGTTGTCGTCGTCTCCGTTGCTTTGTGAAATCGGGTTTTTCTACCATATGGCTACTTGTGGACACAGGCGTGGAGAAACCTGTCTACATTGGCGTCTACCGATCGCACAGCGGTGACCAGGAGACAACGGCGCTCTTTAATTTCCTCGTGGAATCGACTGACGTAGCCCAGCAATGGTACCCAACAGCGAAGCTCATTTTTCTGGGGGACTTTAACGCCCACCATAAAGAGTGGTTGTTCCCGTTTCAGAGAACTGACTATGCTGGGTTAGAGGCGCGCAAGTTTGCTTTAACGCTAGATCTAACCCAGATGGTGAATGTGGCAACGCGGGTACCGGATGCCATACTCCCAATTGCTTGGACCTTCTGCTGGCAACTGATCCGGACAGTCATTCAGTATCGGTCTCAGCCCCGCTGGGAACGTCTGATCACTGTCTGGTGAAATCCATATTGACCTGCTCTCCTCCAGATGAGAGTCCTAGAGGCACGAGGCGAGTATGGCGATACGAGTCAGCAAACCGGGATGAGATGCGGCACTTTTTTGCGTCTTATCCATGGCGGCAGGTGTGCTTCTCCTCGGGTGACCCCTCGTGCTGTGCTGACGTGGTTGCGGATGTGATTCAGTAGGGGATGGAGTATTTTATTCCATTCTCCGACATCCCGCTCGGGTACAACTCCCGGCCTTGGTATATTGCGGAATGCGCCCGCGCTGAGGCCTGAAAAGAGTCTGCGTACCAAGCCTGGGTCACAGCCCGCGACTGCAAAGTTAGAGCGCATAGGGTTCGCGCGAAGAAAAGAGCTTTTAATTCTGCCGCTAAGTTCTGCAAGCGGGTTTTGGGTAAGGCACGTTTTGACCATGTCGGACGTATTGGGATCAAACTAGCATCGCATCCTCCGGGTAGTAAACAGTTCTGGTCCCAGTCTAAAGCGGTTAAAACGAATTTCCGTCGTCCCACCTTACTTCCAATGATGAAAACTGATGGGTCGCTTGCTCAGAAAATGAGAAAGCGAATTCATTTGCATCTCTCTTTGCAAGCAATTCACGTCTGGACGCTGGCAACCACCCACTGTACCTCATTGTGACTATTCGATGCCGGAGACCGCAGTTCACAATAAAGAGGTCCGAAGAGTTTTGTGCAGTCTAGACGTGAACAAAGCAAGCGGGCCTGACGGTATTCCAGCGAGAGTATTGAGGCAGTGTGCGCCTGAACTGTCTTCTGTGTTGACACGCTTGTTTCGCCTCTCTCTTGAAAAAAGAACGGTGCCAAAATCCTGGAAGCTTGCAAATGTACAACCAGTGCCCAAAAAGGGCGACCGTGCAGACCCTGCACATTGCCGTCATTACCTCCATTCTATGCAAGGTTATGGAAAAGGTACTGAACATTAAGTTGCTGACCTACCTTGAAGACATTGATCTCCTCAGTGACCTTCAATATGGCTTTCGCCGGGGTTGGTCAACTGGCGATCTTCTTGTGTATGTCACGCACTGTTTGGGGTGAAGGCATCGAGAAACACGGCGAAGCACTTGCTGTATCGCTTGATATCTCGAAGGCCTTTGACAGGGTCTGGCACGCCGGTCTACTTAGCAAGCTTCCTGCTTATGGCATCCCAGCTTATTTTTGTAGCTGGATATCAGACTTCCTTAGTGAGCGGTCGATCAGAGTAGTCGTTGACGGCTGCTCCTCTGACCTTATGGCTATTGACGCCGGAGTTCCTCAGAGGTCTGTTCTCTTTGCAACTCTTTTCCTGCTGCACACCAATGACCTACTTCAGCCTGGTATTGTTGGGTACGCAGATGACAATACTGTTTCAGAGAGATACTTGTCCAGCACAAGGGCCAGCGGGGCCGAAGTTCGTTTCTTGAGAGAGGCCATGGTGGAGCGGACAGATTTGACCTTAAGCCTTGTCTCTCAGTGGGGTGATGACAATTTGGTTTCTTTTAACGCCACCAAAACACAGGCAAGTGTTTTTACCGCCAAAAGGAGTCGATTCGACCAGACTCCTACTTTTCGGGGTACATCTGTTCTTGTAACAGATCGGCTCGAGCTCCTGGGCATGGAGTTGACATCTAGTCTCAACTTCGGTGCCACCATCGAGTACAAAGCCCAAACTGCGGCCAAGAAGCTGGGTATCCTTAATAGAGTGAAGCGATACTTTACACCTGGAAAGCTTTTAACTCTTTACAAAGCACAAGTCCGATCCTGCATGGAGTATTGCAGCCAACTTTGGGATGGCTCAGCGAATTTTGAAAAATGAGGTTAGGTGAGAAATGAAATGATAAGAGTAAACCGCGTTCCTCCGTTTTCTTCCCATCGTTTTATGAGTGCTCGTGGATAATTTAATATCACAGTATAATGAAACTAACACGTCAAAGCAACAGTGAAAAAAGGAAATTGATTAAGGTGCACGAAAATTGCAAATAATAACAACTGACGCGTCTCCGTTCGTTCAAGTCTCGACACGAACGAGAGAGACATCGAGTCGACTAGGCTGGCAAGCAACGTCGCCGGCGACGGCATGCACCCCGCGCCCTTGCCACCACGTCGAGCTCGCTCTTTTTTGCATCATTTTTTTCGGTACCGAAATTATTTCGGTAAAGGTATTAGTAATATATAGGTATAACGATACCGTAAAAAAATAAATGTATAACTCGTTTTTTAACGGTACCACAACCGTAATTCTCAACCGTTATAGTTCTACCTTTAAATCAAAGCTGTATCGTAATTCTATACCGGTACCATACCCTTATACCTTTACCGCTTTCAACCCCTGCTTAGGACCTTTCCACAATTTTCTTGTACTGTAATAACAGCCTGGGGCCTGGGCCCTGTTGATCGCAAAAGACTTGCCTCCTATTACATTAGATTCAAACATAACTGGCATAATGAATACCTACTATAGGTAGATACACCTCTGTCTCATCTCATGGTAAAACTGGCTTGATGTTATGTTTGTTAACTAAACAGTTATTTATGTTGGATCATAACATTCATCTGGTTATATTATATGTTAATGCACTTACCAGAGGCATTAGCAGTGGTCTTCAGGTATCTGACAGAGCTGTCTCTGAGAGCCCTCATCAGCTGGTTGTCTCCGGTCATCTCGGTGGGGTGTGGCTTGAACACCAGCTCAATCTCATTTGGGTTCAGAGGCTCCCCTTCGCCTTCTGTGTCCATTGAGTTCTCACCTTCAGTCCTGAAATAAATCATACATAAACCGTTATTAATACTTATAAGATTAATTGATGACTATATTACATAATTATGACAATCTAATAAGTTTGTGAAAAAGTGAGCTCTGGGTAATATGACATAACTTGTAAGAGGCCCATTATGTTGAGCATTGTGACAGGCTTAGGGTATCCTAATTGTTATAATATAACAATGTTTAGATGTAGTTATCACAGTAATAACAACTAACTATACCGAGCCATCATCATCATAATCAGCCTATAATGTTCCCACTGCTGGGACACAGGCCTCCTCTCTGTGAGAGGGAGTGGGCCATAATCCATCATGTGGGCCCAGTGCGGGTTGGTAGATGTCACATGTCTTCGAATTTTTGGTTCTAGGATATGTCGGTTTCCTCGTGATGTTTTCCTTCACCATTTTAAGAGCAAAGGTGGTGAAATAATTTACACAAAGTAAAGCGCCTGTCTGGGTTCGAACCTACGACCTACAACTCGTAAGTTGTGGCCGATACCACTAGGCCACCACTGCTCTCAACTATACAGAGTGCATTAGCAGTATGTTGTAATTTCCATTGTAAAATAGTTGTTAAAACATAAAGTGAGTCATGAGGGTTGAATAAGAATACTATTAGAATCTGAATATAAAACCTACATGAGATAGACCAAGCAGTACAAGTGAATTCACAAGGAATGCATAGCTTATCATTAGCATTTAGGGATTGCTAATTGCCGCTCGTAGTGAACAGACGTGTCGAACAATTATTGCAATAAACAAATAATCACTTGCGAAAGTATTGTGACCTGGTTTAACAAATAGCCTAGTACGCATTCTCGTACATTAGACTTGTGTGAGGTGATTTATTAGAAATGACTAGTGTTTAAAAGGAACGAAATTACCTATTTCGCGATGGAAGATAGTCCATTCAACCGGAGTAGTAAATGTGCTCGCTCCCCGCCTTCTACACCTGTGCCTGCAGCGGTTGCCGCTTCTTCCCCTAAAGTGCCCATCCAAAAAAACGATGCCCCTGATGTTGTCAGCACGTCAGAAATACAAACCTGGATGTCAGGTATCGAACAGTGCCTTAATGAGGTCTGCAATATAGCAGCGGACGGAAAGCTGAATGTGGAACAGAAAACCCGTATCAGCAGCCTATGCCGGAAAGTTGGTCACGGGACTTCACAGTTGGACGTCATGTACCAGTCCGTCAAAGCTAAAGCTCTCCAAGCTCACAACACCATCAAGACTCTAGAAAGCCAACTTGATCTTTCGCAGCAGCTACAGAACCTTAAGCTCAGTATCGAAGATTCGACGAAACCTACCCAGGAGTCTTCTTTTGCTGATATGGTAAAGAAAGGTGCCAACAAATTTATCCAGCCGAGTCACGTAAGTTCTGTCGCCATCTATCCAAGTGACAACTTGAAGAGCAGCGACGAAACAAAGACTCTTGTCCAAAAAATTATCAGCCCGGAACAAATGAAGCTCCACGTGAGAGGCCTGCGTAAGACGAAGAACGGCGGTGTTATCATCAGCACCGAGACGAAGGACGATATCGAGAAGCTGAGACAATTGACGCAGCTAACCAAGTCGGGCCTAACAGTCGACGAGCCCTATAAAAGGAAGCCTAGGGTTGTGATTATAGGAGTGCCATCAACCATGCAGGAAAATGAGGTTTTTACCTGCTTGTACA
Source organism: Luperina testacea (assembly GCA_927399505.1). Lineage (NCBI taxonomy): Eukaryota > Metazoa > Arthropoda > Insecta > Lepidoptera > Noctuidae > Luperina > Luperina testacea. The sequence continues at coordinate 4,909,360 of OV656763.1, read as the reverse complement.
ACCAAAATCTTGCCGAAAAACTTCAGGACTGCAGCCTTGAGTCGTTTTTGAGCTCTATTAAATTAAGCCATAAGTCAGGTAAGAGAGACACTGAGACCTGTAATTTTATCGTGGAAGTATCTGCAGTCATACGCAAAGCCCTAGTATCACAAGACCGAGTTTTTGTAAATTGGTCGTCATGCCCTGTGAGAGATTTTACTTTGGTCACACGTTGTTATAAGTGTCAACAGTATGGACATGCGGCCAAGTCATGTCGGCAGACAACATATACCTGTGGCCACTGTGGTGATCAAGGTCACTCGGTTAAAGAATGTCCAAAAAAGGCTGATGAACCAAAATGCGCTACCTGCCTGCATTTTAAAAAACCTTTCAAACATGTGACTGGTGCTGCGGACTGCCCGGCGAAAATAATGGCTGAAAAATGGTACATAAATTCCGTAGATTATGGTGGCGCCTAAGAGCGCCGTAAATAAGATATTTCTCGGACCTTAATCCCTTAACTTCCACTATGATTAATAATCTAATTGACGATCTAGATAATTTCTCTGTATCTGAGTCCAAAGTTTGTGAAGCGGAAAACTGTAAACAATATCTATCCAGCTACAAAACTCCACTAACCATACTAACACAAAATATTCGTAGTGTCTTTAAGAATTTCGATAATTTTAGTACGTTTCAGCAGCGCCTAAACATAAATTGTGACGTTATTGTTTTAACCGAATGCTGGCTTGCCAAACATTATAACATACCACTAATCCCGGGATACAATATGTATAGAAGTACTGTGAATTACAACCAAAATGATGGGGTGATAGTTTATGCACGAAATGATCTGAATGTCTCTGTTGAGGAACCTGATATGCACGACTGTAACAGATTGTTAGTTAAAATCGGATCAGATTTTGCGATATTAGCATTGTACCGACCTCCGTCTTTTAAAAATGCTAATGTTTTTACTGACTCTCTGAACGAGACCTTACAAGACCTGTCATCCATTAAAAACATGATTGTAATTGGAGATATTAATATCAATATTCTTCCAGGAAGTACTGATGCGCCTGCTCAAGACTACCTCAACCTATGCGCCTTTCATGGCCTGCTCCCAGCACACTGCTTTCCTACACACCACAGTGGCTCTTGTTTGGATCATATCATGCTTAAATCGAATTTCCCTTCACTTGCACTTGTTGTTAACTCAACAATAACCGATCATAATGCTGTCCTACTAACCCTAAATTGTAAATTACCTAACCAAAACACTCGCCAAAACTCGTCAACACTTAATATAAATAAACTTGAAGAAGATTTACGCGTCATCGATTTTGATCCAGTCTATAATTCCGCTGACCCGCAGTTTTGCATGTTGTATGTAATTGATAACTTACGTAATGCTATTCAGAAAAACACAGTCGTATCACAGTTAAGCAACAAAAATCACAATATAAAACCATGGATCACACCTGGTCTTATTCGCTGCATGAAACACAGAGATAAACTGCACATGAAAGCTAGATCTTACCCAGATAATACAGTATTGCAACTTTCATATAAAAGATATAGAAATTATTGTAACGATCTCCTTAAAAAAATTAAGCACACCTACGACAAAATGGCATTGGAAAAGGCTGGAACAAATAGTAAAAAGATCTGGAAATATATTAAAGACGTTACGTACATTTCAAAACAATATGAGTCATCTTCAGGTTTATTACAAGCTCACTCGTCGCCGTTGGAATCCGCTAACATAGCAAATAATTTCTTTGTTAATATTGGAAAGAGTCTGGCAGAAAAAAATCTGGGTCAATCCCAAAACCTAACGAGCACTAACTTTACATGCAGCACTGCTTTAACATCCTTCGCGCTGCTAGATACTGATGAGTCTGAGGTAGAAAGTATAATCATGACCTTGAAAGACGATTGTGCCGTTGGCTGGGACAACATTCCGAATAAAATTATTAAAAAATTCAAGAACATTTTGGTACCACCACTAACCTACATTTTCCGCATTTGTTTATCTTCAGGTCATTTTCCAGAGTGTCTCAAAAAAGCTGTAATTATCCCTGTCTATAAATCAGGTAGCAAAGATCAAGTCTCAAATTATAGACCTATTGCTTTACTGCCTTCCTTTTCAAAAATATTGGAGAAAATTATAAATAAAAGGTTATTGAAATATTTAGAAAATAAATCAATTTTGTCTGAACGGCAGTTTGGATTTAGGCCTAAAGTTTCAACTGCCGATGCGGTACATCATCTGACTAACTTTGTTGCAGAAGAACTTGACAAGGGTAACCACACAGTAGGAATCTTCCTGGACCTCGCTAAAGCTTTTGACACGGTTTCCATTCCAATACTATTGCGCAAGCTTGAGAGCATGGGTGTAAGAGGCACCCAGTTGAAACTATTCCAAAATTATTTAGAAAATCGTTCCCAGTGCGTAAAAATTGGCAATGCTCTCAGCACTGTTCAAAAAACCACAATTTATGGTGTCCCCCAAGGAAGTATTTTAGGGCCTACTCTGTTTTTGATCTACATAAATGACCTTTGCAATCTAAAGCTAGAGCATGGCACTATCATTACGTACGCTGATGACACTGTTCTACTTTTTTCGGCTGACTCAGAGAATGAAGTCTACAAGCTTGCGCAACACGGTTTCAATATTGTAAATAAATGGCTTAAAAATAATTTACTAACTCTAAACGCAGAGAAGACAAATTTCATTAAGTTTTCGATGCGCAAGCAAATAACACATGTCCCCTCAGCATTACATGCCCATTGTTGCCCAGTACCAACAGATAACCAATGCAAATGTCCTAATATAATAAAAACTCACAAAATAAAATACCTAGGCATAATAATAGATGAAACCCTTTCCTTCAAACACCATATTTACGCTCTAAATAATAGAATTCGTAAGCTCATATTCGTTTTCAAAAAGCTACGATTTATTGCAGATCCAAAATTAATTAGGCAAGTATATTTTGCTTTATGTCAGTCTATTTTAACCTATTGTATAACTTCATGGGGTGGGGCGAGTAAAACTTTGTTATTGACCATTGAAAGAGCTCAAAGAGCTATTCTCAAGGTGTCTACTTGCCGGCCTTTCCTGTTCCCTACTAACCTTCTGTATAAAGCTTGTGAGGTTCTAACAGTTCGACAGTTATTTATAATGAGCACTGTACTAAAACAACACGCAGCCCTTCCTTATAACACTGATATTACTAATAAGAGACGGAAAGATATAGTTTGCCCTCAAATAAGTACGAAACATGCTTTCACAGCCAAATTTTATATGTACCTCGGTCCTCTGCTCTATAACAGACTAAATAAAAAAGGTAATATCTACTCTTTAAATCACAATAACTGCAAGAAAATCCTTAAGGAAGCTTTACAAACAATGTCCTATGAAGATACAGAGAAGTTATTAATTGTGCTAAAGTAAAGATTGCTCATTGTTTATTTTTAATTAGTTAGCTAAGTTTTAAGTTAGTATAAGTACTATAATTTTGTACACCTTTTACATAGATAAGATTAATATGCCAATAATGTGATTATTTTATAAATTAATGTTACCTGAAATCGCCTGAAACACAGGTTTTCCTAGTTCAGGCTCAAAATTATGTGTGAATTTAACATAGATTTAAGAAAACTGTATTTAACACCATACCTTATGTTTTTTGAATAAAATTTATTATTATTTATTATTTATCACATTGGGTTATCTCTGTAATAGTAGTTGTAAGTAGATTCTCATTCTCAGGAGTTAAAGTTGAGATGACATCACAAAACCAGCCATAAACATTGCTGCATTATACAGTTATGTAGGTTAGTAATATAAACATAACACACCTGCCATCACTTGATTCACTCTCCTCACTTCTCTCTGAAGTTAAAATAGACTTGGCCCTCTTAGTGGTGCTTGTGTTTTTTGAAATTGAGCTTATATTAGACGGTACAGGGGACGGTGTGCTCCTCACCGAGGCTGGGTTGGATGTAGACTGGCCTGACGGTGTTGGGATGCCCGTTGTAGACGTCCCATCTTTAGGAGCAGCAGGAACTGTCCCTGTATTACCATTCTGAGCATTCTCTGTGTTGTTACCATTCGAGTTAGAAGTGTTACTGTTATCATCATGATTCTTCCTAGATCTCTGAGGCCTGTTTTGAGATTGCAGTTTTATCCCCTCTGTGATCGAGTTGACTAACGACGCCTGCGAGTGTGACATACTCAGCTTCGTCAACAGCCGCTCCTGGTGAGCTTCATATTCATCTCTGCTGGGGTATATCTTTGAGATCAACAAATCAAAATTTGGGTCTGGCCTCAATGAGCGTTTTGATACCAACTTCTTTCGACATGTAGGACATTCCTTGTTGCCAGAACGAAGGGCAGTTATGATACAGTCGTTGCAGAATCTGTGGAGGCATTCCTTTGTAGTCATGGTTTTCTTGAGCATGTCTAAACAAATTGGACACATTAATTCACTGTGTAAGCTGCGGGGGGACACAGCGATCTCAGTGGCGTCAGTTATCACCTCTTGCGGCGTACGGTGAAGCTCATACAGGGAGAGCTCCCAGGTTTTATTCTGGGAAGGCTCTGTTGACGACATTTTTGTGGTTTTGTAATGCCTCCCTCACTGAAGAATTATTTATTTAGTTTTTGTCTTTCCGTAAATGACAAACTGCACCGCAACCACCATGTTGGCTTAAGCACTAGTGATGTGTTGCTTTATTCACTTGCGAAATGTCACGTCGTCTTGACATTTCTAAATCGAATAAGGGTTAGTTGAGTAAAACATCGACTAAAGTACAATCATAGATATATTTTTTTTTTGGTTTATTTCATCCCTTTCTGGGACAGGCAAGGGGAACTGAGCCCATACAGCCATTCACAATCATAGATAGAATAAAGTTGTGACGATTAAAAAATCTATATCTATCGATACTTGTCCTGTTGTACTAACTTGATGCAGTCGATAGATTCCTGTAGTTTTTTGGGCTGTTCCTCGGCTGTTCAACACGGTTCGTTTCATATAGACGTCACTAGACGTTCACTAGATGGCGTTAGGGGTTTGGTTTCCCACCGTGCATGCTACTTAGAGTCAGTTAATCCAGTTCCACTCTAGAACCTGTGTACAGTGTATGGAATGCATTACAACAGATGGGCACGCAGTTGTGTAGTCAACGTCATCGGGACAGGCCTGGAATGGACTGGTGGGACGCTTTAGATTCATTGTTCACGGTGCGGTAGTCAAAGAAGGCAGCGGAGAAAGACGTAGGGGAGTACTCAAAGAAAATAATAATAATACGGGAGGGAGGGAGTAGGTACTACTAAGTCTGTTCGAAGGCCGCACCTTTGTTCAGCTGTGGAACAGCAGGATCGACAAGATTAAAGCTTGCGTGTACCTAACTGTGCCGTGTGGTAATGCCGTTCGTGTAGTTTTTTCATTGAGAAGCTTGCGCAGAATTGTGGTGAAGCTTGTGCGTATAATGGTAGGCCTTGTAGGCCCATAAGGTTGACCACCAACTCAGAAGTCAGAATATTTCTCTGAATATCATACTATTTTCTGTAATAGATGTTATAGCAGTACCTATTACAGAAAATAATATGATACCTATAGGTATGCAAGCAACAGCAGAATTTCTAAACATGAAGTACCACCAAGTCGTTCAGAGACCTCTTTCCGTTTCAAGGGCGTAGGTACGAGTATTGTTGTTAAGTTATTATTTTATTCTAATATTTCCAATTTGTTCACATGCATCGCCTTTTGCATAAGTTTACCGAGCAGCTTTTTATACGATAAATGATTCCTTTGGCGCAATTTTTTAGCAGTCGCCTTGTCTTATATGAAATGGAAAATAATAAATGGCAACGACCACACACGGTGTTGGGCCTTGTTTATCCATGATGTTATTCTAGTGTGTGAAGTAAAAACACAGATTAAACAAAAACTAATACGTGAATGTATGCCGAGACCCGAGAATGTGTGTGTTAATGGTGACTAAACTAGACATTTTCCCACAGAGGTTTCCTGAATACTGTCGTATAAGCAGCAGTTCTAACAGGGGCTTAGAAATTATCTGGGGGGACGGCAGTGCTCACGCCAAGACGAGCCAAGCGAAGCGCAAGGCACTACCTACCTTTTCTCGAAGACTTCGTCGTTTTTTTTGAACCCTCATAACTTGGGTTTGGATTATACCAGATAAACAAAATTCTCGAGATATGATGTCAATAGTGGACTTATTAAAATTGCATAGCTCATACTTTATACAGTATGTTAACTAACAGAGGGCGTTCCCGTTAACCCGCAATAGTATAGCATCCATACATGCTAAAAAAAATATTACCATTCGAAAATAAAATGTTTTTATTTTTTTTATATTAAATTATTCACTAAAAATCGTAAATTGATACGTTAAAGAAACACTCTGTACACGCGTACTTGAAGGACAGCAATGTCGGAATTTATTTAATTAAATAAATTAGAATTAATTAAATAAATAGAGTATCAATTTACGATTTTTAGTGAATATTTTAATATAAAAAAAATAAAAACATTTTATTTTCGAATGGTAATATTTTTTTTAGCATGTGTGGATGCTATACTATTGCGGGTTAACGGGAACGCCCTCTGTTAGTTAACATACTGTATTTTATTGTTATCGAAAAAACCCCGATTTCGTCACTGACTCAAAGTCAAAGTCAAAGCATTTATTTCAAATAGGCAATAAAAGGCACTTTTGAACGTCAGAAATTACAAAGAATAGAATTGATTCTAGTCGCCCATTCCAAAAGGTAGTTTTCGTATGGAGAAGAACGGGCAAGAAACTCCACCTTTTTATATTTAGGTTTATTATTTGGGTATTTAGATTTTAATAAATATACTTACATTGTTTGATATACTTTGTTGTTTCTTTGCCTTACAATACCAACCCACCTTGGATCTGGGCTTTTGTTCCTTACCACCAGAGGGACAAAATCTCAAATGTAACAGTGACTCACTTACTGATGATCATTAAAATTCTTAGGGCATTTCCAGAACTCCTACAAAGCTGAAATTTGGTATGTAAGCTAGTATTAGTACCTACACAAATAACAAAAATATTCTAAAACTTGAAACTTTTACCCCCCAACCCCTTAAACTAGGGGAAGGAAGTTTGTATGAGACTTCATATTACAAATGAAAAAATACGTGTTTCAGGTATAAAGAAAAATCATCTCTCAACCCCTTAAATTAGGGGATAAAAGTGTATATGGGTTTACTATTACTACATTATTATACCTATATAACCTATATTATACGAATAATATTACTATACCAAAGTACTTCGTTAAAAATTAAAATGTGGTGACAAGTATTTACAAAAGAAAACTTCTTTGGGGATGGGAAATCGCAGTGGTGTAGGCCCCGGTTGTTTTGTGAGATAAAAATCGTAATAAGCTGTATCAGAGGTCAGACTCTCTACACTTCAGTCAAAATATGTGACTACGTTTCGCTACCGTCACATGGGCTAAGGTGAAAAATATATTCACTGTTCATTAAAGTAATGAACAGTGAATATATTTGTTTCAATCTGTTAAACAATAGGTAATTCTTGTAGCAACGAAACGGCCAAGTCTAATATTAGTCTAATATTTTGACTAAGGTGTAGAAGGTGAAGGTGGTGTTTGTGAAGTTACGGCTTGTAGAGTTAGGGCGTGTAGAGTTAGAAGCTTGGCTCTAAATGAGATCTGATAATTTTTTGACAGTGCGAGCCATATGGTCTCGTCTTGGCATCATTTTACATGAAAATGTTTTTGGTGGGTATAATTTTAGTGCATGTAATAAAGTGCTTAAATCTACGTAAAGTTCGTTTTTTAATCCCAGAGACTAATCTGACATTTAAGTCTTTTGTGTTTGCGTTTTTTAGTATAGAAGTTTGACATTACACTTGTCAGATTAGGGATTAAAAAACGAACTTTAGGTCCTATGTATTTGAAACTCATCATGGTTTCGCACATTCTTAAAATTAATTAATGTTAGTTTTTGGTGTACAAGTACTTTTCAAATATCCTACATTTCGAGCGATGCACTAATGCAGTCGTTATAGCTATAATTATTTGCAATGATCATTAGAAGAATTAAAGAAACACAGCAATTGAATAGACTAGTTTTTATTTTATTTATCTTCTTACAAAATGTAGCTCAAGTTTACGAATAATTCTATTTTCCAGTGCTCAATTTGGTCGGATTTTGACTTCCAGACTGAACTGGAATTAAGTAAGAGCTAACTAAATTGTTTTTCATGTTATTGTTCTAGCCATTCAGTGGTATAAGAGTGTACACAGTAGAGCCAGGCTGGTTCTGATTCGGAGACTGAACCCATGTCCCTTGCATCTGATTACCATTAGAGGGATTGGGATTGGTGGCAATTACCATCTGAGTTGGTTGTTGGTTCGGTTGCTGAACATACATTGGCTGATTAGACGAAGTCGGCGGCTGTTGCATCAACGCGACCGGCTGATTAGGTTGGTTATTTGGCTGATTGGTCATTACAATAATTGGCTGATTTGGGTCGCGGTTCGATGTCAGCGGTTGTTGGGTGTAAATAACACTCGGTTGGCTGTTCATGGTTGGCTGCGGGTTTGTCAGGACTGGCACTTGGTTGTTCTGAAGTGGTGGCTGGACCAATATAGGTTGATTATTGGTGGGTTGTTGGTTGTTTTGGGCAGGTTGCTGGTTCGTGATTACGGTTGGTGGGTATTGTGGTTGGTTGGTGTTAACAGGTTGGTACTGCGGTTGGTTCGTGATGGCGGGTTGGTACTGAGGTTGATTAGTATTAACAGGTTGATACTGCGGTTGGTTCGTGTTAACCGGCTGGTAGTTCGGCTGCGGGTTCTGAATCTGGTTGTTGTTCGGTGAGTTCGCGTTGGCTCTGTCCTGCAGGTTCTTGAACGCATCAGAAGGGATGAAGACGCCTGTGATCAAGTTCTTCCCTTGCTGGTCGTTCACCGGGATACCGTACGCGACGGCCACAACCAGCAGCACGGCGACCTGGAAGTGTAAAAATTAAGTTCAATGTCAATTAAGCTGAGAGAGGGGCTCGTGACTAAAAATGACACTGTGACTGACTTGCCGCGGTCAGTTCGTGGATGGGTGACTATCCATTATGTATCGCGGCGCCTCCGTGCTTCGAAAATCACGTTAAGCCGTTGGCCCCGGCTGTCATTTGTAGATCTTTGACAGTCGTTACGGGTAGTCAGAAGCCCAAGTCTGACAAGTTACCCAGTAACTGGCTCATGGAGGTCAGATATATAGGCAGTCGCTCCATGTAAAATGCTGGTATTCAGCTGCATCCGGTTATACTGGAAGCCGACCCCAACTTGGTTGGGAAAAGGCTATTGATTGATTGATCAATTAGGTACGTTGGAGATAATTTACATAGACAAGTAAGTATAATAGTTACACTTACGTAGATCCAATTGAATTCTACTGAATTATCAATATTATATCGAGATTGTGAAATGGCATAGACACCTACAGGTAGGTAGGTAATTCTTACAACCGCCATTACAATATTAAGTATCTTGAAAACGGCACTTAATATCTAATCAGAAGTATGTGGCAGGTAGATACCTGCTTATGTACCTACTATTATCAAATGCCTGGACTTCAGATAAATAGCGCGGAAAACTTTCCATTGCCTTATTCTACGGGACTTTCAGTTTCAGACATAGTTACAAACTAGCTTCTGCCCGCGACTTCGTCAACATGAAATTTCACCCTCCCACCCATTGACCCTCTTAGCGGTGGAATTTGGAAAACCCTTTCTTAGTGGATACCTACTCTTCACAAAGAACACACCCTTCAAATTTCATGTCTCTAGGACCAGCGGTTTAGGCTGTGCGTTGATATATCAGTCAGTCAGGACTTTGAATTTTAAATATACTATAGATTAGACAGATTCAAGTATCTGTTTAATTTATAATTACTGTTTTTCTTATTTAACAATACAATACAAATAATAACACTAAGCTCACCAATTTCGTAGCTTCCATCTTGAAGACACAGAACACAATGATTGAATATCGATTATTTTTGGTTTTATATCATAATAGTAATTAAACCGTTGTTAATTGATAAACTAACGACTTGATCACTTGCTTCTTCTAGTGGTATTTAGGAAATTCACATTTGTGGTCATGCGTCATTCATTGGTCAACTGATGGTATTTTAGGTATTATTCCTTTAGGATTTTCCCAAGTTGGATGGCATTGTCGATCTTCTAGTCTAACCAGATAGCCATAAAATTACTCTTTGCGTAGGTGCTATATGTATTTAGTGGGTTTTATACAGCGTGACTTGTTTGACGTATTCCTTCTAGGTCGTGATAATGTGACCTATTTGCAACAATTAAACATAAAGTCAAAATTCGTGGAATTCGAGAATACGCAATTTTCATGTATTTTTGAAAGTTTCCCAGAATTCGCTGCAAATGGGTCACACTATCAGGCCCTGAAAGGAATACGTCAAATTACAAGTCACCCTGTAGACTAGTAAATAACCGTTGGGATTCTCTATAACCTTATTGGTTTTCTCTATCTTCACATTCACCATTTTCATCTCGTTGACGACCTTCTTCAGGTCACCGGTCCATTTGGCTGGTCTTCGAAGGTGCCCTGATTTACTTGGAAATTTACTCTACTGAGTGTAGTATAAACCATTATCTACAGTGGAACAGCAAGTTCAAAACCGCTAGCTCTAACCTACTTTCAATATCGTTTTGTCCTAGTCACACCTAGGCCCATTACAAGTCCTGTTTCACAGTGTAAGGACACCCACCAATTTAAAACTGAGCAAAAATATTTATAACTTGCTCAACCGACAGACGTTGTCGTCCTGTCCAAACAAGAGTTCATAAAAAAATAAAATTTTTCCAGTTTTCTGAGAAACTTTTCCAATTTTTCTTTCCCTATAAACATTATTCAGACTATTACGCATATTTTAAAATAAAATATGGTCAAATTAATCCAGCCGTTCTCAAGTAATGCTGTTCTCAAGTAATAAAATTAAATGATGTTCGTACCCACGAAAAGCATTTAATTTTTATTTATAAGAAATAATAATGGTGTGCCGAATAGGTAATGATTAATGAAAGATGTAAAATGTCCTATCGCAGGTATGCTGGAAGAGATTTGTTATGAAACAAGCATCACCTTTACACCTATATTTATGTTCTATTTATTTTCTTGTCAGTTTATATATTTGTGTACATAAATGAAAAAATTAATAAATAGATAGATGGTAGAACCGAAACTTAACTGGAGTTGGTGAAAAATGCTATCGAAACAAATTGTCAACTTCACAGGAAATGCTGCATATGGAGAAAACCGGTTCTTTAAAGAAAAAGGAGATGACTCACTTCCGTGTTTGATGTTTGGTTTTACTGTTTATGCGGAAGAACAGCAAAACCAAACATAGCCTTATTAACTACAATTAATTATCCAGCCATTTCATCGGACGCTACTGATTAAGCGCACTATGTATGCGCCTGCAGTCCTACGTTGAGCGGTTCGATCTAAGAGAGAGCCATAATGACCCGTGTTGTGGCTAATATGACGGGCTGGTAATTATGATAATATATGATATTGCTACCTTGATGCCTAGGTTTATTATCGTCGTTATTTCTTATCTTGAAGATAGAATTTATGGCGTTGAAGACTGAGGGTGTGTTGTTTTTGACATGATACGATAAATACACAAATAAAGTTATAGGATTGGAGGTGTATTTTAAAAGAGCCTCCTTGCCCGAGTGGCGATATATGATATGAATGTCCACAACATCTTGGGGTGTAAAACCCGTTCACAAATTGACTGGCAAATATTTTTACCACGCCATGAACTACCAAATAGGTCCCTACAATGCTTGTGTAAGTAGCTCACGCTGACTGACTGAAAAGTATAAATATTGGCTGAAAAAGTGGCTATGCTAAAAATTATTTTATAATTTTATTAAATATTATTAAATATTGGCTGAAAAAGTGGCTATGTAAATAAATGACTGTTCTGACCGCTAACTGCCACTAAAAATAATATTAACAAGAACAAGAACTATTGCCTGAGGATTCAAAATTCTAGAGATGTTAGGATTTTTTCTTCTTTTGACAAACTATGTCAAGTAAAATGTCATGGGATTGTAAGTAGGTCTGTACAAACACTTTTACACGTCAATCATGTTTTAAAAACGATGAGGTCGGCGTTTCCTATCTGAATACTCTGAGAAGAAAGGCGGAAACAAACTCAGAGGTCACAGTCTCTTTTAAAGTCCAGACATAATCTTCGTCGGATCGTGTGAAGACCATGTAGATTGGTGTCTGAAATGGTCTTTTGAAGAAAGAACCACACAGATTGAGTAGACCTGTCCAGTCAGTGCAGTAGTGCACACATTTGTCAGTAATCATGCAGCTCAACTCCGAACTTAAGGAGCTCAACGATTCCACGAACAATACCAAAGAAAGGATATTTGATTAAACGTATTTATTAGCACAATTAAATCTAGATAGGTAGGTACATTAGTTGCAGTGACAATGAAATGAACCCAATTTTCAGCCAGTACCTTTGCAATAGTGAAATGTGGTTTCAGATTAAAGAATTCTAGACAGCACCTTTGTTGCACACCCCTAAAAACAACTAGGTGGTCTACTGGCCTACAAGCCAAGTTTTATGTTAATATTGGAAAATTGAGAAGAGCCCTGCTTTCCGCAATTATGCTGACCGATCCCGAGCCCGAAACACTGCGCAGAGTAGCTTATAATAGAAACTTAATTGTACTTAATTTAGCGAGAAGCCTCTGACGGTGTTACAATTACCTTGAGAGAAATTGTAAATATGGTCATTCTGCCAGCTGCCAGTAATATTTTATGGAGTGTTTATCGTCTGCTATAGTCATGTTTCATGTTTTCCACGCAAAATGTAATTTTTCGTGGTGGTCGTCAGTTGTTACAGCTCGTAATTACGAGGTTGGGCCCCCTAATATGTAGTTTCTTTCTTAACTTTAAATTGTTTGACACGAATTGTCAATACGCAGGAAGTCATAAAATACACCGACGACGGTTGTGATGGTGCACGGTGTTCACAGTAACCGTTGTCTGCTGAAGTTTGCAATGCTTGCTTTGGAATTTAACGACCTGTGATAACTGACTACATAAATAAATCTCGGAGGGTCTTAATAGGTAGATTTTTCCAACATTGCCACGTTAAATAGTGCCTAGTTATCCGCAGCACATGGGAAACGCATTGCAGGTATACGGGAAATGCAGCTTATGTCCCGTTTGAAAAGAATCATAGGGCACCAAATATTCGTCCGCATCGCTGTCAACAGGAAAAGTGTCCCAAAGGCTGGCAGTATTGCCACGTTGTATGGCGATGCTAAAGTCACGTGAGAAGTGGAACAACCGCTTAGCGATATATGTTGAATGCAAGCTTACTGTCTGTCATCAACTTTTTCTCTTATGCCAACAAACCTTTTTGAAATTGTATTTATGTCATGAGTAGTGAACAAATCAGCTGTCCTATCCATTGACGGATAAACGTTGTATGTCCGACATCCGTCATCATCCACGACAGGATCCGAGATATACCTAATTAATATTATTACGGGCTTCTCAGAATCGTAGTCATGTCAACTTTAAGTCCGCAACTTTACTCTCAACTTATCCGGCAACACATAAAAAGCGTCAATGATACACGTAGGTAATAGAATAGCTGCAGAAGGCTTAATTCATGCAAATCTGGAAAATACTAGGCTCTCACTGTAACTGTCCTGCACGTCTGCAATTTTGAGTTGAGTTGAGTGCAAGAGACATACATGATCCAAGTGACGATATCGGTATAAAAACCATACCTGCCTAGCCATTTTCTATGTTGGAGTCGGTTTCCAGTCTAACCGGATGCAGCTGAATACCAGTATTTTACATGGAGCGACTGCCTTTTATGACCTATTATCCAGTAACTGGGTTTAGGATTATGGAACCCAGTTACTGGGTAAGACTGGTTGTCAGACTTTCGGACTTCGGACGACCCGTAACGACTGTCACAAATGACAGGACGGGACCAACGGCTTAACGGCTACGTGTTTTCCGAGGAGAGAACTTGGTATGTAAAGAAGGTCACCCATCCATGGACCAGGACCAACAGGCAAGCGTAGATTTACCTGATCGATCGACCCATATTATGCTGCTGTACTTAGCCACAAGCCAATTGCTAACTACGACTCGAAATAGAAAAACTATAAGGGTAAGGGATTGACTACGAAATCTTAAAAATTGAAGAAAGGGTGGTCTTTCGATTTTTGTTTCAAGTGATAGTGATTACTACACACTGCACACTTACAAATAATTATACTACCGTAGATGCATAGACTGTAGATCCAACAGTTCTCCCCGTCCTTGACAAAATAAAAATATGTGTCATGTCTTTTGCAAGCAGCAATGAGTTACCTACTTATCTACAAAGTGACACGCGATTGAAGGCCCTGTCACACCGCTTCACTCACCTTCTGCACCTCTTCATTCCACATACAAGCCGGAAACATCTCAGATGGAGTCTGTCGAAGGACGTATTCCACATTGGGCACCCGCTTAAATGGCATCTGAGTAAATGCATCTGACACACATCGGCACATTCACTCAGGTGCCATTTAAGCGGGTGCCCAATGTGGAATACGTCTGTCGAAGTATTGAACGTCTCGACAGCTTTTTATTGAAGCATTCATTTATCGTCTACCATTACCAATCAGACGTATAATGAGATTACTTTAATAAAGATGTTTAAACGCTCGAGTAATTGAACAAGTGACCGCGGCGAACACCTTGGTGACAGTTGTAAGTCGACAGAAGAACATTCCAAACTAGATCTAATTAAAGCCATATCGATGAAACAGTTAGTTGTTTAGTGGGTCGGTGTTTCCTTTTAAACTTAGTGTTTGGAGTATAAATAGTATCTGCGCTGCTATTTGCTCGATCGCTATCTTGAACTGATCTGACAAAGATTTCCGGTCTTATTATCCACTATTAGATTATTTCTTTAAATAAATAATTGAAGTCAACTGCAAGAAAAGAGGTCCTCGTTATTAAGTGGTTATTTTTGGGCCTTGAGAATATGGGTCTTCGACAACCCAGGCTGAAAATATAACTGGCTGATATATAAAGCGATAGAGAGGTAGAGCAACTTCCGGAAACGGCTGCATCCAAAATGGTTGTATGGTTACCAAAGGAGATAAGTAACCAGGGTCGTCGGATATAGTTGAAGTTTAGTAAGAAACCCGTGAATGTTTTCAAATAAAATTTAATTTAATTAATAGAAAAAAACAGTTCATTAATCAAATTCAATGACACCCGACACATGACCACATTTCCAATGATGTTACCACTGTCTGCCACTACACTGCGGATTTCTTTAGAATACCAGGTTTTTCTTTCATAGAACAATCTAAGCTGTGTGCGGCAGCTCTACGTTTCTGGTAATTAAAACAAGCGTTTAACAAGATTCTTTCGACATGTAGGCGTAGAATGTTAAACAGCTTAATTGTCTTACCCGGACGTGGCCCTCGGTTACCGCGATATTTATACTATGTTATTGTTGTGGCTACTTTGGGCTCCAGTAGACTTGTGTGACTTTGATGTAGTAGATATTCCCAGATGTCATACCAGCAAGCAAGAAGGTCGTGCCAGTTGCTGGTATGATATTTCATGGTTCATGTCATAAAGCCAAGCCTCCTGAGGCCGCTGATGATCGTGAAGGGGATATAGCCCACTGTATGTTTGTAGTGTTAAATGTATATTTTTGTTTTTAGTTTCTGGTGTACAATAAAGTATGTATATCACACGTTTCCCGCTGTGCAGCAAATATCTCTAATACTCAAAGCGTTCTAATTTGTTGAAATGCAGTCGTCAAACGTGGCCGGGTCGCGTCGCTGGTCGCACATTAGCGCACCAATCAGACGCATCGTAAATGGAGTAGTAACTGTAGTCCGGACGTCATTAGGCGTCGAGATTTGACTGCTAATTAATTGTACACAATGTTTCACGGCGGTTGTGACTGTGCTATGATGTTGTTTATAAGTGGAGGTTGGTCAATGCCACTTGGTATCTGTGTTCAACTTACGATTTTCTTGACTATGTTGTTACTTTCTGTGACAAAAAAAAAATTAAGATGGAATAAAATCCAGAGGGCCTAGACTGGCACCCAAATCGCGTAATGTGTTACGCGATTTGGGTGCCAGTCTAGGCCTTTGATTCAAATTGAGAGCAATAGTGTGCTATTGCTCTCAATTTGAATCATTTTGAAGCATATTGCTTATCCATTGCTCCATATGTTTGAAAAGTGTATCTGCTCAACAACGTAAATAACGCAATGAATGTTGTTGAACTGTCAAAATGAAACCCATTGCTACTGATCGTGTGTTACGCAATTACTCTGCCGGGTCTACTATACAATGCGTGCCACGAAAGATGAGACTTGACACACCACGTGGTTTGACATGCGCAGTACACGATTTTAGGTATCTTTAGCGGTATGAGGTCTGAGTGCGGGACGGGACCGGACGCCTTAGGGGCGGCGGAAAGAGCAGGGGGAGGCGGGGTCAAGTCTCATCTTTCGTGGCACGCATTGTACTAACCTCTATACATCTACGTGCCATTTTTTCTAAATAAATATTTCATGCGGCCATGACGCTGACGTACAAACAAACAATTTTGGCTGTGGTTTACTGGAAAAAATCTATATACATTGCATTTGCATTGTTATTATTATTTTTAATCTATCTTGACATTTCTCGAGACTCTGGGGTCCCAGACCTTTGGAAAGGCGTGCAAGGGGCCGAAACCAACTCACAGAGGCCTGTTAGACGTTCTTAATGAAATGAGACACCAACCGACGATTATATCCCTGTTCGCACTGTGCAAGTGCAGGACAACCCCCGGTTGGATTAGGACTAATGTTAATATTTTAACAGTTTTATATTTATTTAAATGAAATGACAAATTAGTGCGAATAGAGTAGTTGACTAAGAAAATATATTTAGTCCATCAGTTAGATTACTAAAAAATATTGTATACGTATTTTTTCTTTTGTCTGGCAAACAAAAAATTACGAAGATACAGCGCTTGGAAATTTCGTATGACGTCACGCCGTGCTACAAATTTTAGCACGTTATTATGTCAAAGCCCCCCACTCCTGAACTTTGATGTGATTATATCTTTGTAATTTTTTATCTAATTGATAAAACAAAAAATACGTATTCAATATTTTTTAATAATCTTACTGAGGGACTAAATCGAATAGATTTATTTTTACCCAGGCAACATCCCTATTCTGCTGTTGCAAACTACTTAGATGAATTGGTACTTACAGTTTTTAAATGTTGCCGAGCCCAAATTCATGTGTTATGTGCCACCAACGGCACGCGTGCCTTTGGTTCGCCATCCCTGGGATAGACAATGTGAATTTCTATCAGCGATAATGATGATGGAAAGTCAAAAATATATGGGATTGACATAAGCTGTCCAAAAGCTTATGCCAATCCCTTTAAAAGTCATTGTAGAAATACGAAACGCTTTGAAAGCGATTGTCAGTTATCTAGGCTCTCTGACACAATGGTGGCCGAGACATATGCAAGATAGAACAATCAACAATGTCATTATTGTAGGTAGTGCTGCAGTAAGTATGGTAGATGTACCTACTCAAACAAATCACGACAGGATTGGTGTGGGTGGCATGCTAAATCCCAACAGTGGGATGGTGGGCGTTGAATTAAAAGACGATACAAAGAGGAGTTACATTTGTAAACATAATTTACAAGATATAAACAGATTACAGAAAGCCACAGATGGCTTATAAACCACTGTACTACTTTCTTCGGTAATTAGGTTATTAGTATTAGCTGTATCATGAGATGCTAAATCACAAGGCAGGTCATTAGTGCAAGGGGATTAGCGTTGGATTGCTCATGTCCCAGATTACCCGCTGATCCGTCGCCGGTGGCGGACGTGCCAGCGGTTGGAGGATTAGTTAGATACATGCATGATTGGGTCGAAGTTACAGATCTCGTTAGGAGTTAAGAGTAGTGGTTAGTTTGAAGTAATTTGGAAGTCTCTTAATGACTTTACTTTATTCATTGTATTTAACTTACAATGAAATTTCTAAAGACAATAATAGTATCGACATCTTTGATTCTCGTGCCGCTGCTTTCAAAAGACAAGTATGTACCTACTCTTTCTTTTTAACATTGTAACCCTTTTCTTTCAATCGTGTAACTATGTGTCCATTATTTACTTTACCTTGCGTGTTTGGTTTCCTACACATTCCCTGTTTAAGTAGAAGTGTTCCGGGAATGTGTAGGCAGACGCACAGACCTTGGAGCCTAAAAAGGCCACTTTGGAAGAATCATAAAAGGATAACATTATAAACCATAATGGACAGTTAACTGTTAAGTCTTTCCACTATACTGTGGTCTTTCTTAATTTTTTACATCGTTCTCACATTATATAATTTTAAAATCAAAAGTAATGATGTACTTAACTAATATTCTTGTGAAATATAATTTAAAAAGAGTGTCCATGGAGTTTCTTGCCTTGTCTTCTCCATAGGTACCTACGCTTTGGAATGAGCAACTAGCTTCATATTTTCTAACTGACCGACTTGTTGACAATTCAAAAGTGCCTGTAAATGGTTTAATTGAAATAAATGCTTTAAGTTTGAGTTAATCGTATCAAATCCCATTGGTGAAGGATTTTTCAGTTATTTTTTTTGTCTGTGCTAAAATGCCAATCAATCCAATCCGAATCCAATCCCAATCTCTTTGATTATACTACGTAGTGCAGCGAAAAAAGAAAAACACGGACTGTCTTCGCCATATTATGATTCAAAATGTTATCCCTTAATGATTCTGCCAAAGTGGCCATAAATAAATAAATGAAGAAGTACTTACTTACCCAGCACAGAACAACAGAGAATGCAATCTATGACTCAAGCTGATGTTTATACTTTAAAGATAGTACAGACGCCAGCACATCAAGCTACTACAATCTGTCAAATTTTGCTAAAGCATAAGGTTCAAAGATGATTGGGAAAATTTGTCAGTTTCGGGTAGCTTGATGTGCTGGCGTCTGTACAATATAAGAGCCTGTTGGACATAACAGGGCACAAATCAAGACTTTGGGCTGCTTCTGAGAAATTCCTGATGAAAATCCCAAAAACACTAACAAACCGCATTCTGCAGTTGCGCTTGCGGCTACTAGACAAACAGAGGCGGTTTAGCTGTCAGAATAAAATCATGACTTAGATCTAGATTATAAAGAACATCGTGTCTACATCCTCATTACATTCCACAATATTGAATAAATCATATTTAGCCATAAAACAAATACTAGCGTTGGAAAACTATCTCAGTAGAAAACTGTAATGACTGAAAGTATGGAAAGCGCAAATAGGAAAATAAGTGAAACTTGACACTCGGCGTCACGTTTGGAAGGAGAGCTGATTCATTAATCTATATAAGGCCCTTCCTACTCACTGATAAGGTTACCAGATAACAGTGTAAGTATCTGATAAAGATCATGCATTTTAATTAAGAAACTACTGACGCTGTTTACCGTCTATGGAAAATATAATGAAATCAATTAACTGCTGGATTAGAAAAGTCTTTTCCGAAATATGTAAATACAATTCTGTTGCCATTGGAAGTAAGCATGTTCGTACTATTTCTTTTGCACTAAACGTCCTAAAACAATTAACTAAGCCCATCGCAGTCCATTGCAGGATATAGGCCGCTTCAAAACTGCGACACAACATCCTGTCCTGTGCCTAGAATAAAAGAAGAATAGTAGAATAATAGAAGTGGAAACTTTTTCGCCGCCTAGAATAATAGAAGTGGAAACTTTTTCGCCGCCTAGAATACTAGAAGTGGAAACTTTTTCGCCGCCTAGAATAATAGAAGTGGAAACTTTTTCAGCTATCCCCCTTATTCATAAACGTTGCTTAGAGTTAAGTAGTGATTAGCGACTGTTTAACAATACATTTTTGATGTATAAACGTAACTTAACTTTAATAATCGTTACCCCTATTAATATCTCTTTCTGTTTTACAACCTATTGAATGTACATAGTTGGAAGCTAATCAGTGATTAAAATTATAAATTATTATTTAATGCCATGTCGTCAGCGTCTCCTATTGTGCTCATCATAAATTATATAAAATCTTATCTCCTAAATCTATAGAGAGAGCTGCTCACAGAAGCTATACATTTCTCAATTTAGTTTTCACGCTACGCTAAAATTTACGTGAAATGCAACCGTTGGCGATATGCGTTATTAGCAGATTATCTTATTATTAAATTGTCTATGTATAATAGGATCTTTATCGCATAGGCGGCTGGTTTTACAGCAGTTCTCGGCAGGCTGGGTGCAATTATCTTCATTTTCATACGAGGTATTACGCCGTCGTTTTATAGCTGACGAGGTGCTTGGCAGCCATTTTGGCAAGGCTTGTGCAAAATCTTAATGTTGGTCTTTTATTATGAAATAAATAGTGCGATAACATGGTTCCTTATTTAGCTTAATGTTATGGGTGGAAATTGGATTTGGTACTATTCCATTCTTGAGTGTAGAGAAAAATAATGATTTGGAAAGTCATTATTTTCTCAATCATTTCTCATGCTCTAAAAGTTCGTCTTTATGTTGTGCTTAGGCGCCATAAAGTCGCTTTTTATGCTTTAGAGCATAATAGTAGATTATTAACCAAGGGGATAAAGCAGTGTCTTCTGTCGCGGGTGACGATTTAAATCGCGAGTGTAGCGAGGGATTTAAGTTCACCCAAGACTAAGACAACTTTATCACCAAGGAAAATACTCTACTTTTCGTACCATTTGCGAAAAAATTAACACAATAATAATATGAGATATTAAAATAAACTTAACGTTTATATATTTGAAGAAAACAAAAACGCGGCAAATACCTAGACTAATATTTTTTTGTCGGAAAAGCAAAGGCATCAAGCTCATACGGCCTCGTCGGTTTTCGTAATTTTATTTAATAATCATAACTGCATAATAAATGCGTATTCCTTTTTCAAAAAGATGTATAATGCTTTATATACAAACTCAATGGTGTAAACATAGGTGTAGTTCAGTATAAATTTCTGTAAGTATTCCAAATTTTAATCACATTCTCCCCCTAGAGAATGAATGAAATTCAGTACAATTTTCTTTCCCTGTTATTAACAGATTAAAAATGACTATTGTTATGTTCGCTTTTTGTGGCATAGAACTTTTTGAGCAAGTGGTACGAAAATACACTCTATGCCTGTTTCATTTTCTCGCACTCGAATTGAAAAGCAGAGTGTATAACTCGGGCATAAACGAGCCATTTTATGCACTTGTTGTACAATCTACCATTATGTTATCCGCTTATTAATTGCAATAACTTATACTACATTGTTTTATGCCATTTTCTTTTTCTTTTTGTGTCGCTGGCACGACTGTAATTCAGATCTGGCTGACCAAAACTTCGCCACTTCCATGGCGTCGTCAGTGGCAGCCCAGAGGTCACTTTGACTGCATGTTTTGGGACACAGAGGCAGGATAGGAGGGCCACCTCCTATCCTGCCTCTAGATTTCATACATAGTTTGCGACATAACTCCACATCCACAACTTAGTACCGTTTCGTTGGGGCTACCATACCAAGTTCATTAGTTTCTACTACATAAACGAGTGAAATTTAATTCACATCAGAAAAGAAGGTCACCTAGTTACATAGGAGCATAAAATTCAGTATCATGTAAACAGCGCTTAACTTTTCTGTCATAAAATAAAATAGATCACGTCTTGATTATTTTTATGATAGCGCGGTAAGGTAGCGCGCACGCTAGAAATTTAGATTTTTCCTACATAGAACAATTTAACAAAATAGGTTTTTCAATAAGTAGGTCCTTTTCACAATTTTGCCCATGAGCCGGTTTTGATGCGAGTGGGCGCTATCATTGTTGTCATAGGTTCATTGTTTTTATATAAAATATCGTGTAATGTAATGTGAATGGTGTGAACAGCATACAAACTCAAAACGAAGAAGCACTGCAAGAGCCTTTGTTACGCTAAAAACATCCGCGAGCGCTCGTAATACCGTCCACACGCAGAATTCGCGTTACATTACACTATTCATTACATTACACATCACACAAATCTGGACCCGGTTTTAGATTAGTAAAAGAGATAAGTTATTATTTTATAGACAGAGCGTGTACATAAAGTAGTCTCTGCTCTATAAACACAATACCTCCAACCCAAAGTATTTAAATGTGTTTAGTTAGACGATAGTTAAAAAGTCTGTCGATCGCTAAAGCTGCAATTTGAAAATTCAATTATATGTCGGTAAACGACTTGGTTATGGGCAATAGAAGAGTTTATTATTCGTTTAGTGTCTAATAATGGTCAGCTGGTTGTTCCAAGGAGATCGATCATCGATGCTGGGTTGTTTCATGAACCTTCATGAAACAACCCAGCCATGCCAACCCATGAATCTTAGTGAGCACAGGCCTTAGTTAATCAAAACCACCTGGTTTTGATTAACTAAGGCCTGTGCTCACTAAGATTCAAACCACCGGCTAGGTATTTAAACAGTTGGTTTATGTATAATTTCCAATATTTAATCAGTTGATTTAAATGTCAAGAAATCAATGCAATACAATCAAATTTTGTTTTACTTTAGGTTTTATATTGTTTTACAAAATAATGGTTTAACTTTAAACGTAAGTCCTTCTCCCTTCAGAAACTTAATATTCTCAATTTCACCAAAGTCAAACCACGTCAACTCACCAAAGTTCATATAACATTATTTTTTCAGTACTAAGAGACCCTTCCTGTCTCCCTTCTTCCGGTCTCCTGCACACATTGAATAAACGAATTTGTATACGTGACCAATAGGAGGAATAAGTACATATTCATATTTATTTATTTGCGTTCCACAAGGTAAAATAAGATGTTAAAGGGTTAAAGCTATGTTAAAGAATGATTCTAATTGATGGGCAAGTGGACTGTATCTAGTGGGAAAGGTAGAAGGGACTCACCGATGCTCGCTGAAGAGAACCGGCTGGCTCCGATTACCTGATGATTTTATGCTGTGGGGCGCCCCAATTCTTGTTTCTTGTTGATTTGGATGAGTATGGGTTGATGGCACACACAATTTGTCTTGATTATCACTTGATTGCAGTGTTTCACGATAATTTTTACGGAGTCGTTAAGTTTTGTGGTGAGATATGGCGGGGAACTCGGGTGACTGTTTGATCCACGTCAAAAACGTTAGGTGGCGCTGTGTGCGCAGGAAATGGTAGGATTTGAAAGGGCGGGAATTCAAATTATGTTTTATGGTGCTTTAACATTATCTTCCCCCCCGCTGGCGAATTGATGAGACTGAGAAGTCTGAAGTGTATATTTGTTCACAACAACCATTGCTCTGATATTATGATAGGATAAAATATGATAATGTTGATGAATATATAAAATAGAATAGGTAATTGAAATGTTTTGATCACAATATGAATGTATGAAAAATAAGACATGACTAGTCAGTCATATCTGGTAATGGGCACAACTTCACAAGTGGCCTTTTGAGCATACCTTGTGCAGTCCTGACCGTAGCAGAACGAGAAACGCCATCGCGTCCTGGGTGTAATTCGACGATTCTACCTAAACGCCATCGCAGTGGGTGAGTAGTCTCGTCTCTGATAATAACAAGCTGGTTGATTTTTGCTGGAGGTGAATCTACGGTCCATTTTAATCGCTGTGACAAATTTGTGAGGTATTCACTATGCCATCTAGTCCAGAAATCCTGGTGCATTTTCTGTAATAGATGCCAACGTGTCAGCCTATTCATTTTTGTGTTGGAATAGTCTGGTGAAGGCACTGATGTTAGGGGTGCTAATGTTAAAAAGTGCCCTGGTGTTAGTGCTGTTAGATCTGATGGATCTGAACTCAATGCTGATATTGGTCGCGAATTTAAAACTGATTCGACCTGTGTCAAAAGTGTGTTTAACTCCTCATATGTTAGGATTTGATCACCTATCACACGATAAAGGTGAGTTTTTACGGACTTCACCCCAGCTTCCCAAAGGCCGCCCATATGTGGTGATCCTGGGACATTAAATTTGAAGTCAATGCGCTCCGATTCACAAGCTGAGCGCATGATTTCTGATAATTGTGACTGCGCACCTTTGAAATTGGTTCCACAATCGCTATGGATGATGTTGCAACGACCACGTCTAGCAATGAATCTGCGTAGAGCAGCCAAAAAACAAGAGGAAGATAAATCGCTGGCAAGCTCCAAATGAAGAGCTCTTGTTGAAAAACAGACGAAAAGACAAAGGTATGCCTTTGTTGAACGCACACCTCGATAACGTTGAAACGTAATGTTGAAGGGTCCTGCATAATCACAACCCACAACCTGAAATGGTTTGATTTGATTGACGCGAGAATGTGGTAAATCTGCCATTACTGGCTGAAAATTTCGTGGCTTCATTCGGAAACAACGATAGCATTTTGAAATGATGTGATTAATAGCTCGCCTTGGTGACAAAATCCAAAAATTTTGAAGTAACAGATACTGCATTGTTTGCAGACCAGGATGTAAATTTTCGTTATGTGTGCACTGGATGATAAGTTGCGTCAAACGATGCTTGCGAGGAAGCAGGGCTGGATGTTTTGTTTCATAATCAAGGTTTGACTGAGAGAGCCTACCCCCCACACGCAACACTTGGTTTGAATCTAAAAATGGACTAAGTTTTCTGAATGATTTTGATAATACATGATTTGATCTCAAATGTTTGATTTCTTCACTAAATTCGGAATGTTGGGTATGTTTCACAAGTACCAAGAGGCTATGATGAAGTTCTTGTTCTGTTAAATGACCTGTACACTTGTTTTTGCGCAGGGCGTTGATAAAACGATTGCAATATGTTAAAATACGTTGAATCTTCCTCAATGATGAAAATCTTGTTAATAAATGATCGATTGGATTAGTTTCTACTGCGTTTGACACGTTCAAAACGCAGGCACGTTGCTCACAATTCACCTCTGGATGTGACGTCATGTTTGAATGTTGAGGCACTTTAGGCCATTGATCTTGATTTGAAGATAGCCAAGGAGGGCCAGTCCACCACAGGTCATGATTGATAAGCTCGTCGGGTGATAACCCACGACTCGCGGCATCCGCAGGGTTTTGCTTTCCTGGTACATGATTCCAAATTGCTTCTGGTAATCTACGCTGAATATTTGATATGCGATTGCCAACAAACGCCTTAAAATTTGATGAATTTGACTGGATCCATGACAAAACTATCATAGAATCAGTCCACGCATGCACACTCTCTATGGGTAGAAGTGTGCTGTACACGTTGATGATGTGTCTCATTAGGTCTGCCAGCAAAGAACTGCCACACAACTCAAGCCTTGGTAAAGTTCTGCGTTTCGTCGGGGAGACACGAGACCTCGCACTAACCAGGATGACCCGGTGTTGATGATATTGATTGGTAGCACGAAGATACACAGCAGCTGCATAACCAGATTCACTTGCGTCTGAAAACCCATGCACCTGATACGTCACAGCATCGTCGCATGTGATGCGGCGTGGTATTTTAAGTTGGGCTAGATGAGGCAACTGCTGAACGTATTTTCTCCAAATTTGATTGATGTCGTCGGGAACGGGTTGATCCCATGATGAACCGAGCAACCACAAACGTTGAATTAAATGCTTTGCTAAAAATGTTAATGGTGTTAAAAGACCAATGGGGTCATAAATACGTGCCAGCTCTGAAAGCATGGTACGTTTGGTACACTCACGATTGATTTGATTCACTTGGTAATTGAATATGTCCTCCTGGGAATTCCAGGCTAAACCGAGAACCTTCACAAAATTTCCATCACTATCGAATGTTTGATTGACATTTGGCACTGCTTTATGTTCTTCTGGTATGTTTTGTAATACAGCTGCATGATTGCTGGACCATTTTCTCAGCTCAAAGCCTCCAGCTGCCATGATGTTAATCAGCTGCTGCTGAAGGGCGACCGCCTCTTCGATGCTCCGACACCCTGTAACGGCATCGTCGACATAGATGTCCTCTAACAATACCCGAGCTGCAGCTGGAAACGAGCTGCCTTCGTCACGGGCCAATTGATGTAACACACGAATTGCTAAAAATGGTGCTGATGATACACCGAAAGTCACACGATTGAGACGGTATTCTTGTATTGGCTCACTAGGGGAACACCTGAACAGGATTCTTTGAAAATCCAGATGTTCTGCTGCTATTCGGATCTGCCGGTACATTTGCCGGATATCCGTACAAAACACAATGGCATGAAGCCTGAAACGCAAAAGAATGTTGGTGATGTCAGTCTGAAGTTTAGCACCTATAAGAAGAGTGTCATTTAAGGATACACCTCTTTTATCCTTCATCGATGCATCGTAGACCACACGAAGGCTACGATCTGATTTTGAAACGGCATGATGCGCCAAGTAAAATGCTGTAGGAGATTGACACTCAACTGCAGGGACCTTCTCCATCTGACCGCTTGATAGGTACTCCATAACATGTTGATTGTATTGTTCATGAAAAGCTGGCTTTGCCATGAGACGTTTTTCCAGCTGCACAAAGCGCCGATGAGCAATTGTGTAAGCACCCTCAAAGGCCACTGATGATTGATCACGGAATGGTAACTGGACAATGTATCGTCCCTCACTGTCACGCTTGTGTGTTGATAGGAATATTTCCTCACAATGTATGTCATCCACCGAGTGAGATTGTTTGTTGTCTTCACACGGTATGCTATCCAACTCCCACAACTTCTGAACGGCGATATCCAGATCGGCGTCTATTGATACATGATTGATTGATAGAGGAATAGATGATGATGACTTTGATAAAGTTTTTCCCATGAGAATGAATCCAAATATGGTATTGATAGCTGTTGCTGCATGTGGACCACCATCAATTTTCCCTGGTAAGAGAATTTGAGGGAATATCTCTCCACCAATGAGGATATCCACCGGACCAGAAGAATGATATTTCTCATCAGCCAATTTGATATTTGATAAGTGTTGAAAATTGTTAATGTCCACTGGATGGGTGGGCATGTCACCACAAATTTTGTCCAAAGTCACCGCTTCTGCTGTAAAAGAGGGCTCTGGTTTCCCAACTGGTCGGATTTCTAAGAAGACCTTACCCGTGGAAAATGCAGGAACGTCCCCTATACCTGACATAGGAGTTTGAGTTTTATACTGTGCCAACCCTAAGCGACGGACACATACCTTGGTGATGATGTGACTTTGACTACCGGGGTCCAATAATATACGGACCTTCTGAAAGGAGCCTCGACCGTCCTTGACCTCTACCTCAGCAGTGGCAAGCATCACAAAATGAGTATTTGATGTTGATCCTGCAGTCGTGTTTGATAATGATGTAACGGGTGTGATCACATTTTCCTTAGAATCAGAAGTTGGTGCTGGTGCTGGACCTTTCCCTGTATGAGAAACGCCTGGTTGTTTATGTTGAGAGTTGACAGAACTACTTGTCTCTGTCTTTTTTGTAAAGTGTAGAAGGCTGTTATGCTTTTGTCCACATGATTTGCATGTATGCAATGAATTACAATTGGCTGTGATATGGTTTGACCGTAAACAGTTGAAACACAATTTGTTTTGTCTCACAAGTTGAGACCTCTCATGAGGAGATTCTGATAAAAACTTTGAACATAAGTAGAGAGGGTGATCCTCTTTACACACTACACATGATTGATTAGGCGCTTGGGCCAAAAGCATTGTAGGCCTTGATTGGTTGTTTGAAACCACACGCTTGTTATTTTGCTGTTGCACAGCTGATGATGATTGATTGTTCACATTTAATGTTGAGCGTTCAAGGGCATTACACCTATCTACTAAGAATGAGGATAATTCCTTGAAGCTTGGAAAATCACTACTGGTATTGGCCAGCTCAAAAGCTTCCCGAGATGCCTTATCTAATTTTGTAAGCAATGAGTGGAATAACACAAAATCCCACTGTGTTGTTGGTAGCCCTAAAGATGTAAGCATTGATAAATTCTCATTATAAAGGTCTAACATCGTACGTAAGCTTTGAGCAGAACCGGAGTGCATTGCCTTCAAATTGTTGATCTGTTCCCAACACATGAATGCCAAATACCTCTTGTTGTTATAACGATTCACTAATGCTTTATATGCACTGATATAGTTACCCTCACACACAGGAAACGCACGAATGATACTGATTGGATCCCCAGATAAGGATGTGATCAAATATTGAAACCCTAAGACGACCCACTGACCAAACTTTTCTACATTTGATAAGTCATTTCTGTTATGCACTAATGTGTTGAAAAGGTCAATGAACCCTGGAAAATCTTTGAATTGCCCTGTGAATAATGGCAGCTTCATAGGTGGTAACTTAGCTGTTTTATTTTTTGACTCACTGGACGAAGAAGAAGTCTCCACCTTTGCTAACAAATATTTACGCTTGGCCTCTAATGTTTCAAAGAACATATCATCGGCCTGTTCTTGGAATTTAAATTGAGATTGTTGCACTTCCTTTTCGTCCATACCTGCCTTCTTGTACTCACACATTAATTGAATTTGGGCTTCGTTAAAGGTTTCGAGTATTTGATCTACGCGCGAACACCAAGTTTCTAACCTATTTATTTGATTTGGGTCTGTTTTGCAATTTCGTGCGCAAATTACAGCATCCTGAAGGCGCTTAAGCGCCATGTTACGCTTAGATGCATAATGTGCGATCAATGCTTCACTCATTTTGATAATTAATTATACACTTTGTTCTATGAAAGCACTTGTTTACAAAGTTTAATTCGATTGGTGAACAAAATCACGAAATGATTGTATTTGAAGTTGAACTGATTTGAACGAATGAGTGAACACAACACGCGCAAAACACACTTGATTGTCAGTGTCACTGTCTGAAGTTACACTAACGTCACTATGATAAATGTCACTTGTCT
Organism: Luperina testacea; assembly: GCA_927399505.1. Lineage (NCBI taxonomy): Eukaryota > Metazoa > Arthropoda > Insecta > Lepidoptera > Noctuidae > Luperina > Luperina testacea. The sequence goes on along the minus strand of OV656763.1, from coordinate 4,880,322 downwards.
AAACTGTCGATCACAACAGTTCTGAAACAAGCTTCATAAACACAAAATAGTCTATGGTTCGATAAAATGATATTATGTTGGCAATAATTTTGTCAATTTTACCAACCCAACAGACACGAATGATAAGAGAAAATATAGGTACAATACCTAACTGATATGAGTTTTGAATAAAACAATGATACACAATGAAATCCTAGTGTTATATGTTGCACCAAGGATTCCAACACAAAAATGATAATTTTAGGCGCTGTATGTTACACCTAAAACACACGATTAAAATGAAAATGACGGTGACCGACTGTTTGTTGCCGAACTCCGTCCACAAAATGTATGTGATAACACGAATGAGAAACGCTGATGACGAAACAACTCGGTTCCGACTGCGAACAAGTGAGCGTTTGGTAGGTACTTTGCTATGATGACTACCACCTACCACAATATGGTTATGAACACAAAATGTTATGTTATGTTTGATCGAATGAGTTCCCGCGATGATGAATGATATTTATGTGAGTAACTTCGAAGTATGATGAAATACACTTGTTATATTGTAGAACAATTGACACCCGTAAATAAAACAAAAGCTATGTTCAAAAGTGAGGTTAGATGATAAAAATATGTTATGATTGAGTTATAGACGAATATGATTGTTGTGTTGCAATTTGGTTTTTGCGAACAAATATGGCTGACCCCACAATTTTCACAATAGAAAAAATAGGATTACTGATACTATTTCAGCAATCCGGCTTACAAGGACCATGAAAAATGTTAAAGAATGATTCTAATTGATGGGCAAGTGGACTGTATCTAGTGGGAAAGGTAGAAGGGACTCACCGATGCTCGCTGAAGAGAACCGGCTGGCTCCGATTACCTGATGATTTTATGCTGTGGGGCGCCCCAATTCTTGTTTCTTGTTGATTTGGATGAGTATGGGTTGATGGCACACACAATTTGTCTTGATTATCACTTGATTGCAGTGTTTCACGATAATTTTTACGGAGTCGTTAAGTTTTGTGGTGAGATATGGCGGGGAACTCGGGTGACTGTTTGATCCACGTCAAAAACGTTAGGTGGCGCTGTGTGCGCAGGAAATGGTAGGATTTGAAAGGGCGGGAATTCAAATTATGTTTTATGGTGCTTTAACATTATCAAAGAGGCGTTGTAGGGCACAGCAAAAATTATTGATTGATAGATTTTTTGATTGAGATTGTAAAACGTGACCTAAGCAGGAGTTACAATAACCCTTCATTAACTACCAGGTAATCTAAATAATCTTACATCCTTTTATGCCAACAGCAAATAATGATACCAATCGCCTCGTCATATTTGCGGCGGTGATAAACGTACGGATAGCCCACGTACGCACGAAACGCTTTTTTAACGCGAGGTTTTTTTAACCCGAAATGGAGTTCCAACTTTCTAGCGGCGAGAGTTAAAAATCCAATGAAACACTTTTCTAACGTATTAGGGATACTTTCTGTTGGATTATCAACGCTCGGATCAACGGCAAGAGTTGAAATTCCAGTGCACTTTATAAAAAACTCGCGCCCGTGCGCACGTGGGTTTAAGCAACCATCCTTCACTAAATATTGATAGGTACGTAATTGCATCCGTCAGTAAGTAGCAATGATAGACCATTACTGTCCCAGATGAGTAGACATGTTTAAGTTATGTTTAAGTTATCAGCAAATCATTGTAATTTCCATAAGTGCCTGCATTAGTGAGACTCACAAGTCATAATGTATCTTGAAATAGTTCATTATAGATGTTTAACTAGCAAGGATTGTGCTTCCTTTTCCCTTTTTCAGCACGACACGGAACTACTTAGCTATATGAGAATAGCTCAGGGGGTAAAGATATATACCAATCTGCAAAGCGGGATAAAAGTAGCCCACACATTAGACACAAACATCGCGTTAGGTCCAGACCAAACAAATTTAAGGGTGTGGTACAGACCATCAAACTTAACAATTTTGTCCATGGGACCAAGATCGTAATCACTCTTAAATTTGGCTGGTCTTTGAAAACTAACCCTGTATACCAGTACCAAATTTACAGCTTCGAAAGACCTGAGGTAAAGTTCTAAGCTGAAACGCCTAACTGCTTGGTGTTCGAAAAAACTCGAAATTTTCAAATTTATTTCAGTTTTGGACTTATTTATACTAATAATAAAGCTGAAGAGTCTGTTTGTTTCTTTCTTCTGAAAGGTGCATCCTACTTATAAGTCACCAAGTACACATTTAAACTACATATACAATATAAACTTTTCCACAATAGGGAATATGCATGAATTTTTTTCATGGCATTTATTAACAAAATATGAAAATACCGTAATAGAGATGACAAAAAGTGAAATTAAAATTAAAATCGGCCAAGAAACACGGCCGATATGAGCATTTAAAACTATTGATTACACACCAATTAGACAGAGAGATCCGACATAGACTGTGACGTCACATGTCACTACGGCCATATAAACTCCGTGTTAAATTTCGTTTTGCGAGAAAGAGATAGAAACAAATTTTCGATGGCTCATATCTTTTTTAATTTCATAGTTATCCGAAAAACAGTTTTACTAAACTGTTTATTACATGAATGAGGATTAATTTTTTAAATAAAAAAAAATCATGCATATTCCCTATTTGCCCTAAGATGTTTTGAATGCGTGGCCTAATGGTCAGTTTAATTAGATAGAATGCAAGAAAGAAAATAAAATTTATTTGAGCCTGGCACACAATAAACACACAAAAAAAACCCAGAAAATCTTCGATCAGTTGATATCAATATTCGTACCGTCTGTCAGTTTCCCTAACCAATTTCATTTGACCTTTTATAAGTAGGTACCATTTTCGTTCCTCACATTACCTAACTAAGAGTAGAGTATTCCCTGACAAACTGACTTCAAATTACCCTATGTCCTGTAGCGAAGGGTGTCGGAAGCTGCCGAGTGTTTCCGAAAGTTTTCGAGTGAACTGGTACTGGAGGCACTGAAAGCAGGCCGAGGGTTATGGCAAGAGCAGGCACCCCTTGTTATCTTTCACGGTTCGATTGGCGCACTCAATACAACGGCGCTATCATTAATACTAATAGGTACTGGCAAGAACAGCGTCGCATGAAGGCGAGGATAACTTTTTGTTCGGCAGGATTTACTTTCACATTTCTGTTTAAAAATTTTCAAGCGATTTTTTATATAACTGTACAACTTCACAAGTCTTGGCTTTGATCTTGGTCAGCTGCACTTTTCTTGATGCCTCGAAGTTATGTCTTGCCAATTGTGAATCTTCCAATTAAAATTAGGACCTACCAAACTTGGAACTGTCTAGTGCAAGTTTAGAAGAAAAGAAGAACTGGCTAGCTGGAGATCGTACTGGGCAAACGCGACGTATATTAGAGGCCTTCAACTGCTCCCGAAAACATCCTTTTAAAGGTACAGCAAGTAAACCTCTTGGCAATCAGAAGTCCAGCGGATAGCCGATAAATACGATGAATAGGTCAAAACAAATCACTTTCCTCATCGACTGTACCCGCCATTCAAGGTGTAACTAATGATGGATCACTTGAATGAATCGCCAGCGAATGCACTTTGCGCATCGATAGATAATACCCGTATTATAGAAAAAAAGAAGACTATCGCGTATCATAATCCAGGACCATGAAATCATTAATATTCTCGATAGCCTATGATTAGAAAATTCCACGAAGGAAATTGTTAAAGTTGTGAGACTTCTATCCTATCCTAACTAATATTATAAAGCGAAAGTGAGTTTGTTTGTTTGTTACGCTTTCACGCTAAAACGACTGAATAGATTTGGATGAAATTTGGCACACAGATAGACCATGATCTGGGTAAGGGCATAGGCTACTTTTTATACTGGATCCCAGACGAGGTCGCGGGCAACAACTAGTATAATTTACAGCTCGAAATTGTAGCGTAGCATTTTTGTATACCTAGGTACCTACTTAAACTTCTGCTGGGCATCGAATTTTTGGTTCTAGGACATGCTGGTTCATCACACTAAGTCAGGGAACCAGCATGATCTATAACTGAAATAAATTACACAAACACACCTTTCTCGTCTCAAACTACATTGTACTGCTGTTACAGCCACATCAAAGTTTCTATAACCATTTTCTTTCATTAATATCTCCATTATTTGTTTCTCTTACTGTTCATCAAAACATATGTAGGTCGCCATGATGTCTGTCTACACACTCTCTGTAGGTTGATGATCAAGTTTCACTACTATACGGTATGCATTTCAATCTGCAAATTGACTTGTTCTTATGCATTCCCGACAGCAATTAACACATCAATGTCGGTGCACTTTCCATATAAATATTATGAACTCTCGCTTGTTACTATTTCAATTGAAAGTGGTCATCAATAATAATTATAGTTATAGCCTTCAATCATTGAAAATCAATCTTCTAGATGACAGATCTTAGACAGACAGATTTTAGGCACATACCTGCACTTAATTACATAACGCATCGTCATCATCATCACCATTAGCAGCTACTGCTGAGTATAAGCTTCCTCCCTTTATGCTTCCCTGGTCTGTGCGAGTCTCATTCACACATACTCGTACAATGGCAATCGATCGTTATGGTTATGCCTTCCATTTTGACGGTTCACCCACGTTCATTGCGTTATGCCTTGTTGAGTAGATGAATTTTACAAACCAATGAAGAATGTGCAGTTCTAACTGGCCATGTAGGGTACTAAAAAGAAACCAAAATAAATAGCAATTTAATCTATGGTAAACAGCCGACGATCCAACAGAAATGTCCAACCTCTTTCTATTACCTTTCAATACATTACGAGTAATTAGACTTGTAAAACGTTAATTTATTTACCGAGCGCTTTGTTAACATTCTACATTCAGGTGTTGTGCCTTCCGGTCGGGAGCGCTGAGCCACTGATTAACGATACAATGGTGAGCGAGCCAGAATCAATTTGCGAGCTACCCGAGCTGACCGAGCCACCCGAGCCAACCAAGCCACACGAGCCATCGGTCGTGTGGACGTATTGCTTTTGTTTTCTGGCTACACATTTACGGATAGGATATGGATTTTGTATGGATTTGAAAGAGGTCAGATGTTAAGCAGTAACTTCGTGAAGTGACAATATTAATAATATTAAATTGAAATTAAGGAAATTCAGCACGATCTCGGAAACGGAACATACTAATGAATAGGCTAAGATTATGATCATAATTTGCATTGAACACAGACGCGTAGTCATTAATGAAACTATTAAAACCGCTTCGTGAATCTTTCCAGTTTATTGCGACAGAATTGTCTAATCCTCAGTGTTTTAGTTTGCCTTTGGGCGTTGCAAATCGGCTTAGCACTGGTTAATCGCGCAACTTAGTCGCAAATGTGTACCCAGTCTAGTTTTGAACGTGAAACCACGTTCATTTCCCGTCTTAATTGTTTTTAAACGAGAACGGTAGCAATTCATAGAAAATGTATATAAATACATTGCGTTCATTCCTGACCTAGAAAGTAGGGCGATGTACTAAGCATAGCGGAAGAGGTTTAGACATTTATCTGAATGAAATACATCAACAAAATATGGATGGAGTTTGTCGCATAATCGCATTGCAGGTAAAGTAAGGGATGGGCCAGCCGATGTTTATAGTGAGTCGCTGAAATTAGGTTTGGTGACTTTGAAGGAGTAGTACAATGCATGCCACGAAAGATGAGACTTGACTCCGCCTCCCCCGCTCTTTCCGCCGCCCCTATGACGTCCGGTCCCGTCCCGCACTCAGACCTCATACCGCTAAAGATACCTAAAATCGTGTACTGCGCATGTCAAACCACGTGGTGTGTCAAGTCTCATCTTTCGTGGCACGCATTGTAAGTAGTACCTACTGATTTCATATAGTAATTGTACTTCCGCTGAGTAGAGGGAAATGGTGTTGTACTTTACTCGAACAAGATTAATTTTGAGAGACTGACTTTAAAATACGGCATAGAATGACGTGATTAACTGATCTCAATCCCCATTGAAGCAGTGGCTTACGACTTGTAGGTCGTGGGTTCGAACCCAGGCACTCACTTTACTGTGCGTAATTTATTTCGTCACCACTCCTCTCAAAAACGACGAAGGAAAACACCGTGAGGAAACCGCGATTTCCTAAAACCAATAATTCGAAGACATGTGACATCTACCAACAAGCTCTGGGCCCGCGTGGTGGGTTAGGGACCATTCCCTTTCACAGAGGTGTTCCAGCAGTCGGAACATTATAAACTTACCTACTGATTATGCTTTTCCCCAATGATGATGAAGATCCTCTACAACGACTTTACTTTCTTAAAAATAAGCAGCAAAACAAGTTACACCACCTTTTTTATCGTCCAATTATGATCATTTTGTCAGATTTGATGTATCGATGTTATTAATATGCTGTTAGCTATTATTAAAGGCGTTTTAAACGATTATAGGCACTAAAGACTTTCCTAAAAAATCCTGGATGAGTTGATGAATTACTCTGCAGTTGAAAAGATGTACAGACGCCAGAACATCAAGCTACTACAATCTGTCAAATTACTTTATTGGATTTTCAACTTTACAGCGTAAGCATAAGGTTCAGAGTTGATTGGGAAAATTTTACAGTTTCGGGTAGCTTGATGTGCTGGCGTCTGTACATAACTCCAGCTTCCTCATATGTGATAGAATAATTCTACCTTTGCCAATATTTAAGGCATAATAGCTGCAATCAAAGTTCCCAGTCTTAATTTAGCTGCCACAAAAACTTCGCTAATATGAGTCGTTTCGTGTGTGTTAGCTGGAGTGACGTAACCCCAGCCTCCTCATTCAATACAGGCAAACCAGTGAGGTTAGAGTATTGGAATGAAGTCAGAAATATAAGGCATAATAGCTGCACAATGAAGGAAAGAACTGAACGATAATACTTAAAAAGTGTTGAAACTACGATCAAAAAACGTGTGTGTAAGCTGGAGTGACGTTATAGCTCATGTCATATCTTCCAAACGAAAGAAGATATGATTAAGATGTATTTTTTGCTAAAATGTACGGAAATAGGAGATTTATAAGTCTCTGATAGACGGCACATTAAATGGTTGTAGGATTACCACAAACGTACGTTAGCGGTCTAACCACACTTGAATGACGTCGGAATAGCTGGCTTACTAGTCTTGCTAGAGAATTAATAGCGTTTAGGATATTTTCTTTGAGTATTGCGGTTTTTCTTAAGCTCTATGAATAGCTACTTTATTTTACTTTGAATCAATGAAACACGTAGTAAAAATAAACATTATAAGCGGCACTGGAATTGTACTGTACACTCATGTTTTTACGAATAAATTATCATTTATCTTTAACAGTTTGTGGTAAGTAACTAGTCATTTAATCAGTTCTTGAGAAAAATTTTAAGTATTTAATTATTTGGGCTATTTAGACTTCAGATTTTCTGAATTTAGGTATGTAAATCTAGACTTGTGTAAACTTTGCAGGAACTGACGAAGCCCCGTCATATTTAACAATAATATTTTTAACTATTGACAGAAGAAATGACCCACCCCATGAAATGAAAATAAAAGAACGCAACATTTCTTTAATTTCACTATTATTATGAATACACCTATCTAGTAAGTCACTGCATGTGATTCATCATATAATTTCACGGTATATTTACACAAATGTAGTGAAAGGTGAATGAAATTCATTCGTAAATGAATTAATTCTAAGTGTCACTTACAAATCCATATGCAGTATTTCTTGCTCTAGGTACAGACGCCAGCACATCAAGCTACTACCTACAATCTGTGAAATTTCTTTAATAGATTTTCAACTTTATCGTTACAACATAAGGTTCAAGATTGATTGGGAAAATTTGACAGTTTCAGGTAGCTTAATGTGCTGGCGTCTGTACAGTCATTTCTATTACTTTTCCTCTAAGAAATGAAGTTGTAAGAAGATTGGAACTTCATGTGTAGTACTTATTAACTTCTAGCTTGAACAGAATTGTTTCTAAGATTAAGATGAATACTATAATTTTGAGAAGCAAAACGAGAGAAAGAACTGTACTTATACGGGGTGTCACATCAACACGTTATATGTATACAGTATGTTAACTAACAGAGGGCGTTCCCGTTAACCCGCAATAGTATAGCATCCATACATGCTAAAAAAAATATTACCATTCGAAAATAAAATGTTTTTATTTTTTTTTATATTAAAATATTCACTAAAAATCGTAAATTGATACGTTAAAGAAACACTCTGTACACGCGTACTTGAAGGACAGCAATGTCGGAATTTATTTAATTAAATAAATTAGAATTAATTAAATAAATAGAGTATCAATTTACGATTTTTAGTGAATATTTTAATATAAAAAAAAAATAAAAACATTTTATTTTCGAATGGTAATATTTTTTTTAGCATGTATGGATGCTATACTATTGCGGGTTAACGGGAACGCCCTCTGTTAGTTAACATACTGTATAACATGTTATATATTACCATATATTATATACTACCAGCGCCCCGCGGTTCCACCCGTGTAAGTTTCGATCCAGTGGGAATATCGGGAGAAAGAACCCCTATTATTATTAAAAGGGGTCATTATACCCATTATTATGAAAAACTTTTACTATGGGACCAAATCTGAAATCGCGAAAAAAAAATTATGACTACAATGACCCACCCCCTTTAAGGATTAAAACGATCAAAATGTAAGGGTGTATAAAGTTCTTATGTTGTGTGTAAACACAAAAACTTTTAATCCAAGTCAAACCCAAAGTTCATTAACATTATCCAAGCACAAAAGAAACCCAATACTTAACACAAAAGCCTTCTATAGGAACTGTGCCAAATACAGTAATTCGTTCCGAATTCACAACGTTAATTAGACATTAGCTGGCAAGCCTGGCAGGCCATACTACGAACTGGCAACCAACGACTGCATTTCTAAAGGAACCTGCCAACTACTGGCACGTTGCCAGTCCCAGCTGCAACTCAGTTGAAAACATGGCGTGTTACTATTTGTCGAATTTCGATTCATTGCTGTGGGAATATTGGAAATTGCATAGTTGAATTCATCGTGGTTTGTAAGTTATGACCGTATTGGTCATGATATTAATATGGTAGCTGTTTAATAATAATAATAATAATATCTTATATAATAATAATATCCTTCTTCATATTACAAGTAATATGAAGAAGGATTCATGATTTTAATATGGTAGCTATTTAAGTTAGAAGTTATTTTTTTTTAAATAGACTATAGAAGTTACATAACATGTTTAAGTTATGTTTAAGTCCCAAGTAATAGAGGATGATCCTATTGCCATCAACAGGACACGAATCGACGGACTATTACTAACGAGAAATTTCTGATAAAAACCCAACCTGGGAATCAAAGCCATGACCTTATTTATGCTCAGCGGTAGCGTTTGCGACTAGACCAAGTAGGTAGTTATTTATTCGAAACTGATCCGTGGAAAATGGTAAGGCAAGGCTTCTCTTAAAGACTTTTAACGCGTACGTCCTTTTTATTTTTTACGTCGTTCTCTCATTATATAATTTTATATTCAAAAGTAATGGTGTAACTAATATTTTTGTAAAATATAATTTAAAAAGAGTGTCCATGGAGTTTCTTGCCTGTTCTTCTCCATAGGTACCTACGCTTTGGAATGGGCAACTAGCTTCATATTTTCTGACTGACCGACTTCTTGACAATTCAAAAGTGCCTGTAAATGGTTTAATTGAAATAAATGCTTTGATTTTGAGTTTGAGACAACGTCAAACCACGTAGATAATTCTATACTCATTATCTCCTCTTCTAGATCGTACAACTTTGCCTTTAACGCCAACATTATTAGGTTTCAAACTATCAGGGTAACACCGCGCTGCTGCGTTCCAAAATGCTAATTAGAGACTTAGTTCAGACAGCTGCCAAACGCAAGTAGAACTGGGCCCGACATGTTGGTTGCATACCAGATACCTATGGACTTTGGAGAATTGATGCTGAAAACTGGGAGACAGCATTGGGGTAGAACTTGCAGACGGATGGCGCAGTGGTGGTGATGTGATTAACGTTTTGAACAAGCTTTCAACAAGCAAAATTATGTTGCCCATAAATATTAGATAAGATTTGTTCTCAATAATGGGTTAATTATAATTATAACCTCTGCTTTAGGGATTAAGATATTGCGAGTAGCAAAGTTAAAATTATAAGGAGTTTCACTGTTATTTAATAGATATTTCTGAAGTTTAAAGCGTCTAAATCTGGATGAAGAAAACTTTATGAAAATGTCGTAAAGAAAGCTCGTTTAAAGTTTTTGTGTTATTCCATATTTATTATTAATTGCCAATCAAAACCAATGCTTTTAACACCACTTTATCAAGTTAATTGGCAGTGATTGGACCCTTAGCTATTCGTAAATTGCCCTTAGATGATCAGCTGTCAACTCTTTACTCTCGCTCTACTTTCATCGCGTCAGCTGATTATGTTGGCTAAATCAGGGCTGCCAACATGCCTTATTGATTCGCGCCATTTATTGACAGTTGTGATTGACAGGTTTTGTTAATTATAACCTCTTTATTTCTCTTAGCTGGAATAAACATAGTTTTATATCTATACTCGATAGGTATCAAGTACCTAAATATAAATAATTTATCTAAGATAACGGGTATCAAAGTTTGTTTATACGTACAAGGGCACCTTGACTACCTTGTCATCATCAGCCTAGCCTTTTCCCAACTATGTTGGGGTCAGCTTCCAGTCTAACCGGATGCAGCTGAATACCAGTATTTTACATGGAGCGACTGCCTATCTGACCTCCACAGCACAGTTAGGTACTGGTTGTCAGACTTTCGGGCTTCTGACTACCCCATAACGACTGTCAAAGATCTACGAATGACAAGCCGGGACCAACGGCTTTCCGAGGCACGGAGGGGTCACGGTATGTAAAGATGGTCACCCATCCACAGACCAACCGCGGCAAGCGTAGCTTAACCTGATCGATCGACCTGTGCGGCTGTTTATTTTACCTTGTATGACATTTAAAAGTAATTTTTTCCTTTATTGTCAAAAAAGTAAGATTACTCTATATCTAATATTAATTTTGTGCCGAAATTGTACCAGCTTTAATCATAGCATTAGTTTGTTAAAAAATATGAAAGTCATTATTACATTTTTTTGTAGATATTTTTATTTATTTTGCAGGTGTACAATACATTGATTTTTATTAGACCACACAACTACATTGCCCATTCTTGTCCCATTTACTGGCACCCAGTGAAAAGAATTGGTACAAGAATTGGCTGTCACGGGAGTTATACCAATTTTTTTAGATAGTTCTGTACTTAATTGAATATTTTACAAAGCCTTAGATATCAATCTAGCTTTTAAAAGAATTTAAGTAGATTTAAAAAACATGTTCAGCTTTCACTTGAGTGAATTTTAAAAGTATTCGTCGCTAAAATACTCATGTGGGTGGTAGTAAATTGGTTTGATAAAATCTTGCTAACACATAGGAATGTTTATGGAATGTTAATGATTACACTTGCTTGCTATGTTATCTATTAATTTATAAAAAATAAATAAATAAGAAAAACCGCGATGCAAGCTGTCTGCCTGTCTGTTCTCTTTTATGTCAACTTTTTCGTAATTATCGACAAACAATATGTTTGATTAGATTTAAGTGCTAAACTTATTCCGTACTAGCTTCTGCCCGCGACTTCGTCCGCGTGAAATTTCTTGTTTCAGACCCACGCCGTCACAACGCATCGCATCGCCTGCCCGCGCTGTCACTTCGTTTTCGCTTAGCGATCTTTCTGACTTTTATTCTTTTTGCTCGTGAATAAAGAAAATCTAAGAAGCCCTACTAGGCATATAAAAAAGCGGGCGAGTTGGGACTAGGGATCAGTATGGACGAAGCTACTTTAATTAGCTACTAGCTCAAATCCTTTTGTAGGTACTTGGGTACCTCATAAAGGTAAACAACTCTACCCAGACACATAAAGAAAGTAGTAGTGTTTTGGCCCTATAATTTTAATTAGAGTCAACTAAGTATATTTTCTCACTTTAATATAACGGGAAGCTTAAAACAAGTTAAATTCTAGTCGAAATTAACAGTCCATGCAAGGAAACTGGTAGGTACTTACCATGCAGTATTTTTTTTTTAAATAACATAGGTAATTAAATGAGAACGTTGAATATAGGCAAAGGAATTAAGGCTCCTTCAAACAGGTGCGACACGACACGCGACACAAAGGCACCGCAAGTCGCGCAACGAGCGGTGCCTTTGTGTCGCGCGCGATTATATCGCGTGTCGCGCCTGTTTGTAGGAGCTTATACGTGAACTCTGCCGTGGCAGCCTCTCGTGTTTATATCAGTGTTTTTATTACTTTAAATAGAACCTCTTTATTTTAAATAAGCAACAGAAAATTAAGACTTTTACACCTTGTTTGTAACAGTAAAAAATAAGTATATGAAGACATTCTCTTTAATGTATTATGTTAATAAAGTGTTTTTTTAATTACCATATCCACAATTAGATTAAATTCATAAATGCAAATTGCTTAAGGCAATATGAATTTAATTAATTATAAATAATATTATAGTCTTCATGGATTGTATGAATTTATATGCCGTCGCGCTGATGTGGTGTTAAGATTTCCAAGGATGTAATAAAATTATTTTATTTATTATTTAGAGGTAATTTATATCAAATAATATAACATCAAACCTGTATTTGCTGAAGGATTGACATTTCGCGAACCCCATATAAAATTGTCTAAATGGCATTGGCCTAATGTGAGTGTGCATTAATACCAATAACATTAAAATCTTATAAGGTGTTCAAAAGAAAGTTGTCAAATACCACTGATTATGCATTCAACTTTCATTATCTCTTGGTTTTAGTATTTTCCCCGATGAATGATGACGTCACGGTTCAGAAACTTCACATTATCTAGGTTAAGGCGAGTCGGGAGGTATGAATCATTTAATTCAAACACCGCCGTACGTTATACACTTAGGTCAATGACTGTGTTCGTCATAAGTGAAATTATAGCTCACCTGGGACGGTAAAAGAACCGAAAATTCTACCTAAATAGGGATGTGAAGCTTTACGGAGTTTTTTTTTTATAGGAAACGATTTACTGCTCCTGGTTTATAGAAGATAATCAAGTTTTATTATTTATTTATTTAATACTTCAAGCACAGAGACACACACAGGCGGACTTTTCTACCAGTGAACCTTTCGGTCATGCAGACACAAACAGTGGTAGGTACAATCATGAACATCAGTCAGTCATGTATTCAGTCAATCATTTTGTCAGTTTATTCCGAAATTAGTGTTTATCAAAACGTGTTTACGCAGCGTAGGCGTTGCGTAGCGCCGCGTAGCACCGCGTAGGCCGTCAGGTGCTGCGTATTCACGACGTTTCTACGTAAACGTTTTTTGCGTAGTTCCTTCGCTGACTCCGCGGTTTATAGTATCGTTAGATCATTATTTGAAGATAAAATTGAGAACAATCATTAAAAAATGGATATCAAAGACGTAACACGTTCTGTTGGCTTTGTTGCTAAAACACGATCTATGAACGCTTACGCAGGAAATGTGAAGGCGCCCGATGGTTTGATTGATCGAGTCATATAATACGAACCACGGCACATCAGACTTGCCAACATTACTTTGGTTCATAAACCGGTCGTTTTATGTGCGTATGCGACTTGTCGGAACTGCGGAAGTTCCAAGTTCCAACATGATTGCCTGTAGCGGGGCATCCCTAATTTTTAAGGTTCATTTTCCTCCTGTATTTCATTTGAAAATAATAATTGCACGGTAACTCACATCAGATAATGTACGAGAGATTGCTATGATGTATGAAATTATTCAATGAATAACGCGAAATTTATTGGCAGATTTAAATAATACCAGAAGGCCAATACTCGTACATAAAAAACGTCAAATTCAAGTCGCACTGTCATCTCAGCGACAAAAACAATGTTTTTTCTTGTCACTTGTTTTTTAAATTCGCCCAAAGTGCAGGCTATAGACTTTCGACCATACCGCCTCGTCCAAAAATGTATGTAAATTGACTGTATTTTTGACAGATTGAGACTGAGATCAGACTTTGAACGTTGAGTATAACTTGATACGATATTTTCAATCGATAGGTATGACAGCGATGCTTTATGATGACTAAGTAAAAATCTATTAATTTATAAATATGTAATTAAAAACAATAAACGATTAGAGATGTAACCGGGTGACATTAAAAACGTTTTTAATCAGCTTTCACAGAAGTGTTTGTTCGAATCTAATAATAAATGCAGCCGTCTAAAAAAAATACAAAAATACTTCTAAAAAAAATGCAATTTGAAATATAAACGTCTAATCTCGTGTCTGCAGTAGCGATGTAAGTGGATGCTACTTAGAAGTCTGACGGACGTCCACTGATTTCACTTATAATCTCGTTCAAGTAAACACTTCCTCATTACAGCAATTAGTGTTTTAATTTGTTGCACAACACTCTGTTAACTTTATATCTATATGAATTTTCATGAGAGTAATGCAATTTCTTTAATTATGTTACTCAAATTGTGGTAACTGCACTTCTAGCGAGCGTGATTTTGAAAATAAAAGTAAATAAATGTGCACTTTCCCTGTTAAATGGGCGTTCGTAAAAGTTTCAAGAATGTGTGTTAATGCACTTATAATAGTATAATAATAACGTTGGTATAAAAGCTACTATTACAATTCATGAGCGCTTCTAATTTGGTATAATTCGGATAAATTGCTGTAACACCTTAATGACACCTGCTGTTTGAGTTTTTGTTGTTTTGACTAAGTACCTATTTTATTCGTAATTATTTTGATGATGAACAGTGTATTCATGGCTGGTAACGTTGGGGCATTTTCAAGGATTTGAATAACCACATCTGCCTAGCCTTTTCCCGACTATGTTGGGCTCGGCTTCCAGTCTGACCGGATGCAGCTAAATATTTTACATGGAGCGACTGCCTACCTGACCTCCACAATCCAGTTACTAGGTAATAGTTATAGACTAAGGATTTAAATAACCTGAGACAGCTAAATATATTTTGTTGGAACAGCGCTGATCATTAAAGTGAAAATTGTGGGCTTAACCATCCATTTTAAGTGCCCATAACGTGAGAAGTCTGCGAAAATATTACGCTAAAATTTGAGAAGTAAAACAGATTCTTTTGATGAAAATAATTGTGAACTGTTTACACCGAACTACCACAATGAGTGCACAACTTAAACGAAATTAATGAATAAATAAAAAAATGGGAACGCAGGTAACTGTTAATATTGTAATAAATTAAAAAAAACCTTAATTTCACGGTAAGACAAAGATAAATTCATATGTCGTGGTGCCATAAACAATTGAGGAGAACGGAACAATGACGATAATGTGCGTGCCGCTTACGACATAAAATTATATAAATTAATGTAGGTAACTATGGTCTAACGGAATTAACGCGCATTCAACCGACTGCTGATCATTTAAGTAAGTAAATAAATCTTAATTAGCCTAAGCAATTTCATTTTATTGCCCATTAATTAGCCGTGTATCCAGTAATTATCCTGATCTTTTAATTGAAGACCTACAGCTTGCGTCGGCACTAAATCGTTCATTCAGACTGTGCAAGGCATTCTTCGAATGAGCGAACATTACCTGCCTGCCGCCCCCAGCGACGAATTGATTGACAGATGTCAGGAGGGTGGCGCTTCAGACGACAGAGGCTGAATGTATTGTCGAAAATGCACCGGTGTGCAAGGCGATGCAACCTGCTGTCAAGTCGCAAGTTCAAGAGCAGGCACGCGACTCAAGAGCGGCCACAATCGCCGCAGCTTTCGTACGGAGCGCACGCCGACGTCACTCGCGGTTCACGGCCGTCTCGCGATACTCACGAGTGTTCAAACAATATTTCAGTAAAAAATTGAAGTGTTTATTTTTTTATTCACGTGAAGCAAAGCAACGATGCGGAACTTCGTACGGTGAGTTACCCTGTTATTATGCGATTTATGATAATTCATACCCTTGACCGAGGGTTACTGCAAGTTATCGCATTCGGCCGTAGAAGTTTAAAAAATAAAGTTTGTGCGAGCTTTAGCTTTTATGCATGTGTTAATTAGTGAGCTGGATGAGGATAAAGAGCCCTTTCACATTGGATTCGTTAGTGTTGTATTAACGGAAGATGACTCAAAAGTGATGAACAGTGTTTACAACTCAATTATTCGAGTATCGCAAATTTTATTCGAAAACTTTTAAGGGTCGCCATTAAATCGTTTAAGTTTTTACGAGTAATTGTCGTAAAATTTAAAGAGTTGTAATGTGAGCTGCGTAACCAGCTGGTTCGGCTACCCCATGCAAAAACAATGGAATGCAAGCGATTTCACACGAAGATAAAATGCTTGCGAAGAGTTCGTAATAAACAGTTGAGGTCTTTAATGATGAATTATTAAGGCAAAACGTTTAAACGTTGTAGAAAATAATGAAGATTCTCACTAATATGCAACAGAAGGTGCCGCATTTTTATGAGTTGTCGTAAAATTGTACAAAACCATACAATATACAAGTCATATAAAAGCATACAAATGCATATAAAATCCTATTATATAAAAGGCAAATCAACATTGTGCAATCAAGTTTCAAGACCGACATAAAATCTACATCGTATGATTGAGTGGATGTGATTTCAAATCCTCTCTCTATTTATTATTCTTGCGGCCGATTAGAGTCGATGCGGAAATGGAGTTTGCGACCCCTGCAATGAGCATATAAGGTGAATCTGTGTTAGTGCACCATGTAGGTTGTGGACCTTATTACCTTATTGCGTGATGTAGGTACTTCGCCATAATCGTAAAAGTGTTTCTCTGCGTTATCAAGTAAGATCAACTATCTGAGGGGCAATTCTCGTAATTTTAAGAACGATCACAGTCTGATCTCAGTCTTAATCTGACCTTTTTTCAGACTACATTGTTGACAAGCTTGTGACATTGATTGTTGCTGAGATGACATTACGACTAGATTTTGAACGTTTTTAGTTACGGGAATTGGCTTTCTGCCTTCTGTTACGCAGGAAGGGTGATTTTGATAGGTACCTATATTTTGATACCTATATTATAGATTTTGATACCCATATTTTAAATTAGTCAATGTTCTAGTATAGTAACGTTGATTGTGATTTTAACTCTGATAGGATCAGTAAGTGCGTATCCATAAGTTGGATTTTCCTAATGAATGAAAAACCTTGACGACTCGGGATTTGTTTGATGAAAATTAAATTTTGCTAAGTTTGGTCACTAAACAGTGTTTAATTATACCACGATTTGCTTGTAGATTAAAGTCGGTTTTATGCAAAGATCTATCAAGATAAACATGTTTTAAGAACAAGCAATATAACGCCAATTTATTACTCAAATTACAATTAATATGACAAACAGACAATCTTGTTAACATAATCATATAAACATTAACCAATATAATATTTATTAACTCGAAAATGCAGTAAACGTTAAACGACTATCACTTCTTAAAATGCTAATCAATTTCGTATAGTATCTTAAAGTCGCTCTAGGGAGGCGCAGACGCAGCCTGACTTCCATTTATCAAAGTGCACTGGCAATAATTACGCGTCTAGTTGATTTACTAACTAGCGCCGTAATACATGCGGGGCCGTAATCATCGCGGATAATTAAATATTAATTTTAATGCCGGCCCCCTAACTTATGCTTCGGACGCTGAGATCTTATCGTGTGGAAGGCTGGACCCTTTGGCACAGCACTAATTTAAAAAATTGCGCGCGTGCTTCGTAATTACAAAATTATTTCACACGTATTTTCGATGATTATTGCTCTGCAGCTTTGAAGTTTGGGACCTACGAGTATGTGTGTTATGAATTTTTAATAAGAAGATTAGTCACGATATTGAAGTTAAAGTTATGAATTTTAAATATAATCAGCCTAAGTCCGATACAAATAACTATCTCTTTGAAGTTCATACAGATGATTTTCAATTTTCCACCAACACTCGTTGTGTCCTACAAGAACACCTAGAATAGAATAGAATACTCTTTATTATTATTTACTCTTTATTATTATTTATTTACTAATATTAGGCTAAGTTATACTACTACTACAGTGGAGTCATTTTAATAGGTAACATTTGACGTCTGTCAGTTTTATCCTCATAGTGAGGTGACCTGCTTATAAACATCGATTAAAGTGAATGAATCGATACGGACTTGAAACATATGCGAATTTTAAAAATCATCAGGCGAATCCCTGTCCCATTATAATTATTTTTTTTCGTAAATTTAAGGAGCAAAATAAGACAAGTACACAATTTAACAAAAAAATTGCATTTATTCAGTTGAACTATCAGAACTGTTAAAAGTATTGTCATCTTCATCACTGCTGTCAGCACTCAGAGATATTATTAATTCATTTTCAATAATATTGTCTATTCTCACATCTCGTTCAAAATCTTGTAAAATTATTTTCTTTGTTTTCTCTACGACTTTTTTCCAGTCTTCTGTAGTGACTTCTGCACACGCAGTTTTTAGCAGAGACATCATTTTAGCAGTACTGAAGGGTGGTTCAGTATTGTTCCGCGCTGCATAACCCTTTATTTGTGCCCAAATAAGCTCTCTCTTCTCTCCTCCCTATTCCTCCCTAGTCCTCTTCCCTATTCCCAATGCTTCGGCAACGCGTTCTCTCGGTTGTGTCAATGGTAAAAGAGGCCCATCGTTAATTGATTCCCGTTCAAAATAATTGTACAATTTCACCACTAGTTCGCGAGATTGACTGTTTAGCGTTTTCCCCCGTTTCGACATGGTAAGACTGTAATGTTGTTCTTGTTTACTAATCGTTAAGCAATCGGAGTCCAATTTATAGCCAGGTAAACGTAGTCAGTAAGATCAGTCCAATAAAAAAGCCGGGTCAGAAGAAAATAACAGAGAGCACACCAAAAACGCACAGTCACTTCGCACAACGACAAAAGACTGCGTCATGTAATGGCGACATGACATGGCGTCATCGACAGGCACTGGTGTTGCCAGCAACATACCACCTAAATTGTACCTAACATCAATGATTTTTCTATTTCATTATTTTTTGTATTTTTATACCTAGTTAGTTAAAAGAATAATAAATAAATGTTTTATTATAATCACAACGTGGTTATTAATGTATGGTGATATTTCTTCACAAGTCATCATTGCATTCGATTCTACTTATCAGCTTTCGATTTTTAGAGTAACATCCCTAGTGTTTAAAAAGAAAAATGGTTAACTGACGTAACCTTGTAACGACGTTCAGTTCTTTAGATCAGAAATTGTTTATTATGTTTAGAATGGTTTATTAATGAAAGCAAATCGTAAAATTACTCGTATCGGTCATTATTACAATAAATATGTAATCGTAATTGAAAAAAGGTAAGCAATTGTGCAGTTCTAACAAAACGAAAAAATATGTTATTTTATGCCCGCCGTTACAAGGTTACGTTGTTGAATATTTGATGAATTGTCAAATGTTACCTATTACAATGACTCCACTTTAAGCTACTAACATAATATGGATGTAAATCTGAAATAAAATATTTGAATTTGAAAATTTGAAAATTATGTACCTACACCGAAACTGTATAAAGGGTGACACACTGGGCGGTCTTATCGCTAAGAGGACCTAGGAGATATGATTAGGTAATAAAAACTGGCCAAGTGCGAGTCGGACTCGCATACGAAGGGTTCCGTATCACAAGGCAAAACGCCGAAAAAAACACGTTTGTAGTATGGGAAGCCCCCCTTAAAATTTCAACTGTCTGCCTATACCTACCACAACACTTATTAAATGGTGAGTTGCATAAAGTTTTGTACCTACAGTCCTTAGTGTGTGTAATCTGGCTTACGGAATAGGTAATTTAAAGGAGCTAATAGGATTATTTAACGATGAACAGCCAGCTTATAGCAAATCATCATCAGCATCTGCCTAGCCTTTTCCCAACTATGTTGGGGTCGGCTTCCAGTCTCACCGGATGCAGCTGAATACCAGTATTTTAAATGGAGCGACTGCCTATCTGACCTCCACATCCACAACCTAGTTACTGGGTAATACGATACCCCTTGATAAGACTGGTTGTCACACTTTCGGGCCAACCCGTAACGAAGGTCAAAAAAAAAGCAAATACATATAAGTCTAAAATCGCCAACCTTGTCTTGAGCAAGCGTGGTGATCAATGCTCGTGGTGATCAATGGGACAATAATCGGCCAACGATGAGCAGAAAATGTCATATCAACAACGTACAACGAATTTAATTAACTGCATTTACCTTGTTATAATTTATAACGCAACTGTGACATGATTCTGATTTCTTGCTGCATTCCAGTGCCAAAAAAACTGTCATAATGCGAGTAAAAATAGCCAGTAGGTATCGTACCGTTATCAAGATAAAGACGAAAAAAGATTTAACGTTTTGCTATACAAATATAAATTCCACTGAGACACGAATAACATTTGAACAAAAACTGCAACCGATTTCAATAACTGACAGATTTTCAATTTATGGCTCAGAAGAAAAATACTACAATGGAAACTTGAAAATATGAAAAAAATACGTGTTAGAAAACTTTCAGACAATTGGTGCACGCATTAATTAGTTGCTGTTCGGTCCGATGGAACTATGTAATTAATAAAAAATAATAACATGTTTTTGCTTACTGCAAAAATTAAGCAAGAAAGATAAAAAAATAGACAGTCATGGGAACTGCCGACAGAAGTGAAAACATAAAACTATGCAAAGCTATTGTTACAGGTATGTACATATGTATACTGTTAACATTGGCATGTCGGTGAAGCGAACCGATAACATTGTGCCCTACCAAAAACTACGCAAAGCGGCTAAAGAAGATTTCACTTAAAAAAAACAAAAGAACTCAGATCTGTGAAAACAGCTGATAAAAAACTTTTTGGCCGTTTGCGCTAACGACAATCCCAAGCTGGAACATATTGTAACAGCGCTGGGCTGCCAACCTTGTAGTTACTATATAGCTTAATACATAGATTATAATCACTAACCATTAGCTGTTAGAAGGTCCATCTGTCAGCAGGATCCCGTTAATCGTGAGCACGGCCATTAAATTGCAGCGGAGTGACATCGATGACACAGTTACGCGTAAGCACGTTAATTGCTAGAAATAAATAAATCTCACGTAGTTAGGAATTTGCACCTCCTTTTTTAGATTCGTTTAAATTAGTTTTAGCTTTAGAAGAATTCTTAATGGCATTTTTTATTCTAGACTAAGTACTTACTTAACTTATTACCTGTGTCTAGTCCGGTGGAAGGAAGGATAGGAAGGCTAAACATCCATGGATTGTGTGAGAAATGATATGAAAGAGAAGGGAGTGAATGATAACGTAACGTAGAATGGAAAAGAAAACTTGTTGCACCGACCCCAAGAAACTTGGGACAAGGGCAGGAAGGCGATTATGATGATGATGATGATGTGATGAGTCCGGTGGAACCAGGGGTAAGATACAAAGACGAAATCTAGCGCCTTCACGCCAAAATCGGCCAAAATGCACTCACTGATTTTGACAGAGATCGAATGCAATGTTGCTGTGAATTTCGTCCCAGTACTTATCTTATGGCTTCCAAACTTTTAAACCTCGTCCAAGTTGTATAAATAAACTTGATTTCAATTTCCTTAAACTTTCATCTTCATCATTTACAATTCCTTACTGTTTGCATAGCGAAGTTAATTGAAAAGTCTCAGCAATCACAGTAAGCTATTCATCATCTTGAAGTAATAATAAAACAGAATACTTAGTTACCAACTGTAGCTACATAAAAACATATACATTACAACAGACAACTCACAGACTTGCATAAAGTTTTAAAATAAACTTGCAAAAGTCTTTCTTACAAAACGTTATGAAGAATGACAGGCGGGTGCGTCTGCTATCTGATTTCAATAAATCACAGCACAAATGCACAATACAAAGGGTTTTACTGGATTTTTATCATTCCCATTGTTGTCGTTGCTTCTTCTTTCAAACATTTGTATGGAAATAATTCCTGTTAGATTTATTTTTAGTGGCGGCTAATATGAATGTCGTGAATTTTCCTCTCTGAATAAGATTTTCGTTTATTGCAGGGCATAGTATTGTTAGAGTCTTATCATTGTCTGTTTTATCTAGTCTTCATCTTTGCACAGCATTTTCGTTTTATGGCTAGGGTTCGCTGTGCTAAGGGCTTAATTATGTACGGTTAGCAAGTGCAAGTGTTTCATGAAATTCAATAATTGTTGAAACTGTACACTAAATATTATTATTTTATTCATGTTCTGTGTTTATTGTTATTAAAAACTACTAAACGTTAAACATGTATTGAGTTACACATGACTACCAGTATTTTGACAATAGATACGGAATTTTTCAATAAAATTGTGTTATTATACACTATCAAATAAAATATGAAAACACCGAATTGTTTTCCAGAGTTTCTTTAAACTATAATGCAAACAATAGTGAATTAAATTGTAAGTAAAAACATAAGATAATAACTGGAACCACCCATTCATTACAATACCAAACTGAGTAAGCAACAAGAAGACAAAAATCAATTGAGTCAATATAACAAAACTTTGATGTCACCGCGCGTCACGCACAAGACGAAGACGAAATGTCGAGTCAACAGTTTTTTTGTTTATTCAAGAACTATTTGTGGAGGAGAGTGGTGCGTGTGGCCCGGGATTCCGCGAAGTCCGGGATTGGTCGCGTGAGACCGGGAACGGGACACGTGTAGACAACGACGCGTCATTAATCGCACGCGAAAGTGTTCCCGTCGATGCGCTACGGAGATAATGATATTGCGCCACGTTAATTTGGAACTTGAGCCTTTCTTGATGGAGCGTTTTTGTTAAATGAATTCTCTCACACCATTTTGTAGTAAGTATTTCCTTATTCATAACAAGAAAACAGTTTGTAAGATACCAATGAGGCGAACATTTTTGAAATTGAAGAGATGTTTAAGATTATAAGTCCTGATATCAATAAAATAATAATGATGTCAATGTGAATTCATAACGCAATAAAGCACCATAATGCTTATACCACCTTCATAATAGGTTTAGATGCTAACAAACATGTAATATTGAATATCACAGACGATATTGAATTTAACGACAGGAATGAAACTTATAGAGGCAGAGATAGCAAATAATAATATTCTATGAAGCGTCAAACGTAAATTTTCCTTGGACTAACTAATATTTAGTCGTAAAAGTGGGCAGTAACTCACGGGAGTTCTATTGAACTGTGTGTACTGAGAAAATATCGAGTCAAGTCGGTGCCTAAACCAGTGGAGTTATTAGCAGTAAGTCGGACATACTCTTACGCTGAACAATGAGGCATCCACTTGTGATCTACCGTTTGTTTTTCTTAGAAAAGCGTTAGGAAAGCTTGACTTGTGGCGTTTAAGTTCTGTGTCTAATTATAATTCGTTCTGTAGAACGGGCGTTAAGGAATTGTTCAATTATTAAACTTCGTTTATCATGATCAATATGATCATCGTCATTTACAGCATCCTGTGTTGGAATATAGATTGTTTCCATGTAGGCCTTCAACTTTAGTTTCTTCTACATCTTATTTGCTTAATGATCATAATCACATCTGTATTTTTAAATTGTTTTCGTAATCATTCGTATCGTATCCAAGCCTGTAGTTCGATAAATCAACAACAAAGTAAGCACACAGTTCCCAGTACTTAAAAATGTAAACAAATTCCTGATCGAAAGGCTAACTGTCGGCACAGTTTACAATAAATCCTGGGCTGAACTGGACACCTTCCTTTTTGGTCCCAAGAGTGATGTCCTGGCTAGTTGCGTTCAGACTGACATACGGACGGACGTGTAGCCTCGGAATCTTTCGCAGACGTTTGAATAGCGGTGTGTAACAGTTCTCTAGGATACCTTCGGTTGCGTGTCTGATAATTACGCCAACGCCAACAATATACCACAAGAGGTAAATAAGTAAAATAGTGTAAACGACTAACGGTCAGCGACTTTCCTTTTACTGTTTATCTGTCCGGAAATTATTTGTGAGTGCTATGTTTATGTTGTATTTAGTTGCTTATAATGTTGTGTTGGACGTCGTTAAGGGATTATAAGGATTTGATTCTTGTTTTCGAGCATCAGCTTCTGTATTAACAAATTGTATTGGACCGTGAATGTCATTGTATACACCGTAGGGTTTCTTGTCGGCTCTTCTTCTATCAAACGACCAATGAAATCGTACACCTAGCTTTTGACGTTTCTTGAGTGCCCATGTAGGTTTATGTGAAATATAATATTTCAATTTTGGTATTTTATATTTTAATAATATGTATGGGAATAGAGAAGGCGCCTCCTCTGTGGCAAAAAATACTGTGCTAATCATATTTCGACACTTTAGAAATAGAGAAGGAAGAAAAACTATATTTAGTGCCATCCAAGCAATAATCTATTTATTCTTGAATGTTTGCGTCACAACTGTTTTTATGAGATGCTAATAAATCTATTCGCAAATATGCTTAATTGGCATATCCAACCGGTAGCAAGAAAGAATACGAATTAAACTCTTACCGGTCTGTATCATGATCACAAACTATTCAAACTGCTTTTACACGGAAACACGAGACAAAAAACTAAATCGGTTAATCTCTAAACGGCATAATTATGAGAATCCACGGCCATGTAAATCATAATGGACAGTTTTTGTACCCATCTCGTGGTACCTGACTCTGTTTCATTATCCACGCGCCTGCAATGAATGTTGTGCTACTCTACATGGTTTGGTGAAAATTTCGTACAATATGTTAAACTAGTGCAAGTTTAGAGTGTAAAGTTTAAAAAAAACTACATATGTGTAGAAAATGTTTGTATTTTAATCATTTGGTGTCATGCAGATACCAATTCAAGGATTCGTGTTTTTGTGGAAATGTGTGTGAGGAGGGTTTTCGTGAAAAACGACACCAGTTGGCACAGTTGACAAGAGGTCTTCCAATATAAAATACATATATGATGACGTTCATCATTCGATTCATTCATTCGTTCATCATTCAGTCATGACTAAAGAAAATGTAGGCTCTTTGACAGATGCCTGGACCTGACGTGTCAGTGCTGCCACCTAGCGAACGTCATTTCAGAAAACCCTCATTGAGTAACACACTAACAGTAGGAATGGCTTTCATTTTGACAGTTCAACAACATTCATTGCGTTAAGTATTTACGTTGTTGATCAGACAAATCGAACATATGAAGCAATGGATTACTAATATTCTTCAAAATCATTCAAATTGTGATTTAAAGTGTGTTAGGCAATTCGGGTGCTGGTTTGTTGTTGCTTCATTATAAACTAACCTTTCGTTATTTTTCCTCTGAAAAAGTTTGATCCATCCAAGTGTTAACTGTTGTCTGTCAGAAATTGTTATCTAGCATTAATGACAACATCTAGATTATCTAAATTAAATGTGTATCTGAATTAGACAATGGAGCTCTCTGCAAAAACAAACGTGTAGCTCACAAATGTCGTAATGCACCAAAAACAGACAGCAGAATGACACGAAACATTCTAATAACAATTGCTTTCAGAACTCTTCCCATCGCTGTCTGCACTCTGAGTAAATTCAGTCTTTACAACCTAGTAACATTCATATCAATTAAATTCATTAGCTTTACAGAAATATCACCAGTTTCAGAAAGACAGCTTTCAGAGAGAACAACAGATTAGGATCAGATTAGTGATGCTCCCGTCCCACATATAACATCGTTACAATTAACGGTAAGCAAAGTGTGGTGCATTAGTGAAGTCGGCATTGTTGGCACATTCCCTCGGCTATCTCCGCCAGCATCAGTCAGCTATCGCGATATATCGCTTTATCTCGATGCTTCCAGATGAATGGCAGCCGATAATTATCTTTAAGATATTAATTATTAGCGGGATGCAAATGGTCATGGTCATTCATGGTGCGTAAATCTTGGATCAGGTTTATCTAACTAATAGATTAACTTAAATTTAGTTTATCGTTACTCGTAAATGGTTTACAGGAAGTAGGTTATTTTGCATGTGGGTGAACAAACCGTTGGTGTTTATTATAATGGTATTTAATCAATTAAATCATGCTGTACGATTCTGTTGTTTTGCTATTCGATAACGTGTTTTGCACTTCTGCAGCCCTGGTAAGAGGCACTTTAAGAATTCCTATGAAGGTAGAGGTTCTGTGTTATTCTTCGTGAACGCTTAGCAGCAGTAGCCATTGATAAGGTGTCTGATTACTTCAGGAAAGTATCCGGGTAGCATTACATGCCATTATAGTCATGCAATCCTTGGAAGCTTATTGTCAATATTGTGAGAATGTGAAATCGGAGGATCTGGTTAGCTCGTGCTACTGAAGTTATAGTTATCGTTTTAACTACAGTTATTTGTTGCTTGAATTAACCTTAATTTATTCAGTTTGAGGCCTTTTCAAATTCAAATTCAAATTCAAATAGTTTATTTTCTCTTCACAAAACAATAGTGTCATTAAAATTAGACAGCTTAGAATCTAGTTTGTGAGAGACTGGTGTCTGCACTAGGAATACCTGTATAGCAGATCACCAGGGTCCCACTACACGGTATGAGAACATAAATTACTTATTTAGTAAATGTGAAGGGATAAAGGGCATAACATAAACTCAATGAAAAAACACAGATTAAGAACAATAAAACAAAAAGAGAAGTACGTCGAAAGGTGATCTAATATGTGTAGGGAAAGTACGGGGTTGGACTATTTTGGATGGGTTAGTAAATCCTCAGTTGCTTCATAATCTAAACCAAGGAGCCAATCAACCAGAGTAATCTTACACGCCTTTGTTGTTACATGATAAATATTTGTAAGACGATTTAATTTATTATATAAGTGGGAACCTAAGAAAGTATAAAACCTTTGAGAGAAACTTGTTCTTAGACCTTTAGTCGTATTGCAGACAGAGTAATTTCGGCGTTTACCTGAGGTAAAAGAGGGATCATATGTTAAGGAGGAATGCTTCTTGAGAACAGTATATAAAACAAAAAGTTGCCTCACTGACAAGACTTTGAAGTGTTTGTAAAGCTCTACAGTAGGATACAAGTATGGCAGAAAACAGGCTACTTTCAGTACCATCCTTTGCGCTCTTTCCAATTTTAAAATGTTAGATTTCGGAGCACCACCCCATGATGTTATGCAGTAAGTCAGAAGAGACTGACACATTGCATAGTATACCCACCTAATAACTTCCACGTCAGCTACGTGACGGAGGTTTTTGAAGATATAGATTAACTTGCGAATTTTCGTCGTGAGGCTGTCTATTTGTGGTTGGAAACTTAAGTTATTATCTATTATAATTCCAAGGTACTTAATAGAGGTAGTCTTTTGAAGAATGGGACAGGAGCAGGAGTTAGAATTTGTGTCGGTGCAAGAGTGTGCTTTAATTTCAAAATGAGATAGCAATTCATTACATTTGTTAGTGAGGGAGAAGGCTATAAACTTGGTTTTATCGACGTTAAGGGTAAGGACATTATCTTTTAACCAAGCCAGGACCGTATCAAAACCTTTTTGTGCGTAATGGTAAACATCAGCCCATGAGTCTGCTGTGAAAAGTAGCGCCGTATCATCGGCAAAAGAAATGATTTTACCATGGGGTAGTTGAAGGTTACATAGATCATTAATATACGCAAGAAAGAGGGAGGGCCCGATTACACTTCCCTGAGGTACACCAAAGGTGACAGGTAGATCATCACTAACATAGTTAGCCTAACCTTTGGACCGTAGTGGTAGAATTGAGGCTAGCATTTTATGACTTTAGTAACAATATGTGTTAAAAACTTTATGATTTTGCTTTTACAATCTTTTCTAATGAGAGTGAAATTGCCATAGCATGTTTGGCGTATTTCGGAAAATACGGCAGATTAATAATGCTTACGATAGTGGCATTTTAGTTAATGTTCTGGCTAAGGGGCATGTGGCTAAGTAATAACAGCCGCACGGGTTGACCGATCAGGTTAAGCTACGTTTGCCGCGGTTGGTACGTCGATGGGTGACCGATCATCTTTACAAACCAAGACCCGTCCATGTCTCGGAAAGCACGTTAAGCCGTTGGTCCCGGCTCTCATTAGTGGATCTTTGACAGTCGTTACAGTCGTTTGACGGGCGTCACAAGCCCGAAAGTGTGATAACCAGCCTTACCATAGGAATATTGTATTACCCAGTATCTATGTTGTGGAAGTCAGATAGGCAGGTGCTCCATGTAAAATACCTATATTCTACTGCATTCGGTTAGATTGGAAGCTGACCCCAACATAGTTGGGAAAAGGCTAGGCAGATGATGATGATTTGACCCCACCTGTGAATTGAACCCAAGACCTCATGCTCAGGGGAGTGCGTACTGCGTCCATTAGACTAACAAGGCAGTCTAGAACGAAGCGAAGTAATCAAGACTATACGAGTATTGTCCAAAAGTTCTATACTAGGTAATAATATTCAGATGCTAATTTTCAAGTGCATAAGTAAGTAATGCGCCTGGAACTATGAACTACCCACTAGAGGGCAATTACATTGAGAGCAGGTTCAATATTTCATTGTTAATTGAACATTAGTTTCATGTCATCGTGGACATGAAAACGACTTTGTTGTTGCATGTAGACGTATTAACATGAAATAATGTAAACATAGCGTAGTTGGGTAAATAGGTATGCATTTATAGGTACAATAATAATATTGTATATAGAGGTATTTGTTTTTACCAGTGCGCAAACTAATCATGAATTCAGCACATGACTCTGACCGCTTGCGTAGAATTTTTTTGCCGGTTATCAAAAAAAAAAAATCTGCTCTTTCATAGATTTAAATTTCATAGATTTTCTCTTTCTTTAGTTTACGCCGTACGGTATTAGTACAATAGGATTATCATTTTGCTCTCTTTTTTTTAAGAGCGTTTACTCCGTACGGCATTTCATACAAGCTTTCAAGCCCTTGTTTTTCGAAATGAATGAACCGATTTTAACGAAACTTCATACGCATAAGCCGGATACAAAGGTCTAAAAAGTTATTTAAGAACATTTTCGAAATGTCTTATTTAAAAAAAGATAACTGGAAATCTCTGTTTCTATGGAAAATTTAAAATCGGTCTAATAACACTATTTTTCGAAAATGTTCTTAAGTAACTTTTTAAGCCTTTGTATCCTGCGCGTATGAAGTTTCATTAAAATCTATTCATTCATTTCGAAAAACAAGGGCTTGAAAGTCCGTATGAAATGCCGTACGGAGTAAACGCTCTTAAAAAAAAAAAAGAGAGCAAAATGATAATCCTATTGTTAGTACAACTACCGATTCAAATGTAGCCACGAAGTACCTAACACACCCAAAATGGCTTCCACAATAATCATGAGACAATTCAAAGCAATCCCGAATACACCCCCATTCCATCTTGCAGACGTATTCACATTTCAGTCGCGAAGTGCTGAGACTGCGCCTGACAGCTTCAGATATAATATTCATTAATTCAATTACTGAGCAACATTGATAGCGACTTTATTGCACTAAGTATATTATTGTTGACGTCTACGACGATATCTTAGAACGAGTTGGCTTTAATGTTGCTGTATTGACTGAAAAAGACAGCTGGTTCTCATTTTCGAAACATTTTCTTTTAAGATGTCTGTGGTCTAAAAGGGATGATGGGATAGGTATAAATCTTCTTTCGTTTTTTGCGTAGTGTTAACTTTTTTTAGTATTTTTTTCGTTTCAAGTCTGAGATGGCGATGGTCAGTTTTAAAATCCTATATAGGATTTATTATTTATTTTTATTTTATATCTATAGGAGATAAGATACATAGAAAACACGCCATCTTCAGTTCTACTTCTAAAACAGCACAGTGAACTTTAAAATTAACCATACAAGCCTCCTTTAGCGGTCCATGTAATTTCAAATTCAAATTATGCAAATGGCGGTAATTAGAGGAACGATTTGAATGTGGAAGCGTCGCGTTCACTTTGACGCCGACGTTCGTGTTAAACCGTTCGTCCGACGCCACGATTGAATCTGTTTGACCCATAAAGTTGGAATGACCCACGGAGCACGGGCGTGGGAGCTCAACTATTGCATCTCTTCCTTATTTGTGCATTACGGCATTAACAGCACGTTATAAATAAAGCAGGATAGAAGATGTTCATATGATTGAAATGCTGGTTAAGGGCACGACCGTATGACGTTTAGCCGTCAATCAAAGTTAATGATCTGTCATTTAAACGTCGGAAATGAGCTTGTTTTGTTGATTGCTTTGATTATACACGAGCATACTTACTTAAAACAGGCTGCAGGCCTACCACGACCTCTTAACGCGATCCATTTTAGGACCTAAACTGAACTGTTCGTCTAATTCGTACCATGAAGTCAGTTTAACGATTCAATTTAGGCCGTGCTATCTGACAGCGATTGTTCCAAACTGAGTCGCAAGTTTTGGTTTCATTCATTCAATTTTGTACTGTATTTGGTACCATGACATCTATAGAGCAACCTAAACTGAAACGCTAACTGTCAAAATAAGCGATTCAATAAAAGTTACTATTTCTCTAACATAAACTGAAACGTTTGGTGAATTATTGGCGAAAACAAAGTTTTTTAGTGCTATTTTAGTGGAATTTCACAAAAACCAGTGTAAGTGTACTTTAATCTTTCTTTTAAAGTCTAAAATACGTATTTGTCGCATCTGGTCATGCATTTGACTATTCGGAACGCTAGCGCCACCCGGCGGCGCTTGACAGAGTAGCCTGAGTCCGTGGAGGTTAGAAAACAGCTCGTCAGAACGATGTGGAGCTCACTTTGGATTTTGGATTTGGACATTGAACATCGTAAGGACAACATGTGCTTAGAAACTGTCCAGCGTTCCGTATCTGGTTGTGTCGTGTACCTACAGTGTGTAATTTGCTAGTGTGACTAAATATTGTTCGTGAAATTATAATCTTTTTGAACTGCAAACGGTTTTTCTATTGCGCAATAACCAACCACCCACCCACTGTACGCCCACAATAGTTAAATATGGCTGATAATAACGAGACACACTATACCTTCTCCGTCATATTTTACATGCATTTTTAACACCACACAACCACAGAGTACAATAACTTTAATAGGAGATCACAACTCCACAGACTATCTAGTTAAACTGACACAGACACACAAACTGACAGTGACATGACAGCTGACACAACTTTTTTTACTCTGGTACGTTCGAAACAGAAACATTGTTTTATTAAGTCGAAATATAAATATTTTTTCGTCTAATAAATGCCAAATGGTAAATAAATATCTACTTTGACTAAGAATTATTTTAACAATAGTTACCATATTAACGTGGAATCTTAAAAACAACTGTTGAATGTCTGTTTTACTTTAAAGTAATGATACTGAGTTAAGAACAAATAAAATGTTACTTGCTTCTGAACGTGTCTGACACTACAATGTGCGCGAAACAAACTTATTTGATAATAATAGCGTTGTCTCTTTTTCACCAAAAACATTTCAAACGCGGTTCAGCCACAAATTGCGATCTTTCATTCACTTTTAACGATCCAAATGCCGCTGCGCGTAATGGACTTCATGGTACGACTTTAAGCGATGCAGTTTAAGAACCTAAACTGAAATGTCTTGCTTTTGAATCGTTTTTAATTAGATCATGGTAGGCATCCTGAAAGTATTTCAATTTGCCGTAGGTCCCGGCTGTCATTCAGATCTTTGACAGTCGTTACAGGCAGTCAGAAGCCCAAAAGTCTAACAACCAATCTTACCAAAGGGTATAATATTTTTATCTCACGACATGACGCGCGCTTTACTTGTGCATACCAAGTGTACATACTGTGAAGCGCTTTACTTGTGCATACCAAGTATACACACTGCAACGCAAGAGCTCTCGCGCGGTACCGTCCGAAACAATGGCGAAGTCGGAAGTGTGTGTGTGTGCATGTTATGTGCTGACGCTACTCGTCTTCACGCTTAAATTCGTCACAGCGTGTTTGTACACTTGGTTACCACAAGTAAAGCGCGCGTCGCTTCGTGAGATAAAAATATTGTACCGTGTAACCCAGTAACTGGGTTGTGGAAGTCAGATAGGCAGTCGCTCCTTGTAAAATACTAGTACCTATTTGCCTGCATCCTGTTAGACTGGTAGCCGAACCCAATATAGTCGGGAAAAGGCGAGGCAGATGGATTGAGCTGTTTCAGTTTGACCGATTCTCATTAGACTCGAACCACAAAGTTATTTTTCCATGAGTCTCGATTAGTATTAAATTAAATTAATACAACCGGCGCCGTTCTGTATTTTGTTTCATTATACGTCTCTGTATTTAATTACCTACACTTAGATTTAGTCTAAATTCTCATAACTACATATTTTTAGGGTTCCGTACCCAAAGGGTAAAAACGGGACCCTATTACTAAGACTCTACTGTCCGTCTGTCACCAGGCTGTATCTCATGAACCGTGATAGCTAGACAGTTGAAATCACAGATGATGTATTTCTGTTGCTGCTATAACAACAAATACTAAAAACCAGAATAAAATAGATATTTAAAACCTTTAAGCCTTTTTTCCCATACAACAAACGTGTTTTTTTCGGCGTTTTTGCCTTGTGGTACGGAACCCTTCGTGTGCGAGTCGGACTCGCACTTGCCTAGTTTTTTCAAGTTCCTGTCTCTTATAAAAAATATTCAAATGTATATTGAACGTCACATCCAATGCAGTTACAATACTCGATACCTAAATGGTCCTCGTAAGGATTTAGATCGTAAAATAATACAGCTATTTATAAAACCGGTAACGTATATGTAGGACACATTACTTCCTCCAGTAGAGGTACCTATAGTGTGTGACAAGAATATAACGGACAGCTAAAATTGTGGGAAATAATGAATCACTGTGTTTTTTAAAGGTTTGGGAAATAATTTGATGTTAGTATTGTTGTTGAAGCAAGAATAGAGACTGGCTGACATGTGTGATGAACTGATGATGTGTTTTCTCATGAAACGTTTAGAGGCGCTTATGTTCTGTCTGATCCTGAATGGGCGAAGATGTGCTACTGAAAAGTGGATAATACAAAAAAAATGGCTTCTGAAGTTTGTGTGTGTGCAAATCAGTGTGAGAGATGTGTTGTGTGTGTGATTTTAGAGAGCAAAAAGTAAGTTACGCTGTGTATTTAAAGGATTACTGTAATAATCCGTAATAATCTAGAAAAAATCTAAATCACGCAAAGGGTTTGCTGCATACTTACATAGAACCTTTGGCCGTCATAAGATCAACGTGTTCCACTGGAAAATTATCTTATATTTGCCACCTCAATGTTCAAAATGGGATGAGTAGCTTGTAGCTCTTAGGCGCTACGGTAGAACATACGTAAATACAAACATACATACATAGACTGATAAAAACATAACCCTTCCTTTTAGCTTTGCAGTAGTTGCGTAAAAAAGCTTGAAGCTAAGCGTTTGTGACAGGTTATGATCTGCTATTTCCGGTATTACAAGAGAATCGAATGCCACCTGTCATAATTTATAGACTTTACTTCCTCCTTGTTTTACTGTTTCTAATTTTCTAACTCATGTTAATTCCCACACGGGAATTATAGAGAACAAAGCATTATTTTTCTAACGTTTTGTTGTAACGGGATCAAATCATAGTGCTATTTATTTATTTACAAGTCTATCACTTAGTGCAAGGTATTCCGGGAATTTCAAAGCATTAAGCGTGAGTTAATAATCGGATTTGACAGTTCGTTTTGGTTACCGTGGAACATGGAATTAGTATTTACTTTTTGCCATGGAATTAATGTGTACTTTAAAGAACATTATTTTCACGTTCCAGATATGAAGCAAAATCTCTTTCTAAGAAAGCCTGTTTGCACCATTTTTAACGTATACAAGCGTTGACGTCACACGATGTAATTGACCCTTAGTAATTAATTCAAGTGCAGTGTACCTACAAACCAGTTATGATATCAGACGAATAGAGCATGACGCGCGAATAAGTCTTACAAAGGTGGAATGTTTACGTCTTTGCCAAACTATTCTATAAAAATCACACTGTGAAAACTTGGGTGAAATGAGCTGTCAATAGTGTCAATGTCTAGCATCAGGTGAAATGACAGTTCACTTCACCTATGTAAATATTCATAGCGAGATTTTTACAGAATAGACCGGTAACTATACAACGTGATGTTTTGCTTAACATGGTTTTCATTCGTATAGTCATAATTAGCGCCAGTAGCTGTTAACTACTACATAATATTTGGTTTCACCGTTACAATAACAACAAACGAGCGTTAACTCAACCTTCTTTTAGTAGGTCTGTACCGTATCTCCTCATGCTGCATCTTTGTCTATGACAAAGCCTGTTGTTTCTAATACTCGTGATTCCTTTCTCAAACTGTCACATCTTTTCGTAGGTACCTACTAGACTACTCTACTCAAGTCACTCAAGCCTAGTTCTAAAAGATGAGCCTATTTTTACCCAACTGCGCCACAAGGAGGGTTATGTTATTCGAGTGTATGTTTGTCTTATTACAACGCAATAAAATTCATGTCTCACACTTCATTGGATTTGTCACCTTGTTTGGAGAAACTATTAGAAATGCGTATTACACCGTTGTAAAAGAGACGCCAATTCGCCAAGCTAAGTGTTTGTTTAGGCGCGGTCAGTCCGCAGCTCACGCGTTTGATTAGAACGTCAGGCGAAATGGACGCTAGTGCTAGTTCACACAACTATTATTCATGTTTTTATTCCGTTCTATAACAATGAGTTAGCAAAACCTGATTTGTTAAGTAATAAAACAGTAAAGGGGCGTTGGTAGAAGCCTACTTTTAAAATAACCTGAGGCTCTGTATGTTAAAGTTTTCAAGTCAGAACATAAATATTTGCAAGACAGCGAAAGCATTGCATTTGCATAAATTTTTGATCAATCAATTCTTTCTAAAAAAAAACATCCGTGCTTCAACCGCGCACCGCGCAAAAGTCCGAAGCGTTCAAACAGACAATCAAACGAATCATGATCCCTGCGCACCATCGCGACACAGGCAGTCAGTCATCCCGCCCCCAGTCAGCCAGTCACAAGGATTTCATTGGTCAATAAATAATAATACGCTGCAGCCTGTCATTTACCGACATACCATTCGTCCCTAATTGACTCTGATAGCGCAAAAAGAACGAAAGCGGACGCACTTTTTATTGATTTCTAAATATAGGATTCCTAGTCAACATTTCAAGGAGTAGCGACCCTAATCGCAAATGAAACAAGTCCCATCTCATCGTATATCCGCCATATTAGATCCATAGACAAGATAGAAACTCTTTATACCAGAGAGTGGAATGTGTGTTCACATATTTGTTCGACTAGAGCAGGGGGCCTAAAAACACCACTTTGTCATAATCATAAAAGGATTATTATTTTTATTATTTATTTATTTATTAACCAAAGATGGTAAGTAGACTTATAAACTAAGCCCCACAAAACCGTTGTAATGGTTTGACTAACATAACAAACATAACATAACATATCATAACATTACGAATTATAATGGACAGTTAAATGTTAAGTTTAATCGTATCAAATCCCATTGGTGAAGAATTTTTCAGTTTTTTTTTTGTCTGTAATAAAAAATACCAATCAATCCAATCCAAATCCAATCCCAATCTCTTTGAGTATACCTACGTAGTGCAGCGAAAAAAAGAAAAACACGGACTGTCTTGGCCATATTATGATTCATAATGTTATCCTTTTATGATTCTGCCAAATTGGCCTTTTTAGGCCCCCAGTTTTTAGTAAGGAAAGGGCACTTATTGCCAATATCGGTCTGATAATTGTTTTTTCACTTCAGTAGCTCAAACATGTAGGTTTTGCTGCGTGAAATCAGTGAGCAAAATGCGATTTTGCTCACTGAGTGAGACAAAGTAACTTTTTAATTTATTTTTTTTAGAAAGCCGCGAAAATCTTATTCAGCCTTGGGTTAATCATACAATTCGAAACATTCACACTCTATCTCTTTCCCGCCATTAGAAAGAGAGAGAGACAAAGACCAGCCCTTTCGAAGTTCGGATTTTGAATTCGACCTCAAAGACAAACACGTTCGGAATTTCGTACTAACTAAAGAAATTTTGCAAAAAGAAAATTATGTCTTTTAATGTAATTTATTGAATTTTTAACTTATTGTTGTATTTAAACGAAAATAAGTATTTACTGCAAATAAAACTGATATTTAACTTGTAAATATTTATTTCTAGTTTCAGTAAATGTTAGGTTCGTAATATATTTTGAATAATAAAATATCATGGGTGCTATTTCCGAACACGCCTTAATTTAAATAACAGAGCGGGAATAAAATTTCGTGACTGGCGTACAGAGTTGAATAAGTTAAAAAATATTAAAATAATCGTAAAATATGAGTGAAACTAGCGACGAGAACAGTATTTTAACACCGGAAGAGTTAAAATAACAAATTATTAATGCAGAATTAAGTTTCCTACCTGAGAAGTGTCGTGAGAAATATCTGAAAGCATACCATGTCTTTAATGAATGGAGACTTACAAAGGGCGTAAGCAGTTTTTCGGAGAAGGTGTTGCTATCTTATTTTTTAGATTTCATAGAATTGGTATCTACCTACAATGTTAATTATTTTGATTCACAATAAATAGTTATTTCAATCTATTCCTGTTTATTATTTTATCTCCTAAAGTGTTCTCGCTGCTGAAGTGAAAAGTTATGTGTGTTACACGAGAGCAAAGTTTTTTGCATCTCGTGCCTTTGAATCCCTCGCCACACTCAGGATTCAACTTTAGAATCACTCGCTACGCTCGTGATTCAATCGTTGAATCCTTCGCTTGCTCGGGATTCAAAATCAGCACTCGCAGCAAAAAACTGCTTTGCTCTCTTGTTGCACAAATAACTATTCTAATTTCTTGGCGCCACTCTTTGTTCGTGAAGAAATATTAAAATTATAGTTGTGCTCGAATAAGTCTATGCTACCGATATGGTCTTGTACTTTTATGTTTGCTGTAATATGGATCTATGAAATCGATACGTTCTGTCATCGACTAAACTTTATAAGTTATAGCTTCTCTAATAAGATTAGACGCTGACGCGCGCTTGAATACACTTCTTATGATGTTCTTTTACCGCAGGAAAAAGAGCCTTAAAAACTTTTCAGCGAGAAAATATCAGGTTTGCATACAAATACATATCTTCATTACAGTTTATATCCATCAAAATAATAGCAATACGATCGATTTTCCTTTTAATTAAAATGATTTATGGCGTAGCACAGGAGTTCTTAGTTTGCTTTGTTAGAAGTTATTTCCTCTACAATTTTCATATCCTACATGTGGTAGGGACACCGACGCGCAAACTGTTACCATGTCGCCGGTTATTAAAAAAAAACGTTTTTTTTAATGACTGGAAAATTACTCAACGCTGGGGGTCATGTTCAGAATCCATGCTAACAGGTAGCGAGTCGATGTCCCGCCACTCTGTAGTAAAATTTTGATAGAAAAGCTCTTTGTCATCTCAGCCATATGCGTATCTGTATAACTATGGGAATCAATTAACAGGCTCTGTGGCAGTGTGCTAAGATTTGAATTCCGATTTGATTGCAATTAATGAATTTGTCACTTAATTGTCGCGTTAGTGATACGGTTATCAACATTGTTAAGCATCGCACACAGTTGAAAGAAAATAGAAATTCTATTGCATTTTCAACTAAAACAGCTGATTAGTACATAGTTAGTAGGTACTGTCATCATCTGCCTGCCTTTTCCCAACTATGTTGGGATCGACTTCCAGTCTAACCGGATGCAGCTGAATACCAGTATTTTACATGGAGCGACTGCCTATCTGATCTCCACAACCCAGTTACTGGGTAATACGATACCCCTTCGTAAGACTGGTTGTAAGACTTTCGGGCTTCGACCTACCTGCAACGACTGTCAAGGATCCTCGAATGACAGCCGGGACCAACGGCTTAACGTGCTTTCCGAGGCATGGAGTGATCTCAGTATGGAAAGATGGTCACCCATTCACAGACCAACCGCGGCAAGCGTAGCTTAACCTGATCGATCGATCTGTGCGGCTGTTATTATTTAGCCACCGACCCCCCCGGATAGTTAGTAGGTGCTGTATAGGCTATTTTACTGAGATAGCATCAGAATCTTCTAAATTGTTGACTTTGTAACACACAGCACAGCTTTGCAACTATGCAGCAAGCAGCTTTGTAACTATACAGTTTCATCGGCAATTAGTCAGATAAATCGCTTAAGTAGACTCGCGTGTACCTCGCAACGAGACATTTCGGACTATTTGTATGCAATTGGATCATCCAGTTTTTTACACCGATCCGTTTCACGATAACTGGCTTTAAATCAAAAGTTATCTATGTTATTACGGGCTTTATTAACATCATTTACCATAACGGGTTGACTATCGAATTTCCGGTGAGCAAGTGGGTGTCAACGAGTTAGCGGGACACCAGGCCCTTATCAAATCAACAGCATCAACGAAACCAGTTCTGAACAAAACGGTCCATTACGCAATAAAAAAACATCGTGACCTTGAAGAGCATTGCTCCAATCTGTTCGATGCAAATGTGCGGCCGTCCGACCGACCGCGGCCCGTCGGTAACGGTAACCCGATAAAAAGCTGATTGTCCTTTCATGGGTTCCGTGCTATATTACGGATTTATGAGGCTTTCTCGGCCAGCTTTCCTTTTCACGTTCTGAACATAAGCTGGTTCGTCCCAGTTAGTTCAACGGTGATTTACGGGTTATATCATGGTCGACCCGCCTGTTAGTTTAATCGCTTCGATGATGCACTATGCGATTAGTCCGTGGTCGAGCGTGCAGCTGCGTGAGCCTAAAATACGTGCGCACGTAAGATTGACGTCGACCGTTGTTTTAAAGTAATCAACATACTCCGTTGTCACTAACGATCAGTTTTGCTCACAATTTTCTTTTTAGTTTTGAGACTTTAAGTGAAGGTGTCCAGTTTAAATCAAGGGCCCGGAATCAATTTAAGGCGTGAGTTTTGGGATGCATCCCGTTAAAAAGTGATGTGTAATTTTCTTTAGTAGGTCACGGTAATTCCGACAGTGGATGAAATGAAATCTTCCAAGCTGATCTTGGAAAACCTATTACGGTTTACGGTAATATTATGTAGATGTGATGAGCTAAAAGTTGACCGTTGAAGCCTGTGTTATGGCGCTGTTCATTTAATAAGTAAGACAATTTTGACCACGGTCTGCCCTCCGCTCTCCCTACGTAAGAAAAATAAAACTTGGAGGAGCTCCCCTTTCAATCTTACATAAGATCAGTATCTACCAAAATTGCAAAGAAATAGTAATAGAAAGTCGGTTTAATTTTTTTTAAATACTTTTTTTTTTTAAATACGAATCACGTTTTCATGATGCTAAAGTTACATAGGGATTTAAGGGGGAGGGGGTCCGAACAAGTCTTATTTTTTGTTACATGGGGGTGGGGGGAGTCTAGATTGTTCTTACGTAAGATCACAAAACTAAGCAAAAAATATATTTTTAGTCGGTGTCTTGGGATTGGTACTTATTTTAGTTTTAGTTTTTTGCCACGGACTTCCGAAATTAAAGTTATTTCGTAATTTTGATTTAATTTATTTTTGAAGTCAGTTTAATTTGTTTAAATTACTTTTTTATTTCATAATTTTTCAATTTTAAGTAAAACTGGAATATTTGTTTTTTGTAAATATTGCACTAGAATTTGACCAAGGTTTTGAGATGTTTTACCTTTGACACTACACCCGTGCCGTCACACTTACACGTATATATCTTGAAAATTACAGAATCGATTTTGATGAAACTTGCACTGTTCCCTAAGTTGAAGTAATATAAGCCAATAAAAAAAAATGGTCACGATCGATATTAATAGTTGCGGAGAAATGCGTGGACAAACATACATACATACCTACATCTATAAAATTTTTGTATATTTGTTTGGAAGCCCTAATAGATTGTCATAATTATGTGAATTTGATGCAGTTCCAATAATATTACATACATACGTGTCGAATTGATAACCTCCTTTTTTATGAAGTCCAATGTTTAGTAACCTTTTTTTAATGATAGGTATCAACAAAGATGGATGATATGAAAGAGAATTAATGACAGCCTGATGGTTGACGGGGGAGAATGGAAGAAGATACCGTGTTGCGCCGAACCCAAGTAACATGGGACGAGGGCAGGAAGCTTGCATTAAAACATATAAACATTCGAATTGAGAACCTCCTCCTTTTTTGAAGTCGGTTAAAATTATCAAAAATTTATACTAAAGTACTACTATAAAACATTCATAACTGCTACTGCACCGAGTGACGGCGAAAATCAAAGTGCAGAGGTTAGTGGGGCGACTATCATCGATTCAGATGGAACATCGATTCGTTCTAATGAATATAAATGAAATAGAACGTGAAATATTCGAATGGCTATTGATTTGTTGAACAAATACCGAAAATTATATGATTTTATTTAAACAAATATTTATTGCGTTTGCTTATTCCGGTTCTGTAGTATCGATTTGCATTCTATTTTGGTTCGAAGCCATCTCTTTCATGTCGTGTCAGTCACTATTCAAATCAATTTTTTATCATCGAGAGGAAATTGCTTTGATGATTTGTGTCAAGAAGCTAATGACCGAATCAGTGGCTGCTTCATGATTTTATGCATAACTTTTAAGATTGATTTCTATAAGTATTTTTCTCACAATATTGCTTATTTAAATTTTAAAGACTAACAGAACATAATATTTACTATTATGTTCTAATGTTTGTGAAAGAAATACGAGTGCGTTGCCAATTATGCTAAGCTTTAGTCAAACAATCGCCAATATGTAAAATATATTATCAGTAACCATCACGTTTTGAATGCATCGACCGCACCAGTATGCGATCATATTACAATCATGGAGAAATGCTTTAAGGCTCATGCAAACAGGCGCGACGCGCGACGCGAATCGCGTGCGACACAAAGGCACCGCTCGTTGCGCGACTTGCGGTGCCTTTGAGTCGCGTGTCGCGTCGCGCCTGTGTGTACGAGCCTTTACACTTTTTATTATAGGCGGGGAGCCACCAATCCTGAAAGCTCCGTGATCACGGATTCTAATATTTTTAATAAAAAATAAAAGTTAACAGTTAAAATCATTGGTCGGCCGGATTTTTTCTTGTTGATCATAATTTCACACATGACATAATTCTATATAAGATTGATCAAAATCCGTGATGACGGAAAAAAAATTATGGAAATTTAATAATAAATAATTTAATTAAAATATTTCCGGCCAATCAAATCCACGCCGACCAAGCAAATCTTGTTCGTCTAAACGTTAACTTTTATTTTTTATTAAAAATATTAGAATCCGTGATCACGGAGCTTTCAGGATTGGTGGCTCCCGGACCATTATCTTTGTTCTCGACTTTAAGCTCAGCGGGGAATTGCGTAACACGCTAACAGTAGCAATGGGTTTCATTTTGACAGTTCAACAACAACCATTGCGTTATTTACGTTGTTGAGCAGACAAATTTTTCGAACATATGAAGCAATGGATTAGCAAAATTCTTCAAAATGATTAGGGTGCAGGTCTAGCAGAATTTGAATCAGAGGCGAGCATCAATGTAGAAACAAATAGCCTACTTTTAAAAACACTGAAAACTGCTGAAGAACCTATTTTTTTTTTTTATTGTGGTCTTTGTTCTAGGAATCGGACCTATTGTGTCTAGCATATTCAGCCTATAATGTTCCCACTGCTGGGACACAGGCTCCTCTCAGTGAAGGCTCCTTCAAACAGGCGCCACACGACACGCGACACAAAGGCACCGCAAGTCGTGCAACGAGCGGAGCGTTTGTGTCGCGCGCGATTATATCGCTTGTCGCGCCTATTTGTAGGAGCCTTGATACGGAACACCACTTACACCACCTGTTACGCCTATTGTGTAATGCTACATGCTAGCTTTTAAAAAATATTGTGTTATATGTTTTACTAGTCATACCGTACGCAAAATACGCGCATTGACGTGGAGTTGCGGACACCAGCCCGTATTACCTATTACCTAGTCATAATCCTATCTACATATTTCAAGCCCATTCCGTGTCAAAAAATAGATATTGTCAACTACGTAGACTGTTAACAATCTTGAATAGGTAATAAAAAACGACAAGAAACAGAATGTCATAAATAGTACCTAGACTCATCTAATGATATTTTTTGTGAATTGACGTGCGTTTGACTGTGATTGGCTATTTTTTGTTCTTATTTTTTTTATTGATTTTGTCACTTTGTCACCCGCCATTCAGAGCTAATTATGTCTAACGGAAGTGACGATTCAAAATTTCAATTGACAATTTGTATAAGCTATTATGTTGGTCTTGGTGAATCGTGGTGTAGCGCTATATTGTTGAATCGTAGAACAGCGATTATGCATACTAATCCATAGTAATATTATAAATTCGAAAGTAACTCTGTCTGTCTGTATGTTACGTTTTCACTCCTAAACCAGTGAACGGATTTCGTTAAAAGGCAGAGAGATATATTGCATCCCGAGGAAGGACATAGGATAGTTTTTATCGACATACCTCGCGGGCGAAGCCGCGGGCGAAAGCTAGTGCAATATAATTTAGAGTTACGCTACAAGAGGACGCATTATTTAAGGCTCCTAAAAACAGGCGCGACACGTCATATAATCGCGCGCGACACAAGGGCACTGCTCTTTGCGCGACTTGTGGTGCCTTTGTGTCGTGCGCAATTTTATTGCGTGTCGCGCCTGTTTGAAGGAGCCTTTTTCAATTCGCTGAGTTACGTCTAGGCCCACACTGATTTCGTTAATTCGTTTGCGACACTTCTGTTGGAAAGACATATCATATTTCATTTACAATAGGAGAGCCGAAACATTATGCTGATCCTTAAAAAAGACATTGTTTCCTTCGAACTTGTTACAGTTTTGTAGAACCTTTACTAACTATTCCAACACAATAATACCTGTCTACGCCTGAACGCAGCCTTTAATATTGGCGAGGATGCGAACGCGCCCGATGTCGGCGGCGCTCGCGACACACTTCACTTCACTAACTAACTTCACGTTCACGATGAGCGCGCACCGCCATACTCTTGTCGCGACACATATTATTAATATTGTAATTTTTAAATAATAAACTTACTTATAACTCATCGAGGTCGATCTATTATTTGTATCGCCCACCATACCTATATATTTTTTTTTAAATCTCAAATCGTTTATTGCAATCCATAATGTAATTACATGGTGGTAAATAAAAAAATACCAGAAACAATTATGGACCCTGCCGGGCACAGCAAATTTTTTAAGGAAGTAGAGAGAGGAAGAGCGCTTTATTAATTTTCCTTGCTACTAATAAAGCGCTTCCTCTCTCTACTAAGTAGAGAGAGGAAGAGCGCTTTTTTTAAGGAAGTAGAGTCTACTTCCTTAAAAAATTTGCTGTGCCCGATAGGGGATATGTTCCCGTACGGCTGTAATATAATATAGAATATGTTACACAAGAATCTAATTATTATAACAGCGCAATCTTTCACGTTTCCGTGAGAACACTGAACCGTCTAACAAACAGATATACGAGTATTTGCAGACTACTTGACGTCTACACGATTTCCTTTGCATATAAAAATACACAAAAATCTTCTAAAATCTTTAGTTTTCTCCACAAACGGTACATTTAACGTAGAAATTCGTGAATATAAAATCTATGTGACGTCTCCTAGTATTAATTCCTTGCGAACTTACTTCATTTGTATGGTAGGACATCGATCCGGAGTTGCTAGGAATGCTAATGCCCTTTTAAAAATCAATTCTCACATAGCCTATGTATATAAAACAGTGTGGAACTGTGGAGTAAAATATTCAAATTTATAGACGAGCGGACATACCTGTGCGGACTTTGGAACGACGAAATTCTTAGGAACTACAGTTTGTATGGGCATACCCGAAGCCATTTTGTATGTGAATTTGGACGTATTAAATGTT
The DNA here is from genome assembly GCA_927399505.1 of Luperina testacea. Lineage (NCBI taxonomy): Eukaryota > Metazoa > Arthropoda > Insecta > Lepidoptera > Noctuidae > Luperina > Luperina testacea. Next base: position 4,836,206 of record OV656763.1, on the reverse strand, counting down.
TTATAGCTTCTCTCACAATGGACGATGTTGGAGGTTAAAATGTGCATTGATAGATTCTTGCTTTAAAACGTTGGTTGGATGTCGTTGGATGCAATATGAAAATATGTGGTGACTAGGAAAGATTGTGGATTGAGCATCTCAATGGTTTTACCATAGAAATATAAAACTTATATATATGGGTTTCCTCTAATGTCCAGCCTCCGTGAGAAACTCCAGTACATTATTGTGTAAAAAGCTAAATAGAACGAGTTAGATTCCGCGCTGGCGCAGCTTCTGTTTGTTTTTCAGTAATTGAGTCATTATGATGGCGGTATACACGTAAGCAAACCACTCGGAAAACCGCTTTTTTGACCGTAGCCCGTCATAAATACACAATGGTTAAACTGGGCATTATTGTCTATGGTTCTTTACTTCGGTAATGGAGGTATTAGGAACACAAATACGGTTTGATGGATCGACGAACTGGATATGGTCATAGATAACGCGGAAGACGAAGGAACGCTTGTTGTGGCGAATCTTTTGAGTCAACTACGATTTATTCTCAATCATAAATATCTTTAGCTTTGTCTTCAAAACCTTAACAAAATCTCTATCTCTATGTGCGCTTTCATAATTTCTAAAGTGACTATATTATTGTGGACGTCCACGTCCATGTCCATAAAATGTGTGGAAATACGTGCACGTTATAACGTTACCTTGGACACAAAAAAGCGTCTTCATAATTATTTTCAATACAAATTACTTCCCTGTCTTATCGTGATGCCGTGACGTGGACGTCTACATTTATCATCAGAATTATCACTCGGACGTCTGACAATAGTCACACTTTATCAAACTACCAGTGATTCGAACGAATTAAAAGCAATGACTGCACAATGACGTTATAATGGTAGGTCACTGATCAAAGGAACTGTCAAGATTTTAGCAGATTACCGCATACGTCAGTCATTCATTTGTCATTGTGTACGAGATTACCATTAATGCAATGGAGTGTCAGTGGTTGACCATTGGATAGTCATAATGACGCCATTATAATAGTAGATTACCAAACTTGTCAAAATCAACAATTATGAAATCAATGATAGACCATTTTGACACTATTGTAATAGCAGACTTGGGGCCCAGCTATGCTGTATTATCCCCCTAAAGCCTTAATACAAGTGCTTACGACATAATGACAGTGTTATGGTCTTATATGGTCGGTCCATAGTGTCCAAGCACCCAATTGTTAAGACTGTATTGCCCGTTTTCACTAACAGTAAGCGGCAACTAAATGAAAGCGCACTGTTGGATTTTCAACGCTACGGCTAAGCGCCGAAAATTGAAAATGCAACAGCTCGGTTTTATTTAGGCATTCTTCGCCTAGTGTTAGTCTGTAGGTATCCGCCATACATCGGGGACTCGGGGGGGTGCCGTGTATCGGTCAAATGGTTATTGCTGCATTCTGCGCGCGCGCATAATGTTACGTCGCGTCGTTGTCCGCTACTACTTCGTGTAGGTGACTTCAGTGTCTGTTTATATTTGAGGTTATATTTTTAATAATGATTTACTAGACAGAAGTTAGGTTGAGATAGTTGTGGTGAAGCAAGCGCACTCTAGCTGGGATTTGTACTGACAGTTAAGATGAAAATTACGCGAAAAACGAAGCTTTTGATTTATTTTTGCGGGGCCGCATGTCACACATGGCAAAAGGTTCATCCACTTAAGCTCATAAATCTATACCTTAAGCCTGAACAGTTTGTTTGTTTGAAAGCGTTAATCTCTGAAACTACCAGTCGAATTTGAAAATATTTTTGCATTTGATAGCCCAATTCTTGAGCATGGGCAGGCAATGCGATGCGACGGGGTGGGTCGGGGGACAAGTTTTACGCGGATGTAGTCGCGAGCTAAGCTAGTGTTTAATAAAAACAAAAAATATTGCCCAGCGAATGCATCTCTCTTTATTTTCTCGATACGGGGAAGTCCGTGTCTATTAAATTAGAGCCATCCCACGTAATCAAATACGTACTCAAATATTTCATTTACCCTCAACAAATCAAATAAAGATGTTTCGTGTTTGTCGAACACTCTACATGCAGGCCACATACCGTAACGCTAATAAACACGAATACATATCTACAATGTCTGAATTTCGTGCAAACTTCAATAAAAACTCTCTAACTTTTAGAAAACTTGCTTTGTAAACCGAACCCCTTGAGAAAGTCAACGAGGCAGAATGAAGTGTTGTCTGTGCGTAAGTAGAAAAACAAAGTTGAGTGACCACAGGAAGGCAGGCACCCGACCCCGGGGTGGTACCGTTTACATTAAAACTAATAATTGTACACTGGAAGGTTCTCCTTAACGTTTTTATGAGTCAGCTACTGGCTTGCGTTTGAATTCTCAATTAACTGCTATTAGAAATGATTTAAGTATGTTTGACTACTCAGACAGACTTGCTCTTTGTTTATAATATTATTCTTTGTAATATTAAGAGAAGTATGGAGGTAAAAGACATGTTACGTAGAACTCAAAGAAATTGAAATAATAAGGGCAGGAGAATGACGATGGTTCTTTTTTCGAGTGTAGGTATGTATGGTATGTATTAAATATTAGGTGTCTCTGTAACAAGTAAGAGTAGGAAGATTAGGTTAGGTTAGGTTCTTCTTCTACTTCGTCTCTTCTTGCTTCCAGGTACTTTCTGTTTTTAACCGACTTCAAAAAAGGAGGAGGTTCTCAACTCGGATGTTTATAACTCCGTCATATAAAGACGGATTTGCAAAATTCTTTTTTGTTCGAAACTAGTTTATTCCGAAATAGTCCCATTTGTAAAGATCTCATTATGAGTTTCGGAGACAGACAATGGAACTCTTCAATAAATGCCAGCAAATCTACCGCGATTGCTGCTATCGCTTAAGTATGCATTGTTTACGCAATCACACAACATAATATCACGCCTGTACCCTCTAAAGGGGTACGCATATGTGTTCAGTATATCACAGTACACCCAATTTGTTATTGGGGTAGGTGCCTCTAATCTTGCAAGAAAATTCGGGCATAACTTTTTGTTTATGAATTGATTTAATTAACCGACTTCAAAAAAATGGGGAGGATCTTAATTTGGTTTAATTTATTTTTTTATGTATGTTCGGGCATAACTCCGTCATAATATATAGACGGATTTGCTAAATTCTTTCTTTTTTTAATGGATAAGGTATGCCAGGGGTGGTCCCATATTAACTTTGCTTGGGTAGTTTTTGAGTTAGCTTCAATAATAGGATTTTTTTCCACTTTGTTTATATTGATGATGTTTTAATAGCTTCCTGTCACTGATATTTACATAGCAAGTAGTGTTATATGAATTTGTGTGGGGTAGGTACAACTAAAAAGTTTTTATAGGTAGTCTCACTGGTCGGGTAGTGTCTCCTGAGAATCCCAATAAAAACTTCTGGATTTCCTTGAAATACAAAACCCGTTATACTCTCGCTCACTTCACGAAAAAGAAAATCTAAATAACAAAATATATGGCAAGCATGCAGGGTTGCTACCGCTGTAGAAAATACATCGCAGAAAATACGTAGAAACTGTCATTGGACATGACGGAAATAGAATCCTATTAACTTTTTATATCTGTATTTTGTCTACAAAAATATAATTAGTGACTCTACGTTGGAGTTATAAAATATTATTATATGACATCAGCATTACTTATCTGGGTAAAATTGTAAAATGAAAATTCCGTGTTTAATGGTATGTTTGATAATGGCAATTATCAGCTATCAAGTAAATAAGATATACCTATAAAGGGAAGCTCAGAAGCTAATGTTGATAATGAGGTAGATATACTTGGGACAAAAGGTAGCAAGGCTGATGATGAGTACGCAGATTGAATATTGCCTGAGCCTGACCCAGTATGACTTGAAACATCTAAATTTAGAACAATCAGTCGTCCGTAAGTCCGTAACACAGCTATACGTAAAATAGGAAATGACCAGATCATTACCGGAGAAAACACGTCATTCCTATTACGAACAGAATTTTTCTTCTAGGTACATACCATAAATAGACGACAAATTCCACAAACCAGACAAACTATTTATAGTTTCTAATCCAAGAATACGTAAGAACAACTTGAACTATGCGACCTTACAATTGCAGCCGAATAAATACACTACTGCACGCCTTATCATATTATTGATCTTCAGTTGCATATAAAAGCCTTTCACTGGTGAAAGTGATTTTATTGGCAGAATCTAGATTCTTGCATAACAAGACGAAAAAGACCAAGCCAAAATGCATTGTCGGTGGTTGTACATGTCTGATTAAGAATTAAAGACGAAGGTGGGTTCATTTCGTGTGGCGGCAGTGTATTATGAATACACTGTCTAGCCAATTGACAGGCATTGTGTAGGGAAACAAGATCGATTTCTCGAGCCGACGAAATAACAAGTGAACTTTTTCCGAATTAGAATAAAACCATTGTAAACAGTTTCGTATTGGAGTTGAATGACGTTTTTCACTAAGTATTTCTCTTTGTAGTTTATTTGCTGTTATTTGATTAAATGGTTCAGTTGTTGTTTGTTTGTTTACGTTCAGACTTTAGATGTAAACAAACTTCACCGTTGGATTTACTTTAACATTTCTTCGATACTGTGTAGGTATTCAGATTTTCTGTGATGTATTTATTTATAGGAAGCTAGTTTTTTGTAATTATGGCCTGCGTTCACCAAGAAATTACTTTCTCAGTTTTCTTAAAATAAACTTGATTACTTCAGCATAATATTATTAAACAGAAATGTTGTAGACATGAATCTATCAAAACGGTATCTAATTTTAAACCAATTGGTTCGTTTACTGATAACAATCGATGGGATCAAGATCTATTCGATACGTGTATTCAAGAACGCAGCGAAAGCTATCTGGCTACCGAACGAGTTGATCTAGTTTCAAATCGATTACGTTGAATCGATTTAATTGTGTTTGAAGTCGGTCTCGGCCGCGTGTTAATGATAAACAAACGGACCTAATGAAGCATTTAAATTGCGCTTGCAAATCAAAAATAAAAAGAACGTTGACTTTCTTTTTAATCTTGTCAGTGTAATCACTCAGACAGACGGAGTTTCGTTAATATTTATTTAGTTATGAAATTAATTCTTAATTTATGTAATGTCTTTTGACTGTAATTTCATCTTCTGTCAAGCTTTTTCACAGCTATTTTTGGGGTTGACTTCCAGTCTAACCGGATGCATCTGAATAATACCAGTCTTTTACATGGAGCGACTGATATGCTTGCTTGTAATTTATTAATATTACTAATATAAAACGGTTGAATTTTTGTATACTTAGCTTAAAAGTATGTTTTCAGTGATAAATCCAGAGAATATTCAAAGCTTTAAATTAACCCTAAAGCTCCTGAGACCACACACACGCGACTTGACATAAAACTTTGCTTGGCGTCTTACTCCATAATTTCAAATTTTATAAAAAGGCTAATTTCTGGAATCAATTGCATTAGTACCGGCAATCAAATGAGTTGGCAAACTAACCGCGGGAGACCGGACGCACGGACCGCACGTGCGTGTGTTGCTGATTTGTATCCTTTGGTCCTTCGAGTCGGATCCATGACGTAATGTTTCATTGCTTTTGCAAACTTTAACTTTAATTTAACGGAAGATTATGTAAAAAATAGCGATGGAAGGCCAGCGTACGATGGAATTGCCCTATGAGGTATTATTACTGAAGATTAGCTAAATCAGGTGCATAGTACTCGCAACCGCCGTGCGTGTATGACCAGATGTATGAACGTAAACTAGGCCAAAACGATATGTAAGGATCGTAGCAGGTGGTGTTATGTAGTTTCTAACTACCCCCAAGGAAAGAAGGAGTGAGTTTATGTATGTATTAGCTAAATTAAGCGATAGAAGCCAGTGTAAGATGAAATCCCTAACAAGGCATATTTTGCATAATATGTCCTGGGTATACCTACCATTGGGTCTAACGATGAGACTGTCAAGATGTATTGCACAAACTTTATTTTTAACATGACGCCCTGAAGATGAACTCTACCCTTCTACCCACACTAAAATTCTAGACAATGGTATAAAAAGCTAATAAATGAAGACTAATAACTGGCACGAAACAATACATTAAAGTGTCAGTGATGTCAGACACATAAAGCACGGCACAGCGCTGCTATCAGCTGTGCGGATCAGGACAATAACAGAGGTGTAGACTTCATAAAGTGCACGGTATCTTGTGGCGCATCTAATTCATTTGCTGTATTAGTCCTATCATTTGTAGGGTTATGGACTTAGTTTTACGTTATTTGAGAGTTATTAGCTTTTACAAATGATTCTGTTTAGCTATATATGTTTAAAAGCAATTTTTTGGACTTATATGTAAACAGTTCTTAAAACGGTAAAGGAAAACATCGTGAGGAAACCGGCATGTCCTAGAACTAATTTCAGGTTGGCAGATGTCAAATTCGAAGACATGTGACATCTACCAACCCGTACAGGACCCGCGTGGTGGATTTTGGCCAACTCCCTCTCACAGAAAGAGGAGGCTTGTGTCCCAGCAGTGGGAAAATTTATAGGCTGATAATGCTTATTATGCTAAACGAACTTATAGCCTTGTTTATATTTTCTTCTTATAAATAGAAGTACAGCGATTTGAAACTTTCAAGTGAACGTTTAGGCGTATATGAAACTACAGCGGTGCTTTCATTTTCTTGTTATAAATCGAAGTTTAGAGCTTAATTGACTATGAGAGAAACTGAAATCGACTCACTTTCCTTCACTCAATAATGATAGCACATAAACATCGTCTATTACAGGCCCCTCAGACCAAGCCCAAGAAATGACCTTCATCTAAGTAGCTAACTTAACCGCGTTTCATATCAGGTGTGATTGACCCATCTGTGCTAAACAAGAACACTGCTTAGATACTAGTTAGCAAACTGGCTTTAACAAGTATTGACAAGTAACTTGACTCTAGTAGATTATAATGCGGGTGACTCTGAACGAAGAAATCTAGCGGCGCGCGCGCAATCAATGCAACTTGCTTCAAGAAAAAATAAGGGATATCGGCTTGAAGTGAATACTTGTAGGTGCACTGGTTGTTAAGAAGGTTTAGCTTGTTAACGTGCTAAGTTACACTCTTGGAAAGAAAACTAGGAATTATCATGTCGATGATATTATAGAAAGCGCTGTTTGATCTGACGGAGACATGATGTATGTAGTGGCAAACAGGATCGTAATACAAATATTCGAATGGTGCTATGAAACTCATGAATTCCCCATGAAACTCTCTACATCAAATATTTTAATTCTGAACTGTTTTTCAAAGTCAAACTGTTTTTTTGAGTATAAATTCATGTAATCAAAGTCAAAGTCAAAGCATTTATTTCAAATAGGCACATAAAAGGCACTTTTGAACGTCAGAAATTACAAAAAATAGAATTGATTCTAGTCGCCCATTCCAAAAGGTAGTTTTCGTATGGAGAAGAACGGGCAAGAAACTCCACTGGAATCAGTCCTAGACAGTCTTATCAACGATAACTGTTTGATTGCATCAACCACCTACAGGAGCTATAACATAACCAAATCTTTCATTTTAAAAACCAAATTCATTAATTACAAACTACTTACCACTATAGTCACATAATCCATGTGTTTTCATCAATAAGTTAATAATATAATGGGCCACACAATTCAACCGCGCGGTCACACCGCGGCTGCGCGTGATTAAATGCAATTGGTATGCGCATTCACGACAATGCAGCAGCGCCATTAACAGACACCCAACAAGCGCACGATGAACAGGCCAATAGGGCTGAAGCAATTATCATTTATAATCGATACTTAATAAAAGTACGCGATACAATTAAAGTGTAATCGACTCTTTGAAAGCTGTGATCTAAAAAAGCCCGGAAATTAACTATTCTGCGCAACAAAACATTTCTAATACCAATTTCTAAGAGACATTTCATAAATTGCTATTGCAAAATCACGCTCAAACATCGTTACACGTCTTGCACTAAGGGTAAACAACTGACCATGAGAGGCTGTAACAAAGCTCCATTGATATCTCAATGAATCACCGGGCAGTTTGCTGGAAATGATCCGAATCGCCGACCGGTCCACAATACTTACGGCTGATGCATATTATGGCTAATAGTAATGATGTGCGATATTGTGGAGCCAAAGTACTAAAGAGCAAAAGAATGCTTGCTCGTGAAAAGTGTCAAGTTGTTGGCGGTAAATGTATAAACAAAAGACTGGCTAGAAAACTTAATTGTGGGCATGGACAAGAAGGTTTTATTATCCGAAAGCGACCTCTAACCCCAATGGATGTGGAAAAAGTGCCGTCCGCGAGAAAATCTCATGACAACATAAAGAAAATCTAAGAGTTAGCCGCCATTTTTAGATTAGAAAATAAAGCTAGAACTTCACTTCCTGATTGGCTGGAACGTCGTGTACTTTACGATGGGTACACGCCTAGTTGACCCACTGCGGGATGATTAAGTCAGGTTCACACATTTTGCAGTAATGAGGTATTCGGCCATGTCGGACGTATGTACATTTGCGGCCTCACGCTAAGTGGGCTCGGTCGTATGGCTACGTTCCCGCTAGGTCTGCGGTCGCCGACCTCGCCGCCGGTTTGGCCCTGTCCTTATGTCACCAACTTGAAAATGCTGAAACCAGTTGCTTTCGTCACACTCATGATAATGTTATTCGGAATCGGACAAATTCGTATGTGTTCGACAAATCGTGGTCGAGCGGTTGGGATTAACATTCCTTACGGATTTTGGAATAAAGAAGATTTAAATTAGGATTTTGTTGTAAATTATGATTTGATCGACGTCTTTACAAATTAAATATTTAAAAACTTCTTAAATATTTCCTACATCGTCAATCTTTTAAACAACATGATTAGCACCAAATGCTTATTGAAATTAGTCGATGACCATTAGGTAGAACCCACAGTAATACGTAACGTATTTCCATACCTACACATGAACCTGCCCCATGAAGGTATTGCGCACAATCATTACATTGAGTAAAATGATAACCTTATCATTTGTGGGGTGGGGAGTTGATTATGATCTTGGACATTCTAGGCCATCAGTATATCAGTGACTAGATTTGTATAAAATTCAAAGAATGCTGTCAAAATTTCATACAATACCCAACGTATATCGCTGTATCTGTATTTGTGTCTGTGAGTGTGTATCTTGTGTGATATTCTGGTATCGCGTATCAATAGCATTCCTACTGAAAAGATCGAGAAAGTGAGTTTCAGAAAATTCTTCGACACGCTTGCACGGTCTACCTTTGCGATCTCTTTTGAATAGTACTTATTGCATTAATCCTAATAAGTCTGTCAAAGAATCTCCCCTCATTTAAAGAGCATTTGTACAATGTCTAGCGTTTTATGATATTGCGTTTGCACAAACAATTTTACTCCTGAATACGCTGAATTACTGCTAAAGAAGAAAATACCCATAAACAGTTCGCACTGCATTGCTGAAGTCATTGGCAGAGCACAGAAACAACAATCTTATAAAAATCAGAGACCGATTATATTGTAAAATGCTCCATCGATTCCATGCGGAACGGGACACATATCTCGTAAGACAATTCAATTGCTACCGATGACATATCGGATGCTCTCACGACAAACGCCCCATCAATTAGCTCTTAACAATTTTGAAGATAGGAAACTATGCCATTCGTTCACGCAACGCAGAGCACTAAGAAAATTCAAGAAATACCAGAGAATACTTCTCTCGTACAAAAAAATGACATAATATGCGAATGTATAGGGATGAAAAACGGTTCCATTTTCCCGCCTACAGCAGAAATTACAAGTTCATTGACCACATTCGAATTTTGAATGCATGCAAAGCATATTTTGGTGTGCGAATTTGAATTTATAATGAAGTACCTATTGGTTTTATTGTTTTCTGCGATTTAAATATGGAACTCGTTAATTTTTTCTAGTGACTGCACTTGACTCTGTCGTCTCGGTAGTGTGTCATACAGATTGTTCACTTCCTTGCTACAAGGCTACAACCAATGTTTCATGATATCCACGCTGCCATACTCATTCATATTGTTATTATACTTCTCAAACAACAACCATCCTAAAAGAAGATGAGATTATCCCATATAAATAAATCAAGGCATTAGTGCTACTACATTGTAGACTAATAATAACAAAACAACAGGACAGCTAAGTGGGCCGCGTGTCAGTTCAGAGCACGACTCGACTAAAATGTGTTCATCGGTGATCGGTTTAGTCGGCTTCAGACTTAGTAATATGGTTTAGGCTACAGGATTTTCCCATGGCTACTGGTAAGTGAGAACTTTTCACTGTGAATGCCTTTGCCTGAAAAAAATTGCTGGAAAATGCGTAAAAAAATCAAAAAGTGTCTATAGGTATGAAGGAAATGCTGGAAAATGTGTATATTTAATAATATTAAATAACCTAATTGTGAACTATACTCGGAATTTTATATGAAATAGTAAATATCAAAAATACTGAAGTGAATTCGCTGAAAGGTTCACCTCAGACTATCTAGTCCATAGATTAATAGATCTATCAAATGCAGGCTGCAAAGTGTGCAGATGCATACCATGCAGCAGAAAGTTATGCGATGCAATTTGTTATCCATAAAATACTTTTTTTTGTGTATTAAACTCCCGTAAATGTGGAATACCGTCTCGTTATTGTAATAAAGATCAATATTTATCTGCTTAATGTCATGCATGCATGATTAAGCTTGTAAGGTGTATTTTTATACATTCCGTTATAAATTGTAATATCGTGAATTCGTGACCTATATCCCAACCGGTAAATAAACCTGTTCACGTTATTTAAATCACTATAACTAATTCGCAATTAGTTTAGTGGATTTTTAGATGAAGCATAGTGAATCGTAAACACCATTCCTTTCCCGGTAGGTAAATAATATTAAATAACTCGTATTTTTATAAAAAAAGTGTGATTATCTTTGTCGGTCTATGATTCAGTGTTCAGATTGATTGTAAAAATTACACGTAAAAACGTGTAAAATTAATAACTTTTAAGTTTTTCAAATTTAAAAAAAGTAGATTCTATCGTGCATCGTAGTTATGCCATGGAATTAGTAAGTAGGTACTTACTGTATGCATAGGTTTATGCATCTTGGGAATGGCTTATGGCTTTCCAGCCAGCTAGATTCTAGCGCATTCAAAATAGCACAAATAGACATGAAGTTAAACTTTTCTATTGTATGTAAAAGCTTTATTTCAAATTGAGTGTAAACAAAATAGTAAAGAACCGTGCAGACATGAGTGGTGTGGTGCATTAGGCACTAACCGCCGCGAATGCAAGTCTGTATCGAAGCAAATGAATTGTAACATCGATCGAGTAGATTCAATGAATCATTCAGTAGTTAGAGGAACTCAACTAACTGTTACGCTCTTAAATTAAATATAATTAAGATAATTGTGAATGAAAGTGAAGTTTTTGTTCGGAATGAGATTGTTCTGCGTCCAACTTCAAACAGCGAAAATACTTAGGAAAATATTTGATTGTTTCGTAGATTATGTTATACAGTTTTCTCGCAAATTCTTTAGTTTCGTACTAAAGCAGACATGCAACAGTTTTCAATCATGTCCATTAAAAATAATAACAACCTACCTACCATGTTTATCGAAACCAGTCTATAATTTACTGAAAAATAAATCAATTTCCTACGAGTTTTCTACCATGTAGGTACACTATAAAAATATCGAAATGTTGTTTATGATCTGTTGTTCTATTTTTAAACCAATAAAAAATAAAATAAGGTGTGATGGCGACATCGTATAACTGCATAACATGGACTTATTAGTATAATAAGTCCATGCTGCATAATTATGCGACATGACATGATAGGTAGCTCATTAAAATTTAAATATTAGCATAACTTATTTGCTCTCAGACTATGGCACAACAGGACACAACAGGTTATTATCTATATACCTGTCAATTAGGAGATATCATAAAGTAGATACAATAGGTAGTAGTTTTTAATTGTTAATTTATGGAGTAGGTATAGTAAACAACATGTAACGAAGGACTACGCTGCATACAAACTGCATATTTCTTTCGGGTGTAAATCCTCATTGGGTTTTTCGCGTAGAGAAGGCGCGACCCGGGTTTTACGCATGATGGACTTTTACAGAGATGAACTATTTGTCCGGGTCAGGACCAATATATAAACGGGGTAACCCTGAACTACGCCATTAGGAAAGACCTTGTTTTTGAAAGATTTTGCTTTTACAATAGGTACATATTGCCTCAATCGCTGTGAGTGAAACAATAAAATGTAGAACTGACACAGTTTTTCTTGGCGGCTATTATTTACTACTACTATATTCTATTAAGAGGCTATTACCTATGTTTCATAGCGTAAATTGTTCAAAAGCAATCACTGCAACGCGGAACTAGAGTAATAAAATTAAACACGTTAATTTAGTATTATGGGTAAGTAATATTCTCTGTAGGTGAAATTACACACCGAGACCCGCAGTAGCAGCAGATACGCACGGCTCCAGTTTTAGCTGACTTCGCATTGTATAGATTTTTCGTACAATCAGAAGTCAGCTTATACTGGTTATGTATAGCTTGATGTGTAGCCATGTGTACCTATCCAGCTATACTACGAATACTTTAGATATATAGGAAAAACAAGGACATAAAATGTTTTTACGAGCAAGGCTTCATTCTTATCTCAATTAAGTATGCCTGGATTACAAGCTGGGTCTGTGGCATTCGCCGACGTAAGTGATAGACCGGGATGGCTGCGCAGGAGGACGGCACGATGACTCGCAGACCGCCTAAAGCCAATTAGATATAAATAAACAAATTTAAATGTGCGAGGGGAGCAATTAACATGGCAGAACCGGTTGAGTGCCCAGAGTGCCCACACGGTATTTATAAAAAGCTATTTCGAGAACGAAGTACCGCGGAATAGGTCGGACAAGGACGGTGAAGGAAAACATCGTGAGGAAACCGGCATATCCTAGAACCAAAATTTCGAAGACATGTGACCTCCACCAATCCGCAATAGGCCCGTGGGGATTATGACCCACAGCAGGAGCTCCGGTTCCCAGCAGTGGGAACAGTAACTAAAGACTAATAATGTTATGCTATGCTTATAGTTAGGGCTGCCACCCGTCCGGGTTTCCCCGGATTTGTCCTAGTTTAAGGCCAGGATCTTCGAGCGTAGTTAGGCATTTAGCGTTACCTCCGTCCTCGCGTGGCAAATGCCGCGAAAGCGCAGTTCGAATGAACTCGCTGAGCTTAATTATCATTATATATTACAACTATATTATAACAAACTAATATTTAGTTTAATTATTAATACTAGAACCTAAACAATATTTACAGACTGATTTTTGAAACTAATACACAAACACGGAAATTAACAATAATATAACGTATATTTCGATCGATTAGCGGGAACGCGGCGAGCCAGCAAAAGCGACACAGGTCCTACCTCGGTAACGCCCGGCGGGCTACTGAAGTGAAGCGCGCAGGCCGCCTTTTTAGATTATATTTTGTTAAGACAATAAAAATCAGTTTTGAAAAAAATTAACCGTAGAATGTTCTACTATACATCATTGCCTATTTTTTGATATATTTTTTGCGAGTAAAAGTTAAGTCTACTTCAAATACGACTTGAAAAACGATTAAAAAATTCGCTGTTTTCGATTTGTTTGCGATTTTTTATGATCGAGTGAAGTTGTAAATATCGTGTTTTGAACCATAGAATAATCAAGAATGTTAGTTAAACTATGCCATATATTTTTTTCAGATTAAAACAAAGAATATTTGATTGTTTAATGTTGAATCAAAAATAGGTCGATTCCGAGATTTCCGAGAGTCCTGGCCTTAAAGGGCGTTCGGGGCGCGTCCGGGCGGGGTTTTTAAATAGTGTCCGGGTTTTACCCGGACTTTGACACTTTCTATGTTAGGGGAAATCCGACTTTGAATGATTTGCAATAAATTAAAGCATAAATCATAGTTAAAAATTCGCCGCGCGGCATATTATGTATAGGTACCCCGTGTAACCCGTACGCTCGTAACAATTCATAATTTGCTTTTGATTTACAATTTTTTCTTTCATTGATGCCAAAAAGAAGAGCGTTCCTAATTATTCAGAATACCTCTCACATAAAGAAGAGTGTATAATTGATTAGTAAATTAAGCGTTGCATTTGTATTGTTGAGGTTTAAGTTGATTATCTATAAATAACAAAAAAATATATGATACTCAACGACGTTTTTATTTTATTGTAATTTTTTGTAAAAAGTCTTTATTTCACTCAATTCACTTTATTGCACTCATGTCCGGGGTTTTTGAGGTTTTCATCCGGGGTTCGTAATTTAGGACATGACAGCCCTACTTATGGTAAGACAATAAATAGGCAGCAGGAAGGCGCTGCAATATTTGTTTTAATAACATCATGGGTACTGCCATTATATCAGTCCGTTTTCGAAGCTTGGCAATGAAGACCTTTGTTAATATCCTTCAAGATTGCATAAACTAGAAAACTTGTTGTAATAGTTAATAATGATTCGTTTGTAAAGGTGGAGGCTGATACAAGTCTTCTATACAGACTGCACCTGAATTATCGGATTAATTAATTATCGCACAGGGCCAGCGTCAGGGCGGGGTTCGGGTGCATCGCAGGCTCCGTCATAAAATACACTGAAAACATTTATTACACACTTTTTTACATAAAATATTCATTTTAATAACCGGTAATAAACGGGCATTGGTGGAAGTGAATAATTTCGAAGTAGCAAAGCGGTCCTCCGAAGCTTAGCCTCAGGCCCTCCCTTTACATGTTCCTAAGATAAATATGGTTTAAATCATTTGTGTATTTCTTAATATAGGATCTTCTTTATTGATAGCTGCTTCTAAAGGTATTAATCTAAATAATAATTATCAATGACTTCACTAAACCATGCCTCTGGCGCTTTCTGCTTACCAGACTGCGTAAAGACCTGTTAAATTACCTATTTTTATAGCATTTAATGGATATTATGTCTGTGTGATATTTTACCTAAGTGTAAGTATATTTGACTAGATTTACACCGATTCTTTAAACTATATTTGTTAGCTACCCGCTAGAGGAATTATTTGCCTGAATTAATTACGGTTAAGCTAAACATTATATAGTTTGTACTACACGGCATTCCTACTGATTTATTATGTTGAACTAAGCTTTCTTCCGCTGCTCGGTGCCTAGATTATCTCTGGCTATTTTTATAACGCCTTACACTGCGAGTGGGTGTTAAGATTGAGTGCTAATTGGTGTCCAGTGGTGCCCTCTGAGCAATAGATGGAATCTTTACCGAAGAGGTTGTATCGCATTTTTATGCAAATACAACTGGCCAGTAATAAATAAGAAGTGCTTGTGAGATAACTTTTCTTGATGGTCGCGTAGGCGGCAGTGTGACAATTAACTGAATGATAATAATATACACTTTTATAGCTCTCCTGTAAGTGCACGCGAAAAGTACATTTGTTTGGTTTAAGTATGCCTTAAATTAGCATTGATTTATTAATCAGTAGTCGTTGTAAAAATGTAGTTTAAATCTGTTTCTTATTGACTTTTATTTAATGCTTATCCCTACTATGAGTCGATAATAATTATTATTAACTTATTTCCTTCCTGTTTATTGCCTAAGAGTAAGACAGGTATTAAATAAAATAATGCTAATGGGGATCATTATTCTTTTTAAATTATTTCATTTGTAGTTTCTACACTAAACAAACTAGATACGATTTCTTTCCACTTTAATTCTGGAGGTGTTATCTCAGTCAGCAACACTTTATTTCACTACTAAATCTCTAGTCTTAATTGAATGCGAAGTGAATAACAGGTTTCAGTTTCTCGCGTCTTCTGATTTACACACAACTGCTTAACGCGTATTTTTTGCGTATAAAAAGATCACTACATTGTAGAATCAATTACTGTCGTTCATTCGTTCTCATTCGCGGGCGCCTTGAACGACGCTCAACTCTTACAAACATGGGGAATGGGGATAGACAACATTTCCTTGCAAGGTTGTGTTTTACGAGAACTTATAAGGCAATTACAAGCCATTGTGGAGACACGACGAGTCAATCTTGAGCCACTGCGCGATCGACTGTCGCGGTGAGAACGGCAGAATACAGAATTTAATTTGCTGGAATCCTCGCTCCTGAACGTAAATAAGGAACTTGTGATGACAGAATAATAGGTCCCTGCAGAGTTGCCAACAATCAAAGGATTTACATATCTCTGCTACTTTTAAACTTGGTAACTTTAAGTATCACCTGTCTGTATTTTAAAGTAGTAAAACTAAAATATAGGTAGGTAGAAGGTTAATAACTCACAAGGAAGCATTATGTTGTAAATTGTATACGAATAGCAAATTTTATTGTTGTGTATTTCCTGCAACAGCCGAGCATTACTTACCCAGCGTAATAACAAACGTCTAGAGTAATTATAACTATTAGTCTTAGGTACCAGTAAAAGCTACAAATTGTTAATTTTAATGAAAACAACACTAAGGAAATACACCTACGGCCATTTAGATATACTTACCTACAGCATCCATGCTACATCTTAGTGGAAAAGAGAATTGGATTTCGTAAGAAAGCAACCTCGATCGATGGCGATCTTTCATGAAATAAAAAAAATCTGATGGACTACAATTGCAAATCGACGTCAAATTAATCCTGTGTTTTATAGAACACTATAAATTAAAGTCATTATGCAGTTAGATTAAAAATACCAACATTTTCAAGCTTCACATACCAATTACCATTAAACAAATTCGCATCTAAAAGCCTTTTAATTAAAAACAAAGAAAAAACAAAACATTCAACCAAAGACCACAAAACAAACACTACCAACCTATTTTCACTTAACATTTAAAATAGGAAAAAGCGGGTTCCATTCTATTTCTTGTTGGCGGTAAAAGGTGGGAAGATAAATGGTTAATTGACGCCGGCGCCTGTAGGGCACGGGATACTGGCCCCTTTACATGGCTTCACACCTCGTTAGCATTGCACGAATACTATGGATAGCTTGGTCGTATGCCCGCGATAAATAGGCGTATAATGATTTTATGAGCGGGATATAAGGAATTGAAATAACATTATTATTAAATACCTTAATATTTTTTTTTTGGTTTTAATATAAATAGTGAAAAGGATTTACATATTTCTAATAGGCAGCTATTTGCTAGAGGTAGGTATTTAGACAATGGTGATGGTGATTATGACGAGATCAAATGAGAACCGAAACATTGAGATCACTTAAAAAAAAAGTCTTTTACTTCAAATAGGTAGTGAGGCTTGTGGTTAAGTAATAACAGCCACACACACACGGGTCGATAGATCAGGTTAAGCTACGCATGCCGCGGTTGGTCCGTGGATGGGTGGCCATCTTTACATACCAAGATCCCTCCATGCCCCGGAAAGCATGATAAGTCGTTGGTCTGGTCTGTCATTCGTTGATCTGTGACAGTCGTTGCAGGTCGTCAGAAGCCCGAAAGTCTGACAACCAGTGACAACCAGTCTAACCAAGGGATAGTAATACTCAGTAACTTGGTTGTGGCGGTCAGATATGCAGTCGCTCCTTGCAAAATACTGGTATTCAACGTCCAGTTAGACAGGAAGCCGACCCCAACTTAGTTGAGAAAAGGCTAGGCGGCCTACCGAAGTTTAAAAACATAAATCCTACATTTCAGAAACCGTAAGCCTGAAGTCGGAAGTCTTTTATGGAATACAGTACAGATAAGCATTTTATGGAATACTTAAGGGGGAAGCGCTAAGGTAGCCCGCGAAATTCAAATTTTCTTACGTTTTTTGCAATTTGCTGGTCAGCATTAAGTTGTACGTTGATTAATATATGAATCGCGGCCGTAAGAAATATGTGTTGACAGAATTATAATCATTAAAGTCATCAACACAACTCTCTATGACCACGTAAGTCCAAAGAATGATGATTTCATGAAACAGTTATTCTTTGGACTTACGTGGTATAGATACGCTTGCCGTTTGTGGATGGGTGTCCATCCATTATATATCGAGGCCCCTCCGTGGCTCGGAAAGCATGTTAAGCCGGCTCCCATTCCCATTCTCTGTCATCTCTGACTTAGACTAGAGTCAAGAGCAAACCCATTTCAAATTAAAAAAAAAAAAGATCTGACACTCGTTACAATCAGTCAGAAGCCCAAAAGTCTGACAACCAGTCTTATCAAGAAGTATCGTGTTACCCAGTAACTGGGTGTGGAGGTCAGATGGGCAGTCGCTTCATGTAAAATACTGGTATTCTGCTGCATCCGGTTAGACTGGAAGCCGACCCTGACATTGTTGGGAAGAGGCTAGGCAGATTGACTCTTTACTCAGTTGTGTTCATAGATATGAAAGAAGTTGTTGCTGTTTTTTACATTTCCAAGGTTGTGTTATTTAAGAAACACCCGTGAACAACATGTCCATCCAAAAAATATAGACCCTGTTTATTAATCAAATATGCTCCTTAGAATTATAAATTGCAGCAGTGATTGCAGTTAATAAGCAACCAATTAAAAACATGTATGCTAAACGTTGGCAATCAACGCAAGTCTGATACTACATTTTTATTGAAACATAAATTTTCTCGAGTGTCTCTGTAATGTATCGGCCATACGTTTACTATTGCAAATATTACATCTTTCCGTGTGCTCAAAGGAATGAACGTTTACCATATTTTAAAAATACGCTACAATTATGCGCATAGATAAATCACGCGAGCATTGCACGAATTAGAATGACAGATATGACACAGGGCCGTAATTGGGCTGTGAGACTGAGTGCATGGGTGCATCGACTCATGTTCGGTTAATTAGAAAAATATCTTTCTGATTTTTTATCGTTGTAACTAAATGTGGATATAGTATAAGAGGAAAATGATCATCTGAAAATTATGCAAATGAAACGAATAATGTTGCGGTTTGATGGACGTAAATAAAGAAAAAATAAGGGGGCCAATTTACATAATTTTACCTATATTTTGGTAATATTAAAATATTTTTAATTAAGGCATGTAAAGGCGATGCCGACTATTCTGCCAATGTAAAGTAGGTAGCTATTTAATAGCCTACCTATAAGTAACACTTCACTGTCACTTGACTAATTACTCGCTGTTATATGACCCTAGTCCGCTCCATGTTGTTATTATGCTCTAAATAACCAGCTAATAAGCTAATTGTCAGTCTAGACATAAGCATGCATGTGGACAATTATTGCATGCGAGGCGGCGGGCGTCAGCTAGCGGCCTAAAAACTTGGCTCCGTGAATAAATTCGCAAATGAATTAACATAGTTAATACAAAGCGATGCGGCGAGGAGAAAAGTCGCATGTTTGAGCTATCCTAGTTGCTTCAAAATATTCTGCTCATTTTAATTTTGAAGCAACAAAAAGTGACAATAATTTTGTTGCATAAATCATGGACAGATTTGTTTGTTGTAGGCCGACATTAATAGGCAATTAAGTCATTAGTATGTAGGTATGCGTTAAAGCATTTACAAATTGATTGAAACTTAAAATTCCCTGGCAGGGACATCGACGCGCAAACTGTAACTTTGAATTCAGCACATGATTCCAGACCCCTAGCATAAACATTTTATCAAAACAATAATCTGCTGTGTCATAGAAAACTGTCCTACGCTGTAAAAATGCGGCACAGCAAAATAGTACTAGGAGAGAGGAAGCTTTGAAAACTTATAGCTTATTTATCAGTCTTCAGAACTAAATCTAACATAAAATATTGTTGATTTGTCAGCACTAAAAAGTTTTATAGAATATTATAGGTGTTATATGGTCAGTTACAAAAGTTTATGAAGCATTTACCAATGTCTCATTTATTTTAATGAAGAAAATAAACGTACTATCATAAAAGCAACCGGTCTTAGCCGTATAAAATAGCCGCTTTATTAGCCGACAAATTAATTATTAATAATAAACAAACCGTTAAACTTCTACCAGAAAATAGTCACTAGATATACCCTCCAAAAGATTATTAAGTATCCATAGATGGGTAGTAAACTGTATAATTTATCAATTATTCAAAAACATATAAAGAGTAACTAGTTGACCCGACAGACGTCCTGTATTTGATTCGAAAATACAAAATTTCGGGATGATCGGTTCAGTGGTTTTAGGTAGGCGTGAAATGGTAAACAACAAATAAACAAACTTACTTTCGCATTTATGATATTATTATATATGATTCAAAAACATTTATAGAGAAATAAAAAGTGCCTACTGTATTCATTGCATTTGCATCATTCCATTACAAAGTCTGCCTTCTGCCTTCTCTGTATGAGAAGAAGCCTTTGCTCTGCAGCCGGTCGATTCTGTAAAAATCTCACCGTGAAAACTTAGGTAAAGTGAGTTTGTTTTTGCTGGGAATTTACACTATTGACAGCTCACTCCACGCTCACTTCACCCAAGTTTTCACGGTGAAATTTTTACAGAATAGCACCGCAGTGGGTCAGTTATTGCTTATTATTGCAAAGTCAAAGTAAATCGATTAGATACAACTGTTTTAAAAGCTCAGAGGACGAGAAATCGTAAAAAATCTCCCTTAAATTGGCAAAATTTTAAGTTTTAAAGTTATTGTAGGTACCTACTGTTGGTAATGTTGACAGTTATTTAATTAAATTAACGGACAAATAAAATCAATGATTTCATTATCCTTCCGAAAAGGTTAATTTAAAGAATAGACAAGTACTTATCACTGCAACATTTCCCTCGCCGCGGATTCGAAATGCGTTGGATTTTTAGGAAGGATCACAGCTTTTCTTTAATAAACGCTATAAATTGTACCTACTTAAAGTCGTCAGCTTGTGTGGATTATATTGTAGTACGGGCGCAGAACAGCGTTTGTCAAAGTTTGGTAAAGGTATGTTTTGAAAGAATAAAATAGGAGTGCAAAGTAAGCTAAACTGACACGACACTTTCCTATCCTTTTGAGATATTTTTGTTCCGTTTATATAAGTACTAGCGGCCCGCCCCAGCTTCCCACGGTTGCAATTTTTTTTTGCATGTCTGATTTTTTCTTTCGTACAAACCTTGTCCTGCAATATCGAACACAATAAAAAAAGAATAATCCAATTTGGTGCAGTCATTCGGAAGTTATGCGCGTACATACACACATTTCGGCGATTCATTTTTATTTATATAAGTACTTAGATAAACGGATCGAAAATGAAATAGAAACACTAGTATTACATCAATCCCTTGATGTACACGAGGCAATTCAGTAAAAAATCAGCAGTTTTTTTACATAAGTTCTTGCCCCTGTCTTCAACTGAAATCTTTGGGAACGCTTTCCACTGAATAGGCTGAAAACCAGCTACCTACAGTTACGTTAAACTTTCCAACTACGGAGTCTGCCAGCACTTGAAATTACTACAGACCCTTATAAATTACAATATCCAGTCTGTAAAGGTGTTATAATTGTGATTTAAATAAATAAATTTAAAATACCTCTGACTTTTTTTTAACCATAAACATTTTTTTTTCTTATGTTCCTTATGGAACAGGCTAGGGTCACAGGGGAACAGGGACCATGCTGCTTAGTCATTAACCATAAACACACCACACCACTAAACTTTTTTTTTAAAGTAATGTGGCCATAAGATACATTATTGAAAATTTTAAGTACAACATGTTTACGTTGTTACGCTATTAGTATAATACATTATTATGTCTATAAAGATTATGAGTAGGAATAAAGTAAATTAAGAAGCTGCGGTCGTACGAGACGTTGACCGACGACGATGCGGTCGAATGAAAAAAAATGCAGTATTTTTTTAACCACATGGCTTTGTTTGTGACTCACCAGCATGTTTAGAGTGTCCCATTTAATTTACATTATGTGAGATACTTAGCACAAAAGAACTATAAAACAAATGCTACTGTCCATGTCCAAATGCAATTATTGTAATCGTTAGAAGAGTAGACTCATAAGGTATCATGGCTCAAAATGTTTCTTTAAAAAAATCCATGAAGTTGTCATAGAAATTGTTCTTGTAGAGTCGCGTCGCGCCTGTCTGCGGGAATTTTAAAGCTTTTTATAACGTACCTGCCTACTTACATCGAAAAATAAAAGTAATTTTATTAAACTAGTTAAAGAAAAGTAATACAGTTGAGAACGTTTTACTAAATTGCCCATTCTGCTAAACGGCTATCAGTTTTTTATTGGTTCTTAATTTATTACTCGACGATTAAATATCGAAATTACTGGCTTTAAGACGCTGAAGAATGTTGTCGTATTGCCGACTGGGGCTCGGTGCCGAGAGAAGTACAGTAAAATTATGAATAATTACTATAATTCAGATTCTTAAGACCTTAAGCTATTTTAATCATACTTCTTTTGATTTATTAACTTTATATACCTACGATTCGTGGCTTTCTTAGATTAAATCTAGGGTCTGCACTGCAAAAATATTAAAATAAGAAAGAGGTTTTTAACTTACAATTAACGATGAACTAATTATAAAATTAATGCTTGAAAGTCTTTAATTATTTCAATTTATTTCTTGTAATTGTTTTGAAAGGGATAAGGCGACATGCAGCTAGCATTAAGAGTCTTAGCATTCTTGTATAACAGTCGTAAAGGAAAGTTGGTACCTACTTTCAGTCTATAGTAAAGATTCCTCGCATAATTATAAATTGAACATCAAATGTGTGAAGTTGTGAAGATTTCAGATTAGGATTTTGGAACGATGTTCCTTTTCGCAAAGTTTGCGAATGAGAGCTAGACCGGAAAAAAGTGTAACATTTCGACGACATTTTCTTTACTTAACAAATTATAATAAATAGTTACTTAGTACACTTCAATGTAGTAACATAATTTATTTTTTTTTCCACGTCGCCACACAAAAACAGTCGAAAGGTTTTTTTTAACATGTCAATAATTACGTACGTAAACTATTAGGTACCTAAAAAATAAATAGGTACCTAATAGTTTACGTACGTAATTTAATAACCAAAAAAGCTTAATTCTGAACTGTTTATAATATGTAAATTAGGTACCTACACAGAAAACAAAAACAATAATCGATTTACCTAATACAGTAAATACGACGTGATCGGTTCTACAGAACCAAATCCGGCCCTGGATGGAAAGACCGTTTCAAGTAGGTATTATTTAATTTAATACACAATCGTAAATCTAATCAACGTTTTATTATACATTTTATGGTTCAATTAAACTGTAAAATAACTCTACGATTAAGTTACTATTGATTTTACTTGTTAATATTATTTTAAATGTAAGTAGTAGGTAAGTAATCAAGTAAGTAATTTGTCTTGCTAATTAAATTCTTAGATGTAGAAGCCAAACTGGACAGCTGAGTTAGCTGATATAGTCTTCAGTGAAAGATTTATACCTAAGTGTCTAAACACACTATGCCGAAGATACGCGACCGAAGTTCGGCATGATTACGCCTGCAATGCTATTTGAATTACTGACGACACATTCTGCCGAAATTACGTTGCGTTATAGCGTACAGCCGAACTTCGGTCGGGCGTAAGTTCAGCGGCAATTCGGCGGCAACGTATTCTGTAGAGCACACATTATACGTGACCGATGTTCGGTTTGATTGCCGAAGAAGATCTGGGGCGGGGAGCAGCGCGGCAGCGGGAGGCAGAATTGCCCGCGCACCGCGTGTGCGCAACTGAATTTCTGCCGCGTAAGTTCGGCACTTATGGTGTGTCATACATATCAGCTGAATACTCGTACGTCGGAACGTAAAATCAGTCGCGGAACTTCAGTCGCGTACCTTCAGCAAAGTGTGTTTGGACACTAAATCCATACTAATATTACAAATGCGAAAGTTTGTCTGTCTGTCTGTCTGCTACCTTTTCACGCTTAAACCGCTGAACCGAATTAGATGAAATTTGGTATAGAGATAGTTTGAGTCCCGGGAAAGGACATCATCATTCTCACGGGATCGATATCCCGTGAGAATATCGGGATAAAAACTATCCTACCGACTATCGACTTATGCGAGTGAAACCGCGGAGTACTGCTAGTAATACAATATGTATGAAAGTTGTAAAGAGAGTAGGAACAATAGATTAGAAAAACAACTTAAGGTTTTACTTGACTCACCACTCACTGACACAATGTTTTTGAAGTGAAAACTTCTAAAGGCGCGGTGGGCGCTTTTTTGTAATTGGAAAAAACAATTGAACTCGCGCCACTGTTACCGTAAGCGACACCGCGCGTGTTTTGTTTATAAGAGGATTAAAAAAATACCCGCTTCGGATGTGTTCCCGCTGTCCTCGGGATGCACTCGGTTTTAATGTATATCCGATGTATGTCAATGAGTGATGGCAAAGTATTCTGTTTGTGTTTTGTTTTCGCTTCTGTCGGCACTCCCGGAGTGCCACTGTTTTTTTTTATGTCACTGCAGCTATAGCATACCAAAGAGACTTTGACGTGATCTGCATCAGTTTGGCCTAATCGTAAGTATGCACAATTGCACATTGTACAAGATGTGTTCATTTAGTAAGATTTTTAGTAGCCTTACCTAAGGTTCTGCTTCCTGAAACAATTACTTATACAACAGAAATTGAATGAGGACACTTTTTCTAATAACTTCAATAAAAACAAAGCTTAAAACAAAAACAACGAAACATACCAAACGCGTTCCACATAAAAGGGCCTGACACAATAACCACCGCAGCCGCAGACCATATTTCAAAACTGAAAATTCCATAATGGCATTCTGTCAAGCTTACCAAAGTGCAGGCGACAATGCATTGCGCACGCGGCTATCGCAGGGCGTTGACCCAGAGCTGACCCGGGAGTCGAGGTCAAGCGGTCAGCGGTGTTAGAGCCCGCCCACACGGACTGCCGATAGCCCCCGGCTAGCTACGGGAACATGCGTCGATACCAATACCCAGCTTATGGTCGGAACGGTCTTCTGAACGGGACTTTACGCTGCACGTTCAGATCGTAAACACTGATGATCATGAACTTAAATATTTTCGTAGTATTGTTCTATTATTGTTGGGTGCGTTGGTATGCGTTTAACCCTGAAAATGTTAAAATACCTCGCCTCCACCATATGTAGCTTCGGAGGGACGCTAACTGTACCGGGATTAATGAATAAAGGACTATTTACTTTTATAATTATAGCGTAATTATTATGATCTTTAAATTACTTAATAATATTTTTATATCTTCTTCCTCTGGCATGTCAGCCAAATCTGACGCCTACTGTCTACTAATCTTAAACAGTAACTAAATTAATGTTTGTCTTGTATTTCTTGCCAATAAGTTTAATGGACTCGCGGAGGTTGCATGAAATCACCAAATAGGCTATATTCTCTACAGTACCTAATTATTTAGTGCTGATGTGTGAATTGTTAATAGGGTTTAGAAATGAGTCTGTTTCACCATCTACCGATAAGCGATTGCGAAGCGGTTCGGGTAGCTTCCCAACCAAATCAGAGAACTTCTATTCCATATTTTAATTTGTCAGCACTAATAGTAGCAATGGATTTAATTTTGACAGTTCAACAACATTCATTGCGTTATTTACGTTGCCGAGCAGACAAATATTTCGAACATATGAAGCAATGGATTAGTATTTTTCAAAATGATTCAGATTTTGATTGAAAGTGCGCAACTATGGTGCTGGTTATATATTTTTTAACTAGTGTTTACCCAACTTACCAAAAATCAAACTGGAAAACATAAAACCTAGTTAGACGACAGTCAACACAGGGAGCTAATCTGTACAGTGTCGATTAAAGTTTATTGCAAATGAGTTCATGTTATTCAGATCGGACGTCGATCTCGACCGCTATCGCACGCGCTACCGTGCGAACACGTCTGGGAGGACCCTAACAACTCTCCACAGCCGCGTCATTTGTCGTGAATAAGGGCTTTACTTAGAATTATTACTTGCACGGATTTTTCACGCTGGACATATTTATACGATGACAAATGGATGCATGTTTGATTGCCGCAAAGATGAGATTGCGACTAGATTTAGGAATTATAAATTGGCCTTCAGAAAACTATTAGGTTGTTTCCATAGCTTGCCAGATGTATTCGAGTGTCACTGCACTGAGATGAACAACTATTCAATTAACTCAACTCTAAAGACCTTCCCAAAAACCATAATTTATTATTAATCAAGAACGGGCGCCATCTATCGGCCGGACAGTTAATTGCATGTGAAATTATATTCGTCACGCAAGTTACGTGATACGCATGCACGCCGCCATTGCACGTTTGACGTTTATGAGCCTGCAGATTGCAACCGCAATGGAGATGTTAGATTAAAGAAAAGATATACATACCATGCAGACATTTTTACGATTGTAGAAAGTAACGCGATTTTACAGAATCGTTGACAAGTTTTAAATGTGTGTTTCTATGTATGGGAGCAAAAACATACAGTAGCAACAAATTAAATGGTTCGTCATTGAAAAATCTGGGATTTGGGACAAAAAATCTACCGCAATTGGTTCAACTGTCGTTGACTAACCAATGTGATTAACCGTCTGATTATCCTATCTATTGGTTTAATTATAATCAATCTAATTCGAAAATAATTGATCTGATTGTAAGTATAATTTACCTACAGCTGGTGCCATGAAAAGACTTTAAACAATAATTATTATTACTTACTATAAAATCTTCACTTTAAAAATACACATAGAAAATCTCAATCGATGCTCTATGCACAGATTAATACCCTTGGCCACAGATAATATAATGGGTACCTACTCCCAGGGGTACAATTTAAGGAGTATTATTAATAGAAAGAAATAAAGACAATCAAAGAAAATGCAATAATTTGCGACAAAATGTCACAAAAAAAGAACACAAACACAAAACTATGCGTCACATCCACGCAAAACGATCATCGCTGTACATTAATGAAAAGTTGTAAAGGTTTCATACTTATCAGTTTCAGGTTCACAGAGGTACCGATTAACTATTGCAAAAAGAACTGTAACCTTATTCTAGCTTTCTTACCTACGCCAACTGTAAATTGACCCGTTACCTCCTTTGAGCTTCACGGATCAGTATTAATATGACTCCAATAACGCCCATATAAGCAAACAACTATTACATTCTTATGCTCTTACTACTAATACCTTTATTGGTTCTACAAGCACGGTATAAATGCCAAAGACGTGAATCAGAAACATGTTACTCACCCAAGTACTAAATAACAACAGTTATTTTCTGATGTATATTATTAAATACAATATCTACAATATCTGCTTAGACAGGTTGAAATTGAAAACATGCGACAAACCGAATCATTATGAACAACTTTCAATAAGGTCCCATAGTAAAAGTTGTTCAAAATGATGAGTACCTACAATATCCCATTTCGGTTTGTCGCATGTTTTCAATTTCACCCTGTATACACGCTCTCTCTCCTAGAGAATACCAGACCGGGCCCTATCAGAATACCAGCGCTGCGACACTTAGTTATAAATGTTGCAGCATCATGATCATACTGACATAGGAGCCATTTGACCTCGTACAGGACTTTCTGTTTTTTTTTACTTTATTGTTTTTTTTTTAATAGTGTTTAGTTTAGTTTGTGATATTTCTCCTGTAACAGTCACAAATACTTTTTCTTTATTTCTCTCTCTCTCTCTCTCTCTCTCTCTCTCTCAGCTCTATCCTCATCAGTGAGAGCATAAGAATAAACCGTCCGATGTCATTCATCAGTGCAAACATCTAGCCTTGCTTCAATCTATCAATGTGCCTTGAGCAGCAGGCAGTTTGCCATAGGTACCATAAACGTCTAGATGATCTTCATTCAGCTAGAAAACTGCTAGTGCTCCTATAAATTTAGGAATTGGGATCACTGTTAGATTCAGACCGATCAGACCTTTAGAGTGTTAGCAATCGGTGACCGATTTTTGTAGGAGCTAAGTGAAACAGTAGAGATCAAATGTATCAACGCAAATATCCGGGAAAACTTAGGTCATACAAAAAAGTGCGCGAGCGCGGTTTGTCAAAACTGAAGTAACTTAATAAGCTTGCGCGCTAAATATGAAAAATTTAATGGCGTTAACATATTATGAAGTTTTTATCCAACTCTCTTAATTAACGCACATTCATAAGATTTGATGGGTAGCAAAATAAATATTTACATAATCAATGGGACTCATTAAGTACCGAGCCGGGCGGAGGTTCGTGTGTTCGGGTCCATTCGGGGGCGCTCCCGTACTATACGGTTAACAATACACTGTCGCCTTCTCCTTCAGTATTAACTACTCCTATTACTGTAAGATCCTCACACATCGCGTCTACATCATTTTCAATATCCACGTCCTCTTAATCCAACCACATATTTGCTTACTGAAACGCAACATTACCGAGTATTTCTCGCGCGCATTGATTAGCAACAGTTCTGCCATGTTACGGCGCTCAGGCGACAATTACATGCTTCGACGTGGTATTTGTATCCACGCCATGCTCCTTGTGTAATGACGGATTACGTGTACAAGTATTTCTTGGTACGGTACTCCTTTTTCTGGACGTTTTGGTTAGAAGACGATACAGTACCCGGCGATAAATATTGCACATCGACCTATTCGATCATATTGATTTTATACAAACAATAAAAATAATAATCAAAAGAAGCAAATTATAATTGTTTTAACAGCTCCTAATAGATACCGGACTGTTTGTATTTCGTGCGACAGAGATAACGCTCTACGAAGCCGAAATTAGCCGATTGTCTCTTTCCAAAGGTCGATGTGCAATATTTATCGCCAGGTACTGTACTTTGACGTTTTAAGGCTGGCGCACATTACACCAGTGGGATAATTGCGTAGGACACTAACAGTATAGCAATGGCTTTAATTTTGAAAGTTTTTTAACAACATTATTTGCGTTATTTACGTTGTGGAGCAGACAAATTTTTCGGACATATAAAGCAATGGATTAGCATTATCTGTGGTTCTTAGTTATTACGCAATTAGGGTGCGCTGTGCGGCCCGCATGTAATGTGCATTATTTACGAAAATTATGCAGGAATGTCTTTGCAATAGGCCCGTTATAATTTGTGCTGCGATTTACTGTGTGCGACCTTTAGGACACCTCATGATGCTCCTGATATATATCTGCTTTAATCATCGTAGCACGTCTTTTTCTTTCATATCTATTAGCCGTTATCTGCCGTCTTTTATAAAATCTCTTGCATTGTTGAGTGGCTTGTCTGTAACATCAGAATTGATAATGTCCATTCATTGATTTGAGGATTGTTAGGCTACAAAAAAGAGGCGCCTCTCTTTTAGCCGTTGCGCATTGCGCAGTACTGTAGCTAGGATATCTTTTGTATTTACGTCTGGTTCAAATAAAAACCGGACAAGAGCGGGTCGGACTCGCGCACCGAGGGTTCCGTACCATCATAATATGATGGTAAAAGATTTACTGTTTTTGTCGAATATCTTTTCAGCCAGTGGGAATATTCAAGTCATTGATGTATCAAATGAAAGCTATTTTTTTGTGAAGTGTAACTGTGCTATTAATATGAAATTCTTTACATTCAAAACCTTTGAATTTCAGAAAATAAATAATACCTGAAACTATATTGTTCAAATATTACAGTAATAGTACTTACAGAGTTATTGCAGTAAATTTGTCAAACAATTTATTTCGTATCATTATATTATGGACTTTTACCAAGTTATTTTTTATCGTAGAGATGATTCATAATGTGTTATTACGCAGTTATTGTGGAAATATTAAATGATTGTAGAAACAGTGTTGATACATACCAATACTATTTACGGGGAAATTTTGAATAACAGTGTTATTGTTATCACTCAGTACCTTTTCATTTTTTTGAAACGTATAATGTAATATTTTGAAGGTTGAAACGAAAAACACACTGTTCTATTACCTAACAAAGTTTTATTATTTATAAATTCGCTCCAGAAACATAAAAATCCAAAAAAAGTAAATGAAATAAAACACATCCTGCAAAGAACTTTGGTTTACATAATTTTCATACAGTATTATTCTTCTTCAGAGAAATTTTCGTTCCTGGATTCAGAATAGGACAAAGAGTCATAGAAAGGATGGTAAAACCGTGGAATAGCTCCATTTTTACACAAACTTAAAAGGTCTGTATGTAAAGCTTTGCTTATTGTAATAGGTCGGTGGTAAGCACGTTGCAACTGCACGTTATCTAGATGTGCAGCTACATCTGCGCTATTCTCTTGTGTACGCTTTCGTCCTCTTCGTCTACCTAAGGCAGAGTGAGTGTTGTTTAAATCAAGCTCTGAATAAGTGTCTTCAAAATTATATTTGAAAAACAACTTATTTGCTTGTGAATCAGACACACTCTCCTCCATCACGTGTGCCCAATGGATCACATTTCCATCTTTATCACACCGCCAATGCAACAAATCGACAATATGAATCAGTTTTTAACTCCCAGTATAACTACTCATTTTTCAAACCCAATAAAGACCAGTGCCCTTCGTGCTCCTTATATGAAAAATCAGACAATACTATGAAAGCCACTCTAGAGGAAAAACAATTAGAATAACAATTAGAGCAATCTGAAGTTTACGATTAAAACCACTCGTAGACAATAAGCATTGGCGGTGTGATAAAGACGGAAATGTGATCCATTGGGCACACGTGATGGAGGAGAGTGTGTCTGATTCACAAGCAAATAAGTTGTTTTTCAAATATAATTTTGAAGACACTTATTCAGAGCTTGATTTAAACAACACTCACTGCCTTAGGTAGACGAAGAGGACGAAAGCGTACACAAGAGAATAGCGCAGATGCAGCTGCACATCTAGATAACGTGCAGTTGCAACGTGCTTACCACCGACCTATTACAATAAGCAAAGCTTTACATACAGACCTTTTAAGTTTGTGTAAAAATCACACCGCCAATGCTTATCGTCTACGAGTGGTTTTAAATCGTAAGCTTCAGATTGCTCTAATTGTTATTCTAATTGTTTTTCCTCTAGAGTGGCTTTCATAGTATTGTCTGATTTTTCATATAAGGAGCACGAAGGGCACTGGTCTTTTTTGGGTTTGAAAAATGAGTAGTTATACTGGGAGTTAAAAACTGATTCATATTGTCGATTTGTTGCCATTACAACATCAGTGTAATATTGATGTGTAAACCAATCGATAAAAGAAAAAGCGATACATTTTTGAAATATTTAAGTTCTCTGAAAGATATCCTCTGGTTGAATTCATCCTCGTATAGTGCGACTCCACTTTAGGAAATATATCAATGTGTGCTTTAATAGTTGCTTCAGTCATCTTGTTCATTTTGTTAGGTCTATTATTATGCTTTCCTCTTATACCAAAAAAACTTATGAAGATTATTTACGCCAATAATCCTGTAAAAGCTACTTACCAAAATAAAATATAAAATATTTCTTTGTACCGACCTATAACAGTATTTTTGCCGACATCATTTTGTTTGTAAATTTCCCAACAATAAAAACGGATGTCATGATATCTTTGTAAATTATCGTTAGAAAAAACCAAAAAAAATTGCTAAGGTGTAATCCAGTCCGTAGATGCCAAATTTGCCATAACAGCAAGAAGTCCATAATAGTACATTACCGACTTATTGCTCGGGGGCGTCGATATGTTTTTAAATTTTCATTCGTTAGAGAATTCTGCGGTGTAGAATATTGCAGTTTTAGGTCTGCACCATCTCTTGACCGATAGTGAAACTAGTGTAACTTTTGTAGATGATTTCTGAAAAATTGTCCTATTTAGAGACATAATTTTATTTTTTCTGTAATCTTTACTTAAACTTCTATCACATAGAATTATTTCAGATTTTTCTCTTTGCAAAATTCGGAGATAAGGGGGGTATTCTTTTTTACATTTTTCATCAAAAGTCGAAAATTATGTGGCCTAAAAAAAAGAAAAAAGTTTGAGAATGTGCAAACTGCGCTCTTTCATATATGATACCCCACATGCCCTAGTAGCCCCACTTCGAATTTTTCAGACCCCCTTTCAGTCCCTGTTGCAAAAAATATATATATTTTTATTTCTTTCTTATTTGAAGAATACTTGGGCAAACGTCATCTAAAACTGTTCCAAACAAGTTGATAGCATTAGTACCTAGTTCTTGAGATATCCAGTTGTAACAGACAAACAGACAGACAGATTGAGTCTCACCATAAGGGTTCAGTTTTACCATTTTGGTACGGAACCCTAAAAACTGGAATGATCGTAGAACAGCAGCAACCGATTGTTGCACTTTTATGTCACATTGACCTCCGTGGTGATAAATCACGAAAAGCGCTAAGTATACCTACTCATTTTATTCTCCTCTTCTCACGATCCTCTGATCCGTCGATCTTAGTCCCTGTAATATGCAATCAGTTATTTCTCTCCAGTCTATGTATTATTCTCCTAAACTCATTGTCTTCTAGTTGTCTCTTACGATTTCCATAAGTTTCTACGTCCAGCTGTGCATTCTTCCTAAAAATGCTTACTTGTGAAATCGTGACTATCCACCTGACCAACCGACTCACACTCAGTTTCCAATCCTTCCAAAAGTAATGATCACCATTGTAACCTAATGAGGAAATCAAAACATAAACATCAACATAATGAACAGTTATCCAAACACCACTCAGATCACGTTTGTAAGTAGTCCAATGCTCGGATGCGCGGGCGCAGTGGAACTTAGCCAAATGGAGCACTGGGCTATCCGGTACCTGTCTGTGTGAGATGGCATGGGCAGTATGCAAGGAATTCCATTTTGTAGGTTTAAGAGTGAACTTTACCAGATATCTTCCACTGAAACTGTTTATGATGATACGTATATACAGACGCCAGCACATCAAGCTACTACTCATTTATCGCTAAAGTATTAGGTTCAAAGTTGATTGGAAAAATTTGAAAGTTTCGGGTAGCTTGGTGTACTGGCGTCTGTACCTACCATGGGATTAGTACGTACTGTGTAGGTACCTACAGTGCTACAAGGACCTTTTGATGGTTGAATTACATTGACAGTGGGCGTTGGTGGTAAACATTTGTGAAATTGTTTTGCGTTTGAAAAAATACGGTGACGCCGTAAGTTACGATTTTGGCCACAAAAGATTCTTGCACAGTTATACCTCCTACCTTGCGTTATTTTAATCGTCTGACGATGACGGTCTAACCGATTTTGAATAAGTCTTATGACAGTAAAGTTACTTAGACTTCAGTCTCTTTATTTACTGCGACGACTCGAAATGAGTTATATCATCACTGTAAGATACCCCAGCCTTTACAAACCCCACTTTTCCAACTGCCAACGAACTTGACAAAAACGGATTAACCCCTATTTCGTCTAATTTTACAAAGGCATGCAGCAGAAGAAGTCTATTCAATACCAAACGTGCCTTACCTACTACGAACTATTAACGACAAACAGATATCAACACCAGCCACAAACACAACCAGCTTGTAACCAAGCCCAAGCGTTAAGCAGATTGCACACGAACGTATGGCTATAAACCCACATGGCCGGCCATATCTCCGACACATTGTCCTCTTCTCAGAAACAAACATTTTGCTAATGCAGCCGGCTCGCTAAGTTATTCAGCTATATGACAAACAGGACGTGAATACATGGCGGCAGTTAGGTCTGTGGCTCAATGGGGATGGGTCATAAACTATACTTGACTGTATTTTATATTTTCCTAAAAGTTTCATCTCTGGTTGGGATAAAATGTAATTTGATTGGATAATATTTCAATACGATGAGTAGATGTGAATATGTGATAAGTAAAGAGTACAGCCGGGTTATTCAGTAAGAATCTCACCGTGAGAATTCAGGTGAAGTGAGCTGTCATTCCATTGACATTGACACTATTGTTAACAGCTTCACGCTCACTTCACCAAAATACGGCGAAATTTTTCACAGAATATAAATACAGAGAAGCATCAATGCCCATTGATACTTAAGTAATAGACAAAGATGGTCAGCGACTATGAAACGCTATTTATAAGGATCAGACTTAAAATGGTTTTTCTAATATTTATTTTAAAGTACCTAACTGCTTAATTTGAAAGTGTGCAAACCTATGTAGAGCCAAAAAGCAATATTGACAATCGTTTTTTGGTGCTTAATAAGAATATGTATATATAATTATATATGTATATATATGTTATAATAAGTGTGATAAATTGAAAATTATTAATAACTATCCATCATTAGAGCAGTGGTGGCCAAGTGGTAACGGCCGCGACTTACGAGTTGTAGGTCGTAGGTTCGAACCCAGACAGGCGCTTTACTTTGTGTAAATTATTTCATCACCACTGCTCACAAAACGGTGAAGGAAAACCGGCATGTCCTAGAACCAAAAATTCGAAGACATGTGACATCTACCAACCCGCACTGGGCCCGCGTGGTGGATTACGGCCCACTCCCTCTCACTGAGAGGAGGCCTGTGTCCCAGCAGTGGGAACATTATAGGCTGATGATGATGATGATGATGATGATGATCCATCATTATTAATACAGTCAAAACCGTTTATGGCGACATCGTTTAGAACCACATACCGGTTAAATTTACCAAAATCAAAGGTCCTGGCTGAATGTTATATGACCGCCCTATCTAAAACATTGGTTTTTACGACATTGTTTACTACGACATACCGCATTAAGCGACCACATTTGGTTAATGTTTTCGGAGAATTATATCTGTAGAACGACCGGCTCAGCTGTATTGTAAACAATTTGAATAGGTAACGTAACTGTATCCACATCTGGCACAGTATAATAGTCAATGGCTATTATCGTAAAAGTAAACAGAGTTTAGGGTCTTTTGTAATTCTTAGAAACAAAGCACATGTTTGATTGACGGTCTCAATGCTGTTAGTGTATTACGAAAGATTGTTCTTTTTAATGAAGAGTTCCACATGCAGGGAAATTGTGACGTTACGCTGATTAAAATCCAACGTGAATTACAAAATGTGTATGCACGACAGAAGTGTTTCAAACAAACTAAAATTACAGATTTTATGCATACAAAAATGATGGAAAAATGATATTGTTCTTTTATATTAGGTATACGTTTGTATTGAAGTAAACAAAATGCGGTTTAATTTCCTACATGAATATACATACTTACATTTACATATTATCTTTCCTATTAATACCTGTCACCGGTTGTTACAACTATCGGTTTTTACGACTCAATATGAGTAGTCCCTTCGATGTCGTTATAACAGATTTTGACTGTAATTACCTCATGACTTGGTAAATGTGAATATAAAGTTGAAATTCATCACTATTATCAGTTGTTATTAATAATTCACTAACAAAAAGTAATAAAATAAGACTCAAAGTTATTTTTCCAGTACTTTATTTATTTCTAATACCACAGTACCTACTTACAAATATATAACTAAAAGAAACTAACATGCCAAATCGTTTATTTTTTTGTTTTGCTTAAATCAAACAAGAACAGATAAAATATAAATTATACAATTATAGACTGCGTAAAATCAACATTAAAAATTAAAGTATTTTGTCTAGAAATTGTTCAATAGGTATTTATTAATCGATTAGAGCGAGTTATTTTTGAAAATTTATTACATTTATCAGGGGGCCTAAAAAGGCCACTTTGGCGAATCATAAAAGGATAACATTATGAATCGTAATGGACAGTTAACTGTTAAGTTAATCGAA
Organism: Luperina testacea; assembly: GCA_927399505.1. NCBI lineage: Eukaryota > Metazoa > Arthropoda > Insecta > Lepidoptera > Noctuidae > Luperina > Luperina testacea. The sequence continues at coordinate 4,800,477 of OV656763.1, read as the reverse complement.
TCAAATCCAATTGATGAAGGATAATTTAGTTATTTTTCTTTTGTCTGTTCTAAAATATTAATCAATCCAATCCAAATCCAATCCCTATCTCTTTGATTATACCTACGTAGAGCAGCGAAAAAAAGAAAAACACGGACTGTCTTCGCCATATTTTGATTCATAACGTTATTCTTCTACGACTCTGCCAGTGGCCTTTTTAGGCCCCCAGTACTAAGGTTACATTATTAATAATCACCGATACATGTGATTAATTTCTTACTTTTACCTAGACTTCCGGTAATTATTAATAATAATAGACAAGTATTCATAATTTTCAATTAATCACACTTACTGTTACATATATTTTTTTAATAATATATATAGCTTGTAATGTTATTGTATTTTTTTTATAAGTTCTTATTATTATTTATTTTTTTGTAATTTTCTATGATTGATTATAGGTGCAATCAATCATAGAAATTATTTTATAATTTTTATGATTTCAAACACAATCTGAATTGTTCCTGAATAAATTGAATTAAATTATAGCCTGTAAGGGCAATATGGACAGATATGGCCTATGGCCTAATGATATATCGATCTATAAACGTACTTTCCATATTTCGCTTCTTCGAAACGTAGGGCTATTATTTTAAAATATATAAACGACTTTGTTGCGATCATTTATTACTATCCTCGATCCTGTACTTGATATAGTCATGTGAAATGATACAACGCGTCCATAAATAACTATTTACATTGTAATGTTAATATCCCAACATAAAACACTGAACATTCACTTTACAATCTTCTAGGCATCATAAAACAAAACTTGCCACTAATTGTTCAAGAACGAAAATCGCACTGTCTGGCTTATTATTACTTTAAAAGCTTTCTCAAATTCTCAGTATACACAGTACCAAACCACCGTACCTATGCTAATTGCTTTTGAAATATCAGACAACGCCAAGACAGTCTCCATACTTATACAAACCTTCTTGGTTTTATTTAACATAAGAAGTTCCTACTAAAGTCGGCAAACAATTTGAAGTCAGCGCACGCTTGTGGCAAGAAACCGTGGAATGTCTGTAGCCTTAGATATAAATGGAGAATAATCTATTTTGTCGTAAAACACTTAATAACTCATAAGGAATTTATGTTTGGTTTTGCTATGGCTTTCATGTGCGACTGCGGTCTTTTTGTGGTCTTTGGTGTTTATTAGACATTACCTTATAATTAGGTCGTAGGTATTTTAAAAGCCCTCAACAAAAAAAAAGTCAACAGCCGGTCAATGTGCTTTATTACAAATATCGGTCTCTAATCTCTTTAATTTTAAGATCAGTCCATAATTGTGGTAGTGTGGTGTTGTTATATTATCATAACTGACACGTGAAACTGTCCCTGAATATTTAGATCATATAAATTATATCCACCTTCAAGAAACCGCTAAAAAGCAGATGTTGTTTAATAGAAACTAACTTCTCTTCTTCTTGTTACAGGTCATTAGTGTTGCTGGTCTCAGTGGCGGCGACCTTCGCGGCTCCATCACCGGCCTCCAGCGCCAACACCGACAACAGCATGGACAAGCTCGAGCCCTCCACACACGAGCTGCTCAGTGCACTCGGCTTGAAGAAGCTGAGGATACCCGCCGCCCACCACAGGAAGCGACTCGCTGAACAAGGCAGGAGGCACGCCACCGGAGACTCAAGGATGTACGTCATCAAATTACCTCCTAACACTAGCTACTACAGCCACGCAGAACCAGCACCTGCTGCAGCGAGAACCCTCCCTATACAAATGACAAGCAACGGCAAACCTGCTCGAGTATACCATTGGAACATTCCCGTCCTACAAAAGTTCGCGAAAAACCGACCGCAGGCGAGGTTTGACGATGACATAGTAGACGTCGAGAGCACGCCGACATGGCCAAAGGCAATCAGTCATCCGAACTCGCTCGACGCTTTGGCGTATTACGTCCCAGCGAAGAAAACGTCTTTCAGAAAATATTACTCTGGCAACGGCAAACCTAAGTCCTTCTACATAATCGAGAAGAATAAGAAATCCGCCGAGTACCATAAGTTACTGCCTTAATCGGATTATTTTGTGCGTTCCCGGTAGATATGTATAAAAGTGAAGATATGCAATCAATTGAGTCTGAGTCTCCGAGTCCATTACTGAACAAAATATCGGTACTGATTCTTTATTTATTATATCCTTCTTAAAAATAATATACGTAATATTGTAAATCGCCTAAGTATGAATGATCTTCGACTCTTAATTAGTTATTTATAATTACTTTAATATGTCGTGCTGATTGGCAGTATTTAGGGTAATATTCGAGCTAAGCTCTGCAGTCTTACTTTCGATGCTAATTTGTATTATTAAGTCATAAACTCTAACATAAACAGTATATAATTAGAAATAGACTCTGAACTCCAGCTTTTAATTGAATTGCAATTAGCATTGATAGTAAGGCTGTCGTCTCCATCCAATCATTTCAAAGACCAGTTCAACCATTTGTGTTTCCTTTGACTTAGTCACTCGACATAGTTGATTGAGATGCTCAATCATCGAATGTACATTACGTGACAGATTATTTAAACGACACTGCACTGTATTAATGCTAATACGTGCTTTTAATAAGTGTCTGGAATCTGAAAATATACTGAAGAGTTTACTTTTGTTTAGCCATCTGTGGGGCGTACTATGAAATCTTATCGCCAGTATTTGTAGGGCTTCCAAAGAACTGTCGTCTTTTGTGCAAGAAGGTTGTTCAATAAAAGCTTAAAGAGGGATTTAAAGGTTCATGGTAGAGCCCATAACTATTGTAAAAGGCTTGAGGCTATATTCTAGTAGTAAACTCTAACATATCCACTTTATGAGTAATCTTGTAAGCTGCATTGTATATATGGGCCAGCTTCCGCAATCTAGTGTTAAGTGATCGATAGGTGCTTAGATATTTAGTAAGACTGCGTCACGAATTTAAATTATTATCTAGATTTATGTACTGCATTTAGATACAGCGAAGATGTTTACTTTTAAGTAACTTACTTAGTTATGACATGACATTTTCAAAGTACGTATTGCATTTAGATACAGCGAAGATGTTTACTTTTAAGTGACTTAGTTAATCATGACATTTTCAAAGTATACACACAAAAAATGTTAAGCTATATTGAAGTCATTACGTGTTTGTTAATCTTATCATTAAAGTGTAAGGCTTTCAGGTTTCTAAGTCAAATATAGATCAGATTAAAAGAGAAAATATTCCTACATATATAAAATTTTATCAAAACAATGTTGTTAACGTTCCAAGGAAAGCCATACTGCCTCGTTATATAACCATTTCCTGATAGCTCTTATTTGTAGTTATACATACGTGTGTGTATTTTGGATATGTTCATAATCAATTAATTGCATATACGTATGTTTCTGCATTTATATCTATAAAATTAACGTCCAAGTATAAGGGTACGTTTATACTTAAATCACTTGTATGTAAGCCAATGCTAATCTTAGACTCTGCACCTAGTTCTATTGTATCGAAGACTCCTATATTAATTTGTACTAATTATGTAATTAATCTAATTAGGCCAAGGCGAAGCCATTGCTTTAACCGTTTAGACTCTAAGTTGTTATCTTAGATGTAAGCATAATTATTTTGTACAACATACCTACTTAATGTAAACTATAACAATAAATATTTTATTAAATTATGGTCTTGAGTTTTTTTTTTAATTTACCAAAATGTAAATAACGAATGATTTGTCATCCTTAATTAGTGCAACATCCTATTTTGTAAAAACTGCTACATAAGTACAAGATTTACATTTACGGCAGTCATAAATAATAATATCATTAGAACTAGGAGAGGTCCCTAGAATAGGTACTGCCCTGTGGAAACGATTAAAGTCGTATATAAGAAAAAAGAAAAAAATATAATTAAATTCTTACTAAATCATTACTAACTCGCTTGTAACTTATATAATATAATAGTACCTAATGATACGACATCGTACTTCCTAAAACATTTCTGTAGCGCTATAATATGAATTTAATAGCGCCATCTGTTAGTCTTACCGTTAACTACAACATGTATGTCTAACCTCCTTTGTATCAACCTCCTGCTAGTCAAATTACTAATTCATCTGTACCTCCAACAAAGTGTAGAGGTCGCTAACGTCGCCCTGCTTTACCGACCGAGAATGTCACCACATGCGCGGCAGGTTGCGCGATTTATAAAAATGGTACCAAATCCATAATCGTCGCCCATTGTAAAATTGTCAGCTGCATTCGCGAGAAGCTCCGATAGTAAAATGAAAAATGTGGAAAATGATAACAGTAATGAAAGGACAATCGACAGTGTTAAAAAGAAATTTTTTGGTGATAACAATAAAAAGAACGATTCTAACGCAAACAACAGCACGGTTATAAAAGTAAAGAGTGTTATTCCTAGACGACGGTAAGCTATTATTTATTTATTGGCTTCTGTGGCACAAGCTTTATCTGCAGCATACCCGGCACTGTGACCTATATTTTATTTTATGTCATTTATAAAATAAATTTAATGTTTTCACAACACCCTTAATTAGGAGCATGCAACCGCAGATGTGCTCCAGTTTTCTGGATATAATTAACAAGCGCGCTCTAAAAATATCTGTGAATACAAATGGATCATTGCATTGTATAGTTTTAGATTAAAAGTTTGTGTTATTACTTTCCCGCCAATATTTTTTTTATTTTCCTGAGCGAATAGGGTCAAAGAAATCCGGCTGAGACATGGAATGTCTGACACGAAGTTCATCGTATTTTTATCGGATAGATAAGGGCCTGAATTTTGCTGTTTTTTTTTTGAACTGATAAAATTAGATAAGAAAGTGTGTTTAGTATAGCTCACATCACATTACTTACTTTGTCTGTATTTCCTTCCTTGCGTAAAATGTAGGTGTAAGAGACGGCGAAAATACCAGTGAATTCCATAGACGTAGATTGGACGTAGGTATATTTTTATATGTCTATGGTGAATTCCGAGTCAAATCAAATCGGATATTCCAATATTTCCGCTTCTTTACGAGAAATAATTAAGCACCTATGTTCTAAATAACAGTACTTATCGAGGATAAATAAATATTCACTTAAATTTAAATTTTGTTAAATTGCTTTTATTTCTTCTAAAAGGATATTTGATTTAAATATTTGGAAACTCTGAAAACTATTTCTTTTTGTCTAATCCACAGAGCATGTAACACTTTATTTAGTAAAGAAGAAGAAGTCTAATCAATTACTGTATGTAGGCATACTGATCTAACACTTCACCGTTACCGAAAAATCGTATTCATCCGATGTAACGTGTATGTACGACACACCAATTGTGTGTGACATTGACCTCATCACTGAACTTATTACTAATTAGTGAACATAAATTGTAGGGATAAAACACTAATATTGTCAAAGCGACTGTTACCGTAGTCACGTGAAACGCGGAAGGTAGGTTAGATACTATAGCGTACATTTCATTCTGCTACTGCAAAATTTCTGATGCTGCAATAACAGAAGATGTAAGTAAGTAAAAGATAATTAAGCTAACATTATAGCAATATTTCTCACTCGTTACTATGGCACTAAAATCCTATCAAAAATTTAAAAGAATATATCACTGTCTGAGACCGAAGAACTGGCTGGCATACAAATAAATAGTTATGAAGCTAATTATGACTATAGTCAGTCGATTTTAAATAGGTATAATCAGCATAACTATAACACAATAACATAACCTTAGAGATCGTACATAATAATCGGTATAACATATTATTAACATTACAGTGTTACAAACGCTAGTTACCGACGACTTATTATGTAGTACCAAGGTACTCATCCTTGTCAACGCGTAGTTATGTACCTAGCTATTGATTCAGCATCTTATCCTTGATTTTCCAGTCGCAATAGCCTAGGTTTACCTACTATTCATATAATAGTGACATCTCAAACCAAGGTAAGACTACTAGACTACATAATGCTTAAATGCTTTGGTATTGTAGACGACTATTTCGACACTGCTATCCACGTTAGAAATCATTTGATCAGAAATTAAATTATCCAGAGCTACTGACATAGCATGCAGAGTAAGCAAACTGAAGTGGCAGTGGGCTGGCCATGTTTGTTGAAGGACCGATGGCCGGTGGGGCAGACGAGTCCTGGAGTGGAGATCGCGTATCGGCAAGCGTAGCGTGGGACGCCTCCCAGCTAGATGGACCGACTACCTTATGAAAGTGGCTGGGACAGACTGGATGCGGAAGGCGAAGGGCATGGTGTTGTGGCGCAGCCCAGGAGAGGCCTATGTCTAGCAGTGGAGTGATCGGCTGAGTTGATTGATCTACGTTAAACTTCAGACATAATCATTGATCAGTATTGTATTATTCCGAGCCAGATCCTCCAAATAATCGGTTTCTAGCTTTGTAATCAAAAGTTATTTAATAGGACTTCCATCATCATCACCCGCCTAACCTTTTTCCAACTATGTTAGCGTCGGTTTCCAGTCTAACCGAGCAGCTGAATACCAGTATTTTATATGGAGCGACTGCCTATCTATAACATTTAACGCTTCGTATACTTTAACTTTATATGTATTTAAACCTTCGCCGGGACGTGGATCCTCAGGAGACACAATGGCTTTTTAATTGTTTCTGTAATTACGGCATTCAGCCGGTTCATAGGACTTTACGCGGACGAAATCTCTTATAACCAGAAAAGACCTCTTCTCTTCTCTTCTTTTTGGGGTCTTCTTCTTTTTAGTCTCTCGATAAATAAGTACCCTGACTAATTTTGTTAATGGAAATACCGGATCATAAGAAGTTCATCAGATAAACTTGGAGTTTAATTGCACAAATTCTAATTAGTCTGTAACAAGTGCGATTCGGACTCACACACGAAGGGTTCCATACCACAAGTAAAACACCGAAAAAAACGTTTCTTTTATAACCCTTTAAATTTTAACTTTATTTTATTTTTATTAAGTATTTGTTTTTATAGCGGCAACAGAAATACTTCATCTGTGAATATTTCAACTGTCTAGCTATCACGGTTCATGACATACAGCCTGGTGACAGACAGAAAGACGGACAGTGGAGTCTTAGTAATAGGGTCCCGTTTTTACCCTTTGGTTACGGAACCCTAAAAAATTGCTGTTCTGTGCATTTTGACCGCAGTATTGCACTTTTCTATGTAACAGCAAGTTTTTTTTTTATAACCGACGAATTTCTACGCTAGGGCGTCTAGAATCATGTGCTGAATAAAATTCATGGCTGCAGTTTGCGCGTCGATGAACCTGCCACCCTGTAGATGTCTATGAAATTAACTGCTTGTTATTTTTGGAGAACAATCAATATTTGTTAATTGAGCGAATATACCCAGATTCCATGAGCACAATCACCTTATATTTGTTTGTGATGAAGATTGATACATTACATCACAACACGGGTTTGCAAGCTTTGTAATAAATATTCTGCCTTGGCCGAGTAATTTGGCAATCAAATTAAAATCTAAGATCGTGTATGGCAAACAGGTTTCCTGCACAGTCCCAGTGCGAGTAAAGTCGATATCAATTTTTTTTGTAATAACAGCCGCACAGGTCGATCGATCAGACAGAGTAGTAGTCAGATGCCAGAAAGTCGATACTCCTTCGTGAGTTTCGTTGACAACAGTCACACCAAGGAGTATCGAATTTTGGATGGCGGTTGGTCCGTGGATGGGTGACCATCTTTACATACTAAGACGGAAGACCCCTCTGTGTCTTGGCAAGCACGTAAAGCCGTTGGCCCCGGCTGCCATTCGTGGATAATTCATAGGCGTTACGGGCCCGAAAGTCTGACAACCAGTCTTACCAAAGGGTATGGTGTTACCCAGTACCTGGGTGGTCGGGGTCAGATAGGTAGTCGCTCTATGTAAAATACTGGTATTTATCTGCATTTTTTTAGACTGGAAGCCGACGCCAACAGGCTAGGCAGGTGATGATTCCCTAATTATAGGTATGTATAAGTTAATATTTTTTGTACATCCATTAATATTAATCTGGCGCTTACACTTGCTTGTGTTAATGTTTGATTTGACGTAACCATTTACTCGCTAAGTCATTCATTACATACATTGATAACGTAGGTACTTAATACATTTATTATACTACTAGGTAGACTAGGTACATATGTACATTAATTAACAGAAATGTCAAAACAATGCAAGTTATAAAAATAAACGTTGCCATGAACAAATCTATACATATTATGTATAATAGTAACGAAAAATTTTCGTCTGTTTGTCTGGATGTTTGTTCCGAATTAGAGCAAAAACAAGTCAATAAGGATTTAGATGAAATTCGGCACACAGATAGTTTTCAGATTAACACATTATTTCCCGACACCCACGCGGGCGAAGCCGCGGGCAAACGCTATTTATGAAAGTAATGAATGTTTACCTACTTGATCTGGCACGTAAAGATCACTAAATGATTTTTGATCCTCTGTAGTTATGACAGATTACATTAGAAATTACTTGGTAACAGCCAGGAGTTTGGAAGTTGGCGGTGTGATACCCCCGTGCCTCAGAAAGCACGTGGCAGTGTGATACCCCCGTGCCTCGGAAAGCACGATACCCCTGGGCCTCGTAAAGCACGTGGCGGTGTGATACCCCCGTGCCTCGGAAAGCACGTGGCGGTGTGATACCCCCGTGCCTCGGAAAGCACGTGGCGGTGTGATACCCCCGTGCCTCGGAAAGCACGTGGCGGTGTGATACCCCCGTGCCTCGGAAAGCACGTGGCGGTGTGATACCCCCGTGCCTCGGAAAGCACGTGGCGGTGTGATACCCCCGTGCCTCGGAAAGCACGTGGCGGTGTGATACCCCCGTGCCTCGGAAAGCACGTGGCGGTGTGATACCCCCGTGCCTCGGAAAGCACGTGGCGGTGTGATACCCCCGTGCCTCTGAAAGCACGTAAAGCCGTTGTTCCTGCGTCTGATGTCTCCCCGGCCGTGTTGGATTTCCCATGTTATTTATTCCATGTTGTAATCCTATTGCCATCAACCGGGCACAAATCCAGACTCCGGGCTTCCACTCGTCAAACACCTAGTAGCACTTTACCTGATCTGCCTTTTTTTTTATCGTGGTGAAATGCTCATGCATTCTGCACTACTACGGGGAGATAGGGCAGTTATATGGGACTCTTACCCACTAAAACTCCACGGTGTCCTCCTCTGCCGCTTACGGCGAGAACACGGGCACGCGTTAGCACTCATTCGTGAACCCGCCGCGGCTGTCCGTTACCGGACCCTCCTCTGGGGAGTACTCCCCGTCACCGGCGCACCAGAACACATAGCACGCCGTGACCACCCCAGGGACCAAACCAGCACATGGGCGCCAGACGACCCCGTGTCTGGGCACCCTTGGTGACCTGCGACGGGTCAGGTCATTGGCCCCGCCGCCTGCCAATTTTCGGCTGCAGAGGATAGGGAGAGCGGCCAACGTAATACCAACACTCCTCCTCCCCTGCAGCCCCACCTCGTCCGCCATCGTACGGTGGCGACCCCATCAAGGCCGAGGAAAGTAGAGAGAGCGGCGCACCGCAATACCGGCACTCCTCTCCCGCCGCGGCCTCCAACCCTCAGCCGCGATGCCTCCCATACAACATCGCGGCCCGCCTCAGTTACGATGTCGCCCAAGCGGCACCGCAACCTACTTGTTGGTCGCTACGTCGTCGGCTTATCGACCAAAGCCCTGACGAGCGGCCCCTCCTCGGGTTCCTCTTCGCTTCACCGTGGGTGACCAAGCCACGGCTACTGAGCCCCCCCGCCTCGACAATGCGAGAACCCACCGGGGGGGTTACCTGATCTGCCTGACCTAACTGCGTATTACACAATAGCAATCCCTTTCATTTTGACAATTCAACAATGTTCATTGCGTTATTTAAGTTGTCCGCAGTCAAATTTTTTAAACATATGAAGCAATGTATTAGAAATTCCCTTCAAAATATGAAAGAATATGATTGAAAGCGTGTTACGTAATTAGGATAGTGGGAATTGAACCCAGCAGTAGAGGATGTGCTAAAGAAATCAACTTCTTGCAAATGCTGGAATTTATATTGGTCCCTTGTTGTGTTGCAACAGCATATTATGTGCAAATGTCCTTTCTTTTGTATTGTTCGTCGAATCGTTGAGCTCCTCAAGTTCTGAGTTGAGCTGCACGATTTTTGACAAATGCGTGCACTCATGCACTGAATGGACAGGTCCACTCAATCTGTATGGTTCTTTCCCCAAAGACCATTTCAGACACCAATCTACATGGTCTTCACATGATCTAACCAAGATGATGTCTGGACTTTAAAAAAGATTTCATCTAGTTTAAAAAAAAATATGATTGACGTGTAAAAGCAAACCTACAAGACTTACAGAAATAAATCATTTATCATAATCTTAACAATGAATGCGTTAAGAGAGCCAGGTCGTTAGCCTCTTATGTTCAAGGACTGCTACTACATTTTCACAATACTTATTCTAATATTGTAAATGTCAGTTTGCTTCTTTATTGCTTTGTAAATCGATAAATCTTCAACAACTTTGCAAATCACTAACTTCGTCTAATAGAAATAAAGTTTTATTGTGAATTGAATTTTCTTCACTGAAAATAAAAATTGCCATCGTCGTTTAACATTTCTACAAGCTTTTTTATTTTTAATTTTCAATGTTTGTTCGAGTGGACTCTTGCAACTCAATTTTGAAGCAAATATCTTCAACTGATTGAGCTAAAATTTTGCATACACGTTTAGTTTGGATGACATTGCATGTTTAATGGGTTGCTGTGTGACGTCATTCTAATTCCAGCATGGCGGAACACCCAAGATGGCAGACTAGTGATTTTTTATGCACTCCTACAATATGGGTGTCAAATGAAAGGGCTTGCTGAGAATAATTCGAAAAATAAAGTGACGTCACTCTAAATCTAATATGGCGGACTTCTAAAGATGGCGGACTAAGTTTTTTTTTTACTTTCCTACAATATGGGCAACAAATGAAAGGACTTGCTGACTGAGAATACGAATGTGAGTTCAACACCGTTGCTCCGATCCGTATGAAATTTTAGTGTACTGTAGGGTTGCCAACCGTCCTGTTTTCCCAGGACATGTCCTAGTTTTTGTAGTGTCCTGGGACGTCCTGAATAGTTTTTAAGCAGCGTCCTGGGTTTTTAAATTTTAAAATTCGCGCGCCTCTTCTCAAATTTTTACGTTACGAGCGGCCTCACGGTCGCAAGTAATTGCGTTGCCGCGCTGCCGTGCTGTTTCAAAACAAAGGCGCAACGTGCCACTTGATGATATCTCTTTCGCTCTACTATGGTCGCGCAGTGCTTACTATTCCGTCCCTTTCTTGCATTAGACATACAGAGCTAGCTATCCAGTCAGATTATTATTTAGTTGTAATTTGTTTGTATAAATGAACAAGCTACACTAACAAAAGTGGTCAAAAGAAAGAAATCGATTACTGCCAACAACAGTAGCTGCAATAATCAAAACTATATATAACATAGATATGAAGTGTGACCAATTTTATAATTATTTGCTTACTCAACCACAGATATTGAAGGAAATTAATGGGATTGAAAAGTATAGTAAAAATTAATAAGTTTATAATATTAGAATGTATTAGATACTATAACTAACCTAAGTTAAAAAAATTTGTTACAAACTAAAGTGTTTGTTTTATATTTTAATAACTAGTTTTCAACTTTTATAATTTTATTCAAATATTTTTATTAAAAAATGTGATTATTTTAATTACTTGAATTTCATTTCACCTGTTTTCACTAGATATTTATTTAACTATTGCACTCTATTAATGCGTCCTGTTTTTAAACTGAATTGTCCTGGTTTTTCCAACTTCAAATCCTGGTTTTTTAAATTTGAGGTTGGCAACCCTAGTGTACTGGGGTTTTTGGAGTCCTCGATTATGATATTGAGGTCGAATTGTTCGAGTCTGTAGCATCGGTTGGTTAACTTTGACTTGTGTAATTTGGTGAGATAGGCGTCAACAGCATTGGTTTGCAACCTGTCTAGGAGGATAACTCCAAAATCAAACCCGGAACTGTGTTTCGTAAGGCACAAGTAGGCTTCAAGCTGAAATGAAAATTTAAAAATTAAATATATCAGATCATGTTATAATTTAATTAACTTATTTATGTACACAGGTGAATCTCGCGACAAGCTTTTGTATCATATAAATTGTGTAATGACTTTATAAGTTGATAGTAAACTAAATAAACTTTTCCTTTAAAAGTTTTAAAGGAAAAGTTTATTTTATTCTTTTTAGCGCATTTAGATAAAAGCTTGTTTTTAAAAAAGTTTTTGCCATTTATTTTATTTTTTACTTTTTTAGTTATCACTGGATAGCTTTCTCAGTCTGTTCATCTCATTCAATGCATCATTGTTGCAAGGACGTTCGCCGGTTAATTTAGAACTAAGAAATGCGCCACCAAACTAAGTAAATCTCGCGACAAACTTTTATAACATATAAATTGTGTAATGACTTTATAAGTTGATACTAAAAGTTTTAAAGGAAATGTTTATTTTATTCTTTTTAGCGCATTTATTAAAATCCCAAACTATACTTAAACGTTTACAAATATTTTCATTTCATGAACAACACACGTATTGTATCTATGTATTTACTAATAGTGTATATGTGATGATGTATGATGAGCTGTATAGTATCTAGATTATTATTTGTATTAATTTTGTGAGTGCTCTTGACAACACAAGGAAGATTAAATTCGTTTAAAAAAACAGGTTATAAACATCGATAGTAAACGATAAGATAGAAAACTGACCGATATTTTGCTATCTTATCAATCATAATGTTTTGATGATTAGAATATTATATGTCCAAAATAAAACTATTTAGTTGGCGTATTAGGTGAGAGTAAGTTTAAAAATTCTAGAATGTATCTTTGGAAACTGAAAGTTGATGAGCAAAATAATAAGCAACAATAGGACATTTTAACTAGTAGGTACTACCTTGACAATGACTGATATTGATTATTTTACCATTGTGATTATATTTATTTTACAATAGAATATTTTTCCTAACCTCTTTTTTTTTGAGGATGGGAAATCATCAAATGACCCCTCCCTCTCTCTCTTTCCTAACCTCTTGACTTTTGATATTTAAGAACGTGCGGACTAGCTGTAACAAAAACAACATGTTATTAGCTAAAGTTTATGATGTAAAATTATTGATATCATGGGTACAGAAACATACACAGATTCACGCCCTTTTGCCGGGAGTCGACTGATACTACAGAACGCCATCCGCTACGATCCTTACTACAAAAGTACTTAGACTTACCTATACATACTTCAATCTGATTTTCAATCATGGATTACTTTGGAAGTGGTGACAGACCGCTGTAGCTCGCGACTGCTACGGTGGCTTACGGCCTACGAATCGCCCACCCGAGTCACCCCAGAGAACGCTACGACGATACGGCGCGGCGTAGCGATTTTTGGGGGACGCTCGTAGCATTGCTCGTAGCGATACTTCCTTGAGACGGAGACATTTTTGTGCCCCTTTTACTACGGAATAATGGTAGTCCAGTGCTGGAAATATGTAGATAGAATAAATAACATTTCTGTAAAACTATGTTAAATGATTTAAATATTTATTTTCAGACAAGATCTGCTGAAATGGTACGGCTGGGGCTACAAGGACTCCATGTTTAAGTTGGACGGGGTTCATGCTACTTTTACCGGTAACAGGTAAGTTTAGTAACTAAAGAACAGTTTTTTTTTTCACAAAATTTCGTTAAATTTCGAGCGAGTTCTTCCTGAAACCGAAAAAATAGTGAAACATTTTACTACTTTCAAGAATCCTGTTCTGTAAAACTAAGGACCATTAAGCGAAACTAGTTGTTTGAATTGGCAAAACCTCCGAACTTCACGCGGGCGAAGCGGCTGGCAAAAACTAGTTTTTCATAGTTTTGAGTTTAAGTACCTGTATTTAGTCAATGTTTGTAGGGTAACACAAAATTGGTGCAAGAAAACAATACATTTCAATAAATACATAATCATTATTTTAGCCACTCGTAACAATACAGTAGGTATACTAATAAGTAAATGATTATTACTTAATCATTAAGAGGGCGCCGACCAAACGCCGACCGCCTAGTGGCGCCCCCATTGTTTGTTTGGTTATTTCTTTTATTTTAGAATGAAAATGCAGAAAATAAGCACGCTAAGTTCTGCTCCACAAGATTATACGTTAATATTATTATAAACGGTAGTTTTACATTGTTTAGTTTTATTATAATCACTAAAACGGATAATAGTAGCCACTATTTTCCGTTACCATGCAACCAAACAAACGATGAGGGCGCCACTGCGTGGTCGGCGTAGCCTTAACATTTGTTTAACATTCTAATATAACAAACCAGTTCTATTTCTTATTGGCCTCTAAATGACTATCACGAATGGTGTGCCGTTTTATCAAACACTCCTTCGCAAATTTTGCAATGGAGCTTGATTTAATATTCGTCCACCATGCACTAGATTGCCTATGCCTGGCACATCATCATCATCATAATCAGCCTATAATGTTCCCACTGCTGGGACACAGGCCTCCTCTCAGTGAGAGGGAGTGGGCCGTAATCCACCACGCGGGCCCAGTGCGGGTTGGTGGATGTCACATGTCTTCGAATTTTTGATTCTAGGACATGCCGGTTTCCTCACGATGTTTTCCTTCACCGTTTTGAGAGCAGTGGTGATGAAATAATTTACACAAAGTAAAGCGCCTGTCTGGGTTTGAACTTACGACCTACAGCTCGTAAGTCGTGTCCATGACCACTGGGCCACCACTGCTATTTGGTTGACCAGAATAAATAAATAGATATATGCTTTACCTCAGTAGTAGGAAGCAGTCGTAAACAGGAGTGCTGCGGTCGGTGTAGCATGTAACACCATGCTTAAAAGACAACACAGCGCTTTGCGTTGTTAGTTCAGGTCTGAACCCGAACTGGTTATCATGAAGTGTTATATACTTATTTAATTGTCTATTAAGCATGCTGTCAAATACCTTAGATATAACAGTTGCTAATGAGATAGGCCTATAGTTATTTCTATCAGCAAGACCACCGGACTTATTTTTCGATATGGACACTACCACAGTCCGTATCACCTCCCCAGGCATACTCGTATAACCATGTGACACGCAAAAACTATACAACATAATGATTAAATTTTCGTTATGTACTCGAGATATCGTATTAAGATTGACTTACGGGTATTAACTACTTATCTAAATATTAGAATACATAAATAACTACGTAGTTTGTATAAAGTTGCAAGTATATAACGTTGGACGTTAAACCTGACTGTGATGTATTTGCGGATGAATGGAAGACGATCATTTCAGTATGTTTGGAGTTCTGGGAGATGAATTTTTTGAATCAATGTCATTGGGGGATAGTGGTTTTATATTGATTAAAAAAAATGAATACTCAGTTAACACTCTACGTACGAGTATTATGGATTTTAAAGCCAGGCTACAAGGCTGTCTAATGTCTGGACTTCCAAAAAGACCTTGACCCCTGACTTTGTTTCACCATTTCTTCTCAGGAGGAAATGTCGGCTCCATCTAGCTTTTTTTTTTAAATATGACATGTGAAATTGATTTCGATGGCATATTTACAGAATAAGTAATTTCTTTTCATTAATAGTAATTCCTAAATGACTATCAATATTTTGGTCTGTTTTGTGTCGAAGCTCTCTTCGCAAACAGCCATTAGTTTCTCAAGTGTTAATAGTATTATTATTTTTAGAATGTATCTATTGGCTGCTGTTATTTCGAAAGTGGCTCCTTGCGAAAGAGCACTTCTAAATAGCATAGTGTCTAATTCTATCGTTAAAACTCATTGCTGTGTTTTGGCTTTGAAAGTGACGGTTATAGGACGTCACAGAATATATTTTAACTGCATCTCAGAGTTTGGCAACACACAGAAAATCTCATTTAGTGTGGCCAGGCGTTAAACTCAAAGTATTTATTTTAATTAACCATTTACAGGCATTTTTAAATTGTCAAAGAGTTTGTCAGTTAGTCATAAATTTTAAGCTAGTTGTCCATTCCAAAACCTAGATCTCAACTGAGAAGAACAGGCAAGAAATGTGTTCACAATATGTATTTCATTACATGAACCGTCCATCAGCCTATTTGCCAAATGAAAACAAAAAAAAATTGGTCACTGATTTTTAATATTTAACATGGACATAATAATAATATTCATCAACCATGAAGACATAAAATAAATCATATTTATTTTATTAATAACACTTTAACACATCAAATAGTTACTAAGCTAGATGCACCATGAGCAGCTAGACACCTGTGTTCTATACCTACGATCCACAATAAAGAATAATATGAACTGATATTTATTACATTTATTAAGGGTCCTGCAAACGGACGCGACGCGCGACTCGAATCGCGTGTCGCGGGAGCCTTTACACAATCTACAAAAGTAAGATTACTTAAAATAAGCAATATTTTATTTTCTAAATTAAGCTAGTTCTTTTTAAGTTCCTATGTAATGATTTTTGAATTGAGTTATGGAGTTAGTATTGAGTTATGGCGGCGAATGTATTTTTGCCCGGAGCGGCTAAATAGCTACATCGGGCCCTGACTTATACTATACTTACTTACTTCAAATTTCTTGTCTTATTTATCTTCTTCTTCTTTACATAGTATAAAACAAAGTCAGCGAGTTCTCGATATTACAATACTGTAATCTTCCCAATAGTGAGAGGATTTTCCGAATTGGATCAGTAATTCTGAAGATAACGCCCTACATTTTACCTCTTTATAATATTAGATTAGATGATTGACTGAATGATGAAGGCAATCCATCTCTCCATGAAACAGAATAGTCTCTCTTGTGTCTATACCAGAGTCACAACAATAAAGAAAGTGGTGTCAACGAGGTATGACTATTCCAGTCTAAACCAGGCTCACTCGTGGGCGGCCACAAATTGGCACTTCCCGTTAATTCGCAGCACGTGCCATTTGACACGGCACATCATTCTACACTCAATAGGTAAATTTGCAAAACTAGGTACACTTATAAGCTGAACTGAGGAAACATATGTTACCAGAATTATTTATTTGGTATTTTGAGTCTTATCAAGGGTATTGCGTTACCCAGTAACTGTGTTGTGGAGGTCAGATAGGCAGTGGCTCCATTAAATATGCTGGAATTCCATTGTATTTGGTTAGACTGGAAGCTGACCCAAACATAGTCGGGAAAATGCTAGGCAGCTGTGATGGACTTTTGAGTATCCCTTTAAAATCTTGTATACGTGCCATTCAATGTTTTTGCCTTTTAATTTTATACATAAAAAGTATGAATAATTAAAACATATTCTTATTCAAATACAATTCTAAGTTTTTGTAATAAATAAACTTATAGCTATCTAGAAGTATATAGTTGAATATTATTTGAATGAAATGGATGACATATTTTTGGAAAAAGGAAGAGCTAACAAGCAATTATTGCACAGTAATAAAACTTAGTGTCAACCATACAAGTTTAGCACTTAAACGTACGCATTCGCGTGTTAGATTCATGCAAATAATGGTCAGAGCTGTACAGCAATCATTAAGATGGCCGATGACTGTAAATATTGACCATAAAACAAACAAACTCGTTGCATCTCGATAAGTGGCTTGAACTTGTGTCTATTGTGAACAACAAACAAATCATTTATGTTATGTCCAACTCGTAAATCCTTTGTTTTAGATGTGCTTATTAGGTATTACAAAGAAGTTGGAAATATGGTCTTGTTAAAATTCTCGTTTGTTTATGGCACTTCATCATCATTGTTATTTAGTTTATGGTTTTTGGTTTATGGGTTTTTGGTTTATGGGTTTTGGGTTTATGTTTTTGGGTTTTTGGTTTGTTGGATTTGATTTTGGGTTTTGGTTTTGGTTTACCTATTTCTCTATAAATATTATGGAGTTATTAATGGACAGCAGTATTATTTGCTATGTACGGTTCTATATGTAAAGATAAAATAAGAGAAACGTTCGAAATCATAGGAAGGCCACAAATTAGAATAATGTTAGTAACAGTTGATCGTTGAATAAACCTTGATCCACTAAGGCAGACCATATTTTGACGGAGTTTCGATCGCAAATATGGATATCCTATCAAATTTAAAATCATTACGTAGGTGTATGACATTTCCAATTAAAAAATATTTAAAAAAATTAAATCGACTTCAAAAAGAAATTAACTCAAAATTATGAAATAACTTTAATATCGGAAGTCGGTGTCTTGGGATCTGTACCTATTTAAGTTTTAGTTTTTTGCCACCGACTTCCGAAATTAAAGTTATTTCATAATTTTGAGTTAATTTATTTTTGAAGTCGATTTAATTTTTTTAAATTACTTTTTTATTTAGTAATTTTTAGTTTTAAGTAAAAATTGGAATATTTGTATGTAATGGGTAGGTAATAGTTTTGTTGTAAATATTGCACTATAATTTGACCAAGGCTTTGAGATGTTTTCCCTTTGACACTATACCCTCATCTCGTATCAATAAGCCAGGGCCGTCACACTTACACGTATTAGTCCATATCTTTAAAATTACTGAATCAATTTTGATGAAACTTGCACTGTTCCCTAAGTTGAAGTAAATGTAAGCCAATTTAAAACAATGGTCACGAACACGATCTGATTAATAGTTGCGGAGAAATGAATGGACAAACATACATGTACATACGTACATACATACATCTATAAAATTTTGTATATTTGTTTGGAAGCTCTAATAGATTGTCATATGTGAATATAATGCAGTTCCAATAATATTACATAATTATACGTGTCGAATTGATAACCTCCTTTTTTTCGAAGTCTGTAAAAATTATGTTGTAAGATAAATCTAAAAAGCTATTTCCATGACGGGTATATGGCACTAATTCAAAAATCGATTAAATCACTTACACGTAGCATACTGCCGGTCGATTCTGTAAAAATCTCACCGTGAATATTTAGGTGAAGTGAGTTTGTTTTTGCTAGGAATTGACACTATTGACAGCTCACTCCACGCTCACTTCACCTAAGTTTTCACGGCGAGATGGTTACAGAATCGCACTGCTGATTCTTGAGTTTATATAGTTTTAACCCAAGAACTCCCTAGTAGGTACTAGGGACAGTCACATGCAATTGTGCAAATAAGTAGATCCATTCATGATCCAAGATTGTCTGCTGAAGTACTCTCAAACCTACTTTAAAATGTCCAAGTGCTCATGGTCTGTTCAACGAAATCTCCAAACGGCTGGTTGACACTTCCCGTGAACCAAGGGCTGGCTTTTTCCTTGCCCAGCAGCTTCCTTGCTAAGCATTGCCATACAACAACGTGGCAATGCCGCTAATGCCGCGCAATGTCTCTTTGGTACATTACCAGTCGAAGGCGATGCGGAGGAATTTTTCGACTCCATTATATTTTTATTTGATTAATTAATAAGGTGTAGGTTGTTATTTATATACATTTCATTGTAATCTTCTTTTATATAATAAAAATCAATTGCCGTTCGTTAGTCTCGCAAAAACTCGAAAATGGCTCGACCGATTGTAATGAAACTTTGGTAAGTTGTTGTGGGTGCGCCGGAGAAGTTTCTAACAAAAAAGGCATTGCAACGTATGTATTGCATACGTTGCAATATTAAAATTAAATAAAAGTTTGAAGTAGGCGGGATTTATACCATTTTTATTATATTTTCAAATTCAAATGGGTCCCGCCTGCTTCCAACTTTTATTAAATTTAAAATAGGATTGTTTTTAGCTTTTCAGTTTTTTTTTACTTAAGTTTTTTACCGCAGTCAGGTTTTTAGTTTTTTTAATTACTGCTTTTTATTATTCCTAGCGAATTGTATCTTTTCGTACGCGAGCACACGCACGTACCTACCCATGATGACATATATACCGGTAAAATCGCATTACTTTGTTCCAAATTTTGATTTTTTTTTCTTTTTCGCTCCATTTTTCTGGTCTAATCAGCTCTTAATCTATTTTGATGAAATCGGTATATAAAAGAGGATATAAGTAAACGTTATAAGTGAAAAAAGGAAAAATGTTGCAGTGTTTTAGTACATTTTTTTTTTGTCAAAATTTGGGCCAATGTTTTACTTTGGACGTGTATACTTCGACCCACTGATTTTTTTTGTTTCCCAATCGCTAGTTTTCTCAAATATGGAGTAAATATATCAATAAAACGAAATTCTATAGGAAAGAAAACACCATTTTATGTCGGAAAAATCAAACTATATTAAATTTTTCAAGATAAAACTATGAAAAATAATTTAGGTCACAAACTTACCTAATTAATCCGCTCCAGAAGAAAGTTTGCACAGTAACAATTTGGTAAAAAACCGACAAGTCGAAACCTGCTCCATTAGCCAATAAGCGCGTTACTTTAGAGAATGAATGACTGTTTTACCGACGAGCCTACATTGTCATCTACCGAATATAGTGTGAATTTTTGCAAAAATTGACAATATAACAGTGTGGCGGGAAGTTTAATCTTTTTCCAAGTTAGGGCCAAAGTTACTCCCCAGGGCTAAAGTAATGCGATTCTACGGTATCTAGCTATACATTTCCAGTATTAGCTGACCTCTGATTGTATAGGCTTTTCGTACAATGAAAAGTCAGCTTATACTGGAAATTTATAGCTTGATATGTTGTATGCCAACACCCGTAAATGTTACACGGTCCGGCAATCCAAACAAGTAACACCATTAACTAATGGCACAACGTCAATATTAACACTATCCATTAAAAGAACGCCCGCCACCAAAAATACACATTAGGTAACTGTGACATCCCTAACACTACCTATATCGGATTAGCTACAATGTTTAAATTGCTAGGTGTCCGGCATTTTTTCATAAATAGCCATTGTGTTCAAATGAATGCTAATTTTTAGGGTATCAAAATGGTAAACCGGAACCCTTATGGTGAGACTCAGTCCGTCTGTCTGTCTGTCACAGCTGGATATCTCAAGAACTACCAATGCTACCAACTTGAAATTTGGAATAGTTTTAGATGACGTTTGCTCAACTATTTTGCAAATAAGAATAGAACACTTTTCAGAAATCATCAACAAAAGTTACATTAGTTCCACTATCGGTCAAGAGATGGCAATGACATAAAACTGCAATATTCTACAGTGCAGTGTTAAAATTTTCTGATGAAAATAGGCCTCGCCGATAGTGTTGCCCAAAATCGGTCTTGGTCTTGCAGTCTTGGTCTTGTTCTTGCATTTTTGCAAGACCAAGGCCAAGACCAAGACCGACTTATTTTAGCAAGACCAAGACCAAGACTGATCCCTGCAAGACTTGAGCAAGAACAAGACTAAGCATGCAAGACTCTTGCGTCTCGCAGTTAAGTCAAACTGAGATTTGGGCGTTATAGTAGGTATTTGGTTTCAATCCCGATTATGCGAAAATGGATGTATTTTTTATGAAACAGTAAATTACATTGTTGAATTGCATTCAAAACTAAAATTATTGTTGATAATAAAAAAATATCGAAAAATTACGTGACTATCAATACACTTCTGCACGTTTTTTTTTAATCTTCTTTACTTAAGGCGAAAGCGGTATTAGGTAGCCCGCGAAATTCACTGACCAGCAAATTGCAAAAAACGTAAGAAAATTTTAATTTCGCGGGCTACCTTAGCGCTTCCCCCTTAAATCAATGAAGCTTTAGAAACATAATTATCCCCTCATAACGAATCTAAAATAAAAGTAGTAAATGGGTCATTCAATTATGTAGATGATTAAAATGCCTCATGTGACGCGTCTGTTAGATTCATTGGGATTCATGGCCGACTCGACGCCGCGCGGGGATTCCCGCAATCTTCCGCATTTTTTGTCAAGTTCAAGCATTTATGCACTTTATTGTAATAATTTTAAAGTTTATTTTCAAGTGCGTTAATAATACGAGGAGACCGCTTGGCGCTGCGGTCCCTTTGTGGCGGCATTTGAAAGCGAATAGCGTAGGTACGAAGACAGTGTTGACCTCGCAAATGAACTTTAGCGATACAGCTGATCAGGTAGCCCTTTCGAGTTTTATTTACATTGCTGTTTTAAGTGAAACAAGTGAATTTACTATTTTTTAATTAAAAATCTCATTGGGTTAGATAGAAATAATGATTTTATACAGTTTACAGTAAAAAAATTGCAGAAAAGAACGTAAAAATTAAGAAAAAGCCGACGAAAAATTTCAACGCAGGGGGGTCCAGAATCATGTACAGACGCCAGCACATCAAGCTACCCGAAACTGTCAAATTTTCCCAATCAATTTTGAACCTTATGCTTTAGCGATAAAGTTGAAAATCTATTAAAGAAATTTGATAGATTGTAGTAGGTTGATGTGCTGGCGTCTGTACCTACTGAATCCAAGGTAAGCGGTTGCGCGTCGATGTCCCTGCCACCCTGAGCAATAGGCTAATAGGTATTTGAATGTAGTCTAGTCTAAGTAGTAGAGTCTCGCAAGACTTGCGAGACTCTTGCTGCAAGACCAAGACCAAGACCAAGACTGAGAGCGCAATACCAAGACCAAGACCAAGACCAGGTGTATTGACGCAAGACCAAGACCAAGACTGGCTAAGGTCTTGTCTTGGTCTTGCATTTGGGCAACACTACTCGCCGATGAAAAATTAAAAACATGATGGTACGGAACCTTCGGTGCGCGAGTCCGTACAAGTTTTATACTTACATACCTGATAGTAAAAATTCAGTGTACATATTATAATTATAACATAATATTCTAACTGGGGTGTTTGGTAGTGTGCGTTAAAATAAATTATAATATTTGTTTTATTTATATACTTAGAAAAGCATATATGTATATGCTTTTCTAAGTGCGTCCACATTAAAGGGAAAACTGATGCCTCCTAAACTAGTCCAAAAGCCTTTGTTTTAGGAGCTAAAGTTCCTCCAGGTATTACATAAAACTGGTACATATTAACTTATTAAGTGTCATGTAAGTACTTACAGAAACACACTATTAGTTCATTTAAGAGACAATATTGTAATAAGATTCTCGGTTTCGTCATACGTTAACATCTGCAACCAATTTGCAAGTTTGATATTAACTCAGTGTTTAGTTAAGGAGTATATGGGTATAAGTTTATATATCGATCGTAGCACGGATCCACATTTTTGCGATTTTCATTTTATTGCATTAAAAGTAGAGTTGCCGCGAATACTCGCTATTATTCGGTATTCGGCATTACTCGTCATTTTTTTGATATTCGTCGAATACCGAATAATGGCTAGTATTATTCGGTATTCGGCGAATAGTCGTCGAAAATAAACTTTTAACGAACAAAAGAACTAATGAGTTAAAAATAATCATTTTTTAAATTATTTTCCTTAATAAAACAATACACAATATCTATTATTATCTGTAATATGTGCCTGTGCCTATCATATTCATGAAATTAAATTAGTAAGGCTTTTTAATTAATATTTAAAATCCAACAGAGGCAGATTGTGGTGCAAAAAAACAATTTTTTTTGCATGTTCTGGAGCAAGTCGGTTTCGTTTTTTTTTTTTTTTTATTTGAAATGGGTTTGCTCTTGACTCTAGTCTAGGTCAGAGATGACAGAGACAAAGTCTACGATGGAGTGAGCTCACCCAGAAGAAGCCTGTTCACTCTTACTTTAAAGAGATTCGGGTTGTATGCACTCGGAAACACAAACGCAGGTAGAGAGTTCCACTCTTTAACTCTTTTTTTTTTCAGTTTCTATTTTCCTCGTAAATTAAACCTGCCTCGGAAAATAGTCTTTCTGAATAAACAGAGCTTGCTGGTGTGATTAAGTATCGTTTAGCAAGCTTACTTAAAATAGGAAATCTATTCTTATTGGTACTCAAAGCCCACCATTCATATGGGTTTATTTTTCTGTCAGCCTTTGCTAATGCGATGTAGTTGGCGATTTCTTCAGCAGTGGCATTCTTGGGTTGCTCTTCAGTAGGTTGCTCTATAGATGATTCTTCAAAACATGCCCAAAATAGTTTATGAGTTTCCGAATCATGCTCACTTTCATTGTCTAAACGAGACCTTTTGGATGCCGTTTCTGGATCCGAATCATCATTTTCGTCATCTAAAGAAAGCCTAAGACCTTCTCTGAGCGCAGCTCTACGGATCCGTTCAGCTTGGGTAGCGTCAAAGTAAAAGTTCTTGTAGCGGGGGTCTAAAAATGTCGACAAGTAATATGTCTTCGTAAAGCATAGATCATTCAAGTTAAAACGGGCTTCCATATTTTCTATCAACGCCTTTCTAAAATCATCAACGTGTGCAGTTTGTTGAATCAGCTCATCTTTCATTAGGTATCTGATTAATGAAACAGTGCTAGGTATCACATCTGATATGGGTGCATATGTGGAACTCGTGATTTTTGTTATCTCTTCGAAAGGATTTTGCCAGCATTTAAAAATGGAAAATTAAATTTACTACATATATGTAGGTATGTATAACATGAAACAGATTTCTTTAACTTTGTTGTTTTCTTTTCTCACAACCTTAGAAGAAATTAGAAATATTTTTAATGTGTTTAATGTTTTTTTTTTATGCGAATAGTAATGTCGAGTTATTCGACTATTCGCCAAAGTGAATGGCGATTAATCGGTATTCGACTATTCGCTATAAACACTATTCGCGGCAACTCTAATTAAAAGCCTTAGAATAAGTTTATACGCATAAGCATACTACTACGTCAGGTAATTAGTATTTATACGTCACACCAAATTTGTATACATTGACATATATTTGATACATATTTGAAACTGAACGGCCGCCCGTACCCTAAAGTAGCTATTTTTCACATACGACTATGTTAATTGCTACGGTCGATATATATTTATGTTTATGTACACAGTCGAGAGGTAGTTGCCGCATATTGTCGGCTGGCAAACTTGGAACGGCATTGGACTCTTTCGTACATGGGAGTGCCTTTGCGTCTTTTCATCAGCTTATCATGATGTAAATGTAGCGTAGAGTGTTTTCGCAGCATAACGCGTGCACAAAACGCTGTCTCATAGTCAATACTTTGGCTTTTGAATAAAGTTGATTGGTCGAAAAGTCCCTGCGTTTAAAGTGCATGACTTTCAAGATCGCTCTTTGAGCTCTTTCAACTTTTAGTAAGGAGGTTTTGTAGGTTCCGCCCCAAATCGGAATACAATATAAAATAATGGATGTTAAATCCGTGACATTGATTTTTCATGAGCCTTTCAAGGAAATCAACCGCTGGAAATAGGCGAACTGGAGGAGCGAATTGAAAGTCGGTAAAAGAACATTTTAGTAGCATTTTCAATTGGTAATCACGTAATGATGCATTTAATTTAAAAGTCAAAATATTTTAAGTCATCTTATTACTAAAAAGAAACCGAGCGCTCGGCGCATCCTGGACAGTCGCACCCAACACTTTATTTGACTGGCCAATTCTTCCCTTGCTAACGCTCGCCTGGTTTGCGACCACCCTCCCACCGGGGTCCGGCGTCAAGCAGCCTGCTGTGTTTCGTCGATACGTGGGAGTTCCAGTGCCTTAGGCATCTTCTGGGCACGCTCGTTTCATCATAGACCTCACCCATCGCTTTCCATGAGGCGTGATCGAGGTCAAGAGCGGGCCCATCCAGCAAAAAAAAACCCACTGCTGAGGTGGCCCACTCCAGTCGGAGTGGGCCGTAATCCACCACGCTGGCCCAGTGCGGGTTGGTAGATGTCACATCTCTTCGATCAAATGTTTGATTATATGCCAGTTTCCTCACAATGTTCCTTCACCGTTTTGAGAGCAGTGGTGATAAACTAATTTACATGAAGTAAAGCACCTATCTGAGTTCGAACTCAAACTCAAAGCATTTATTTCAATTAAACCATTTACAGGCACTTTTGTATTGTCAAAAAGTCAGTCAGAAAATATGAAGCTAGTTGCCCATTCCAAAGCGTAGGTACCTATAGAGAAGAACGGGCAAGAAACTCCATGGACACTCTTTTAAATTATATTTTTACAAAAATATTAGTTACATCATTAATGTGAATTTATAATTATATGTGAGAACGATGTAAAAAAGACGTACGCGTTAAAAGCGTCCAGAGTACAGCAAATGGTAAGAAAACAACAATTAAAAATTAAAATAATTAAAAATATTCCGAGGCAGCTAAGTGATGACCAGCCCCAACTGACGGCGCCCGTTAACGAACATGACGCATATGTAGATTAGCATCATTCAGCTCAACCATTTTGAAGGGAGCTAAATGATACAACACACACGCCACCGTCAGCGAGACATTTGTGTGAGAATGACATACTATCAGCCGCCAGGGCACATTCAAGTCAATGAAAGACACATTACCCGGTAAATGGTACATAGGGTAATGGTATATTCATAGAACTCACATCTGTGCTATGCAATTATACAATACAGAGGAAATTGAGTTTATACAATGTAAAGATAATCTTACAATCTTCAGCAGCTCCAACAGAATTTTCAAGTGTTAATCAATTAGTTGTGGTTGTGGAGCAGGACCAGCTTTGAGCCAGGCATTTTTATCAGCGATGTAATCCCCTAACTTATAATATGCCTGACTGCATAGTGTGCGTTTTATACAAGACTTGAATTTTGTCTCATTCAGTTGAAGAATGTGGGGAGGTATTTTATTATAACATTTTAAACAGTACCCCATAAAAGATGAGTCTACTTTTGCCAGTCTGAAACTTGGTTGAACTAATAGGTCCCTATTTCTAGTACTATAATTATGTCTTTCACCTCTTTTACTAAAAATATGTAAGTTTTTTCTTACATACATGAAGTTTTCGTAGATATATTGACAAGGCACCGTCATGAAAAGGAACCTACAACACGTAAGTTGCGGCCGGTACCACTTAGCCACCAGTGTCCGAGCTGACCCTTGATGTTGTGAAAGACCTTTGACTAGCTGTTCTGACTTAATGCGTGTACAAATATTCGCGTGTTTGCATGTTTGTCATTCACGACCAACGACTACAAACATCATACAATGCTGTTTGTTTTGAACACTAACCATATTTGTGTCGTTTAGCTCGATCTTGGATAAGCAACTTCTCTTGAGTTATTTTACGTGTGAGGTAAAAAACTAATCACAGAGAGTTATAGTGCCGTTGTTTGGAAACTTTATACCCATGGCCCACGAGGATGGCCACATTGGCCACAGTTATAGAAATTAGTACCAGCTGTCACAAGTGGCCATAACATAGAGTCCCAAGTTACATTAAACACCGGGGTAAACTCTGACTGGAGTGAACCCTCCAAGCCCGTAACACTTACATGGATAGGTATTACACGTAAGTAACTCCTGGACCCCCGACGCTTGGTAGTAGTAGAACCAGGTGGGTTTTAGCCGGTAGGAGTTCGAATTAACCCTCCGTGCTCCCAAGACGGAGGGTATCCATGAAGATTTCCAAACAGAAAAAAGCTGTAGTAGGTACTCTTTTACGACAAAAAAAAGGGTTGAATAAACGGCCTGATTCAGGCTAACCTATGAAAATCATCTAAAGGCTTTCAAGGGGATCGTAAGACAGTGAATCAGTAGTTTTCTTTTATTACATTTGCGACAATCACTAGACGCATATTTGCTGTTTATTTCTATTTCTT
Organism: Luperina testacea; assembly: GCA_927399505.1. Lineage (NCBI taxonomy): Eukaryota > Metazoa > Arthropoda > Insecta > Lepidoptera > Noctuidae > Luperina > Luperina testacea. Next base: position 4,772,782 of record OV656763.1, on the reverse strand, counting down.
TATATAGCCAATATCGTTATCGGAAAATACATTAAAATCTTTGCCTGTAACGTTAATAATGTATTTTCCGATAACCTCGATATTCTCTCTCCTCGATTCTTCAATTTAAGTATAAAGCAAGAGAACTGTTTATTACTAGATTACCAGTCAAGCACCTGGCAGTTTCTCAAGGGAAACATCAGCTGAATGAAAAAAAATAGATATAAATGTTAATCGTAGATACGTACACACAAAACAGCCCTAAGTTATTACCTTCTGAAAAGTTAACCGATCAATACAAATACCTACGTCCGACATTTTGTAGTGTGTCTATTATTTATTTCGTACTTACTTAAAATGGATATTTGGGAGCCGACCCGAACATGGTTGGAAAATGCTTGGCAGATTGATTGACTTGAAAGGGTTAGTTTATAAAAGTACCTAATTGAAAAGTTTCACAGTTTTATTATTCAGCGCCACTTGCGACTTCTTGCACCGTCCGTCGTCGTTCCGAAAAATCCATAGAGAGGTAAAGTAAAAGCGTGGTAAAAGTGCGCAGTGCTGCACAGTGCACACCCATACCCTCTTTCAGGTTAAACAAATATTAACTTTATTTCAATGAAAATTAAGTTGATTTCTGTGTTACTAGCAATATTGACAAAGTTATAAAAATGTTTGAAGTTGTAGCGTAAACTGAACTTTATTGTAAAGGAATTAAAGTTATTTTGTCCGTTAAATCATATTTGTTTACATTTTTGGCAAATAAATCACGAATGCACTGTAGGTACAGTGAATGGTTCTCTTTAGTCGAGTCCCTTTACGTCGAGTCTGAGAGTCTATTGTTTGTCGATCGCACATCGGTGGTAACACTCTGACCCTGAGCAGGCCTAGCCTAGTACTTACCGAGTTTCAATAGAATAAGAAGCCTGCGATGTGGAGGTGAGGAGGGGTTAAGTAAACAACATGATGTATGCTACTCCGAGAGTCAACTGCTAAACTCCCGGCAGTTACTACTCCATATCCTTTAATTGGTAACATATATATACATAGATAGTACGTGACACTATGCTAATACTAAGGTCGTGAACACAGCATATTTACCTTAACTTAAACTATGCACTATACGTGACATGCTGATGCACAATATACGTGCCTTCACACCACAAGCCAGCTTATTGGTTTTGTTAACACTGACCGACGCGCGACGGCCTACTGCGGGGTAATTGCGTAACACACGATCAGTAGCAATGGGCTTCAGTTTGACAATTCAACAACATTCATTGCGTTATTTACGTTGTTGAGCTGACACATTTTTCGAACATATGAAGCAATGGATTACGAATATCCTTCAAAATTATTCAGATTGAGATTGATAGTGTATTACGCAATTAGAATGCTGTACCTACATTCTGGAAATAATAGATAAGTACCTACCACTTGTTCAGCGGGATTGTCCGAAAGGGTTACCGCTGGCTAGGAACTTAAAGGGCTAAGGAAGGAACACGGGTGGGTTTTAGTCAGTAAGAGTCTGACACTCCCTTCTGCTCCACCCAGAGCGGGAGGGATCATTTGATGATTTCCCATCCTCAAAAAAAAAAAAGTACCTACCACTTTTAATTCTGAACATAGGGATTCATGCATTGGATTTCTATGCAATAACCTTGATTTATCTAGTACTTTGTATGACATCATATTTTTTTACTTCGCATCCTGAATAATGATAAACGTTCAAGTAAGTATACAACCACAAACATTTGATCAAAAAATGTGTGAAACGCAAATTTTATCGTCTTCTGTGAACTTTTGACGTCATGTATCGCCTTAGCATTAGGAAATAGGTTCGTATACATAATTTTTGTCGTTGATATGTTAAAAAAATATGATTTGCGTAGGCAGGTACGACCTAAGTATCCTTTTGACGCGACGTATAGACCTACCTATCTGTCTTTACAAAAATCCGACAAAATGATGCAATGAATGTTGAAATGTACACCACGACAAAATTATAGGTAAAATAATTTTTGGGTGTTACAGTAATTGATATTATTACCGTGATAATAGCGTGTGGTACCTACACAAAACAAATTCGTTGGGGCTGACGCTACAACTTCTTTTTGTGAAGTACCCTGTCAATACCCGTTCTTCTACCACTTTCCACCATACAATTTTAGTTCTCATTTCGGCCTTCCCTTGATTCGCCAATTATCAACTTATTTCTGTTACAGATATTCCATCGGGGGACAATCCCTACCGCATTTAGCACAATGGGCTATGGACAACCTCGGCGTAGACCCAAACAGAGAGCCGAAGATACCCGAGCCACCCACGCACTTTGCCGAGAGCAGGCTACCAGAGCCGATCCGGTTAGAATTGGAGAAGATCGCGCTGGTCAGCATAGATGGAATGGATAGACTGATCAGGGCTCATGGGCAGACGCTGAAGGACATGACCCAGTTGAGGAGCAACAGCTTTCCGAGAATCCCTGATGCTGTAATATGGCCGGAGACTCATGACCAGGTGAGGAAACAATGCATTCTCCTTCCTTCGTCTTTTCGTGTCTATTGACTCACAGTACAGCTATAGAAGCTAACAGTACAGCTCTGTCATTCGGTTCGCCACGTTCATACCCTGGAATCTGCAGATGGTTGTGTATTGTGGGCCGGAAAGGTGAGGCATGTGGTATAAATGAATTTTAAATTTGAATGACTTGTGAGGGGCAGGAGGGGCTCCACATTGGGCAATAATACCCCACCGCATTGAAACAATGATACTTTATACAAGTGCCCTGAAATGCAGTAGGTAAGTTAAAGGTCTTACTAATAAAAGAGTGAATTGAATTTGCACAAAATTATACGTAGGTACTTAGATTTTAAAAGTCTTCTCGTTATCTTGGTAAGAAGAAATAGACAACAGATTTGGCAATCACAGTCATCAGCACGCATTTAATTACTCCATAAAATACTTATTTGAGACGATCGCAGTTGAAAACTAAACTGTTCCTTAAAAAATTTGAAGATTTGGAACATGGAATGATGGATTCTTCTAAACTCTAATTTTTAATTTGCTAGCCAAAATGACAGCTAATATATTATAGTTTATAATAAAGTTGAAGAGTTTGTTTGCTTTTTTTGTTTGTTTGGTGCGCTAATCTCTGAAACTACCATCGGATTTGAAAAATTCTTTTTGCATTTGATAGTCCAATTCTTGAAGAAGACTTTATGCTATTCAACATCAAGCTATGACCCTTAGCGTTCCTGCACACGATGCCGTCACCGCGCCGTCGCCGCGCCGACGCCGCACCATTACACTGTAGATACGAGTCGCGCGAAGCCCGCCACCGCGCCGCCGCCGCGCCGCCACCGCGCGCGTTCCCCTCCCTATCTGTTTGATTCATTCACGGGAAATTACGCGGCGTGCACGTTCGTACGCGGCCGGTAATGGAATGAATGAAACAGTAAAAACGCGCGCGGTGGCGGCGCGGCGACGGCGCGGTGGCGGGCTTCGCGCGACTCGTATCTACAGTGTAATGGTGCGGCGTCGGCGCGGCGACGGCGCGGTGACGGCATCGTGTGCAGGAACGCTTAGGAGTTGAGCAAATAGGAAAAAGGTCAGAAAGATCGCTAAGCGAAAACGGTTACCGCTGACCCAGAACATAAAAGGCTAAGGAAGGAACACGGGTGGGTTTTAGTCAGTAAGAGTCTGACACTCCCTTCCGCTCCACCCAGAGCGGGAGGGGTCATTTGATGATTTCCCATCCTGAAAAAAAAATATCAGTTTACTTTAATTTTTCGAAGTTCTTTCTTCTTTTTAAAACCGTTACACAATGTAACAAAAGGGCCTTGTTCGAACTGTTCCCATCAAACAACAATCATATTTCGACACCACGTCATTGAAATTTTTGTATATTTAATGATCATCTCTATCTCAGACAAGAACAAGGTTTTTGCAATATCTAAGTATCAATTGAGGGTATTAATTTCACATCGCGACCTAAGAAGGTGAAACATCAAAATATTTATATTTATGGCTCTGTATCTATGGTCTATGATAGGACACATTAATTGCGATTTTTGTTGTAACGACATGAGTTTAAAAGTAGGGCATCGCATTTTAACTTTCGCACCCACCACGGTTTATTTAAAAACTAGCTGCTGCTCGCGACTTTGTCTGCGATCCGGGATGAAAAGAAGAAGCTTATATCCTTCTGCAGGTCATGGTCTACCCATGTGCCATATTTTATCCTTATCCGTTCTGCCTTATTAGCATGAACGCGTAACAAACAAACAAACTCACCATCGCTTTTATAATATTAGTTTGGATACCTGTGCGTACCTTCAGGTTAAGCTACGCTTGCGGTTGGTCTGTGGATGGGTGACCATCTTTACATACCGTGACCCCTCCGTGTCTTGGAAAGCACGTTAAGCCGTTGGTCCCGGCTGTCAGTCGTGGATCTTTGACAGTCGTTACGGGTAGTCAGAAGCCCGAAAGTCTGACAACCAGTCTTACCAAGGGGTATCGTTAATTCGTTAATACATTAACCCCTTGGTAACCAGCTACTGATACCCAGTTACGGGTAATCCCAGTAACTTGGGGGTGGTGGAGGACAGATAGGCAGTCGCTTCATGTAAAATACTGGTATTCAGCTGTATCCGGTTAGACTGGATGCCGACCCCAACATAGTTGGCAAAAGGCTAGGCAGATGGTGATGAGTAAGTTAGTTAGTCATGTATAAGTAGATGAATTTATCTTTGTTAATTTAAATTTTAGGGTTCCGTAACTCAAAAAGAAAAACGGAGCGAAACTTACAATTAAAAATTAGTTAAATACGATATAATATCTATTATTACACAAAATATATACCTGGGTCGATCAATAAGTACAATGCGTGCCACGAAAGATGAGACTTGACCCCGCCTCCCCCCTTGCCGAAGCCTGCCGGCTGCCGAAGCCTGCCGGGTTGCCGAAGCCTGCCGGGTCAGCGGGATTGTCCGAAAGGGTTACCGCTAGCCCTGAACATAAAGGGCTTGGTAATATAGTATGTCGAAAACATAATACAACTAATTTGATAAGATAGAAAAAAATCATGAAGGTACCTCTAAAAACTTTATTTTTACAATAAAAACCATAGGTACTAATATGCATACAATACCTAATTCTGATTTTTTGTCAGATATTCTACAAGCAACATAGGTACTAAAATACTAGTTAAAATTTTTTTTTGTTAATGTTTTAGGCCAAACAATAGACTTTTTGTAATTAAATAATTGTTTCATATTTTGCAATAAATTACCAGTGTTGTGTCATTGTGCTTCTCTTTCTTTTCTATGCAGTCCGACAGTGACCGCGCTTTAGGTCAAGATTAAGTACCTACATACTTCAAAATTCTTTTCCCATGACATTTGGAGTGTCCTTCACGACTCCGCGCGACGTACTAAGTGACGCATTTAGATATTGTGTCAAGTCGATTAGTATGATACTGTAAAATATCATGATGACGCCTCATACAAAGCATCGATCAGTATGTTGTTAGGAAATAAGATGTAGTAATGTGGTGCAGGCTCAAATGGGATTGGGTGGGTCACATCAGCAGCATGCACGATGACCGCTGGGCAAAAGCCTCCACACACAATGGGTGCCTGCAGAGCGGGAGGGGTCATTTGATGATTTCCCAACATGAAAAAAAAAACAAATAAAAAGGTGGACGGCGGCGCCGCCGAAGCCGGGCCAGAAAGAGATGGCGAGACGGACGTGTACCGCGAGGGCTGGTTCGAAGTAGCGCGGGACAAGACTTCTTGGAAGGATTTGAGGGAGGCCTTTTCCCAGCAGTGGGACAGTACAGCAGGCTAACCGTCTTATATACAAAACACGTTCGGTGTCGGTAACAGTGTCGCGAGTTCAATGATTTTTTCCAAAAAAATGCCCAACGGGGTAAAGATGTGTGGTGCGTAGTAACTATTTAGTAATCTGTGGCCAATGTCATTGTGGTGTTTGATCTTGTCAAGACTTATGGAGGATTAGCTTCTGCACGCGACATCGTCCGCAATTTCTTGTTCAATTGCAATTTTCAAGTGTAATTTCTTGTTATGTCTGCCCGCGCTATTACTGTGTTCTTGCTGACTTGTTTGTTCTTGCTCGGCTGCTAAGTGTCTTAGCGTGATGTTACGTAACCTTCCTCAACAATTGGGCTTACAAATACAAAAAGATTTTATTAATCCAACTGGTAGTTCCAGAGATTAGCGCGTTCAAACAAACGAAGTCTTCCTTCAGCGTTATTATTAGTATGGTATATTTATTACGTTTTCGTAATGCGTTGGTATATTTTTTTGAAGGAGAAATTTTAATAACAACAGCACGGTATTCCCCGATGGGTTAGGCACAGGCTGCATCTACACGGCTGCCCCATTTCAAACTTAGTAAGAACTTAAAATGAAATACAGGAGAGCGCATAAACGTAATATTGGTCAGCCTATGGAAAGTATTTTTTGAATTGGTTAAAGTGACTTACTAGGTTTTAAAATGGCCACTAGGGAGTGAAAGGTGCACTTACTAGGTATCGATGCTTAAATATATCTCCTTTTATGTAAGTTTAAAACGCTGGTGTCTTTGTATTTGGTAGAGACCTTCTAGGTTAGCAAGATTATGCAATAAAACGATTTTTGTAAAAAGTGTCCCTTACTAGGTTTTGAAATGGGACAGCCGTACAGTACATCCACATATCGCCATTTTGTGTAAGTCCCATGTTACAGGAGTTGAGCCCATAGCCCATAACCATAACCGGGCACAAATCCATACTCGACAAACTCCAGATGGAAAACCCAATAACACTTCGTTCGACATGGCAATCGACCCCAAGGAACTCATGCTTGTCAGTAGCGCTTGCGACCACTAGACCATTGAGGATTGATTTAATATAAAATAAATGCAAAAAAAAATGTGCTGTTTATTTCTTCTGCTGCTATAACATTTATGTTCGTATAACTCGTCAAAATGTAGGGAACAGCTGATTATTTTTTTCGCGATTTCAGGTTTGGTCCCATAGTAAAAGTTGTTCATAATGATGAGTACAATGACCTCTTAAGAGGTTGGTACATTTTGCGTCTGCAGCTAATGTTCAGTATCCTCTGTCTGTGACTTTTCAACATCATCATTGGTAGCCTTGCTTGTTCCATCCACTTCTGAGTAGACCTCCTTCTTGTGCCATGCTTGCTTGGTCTATGCGAGTCTCAGGTATGTAGGTAGGTCAGTAGGTCTTACCCTCCTCTAGTCCTCTGGATCATTCATCCATCTAACTGTTGTTGCTGATCAAAACTTCACCTACCATGCCTCGGCAGCTATTCAGTTAGGACTTCGCTTAACTTGTACCTACATTTTTTGTATGAATGTTTATTAATGGTAAAATCTTTTCAGGTAGAAGAAATAGTGTCATGCGCTACCCGCCACAACTTCGTGATCATCCCGTTCGGAGGAGGCACCTCTGTGTCGGGGGCAGTCACTTGCCCCGAAAAGGAGACCAGACCAATACTCGTGTTGGACACCAGCGACTTGAACTCCATTCTTTGGCTGGATAAGGAACAACTACTGGCTAGGGTACAGGTAATGTACAGTTTTTAATTGCACTTCTTCTGCATTGACTTCATTAAAAATGCCTCGACTATTGACCACCTTGGCTTCATTAATCAACCTAATAGGCTTGCTACCAACTTACTGACTGACACACAATGACATTCATTCAGCTTTTTTCTTGACACAAGAGGAAAAGCAAGTTCTAGGTTCTCAAACGTCGACTTACGATTTTTTGACGTGACAACGTCTAATAAATCGATGAAGCTGGCTGCAAACACGAAAAAACATGACTCATGTAGCGTTACCTCGCGGCCTTGCTCTGTAGCGTTGCTGCCGCGCACGCTGCCGAATCGGCCTCCGCGTTCGGCAATTTCATTAATGTTTTGTTATGACGTTGTCACGTTAAACTATCGTCCGTAAACCGACTTTACAGACAACCGATATTTTTATAATAGCGTGGAAGTGAGCGGTCGTAAACGAATTGAAATTGTCTTTTTTAACTTAGTGTGTATGCGCGAATAAAATACTCTAAATGAAGGTGGAAACCGCATGCATCGCAAATCCATCGTGTAGTTTAAAAGATCTACGTAGTCACAGACACAAAAAGCGACTGTTAATATATAAAGATTTCAGCGGGATTGTCCGAAAGGGTTACCGCTGGCTTGGAACATAAAGGGCTAAGGAAGGAACACGGGTGGGTTTTAGTCAGTAAGAAGAGTCTGACACTCCCTTCCGCTCCACCCAGAGCGGGAGGGGGGGGGGGGGTCATTTGATGACTTACCATCCTGAAAAAAAATAAATATAGAGATTTATAGATAAATCTTTGTGTACCATTCCAGGCTGGCATCGTGGGCCAGGACTTGGAGCGTGAGATGCGCGCGCGCGGCTACACAGTGGGCCACGAACCTGACTCCTACGAGTTCTCCACCCTCGGCGGCTGGGTAGCCACGCGCGCCAGTGGCATGAAGAAGAACACCTACGGAAACATTGAGGACCTCATCGTTAACACCAAGGTAAAATAGAGTTTTAATTTTTACCCGAATGCGCCAGAATGAGGGTTAATGTTTTTCGAGTGTATGTATGTATGTATATCTTTGGCACGCTCTGTAGCCTAAACGGCTTGATCGATTTCAGCTTGAGAGGTGCCGTTAGATTCATCTTAATAGTGAGAGTGGGTATATAAAACTTGAAAAAAAAAATTAAAATGTCCCATATTTGACGCCATATTAGGTTATGGATTTTTTTGTCAAGGGTTTTAAAGGGTGATTATAATTACAAAAATATACACAACTTATATGGATAAAAGTAATTCGAAGTGACAAATCGTAAAAGACACGTACCAAGAACTAAATGGTCTGCGAAATCTTTCACATTTGTAAACTAAAAAGCTGGAAATAAAAAAGTAATTTAAAAAAATAAAAAACCGACTGCGGTAAAAAACTAAAGTTAATAAAAAAACTGAAAAGCTTAAAACAAGCCCATTTTAAATTAAATAAAAGTTGGAAGCAGGCTCCATTTTGATTATATGTATTTTTAAATTGAAATGGGTCCCGCCTGCTTCCAACTATAATTTCATTTAAAATGGGCTTGTTTTAAGCTTTTCATTTATTTAATTAACTTAAGTTTTTTACCGCAGTCGGTTTTTTATTTTTTTAAATTACTTTTTATTATTAAATTTTATTTTCTCATTGTTTCTGATTCCAAAACGGTTAACTTTATTGGAACTCACTAAACGTAATTTTCTCGCTGTTCTATTTGGTAGCCACTGTAGATTAGCGGGTTACTGGAGTTGTAGAAATAATGTGGCGGGCTAGACCCAAAAAATAAAACTATTTATGTCTCTCGACGGTACCCTCAGCTGATGAATTGAATGTTGTATAAGAACTAGTGACTGAATAAAAACGGAGACATATTCGAAGAACGCAAAATAGTCTCTAGAATAAACTACTTAAGGTGAATGGGTAGTGGTAGACCGCGAAATTCAAATTTTCTTACGTTTTTTGCAATTTGCAGGTCAGTGTCAGATTGTATCTTGATCAAAATATGATTCGCGACAATAACAGGTACATATTTAAGGAATTATAATCATTAGAATAATTAATATATCTTTCTAAGTTAGATTTCTACCACCAACCCAATCTCTTATGGAAAAGTGTTAGTGGTAGAAATCTAACTTAGAAAGATGTATTATTGATTCTAATGATTATACTTGTCTAAATATGTACCTGCTATTGTCGCGAATCATATTTTGATCAAGATACAACCTGACACTGACCTGCAAATTGCAAAAAACGTAAGAAAATTTGAATTTCGCGGTCGCAACTACCCATTCACCTTAACTACCAAACTGGCTTCTTCCTCTTATCATGTCAATAGACCAACTCAATTATTTTGACAATGTAGCGGAATGAACACTTCTGTCGTTTTCCTCATTTAAATCCTGGGGCAAATGTTACACAACATATTGAGTTGTTCTCGTAAGTACTCGTGTTGTGACGATAGAAGAAGATGTAATACAATACATATAATTTGCATTACAGGTGGTAACAGGATGCGGAATCATCGAGAAGAGTTGTCGTGTGCCGCGCATCTCGTGCGGGCCCGAATGGGAACATGTCATCATGGGCTCTGAGGGCTGTTTTGGAGTTGTTACTGAGGTAAACTTGACATGTAGATAACCCATGCTGTGTTGGCCATGTGGTTTTTTCCTAGTAATGGGTCAAACGCCTGCGGTATTAAATTAGCAACTTCCCCGTAATATTAGATTCTAACAATATCTACAAGGCGCTTGTTTCCTTCTCAATAAAACTCCCCATTTCTCTATACCGCCCATTGTGTCACCCTTTGTACAGTTTCTATGTTTATGTCTGTAATTTATGTGGTGTACATAATAAAGAGTATTCTATTCTATTCTACATATAAAAGTAATCACACAACTGACCATTTCAGGTAACTATAAAGATCCGTCCTCTCCCTCCGGTGGTACGCTACGGCTCCCTCGTGTTCCCAGACTGGGAGAGCGGGTTCTACTTCGAGAGGGAGGTTGCTAGGCAACGCCTGCAGCCCTCCAGCATACGACTCATGGATAATGAACAGGTAACTCCTTAGAATAATTTGACTGTAGTAGCTTTGAGAAACGGTCACTATCCCCCTTATTACAAAACAAGTTTTTTCTTTAGATTAGGTTTAAACCACCAAGCCAGTTATTGAATTAAGAACATAACCGTTATAGAAATGCAGTTCAAAATACAAATACTGGCTCGAAAGGTTTGTGCTAGAACTAAAGTTAGTTTTCGTTTTGTAATAAGACTGTCTAAGTTGAGCAAAGATGCCTTTGCCTTGCCTTGCATTGAGGCAGGTAAGTAAACCAACGTACGTATAGAAGAGCCTCTTATAAAATGTTATTTAAAAAGTATAAAATAACAATAAGCATATCACGCCGTTTAGCAACGCCTAAAGTAAACTTTTGGAAGTCGTCTCACATTTAAGCCATTGGCTACGGATTGCTCGTACTGTTTGCATAGGAATCATATTTTTATTTCTGTCCTCAATATTGCAAGCTTCTCTACTTATTAATCCATGATAGGTAATATGTCTTAATTCAGTAAAAGTACCACCGTTTTTATTTGCCAACAGTTCCGCTTCGGCCAAGCCCTCAAAACAGAAAACACCTGGGGGGGCGTACTCCTCGACGGGCTAAAGCGCCTCTACATCACCAAGATCAAAGGCTTCGATCCTGCCAAGCTCTGCGTTGTGACCCTCCTCATGGAAGGATCAGCAGAGGACGTGTCGGACAGGGAGACGAAGCTGAACAATATTGCCGCTCAGTTCGGAGGCATCCCTGCTGGTGCCACCAATGGGGAGAATGGATATACGCTGACGTTTGTCATTGCTTATCTTAGGGTAAGTAGCCCCTGAAGTATAGTGCTGGGTGTAAATATGAAACAACGAACGAGAAAACAACTGACGTGTAAGTCCAAAGAATAACTGTTTCATGAAATCATCATTCTTTGGAGTTACGTGGTCTTAGAGAGTTGTGTTGATGACTTTAATGATTATAATTCTGTAAATACATATTTGTTACGGCCGCGAATCATATTTTGATCGACGTACAATTTAATACTGACCAGCAAATTGCAAAAAACGTAAGAAAATTTGAATTTCGCGGGCTACCTTAGCTTCCCCCTTAACTGCCGACCAGGGAATTCGAGCCCTCGCTCAGCAGTTGTGCTTGTCCAACAAATCTTCTATAACTATCTTCACATTCTTCACCACTTCCTAGTGTTCTTCCCAGCGCGGCGGGGCAATAGCGCAACACACTATCAATACAATGCGTGCCACGAAAGATGAGACTTGATACACCACGTGGTTTGACTTGCGCAGAACACGATTTTAGGTATCTTTAGCGGTATGAGGTCTGAGTGCGGGACGGGACCGGACGTCATAGGGGCGGCGGAAAGAGCGGGGGAGGCGGGGTCAAGTCTCATCTTTCGTGGCGCGCATTGTACAATAGCTAGCTAGCTAGCAATGGCTTTTATTTCATTTTGACAGTTCAACAACATTCATTGCGTTATTTACGTTGTAGAGCAGACATATTTTTCGAACATTTGAAGCAATGGATTTGCAATATCCTTCAAACTGTTTCAGATTGAGATTGATGAGTGTGCAGGCAGCTCCTCTTCCCACTTGGAAAGAAGTGGTTTTCGGGGTTGTCTTTGTAATATTGACGTTCAAAAAGTGCTGTTATACAGCCATTGAATAAACCATTTTATTTTTATCTGTCAAGTTACTAAATATCCATTATTGTTTACTACAGGACGTAGCTATAGAGTACGACGTAGTAGCGGAGTCTTTCGAGACATCAGTACCCTGGGACCGTACCCTGGCCCTCTGTGCTAATGTGAAGCAACGCATTCGGGACGAGTGTGCCAAACGAGGCATCAACAAGTACCTCATATCACATCGATTGACGCAGACGTGAGTATACGAAACATTTTAAATGTTTTACATTAAATTACATTTACATCGTACATGTCGTGTAGGCAGGTGCACGCACAGTACACCCACCCACATTTGCCCAGTTATGTTACTACGTAGTACAGTGCGTGCCACGTAAGAAGAGACTTGACCCCGCCTCCCCCGCCTCTTTCCGCCGCCCTTATGACGTCCGGTCCCGTCCCGCACTCAGACCTCATACCGCTAAAGATACCTAAAATCGTGTTCTGCGCATGTCAGACCACGTGGTGTGTCAAGTCTCTTCTTACGTGGCACGCACTGTAATACAGATTAGGGAGCGAGCATACTGTCATGCATATTCTAGGGTCTATAGGCTACAGCTCCATACGCAAAATACGCGCATTGACGTGGAGTTGCGGACACCAGCCCGTATTACCTATAGGCTACTGCTGATGACCAAGTGACGCAACTCATGAGAGAGACAAACAGCCATTAGTGTTTTAACCGGCTTCATTTTACCTATAAAGCCTAGTTGTTTCATTTTAAAATGATTTTGCTAGTTTGCACAAACATGAAACCACAATGAATTTTGTTATTTTTGCGGTATTTTGTTATTTTTCAGGTATGATGCAGGCTGCTGTATTTATTTTTACTTCGGTCACAATATTGGGAAATGCACGGACCCCGTATCCGTTTATGAAGAAATCGAAGAGAACGCACGGGACGAAATCATTGCCTGTGGCGGTAAGCCTAGTTTTATTAATTACTGTCAAGTTGGCATCATTGATTTCTTTTGAAGTCATTTGAGTGACTTATTATTAAAGTGACTACAAGGATCTTTTGGCGCCTAAATTATATTGACAGAGTAAACATAAAAAAAATATATACTATTTTTTGGAATTTTATGACCTAGTAACTGGACCTTTAGGTTAAACACAAAACAGGATGGCGATGTCAGTTCCGATTTTGGCCACGCGCTAAAAGAACCTAACAGCGCTATAATTTGGTGTTCGAGTAAACGATTGAGTTATACTGTGACCATTTTATTATTTTAATTTTAAATATATGTTTTAAGCTTTGCATAAAATGCACTGCGACTAAAATCATACTCATAGGTATTCACATATACTTAAATAAAATATAAATCAACAATTTTTTTGTATCGTTCTTCAGGATCAATTTCACATCACCATGGAGTCGGCAAACTTCGTAAGAAATGGTATACGGATACAGTCAGTGAGCCTGGACGGCAACTATTATTCGCCGCGAAAAAAGCACTGGATCCTGACAACATTTTCGCATTAGGAAATATAGCATTTGAAGAACATAGCAACAACAGCGTGGCAGCGAAGAGTAAATTATAAGTTTAAATATGTGTCTGGTTAGGCTTTTTAAAATCTTGGTAAAATTGGCAATAGTCAACTCCCATTCAAATTCAACATATTTAAATAAGGATAACTTAGTATGATCATTGATTGGTAAACCTCGCCTTAGTCGCCCTGATTTCATTGAAGGCATCTATCATATTTGACGAACTAGGTGACGTAAGATTAGTCTGTTTAAGATTGAAAGATGTCACAAACAGTCAGTAAATTTCATTGCTAAGTTTTAAGCAAAATGCGCAATCTGCTTTTATACTTTTTCTTTGATTAGAGATTAACTTTGTATAGTCAGAAGCAACCGATTTTTCGTGAAATAACAAATACAATTTTCAGAACAGCAACCTAATCGCGTAACACACTATCAATCACAATCTGAATCATTTCGAAAGATATTGCTGATCCATTGCTTCATACATTCGAAAAATTTTGTCTGCTCAGCAACGTAAATAACGCAGTGTTTTTTTTTAAACTGTCAAAATGAATGCCATTGCTACTGATAGTATGTTACGTAATTACCCCGCAGACCTATTTCTTATTAGTAAGGTTCCGAAAATACTGTTCGTAAAACCTTAAAATGTTTATCAAATCTCTCTTTTGAATCATACCTAAATGTGAGGTATTTATGCTTGTGATTGTACAATTTTGTGCATCCCTGTAATGATACCTATGCTAGATTTATTTATGATCCAAGATATTTAAAACATAAAGTATCTTCAAGATAACGTACTCGTATATTAGCGACGTATGCGTAAAATCTAACTAATCTTAGGTGCTTACAAAAAATATGTGGAATGCTTTTCAATCATCTTGGGGTATCAACTCCATGAATGAATTCTAAAATTCTGTGTTTTCTTAACTCCTATTATTAATTATTATTGATTTTAAAAACGCTAAGTATGATTGAGAGGTACGTTAGAAATTATAAATATAACAGAAAAGAAATTGAAATAATTAACAAATACATGAATAAAAAAGTTGTTTATCCAGTGCCTTTGCCGTACATTGTGCTTTAATTACACACATTCTACATAATTATAGATTTTTAAGTTGCTTAATTAAGCTTTATTTAGCAAGAGAGTAATATCACAATAGGTTTTTTCTACATTATAGTTTATATAGAAGCCAAAGAATTTTGCAGAACATAGCACACTATGTTGCGACACATAATATTATGTTAGAATTTTAATCAGAATAATGTTATAGTTATTATTGATGTGACATGTCATTTTAGTTTGATATTATTGGAATTTATCGTGTTCAAACCGTTATGGTCGCCTCATTTTAATTTTAAGCATTGTAGAAATATTGCTGGTATTCGCAAAATTATATTGATAAAATATTAATAATAAATATGTTATGTTGTTACTGATAGGCAAAAGATTTGATTCAAAATATTATCCAAAAAATTAGGGTTCTTTTGAATCATTTACCACGGAAAGATGGCTTAATTTTCGTGGTTACAAATGATCAACATTTACATTTTTAATAACTTAATAACAGACATTAGAGCTTTCTATGATAATTATTATGTCTATAGATACGGATTTCGCAGAATGAACGCTTTTTGATTGTAAAGTTACTGGACATTCACGATTTTAAATATAACTATAAAGACACTCATGTTTGCGTAGCCCTGATTGATTTATAGGTACATCTATTTATCTATATCATAGATTGCTCAATTATGTTAGTGTATTAGTAAAACTAGTTATTCTCATTAATTATTCAAGAAAACCTTACATTCCTTCTATTTAAGGTTGCAATTAACTATGTGAATTATGTTTTAAGGACGGGGTTTGTGATAAGTTAGAAACATGATTGCCATGTAGGTAAACATAAGGGAGGGTGATTGTAATAACAATAAAGTTTATATTACAAAAAATGTTTTATTTATTGTAACGAAGTATTTTGAATGCACATTCAAATTCACTCAGAAATTATTTATAAAGAAAACTACAAATGAAGAACAAAGTTTTCAGCGCATATCACGCTTCTGTAGCTATTATTGTGTTTATCTAAGGCTTTTGCAGCCTGATGGCGCCTGCAAGTGCATTTACCCGTGTATTTCTAGACACGCGGCAGCGTGTCAAGTCAAGTTCAAGCAAAGGAACTGGCTAGCCAGCGCCGAGTGTAATATTACACGAACCACTTGGTGCCATTATAGAAAATATCAATGTATCCCTACGGCTAAACGCTGCAATCGTAGTGAATCCAAAATTGTAGCCTAACAGTACGCCCAGCCAAAGCGGACTCATTTCCGAATAACATATGATAATCGTGTGCGAAATCTTTACAAAGCAGGCAATCAAATTCTAAATCATACCACACATTACAATAGTAGGTGCAGATGTACTTAGTCAAGTTATAATAAAAACAGATGTCTACGATCTGAATTCTAAAATGACTGTAGTGTTAAGTTTGTTGTAACGTTTAGGTACACCATTGTCAAATATTAAATCATATCAATTATTTTTAAAGCTTTTTTGAAAATAAAAACAGTATGACTCGGACGTGTGTTTGTTGAACTTTAGGCAAATAAAAAGCAAAAGCAGGTATTAAAAAAAAATTGTTTTTAGGCATAAAATTCTTGGAAATGCCCAAAATATTCTTTGGAATTAGAGTAACAATAAAAGCTTTTTACTGCACTATTTACTTATTTATTTCATTTGATTTTATTATTTTTTTCTGTTTGCTTCCGGTGCCAGCCACTGCCAGTTCGGCCACCATTCATGAAAACTTCCGTCATTTTCTTGCTTCTGTTTGAGTTGACGGGACGCGTCAATCAAAGTACAAAAAGGTTCGCGGGTACTTAATTTTTTTATTCTGCAGATTTTACGCAAGATTTCTAAAGAGACTACGGATAATAGCCTGGCGATCAACAAAATAAAACATGATTGATCTGTTTATGCCCTTTCGGGCATTTTTGAAGTTCGAAAACGTGTGTACGGATAACAATGTTTTCCGTATGCACTACAAAGTAACGGTCATAATGCTGCTTGTGTTCACGTTACTGGTGACTTCGAAGCAGTTCTTTGGAGAGCCAATCCACTGCATGAGCGACAGCGAGAAGGACAACGACAAGGATGCCGTGAACAGCTACTGCTGGATATACGGCACTTACACACTGAAGAGTAGATTTCTTGGTCAGTATCTCAAAACTTATTGGTGTACCGGTAGTAGCTCAACTGTCACTGATGAGACAATTACTTTTTCTATTGTTACTAATCTTTAGGAGATTTCGCGACATCGGAGCGGCTATGTTATCTGTCTAGATTTGTATGGCTAGATGTAGGTATGGCGTGCCTGCGTGCTGTGTCCAGTTGTGATCAGACGCATCGCAATCAGATATTTTGGGGAGCAGCCTTGAGGCGATGATTATAGAATCGATAGGTAGTTTCTTTTGCTGAAGCATGTTGGTCTTAGCTTCCACGGTTACTTTGAATCAAATACACAGGTACCTACACAGTATTATCAGTTTTTTTAGTCCTGGAATTGTGTCTACATTAATGAGATTGCTATCTTTGTAAGAACTAACAAACACGACCCACTGACCAAACATCTTTTTGATAGGTACTGGAGTAAGCGACATAGTCATAAAATTTGTTGCAAATCTAACAAGACAGCCTTATAATATACCAGAAGCATTTTCAGTATGGCGTATATACAATCACTTACCAAAGTCTATACTAGAAACTACATCATCAATGAATTTAAAAAGATTCTTGCTATTTAAATATGTATTATTATAGCATTCAGGATTATCTAACAGAGGATGTAAGGACATATTGTTCTCAGAAATATTGTGGTTGATGTGACATGTGATTAATGCACTAATTAATATTATCTATTATTATTACTTTAACATTTATTTTTATGGAGCCAGAACCTTAAAAATAGAATAGAATAGAACATTTATTTACAAATATATCTTGACATTCTCATTTGACATTTTAATCTTTAAATATTGTGACATTAATATTTGCTAATGTTTCATTATCATTTGCCACAGTGAAATTACCAAAATAAACAATTTTGGTTAATTATTAAATTATTGTTACAAGTAATGGTTGAACTATGCTCAATTTTTTTTTACAATTTTATGTAAATACGCATATTAGCAAATAAATTAATTTAAATTTTATTTGAGGCAGTTCAAATAATTTCAATTTAATTGTTCAAATTTGGCCCTAAAAAACACTTTATCTATCTTACTATCCTTAACTAAATCTATCTTCTCTATCCAGTATTCCCACTGCTAGGCTAATGCCTTCCTCTCCCGTTACAGTACATATCTGCTCTCTGCTAATACAGAACTCTTCCTCAAGCAAGACCCCAATTACTTCAGAGCTTACCAAATAATAAGCTAACCATCATCAAACTTTGTCAACAGGTGTGGAAGGCTTGCACATGGCCTACCCAGGAGTGGGGCCTAGTAAATCTGACGATGACGAGCAGATAAAACACACTTACTACCAGTGGGTGTGTTTCGTGCTGCTTGGCCAATCTGTCATGTTCTACACTCCAAGATACTTGTGGAAGATCTGGGAAGGGGGAAGACTGAAGGCTTTAGCAGCAGATTTGAGTATGTATACCTAATTTTTTATTAAAAATATTGACATAGATTTACTAAGTAACTTTAATCTATTCTTCTCTGTAAATAAGATTTTGCTCTTTATATTGATTAATTTTCAAGATATTTTTATGTTAATTATTACAAATAAGGACGAAAATATGAAATTAATTATCTATTTGGGTATGTTACTTAACATAAAGTTATAAACATAGGCACATTTATAGGCGAGGATAAAAATATTGGAAGGCACTTCATGATAAGTGCATGATAAGTGATGTAGAAGTGATATTCATATCATTTTTTAGGCCCTATCCATAATTTTAAATTGTTGAAGTCCATGACCTTAAAAGAGACAATGACCTCTGAGTTTGTTTCAGCCTTTCTTCTCAGAGTAGTCAGATAGGAAACGCCGACCTCATCTAGTTTAAAAAAATATGATTGATGTGTAAAAGTGTTTGTGCAAACCTACTTACAAAAATAAAATCATTTATCATGTCAATTTCAATGACAGCTTATGACTTAAGACTGAATTTTGGTATTTCGACTAAATTAAATTATATTACGCTTGTAGTGTAGTTTGTAGTCATTAAGTTATTCAAAACCATTATTTTATAAGGTGATGTAACACAAGCTAACATTGCAGGTAGCCCGGTGGTAATTAAAGACTGGTCGGAGTTCCGTCGTGCGGAGCTGGTCTCGTACCTGAGCTACACAAACCTTCATACACATAACATGTATGCGCTGCGCTACGCCTTCTGTGAGATTCTCAACCTTGTCAATGTGGTGAGTACATATTAATAAATAAAATACCTCTGTTTTAACAGGCTTAAAAAGCGGAGGAGGAGGAGGTCCTCAATTTGGATGTTTATATATTTTATAAGGTATGCGTCCTGACATACATTATGACACGCACATCATCATCATCATTATTACATTATTCATTATTTTGTACATTTTATTAATTTTGCTTGGGTAGTTATTGAGTTAGCTTCAATAATACGATTTTTTCCACATATTGATGATGAATGATTTCCTGTCACTGAAATTTAAACAGCAAGTAGTGTTTTATGAATTTTTTGGGGTAGGTACAACTAAAAAATGAAAAATAAAAACTTTTACAACGAGGTAACAAAGAAACGGGCGTACATACAAGCCAAACACAACCTTCCTTTTGGGCTTTGCCAGTCTGGTAAAAAAAAAACAACTTGACATCAAAAAAAAAGAATGTTATTGTTCATCTTGTAGTGTTAACTACAAGATGAACAATAACTTTCTTTTGGAAGTTGGTTGTTTTTGGTTTGTAAAAATGTTTTTTTATTCTAACAGTTCCCCCATCTGGGCAAAGCGAAACATAACATCCTACCAAGTAAAATTATACTATAACCATAGCACATGTCATAATGATTTCTGGTATCTGAAGAAATGTTTTTTTTTTTGTTAACAAGATGCTCTGTAAATCTGTCTGAGTCTGGCTGTTTGACCTATGTAATGGTGCCCAAGACACAGGTTGTGCCTAGTTTGGGACCAACAATACCTCCATATTGTTATTTTGAATTAAGAAAGTGGTTTAATAGTTCCCTGTCCCTGCTTTGTTTGTAGCATAGGTAACTTGCACATGCAGCATGCAAAAGGTACATTTGAAAGTAAATTATCCTTATAAGTTACTAGAAATGTAAGGGACCTAGGAATTCAAGAAGACGATTCCTAGGAAATATATGCAATTCTGAGCCTACTTAGGATATTATGTGTAAGACATGTGTCATAGATTCTTTAATACAAACTTTTCCTGTGAAATGAATGTTTGTCCTAGGAATTGTATGAAATTCCAAGATAATACTAGGAAATGAATAAAAACGAATGCTTTCTGTGAATAAAATAAATAAAATATGTTTGTTAACTGAAATCAGAATAACACAGGCATCTTGCTGTACCTAGGAAAAGTGCATACTACAAAATATATCGTAGATTTCCTATCTATTTTAGAGTTGTATAGAATGACGGATTACGTGCTTTTCTGTTAACATATACAAAGATTTGCAATATCAAGAGCAACCCAGTTTATAAAATGTTGAATATTTCCAGGTTGGTCAAATATTCCTGCTGGATATATTCTTGGGCGGCGCATTTCGCAACTACGGCGCGGCGGTCACAGCGTTTACGCACATCCCGCGCGTTCCCGCGGACATGACCGACTTTGCTGCCGTCAACCCCATGGACCAGTTCTTCCCCAAACTCACCAAGTGCTGGCTCCGAAGCTACGGTCCTTCTGGCGGCCTGCAGATCAAAGACCGCCTCTGTGTTCTCCCTCTGAACATTGTCAACGAAAAAATCTTTGTGATCCTCTGGTTTTGGCTTATTATTCTAGCTTTCGTTTCCACTTTGTCAGTTTTCTTTCGTATTCTCGTGCTCTCTCTCCGCCCCCTACGTGCGTTAATGATTGCTGGTCAGTTAAGGTATGTGAAGAAGAGCATGATATCGCGAATTGTGAAACGTTTCGGTTACGGAGACTGGTTCATACTGTACTTGTTGGGTAAGAATATGAACCCTATCATTTATAAGGATTTGATAGTGGAACTATCCAAAGAATTGGAGCATAGAACTGTTATGGTTTAATCTTTGTCACTATAAATACATTTAATTTTCTTTATATGGATATGCTAGTGGATTGTGTTTTTATTTTCGTTGCCATCAATCATGTGTTCACTAGTGTTATTAACATTGCACTACAAAAAGTTAAGCTTACAATTAACGGGAAGAGTCACCCTGTAATAATCCATTGTAAAGTACTATGCCTATTAATAAGACTTGAAAAGAAATCAGTTCACTAGTAAGTACCCCTTCCACAATATAATCTCCATTGGTTTTTTCCAATTATTGCTCAAAAACAGTACAAAGTATTGTATTGTTTAAGTATATTTATTTGATTAAGAAAAAGTGCCTTATTTAATAGTATTAGATAGGTATAATTACTATAATCTTTATTTTGAACATTAAATTAATGGTTTGTGTAAGAAATCTCATTATTCTATAATTTGAAGTAATCTTTCTAAGGGCTGATTTTTCAATGATAAACATTATTTGAGGAATAATTTTGAAATTTTAACAGTTATTTCATACAAAAACTGTCAAACGTCAATTTTATTCCTCAAATAAAAGTTATGTCTATAGAAAAATCAGCCCTAAATGAAAGAAATAATTTGTTTCTAGAATGAATGTCTAAAGAAACTTGAGTTATCGTTGTTTAAAAAAGTTTATTTTTTGTTTTGATTCATTAGGTAGTGTACTTATAATTATTTTGTTAATTCATGACACGAGAGTAAATTGTTAAGTTTAATAATTATAGATCAAATACAGGGTATTTATTTATTTATTTCGTTAGGGAAAACAAACAATTGTACATTATATATTACATCTAAGATTACATTAGAAGTGAGTAAATGTACAATCCACAACGTTTCCACAGATTACTAAGGTTAATGATACAGTGAAGACACAATATTCAAGTTCAATATTCAGGGTATATGTCGGTAAGATTGTTAACTATTATAAATACTCTTTGTAAATGATTGATAATGTTTAAAATGTATATTTGTTAACAAGAACAACTAGTACTAACATCTAACTATCGATATGATCCCTTTCCAAGTGTAAGATGATTATAATTTGTAACAAAATAAAATCTAATAAAAAAATTGTCTGGTTTTTAATTTGTTCCAATATTATAGGTAAACAAAAAATGGAATTTTATACCCTTGAGATTTAATCAGATTGGTTGTTTCTTCATTAGGCAGTTTGAGATTGTTCATATCCAGTGATGTGCAATCTCATTATTAGATATCAAAGCTCATAAACATTACTATGATGATTATTCATGAACACATTTTGATTGACAGATTATAATTTTAGATCTCTTAGAAAATGGATTCGGGGGTAATTTATCCAGTTACTTAAGATACTAACTACAAAGATGAAGAAAAAGAAAATCATTAAATTATATATTTACTAAAAACTACAACATTTACCCTGAACAACCCCGGCACCCACAATGAACACATTCTACTATCCTGCCTTCTTCTAACTTGCTCTTAGGGACCCTACATATGCAGTTAGTTGCAAAGTTAGTGTCTCTGGTCTGAATACAGCGCAAACAACACAAGTTTTCGTAACCAGTCTTCTTCCACTTGGCTATGAGGTTGGCATCAGCTATCTTCTCATCTAAACAGTACTGGTACAGCTCTCTGCTGATCGCCTTACGTCTGTAGAACAGGTCATAGATGTAACGGGACTTCTGATGATGTATCTTGAATATCGGCCATAGAGATTCCTGCTTGCGTTTTCCTTCATGTGGTTCAGTCTCAGCTGAAAAGAAATGATTGATTTCTTATATGGATTCGCCAATTTTACACACGAGTTGGATATGACAGGACTTAATTCTGAGGTGGAACGTAATTACAAACCAAGAGAAAGTTAACAATGAATAAAAAATACAGTAGTTTTGTTAGGTTAGTTACCTTCTCGCATTTTCTGTTCCAACTCTTCCAAAGTGGGTTCAATGAGCTCCCATCCTTCTGGTGGAGGTTTGCGACTACGACGTACTTTCGGCATTATATTATCTGATCAAACAATTAGGCAAACTACACCACTTTTTATTGTTTGGACTCACCTCACAAACACAAATTCAACACAAAACCGTTTTTGACTTTTGACAAGTTTGACAGTAAGAAAAGGAAAGCAATATTGCACAGTACACAGACTCGATGACACTACTGACACTTGACAGTTTTTGTTAGTGACAGTAGTGAAATGAAATCGACTAAACTGATGGCTTACTGGTAGAAATCAACTAAACTGTTCCTAAATATATCATATACAGTTTTCCCAGTTACAGTTCGCTTCTCTCGTCCATGATAGGTTTGGCTGCTTTTGCTTTGTAGAGCATAATCCCTGTCACCCATACCCGCGGCACAGTCTCTTTAAATAGACTAATTAATAATCGATCGTTTGATGTGCCTATCGCTTGGAAACTGCAGACAAAAAATCACCTAAGGACAAAGAACCGATGTGCATTCTATCTTTTGATCGATTTATTTTCAAGAAGAAAGTAACTTAAAATTCCGGATCGATGTAGCTGTCATTTTAGTTCCCTATTTTGCCATTTGCCAAAATATACTTAGAGCACTGATTTAGTTTTTGACGAGCACGGTTTAAGTACTTATTCAAAACAAAACCATTCGACAAGTTGTTGAATCGAAAATGACATATTATTTTCAATTACTAATTTGCCTTGCCCCCTGTCCCCTATAGCAAATAGCTGTTGGAAAAATGGCGGAAATCGAAAGATCACAAATCCGAAGCCCGAAAATGTTGACAGTATAAGGGCTGATTTTTCAATCGCCAGTTATTTTTTAATCGAGGAATAAAATTGACGGTTGGCAGTTTTTGTATAAAATAACGGTCAAAAGAAAATTATTCCTCGAATAAAGTTATCATGATTGAAAAATCGGCCCAAAATCAAATAGACGACATTTATTTGATTTACTATAAAGACGATCGTCGAGGCGCTGAAATCAACCGAAATGTTCAGCGCCTCTCCCATGCATGACGGCACCCGGTGCCGTCGCACTATGGGACGAACCTGTGCGTTTCATCTCAAAAATCTGTAACTTTTTAGTTTCTTGACATTTTGTATTGAAATTTTGTGTACGTATGCCTGAATAGTTATGCTATTAGATAAATGAAACACTGCTACTTTAAAAAGTAGGTAGATTTATTAAAGGAAAAAAATCAAATATAAACTTTTGAAATTTTTCATACAATAATTAAACAAACGTTGCACATCGACCCTAACTCGCATGCGAGCTAGTTCCAACAGCATCTTGAGCGTATTGACGGACCGGTGGGATTCTCCGATGCTTGAGCGCTGGATGCGGCTGCACGCAGTGAAGTAGCATACATGCGTTCTGGTGTCGGATTATCCTAAAATCTATGTTTATTATTTGTTTTGTTTACTAACATTGTTCGTGATATGGAGAAATCTGAATTAAATTATTATTATTATATTATATTAAATTAAATTCTTTTATGAATTATTTGCTTACGTCACATTAAAATAAAATGATTAAGAAGTTAATGAAATGATTATGACATAATTTTAAATTAAAAAAGAAATCCTATCTGTGACAAAAAAAGTACTTGTCAATAAATGAATGATAATGAGTGAATGATTGATGAATGATTGATAAATGATAAATGATTTTATTTTTGTAAGTAGGTTTGCACAAACACTTTTACACGTCAGTCATATTTTTTAAACTAGATGAGGTCGGCGTTTCCTATCTGACTACTCTGAGAAGAAAGGCCGAAACAAACTCAGAGGTCATAGTCTCTTTTAAAGTCCAGACATAATCTTGGTCAGGTTATATGAAGACCATGTAGGTCGATGTCTGAGATGGTCTTTTGAGGAAAGAACCACACAGATTGAGAGGACCTGTCCAGTCTCATAGTACTGGTATCATAGTACTGGTTCTATATAAGCGAGATATATAGGGATCAGAAGTATACAACAGTATGTGCAGAACGTTTTCCATTGTGGCTGATCTGGAACACTTTCTAGCGTGATTTAACCGATATTTCTTATAGTCTTTATTACGAGCTTCTTGAGCATCTTCCGATAATTGGCCTATTGGCAAAACTGCAAAATGCTCTATTATTTTGGCACCATGTATATGAATTTTGTGGACTGAAGATGGCATATAGTACCAGTTATACGAGTATTTACTCACGCATAACTGTGCAGCCAGCGCTAGTCACCAAACTTAACTGCGTTTACAGAAAATCCCGATGACATGGTTTGCAGAATGATATAATTATAATCTCTTGATCAACTCTTCATCGATACCTGTAATTTCTGCAGAACATTGATAGTTTTGGAAAAATTTCCTTGCCGTATTTCCGTCATTACTATTTCCAGAACCTTGACGAGGTTTATCAATGTGTAAACCGAGCAAATCCCGGAAACGAGTTTGAACGTAGGTACTTCTTTTTTTCTTCTTTAATCTTCTTGTTCTCTGGAGACGATGCAGACCACTTTTGAAATCCTAGATTATAAGAAATATGCAGAATGAAAAAACTATGCAACATGATTTTTATCATATAGGTACGTGTGGCCAAAATGTTCACCGCAAAAAAAAATCATGAGAAAATATTTTTCGGTCGACATTTCGGCTTCTAGCTCGAAATGGCGCAGTAATGACGCAGATTTTTTTTATTTCCCTGTAACGCTGAATAAGTAAGGTATCTTAAAATGTCATTAACTCGACATCGGGAGCCATCGGTAACAACAAAACCTCCACTTGAAAATTAGAAAGACGTAAAATTTCCTTATGACGTTTAAAAATTAAATAAAAAAAACAGAAAAAAATATAAGTCATTAAAACATAACGTAGTCGTAAACTAGCGATCTTGAACAATTCAAAATATTCCCTTGAAAGACATAGAAAAGTATAAAGTTTGAATGTAATTTTATGCAAGTAAAACATTTTTTTTTTGTTTTTTTTTTCTTTGGTTTCGGATACTTCTATTATCTATGAATGTAAAACAATCAAAACGGTTTCAGTAACACGACTTTTGTCTCAACCATTTTTGAGACGAAAAATAAAATACTGTTTGGTCCCATAGTGCGCGTCGCACCGCTCGCACCGCCCGGCGCCCTAGGGCCGCTAATGACGACCGTTATTCTTCCGACAGCTATTGGCTTGTCAGGGACTAGGCAAATCTGGTAACCGGAAATGTGTCATTTGTGAACTCGGAAGCACGGAAGCACACGGAAGCCTGTCAAATAGCTATGCTGCCGGTCGATTCTGTAAAAATCTCACCGTGAAAACTTAGGTGATGTGAGTTTGTTTTTGCTAGGAATTGATACTATTGACAGCTCACTCCACGCTCATTTCACCCAAGTTTTCACGGTGAGATGGTTACAGAATCGCACTGCAGGTTCGTTTCTCGCCAAAAGAGACTGTTTAAAGTATGGGAAGTGGTCTATGAATCAATAGCGTTAGGTACTGTAGTGGTGGTGGTATTTCTGTGGGTATCTCAACTATACAACTACAGGTGCAGGTGGCTTTATCTACAGGTGTGACTCTAATTTGCTTCGACTGTTCCTATAAAATGCTCAATGTACTCCATTGATAAAATATGATCTATAATAAATTCACGTTTTTCTGAAACCGGCAATAAATAACATACTTTCATCACTTTCGCCTGCCCTTATCACAATTTATTTGGGGTCAGGGCAACATGTCTTTTTATTCCATACTTTTCTATTCACCACTTATCTCGTCACTCCCTTTCTAATCATCATCATCATGCAATCAGTCCATCCGTCAATCGTTTCTTTGGTTTTCCTCTTGGTCTGTAAGTCGTAACCACATAAAACACGCAATAGGTACAAGTGCGTGCCACGTAAGAAGAGACTTGACACACCACATGGTTTGACATGCGCAGTACACGATTTTAGGTATCTTTAGCGGTATGAGGTCTGAGTGCGGGACGAAACCGGACGTCATAGGGGCGGCGGAAAGAGCGGGGGAGGCGGGGTCAAGTCTCTTCTTACGTAGCACGCACTGTACCTACTCGTAAAACAACAACATTGGCGGTGAAATCATACATTGCTACTATATAGCTTTATAGGCGTTTTGCATAAACACTTGTAGAGAAATCTCTTCATTATTAAAAGGTACCTTCCCTTTCTATATCTACCTATGTGTAATAAGGTAGTTTAAATTCAATGTTACTCATTATAACCAAAAACAAATTACAAGTAAGTAATACTTTTCAATGTAAATCCTACACTAAATTGACAATAAAACTTGGTAAAATTAATAAAAACATCAATTATTTATTTATTAGCAGATAACAGTTACATAAGTAACGTAATATTTCATTTTACGATCCCTCTTGATAAATATACGTTTTGTATGCTTTCACTTTTACGAACAAACATTCACAATTTCTAAATCTTAGTTAAGTGGGTAATAGTGGGTACCTATGTTTTATAATTTTACGTCTAACGACTACGTCTGTCGATGTTTGCAAAAAAAATGTGCGAGATTCCGCTCTAGTTGCGCTGTTTTAAGATAAAAGTGGGTAGGTAGATAAGTATAGCCTAAGTGGTTGTCATTTTGTTTTAGGTAGGTACTCCCATTACTCCATTTATACTATTTATGAAAATGGGTTGTCATTCATAACATAATCTAAGTCATCTTTATTGAGTATCATCGCAATTATAATTTTAATAATACCGCGCTTACCTGTCTATGAATAACGGGGCTACCTACCTATACAAGTTGGATGTATTGCCTTTTTTGGTGTCTCTGTCACACGAGTGCAAAGCTGTATGGTGTGAGCGAGAGAGAGATAACCTCGATTAGCACTCGTGGAATGCGGTGTTGCGTTCGCGCAAGCAAGCCGACTCCGGTACTCCGGTCCAGTCATTTCATTCGTCGCCGACAACGTTGTGGTGGTCGCGGGCAGGTACCACTTATAAACTTAACCGTGTAATCAAAATATGTGTGAAAATTACCATTATACGAGTGTTTCTCTGTTATCTATAAGTGAATAATATTGTGACAGTTGTGTACAACACTTGTGTTATGAAGTTTAGTGAAAGTTGACGGAGGTTTTCAAGGAACTCGGGTGTCTCGTCGCTTATTTACCTGTAAGTCAACTTCTAAAGGTATACGTGTCTGGGTGACGTTGATTTCGCGTTATAGCCTTCTAAACTACGTATTAAAGTTTAAGTTGCATCTGCTTTAATAAGCTTGATTGCCTTGCAGCTTGCAGCTTTAATTTTTAATGAAAAAACTACCTACTTTACCTGTTTATTTGTGACATAAAAGTTAATTAAGTAAATATTTTCGCGACAATAAACTAACATTACATGTACCTACCTACATTCATTATCTGAAACATTTTATGTAAGTACCGATAATTTATTAAGTCAGGCTAAAGCCTGATTAGTCTAACCATACGTCCTATTTTTAGCGGACACGTCTCGATTTCTCGGATGTCTAAAATTCGCCGGAAGCGATTGTTAATTACGTATCCAGTACCTAAATCCGATAATTTAATGCATAATCGATAATTATGTACGTAGACATTAAATCAATAAAAAGCAAATAGTATTATGCTTCAGGACAACTTTTACTAGAGGGACCTCTGACCCCGCGGGCGCGGTCGTTGGCCTTGAAACCGAGATTTTATTATTATTATGACAAGGATCCAACTTAATTTTGAATGTACAAAATTCTTTGATGACATCATATTCTCGATTTCATACCTTTGAATAACCAACTCAATACATAAATCACTTATCGACCCGCATTCACTTACAATTTTGCAACATTTGAATAAACCAGAAATGCTTACCTATGTAACTACTGATTCGTTAATTGCTGGACTGCGAATATTGCAGCTCAGTCAGCAGACCGGCGTTGAAATACAAGGAAGGGGGCATGGCACCTGTACTTACCTACTAGGTAATACTTCAATCCTTTTGAACCAAAATGTCAGATAAAACATGTTTGATGAAGCTACTTGCTTCATTGAGTATGCTTTTTGTCACTCGATTATGTATCCGTTTATATTTTACTAGCAGCGCCCTCGGTTTCTCCCGCATAAGATTCGATCCCGTGGGAATATCGGGATAAAAACTATCCTATGTCCTTCCCCGGGATGCAATCTATCTCTCTGCCAATCTTTATCGAAATCCGTTCAGTGGTTTTGGCATGAAAAGGTAACATACAGACAGACAGATAGACAGAGTTACTTTCGAATTTATAATATTATTTATTTATTTATATTAGTATGGATATATGTTCTTGCTACTTCATTCGCATAGATACAATACAACCTATTACCTGAACCTCCTTTACGCCCACTAGAGGTGGACTCTCCCCTCTGACAGGATTTTCGTATAATTCTCTGCTACAGGATGTCCTGCACCATCTAAGAAACCCCCACCTGCCTTTCATGTTTGTAAGCTTGTAAAGTTCCTAAAATTTCGTGATTGATCATTAGTAATTGTGTCAGTGGTCTTTCGATTTAGTCAACAAGAAAATGCACCCTGATTCATATACATAAACGCCTGTTTCAATCAATCTTAAAGTTTTCCTTTTTGAGTACAGGAAGCGATATAATAATATTAATAATCCGCAGAAAAGAGGTTTGTCTAATCGTTAGATGAGCAAAATTGCAAAGGAATAATTCTCCATTCCTTATGTTAAAAACCTTATCTGTTATCACCTACTTAATCACCAAACTTCAGCCTAAAGAATTGACATACCGCAATTAGTTTCATCCAATGACTAAAGAAGTAAGTTTTATCTGAAGTTAAAATGTAGGTCTCGAATTAAGGCCAGGACTCTCGGAAATCTCGGAATCGACCTATTTTTGATTCAACATTAAACAATCAAATATTCTTTGTTTTAATCTGAAAAAAATATATGGCATAGTTTAACTAACATTCTTGATTATTCTATGGTTCAAAACACGATATTTACAACTTCACTCGATCATAAAAAATCGCAAACAAATCGAAAACAGCGAATTTTTTAATCGTTTTTCAAGTCGTATTTGAAGTAGACTTAACTTTTACTCGCAAAAAATATATCAAAAAATAGGCAATGATGTATAGTAGAACATTCTACGGTTAATTTTTTTCAAAACTGATTTTTATTGTCTTAACAAAATATAATCTAAAAAGGCGGCCTGCGCGCTTCACTTCAGTAGCCCGCCGGGCGTTACCGAGGTAGGACCTGTGTCGCTTTTGCTGGCTCGCCGCGTTCCCGCTAATCGATCGAAATATACGTTATATTATTGTTAATTTCCGTGTTTGTGTATTAGTTTCAAAAATCAGTCTGTAAATATTGTTTAGGTTCTAGTATTAATAATTAAACTAAATATTAGTTTGTTATAATATAGTTGTAATATATAATGATAATTAAGCTCAGCGAGTTCATTCGAACTGCGCTTTCGCGGCATTTGCCACGCGAGGACGGAGGTAACGCTAAATGCCTACTACGCTCGAAGATCCTGGCCTTAAGTATCGATAGACTCACATATGTCTATGGATACTTATTGCAGAAACTTCCCATATAATATGCGATGACACGTTGCTAGATATCGTGCCGAGCCCATCTCTAATACTCTCCAAGCTCCGACGCTTCTTGGAGTCAAAATATTATTACAGTAATCCATTTTTTATGGGAAAGAAACAAGTCCTTACAACTTATGTAATTTCAAATTACCATGTCCAGTTGCTTTTGGTTCCATGTCGAGAGTCGAGACATTTACTATCTGGTAATCGTCATTAAATAAGTGAATTACGGCTTTTAAACCAATAACGAATAGTATCCGCCGACAGTTTTGTTATGCCGATTAATCCTAGGATTTATGAACTATAAACCTTTGGATGTATGTAAATCTAATTCTTCCTTCTGTAAGCTATAGTGCTATATTTTATAACTTGCAACGTATCATGCGTGCATCATGATTGTGATAAATTCAGAATCAACTGCATGAACTGCAACAACGATGATACATTGTTCTCCTGTTATCTTTTCAATCCTTATCTTTTGGAGCTTTCTTTTATCTTTCGAGAAAATAAGGTTAGTCAAACATTGCTCTCTCTAGCACCCCGAAACCGAACACAAGCAAAGAACTAAATACATCTCCCTTTTTCTTTAATATAAACTCGTATACAACTTCTGCAATGACCACGACTTCTGAGATCGTAGATAAGTTTTTATAACAAAATATTACCTTACTGAATCAGCGACCGCACCATAGACAAGATGACGTAAGGTCACGTTTTTCAATTCATTCACGTTTATATTGAGCCTAGTCGTGCGGTTGCCGAGCTGTATAAAAGACCAGAAACCTCTGACGTCGACCGGTATAAAGTTCAACCTTTGTTGATATTACCTCAGTACAAATTAAACTTAACGCAATAACACCGTCATCAAGTCGGAAGCATTTATATTCATTTGTCCCTCATGGAACCAAAACTACATAGGTAAAACTCTTGGTAAATTCTCCCAAGCTTTTGACCCGACTTTCTGTTCCCTTCTCATCATCTGCTTAGCCTTTTTCCAACTATGTTGGGGTCGTCTCATAGTCTTATCAGATGCAGCTGATGTAATCCCAGTATCCCATGGAGCGACTGTCTGAGTTACTGAGTATGACGATACCCTTGTAAGGCTAGTTCCCTTCTTGGTTTTCTGTTCCTTTCTTCCATCTGTGCTGTAATGCAATAAGTTGCTTTTTCATCGTCTCATTCAGAGATTAGTGTGACAAAGACAAGTTTGGCATACTTGAATAGTATGCCAAACTTGTCTACAATATGTCTATTCAATGCTAAACTAAACAACACACCGTAAGTACCTTCATTTGAGGGGCCTGCGCTTGCGCTGTCTCATGATTGAAGGTTTCCTTTTAATCATAGGCCTACGTACAGCCGGTAATGAATAATTACACTACAGTACAGATGTTATGATGAGCTGTGAAACTTCTCCGCGTGACAAAAGGCAGTGTTGCCACTTCAAAAAGATTAAAGAAAATGACTTATTACCAGCTTCTTATATAAAGGAATCTAATTAATACTGATTATTAATTATTGTGTTCATTTATGCTTATATAAAGATATACCTAATTAATATTGTTTGTTGATTATTGTGTGGATTTATGTTGATTTTATTGAAATTAAAGTAATCAAAAGAAGTGACACCTAGTAATATTTACCTATCCTTGAACTATTGATTTGTGTATGTTATAAATAAATAAATGTTAATTTCAAACCAGACAAAAGTAATTACAAGAAGTAATACTTGTAATATTTTATACTTACCTATTACATTGATTCAATTAATGTTGATTTATTCTTAAAATAATGTAATTGATCTCTTATGAATGAATAAACATGATTATATACATAAAGACAGTACTTATTTCAATAAACATTCCCAAATTTTGAGAAGTAGCCCTAATGAGTAATAGCCCTAATGAGAAGTAGCCCAAGTAGGAAGTAGCCCAAGTGAGAAGTAGCCCAAGTGAGAAGTAGCCCAAATGAGAAGTAGCCCAAATGAGAAGTAGCCCTAATCAGAAGTGGCCATAATGAGAAGTAGTCCATTAGGGAGTCGGTTGCCAAAATGAGAATTAGCCCTAATGCGCCTAAACCGATGTAAACAGTAAATTACCTCCTGTAACTAATAGATGTAACGTTATAACAAGTGTACATATCCATACTATCCATACTAATATTATAAATTCGAAAGTAACTGCAGTCTGTCTGTCTGTATGTTACCTTTTCACGCATAAACCACTGAACGGATTTCGATAAAATTTGGCAGAGAAATAGATTTCATCCCGGGGCAGGACATAGGATAGTTTTTATTGACATAGCTTGCGGGCGAAGCCGCGGGCGGAAGCTAGTAAGTAGCCTATAATGCAAGGAGTAGTTATGCACACAAGGCGATGACTGTGCATAATTTTACAAACCACGAATGTTTTGTTTGATTTCTAGGTTGACGTGTTGTTCTTGTTGTGACTGTTATTATTATTATATTTTAATTAAAATTATAACATAATCAAAATAATTAATATATTTACGAAATTAGAAAATTATTCTTGTTTATTTATAAACTGGCTGGCCGATTTCATATTTTACTTTTAGTTTTAAATAACAATAAAGACATAACTATATAATAAAAATTAAATGCTGTTCGTTGCTTTTGGGTATTTTTAGTTTTAAAATATTTGTAATAGTCCGAATTAGGTTTTAAATTATGGAAATAAAACTCTAATTCGGGAAAAATAAAACGTCCTGTTTGTTTTGTAAGAATTATTAAAATTTTGACAGAACAACGGTTGTCAGCTAGTAAGAAAAAATGAAGAATTTCGTCGGTTCTATTTTTTTAAAATTATGTATTTGCATTTGGTGTCAATGCGAGTACTTACTGTCACTAGTTTCGTAATGTAACATACTTGTACACTTACAGAGTTAAAGACGGTAACTATTTCATAAATGCTAGTCTCAGTTAGACTGAGTTAGACATGCACGAATGTTGTACAACTTTTAAATGTGCTAAAAGGCTTCACAATACCTAGTTACCTCAATTCCAAATATTGTGGTTTGAGTTGAAGACTGGTACACAAAAATAACAATGTTCAAAAATTTTACCACCGTTTATGACCCATTTACAACTTTTATCACCGATTACAAGCCGATTAAAGATCCTCTTAACGAAAAGGATGATTTTAAAATAATTGAACAATTAAAATATAATAACAAATAAAAAAACAACAAATTTTATAACTTAAAAAAACATAACGTAGCAAAAAGCGAAGGTGCTGCCTGTTTTTTTTTCGTTTAAATTCCACACAAGATCTAAAAAAGAAGAACAACACAATCTGAAGAAGACCTCCTTTTTACCTTAAAAGTGAAAACCAAGTGATTTATATTCTATCTGCATGTCGTCAAAATGCCTCAAGCGAAACTAGGACATGTCCGGAAATCCCACATTTTATGGCGAACGTTAGGCTTGCAACACCGCGGCCTGCGTACGAACGGGCTCGCATTAGGGACACATGGGTCGAAGGAATGCAGACATTCTGCCTGCACACAGCCAACGTGTTTGCCTAATTTAGCTGGCGAAAATTGGCTAGAAAACTATGAATGACAACTTTACAACGTAAATATGCACCACTCCTTTTAATACAAAAATAGAATTCTATAAACTTGATTTTCTGGCCATTCGTCACTGCGGCAATATTGAATTACGAACATCACAAAAATATGAACAACAGTTAAATCTTGCAAAAGTTTTAGGACTTGTAGATCGTGCTCGTGGTTGTGATTACTTAAATTGAAGAGCAAAATGCTAGCTAATCTAGCTAGCCAGCGGTGCTGTTGTTGGCTACACAAGAAAATCGCAAGTCACAACACAATAGTACCTATTGTGGATTGAGTTGACAAGGTTAAGAAAACTATGACTTCGGACTTGTGCGGTGCATATTACAATCTTGAACTAAGGTCTGTCATGTTTCTTACACTGACAGATTGTAGTGGTTGAAGAACAACATGTGGCTAAAACAGCAAATTAATAAAAATGCGACAGGTAGGCGTCATTAGGTATAACTTTGAAGTAAATTGCATAATGGTATGCGCATGGTGGCGCATTGATTTCTATGATTGACTCCATTATTGTGTATACCAATGTGCAACAAATAAAGCTGAACCGCCATGTTGCTTTTGCCCACACACAGCACACCATGAACAAAACTGCATTCATATTGTCAGTCAGCTCCTCATTCTATATACAACCTTCGATCTTGGTAGCCACTTGGGAGCGAGAATCCGTCGTGCTGTCTAAACAATAAATACTAGATATACGTATGATAGGTACGTAGGTGCCATACAAAGGTAGGTCTACACATCGGAAGTACGTGGGCCGCGCGCCGTACATGGCGAGTACAATCAGACACAGGAGTGATTTTACGATATTGATTTATGGTTTATTGCGTATGCATGGATGGAGAAAGTACGGAACTAAAAGAGTGGATGTTGACACGTCGCAAACTTTTATTGATTGTTTCGCAATTAACGTCAAAGCAAATAGTGAAGAATATTATGTTTGCAAACCTTCGTCAGAGTTTAGAAACTTTTTGTCTTGAACTCTCTTATAGTCATGCATGATACTGCTTCTATCTGTCTGGCGAAGTGACTGATTCGATTTTGTATGATTTAAAGCCGACTATTCTTAATAATACTGCTGTCTGTTTTCTTTTACCTACTTCTAACTATTATATTCTATACTCGGATTTTTATTTGCTAGACTAAAATAATAGTGGCACATGTCAACTGACATTATGTAATATCATTTAGCTATCATAATGGTCTAGCAAATTAAAAACCAGAGTTAACATAATATTTTAAGTTAATATTATATTCCGACTTGTCTACCAGACTGTACCAAAGGAGTCACCATCGGCAGACAATAGCTTGTATCGTCCATTGCGATTCGAAACGCTAAGGCTTGCAACAGTTGCTAGTTGCTACTGACTTACTATGTGCGCTAACACATTTATGTACTAGTAGATAGTTACTCTTGTAAATTGACTGTACCTACTTATAGAACCTATGCCTACTTGTTGCAAAAATAGATGTGAATACCATAAAGATCTACACTTTGTCTATGAAGAACATTATGCATTGAGATTTATGCATTTATGATTTACGCTATTTTGAGATCCTATCATCATATTATACTCGTATTATATCATAGCATAATAAATTCTAAAGAAGGCTAAAAACATCTTCAGCCAGAAGAACTCTCTGGTTCCGTTACTGAAGACCTGCAATTAATCAATCATTTTAAATTCAAACGTTCGAAATTGAACTTTTCAGATTAAAAGTATCGAATTCATTCAAATTCAGCGGCCATGTGTCCAATGCGCGAATTTCAATTGTTTGTGACCACAAAGTCTTGTCCCAATTCCTGTGATTGCGCGCCGAAGTGTGCTGATGAAATGTCAAACGAAAGAACTTGACCGTGTGTGGCTTTCTCGTACGCAGCTTCCATTCTCAATTTCGTCCTCGTTTACTTAGTTGTTTTTATTGCGATTGTTAGTTCCTGATGTAGTTCCGGATGACATTCATTAGAATACTGCGACAGAATAACGTTAAAAGTTTGTCATTTGATGTGAAGATAGTTTTGTGCGACCAGAGATGTTGCATTGCTGTATGTTTGTACCCCTACCATGGTCATAAGTCAAAGGATACCTACCGACAGGTACCTACCTACCCACACATTTCAATTAGACGTAAAGGAAGACACGATCAGTTACCTAGTTAGAAAGTTGGATGCCCGACCCAAGGTCGGTCGGTCGGATTGCAATGGAGAAAAACTGGCATAAAACTATAAAATCCATCCTATTTTCCAAGCTAGCTGTCATACACAATACTTTCTAAGTACAGACTAGTCTACTTCTCCACACACGTAACACTAGCGGTGGGCAGTGATTCGAATCGACACGGCTCGGGTGCCACTTGACCGGGCTGCCGCGGTCAAGGTGATCACTGCACTGTGACCACTCGCTCGACCACGCCAAAGGACGTTGAACGTCTTAACTCCTTTTGTTATTCCATTATTCCCAGATTAGATTCGCGTTCCACGTTTAAATGACGTAGGAATAATTGAATTAATTCGAAACGTTATTGTTTTTTTTTGTGTTTCTTGACTCGAACAAGGCTCTAGGCAAAACGAGGTTTATTGAATTGCAATTGCAAAAGCCATAATAAAATAATAAGGCACCGGTCTTAAAGGTTGAATAATGCATAAACAGTAGCTTGCCAGCCCATCGCCTGCGGTAGTGTTTCCCTTCGATGAGCCTTCTTTTTGCAAAGTCCAATAGTGGAAATGAAAACTGGTTTGCGATATCTTCCCCAGGCAATGTTATTGCAATTATATTTTTTATGAACTTTATACAGCTGTAATATGTCGAAGACGGATCAAGTTTTGAGCAAAACACGGATCCTAATACCTTTTTGTTGCTTTTTCATTCTAATAAACTTGATCGAATGGAAGGCTAAATACCAAATAGTTTGGTAATTTGCTTTATGCGTCAGGTGTCAGCTAGGTGTCTGGTCGGCTAAGTGTAGCAAAAACTATATCTCAAAGTGATCCGGACGGCAGTGACCGTTAGTAAACACGTCACACTTCACTGTTCCAAAATATTGCTACTTATAAACAGTCATTATTTCATCTACTTATGATGTAGGTACGGTTTGTAGAGCAAGTTGTGTTCCAAATAGTAAATCTTTGATTTGAGTACCTACGGTCTCAAAGAATTTTTAACTGTTGAAAAAATGAAACAGGCAAAGGTATCTTCACAAATTATATTTTATTTGCTTATGACAATGTCCAAATTGTGATCTGCCATAGAATGACATTTTGATTTAGCACAGCTTAAAGTTACAATACAATACAAGGCATTTTTTCTAATCTTCTGCTACGACTATATCAACCGGATCAATGTACTCACTCTTGAGAGTCAATCGGACTGTTACGGTACAATGATTGTAACACTTTAGCGACTTGTCTATGATCCCATCGTCTCTCAAATATCAAATGCCCTGAGGGTATGAAGAACACGCTCAGAGTTTGATAATCACGATTCGCAAGAGTAAGAGATCATAGACAAGAGCTGGTTTCTAATCGAATTTTAGCTTATGCAAAGCGTGCTTCCACTTTTAAGTATTCCGTATTCGATTCGATACAGGCCTAACGGAAACAAAACAATACCGGATAAAAATCTACGCAAGGCAGTTCAGCGATTGACAGGCCTGAGTCCGACAACGTACCGCATGTAACTTTTAAAAATCTTGTGAAAATACAAAATATGAATTTTGGAAGATTTCGGAAGTTCCGCACTTAGAGAATTTTACAAAACCCAGAGTAGGCTTTATATCTTGGTCAAATGGGGGGTTGAACTTTACATGTAGATGAATAAATTCATGTGCTACGTCAAACATGGTATCTAGTTTGACTTTGAAATAGGTACATACATCTAATGTAATTTTCTTCTTATTTTGTCACATGCTAATGCTGTCGACCGTACAAGTGGTAGCAAATTATGTCAGCGTACTGTTACGCAGTTACAGCGGTCTGGTGAAAAACTGTGCGGTTGCCGTTGACGACAAATCTATAGGGTTATTAGCCACTAGCCACCGATGTGTGTCACTGAATCGTGTCAAGTGGCTATCATTACCAGGTATGATGTGGGCATAACATGTGCTGATTTTTGTGTGGAAAGTATCATGGCAAGTGGAATTGAGTGCGTCCAGGTTGATTCATTCGTCTCTGGTCAAATTGAGTGGCATTGAGGTTGATTCATTCATCTCTGGGTTTTTGGCTGGACCTATAATGCATAATACCTTATGCATCTTTTGGACTGGTTTTATTTTAATGATTTAAGTAACTACTTTTTCTGGTTCCTATGAAACTGTTAGATAAGATGAATAAAACGTCTGCTTCCATTGGCCCTTGGTTATAAAATACATCGAGGGAAGCTATGATCTTTGAGAAAACATTGCATAAGTCGTTATAGGTGTGGTCTAGCAAATCGAGCATCTGCTCAAACAGATGCATCTTCCGAGAGAAACTGATAAAGCTATTATTTTTGAAACAACCTCCATCAAAAACAAAAGTTACAAACAGTATAAAGATTTAAGTGTAATTGATTCGTACTCGTTTATCAACAGAGATTGGGCTCATTAGCAATAATTTGGCATTAAAAACAAACTTAAAACAAATCGATTTGTCATTGATGCAAGCAATTAATAGAATCAAACAAGATAATGTAATAAATTAAAACAGCCAGTTTTTTATAACAGAGATTATAAAACAAGATGCCGACGAGATCATAAATGTCAATGAAAACGGCTCGGAGACTGACGTTAAGAGAAAAAAGTTGAATGGAGTAGTGTTACACCGAAACTGTGGTGGAAAGCGGCCGGTGTGGTTGGGACACAGGTTGGTACACATGCCGCCAATATTTGCGAACGCGCCGCTCTCTCAATAGCCGTCCCTAATTACACATACCGCCGTAACAAGACTTTTTATTTGTATGGCAAACCTGGGACTTTCATCGTTGAGGATAATAATAGTATAGGTACTTACATTCGGACGATTTTGGGTTCTATTGTCTCTTCTTTGGTTAGGTTTAGCGAATGAATGCAGTCAATTAGCTTCCACTTAAGTCATAGATGACATCTGCAATCTCAAGAGAAGCCAGATTTTTGTATTATGATACCATCACCCACATTCTTAAGACCGCCCATTGTGTCACCCTTTGTAAAAATTTTATATTTTTGTCTCTCACACTAATATTATAAAGCCAAAAGTTTGTGAGTGTGTCTGTATGTTTGTTACTTCTTCACGCACAAATGACTGGACCAAATTTGATAAAATTTGGTATGGAGGTAGCTGACACCCTGGATTAACACATACTTTTTATCCCGATATTCCCACAGGATCGAAATTTATGCGGGTGAAACCGCAGGGCGCTGTTAGTAATTTGTATGGTGTACATCTGTTTTTTCTGTTCCGTGGTGTACATAATAAAAATTATTCTATTCTATTCTTCTTTATAGACTATTATTTGCAACTTAATGACAACCAAAATCGTGGCACACTTTAAATAAAGGACAACAGTGCAATTCTGTAACCATCTCTCCGTGAAAACTTAGGTGAAGTGAGTGTGGAGTGAGCCGTCAATAGAGCAATTTCTAGCAAAAACAAACTCACATCACCTAAGTTTTCACGGTGAGATTATTACAGAATCGATCGGCTATTAATTAATTTTGGCGATAGAAATACATACATTAGAAATTAAATCAGGAATACAACCCTATAGCCACGATAAATCGATTAGATGATCCATTACGATACATTTGCTACCCATTAAAGAAATTTTTATACAATCAATGACTTACGTCCTTCAGACCAAGTCATTTGAAATGATCGCCATAATTGAACCAGCAGTTTATTGAGAGTTGAGATTGTCAATACTGCTACACGTACGTAATGCTGTCGTTATAATATAATAGGGAAATGGTTACGCAGTTAGCGACCGACGGTTAGAAAGTCTGGTGAACATCTGGCGTAATTTTCTAATTCTGCCGACAAGTTTTTGTTACATGTAGCGGCTACCTTTTGATGTTTTAATTTCACTTATAATTTTTAAGTGGGTTGTTATTGGATTTACTGGCTTTAGATTGATTTGTATTGTCTCTTTAAATAGTTCAATTTAAGGTGATTCAAGTAAAGCGTGCTTGAAATGACTACAAGGTAAAAAAGCACAAAGGTCCTAACATAAATCCTTGCGGCACACCGCACCCTTTTTACAAGATTTCACCATTCAAAAATATTTCGCCAGGCATATGTATCAAGAAAAAAGCAAGTGTAAAGGTCAGTTACTCAATATACGTTGTTGACCTGTATTTAAGCCTGTATGTGTTGGGTGATGCTGATGAAGCAATCTGTCATGTAACGGTATCGGAGGGCGCGCCAGAGACAACTTTCCTCGGCACTCAACGACACGTCTCATTCGCTTCACGGAAGCACAAGAAAGTATATGGATGTGTGCGGAGACTATAGTCTATGAGAATGTCGATTGTCTGTGGTATATTATATCTGTGTTACTGAGATAAAATACATTCGGAATTTTTACTCCGTTCTATAAAATCAACAGCATTATTGGATTTTAATTAAGCGTTTGACACACAAATGCATAACATTTTTAGTCGTTTATAAACCCATTAAGATGGTTAAGTAGGTTTAATAACAAATTAAACGTGGTATAACGGCTAATTGAATGCTTATTCATCTCGCACAAAATTTAAAGCACTTGTTACAAAAGTTTCGGAGGTGTCAATATTGAATTGACGTCTGTTGTTGCATAAATGTCTTCATCTGTCAACAGTTTCTTGTCAATGAGATTTTCTATCAGTTATGAACAATGAGCAATAAGGAATAGCTCATGTTTTATAGGTTTGCGTAAGCAGTAACTTCCGAGGGTACTTCCATAACAATTTGTTTTGAAGATTTATTAGCTATGTATGACAGTTGAATGAGAGCCTATTATGCTGATTTGTCGATGAGTTTTGGTCCCATGCGAAATAGCAGCATGAACATAAACTTCCGTGACAAGTGTCATGGAATTTATTTTATCTCCCATTTATACAACCGAAAAACACGTTACTGTAACATATGTTTTATAGTAGGTTTTCTTCCGTCGTATCTACAAGAACTAATGATGAAAAAAATAAGTTTAAAAACTAAAACCCGACTACTGAAAAGGATGAAACAAGAAAGTACCTTCCCGTGGTCGCATGCCGATGTACTAACATAATATTATAAGCTATGGTAGCATGCGACCACGGGAAGGTACTTTCTTGTTTCATCCTTTTTACTAGTCGGGGTTTTATTTTTTAAACTTATTATTTATTTAATTATTTTGGAGCTTATTTCAGTATATTTACATTTTTGAAATGTGCTAATTAAGCCCTTTTATTTGATATGACTTTATGTCCGCTAGAGGGTGCCATATTCAATTCATTGTCACGTCACATAGCCTATAACTAGCGGACGATCAAGACGCTTCCAACGGTTCCTCATTTGTCTAATTATGACAAGCAGCTCAGAAGTTATGAGGGAACAGATGAACATAATATACCTACATGCATACATACATACCGGTCAAAATCATAACCCTCCTCTTTGTTTCCCCGTAGTCGGGTAAAAAGAGCTCATCTCGTAGTAAGAACACTAGGTAGTCA
This sequence comes from Luperina testacea, assembly GCA_927399505.1. Lineage (NCBI taxonomy): Eukaryota > Metazoa > Arthropoda > Insecta > Lepidoptera > Noctuidae > Luperina > Luperina testacea. The sequence goes on along the minus strand of OV656763.1, from coordinate 4,730,934 downwards.
GCTAGACAATTCACCTGTAATCCAGCCGGTATTCCCAGAAGGGTTAGGCAGAGCTGGTGTACCAATAACACATCCACATTTCGCATTTCTGGTTGTAGATCTGTAGGCAATCCCACTGAAATCAAATAACTTCGAGACATTAAGGAAATGCTTGAATTCATTAATCATCTACCATTTACGCTAATTCATGCCATTGTTCGAAATGATATTCCTTTAATTATACAAATACATTGTGAGTGCTGAGAAAAAGATGTATCTCTTGATTTTTCATTTTTTTCATTGCGTTCTCACACTTGAGATTGACCCTGTCCTATTTTGGTTGACTTATTGCGCATAGTTTGTGCTATGATAGCTGTTAAGAGTGCTAAAATATTGGGTAACCTCTTGCTCATGTAACTTGGTACCTACTTTCAGGATTTTGTCTCCGAATTCGTTCATCTTGCGCTTTTAACCATAACTTCAATTTTATATGATCTTTTTTCATTTCAATACAATCATGTAAGATTCACACTGGCATTTAGTTGCTGAATATCTTTGCCACTTCTGAACTGAACAGTTTTCAGTTCAGATTTATTTTTTCTTTTAATGTGTTGTTGTTACTTTATCTGTTGATTTCTACAATTTGTTTTACCACTAAGTACCGTTGCATGATCTGTCTGTTTCTATTTTCGCGAATTTTTGCCAATTCTTTAAAATCTCTTTATAGATTAACAAAATTAAACGAACTTGCATCGCGATTGTTTCAATTTACACTATTTATAGCTGTATGATGAGCCAATCAGTGCGTAACGGCATCAACAATTCAATCAATCCCGCAATCGCAACGCATTGCACTTCATTATGTACTTAATCTTGTTTGTCTTGTAAAATTCCTTGTTTTGTATTTACGTCGATGCTGACATATCATGCAAACATTTCTCAGGCTGCATTTATTTGTAATTAACACAGTCCGCCTCCATTATTTAACCAATTAACAAAGGCTTGATCTATTCTATTGCACATTGTCGATAACAAATGTGAATCGTGACTCGTACAGAAAACGATATAAAAATGCATCCCTACATCAAACGCATGTTTTTACCGCACCACTCGATTTTCGTTCTGTATCGTGTTTATAAGATTACAAAGCGAAGAGTTGCCAATTAGTCATTGTCTTGACATCATTGACTTCTAAACTTGATCGTCCACTTTGTCTTGACCTTCCTCGCTCGTTGTCACGCTTCGACTGGTACATTTCAATGAAGATATATTATTACTTGTTGTGGGTCCTCGTAAGTTGGTTGTTCTACAGCTGTTACAAGAACCTTATTATTCCTGCGATTGAGTTTATTTTTGTTGTTTACAGTTTTTGTAGCGAAGTGGTTGTTCGTACGACATTTGACTCTCAATGCGCCATTGTGTGGTGTAGAGGTTAAAGTAATCGTATGTGTTCATCCCACAGCCTATTGTTTTGTCGCGTACAAGTTTATTTACACCCACGCGGAGCGCATATGCGAAATTACACAATTAACTTATTGGCCGGCCCTTTCACAAACCTTCACTTCACTATTAATTAAATTAACGAATTAATTGCTTGCTCACCTTTATGTAAGAAATCTTCGTTCATTTTCTAACGGCGACATGTAAACTGTTATAGTTTTAGCTAAGAAGGAAGTCATGTTATGTTAGTGCATGATGTTAATTAGATTTCATTTCGCCATCACCTTTCTCTCGGACTATGATTCAAACCATCCTTTATAGATTTGCTGTAATCTTTATAGAGTGGGATGAAACCTTATAGAAATATTGGTTCCAGAATCTAAACATCCTCATTCAATCCGGAATCTATTAAATAAATCAACGCCTAGAAAATTGCTCTTCATTGAAATGCAAATAAACCTACTTCGACCAGTCCGTGTAATAAGATTAGTGAAATTCCATTAAACACAAACTTGATCAGCTGTTACGGTGGGTCATTACAATACTCATTACACTGGTTATTTCACAAGCAGTAATTTTGCAATAATTGTATGCTTATTGATATGCTGTGATACCGGTTTGAGTATAGCTTCGACCGTAACTTGAAAGTTATGAAATTAGTGCTCGGGAGCTAGCCGATTGATTTGTTTGATATCATTACTGTCCTTGCTTAGTTTACTTTCATTATCAGTTGGCAATGTTTGTCAAAGGGCTGGTATGACAGTTTTGTTATTTGCTTGCTTTGATAATTTAAAAGGCAGTATTTTTTTTTGTCATCTTTGGATTTTCTCCTGTCCTGTGATTTTGATGATTAATTGATTACCTTCTTTTGTCTGTGTAGCCAAGGATCCCATGTCTTCTTTCATAATCTATTTTATGTTTTGAAATATGACTCTAAGATGGTCAATCTAGTAAGACAAATCCTTTGGTCAAATCTATACTTGTGTCTACAGCTACAAATATTGTAAATGCAGTCTAACTGGTTTGAGCAAAGTCAGCCCTGCAGCCACACAGCATGACAGTTCCTTGTCCCGTGACAAAACACTAACGCAACGTTTTCACGCCTCTCGCCTCACAAATTGTCGACATACTAAATTATTCAATTACAAAACTGACAAATTGGTTTATTTGGAAAATGCTCCACTTGCCAAGGTTAACTGCTGTCAATGGCGCCTTTGGTTTTATTGTCGCAACGCACCACTTTTACTTTGTACTTTATATTGGGTGATTGACTCCGTTACGTCAAGTGCTTCGCTCTGATATAATGGATTTTAACGTGCAGGTTTTGATGTAAGAGTCTTGGCAGATATTTAACGTGTCATCTGTATGGCCTAAGTATTTATGTTGTTTCTAGGTTATGTTTTTTGCAAGGAAATTGGACTAAGACAACTTTTTGTACCGCCTGTTTTCTATAGGTCATTGGTGTGTGCATTTCTCTGTCTCTCTGTCTTTCCAAAACTAAGTAATCCATTATGGAATCTCACTTGAGCACACAAAAGACGGTTCATTTTCTATTAATTATTGACACTTCCTTCCCCCACTGTGTGTACGTACTATTGTTCCACTGACACCAATGCGCGGGCGCAAGTCTGTCTCTGCCCTCGATCCCACACTGAAGCATCGCTTATGCAATGAAATAAAATCAGATACGCCACGTTTAACAATGAATTATGTTGCACTTCTTTAATTATGAACAGAAAAAATGTATGGAGATATTGAAATTATGTAAGTGTTTACCCACGCGAAATGGACGCAACCATTCCTTAATGTGATGACGTGCATTTTCTGCCGAGCTGTACTTATTTCATAATTTTAATTATTCTTTAATTGCCGTTGCATACTAGCTGTAAAACTATTGAGTCTCTTTTTAAATTATTGAATCAGGAATGTACGATACTGTGCGACACAGAAATTAATTAGTTATTTTTATTTGTGACTAATTCCTTCCGTCTTACACCAATCATATCAGAGATAATTGCTACTTTCGTACAAAACATCTAAAATCAGAAAAGCGTAGAAATTGTACTTTTACTGTACTGTTAGTTTTTAGAGTAATCAGTAAACAATGCGGTACGAATTAGTCAAAGCCCATTCAAGCGTTGAGCGGGTGGAATGTGCGGACAAAATTAAGATATTTGTGGACCAGATACATGATTCACTTGTATAGGTATTGTTTATTAAACTTGGACTACTTTCTAGTCTGGGTATTTACAAATATTAAACATTCTAAGATGCATTAGCACAAACGAAAATGGATATTCATAATAGGCAAGCAATGGCAAGCATGTCAAAGCAGGCTTTGAATTTTGTGATGCTTCAGCGCGATCTCAAAATAAGATTGAATGAAGGCAGATAATGCTTGAAGTCCGTTTTACTCCTGACCAATTAAAAGCATTAAATATTGTATTTAGGTAGAACTTGAAAGTTTATTAAATGTAACGTTTGTTATGGATTCATTCATGACAAGAAAAAGCCTTAATAGTATATTGTTTGTATTTACTGCCTGGTGTTGGGTCACGACAAGAATCTACTAAACTACTGCAGTTATTTAATCTCCAGCTACAATAAACTGCATTACTCCCACAAGTTGCAGGCTTGCAGCCCTACCAATGGCGTTAGCATAAAATCGTGAACTAGCAACAGGTGTGAGTAATTAAAGGTGATTTCATTGTAATGGATGCCAGTGCAGTACTGGCGAGTCAAATGATTGCTGAGAAAAATGCAGCCGACTCTGAAGGTGAAGGCCGGGTGATTATGTCAACTGATAGATGCGGAAATACGTATACTTACGAAACACTATAAAATTTTTATTTCAGATTGTGAGAAGATGAAATTGAAAATAATGTTGGGACAGCGTAACGAGAACCAACGGTATGTTGGGGACCCATAGAGTTTGAACAGACTATATTGTAGGAAAGGAGAATGCCGTCAAATATAGGGCGCCCTTTACCAAACGTCCGCTGTCATAAGCAAGCCTAGTGTATTTGGAGGAGAATTTAATGCCCTTCCTTTTGCTAACTATTTTTACATGGATTCCCGCAATTCGTATTTATTTGCCATTTACCTACTTAATATTTTGTGGTTACGTTCGAGAAAAGACGAATTAACGATGACGATGAATGATGGAGGCATCGCTAAGGATTATCACACAAAGATTACGTTATGGAAAAGCACCTATGTTAATAAGGATTTTAATTATATTTCGATAGTTCAGATGAAATCAATATTTAAAGTAACGTCATCCGTGACGGCGACACAGAACAAATATGCAATACGTCACAACACAATATAAACGGTTTCTTTTTTTTTTTAATTTGACCTCTTTTCTATGCTTAAATGTATTCCAAAATAATAATTTAAAATAATTCGACGCAACGCGTGACCTAAAGATTTTTTGACACACATAAAAATATATGTACCTAATATTATAAGTAAATAGTAAATCGGTGTCGGTAGGTGCTTACAAAATATCTTCTTCATTTAAATGTTGGTTGTTGTTGTTGTTGATGTTTTCTGTTGGCAGGTACCTATATTTTTTACTTAGTAGCAAGATTTGGAAATAAAGTGCAATGGCAGTGACATAAGAAAAAATACGTACTTACAAAAGTAAATAAAAACACTTTTATGTTTGTGTCAGAAATCCGGGAATCTTTTTCATAACAAAAACGGAAATCTAATTTAAAAAATAGGAGTAATTTTATGAACTATATTTGGTTGTGACACGCTCCCTCGCAAGTTGGTACGGTCCCACGGCATTCTCCTTTAAGGTGATCTAAAGTGTACAGTATATAGAGAAAGCTCTACATAATTCTCTTACCCTTATCCCCATTTAGGGTTGACTTAACATGCCTTTTTCTTCCATAGATACTTCACTATTAGTCGTCATCTCATAGGTATCGTCATGGAGAAAGCTATATCAAAGTAAAAATACATAATACATATATAAAGAAGAAAAGTAGTTTACTACATATTTCACAAGTGCTCTAAATTGTTCAAGAACTTAATGAATAGGAACAGATGAGTCAAAGGGATTCTTAAAACAGCGTTAACTTGTGAATTGTGAAAGATATAAATCAAATGAAATGTAAAGTATCGCAAAGGTCGCTTCATTGTCTCTTGTCAACTTTGACATTTCACGATTCTATTTTGACATTTTATGTGTCGCTCTCGCTATTCCTCGCAAGTTTTACTATATGTAAAAGTCGATATATCGTGTCAGTGATGTAATATAACGTAATCATCATAATTCCTCACTTCAATTATGCTATACCAGCCACTAATTACGGCAAAGTTGAGCAACTTTTAATTAGAAGAAAAAAAATCGCATGCACAAAGTGGTTGAGTCTGTAGCTGTTATACAATTAAAATAACAGTATCTGGCTAAATGTCATCTTTAAATCTAGAACTGTCAGAAAGTTGCCATAAATAAACAGTCGGTTTTATTACCCAACACGAAATTCTTGAATAATTATTTAGAGAGGCCTAAATTATATTGCCTGCTAATTAATTTCGCCAAAACTGTATTAAATATCGTTTAATTTCTACGAGATAATATGCAAATTCGACATATGAATTGATTGCCATCTACAAAACCAACGAAAAATATTTAAAACGGTCAATACAGCCTCGGGCGACGTGCCACAATTGAAGCTAGCCGTAACGGAACCGCCTTGTGAGGCCAAAACATGTTAATGACGAGTATTTCGCGCTTGTATCGCTCACAATACTATTTGAAATGAAAATATTGATAGAAAATTGTGTATGACCACAATGATAGCTAATGAAAGTGATGAAAGTAGATTTGCTATAATGCTGCTATCGTTTCTAAATAATTATTATTTTATTGCTAACGGACCTCTAAAAGCGTGTGTGCTCGCAAAAAATCGTATTTCTTTTTGCTTTTTTTTCTCTATTTTGTAGTAGTGACCTTTGCACAAAATGGTGGCTGCCATCTTTTTACAACTCGTGATATGAAACCGAACAGCGTTCAAGCGTAGCATTTTTTCTTTAAATTGACATTAACCCATTGTTGGGATATACAGTTTTTATTATATTATTAATTCAGCGTGTGAATGCCTTTGCTTCTATGACGATTTTGTATTTTTAAATAATCTATTTTATGCTAACATTGACATGATTTCATTCGGTCATTATATTTCTGCAGCTCCGTTTCTTTAAAATTCAATCGTTGTCGCTTTATGCACCTCCATGTTAAAAGTGTTTATTTTTTCTGTCATTGACATGTCTATTATAATCTGCTGTTTCACTTCAAACTTCTTGAATACGCTTTTAAAGCTTAATATGTACACCTTTTACCCTTGTACCCTCTATTCTTCTTAATTATTATGCCTAGATGCATACGTGTTATCTGCCTACCTTTATTATTATGATTTCTCTTCACCATCCTTTATTTTCTTGTGGAGATGTGAAGAATAGATGTCTCTTGATCGTCTTGAAAGCGTAGTGACAAATCTTTACGATCAGGCTGTAGAAGCACTCGGATTTCTAATGCATGACCTGCGTACTTAATAACAATGCCTGGTAGGCTAGTACGGACGCCAGCACATCAACCTACCACAATCTGTCAGATTTCTTTAATAGATTTTCAACTTTATCGCTAAAGCATAAGGTTCAAAGTTGATTGGGAAAATCTGACAGATTGTGGTAGGTTGATGTGCTGGCGTCTGTACATACTGTAAGCCTAGGCAATCTAACTGCGTCCACGCTCGCATAATGTTCAAGAATGTCTGTCTTCGACAACATACACTATCACATTGCACTTAACTTTCTAGTTTGTGTCACCACCATAAATAATTCCTTAAATTTCTTAGTGCTGCTCGCTATTGAAGTCCTATCTTTATTGGATGCAGTCTATTTAAGTAATTTCGTTGTCTAAAAGCCTAATCCGACCGACATAATTTCATGCAGCAGATAATTTAATTAATGCTTTTTTCTTCGTTGAAAAATAAGCAGTAGCTGAAAAAACAAATTAAATCTACATCTACTTATAGTTACCAAGGTTTTGTTTACTTTGAATCGACTTGTTCTTGAACTTTGTAAACATATCGTACGTTTTCTGAATCTTGAATTAGTTTTGTGAATCAGTTAAGTCTTACTACGTCAATTACGTTTACCGAGGTGGGCCGAGTATGATGCCTTGGCGAATTCTAAGTTTATTTGAGTTAGTTACTAAATAAGTAGATTTTTTTGAGCAAGCTACAGCTTTAAATAATATTTAATTAATATTAGTTTACATAGTTCAATAACAAACATAAAGTAATTAATGCTATACTGTTGTCGATTATTTATTTAAGCTTAGTCATCTGTATTTTATATACCTATTTGTTATATCATATTCATGTTCTTAACTTTAAGTCTCATAAAACTTGCTAATCTTACTTAAGTTAACCATGACATTCTTCCACAATTTAACTTGCACTGAGTTCGCCTATTAATTATTTACTCGACACCTAAGATCAACTTATGGACGCAGCGAACGTGCGTGTAGAAAGCCTTACCTCTTGAGGTCGAGGCGAAGCCAGAATACACAACATTACGATAACCCGACTGATTTGAAACGCACTCTATACCTTATCAAAACTTTGTGACCACGCACCGTTTAAAATCGATCGGGTTATATCTATTGGTATGCATTAGAGGTGGGTTCGCTTCCACGTCTTTGGCAGAAGGAAGTGGCTCTGTGACCATTGTTTCCCGGATCCAATGAACTTTTTTTGGGTCGTCATGAGTGCGTTTGATATTTATGCTGGCGAGAATAACATTAGAAGTGGTTATGTTAATATGTTGAATCAGCTGTCTACAGTGTCTGTTTTAGAAGGAAATACATTGGAAGGCGAGACGAGTTTGAGAGAAAATATTCCGGTTGGAATATTTTGGTTTAACTTTTAACTAAATGTTATTGTTGTGTAGTGCTTGATGCAATAAATGCCAGAGTTTATTGTGAATTGACAGTGCGTATTGGACGATAGAATCATAGAAGAAAATAATGTTTATGCATAATTTAATTTAAAAAGAAAACTGGATATAGCATATACTAGTACTCAACGAAGTCTGATGAAAGGGTTTATTTTGAAAATAGTGCCATTAGACATTTTTATCCATACGTTAGACGTCAGGAAAATCAAATAACTTACCACTTTGACACGGGAATCTAGTAGAAATTAGGTTTATTATAAACAAAGCGTATGCATTCAAGGCTAATTGAATTCCTTAGCTTTGTCATGTATAACGACTAACGAGTGAGAATGTTCCCTTTTCACCACATTTCCCATTGAACTGCCTCTTCACACATCACGCAAGGAAAGCGAAGCGAGCTGATTTCTACTCAAGCACTTACATACATAGTACTATTAATACACCTTAATAGCACCTGATTGTCAAGTGACGTAGGTACAGAAAGTGAAAACCATTTCCGACGGAGAGATGTTCTATAAACCCGTTCTGCCTCAGGAGATATCTAACTAATTAGTTTTACGGTTTTTTGATTAGGATATATATATGAATAGTAGATATTATATATAGTATTTAACTCTAAGCGTATAAATCAAAACATTGCGTCCACTAATTAAACAACAAATGTGACCATAAATCAATACGTTGTTAATTAAATACTTGTACTTTCGTCATGCTTTAGAATAGGCAAGAAAATGCAATTGTAGATTATGTTTGCTTTAATTTCCAGTGAAATTTATGTGCTCTTGCTAAGAATTCTCTGAAATGATAAACTATTCTGCTGTTAGTACCTATTAATTTCTGTAGAATATTTATCTTTGTTTTTCATTTTGATGTTTACCTGACTGGAAAAATTCTCGAAGAAAAGTTGAACACCTTCGCATAGTTTAGTGTTAGTCATCACGGCAGTTGAAATATTAATGTCGAGACTTAACTAAGATGTAAGAGGGAAAACCGAGTGATCACAATTCACATGGTGCGATGAATTTGTTTATTACTATGCACACGGACTGCATACTAAGTGCATTAAGATAGCTTTTTTTCATAATGTCGGCCAAGCAAGATAACAGTAACTTCAGAAGCGCACACACACATAAGAACATTTGTTAAATTAAAAATTCATCCTTATCGACGTTTACGTACGAAACAATGAACGATGACCAACAATTACATCATTAATTGCTAAAAGCTCACTCTTATTATCGATTGATAACCAATAAATCTTATGAACGATCGATTCAATAACGCATTCTGAGATTAACAATGACATAAGCAAGGTTCAGTTTTCTCTTTGTAATCTCTAAATCATTCCGTCATGTCCACTCTTGGAGTTTATGAAGCAAGCTGTCATCTCGAGGTTTTAAACGAATATTTACTATCAGGCAACCAGATAATGTGTTCATAATACAACGCTTTGTTACGATGTGAACACATATTAACGTTGGAAGAACTGCTCTTACCCCCAGGTCTTTCTTGTTCTTCTCATCATCATCACGGTGATTGCCAGGATTCCATCTCCTCCACAGTCTGTTATTTTCGTAGTCTTGCGCGTTCTCATGACACGCACTTCTTCATCCAGTCGACTCTTCTTATGTCTTCATTCTACGAATTCCCGCATCCTTGGGTGTCCCGCAGGGTTCCACTTTCGGTACAGCTTCACGCCCTTAATATTCAAATAACACAGGAATTTTGTCGTAAAATCTTTGCAATATCCTTATCTGCTTCAAAACGTGATTTACTTACATTTCCACTATTTATTAAATGTAGATTACATATTCGATAAGAAAAAAATATTACTTGAATGTAATATTTGTTCATCAAAATTGCATTCTTTTATATCGGTGTTGCATACAATTCTGGAGTAATAATGTGGGTATAAAACAGGGTATGTTTGTGGGATCAGACAAGTTCAAGTTCATCGGGCTCCGATGGAGGTGCCTACAAAAATGTTTCTGCTACTATTAGTAGCGATTGCTCAGGTAAGGTTTTGTTTACTGTATTTCCAATAACATCGTTGCTCACTGTAAATGTTTCTTACATTGTCAAGTCTTTGTTTATTATTATGATTTAATGTAACTTGAGCCTGGATGCATTGAATTGTGGCACATTATAAATTGTTTTCCATTACTTACAGCATGCTGCTAACGCCCAGTATTACTACCCGCCCTACGCACCACCACCAGTAATGGCGCCATGTCCGTACACGTCACAACCCCCACCGTGTGCCTGCTGCTCTCCTCCGCTAAACATCCCGGCTCCCCCGGCCTGCCCAGTCTACGTCACACTACCAGCGCCACCGCCACTCCAAGTCCAACCTCCTCCTTTACCTCCAATGTTGTTGGAACTTCCCTGTCCTCCGCCAATCACCATCACTCCCCCTCCGTCACCTCCTATGATGGTCAATCCTCCGCCATTACCACCGATGACTATAAATCCGCCTGCCATTCCTCCGATCTGTGTAACCCCTCCACCGCCTCCTCCAATGTGTGTGACACCTCCCTGTCCACCAGCGATGTACGTCAATCCTCCAATGCCAGCAGCGATTTACTTAGACTTGCCGCTGCCACCTCCGATTATAATTGAGCTGCCAGCTCCCCCGCCGATTGTAGTGCAGCCGCCACCATTGGGACAGATAATGATCCAGCCGCCTGCTCTGCCACCGATGCCAGTACAGCCGCCGCCATTACCTCCGATGATGGTCCAGCCGCCGTCACCGCCTCCTATGATGATTGAGTTGCCCGCGCCAGCACCCATCACTGTGCAGCCTCCATGCCCACCACCGATGTGTGTGCAGTCTCCCCCTCCTGCGCCTATCAGCATACAACCTCCTCCTCTACCTCCAGTTATGGTGCAGCCTCCGCTGCCGCCACCGATGTGCATTCAGCCGCCTCCCCTGGAGCCATTCTGCGTGCAGCCACCTCCCCCCACCCCCATCTGCTTCACGTCGTCTCCGCCGTGCGGCTGCGGCTGCGCACCGTCACCTATCTACTTGTGACAGTTCGAATAAATTGTCACAATGTGTTATATTAATTGTATGTGCCTGTTGTATTTAATTAACATTACGAACTCGACTACCTTGATTAATAAATAATTACTTAATTTTTAACTGAATGTTTCATTACAATACCCCATTGATTACTCCTCTAACAATATCCTATTATATAAACCATAGGTTCAGAATTTCTTAGTACACCTATCTATAAATGGAGTAAAGGGCGGCTGGTATGGTTTTATATAAATCAAAATTTTAAATGACCCTTGCATCTACTACTTACTTGCCGACCACACAAAAACTCCTACCTCAACGAAGAACTTACTCCTTAAACAACCGTATCTTGACATTTAATTTCTTCTACAGCATGGCGGGCTCCGGGGGCCTGTCAGAGTGGTCGGAGGGCGCTTCGGTATGGTTCCAGCCGCCGGGCGCCGTTGCACCACTGCCCGGAGAGCTGGTGGAGGTGCACCGAGCTGCGAGGGTCCTGCTTGTGTCCGCACATCTAAATGGACAGGTAAAAGAACAGCTTCTACGAGTGGAAATACTTAGGTCCACTTGCATCACAAATCACTAAGTACCTATTTAAAACATCGTTCTGTCTCTGTCATGTTCAAACGAATGACAGATATAGTACGATGTTTTAAATGAGTTTAGCGCTAAACGCGTTTAGTGTTTTGTAGTGCAAGCGGGCCCTTAATGTCAGTCAGACTGGGCAGTAGCACGAAGTAGATTGAACCGGTGGTCTTATGAGCTACAAATTACATTTCCTCGTGGTCAATACAGTACAACAAGTGGAACTGGTCTGAACGTAATCGTAAGATCCTGAGTTCAAATCACAGCTCGGGCAGTGGTATTAGGGGCTATCAGTCAGGAAATTCTTAGTAGCAATCCGGAGGCATGGCTTCAATTACATAGTAGCTCATAAATAGCTGGCGAAAAGATAGTTTTCATACACTTCTGGATGTCCAGTAACAAGAAATAAATCTGTTCACATACAAACTACTATCGGTATCTCGTAATCGGAATGCCTTAACTCCTCTGTAAAATATTATGATTGTGATTGTGACAGTACCATCGCGTTGCACATGAAACTATTCAACGCACGCAGTTACGTCACGACTGTAGAGCATGTAGGAAGTACAGTCACGTACAGTACGCTGCAGCTCGGGAGTCGAAACGTGATGGCATCACTGCTTTAACAGTTTCTGTTTATTTATTATTAGCGTAAAATATTGATTGGATCTAACACAATGGTTTTAGTACTGATCAAAGTTTGTTACAACATTAATCGTAAGTAATGTTTTTGTTGTCATAGCATCAATTTCTCCAATATTATTGACTGCATATAACTTAGGTGCCGGGTGTTTTATTTTGGATTGACCTCAGAAAATGAACGAAGTCATGGGCGCAAAAAATGGAGCCTTAAATGGAAATATTTTCACCAGCTTCAGAATTTTGCGGGGATGCTTATCAGGAATGATCAACTCTTTTTAGCACCATTTCATCTACGTAGGCACATAGAATGTCAGAGAAAGCCTTACATCCACCTAGATCTAGCAAGAAATCTTGTGTTGATGTATTTGATCAATGAAATAACATTACATTCCAATCCCTATAACTTGTAGCACAAGGTCGAAGCGACGAACGTTTTATTTTCCTACTTAATCCAAGTAATATTCCGGTCGTGCATTCAGTAAAGCTTGATTGACCAAGGTCACTGCGATCATGCGACCTCTATGCACCTTATTTCCGCCATTTCGTCCAATAAAACGGAAATCTTAGCTAACAGGCCCATTATTTGTTAATACAAAAGCAAATAATCGCAACAAAGACTGGGAGGGAACATTGTTCCACCGTGATTGGCGAGAAAAGGCAGTCGGCTGATCGCAAGGCCGCCGACGGAATGTTGATAGAGAGTTGACTCCACGACTTCTTGATAATTTATGCCCGCGTAGTACGTTGATTAGGTTTTATTGATATTGTTTATCATAAAATCTTTCAAACTAGTTTAAGACGAACTGCTATGGTTTAGTATAAGGAGAATGAACAGAATACATAATATAATATATGTCCTCAGGCTAAGACAGAACCTGTTTACAGTTTTTTCTCTAACGGTAATGTTTTGACCCGTATGTCACCTGCTTGCTTTAGTATTTGCAAAACAGTCAAAGCCACATTGTCTGCTGTCGCGGGCTATTGGAACCATTTTAAAACCAATGTTACGTGAGAATTTGTTCTTAATTTAATCACCATATCTAATTCTCACATTGTACATGTCCACCAGACCTCGTCCACGATTTTCAACGGCTCATTTTATAAAACTAGGGAAACAATTACAACTTCCCGGGCTGAGGTAACCACAGGAACCGAAAGTATCGGCTAATTAAGAAATATTTAATAACCATTACTTAATTAGCACTTGGTAATTATAATTTGCGATCTTGATTTGTTGGGTGTCTGGTTTTCTAAAATAGCTGCACGCAAATATTGTGATGATTAATTAAACTATTCATTACGGTGATTAGCGAAATTACTGACGGAAAAAATACCTATAATTGTTCGTAACTAAATTTATTTCTTTAATAAAACTGTACAATTAAAAAAATACTGTACAGAGGCGGACTTAATGCCTGAGGCATTTTCTACTTGTCCACCTCAGGGTTATGCTGAGAGAAAAAATTGGCAGGTGCAACATAAGGGATAGGTAACTCGCAAAGAATACTAATACATAGATACATTAAGTGGATTACAAGACCTAAACACAAAAAACGCAATATGATCGACTACAGTAAACAAAATCAGTAAAATATATGATATTCTTGAAGATATATGCTAGGTAGATAGTGTGTTGAAAACATAATACAACTAATTAGATACGATAGAAAAAAATCATAAAGATACCTCTAAGAACTTTCTTTTTACAATAAAAACCATACTAATATACCTACATACAATCATTTTGATTTTTTTTGTCAGATTATTCTACAAGCAACATACTAAAGCACTAGTGTTTTATTTTTTTTAGTCCAAACAATAGTTTTTTTGTAAATAGATTTTTTTTTTTTAATTGCTTAGTATTTTGCAATAAATTACCAGCGTTGTGTCATCGCGCTTCTCTTTCTTTTCTATGCAGTCCAACAGTGATCGCGCTTTTTGTTTTTTCTATGCTTTTCTTTCTTTTTTTTCTTTTTCTTTTTTAGGTCATGTAGTCGCCTTTACGAAAATATACTTTACCAGGGGAAATAGCGATAGGTAGAGGAGAAAACGAATGCAGCTAATCAGCATTAAGATGGTTCTGCCAACTTCTTACGAATATGTTTGGCGGTTTCTCCAACTTTGGACATGAATCCTGAGGATAAGGAACATCAGATATAGTCTTTATAAACATAATGCCAGTTTATGGAAATGAAACTTACTAGCCACACTAGAATAGGCGCATGCAATGCATGTGAAACTGTTCCGAAAATTATGTGGGAAGCAACGTGTCGATACTCTTGTGCCATCCCATCTTCCTGGCTCGGCATGCTGTGCTGGCGCTGCTGCTGCGGCTGCGGAAAACCTCAAGCGGTAAAAATATAATAAAACCTTATCGGAAATTATATTTTCGAGCCGTTTGGGGTTGAAACCCTCGGGCCGTGGGGTCCGAGTACCTACTCATGGTCTTTTTTAAAGAAATTTCGAAACGGCTGGTTGAATCTTCCCGTAACCCAATGCTGCCTTTTACCTTGGCCAGAGGCTAAGCATTGCCATACAACGTGGTAATACCCCCAGCCTCTTGGGTGCATTACCAGTCGACAGCGATGCCACAGATTACGCGATGCGGATGAATTTTTCGACGCTATTTTTTAGTTTCTGTATAGTTTTAGTTAGGATTTAATTTTGTTATTTTTATTAATTAATTAAGTATTAGTTATAATTTAGTAACAATAGAAAATTATTGGATAGTAGGACGTGACCGTACTTACATATTATATGAACTTAGAGATATATGGACTGTTTCAACGCTAGTGCAGACTGTGACCGCATTGTCAGAAGACCTTCTCACTTGAAAGAAGAATGCAGCTAATATGTAAAACTAGCTTCTGCTCGCGACTTCGTCCGCGTGATATTTCTTGTTCCCCCGACCCTCCTGTCGCATCGCACCTTTCTAAGTTTTTTATTTTTGCTCGGCTCCTAAGGGGAAAAAATATTAGCATTTGTTAGCCCAATTATTGAGGAAGTCCGTCAAGAATTGGGCTAACAAATGTAATTTTTTATTTTCAAATCCGACACTGGAAGTTCTAGAAATTAGCGCGTTCAAACAAAGAAACTCTTCAGGATTATTATTTAGTACTATATATAGATAAGGTAAAAGAGATAGGTACATGTAGTATTCACAAACAAACTAGTTTTGTTGTTGAAAATAAAATTGATATTAATGCTATTCAAAATAGAAAACTGCACGAAATATACTAATATCATCCATCTCTAATGAAAGCTCAGATTAAATCGTTACCGTCAATCGATATAATGGAAAGGAAAGCAGTAATCTCAACGTGTTACTTAATCTCGACTGGTCCAGGCAGTAGGCCGTTATCCCAAGAGCACACCATAACAGTTTTCTATATACCATGCTATGTGGTACAATCAGTTAGCTTCCACTAGCCAACCACTGCGCAACGCACTTTTGCGGGATACGTTTAATTCCATAAAACGATTTGCGGTCTTCTCACTTGAATTCTTACTAAAAACTAGTGCACAGGAAAGTAATGGAAACAGTGTTGTTCTAGTGAATAGTAAAGTGGTTTTAGACAGTGATAATTAGGGTACAATGACTAAAACGTGTGATGAAATGAAAACGTAAGAACACGTGATAGCTATGGCAGATATCACATTAAGATACAACAGCACATGTTCAATAATTTGATACGAAATCGAGACAAGTGCGGTTCATCAAATTGTCGTGTTGGCTGATGCGTGTCCGCTTTGCGCCGACACCGCACAGCTCACCAGAATCTCTGAAATCTTTCATGTCTAGCGAGTCTTGCAATTCCTCATGTCGATTTCGTTTAGTGTCTCGACGACAGAACAGCTGTGACACGAAGAATATCAAGTCGATTATGAAAAAAGTACCCATGACGAGGTCGTGTAGCGAAAAATCGCTGAGTTCAAACAAAAGTATGAGAAGGCGGAGGCCTATGTCTGTGTCATCATTGAAGGACATGTGTCTGGATATCCTCGTAAACAATGTAATTGTTTTTACATATTTTTCTATAAACAAATGTACATTTACTACAATTTACATCAATGAATGAACTAACATAATGAACCATTTAGTCCCCTTTAGTTACGGTCGTTTAACTTCAATAGATTTAAATAAAATTGCATTTTATTTATGATACAATTGTCAATGAGGGCCAGTTAACAGTATCGTTTTAATCAATACTGACTCGATCACTAATGATGTTTACTCGAGCACGACCATGCTCCGTAATATAAATGTTACTCTATGCAAATCGCAAGCCTTCCTTTACCAAGGTAATGAAGCAACACACTTCATGACGATGTAATCAAATTAGTTTACATTTCATTACGCGGTGTTTAAATTAAAAGAATACAAATATGCGAAAGCAGCGAGCGTTGAATTGTATCGAATTTAAGTGATTTAGATAGCGAAAAGATCTCAGTAGAGCAGGTCGCGAAGATGTTCTGATAGTATTGTGAGGAGTCATTACGTTATGTCACAGTTACGGCTCTCGGGCTTTATAATTTTCCGAGCTGTTGCAGTTTCGCTGTTCCTGTTTAAAAATGAGGTGATTTAAGTAGTTTCGAATGTTGGTAATTATACGAATTGTGCAAGCGCATTTTTGCGTTATGATATATTACAAAGGAGATTTAACGAAGTCACCGAAACATTTCCTCTACCATAAGTCCATCTATGAGTCCGATCTCTTACAACTGTTCTAAATAATTATTTTCCACCAACAGCCACAAACCTTCGCGTTGCAAATGGGCAACGGTGAAGATGAAGGGGACCCCGTTTGGCCCCGCGAGGAGCTGGGCCCCACCGGCGTGGACGACATGACGAGACTCCACGACCTGCACGAAGCCGCCCTGCTGTGGAACTTGAAGCTCCGATACGAACAAGGACTGATTTACACTTATGCGGGGTCGATATTGGTTGCTGTTAACCCGTATAGACCAGTCGACGCGTTGTATGGCCTGCAGACTGCAAGGAGGTAAGAGTCTATTCCATCGGCCTTAATACTACTCTACTGGTTAAGCCACCTTTTTAAGGAAACTCCTTTATTAGCTAAAGCAAAAAAAACATGCTTTTCATTCACAGTTTCAACCTTTTAATTCCAGGTACCACGCAGCAGAGGCGTTAGGTGATCTCCCACCACATTTGTTTGCCATAGCGGCGGCTGCGCGCGCGGCGCTCCCCCAGCCTCAAGCCATACTAATCTCCGGCGAGTCCGGCGCGGGCAAGACCGAGTCCACCAAACTAGCAGTCCAGTTCCTCGCCGCCGTGGCCCCCGCACCCCCCGGCAGGGCCCCCGTCTCCGAACAAATCTTAGAAGCAGCCCCTCTGTTAGAAGCCTTCGGAAATGCAAGAACACCAAAAAACCACAATTCTAGTCGATTCGGAAAACTCTTGGAATTGTATTTCAAAGATGGCTCCCTGGCAGGAGCGAGGGTGGCACACTACCTTTTGGAGAAGTCCCGAATAGTCACACAGTCTCCTGGAGAAAGGAACTATCACGTATTCTATGAACTACTAGCAGGATTAGATGAAGAACAAAGGCGGTCCAGAGGACTTCTGACTGCTGAACATTATTTCTATTTGAATCAAGGAGGAGACTCCGGCGGCGCTGGCGCTGGCGCTGATTGGTCCGCGTTATGCGGCGCCATGCAAGTTCTTGGCATTGGAGACGCAGAAAGAGAAGATATAATAAGAGTTTTAGCAGCTGTATTGCACTTGGGCAATGTATATTTTCATAGAAGACAGTTGCGACACGGACAGGAAGGCGTGCAGCTAGGCGGGGGCGCTGAGGTTCGCTGGGCCGCGCATTTACTGAAGGTCCCGGCAGAGGCAATGGCGAGGGCCCTCACTACCCGAGTCACTGCGGCAAGAGCGGAACGCATGAGGTCCCCACTGCCCATAGACCAGGCTTTGGACGCCAGAGACGCGTTCGCTAAGGCCCTCTACTCCTCCCTCTTCAGCTGGCTAGTTCTCCGCATCAACTCGATAGTCCACCGCGCCGGCCTCCACGATGCTCACAGAATTTCTCTCCTTGACATCTTTGGATTTGAAGACTTGGAAGAGAACTCTTTTGAGCAACTTTGCATTAATTACGCTAACGAAACTTTGCAACATTATTTCAATAAGCACATATTTAAGTTGGAGCAGCAAGAGTATCAGAAAGAACGTTTGGAATGGTCGAATTTGACATGGAATGATAACTCTCCGGGTATGTTTTATTTATTAATTATTTATTTTTAGTCTATGTTGTCCCACTTCAGGGTAAAGGCCTCCCTTTCTCCTTTCCACTCCTCTCTGTCTTGAGCTAGTGTGGTAAATTTGACCCAAACTCGTTCGACATGCTTGGCCGCTTTTTGGGTTTTGTTGTTTAAAAACATTCTATTTTACATAAATAGGGTTTAAAATTACTTGTCATTTGCAGTGATACAGTTGCTGAGTAAGAAGCCTGTGGGGATCCTGCATCTTCTGGACGATGAGAGCAACTTCCCGCGCGCTTCTGATACCTCGTTCCTAGAGAAGTGCCATTATAACCATGCGTTGAACGAACTGTACTCACGACCGAGATTAGGAGCGAGTGAGTTTGGGGTGAGTAGTCATAAAAACTTTAATAACCATACACCTATACACGAACAGATTACAGACGTATGTACAGTCCACGAAAGTGATAAGTCGCCGGTATACACACATAATCAGCCTATAACGATCCCACTGCTGGGTCACAAGCATTCTCTCTGAGCGATTCCGGTTTGCTCACGGTGTTTTCCTTTACCAATTTGTGAGCAGTGGTTATGAAATAATTTACACAAAGTTAAGCGCTTGTCAGGGTTCGAACCTACGACCTACAACTCGTAAGTCGCGGCCGTTACCAGTTGTTGTTGGCCCAGTGGCCAACTGCTCACTGCTCCTTTTCGCTAGTATACATATAACTACAACTCCTATTTAGAACGCATTGTACGTTGTGTTCAGTCAGAATCAAATCCTTGACATTGTTAAAAAGTTACATGAATTTGCTTTCGGAGTGAAAAGATTCTGTGGCTGGTTACTCATGCCTGGGTTGACTGTACATCCCTTATGAAAAATGGTATTTCCCATTCTTATAAAGCTGCTATATTTTGTTTGTCTGAGTCATTAATGTAAAGATATCGAAAAAATATAATATTTGTGCATCGTGATAGTTCAAGGTGTGATGATGACTAATATGTTTCATCACTAGACATTCTCCAACATGGACACTGACAGCTGTAGGTCAATTATCAGCATGATGCTGATGACTTCAATAAATCGTCGGGCGAACATGTAACGCTGGTTCTTTACTTGGCATATTCGTCTAAATGGTTAGCGGTATACAAAACAGACTCTATTTCTGAACTAATAAAGTTGGTTTTGCAACAACGTAAATATTTTTATAAACATTCCAATTGACGTTCCAACATTATTTCCGAGAAACTGCAATATAATAAGGGTTCCCAAAGGAATAATTATTCAAGATGCGAGAAACACATAATCTACCTACTACTTATATAAATATTAAATCGTACCTTCAGTTCATCGTAGGAAACACATCACTCTATGATTACCAGTGATCGGAGTAGGTAGATTGAACGGGGTCATTGATCCGAAACGTATATATTACTATGGACATTCCTCCGGAATTGGTGGTAGTCAGAATTTCATTAGTTAGCCGAAATGTATATCTATCTATAAAAGATCTAGCCATAAAACGCTAAAAATAAAAAATAAATATTAAAGCTTCGATCGGAATTCGATTGTTTTTATTATTCAACAGATAAATAATGAATTAATTTAGTTTTGATACCTTCCTTTAATTTTTGAATTGAGTAGTAATAATATCACTACCAACATTAACAATATTTAATTGAATTCGGAAATACCGGAATTACTTTCCGGAAAAATGGCTTATCCATGTTATTCATTCTGTGTGCATTTGTGATACAAGTACCAAAAATCAATCTACCTAGTCCGATCACTGATGATTACCTTATCCAATGAGTCAGCAACGATTAATTCGCGAAGAAAAACGCCACACAACGACTTATAAACACAGGGAAATTGAAAGAACGGAAACCAAACATTAAATGCTAGATCGGTTTCGATTATGGTATAACAAAACAACAATGTTCGTCTTATGTATTGCCACGGCTCGAAACACTGAATCAGAGCAAAAATAAAAATAAATTATATTGATTTATACACGTACCAGCTTCCTCCCGCGGCTTCGCTCGCGAGGTATGTCGATAAAAAATATCCTGGGTCCTTCCCCGGGATGCAATCTATCTCTCTGCAAATTTTATCGAAATCCGTTCAGTAGTTTAGGTGTGAAAAGGTAACATACAAACAGACAGACAGAGTTACTTTCAAATTTATAATATTAGTATGAATGTGAAAAGTTGCTTCCACTGGTTGTTGATTGAAAACACTGTGGGAAAACCTGGACTTATAATTAACTAGCAGCGCCCCGCCGTTTCACCTGCATAAGTATCGATTGCGTGGAATTATCGGGATAAAAACTATCCTATGTCCTTTCCCGGGTCTCGAAACTATCTCTATACCAAATTTAATCTAAATCGGTTCAGCGGTTTAAGCGTGAAGAGGTAACAGACAGACAGACACACTTTCTCATTTATAATATTAGTATGGATAATCTGAAATCGCCAATCCGCCTTGAGCAGGCGCGGTGACCAATGCTCATACCTTCTCTGTATGAGAAGATGTATTTGCGATGCATTGGGACATAGTAGGCGGGTATTATTTATTTACTTCGGCTCCACTGTCAAGTAACAACAAGTAAGTTCAAAGTAACTTACATCCAAACTTTCTTGTGACTAAATGCTCTCAAAGTATGAGTTGCCGACGTGCCTATAGAAGTTTTCACTTCAATAATCTCAACAAACCCATATTTCCAGATCAAACACTACGCAGGCCAAGTATGGTACAACGTCGAAGGTTTCCTCGATAAGAACCGGGACGCCCTGCGAGCTGATGTTCTGGAGTTGCTGTGCAGCAGCGAGGTACCCCTGGTGGCTGAGATGTCCACGCAGCTGAGGGCACAGCATGACGCTAACAAGACGTTGCCGAGAGGCGCAAATGGGCGATTCGTTACTATGAAGCCGCGGACTCCTACGGTTGCGGCTAGGTAAGCATGTCTGGCGAAATTTTTAACTGCGAAAGAATTTGTTTTTGAAACGATACGGTAAAGAGTAGGTATTGCAAAATAATCATGTAAAGGATAAGTTTCTTCTGTAACCTAAACATTGATTTCCTTGTAGCAAGGGTAAAAATAAATTGCTTACGAGTCCCATAAATATTTAATGACTGAGACGGCCGCCCTTTGGTTGCTGATCAAAGATATTTACAATCACGATAATAGTGTTATTTTGGTTTAGACAATAAGTATATTTTAGGCTTGCCACATGAAGTCATGGCAGCTAAACTACACCGAAAAATCTAAGCTCGTAAGCTTGTCTTGATTACAAGCTTATGCTTCTAGTTTTATTAATTGTGAAATTGGCCTATCAGAAAAGTTTCTGAGTGAAAAAAGGGTAACAACGTTTTATATTGTCTTGCTTGAAAACCATTCATTCACGCTCGGTGGCATAAGCTTCGATTGTGAGTCCCGTATATAAACTTTCACAAATATAATACTCCCCTTTCCTCACACCAGGTTCTCAGACAGTCTCCACCAGCTCCTGGAGTCCATGTCTCGCTGCAACCCCTGGTTTGTTCGCTGCATTAAACCGAACACCGACAAGTCGCCCATGAAGTTCGACATGCCCTGCGTCCTCGCACAGTTGAGATATACTGGCATGCTGGACACCATCAAGATCAGACAGACTGGCTATCCTATTAGGATACCTTTCCAGAACTTTGTGGATAGATACAGGTGAGGATTTTTATGGCACCTTTTGTTGTTGCTAAGGTTGTGGAGATCAGTTCATCCATGTAAAGTATTATATGTATCATCTGGTTCTTTTAAAAGCCTTCAGAAGGAATATACCTAACCAAGTTGTAAACTATACCAGCTCGTGGCAGGTCTATCTCCTATGTTTGTGTTCTTATATTTGGAAGAAAAGATGATAACTAGAAAGACTGTGGATACCTTGATGACGACCACAGACTACTTAGAGATACTACGTATATGACGACTAATAGAAAAGTATTATTTTAATAATTAATATTAGTCACGACGACACAAGTATATTGAGCTAAAGGCAAGAGAATGATGATGATATTTGGAAGAAAAACTAACATCTTCTCTCTCTCTCATTCTTTTACAGATACCTGTTGAAGTCCACGCCATCTCGCTCGACGCCGTACAGAGAGATCTGCAACTCTATACTAGCTGAGATGCCGCCCACTGGCGCCGGTAAGTACGCAACATGTTAATTTATTTAGAGAACACAAAGTACTTAGGAACAAATTAATTGTAGAGTATTAACACCGCGGACTACCTACAGTATTTGTCTGTCCTTCCCCTTTTTAAATCCATCCTAAGGTTGTCTTTAAAAGATCGCTCTTAGCGATAAGACTGTGGGAATTCGTGACCGTGGTTGGGCGAGTGATACACTGAAGTAAGTTGTAAATAAGTAACGATTAATTTATTACGATATCAAGTAACTAAAGCTAGTAGTTACACTTGACACGAAAAGGTAAAATTAAATAATGTTACATGAAGAGTAAAACTAATAGAAACACGAAGCTCGCCGTAAACTATTACGGCGAGCTTCGGCGAGTAAAATATGATCGGGGGTCAGAGAGGACCTCGCACGATCGTAGTTCAGCACAGACTGAAGCTCCGAACCAAAATTCTCCCAAATCTGCCGTTCACTAAACAAAGGACGCGGCAAATCCACATCTGCCTTTTAAAAGTATAATAAAACACGAGAAATGCAAATAGGTACAATACAAGACAACTAAAAATAACAGAACAATGAACCTTAACTAACAATAGCAAATGGGTACAATACAAGATAACATAATAGAACATTGAAGAACCTTAACTAAAAGTAAAGAATCATGAAAGACAATAGTACCTATAACTTAAATCGCTTGCAGATGTGATTCGTGGGAAAAACACAAAATGAAACTTTCTAAAAATTATTACAATAAGTACCTCTATAAAAATATTACATTCTTAAAACTATGCAAGGGATGGGTACGTAAGACACAGTCCCCACAGTACCCCCCTACCAGTGATAAAGATCACGAAACACCTGCCTGATAGTAATCAGGAAATTTAACTCGCCTAACCAGAACGGCGAGGAATATGCTTGCCAGGCCAACTTAGGTTCCAGTGAGTCGGAACCGGTTGCCGCATAGTTCACGGTGAGTCGGAACTGTCTGCGAAGATGTCCCCAGTGAGTCGGGGTGGCGCGGGCGCTGCGTTATGCTCCAGTGGGTCGGATGTAGTACAGCGACCAGAACGGCGAGGAATATGCTTGTCAGGCCAACTTAGGTTCCAGTGAGTCGGAACCGGTTGCCGCATAGTTCACGGTGAGTTGGAACTGTCTGCGAAGATGTCCCCAGTGAGTCGGGGTGGCGCGGGCGCTGCGTTATGCTCCAGTGCGTCGGTGCCGCATAGTTCACGGTGAGTCGGAACTGTCTGCGAAGATGTTCCCAGTGAGTCGGGGTGGCGCGGGCGCTGCGTTATGCTCCAGTGCGTCGGATGTGGTACAGCGCCGGGTTGAGGCTGGCTGCTGCGTCGACCAGGAGAGGAATATTGAGCTCTTCTTGTTGACCGGCCGAAAGTGCAGTGTGCTGTGCCGAGGTTGCTGATGAGGCTGAGGGTGATGACCAGGTATGCGCGGTCGCTGCATGCTGGTGGTCAGAATACCCGTTGAAGCCGTGGGAGCTGGCTGGCTGGGAATGCGCGTCATCCGCCGCTAGTGACTCCCGCTGGATCGCTCGCCATTTTAACACGTACTTTGATTTAGCACTCGCGAAACTCTTTCCGCACTGTCACGAACTCACGCTATTGATAGTTTTGATCACGTCGGGGTCACCACTGTGGGAATTCGTGACCGTGGTTGGGCGAGTGATACACTGAAGTAAGTTGTAAATAAGTAACGATTAATTTATTACGATATCAAGTAACTAAAGCTAGTAGTTACACTTGACACGAAAAGGTAAAATTAAATAATGTTACATGAAGAGTAAAACTAATAGAAACACGAAGCTCGCCGTAAACTTGTGTCTTACGTACCCATCCCTTGCATAGTTTTAAGAATGTAATATTTTTATAGAGGTACTTATTGTAATAATTTTTAGAAAGTTTCATTTTGTGTTTTTCCCACGAATCACATCTGCAAGCGATTTAAGTTATAGGTACTATTGTCTTTCATGATTCTTTACTTTTAGTTAAGGTTCTTCAATGTTCTATTATGTTATCTTGTATTGTACCCATTTGCTATTGTTAGTTAAGGTTCATTGTTCTGTTATTTTTAGTTGTCTTGTATTGTACCTATTTGCATTTCTCGTGTTTTATTATACTTTTAAAAGGCAGATGTGGATTTGCCGCGTCCTTTGTTTAGTGAACGGCAGATTTGGGAGAATTTTGGTTCGGAGCTTCAGTCTGTGCTGAACTACGATCGTGCGAGGTCCTCTCTGACCCCCGATCATATTTTACTCGCCGAAGCTCGCCGTAATAGTTTACGGCGAGCTTCGTGTTTCTATTAGTTTTACTCTTCATGTAACATTATTTAATTTTACCTTTTCGTGTCAAGTGTAACTACTAGCTTTAGTTACTTGATATCGTAATAAATTAATCGTTACTTATTTACAACTTACTTCAGTGTATCACTCGCCCAACCACGGTCACGAATTCCCACAAGACCGCCCATTGTGTCACCCTTTGTACAGTTTCTATATTTATGTCTGTAATTTATATGATGTACATAATAAAAAGTATTCTATTAAAAACGTACGAGCAAATATTACCTGCAATAGTCTAGAATTTTAAGTGGTAAGCAGTACACAACCGAATTAAATCCAACCATTTCTCCCTTAGTTAAATTAAGAAGGTATGTAGGCATTAACAAAGTTTAAAAATCTTGGAGCACTACTTTTAAAACTTGCTGTAGACTTGGTAAAGTACGGTAGTTATCAAAGAACTTGTGCTACGAAAGTAGCGTTACTTTTACCTAACATAATATTAATATTCAAACGCTCGACTAATTACAGTTTTACGAGGCTTCGGTGCACAAAATGACACTATCTTTATAGGCAGTCTGTGTGCGGTTATTACTTTCGTGGTGCACTTGAGAGCGTTTACTCCGTACGGCATTTCATACAAACTTACAAGCCCTTATTTTTCGACATTAATGAACCGATTTTAATGAAACTTCATACGTATAAGCAAACTTATACGTATGAAACTTATACTTTGTCAGTCTAAAAAGTTACTTAAGAAAATTTTCGAAAAATAGTTTTACAGCCAAATTAGACCGATTCTTAATTTTCCATAGAAACAGAGATTTCCAGTTATCTTTTTTTAAATAAGACATAAATCGAAAATGTTCATAAGTAACTTTTTAGACCTTTGTATCTTGCTCATGCGTATGAAGTTTCATTAAAATCAGTTCATTCATTTCGAAAAACAAGGGCTTGAAAGTTTGTATGAAATGCCGTATGGCGACATGGCGTAAACGCTCTTAAGTTGATAGCACCGTGTTGAACATTTTAGCGTAAATACGCTTACTTTTACGTTTACCTTACGTTTACTGTAAATACGCCACTATATTAAAAATTTCACTTGTAGGGTTTTCCACTTTTTCTTTTAAAAAGTTTCATATTATACTATCTGTGGTTCTCGAAGGTCTCTAAAATTAACTGCATTCAATTTTATGTAATTTAGCTATCCGTGCCCCGTGCAGTTAAAATAGTTACGTACCATAGTTACGTACTAGTCAATTTAGGATGGTATTCGCTTTTATTATAAACCCACAAATAATACCTACATTTATTCACGTAAACCTACAAAGACAAGAAAACTGTCTCCCTTAATTCCCTCTTTGTATTTTATTTAAAAACTCCAGTTTTCTTAATAGCTTAAATAATTTAGCCTATCACATTCATCGCAGCGGTTTATTTATCACCTATCGGTTATCTTTGCGGTCGCCTCTGATTATGCTACTCAATGACGGGTCAGTTCTTACTGCGATGTGTCTGAGTGCTTGTCGAAATGGACAAGATTTGGAAAAGGGTCAAGAAAAGAGGTTTTACGCTGGAGGCTATGGTTTTGTGTGAGTGTTTTTTTTAAGACTACGGGTATAGAAGTCACTGAACTACCTTCATTCTCATTCAGAAATAGACTAACACATATCGCGTTCTTCTAGTAGGAATGCTGTGGGTAGCAAAAAAATAGCAGTCAGTATGGCGCCCTCTCCGTGTTTCAAACCGGGTGCGGTGACTTGACAAAGACGAAAATGTGGAGTCGTTGTTCCTCAATACTAACATATACGTATCCGTTACAAAAAGAATTACGAACTTATGTATTTCAATAAACCCTGTACTTATTTTTGTTGCTGACGATCCTTCAGAAATAAAAAAAAAGAAAAAGCGGATCAAACCGGAATGAGAAAGTTTATAGTGGATAAGACAGAGATTAAAACAGAAGACGAACAAGCAGGGGATTGAGGAGGGGTGGAGTGGGGTTTCCGGGGATTTTTTTTTTTTATACCGGAATAACTCTGTTTGGACTTTTGTGACTATGTAACTAGTAGTAGTAGAGATAACGCTATAGCGTTATCTCTACTACTACTAGTTACTTATGGGACTAGCTGCAGTGAATATTGGTTATAATATCTGAATAGGCGTTTACTTCCTTTTCTGTGTTCACGAAAAAACACAATTTTGATCAATATTCTTACCCAATAGTGTAATAGTGATCGGAACGTTCGTGACCTTTCGATTGTTTGTAAATTGTAAGTCTTAAAGAGTAGAGCAGTGGTGGCCAAGTGGTAACGGCCGCGACTTACGAGTTGTAGGTCGTAGGTTCGAACCCAGACAGGCGCTTAACTTTGTGTAAATTATTTCATCATCACTGCTCACAAAACGGTGAAGGAAAACATCGTGAGGAAACCGGCATGTCCTAGAACCAAAAATTCGAAGACATGTGACATCTACCAACCCGCACTGGGCCCGCGTGGTGGATTACGGCCCACTTCCTCTCACTGAGAGGAGGCCTGTGTCCCAGCAGTGGGAACATTATAGGCTGATGATGATGATGATGAAGTCTTAAAGTAAAAGCCCTAATAATAAAACATCTTCATTTCAGTCGGTGCAGACTACCAGCTGGGCGCAGCGCGTGTGTTCATAAGGGAGGCGTTACACAGAGCATTAGAAAGAGCTCGGGCTGATAAATTACGAGCTGCAGCGACGACGCTGCAGGCGCACTTCCGAGGATACTTAGCAAGGTATGTTATAACAACTATTGTGTATTAATATTCCTCGAAGATGTTCAAAAATATTGCTGCTACTAATTACGGTTATGAACGCCAAATCTTTTTTTTTAATCGTTGCTCAGGGCTGATGATCATGAGTCCCTTTATTGAGTTATTTTACTCTAGATTATAATTCGATATTTCGTGAACTTGTCTCGCATTCTAATTTCTACCCCTTGTAATGGCAACTCAATAACGATTAAAAAACCTTCCAAAACCGAACCGATTATTTTTATATAGCAAAAAAATACATTTACATTATTTAAAAGCTAACAGTCCTCAAATAATAATAATATGTACAAGTACCTATGTAAAAATGAGGGGAATTTGATTATCAAAGGACATCAAAAATTTCGACAGCGTCGCTGTCAACAGGAAACGTGCCCAAAAGGTTGGCAGAATTGCCACGTTGTATGGCAATGCTGATTCTTTGGCCAAAAAAATAGGCCAGGGCTCTGGTTACGTGAAGAGTCAAAAATAATAATAATAACCGGAATTAGAAAACATTTTGTAATATGTAACAATTATTGAAATATGACTTAAAAAGTAAGAATAACAAAAAACTTAACTTACTTATCTATGAACACTTGGCTTAACTGAAACAATCTCTTATCGTTAAATTCTCTATCTTCTCAACAGAAAACGCTACCAACAGCTGCACTACTCAACTGTCAAAATCCAGTCCTGGTGGCGCGGTGCCCTGGCCCGGCGCCGCTACGTGCGCGTGCGGCGCGGCGTGCTGCGCGCGCAGGCGCTGGTGCGCGGGCGGCGCGCGCGCAGGCGGCTGGCCACCTTGAAGGAGCAGCACAGGAGGCGCGCTGAGGCGCAGCAAGTGGCCGCTAAGTATGTGTCTTGTTTTAGCCATATAAAATGGCAAATACTTGATTTGATTTCAAACGAAACAGGAAGGCAGAGGACCTGGAAAATAACTCAATTATATCCTTCTTTCGAAAACGCTGTGGTTTAAGTCTCACAAATCATAATATTATATATTACACCACAGCAATGAAGCTTAAGAAAGACAAAAAGGGAAAAAAACATAAAACTTACCTACTTTATTTTACAAATTCGTTTTTTTTTTCAATTACATATTCTTTGAAAGCACTTATTTAACATTTGTGTTAAATAAGTGCTTTCAAACTGCTGTAATAACGTCGGAATGTACAAAAACGCCAATACATTTTGTATTGGCGTTTTTGTACATTCCGACGTATATATAAAAACCAACAGTATCTTATTAAACATGCAAATTATCTAATAACTTCACTATCTACAGACGCCGCGCAGCAGAACAGAAAGCAGCTCAAAAGGCGAAGGCTGAGAGCTTGCAAGTGCTGGAGGTGCCAGCGGAACTGGCCTTTATACTGTCCAAGCTTGATGAATGGCAGCCGCCACACACTGAGAGGAACCTTGCTAAGGTAAGAAAGATTATTTAGAAGCAAAATTTTTTACGCTGTCTATTACATGGGTCTTATACTGATGAAAAGTGGGTTGTTGCTCCTTTGGTGAATACAGGCACACAAATCAAGCCTCTAGGAAGTTTCCCTTCAGACGTAATCAAATCACTGTCTATTTTCCCTAGCATTATCTAGCATTGCCAGAACTTGTGAATGACTTCCCAATATAACTACAACGTTATAATCTGGTAATGCCAGCTATATTTTTGGATGATTCAAAAGACAATCTCCTCACTTTTTAATAACGCTAAATCTAGCTAAAACTAAATGCCCAAATTGTCGCTGTTATGAAGTCTGTTTCACCAGGTGGCAGGTGACGTTTACACAGAAGAAGAGCGCGTACAGCTGCCTCGAGATCTGCAGCAGTTCGCCTTCTCCAAGTTCAGCTCCGTATACTTTGCTGATGGCGGTCACCTGAGTCCCAAGAAACATCCTATTACCAGGCCGTTCTTGGCTAAAGCCGCTGTCAGGTTTGTACATTGTAATTTATATGCATGCTAGAGCTCCAACAGTAATACTTTCAATAGTAAACGCGATGGCGTTTGTTGACTTGTTAAATCCGCGGCTGTCATGGACGATGGTCCATGACAGCCGCGGATTTAACAAGTGAGAGCGAGACGACACGAGACTCACCATTCACAAGTTCTAATAAGTGTTGTCTTATTTCAGGGATCAAGATTTTAATGATGCAGTAGCTACATTCAAGCTCATACTGAGATGGTGCGATGAAACTGCTGCTGGAAACGAAGCCAGACAAAAGGTAAATATTACCTACTGGCAGAATGTTTCACATTCCCATGCCGATACCATAAATCTAATGGCATTCATTGCATAATTTATAAAAGTCCAATAAAAAAAGCCCTACACATAATCATCATTTTGCCAAAAGACGTTTCGCCACTTATTTTTTATTAGTCATTTCTAAGACAGTTCTCAAATTCTCTATCCCTAGCCACTCCTAATACTGGGTTTTCTTGTCCAGGTGTTAGCAGACTACATAGCGTCTCGCGGCCTGTCCTCCCGTGGTCTTCGGGACGAGGTGCTGGTACAGGTGTGCAACCAAGCGAGCGGGGACTCGTCTTCCGAAAGAGTGTGGCAGCTGATGGCGCATTGTCTTGCTGCCTTCCAGCCAGGACCGCCGCTGCACAAGTTAGTATAAATTACATGCCTAATAAATTATGTTCCAGTTTGAATAGAAATAAGTTCTACCCACTCGATTGATACTAATATAATACATTGAGATTTTAAGTGTTTTTGTTTTCCTAATTGAGGCAAGTCAATTAACTAAGCGAGCAGGAAGGCCTGTTTGTTAATAGCAGACCAGTTTAATCTGCTGTTTCTGCATCGTCGGTTAGTTTTTCGTGATTGTTAGAGAGAAAATGCGGGCGGTCGTTTTCTTTCTGATTAATGGCCATAAAGCAATGATTTTATTACAGAATAATAAATATTAACTACTTGCATGTCCCTATGTTTTCCTTTTTGACGATACATTATTGTTATAAGCACTAGAACCCTCAAAAATGCCGATTTAAACCCCTGTCAACAGAGGCCTAGTGTGCAAATTTGACTACTATTAATGAAGAAAGAAAAACATAGGGACACAGTATATATCTTTCTTATTCAGTTTATGAAATATCTTTTAAATTGATCCAATATTGGAGGAGGAAATAGGCGAGAGCCAACCAAACATAGAATAATTATGACTTTTTACTTTGGCTTTTTCAAGTCTCTCCGACCGCATTCTGTTTAGAATATTCATCATCCTGCTCTTGTTTCCATTTATTTAGGGGCGCAGCTTGTCTTCTTCTTCCCTACATCTCTGAACCGTCATCTCATTAGTTACTCTTTCTCCATGTCATCTTTCACGCCATCTGTTAACAAAGCTAAAATGACAGAAAAGCTTAATACAACCGCCTGTCTCCCTAGATACCTAGTTCGCTTTGTCTCCGAACGGGCCCCAGCGTCGTGGCGCTCCCAGCTGGTGCGCCTGCTGTGTGCGAGCGGCGCGGGCGCAGCGCGCACGGCGGGCGTGGCGCGGCGCTGCCCGCCCACGCTGCTGGAGTGGAAGGCTGCCAAGACTGATGCCAAGCCTGCACTGCCGCTTAGATTGTATGATGGTAAGTTTCTACACGATAATGACAAATTCACATCGAAGCATAGTCATAGTGAACTTCAAAATCACTTATTTGCTCTAAATGCGGTACGGAGCGTGCCTTGCAATATAGCGTTCTCAGTTAGTACAGTAAACTGCCAATCCATTGACATTGACCGCGCCATTTATCGTAGCAGTTAGGACGTTTTTCGTAGTTCAAGTGCCACAATTGACGCGCGATTAATAGTACGCCTACTATGTGAGAGCGTTAAGCGATTGTGATACCCAGTAACTTTAAAACAGTTCATTCCGTAATGATGTACAGACGCCAGCACATCAAGCTACTACAATCTGTCAAATTTCTTTAATAGATTTTCAACTTTATCGCCAAAGTATAAGGTTTAAAGTTGATTGCCAAAATTTGACAATTTCGGGTAGGTTGATGGGCTGGCGTCTGTACTTATATACAAATGAATCTTTCTCTACCTAACCTTTTAGTTAAAATAGGCGTTATGATATACTATTATATTGTGTGTTGTTGTGAAATAATAATATATTACTCATAGATACGGTGCAGCACGTAAGCGTGGATTCGTGGACGTCGTGTGAACGTGCCGCGTCAGCTGCTCTGGTTGCTGCCGGCGTACTGCATAACGCTACCGGCTGGTCGCTCACTATGGAACATAACGGACAACTTACTGGTGAGATACTTATAACAGACATTTTATAAGCAACTAGCTGACCCGGCAGACGTTGTCCTGTTTTTGATTCGAAAGACACGTTGCGCCATCTATTATCATAATAACGTTATTGTTGTTTTCCTCGGGAACAGCACTTTTTTTCGGTATGAAAGGTAACCTATGTCCGTTTCTATACACCTTACACCGTATATACAAAATTTCACAATGATCGGTTCAGTGGTTTAGGCGTGAAAAGGTAACAAACAAACTTAATTTCGCATTTATAATATTAGTTAGGATTTTTTTATACAAAAATTAAATACTTTTATTTACACCCGGTTTCTGAATAGAGAATTTGATGTTGAGAACTTTTTAAACTCTATTTTAGCATTACTTTAGGTGAAAGCCCACAAAATTCAATATTTCTTTAATACGTAAAGGTAAAAAAAATTTAATTTCACGTGTTATATTGAAAGAATCCCATGAGATAAAGCTAAAATAGAGTCTGTCAAATTCTCAATTTAGATACCGGGTATCAGTGTCTAGTTACTTTATGTCTTGGTACTTATCAGATAAATAACTTATTAAACAAATACAGTTGGATACCAATCAATCATTTGAATCCTCAAACATTATAGCGTCAATCATAAATGGAAAAATGCTATTATGACTGTTTGTAATTACTTTTCTATCTCAAAACATATCAAGTTTCTTGCATAAATCTATGATGATATAAGAAGTCTGTTTTTGTAAGTAGGTTCACACAAACACTTTTACGCATCAATCATATTTTAAAAACTGCATGACGTCGCGCGTCTGTGTTTTCTGTCCGACTAACTCTGAGAAGACTCACTGATACAAACTCATTGCTCACAGTTTATTGATGCTTGATGATGGCATAATTTATTTCTTTATCTACTTACACTAACCTCCAAAAGTTAGTTGACATTTTTCCACTTCAGCTGTGATGCCACATTATGACGTAAAATTAAAAAAAAAATCAGGTGATCCTTCCTAATTATTATTTTTTTTGATAATAGGTTGAATTAGTTAATAAAAAATTATAGTGTACAGTTCAAACATTTGGAAATGGAATTTTAAAGCATAATGTGGTGTGTCACAGCTGAAGTGGAAAAAAAATCAGCTGTTTAATACAAAAGTTCAATACCTACTTGACCAAAATGTATGAAACAGATTTTTTTTTTCGTGATTTCAAAGTTGGTCCCATAGTGAAAGTTGTTCATATTCATGAGTAGAACACCCTGTAAACATTTGCAACTGGTAAAAAAAATCATCCTGTACGAGCATGTATGTCTTGCGTCCTGGCGGTCGATTCTGTAAAAATCTCACCGTGAAAACTTGGGTGAAGTGAGTTTGTTTTTGCTAGGAATTGACACTATTGAAAGCTCACTTCACGCTCACTTCACCTAAGTGTTCACGGTGAGATTTTTACAGAACAGCATCGCTGTACTCCTGTTAGATTATTTTATCTAACAACACTTTCTTCCTACAGAATGGGCAGGCTGTGAGTTGGCCCTGGACGCAGTAGGCGAGGTAGAGACTTGGGCAGCCTTGCCCAGTGCTCGCGCCGAGGCACTGCGCGCGCAGCCGGCGCGCCACACGCCGCCCGCGCCGCCGCCCCGAGCCTCCTCGGTAGACACTGAGAAGTCTTCTAGACCACTGGTTTGAAGCTGATATACTTACTGACTACGCTAGATTATTATGTTCAACGTTATGTAATTGCTAGATTATATGGTCAGCGTAATACGCCTACCTAATAATGATTCAAACTAAACAAATATAAATAGAACGTTTCAGGTCGTTTATAGGCCGCTCAAACTTTGTCAGAAGCTTAGTTTTCTGTAAAATACTCACTTCTAGTGTTTTTAATTAAGAGAATATATCAAGCAACACGTTAAGCAACATAACAAAGTTTCACAAGTTTTAAGCCATTTACTTTTTTTTTTTTAAACCGCCTCTTGATATCTTATTACATAACGCCAGACACTAATAGTTAACAACCCAACGATTATGGCGATGATTGGCTTACGGGGGAGGTCATAAGATCGAACCACAACCGTTGTCCTATTGACGTGGTCTCCAAGAATAATTATTATACAGTTTTAGTTGAATATGTAGTCACAAAACTATCGGGCAAATATTTTAAAATGATGTACAATTTTCCCAGATCCCACCACCGGAGCCACCAAAATCTCGTTCCCCGAGCATACCGCGAATGCTGCAAGATTCCATCATCGACGAAGACGGCTCCGAATACAACTGGAACATGGAGAAACAGGAATCGCACACAAAACACACCAGCGAATACTCCAAACACACCAGCGAATACACGAAACACAGCAACGAATACCCCAAACACAGCATCGATTATTCTAAACATAGCAACGATTATTCTAAACATAGCAACGATTATTCTAAACATAGCAACGATTATTCTAAGCACAGCAACGAATACTCCAGAAAGACTTCTCACGACGTACTGTCGCGGGAATCAGCACTAAACGAACGATACTTCGAACAACCTTCCGATAAAGTCCGAAGCAGGTCTTTGGATAATCTTTTAGGTGACAATCCTGCGCCACCACCGAACAAATTAGCTGATCTAGGACTATCACAATCAAGACTGAATGACCGTTATCACTCTGTGGAGAGGTTAACGGGTGCGCCAAGTGTGGCCAGTAGCAAGGGGGGCATGGAAATGGAGTATGGAACAGGATCGCGTGTGTTACCTTCAAGGTATATAAAGTCACAGTACGCCGGCAAACGCGCGCCAGCCGGCTCGCAGTCGAGTCGCGCTTATATTGAGAAGAGCTCCGAATTTGGAGGTGTCAGGTATGAATTCACTCGCATATTTTGATATTTTGACTCAATCTTCTATTAGATTATCTATCTCAATCTTCTATTATATTAGAACTAATGATGATCATTCATCTCTGAAATATCGATATATATAAATGGTTGATCTCTTTATTTGCTAAAATATAAATTAGTACATGGTGGTGGAAATTTATTTAACGTGGCACTATATTCAACGTTTTGGTCGTGCAAATAATAAAGGTTTTAACATATAACGATTATAAATACAATAAATTAATAAATGAGGTCATTAATGGAACTAATTTATTGATGTCCACAGATCATCAGCAATGTCAGACACATCCGAAGCTCCTAGTCTTGCGTCTCACGTGCGACGTGTCCGCGTTCCGAGCCAGGCATCAGACGTGGACCAATTCCTCGACGATCTGTTCTCTCCAGTACTAGACCCGAACATAGACGAACTCTCCGATGCCCGGTCTCTAGCAGCCAGCATCAAGGGAGGCAGAAACTACAGCGATTTCATCGACAGCGTCCTCAACTGCGAATACAACGAACAAATTGATACTTTGAACAATGTTGAAGTACAACACCTTATCAAAGGTGGGGGGAAGGAAGATAAAGAAAAGGGAAGAGCGAGCAGGAAGGAGTCCAGTGTGGACTCTGTCGATGACTATATCACAAACTTATTCGACCCGATCTTCATGAATGATAGTTTGAAACGTCTTACTGACGGGGAAGGACTTACTGGTGCCATAAAAGGAGGAGGAGCGACTCCGCGGGCTGCCTCAGCGAACACGTCCACTCTTAGCTTCGGAGCCATGCCCCTCCCGCCAACAATGCCGTCCACTCCTGAAGCGCTGGCCGCTGCGCTCGGCCTTCACCTCCCGCCGCCTGGCACAGTCGATATTAACGCATACCATCAGAACTTACAGAGAGCTTTCTTACAGAGCGCGATGGCGCAAAATCTCCAAATACAACAGCAATTGCTGGCTCAGAACCAGGCATTACAATCTCTGTTAGCCGGTCAAGTCGCGGAACCTTCAGAATCAGAGCCTACTTCTCCGATTCGTGCGTCAACCGTCGTTCATGCTCAAGTACACTCTCCGCCGAGGAGTGCCGTCAAACTGCGGCGCGAGTCCAACGAGAGCATGTCTCCCGGAGCCCCCCCGCCGCCGCCCCCCATGCCCCCCCCGCTCCACTCTACGGACCCCTTAGAGATCAAGGGCTTCATGGACCCCTACGGACGAGCTAAGACTGTCCGTATCGGTAAATGGAGGTGGCCTCCACCAAAGGACGCGGTAGGTCAGGAACAAGCACAAGATTTTACCAAATTTAAATTGCGTCAAATTCAGAGGCGACACACGCCGCAGTCACAACAATCCAACGGTATCGAACACGAACCACCTCGAGGTCGATCTAAATCCGAAACAACTCCAGGAATTGAGTGGGAAGAGTTTGAGGTGGACGGTCCAGTGGTTTCGCCGAGTAGGGAGGCCCCGAACCAACGAACTGCGAGACGCAGCTTTGAAATCGGAGCGCAGCGCCCCTCTCCGGGCAGCGTAGGGAAACTAAAGTTGAGTTCTGAAATGAGACAAAGATTGGAACGAGTCACTGCGAACCACTCCGTACGATCTACATCATCATCTACTGCAGAAACGCCACGTACCATCAATAAGTTGGAAGATACTAGGAAGTTGATGCTTGAGCGTCAGTTAGGAGGAGGGGCGGCTCGTTGGGACGCTCCACCGCCTCCCTTGCCCCCCGCGCCCCCTGGCCCGGCGCCTCCGCCTCCTCTGTCACCTCCAACACCTCCTGAAGGCCCCGCGCCTCCGCCCCCCGCACCAGACGCGTCCTCAACCTTCGCACAACTGCGTCGCGACAGAGACACATTCGGCGTCCACCAAAACAGAGAAGCAGACGATCGTCACGCCTTCCTAGCTAACTGGAACTCACGACGCAGAGAAGAGTCCGAGCCTCCTCCCTCTAGAGACGACTTAGCCACTCGTTTTCTCACAGCAGACCGTCGTCACTCCGAACGCCGAGTAAACGACTGGGGCGATGAATCCGATGTTCGAAGCTACGACGAACGTGGACAAAGTCGTGACGAATGGGATTCCGAATCAGGACACGACACAACTGGCCGTCGTGATAGAGACAACTACTCTGGCCGGGAAGCGTCGGAGATATACGAAGTGCACACGACAAGAACTGAACGTAGAAACGAGGAGAATGGTATTGAGGATGCGTTTGACCGCAAACGTTCTCCGTTTTTCGATGATTTTGAGAGATTTGATGGTAGGAAGAATTCCCGGGATATGTTGGTTGGAAGGGCGAGAGAAAGTCCGAGGTCTGATATCATGTTTCCTCAAGAGAATAAGACGACTGAAAGGGCGACGTTTAAGACCCACATGGCGCAGAAAGAGAGAGATAGAAAGATGGAGGCGGAGAGACGTCACTCCGTTTCTACTCACGTCACTGATAGAACTGAACATATTGAACGTAAGTATTACAAAACATTTTCACATTTTATGTAAATTTCCCTATCAGAATGCCAGTGCTGCTGTATTGGTTTTTTTTTATATATGCTGAGTTAGGACCCTTTTTATCGTCACACAGGACTTTTTTGTTTCAATTTTGTTAGTTTAAAATATTCCTTTTTATTGTATGTATTTCCTGTGAGTATCCCGTATAAAATAATATATAGGGTGTTTGGAAGCTGGTTACAAAGCCTTAAGGGGGTGATAGTTGACACCATTTAGAGCATTTTGAGCCATACATGTCTGAGACGATGTATGTTTTTTTTTATTTTTTTTCGTAGTTAAAGTTGGTATGTTATTTTGGACTACAAGTTTGCAGTTAAAAAAAAAGATACTCCGTCTAAGACATGGCTTAAAATGCTGTAAATGGTGTCAACTATCACTCCCTTAAAGCTTTGCACTAAGCTTCCAAACATCCTGTATATTTCTTTTTTTTTTCAATTTGTATTTTGCATACGGTACTGTGCCAAATTAACATTTTTCTATTTAACTTCTCTCGCTCAATTTTTTAAGTTGTATTTATGATTTTGTTGTTTGTAGGTGACGTGCCCGCACCGGCAGCGTTTCTACCATCAGACCGCTCGTTCCTCACATACAGTCGAGTGCCGTGGAAGCTGCGTGTGCGCAAGGAAGTGTTCACTCCCCTAGAGACTTACAACGACCCCGCCATATTAGATCTACTTTACGCACAAGTAAGTTAACTTCTGTACTTCTATAGCTACACATTTGAAGTCATTGAAGTATACAGAATTAAAACATATTTGAAGCGGAAACAGTCAAAAGATAACTTTTGTGATTACCAACTATTAGCGCGTTCAGTGATTTAATATTAAAACTTATATGTATGCTAATTTTATGATGAGAAATAGAGTACATTTCACATCTGTCTTATCTAATCTATCTATTTTCTGGCATTTATTTATTAGGGTTCCGTACCCAAAGGGTAAAAACGGGACCCTATTACTAAGACTCCACTGTCCGTCTCTCTGTCTCATGAACCGTGATAACTAGAAAGTTGAAATTTCCATAGATGATGTATTTCTGTTGCCGGTGCCGCTTTAACAACAAACGCTAAAAACAGAATAAAATAAATATTTAAGGCTCCCATACAACAAACGTGATTTTTTCGGCGTTTATTGCCTTGTGGTACGGAACCCTTTGTGTGTGCGAGTCCGACTCGCACTTGACCGGTTTTTTTTATTTACAGTCTTGAAAAATCACCTTTCCTCATTTACAATCTTGAAAAAGCATCTTTCCTCATTTACTATCTTGAAAAAGCACCTTTCTCCTTTTCAAGCTCGTGCACGCGTTGAAGTCTTTTGTATAAAAGTCTTCATAGAACACCAATTTACCCATTGTCAAAAAACTTTTTCACTTATCTACTTTTTTTAAACCAATCTTTTACCCAATACCGAACACAAGTTACCTTGTCCACTTACCCGCAGATCGTCCACGACATAAACTCGAACCTGCCCTCCCTCCGCATCAGTACAAGCGAGCGCCGCGCCGGCACAGCTTGGCTGCGCTCGCAGGGCAACACGCCCGTGCGCGCGGCCACTAAGCGGCAGGCGGTGGAGATGGCGCGCGCCTGGCCATTCTACTTCGCCAGGTTGTTCGCCGCAAGGTTACCGCCCGGAGAGAACGCTGTACTCGCTGTGTCCCATAATGCGGTTACTATTGGAGTTAAAGGTACTTATGACTCATGTCTCTATCAACCCCCGGTTTCAGGAATCTATTGCCTAATCACACTCTTTATTTCACAGCACTGCTTTCTAAAAAAACGTAAGCTTTCGTACCTGATGACAACCAAATGTCATCCCATCACTAATGCCCCTTCTCCGCCCAGGTCCGGCTGGCCTCACCATCCGCCGCTCGCTCTCGCTAAGCGGGCTCCGCGCGTCTTCATCAGCGCCGCACTCCCTGCAGCTGTCGTCCTCCCGCGAGCCGCCACTGACGCTGCACGTGCCGCTCGCACATCATGCACATGCGCTGGTTGCGGAGTTCGCGCTGCAGTATACTCAGGTATTTGTTATAAGTTTATTGCAAAATCATAACTTAAACAGCCTAAAATGTTCTAAGTGCTGGGACAAGGGCCTCTGTGGGCCTGGGCCCTCACACAGGCTCCGAGCGGGTTATTACATACAGCTCTTAAGCCGGGGTCGTTACCACTGGGTCTTCTATCACGTCAAACTTATTGGATACTGTTGGTTGACTTAAAGCACCGCAGCAGTGCCGAAGTCTTCCGGCCCCATAGCACAATTTGAAAGACATCGTACCATCGACACGGAAGGAATGATGGTCCCCTAGAAAAGTGTTTTTCTCTTTGATTCAAAGTTATATAATTTTATAGTTTAACATCGATCTAGGTCGAGAAGTATAAAACATCGAACATGAGCGATCACTTAAGTTTTACGTAAGAACGCGACGTGGCTATAAAACCATCAAATTTTCTTGGTTCGCCACAACAGTTTTAATCATATTTTATTATAAAAGATTCCACAGTCATAATTTATAAATCAAATCACGGAACACTTATGAATAAGATTAACATATTTTAACAATGATTTAGGTATATAAAGTGCTCATTAATTCATCTATATTTGTACCAAAATCAATCAATTTCCTTTCTCAAAACTACACGGAATCAAAAAATGCAACTAGGTAGTAGTAATTAGATCTTTAACAAATTAATTAAATATTAAAGGCCAATTAACCTAAAACAAACATTATGGCATCGGAAACGAATAACATTATTTTGCAATACCAATGAATTTACAACCAACAGTTGTGACAATGTAGGTATTATATAACTTCTGAGAGCACATGACTTTATATTTTTATCACTCAGTCATTAAATGCCTAATTCAATGCTTACACTTGAAAAGTTTACTTCCCAAACTGTCCAAAGTTCAATATTATGTAATTGGATTATTGCCTTAACTTTTCCAATTGACATTAAAACCTATAATTTGTTAGGCAATATGGGAAGCAGATGGTGAATAGATATTGAAATTATGACAAGTCCGATATTGTTATAATATTTCCTTATTATATTCACTTCAGCTGTACTAGGCACAGAAAAAGATTAAGTACCCAATTTTTTCCGCATGCTTTATAGATGTACAAAAAAAAGTCAGTGCGGTTTAATTTTACCTGTGGCATGGCATAAGTTACTCTGTAAATGGTTTCAATTTTATTTTATGCTACAGGCAAGAAACTTGCCTCGTGTAAATGGGACTTAAATTCCGTTTGAATAATTTGTTAGAATTCAAAAAATTTGGAACCAGTGCATCACACTAATATTATAAAGGCGAGAGTTTATGAGTGTGTGAGTGTGTCTGTGTGTTTATATGTTTGTTACTTCTTCACGCTCAAACGGCTGGACCAATTTTGATAAAATTTGGTATGGAGGTAGCTCACACTCTGAATTAACATATAGGCTACTTTTTATCCCGATATTCCCACGGGATCGAAACTTATGCGGTAAAACCGCGGGGCGCAGCTAGTTGAAAATGAGGGAAAATAGCTAGCATTTTCAAAATGGCTACCGCTGAAGCAAATCTAGCCATATATCGTGGAAACATCATTAATTCTACCAGTTATAATTACAGTTAGTTCGTCCAAAGATGTAGGTAAATAGTTAAGTATAGGTACTTTAATTAAAGACTATATAACTTAAAATGGTATGTAAATAACATGATTTGCATTTATGAACATTGAGCACAGCAGTACAGACGGCCGCGGCGGAGCGACCCACAATAATATCGTGCGTTTTATAGAGGTGGCCATTAACACCGCTGAAGATAAGATATAGCAATAAAATTCTGTTTACAGGTTGGGTAGGTACATGAGATGCAATAACATGAGCGCAAAATATAGAAAACTTTGCGTTACATCCGATCTGAATCCGAGAAATCCGGTACGAAGTGACCATAGTGCTATTTGTATGAGGGGTTGCGCACTAGGTCAGAACTCTATCCGTCCGAATTTAGAACATTCTCATTCGGATTCGGATCGGATGTAGTGCAGAACCGCTCTAACACATCCATATTAATCTTTAAATAATATATTTACATTATAATTAAAAATACATATTTATTAAACTTATTAAAATACATAAAAATTAAAAAAAAACATCCGAATTGAGAACCTCCTCCTTTTTTGAAGTCGGTTGAAAATAGGTACCTATTTCACATTAATACTTACAATTAAAGTATAAAAATACCTAGTTATACAAAGTGGAGACAACAATACGACAATAAATGAACTCAGTCTGCATACGAAAATGAATCAATATATCCAATAGTTTAGTCACTATAGCTAATCAAAGATTAGCAAAACACAGTCGGCCATGTGTTTTCTATTTATTTTGTTAGAAAAAAAAACGCTTTTTTATTTTAGATGTTAAAATTCATTTGATCGTTCCAAAATACTCTTATGCAATAGCCGGTACAATGCGTGCCACGAAAGATGAGCAAGTCTCGTACTGCGCAAGTCAAACCACGTGGTGTGTCAAGACACACCACGTGGTTTGACTTGCGCAGTACACGATTTTAGGTATCTTTAGCGGTATGAGGTCTGAGTGCGGGACGGGACCGGACGTCATAGGGCGGCCAAAAGAGCGGGGGAGGCGGGGTCAAGTCTCATCTTTCGTGGCACGCATTGTACCTACTCAAAATTACTCTAGTCTAGTGAGTACTGAGTAGTGAGTATGCACACATAATTAAGCATGCAATTAGGCGTTTCGACTATACATGCACTAATTGCAACATTTAAAATTCTCTCCTCATTAGGCTCATTTAAACTGTATCCAGTCTCAATCGAACAGTTTTATACCTCGTAACGTTACATCAGTGTCTTGTATGCCTGTGCGCCGTAATTCATGAGGCGATAAAAGAAAACATCATAACATTCAGTATCGATTCACTTTACGAGGATAAGCTTGCATAATGAGCTGCTTGCAGTACAGAAACTACTTGTTAAATAATATGTGGGATACGATTTTAGTAAAAGACGTTTACGTCTGTAGGTAATTGTAGCGGAATTGGACATTTGATGAATGGTTTGCAGTTTTAGGGCTACCAGGCTATAGACAAACAGACTGAGCATCTGTCACATTTTATATTTTTGCCGCCAAAAACTAAACGTCAATAACACTTTTTTTTTCTAAAAAGTTTGAATGCGGCCAGAGGTTTAATGACCCCATAGTGAGCTTGAAATTGATGAATTCTAATATCATAAAAGAAACATTATGTAGCCTAAAATAAATAAATACATAATAATGACAAGCTAATAAATGACCTAATTATAACTTTTCTCTCGTAAACCTCATAAGACAATCCGGCTGTGTTGATAGCCCTGCGAATGGGTCATCAGATTAGCAATTCAATGAGCTTTCTTAATGAGTAGGCAATTGGTACTGTTAGATGGCTAGGTTATTACCTACAGTCATGTGCCGGCTGCGTGACCGCTAAATATGTTTACTATCGGAGGTGCTGTGTTTGTAAATTAGAGAAAAAAAAACCGAATGAGTTCATCTTAAAGTATGACCTCATTTAGGTATCTCAGAAGAAGAGACGTAACAACAACGGGTCTAACTGACGAATATTTGCATTGAAATATTTATAACAATAGCATTTATCATTGGTTTATTCAGAGTTAAATAAAAACAGTCACGAATGAAAATAAGCAATTATTATTAGGAAACCTATATCAAATTCAAATCAGGTTTTCTTTTAAAACCGGTCTCACGTTTTGTTTTCTGAGGGATAAATGGCACAGCTAACGGAATCAAGAAGTAGATAATATGAATAGGGAACTGCCGGACTTAGCGTAGGCTAGAATCATAATGATTACTTTATCATCATAAAAACGTAAAATACGTAGTTATACAAAACTTACATATAACTCCTATTCAATGCTCGACAACGGATCGCACGATCGTATCAGTCATTCATAACGCTTTGTAAAAACATCTAATATTGCATTCATACACTGGTAAACAGATTTTAATTATTGCTTCGTTAACATTTTATTATAAAATCAATTTTAATTTTTAGAAAGTTCTTTCTCGTTCATTTCTCGTTTGTATTAACACTACGCGATGTCGCAATTAAAGAAACAATTGTACAGATATTCATTACCCATACCCAATAATCGGGTAAAAAAAAATATAAAATCACCCCAGGGCTTTTGATTACCCAATATCTAAGCTGCCAAAATAGTGTTGCCTCAAACTAGCGTTTTAAAAGCAAAGAGAACTACCATTTCAGCCTAATTAGAACCTCCGAGCTATCTGCGTTCAAGTAAGCAATAGCAGCTCCCGTTAAATGGGTCCGTTACACTGACCGCGCAGATGTCTACCTGGGTTCCACAGAGTTCCGCTACACACGCCTGTCTCTACTGATAAATGACAGTGGATGTAACGCCTACAACGCCGCGATGACTGGAATGTTGGGCTTGTACCATAGACTTTATAATACTAGGCTGGATACTGAGTTGCCTTAGTGCAACGTGAGGAAGTACGAGTAGAATATAGTACCCGTGTTTGCGCCGCCATTGCAGGTCACGCCAAATGTGGAACACAGGCAACATTGTTTTCGTTTGAAATCTGTTCAGTTCGAAGTAAACTTTGAAATACATACTTAACTATCGAATATAATAATTAGGAACGTTAAATACATAATAGCATTCATTAGGATAGTTATAATTAGGGCCGTTTTGCTACCGTCACATGGGCGTAAGGTGAAAAATTTATTCACTGTTTATTAATTTTTTGATAAACAATAGTTCTTATAGTAACGAAACGGCAAAACCTCATATTTTGACTAAGGTGTAGAGTTCGTGAAGAGGGCGTGTAGAGTTAGAAGCTTGACACGAGACCTAACTTTTTGACAGTGCGAGCCATATGGTCTCGTCTTGGCAACATTTTACATGAAAATGTTTTTGGAGGGATAATATTTTACACAATAATATTAATCAGTGTAACATTGCCGATCAGTTTCATACATTTGTTGAATGTAGGAATTATAGTATCCCAAACGTTGATTTACTGTTATGCATTTAATGTCCACTTGACGTCTGAATTTTATTAAAAGTAATTCTATTGTTTATGTTAAAAG
The DNA here is from genome assembly GCA_927399505.1 of Luperina testacea. Lineage (NCBI taxonomy): Eukaryota > Metazoa > Arthropoda > Insecta > Lepidoptera > Noctuidae > Luperina > Luperina testacea. The sequence continues at coordinate 4,686,083 of OV656763.1, read as the reverse complement.
TTATAAACTTATGATCTAATTAAAATAGCGATCTAGTTTCCTTACCTGGAGATACTTCATACTAAAAACAGAAAAAACTCAGGTCCTAGTATATATATATAAAATTCAAAGTCCTGACTGACTGATATATCAACGCACAGTTTAAACCGCTGGTCCTAGAGGCATGGAATTTGGAGGGTGTGTTCGAAATTCCACCCTAAGAGGGTGAATGGGGGGAGGGTGAAATTTCAGTTCTTTTTTTTAATTATAGAGGGAATAGAAATATTTTATTGTCCAGGTAATACAGTAAACAGGTTCACAGGTTAACAGCAAGTTGAGGCGACGACGTGAGTAGCTTAAAATACTACCTAAAGCTAGGTCACAATATATTAATTGCCAATGAGCGAATGAGCCCCAAACTAGACAGTCTAGTAGTTAGTTATCTTAGGGCTCAAAAATTCAAAAAAAAAGTTGATACCTAACTTCTTTTAGATAAGTAAGACGAACTTAGTTATAATGTCGGCTCATCTTTCACAGTCCGAAAGATAATTTCTCACAAATTAATCTCAGCGGGTGTTCGTGTTGGATTAGATAGAGTTTGATTTAACGTTTCAGCTCATTTCTTTAAATTAACTGAAAAATAAAAAGAAAATAAGTTAATTTCCATTCATAACGGTGCTTTTGTTAGGTACCAAATTCTGGAGCGGGATTTTCAACAGAACTTTCTTTTTTTTTTTGGATGGGAAATTATCAAATAACTTCTCCCGCTCTGGGCAGAGCGGAAGGTCGTGTCAGACTTTTACTGACTTAAACCCACCCGTGTTCCTTCAGTTGCCTGTGCCAGGGGCCACGGTATATCTTTCGAACTGCCCGCGACCCTGGCAGAACAGAACCTTACAGTGGAACCCAACAGCCTCTCAGAAGTAGAACCTAAAAAAATTTTTTTAGATGTATGTGCTTATCCTCCAAATTCTTATCTTAATTTATTTGGTGTCATGAAATGTCTTTCATTAGCCGTCATCTCAGATCACTTTCTCTCTTCCCACGTCTTTGGCACCATCTACATATCTTTTGATCTGCCTCTTTTGCTAAGCACCATTTCTTATTTAGATACGTTCGAATATTTTATTCATTCATCAATGAAAACTCTACAAGGTGCAATCGTTGCCTGTCACCACACATTTGACCTTTATCATAATCTACCTTAATAACATCCAAAACCGAATTTAAAGGCAGTCATAGATTGAATCTGTACCCATTACACACTTGCATATTATATGTGGCTTCACCGCACATATCCGTAGTATTCTTCTACGACTCGTGAAAGGCGGTGAATGGTCGCACAGCTTGCGTGAAAAGCGAATGTATATTGTCAGATTTCCACTCAATGATCACTGCATTGGTTATGTCCATTACGTATGTGCAAATGATCATTTCAACATAGTCATCATCATCCATCTGTGTTGGGAGTTTGTACAGATGACTGGCTTACCTCGAGTTGGATAATGCAAAACTGTACACTCAAATATATCTTTAAACTGGTATTAGCAGACTGCATTTTATATCTAACCTTTAAGTTAAATTAAATATACAAGACTCTAAAAGGCGTCCATGATCTTTGGAAATAAATAAATATACAAAAGCATTTATTATATAATTGTATTGTTTGACTGTTACGAAATATTTGATTAGGTATATTATCTAATCAACTAAGGAAAACTGAGTGTTGGTAGTTGAACCAAGCAGACGTGTATTAAGTTGTCTTTCGAAATTGTAATTACTGTGTTGCTCAAATATCAGCAGTTAGATAAAGAATACAAACTTGATATTTCAATAAGTGTCTAAGTTATACTTGTGACTTAATGGTACGGATCGGTAAGCACCACACCGTGCAGAAGCGCCGCTCACCCCCTCGGGTAAAAGAGACGACCTCTGATTTTTGATCTCGCTCATCTGTGGCCGCGCTGCGACAGTTATCGTCCTACAGTGACGTCAGTTTTAGAGTGTGGTACAAATCATGAACGTACAGCGACCACTGCCCCGCGCGAGTAGCTCATTAACAAACATACCATCATCAGTAAAGGAATCTTCAATGGAACATCAAGTAACGCAAAGGAAGCGTAAGCAACCAGAACAAAGTTGTAACTGTGAAAATATACTTCAGGATTTCCGGAAAGATATCGCTGAGATGCTACAAAAATTTACTAGTACCCAAGAAGCTACAATGAATTTTATGCGTGATAATATCGCTGGAATGAAAACTCAGTTGGATGACATTAAAGCGTCTACTGATAGTCTCAAAAACGAACAAATATCTATGAAGGCTCAAATATCAGACCTTACTCTTAAAGCGACTACAGCGGATAGTAAAATTCATACCATTGAATCAAAAATCACCGAAATGAAAAATGGTACTTTGGCAAACGTGACTGGGTCCCAGTTTGATGAGGACATTATGCATGAACTACAAGATCGGGCATCCAGAGAGAAAAATGTTATCTTGGTGGGCTTACCAGAATGCAAAGGGTCGACCGACGACCAAGGCCATTCATATGATACTAATGAGGTAATTGCTATTTTAACCAATTTAACTCCAGACTGTCCAAAACCGTCAAAAATTTTTCGACTTGGCAAATATAATCCTGCTAAAGACCGTAATATTAAGGTTTGCTTTGAAACTTCACAGACAGCTAAGTTACTGCTTCGATCTAGGAATAAACTTCAAAGCAATGTAAAGATTTATTCTGATCAAACGCCTGCGCAACAGAATTACATGAAGGAACTGAGGCGCTTGCTCGCACAGAGAATAGCAAATGGTGAAGATGGGATTTCAATAAAATATATAAAAGGAGTGCCAAAAATCGTTACAATCAGTGATCCAAAAAACTAAAAACTTCAGGAATGGCCTCTACGGAAAATAGCACAAGCAAACGGAATAGCGACACTTATCAAGCACTTAATAATTACCAAAACATAACTACTACTAAATCAAGCCTCAACTTTTTCTACGCTAACATTAGAAGCATATGTAGCCCAGGTAAGCTGGATGAACTAAACTGTATAATCCGCTCTTTCAAAAAATGCATACACATTGTCCTATTGGCGGAAACATGGATACGATCGGATGAACAGGCTCAACAATTTCATATAGAGAATTATACTCATTACTACAACATCCGACCTAATATTGTCGGCGGCGGCGTATCAATCTATGTACACAACGACCTGAAACATGAACCATTAACGTCAACTTATATCTGTGGAAATAATTACTTAAGCATACATCTACATAAGTACGCATTAAATATTGGGGTTGTTTATAGGCCTGGTCACTCAAATTTTAATGACTTTTTATCCACTTATGAGAACCAACTTCTGCAAAAGAAGAGGACTATCATTTTCGGTGACACAAATATCGACCTGCTGAGCTCCGACAGTACTACTAGACGATACAGTGCCTTGATAGCGGAATCTGGCTATAAAATGATCAACAAAATAGATCCAGAATATTGTACCCGTGAATCAACAGCCACAAAAACTATTATAGACCACGTTGCTACAAACTTGAAGCAAAACAATTTCCACATGGCTATAATCGAGTCATCTTTGTCGGATCACAAGAATATCTACATGGAACTGAAACGAGTAATACCTCCGCAGAAACAAAAAATACAGTACGAGGTCACAGATTATGAGAAATTGTACGCAATAATCGCATTGCCAAACTCTGATGATAAGTTCAATGACTATTACAGCTTGGATGAGCGGATAAAAAAAGCTATTATCGAAACCAAAACAAAGAAGTACAAAGTATTAAATCAGCCACAAAAGGAATGGATTAACAGACAAATAGTTAATGGAATTAATGAAAGGAATATTTTATGGAGCGAATTAAAACACGACCCTACAAACAGCAACCTAGAAACAGAATTTAAAGCCAAAAGAGATAACGTAGCAAGCTTAATCAAGAGTACAAAAGAGAGATATTTCTATGGAGAATTCAAGAAATGTGAAAAGAAACCTAAAAAAATGTGGACATTAATAAATACACTCACAAATAATAACATCGTTCCTAGTCGTGCTCCCCCAAAACTAAAAATCGACAATGGTAGCATGGCTACGGATCCCATGGAGATATGTGAAATTTTCAATAGTTTCTTCGCAATTATAGGGACACAACTAGCAAGCCAAATACCATATACACACATACACAACAAAAATATATACACCTTACCGAACCTTAACCAGCTCACCGGACATTATGAACTGTCTCAATTTAAACCATGCACTCCTTCTGAGGTATCAAAAATTATAGACGACTTAGATCCCAATACAAGCACAGGAATTGATGGAATTAGTACCAAGGTACTGAAATGCATAAAAAAACCAATTCTTCAAAACCTAACAGATTGCCTAAACCAACTTTTAAGAGACGGAATATTTCCAGAAAATTTAAAAATAGCTAAAGTCACCCCAATTTACAAAGCTGGTACCAAATCTAATCCCGGGAATTATCGTCCAGTTTCAGTCCTACCAATATTTTCTAAAATATTAGAGAAAATCATATTTAAGAGGTTAGACGAATACTTGACTGAAATTAACTTCATATACGATCAACAATATGGCTTTCGACCCAAATCTAACACCCTTGGCGCAACTATTGACTTGATAACTACAATAAAAACAAAGATTGACCAAAAGCAAGTAGCACTAGGAGTCTTTGTTGATCTAAAGAAGGCGTTTGATACAGTCAGTCACACACTTCTATTACAAAAGCTGGAAAGTATTGGTATAACTGGAACTGCCTATAAAATGCTAGATTCGTTTTTAAGTGATCGATATCAGGTTGTAAAAATCGGAGCTTATCAAAGCACGTCTAAACCCTTAACATGTGGCGTACCGCAAGGTTCAATTTTGGGTCCCTTATTATTCCTAGTGTATGTAAACAACATACACCAAGCAGGTTTAAAAGGTCACCTTGCCCTTTATGCAGACGATACATGCCTATTTTATTTTGGAGACAACATAAATGATATCACAATAGATGCCCAAGATGATTTGAATATACTACAGAATTGGTACCAGTGTAATCTTTTAACAATTAACGCCTCCAAAACCTCATACATAATATTTTGTGCAAAAAACAAAAAGCTCCCTAACTACCCAAATCTAAGCATTAACGGAGAAGTACTAAAAAGGACTGATCAAGAAAAATACCTCGGACTGACTCTTGATAGCAATTTGACATGGAAGGCACACCTCCAACGCATAAAAAATAAACTTTCATCATTGGTGGGCTCACTGCATAAAATTGTTAGATGTATTCCAAAAAAAGCTCGGCTATTAATATACAACTCCCTTGTTAAGCCTCATTTATTATATCTCATCGAAATATGGGGTAACTCATCTAAAACTAGTCTAAAACCAATCCAAATCATACAAAATAAAATAATCAAAATATTACACAATTATGACTTCTTAACACCGTCAAAAACTATTTACAAAGAGACCAAGCTATTAAACATCAAACAACTCTATATATACAACACATGCATACTTATCTATAAAATTATTCACAAACTGATTCATTCACGCATTACATTCACAACAGAAGGTGAGAGAAGCAAATACTCATCCCGTCGAGCCGGTCACCTGGTACTGTCTAGAGTAAGAACTAACTACGGCAAAAATAACTTAACCTATGGGGGAGCACAGCTCTATAATAAACTTCCAAAGGATGTAAAAGAAGCGACTTCACTGAACATATTTAAAACTAAATTATTAACTTTTATTTACAGCGACGAAACATTATATTAATTGTGTTGTGCATATTTGTGTCTAAAACAGCAACATCTTTTAACTTGTGCCACCGCCTTATCTTAGAAATGCAGTGAACTCGCTTCCAATTTTGTTTTCAGTGACCCTACTTTTTGTTTGTTTATTTTTTATTTGTTTTCTTCTACCCGCACTGATATAATATAATTAGTAATAAGATTTATTGTTCTCATGTAAGTGACGATTGTCTTAATGAGAAATAAAGTTCTTTAAACCGAACTATTCTGATCGACAATCAAGTATTCTAATTTATTTGAATAATTTTCATTTAATCGTGAATTTGAATAAACTTTCGACCAGCTGCATTCATTTATACGCAGACTAGATCAAATACCAATCTAGAACAACATTGGACATTGTACAGTCACGATCTGTATATCTCACGTACGTCTATAGCTATAACACATACAAGGTCAATCAATGTCACTGGCGATTCGTTACAATATGCAATACAACAATAGTGATAAAAAAACCGGCGTCCACCATAAGTCACCACCGACCTCAACCCGAGATGACAGCGACAGTGGCCGGCGCGCACAGTCCCTCGCCAGCCGCGCCCGCGCGCGCACCATGCAGCGCCCGCGCCTCTCGCTCGCGATGCGCGACAACTGGCGCCACCTGCAGCGCCTGTACGGCCTCGACCTCGACTGTGATGACTGCTCACCCCCGCGTCGAGCCCCCAGTCTAGACTCGCTCATCAACTCTTCAGAAGGAGCCGCCTCCAGCGCAGACGCGTCTGCCCCCGAGGATTCAGATTCCGGAGCGGACACCCGCGCTGACCTAGAACCAGCTCGCAGGAAAGCCCATTCCAACCAAGAAAGGATTAAGAAATGCCCTCAAAGTTTCTCGTCATCGTCCAGCGGCCACATGGAGACGATACATGAAGAAACAACTGAACCCAAAGTGTCTGTGAAGGAGATTCTCGCGAGATTCGAGAATCTCACTGAAAATACGCAGGTAATAACAGTGTTTGTGTGTTGTGTTCCGGATGTAAATGGGGTGAGCAGGTTTGAAAGCAATTTGTTATTTAGCTACGTGCTCCAGTTAGCGGTAAACGCAAACTGCAAATCAACAGTTTCCATCGATTTCCTTAATCAGCTGTTTGAAAACAAACATTTCGCAACGTGACATTACAAGATTCGTTTGGTCAACGTTTTTCACTGAATTTGATTGTAATGGAGGTTTCAAAAGAGCGCACTGTGTTGAAAAACGACGATGGCGATTATGAATGCATTATCTTTTTTTTGTATGTCGCATGATGTGCAAACGCTTTCCAATCAGCGTCGATGATCTCGCTGTGTAATCGATCTATTCATGAGGTTCAGTACATTGTTAGTTGTGTTATTTCTTGTCATTACCTTTGTCAACACATCTTGTGGTGAAGACAATATTCCATTCAGTTTCTTCTGCGATTTATTTTAATAAGTCATTTGCACTTTTGTCTGTTTGCATTAGCTTTTCATTTCAAATGCGATTTGCATTAAATTCTGACTAAAATGTTAATTTACTAAATTGAACGCTCAGTTTAGTTTCTTTTGACGTATGCAGCCGTGATCTCGTCTACATGTTTTTCGAACAGGAAGATATTGAGGCATTGATAAATCGTTCTAAAACTCCTCATTCTCTCACGTTTAATATACTTACTACATGTATTACTATATATAGTATTTTTTGTCCTCACTATAGACGTTTTATCTACCATAACACACTCCGGCCAAGTCCTAATTGATTGTAAGCTTCAAACACCGTTTCGCAACACAGATTTGCCTATAATCATCATCAAAGCGTTCAAGTCCTCTAAATGCTTTTTAAATTGTTGCAAATCATCACTGACCTTTGATTACATATGAATACCTTCAATATGTATTACGAAATGTGTTAGGAAACTGAAATTATCTAACAATTATTATTAGGCGATTAGCGCACGCAACAGGTATCTAACCAGGCGAGCACATGACATGACCCTTCACAAGTCAAGGCGAGGCAGTGCACGGCGGCGTGGTAACTGGAAGTATTTCTTAGTGAGCTATGGGAACATTTGACAGCTTAAGTCAGGTATTCGGCACTTAATTGCAGCTAATGATACGAGTATTAATGTTGACAACCTTTGGAGTTCCTAGTTGTTTAAACTCATCTTTTGGCAAAAGAGAACCTTCGTAAACATGGTCTAGCTTGGTAACCAATCATATAGCATGATGAAGCCCATAAAGCTACTATAAAAACATAAAACCTTACCTCTTTTGTTTTTAAGTATGCGCTCTACAGGTTTTATGCGCTTTGTGGTTGTGGCCAGATCCCGGTTCCAAGCCAGTGGGCAGAACAAATTCAACACAAGCATCATAATATACAGACTTAAAAACCTTTAATTAAAAATGTTATAAGTCTCATCACTGATTCCGTATTGTATTTTTAACCTACAACACCGCAATAATGTTGAAGCATGAATCTTGATCCAAAACTGACATAAATCAAATGAATCTCTACTGAAATCTAGTTTTAAATTCGAGATGAATCACGCTTGGCCTACCGCCTAACCCTGCCAGTTATTTACCAATATTGTCCATCAGTTATACAGTAATTTCGCCACGCTTATTTCAGGGTATACTTTTCTTTTTGACATTCGCGTCTGACCACTCTGAAACTATCTCAACTTGTGTAATGATGACTGTTTGATTCTCTAATATATATATTTTATTCTTCTTCTCTAATATAAATATATAAATTATATACTTTTTGCCGTACGTAAGTTGTAATGCTATAGCATTACAACTTACGTACGGCAAAAAGTATATAATTTCTGACGAGTTTCTGAATGAATTCTTCATGTTTCAGTACTAACTAAACTCTATTGCATTGTACGGTTTGTACGAAAGAAATGAGTTACTAGAGTCTGGCAAACGAAAGCAGACACTCGAAGTATTTGCATAGTTTTTTGGCAATGCTATACTAATGTCAACCTCAATTTGCCACAGCAAGATGGCGTGTTGTGGGTGTTTTATTGTGATCTTGTTATAGCATTTACCAACTCAAACATGACTATATACTTGTTATAGAGAACATTCCAGTTTTCTGAAAGTCTCCAAAAAATTTTTGTGTCGGGGGGAAACCTTCCAAAGGCACCCGACCTCCGGGGAGTCGGGCTGGTCGGGGAGTGTGGATTTTTACCTCACTAAAACCACCCCGGTGATCACCATCAGCACATAGGGGTGGTCAGCCTATAATTTCCCTACAGCAGATTTGCACGATGACCACGTGGCATAAAAAACCACCATTGTAATTTCAATAAACTACTACATCATCTATCTCCCTTCCTTTGTGATGTATTGACACGGATATGACCATTTCAATTCATCAATATAGGTATTATACAATGCATTGATGCTGACATTCGATTAGTTCATCATGTAAATTGCGCAAGCGACGAATTGACAATTGAATGTTGTAGAAGCTACAAAAGTATTTTGAGGTAAACTTTGAATGGACTGCTATACGTCACTTCCCGCGATTGTCGGAAGATGCTAATTAGCCACAATGTCAGATAAATATTGGTGGTTAAGGTGATCTGTAAAGTTGGAAGAAGCTTTACAAAACTGCTTGTCCAGTCTACCAATTTGGCAGTTCTATGATACCGTGGTGGTTGCAGGCATCAAGGTGTCCTATAAAAGTCAAACATATTGGTCATTTAGATGGGAACACCTAGCTGTCGATCCTTTTTGCTTTGGTCAATTTTCTAATTATGTTACAGAGGCTTGTGCTCCATTAAAATGTCGATCTTCAACTGCATGTGTTTAGATTGAAAACCGACTTCGTGGTTGAAACACGCAACATAATTTTTCTACTAATATCGTTTCGTTGAATCCTGTGACTACGATACTGTACAAGGCTGTATTCCGCTGTATATTAGCCCAATGAACATGGTAAACATGAGTTTACCCATGGGGAAAGGCCATGTCAAGCTGTTACAATGACAAATAAAAAACATACGTAAGCTCTTTCTTTTATTACAGTATCAAAGGAGTAATAAGCCCTCATGACAGGAACATCAATTCTTGTAATAACGGCATTAAAAGTGAAACACGTCACAGTCGCCGCCCGCGCAGCCGCTGAGGGAAAGTTGATCATATGCGTGTGCAGTTAACGCTGTCAATACGAATAAGTAGTAGGTACTTACTTACTATTGTATGTTATTATGTTGGCAGAGGTTATTTGTTTAGATGTTACGTTGATTGTTTGTTTTTTCGTGTTTGGAAAAGCATTTGAAGCAATAAAGCTAGTTTTTCTTTGCGATCTTTTCTTACTTCCTATAGTTTGAGCCATATCAACTCATTTTCTGGTTAAGGTTAAGATTTTGCCCGAAAAGAGGATATAGCCCGAAACTACCGTATTATATACAGTTCTACAAGGATTTTTGACGCAAGGGTCTCCATACAGGAACAGTGTTGTTTTAGCGTTTTTTGCCTTGTGGTATGGACACCTTCGTGTGCGACTAGCATTTAGCCGCTTTTTTTTTCAATACAATGTCCAATAATTTCTGTGACAATTTCACACAATTATGTTTATCAACGATCCCCTCTCCATTTCATTCAGGCGCCAAAAGCTCCATGTGTTCTTGTATATGTAAATGGTTGTTGTTATAATATTTTACAGTATCAGGAATTTTAATTAGTAATTGCATAACAGTTACGCCAATTCTATATGAAATATTATCGGTCTTTTTTTTTAACTATTATTCTCTCCTTATATCCTTTTCAGGCTATTCATTGGCCGGCTCCCTACTTATTTTTATGAGGCTTGAGGCATTACTTGACCAATCACTGACGAGCCGAGCAAAAAAGGCGTCATATCCAAACCTATACAAAATACCGTATCCACTTATCCATAACACAATACACCATGGGCCACACATGCATATAAATGATGACATGACACAATGCGCAAGCGCAGGCCAATAGCAAATTGTCTGCGTGACGGGGCCTCTGCGACAATCGCGAAGTTAATCGGACCGTGGTTCCGTTTCCTCTCTATGCTGGACACCCGACATGGTTTAGCAAATGAATTAGCGATGCCGTGTGAATGTTGTGGTCATTTTATGTAATTGTCATCGTTATTTATTTTCACATCTTTGTCCTGAAAAACCTGAAAATTAAAACTGAAACAGCTCAGAACGGATTTTTGGGTGAACAGATTTGTTTGGAAATATCATTTAGATCAAACTTTTGTTTTATAAATATCATGCCACCAGTGTTCCCCACCTTACGGGTTGTTTGTTTCTGATTATAACTAGCATACTTAAGGGTTCAAACAGTTCAAAGTCAAAGTCAATTCTTATTGTTCACTAGCACTTTACCAGCGACTTCTTCTTCCCTATACTATATTCCCATTGCGTGGAAATTCCACAAAAATCTCCTTATTCCTTGTCTCCACCAGAAAGGGAAACTGTGCAAAATTTCAGCTTTCTAGATCTAAAGGGATCGGCGTTGAGTCAGTCAGTGAGTGGATGAGTCAGGACATACTTTTATTGTGTTTATATGGAGAGGCTCGTGACTAAATGATAATAGCCGCACGCCTCAATCGAAGGTTAAGCTACGCTTGCCGCGGTCGGTTCTCGGATGGGTGACCATCTATTACATATCATATCGACACCCCTCCGTGTCTCGGAAAACACTTACCAAGAGGTATTGTGTTATCCAGTAACTGGGTTGTGGAGGTCAGATAGGCAGTCACTCCATGTAAAATACTGGTTTTCAACTACATCCGGTTAGACTGGAAGCCAACCCCAAAATACTTAGTTGGGAAAAGGCTAGGCAGATTGTTGTTTGTTAGTGTTTCTTGTGTTGCATGTTCTTTCGCAAGATATGTCCAGTTTCTTGCTCACATTGTGAAATTCAAATACAATCTCTTCCGACCCATAAATATCTCTGCTCCAATCACCATATAATTTTTCAATCGAGGGATATTTTTTCCTAAAACTCATTACCGATGGAAATCGGAATCTATCACACGCGACGCTACGTGATCTTCTATTAAAATATTTGTAATATTGTGACACGAATACTCGTCGACCGAGCAGTCCGTCGGTCTCGCCACACATAACGAGAATCGAGTGCTAAATCGATCGTTAATCGTTATCGTTCCTAATCGATATAACGGCATGGACCATAATAAAGCTGGCTTTTCTTTGTTTAAGATTATATTGTCTTTAACTTAATTGAGTTTTTTATCGGGTATATTAGAAATAAGTGGTCGCGTGAAGGAATGTTCTGTGACTTTATTATGTGTTGAGTTGGTGGCGTTATTAGTGATGTTTTCACTTATGATTGGAATAATGTCAGGAAAATGGTATTCTGTACGCTGAACCCATTTGTTTCACATATTTCAATGTCTGAATTTCTGTTTCGGAATGGAGAGAGCCCTTGTTATTTTTATCACCTTCCCCTTATTCCAACATATATATTTAGTCAGCGCATTATTTAAGTAAGAATACTTACTTTTCGTACATCTCTTTGAGCCGTTATCTCAGAAGTCCCTTTTTAGCGATTTAATTTTTCACAGAATCCATCCATCGTACTTGTAGGGGAACTAAAAACCAAACAATAAGTTGGTACAATAAACTAAATATCTATTAGATTATTATTAGTATACCTACAAACACAAAGCAAATAGAGGTTTTATCTGTGTTAATGCATCAGCAAAGACGAGTTCCGATGTCAAAGGTCACAGGCGCCCATCCCGAGCAAACCTTGAGATTGGGATGGGCAATTGCGGCAGCTGTTGTCGATTACGCATTTATCAAAAATAACGCAAATTAAACAATAATGGCGATATTTCTCGGCGACCGGCGGTTTCGATTCAATCAGTCGTAATGTATCTTTCTCGTACAGGAAGCCTCTTGATTATGTTCACCATTCAATTCATTCACTCTTCCGGTCCGTTGTAGTTTTTCTATAAAATTATCGGTGTATATCTTCTAACTGTACAATCACAGGATAATGGTGTAATTTGCTTTGTTAACCATGCAATTCCTGTTTATTTATAGTAAAACATAAAATGGCATGGCTTAGCTCATTAGAATGAAAACAAAACAAAATGGGATCACAACTTTGTACAAGACATAAATCATTCTAACCATGTTCATAAACAGGCAAAGGTTTTCTAACAAAAAATCTTAACCCCTCACGAAGAAACCAGTAAAAACGACGTAATATCCTTTTCGCCCGAGTAATTTTGGGGTTCTTTACATAACAGGTGCACACTTTTGCAGTTACGATAAGAGTGATGATCGCATAACAGGACATACAGTATACATAATGTTTGATGACACCTGTTATTTAGTAGATACGCGAGCGCCGATCCATGCTTCCGCGAACCTTTCTTTTAAGTTCGGGAACATGGAATGGAAGAAAGGAGATCGATTCCAGACAGTACCTACGCCTTCATATAAACTTACTTTACTAAAAATAGAATACCACATGGCGGGAACGCGCTCGCTGTCACTGTTTTTCGCTGTCACTCTCGGACGCGTGTCGCGATCCATTTTACACTCATTTGTTTTTTTTTTATTTGTTTTTTTTTATTTGTATGCGTCATGCTTGCCATCGTTATTTTAAAGGTAACATAGAAATAAATACAAAATTGTGAGGTTTTTGCTTAATAGGGATGACGATAGGAGTAAGGTTGATAAGCCATTTTAGTATGTAGATTAGAATGCAAAAATCAAAATCAAAGGTCCAAAAAGCCCGCCCTTCACCACTTCCTAGTACTTTAGCTGGAAAGAAGAAGTGGCGCAACAAGCTCCCTAGTTGTTAGGACAGAAAGATTCAAGACTAAAGATACTTGGAAAGCAAAGGTTTGCATAACAGTGGATGTTTTCCTAGTGATATGATCATGGTGCAGTTACCACCATGATGTACCAGCACATTTTTGTGGTCCATGGTGTGGTGCACCAGTCCCTACAGCGGGTAATTGCGTTACATACTATCAGTAGCAATGGCATTCATTTTGACAGTTCAACACCATTCATTGCGTTATTTACGTTATTGAGTAGACAAATGTTTCAAACATATAAAGCAATGAATTAGCAATATCCTTCAAAATGATACAGATTGTGATTGACAATACGTTAATCAATTAGGTTACAGGGGGCTTACTCTCCAAACTAATTTTAATTCCAATGAGATGCCAATATGATTCCAATGTTAATTTTACAGTCACGTGATTCGGTACTCTTGAAAACAATATTGTCAACAATTACCCCACGCCAAGCCCGAACCCAATTCCACTTAGTTCTCCAAAATGGACACCCAATCTAAAAATCATTTGGCGCTAGCATCGACCTCAAGAGTACGAAACTTCACAATTCCAATGTCGATCTATCGGAATTAAATTGAAGGTTTGTCCTAGATATACATAGACGAATTATAGACTTACCATACATAACCACCGCACCGCTCATGAAAACCAATCTTTAAAATCTGATTACCATCTGGTTATTAATATTTAATCTAACAAACTAGTCCGTTATGCTCTATACGTAAGTGTGACGTTTCACTTTTATGAATGAGTTTCGGGTTTAGGCCTAGTACCCACTTACGAACAAGTAATTGACAATATCAGCTAATTGTGGCCACAAACAGACCGTGACGGCCACAGGCCACTCTCTCGCTTTCCACACGTAGCCCATAGGCTATAAAACACACTGTTTTGTGGTAATTCTACCTTAGGGCAGTTCGTAATATTCGTCGACATACGAACTGTGACATTGAAGTGTGTAATAGGTGCTTAAAAATATTGAGCCAAGTCTGTTGTGCTGAGGTAAATTGAAGAGCATACACCTTAAGTTCTAATCTCTCTAATCAATAAATCTTATCTCTAATCAGTGAATTTGCCGGGAGATCTTAAGTTAACTATTAGATTTCATGACTCAAAACTATTTTTTATTTGTCTGGCATTCAAACAATATTAGGGATATTGAGGTTTCCCAAGGGATTTGATAGTTAGAAACCGAGGAAAATGTACCTAAAAGGTGAATTGTGCTAAGCTACTAAAACCAATAAGTATAATGTGTATTTTAGTTGATTTGAGTAGTAAATTAAATTCCAGCCCTTTTGCTAGTATAATAACCATATCATAATAGGTAATTTAAACATAATCTGTAGACCAGTATATAATTTACTTGACCAAGGCTATTGTATTCTAGTCTAATTAAGAATGTGGTGGATACCAAACTAATTATGATTATATCATTTGACGTAGACGACCAGAGGAAGTCGTATCACTACATAGTATAAAACATAGTCGCTTTATCTGTCCCTATGTCCCTTTGTCCCTTTGTATGCTTAAATCTTTGAAACTACGCAACGGATTTTGATGCGGTTTTTTTTAATAGATAGAGTGATTCAAGAGGAAGGTTTATATGTATAATAATAATACTTAATGTTTCCGTGCGAAGCCGGGGCGGGTCGCTAGTATTACATAAAATTGCTCGAAAATGTCGTAGATTGTCATCCATCATGTAACTTACAAAGTTGCTGGTCACCAAGCTAAAGTTCAAGGTGCATTCTTACATAACTTAGGTCTTTAAAGAATTATTGCCAATTATTTTTCTAACTATTTACGTCTTATTGAGAGGATGAATGAAAGGCGATTTGTTATTCGCTTTAAAGGGTATTTACAAGGCAGATGTGAGTGGAAGCCCCGGGAGGGAAGGTCGCTACATGTCCTCCTGACATACAGTGACATTATTGGTGATCTTCTTCAGAAAGATCCGGTGCTCCCTGATGTATAAACGTAAACGAAGCAAAAGGATATACATACAGGTTGAAATTTTAATCACCGTTATCTTCATAAGGGGTTCCCTACATTTATGTTCGCATAATTCGTCAAAATGTAGGGAACAGCTGTTTTTTTTTTTGTTATTTCATGTTTGGTCCAATAGTAAAAGTTGTTCATAATTATGAGTACAGTGACCCCTTTTAAGAGGATAACGCTGATTAAAATTTCAACATATATTATAAGGATCGTAGCAGGTGGCGTTCTGTTGTTTATGCCTACCCCCACAAGAACAAGGCGTGAGGTTATGTATGTATTTTTCTGCTTTTTGATTGCCTCGTGCATTGGTGGCAAGATCGACTCCTTAGCGCGTTTGAGGCTTGGTGATTCGGTGCCTGGATCTGGCAAAGTGTTAATGGCATTCCATTAGTAGTTTCTCAATAACCAAATGTGCATTTGTGCCCCAACTGCGAAGTGGGCATAAATTGGTATGACAGTTGGTTCATATTACATCGAAATGTGGGTTTATGACACTTGTCCTTCTCCTTCGCAGAATACAGGCTGATGTTCTGTAAATCTCTCAAATTCTACACCATTATGACTAATGATTGTGTTCGTGTTTATAACTGACATCGACAAATGGCGTAGTTGCATAAATGACGGCTCTCCGTCTCATAAGTTCGACAGCATTAATTAATATGTTTCAGATCTTGGCGAAAGCAATGCCACTAAAAGATAAATTGTTTCGTTAAAAAAAGGACAATAAATGTCGAAGATTTATTTAATTCCAATAAGGAAGTTGGAAATCTTGTTTTTAAATTATAAAACGATGGAATCTGTTTTACTATTTTCCCACACAAGTGCAGTGTTTACTTTAAGTAATACTTACACAATGATGTAAGAAAATATGTTAGTGTCGACCTTTCCCGTAAGCGCGTAATTCAACGAGTTCGCCTTGGCTGCACAACAGACTCCTCTCTGATAGAATTATTATCCGTTTTATAACATAATATGCAAATGAAGTTATCGCCCATACCCACCGTATACTTCATTACTTACCTACAGCAAACTGAATTTTTTTTTCGGAAATTCAAATGATTAACAGGTTGAATGCCTTAATTACAGAAACAATTACAAAGCCATGGATCCACGTTCGGACACGAAGGGTTAATGGTCTTTGTTCTATTTCCTCCTGAGGAATTCCCATAATAGAGTGACCAACCCAACCTTTGCCCAACAGATCTACCTACAACTAGGTACTGATTATAAAATTACTTAAGTTGACTCATAATATGTGCATAATGCTATTAGCCTGGTGACTTTGATTGCCTGTATCTCTTTTTACTTTTACTTCTTCTTCCGGGAGTCAAGTCTTATTTAAACATATTTTTAAGTTCCCTTTCCGTTAATGTTTCTAAAGGCTCTCTCCCATAGGGGGGCGATTAACCATCTTTATTTTTTTAATCAATGCTCATTCCTCTTTTCAAGTTGGTTATTTGTACTATGGTCACAGAACTTTCTGGAAGTATTTCACATCATAGTCGTGACGCTATGCGATGTTCACTCATATTCCACGCTAAGTGTGCGATCACCGAATGATAACAGCTGTGCAGTGAAAGCGGCGTCTATTTCGGACCGTAATAGAGTCATTACAGAATCATATACACTTAGGTACCTCTAATGCTATATGTTTAGACAGTTCAACCGCTTATTTTTAGTGCCGAAGATAGGCTTGAAAAAAATATTTTTGCTCTTACGTAACGAACGACCGCAAAATTTGGGAAGGCGATAATGTTTATTACGAAGCTGTAATGTTTTTTTTTTCTCGTGGAGAGTTACTACGTAGTATTCTATTGACCTCGACAGACTCCTTGGGCTTCATTCATTCTTTTTTACATTTAGCCTTCTGCAAAGTGTACAAGAATTACATCAGGGCCATATCTGTTTTTATTGCTGTGTATCACCAGTATTTCTATGAATGAACTGGGCCTTTTTGGCGCAGCCGTGAGGCACACTTAATTTCCTGCTAATTTCTTACATCGGACTTTGCACTTTTTATTTTTATCTTAGTTTTTATCTGATGTACGACTATTATCTAACTATCTGGTGTATTGTGTGTCTCTTAGTCTGTAAATAAATGTGTTTTCTTTCTTTCAATGAGGCATAGTAAATTCACGGAGTATTGCGAAGAAAGCTTCACCGCAATGATCTTGGCTTTTGACCAGATTAACATCTTGCGATAACTTTACTTGCATTTATCAATCTAAATTGTTGGTTTGAAGCATATACTCTTAAATACTATGAAATATTTTTGGGGACAGGTACGGGAGCAGGATGATCGAATGTAGGACGAGTGTTTTTAATGTTAATCATGAGAAATGGAACGCAACGCATGAGAGAGAGAAAAAAAGACAGTGAGAAGGAGAGAGGTGAGGAATGGCGGATTTGGACTGGAAGGGAAAATTTGTCATGCTTTGGAGAGTAATGACGCTAAGATTCATTGCATCGACGTCAGTAAAGACAGAATAAACCAAAATTCTACATATTGATTCGTTACCTTGCCTAAGTGACATCATAATATTCCTGCCCTTGTAACATGTTACTTGGGACTTGGGATCGACGCAACACTTTTTCTTCTTCCATTCTCTCCTGTCAAATTTTCGTTCATGTCAGACCTCACACAATCCATCTATAGTTTCCTTGGCTTTTGTCTCCCTCTCCATCCATCAACACTTATCCCACCAGACGTAAAAATATCGCGGCGGGATTTTATCGCGCACCGGATTTTCAACTCTCGGTGTTGAGCCGAGCGTTGAAAATCCAATAGAACGCATCCTAGCGCACCAGAAAAACACACAGTTGAATTTTCAACTCTCGGCGCTAAACAGTGCGTTGAAAATTCAGTGCGCGAAAAAATGTGAACGCGGGAAAAAGGCGCCCGTTTAGTCACATGCGTTTTATAGTCATTAACTAAAGGATAATGCTCAAAAAAAAACCCAGGCCCCGGCGCAAACGGTACATATCTCAAATTCTTAGTATAAAATAGTAGTTTCATACTAAAAAAAATATGGGTTGGGCTCCGCTCGCCCCTTGGATCTTGCCCCTAATTGCCTAAGTGTACCTACTCGCCCCCTTGAATATTAGATACCCCAAATCGCCCCCGATTGTTAGTAAACTAAAAGTACAGTCAGCACTCGTAAGTTTTTGAAATTATTGAAAATTCGTTTTTAAACGTAATATTTTGCTAATCCTTTTTTCGTGAAAGTAATTTTTAAATAGAATTATTTAAAGAAAATATGTATATACAATAATATAATATAATAATGTATATAATTATGTATATAATTATGTATATATGTCATTTATAGAATAAGAGTAAAGAAAGAAATAATTAAAAAAAAATCACATTTTTGAAGCTCCTTACATAAAACAACTAGCAATTTATGACATTTAAAGAAAAGATTTTGGTAATGCCCCCTACTGAATATTATGTCACATATAAATACTTAAAATCTGAGATACATTTCATTTGCGCCGGGCCTGGGTTTTTTCCCCATACATTGTGAGCATTGTCCTTTGCCTAACTAAATGTACTCCTATAATAATGTTTCGTGATCATCGTCACTCTTCAATGATGGTGGTTACCACAACATGCTCTGCGGTACGTCACCCTTGACATATCGTCGTCTAAATACAACCGCATTGGAATGTTACCTATGTTCTTTTGATGGAACTAAATAATAGAAACGACCTTGCGGTGTTTGATTGTGTATTTAATAGCTAATAAATATAGCTGAATAAGATTATGACAAGTGTAATAATGGGTATAAATCGCTGCCATTTTGATACCATGTTTGGATATTTTTAAATGGTCGTTCATTATTCTCGTCTCGTAAAATTATATTGGGATATAACCATAATTTTTTGCTCTGTACCTAATCCTACTTATAGTTTAAACTTTACGTTATGAACCCCCAACTAAAGATACTCAGCTCTGTACATAATCTTACTTATACTTTAAACTTGACTGTTATGAACCCCAACTAAAGATACTCATTAAAGAAAACATTAAGATAGAGAATTTCTCTCGTCCCATAAATAATTTTCATCCAACCTCGGGAAATTACCATAGTACAATCTCAAACATAATCAACACTCGGAGCATTAATAACCATGGAAAGTCTAGCAGCTAATCACACAGGAAAAGTGAAGGCATTCTAACATTGAGAAACAGGTTGGGACGATAGAAAAACTAGTGAAGCAGTTCCGCGTGAATGCCGCAACACACTTGTAACAACTCACGCGTGTTGATATGCCAAATAACAAAGCGTTGCTACAGGAGATGAAACGTGGCCAATGAAAAGGCTTCATTGACGTGCAAGCGTGGCGTGTTATAAATCTGTTTCCGTCTTATATCCGTATCTGATTGAATGGACATGCTGCATGCTTTGATTTTATCATAAAGATCAAATATAGAGGGGATTTGAAGTAGATGATCAAATAATAATGATTGATGATGATTGTTTTATTATTGTCGCGGTAAAAAACGAGGAGCATTATTGAGAGGTACCTATTAGATTAAGTCTTGTATAACCTACTAATTTTGTAGCTAAATTGTTGCAAGTTGCAGATAATGCAACATTTATTTCATGTCTTATTGCTGCCTCCACTAACCGCTGATTCATCTTTAATGATTTTTCTCTCATTTTCGACATCGTCACTAGACACTTATGTAATTGGAACACGCTTGATTGATTTTCTACGGTTATAAGTACGTAGCATTTGTATCCTAACGAATAAACCTAAAGTATATGTATGGTATCTCCTATTTTGGCCACTGTGACTCCCAAGAATTTAGGCTGTGGATTTTAAAGTACAGAATATCAAACGAGCCTTACAATTTAGAATTTTAATATAAGTACTAGTTAAAATCAATATGGCATCGGTATGTGTGTCGACTAACTGAAATATAATCCGAGCGATTGAAGAAGTATAGCTTCAGGCGTAGTTTTATGCGTTTCAGTAACTTTTCTATCTGGTCATTTTACAGAGTGTCGCAAATGTGCTAACTGTACGATAACTAACGATTGTGGGTCGTGTTTGTAGTCTAATTTGACGCAGGGTCGGACATATCACACTTTGTAAAGGTCGCTCTAGGCTTTTGTATCTCTATTGTGCTAGCTTTTGTTATTTTGTTTTCATGACTTGTATAATATATCGACTATATATACATATACTTATCATATTATTGTTTTAAATTAAAGTCGCATTTCGTGTCTGTCTGTGTAACTGCGTTATTCTTCTAAACTACGCAACGGAATTTGATGCGTTTTTCACTATCATTTAGAGAATTTATTTCTGAAGGTATTATTTGTAGATGTGTACCTACAATATATTCATATTAAACTTACACTTAATTAAGACATCTTGATGATTTGACAAATCGCCACTTCAAAGTTTTAATATTGAAAAGTTATTTCCACTTTAGTTTCTTACGAAAATTCCTTTATTGCTTTTAATATTCATAGATTTGTTATCTGTTATTTCTGGATCTTTGACAGTCGTTACGGCTAGTCAGAAGCCCGAAAGTCTGACAACCAGTCTTATCAAGGGGTATCGTATTACCCAGTAATTGGGTTGTGGAGGTCAGATAGGCAGTCGCTCCATGTAAAATACTGGTATTCAGCTGCATCCGGTTAGAGTGGAAGCCGACCCCAACATAGTTGGGAAAAGGCTAGGCAGATGATGATGATTCATAGATCTGTTAACACTGTTAATAGCTCGTGGATCATGTGCATGTGATTATATGATTATTAAAACATCGCACAATGACTTCTTCAAGGGAAATGTACTCATTAATCAATAAAGGAAAAGCTCTTACTTTACTTTCACGTGCGGCTACCAATCAGGCAATGAACGACCGCGCCTACCATTACGTGGTCTATTGATGCACGTGTGTGGAGCTATGCAATTTGCGCTCAACCGAACGTGAAATGGATGTGCGATCAATCGATACTTACTGTTGTAGAGGTGTTGATAGAAAATTAAATGTGATAGCAGCGAGATTGTATGTAGAGATTTTTATCGAACATGGTAGATTAAAACTTTATTGTGAACGTTAAGATGCTTGATTGCTGGCCGTTTGATAAGGATCTATCGACATTTGACTACGTTAATTAATAAAAATAAATGAATGAATTGATGCAGTAGGTAAGTAAAAAAATATTCGAGCCAAGTTTTGAGTATAAATGTCGATGGCTATAAGAGAAGAGCAAAGGAACGATGGATGGACTGTGTGAATGATGATATGGTAAGAATGGGGGTGACTACAGAGATGACGACTAATAGAGAAGTATGGAAGAAAAAGACATTGCGCCGACCACAAATAAATTGGGATGAGCAGGAGAATAATGATGATTATGTAAAATAAAGCAGCAGGTACAGTACCCGGCGATAAATATTGCACATCGACCTTTGGAAAGAGACAATCGGCTAATTTCGGCTTCGTAGAGCGTTAATCTCTGTCGCACGAAAAACAAACAGTCCGGTATCTATTAGGAGCTGTTAAAACAATTATGATTTGCTTCTTTTGATAATTATTTTTATTCTTTGTATAAAATACAAAAAGGTAAAGGTCGATGTGCAATATTTATCGCCGTACTGTAAGTACCTGTATCCTGCGTATTCGATTTATTTAAAAAAAAATGTAAACTAATATGAATTAATGGAAAAATAACTTTTATTCATAGCATTTATAATAAAATTCCAGACGCCATAAAAGAATTAAATCTTACACAATTTAAGAAAAAAATGAAATTATTCTTGATTGATAAAGGTTATTATACTATTGATGACTACTTAAATGACGAATTAATTTAGAATTACAATTATAAGTATTGACATTTTAATTTTAATTATTTTGACAGATCTTTGACATTTTAATAATTCCTCATTTGGGTTTGACATAATTGGAATATGAAATAATATGTGATCGTTCAATTTATTTTCTATTTAATACCATAACTATGCATGATTTTCAAATATTTTTTAGAAATTTTTAATTTGTAATCCTCGGTTAGATTTGCACACCATATTTGTACGCCTCCTGGCATAACATAGCGCTCTGATCATCAAACATAAGATCTGTATTTCTTTACCTATGTTAACAAATAAATAAATTATTATTATTATTATTATTATTCCTGCATAATAAAGTTCAGTTTACGCTACTACTTCAAACATTTTTATAAATTTTTCGATAGTGCTAGTCATTCTAAAATCAACTTAATTTGTCATTGAAATAAAGTTGATATTTAACTTGAAATAGAGTGGGGGTGTGCAGCACTGAGCACTTTTACTATATAGCTGCTAGGTATAAATATTATTGTCTGCACCAATATTAATTTTATTCACAACAAGCTGTTACTCGCAACTCGTCCGCGTGGAATTTAACAAAAAAGTTATTGTTCAGTTCGCAGAGTTTACGATAACTTATTAATTATTATTTATTCAATCAATTTCTATGGATATTAAGAAATCTTCACGTATAGGATCCACTTATAAACATAACTGTACTCTGTTTCTTTATTATGATTTGTTTACATTTGGTTAAGTACCTAAATAAAAATACAACTTCCCTATTTGAATCGGATATTATTCAAAATTTCATTTCATTTTATTGGTTTTAATTTTTTTTCGTGTCTACCTATTTTTTTATTTTTCTAAAATAAAAGTAGCCTAAATTACTCCTTATTATATCCGCTATCTTCCAGTGAAAGTCCCGTCAAAATCGGTCCAGCCGTTTCAGAGATTAGCCCGAAAAAACAGACAGACAAAAAAATATAAAAAAAATGTTAATTTGGTATATGTACCGTGCATACATCCATATGCATTTAGTAAAAAGCGGTTATTTTAATATTACAAACAGACACTCCAATTCTATTTATTTGTATAGATAATTATCTATATCAACAGTTTCGTATCATATTGTGTATGGAATACCTTTGTAAACTTTAAAGACGCGGGAGAACCTACTACCAATTAGGTGCTTGCATCGAATCATGTTTATTGGGACTTTCGCCGCGAAAGTGCGAGGCATCTCTATGTGACCGTTAATTAATGGATAGATCGAAGAAAATGTCCAATTATCTATGAGAAATCTATTTAAGAAAAACGGAAGATCTAGCTCCTATTCAGATATTGACAGTCGAATTGACTAAAGGAATGACCGCCATTACTAACTGGACAGGCCCACTCAATCTGTGTGGTTCTTTCCTCAAAAGACCATTTCAGACACCAATCTACATGGTGTTCACATGATGTAACCAAGATTATGTCTGGATTTTAAAAGAGACTGTGACCTCTGAGTTTTATTTCGAACTTTCTTCTCGAGAGTAGTTAGATAGGAAACGACGACCTCATCTAGTTTTAATAACATGATTGACGTGTTAAAGTGCTTGGTGCAAACCTACTTACACTAATGAAATCATTTATAATTTATCATATAAGCCTTATTTGGCTTCAAAGTATTTATACTTAAATTGTTTAAACATGGCTCTACTTAAAGATTACAAGTAGAACCATGTTGAAATATGTATCGAAATCTTAACTTAAAGAGACCAATTTTCCTTCACAAATCGATTTTTTTAATGATAACTACAACATACCACTACGCACATCCCATTACCCATTAATACTTAAACGGAATTCCACACATGAATGATGCACGCAGTGTAAAAATGATCGAGCAGTTTCCAGTACACCCATTGCCTCGGTTCCTGGAAACGCGTCTATATTTCTCAGAGCGGGTCACCGCGACATCCGCGCGGTTGAACTGGTTACTACTAGGCTACGGTCGGTCTAGTCATCATCTGGCTAGTATCTCGATGTATCACTTGTACACTTGCGTATTTCGCTATAACATTCACATATTACCTTGCGCATTGGAAAATGTTAAGTGGTCTACGTAGCGGTGAAAATGAGTCGTAAAATTCTATAATCATATCATCAGATATCGAGCGTGAATTTCTAAGGCGGGAAATCACAAATGGTCCCAGTGTAAGTTAGAGAATTTAGAATTAGCAGCTTACATATATACTTTTTATATAATCAAAGCATATATAGGTACATAGGTACTTTTTTACGTTAGTATAAACCAACCAACAAACTCTACAGTGACTTCCCGGTCGTCCGTGTTCGACAGCTGTTTATCCTCAACGCAATATTTCACATTCATAGAAAACTAAAATTCAGGACAGATTACCAAGAAATAATGTCAAAGCGCACAATCAGAATTCCCATTCCCCAAGTAAACTCCCTTATGGCTAGACGTTCCCCGAACTACTTATTCCCACGCATTTCTAACATTGGTCATAAGGTGCTGCAACATAAAAGACCTCAAAATATCCCTGTGCAAAAACGTAATAAAGAAATGGCTTTTTACTCTCTCCTACAACGAAACAGAAAATATAATTTATACCTACTTAGGTAAGCAACATTAAACAGACTAAATGTACTCCTACGTTCTACGTTCTCGCTGACGGACGTCCACAGCACACACACACACACACACACCCTAACACATACTCACGCTTACACTCTACACTATATTTTGTAAAATTGATTTATAAGTGATTAGATTTTTGTTGATTTATATCTTGTTAGTTTCGGTATTACTACTTATTATTTTGTTATTTAATTGATCTCACGCTGATGGCAATGTATATTCTATTTTTTTTATTTATTTATATTATTTTAATTTAATTGATTTTAGTTTAGTTAAATTTTAGTTTTTGTTTTCCTATCTTGCAATAATCGCTATTTAATTGATCTCACACTGTTGATTGTATTTTGCTTAGTTTGATCTCACGCTGATGACAATGTTATATTCTAAGTGTATTTTTATTTTATTGTAATATAATTTTAGATTAGTTATATTTTAGTTTCTCTTTTCCTGTCTTGCAATAATCACTATGCACCACTTAAATTTGAAAATGTCGCAACACTGACTCCCAAGATACAGGCAAATGCCTAGTTTGGGGGTCACAATCACATTCTTGTACAAATTGTGACTAATAAATAATTTGAATTTGAATTACTCGCTTACTAAAAAGTACCTATTCTTTGAACAGAACAAAAGAACAACATCTAATTTTAAAGAACCTAGACTACTATTTAGCTAGATTGTCGCATGGCGACAACTATAATAATAATTACAATGATTGCTGCGGGTTACACAATAATTTATGTAATACGGATGATGAGGCGAACTCATGTTCAAAAGCAACTGGCTGTAAGTTAAATGCAGTCATTATTAATTTGGCCACATACCCAGGTCCATATTATGTAGAAAATAATGTAATAATAATATTTTTATAGAAAAGGCAATTACCTAATAATTTAACTTATTTTTAATAATTTAAGTTCGCATCTTTAAAAAAACTTAATTGAAATTAATAATTACTCTATGTAGAGCTGCAATGCGTGCCGTGCTGCCATCTACAAGTGGCATCCAACATTATGAACGATTCACAGTTCACACACGCATTGATAGATGTCGCTGTTTCACCAGCCAACCGCAAACGTCAGATTTAGAAAATTATGTAAATATACCTACATATTTTTACTAAATTAATACCTACAACTGATTTCCTTATTCGCGAAAACGTACCATATTGGAAGATATCCATAAATAAATATTCATGTAGATTTAACTAGGTGGATGCGTTAACAAGTAAGTTACGTCAAGCCATGTTTTGTGTTCCATATTGTGATTTATTCAAATGCTGTGCTGATTTAATAAGGCTTACAATGTACCTCTGTTTAAGGATGTCATGTAACTTGAATTGTTTCTTTCTAATGAGTATGTATTCAGACAGTTGAACAGTGACTCTATTGTCCATGTTTCGGTACTTTCTAGGTACTTATTTATGAACGACAAAAATACAGTTTCATAGGTAGCGCTTAATTTAATTTCAACAACTAGTGGACCTTCCGTCAATACATTATTTTACAAAAGCAGAGTTACTTACAATGTTTTTATTTTCGGTGACAAATTAAAGCTCAAAATTGAATTCGTTTTTCTAAAATATTGGCAGTAGTTGCGCTACGTAACACGTCATATTTTCTGTTCGATGTCGGTTATGTAAATAGTATCGGATAATCCATAATATTACCTATTATAATTATTCAAGATAATAAGCACTACGAGCGTGAAAATAAATCGAGCTTGGCGGAGCGCGTAAAAAAATACCATAAATATCTCCCATTCACGGTAAGAGTTAATTGGTTAAAAAGACTATAAGAATTCGAGTTACGAAAGAAATTAGCGATTAATCGGAGCGAGCACACATAGATTGCATCAATATTTATAAAGATGGTGGCAGGCAACGCGGGTGCGGACGGCGCGCGCATACCGTCGCTGCACCTCGCGAATGCAGTGCGGAAATTGCACTATCGAAAAACACAATAGAAATTCTATAGTCTGTTTTTTGTGTCGGGAAAGTGGCAACATTGATTCGCTTAGTTCAAGTTTCGAAAAATAACGTCGATTATATTGGTGATATTACGAAAATACGAATTGTGCTTGATGTGTGCTGGTGAACGAAAAATAGTTAAAAATGGAAAACTTTTACGATGTTATCAGGACGCTCAGTAGAAAAACTTTGAAACGAAAACCAAAGGTATTGAAATAAATACAGAATAAGTATTTTAACCTTGACCTACTTTTAAAATTAATTAAATACTTAAGGCCACAGTAATTGGCTCGTAACTCTTTCTTATTTATTTTTCCATTTGCCATTCTAGTCCCAATTTAGTTATGCCGAATCTCTTCTTCTTAAACAAAACATATATTCAGCACCACGTAACCAGTTAGCGATGAGTTTCGTACGTTTTCAATGTTCTGGGTGCCTTGATTTATTTTCCTACCGTTTTATGTTTAAAAAAAAATATTGTCATCAATACCAAGACATTGACAGAGGTACCGGATTGGTCAAATAGAACGCATCAAGACCGCTCTGCACACCATAAACATGCCTAAAAGATTAAGAATCAGTAAATGTCATATTAGATTCCCTTAACAATTATTTTATGATGTATCTAAATAATGCGAAGGTTCGTCATCATCATCATTTCGACCGAAAGCTACGTGAACGTCCATTACTGGACATAGGCCTCCCCCAAGCGTCGCCACATCGACCGGTCTTTAAAACAATAATTGTTAAAAAAATACATGTAGAATACAGACATATAATAGGTTATTCTAATTAGTTTCTGGAAAATTCAATACTCATTAAAATAATTAGGTAAATGCAAAGAACATATTATTTAAACAGAACAAATTAATCATAAATCACCAAATGCCGTAAATCACATCACCCTGGTTTCTATTGGATATGATTCGTATAGAGTCCGAGCAACGGGTCCAGCGCAGTAAAACTGATTTATTTAGCGATCGTGCCCGCGCGCACATTCACGCTTTCCTGATCTCCAGCGATGTACCGACACCGGCCGAGTGGCGAGTAGGTACCGCAATCGGATGCCAATCTCTAGATTCTTTCGTTTTGACGTACTTATCTGAAAACTGTACGTGGGATAGCACGAATAGATTTTAAAACACTGATGATAGCAATGATCCACCTTTAGTTTTCCCCCGTTGTGTTTATCATACTTAACATTCTTTTCAACACATTTGCTCGAAAAATGCATTTACAAAGCCTGTATACATTGTTCGAAAGTTAAAAATTACGCACCATACAACGGAACGTGCGGTAAAATAGGTACTCTCACCTAAGTATCTATTTTACGGCATATCCCTTTGTATAGCACCGTGCGTTTTCTTTACGGTTTTTTTTTTTAATTTTCATAAAAAAATATAAGAATTCCACCAAAGAGTTTTACATTATGAGAATAAACAACCTGACTGATCGAACCTCCTTGGAAGCGCTTTTGCTCAATACGTTGTCTCACTTTAATACTAAAGAGTAAATGAGACGAAAGATGTAGTTCTAATTTTCACCACGTGCATGTGGCGCCATTTGCAAATTTGCGCCATTTTTATATTAGAAACTTAAAAAATTGTTGCGACTTTAATTGTTCTCTAAAAATAGTCAAATGAAAAAGTTTGTTTAATTACATACTGTACTGTTTTCTCGCAAATGTGTTGAAAAATATTGTATGACACACGTGCAGAAATTGGTATTTACAAACTCGTGACTATGGTAAGCCCTCGACTACGTCTCGGGCTTACATTCGTCTACTCGTTTGTAAAAACCAACTTACCGCACTAGTATCATAAATAACTATTACTTAACTCATAGTTATGAAACTAGTATTAAAATTCAAGCTCACAACTGTAAATCGCAACTATTGAACAAGGCAACCGATATAATCATTACTGTCGTGCGTGTAGGTAGTCTGTACTTCCTACTTAAAGCTTAAGTAGTAACTTCCGAATCACTAATGAATGAATAAAATATAAAATTAACCCAATACCTTAATTGTTTCAGGTTCAACCCAAACCTACAACAAATGGAGTAACAAAAGAACGCGTCTCAGAACGAGAAACCAGAGAGACGAGAGAAACGAGAGATTCCAGAGAAACGAGAGAGTCCAGAGACACGAGAGAGTCCAGAGACTCAAGAGACTCTCGGGAGATACGCGAGCTGCGCGAAGCGAGAGACTCCAGAGAAGAGACGGACCACGTTGAGAGAAGAGCGCAGACGACGTCACCAGTGCCGCGGGAGAGAGAAAGAGATAGGGAGAGGGAAAGGGAGAGAGAAAGAGATCGGGAGAGGGAACGAGAATTAAGGGAAGAGAGAAGAGACCAGTCAACGCCACAGCATGACGGCAGACATCCGCTACTGCAGTTTGCCGTCGACCATTTCAGACAGAGCCCAGAGTGAGTACTCACTAATGTTTATTTATTTAACTACATAATGGTCGTGCGTGACAATTGATTCGGATTTTTTCCGGGAAAGTGACCCATTGTGGTGATACCACAATCTGTGCCACAATACGCATGGAATGCCCCATATTTCAGCGTGTGAAAAAGTTCGTTCTGCCCGCCATCGCCACCGGACGCAATTATTAGTTTAATTTTTTCTCAACCATATAAGTGTCTATAATATTATCACGTCTATTTTCCATGTAGGGTTAGGTTAGGTCTGGACACCACGAGACGCGGGGTCGTCTGGCGCCCATGTGCTGGTTTTGTCCCTGGGGTAGTCACGGCGTGCTATGTGTTCTGGTGCGCCGGTGATAGGGAGTACTCCCCAGAGGAGGGTCCGGTAACGGACAGCCGCGGCGGGTTCACGGATGAGTGCCAACGCGTGCTCGTGTTCCCGCCGTAAGCGGCAGAGGAGGACACCGTGGAGTTTTAGTGGGTTAGAGTCCCACATAACTGCACTATCTCCCCGTGGTAGTGCAGAATGCATGAGCATTTCCCCAAGTTAAAAAAAAATGATCTGTGCACCAATATTTCGCCAGTTATGTTTAAGTCCCATGTAATAAGGTGCGAGCCTATAGCCATTAACCAGGCTCAAATCTAGACTCGGCCTATTACGTAGAACCTTTGCCCGAACTGGGATTCGCAGCTTGGACCTCATGCTCAGCAGTAGCGCTTGCGACTACTAGACCAACGAGGCGGTCTATGTCTTTGCTAAGTACAGGGTTAAATTAAATTAGCTAGCGAAACTGCAAACGTGATGGGCGTCGATATTTACATAACATAACATAACATAACAAGCCTATAATGTTCCCACTGCTGGGACACAGGCCTCCTCTATGTGAGAGGGAGTGGGCCGTAATCCACCACGCGGGCCCAGTGCGGGTTGGTGGATGTCACATGTCTTCGAATTTT
The DNA here is from genome assembly GCA_927399505.1 of Luperina testacea. Classification (NCBI taxonomy): domain Eukaryota; kingdom Metazoa; phylum Arthropoda; class Insecta; order Lepidoptera; family Noctuidae; genus Luperina; species Luperina testacea. The sequence continues at coordinate 4,655,641 of OV656763.1, read as the reverse complement.
TGGTTCTAGGACATGCCGGTTTTCCTCACGATGTTTTCCTTCACCGTTTTGAGAGCAGTGGTGATGAAATAATTTACACAAAGTAAAGCGCCTGCCTGGGTTCGAACTTACGACCTACAACTCGTAAGTCGTGTCCGTGACCACTGGGCCACCACTGCTCGTCGATATTTAAACATAATAAAATATTTGATGTTTTTTGGGGGTCAACGACCGCTGGTAGTGTTGTTACTTGAAGTATGAGTTGAGATAATCTGTTTTCTTTTGTTTTATCGTGTTGAGATATACGTACGCATCACGTCTGTAAAGTTTACACACAAATTAACCGATATTTTTTAACTTTCAAGTTACTGCACTAATTGCGGTCAATGACCCCATAAAAAAACCATTTCTTTTATCCCGTTTAAATATCGATACCTATCACGTCTGCGGAGTTTCGCTAGGTAATTTTAATTGACCTTGTATATTCTTGATAATTATAGTATACATAAACTTACGCCTTTGCCCCATGTGGTTAGACAGAAAGTACTCAACGCCACCTGCTACGATTCTTACATACTCCCTTTGCTTCGTTTACGTTCAAATTCTTGATGTGTAATAGAAAGCTGATAATGACGTTAAATGACAGCAGAACTGAAAGTTTACAACCGCTAAACAATCCAATCACACATTTTTATTGCATAAAGACATTAGGCGTATGTAATAATAGTCGTGTACTTTCTTAATGCTCTTTATTAACTTGTTCTTAAGATAGGATTAATTACAGAGGATCGACACTTTTACATTTTTCTATATCCTTATGTCACTGCCTGTTCCATAGACTATGTCGAGAGATGTTCCTTACAACTAGTGATGTGTCATATTACTAAATACCTTACATCTCCCTTTCTTTGAAACTTAATAAATTCAAACATAATCCTTTAAATAATTTGGTCTTTTTAATTCCCTACCTGATCGGCTCCTTGCTACAGTTTCCTGCTCAACAACTGTTGTTGAATCATTTCCATCAGCACACTTATCATTATTATCATTAATAGTAAAATCTAAGTTATCTTCACCATGATACATTTCCAGATTTTCATTACCTATCTCTACTTCCTCTTCTTGTTCAACAATCATTTTCTTATCATTTTTACTCTCAATCAGATGTTTTCTATTCCTATCAATAATAGTTCCATTTTCAGTTAACAATTTATAAGAGTTAGGTCTCTCACATTGAGTCAGTACCTCTGCATAGACTAATGGTTTTTTATTACCAGTTGTCACTATTACCTTTTGACCCATTTCTAAATCTTTTAGTTTTTTAACATTTCTATCATAGTATTGTTTTTGATTATTGGAATTTTCATATAATTTACTTTGTATGTTTTTATTTTCACAACCATTAACAGTAACCATATTTGGTAATAAACCTTGAATTTTTCTTCCCATCAATAATTCAGAGGGAGTCTTAAAATTTAAATTTGAAATTGGTGTTGCCCTATATTCTAATAATGCCAAATACTTATCTTTCCCTTCAAAATCAGCTTTATTAAATATATTTTTAACAGTCTGAATATATCTCTCAGCAAGACCATTAGATTGTGAATGTAATGGGCTGCTTGTCACATGTATGAAGTTCCAGCTACTACAGAATTTTTTGAATTTATAGCTAGAGTAATTTGTCCCATTATCAGAATATAGTTTATCAGGTATTCCATGTCTACTAAACACAGATTTTAGTGCTTCAATGGTACATTCTGGTGTTAGGTTGATTAATTGTTTAATCTCAAAATATTTACTGAAATAGTCCACAACAATTAGATAATTTTTATCTTTATAATGGAAAACATCAGTAGCTAACATAGACCAAGGTTTATCAGGCATTTCTCTAATTGTCATTGGTTCCTTACAGTTTTTATTCTTAAATCTATCACAGATGCTACATGACAACACCTTATTTTCAATATCTTTTGACATATTAGGCCAGTAAATACATTGCCTAGCCCTATTTTTGCATTTTTCGACTCCTATGTGATTATAATGAACTTTAGATAACATATCTTGTCTTAGAGTTTTTGGTACTATTATACAGTTGTTTTTAAATACCAGGCCATCATAAATATACAGTTCTTCTCTACATGTATAGTATGACCTTAAAGTATGGGGTATATTGTGTACATTTTGTGGCCATCCATCCTGAATATACTGTTTTAACATTTTCAGTTCTTCATCTTTATTTGTTTCTTCCTTAAATATTCCATACTTATTGTCTGAAATTGATACATTACACTTTACTAAACACACTTGAGATTCATATAATTCTTCTATAATGCTTATATCATCTATATTATTTTTAACATCTCTTGAAAGTGAATCTGCCAATAACAATGTTTTACCAGGCCTATATCTAACATTTATGTCATATTTTTGTATTTGCAACCTCATTCTTTGTAATCTTAAAGGTATTTCGCACAGGGGTTTTTTGAATATCACCTCTAGAGGTTTGTGATCACTCTCTACTTCCACAGTCATTCCATAAATGTACTGGTGGAATCGTATGCATCCAAATACAATGGCTAACATTTCTTTTTCTATTTGTGCATATGCTTTTTGAGTGTTTGTCAAAGCTTTAGATGCATATGCCACTGGCAAGTCATTTTGTAATAAAACTGCCCCTAGAGCATCTTTAGAAGCATCAACTGATATTTTACAGGGTTCATTGGGGTCATAAAATTGCAAAACTGGTTGGGACATTAAAATGTTTTTTAACTCATTAAATGCGTCATCTTGTTCTGTATTCCATTTCCATTCTCTCCCTTTCTTGACTAACTCTCTTAACGGGTTACAGACTTGCGACATTGAAGGTATAAATTTTGACACATATGTTACCATTCCCAATAACCTTTGTAAATCTTTAATATTTTTTGGTTTTTCTAAGTTTAAAATTGACTCTACCTTTCTCTGATCTGGTTTTATACCTTCACCGCTCAGTACATGTCCTAAATAGATAATTTCTGAAATCCCAAATTGGCATTTATATAAATTAAATTGTATGCCATTTTCTTCAGCTACTTTTAAAACTTTTTCTAATATTTTGTCATGATCCAACTGATTTTTAGCATGAATTATTACATCATCAACAAAGACTTCACATCCCATTATGTTCTGAAATATTTCACTATATTGTCTGTGGAATACTTCAGGTGCAGATGATAGACCATATGGTAATCTCTTAAAACAATACCTACCAAATGGTGTAGTAAAAGTGCACAGCTTTGAACTCTTTACAGACAATTTAATATGAAAAAATGCAGTAGATGCATCTAATTTTGAGAAAACTTTCGCACCTGCCATTTTTGAAGCTACTTCCTCAAAAGTGGGAAGTTTAAAATGTTCTCTTTTAATATATTTGTTTAAATTACTTGGGTCTAAGCATACTCTTATTTTACCATTGGGTTTTCTTACTATCACAATATTGCTAACAAAATCAGTTGGTTCAGTAATTTTTTCTATTATATTATTTTTTTCCATACTTTCTAACTCTAACTTCAGTGGATCATGCAATTTTAATGGTACACTACGTGGCTGTGCTATTTTGCCTTGTTTATCTTCAAATAATTTAATGTCATATTCAAAATTTTTTAACAATCCTAATTTATTTTCATTAAATATACTGTCCCTATACTTCTCAATAATTTCTTCATATTTTTTCTTTTTATCTATTTTATTCAAATATTTTCTTTCTATTAGACCTAGATTTTTCACTGTTTTATCTCCTAAGACTGGACATACTCCTTTATAATCTATAACTTGAAATACCAAAGGTATACTTTTCCCGTTAACCAGTTTACAGAATATTTTAATTTTTCCTATGCATTTCAATGGTGATCCATCATAGTTATACAAATTACAGTTGGATCTGTCAATCTTATGTGTTAATTTAAGTGTTTCTACAATTTTAAAGGGTAAAACATCACAATCACTCCCTGTGTCAATTCTAAAGTCTACTAACCTGTTATTTATTTCCAAACATTCATATTGGGACCTGTCCTTTATTTCGTTTACATTTATTGATCCCAACACATAACTTTCATTTTCTTCACTGTCCTCTTGTTTACATATCATTTTCACTGACATACACATCTTTGCATAGTGACCCATTTTCTTGCATTTTGCACACCTTTGTCCATATGCTGGGCATTTAAAGCCATGTTCATATCCACACCTAGTACAGGTTTTCTTCTTATATGTTTTATCTTCTTGCTTATTTTTTTCCTGCTTATTGTACTTTTGTTGTGTTTGCTGCTGTTGCACTCTGTTTACATTACTGCTTTCGGTCAAGCTCTTGAAGTTGTTTGAAGCAGTTTCTGCCGCTTTGCATAAATCCACACAACGTTTCATATCTAAATCCGACTCCTTGAGTAACCTTTCCTTTAGCTTCATATTTTGAATGCCCCTTATTATTTGATCCCTTATTAAACTATCTCTAAGGGTGCCAAACTCACAGTCACTTGCCAATGTTTTTAGGGCAGTGAGAAATTCCCCAAAGGTTTCGGATTCTTTTTGTTCCCTTTGAAAAAATATATGTCGCGACATAGTTTCGTTCTTCAACGGGGTACAATAATTTTCAAATCGGTCAATGATGTCCTGCATGGTTGCAGTTTTTTCAACATCAAATGTGTTGTAAACCTCGATGGCCTCATCACCCATAACATGTAATAATAATGCGACTTTTTCTTCTTCCGTCATATTTTCATTGTTCTTACCTGCTGCTTTGTAGTAGAACATGAATTTCTGTATAAATTTTCTGAAATTTTCTTTTATGTTTCCTGACGCCAACAATAATGGCGGAGGCTGACGAAGGTAATCCATGTTTTCGTTATTTAAGCTTTTCCTCTTCCTTATTTATTTATATCCTACCGGCTGCGCCATGTAATAATAGTCGTGTACTTTCTTAATGCTCTTTATTAACTTGTTCTTAAGATAGGATTAATTACAGAGGATCGACACTTTTACATTTTTCTATATCCTTATGTCACTGCCTGTTCCATAGACTATGTCGAGAGATGTTCCTTACAACTAGTGATGTGTCATATTACTAAATACCTTACAGCGTAGACTTCCAATAGTTTACTACGACGCATGTTAACTATTCAGACGTAACACACACGCATATTCGCTAGATCATTAATCACTGACTGTAGTTTATAGCGCGGTTTATTTTTTGATGCGTTCATTTTAAATTCGACTTCTCTGTGTTCTGAACACAAAATTGACATTCCGTAAAATTATGTGGATAGAGATACAGCGGTGAATCGATGCTAAACTTTAGAAGGGATTTCAACATATCAGTATTATAGTTTGTTATTAATGAGGTCTCTAAATTGTTTACTAGATAAAAAATATAACTGAACCCATGTTGCAAACAAACAACACTTAATTTTATTTTACCTAGAAATCGCTTTCAAAGTTTTCGATTTAAAATAAAAGAATAAGGAAAATATTTGGGTACAGGTAAAATAAGCTGGATTGAGGCTCTCAATCCAGATTATTTTACCTGTATCCAAATATTTTCCTTATTCTAAACTATACCTAAATATATTCCTTTTTTTCTTTCAAAATTCTTAAATCAATATTCGGCTTTTATTTCATTATAGTAACTCGATGATGACCCTGATATTGAGTCACTTATTTTATTAGATATATTATTTTAAATCCACACTAGCACCATCTATGTTTAGCGACTGGTACTTTTGCTTTCGGTTTTTATAACAATAATGTGACCTTTGCGTATTAACAATTTTTCACATATTATTTGGTTATTTTCAATATTGATAGCCATGGACAGTCTCTATTCAGTTAGCAGAGGTGGTTCAAGTCAATGTTAAAATATGGATGAATTATTATAAAGAACGACGAATAAAATCAAACGATTAAGTTGCACGTAGAACATTGGTCTAACTGCTAGCGTTTTTAAAACTAATACTCCGCTCTAATAAATCAATCAATCGCGTGACAGCATTTAACTTGTGAACAATGTTTCGTATACATCTTTTATTATTTTCTAGTTTGGCAACATTAAATTGGCAACGTTGAACGGTTTCTTGCTGAGGCTAGGAGGCAACATTGAGTGCTCCTATTTTGAAAGTAGGTACCTACCTATTTCTATAAAGCGGGCTGTTTGTAAAAATATGCATCCAGTTACTGGCAAAGGCAAGCAAAGGACTCGTTTCTTTCCGTCAAATTACAAAACGACTTCTAACTTTGGTCCAAACTTAAACCTTTCAACTAGTTTTTGTATTGCCAACCTTATTCAAAATTGACATCTTAGACTTTTGTATTTAGAACTTTAATGTTGTCGGGATGAAACTCGTAATTCAAAAATGACTCGATGGTGGTGGTGGACCTGAGTCTAAAGATAATTTTTGCACATTCCACTATAAGCAGTGGCGCATCGCCTTGGGTCTGGTGGTCTAGTCCGAGATGGGAAGGGCTCGGAGGACCTTAAATTGTCGAAATATGTATATCCAATTCAGCAACGATGATTACTTCGCATGTATTTTCTTGACATCAAATTATGTAACACCAAAGATAAGAGCGATGGGTTGTTCAAGATGATATACCTAAGCAAGAAGTTAACGCTGACGACATACAAAGATAACTAAGTAGGTAGAGGTACCTATTGTGCCGATCATAAATTACATAATTGGGCTACAGTTTCTGGTAAGGGCAAATACTTGTTTGCAAACGAATTGTTGGAAACTGACAAAGTCTAAATTTAACTTGAGTGCCACCTATAGGACATAAAAGATCGACGCAAAGCGGTAAAATACATAAAAAGGAATTAATCAATTAGAAACGCGCAGTTTATTTCAAAGGACACATCATTAATACCCAAACAATTGTATCAGTATCCGCGACCCGGCAAGTGTGGCAACACAGCTTAATTGCAGGAAGCGATATATAACAACAAGTAGGCAATAGGATTATTAAAATTAACCGCGAACAAATAGTAACTGCGTGTTATTCAAGTTTGAACAGTAGCTGTTATGTTTCCACATTGTACAATGCTTTCTAAAAAAGCGTGGGTAACCGTTTTACATTGAATGAAGGATTCTTATGTGTTCCAGGTATCTTCTGAACTGTTTTTTATTTGCAATTTTTAATGGAATTTTATAGGGCTGTCCGGGTTTAATTATAAAGCATTTTATTTTAACCTTTGAAGACAAAATTAATCACAAACTCTTCAGTCCAGAGAGATAATTGCGTAACACATTAACAGTAGGAATGGCGTTGATTTGGACAGTTCAACAACATTCATTGCGTTATATGTTGGTAAGCAGGCAAGTTTTTCGTACATATGAAGCAATGTATTAGCAATATCCTTCAAAATTATTCAGATTGTGATTATTGATTGATTGTATGTTACGAAATCATGGTGCTATTTCAGCAAGATCTCTCACGTTGCTATCAGTCTGCCTGCCTTTTCCCACCTTAGGGTCGGCTTCCAGTCTAACCGGATGCAGCTGAATACCAGTATTTTACATGGAGCGACTGCCTATCTGACTTCCACAACCCAGTTACTGGGTAATACGATACCCCTTGGTAAGACTGGTTGTCAGACTTTCGGGCTTCTGACTATCCGTAACGACTGTCAAAGATCCACGTTGTGATCTCACGTTGCTATCAGTATAGTTCAATTATTGGATTTGCAGTAATATGTATGCTTAACATCGTTTGTAGGTTCTTGCTTCCCTGTCCCAATCACGATGCCTGTTTAGCTAAGCGTCTTTAAAATAGACATTTCGTCTTTCTACCTGGATGTAGTAATTTTGATTGGTATTTATTTTTTCTCTGCATGTTGCTTGATCTGTGTTGCAATCTCTAAGATTCAAAGTAAAACCCAAGTTTTGAAGGATATATGGATCATTCATAGGCTTAGCTCTAAACTATTCATCACTCCTGCCTTTATCCCAACCAAATAACTGGGATCTGTGCAAAACCTCGTCTTATCTCTATCAGTCGTCTCTGCGTTCATTTCTTGCTTAGCAGGTCATCTTTCACTTTTCACACCTACCCATCCTTCTCAATTAAAGTTTTTCCTCCAATGTAATTATTTGCTGTAACACTTGTAACATCCCATTAAAATCCCTTTCTAATTATTACTATTTCTGTTATCTTCTGAAATCTGGACTGATGGACTCCTTACCAAATTTATCTAAAGTATCTAATGATACGTTCTGCTTTCCACGGAACAATAGCCTATGTTAGTGTTACACTTTGCTTGTTTTGTTATATCATAATAATGCTACGCTCGAAGTGAACGGAAAATATCTTAATTCATACTTCCTTGAGAAGTTATGTTAACCTATTGCAACACGATAATTCATCTATGTATTTGCTCAAAATCTTTTGAACTGTAAAGATTGGAAGAACATTTCATTCGTAGTTTTAGAACGAATAGGAGTATCGTGAGTGAAAACCGTCTCTAAGACATACGTCGTCATACTGCACGGCCCAGTTAAAAAAGAAAACAAAAGCTTTTTCGTAATGAATTTTCATTATTAAGTAACGCCTTTGTGAACGAAATTCGGGTGCAATTTTACACAAACAATGCGCTATAAAAAGTGCTTGGCAAAAAGTAGAGCAGCCCTAGTTAGTTGATGAGCACCGTTGGCGCGGAACGCACCTGAGAGGTCGCGGGACAATCGTCGCCAGAGCAAGTGTAACCTTCGGTCATGCCGTGTGCACTGGCAACACGGATCAAGCATAGAGTGCAAGTATCCGAATTGTTTAAAGTTTACTATTCACGTCTCTTTTATACCGTTGCAGTTCGTGCATTTTTTAAAGCTCGCCATTCGTTACTGTTTTGTTTTCTTTTACCTTACCGGCCAGTTTTAGTTGTTCAATTAGCAGTGTCGATTAATTATTTAATTATCCGTGTGTTGTGTACTGTAATAGTGGTGTTCAATTATGCGTGTTTGTAGTAATTATATGTAGTTTTAAAAGTGTTTGTGTTTCCATTCAATAATAGTCCTCTAGTGCTTTCGTTATACATTTTATTGTGATTAAAACTAAAATATTACACATGGCAATGGGTACTCTTATAAAGCTTGTGGATCAGAAGTGACAAACCTTAGTTCATACTCAAAACATAACCAATGGTTCAAACAACAGATCTTAAAATTGACATGCTGTTGCTTCTATTTTATACATTTGCATTATTATCTATGTAAACATTTGTACTTTGTTCAGAATTAAATAATATGTGGAAACGGTGAAGGAAAACATCGTGAGGAAACCGGCATGTCCTAGACCCAAAAATTCGAAAATATTGATTGATTACAGCCCAATCCCTCTCACTGAGAGGAGGCCTGTGGCCCACTAGTGGGAACGTTACAGGCTGATTATAGTACTTACGTAAATAAAACTAATAGCTACCTAATTAATTATTCTAAAACTATTCATAAACTAAATATAGTGTCGAAAAATTCATTAGCATCGCTGTCGACTGTTATCTATGTTAACATGTCCAATAAACATAAATATTAACGAGTCAATTATACAACATTGACACGCAAATCAATACACCACAACGGCCTAAAAAGTAGGAAGAAAAAAAATCGCGTAACCATCGTCATAATCGGATCGGAATAACGACGTTACCGCTAGATACGTAAACACGAGCAACGTTTTGAAAGCCGAAATGAATCGGCAAATTATTCAAAATTTACTTGCTCAGCGGGCACCGAGCACTTTCCCCGATACGTTTAGTCGGTGATCGACCGTCGAACGATGTCGATGGAATCGTTGGGCGAGAGCAACACAGACATGACTGAAGACAGTCTGTCGAGTGACGATTTTGACCAAGATTGTATCTCGTTCGAAGAAGAAGAGAGCGGTAACGAGATACTGTGAGAGCATTTTTTTGTGATGTGTTTTGTTTTCGTGGAAATTGTGTTTGTTTACCGCAGTTTTTTTTTTTGTTGTGGCTATACTTTGGAATGTCAGTTGGTTGTCACGTGTTAATTAACAGTGGCGCTAGTGTGTTAATTGCTGTGCTCAGTCCATTGCAAGTGCTTAATTAAAGCGTAATGGAGTAATTAAACAGTAAAGTATACCTACATTCCCTACAGAGATCATTGAAGATCCTACATCATCATTACAAATGTTTTCATTTTATTTTATAGATATTGGCCATTTTAAACTTCAATATTCAACTATTAATCCGTAATTTGTTAATGACCTAAGTTTCAGTAGCCCAAGTATTTCCTTCAGAAGTGTTCTTCTGAAATAATAATATATCCTGGACTTACACCCCTTTATTTATAACCGTTGTTTAAATAATGTAGGTACTTAATGATTTGCCACACTGTTTAACCATACATTTTTAAAGTTTAAACGTCACCTAAATTTAATCATCGTTTATATGTATAAATAAAACCATTAGTGATTATTTTTCTGCGACCCTTAAATACAATAACCTATTGATCTACTTGCACACAACCTTAATCACCTGACAATAAAGGCCTGCTCCGTGTACTACAAAAGAAAGTTATCAAAGACAGTTCCCATGTATCTAATAAACTATATAAAGTCGTTTTCCTTCAACGTGCAAATAATGTGCCCATGCACGCGAACCGATAAAATATAAATCGTATATTCATTATGTGCACATCTCATGGCATAATTTAAAAAATAAGAGCTGTCACTTCTCTCTTTGTTGACACTTGTCTGACTATGCACCATTTATTTGAGGATGTTTAAGCCTTTTGAATGCTATGCATGCACTACCGTGTGAGTAGTGAACATGAGATTTCAGCAGTCACTTGTCGCAATTTGCCTTCTCAAGCAAAACATCATGCCCGTGACAGGCAAAACTATCAAAATACTATCAGTAAGTGTTGAACTTTCTGATCTGATCATTTGTCAGCTCCACCTGTCTACTTGCAAGCAATTTTCATAAATAACATTTTTTTAATCCGTTCTCCGGAATCATCAAGACAGACTTACTTACGAAATTTCTTGTGCCATGCATTTTTGACAAATCTCACTCGTTAGTTAATGATAAATTACTACGTGTTTACTGACGTAATTATGTGATAAATCTTGCGTTATGGCTAATAACTGCTTTTTATAGTTAGGTATGATTGTTCCACGGGCAATAATAATGGCCGTCTAATAATATATGGGAAATATTGTTTAGAGCACACTCGTCTCTAATAATGGGTTGAAAGCAAATCATAGCTCTTGCTTGAAGAGACAAACGCTGCTGTGTGATGTGTGGGTTGTTTCTCAGTATTGACGACAATTGCTGCGAAGTTATTATTTATTTTTGTCGTAAACAAGTTATTAGCTAGGAGGGACATTTTTCAACATTAATCTCCTCTTGGTTTAAACTTAAAATTAAACAAGACTAAACTCTGATTTTTAATTCGGTAGGCCAAAATGACAATTATGTTATGTTGACAAAAAGAGGTCGATAGCATCTGTCATTTTAGTCGAGCAAATTAAAAACCAGAATTGAGTGAGATACCTTACTATTAGAACAATAAATCAAACTAAAAAAAAAGAACTAAAATTAGCAATTAGCCCGTCATACTCCGACCGTACTACTGTGGTTCGCTAACTGATATAACAACGGTCTATCACTTGACTTGAGTTTGACTGTATGTTAGTTAACTTTTGTGTTGATTAGTCAGGCTAACGAACATTCAGCCTAAATCGGGTGTACCTAACTATCACAAATAAAGACTATCGCGTACCTAAGTTTTGTATTATGGTGTTTAAAAAATCAGTCAGTTCGTTCATACTAACTCTGACACAACGGTTTAATGTCAATTTCTGTACTTAATTAATAAATATCGGTAGTTAATCGGAAGTACACAACATAACTCGGCCATTCCTATAATTCCACATGAGAAATCGTTAGCATAGCGCAATGGAGGATATCCCGATATATTAACGATTTTCATTTTATACTATTTCCGTAAACTCGCTTTCGACAAAGTTGCATAACCTAGTTAGATCCTTTTAAAACATTGTGTGCCTTCGCATAACTTAGAGAGGCCCAGTGTAAACGGCCGTGACTTCTGAGTTGTAGGTCGTGGGTTCGAGCCCAAGCAGGCACTTTACTTTGTGTAAATTACTTCATCACCGCTGCTCTCAAAACGGTGAAGCAAAACATCGTGAGGAAACCGGCATGTCCTAGAACCAAAACATCGAAGACATGTGACATCCACCAACCCGCACTGGCCCGTCTGGTGGATTATGGGCCCACTCCTCACAGCAACAGGAGGCCTGTGTCCCAGCAGTGGGAACATTACAGGCTGATTATATTATGTATAACTTCGTAGGTGTTGGACTGATAGAATACCTATTCATAGAAAGTGTTCCAGATATCATAAAATGTCTATTTGTCTGATTTTAAATATGTAATCTTTGAAAAAAAATCTTCAATTACTATTAAGGCTCCTTCAAACAGGCGCGACACGCGATAAAATCGTGCGCGACCCAAAGGCACCGCAAGTCGTGCAACGAGCAGTGCCTTTGTGTCGCGCGCGATTCGCGTCGCACCTGCTTACAGGAGCCTTTACAATGTTGGCGTTTTTCCTTTTGGTAATGATGGCTCATAAGTCACGAATCGTGTAATAAGTTTCGGTTTTTTGAAAAACGTTGCTTGAGGCACAGGATACAGGAAATGGTGTCACTTTCAAAATAACATCTGAGTAGATGTAAAACTATAAAGTAACTAGCAGATTAGTCAAATGAATATTGTTGTTTAAGCCGATACCAACACAGTTAGGAAAAGGCTAGTCAGATTGAATCTTCCTCAAATTTAATTTTTCTAAAAGTTTTAGGCGTTGGAATTGCGTTTATTAGGAACTAAAGTTCGTTTTAAATGACTCGGCACCCTAATTGCGTAACTATCAATCATAATCAGAATCATTTTGAAGGATCTTGTTAATCCATTGTTTTATAAATTATATTCGAAATATTTGTCTGTTCAACAACGTAAATGACCCAATAAATGTTGTTGAACTGTCAAAATGCTACATGCAAATGCAATCCAAATGATAATGCGTTACGCAATTACCCCGCGGTTTGCTTCAAAAGCAGAAATATTAAATTATAAGTTCTATCAGAAAGCAACAACAATTAAGAAAAAGGTTTCCTAGGTTTAGCTAACGCATAAATGTTTGTTAAATAAAAGCCTCTATTTTGTATTACGTCTGTCAGTTTCGTAACGCCTACGTGAGTGTCGGACATTATACAGCTTGTGTAAGCAAAACAAACTCCCTGTACGTGTTGCCATTTAAAAAAATCCGAATCAAAATGTAAACGAGACCGTGGAAACAGCTCAAACAACTTTCCTTCCTATTGTTTTTGAATTCATCATGGTATTTGGGCTTAATCTTCTAATTGATGTTCTTAACTCAAAAGTACGGTCTAGAGACAGTTATAAATAAACGTAGTGAATTAGCAATGCTGTCAACCAAAGGGAGATCTTTTTGTCACTTATTTTGTTCCGCTAAGCAAGATTAATTAGATTGTTTGATTGACCACGGTGATCTCTGATTAATTGATTATGAACGGATAACTGTATGCACCTTCTTATTTTATTCCGGCCTACGTAAAAGCAGAACTGGAAATTCTTTAATACAGTTTTTTTTATTTAGGTAACTGCACATTCTTCTGAATCGTGGGTTCGTGTTCGTGTATGAACAGCTTTAGGGCCCGCTTACAACATAAATCTCTCGTTAAACATATTCAATAAATAATTTTTTAAGCGGACTTAAGCGTTAAATGCATGTATGTGGTGCAATTGGACATTAAGTGAGAGTCGGTAGTAATAGGCTATCCATACTAGCCATCGTGCGCGTCGTCATGGTGGCCAGCTCGTCCACTCGCGTGCACCTCCATTGTCTACGGCTCGCGCATGCGCTGAACGCGCTCATTTGCATCCAATGCTAACTGCCACTTCCTGCCGATGTGAAGGAAATGCGTTAATAGCACCTCGTTATGTTGGGAAAAATAGTAAAATGGAAATTAAGTAGCGGTTTTCAGTTGCCGTTTGGAAAATAAACAGCTTTGTTGCAATGATGTTCCATTGTGCATAGAGAGTTGTGATTTGTGAACTATGATGTTGTACTCTTCCCGTTTTCTTTGTAACTTGACTTGAAATATTGAAACATACTGTAGATAAATATGTCTTTCTTCAGTAAGGATGATTCAATGCACTTTCTTATAACTTTTCTTGCAAAATACCCTCATTTTATACTTAATCAGAATTAATATAAAAATCTGCATTCTATTCTACACCACAAACCGAAAAATGCTAGGGTATGTATGTCGAATTTTAAATGTGAATTATTCATGACTATCATATTATTATGCCTGACTTACATATTTTTTAAATGCCTAAGAACTACGCACATTTAAAAGAAATCGATTCAATAAGCTGAGTCATTTTGGCTAAACTGAGTATTTTACCGATGATCTGATAGTGAAATCAAAAGCTTTTTAAGTATTTGTGTTATGTCATGCGGTAAATTATAAAACTCTATATTTTTTAATTGCCTTTCATAGTAATGAGAGTAGAAATACCTACCTATAAACGGATTTTATTCTTATTTAAAAAGCATTTTCTAATTTCATTTTAATATAATTAACCCAAGTCGTTTGGGACCAATTAAGTATTCTTCAATCATCCAAAATGACCAAACTTCTCGAATTTTTCAAACCGAATTTCTCAAACAAATATAAACTGAGGATGAAGCTGCAAAATTAATGGAAAGCAATTTGTTCATCTTTATTAGTTATGCACCTACACCTTTCTATTAACTAAAGAAAAGTATTGGGGACTTGGGGTCAGCGAACACGCGCATAAATCACATAATAGGATTTATAAATTCTTAAAATCATAATATGCTAATTCCGTCTTAGCGAAAACTTCTGCTAATACTATACTATAATATCCAAATTAGCAAAATAATATAATTGAACACCGGATATATTATAATTTTATTTAAATATTCCTCAAATGGGCCTACTGGATTCTGTGCTACCTACTTGTGTGACATCTTTGTATAATCTTGTTTTAAGTTTTATTTTATTAGAATAGACATATTATAACTTACTTACAACATTTGTAAATATTGAATATGCAACCTATTTATTTAACCATAAACTTTTGCCCACAGGCTAGAAATCCTGAAAGCGGATTCCTCCCTCAAGAGCAAAGCGAAACGCAACGAATGGACATGGAAGGCTCAGACGGACGTAGTAAAATGGCAGGCTACGCCGCTGCGGGCGCCGCTGCTACGCTTGCCAGCCGCGCTGGCGCCGCCCGCGCTCGAGTGCTTCACGTGCGTGCGCGCCTACTGCGGCGACCTGCAGCCCAATGAGCGGCAGGTGCACCAGGACTTGACTGAAGTTAAATGTGTTTATACTGTGCTTATGGTTAGTATTATTATTTTCTATACCTCCTTACTAATAAACATTGCTTAAAGTTCTGTAATGATTAGGTGCCGTCAGCTTAACCAATTTATTACGTTTTAACTTGTCTTAAATTAAAGCAACGTTTAAAAATAAGGGCGTTTTTGTTAAAATCGACCTATTTTGTCAGGTTTATTCCCGGTCGTCCCCACCTTGTCGTCCCCAGTGGGAACGAATGGGAAAAAAAAGTTTCGTTCGTCCCCAGTGGGGACGATTGGAACTTTTTATTTCCCACTCGTTCCGTAATAGACCGAGAGTCAAAATGCAGTAATGGAGATTTCAATAACAGATTTCACGGATTGTTAAAATGTTTCAATTACGTCTTTCTGAGCAAGAGTGAACAACGTTTTTGATTAAAAATATTTTAAAAAGACTGAATCACAGGTAATCAACGTATTTACAATAATTCTCTCAAAATTATGCATCACAGATAATCAACTTAATACACAAATGCGTACAGTTTTAAGGTGCGCATCACAGATAATCAACTTATTTACATAAATTCTAACAGTTTTAATGTGCGTATCTCAGATAATCAACTTATTTACATAAATTCTTACAGTTTTAAGGTGCGTATCACAGTTAATCATTTATTTACAATTATTATTATTAAGTTCTTATTAAATAAGAATTGCATTACGCTGATAGTCTACTTATAATTATCAATAATAAGCATGTAAATTAGTAAGTACAAATAAAGTTTCTATAAAAGATTTTGAAATTTCGAATTTATACAAGATTCGCAAAATGAATTAATAAAAGGTGTCGGGCATTTTCTTGAAATGGTACGGTTTTAACTTGTTTAGTTATGTAGCTGAGACCTTTTAAATGTCTGTTTTTTTAATCATTCAAATGTGATAACTTTGTGATTAGCCGAGATTTTTATACAGAACTGATTAGAAATTTCAAAATCTTTTATAGAAACTTTACTTGTACTAATTTACATGCTTAGTGTTGATAATTATAAGTAGACTATCAGCGTAATGCAATTCTTATTCAATAAGAAAAAAAAATAAGAACTTAATAATAATAATTGTAAATAAATGATCATCTGTGATACGCACCTGAAAACTGTAAGAATTTATGTAAATAAGTTGATTATCTGTGATTCAGTCTTTTTAAATTATTTTTAATCAAAAACGTTGTTCACTCTTGCTCAGAAAGACGTAATTAAAACATTTTAACAATCCGTGAAATCTGTTATTGAAATCCCCATTACTGCATTTTGACTCTCGGTCTATAACGGAACGAGTGGGAAATAAAAAGTTCCAATCGTCCCCACTGGGGACGAACGAAACTTTTTTTTCCCATTCGTTCCCACTGGGGACGACAAGGTGGGGACGACCGGGAATAAACCTTTTGTCAGAGTAGTATTTATCGTAACCTTATAATGTGAGAAAAAATAAAACTAAAAGAATCTCTCGAACCCCGGTCCCCCGCGTGACAGGCGGGTATAATTACCACTATACTACCGAAGATGTAGTTACGATTGCAGAATAGTAGACTAAAATGGCAAAGTAGTTTGATATTAATTCATAAATACTTTTCAATCGTATTACACCAAAGTCCTGAATTTGAAATAATAAGGACCAATCAAAATTTAAAAGATTCCGTAACCCATTTGAACATTGCTTTTTGTAATAAAACTATTAATTAAATATATAATTACACTAGTAAGGCTTGGTGTAAATGATGGAACGAAATATAATTATATGACCTCTCCTACCTGTTGTTTCTGCCCACAAACTTCAGTTAATACCGTCTTTTCATCTTACAGCATTGCCACTCAGTACCAGAACTCCGTGATGAGGTGTACTGTCAGCTGATGAAGCAGACTACCTCGAATCGGTCACCCTCGGGCGACTCGTGCCAACGTGCTTGGCGACTCATGTCCATACTGGCGGCCTACTTCACCTGCTCTGACACACTCAGGTAAATAGCTCTAGTTATATGTTATAATGTCAAGACGGAACTGAAAAAACAAACAATCAGTTTCGGAAACCCTTAACTTCACCTGCATAAATAAAACTAAAGTATATTTTATTGACTCCATATTATTTTCTCTAAAGCCTTCGACATAGTACATCACATCTTATTATGTGTTTCACTGTCGAGATACCCCATTTACAGTTACTTAATTTACTATTTTACATCATAGTTATTTCATTTGTAATAGAAATCGTGATTTTTTAAACAAATGTATACATAACTGCCAAAATCTTTAGGAGTTCCCCAGGGATCATATTTAGGACTACATTTTTACGACATTTTTATTAACATCTTTAGCAATTTTTTACTATTTTTATATAAATACATTCATTGCTCCTGTATTTTTCGAAAGGATAGGTTGTACGACCCACATTTCAACAGATTTTTTACGTTTTTTATCTTTCGCAGGCCATTCCTCGTAGAGTACCTATCTGCGGCGGCAGCAGACCGGCGGCGACCGTGCCAGGGCACGGCGGCCGTGTGCCTCGCCAACCTGCGCAAGACGCTGCGCTGCGGCGGCAGGAAGAACGTGCCCAGTGTCGAGGAGGTGAGACAATGGTTGACCTGATGGAATAATTTTAAAAGCTATAGTTCGTTTTTTTTTATCCCAGATACTAATCTGACATTTAAGTCTTTTGTGTTTGCGTTTTTATAGTACAGAAGTTTGACATTACACCTGTCAAATTGGTATCTGGATTTAAAAAACGAACTTTAGTTTATATTGTAGTAGAACATGTAGGTATGATCATGCTGGATCTTGATGAGATTGTGAGAAAAGAAAAGATTACATTAAAATGTCTTATAAGAGTAGCCCGTTTTATGGCCTACAAGAACTACGCAAGACCTGGCAACTACTAAACGGGTTAGCTGTCCCTTTCCTTCGAGACTTTATTGTTATCAGTAAATATTTTTGTGGCCAATATCTTTAATATTCGCCTATATTACATTATTCAAAAAAATATAAAGGGTATAAAGTACCCTTTCGTTATTTGCTGCTGCTTGAAGAGGAAGGAGTCTTTTGTATAGCTCTTCTACTAACCATATAATCTACTGCTATAGGTGACAGCAGTATCAGCGGGTCGCTCAGCTCGGCGACAGCTGTACCGACTGCCGGGTGGAGCCGAGCGCGTCGTCAACACGCGCTGCGCGACCGTCGTGCAGGACATCGTCAACGAGCTCTGTGAACTGGTCAGTTAATACATTGTAGTTATGTGGATTGTTTTCTAGATCCTGCCAAAATGCCCTTACCATAACCATTTGCAGGGCGTGATGTGCAGCGCTAGTGAAGGCGACTGAACAAATTGCAAGATCCTTTACTCATTTTACAGTTTAAATCTTTTTATTGATGGTTTTGACTATGCGGGTTAGCATTTTCTAACAAAACTTAGGTTTTAAACGATTTTTTTAAAACTTATTTAAATTGAACCCCAAATGCAAAAAAAATCTGCTTTATCATCATCTCCCATTATAATGACACTCCTAATTAAACTATTTCTCAAATCAAATTTCCAGATTGGCGTAACAAGCGAGGCAGAGCGCGCAGAGTTCTCTCTCTACTGCATAGTAGCAGGAGACGCGCTGACCATGCCGCTATCTGGCGACGAGTACGTTCTAGACGTCACTACGGAGTTACAGAGAGCTCATCATCCCTTCTACCTCATCTTCTGCCGCTCCGTGTGGCATCATCAACTGAGGAATGACGCACCACCGCTTTATACTGAAGTGCTGTTCAACCAGGTATGTACTACTGACTACTCTAATTCACTTTCGGCTCTCGGCCTTTAGCCGGAACCTAAATCAAAATAGAGAATTAGGTCAACATATTCAAATTAGTGACTCGTCAATCAATTTGTGATTTCGGAAAACATACAAAGTTGCACGCAAAATACGTGCATTGACGTGGAGTTGCAGGCACCAGCCCGTATTACCTATTAACATACAAAGTTTAGTTTACACTATAGTCTATAACCTCAAAAATTTTAATAATACTAGTTATTGGTAATTCTGAAATTGACGTAAAGTTGGTATTTGCTTAATGTAAAAAAATAACGTCAAATAGAAACAAGAATTTGAACAGACTTTAGTGATCTGAGGGGCAATTCTCATAATTTTAAGAACGCACACAGTTTTTGACATTGGCTGTCGCTGAGATGAAATTGCGACTAGATTGTGAACTTTTTTAATTACGGGAATTGGCCTTCCGATCTCGCATCACCCACATTATTTTCTAAATAATACTTTTGCTACTAATTTTTAAGTAATCTAAGACCTTTTCAAACGACAGCGAGTTATTCCCTTATTTTCAAACTGTCTGTGTCAAAAAATCCTTTCAAATACATTTTTCTTAGTCACACCCATATACCTAGTTTAAACAAAAATGATTGATTAATTTGACCATTTCTCCACCAGGTGGCCCCAGACTACTTAGAAGGCCTGTTACTGGTACTACCAAACGGCGGGGCTCCACCCGCTCCCGTCCTGCGCGACGTGGCGCTGGTCGCAGCCCTATTGCACCGCGCGGCCGGCCTGGCCGAGGGGGCGCAGGCCCGGGACCTCAAATTCTTGCTGCCGAAGCCCCTGTTAGCGCTGAGGGAGCCCCGACCTAATAAGTGGGCGTCGTGGTTGGGGGCCGAGTGGCAACATGTCAGGACCTTGTCGCCTGCAGCTGCCAAGGCTAAGGTCTTACAGGTAAGAAACACTTATTTGTTTTTCCTTTTTCTGATTTGACACATAGGTAGACAAAAGCTTTGTGGTGTTTTATCATTTGCAAATACATAGTTAAAATGTAAATCGTAAAGTACCTAGTATAAAAGAAACAGCATTTTTAAGCTATAACGTAGTAATCAAATTCTTTTTTAATTATTTTAATTTGTTTTAGTGTTAATTCGCCTTAAAAAACCTTATCATGATTCTACTCATGCATACACAGAATTCCTTCTAAACCTTATCATTCTACTCAAGCATCCACAGAATTCTTTCTAAACCTTATCATTCTACACATGAATCCACAGAATTCTTTCTAAACCTTATCATTCTACTCATGCATCCACAGAATTCTTTCTAAACCTTATCATTCTACTCATGCATCCACAGAATTCTTTCTAAACCTTCCTTCTTTCTAATTCTTCTCATGCATCCACAGAATTCTTTCTAAACCTTATCATTCTACACATGCATCCACAGAATTCTTTCTAAACCTTATCATTCTACTCATGCATCCACAGAATTCTTTCTAAACCTTATCATTCTACTCATGCATCCACAGAATTCTTTCTAAACCTTATCATTCTACACATGCATCCACAGAATTCTTTCTAAACCTTATCATTCTACTCATGCATCCACAGAATTCTTTCTGAACCTTATCATTCTACTCATGCATCCACAGAATTCTTTCTAAACCTTATCATTCTCTTCCCAGGTACTATCCCGCTGGCCGTTGTTCGGCTCCTCCTTCTTCGCGGTGCGGCGCGTGTCGGGCGGCAGCGAGTGGCGCGAACACGTGCTCGCGCTCAACAGGCGCGGCGTGCATCTGTTGCATCCCGCCACGCACGAGACCGACACACACTGGCCTTATGCTGAGCTTATTAGTACTAGGAAGGTCAGTATGCTGTAGTTTTTAAGGTATTTTTCTTATAAACCTAATAAAGACTAGGTACACCTCTGCCTACCACATCGGGGGAGCCAGGAATAATTTAGTTAATAATTTATTTATTAGTTAAATGTAATAGTATGTTATGTGTTTCTTAATTTGTGTCCCAGGTTTTTAAAAGACTCGTAAAAAAACGTTGAGCTAATAAATCAATGAACAACTCCGTTGGACAGATTCTCACAAAAATGCAGCAATGTTGTGGCGATGATGTTCTTTCAAATAGGCGCTTTTGAACCATCAAGCCTTAACTAATGAGAAACAGTTAATTATCGATAGTTGCGCAACTCCCAGGGGACAAAGTGTTTGCGAACCTTACCTATTTATTTATAACTAAATCATCGATATTTTTTGCAGGTCCGTTCTGAAGACGGCACGCTATTTCTGGATGTGAAGTGCGGCTCGCTGCTACAGCAACGTGTTACGAGGTTGCAAGCCGAGCAAGCGCACGAGGTGGCGCGCCTCGTCAGACAGTACATCGCTCTTCAGAGAGACCAGAGGCACTCGCCAGGTAATACTTTCACATAATGCTACAGCAACATGTTGCCGTAGCGTGCTGCAGTAACGTGCTGTGTCGTTGCACACCTCGCTAGACAACGCAGCTCTACGTGTTACGAAAGCCTTACAAAATTATGGTAGACCGCGAAATTCCAATTTTCTTAAGTTTTTTGCCATTTGCAGGTCAGTTTCAGGTTGTATCTTGATCAAAATATGATTCGCAACTATAATAGATAATATGTATTTACAGAATTATAGTCATTAATATAATAATATCTCTTTATGTTAGATTTGTTCCATAAGCACTTTTCTTTATGAGATTTGACTTGGATGTTTGTATTAAATGCCGTACGTCGTAAACGCTCTTAACGCAAGAATTGATCACGGCTCTCCAACGAGGCCACACGACTGTCGTGTAAAATATCAATTTGGCAAAAGCATCGTATGTTTTGCCGCACCCACCTTTATAGAAACACGCTTGGCGTGCGTTTCTCACATTCACCTAATTACTAATTAACACGTTTTTTTTGTTTCAGCTTTCAACAATTGAAAAGCGGAACCAAACAAATCAAAGTTATACAGACTGGAATGAGTGCAGTGTATTATAGTATGTAATATCGTCATGTATACGTTCGTTCACGTACTTACCTCAACGCTGTCGTATCCGTCCAAACACTGATCTGAACTTCTAGGATTAAGGAACCATCCGATTGAAATGATAATAGGATTTTAGGGCACAATCGTTCTATGTAGTCGTTATGTACTTCTATTTTCATTTTAGTCATCGTTCGTCCAATAAGTATTTATGTAAGAGCAATTATTTTAAGAAAAACGAGTAATCTCTTAAACATTCCAATACTTTTATCAACCAAAAAGTATGAAAATTATATTATATGAATTATAGTTATTTTAATTTTTATACATTTTAAACACAATGCAATTATTGAAAGTACACTCATATAATATAGACCTTTATCATTTTCAATAGTTAACGGCTAAGACACGTGGGCCATCCGTGTTTCCCACCTACTAAACATATATTTAAAACAGGATTGAAACATTCTAGAACCCACGATTACTGGCCGTTTATACGGAGAATAGATCTGAAAAATATATATGCTCAAGATATTAAAAAGATATCCCAAAATGATTAATATACCGGGTCAATTTAAATTAGCTTGCGAAACTCCGCAAACGTGATACTATGTCGATATCTAAACACGATAAAATAGCTAATTTAATTTGACCATCTAAATGAAAAGAACAATTTGATGTAAATAGAACTCTTCTGGTTTAAGATAAACTTTTCCATGGAGTTTTATAACATTCCACAAGACTCGGAAGAGTTCTGCAGCAATTTAGAACACATTGCTCAAGCTAGACAACTCTATGTCCCTGGACATATGTTCTGATAATGTGACAGAACATTAGGGCGGCACGGAAACGTTTCACCGCGCCTTCCGCGCTGAAGGTTCAATGCCACGTCCATCTGAATATTATACGAAGCCGTATGTGGCTCAAAGTTGTCATGGCATATCAAAGTAGGTCATAATTTTATGTAACTAGTATAGTATGTAGATAATTCTATTATTTTGTGATTCATGGAATTCGTATTATGTTCTTTATAGTATCGTTATTTCCAGAAACAAAAATGTTGATGTCTACTTACTCCGGATCTTTAGATTTTCTCTATACTCCATTCTATGTGCCTTATATTTTTTCAAATTCTAACAAAAGGTGCTATTTTACCTTAAACTTAATGTACTTACTAATATAAAATTGAATTATTTTAAAGTCTTTATTATGAAATTATCCAAAGACCGAGAGGTCGGAGTCATGTTTAATGTATTTACTATATATTTCGTTATAATGTAAAATATTTAATGAATCTGATGTATGAGAATATATTGTAGATACTTAATAAATAAAAGTTATATTTTCAAATGTTGTTTTATTCTTGTTTTTCAGGGATGTCTACAAAAATTTTTTTTTACCTCGTATTTTATACGCTGGATACAGCCCGATTCAAACCCCTCCCGTATTATTATTATACTCTTTGTCAAACCCTATGGCAGCTCTGAAGTGAGCTACTTGTTGCGCAGTACCGCACCACTTAAGCTACGGACACGAAGTCAGAGGGCGCGGCGCGGGGAGCGGCGCAATTCAATGCACAGATTTTTATGGAACTCGCCTCGAAGGCAGCGGTGCGGCGCGGCGCGGGGAGCGGTGCGCACCAGTCTGGTGCCCGCGCGTCTGCATTGACGTAGTGTTGTGCATTTTATTTTTTGCTTTTTTAACGACTGACGTTTCAAAATGTTGTATCAAAAAGATGTTGTCGTCGCTGTTCAAGACATTTCGTTCGCGTACAAAGACACTAATTTCTCATAACACCACTACGCCACTCTAGCGCCGCGTGATCTGCCCGCTGGCTTCGAGACCGGGGTCTGCGTTGCCGCGCCGCTCCCCGCGCCGCCGTCGCCCCCGCCTCGAAATCGCTGACTTTGAGACCGAGGCCTCCCCCGCTGTCACGTAACTTGTTACTGCGCAGCGACCGATTATTCCCAATGTCCACCACTTGTTTAGCCACCACTGGGGAACTGCGAAACCACTTTTAAAAATTATTCTAGTTGTTCATTTTATGGCTTGAATAGGTCGAATCTGTTCCCAAACCGAATCAGGGTACCCCCAACTTCACGTAGTCTTTTGGCTGCTACCCCTAAAGCGTATATATAAAAACCGGAGGCGCGAAGGGAGAGCATGGGCGCCTATCCTTTGTTACGAAAGGGCGGAGGGGTTGCACTTCCCGCAGCGCTGGAGATGATGCAGGAGCAACTTTAAAGTGTTTTGAGAGACAACGAGAATCATTTTTAAAAGTTGTTTCGGTGTCCCCCAGTGGTGGCCAAACAAGTGGTGGACATCGGGAATAATCGCGCAGCGACTCGCCTCATGTTCCGAGCCGCCATAAAGTTTGAATCGGGCAGTACCTACCAAGGACTAAAAAAAACGAATAACCGCTCAACGTAAGTTTACGTAAGACAGGAAAGTAGGCAGCTCGGGAGTATCGTCGTCACTTGTAAAATGCAACGCCGCCGTCAACAACTCATTTACTTACGACCGAAAAAGCTACCCAAAATACGTAAAACAACGATAGTTTACAACTAAAAAAGAACAAAGATTCTTGGTCACATCACACAAACTACAGTTGTTTCACGAAGCTAGGTACCTACCTACATTTTGTTTGAGCTCCTGTAGTAGCTTAGCGAAGTTACCGCAAAGTTAATGACTCTAATCACCTTTAAAATCTGACAACATCTTTGGTAGTTAAAACAACATAATAGCTTCAAAGAAAAAAAACGACTTAATCCATTAATTACAAACCCGAACCGCGAATCCGGATCTACTAATTATTCTAGTTGCAGATTGTATCAACATCACTTGAGCTCCGCTCACAACATATTATTATAGCTCTGACTAATTCTGCGGTCTCAAAGTACATTGTTAGTCTGATTGAAAACTTAACTACCCCTAGTAAATATTCTTGTAACGAATTAAAATATTTAATCCAAAATGTTACAAACATTATACTGGCAAAATTGTGGTATAAGTACTACCTACGTACGTAGTGGTTGTAGATGCTTCCAAGCTGCACTGGGCCCGCGTGGTGGATTATGGCCCACTCCCTCTCACCGAGAGCAGGTCTGTGTCCCAGCAGTGGGAACATTATAGGCTGATTACGTTATGTTATGTAAGTGCGTGCGATTGCTCAGCATGGGGTCTTAGGTTCGACTCCCAGCGGGGTAATTGCGTAACACACTAACAATAGGAATGGCTTTCTTTTTGATAGTTCAACAACATTCATTGCTGAGTTATTTACGTTTATGATAGATTTTTTTAACATATGAAGCAATGGATTAGCATTATCCTTCAAAATTATTCAGATTGTGATTGATAATGTGTTATAACATTCATATTCATATAAATAATGTAATTAAGATGCAGGTTGGGGAAACTGAGGTTTTCCATAAGAATTTTCTCAATAGCAGCCTGGAGTCTGGATTTGAGCCCAGTTCATGCGGATATAGCAAGCCGCCTTGTGCAAACCTAACTTAAAAGGCAAACATATGCAACTGATGAAAGGAGAGTATTTAGGTAGGTAAGTATAATCAACTATCCCCCGGTTAATCTCGAATTTGCCTGAAGATTGACCAAACTAACCCGACTCCTATGACTAAAAACAGTAGGTACCTACTCTAAGCTCACAATGTTATAATCCTACGTTGAACTATTTTATTATACTTAAGCACCTAACTACATAAATTAAAATATGTATGACGAGCTAAATGTGAGAGTCAATTGGGGGGAAAGGTTAATTTGTGCATGTAGGTTAGCAACCTATCACTCTACAATCCGAATACGCAACATACACTCACATATGCCTATTAAGTACTAATTAATATCTATTGAGGATGATTGACTAGAGCATTATAAACATATTTAGCCTATAATGTTCCTACAGCTCGGACATAGACAATTAAAACAATACGGAGAGTATTACCAACAATCAACAATCAGCCGGTCGATTCTGTAAAAATCTCACCGTGAAAACTTAGGTGAAGTGAGTTTGTTTTTGCTAGGAATTGACACTATTGACAGCTCACTCCACGCTCACTACATCTAAGTTTTCACGGTGAGTTGGTTACAGAATCGCACTGCAGTAACATAACATCATGCCTAATATTCCTTGTGGCACACCGTATGACATAACTTCGTCGATCGAACCCGTGCTCAGCAGTTGTCCACTAGAACCAACAAATCTCTAGTATATTACCGTCTATAGCACTTACTAAGCAATATCCACTTATGCTGTCAAATTGTGATATAGTGTTACGATCACCAAGAAAACGATGAACACTATAACTTTTACATTGCATCTATTATAGGCCGACCGCTTAACTGTGACGTTGCCTGAGGTAGCAGCGCGATGCAGGAGGGGTGTGGTGACGTTATGCGGGAGCTCAGTGATTCGTCAACTTGTGACAACTATCACCCCTCCTACCTCAGGCAACGTCTCAGTTAAACGGCCTATATGATTTGATATAGGTACTGCCTTTAAGTGCCTTTGAACATTTTATGTTGGTAATTAATAGCTAAGAGTTCTCTATCTCATCTGAGAAATATTCATTTTACATCAATTGCGATTGCTTTAATGACTATTGTCCCCAATCATTTTGATTAAAAAATCTGTAGTGTTAATCGACTTTGCTGCCTGTACCTTCCGACCTCACACTACACACCATGTTAGCCCGTGTTTACTGCAGCATTAACTACTCTAGGCCGAAGCGACGTGCACGATACAATGAACTTCCTAATTCACAGTAGTTTGTACTTAAATAGTACATTGGTAATATTTCATCCACCATTCGCGGTCACATGGTAATCAGCGGCCTTGGTGTCCGAGTCGCATACAAAGGACACTTTTTACGGACGACGCGACGGCGACGACGCGTGGGAACCGGCGCGCGGCGCGGGCGCAACCTTCGTCGATTGTTGTCGGCCATGCTACTGGCTGGTTACGTGAAGAAAGCTTAGGTACTTGCTATCTACAGTGGATACCTATAGTCTATGATCTATCTTCACAAATAGGTACTTCATCATCATCATCATCATCAGCCTATAATGTTCCCACTGCTGGGACACAGGCCTCCTCTCAGTGAGAGGGAGTGGGCCGTAATCCACCACGCGGGCCCAGTGCGGGTTGGTAGATGTCACATGTCTTCGAATTTTTGGTTCTAGGACATGCCGGTTTCCTCACGATGTTTTCCTTCACCGTTTTGTGAGCAGTGGTGATGAAATAATTTACACAAAGTAAAGCGCCTGTCTGGGTTCGAACCTACGACCTACAAATCGTAAGTCGCGGCCGTTACCACTTGGCCACCACTGCTCTTCCATACACTGCTCTAAACTTAATAGGTACTTAGTCGAAAAATATTCGCAAGGTATTCACCGAATATACACTGGTAAAAAATTCAAGGTATACACTGGTAAAAAATGATTAATTGGTGTTTGACCACAGGGTCCCGTTGCCATAAATAACATAACATCTCGCCTATAATCCCCAATGGGTTAGGCAGAGGTTTCGCTGAATAAGAAAGGATACAAAGATATAGGTAGGTACCTGATTATCTACCTACATATTTGCTGTAGGTACCGAACCGCGTATTTGATGACAGTTAAACTCCATTATATTCTTGGTACTTAGTGCTTCATGAGGTCTATAGAACACTCTAGGTAGGTCTTACTTGCCGAAATCTAAGATGTGATTGGCATTTACAGGCTTTATTTTTTGACGTTTTAGTGTGTCCGTTTTTTTTTTGGCACTGCCAAGATGCAATCAAACCAATCGTGCATGATAACGCCTGAAGCCACGCAGATATCTAGATATGAGAACTATTCACTCTTGTGCAATACGCAATATTTGATCATGCTGGGGAATTCTGAGAGAAAAGTGTGTCACTGATATAGAGCGTGAAGATATTATGTGCGTACATTTGACACATAGCTGCGTGTAACTTGAAACTAGGTACGTTCACGTTAAATTTTGGGGTACAAAAGGCCAGCAGGCAGAAAGGAATAGGCTCTTGTCACATGCTGTGGGTAGAGAGGTATAGTCGACCTCATAATTGCATTACCACTTTTGACATCTCCCAGTAAATTTAAAGGTTGAAATAATCTTTCTCACGTGAACAAATAGAGCATTTAATGTTCCCATAGCTTGGACACAGGCCTCCTCTCTGTGAGAGGGAGTGGGCCATAATCCACCACGCGGGTCCAGTTGGTGGATGGTTGGTTGGTTAGTTGGTCTTCGAATTTTTGGTTCTAGTTCATGCCGGTTTTCTCACGATGTTTTCCTTCAAACCGTTTTGAAAGCTGTTGTGATGAAATAATTTTACAAAAAGTAAAGCGCCTGTCTGGGTTCAAACCTACGACCTACAACTCGTAAGTCGCGACCGTTACCACCTGAGCCACCACTGGTCTCATTCTTGTCGTTTTATGACGTGCAAAAGACAATCAACCTTAGTGAAAACTGTGAAAAGCAATTTGCGTGGGCATTCCCAAAAGCTATGGGAAAATTCATCAAAGAAAAAGCCTCTGAAGCAATTCTTGTCTAACCGAGTTGTAACAGCATGGAATATGCTCCCGGACCCGTGCCGATGGCGCGTATGTGTTCCACGCGCGCCTCAAAGAGATGTCAGCATCAACCGAACGGGCCCGTCAGGGCCGAAGCCTGCCGGGTCAGTGGGATTGTCCGAAAGGGTTACCGCTGGCCCGGAACATAAAGGGCTAAGGAAGGAACACGGGTGGGTTTTAGTCAGTAAGAGTCTGACACTCCCTTCCGCTCCACCCAGAGCGGGAGTGGTCATTTGATGATTTCCCATACTGAAAAAATAAATTTTAAATATGCTCCCGGAAAATGTTGTAACGGCTCCAACACGGAACTGTTTCAAGAATCGACTAGCTAGACAGACAGATCCCAGCTATTTGATCAGCTAATTAGCTGCTAGTTGTCTAACAAAATAATAATAAATCCCCCCCTTCTAAAAATACAGGTGTGAAGTACCTACTTACAATAGGAAGAATTCTATTTCCCCCTCAAATCATAATTAGCATCAATTCTAATATTCCACGCGTTCACAGCATTTAATAAACTTTATTGACGACCCATTCCGAGGTCAAAGCTCGTGAGAAATAACCATTGTCGGTATAAATAATTGTATCCATAATATTTAATTTGCATTTTATGATCGTTAACTATCATTGAATCATTCCGCTTCAACCAGTGACATAAACAAAAACAGCCCCCACTGTATTACTACATATAATCACAGCATTATTATATTATAAAACAAAGTCCCCACCGCGTCTGTCTATCTGTTTAAACGCGAGAAACTCAAAAACTACCGAGCGTTTCATACGGTTTTCACCAATGGACGGAGTGCTTCATGGGGAAGGATTAACTCATTAATGTTTTGTGTAAATTGGCTGAAATATGACGATGATTGTTGAAGATGTCGGATAAAATTATGCCGACTGGGAGCTTTACCTACTGGCGCTGGCGTGCGCCGCGTAAACATTGGATGAAATTTGACACATACAGCTAGATAGTTTAAGTAGTTATGCTTAAACTATCTAGGAACGTACTACCGGGGTATTTTTCGACATCCATGCAGACAAAGCAACGGGCAAAAGCAATTGTAATAAATAATTGTAAAATTGCTTCCACAATCTTCGTAGTCTCTGAATGAAGCAGGAAAATTTGGTGACCTCATGCTGAAATTTTTCTCAGGGAGACATTGACACTACCCACTCATTTTACCTTTGGCAAAATGTAGCAAAGTGTGTCAGAAATCTTTGTTTAAGTAATAAATAACATGACTTGTTTTTTCTGAACAAAGCTTAATTAAAATGACAATGGAAATAAAATAAAAGGTAAAATATCTTGATTATGATTTGTTCCAACACTGAAATAACTTGCTAACTTACGTAGGCCTTACGTTATTTCATGTAGTGTTAAAATATTTAATCCTAGGTATCCATATTG
Source organism: Luperina testacea (assembly GCA_927399505.1). NCBI lineage: Eukaryota > Metazoa > Arthropoda > Insecta > Lepidoptera > Noctuidae > Luperina > Luperina testacea. The sequence goes on along the minus strand of OV656763.1, from coordinate 4,625,429 downwards.
GAAATACCTATCCACACTATTAATATTATAAATGCGAAAGTGTGTCTGTCTGTTACATCTTCACGCTTAAACCGCTGAACCGATTTAGATGAAATTTGGTATAAAGATGGTTTGAGTCCGAGTCCGGGAAAGGACATTTAAGATAGTTTTTATCCCGATATTCCCACGGGATCGAAACTTATGCGGCTGAAAGTTATGTATATATAGACTAGCGTCTGCCCAAGGCTTTGCCCGCGTGGACATCGGAAATTATCCATAATGGGACTGCGTTACCAGGACAAAAAGTAACCTATGTCCTTCCTCAGGATGCTATATCTATCTCCTTGGCAAATTTCATCGAAATCAGTTTAGGCGTGAAAAGGTAACATACAGACAGAGCTACTTTAGAATTTTAAACAGTTGTTTTTTAAACAGTCTATATATACCTACTACTGAAACTAGGCCTCGTCTTTCTGGGAGAGGGAGTGGGCCCCAAATCCACCACGCGGGCCCAGTGTGGGTTGGTGGATGTCACATGTCTTCTAATTTTCGGTTCTAGGCCATGCCGGTTTCCTCACGATGTTTTCCCTCACTGTTTTAATGCAGTGGTTATGTAGCCTGTGCCTGGGTTCGAACCCACGACGTACAACTCGTGTGTCGTGTCCGTTACCACTGGGATCCTCGGTTATTTTGTATTATTATCAATTATGACAAAGCATAAAAAATAAACAAAGTTGTTTTCATGTCTCCACAAAAACATTATCAGTTTGTTTGACCTCTCGTCCGTTTCAGTTACGGTTTTTCCTGTGCACGCCTAATTCATGGTTTTTGTACACTGGCATTATGTATTAGATAATAGACGTCTGCGCTGTAAACTAGTCAGTTTTTTATCGCAACACTTTTCTGTCACAGCAGTGTACAATGAACTTAACGTAATTCTAATTAGACTAACAAATTATTTTCGTGCAGAGCAAACGTGACAATTTTACAACTATGAGAATTCAATAGATCTTTGAAGTGGTTACATAGATTAGGTCATTATTTTGACACTCTTGTTTATTTTTAGAAAGTTGTTAAAAGATTAGTTGAGTAGATATTTTAGGACAAAAGGTTAGGCTAAGTAGATGAGGAAACTGCCATGCTTTTCGAGATAAGCACAGAGTTCGATTCCCACAACAAATTTCCTATTTTAGATGGGAATTCAACCAGCCTATCTAATCGAGATTGTACTGCAAATAGTATTTTTTTTATGGATCATTTATTATGGTCTGCAATATAGATTTTTATTTATGTATTAGAAGATACACCTCTGCTAACCATATCGCCGATTTCAGGTGTCGTGATGGCTGTGTTACGCATGGCGTTAGCATAACATTTTCATGTTTGACTATAACTTATCAAAACACACATGCGTTCGTCCGTTGCAAAAGCTATTACCGAATATGGGTCATTTTAGTACACATACACAATAGGCTATCGACCTTCGGATTACAGGACAAGTTGACTTGTTATCAATCGAAAATCAATACAAAATCTTTAGTTTAGTATGGACCGTAAAGATTCACTGTAATCGTCTTATAAGACCCACAGGGACCACATACCATAGAGTAGTAGCCGCTTGTCGATGTCATGAAATGAAAGAGATGATTCAACATCACGCTTGTATTTCTCGAAGGTTTAAGCAGAGCTGTATGTGTTCTACCCCTACATTTCGGCAGGGCATCAGCTGCAGTGATGAATCATAAATATCTACAAAGCAAGCGTCAGAATTCTGGGAAGCTAGATAAACAACAATACAAACCTTGCTAAACAATTAGATCCAGCCAAAAGCCGTACTTCCGATTCTCTCACACAGCCCCGCAGTATGTCGCACGCGCAGTCAGCTGATCTTGACATTCGCTAACTCGAACTAATTCATTGCAACATGGCCGACTACCAGCAGAGGTACCTACGCTCAATGAACCATGCATTCGGCGTGTAAAGGTCCCTGTTATTAACACGGTGTTTGAAAGACAAGCATTCATTTAACGCTAGTGATGCGTTGCGAAATGAGTTCGGTGAATGAAGGCGTCGAAACAGCATTCAATATTTTAATCACAAGGTTTCAACTTCAACAAAAAATGTGGTATTAGAATATGATGAAGGTCATCATCATCATCTGATTAGTCTTTTCCCAACTATGTTGGGGTCGGCTTCCAGTCTAACCGGATGCAGCTGAATACCAGTATTTTACACATGGAGCGACTGCTCTGACCTCCACAACCCAGTTACTGGGAATATGATGAAGGTATCATGGCAAAATAGCTTGAGTGTAATGGAAGAAATGACTTGTACAGTTTACCATTCCTATCCTACTTAAAACCAATATCGAAGACATGTAGTTTGTCATAATTATGGTACCTAATTAGTTATTATAACAATTCCAGCCTATTACTGTATCACTGCAGGGCATTGATCACCACGCTTGTTCAAAACGGGTTAGCGATTTCAGATTTATTACACGGTAAATCGAAATAGTTTACAACTAAAATACTCTAGAATCCTAGAAACGGTTCCGCTTTATGATTTGTCGTGTTACTAAGTGCAATTTTATAATTCTACATGTAAATGTAATTTATTACACGGTAAATCGAAATATGTAGTTTATTAGGTATAACTAAAATACTCTATCCTAGAAACCGTTCCGCTTTATGATATCTTTGTAGTGTTACTAAGTGCAATTTTATTATTCCACATGTAAATGTATGTAGCATGGCATTGAGATACCTACCTATTATGTTCCGTACTTAGTAACCTATGTTATATGCTGTATGCAAACAGGTGCATCAACAATAATGTTCGTGCTATAGTATGTATGTTTACTAAATAATGGTCAATCGCCAATGGTTAACTAAGGTACCCATTTATCTCGACCTAAATGGAGTTTGATAAAGTCGAGGCAGGCAGGAGGTACTCACTCCCATTAAGCAGTTAATTAAAAACAACATTCTGAGTAATTTACCGAGGTTTATATCGCAAAAAGAACGGAAATATTTTCAAGTTTGTATGTATGTATGATCGATGTAACTAACCTCACTAAAATTAAGATTCTTGGAAGCCTGTCATTAAAAACCTTTAAATTAAAAGCGACGGTTTTTTGCTGAAGCCGTCTCTTAGATAGATCGGTGTTTTTGGCTATTAACATCATAATTATGAATGTACCTATGTGATATTATATTTCATAGTAGATGACAGTTATGATAAAGATATTTTTTCAGAAACACGACTAAATTATTGTTATTAGTCTCCGGATATGAATGTGTTACTTATGTATGTGTAGTAAAATGATGGGTTATATTATGTATGTGTCACAAGATCATTATTTTAAAATTAACTAATCTCCCACTTAAAGTTGTTGGAGCAACAAACTTCCTACAAGTCAATAGGTGCCATGAAATTACGTATTTACCTTGGTATGTCATTAATTCTTTTGTTGTCAAACAACTTAACAATTTTGACGTGAGAAAATGCAACGTAATTGAATTAGGGGCGAATAATTAAAATACATGGAAGTTATTCGTTATAATGACGAGATTTATGCAAAAAAATTATTAGTATTCTAACCAACTTAATTGTTATAATAAATGTCTTAAATACACCTGCACTAGAGGTGGTTTTAGAGTTCATCAGTCGTCAGTCATTGTTCATCGTGGCATTATATACAGGACATGACGATGAATTTGTTCTGCCATCCCGCGGCACAAGATTATCACGCATCGTTGAATTTATAACTTATTCATTACTTTGTGGGACTGTGTCGTGGTGTCCGTAGGTCTCTCTTGTCCGGCCACCTCCCCGCCGTGTATTGTACGTATCCGGGGTCTGTGGGCGTGCCGGACGCTCTCCCATCCGTATCCGTGGTCTCTTTCTCTTCAATGGGCTCCATAGGGAACAAAGCCGGCGTATCAGCCCGCTTCGACCTTGTCGACGCTCGCAAGTAATCCTCGAGTTGTTGCAAAGTCGGCGACGGTACTGTCTTGGCCTTAGTCGGTGATCTCGATCGCTTTTGTTCGTAGCTCGGTGACATTTCGTCGTACAAACCTTTTAATCGGCCTGTCTTCACTTTTGCGAACACAGGTGTTTGTGGTTCAGGGAGATAGTCCTCTTTTACTGATAATTTTCCGGCGAAGTTATCTAGGTAGTCCCTGAGATATTTCTCATTGAATTTTGCCAGTTCTTGCTCGTAGTGAAATCTATCAGGTATAGACAGAGGATCCGATAGCCTAACGTAGTTGCCAGCTTCTATTCCATTTCGTATCGAACCAAATTTAGATTTTTGAAGTTCGTCTTTTTCTAGTGTGTCGTCGAAATGCGGGTAACTGGTTTTGGACTGTTCAAAGAACGTCATTTCTTCTTTTTTTGTGTCCTTATCTGGTAAATTCTTCTCTAAGTCTAAGTCTTTTGGTCTTTCGGGGGGGACGTGTCCATTGGCTTGTCCGTTAGCTTTTCCATTAGCTTTTTCGTTGGCTGTATTGGGTTTGGGCATGTTTCCGTTCAATTTGGGTGAGGCGATTATGGACACTTTCTTCTCACTTTTGGGTGATGATACGACGGTGGTATCTGTCTGAGAATTCTGTGTGGTCGTGTATATCCGGGGACCCATGAGGTCTATGAGGAATAGGGCGGCGACGAACAGCGAGAAACTGCCGAGAACTGACGCGTTGACTACTAAGGACCGGGGCACGGAGTCCAGGGATGCTAGCTCTAGTCCACCTGAGGAAAACAACTGAGTATCTTAAATTGTTCGAATATAGATCAAAATGTACCTCTGAAATTTTGCTAGAATAGATCGTATAAAAAGCACAAGCATTTATGTGATGTCATCGTGGACGTAATAAATCTGTTATGATGCAATTTTTGTAGCATTCGTTTGATAAATCGATTCTAAACGAAAGCTCCAAACAGGTTGGCTTTAATTGCCGATTTTGTAATAATTAGTTACTCGAGTTTGCATGCCAAAAGATGATTGAATTTTAACTTTAATAAATTGTATCGTTGGTTACAGTGTTAGGTCATGATCCTTGCGGAATAAATAGTGGACTGTATGGTTAAACTAGTATAATAATTATTACAATAAATCACTATAGTCCCGACAATTGTGTGGCGTTACGGGGTGCGCGTGTGTCTTGCTCGGACGCTAACCAACGATACAATTTATGTTTAAACCCAACTAAATGTTAACATACAAAATATTTATTCTACAATTTCTACTTCCTTATGGCAATGCCCTCACAGTTTTACATAAATTATACAGAACAATAATCTTACCCAGGATCAAAAAGAACAGCATGCCGAATCCGAGGAAGTATCCCTCAAGTATCCGTCTGCCCTTCGGTATCTCTTGGAAGACACGCGCCACTATCAGGCCGAAGGTGATGATCACGTAGCCTGTTAACAAACATAAAGAAAACCTTAAAACAAATGATGATGTCTCCATGATATAACTTTAACTAGCTGCGCCCCGCGGTTTCACCAGCACAAGTCTCGATCCCGTGGTAATACCAGGATAAAAAGTCAGCGAAATTTCATCCAAATCCGTTCAGCTGTTTTAGCGTCAAAACGTAACAAACAAACATACAAAAAATCAAATATTTTGTCTTCATAATATTAGATGACATACTCTTTTAGATAACATAGTTCTTATTATTCTCTCTTCAGTGGTAGGTGCATGGGCGCCGGGAGCGGGGTGGAAGAGGGTGCACTTGCACCTCCCTGGCTTTAAAATAAAATGTAGGTGTAAAAACATTCAGAACTAAAAATATCCGAATACGCCTAATAGAATAATAGAGAATTCAACCCATTTGAGGCGAGATCCAAAAATTTTTCGATTGTATTCTGCAATCCTCGATTCTAAACCTTTTTTGCATTAGTCAACAAAGTACCGAACTCCTATTTCCGAAAATCTAATTGACAATCGACAAAGTAACTCTGTATGTATACACAAACGATAATAATGTAACAAATCCAGTTCACTAAATCATTGATGAAGTGCAAAACTGATTGAGCCTGTTTCGTTGAGCACTGAAGATGCACCTCCCTGAAAATAAACTTGCCGGCGCCTATTGGTAGGTGTGAACTTTTCTGTCCCTAAATATCGGATAATAAGACTACTATTTGCACCCCCTTAACTCTACAAGTAGCGAGTTTTCCAAGACTGACCGTTGTCCAGTATGGGATGTAATATTACTTGAATAACTTCGCTCCAGTTGTTAAAAAAACATGCTGGGACGAAAAAGATAACCCGACTGTACACAGTGGACACCGATTCCTTAAACGAATATTCAGAACTTCACGACAAATAAGCCAGATAAAACATAAGTGTATCATCGTTCTCTCACAAAATGAATCCACCTGCTATGAATGAATGTAGTTGGTATTTTTGTATACTTCCCTTCTCGTGGTATTAAGGAAAATTGCGCTGATATACAATTCTCTTTTATTAATAAGACATACACTTTTACACATACATTCAACTCTCTTTTATTAATAAGACATACACGTGACAAGAAGTACCTACCCTCATTTACCTACCTAATTATTATAAGCAATCTATTAGTCAAGCAGTTTTCCTTCATTGTCTTGCCATTAGTCACCAGTTACCTTCTTTAACAAATTGTACTTAATGAAGAGGTAGGTAGATATAACATTTTCCCATCAAATTAAAGAATAGCTCATTCAACCATAAATATCAAATTAGAAAGGTGTCTAAACAGTCATAGTTTTTTAAGAGTATTATACCGAAATTAACTTATAATAAAGCATATTATATTGTTATGGGAAATAGGTGATTGATTTACCAAAACGTAGTTCTACTTAATTATAAGAGATATGATATTTTGAATTCCTATTGATATGTCTGACGCCTTTTTCGCCATGCCCATCTGTATGTCAGTATGTCACACGTGCCTCTAGCATGATTATTTCATATTTCTTTGTTTTTTTGGCGTAGCTCTCCAACATAAAATGTTTCGTTGTTAATTGTATTAATAATGCAATATTTTTTGACTTTTTAACAAAATCGTTTTATTGTTACTGTTTACTTATTTAGAAGGAAAGACTTGGTTTGCATAAAGCCTCAAACTAGACATGCGTTTGCTAATCGTTTTTATGTGTTCTTAGGACCTTTTCTGTATAATAGACTGAACAAGTTACTAAGCTTCTATAGTGTAAGCTATAAAAAATGTAGTACAATGTTATCAGAATACTTAGCGATACTCAATTACACAGATACAGAAAAACTTTTAGAAATTTTGTCATGATCATAATTTGATCCCATTGTAAGTATTTACTTTTGTATGTTTACATAGACTTAGTATTAGGTATTAATGTACCGATGTGCTTTTTCTCAGAATTGTTAATTAATTATTTTTATATCAGTTTTAATTAAAAATTAAAGCTCCAATTTAATTTAAATGTAAAGGGATGGCCTGAAACACAGGTTTGAATAAACATAGTTCGGGCAGGTCGCTACTAAACATTCTAATTCCGAACCATCGCTACTTGCACCTGTAAGAAAAATATATTAGTTTTAGTTTATTTTTAGGCAGTTTAATTGTATGGAAAGTTTTTCTACTTTTTGGCTAAATTTACACCTTTTGTAAACGTTTTTATTAAATAAATTATTATTATATTATTATTATTATAGCTTGAGTGGTACAAAATTTTGGGTGTTTTTAATACTTACAATTATAGGCGGGTATTATTTAAATAGAATATTTAGCTATAACCCCGTACAATGAATTGTAATGGACACGAGTTATCTTCCAGATTACCCACCATAAACCCGCGACCTCGCCGGAACGCGAACACATAACACATACGCTTGCGCAATAGCCGAGCCCATAAGGTGTAAACTTTACTGCGGACTACATATACTTAAATTTTGTTGAACTACCTAACAATGTCAACAAAGATGTTGTTATGAAATTGTCACGTTATTACTTAATAAATATTCACCATGTAGGTAGGTAATGTAAACAGTAATTCAATAAATTACCTACTGGCATTCAAAATATCTTCGCGATATTATGAACGCCAGTAGTCGATTCATTTCAAACAAGTTTGATCGTAATCATTCACATTAGCAAAGTTTTGGTCTAAAATAAAAGAACTGCTTAATCTGGGCGTTCAATTAAGACTAGATTTGTAGTTGTACCTACTAAACCAGACACTTTACATTCTTGTGACAGCTACCTAAGATAATAAAGCGATTGATGTACAAACATGCAATATTAATTTGTTTATATCGGTGGAAAATTCATTAAACATCAACACCAACAATCATGTATCAAGAATGACTATATCTAATTATAATAACTGTGTATACGTACCTGCTATACAAGTCCAATAATAGATAATTACGTAATTGATAACATAACTTGTATTTATTAAAGTTGTTTACACCTTTGCTCACATATTAGTAGGTATTGATTTAGTCACGATTTTCTTTACTACTTGTAGGGAGAGAAATCTTTGTCAGATAACATTGCAACTACTAGAAAATGAATAATTGTATTAGTTTTTCTTACGGAAAGTGGCATTTCTTGCATTTACCTAGGTAGGAATTTTAACTCGAAGCAGAGTAAACAATAATAAGATATGGCGCATACATAAGCTGATGCAATTTCAAATAGGGGTAGTCATAAACTACAGAAAGCCGAAGTCGGAAATTTGATTAAGTTAAATTTGTTTAAGGAAGTACGGAAATTTGTTTAAGTATTGCCATGCACTCCCACAAGATGGTCCGATGACCTGGTGAAGGCCACAGGAATCCGCTGGATGGGAGAAGCACGGAACCGGTGGAAGTCGCAGTGGACGTCTTTCGGCTGAAATGATTACGGTGATGATGATGCAATCGTACAGGTCTATGGCCAACCAGTGGACTGTTGCAACCTGAGAAGATTGTCAGGAAAGCTAAGAAGTAATCCAAACGTAGTATAGCTATTACCTGATGATCACAAGTACTTAATAACCTTGTTCTTGTATCAGGTAATTACTTTTAGGTTAATGATGTTGACACATGAACTGTGACGAACTGTCTTGGTGTGTAAACACATTCACGGATAGTAAATCACCGGTATAATTAGACACTGGGGTTTGGTCCGGGTAACATGGACATGGGCGCAAAGTGCAAAAATCATACCTATAGTACACGCAGCCAACCATAGTAATCACATGTCTGACACTGAATATGTCGTTGTATAATTTACTATGAAAATAAAGTCAAGCAAACAAAGTCAACAAGTCTGCTTTACTCAGTATTTTGTCTGAAAATGATGAATTAGCAAAATTCAGCCGCTGTGTATACCGTCACCGTCGACTTTTATTAAGTGTCAGCGTCCAGGGATAAATGTCCACTAACCAGTTAAAACACACACCAACAAACTTAGATACTCTTTTCATTGCAGAAACATTCGGAATCTGTTCTGACCTTAACACATGAGAGTACAGTCAACAAAAGAGATAAGTATGCAGGATCGTCGGATATAGTTTAGTAAGAAACCGATGGATGTTCTCGAATAAAATTTAATTTTATTAATAGAAAACAAACATTTATCAAATTAAGTTTCAGTCGACAACATCCATCGGTTTCTTACTAAACTTCAACTATATCCGACGATCCTGCATACTTATCTCTTTTGTTGATTGTACCTCCCTAAACATAATTTTATTATGACATGTCCTACACATAACTGTCACGTACCTCCATATATGGCATCTGCGAAGGCTCCTCCCACGGAGTCCCAAGTCACGGAGGTTAGCAGTGACCACTCTCGCGACAGCTTCTGCAGCAGCAGCGACAAGCGAGCCTCGTCGTCTTGAGATATGCGCTTAGTGACCAGGCAGGCGACGCACATCAACTGTTTGTGATCAGGAATCGTATTAGATTAGAGTGGTGAGTTAGAGTAGGTATCTAAGTATAAGGATTTTATGCTTATTATTAGTTTTGTCTAAACCCCCAAATTCATAAACGGTTTAGATTTAATTAAGTTAGTAATAAAAAGGAAGTGGTTACACTAGACAGCACGTCAGTGGTAAGGGTAACACTTTCGACTTTCAGCTGGCCAAGCGGTATCTACGGAGTTTCAAAGCGAGGTTTGGTTATATTGGCTATGTTACCACCACTGATGCGACCTACTGTATAGCTGTGCTTCATTGCATTGACATGAAAAAGACAAGGTTAGAAAGAATTTGCAAGGTTTTACTACCAAGTTATGAATGTGGGTCAACAAACGAAAGGGTAAAAATAACCCACAGGTGCTTTCAGCTGATGTAACAAGTTACAGATCGCCCGCAGTAATGCGACAGGTGCATAAAATTAATCGTTTTATAGAACTTTTGTGGTGCGCTTGCAGCGCAGCTATTCAGCGGCTGCTTCGCTGCATATTTCAATTAAGTTTTTAAACAAAGATCAAGATCATAGCAATATCTGCAATTTATCACCTAAATCGCAAGCATTCTGAGATCGATCTGCAATATCTAGTACTACAATACTCTACATTCATGCATAGGTCTACTGAAAAATACACAAATATTGTATTAGCTTAATATAATTATTAATTTCTAGATCTACCAACATACCAAAGTACCCTTTGCCCTACTTAACCTCATAGCATGACCGAACAAACCACGCACAACTAAGCAAATCGAGAGATCACTTTCCTCACTTCTCTACCTTAGTAACTACAAAACATAACCATCCTTTTGAGTTTCAGCACAGTCGGGTAAAGATAACTTGTTCTGCTACTTTTTATCAGTTTTAAAAAACACAAGCATAAAAATACAATGACTACGTCGATGACTAAAAACTCAGACCTTGCAGGCGACACACGTATAGGACATCCCAAAAGGAAATATCACTATTGTCCCAACAACAATATGCGGGGAGGCAGCGTCGTCAGTCCTTCGGCGATTGTCGCGTGTGACGTCACTGTCCACCGTGGGACCGACATTGAAGACGCGCGTGCGCAGCAGCACTTAATTATTGTAGCTACACGAATATAACGTGTGTGATGAATACGGAAACTGAATGACTGTAATATTTTTTTAATGGTGCTGTAAATGCGTGTTGGCTTGTTTGGGGTAAACAAACAAAAATACTTGTTAACTTCAAAACAGCCTCCAAGACATTGCTAAGCCGAAAGTCGTATGAAGATCTGCATGATCTATCACACCTGTGGTAAGCTGCTGCCTCTAGCGGCAAACCACTGATGCTATGAAAGTTACTACAAAATAAAGTTTTTAAAGTTGAACCCTTTAACTAATTAACATTTAAATGAATGTTTACCCTTACAGATTTTTAACACTGATAACAAAATCGATTTAGTCATTATGAAAGGAACGGGTGTGGTTAGGGCTGTTACTAGGCTGTTTTATTAGTAGGTAGATAATAAGGACCTACCTATGTTATCGTTTAAACTAAAACAGGTTTAATTATTTATAATCAGGTCACTAGCTCCGCGAATTTAGTTAAACGCCGCTAAAATTAAAATAATATGATTTTACATTTGGGTACATGCGTACGCAGAATCGCCGTGTACTAGGTACATAATTATATTCATAATTGCTATCTACTACACTGAAACTTTGTTACCGTGGAGCGCTGGCTACAGTGGCTACATATTAAATTATGTAGAAAAGCGTAGGAACAATGTATGCCCCGAAAACTGACGCTGGGAATTATCTCCTGCCTAACTTTTCGATCTGGCTAATTTTATTATTTTACAACGAAACAAAAAAAATCTAGGAGCAATCTGAATTTATCCATAAGGGGAACTCAAGGTCTCGCACCAGTATTTGCCAGTCATCAGACGCGTTAGCTTTAGCCAGTAAAAGGGCATTCACGCTTTGAATGAGCTATGATGGCTTACCGCCTTTTGTGTCTCGGGAAGATGGGGAAGTACATGATTATCTTCTTCAACATCGTCCTTCTTTTTCAAACTACTAAGACAGGCTAGTGACAAGCTCGCTCCGTTATTTTTCTGCATCTTACCTACCTACCTACTTATTTGCAATTCAATCACCATTCCGTTAGCGACACTACGCCCGTAAGTATTGAAGTAGGTAGGTACTTAATTAAACAAAGCAAGTAATGTATCAGGTTGTATAATAATAATAGACATTGAACCTGCGACGGTGCTCAAGACGGTAATTACTACGTAATTACATGAAACATACAGAATTGATTGCTATGGCTGATTCACAGCTGAGGCACCTGTTTTTTGTGAGAAACAAATATAAATTTGAATTAAAATTAGGTACGATAGGTAAAGATATAATTCATATTGACGTAGAAATCCGAAGGTTTCTTTCAGGACTACTTAATAACTTCAGGAGAATATTAAGTATTTTTTTTCAATAGGGTAGTTATCAACGTTTGGAAGCAAGTAGTCGTAGCTAAATGCATTACAAGTTGACACTAGTAAAGGCTACCTATTGTCTATTGTTTAGTAGTAGCGTCAACCATTTATATTTTTCCCGCAGTTAAAAACTTGCTGCCTAAAGAGTTTCTTTGTAAAAACTTAAATCTGGGAACTTTGAATAACAGGAAAATCTTTATTCGATTACCGCGAGAATTTTGAGGAAAAATAAGTTGTAATAATGAAACGGGCTGCTAAATCTTAGTTCTGTTTGAGGATAGTTAGTGCTTCAAACCGATTCAAAGTACAATTGAGCATTTATCATCTTACCACATAAAATCTCATTGATGACAAATGAACATCCCAAAATGGGGTCCAATTAGCACTTGACAAAAGCTTGAGAAAGGTCATGACAGTACCTACTGTAGAGACTGTGTAGCTCTACCTTTAGCAGTAAATACAGGCTGGTTATAATTGCCGGTGTGTTCCATTCGAACGTTCAATAAATTATCAAATATTTTTAATATGGTTTTTTTGTTTAAGTAGGCGGTGCTAGAACTGACGTCTTGATGTAAAGTCGTGAATACATATATTTTTATTCAAGTCAAAGTATTTTTTCAATTATATCGCAACACACACGTAGCATAATTGCTACCCCCTACAGTACCTACCTTAAATATTTGTAAAAGCTTTATGGCATTGCTTCATTAACATTGAAAGATATTCAACATTTTCATTGTCGTCCAGGAAACACGTTACTAGTAGGTGATAAATATGAGTAACTTTAGTTTTTTAGGTACCTAATGGGAAATATGTAATTGATCTCATTAAAACTTTTGGGCGATGGTCGCCTTTTTAAATAAATGAGTCCCTTTGTAACTTTCTTGCCTTTTTTATAGTTGGTCGCAGTAACTAAGTCAGAGCACCGCAACCAATGTGTTAGGTTGGACTAGACTAGGATACATCACAAAAAGACGATCGAGTATTATACAGCGTATAGGTTAGTATTTTTAGGAATAGAAATGGCAATGATAGGGGTCATTTTCGTAATTTTAAGAACGTTCAGTCTGGGGGCTTACTCTCCAAACTAATTTTAATTCCAATAGATGCCAATATGATTCCAATGTTAATTTTACAGTCACGTGATTCGGTAATCTTGAAAACAATATTGTCAACAATTACCCCACGCCAAGCCCGAACCCAATTCCACTTAGTTCTCCAAAATGGACACCCAATCTAAAAATCATTTGGAGCTAGCATCGAACTCAAGAGTACGAAATGTCACAATTCCAACGTCGATCTATCGGAATTAAATTGAAGAGTAAGCACCCTGATCTCAATCTGTCATCTGTCAAAAATAACTCTTTCCCTACATTTTTATCAAGTTTTTGACATTTGTTTGCCTCAGAGATGAGACTGCGACTAGATTTTTAAAAAGTTTTAAATTACGAGAATTGGTCTTCATTAAATACATGGAATTTGTAATTCTGTTAATACCGAAATATTATCAAGTGAAGTGCTTACGTGATTAGGTACCGATTATGTGATGTATTAAAGACATTATCGTTAGCAAATGCAGCATCGTTATGCAACTACCTACCTTCCAAGAATTTTCTATGACCGACTTAGCTTGTTTGTCTATTCCACCTGTGTTGTTATACAGTTGTCACTATGATAAGGCAGTGCAGCGCGAGGTTGAAAATAAAATTATTTTGTTATCAGCGCGAGCTTTATCGCCGTGGTAACTTTATGATTATAATCACTACATAGTATAAAACAAAGTCGCTTTCTCTGTCCCTATGTCCCTTTGTATGCTTAAATCTTTGAAACTACGCAACGGATTTTGATGCAGTTTTTTTTAATAGATAGAGTGATTCAAGAGGAAGGTTTATATGTATAATAACATCCATTAAATAGTGGAGAAGTACTGTTATTTTTGAGGTTTCTAATGTGATGTCGTAAATAATTACATTTTTTCCGCTTACATTGCAAACGCAGGCTGAACACTACGAGTTTTATCAAAATAATGTACTAAGTATTGTACACATTGAAAAGGTCTATAGAAAAGTCCGTGATGGTATATGTCTATCTCTTATGGATAAACCACAATAACTTTTTTTTGTCATTTACTTCTTACGACAAATAATGGCTAATTTTCGAAGCGATTTTAACAAATACAGCATTAATCCTTAACCAATTAAATACCTTGAATACATTGTTCATTTAATATAGATCTATATGGCCCTTTACACCGTATGATTTAAGTGAATATTTTCGAAGATATTACATTGCACCCGTGCGAAGCCGGGGCGGGTCGCTAGTATGGCATATTTGTTAGTCGACATGTATTATGAAATAACTAAGGACCTGCATAAATATTGACTAAAAGATAGCAGGTTCAACTCGGTAAGTACGTTTATATTTTCTACTTTTAAACGATTTCGGAAAATAGATACTAAGTCGGAAAAAAAAGAAGAATCATTTTATATGGTGTTTTAGTTTTTAATAACAGGACTTGAGTGAAAAAATATGATATTCAATTGAGAATACGTAGATATTTCGTCCCAATATTTCAAAATAAATCTAGGTACGAGGCTATGATACAATACAAGTAGGTACATCTCAAAATTAATAGGTTTTATCTCTACACTACATAATACATGAACAATTACTATTAATAATGATAAAAATAAACTAACTTTCACTACAAACTTAATTCTACAACCGCTTACTATCCATAAATAATAAGCGTCCAATAAATACCACGTTACAAATCAAAGCAGCTTGCATCACCGATAGTGTTGCAATATGTTTTAAGTTACTTACGAACTCGACTATCTTCAGCGCGACCCACTTGTCACACACCGCCATGCTCTGGCCGGCTGCTGTGAGCAGTCCCTTGCACTAAACACACACGAGCTCACTACTCTCGAGAGTTACGCGAGTGACATCACACACGCATAGTTTATAAGCAGACATCCGCGCGACACGACCGCTGTGTTTTGTTTGAGGCTAGCGACCATTTTCACGGTGCGTTTGATTCGAGTGACATTGAAGGAAAACTTGAAGCGCCTCGGTGTGGGCGCGCAGCGGTCGTGTCATGCAAGGCTCGACTGCGCGCCTGCAGCTTATCTCAGTAGCGTTGCCAGAATTTGCGATACAATTCCAACGCGAACGGATCGCTCGAGATGTAATATTATGAACTTAAATTAGTGCAGAAAAAGCAAAGAGCTGCCGAAAACCATAAATAAGTGAGAAGGTAAAGCAAGCAACGAAATAAAACAGCAAGGACATTAAACCATTATACTTAAATTTATTAATCAATTACTGGCATGCAATATTATTTAAAAATCTCATAAAACATCGAGAGATAAATTCATATGGTCTCGTTACAAAATGTTCAGATTTTGTTAATCGCATGTAGATAATTTCATAATGCTGAGTTTATTCATTGCTGAGAAAACAGTTCCAAATTGATTTACTTAAAACCTGATTTTAAATAAGACTTATTCATACACAGAAATAGTACAATAACATGAATATTTATTTCGTTGAAAAAACATCAAAAAATGCGGATTGCCAGTAGTGCAATAATCCTAACGCGGCCGCCGCCGCCGACGCGGGCGGCCCGCAGTTGCCCTTAATTCATATTATCTATAACATTAAAACAATATTGTAGACTCATGCTTAAAATATATCGATGCCGCCTTATAAAAAGCTTCAAATTTTAATACATAAATAATTATGCCATTCAATTGGATTCTTAATTAAAATACATTAAGGATTAAATTAAAATAATGTCTAAAATTAAAATTCTAAATTTACCTCTCTTATGCCTTTACCAGGAGTGCAAGAGATAAGCGAGTACTGCTTAGTGCAGAATAAAACTGGAAATATAGTATAGAAATAAATACGAATGCAACTAAAAGGGCAATAGAACACATTCATAATCGTTCGGATATCTATTAAAATTTGATCATAATTGATTCTGCCTTTAAAAGCAAATTCCAGTATATAAATGGGGAAACACCCATGCTGAATGCTGCAGCCGAAATGGACGCTGACTACACAAACACCATTCAGAACCCAGCATAATGGTATTAATATAATGGCTATTTTATTTGACCAGGCTTAATAAAAACGTTGTATAAAGGACATGTCCTGTGCTCAACTGGTTTTTCAAGCATTATGTAACATTGTAAATGAAACATTAATTGTAAAAATGATTAAACATATTGGGCTCAGCGATTTATGTAATGTGATAATGCCTGAATGGTAACTGTTCAGGAATCAGTATGCATTTCAAAACATTTTGCCAGTGAAAACCGGAATTTGTTTTATATAGAAAACTCACCCAAAAAACGAATATAAGTGCATTTTCAAAAGCAGAGACGTAATTCCATTACACAAGATGTTTTCACATAATAGCCAATTGGAAATAAAATGTCGATAGATAAAAAATTATTAATTAATTTGAGTCACAGATTTCCATGGTTCTTCAGACCATGATGTGAAGATTTTAATGGAATGGAACTTTCGAAAGCGCACTTTATCAAGCACAGGAAGCATTCACACAGAAACAGTGAGTGAGTTATCTCCCACACTCCACCACATACACCCAATATAGACCGTGCGATGCTAACGAGACAAACATTGCACACTCTAAACTTAACCATGCAATAAATTAATCAACATCAACAAAAATTAAACGAAAACGGGAAGACGGGACAGTTATACAGCAAACGCATTGATATTTTCATAAGATGATTAGATTTAACACACCAATCAAGGAGCTAGCTTGTCATTAAGATAGTTGTAGCGAATATTTATTTTTTTAATAATGAAGTAAGTTTCGAAAAGATGTAACAATTATATAGGTACGTCATGCATAATTAGTAAATTCGCGCAGAACGAGCATAAAATTGAGTCGGGCAAACCAATAGATGCCAATAGCATTTCTCATAATTTTTTAATCAATGCTGGAGTAGAACTGTCCCGGTGGCGTGCATACAGCGTGTGCACTCACTGGCTGTCCTTGCCGGGAGTGATGAACTCCTGCAGCGGGTGACGCGCGGTCCAGGGGTTGAAGTCGCGCGGCTGCGGCGGCGCCGGCATGCGCGGCGCGCCCGCGCCCGCGCCCGGCGCCACGGGCGCCCACACGCCCGCCTCGCGCCCCGCCAGCCCCAGCCCGCCACCGAAGCCCAGCGACGTCATCGACGACACCAGCGATTCCATGCCATTGTTAATGCGGTTTGACCACCTAGTAGTGGGACAACAGCTGCTGTCAGTTCTAGGATTTCTCACAGATGTAAATGATACTATTTTGAAGTTGATCTTCTGTAACTTACTCAGCGGCAGCAGCGGCACTACGCTGAGCCTCGTGGATCATGCGCAGACGGCGAGCTTGGGACCAAGGCTCCAGAGTGTAGGAGGGCGCAGCGGGCGGCGGCGAAGTCGTCGCAGGCTCTTCAGGCGCGCGAGTTAGCTCCACGCCACGTTCTGGGGTCCAGCGTCCAACCTAGGGAAATGATTATACCCCGTTAGCGGTCTGCTACATTGTTTTAGAATGTGGTGGAAAATATACACCAATGGCAAAGTTCGTAAAAGTGTCACATGGACATACCTCACGATATTGCTTGAGCAGTTGAGGCGATTGCGGCAGCGACCAGTCCACAGCAGGTCTAGCGCCGCAGCCCCAAGCAGCAGCAGCGGCCGCTACGAGAGCCTTCCTTGCCATCGCAGCACCACGGTGTGACTTGTACTCTACGATAGCCGCGCACGAAGCAATCGAACGACGGATGCGAACCTCTTGCACCTCGTCGGTCAGCGCATACAACAGGCGCACGATCTCCGCAGACGGGGTCGTCGGCGGTATGCGCGATATGAAAATGCGGCAATTGTTGATGGAAGGACATACGCCTAAACACAATTTTTTATAATTTTTGTTAGCAGTCTTCATAGCGTATTGATGGCAAAAACTATATGTATATAATGTTTGGTCCAAAATTTAACAATAGTTGAAATAAGGGATATTTATTTGCTTTGGTTTGACGCTCACCTAGCTGCCAAGAAGGTCTTATCATGTAGTTGTTGAACATCCGAATAGCATTGCTCGCTTCCGCATCAGTCGTATACATCGCGAAGGCATACCTAGACAATGTAGTTTACATTATAATTTAACAATACAATAATATCAATTAAAGATAGAAAAAAAAAACCTTACCCTCTATTCCAGCCAGAGAAATTGATCATGAGTCTAAACTCAAACAGTTCGCCAGCTTGGCGGAACAGCGGCACCAGAGTATCTTCGAAGCAGTCATGAGGAATTCTTCCGATGAACACCTACGAAACACGCAGTTTTTAGAAAACTTAATAGTATTTTCACTACAAGCAAAACGTTGCGATACCAAAGCTGAAGGAGCACTGAACGATTTCATTTTTTACAAAGCGTTTCGACTGATCGAAATAGAGACCGTACACATGTATCAAAAACCGGCCAAGTGCGTGTCGGACAATTGCACAATGAAGGGTTCCGTAGTAGGAATGAATTTATCCCAAGAACAAACTTGATATTGTAGTTGAAAATCATGTTCTCCCATAATAGAAACAAATTGCAAATTTAAGTTGGTCGACTATTACTCGTAAACTTGTAAAGCTTACTTACTTAGCTGTGATAGTTTTCCTTTTAATTTCGATAGCTACAGTCATATTTAATATTAATAATGAATAGACTCCGAAACTACTGGACCGATTTGAAAAATTCGTATTGTGTTGGATAGTCCATTTATCGAGAAAGGCTATCCATACTAATATTATAAATTCGAAAGTAACTCTGTCTGTCTGTCTTTTCACGCCTAAACCACCGAACGCATTTCGATATTTGGCAGAGATAGATTGCATCCCGAGGAAAGACATAGGCATAGGATAGTTTTTATCGATATACCTCGCGGGCGAAGCCGCGGGCGAAAGCTAGTAGGCTATATAACATCACGCTACGACCAACAGGAATGGAGCATCAATGAAAAATGTTGCAAAAACGGGATAAATTATTCCTTTGCGTACCCTGCGTAAACGGTTAAAGTTACGCAAAAATCAGGTATGACAGAATTGTTCCTCTTTAAAAGTTCTGAAAAAAAGTCCGCGACAGCATATGTCTATCTTTTAAAGTTGACTCACTATAACTTTTTTATGGTAATCAAATTTGTTCTACAATAATGTTTTACATATTTGCGAAGGTGTTTTTATAAACATGATATTAATCCTTAACCAAATAAACACGTTATTCATCACAAGTATTTATTTTTGAAAAAAATTGCCTTTGCCTTTCCAATAAATAAATATCTTGGGAGATATCATAGTTTTAAAATAATACTACATAATAATAAAGCTGAAGAGTTTGTTTGAAAGCTCAAATCTCTGGAAGTATCGGTCGGATTTATAAAAAAAAAATTGCATTTGATAGCCCAATTCTCGAGGCTGTAAAGCTGCTTAAGGCTGTTAAAAATCACGCTAGGACCCTTAGGAGTTGAGCAAAGAAAAAAAAGTCAGAAATTTACGAAGTTAAGTTAGAAGTTTATTAGTTAAGTTTAGAAAACGAAGTAATAGCGCAGGCAGGCGATGCGATGCGACGGGGTGCTTCGTTCGTAATTGATTACTCAAAACTATAAGTAAATAAAAAAAACGCACCATTCTTATTCATAAGTTGCAATTACTTATTTTTTCATAGAGGGTGATAAAAAGTAGTTCCTCGGGAGCAACACTATTTTAAGCTCGAGTGACGTACTTCGAATCCCTGGCCTTCAAAATAGTTGTTTGCTCCCTTGGCAAACAATCAATTTTTTCATGATTTTGTTTTACCACTTTGTCGGCGTGATTAATATCGCCACTGGAAAGGAGAAAATGCTAAAGTGCCATTTGGGCCAAAAATCTATACTAACATCATAAAGAGGTAGTTTGTGAGGTTGTAGGGGGTGTAGGGGACTGTATCTATACACCACTGCTGGTTCCTAGGCTTTTTCCTACAATCGGACTATTCTCTATATTTTAAAATAAACGCCGTGATCGCCGCAGCCACGAAGCGCCGAAGACTCATTACAGCAGAATCCGTCGACTAGCTTCCAACAACGTCCAAGTGGATGGCGCGCACGACTAGGCACGTGTACAAGGCGACCCATCTCTTCTCCCGTCTTCGGCCAATAGATATCTGGACTGACCCGAAGTAGTCTAGCCCAGTGAATGTAAAAGGGCGCTTGTAGTGAGCCAAACGTGCCTCCGGTAGATTCCCAGTGGGCGGCTGGAATTTCTCAGCTCGGCGAATGCGGCATAGCTGGCAACGGAAGGCAACGGAGCGGACGACGTTTCTTAAGCCGATCAAGTAGAAACTCTGACGAAGCTCGTTGACCACGGTCTCCGTGTTGGCATGGGCGGCTCGGCGGTGGTGGTGGTCTACCAATAGCTGGACAGCAGGGTGCTTCCCGTCGAGGACGATGGGATTCTTAGTGGCTTCAGGCACTCCTGAGGCTGCGGCGATACGGCTGGATAGGCGTAGGAGGCCCTCTTCATCCACAATCAGCGACAGTCGGAACAGCCGACTGATGCGAGGTATAGGCAGGGGTGGGAGTCTGCTCAGACGCATCATCTCATCGGGAAATGAGTCCAGCTGTGCCTGGCGCAAAATATGCTTCTCTGCCAGGCGCATATCGGCAGCTGTCTCATGCGTTGAGTGTGAAGAGCCAAAATAGCTTGACGGCTGAAAAGAAAATGTCAATATCCCCCCTTGCTCACGCACTAAATTCTCTACATGAAACCCCCTACGTGATAAAGAATGGATTCTGATCTGAGTTAAATATTTATGAGCTCTGTATGTTGCTCGTACCAATCTCAGCCAAGAGCTAAACCGCTTGGGATCAGCTGAGACAGGTACATGCCTCTCAACGTTGCCGACGAGGTGAACTGTTGCAATGGTATATGCTGGATTCCTACTCTCTTCATTTACGCTTGGTACCGCTTTCATCGGGGCAAGAAAAGAACTCCGTTCACTCTACGGGAACGCAGCTATGGAATATGCAGCGACGGAGAAAATCAGTTGGCGCTTCATTCCCCCGTCATCTCCGTTAATGGGTGGAGTATGGGAGCGACTGGTGAGAAGTGTGAAGACGGCACTCCGAGCGACCCTCACCGAACGTGCTCCGTCAGAAGAAGTTCTCCGAACCGTGCTGGCAGAAGCAGAAGGGCTCATCAACTCTCGCCCCCTAACGCACGTCTCGGTAGAGCCCGGCAGTGAAGAGGCGCTCACTCCAAATCATTTTCTCCTTGCAGCTTCGTCGGGACGTCCTGTTCCAGCAACCTTGACGGACCGAGATCTGGTGTCAAGAAGCGGCTGGCGCAAAGCGGTCAGACTGGCGGACCACTTTTGGCAGCGCTGGGTTAAAGAGTACTTGCCGAATCTTATTCCCAGACCAGGGCAAGGCGATGTTCCAGAGTTGGCTGTGGGCGATCTGGTCCTGGTGGCTGACGGCAACCTACCGAGGGGCTCCTGGCCGAGAGGGCGCATCTCAGCGACTTACCCGGGCCGCGATGGGGTGATCCGAGTGGCGGACGTCAGGACTGCAGTGGGCACACTGAGGAGGCCCTGAAAAAGCTGCTCAAGCTGAGGGCTTAACTTTGGGGGGAGGAATGTGCGCGACGCACCTTTTTTATAGTTTTTTTTTTAATGTATTTTGTACAGTGTTTTATATTTCGAATGCTGTTTATTTTTGATATTTTTTCTGATGATTAAATCAGTCTTCCACCGGCGATCACGGCGTTTACTTTAAAATATAGAGAATAGTCCGATTGTAGGAAAAAGTAACCAGCAGTGGTGTTCAGCTACAGTCCCCTACAGGGGGTAATCTCTGGATCTACTGAACCGATTTTGAAAATTCTTTTATCCATAGAAAGCCACATTATTTTTGAGTGCTATTAATTATATAAATGAGAGATTTAAACCACTCCACTCTCGAGGTGGTCCCATTGTCATCCGGTTGGAATCTGATGAGAGGATCCCATGGAAATCGAGGGAAACCCTCAAATTTTATAGGCAAACCTATAGCGATTTGGGAATTTTTTTAAATAACTAGAGCAACGAAAAATCATCATTTGGTAAAGTGGAGCTGATGATGAAGACCACAGATGGCCATCGGAACTACGCAATGATAAATATTTCACGGGTTGCGATTCGATTACTTTAATCTGGTTGCTAAGCAATTTATGCTCGTCACAATGCGTATGATAAGTGGTGGTCCCATTGTCATCAAGTTGGAATCTGATGAGAGGATCCCATGGAAATCGAGGGAAACCCTCAAATTTTATAGGCAAACCTATAGCGATTTGGGTATTTTTTAAAGTAACTAGAGCAACGAAAAATCATCATTTGGTAAAGTGGAGCTAATGATGAAGACCACAGATGGCCATCGGAACTACTCAGTGATAAATATTTCACAGGTTGCGATTCGATTACTTAAATCTGATGCTCGTCACAATGCGTATGATGAGTGGTTGTTGAGGAGTTATCTTGTTATTACCAGGAGAACTCCTCAAAAATTAACGTCCCAGCATCGGGAAAAGCAATATTTTGTAAAAGGTGATGAGCAGTTGACATTAGGCTATTGTAACTTAGATAAATTACAAACGAACCCACTAAAAAGTGAAAAATAAAAAAACTTATTTAAAAAAAAAAACAAGTCTTCCGAAAAAACACTACAAAGTGAAAAATAATTTTAATTTCGGAAGTCGGTGGCAAAAACTAAAATACAGATCTAAAGACACCGACTTTCGAAATGTGTTTTTTGGAAGTCAGTTGTTTATGATTAAAAACTTACAATGCTGTTGCAGATGGATAATTGACTGTGACGTTTAAATCGATGTATAGGAGAACCATAAATTCATCCCAACTACCATTGTACGTGATCCGATACGCACTTCTACAGTACAAGGTTCTAGAACTCTCTGAGGCACTAGTGTTTTAAAGTGTCATTTTTTTGGTTATTAAATCGGCAGTTTTTAATTGTCACGAACCCCAAGCTTAATTTTTTATATGATTTCATGATTACTACTACATGATACTTGATTAGGCAGTTTGTCCATTTGATTGAAATAAAAATGAAAATTTCTTTTTTGTGATTTTTCCATTCAAGTTAGGTAGGTATATACAATCCCAAATCCCGGGGCAATCTCGGGATTTCGAGATTTTCTGTTTATAATAATAATAATCACTTTATTATCAGGCAACTAAGGCCCATAGATAAAATACATAAAATAATCTTATACAATAATAAACTAATACAATACATATTAAAAAAAAAAACTTTTAATGATTAGATTATACACGTAACGTTGTCGGCGTCGTGTTTCGCTGCGTGGTGTCGCGTTACCGTCCTCAGAAACGTCGATATACGACACCTTTCGGCCAAAAGTCCTCTTTCAGACAGGTCTGTAGATGTTGGGTTGGAAGTTGGAACACGTACAGTTCGTGCCACGTAAGAAGAGACTTGACCCCGCCTCCCCGCCTCTTTCCGCCGCCCCGATGACGCCCGGTCCCCGTCCCGCACCGGGCGTCATCGGGGCGGCCTCGGGCGGCGGAAAGAGGCGGGGGTGGCGGGGTCAAATCTCTTCTTACGTGACACGAACTGTACGATAAATAATACCGATATCCCAAGATTGGAAATACTGACCGGGATTGAATTCTCTACTTACCCAGTGGCAAATTTTAAACGGTGGGGTCAAGTCTCATCTTTCGTGGCACGCATTGTAAAAGCGTGCCACGAAAGATGAGACTGAAAGATGATATTTTTTATGAGTGTCGGTGTTGAGCCGAGCATTGAGAATCCAACATAGTACAGACGCCAGCACATCAAGTTAAGTACTACAATCTGTCAGATTTCTTTAATAGATTTTCAACTTTATCACTAAACCATAAGGTTCAAAGTTGATTGCGAAAATTTGACAGTTTCGGGTAGGTTGATGTGCTGGCGTCCGTACATCCCAGCGCGTCAAAGAAACACTTGGATTTTCAACTGTCAGCGCTTAGCAATTCGCTAAAATAAATCGCCGCGGGAAAAATGCGCCCGTGCGAGCCTGGGCTTAAAATGTAGTTTAAAATTTTATTATCATGGAATTTTTTGTAAAGCAATTACGAGGTTGTCTGTACAACTGTACACACGACTTGATTTGCGGTGGGGTCGCGGACGATAAACTACCGTCTGCGACTCCACCACAAATCGCAGTGTCGACTGTCGCTCCTTGGTCAGCGTCAAGACG
Source organism: Luperina testacea (assembly GCA_927399505.1). Lineage (NCBI taxonomy): Eukaryota > Metazoa > Arthropoda > Insecta > Lepidoptera > Noctuidae > Luperina > Luperina testacea. Next base: position 4,600,755 of record OV656763.1, on the reverse strand, counting down.
CGCCTGTTGATGGACTCGGAGCCCATGACTCGGCCACGGCAATAAACAGTCACGAGCTTCAGTCTGCTTTCTACCGTGCCATCGCCATAGCCTGACGGTCGTTCTAGTATTGATAATAACCAAACCAATTGATAGCTTGCCCGAAACTGATTGCGCGGGAAAATAGGATTGTGTGTACATTGGAGCAAATTTAAATTGATAAACGGGCAGGTGCAGCCGCAGGGCCAAAGGCCAAGATTTTCGAAGACTTTTTGTACCCACCCCAAAGAAATCTAACTCACTTCCTGGGACTGGGACAAGCAGATAAAAGCAAATCAAGATAAATGAAAAGTAAGTACAAGTGGTACTACACCTCCTGCCTACCACTCCGTAACTGGTAGGTACTGCCGACACTGCCGTTTACAATATCCGAGTAGGTATCCGCTTGCATAGCCGGGGTACTCCCCAACCCGTGTCCCGTGCGCATCTATCAAAACGCGGCAATAAACAAACGTGGACGCAGAACTCTCTATACACCTAGGCTAGGACACCGAGTTGATCTTGATAGAGTCGCGAGTCTGAGTCGATCAGTCGACACGTGCAAAGTTATCTCCACGAGATAAGAAAGTCAAAGCTTTAAAGAAATCAAACAAAAGAAAAAATTGGTTGGCAGAAACTGGTCATACATACCTCACAATTCCTTGACGGTTCTGGGCCATTCCATGCATGGGGAGCCTTTCTGTAAATCCTTTGGCCATTTATTTGTGTAAGAGTATATGATGTATTATTTTCAGTAAGGGATAGTAGTCTTGATGATAATTCATACTGATTCACTTCACTAGATGAATAATGCTTAACAGGAGGCATTTTCAGCCTATATAAATATTTTTCTTATTTAATAATATTTACGAAATTATTTTACGACGCGGACGCGCTCTCCGTGATTTCCCAAAAAAAGAAACGAACGGGAACGGAGCCGATATTTTTCTCAGAAAAAGAAAATGGCGCTTTTGTCAACAAAATGGAAGCTCTACCCAGTGATCTCCAAGATAAATAATAGTCAAATTACATATTTTTATTGAAATGTTCAATATCTAAGCAATAGCAATGATTTTCAAATATTTTACAAAGAATTGTTAAATTAGTTTGGGTACAACAAGAACTGACATAAAGCTAAATGTAATTAAGCGACACTATATCATCAGGAAATCAGTTTTAAATTCAAAATGAGAAAGAACAGAATGAATAGTGTTTTCTTTGAAATTATAGAAATCAATAGCAAGATTAAAATAGGTACTATAAAAGCTAATTAGAAATAAAAAGGTTACAAATTAATATTTATTTATTTCAAACATGTTTCAAACATGGTTTTTGGGAATGTACTCATTTTCAATTTATCCCGTTGTAGGTAATATTGTAAGTTTCCGATTTCGAGTCTACATTTTGTTGTTTTAATTCAAGGCAAAGGTACTCGTTTTCTGCCTTAATTTGTTGACTTTTTGCAGTCAAGGTCGTAATATAGTCCTAATATTTATTTGATTTTAATTACAAATTATCTAGTACATTATGAATTAGACAAATACATCTGAATGTAATGTACTGAATAAAACATAAAATATAATATGTTACGCAATGCGAACAAATTGGTTAGGACGACAATATTAAGAATAAATTGCAGGACAAACGGTTTATTTGTAGCTGCGCAATTCTGCTTTGCTATTTCATTCATATCGTAACTACATCGTAATTGCATTCTTAAAATATATATTCGTCGAGTTTTAGGATTCATTCGTAATATTTGTTGCTTGGTGAAATACTCCAGCTTTTCTTGATTCATTGCAGTAATAACTTCAGGACTAATGGCTGTGACAGCTTCCAATTGAATTGAACTAATATCACCTTCAGGAATACCTAAAGAAAATATCATAATTAATACATATTATAAAAAGAAAAATCCTGACTCACTCAAAGCCAAAGAGTATAATAATAAAACGGGAGCTCTTAGCCTTGTGTTACATGCTGAAATTTTGCACAGAATAAAATAGACTAAATCACCTACAGGCCCTACAGCTAAAACATTTTAGTTATCCTAGAATTTATCACTGAAGTTCCGTTTATGATGTAGATATGGAATAAGATGGGAATTGCGGTCTATGGAATAAAATCATGCCGGACTAAGTCGCTGGCAGTACTAGTGAAAACTATAAACAAATAAGTTTAGTAAAAGGGGTGGCACAAGCCAAAGCTCACATGTGAATAATGCACTGAGTCTGCCTATTTCATGTGATGACCATTTGTATGGTTCACCGTAAGCATCGCGATGAACGGCTATTTTATAAAGAGTCTAAAACAAACAACATATTTAATTATTATTTTAATAATACAACGAATCTAATAAAGTCTTCACGGGTAGTCAAGTCTGACAAACAGTCTTACTAAGGGGTCTCGTGTTACCCAGTAGTTGATTTGTGGATATTATAGGTTGTTGCTTCATGTAAAATATTGATATTCAGCTGCATCCGGATAGACTGGAAGCTGACCCCGACATAGTTGGGAAAAGGCTAGGCAGAAATAATCTAATAGGTACAAAAAGTAATTACTCTGGTTTGGTTTGTGTTACATTTTCCCGCTTTGCTCAGGGTTTCCAGGTTTATTTCCATGAAAGTAATAGGAGATATATTTTCTATATCTGTTGACGGGAAACCACATAATAAGTAGCCGAGTTCGTTGATAAATGTACTATTTTCATACCATGTTTCCCCAAAATAACGCCTGTAGGCAGCCGCGAGAATACCAAACTGGAAAATAAACAAAATACTTAAATATCGTATATTTTTATCGCAAAAAGAGCAAAATTCGCTCCTTCTCATTTGGCTAAAGCATCATCATCTGCATAAAATTTATTAAAGGTTTTTACCTTCCGGGGCTGCAGTTTAACATAGTGATTGGCAAAATATTTGAGGACAGATGGATCCCCAAAATTTACATAATACAAATCTTCTTCAGGGATAACGTTTAAAAGTGATCCTAAGGCTAAAAACTCTCGGCCTTGTAAGAAAGCTGCAGTTTTTCCATCTGAAACAATTTAAACCAGTAAATACCAAGACAGGTACCTATAGACAGTGATTAACATCGTAACCCTTTTTATTATACGTACCAGTCAGAATATCCCATGCTAATAAGGCTCTAGAAATTGGTATCATATGTTTCTTTGTCTGTGTTAATATGTGCAATATAGAGTCTGGATCAAGCCTCAAAAATGAACTTGGCGGACCGAAAAAGATCATATTCATAGATTGTTCCACTCTTATTCTATTGTCCAATTCATCATAGAACTCATCATACACTTCAAAGTTTTCTGAAAATAAAATTCAAAAGATATTTTCCAAGAATCGTAGGAATAAGTTTCAGGCTTCTACTGAGCCGCAAGTAGTTTTAGTATGCAAGTTCAACATGCCTTTCTCAGCCACTGCAATCATTGAATTTCTATCGTCTTCGTAATCGAGACCCAAGTCTTCTATTGACTCAGTAGAACTCACTGTGCACGTAGAGCTCCTTATAAAAAAACTGGAATGACGGTAATATTCATAATCATTGCTAATCTGATTTATAAATAAAAAAAGAATTTGAAACTGTAAAACCAAATTCTTTCAACAGCTCTACATTTTGCAGGAATAGAAACAATTTATAACGAGAGAAAAAACACAAGGAACCATTTTCAGAAATTGTCGTCACCCTAACACTAGCGAAAATTGTTTTTAGAATCAACTGATAAATTATTAATAAAATATTTACCTAATTACTAATAAAATTAGAACTATAACCTTATGAGCTTTCATTGACTTTTATAATAATTATTTTATAAACACATTTGGAATAATCTTAGATACCTTACACTCGTAAATTGAATGTAAAGTGAAAGGTAATCGAGATGGTTGTGTTGTGTGTGATGAAGATACGAGTAGGTACGGTCAGCAACAAAAGTCGATTAACACTTCAGTTTTTTTAATTTCAGTTATTGAGCAAAATATTTGTTCAAAATTGCAGCAGAAGTTTTTTTAATCTCAGTTATTGAGCAAAATATTTATTCAAAATTGCATTTGTACTTCTGCTGCAATTTTGAACTAATATTTTGCTCAATAACTGAGATTAAAAAAACTGAAGTGTTAATCGACTTTTGTTGCTGACTGTACCTTCATCACACAACACAACCATCTGTACCTTTTAGAGTAACGTAGCCTAAGTAACTACCGGCTCTGTTGAAATACTGAAACATGTAAGTACTTTGAAATGTTCAGTCAAAAACAGGTACCAGTGTGTCCAACCAGCTTTATAAGCGAAATATTGGGAGGAGGAAAACACTCAGGCATCGTCCTAATAGAACGCGAATGCGCGAATATCGTAGGTTCGCTCGAATTTCACTCGTACGAACGCGCGATTAAACATATTGAACTCTAATAGGTGTCCTAACCTAACTGACAATCGCACGACGCGATCGCGTGACTAAAATGTTTGAAAATCTATTCGCGCGAACTTAGTTCGTACGAACGCGTGATCAAACATATTGAACTTGAATAGGTGTCCTAACTGACAATCGCACGACGCGACTATAAAATAGGTCATTCAATATTTTCCGACAGCAAAAATTGAGCGTCTCTGACGTGCATGGTTGTTGGTAGCGTCCGTGCCAGTGCCAAACTAGGTACTCCACGGTCGCTCACGTCGTAAATTCGCGCGATGATCACGTATTCGCGTTCTATTAGGACACCCCTTTTTTGCTATCGCACGAGCACGCGATGGTCGCGTCGCTTACTCGCGCGATGATCGCGCATTCGAGTTCTATTAGGACGATGCCTTACCTTCTCCCAAAATGCCATAACGGGCCATACCATTTCGCACTCTGTGCTGTGGCACTAGATATCAAAGAGTACAGCCACTGACCTGTATTATATGTTTATTAGAGGTCAGTGAGTACAGTATACTTGTTTAATAGAGGTCACTGAGTACCTATAGTATATAAATATATAAATCTAGGTACCTATTATAATAGCGATCGTGCGTGCGTTGTGGCCCAAAGACTTGTGTCAATCATCACTCATTGTGTGGACATGAAGCCGCAGAGTATACTGATCCAACGCCAACGGGCGCCCAGCGTAATTCGGCCCGACTTCTTTGAGTTCTTTGGCTGAACCGGTGATTTTTTGTAAAAATAAGTAATGCGGCCAATGCACGCCAATGGGTACCATAGCAAATCTGGAACAAGCCATTTATAAAAAATGGATGACAGATTAATATTTCTTACTGTCTTGTCGCTGGAACGCGGCGTTAACCTAACTTAAAGTTCATTGTGGCCTTTCAATATTTAAAAAAAAACTTTATTAATTATAGAGTTTATCTAAAATAAACAGCTACTTTAGTGAGAAATGTTCATTAACCTATAGATATTTGCTGTTATTACTTAGCGAAATATACGTTACATTATTCATTGGTTACGTGGTAGACTTTTGTTGTCGTCAATAGTTGTAGGAACATGGGTATTCTAGAGAAAATATCTGAAATCGAGAAGGAAATAGCAAGAACGCAGAAGAATAAAGGTAAAGTAACGGGAGCTCTTTACCGGCTTCTATATTTTGTTGTAATGTCAATCAATTTATTGCAGGTCCAAATCATCAGTAGGTGATTGTTTTGATCAATCCGATTTCTATTTAAATACTAACTCATAGCACGGTTGCTTTAAATTGGTTGGTCATACTTAACCAGAAATATCAGAAATAAATGTCTACAATTAACTCGGTTTATAGTTTTAACATCATCCAAATCCATCAGATGTTTTAGTAAATGGGCTGTCAAATTATTTTTAATCATTATTATTTTGTTCAACAGCTACTGAATACCATTTGGGATTGCTAAAGGCCAAGCTAGCGAAGTACAGGTCTCAGCTGTTAGAGCCTTCTAAGAAAGGAGGTGATAAGGGTGAAGGATTTGATGTACTTAAGTCTGGAGATGCCAGAGTAGCTCTTATAGGCTTCCCCTCAGTGGGTAAGGTAAGAATCGCAATTCATTTTCATTAATTCAATTCTCAAGTTGTGTATCTATTTAGCAAAAAGGATTTAAAGAACCACTAAATAGAGTACTAAACTTAATCAAAGCAAGCATTAACAAAGGTGCCTGCTGACATCACCAAAATTGAAGCAGATTGAAAATTTTTCCATTTCTTTTTCCAGTCCACTCTGCTATCTACATTGACTCACACACACTCAGAGGCAGCCAGCTACGAGTTCACAACGCTGACATGTATTCCTGGTGTGATAGAGTACCGTGGGGCTAATATACAGCTTCTTGATCTGCCTGGTATCATTGAAGGTGCTGCGCAGGGCAAGGGTCGAGGACGACAGGTAATTTTCTGACTAGCACCTCCCCTAAGTAGTTTAAAACTAGTTGAGAGCCATTTCATTGACTGAATCGTTAGCTATCAAAATATCTGCGGTTTCATAGAAAAGTGCAGTACCTATGCAGTAAAAATGTATTGAACAGCTAATTTTGTTTTTTAATAACCAACAAAGAAATTCAACACAAAGGGGTTCAGAATCATGTACTAAATCCATGGTAACAGGTTCACAGTTTGTGCATCTAAGTCCCTGCACCCTGCATGCATGTATGTTTTTTATTTATTTTCCAATTTACATCTAATTATTATAGGGTAACCTAACGTTATTGATGTTGGCATACCTGTCTGATCAAAGCATAGCATGGCCAAACTATCTCAGGCAACTTTCCAAGTACTTTTTCAATTACGTCACATAAGTACTGGCATAGTTCATATGCACTGAATAATTATGTACCATTAATTTAACTGTTGCCATTCTGTATTTATCTTGTGGCTAAAATAATGGTAATAGATGATGAATCTGTATGAAAGCTAATGTGGCGCCATCTACATTGCCACATGAGAACTACGCATTACACTGACTTAAAATTACGCAAAAATATGCATCGCTCAAGCAGACTTTACCGCGCGACCTGTCCCTGGTATCAATCGTCGGGTAGTAGCCCACTAGACACAACACCCGTCTGGTCGGAGAATCCTCCCTTTTGTATGGAGGGTGAGTGAATTTTACACCCTGTTCCTCATGCCTCTGTACTAACAATCTACAAATGCTTGTTTGTTACTTTGATCTAAAGAAGGACATAGGATACAATAATTTCATTTGGGTATAATTTATTGGTGTAGTTTCTTTAGGGCGCTAGTGAATTTGGTCATAACTAAAATGACTAATCATGTGTTTTCACTTGCAGGTGATAGCAGTAGCACGGACAGCAGACTTGGTGCTAATGATGCTGGACGCCACAAAACCCTACGTGCATAGACAGCTGCTTGAGAAGGAGTTGGAGAGTGTGGGCATCAGGCTGAACAAACCTAAGCCCAATATTTATTTCAAAGTATGTTGTCATTATCCATGTGCATTGAAACAATGAGATGTTTTAAATTAATTTAAAAAATCTCATTGTTTTCAATTTACTGCAGATTGATTGACTGTTTAGCCATTAGACCTGCAATTAACCATTAAATAACTTAGTATTTAATAAGGTTAGGTTAGGTTTAATAAGGTTTAGTGTTAATGAAAATTCCTCATAAACATTTTTTTTCTCAAAAAAAAAAACACTTGTTCTCCTGCAATTCTTTTGTGAAACGACCTATGTATGGGCTTGTACCACTGCCCTTAACACAAGTTATTTTATAAATTAGTAGGGGTGCTGGTTCCAAAACCTACCTGATTTGTTAACTAGCATAACTCAAGTGTACCTACAGACCTACAGATAACTACTATTTAAGTTAACATTGTTATTTGATCAAATAAATTATTATTATTAAACCAAGCCAAGCCATTTCTCTAAAACAATATACTTTTGCTTTCCAGGTGAAGAAGGGCGGCGGTCTCTCTTTCAATTCGACGTGTCAGCTCACCAAGGTTGACGAAAAACTGGTGCAAATGATTCTGCATGAATACAAGATATTTAATGCTGAGGTAAGAAACAACGAATTCAATAAACTAAATAGTAGTAGACGATTGTTGGCTGTTGATCAAAGGTACTAACTACCTAGTCAGGCCAATACACGCAGCGCGACAAAATTCTGATGCTGCATCATCTCACGCCGAAATGTGACATAAATATTTTTACACATAAGCATGACATAATTTTGTCTCGCTTCGCCGCAAGAATGTTAGCCCGTCATTTCGCGAACATAGAATTTTTTTTTTCTGGTAATGGCAATTTTTTTTTGTAGTATTAAGTCTTGAAAAATAAATATAAATAGGTTTTTATGGTCCCATCGTCCTCCTGCCCACATTTGAATTTATTTGCGGTCGGCGCGGTATGTCTTCTACTTCCATCACACTAATATAATAATTCTGAAATTACAAGAAAACCTTCTTTTTCTCGTTTCAGGTGCTATTCCGCGAAGACGCGACCGCTGATGATCTGATCGACGTGATCCTCGCGAACCGTGTGTACCTGCCGTGCCTCTACGTGTACAACAAGATCGATCAGATCTCTATCCAGGAGGTCGACAGGATAGCCAGGCAGCCGCACTCTGTTGTTGTTAGGTGAGTCTTGATTTAGTTCTGTCTGCATGATACTGTTACCAAGATGATAATGTTTTGATATTCAGACTTGTTTATCTTAATCAGAATTATAACCTATCACCTACCTAGCCTTTCCCCAACTATGTTGGGGTTGTCTTCCAGTCTTACCGGATGCAGCTGAATACAAAATTGTACCCATGATGAGATAAACTTTTTAATTCATGAGATTGTTTTACATTTCAGTTGTAACATGAAGCTGAACCTAGACTTTCTATTGGAAACGCTTTGGGAGTACCTGTCCCTAATCCGAGTTTACACCAAGAAGCCCGGTCAGCCCCCAGATTTTGATGATGGTCTTATTCTGAGGAAGGTATGTATAACATGGTCTATTCTATAAATCAATTAATTTTCTAATATTTGCACGTTCAAGAATAATAATAATTATTATCAATGCAGATGTTAAAAAAATGGCAGTTCTAGATTAATGTGTTTTGAAAAAACATCAAATGTAAGGTTGGCAACTCTATGTATTTCTTATAGTTTGGGTATTGTTGCCATCGCGGGCAAAATTTGAATGAGGCTGGCACAGGAGTGTGGGGAGTAGTATAAGAAAAGAGGTCTATGCTTAGCTGTAAGTGAAGTTGGGCTGTGGATGATGATGATATGGTATTATATTATATGATTTATAATTATTATAAATTATTTATTTATTTATATTTTATTCATTCCCTTTGTGGAATACACACATGACCTTGATGGTGTTACATAACATAGTATTCACGCCTGTTTTCCCTGAAGGGTTTGCTGCTATCAATCGGGCACAAATCAGACTCTGGTCTGCTCCTGAACAATATCTGATAAAAAACCCCAATAACACGATCAAACCCAGGATCTCATACTCAGCAGTAGCGCTTGCGACCATTAGACCGAAGAAACAGCCGAGGCTTGATGGTGTTATAAAGGATGAGGGAGACTTTGTAAAGTTCACTCATCCTCCATAGATAAGACCATTTATTTGCTTAAAACATGGTATACATGGGTGTTATTAAAGCATATGAGATCATACATGTTTTGCTTAAAAATTAAAACATGCAAACTTCAACGAATAACAAATTTGATTTTACAAACATTATAAAGAGAGGATCCTCCGACCAGACGGGGGTCGTGTCTGGTGGCCAACTGCTCGACAATTGATGTCGGGACGTTGCATATATGTCAGTTAAGAAGAAAGAAAATTGTGTTTATTTGGCAAAAAAAAACCTTAAAAATAAACAAAACAAATTCAAAATGATTAAAAATAATAATGCCAAAAGGGCCTCAGCTCAGCATAATGCCAGATGGCAACACAAAGTGCACCACCTGACGCTGATTTTCAGCTGCTGCCCACGTTGCAGCAGTTGCGCAGTAAACACTGCTTGCGCGATGCAGGGTTTTGCGTGACGTCAGTGTGATGCGTAGTCCGCATGTGGCGATGTAGATGCCGCCACAGTGTTATACTCATAAATAATCTTGTACCTCTTCCAGGGTGTGACAATAGAGCACGTTTGCCACTCCATTCACCGCACTCTCGCCGCTGCGCTGAAATACGCCCTCGTGTGGGGTACCAGCACAAAGTACTCGCCCCAAAGGGTCGGGATTGGCCACACGGTGCAGGACGAAGACGTCGTGCAACTCATCAAGAAGTAGCAGCGGACTGTTAGCTATGATTACGAGTCGATGGTCTTTTACTTAGACGTCGATTGCTTGAAGTTTGGATTATACTAAGTGATGTGTGTTGGTTAGTTTGACTCAGTGTATCTAGTATCTTTTCGTTGTTATTTTACTTCTGATTTTGCGTCACCGTCAATGTGATCTTTATACGCGTTACAATAAGGTTGCTGCCGCCGATTAGAGGCAAAATAACTGAACAGGCTGTGTAGACGTTGAACCACTGTAACTACAGTCCTTTCACAGTTATTTTTACATTTGACAGCTGCAACCCGAAAGCAACCTTATTGCAACGAAAATAAAGATCACTTTAATTTTGACACACTTGGTAATGTCAGTAACCCAATAGCAACCTTACTGCCACGTCAATAATAATCACTGTAATTTTGACAGTGATGCGAAATCAGATGTAAAATAACTAAATGGAATGGACTTAGGAAATGAGAATCTGTCAAATGTACATGATGTAAACTCCGCCCCTTTCTTCTCCTGCACGATTGCTCTGCCTAAACGCTCGCGTTGACCGACTGCTAGGATATAATAGGTAGACTGTGGTTATAATGTATTTTTGTGTGAAGCGGTAATGTGTTTGCAAAGTTACAGAAAGATGGTAGAAAAAAAACTGGCTTTTGACTTTCGACTTCCATATCTTAATTAAAACGTAGTGAATTAGAACGTTTTACACACCAACACGCAGCGCTTAGTTCCGTTTAAACGTATTTGAAGACTATCTTATTCTATAATATGTACGAATTTTCAGTTATGTTTAATAATTCTACTGAATGAAACCTGTTTTTTTATCTATAGGTTTTTTATTACGCCAATGCATGACTGAGAATGTACAGCTCGATTCAAACTTTATTGCGGCTCGGAACATGAGGCGAGTCGCAGCGCAGTAACAAATTCACCTTTCAGCGGGGGTGAGGGGCGAGGTACTGCGCAGCTAGTTAGCGCACTTCTGGGTGCTTACTCTTCAATTTAATTCCGATAGATCGACATTGGAATTGTGACGTTTCGTACTCTTGAGTTCGATGCTAGCGCCAAATGATTTTTAGATTGGGTGTCCATTTTGGAGAACTAAGTGGAATTGGGTTCGGGCTTGGCGTGGGGTAATTGTTGACAATATTGTTTTCAAGAGTACCGAATCACGTGCCTGTAAAATTAACATTGGAATCATATTGGCATCTCATTGGAATTAAAATTAGTTTGGAGAGTAAGCCCCCAGAGCTGCCTTATAGTTTGAATCGGGCTGTATCACGAAGGTGGTTCCAATATCATTATTATTACTGCATTAACAAATTGATCCTACTATAATAGCCGAGTTTACATTTTTAATGAACATTATAGGAATTAAACTGTTAATTTTACGTTTTAAGTTTAATTTATTTTGTTGTGTACGCCCATTTTTTTAGGACGATTAAAAATATCAAATTCAAGATAAGTAATAAAGGATGGCAGTTCCAGAACAATGGCGCTGTATTGTGATAAGCCGGTTAATTAATTTTGTTTATTTCTTGTGATTTTTTAATGTGTTATGAAATATCTTACGGAAACCCATGTTATGAAAATACAGTAGATACTATACATGATATTTGATATATTAAGCAAAGTAAATAATATTACAGTATAGTATATAGTCATCATAAAAATTGACTATATTATCCTAAGTACTGTCATAGTGCCTGAATCAATAAAAGCCAGTGACAGCAAATAAAAGCAATAAGAATTTCGTTATTATTTAATGTGTTTGTGAAAAGGTCATATTGTATATACACATTATACTTTTGCATTGAATTAAATAACTTTTTTAAATGCAGCTTTGTTTTTGATTCCATTTACTTAGCGCCAATTTCAATAAACACGAATTTTACTTTGCCGATCCCCTTAGGAATACAGTGGTTAGCTCAGATAATTTAAACTAGTTTGTAAGACAACAGAAGGTACCACTAAAAGTATAGTTATATTTTCTATCTCTAAAAAAGTGAACTGTACAAAAGGGTCTAAGCAGAAATCCTTGAAATTATTTCATCAAAATATTCAATGTTTCGGAAGATGTTTTGACAAAACTTGCAACTGGTAACGAAATAAAACAGAACAGAAAAATAGGTACAAAGGTGATGCTTATTTCATAAGAAATCTCTTACAGCATATCTGCGATAGAATAATAAATAGAGAGATGTAGACAGCGTGTGAATTTGTTTAAATCATTCAATTTATCAAATGTGATTGTAGAACCAACCCGAACAACTTCTACTACGGCCCGCGCCGGAAAAAATCACGTTTTCAATTTAGATATTTTGTAGGATTTATTTGATAGTTTCAAAATACTCATAAGCATTAGTATTTAGGGGCTTACATGACCTAAAGCGCGGTCACTGTCGGACTGCATAGAAAAGAAAGAGAAACGCGATGACACAACGCCGGTAATTTATTGCAAAATATGAAATAATTATTTAATTACAAAAATCTATTGTTTTGATTAAAAAATTAAAACTACTACTACTAGTTCTTTAGTATGTTGCTTGTAATCTGACAAAAAATTGTAAAAAAAATGTCTTTAGAGGTATCTTCATGATTTTTTCTATCGTATCAAATTAGTTGTAGTATGTTTTCAACACACTATCAATCTAGCGTATATCGTGAAGAAAATTAAATATTTATCTGATTTGTTTTACTGGAATCGAATCATATACTTTTATTGTTTCTAAAACTTTTTTTTGCGTTTAGGCAGTGTTCGCATTTACTGTTGTACTATCGTCTCCACTTTGTATATCGAGATACAAACATTTAAGCTATCTTTGGCTAGTACTGAGGGTTGTTTTCTAGGGTGATTGCAATGTTAATTAATAAAACTAAACCATAATGGTCATAAATAGATATGGTAGTCATTTATTTCCATAAAAACCACATTTGCACTAACACCTTATCTTATAGATTACAAATTATTCTAGATACATTATTATAACGTTTATGCTGTATTCAAGATTGATGTTCTTCTACCATATTGAGGACATCTGCTTCGGCGTTCGCGACCGCCCATCGATGTTCTGTGATCTCTAGGGCTTCCCACTCAGCCTTGAACGCGGCTTTTGGGTCTTGAGGCATCGCCATAGCGGCACCAGACATTTGTTCCTGCATTATCTTTGACTGATCAGCAGCTGTAGACAAAAAGCATTTATTTATCAATAAGCTATTGAACAGTATCACTTGGATACTGTTCGACTGGCGCTGCGCTGAACAAACGATGGCGAATTTGTCTGGAAGTATGGAAATCTATGCAATAACATACAAACAGGACAAATAGACTCAGGGACTTCCAGACGCGCTAGCATCGCGGGCAAATTGTCCATCGTCTGTTTAGCGCCTTAGGACATAAATTATACTTTTCATCAACATAAGTTCAAACTCTACATTTAAACCTGAGGTTTTTTTGCCTTAGTATCATACAATGGTTGTTGAACTATGTTTCAGTATCATTACCATTATTCTCTCCCAAGACTAGGGCATAGATGGTTCGCAGACCGAACACGTTGAGGAAGTACCACGAAGCGGAGGAGACCCACGACGCATCCAGGTACGCCAGCTCCACGCCGCGCTGCAACATCGGCTTGAAGCGAAGGGTTAGCGGGAACGGCACCTTGGCTGTGGGTGAAGAGTTAAATGGTTAAAATTTTGGTAAAATCTGAATACTTCTTATTTGAATTCCAAGAGTGTGAAGGGTTGAATGTGCATGAAGCAATTTCGACCACAATTTATGGGCTGCTGACCACCTAATTAGCTTTTATTTCTGTAACTAGACAACAACCATAAAATGTTAGGAATGAGTTTACAAAGCTGTGTCCAAACATCCATTGCTTTGTCACTAATCATGCATGCATTTCATATTGTAAAAAGATGGTGAAAAATGCGTAAAGCTAGCTGGGCAATGTGTTATGTATCACAGCAGAAGGGTAAAATTAAAAAAAAAACAAAATTTAAAGTACATATTAATATTTTAAGAAAAAAAATCTATGTAAGTATTTAAATTAATTTAACAATACATTAAGGACATAAATAGTTATAAACATGCTTCAAGGTTTTTGCACATGATTGGTAACAAGTTTGCAAAGTAAGAATCCATCCAGTTTTGCAGAAAGACCATGAAATCAGTCATCATTTGCATCACAGTATCAACAGTTCTGTCACAGTACAAGTAGAATGTTGCAAGTCATTATTAATCAATATATTTTCAAATGTAAAAATTCACTTACTTGTAAGGAAACCGCTGAACATCCAGTTGATCCAGCCTCCGATGACAATCATGGGTAGCACATTGGTAACATTTCCCTTCAGCATGTCAGTCATCATACCAGGGTCAGTCATGGGATTCTGAAATATTTGTAAATCTTTATAATTTTTGTTATGCAGGTCAGTTACTGGTGGTGGTGGCTGATCTATGTGTTTATTATAGAATGGCATATTTATTAAGAACATAATTTTCCTTAATCTGTATGTGTTCTCTATAAGTTCCTGTAATATATGGAATCAAAGACTATAGTCGGACTTTTAATTAGCTACAGTAAAATGACAGCTTATGTGTTACTTAACAAATTTGTTAAATGACTGAAATTGGCATCTTTTTGTTTTTCCGCAGCCATCTACCAAATGTTGTTTTTCTAGTACAGAATAGTGGAACAAACGAAACTTATTTGACATGCATATCTCTAAACTGAAAACTCGTTCAAAATGAGTTACTAAGAAGTGTAATTATACTGCAGCTACTAAAAAGTCGCAGTATGTTTTGTATCTTAAAATTTGCCAGTAAGAGATTGAGAAAGAAGAATTAAGAAGTCAGTTTTATCAGTCCCATGAATTTAAGACCAGGAATTGATAGCAATTTTTCTAATGATTTGCGGAATTCAAACACATATGTATCTTTATTTGCATTCCTTAATGTTAAAACAAGATCAATCATTCAGAGAGAGAGAGAGCTCTCTATGTTAATTATTTACCTGAGAAGTGGCAGCCCTCTTCTGAATCTTGAAGTATCCAGTCTCTTCATTGTTGAACCAATGGCGGCGCATTGCGAATGACTGCCGGGGCAAGTACTTCCCGTTCTCTCGTAGTAAGCGAGCGCGGATCATTACTTGACTGAAATTTAATTCAACACAAATGTTCTATGTTAAACTTAACTCCTACTAACTTCTTAATTTCATATCATTTATAAAGGTTCTTTGCTCTAAATACGGTAGTTTGAATCAAATATTTTATTAAAAGGGTCAGTGGGTCGTCTTAAGGAAGACCCATCATTTGCTAAATTAAGTCATGTGATTGTAAATGGAAATTAAGATCTTCTAAAGTTGAAAATTGATAGGTTATATTCTCGTAAAATGGATACAAATTTTTATTGGCACATCTAATATAATATGAAATTATAGATAAATATCATTATTTACCTGTCTTGAACCTGGAGAAGCTCAATCTTCTTCTGGGAGGACAAAATTAGTGATACATAGTGCCGTACTATACCGACCAAGAAGGTGATGATTACGATGGGAAGGAATACCCATAACCTTATTTTTGGATCTAGGAGTAGTTCAGCCATTGTGATAAACTCTAACACTTATTCAGTACTAAGATAAAATTGATTTAAAAATTAAGGAAACATTTGCTAAAATGACACCCTGTGATGCTGATGATAGTGACACCTCAATTAAATTAGTGACATTGTCACATTGACATGACACTTGGCCGAGTTGACAGCAGTCAAGCAACCCTGCAGTAAGTGCTATCAATCTATCATGACAGGAGTCGGATACACTTGGTAAAACTAAACGGAGGTTGCTATGAGTGGAGCGATATGTCTTAATTCGGAATGCGGTGCGGCCCAAAAGTGTCAAAACATTGTAAGAAAAATCAAAATAAAGTCGGTAGTGCACAGTCACAGAACACTATTCTCCACAATTCATAATCCTAGCGAAGTAGTGCGCCAAGTGCTTAATTCACGGGCGTTACGATTTATTTAAACTAAAATCTCTCTCTTCATATTCATTTCATTGGATATTTATCTTAAAATCAACTTACAAGCAAACTAACAATATCCGATATTTTCAATTATCTTTCGTTTCTAAAATGCCGCGCGCCAAAGCAAAAGTCGCTGCTACCGCTAGTATATCTCAAAAAACAGGAAAAATTGTAAGTAATAATGTTGAAAATATGGATGAGGTGATAGAAACTGCAAACTCCGCGAGTATTGAATTCAAAATTGAAACGCCAGAATCGTCAGAAGACCAACCAAGTCCCAGAAAAGTTGACTTGAGTCAGTTTAGATTTGAGAAAAAACAGCACCTTAAAATTGAATATGAAAAGGATTCTCCGGAGAAAGAGGTAACCAAACCTTTATTTCTTGCTTCTCAAGTAGTTCTAAGTACTTACCTACTTCATTTTCTTCTATGTTGTTTACTTTACAGTAGGTAACATTTTAAACATTGCATAAACTATGTTATATTTTTCCGCAGGATACAAAAGGATTATGGGAGCCAGCTAATTGGAAGGAGTTCCTATTGAACTTGAGAAATATGAGAGCTAACAATGATGCCCCAGTAGATACTATGGGCTGCCATATGAGTGGTGATGAAAAAGCTGCTCCAGAAGTAAGTTGAAGTCTGTTTTCTGATGTAATATAAAGTTATTTAATTTTAAGCATCATCCGCAATCCTCAGTATCCCACTGCTGGGTGCAGATGACTTTTGATCTTTCCCTTTCATCTTAGTTCTTTTTTAACATAAAGCTCATTTTCTCTACATCAGCATTCTTTAGCTCTTAACCTAGTTTATTTGGAGTTGGCGCCACATCTTTTTTCTTGTAAGTACATAAAATAAACATTTAATTCCCAACTTATCCATGGAAATATTTTCAGGTGTACAGATATCAATGTCTGATATCTCTAATGTTGTCTAGTCAGACAAAGGATCAAGTGACATTTGCAGCTATGGAGCGGCTCAGGGCCAGAGGGCTAACAGTAGATAGTGTATCAAATATGAGTGATGATGAACTGGGCAAGTTGATATATCCTGTTGGATTTTGGAAGGTAATGCTAAAAGTTATTTGTTTGAAAACCAAATTATTCAAATAACCCTGCTGTTTTGCTTCATACTGGACTTGGAGGAGTATATTTCGACTTGAAAATTATTTACCTACCCCCTATTACTAACAGGTAGCAAGGCACACCACATTAATAACTAAAAAGAGATTTTAAAATCAATGATGTTACTTCTATGTAGAACTCTTAATATTGCAGACCAAAGTGAAGTACATAAAGAAAACTACCCAGACACTGAAAGAACAGTACAATGGAGACATACCAGACTCTGTGGACAAGCTGTGCAAGTTGACCGGTGTGGGGCCAAAGATGGCTCACATCTGTATGTTGGTCGCTTGGAATAAGGTTACTGGGATTGGTGAGTTCAAAACAATATAATTGTTACAAAACTTTAATTCATTCCACTTTCTACTATTAATGTATCCTTTACTGTTTTCCACAGGTGTAGACACTCATGTTCATAGAATCAGTAACAGAATAGGTTGGGTGAAGAAACCAACAAATACTCCTGAAGACACACGAAAATCATTGCAAACTTGGCTGCCTGTCGCACTTTGGAGTGAAGTAAATCACCTCCTGGTAGGATTTGGGCAAACCATCTGCTTACCTGTAGGCCCAATTTGCCATGAATGTTTGAATAGAGACATCTGTCCCTCTAGTGGCTTAGGTCGAAAATCGCCAAAGAAAACTCCAGTGAAAAAAGAAGTTAAAAGTCAACAACCTGATGATGAGAATGAAGTTAAGCCACCTAAAAGTAGAAAAGTTACGCCAAGGAAGGAATTAAATGATGAGAACTTATATGCTAACTCAGAGATTGGGAAGTTAACTGTAAAAACAGAAACTGCAGAGAAAGAAAATGAGAAGAAATCACCTCGCAAAAGAAAAGTTACACCTAAGAAAGCTGAACAAGTTAACCCTGAAGACGATAAGGATGATTTTGAAATGAAAACGAATAAACTGTCTGTTAAACCAGCTCCTAGGAAGAAAGTAACACCAAATAAGAATATAAAAACTGAAGAAGATAACTTGCTAGATAATTTGGATGTTAAAACAACTTCTAAGAAGAAAGTAACACCAAATAAGAAACCAAAAGCAGATGAAACTAAAACTCAAGATGATATGGATGATTTTGTAGCAAAAAATGATAAGTTACCTGTTAAGCCTGTACCTAAGAAGAAAGTTACACCAAACAAGAAAACAAAAGCAGAAGTTAACTCTCAAGATAATTTGGATGTTAAAATTGCACCTAAGAAGAAAGTGACACCAAATAAAAAGGTGGAGGCTACTTTTCAACAGTCTGTAGAACCAGACAATATTGATGATGACAATGATAACCAACACAACACTAAAACCAAAAGAGTTGTAAAAAAGAAAAATATACCTGAAAATAGTGATGAAAATAAGGAATTTAAAGAACCTACTACTGGCACTAGAAACACTAAAAGTAGGGTGGAAGCAAATGTACTTTTAAGCACTGATGGAAACGATTCCACCAACAGTAAGCCTAAGAAATCACCAGTAACTCGTAAATATCAAAGAAATAAACTAATCAATGAAGCAGAAACTGCTAAAGATGGTGATAACTGTGATAATGGGGCACAGAAAAAAACACAAACAAATAAGAAGTGATATTGTTTTTTTAATAAGTTTGCAAAATGCATGTTTTTTTATATCTGTGCCATTTTTTCGTTTTTGTTATAATTATTTAAGATTTAAGTGATATTTCTAAGTAAAACCTAATGCAGCAAATTTTTTTTCTTACAATTACAAATATCGATACCTCTGCTCAAAGGGCATATAGCACATTTAGCCAAACATGCTATACGCCCTTTGAGCCTAGAGGTATCGATATAAACAATCAATCAAGAGTTTTTAAGGGAAACGGGAGAAGTGATTATTTAAAATACCTCATTAGATATTATTGTTGAATCTATTATGAATCTTAAGTACTTATATGTATAGAATTAAATCAATCAATGTTTTCTTCTACCAGTTTTTTTCTTTGATTTATCTTTCCTTAGGTCAGGTTTAGGCTTTCCTCCTTTCCTTGGTTCGGGTTTCCCTTTCCCATGACCTTTTCTTGGATCAGATTTAGCTTTCATGTGTCCTTTCTTTTGTATTGACTTCTTTTTGTTCTGAATTCTGTCTAGTTTGCTCTTCATTTGGAATACTTTGCTTTTTTGTATTTTCTTAGTTGCTTGTTTCTTTAGCATGCTCTTTATTTCTTTCTTTGTTTTTATTTTTTCATCATCATCTCCCTCAGCTTCAGATTCCTCCTCTGCGCTTTCTTCATCTGATCCCATTCCAGAAATTGTTGCCTTTTCATTATCTTTTTTTTTGCTTTTCTCCTCTTTCTTAATGTTTTCCTTAGGTTTATTCTCACCAATTACTAAATCTTTCTTCTGTAAAGTATCTGCTGAGAGTTCAACTATTTTAACATTGACATCCTCATCTTCATATTCGTCCTGAAGGAGTTGCTCTATATCTGGAATGGGTCTGCTTGACACCACAAGCTTTTTGTAGGATTCCTTATTCTGAAACAAAAAGAATCAAGGTTATGGCAGAGGAAGCAGATGATATTATTATTAGTCAATGCAGCCCCACCTCTAAGACGACCCACTGACCCAACCTTCAGTTTTTTACTTTGAAATTTGCACCAAAATACTAAGTTAATAGGGTTAAGAATATTAATCATGCCTTGAAAACAACAAAGTTATGGCTACAAAAGATGTTCTTAACGAAACATACATTGTGCAATTCAACACAAGTTGTCTTTCATAGTTCTATATTCAACATACCTCCTGTTTTATACGTTTCTTCTCTACTTTTAAAAGCGCTTTCAGTTCCTCCTGTGCCTTCTTTTTTCTTTCTAACTTCCTTTTACGGAACCCACATAAGAAATCCCTGAAAAATAAACAAAAACATTGGTTAGCTAACTAGCCTGTGGTGCACATGCTCATACTGATTCAGAAACAATAAATATATTACTTTCTCTTAGTTTCATCGAACACTAAGGTTACTTTCTTTTTGCCCTCTTTATTTTTCTTTCTTGCCATTTTATCCAAGAAAATTAATATATTTTTAGATTTACTACACGCTGTGGCACTTAACCTAAAATTGTATGACAATACTATTGTCATATTGTCTAACTGACATAACAACTGAAAAACATATTGAATGACATTGACAGGAACGTTTAGTTGATAGAGGAAATTCGCGAAATTATTCTCGGAGAAAAAATATAAATATTTTCTTTTTATTCATTCGGAATCAATTAACAAAATAAATAAAGAACGATACAAAACTATATATCTAATTCTTAGTTCTTATTATACACAGGTGATTCTTTAGATTACAATAATGATGAATGCGAATGATTTTATTTAATTATTCTAGATACGGTTCCCAAAATCATCATAGAGTGTCGTCCAGTAACATATTGTATTGTCCAAACTCCAAAGATAATATTCATGTATTTATTTATTTCAATACAAAATGTTATGTTATGATGATTATGATGTATCATCATTATCAACGTTTTTTCGTCTACTGCTACGAACAGACATTTCCATTAAATTTACACTTCGAACGGTGTTAAGATTATTCAATAATTTAATTAGAAAAAAATAACCCGTGCACTGTTTATCGCTCGATTTTTGGCACAATATCAAGAATTTTTGATTCCTAGCAGGTGATTGGTGGAACCGCGCAATTAGTTTTTTTTATAAGCTTCTTTTCCACCAATCAGCGCACAAGTCCACAATAAAGTCGGACTCATCAGCAGCATGGCTGTCAGTATAAATTTGAAGCTTGAACGATGCGCTTCCTCTCGTCACGTTGGTTTTTTTTGTTTGTGCATTTTGACGAAAATGATATCGTGTGTGATTTCTTGTGGCATAAATTATGGAAACCCTTGGGCGCAGTGACCTGATATCTGCCTTGTTACGCAAGGTGAGTGTTGAAATGTGATTATAGTGTTTAAAACGAGAAGAAAGATTACATTCGTACATTTCCATTGCGAGCTGAGCAAAAATTGTGGCACAGAAAAATCAATCATGATCTCGCTACGTATGAGTCTTTCGTCACGATTTAATTTGGTTAATTCAAGGTCACTTTCAGAGGTCTTAAATGTGAGCACTAGTGCAATAATTGGAGTAAATTAATACGATTGTGTTACCACGGCCATATGTTAACATGCGTGAAAGGATAGTGTTTGAAACGTACCGTTACCGTTCTCGTCGACAATGTTTTGATCTACACGATCGTGTGATTTCCGATGAACGTGGTATTTTTATGCCAGCGATAGGGAAAGTTGGTAGGTATTCACATTTACGAGCAGGCCAGGCTATCGATGTCATATCGAAATTATCTGGATGCGTGCATGTTTGAGATAGGTACCGCTTGAAATCAATAAAATGGTATTGATTTTTGTACACCTACTCGCATCCCTCCCACTGGGGAATGGAATCATGCCATTTAGAATCTATTAAAATTTGTTGATAAGTACAATAAAACTGTTTTAAAAGTCAGGGAAATGTTTTGGCAAGTGATATACTAAATATGTGTTTGTATTGCACCCAGTGCCGGATTAGGACTACCTACTTGATGCCCTAAGGAATCCACGCCTGGGCGTGGATACCCCCCTATCCACTAGTCGCTTCGTATTTTTTTTTAATTCGACGAGCGATCTGTTAAGATTAGCGCACGTCTCAAGAGTGACTTTTGGATCTTGTAATATCATGCTGACGAACAGCCTTGCCTTTTATTTAGGTACTAGCAAATATTTTTTCGGTGTTGTTTACGGCAGGCGCGGTCGCAGCATTTTGGGGGGGTCACCGTGAGTGCCGAGGAATATTTTTAGGGTGGTACATCTCCATGTTGGTCTAGTGGTCACAAGCGTTACTGCTGACCATGAGGTCCTGGTTTGATTCCCAGGTCAGGTAAAGTGTTATTAGGTTTTCCCTCTGAAATTTCTCAGAAGCAGCCTGGAGTCTGGATTTTATGCCCGGTTGGTGGCAGTAGGCTCGTCCCCTACGACATGGGACTTAAAGATAACTGGCGCAATATGGGTGTAACTACTATAATAATATGTAGTACATATTTACCTAATTCTTCAGGGATTAAAGGCGTCATGTTATGTTAATGTTCATATACATCTCCAGCTCCACATTATTTAATTATATTATGCTATTCAGGGATGCAACTTTTACATGGGGGAAGGGGGTATTACTTAATAATGCATTTTTTGATAAATAATTGGTATTACAACGGTACATTATGTAGCGAAAATTTTAACAACCCGCCTTGGTTCATTCATTTCTAATAAATGTTTACAAACATTTGTTTAACAAAATATTGCTTTCAATTCCAAGCTAACTGTTTGTTTTAAATCATGCAGTAAGTAGGTAACTAAATAATGATAACTAGAACCAGTTTAATTTTAAATGCATGTTTATTTCAGCAGAGGCACCAACAAACGTTCAGTTATCTATTTCACAGTATTTTGTTTGCCAATGTGTATAGTCACTTTTATCTTTTGTACCTATCTATATGTTTCCATTTTATTTTATTTATGTAGGAAATTGGCTTTGTTAGAAGGTCACCTACATAACAATTTTATTGATATTATAATAATATACCTATCCAAGCCATATTTTTGTTCAAGAACTACCTATCTGATCATATTAAAATAAATAAGTAATAATATAAGCTTCTTGCATCCTCTAATAAATTGTAACGGTTTAATTGGCCCCATTTTATGAAACTACCATAATCACAAACATGTGAATTAAAAAAAAGCTGTTGTATATAGGCATTATTGATCCTCAATTTTGAGAAAACTTGATATCCAAGGAATGCCAAATGATTGCACCGGTCATTCCATTTTCTGTGAGTGAAGTTTATTGATGCGTTATCAGAATAATTAGTTAAAACCCCAATTAAAGAATTCAAGAGACTCGTTAAGAATTGTTTACACAACAAGTTGACAAAATCTGGGTCACAAATGTTTTTATTAACTATGGACTCCACTAATATTGGCCTGAAGACAAATAATTAGTAGTTGTGTAATAAATTATAATAATAACTCATGAATTATTGCTTTTATCTACACAAGACAAAATTGGCATTTGAAATTGAATTTTATCATTTAGTAATAAGAATCACATTACAACCTATGTGATATTGATTAAATAATTATGATATAACAGCACTGAATTGATTTACTCACAAATCTTTTATGAAACTTGTTTTTTTATAATATTTTAAGTAGGTAATAGATACTTCCTATCCATCAAGAGATGGACCAAAAAGGAACCCTAAATAAGGAAATAGAAAGGAAAGAAAACTTCTTTAAAGATAGGAAGATGACATACAGTACTTTCACAGATATTTTACCGCTGACATCAGTAACCTTATTGTAATGAGAAAAAGATCTTTGTGAATTTGAGCAGCCTTTCTACAAGGAGTATAAAGACCATTGTAATCTTGACAGTGATGCAAAAACAAAGTAAAATAACTGGTAAGATAATTGACTACGCATGTTTCATCTAAAAATATTTGTATGTCAAAATTTACAAGACATAGCGCACTATTTAGTTCTTAAGATCCATCTATTATCTATCCTATGTTTCACAAATAAATTGATTTGATTTGATTTGATCTGGAATGGACTGTAGTGAACACTGCTGGGAAAACTTTAACAGTTTGACTAGACTAGCAAGGGAAAAGGAAAACTTGAAAAGGTTGGAGGAGGCCTTCACCAAAGGGCACACAAAAAATTAAAACTAAAAAGAGATATTTTTCATATTTTGAAATTGTTACTCTGAAAAAAAAAAGAACAACAGTCATTTATTCAAAGTAGGTTGGGAACCAGTACTTTTTGAACATCAAAATTACATAAGACGGTCTACCATAATGTCTGCCCTTCACCACTTCCTAGTGCTTTATAACAAAATTCCCAGCAGCACAGATGTCTGTTCAGTTAGAAGTATAAATAAATAAATAAATATGTAGGTACTTCCTCCAAAATTTTCTCAATTCTATAAAAAAAAATCTTGGAGTTTGTGCTGAATACTGCATCTCATTTTATCTAGATTGTGTGTGATTAGTTACAGCGGTTATATAGCTGGTTTACATAATTCAATTTGCTAGATTGCATGTTCTAGTTTAACAGATTTGAGTATTTATCTCAACATAAGATCCAACATTCCTTAATACTTAATAAAATTATTAACCTGTTTTTTTGGCACCTAAACTGATGCCACCATCGATTCTGTCTGGGTCATGTTGAGTCTTTTTTGTCTCAAATATAATTATTGTTATTGCCATAAGCACCTTTTACCATGTCATTATTCAATATAATCTCAAATGTAACAATTATCATGGATAACAAACAATGTACACAGTTCATTCTTATCACCAGTCATTTACAGGGCGTGCCCCTCTGACTGCTAGATACTAGATAGGTGTTGCGCCCGCAAGGCCTACTTGTTGAGACCTGTATCTTTCGTATCTACAACTAAAGTGTAACTATAAATCTGAATACTTAATTGTTACTTAGTACCTACCTATTTAGTTTATTGGTCAACATAAAGAAATCGGTTCACAAGAAATGTTGAAAATTATGATCAACAACTCCTAGTTTATTTTTAGGGTTCCGTACCTCAAAAGGAAAAAACGGAACCCTTATAGGATCACTTTGTTGTCCGTCTGTCCGTCCGTCTGTCAAGACCCTTTTTCTCAGGAACGCGTGGAGGTATGAAGCTGAAATTTATATCAATTACTCAGGTCTACTGTCCCTTGAAGCTGTGAAAAAATCAAACTTCTAAGCCAACGCAATCAAAAGATACAGCCGTTTATGCCGCAAATTTTCGACACTTGCAAGGGAATCAAAACCTACAGGGTGCTTCCCGTGAACTCAGAATCTTGAAATTTGGTACGAAGCAACGTCTTATAGCATAGATAAAGGAAAAATTACGAAAACCATAAATTTTTAGTTACATCACATAATATATTTTTTTTTAATAATTTATACTTACTACCCATTTCCTCATAAACGCGTAGAGGTATTAAATTGAAATTCATACCAAATACTCAGGTCTATAATACCTTTAAGCTGTAACAAAATCAAACTTCTATGTCAACGCAATCAAAAGAAACAGCAATTTAAGCTGCATATTTTGAAACTCGCAAGTACTCGCAAGGGAATCAAAACCTAAAGGGTACTTCCAGTCGACCTAGAATCTTGAAATTTGGCATGAAGCAACGTTTTATAGCACACATAAAGGAAAAATTCCGAAAACCTTAAATTTTTAGTTACATTACAAAATATATATTTATTTTTTAATAAATATAAACTTATTACTTTTTTCCTCATGAACGCGTAGAGCTATCAAGTTGAAATTCATATCAAATACTTAGATCTAATTGCCTTTAACCCGTGAAAAAAAAAAAAAATCTAAGTCAACGCAAAAACGCAAAACGCAAAAGTACAACCATTGATACCGCATATTTTGAAACTCGCAACTACACGCAAGGGAATTAAAACCTAAAGACCACTTCCCGTTGACATAGAATCTCGAAATTTGGTAAGAAGCAATAGCTTATTTTCAGAAATCATCAACAATAGTTACACTAGTTCCACTATCGGTCAAGAGATGGCGCTGACCTAAAACTGCAATATTTTACAGCGCAGTGCACAGTGTTAAAATTCTCTAACGAATATAGGCCTCGCCGATGAAAATTTAGAAACATATGATGGTACGGAACCCTCGGTGCGCGAGTCCGACTCGCTCTTGCCCGGTTTTTATTAGAATAACGTCTGAGCAGTTATATCGTTATTTGTCATCAAGAAATGCATTAATGACCAGTCCAAAACAGGCAACTAACTAACTACTTACTGTTATTTATAGACAATCATCAACCCATTATATGCAGATTTGCACTTTGATACAAAAACAAATGAAGGTTGTGGGTGTTAATTTTACAATTTGTATAGCTAGTAGTAAAATGACCTTAGGGCGTCGTCAGGCGAAAGGGGACGAGTGCAACTGTGTATAACTGGCTCAAGGGCACCTTAAGGGAGGGTGGACTTGTCCTACGTGCAGCAATATCTCGTTTTAGAACTATTGTACTACCTACAAAACTATAAGATAAAGTAAGAAATGAGTATTAAGAGGAAGTTGCCAGTGACAGAAAAGTTGTAAGGAAATCGTTTGGCTTGGTATGGGCATGTGATGAGAAGGGGCGAAACGCATGTGACTAAAAGAGTGATCAATATACATACATGTTGATGGATGGAGAGGCAGAGGAAGGCCGAAGAAAAGATGGATTGTGTGAGGAATCATATGAAAGAGAAGGGAGTGAATGATAGCGTGACGGTTGACAGGGGAGAGTGGAAGAAGAAAACGTGTTGCGCCGACCCCAAGTAACATGGGATAAGGGCAGGAAGATGATGTACAATGCGTGCCACGTAAGAAGAGACTTGACCCCGCCTCCTCCGCTCTTTCCGCCGCCCCTATGACGTCCGGTCCCGTCCCGCACTCAGACCTTATACCGCTAAAGATACCTAAAATCGTGTTCTGCGCATGTCAGACCACGTGGTGTGTCAAGTCTCTTCTTACGTGGCACGCATTGTACTACAAAACTATGCATAGGTACCTAATATGTATACAGACAGTAAACATACAATTAAGACCTAGACACTTTAAAAAACTGTTGTGCTTGTTAATCGAATTTTTGAGACTAAAGTTCCTACTGTAAAAATGAATATTGGCAGCATAGAAGCGTAATAATTAAACATGGAGTCTGAAAACCTTACTCTTTGTTGGATTATATACGATGTCGTAGCCATATTTGGCGAAAGAAATTTACAAAGTCAAGCATGATTGCAAATATCAGATAGCGGGATATTTGTTCTAACCGGCCCCCACGGTCACGAAGTTCGTGTTTACAAATTTCTAACTCATAACTCATTCGCTTCGGAGATTTCGAGCTAACCCAATGCGGTTTAGAAGCCTGTCGAATTTGTTATTTTTTGCCGACGCGACGTCGGTTTTAGGCATAGGTTCTGTCTGTATCTAGGTACCTGAATGAATTATAACCATTAACTAGGTATCGTTGATCACCTTGCATAATTAAAAACATTAGAAAAGCCTAGCTAACTTATCTAACGATATTTTTTTCTATGATTTAAGTGAGAAGATAAATAGATAACGCATTGTTTTTCTTTGAATCCTAGTTCATCGGGCACTCCGTCCGTAGTCCTCCTGGTCTTATACAAATTTAATTCTGAAACCCTCTGACCCTCTTCAACTCAACATGTTTTCTTCCTCTTATCTCTGTTAGACGTCATCTCCTCAGTTGTCACCCCCCTCTCTAGCCATATCTTTTACACAATCCATCGTTTCTCCCGTCTTCTCCAAGGTTCCAACTCGACTCCTAACACATTCATACTCGAACCTTTCCTTACGACATGTGCCTCAGTTCGTTGCCCTTCGTAATTCACCTATCTACGACATAATACCTCTAAAGGCGGCATGGTAATTTTAGCATGCTGTGCTTTTTTGTCTTGTTAGCGTTAATAGCGTTGCACTGTACCTGTACACGTCAGCCAGGTCAACGCGGGGTCTACCTCGACTAGGTCAAGGCGTCAATTTCTGATACACCTACCTGCTAGTCAGACAAGTAGACACGTTCGCGAGTTTCGTGAGATGTGGCTGATCGTAACTTATGAGATAATAGAATTCTATTCTATTCTTTTTACGCCATTGCCAGCTTAAATCATCATCATTCTGTCGACGAAAGACATCCACTGTTAGACATAGGTCTCTCCCAAACATCGTCACTACAACTAGTCCTGAATTTCTGTCAGTCCTGATTCGAGAAATAAAGGCACTTAATCTTCGCACGTCAGAAAAGTTTGCATCACCTATAGTATTGTCAAAGCTATTCAGTCACCGAATCCATTAATACCAAACCCATTAGGTACTTAATCGGTACTTATTGAATGTGTATCATGCCTATTACAGAAGTGACATTGTCTGGGGGTCGGCTCTCGAACATCAGTTCAAGGCACTTATATGTATAGGCACGTAAATGCGTAGTAGCTCTTTGACTTTTTATTCACATTCATTCTAAACGAGTAGGCGCTTGTTGACTGCCAAATGCGTGATGACATTATGGAGATCTTCGCAAGCAAATATAAATACGTCAGCATTTAAAGTACCTACTTCTGAAAGCTCCATTTTGCATCTACGGCGTCGTTTCCTTGCTGATTCCATTCTTCTAATGCAAAGTAAACACTCACATGAAATATCTTCAGCGCTGCTAGACTGCGAAATTAGAAACATGAGTACAGTCTGATTCCAACTTTATGGAGGCTCGGAACATGAGCGAGTCGCTACGCTCCAATAAATTCACCTGTCAGCGGGGGTGAGGGATCAGGTGCTACCATAGATATACATAAGAAAGAAGTTGAATGTTTTTTATTGTTCTATGTGTTTGGGTACTGCGCAGCGAGTACCGCACTCCAGAGCCGCCATAAAGTTTGAATCGGGTTGTAAGCATCTCGGATAGCTAGGCAAAGATGACCAATAAAATTACTTGCACTATATTCTAATTTAATGGTTAATTCTAACTTGATATCATATCCTGTGTATATGAAAAAGCATGGTACCTACGTTACACTAAATGAAACGGAAGTTAATTCATATCAGATATTATTATTGTTTGGGTGACGCGAAACAGGACTTTTTGAAGCCGTTTTAAAACAGACCATTGTTTTACATCGTGACCAAGCTTTAAAATGCCCAATATTTGTTATACAAGGGAAAAGGCGTGGCGTGGTGTAAAAATAACTTGACGTCCTATAGGACGTCGTCAAGTTATTTTTACAGACTGATGTTGTTGAGTCAATTACTGTGACATTATTTATAGCCAAGGTACTTACCCGATTGGAGAACAACGTTTTTGCCGTAGGTTTAGAGGTGTACAGTTAGAAGCCCTTGCGAAATAAGTCTTTCTCAGAGACTAATAAGCATGTCTGATTAACTATTTTAACTATGTCTGATTAACGATTAGCTATGGTTATCGCAACCTGGCATTTCAGTTGACCCAGAGGATCTTCTCACCAATGACCAGGAGTTCTATGGCAACGCTCGTAAAGACTCGTACACACAGGCGCGACGCGCGACGCGAATCGCGCGCGACACAAAGGCACCGCTCGTTGCGCGACTTGCGGTGCCTTTGTGTCGCGTGTCGCGTCGCGCCTGTGTGTACGAGCCTTAAAATAATAAAGAGTCTATGCCGGTGTCGAAAGTTTCGCGTATTAATTTGTAGGTATATCTCTTCGCATCCGGCCAATATATCTTGGATTAAGTAATATTATTTTGGTCTTCGCTTCTAAAATAAAGTAGATGAGCAGGTTTAGATTGGAGCGTGGGATAACTGCTGGACGTCTTAGTCATAAAGAAAAATATATTAGTGGTGGTCTTTATAGGCCTCTATTTAAGTGCTGAAATAACAGATGCACTTCGTTATAACAGGAAGGCTAGGCAAGGATTCAATAAAGCTTTTCGATTTAAACCCAAAACATCCTTCTGTATTTCAATAGACGATCTATTTCCGTTATTCTTTTAGTATCATGTTAGGTTTTTCCGAGTAGTGTTTTTGTTTTTGCTGCGCAACAAGATTAGACTGCACACCAGAGTCATAAATGTACTAATTTAGATGACATAAATACCAACTATAAAAGAGAGTTCTTATTAAAGTGTATCCAGTCCAAGTGCGATAACAGGAGCGATAAATGATCGACACAAGTAGGTCGAATGCAACGTGTTACGCCAACGATAACACGACCCCAAAACCAGTGTTGACATTTTTGGAACTGATTATCTCTGAAATCTTCCATTTATCGAACTCTTTATATGGTAAACAAGCAAAGCCCGCGGCTTCGCCCACTTAGAGGTCGGAAATTATTTCACTTGATCGTACTTCCGGGATAAAAAGTATCCGTTGTCCTAATTAGGTCATAGTCTACTTGTGTGCCAAAGTTCATCGAAATCCGCGTGAAAAGTTAACAGACAGAGAGACGGTTACTTTCGTATTTAGGAAGTAGGTATGTATGTATTTATCGTACTGATCGCTCAGTATTCAGGGTCTCGGAAGACTTCGTTGACCGGTTTGTAATAGGAAAAGACATCAAAACCTAATAATAATTGTTGATCACATACTAGTCATCTTATATTTAGCTAATCAACTTATCATCTTTATGTTGTACTAGCTATGCCCCTCGGTTTCACCCGCGTTAATTTGAGGAAAAAACCTACTTAAATTTATATTCCATTATTTTAAAACTATGATAATTATTGTCTCCTAAAATTTCCATTGAAATCAAATGATGTCAAAGGCAATTTTGTTCAAAATTAAATACTTGTGATGTATAACGTATTTATTTTGATTAATATCATGTTTATAAAAACAACTTCGTAAATAATGCATTATTTTAGAACACATTTTGTTGTCATAAAAAAAGGTGAGTCAAATTTAAAAGATAAACATAAAGGCTCCTTCACAGGCGTGACACGACACGCGACACAAAGGCACCGCAAGTCGCGCAACGAGCGGTGCCTTTATGTCCAGCGCGATTATATCGCGTGTCGCGCCTGTTTGTTGGAGTCACGGATTTTTTTTTAGAACTTAAATGGGAACAATTCCGTCATACTTGATTTTTTCGTAACTAACTTTACGCAGCGCAGCGTACGCTCTCATAAGCAGTATTTTTCCAGTTTTTGCAACATTTTTCATTGATGCTCCGCGCCTATTGGTCGTAGCGTGATGTTATATAGCTTATAGCCTTCCTCGATAAATGGTCTATCCAACAAAAAATATTTTTTCAATTCGACCCGTAGTTCCTGAGATTAGCGCAACGAAACAAACAAACAAATTATTCAGCTTTATAATTTTAGTGTGGATGCAAGTTATTGTTTTTATTTATATTGTAAGGTTCTATTCTTCTAAATATGTAATATAATTATTTTTTTTTTATTCAATAAGTCATCATAAGTTATATGCTTTGTATAAATAATTCGACTATTCTTTAAAAAGTCACATTTTTTAAATATCAAATATTGTTGTAGCAGAAAAAAAACAAGAAATTGTGTTTTAAATTTACTTAAGAATTTTATACGTTCTTATAAATAAATTTCAGGATTGTCTACAGAACTTGGCACCCATTTAGATCTCAAGTTTTTTATCGGTGAAGTCGACAACCGCACCATAATCATCATAATATTGAACTTGGCTCCCATTTTAACATTAATGTTTTTGGCAGAGTATCATTACTTTCTTTAAATAAATTTATTAATATTCAAAAGGGAACTGTTTATAAAAAAAAAATTCTAACGTTTAAGCTGTATAGTTATTTTTAGTACTAATTTCTACATTTTCTTGAATGTTTGAAATATTAGAGCGCATTGCCCATTATCTACAATTTTTTTACACATTTTCTGCATATATGCTTAAATTAGCTTTGTCAGGACGATATAACGTCCGCAGGCGGTTGTATTGTAATATAGAACTTTCTTGTGCTTTAATTTGACTAGGATCTAGATTGATAAGAAGTACTCCATCTAGTGTTTTAACTCTAGAGAGTGCAACAGCATCGCCTCTTAAAGTATGCAGGTACCTAGGGAAAAGTACAATAAGTTAAGTAAATAGAGCAAAAATAAGGTGTACCTGCCTATGTAGGTACAGACGCCAGCACATCAAGCTACTACAATCTGTCAAATTTCTTTAATAGATTTTCAACTTTATTGCTAAAGCATAAGGTTCAAAGTTTATTGTGAAAATTTGACATTTTCGGATAGCTTGATGTGCTGGCGTCTGTACCTATTTGAAAGAAGACTTCCGACAATCTGCATTTCCACTAGCTTGTGTTCATAAATTAATATGCTGACGAATTCTTCCTTACATTTGTGTCCCACACAAATCTATTAAATGTTTATCGACAACAGGAATCCAATCTGGGCTCTTGTAAACAATTTTCAAATATGCCGGTTGTGTCAGTTCAGAACTTAGGAGGCAAAGCTTGTGACGCGGACGTAGTACATATAACTCAATGGACGCGGACGTAATATGCACGTACGCACTCAAGACCTTATATTCCCATCGTTTGGTACAACTCCACATTTGCACACTACGTTCGGGTCGTCGAGTGAATGCGTTCCTACCTATCGATTCTGTAAAAATCTCACCGTGAAAACTTAGGTGAAGTGAGTTTGTTTTTGCTAGGAATTGACACTATTGACAGCTCACTCCACGCTCACCTAAGTTTTCACGGTGAGATTTTCAGAATAGCACCGCTGACACGGGACATCTGTCAGTGCGACAATTCTAGTAGCTACTAAAGATCAAATTCGCTTATTTATTATTCGTTTGTATGGAACTGACAGGTGTCAAGAACGCATTCTCTCGTCGCGGCAACACTGTAGTTGGGATTTGTTTATGAAGCTAAATGCAAATGCTTATTGTTAATAGAGATAGCATTCATGATTATTATGATTCCGAAAATAAAGAAAATTGGTGTAATCACGTGATCCACTGAAGTTCCGAGATGTATAAAACCACAGAAGTTTATACAATATACCTGTGATTGTATTTTATATTAAGGCGAAAGCGCCAGGGTAGCCCGCGAAATTTGTTTTTTTTTAGGTTTTTTGCAATTTGCTGGTCAGTATTAAGTTGTACGTTGATTAATATATAAATCGCGGCCGTAACTAACATGTATTTACAGAATTATAATCATTAAAGTCATCAACACAACTCTCTAAGACCACGTAAGTCCGAAGAACAACTGTTTCATGAAATTATCATTCTTCGGACTTACGTGGTCTTAGAGAGTTGTGTTGATGACTTTAATGATTATAATTCTGTAATTATACATGTTAGTTACGACCGCGATTCATATATTAATCAACGTACAACTTAATACTGACCAGCAAATTGCAAAAAACGTAAGAAAATTTGAATTTTGCGGGCTACCTTAGCGCTTCCCCCTTAAACTGAGACTTTAGTTAGACTATCGATGACGAAAATGAAAGGTTCAGCATTATTGAAAACGTAGAGAAGAGTAGGACAGTTGACGCATATAAAACTTTATTAGACACAAATTAGTTATGTTATTCTTGATGTGTAGTTAAAATAAATTGCGATTACGTTACTAAATAAGCATGATCTTCCTTATTTGTTACAGTAAATTGTTGTGTCATATTTCGGGGACGTAGTGCGGCACCCGAAAGGCTTAACACACTATTTATCTCAATTTGAATAAATCTCAATCTGAATCATATTGAAGGATATTGCTAATCCATTGCTTCATATGTTCGAAAAATTTGTCAGCTCAACAACGTAAATAACGCAATGAATGTTGATGAACTGTCAAAATGAAAGCGAATGCTACTGATAAGTGTGTTAAGGCTCCTGCAAACAGGCGCGACGCGTGACGCGAATCGCGCGCGACTCAAAGGCACCGCTCGTTGCGCG
This sequence comes from Luperina testacea, assembly GCA_927399505.1. Lineage (NCBI taxonomy): Eukaryota > Metazoa > Arthropoda > Insecta > Lepidoptera > Noctuidae > Luperina > Luperina testacea. The sequence goes on along the minus strand of OV656763.1, from coordinate 4,566,861 downwards.
ACTTGCGGTGCCTTTGTGTCGCGTGTCGCGTCGCGCCTGTGTGTACGAGCCTTAAGAAGTGTGTTAAGGCTCCTGCAAACAGGCGCGACGCGTGACGCGAATCGCGCGCGACACAAAGGCACCGCTCGTTGCGCGACTTGCGGTGCCTTTGTGTCGCGTGTCGTGTCGCGTCTGTTTGAAGGAGCCTTTACGCAATTACCACACTGGACATACGGAAATTAAAAGATTGCCGATCGATCCAGGTTCAGTTCGGCCACAAATATACAAATAGGTCATGTTTCAAGTCTGGACCGGCATTAATGCTTCGATTAGCATGGAGCGCACATCGCAGAGCGGCAGCGCCAGAAAATCGTTATCGCGCTGAATTTTTATTAGTTTTTTTTTTATTAAAAGTGTTTTCTGTTTCTTTCAGGAGTGGAATTACAAATTGGGTTGATTAGCAAACAACATGACGTCCCGGTAAGTTAACCTTATTTATTTATTTGCACATTGTACACACAGTACATACACACACACACACTCCCAAACTCCCAGATACTTTGTTATCGTATTAATAATGCATGCTTGGTTACCTTGAGAGTAGAGAATACAATCCCGAGCATGTTTTTCAATCCCGGGCTTACGGGATTTTTGAAGCCTTTTCCCGGGATCCCGGGCCTATCCCGGGATTAGACTATGTAGTTTCTAATTGGGCTAAAATTAAAAAAAAAACAGGAATTTAAAAAAAAAATGTCTTTAATGTCTTTGCACAACACAAATCAGAATAATAATAAGAAAAGAAAAAACACAAACCAAAAAATACTATACTTTTGCAAGAAATTAAAAAACAGCACATAATAACTATTTAGAATTTCGAAAATATAATCGCAGAAATATCAAAGCATCCAATGTTTGACTTCCGAGCCTGCTTCGTAGTTTATTGCCAACATAAGCAGCAGCTGAAAACGCTCGTTCAGGTTCTCGGGATTTTCGGGGCCAGAAAACCGTCGGGATTCCGGGACCCCGAGATAAAGGATCCCGGGATTGTATTCTCTAACTGTACCTGTGTAGTAAATAGTGGGTACCTACGTATTATACGAGTTGCTTTTTGTCGTAATGTATTAAAATAATCTAGGCAAGGTTATTTTCAAGGCGCAACGGACTACGGAATACAAACTAGACTTGTTTGTGGCAATCCCGAAAATCCCGAGATTAGCCTAGTACAGTCCCGGGATTTTCGGGGCCAGAAAACGGTCGGGATCCCGGGATCCCGAGATAAGGGATCCCGGGATTGTATTCTCTACTTGAGAGTCCTGAAATGAAAGTGATGCAACAGTCGATGTAGAGCAATTCGTACTTTTGTAAAGTAACAACTTGACAAGCGAGCGTGCATTTGTTGAAACTTGCAGTCGTTAAAACTGATAGCGATTTTGTCACGGAGTAGAAATGTCTTTTAAATCCTAATCTTAACTATATCCATATCCTATACCAGGGATGGCGAACCAGTGGCACGCGTGCCATTGATGGCACGCGACAAATTATTTTGCGCACGCCTTCGATCGAAAAAGTACCTACGTAATACACTGAAATTTAACAAACGACCTACTTTACGGAGTGAGTAGGCGCGGTGTAAGGAGCAGCAGGCGGGAAGCGCGGAATCGTTAGTATTGTTTTATAATTTTCCCTGTAATCAAAAAAAAAATGGCACATCTATGACCTCATCAAACATTTCTTTACAAAAAATGGCACGTTGATCCATAAAGGTTCGCCACCCCTGTCCTATACTAATAATATTATAAATTTAAAAGTAACTCCGTCTGTCTGTCTGTATTTATTTAACCTACACATTCCAAAAAACATAAGTTTGCATTTCGCGGTCATTTCTTTTTTCCTTTTTGGTTACCCTTAACTACAAAGCCCCTGCTTACAGGACCTAATCACAAAAAACGCAAGTTTTAGAAACAATAAAGTATATCGATCGACTACAGTAAACAAAATCAAAAAAATATATGATATATGCTAGGTAGATAGTGTGTTGAAAACGTAATACAACTAATTAGATAATCTAGTATACTTATAATAAATCTGTAGAAGTGAAAATTCTGTACATTGAAAATATCAAAAAAATAAATGGCAGGGGGTGTTACTATACCGACACCGAACCCAAAAATGTGATTAAAAAAATTTTTGTCTGTCTGTCTGTCTGTCTGTCTGTTTGTTCAGGCATCACGCAAAAACTACCGGTTAGATTACGATGAAACTTGGTATAATTATTCTTTAATATCCTGGGCACCACACTGGGTACTTTTTATCCCGGAAAAGTATATACAAAAAAAATAATAATAATTTTGCGGTCTGGAACTACTGGTTCGAATTGAAAAATTCTTAAAAAAATTGTGTTGGATAGTCCATTTAACGGGCTTTTTAGAAGGCTATAGGCTATATAACATCACGCTACGACCAAAAGGAGCGGAGCGTCAATGAAAAATGTTGCAAAAACGGGAAAAAATATTCCTTTTGAGAGCTTCCGTTGCGTACGCTGCGTAAACGCTTAAAGTTACATAAAAATCATGTAGGACGCAATTGTTCCTCTATAAAAGTCCTATAAAAAAGTCCGCAACAGTATATATCTATCTGTTAAGGTTGATTAACCATTACCTTTTTTAGGGTAATCAAATTTGTTCTAAAATAATGCATTACTTGCGAAGGTGTTTTTATAAACATGATATTGATCTTTATCCAAATAAATACGTTATTCATCACAAGTATTTAATTTTGAACAAAATTACCCTTGACAGCATTTGATTTCAATGAATATCTTAGGAGATATCATAGTTTTAAAATAACTCCGCAAGGCGGCCGGCAGCTCTGCGAGGTACCATACCGCACCGCGCGGCTCAGCCGGGCCGGGCGGTCGGCTTACTGGCTACGTACGAAACCGTTGTGCTCAGCGAACTGCTTTTTTGAATTAAATGTTTTAGTAATATCTCATCCATCATCTATACTAATATTATAAAGAGGTAAAGTTTGTATGTAGGGGTTTTCGAAATACCACCCCTAAGACGGTGAAATGGAGGGACTTTGTTTGTATAAAAAATCTTATTCCTCGAGTTAATAAACTTGAAACTTGGCACGAATATTTATATAAGTAAATTATAAAGTATGGCATTTTTTTAAACTACCCATTAGAGGGGGATTGGGGGGTGTCAAAATTTGTATGGAAGAATTTTAACGAGCTGTCCGATTAATTCGAAACTTAGTATTTATACTTAAGACATAAGCAAAGCATAACGTGTATCATGGTTTTTGGAAAATGTATCCCTAACGGGGTATGGAAAAGGGGTAGTTAATTTTACAAGGAGGATTTTACTGCGTAGCATGATTAACTCGAAAATTGTTATAAATAATCTATCAGTTAAATAATGACCACCCCCAAACGATTTTTTCGTATTCCATCTCTCTGGGGGTGAAAAGCAGTGATCCAGTTTATTATGAAAAATCAATATTTATTTGTTATTTTTTCTTTTTCGTTATTATTGTTCCACTGCTGGGCAAAGGCCTCCCCATATTCTTTCTTCATTTGTTTTGTAAACCTAAAAATTGGCCCGAATACTTATTTATCTAGAAATAAATGAAAAAGATCATAATTATACATAATTTTCGAAATTTTTTGGGGAAATTACGAATTTCACGCGGACGAAGTCGCGGGCAGAAGCTAGTAATAAATAATAATAATAATAACTTTATTTCCAATTTTACAATTTGCCTGTGGCAATATGTTAATTCTATGACAATGAGAATATTCTTTTAAAATTGCATAAATTACTGATTACTCCACTGGCACCCAAGCTAAGATTAAACTTGTGTTATGGGTGCCAGGACTCTCTGTTAATACATTTCTCAATTTATACAAAACTAATACGGAGTTACAATGGGTAAGTAGCTATCGAGATACGATAGAAAAAACAATCATGAAGATACCTCTAAAAACTTTCTTTTTACAATAAAAACCATACTAAAGGCTCCTTCAAACAGGCGCGACACGCGATAAAATCGCGCTCGACATAAAGGCACCGCAAGTCGCGCAACGAGCGGTGTCTTTGGGTCGCGCGCGATTTGCGTCGCGCGTCGCGCCTGTTTGCAGGAGCCTTAATAATACATACAATCAATCTGATTTTTAGTCAGATTATTATACAAGCAACATACTAAAACACTAGTGTTTTAATTTTTTAGTCCAAACAATAGAGTTTTTGTAAATAGATAATTGTTTCATATTTTGCAAATAATTTTAATTTTCTTGATTTACCTTTATTTTTACCTTAAAAAGCAAATACCTACCTAAACTATTGGCGCTGCCTTAGCACCGCACTCTGTCTCGCTCTCACACATTCCGCGAGGAGTATAGTGCGAGCGAGATAAGAGTGAATTTTAACTGAGTTAGTATGGGCTCTTATACCATTTCATTTATGTTGTCTGTCTTTAGCTCCAAGATGACCTGAATTCATTCCGACTGCATTATCATAAATTAATGTTATTATGTGAGTTAATATAATTTAAAATCGAAAGTCGCGATCATTGCGAATAACCAAAGAACACGAAATGAATTTATGGTTGCCGGAAAGTAAATGTACGTTGATTTCTAGAGACGCGCCGAGTACAAGTATTAACGAGCACCGAATATTTTTCGGTGTATGTCTAATTGTCTACCGAACCGAGTACTCTGCCGAGTAATTCGGTTTAGTCGACGCAGTTATTGGGAACGTACGAAACGCTTCAAATCTGAAAGTGAACATCCGAAAAGTGCGCTATTATGTAGTTAGATCAACTATCTAAGCGAAAATTGATTACCACGGGACACTGGGGGCTTACTCTCCAAACTAATTTTAATTCCAATGAGATGCCAATATGATTCCAATGTTAATTTTACAGTTACGTGATTCGGTACCCTTGAAAACAATATTGTCAACAATTACCCCACGCCAAGCCCGAACCCAATTCCACTTAGTTCTCCAAAATGGACACCCAATCTAAAAATCATTTGGCGCTAGCATCGAACTCAAGAGTACGAAACGTCACAATTCCAATGTCGATCTATCGGAATTAAATTGAAGAGTAAGCACCCTGATTATTTAATTAAATACGTTCGCTTTTTTCACGTGATATATCTGACAATGACTAATCTACATTAATATTGTGAAGTGGTCAGGTTATAACTTTACGAGTTTTTTTTCGAGTACCTCGGCAGTCAAACCGAGTTAATCGGCCTATAACGAGTACTACAAAAATGGCCAAGTATGCCAGAACTTATTAAATCACTAGAGAATTAGAGATGCGTTAAATACTCATTTATTATACTCGGTGAATAAGTAATAAACGAGTACTCTGCGCCTCTCTAGTAAGTTCTTGTGATGATTACCATTAGTAGTTTCAAACTAACGTAATGCTTTCTCATCTGATACCTGTTATAGCTTGAGATTTAAATGCGACTCTACCTAATACCTGTTATAGCTTGAGATTTAAATGCGACTCTACCTAATACCTGTTATAGCTTCAGCTTTAATTGCGACTCTACTTAGGTAGAGTCGCAATTAAAGCTGAAGCATAAAAATCAGAAGCTATAACAGGTATTAGTACCTGTTATAGCTTCTGATTTTTATGCGACTCTACCCAATACGGTGGAGATGGGTCTTTTGTAAAGTTGCTTAGCTAGACTGCATTAGATAAGCGTATTTTATTAACTTAGATGTGCTCACATAATTCATAGCCAGCAAGCGAACTAGGTACAGTCAACAAAACAGCTAGGTGTACAGGTAGAAATATTAATATTTCCATTGCATTTTTATTGTGGGCGGTATAATTACTTTTTAAAAGCTAGACAAACTTAAATAAAAGAGTGATTTTGATAGGAACATTCATTGTTTATCAAATTGACACACTACGACAACTTGCCGTGTTGTAGCCATTTCGAACAACTGTCAAAGAATGACAGTTGTAATTTGAAAATACGGGAAATTTATGTTGCTAGGTATAGGTAGTCAATATGCTAAAAAAATAATTACCTTGACCATACATAAGACTTGACAAGTAGTTGTAACTTGCAAGTTAGCTGCATGTACACTTAGACTGTACTAGTTTTAATTTAAGACTAAGTTCTCATATGGCAACTGTGCTCTAGCCTGTTACCTAGCGGTATTCATACATAATTATGTAGGTACTATTACACATGTTACATAACGACTGTACCTGTTATTGTATGAAAGCAAACCATTTCTTATGCAATACGAGGTTTTACGATATTATTTTACGATCACACGCGTATAGAACCAAAAAAACACTGGGGCGGTTAATAAATTGACTCCAATTTACCCAGTTTGATTAGATTAGAAGTAATTGATCCTGCCAATAGCTTAAAAAAACTGGCCAAGAGCGTGTCGGGCCACGCTCAGTGTAGAGTTCCGTAGTTTCCCGTCCGTCACAATAAGTGTTCCCACTTATGAGTTTAAAAGTGGGTATCCATCCATCGTATACGATTATACTACAAACAGTCCAGAAATTATTTTGTACAACTTTTTGTCTTTTTTGTACAAAAACTGTTGTTTCCATCAAGTTCAAAATAATTTTCCTAGAAAGTCCTTATAAAGTTCTACTTTTCAGATTTTTTTCATATTTTCTAAACTTATGGTTCAAAAGTTAGAGGGGGGGGACACATTGTTTTTTACTTTTGGAGCGATTATTTCCGTGATTATTGACATTATCAAAAAATGATTTTAGTAAACCCCTATTCATTTTTAAATACCTTTCCAACAATATATCACACGTTAGGGTTGAAATAAAAAAAAAATCACTTCCCACTTTACATATAGGGGGGCTACCCTAATAAAACATTTTTTTCCAATTTTTATTTTACCACTTTGTCGGCGTGATTGATATGCATATTGGTACCAAATTTCAGCTTTCTAGTGCTAACGGTCACAGAGATTAAGCGAGAACGGACAGACGGACAGACAGACATGGCGAAACTATTTAAGGGTTCCTAGTTGACTACGGAACCCTAAAAATGTAAAAAAAGTAGTCAAGTTCGGTAAGATTCGAGCCAAAAAGGCGAATCAAGGACTGCTAGGTTCAAGAAAAAAAACCTTGGCAGAATTCACAATAAAGCGTTACAAGGTTCTTGTGACGAGCGGCCAAAATCAGAACTAATGCCGCCATCTTGTTTTTCAATAGAATTACGCAAAAAAAAGCTTAAAATTGTTTACTAACAACTCCGCCCTGTAAATGTCATTCAAGCGCCAAAGGTCCTTGTAGCAGTGTAACCTACCTCGGCGGAAAAAAAAACTTAATCATGAACTGCTACTGCTGGCTGGTCTCTCATTTTTAATGATAAATGATTTTATTTTTGTAAGTAGGTTTGCACAAAACACTTTTACACGTCAATCACATTTTTTAAACTAGATGAGGTCGGAGTTTCCTATCTGACTACTCTGAGAAGAAAGGCCGAAACAAACTCAGAGTTCCATAGTCTCTTTTAAAGTCCAGACATAATCTTGGTCAGGTTATATGAAGACCATGTAGGTCGATGTCTGAGATGGTCTTTTGAGGAAAGAACCACACAGATTGAGAGGACCTGTCCAGTCAGTGCACGCATTTGTCAGAAATCGTGCAGCTCAACTCAAGACTTATAAAAGGAACATTTCGGAATTTTTTCTTCGTCTTTTCTTCCTCATCTCTTGTGTTAATCAGGTGACCTTATATACAAATATTGCGATTCTTTATTAAACAAACGATAAAAAAAATAATCATCATCAGCCTAGCCTTTTCCCAACTATGTTTGGGTCGGCTTCCAGTCTTACCGGATGCAGCTGAATACTAGTATTTTACATGGAGCTACTGCCTATCTGACCTCCACAACCCAATTACTGGGTAATACCCCTTGATAAGACTGGTTGTCGGGCTTCTGACTACCTGTAACGACTTTCAAAGATCCACGAATGACAGCCGGGACCAACAGTGCTTTCCGAGGCATGGAGGGGTTCATGGTATGTAAAGATGGTCATCCATCCACAGACCAATCGCGGGAAGCGTAGCTTAACCTGATCTATCGACCTGTGCGGCTGTTATTATTTAGCCACGGGCCCCTAGCCCCTACTGCTTAACGATATAAAAATAATGTTCACGTAAAATACACTAACTGCTGTACAAACTCAGACGGTAGGTATGGTACATCGATGCAATTGTGTTGTAAGTAGACTTGATACAGGTGTTGTTCTGTATTCGTATGTATGTATAATATTATTTAATTTTATAAACAATGCCTTGCCTTGCCTGCAATGCCTTGTAATCTAATGTTTTGTTGACAAAGATACGCTTTTTTGGGAAATTGTTGACCGTAACAATTGCGACGGTATGCTATTATACCGTTTTATACACAATCATGGTTGTTATTGCTTATGGACCTGTAATTATTAAGTTATGGAACTTAACAAAGTTCTAATTCAATTTCAACCAAAACGTGTTAGGACATTATTGGTTCAAATGGTGACTCATAAATGGTTAATGAACGGTACTGTATCTCAGAGACAAAACTTAGGGTTCATTAACTAATGACAGTTCTAAGTGTCCGTAGGAGGACGAAGCACCATCAAAACATCTTATCGATTGCATACCGATAAAGCCTTGGTGTAGCCACATTTAAAAACTGTTGTTATTAAATAACAAAAAGTTTATTTAAGGCTCTTACAAACAGGTGCGATACGCGATATAAGCGCGCGCGACACAAAGGCACCGCTCGTTGTGCGACTTGCGGTGCCATTGTGTCGCGTGTCGTGTCGCGCCTGTTTGTATGAGCCTTTATACATGTTGTAAACTAATATTCATAGTAATATAAATGAAAATCAGTTCTTTTACTGTAATTTTTTCACTAAAATGCAAAGCGGAACAACTATTTTCATTTAAATAAGATAAAGTGATTGCGACCTTTTTTCTATGGCATCACTGCTAACTGTCAATGTCAAGGGAATAATAGATGTTAGGTATTTTGTTGGTGTTTCATTCACGGCGAAAAAAAAAAGATGTTAGAAGCACATTGCTCATTGCATATGTCCACTGTCTGGTCATTATGAAGTATGATTAAGTATTGATGATTTTTATGATTGTAATTCTATAGATAATGTGTTACGGCTACGAATACTTTTCAGATCAACATACAACCTGATACTAACCTGCAAATTGCAAAAAATATTAGAAAATTTAAATTTCGCGGGCTACCCCGGCGCTTTAAATAAGTTAAGGGGGAACTTTTAAATTTTGGGAGAAATATTATTAATTCTGCACCATGTTTTCACTCCTCACAAGTCGCAATATTAATTTCAGAATATTGACATAATGCCAGTCTAAAACTGCTTAATTATGGAGATTGGAGACCCAGCTCTTGTATAAGCGGTTGCGCACAATATTCGAAATCCGTCCATCCGAATTTAGAACATCATCAATTCTAATCGAACTCTGATCTCGATTTCGGCGTCGGAATTTCAGGGGGCCTAAAAAGGCCACTTTGGCAGAATCATAAAAGGATAACATTATGAACCATAATATGGCGAAGACGGTCCGTGTTTTTGTTTTTTTCGCTGCACTACGTAGGTATAATCAGAGATTGGATTTGGATTGGATTGATTGGTATTTTAGCACAAACAAAAAAAAAATAACTGAAAAGTCCTTCACCAATGGGATTCGATACAATTAACTTAACAGTTAACTGTCCATTATGATTCATATTGTTATTCTTTTATGATTCGCCAAAGTAGCCCCAAGGGGGCCTAAAAAGGCCACTTTCAGATGCAGTGCGTGAACACTCTTAGGCCGAGATTATTAAACGTTCTATTACAAAACTTAGCGATATTGTTTTGGTTTAGATATTATGTTCCCGTCTCTATCTTGCACGCGAGTTCGACAGTTTTGTGACAGTGCCCGGAATAGTGCTTACCCAAAGCACGTGCTAAAGCTGGATATCAGACGCTTCACTTTTCGTTTATTTTTGCCTCACTCGAAGTGCAACTTCTGAACACAAAATTAATCAAAAGTGAACAATTAATTCATCAGCGAACTCTCACTCGGCATCTTTCACTCACAGAGTCACAGCCTACCGAATGACCGAAAAATTAAATGAAAGAAGCACATGAACGTTCATTCCTATACAACGTGTTTTTTTTATATCCCATAACTCTAGGGGGTCATTGTACTCATCATTATGAACAGCTTTTACTATGGACCAAACCTGAAATCGCGAAAGGAAAATCAGCTGTTCCCTACAACTACATTTATGTTCGCATAATTCGTCAAAATGTAGGGAACACCTGATTTTTCTTTTGCGATTCTAGGTTTTATCCCATAGTAAAAGTTGTTCTTAATGATCAGTACAATGACCCCTTAGAGTTATGTATGAGATATAAAAAAAAACACTGCATAATTTTGTCGGTGTGAATATGGCATGAAACAAAAATGAACCTTCACTCGAGAGTGAAGTGTCTGATGATATCGGCATAAGTAACGTTTATCAATGAAGTTAATTCATTATTCTTGTTTAGGTTAGACCGCCTGTTCGTCCTCCTAGAGGCGGGCGCGGGCCCAGCCACCAGGCGCGCCGCTGCCCGCCAGCTCGGAGAGGTTCAAAAGGCCCACCCTGAGGAACTTCACCGACTGCTCGGCAGGCTCACGACGCATCTGCGGTCGCCGGCCTGGGAGACTAGGACTGCTGCAGCACAGGTGATTATCTCAATTTTTATAATGCTTGTCAAAGCAATCCACCACAAAAGCATAATCAGCTTGTAATGTTCCCACTTCTGGGACACAGGCCTCTTCTGTGTGAGAGGGACTGGGCCGTAATCCACCACGCAGGCCCAGTGCGGGTTTGTGGACATCACATGTCTTCGAATTTTCGTGTCTAGGACATGTCGATTTATTTACGTTGTTTCCTTCACACTTTTTGATAGCAGTGGTGATGAAATAATTTACACATAGTAAAATGCCTACCTGGGTTCAAACCTCCGACCTAAAACTCCGTAAGTCTCGGCCGTTATCACTGGGCCTCCACTGCTCCGCCAGAAAAGGAAATGATCATTTTGTTATCACAAAATCTTATCATTGTTTCAAATCATCTAGTTTCACAATATTTTCTACTCTTCAATAATTTATTACAAAGAAAATTCATAAATATTTTCTGAAACTATTCAAAGTTTCAGAAAATATTTATGAATTGTTTTTTCTTTCTGTAAAAATCACACGTTTGTTTCTGTCTATAAAAATCTGCCACTTAATAGCCTATCCCTGACAGGTTAATATCCCACTAGTTGAGCAACAACTTTTTCCTTGTTTTGAACAAAAACAAGGAAAAAGTTAAATTCCAGACTTGCAGAAATACCTACGTATAACTCTGAGCCTCACTTTTAAAGTGTGAGTAATTGTGAAATGATTACTCATGAGCGTTTGTAAGATGTACTCCGTAAATAGTCTTAGCAAAGATTAGCAGACAGATAAGATTTGAATACAAATCCTTTGTTATCAACACGTGGAACCTACAAACCTAAACTTTTTTTTTTTGTTTCAAAGTCTAGTCACGGAAATGACTTGTTTATGAATTACACACTACTGACCTACAGCGAGCAGGTGAACTAAAATACGTACAGTCAACAAAGCAGTTCAGTGTACAGGCAAAAATGTCCATATTTTCATTGCGTTTTTATTGTGGGCGTTATAACTACTTTATTTATTTATTTTTTAATTTTTTTTTTACTTTATAAGGTAGACAAAGAGTGATTTTGACAGGGAGGGGCCCGTGGCAAAATAATAACGGCCGCACAGTTTGATCGATCAGTTTAAGCTACGCTTGCCGCGGTTGGTCTGTGGATGGGTGACCATCTTTACATACCGAGACCTCTCCGTGCCTCGGAAAGCACGTTAAGCGGATTGTCCCGGCTGCCATTCATGGATCTTTGACAGTCGTACGTAACGGGTAGTCGTGGCCTGAAAGTCTGACAACCAGTCTTACCAAGGGATATCGTATTATTACCCAGTAACTGGGTTGTGGGGGTCCATGTAGAATACTGGTATTCAGCTGCATCCTATTAACTATTACTTATTAACCTGAATTAATAAACCTATTCACCCCATAGTACATATAATATTTTTTTTTTTTGCAAAAAATGACGTTCTCTGAAACTCCGCTTGCCATTGCACGTTGTTGTTGACCGTACCATAACCAGAAATATTTACTTGTAAATATTACCGTGCTATGAATCCAACTACAACTCGGTTATCCAAGTGAATGCCACCTAAGTGAATGCCTAAATAAAATAGCACTGTTGGGTTGGTCAACCATTAGATCGAACTGATATTTCGCTGAAATTATTTTTGGACGTGTGATTCCGGGATCGATAAAAAACATGAGACTACTCTATTTTTTTCCAAACCAGCGAAATATCGGTTCATCCTAATGGCTCGAACACTGGGGAACATTATAGCATAATATTTTACATGAATGTTAACATACGGGAATCGGAAAAATCCGCGTCCAAAAAGAATTTCAATGGTTTTTCCAAACCAGAGAAAAGTCGGGATGGATGAATGGAAAAGCTCGAACACTGGGGAACATCATAGCATAATATTTTTCCTCATTTGATTTACACACGGGAAACGGGGAATCCCGCACCCAACAATAATCTCAATGAGTTTACCAATACCAAACCTTCGAAATTCTTTTTGTGAGCGGCATTGGAATTACTTTATCTTAAAATATTCATAGAGCCCAATAAAGGTGAATGTTTATTACAATATGCCCAGTTTCTTTTACGGTCCATTTATATTCATGGTTAGTTTCTGCGCCGACGCATTGCTTACAGATGATTGATACTGTCATGTTTTGTTTGACAAGCAACAGTATTGTATCGCGTAATTGGCTACATTGTTTCGAACGACTGAGAAATTAAACTCCTAGCCCCGTTTGTGAGTCTCGTGCGCCGATGCGTAAACTATACTGATAAGTTTATATTGATTGCTTTTTCGTGTTACTGCTATGCTGCACTTGTTACAATTCACCTCGGATTAAACAATGTAGTTAACCACGTAGAAAAAAAACTAAGCCATTTCTCACATAGAAATAATAGCCTGTCATTCGCTTCAACATTTTCCTAGTCTATGCCAGTATTTTGCAATTCTCTGAAGCATTATCGTAATCGATCTTAAATTGGCTTCACTTTTGCTCCTCACTGCAATGACGCCTCACTGCATACTTGTCACCTTGAAATCTGGAACACATTCGAGATAAGTTATGGTTTTAATATTCTAGTGAAAATTACGCTTTCAAATTTTTTTGCGCCATGATTTCTGCAAAAAATAATAGGCTTGAAAGTGTGTGATATACTACTTAATTAGTTGAAAAGTAGATCTCTTTAAGCTTATGACCACAGCAGTTTCATTTAAACCTGCCTTATTCCTACTTCTTTTTTGGTCAATGATTGACAAGAAGACCCTTGATTTGATCCATGGCCCATAATTTTTTTTTAACCGACTTCAAAAAGGAGGAGGTTTTCAATTCGACTATGTTTTTTTTTTTGTATGTTTGTTACGCGATATCTCCGGTAATAGTAAATCGATTTCAAAAATTATAAATTTTATTAACTTTGCTTGGGTACTTTTTAGTTAGCTTCAATAATACATATTTTTGCCACTTGGTTTATATTGAGAATGTTATAATCAATGATGTATAAAACTATAGATACGTTGTCCGCACTCTAAAATGGCAACATGAAATGAAGCCAATTGCCACATTTGCGCTCAGTCACGCACCAACCTGTCGCGCGACGCGACGCGACGTATGTTTGTTTTTAATTTATATCGTATGTGAAAACCTGTGCAAAACATAAAGAAAATATGCCGTCGTGTGTTTTCAGAGGATGTAAAAATTATACCCCAAAAGTTAAAGACAAAAATGTGTCATTTCACGCGTAAGTTTACAAAACTAGATTATTTTATTTTATTTTGTACGACGCTGCGTCTAATGGCGGCCGGCGCATGAAGTGACTCTGATAGCTACGTCACTCATGCGCTCGACCAATGAGCATGTAATTTGACTATTACTTATCCTGTGACGTAACTGAAGATGTTTATTTATCTCCCTCTAGCAACAGACATCCCGCCGTACGGTGATATATTTTCTTTCCCTTTCTTTACGCGTATAAGTAGTTATCTAGTATTTTCGCCGTTTTTAAGCGCCGAGATGTTGGTTGATAACGTGTCTATATATAATACGTCATTGGTTATAATTAGTGTCCGACCGAAACAGGTTTTTCAGCCGAAACCGAAACCGAAACCGAACTTTCGGCCTTGCTCTTAGTTTCGGCCGAAACCGAAACCGAAACCGAAACTTACTTAAACATATTTAAAAAAAAAATAATTTTAATTTTTTTTTTATCGTATACAGAAATCTGGTGTGTTTTTTACACATTTGTTTGCATAATACAATGTATATTATACATACAGACAGTTGAATACTTACCTAATTATTTACGAGGTCGGTCCCATAATGAACTGGCCTGATATACATAGTTCTACGCGACATGTTGTGTTGCATTAAATTTTATCGTGCACTTAATACATATAAGAAACACGCATCGACATGAAATGCTTAGTCTCAGTTTAGCAGGCATTAGCATAACGAGTCGCGTATTTTTTCAAAATGTCGAAAACTGAGTATCGAAGTGTCATAAAGTTTTTGTTTAAAGAAGGTTTATCCCTGCCCAAATAAAAGAACGATTGGATGACGTGTATAAGGAGTCTGCCCCCTCCTATAGCACAGTGAAAAATTGGGTGAAAGAGTTTCGCCTCGGGAGAGAAACCGTCGAAGACATTTGCCACGACGGTCGACCTGTGGAAGTGCTCACTCCCGAAACGATTGCTCTTATCGAAGAGGAGGTTCTGAGTGACCGCCGTTTGAAGATTAGAGAAATTGCAGCTAGGCTTGGGCTCTCTAAAAGTACGTCATCGTGCGATCCATGAACATCTTCACATGAAAAAATTGAGTGCAAGATGGGTACCGAAACTTCTTTCAGCGGTACAGAGACAGGAAAGCGCTGCGCTTCGGAGTTTTTGGATCTTAGTGGCGAAAATTCAAAGACTGTGATCGAGCGGCTAGTGACTGGTGATGAAACTATGATCTTGTATTATGACCCACAAAGCAAGCGCGAATCAATGGGATGGCGTTATAAGGGTGAAAAGCCCCCTAGAAAGGCAAAGGTGCAACAATCGGCTAAAAAACTGATGTGCACAATCTTTTGGGATTTTCAAGGCATTTTGATGGTGGATTTTAATGAACGTAATACAGTCGTGAACGGCTAATATTATGCTTCTTTAATAAATAAATTACGAGACAAGATAAAGGAAAAACGAAGAGGCAAGCTGTCTAAAGGTGTCCTGTTGCTCCATGACAACGCCCCTGTTCATACCGCTGGTGTTTCGAAGGATGCACTTCGTCAATGCGGGTTCACAGAAGTTGAACATCCAACTCACAGTCCAGAAAGCCCGCCCGCCCACCGTCTCGCTTTAAATTTTCTTCCTCTTAAGAGGAAGAAAATTTTCAAGCGATGAAGAGTTGCAGGCGGCCGTCTTCGATCATTTTGAGGCTAAAAATTGTGATTATTTTTATAAAGGTTTAGAGATGTTGATTCACAGATGTCAGAAGTGTGTTAGTAGTATTCATGGTGATTATATTGAAAAATAAAATTGGTTTCGTTTCATTAGTTCATAGTTAGGCCAATTCATTATGGGACCGCCCTCGTATGTGCAAAACACAACCTCAACTCCATGCGATTAACGATGGACGGCGGCGAACTGGGCCGGCAACGCGACGAGCGAGCACGAGCTAGCCCCGAAGTTCGCCGAACGATGGACGATAATTCATGAACACTCGAGTTTCGGCACGGCCGAAAGTTTCGGCCATTTTCTGGCCGAAACCGAAACTAAGGCCGAAACTAGATTATTTGGCCGAAACTGGCCGAAACCGAAACCGAAACCGAACTTTCGGTCGGTCACTAGTTATAATGACTTCCTGTCACTGATATTTACAGAGGTGTGTGTGGAGGGTGAAAACTAAAAACTTTTTTACAAGTAAAACAACCGACTTTTAAAAAAGACACTACAAAGTGAAAAGTAAAGTTAATTTCGGAAGTCGGTGGCAAACAACGAAAATGCGAACCTAACGACACCAACTTTCGAAATCAAAGTTAATTTTCACTTTGTAGTGTCTTTTTTGGAAGTCGGTTGTTTTTTTTTTTTGAAAAAAGTTTTTCTTTTAAAGTCCGAATTGTCGTATTTTTGGGAGGAGGCCACCTTACTCTCCTTACACCTCTCGCGGTCCAGAGCTACCAAGAACCAATGTTATAAAAGGGGCCAGCTTTACCGCATGATTGATATCTTATGTGCTTTTAATTCTGGAACTGCCTTGTGTCTTTCGTTTAGGGCTCAGCTCGGGACATTAGGCAAATGCGATGAACTATTTTTGCGTGGATAGTCTACTAGACTATTTTTGCAAAGCACGTTTTAAATGTAATAAACGTTGCTATCGAAGAAATAAATCACGTTTTATGTTTCCATTTCGACATTAAACCTTTGAAATTAGGTTAAAGGAGGAACTGCACCCATACATTCACTTTTTCACACTTATCTTTATCAAATAATAAATACGTTATCAGTTTATTTATATCGATTCGTTTCCATCAGATTATGGAAACTCTTGATTTTTATGTAAAGTCCCTGATATACTGGTTTGGCAGAGCCTTGTTGCCAGTTTAACAATACAAATGCCCGTTTTTATTTACACTAGATGACACTTAAAAGTATGCCTAATGCCGGCGCTACACATTGGCTTTGTCCATTGGTTCAGACTTGGCACCACATCCAATGTTGAGCAAAATCAGTATAATCCTGTCCAATATCTGTCCAGGCCCGATACACACATTGGAGCCAATGCTCCAAGGCTACATCTTGGGTCAAATTATGTCCAATGTATAGCCCCAGCATTAACATAAGTGCGCTGTTGGATTTTCAACGCACTCAACTCAGCGCCGAAAGATAAAAATCCCACAACGCGCGTTGGAGAGTCGCCTAATGGCCTACATTGATTTCAGCTGTTTGGTTTTACGCCTTACGGCGGATCCGTGGTTTTAGTGACACTCACGTTCAGTTTTTGGCAGGACGCTATTCCAAACGAAATCACACATCCTGTATTTACCCACAAAATGTTCTATCTGCTGCCTAACGTGTACCTATATGGCAAAATATACTCTTTTCATATTATAGCTCACTTACCTAATGTCTCAAATGGTTATTAGGCATGAAGCCTGTCGTCAACTCCTCATGTCCCTCAGTTATTGTTAAGTTAAACGTTTAGTTCAAACATAGCTAGTTTGTTCTAGTCATGCGTGTATTATCAACGGTGCCTTGAACCGTTTTGAATACTATGATTTGAGTTCAATTTACTTGTGCAGTTTTGTTGCACTGAGAATTAATAGATCAGTGACACTTGTCAATTTTTTATTTATTATTGGGCAAAGAATAATAAATATGACGCTCTTTTGCCGTTTGTGTTTCTATAGGCAAATCTTCCTATACTTTAAAAACGAAACAGTGTGATCACCAGTTAGTTTGGCAGCTTTTGTCAAGTGTTGTTATTGCACACAATGAGTAGCAGTTTCTTAGAAGAGCGGTGGCTACCACATTCTGCCGTAATGTCCAAATACAGAGCGTTTTTGACACATACTATGTCATGTATGTCATATACTATTGAAAATAACAGATTTTCATGACTTCCGTTATAAAAATGACGGAAACTCTCTTCTAGGAAACCGTAGCTTTAGCAGCAGCTTACGGATTCCTGTCTTTCTGATGGCTATTTAAAAGGCTGCGTTCACACCATATAGCGTACAGTCAGCCACCGACTGACTGTCCTTTGTTTTTCATACATTTTCACGATCGACGCTTAGTGTGAACGCGGCCTCATGAAGTCTTACCTATTCAGTTCAAAAAACTGTGAACGATCACAAAGTAGGCTTGTTCATTTGTGCTTTCAAAAGAGGCTTTATGCAATATCGCAGAAATACAGTGTCATTTGATACGCACCAAGAATCTCGATAATCCTTCCGTTTTTTTTTAGGATTCCAGATCAACACAAGGAGTTCTTTATTCGCATAGGGGGGGACAGCTCATCCTCTAAAGATAGCTAACCGATGTTTTTTTTTTTTAATAAAGTCCTTATTTATATCGAGGATGTCTCTGGTTGGCTATGAATGAACCCTTGACGAGTCTTAAATTGCGAGCATCTAAATTAATACTTTAGAGATGTTCGTTTCGTCTTTCAGAACACTTTTTTTTATTATGCGTTCAAAATACGTATAAATATTGAATGAGTATGATCTGCGTCGTAGGTAAATAAATTACAATGTTCTTGTTCAACGGAAAATAAAATTATTTGCCGTTGAACAAAAGCATTGTAGTTTTATTTTACTATTAAATTAAATACGTGATGAAGAGTTAACATTTTCCTTATCCAATGTTTGTTTTCGTGCGTCAAACAAATTATTAACAACTTTTCCGATCACGTACGACCGGTACGACTTGGAGCCTGGGGGTGAAGTCCCCTAGGCTCCAAGTCGAGAAGTCAAGAAGAGCGCATAGGCGTTAGTACTATTAGTTATTCTGTGGCATAGGTTTCACTTATGTAGTCATATCTAGTGGTCATCGGGAACATAGAACATAAACCTTTATGCCCGAGATGTACGGGGCAAGTCTGTCAAACCAGGATAGTAAGCGAGTATTAGTAAGCTAACAAGGTAGTACTCAGGTCCGTGTATACAGAACTAGCTTCATTTCTAGGTTAGTAAGCTAGCGTCTCAAGCTAGGATATTTGAATAGGATGGGTTCTATATTTTGTGCTAGTTGCACCCCCACTACTGATTATACTATCCTGGCTTGAGTACTAGCATCATGTGGCTGGCCAAGCTAGAATTCAAATGGCTAGTGTGCAGTGACTACGTCGACAGCGTTTTTTGTTTTTCTGACCACAACCACGTGTTTAACTGTACTGGCTTAAAATAATCTGGCATCACGTGAACAGCCCTAGCATGTGCCAAACCAGGACAGCAAGCCAGGATAGTATGCCGAGATTTTAGCTAGCTATCCTAGCTTTGAAAACCTAACCTCGTGTATCTCGCGCATTGCTTCTATGTTCAATGCTGTAGCAATGGATGGAGGATAGTGCTATAACATCAGATGATACGCCATCTGGTGTGTAGAGAAAAAACTCAAACAAGTTCTCTATAACGGAGGAGACTCCGTAGAGAAAGCGAGCATAAATTCGGAATGTGTTGCTCAGATTTTTATTTACATAACAATGACGTTTTAATGCTTACTTATATAAAATCTGTTTTAGTCTGTTGCTTGTTAATTGCTTGTTTATTTTTGTAAATGATGGGTAAGTCATTTAGTTCTTGCCTATTCTTCGTCAATAAAGTTCAGACAAAAGTCAGCAAAACTTGATAGGGTATAATAATGTAATTGGATGATAAAATTTAGATTTAAATTTAGCTAATAAATAAATAATTGTTGTATAGGTAATAAAATAATAGATAATGCTGATGATGTTAATCATGCTAATTGGCGTCATCACATTAAAGCATAGGTAGACCAATTTAAGCAAATGGTGTCTCAATTTTCGATAATTATTGGGAAATTCCCTAGTAAGCTCTGTAGAAGACCTCTCACCGTACATTCTTTGTTACTTACTAGTTTTATCCAAACATCAGAGTCTTCTAGGGCCCGGAAGCCATGAACGGAGAGAATACTGATAGCTAAGTTTTCAAATCCGTGCCCGACAGTCACCTCAGTACACATTGTGGAACGGAAATTAACTTATAAGTATTGATTACTTTAGTTATACTTTGACCTGGACGATTTAAGTATGTGGATGGGTATTGGGCTGAAGTAATGTTAAGAATCTGGGCATACCCAACCGGAAATCTTATCGTAAAAAGTTCCCAAAGTGCAAAAGCAGTTACATTACCGACGTTTAAAGATGGCCTATTATATGCTATTCAAAATGGTTGCATACAAATACCATTTCGCAAGTAGAAGTGAAACAACATCGTGAACAAGGATACAGTTTAAATTGAACTATAAATGGACAGCCACTCGTTTTACGGTTATTAACTTTCTAACAACAAAGGAGAGCCAATAATCATTACATTATTGTCCTGCAGTATATAGATAGGATAATAATGTAATGATTATTGGCTCCCCTTTGTACAGTACACAGTTGTACTGTGCAACAAATTGGTCATTCTGATGTCCGTTTCACGATAAAAGGGTACATTAGAATTGGAACAAAAAATGATCTGAATAATATATTGCAATAATCATCATGCACTGTAAACCATGTTTCATGTGTCTGCCTAATTATTTATTCACCTACTGTAATTTAATACCAGACGGAGCGGAAATTTACCTCAATTGCGTGCGTGAGTAATAAAAAAATGTCAGGCTGTGTAGACTCCCGTAGACAAAGCACGACGCAACAGCGCGACCCGACTAGTAGTACAGACGCCAGCACATCAACCTACCCAAAACTGTCAAGTTTTCCCAATCAACTTTGAACCTTATGCTATAGCGATAAAGTTGAAAATCTATTAAAGAAATTTGACAGATTGTAGTAGCTTGATATGCTGGCGTCTGTACAATTTCTATGATAACTTCCTGGAAGTTGAACCAGTGGGGTAATTGTTGCGTAACACTAACAGTAGCAAAGACTTACATTTTGACAATTCAACAATATTCATTGCGTAATTAGTTAATTACGTTGTCTAGCGGATTTTTTTTTCGAACATATGCAAATATGGATACGCAAATCCTTAAAAATTATTCAGATTGTGATAATTATTTAATTTTTCAGTAGTACACATACATTTTATACATTTAATTTGGTGCCAACATAAACTCAGAGTTTTACCGTGCAACAAAAGCATCGACTGCATAATTTAGAGAATAATTAATTGATAGTGTTGCGCAATTATGGTGCAGAATTGCGTCGTAGCGTTGCGTGTGCCGGGCCTGTTTGTGGGAGCCTTAAAACCAATATAAGTTTTATTGTTTATTGTGTAGCTTTAATAGCTAGATATCAATGTGAAAACGATCGATTTCATACCATTGTCTTTAGTTTTATATTATTATCTCACATGGTTTCTTAGAACAAAAACGTGGCAGTACTTATAAAAACGTGACTTACCTATGTCACAGTATAAATAAAGACATACAGTATTGTATCTCGGCCGTAACCTTGATGTAAATGCCTACAGCCGCGCGGTACGTAAACATGCGATGGGGCTGCCCGCCTCCAGTATTTTAATTACATTTGCCTACTTTGTGTTTCCATTTAGTTTTGTTATTGTATTTTACTGTGTGTACATAAATAATAAAATAAATAAATAAATATACCTACTTCTTTTTATATAAACAAATAAAATACTTTGTGAATTGAATAGGAAGTGTTTAATAAAAATGCGTGTTGTTTTGATCGCCGCCGCACGACTCCAGCTAGTGAGCAGCGCGCTGTTGCTATTCAAATTTCGAACTAATCGCCGCGCGGCGCCAGTCAGTAGGCAGCGCTAGCACGCTGTTAAAATGGCGGGAAAGCAAGTGTGCATTCACAGATTGATTTTCTTTAAAATTAAAAAAAAAACAGTTTATTCGGTAATTTATAAACTTGGCTGCATGCTCTAGTGTCTTTGCCAACATTTTCACGCAGCCACGACAGAAAATAATCCTCGCGCCATTTTTCTCAAATTTTCTTTTCTTTGTACTTGTATTGTGAAATGTTTTTTTTTTTCTGTTTCCTCGCAAATGTGTTAAAAAACGTCGTACGATATACGTGCGTATTGTTATAACATCTTAACGCACTAATATCGTAATGTACTATTACAGAATTATAATCATTAAAGTCATCAACACAACTCTCTAAGACCATGTAAGTCCAAAGAATGATGATTTCATGAAACAGTTATTCTTATTACAGTAACAGTTATTCAATAAAAATAATTAATTTTATTCATAAAAGTATGCAATCATTTCATTAATGTTAAACTATCGTCCGTAAATCGACTTTACAGACAACCAATTTTTTTCTAGTATTATTCATACACACAGTACAATAAACAACTATGTATTATTAATAATAAAAACCACGTCTTTACTTTGAATTATACAAACTAACAAAACACACATGCCCCGAGGTTTTAACACAAGCGTACCTACCGTATAATGATTCATGAACCGCCTATAACTACCTATTTCACTCGTGTCTATCACTTTCCTTTACTTTACTCACTTTATTTATTAATCCAGACATCTTTTTTTCCGGAGGTAATAGGAAATACTTATCCATTAAAAAGACACACATTATGTACCTACCCACTAGTAAGTAAAATAGTCTTACCTTTCAGAGTTTCCAGGTAATGTAAAAAAAGCTATCTCTGGATGCGTTATTGACGAATTCATGCAACCAAAAACAGCACAATATCGCCTACTCGTCATATTAAATATGTACTTGAACTTATTTTTAGTGAAAAAATCGCGCGGTTATTGTTAAAAAAACAACACACCGTCCGTTCGTCACTGCGGCACAGTCGCGACTGTCTGCATGCTGAGCGCATGCCGTGGTCGAGGCGCGTAGGTATAGCTCGCGTTTCGTCCGTTTGTATGAAGACGACGTACTGTATGTCTTATTTATACTGTGCCTATGTGCAAGGTGATGTGTGAATGTTCTAACTAGTTTTTATGTACCTGTCTAGTTATTTATGGCGTTCGATAAAAAAAGTCCTTGTTGCAATTGTCACTAATAGGTCACATTAGCAATTTCACGGAACTGCCTTGTAGTTACACTGCTACAGGCATCTTTTCACGCTCGAATGACGTTGACAGGGGGCGCTGTTTGTAAACATTTGAGCAATTGTTTTGTGAAATGTATCGAAGAAACAAGATGGCGGCGTTAGGTCCGATTTTAGCTACGCGCTAAGCTAACTAAGCGGACCTTACAGTGCTATACATTATGGAAACCACATAATTGCATAAATGCAATACATTCCACATACTTGTTATCGCCTTTTCTGACGATTTACAAAAATGAACCTTACATTTCCCTACATTTATGTTCGCATGATGTAGTAAACAGCTGATTTTATTTCGCGACCGATTTCGTTCATTTTTGTAAATCGTCAAAATTCTAAGTTCTGAGTTCCTGACTGACTGAAATATCAACGAACAGCCTAAACTGCTGGTCCTAGAGACATGATGATGAGAAATTTGAAGGGTGTGTTCTTTGTGAAGAGTAGGTATCCAATAAGAAAGGGTGTTTTTGAAATTCCACCCCTAAGAGGGTTAAATTTCACGCGAATGAAGTCGCAGGCAGAAGCTAGTATTGTATAATACTGTTACCAGTTTACCACACTAAATCGGAAGTTTATTTAAATAACTAGCTTCTGCCCGCGACTCCGACCGCATGATATTTTTTTTTCTTACCGACCCACCCCGTTGCAACGCCTCGCCCGCATACGCTATTTCGTCGTTTCGCTTAGCGTTCTTTCTTTTTTTATTCGTGCTCGGCTCCTAAGAATCCTAGCCTGTTAAGTAGCCTAAAGCCTTCATCAAGTATTGGGCTATCAAATGCAAAAGTAAATTTTCAAAACTGCCTGGTAGTTCCAGAGATTAGCGCGTCCAAACAAACAAAAAAACTGCTGCTTTATTACTAGTATGGATGACCTAGTTATCAATTAGTATATTTTATTTATAGGATATTAAGTATATACCTCAATAAGAATCGGAAAGAATAGATTAGAATGACTAAATTATCTAAGTAATGAGGAGTAGGTACTAGAACATGGAAAAATACTAGAACGTACCTAACGCACGTTCTAGTATTTTTCCATGGCATATCTTTGTTTGGGGTTACGTAGTACCTACCTACTTAAAATGATAAAGTTCACCAGATTTTGTTGACCGTACTTGATTTGACTTTATTATCTATTTATGCAGTCTAAACTTAAATATCAGTATCTGTCTGAAAAGATAACACTCTCTCTGAAATATCAGAATAAAGAAGTAAGTATAATGAACTCGACTTCTTATCATCTTAGAGTGCCTAGACCGAAAGAAATGTAGGATGCTGCCTCCTGGTGAAGTCTTTAAAACCAAAGAGCCTATTACACGACGCGGTATACATAAGCCTTTCTAAAGGGGGATGCGAGAAGGTAGCCTGCGAAAATCAAATTTTCTTACGTTTTTTGCAATTTGCAGGTCAGAGAATTTATGTTGATTAAATTGTGGCCTTGCCCCGTAACCTTTGGCCAAAATAATTTCATCTCGCTTGCACATTGAACTTGGCAGTCATTATAATCTAGAATTTTTTTTTAAACAATTATATACTATGTATTTTTCTTTAGGATGCTAATCATGTTCCGCGTGTTCATGTTCGCGTTGTGCATGTTCATGTTGTTGAGAAACAACATGAACATGCACAGAAACAGAATATGTACATTATAGGAATATTAAAATCAGCCCCATAATCCCCAAAATGGATCCACTCTTAATTTAATTCAAGGTGGATCGGTGTTATCGAGTGATGATTATGTTGATTGATGACTTGCACTGCTAGAGGACGTAATAATTAGCACAACTTCAAAATACCCATTGTCTGCAATCGTTGAAATACACCTAATTTATAACTGTTTACTCCGCAGGCTGTGGAAGCGATTCTCGCGAACGTACCGGAATGGCATCCAACACCGTTCACGGGCAAGAAAGGTCAGTAGTTGAACATGATACTTTGCGGTACCGCCGTCATTAGTCCATGTACGTATGGGCGATTTTATATCGCGAAGATTTTATAAAGTGCACTGGTTTTTCACCTGGCGCCTTTGAGCCGAGCGTTGAGGATCCAACAGAGTGCATCCCTTGCGCGTTAGGCTAAGTGCGTACCACCACATTAAATCGTTACGGAATAATATAAATATATAATAATAAAATAATCTCCAATCTGTGAATAATAAATACTAGTATGTACTAGAGTCCGCGCAATGCGCAATAATCGCTTGAAAAATTATATTAGCGTTCGCGATTCTATTTCGCGTGAACATGCGATTTAAAAAAACGCATGGCAGTGGGCGTTTAGCCTTACAAAAGCGGACTGTTGACAGATTCTCAACTCTCGGCGCTAAGATGAATGTTGAAAATACGGTGCGTGAAAAAAATCGCACGTGCCTACATGAACTTACGTCGCTTTTGTTTTGACAACATTGGCGACGACCTCCAGACATGGTTTTAGCTTTTAGTTAAGGGTTTAGACACACTTGTGAATGGCAGCGACAAAACATTACTAATTTATACAGGAACTGCTCATTTTGTCATAATGGGATATCGCACCGGCCGGACATCCTGAATTAAACACATCCAGTGTTCTCTGTGTGATAATTCTATTTTTTTTTTATCCCAAAAGCTTATAATGGTGCACATGGGCTGCAGTTTTAAATTTTGAGTAGAACTCAGTCTTTCTGAAATTGACGATAATCGCTTTGAAATCTCTATTGGCGGTTTGGCTCAGAGGCTAAATGAACGATTCGATTCTTTTCTGCATATTTTTAAGACCTTTCCTGTATTCTTTTATAAACGTATCCACGATGTAGAAGGGATCCTAGAGTGGGACAGCGCCTTTAGTGATTAGCTTTATTCGGCAAGGTGACTGGCGTAAACTATAAGGTGCGGTTTATCAACCAGACGTAAACAAGGACATAAAGTTAACTAGTAGGATTGATTTTATCTTAACGTCTGGTTTAATTGTCCAGTGTTTGAAGGAAGTTACGACTGTTTGGCAAAAAACTAGTTACTGAAACTGTCTGGTTAAATTCATTTTTAGGGTTCCGTACTCAAAGGGTAAAAACGGGACCCTATTACTAAGACTCCACTGTCCGTCTGTCACCAGGCTGTATCTCATGAACCGTGATACCTAGACAGTTGAAATTTCGAATTGAATTTTCACAGATGATGTATTTCTGTTGCACCGCTATAACAACAAATACTATTAATCGGAATAAAATAAATATTTAAGGGGGGCTCCCATACAACAGACGTGTTTTTTCGGCGTTTTTGCCTTGTATGCGAGTCCGTCTCGCACTTGGCCAGTTTTTTATAAGTTATGTTTATTAATTTATAAAACCTACTTCTCGTTCGCCTTTTTCGTTTAGTTTATTTATGATTACTGTTTAGAATTATAAATTAAGTACTAGGTTTTGCCCGCGGCGTCGCCCTCGTGGAGGTCGGAAATTATCCCACGGAAACTATAAAAAAAGATATATTATACAATTATACATGGTAATACCTAGTATGTTTTCATAGGTTTATTCTTTTTAGGTCTTTTTAAAAGGAATAATTCCGAAATACATTGTTTATAACGGATTTCAAAAAAAGGAGGAGGTTATCTATATAAATGGAGCTTATGGTCCATGAGAACTCCTCAACAATTAATGTCCCTGCATCGGGAGAAGTAATATTTTGTAAAGGATGATAAGCAAGTTGTCACTAGGCTATTGTAACTTGGATAAATTACAAGCAGACTTACTGCAGACAGAAAAAGCCAGAAATAAAAATGTTTAACACTGAGGTTTAACAAATAAAAACCCGACTACCAAAAAAGACACTACAAAGTGAGAAATAACTTTATTATCAGAAGTCTGTGGCAAAAAACTAAAATACAGATCCAAAGACACCGACTTCCGAAATTAAAGTTCACTATGTAGTGTTTTTTTTTTGGAAGTCGGTTTTTTTGTTACCTACTTAAAATTTTTTCATATGTGTAACTCTATGTTTACGCGGCGCGGGGGGGGGGGGTTTGTTATAATATTTGTTGTGATAATTATTCAAACACCTGTGTGAGATGTTTAAGTAGATGTGTGCATATTACAATATTTAAATACTAAGTAATCAAAATTATTGCTTAGAGTTCTCTTGACATTGTACATTTTCACTTGACTTTGAACAACTTGAGGTTATTCGCTGTTGAATATTCTCACTACATAATGTATGTACAATTGTACATATATTATACTGTACCAGTTTATATCTTTACTTAACTTAATAAAAAAACATCTAGTTTTAGATTGACAAGCAATTAAATTAACATACTTGTTCCGACGTCAATAGGTACTTGCAAATTAGCCAGACAATTTGTATCAGTTGAGAAACTGGATTCTTTGTTATCATTCCAAATTCATTATTAAGTTTTTGTTAGAAATAACTGTTCTTTATTAAGGGCGTAAAATGAAGATTCTTGTAAATGAGAAGGTAAGAAGTAAATTCCTGGATCTGTCAGTAAAATTTTCGGTCAATGATACTACTGATATGTTGACAACTTTTCATGTAACTTTTCATCTTGTACGATTTCTAGAGCGAAGTATCAAATATCAATGACATGTCACTGATGTCACCTGTTCTGGAATCTCTAACACAAAGCATTTATTTCAAATAAATCATTCACAGGTACTTACTCGGTCAGTTGGTCAGAAAGTTGAAGCTATTTGCCCATTCCAAAACGTAGATCTCTATGGTGAAATACGCCAGCACATCAAGCCACCCCGAACTGTCATATCCGAATCAACTTTGAACCTAAAGCTTTAGCGATAAAGTTGAAAATCTATTAAAGAAATTTGCCATATTGTAGTAACTTGATGTGCTGGCGTCTGTACCTACGGGTAAGAAACTACAAGGAAACTCTAGTACATTATTCTTGTTGCTTCTATATTATATGTGAAAACAATGTAAAAACCGGTCAAATGCAAGTCCGACTCGCGCACCGAGGGTTCCGAACAAATTTGTAGGTATGTAACTACAAATTTACGGTTTCCGGATTATTTCCTTTACTTGTGCTACATGATATTGCTTCTTGCCAAATTTCATGATTCTAGGTCAACGGGAAGTACCTTATAAATTTTGATTCCCATAAGAGTGTCGAAATATGCGTTTTTTGCGGTATAAACGGCCGTATCTTTTTTTACGTTAACTTAGAAGTTTGATTTTTTCACAGCTCCAAGGGACTGTAGACCTGAGTATATGGTTTTAATTTCGTCTCGGTGCCTCCACGCGTTCCCAAGATAAAAGGTCTTGATAAACAGACACAATGGACAACAAAGTGATCCTATAAGGGTTCCGTTTATTTCCGTTTGAGGTATGGAACCCAATGATTTTTTTTGCCGTTTGAGGTATTTAAGTATGCACTTATAATATTTTTCCATTGATGGAACCCTAAAAAAATTAAGAAACAATTCAAAATATAAGATTAAAAAATAATCTGCCAGTTTTGGCCACAAAGCTGTTTCTACAGTATTTGAGCCGTCAATTCTCTTGACAAATGATGCTGTACTTGATACAATAAGTATTCATAGGTCATCATCAATTACTGAATATTATTCACTTAGTTCTGTGCCTTGTTAGTTAGTGACACAGATACCAAGCAGAATGTGCAGGCGGCTCGTTTGTAGCTTGTTCAATGAGTCCGTTAATCATTGGGCCTGTCTTTGAGCCTTCTGTGATAGAGTAACTCTTTCTTATATTCTGATGGGCCAAACGTTCTTGGCTTCTTGTTTATAGTACGAAGTTAAGAAATGGCTTTTTGTCTGACCATTCTCCATTCGATGTAGATTAATAATGCCGTGTCGGTACGGTACTGCACAATACACAGGGCAAGTCACGTAGTAGCAGGCACCCTCATTTGTTTAATATTATTAAAATAAGCAAATTTTTTGGTAATTGACAATAGCGCATCGCGGCAACAAATAAGGTTCAAAAAAACGATGCGTTTGATGATAGTTGAATCAAATGACCACCAAAATAAAAGTAATTAATTAATTATGCAGTTTTATTTAAATAAAAAAATGAATGCACGGTTCAGTGGAATAATTTTTAGGTATTTCTTTAGTTGATTGAATTCCCTTTATAATTATTACATAAAATATGATATGTAGTTTACGCACAACATTTTGAGAATAATTATGCGACGAAAAAAATATTCTTAAGCTCTGTTTTGCGTTGTTTTATCATGATACTATTCTATTTTTATAATATTTTTTAATTAGTAAAGTTAGGAAAAAAGGTATACATTTCAAAATATTTTACTTTTATCACTTCTGTGCGCTAGTGTCCTTTTTCTATATTTTATTAAAATTCAAAATGTGCCAATTGCGTAGTACATATTTCTGGAGTTGTCGATTCGCCCGTTTCGGGCGAGTAAATTTGTGCGAATCGACTAATAAGCCGTAAGTAATATCATTTCCTAGATTCATTCCTACACTCATCCGACTGGCTGGAAATATATTGTGCACAATTATCTTATCTCATTTCACATGTCAGAGCTGAATGAACCGGAAATTATTATTAAGTATTTCTTGGTTCTTGGATTTTTTTATGCATCATTATGAATTTATGACGCCTCCTCGTATTTGTGAATAAATAATATATACCTACTATAGGTCGTTTGAGTTGTTTTTTTACTACGGAGAAGGTCATCTACACTTGTAATGACATGACGTAGCGATAGATACTGCTGAGTTTACAACACAAGTTTAGCAAGCAACATGTGTAAGGTTGAAAGGTCTCGCCTGTAATCCCCGAAGGGTTAGGCAGAGATGTAAGTGCCTCCCTACCGTGCAATCGCGTTTTTTTTTGCCAAAAATGTAAACAAATACGAATTAATGGAAAAATAACTTTAATTCCTACACAATAAAGTTCAGTTTACGCTACAACTTCAAACATTTTTATAACTTTGTCAATAGTGCTAGGTCACTCTGAAATCAACTTCAACATCATTGAAATAAAGTTGATATTTGTTTAACTTGAAATAGGGTAGGGGTGTGCACTGTGTGCAGCACTGCACACTTTTACTTTATAGTAGACCCACATTTTGCCAGTTATGTTTCAAGTTCCATGTAATAGGGAGCTAGCCTATTGCCATCAACCGGACACAGATCCAGACTCCGGTCTGCATCTGATAATTTCCTAACGGCGCTTAACCTTTTGAACCCCACGGTCTTCTATAGAAGACAATCGTTTCCGTGCCCCCCACGCCACGTCTTTATTAGAAGACAATATCTAATAACGTTTATTACATTAAAATACAATATGAACAAATGCTTTTGTGCGTGTTCTTACTATTGCCTAAAACCCTAAACTTAAATGTTTATTTCAATATGGGGTCTTTTTTATATTTAAACTCATCACTACTGTTTACTATACATTCGTTTTACATTTATACTTTTTACTTTTATACTTTTTAACCGTGCGAAGTAGCGGCTGCTAGTATTTTAATAAAAAGTCTTTATTTAGTTAAAGAACCAATAGCGATCAATGAAGACATGTGTCGCTTATAAAAACACTTTATTTGTTGAATTGGATAAATCGCCGTCATTGTGTGTTGGAGCAAGAAAATAAAAAGGTCACACCGTGATAACTGGACTGACATCCTCTCCATTGATAACGAATTACATTTCAATACATGCAGGCATGTTTGTGATTACTGATTAGCGATGGATTGAATGGGGTTGTTGAGGTAGCTCGCGAAATCCTTTACTTACGTTTTTTGCAATTTGCCATGCAGGCCAGTGCCATATGCCAGGTTGTATGTTGATTAAAATATGATTCGCGACCGTAACAAATATGACTTTTTAAGATTTATAATCATTAGAATCAGTAACACAACTCCCTAAGTTAGAATTGACTTCAAATGTCATGATTTAAGGCTCCTTCAAACAGGCGCGACACGACACGCGACACAAGGGCTCCGCAAGTCGCGCAACGAGCGGTGCCTTTGTGTCGCGCGCGATTCGCGTCGCGCGTCGCGCCTGCTTGTCCTTCAAACAGGCGCGACGTGCGATACCATTGAATAGATTTGGATGAAAATTGGCACGTAGATAGCACCATTTCCTGGATTAACATATAGGATATTTTTTATCCCGATATTCCCACGGGATCGAAACTTACGCGGGTGAAATCGCGGGGAACTGCTAGTGTATAATATGGTATACAAGTACATAACAAACAGTAATCTATCTATGGAGCCTACAAAACGGTTTGTTACCTTTGCCAAGACCGCAAAACGTACTGAAAGCAACCCATGTTGAAATGTTGAATGGTGTTACATGAAATATTAACTTCCCAAAATCTCAATGGTGTATGCAAGAGTATCAAACAATTTGTTCGACGTGAGATTAAACAGGTGTTCCTATGTCTGAGATATTATGTTTAATAAACAAACGTGTAAATAATATATTTTATGATTCTCATCTATCTATGTTGTAACGTTTTCAGTTGTTCAGGTTACTAAACTGTGAAAGTTAGTTCTATGGATAAACTATACCCTAAATAAAATAGAATTTAAAATAAAAACACAAGGACGGTAGGTGCAGTTTGTTGTTGACTGCTGTTTATATAAACTAGGTTCTGCCCGCGATTTCGTCCGCGTGAAATTTCAGCCCACGACCCACCGCGTTTCTGACCTTTTTTCATTTTGCTCGGTTCCTAAACGTCGTAGCGTGATGTTTAACAGCCTTCAACCTTCCTCAAAAATTGACCTAACAAATGCGCGACCCGACAATGCTAAGATGCGATTATGGTAGATCAATTACCATAAGGTATTCATAGAAAATGTACTACTACAGTCAGTTCTGTAGCGTCGCACCTGTCAGCGGGAGCCTTTACTTCCAAGCTATTATTATAAATGCGAAAGTAACCCTGTTTCACGCCTCATAGGCTGAACAGATTTCAACCACACAGCTAGACAAGGACTAGGCTTACCTTGTCCTTGTCTCCTCCTAAAGCATCCTTTGTCCTTAGACAAAGGATAGACAAGAGAAAGGACAAGAAAATAAGATAAATTCCGTCCACCACGCGAAGCCGCGGACATAAACTGGTTAAAATATAATATCAAACGATTAGGCACCTAATACGAAGATCTTATAATTCCTAGGGTTTTTTGTTGCATAACCGAGCCAAATGGAATGCGTTCTGTTAAAAACATTTTAATTACATGCAAAGGCTAACGCACAGTATTCTGCTTCGACGTGGCATCTGCAGGGAAAGTAGTGTTACAAGCGAGTTTTATTTGTGTAGCTCACCGAACTGAAAGTATTCTCGTAGATTGCATCGTTACTGATTTTCTCCTTACATATTTATTTGTATCGATTTTCATATTAAATTTACGATTTCTATAATTAAAATACGTGTGCGCACCGGTAAATTTAAATTGTATAAATACGTTAGAGTATTTTTATTGGTAACATTTGGACATTATGAAGCTTTAAATGTCGCTAGATTAGTGATAGTGGACGTAATGTTTTGCCAATGATGCCCATTATACGTGTCAAATCTGTGTATACTTTTGGTTGGATATCCTAAATAAATAAATACAAGGTGGGGCAAAAATAATGTCATAATGTGAATGTACCATAATTTTTGCTAATGGCGTTATAATGTCATTGTGATTTGATACAAATGTTGCAGACAGAGAATTAGTTGACAATGCAATGGAGCGATACCAACAGTCACACAGCTCATGCAACGATGGAGATTTTGAAATACCAATTTCGGGGCCGTGTGATCTCCCGTTTTTTTTTTTCGATTAGAACTTTGAAACTTTTGAAACTTCTCGTTTACCACAGCAAACCACAAGTCTTGAAAGCCAAACATTGAAGAAGAATTGAATTCACCAATTTGGAGGATGTTTTGCGAGCAAACGGGCACAAATGTGCATCAAATTCAGGAGGTGGTCGTTTGACCGATATCATTTTTTCGACTTTATGCCATACATTTTACAAGTTTAAATAAACTTTCTGGCGCTGGCAAAAAACTACCAATCATACAAGTTGACATGACCCTAATTAAAAAAAACCGTAGGAAATGTTGCTTATAAAGTTTATTTCTTGTACAGAAGAGAAGACCGAGCCAGAAGACAGCGGTCGTCTCCGCTGCGATACGTTCGATATCCAGCGAGTGCTGCAGCATGGCGCTCACCTCATGGGCTCCGAGGGCAACGAATACGACCTGGACGAGGAGCTAATCAACGCTGCAGGTAAATAATAAGACAGAGAGAGAAGTCAGCGGCCATCTCCGCTATGAGACATTCGATATCCAGCGATATCTAGCATGGCGCACAGCACACTTAAATCAACGCTACATTTAATTAACCATAAAGACTCCTCTTTGCAAATAGTACTGTGGGGTAATAACGTAACACACTTTTTTTTTTTTAATAACGTTGCCCCACACTAGGAATTACTCCTGTATCGTGGGTGCGTTTACAAACATTAAATTCACATACACAAACAGCCAGACCCGGAACAACTACCTGTAGGAAATACAAATATTTGTTCCGTGCGGGAATCGAACCCACGACACGCAGCGCAGCAGTCGATCGCTCAGCAACTGCGCCAACCGTGTCGTCAAATGCCTTATGTTTTGGCAGTTCAACAACATTCATTGCGTTATTTACATTCTTGAGCACAGGAATTTTACAAACATATATGAAACAATGGATTAGCTTTTTCCTTCAAAATCTCTCGGATTGTGATTTAAAGTGTTACGCAATTAGGGTGAAACATGACTTGTATGTTCGTCAACGGGCACATAGAGGATATTGCCGATGCCGTCCACCACGTCAAGGTAGGGTGATACACTCAAGATACACTACATGTAATGCTCATTCCAGATTTAAACAAAGGTACTCTGGATGCTTGTTTGAGTCCGATCTACATAACGCACGAGGGCGATCGACATCACAATACATATTCACAACAAATCATTGATGAACCGTTCGGAACGGCGCTATCAATTTAATACGCTGTCCGATAATGTTATTTTAAGCGCCGGCTTCTTACGTCATCACTCCAATCTAGATACCTACTCAGAATAAAGTCTAGTTTATTAATAATAAACCTCTAGTAGAACAAACTGTGAATACTTATCTTTGAGGAAGGAAAATGCCCCATATTATTTCGAAGCAGAACTTTTCCTGTAACAACAAACTAATAAAAATATTAATTGGTACAAACGGCTGAAAAATATTAGTGGTCTGGTATCTACGAGTAATATATAATAACATGACTTAGGGCTGATTTTTCAATCGACAGATAATATAATTTTTATTCGTGGAATAAAATTGACGACACAGTTTTTGTATGGTAGAACTGTCAAAAATTCAAAATTATTCCTCCGATAAAATTATCTGTTGTTGGAAAAATCAGCCGTTAGTTGATCACTTATTTTGAAGGAGGAGGAATGCCAATTTTTGTAACGACAGCTATAAATATGTAGATGTGTCATTTGGAATAAGCGCATTTTTGTCCTCGAGGTATCGCCGTTCATTGGGTCGGTATTTTTGGTATTTAGCCTACTACGTGCTGATTATATCGTGGGGTAAAAATTCCATTGTTTTTTGGCGAAAAACGACAGTCAAAAAGTGGTAGGCATATCCCCATCGTCCTACGTCTTTCAGATTAGCGCTCCTTTTGTTCCCACTCAATGCCCTTACCAAATTATAGCTTCAACTTTCTAACTGACCGACTCTTTGACAATTCAAAATTGCCTGTAAACCACGACGAGTGGAGTGAGTTGACGTGGAGTTGCGCACACCAGCCCGTATTACCTATTATTACCTAAATGGTTTAGTTGAAATAAATAAAAAGAGGTTAACAATCGCTGTTTGCACAAAAAGTCTTTGTTTTCACCGCTCACATAGTTCTCGAGTTAATTTCCTGCGCTTATTTTATCTTTGTTTGTTCAGATTCGAAGGAGCGTCTGGCGAAACAGCGGCAACAGTTGAATGCCCGGCTTGGTCTCGACGTGGCTGCCAAGCTTGGGGTCGATCTCACCACCACGATGTACACTAATGAGGATCTGTGTCCTGTTAAACCTGTGTTAAATAAGACTGAAGTGTGCCGGGTAAGTTAATTAAATAGACGATAGTATAGACCATAGACCTTTTTTAGATCACTTCCAGATAAATATGCTACATACCTGATTTACACGATGCGATTTATCACCACTGCCGCTCTCAAAAAGGTGAAGGAAAACATCGTGAGGAAACCGGCATATCTTCAACCCGCTCTGGTCCCGCGTAATGGATTACGGCCCACTCCCTCTCACAGAGAAGAGGCCTGGTGTCCCAGCAGTGGGAACATCATAGGCTGATTATGCATAATGTACGGACGCTAGCACATCAAGCTACCCGAAACGGTCAAATTTTCGCAATCAACTTTGAACCTTATGCTGTAGTGATAAAGTTGAAAATCTATTAAAGAAATCTGACAGATTGTAGTAACTTGATGTGCTGGCATCTGTACTTGCAGAATGTAAATCAGGCTTTATTCATCTCTGGTCAGTAGTTACTAACAGTTAGTGATCATTGACCAATAGTTTCTTACATTAAATATTTTCCGCAATCTGTTTATTTTCTTTAGCCACAATGCGTTAACTGTTCCTAAACCGGCCTTTAACAGCCAGTCATAGAAGTTTTTTTTTGTTAATGTTCAGGGGGCCTAAAAGGGCTACTTTGACAGAATCATAAAAGGATAACATTATGAATCATAATGGACGGTTAACTGTTAAGTTAATCGTATCAAATCCCATTGGTGAAGGATTTTTCAGTATTTTTTTTTTGTCCGTGCTAAAATACCAATCAATCCAATTCCAATCTCTTTGATTATACCTACGTAGTGCTAGTGCAGCGAAAGAAAGAAAAACACGGACTGTCTTCGCCACATTATAATTCATAATATTATCCTTCTACGATTCTGCCAAAGTGGACATTTTAGGTCCCCTGCTCTATCTCAGAATACGCCTATAACAGTCCGATTCAAACTGTATAACGGCTCGGAACATAATAAGGAGAGTCACTTCGCAGTAACACGTGTCAGCGGGGGTAAAGGGGTGAGGTACTGCTCAGCGAATAACGCACTTTAGAGCCGCCATAAAAAAAGTTTTTTTTTTTAAGTATGGCATGAATCGAGCTGTATTTAAAGTAGTTAATTTACCATTTCCTTCCTCAGAGACCAGTACAAGAAATAGTAATATCTTCAAAGCCGCTAAGCTCTCGGGAGATGAACCTAGCCAAACGCAAGGCGCGTCTCGCCTTCAGCAAACAAAAGTCGCGCGACTGCAGTGAGGAGGGCCCGTCGGCGCCGCCCACGCCACCTGTCGAGCCTGACCGGAAGAAGATCAAGTTGGAACAGCCTGATGAATTTGTTTGTGAGTATTGGGGTTATAGCGGGATGGAATCCTTTGAATAGGATTGGTCATGAATAACCCTAGATTGAGAGAAGTGGATATTAAGGAATCCTTTGCCCTCTAGTGGGAAAATACATACTTTAAAAATAATGAAAATATTGGGTCTAAAGAAAACTGGGAAACGACGAAAAATGTATTTTTTCCCAAATACCCGCCAAATTTCTTGAATTGGAATTGACTCGGGCATAAGCTTTTAGCTCTTCAGCTCACGCTTCTTTTTTAGGGTTCCATACTCAAAGTGTAAAAACGGGACCTTATTACTAAGACTCCACTGTCCGTCTGTCACCAAGCTGTATCTCATGAACCGTGAAACCTAGACGGTTGAAATTTTCACAGATGATGTATTTCTGTTACCGCTATAACAACAAATACTAAAACCAGAATAAAATAATATTTAAGGGGTGGGGGGCTCCCATACAACAAACGTGTTTTTTTCGACGTTTTTGCCTTGTGGTACGAAACCCTTGTGTGCGAGTCCGACTCGCACTTTGCCAGTTTTTTTTGTTTCGTGTCAATTATTAGCATAACTAGTATGGCGCACTAATTACCGAAATTGACTGGTTTTAAATCAACAAAACATAACTGTTGAAACTACATTAATATTGATTTACAATACATTAAAATATGGAAATCTAAATCATTTACTGTCGTAATAAGACTTCTTTACAAATTACAATGATTTTCATACTTACATAATTGGACACAACAAACACGTCACTGTCTACTGTAGTTTAAAATATGCTAATTTTAATAATGTTGAGTAAATTACATAGTAATATAAGTATTGTATTCATTACAATGATGTAACTACCTCAATGTCATTATTTTACTTAAACCACGCAAATTACCCTCGTGGCCACGGGCGACTTTTTTATGCTGCGATTTTATACAGGATGTGGCGTAAATAGTGGTCCACCGTTAGGAATTCGATATGCCGATAGTTTACTATAACATATTACAATTTTAACCATTTTAGTAGTATTTTTTTTTTACAAAAATCGCTCTTGAATTTGCATGATTATGTGAAAAATTATGGTTAAAATAGAGAAGAACTAACTTTTTCTTCAAAAGCTCTAAATTTACATAAAAACCATAATTTTACACGATAGCTCTAGTATTTCAGCAGCAAATAACAGAAATCAAAATGAAAATATAATGGTTTTTGTTGAAACTACAACCAAATTTGTAACAAAAGGTAGAAATTTCATAAATAAAAAACAAAAAAATTATATTTTCGGAACCCTTGGGTAAAAATGGTTAAAATTGCAATATGTTATAGTATATTGTCTGGTATATCCAATCCTTAGCGGTGGACCACTATTTACGCCACACCCTGTATATCGAATTTCAGCGCGCTGCTTAGCGACAAGAGATGAAAATCCAACACTTCATTTTTTGACGCGCTGGGATGTACTCTGTTGGATTCTCAATGTTAGGCTTAACACAGAGAGTTCAAATTCCAGTGCGCGACGATATGAAATGGTCGCTTTACAAAAACCGCCCGTGCGTACCTGGGCTTATTGCATCTTATGTAGATTTTAGAAAGATAGAAATACCATGCACTACTATTGCATGTACTATTTTTGTCTCTGCTTGTTCCTTATGTGAGCTAAGGTAATAAAAGACACACGGAAATCTAGCCAGGGAACGTGTCTATAAATTAAAGGAAAAAGCACCCAAAAGGAACAAATGGTTGAAAAGTTATAATCTCACAAACGAACAGAGTTAAGTGATATTATGTTGCGTTTTTACATAGAAAAAACAAATAAGAAAGTCAACTCGAGCCCCGACCGAGCGATAATAGCCTAAACACGTAGGGCTGTCACTTATAGTTTATTCAATCGACCGATAAATTTTGTCAGTGTGTGCGTGCGACGACGCATACGTACGAGCGCGCTCACGTACGAACCGTGTTCGGTGCGTATGTATGAAGATATCCTACTCATTTCTATTTATTTTGGTCTTTACAAGCCTTTATTTAATTATGTAAGGAATTTAAGGATAATATGGCAGATAATAGTCTTTTGTTATCTGTGGCCGCTTATCGCTGCATTGTAAATTATATTGGCGATTATGTTTCTCATGAAATGAGTGATTACGATCATCTGTTACGAAGATAAAAAACATAACATAGTGAAATGCTTTTATTAGACAATCTTGTGACATAACATAAGTGGCTCTTTGTTGTTAAAATAATAAAATATTACAGCCAGAGCCAGTCATTATTTGTGTCAGTATCTTGATCGAATCGATGCATCGCTAAACGTGGCGTTATGCGATGCCCACACAAAGTAAAACAAAGACTGCACTCTAACTCGAGTATAGTAGTATAATGGTGCCGATTCAGTTCTTCACTAACTGAACTAAATTTAAGTTCAGTGCCTCTTTTTCTTTCTATTTCATTAAGAAAAGGACAGAAGATTTTAGTTTAGTCCTGTCAAATTAGTCAGCGCCTGACGTAATTTTAGTAGGCAAGTTTTTAATCATGTCTAAACTTGTATGGAATAGTGTAGTCTGTAAATTATTTACAGTAGTCTGTAAATAAACCAACCTAATCTAACAAAGAATTTGCACTCCCACTAGAGTAAAACTATAAATAAACAAACCCTAGAGACCCGGGGTCGCCTGTCAATCTTAATGCATATAGTCATCATTTAGTATTTTACACTCCCGTCTGTCCTGACCTTCACAGACTAATTTGAACTGATATGAAACAATAATGATATTTTTATCCTAGTGCGACTGCTGAACGTGGGGTCCTAGCTTCTATTCTCAGGACGGGCAAAACTGTTGGTTTTTTCCACCGGAATTTTTTCAGTACCTAACAGCCCAAAGTCTTGATTTGAGCCTGATTAATGGTAATAGACTCACCCCCTATTTCATGATGATACTGAAACATAACTGGCGAAATATGCACGGCTCTACCTATCGCTTCGAAGAATACAGGCGTGATGTTTTATGTTATCCTAAGGTTAGTTCAGTTACCAGATGGGCAAATCCCGTATTATTAAGAAAGCCGTCCCCGTTAGTCTTTTTAAAAAAAAACTATTCTCTACCGAACTACTTTTATTTACTAAAATCCACAATTACACCTTTGATTATTGTTTTACTTTAAACACACAACAATACACCAACCAAAACTATGACTGTCTTTATCTCTGTTGTATCTCTCGGGATAAGTCACCGAATTTGGGTTTACGCGACGGCGTCCAGAATCTAACTAACTAATTCGATATTAATATTCCGCTACTGTGCGGTAATTGCAATTCAGCATGGGCTTTAGAATGAAAAATGAGACTCTGACTGTAAAGTGCAGATGTCGACTTTATTACCTTGTAATAAGGATTATAACAGCTCCCCCTTTTTGACGGAGCTTTATCTTAAAAGATGAGCGAAGTAAAATAGAATAGATTGGAGATGAGATGCAGTGAGATTAAGATAGTCATTTACAAAAGTTACACTAGATATAAGTATACGAAAAATTTAAAATTAAATATAGCAAAACATAGTGGTTTATAATGAAAAACAACATCATAATATTCATAGTATTTTAAAAGTTTAAATTCCTGTTTGATGGGAATTTGGCCTTATGGGTGCTAGCAGTAGATTTGTAGTTAGTGCTTCGAATTGGTAATGATTGTATTGACTTATTGTCTTCATCAGATGTTGATGACATTTCAGTCATCTCGATAGAATTAGAGATTTTGGATTTGCGCTTAGAAGTTTTCTGATTATAACATTGATTAAATATTTGCACGCAGCATCCAGAATTAGTAGCATTTTTGTTTTTAAAATATCTAAAGATCTTATAAGTTACATATAAAAATAAACACACAATTAGAATATAAGTAAAAGTAGAGTAATATGGACCATATTTAATAAAATGAGATTCCTTTTCTAAACTATTTAATTCTTGTTCCAAATTATCCATTTGATGATTTGCGTATTTAAGAGAATCTAAGTTAATTTTGCTTAAAGAGATTGGCGACAAATGCGGCAGGCTTTTATTAAATATGTCCTTCTTACAACAGTCATCAGCTGTTATATCAAACTTAATATCTAAAGGAGACTTAGTAATAAAAGAATAAGAACTAGTTGTCATTAACTGAATAGTCTTAGAGTAACCAATACAATTTGCTGTTAATTTTACAATTCCTGTACCTATAATTGAATAGTCGCTAATGTTATCTTCGCATTTAATTGTCAATTTACTTGTATTTGATTGAACATAAATCCATTTATTGTTATTTAACTTTTGCCAAATATCAATTTGACCATACAAAAGTTTGGCGTTGCATTCTGTAGGTAACGACAGTGTTACTTCAGTTAATATTCTAGATTCACAGTTTGGATTACTTATACATGAATATATAGTGGTTAATTCACAGATAGAAAAGTTATTATCTATTATCTTACATTTATCAAGTGTGTTCAGCATAGCATAATGCATCCTATCGTCACTTAAAGCTATATAGGAGTTAGAAGGTTGAATCAATGCGAATGTACTATGTGAGTCATCATGCGGAGTAGGTAGAGGTATGTTTTTATAGGTCATGAACTTATCAGGTGTTATTAAAGGGATTTGTAATATAAAAATAATCTTATTATTATAATAATAAGAGCTAAATTCGGAAACATCTATTATAGAGTGAATATTCTGAATACTTAAAGGGACTGGGAAATCTAACCTTTTGCTTACTTGACTACTATGTTTAGATAATTCAAGATAAAGATTAGAGGGGCTTATAACACTAGGATGTAATATATTAACCTTAGAAAATAAAATAGAATTTACCGTAGTATCCAGTAAATTAGAAATAGTAAGTAAAGAACCTTCGATTATGTTGAGGAGATTATTTAACCTTGAGGTATATAACAGTAAGTTGTCAGTTTTCGTGATTTGAGAAAATATTTCGTTCATTTGATTAATTTGAGTATTCAATTTAATTTCGTTTTGATTAAGTTTGTAAATAGTAGTGTTAAAGTTATTTATGGTAGATTTAATTATGTGAATGTTATCTCTCATTAGGTGATATAGTTCTGTGTCACTCTTTTTACATGACTCAATTGCAGCATCATATTTTCTAGCGTCGTCTGCATCTAATGTGCCAAAAAAAAACTTTAAGATTTCACCTCCAAATTCTAAAGAGCGTTTTACTTTACTTGTTGATTTATTAGAGATGATATGTGATAACGATTGTAGTTTAATATAATTAGATTGAATTAAAACTTCAATAGGATTAGAAATGTCCTTGCACATGTTAAAACTTTGTGAATCCTGTGATTGAATTTTGTTACAGAGATTCAGAGTTTCATGTAATAGAGTTTCGATTTTGTTAAGATAGGGTTCTAAAGAGATTAAATCGATGTGAGTGATAACTTTCCAATGATCACTGTAAAAATTAATATTATTGATAGGTTCAAAATAAATTCCGGGGCTATGGTAGATGGGAATGATGCTCGAATCGGTGAGGCTGTGGCTTAAAATACCATGACAGCATAGCGTTCTGAAAAGAAACATAATATAATGTTAAGATGTTGAAGGTTTTATTTCATTGGTATGGTATTTTATATTTTTACGACCTACTTGAAGGGTCACATTGTGTTTATTATGTACTTTTATAATTTTATATGGGCCTTTCCATATAGGCGATAATGCTTTGCGAAGTCTATGATGGTGTTTTAGGTACACCATATCTCCCGATTTGTATGTGGTTTCACGGGAGTTTGCATCATAATATTGTTTAGATTTCTCTTTACTATTTAGGATATTTTGGATAGCTTTTTCGCGACTAAATCGCATCCTATATTGTAAAGCTCTAATATATTCATTGTATGTGGTATTACCGGATGTTTCGTATAAGGAATTAGGAATACATGGTTTATAACCATATAATAACTCATGGGGAGTGAAATTAGTTGTACAGTGAGGGGTAGTATTATATGCTAATATTGCAGTGAATAGATAACAATGCCAGTCATTTTGGTTCTCATTAACAAATGATTTAAGATATTCTTTTAAAGTAGCATGTGAGCGTTCAAGAGCTCCATTAGTTTGTGGGTGATACGGAGTAGTGAAAAGGGCTTTGATCTTCAATATATCTGTTAATTGTTTGAATAACTCTGACGTAAAACAAGTGCCTAGATCCGTTAAAATGGTTTTAGGAAAACCGAAAAGAGACATAAAATGTACGAGGTTTCGAGCTATTTCTTCACTAGTAGCTGTAATCATCGGATAAGCGCTGGTGAATTTAGTTAGATCATCTTGCAGCGTCAAGATGAATTTAAAATTTTGGAAACCCGCTTCGGGTAAGGGACCTACGACGTCAAGGGCTAGTCGTTCAAATGGTCTAGTCGATGTGGAAGTTATCTCCATAGGAGCTTTATTTGATTTCCTTAAGGGTTTATTGATCTGACAAAGCTTACATTTTTTAACGTACTGTTCAATGTCAGAGCGCATGCCTTTCCAATAGTAGGCAGCTTTAATCCGCGAATACATTCGTTGTGATCCTGGGTGACCAGCGATAACAGAGTCATGATTTTCCTTTAATATTTTAGGAACTTCTATAGGAGTAGGATAAACTAATTGATTTTTATATATATGAATCTTAATGTTTGTATCATGAAAAATATACGATATCATATTATAGACTTTAGTATAAGCTAGTTTAGAGAATGGATCACTAAAATCTGGTAACGCGAGGTCAGTTATATTTGGGCAATCGATTAGTAGATTTCTGAGTTTGATTAATAAATTATAGACATCTCTGAAATTAGTTTGTTCATAATGATGAACTTTTGTAAATAGAAAATAGTAAGATTTATTTTTATCATTGACGAGATGTATCGTAAGAGGCTCGCGTTCGGAATTTAGTAAGTCATCAGAATTATCGAGCTGTGATAGTATTTCTTCACAATAGGGCATAGAATAATCAAAGTCTAAAGAGACAGGGCAAGCTATAGTATTTAACTTTGATAAGTGTAGACCCTGAGTACATTCTTCTATAATAGTATTTGAAGCAGGAAGCTGATTAGTAAATTGATTTTTAAAATATTGTTCATAAGTAAAGTTATTTAATTTATTAACATCAATAGAATTAATAGGGCAACGAGATAGCGCATCGGCGTTAGAATTGAGACAACCTTGTTTATAGATAATTTCGTAGTCATATTCCTCAAGTTTGAGGCGCCAGCGAATGAGTCTACTACCGGGATCTTTAACATTAAATAACCATACAAGGGGTCTGTGATCTGTAATTATTTTAAATTTATGTCCATATAAATATGGTCGAAAAGTTTTAACGGCAAATAAGATAGCTAAAAGTTCCTTTTCTGTAGTCGAATAGTTGCCTTCAGGTTTATTTAGAGTACGCGATGCGTATGCGATCGGTTTATCTTTGCCGACGGGACCCTGAGATAATATTGCGCCAACGGCGTAATTACTAGCGTCGGTAGTAACGTTAAAAGGCTGTGAAAAATCAGGGTATTGTAGAAGAGGGGCAGTAATTAATTTTTCTTTCAGAAAATTGAATGCATGTTGCTGTTCTGTACTCCAGTGGAAGACAGCATCTTTTTTTAATAAAGAGGTAAGTGGTTTAGTTAACTTAGAAAAGTTTTCAATGAATCGGCGATAATAACCTATTAGGCCTAGAAATGACTTAATATCTTTGGGATTTTTAGGAATTGGAAACTGCGATACGGCGTTAACCTTTTCAGGATTTGGAGATACACCTTTATCGGTGATAATATGGCCAAGGTAAGTCACTTCATGTCTAAGAAACTCACACTTGTCCGGTTGGAGTTTTAGATTATATTCACGAAATTTGTTGAATACTAGCTGTAATTTATGCATGTGATCTTGTAAGTTTTGACTATACACGATACAATCGTCTAAGTAGACATAGCAATGGAGACCTTGTAGGCCTGATAACACAGTATTCATAAGACGCTGAAATGTGGCGGGGGCATTTTTCAGCCCAAAAGGCATTCTGGTAAACTCATAATGTCCAGACATGCTTGAATTTGTGCTAACTGTGAAACCAGTTTTAGGTGCGTCCTTGGGACTTGTTTTCAATTGATGAAAGCCACTGGTAAGGTCCAGCGTACTAAAATATTTAGAATGACCTAAT
This sequence comes from Luperina testacea, assembly GCA_927399505.1. Classification (NCBI taxonomy): domain Eukaryota; kingdom Metazoa; phylum Arthropoda; class Insecta; order Lepidoptera; family Noctuidae; genus Luperina; species Luperina testacea. Next base: position 4,522,348 of record OV656763.1, on the reverse strand, counting down.
TGGTCCAAGATATCAGTGATAAGAGGCAGCGGATAAATTTCGGAAACAGTGACGTCATTGAGGCGGCGGTAGTCAATGACTATTCTCCATTTTTGTTTGCCGGAAGCGTCCATCTTTTTCGGTACTACCCAAACTGGAGCGCTCCAAGGCGAAATAGAGGGTCGAATAATATCCTGATCTAGCATTTTACGAATTTGGGAGTCGACTTCCTCCTTGTGGCATTCAGGGAATCGATATGATTTGACATTAATAGGCGGTGCATCACCGGTATTAATAGAATGTTCTATAGCATTCGTGAAGGTTAAGGGCTCACCTTCGATATGGAAGATATCCGTGTATTGGGAGCAACATTCTAAGAGGGATTTTTTCTCTTCATCATTTAAATGGGAGCAGCGAATAAGACTTAGAACTTTATCTATGCGATCAGATGAGGAAATAGAATTAATATTGTAACTGGATATGGAATCTGAACAATTACTTTCAAACGGTGTCACGTTCACGTGATAATCTTTTACTTTAATATCAGTCTCTGTAGTATTTAGAATAGTAATGTTTGTTTTATTATTTGATTTAATTGAGACTATGCAATTTGCAACATAGACACCTTCACTTAGGGTATGATCTAATACGAGAGCTTCGTTGTTATGATAAAGCTCAGGAGAGTAATTAGATACAGTGCATTCGATAACCGCTTCGGAACGTGCCGGAATATTATACGACGGTTGAGTGTAAATGATAGGAATAGAATGATTCAATATAGACATTGACCTAGAAAGGTAATCGATATTTGATTTAAAGTGGTCGCAGAAATCGCTACCGATAATGCCGTCGTAATTATTAAGATTAATATCATCTTTTGTGACATGAAATTTGTATTTATAAGTATTATCTGACAGTTTAAACTCCATTAGAAAAGTTCCTAGAGTTTCCACAGGGTTTTCTGAGCTATTAATGCCCTTTAATTTTACAGTTTCGGTGAATAGATTTGGAGTTTCTAATAAACAGGAGCCTTTGATAATACTGATAGTTGATCCTGTATCAATAAGGAAACATAACTGTTTTAAGGCATGATTAGTAGATAAGTAAGTGTGAGGTAAGGCTACCTTTTTACAAAAATCGTTGATTGCGTATATAGGTTTAGATATAGAATTTATATTTAAGTTAGATGTAAGTAAGTTATGTTTAGGATTAGTATGAGAACATTTTATTTTATCATTAGGAATAGCAGGACTCAGCTCGTTGGCTTGAGATATGGATCTAGTATAAGGTTTAGTAAGGTTTATGGGAATAGCAGGACTCAGCTGGCTCGACTGAGATGTAGAACTAGTAGGACTCAGCATCTTTGTCTGAGATGTAGAATTAGTAGGACTCAGCATCTTTGTCTGAGATGTAGAATTAGTAGGACTCAGCACCTTTGTCTGAGATGTAGAATTAGTAGGACTCAGCATCTTTGACTGAGATGTAGAATTAGTAGGACTCAGCATCTTTGACTGAGATGTAGAATTAGTAGGACTCAGCATCTTTGACTGAGATGTAGAATTAGTAGGACTCAGCATCTTTGACTGAGATGTAGAATTAGTAGGACTCAGCATCTTTGACTGAGATGTAGAATTAGTAGGACTCAGCATCTTTGACTGAGATGTAGAATTAGTAGGAGTCGTGCCATTATAATTTTGTATAGATTTTGACGGACACGGCATCAAAATCCGATTTAGTTTAAATTGTCGTGAGGTTCAGCATGGTCATTATGACCATTGGCCTCACATTCGCATTTATGCGTAAATGCATTCATAGAGCCATCAGGTGAATTATGAGGGCGTTGCGCATAGCCCGTATTTTCGCGACGTTGCATATTAAATTGCCTTTTACGACATTGTTCTATAGTGTGGCCGAAATTTTTGCAATATCTGCAAGTTTGCGCATTAGAATTGGCATTGGAGTTAGCATTAGAATTAGCATTGATGTTGGGATTAGAATTATTATTAGAATTGTTATTTTTACTAGAATCCCATTGGGAAATGAAGACCTTATGATATGGTTTTTGGGAATTATAATTAGGCTTTTTGTTTCTAAAACATTCTGATGAACTATGGCCTACTTTATTACATGTCGAACATTGTTTGTTTGATTTAGGTTTTGATAGGTTAAATAACTTTTCTTCATCTAGTATAGCGTATTGAATCGCTTCATTGAGAGTTGAAGGATTTTTGCACCGAACAATGTTGGAAATAGAAGAGTTTAGGCCTAGCATGAATGTGTTAAGGGCCAGGTCTTCCATGGCTGCTATACGGCCAGGTAATTCTTTTTCATCTTTACAGCTGTGATGAATGTCTGACTGAATTCGGGTCAGTATTGACTCGATTCGTAGAGAGTATTGCGTAACGTCTTCATTTGGCAGTTGTTTGCAATGTTGTAAGTCCGATAAGAGATGTGTTGCATGTTTTTTTTCTCCGAAGGTGGACTTGAGGAAGATTTTAAGTTCTGACCATTTTTCAAAAGATTTTAGACTACATGCTACTTGTGCTTTACCTTCCATCTGAGAGATGATGTACTTACAGAGCACATTCTGTTGATCGTGTGTGGCTAGGGACATTGCATTCTCACAGTTTGTGAGAAATGCAGGTAGTGTTTCCCTGTCCCCATTATATGATTTTACAAATTTAGTTAAGACGGATAAGGTAATTTTATCGGACATTTTCTCAGTTTCTGATTTAACGGACATAGATATTATGATATGCTGGACTACTTATAATTTACGAACAGACGAATACGTGAAACAGTTTAGATATAAGTAGTTGTAAAAATATAGCAATAACTTAGAAATACGATTCGAAAGCGCGATTCACTTTGAACTTATTGACACAAGAAACACTCACAGTAACACGAAGCTTGGCGTTTGCATTATGTTGCAATGACGCATTGGAACTGGAATTTTCACACGGTTCGCTGTGGAATTTCTTGGACAGTTGGATGTGGTGAGTTAGACCCTGGAGCTGATGATGGTGCTGGTGATGATGTGGCTGGAGCGGGCTTACGCTGAAGAGCGAAGACTGACCGTCGTCCAATGTGTTGTAGCTGGAGCGGGCTCACGCTGAAGAGCGGAGACTGACCGTCGTCCAATATGCTGTGGCTGGAGCGGGCTCACGCTGAAGAGCGGAGACTGACCGTCGTCCTAGGTAGTGACGCAGGCTTAGCCTTAGGCCAAGTCTTACTGTCGGCCAATGAACGGGAGGCTCGGGATTCGGGATACCAGTGTCTGTTTGACTCAACGTCGTAAGACTTCGTCTCTGGTATCCCACTTCTGACACCAATTTGTTAGAAAGCCGTCCCCGTTAGTCTTTTTAAAAAAAAACTATTCTCTACCGAACCACTTTTATTTACTAAAATCCACAATTACACCTTTGATTATTGTTTTACTTTAAACACACAACAATACACCAACCAAAACTATGACTGTCTTTATCTCTGTTGTATCTCTCGGGATAAGTCACCGAATTTGGGTTTACGCGACGGCGTCCAGAATCTAACTAACTAATTCGATATTAATATTCCGCTACTGTGCGGTAATTGCAATTCAGCATGGGCTTTAGAATGAAAAATGAGACTCTGACTGTAAAGTGCAGATGTCGACTTTATTACCTTGTAATAAGGATTATAACAGTTCGCTTCCTAATCTCAGCCTTACTTTGGCAAAATACCTCAAATTTTCACCACGTTTACATTTTTGACAAGTTCTTGACATTGATTGTCGCTTTGATGAAATTGCGACTATAGACCGACCGCTTAACTGTGACGTTGTCTGAGGTAGCAGCGCGGTGCGGGAGGGGTGTGGTGACGTGATCCGATAACTTGTGACAACTATCACCCCTCCCGCACCGCGCAGCTACCTCAGGCAACGTCTTAGTTGAGCGGTCGGCCTCTGGATTTGGAACGTTTTGAATTACGGCAAAAATAATAATAATATTATTTTTAATTAGAGCAAACCCATTTTGAATAAAAAAAAAAAAAAAAATTACTGGAATTGGCATTTAAGTGTTTAGTTTTCTACCTCCCATTCGAGGTTGCCAATGGTAAACACTTTCCAGTACAAACCATGTTGTTTGTGGAGCTCTTACCAAATCGTTTATATAGGGCCTCACTTTCCAAACGAACCAGAGGTGTGTGGCGTCTAGACGGGCGTGTTTATCACCTTATCATGATAAACTTTTACAATCAACTGCTTGTAAAAAAGTAATTAATTAAGTAATGGAAACGCTGTAATAATGGTTAATTAGAACCACGCCCTAACTAGATCATCATCATTTTAATGTAATAAAAAACTAATTGCTTTGCGAAAACATTGTTAACGTGTTGTTTTGCTCAACATGAATGACAAAAACTCAATATACATAGATTACCATCGACACGCTAATAAAAAGTGGGGAGTCTCATCTAGTGTCTGATAAGTAGAATAGAAGAAACCAGAATCTTGTTATGTTATTTCTTTTATTTACATCACACTAATATTATAAAAGCGAAAGTTTGTGAGTGTGTGTGTGAGAGAGTGTGTGTTTGTGTTTATATGTTTGTGTTTATATGTTTGTTACTTCTTCACGCTCAAACGGCTTGACCAATTTTGATAAAATTTTGTATGGAGGTAGCTGACACCCTAGATTAACATATAGACTACTTTTTATCCCGATATTCCCACGGGATCGAAACTTATGCGGGTGAAACCGTGGGGCGCAGCTAGTTGAAAATAAACAGATAAGGCAGAGCGCATTTTCTTATGGCCACTTCTAGGTAGTAAAATAAAATAGGTAGGTAATAAAATAACTAAACTAGTTAGTGGTAAAAACTACTGACGTATTTTCTTAAGGTCTATTGATAGACGCGACGGTTTCAAGCCGGTTAGAAAAAAATTGTATCTCATTTCCAGTGGCGTAGTTACATGACAAGGGGCACTGGAGCAAAAAAAAAAGTTGGGGCTCTATCTATTAGGTTTTATTTTATCAGGTAAAAACATAAATACTTACATTATGTAAATGGTTTAGGGTGTATGAGTACCGTAACAATATTTTGTAGAAGATGTCAAGGATATGGAATTTTATCAAAAAGGGGGGGGGGTCTTTACTAATATTATTTCTGTAGAGTAAGCTAGTATTCATAAATCGGTCGCTTAACAGAGGATTTGTTGAAGTGGCTAAACACAACACAACAACTAAAAGATTTTATTACATTGCTTGGGGGCCCCGGTGCACGGCACTGCCTAGCCCTTCGGTAGCAACAAATTATATTACGATACATTCTGATCAATGCACATCCTTCACAATGCACATCTGTCTTTATCGCTAATGAGTATTAATGACGAGAGCTATAAGGTCTGAAGTCTGATTGTACGCTAAATTGCTAGCGTGATCTCGCGGCCTAGTTTACATCAGCCCCGCCTACACACTTCATTAGGTGTATTAAGACCTATTAGCTGTTAACTGCGACTAAAATCGTGCTCGTTGTAATGCACGATGATCGTAACTTTTGCATCACTATATTACGTGTAAGCAGTTCTGACGTCAGTTTTTTTTTTATGTAATGAACACGATATTTTTATCAAATGCAACAAATAGTGAAAGATAACGAGAAATCACGTTTTTTTTTATCGTTGTGTGTGTGTTTTTTTAACTACATACTTTTAGTCAAAAATAACATAATATCAACTATAACTGGGAAAAAATAAAAAACATCTTCGTCTAAGACATCTATGGCTCAAAATGCTTTAAAAACGGTATCAACTATCACTTCCTTAAGGCTTTGTATCCAGCTTCCAAACACCCTGTATGGTGCAAAGGTAGCCAGTGAGTTTAAGTTGAGTTGTTGGATGTGAGTTGACAAAACACAGACTTCACGATAATTTGGTGGTTTCGCAATTTGCCTGTACGTGAACCATACACACCATGTATAATTAACAAATGCTTTCTCTCTCCTAACTCACTTATTTTGCTGTGCCCGACAGGGTCCATATGATCTAACTATAAGTTTACCATCTAAAAATATCTACATGTGAAATGCCATAGAAGTATTGAGTATTCGGCTAATAAATAGCACAGCGATTTTTTATATCCACAATTTAATTTTAACAATTATCATCAGCCCAATCGACCAGGGGCCCAATTCTGTAACTTTAAGTTAACCAACACGCCATTGACACTCTATCGACACACTACAGACATTATGTTGCCACTGTTGCAAATTTGGCATTCTGCAAAAACTTCAATGGCGTTTCAGTGGTGTCTCAGTAGTGTGTCGATTGTATGTCGATAGTGTGGCAGTACAATAGTTTTCAGTGTTGCTAACAAAAATCTACCATGCGACCATTAGAGGTACACCAAACCTACCACGTTTTGAAATCCTATTTTTATCAATTAAAACTTTATAATAAGGGTTTTTTTAATAATCTAAAAATGTTTTATTATAGAAAACATCAAATTTCACTAAAAATGCGTATATTGTTAAAAAAATAAGATTTTTATCACGATAATTTTTAGTCTATACCTTTCTGAAAAAAAAACAGCATGTGTGCAATTCACACGTGGTAGAAGTGAAACCTTCAAAAACACTGTACAATGCTTCCTATCTCATTTTCTCCCACGTTAAATCTTATGAATTTACATGTCTCTTTTTATTGTCGCTTTTTCGTTTCATAAACTTTCAAATCACAACCATGCTAAAGAACATCCATCCATCCATCCATCCAACCAACTTCACACTTGCGTATGACAGTCAACTGTGGGTACTTACCACCTTTATAATTACGCGCCGCACTATGTAGGTACCATTTTGTTGAAACTCAGATGTCTTCTCGACATCCGTGTGTCACTAACGGGATGCAGCAGAATGCCAGCGTCAGGTATTTATTGTACCTAGCATATGCTGAGCTGGACTCCCATTTGGTGCAACCATGAGACACACACCGCCAAGTAGTGATCAACCGTTATAGATGTGTATCTATCTATCTATCTGTCTGTCTGTCTATCTGTACGTCTGTCCGTCCGTCTGTCTGTCCGTCTGTCTGTCCGTCCGTCCGCTTGTCTGTCCGTCCATCCGCCCGTCCGTACGTCCGTCTGTCCGCCCGTCCGTCCGTCTGTCCGCAGTCCGTCCGTCCGCCTGTCCGTCCGTCCATCTGTCCGTTGGTCCGTCCGCTCGTCCGTCCATCCTTCCGGCCGTCCATCCGTCCGTCCGTCCGCCCGTCCGTCCATCCATCCGGCCGTCCGTCCGTCTGTCCGTCCATCCATCCATCCATCCATCCATCCATCCATCCATCCATCCATCCATCCATCCATCCATGTCATTTGTAATAATAAAAAACAAAAACACTGTATAATGCTTCCTATCTCATTTGCGGCGCTCGCTGCCGCAAAAGCAAACGTCAGCGGTCGGCACTATAAGCCAATGCCAAAATACGCCACCGCAAAGTATATAAAGAAGGCCTCATTTTGTGGCGAAATACGTCCACTTTATTAATTAACTACGTAAGACGCACACACACACGCACACAATTATTTTAAATAAAAAAAATAAGCAAGTTGAAACAAAACAATAGCGAAAAAAGGTGTCGTTGTTCAATGGCTTCATAATGGCGATTCGATGGCCAAAACACTATTCAAACACGATAGACACAACTGTCAAATACACTTAAAAATATTACAGACTACCGTAACTTTGGTCATCACGAAGCCATTGACACATTATAGTGGACCAGACTACCAATTATTACAATAGTCTTACTATGGCGTTTCAATGGCACTACAGTGGCAAGTCAATGACCATAAATATTTTGTAGAATACCGAATATCAATGACTATTCTATTGAGACACCACTGACACACTACCGACACACTATTGAGAAGTTGGTTATTTTACAGAATTGGGCCCCTGCTGCTGTGTATAGCCAAGCTCTCCTCTCCCTTTCTCCAATTCTTAATCGCGTTGATCTTATTCCAGTCCTCTCCGAAATGTTTACTTACTTTCCTATATTTTCAAACATCATCTCTCCATCCCCAGTTGAAAGCACAGCCCCAGTACCAGACTGTTCCGGTTCCTGGGTAGAATGCACGCGATGGCCTCTAGAGGCCTGGGCGGGGGCGCTACAGGCACAACTGTTCAGTGCGGCCTGGGAGGCGAGACATGGAGCTGCAAGTGCTCTGCGGGAACTCCTGCGGGCCAGAATTGTAAACTCCGCGGGGCATGATGCGAATATGACTAGTCAGGAGGTGAGTGTAGAGCTTTTAAGGTTCATTGCTAAAACGAAACGCACACCTTTCAAAAGAAAGGTATCTTCATGCTTCCGTATTATTTCAGAATCACACATAGCCCTTCGTGATTGAATTGAACGGTTATTGTAATTTTCTCCTGAAAATAAATGTATTTGTTTTTTCTCTAATAGATGGAGCAATCACATCAAGAATGGCTAGAGGACATGGCACTTAGATTGTTATGTGTTCTCGCGCTAGACCGATTTGGAGACTTCGTTTCTGATCAGGTAATTTTCTACATACGTTATTATTCAACTATCAGACATTCCAAATCGATTTAGTACTTACTTAGTTGAAAGTTTTTAACTTAATAGTCAGACTTGTTGCTGGGAAGTTTGTTGTGCCACTTCCTAGGGGAAACACTAGGAACTAATGAAGGGTGGGTTTTTAATTTTTGACGTTTAAGAAAGAAGTACTGAATATCTGTTTAATTTTAATAAATTAATTGTGATTTGATTGGTCAATTATTTGAATGTTGTTGTAGGTAGTAGCCCCAGTACGTGAAACTTGCGCACAGACTTTGGGCGTTGCACTTGCGCAGTTGGAAGCCGCAAGAGTGCGACGCGTGGCTGAACTGTTGGCGACGTTGTCTACGCACCCGCAGTGGGAGGCGCGGCATGGCGCACTGCTGGGCTTCAAGTATCTGTTGGCGGCGAGACAGGTCAGTTCCATCTTTTTAAAAGATCTTAATAACTTCGAACGATTGGAGTTGTAATGAATTGTTTAGTCAGCAAACCACTTTAAATTCGTATTTTTTAACATAGGTATACTAGAGCGTTTCTACGGTCATGCAAGCGGATAAGCCCCGCGAGTCCCGCTAGTCCCCTCTAGATACTTTACTGCTTCTGCGAAATGAAAACCGAATCCTTTCTTTGAACAGGAAGTAGCTTGCGAAAGCGGCGCCCTCTCGCACCTCATCCGCGGCCTGGGCGACGCGGCGGAGGACGTGTCGGCCGTGGCGGCGGGCGCGCTGGCGCCGGCGGCGGCGGCGCTGAGCGCGCGGCGCGCCGGCGCGGTGCGGCGCGTGGTGGCGCGGCTGTGGCGCCTGCTGGCCGACCAGGACGAGCTGGCGGCGCCCGCCAACTCCTACATGGCGCTGTTGGCGGCGCTGATGGCGCTGCCCGAACCGGCTAGTTTGTTGCAGTGAGTATTTTTTAGTGTCCGACCGAAACAGGTTTTTCAGCCGAAACCGAAACCGAAACCGAACTTTCGGCCTTGCTCTTAGTTTCGGCCGAAACCGAAACCGAAACCGAAACTTACTTAAACATATTTAAAATTTCTATAGTATACAAAAATCTGGTGTGTTTTTTTACACATTTATTTGAATATACAATGTACATACATATATTATACATACAGACAGTTGAATACGAAAAATCATAATCCTAATCATTTACGAGGTCGGTCCCATAATGAACTGGCCTGATATAGTTCTACGCAACATGTCGCTACATGTTGTATTGCATTAAATGGGACCGCCCTCGTATGTGCAAAACACAACTTCAACTCCATGCGATTAACGATGGACGGCGGCGAACTGGGCCAGCAACGCGACGAGCGAGCACGAGCTAGCCGCGAAGTTCGCCGAACGATGGACGATAATTCATGAACACTCGAGTTTCGGCGCGGCCGAAAGTTTCGGCCATTTTCTGGCCGAAACCGAAACTAAGGCCGAAACTAGATTATTTGGCCGAAACTGGCCGAAACCGAAACCGAACTTTCGGTCGGTCACTAGTATTTCAATTGAACCATTTACGAACACTTATGTTTTTACGAACATAAGTGTTCGTAAATGGTTCAATTGAAATACTTATTATTATGCTTTCCGACTAATTACAAAACGAAATCTTAACTTTAGTTCTAGCCTTAACCTTGGAGCCAATATTTGTATTTCGCACTTTATTTCAATTAAGGCAAAATTCTTAATACTAAAATGACAACTTAGCACCAAACTAAGCTGTATTTTTTTACTAAATTTCTGTAACAGTTCGCTTCTGAATTCAATAACTGATTCGGTGGTTTAAACCTGATCTAAAGGACAACCTTGTTTGTTTGAGTTTATGATATTGTTTAGTTCCGAAGGACCAACAGTAGCATTTCATTATATCACATCAAATAAGTTTAGTGTTGAATTTAATAAATTAATATTTCATCATGAAAGAACAAGCTGAAGGTATATAACCATATTTCAATAAAACCAAAACATTCCATACTAATATTATAAATTCGAAAGTAACACTGTCTATGTTACCTTTTCACGCCTAAACCACTGAATGAATTTCAATAAAATTTGGCAAGGAAATGGATGGTATCCTGGGGAAGGATATAAGCTACTCTTTGTCCCGGTAGCCCATTCCCGTGGGATAGTTTCCGACATCCACAGAGCAGAAGCTAGTTTTCATATAAATTCAAATTGACAAATTAATGTCATCTCAAATTACAAAATTTAAAACCATCTTATTTTTTCTACAGCCCAATCGACTTAGCAGACGTCCTACCCCGCCTTTGGCCGTACCTCGACCATTCAACCAGTTCTGTGCGCAAAGCGACATTACAAACATTACGTACCCTCACAAGACCTCTAGTCACGACCCACCAAAAGAACAGAACTGATACCAACGGGAATAATGAAGTTATCAAGGGGAATAACAACATTACAAAAGAGAATACTGACATTATCAAGGAGAATAATGACGTCACCAAAGAATACAGTGACGCTACCAAAGGAAATAGTGACATTACCAAAGAGAACAATGACATTACCAAGGGGAACAATGACAGTAATAAGGGCAGCAATGACATTACTCAGGAGAGCACTGATGTTATTATGGAAAACAGTGACGTCATCAAGGGAGATACAGTCACCAATGGAGATAACGTCGACACAGAGAATGTGATCACTAACGGTGATGACGTCGTCAAAGTGAACGACGTTAACGGGGAGAATGATCAGTTTTTGAACTGGACGCCCGAGCTCCTGCAGGAGGCAATGAGGCATATCTATCAGAGGGTGCTGTTTGAACATGTGCATGAGATACAGGAGATTGCTGTGCAGGTGGGTGAAAAGAAAAAGTTAAATATCAATGAAAATATCGCCATTACTTGTACTAAAAAGTTCATAAATTGTGTGTGCTTTTAAAATTAACATATTTTCATAGCTACGATTTTAGCAACCGGCCTTTACTCTAGCTGCTTGATCCATTCCCTCCGAATTGTGACAACGCTACTGAAGGTACCTAGCTCGTAGCCAAATTCTTTGCTGACTATACGTATAGTATACAACTGTATACGTGTACAGTGTGTTCCTGACGCCTATAAATTGCGTGTTGATGGCTATCTAAAGGTTCTACAAACTTATGTTTCAAATTAATATTATTTCAAGTTAAACAAATATCAACTTTATTTTAATGGTAATTAAGTTGATTTCAGAATGATTAGCACTATTGGAAAAGTCCGAAAAATGTTTGAAATTTTAGCGTAAACTGAACTTTATTGTGTAGGATTTAAAGTTATTTTTCCATAAACTCATATTTGTTTACATTTTTGGCAAATAAATCGCAAATGCAGATAATACAGGTTGGCAGGGCCATCGACGCAAAACTATGGATTTAGTACACGATTCTGGACGCCCCTGCGTTAAAATTTTTTTGTCGCGTATTCCAAAAATGAATATCTTTTCCATACATTTTGACCGCGTAGGTAATAGGTAGGCTTTTTTTTTTTAAATAACCGACGAAACATTTTAACGCAGGTGTGTCTAGAATCATGTACTTACTTAATCTATGGTAACAGGTTTTCCTTCGATGTCCCTGCTTGTATAGATAGATAGCCATCGACAATCTAAGAAGAAGATGACAGAAAATTCAGAGCCTTTCTTAATACACTGGAGAAACTTTTCAGACGTCATGGGAAAACGCCCTGTGACCTCCCAAAGTTTTATTCACATATGAAATTCAAGTTTTCTTTGCTTCCAGGTGTGGGAAAACTTCCTCAAATACGCGTCGTTAGGAGTGATACTTATAGCGGCGTGTCCGATGTTGGCCACGTGGCTCTGTCTCGCGATGCAGCCCGGTCGGCTGCCTGTAGAGCCTGGCTTGTTGTTGCATCCACCTACTAAGGTAGGTTTACTTAGGAATTTAAAGGTGCCAAAAGATTCCGGTCGAACGATGTCGACCATAGCCTCAATATATGACTCCTCGAATATCAGTACTTTTTTTTAAATGTTGTGCTCTGATGTACGACTATTGTCTGACTATCTGGTGTATTGTGTGTCTTTTAGTCTGTGCTAAATAAATGTATTTTCTTTCATTCTTTTTCTTTCTATCACAAGACTCAAACCGCCTTACTACAAAACCAGATTTGACTTTAGTTCAGTCTCGAGTCGGTTTTTGTATTTCGAACTTAATTCCAACTAAGGTAAACATTTTAGTAAAAAACTGATACCTTAGAACTGAACTGACTTGTCAGTTTTATATTAACAACTGTGTTGGGAATCAAACCCTATACAACAGTTTCCGCACGGTGCGCACGCGCAGGCGGCACGTCCAGCGCGGCGCTTGTCGCCACACCACGTGCGACTCGGGCGCCACCGCGACATACCATACTTTTCTCTTATGTAATATTTAATTGGTTGCCCGGAAACTTATAATTTTGTAAGATCAGAATGCAATATACCAAGCCTTATTTAATACAGCCCACTACACTATTGAATTACTCACAAACTTTTTACACTTTTGTTTCAAAAAAACATCTTGTTTTGTAATAAAACGGGAATTATGACAACAACTGGTCTCATACATAACATGTTTTCTCTTTCCAGGAGCGTCGCACCCGCACAAACTCTCAGTCATCCGAATCTTCCTTGCCTCCCGAGTTGCGCCCGAGTCAAAAGTGGTTCATAGGCGGCTCGGAGTCGCAGCCCTGCGCCACCCGCGACCGCAACGTCATGCGCGCGCGCTGCCTCGCCGCACAAATACTAGGTACACGTGTCTTGTTTTTGTACGGTATCAGTACTAACTGTTTTAAGTAGGTAAATGCTATGTAATTTTTAGTATGGTATGTGCACTTATTTATTATCGTCATTTACAAATCCCTCTATCTCTGTTTATGAAATACCAGTCGGATTTGAAAAAATATTTTTGCATATGATAGCCCCATTCTCGAGGAAGATTAAGGGTTATATTTCACATCACGCTTAAACCCTTAGGAGCCGAGCAAAACGAGAAAATAGTCGGAAAGAACGCTAAGCGAAAATGAAGGTTTAGCGCGGGCAGGCGATGGGAAACGACGCGGTGGCTCGGGAGTCGAAATTTCACACGGACGAATCCGCGGGCAGAAGCTAGTTTACAAAAAAAAAAAATAAGAATAGGACTAAGTATATCTATGAGACTATACATAGGAGACATAGAATAGAATAGAATACTCTTTATTATGTACACCATATAAATACATAGGAGATTATAAGTGGCTTGGATTTGCTAGTTTTGTGTATGGTTTCGTCTGTACCTATTTTTATATATTTTTTTTATTTATGTTTTTTGCAGGATATCTGTCATGCTACCTGGTCCAACCTGCACCTGGTATAGAGTACAAAGCTGAAGATGAGAGCCCCATATACTGCTATGTTAAGGTGAGCACAATATGTTACCATTATTTGTACCAACTTTAATTTTTATTGAATGAATATTGTGCGAACTTCCTTGAAGAACAGACTGTGACAGTTCAAGATTTATTAAACGGTCATATCTTATCCTATGAGATTTTTTTTACCTTAGTTTAATTTTCACCTCCTCCGGGAAAGTTTAGGTTTAATTATCTGGTAGACAACTTCGTACATAATTAATTCCATTGTTTAGATCAACTGGTAGATAGTGCCTATATAGACTGAAAACAAACCTTTACCCTAGAACTCAAAAGGGGTCTTTCTTGACCTTTTATGTGCGCAAAAGTCCTGTAACTATTTTATTTGTGTAATAATGTTATGAAAACGATGAAATGTGGTTGTACTATACTCTATAGTTACACCTCTACCTAACCTTTCGAGGCATTACAGACGTAATGTAGTGTTATGTTTGTGTGTTGTAATTCCAGGTGATGATAGTATACCTCCGCTCAGGCAGCGCGCTGCAGCGACTGGTCGCAAGTCTGGTGGTGTCGTCGTGGGCGCGACAAACCGTCACACACGACAAGTTCCCGCTTAGCATACACGACGCCAACGGGGACGATACGCATACGGTAATATTTTGATCATTTTGAGTAGTGTCATATAGATTAGACCCCCAGTTTCTGGAAGCTTGCTCTAGTCTTGGATCAGTATTATAACTGTCGAAATCTTATCATAGCAACTAAGGAGACAACGGTTTTTGTATTTATTATTAACTGGCAGCGCCCCGCGGTTTCACTTGCATAAGTGTAGATCTCGTGGGAATATCGGTATAAAAAGTATCCTATGTGTTATTCTGATGTATAAACTACTAGCTTATGCCCGCGACTTCGTCCGCGTGAAATTTCACACTCTTAGGGGTGGAATTTCGAAAAACCCTTTCTTAGTGGATACTTACTACCTACTCTTCACAAAGAACACACCCTCCAAATTTCATGTCTCTAGGAACAGCGGTTTAGTCTGTGGATTGATATATCAGTCAGTCAGGACTTTGAGTTTTACATGTATATATATTACTGTAAAGTTTCATCTAAATTCGTTAAATAGTTTTTGTGTGAAAGAGTAACAAACATCCATCCATCCTCACAAACTTGCAATACCACTTAGCAATACCACTTAAGTTTTTTGTACTTACTGCTGGGGAGTTTGTTACGCCACTTTTTCCTAGAGAAAGCACGAAAGGCGTTTTAGGGTACTGTCTTATGTAATTTTGACGTTCGAAAAGTGCTGATTTTCAGCCTAATTTGAAGAAATGACTTGATTTTGAATGTATTTTTCGCACATCATATTATTATTATTTTTTCACGCAGGAGGATCAGGCTGACACAGCAAGTAGCGAAGAACAAAGTCCTGTATCAAGGTTGGCACCACCGTTACTTACAAACACGTTACATACAGCGCTGAACCAAGCTCTCTACTACGATGAAGTAGCCCTGAACTGTAATAGGTAAGAAAAAATTATATACTGTAATGTAATGTGTTCTTCATTGTTTAGTATCTAAAGCTAAATTATACAACAATTTACTATGGTAGGCGACAGTATGAATAGACAGTTCAAAATGATCTAAATAACCAAGAAAATGTGCTATAATTCATATAGATCAGGGGTGGCCAACTTGGTTAGACCCAAGATCTACTGTTCACTGACGATACCCTGGGCGATCTACCAATTACAAACTTCTTGAAATCTTAAATGAAACAGCATCGTTCAGTACACAATTATGTAGTATTTTTTATTTTATTAAGAGGGAAAATATAACTCGTAACCACTCGTAACTCCGCTAGTTTGTCGTCAACTGACTGACGGATTGACAACCGCCCGCGCCCCACTCTAACGTCTCATACGCTTCCCGCTTATTGTTATCGCGCACCGAAAACAAAAGAGAGCTAAACTGCATAGAAGAGAGGATAAATAACGTGACGGAACGCGATTGAAAAATGATACAAGATGATGTGTGCAGCAGTTAGTGATTAGTTACGTTGCGCAGTCTGTTCTACGCATTCCTATTTTATTTTCTTGCCACGATCGACTGAACTAATAGTCGCGATCGACCAGTCGATCGCGATCGACTGGTTGGCCACCCATGATATAGATTAACACCCAAACCTGAATGCCACAAAAAAATGTTGCCGTTTGAATCAAACCCAACGACCGAATCTATAATCACTCCACTTACCATTGCTCCCATAGAACTATTGAGCCGATTCCCAATCCATTTTTACTGCTTGATTATAATATCCTTTTGTACAAACTGACTATTATATTTTCAGAATACTACAAGAGGCTCGCGATTTACACGCGATGATGAAACATTACAAATTACCTGTCGACGGTGAAGAGTTGAGCAATATTTTGAGGCTAGAACAGGTAACTATATCATCTATATTATACGTGTTCTGCCCTTGTTGGCATTTTTATGGCGTATTATACGTCTTTAGCCATCTGGCTTCATATTTACATAATTACTATTACTATCTTTCAGGTAGGATATTTAACAAACATGTCGCAACCGTTGGTGGCCGCGATGAAATTAAAGCGCGTGGCTCAAACGTTAGAGGAGAGGCGGAGGAACCTACAGACAGCCGTCAACCAGTGCACCATTGAACAAGGATCGCTCAATGTCTCGTAAGTATATTAATACTACCGCAATCTAGTTGCACCTCTTGTTGATCCTCTCTCGAAATAAAACTCCCGATTAACTAACTTTTTCGGACGGGTAAAAACACATCGGGAACTCGGGAGTAAGGACAACTGTGAAATCGTGTTGTCATTCGTTCTTAGTTCGGGACCCGAACTAATGTTAGATCCGTAGGTGATACGGAGTAGGAAACACCCGTAACTAACTAAATCGACTGTTTGGGAATAATGTTAATTGGTAAAACGTTGCAATTCGGATGCGGCCGTAAAATTGCTAATGGATATCGTACTTTGCTGTGCTTATACGCGTGACTTTCTTTGCTTAGCGCCCAGAGACTGCTGTCTAATATTAAAATTGGTTCGACTTTTATCATCACCGAAGCTAAAAGGAACAGGAAATACTAGTTTGGTTTGGTTGGACCAACTACTGGTTACGCTCAAATCGCTTGATGCTCACTCCTCATTTTTTTCAAAATTTTTTTTACTCATTTAAACATTTATATTTTCAGTCATTGACAATTTATTCATTTATCTACCAGTGTTCAAGCAGCAATAGCAGGCGCTTGCGCAAACCTACATCTACTACCTGAAAAACTGAACCCAGTAGTGCGACCTCTGATGGAGAGCATCAAGAAGGAACCTTCAGAAGAACTGCAGCAGAACTCTGCTGATACCCTCGCCGTATTACTATCGCAGCTTGTTAGTAGAGAGCCTTGTCCGAACAATAAGGTGCTTATCAATCTGAAGGCGTTCTTGAGGTGAGTTTTATTTAACAGCCTTGTACAGACGCCAGCACATCAAGCTACCCGAAACTGTCAAATTTTCCCAATCAACTTTGAACCTTATACTTTAACGATAAAGTTGAAAATCTATTAAAGAAATTTGACAGATTGTAGTAGCTTGATGTGCTGGTGTCTGTACAATGCGTCCGATATTAGTAACTAGCGGCGCCCCGCGGTTTCACCCGCGTAAGTTTCGATCCCGTGGGATTATCGGGATAAAAAGTATCCTATGTGTTAAACCAGGAAATGGTTTACCTATGTGCTAATTTTCATCCAAATCTGTTCAACGGTTTACACGTGATTGAGTAACAAACAACCAAACATCTTCACAAATTTCCACATTTATTATATTACAGTGGAGTCATTTTAATAGGTAACATTTGACGTCTGTCAGTTTTGTCCTCATAGTGAGGTGACCTGCTTATAAACATCGATTAAAGTGAATGAATCGATACGGACTTGAAACATATGCGAATTTTAAAAATCATCAGGCGAATCCCTGTCCCATTATTATTATTTTTTTCGTAAATTTAAGGAGCAAAATAAGACAAGTACACAATTTAACAAAATAATTGCATTTATTCAGTTGAACTATCAGAACTGTTAAAAGTATTGTCATCTTCATCACTGCTGTCAGCACTCAGAGATATTATTAATTCATTTTCAATAATATTGTCTATTCTCACATCTCGTTCAAAATCTTGTAAAATTATTTTCTTTGTTTTCTCTACGACTTTTTTCCAGTCTTCTGTAGTGACTTCTGCACACGCAGTTTGTAGCAGAGACACCATTTTAGCAGTACTGAAGGGTGGTTCAGTATTGTTCCGCGCTGCATAACCCTTTATTTGTGCCCAAATAAGCTCGATGGCGTTATACTGGCAATGGTAGGGAGGCAATCGAATAACTTCGTGTCCATGCTCTAGGGCTAGTTCATCGATTACATAGCGGAGCTTGGACGGCTTAGTTGCTTTTACTAGATTTAACAACTCAACTTTTAATAAAGTTGGACTTGCATCCACACCATTTCTTACCAGCCACGAGACAATTTCTTGCTTTTTATTTGCTTGAGTTGGTGGTTTATCAACTTGTACAGAATGATACGGTGCATTGTCCATTATAATTTTCGATGGGTTTTCTAAGCTGACTAGCAGCTTCTCAAACCACTCTTTAAAAACCTCAAAGTTTATTTCCTCATGGTAATCACTTGTAGTTTTAGAGGCGAATGCGAGGAGGCAGTTTTTCTATTTCATTATTTTTTGTATTTTTATACCTAGTTAGTTAAAAGAATAATAAATAAATTTTTTATTATAATCACAACGTGGTTATTAATTTATGGTGATATTTCTTCACAAGTCATCATTGCATTCGATTCTACTTATCAGCTTTCGATTTTTAGAGTAACATCCCTAGTGTTTAAAAAGAAAAATGGTTAACTGACGTAACCTTGTAACGACGTTCAGTTCTTTAGATCAGAAATTGTTTATTATGTTTAGAATGGTTTATTAATGAAAGCAAATCGTAAAATTACTCGTATCGGTCATTATTACAATAAATATGTAATCGTAATTGAAAAAAGGTAAGCAATTGTGCAGTTCTAACAAAACGAAAAAATATGTTATTTTATGCCCGCCGTTACAAGGTTACGTTGTTGAATATTTGATGAATTGTCAAATGTTACCTATTAAAATGACTCCACATTAGTAGGATAAGCCCTTAGGTCCATTTTACACACACATTTTTCTTGCTGTAAACGCTACGGTTTATTCGCCGTGTGTAGGCAAGATCGTCAGTGTTCACAATGGAAGCTTGTGCACGTACACGTTTTTTCTACGGTGCGGTTTATACGCAGTACCATAATAAAATCGTGCCCTGTAGAAAGGGCCTTAAAATCCTTAGATATTAGTACTTACTGACTTTGCTAATCTCATTCAAATGATGAGTGAGAGATTTTCTGATTGTCTCGCTTATGCACGAACTTTTAAGAATAAAATTCTGCAGTAAAAATATTAGGTAGTTAGCAAGTTGATTGCGTGGCATCGGGCATGCCACGCAATCTATTACGCACTAAATTAAAATCTTCTAACTTGTTGTTCGCATGCATCATCATTTCAGCCAAAAAACCTCCACCGCTGGACATAGGCCTCCCCCAACCACCGCCACTTCGAACAATTACGTCGTATGCTGATCAAAATTTACTGATACATAATCATAGAAATCGTCACCGAAGTTATATTTTAATAATAATCACTATAAAATTGTTCGGTCCTTTCTAGGTGTGACCCAGAATACACGCCGCGCATTTCTCTAGAAAGTACAGAGGAAGCGAATGGCGACTCTGGTAGCGGCGACAGCGGTGCCGAGGGAAAGGGAGAACAGATACCACACGCGCCAGCAAGTAAGCTTTGTGGATTTTATTTAAAGACTAACTGTGTCCTGCGGTTTCACCTGCATAAGTGTCTATCCCGTGGGAATATCGGGATAAAAACCTATGTCCTTTCCCGGGACTCAAACTATCTCTATACCAAATTTCATCTAAATCGGTTCCGCGGTTTAGGCGTGAAGAGGTAACACACAGACACACTTTCGCATTTATAATATTAAGTATGGATTATACAGAGTGTCAGGGACATCGCATAACCTGTTATCAAGGATTCAGTACATAACTTGAACAATCCTGCGTGGATAATAAATGTTATGATTTCAGTTTCAGCGTCGATGTCTCTGTTTACCCTGTATTTATTGAAAGCGAGGTCAGGTCTTCGCCTAGTTGTGGGATGATCAGGCTTACAATAAAATAATGTATATCCATTATTCTGCAATCGTAATTTAGTTTCCAAACATGTAAACAAATATTGTGCTTTTAGAAAAACAACTGCATGACTCAGACGAAAATTTCAGTTTGCGCTACAACTTAAAGATTATGAATTTCAATAGTACCAGTTAGACAAAAAAAAACAAAATATACTTACACTACCTTATTTTGAATCCTCAGTGGACAAATACAAAGGCATCTTGACGCTCTGGGAGCAGCAGCGCTGTGCCGAGCGCACCGCGCCGCGCCGCGGCCGTCCGCCCGCCGCCGCGCTCGCGCTGGCCAGCTTGCAGCCGCACGAGGACGAGGTGACGACCTACACTCATGAAGGACACTGTGATATACTGGGGACCTAACTTTAACAGCAATATGCCTTTTTTAACCTTCAAAAGCCACCCGACCTCCGGGGAGGGAGGTCGGGGAGTGTGGGATTTTTACCTCATTAAAACCGCCCCGGTGAACACCATCAGCACATAGGGGTTGTCCCGGTTCCTCTTAAAAGACCAATTCCGGAACCCCCCCCCTGCAACGTCTCTAAATCCCTGGGGAGACTGTAGAGGGGTCTCCCCTGAGCCTCGCTATGCACGGCAGCACGTGATCACTGTGCCACCGTCTTCCCTGTGGTCACTTGGTGGGAACAGCAATATGCCTACTTGTAATGGATCTATTTTCAGACTGGTTTCTAATACAGTAATGCCAATTTATAAGCTGTTTATACCAGCATCGATATACGTGTAAAAAAATTACAAGTGTGCAATTTGCGACTCATATCACACATGTTAGCTTCCCTCAAGTTAAAGGGGAAAAATCTACAAATCCGTGGTAAGGCCTGCCGTACTGTATGGATCGGAATGCTAGGCCGTGAAGATGACTGATGAAAAGAGACTGCATGCAGCGGACATGATAGTGTTGAGATGGATGTGTGGAGTGACGAAAATGGATAAAGTAAGAAATTTGTTTATAAGGTTGATTAAAAGCGGTGAATAGACATGTTGAGAGGGAGGGGAAGGTCAAAAAAAATGTGGATAGTGTGAGGAGTGAATGATAGAGTGAAGGTTAACAGGGGAGAAAGAAGAAAATATGTTATGCCGACCCCAAGTATAATCGGACAAGGGTAGGATGATAATAACCGATTTCGCTTTTAACTATAATTACAAAGCATATTTGTAACAACAAAAATATATGGTTTCAAAACATGTGGCTGTTTTTCGTTTAACTTAATAAGTGTCTTCTTTAAACAGGCTCGAAAACTACTGAGGATACAAAGACGAGGCGCTACGCTGGCACTAACGAGTTTAGCTATGTACTTCGGTGACAAGTTACCTGAGAAGCTGCCGAAGCTATGGGAGTTTATCACCGAGCCGCTCGAAAGGGTGTTGACTGATAGTGGTAAGTTTGAATTATAACGTTTTTAACAGTTTGTCAATTTTAACTAATGAGTAGAGAATGTTATAGTAGTCCAGGATTTATTAGGATAAGCTGTGTTTAGAGTCGTGCATAGTGCAAGTTTATCTGGGAACCTTGCATTTAAGAATAAAAAATATATCTACCTTTGAGCATTTAGGTTCAAAATGTCCAATTCTCAGAATGTCCAACGGTTTCAAAACGTCCAATTCCCAAAATGTCCAATTCACAAAACGTCCAATTCCCAAAATGTCCAATTCTTAAAATGTCCAATTCTCAAAACGTCCAATTCCCAAAATATCCAACTCCCAAAATGTCCAACTCCCCAAAATGTCCAATATTTGAGAATGTGGTAAATTTTGTTCAATAACTCATCAAAGCGCTTTTTTAAGGGTGCTAATTAAACAGGCTTCTTTTTAATAGCATTATTCGCCTCTAAAAATGTATGTTGCCTTCTAAATTACTAAGTCAGCCACAATTAACGAGCATCTAAATAATACTATCTTAGCCACTAGTTATCTTCTATGTAAGCCAATCTAAATTCAACTCAGTATGATGGTTATTTTTTAGCTTCTAAATTTGTAACATGCATTCTAACAGTAAACTTCTAAAATAGTAATATATGACATCACAAAATATGTTTATTTAGCTTCTAATTTTTTAACTCGGTACGTTTAAAATGTAACTCTTCCCACATTCATTGATCGTCCAAATTTTGCAAAAAATGTCATCAATAATAGTATATTGGCCATTAATATTGGGTAAGTAATAGATGATATAACAATAAAATCTCTAATATTAACAACATATAACAACGGAACCTATAATTTTATTTAATATAGCGATTAGTTAACATAATGAACGATTGATATAATTTTAAAATAACTATTTTTTACAAGCATAACATACATTACATATAACATCGTTTGACATAACATACATTAAATACAAAATCGTTTGACATACCACTCAAAAGATATAAAACTTATGTAATATATGATGAAAACGCCTACTTTAAAACTTAAAAAAAACTTTGTTTTATTCTTTGTAAGTTCTATCGTAGTTATAGGTAATAGTAACCTAAGTAGATATTAAACATTACTAGTAACTGATAACCACCTGCGCTAAGATAGGTCGACGGAGCCCCGCTTCGCGGGGCTCCTACTTCTGGGTGGTTTAAAAAAAAATAACCACGAAGGCTAAGGCGGGAGCTCCGCTACGCTTCGCTCCCGACTTAGCCTTCTAACCTAACCTATCCGAGTCGGGGTACTCTGAGTCGGGGTGTTAACCATAATGACGTTTTTTATATATATTAAACGTTAGACCCAATGATTTTCGATACGAACGCACGAACGACAATAACAATTACACGTGATCAACTCAACTCGTCGTTACATGAATCAAATGGCGCTCTCTGATTGGTGCAAATGGCCGGTTGCGTACTCGCGCCAAATCATGCAGTGGCTATTTTTACGATAAAAGAATATGATGTATTATTTTACATGATAAGTTATAATAAATGATGCTGTCTGTAGAAACTTGAATTATATATTTTTGAGGACATTGTGTTGAAGCTGTACGACGTAAAATGGTGACGAGATGTAAAATCCGTGGCCAAATTAGTAAATAAGGTGGCAATGTATAAATAAGAAGGACAAGTCACAATAATTGATGATGACTTGACGCTTTCTATAGAATATTTAGTTGGCCTTGTAAAAAAGACGAATTAGTTTATTAGAAGCCATGTCATTTTCCCGTTGCTTAGTTATAAAATTAGAAGTTTAATCACGTGGCCAATAAATAATTTTGTGGCTTGACTTATAATATCCCCTTTTTTAATACTTACGTCAAACAATAAATAACACAACTCAACTATAATCAACAATCATTTTTTTTTTTATTAATGTGTGAGATTTCGGGTATGTTGTGGTCTGCTCTGGTCTTAATTTACTTTTAAATAAAACAAAGTAAGGCATAACATATTTTTTTATGTCTTACTTTGATTATATAATGCTATGTTTATAATTTGTTCCAATTTATAATTAGGAAAGTTATGATGTTGATTATTGTACTGGTCTTAATTTGTTACTTCTAAATAAAACATATTTTGATTCTTTCAGTATTTTGTATTTATTGTTTGACGTAAGTATTAAAAAAGCGCTTTGATGGGTTATTGAACAAAATTTACCACATTCTCAAATATTGGACATTTTGGGAGTTGGACATTTTGGGAATTGGACGTTTTGAGAATTGGACATTTTAAGAATTGGACGTTTTGTGAATTGGACGTTTTGAAACCGTTGGACATTTTGAGAATTGGACATTTTAAGAATTTGACATTTTGGGAATTGGACGTTTTGAAACCGTTGGACATTTTGACAATTGGACATTTTGAACCTAAACGCCTTTGACGCGGAAGATATACGACAGCAAGAGTGATACCCCGCTGTCCTAGCGCTCCCTATTACATGGGATTTAAACTAACTGGTGAAATAGTAGTTTATATATGAAATTTCTTATTTATATGAAATTTCCATTTCACAGAACTAGAACAACAAGAATGCAGTGTAGCGGAAGAACTAATCAGTCGCCTGCAAGTGTTCGAGGCAGTGAGCGGCGCGCTGGCCGGCGGCCTGCGCGCGCGCCTGGCGCCCTGCGCACGCGCTGCCACGGCCCTGGCGCGCGCGCGGCACACGGCGCTGCGCCACATGGCGGCGCGCGCGCTCGCCGCGCTGTGCCGCGCGCGCTACCCCGGCGTCATGCACACTGTCATACACGAGGTAACTAATCAGTCGCCTGGCGCCCTGCGCGCGCGCCGCCACCGTGCTGGCGCGCGCGCGGCACACGGCGCTGCGCCACATGGCGGCGCGCGCGCTCGCCGCGCTGTGCCGCGCGCGCTACCCCGGCGTCATGCACACTGTCATACACGAGGTAACTAATCAGTCGCCTGGCGCCCTGCGCGCGCGCCGCCACCGTGCTGGCGCGCGCGCGGCACACGGCGCTGCGCCACATGGCGGCGCGCGCGCTCGCCGCGCTGTGCCGCGCGCGCTACCCCGGCGTCATGCACACTGTCATACACGAGGTAACTAATCAGTCGCCTGGCGCCCTGCGCGCGCGCCGCCACCGTGCTGGCGCGCGCGCGGCACACGGCGCTGCGCCACATGGCGGCGCGCGCGCTCGCCGCGCTGTGCCGCGCGCGCTACCCCGGCGTCATGCACACTGTCATACACGAGGTAACTAATCAGTCGCCTGGCGCCCTGCGCGCGCGCCGCCACCGTGCTGGCGCGCGCGCGGCACACGGCGCTGCGCCACATGGCGGCGCGCGCGCTCGCCGCGCTGTGCCGCGCGCGCTACCCCGGCGTCATGCACACTGTCATACACGAGGTAACTAATCAGTCGCCTGGCGCCCTGCGCGCGCGCCGCCACCGTGCTGGCGCGCGCGCGGCACACGGCGCTGCGCCACATGGCGGCGCGCGCGCTCGCCGCGCTGTGCCGCGCGCGCTACCCCGGCGTCATGCACACTGTCATACACGAGGTAACTAATCAGTCGCCTGGCGCCCTGCGCGCGCGCCGCCACCGTGCTGGCGCGCGCGCGGCACACGGCGCTGCGCCACATGGCGGCGCGCGCGCTCGCCGCGCTGTGCCGCGCGCGCTACCCCGGCGTCATGCACACTGTCATACACGAGGTAACTAATCAGTCGCCTGGCGCCCTGCGCGCGCGCCGCCACCGTGCTGGCGCGCGCGCGGCACACGGCGCTGCGCCACATGGCGGCGCGCGCGCTCGCCGCGCTGTGCCGCGCGCGCTACCCCGGCGTCATGCACACTGTCATACACGAGGTAACTAATCAGTCGCCTGGCGCCCTGCGCGCGCGCCGCCACCGTGCTGGCGCGCGCGCGGCACACGGCGCTGCGCCACATGGCGGCGCGCGCGCTCGCCGCGCTGTGCCGCGCGCGCTACCCCGGCGTCATGCACACTGTCATACACGAGGTAACTAATCAGTCGCCTGGCGCCCTGCGCGCGCGCCGCCACCGTGCTGGCGCGCGCGCGGCACACGGCGCTGCGCCACATGGCGGCGCGCGCGCTCGCCGCGCTGTGCCGCGCGCGCTACCCCGGCGTCATGCACACTGTCATACACGAGGTAACTAATCAGTCGCCTGGCGCCCTGCGCGCGCGCCGCCACCGTGCTGGCGCGCGCGCGGCACACGGCGCTGCGCCACATGGCGGCGCGCGCGCTCGCCGCGCTGTGCCGCGCGCGCTACCCCGGCGTCATGCACACTGTCATACACGAGGTAACTAATCAGTCGCCTGGCGCCCTGCGCGCGCGCCGCCACCGTGCTGGCGCGCGCGCGGCACACGGCGCTGCGCCACATGGCGGCGCGCGCGCTCGCCGCGCTGTGCCGCGCGCGCTACCCCGGCGTCATGCACACTGTCATACACGAGGTAACTAATCAGTCGCCTGGCGCCCTGCGCGCGCGCCGCCACCGTGCTGGCGCGCGCGCGGCACACGGCGCTGCGCCACATGGCGGCGCGCGCGCTCGCCGCGCTGTGCCGCGCGCGCTACCCCGGCGTCATGCACACTGTCATACACGAGGTAACTAATCAGTCGCCTGGCGCCCTGCGCGCGCGCCGCCACCGTGCTGGCGCGCGCGCGGCACACGGCGCTGCGCCACATGGCGGCGCGCGCGCTCGCCGCGCTGTGCCGCGCGCGCTACCCCGGCGTCATGCACACTGTCATACACGAGGTAACTAATCAGTCGCCTGGCGCCCTGCGCGCGCGCCGCCACCGTGCTGGCGCGCGCGCGGCACACGGCGCTGCGCCACATGGCGGCGCGCGCGCTCGCCGCGCTGTGCCGCGCGCGCTACCCCGGCGTCATGCACACTGTCATACACGAGGTAACTAATCAGTCGCCTGGCGCCCTGCGCGCGCGCCGCCACCGTGCTGGCGCGCGCGCGGCACACGGCGCTGCGCCACATGGCGGCGCGCGCGCTCGCCGCGCTGTGCCGCGCGCGCTACCCCGGCGTCATGCACACTGTCATACACGAGGTAACTAATCAGTCGCCTGGCGCCCTGCGCGCGCGCCGCCACCGTGCTGGCGCGCGCGCGGCACACGGCGCTGCGCCACATGGCGGCGCGCGCGCTCGCCGCGCTGTGCCGCGCGCGCTACCCCGGCGTCATGCACACTGTCATACACGAGGTAACTAATCAGTCGCCTGGCGCCCTGCGCGCGCGCCGCCACCGTGCTGGCGCGCGCGCGGCACACGGCGCTGCGCCACATGGCGGCGCGCGCGCTCGCCGCGCTGTGCCGCGCGCGCTACCCCGGCGTCATGCACACTGTCATACACGAGGTAACTAATCAGTCGCCTGGCGCCCTGCGCGCGCGCCGCCACCGTGCTGGCGCGCGCGCGGCACACGGCGCTGCGCCACATGGCGGCGCGCGCGCTCGCCGCGCTGTGCCGCGCGCGCTACCCCGGCGTCATGCACACTGTCATACACGAGGTAACTAATCAGTCGCCTGGCGCCCTGCGCGCGCGCCGCCACCGTGCTGGCGCGCGCGCGGCACACGGCGCTGCGCCACATGGCGGCGCGCGCGCTCGCCGCGCTGTGCCGCGCGCGCTACCCCGGCGTCATGCACACTGTCATACACGAGGTAACTAATCAGTCGCCTGGCGCCCTGCGCGCGCGCCGCCACCGTGCTGGCGCGCGCGCGGCACACGGCGCTGCGCCACATGGCGGCGCGCGCGCTCGCCGCGCTGTGCCGCGCGCGCTACCCCGGCGTCATGCACACTGTCATACACGAGGTAACTAATCAGTCGCCTGGCGCCCTGCGCGCGCGCCGCCACCGTGCTGGCGCGCGCGCGGCACACGGCGCTGCGCCACATGGCGGCGCGCGCGCTCGCCGCGCTGTGCCGCGCGCGCTACCCCGGCGTCATGCACACTGTCATACACGAGGTAACTAATCAGTCGCCTGGCGCCCTGCGCGCGCGCCGCCACCGTGCTGGCGCGCGCGCGGCACACGGCGCTGCGCCACATGGCGGCGCGCGCGCTCGCCGCGCTGTGCCGCGCGCGCTACCCCGGCGTCATGCACACTGTCATACACGAGGTAACTAATCAGTCGCCTGGCGCCCTGCGCGCGCGCCGCCACCGTGCTGGCGCGCGCGCGGCACACGGCGCTGCGCCACATGGCGGCGCGCGCGCTCGCCGCGCTGTGCCGCGCGCGCTACCCCGGCGTCATGCACACTGTCATACACGAGGTAACTAATCAGTCGCCTGGCGCCCTGCGCGCGCGCCGCCACCGTGCTGGCGCGCGCGCGGCACACGGCGCTGCGCCACATGGCGGCGCGCGCGCTCGCCGCGCTGTGCCGCGCGCGCTACCCCGGCGTCATGCACACTGTCATACACGAGGTAACTAATCAGTCGCCTGGCGCCCTGCGCGCGCGCCGCCACCGTGCTGGCGCGCGCGCGGCACACGGCGCTGCGCCACATGGCGGCGCGCGCGCTCGCCGCGCTGTGCCGCGCGCGCTACCCCGGCGTCATGCACACTGTCATACACGAGGTAACTAATCAGTCGCCTGGCGCCCTGCGCGCGCGCCGCCACCGTGCTGGCGCGCGCGCGGCACACGGCGCTGCGCCACATGGCGGCGCGCGCGCTCGCCGCGCTGTGCCGCGCGCGCTACCCCGGCGTCATGCACACTGTCATACACGAGGTAACTAATCAGTCGCCTGGCGCCCTGCGCGCGCGCCGCCACCGTGCTGGCGCGCGCGCGGCACACGGCGCTGCGCCACATGGCGGCGCGCGCGCTCGCCGCGCTGTGCCGCGCGCGCTACCCCGGCGTCATGCACACTGTCATACACGAGGTAACTAATCAGTCGCCTGGCGCCCTGCGCGCGCGCCGCCACCGTGCTGGCGCGCGCGCGGCACACGGCGCTGCGCCACATGGCGGCGCGCGCGCTCGCCGCGCTGTGCCGCGCGCGCTACCCCGGCGTCATGCACACTGTCATACACGAGGTAACTAATCAGTCGCCTGGCGCCCTGCGCGCGCGCCGCCACCGTGCTGGCGCGCGCGCGGCACACGGCGCTGCGCCACATGGCGGCGCGCGCGCTCGCCGCGCTGTGCCGCGCGCGCTACCCCGGCGTCATGCACACTGTCATACACGAGGTAACTAATCAGTCGCCTGGCGCCCTGCGCGCGCGCCGCCACCGTGCTGGCGCGCGCGCGGCACACGGCGCTGCGCCACATGGCGGCGCGCGCGCTCGCCGCGCTGTGCCGCGCGCGCTACCCCGGCGTCATGCACACTGTCATACACGAGGTAACTAATCAGTCGCCTGGCGCCCTGCGCGCGCGCCGCCACCGTGCTGGCGCGCGCGCGGCACACGGCGCTGCGCCACATGGCGGCGCGCGCGCTCGCCGCGCTGTGCCGCGCGCGCTACCCCGGCGTCATGCACACTGTCATACACGAGGTAACTAATCAGTCGCCTGGCGCCCTGCGCGCGCGCCGCCACCGTGCTGGCGCGCGCGCGGCACACGGCGCTGCGCCACATGGCGGCGCGCGCGCTCGCCGCGCTGTGCCGCGCGCGCTACCCCGGCGTCATGCACACTGTCATACACGAGGTAACTAATCAGTCGCCTGGCGCCCTGCGCGCGCGCCGCCACCGTGCTGGCGCGCGCGCGGCACACGGCGCTGCGCCACATGGCGGCGCGCGCGCTCGCCGCGCTGTGCCGCGCGCGCTACCCCGGCGTCATGCACACTGTCATACACGAGGTAACTAATCAGTCGCCTGGCGCCCTGCGCGCGCGCCGCCACCGTGCTGGCGCGCGCGCGGCACACGGCGCTGCGCCACATGGCGGCGCGCGCGCTCGCCGCGCTGTGCCGCGCGCGCTACCCCGGCGTCATGCACACTGTCATACACGAGGTAACTAATCAGTCGCCTGGCGCCCTGCGCGCGCGCCGCCACCGTGCTGGCGCGCGCGCGGCACACGGCGCTGCGCCACATGGCGGCGCGCGCGCTCGCCGCGCTGTGCCGCGCGCGCTACCCCGGCGTCATGCACACTGTCATACACGAGGTAACTAATCAGTCGCCTGGCGCCCTGCGCGCGCGCCGCCACCGTGCTGGCGCGCGCGCGGCACACGGCGCTGCGCCACATGGCGGCGCGCGCGCTCGCCGCGCTGTGCCGCGCGCGCTACCCCGGCGTCATGCACACTGTCATACACGAGGTAACTAATCAGTCGCCTGGCGCCCTGCGCGCGCGCCGCCACCGTGCTGGCGCGCGCGCGGCACACGGCGCTGCGCCACATGGCGGCGCGCGCGCTCGCCGCGCTGTGCCGCGCGCGCTACCCCGGCGTCATGCACACTGTCATACACGAGGTAACTAATCAGTCGCCTGGCGCCCTGCGCGCGCGCCGCCACCGTGCTGGCGCGCGCGCGGCACACGGCGCTGCGCCACATGGCGGCGCGCGCGCTCGCCGCGCTGTGCCGCGCGCGCTACCCCGGCGTCATGCACACTGTCATACACGAGGTAACTAATCAGTCGCCTGGCGCCCTGCGCGCGCGCCGCCACCGTGCTGGCGCGCGCGCGGCACACGGCGCTGCGCCACATGGCGGCGCGCGCGCTCGCCGCGCTGTGCCGCGCGCGCTACCCCGGCGTCATGCACACTGTCATACACGAGGTAACTAATCAGTCGCCTGGCGCCCTGCGCGCGCGCCGCCACCGTGCTGGCGCGCGCGCGGCACACGGCGCTGCGCCACATGGCGGCGCGCGCGCTCGCCGCGCTGTGCCGCGCGCGCTACCCCGGCGTCATGCACACTGTCATACACGAGGTAACTAATCAGTCGCCTGGCGCCCTGCGCGCGCGCCGCCACCGTGCTGGCGCGCGCGCGGCACACGGCGCTGCGCCACATGGCGGCGCGCGCGCTCGCCGCGCTGTGCCGCGCGCGCTACCCCGGCGTCATGCACACTGTCATACACGAGGTACAGCTGGCCTTGTGCAGAACAGACCATTACATTTCCACCATTTTGTGTCTTAAAACCTACACCAACGCAGAAAGATTGAAAAGATAATACAATAAATAATAATTATTTCTGTAAGTAGATTTTAAAAGACACGATTCACTGTTTTATTCGATTATTTAAAACTAGATCACTCTATCGCTCCATTGGGTTATTTCTCCAGAGAAGACGAAAATATACATACTATGACAGTCTACTATTTATCAAATACACACCACTACAATATACGCACATTCATCGCTCCCTACACTTTACTTTTAGCAGACATTAGATTATGTTGTGTCGTTCCAGCTGATCCCGGCCCTGAGCGACATGCGTAGCGACGCCGTGCGCTGCGGCGCGGCGGAGGCGCTGGCGCGGGTCGTGGACGCGCTGCAGCTACAAATTGTACCTTATATTGTACTACTAGTCATACCTTTACTGGGTAAATATTTCTTGAAGCTCCTAAACAAATAATCTATTAATAAAAAGAACATTGTTTCCAAATGACGTCAAATCGTCATACACGTTAACGTTACAATACACATATTCATTACAATAATATTCTGTTAGAAAACCTTGGAATTAAAGTAAAACCCGCCTCTGCCTTGTAATTGTAACATTAGAACTAGCTTTTCACGATTAATATGCGACGAAATCCACCAATAAAATAGCTGTATTTTGAATGTAACAACTTTTAATGGAGTTTTCCTTGATCACCGCAGCGCTGCCTTGCTTTTAGATCTGGTGGAAAGGCTGCCTAAATCAGTTACTTGTTTTTTTTTTTTTGTTATTTGATTTCCTTATCATGGATAGCAAAGCAATAAATTTTTTTTTCCTCCACAGGACGTATGAGCGACCATTGTGAGGCCGTCCGCGTAATGTCGACCCGCTGCTTCGCGTCCCTCATACAACTGATGCCTCTCGACGGCGGCGTGGCAGAACCTCCCGACCTCTCTCCCGAACTGAGAGCCAGAAGACGGAGCGACAAACATTTTCTCGAACAACTGTTCAACCCCAAGACTATCAAGGACTACAAGATACCTGTGCCTGTGTCGGCTGAGCTTAGGACTTATCAACAGGTGGGTGGAAGCTACATAGTAAATTGGACAGAAAGGGCTCGACAATCCTTGCCTTCACAATAAATAATTAAAACCAGAACAGTTTTTAATTGGCTATGTGGCTTGTAATATTAGATTATTCCCTAATTGAGGCGTTATTACTTGTGGAATGCCCGCAAGTAATGACGCTTCAATAAGACGCTGCCTGCGCCATTCCTTACGTTACCAACCTTCTTTTTTGACTGGCTATTATTTTCACCGTTTTCACCGCCTTGTCAAGCACTGATCTGTATGCCAAGTATGTTAATAGGGTTATTCGTTTGTAACTCAAAAAAAAAACGACCTAATATTCAGAATAACTGTTTCATGAAATCGTCATTCTTTGGGTCCGTTTACGTGGTCTTAGAGTGTTGTGTTGATGACTTTAATGATTATAATTCTGTAAATACATATTTGTTACGGCCGCGAATCATATTTTGATCGACGTACAACTTAATACTGACCAGCAAATTGCAAAAAACCTAAAAAAAGTTGAATTTCGCGGGCTTCCCTGGCGCTTTCGCCTTAATATTTCCCTCTTGTATAATTCCAGGCGGGAGTAAACTGGCTCCGCTTCCTGTACGAGTACAAGCTGCACGGCGTGCTGTGCGACGACATGGGGCTGGGCAAGACGCTGCAGTCCGTCGTGGTGGTGGCGGGCTCGCACTGGGAGCGCGCGCGACAGCGCAAGCCCGCGCAGCCCTCGCTCGTCGTCTGCCCGCCCACGCTCACTGGTGAAATCTATTCTATTGTAGTGTTTGTGTCCTACTTCTGGGCTAAAGCATCCCTTTTCTCTTTCTAAACCGAGAGGTTGGGAAGAAGGGGGAGGCTTTTGCTATCTCTATCTTGCGCAATCGCTAGTGGCTTTAGTAAAAAGTCCAGTAAAAATATTGGGATAAAAAGTATCGTATGTCCTAATCCAGATCATGGCGTACCCATGTGCCAAATTTCTTCCAAATCCGTTCAGCCGTTTTAGCGTGAAAGAGTAACAAACAAACATACAAAAAAAAAACTTTTCCCTTTATAATATTAGTTTAGATCACGTTAACATTAACAATACTAACTATTAAATCTCCCATTTCAGGCCACTGGGTATTCGAAGTAAACAAGTTTATACCGTCAAAATTCCTGAAACCGCTCCAATACGTAGGAATCCCGTACGAACGCGAGCGATTACGTCACCATGTCAAACACTACAACTTTATCGTCGCGTCGTACGATATTGTGCGGAAGGACATCGAGTTCTTCAGCAGTATTAAGTGGAACTACTGTATATTGGACGAAGGACACGTCATCAAGAATGGGAAGACGAAGGTCTTTAAGGCTATAAAGCAAGTTGTTGCTAATCATAGACTGATTTTGTCGGGGACGCCGATACAGGTAATTAAAACATTGTTTTGATACTAGTAAAGGGAAAAAGATTTTTTTTTATGAGCTTTTAGAAATCTAACACTTGGATTAATTTATCCTTTTTAGTAGTATGCCAAATATAAATATACAGGGTTATTGGTAAAACTTTAACAACCTCTTAAGAGGTCATTGTACTCATCATTATGAACAACTTTTATTATGGGACCAAACTTAAAATCGCGAAAAAAAAAAAACAGCTGTTCCCTACATTTTGACGAGTTATAGGAACATGAATGTAGGGAACAGCTGAATTTTTGCGATTTCAGGTTTGGTCCCGTAGTAAAAGTTGTTCATAATGATGAGTACAATGACCTCTTAAGAGCTTGTTAATGTTTTATTTACCAATAACCCTGTATAGTAGTAGTATATTTTCTTTCTTTCTTTTTCTGAAAGTAAATTTAATTATTTAATTTGTCGAATCAACCAGTAGTGGTATATTTTTAGGATGTTTTCTTGTTAACTACACAAAAAATAACAGCAAAATAAGATTATACAGCAGATTGACGTATCAGAAACTTGATTAGGTTTTAAAGAATCTGCGAATAACCTGAAAATGAAAAACCTGCTTGTTCTAAGTTGATTGAAATCTTACAATGTCTTGTCTTTTTTACAGAACAACGTACTAGAACTGTGGTCCCTCTTCGACTTCCTAATGCCCGGTCTATTAGGCACGGAGCGACAGTTCACGGCGCGCTACTCGCGACCCATTCTCGCCGCGAGGGACGCTAAGGCCACGCCGCACCAGCTGCAGGCCGGCGCGCTGGCGTGCGAGGCGTTACATCGACAGGTAAGTCCTGCTTATGAAAGCTTAAAAACGGTCAAGGAAAACATTGTGAGGAATGAAACGGTCAAGGAAAACATTGTGAGGAATATGATCTAGAACCAAATCTCTCTATCAGACATGTCAAATACATTAACTCGTGCTGCGTGGTGTACCCGCTTCGCTTCCTCGCACTGAGAGTAGGTCTGAATCCCAACAGTGGGATTATTATGTTTTGTGTCCCTTGTGTTTTTGTTAGAGTATAATTAAATATACGAAAAAAAAAATTAACAACCGTCGCTAGAGACTTGATCAGCCTTAAAAAAAAAGGTTGATTTATGTTCAAATATTTCAATTTCGATAATTCATAACTTTCTATCTTTCAGGTGTTACCATTCCTACTGCGGCGTGTGAAGGAAGACGTACTAAAGGAGTTACCTCCCAAGATAACTCAGGACTACTACTGCGATCTGAGTCCGTTACAGCGACGACTTTATGAAGACTTGTCGCGGGAACACATGCCGCACGGCATTACCTCGCACCATACGCATGTTTTCCAGGTAAGGAAACCCATAGCATGGTATCACTGGATGCAATTGATGCAAACTTAATGTTTACAGAAAAATCCTGCAGATATATAATGGACGTCGTGTCGAAATACATTGCCGGAATTGCTACACAAATCGCTAAGCAAGCATAAGGCATCGGAATTCAATTTATGTTGAAATAAATAAGCTCTTTGTGTTCACCTATTTTTTTACGTTTCGAAAATAGGCGAAACATTCGAAGCATAATATGTAGGCATACTCTGTAAATCTTACCCCATCATAAACGCTATACACGTTTTGACCTTAACCTTTATTCCCGCAGGCTCTCCACTACCTACAGAATGTGTGCAACCACCCGAAGCTAGTCCTAACATCCGAGCACCCAGAGGCGCGAGCTATTGCCAAACAATTGAACGAGCAGCACTCCACGCTAGATGACATACAGCATTCTGCCAAGCTGCCTGCACTCAAGTGAGTATTCAGATTAAACAAATCATCACGAATAATGTTCCGCTGGTTCTTTTCCAAACAGAATAAAAAATACTGGGACAAAGAATCTCAGTGTGACAATTTTGCCTTACATAACATAACATCACGCATGTCCTCACCTGCCTAGCCTTTTCCCAACTACGTTGGGGTCGGCTTTCAGTCTAACCGGATGCAGCTGAATACCAGTATTTTACATGGAGCGACTGCTTATCTGACCTACACAACCCAGTTACTGGGTAATACGTTACCCCTTGGTAAGACTGTTTGTCAGATTTTCGGGCTTCTGACGACCCGTAACGACTGTCAAAGATCCACGAATGACATCCGGGACCAACGGCTTAACGTGCTTTCCGAGGCACGGAGGGGTCTTGGTATGTAAGGACTCAACATCACGCGTTTATAACCAAATATTATTCTATAATAATATTTGGTAACGTTTTCGCTATCATACGATATGTTGCCTATGCAAAGGTATAAGGCCACATATCGTATGATGGCGTGGAAAGTTCGAACTGGCTATTGCATAAAGTGGCAACTGCATATGATGAAAGTTATCATTTTCTCTCTCATTGGTGTGAACATTACCCATATACGATATGGGTAATGTTTTGATCAACATATCAGCTAGTTAGCACGGTTCAATGATTTGCTAAAGTTGTTAATTCACTAGACTAC
The DNA here is from genome assembly GCA_927399505.1 of Luperina testacea. NCBI lineage: Eukaryota > Metazoa > Arthropoda > Insecta > Lepidoptera > Noctuidae > Luperina > Luperina testacea. The sequence continues at coordinate 4,486,791 of OV656763.1, read as the reverse complement.
TTGCTGATGTTAGAATACATGAATACTCTCTTTCCTCAGACAACTCCTTCTCGACTGCGGCATAGGAACGCCAGCCTCTGACGTCGAACCCGAAGCCATTGTCTCCCAACACCGCGCCCTGGTCTTCTGCCAACTCAAGAAGATGCTCGACATCGTAGAACAAGACCTACTAAAGCGCCACCTGCCGGCCGTCACGTACTTACGGCTTGATGGAAGTGTTCCTCCCCATCAGAGGCACGCGATTGTTACGAGGTTCAATAATGACGTGTCTATTGATCTGCTGCTGCTTACTACAGCGGTAAGTTTATTCTTACTTTACCATTTGTTTCTTGGTTCTGCGAGACGAATTAAGACTCTGATCTACACTAATAATAAAACTGAAGAGTTGTTTGTTTTTGGTTTGAACGCACTAATCTCTGGATCTACCAGTCGGATTTAAAAATCCTGTTTTATTTGATAGCCCAATTCTTGAGGAAGGTTAGAGGCTATTTAACATCACTCTACAACCATTAGAAGCCGAGCAAAACGAATCTCGCTGCGTCGGGGGCCGAAATTTCACGCGAAGGAAGTCGCGGGCAGAGGCTAGTCAATAATAAAAACATTCGATCGATCAAATTCGAGTCTTTTTTAAAGCTGGATAAAAGTAAAGGATGACACTGGTAAAGAGGGGATGACTACTGGATGAAGGCATGATATTGGAAGAAACGTGCCGCGCCGAACATAAATAAATAGGGATAGGGATGTCGCAGCCAACTGATTAAATTAGGCCTGAGTTCACCAACATTCAAACCACCGGTTAGGTATTTAAACAGTTGGTTTATGTCAAATTTCTTAAGGAAATTTTAAATATAGAGAGAAAATGTTGGTGAACACAAAGCTTAGCCGTTTAGTTAACCGCCTGGTATTGGAAAGTAGTGCTCGCCTCGCTTCGCTCTCTCGGCTCGCACACGGTTGATCACAGTTCTAACCTAACAAGTTGGGTGGCCCCGGCTTAGTTACTGCGACCAATTCGTCTCGAGCGTGATTGGTTACAGTTCCAACCTAAACTATAATTGAGCCCGTCAGTTGAACGGCCGCCGTTTAGCTAAAGGCTAGCCGGTTAACTAAACGGCTAATTAAACCAGTTGGCTGCGACACGGGGGTATAACGTTGACTAAGATTAGCTGGAAATTATGCAAACAGTCGCATAAAAATTGTGTATACATATTTTAAAATTTGAGATTCACTTATATTACTATCAAGTTTGGAACCTTAACAAATACAGAATTCGATTATCGAAGCATTACTTGCGGCAATAATCACTAATGATTATTTCCCAAGGTGGGCGGCCTCGGTCTGAACCTCACGGGCGCAGACACGGTGATCTTCGTTGAGCACGACTGGAACCCCATGAAGGACTTACAAGCAATGGACCGCGCGCACCGCATCGGACAGAAGAAGGTCGTCAACGTGTACCGGCTTATCACCCGGGATACGCTTGAGGAGAAGATTATGGGGTATGTTTCTTATCTACTCATGGTTTTGTGAAAACTTCTTTAGGCGTGTTAAGCATTTTTTGACATGGGAAAAAACCATTGAACTCTCGATACTGTTACCGTAACCAACACCGCGCTACATTCAGATGTGTTCGGCTGTCCTCGGGAAGTACTCGGTTTTAATGTATATCCGATATGTCAGTGAGGTATTTTGTTTGTGTTTTTGTTTATAAGACGATAAAAAAAATACACACGTAATTGTTCAAGTTTTCACTTCTGTCGGCACTCCCGGAGTGCCACTGTTCTGTTTTCTATAAATCAGTCAAGACAGCCCGTAAAAAGCCACTTATCAATAATACCTACTTACTTTTCAAAGATATATTTCATTACAGTGTTTTTTTTTTCTTCACATTCATCGTAGGTAAAGTTGTTGATATACTTTCAACATTAACTCAATTGAGTATGCGTAAACATAGAATCGAAATTATCTTTCTTTCTATGACTAGTTAATTATTTACCATCTGACTCTCAGAAAGTTTTTTTTTTATATTAGACTTATTGACATGCAAAATACGCACATTGTCTACTTTTGGAAAATAGCACACGATACCAGTACCAACTAGAATATAGAATAGAATACTCGTCTCGTCTATCGTTATCGAACAAAATATTCATTATACAATTTCTTCCACAGCCTACAAAAATTCAAGCTACTAACAGCCAATACAGTAATAAGCAGCGAGAACGCCGCAATGGAAACCATGGGCACGGACCAGCTCCTAGACTTGTTCAACTTATCGAGCAGCAACTGTACGGCGCCTGCGCAGCAGCAGCAGGCCGCCGGCCCGTCTGGCGCCAAGTCCGTGCTCGAAACTCTGCCCGACCTCTGGGATGATAAGCAGTATGAAGAGGAATATGACATGACCAACTTCATTAAAGGACTCAACAAAATGAGCGCTTAGCTGTGACGTTACGAAAAACAATCTTAAAATTATATGTCGCTGTATAATCTTTGCGAAAATCTTAGGACGATTGCGGAGGACCGGATTTTTGAAGAGATTTTCGTAATCATACGAACTTTTATCAGGATCATTGCAGTAATCCGGTAAGGCGCGAGTGGCCGCTCGGATTTTCGCAAAATTTCGATTTGTTTTATTATCTTACGAAATAAATGCAACATTTTTATTAACTCTGCACTGTTACGATACGCAATCATGCTACTATAAAGTAATTCAAAATGATTGTAGTTTGATAGTAACGTTAATACATCGATAAACTTACGCTTTTTTTTCGTATGGTGGGTAGGTAGGCAGAGAGAACACCAAGCACCACAATCTTTACACACTTTTCGTACCGTTGATGGTAGAATATTTCGAGAAAGTTTCGAGTTTTTAATCCGATTCATGTTATGAACTAGGTGATAATATGTACAATGCACGAAGTTAGCGTGGGGTCGCACTGGTCGTATTTTCGCGTCGTAACTATGACTACATTCGACTATACTATATTATTTGCCCATTGACATTTTATTTTATTTTCATTAAGAAAAACTTAACAAAATGTATTCCAGTGCGGCCGCAGCTACCTATGACCTTCCTACAAAGAATGTAGAAACAAAATTGACCTGTAGTGTGCTGTTATTACACTGTACTATCTCTTAGAAAATTTCTCTATGAAGGTAGATCGCTATGTTTGAAGAGGCTGACCCATTCTAGTAGTTATAATATAGGTGTAGACACAGACGGCTTTAGAGAGTTGTCTTAGTAAGTGTTCTGTGGATCTTGTATTTGTTATATTTGTGTACTTCTTCTTAGACTATAGTCTCATCACATTTCAACGTTTCATCATTATTACGAGTAGTAATACAAAAAATATCTTACTAACAGTTAATGCTGAAAACAAGTTTATGTTTGGTTTTCTTGTCGTCAACATGCACTGTGCTTTCTAAAATTTGTCAATTACTTATCAGGCTTATAAGAATATTAACTAGGTAATAAATAATTCCACACTATTAAAATGTAACAACGCAACGCAATCAAAAAGTAGATAGGCTATAAGGTCATACTAGGTATGCAAGTTTCATGAGACTAAACCCCTATTTACACGATGCAAATTCCTTGCCTGTGGCACACAATTCTTCTTTTTGTCGCTGGTACAACAGTTATTTAAATTTTGATGGCCCAAGACTAAGCTGTGGAAGTGGCGAACACTTCCACAGCATTATCGGTGGCAACAATAAAAATTAAAGCAACAACTTTACTGACATGCACCGTTTGAACACTGTTTAGACGGTAAAACTTTGAGTGTTGCATCAACTTATTGCGTCCTACTGGCAATTAAATTACACCGTGTCAATCAGGGTTAAAGGTCATAGCACACGTATCAAACCGGAAAGTGATCGTCACCGTATCAACTCGAGCCGTTCAGTATTATTTGTATGAAACTCCCTACTGCAACGCACACTAATCGGAATTGTAAAGTAATCGCCTCGCCTCCGTACAAGCTCACGAACCGCGGTGCGGTACGTTACGGCTCGTCGTCCCCGCGCTTACGTCTCTTCGTCCACCCTTGCCCCTCTCACCCCTCCGGCCTGCCTGCTGCACCATCAGCTAGCGGTCGGCGAGCCGTAAGCGCGGCGTCGCCTAGCCGTAGCAGAGTCAATGTATCGAAGCTTCTGATCCGCTTTTCTTTGACGTGCTTACGTTAGGTTGACGCCTGTTTGACGGCGAGGCATAAGGTGATCCCTTTCTGATTTGATACGTGTGCCCTTAACTCTCTCGTATGACCTTTAATCTTTACTAATAATCCATAGAAACAGGAATATACAGATTGGGTAACGAGCAGCCTGTTTATTGCTCATATACACGAGCGGCACTTTGTCGACGGCAGCCGTAGACGTGTCGGCGGCAGCTGCAGCTGTTACGCGTGCCGCCCATGTGTATAATTGATTAAATGTAATAGTGAGGTAACATTAATTAAATGTAATAGTCTATTAGCTTTACAACACTTTTCTAAAGTTCAAATAGGTATCGATAGATAAAATTTTCTCATTACATCGTCTAGTTATTTAGGAAGGAAAAGTAATATATTATCTACTTGTATATTAGGTGAGCAAACCAAATTAATTTAGATGTAAAATTATTGTAACCTACATCACTGACCCATGCTTATTATTTTTTAATATATTATTTATTAACTCGCTACGTACGTAAAACATTTCAGTAGTGTGATGCTGTAAGCTATTTTCAAATGTAAGGTTCCTTGTGTAAGAAATTACCTCAATGACTTGATTTTTTTTCTCTACGATTGAATAGTTAATTTATTATTGTAGCGTTATATTTAAGGAACAGTCATGCTGCCTTAGTCATTTTTGTAGTATTTAGTGAGGCGCCGTCGATGGCATGTTTTATTTTTTAGTTTGAATGATTTTGTTAGCTGTTTTGTACCTGCTCGATGTAAAGCAACAGTAATAGACAATGTAAGTGTTTTGTTTCGTTTTCATCTGCATTTCCAGATATATGAAATATCTGACAATGCATATTAACAATTTATTTTCCCTTTTTTCTGTTGTGCGAAAATAATGCTGTTGGTTTAAAACATTTCGGTTTAATTTCAATATGGATATTTTTCTGAAATAAATGTTTATTACTATTATTTACGACGATGTTTTTCTAATGTGTAATGTGTCGACGTAATGGTACATTATGATACATGTGTGCTATGATCAATGCACACGTGTTTCATATGACGTTTTTCAACACACTTGCGTGGAAAAAAACAGACTTTTATTGTTAAATATTAACTTGTTTGGAAAATGGCGCGCTGGTTTTGTTTTTCCGCGCGCCGCGCTAGCCAGCACTAGTGATGTCGCAAATCATATTTTGGATCAAGATAAAACCTGACACTGACCTGATAATTGCAAGAAACCTAAGAAAATTTGAATTTCGCGGTCTACCACTGCGCATTTACCTTAAATTGTCCGTAGTCCCTGCGCATTCACCTTAAGGGGCTTCCAGGACCTAATCGCAAAAAAACGCAAGTATTAGAAACAACTAAAGTACATATATGATCGACAGTAAACAAAATCAGAAAAATATATGTTATGCTTTTGTATGCAGTCCGACAAAGACCGCACTTTAGGTCATGTAGTCGCCTTAAGGTAAATAACGACCATACAGACTATTTAAAAAAAAGTGAAATATGGCCCGCGGATTTCTTTTGTCATGAAGTCTCTTTGATGAGATTAAAAAAGCGCGCATCTCCGACTAGTAAATAGTTATCTGTGGCGTTAACGCACTAGTGGAATAACATAAAGAAAAAAACACTGCATTATGGACCTAAAAGCGGTTCAATAAGAGCCACTTTACGAGCAAGTGTGTTGAAAATAACTTCGAGTTATGTGTGGCAGTATCACACGTACTTCCAGTCTAATTATGTTTGTCTATTTGTCTGGATAAAATAAAGCATTTTTTAATAATTCTTGTATTATTTACGACCATTTCTCCTTTATGGGTCCGAGTTCAGAGCGGCAAGATGCTCGAGCAGTTTTTATTGATTTACTGATAATAAACAGATTGCAACTTTAAAATTGCGTGCAAGATAATGCCGCGCGTCATGCGCTTGTCAAAAACTTTTGTGATTTCTTCCCAAAGTTATACAAAAATTAGTACTCCTAAAGAAGTTATAGCGACTAAAAATTCAGATTCCCAAGTGTTGTATTTTAAGAGAAATTAGCTTTCATTACTTTTCCATACTAAATCTCCGCGTATAACCCGACCAGATTAAGAGGAAACACCCGGGTGTCACCATTGCCAGGATCGCCCAGAGGCACGGTGGAGGTCTGCCCCGCTTGGGCGGAGCACTGCCGTGTCCTCGTAGAGGCGATCGGCAGCGGCGGCGACCTCTCGCGTCCGGCCCTGGTTCAAGCCATGGTCCGGGGCGAGAGGGAGTGGGGGGCAGTCGCCTCCTTCTGCGAAGCTCATGCTAGCGAAGGAGGCGGCGGGACGATAACAGAAATAATATTAATTAACTTACGTGAACGGTAGTCCATCTTTCACCACAATTGAATCCAAGAGGACCGGAATTGGCGGGCTCAGATGTTTTATAGTCCCCCCAATATAGGGCTGCCATCCGTCCGGGTTTTCCCGGATTTGTCCTAGTTTGAAGGGCGTCGTGGCGGGGTTTTTAAATAGTGTTCGGGTAAAACCTGAACACTTTCTGTGTTAAGGCAAATCCGACTGAATGAATTGCAATAAATTAAAGTATAAAGCATAGTTAAAAATTCGCCGCGCGGCAAATATCGTGCGATCGTGACTATTCAAAATTTGCTTTTGAATTTTGATTTACATTTTTTTTGAAGTGAAAACTTCTTTAGCGGCGCTGTGTACTTTTTTTGGAATGGGTAAAAACTTCTAAATTCGCGTCAGGTCACGTGACCCTGATCGAAAATTCGTAAGATAAATACCAGGGGAAGAACACAGTCAAACACTACTACTTCACTTTTTAGATCTGTTTATTAACCAGATAATAATTAGTAGATAAAACCCAAACACAGTAGGGTAACTTATTTCAATGTGTAGCCTTTGGCTTACAGTACTTGATTGACCCGAATGATTTTTTTTTTTTTTTTTTTTTTTTAATATGGCATCTCGTAGTTGACCTTGAGAGGTCGTGACTACTTAACCGGACAATCCTGCGGCTGCCTTGAGAGAACTCAAAGCCTCCAGCCAGGGGCTTAAAACTAACTAAATAAACTAAGCGACTACACGCTAAGGGCACCCCCTGTGGGGTACGAGCCTCGGCTTAGGGCGTCGCTGGGGGAGGGCAGCAAGTTGGGACAGGCTGGATCTAATTTTGATTATTTAACGAACGATGGGGCCGGCATTTCCTAATTGACTACTCTGAGAAGAAATGCCGAAACAAACTCAGAGGTCAGAGTCGGGAATTTAAATCTACTGGCTCAGCTGCGGCGCGGGCTGGCACTACATCGAGCAAGGGTCGGTGGGGGGCATTTACTGGGGGACGTCGCGAGGGACCTCGTCGGCGAGGCCGGTATGTCGGTTTCTTGTATCTGTTTTTCCTAAGCGTGCTGGTTGCCCTACTGCTCTCTTGGAGGACGGTTATAGGGTCATCTGGGTCGGCGAGATGACCCGAATGAGCGCGCACTACCGTATTTATCAGTTCGATCTCCCCACTATCGACTACTGCGTAATCAAATCAAGTACCGTACTAACATATTACGTGCGCGCACATCCGGTGTCAATATAAGTTTGAAATATAATTTAACATAAGCAAAACCAAATATAAAATTATAGTGTAATTAATACATTATTTAGGATATATAACTAGGTACCATTTCCAATAATAATTATCATTTAAATATGTATATTTCTAACACGTAAAACGTAAGACGCGCGTTGTTGAGGACAGCGCCATCTATGCACATCGGGAAGAACTACGAGGGCCTCGCGTACTAACTACGTAGTTCATCCAACAACGACGAGATGGCGCTGAACCACGGATATATAACTGACGACGAGCTCCATGCGAGCGGCTTGCTTCTCTTACCACTGCCGCGACCAACACCACGAACTGAAGTCTATCCTGTGTGCTTATTTGTAAATCTGAATAAATTCCTTTCACGAGAAGAATAAACCAGTCACTTTGGTCATCATACCTGATTTGCAAAAAACCCTATAAAATAAGGAACACACCTTAACACGCGTGTTTTGTTTATAAGACGATTCACAAAATACACTCGTAATTGTTCAAGTTTTCACTTCCGTCGGCACTACCGGAGTGCCAGTGTTTTTTTAATTTCCTTTGATGCCAAAAGGAAGAGCGTTCCTAATTATTTTTGCTATTATACTAGAATACCTCTCACGTTGTTGATTTTCCATAAATAAGACAAAATAATATGATACTTAACAATGTTTTTATTTTATTGTACGTATTTTTTTTTTTGAGGGAGTCCGGGGTAAATCTTTGTTTCAACCAAATGTCCGGGGTTTTTGAAGTTTTTATCCTGGGTCCGTAATTTAGGTGATGGCAGCCCTACCCCAATATTACTCAAGTACATCTAACATTCCCGCCATTTTTAACAATCATACATTTTGACCAAATAACTTTTAATAGGTATTGACAGTCTAGTCTTATGTAAATCTGTTTTGACAGAACTGTTTTAAGCAATAAAATATATTCAATACATTTTTAAAACAATTTATCCGACTATAATTAGATGAAATCCCATAAACATACCTTCCATTGAGTAATAGGTAATACGGGCTGGTGTCCGCAACTCCACGTCAATGCGCGTATTTTGCGTACCTACAGTTCCACTGAGTATACTAGGTTATAACCACATATACATCAAAAATAGCACATAAAATTAAGAAAATATTTCAAATACTATGTTTACTTCTACTATTCTTAAATCTTAGGTGAAACTGTGAAAGTAAAAAGTTATTGTACCTATTTATTTAGACCAACTCACAAATCACCGGTTCGTTCGGAATTCGTTGCTTATTCGTCTATATACTTAAAGCTTGGAGATTATTCGAAAATAATCTCCAAGCTGTGAGTTTGCTTATTTATTTAAAGTGAGTGACTGAGTCTTTGCAAAAATAAGCTTTTAATTAACTAAAAAGTACTAAATAAAATTAACCTATACATAGAACTTAAATATTTTCTAAAATGCTTGAGGTGTAAACGTCCTTTTTCCTCTACACTGTAGCTTGAGGCTCAAGCTACAGCCAAAAGATTTTTATTTGTTGTAATCGAAGCCAAAGTTCAGAGCCACTTTTCGTGGGCTAGTATACAGCCCGCTTTACAGGCAGCAACCGCGCTCCATGCATGGCACTCCTTCCTTACATTTGGCATAGCGTTGAATGAAACGTTACGTTGATAGTTCGGAAACAAGCCGCGAGAGCGCGCCAAAGTGCATCAACACCATGGCGAAAGCGACGTCAAGCGTGTGAATAAATTTTTGTTTTCTACGCGATAATGTTATTATCCGCTTGTTTGTAAGTTGAAAGACTCGAAATAAACTAACTTACAGTGTGTACGTATTGTCTAGTGTAAATATTGAACATTAAAAGTTGGAAGTTTTGTGTGTGAAGTTGTAACGAACTCTCGGATCACTTTGGAGTTCAGGTGTCAACGAGGTAAGAAACTGATGCATATTCCTTAATTACGACTTCTAAAATTAACGCTTTCGATGCTAATATGAGTTATTACTTCCGAACAAGTTACGATTAGCTTCAAATAGTATATTTGGTACAACATCAAGTATGCACAGGTAGGTAATAGTTATAAATAATTCACTGTAAGGTTAGGATCTTGTCTTAGGTTGTATTGAAGACATTTCTACAAGTTTTGTTATTGTAACAGGAATGGCACATGGTTTTGGTTATTTCGTGGCGGGATGACGCTTACAAAAAGTTTTTGTTTACAAACTTGTAAAGTAGGTACCTACTTACCTACTGACCTCATATTTTTCATGTGTGAGGTTCCTTGAGGATGAGAAATACAGCTCTATTTATATAAACATACATCATTTTGATGAGAAAAGTTTGATATTATTGTATTGCTAGTAAATTTTTCTCATGATTTGAATGTTTTAAACACTGAATAAGTTATTGCCTGAAGTTTTAGTAAACCTGACTGCATGTAATAAAACTTAACTGTTGCTACTGGGTAGGGATGTACTTGGAAACAAACTTTATTTCAATTTATTTACTTTGAGATAACTTGTTTTTTCCACTTGCATAATCACCGTCTTTAAATAGGTATAATAGTTCTTTACATTTATCTATCAATTGTCTAATAACAATAGACAACATGTTAATGTCACCAAGAAATAACCATGACTTGTTGAAGACAATGTTTTACTTAAGCCCCAAAGAACCAAACTGACTTCTAGAAATGCTGTAAAGAAGTAGGCTGGTCCAAAGTATATCTGTTTTTTTTAATGTTTGAAAAACTATGAAAAAGTTTAATTTTAATTTGGGGCCATGATACTATGCAATTATAGCACTCTGCTGCTAGAGAAAGATCATCAAAATGCGGTAAGAAAATGTTTTTTTTAATCAACAAGACACATTTTTGTCTCAATTTTAATTAGTCCACATCCACCTATTTATTTGTATGTTATTTATAAACTGTTTCTACAAATAATACCTAATTATCTATCAGTAGCAATAAATAAAAGTTTCTTCCTAAGTAGTTTTGTTCTGAATATCAACAAATATTGTTAATTTACCTGATTATATCTCATTCATTCATAACATTAATCTATTTGACTTTGTATACACCTAATTTCATATCTATAGGATGTTAGTATAATAGTAATATAATTGAGGTGCCAAATAAGTTGAACTTCCAGTAAAACCAGGTCAGGTCGGGTTCCTCTGATAAAAATTACTAATTATTATTGCTTTCGTTCTATTTCTGTACTTAATTACTCCATTGATAACTCCACTTCATAATAATAATTATGATTGATCTGCTTAAATCATTAATTAATGAATATTCCATGTATGGATCATTAATTAATGTCATATAAATAATTTGTACACTTAACAGTAACAAAATCTGAATGCAAACAGTAAAAAATTACAATATAAAAAGCATTACAAATCAATTTGCAATAGACAAAAAGAAAACACGTTATTCCACACATCCCCTGCAATATCGCACATGGTAAACACGAACATAAAACAAAAAACAAAACAAAAAAAAAACAGAATGTGTCATCAATATGTCTCTTTAAAAAAAAAAGCAGGTTTGCAACAATCAATTCCCTTTGTGCGCGACATCAATGGGAGCGGTTACTGTGTACCTATCCTTTGATCTCGCCGCCCTCTGAAGATGCGACAGAGCGCTAATACCGCCGTCCCGCGGAACAACGGCGCAACCGCCGCTTTGATGCTCTCGTGCACGAAAAATACGATATTATAATTTTAGTCGATTTTATCTCCCCTTAATTTGACTCGACTAAAATAAACTGGTGTATCACATTTTGTATTTAATTATCTACATGGACGCGGATGAGATGCGTAGAGAATTCGGGTATTTTCTTTGATTTACAACTATTTTACTTTATGGTTGCGGTTCTACTTACTTATTATGTTGACTAGTTTCGAACCCAAATTGAGCTCTTATTTCGTGTACGGAAAAAGTCGGATAAACCCGAAAAATACATTAGTAAAAGCATTTCATAAACGTAATTATTATTCACGAAAGTTAAAATATTATTTAAATTTTTTTTACATACATACCGTATACATAAATATTTTTATATTAATAAGTAATATTTAAGCTTATATATTATGTAACAACTATATCTTAACACACATTTAAAATTATTCTAATTTTTAATTATTTTGTTCCCTTTATAACTTGATTAGAAGTTTATAACGCCAGTTAAAATCCTCTGATTAGTTTGCGGAAGCATAAACGGCACAAAGAACCAGCTAAATACTGTTACCTTCTGCCAAAGTTTAATTAATCGATAAAGATGTGCTAAGAACTTACAAGTGCCTCTATAAAAAAACTCGCCTATATTTCCGCCAGCCTCAATATCATAGAAATAGGTAATACGGGCTTGTGTCCGCCAGTGGCGGACTAACAGGGGGGCGGAAGGGGCGGCCCGCCCAGGGCCTCCGGTCTTGGGGGGCCCCCAAATGCCTCCGCGTTCCCCTGATAAAATCCTAAACAAGACTTTAAAAATGTGCTTAGTACCTACATAATTTCATCAAGATCAAAACACTACAGCCATCTAGACTTTTTACGTTGTACTAATATTCTTTTAAGGCGAAAGAGCCAGGGTAGCCCGCGAAATTCAATTTTTTTTAGGTTTTTTGCAATTTGCTGGTCAGTATTAAGTTGTACGTTGATTAGGTAATATATGATTCGCGGCCGTAACAAATATGTATTTACAGAATATTATAATCATTAAAGTCATCAACACAACTCTCTAAGACCACGTAAGTCCAAAGAATAACTGTTTCATGAAATCATCATTCTTTGGAGTTACGTGGTCTTAGAGAGTTGTGTTGTGTGCACGTTTATTAGGGATGTAGGTATGTACTTGTTCTCATCTTGAGACTCAACATGGCAAAGTCTCTGTACATTTGTAAGTATATCTATATCGTCAAATCAATAATGAGGCTTAGTTTAGCTATCTTTTATAAAAGTTTCTTATTTATGTCATTATTTTTATTGAAAAGGATTCAACCATCTGGCTCTCAGAAACCATCTGGCTCTCAGAAAAGGAAGCTAAAAAAACGAAGACTGAGAGGCAAAATCGCTTGCTGAATCTTTATCCAATTACTTTTCGAATTCTGAAGAGAATAAAAGTGGCGTTGCCGACGAAATTAACTAAATAAACATAAACACTTATTTATACATACAAATGTGAACTGAATAAAAAGCTTGTAAAACTACATTTTTTTTAAAGCTGGGGGGGGGCCTCATTCAGCTTTGCCGCCCCGGGCCTCTGACGGGCTTAGTCCGCCACTGGTGTCCGCAACTCCACGTCAATGCGCGTATTTTGCGTAAATGTAATAGGAATATATCATATAATATATATCATAGGAATACTTTTAATTTAATTTTGAAATACCTACTTCACAAATCCAATGTCCCTGTCTCGTCTTACCAACTTTTGTCACTGATTTGCTCAACATTCTCTTTGTAACTTAAAGGATTTCTCCGAAATAAACTAATCTGGAGCGAGCTGTAAAAGGGAAATACATTAAATAGCAGTTCACAAGAAAATAAATAATGAAGAAAGAATCTTTTGAAAAAAAAAAATCAAAATGTTCAGTTAATTCTGCGTGAGTCGGCAATAGGAGGCAGTTGCGACGTTTCTGTAATTGGCTGAATCGAGACAGATCGCTAAAGGGGACGATTCATAGCTTTGTCGCAGAAGTGAGACTTACTGTCCTTTGCTGACTTGCCAACGAGAAGTAGTGGACTCAAAGTGAGTAGGAAGTATTTAAGGCGAAATGTGTCCCAGAGAAGATGTTTTGACGCATTTCGGCTTCACGCAAAATCAATTTTTGTCCTCAAAAACTACAAATTTGCCGTATATTTTTTCATGATTATTAAAATTGAAGATATTCTTTAGTGAATTATGAGGACCAAAACACGATTGACAGAATTTGGCTCGATACAAAAAAATCGCAAAGTTTCCTCAAAATTAGCATTTTTTATGAGAAAAAACGGTTTTATTCGTTTGTAAATAAAGCAATTTCAATGAAATTTCGTCTATACATTCACCATTAAAGACTTTAGGGGATTATGGTTTTATTTTAATATAACAGAGCAAATAGGATTTTAAAAAGAAATATTTATAAAAAGCGGGCGCGCAGTTCGGACATCCACCGCTCCCGCTGTCCCGTCAGTCGGCCGCAGCGCGTCTATGAGAGCACCCGTGTACAACTTTATTGCGCCCGTTTGAAATGTAAAGTTATACCTTAGTCATAAAAATGGTGAATAAAAGTAATATATATTCAGCTCAAGAAGCAGAAATTGATGAACCTGAATAGGTAAATTTTATTATTTATTATCCCAAAAAATACAAATGTTGACATTTGACATTGACGTACTAACTCGTATTTATTGTATAAGCATACAACTTTCGTTTGGAAAGTCCCTTTACACAATATGCCGTGGTTGCGGCAGTGCCGCAGTGCCTCTGTATTGGTTTCCCTTGGGAGTGTAAGGACCCCGACACACGGCGCCGCGGTAGCGGCGGCGAGTTTTGATAGGTCTTATCAAAACTCGCCGCCGCCGCCGCGCGGCGCCTGTGAGGTTCACACAAATCCAAGAGTGACTGATGCAGCGGCGCCGCTGCAGCTAGATGACTAGTACAACTTAAAATCTGTGTACTAGAAAAAGCCTTTGAAAATACAAAATGTTTTTTTATATCATAGTGTTTTTTGTTTTTATTTATATCTAATCGTATGCTGCACTGGCTGACGTCATCACGTCAATCACCGGCTGTCGCTGAAAACCAGCGCTGGGGCTCTGTCTCGTATAGGGTCTTAGCATTATGCTGAGCGTTGGCCGTTTTGCGTAGATGTGACGCATACTCTCTGTGTGTGTGTGTGTGTTGGTGTTGATGTGAATAGGTAAATTTGACGGTATACCGTAACATTTATGTTTATCTTGTACCGTTACAAATATTTCCAATATTTCAGCACCCATGAAAAACTACTGGATACTGACGGTACAGGAATGGTATAACCACAACAGCTAACAGAAATATCTGATGCGGCACATGTGAACCTTCAGTCGGTGTGAATGGTTGCAAATCAGAAGATTGATGATAACGGCCTCAAACTTTGGAGTAATAATAAAGAGACAAATAGTAGATTATTAACCAAGGGGATAAAGCAGTGTCTTCTGTCGCGGGTGACGATTTAAATCGCGAGCGTAACGAAGGACTCGAGGTTTACTCCCGAGCGTAGCGAGGGTGTTAAAAACTTAAATCACGAGCGAAGCGAGGGATTTAAGACGAGTCCTGAGTGTAGCGAGGGATTTAAGTTCACCCAAGACTGAGACAGCTTTATCACCGAGGAAAATACTCTACTTTTCGTACCATTTGCGAAAAAATTAACACAATAATAATATGAGATAAGCATTTATTAAAAATAATGACAATTAAAAGTAAAAGACAAGAAGTACTGATTCTGAAATTGATAGGCCTTTCGCACTTCTCCACGTTGAAAATTCTTCATAAGTTTTTAAATAATTTTCCTTGGATTTTGTTGGAAGCAAATTATTTATAATTGCGGCAGCATTTGCACTGATGGAATCCGACAATTCACTGTCACTGGCGCTTTGATTTAACATCGTAACGTATTTTTAGAACATTAACTTATTTATAAAAATAAATTAAAATAAACCTAACCTTTATGTATTTGAAGAAAACAAAAACGCGGCAAATTCCTAGACTAATATTTTTTTGTCGGAAAAGCAAAGGCATCAAGCTCATACGGCCTCGTTGGTTTTCGTAATTTTATTTAATAATCATAACTGCATAATAAATGCGTATTCCTTTTTCAAAAAGATGTATAATGCTTTATATACAAACTCAATGATGTAAACACAGATGTAGTTCAGTATAAATTTCGGTAAGTATTCCAAATTTAAATCACATTCTCCCCCTAGAGGATGAATGAAATTCAGTACAATTTTCTTTCCCTGTTTTTAACAGATTAAAAATGACTATTGTTATGTTCGCTTTTTGTGGCATAGAATGTCACTTTTTTGAGCAAGTGGTACGAAAAAAATTTTACTGCCCTGGTGAATAACATTTTGTACAAATCTAATATTTCATCCGTCGCATCAGTGGTCCATGGACTTAAAAATGAAAAATTTGCGCTTCAACAACAGAGCTAAGAACAGATTGAGGACTGTGGACTTTTGTGGACAAAGAATTTATAGAACCCCGCTAACAACATGAATGATACATCCCCTATTTTAATTTTTAATATATGTATATAAAAGCTGTTATAATTACCTGTTTTTTCATTTCTACAGGGTATTTTTTTTTATCAATACCCAAATTTTCACAGGGTGTTCTACCCATGAATATGAACAACTTTTACTATGGGAACAACTCTGAAATCACGAAAACATCTGCTGATTCATACATTTTGATCGAGTACCTATGTACCTATCAAACTTTTGTAAGAAACAGCAGATTTTATTTCGTGATTTCACAGTTAGTCCTATAGTGAAAGTTGTTCATATTCATGGGTAGGACAGGACACCCTATGAAAATTTGGGTAGGTAGTGACAAAAAAAATTATCCTGTGTAAGAACCGGTTTTTGGTAAAACCGGTTTGGATTCTACCTCTCATACTAGTACCCATTCATTTTCAAACAGCGAACTAATTGGGATTGTTATAGGAACTCATAAGTACAGTGGAGTCATTTTAATAGGTAACATTTGACGTCTGTCAGTTTTATCCTCATAGTGAGGTGACCTGCTTATAAACATCGATTAAAGTGAATGAATCGATACGGACTTGAAACATATGCGAATTTTAAAAATCATCAGGCAAATCCCTGTCCCATTATTATTATTATTTTCGTAAATTTAAGGAGCAAAATAAGACAAGTACACAATTTAACAAAAAAATTGCATTTATTCAGTTGAACTATCAGAACTGTTAAAAGTATTGTCATCTTCATCACTGCTGTCAGCACTCAGAGATATTATTAATTCATTTTCAATAATATTGTCTATTCTCACATCTCGTTCAAAATCTTGTAAAATTATTTTCTTTGTTTTCTCTACGACTTTTTTCCAGTCTTCTGTAGTGACTTCTGCACACGCAGTTTTTAGCAGAGACATCATTTTAGCAGTACTGAAGGGTGGTTCAGTATTGTTCCGCGCTGCATAACCCTTTATTTGTGCCCAAATAAGCTCGATGGCGTTATACTGGCAATGGTAGGGAGGCAATCGAATAACTTCGTGTCCATGCTCTAGGGCTAGTTCATCGATTACATAGCGGAGCTTGGACGGCTTAGTTGCTTTTACTAGATTTAACAACTCAACTTTTAATAAAGTTGGACTTGCATCCACACCATTTCTTACCAGCCACGAGACAATTTCTTACATTTTATTTGCTTGAGTTGGTGGTTTATCAACTTGTACAGAATGATACGGTGCATTGTCCATTATAATTTTCGATGGGTTTTCTAAGCTGACTAGCAGCTTCTCAAACCACTCTTTAAAAACTTCAAAGTTCATTTCCTCATGGTAATCACTTGTAGTTTTAGAGGCGAATGCGAGGAGGCAGTCTGGAATAAAACCTTGAGAAGCTGATCCCGCGTGACATATAATAAGTCGGGCTCCTTTTCCCGGTGGAACTTTTGAGGTGGACGCCGCTGTATCATCGGTCCATGTCCGCGAAACCGTATGGTTCACATTCAACCATGTTTCGTCAATAAACACGACATTGTCCCAATCTGTAATTTTATTTACTTGACGTAAGAATGTTACTCTCTTCAAAATAATATCGTAGCGTTCTAGCAGGATTTTCCGCTTGTCAGATTTTTTAAAACTAAAGCCAATCGATTTCAAAACCTTTGATAGAGACGATTTACCGCCAAAAAATAAGCCTGCGTCTTTTAACGAACTTATTAGCTTTTCCCGTGTAGGATATTCTTTTCTCGAGTAATGTCCATAAATGTGGTTGCGAATTGCAGCAGCATCAAAATTATCAATGCCAACAATTTTCTTGTCCCTCTTTCTTTTTTTCGGTGTACGTAAAGTATTATCTTCTGAGCCTGATGGTCCGTATTTCTCTTTCAGAATTTGAGTTACTGTCCTCTTCCCTATTTCCAATGCTTCGGCAACGCGTTCTCTCGGTTGTGTCAATGGTAAAAGAGGCCCATCGTTAATTGATTCACGTTCAAAATAATTGTACAATTTCACCACTAGTTCGCGAGATTGACTGTTTAGCGTTTTCCCCCGTTTCGACATGGTAAGACTGTAATGTTGTTCTTGTTTACTAATCGTTAAGCAATCGGAGTCCAATTTATAGCCAGGTAAACGTAGTCAGTAAGATCAGTCCAATAAAAAAGCCGGGTCAGAAGAAAATAACAGAGAGCACACCAAAAACGCACAGTCACTTCGCACAACGACAAAAGACTGCGTCATGTAATTGCGACATGACATGGCGTCATCGACAGGCACTGGTGTTGCCAGCAACATACCACCTAAATTGTACCTAACATCAATGATTTTTCTATTTGATTATTTTTTGTATTTTTATACCTAGTTAGTTAAAAGAATAATAAATAAATGTTTTATTATAATCACAACGTGGTTATTAATTTATGGTGATATTTCTTCACAAGTCATCATTGTATTCGATTCTACTTATCAGCTTTCGATTTTTAGAGTAACATCCCTAGTGTTTAAAAAGAAAAATGGTTAACTGACGTAACCTTGTAACGACGTTCAGTTCTTTAGATCAGAAATTGTTTATTATATTTAGAATGGTTTATTAATGAAAGCAAATCGTAAAATTACTCGTATCGGTCATTATTACAATAAATATGTAATCGTAATTGAAAAAAGGTAAGCAATTGTGCAGTTCTAACAAAACGAAAAAATATGTTATTTTATGCCCGCCGTTACAAGGTTACGTTGTTGAATATTTGATGAATTGTCAAATGTTACCTATTAAAATGACTCCACTTTAGTTATTTTATTATAAGAAGGCCAGTATTTTGGTTCACGAGAGAGGGTCGCGCTTACAGCGGTCGGACTATAGCTTGCCGGCCGAGTGCGGCAGAGCGCGGGGCCCCGCGCGCCTCTTACCCGTCCGCGTCTGCTTCACCCCCTCAAAACCTGCGTGACTACGATACCATTTCGCCTTAAAAGGTCTTTTTTGGTTGTCTGAGCTCTTGATAGCATACTTTCTAGTATTTGTTCGTTATTTAAAAGCTCCTCTTATTTAAACTTTGGCTTATTGCTTTTGAGGTCTGTGCTCACTGCGATCTGCCATTCGAAGTAGAAATTACGAGCGCGATGCTTTTCAGAAATAATGTCTACTATTTTCATGACCGAACACAATGTAAAACTATTTTTGATTCAATGAGAAATGCATTCAGATTACTCACACACAACACAACACATAAAAGAAACACCTAAGATCAAAAAAATCTCCGAACTGCGCTCTAATAAAAACAAACATCATTTTTAATCTTGAGTTTATAAGATAAAGTTCGTGCAATTGGTATACAATCCAATGATTTCATCTAATCTTGTAACATAAAAGTTACTAAGAAGTCTGCATGCGGGCCACCCGACCTGATCCACCAAGTTTCCAACTTTTTCTGATGGCCAAGATAAATATCGGAGTGGGACCGTGATTTGAAAGGATTCTGCACTCCGCGACTGTGAGCTGAATTAGAATTGCTTACCTACTCCTATAATCTTTTAAAGTAGATGAGGGATAAGATGATGCTCTAATAAATAACTAGTGAAGTGTTACTAGGATTGATCACAATCACGATCTTCGTACAATACATAATGACATTAAAGATTAGAGAAGTAGACTTTGTCTGTGTCATCACTGACCTAGATTAGAGTCAAGAGCAAACCCATTTCGAATAAAAAAAAAGACAAAAAACAAAATCAATGGTTACTTTTAAATTAAACATCAAATCAAATAGCATCAGCAACATCTCAATATAAATCACGACTGCAGCAGCTCTATAAAATTCCCCATACGTAATATTCATCTCGCTATGCACACGTAGGTAATATCAAATCGAATCGCCGCGCTATCTCGTCCACTTTGTGCGTCGCCGTGACTGGCGCCCAACCAGGGAAGCAACGCAAATTGGCGGCGAACAATTAATGGCCACCTGGCTCCGTTGCTAATCGACCGATAGAATTAAATGAACGGACTGCACTAATTGCCCGGTAAGACAAAGGGGCAAACACTCGCCTTTGAGCTGCCGATGTCTAGTGTCACTTGAGGCGTAGACCGCTGCGTCGACAGACGGCCCTCTGCTCGCTTGTGTACTGTTGATATTGAACTGAGACGCTTTGGATGCGTTCGTTATACACGTACGTATGTAAGGGTTCAATCATAGGAACACTGGACAGTAGACGTAACCAGAAACAGGAGTGTGTTGTTGTTAGGCGACACTTGAAAGACAGTATCGGATATCTTGTGTCTGGGATGCATAAATCCGGATCCCCAGCCAGTTTCTTATAAGTACTGAAACAGAATTATTGGATTACATGAAAGGAAGATCCAATATAATGGTTCGAATGATATGCAGGTTGATTCATCATCTAAGAGATAGAAATAAAATACTTATTGAACCGCGTTTCATCTCTAAAAATATAATTCCCAAAATTACTCCCCAGATGTTAGTAAACACCGAAGATGCACTTACGGGTTGAATACCAATTGCATTTTTGAAAGTTCACTACACTGCAATACGGCAACACAATTTTTTTTAGAAATACCCTTTTCTCAACAATGTCCAATATGCAAGACAATCGACGCGCAGTGGCCGATGGTGCTCAGCCGGAGTGTTCTAAACAGCAGTGCCTTGGACTGAACACGCCAATTACACAGCATTAGTTGGAGGACGTTTGTATCTGGCGTGCAGCCGTGCCCAATAAGGAGCTGCGTGCCTACGTGCCATTGATGCAGTTAACTGGAAATTAAAAATAGCAGTCTCCTATTGGTGAAGCAATTGCCATTAAAACTATGTTGGAGATAAAGAAAGGATGTTAAAAACTACTTGACAATGAAGAAAAAACTGCGTTCCATCGAACGAAGAAGATACTAAATTCCGGAATCATGGCAGATAGAAACTAGTTTTAAATTTTCATAATAATCTATGAAATATGCATCAAAGAATCCAATATTTCATTAGCTAGAAAATTCTCCAAAGACTTTTATTCATTAAATGAACAGCAAGGTTTTAATTAAATTCCTTTGACCGATATTCTAAACTTCTCTCTCTGACTTCGTTCTACGTAAATATGTGAATAAGGAACATACACGCTTTGACGTTTGTGGAACACAACATACTGATGAAAATTTCATCTTGCTGATGAGTAGCATTTTACTTTGGAATAGCTTCAGTACTGTTGAAGAGAATATTTTTGGAAGATTGGAGGCCCTACATTCACAAAATACAAAATCATAATTATGTCTTGATTAACACGCGGATTTAGCAGTGTAACCCAGATATACACTGTTGACCTTGTGTTTGGAATTGCTAAATCACTTGGACACTGTCCTTAGAAACTTCTTATCTCTTTGAAGGCACTTTTGCCAAACAGCCTGATTACCCTGCATCTTTGCAAATAAATACTGGGTGGAAATAGAATTATTCATATTTTAAATACGAGATCAAAATTACTCCACTACGGATGTATGAAACGTAGCAATTCATGTGTTGTTTCGCAGTTCAGAAGTTTATATCGTCATTAACTTCACAAAACACATCCAAATGAATCTCATTGCAAAGCGTTCTCGTACAATGTAAATAGAGGCGGTTTTTATGAACACGACGTGTAGTTGCTCTCAGTTATTTGATAGCAGTGTCTGACAGACGGTGACGGAGCGACATGACAGTTACACAACGCCTCATTAACTGAATCAGCTTTGACAAATAACGTTTCCCAATTAGCTGCAATGGACGATCAAAGTCAAAAGTTTGGTCCTTTGAACATTCCTTTGTTATTCTAATTGAATTAATGGATCGGGTTTAGCGTTCCTGCACACGATGCCGTCACCGCGCCGTCGCCGCGCCGACGCCGCACCACCACACTGTAGATACGAGTCGCGCGAAGCCCGCCACCGCGCCGCCGCCGCGCCGCCGCCGCGCCGCCACCGCGCGCGTTTTTACTGTTTCATTCATTCCATTACCGGCCGCGTACGAACGTGCACGCCGCGTAATTTCCCGTGAATGAATCAAACAGATAGGGAGGGGAACGCGCGCGGTGGCGGCGCGGCGGCGGCGCGGCGGCGGGCCTCGCGCGACTCGTATCTACAGTGCAACGGTGCGGCGCCGGCGCGGCGACGGCGCGGCGACGGCATCGTGTGCAGGAACGCTTACAGATCAGATAATTTAAGTGCCGGTGGCAATCAACAACTGAAACTCATGATCGTTCGCCAACACATGTCTTGTTCTCAGCATTATGTCAGTAGTTATATTTTATGTGAGTCCTATCTTGAAGATTTTTTGCTCATCGCCTTTGAGGGGATTACAGCAAGAAATAAGTCAGGTTGTCTCTATCAGTTTGAGTTTATCTCATTGCTACACAGGGTTCTTTGAGTACGCTACTTGATAAATTAACAGTTTCTAGTCTAGTTTTTTTTAACTGACGCTTTTCGTAGAAGCGTAAAGGAAATTATAATTTGTAACTGCAAAAATTTTAAAAAAGCTACACGACTGGTGTGAACTGTGAAGTTATCAGATTCTGTAACATTCACAGTCGGTTGGAAAGTAAAAGAGGTGTAGTAAGTCGGTGTATGACACGGTGGCAGTGGAATCAGTGCGCTTAGCGCGGGGCCGCGGGCGTGGAGTGGCTCGTTACCGCACTCCCGCCGTGTATGGGCCGCCGCCGCCGAGCGCCGAGGTAACGATACCCTGGAGTGCCGGTCACCGTACCAACGTAGTTACTCGCACCTCAACTAGACAGTTTTCGACAACTCCGACTAAAATAGAATCGTGGAATGCAAACGTACGCGGAAATTTCTTTATTGCCCGCTTTGGACGGTTTGTCTTTGTTGCAACCGGATTGAGGAATATTTGGAGAAAAGTACTGTTTATTAACCGCTGTGGGTTTAGTTTGACTCGCACGGGTTAAAATTTTACAGAATCGACGACATACAATGTTAAAAGATAATCTTGGGCTGCTAATATAGTTTTTTGTTATATCTTAGCTTTTTCGTAATAAATTCAGATCACAACTACTTTTGCTATCTAAAAACAATTTTTTAAATTTTTTATGAAGTCCTCTTCAGTTCGTTTGATATTTTTGGCTTAGGTTATTTGCTACTACGAATCTACGAAATGTCTGCTATTATTCGAAAGAAAGAAAAACGCGTAAGTATATTGGCATTACAGCAAAAAAAAATCACTTTAAAACTATCTATACTATATAAATATTATAAATGCGAAGTGTGTCTTTCTGTCTGTATGTTACCTCTATACGCTTAAACTGCTGAACCGATTTAGATGTAATTTGGGTCCCGTGAAAGGACATAGGAGAGGTTTTTATCCCGATATTCCTAGGAGATCGAAACTTACGCGGGTAGGTTACCGCGGGGCGTTGCTAGTGATATACATATAAATTGGATGATAGACTGACTACCTTATGGCAGAAGTGCTACGCTACCACGTAGTTCAAGAAAATCGTTTTAATTATTATAAAAGATACCGAAATTAATTACATGGATAGAATTGCCACATATAACATCTTTTGATATACATCTCTGTTACTAAAACTTGATCTTTTCGCTAGAACAAGCGTGTAAAAGAAGATGTTAGTAATAAACAAGATCAATCAAAGTGGCAAACTTGTACTACATTTATAATTTGGCGGGAATATGTGGTGTGACGCAACGGTTCGCCTTTGATAGGAACTCGGATATATTAATGAGAGCTTCAGAAATGTCACAAAACTCGTGGAAAGGAAGATAAATCGACACTTCACACAGAAGTTTGAAGTTCACAAGTTGGCATTGATGCGAGGCACGCCGCCCATCCGCGCACATCGAGCTACGAGTAACGTCTTGTACTCTATCAGCAGATACGCAGAACTACACTGGATAACATCTTAAGATGTATTGTATTTTGCTTTGATCTGTGTGATGTGTGGCAAAAAACGAATGATGAAAAACTGGATTGTTGGATCAATTTGTTAGTCTTTCATCTTCACATCTTGTTGCAATTTTTCTGTACTCATTGATGTTAAGTTTGAATGTGTAACTTCTAATGAATGATGATACACATTTCATTCATAATCAAGAGAATTTGCAAATTATGAATGAGTCGGGGAATTTTCCATACTTTTTTGACAATTATTGCATGTCTTCCGCGAGTGAATAATTCTTAATGCAAATGACTGAACTTACGGATCTAAAAATAAAGTTGGTGCTAAAAATAAGGTTGATGTTTTACCCTTATAGTGATTTGCCATACCTCGTGGCAATTCGCGCGTGGCTTTTGCCATGTTGTTATAAAAACACATAAGTTCTTGCTACCTATGCCACGCTTTTTACCCTGCTAATAAATATTATTTCCGTAACAAACATGTTATAAAAAGGCGTTAAGGCGGTCGCAGGAAGCGTTCTAAAAAGAGAAGTGAGACGAATCTATGGTTTGATTAATTGATAACAGTAGCGCAGACGTCGCGCTCTAGTGTTAGTAGCTCGCGGTGTGTTGTGGGTAGTGGATTTAGAACAGGCAAGCCGCAGAAGGACAGATTGGGAACACTTTTTCGACTGCGTTAAAGTTGGAATATAGCGTGGTGAATTCTTTAGAAGACTACTAGACTCTGATTCAAAAAATTTACAAATGTTGCAGTCGACTCTCGATTGTGTTTTTGGTACATTTTTTGTACTTACCCAACAAACCATCATTTTATTTTAGACCACGTAAAACTTGGCTTATCGTGTAATTTAGGGAAAATAAAGGTCTTTTAAAGGTGGATGAGCAGTATCTACAACCTTTGGTAAATTGACTGCCTTTGAAAGATAACTTAACCAATATGTATGACAAGCTTACCGCACTATACAATAATCGTGCACTTATGGAGATTGAAAGGTCTCAGAAATGCTCATTGGATTGGATGATCTCAAGAAATCCTACTAATATTATAAATGTGAAAGTTTGTGAAGATATTTGGATGTTTGTTACTCAATCACGCGTAAACCGTTGAACAGATTTGGATGAGAATTGGCACATAGATAGACCATTTCCTGGATTAACACATATACTTTTTACCCCGATATTCCCACGGGATCTAAACTTACGCGAGTGAAACCGCGGGGCGCTGCTAGTAAGAAATAAAGTAAACAAGAACTCTGTTGTTAATCAAATGACCAATGGTCGCAGATGATAAGGTTTTGATAAAGTTTATTCTATCATTTGAGCTCTGTATGGCTTCCTGCCTTTGACCCTTATTTTTAATAGTCAAAACAGATGCTCTTTCCATCTTATTGGATGAATGGACTGTGCAAGTTCCCACTATTTACGACGCAAAAATCCTTTACATGTGTATATACCTCATACACTTACCCCACAAGACGTAAATGACAAAATACAACCCCCTTTTTTTACGATACATTTGCCTAATTAAAACACAAAGTTATAAAAGCAAATTAATTTACTGTAGATGATCTGACTTGTGGTTCGTAGCTCTCGTGAAAGTCGTGGGGCGGGGAGGGTGTGGGAGTGTCGGCTCGGTCAAAGGGCCCTTTGATGTTTGCCGCCGGCTTAATGCACCGCCCGCGGCCCCCGCGCCGCTCATCATTAGCAATTTCCCTGTAATTTATTATCTTTACCGCTATTTATTTGTACAATTTCATGGGTGCATGACGTTTCGCACCTCGGGCCGTGACCGATGCGCTTCGCACCAATTATATTGAGTCGTTATACCAGGGTTTGGAATAGGTACATTTTTTTCCGTTTCTCGATTATACCTGTATTTGCGGGTTACAGATTTGTTATTTATAAAGAAATCAGGATCCTTTTAATTTTTCAATTTATTTGGTATATTATTCATTAATTTTTATCGGTTGATATCTTTATGTTTTTATCAAACGCTACGTAATTGTAAAGCTGCCTAATTCATTTATAAATAATATTTCACATACAGCAATATTTTATTTGCATAGGTACTTAGTAACCTCAAAATAATTAACGAATTCTAGACTAAGTCAAAGGTCAGAGACGTTGTGAAAGAAATTCAAAATAACACACCAAAATTTATCTGGCAACCAGGGATGCCACTAGTCCAATGTATTTTAGAGAAAAATATTCTCAACTGAATTTTTGAGTCCAATTCTAAAGCTTGTAAGTAAAGAAACCGTACATTAGGACCAATTATGTCTCCCTATACCATACTCAATGAAAACAATGAACATTATTAAAATAGAACTTTTGTAGTACCTCATGTAACAGGTGTTATGCATGCAGATACAGTCGTAACCACATTATAATATAACATAGGGTCCTCCCTATCTCCTGATGAAGTGTCTATGCCCCAAAGCAAACATAAGCTTGTTCACTTAAAACTTGCATTCGTCTAACCCTAAGTTCCAAACTTGCGCGGCACATACGTGAGTGCCAAAAAATCCAAAGCGCGGCACGTGCTTCTGTCGGCACTTGCGGCAAGCGAGGGTGCGGAGTCATTAGCGACTCGCGGCGTTTGAGCGTTTGAGCGACCTCCCGCGACAACGCGACTCAAACCTGGGCCTGCAGTCTCGACATAGATACGCTATCGCAAACTACCGATAACTAAATAATACCGAAATTAATAGCTTGCCGTAACGATCCTTACGACAAACGCAAGTCTCTACATCCGAGATACCTCCGCCATAATTAAATTAAATAGATTTTTTCTATAAACTTATAATAGCAATCCTGCCGAATCACTTTGCGGGCTGTCAAATATGCTCGCAACATATATTCGTAAACATTACGAAAATCGTAAATTTTGCGACAAACTTCGGTAAAATACCGATGACAATCGATGACTTTGAGAGTCGAGACTACCAAATATCGCTACATCTGGATCAATAGGACTTTGCGACCGAATTCGGTCGTAAAGCGATCGCTATGAATGTCGAGACTGCAGGCCCTGAGCTTTTTGTCGCAGACTCGCAGCAGTCGCAGTGGAGCCCTACTAATGTCATTAAAATGCTGCTTAGTTTATAACTAAGCTTTGTTTTTCGCTACTTTTTTGCCAGAGAGGAAAATTTTCTTGTGTTTTGTACATACCTACATGCTTAAAAAGACCTGACTGAGTATACAAAGCATATTGTTACGCATGGCAGATATCGATTCTGTGTATTTCCGTTTCCGAGAGCCCCAATAATGTGGGCGTGATACAGCCGTGTTACAGAACGTTTCGCAAAACCACCAATGCATTATTGGCATGCATTGCCGACTCTGCAAACGTACCGTGCTTTTAGCGCGGAAATTATTTCCAGCCCAGTTGGCACTCGCAAAATACATATATTATGTCACTATTTACGGACAGTGTTAATGTAATTAACAAAACGTGAAATCAATCAAAGCTGGTGTAAGGCGGCGACTCGCACGAGATCAAAGCGGAGACACAAAGGCGCCGCAGTACGGTCGGCAGCGCGGCCCGCTAGCCACTCCACATAGGGTTGCCGTTCGTCGTTTTTGAAATGTATCACTCGCTACTGTAAATGTATGACTTTATTAAGGTGTGTGTGGTTTATCGCGCGGTTTTTACCATCATTTGAACCAATGTTATAATGAAGTATCTTATAGATTTTTGCATTTACCCATGCCAATCGCAGCGTAATGCTGGATACAGAACTCTCGTAATCACGTTAAGTTGCACTATCCAATACGTTCCTGCATTCTGTCTAGCAGGTCCCTACATACAGCTACTAGACTCTACTAGTCATCACACTCTTATTTACTTTCGTATTTACATCAAAATCAATTTCCATAGAAAAGACTGATTTCTCTTCATTATTTTTCAGAGCTCTATTTTCCTCTACCTATGTTAAACAAATCAATAAATGACTTATGACGTTTTGACTTCATAAAATGTTGACAGCCCTAGCTCACCGCATTCTGCTGACCTTACCCGCTATGCGATTGCACGTGCCAACTAATCAACATGTGCTCAAGAACTCGTGTGGGACCGGTGAACTCCTTTTTCTCTTAGCTTTTTGTCTTTGACAACATTTTTAATACATTTAACTAGCTCCCCATCCCTTTGACGTACGCTGAGTAATATTTCCAGCTACGATATAAGCTCTCAAAGCATATTTATTATTAAAGTAGATTTTATAATAGTTTCTCAGAGCTCAGACCCACCCCTAATATATGACGTGAGGCTGAGGACATATAGCCAATGTTCGCCGCAATTATTCACGAATTTGGTGTTCAGGACTGATGGCTTTACATGAGCGATTCAAAATTTGAATTTCCAGAACTATTAGATTGTTCGGCAATGATTCTAATTAAGGTGACATCATTTAACTTCATAAACTGTCGATAGCCCTAGGTCACAGATAGACAGATGATAGATGCTGCAGGCTAACAGTACCTACCTAACAGTAATTTGACAGGCTGTTTAAAAATACTTAAGAAACGAATGGATACGAAGCTAATTCCAGCAACCTAATTAAATAACATATAGCACCGCTAAACCAAACCAATAAGCGGTCCATAAAGCCGAAGCAAAGTAAAACACACAGATATGAGAACAGAAATGAGTTTATGACACAAACGAGGTTCGTCACCGCACCGCAATCTGTGGCCTCGTCAAAGGCTTGGAGACGTAGATCACGATTGTCGACAGATGTTTGCAGAGTGGGGGCCGGGGCAAAGCGACCGCTCAGACGAAGACTTATGATATTTGAGTTGGCGAGCCGTGGAGTCTCCGAACACTGATAAAGTTGGGATACATGATACTTACATGAGATCTCGATACAATAAAAAGTATGAGGTATGGGGGTTTATTTATAAACGATGATTAAAGTTAAGTGACGTTCAAACGTCAAAAAAGTATGGTTAAACAGTCTCTAATCACTACTTAACTTTAAGCAACGCTTATGAATAAAGGAGTAAAAGTTTAGAGCTGAAATAACTTTTATCCATTTCACCTCCTAGTGACTAAAGTTTCATTTATTGATGGTAATCAGTGATTAGCGTGTGGGCTACATTCTTATTTATGTTACTTGTTTTTCTGTTTGTAATATTGCATAATGTAGCTGTTTGTTGTTCCTATTTAGAATAAATTAGAATAGAATTCTTCGTGTCACTGGCACAACTGTATTTTGGTTCTCTATTGTGTTCCCTAAGTTTTTTATCTATAATCTAAAGTGCCATATTTTTTGTCCTAATCATCATTTGTCCGAATGATAACTTGCCCGAACTTAATGTCACATAATGGTGCCGATTCCCTTATTCATAAACGTAAACTAAATTTAAGTTCAGTGCACCTTTTTCTTTCTATTTCATTAAAAAAAGGACAGAAGATAAATTTTAGTTTAGTCCTATCAAATTAATCAGCACCAGACACTACTCCATACAAGTTTAGATGTGATTTAAAACTTGCCTACTAAAATTACCTCAATTTACGTCAAGCGCTGATTAATTTGACAGGACTAAACTAAATTTTATCTTCTGTTCGTTTCTTAATGAAATAGAAAGAAAAGATGCACTGAATTTAAATTTAGTTTAGTTTGTGAACAACAGAATTGGCACCATTATCACATGCCATAAAATTGAAATCCCTAAATACAATAAGCCCCAAAGTTTGTCATAAATATTACAATCAATAATATACAAAAGTCTTAAAACCGTTTTCAATAACAAAGTTATAAGTCCTAAATTCAAATTATTTAATGTTTACTATCCCAATAACAGCATGCAAGCAAGCATGCCACATGCAAGCGAGCATGCAGCAAGCATGCCGCATGCAAACTAGCATGCAATATGCAAGCGAGCATGCAATATGCAGCATGCAAGCGAGCATGCAACATGCAGCAGGAATGGTTTCTGTCACGGCTCCGGCGCCGCGGGTCTCCGGGCGGTCCCACGCGTGCTAATCGTCACAGACGGCTTTCGTTCACCACCGCGGCTTCGGCTTGCTGGCCGGCCGCCTAGCCTCAGTCGTGGCGCTCGCTCTCAGCCTCCTGCTCCTCAGCCCACAGGCCGCCTCGCCCCGACGCGCCTACGCGTATCTTAATTACTCTCTAGGGGTAGGGCAGACAAGACTGCGTGAAGTCCCAAACGAACCAAATTCTTAGCAAATGTTTTAGGACTAAAAATTTTATTATAAATGAACATTCGGAATAATACACATTATACATATAATACAATACATAAGACATATGACTTTATTTCATGCAAAATTAGGAGATTCAATTATTATAGTAGGTACTCGGTATTATGACAGAATAATTTTAGAAGTAAAGATAATTATGTAAAACAAAAATTTCGAATTTTTGTACATTATGGTTACTGAAGTTTATGGATAATCATTTTCGAACAAACCATTTTAGGAGAAGAAAGGGAGTAACCGTGTATTTTAAATCTTGTTTTCCCAAAACTTTGCTACTTCCACGGCGTTGTCGGTGGCAGCGCAGAGGTCACTTACTACTACTATACACTCACTTTCACACTCACTCAGGAGAGAGGTCACTTACCTACTTTCTACTTTTTTTTTATAATATAAAAAACTGGCCAAGTGCGAGTCGGACTCGCGCACCGAGGGTTCCGTACAAACCTGCAAGGTTTACAAAGTTCGTTCATTACGACAATCGAGTCAAAACTATGGTATTTTTATTGCAAAATGAAATTCATAACATTACAATGGGGAAAGATGGAGGAGCATAAATTTAAGACAAAGATCTCTTTATCGTTTAAGTAATCCTTTATTTTATATTAACACATATCATTTATATAACTGAAACACTTATACTAGCCTTGCAGCAGACTTGCGAAAGTTCTTTTATTAAAGTTATTTATTTACTAAGTTTTTTAGTCACTATTTAGAAATCTGGTTCAAAAATATTAATTAAGTATTAAATTTGAACCAGACCTGTAAATGGTGACTGAAAAAGTTATGAATAGTACTTACCACATTGAACATTGCAAAAAAAAAAAAAAAATTTAAGGTTTTCGGAATTTTTCCTTTATGTGTGCTATAAAACGTTGCTTCATGCCAAATTTCAAGATTCTAGGTCGACTGGAAGTACCCTTTAGGTTTTGATTCCCTTGCGAGTACTTGCGAGTTTCAAAATATGCAGCTTAAATTGCTGTTTCTTTTGATTGCGTTGACATAGAAGTTTGATTTTGTTACAGCTTAAAGGTATTATAGACCTGAGTATTTGGTATGAATTTCAATTTAATACCTCTACGCGTTTATGAGGAAATGGGTAGTAAGTTTAAAATTATTAAAAAAAAATATATTATGTGATGTAACTAAAAATTTATGGTTTTCGTAATTTTTCCTTTATCTATGCTATAAGACGTTGCTTCGTACCAAATTTCAAGATTCTGAGTTCACGGGAAGCACCCTGTAGGTTTTGATTCCCTTGCAAGTGTCGAAAATTTGCGGCATAAACGGCTGTATCTTTTGATTGCGTTGGCTTAGAAGTTTGATTTTTTCACAGCTTCAAGGGACAGTAGACCTGAGTAATTGATATAAATTTCAGCTTCATACCTCCACGCGTTCCTGAGAAAAAGGGTCTTGACAGACGGACGGACGGACAGACGGACAACAAAGTGATCCTATAAGGGTTCCGTTTTTTCCTTTTGAGGTACGGAACCCTAAAAATGGTTTCTTTAATTTGAAAATCGAAGAAGGAGGAGAAGAAAATGTGATAAGTTGCTGTAGTCAATTAAAACAGAAAGTGACTGATTGGAAATTATTGACGGTTTTAAGGAAGGTGAAGAAAAGATATACCTACAGTTTTAGCCGTTCAGCAAATCTGTAGAAAAATTGCCACTATCTATGGAGATGATTTGAATTTCTCATGCAGGTAGTTACAGTTAATTAAATTCCATGAAGTTGACATTGGATATCGCAAATCACAGAAAACATGGTTAAAGTTAAGGGTTTCCGCTTTGCATCAGGCGGCAAATCAAACTAATTCCGATCGAGTCTCCAAGATTATATTCCAAGAAGTGAATATTAATTGCCTTCGGGTTCTATTTACTGGCATAGCGACGAGACATGACTTCATGGTTCTTGGAAATTTTACTACTATAATAATATCAGTGGAGTAATTGCTGTTAAAGGTAGTTGCTGTATTGGTTTTCCGAATACTAAGCTGAAGGCTTGTTTTTAGACTTAAAATTCTTATCATTTATGTATATTAATTCTCATAACACTCTTTTTATCTATTGGTCAAGAATATTTCTCGCAGTCATTAAATAATTGAATTAATCATCGCAACATGTCATCAATACTTTTAGCAGCTCTTTGTAAGTTATAAAACAATAACATTATAAAGATTTAGATAAAGATCTCGTAATACATATAAAGGGTTGAGTGTACGCGTCGCCGCTCAAAGCTCGCCACAATATTTATCGGCGGCGCTGTATCAATGCGGCACAAAGCGACGCCCGCGCCCGCGCCGGAAGCCCACCTCGCCGCGTCGCGACAACACGGGACCGCGCCAAATATACGCGACAGCGGATTCTCAGCGAAAAAAATATTTCAGGGGCACCAATTTACCATTCACTTCTATAGCAGGTCAATTTTGGACAAAAATTGCATGCGACTTTATGGGCTTCATGTTATTAAGTATAATAGGGTCTAAGATTCATATTGGTCCCTGGTCTTTAGACAAATGAATGTTCAAATAGGACTTCGATGTGGAATTTCGTGACTTCAAAAATATTCCATGTTCTAACAGCAGTTTCTGAGTAAAGTGAACAGGACATTGTTTTTATTATTTTTTTCGAGACAATGCAGACCCTGAAATCTTTGGCTTAATATCGGTTGAATTGCATCAACTTTTTCATTCGACAGTCGAAGAAATATTTCAGTAAATTAAAGAGTACCTTAGAAAACGTTTTGATAACTTTTAGCATTTCTGGATTTCTTGAAATCCGTTTAATATTTGCATCGCTTACAAGTATTGTTTCAGCAATCGCTTGAGCGTGACACTTGGCGCGGCCGTTATCTGGCCCATTGTTGACTGCCTCTATCACTGGATTCCTTTTCACACAGAGCCTTTGACGCCGTTCTTTGTTTGCCACAAGATCAGAATGAGACGCCGAAGCCTGAACCGATGCGTAACATCCATTGGGTGTCTCTATACTTTTGATTGTCGTAGTTTTTTCTACAATTTTAATATTTCCCGTCTCATGAGAATACAGAAAGATGGTTTTCTTTTATGAAGTTTTGTTTCGTTTGCAATGTCTACGGTTGCATTCCGTCGTTTTTCCGCGCCCTAGACAACTTCGAACAGAAAAAAGGATATAAAAAATTTGATATCCTGTTCCTCATTGCATGCCAATTCTTTTTTGGTCGTAGATATTTCAGGTTCTTTTTTAATATAACAGGTACGTCTCACAGTCAGGACCACAAACTAAAACGTGATTTAACAACATCGCTGTTTCCCGTTGACAATGTAATTTTAGTTAATTCGATAGTTGCGCCCGCGATGTGGCGCAGGGCGGCCGCCGACCGCGCGAGATGCCTTCCCTGCTCGCCCGCCGAATATTAAACTAATTATGAACAAACCGACCAAGCCACAACACAAATTAAGCGTTCCACTCCATTAGCCCAACCGAATATTCTTACATAATAACTACGCAGGTTAAAACGAAAAGTTTTATTTTACATTGTATGATGAATTTAATTTTAGTTTCCCTTGGTTTTGTTTGAGCCTTTGTACTATTGTAGCACATTTCAATTGGGTTGTTGAAAACAATGCACACATCCACTTCGACCCTAACCCTTGTGAAATCAACATCAACTCACATTCCGTGTGAAATATTGCACTCTAATGTTTTCCAATTTTTTGAATTGTTTGCCAAACTTGAGCTTTCGGAATGAGATTTTAAAAGGAGTCCTCCCTCCCTCAACCCCTTCCTATAAGGAGTTTTTAATAAAAAAAAATGATGAAAGCCGAGGTCGGGGAGTCACGGGTGGAGGGCACTCGACGGCTCAATACAGGCGATAGGTATCAAAGGAGGCCGATTTAATACGAAGGAATGATTTAATTACAAAGTCGCAACACGATCCGCTCTCTACTCGACGACACGACACGACGCGACTCGCACACCGACATCTTGTTAAGAACCTTGTATATGTTATGAGGTTTTCTAGACTTGAGGAATGAGTGCAATGTATGTGCATTAAGAATTATGTCATGTTATTTACATTCATCGTTCTGTTGCTCTTATTTCAATATATTTGGGGTCGGGGCAACATCTTCTTCCATACTTTTCTATTAGACGTCATCTCGGTTATTTACATGGTGATCATAAAATAATTGGAATGATATTTCTCTTTATTGTCATGCGAAGATTCGCATTTTATGCATCCAAATGAGTTATTCTGGTTCTATTGTTTTTGGCATACTACAGAAAAGCTAAATTGATCGTTCTTTCATAATTATGATTTTTTTTGTACAAAACAAAACATTGTATTGTGTATCAAAGACCTATGTATTTACTACGTAACATTGCAATTTTTCTTTTATATATTACTAGCTACCGTCCGCGGCTTCGCCCGCGAGGTATGTCATAAAAACTAGGGATGCCGCGATACGCCTTTTTGCCGATACGATACCGATACCGATACTCTTATCAAAATATCGGCGATACCGATACCGATACCGATACGCTTACTGAATTCAAAAAGGAAGGTAGATTAAATAAAACACAATTAATCAATAGTTTTAGTAATAAAAATTAACATTTAAATGATTGTTATGGAATTATCAATTGTCGAAATTTCAAAGTGATTCCATATACCTAGCACTTTTGTGTTTTGAAATTGATATGACTACTATTTATTTTATTTGACTCAAACGACTAGTTATAAATGACATACAATACACAAACAATTACGATATGTAATTCTTAATCTTATTTGCATGGAAAAATACTACGCGCAACAACATTCAACCTAACGAAATGGGATAGATGTGCGAGTGCGAGGCCAAAGCGGGCGGGCGAAACAAAACACTGAATAAAGCGCGGGGTTTCCCCGAGCAAAGTTAGTTCGTGCCTCGTTTGCAACGAAATAGACGGGACAACACGCGCGTTTACATTACATTTTTAAAGCGCGAAATTTGAAAAGTATCGTTGAATCGGCCATAAAAATATCGCCGATACCGATATATCGGCAAACCTGAAGTATCGCCGATATATCGGTATCGGTATCGGTATCGGATGCATCCCTAATAAAAACTATCCTATGTCCTTCCCCGGGATGCAATCTATATCTCTCTGCCAAATTTTATCAAAATCCGTTCATTGGTTTAGGCGTGAAAAGGTAACATACAGACAGACAGAGTTACTTTCGAATTATAATATTAGTAATTTTGTATGGATTCTGGTTCTTGTCACTGCGTCTCAGTCATAAGTTTATTTCATCTTAAATTATTTTCTGTAGAGTCGCTGAAAAGTCGTTTCGTGTGTATGTAGGTACCTTAAAAGAAAAAGCCTGAAGTTCAAAGGGAGATATAAATGAGAATGTTCACTCCTTTATGTAAGGACCTGCTGAATTTTTTATAGATGCCTCCGCCGTTTGGTGTGTGGAGTGCCTAATGAGTTGTCTTTGACGACTTAAAAACTTTGTACGTTGAAATACATTTTGTCTTTGGGCCACACACGGATAAAATGCAACATTTTATTCTGAGTACAGTATCCAAACGTGTACGTATATAAAGAGACGATTTAATGAGACGCATTCTAATAATGAAGTCAAAGTTTTATTTTACCTGTAAAGAATAAAAACAAATTTAATAAAGGCAGAATGGCGCTTTGTCTACATTTTTAAACCAATTGTCTGTATTAAAAGGATTTCACTACTCTGGTAACACCAATGATGTCGCTTTAGGGCTGCTGGATTTTATCTTCTTGTCTCGCAATCGAATATTTTAGTAACTTGGGACATCGTGATTTTAACATAATGGTACTTCACTACATAGTATAAAACAAAGTCGCTTTCTCTGTCCCTATGTCCCTTTGTATGCTTAAATCTTTGAAACTACGCAACGGATTTTGATGCGGTTTTTTTTAATAGATAGAGTGATTCAAGAGGAAGGTTTATATGTATAATAACATCCATTAAATAGTGAAGAAGTACTGTTATTTTTGAGGTTTCTAATGTGATGTCGTAAATAATTACATTTTTTCCGCTTACATTGCAAACGCAGGCTGAACCCTACGAATTTTATCAAAATAATGTACTAAGTATTGTACACATTGAAAAGGTCTACAGAAAAGTCCGTGATGGTATATGTCTATCTCTTATGGATAACCCACAATAACTTTTTTTTTGTCATTTACTTTTTACGACAAATAATGGCTAATTTTCGAAGCGATTTTAACCAATACAGCATTAATCCTTAACCAATTAAATACCTTGAATACATTGTTCATTTAATATAGATCTATATGGCCCTTTACACCGTATGATTTAATAAACCGTTAATTTATATTTTCGAAGATATTACAGATTTAAAAATTGCGGGACGTAGCGTTTGCGGCGGTACCGGCCGGCCGCCCGGTGCGGCATGTTTTTATATACAACGTTCACAGTTTTTCTGTAGTGTATTTAGTATCAGCATTGCACCCGTGCGAAGCCGGGGCGGGTCGCTAGTGTTATATATTCAGAGATGTCAGTCAATATTTATTTATTTATTTATTATATTAAATTCTGACATTTTTATAATTTTATTTATGTATTTTTTCTTTTTGACAAATTTAATTATGTATTATTATTAGTATTTTTAATTTGATCACAATTTTATTCTGAGTTTTTAACTGTTTTAATATCATATTTTATAAGTAATTTTAACACGTTCCCTGTCCCAGAACAAAAATTAAAAAAATATTCGTACGTCCATCGATCATACGTACGTCCATTTTCTTATAAGTTGACAATAATTTTTTAAGGGTTTACATCTATACTAATATCAGTTAAAAAATTGTATATTTTTCAGACCAAAACTGAAAAATAAATTTATGACTCCACAAGGAGTCAAGGACGTGTGAAGGTGAACTAAAAATTATGTGACTCCTTATGGAGTCATGGACGTACGAGTTTGGCACAAACGTGACTCTTTTGGAGTCATTGGACAGGGAACGTGTTAATGTATGTTTTGAATCTATGGACTAGAATTATGTCTGAAATAAATAAATAAATTAAATTAAATACATCTCTCGTCCATTTTGTGTTACACGTCAATTTTACCTTCAAGTAGCAACTATTTGAGCAGCCCCGGATCTAAGGGGGGGGGGCAAACCGGGGCACTTGCCCCGGGCGGCAGTTTCATGGGGGCGCCAAATTCTTGAGATACGAATTCGAAATATCGAACAAATGAAGCCTCTTTTCCTACAATCTCATAGGTTTTTATCAAGTACTTAATCGAATCTTAATAATATAATATGTTTGAAAAACAAACTTTTCTATTTCCATACGCCCAGTTAGTTTTTGAACACATACTAAGTGATTTATGAACGCATCTAACAGATCAAGTAAATTTTTGAACGCGTGCGTAGTGTCCGTGATCTTTCTGCCAAGGGGAATCCCCGTCACATATCTATACGAGCCGAGCCGAACAAATTCAAACAGTTGAACGTCAAGTGACAACACTGTTTGTTTATGGGCATTTTCATTTTAAATGGCGCAGGTTATAATAAACAGCTTTTAAAAATTTATTATTGTTTTAGGACTTTAAACTTTGAATTACTGTAAAAAAATATATAATTTATGTGATTTATGTAATAATTCCGTGCAGAAATAAGTATTTAATTTTCTAAAATTATTTTTCTAAAGTAGATCGGGCTAAAGATGTCTTGTTAGTAACAAAAATCAAACCGCGATAAAAATTAAACTGCTGGAAATGAAATGAGAAAAACGCTATTGATAAGTTTTGGTATATCGATTAATGAAATTAAACATTAATACTTGGTTATTAGATACGTATTTTTAATTAAAATTTCAACAATTTGGTCAGTATCGTAACATATTGTCCAAATGCAAGTTTTAATTTTCATGTAACTTATTTGATCGGTCAAGGAATGATAAAGTTGGAATATAATCTTAATTTAGTTTATTTTTCTTTATTTATAATATTCTAATAATATTATTCCGGATAATATTTTAAGTTTTTTTTTAATAAATAAGGCAAAAATATTTTGGGACAGTTACTAAATGGACATGTGACGTGACGAAACAGAATTATTAGGAATAGAACTCACTGTGAGGTTAAAATCATACAAAATGTTAGTTTTCTTATGAGAGTAGAAGTAGAGTAGAATATAATATATCTACCTAAATTAAACAAAAATGCATAGGTATTAAATATGTATTTTAATAAAACATTTTGTTAAAGTACTTTAAAATATTTATTTGGTACGTATCGAGTATCTTAATCATCGTTTAACAACTAATTAACTATAAACTAACAAACTATTAATCAATCAACATAACCACCACGGTATCTTTATTATAAAATTTTAATAAAATAAGAATAAAACTTAAACTTTCAATCAGTATAATTTCTAACTTACTTACTAAATATTTTTAATCAGTCAAAATTGCTCATCAGTTAAGGTGGAAGCGTCGCGTTGGTCGCGAAATTCAAATATTATTACCGTTTTAGCAATTTGCAAATTTCGTAAGTTTATTTTATGAGTTCTAAGCTTTACATGTCTGTTTCGTATCATTTTTTGTCCATCCTATAGTAACGGTTGCT
Organism: Luperina testacea; assembly: GCA_927399505.1. Lineage (NCBI taxonomy): Eukaryota > Metazoa > Arthropoda > Insecta > Lepidoptera > Noctuidae > Luperina > Luperina testacea. The sequence goes on along the minus strand of OV656763.1, from coordinate 4,448,141 downwards.
AACAGGACGTGACGAATGTAGATCGTTTTAAAACTAAATTAAAATACTCAAACAATATTATCAGAAATCAATCAAATTCTACTTTTATGATTTCAGCAGTGTTTGAGTTATGTACAGCTAAAAAAGAAATAAAGACAAACTTAATATTCACGTAAAAAAACGTTACTAACCTCAATAGATTTTTCTTGACCAACTTTTTGTACCGCGAAACGTACCGCACCAGCTGAACACCTTGCGTGACTACCTTCAAAATGGCATTTCATACTTTGACATTTGTACCCGGGATTGCTATGAAAGCCAAATTTACACGATAAATGTGTGTTTTAGTAGTAAAAAGCGTGTTACTATCCGGACATGTCCGGTAGTCGCGAATTCGTGGGACAAGCTTTTTATCAATTTATTTAATATTTTCTTTACTTACTGAGATTAAATGCTTAGTTTAAATGATAAATTAACTATCTAACAATAAAATTAAATTGTCGCTATGTTAGCTGTAGTACAAAAAAAAACTAAAAAATTAAATGCAATGATACATACTGTCGGTGGGACATCATGATTTTACACATTTCCGAAACTTTATTAATTTAAATAAAATTGAAAATGTGTTCTATCAGGAACCAATAAATCAAATCCACAAGTTTATAAAATTACTTTCAGTGCACATACCCTTTTTCTTAAAAAAATTGTTTCTAAATATTTTTTTCATAATTTTGTTGTCATGAGACAATCGAAAAACGACCTGCGCCATTTAAAGTGAAAATGCCCTTATGTGGTTGATTGCGTTTGCGAGTAATCAGCGTTAATAAAATAAGTAATTTATTAGTGAAATCATATTATCGTAGTGGAAATCAACAATTTGCAAGTTTTTCTCAAACACTGAAGGGAGGGGGCGCCACTATCAAGGTTTTGCCCCGGTTCGAAAAAATCGTAGATCCGGGGCTGACATTGAGAGTCATGATTTCTTATTTACTTCATGTGATCATGTCACAAGGAAGTATTTTATTAAATTCCTGCATGCCAATTCAATCTACAACTTTTCTCTACGTTAAAGTATCTTATTAATTACACGTTTATGATTATAATCCAATTAAACTCACAAAATTATGGCAACCCTGAATCAGTTGTTCAGCGTCGGCGTGCTTCAAAGGAGAATTTATTATTTAAAGTGAAAGTTATTGAGTTTCGCTAAGGTTAAGTGAGCCTTTTGACTCGCTCTGTCTATGGAATGGAAGTGGTATGAGGAAATGTTGTCGGCTTCCTCTTTGCATGCTTTTTAATGTCTATGAATTATCACTCTATTAAATTTTTATGCTTCGGTGTACTTTGACATGTCTTATTATCACGTTAATTAGTTTTAGGAATAATTGGGGTGAACTACTAATTCAGCGTGATGTAAATATATATTTTTGCATATTAAGAGGAAAATGTGATAACATCACAAGCTAACCTAATGCCATCTTTATGCCACGGGCCAAGCAAGCGCCTATTTAGCAATAGTTACTAAGGGGTATTTCCTCGATCGGTGACGCGACGGTTATAGCCCTTAGGCAGCACATTTTTAAATAATCCATGTTCAAACAACTGTCTGTCACAAGTAAATGACAGGGCAGTAGAGTATAGGGCTTTGTAGCAACTGAATACCTTACAAACTTAATGAATACTTGTTTTGTTTGATCTATTTTCTTTTCATGTCGCATTCTTAGAATTTTTTAAAGAGAAAATATTATTAGAAAAAACTATTGGTAGAGGAGCTGATATAGGTAATGCTTAACGAATTAGTTATGTGCGCATTTCCAATTGGAATCGATAACTTTGATCGCTGTAATTTTTTCTCTGCAAAACCTCCATTTTCTAAAAAAAATATACAAATATGTAACTGGTGTGGCGGGTATGCATAAAAATTGCAATAATTTTGTACCTCTACCTAAGTAGGTACCTAATAAGATCCAAGATTTTAATTACAGTTTCTCAATTTATGTAAGCTGTATGCCAATCTGTTATCTAAAGCAAACGTATCAGTGAAGGTTCTGTATCTCCCAGTTAATTACACCCACCTGACCCGCCTGGCGTTAAGGTGTATAGATGGCTCACTGACCTTGTGCATGTGGGCGGAGCTAAACGCCCTACTCCCGAATACGTAAAAATGTGTACGGTGGCGCGCTACACTAAAACTATGATCAAAGAATATGAAGAGGCGCAGACATGCCGCACGTAGGCCGCCATTTTTGCCTACGATTCCAGAAGGGAATGGCGGATGCAAGGCTGATATATTTTGTACCCGCGACTTCGTCCGTGTGGAATTTAACAAAAAAGTTATTGTTGAGTTCGCAGAGTTTACGATAACTTATTAAGGCGCTGTACTTAGTAGTGATGTTCAAATCCGCTATAAACTATAAACGTGTTATAAACTATAAAATATATTCATATAGTCTGTTATTTTATACGCTATAATTATAGCGCGCTATTTCAAAACTCGGGCGCAGTCTGAACGCGGAGACGCTATAATTTATCAACACGCTATCACGCTAAGCGGACTTGATGAATTGATGATGCGCGGTAGATATTAACGCGCTATACATTATAGTCGCTGACGCTATCTTGCTATCTCGTTCTGGCCCCGCTGTGCGAACGCTATCTTGCTATCTCGTTCTGGCCCCGCTGTGCGCGTTTGAACTTTTATTCGTTGAGTAGGTCGAGGCGCTATAATATAGCGCGAAGTCCGAGGCGCTATAATATAGCGCGAAGTCAGAACCGCTCATAGCACACGCTATACGCTATGTACACATAGTTTGTTATATTTTGGCGCTATACGTTTTATTAACCACCACTAGTACTTAGTCAAAATAGGCTTCGCAAAACAATATTTTAGCCAAATGTATAATTTTAGAACAGCAAAAAAAATATGTTAATCTTGATCATATTTATGAGTGGACCATTGTGTTCAAAACACGTTTTCGGTAAATTTTCTCGATAGAAAAAAAATCATAAAATAATCATTAAAATTGAAATCGTTGCAATTGTAACTGTGTTATTTATAAACAAATCTTGATAAAATTAATAACAGTGATGTAATGTATAATAATAAAGGGAACTGTTGTTTTTATTTATCGATTGAAATAAGATATTTGTAAGGATTAATTGTATTTAATGATAAATAACTCTAACAAGTCGAACGAAACGTCGCGCCATCGCGGCGTCTTTTTAGCTTCTCTTTCATTTCTACGCGGAGCTACAGTGACTCAGTGACCCATAGAGTATAAGTAACTAAACAGCAGTGACTACACATGGATCGTACTTGCAAAATCGCGTACCACGGCTTACAAGTACGACTTCTTTAAGAAATCACGTCCTAAAACTAGATCTCGGGATACTTTCAAGTATTTTCTACCTGCATAGGAAATTGAACCTTAACTGTATACAAATAAGGAGCAAAATCGCTTTTACAAATAAATACGTACTTATGGAGTATAGACGATTAAAGTTTCTACTACTATTCCAACCAAGAGCCCTGTTGGAAGAAAAAAAACTTGCATAGGAAATTGAACTCTGAATTCTTACTTATGGAGCACAATCGCGTTTAGGCATGGGTCGTACTTGCAAAATCGAGTACCAGAGCTACAAAGTACGTCCACCTTAAAAAACCATAGCTCGAGATACTTTCAAGTATTTTCTATCTGCATCGAAAATTGATCCATGACCTCATACAAATAAGAAATACAATCGCGTATTCATAGCCCTGTTGGAAGTAAAAATACTTGCATAGGAAATTGACCCGTTATCTTCTATGAATAAGGAGCATAATCGCGTTTACAATTAATATTTTCACAAACCATTAAAGTAAAAATACTTTCATACGAAATTGTTCCGTAGACTCTAATTGATAAGGAGCATGATCGCATTTGCGAAAACAGACGCGGTTGGGTACCTATGTAGTTGAGCGAGTAGACGTATAAAATATGTACTTTGAAGTCTTGCAATTAGTTCGGGTCGGTACCTAGTTACGTACTTTGGTATCTGTTTGTTGATGAAAGCTGTTTATTATATTTTATTTTATGATTAGTTTTTTCTAAGTTATGTTGTTGGTGTAAATGTTTGTACTGTTTCGGTTCTACTCATAAGTTGTATAAATAAGCAATCAGTGTATAAAAAATGGTCAACAAGAAAATAAACGGCAGGCAATAAAGAGATCTTATTCGACGAAACAAATTGTAAAGTAAGTACCTACCTACTTTTTTGTACACACCATATTTTGTTTGTATAGATTATCTATAGACGCGTAATTTCGACGTGTATTATAACAGCTCGATTGGTCTAGTGGTCTCGTGCGTCACTTTAGTTTTCTGCACTAACGCTCGGGTTCAAATCCAACCTTTTCCATAATAAACTTTTTGTTGATTTTCTTATTTGATATAAATGTTTTTTTATTATTTTACTTTTTGCCGATTTTCTTGTTTGAAAATTTTCAGACTACATTATTATTGCTTACACTCTTTTGTAACACACTGTAGGTATATTATTTTTCTTCCGAATCAAGCTTGGTGGACGTTTTTATTATATTACTCTAGATTCTGAAGAAAAATAACTATAGGAATAAAAATGATTGTTTTTATTAAAATAACAATTACTTATTGAATTATTTTAAAAATAAGAAAATAAAAATATGCACATTATAATTAAAAAATAACAAAACAAAAGATAAGCACATTATAATTAAAAAATAACAAAACAAAAGATAAGCACATTATAATAATTAAAAAATAACAAAACAAAAGATATGCGTCCACTGAGATTCGAACCTGGTGATTACGCAGTGAGAATCCGGACAGTAGAGCGCGGAGGCAATCGTACGTCTTATTCGAGTCGCGAAATTACGCTTCTAAATATAATGGAAGTCGCTCATCGACGATTCTCGCGCGGTGCACCCCGCCGTAGGTGGGGACTATTCGTAACCCACTTCATCTGCTTCACCCCCTCAAATACATAAAAGTCGTCTATTCACCGCCACGTAAAGAAATACCTATGCTAATTTTAATGAAATTCTTCTAATATTTCTCCATTTAGTTCTTTTTGATCGTTTTTGCATTTTTAGTTTATTATTTATTTTTAGTTTTTCGTATTAGCCTTTTTATATACAATATTTGGTGAACGATTTCCTTGGGCCAAAACAAAAACACTATATTATTTTATTATTTATTCAATCAATTTCATTGGAGATTAAGGAATCTTCACGTATAGGATCCACTTAAAAAAAAAAAACTATACTCCGTTTCTTTATTATGATTTATTTACATTTGGTTAAGTACCTAAATAAACGTAGTATACAACCTCCCTATTTGAATCGGATATTATTCAATATTTCATTTCATAGGTTTTAATTTTTTTTCGTGGGAACCTAGTTTCTTTTTTTTTCTAAAATAAAAGTACCTAGCCTAAGTTACTCCTTATTCACCTATCTGCTAGTGAAAGTCCCAGTCACAGAAATAAATCCGCACAAGAATATGAGAAGGTAGTGATCAATAAACTCAGTAATGCAAATACTCATAGATTGACAACTAAGAACGCTAATTTTTTATAAATTAAGGTGTTTGAAAACATTTTTTTTTAATTGTGGGTAAGTAGTTATTTTCTAAACAGTCAAAATAAAATGGCCTGAAGCGGTTGTTTTAATATTACAAACAGACACTCCAATTTTATTTATTTGTATAGATACTTAGATAGATACTTATTAGTCCACTCAACGAATAACCTAAAAAGAGGTGTAGACTGTGCGTGAGCTGGGCCCTGAGCGATTTCTTCAGAAAGTTGCTCAGAGTGCTTAGGGAGTAAACATACTAAAAGTCCCCGCGTCTAGGAGGTGAGCCGGAGTGGGGGGTATAAAAATTCCCACTTTTGAGTTTTTCGCTAATATCTATAAAACGGTGCGTCGTCGTAGAGAAAACGTATTTTTCTTGACTTGCTTTGCTTTGCCATTTTTATTTGTTTACAAATTTGAAATTATCTTATATTTACAAAATAAACAATATAAACAAAAACTGTATTTAGAAATGGCACCACTAATAAAGCGTCCACGCGGACAATAGAAATGGGCCCTCTGCAGCGAGCTTATCTATAAACGCATACTGATACAATTTGTTCATAAATATTTGCACTAACACAGCCAAACGCGCGTAGTCGATCGATAGCCGGGCGGAGCAGCGAGCGACACAGCCACCCCGTCTCAGTGCTAACGCACGACTGCCGCCCGCGCCCGCGCAGAGCACCTCTGAACCTATATCTCAAAATGGGGCATTGTCTTTGCAACTGTTGATTGATTTAAAAACGCTATTTCAAATATGTAGTACTTCTAACCATCAATTTTTCAGTGTAAAAATATTTCCAAACATCAAAGCCGTTTAGAAGTTATAAGGAAATATTAGCCAAAATAGCGTTTTGGTAAATATTTTTTTAAGGCAAAAGTATTAGCCTTATGAAAAAACCCTGTTTCAAAAATGCTGTACATGAATCTATAGCAAACATATATTTTTTACAGACCTTCTAACCAAACCGTTAATGAGTTATAAGCTTCATAAAGTGACCGAGTTACGGTACTAAACGAGAGTAAGGCCCTTAAACTAGACAAAGTTGGATTGGTTTCGGCTCATCATACCTGCCAGTAAAGCACTCGACCCGGTCTTCAATAACTTTGATAATATCCACTGGAGAATTCTCACTGTACCAACATAATAAGGTATTTGACAAGCACTTTGTGTAATCGAAATTACGCACTGATGTTTATGAATATTGAAATTAATTTCAGTAATTTATTTTCAATATCTGTTTGTGCTGCAATAGTATTCGTTTTACTTTACCACAGAGCGCAAAAATAATGGGTAAAGAGTAATGGTAATGGTATGGGGTTTTGTTTATTTTATACTAGCTTCCGCCCGCGGCTTCGCCCGCGAGGTATGTCGATAAAAACTATCCTATGTCCGGGATGCAATCTATATCTCTGCCAAATTTTATCGAAATCTGTTCAGTAGTTTAGGCGTGAAAAGGTAACATACGGACAGACAGAGTTACTTTCGAATTTATAATATTAATATGGATTTGTATTTTTCATCAAACGCCATGTTATTGCCTACATGATTAAAAAAAATTCAGAGGCTAGATAGAGCACAATTTGATGTTCCTCAAAAATATAGTTCATTCCTACGCCGGGAAATACTGTGTAATATGTTACGTAAAAATACGAAGGCGGATATCTTCAAGCACTTGAAATCACGGGATGAACACAACAATGCAATTTAGGCGTGGATGTCTACCGGCCCGCTTGCTGCATTATGTAGATTGTAGGCGAGCGAGCCGAGCCGTCTCGCCTCCGAGCCTCCGCCACAAACGAATTTATCACATCGAGTATTGCCTATTCAATCCCCCAGTAACATCTGCCTGATGGATAGAAAAATGTACTGACGGGATTAAAGAATTGTGGAACTGTATTTTTGGTGAATGGTTTTGGAATATTGGCGTGCATTTCGGGTACCGAATGGTTGTGGGTCTATTCATAAAGAATAATAATTATGAGGGCAATAATGTTGTGCCAAAACTAGTGTAAATACTTTACATTGGACAAGTATTTTTAAGGATTATTTTCCGGCAATGTCATACTCTGTAGGTTTTGTAAAATTAAAATTTTGAAGTGCCAGCAAGATAGTTTTGAAAATAAACAGCGGCCTCCATTGATGCTCATCGTATTATTGCTCTCGTGCAATGATTGCTATCATAATAGTACAGAAATGGACTTTGGCTGATTATGAGTTGAATTGATCAGAAGTATTTTTTTCAGCACATTTACACTAGACATTTGATTGACATTTTCAGCTGAGCTTATATACCATTTGACGAATATAGTACTAATAATAATTATCACATTGGTTTTTGAATATAAAAAAGTCCGTATCCAACAATATTCGCGAATCTTATCGGCGCGATCGTTTTCCTTGCTGAATTGACTTAGCTGAGCGGAGTGCGGCCCGCCCAAATTACTATTTCAATCTGAGTTGCGAGCCCGCCGTCAACTTGAGCAAATATTGCGGGGACAATCCAATGTAGCATTTGTTTTGCTATTCTTATATGATTGCTGAGAAAAAACAATATATTGAAATTTTGAGTGGAATTTAGAATATGGAATACAAGCAATTCGTTTGTGGGATTATTTGGGTTATTCTGTGACTTTTATGGCGTATAATGTCGTGGGCTTTACGTTTCTACTATCTTGTATAAAGGTGACTGTATACGGAATCCTCCTAACATGGACCTACATGCCAACATAAGCCTTGATAGCCACTCTGTTATAGTTTTTGTTAGCTCTAATCATGCTATTATGCGTTTGGCGCATATTTCATGAAGCAAAAGAATATTTATATTAAATTTACGGACAAGTTGATAATAAGAAAAGCGTCTCGCCTAAAGGATACTCTTTTACATCAAACGGAATGCACTAGCAACAGGGTTGACGGAAATATTTGATTATCAAATTTGTTCTTTGTATGATTTTTTTTCAACTACCCATTATTTCGTTTAAAGTTTGAAATACATAGTTTAGAATAGATAATAGAAAAATGACAAACAAGAGATAGGCGTTCCACGTGTTAGAGATGGCTTTATTTGTAGCTGTTTTATTTATTCTAAGCTTTCTAATAGACTCACCCCCTATTACATGGGCCTTAATCATGACTGGCGAAATGTGAGTCTACATAGGTGCACCTCTGCCTAACCCTTGGAGGAATACAGTGATGTAATATAATGTTATGAATCTAACTTGCAAACATTCATTGACGTCGTCTCCTGATCCTATATTCATCATATGAGCTGTATGACACACAGGCGGCCTCCCCAATCCTACTATTATCACACTAATATTATAAAGGTGAAAGTTTGGGTGTGTGTTTATATGTTTGTTACTTCTTCACGCTCAAACGGCTGAATCAATTTTGATAAAAAAATATATGGAGGTAGCTAAAACCTTGGATTAACATATAGACTTTTTATCCCGATATTCCCACGGGATCGGTATTTACGCGAGTGAAACCGCGGGGCGCAGCTAGTAATATTATAAATTTTAAAATTTTATGAATATGTTCGGATGTTTGTTACTTAATCACGCGTAAACCGTTGAACAGATTTGGATGAAAATTGGCACATAGATAGACCATTTCCTGGATTAACACATAGGGTACTTTTATCCCGATATTCCCACGGGATCGAAACTTACGCGGGTGAAACCGCGGGGCCCTGCTAGTAGTCTTTAAATATGTACTTAGTTACGATGTTTATTTATACTCAATAATAGTTAGCAAAAATTCGCTTCAAAATCAAGCACCGGTGTCCGGCTAGTGTCAACCCTGTGTCGCCAGTTCGGCGGTTGAAGGACGCGGAAGGCACAAGATGAAAGGCTGCGAGCTTGTGTTCGGCACAACAAAGCTTTGTCTCCTCGCGCCCCTCGCGTTAACTTTGACTCGTGGCTCCAACCACTGACAACGCCAATTGAAGCTTTGAACACATTTGATTTAGTAAGAGTGATGGTAAGTTACCGGAATATTAATGTTTACGTGTTAAGGAATTATCTTTGTCAATTAGTGCTACTTCTTTTATTTGCGGTCATTGGCGTAAGGCAGTATAAAGAAGATTAAACGACTTATGTTTCATTGAATCTTAATTCGTGCAATTTTTGGCGCCCAACGTGGGACGTTTTTGTCCTCCGTTGGGCGCCAAAAACGTATATGCATTTATTTACCAATCCAAAAACCAGTGTGTATTTTGATGTGTCACTGTGGTTTTTAGGTAAGTATGTGTCGTAACCATTAGGTTCACTTTCATCATTATCATATCATGTTGTCCAAAAGAAAACTATTAATCTGTAATGTGGAAGGAGTTGAAGACTTGAAGTTTCCAAAGTGACCGGCTATGTCGCCAATTTGGCCACCCAACGCCGCAGTCGGTGCAAAATTAAAAGCATAGTGTTCGGCTGCTTTAGCCATCGACGATGTCCATTTAACGTTGCCAACTGACCAATTAATGGAAAGACTTGTTACTTGATTGAATATCATCATTACAGCCGAAAGACGTCCACTGCTGGACATAGGCCTCCCCCAAGCACCTCTACTTCGACCGGTTCTGTGCTTTTCGCATCCAACGGGTTCCTGCGGCCTTCACAAGGTCGTCGGACCACCTTGTGGGGTGGCCTTCCAACGCTATGTCTTCCGGTGCGCGGTCGCCTCTCCAGAACCTTTCGACCTGCATCGGCCATCTGTTCTGCGAGCAATGTGCCCTGCCCACTGCCACTTAAGTTTGGCAATTCTTTGGGCTATGTCGGTTACCTTGGTTCTCCTGCGGATCTCTTTATTTCTGTTTCGATCACGCAGGGAAACTCCAACCATAGCGTGTTGATAAACTCATTTCTAAAGACAAACAAACAGTTTTTACCATCCGTGTTTTGCTCTGAAGCAATATACTTGGCATCAAAAGTTTCCTACACAAATAGACAGGATGAAGAATTTCTATTTACCCTTTTTTGTCCCACGTTGGGCGCCAATGAAACTTATAAAAGGCGACAAATTGACATTGTATGAAAGCTTTAATTCGGACCGTATGCTTGATGATGATAGCGCGCGTACAAAGAGAACAGAAGTAATAAAGGGGTGTCGAGTGTTCACAAGAGACGCAGCCCCAACCCGCCCCAACAAACAGCGGCCGATACTGCACGCTGCCGCTATACCGCTTTGACGATACATTAACGACTTTATGGCTGAACTGACAAAATGTCATGTGCATTTTACTTAAAACTCGTGACAATTTACATACAACCAGACATACGTAAAGGACACACGGCGCGGGTAGTTCCGCTGTGCAGCCCAACAACTGCCATGTTATCGTTCCAATGTTCAGAGGTCAAAGAGCGGCGCGCGGTTTAATCGCAAAGAGACAACTCAAAGTGGAGCGTGCAAATTCGAGGCCGGGCGGGAACAATAAAAGTGCAGGTGGACCGCGGCCGCCCCGCGCCTCCGCGCTCACATCAAAGAGGAGCCCGCGATACCATACAAAAGCCCTAATGAGACAAACCCGTGGCGTAATCGAGGCGACGGAAAAAGATGAGGCCCGAGAGGTACGAGGCAAATTTTAATAATTGTCAAAGCGGCGGCGCCGATCAAACGCGAGGGGGTGCTGCCCTCCCTGCCGCGCCGCCACACCACTCCCTCCCTCCTCGTCGCCGCGCGCTCGCACCTGTGACGTGTGCTCACCGCGGGCCTCATTAGCGCTACTGATCTAATGCGACTTCGAACTTCGCCAGCGATGTCTAATTAAACTTAAACAGAATTTCAATTTTACAACTGAAATTTTAATACTTAAAGCTGGAGCCGCTGAGGTTCCGCAAAGGAGGCGCGTTCAAAGGCAACGCCGTGCACGTTTTCGCAGATATTAAATGTGTTGACAATTTAATTTTTCATTTCCTTTAGGCGGCGGCGGGGGCGGGGCGGGCGCCTCCCGGCCGCGGGACGCCGCTCCTTTGACGTCGCGATATTGTCTTTGTGCGGCGCGTGGGGTGAGGCGGGCCCGGTCGACGGAGACTTTGTCGCAATACAATGTGTATCAATAAAACTTAGGATTGGCTTTTAGTGGTTGCACTTACGCTTTGTGAGGCGGCGCGCTCACCCTTTGACATTATATGTGGGGCGCGGGCGAGCGTGTGGCTGTGTGCGTCTCTTGCGAGTGTGGACGAGTGTGTCGGGAGCTGAGTAATAATGCAGGGCGAGACGAGCCGGCGCCGCGGGTGCAGCCCGGCCTGGCAGCACACACACACGCGCGCTTTATTAATATCAGCAATCATAGCGCATCGGCCAACTATCGTGTCGCGTATCTGCGAAGTGCCGCAACTCGACAACATGCAGCCACCAGCCCGAGGCACTTCATAAACCCACGATGCACTAGGCAAACTTAATTACTTTCTCATATTTATTTATCTAAAATACCGACATGAACAGAATCCATACCTACCAAACTTCTTAATATGTCCATAATTCACATCTAGTTGCTATACACATCATGTTTTTACAAGGAAATAATTTCAGTTGAGAACAAACATCCCACGCACGAACTTTGATGCCGAATGAATTAAAAATTACTTCAAAACATAAATGTCTTCAATCATTCTATAGAATGCCTGTGGCTTATACAATTTTGATATTCTTTTGAACCTTAAGGAGGTATCGTCTTCAATTACATCGTTCATTATGTAAACAGTCCTTGTATGTTTCAATTTTTTTTTAATTTCGCATCTTTTAATCGCTGTTTTCAAAAAGATGCGTAGAATTTACAAAACGTTGTAGTTCGCTGAAAAAAGTCATAGAGTTTTCATCCTTTGACTGTAACTGATCCGGTAATGTACGTATATTATTGGGATTGCATTCAGTGCCGGCCGTGGCATGCATGTGGAAAATATCATCCGGCCGGGGCCGAGGGGTCCTTTGCCAGCCCACAGCGCTTGCTCGACTGACCATAAAAAGTATCCACATTTTTGTAATAAAATTACCTGTTTTAAAAGGACGTTACTACCGAGATTAAGGCGCAGAGCGATGTAGTTAGTTGCTGGCGGCTGATCAAAGGGCCCGCTGGTCCAATCACAAGGGTTGGATTGGCCTGGCCCCGCCCACTTTTAAGGCCACGTGCGGCGCGCGCACTGTTGTGTGCTAAATTCTGACAGTTGCTCCTCGGCAGCCGTAGGTGTCACAGCGTTTTGTCGTCTTCCGCCAATTTTCCGCGCTACGATCGCGTACTTAGAAATTTTATCAACTTTAGATCTTGTGTCGTAAAACTTAAATGTATTAAAATCAGTGTTTACTATAAATAGTGTGTTTTCAGTGTCAGTGTTTATCGCTTAACATAATTGGATTGTACGATAAATTAATTGGATTTTAAACCTAGTACAGGTAGTAATTTGAACTTTTCTGAACTAATAAATAACGAATGAACTAACAAAGGGTCACATATCGAGTGTGCTGTGTCGGCATCCCTCTTCAGTTGGTGGTGGGCAAGTTTTTTGTCAGAACTTAGTCGTTATTTAAAATATGTATTTAGTTGAATGCGTCTATTGTTTCGTACGTTCGGCTGTATTTCATGTTCCGACAATATTGTTTTGTTACTGATTTATTGTAGTTGCTCTCGCTTTAGTGGCACTTTGGAGGCGCTTTGTTCATTTAGTAGTATTGTTTGTATTAAAGTAGTTGTTTTAGTTTTATTGCTTAAATGTTTCGTATATGCAACGCTGTTTTTAAATCATTGCATGTTCTTCGTAACTTGTTTATTGTTAAGTAATTATAAAAAACAAACAAAAAAAATTTACATTACTTAAGAGTTCTTCAACGAAGTGCTACCACATATGTTCTTACAATAGAATACAATATATGTACATGTAGAGGTTTAAGTAAGAGAAAACTTATCATTGGAAAGTAATATTTACGCTAGGGCACGGTCTTAAAGAAAAGACATCAACGCGTCTTGGGAGCGAGGACAAGTCTCAATCTTGTCTTTTATAGGAACAGAAAGATGTTTTGGATTATCATTTATATTGTGTAGGTAGTCAATCACCAGCAATCTATATAATTGTTACTTCATTTCGAAAGTCGTTTTTTAGGGTTCCGTACCCAAAGGGTAAAAACGGGACCCTATTACTAAGACTCCACTGTCCGATTGTCTGTCACCAGGCTGTATCTCATGAACCGTGATAGCTAGACATTTGAAATTTTCACAGATAATGTATTTCTGTTGCCGCTATAACAACAAATACTAAAAACAGAATAAAATAAATATTTAAGGGAGACTCCCATACAACAAACGTGTTTTTTTCGGCGTTTTCGCCTTGTGGTACGGAGCCCTTCGTGTGGAGTCCGACTCGCACTTGGCCATTTTTTAATAATCCTAATATACTATTTGAAGAACTTCAACAAAAGTTGATATAGAAAAGAAGCAACAAAAATTTTGCTCTTACCTACTCATAAAAAAACACCTAGAGATTACCTACCCTTAGGAGTTATCCTGAAACATTTATCCAGAATTGGAAGCAAAGACCATTAGCGGGTAGTAAGCAGACCAATCAGTCGAATACTCCAACGAGTATGACAATTTTGAAACTACGAAATACAGTTAGGGAAATGATTTCATAAGCAAATTGACACTCTATGTCAATTTGCCCTTTTTATAGCCAGTTTATACAACTGTCATTGATCTGATACTGATACACGAACAATTTAAGTTAGTAGCCAATTTGCTAAACAATGAATTTAGTAAAGATTTTTTTATTCCTCAGGCGAAGGATATCAGCCCTAAAAAATAAAACACACTCAATCAGGGCTTTACAATTTTAAAAATGGCGATACCGCAAAGCCATCATACAGTATGTAAAAACCGCATACAGTATGTAAAAACCATCATCTGCCTAGCCTTTTCCCAACTATGTTGGGGTCGGCTTCCATTCTAACCGAATGCAGCTGAAAATGAATACCAGTATTTTACATGGAGCGACTGCCTATCTGACCTCCACAACACAGTTACTGGGTAATACAATAAACCTTGGTAAGACTGGTTGTCAGACTTTCGGGTTTCTGACTACCCGTAACGACTGTCAAAGATCCACGAATGGCAGCCGGGACCAATGGCTTAACGTGTTTTCCGAGGCACGGAGGGGTCTCGGTATGTAAATATGGTCACCCATCCGCATACCAACCGCGGCAAGCATAGCTTAACCTGATCGATCAACCTGTGCGGCTGTTATTTAGCCACGGTCCCCTCAAAGCCTAAGTAAAAACCATCAGTCGAAAATATAAAGGTAAAACAAGCCTTAATATAAATTACAAGACGTCGGAGATCATAAGCATAATAAATGTATAACGTTCCCACTGCTGGGACACAGGCCTCCTCTCTGTGAGAGTGAATTGGCCGTAATCCACCACGCGGCCTCAGTGCGGGGTACGGTGGTAAATGTCGCATTTCTTCGAATTTTTGGTCTTAGGACGTGCCAATTTCCTCACGATGTTTTCCTTCACCGTGTTATGCAGATCATACAAAATTTAATTTCATAGCCTGTATCTAAGAATACTGGGAGTGTCGTGAGTTCATTGTGATTAAGATTAGGCGGCGTTCTCCTGCGAGACTGCAAATAAAGCCAATTCAACGCTTCAACTTGAATAAAATATGTCATTAGCTACATTAGGTCCAAAGACAAATTATACAAAAAACCCTCTATGAAAGCGTAATGTTAAAAGCTGCTGAAAGGGTGCGCACGCGGCGTCTTTGAGCCGCAGACGAGACTCAGAAAGGATAGCTGTGTGCTAATTTCCAAACTCGGTTTCGCAGTCGCACAGATAAGGCTAGAGACGGGAGGTAGGTGTCTTTGATGTAGCCGCCCGGCCCTCTGACTCCGGGGGTGAGAGCTTTCAATGAAAGGATTTTTTTCATCTTCTTTCCCTTTGTACTTAATTTAAATTTCGTTTATATCAATGCTACGAGTTTCCTTTTGGGTGTGTTTTCTCTTTTACTTTGTCGCGTTTATCCTCTCCAATTTGTAATATTCGAATTCGCTTTGTAATTAAATTTAGTGTTCGTAATCTGTTCTCTCTAATTTTTTTCTGTGCCCACCGAACTCCAGCGACTGCCGGTGTAATTGCAATTTATAAATTAGGTGTCTCTTTGATTTCGAGTGTTTCTTAGAAGCGCTTATATTTCCAGATTTGATTATATTTTTTCCTTTGTACTATTCCTTTGATATTTATAGAACCTTTAATATCTTGCGCTTACATACTAGTCTAATAAATATCGCTGTCGACCTTTGTGTTTGCCAACTTAATAATTGTGTAATGGCTTAAAGGCAATTTGAAACGTACCTATAATGTATTTAAAGTTTCTCTACCACTCCTTAACTTTGTTTAGTGTCAAAGGGTTCAGAGTAAACAGTTTCGTACTCGTTTTTAGCATAAAACCTCATTAGTGATGAGGATTGAGTAGATACTGGTTTAATATTAAAAGGAATAAGTAATTAAGTTTAATTGATGGTAAAACAAGTTGATTAGTGATGTAGTTTGGGTTTCTGTTAGTTTTTCATCAGTTGTTGTGACGCTCGGGGTTGCACCCGCTCCTTTGTGCTAAGTTCTGTCGTTAAGAGGCCGCACAAAGTTGCCTGCGACTACGGCACCACCCATACTATTAACATGACAAGGGCACTAGTTACAAGTTGGGTGCGCGTACGTCAATTATGACGTTTCTGAATGTTGCCACTACATAAAGCGAAAAACGTTTATAGAGGATGATATTCTCTTAGCATGTATATTTCCTTTTGTTTGTATGTTTTTTTTTTTTTAATACTTTTTTATGAATTAATGTTTGCTGCACCGTGCGACGTCATCACGTCGGCGCCGGCTGTCGCTGAAAACCAGCGCTGGGGCTCTGTCTTGCATAGGGTCGCAGCATAATGCTGAGCGATAGCCGTTTTGCGTGGATGTGACGCATGTCAACCTTTTTTTTATTGTCTTTTATTTTTGTTGTTCTTTTTTGCGTCATGTTTACCGCAAATAAACGTATTTTCTTTCTTTCTTTCTTTCTTTCAGTTAAAGACATTTCTCGATTTAAACATCAAAGTCTATCGAACGTCTTTGATGTAAATCGGGTCATTGATGTTAGGAAATTCAGTGTCATACGCTTGTTATTTTTGTGTTGGGTTTTAAATTTACCTACGGGTATCTGTTAGTGCCTATTAAACTGATATTATTATGGTCCCTCTCACAGAGAGGGGGCTTGTGTCCCAGCAGTGGGAACATTATAGGCGGAGTATGCATTATACTTTGCTGTAATGAGAAATATTAAATAAAAAAATTACATGGCATTGTTTTCAAAAAAATATTAGGTACCCATCATCTGAAATTCCGCCCTTACGCTTACTTAAGTTTTCTTCTAATGACGATGTCTGTAAACTGTGCGCGCTGCGTTGGAGCGGTGCATTGTAAAGGCGTCGCTACACAAAGAGTTGTCGCACGGAGCGACTTGAAACACGGAGCGTTTCCCGGCGCACACCGCTTGCCGACGCCGACGCCGCACACAAAGGCGCCACTTTGCGGACTCGTCTTTGACTTACAGGAGTGTGTGACCCAACATTAATAACCTACTAATAGCTCTCCCCCTCACAAGACTATCTCCAGGCTTCGCTGAATTGATATGAGATTATGTCTCCTCCTCTAACAAGTTTACGCTAAAACACAAAGCTCCGCTCAAACCAAGCGCCATGCCGTCGATACTAATTTCAGTTCAGCTAACAAGAGCTTCAGTAAAAACGTGTTCATAAAACTAATGAAATATTAAAATTACACGAGCCTTTTAGCTCGAACAAAACACTCGTAGATTCAATTTTTCGCATAATTTTATTAGTGACAGTTTAATTAGCGCAGCTTTCATCGGGCCCGCTTTGATATTGTGAACGTTTCAAATAGATTTCACAAGAAGCACTTTCAAAGAGAGCACCCCTAATAAGTACTGAAGAGTCCTCGCACGTGTTTATCAAAGACAGCCTTTCGTTACTCACCGTCTGAATGGCCTCAAAAGAAACTCGTGTAAAATGCTCTACAAAGTGCCGTATCAAAGGAAAGGCGGGCGCAAATATCTGTTTCGTAAACTAGTAAAAACGGAGCTCTCAAAGGTACTGCGTACTCGCGGCAAATTAGGCGGAGTTAAATACAAGCGCCGCTCTCAAAAATGTATAACTTTGAAAGTGACTCCTCGCTCATTATTTATGTAAGTCGCCGTAATCGTCAAACGGCGGGTGTTTTACTTGGGCTGAGTCGCGGTCCGGTCCAGCGTCCGTGGTCGTCATCCGCGCTGGCTGCTGTCACGAGAAGCCGTCCGCTTGTTCGGCGCGCGTGGCTCGCGTCCTCGTTTCACATGTGTATCCATTTAATGCTCAATTCCCATATAATTTTACTTTGCGATCAAAGCGAAATTTTGCAAGAGCTTCCCGGCGGCGGCGGCGGCGGGCGGTGGGTGCGAGCGGGACGCACACATTGGAGTTCTCGAGATCAAATGCTGGGCCAAATTAGTCACTCTCCGTCTCTCTATCTCAAAGCCGATCCGTAGCAAAGTTTGCGCGAAGATGACATCAAAAGGAAACCACACACTGGGGTGGCGCCGCCCGCGCCCGGCGCGCGCCCCCGGCCCCATACTTAAATTCGCCGTGTCTCTGGCTGTCTTATTGACACGCGACTGACAACTCGCAAGTCGCCAACGCCGCCGACTGTTTCAAACTCACTCCGCTTTACCAGACTTATTTAGTTAATTAATACGGAATGTCCTATCAAGTTGTAACTCTCGCAAGGTTGGCACACACTTACGCGGCTCAACTGTTAGGGAACTTTAATCGCATGGGTATATTTGTACATACGTACTGGTACACACCGCCCATGTTGTCAATCCCTTTAATTAAACGACACTAAGTTTCTTTGATGGACTTTGGAATTGGGCGGGCTGTAATGCCATCTCAGAATTCTAATTATTTTACTGTAATTAATTTTGCAGATGGACTATTGCATGTACCTAATACTTATGAAACATTCCATGTTCAAGAATCGCGGACTAAAAGTAAAATTTTTAAATATCAGACGCAAGAGCCAAGAGCACCGGGTAGGCTTCTCAAAGTTCTGAAGCCATAAAAACAAGTTTTAAAGTTATACCAAACTCGAATTTCTCAACACAAAGCTGGCAATTGTATTCTTATTTCTTGGAAATTGCCTTTTTCACCGTTTCATAACGTTTCACTATGGACATTTTGTTAATAATGGGAAAGCAAACGTTACTTTGTGTTCTGTAGGTTTGTTTTAATAACAAAATATGTTTTTCAGTTGCGTGCGTTCATTATATTTGTAAACAATAGAAAAACCGGCCAAGTGCGAGTCGGACTCGCACATGAAGGGTTCCGTACCACAAGGCATAAAACGCCGAAAAAAATGTTTCTTTTATACCCCTTTAAATTTTAACTTTATTTATTTTTATTATTTGTTGTTATAGCGGCAACAGAAAAACATCATCTGTGAAAATTTCAACTATCTGGCTATCATGGTTCATGAGATACAGCCTGGTGACAGACAGACAGACGGACAGTGGAGTCTTAGTAATAGGGTCCCGTTTTTACTCTTTGGGTACGGAACCCTAAAAACTAAAGGTTACTTTGAAAGTAATGTACGTACTTACTTCACTATGGGAATGTCAACACTGTCCGAATCACTTAAAGAGATAAAATAATTCAATCTCTTTCAATAGTCTCCTGCAATTACTCGAAATTCAATGTAACGTAGGTATAATGAAACAGATTCACACGTTAGGGTCGTTCCTAGAACATGAATACCAACATATTTACAAAAGTGTGTCTAATTACTAAAGAATTTCAATTACTTAATATTTTTAAAACATTTATCGGTGTCTAAATGGGTTAAAAGTCTTAAAACCAGTGAAGCCCGTCACTGTTAATACGGTGATAAAAACTCCTTAACATTAACACTGTCTAACAAACTCGATAACTCGTCGGCAAAGCGTTTATTAACAAACCGAGTTCTAAAAAAACAGTTTGGAATTTTGAAATCCAACACAAGTTATCGCGGCGCGCAGGGGTGTTGGCATTGTGCGCAAGAGTTTATGACGACGACGGCCACGCTTCCACGAACTGGGACCTTACCGACGCCAATACCAATAGATTCCAGTATTCGATATTCGGATTTCCAACTTTATCCCCTACATCATAAAGTGTGGAATCGTAAAGCTTCAAAGATGTAAGGTCCCTGGGTCGTGCGCTGCCGCCCGCCTACCTAAAACGCTTCTCCTGAATGACGTCACTCATCTCAATGTTTGCCTTGTTTCCCCTTTAATTGAACTATAGTGTATTGTTTAGTCTTCGTTATTTAATCTGCCTCGTTGTTTTAGGATTCCTGTATGAGCATTCATGATAACGATTGCCATGGTTTTTGTTTTTTTTTTTTTTGTTCAGGCATCCATTGTTTATAGTTCATCTTAAATTACGGAGAGAAATATGTGGCATTACAGGTTTACTCTTAAGTCTTAATCGACTTCTTCTGATATGAGTCCAAATTAATTTAAAAAAAACTGAGGCTCTTTATTTAGTTTTTTCTACTCCTAACTCCAGAGTCAAGTATATCCTACTTTCTACTTTCCCATAATATCCTAACGCGAAAGTTTGTGAATATGGAATGGATGTTTGTTACTTTTTCACGCAAAAACTGAACGGATTTGGATGAAATTTGGCACACAGATAGTTTATAACTCGGATTAACACATAGAATATCTTCTTCTCTTTTTATCCCGATATTCCAATAGGATCTAAACTTATCCGGGTGAAACCGCGGGGCGCCGCTTGTTCCATCATATGCTTGCGGCTCAACTTGTGTGGGATCATAAAATACTGAATTTCATTTTTAATAGATCTTTTTCTGAGCTTACGAGACGTTAAAATGTCATCCAGGTAATATTTCTCAAATCCCAAAACTTTAATCAATGACAAAACAGCATCTCCTTAAGACCTGATATCACGTTTTCAACGATTCTGTATTTATCATCGCTCTCCCTTTCATTTACAATTCATCCATCAACTGGTCTGTGATTTAATACGTCAGGCTATAACCTCCATTCTGATATTCTGCGTTTATGCCATCATTCAACTTTTTGTCCTCTATTACTCCTGTAATATGATTATAATTTTCTCGCATCTTCTATAGGTACCTTTTTCTCATCTCAACAAAACTTGAACTTTAGTGATAGCAATGTTAAGGTTTGGTTTAGTTTGTTTGAGTTGCTACAATCGGCTTCCATTGAACGAAGACCGGTTTGCAGAAGGAATGCCGCAGCGCAGTGTCCGGGCGGCTTTTTGCTTTGGCTGCGTGCGCACAGCCCACGCGGACGGCTTGGAGCCTCGGCCCGCCGGCGCCAGCGCCGCTTCCCGCCTTTACTTTTGATGCCTGATAAACGACAGGTTGCAAATATTTGATGTAATTTTGTATTTTAAATTATTGCGGGTTTGCTGTTAAAAGTCCTTCCAATGAAGCCGACTGAGGAGATATTACTTAAATTTCGTATAGGATAAGCAAAGACAACCAGTAATTAATCCCTAGGGCCTAGGGGATTTTTTATCCTTAGAAATCCCACAAGTCAATCAACAGCCGTTACTTTTACACCTAGTTTAGGAAGATTAAGAGATTAAGGGTTCCCTTAAACTCCTTATAGAATTGCAGAAGATGTATATAGTCCAGTCAAATTAGTCCTTAAAATAGAGGTAAGGTTACAATAATTCCCATAGAGCTAAAAATTGGTATGAATGTTCAGAATACTATTATAAATGAATTGTGAAAAGTCCCCATCAATCCCCCTTGTGCAAAATTTTTTATTGATGGTGAAAGTTTGCAAAAATAGGTTTTTCGCGTTTTTCAGCTAAACGGTGAGTTTTACAGCAAAAATAGTTCAGACAAAAATTGTAGATCATCCGATTCTCTACAAAAAATGTATCCACACTTTTTTTCATAATTATTGCCATTTCCGTGATATAGCGGTTGTAAGAATTGAAAAAAATATTTTATTCGTAATATGCACGTTAATGTACATACTTTTATATACATTTTTGAACCGTTATACGAGTAAACATATGAGTCCCTGTCTTTTTTTTTTTTGTTTAGCCTGCGCTGTCCCACTCATGGGCAAAGGCCTCCCTCCACTCCTTCCATCTTTCGCGAGCCCGCGCGTCCTCCTTCCAGTTTTGATGGAACCTATCCAGCTCGTCCGGCGGGACGAGCTGGAT
Source organism: Luperina testacea (assembly GCA_927399505.1). Classification (NCBI taxonomy): domain Eukaryota; kingdom Metazoa; phylum Arthropoda; class Insecta; order Lepidoptera; family Noctuidae; genus Luperina; species Luperina testacea. Next base: position 4,426,276 of record OV656763.1, on the reverse strand, counting down.
AGGTTCCATCAAACCGCCGCCACCCCGCGGGTGCCGCGGGGTCGCGGCAGATCACGTAGGAGATGGCGATCTCCTACGTGGTCTGCCGCGACCTCGCCTCACTGTCTTATACATACAAAATACCAGACATCTGTAAAAATTCATGAAAAAAGACAGGGACTCATATGTTTACTCGTATAACGGTTCAAAAATGTATATAAAAGTATGTACAATAACGTGCATATTACGAATAAAATATTTTTTTCAATTCTTACAACCGCTATATCACGGAAATGGCAATAATTATGAAAAAAAGTGTGGATACATTTTTTGTAGAGAATCGGATGATCTACAATTTTAGTCTGAACTATTTTTGCTGTAAAACTCACCGTTTAGCTGAAAAACGCGAAAAACCTATTTTTGCAAACTTTCACCATCAATAAAAAATTTTGCACAAGGGGGATTGATGGGGACTTTTCACAATTCATTTATAATAGTATTCTGAACATTCATACCAATTTTTAGCTCTATGGGAATTATTGTAACCTTCGAAGTCTTATTTGACTGGACTATATAATCGTTTAGTTAGAACAATAACAAGTCGTTATTTGTACTGCAGTCCATGATTCTTTACAAATAATGTGGATTCCTGATACGAAAGCTTAACGGCACCACCATGGTTATAATCGGATTAAAATTTGTTTACCTGAATGCTCCCAAACATGTTTAACTCATGTCCTGCTCCAAAATCTCTATCAATATTTTGTTTCATAGTACTTGATTGTTATCCAAACATCCATAAGGTCGCAACTTAACTATTTATTGGATTAATAGATTAACAACATCATACTGTCATAAATCTACAGTACACCAGTATTTGTATCTCACTTATCCGTCTACATCTGAGTGTCATTGGTTCATGGTTCTTGACAATAACTATGAAAGGAATGGTGTGCCTAGCGGGATGCGCGGCCAGGATTGTTGGCTGTTGGTGCGACTCGATGGCACTGCAAATAATGCTGGATTACTTGCTACCATTAGCTGATTGTTACTTATTATACGTACTGTGGATTATAACGTCTGTTTATTTTATGATGCTGGTAGCTTGACTGTTGAAAAAGTTGTATTTGATTGGGTTTTGTTTCTGAGGAGGAGTCGTTACGATCTTTTGGGAAAAAACTTTATGATAACCGTATAATTTCTTTAATACACCAGAAGAATATAGCCGTGCTGCTTTTTGCTCGACTTGACGAGGGCACTACCGTGCCCCCAGATAGCTTTATTTTCTACATTAAATGTTTATTTTGAATTTCTAAATCTTCGTAAGCTGTCGCCATTTTTCCAGATCTGGAAACGGTCATTTACATTTTTATCTGAAGACCTGAAGCCCATTCTTTTTTGGAAACAGGGAAAAATTCAATGGGATGTGTATGCTCATAAAATGCTGGCGGCCGAAGTATCCACATTACACTGGTTTATAGCCATAACAACTATGGGAAGTGAGAGTTACACAGCTTTAGCCGTCCGCATTACACACCTATGGAATTTACTGTTGAATTCTTGTTCGACCATTGAACGAACGGAACGACTGAATTCTTCTTGATTAGGTTTAGCTGTAGGTACAACATATTTGATTGAAGAATCAATCGTTGTCTTTAATGGTTGCGCTTAAAATATGTAGTTGCGCTTTGGGGAATACACCGAAAATTCGTTTTGGATTGGGTTAGTGTCTGTTTGAATCCGATATAATATGTATTTAGTACATAATTAAATATTATAATATATTGGACGTGTCTTTTGGAAGCTTATGGAAAGACTTACCAACGAGACTTACCAAGACATACCAATATATCATCTACATAATATTGGTATCTTGTATAAGTTGTATAGCAGCAAAATCTTTCTTTTTTTAATTTTGATAAGTTTCGTTGGCTTCAGTTCATCAGTACACGAATTGTGTCTTTTAAACGGTTTTTCGTGCGCAGGTTCTACGGCTTCTATCGAATGGGTTTCAATCCCTAACTAAATTATTGATTTGTTATGACGAGGATACCATGTTAAACAACAAGTACAGATTTTTTTAATGTCGGAAGGTTTTAATTTTGGACTATGGAATTTTTTTTAATCTGCTGGCTCTTACAAGCTTTCCAGGCACTAAAATCCTCATAATTATCTCCGCAGTAAATTATCCTTTCTTTATAGTTTTGAGATGATAAACTGTCGTTTCTTTTAAATAAAATGTTTCCTCTTTTAGTATCTTAGTAACCGGAGCACTTGATATTAGCATGCTCGGGCAAAATAATAATAGGGACATTCTCGGCGCCTTTGAGTAGCGGAGTAATAAACATACAACATAGTTTTCTAATTTCATGCAGTCTCTCTTCAATTTTAATTATTTAAGTATTTGAAAAGTTTGCGACATGCACTCTCAAAGACACTTTATACTTACATTTATTTATTTTGTTACAGGATGATATTCTCCTCATATACGGCACCATTCAGCTAAGATTTAAAGGTAAGATTTAATTTAAGCCATCATCATTTTGTCTGACCTTTTCCCAAACTATCTTCGGGTCGGCTTCCAGTGTAACTGGATGCAGCTGAATAGCAGTATTTTACATGGAGCGACTGCCTATCTGACCTCCACAACCCAGTTACTGGGCAACACGAGAGTCTCCCTTGATAAGACTGGTTGTCAGACTTTCGGGCTTCTGACTACTCGTAACGACTGTCAAAGATCTACAAATGACAGCCGGAATCAGCGGCTTAACGTGCTTTCCTAAGCACAGAGGAGTTTCGATATGTAATGGAGGGCCACCCATCCACGGACCGACCCCGGCAAGCATAGCTTAAAGTTCGATCAACCCGTGCGGCTATTATTATTTAGCCATGAGCCCCTCTATTTAATTTAAGCCAATCATGATTATTTATGCTACGCAGTCTTATTGGGGAATTGAAAGTCAATTGAATTGTGATTTATGGTGATATGAACAAATTGGCGTGGTTCAAGTACCTAGCATGATTATTTTGGGTCTCGCTGAAATTTATCTACGCGCTAGTAAAATAGAAGCCAGAATAAATCAATCTTATGACTATTTAAATCATTAATTCATTAACATCTTGGTTTTGCATATTTTATACAATTGAAATGATTTCATTATTATCTAAGTCGTGATGAATTTATACGAGCGGTATCTTAAGTAATCCTCATAAGTGTAACTGTTTTAGTCACTGGTTTCATAACGTAGGTACCAGGAAACATAATCAGTCTATAATGTTCTCACTACTGTGACACAGGCTTTCTCTCTTCGAGAGGGAGTGGGCTGTAATCCACCACGCGAGCCCAAAGCGGGTTGGTGGACGTCACGTCTTCGAAATTTTGGTTCTAAGACATGCCGGTTTGCTCACGATGTCTTCTTTTACCGTTTTGAGAGCAGTGGTTATGAAACGAAATTCGCAAAGTGCATGTTTGGGTTCGAACTCACGATCTTAAACTCGTAAGCTGGAGCCGATACTCCTGGGCCACCACTGCTCCCAGTAAAACCATTACAAAAATAATTTAATTTGGCTACAACGTCAATTTCCAATAAATTGCAGACAATGGCGGTTAGTTGCAATAACATATCCATGGTTGCAGCTACAGTTATATCGTAAGCTACGGCTTCCAATTTATTTCATACGTCCTAAAAGTAATCCGTCGCGTCGGCAATCTGGTACACTACGGATTTATTTCGTTAACGACATAATAACGAGGTATATCGCTTTTGTGATGAAAGCACAATCAGGTAATACGTTACATTCAATATTCAACTTTAAGAGGATAAGAATAAAGCTGTTCGCACATATTGTGTGCAGCGTAAGCGCGTGTTGCTGATTCAGCTCTTTCGGTTATAATGGTTAAGACGTTATTTTTACAATGAGTTATTACTTTTCCTTATTTTTATTCGTCCGCTTTTCTCCCGCGACAACCACTTTGCACGGAAAAGTAAAGTTTCCTTTTAGTTTAAGGTGTATAGATGGCTCACTGACCTTGTGCATGTGGGCGGAGCTAAGCGTCCTACGTAAAACGCGTGCGGTGGCGCGCTACACTAAAACGAAATTCAAAGAATATGCAGAGGCGCAGACATGCCGCACGTAGGTCGCCATTTTTGCCTACGATTCCAGAAGGGAATGGCGGATGCAAGACTGATATATTTTAGTACAAAATATATCAGTCTTGCATCCGCCATTCCCTTCTGTTACCCGCGACTTCGTCCGCGTGGAATTTAAGAAAAAAGTTATTGTTGAGTTCGCAGAGTTTAAGATAACTTATTAATTCTGTATTCCGCGTAAAGAAATACCTATGCATGTTTAATGAAATTCTTCTAATATTTCTCCATTTAGTTCTTTTTGATCGTTTTTGCATTTTTAGTTTAATTATTATTTATATTTAGTTTTTCGTATTAGCCTTTTTATATACAATATTTGGTGTACAATTATCTTGGGCTAAAACAAAAACACTATATTATTATATTATTTATTCAATCAATTTCTATGGAGATTAAGGAATCTTCACGTATAGGATCCACTTATAAACATAACTATACTCCGTTTCTTTATTATGATTTGTTTACATTTGGAAGTACCTAATTAAACGGAGTATAATACAACCTCCCTATTTGAATCGGATATTATTCAATATTTCATTTCATTGGTTTTAATTTTTTTTCGTAGGAACCTATTTTCTTTTTTTTTCTAAAATAAAAGTAGCCTAAGAAAGAAAAGAAAGAAAGAAAGAAAAAGTATTTATTGCGACTCGTACAGGAAGATCACAAACTAAATACAGCAAAATAAAAAACCAAGTTATACATAAAAAAAAGTAACAAAACAAACAGTTACTCCTTATTCACCTATCTGCTAGTGAAAGTCCCGTCTTAATCGGTCCAGCCGTTTCAGAGATTAGCGGGAACAAACAGACAGACAGACGGACAGTCAGACAAAAATTGCAAAAAAAAATATTTTGGTATATTACAAAAACAGTCGGAAGTCGACTAGCAATCTCACAAAACTATGGCATAGCAAGTACTAATGACCTTCTATAAGAACGTTTGACAACACTACAAATTGGCCACATGATTGTTATTAGAAATTTCAATAAGGTTCGTAAGCGTTACGGTGGCCAAAGTGGCTAACACTGTACCTCGCATGGCGAACGTTCGGGTTCGAGTCTCACATCAAACATGAAAAATATTTTTTAAGTATTACACGTGAAATAAGAATGCCGAGTTGCTGACCAATAATTATGTTAAATATTCCACAAATAAACGAAGATTCTTTTGTTTTACAATTATTATTTTCAATCTTAGTTGGAAGTAAAAATACTTGCATAGGAAATTGACCCGTTACCTTCTATGAATAAGGAGCATAATCGCGTTTACAATTAATATTTTCACAGAAATTGTTCCGTAGACTCTAATTGATAAGGAGAATGATCGCATTTGCGAAAACTGACGCGTTGGGTACCTATGTAGTTGAGCGAGTAGCCGTATAAAATACTTTGAAGTCTTGCAATTATTTCGAGTCGGTACCTAGTGTAGGTACGTACTTTGGTATCTGTTTGTTGATGAAAGCTGTTTATTATATTTTATTTTTTGATTAGTTTTTTCTAAGTTATGTTGTTGGTGTAAATATTTGTACTATCAGTATATAAAAAATGGTCAACAAGAAAATAAACGGAAGGCAATAAAGAGATCTTATTCGACGAAACAAATTGTAAAGTAAGTACCTACCTACTTTTTTGTACACACCATATTACCATTACGCGTCATAATCTGTACAAACAAAATATGGCATATTTTGTTTGTACAGATTATGATGCGTAATTTCGACATACATTACAACAGCTCGATTGGTCTAGTGGTCTCGTGCGTCACGTCACTATAGTTTAGTCACTAACGCCCGGCTTCAAATCCAAACTTTTCCATATTTGGTTTTTTTTTATTTTCTTATTTGATATGTTTTTTTAATTATTATTTTACTTTTTGCCGATTTTCTTGTTTGAAAATTTTCAGACTATATTATTATTGCTTACACTCTTTTGTAAAACACTGTAGGTATATAATTTTTTCCGAATCAAGCTTGGTGGACGTTTTTATTTTATTTTTGAAGTGAAAACTTCTTTAGCGGCGCTGTGTACTTTTTTTGGAATGGGTAAAAACTTCTAAATTCGCGTCAGGTCACGTGACCCTGATCGAAAATTCGTAAGACGTAAAACGTCAGACGTAAAACGTAAGACGCGCTGAACAACCCGTTTACTAGGCGTCACAAGTATTTATATTGTTTTAATATCATTATCTTCACCCCTGCTAAAGTAAAGAGTGCTGCAGAAGTGTCTTTCTGTGAAAGTTTGTTGTGACTCACAACAAACTTTCACAGAAAGACACTTCTGCAGCACTCTTTACTTTAGCAGGGGTGAAGATAATGATATTAAAACAATATAAATACTTTCAACCGTGTATTGAGCTCATTTTCGCTTGACAATAATTTTGACCTAAGTAAATCCACTACGCATCTTGTCACCGCGATTCAGAAAAGTGACGTAACGGTACAACGCCATCTATCGGCACAAAACTAAACAATTTTCTCAAACATTCCGCCCACAAAGGGCAAATTAACAAATTTGTCCTTCCATTACATTTTTGCTTGCGGCTTGCTTCTCTTACCACTGCCGCGACCAACACCACGAACTGAAGTCTATCCTGTGTGCTTATTTGTAAATCCGAATAAATTCCTTTCACGAGAAGAATAAACCAGTCACTTTGGTCATCATACCTGATTTGCAAAAAACCCTATAAAATAAGGAACACACCTTAACACGCGTGTTTTGTTTATAAGACGATTCACAAAATACACTCGTAATTGTTCAAGTTTTCACTTCTGTCGGCACTACCGGAGTGCCAGTTTTTTTTATTATATTACTCTAGATTCTGAAGAAAAATAACTATAGGAATAAAAATGATTGTTTTTATTAAAATAACAATTACTTATTGAATTATTTTAAAAATAAGAAAATAAAAATATGCGCATTATAATTAAAAAATAACAAAACAAAAGATAAGTACATTATAATTAAAAAATAACAAAACTAAAGATTATGCCGTCCACTGAGATCCGAACCTGGTGATTACGCAGTGAGAATCCGGACAGTAGAGCGCGGAGGCAATCGTGCATCTTATTCGAGTCGCGAAATTACGCTTCTAAATGTAATGGAAGTCGCTCATCGACGAAATCCGCGCGGTGCACCCCGCCGAAGGCGGGGACAATTCATATCCCACTTCATCTGCTTCACCCCCTCAAATACATAAAAGTCGTCTATTCACCGCCACGTAAAGAAATACCTATGCTAATTTTATTGAAATTCTTCTAATATTTCTCCATTTAGTTCTTTTTGATCGTTTTTGCATTTTAGTTTAATTATTATTTATTTTCAGTTTTTCGTATTAGCATTTTTATATACAATATTTGGTGAACGATTTCTTGGGCTAAAACAAAAACACTATATTATTTTATTATTTATCCAATCAATTTCATTGGAAATTAAGGAATCTTCACGTATAGGATCCACTTATAAAAAATAAAAAAAAACTATACTCCGTTTCTTTATTATATGATTTATTTACATTTGGTTAAGTACCTAAATAAACGTAGTATACAACCTCCCTATTTGAATCGGATATTATTCAATATTTCATTTCATAGGTTTTAATTTTTTTTCGTGGGAAGTATTTTCTTTTTTTTTTTTCTAAAATAAAAGTAGCCTAAGTTACTCCTTATTCACCTATCTGCTAGTGAAAGTCCCAGTCACAGAAATAAATCCGCACAAGAATATGAGAAGGTAGTAATCAATAAACTCAGTAATGCAAATACCTACTCGTAGATTGACAACTAAGAATGCTCAATTTTTATATTAAGGTATTTGAAAACATTTTTTTTTTATTGTGAGTAAGTATGTAGTTATTTTCTAAACAGTCAAAATAAAATGGCCTGAAGCGGTTGTTTTAATATTACAAACAGACACTCCAATTTTATTTATTAGATAAAGTTTTAAAGATTTTTATTTATAAGATTAAGTATAGATAGATAGATACTTATTAGTCCACTCAACGAATAAACCAAAAAGAGGTGTAGAGTGCGTGAGCTGGGCCCTGAGCGATTTCTTCAGAAAGTTGCTCAGAGTGCTTAGGGAGTAAACATACTAAAAGTCCCCGCGTCTAGGAGGTGAGCCGGAGTGGGGGGTATAAAAATTCCCACTTTTGAGTTTTTCGCTAATATCTATAAAACGGTACGTCGTCGTAGAGAAAACGTATTTTTCTTGACTTGCTTTGCTTTGGCATTTTGATTTATTTACAAATTATCTTATACATATTTACAAAATAAACAATATAAAAAAAACAGTATTTAGAAATGGCACCACTAATAAAGCGTCCATGCGGACAATAGAAATGGGCCCTCTGCAGCGAGCTAATCTATAAACGCATACTGATACAATTCGTTCATAAATATTTGCACTAACACAGCCAAACGCGCGTAGTCGATCGATAGCCGGGCGGAGCAGCGAGCGACACAGCCACCCCGTCTCAGTGCTAACGCACGACTGCCGCCCGCGCCCGCGCAGAGCACCTCTGAACCTATATCTCAAAATGGGGCATTGTCTTTGCAACTGTTGATTGATTTAAAAACGCTGTTTCAAATATGTAGTACCTCTAACCACCAATTTTTCAGTGTAAAAATATTTCCAAACATCAAAGCCGTTTAGAAGTTATAAGCAAATGTTAGCGAAAATAGCGTTTTGGTAAATATTTTTTTAAGGCAAAAGTATTAGCCTTATGAAAAAACCCTGTTTCAAAAATGCTGTACATGAATCTATAGCAAACATATATTTTTTACAGACCTTCTAACCAAACCGTTAATGAGTTATAAGCTTCATAAAGTGACCGAGTTACGGTACTAAACGAGAGTAAGGCCCTTAAGCAAAAAGTAGAAAAATTTACACTTCAATTAAGATCAGGGGGGCACTTTCATAAATTATTAAAAAAATACATGAATACGCAATTAAGTTAGACTTCGATTGAACTGAAGCACCTCTCGATCTGAAAACCCATCAACCATTGGAACTAGCGGGCCACCGAGCACTCGTGAACCCAATATTTTTACATACAATAATTTAATTACCTTTCGACTCCAAAACTACCGATCTCGTAATCCCATTACTTCTACGCGTTTACTCTCAAAAGAGGCAACAGTTTAACGTTAAATCTCGCTTCGAGGCAGTAAAAAAGCGAATTTTTATATTAAACCGGCTCTCGTAGGCTGCATTCACGTGAGGAGGCCCTAGACGGCAAATTAAGTGACATTAGAGGCATAATGCCCGTGGAAGGGAGACGTGAAAGCGGAGTGCTGTTGTGCAACGGTACGCTAGTCCGTGGAGTGCGCCAACAGACGTTCACCACCTGGATGCCGATTAAGCGCTGGAAAATATTGCAGCCGCTTTAAGCGCTGCCTTGCTGCCTAGTTCAGCGACGCTCTGTTGGCGATTGTGCTTTTCAATACTTAAGAAACGTCCATGAGTTTCCTTAGAGATGTAAATAACATTTATTATGAATAGTGTAGCCACTTGTTACTAACTTTCCTGATGAATGCTGTGCCTTTGCCCTCCCTGGGGAGGGCTTAAGGAGGCACATTACATGGGACAAATGTTCAGCCTTAAAAGCTTTTGCAATGAGTTTGCATGAACTTTAAAAATATTTGGATCCAGAATCCACAAAGAGCTGGCTTTTCCATCTAAGAATTGTACTGAAGCTCTCTAAAATTAATTCGGACATACCATATTTTACATCGTCGAAATATGTAGTTTGAAAACCTAGCTTTCGTGATTTTATGAAGGATTCAAAAGCCTTAGTGATTAAATGAACTTATCTGTAAGTATTTATATCATGGGCGACATTGCTAATAACAATGCTATAATCTCGACGACGAGGCTGAAGTATAATAGGGAATATGCATGATTTTTTTTTATTTAAAAAATTAATCCTCATTCATGTAATAAACAGTTTAGTAAAACTGTTTTTCGGATAACTATGAAATTAAAAAAGATATGAGCCATCGAAGATTTGTTTCTATCTCTTTCTCGCAAAACGAAATTTAACACGGAGTTTATATGGCCATAGTGACATGTGACGTCACAGTCTATGTCGGATCTCTCTGTCTAATTGGTGTGTAATCAATAGTTTTAAATGCTCATATCGGCCGTGTTTCTTGGCCGATTTTAATTTTTATTTCACTTTTTGTCATCTCTACTACGGTATTTTCATATTTTGTTAAAAAATGCCATGAAAAAAATTCATGCATATTCCCTATTATCATTCTTTCTTACCATATGAGTCTCAAAGTAAGAAATAAATGGGAAATGAACCTTCTGCTTGCGGGTCGGTAATCGATTGAAATTTCGGCACACTTCATCTAATAAACCCGATAATCAGCAAATAAATGTACCAACGAATTGTGTCATTTTTTGTCCGATCCGGAGACAATTGAAATCGACGCGTCGGTAACAGAATTACTTTTTTTTTTTTCATCTACAATTCTAACCGATCGCTCGGCAGCTGGGACGACGACTTATTTCAACTGTTTTATGAATTGCTCCTCATTTAATTTTGTCCTCATTTCTTTTATTTTCTCTTGAACGACTTCAGTGAGGCTTGATGATAGGGCATTAATAATTTTGTAGCTCAACCTTTGATGATCCCTGATGATTTAATGCTCCTTGTTTTGTTAGATTCGTTTTTTAAATGTTGTTGAGGAGTCCTCACTGAAAACGTATTCTTAGAACTGCGTGATCGCAAAAAAATTTGATCGAAAATCGTTTCTGCCTTCAAGAGAAGGCTGTGGTAACTGTAGTAACATAGACCTGCCATCCGCCTCGTAGTCAGATTTCTTCCTCACAATCTGATTCCCAAACGGGAGTTACAGTCCCCCGGCATGCACGTAACTTGGCAAGAGTCGTCAGATGCGTTTCTCCTTTCTTTAACTTTCTTGTAAACAGATATGTTTAAAAATTATAATCTATGGCGTTACCATAATATAATGACAAACAATAAAAGTGACCATTTTCTTATTCCACTAAGGGTACATGCGCTAACTTACTCCCATTGCGCCAAAACCTTGCCAAGTTACGTGCCGGCAACTATACTCTAATTTAAATTAAATTACCACCTGTCAACACAACAACAAAAAGGCTAAATACTTCTGAAACTGTTAGATTATACTGAAAACCCTAAAACACCTTTACAGAAAAGTTTCCAAAAAAAGAAAAGCTCTGCATTTCTGTTTCAGCATTTTCTAATTTAAACTTTTTGTTACCAACCCGTAAAACGTTGCAAAACAATTTAGCAAGACAGAGGGATCCCCGATGACGGCTAATATAAATTAATCAGTTTTAAATACCAATTTGTCTGTAAGTTAAGTGCTTGACTTGTTTAGCACACGTCATTAGCAACAAGAGTAATGTGGGTAACTAGCGATATATTTAAGTCCAGACTGAATTTTTTGTCTCTTGTTTAAAAACTGGCATGCGGTTGTTACAGGGCTGCCAATTTCGAACTGAATATTAAAAAAATTTGAAAATGTTACAAAATGTAGCTATTTAACAGCCTTCCATCAATAAACAGTTTAAGTGTTTCATCCAATAAAAAATTAAAGCATCTGAAATGTTTTGAATGAATACTCAAAAGGATGACGCAGGTTGCAAGTGCGAAAATAATCAAAAAACGTCTTATTTTCATCAAGAATTTTAATAATTTTGATATCTTTTGTTTTAGCGTATCATAAATAACTGTTTTTCTGTATTATCTTGTATCCCTGTCCATGTGGCGTCCATGTATTGTCTCCACAAATAGCATTGTGTTTAGTGCTGGCGCCGGCGACGCATTAATTACGCTATAAATAAATGCTTTAGATAAAAAACGTATCGAGTGAGGCGGTAATAGATTTCTCTGAGCGACGCGACTTTTATTGTTATTGAATGGGGCTGTAATGTGTTGCGGCCAGTCCGTCTGTCGCGCTCGGTTTTATCCGGGATTTATTCAATGGAATGCATTTGTAATGACTTTCTTACTGGAGGTATGTATTTCCATGTTGGTCAGAAAATTGTAGTCACGTTAAAGGTCTGGGGACTACAAACTGTCTCTCTGTGTACTTGATTACGTACTGAAAGGTTTTCAGTATTAAGTGTATTCAGTTTTGCTCATGACAAAATACCTACTTTTTTTACGTTTTTAATGGTATTTTACAAAATCTTTTTCCATTCTATCATTGCCGTAGCTCATGTTGTCGTTAAAATATCACATGAGGAATTCAATTGGCCAAATCTAATTCAAGACGGCAAAAACTACCCACGTAGATCTACGATGGAGAGGAAACACAATCAGGACACATAATCACATTGAACCAATACGGAAAGCTGAGATGCACCTCTCAATCTGACGTCTACATTATTAGGAAAACCACTATAAAACAAATGTACAGCGAAAGTGGAAATACGCTTCTTCTAAATTGGATAGGAGGAATGATTTTGTTAGAAATCCCAGAGACTAATAAGTTTACACTAGATGCGGAAGGAAAGAGAGTGGAGTATTGGAAGGCTGAAGTGTAATAAAAAATATATGTATGAACTAAGTATGTATCTAAGAACAGAATGCAGTCAGAATGTTTAACTGAGTGTCTTGCGACTACATTACGATTTTGATTCGTCAATTTGAATATAGTCTCCAAAAACAACCAGATTGTTTCCTAAATTTTTCTGTTTAGGCTCTTTGTGCGGTTTATGTATCGATCTTTTGAAATCGGTGCCAATAATGACGAACAATAAATAAAGATTACTACGGTACCCCTTGTTTAGGGCGATGCCGTTAAGCTACCAACGGGGAAGCGTAAAGTATTAACAAACAGTTAACTTTTAAATCGATTATGATTAAAACTTAGATAGTGCTAAAGAAAATACGGGTACATTGCTGACGTTTTTTTATGCTATATAAAAAAAACAACGATTCAAAAGGACGTGGTGGGAATTATAGTATTAGGGTACTTTAAGAGATTATAAAATCATCCATGTATGACTAATACATATTATTATAGAAATTTGCCAAACGGCTTGGACCATATCTTGGAACATAAACATGCGTTTTCATAAAAATAATCTCAATTACATAAATATCCGAGTCAATTACAAGATTTATAATACATAGGATTAGAAGATTTATTCGTAATTCAAAACTGCGCAGTGCATTTTCCCATTCGGCTTATTTAATTTGCCAATATGATTTCCATGCAGTAGAACTAGTGTTACAACTATACTTCTACATCTCAATGAAATCTCATCTAATTCCCGGTCCAGTCTCAAGGAGGTCCTTCATATCAATTTAATAGGATTACATAATAGCAATTTTCCTGTATAAAAGAGTTGCGTCCATTCGTAGCGAGGTAACAATAGTGTAATCTGGCACGTCGTCTCCGGACTAAAGCACTATTGTTGTAAAATATTTTGTGCAGCTCCTTGAGAAAATGGGAAATGAGAAATGTCCGGAAATGAGGTAACGATAAAATTACCTTCACTGATTATTTCTTCTCCTTTGGGTCTTTGATAGATTTTCTTAGATTGTATAGCTTGCCTTAAACATTGTATCAGTCAGTTGTTTGAGTGTGGGCTAAAACTACCAAAGCGTTATGATGAGACGAGTCAATTTTGCAAGTCTACTCTTCAGCTCTGTTAATTTCAACGCAGCCGTCATTTTAAAATAAACTTACACAAACACCTAATGACGTTGCAAATATAAAGCCAGTAATATCAATAGACTAGATGTGTTTGACAATGAGCGGTCCCTTGGTGAATGTCATTATGTCATCCGCAGAGCTGTCGGCCCGCGCGGCGGGTGGCCTCCTGAGCGATCTACATCTACCATGTATATCATTAAAAGTACCTACTATCACATTACAGGGTATTTTATAGACTTGAACTTGTTTGTTTTACGGATCGGGGAATGAAGATAAAAGGGTGCAGGTGCCTAATTGTCGTGCAAGTCGTGCTGAATGAAGGGGTCGGGCTTGTTGTGTGTTCCTATGTGGATGATTGATGGATTTATTAGTAGCCCGGTGCTGGCCAGTGCATTTTGAAACGATGAGTGACTATTTTGTTGCTTTTTTGCTACTTTGTTAGTTACGATCAGAATGATTAGAATGAAAATTTTGCTATGGTATTGGCTTTTTTCAGGAATGTTCATTTGTATTGTAAAGACGTAGAGATCTTAATCACAATACCAGTGGCGAAGGTTCCATACAACTCCACACCTACCGGCTTCCCTTTGAAAAATGTCACAGTCAGTATTCTATAGACAAATAATATAATTATATTAAAGATATCTTCTCCGGCTTACCTCTCATAAATTGACCCTTCGCTACTGCAGAATGCAGCAACTTTTTGCTTAAATAGTTTTCAATTTGGTCACATGTAACTTAGAAATCTGTGACATGTAAATTGTCGATAAAAGTTAGAAAGTTCAAGGGACATGTTAGCGAGCACATTTGTTGCTTAAACGCTTTGAAACATTGTTAGGCTATTGTACAAAATCAGTTACGACGAAAGTTTACGAACGCTATGAAACTCAGTGTCCAGGATACTCGGAAATGGGAACTATAGGAATGTCAACTTTACAATACGGCTCGCATTCTATGATAGATGAACTTTTCGGAAATTGTCAACAGACGGTAAAACTATCATTGTACGTATATAGCGGCTACTGAGTTCATTCTAGGATTCTTTTTTCTGAATTAAAAAATTATATTGATGACATAATTATTGTATCTTATCTAGTCTCGCATATTTTGTACTTTTTTGTAATATGGATCAGATAAACAGCCCTGCGCATGTTTTGGAAAAATAATTAATTAGCCGATCAACAAGTTCTTTAGCAGGACTGACTGACTTAGCTGCGCCGCCGCCTGACCTAAGTATAGTTACTGGTGGGGGGGGGGGTTTCTTTGAATGCAAAAAGTAGGTTTGTACAAACACTTTTACACGTTAAAGCTTCAGCTTCGGCTTAAGGCTCTTTCAAACAGGCGCGACACGCGATAAAATCGCGCGCGACACAAAGGCACTGTTTGCAGGAGCCTTTTAATAATATTTTAAAAATAAGACGAGGTCGGTGTTTCCTATCCGACTACTCTGAGAAGAAACACTGAAAAAATCTCACCCTCTTTTGAAATCCAGACATAATCTGTGTGTGTGAAGTGTCTGAAATGGTATTTTGAGGAAAGAACCACACGTTTGCACATCAATACCGTGTCATATTCTTTTCCCCTGACGATAACTAAATAACATTTTATCATTTGTTAGAGTCGATTACAATTGTTTGCTCGGGTACATCTCACCCCTTCGGTGCGGCAGACAGCGGAACTGATGCGCAGGGGTTCTGTTTATGATATGAGTGGCAAATATTTATTATGGAGATTTGTTTAGAATTTCAGATTATGTTAATTTGTTATTTTGTGTTAGTGGCCTGAGGAATTAGTTACGATATAGACTACATATTCGTATCATGCGTTAGGTTTGTGAGTTGGGACGATATCAACATAAACACAGAATAAATAATTATAGTGGTAAATAAGCGTTATTCCGGTCTGATCCTCGATCCTCGATCCCCTGCTTGTTCGTCTTCTGTTTTAATCTCTGTCTTATCCACTATAAACTTTCTCATTCCGGTTTGTAATCAGACTAATATTATAAAGGCGAAAGTTTGTGTCTGTGTGTGTTTGTTACTTCTTCATGCTCAAACGGCTGGACCAATTTTGATAAAATTTTCTATGGAGGTAGCAAACACTCAAGTGTATAGTTAAGATTTGATTAATCTAAGTGTACCTATTATTGAAATTAATTAAAACGTTATCCATTTTCCAGTACTCCATAGCTTGTAGGTAGAGCATTATCGGAAATACTTACCAGTGTTATTAATTAAAATATCTTACGTAGAAACCACATCCGTTTCCCACTCAGTCGGAACAATAAATTGACTACTGCATAATACACCACGGGGCTATTACACAAATTGACGAATCTTTTATTCATCAATCCAATCATCCATACCGCTGAGGGCTGTTCGCGGGCGTCGGAGTCTATCGAAATAAGAAATCTCTGTGTATTTTCTCTCTTTTTCTTACTTATACAGATCCTGTTAAGCTTGAGTGCGACGGATGATTCGAAATTCTCAATTAGACCACAATTGGCTTAGTTAACCACTGTTCTCATTTCATTTGGTATGTTTTCGAAAGCTGTATGATGTTTTTGGCATAATATTGTTACTGTAAAACGTCTGATGTAATAATGACGTACTTTGAATTGTTACATTACTGAATGATTTACTTAGATATCATTTACATTTCAAGATTTCCATTATACTGTTTTGACAATGGTAAATTGGCAACACGGTTGAATTTCCTGCCTACCTGATATTACCATCGTGCTGCCTAGAAATATGAATAAATTCATGGAATGCATAGATTGTATGTGCAACAGAATCCAGTAGTCGTTATCTGTCGTACTGGTCATCCTGTCTCCAATTTCCAATACATATCGGACCGCAGGGAGACGCGGCCTGACCGCCTGTCCCGCGCTGCGGCCCACGCGGCTCGTCCATCGAACATGTCCATTTCACTGACGTGCCGATAAAAACTGAATCAACTTTGTGGTCGCAAAAAATGTATTGTACAGTGTTCTGTCCGATAACCTGTCCTTTGACGGGCAGCGGTTTTGTCGTAGTTCGATAGTTTTTGACGAAATTGGAAATGTTAACGGTCTGTTTTGGACGGAAAGGAGAGCTTGCTAGACACAATATGTCCATTAACGTTTTTTGTTAGAGGGATCCTAAGTAATAATAGTTCTATGGAGGGATCACAGATTAGGAAAATGGATCGGTTTGGATGTGAATTGAGTTGTTTGCGACAAAAAGTATTTCTGAACGGAGTAACTTGACTAGCTTACCGTTGAAGCCTTGAAGGTGATTACAACGATTATATTATCTTTAAAGTCGAAACTTTCAATCCACAAACCCTACATTTACCAACTGCCTCTAAACTCCCTTTATTTTTCCACACAAATAACCGCAAACCAATACTGACGTAATTGACGTTGAGATTCAAATTAGAGACGTTCCGTCTGAAAAAGCCCCTTCCGCCGGTGGAGACAGCTGCATTTTCCCGGGCCGTCCGCGTCCCGCCGCGAATAGTCATTGTATGCAAAAACGTCACGGCCAGACGGCACTATTGTTCACACGAGATTAAGGCGGGGGCACGTCCATTATGCAAGAAGCCTGAGGAACGGTACTCTATTCCACGGGTGATTGCGAACCTGACAGTGCTCCCAGGTGCCCTGGGACGACTTTACATTTTAGAGGCGTTGAGTAATTTTGGGGAACATGGTTATTAAAAATATATCCTTTCTTATTCAGCACAAGAGTCCCATACGGCAGTGTTGTTCACACGAGATGGTGTCACGTCCATTATGCAAGAAGCCTGAGGAACGGGACCCTATTCCACGGGGTATTGAGTGAAAATTCTTAGGTTTGCGTGAGACTGCTCAAAATATTAGAAGCGTTGAGTAATTTTGGGGAAGATAAATAAAAAACCGATCAAATGCGAGTCATGCGGGTTTTTTTTTAATGTAACTAAGTACAAATTTACGGTTTTCAGATTTTTTCCTTTATTTGTGCTACATGACCTTGCTTCTTGCCAAATTTCATGATTCTAGGTTAACGGGAAGTACCCTATACATATTGATTCCCTTGAGAGTTTTAATTTCAACTCGTTACCTCCACGCGTACCCGAGATAAAGAGTCTTGACAGACAGACAGACAGACGGACAACAAAGTCATCGTATAAGGGTTCCGTTTTGTCCTTTAGGTACGGAACCCTAAAAATAGAGTACCCATGCTGGCTCCAAAGGGGATGTATTAAAACTAAAAGTAACTATAGCACAACTTTACTATAGCTTGTTTATCGAAACGCAATGTTAATTGAAAAGGGACTCACTGAATTCAAATAAAACTCAGCCATATCAACAAGCCATGTCTTTCTTAGAAAATCTTTTAATTAAAAGTACGTATCAAAACCTAAATAAATCCCACCCTAATTTTCCGTCACGTTTCCCGACCTCCCGTTACGGCCGGTACCTATTTATAAACACGTGATCCATATTATTCGCAGTCCCGTATTTCCTTACCCAATCTTGGGCACTCTAGCGACGCACCTGAGACGTTTCAGACATTTAATCAGGCCTGTAATCGGAAAAACAATGCTATTGAGTGGAGGTATCGCCCTCAGGCGGGCTTGGCTTTTGTCGCGCCGGGACAACGGGACGAACCAATCTGTTTCGCAAATTACGTACGAATCTTGGGACGACGTGCTTTTTGCATGAGCAGTGAAGGAATGTTAGGTTGATTGAGTGGGATATTAAAGAGGAGGAGATAAAAGAAATATCAGGTGGGTCGGTTTTGTTTAGGTACTGCTCTCTTGTTGTGATTGCTCGTCGTTGTTTTTCATCGGTGTTGTGGTATTCTATAATTTCTTGTGTTTGGTAAATACTGTCGTTTTGAACTCCGTTGAACTTGAATTGTTTCTTTATACACTTTCCGTTAATATCATCGAGATTGAATCTTGCTTTTATAGTTCCATGGATTTCACTGCATTTTACAACAGAATTGCTTAGTAGGATAACACGTTTGATGCAATTTACGCCCCCGTTTCCGTTCCTGCTAGAACCTTATTCAATTCCCTCGCGACAATTTATCCTTCATTTCATAAGACATTTCGCACGAATAGTTCTCTATCGAATTTCGCTGTACCTACGGCGCGACACGTGACTTTCCCCTTCATTTGTGTAAACCCACAAGTTCAGTTAGCACCTTTTGTCGTTGCAAATAAAGCCCAAAATCCTTCTGACGTACACGAAGTTGTACTTATGTGGATTTTTAACGACACCGGTCAATTTCCTGTAAGTGTAAGCAAATGTACAAATTGATGACGCTGAACGTGAAGACAGTTGGCGACACTTGAATACCTTCGATTGGACGCTCTCAATTGGAAAACTGCAGGAACAGGTCAATTAGTTCAAGATCGTTTTGATGTTGGCACCTAGGTGGAGCAGATCTTTGCAGCACCAATTTGTGAGCAGATCTAGACATATTTCTTTTCAAGCGTATATCTGTCGTTGTAGCACAATGTATCAATTTCATTCCCAGATTTGTACACTAATAAAAGAACATGACAAAACAAATATATCGTATAACTGTAATTTAAACACTTGTTATTCGCAAATTAGCACCTACAAGGGCCAAATTGAGATCAAAGGAAGTTTTACGATCTCGAAGACAAAATACCCTCGCGAAGACGATTTATCACCTCACTAATTTACAGTTGTTTTCTCTAAAATTCGAAAAAAAAGAACATAAAAATTGAACCGCAAACAGAATTTCCAGAATGCCAAGATTCTGCCAAATATTCAGCTGGTCGGAAAATGCAGAATATTTACGAAAATAGAATTTATTATATCGATGCCGGTGTGGCGGTGGCCGGAGGCCGAAGATGCGTGCGGCAGAACTCTCGGTCGAGCGACCGCGACATATCCGCTGCAGACGGTACGGTAGCGGCCCGCTGCGGTCGACTGCGTTCTCCGCAACACGAATTTGCGTCATACTGCCCGTCAGCTTTATGCATGAATGTGCTCGCAGATACGGCACTCGTGGTAACTGCTTTTTTGCGGATAGCGGAATTTTGAACGATTTGAATGGATATCCTAGCAAATATAGCTAACTGTCCTGAAAACGGCATCCAACTTTTTGGGTGAATAAGTTCCCAGATTTTAAACAACTGAAATAAAAAAAACTATGGCGTCCGATGTGATAAAGGGCTTAAATTTCGATTACATTAAGATTTAATAAAAACCAACAGAGACCATCACCTTTTAGAACGAGCAGAAAGAAATCATATGGAATGATAGAATGTGATGCGAGGTAGTATAGTTAATAGTGTATCAATTGTTGTAAGCTGGATAGAAGTTATCTTTAACCTAATTACTGTTACTTTGTACCATAGAGAAGGAAGACTTCATTACGGCCTAGATATAATTGACTAAGGAAAATACTTTACGTATGCAAGTCTCGTGTACAAAATACTATTCTCATTATGTGGTGCCTATCGGTAATGACGTTACGTCTCCCGACTGATTCACTTTACGTGACACGCATCTACTTAAAATGGGTACTATAACGGAGCACGCTAAACTATTACATTAGCAGAGGACCTCTTAGATGTCGGAAATTGAAATTATATGGATGGTGATTGTTCAAAGACAATTTGCATTTGTTGAAGTCCGCTCTGCTGGTGGTTTATTCTTCCCTTTGAATTGGGCTTAACAACAATAATATTATTGCACAAGAGTAAAAATATATGGATAATATCTAAGATGATTTGGATATTTGGATCCTAATCCAAAAGAGTCTATAATGGCCGAATAGTTACAGATGTCCTAAAGTACATTTTATCGGAACTGTTAACATCGCTGCAGTATCCGATTGAGACGCCTCTATAAGATTTGGAGAGGTTACTTCGCAAACCAATGTGTCAGTTGCGTCTGCGGAGTGCGGATACGGATCTAGTAAGTAATCGAAATTGAGGAGTGAGTTTCGAGCGACTTTACAGCTGCCACCTTGTGTACTTGGAACGTTCTGTGGTTCTGGGGTTCTGTGGTTTGTTGCTGACCATTGTTGTAACAAGCTAGCAAATAAACCACGTTTATATCGTCTCGTCAGTATATTCTCCTTAAACAACTCTCAATTCAATTCTTTATTGTATTCACATCAAAACCATCTCCTGGAATTATAACGCCATCGGAACTTTAAAACAGTGCAATACTATATTTAGATCATATCACTCAACGCCTTTTCTTTATTTCTACCTGACAAGCCCCAAAATACCTTAAAGTTTTGTTATCTGATGTCGAGTTTAAACATAATGCCTCACGTCCGGTCATTAACCTGTCACCAGGGAATACCGCAGTAATCTTTAAGAATCCGAAGATGAGCTAGCTTTTATACTTTTTGAAGTGAAAACTTCTTTAGCGGCGCTGTGTATGTACTTTTTTGGAATGGGTAAAAACTTCTAAATTCGCGTCAGGTCACGTGACCCTGATCGAAAATTCGTAAGACGTAAAACGTCAGACGTCTCGCCCACAGCCTCGATTCTAACTAGGCATGGGTAATATCGCTTTTACACTATATCAAATCGTATCTATGTATCGGTTTAGAATATCGGATAAAGTATCTATATATTTCAATATCTATTTGGCTGAATCAGTGTGGAACTCGGAATCGAAATTGGTACTGTGATATTTAGGTTTCGGTTTTGTTCGATTCATTACATCATTGTATTTTATTTGTAACTGTATATTCGAAATCAGTGAATGTATTGTTGATAATATGGCACTCTGAAATGAAACTAGTACAGCCGTTTCGGTTTTCTAGATTTATATTTTTATCAATTATTTAAATAGGTCAAGTATCTATTCATCAGTCATGAGCAGTGATCGGAGTAGGTAGATTGAATTGGGGTCATTGATCCGAAACGTATATATTAATATGGACATTCCTCCGGAAATTCGGAATTGGTTGATTATTAAAAAAAAACGGAACTTAGGTTGGAGTTGTATTAAAATGAGCTATATCTTATTCTTCATTTTTTTTACGGCACCCATTCACGATTTGACACAACCCAACGACCAACCAGAACAAAGGATCATGGGTGGTGCACTAACCGGTTATCGAAGCAATGCGTACGCCCACTGACGACATGACGACTTCGGTTCGTAAAGTGCGCTTCTTTGTTTACTGTATTGTGAAAACGTTACGTGAAAACAGATAAATAATGAATTAATTTAGTTTTAATATCTTCCTTTAATTTTTTTATTTATTTTAGAATTGAGTATTAATAATATCACTACCAACAATAACAATATTTAATTAGATCCGGAAATTATTTATTTATTAATCACAAAATGCACAGCTCTGAAATTTTATCTTATGATATATAAGCTAGTCTTACAGCCAATTACGGATTTACAATTTAATAACTATACAATACATGCAGCAGAAACAAAAATACAGCATGAAATAATAATAATATAAATATAATAAATAAATAAAATATAAATTTAATTTCCGGAAATACCGGAATTACTTTCCGGGAAAACGGCTTATCCATGTTATTCTTTCTCTGGGCATTTGTGATACAAGTACCAAAAATCAATCTACCTAGTCCGATCACTGGTCATGAGTGAAGCTAATAACTGAAGACTGACGAAAACAGCAAAGTGCAATCAAGGTCAAGGGTCACGTAAAGTGATTTTAAAACAATTTTTGATGTGAAACATCTATAGCCGCACGTAAAACAAATTTCTGGCGTGGCGACGCATGCCGTGGCGACGCGTCACCACGCTTTATGATGGTGTAAGTATATATACAGTCACAGTCTTGTGTACTGTGTGGCGACGCGTCGCCATGCGCAATGTTTCACATCTGCCAGGCGTCCCGTGACGGCTCACTTTTTTTGTTGAGAATGCCATAGGTACGATTTAAAACCCTTTGACGTTTATTGATGGTTACCTGTTTACAAGTGTTTACAAAATAATGTATTCGGTATTAAACTCTATGCTCCTGTATATAATGTTTAAAATTAGTATTAGACGTTAGCTTAACGCGCTTTCTCGCTCGTTCATCTCTAGCTACATCACTCCCGCCCGCGCGCATCGCAAGGATACGGTACCTACAACCGTATAACTACTACTGTACCGGAATCAGTTTGAACCGAATATCATAGATCATGTGATACGATATCGTTATAGTGTCTCGTTCTAGGTACGCGGATACCTGAAATATAGATACAGTACTGTCCGATATATAGGTATTGGATATTGTACCGATATATAGATATTGTATCTATATACGATTTGTATCGCCCACTCCTAATTCTAACTGTCAAATCAAAAAGCTCTAAATATTCGGGCGTAGACTGACAAAAATAATAAACTGTACTTAATTTTTTAAATATTTCTATTCTTTTACTACACAATTGAAGCTACATTTATTAGAAGAAGCTAAGAAAAGTGATAATTTGAAGAAAGCTCGACAGGCGAAACAAATACGAAAGTTTAAAACAATATTCCGTGATACAGATTTTATCCATATTTACAGGCTTTCTGAGGATTTAATTAATATATTGGAAGATGACTTAACTCCATATATGCGTCCGCGACTTCGTTCCAGTGGTTTAACCAAGAGGCTAAAGGTTTGTTTACATCTAGGTTTCTTGAGATATGATGGGTATACCTCACCACACACCAACAAAAGCCTATTGAATTCCTGATGTTTCAGATATTATGCACACTATCATTTTTGGCTAATGGAAGTTACCAAAAAATCATTGGGAAGAATGTAGACACATACATATCTCAGTCTTCTGCCTCTAGGGCAATCCACGAAGTTATTATTTACAATACAATGATAACTTAAACACAAGTCAAGATTGCACTTAATTCTAGCTTCATTCATTGATTTCAGGTGACTCAGGATATCCTCAAAGGCCTTATTTAATGACTCCCTTTAGTAATTCAGAAACTGAGACTCCAGAGCCATTACAACAATTTGCACAGCAGTGCAAGAAACAGTGTAGAGGACTATTGGAATCCTGAAAGGACGGTTCAGATGTTTATTAGTACATAGGGTATTGTACTATGATCCTATAAAAGTGGGAGAAATTGTGATGGCTTCCTGTGTTTTAAACGACATATGTAATAGAGCCGGGCTACCAGCTCCTATGATGATGAGACTAATGTGACTTAGATGAAGAATCTAGGTTACTTGGAATCCTGACACATCAGGCTCCAACACATGATGACTTAGAGAGTAGGCTGATAAGTAGGCGAGATTTAGTTAATCAATTATGGCGAGCATGTTGTATCTACAATTTATGCGTTCCTTTACAGATGTGGTTAACGTGTTTAGATAGAATATACTCACCATTATTGATTAGATACAATAAATAGGTATTTAAATTATTAATAAAAATATTATTATAATCAACAATTGTCATAACATTTAAGGTGTGTATTTAAAGTGTGGTGTTTAAGGTGTATAATGATTAGTATAATATCAATAGCCTATAATAATATGTGCCTATTTATACCTTAGTCCCTATTTGTACTATATTTTTAAATGGGTAAGAGTGTATACAGGGGTATGAGAAATTAAACAGATAACTGCATTATTTTCTTTTTTATTTACTATTAAAAACAATCAATCAAATCAAAAATCATTTATTCAAAATGACTTTTGATATTCAGTTAGAAAAACTTGATTCTATACAATAGTAGGTATGCAAAGTAATTAACATTACAAGAAACAGGACATTTAATTAAATAATTTAGTATATACAATGAAAACTACCCAAGCAAAACAAAATTAAATAAGTACCTAAATAAAAGCCTGCAGGCATAAAGAGCATGCCCGCTAACAAACATTGACATTTACTACATAAAAACAGTTCTTATACTTAAACTTCTTAGCATCCATCTTAAATAAACTTAAAATTATCTAAACATAGTAGTAGATCCATGTTTCGGAGATTCAACTTCCTTGACTGATGGATGCTCATAAATCCTGCAGTGCCTGGGTCTGCCTTGACCATGACTCACTTATTTCCTTAAAAGTCGAACATCCTCTGCTGGTTGTCAATAAGAAGTCTCTCATTTTCCAAACACCTCTCTTTAATGGCGACAAAACATTCAGTCAGGCTCGCCATTTGGATTGCCTTTGAGAAGGTGGTGAGTGCTGGATCAGACGGCGGTGTGCCGTTCGATGCCTACGAGATGCTATGAACATAAAAATGCAACAAATTACTATACAGAGGTAAAACAAATATGTAAGTATCATCAACATCACATCACTCTCCCTCTAAAGGAATAGATATTACAATGTAGTATACATATTAGATGTAGTCTATATCTTGATTCTATTAGATGTAGCCTATATCTTGATCTTGATTGAATAAGGGCTGCTGTTGAAAAAACCTACAGAAAATCCCAACAAATTGGCCCAACCCGGGAATCAAAAGTGAGACCACTACTATGTAGTGCTTTTTACACTAAACCAATAATTAACCAAATTATAATTAAGTTAACCTTACATGAAGATGCAATTGGGGCATTACTCCTATGATGACGCATTGCAAGACTGCAAGTGGTGATCTAGCCTCAAACTGTAATACAAAAAAAAGTTATCTAAATATCCATTATAAAGTTAAAACATATTATTGTAAGACTTTTATTTAAAACTTCACCTTTTGTTCTGTATTAGGCTGGTTTTCCATTGGCACATTGTCCCTATACAAAGATGGGCCTGGTTGTATGTCCGTTCGCCCTGCAAATATAACATTACATTATTATATTTTATTAGAATTAACTTACTGGTATTGAAGGTGTGGACTGTTCGGTCTGGAGCATGCCTCTAGTAGATTGTTCTACAGGCAGTAATTGGTCAGTAGGTCGTCTTAGGGGTTGCTTAGGACTCTACAAAATTAAATATGAAAATTATAATTTCCAAGTACCTATACAGTTTTCATATTATGTAATGAAAGTATAGCACTTCTTGGCATGCTAAAACACACAATGTTACGTTACAACAATAAAGTTATACGTACATATTATAGTAAAACAATAGCTAATCATGTAATTTACTTAAATTTTATTAATATCTCGTGTATCATACAATACTCGTGGATGAGACAATAGTAATAATAGCCATATACTATCAGTGAAAAAATCATAATACTCACATTTCATTAGGTAGTTGTATTTATCCTCTTAGTCACAGAACTACCTATGTTAAAAGCACTCGCTGATACAAATAATCAAGGCTTGAACAAGAATCAAGCACCCAAAAGTTTAAAAACTACAAATTCAAGTGATTTTGTTAGCGTCGCGTCATCGGTTGTTATTGTTATGTCATGTTGACTTTTAATTCATCGTCGCGTCGCGTTGCACGAATAGAGCAAAGGAATCGTCATTCAGCCTTAAAATGTAATAAGAAATATGAAATAAGCTCTTTTAAATATGATATTGGTTATAGTTTAACTGTATTCCTTATAATACTTAAAGATAGACCTTTAATATATATTTTAAACCTATAAAACTCTCAGTCGAGATTGATCGATTATAATTTATAGAATTTGTGTCAAGCCCTACGTTCGTCTGAGAAACAGCGACGGGAGGTTACAGCCTTGGGTTCGACGACGAGCACAACCACGTTAGTGAATACGGTTTGAATCAGCGCTGTACGCTCGGTCGATCTCAAGGCTGTCTCGTCGACGAGCTCGTCGCAGCTTACAGCCATGAAATTGTCTTTTAGAGAATAGCACTGCTGAAGTCTATCCTGTGTGCTTATTTGTAAATCTGAATAAATTCCTTTCACGAGAAGAATAAACCAGTCACTTTGTTCAAGTTTTCACTTCTGTCGGCACTACCGGAGTGCCAGTGTTTTTTTTTTAATGGGTTTGCTCTTGACTCTAGTCTAGGTCAGAGGTGACAGAGACAAAGTCTACGATGGAGTGAGCTTACCCAGAAGAAGCCTGTTCTCTCTTACTTTGAAGAGATTCTGGTTGTATGCGCTCGGAAACACAGACGCAGCGCAGGTAGAGAGTTCCACTCTTTTGCTGTGCGAATTATAAAGGACATTTGAAAACGCTTAGTGCGAATTGGTGGAATAGCAACTAGGTAGGGATGGTAACTTGCAGTGCGTCTGTATGTCCGAAGGTAGAAGGTGGCCGGTGGAATGAGGTCGTGGAGTTCTTGGGCACTAAAATAAAGCATTTCATCCTTGTTTGACGTTTGTAAACACTAATTGGTACATATATATAAGCAGCTTTCAGTTCATCAATATCTTCTTAAAATCGAATGCTAATTTAGACGTTTGAGGCACAAAGCTCGCGGCCGCGGCAGAGGATGGACAAGGTAATGTTAGTGGGGGCTAATTCGTCAAAGGGCGCTCGCGTCGCTTTGTCCCGGCTTATGGTAATCAACGTAGGCGTTGTGGCCGCCGCTGCGCCGTTCTCTGCATTTAATGATCGGATTTATTAACTAGGTACGTTAGGTGATCTGTTTTACGTAAAGATTTCGGTTAATTAAAGGTTCTTTGTCAATGCCCAGATAGATGAAAATGGAATGCAGCTAATAGTCTCTGAAGCCTGAGATAATGAACAAATGAAAACCGTATACAGATGGTGAGAGGATTATAACCCCCTCTCCTATATTTTATTTCAGTAAGAGCTTCGAGGGCAAAGCAGTCGTCAGTATGGCCGTGTTAGCAACATGGGCCTCGCCCGCGGAGACAGCCCTGTGACGTCACGTAGAGCTGACCGCGCTGTACGCCCGCGACCCGGCAGTCTACCTGCCTTCTCTATGAGTGACGAACGTGCCATGTGATTTGTACTGTATAACTCTAATTAAACGTGTTGATTTCGGTATAAAGACAGTTTCATTCTTAACATTATGCTATTGCAAAGTGCAAATCCAGTAGTATGAAGTAAACTGTGACTTTTGCTAGGTCTAATGAGATATAAGGAGCTCTTGCAAACTTGTAACTCGATTGAAGAAGTTGTGGATGAAAAATTAGACAAGATTTTATGTAAAGCTTAGTACCTACCTGAAAGTGGAGTTTAGCTGATCTATCAATATTAAATTATCAATCAAACAAGATTGCAGCCATGGAATGCATACATAGAACACAAATAACGGGATCACTCAGACGTCAAATACGCTCCTCCTGAACTTGGCATCACCATACTACAGAGCTTCATCTAACTAGAACTTCCATAGAATGCTATGACGATGTTTAGTCACACGAATCACGTGTGACAGGGACAATAGTACTGCTCTCACGTCGTTTATCTACTTCCCCCCTGCGATATGCATCGCCAATCAAATTATAGCTTCCGATCTAGACTCCAACTAGAGCGAAAAGGCAAATTCTAGGCACTTTGCCTTGTTGATCACCGCACAGCTCCCTGTCATGTGGTTGTCATGTCACATGGGATTATTTCTTGGTAAAGGAATTAAGGCAATCTTCCTGATCATTTATCGAATAGACAACCAGGATGTTTTTAAGGTTCCGAATCTTAAAAGATGAAATTAAATCATTAAACGGTCACTTTTTTTCTTAAGATATGCTAGCCTTTTGTCCTCTGTTCCACCGGGCGGTAAGCGCTGTTGCGATCGACGGTGATGCACCCTTGCCTAGCAGTAACCATCGAGACTTGATGACTCCCATGTCGGTAAATCGATGTCACTAGCCACAGAATCCGACGAAGAGTTCCACTTCTCAGTTTATACTTCATCATGTTATTTGTCTTATTATAATGACCCTTGCCAATAATTTTGAAGGATATTGCTTATCTATTGCTTCATTATGATCTAAAAATTTGTTTGCTCAACAACGTAAATAACGCGATGGTTGTTGTTTGTTGAGACCGCTCGCGCTCTACTCAACATCGCCGCGCGCTGGTGGCAGTGAACGAGGGCTGCGGGGACATCGGGGTCAGCCGGCCGACGGCCGAACGCGGGCCCCCGCGCCACACCGCCACGACAGTCAGCTCATCAGCTGTTGCTCTCCTTCATGCACGGCTGCGCTTGCGCGTCTTATTAGTACTCTCTTGTTTACATATTTTAACCGACCATTGTAATTTTATTTCTTTTATTCATTATACTTGTTATACAGTCCGCTATCATTTCATTTTGCTCCACCACTATCTATCGTCGCGATCATTGTTGAACTGTCTAAATGAAAATCATTTCTACTGTGTATTGATAAAAACGCTAAACCTCCGCCCTTAGTCTTCTTAAATTCCTCCCGAAACACGTTTTAATTTTGGATTGAATTAAATTAGACCTTACCGCTTCGCTTCAATGTACGCTGAATAAGTACGAGGATGTACGATAAAATCAATCCTTGATAAGATCGTATGCCTATCTCTAAAACCGACAAGTCAAAGCGGCAAATCATGCGTGATGTGATGCCGTTATGAAATGGTCATGGTGGTTGTATGACAAGACGAGACGCCTGATTTATAAAGGGACAATGTAGTTTCCCCGTGAGATCAAGACCTATATCAATTTTTCCACAGGTAATTTGCACTGCCAAAGAAAGTCTAAGCCATTCTCTTGTTATTTGTTACACATACAACTCCTTAACACCCCGTCCGGTACTCAACCCGACACTCAACGTCACGGGAGGTGCGACAAATCGCAACTCCCCACATTGTCGTATCCAAAGAGTTGCAGGTTTAGGTGGTGCGCGGTATCAACGGCGAGTCAAAGGGCGCCGACAAAGCGTCGCCGCGGCGCGGTGCGGGCGGCATTAGCGGCCCGTTTGATACCCCACCCTCGCGCAGGGTTGACAACGAACCACGACCTACGACAAACCGGTCGCACGATACCGACCATCTAAGTTTAATTGCTTTTTAAATTATGTGATGGATTAATTTTGTTTGACGGATTTTCCTTCTCGTTGGACGCTGAGGAGGAGAACATTTTGAGGAATTATTAGCCCTAAATGATAAACTACGTCGTCAGTTGTATGCTGTATGTTTTTAATAAAGTTTGTTCATTAATAGGTAATTATACTTTTTCTACCGGGGATAGTTTAACATTTATAGGACAATCTGTTGTGCTGCCACAGCAACAGTTATTGCCAACTAACATACCTAATTGCTTTCGAAGTTTATCCTCAAATGAATATTTAGTAAACTTCTCATTAATTTATTGCTAGCTCATAAGCTACATAACGGTTTTGCTTCGCCCAGCGCCGGCCAGCCCTACGCCTCCCCACAGCCGGCTCAAAGTGAGTGTGTTACTCTTTAACCTGCGCGATTCGCGACCGGCTAAACTTACCACTCCGCTAAATAAAGTTAAAAGGCTCCTCAAGCTTTGTCTCGCCCGCCTTTGATGTACGGCGAGAACATCCCCCACCGGCCTCCACACCTCCTCCTCGCTCGCAAACAGTTTACCGCAAGCTGGAACTATTGCCCTTAATGCCTTTTCCGATTGGGTATACGGTACCGTGTACCCCTCCCGATTGATTAGTGTGTTGTTTAGTGCCAAAGGAATTCTCAGGAAGCAGCCCGATCAAAGTGGCCGAGCCCCTTTGATGAGTGAACGCTAATACGATGAATCAGTACCCTTATCATTTTGATCTCTTGTTACCGGAGGTTACTATAATTATTGATGTATTGGGACGAGAAGCTGGGACCGCTTTCAAAGGTTTTTCGCTACTTTTTAAGTGATAGGGTATTTGGTCAAATGTGGTGTTTGTTGAGGAAACTGTGGCCCATAAGTATGGGAGATGAGGTAAATTGATTGAGGCTTGTGGCTTTTGAGTTCTTATTGTTGTTCTTAAAAAATAAAAAAAAATTAACGCATACAAACTTCTTGCTTCTGTATATCCATCAGTCACTTGACCACAAATGTCGTGAAATCTAGCTTAGATACGAGGAACAGCTCGCTGCTATTCATAGAAATAAACGTTTATAAATATAATACATACTTAATATTTTGTACAAAATAGACTTGAAAGAACTTTTGAAGAAAAGCAATTTGTTTGGGCGTAAGTAATTTTAGTTGTATTAATATTAAAGGTAAGCCACGCGCCAGAAAAGCAAAACCTCTTCAAAGGATTTATTTAGGCTTTAGCCTGTAATCAGTGATTCCTTTATCTGTGACTGTTTCACTTAATACCTATAATTAACTTTTTACATTTTCTTTCTCTCTTTTTTAAAGTAATCCGCGAATGGCGGCCCAAAATGAAAGGACTACTGCCCCTTTGATCTTGCTGACTTGTAAAGCCAATCATACAGTCGTATTTTCCCTTTTAACTTCACTTCATAGAGAATTTGTCTTTACTGAATGATACAGTAGCTTGTGAAATTAAGTTTTTAACCGACTTCCGAAAAGGAGGAGGTTATAAATGTTTGACTTTATGTATATTCACCGATTTCTCCGTCAATTGTGGACCTATTTTAAAAATTATATTTTTATTTAAAAGGGTATGCTCCAGGCTATATGGCTATATCCAGGTGGTCCCATTGTCACCAAGTCGGAATCTGATGAGGGAATCCCATGGAAATCGAGGGAAGCCCTCAAATTTTATAGGCACACCTATAGCGATTTGGGTGTTTTTTTTAGTAACTCGTGCATTTGCTCTCAGAAAGCACCGTTTGGTCAAGTGGTACTGACGATGAAGACCACCGATGGCCATCGCAAAAATGCTATAAAGCTAAAATTACTTTAAATGAAAAAATCACAATTGAAGACAGTAGAAGTCGAGCGAGACAAATCTTATTATAAAAAAAAATTATTGTCGCGAAGAGAAACAAGATTTCGATCTTCAAAGCCATCGAGATAGTACTAAGTACAAACTAAAGATTTCATGAGGTACTCTACATGTGCCCTAGAATACATACAAATATTTATTTATTTAATAAGGCGTACCAACTAAACACATACACAGCTTTAACCCAGAGTCGTTGACATAATATTGATCTCGCATGTATCAATATAGGTACAAAGTCAAATAAACAATCACAGGCATATTAATTATCTAAATGCAAATGAATTAAAAGCCCCTAGGAACACAGACAGGTACAAACAGAACGTTACTAAATCCGTTCCAGTAATACGGCTCGGACTTTGCGAACATTCAATTAGTGTAATAACAACGCACAGTTCCATTATGCCAATCAAAGGGAAACGAAAAGTTTGCGCACATCAAAGAGTCGCTTAGTGCGTGCTCTCGGCTAGTGACGCTTTGGGGGCGGGCCTTTATCTATATCGATAGTCGATTAATCGCTACAGCTAATGAAGTTATAAGGATGTTCGGCGGTATCGATACAAGATCAGTCGCGAACGTGGAAAGCATTATTAGCGAGGGAGTAATACTCTATTACCAAAATATATTTAGACAAAATGTACACGCTAATACGTTGTTTTAACATGTTTAGCTATTTTAGTTTATGGATGTGTCAGTATTTATTACGTCAAAACGTGTTTTATGATTATTGTAGTAATTTAATTGAGATTTGGTGAAAGTTCTTCAAATAATCTTTGTACGTAAAGCAATCTTTCTAGTGACGAAGGGAGCTTGCTTCAACGACAAACGTCAATTACACGATTACATTATTTTTTATTAGGTACACAATTAACTACAGTTTAGTGGGTTCCGGCACTTCCGGCCGGGAAATGGACCAAACACCTTTTTCCCGCGGTGTCGATCATCAACACTATTTTGAAAAAAAAGGCGTTTGGACCTGTCTAGAATAGGAAGATGAGGAGGAAGTCGCTGTCCCTCCTTCGTGAGAAGGATAGCGTCATGTGTTATCATTATTTTGTATTCTTCATCGACGGTTTAACCGGTCAAGCTCTGCGCGTAACCTGTGTTACGAATGTTACGATACAATAGAAAATCAATTGTCTCATTAGCGGAGCTTAATTTTGGGTTTAAAAAGCCATTAGGTGTATGTTCAGAATTGGTCGTGTACGGGCTTTATTCATAATACGTGTTGAATGAAATCCATCATTTGAGGCCCCCAGCGACAGTCAAATTACAATACATATACAGCCTACGAGATTTTGACAAATCAATTTTGCCGACTGTCTGATCTTCGCGAAATCAAATATCAGAGCTATATTCAGAGAAACGTCTTTGATATCCATCTATTCATTTCATCTCTAAATCGAATTGGAATCCTCAAATTAATTCGCCTTCAAAAGGTGAATATCATGACGTCGCGATACACGGCATACCCCTATTTACTTACTTTTATAGAAGCCTGCATAACACAAGTAGGTACTTCGCAACTCAAATTGAAAATTTTACTCACTACCTATGGTTTTATAGGATTTTTTTATTAGTGTGATTAATCCACTGACCTGTATTAAACAAGTACTTCTATATTAGAGGTCAGTGGATTAATCAATTCTGTTTTCGTTGGAACCATAGAGTTCGTTTTCTGACCATGCCTTTTTTATTGTTCCAGATAATACGAAGCAGATAGACAAGATACAAAACACCGAAATGCAGCGGCATTAAGCTGCTACACAGGTACTAATCGAAACTTGCGCATTAATTATCCAATAAAATCCCAACTCGTCCTACGTAAAAGTATGAATTATGAAGTTTTTGTTATTTTTTATTTTTGCCGCGCCTATGAACTCTCTGAACAGCTACCGACATCTAGTAGCACTCTTTGTGACAAATACTTCGCACGTGTTTGACATGATTCATGATGTCGTCGAAAGATGGCGTTAGACTACAGCTGTCTGCCATCGTTGGTTGTCAAACAAACGTCAAACTCGCTGTTGTATACAAAACGGATTCAAGCTAATTTATTATTTATTTCGAAGAAAGTTTTCAATTAATATCGTCAGTTATTACTTCGAACGGCCTTCTAAAGTTACGTGCTAAGTAAGAATATTCGTTTTCATGTAAGTTTTCTCTCATAACGTTGTATAAATATAGCCCTTCCGGGTTTCGGCATGGTATTTCGGCATAAATAGCATTTATTGCCGTCAATTCTGTCGGTGATGATCCGCTATTAGATAAAACTGAAGGTCTCCTCTTGTTTCTAATAGTTTATTGATAATTTTACTCGTCGTGATTGTTACCGCGACGTTACTTTTACGAGCTGTGCCTTTGTTTACAACTTGTTTCCTGTGTTTATGCTCGTCATGTTCAATGAAAATTTGTTGAATTTGGTACAAAGTAACGCTTCGGAACACGCCTGGTATCATGACCTGCTCAAAACACTTTTGTTAAAGTTTTAGTATTTCCTTTTAAAATGATTACTTTCCATAATATATTTTGGTCACCTACCTCATAATATTTGATAAAGTCTATTTTATCCAGGAAAATAACAAAAGTAAGCATAGTCATGCCATAACTAGTAAGGTGATATAACAACTACATTCATAAAGTTTTGTGCACCCCATTTTCAAACCACTTTTATAGTTTGTTATTGATTTCATATTTACTTATAATAAACCCTATCATAAATACAACCACTATACAAAAAAAATATATAAGGCCATGAGGTTAGTCCGGACCCCATTGTGTTGAACATTCAGCTTCCGTCAGTGGATCTTTCACTCGGACTATTGCGGCAGCGTTGTGCAGTCGTGCCATTCTTAAAAAAGTTTTTTTCTCAATAAAGAATATTAACATCAAGTTATAATATTCAGAAATAATTTTATAAACTGGTATAACACAGAAGTGTATTGTTTGTTTAAGCACAATGAACATGGTAAGGTCCTTTATAGTTTTTTTATGACCCTATTATGCATTTTTTTCATCATAACTTGCTTATTGAACCATGAAGTTATGATTTAATTTGTTTTGACATGCTCTTATTATGATCTGTTCCTTTTTTCTGTAATACTTAGGGGTGGTTGAATAGAAATTAATAATTAATATTTTGTGTTCCCTTTAAAGTGGATAATATATTTTTTTGGGTAAAGAGAGTTATGAAATATGATATGTTATTCCTTAAACTAAGTGGATTAATATGTAATGGTATAGCTTACACAATAAGTTTCTATAGCATGGTACGCTCCGATGTGATGTTTCCTTCCAGCACCGATCGATGCCGGAGACTCTTGACTTTGGCACGCTGTCTCATTTTTTGCTTGCTATCCCTTTTCAACTTATACATATCAAATTCACTGGATATGATCCTTATTGTTTGCCATATTGATTTTTTATGTGGCTTGGTGCGCAGTTCTTGTGCAGAACCAACATTTTGATGTGTGAACGGAGCGCTTGGGTATATCCATACAGTTTTTTGTCAGTTATCGATGCAATAATAACCTTACCCATACAGATTACAGTTTTAAATGTGGTCATTTGGGTTTGATTAAGTGGATTCAAAGTTTTTGTGATCGATGTTATTAAAAATGGGTGTAAAACGGCTTGATAAAGCATATATGCTAGGAAAATTTTCACCAGAGGTAAATCTTAGTGGTGAAACTGTGATGAATGCATATAAATACAGTAGGCTATTTGATTATTTGAAAATGTTTGTCTTGCCTTAACTTAGATTGAATAATTAACCTTTTTCTCATCTCATCTTTAGTGAAGTATTGATGTGTATCATATGTTTGTGTACAGGTGGTGTCTCGCCATGCAGCGCGCGGGTGGGAGAAGGGCCTGTGCGCCATGAGCCACACTCCTATCGGCGGCCACCCGCAAGGTAACGCTTTTCTGAACCTTTTCCTATTAACAGTGCTGTTAACAGTGGTGATAGTTATTTGTTCTAGGACTGTAATGTTTGGGAGCTTTTGAGTGCGCACATATTTTATCCTGAATCCCTGATGCTTTGTTAGGGTAAATAAATGATAGTGGACATGGAAGCTTTCTGCAATATTAATTGTGATATATTGTGTGCAGGTTGGGAGCACAAGCTTGCTGACAGGTCGTCGCTGCCGCCGGCTTCTGGGGAGGAGAAGAGCAAATCTCAGTCCAAATATGTGTTCGCACAACCACATCTGTCCAAGTGAGTAATCGCATACACATTTGATACTTCCTTTAGCAACTAAAAACTACAACAAAGCACAATAAAGTATATTCTATCTTATCTGTCTTTCGAAGTAGGTATTTTTTTCATGGCAAAAGCAACGAGTTACCAGCAGAGTTCTAGATTTAAAGAAGATAACAACCAACCACCAATAATCCGAATGATTAAGTATTACAGGGTACCATTCACTGATAATTTCATCCTACATCGAAAACAGGGTGACCAGCGAACAATAGACTTTTCGTTGTCTGCTTTGATCAAATGATAATTTTTTTTTTTGTATGTAGGTTTATACACTGTGTATGTAGGTTTAACACGTCAATCATTTGTTTAAAGGTTAGCAAGATCTTTTCTCATAGTGGGCACTTGAACCCGGGCACCTGGTCACATATTATGTTTTGTTCCTAGGGTCAGCATGGCGTGGCGCGAGCAGACGGAAGGCTCGTCGGGAAGCTCGGCGCGCTCGCCCGCCTCGCCGCCCTACATGCGCTGGGCACGCAGCCTGCACGAGTTGCTTGAGGTTCGTTAAAAAATTCCGCATTTGTATTATTTTTGGTATTTTGAAGGAGCTTAATGTAAAGTTAGAACACTGTCTTACAATAGTCGCACTGTGTGGTGCGGTATTTTTTGTTTTGGCATTAACTTTTTCACTAAATTGTACCTACCTACTTACCCCACACAAAACCTACTTGTTACGTGAATATCAGTGACAGGAAGCTATTGAACACATCTACCTACCCCTTTAAAGGTTACAGGCGTGATGTTATGTTGTGTGATTGCGTAAACAATGCATACATATGCGATAGCAGCAATCGCGGCTGATTTGCTGGCATTTATTGAAGAGTTCCGTTGTCTGTCTCCGAAACTCATCATCAGATCTTTACGAAATTTAAATGGGACCATTTCGGAATAAACTTCTTTCGAAAAAAATCTTGCAAATCCGTCGATTTACGATGGAGTTATGCCCGAACATACATAAAAAAAAAATAGAAACATCCGAATTGAGAACATCCTCCTTTTTAGAAGTCGGTTAAAAATGACTTCTGGACTTAAACTATAGGCCATACGCAAGACCTAGTCAACCTTTAGGCCGCTTTCACATTAGGCGGACGATAGTAGCGCGCCAGAAGCAGATGCCTTCACATTATAAGAAAAGCCGCGCGACAGCAGCGCGGCTGCCGCGCCGCAGTTCAGATCAGTGTGGCGCACTTTATTTCTAAAATTTCGGATTCCGACGGGCTCCGGTTCGGCTCATGGCTGAGCGCACGCGGCGGCCGCGCCGGTAAATGTGAAAGCGGTCTTAAAAACATTTATTTCTCACCCCCTTAGGACGCGGAAGGCGTGCGTCTGTTCCGCAAGTACGTGGGCGGCGCGGGCGGGCTGCACGTGGACCGGCTCAACTTCTACTTCGCCGTGCAGGGCCTGCGCCAGGAATGCGACCCCTCCAAGATACGCCAGGTCGTGTCCGCTATATACAAGTGAGTATAGCCCTTATAGACATTACGCATTTCGTTCTTCTAAATACAGATCTACGTTTTGGAATGGGCAACTAGCTTCAACTTTCTGACTAACTGACAATTCAAAAGTAGTAAAAAGTAGTAGTAAATGGTTTAATTGAAATAAATGGTTTAATTGAAATAAATGATTTGAGTTTTGAGTTGAGTTTAACTTTAAAGCCACGGCTGCTATATCCCTGGACCAACGGTTTGTATTAAAATTAATAGAAAGTGGTGTCATTAAGGGCGGAAACAGATTAATAATAAGTCAAACCACGCCACGTCATATAAACATGCTCATTGGCCCCCACTTTCATCTCGTGAAGCCCTGTTTCGATATTTGGCTTATAAACAGTCGTGACGTGGCGTCGCCTGTTACATTTGTGCGGCGACCCATATTCTTCGAATGTGTTGCCACCAATTATTGTCGAAGCTCTTGAGACCCTCGGGCCCTTAGCCCGTGATCTATAAACGTTACTCAGCAGTACTCAGCACGTACTTTGGCTAAGCGTTATATGTTCATCGTCATCTTCGCACAACTGTCAACCTACAAATGCAATATAGGTATAGACAGGGACATATCTAAAACAAAGCACGTGCTTAGTACCTCTTTTAGATCTCGGCCTTCGCCCATAGATTAGTAGGACTATTACAAAATAGCTGATGTATGCTCAGATTCCTGCGCAAGTCTCAGCTAGCGATGCCAGAGGAGCTGAAGACTCATGTAAAGCAGAGCCTCAAGGATGGCTCCAACATCGAGAAGACTATATTCGACAATATGGAGCAAGAGGTATGTGGTTAAGAAGTAATGATAATTATACCAGACTATTGTTGTCCCTCTGCAGACTACAGGCCTCTTCTTATACAGAAAACGCAGGAGCATTGTTCATCACGCTTGCTCGAGGCGATTTCAGATATAATAAATAAGCTTTATTATATCGTGCCAAAAAGATACTGTTAGAGTTCAAAAACTAACAAAGTTGCTATCAATTTCTTTTATTCAAAATAAACCGAATATACTGACGTGTGAACTTCCAGCTGTCTTAATTTAGCCATCGATTTCTCCACAATATGAAGGGTTAAACTAATCGAACTAGCGAAACATCATGAATATTTTTGTTTTCTGATGATTAGATATGGATAATCAAAAGACTGAGAGTCTGACAATCAGTCTTACCAAGGGGTATCGTGTTACCCAGTAACTGGGTTTTGGAGGTCAGATAGGCTGTAGCTCTATGTAAAATACTGGTATGCAGCTGCATCTGGTTAGATTTGAAGCCCCAACACAGTTAGGAAAAAGCTTGGCAGATCATCATCTGCCAAGATTTGGATACCCATCACATATGTGAAGTTTTGCCAGATATATAATTTGGCCCCGTATTTCAGAACAAGCAGAAACCTAATAAAACTTCTTTAAAAAAACTAACGATCAAAAACCTTTTCATTTTCCGACATTTTAATCGCAATAGTGGTATCGTAGGTGACACGTGCGATAACGGAGACGACGTACCAATCTTTCCTTCGCTCGGACGCGTACGTGTCGTATGTCAGTGCCGCCACGCAACCTCTGTCATCGCCAGACGCCTCGCCGCCCCATCCTCCTAGAGAGGTAAGAATATTGTTCTTAAATTTTTTATATGAACTGTTGTTTAATGGTACTATTTTTTTGTGGACCTAACTTG
The DNA here is from genome assembly GCA_927399505.1 of Luperina testacea. Taxonomy (NCBI): domain Eukaryota; kingdom Metazoa; phylum Arthropoda; class Insecta; order Lepidoptera; family Noctuidae; genus Luperina; species Luperina testacea. The sequence continues at coordinate 4,387,377 of OV656763.1, read as the reverse complement.
AAACTTTGTGTATCAAAAGGTTCATAAAGGTAATAGAAAAAGTGCAATTTGTAATTATGTAGCTAATTTACAAAATTCATGCTGATTATTTGAAATTGGCTTTAATTATTTCTTAAAGGGATCCTTACCGTATCAACTCAAGCTGTTCAGTATTCTCTGTATGAAACTCCCTACTGCAACGCACACTACTCGGAATCGTAACGTAATCGCCTCGCCTCGGGACAAGCTCACGAACTGCGGTGTGGTGCGTTACGGCTCGTAGTCCCGTCTCTCCATACCCGAGCTTACGTCTCTTCGTCCACCCTTGCCCCTCTCACCCCTCCAGTCTGCCTGCTGCACCATCAACCAGCGGTCGGCGAGCCATAAGCGCGGCGTTGCCCAGCCGTAGCTGAGTTCATGTATCGGAGCTTCTGATTCGCTTTGGTTACGTGCTTACGTTAGGTTGACGCCTGTTTGACGCCGAGACGAATGGCGATACGGTGACGATCCCTTTCCGAGTTGATATGTGTGCTATGACTTTTAATTACTTTAGTTATGAATTATAATAGCTTTTGGGTCAAAGATTATAAGGCAGAAGCTGCATTTGGTTATAGATCAGAAGCTGCAGTTTAGTTTTGGGACAGAAGCTGCAGTTTAGCTTTTGACCCATAGTTTATAGATCAGAAGCTGCAGTGTAACCTTTTTCCCATAGGTCAGAAGTTGTAGAGTAGTTTATTTTCCCAACAGGGGGCAGTAGGTGGTCTGGCCACCCTACACGAAGGCCAAGAACTGGGCACGGGTAATGCGCCCGCCGCGCGACTGACGCACGACGCGTTACTAGCAACGCAGTCACGCCGGCTTCACTCCGATGTCGCACCGTGAGTAGCCAGCCTTATTCACATATCGCTCACTTGGTGTAAAGAATAAAGACCATAGATGTTGACGTTGTGAATAGATTTTATATGCGCTTACGTGAGTAATTAACTGCGCAATTCTTGGGAATACCGAGCAATTTAATCAAACCCAAAATCGTTTATAAGTTGCCAAAAATTTCGAAAATTTAGTTGCCCATGTAAGTGCACCATTAGATATGTCAGATATTTTGTATGATAAAATTTGACAGAAACTTGCATTTGATTCATATTTTTTTACTGTAATTATCTTTTGAAAACCAAACACAAGTTTTTGTAGTTTTGTACTCTTTTAGTCACAGTAGAGTTGTTTGTAATTATTGTTATCAATGTTTAGTTCCTAGTTTTATCTTTTATTAAGTAGTTATGAGTACAAAACGTTATTGCTATTAGTATTAGATTTGGCCTAGTTTAGATCTAGTTTAGATCTAGTTTTGATCACGATAGATAAAGAAAGAAATCGAAATTCAAAATTTGTCCTCAAAAACGAACAGTTTATAATACTGACGTATCAAAATACATATACATACTCATAATTGACATAAGGCGGGTTGCATCGAAGGACCAATACCTACAAGTGTTCATCATTTGGATATGAACCTTACGGTAGTGACTCTAAAGGTCACCTAACGCCTCATCATTTTTTTAACCTGTCAGAATTACTGTATACAGGGTTATTTCAATTGGTAGGCTAAACTTCACAGACGGGATGGGTATCTCCATTTAATAACAAAATAGGGGCCCAGCACTCCCGATTAAAAAAAGAAAAAAAAAGGGGATTGTGTGGTTTTATGAAACCACGGTAAAAGTGAAACTTTTTCACATTATAAGGTAAAAGCCAAATTGCGTTGTTGTGGTATGAAAAAGGGGGGGTTCGAAACGAGCTGTGCCTAGGGGCCCCGAGGTGGTTAATCCGGCCCTGTACCCATACACTCTGTATAGTTTCGCTAATTAAAAATAGCCCTGTATTTCACTTGGTGTCCAAAGTAAAGCTGATCAGCCCGCCTTAGTGTTCGAGTTCATGACGTGTGACCCCAGCATTGCATGAGCGATCCAGCATTAGCCTATTTACTTTAATTTCGCTCCCGTCAGCTTGACTGATGTACCCATGTATTGTTTGCCCCCATGTTTTGTTCCGCGCTGCATGTTTGCTGCGTTCGCCGCATTACACGCTAAACGCTCTGTCTTGCCACCTCACATATTTTATACATACCTACCATTCCTATATTTCCATTCTAATTTTGCAACCTGCTGATTGACGATCAAAAATTGAAATTTTCGATTCCCAAAATCTTTGACAATTTTTACTTTCCCATTTCACAAATCATGAAAAACCTATCAAAATCAATAATGATTTTTGACTTTCATAAAAAAAACTTGTTTATTCTGACTACCAAAAATCTTTATTTCGTCAATCAATCTCTACCTTTCCTCTGCGCTAATTTGTTCCTCCATTATCTCTTATGCCCCATCTCCGTTCCTCCATCCCCCCCCCATATGTATGTCGGTGGCACGGCAGACACCGCAAGCGGTCGGTGTACAGTGCGCACGTGTCGTACGCGGGCTACTGCCCCGCGTCGCGCCAGGACTCGGAGCGCGCCAGCCTCAGCAGCGGCCGCACCGACTCCGACGCCGTCTCGCTGTCCGGCAGCAGTGTGTGAGTACATGTAGTGTTATGCGACGCGGTGTGTACGCGCACGCAAGCGGTCGGTGTGCAGTACGACGGCAGCTGTGTGGGTATCAGTGGTCCCAGTTATGCAAAAACGATCCAACCCACAATCTGTCAATATTTCTCGGATTGTCATAGCAACACGTATACGTCGGCATCAAACTGCATACAAGCTAACTACTAGTTGCGACGACAGGCGTTCCTCCTCCCCCAAAATTCTATGGATAAACTCAAACTAATCCAATAATCTAAATCCTAATCCTAAATGCTAATTTGCTATCCAGCATAAACAATTGGATTGTTACTTATGCTTGAAATAGGTTTAAAATCAGTAGTACATACTGCAGAAAATGGGAGAAACTTTATTTGATTTTAATGATGACATATTCATGCAGTCGCGTAGGTAAGTTTTGTTCTAGTATAATTGGGTCCATTATTAGTAATGTTACGTTAACAATCTCCTAGATCTAATTTATAATTTCTTGGAAGTAAGAAGAAAATACTTCGATCAAGTAAGTGTAACTTATATTCTGTAATATAGAAAGTATCTTTTAGTTTTTCTGTACCTTTGAGCTTTAGAACTGCTTAACTTTTTAGCACTAATTTATCACTTTGACCCCATCCGTGTGAAACGCATTAACTTGCATCAGACCGATGATCCTAATAACAAACTTACAAAGAAATAAAAGTAACTATCGATAGTAGTTTTTTTATGAATAGTAGGCCCCCCCATTTCTTTTGGCAGAACACTATTGCTTCTCGTGTTCTTTAGTTTGATGACTGTTTAAAATAATTATTAACGTAAAAAAATTAATAAACTTTTGTTAAAGTCTACAATAAAGTGACTGTACTGATTAGAACCACACACTTAACAATTAATCGCGTTAGTAACATTAAAGTAAAAAAAAACAATGTCCAAGCATTAAATTAAACTCAGTCCAATACTATCGATATCACCGTTTCAGTTGCACACACAGCTAACCTGTATCTTCCATCCCGCTCTAGCGATGGCATGTCAGTGCGGAACGTGCGCGAATCTCGCGAGTCGCGCCACCGACCGCGTCTACACGGGCTCGACCGCCACGCTGTCATCAACAAGGAACAGGACACTGCCATGGTAAGGATATGTATTATATACCATAAAACATAAGGAAAATAGGTTTATATTGCTTGTTTGTATTACAAGAGGGCGGAATTCACAATAAAACTAAACGCGATCAGCACACACCTAAACCGCTTTCAAGAGCTGTAAAGTGCAAAAAAAAGCGCTGTCAGAAGCGCTTGAATGCGGTTTAGAGGGGTTGATCGCTTTCAGGTTCACTGGTGAACTTCGCCTTAACATTAGTTTTAAGTAGGGATGCCGCGATACGCCCTTTTGCCGATACGATACCGATACCGATACTCTTATAAAAATATCGGCGATACCGATACCGATACCGATACGCTTACTGAATTCAAAAAGGAAGGTAGATTAAATAAAACACAATTAATTAATAGTTTTAGTAATCAAAATTAACATTTATAAGATTTTTATGGAATTAAAAATCTTATGTGCATGGAAAGATACTACGCGCAACAACATTCAACCTAACGAAATAAGATAGATATGTGCGAGTGAGAGGGCAACCGCCAAAGCGGGCGGGCGAAACAAAACACTGAATAAAGCGCGGGGTTTCCCCGAGCATAGTTAGTTCGTGCCTCGTTTGCAACGAAATAGACGGGACAACACGCGCGTTTACATTACATTTTTAAAGCGTAAAAGTATCGTTGCATCGGCCATAAAAATATCGCCGATACCGATATATCGGCAAACCTGAAGTATCGCCGATATATCGGTATCGGTATCGGATGCATCCCTAGTTTTAAGCTATTTTTGGTAACAAGACGGTTTCTTTTGCTGTACGAAATTTAAATAAATTATTATTATTAAGGTATTACAAACACAATCACAATAACCTAGGTGCTGTGTCTTGTTCACCAACTTCACACCAAAAGTGGAGTATTGCTATCTTTTTACAAATATACAGCGCGAGAAAAGAACGTTTCTATTTTGAACTTAGACGCCACGGAAAGTAAAAAAGATGGCAAAACATATTTTGTATACGATCCTTTACCACATAGTTTCATACAATGATTGATTACATTTAATTTTGAATCCGGAACTTCAAAGTTATCAATATCCATTAATTCCCTTCAGGTAAATATCACATAATGTATCAATTCAGCCGGTGATAAGGCACGTTCGGCTCGCATTGTTGACTTTTATTATCAATAATCACACTGCAACTAAGATTAATACCATTTTTCAGACCTTCAACAGTCAAGTGCAGGACACCACCTGTTATGTAGTTTGCACATGTATCGAGGACTTTCTAATAGCAATAATAAAAATAAAATTGAGTTATATAAGAATAAACAGCTTAAGGTGACGCATTAAGAAACGCACTTTCAATAGAAGACAACATGGAGGTGCAGATGTGGATACTTAAATCTTTGATGTTCTGATATAATCTCATTGAATTTAAGGCTCTCTGTTGACAGGCAAAATCATAATGTTCTTTCACTCATATAGATAGTGATAATGTTAAGAACTTTTTGATATAATTTTGCTGTTTCTAGAAGATAAAGAGCCTTCGCATCGCTTCTGACTCGCTTCGAATTGTGTGTTTAAAGTTGCACATCATCAATTTAAAAATATTGATAGCCTTATGGTTGAGCTGTTAGCAGTTTTGCCAAAATGTATCAAATCTGCCCCGTCCGTCCGTCTAAAAACGTTTGTTTCTTGCGTTAAATTGTCATTTATCTCGTTCCAGGTGATCCCCAGAACCCTGCGCGTGCAGTCGGAACAGCTGCGCGTGTTGCCGCCAGCGGAGTTCGCGCCACTGCTCATAGAGAAGCTGGAGCGCGTGCGTCGCGACCAGGAGACCAAGGAGCGGCTCGAGAGGCGCCTCGCCGAGGTCAGTTACTTGTCCATGTCCATATAGGATAATTACATTACTCAGAATTTTGGAATCTTAATATTAAGCTGAAGATGGTCGGCACGGCCGATGTCTGCTCAGAAAGCAGTGGCGAGATGACCTGGACGCTTACCACTAGATTTGGTTTGAGGTGGCACGGGAAGAGTTCCATACTGACTGGCCAATTAGGATTCTAACTGTCCTAAGCCTTTTCAAATTTTCCTAAATAATAATTAGAAATCTTTCATTCTAAGTAGTGTCGCATCCCACGTGCATCTTGCAAATGTTTTCCTTACCAACAAGGGTGAAGCGACATCTAGCCCGCTGTATTGGAATTAGACAACCAGATAGCGAACAACAACTTTCAAACGAAAACAAAATCTGAGATCTGACTTCATGTAGAATAAAATCTGCATTGTTTGCAATCAACACAATCATTGGGCAGTATTCCGCTATATATATCTCTGTCCTCCTTTATAACAATGGAGGAACGTTATTTCTTGTTCCTCGAACCACCAAACTGGCAACTTGGGGTCTCAAAACAAGTCCTAAAGCAAAAAAAAAAATAGGTACGATTTTTGAATTTTGCTTTTTTAATATTTTGTGTGTATACAGGGTGACGGCGAGGAGTCTTCGAGTCAAGCGTTACCTCCGCAGTTGGTGGCCGCGGCGATCCGCGAGAAGTTGCAGCTTGATGACGACAACGATCAAGATATCCTCGGTCAGTATACAACAGCGAACTTACTGATTTCTTGCTGGAAAGATGAATAGATGGGATAATATGGAAATTCATTATCAACATTGATTTACAAGAAAACTAATTAATCATTACTGGTTTGGTAACAGTCAAATCATTATTTCAATTTGACCAGACTTGTAATAAGAATGAAAAATACAAAGAAGAGGATTTCGTATTACTAAATGACACGTGATTTTAGTCACGATAGGCTGGTGATTTCGAAATTTCACGTCCACACACTAATTTTGAAATCGCTAGTGACAAATCTGCTGAAAAAATATGGGTGTAGACGTGAGATTTTGAAATCGCCTAAATGATGCCGACTAAAGTCGCTGCGTGTGTACTTAGCATAAGAAAGCTTCACACACACACACACACGGAAACACAGGGTACACATAAGGAAATTCATTCCATGGTTATCGTTTTTTCATACTGTTTATATAATAATAAATAGTGGTGTATGTACTGCTGCAGACCAGCACGTGTCGCGCGTGTGGTCGGAGCGCACGCCGGGAGCGTCGCCGCCGGCCGGACGCCGCGCGCGCGCTCGACACGCGCATGCGCACGCGCCGCACGCACCGCACGCACCACACGCGCCGCACAACCCGGCGGCGCGGCGCGCGCCCTCGGCGCTGTCGGCTGACTCGGGACACTATGACGCGCCGCCAGATTCGTTGCATCATCCGCATTCCTTGACGCGCAGGTATGGATACCTAAAGAAAAAAAAATAGCATAGACTGGCCCGTTTGCACCACAGATTGCTAATTACATTTAATACTAAAAAAACGTATTTCTGTCTCTGTCATCTTCAAACGATTGGCAGAAATAGAACGATTCATAAAATTTGTTTTGTCATTTGTGATGCAAGTGAGCCTAAAAGGCACGCAACATACCTTACATACTCTGCAAAATAAAAATAAAATATTACCTATGACAATTTGTAAATATTAATTCAATATGAATATGAATTTTTAAGTCATGGTAACCAAAAATTACACAACATTTATTCAGCGACATCTTTTTATGTCGCGGAAAATATGTTGCTGGCAACATACGCTTCTGCAGTGTTGCTAACAACATGCTCAAATTTCGTATGCATGTTAGACAAAACCTGCTCAACATAATGTTGCAAAAAGCAATGTTTAAACTTTTTAATACGTTTTTTACCTTCGTCTACTAATCATTTTGGTATTTCTCTTTATTAACTATCGCTGCATTTCATAACTTACAATTCCCCTTCCCCAGGTCGTTTTCCAAGAAGACGGTGACGGAGCTGACGGACAGCGGCGTGTCCGTGGTGTCGGAGGGCGGCGTGGAGCCGCGCATCCTGCTGTGGATGGCCGAGGGCGAGCGTCTGGAGCGCCGCGCGCTGCGGGACTCGCGCGCCTCCAGCGCCGACCGCGACGAGCTGCGGCGCAAGGACAAGCAGCCGCGCAGCAATCGGTGCGGCCATATTGTTTTAAAACTTTTTGGCAAACAGTCGTTTTATGTTAAAATAAATAATTAAAATTCACACGCATTCACAAAGGGAAGGGTCCACTTATCTTTACTATACTTAGAACCTTGTTCATGTTATACGATACAAATGGCAAAGTCAAAAATGTGACGTTTCAACGAACGGCTATAATGAAACAAAGTCACATATCTGATCAATGTTTTTTTAAAAGTGATCTTAACAGGCTTCTTTGAAAAATTTCATGGGCAAAGGCCTCTCCCCGTGACTTCCAGCTTTTTTGATCCAGGGCTAAATCGGATCACTGGTCCTTTGTTTTCTCCAGCTCGTTCCGATATCTTAGAGGTCTGCCGCGATGCCTTCTGGCTGTGTCGGGGCTCCACGTACTGGTTATTTTGTCCCACAGCTCATTGGACATACGGCATAACATTTTTGTTTTGTGTGCAGAGGCAGCGGCAGCAAGTCGAGCAGCGCCAGCGGCGGCGGCGCGGAGGCGCACACGGTGGTGGTGGTGACGTTTCTGGACGAGCACGTGCCCTACAGGTTCAAGGTGCCGGCCGCGCCGCTCACGCTCAAGATCTTCAAGGACTACCTGCCACGGAAGGGCAACTATAGGTAACTCCCTGCTTTGTAACGTTCTCAAGGCACCGGTTTACTTTTGCACTGTCGCCGTGACATGAAATGTGAGTGTGTACACACACAGACGTGATATAATATTATGTTACACACACCACGGTCACGTAGTAGAAAATATTAAAAAAAAAATATACGTCAACAGTTATGACCAATAAAATAGACTACTCTTACTCGGTTATCAAAAGTATGGAATTGTTTTTACGGTTTTTTTGAATACTTTTGTAATATTGCTGAACATGGAAACATTTTCAAAATACGGGAACTTTTCCAGAAGTACAAATGCTCATCAATTTTAATTTTAATTCAAACTAACTCGACTACTTATATTTTGTCCCTCTAATAATGGATTGCACGAACAAAATCCATCGAAATAATAACTGCTGCTGAATTAACTTACCTAAATGTCACCTCTCTTCCAGATACTTCTTCAAAACGAACTGCGCAGATCTAGACACCGTGATCCAAGAAGAGGTGAGCAGCGATTCGGATACACTCCCCATGTTCGAAGGCAAGGTCATGGCGCGCGTCAAGAGCATCGACTAGCTCACGTCACTAGTGCGGACACTGCGGGGACTTCTGCGCGGGGGGGACTGCGGATACTGCGCGGTGGGGGCTTTGGATACTGCGCGGTGGGGACTTCGGATACTGTGCGGTGGGGACTGCAGATACTGCACGATGGGGATACCACTACTTATGACTTCAAAGAAAAGGATTGGTTAATTTTTAGAACTAACTATGCGATTTAAATTATTATGGGATTGACCACTTCGATAGAGGTGCAACTCTAGATTGCGGTCGATATAGACCGCCTCACAACATTATCGATGGTCGATCAATTAACGTTATCTGACTACCCTGCTACAACAACAATCTACTTGCACCAATATTAGAATCATCAGTTGAAGCAGCTTGCAACAATAAATCGTTTCATGCTAAGTAAGTTTTGTATGGAACGTTCTTCACCTAAGTATAGTTAATTTAAATCGCATAATAGCAATATCCTAGTGCGATAGATTTATTTCTGTCGGCTACATACATTGCGCCTGAGTTGTAACGCCACGAATGCACAATAACGTTCAAGTTACTTTTGTTTTAATTCAGTTGGGTTTAATGACATGAAAATGTGATCTTTATCGTTAGAAAAGTGATAGATATTTCTATCGTGGTGTTGAAACTGAAATAATAATACCTATATCAAGTAACAGTGGAATAATCCGCGATATGAAAAGTACCGCCAGTTGAATAACAAGGGATCGACTTTCTAAGTCCGTCAAAGAAGAGACTGGCCCATCTGAAAGTAGTTCATCTGTCAAAACAAATGTCAAATTCAATGTTTCGGATGGGCAATTACATATCAGGAGTAGGGACTGCTGTCAAGTCGCGAGTAGTCATTAATTCTTAGTGCGGGTCCCGAACTAACCGTTTGTCAGTAAATGATACGTAAAGGCCGAAACTACGGATTCAGTGCCTAGGAACCGTTTAACATTACATCGATGTCAGTCCGCCAGTGAGAACGCGTGCGAGTTGCGTATGCGCCAGTGTCTAATCCCCTTTACATGTCGCCCTGTCTCATGGCTTATATAGTATGATTGTTATATTTTATGTGAGCCAGTGACATTATTGATTTTTATTATTATAAATAAGGTTAAGTTATCGAAAACTGATAATAAACTTTTTAAAATACTGTACAGCGACGGCAGGGCGGCTATAGATTAAATAAATTATTTATTTTAAAAATGTTACGATAAGTATAATCGTAATAGGTATAACTGCGCGACATTGTATAAATTCTGTTCCTCATTGATTCTTTAAACTTTTTTTTTAATTAATTTTAATTATTTTTTTACTACGAGCTAGTTGAGTACGCTTACTATTGTACGATATTTTTTTAAATCGCAGAATGTTGGTATGCAAACATTTTTTTTATATTCCTAGTGTTACATGAATGACTGCTTAGTTTGTATATTTTTAAATTAATATTTTAGATGTAAAATGACGTGTTCTGTTTAAATATAAAATATAGTTTCGTTGAAATTGTGGATTCGGAATTTGTGACGGGAGTATGAAATTTTACCAAACTGGTGCAAAAAATGCTGGTGACTGGTTTCTCGTATTTATTTACTACAAAGTACAATTAGCTTTATAACTACATGTAGAAGCTAAATTATCGGTTTATCGATTACAATATCGGATGATCAAATCAAGATATTTGTTTGTTATCGTTACGTCTTATAATATAGGAAAATTTACATGTACATATAAACTGCCGTACATCAGCATGTTTTCTACCACTTTGCCGTTCAATTCAAAATTATTGAAAAAATCGTACACACGACGGGATCTCAATCAAATATCAATGTAATGAATTAAACTTCACTTGTAAGTGGAGACACGTTTTTATATAAATAATTTCCGTTCCGCAGCTGTGAATAGAACTAATTAGCGAAATAATTTGTAAGAATAAATTTGTGTTTATTCTGTATTGCGACCGGTCTTAGCCGAGCTCAGCTGTCTGCACGGTTGTACTGTGGGGGACCTTTTAGTTCTGATAATTATCTCTCTATGTACAACTATTGGTTTTATTAAACTTCTGAAACCAATTAGTAATGGAGGCTTATATCAAATGACTCGATATACCCTAAAGTGACATCACTCCTCATTACTGATACAGTAACTCGATAAGGCTGGTAATAGTTCTGTTCTTCTTCCCGTTTTCTACCGACAGAACAACTGTGTCGGCGCCTGAGCAAAGTACTTTGCTATAATATCATTGCCAGACTGAGTTTCCCTAAGTCAACTTCAATTATAATAACTAGTTTACGTTTGCGTTGCATGAAACTTGTTACCCGAATCGATATCACTAAATTATCAGCTGTTTACCTAATTATATAGCTTCGTCAATAAAATGTTTGAATAAATTGTTAGTTCGGAGCGAGTGTCGTGCAACGCGAACAGTTTGATACCAGTACTTATTTCGCATATTGTATAATATTGTGTAGGTAAGTTAGCATGTCACGTCCGGTCCATTATGTACCAACAGTTCAGCTTGTATTGTTTGTCAAAACTTCTTGCAAAACGCACAGAACGTACGTATGTGTCATAGATATTTACGAGTTATAACCACAATTATCCCACATTGGAATAATATTTAAAATTATTTACCCATTCAGCTTTCTTTACAAAGTTTCGACAGACGATATAACTTGCAGTGTTGCCATGTAAAATAGAAGTACAGAGGAATGTTGCCAGCAAAGAGTGCACCTAATGTTTGCACATATATGAGGAGAATCGGGTGCGGAATCATGTGCCTTCAATGTTGATAAAATTTTTCATAGTTGATGCTTCTAATTAGTTGTAAGTTAACACATTGTAAATATAGAAGTAACGCTACGGTCGTTTCGAACTCTTTATTTTTTATTAATTTAATTAAACAAATAATTTTTTTATTTATTGCCTAAGATTGCGTTGTGACGCGAATCATCAAACACAAAAAATCACGATCGTGTGAATTACGGTTTAAGTAATCAATCAATTCGAACTTTAGAGAATGTGTTTTAAGAAGTAATAACTCCAGGTGCCAATTTCACCGGATTTTAGACGTCGCTCAAATTTAGAATTTTGTGTTTGTTTAACACAACATTGTTTTATCACTGCCAGTGTGTTTTCCATTTATTTGTAAGTTCAAAGCTTGCCAATTCGTCTAAAGCTGTAGGTTCGCGCATATTGCGGCTCATTGTAACTTGATATCATTACATTTTTGTAAATAAATCGTAATGTTTTGTGTTTGATGCGCACGCGCAGTACATTTTTATAATGCCCACAAATATAAACAGTGTCCGCGCGACGCCCGGCCACTTGACAATATGACTGTGTATAAATAGATGAATTACTATATTGTTTTTAAATTATATTATACAAGGCACTTACGATGTGAAAGTACCTTTGTACTACCAAAAAGGTCCAACAGAGGCATGTCTGTGCGTGTCGACTTCGATACGTGCTTCGATTTCCATATATGTATATGAATATTAAATAATTAATCGATTGGATATAATCACTGTCAAGTCGATACCTGCAGAATTAAGTCAAGGGCTCAAAACTATGTCGGTTAAAATGCTTGTTAAAATTGTAAAAAATATAATGTTTTCCAATTTAGTGTATGGATGTGAAGATAAACAATTTGTAATAAAACCTAAGTATTAATTTCAGCAACGATAATACACTCGGCCGCTTGCTAACCATCGGCCGATGGGTAATAGTAAAAAGAATTTCACTAATCGGACTGTATTATTTTTTTATCTAGCACATGTAACATTTAAAAAATAAACTGGAACTGTGCCATATGCTTTTGACTTTTATTTTGTGTTTACTTACAAATAATTGATCACTCTTATCTTCTAGAAATTCCACACTACTTGCTAAATGATAAGTCCATCCCAACTAACTGGTAGAAAACTGTCCAAGTGCGTGTCGGATCACGCACAGTGAAGGGTTCCGTAGTTAGGATGAATACGCATGCACAGTATTGATTTTACCGACCGCAATAAGTGAGTATTTTCGAAAAAACTGTTATTAATATATAACTCAACCTAACCGAAAACATCCCATATATCACAAACATTGACATAATAAAAAAAGGCACAAATGCTTTCACCTTTTAATTATGAAATTTCAACGATACCCCACACGCTTATGCTTATAGCGGCATCTATGTACATCGCCACATGCTACGTCACGCAAAATCTTGCATCGCAGGAAGAAGAGTTTACCGCGCGACTAGCATAATACATACACAACAGCCCGACATGAATCATCGGGCCCGCCCCGACCCTTGCTAGAGCCAGCCCGTGCCGCTGACCTGTAGTTTTAAATTCGTCCCTAGATAATTCCAATCCAGCCTGTCCCTTGCTGCCTTCTCCCAGCGACGCCCTAAGCAGAGGCCCGTTCCCCACAAGCTAGGGGTGCCCTTAGCGTGTAGTCTGTTAGTTTTTAAGCCCTGGCTGGAGGCCTTAATATATTGAGGCATCCACAGGCAAGCCCGGTAAAGTAGACGACAACCTCATAGGCTGAACTGCGAGATGCCATTACAAAAAAAAAACAGAACTTGACCAAATGTATTATACCTAACCGGTCGTTTTGGCGATTCTTGTAGAAAGGTCTATATCCAGCAGTGGACGTCTTTCGGTTGAATGAATCATCATTCACCCTTTCAAACAAAAGAAGAATTTTTCAAATCGGTATTTTAATGACGGAGTTCTTTTGTAACAAATATAAAAAATAGTGGCACTCCGGGAGTGCCGACAGAAGTGAAAACAAAACACAAACAGAATAGGTACTTCACCATCACTCATTGACATATCAGATGTAAAAAAACCGAGTACATCCCGAGGACAGACGAACACATCCGAATGTAGCGCGGTGTCGGTAACAGTGTCGCGAGTACATACAATGGTATTTTCCCCATCTCAAAAAATGCCCAACGCGCCTAAAGTTTTCACTTCAAAAAGAATCATCCGGCAGTTGCCCAGACAGACCAGACACGACACCCGTCTGGTCGGAGGATCCTCCCTTTTCTATGTAGGATGAGTGAACTTTACACCCAGTTCCTCACATCTCTATATAATATGCTCATTGATTTTTTTCATACCCTCGTTTACATGTTACGACGTACCACCCCAAAATATTTTTTTTTCGGAATTACTCTACGCCATTGTTTAGCGGTTCACAGAGTAGGTACACCTTTCTAATTTTTATAGTGCCCTAGTCTTCGAGAAAAATGGCTATTTGAGTTCCGGACGGATAGACATAATGACGAAATTATAAGGGCAAGTACTACGTTTTTTTAACTATAAAATATTTTTTTTAATAAGGTAGTACTGCTACGTGTCTACGTTAGAGCTACCCTTAGCTCTAACGTAAGCACGTAATTTTATAGCCAGTATTTCAGTCCGTTACAATCTTGAGCCGAGTGTGGGCCGAACTCTAGCGACAGACACTCAGAAAAAAAAAATGTTTAATTTCCAGTCGAAATATTTTTTATTTATCAGTTAAAAGAAGACATAATAAACTCAATTTACAGTTGGATTCAATTATCTACATTCCTCTTAAAATAAGAAGATTAGTAAAACATTACTCCTTTTAGGTGTCATTTATTTAGAAACAACGGACAATTTAAATATTACTCTATAATAAGCACGAAAGGCAAGCACAACCATCCAGATGGTATTCTGAAGGCTACTATTTAATTGGCCTAATACAAAAATGAAAGATAGATAACACATATAAGGCTGTGGGACCTCCTTATAAATAATACTGAATAGCCAAAATAATAAAATAAGAACTTTTACAATAAAAATCAATAAGTTACTTAAAATAATTAGAATTTAGAGAAGCTGCCGCATGCCGGACAAACTGTGGGCCCAAATAGCGCAGAATTGGTGCCCTGAGACAGTGAGGCGGGGTCGCGGCAGACCACGTAGGAGATGGCGGGACGAATTGGATAGGTTCCATCAAAACTGGAAGGAGGACGCGCGAGCTCGTGAAAGATGGAAGGAGTGGAGGGAGGCCTTTGCCCAGGAGTGGGACAGCGCAGGATAATATAAAAAAAAAAGAGAAGCGCGCTTTAGTTCTTATAGTCCGCGCGGAACTAGTTGGCCGCGCCTTATGCGCCTGCCAGACTATGCTCCTTGCGCTGCTCATCGCTATGCTCCTCGCGCTGCCGTGATTTGCCGCGATGTTGCCCTCTCTGCCCACACACTGCTCTACTCGCGCAATTAATCGCGACGCTCCTCCAGGGTTGCCAACCGTACGAGGTTCCTCGTACAAATACGAGATTTGTGGTCTTCCGTACGAGGTACGAGGACACTATCAACCTCGTACAATTATGTACGAGATTTTGATAATATGGCCATACGAACATTTTGTCAGTTTTGAACCCACAAAAGAAATGTATAGCCGCATGAAAACAGCTATAATATACGGCAGAAAAAACGGTGACTGTGAAGATGTTTCTAACATAATATTTGGAGAGATGTAAACTAAGTTAACTTGCAAAGTTAAGTAATAATATAGACACATTTAATTTTTTTTTAAATTTAACTTGAGTATTAATAAATATATTTTTTTAATACAACACAAAATTATGTTTTATTCAGTAGGAAACTTGCAATAGTTTATTTAATTGAGTAAAAAGTCCTAAATCCAGCAGTTAAATATGCCTTAATATTGGTTTTAGCACGTTTTCTATATATAATAAAATGTACGAGGTTTGGAAGTCAAAATACGAGATTTTTAGCTGCATATGTACGAGGGATTTTTCTTTACGGTTGGCAACCCTGCGCTCCTCACTTGTCATTTGCCTTGGTGAGACAATGGACGTTGAAACGGTGGCAGCGTGCGCGCTATGCATTTTTAGTATAGCTAATTATATTAATGTAGTAAAAAGAAATATACATCGTCGTTGTCGTCCTCGCCAACGGAGATGGTGGATTATTAACACCTTTTCATTTGACCATTCCACGCTTGGCGACGACATAATTTCCAATTTTGCATACGCGTGCGTCTTGCGCGAGCGCTCCATGCAGACTGCGACCGCGCGATTATGTGGCCGGCCACTCGCACTCGTATTGCCGGTCCTTTGACTCGCGCGCAAAAACCGACAAAATAGGGAGCAGTGGGTAGGACGAGGAGCATGACGTGTGGCATGACGAGTAATGTTGCCACACTATGTCTCTGCCTCCTTTCCTCGTTACTTCCCATGCCACTCGTCGAGTGTGTGGCAGGCGCATTAGGTATGTGAGCGGTGGAACGGAGGGGCGAGGGCGCTTTGTCATTACTCAATACGTGCGTTGCGAACACTAGGCAACCCCGCCGCCCTCACCCCCATCCCCACCCAATGCGCGGCCAACTAGTTCCGCGCGGACTATAATGCAATGGAAGGAAGTGAACATAACAGCATTCCTTGAAATTCAATCTATTTGACATCTTTTTATTGTCTTAACAATCACATTTCCTAATCAAGTCCAAAATACAAGGTGGAGACGACAATAAATTATACTGCGTATTTCTAATGCCGTTCCCAGTCTGCATACGAAAATTGAACCAAATATATCCAACTAACTTCCGCCCGCGAGGTATGTCGATGAAACCTATCCTATGTCCTTTCCCGGGATGCAATCTGTCTCTGCCAAATTTTACCGAAATCCGTTCAGTGGTTTAGGCGTGAAAAGGTAACATACAGACAGACAGACAGACAGAGTTACTTTCGAATCACATTAATATTGTACAGGCGAAAGTTTGTGAGTGTATGTGTGTGTTTATGTTTGTTACTTCTTCACGCTCAAAAGGCTGAACCAATTTGATGAAAATTTTGTATGGAGGTAGCTGACACCCTGGATTAACATATAGGCTACTTTTTATCCCGATATTCACACGGAATCGACACTTATGCGGGTGAAACCGCGGCGCGCTGCTAGTTTATAATATTAGTATGGATAGTTTAAGTCATTGCAGCTAGTCATACATAATCAGCCTATGACGTTCCCACTGCTAGGACACAGGCCTCCTCTCAGTGAGAGGCAGTGGGCTGTAATCCACCACGCAGGCCCAGTGCAGGTTGGTAGATGTCACATGTCTTCGAATTTTTGGTTCTAGGACATGCCGGCTTCCTCACGATGTTTTCCTTCACCGTTTTGAGAGCAGTGGTGATGGAATAATTTACACAAAGTAAAGCGTTGCCACTGAGCCACCACTGCTCTCTTAACAGCAGTCAAAGATTAGGAAAACCCATAGCCGGCCCATCTACTATTTAGTTTGTTTGAAAAAAAAAACACTATAAATTTCGATGTTTGGATTCATTTAATCGTTCCAAAATACTCTTATGTATGAGTATTGTCTGTGTTTTCATCTATTGTCGTATCGTTGTCTACACCTTGTATAAGTCACAGAATGTGATCTTATGATTCGACATCACTTTTGGAAATCATAGGCGATGCCGGAGCACCAATCTTTGCTTTATATTATCTACATTAATATTCAGGAAAGTATAACGAAGGTATTTATCACATTCAGTAAGCACGTTGGTCAGAGTTTCTAGAAGAAAGTCTATAAATCACACTGGTGTCATAACGACATTACTTCATCACATATTTAAAATTGTTCATTTATTGAAAACTAGCTACTTTGTACAAGATACAATTAACTACTTTATGTTTTACATGCTTGTGCAATGAAGAACCTCATTCCGATACAAATATAAAGGTTGAAATAAACCTTGACACGATCGAAATCTCAACATAATCACACACCAATGTTAGCTGGACAGATTTTAGTCGGATCTCTGAGCACTCAAATTACGTTCCTGTGTCATGTACAGACCAGACCAGCATAGCTATTCACAACCATTCGACAGGCTACCGTTTCGAAAATGACACATTTCGATTGCTTGTATTTGTTTTGCTCGCGACAGCAAACATGGTCGGAAGAATAGCGTTCGAGGGTTTAGAGGAATCCTTCGATACCATTGATTGATGTTCGATTCGGCACGGAAGCGTACCGAATGGTTGTGAATAGGTATGCAGATGCATATACAGTACCCGGCGATAAATATTGCACATCGACCTTTTTACACAAAACCATTTTATACAAAGAACAAAAATAATTATCAAAAGAAGCAAATCATAATTGTTTTAACAGCTCCTAATAGATACCGGACTGTTTGTATTTCGTGCGACAGAGATAACGCTCTACGAAGCCGAAATTAGCCGATTGTCTCTTTCCAAAGGTCGATTTGCAATATTTATCGCTGGGTACTGTAGTATCAGTTACTATAATTGGCATCGGTCACACCTGTAAGTTGCGTCCGATATTTTTTTTCAGGCATAATAAACTTAGCCAATTGAATACTAAACAAGACTGACCTATAATTAACAAGAACTATACATAGTAAAGGGTTAATCCATATGATGGTAGGTTTGTTTACTATCTGAAGACATCCCTTACTCCTTGTAATAATTGTTGGATGAGCGGGTCCTCGTCGTTGTAGCCTGCTGAACGCATGTGGTGAGATGCGCTTGATATGCACTGTGGGAACAAACGAAAAAGGAAACATTTAGTAAGACAATCAGCTCAAGGTAACATAGACTGACCCCTGGTACATGAGACTTTTATATAATTGGCGCAATGTGGGTCTTTTATACACATCTTCCTACCCCTTCGAAGGATACCTGCGCAATGTTTTGTTAATAAAAAAAGAGAATGTTTATTTCTTCTATCGTTATTTGCTTATTTCGCACGCACATTACAATGCGTGCCACGAAAGATGAGACTTAACCCCGCCTCCCCCGCTCTTTTCGCCACCCCTATGACGTCCGGTCCCGTCCCGCACTCAGACCTCATACCGCTAAAGATACCTAAAATCGTGTACTGCGCATGTCAAACCACGTGGTGTGTCAAGTCTCATCTTTCGTGGCACGCATCAAGCACAAATCTAAACACCAAAGGCATAGTAAATACAAATGAGTAGGATATCTTCATACATACGCACCGAACACGGTTTGTACGTGTGCGCGCTCGTACGTATGCGTCGTCGCATGCACACACTGACAAAATTTATCGGTCGACAGAATAAACTATAAGTGACAGCCCTACGTGTTTAGGCTATTATCTCTCGCTCGGGGCTCGAGTTGACTTTCTTATTTGTGTTTTCTATGAAAAAGGCCAGCGTACACCGGCGGACGACGGGGCAGAGTATTTTAAAGAATGATGGGCGTTTTGGCCAGTATGCCCAATAAAAAATATATATGCACATGCGGAGGAGCAGCCCGCATGACCGCGCACACCGCTTGATGCTACTCCGCAAATCCTCGTTAATGCCGTCCACCGGAGTGCGTAAGCCTCAAAGGGCCAAGTCTACTAATTTATAAACGTGCTTACAGTACGTGAAATATATTTTAGTAGGTTTTTTCCTCAAATTAACGCGGGTGAAACCGCGGGGCACAGCTAGTTTTTAATAAAAATTGATCCACCAACCTTTTCTAAATACGTGATGCCGGCTTGTGGACATACATCCTTGACCAAGTCGACACTGAACTCGTTTCTACTGAGGTTGTCTATCATCACGGCGCGTAACTCTTGAAGGAAGGTCGGCAGGTTGTCAGGTGTGAGGTCTGCCAACAGTTTCACGCTAATTTGAAAGCCAATGGGGAGTTCTGCATCGTCGTCGCCTTCGACGCGGATACAACTAGAAAGACAGATGGTAATATTGAGCTATTGTAGGTCAGCTTGGAACCTGTAAGTTTAATCTTAGACATTGGTTCTGATACATTTGTTGCAAACTGACTAAAATAGCCTTACATTTTGCAGTGTGACCTCTGTGGTTTCAACCTAATAATTTATTTTTTCTAGTTCGTCTAGCGTGTTTTTTAGATGCGATTATTTTTTAAATACTAATAAATTATTATAAGTATGTGTTAAAGTGGTGATTTATCATTTTGATTTCACTACAATTTGCAGACAATAAACAATAGAATCAACGTCATTATTACCTCAAATGTTGTTCATCACATCACTTCATACGAAACCCAACACGCAAAAAAAAAGTTTTCTTTTTTATTTGTTTTTTCTGTCTCATTTGTGGCAATCTCTGTTATGGAAGTTCCTGGTACTCACGACACAGGGAATCTTAGCGTGAGGACCAGTGTATCAATAAATATCGTGGAATTTTCGAACAATAAACTCTTTTTTTTATTATTCGTACAGGAGTATGAATAAATTCTATATTTTCTTAATTATTTTTTTTTTCAAATGAATAGACACATACATCCAATTTTAAATACACTGCTAGACCTACACATGGACTGCTTGTTTGTTATCCAATTAAAACAATAACTCACCGGTACTGCGAGGCCGTCCTGCCGGTGGGCCAGTGCTGGCTGGTGATGAAGCCGAGGAAGGGCACGTGCGCCCACTCCAGCGCCCTCTGCAGGCCGCGCTGTGACGTCAGATCCTGTGCGGACGGCGCCGCCGGGAACTGCGGGTGCGAGTGGTGCCAGCCGCAGACTAGCTGGCCGGCGCAGCGGAGGGACTCGGCTGCGCGGGATTGGGATACTGTAAGAATCGAATTAAAGCTACATTTAAAATTTAATTTTTGAGTCCTCTAGAATATTGAGTGGAGTAGTGGACCGTCAAGACAGTTTAAATATAATTTTTCTTCAGAATATTTCACTAAATAAATTGATAATTCCTTCACAAAACAAATCTAAGTACTAATTAGTTAGCAAGCTTTAAATAGAACTTCAGCTCATCTTAATTTCATTTTTATCAGTTTTCATAAAAGTGTGTTGAGTTCCCGCCAGAGACATACACATTGTTTATTTCTACATCTCTCCTAGTTAAAAAGAGTAATGTGTAATTTCTTACCGGGGTCCATGTCGCAGTGCGTACTGCCGGCGAGGGCGGCCGCAGGGCGGTACGCCGTCACGGTGACACACACGCGTCCCGTCTCACTGAGCGAGCCGCCCAACAGTCCCATCATTTCGGCGCGAGATGTGTGCGCGTGACAGTCCATTAGAAGAAGCGTGGACACGTTCACACGAACGTCAAACGGCGGCTGAAAACAAGTTATTTTATCTGTTAGTACTTGGCACAGCTGCAATATGTAATTTTACATATGAGATGAGACACTGGTTCAGATCTCATAATAAAAAAAAATAAATTTGAGACAACAAGCTATAGTATAAGACATTCTGGCAACAAGGGACCAAGAATGTGCCCTTGGAGTACGCCAAAATTAATCAGCAACATGACAGCACTATTTATTTTTAAAAATCAGTCTTTGATGAAAGGGTAATTGGTTTATATAAATATATCTATAATTATTTACTTAACAGAATATATTTTGAATTAATATGTTTTTGTTTGTTGTGGTCAATGCAATCAAAAGCCTGCGAAAGTAAATAATTTAAATAAATATGCCTAAATAGGCACTACAGCTACTGACCGGTTTCTCAGCATTATAAACTCGGCAGTGCAGCAACTGTATGGGTTGTTTGCGCGGAGCTCGCTCCCTCCTCGGTTCGGCACCCACCGCGTACAAGTCGCCTGATTCTGTATGCATGATTGTATAGCCGCCACCGCCGTCCTGCGACACGGAATGGCATCATAATAAAATGGCAATGCCATGAACGACCTCTGACAGAAGTAACTCTAGAAAACCTATGCTATTGGACAAATCTGAAATACAATAATATAAAGTCTTTACTGAGAAGTCTTGTTATTAAATCCGCTTTGGATATTGAAATGCCATAATAATTCAGTCACGATTTTTCATTCTATTAATACTCAACCCCTAAGACATTTTTTTTAGGCTATAACGCAATTGATAAATATCAATGTTCGTACCAGGTTGATTTTCTTAGGTCTCTTGCGCCTGGACTCGAATCTGCTGAGCGGTACGGCTATAGGGGTCTCCTCAGTAGCCATACTTTCTTTTTTAGGAGTATTCTTAGGTGTGCTACTCTCACTGTCGCTGTCCACGTCAATCTCTATGTCGCTTTCAGGCTCAGAGTCTTTCTTCTTTTCGATTTTTATCTGTGGAGCAATATTTTTGATGGATTATTAAAATGAAAAGTGTATGTTATAAATTCATTTACATTAGAAATATTAACCCTAAAACTTTATTGTAGGAGAACAAAGAACTCACCACTTGCTCCCCTTCAGAAACTGGTAAAGCTAATCCAGAGCCCAAGACAATCTGCATCTTAGGGCTTTTCACACTATCCTCTGACAAACTAGAATCCTTCCTTGGCCTCACTGGAGGTGACTTCATTAACTCTTTACTCTTGTTCCTAGTTCCACCTTTATCATGGTTTCTAGACTTTTTTCTCCTATGATTACCAATCTTCTTCTCAGCCTTCACTTTTGCCTGGTATTTAACTATGTTTTTAGACACAATATCACTCAAATCTAGGTCCGAACCAATAGATTCTGTCGACCCTATTATCAAGTCATCTTCATACAATATCTCTGATGGGTTTATTGCTATTAATTCAGCCTTCTTATCTTTCAACACATCAGGTTTTAGTAAACTTTTGGAGGTGGTATTTTTTTTCCTGAATGGTTTATTAGGTACAGTAATAGTGGGTGCTCCAGTGGTCACCATGTTAATAACATTATTTATATTGGTCATGTCATCAGTCACTATTTCTTCCTGGACAACTGCTGGCACATCTTCGTGGTCCTCTGGTTTGTCAAGGCCGAAAGATGGAGTCTCTAAGTTTACACCATATTCAGCTTCAATCAATGCCTGTATCTCTGCTTCAGTCTTTGTTTTCAAAGTTTGTGATATCTTGCGTACATTCCTTCCATACTTTGCCTGTAAACAAACATCTTTTTCAATGACAATCTATTTGCTGAATTTTGAACCAGTGTGACTTAAAAAAGTATGTGGTCAAATATTGAACCCTATGGAACCATTATTGTCACCTGTAAAAGAGAGGTGATATCTCTATTTATCTGACTGTTTGAGATGACATGTGATGTCAATCAAATTTAAAGGTTTATTCATAGCTAAACATAGAATACTTAGATTGTATAAGGCAAATTTAGTAGTTTTAACAACATCTAAATAACATAGATGGACAAAATGCTTTTAACAAGTCAATACATATAATACTACAATAAATAATTCTTAATACTGAATAAAGTTATTGATACTGTGGATACAACTGTGCCAACAAGATATTCCGCCTTAGGAACTTGTATAGTTAATTTGTAGGATATTGACATAAATTCTCACCATTTCCTTAATAAGCAGATCCCTCTCTACAGGGCTCCATGCAGTGTGTTTATCACTGTAGTGTTTGTCAGAAGAATTGTTTCCATAAAGCTTCCTTGGAGAGCCTTCTTTATACCTGTAAAGTATAAGTTAAAGTAATTTTATTAGCTACTTTTCTATGTATATCAAAAACGGTAACAAAACAATTAAAATTCTAATGTTTGATTATTTCAAAGTAAACCCCTTGTCTGTTATGCAAGCTTATAAAGTTTGGTAAGAATGAAATGAATGAAATGTGTCTCATTAGTCACAGTTGAGCTCTAACGCTCTGTAAAGCTGTCAATTAGTAGTTTATTGCTATTATAAAAGTAAAAGTATTTTTGATAAAAGATGTGAATGTGAGCCTGAAAAATCAGGACATCTCAGGGTTATTCCAAAGAATTTCTGAATTACATGTGTTGAAAAACTTACCTTTTACTTTGTTTATCGTACCAGTTCGTCTCTGTTGAGTCGAGAAGCCACTGGGGATGAACCGTGTCTTCTCTGTTGGAGCACGAAGGGCTAAAGACAATAGATCATTGACTTATATATTTTTACAACACAGAATAAGCTAAGACTAAAAACAAAGAATATTGATTATAAACATAGTGAATTTCGGGTATAACGATGATGAAGGGACCACTCTATTTTCGTCGTTATATCCGGAACTCGTTACAGGCAAAGGTAAAGATACAGACTTGTACACATGTAGTTTATATTCATTTATTATTGAAAATATTTGCACACATAGTTATTCACTGGTACATTTCAAAAAATGTGTAGGTAATATTAGTTTGCTACAATTTATTTTTTTGTGCTAGTGTACACTGTAGGGTGTACTTAGCTGATAAACAAAAGGTAAAAGTCTCCACACTTGCTGACCATCTGTGTGGATGTAAACAAAAGAAAAAAAAATGTTTGTGAAAGAAAGAAATCTTATGTCTTTGGCGGCCGACTCCGGTCGCAATATCTGCATGGGATTTCTAGGAATTTTTTACAAATGATTCATTGAAACAGTCGCTACACCCGAACTCGGCGTTACATCCAAAGTCGCTATAGCCACATGCATTTAGTACTAAAGTATGCTTTAAATTCAAGGGATTTAGATTTAACGTCGCTATAGGTAAATGGTCGCTACAACCAAGGGCGTAATAAATGAAATCCACTGTATATATAGTGACATGTCTTAAATATCGTTATGTTATAATTTATTAAGCTAAAACAGGAAAGTATGTTATAAATACTGTTTTGTTTGAAAAATTAGTGTCAACAAAGCATTGTAAACATAACCGCAAAACTGTTGCGTATCTAGTTTAAATTACTTAATCTATAATATATATATAGGGAATTGATTGTTATAATAAATTTACTCACATTCCTTGGCTATTTTGAGCAAAACAAGAATTAAATGAGAAATCTCCTAAAATGTCAATTTCATCGTCGTCCGCCATTTTTTGTTTTGACAGCTTGCTTGAGCCTGGCCCGCAGTGTGACCATCTTATAAATGGCGAATCTGCCACAAACTGGGTAAAAAATCTACCAAAATCTGCCACACTTGGTGCCAAAGTTGCCAAAAATATGCCTTCATGGAAATGGGAAATAATAACTGTTTCATGAAATCGTCATTCTTTGGGGTTACGTCACTGACCTCTATAAAATTTTATAGAGGTCAGTGGGTTACGTGGTTTTAGGTATCTTTAGCGGTATGAGGTCTGAGTGCGGGACGGGACCGGACGTCATAGGGGCGGCGGAAAGAGCGGGAGAGGCGGGGTCAAGTCTCATCTTTCATGGCGCGCATCTTTCATATTTTGACAAAAAGCCAAACACAAATAATAATAATAATAATAATAATCGTTTATTTCTTAATTCAAAATTACAATATGGAGGTATTGTTGGTCCCAAACTAGGCACGGCCTGTGTCTTGGGCACCATTACATAGTTACAGCATCTTGATAATTTTTTTTTATACAAAATAAGTAAAATAAAATAAATAAAATAATAAACAAGCCATTGGATCTGGGATCTATCTATAATAGACTCTAGTATTGGCGAGTTACAATCTACACTAATATTATAAAGAGGAAATATTTGTTCTGAAACAGTAGTTTCAGAAATTAATCTAATGATCTAATGTATATGGTCTAATAGTCTAATGGTGAACTTCGCTCGATGTTGCACCCTAGGTTGTTTTTATTCTTAAAGTTTTCTAAAAAGTCCGGGCCCTCTGATACTTGTAGAATACCGAATACCTATATGGATGATCATTGATCGCCCATTTACGGATCAAGCTCGGGAAGCGTTGTTTAGCCTTTATGATCTTCCCGTGCGGCTGTTTTTATTTAGCCACGAGCCCCTCGAACTCAAAATATTTACATAGCACTAACAAGTAACGCATAATATCAAAACTAATTTTATAAAGAGATACGTAAACTTGTTTGTGAAAGGCAATCTCTGGAAACAATGGTCATACACGGTCCCTGAACTAATCATCATGCAGATGAAACCGCGGGGCACTGCTAGTATGAAAAATAATGATATTTTATAATGATAAAAATGATAATAAATAATGATAATTTGCGATAATTTGGAATAGCTGACATAACTATGTTTTTTTCGTTCATCTACAGATTGAATAATATGTTTTTTATTTATTTTTACACGATTTAAAAAGCTAACAGTCTTATAGTAATAGTATATAAAAGGGAGGGGAAATTTATCTATTTATTGGTCTATTTACTTGCTACATTCGTTACACTGTTCCACCAAATTAACACAAGCAAACATACAAGCCAAGTGCACAACAGCATGAACGAAATGATAATCAAAGGGCATCAAAAATTCGACCGCATCGCTGTCAATAGGAAAAGTTCCCAGACGGCTGGCAGCATTGCCATTTTGCAAAATGCTGATTCTTTGGCCAAAAAATAGGCCAGCTCTCTGATCACGCGAAGAGTCGACCAACCGCTTGGAGATATCTCGAAAAACTAAGTAAGAGGGCACTCGGACTCCATAGCCCTAGTGGTTCAACCCATAGGGCTATGGCATTGACTTATAATATCTAGCGTAGGTTATGGCCGCAAACTGCTTGTTCATATAATTTTCCAAAGGGATTTTACAGTAATGATAATGATTGACTAGGACATCACTAATTCTGCTTAAATTTTATTCTCTCAAATTGACTGTCAACGTCACTGTCAAATGTCAATAGTGCCCGCCCCGTGCCCAAAAAGTACTCTGTGCCCGTGCCCGTCCGTCAACAAGGTCATATTCATATTATTCTTCAAATATCAATATCGCGACATTCGCGACTGGACGACGCAGCACAGTCATCGCCTCAGCGGTTACTTAACTACTGTGAGGCGTGAGCGGAATCACCGTTAATTTAATGTGCTAACGACAGAGCTAGGCGCTTGTTGTGCGGTTTGCGGTTTGGTCGGAAACATGAATATCATTCGAAAACTTACCGTGATCTCAACCCCGGGCATTTGTAGGAGTTTCTCCGTTTCCACTACAAATAATGCGACATATTCGTGAGTACTAGTGCTAATTGATCTACTAGTTGTGCCGGACACTATAGTCTATACAGCGTATAATTATGTGAATTTTGTATTTGTTAATCTAATCACAATTCGTGTTTGTCGAACTGTACACTCCCTCCACTTCACTTGATGTTTTAAGAGATATTATGAATCTATGTGATTTTAAATTTAAAAAATAATAATATCTTTATCTGGAAATAATTATAAATAACCAACATTAAAAAATAACAAAATGATAACAGATATAAGATAATTTTGCAGAGCTGTTTCTCTCACTTGTTTAAAATTTTTCTTTTCTATGCAAGCTTTTTTCAGCTTTCAATATTGTTTTTATACCTTTAGTCACTTGAATTTCAAAATTACATTCTGGAACATTTTAATTTTTTGGTTGCAAAGAAATATTTAAGATCTCTGATCCTTAGAATAATTTCATCCAAACAATATTACACTGCTTTCACTCATTAATTATTTGAATATTCTCTGTTACTATGTATTTTTTTAAGTGGGATATATTTTAGTGTTTATTCTAATTGCTTTCATAATTATGTTGTTTGTAAGTTAGGTAACAAATTGGTTAAGCAATACTAAATTATCATAACAACAACAACAACAATGACAGATTACTCTACAATAAATAAAAACATTTTTGTATACCTTTTTTGAATAAACAAACAAATTAAACTAAAGGCAGTATCTCTCTTTTTGTATATTTTTTTACTTATTTAAAACCATTCGCTCTTTTATGTAGCCATGATGTATGTTCATTAAATACTATATAAGAAATAGAGGATACCGTAGAGAAATTAAGGAGTCAGTAAAGTATATAAGGTGATATCAAGAATTACTGCATAACAATAAAGCACTAGAAAGTGGTGAGATTGATGTTCGAAAAGTGCTGATTTTCAACCTAGTTTGTATAAATGACTTTTGATTTTGAATAAACATCCTATGCTATTATTATATTACTATCCTATGCTACTATTATTATGCTATTATTTACATTTACTACTCTTCAAGTCTTTCACATTTCATTCATAGACAATGAGTAGTTTACATAATATTATAAATGGTTTGTTAAAAAAATAAAACATATTTACAGAATTGTGATAAGTACTTGTGATATCAGTTTGAATTTATTTTTATATGCTAATCAGCTCTGCTATTAACGACTTGTACAAGTTACTATGAATACTAGTCTACATATAATATTAATCCAATATGGGATGAACTTTACAGTTAGTGCAAGAAAGTATATTATAAATACTGAAGTTGATTGTTTCTTAGAACTGAGAGTGAGAGTAATACCTATTAATAGAATGTGTACTGTTTTTCTATACTTATTACTTTGTGGAATTGAGCAAGTACAATGAAAATTTAATAAAATACCTACATAAAAAGCTCATTTATTTATCCTAAATAAGTATATACACATATACTTAGCCCTACTATTCAAGGTTTGGGATTTCACCCTATACTCCCATCTGAAAGACTGTTTTTGTTAATTATATCAAATTTTTTGTCATTGTCAGCCTACAGCAGTCCACGGCAGGACATAGGCCTCTTCAATAACACGACATTTAGCTTGATCCTCAGCTACTATTTATACATATAAATTGGAAAAATGATGATGACGGTAGCAGCACCACATTTCCGTCATCATCATTTTTCCAATTTATTTGTGGTTAGCCCAACATGTCTTTTCTATCATACTTCCCCCCCTCCCCCCTCCCTCCCTCTTCTTTTGTCTTTTCTCCTTCCTTCCCTTTTCTACTTGATAAGGTGTCATCTCGGTAGTCACCCCCTTTTCTTACCATATCATCATTCACATAAGCCATCCTTTTTTTCTTTGGTCATTCCCTACTCTTAAAGCCATCGACATTCACACCATATTTCAGTATTTTCATATAAAGTTTATTTCAGATGTAAACTACTGGTGGTGGGGGGAGGCTCGGGAGGATGCACGATGGCTGCTAAGTTTGCGAGGAGGCTGCCGAAAGATTCTGTGATAGTCCTTGAGCCAAGCAAGGTAGTGAATTTTTAAACTATGTATTATAAAATTTTGTATCCTTGGAATTTGCATATAAATCACTCAGGATGAGCAGTGGTGTCGGCCCCGACTTACGAGGTGTAGGTAAATAATTCCATCACCACTGCTCTCAAAACGGTGAAGTAAAACATCGTGAGAAAAGCGGCATGTCCTAGAACCAAAAAATCTGAAGACATGTGACATCTACCAACCCGCACTGAGCCCGCGTGGTAGTTTACATTCAACTCCTTCTCGAAAAGAGGAGGCCTGTTTTCCCAGCAGTGGGAACATCTTAGGCTGATTATGCACTCACCTTACCCACACTATCGACATCGATCTATAGAATCGATCAGCACCGATTATAACTATGTAGGTAAAACGGTAAACGGAGTTCGTTATTATTGTGCTATGTCTAACGTAAATGTTTTTTTAATAGGATCAATCAGATGTCGATAATGCTATATTATGTATGGTATATTATGTATACTATGTATCGATTACATTATCGACAGACTAACATTGTCGGTCGACGTGTTTTAAAAGCCAAATTCGATCGATCGATCCTGAGTGGTAATCGCTCATGATCGACATTGGTCAGGACATTAGCGTATGTGGGATGTAGGTACAGCTTATGAATGAAAACCTTTGACCGGTGTATCTTTCGAATGAGAGCATGAACGCCTTGGAATCCCTGATTCCCGATTGAGTTAATGTAGAATAATAGCTTAGGTACGGGCTGTAGACCAAAATTCTCCGAGCTGCAAGATTTACGTAATACGGGCTGGTGTCCGCAACTCCACGTTTTGCTTACGGGTGGGAAATCGATTATTCAATCCCACTCCATCTCCTTAAGAAAGCCAGCAACGAGTTGGTGTTACTGACAATCTCACAGAGGGTACCTTGGTTATCGAATGCTCTGTACGTGGCGACCACCGGGCAGTTTAGAAGCACATGAGCTGCTGTCTCGTCGTCCTCCATGCAGGCCCCGCACAGCGGTCTGTCTGACTCCTAGAGGTGTTTATTAAGTGCTCCGTGGCCAGTTAAAGCCGCTGTAGTTGTACGCAGCTGTTGTTTAGTTAGTCTTGAGTACTTACCTGTTTCGTGAGGCGGCCATCAATTGTAGGGAGTGCGTCCTTGCTTAGTTTATGTACAGCTAGAACGATGATTGTGAAATATAGTATGTATATACATTGGCAATTTGCACGGGTGTGACTATAGTGTAAGGAAGGTTCGACAAAATAACGATACGTTTCTTCTCAGACCGTAAATCCCCGCGCTTATCGTCAAGTGGGCACATTCATCCTAGCCAGAGCAAACAATGGGTAGTAAATATTCCTTTAATAAATGAATAATAGCTAGTATATGCACATATTCTCTTATTAATTACCTAGCATGTTTTTAGTGTCATGCTATGAAACATGTCTTTATTAGAGTACACATCATAGCTATGTTAATTAATAATAATAAATAATAACCATTCATAGTATATGAGACAGGAAAACCACAACAATGTTGTGGTCTGTCTGGAGTCTGGGCGACATTAATTTATACCTGCATCTGTTTTCCTGTTTCAAAAGAAAGGTACTTCCTGTAAGTAAATTAACGGTAATATCAGGTTATTTATGAGATTAAATTGGGAGGAAGGAAGTGTGAACACCGAATATTAACCACATGAGGATAACGTTGTTTTATATTTCTGCGAATTGTGATGATGTCTCTCAGATTAATGATACCATTGATATTATGATTGACGTGCCATTAGTCTCACATCCCTCGCATAATCTCGTCGCCCTCTTGCTTGGATGCCAAGTCTGACGGGCCGATGTGCGCTGACGACTGGAAGATCTTGTCAGTATGTTTGGAAAATTATTATAATGTTATGTAACGTTTTGTTCCTATCTAATGTAATGGGCTTAAAAGCATTTTTGTTAAAGTAAAAAAAAAAACTAATAGCTATAGATAATCTTTATTTTTTTCCGGTTAGTATGGGAAAACCGCTATCGCCCTTCCGCGTTCAAACTGTTATTTTAATGTTGCTAGAGGCTATACTCCTATGAAAGTTTCGTACTCGACGCTATATACTCTATATGGCGTCGAGTGACGTAACTATAACGTTTGAGGCCCGTGGCAAATTCATCGGATGGGGGCCCTCTCTCAATGTATAGAAGCTGAACCAACGTTATAGTTTTCTTTATTTGAATCACCACGTGAAGTACGTACAAACGCTATTTATAAAATCACAAGTTTTGTTTTAGTACAAACTTTTATTTATTTTGATCAAAATTGTTATTTTATTCAAAACTAGCAGCGCCCCGCGGTTTCAACCGCATAAGTTTCGATCCCGTGGGAATATTGGGATAAAAACTATCCTATGTCCTTCCCCGGGACTCAAACTATCTCTATACCAAATTTCATCTAAATCGGTTCAGCGGTATAAGCGTGAAGAGGTGACAGACAGACAGACACACTTTCGCATTTATAATATTAGTATGGATTTTTATTTTCTTCTAAATTGTTATTTTGTCCCCAGGAACATTACTACCAGCCGCTATGGACCTTGGTAGGCGCTGGAGTTGGTACAGTCAACGACACTCGACGAACAGCGGCAAGCGTTCTCCCTAAGGGCGCTAAATGGATCCGGGACACGGCGACTTGTCTCCAGCCTAATCACAACAAGGTGACCACAAAAGAAGGACACGAGATTAAATACGAGTACCTCATCATAGCGGTTGGATTAGAGAATGATTATAAGAAGGTAAGGAGTTGTTTTGACTATGTATTATTTTCTTGTATCGGTAGCAACAACCTAGAATATCTTGTAGTAAAAAATTGCGAGTCAGCGAGATGATAGTGGAACTGACTGCGCTAATTGAGCGTGCATACACACGCACGACGCGCGTCAACAACAGTTGCCTCGGCTGTTGACGCGTGTTGCTCGTGTGTATGAGCACTAAGCCGGATATACCTTGAGTTGGCTTAGTGTTGTACACTCATCATCATTATTTCAGCCGAAAGACGACCACTGCTGGACATAGGCCTCCCCCAAGCACCTCAACTTCGACCGATTCTGTACTTCTCGCATCCAACAGGTTCCTGTGGCCTTCACAAGGTCGTCGGACCACCTTGTGGGGTGGCCTTCCAACGCTACGTGTTCCGGTACGCGGTCGCCACTCCTGAACCTTTCGGCCCCATCGGCCATCTGTTCTGCGAGCAATGTGCCCTGCCCACTGCCACTTCAGTTTGGCAATTCTTCGGGCTATGTCGGTTACCTTGGTTCTCCTGCGGATCTCCTCATTTCTGATTCCATCACGCAAGGAAACTCCAAGCATAGCCCTCCTTTGGGTGACTCCTCTCCATTGCCCTTTGGGTGACTTTTAGCCTTCTTATAAGGCCCATTTTGAGCGACCACGTTTCAGTGACATAAGTCATCACTGGCAACACGCACTGGTCAAAGACTTTCGTCTTGAGACACTGCGGTATGTGGGACGAGAAGATATTGCGTAGCTTCCCGAACGCTGCCCAGCCGAGTTGTAAACTGTATTAATAGAATAGGAGGGCAACCTATACACTTGTTGTTACCTGCACTAGTGTGGTACCTCCACACCGTGCGTAAGATCCCGATACTATGTAGTAACTTCCCTATTCTCTCCAGGTACCAGGTCTGTACGAGGCGTTACATGAAAAAACGAGCACTGTATCATCGATATTCGACGCGCAGTTCTGCGAGAAGACCTTCCAAAACATGAAGCAACACAAGAAAGGCAACGTGATCTTCACTTACCCGGAGACGATGATCAAATGCCCCGGAGCGCCGCAGAAGATCGCGTATCTGGCGGACTCTTATTTCAATAAGGTATTTTTTTTTTGGAACAAAGTTCTTTAACGCGACTTGCGGTACGGTAGGAGTAAACTGGGGGAAATAGTCGCGTAACGAAAAAACTTTATGCCCCTACATGCGAATTTCTCTCTCTCCCTCTGTCTTTTTTATCATATAAGGAGACAGAGAGAGAGAGATAGAGATAGATTTCATGGTTTTCGAGGGTGCTAAGCCGATAGTGAGGTCAATCAACCTGTCTGTAATTACACTGGCACCCATACCCTTCGAATTGGAACAGCAACGCTGCATGACGGCAGATTAAAAGAGCTGTTATAACATAGTATAAGATTTAATAGAAAACGTACTGGTCGGAATCTTGATTCCTTTATGCAAGGCGAAAGCGTCAGAATGGCTCGCAAATTTCTTTTAATTTTTTTGCGTTTCTTGCAATCTTCAGGTCAGTTTCCGGTTATATGTTCATCCAAGTATGATTGGTGGCCGTAACAAATATTTATTTATAGTATTACAATCATATGAATACATCTCCATTCTATGAAATCATGACATTTGGGGCCAATTCTAACTCGAGGAGTACCTAGTATTATTGATAGTGACCGACCGAAAGTTCGGTTTCGGTTTCGGCCAGTTTCGGCCAAGGAATCTAGTTTCGGCCTTAGTTTCGGTTTCGGCCACAAAATGGCCGAAACTTTCGGCCGCGCCGATACTCGAGTGATCATGAATTATCGTGCATCGTTCGGCGAACTTCGCGGCTAGCTCGTGCTCGCTCGTCGCATCGCCGGCCCATTTCGCCGCCATCCATCGTTAATCGCATGGAGTTGAGGTTGTGTTTTGCACATAAATGATTAGGTAAGTATTCAACTGTCTGTATGTATAATATACATTGTATATTCAAATAAATGTGTAAAAAACACACCAGATTTTTGTATACGATAGAAATTTTAAATATTATGTTTAAGTAAGTTTCGGTTTCGGTTTCGGCCGAAACTAAGAGCAAGGCCGAAAGTTCGGTTTCGGTTTCGGCTGAAAAACCTGTTTCGGTCGGACACTAAATTTATTGATTCTAATGATTACAAATTCTGTAAAGACATATTATTTGTTACGGTCGCGAATCATATTTTAATCAACATACATATAAAAATAAGAACAAACCCAAACGTATGTTCGTTTTGAATCAGAGTACTTAGAGAGCTATATAAATTTGAATTTCGCGGGCTATCTTAGCGCTTCCCCCTTAAAAATAAAAGTCTACTAAACCTGTCAGATACTTTTATTTCCGAAGCTATTATATTGACCTGCGCACAGCTCGTTTACAAATGAGGTCAATGAAAACAAATAGCAAGTCATTGATGGAAGTCGAAGTGTGTTGTTTGTTACACATCCACCACATTCATTAATGGATGACCAATGGATGCATACTCATCCGGTTTTTGTTTTGTTTGACTTTGTCGCGTGTTTGAATGCAGATTGTGTTTTGTCTCACCAAATTTCAAGCAGATAATTTATTTTTTTATACAATTGAATTGCAAGGTCAAGCCCGTGTCTTCTCTAGGACGTGTCCTGTGGCTGTGTTTTTGTATATTTAGCATTGCGCACGTCACAGACTAGTTATCTTTTTAATCTTTGTTATTTTTTTTTTCACATTTTTGATGTTTTTATTTAATACCTGTATTGTGTCTTTTGTTACACTGAATGAACATTTTATCTATGTATACATATATATCTATAAAAAGTCTTAATAGAACCCATAGTTTGTTACCCTAACCCTAAGGAGTGGTCAGCGGGATTGTCCGAATGGGTTACCGCTGGCCCGGAACATCTTTATGTTCCGGGCCAGCGGTAACCCTTTCGGACAATCCCCACTTTCGGACTAAAACCCACCCGTGTTCCTTCCTTAGCCCTTTGGCTAAGGAAGGAACACGGGTGGGTTTTAGTCAGTAAGAGTCTGACACTCTCTTCCGCTCCACCCAGAGCGGGAGGGGTCATTTGATGATTTCCCAACCTGAAAAAAAACCCTAAGGAGTGAAACTCCTTGGACTCTTTTCTATACCTAAGAGTTTAAAAAAAAATTACGTCAAGAACTACGACTAAATTGGCGTTTTCTAGGCAAGCGTGCACTATCGCTTACCTATATGATAGTGGTGAAAAAGCGAGCTTATAACCATTTTTTTAGCTTGTACTGTCCACTGTTGGGCAAAGGTCTCCACCAAAACCATCCAGGTTTTTTTCCGCGTCATCTCGAAGCAGCCCTCGCGGTAAATGTCCAGGTGATCTCCCCATCTGTTTCTTTCTAAAAGAAAAAACGGAACCTTCTCAACTGTGGCTAATGAGACACAATTGAATTTCTATTGTTATAAATCAAATTTTGATTTTTCAACAGTTGAGTGGTGATCACTTTGTTGTGTATGTCTGTCTGTCATTCTGTGCATCATGTGAACATTTTATCAATTGACAAAATGATGCAATCGTCTATGGTCTAACAATAGAACGCGCGCAAGATTTGTAACAATTATGTGAGTCATGAAGTGATTTTTCCTCCTGTTTTCAATGGAAATAATTCTATGAATAGAACTCTGGACTAGTTAATAGTATAACCGTTACATGTATTGTGTCACAAGAGGAAAAATGTTCATTTCCTCCATCTAATAGAGAGCGATTCATTCATGGAATTGTTGATATCAACAATTCCGAGCGCAGTACAAAAGAAGGTACCTATAAAAAAGGCTATGGGGAAGATTTTGCCCAGTAGTGGGATAAAAAGATAAGGTTCACATAAAAAAGGCACACACGACTAAATATTTTTTTTAAAATTAATTTAAAATTATCTTAACAAAAGGAAAACATATCTGAAATCCATGAAATATCACAATATTATTATTATCACAAAAAAAGAATAAGTGGTCATGGACAGACAGACAATGCGTTTTATATATACTTACTAGCTGCGCCCCGCGGTATCACCCGCGAAAATAGCGATCCCGCGGGAATATCGGGATAAAAAGTAGCCTATATGTTAATCCAGGGTGTCAGCTACCACCATACAAAATTTTATCAAAATTGTTCCAGCCGTTTGAACGTGAAGAAGTAACAAACATATAAACACACACACAAACGTTCGCCTTTATAATAATAGTATGATTATTATTATGTGAGATTGAACGAGAAAAAACATAATGAGGTATGACATGAGCTTATTGACAAAAACGCAAATCATCAAGTCATTCCGACTTAGTAACAGTAACTTGAAATAAATAAAAGACTAGTATCACTGTTATAAATACATAGAACATTTACCCTCTAATCTCACCTGTTTTATTTGGATAACCTATTAATACTTTGCCCGAACTCAAACTCAGAGCATTTATTTCAATTAAACCATTTACATGCACTTTTAAATTGGTAAAACATAGGTTGCAATTGGTCAGAAAGTTGGCCGTTCTAAAACGTAGATCTCTATGGAGAAGAACGGGCAAGAAACTTCGAGGGCACTCTTTTAAATCAAGATATTACAAAATCTTGGCTACATTATTCTTGTTTATTCTATAAGTGACAACAATTTAAAAATGGCAAACGAATACCGTATCTTGGACCCCGCGCTCTACACTCGCACGGTCGCACGTTCAAGTCGTAGTTCTACAGAAATAGTATATGGAAGCTTCTTGATTGATGAGCGGAAGACGTATTAATTTTTACCGTCATAGCATGATGGCAGATTTCCAAATATTGTCTGTATTCGTGGATGCACTTTAACAGTTATCGTTAAAACTACATTTATAGCCGATTACTACGTTACAATGCACGTAAATTGACGTCTATATTTTATTATTCCTATTGTGTATGTGAATTACAGCCCACTCTGTCTTACAGTCATTAATTTGATATTTAAATTGGTATTAACTTGGTATTTTAGTGATGTGGTTGTCGTGGTTGTATGAATTTTAAGTTCAGGGGTGATCGATGTCGCAATAATAAATTGTATTATTTCCGCTACCGCGCATAGAGTAGATTAGAAAGAGTAGAGAAAATTATTTGAATTTTTTTTTTTTTTATGATTTATCCAAATTAGTAGTTTTATTGATAGATCACAATAAACTGTTATACGTAAAAACTTTTATTATGTCACATCACATCACCTAGTTTAATGACAAAAGTAAATTTGGACGAGCGGGCAAAATGGATGTCACGTTTTCTATGGATTAAAAAATCGTCCCAGATTTTCACTGTTATTATGAATATAATACAGTATGTTTAATAGTTTTCTGGTCCTGGATCCTTGGCCTAATCAATGATACCCCACTTGGCAGAGTTTGTCAACTTTCATTTTTTTTTTTCATTTACAATATGGCGTCTGATTGTCGCCATATTGAATTTTCATTACTGTGTTGTCTTTAGTGACACTCACAAGGTTAAGACAAATCGATTAACGTAAGAATCATTAAAATCGGTCTTCGCGGTTGGTCTCTAGAGCATCACAAAGGAACAAATATACATATTATTATATTGTATAGACTGATAAACACATTACCCACCTTTTCGTCGCGAAGTCGGGGGAAAAAATAACCCTGTCTTTGCTTTCGCGCAGTCCGGTAACAATAGGGTATAACGATTTATAAAAAATAAAAACTGACATCTTTCCCCAGACGAACGTCCGCTCAAAAACGAACATGATCTACAACACATGCCTGCCCGTGATATTCGGAGTCCCGAAGTATGCCGAAGCGTTGCTGAAGGTCGTCAAACGGAAGAACATCAACGTCAACTATAAGACGGTGTTGAAGGAAGTTCGGCACGAGAAGAAAGAAGCAGTCTTCTATAATAGAGATGATAAGTCTAAGGTAAGAACCGTAAACAGAGAATGTGCAATAAATAAATAAAATAATACAATAACAAAACAACAACAGCAATGTGCAAGAGTCACGTCACTAAATAATAATGAGAAATTTCTCAATTTTATGTTGTAATACAGGGTGGCATCAACGCGCAAACTAACCATGAATTCAGCACAATATGGAGTGATAATATGTTTTCCAACAGGATATAACGATGGACTACTCAATGCTACACGTGGCGCCCCCAATGCACACGCCGGCTTTCCTGCGAAACAGTACCTGTCTCGTCGACCAGTTCGGTTTCCTAGAGGTCGACATGTACACGTTGCAAAATAAAGAGTATCCCAACATATACGGTATCGGGGACTGCACCAACACGCCGAACAGTAAAACTGCTGCTGCTATCGGTGAGGCATTAATTTTTATACTTTTTAAGGCTCCGCCAGTTTCATTTGCATAGGTTTTATTATCAGTGTCATATGGTGCAAAGTTGCATGAAAACCGACGCAGACATAAAACTGCTCTTAGAGCGCAAGTTATCGAATGCGATTGGTCGATCGATTTTTGTTCAACTTTGTACTGACAATTAAAAATTATTGTCAATACAAAACTCATTTTTTTTTGCTTCATATATTTAATTTCGCCTGTGTAGATAAATAGCTCCCAAACGGATAGACCGCTTACAATTCATTTTCTGTTCATTCGAAGCCCAGTTTAATCAGGCTTTTTTTTAACCATCCATACTAATATTATAAATTCGAAATTAACTCTGTCTGTCTATATGTTACAATTTCACGCCGAAATCACTGAACGGGTTTCGATAAAATTTGGCAAGGAGATAGATGGCATCCTGGGGAAGGACATATGCTACTTTTGTTCTTGGTAGCAAGTTCCCGTGGGATAATTCCCGATATTAACACTGGCGAAGCCGCGGGCAGAAGCTAGTCTTTCATATTTTCATCTCAATAACATAACAAAATCATTCTCTTCCCTTAGCACAACAATGCTACGTGCTAGAACACAATCTGCTCAGTACGATGAAGAGGGACGAGCCTAATATGAAGTACAATGGCTACGGTGCGTGTCCGCTGCTGACGTCATACAGCACGTGCATCCTCGCGGAGTTCACGTACGGCGGCGTCGTCAGGGAGACCATGCCTTTTAATCAGGTAACTTTTAATTAACTTATGGCTCGTTTTTCTTGCTTATACATAATAATATTTTTAGGATGCTGTTGGGACTGCCACGAAGTCAAAGCATTTATTTCAAATAGGCACATAAAAGGCACTTTTGAACGTCAAAAATTACAACAAAATACAATTGATTCTAGTCGCCCATTGAAAATGTTTTACAATATTGGTATTGGTGCAGTGCTTCTAATATGTTTGCGCAAAACCGAACTGACGGCTTCCACGCCGTCATTCGCAAGAAAACCGCTTCGCTGTTGTCAAGGTTGCGGGCGAGTGGCAAAACAGCATTCTAAAAACTATGGCGGAGAGTATCGACTCTCCGATTAGTAAGAGTTTTGTGGGAAGGACAATCACTAAACATTCATTTAGGGATGTCCTTTTTTCAATACTATTTATTCGGTCTTCTTCTCTACTATATTTTAACTACTAACACTAGTAATAAGTTATAATATTGTTTACTAACACGCGGGATCATTGTTGTCCGAAAATAAAGAATATCATTATTATTTACCACCCCATATGTTCGGGTAGCATAATCAACCTCTAATGTATCCACTGCTGGGACACAGGCCTTCTCTTTGTGAGAGGGTGTGGGACGTAATCCACCACGCGGGCCCAGTGCGGGTTGGTAGATGTCACATGTCTTCGAATTTTTGATTCTGCGACATGTCGGTTTCCTCACGATGTTTTCCTTCACCGTTTTGAGAACAGTGGTAATGAAATAATTTACACAAAGTAAAGTGTCTGCTTGGGGTCGAATCCACGACCTACAACCGTAAGTCGCGGCCCACTACTTTTTAGATTATAATAAACCCATTTTGTTACAGGCGAACGAGAGCAGAATAGCATTTTACATGAAGAGGGATTTGTTTCCCTTCATTTACTGGCACGTCATGCTCAAAGGATACTACCACGGACCCGAGACAATTAGGAAAATATTGAATCCTTTCCGAGACTGAGCGTAATACGGGAGTATTGAGAAAATGGTATCTATGTACCTGTGACGCGCGTCGAGAGAGGTTGGTTGACGAGTATGTGTGAATCGTGGCTTGAAGTAAAGTCGCGAATATTAAATGATGATATGAAAAATGGAATAATAAACCCCTGATATCATCTACTTAGCCTTTTTCCAACTATGTTGGGGTCGGCTTCCAGTCTAACTGGATGCAGCTGAGTACCAGTATTTTACATGGAGCAGCTGCCTATCTGACCTCTACAAACCAATTACTGAGTAACACGATACGCATTGGTACGATTGGTTGTCGGACTTAAATATTTAAAAAATGAACAAATTAATTAAAAAAAATTAAAAAGTTTTATACAATATTTATTTCAATTTTTTACTGTTTTTATTAGGTTTATTTTTTATTTATCAATGTTTTGAAACTTGTTTTTTTTTACGTGGATCTTGTTTTTTTTTCTATCTTCTTCGAAAGCAGAAAATAAAAGAAAGAAGAAGAAAAGAAAAAAAAGAAGAAGAGAAGGGGATAGAAGATGGTTAAAGGGTGTCCCAAATTTCCAATTTTGCATTTCCAAAAATTTCACACACATTAAGATTAATACGAATATATACTCTCTAGTCTCTGGTTTTATACAATGAATTGCGCTGCGAAATACATAGATATCATTTATTAAATATTTTCTGTTAGTTTGTAATAATCCTGTAATATTATGTAAAATTATTTAAGAATAACAGCTATATGTATATAAAAGCGATTTAAACTGTCGTGAGTGAAAACTGATTCAACTCGAAATGTGTTAAGTAAATTGTAGTTTCGTGAACACTGGTATTGGACAAATGATTAATACTTACAGTAAAAGCACCATAGAGTACGACGCTACTTAACGATTCCATCGGCAAAAATCCGCCAAAGACGATCATAAACTAGCGCGTCTTGTCGTTAAAACTAAGCGATTTCTAGTACTAATTGTGGTCGTTCGTTAAGCTGTAGTCGACCTCGTTATTACAATGCCACTTTTGACAAAAACTCCTAATAAATTGATCTTCACAACGGTTGAAACTATCTCAAAGTTACATTGGTCGTAAAAACAAAAATTGAGCTTGCTGTATTATGGGTGTGCAAGTGACATTCAACTGATTCAAACTTAGAAGCAATTATTATATATATGATGTTCATTCGATGGAACCTTTAAGCTGACCTCAGTCGTA
The DNA here is from genome assembly GCA_927399505.1 of Luperina testacea. NCBI lineage: Eukaryota > Metazoa > Arthropoda > Insecta > Lepidoptera > Noctuidae > Luperina > Luperina testacea. The sequence goes on along the minus strand of OV656763.1, from coordinate 4,346,632 downwards.
CTGTAACTAACAGAAAAGTGTTTTCTGTGAAAAATAAAAAACATTTTATTTTGAATTGTTAAGTAATTATTTTTAGAAAGATGGCAGCGAAATACATATTATTTTGGTGGCTTTTGTTATTGTCACCTCTGCCTGATTGGCCAACTTTATAGGTATTGCAAAAACGCAATTAAAACGCTGTGATGAAACTTAAAAAAGTCTTGTTAGGTAGCAATTTGTATGAGCTTGCTATAATGCCTAGACACCAAGTCCATGTTCACGTAGGAACGCGCGGGCGCGGCGACGGGTGCGGGCGCGGTGGACTTGGTTCGCCGCACCTGCATTTTGTACGTAAACACTTGCATACTATACTGTGTTTGATATTTCGTGACCGCACCCGCCACCGCGCCCGCGAGTCAACGTGTTCAAGCACTAACGGGTAACCTATCAGAAAATATGGGGCGGCGGGGACATAGACGCGCAAACCGTTACCATGAATTCAGTACATGATTTTAGACCCCCTAGCGTAAAAAGGTTTCGTCGGTTATCAAAAATAAACCGGGCAAGAGAGAGTCGGACTCGCGCACCGAGGGTTCCGTACCATCATGTTTTTAAATTTTCATCGGCGAGGCCTATATTTGTCAGAGAATTTTGACATTGTGCACTGCGGTGTAGAATATCGCAGTTTTATGTCAGCGCCATCTCTTGACCGATAGTGGAACGAATGTAACTTTTATTGAAATTTCTGAAAAAGTGTAGGTACTATTTAGATACTACGTTTTATTTTTCCTGTAATCTTTATATAAATTTCTATCACATAGAATAATTTTAGAATTTTCTCTTTGCAAACTTTTTTAGATAAGGGGGGAGAAACGGTATTTTTTTGAGACATCCAGCTGTGACAGACAGACAGACAGACTGAGTCTCACCATAAGGGTTCCGTTTTATCATCCAAGTGTTTCATAGAAAAGTGCATGGAAAATGTATGGAACAGCAATTTTTTTTTAATTGTTCGGAATCTTGTTCTGGATTCATGGTAACAGGTTGCGCGTCGAAGTTCCTGCTCCCATGTATACTGTACAAACTTTGGCCCGCGACTTTGTCTGCGTGTATTTTGTACAGACGCCAACACTATTAAAAAAAAAGTGAGCCGTCACGGGACGCCTTGCAGATGTGAAACATTGCGCATGGCGACGCGTCGCCACACAGTACACAAGACTGTGACTGTATATAATATACACCATATAGCGTGGCGACGCGTCGCCACGGCATGCGTCGCCACGCCAGAAATTTGTTTTACGTGCGGCTATAGATGTTTCACATCAAAAAATTGACAGATTGTAATCTGTCAATTTTTTTTAATAGATTTTCAACTTTATCGCTATAGAATAAGGTTCAAAGTTAACTGGGAAAATTTGACAGTTTCGGGTAGCTTGACGTGCTGGCGTCTATACTTATTTCATATTTGTTTAATACAAAAATCCAGGATTAAAAGTTGCCTGGCTTAGACGTGAAAAAGTGTCAGAGAGAAAGAGCTACTTTCGCATTTATAATATTGGCATGGGTATGTATTTAGTTTAGAAAAATCCCTGTTTGTATATTTATTTTGTAAGCACATAGTGATAATCAAGTGTCCATTACGACTCGTTTATGTAATAAATGAATGTTTATATGTAAATAATGAGCCTTTGTATACATTTGTTATACTGTTATGTAAATGTTATACACGTTTTTGACAAATATTTTGTGGCATATTATTTCATTACTTACCCTCTTTTCTTCGAGAACATCGATCTTACATTACCTTTAGACGCCAGTATTTCTAGAAGGGGTCAGACGCATTGGCGTAGCTAGGGAGGGATTTTGTGTAGGGGTGGCAGCCGTTCTTCTAATTATTAAGAGCCCAACTCTACAAACCTTACATCTTGGTCAAAATGTATGACCTATAAGGGTACATTACCAAACCTTTACCTACCTACCTTACATTTTGACCAAGATGTACGGTATGGTAAAGGTATGTTTATAAGGGTTCAGTCTTTTCCTTTTGAGGTACGGAAGTCTAATAAAAAGCGATTAAACAGTAAATACTTCAATAGTGTCGATTTTTCTAGGGTGGGCAAAGAAGTTTCTAGAGCGGGCATTGCCCATTCTTACGCCCCCTAGCTATGCCCATGGACAGAGGTTTAACTGTAGTGTACCATAGAAAGCTGGCAAACAAGAAGAGATCTTTGCCCAGCTGTGGGACAAAATAAGTCAATAAAAAAAAAAGATTGTAATGTGAAAATAATAAAGATTCATGCCAACAAAAAATCTAGGTGGCTTCGTAGTCCAAATCAACAAGTAAAAGTGGCGAAATGAATTTTTTTTACAAAAGATAAAATTAAATGTAACAAATGAGTGTGGTCTTCAAAAGGCTCGCTCCTTACACTAAACATGCGGTCCGGTGGCACTGCGAGGCAAGGCAAACATACAAGTAAGTATCAGAGAGCTACAGCGCCCGGTAAATGCCGTGAAAACTGGTGCAACTTTAGGTAAATAGATAATAGTATCTCTATAATAATTTATTTCGTTTTCCATTTTTTTCATTTGTTCAGCCGAAAGACGTCCACTGCTGGACATAGGGATCCCCCAAGCACCGCCACTGAGCGGTTCTGTGGTTCCCACATCCAGCGGATTCCGTTCCAAAGCGTTTTCTATAATTAATCCTTTATTGATTGGATGGACAGTTTCTGTTTCTTCATGGGCTTATGTTTAGAAAACCATTTTTTGAATTCGGATTACCATTCTGAACTCCCAAATTAAAAGGCATATAAATAAAATTTGCACTTTATGAACGTCAAAATTACATAAGACCGTTTTCCAAAAACGCCCGACCTTCACCACTTCCTAGTGCTTTAGCTGGGAAGAAGTGGCGCAACAAACTCAATAGGCTGATCATACTAATTACAATGTGACCTAGATGTAAACTCCTTGTGGTTGGAGGCGGCGCCGGCGGCTGCAGCGTCGCTTGGCGTTTCGCCCGCAGAATGAAGAAACACTGCATCATTCTGCTGGAGCCTTCTACGGTAATACTACAACACCATAATTACGACTTAACTAAATAACTTAGTTAAGTATTGAATAATGATTGAATAATTGCGTATCACACTAGCTATCATAATCTGAATCATTTTGAAGGATTCATATTGCTGTTATTGATTCAATTCGAAAAGTATGGTAAAAAAAGTAAATAACGGAATTAATGTTGTTGAACTGTCAGAATAAAAAAAAGCCATTGCTACTGATAGTGTTTAACGCAATTGCCCCGCTGTAATTTCCCACTGCAAAGCCTCTTCTTGGCCTGTCTTCTATTGAGAAGTAGTAGAGCTCATACAATAGTAGGTATATTACGATAAGTCCGTTATTGCACGGCGGGTATAGCTGGCGACGCACTAATTCAGAATATGATCCTAGGTAGAATAATAGACCACATACTTACGTCGGTTATAAAAAAAAAACTGCTGTTTCATAGGAAAGTGAAATACGCGGTCAAAACGTATGGAACAGCGTTCATTTTTTAAAATTAGGAAATCGTTATTATTAATTCTGCCCACCTGAGCCAATGGGCATTTCGGTCGGTTTGAGTTGAATAATATATTCTGAATCCCCATTTAATGGGGATTAACTCAAAATCGACCAAAATGCCTAGATATTACTGCACTCTAGGCTCAGGTGGGCAGAATTATTAGGTGATATTTTTCGTAGTTTCAGAATCTTTACTGAATTTGTAACAGCTTGCGCGTTAATGATCCTGAAACCCTTTATTGCACCATCGTTATTTTGCTCATCAATCAATTTCGGTTTTCCAATTTCCCAGATACACTTCAACCAATCCGCGTTTACGTTAGTGGCAGCGGGCGTAAGAACGCTCGATCAAACATACAAGCCAGTTCGTAAGCTCCTGCCCAAAAGTGTCACATGGCTTCATGACAAAGCTGAAGACTTCGATCCCTGTCAGAACCTGGTCTGTACCTGGAAAGGCGACAAAATATACTATGAGTTCATGGTCATCGCTGTCGGTATCAAAAATGATTATGATAAGGTAAATATCGTGCAATAGAGAAAACTATGATAGAGGAAAACAAAATAAAGTACTAGGTTTTAATCGCACCCTTGGGGAACTACCTGCTTCATGTAGATAACTCGATGAAAAGAAGATCTACTTGATTCTACAGTGTTAATCCAGGTTCAAAAAATTGTGACCGAAATGGATGAAAGACTACTTACCTAGAATCCCTTTTCTCAGCATTTTCACTCGATCTAACATTGCGTTACTTATACCATCATCGAAGCCGCCTGTATTATCTGATCCCCGAATCTCACTATCTCTCATTTCCCCAGATCATAGGTCTTCAAAAAGCTCTGGACGACCCTAAGAGCACAGTCTCCACCATCTACTCCCCGTTCTATTGCATGAAGACTTGGCAGACCATACAGAACTTCTCCGGAGGTCATGCGCTGTTCACGTTTCCTGTGATCGGTGGCAAGTGCTCCGGAGCCGCTTTGAAGATAATGTTCTTGGCTCACGATCACTGGAGGAAGGTTCGGAGAATTTGTCTATTTGTGGGTAGGAAGTGCGACGTTGGCTTAGTGGTTGTCAGCGTGATTGTTGAGCAATGAGGGTCTTGAGTTGGATTCTCAAGTAGGGCAAAATGTTATTGGGTTTTTTCAGCAGGAATTTGTGCCCGTTTTTTTTTAATTGCTGAATGGGTACACTCTTGACCTCGATTACGCCTGATGGAAAGCGATAGATGAGGTCTATGATGGAACGACAGAAGACGCTTAAGACACTGGAACTCCCACGCATCGACGAAACACAGCAGGCTGCTTGACGCCGGACTCCGGTGGTCGCAAACCAGGCGGGCATTAGCCCTACCACCGCAAGGGAAGAATTGGCCAGTCAAAAAAGGTGTTGGGGTGAGACTTTCCAGTTTTTTCCGCCAGTTACTTAACTCGCTTCAGTTGAGTAACCGGCGGAACTTACTGCGCTACACGAGGAGGCTTCTTCATGCAACCCAAAAATGTTTTGTTTTATTGTGTGCGAGAGAGATAGAGAGAATTATAATCATTAGACTTACAGGTAAGAAAACAGTTAAAAGTATATAGTTAGGTGCAGAGATCATAAGGAAAGCCGCAAATAGGTATTAAAAGTAGTATGAATAAAACTATGTAAATTGTGTGTACGTGACCGGCCGAACAAGGAGTCACTGCCAGGAATCATTCCCCATGTTAGTAATGATTTAATGGAAGTTTTATGTTTTATAGTAAATATATTTACTATACCTAACGTGTGGAATTCCCATAACGGAGCGATTTGTAGGTACCTACACAAAACTGAGTGGTTCGAGGAAAATATTGCCAGTATCCTTAGAGGTGTGTCAATGAATGGATTAGGTACTATCCTGTGTTAGGTTAGGTTAGTATTCGCCTATTGATAGTAGGTAATCTAGTAGACAAAACGCCAGGCAAAACTCTTGCTTTTTGGTTTAGCGGCATGAAAATGACGTAACTACACAGGTACTTAAATAATGAATTTATGTCGGTCTAGATAGGTTAGGGAACAGGATCGATTTGGCTTTATCAGAAAATATGTGGATCATAACAGAAACAGCGCGCAGCGGCGGCTGTCCATTGCGATGCTTAGGGCGGCATCGGCAGATCTGGTGCCGATTCTGTTCTCTGCCTTAACCATCGGGAAAAACAGAATGTCCGATTCTCTTGTTCACAAACTAAACCAAATTTAAGTTCAGTGCGTCTTTTCTTTCTATTTCATTAAGAAAAGGACAGAAGATAAATTTTAGTTTAGTCCTGTCAAATTAATCAGCGCCTGGCGTAAATTGACGTAATTTTAATAGTAGGAAAGTTTTTAATCACGTCTAAACTTGTATATTTACAGTACTATACTTGTAAATTTGATAGGATAGGACTTGTATATTAATACAGTACTATATTGTAAATTTGCCTATAGTACCTACCCCCGCATTTCGCAAAATATAACATGTGAGATTGTGAGTAGTATCGGCCCTTTTTTACTTTACCCTTTCAGCTGTTGATGAGGAGGGTTTTGCTCCATTCTTTAGTTCTTTAAAACTATAGTTCTCAAACCCCTGATTAAAAAATCTCTCACATCTTCTGAAATTCATAATTATAAATGATATTACCAATATCCTGTCTAAATCATAATTCCAGAACAAAATCATCAAGAAAACAAACATAACTTACAACACGGGCGCAGAGACTATATTCGGCGTCCCAAAGTACGCGGTAGTTCTGAGGAGGTTGGCGCTAAACCGGGGCATAGTGCCCAACTACCTCACTAATCTTGTGGAGGTCTCACCTAGTGGAGCAGTGTTTCAGGGCCACGGCGGAGAGGTAAGTAAATACATCGGTATTTACTATGTGATGCTGCCTAATGTCACCGCCGTTCTGCCTGCTCAAGTGCACGGCTCTGATTAATGAGGCTGGATACCTCGATGTGGACGCCCAAAGTCTAAAGCACAAACATAGTCACATCATTTTCGACCTAACATAAATCCATTCCAATCTAAACCTTCTGCCCCAGACAATAAGCTTCCTGTAGAATATACTCCACGTGACACCTTCTCTCCGCCGTCCTGCCTACTCAAGTGCGCGACTCTGACCAATGAGGCCGGATACCTGGATATAGAATCCACAGTCTACAAACAAAAATAGGCACATAATTTTCGACCAGACATAAATTCATTCAAATCTAAACCTTCTGCCCTAGACAATAAGCTTCCCGTACAACATACTCCACGTGACGCCGCCTATGTCCCCGCCGTGTTGCCTACTCAAATGCCAGGGACTGACCAATGAGGCTGGATACCTGGATGTGGATGTCCACAGTCTACAGCACAAGCGGTTCCCCAACGTGTTCGGGTTGGGAGACTGCACGTGTACGCCTAATAGCAAGACTGCTGCTGCTGTTGGTAAGTGTAGTAATGAGAATATTTGGAAAAATGTATCATGAGAAGTGATAGCGTAAAAAAGAAAACTAATACTCGGGATTGTTTAGGAAACGTAAGTTTATTTTGCAGACCCTTGTTTTGCCTTTATAGAGTGCATATTTGAAACTTTCAATCTTATTCCAACCTCTGTACCTACCTACAACATACCTATTTGCAATAAACTAATTTGCTTTGATGTCGGTACCACTTCAAAGCTACGTCTCAGAACGTAATCTCAGCGTGTACGTTACCCCAGCAAGAAAGTGTCTCCTAGAGTTATAGGAGTAGGACGTATAATATGTGCCCTATCTGCTGTAAATGTGCCCCCAAATAAAAAATGTGTGCCCCCTGTCGTTTTGGAAAAAAACGGAAAAAACGATTCCTGCTGGGGTAACGTTTTTCTAGCAGGAAAATTCTAAACGAATGATCGGAGAGAGAAAAATTGTGCATGGCCAGAGAGCTTATATGTGTGCCAAAATGTGCCCCCAAAAAAAAAATCTGTGCCCCTTCAGGTTTTCGAGATATTGCATTTCCTGCTGGAGTAACGTTTTGATGAATCGTATATCTCTACAACCATTGCATGTGCCCCTGTAGAGTAAACATACACGAGTAGCTCTTAATGTGTGCCCCTTAGTGCCCCAATTAGTTTTAAGAAAATATTTATAGTTTTCAAGTTATAGCGGTTTTATGAAAACCCGAAAAAACATCGCAGCGCCTAAATTAGACAAGAAACAAGTTCGCTGAAAACTGTATTCGGTCCTTCTTGACGCTAATAATAACCATACAAAGTTTCAAAACTATTCATGCATGCGTTTTTGCTAAAAGTCAAAACGATGGTGTCCTAACTTTGACGGCAAAATACAAGGAACCGGCTCAATCCGAGATGTGTAGGTGTAAACCTAAATCATGTGCCTTTAGTCAAAAATATATGGTGAAAATATTCAGCTTGGAATGTTTCGCATTAAGTAAATATTAACAAAAAACCATCGAGATATAAGTACTTAGTACTTATATCTCGATGCAAAAAACCAAAATATGTAAGCAACGGCTGGTTATCCGACCAAATTTGAATGACTACTAAAAAGCGACGGATTCATACATATCGATGACCTTCTTTACTTTACTCACTAACCGGTTCACACGTGTTGTGCCTGAGTACACTGACTTACAAAAGTAATAAGTAATTAAATAAAGTTGTTATTGGATTATATTCTACTAGCTGTTTCTATGACGTTACACATGATTAAGTACATTATAAATAGTAGCCTAAGTGCTATTCCAAGGTAAGCTATCTTCTCGATTCTAAATTTCATTAAAATACATCCAGTAATTTATGTGTGAACGAAAGAAATACATCGAGATATTTGCTAGGTCTTTGACTTGGTCCCGATGTTTAAAAAAAAATATAGTTCATGAAATGTGTGATGAATACCTACTACTAAAAAGAGGTAGCTCTTTTTTGTATATAAATAAAAAGCCCGTATTTGTCTTTTTATATTAGGTACATATATATTTATTGATAAGCCGTAGGTTAGATAAATTAACAGTACAATGCGTGCCACGAAAGATGAGACTTGACCCGCCTCCCCCGCTCTTTCCGTCGCCCCTATGACGTCCAGTCCCGTCCCGCACTCAGACCTCATACCGCTAAAGATACCTAAAATCGTGTACTGCGCATGTCAAACCACGTGGTGTGTCAAGTATCATCTTTCGTGGCACGCATTGTAAGTTTTTCATCATTAAGGGGAATGCTCCAACTAGCCCGCGAAATTCAAAATTTCTTGCGTTTTTTGCAATTTGCAGGCCAGTGCTAGGTTGTATGTTGATTAAAATATTATTCGCGGTTGTAAGACGTATATAGTTACAGAATTATAATCATCAAAATCACCAATACAACCCTCCAAGTTCATAAAGGCGTAGGAACAAAAAAAAAAACAGAAAAAATTTGAATTTTGCGGGCTGGTTGGAGCATTCACCTTACTTAATAGAAGATTCCCTTTTTTCGCCTGCCCACACCGCTGCATATATCTCTGGCCCCGCGGCATCCGCTGACGTCGTGTCGCAAGGAGTCGCTTTGTCTAGCTTGGAGAAAGTGAGACAGCTAGTACGCGTACGGTGTTAGTGTGACAGAGACAGGTTACGTGTAACGTCGCTCTATTATGAATAATAGGTACGAAGTGTTTATTGAGGAAGTGCGTTTGGATTATTACTTGGTATTGGTAAACAGTTGCAGTTATGTTATGACGCCAAGGACACTGTTACGTTGAGTCACGCAGTTGCACTGATACTGTTTGTTTACTTTTTTTTGAGTTGGTTGAAAGTGGCGTATTAAGCATTTTATAACAATTATGTGGTTGTAGGGGTGTTGAATTTTATGGCACGATCTGTGGTGGTAAGTATTTAATGGCATTGTTTTGACTTACCTATTTAAAAATACGTGTCTTATCAAGTACTTGGATTTTTGACGTGACAACGTCTAATAAATCGATGAAGCTGGCTGCACTCACGAAAAAACATGACTCATGTAGCGTTACCTCGCGGCCTCGCTCTGTAGCGTTCCATGGTGGCTTGAAGTGCAAGCGAATATTAACAAATGCAATGCAAATATTCCATCAGTATTTTCTTATGACGTTGTCACGTTCAACTATCGTCAGTAAACCGACTTTACAGACAACCGATTTTTTTCATTACTTTATATACTAATTTCTAATATTTATAGGTAGGAACTTTGATCTGTGATTTGATGCAATAATTACTTTAAGAATTAAAATTAAGGGAATAAAAATAATAATTTCCACATCAACAAGCTGTTTCATTTATTATAGTCACAAGGTGCATTTAATATATTTTTTAATTAGCCCCCAAAACTTTTGAACGCGACTGTACGGACAACAGCTTAGGTATAATACGTTCAATAAAGAAGGTCATCGATATGTATGAATCCGTCGCTTTTTAGTAGTCATTCAAATTTGGTCGGATAACCAGCCGTTGCTTACATATTTTGGTTTTTTGTTAATATTTACTTAATGCGAAACATTCCAAGCTGAATATTTTCACCATATATTTTTGACTAAAGGCACATGATTTTGGTTTACACCTACACATCTCGGATTGAGCCGGTTCCTTGTATTTTGCCGTCAAAGTTAGGACACCATCGTTTTGACTTTTAGCAAAAACGCATGCATGAATAGTTTTGAAACTTTGTATGGTTATTATTAGCGTCAAGAAGGACCGAATACAGTTTTCAGCGAACTTGTTTCTTGTCTAATTTAGGCGCTGCGATGTTTTTTCGGGTTTTCATAAAACCGCTATAACTTGAAAACTATAAATATTTTCTTAAAACTAATTGGGGGCACTAAGGGGCACACATTAAGAGCTACTCGTGTATGTTTACTCTACAGGGGCACATGCAATGGTTGTAGAGATATACGATTCATCAAAACGTTACTCCAGCAGGAAATGCAATATCTCGAAAACCTGAAGGGGCACAGATTTTTTTTTTGGGGGCACATTTTGGCACACATATAAGCTCTCTGGCCATGCACAATTTTTCTCTCTCCGATCATTCGTTTAGAATTTTCCTGCTAGAAAAACGTTACCCCAGCAGGAATCGTTTTTTCCGTTTTTTTCCAAAACAACAGGGGGCACACATTTTTTATTTGGGGGCACATTTACAGCAGATAGGGCACATATTATACGTCCTACTCCTATAACTCTAGGAGACACTTTCTTGCTGGGGTAACGTACACAATCTCAGCAACATGATTGCCGGTAAGCGGCTTTTCACCACACATGACACTAAATTATAGTTGAAATTACGCTTAGTTTGGCATATTTGTGCAAATATTCGATTTATTTCGACAATACAAAATCAATTTTGTTCCAATAACCTAAGATATATTTTGTATTACCCAAGATTAAACCTAATATTTGGGTCTGTTTATGAATTTGTCAGCACCTCAAAGCTACGTCTTAGAACGCAACCTCAGCAACATCATGGCCGGCAAGACGCCCTCCGCCAAGTACAACGGGTATGGCGCCTGTCCTCTCCTCACTTCCTACAAGAGAGGTATTCTCGCAGAATTCCTGTATGACAAGAAAGTGTGGGAGACGTTTCCTTTTGACCAGGTGAGTTTTAATCAGATTCAGAAAATGTGAGTCACGAGCGCGACCTGTGAATCCTATGTCATTGTAGTAAGGCATAAAATATAATGATTGACGCCCCTTCGTGAAATGAATTATTAGCTATAGGTACTATCTACTTTATGAGATACTTGATTTAGATTTGGACTAGGACAAACTTTAGAGAAAACTAGAAAGAATGAAAGAAAATACGTTTATTTGCGGTAAATATGACGCAGAAATAATAAAACAAGTTGGGGGAAAACATGCGTCACATCCACGCAAAACGGCCATCGCTCAGCATAATGCTAAGACCGTATGCGAGACAGAGCCCCAGAGCTGGTTTTCAGCGACAGCCGAACTCGAGTTTATTGATTAATTAACAACTTAAATATGTACTTTAATTCATAAAAATTACTGACCCAAAATAACAGCTTTCAGATGTCCACAAGCAAAACGATTAGATTTATCAATCTATTGTTGAATTATCCTTTGTGTAACCAATCACACGTTTTACCTGGACCTATAAGCCTATTTCAGCACTTCTAGATCTTGCAGATGATTTGAAACAATCTATTCCACAATTTATTTTTTATCTGCTTTTTTTCTTGTGTGGGAAATTATGAGGGCGTGTCAGACTGTTACTGACTAAAACCCACCCGTGTTCCTTCAGTTGCCTTTGCCAGGGGCCACAGTATCTCTTTCGAACAACTCGCGACCCTGGCAGGCATCGGCCCTAGCGGGCCCCGTCAGTTAGTGCTGACAACTTTTTGAGGCGCGCGTGGAACACAACGCGTCGTCGAGTCTTGTTCGCCGTCCGCAAGCCCGCGCCTATGGTGGCTGGGAAACGGCTGCCTGTCGACTCCCCACGCCCAGGGCGTCTCCTGCAACATTTATCTGGTGCTTACCAGGAGACTGTGAAATAGGCCCAAATATTTTATAATTTTCACACGGTATTATTACGCCAGTTAATCGAAAAATACTCGTTTCCAGTCTAAAGAACGTCGCCTATTATATCAAATGAACAAACACGTGCTCCCATACTTGTATTGGCGACGGCTGTTGAAAGGAAAGTGGAACGGACCGGGCACCATCCGCCATGTTATCAACCCCTTCAGAATGTGAAACCATTGTATTTAATATATAAATATTTTATTAAAACTTTTCTATACAACTTATTTTACAACTTAATATTTTACAAGTAAATGGTAATTTTCGTGTGGGATGTCTTAACTACATACGTTTGATTATAAACTAAAAAAATGTAATTCGTTGCAATGTTTTTTTTTTTGATCAAAACTTACGTAAACTATCTATTAATGAAATAAGCTAATGTTTTAACTTTTTGTAAATCTGAGGCGTGCTACCCATGTGTTCGGGTCGGCTTTATTCGGCACAGCCGGTCGTATAATCAGCCTATATTGTTCCCACTGCTGGGACACAGAGGCCTCTCTTCGAGAGGGAGTGATTCATGTCGGGCCGTTGCATCTATGCTAGTTGCACGGTAAACTCTGCTTGCGCGATGCAGGATTTTGCGTGACGTCAGTATGACGCGTTCTTCACATGTGGCGTCGTAGATACCGCTACAGTACTATAGCTACACTTCTGCCATTCCCTTTGGGTATTACAGGCGTAATGTTATGTTATGTGCTTGTATTATATGTGTGGCGAATTGTGGCTGCACTATAGGTACAGGCGCCAGCACATCAAGCTACCCGAAACTGTTTAATTTTCCCAATCAACTTTGAACCTTATGCTTTAGCGATAAGGTTGGAATTCTATTAAAGAAATTTGACAGATTGTAGTAGCTTGTTGTGCTGGCGTCTGTACTTCTCTGCCTAGCCGTTCGGGATTACGGGCCTGATGTTATGTTATGAGTGTGTGAGTCAACCTTCTTTACAATATACATGACATATTTACAATAGTATTTCAAATAGCAAACATCGCCATTACAGCATTTATTCAACTTGGAAGTTATCCTACTTTTGGTTCGTTGGTTTGGTTAATACTTTATTAACTTAAGTATAAAAATGACTTACCCAAAAATATGGGATATAAGTATGACTTAAATAATAACTACGTGGTGGAAGGGCCATAGGGTTCTGAAAGCTTCAACGATAATAATTTATATTCCAGGATCATTTACTCAACTATCTACTTTAGCTTTATGTATTCTAAGTTGATTTTTGAGTGACCATGAGTAATGGAGAGGTCCTAAAAATTGGTTCAACGTTTTTGTAATTTGTTAACTAAAATAATAATGACTTAGATAATATTAATTAGCTTTCAAAAACTGGCCAATATCTTGCCGATACGTTGGCATTGTAAATACTCTTGCGATACTACATTTTCAGCTGAATTTTCAAACGGAACATAATTTTAAATCATATGCATTGTCATTTTAAGGTTCAAATTCAACCGTAAGTTGATAAGAATGAGGTATTGACAGCGCCTTTATGTCGTAGCAGTAAGGGCGCTTTTCGTAGTTCAAAGGTTACCGATGACGTGAAGCTGTCTGTTGTCCCAGAAAAAATAAAAAAGTATCTTAAAGTCGAGTTTCGTTTGACAATCCGGCCGAAATTGTATCATTATTCAAGTAGATTTTCCAGTCACTCTTTTAAACTTTACTAGTATTAAGCGTAGTAAACTGCTCCTTATTCCCGTTAGTTATATCGGTGGCACTCTGCCTCTTCCTCCTCATGGCCGCCCGCCTGACGCGGTACTTCTTCCTCGTCTTGACCAGGTATACCGCGAGTGCTATCGCTATGAGAAGGGACACTATGATGGAAGCGCCTAGGATTAGAGTGAGGGAGCTGTAGCGAGATGAGCCGTCTTCTGTTGAAGGTTCCAGCTGTAATCAGAGTAGGAGAATTAGGTGCGGAATATGGTTAACAAAAAGTTGGAGATAGTATAAAAAACCGGCCAAGAGCGTGTCGGGCCACGCTCAGTGTAGGGTTCCGTAGTTTCCCGTACGTCACAATAAGATATGTAAACGAAGTTAAAAAAATGCTTGCATATACGTTTATACTACAAACTTAGTCCAGAAATTGTTACAACTTTTTGTCTTTTTTGTACAAAAACTGTTGTTTCCATCAAGTTCAAAATAATTTTCCTAGAAAGTCCTTATAAAGTTCTACTTTTCAGATTTTTATCATATTTTCTAAATTTATGGTTCAAAAGTTAGAGGGGGGGGGACACATTGTTTTTTACTTTTGGAGCGATTATATCCGAAATTATTGATATTATCAAAAAATGATTTTAGTAAACCCCTATTCATTTTTAAATACCTTTCCAACAATATATCACACGTTAGGGTTGAAATTAAAAAAAAAAATCACTTCCCACTTTACATATAGGGAGGCTACCCTAATAAAACATTTTTTTCCAATTTTTATTTTACCACTTTGTTGGCGTGATTGATATACATATTGGTACCAAATTTCAGCTCTCTAGTGCTAACGGTCACAGAGATTAAGCGAGGACGGACGGACTGAAGGACAGACATGGCGAAACTATAAGGGTTCCTATACCCCATTCGCAATAAGATTAGACATTGAAATAAATCTTTTTTACAGTCCGTTCAACCGATTTTGACTTCTATTGCGTTGGTGGCATGACAAATGGCAGCTGCAATAAACAGTTGGTATTATAATCACGTTTTTGCTTTTAATGCCGTCCTTATGCCTACGGAATAGAAGTAAAAATCGGTTGAACGGACTGTAAAAAGTTTTGTTTAAATGTCTAATCTTATTGTAAATGGAGTATAGTAGACTACGGAACCCTAAAAATTGTACCCAAAAGCTGTATTGGAGAAAAAAGGTAGGTCAAAAAAGAAAAAGAGCAAAATATGGGTCGTTATTTGCTCACTGAGTGTTTGTGTGTGTGTGTTTTGTTGGTTTCAAAAAGAATTCAAGAGAAAAACAATAATTCAATAAACTATTTTCCAAATACTAGATCTGTCCAAGTAAGGGAGGTAAGAATCTATCGGACCCTCACGTCCCTTCTTGGGTGCACCTAATAATCACTTTACTTCTCAGTTCAAATTGGTGGCGTACATTTATGTGTGTGTTGGCATACATGTAGCAGGTCGTAGTTCCATCAGATAAAAAAAAAACATCTTATTACAAAACAAGGTGTGTAAAATGCTTCACACATGTTTTCAACACAAAATTGACACAGTATCAGACTAAGTTGCCTAATGAATCAATTTTGAATACAGAACTGTATTTCAATCACAGTCACGTTCTAATTACAAAAGCTGACTCTATGGTTGAAACCATAGATATCCGTGGTTGAAACCATGTCAAAGTAATAAAACCGTATTTTAGGCCTACCAACGTAGCTAGTTTGGTCTACTAAAAATGGCAAGGGAAGTAAAATGGTCTATGCCTCGCTAATACTGACCATATAGTTCCCATGCATGCTGCGTGAGTTCCCGTCGCGGCACATGGCGCGCTCCGTCCAGTTGTACCAGTGCACCAGGCGCAGACCTTCGAATGCACGGGGGGAACCACATCTGGAAAAGGGAGCATTATTTATAACTTGAGTGTGTCTGTTTTTATAAGAGTTAGAGCAGATACGCAATTATGAGTCATAAAGTGTTAGTCATACTGCATTCATTGGTTCAACGGTTTCAGTCTAGATAATGCTTGACACTAAGTCCCACAGCAACATTAGCGATAAACATATTTAAAACATCATTCTGTATAAGTCAATCGTTTGAAGATGAAAGAGGCTGAATGATGTATTAAAAAATGTTTAACGTATTTTTATAAATACATTTAGTGATTTGGGCCTAAATAATCAGCTCAACGATCGACTTACCACGTCGAACATTCAATTTTGTCGACTTATTAATGGTCGATATCGATTATTGAAAGTTTGAATGACCCCCTTACTAATAAACATATTACATAATATATCAGATGAATAGTTACACACCGATTTCTCTTTATATTTTGACTTTCGAAAGAAGAAGACAAAGCGTTGTGTAACTATACAAACGCTATACAACGTTTATTAATTAGGGGGTATTATATGTTTAGTTTAGTAGCAATCAGGAGCCTGATTTGTGCACGATAAATGGCAACTGTCGAAATGTATGAATACTGTAATAGGTAACCTGCCATCCCTTCGGGACATAAAGGCGTGGAGTTACATTATACCTGAGTTCAGCCAACAATCTCGAGTGCTTGGTGGCGTACATCTGAGGCAGCAGCTCGTCCACTATCCACTGCATGTCACAGTTGCAGTGCCAGGGGTTGAACTGCAGGTTTACTCCCTCGCTCACCGCCGTCCAGTCCACCAGGCTCTTTGGTAAGTAGGTTAGGTTGTTCTTACTTATGTCCAGCTGAAAATGATACGATTGTTTGGGTGAGCTTTAGTTAAGAATATTAAAAATAATGTGAATATAAGTGTGACCTTTTGTTTTTTCCTATTTTGTTAAGTGAATTTGTTGCGGCCAAGGTCATAAAAGTTTTTTTGTTATTGCTTAATTATTTGGCGCTGTTTCTCTGATAATTCTGCTTTAGACATAGCCTATACGGGTAATGCCTAAGTAAACAGCGCTCAACGTTCTGGTGGTGACTTAATTTGCTAACGGTTTAGGAAATTTTCCAACTCAAATTAGAATTGCAAAAGAAATCTGTATATATATTTATGCTTACCATACACAACGATGTCCCATCAAAAGCTCCCGCCTTAATCTCCTCCAAAGACGGACAATTAGAGAGATAAAGAGAGAAGCAATTGATATCATTCTCAGTCTCATCTGCCGTTCTCCCCACCACATTGCTAAACGCCTTCTCTTCAACCACATTTATAGCTTTCATCTCATTCATATACAAACTCTTTAGAGCAACTATATTTTTGAAATAAACCGTCTCTATGGGGTTGCCATCAAAGTGAAGTTCTTCTAAATTGGGGAAAAACTGAGTGCTTATTGTCTTTGGTATCTCGGTTATTAAGTTGTAGGATAGGTCTAGAATGTATAGACTGGGGAGTTTCTTTTCTATGTTCAGTTCTTTTATTTGGTTTCCTCCGATGTTTAGTACCTGGAATTTAAAGTTTAAATGTTAGTTTGAACTAGTATAAAATCCACGAAAAAATCAGAGAAAAAAGAAACTGTATCTACTCATGTCATAACTTTTCACGCATATTGCCGACATAGAAACATATATCTTACATCCATACGGGGCGAATGGAGCGCCTCCTTTTTTTGAAGTAGGTGAAAAAAGTAAAATATAAAGTATTTTCGGGATATTTTTCGTTAGTTAATGGTTCTTGTATTAACTAATCAAATCAAATCGGTCTATCGCAGTCCACTGCTGTAGATAGGTCTCTCCCAGGCTGCGCCACAATACCTTCAGACACCCTGTCCTCCGCCTTCCGCATCCAGTCTGTCCCAGCCACTTTCTTAAGGCCAGTATTCTTTTTAAAATCTTTGGTCAATTAAAGAAAACTTACCTCCAAACTGTCAAAATTCACTGCATTCTCATCATACAAATCCGACAATCTATTATACGATAGATCAATATACTTAATGCCACTAGGAAACTTAGGCCAATGATACAAAGTGTTGATCTTCAGTATGGCTATCTGCAGCGTCGGCGGCAGTGCGAAAACAAACGTTATGTTATTCTGAGCAAGGTTCAATTCTCTTAAATTCGTGCATGTGAGAAAAGACTCTTCTTCCACTATTTCTATTATGTTGTTTGATAGGTCCAATAATTCCCTGGAATGAGTAATATGTTACGATTAGAATTGTAACTGCAAAATGTATAAAATGCTGATATGATTGGTCAAGACAAAATGTTGTTGGTCTAGTGATCGCAAGCGCAACTGCTGAGCGAGTGGTCCTGGGATTGATTGGGTGAGTCTGGAACATCGAACGAGTCACAGACCCACCTTAGCCATTGACCTACTGTTACAATCTATATATTGTCGTTGTCAAACCAAAATCTGCTATGTGCAAAAAGTATACTTTTGAGATATTGACAAAAGAAGTTTTCCTGAAAAATTTTACATGAGAGTTAATTTTATTCTGAGGACATAGTTCCACAACTAGTGGTCATAAGTACATAGCAGTTCTTTTATATGAGAAATAATGCAGTGACCTATAAGCTGTGGTCAAAATCTTAAAATCTCATAAAATCTCAAAAAACGGCACAATAGCAGATTTTGGTTTGACAACGACGATATACAAATAAATAAAATTGAAGTATTTATTAATGTCAACATAACAGCTTTTTACTAAATGCTTAAGAAAGGATATACGGTACTTATAGAAAAAAAAATTTTTTTTAATACTTTTATCTGTCTGTTTGTTCCGGCTAGTCTCCGAAACGACTGGCCCGATTTTCACTGGCTAGTAGAGACAAATTATTGTTTCCCGACATCTACGTGAACGAAGTCGCGGGTACAGCTAGTTGCTATATAAACACACACTACCTGTGTTTACTAAACTGTGTATAAATCTGATAAGGTACATTAGAAAGAAGTACCTGAGTACTACTACTACTACTTGACTACCTATCTATATTTATTTAGATTACACCGATAAATGTTATCTATGTATAAGAATCAATAACAGCGGTACTCCTGACAAAGTTCTTTAGTGGATTTATATTTGTGTTAAATATACAGACTACTGTCTAATAATAATAATACATATTTATAAAATCATCACACTAATATTATAAAGGCGAAACTTTGTGAGTGTGTGTGTTTATATGTTTGTTAATTTTTCACGCACAAACGGCTGGACCAATTTTGATAAAATTTTGTATGGAGGTAGCTGACACCCTGGATTAACATACCTATACTTTTTATCCTGATATACCCACGGGATCCAAATTTACGCGGGTAAAACCGCGGGGCGCAGCTAGTAGTAGATAAAGATAAAACACTTTACATAGATTTCTTCTAAACAAATTACTCATGCATGTTTAATTTAAAAATAGCATTATGAATTATTAATTTAAATTAATATAAAAATAAAATAGTAGAGGTTC
Source organism: Luperina testacea (assembly GCA_927399505.1). Lineage (NCBI taxonomy): Eukaryota > Metazoa > Arthropoda > Insecta > Lepidoptera > Noctuidae > Luperina > Luperina testacea. Next base: position 4,327,512 of record OV656763.1, on the reverse strand, counting down.
GGTTTTTTCTGCTTACCCCCATGAGGTGTGAGTTGTATGTAATGTAATAGCAAAAGATGGTGAAAAAAATTACTCAAAAATAAATTCTTATTACATTGAATTACAGACTTTATTGTGAGTGTCATTAAGTGCAGAGTTGTACTAACATCAAAACAGCTTCTTATCCACCAGAGTCCTTACGCAGATTCAGATGCACTTTACACACCTCATAATAAAGTTTATTATTCAACGACAAAAAAAGCGTCTTAAGTCTGCTTCTGGGCTGTATCTAAATAGCCTATTTGATTCAACTGTTTTACAAAAGTGATAGACGTAGCGAGCGCGTTATATTTGTAGGCGGTAAGACTAGCTAGCTACTAACAATATAATGTTGGCATTACAATGTTGCCTCTAAGTACTGGCTGCGATAAACCATTAGTCTTCATAAACTCTTGTTTGTAGCCGTTGCTCTATCTGAGGGTCAATCAAAAGAAGACCTACCTAAGTACTTCTACTGTTATCTTTTTACGGTTCCGTACCCAAAGGGTAAAAACGGGACCCTATTACTAAGACTCCACTGTCCGTCTGTCTGTCTGTCTGTCACCAGGCTGTATCTCATGAACCGTGATAGCTAAACAGTTGAAATTTTCACAGATTAACTATTTCTGTTGCCGCTATAACAACAAATACTAAAAACAGAATAAAATAAATATTTAAGGGGGCTCCCATACAACACTTGGCCAGTTTTTTTGACAATGACAGTCAGTTATCTGCAGCTAAACATAGGTACAGTCAACTACAAAAGTGGATTAACAGTACAGAAGGCCCATTCTCATACTTATAAAAGTCACAATCTCATCTCAGAGACAATCAGTGTCAAAAAATTGTCAAAATTGTATATAAATTGATTGTACTTTTGACAGATTGAGACTAAGATAAGAATGCGAACGTTCTTAAAAATACGGGTATTGCCCCTAAGTTTTTAAATATGAATTTATTTAATTAAAATTGGAACAGACGTAAAATTAAAAGAATATTAACTCTTAGCCATTATATAATATATACTTAAATGTATTGAAGAATTTCGGGTCAATTTAGACGATGTGTAAAAGTTTTAATCGACATCTCAATCGTACGTTCAACAACTGGAGTGATTAGACCATACATTTATGATAGGATTGATGAAAGTTTAGTAGGTAGGTACTAGTAGTTTTCAGAAAAAAGATCATATAAATTCTGATTCAGTTGATGAAGTAAGGTTTCCAAAACATTAAGAACTAGGCCTGTAGGATGATAAAAAGAATTTATATGATTGTTTTTCAGAAAAGTTAAATTTTAATCTGTTCTTCTCTAAAGTTAGCCATAGGTCGTATAGTCAATTTTGCCTTTCAAGAATCTATGGCCAAACCTCTCCAGTTTTACGTAGTGTAACTAGTTTTAGTAACTTAAAGGATACTTACAGGCTGTTATTAGGAGGGAACGAACCCTTCGTAATAGATCTAATTCTATTGTCGTTCAAATTCAACCGCTTTAATCGCGCCAAGTTCTCAACATCACTCCTTTGAAGTAGCAAGTCAAATATGCCATTCTTGCTCACATCCAGTTCTTCTAGGGCAATCATAGGCTGCAGCGCATCCAGCGGTATCTTCTTCAAATAATTGCTTTGTAAACTTAACTTTTTTATGTGACTTAAATGTTTGAAATCTAAAGGATTGAAATCCGATAGCTTATTATGCGACAAGTCTAGATCTTCTAATCGATCGATGTTCGTAAAGAGGTCGGGTGTGATTTCGGTCAGTTCGTTGTGCGAGAATGACAGGACTTTCAAATTTGGAACGTCACTAAATGGATCTGGCCAGTATGTTTTTATGGCGTTGTTTGTGAATCTTAGCGTTTCGACAAGCGAATTTGGCGGCAACCTGAAAAATATAGAACACAATGCTGTAATTATTGGAAGTAGTTATAAACTACATAAATCCTAATTGGAGCAACAACTCCACAAGGCTAACCAATTAATTCGGCTTATCGGTGATCACTCATAGTCCGTGTCAATGAATAGAGTTTTTCCTATCTCTATGGCGGATACTGGAGGACTCAAGGACCTAACTTGTTTAAGACGATGATATTGATGACATTCGCCGGACTTGAACATTTGTTTCTAGGAGACTTTACTATCAATTTCAATCATGACAGCACACGATTACGGCTGATTCGACTGCAAGGTTTCGTCCTAATCGTAGGTAGGTAATGGACTGAAAGACCATTCCGCGTGTCCTGTTAAATTTCTGGTCCTTATGGTAGGACCAGCATAGCTATTTATAGGACCGTTCAATACGCTTCCGCGCCGAATGGGACGTCATTCAATGTTATGAAAAGAGTCATCTAAAGGCTGTACACAAATCCAAAACCCGAATGTGTCAGTTTAAATTAGATAGACGACCGCCATTCTTCCGACACCTAATTGCTTTCGGGGGCAAAGCAAATTAGTAATTGAAAATGTGTAATTTTGATGCGACCTGTCGAATGGTTATGAATAGCTATGCAGAAATGTACAGACGCCAGCACATCAAGCTACCCGAAACGGTCAAATTTTCTCAATCAACTTTGAACCTTATGCTTTAGCGATAAAGTTGAAAATCTATTAAAGAAATTTGGCAGATTGTAGTAACTTGATGTGCTGGCGGCTGTACAAGAAGTTATTTTATAATACATATAAGAGGATGCTCATCATAAGTCATAAGATTAATTGATTCGTAATAAATTAACCATTACATAGCTATATCTGAATAGGTAATAGTTATCAACTTATCATGCGTATTGCGTATAGTTACACAATTGATTACACAATTAACATTTTTATCTTACGCTTATTTGGACTGGAGTTAGAAGCGGAAAACCGCAAATATGAACGATAAACAATTTTTCATTTGTTTTGTAAAAGCAATCGGAATTTAATACAATTATTTAAACAATAATGCTTTACTGTAGTTTTGAAGTGACTTGATAGAAAAAGACTTAGATGAACAATTCGCTGCTTCGTTTCATGTGATAATATCTTATGCTGCGCGGACCCTTTGACCCTTTCAAAAATAATGTTAATTGTACCATGTAAATATGCCTTTTCTGATGACAATACGTATCGTATATCTAATATCGAACCCAAAAGAATTACCAAAGTGGATCACATCCCGAAAAGCCTAAAAATCATCACATTTTTGCATTTGTTTTCCTATAACATCGCAATCTTACTCTACAATTTCCAAAAACAAATCGCAGACAGTACACAAATTAAAATATAAAAACGCATAATTAAGTAAAGCAAACTAGGTATTCAGAAGTAGGTAAGTTAGCGCCGAACCTCTGATACGACAAGTCGGCCATTTCCCGCCGCAGAAGATTCGCAAAACAAACGCAGGTGACACGGTTTGTGGTTGATTGATGTGACAGCCGGCGAATCTTGAGACGACCCGGGATAATGACCTTACGTAGTTACAGAAAGGATTATGAGGAATGTCGGTTAATCTAGGTTTTAGAAACAAAAGCTTGTCTTTCCAGATGGGTTAGGCAGAGCAGAGGCGAGGGCATCAGTTTAATATGTCAGAAGCGAGCGTGTTGACATTTTTATTCATGCACATATCCCGGCTGGTACTGCGGAATTACCGATGGAGAACCACAGTAACATTTTGCTCGATCTAGGAATCGAATTTTGAGGCAAATTTCGTATTGTTAAACAGCATGACGTCATTACGGGGCTGACTGCCCAGGGTGCAGTGGACATTATTTATTTATTTATTAACTATGGAAGACTTACAGCTAAGATTAACAGATTAAAAAATAGTATGTGAGACTGACAGCCAATTAAGTCCTCACTTTTAAAAACAGATTACCTACAAAGAAAGAGTGTGTACAAAGAAGATTATTTAAGTAATAGCACTCGTGGAGAGAGGCAGAGCGTGGTGGCCTAGTAGTAACGGCCTCTACCAACGCACACTGGGCCCGCGTGGTGGATTACGGCCCACTACTTCTCACTGAAAGGAGGCCTGTGTCCCAGCAAAAAGGACATTATAGGCTGATTATAATCGTGGAGGTACTTTTAATTCAACCTAGTTATTAAATTATAAAGGCATGAGGAACAGGGTGTAAAGTTCACTCATACTCTATCTATAGAAAAGGGAGGATATTCCGACCAGACGGGCGTTATGCCTGGCGGGCAACTGCCCGATGATTCATGTCGGGCCGTTGTATCTATACTAGTTAAGCGATAAACTCTGCTTGCGAGATGCAGGATTTTGCGTGACGTCAGTATGACGCGTTGTTCGCATGTGGCGTTGTAGATACCTCTACAAAGTGATGGCTAGTTGGAATCACTATACCTGCAAATTCTAGTCAGACAGTCCACAGTTGTAAAACTTTTTAGTCTAGGTAAGTAGGTACCTAGTTAGGTACCTACCTATATGCAAGTCTACGCCGCTAGAGTTGAATAGGTAAGCAGGCTTGGTAAAATCTCACAGCAGACAGGTAAGATGTTCTATTTTAAACTTTTACTGATATAATTATATCGTATCTGATAAGAAAATGTCGCGGCGCGGCGTAACTTACATATGGGCTAACATTGTCAAAATGATGCTCAGTTACTAATTTTAAGACGTGCTCAAGGTTTCATCTACTTATAGGATTAGTTAAGTTCACTAGAAGTCAGAGGAATTTTATCGCTACACTCTTGGGGAGGCACTTTGTTTCGAGTGAAAAACTTAGTCGTATCAACTACTGAACTATGACGGGTACGTATGTACGTACTTACTTACTACTCAATACAGACAGCTTTTTTCAGACAAACAGACAGATGTCTAAGTTTATGGGTAGAGTATAGCATAATCAGCCTAAAATGTTCCCACTGCTGGGACACAGCCAGGCCTCATCTCGATGAGAGGGAGTGGTCCGTAATCTACCACGCGGACCCAGTGCGGTTTGGTAGTTGTCACATATCTTCGATTTTTTTAAATGAAATTTTTTTTACGCGCGTTAGGCATTTTTTGAGATGGGAAAAATCATCGAACTCGCGACACTGTTACCGTAACCGACACCGAGCTACATTCGGATGTGTTCGGCTGTCCTCGGGAAGTACTCGGTTTTACATGTACGAGTATATCCGATATGTCAGTGAGTGATGCAAAGTATTCTGTTTGTGTTTTGTTTTTCACTTTTGTTGGCACCCCCGATGTGCCACTGTTTTTTTTTTGAGAGCATTTTTGATGAAATAATTTACACAAAGTGGGGTTTGAAACTACGACCTACAACGCGTAAGTCTAAGTCTAAATAATAGTATTCAGGCAGATCATTATTTTTAGCAGATTAAAGATGACCGATCGCCAAAAAATCTGACCTCTACCAGGCGACAGTATTCTGCCCTGTCCTTTATTGTTAGGCTTCGTCTTTTTCCACGCTAAATAAAAACAGGTTAAATAAATGACAATACTAATTAGTACTAACGGTATTGAACGACCTTGCTTACGAATGGCCGGTTTCCTCTAATTTGGGAACAATCTGAAGGCAGTTAAAATTGAGATGTCTGTTGACAACAATGAATGCTGTACCTAAAGGAAGAGGTCCGAAAAGGGCCATGAACCTATAGCAACACTACGAAACATTGAACAGTTACTGGCTAGACATAATTAATTATATCCTGTATATTTATGACATAATAAATCTGAAGAAATAACATTGTATCTATCATAAAATAACATACAATATTATTGAAAATAGAAAATATTCCATGATTTATTTCGATATTGACATAGATTTCATGATCTTCCTTCAATGGGGTTAAAACTGAAGGTTTTTCATAGGTGGCAGCACTGTTGTTAGTCCAGAAACCGCCATTGTCGTATAATTATGTGTTTATGTTTACTGTTTTGCCGATCATAAATTAAACGAAAACTAGATAAAAATGTATACAACTTGGAGTACCTATAGCACAATTAAAAGACGAGATAAGGAAAAGCCTTTACCACTGGTAATATAGCAGCTTTAGTAGAAAGTTTAATTTAATTTAGACAACGGTCTAAAGAGAATTAATTTCTTGATTAAGGGGAAGCGCTAAGGTAGCCCGCGAAATACAAATTTTCTTACGTTTTTTGCAATTTGCTGTTCAGTATTAAGTTGTATGCTGATGAAAACATGATTCGAGACCAACTCTCTAAGACCACGTAACCCCAAAGAATAACTGTTTCATGAAATCGTCATTCTTTGGGGTTTACGTGGTCTTAGTCGAGAGTTGTGTTGATGACTTTAATGATTATAATTCTGTAAATACATATTTGTTACGGCCGCGAATCATATTTTGATCGACGTACAACTTAATACTGACCAGCAAATTGCAAAAAACGTAAGAAAATTTGAATTTCGTGGGCTACCTTAGCGCTTCCCCCTTAAGTTTTTTCTCCGGAATACAGCGGAATACTGAAAACTAACGAGCGAATCGGGTGTAGTAATTTGTTACCCCGCTCCTCAGGGCCAAAGATTGAAATTATTTGCCCCTACCCCATCACAAACTCGATGTCACAATGCAAGATAAGAATAAGTGACAATCGTATTGAATATCGATTAAATTGTGGGACAATGTAGTTATCAGAATTTTCTGTTTATTAGTTGAATTTGATAATTTAAATGGAAGCTAAAGTAATAGGTGTCGAGTATTTAATTCCGTTTTCCGTTGAGCCGTACATTTTCGTAAAGGCGTCCCCCTTTTCTTTGTAATCTAATCAAATCAAATTATGATGTTTATTGTTTGTGAGAGTTTACGTATTTTTTATTGTAAGGCTTGATCAAGGTGTGTTTTCACTTTGGGAACCGTAAAATATTTTACTTGTTAGGTTCTGCGCAAGGGGGTAGTAACGTGAATGGAGTAAAATTATGAGTACTTACCTATATGTCTAGTGTTTTATGCGAAAAATTAGGTATGCAAGGGTGTCGGCTGCTCCGTGTTCAAAGTCCAACTTTGTAGGCCCTGCCTACAAACTTTGACTTTGACTGACAGAGGGCAAAGTTACAGCAAACTTCATGAATTCATTCATTCTCAGAATGTATTTTTAGTCACAATGGACATTTAATGGTGACTACGGGTATTTTTTTTTTCAGGATGGGAAATCATCAAATGACCCCTCCCGCTCTGGGTGGAGCGGAAGGGAGTGTCAGACTCTTACTGAATAAAACCCACTTGACCACCTGTGTTCCTTCCTTAGCCCTTTATGTTCCGGGCCAGCCTATTAAAGGTTCAAGGTTGAATGGGAAAATTTGACAGTTTCGGGTAGCTTGGTGTGCTGTCGTCTGTACATTTGAATATGACTTTCATTTTCATCTACCGGCAAGTACGCAGCGGCTTGATATGGTTTTCCTTAAAAGAGCTCAAGCAAACAAAGATACTCGGCGTGTCAACAACATTTCAATGCCCTTTAATATATTGTACCTTGCGTAGTTTTATTATGGTTGTAGCGAACGTGGAGATAAGCAGTCAAGGTGAAAACTAAATAATGCATAGTCAGGGTCAGGACTACATATATCAAAGAGAGAGAGCAATTGATGAAGAAAAATCGTAGAAGTTGAAGTAATAATAAAGCTGAAGAGTTTGTTTGAACACGCTACGGAAAGCTCTGGAAGTTCATACCGGTCGGATTAAAAAAAAATTTTTACGTTTGTCAGACCAATTCTTGAGGAAGACCTCTTAGGAGCCGAGTAAAAAAAAGTCAGAAAGACAGCTGAAAACGATGGAACAGCGCGGGCAGGCGATGCGATGCAACGGGGTGAGTCGGGGAATAAGAAATTTCACGCGGACGAAGTCGCGGGCAGGAGATAGTGGTTAGTTAAACGTGTTGGGATATGTAAGTTGCATCTGATTGTGTCATGAAACATTATCGAGATTGTGGTTGCATATAATGCTTGAAACTTTTCCGAGTATGAAGTAGGTAGGTAGTGCGCCTATCAGGTGACTTCCGCCATTATTATAATTCCTGGTAATCCAGAATGACATCACTTGCCGACTAAAGGATCAAATAGATTTTTATCAGTAGTCCTGATTCGAACTTACGACTCGGTTTAAGAAATTGTCGCTGCGCTATTTGGGACATTGACCTAACGTTTTAGAACGATTACGCCCACACTCATTGCTGCTAGAAGCATTCCGGATTAACTGAATTTAGGAGAAGATTAACGATTAATGTACGATAGGTTTATTTAGAATTAAATATAACGGTTACTTACTTGCCCAATGTAGACAGTGCTAGTCCGTCGAATGTGGCCGATATCTTCAATCCATTTGGATTCAAAGGCCATGCGATCTTGTCCAAGTCGGCCACATTTTCTATCCTATCAAATTCAGAACACTGAACGTACAACACTATATGAGTCCCATCGATATCGGGAATTTCACTGCACGTACAAACATCACATAACTTAATAAGTTTTAACACCTCTTCATTGAAAACTTCTTCGATAACGTCTTGAGCACTTCCATTTTTGAAAATTAACAATAGAAACTTCAGATATATAAGGGCGCGCATTTTTACTTTTTAAAAATTATGACACAAGCCCATCTGCGTTCGGCTCGTAATCGCAGTGGAATGATAAGTTTCCCTATCAGTATCGCTGTCTTATCGCCATCGCCGCTGTGTGTGTACATTGCTGAAAATGACGCACACTAAGATAATAGGAGATTAATACGAACTCGATGTGATTCATGGTTCTATCTATACTATGAAAGTTACCGGTCCTTTGAGGAACGTATTAGTAACACGTTAAAACTTTAAACAATAATGTCTATATAATATCGCGCAGTATTTCCGAGCTAACTAGAATAACAGATGATCTGGTTGGTAGATCAGATAAGTAGCTGTTAGATAGGTACTTGTATTTATTTAGATATGTGCAGTGAAGCAGGAATAAGGACCAATGCCTTGAAGTTTAGAACACAAAGGTACGGCAATCGACTTCGTTGCTTCTGGAGGAAAACTTCCGGAATTTTGATATAAAAACTTTTTGCATTGCATACGATTTCCTAGGTCCACAAGTCCACACAGGAATCGCACAAGAGAGGTGAGTTTTTATCAGTATTTTACCACAGAATCAGTGAATGTAGAAACATAAACAGCACTTCACTTATTAAAAAACAAATTATTATATCAAAACAAATGCTCACTGAACTAAAACAAACGCTATTAAGAGGCACGTCAGGCACGTAACGGGCGGTCGTACCGCGGTAACTAGTTGATAGCCAGTAACTGTCCGTATTATGATAGAATAACACGAGACCTCGTAGGCAGCCGTAATGCGAGATACATTGACCACAATGACTTGCGTCCAAGGAAAGATTGTGATATAATGTGACGCGACTAACGAGCAGGTTGGTTTGATCTGTTTTAGGAATTAGATTTGTATGACATTGGTGCCGATTACCTTGTTCACAAAGTAAACTAAATTTAAGTTCAGCGCATCTTTTTCTTTCGATTTCATTAAGATAAGGACAGAAGATACATTTTAGTTTAGTCCTGTCAAATTAATCAGCGCCTGACACTACTCCATACAAGTTTAGACGTAATTAAAAACTCGCCTACTAAAATTACGTCAATTTACATCAGGCGCTGATTAATTTGACAGGACTAAACTAAAATTTATCTTCTGTCCTTTTCTTAATGAAATGGAGTGAAAAAGATGGACTGAAATTAAATTTAGTTTTTTTATTTTAATTGAAATGGGTTTGTTCTTGACTCTAATCTAGGTCAGAGGTGACAGAGACAAAGTCGACGATGGAGTGAGTTTACCCAGAAGAAGCCTGTTCAATCTTACTTTGAAGAGATTCGGCAATATTAACACACTAACCCCCTTACTAATAAACGTTGTATAGCGTCTGTATAGTTACACAAATACACAACGCTTAGTCTTCTTCTTTTGAAAGTCCTACGACTGACGACTGAAAGAGAGAAATCGGTGTGTACCTAACTATTCATCTGATATAATACGTTTATTAGTAAGCGGGTGTATCTAACACCACACGTGTTTTCCCCGAAGGGTTACGCAGAGGTAATCTATAGTACATCCTCATAGTTAGTAGTTAGAAGGGAGAGAGTTTATTGCCATCGATTGGCCCCAATCCGGCTTGGTACTGAGATACACCCCAAGGATTCAAGGAGAAATTAAACAAAAAATACATTGACCGACGGCAAAATTTTACACTAATATAATCTGCCTAGAATTTTCCGGTGTTGGGGTCGGCTTCCAGTCTAACCGAATGCAACTGAATACCAGTATTTTACATGAAGCGATTGCCTATCTGACCTCCACAACCTACCTAATGGGTAATACGATACCCCTTGGTAAGACTGGTTTGTCAGACTTTCGGGCTTCTGATGACCTATAACGACTGTCAAATATCTACGAATGACAGCCGGGACCAACGGCTTAACGTGATTTTCGAGGCACGGAGGAGTCTTGGTACCTATGTAAAGATGAGAGTCACCCATCCACGGACCAACCGCGGCAAGCGTAGCGTAACCTGATCGATCGAACCGTGCGGCTGTTATTTCTTAGCCACAAGCCCCGTTGCTCTGTGTTATTATTACACAGAATAACTAATAGAACTAACAATAATATAATAGCCGGTCGATTCTGTAAAAATCTCACCGTGAAAACTTAGGTGAAGTGAGTTTGTGTTTACTAGGAATTGACACTATTGACAGCTCACTCCACGAGTCCACGCTCACTTCACCTAAGTTTTCACGGTGAGATTTTTACAGAATAGCACCGCTGTGCTCGTTCATTCAAAACAAAACATCAAAAGGCCAATTCCATCCATTTCCATTATAAACCTTCAAAATCTAGTCGCAATCTCATCAACGACAATAAATGTCAAAAATGTAGGGAAATTAGAGGTATTTTTGACAGATCGCGACTGAGATCAGACTGTGTACGTTCTGAAAATTACGAGAATTGCATTCGCGGCAATGTAATCTGTTTTAGCCGTGTCTAGACTGTACCTAATCTTCGGCTATAACGTTTTGAAGGTTTTTGTTTTCTGACGCAATCTGTCCATCTTTTGACATTCAGCATCGTTTGTGTTGTATTAGTTTTAGTCATGCTTGTTATGCGCCCACTGGCTCATCCACATTTATCTATACGTATAGTTTGTCGGCCGTCATATTAAGTCTTGTGGGGCCAATCTTTGAAACCTCCTGCTGAATGTCTTAGTTTTCATCAGAGAGGCAATTCTCGTATTTTTAAGAACAGTCTTCACAGTCTGATCTGTCTCAATCTGTTAAAAATACCTCTAATTTCCCTACATTTTTGATATTTATTGTCGTTGATGAGATTGCGACTAGATTTTGAACGTTTTTAATTACGGGAATTGGCCTTCTGGTTTAATGTTAGTTTATTGGGATGGCTCGTAATCCTATCCTTGTAGGCATTGGCTCTTTGTGATTTTTAGGGTTCCGTACCCAAAGGGTAAAAACGGGACCCTATTACTAAGACTCCACTGTCCGTCTGTCACCGGACTGTATCTCACGAACCGTGATAGCTAGACAGTTGAAAGTTTCAAAGATGATATTTCTGTTGCCGCTTAACAACAAATACTAAAAACAGAATTAAATAAACATTTCAGGGGGGCTCCCATACAACAAATGTGTTTTTTTCGGCGTTTTGCCTTGTGGTACAGAAACCCTTCGTGTGCGAGTCCGACTCGCACTTGGCCAGTTTTTCTTTATGTCCAGTGCAATAATAAATGAGATTAGGTACCTATACACCAACCCGGTGAAATTCAAAAACATTTGGAAAAAACTAGGTCAACCAGAGAAATGTTGCCACACTGATATTTGGCCGGTGTGTAAATGGGCTAACGACGATTTAATGATGCATTTCTATGTGCAAATTCGCCTCCCCGATTTTATGAGACTACAAAAGGATAAGAGGGACCCAGTAGGCAGCCGTAATAAAATTATGCTTATATTTTTTTTGGACTTTTATAGCGGATGTTTTTGTGCGGTCTATTGTTCGATGTCGTTAAAAAAGCATAAAAAAACTCAATCAAAGAGATAATTTGTATACTATAGGTTTGTGTTTAAAATATGTTTATGCAACTATACGACTTATTACGGCTCCGAGGACCAGAAAATTATATGAAAAAATGTGGTCTTTGTGTTGAATCATATCAGATAGCTGTTATTTTTTTATTCTAGTAGTAGGTACTTAGGTAGTACCAACCTGTACCTATTATTGAGTAGTGTGTAATGTGTCGAAGACAAACCTGTTAAAAAAACTACCTATAAGTAAGTACAGACGCCAGCACATCAAGCTACTACAATCTGTCAAATTTCTTTAATAGATTTTCAACTTTATCGCTAAAGCATAAGGTTCAAAGTTGATTGGGAAAAATTTACAGTTTCGGGTAGCTTGATGTGCTAGCGTCTGTACATAAATAAAAATAAAAAGCAGATCTATAAAAATATTGTTTTATTAAAATATGTATAACAGTAAAATACGTAATAATAATATTGAACAAATGAATATGTTTATTATACTTATGAAGACTTATGTGTTTCGACATTTTAGTAATTATCAAATTGTGGCCCCAATAAATTAGTGGTACCTACTTATAAGTTACAAACAACAATACAGAATGATTAATATTTTATAAATATATTATGCGATGGACAAGTAAAGTAGGTACAGACGCCAGCACATCAAGCTACCCGAAACTGTCAAATTTTCCCAATCAACTTTGAACCTTATGCTTCAGAGATAAAGTTGAAAATCTCTTAAAGAAATTTGACAGATTGTAGTAGCTTAATGTGCTGGCGACTGTACCTACCTAATGTAGTTACATGTTTATTAGTTGTTAACCTTTATGCTAAATCAGTCACTTTGTATTGCCATCGAAAAAACGACTTTAGGCAAGACAAGTCCTCAACTCAACCAGCACCCGAATTGCGCAACACACTTCCTTATACAATCCGAAGGATTTTGACGTAAATTCTTAATCCATTGCTTCTTAGATTTGAAAAATTCGTCTGCTCAACAACGGAATTAACGCAATGAATGTTGTCGACATGTCAATGCATTGCAATTTATTGTTAGCATGTTACGCAATTGCCCCACAGGACTTGCATATCTAAAACCTGTATTATGCAAACAACATTTAGATAAAGCTAAATAAGTACAAACCTAGCAATTTTGTAGCCTAAAACAAATACCTAAAATCAATCAAAATAACAAAATTCAGCACCTTTTTAAAACATTTTTTAAACCCAATACTCGTGCCCTTGACAAAAAAAAACACATTCTAAAATGGAATGTCCCATTTAAAAGCAAGTACGAAAAAATATTTACTAAGGCGTTATAAATGCGATTGCCCTTAAAACTATTATTATTATTTGGAGATAACAACTGTAAGAGTTATAAAGATATCAAGGTTTTACTAAACAAGTGACTATTTTTTAACTAATAAAATGTTTTCACGATATAATTTTTAAAGTGGGTTTGAAATAATTTATCTGTATAGTTCGTTTGCGATTTAGTTTTCAAATATGTAAATAAATAGGTTTTTTTGGAAAAAGCACTTTAATACCCACACATAAGTTCAGTTTCCAATACAACTTCAAACATTTTAATAACTTTTTCTATAATACTAGTCATTCTGAAATCAACCCAATTTACATTTACATAAAGTTGATATTCGTTTAAATAGAAGAAACACCAATTGGAAACAAGGATTTCAATAGACTTTAGGTACTCTGTTGCCATGTTTTGGAGATTTCTCCGTTATTTATCAGTTCTAGCAAGAGTCCACTTATGCCAGTATGCTCATCTAAAATCTTTGATTAAATTATGTTGCGCTCATGGAAAACAAACACGATTATTTCCCGAATTCTAAAACGCCACATAACTTTAAGGGGAACCGCAGTCACGTAGTCGTATTCCTCTGTTTTAGCCCTGAATGATATTAGTCCAAATATTTATTTACGTTGTAATGTATGGCGCTTATGGCTCACAAAGAGGAGGCCTGTGTCCCAGCAGTGGGAACATTATAGGCTGGTTGAAGTATAATGTACTTATATCTGATCTGCGTTCGCGATTTATTTGCCAAAAATGTAAACAAATATGAATTAATGGAAAAATGACTTTAATTCCTACAAAATTAAGTTCAGTTTACGCTGCAAATTTTTCAATAGTGCTAGTCACTCTGAAATCAACTTAATAATGATTAAAATAACGTTGATATCTGTTTAATTTGAAATAGGGTTGGGGTGTGCAGCACTGCGCACTTTTACTATACTATCACTGCCTGTGCATGAACAGACGCCAGCACATCAAGCTACCCAAAACTGTAAAATTTTCCCAATCAACTTTGAACCTTATGCTTTAACGATAAAGTTGAAAATCTAATAAAGACATTTGACAGATTGTAGTAGCTTGATGTGCTGGCGTCTGTACCTATGTTTTATTCTTAGGCGTATTTTTTTAAATTAGTATTATTGCAAAACATGCCATGACCCCTGGCATGGCAGTGGATGATATACACTATTGTAAAAATATATATTTGGACTAGTATTATTAACCATGGAAAAAACAGAGGAACAAGTTATAAGTCTTTCTGTCGCTACAATAAACTTTGAAGTGATAGAGACAGAGCTATACTGACGACTTTAAATGTTTTATTGGTCCGTTTTTCATTATGAAATGTCATATTCCTCTTACAACACATTAAACACAAAAAAAATCAATGTAATATCAGTTTTATCTACGTTCTTTTCAATGATAGAACAAATAAATTATATAAAATCTGTATGATTACTGGAACATAGTATGTAAAATATTATGCAGTATTATTTAGCAAAGTTTTTATGAATATTCAATTTCATTTATGTATTGCTTATTTATGTAAAAAGAACTTTACAGCGTCATGGACTTCAATAAGAAAATAATTTTGGTCCTTCGAGTCGATAAAAAATATACAACGAAAACATAGAATTTTAATACATTGGCACGTTTTAACGTTGGCTAATGACAGGAGAGCTCTGTACAGTCCATGTTTGAGTTTTCAAAATTAAGCTTTATATTCAACATACATCACCAATTTGACGTTTAATTACAACTGTCAAAAATCTATGGTCGATTTACATATAGTTCGAAGTATAATGCCAAAATGGCACCAAAAAGTTTACACTACTCTGAATTTAGGACTTCTTACAAGGATTCAGAAAAGAAAATAAACAAAAGGTCTTATTTTACCAAAGTCAGGTATATTTTAGCCGTGGAATAAAATTAACGTGTGACAATTCTAGTATGGAAAAACTTTCAAAATTTATTCTCAGGATATTAATTTATTTCTAAGTTTAAAAGTTTGGTGAAATGCGTCCTTAGGGATAAAAAAGAGCTAGTAAAGAAGTATGATGAATAAGATTCTAGTTAGCCAGTTTGGATATTTTCTGATCCTGATTCGCCTAAGTTCCTTCGGGGTAATGTAATAAGCCTTATCTTTTAAGCAACAAGCTTGTTGATGTCGTTGATAAAACAAAAGAAGAATGGCAAATCCGGTATTGCTTAAATTAAGAAGCGTACGTGAAAACGCGATGCTCTAATTGCAGGGGAGTTCCCATTCTTCTTAAATACGGAAGCATTTCGATAGGACCCTGTGTATAATTAGACTAGACTAGAAAAGTTTACCGGCATCGCCTCAGAGGGCGTTGTGTTCCTTGAGCAGGTAGTGACCCACGAGTCTCTTCTGTATGTCCGTCACGCCGCCATAGATCTGCGTGCCTCTTGCGTCCCTGTTAAATTAATAATCATTCTAAAATGTTTCCACTGCTGTGACACGCCATGCGAGCCCAGTGGAAGCCACATGTCTTTGAATTTCAGGTTCTAGGACACGCCGGTTTCTTCACGATGTTAACTTCACCATTTTGAGAACAGGGAAAGTGTATTTTCATTAGATTTTTTTGGTAGCAGTCTGCAGTCTAGATTTATGCGCGGGCTATGGCAATTGGCTCGTCCCTAATTACATGAGACTTTAACATAACTGGCGAAACGTCTGTGTACTATACACCTTTCAAACTCAAACTCAAATGTTTTATTGAACTCGTATGGTAAGCAGTTCTTAGGGCTCCAGAACCCTATTAAAGGCGTGACTGTGTTTATTTAATAAATAAGTATAATTTTACCTATAATGTCTCTCAGCATCGTAATTAACAGACAGACCGCGACCGCCGAGGATCTGAACGCAGTGGTCTGCGACAGCGGTGGCGTTCCGTCCCGCCAAGTACTTGGCCATCGCACTGTTCTTTGTGCTAACGTCAACCGCCGCGCGGTATGTCGCGAGACGAGCGGTCTCGACTAACATACACATGTCAGTGAGGCGGTCCTGAAAAAAACTTTAATATAATATTTGTTTCTGTAGCAGCCTGGCCCTTGCGTGTGCCAAAGGGCTTTCTAAACAGACACCTTGGAAACAGTGAACATTTAAAGTTTACCTAGTAGGTAGAACCACAAGGATTTTGAAAAAGAGTTGCATAATGAAATTTAGTATAACATTATAACACTTGTTTGGATGATACGAGTATTATGGTTACCATGACACTGGTTGTTTTAATGTTGCAATATGCTAACGGTTTCAGAAACTTTTATAGAGGATTTATAGCATGGGTGTAGATAAAGGCATTAATAGGCGCCCTCTATAAATGACAGGCGCCCCTTATAAATGACAGGCAAACCCTATAAATGGTAGGCGCCACCTATAAATGACAGGCGCCGCCTATAAATGACAGGCGTCCTTCTATAAATATCATTCAAGCGTCAAGTCCTTATATTTAAAAACAAAATGGCGGCGTTAGTTCCGATTATTGTCACGTTCAGCGACCAAATACGTAATAACACGATATTCTCCAAAACAGGAATCGCCGATGTGAGCAATAAGTCTGCTAGGCTGAAGTGGGCTCAGGCGGGCTATGTATGTAGGATGCATCAGACAAATGGGCCAGAGTCGTCACGCAGTGGGTGCCAGAAGACGGGCATCGTCGCCGCTGGCATTTCCGTGGCTTCCCTTGGCGTCGAGTGTGAACGCCCATAGTCTCCCGTAAAAGGTTGGCCGGAGAAGGCAACACACAAGAAACAGTGGAAAGTTATGGGAGAGACTTTTGCCGAGTAGAGGAACAAAAATGGTTGAAAAAAAAATTCTACTAACACTAGGTAAAATTACAAATTCTCAACTTCATTGAAGATCATAGGTCGAATACTTAATTTACATCTTCAGGTTATTTACTAAAAGGGATAATAGACATGAAACATCGTATAATACCTTGACAGAAGATAGCCTGGACAGTGGTTTTCCAAAAGCCTGCCTTTCCTTAGCGTAGGTGATTGCAGTGTCGAGTGCTGACTGGGCGATACCTGTGATAAAATAAAAGTAGTTAGGTACCACTCCTGTCATAATTATCAGCGTAAATGCCGTGATTACCCAATGGTAAAGGCTTTTTTTTTTCAGGATGGGAAATCATCAAATGACCGCTCCCGCTCTGGATGGAGCGGAAGGGAGTATCAGACTCTTACTGACTAAAACCCACCCGTGTTCCTTCCTTAGCCCTTTATGTTCCGGGCCAGCGGTAACCCTTTCGGACAATCCCGCTGAAATGGTAAAGGCTTCGGGTAGCTTGATGTGCTGGCGTCTGTACTTTCTGAGTTTATCTCGGACATTACTGACATCAGTGAATGAAAAAGAATCTTTGCAGACAATGGTGCCGATTCTGTTGTTCGCAAACTAAACTAAATTGAAGTTCAGTGTATCTTTTTCTTTCTATTTCATTAAGAAAAGGACAGGAGATTGAGACTGTCATGCATTTAATTGTCATATGTCATTAATTATGCTTTACACTGCTGTGTAAATTCTGTGCTCAGAATTAAAACTAACACAGAGGAGGCATTAAAAGATAAAAAATGCTACGTAATATTTTATTATACTAAACATCCTGAGTGTTAGAAAGAATACCCTTTAGTGCCATGCCATTAATTATTTTTGACGATCCTAATAATATTACTTATGACCGTAAATGATTGTCGCACTACTTCATACACACTTTTGCATGTCACCTTTAGCTTAAATCAGTGTAAACAATTGTTAGTGAACCAATAAAAATAAATAGATGACCGTGGTGACCCCGGGGTCATAAGTCATATTTTTGGCTCTAGGAGACTAGATCCCTTGATTTCGACCTAGGTACTAAAAACTTTTTTCACGACTATCCGGTTATAAAGTCAGCCATGTTGATTCTTGTAAAACCTCAATGACCTATTGAATTAGGAATTTCCTTCAAAATCCTTCGGATTGCGATTGAAAGTAACGTGCGTTACGCTGGGCGGTCGCCACAATCCCAAGCACATGTAAATCATTACAATGCATCCAATCCAGACAGACATCTGGATGCTATGAAAGAACAAAGAATCCTACGAACAACGAAAAAGACTGTCTAAGATCTCCGAATAATAGCTGGAACCAACGGCTTAACCCGTGCGGTTGGTATTTTATAGCCAACACAAACACTTAGCACCATCTTCGCGGTACTAGTTTGGCAGTTCTTTTCCTCATTGAGACTTACCGACGGCATGCGCGGCGATTCCGATACGGGCCTGGTCGAGCTGCTCCATTGCGATACGGAACCCTTCGCCTGGCTGCCCCACGATGTAGTCCTTTGGAATGCGGACCTCCTCCAGGGTCACGGGGCACGCGGTTGCAGCCCTGAGGGTTTCGCTTCAAATCTATTTTATAAGCTCCTTTTGTTGCCTGGTTTGATTTTATGGCAGAGTGCTGGGTGCAGTGTACCTACCTGTCTATTCCTCGAAATATACATAGATGTATGGACGTAAACAAGGCAAAAGGAGTACAGTACCCGGCGATAAATATTGCACATCGACCTTTTTACACAAAACCATTTTATACAAAGAATAAAAATATTTATCAAAAGAAGCAAATCATAATTGTTTTAACAGCTCCTAATAGATACCGGACTGTTTGTATTTCGTGCGACAGAGATAACGCTCTACGAAGTCGAAATTAGCCGATTGTCTCTTTCCAAAGGTCGATATGCATTATTTATCGCCGGGTACTGTATGTTAGGATCGTAGCAGGTGGCGTTCTGTAGTTCCTTCCTACCCCCATGGGAACAAGGAATAAGTTTATGTACGAGTATGTATGTATGTATGAAAAATCTAACTAAGTGGTATTCCTTTAATTAGCTATTTATACTACACGACTTAGGGCTGATTTTTCCAACCACAGATAATTTTATGGGAAGAATAATTTTGAATTTTTGACAGTTGTTCCATACAAAAACTGTCAGACGTCAATTTTATTACACGAATAAAAATTACCGTCGATTAAAAAATCAGCCCTTAATGTTTTATTTTGAAATAAATTATTTTACTTTTTCTATGAGGTCGCTTTTATGAGGTAAAGAAAACAATTTAAATGAATTTGGTAAACGAATAATGATGTGTTAATCTTTAATTAATGTACGAAAGATATTAAATTGCAAATGACAAACCTTTATAAACAATCTATTTTTAAATCCTACTCATATGATAAACGCGAAAGTTTGTGAGGATGGATGGAAAGATGTTTGTTACTATTTCAAGCAAAAACTACTGAACGAATTTGTATGAAATTTGTCACATTGATAGTTTATAATCAGGATTAACACATAGGATAAATTTTATGCCGATATTCCCACGGCATCGAAACTTATGCGGGTGAAACCGCGGGCCGCCACTAGTTAATAATATAAGTATGTATAATAAATTAATAATACATAATTAATCGAAACCACAAAATATCATTGGCTTTAAGCAGTCTATTTCAAAGTTACAGAGTGTTAACTTTTTTATTAAGCATGTATATAAAGTTCAAGCCAGATACTTGTTTAATAGCATTTTATATCGCATATTTATCTTAGCCATGCACAAAGGACCACCGCCTCTCAGGACCGAATCCTGATGTGATAAAATCGCAGCAAAATAATAATAATAAATAATATCCTCCCAACCGATTTCGGTCACTGTGGCCAATCTCAACGGAGATCAGCCAGGTTCTCAGGAGATATTATAGTGCACCAGTGTGTGCGTAAACACAAATGCACTCTCTATTCCTTTACCCTCATAGTCCGAATGGGATGGCAATCCGAAACGACCGGGAAGAAATCAGGCGCAGGACCAACGGCTTTACGTGCTTTCCGAGGCACGCGGGTATTAAACCACCAACTTCCAAACTCCAGACTGTTACTAAGAAATTCCTGATAGAAAACCCAATACCACTTTTTCTGACCCGGGAATTTAACCCAGGACCCGGGAATTTAACTCAGCAGTCCAACAGGGACCAACAGGGCAGCAAACTAATACCAAGTTATTTATAACATTAAATAAATTATCTGTTAATGTATTGTAATACTTCTACGAATGACATTGAGATAATTTAATTGATATTATTACTAAATAAAAGGGCTGATTTTACCAAACTTAGATAACTTTTATTCGTGGAACAAAATTGACGTCTGACAGTTCTAGTATGGAAATATACTGTCAAAAATTCAAAATTTATTCTAAGGATAAGACTTATTCTAGGTATAAGATATAAGGTTTTTTAAATCGTTCTCACATTATATAATTTTAAATTCAAAAGTAATGATGTAACTAATATTTTTGTAAAAATATAATTTAAAAAGAGTGTCCATGGAGTTTCTTGCCCGTTCTTCTCCAAAGGTACCTACGCTTTGGAATGGGCAACTAACTTCATATTTTCTGATTGACCGACTTCTTGACAATTCAAAAGTGCCTGTAAATGGTTTAATTGAAATAAATGCTTTGAGTTTGATAAAAGTTTGGTATTTGCCCTAAGAAGGACATTCCATTAATTTAATATCTTGAAATGTTTTATCTTCAATCAATCTTGATTATGACAAACCATGATTGTATACTGTTACGAGCTTGGGGTTCGTTACAATAAAAACTGCCGATTTAATAACAAAAAAAATGACAATTTACTCACCAACACTAATTACAATTCAAACACTAATTAGAAACACAATGTCACTTACTGATCACTCTTAGTCGCACTCGAATATCGCTTTCGATGTTATCGCATGTATAGCTTATTCAAAACTATGTGTCTCGCGGCTCGCGTCCGCCTTATATAGTCCCACAGAGCCATTCGATAAACATCTAGTATGTTCGAGTACATAGCGGTCCCGACCGACTCGACGTCGATAGTTCTCGGAATTACTAGTACCTACAGGAAGGGTCAATGTCCTAGTACCAAGGCCAAGGTACTAGTTCTGCTACCCGATACAAGATGGCGCTAGTGGTAACTAATGGCGATACATGGCGATGTATCAAGCATTATTTTTGGCGCGCAACACTGCCCCCTCCTAAGACATGCTCGTCCCGAGCATTATTGGCTCCATAATAACGCGCCAGTCGATCCACATGGACGATCTTAGGAGTACCTCTTGCACCTTTCTGTATCCGGTAGGTTACATCATTGATCTTTGTCACAATCCGGTACGGTCCGTCCCATTTAGCTTGAAGCTTAGGAGATTTTCCTTTGCTGCGGACTGGATTGTGCAACCACACTAGTGAACCTTCGTCGACCCCTTTATTATTCATTTTGCGGTCATAACGGGTTTTCATCCTTTCAGACATTTGCTGGCCCGATTGTCGGACGTGCTCATAAATGTCATTCATCTTGTTCCGCAAATCATTTGCATAATCAGTTACACTGCGTGGGGCATCAGGTGGTATTCCGGTGATCAGGTCTGCAGGCAGCCGTAGTTCTCTTCCGAAGTTTGCGAAAGCTGGCGTCACCGATGTACTTTCGTGGACAGCGCTTCGATATGACAACAAAAACGGTTGTATGTGCTTGTCCCAATCTCGTTGCCGATTTTCCACAACTTTTGCTAGGTACCTCTCCAGTGTCTGGTTAAATCGTTCCACCATTCCATCCGATTGTGGGTGGTAAGAAGTCGTTCTTGTTTTATGAGTACCCATAACTCGACAAGTTTCCTGGAATATTTGTGACTCAAAATTCCTTCCTTGATCACTGTGAA
Source organism: Luperina testacea (assembly GCA_927399505.1). Lineage (NCBI taxonomy): Eukaryota > Metazoa > Arthropoda > Insecta > Lepidoptera > Noctuidae > Luperina > Luperina testacea. The sequence continues at coordinate 4,305,406 of OV656763.1, read as the reverse complement.
TCTCCAAAGGTACCCCAAAACGACAGAAGACTTCATGAACTAATTTATCCGCAACTGTCGAAGCTTCTTGATTTGGAATTGCGAAGACTTCCGGCCACTTCGTGAAGTAATCCATCACAACCATGAAATACTTGTTACCACTTTCACTCTCCGGAAACGGCCCCGCAACGTCAAGAGCTATCCTCTCCCATGGTGCACCAACATTATACAATTTTAATGCACCTCTACTTCGAGTCTGAGGTCCCTTTACAGCCGCACAACTTGTACATTTGCGACACCAATCCTCGACATCGTCCCGACAGTGGACCCAGTAAAACCGTTCTCGTATCTTCAGTAGAGTCCGTTTTACACCCAGGTGACCTCCTGAACAACCATTATGGTACAGCTGTAGAACATCCGGTACTTGAGCTTTAGGGACAACCATTTGCAAATGACAGCTGTCTCCCCGAGCATTTTCCCATTTACGGCACAGGACTCCATCCTGAACCACCAAGCTGTCCCATTGGGCCCAATAGCTTTTTGTGACCGTACTCATCGCTGAGACGTCACTCCACCTGGGCTTAGGAGCACTGGCCTTCATCCACTCCAGAATCGGCTTGATGTCTGAATCTTCCTGCTGTGCACGTTGTAGGCTTTCCTTCCACTCGTTGTTGAGGTCTGTCTTAAGCATCCTTACAGGTACCACTTCCTTACTCTCCTGCCTAGTACAGTGCTTGCAGTCTTCAGGACAAGGTCTTCTTGACAATGCATCTGCGTTACCATGAGATTTTCCGCTGCGATGTTCGACCACGAAGTCGTATTCCTGCAGTAGTTCAATCCATCTCGCAACTTGTCCTTCTGGGTTTTTGAACTGCAATAGCCATTTCAGTGCAGCATGGTCCGTTCGTAAGTGGAATTTCCGACCCAGAAGATATTTGCTAAAATACTGCAATGACTTTACCACAGCAAGCAGTTCCCGTCTCGTAACACAATAGTTCCTTTCCGGCTTTGACAATGACTTGCTGAAGTACGCTATCACAACTTCTTGATCACCATTCCGTTGGGACAACACACCGCCAAGTCCTATGTCACTTGCGTCTGTGTCAACTATAAATTCCTTGCCCGCATCAGGGTACCCCAAAATAGGTGTTTTGCACAGACGGTCCTTTAGCTCCTGGAATGCGATGTCGCAACTATTATCCCAGCAGAAATGTCGCTTCTCCTCGGTGAGCTTATGCAGGGGTTTGGCTATATCTGCAAAGTTCTTGACAAATCGGCGATAATAGGAGCACAAACCCAAAAATGCTCTGACCTGCGTCTTGTCTTTTGGAACTGGCCAATCCTTGACAGCTGCAATTTTCTCTGGATCCGTGCGGATACCTTCTTCAGACACGACATATCCCAAAAAGCTAACTTGTCGTTTGAATAGTGAACACTTCTTCGGGCTTAACTTGAGGTTGGCACTCTGGATCTTCATGAGCACGCGTTCCAGGTTTTGAAGATGTTCTTCAAACGTGCGGCCTACGATGATGATGTCATCCAAGTAGACCAGGCAGGCATCGCCAATTAGCCCGGTGAGTACAAGTTCCATCAACCTTTCAAACGTTGCCGGAGCATTGCACAATCCAAACGGCATAACCTTAAATTGCCACAGACCCTTTCCTGTTGAGAATGCAGTTTTCTCTTTGTCCTTGGGATCAATTTCAACTTGCCAGTAGCCACTTTTCAGGTCCAGTGTGCTAAACCACTTTACGCCAGTAAGCATGTCCAGCGTGTCATCGATTCTTGGCAAAGGATAGCTGTCCTTCTTCGTAACGTCGTTCAGACGACGATAGTCAACACAAAACCGCATGCTGCTGTCCTTCTTTCTTACCAGCACTACAGGTGAACACCACGGACTAGATGAAGGTTCAATCACACCATCCTTCACCATTCCCTCAATCATGGTTTCCACTTCCTTCTCACGTGCTACCGGCATTCTCCTTGGCCGCTGACGGATAGGCAATTCTTCTCCTGTGTTGATTTTGTGTTGAACTAAGCCAGTCCTCCCGATGTCAGCATCGTTTGACGAGAAAACATTGGCGTACCTGAGTAACATCTTCTTCGCTTTGACCATTTCATTTTGGGACAGAGCGCTGCGGCAGTCTTCTAAAAGGTTGGTCACTCTCGTTTGTGCATCCTTGCTGAGGGTCCCAGTCGATAGATATTGGCATCGACGCAACCAATCCACTTCCTCGCAAGTACCAAGTAGTGTGCCTTTTTCTATAATCTGGTCCTGATCACAAAGGTTCAGCACTCGTACCCCTGAAATGTCGGTGGTTCTGACCAGAGTTCGTGCCACTTTCCATGGAAGGTCATTGTCTACCCTTTCCACGAGTACACAACGATGAGTTTGCCCAGGATTTCGAGGTAGACTAACCGGAACAATCGTTTCCGATCTCGGCGGAAGAACAATCTTCTTAAGGCTGTACACATTTCCTGGTAAGGCCCCTTCCACGAAAACTTCCTCTTGTCCACATTTCAAAACACCTTGCTTGACGTCAATCTCGCAACAATTCTTCCTCATAAAGTCAAGGCCCAGGATGCAATCGTCCATTATATCAGCCACAATGACATTATGCAGGTAGATTCTGTTGCCTAGCTTCAACTCCATCTTCTTCTCTCCACGGACGGGTATGCGCTGACCGGTGGCTGTTACCAAATTAATGTGTTCTCGGTTGTGTGCGGAGTCCCCAAGGAACCGAGTTATAAGTTGGGAACTGACGACCGTACGAGAGGCTCCAGTATCTATGGTCAGCTTACACGGCGTTCCGTTGACCTCGCCCTTGATGATTAGGCTATTCCCATCATGGGTTTGTGTGATCGAAATCCTTGGGGCTCCTTGAACATCAGCCAGCACCCGCCCCGCAGTCCTGGCTATTACTCGTTTCCCTGCTGCTGGTGTTGGGCGGTGCTGTTAACCGCACTGCCCTCTGGAGATCGGCCGTCTTCTCTTTCTGCAGTTCGCTTAGGGCAACTGGATTGAAGGTGGCCCCTTTCCCCACAGCCGTAGCACCTAGGGCTGTATCCTTTGTTGCGGTCGCGAACTGTAGCCGCTGCAACCTCCCTGACGCGATGGGAACGATGATCCTGCCGCACCGCTTCCACCTCTAATGCATGGGCCAAGGCGTCCTTAAGCGTCCCGTGGTGACCGAGCCTCACAGCAGCTCTAACTTCAAGGTCGCGGATGCCGTCGATGAATGCCTGCACCAGGTTCCCATCAATAAGCGCAGGTACGGACTGGTAAGCTTTGCGAACCAGCTTCTCCACTTCCAGGGCCCACTGCTGCAGGTTTTCATTGCTGCGTTGCACGCGATCCTTGAGCTGCGCACGAAAGACGTGTTCCAGGTGAGCGTCGCCATACCGAGCCTCCAATGCCTCAAGGAGCTGCTCGTAAGTCACTTCCTTGCCGAGAGCTTCCAGAACAGTTAAGGCCTGGTCGCGCAAGCCCAGGGTGAGGGCAGTCATGGCCTGACTTTTATTCCACCCGTTCGCCTTCATGACAGCCTCAAACTGGATTTTGTAGGCCGACCAGGAAGAAGTTCCGTCAAACGGTGGCACTTTGAATCCACGTAGCGAAGGTGTTGTAGCTACGGGGGCTGCGATTCCATCACCAAGTTTAAGGTTATCCAGCGTTTTGTGCACGTCAGCCATCACGTTGTCAACCCGACTATTCACTTGGTCGATTCGGGTTTCAGCTTCCGACAGACGGTTGTCATGTTGGGCAACCTTCTCCTTCACCTCCTTCATGTCTTTCCCCAAGGTTGCGTGAAGGTCCTTTATGAGGAGCATCTGCTCTTCCTGGCGGCGCAACTGCTCCTCCTTATCCCGCTGGAGTTGTTCCTCCAACCGACGAGCCTGTTCCTCCTGTCGGCGAGCCTGTTCCTCCTGTCGGCGGGCCTGTTCCTCCTGTCGGCGGGCCTGTTCCTCCTGTCGACGAGCCTGTTCCTCCCTGTCACGCAGCAGCTGTTCTTCCAACCGACGGGCCTGTTCCTCCTTGTCCCGCTGGAGCTGTTCCTCCAACCGACGAGCCTGTTCCTCCTGTCGGCGAGCTTGTTCCTCCTGTCGGCGAGCCTGCTCCTGCAGCATCATCATCAGAGCAGCAAAATCTGGTGCTGATGATGCTGGAGCAGCTGTGGACGGGCCGGCCTCCGTGGTCGGTATCTGGCCTTCCGACCTCTGTGGTGTTGCTCCACCGAATCGCCTCTGGTCCGTCTCTTGCTGACGTTGACTCCGGGTACGGATACCCTCAATGTCGTCTTTGGGTAAAATCGGCATGGTTTTTAAACCTCGCTTCTGACACCAATTGTTACGAGCTTGGGGTTCGTTACAATAAAAACTGCCGATTTAATAACAAAAAAAATGACAATTTACTCACCAACACTAATTACAATTCAAACACTAATTAGAAACACAATGTCACTTACTGATCACTCTTAGTCGCACTCGAATATCGCTTTCGATGTTATCGCATGTATAGCTTATTCAAAACTATGTGTCTCGCGGCTCGCGTCCGCCTTATAATTATAGTCCCACAGAGCCATTCGATAAACATCTAGTATGTTCGAGTACATAGCGGTCCCGACCGACTCGACGTCGATAGTTCTCGGAATTACTAGTACCTACAGGAAGGGTCAATGTCCTAGTACCAAGGCCAAGGTACTAGTTCTGCTACCCGATACAAGATGGCGCTAGTGGTAACTAATGGCGATACATGGCGATGTATCAAGCATTATTTTTGGCGCGCAACAATACAATTTACATGCCTTACGGTAGATTTACTTGATATATTTAATAACAGCATTGTAACAGTGTTTTCTGCAAAAATAATTTGATTTGATCTGATTGTGTAAAGCAAACTATGATTAATGACCACTCCAAGTTGTGTTGCATGCATGCAGTGTTAATGTGTGTTATTACACTAGATTTGAGTACATACCTTACGCTCATGATGCGGTCTTTCCTCCCTCTGAAGACACCTTCAGTTTCCATAGGGATCAGAAAACCTGAGGATATCGGGACTTATTAAAGTACTTATTCTTAGAGAAAAAGAACTGGTAATTTAAATATTTCATCTGGTGAACACAGACCACGGAGACGCCTCGTCAGACGCTCCTACAGGCAGCATCATCAACACTTTCGAAACAAACCAAATGTGGCACGTGTTTACTTGCACTACCTCTTAAATGAGGCTGTCCAGAAGTAAGCGCTCAACGCACTTTCGGTGCTAAGAATTAAATTAATCTGCGTTCGCGATTTATTTGCCAAAAATGTAAGCAAATATAAATTAATTGAAAAATAACTTTAATTCCTAAACAATAAAGTTCAGTTTACGTTACAACTTCAAATATTTTTATAACTTTTTCAATAGTGCTAGTCACTCTGAAATCAAGTTAATTATCATTGAAATAAAGTTGATATGTGTTTAACTTGAAACAGGGTATGCAGCAATGCGCACTTTTACTACTGCGGTCTCTAGACGCTGCCGGCGCGGCGATTCCATGCTCTGTGGGGAAAAACATAGTGCGGTATTTGACTTACAAGCGAGCCCCTTGTGCCTGAGTTCTGGATCGATGGTAGCGAATGTGATGAGGGCTTTGCCTTCGATAGCATTGGTGACCCAGGTCTTCTTGCCGTTCAGAATCCAGCAGTCACCGTCAAGTTCAGCTCTCGTCTTTATCCCAGCGACGTCAGTTCCCGCGCCTGGAAAGATCAATAATATTTATAGCTTACTCAAGTATCTACTTTAGCGTAATGTATTTTAAGTTGATTTTAGCGTGAACTTTGTAATAAAACGGTTTTAAAAAAAATGTTGCCGTGGAATCAATTTCGTCATTGAGTTTGTGTTTTTAAAACTTGATAATTATCTATGATTCAAGTTTAGTCTAGTCTATTTTTTGTCCTATGGGTTTTAGGGTTCCGTACCCCACGGGTGCTAATCGTCTGTCTGTCAGCGGGCTGTGTCTCATGAACCGTAATATCCAGACAGTTGAAATTTTCAGTGTTTTCTTTTGCAGCTATAACAGCAAATGATAAAAACAAAATAAAGTTAAATATTAAAGGGGTTCCCCATAAAAGAAACGTTTTTTTTTGTATAGGTATAGTGTTAAATATTGTACGGTAATACGGAACCATTCGTGTGCGAGTCCGACTCGCACCTGGCCGATTTTTGTCCATAATTCAAGTTTGTATCTTGTGTCACAATATTATGACAAATCTTTTACTTTATCAGGTGACTACGATAACAGGGCTAAAACTAATTAGTCCACATTGTTATCTAATAGTAAACATCCATTACTGCTACATTTAAATTAATTAGCATAGTTACAAGTTCGGGGACCGGTTCAATGTTCTGTGAGGTCGAGATTATACAGAAACGAACAATGAGTTATGTGATAATGTGCACTAACACAATGTAACTATGTACCTACAGCTAACCGCACGTCTGAAGCAACAATTTGACTTTGATAGCGCTTATATTATGAGGGCGATTTTCGTAGTTCAAGTTTTTCTTACGAGTAGGTAACTGTACCATTAAATTTAGCGGGAATTTTTAATGACTTTGTGATTGCAGTTTATTTTAAGCGACGTGTGGCTGGTGACGGGGTGTAATAGTTTAGGCACGTCATCATTTTCTACCAACCGCCTTAGTCCTAAGTCCTAATTCATTCAATTTAATAATCTCTTATTCAATTGATAAATGATTTAATGATAAATGATTTTATTTCTGTAAGTAGGTTTGCACAAACACTTTTACACGTCAATCATAATTTTTTTAAACTAGACGAGGTCGGCGTTTCCTATCTGACTACTCTGAGAAGAAAGGCCGAAACAAACTCAGAGGTCATAGTCTCTTTTAAAGTCGAGGTGCAATTGAAATAACTGGAAACCTGAACCATTGTACCTTCACATCGTCACGGAAAACTTTTACTAAGTGACTAACGCAGAAATAGTAAAAAAAATTATAAAACAGCTGATATTTATTCACGGTTTCAGGTTTTGTGCCATAGCTGTGGCCATAGTAAAAGTTGTTTGGGTAGCATTAGCCCCTTTTCTGTTTTTCAGTTATTTCAATTACACCCTTATAATTTCCGACGTAAAGAAACAAAAATAATACCTGGTTCACTCAAAGCGAAGGCCCCAAGAGCGCCTTTAGCGAAGTCATTCAAGAATATCTCTTTCTGTTTCTCAGTTCCCTTCTCATTGACCAAGTTGAGGTAGAGGAAGTTGTGTATAGAGAGGACCATGCCGGTGCTGGCACAGCCCCGGGAGAGTTCCTCAACGGCCAGGGCTAGAGATAGGTAGTCTAGTTCTAAGCCGCCTTGCTCTTTGCTGACACAAGCACCCATTAAACCCATGCTTGCGAGCTTTTTGATCTGGAAGAGAGAGTAGGTTTTTTATTGAATGTTTAAAAAAAAAAGTGTGGGGTCCGGGGATCCCCGGCAGGAACGATATTCACAATGAAAGTACAAGATGGGATGAGAATTTTTTTAAATATTCGCAACCGCCGCGTCCCGTCTCGGATTTTCATTTTGACATCTCTATCGGCTTCAACACCCTTGAAAACCATCAAAACAATACAACAGACGAAACATTTAAAAAAAATTGCAGTCGCCATCTTGGATTTTTATTTTGTCTTCACTATCGGCTTCAGCACCCTCGAAAACTATGAAAACTATCTCTCTCTCCGACTCCTTTGAATAAAAACTCGCATAACGCTTTTTCTTTACGTGACGATTTCTCCCAGTTTACTCTTACCGCAAGCTCCGTTAAAGAATTTCGTTCCAAAAGTTATTTCAGATTAGGATTATTTATTACAGAGAAGTTTGTAGATGGAACAAAAGGTTACGTTTTATCCGCATTAAGCCGCTGTTCGCACGGACATAAAAATATCGCGTCGGGATTTTATCGCGCACTGGATTTTCAACGCAGCGCGTCGTTAACGTCGAGACTTGAAAATCCAACAATGTGTTTTTGACGTGACAACGTCTAATAAATCGATGAAGCTGGCTGCACACTCGAAAAAACATGACTCATGTAGCGTTACCTCGCGGCCTTGCTCTGCTGTAGCGTTGTACGCCATGGCGGCTTGAAGTGCAAGCGAGAGCGCGGAACGAGCGATGAGTAGGAGAGAGACAGATGATGTCGAACGCTGCCGAATCAGCCTCCGCGTTCGGCAATTTCATTAATGTTTTGTTATGACGTTGTCACGTTAAACTATCGTCCGTAAACCGACTTTACAGACAACCAATTTTTTGGCACACTGGGATGTGGTCTGTTGGATTCCCAATGCTCGACTCAACACAGAGTGTTGAAAATCCAGTACGCGATAAAATCCCGCTGCGATTTTTTACGTACATACGTCAGAACGTCGGCTGATATAACTGGACACGATTAGATTGCCTCAGAACTTGATGGATCATTCGGAAACGGATAATGCGTTATTGTGCTACTCGACTGTTAAGTATGAAATCCCGGCATTGATTCCCAGGTGAGTCAAAGTGTTACTAAGTTTTTAAATTAGGAGTATCTCAGTAGCAACTTGAGTCAGGATTTTTGCCCAGTTAATCGCAACAGCGAATACCCAATAAGTATTACCTAGACTAGAGTCAAGAGCAAACCCATTTCAAATTAAAAAATAAAATAAAAATGGGACTTAATTAATAAAAATACCTCTTTTATTTGTGTTGTAATGTTCTATCTCCAAGTGCACCGATTGCAATTTCTTAGTGCTTACATGACCTTCTAGAAAGGTATGTATTCTTGTCAGATTGATAAATCCAATCAATATGCAGAATGTTGATAACAATGCACTCACTGCCTTATATGAACTGGTCACATCATACGCGTGCCTACCTACCTATCTTACATTGACATACAAAACGATAAGAGTAATCCCTTGTCTTTATCGCGCTTGAGTACTATCACTCGCAGGTCGCAGCCCGTTAGTTGTAAAACTTGAGCTGCGAAACTAAAAACGGAAACCCTTACTGCTATGCAATAAAGGCGCTGTAAATGTCAAATTGGACGTGCAGTTCATTATACTAGGGATGCCTATCTGTCTTCTAACTTAATCCTGGTTACTAGGAGATAACTTATAGTAAGTTCATAAAAAATTCGCGGTTAGATTCTGTAAAAATCTCACAGTGAAAACTTAGGTGAAGTGAATTTGTTTTTGCTAGGAATTGACACTATTGACAGCTCACTCCACGCTCATTTCACTTAAGTTTTCACGGTGAGATTTTTACAGAATTGCACCGCAGTTCCTGTTTTAAACCATTTAGGCAGTTCTGTCTCTAACATTCTAGGTACCTCAAATATTAGAAGAGCGTATTAGCCCACGTTCGCACGGACGCATAAATATCGCGGGGGGATTTTATCGCGCACTGGATTTTCAACTCTCGGTGTTGAGCCGAGCATTGAGAATCCAACAGAGTACATCCCAGCGCGTCAAAAAAACACACTTTTTTTTTTTATTTGAAATGGGTTTGCTCTTGACTCTAGTCTAGGTCAGAGATGACAGAGACAAAGTCTACGATGGAGTGAGCTCACCCAGAAGAAGCCTGTTCACTCTTCCTTTGAAGAGATTCGGGTTGTATTCACTCGGAAACACAAACGCAGGTAGAGAGTTCCACTCTTTTGCTGTGCGCATTATAAAGGACACTGCTGGATTTTCGACTCACGGCGCTAAGCAGTGCGTTGAAAATCAAGTGCGCGAAAAAAAATCGCTGCGGGAAAAACGCGGTATTGCAAGCCTGGGCTTACAGTCTACAATTCTGAATAGTAACTACCTACCAGATAAATAAAAATGTTGAATAGATCACTAGACTGATAAAAAAATATCTGCCATAACCAGAAGTGATAAATCACCAAAGTCAAGTTTTCTATCTGATATTTTCTAGAAATAATCACAAATGTTATTTGATATGATAACAGCACATGTTATGTCAGAAGGATGTTATCATAGAATTTTACGAAAATAATCTTAATCCATTGTTATAAATATTTTTTTATTCTGGTATGGACCTGGACCTATTCATAATTTTGTTTTTAGCGCACAGACCAGGCCATAAAATCATGTAGAAATGCTCTATAGCAGTAATGAGAAAAACTGGCCAAGAGCGAGTCAGACTCGCACGTGAAGGGTCCATAGCGCAAGGCAAAAACGCCTAAAATTCACGTTTGTTGTATGGGAGCCCCCCTTAAATATTTATTTTATTCTGTTTTTAGTACTTATTTGTTGTTATAGGGGCAACAGAAATACATCATCTGTGAAAACTTCAACTGTCTAGCTATCACGGTTCATGAGACACAGCCTGGTGACAGACAAACAGACAGATGGACAGCGGAGTCTTAGTAATAGGGTCCTGTTTTTACCCTTTGGGTACGGAACCCTAAAAATGGCAACTACTTAAATGAACCTATTACTGTACAAAAATTTTTTAAAGTGGATGTAATTTGGCACATGGGTAGACCATGACCTGGTCTGGGACATAGGACACATGTTATTCCAATATTCCCACAGGTTCGAGACTTATTTGAGTAAAACCGTAGGGCGCAGCTAGCGAAAAATATGGTAATAGTAAAAAATTGAGCATACTCACAGGTTCAAATGGAAACCGGGCCTCAGTGTCATGTTTGGCTGCATTGGGCTTCAGGTGCTCGCTGGCAAAGTTCCTTGCCATCTCCTGAACGCATTGTTGCTGCTCTGTCAACTGTGTTGTGAAGGTACGGCATTGAGACAGAGTCTTCAGGCATTGTCGGGAGTAAACTGAAAAGGTTTTAGTAGTGATATTATTCAATGATTAAAAATTCGCTCATTATTTTTTTTCTTAATTTATTTACGTTAAGTACCTAAACTATCACTAAAATGACTAGTTAACTAACCTCTTGTAATTTACACAAGTTTCATTCATTTACTAAGGCTGTAAATTAAATTGGAAATCAAATGCGCAAGGGCAAAGTAATAAATTAAATTGAAAAATAAAAGTGTACTTTTATTTATGATTTTGTACTTACTGCCTAATTTTGAGGATTTCAAAAGCGGACTTGTAGCCATTTTAAAATGCAGATAAGAACTGATGTTATATCACCGGACACAGAAACAGTACAAACGAACTAACTGGTAACGCACACAGAGTTGACACTCGAATTGCGATACGAATGATAATGATAAACCAACAAGGTCACACAAACATACTACAAAATTACCTCCTAAGTGAAATTGTGTCACGAATTTCAAGTTAACGCACAAGTAACTAGCACAGAAATGCAGCCCATTACAATAATGCAACTACATAACCACTTTTACTAACACCGCTGCACCGGTTAAAGCAATAGTATTGCATTAATTCAGTTTTTTATTTATGTTTTAATGTGGCTAGGTTATTTTAGGATCATATTTATTATAGGCCGTAACACCCAGAAGATAAGAACCATTTCATCATATCAATGTTGACAGAAATCTAACAACAATGTTCGTTTGTAATGATGATAATGACAGGACAATCAGGACATTGACACCCTACGTAGACATATAAGAGATATAGCGTTATGTTTTACCTGTTTGACCATTCACTAGAACAATACTATTTAACGTTTTATAAATGTTGTGATGAATCTGTGAATAATTTAATTTTCTCATATCTCCAACATGTATGTTATTGAAATCGAAATAATATTGATGAGATTTCTATACTAAATGGCTGAATACCCTGTGTTCCGGTTTTTGTTTCTTGTGACTGTTACAACAATAGTGACATTGATGCTGGCTGACACCAGTGTTACCAACTTAGTGGATTTTCCACTAAAACTGGTGGTTTCGACCCCCCTTTTAGTGGCGAAATATTGCTTTTAGTGGCTGGTGGTTTTTCTTAGTGGTTTAGTAGAATTCAGTTTCAATTACTGAAAATGCTATCACTCAACCACTAAACCATTAAAATGTTACGAAATGTATAATTTTTATTTCATTTAATTTTCAGGAGTATTTACTTTTACTGTGTAGATAAATTCCAATAAAAGTTATAAAACAAATCAGTACCAAAGAATCATATAAGTGTGAAACCGACGATGATGCAGACAAAAATTCATCTGAAGAAGACGAATTTTAGATTATCACTTTTTTATAGTTGTTGTTTTTATTAAATAACTAACTGACCCGGCCACGCGTTGCTGTGGCTAACGTTTTTGTCATATGATATTGTTGTAAACGATTATAAATGTAGATGTGAGCTATCCTATCTTTCAAGTTGACCTATTAAGATTTTTATGTTCCTCATTTTGACTTGTTCATTTACTAATAATATTGTATATTGATTTACTGATTTTAAATATATTATTACGTAATATTAAAGAACATTTTTTACTAATAAATAAGTTTAGTGGAAATTTTAGCGATTTTTGGAGTAGGGTCGATTTTTGTTAGTGGTTTTCTGGTGGTTTTCGAAGTTGAATCTGGTGGAGAGCTAGTTTATCTGTTGGCAACACTGGCTGACACTGATTGACAGTCGAAGTCAACAATCAGTGTGATAAAATACAGTATTGTTGCGAATTTGTTTTTTAGAGAATTATTTAATTTACGGATTCCAATAACTATTCAATAGGGCACTTGTTGCAAAATAATGTCATCTTATTCTTGTTGTGATTGTGTTGTTGCGAATTATCTGTAGTCAGTCACCGAACAAAAACAAGGAAAAGTTTCAGTGGTTTTCAACAACACCCATTTTTCAGTCAACATGACTTCGATTTTCGACCAGTACGAGCAAGCGTCGCAGGGTTCCCAGCGGCCTAAACTTGTGACCGAACCAATGGTATCTTCGGGATATATAAACATGCAACTGGAAGATAATACACCCATGTTTTCGAAAAATAAAATGATGCTGAAGAATCTGTCAGATTTGATAACACATGCTGCGGTGTGTAACGATTACCTGGTGCTCGCGATGGCTAATGGGAGTCTATTTCGGCTCAATCTAAAGAAGCCTGATTGTGGTCAAGGTAAAACAAACTTCCATGTTTAGTATTATTCAATTATGTATGTATGCCACTAAAACAACAAAATAATCAATTTCAGAAATCCAATACTCAAAGTTCGTCCAGCCAAACTCAAAACTAACAGGAATCTTCCTCGACCCACTTGGACACCACCTTCTCATGGCATTCTCTTCAAAAAACAAAAAAGATGGCTCCCCAGAGCTCATTTATTTACATCAAAACAGTTCTAAGTCTAAACAAGTTAGCAAGTCAAAGAACTATGAAGTGACAGAAGTGGGATGGAACTGGGAGAACACTTCAGAGACGAATACAGGTCCGATACTGCTTGGTACGTCACAGGGACATATCATTGAGACGGAGTTAGAAGCGGACAGTGACAAGATGTTTACAGCCAGCAACCAGTATTGGAGAGAGGTAAGAGAATGTATAGGAAAGCCCTTCTTTTCTTAGTTGCTATATTTTCAAAAGTTTCATTAATTTTATTCATTTGAACATCTATTTGTGATATTGAGTCAAGTAAAAATATTATGATGATTTTCAAATTGGCCGTGGGGTTACTGAGTAGTAGACTGGATTATTGGGGTGCACCATCATCATCAGCCTACAGTAGTCCACTGCTGAACATAGGCCAGATTCTTGGCAACTCATATCCAGCTGCTACCAGTGGGGGGTGCCATCAAATAAAAAACCAGTTCCGGCGAAATGTGAGATGTTATGTTATGGTAAAAAGGATGATTATATCACAAATTTCATATATATTTGATTCACTGCACTCTTCTTCAAACTACAATCTGATTAATAATCTAAAAAGTGACAGGGACATTGACACAACAAACTGAAACCATGAATTCATCACATGATTCGTTAATTGTCGAAATTATTTGTTATAGAAGTACAATACCTATAACACGGCGCTGCCGTCAACGTAACATTGAGCTCTTGTCGAAAATTTTAAGAATATTGTTTATAATTAAATTTCGAAGTAAATATTATCATCGTGTGAGTCAAAGTGAATTTAACTAACTGCAAAACGTCATCAAGTGTTATCCAAGGAAACAAGGAATAGAGTGATGCAAAGTACGTAATAACAATATAGAACCCAGTGACAGTGCAAAAGAAACAGTTTAAAGTGCAATAAACATCAGACTTATAACTGAACGGACCTTCACACAAATTGTGGGCACAATTACGGAAAAAAACGGTTAAAAGACTACGAAATGGTGAGCTGATTATAAAAATACTTGCTTGTAATAAAAATCTGTGACGGTTTTTTATTCAAAATTTGAATTTACATGTTATTAACAACGAAAAGCGACATCTAACGTCGAGTAGAAGAACAACAAAAAAAAAAACCATCGATCTTTGAGGTAGTTACAATATTTACAAACAAATGGCGGTATCTACACTTCAGCAGTAATCAATATTCAAGAAATCTATCTTAAAATACTGCTATAACCACCACAGATAACTTACCCGTGTCACATGCATGTATGAACGTATGCGTACGTACGCGTATGAACGGACATATACCTCTTGCGGATATCAGCTACACTAATATCGAATGAATAATGCCATCTAGCAATAAGTAGCAAGACATTGAAGATATCGACCTACCATAACGATTCCACATGGTACCGATAGAGAGAGCTTTATTAATTATATGACATTGAAATAATTTGACTTACAACATTTCACAATTTTAATAATAATACGACAATGGAAGGAGAAAATATAACATTTCGTCGACATAAAACTAATGTAAATGACTCACTAGACTTTTCCTTCGAGTCAACAACTACTGAAATTAGAAGATTTAGTTTGCCGGACTTGTCGACTGCATACGACAGTGACATACAAGACTTAAAAGAAGCGATAATAAAGATTAAAAGTGAATTAGAAAGTGCACATACAGAAATAGAAAAACTTAATGAAGAGAACATAACGTTAAAAATTGCTTTAAATAAAGAAAAAAGCAAATCGGAAAATTTACTAAAGATTTGCTCAGACACAAATAGTAAAGGAATAAATACAACAAACAGCAAAAGCAAAAGAAGGAAAAGGATTTCAAGAAAATTGGGTCTATCTTTGAATGAGCAATTAAATAATAGCTACGTAGATCTTGGAATCAGTGAGAGTAGTGAAGTGACAACAGATGGCACCACTAGCTCACAAACTACACAACCCAGATTACCAGATAAAATTAACGAGGTTACCACTGCTTACAATTACACTGAAGATGACAATCAGCAACTAGATGTCGTTACCAGTAACTTATTAGAACCACATCAAGAACAACAACAGCAAAGAATTTGTTTAATAAGTAGTAACAATACAAATAAAGTAATATCTATAGCACAAAGTACATTCCCAGGTCATAATATATGTCACTACATTTCCACAAATTGTGGGATTATACAGCTGCTCGATAACTTAGACCAAAAATTGTTAAGCTACACAAAAAAAGACTACTGTCTTATTTTCATAGGCGAACAAGATTTCAAAAAAACTGACAATTATTTTAATTTAGTTATTAGTATAAGGAACGTATTAATGTCAATTCAACATACTAACTTGTTGCTCTGTTTACCTACATACAAATTTAATGGATACTGTTCTATGTTTAACTCCAGAATAGAAACATTCAGCAATTTACTCTACCGTGATAACTGTACTAATGATTATGCGATGATATTTGACTCCAATTTGAATCTGACGTATGATGAAACAATGTTTTATAGACGCCGTGGAGTACTCAATAACTATGGTATGAAGAATATTTTTGACAATCTAAAGTGCTATCTTGACATGTGTGTAAATCAAAATTGCCTCGAAAATGAAAAGCTAACAGATTCAGAGAGCTGCAAAACTCTAAGAAAGGAACAGTTTTTTCGTCCATAGTACAGCTAATAAGAGGGAACAGAATACTAAAGTTGAATCTCGTAACATACGACTATTGCACCAAAATATTGCAGGGTTATTGAATAAACTTCCTTTGGTAGAAATATGTTTATCGGAGTTTAATGACAGGCGTGAGGATATCCATATACTATGTTTTTCAGAAACATTTGTTAAAACTAACAATGAAATAAATGTATGTATTAATGACTTTACACTGGCCACTTCATACTCTCGAAATAAGGAAAATAGGGGTGGGGTATGTATTTTAATAAAACATTTCTTAGATTACAAAATACTACAATTATGCAAAGAAATGGCAGTAGAGAAGGTGTTCGAATGCTGTGGAATAGAAATACCACTTTATAACTGTACTATTGTATGTGTTTATAGGACACCTAATTCGAACATTGCAATATTTTTTAATAAACTACAATCTCTATTGCATAAACTAAGCGATGGAAAAAACAACAAAATAATACTAGCCGGAGATCTTAATATAAATACCCTCACCACAAATAAAAATGCCACCATACTGAATGATATACTAAAAAATTATAACTTATCTCTAAAAATAAACACTCCAACCCGGCATACCTCTTGCATAGACCACATTATTACCAATATACCAGACTCTTCTGGTGAAACATGTGAACTACATCTCTCGGACCATAATACTGCGCAGATTTTAACATTCCCATCAAATACATCAGCAAGTAAAGCTGCTCCGTCGCATTGTTTTATATATAGGAGGAATTATAGCCAAGAATACATTGAAAATTTTAAAGAGTGTCTCTTGAGCCTAACGTTTCACGATATTTATGAAGAAATAGATCCTAATACAGCTTTTGATAATTTTCATGAAATTTTTAGTCTATTTTATATGCTAAATTTTCCTTTGCAAAAAATTAAAGTAAATAATCAAAAACCGACTTTAAAATGGTTAACTAAGGGTATAAGAAAATCGTGCATCTCTAAAAGATACCTAAAATTCAATTATCATAAAAATAAATCCCTGGAAAATAAATTAAAGTATAATAAATATGCTAAACTGTTAAAAAAATGCATTAATTTGTCCAGGAAACAAACGTCTGGCAACTTTATTATGAAAGCAAAAAACAAATGTAGCGCAACTTGGAAATTGATTAAAAATAAACCTAACTGTAGAGATTCACAATATATAGAAGCAATTAAACTAAACGACACTTTGATAGAAGATCCTGAAGAAATAGCAGAGGCTTTCAATAATCACTTTATTGATTCTACGAACATTGATATAACTAATAGTAGAAAAAATAGACCCACGATTAATGCTAATAATGAAGGTAATAGTATATACCTAGAACCCTGTACGCCAAATGAAATAAGCAAAATAATTGCTTCTTTAAATAATACCAACGCTGTGGGATATGATGAGATTTCGACACAAATTATAAAATCGTGTGCTAATATACTGTCACCTATTTTCGCTCATCTGATTAATTTAAGTTTCTTTGAAGAAAAGTATCCTGAAAAATTAAAGTTCTCAGTAGTAAAGCCTTTATACAAAAAAAACAATAAACATGACTTAAATAATTACCGTCCAATTACCTTAATTCCTATAATTTCAAAAATATATGAAAAAGCAATGTGTAATAGAATTGTCTCATTTATATATAAACACAGTATAATAAGTCCGGAACAAAATGGTTTTCAAAGAGGAAAGTCGACTACACTAGCTTGTTATAAACTTATTAAATCAATTACTGAGAATATAGATAAGAAAATACCGGTCAGTGCTATATTTTTTGATATGAGCAAAGCGTTTGACTCTGTAAAACATGACATACTGTTAAAAAAATGTGAGAGTTATGGAATAAGAGGGAAAGCGTTAAATTGGCTCAAAGATTACCTAAGTAATAGACAGCAACGCGTTGAAGTTTTAGGAATTAATATAGATAGAGAAGTGTCAAATTATAAATCTCAGTTCAGGAACAACACATATGGTGTGCCTCAAGGTAGCATTGTGGGGCCGTTGCTCTTTCTTCTATATATAAATGATTTGCCAACAGTAACCAACAATGAGTGCGTGTTATTTGCAGATGACATTGCACTGGTAATAAATAACGAAACCAAAAATGAACAGCATGAGGACAAAATAAATACTGCCGTAGTAAGCATACTAGAATGGTTTGAACAAAATAATTTATGTGTAAACATCTCCAAAACAAAATATATTAATTTTTGTAATTACAAAATGACAAATAAAACAATGAAAATTATTGGGCGTGGTAATGAACTTGAAGAAGTTGACTATACAAAATTTTTAGGCATAGTAATTGATAAAAATTGCAATTGGAAGAAACATATAGATAATATATGCAACAGGCTAAACAGCTTTGCATTTGCACTAAGAAACCTTAGGAAAACTGTTGGAATAAATGCCGCTCTACTGGCTTATCATGGTTACGTCTCATCTGTGCTAAGATACGGCTTAATATTATGGGGCAATTCTACGGACAGTGACAGGGCTTTTATTGTGCAAAAAAAGTGCTTACGAGCTGTGTTTGGTGTAGGGCCATTAGAATCGTGCAGGCCCATATTAAAAAAGCATAAATTGTTATCACTGGCATGCTTATATATACTGGATATGGGAGTGTTCGTAAAAAAACACCCTAACCTATTTAATAAAGCCGATAGTGAAAATATGTACAAAATAGGTAAACAATCGAGGGATCCAACCAGATTAGCTATGCCTAGGTGTAGAACAGCATTTTGCCATAAAAACGCTAGTCGAATGGCAATAAAGATATTTAATAAGATACCAAAGATGTTTAGAGAACTGCCTATGAATATATTTCAAAAAAGACTCCGAACATGGCTTATTGAAAATTGCTTCTATACTATTAATGATTTTTTGAATTATAATATAAATACGAATATTGCACAAACATGAATACTGTAATTTAATTAATTTTGACATTCTTGTAATTTAATTAATTTTGACGTTTCTGTAATTCAAATCATTTTGACATTTCTGTAATTTAATCAATTTTGACATTCCTGTAATTAAATTAATTTTGACTTGCCTGTATTCTTAATTTGACATTTGTAATTTCTTATCTTATTGACTTTTCTAAAATAATTTTAATGAATATAACTATGAATCATGGCACATCAAAAATTTGCATGCTGAATTTAGTAGGCGGAATATGAAGTACTATGAATTGTATTATGACATCTGTAAGCACCATATTTCATGCAAATAAACGATTATTATTATTATTATTATTATTATTATTACCTATGCGATCAAAATGTAAGGTACAGCAAATTTTTTTTAAATATTCAACGAAAAATTTCAACACCCATTTTCCAGAAATTTTTCGTTTTTTTTAAATCATGTTCAGAAACCATGGTAACGGGTTATGCGTCGATGTCCCGTCCATCCTGTATAATAATTTGATTACATTTTAATTTTGTTAATTTGTTACACAAGCTGCCTAGTTACCTTCCACTGTATGGAAGCAAGGATATTGATGGTTTGGTAAACAAACATTTTTGCTTTCAATCATTCTTTTATTTTTTAATCCCTATTCTAAGTACAGTCAACCTCATAATTGCATTACTACTTTTGACAACATCATCATTACTTCCCTTATCCCAATCCCATTTATTTGGGGTTTGCATAACATTTTTTCTTCCATACTGCCATTTTTGACAACAATTCCCAGTAATTTCAAACTTCATTAAGGTTGAAACTGTCTAACTGTCACATAGACAAAGAGACTTTGTTGTTTTATGACGTGCAAGATGACAGTGACATTCAACCTTGGTGTGATAAATCAATTATGAGGTCGGCTATACAGTGGAACCTTTATTACTTGAATTCATTTTGGTCAGCAAAATGACAAAATCAGAATTTTATTAGTTAGAAGCATAAAGATAATCCAGGTACCTTACTTACTTACCAGTCAAGTACCTTCACTATAATGAAGTGAAGGTACTTGACTACCAAGGTGTGCTGTAAAGTGTGAAATATTTGTCCTGTTATTAATATCAAGCAGTTCAAGTAAAATGAATGGCTTATGGCTTGAATGGCACTTGGCAACTGTAGTCCTATTGTTATGTGTGGCTAATAGGGTAGTTGACTAGATTTTTTTCTCGAAACTTCGAAAAAAGAAATAAGCGTTAGTAAAATAAATAGGTAATAGGTACTCGTAATACGGGCTGGTGTCCGCAACTCCACGTCAATGCGCGTATTTTGTGTACAACAGTAGTAAAATAAATATTATAAGTATCTAAAAATATGCCGATGTTGTAAGTGTTTTAAAGTCTATGTTAGACAGAGACAGCACTGCTACTCTGCTAGCATAGCCTTTCACAGTTATTTTATCTCTGATTTTGCATCACTATCCAAATCACAGTGATCTTTATTCTCATTGTAATAAGGTTGCTGTTGGGTTGCTGCCACTGACAAGTCTGTCAAAATCATTCTGATCTTTATGCTCGTTACAATAAGGTTACTGTTATATTTCTGCTGCCAGAGGTAAAATAACTGAACGGATTGTAACTTTTTGTCATTCAGTACAATGGTCGTTTTCCGTAACAAGAATAGAAGAATAACTTGAAAAGCGTGTAACTTCTACATTTGACGACAGTTTTTTTTTCACTTTTCGTTTTTTCTTATGTAACATCTTTACAATAAGTATTAATCATACTTATACTTTACATGTATTGTTTTTATAGTATCTAGTCATATAGCCTATTAAGATCGGAATTATCTTCTCCATACTGTAACAAGTGCTAGAGAGATCGAATTCTGGGGTATTAAATAACTGCTATCGAAATTAGCCTAAGTTTAAACCTTTTTTTTTTTGTAATCTTGTGCCTGTAATGCTTACCTTTGAGCATCGTTTTCAGCAACTACAAAAATTGACCAAAACCATTTCTATTTACAGATTTTTGACATCGGCAAAGGTACTGACATGCCAATAACAGGCATACAGTTCCATAGAGTAAACAACACGAGTAAATACTTCATCTTTATCACTACGCCAACAAGGCTGTATCAATTTATGGGCCATGCCATTACCAAAGACGACAAGCCTTCCTTACAGTCAATTTTCTACTCATATCTGACTATTCCCGAAACTGGCTTCCAAGAAATTCCATCTACTTTGAAGTACTCGAAGCTCCAGTTCTTTGATAAAAATGCAGTACCTAAAACATTTGCATGGTTGACGGAGCCTGGGATATTTTATGGACAGGTTAGTATAAAGTTTTCTAATAGAATTAATAATAATAATTTATTTCATAAGCCTAATACAATAAGGAGAGAAAAATGGTTAACAATGCAATTTGTAATTGAATAAAAAAAAAAAATTAATTTAATTAATTAATTTTAATTAATTTGTTTTTTTTTGTATTTTATAATTGTGTGAAAGTAGCCACAGACTGGTTTCGAACATTACGAACCGATGACGCTGATAGGCCCAGAAGGAAATGGCGTAACGAGTTAGATTCCTACCTCAAGAGATTGCCCTCAAAATAGATACACGGAAACGAGACCATTGTCCTACAGTACAGCCTCCTAAAATATAATTTTATCTAAGCAGAAGCTAATGGAAGTCTCAGTCTACATTCCACTCCAAAATAGCATCATTCATAATCGCTAAATACCTTTAATCAATTTCGGAATCGAACCTGCTATATGTATGCCAATAGCTATAAATAAAACAAAGTCTGGTTAGTTCCACCATTTATAACTCAAAAACGGCAGGACCTATTTTTATGATCTTTGATTTGTTGGATTTGTCTCCGCCTCGAATAGCAGAATAACTATTAAAATATGGGAAAAATTCACGAAAAAAATTAAGATAGTTAAAGAAAGAAAGAAAAATGCGTTTATTGGCACAGCAAAATAAATACACCTTAAAACTATAAAAACAGAAAACAAAGATTATATTATTAATTTTCTCAATTCATTCGGAGGCGATACGAAGTTCGCCTAGTCAACTAGTGCCTATACATATAAATAAAATAACTGGCCAAGTGCGAGTCGGACTCGCACACGAAGGGTTCCGTAGCACAAGGCAAAAACGCCGAAAAAAACACGTTTGTTGTATGGGAGCCCCCTTAAATATTTATATTATTCTGTTTTTAGTATTTGTTGTCATAGCGGCAACAGAAATACATCATCTGTGAAAATTTCAACTGTCTAGCTATCACTGTTCATGAGATACAGCCTGATGACAGACAGACAGATGGACAGTGGAGTCTTAGTAATAGGGTCCCGTTTTTACCCTTTGGGTACGAAACCCTTGAAATAAATAGCTATTAGGTTTCACTGTAACAATGCATTACATTATTATTTATTTGTAAAATTTTCCTTATACTTTGTACCTACTATTATCGTAACATGTCAAAAACGGTTACAACCAAAATGTTTAGTTTGTCCAATTAATTTAAATAGTAGTCTTGCCTTATCAGATATCACAGAATCAGCCTGAAATTTAATATTGTGTCCACTGTGTCTTTGTTTTCTGCACGTTACATGGACTGATGGACGTTACTGAAGGCGCCAAACTACTAAATTTAGATTTTCTTGACTCGCTCCAAAGAAGAAGCCAAGATAAGATATTCCGACTAATGGCCCTCACCTCGCCTTCCCTCTGTAAAAGAAAGCCGTATTGAACCGTCTTAAATCCTATTAATTCGTGTTATTACAGTTGGACCCAAGTTCCCAACAGAATTCAAACACTTTGTTCACACAAGGCGCTCTCATCAGTTACCCGACCGACGGCGACGAACCAGAAAACGCACCTCTATCCTTCGTCCTCACAGAATTCCACGTACTCCTTATGTACTCTGACAGAGTAAAAGTAATCTCACTCATAAGTCAAGAATTAGTTTTCGAAGATAGATATTCTGAAGCCCATGGAAAACTGAAGAACATAGTAAGAGACACGAAAAAGAGAACCATTTGGGCCATCACAGATAAATGTGTGTTCAGATACAAAGTTGTAAGAGAGGAGAGGAATCTTTGGATCATTTACTCTGATAAAGGACAGTTTGATCTAGCCAAAGAATATTGTTATAATAATCCTGCCTACATAGACGTAATTAATGTAAAACAGGCCGAACTACTATTCAACCAAGGGAGTTACGAGAGGAGTGCAGAAATATTTGCGGATACGCAGAAAAGCTTCGAAACTATTTGCCTCAAGTTTCTGGAGTTAGAACAAATCAATGCTTTGAAAGTCTACTTGGGGAAGAGATTGGATACTTTAAAGGAAGATGAAAAGACGTTGATTTCTATGCTAGTCATTTGGATGACGGAGCTATACTTGTCTCAGTTAGGATTACTTCGTCGTACAGGGAAGCAAGATTCCGAAGAATACCACCAGATCCAAAGTAACTTCGAGATATTTTTATTGCATCCGAAAGTTGCAAAATGTATGCAGCACGTGAAATCCGTAGTATACGACCTGATGGCTTCACACGGCGACAAACAAAATCTAATCAAATTAACGATTATTAACGAAGACTACGAGAATGTAGTAGCTCAGTATATTTATAAGAAATCATACTTGGAAGCTATTGAGACCTTAAAAACGTTGAAGAGACCGGAGTTGTTCTACCATTTTGCTCCGGTATTGATGGAGGAATCGCCGAAGCATACTGTGAACGCGTTGATTTCTCAGGGAGCGAGACTGAGCCCATCTCAATTGCTCCCTGCGTTTTTATCTTGTAAGAACGACACAGCTCATTTGTCTGAAGTAATCAGATACTTGGAGTTTATTCTACAACATTATAACGTGAAGGATAAGGCGATACACAACTATTTGTTAACGCTGTATGTGGAGCATGATCATGAGTCGCTGATGATGTATTTGGCGAGGCAAGGACAGGATGTCACTATGGTGAATTATGATGTGCATTATGCTTTGAGGTAAATAAAAGTTTGATGAAATAGTTTTATGCTAACCATTCTTTTTACGAACAAAAAACTTTGAAACACTTCTCATTTCTCGTATGAACTTTCTTGTCGTGGCCCGAATTCACATATTGGTAAAAAAGAAAGGAAGGGAAGCAAATTGATAAAAAAATGCAATTAAAATTTTATCTCTATTGCGTAACAAGATTACCTATGTCTAGACTTTAAAAGAGACTGGCATCCGAGTTTGTTTCGGTGATTCTTCTCAGAGTAGTCGGATAGGAAACACCCGAAAGACCGATCTCATCTAGTTTTAAAATATAATTTATTTTTGTCATGTAAAAGTGTTTTTGAGCCAATTTTCAGAAATAAATATAATTTATCATAAAACCGCTTTTTGCAGTCTTCAAAGAAATTGACTAGCTAAACTAAAAAAATAAAAAAAAAAACAACCGACTTCCAAAAAAAATTACAAAGTGAAAAATAACTTTAATTTCGGAAGTCGGTGTTGTTGGTTCCGCATTTTCGTTTTTTGCCACCGATTTCCGAGATTAAAGTTATTTTACACTTTGTAGTGTTTTTTTTAAGGTCGGTTGTTATTTTTTTTGTAAAAAAGTTTTTATTTTTCACTTTTTAGTTGTACCAACCCCACACAAATTCATAGTTCAGTATTTGCTAAGTAAATATCAGTGACAAAGGTATTTTATCATGGTCAAAACTAAGTGAAAGAAATACGTACCTAGACTATTGGAGATAACTCAAAAACTACCAAAGCAATATTTAATAAAAATTTATATGGGACCACCCCTGAGGCATACCCATAAAAAAGGAATTTTTGAAATCGATTCAAAATTGCCGGAGATATCGCGTTACAAGCATAATAAAATTCAACCGACTTTCCTACTTTTTTTTGAAGTCTGTTAAAAAAGAGTAGCGTTATCTATATCTAAACCGGACTTTTTCCAGATTATGTCGCGAAAAGAACCTATCAGAAGCGTGTGTGACGTTATCAGCACTGCTTGGCCTATGGGACTCCGCGGTGGAGCTAGCGCTGCAAGTGAGCCTTACTCTGGCCAAGAGCATAGCAGACATGCCGGAGCAAACCGAGCTCAGGAGACAGCTGTGGCTTAATATTGGTAAGTTTATACATTCTAACTCGTATCTTGAGTTACATCTTACCTTGCCATCTGAATGTTTGAGGTTGTAGCGTGTACGATTGCTTACAGACTCTGACAGAATCCTCATTTAAAACCACGCAGTGTGGTCACGTTGCATGTTATCGGGCTGTCTTGAAACACCGTTAAAAATCATTAGAACGATTGTTTGTTTATTATTATGTTATAAATTCGCGTTTGGCCACTATGCCACCAGGTCGTATACCACAAAACTTTATAAGTCTATAATTATTATTCTACAAAATTGTTAAATTACAGAAAAAATTGCATAACACAGAAATAACAAATATGAACGTATGAGTTACAATGTTGTACAGTAGGTCTTGTTACTACAATTTATATATTTGTAAGGTTTTTCCGTTCCAATTGTGTGATTTAGGGCGTATTTCACCAAACTTTTATACCTAGAATAAATCTTATCCTGAGAATAAATTTAAAATTTTTGACAGCTCTTCCATACTCGA
Source organism: Luperina testacea (assembly GCA_927399505.1). Taxonomy (NCBI): domain Eukaryota; kingdom Metazoa; phylum Arthropoda; class Insecta; order Lepidoptera; family Noctuidae; genus Luperina; species Luperina testacea. Next base: position 4,279,943 of record OV656763.1, on the reverse strand, counting down.
ACTGTCAGACGTCAATTTTATTCCACGGATAAAAGATATCTGACTTTGGTAAAATCAGCCCTTAGAGTTTTGTGGTTCACGATCGCGATAGTCTCTAAACGGCTAAACAAATTTTCTTGACTCACTAAGAATACTCTCGATCAAGTCACCTTTCAAACAAAACAAAAATAATTAAAATCGGTTCTGCTATTCGCGAGCTACGCTACCGCAGACAGATACACACGTTAAACTTATAGCACCCCTCTTTTTTCGTCGTGGGTTAATAACAGACTCCGTTAGCCGCATTCAAGTGCGTGTTTCACGTAATTAATAGTTTAAACATTCGTTTATTAAATTTTCAGCTGAAAACGAAATCACGAAAACTCAAGACATGAAGGAAGCAATGAGGTTCCTCGAAGAGTGTCCGCTCATCAAGATAGAAGACATACTGCCTTTCTTCAGTGATGTCGTCACCATTGATCACTTTAGACAACCTATCTGCGAGTCGTTACAGGTAATCAACCTATAATAAGCATTTGTTTATCGTCTTCATGTTTATAGTCTCGAATTTTCAAATAAAAGCGTATTACAGACGTCAGCACATCAAGTTACTACAATCTGTCTTTCTTCAATAGATTTTCAACTTTATCGCTAAAGTATAAGGTTCAAAGTTGATTGGGAAAATTTGACAGTTTCGGGTAGCTTGATGTGCTGGCGTCTGTACCATATACCTCTGTCTATCCATTAGCGGAATCCAGGCGTGGTGACGTTGTGTTATGTAGTTACTCTTTACCAGTTTTATGATGCCACTACAATGAATGTTCCTTTGTCTATTCACAGGAAAATAACAACCAAATTGAAGAAATGAAAAATGAGATGGAAGAAGCGATAGCGTCTGCTGAATATGTAAGTAAAACTCTTCTCTAATAAGTTGTAATAAAAGACTTTGCATTTTTTTTTCCTCTTTGGCAACTGAGCCGATGTCGATTATTCTGCCAGCGATGTAGTGACAGCAGCACAGCAGGCTGAGCCGTCGAACATTGCACTTTGTGGTAGTTGTTATTCGTTATTTTTTTCATTGTTCTGCATGTAACGGGCAGTGCCGTAACTAGCCTTTTATGCGCCCGGTGCGAGCTTTCAAAACTGCGCCCTTGAAAAATGCTCTAACCAGGCTCTGACAATAAAGTGGACAAATGTGCATAAAAATAAATCTATCTATTTTTTGTTTACGAAGGTATAGGTACTTAGTAGATTTCTTTAAGGCGAAAGCGCCAGGGTAGCCCGCGAAATTTGTTTTTTTTTTAGGTTTTTTGCAATTTGCTGGTCAGTATTAAGTTGTACGTTGATTACACAGGTCGACAAAATTTGACGAACACTCTTTCCGAGAAACCAGACTATACTTTTCCGAAGGATTTTGACGCGCTGGATTCAAATCTGGCCTCAAAATTGCTCTATCACGTCAGGGTTTCGAGATATCCTAACCTAAAAGTGCAAAAAATACCGTTTTTTTCTCATTTTTGAGGTTATGTAGCACGGCCGATTCTATTTTCTTTCAAAAATTATTACTTAATATCATCTCAAAGGACTAGTCTTCTTCTTTAAAATGACGTTGAGTTTACTCAAATATCTTTTTTTTTCGCTGAGATATCGGATTTTGAAATTTTCGTGTACGTGGATTGTTTTGTTTTTTTGTGATTTTGAGAATTCATACACATAGTCCATTGGAAAATTTGAAGATTTGCTTAGAACTTCTAAGTTAGAAGTGGCGCCCTCCAAATGAATATAGACAGAAATTGTCTCATAGTTACGGTATAGGTTCTTTTGTTTGTGTATGTAATATTGCGAGCAAGACAAGGTGGATTCATATTTGTCTGATGTGTCGTGACGTGACGCGTCAGAACTGTATCGGTTCCATACATAAGCCATCACAACACAACACGTTACGCACTAGTGTGAACGTTACCATCCTACTAATATTATAAACGCGAAAGTTTGTATGGATGGATGGATGGATGTTTGTTACTCTTTCACGCAAAAACTACTGAATGGATTTTAATGAAACTTTACAATAATATAGCTTATACATCAGAATAACACATAGGCTACAACTTATAAACATATTGTTCGAAATACTAATCCTGCGCAGACGAAGTCGCGGGCACCAGCTAGTACTAAATGTATGAAACCGATACCGTTCTGACGCGTCACGTCACGACACATCAGACAAATATAAAACCACCTTTACAAGTGTTGTTGTTTCAAGATCGCTTGAAAAATGCCATATAGATATAGATAGTACAGAGGGCGCGTCTACACCATATTCGCAATAAAACAAAATGTACCTACTAACTACCATGCATGAAACAAAACTAGATACTGGTCTGGTCATTTCTGCGCCCCTCCAGGGTCTGCGCCCTGTGCCTGGGCACCGCTGGCACCGCCCTAGTTACGGCACTGGTAACGGGCAAATGTTCATCCATTGTTATTCTGATCTTTTTAAACAGTTGTTTGTCAGCATATTTTTGACGCAGTTTATACCTTCGTAACCTTTGTGCTTAATAATAATAATCCTGTATTGTCCTAGGGCAAAGTCCTCCCTTTCCTTTTTCCCGTCAACTCCATCGGCTAATATGGACCAATCCGTCATATAGGTGTAAAGTTTATCCAGCCATCTACGCCTAGATCCTAAGGAAGTTTTTAGGAACCCATGCTGCCCACAGCATGGACCACCAGGTCCTAGCATAAAATGCATCCGACATGCGGCAAACGTCCGGCCCTTTTTGCAGAATTTAATTATTTTTTTTTACTTACAGGTCCGCGCCGAGATCCAGTCGTTCCGCAACCGTAGCGTCACCGTGCTAGTGTCAGACGTGTGTTGTCTGTGCGACATCGCGCTGTTACTGCGCCCCTTCTACCTGTTCCCCTGCGGACACAAGTTCCACAGCGACTGCCTCACGCACGAGACGCTGCCTATACTCAGTACGTATTATATAAAGGTTATTATGGCTTGGCAATCGGCGGAATAAGGATCAATTATTTTTGCAAGCTTCATTGAACGGCTTAGAAACTGGACCTAAGCTTGTAGAAATTTACATGGAACTTTTAACATACTTCGACATGTAAACCAGGTCGAAATTAACATGGTTGGAGACTACTACTATTTCGACTATTTTTGACACCAAATTCAAATTAAAAAACGTAAGCGTTCCGTGGTAATCAGTTGAGGATTGTGGCGAGAAAGGCTCACCACGTAATCCTCACCAAGGCACCTATCTCTGGAATCACTTAATGACTCTTTTCGAGATTTAGCATAGCGTTACGACTATTTCTTGACATTTTTTTTTTTGGAATTGACACCAAGTCGATACTCTCTTTGGATTGAGTCGTAGTCATTCGCAGTATACAGACGTGCTCGTTAGCAATATTTAATAATTACCTACTTTAATAAAATAGTGACCTCCTTTAGTGCATTACCAACATAATGCAACTGTAATTTTGCTTAGTTTGTAGTTTCAGTGTATAATGAACCCGAATCATTGAACTCGTAAAGATACAAAATGGATAACAGCCCCTTTAATCCAAGAGGGCCAGTGCACCCCTCCGCCTCGCCGTCGAAGACGACGACGCAGAACCCAGCCCTTGAGTCGGTCACGACTGACGTTATTTCAACGCCCGAGATTCAAAAATGGATGTCAGCCATTGAACAACACTTAAATGAAGTTTGCTCTATTGCCGCGGATGGCAAACTCAACTCGGAACAGAAACTGAAAATTTCTACCCTTTGCCGTAAAGTAGGATCTGGAACCTCACAAATGGCAGTTCTATACCAGTCGCTGAAACAGAAAGCCATTCACGCGTATAACGCGGTTGATGCCCTTCAGGAAAAGCGCGACCTGACGGAACATATTTTGGAGCTCAAGCAGACGATTAAGGACTCTGGTTCTGCGGGAAATGTTTCGTTTGCCGATATGGTGAAGAAGGGAGCAAATGATTTCATTCGACAGAAAAATTTAAGCTCTGTAGCTATTTATCCCAACGATGCATTAAAGTCAAGTGATGAAACAAAAGTCCTCGTGCAAAAAATCATTCGCCCAGATCAAATGAAGCTGCATGTACGTGGTGTCCGAAAGACCAAAAATGGAGGCGTTATTATTAGTACAGAGACGAAACATGATGCTGACAAACTCAAGCATGCAGTCGAGCTCTCTACATCCGGACTTACCGCCGATGAACCAAACAAGCGCAAACCTCGGATCGTGGTTGTAGGTGTGCCGACTACTTTGGCTGAAACTGAAGTCTTCAGGTGCATTTATGAACAGAACGTAGCCGATAAGTTTCCAGCAATGCCTATGGAGTCCTTTTTGAGTTTGGTTAAATTAAGCCACAAATCTGGGAAGAAAGATGCGTCGACGTGTAACTACGTCATTGAAGTTACAGCCAATATACGTAAAGCCCTATTATCCCAATCAAGGCTTTTTATAAATTGGACGTCATGCCCTGTCAGGGACTTCACGTTGGTCACCAGGTGCTACAAATGCCAACAATATGGTCATGCAGCAAAAACATGCAGAGAGCTAAAATCTACGTGTGGTCATTGCGGTGAAGAAGGACACTCGATGTCAGAGTGCGCAAAGAAAGCTGACATACCGAAATGTGCAACTTGCTCACGATTTAAAAAGCCCAATAACCATAAAACGGGAGATGCTGAGTGCCCTGCTAGGAAAATAGCGGAATACAGGTACATCAACTCTATCGACTACGAGGGCGCCTAGAGCGTCATACTTAAGGCCAGACTTCCGGGTTTACTGCCTGACCGCTGACTCAACAACACACTGTACTGGCCTACAAACCCTCGATTTTGGTCTCCCGCTGCAAAAATCGAATAAACACATTGCCTCTGACGTGATTTAATTTTGTGCAACATTGACTTTAACCCACTTAACAATTTCTGCTGATGTAAAATCATATCATGTGTTTAGCTAAGTTTTAAAGTGCTAGAAACTATTTTACGCTAACTCAATGATTACGCATACAATAAGACTTTTTGTTATTTTAATCTTTAAGGAAAGTAGTATTTAAGTAAACTAGGTATAAAATAATTAGTATAATTTTGTCAATACTTCTAATGTTAAATATTGTAAAGAATTTTATAGTCCTACAATTACCATAAAGTATGCTCATGCCGCCTGTGATACAGGTTTATCCTAGTACAGGCATCTAACATTAATACATATGTAAATAATTTCTAAGACTCTATGTAATAATTTTACCAATTTTAATACTGAATAAAACATTTATTATTTATTATTATTATATTTACTCCCAGCCGTTTGGTTCCACTAAAGGTAAGGATTGTGTGGAAACGTTCACCACACAATACTCACAAAGTTACAGCTATAACTTCGGAATCATGTTGCGACAATTTTTTTGACCTTGGTGACTATTTCTGGACTATTTTTTGGCGTTCTCAAAATTAATTTTCATGAAGTTTTCAAAGGTGAGGATTGTGTGGTGATGGACATGGAAGTACAGCTTTTGCATATTATCTGTGTGGGTATATAATTTTTGTTGGTTTATTAGAAAGTGCATGTCCATCCGTGGTAACAATTTGACAGTCCCATTATGTTATAGGAGTAAGGTCGGTTTTCGTAGTTCATGTGCTACCTTACCTCTGGACCTATCTCCAGGCCTCTGATACCTACCATAAACTGTAAAGACCTCTTTTTTCCCCACAGCACCAGCCCGTCGCAACAAACTATCAGACCTCCAACGCCAACTCTCCGTATTATCTAACATCGAGCTAACAACGATCCACAGCAACGGCCTGCCTCTACGAGAGATCCTGAGGAACGAAATCGATGACCTGGTAGCCAGTGAGTGTATCTTCTGCGGCGAGTATATGATCAACTGTATTGATAAGCCTTTTATCACGGATGAGGATTGGGACAGAGTTATGAAGGAGTGGGAGTGAGAATGTTTTTTCATATATTGTAGAGTTGATATTTTGTATTATTATCGAGTTAATTACGCGACATATGCGACTATCTCGCGGGGCGGCCATACCAAACTCTGTGCGCTGGATTGGTTCTTCTATACAAATTGATACACTGTTAAATATGCGCTGCGCGACGGAGCGCGGTGCAGTGTGATAATCGCCTTAATTCTTCGAGAACTTCTGCGTTATAGCTTTATTTAATTGTAGTTAGCTTTCCTAAGTAAAAATTGTAGACAGTGTCACTATTCAATATTTTCTATCTTTGTGTAGTGAGTAGAGTAAGTTAGTTTTGTAATAAATAGTATGTGATCCTGATCATGCATGCATATTTAGTTTGTCAGACTGATATATGGAGTACATAATCTACGTGGCTAAGTGTAATAAAAACACTGTCTAGTGTTTTTTTTACACTTCAGTCACGTCGTTCTGTAAAAATCTCGGTGTGAAAACTTAGGCCCGGCGCACATTGGCGGCACGGCACAGCAGGGGATCCTTCGGCATCCCTACATGTAAGCGCACACGTACTGGCGGTAACTATGCCGTGGTAGCCTTAAGTATGCGGCGACGTCCTTAAGCATACCAAAGCGTCCTTAGGCATGCCGAGGCGTCCTTAGGAATGCCGAGGCTCTTCTTTAGAACGGTCATAACACAATAATTATTACAAAACAAATAAGTTAGGTATGTTCGACAAGGACACGTTTCAGCGTGAACGACGCTAAGCTAATGAAGCTACGCGCGGCGTTCGGGTGGGCGCTGTCTTGCCGCAGTATCCCGAAGACTGGCAAAGCATTCCGAGAGATGCCGAAGCGTTCCGAAGGCTTCCGACGCGACATGCCTAAGCATACCGCGGTATTGTTTTTGTACTTAGGACCGTTAACATTAAAATTTCAACTTTATATCCATACTATTAAGTTATATTTTTATTCTTCACCTAAAAATACCTTGCCATGCCGTGCCACCAATGGGCGCCGGGCCTTAGGCGAAGTGAGCTGTCATTCCACCTGATTGACACTTTTCCACAGCTCACTTCACCTAAGTTTTCACAGTACAATTTCTACAGAATATATCGGCAGGAAGTAACCTCCATGTGCTTTGAATTCTGTGATAGTTATCCTATCATGGAGTTAAATTCCTATGTAAATTATTATTTAAGTAATATATGATATGTAATATACCTAATTATATTTTGTATTATCCAATGTGTAGTGTAGTCAATAAAAAAACACTTATAAACGGATTCATTATTTATTCAGAAAATTGTGTTATCAAGTGGTGATAAACAATAAATTAATTAAATATTAGGACAAGGAGACCGTTTCAAATCCTAGAGGACAAAATATCTTTACACATTTGTTTAATATTAAAAACTTAAAATGTACAAACATAAACAATACAATGTCAACACCTGTGTTATTTATGCACAATAATTAACACAAAGATTAAAGGAAGGCATACACTTAGGCCCCGTGCGTGGATTACGAGTGTGTGACTAATGAGACAATTCACTATTGCAAACTAACTTTATTGACTAGCAGCACCGTCTACTTCCATCACCTGTGGCTCCGACTTATCACCTTTATCGTCCACTTGCATTATATCTAAGTTTTCTTTCTTTTCTTCCACTTTTTCTTCCTTATTGCTATCTTCTTGCTTAGTACTATCATTAGGTATATCTTTCTTGTTATCTTTGCTTTTATTGCGTTTCTTTACAACTTTGGTGCCCTTCTTGGGGATTTTGTTTTCGCCTTCCGGTTTTTGTTCAATATTTTCGGCTGGTTTTTCAGGAGGTGTGTCCTCGGGTCGTGTGTCGGCAGCTTGTGTTTGTGCCATGGCGTCCTTGTTGTCTGCTGGTTCCGCTGGAGGTTGAACTTCTTCGACCTTCGCCACTGTCGCTACCTCCTGCGGTTTCTCAGTCTTCGCTTCCACTGCTGGGGCCACTTGTGCCGGTTGTTCGGTTTGCTCCTGTGGTTCGCCTTGGGCCTCCTCTTTGGTGTTTTCCTTCATCTCAACCTCACCATTTTCCGTAACCTGTTCAGCTACCTGCTGTGTATCGGCATTTTCATTCATTTCTACATCTGTTGGTTGAAGTTGGCTCTTTTCGGCAGCGTTACTTTCTGCTTTGGCTTCTAATACAGCTATGCATTTTTGGATGCACTTGATGGCCTCCTTCCTAGCCTGCCGAATGTTTTCTTTGCCATCAGTTTCAATAGTATCTAATTTAATGAGATTCCTAGTAAGCATTTCATCTAGGAACAAGTACTTTTTATCATTTTTGGCACCGCCAAAGTTTTCAACCTCAGTCATGAGATTTAGTACATCTGTTTGAATACGAAGAATCTGTGAGATAGGGTCGTTGACCGGGGTTTGTTTTGGTTGTGGTGGAGTCTGTTCCCGCTGTGGAGCTTGTGGCTGCGGCGGGGCTTGCTTCTGTTGCGGCGGCGGGGGTTGCTGCTGCTGCTGCGAGGGTTGCTGCTGCTGCTGCTGCTGCGGGGGCTTCTGCTGGGTTTTGGACGGAGGTTCAGTCTTAGGTGCGTTCTGTTCATGGTGCACTGGCACTTTCACAAAATGGTCTTCGGTATGCGGAGGCGGTTGCGGTTTAGGTGATTGAGCGCGCTGCGGTGAGGCACCGCGGGCGAATGCCGCTTGCGGGTACGCTTTTTGCTGTGTGAATGGTTGTGGCCCCTGTCTAAATCCTTTGTTGAAGGGCGTGCCAAAGGCTCTCGAGAAGTTAGGCGGATGGTGGTAACCTACGGGGCCGTCGTCGGCGAAATACTGTTCTCTGTCGATATGCGGTTGTGGGGGAGGCGGCACGTACGCAGGCTTAGTTTCACCGAAGTGCGTGCCGTGGTCGACCGATTTGTTGATGACCGGCTCGTCCCTGCCCTCCACGAATATAGGTATGTGTCGCACGTTGGAGTGCGGTTCGCCATGCTGTGGCGGATGTTCCTGGTGGTTCTGTCCACTCATTTTGAAGCTTTGGCTAGATGGTGCGCTACTGTCTGGCGGCGCTGACATAGACCTTTGATTTCTGTCGTCCGCATCGACCAGGCTAGGGTCGGCGGGGCTTTTCTGGCCGAGATCGACTGTGTTCCTTAGTCCGTATTGTGGTAGGTGCGTTTGTGGTTCGGGTTCTGAAGGACCTGGTTGAGGTTCTTGTTCAGTCTGTGTGGCTGCAGTTTGCTGCTGCGTCGGCGGTGATTGCGGCGGGTGCGGCACGTGTTGCTGTGTTGGTTGTGGCTGCGGCTGCTCGTCGCGAGGTCCAAATCTGCGGTTCCAATGTGAAGGGAAGTGTTCTCTGAACTCTGGCGGGATGTCGTCGAAGGGGAATCTGTCGAAGCCACCGAAATTGTCGCCGAAATCTGGAATTACGAAAGGTCTTTTAAGCACACCTGCAAAGAAGAAGGTCTTATTTCAGTGAATGTTGCGACACATCTCTACAGATAAGTATAAGTATTAGAAACTTATGTATTTTGTCTGTAGGCAACTGAAATCTGACCTTAAATCAAACGGACAAAAAAAAGGAAAGTTGGTTTTATAGGTGATGAGCATAGATCGGAGTAGGTAGATTGAACTGGGGTCATTGATCCGAAACGTATATATTACTATGGACATTCCTCCGGAATTGGTGGTAGTCAGAATTTCATTAGTTAGCCGAAATTTATATCTATCTATAAAAGATCTAGCCATAAAAGCCTAAAAATAAAAAATTAATATTAAAGCTTCGATCGGAATTCGATTGTTTTTATTATTCAACAGATAAATAATGAATTAATTTAGTTTTGATACCTTCCTTTAAATTTTGAATTGAGTAGTAATAATATCACTACCAACATTAACAATATTTAATTGAATCCGGAAATACCGGAATTACTTTCCGGAAAAATGGCATATCCATGTTATTCTTTCTGTGTGCATTTATGATACAAGTACCAAAAATCAATCTACCTACTCCGACCACTGGTGATGAGATTAAGATGAGCTTAAAAAAGTTTATTCGTACCTTCTGTTGCGTCCTGGCTCGAAGGTCGCCTCTTCCTGGCCCAGGTGGCTGGGCGCTGCCGCAGACGCGCCGCTATGTCAGGGTGTCGCGACGCAAGCTCGCTCCACGCGCCCGACCCCTCCTCCTCGTCAAACGGGAAACCGCGCTGTTGACAAAAAATAAACGGTTAGGTTCATTGATTCCTCAAGCGGACAAAACTTATACGAAGCATTGTACTTCTGATTGATATTAGACTTCATGAATGACTTTCATCAGATGGTTTTTACAATCAATTTAATGTATTGAGATGAGTATCCGACTTCAAAATCGGAATGACACGGAATCGTCATTATACCAATGATAAATAATCAGAAACGTCGTGTTCGCAGGTGTCGGTAATGACTTAATAATTTTAACTTTATCTCTAACATACCGACTGACGACTGCAAGCTGCTATTAATGTTAGTAGGTATATGTATCAGCTAAATGGAATTCTATAATTGAGCTTATTTATACATATAAGTCACATGGCCTGCCAGCAGTGGCGGCCACTTCACAACTAGGGGTCGCAAACCGGGATACCGAATTTCGAAAATACCGGAATACCGGGCCAAATTTAGGTCTAATTAATACCGGTATTCATATCACAAAAACCGGGATATTCGGTATTTTCGGTTTTAGTAAAATAAATAAAAAACAAATACAAATAGAAAAAGTTACGCGCCATTTAATTCAAATTACATGTTTTATGAGAATTTATTATTTTTATGTTTTATGTTGGTAATCAATCAGTTAGTTCTTAGCAATAATTTACTAATACTAAATGCCCGTTTATTCCTTTATTAAAATAACTTAGGTTACTGGTTAACTAGTTCAAATACTTTAATTAAATGTAGTGTTTGACTAGGAAGTAGGATTCCTACTAGGAATCAGTCCTAAAAATAAAATGTTTATCAAACTTAAACATCTCCCAACAATCTCAACATAAACAAAACGAACCAAGAAAATGCACTTCTAATTAATCAAATAATAGGTAAACCTTGTGTCAATGAATATTTTGTTTTATTTAGAAGATAAATTCATTTAGGTTAGGTACCTACTTACTATTCCTCCGCAAACTAACTTTATTATACTGAATTTGCTAACTTTAGCTTAATCCCGGAAATATCGAAAATACCGGATTATCGGTATTGGTCTGGAGCCAATACCGAAAATACCGGTTTTGCTTAAATGATTCGGTATTGCGACCCCTATTCACAACGTGATCGTTGTAATTCCTAGAGTGATACATACATATATCCGTTGTCGAATATATACGACTCGATTGTTTAACGCAGCTACTTAATTTTCCTTTATTGAAAAAACATCCTCGAGACAAAACTGCCATCATTTAAATGGTCTTAAAGGAACGTCAATACAGGAAGCTCATATTTATTGCATCGATTTCGCAAGTATCCGGATGGAACTCCTATAAATATGTAAAGCGACAAGTGCATGTGGATTCCGTACTTTGAGCCACCTTACTCCTCCAGCCTCCAGTAGTAACGTGCGAAGGAGACGAAATACACGTCAAAACAGAAAAGGTACATAGTAGTCACATTTGCGTCGCCTGATACAACCATATAAGGCAAGGACGGCCGAGGAAGTGGCCTTACAGTCGCGACTTTCGTATTTTGATACTACGGTATCATTACGCGGACAAACGTGGCAATGATTTACGCAGTGCGAATAAATATTAATAAGTGCTTGCTTTGACATGTTCGACACAAAACATGGAAAATTAACATAGCTCCATCGTTGGTTTACGATGACTTTACAGTCATCAACAACACGTACACATAAATACGAGGGTTTCTGAAATTATCTCGCCTTGATATTTTCTCGCAGCCTTATGATTATAAAATAGATTGTTATCAGGAATAACCTTCGAACGTAATTAGCAACGAGGCTTAAGGTTTCTGATTCCGCAGTTTATTCATTTATTTTATTCCTGTTTATTGGTCACCGAGTTTATTTGATAGCATCTCCAAGGAGAAATTAACATTTTTGGGGATACATTCTGTAATGGCTAAGCAGTTTAGCAATTGCGAGATTGTTAGCACTTGTTGGATTCAATTTAAGATTCTGCGATTGAGTAGGACGACAAATACAAGACTAAAAATCGTTTCGCGACGTCTAAAACATGTTGTGAAACAAACCAAAGCGTTTTGACAAAAACTGCTTGTAAACAAGTTTAACTACTTCCAAAAAAAGAGACGTCAGAAATCACGGAAACAAAGAAAACATCGGCAACATAATAGATGGTGAACCGAATGCTAGACCAACAAACAATACCGACAAATGGTTATTACGTGGAAAAAGCCAATAATGTATATTTTTGTGCTAGGAAAGCGACATCATAGCACGAAGTGTACAAAAGCAAAGCGATACTGATGATTGTAAACGGTGACATCAGCGTGTGGGTTGAAGTGAACAAAAACCGATGGAGATCGTTGCGTCATGCGATTGTGGACGACTGTTGGAATACGTAGCAAACGTGTGCTGGCGGGATGAGGGGCACGTGTACGGTCTCGTGAGCTTATAATGCTGCGAATGTGGTCATTTAAAAAATAATTTTATTCACGATTCACTTGGTACTTGGACCAATATCAGTATAAATAATTATAAAGAATAAGATGATGTAATTCAGATAACGGTAATTGAGGGTTCATATATATTTACACATCCGAAACTGCACTTAAACAGAATTGAAGATAACACAGAGGTATGCCATTTATAGACGATGAGCTAATATTGTCACTTATCTTTATTACAACTCGTCGTATTATGTATTAAACACATGATATATTCCAAATAATTGACAGTAGCATTTGTTACATAGTAAGAATTGAAGAATACCTTTAAATTAGAGCCTTTAAACACTGAAAATCAATTTTTGAAATCATTTCGTGTAGTTTCGTCTAGCAGTCGCAGTCTAATATAAAAAATGGCATGGTCGCTACATTACGCTAGGAATAAGTAGCCAACAATATTTTGAGACATAATCACGAAGGTGGGTGACGCAAGTGAAGTCGTTGACCGCCGAACATCCAACATTCTGTTCTGAACTCAGAAGCAAGCAAAAATGAAGGCAGTTTAGGTACATCATTTAGGAAGAGATAAAGTTGAGACGTGGAAAAAATCAGTCAGCTTTTTGCTATACTGCCGAAAACACCGCCCGTTACTGCAGTCCTTGATGCATCTCATATTTATTTTTGTTGTCTTTATTATTTTACAACTTCATAAATTATCCTTTATGGTTTATACTGAAACTCAATACTCAATAAATACGACTGTAATTAATACTTTAATCAGCTTGAGATCCATTCGCCGATAATCATACGATGACCCACATAATCTCCATAAGCAGACAGGAACATGAATAAAGGCGTGGGATGGAACTGTTATTTCTATATACTCTAAGACGCTTTAAGGTCTTATACAAAATATCCGGTGATTATTACCTTCCTAATAAAGCCAATCTGAAGTTTCTTTCGTTCGGTTAAATTTGCATAGGACACTAATCCTCGTGGGCGCTCGCGTGACGCACCGTTGAAGGCACAACGTTAAGTCCGCTTATGTACGTGAGCGATACATTTTACCTCCTAAGATCAGACAGACATCAGTGACATCACCCTCTTAACTTAGCTGAATATTTACAAAGATAATTTCATAGTCGGAAGACTGGTTATCCATATAATAAAGTTGAGTGGATCGTTACATGCGTTTTGTTTTTTCACTCTTCAAGGTGCGAAGACCGTTGATTGGTAACTTGAACGATAAGAGCCAACCATTTGAAATAACAAATAAAATGGCCAAAGAATATTCGAGTTTTCAATTTTCCAAGTCGGAAGGACGACCCAATGACGAAATCCAAGGCAAAACATGAGAGTGAATGGTAATAGTAAAATCACGTTATAGCAGTAGTCACAGCTGGAAATATTTTGTTTACATTTTTAAAGTCAAATATCACGTGGATACAAACATGAAAGTGATGTCGTACAGTCGTAATGTACGCATATCACTTAAAATGATGGCGTCGTTTTGAGTCGTAACCCTATTAGAATAATTTCGCGAAGTGAAGGACTATTATTGGGAGCGTATTTAGAGCGAGCGTGCACTTACAGATAAACAAAGCAGAAGGGGTTTAGCATTAACAGAAGCACGAAAGGTAAGTGAACTTTGAGGAATCGTTCAAGAATAACGCTGACCAAAGACGATGACCGAATATGTATTTTCGTTCATAATTTATAGAATGAATATTGATTATTCGACCCGTTTGACTTAGCTTTCCGTCTACGTTAATTTTGTCCCACAAATAAATAAATCGGATGCCTTTTACTAAAAATAAATTCAGTTGGTCTGCAAAACCGCAGTCTTAACTTCAACATTGGAAACAAAATGCAATATTCTGCGGTTTTCAGATGGCTAAAGAAATTATTTTTCGTAGGTAGTCGCTATACATGGTATTTCGATAAAACCAAAGCGCCTCCTCGGCGTCGCCTCTGACTCACGAGACTCGGCGCATGACGTTGAAATGTTTACAATGATCTCGGGTTAGTTATGGACGTTTTTGTGGGCAAATATGCGAAGGCAGACGCTATTGCCAGTACTGTATATATACGGACTTTTAAAAAGAAATTCAACTGGCGAAATTTACACGAAGGCTATATGGCGCATCAAGTGAGTCAAGGCACTGAAGGAGTGAAAGATAAGGAATAAATATTATAAATTCCGTAAGTATTTCAAGCCTTGTCTTTACTCAAGGGTTGTATTCAATATTTGCGAAGATATAGAGTCTAGAGAGCAAATGGGAATACGACAAAATCATTGGGGTATTGGGAGAAAGTGGAAAATGTAAGGGGTAGATATATTGCAAATTAGTAAAGCCGTCAATAGCTCTACAAATGAGTTCCGTAGTAGGAATTAGTCTTAAAGTAATAATCTGAGCGAAGGTAACACCTGTGCTCCAGACAAGCAATATCTTTGACCATGCCACCACCTGGCCAGTTTCCAAATAATAATGCGAACAAGGAAACATTCTGCAGGTCATTCTGCTTTCTCATACAGTCCTTGTTTTAGATCATCGCTTAATTAAATAGTATTAAATATTTAATAATAAACACTTTCATCTACTTCATTTACATACATATTAATAGTATCGGTTTCAAACAAGTTGAAGTTGTCAATGTTACTGATGGACTAAAATTATCATTATTATCAGTGAATTATAATGATAATTATGTAGAAGTAATAACCTGGCATATTGAAATTGTTTTGATCTTTAAAGGTTATTATTCCTTGCATGTTGCAGTACAGGTACATTGTGAAAAGATAACATCGTTGCTATAACTTGAAACGAACACCTTGTTTAACTCATGAATTTAAATATTAATTAACTTCCGAATTTATTATTTACTAGCTGACCCGGCGAAGTTCGTACCGCCCCGTCAGCCGCTCTGCCCCCTCTGATATCTTCTAAGATATTCATTTTAATGATATGCTGTAAAGGGCAATTTTGATCTCCATGAAATGCACAACGTATTTAATGTATTTAATTGGATAAGGAATAATAATGTATTGTTTAAAATAGCTTGGTAAATAACCCATATTTTTTTGTAATATGTAAAAGATAAAAATGGTTACTGTGGGTTATCCTTAATAGATAAAATATACCATCGTGGACTTTTTATCGATATTTTTAGGATATACAATTCCGTAGTACAGACGCCAGCACATCAAGCTACTACAATCTGTCAAATTTCTTTAATAGATTTTCAACTTTATCGCAAAAGCATAAGGTTCAAAATTTATTGGGAAAATTTGACCGTTTCAGATAGCTTGATGTGCTAGAATCTGTATATTAATTTGATCTATCTCGTAAGGTTTAGCCAGCGATTGCAATGTAAGCGCACAAAAATATGTTTGTTACGACATCACATCACATTACAAATCTTTGAATTTCTCGGTTTTTCTCTCCTATAATATGCATGTATTATTCATATAAACCTTCCTCTTCGATCACTCTATCTATTGCTGAAAACTGCATTAAAATCCATTGCGTAGTTTAAAAGATCTAAGTTAACAGGGAGCGGGAGCGACTTTGTTTTATACTATGTAAAGATAAAGATTTAAGCTTATGTTTAAAAAAACTTACTTCGCTGCCATGGTACTCCGGTGGTTTATCCAATACCACAGGGGATTCCATTTCTTTATTACAAAACACTGGAATGTTTCACTTATAACCACTTCACAAGTAAATAACGCGAAACTATTGAGTACTTGGAGTAACGTTCGTCACTTTGTCTCGATTTATACTGCCGCGAATCGACGCCGTACAACCGTATTTATACAGCGTGTGGGAGCGCGGCGCCACGAGTTGGCGGCCGGTCCGGAGGGTTCGAGAACGACCCAGCAGCGTCGCCGTATCGCAGACAACAAAAACACTCGATAGAGTGTTGTTGTTGGACGATATACATGGGCGTGTACGTTCGTACGAAAACGCTTCATACATTGAGCTTGTTGTATACAAGCGGCAATGTACGTGTTACATGAGCGAGACGATCGAGTTTCCCGTACTAGAAAGAAAGAAAGAAAGAAAAAGTATTTATTGCGACTCGTACAGGAAGATCACAAACTAAACTAAATACAGCAAAATAAAAAACCAAGTTATATATAAAAAAGTAACAAAACAAAAATGAAGCAGAAAGTCCTATACGAGGCCAAAAGGCTCCTATCTCAGCATGATGCTACGACATTTAAGAAATAAATGTTGCAGCGCTGGTATTCTGATAGGGCCCGCTGTGATGTCACGGGCATTTACAGAAATAAATAAATAGTATGTAAATAATAGCAAATAATAAAATAAAAAATAAATATCTTTCAATCTGCGCCAGACGTAACCTCATTACTTGTCTATGCCTTGAGTGTACTACTCCCTATCGCGCCTGCGTCGAATTTGTCTGGAAGGTTCCAGGGGTGGTTGAACACATAGTAGTGTGCAAAGCGCCCGGTGCGCAAAACAGATGCAACCCCTTTGGGACGTCATCGAAATTTCTAGAGAAGTATCGATCGATAGCAATGACAATATAGTTTGAACACCTACGCTCTACAAAAAGTTGTGGGCAATTGTGCGACAAAGTGGAGTTAATAAAAAATGATCATTAAAAAATAAAACAAACATAATTAATTTTCAGGTCGTCACGTGTGAATCATTGTGGACAACGTATTTGTACTATAATGGACAACACAATGACAATAACAGCTTGTATGAATTTATTTCATTATTCCTTCAGCGTGCCTTATAAACCACTGATTAATGTTGGGGTGTCGCATTCATACAACCTCTCTACATTAATTTACGTTTCAATTGTTATTTAATAAAAATGGACGGTAGAGGCAAAAGGTCCTTGATGGTCAGACGTGTTATTAAAATTACTCTAATTTAAAATGGTTATGCAGCTTTGTGATTTGTATGAAAACAGACATTATTTTTAATGAAGATACTTTTATAAGGATGTTAGTTTTGTTCGTAGTTAATGTTGTTTATTTTTTTACTGATGGTTTTCTCTAAAATTCTAAATGGACTCGAGCTAGTAAAAACAATTTTAAACAAGCATTTTCAGCAACCATTTTCTGAAACTTGCATCGTACATTCGTACTTTACAGCGAAGCAGTTATTGAACTCTGGAAGTTGATGTTTTATTTGCGGATTACTCATGGTATTTATTGGTTGTATAATATTTTATTGGTTTTCGCTATCGCATACAAAACAGAGACAGGTAGGTACTGCTCCTGAAGATAGGTTTTTGAATTAGCTTCGCGCTTCGTGCTTTCCTTCACTCTAACGTTAAAACACTATATTATTTGCACAAAACAATATTTTATTTATTTATCATAACTTTATGCACAAGTAAAAAAAATACTAAATGAAGGTAGAGTTAATGTCTGAGGCAATTTCTACTAATCAACCTTGTTGATGCAGAAACAAAACATGCACAGTCTTAGCTTTTGGTGAGTAAAAAATGCACAATTTGAAGAAAAAAAGTACTGTTTCTCGATAGTTATAGGGGTGGAACCTACTCGAACGGCGCGCGGCGGACTATTCCAGAATTTTTTTTTTTGAAAAAATATTACGGCCTGCTGCTCGACAAAAGAAATAAGGGGAGACCATGTTGAAATGGAGGCAAAACCAAAGATTGTGTACAACGCTTATGATTGTCTGAAGTCATTGAAAAAGAACATGACTATTATAGGTCTAGTCAAACTATCCAGAAATACAATACTACAAAATTGTGTTTTGATATAAAACAGGTGACATTTTGTTATATATATAGCTTGCTGTCAAAAGTATCACAGGGCTATTATAGATGCAGTACTATTAATCATTGCTATTATAGTCATATTATTATATAAACATTTTTAGATACAATGACAGTCGTACTACTTCATCAAGGTTGGTATTACTCATTGATATCTATACTTCCATATCTCCTATGTTATAAATGCGAAAGTAGCTATGTCCATCTGTTACCTTTCACGCCATAACGGCTGGACGTATTTCGATCCAAATCCGTTCATCCGTTATGTGAAAGGTGACAGACATACAGACAGTTACTTTCGTAATTATGATATTCTTTTGTATAAGGATGGACTTACATACTATAAGTTTTCAAAGTACATACATCATAAGTATTTTTTGGAATACGATTTCTATGAGTATGAATGTAAATCAATAAATCCTTAATCTAGCCCCTGATTCAGAGTCTAATAGTGAGATTTTATTTTTGAGAAGCAAATTTTCTTATGCGAAATTGGATAGATAGAATACTCTTTATAAATTTTCCTCCCCCACTCACACTCCACCCGACTTCCTTTTTATCCATCTCCTACTTTTTTTCTTTAAATTAAAACTTAAAATTTCTTTGAAATTAAAACTTTCAAGAGCGGTTTCGCACTATATCCGATCCGAATCCGAATTAAAGATCCGACTTCAATCCGAATTGAAAATGTTCTAAATTCTGACGGAGTTCGGATCTAGTGCGCAACACCTCATACAAATAGTGCTATGGTCACTTCGGACCGGCATTTCTCGGATTCGGATCGGACGTAGTGCGAAACCGCCGTAAAAGGGAAAACTTTCGAATATGTAATATGTATTCGAATTTCTCGAAATATCGTTCAGTGTGATCGTATGATTCTTCCACAAGCTATTGCTTATCACTATACCTACAGCAAATTTTTATTTTCACCTTACTCTAAGGTGAGAGGTCATTGCAAGAGTGGTATTTTAATTCAAAAAGAAACTGATACAGTTATGTTTATTTGATTTGCGAGTACATTCGGGAATACTCTGGAATCTGGAACATTCATTGAAATAATTTTGTTTGCTTGGAAACAATAATAAAGGCCAGGTAGTAAAATGCATAACAATAGAAGCTACAGATAAAACCAAAATAGCAGGTACAGGAAGTACCCAGTTCATTTGCATCTACAAGTAAATTTTCGAGAAATAATTGGTTGAAACAACTATGAACAAAGAGCCTATATGTAAAAATGCGAATACATATATTGAAAACATTTGTTTACATACTAACACTGACGCGAGCAGACGGAAAGCGAGCATGAAAAAAAAAGTGGCACTCCGGGAGTGGCGACAGAAGTGAAAAAAAACACAAACAGAATACTTTGCCATCACTCACTGACATATTGGATATACAGCGTGGCGCTACAATGGTGACATTAATTTAACACACGTGTAGGGCTAGTGCCCTTTAATCATATTAATTTTAGTAGGTTAAAATAACTCGTAAATTGAAAAAAAAATTTTTTCAAACAAACTAAATGATAAAAATGTAACTAAAATTGGGATCACCCTTGCAAAAAATCATTCATGAAATTACCTACGTTACGCTGGCTTACGTTAACTCGGAGCGGCAACGCGTCGCTTCACGCGCTGCCACTTTTCGCGCTTTAATATCGTATGGACGGTACTGTGATGAACTTGAAAATGCCTAGCGCTGTGGCGGAGGCTAGTTTTGGGTTAGTTTTGGAAATATTGTAGCACATTTTCAGTTAACTGGATTGGGTTTTGTCGTGTAGGTGGTCGATCAGGGCGTTGAGACCTAGGATCCACTGGCCGGTTTTCGCGGATGCGCTGAAGAGCTCCTACAATAGTGCGAGGATTAGTAGGGCATTGTCTTGAACCGCCATATCTCTCGCGATATGTCCTTATGGCAAGAGCGGCATTTTCACGACATTCTCCGTAAATTAGGATCATGTCCGCATATTCAGCTGCTGTGTAGTTCGGATGTGTATTTGCCATCACGATCACAAGTTTACACAAGCACTAATAAAATAACACAAATAAAAGCGCCCGTATCGCAAGAGATGTCAACGTACCTACTAAATTAGAAAACGAAAACAAAACAAAGCGTCTTTATCGCAGTACCATAATCTAATTACTCATTAGTTCATTACACAAAAATAAATAAATAAAACAATAGGTAAGCGTCTTTTTCGCGGAAACATTCACAAAATTAGTCGACGTAATTATGTGCACTACTGTGAAGAAGTGTGTCAAGGGCACGAGTTAGGCTAGCACTAGAAATGCAAAAAAAAGAATTAGATTTCGCTGCGACGCGACGGGGCGGGGGGGGGGGGGGGGGCACGCGTCGCCTGCGCCGCCCGCTCGCCGACAAAGGGATATCACGTTACTTTAAAGTATTGTTTATTTATTTTAATTTCATTGATGCGATGTTATGATCCGTGACCCGGCAAATGACCGCTGCGCGACAGTTTTTTAAGTACAGGTTGCTCCAAAATGCTATTTTAGAAAACTTTAAATAAATCCGCAAATAATAACGTTTAATGGAAACATAATTTCTTCATGAAACGAAAATGTGTAAACGTATATGTGTGTTAAATTAATGTCACCATTGTACCGCCACGCTGTATACATTAAAACCGAGTACATCCCGAGGACAGCCGGACACATCCGAAGCGCGTATTTTTTGAATCGTCTTATAAACAAAACACGCGCGGTGTCGCTTACGGTAACAGTGGCGCGAGCTGAATGGTTTTTCCCCATCTCAAAAAATGCTCAACGCGCCTAAAGAAGTTTACATTTCAAAAAGATACGTTTTTCGCGGGCGACTCACGACATTATCTTTATGTATTATTATACTACTACTAGCTGTTACCCGAAAGTTATTGTTCAATTAGCAGAGTTTACGATAACATATTAATTCTGTATTCCGCGTAAAGAAATCCCTATTTTAATTAAATTCTTTTTTATGAATCGGTATTTTGTTTTAGTACATATTTCTCCATTTAGTTCTATTTTTTTCGTTTTTGCATTTTTAGTTTAATTATTATTTATTTTTAGTTTTTAGTATTAGCTTTATTGAAAAAATCTTTTTCACATTAATATTATAAAGGCGAATGTTTGTTACTTCTTCACTCTCAAACGGCTGGACAAATTTTGATACAATTTTGTATGGAAGTAGCTGACACCTTGAATTAACATATAGGCTACTTTTTATCCCGATATTCCCATGGGATCGACATTAACGCGGGTGAAAAAATTTGGTGTACGATTTTCTTGGGCTAAAACAACAACACTACTGGCATTCCTCGCACGCGAACATGGCACGTATAGTTGCCCTTGGGTAAAGCAACCCTTAGTTAAAACTTTGCCACCTTTGCTTAACGTTTGCCCTTGTGACTTGTTGATTGTCATAGCAAAACTGGCATTGATAGAGAATTGCAATTTTGTGAATTCAAATGGAAAATTCGACGGTATTATAGGAATCCGTAGTATAAATACTATCTCACCTTTTCCGCATCCGGATATTATACGACCTTCTATAACGTTTCTTTGCAACGACACTACTCGCAACCTAGTACCATTGCAAAGTTTCGGTGGGTTTAAATTACGGAGTAGCATGATGGGCACGCCAGTCTTAAGTTCTAGTTTGTGAGGGGGTAGACCAGGCACAAATACTGTTTAAATTTCTGTTGGGTAATTAACCACTTTATCCGGATTGCAAACTGTATTGATGGAAAGGTATGTTTGTGATTCACCAGATAGCTTATCTAAAATGTGCTGATTAAGCGCAATAACCTGGTCGTTCATAGGTGCTAAAATTGATCTTTCACACAACCACGAATCTTCTTTGATATTGAGATTGTTAATATCATCATAAATACTATATTGTATTAAAATTTCAGTGTCCACCACAACCTGACAAAGACCGGTAGGCAGTTCTATATCATGAGTACTATTCACTTCTGGACACTTTCCCTCACCAACATCAAGAAGAATTTTGCTAAATTCTGAATCGGCTGAATGTGCTCTCATTACAAACCGACACTACAATATTATTTATTTGTATATGGAAGATGTATAATTTAATTTCAGTGGTTTTAATTTTTTTACGTGGGACCCTTTTTTTCTAAAATAAAAGTAGCCAAGTAATTTCAATATTACAAACAGACACTCCAATTTTATTTATTTGTATAGATCTCATTGGTTTTAATTTTTTTTCTAATATAAAAGTAGCCTAAGTTATTCCTTACTACATCAGCTATCTGCTAGTAAAAGTCCCGTCAAAATAAGTTCAGCTGTTTCAGAGGTTAGCCGGAACAAACAGACAGACACAAAAATGAAAAAAATGTTAATTTGGTATATGTACCGTGTATACATCCATATGCATTTAGTAAAAAGCGGTTGTTTTAATATTGTAAACAGACACTCTAATTTTATTTATTTGTATAGATACTACACGATAAATACGTCTTCAACGCGGTTCAGGCAGCAGCAGATGCGTTATGTTCGTTGCTCAAGACACAATATTTTAAACGTCAGCCTAATGAAGATGTCTTTGGGACAAAAGCAACAAGATACAATAATCTAAATTGGACAAGGCTTGGAAAGCTTAAATTCGTAAGACCTTCCTCCACTTGCCAAAATATTTAATTGGATAACTGGCTATTCGGTTTGTGATCCAAATTATTTGGAAACCCATATTCAATTGGGTAAATTGTTCGTCCGTGCCCGCGCATTTAAACAAAAAATCGCGATACAAAGTAAACTGAAGCATTAGTAATTGTTACCTAACGGACGATTATCAGCTGACTGCTATTTGGCAATCAATGCATGGTCGTTGACCGAGTGTCTCACATGGTGTTGAGGACGCAGGTGGAATAATAAGATTCTCATTCATTCAGCTTTATTTCTTTCCTGCGCTATAAAAAGGACGACTAATCAGTCGCAATTAACAATTTAAAACCGAATTTTAATCAAGATTTTTGAACAAAGAAAAGGAAGTGTTAAAAAATATTTACGTCATGTCGCAGAAAATACTGCGTCTTGGGCTGTACCTTTTTTCATGAACGCCAATTTGAACAGGTATGCAGCAAAGTGGCTATTTTTAACAGAGTTAATGTCAGGATGATTCCTACAGGAAGCGAACACCGATAGTTCACATTCCGTAGTCGTGATTAGGCTAAGTGTTTTTAATTAGACCGACTAGCAAGACTCACAATGACTAATACTTACTTGTAACGATAAAATCACAAAGGGAGAAGAAACTTACAAGTTTAACACCATTCGACATAAGTGAACGTATTTGCGGCAAACTGTTAACTAGAAATACTTCAGGGTTAATCAAAATACTATAAACAAGCAAAGTAGGACGCAAAGAGACGTAGGAGGGCAACTTGCTCCAAATACCTAACGATTCTTATAATAAAGTTGTGCAATATGAAAACAATTCGAACCCTGGATAAGACGTTAGGGACAAAGTGAATGGCAAGATCCTGAAAATAGTCGCGGATCGTCTGAATGTGACATGTGCATATCTATCGTATACGTCTCTATAAAGGGCAATATTATCGGTGACGATTTAAAGCCTAAATCAGTTAATTAAAACGTGTAAACAGAACATTGTATTGTTGGCAGCATCGTGTGATCGGTGTTACCAACAAATACAATATTTGAAGCTATTTATAATTTGTATGTATGTACCACCGCATGTTCGCACCAATACCAATGACTGTGGTGTACTCACGTTTCGCTTCATATTGTACTGTCACAGAATTATCTCACGTTATTATATTTTTTAACTACCGTATTAACATTTAGCTGTTAGAATCGACACTGAATTTTATATATCCGTCTCAGCACCACTCACTCGTTCACGTCTGCGCGTCGTTTTGCATGTGCTGTGGGTGGGTGCCGCGAATCACCGAAATAGAACTTTTGGAATAACACTACACAAATTATATTCCTTGCGTCACTGGTAACGTTTGACGAGATGAAGATCAAGAGCGTATACGCAGACGCTTGGATAGCACACGAAAATTGTCGCAAATAATATATTTATCACTAGCGACCCGCCCCGGCTTCGCACGGGTGCAATGCTGATACTAAATACACTACAGAAAAACTGTGAACGTTGTATATAAAAACATAGCGGCCCGCTCCGGCTTCGCACGGGTATAAAATATATAGCCTATGTGATTAAAATCGATTCAGTAGTTTTGATTTATTCATTACTGCCCGTGGCCCGCACGCGTTAAATTTGGAGTAAAACAATCCCCCTTTCCCTATACCATGAAGCCATTGCCGCACCGGGCGGCCGGCCGGTACCGCCGCAAACGCTACGTCCCGCAATTTTTAAATCTGTAATATCTTCGAAAATATTCACTTAAATCATACGGTGTAAAGGGCCATATAGATCTATATTAAATGAACAATGTATTCAAGGTATTTAATTGGTTAAGGATTAATGCTGTATTGGTTAAAATCGCTTCGAAAATTAGCCATTATTTGTCGTAAAAAGTAAATGACAAAAAAAAAGTTATTGTGGGTTTATCCATAAGAGATAGACATATACCATCACGGACTTTTCTGTAGACCTTTTCAATGTGTACAATACTTAGTACATTATTTTGATAAAACTCGTAGGGTTCAGCCTGCGTTTGCAATGTAAGCGGAAAAAATTTAATTATTTACGACATCACATTAGAAACCTCAAAAATAACAGTACTTCTCCACTATTTAATGGATGTTATTATACATATAAACCTTCCTCTTGAATGAATCTATCTACTAAAAAAAACCGCATCAAAATCCGTTGCGTAGTTTCAAAGATTTAAGCATACAAAGGGACATAGGGACAGAGAAAGCGACTTTGTTTTATACTATGTAGTGATTAGGAAAACTAGACAAAACATTCAATTTATGTTTTGCTTCAAAATTTGGTTGCAAAGAAATTGATGAATGTTATTGCTATTATTTCAATAACGACAACCTCTAGTTGTTATTTTTCGACCAGCATTCTGGAATCAGATTGGAATGCTGCAATGTATCGTTTTAATGTAAACGAAGCAAACAACTGGGTCAGAGCACAGTAGGATCCCAAACAACTGAACGATGATTGGCTTGTGAATATTGGTTATACTGGAGAGCAACGCAACATCCAATCAATATCTATAAAGTGTCTATAAGCAGTAAATTATTTAAAATCTCTGTGTTGACAGAAAGCCTTCGACTGCAGTTGCATTGAAATTGAATTGAGTTACATTCAAAATTACTTTGTTGCGGGACATAGTAGGACTAGCTTCTGCCCGCGACTTCGTCCGCTTGAAATTTTTTATTCCCCCGACCCACCCCGTCGCCTGCCCGCACGATTCTTCAGTCTTCGCTTAGCGCTCTTTTTGGACGGCTCCTTAGGGTGCTAGCGTGGGTCCCTTCCTCAAGAATTGGGCTATCAAATGCAAAAAGAATTGTTCAAATCCGACTGGTAGTTCCGTAGATTAGCGCGTTCAAACAAACAAACTCTTCAGCTTTATTATTAGTATATATACAAAGAAGATAATAAATAATGTAAGCGATGTCTCAAAGGTTGATCCGATCAAGGCGGCGCGTGCTCCATTCTCGTTCTCTTCCTCCATAGGTGCAGTAAAAGGGAAGTCCTTGAACAGCCCACTACTGTACTGATTCATTATCACCCACGCGCACAAATTGCATGTTATTTCTCGATAGATCACTGCAGTGTTGCAAGCGATTTGCGGTTAGGGTTAACAGTATATGAAGACAGAAATAATAATTGGCTTCTGACTGTCTTGGTACTTCTTTCTTTTACCTTCCCTCATTTGGCGTAGGCGGGGTAGCTAAGGTTCCCATTTTCTACCAAAAATGTAGCCTTCAGGCCAGTTTTATAATACTTTTTGTAGTTTAGTATCGTATTAATCTTTTTCGGAAGCAGATTGCAACAGTAAAGAATACGTTGAACCCGTCGACTGAATGGTGGTCAACGAGTATGAGACGGACTTGGAATAGGCCTAACGCAACGGAATGCAGCATACATTTCATGCAGTAACTTTTCTTTGACCTTGGTTTTGCGTATTTGATTCGTATAAATCTATCTGCCAATTTTCTTGTCGGTACTTATTTGAAGACCAATCGGAAAAAAGAGGAACAATAATGTGTGTACATTCAAATATTACGTCGTCACGTGTTTCAACCCTAACGAATATCAAGTAGCTAGAACTAGTATTAATGATGATAAATAGATCTGATACCGTACCTACAGTCTTTTTATTCCTGTTGCTTATTTCATCGTTGCTGGGGTTCAAATATTACGTCGTCACGTGTTTCAACCCTAACGAATATCAAGTAGCTAGAACTAGTATTAATGATGATAAATAGATCTGATACCGTACCTACAGTCTTTTTATTCCTGTTGCTTATTTCATCGTTGCTGGGGTTCTGTTTCATCGTCTAGATTACGTTTCCTGTCATTCTTATAAAAAGAGTTTGAGTAACACTTGAGTTTATTCTTCCATTTTAAGATCACATTTTTATAATTATTTATTATAGCTGCTTTACCATTATCCTATCTCTTTTCGTAATGGACTGCTTTGTCTGCTGAATGCTTACAGTTTCTAAAATGACTGATTATTAATTTTAGATTAATAAATATATAAATAACGTCGCGTAATTTTCAAAGAAAACCTAAACTCGGGATTTCCGTAGCATAATTAATTCGGCAGGTGTGTTGCTACGCTTAGGTTCTATAAAAATAAAGGGAATGACACTAAAAAGTCAACAGCAAACAAGCGTGGTGATTTATTTAAAGCTACGCAATTTCTGTCATACGGCAATTCATAGGATATTTTAGGTCTTAAGAGGGAACAGGGCGTGCGAGGCGTCCTGAATAATGCCTCTAGAGCAAAATGTTTTATTTTCATAAAATCAAGGTCCTGCTGTAAACACGTCCCTGTCATTTTCTTTTTTTCAACAAGTAATTAGTAAAGAAAATATGACCCTCTAAAAATTACAAAATGCCCTATTTTTACCGCCGTGATTAGAGGACTATCAGACAAATTAGAAAAGTTTTTAACATGAAAAAAATTATAGGAACCTAAATATGTATACTCTTTCTTAAAATGTTAATGTAAAAAAGAAAGAACTGAATCGGCTCAGTTTTGGAGGAGAAAAAAGGGGAATACGAAACGTCGATCTCGTCAAAATTTTTGTGATAGTTTCGGTCTGAGCTGCAGCTATCACACACTACGGGGGCAGACTTGAGGTAAGGCGACGGCAATAGTTTCTTCAAATACCTATTTTTCAAATTCCTCGCAGGCCCCGTCCCCTCTTAAGACGGCGCCTATGCAGCCCAACGCGAGCGATTTCGTACCTCTCGCCCGCGCCACCCCGCGCCCCCTCTACTATAATACGCGGAAGCGCGCGGCGCGGGCGGCGAGCGGCGACGCAGCAAGTGCGATCGACTGCGTGAGTCGAGTTCGAGTTTGAACGGCGCGGTGCCGGAGACGGACCGTGAATTTGAACTTGATTCGTATGGCAATAAAAATGTATTCGTAAAAAATTATGTCATTCAAATAAAGTTCAAATTCACGGAAGTATTTCCACGGTACGGCGGATCGATGTGTAAAAGATAACACAGCTAAACAAACGAGCTCATTGTCGGTATACAATACATACATAATTATTATTTGAAGCTCTGTTCATAGACCTACAAACTGACATACCTACCACCAACATAGTAGGTAAATAGGTACTAGGGCTTCCATCCCGAGGCGCGAGTTTCGAAATTTAGAGGCTCGTGTTTTTTTTTGTGGACTCGATACTATATAGACTGATCCGTTATTCTATCCTCGCGTAGGTACTCAATCTATATACTTACCTAAAAGGTTAGTATGAAATAAAATGTTATGTAAATATTCATCAATGTTTATTTATTAAACAATTTAATATGTATATTCAGAATATATAATACCATTACAATAACAATAAAAATCCCATAAAAAATAAAAGACAAAGAGGTTTCAAAAAATTTCGCGACGTGCAACGTTCGAAGGTATGTACTTATTACAAATATCGTATTACCGTAATAACAAAAAGTAATGTTCCCTAAACAAAAATAAACTCTCTCATAACATAACCATGCATGTACCTAGAACAAAATAATGTTTCCTTATAAATAAAAATATCGACCAAGCAAGTCGGGCCATGCATAATATAGGGTTCCGTAGCTGTAATTACAAACGACTGTAACATACTTTTTATGATGTAAAGATAAATAGAAGGCTATTAAAAGAGTATTGTTTGCTAAAGGCAAAGGCAAACCTTTGAACTAGGACGTCTATTGTCTATTTTGCAGTTTTATCTTTATTATTCGAAAAGTTATAATCACATTGTTCGCGAAATTATTTTAAAACAGTTTTTACTAAGTTATAGCAACGTGGAAGTTTCTAGGTTAGAAATGGCAGGGAGGATGGGGGGCACTGCAGTGCCTTGCAACGCCCCCTGGCATTGCAAGGCAGGCAATTTGGCGGGCCATATTTTGCAAACGGTATAACTGAAAAAAGTGATGTATTAATTTATATTACCTTCGTTTAAATAGACCTATTCAATTATACCCATCAAGAGGGGGTGCATTGAAAAAAAATAATTCTTCCCCATTTGTATCTTTAGGCTTGTAAAAAAAACCGCCCAAGTGCGTGTCGAACCACGCACAATGAAGGGTTCCGTAGTTGGGAATGAGTTTATCCCAAGAAGCCTAACCTTTTCTCCCCTATCAACTCCAAATTATTTATACCGCAACCAAAGGCATTTGAGGGAATAGAAAAGGTTTTTAATTCTTTAAAAAAAATTTAAGTCTATCATTCTTCTTTCGTCTGATTCTTCATTGATTTCTATCTGACCTGTCCTCTTCGTCTGGAAACCTACAAGATTAATGCATTTTATTACATAAATATAAAGCAGATAATAATAGCAATGCATGAATGTTCTGAAATAGTAGTATATTTTTGAATAGCTCCGATACTTTCCCATGGCCAAAGCCCTTTCATATAATATGCCACTTGACAGAACTTGTACGGAACCCTAAAAACCGTCAAATAAAGAATATTCTCCTTTTTGAA
Source organism: Luperina testacea (assembly GCA_927399505.1). Classification (NCBI taxonomy): domain Eukaryota; kingdom Metazoa; phylum Arthropoda; class Insecta; order Lepidoptera; family Noctuidae; genus Luperina; species Luperina testacea. The sequence continues at coordinate 4,250,496 of OV656763.1, read as the reverse complement.
GTCAGTAAAAATGCAAGAACTGCAATATTATCGATGCATTCATTTCTATTACCTACCTTTGATTCTCATAAACCAAGTCTTCGAGCTCATCATCGTCGTTCACTTCGTCCACGTCGTCGTTTTGGATTTGTTGAAACAATAAGATTTTAAACTTTTTGGACTTTTTGAATAGTAGCATTTGGGCCCGGCTTTGCTCACGTGGTACCTGAATAAAAACTAACCTTAGTATTGCGCTTCCAGTCCCAAGCTCTGAGACTAGATTTTCAAGACTCACACACTGTCAGGCCCCTCTTTTCCATTGGGCACTCTGGGCAAGTGCCCAGGGCCCCGGGATCTTCGGGGGCCCCGGTCTGCTCTCATAAAAAAACATTCTTTGCAGCCGCCGTTCCATTCTTCGCATTATTAGTACCCGATTCAGTCCATACTTCCATTCTAATATTATAAATGCGAAGGTGTGTCTGTCTGTCGTTACCTCTTCACGCTTAAATCGCTGAACCGATTTAGGTGACATTTTATCCCGATATTCCCACGAAATCGACATTTATGCGGGTGGAACAGCGGAGCGCTGCTAGTAAAAAACTAAGTGGTTTGCAGTGCGTTTTACAATGAGTTTCTAGCCCCCCAGTTATGAAATATTAGTATGTTTCTCTTATTGTCTCTTATATCCTCAGGGGCCCCGTGATCCTTATGTGCCCAGGGCCTCCAATAGGTTGAAGACGGCCCTGCACACTGTCTCGGAAATTCCCGGGAATATCGAGACTTATACAGAATGAAATGGAATAGATACGCACAATGAATGATTCCGTAGTTGGAATGAATTTATGCCAAGAACAAACTTAACATTGTAGTTGAAAATCATTTTCTCACTCGTAAACTTGTAAAGCCTACGTAGCTGTGATAGTTTTCCTTTTAACATCGTTATACTACTAGCGTGAATTTTTTCACATATCGAAAAACAATCATTTAGCCTTAGAAGGACTTGATTTTAACAAAAATCAGCACTTTAAAGCTTATTACACTGGCCTGCAAAACTAAGTATCACACTTTTGAAATTGGAATAACTTTTTAAGTGCAGAAGATTTTCGAAAGAAGAACTTTCGAAATAAAAAGGACTCGAAAAAGAGTTAAGTCTTTTAAGAAATGGCTGAAAAGAGCTTTAAAAAGAAAAATAATCCTTTTCGAATTACAATTTTACCAATAATTTTTTGTTTCTGTTTCTGGTTTCAACCTTTTTCTTGATCGATGAGTCTTGTTACAAAAGCTAAGTTAGACAACAGCACATACATTTTATTTATCGTGCTTCTTTCACCTGAAGAATGTGCTAGGATCATGACTTTTCTGGAACTAGGCATCAGTATGCGTTGTACTGCAAGAATGGTGAGTGTGACGTTACGAACGGTCCAGAAGGTGAAACGAAGGTACGAAGAGATTGGAAACCATCTGAGGAGACCTTGTAATGACCGACCCAGGTGTACTAGTGTCCAAGAAGACCGTTATATTGTTTCCACTGTGTTGAGAAATCGCCACCTTAATGCAGTTGAAGTCCAGCAACAGCTTCTTCAGACCCGAAGGGACTACATTAGTGACAGTACAGTGAGAAGACGACTTGCTGAAGCAAATCTGAAACCCCGAAGACCAGCGAGTGGCCCCAAACTCGAGAGAGAGCATCGAGTAGCGAGACTGCGATACGCCCGTGAACACATACAGTGGGATGAAGAAGAGTGGTCAAGAATTTTGTTCACAGATGTGTCTCGATTGTCACTTTACACTTTCGATGGAAGGCGAAGTGTCTACAGGCGGCCTGGTGAGCGATACCTTCAAGACTGCTTCTCAGGAAGAGTCCAGTACGGTGAAGGCAGTGTACATGTATGGGTTGGCATATCTTCAGAAGGTCGCACAGAGTTAGTGGACATAGAAAATGGCACTCTGACTGGGGAAAGTTATGCCCAAGAGATTCTCAACGCGTATGCAGGGTATTTAGCAAATATGGGTGACGGATCGATGCTGATGCATGATAATGCCCGGCTTCACACGACTCAGGTTGTGCAAGAGTATATTCAGGAGGTAGGTATCAGCGTGATGGCTTCGCCATCAAGAAGTCCTGATTTAAACCCGATTGAGCATGCCTGGGATGAGCTAGGGAGGCTAGTCAGAAGCTGTAGACCACCACCTACCACCCTCAGGGCACTAAAACAGGCCCTGATTGAAGAATGGGAGAATATTCCCCAAAACCAGCTCTGAAACCTCGTGTTCAGTATGCCAAACCGGCTCGAAGCTGTAGTCAGAGCCCGAGGAGGCAATACCAGTTATTAAAAATTTAATTAAATGTAACTGCACTGTACTGTATTTTTGACACTAAGCTAAAAATGGCTATTTTTATTGTTTTAGATATTTTTTAAGTTAAAAATATTATTAATGTATAGTTACTAGTTTCAAAGAAAGCCGATAAAATTAGCTACAAAACGTTTTTTATTTTAAATCTCTAAATTCTATAGTTTAGAAAAAATATAAATTTTAAAAGTGTATTACTTAGTTTTGCAGGCCAGTATATTTCACAAACTGATCCCTAAATCGAAAAATGGTTTTCACAAACCAGCAAGATTTTTTAAAGGACCTTCCAACGGTAACATGGGTAGACGAGAAAAAAAAAAAACAGCATGTGTGCAATTTACACGTGGTAGAAGGTGAAACCTTCAAAAACACTGTATAATGCTTCCTGTCTCATTTTCTCCCACGTTAAATCTTATGAATTTACATGTCTCTTTTTACTGTCGCTTTTTCGTTTCATAAACTTTCAAATTACAACGATGCTAAAGAACATCCATCGATCCATCCATCCATCCATCCATCCATCGATCCATCGATCCGTCGATCCATCGATCCGTCGATCCATCGATCCTTCGATCCACCGGTCCGTCGATCCGTCGATCCTTCGATCCACCGATCCGCCGATCCATCGATCCGTCGATCCGTCGATCCATCGATCCATCCATCGATCCATCGATCCGTCGATCCATCCATCCATCCGTCGATCCATGGATCCATCGATCCATCGACCTGTCGATCCATCGATCCGTCGAACCGTCGATTCGTCGATCCACCGATCCGTCGATCCATCGATCCGTCGATCCATCGATCCATCCATCCATCCATCGATCCGTCGATCCATCCATCCGTCGATCCATGGATCCATCGATCCATCGACCTATCGATCCATCGATCCGTCGATCCGTCAATCCATCGATCTGTCGATCCATCGATCCGTCGATCCATCGATCCGTCAATCCATCGATCCGTCGATCCATCAATCCATCGATCCGTCGATCCATCGATCCATCGATCCATCCATCCATCGATCCATCCATCCATCGATCCATCCATCCATCGATCCATCGGTCCATCGATCCGTCGATCAGTCGATACATCGATAGATAGATAGATAGATAAAACGTTTATTTAGTGCAACAAAAGACACAATACAGGTATTAAAAACATTAAAAAAGGTGAGAAAAAAAATTAAAAATAATAAAGATTAAAAAGATAAAATGAACCATAGACACCTAGCTCATAAACATCAATAACGTCGATCACTACTGGGCGGTGTGTGTCTTATGATTGCACCAAATGGGAGTCCAGCTCAGCATATGCCAGGTACAATACCTGACGCTGGTATTCTGCTGCATCCCGTTAGTGACACACGGATGTCGAGAAGACACACATCGATGCTTCGATCCGTCAGCACATCAACCTAACCGAAACTGTCAAATTTTCGCAATCAACTTTGAACCTTATGCTTTAGTGATAAAGTTGAAAATCTATTAAAGAAATCTGACAGATTGTAGTAACTTGATGTGCTGGCGTCTGTACATATTATATCCATGCCAAATTATAGTTTTCTAATAGTACTAAGAGCCTCTGAGCTAAACTGCGGACGGACATGGCGAAACTATAAGGGTTCCTTTTTGACTACGGAACCCTAAAAAAGAGAAAGCCATCATGGCATTTTTTTTTCTTTAAATAAAATTCATCAGTTTGAATAAGTAATATTGATTAGTAAAAATATCAGTGATTGAACTAGGATGATATTATTTTGATACTTATTGTATTTTTACCCGCATTATATACGTAGATAGGTAGGTACACACGGCTACGTATCAAGCTATACATTTCCAGTATATAAGCTGACCTCTCATTGTACGGGAAAGATTCAATTATGTTACATTATGCGATTTAAAATTTACATACATAAATACAAAGCATCACGCCTGTATTGCCCGATGAGGTGGGCAGAGGTGCGGGAATCGAACCCAGGACCTCACAGCTCAGCAGTAGCGCTTGCGACCGCTAGACCAACGAGCCAGGTAAAAAAAAATATTAACGGGGATTAAAAATTTACTTTTTTTTTTTTCCCCAGGCAATAGACATTCGAAATACCTAAGTAGCTAAGGAAATAAAAGAATTGATACCTTTATATAAATCGGTAGTTAGGTACAGATGCCAGCACACCAAGCTACCCGAAACTGTCAAATTTTCCCATTCAACTTTGAACCTTATGCTTCAGTGATAAAGTTGAAAATCTATTAAAGAAATTTGACAGATTGTAGTAGCTTGACATGCTGGCGTCTGTACTTACTTTTTTCTTTCTTTCGTTCAGAATACGGAGTTGTTCCCTCAAACGTTTTGTTTTGTTTTTGTTTTTTTTAAAAAACGTTGTCCCACACTAGGAATTACTCCTGTATCGTGGGTGCGTTTACGTAAACATTTAAATTCACATACACAAACATCCAGACCCGGAACAACTACCTGTAGCCAATACAAATATTTGTCCGGTCGGGAATCGAACCCGCGACACGCAGCGCAGCAGTCGATCGCTCAGCCACTGCGCCAACCACGGAACTAACTGTTTTTTTTGTTCCGTGGCGCCAACCATGTGTCGTGTTTTCCGAGAGTTTTCTTTTTGCCCATCTTTATTTACACTAAATAATGATAATAATTTATTATGTTTACACCAAACGGGTTTAACTCCTTTTTACAGTAGGTAATACTTACCACTAAACAAAATAAAAATGTCGAAAATAGTCCTCTCTCTGTAATGTCGCCAAACATAGGTTCGTCCTCCAACAGGTGCCGTAGCAGACTGATTGAATAAATTGAAAAGGATAGCGCTATTACTACCGCGTGCAAAACAAGAGACAGAAAGAGAGTATGCTCGCTTAGAATAAAATGACGCAAGCGCCAAATCACTGGATTGCTAATTACGAGGAGAACGAGTAGAAAAATAAAAAAATAATTCTGCACGATTTGAGATAATATTATTACCTATCTATTAGTTTAAAAATCATCGTTAAATTCCATAGGGTTTCAGAGATCTAACTCAAAATAAGTGCAAAACGAGGTTTTTTCGTTATTTTTTTTTATCGAGATTTTTTTATCCAATCGTGTTTTCGCTTCTGCAAATTTAAAGATTATAAGTCCAAGTTTAATGTGTCCAAATAGCAAACTCTCAAGTCTTACAGATACCGATATCCAGATCGCCCAATATCACCAAAACATCATAATATAGACTCTTAACATAATTCACTTGGACGACCTTGCGCGCTATTATATAGGTACTCCTGACACGGAACATTTTTATTTTATTTGCGAATTCATGCTAATGATATCACGCGATATTTGAGTATTAAACAAAAAAATGTCGTGACACCTTTTAGTGCATTCATTTTGGGAAAAACGGCTGTACCGAACTATGTAGATGTAAATCCCTGAACAAAAGGGATTTTGATAGCTCCTTGGTTATATCACCCATCTTGTCGTACATTTAACGGGTCAATGTTATAGCGGGAAAGACTTATATCGACATTGAAATTTTGTCGACCTAAATACCTCTAAAGTCTACGCTGTTACACAAATATGAAGATATTTTTATGTAAGTAGGTACTCCAGATCTGTCAAATCTTTCGCGTGTGTTACGTGCGCTAGCGTCGATCCGATGGATGTTGTATACAATATAGACGTTCCATTTGGATTCATCTGAAAATGCCGTCGTGGCTACGACGCAGGATTATTTATGTTGATTATAACGGAAATCGTTTCGCGGTTCAAAGTTTGCGCCTCTGAAAACGTCGTGCATCAAATTCGTGCGTCGAACTGCCTGTAAATCAGTCTAGTTTGAAAATAATATGTATGGACAACTTTTAAAATAATAAATTAAAGGCTCCTTCAAACAGGCGCGACACAAAGGCACCGCAAGTCACTCAACGAGCGCAGCGGTGCCTTTGTGTCGCGCGCGATTATATCGCGTGTCGCGCTTGTTTGTAGGAGCCTTAATTTGTGCTGTGGCGGTACTGCACAGGAGGTAATCGTCATTAGTTAATTTATTACTGGAATGGTAAAAGCCTTCGCAAAAACACCAGAAAAGTCGAGTCATAAAATCGTCGTGATTAAACAACAAAAGAAAAACGTTAGAACGTTCTTTGCTTCTAATCATTCAATTAAATCCTCATCAAGGAGAAGCATGAAATCGGTTGATTCCATATAATCGGCCCGCGCCGAATCAATCAGCCACCGTCGACCAAGTTTACGACTGGTGTAATTGTCATTTATTGCCCTTGAACTTCTGAATTAGATAACCCAATTATTTGTTGTTTGTCTATCCATAAGGGGCTCGTGGTAACATAACAGCTGCACAGTTCGATCAATCAAGGTTAAACTACACTTGCCGCGGTCGGTCCGTGGATAGGATGGACAATCCCTTTCATAACGAACTCCCTCCGTGCCTCGAAAAGTTAAGCTGCTGTCATGTATATCTTGACCGTCGTTACTGGTGGTCAGAAGCCCTAAAGTCTTATCAATGGGTATCGTATTATCCATGTTGCGGAGGTCATATATGTAGTCGTTCCATTAACTGTTATTCAGCTGCATTTGGTTAGACTGGAAGCCAAGCCGACTCCAATGTAATCGGGAAAAGGCGAGATGATGTCTCTATCAATAAATAACAAAGGCAAAGACAAGTTTCCAGGAATACAAACAATGCTTCGTTCACCGTCACCACGATAGGCCTATAACTTCTAATATTTGCTCTCGCCGCGGTCGCAGACGCAAGACGCAGGTCGCGCGAGCGGTGATGTCGTGGCCCAGGGGTAAGAAATTCTATTTTAACATTTTGCTATCGCTATGACTAAGCAGACCAGATAGGAAAGACCCATGCAGGGAAATGACCGATAACTTGACTCTGAGAAACGCTAAAATAACTTTGTTTTAATTAAGTATTCAATTCACACTATTGTTACTCAGCTGAGATAAAAGTTTCCAGAGTTCAAGCTCGCGATCCATTCATTATTCTACTTGACAATGATAAGTTTACCAATAAACTACTATTATTACGTTCTCGTGTTTTGTGGTACGCTGTGATTTTAGAATGTTATTGTTTTGATTGTTTTCAAAATATGGACAGCTAAGTTTTTTTTTTAAGTATAAAAGAAATTGGCAACCATACTTTCTGTATGAATTGGCTCGACTGTTAGTTTTGTGAATTCTTGGAAGGCAGCATGATTTGAAACTCATTAAGTAGTAATGAGTTTTAAATTATGAGTTTGAAGGTCAGTGAAATACCTAAATTGTAATTATTCTATTTAAACCTCTTGAGTTCCATGTAAAAAAGTCATAGTTACTAACATTAAATCCATGCAATTTATCTCACTATGCCCTAAGCGTTCCTGCACATGATGCCGTCACCGCGCCGTCGCCGCGCCGACGCCGCACCACTACACTGTAGATACGAGTCGCGCGAAGCCCGCCACCGCGCCGCCGCCGCGCCGCCACCGCGCGCGTTCCCCTCCCTATCTGTTTGATTCATTCACGGGAAATTACGCGGCGTGCACGTTCGTACGCGGCCGGTAATGGAATGAATGAAACAGTAAAAACGCGCGCGGTGGCGGCGCGGCGACGGCGCGGTGGCGGGCTTCGCGCGACTCGTATCTACAGTGTAACGGTGCGGCGTCGGCGCGGCGACGGCGCGGCGACGGCATCGTGTGCAGGAACGCTAAGAACTCTTTAGAAAAATGTTCAGTATTCAGTACACATTTGCGCAGTTTGTTGTGTTCATACCATATAGGAAACGTGTTATTACGTATTATATTAGCATGGCTTATGTAATCAGCGTATGAAGCCGGATATCTAATGAATCTTGTCTAAGTCCTGCGCCATGTTTGATTAAGGAGTTGATTTATTAATCACCACTTCTTGTTGATATTATAAATGCATTAGAGAAAGCAGAACAGTTAATTATTTTCCTAATACATTACCTTACCATGTACACAGGTGGGGTCCATATTGGCTCACCTAAAGTTCTTTACCCGAAAATGTTCTTCCTAACGATTTGTAATCCGAATGATCACTCTTCCTAAAATTTTTCATCCTAAAGTTTTCATTCATACTATTTGTAGTGCTACCGGCGATGTTCATAACACTCATGTTTCCGAAAATTGTAATTAATAATATCATTAATGTAAATAATTATATTTAAACTCCTACTGTTTTTTATCATAACGCTTTTATCCCTAAACATAATTGCCATAACATTTTCATTCATACTCAGAAAGAAACATTTACCAAGTGTAATAAAAAATATATGCGGGTAGAAGATGATTTTATAGTTTTAATTTGAGGGTGAAATTATTTACGCTAAACAGACTACGCATAATTTTTTTACGCATAATTTCTCTAATCATAATAATGATTAAGCATAACATTCTAAAGCATACATTTTTTAAGCATAACATTCTAAAGCATAAGTTTATTAAGCATAACAATAATAATAAGGCGTAGTCGACGGAGCCCTGCTTCGCGGGGCCCCTATTTCTGTCTGCAGGGTTTAAAGGAACCTAACACGAAGGGGATGACGGGGGCTCGTTCGCTCGCTCCGCTCGCTCACTTGAGCCCCCGTCATCCCCTTCGAACCTAACCTGTCCAAGTCGGGGTGCCACAATTCCCGAGCTCGCTTCGCTCGCTCTTACTAAAAATATACACCTAAAATAAAAATACATAGTTAAGTTACATAATGTTTTGTATAATAAATCATTAACGTGGAAATCCAAAATAAATAGGTAAAATAACTCAAATTTGTTTCAGTTATTTCTATTAATTGCATGCCTAAATATTATTATGCTAATAATCATTAGGCCTAGTAACGTTATGCGAATTAAATTTATGCTAAAACAAATTAGCCTTCAAGATAAATTATGCCAACATAAACTGTATGCTAAAAAAAAAAACACTGGCACTCCGGTAGTGCCGACAGAAGTGAAAACTTGAACAATTACGAGTGTATTTTGTGAATCGTCTTATAAACAAAACACGCGTGTTAAGGTGTGTTCCTTATTTTATAGGGTTTTTTGCAAATCAGGTATGATGACCAAAGTGACTGGTTTATTCTTCTCGTGAAAGGAATTTATTCAGATTTACAAATAAGCACACAGTTATATATCCGTGGTTCAGCGCCATCTCGTCGTTGTTGGATGAACTACGTAGTTAGTACGCGAGGCCCTCGTAGTTCTTCCCGATGTGCATAGATGGCGCTATCCTCAACAACGCGCGTCTTAAGTTTTACGTCTGACGTTAGTACGCGAGGCCCTCGTAGTTCTTCCCGATGTGCATAGATGGCGCTGTCCTCAACAACGCGCGTCTTACGTTTTACGTCTTACGAATTTTCGATCAGGGTCACGTGACCTGACGCGAATTTAGAAGTTTTTACCCATTCCAAAAAAAGTACACAGCGCCGCTAAAGAAGTTTTCACTTCAAAAATATGGCAAAGTATTATTATGGCAAAACAAATTATGCCAAAATCGTTATGCCAAAGTATATTAGGAAAAAGAATATTATGCGAAAAGAAGGGATCCCATTATTCTTATACGTTATACCTACATGTTATGTGAAAATAAAGTTACGCAAAATTAATGTATATAATACTGATTATTATGAATAAAAAGAAATCTAAACAAAAAAGATATGACTTTGAATAATAGTGTAAAAGATGGTTATGTTGAGAAAATATAGGAAAACAAATAAAAGTATAATAGATGTTTATTGCTACTGACATTATGAAGTTGAATGCTTCGGAATTATGAACATTAGAAACGGAGTAGTTAGGAATTGTGATTGTTAGGATGAAAAATGTTAGGAAGAACATTTTCGGATTTCCAATTATCGGAGTTAAAAATTTAGGTGAACTTTGGCGCACCCACACAGGTGATCAGCATCACAGAAACAAATTTCATTGACTGCAATGAAATGCAGCGGTAAACCACATGTTAAAGGAAAACCTAATGAGTAAGTGCTCATACACGAGCGGCATGCGTCGACGACAGAGGCAACTGCTGTCGTCGACACCGGTCGCTCGTGTATTCGAGTACGGTACTCAAATACTCGTATGTATGAACACTTACGATAACAGGTGCAATTCAAAAAGAACATTTCTGAATTACCTACATGATCATTTTGAGATCATACGCGAATATCGAAGCTAGCTAGTATGAAAAACAATAATTATATCTAGTCGTGCCAATGCCCCGAACAGCCCACTGCTGGCTCGTCAAGAGACTGTCAATAGTGCAAATATATAAAAACAGATGTACGAAGCAGTGGCGTGCCTAGGGGTCAAAATTAGGGCAAGCCCACAGATTTTCAACATATAAAAAAAACGGCCAAGGGATTGGCTGATTTTCTTGTTGTTAATTAATAGTAGGTACTAACATTATTATTATAGAATAGAATCTCTTAGGGAACTATTTAAAAAGGTTAATATCATGACGGTACCTTGCGAATTCATTTATGAAAATATTATGTATGTAAGAAAAAATCAATATCTTTTTAATAAAATAAGTGATAGACATAATTTTTATACCAGAAATAAAGATAAATTAGATCAACCTTTTTTCAGATTATCTAAAGTACATACATCATTTCTGGGGTACTATGTTAAATGCTACAACAAAATACCTTGTGACATATTGCAATTAAATGAAAGAAAATTTAAAACTCATATTAAAAGTACACTATGTAAAGAAGGATATTACAAATTAGAGGATTATATCCAAGATAAGAATGCTTGGAAATATGCTGGTCCTGCTCCATAGGACAATCTAGAGTCTAGACAAAATCAAACTGGTTCATAATTTAATTTATGTATATATTTTTTTAATTTTATCAAATTGATTTTTATAATCTGTGACTACAGTAACTCACACACTTGTTAAAATTCTAGGAAAATCATCTACTTTTACAATATTTGTAAATAATTTGTATTATGTGAGCAGTTGAGCACCATGTATCTATCACATAATTGATTTACCTGTCATTGCTTCATTTTTAATTGTTTTTACTTTTTGTGCTAGACTAATTTTATTCCAGTTGCATCGTCTTCACATATATGTAATTATATCGTCTGCTTACGGGTAAAAAGTAATAAGTGCAGTTAGTGTCAATTCGAGTAAATTGCTTTTCAAGGTTTAAGTTTTAATTAGAAATATTTCAAAGTCATTAATTAAAAAACTGTAAAAGCAAAATATTGCACTAACTACCCTTCTTTTCAGATTTACTCTTATATAATATTTTTTATTCGTAAAAACTGTGTATAATTAAATTTAGATCGAAAGGGGACCGCATTTAACATGTTTTACCTGTAATTAACAAACGTGATATATCTTCTGAATTCAATTATTTCAAAAGCTCATTTCAGTATAGTATAATGGCTTATTGTATTTTACACCAATTACTTGAACTGAAAAGCTTTTTTTGACAAAATTCGTTAAAATAATGATATTTTTAAGAAATTTAACTTGTTTTACCTGTAGAGTTTTAGTGTAAGTACGTCACTTATTTTTTTTTCAGGATGGGAAATCATCCCGCTCTGGGTGGAGCGGAAGGGAGTGTCAGACTCTTACTGACTAAAACCCACCCGTGTTCCTTCCTTAGCCCTTTATGTTCCGGGCCAGCGGTAACCCTTTCGGACAATCCCGCTATCCCGGCAGGCTTCGGCCCTGACGGGTCCCTTCTTTTGATGCTGAATTGCTGACATCTCTTTGAGGCGCGCGTGGAACACGTACGCGCCGTCCGGCACGGGCCTGGTCCTGATCGGACGGTGAGCTACCCATTACTCTCCGCCCGCAGACCCGCGCCTACGGTGGCCGGGAGTCGTCGAGCGGCTCCCGACGCCGGAAGCGTCTCCCGTGGCGGCTGGGACGGGAGGCTCTCTCCCTCAGCCGTCCCGCCGCCTCCTTCGCTAGCATGACTGCTTCGCAGAAGGAGGCGACTGCCCCCCACTCCCTCTCGCCCCGGACCATGGCTTGAACCAGGCCCGGACGCGAGAGGTCGCCGCCGCTGCCGATCGCCTCAACGAGGACACGGCGGTGCTCCCCCCAAGCGGGCAGACCTCCACCGTGTGCTCCACCGTGTCCTCTAGGCGATCCTGGCAATGGTGACACCCGGGCGTTTCCTCCCGCCTGATTATGTGCAGGAACCTCCCGAAATTTCCGTGTCCGGTGAGGACCTGCGTCAGGCGGTAGGTGAGGGCGCCAAAGAGGGGTCTTATCGCCGCTATCGTGGCGTGCCCTGCGCTGGGTTGCGACAGTCGCTCTTTCCATGCCGCCATGACATCGCACCGGAGGTCCGTCCGCTCCGCCGCAATTTGCTGCGAAAGCGGAGTTTCCCCCCGGCGTAGTGCCTCCGCGCGTCACTCATACAGGCGTGCGAGGACTATCGCCTCCAGATCCCATGACGGCAGTCTGGCAAGGAGGCTTGCCGCCTCGCCCGAGATCGTGCGGTAGCCCCGGATCAGCCTTGTGGCTACCACCTTCTAGGGCGCGTTCAAATAATGGGCGGCTCGGCGCCGCAGTGAACACGCCCACACCGGAGGCCTCGAATATCACATACTTACTTTGAATTTATAAAAAAAAACAGATATCGTCAAAAACTGATTTTCAAAAATAACTATCCACTTCATCAACACTATTCATAAATATTCGTCTCTCAGACGATCAAAGGTCTATAACTTGCAAATTAGATGTCACTGCGAGTCAAGGTCATTCGTTACACTAACAGTCAAACGTTCTAGGAAGGTACTTAAGAGCTCAGCTTTCTATCTCTTTGACTCGAAACAGTAGAAACAAATTTGTGTTTCGCGCGTTCTGTGAGACGAATGTTAATATTCAGTGTCACACTTGAACTCATCCAGGGATTAGGACGTAATGCATGCCCGAGACGGCAGCCGCACTACTATTCGGTGCTTTGCACTTAATATAATCGACCGTAGGTTCAATTGAGGTAAGGGACAAAATACCCAAAATGAGTTGAGTATACAGTTTTGTTCAGAATTTTTCGCTCTATCGAATGGTGTATATGGAAAAATTCTAGCTTAAGAAAAATGTCCCTTACCCTAATGATTTTTGGATCCAAATTTCGAATCAGCCCCATAATAACAATGTATCTGAAAAACTACGCAATATAGGAACTTGAAATGGTGTAATTATCGCCGCCAATCCACTTCAAATAAGGTAAGGGTCTTCCCAATCAACGAATTACCGTTACATGGTTTATTTTTTAAGAAACAGTAATGTAAATTGTGTAGTTCATTTTCTGTCAAAAATCTTTTTACACTGTATTTTTTTCATAAATTTTTTCAACAAGTCCTTTACACTATTTTTCATTAATAGATTGGATCCAACGTAGAGGTCAATTTAATGTAAGGGACGGGACTACAAGTTACTTCGTCAGTAAGGGACATTACTAACAAAATACGTTGTTGTAAGGGACATCTATTTTCTTAAATAGCTAACTTATTTAAATAAATGTTACACATGTAGATAGAGCACTAAAATACAAGATTATGTGTGAAATCAGACCCGAAAACGGTTAATAACAAAAAAAGTTATGGGCGATTTAGTCCAAAAAAAAACTTTGTCGGCCTCTCCTGAAAAATCATATTTTGTCCCTTACCTCAATTGAACCTACGGTCGACGATATGGTGGAAGGAATTGCTGGACTGCAGCGCTTGAGAGTTTGGTGGTGCAGAGCTGGTAAAGTTTACAGCGCTTTATTTTCATGACTGTTCTATTTGTCTTGTCTATTTTATTTTGCAGATTTGAGCACAGTTGAGCGTTTGTTCTGCAGTTGTAGCCCACAGTGGTAAAGGCCGCGATTTGATGAGTTTTCCCTCTTATCCAGAGGAGGCTTCTGTCCCAGTGGGAACATATTAGGCTGATAATGCTTAGGCAAATATAGAGGTATGAGGAACAGGGTGTAAAGTTCACTCATACTCTATAGAGTACCCGTCTGGCCGAAGGGATCTTTCTTCTTTCTTTTCTATAAAAGGGAGGATCCTCCGGCCCGACCGGTGGCGAGCAACTGCCCGATGATTCATGTCGGGCCATTGTATCCATGCTCGCTGCGCGGTAAACTCTGCTTGCGAGATGCTGGATTTTGCGTGACGTATGATGCGTTGTTCTCATTGGCGTTGTAGATACCGTTACACAACGTCTGTTCATCACAAGAACCTAGGTAGGAGATCCTTAAATAAGGTTTTTATACAATGCCAAAGGCACCTTCAGATCTCTTTCACGGCAAAATACAAAAATTCAATTCCACGCATACAACTGCGTTCGATCGCTCTCGTTCTTACTAGTAAAAAAGCATAAATGACATTTATTTCGTTTTAGCTGTAGAGAAATTAGCAAGCCAAGTAGAAGTATTTAACTAGTAAAATGGAATAAATAACTTTAACATATTTATGGTGTTCAAATTATAAGGTTCATATAATAATAAATGCGTTTATGACCTTTTCTCAGAATAATTCTTACCATTTTACTATTTAAATCAGAAAATGTAAAAAGCTTTAACCGTATTTATTGTTTTTTTTACTGAATAAACTGAAACGGATTTATGCCATAAGATTATTTATTATGTTATACTAGTATATTTTTTCAAAATGTGAGAAGATATCACTTTTACAAACTCATTATCTCTGCAGCCATTGGACATTGCATCTATTCGGTTTTACCAGTAGATAGCGCGTAAAAAAATACACGTGACTGCATTTTCAACTCGATTTAGTAAAAAAATGCATTTATCTTGTTTTACCAGTAAACAGACGATATTATGTATACAAAACCTTGTAAAACATTTTAAAAGAGTAACGGTGGAGTTTCTTGCTTATTCTTCTCCATACGAACACTACCTTTTGGAAGGGGCGACTAGAATCAATTAAATTTTACTCTAAGTTTTGACGTACAAAAGTGCCTATTTGAAATAAATGATTTGACTTTGAATAGAATACTAAAGAGTATTCTATTCAAAGTCAAATCATTTATAAATTTTCGTGTACGTGGATTGTTCTAGGTTTGAGAATTCAAACACATACAGTCTATTGGAAAATTTCAAAATGCAATTTCTCAGCGAAAAAAAAAGATATTTGAGTAAACTCAACGTCATTTTAAAGAGGAAGACTAGTCCTTTGAGATGCTATTAATAATTTTTGAAAGAAAATAGGATCGGCCGTGCTACATAACCTCAAAAATGAGCATAAACGGTATTTTTTGCACTTTTAGGTTAGGATATCTCGAAACCCTGACGTGGCAGAGCAATTTTGAGGCCAGATTTGAATTCAGCGCGTCAAAATCCTTCGGAAAAGTATAGTCTGGTTTCTTGGAAAAAAAATTGTTGACCTGTGTTATCGATTTATTGTTCTTTTCTCGTACGCAATAATTTATGAATTAAATTTTTAAAGTCAATTGAAAATTTTAACATGAGATATTATACCATATAACATTTATACAAGTTACTTAATCATGATGACAATTTTAGCCAGAACCTCTTCAATATGAACATTTTTGTGTTTTGTCATCTTGGTGAGCTAGAATACGATGATTTATTTTTCAGTTGTTTACCAAAACTATGTACGTACCTTTTCGATGACAGTTTTCTAATTCTCTTAATGATAAAAGAAAACTTTATTCATTAACAAAATCATAGGGAATGACATCGCCACAAACAATATTTTTTTTAATAATAAAACTAATCCTCAAAGTATTCAAAACAATAACAAATTGAGTCACGTCGCGTCATCGCGCCACACGTGCATTGCTTTCGCAACTCACTTTACACGGGTCAACGCGTATAGTGCATTTGCGAGAACTTAACGCCTCTCAAAAGCCTGGCTTTTATTTCATAGAAATCTGTGCGTATGTAGCAATGTGTAGGCGAAAACTGCGAGACAAAGAAAGGAAAGGCAAGCCAGGTAAAAGCCAGACTAAGTGTGAGCGAGATGGCGCATTTGAACGCATTGTATAGCGTTTAGAGGCGAAATTGGCGCGTAGTTTTGGCAACAAAGCGCGTAATTTAAATTTTGAATGATTGAGTTCAATGAGTACGTATTAGGGAATGCAAATCCGGCCAAAATGAAAACCCGGTTTTTTTCGGGTTTCGTTTTAAAAAAGCCGGTTTTCGGTGAACCCGGTTTTTTTTTCACTGTCTAAGTTTTTTTTAAACTACTTGTGAAATTCAGGCCGCCTACATCTTGCATATTTTCAATAATTAAATAGAAACGTATCAATTAAAAATAAATACATAAGTATTCAAAATTTCAATGAAAAGACAGAAATTTGTTTACGTAAAAGGTTTATTTGCTTTTTGTGCTTCACCCTAGTAGGTACAATATTAATCAACAGTATTAAAAAGAAACAACAACGAAACATAATTAAGTAATTCTAACTATCACGTATGAATAGAAAGTATTACAAAATACAAAACCAACATACTCGTATAACCATATTATACAATTCTTTAATCATAAACTCTAACTTTTAAAAAACTCGAAAAACCGGAAACGTGAAAAAAAACCGGTTTTTTATATAATTTCAATTATTCCGAAAAACCGGGTTTTCGGTTTTCGGTGAAACCGTTTTGCATTCCCTAGTACGTATATCTGGCAACCTATTATAGCCCAGTGCGCGCAAGTTCGGATTTCGAAATTGTATTATTTCTATGACATGAATGTTTGAGTTCGAGTTCATTGCTCGTATTTTTTTACATATTTGTTATTGATAGGTTTAAGTAGGTACGTTTGTTGTTGTGAATTATGATTTTATTAGGGCGAGCCGGGCTTTTTTGCTTCTATGAAAGTACCGCCAGCCTGGTACGAAGTAGATACGTTATTTTAAAAAGCAATTTAGTAGGTATTCTAAAATACTTCTATTTATAGTACTTACCGACTTTAAATTGAAAGAATTCGTGTAATTTCAACTGACCCTTTTCGGCCATGAATGCGAAGTAGAGGGGGGGGAGAGAAACATGACTACCTAGGTACCTACATAGAATTTGAAATTGTTAAAAAAATACCTGCTACCCTCACAGAGATATACTATAATTATTTCTCCTAAAAAAGAGTTGGCAGCCCTAGCTGTGAGTAACATAATAAGTATCGTTGTTTTCGTATGACACAAGACACAACATAGCCGTGCGACGACACGCTTCATGCTTCGACGGCTCTCTGCATTGTTCTAAATACTGCACAGATGTACAATACCATTTAAATTGTAATAAAATGTGCTAAAATTGCTTGTAATTTCCTAGAACTCTTGATTCATTGATTGGCAATAATTTATTAAATGAACAATTAATTTCAGATTTCGCTAACTTTGTATTGTTTGTTTGTCAAGAATTATTATGTTAGCTTTCAATAAAAGTATTATTATGGCTTGACTCACTGATTTCTGACTGCAGAGCTTAACCACTAAGATTTTTTTTATAACTGCAGCTGCACTGCATTCAAGTCATTTGTGTCTTCGTGTCAGTCATAGCATTGACCGTCGTGTTGCCAAGGTCCCTGAGACTAGAAGCTCGTGGAAATTTCGTGACATGGCAAACTTTATGGAAGCCAAAATGGTGATGGTGTCAGGTGTTAACCTGACCTCTGAGTTTGTTTCGGTGTTTCTTCTCAGAGTTGTCGGATAGGAAACAGCGACCTCATCAGGTTTTTAGATATTATTGACGTGTAAAATCTATACAGAAATAAACATCATTTATCAGTTATTTATCTATCATAGACTGACTCAAACCACGAGATGTATTATTTTGTAATGTTGGTATAGGTGTTATTGGTTCTGAATTAAGCTTTGATTCAAGTCGCTCTGATGTGTAATATGTGTATGCATCGAGATATAAGTACTAAGTACGTTAGTACTTATATCTCGATGTGTGTATGCGATTTTTTGTATTCGAAAGAACTTCTCTTATAGAGGTTGGTATTTCGAACAATTAACTCGTGTAATGAGACAGATATTGCAGTTGAAAATCCGCAGGTAGCTATAACTTTTGTAAATAGCAGAATTAGTCATTATTCTGCTAAAATTGCAAATTTATTGTCATTACCATTAGTCAAAAGTTATAACTCCTATCCTGTTTGGCGCCTGAATAAGAATCCTAAACTAAACGACGCCAAACCACCGCAGTTCACCGCACAAATAAACAATTATAAATGGTTCAATATCAATTTGTTAACTTATCAAGCGATTTTACGGTTTAATGTCTTTTTAGTAATTGCCATATGATGACTTTTTTCTTCGCGTCGCTGGCACGACAATTATAAAAATTTTGTGGGCCCCATTCTTTGCCACTTCCACGGCGTTATCGGTGGCAGCGCAGAGGTCACTTTGGCTGCATATTTTGGGGCAAAAAGGGCAGGGTATGACTTTAAAATGAAGACAGACGTGAAATCAATGTTGCGCAAATTCAGAAGTTCCACCCATCAAATGGGTTTGGGCCTAATTTTACGGCCTGACCACGGGACATTAGCTGCAGCGATTATTCGCGCGGTGCGGACGACGAAGCGTCTTGCGACTAAAACAAATGTATAGAAATGTACAGACGCCAGCACATCAAGCTACCCAAAATTGCCAAATTTTGCCAATCAACTTTGATCCTTATGTTTTAGCGATAAAGTTGAAAATCTATTAAAGAAATTTGACAGATTGTAGTAACTTGATGTGCTGGCGTCTGTACTAGCCATGCCACACGTAGCGGCGACCTGCGGCGAAGTTTGCCGAGCGTACGCACGAGCAGCGGCGCGGTGGGCGATAGAAACGAATGTCATGTATGAATCGTTACGGCGCATGCCACGGACTCGCGAGATAGACGCGGCGAATAGTGCAGGAAGCCAAACAAGTTTATTTGTATTCGCCGCAAAATAATGAACACCGAAACTTTTAGCCCGTGGCCGTGCAAACTGCGCCGCGTAGATAGCCGCGCCGCCAGACGCATTCCCGCATATAGGAGTATTTTCATCTAAAATCCGGTCAAAAGTCGAATTTACGAAGTTAAATAAAAACCTATTAAAGCCACACATTTTTGCAGCTTAATAACCGGTCTATTAAAAAAGGGACACATTTGTGACTCAGGTAGTTGACCCTTCCCGCACAAGCAGTTGGAACCCAGTGGTTGTCTAAACCGGTGTCTTTGTTCTCGGCCCTTATTTATTTTCACTGCATTGGAATTTGAACTGCATGTTTGTTGTGATAAATTGTGGAAAAAAAACATTGTGAATATGGAAGTACAAGGTACGTAGATTATTTTAACATAACAATTAAATACTTTTTGTTTCATTGTGTTTAAAAAAATTAGAAAGATGAACCGATAATTTGAAATAAATTAATTGTCTAAAATATTTTATTTAATCGTATTTTTGTTTATTTGTCAAGGCTTGTCAAACCTTTATTTTACGATTAATATGTTGCCTAGAATATGTTTTAGTAAAAACAATAAAAATTTGCCGCGCCTACGCGCACCATTGTTTTTTTTTTTAATTATTTGAATATGATAGTGTAAAATATGGATATTATACATATTTGACTTTACGTTGTTTTATTTTCAGATAACGTACAATCAACTGTTAGTTTTACCAGAAGAGCTTTGTACGACATCATGCGTGACTGTAAAGGAAAGCAAATTGAAGAAAAGTTTGGAGTTTTGGGAACAAAATTAGTTGAAGTAACTCAATGCTCTGATTGTAGAAAAAATATTTTGGATCGTAGGTACTCTGAGATTTTTAAGGACTGAATTCAAACGAAAATGGGTAGCATGGGCAATGGTCGGAGGAGGCGGCTGAGGCCCGAAATAAAAACTTTAGGTAGTACAGGCTTGACTTTTCTAGAGAAGACTGCAATAGGGACATTATTAATAGATTGTTACTGAGTTCCGATCCTCATTTAAGCTCAATTCGGCCAAAACCGCAATTGAAGAGAAAGTTTTTCGAAAGAGGCGCTCGTTCATCAGATCAAGCGCTTCTTTCGAAAAACTTTTTCTCGCTTTTGGTCGCAATTGCGCTACTATCTTTACCATCAACGTCAACAGAAGACAACGTCAGCTGCGAAAATATAGATGAAGATGATGAAGAAGAGGAAGCGGACAATTAAGATAATTTTAAGAATTTAAGTTAAAAAAGCGTGTTTTTTGCTATGAATGTACTTTTTAATATCATTAAAAATTATATTAAATCGTATTATAATGTTTTATTATTAAATAAGCCATTAAATAATTTTGACCGGATTTTACATGGCAATATCCTATGTGCGCCGGTCCCGACCGACACGCCCTGTCCCGTGGCTAGCGGGTTAATTTGATAGTCGTTTTCAATGATCTAAAAACATTTCAATCTCCACCAGATGCAGGTGGCGAGATCGACTCGTCGATAACTCACGTTGTGGTCATTTGTTAATTTACACAATCTCACTAAATGAACAGTCACAGTATATTTACAGACCTACTATGACTAACATTAAAGTGTGCCAAGTCCAATTTTACGCAGTTGTGAGACGTTCCAGTAGGCATAAACACCGGTACAAGATATTTTATGCGTAAGTACATTAATGAGATTGATGGTTGCTGAAGAGAAATTGGCGTGGTTTCAGTTTAACTTACCCAAACAATAAATCAATAATTAAGTTGTCAATTCATGGGAAATTAAAGGTGATGAAGTACCCACTTCAACTAAAGCCAACATCGTTGAGCATTCTTGCCTTTATCTCTTGCCATTTGATCAAAAAGGCAATGTTCTGCTCAACTTCCAATAAAACCACAATCAGAACAGGGAATCATTTCATAAATCAGAAGAGCAATAAATTTCGAAATCATAACATGTGCTCCAATCTGACAACTCATAATTAAAACATTTAACGCTACTCAGCACATCAATTATACTGAAATTAAAACAATACATATTTCGAAGTAACATGTGATATGACTCAACACGCGATTATTCATTTAATTGATTGCGATTGTATATATTCCACAAACAGAGTCTGGAAACGTGTCTTATAGCAATAAACTCATTTTATTCTAACATTAATCTTGCACAAATCCAAAACTGCCCTAAAATAAACAACGAATTTCTGCATAAAAGATAAATAAACTTAGAATAACCCTTTTGAAATAAGTCTTTTCGCAGCACGCCAAACGATGAAAGAGTAATATCATTCATGAGGAACATCTGTTATTCATTTGTTTCGCCGCTAAAGCAGCAAAAGTCAGGCAACAACTGCGGAAAGCGATCAATATTCAGATAGCAAATGCAATCTACGTCTTATGAACGGTTTGCATGCAGACCGCGCGAATGCACTTTGTAAGTGCCAGTGGAAAGGCAAAATCACTTCGCATTTACAATACGACTACGATAACTCGTGCCAGTTGTGCCACTGCCATAATGAGTAGTCGCCGGAGCCGCCATGCTGATGCATATGCAGTAACACATATAGGTCAACTGTTTTACAACAGCTACAAAACAAAACAGAAATCGTTTCCTGACAACAATCGGCAAATTGGGAGCACTCTTGTTCAATGCCTGCAAATTGTTTCCAAACTACCTGCTAACCAGATTTGTAGTCCATTCAACCGAAAGCAGGTCGAATGTCGGTTACTCCTATGGTCATCGTAGTTTTAACTCGAAAACACGAGCGTTGATTCAAATAAGCTGAGGTTTCTAACTCAAAGCCTTTACGATTAGTCTCCAATAAATTCAACATTGGAACTAAAACACATGGGACATAAAGTTATGTAACTCGAAAATAGTTAACGATTTTTTTATGATGCTCCATGTAAAGTACTGGTATTCAGCTGCATCCGGTTAGACTGGAAGCCGACCCCAATATAGTTGGGAAAAGGCTAGGCAGATGATGACGAAACATGCAATAATCGTATACTATTTTCTAGTTACGGTTTTTCATTGAAGCTATCAAAGTTACGGAAGACAAATGACGAAATGAAGTAATTACTGTTAATATCCTCAATTTGGGAGGCGCCGATCATTAGGCAGTATCAGGAGCTTCCATGGCGACTTGATAGCTAGCTTAAGTGAATGAAGACATGAAGTGAGAGATAAGCTGATGGATGAGTACTTAACCTTATAAAATGTAAATGGAACCTAAATCACGAATATCAGCAAAAAAATTAAAACGCAAAATAAAAGATTTAGATGGGAACAAATGTGATGAGATGACTGATGAGTAATGTTTATCCTTGAACTTTCTTAGATGTTCTTTTCTACAATGATATTATATACAATAATATCATCGCTTTTCTAAAATTAAATATTGCGTCTTTATTATTTGAAGTCTAAAGACACGATGCACACGTTGGGAAACAGACACAATATTTAGACATCAATAAAATTAATGAACTAGTAAAATAGTTTGGGTTTACGACTTATTGGCGTCTAAACAATTTTACGAGGCCCAACAAATCAGTAGGCCAAATACAGAGGCTGAGATTTCAGCGTTGTTCAAACAAAGCAAGTAATAAAATATTGGCATATTGATGTATGGCTGAAGCAATGATACGCCTACAAAAACGCCCACTGTACTTGTAGGAGCCAAAAAAATCATGGGCACTGTTGAAACAATTCGTTACTTCTGGGGAGGCGGCGACTAAAATTACTCATAAAGTAATGAGGAGTATTTTTTGAGTGTCAAAGCTGCACCGATACGGAAGTAACAAACAGTATCAAATAAAAGAATATCAGGTGAATGAGAGTTCCGAATTTTCGATTCCGACCTTCGTTGAATTCATCTATTAACAAACGACATGCGTGTAGGAGTGTATAACGGGTTTTTAATCGTGGGCACATAGACTAGACGCTTCCAATGAGAAAATATGGTAGAAGAAACTCAATTTTCTTTTGAATATACATATAACCAACACAAAGTATAGATACCCAAAAAAATCGATAATTAAAATTAATATGAAGCATGCTAGTTGAGGATTCGGTTGTAGGTTGAACCTACAACCGAATCCTCAACTAGCACTGGCCCTATCAAAGCGAATTTACAGATCGTTTATCAACATTGTTGTTAGCAACAATAAACGATGAAAGCGTCTGTTTGACCCAGAATGGAAATTGGCCATCCACTTGTATCAGCTTTTATGTTGCTTCCTCTACGATCACTTTGTAGCAATTTCCGTAGTATGTTTCGAAGCAAATGATGTAGCGAATAGGAGGTACTCAAGAGGTTAAAGACCTCTGGGCCACAAAGCTTTCTCTCACAGCTTACACCCTTGTGCTTACGAGCTTGCATCATCACAACAACCAAACCAATGAAATACTTAGCGAGAAAATCACGAAAAAAATAAATAATTGCATATCACATGATTTAAAACCCCACATTATATGTATTGTTGCGAAACGTTTAGTATGCGAGCTAAACAAACAAAATGCGAGGAATTTGTATGACAGAAGCACCTCGCGGATTCTAAGAAAAACAAGACATTCAAGGTGAGATAACTACAGCGCAGATGGCGCGGAATCAGTTTCTGTCGCGCTAACGAATGTACGTAATGAGAATATTTATGATTGATGGCTTGTCTGTACTCGCCACTATAGTATAGGCTCGATACACTGACAATACACAGACTATGTATTACTTAGCCAGTCCCCATTTTTCGGGCGTCCGATCCTTCTTTTAACCGGATGATTCTACCTTAAAATTAAATATAGGTAATTCACTTGAAGAGATTGTCGGGTCCGACATCCGACAAAATGGGAACACCGCCATACAAAACGTTCTGCCAGGTAGAGAAACCAACATTTTGTCGGATCCGACACTTGACACGTTGGAACGAGTAGTAAGAGATTAGAAGGCCATTTTGCCTAATTAAAAACGTTGAAAATCTAGTCGCAATCTCAACTAAGCGACAATCAATGTCAAAAACTTGCCAAAAATGTAGGGAAATTAGAGGTATTTTTGACAGACTGTGAATGTTCTTAAAATTACGAGAATTGCCCTTTAGAAATAGCAGGAAACGTGCAACAACGCTACCTGAGCCTGTGCGTAGCACTATGTACTCGTATGTACATAATAACTATATTCGAGTACACGACATTGAGTAAAGGTACCGTGGTAAAGGACTGCTCAATCACCATTGTACGGACGACCAACAACAGTCAACATCCGCCTTTACAAAAACTATAATTATTGTGCCTAGATAAATACTTAGATTTACCTGGTGCTCTAGAACATGCTTCGCTTATTAAATTCTGCTTAGTAAAAACAAACTAAATAGTCGCAATCTGAGACGTCCTTGTGTCGGAATATGACCTTCAAGGTAGCTTTGTAGGCATAATTAACGATCATTATCCTGATTGAGAAGGTTATTGTAGATCAGAGATTTGTCACAAAACGTGCTCCAAATAAACAAACAGGGCAGGCAGGCAGATGACGTCAGAAATTCATCAAAAGACCTATTTCATTCATTCCATCATCAATGACACTGAATTAATCTAATTAATTCGATTCAAGTTGCGCAGAGCTATGCCAATTATACGAATTGCTATAATACTAACCCGATATTAAACGGTTTATTGCGACGTTTATTGAGTCGACGAGATTATTATGCGCACCTTATGTGCAAGATATGCATAGGAATTAGTGCATAATGCATTTAGCAGGCAAAGGAATAGGTGCCTACACGATGATTTATGTGGTATTATAAATCACTGAGGATAAAACGATGCCTGAGAACTACCATAAACCAGTTTACATCGGATTCTACTGATGATTTACTGGAAAAATTATTATGAAAATATTAATTTGCATCAAAAATCTACTTAGCTACTAAACATCTTAAATTCACTGACACACAATGCACAGCATAAACCGCTGGGTGTAGCAACATGAAATTTTGCACAAGCTTTCGTTATTTAACAAGGTAAAAGCGCCAGGCCCAGGGTAGCCAGCGAAATTCAACTTTTTTTACGTTTTTTGCAATTTGCTGGTCAGTATTAAGTTGTACGTTGATTAAAATATGATTCGCGACCGTAACAAATATGTATTTATAGAATTATAATCATTAACGTCATAAACACAACTCTCTAAGACCAAGTAATCATACTGAATGACTATTTCATGAAATCTTGACATTTTAGGATTATATTAACATAACAAGTTGTATTATTGATTCTAATGATTACAATTCTGTAAATATATATTTGTTACGGTCGCGAATCATATTTTAATCAACGTAAAATTTAATACTGACGAGCAAATTGTAAAAAACATAAGAAAATTTGAATTTCGCGGGGTACCTTATCGCTTCCCCCTTAAGATGGAACTAGTCGCGAGCTCGAACTCACTGGTTGGCATGACCAAAAAGCACGCTGTCTCACCTGGCATCGTGTCCGAAAGTGATAGTATCAGTGATGAGCAATTAGACGCTAGTCTATACGGTTTAGGCGCATTAGGGCTAATTCTCATTTTGGCAACCGACTCCCTAATGGACTACTTCTCATTATGGCCACTTCTGATTAGGGCTACTTCTCATTTGGGCTACTTCTCATTTGGGCTACTTCTCATTTGGGCTACTTCTCACTTGGGCTACTTCCTACTTGGGCTACTTCTCATTAGGGCTATTACTCATTAGGGCTACTTCTCAAAATTTGGAACTGTTTATTGAAATAAGTACGGTCTTTATGTATATAATCATGTTTATTCATTCATAAGAGATCAATTACATTATTTTAAGAATAAATCAACATTAATTGAACCAATGTAATAGGTAAGTATAAAATATTACAAGTATTACTTCTTGTAATTACTTTTGTCTGGTTTGAAATTAACATTTATTTATTTATAACATACACAAATCAATAGTTCAAGGATAGGTAAATATTACTAGGTGTCACTTCTTTTAATTACTTTAATTTCAATAAAATCAACATAAATCCACACAATAATCAACAAACAATATTAATTAGGTATATCTTTATATAAGCATAAATGAACCAATAATTAACAATCAGTATTAATTAGATTCCTTTATATAAGAAGCTGGTAATAAGTCATTTTCTTTAAAAAAGGTAATAACTGTTATTTGACCATTTTTTAGTTTCGTAAGTACTTTTTTATACTTTTTGTCGAAATGAATGTACTTGTTATGCCGTTTTTTTTTTTGTTTGAATATGGCTGTTCTTGAGTTTGGAGTCAAAATGCTTGGCTTCTTTTCGGAGCTTCTGTAAGAATAAAAACAAACTTGGATGCTTGGGAATTTTCACATTTATCCGATGGTGCCACCCCTCAAGAGCGTTGTTAGTGCGGTGGCATTGGCCAGAGCAACTAAGAAGCGCAGGGTTCATTCTTGGATACCACTGTTTTGCAAAGTATTTTAAAAATGTTTCAAACAATGGTAACAACGATTTATTTTCAATAATCTCTGTTAGTCTTACTGATTGTTAATTATTGTGTTCATTTAGATATGCTTATATAAAGATATACCTAATTAATATTGTTTGTTGATTATTGTGTGGATTTATGTTGATTTTATTGAAATTAAAGTAATTAAAAGAAGTGACACCTAGTAATATTTACCTATCCTTGAACTATTGATTTGTGTATGTTATAAATAAATAAATGTTAATTTCAAACCAGACAAAAGTAATTACAAGAAGTAATACTTGTAATATTTTATACTTACCTATTACATTGGTTCAATTAATGTTGATTTATTCTTAAAATAATGTAATTGATCTCTTATTAATGAATAAACATGATTATATACATAAAGACAGTACTTATTTCAATAAACATTCCCAAATTTTGAGAAGTAGCCCTAATGAGTAATAGCCCTAATGAGAAGTAGCCCAAGTAGGAAGTAGCCCAAGTGAGAAGTAGCCCAAGTGAGAAGTAGCCCAAGTGAGAAGTAGCCCAAATGAGAAGTAGCCCAAATGAGAAGTAGCCCTAATCAGAAGTGGCCATAATGAGAATTAGTCCATTAGGGAGTCGGTTGCCAAAATGAGAATTAGCCCTAATGCGCCTAAACCGTCTATACGCACAACGTTTAGTTCTCACGCATACAAACACCACCACCGTTCCGAACTGAAAGGCGTGTAAAAAATTTCGAAAAGTCCTTTAGAAAATCGAGTTTTATGAAAAAACCCCACTGCATAAATCAATTAGAAATAAAATTGAACTCTTCGATGAGCTTTGTCGCTACCGACTTTTTTTTAAGGATTTTACAGTTCTTTTATTACTTTGTGACACCCAAAGTTACGTTAAAAATAGCAAGAAAAACGAATCTTTGTTGGCTCATAACTTTTTAATGGGTTTTTATTTTACTATTCTGTTTCCGTACACAAAAAATTAATAATAAGACAAAACAATATCATGTTAACTTTGGATGCACAATGTCAAACAGTGGAGATTACTTCACTGTTTGACATTGTGCATCCAAAGTGCATACAAATTTCGGGAGGGTATTAACCCTCCCGAAATTTGTATGGAAAGAATATCGACTAGTGCCACCTTCAGAAGTATTTTTAAAGCTTCATCATCTAAAGGGAAGGAAGGAAGCTCGTCATTTTAGCCGATGGGAAATCTCAACGGATACACGGCGTGTAACAAATAAAGGATTTTAAACTAAACATTCTTTACAGGTCACTCACTACATTCGTAGCAGGCAATAAATAATATTGCAAAATAAAGTAACTCAGCTGGATATTACTTATGAACTGTTCAATAAGGAGAGATATTAATTTCTGTAATTTATTCACGTCTCCGTAAACACGGAAAGAGAACAGCTATTGAAAGTAGCTTAACACCTACGGACCAAGAGTTTTGGACCTGATTGTCGGTTACGTAACTAAATGATGATAAATGATTCTATAAACAAGATGGCTCGCCATTCATTTTGCCGCATTAATCGAAACTGTACAGTAGATTAAAAGTTACTAGCTACCGCCCGCGTGGAAGATACCATAAAACATATCCTATGGCTTTCTATCAGTGAAAGAATTTTTGTAAGCGGATCAGTACTTCCAGAATGAAAAGGGAGTGAATGACAGCGTGACGGTTAATAGGGGAGAATGGAAGAAGAAAACGTGTAGCGCCGACCAAAAGAACCATGACACAAGGGCAGGGAGATGATTCTTCAACAACTTGACGGTTTTACTTGACACACACTACTGACAAAATGTTTTTTATGTAATTGCACCTGTAGCATGACGAAGAGGCTTTAACAGATTTATCAGTACTTCCAGAGATTACCCATACAAGGAAACAGTCAATTTTACCTCGTTATCATAGTATTAGTAGATTTATCATTTGAGCGCAACAGCTATCCAAATGACAAAAGTTTTGTAGGTAATTTAGATAGATGGGAAGTAAATTGCATTTGAATTAGGAACATGCCGTATTCAGCAACACCCACAATATTGTGTCGTCACTTGTCATGTGTTACGTGAGACCGGTGTTGTAGTCCTGTGACCTGAGGGCCAATTCTACTAATTTAAAACGTTCAAAATCTAGTCGCAGTCTCATCTCAGCGACAAAGAAATGTCAAAAAATTGTCAAAATGTAGGGAAATTTGAAGTATTTTTTGACAGATTGAGACTGAGATCAGACTGTGAACGTTCTTAAAATTAGTAGAATTGCCCCTCTGTCCACGTGCGTGTACGCAGCGATTTGAAGTGACCCACTAAATATTTTACAATCCCATGGTATGTCTTCTTCTCAGCTACAGTAAAGGGCGGGCAAGTTAGGGACTGTTTTGTAACTTTTAACTTCTAAAAAGTGCAGATTCTCAGTCTCTGAACCGGTGAATTTTAAAGTGCATTCACAACAGCCAAGTCACTTGATCTAGCTGGATCATGCTTAAAACACCAGTAAGGGAGCGAAAAAGGATCTATCGGTTTTCTGATAAAACTTTGAAGTTACAATATCCTGTACAAGCGTGATTACCGAGACCGACTTAACGACTATTATAGTATAGAAATGTTCGGTATATAATTCAATACCATATGGACAAACTCATGCTATATCGCGTGTAAAACAATATTCATGTCGTCTGCGGACATAGTTGCGTATGTAAATATCCTAATAACAGTTAATCGAGTATGCCCGGCACAAAACTCGCCCAACCCAATTCTCGGAGTGTCAGAACATGACGTCAATGCACAATATGTCGTGATTCGCACAACTATTAAATAAAGAAAAAGCTTTCATTTATTTTGTGTATTCGGCTAGAAGTTGGATAACACGGCAGAATATATAAAAATACAAGATTGATGAGCACATAAACCGTGAAATTACGATATTTTTACCTATATGAGATACAAACAAATTGCCTGGACAAACTTTTACAGGTCACAGCACTCATGAACATGAACAATTTTTACTATAGGGCTTGGTCTGCACAGCACAAGCTTAAAGAAATATTTGAAATTGACATTATCAAACACACTATCATAACTTTGCGCATCTGAAGGCCAATTCCCGTAATTAAAATCAGTCTCGCAATCTCATTTCAGCGACAATTAATATCAAAAAGGCAAAATCTACAAAAATTGTGGTGTTTTTGACTGATAGAGACTTAGATTAGGATGCGAACGTTCTAAAAAATACGGGAATTGCCCCTCTAATTTCTTTACGAACCATCGGCATCGACTCGAAAGATCATCAATATTTTGATAACACAGTTGCAATAGGAGCAAAGAACCGATCAAGACTTGAACGCGCATACATGGCTGTGGTAACGAAATTTATTATTAGTAGAGAATACTTGTGCAGGCAGGCAGCCATAAATGTCAATCAGTTTAGTCAGCGTATAAATAAAGTTGGGCGAGGCGCGCCCAGATGCATGGATGTTCTCATAATTATATGGTGTAACAAACTATCAACTGGTGGACAATAGTACGAACGTAGGACATAGACTAAATATAGTCGATAGATAGAATACTCCGTTTAAAAAGTTTTAGAAACAAAATTAGTTTAGGCTGTTACAGCATGTGGTTTTATCGCTGTTACAGACTTTATATAAGCGACTTTTTTATGGATTTAAAAGAGAAGAAACAACGATACACTACACCAAGATGAGTCTTCTACTTAATAAAAATCTTGAGAGAACACAGCCTAAAAAGGTGGGTCTAGAAGCATAAAACTTCGCAACAAGTCTTCCATATACAGCAAAAGTGAGCATGAGCACTAAGGAAGGATTTTTAATGATTCATCTACTAACGAGGTTAAAAAGGGGATGAAAGTTTGTTTAAAATTTGGCAATTTTTGCTGATGCCCATGGACAATCTCATCGGGCGGGCGCACGGTTTGTCTATTAATAAAACTGGTAAGGTAATATTGACTTCAGAAAAACCTTTTAAAGCCCCAATTTTTGTATGGTTATCACATTATCAAGTACAGGCGAATAATTGTGCCAATGCTGTTAGTCTCTTTTTGCCGCGATCACGAAGCTACGGCAAAACGATACAAGTGTGGCCATAGTTTTAAAGTAAACATTACTACTGTGTTCATGTTACATCATTTAGTTTATAACTTGTTCTTTTTATAGAAACTATGTTAAGCCAAAGGAATGGGAATGGTGGCGTCCATTATCTATTCTTGGTTAGCTGTAAATCAAACATGACCATAGAGTAAACAGTAACACACAAAGCTATTTACCATTTTACTATTGGTCAGTGGCAAACAGTCTCTAACATGTTTTGCTTTTCTTTTTACCGACTTCAAAAAATGGAGGTTATCAATTCGACACGTATGTATGTGTGTAATATTATTGTTACAGCATTATATTCACATATGACAATCTATTAGGGCTTCCGAACAAATTTAAAAAGATTATAAATATATGTATGTATGTATCTTTGTCCACACATTTATCCACAACTATTAATTGAATCGTGACCATGTTTTTTTATCGACTTACAGTTGCTTCAACTTAGAGAACAGTGCAAATTTCATCAATCGATTCAGTAATTTTCAAGATAATGGACTAATATGTGTAAGTGTGACGGCCTGGATTATTGATACGAGCTATGGGTGTAGGTAATAGGGGCTGGTGTCCGCAACTCCACGTCAATGCGCGTATTTTGCGTACGGATATTTTGAGCTATGGGTGTAGTGTCAAAGAGAAAACATCTCAAAACCTTGGTCAAATTATAGTGCAATATTTACAACAAAACTATTGCCTACTTATACAAAAAATATTCCAGTTTTTACTAAACTAACTTTAAAACTAAAAATTACGAAATAAAAAATTAAATTAACTTCAAAAAGAAATTAACTCATTTTGAATTAACTTTTTCGGAAGTTGGTGGCATAAAATTAAACTAAATAAAATACAGATCCCAAGACTCCGATTTCCGAAATTAAAATTATTTTATAATTTTGAGTTAATTTCTTTTTGAAGTTGATTTAATTTTTTAAAGGTGGCAATTTGTACTTAGTACTTTTATATGACTTTAAATATGGGAAGTATGTATCTTAATGGGTTTAGAGCAACTTTTATCTCAGCAACTAATTTGTCTCTCACATCAAGTCTATGGGTTTGTATGAAAGTGCGCGCATGTAGTGACGCGACAAGCCAAACTGGTATTTTTTAATCGTCTTATAAACAAAACACGCGCGGTGTCGCTTACAGTAACAGTGGCGCGAGTTCAATGGTTTTATCTCATCTCAAAAAATGCCCAATGAAGGCTGCCGGCCAAGGAAAAGGCTAAAGAAGTTTTCACTTCAAAAAACAAATTCTCTGCATTCACATAAAATAATATTACGAAATAACGAGACTTTCTTGCCTAGCATTCAAGTTCTCAATAAAAAAAAGAAGGAATGTTTAGGAGGTTAATGATTTGGCCAAACACCAAAAGAATTTAGCTAATAATTTTTAGTGTTATTGTGCGATGTGTAACAGAACTTTCACTTTTAAGGACACTTTAGAAGACTTTCTAGTTACATTATGCACTTACATCCTTATTTGCAATCTTCAAGAGTGTGGTGACAATTTCATGTGTGAAATTTTTTGCTCAGTTTTGTAGTATGTACTTTTGAAATTACTTTGAAACCAGTTTTAAGTCCCGATATAAAATTGTGTAGTTATTAATTTTCCTGGACAGTTTTTAGTTTCAATAAATTATGAGACTTTTCTTTTAGACTTTATATACAGTAATAAGTTTAGAACATAAAAGTTTAACAGCAGATACACCTAAAATAGAGACATTAAATACAGTATATTACACAATATAACTTCCGTCATAATCATCCAACATTACACCAGTAGCATATACATAGAGTGGCACAAACAGTTTATATGTGTAGTGTAGACATATCAATATTTGACAATTCATAGTCCAAAAATTTGGCTTCACAATACTATAAAAAGGACTTACTCACACTTCACAATTTTGGCACAAAATCCAAATGCATTATTAAGCACAATTTATGGTTAGGACACCACATAAATTTTACAAACATCTCAAATCCAAACTTCACAAATGAATGCCCAATTCTTGTTCAAATTTTGGTATATCTACAGCAGAGAGACAACAAAATGTGTGACTAACCTTAAAAGCAGGCTGTTAAGAGGCACTCGGGAACACTTGTGTTATAGCAGGCACGCATCAACCATCCTGTGGAAGACCACCATATCAGACCTCTAGCAACACCTTCAGTTTGGTCCCAAATTACTTAATGTTAATTAATACATTAGTTAATACACAGTCAAGGATACTACAGTTGGGTGTGTGCCAAAAATGTGCTGCAACTACAAGCAAGCAAAACTGAAACTCATCGATGCAATCGTCACTGCTACTTTACACATGATGACATGAATATATACCGTAATATTAGGTTAGTATGTCAATAATGCAGATGAGAGTAGCCTACAGTCAAGGGCGTCTCTAGGAATCCGGACATCGCACGGGAGCAGTGTTAGATTCATGCATGAGATAGCAACGCTGCGCACGAAAATCGGAAGGAAATAAGATATCATATAACATGATCACTTACGAAACTTCTTCCTCTCAAAGGCATCTCACGCACTAATAAAAAAAACACAACTATTGTCACTTCGTATTGAATTGAGTAATAGCACTCGTTTCACATACACAGTCTTTACACAATTTTTGAGTTCAATTTCAACAGCAGACAGCAAGTCGTCTAATCGTCTTGCAGATTGCAGATAAAAATTTGACAGACAGAAGCGCTAACACAATTCTAGAACAATCATTGCTCAAGGACCATAGACTAACAGAAAACCAAAACTAAAAACACACTGATCTCTATTATACAAATACGTTGGACTAAAATATATACTATACGACGAAATACGAAATGACAGTTGTTTTTTGTGGGTTCTCAGGAACTAAAATACAAATAAATAAAGTTGTGAATATTCCATGTTGATAATGTGTCGATAATTTTCTTCAGAGAGTGAGTAATTTTAAATGTAGGTACAGACACATCAAGCTACCCGAAATTTTCCCAATCAACTTTGAACCTTATCCTTTAGCAATAAAGTTGAAAATCTATTAAAGAAATTTGACAGATTGTAGTAGCTTGATGTGCTGGCGTCTGTAAGTCTTTCAAATAGATGTCGCCAGATATTTTTTGAATTTGGTCAATTAAAACAAATTAGCAAATACTAGTTTCTAATTTCAAAAGATAAATATTATAGGTGTTGTTTACTTGCCATCTACAATGTTCTGTATACTTTATCATTTTTACTTTAATTAAATATGTATGTACTTAATTTCAGATTTCTTACCTACCGACTCAACTATGCAGGTAAATTACTCTCAAAGGTTAATTAGTTAGGTTAGTTAAGTTTATAAAAGTATTTTTTATCGAAGGATATGTCCCATCTGATCCAACCATCTCTAATATTAGTTCCACAGACCCTCACGATGCTATCAGCGCCAAAATGGCGAAAATTTAAATGTCTTCATTTTATCATCGATAGAATGAAGTCCAGCGTACTTGCATAATACAGGTCTGTGTAAAAATACGATATCCACTAACTAAACAGATAAATCCTCAG
The DNA here is from genome assembly GCA_927399505.1 of Luperina testacea. NCBI lineage: Eukaryota > Metazoa > Arthropoda > Insecta > Lepidoptera > Noctuidae > Luperina > Luperina testacea. The sequence goes on along the minus strand of OV656763.1, from coordinate 4,216,151 downwards.
CAGAATGCTTGATATGCCGCTGAGAGTTGATTAAGGAATTTATTACAGTCCTTTCCATGAAATAATTATTCTCACGGCTGTTATTGCCGATAAGAGTTTGTTCGGTAAGCATAAAGTTATGCTTACTCGAGACGATTATGCGCTGATTCCTCTATTTATAGGCTGAAGATAAAAAAACGATGGACGATGGTCGATGATCATCTGTCATCACGTTTGGCACAAGTGTCAAATAAGCTGTCAATGTCATTTGGTTTATTGGTTTGGTTGGTTATTACGTTATTAGTCGAGGGTCGAGGCACAGAGTACTTTTTGATAAACTGCTTGCGGTGAGGAGACCGATGAGACGGGACCACCTTTTGAAGATCATGCATTTTGTTGTATGAGTCAGATTGTTAAAGTTGCTAAATTGAAGAATATTCTACTATCGGCTGGCTCAACTGCCTTCACAGTAAAGTGTTTTACTTCATGTTAACTGCAGTGAAACAAGCACTAAGATGGAATGTGTTAAGATACAAAATAAGATAAAGTTGTTATTTGAAAAACTTACTGAGCCCAACTATGTACTCGATAGCTACTACGCCGACGGGCTTATCACGAAACTATCAAACTGCGCTGATCCTGGTAAGTATTATCATTCTAACATCTTGGTATCTATTCCTGTTTTCGATAAGATTCTAGACTGGACTAGCCGGGAAATGTAGATAACTAAGTAACTATTGTGCAAGAGACATAGTATTTGTATTTGGTTGGGTACTAATTGTTAAAACAAACATGCTGATAGTGCTATAAATGTATAATGCAACAAGTTTGAATGCTGTTTGAGAATTATTTTACAAATTTTCCTCATAAGGACATACATGTTTTGACTTGTTATATAATTTGCCCTTACAGTTAAGTTGTGAGAACTCACCTTTAAAAATCAGTAAACATTTGCTAAGTACTTAATTTAACAAATAATAGTGAGTGTACTATGTGAGCTAGACAAATGGATGTGCGAATAACACTTGTGCGACAAAAGTTAATAAATAAAATCTGCTTATTTACACATAAATAAATATCCATGACGGTTAGGATTTAAAAAATAAAAACATAACATGTTAATTTTCAGAACATGCCATGCATTTGCATGGTTCATTCTCATGGTCTTTTTTTACATTTGCCCGATCATTCTAAATGTTTCCCTTCCCATAAGCTTTATGCAGAAGAAAGAAAAACTCATTACCTTATATAAAATACTGCCAAGTCACCATTAGTAGTAATTGAAACATCTTTGCAGCTTAGCAATAAATAGCTCATGGGTAAAAAATTGTCAAGATATTGACATCGTTTTCATTTTATACATCTTAAATGTCCTTAAGTGAAATGTAATAAAATATGTATTAGGTATGATGTCATAATTTTTTATTTACTGTTTATGTTCTATTAGTGCAGCTATGTTTTTTAATGTAGCTCATTGGTTAGAGCGTTTGCTATGGGTTATTGGGTTGATTCCTGATTTATAGAAATGCAGGTAAGGGCTTATGTAAATTATTTTGATGTTTATTCGAAAAGTAGATATATCAATAACAGTATCCATATACTATATTCTCATTCAAAGGTATACTCTGTTTACTGGTATTCAGCTGCACCCGGTTAGACTGGAAGCCGACCACAATATAGTTGAAAATTATCGAAGTAAAAGGAGCCTGTAGGTGTGTAAATATCGTAGTAGGCGCTCTGTATTTTCTGTCTACTCCCATGCATGGAAAGAAGGCGTGAGTTTATGTATCTATGTAGGTATGTGTATAATCGTTATTTCAACACAATCATAAAAAATATAATAAGATAAAAACATCCGAATCGAGAACCTCCCTCTTTTTTGAAGTCGGTTAAAAAAGGCGGCCAGCGGCAGAAGTAGAGCAAAATTATTGCATTTTCATCATGCTTTTTATAAGGATGATGTCAATGATATACTGCATGATTATAATTGGATAACAACAAATTGATTATAATGATTATAATTGGATAACAGCAGTGGTGGCCAAGTGGTAACGGCCGCGACTTACAAGTTGTAGGTCGTAGGTTCGAACCCAGACAGGCGCTTTACTTTGTGTAAATTATTTCATCACCACTGCTCACAAAATGGTGAAGGAAAACATCGTGAGGAAACCGGCATGTCCTAGAACCAAAAATTCGAAGACATGTGACATCTACCAACCCGCACTGGGCCCGCGTGGTGGATTACGGCCCACTCCCTCTCACTGAGAGGAGGCCTGTGTCCCAGCAGTGGGAACATTATAGGCTGATGATGATGATGATGATGATGAACAACAAATTATCGAGGTAGGCTTGTTCGTCATCGAATAAATTTAAAAAACTGGCTTAGTTTCTAATTTACCCAACAAAGTTTGGATGAGGAAACCCCTCTTACTAATGAATGTATTATATCAGACGAATAGTTACAAACCAATTTCTCTCTTTCAGTCATCAGTAATTTGACTTTCGAAAGAAGAAGACAAAGCGTTTTGTAACTATACAGACGCTATACAATGTTTATTAGTAATGGGATAAGTAAATAAATGTTGGTGATTTAATTCAATCCAGCCTGTCCTTTGCTGCCCTCTCAGCGACGCTCTAAGCCGAAGTCCGTACTCCACAGGGAGTGCCCTTAGCGTGTAGTCGCTTAGTTTTTAAGTTCTGTAAGCCCTGGCTGGAGGCCTTAATTTATTGAGGCAACCGCAGGCAACTCCGGTTAAGCATGCTACACGACCTACTAGGTTGAATGGCGAGATGCCAATCATAAAAAAACCGGTCAAGAGCGAGTCAGACTCGCGCACCGAGGGTTCCGTATTGTGAAACGTGAAATGTTTTTAAATCATCGGTGAAGCCTATATTCGTCAGAGAATTTTAATACTGTGGTGTAGAATATAGCCGTTTTAGGTCAGCGCCATCTCTTGACCGATAGTAGAATGAATGTAATTTTTGTTGATTTCTGAAAAAGTGTGCTATTTAGAGACATCGTTTTATTTTTCCTGTAATCTTTACATAAACTTCTATCACATAACAATTTCAGATTTTTTTCTTTGCAAACTTCGGAGATAAGGGCGGTGAACGGTATTTGTTTTTACATTTTCATCAAAAGTCGAAAACTATGCTGCCTAAAAAACAGAAAAAATGTTTAAGAATGTGCAAACAGCGCTCTGACATGCCGTAGCAGCCCCACTTCGAATTTTTAAGAACCCCTTCCAGGGTGCTTACTCTTCAATTTAATTCCGATAGATCAACGTTGAAATTGTGACGATTCGTACTCTTGAGTTCGATGCTAGCGCCAAATGATTTTTAGATTGGGTGTCCATTTTGGAGAACTAAGTGGAATTGGCTTCGGGCTTGGCGTGGGGTAATTGTTGACAATACTGTTTTCAAAAATACTGAATCACGTGACTGTAAAATTAACATTGGAATCATATTGGCATCTCATTGGAATTAAAATTAGTTTGGAGAGTAAGCCCCATGTCCCTGTTGCAAAAAAAAAAATGTATATTTCTTTCTTATTTGCAAAATAGTTGGACAAACGTCATCTAAAACTATTCCCAATTTCAAGTTGATAGCATTAGTAGTTGAGATATCCAGCTGTGACAGACAGGCTGAGTCGCACCATAAGGTTTCCCTTTTTACCATTTTGAACCCTAAAAATGGCGGAATGAAGAATGGCCCGAGTTATACACAGAACAATAGTTCGTGTGCCGATACGAGATACGAGAGAAAAATCTTATCACAGCTCTTATTAACACCTATAACAATCTATATCGATAGGTATATGAATATTGATGCGGTTCCTCATTCTGGGTTACTGCCCACTTATCGACCAAACTATGCAGAAGACTAGGATGCTACGCACAAGAAGAATGAGGCATATTCCAGCAGTGGTGAAGTCGGGCTGTAGATGGTGATGGTGCAGAAGGCTTTAAAAACCATGTATTACAACTCACCTTACAAAATCCATCCTTTGTAACATATAATCTACCAGGCATGAGAGATCTACTCCAACCAATAGAGTTACCTATATGAAAATAATGTATGAAATGTGTCATTTGCAAGTTCATTATTGCATATACCTTCGTTTGTCAGAATTATCAATATCTACCAAAATACTCGTATGGCTGTACTGTTCATTTATTACGTAAGACAATTTTGACCACTTTCTTACCCAGAGGGGTTAAGAAAGTGGTAAAAAATGGGCCTAGGCCTTCCCCCCTACGTAAGAAAAAATAAGACTTGAATGAACCCCCTCCGCCCTTTTCAGTCTTACGTAAGATCAGTATCTACCAACATTGCAAAGAAAAAGTAGCAAAAAATTCAAAACTTAAAATATTTGCTTACTTTTGTGATCTTACGTAACCCCTCCCCACTCAAATCGTCTTACGTAATAAATTAACAGCCTCTATGAGCTTGACCATGACTTGACAAAAAACTTAACACCACATTTTCATAATAAGCCGTACCACCTCAGATGATTTTATGAGACAATGATTCATAGTGGACATAACATCAGAGGCAACTGCTACACGAGTGGATGATTATTATGACTTGGCTACGTCGACTTCTGGGACACCTGTACAAATGTTAAGTTAAAAGTACTAGTTTTTTTTTTAAGTAGTGACGATTTGTTGATGTGCGAAGACAACAAAATCAACATTACTATATTTAGGTAAAAGAAAAATCATCTGTATGATGAACTACTAAAATACTGTATAAATAATCTAAGTTTAGGTTCTTCTGAATTATGCCCCACATACTTTTGTTAAACATATAATCGCAGGATGTTACGTTATTAATTACACAGGTCGACAAAATTTGACAAACGCTCTGCCCCAGAAACTAGATGATACTTTCCCGAAGGATTTTGACGCGCTGAATTCGAATCTGGCCTCAAAATTGCTCTATCACGTCAGGATTTTGAGATATCCTAACCTAAAAGTGCAAAAAATACCGTTTTTGCTCATTTTTGAGGTTATGTAGCACGGCCGATCCTATTTTCTTTCAAAAATTATTAATAGCATCTCAAAGCACTAGTCTTCCCCTTTAAAATGACGTTGAGTTTACTCTAATATCTTTTTGTTTCGCTGAGATATCGCATTTTGAAATTTTCGTACGTGTATTGTTCTACGTTTGAGAATTCATACACATACATTTTCTATTGGAAAATTTCAAAATGCAATTTCTCAGCGAAAAAAAAAGATATTTGAGTAAACTCAACGTCATTTTAAAGAGAAAAACTAGTCCTTTGAGATGCTATTAATAATTTTAGAAAGAAAATAGGATCGGCCGTGCTACATAACCTCAAAAATGAGCAAAAACGGTATTTTTTGCACTTTTAGGTTAGGATATCTCGAAACCCTGACGTGATAGAGCAATTTTGAGGCCAGATTTGAATTCAGCGCGTCAAAATCCTTCGGAAAAGTATAGTCTGGTTTCTTGGGAAAAAAATTGTTGACCTGTGTTATTTGTTTCTCATGAATATCTTTCTCTTTCTTTTCAGAGGTAGCGTTACTTAAAAATGCGCCCTTACTATCTGATATGATAATCGAATCATTAGACAATGCCGACAATGCACACAATACAGTCAAAGTATTCCTTACGAGGGTCCTCGCTATCGCGTCGCAGAAAGAGTTACATTTCGCTAAAATGTTCGCTAAGCAGGGAGACAGAATGCGCGCAGGCTTTAAAGCGATCTGTGCACCAAACACCAACCCCAGCATAAGAGTAGCCTATATGGAAGTAGCATTAAACATCGTTACCCACAACTCAGGCATAGCCTGGATTCTGGAAACAGGCATATGGAAAGAAATACTCAGTCTCTGCAATGAGAAATCAACTGTTTTTGTGGTACGCCAAATATACAAGTTCATGTCAGAATTTCTTTGGAAACTCAACGATTTGGGCGATGCTGCTAATATCAGAATAATAGTCAATCACTTAATACAACCCATCAGTAAATACGATTTCATTAATATTCAAACACTAACGAGTGAAGAAGAAGAAGAAATATGTCAGGCAGTAGAACCTACGGTACAGGTACTGCTTGCTACTGTAAGCAAGGAATGCCGCATTCAGAATACAACTTTGCTTATTAGTATAATAATAAAGGAATTCTCACTAAATTCCTATCTATACGTAGCGTTCGAGCGGATACGAACGGACGACTTGGCTTTGACATTTTTAAAATTGATGTATTGGTTGACACTCGCGAAAGTTTTTCTGGGAAAACCGATGTTGCCCGGAACACTTTATGCTGCCGAAGATTTCCTTGAAGTAGCAGCTTTCAGTTTTAATATAATTCAATCGTTTATACAGCGTCGCTGTGCTACATTGGTTCTAGACTTTTGTTCTGCTTGTAATATCATATGGAATACGTTGTGCAAAGATAAGGAACCTGGAATGTACAAAGAGGATGACGAGAAGCGAATTAAAATTAAAAACCAAATGTTGTTTGTTTTTTTAGTGCCTGTTATGGTTTTTGTTACTTATGGCAAGCCTAAATCAGCTCTGACTGATGCAAGGATCCATGATTATATAGAGAGACTTTTGAACCTCTCCTGCGAGTATACAGCAAAGGCAGCTTATGGTCTGAGAGATTTGACTGGAGAACTGGACACATTGGCAATAATTCTTCAATGTGTTAAGAAACTCATCCATTTGAAGGATCATTTGAATGATGAGCAAGCAAATCTAGTTTTTCAAGCCTTGTTTTACGTACTGCAAGAGTACAATCCAATAGATATGAACGGAGACCCGAAATTGGAACATTTTGAAGATGGTGAAGAGAAGAATCTTGTGATGACGTATGTGATGGACAACGTGCTGTCCTTGGTTACACATCGGAATATTAATTGGCACGAGAGTGTGGAAATCATGTGTTTGTACAACATTGTTATTAACAATCTGGATAGATCAAATTTGAGTTGCAAGGTGAGTTAAGAATAATTTCGCTCTTGTCCTTTTCATATTAGAATTGTAAGTAAAAGTACCCTTTTCTTTTCAGTTTGTGGTAGTGTCCTTAAAAGTAATAGGGTTGACAGTGAAGAAGTTCCTGCAGCCAAATCTGAGTTTACTTGTAGATGCTCAGCCTGGCGGCTCGATCCACGACTTAGGCAAGCTCATATACAGGAAGATGCAGGACCGACATTGGGAGATAAGGGACACTGCCTTGGAGTTATTGCACATTTGCACTGATATCGCGTATATAAGTATGTGGTATTAAATTTTTTTGTAGTTTTGCCATTTCTAAATTGTGTAATTGTAAACTTAATCGATAGTTTTTCATTATTCTGAGAGATTGTGTTTCCGTATAGTTGAGTTCAACAATATACCATATTAACCTAATTTGCCATTTCTAAATAATGCACTTACCCCAAACGGCCTCTCTCTTATGGAATTCTCTGAAAGTTATCACTTTTTAATTACTGACAGACCCAGTTTTATTATTTTTCAGAGTTCCCACCATTCCAGAAGCAGATTTTAGAGAACAACCTCATTAACGTCGCAGCAACGATCGCCTTTAACGACCATGAGTCTTACGTGCAGGTGTCGGCACTCAAGTGCATCGGTGCGGCCAGCCGGATGAACGTGGTGTGGGAGCAGCTGATCGCAGAGTATCCTGATATACAGGTACACAGAACTGATTATTGATCATAGGGGCTATCGTTTTTGTGCTCACCAGTTGGCGCCACTGGCGAGTAAGGTCCAGTACTTTCATTTGACATGGATTGGATACGTTTAAGTACCCATAACATCATATTATAATGTTTAATTTGTCGCATTTAAAAACTTCAAATGAATATTTACATTATAATGTTCTTATAATTGCCAAGCATGGCGCAGATAAATATTATCCTTCCTCCAAGTGCTACCAAATTAGATTCTAAGTTACCACTCTTACATAATCTTCACAACAATTATGGACAATGTGTAAAAATCTTGATCAAAATCCGCAAACAGTAAATGTTTAGTAACATTGACATGTCTAGAAACCTTACTCTCTACTAGCGCCTCTAACGGCGAAAACAAGCGTGATAACCCTAATGAAAAAGCGTACTTTAGTATTTTGTAATTAAATCTGTAATTTTTCATTTCCCAGTGTCGATTACTCTCCATTTTACGCAACAACGAAGAAGGCATTGTAAGAAAAGAAGCGTGTAACGTCCTCTGCAACTTGTACCAGAACATGAAGCTGTGTCCGGGCTTCACACAGACCCTGTACGAGCATATGGCTTCCACTGCTCTCGCCGACTTCCACTGGGAGGTGCAGATCAGTGCCCTAAATTTCTGGAAGCGTGTCTACTACTCCCTGCTCAACGGACAAGGTATGCTTGACGGCAACTTCCCCCCAGTTACATTCTCTAGGGAAACTCGAAAGATAGTTACGTTAAATGAAGCAGAAATACAGAAGAGACTGATTAAAATTCTAGACGAACTATCAGCCATTGGATGCCTCACCGTCTTCGTTACATTACTTCACGACGAAACCGAAGTATGCATAATGGATGCTACCCTAAACATAGCACAGGAATTGTACGATATTCTTAAAAGATATAACGTGCCAGAATTATTGACACCAAAAGAGGGAGAAATAACTAGCGTAGAAGAACTCCTAGCTATTAAAGAGGAAAAAGTGGAAACTGATGATAATGTGGAGATGATGGACGTGCAGAACTCTGAGAACGTTATCGAAGAAATACTAAACGCAGACGATGTAAACTTACTGGCAAACATATACGAAAGACACATGACATTACAAAGTACCAAGACACAGGATACCTCGGCACCTTTAAAACCAAAGATAAAACTACTGAGATTCGCATCGCCTTACTTATTTACTAATTACATCAAAAATACAGATTTCAAGCAGATTATTGAAGATAAAAGAAAATGGAACGATGGCATTAGAAGCTTTTCGTCCCTTCTGGATGATGTTCTCGGCATATATGAAATGAACCAAGAAGCCAATTCTTTAGATTGTTATTAGTGGTAAAATGTAAATCTGTTACTTACTTGAAATTATATTTTCTTTATAACCATTGTATTTTTTTTTATTAAAAATTTGCAACTTAAAATAATACACAACAAAATAGATCATTTGAAATTTAAATTAACTACGTACTCTCCGTGCTTAAACCTAAAACTTAAACATCTAAAATTTCATCTAGCAACATGTCTAAACTATTATAAACTTCAGAATTCCATTTCTTTTTGTCTTTTATGATTGAGCAGAAATCCGTTCCTTTAAATTTTTCTAGAAACTTATTTGGATGTATCATTTCTTTTCGTGGAATATTCAATCTGTAATCTTCTTCCATTTTAGCGGATTTCGTTTGAAAATAATTGTCATGTAGATCTATGATGAGCTGACTTTGATCCATATTTAATATACTATCTATAACCTTATCCCTGGTATCCGTATTACTTGTGTAAGTCAAATCTATTGCCATTTCTTCGTCATTCTCTTCAACCTTTGCCATTTCCATTTGATAAGTTATAGCGTTATCTTTAATTATTCCGAATTTATATTGATCTAGTATTCCTATCAGTTCTGTAGCCATGCAGTAGGCTAGTTCCATAATTTCTATGTTGTATACTTCATCCATACATTCGTAAATTACCGTTAAGCAACCTATAGAAGATAGATCTTGCATTATTGAGGTGAGTTGTCGTAAAATTTCTTCGTTATTTAACGATATTATCTTCCTCTTTTCTTTTGAGAACGTGACGGGAGGGAACTTTCCATCGATCATTCCCCTGTAGCTCAGTTGACTACATATCTCGTGTTTCCAGAAATGTAATGCCGCCAACTGTACCTCCCAATGGAAGTCGTCCAACGCAGCGACCATCATTACTTCGTATAAAGTAGCTTGGAAGTTTGGTGTCGCTTTTTGGTTTGTGTAAACCTTGGTCAGGACTTTCGCTGCTTCTTTCCGCACCATTCCTTCCGGATTGTTTCTTAATAAAAAGACCAGTTGCAACTGAAATGTAAAACCGTTTTTTTAATTAGTTACAATTAGAAGTGTTTTCTCGTCATTTAGGTAATTGAAGTTAAATAATTTATTACACATTTTGAAACTCTAGGTTCTCATATCTATCTTTAGTCACTTTCTGTCCTTTAACGATGGATCGGGATACCTACAGCTGAGGTGCAGCCTTCAAGGTACCTACATACAACGAACTAAGTATGTACTCGCTCGAAACAGAGAACATTAAAGGAGTTTATACGTGGGAGATGATAAGTATTCTTCACAAAAACTTACATAAATATCAGGGTTATGGACAAGCACCTCCTGCCATATGCTCTCGATCTTCGTCGCGGCTGCCAGACACCTGAGAGCGGTGCTCTGCGCGTAGTACTCCGGATCAGTCAACGCCGCCTTCGCAGCAAAGATCATCAGGTTGTTCTCGCTGATAACCTTTTGTAGAGGTATGTATTCTGGAAAAACAATCATGGATTTTATTTAGGATTGCATAAAATGCTGTATCCATGTATCAGAATCTCATTTGGGAGAACATCTTTTAACGTTTTTGGCTGCGAAAAATAATAAATTTACGGTTACTAGACGTGCATAATCAGTCTATAATTATAGGCTGAAATGTTCCCAGTGCTGGGACACAGGCCTGTCTTCCAGAGGGAGTGGGCTCATAATCTACCACGCCGGCCCAGTGCGAGAGGGTAGATATCACATGTCTTCAAATTTTTTGTTCTAGGACATGCCGGTTTCGTTCGTAAATGAAACTTGCATTCTTACCGATATCCACCTATTATGGCTATTATAATAATTGTGTAGTCGTGTCATCCATGTTTTTACTAATATTTATGCACCACAATAATCATGACCGTGCATTTTTACCTCGGTCGCCCCTACAACACCACAACAATCATGTCAGTTACAGGTGAACCAATTCGGTTCTAGAGTTTTGAGGCGTCATCTGAAATAGTCCCGAGTCCCGCCCGACTGAGAGAGGCCAACTTGGGATTCTCCTTGTCCATTCACATAGCGTTAGTTAGCGGTAGCGTTCTGTGTGTCGTTCACCCGGTTTTTGAAAGGCTTATCAGCAGGTCGAACTCCAACTCTACTACTATAATAATGTGAAGTGATATGATTTGCAGTTGTTTTTTCAACCAGCCAAACACAGTTCAGTAGCAGTAGCAGTAAGCCTAAGCATGTCTTTTCCTGGGGTTCAGAATCATGTACTGAATACTGAATCCATGGTACCAGGTTGCGCGATGTCCCTGCCACCGTGTATGTTTGCAAATTGCCTTGCTGGGTCTCTCAGAAAAATGATGACGGATTTGTCTCGTTAGTTTGAGAAGTCGTGGATAGAATATGTAATTATTTAGTACTCACTAATAAAAGATATATCCGTACAACTCAGCAGCAGGTTCAGCGCGGAGTCCCTTACTTCCCAGTCCTCGTGGTGCATGTACGTCTTCATCACAGCCCCTATGACTGTCAGGGTGCTCTCCTGCCGACTCTCCACCAGCAGCGTCATGTTCGGAGACAGGAACTTCTTCATGCACAGGTCTATCAGATCTAGCACTTGGACTACTTGCTGAAATTAAAGATACAATTTGTGTATATTTATCAGTTTTCTGATCATTGTTGTTATTTGTCAATATAGCAGCACAGTGCGTGATAGGTGTGGTGACATGTCGCGAGAGCTCAGTCATTTGCCCGCTGACGGGCTCAACACCCCTTCCGCACCGCGCACCTACCCCAGGCACCCTCAGTTAAACACGTGGGCCTGTAGTTGTTCGTTGGATTATTTACCATTTTTTTTTCCATTTCGTACATTTAATAGATGTTATTAAACAGTACATTTAATTGATGCTGCCGACGCGACGCCAATGTGTATTTGAGCACCGTACTCAAATATACGTGGGACACGTCGGCGGCAGCCACTAACGCGTCGTCGGTTGTCGCCGACGTTGATGCTTGCAGTTGCCTCTGTCGTTGCGTGTCGCTCGTGTGTATGTACAACTACAGAATCGTCCAATCAATGCTGATACATTATTTAAATACGTGTAAATAGGTTTATACTTTTACATAATTCTTTACCAAGAGATTACATCATTCCTATATTAATCCAATGTGTGTATGTCGTTGACTGGAGACTGACCGTTGAATAATATTCTTAAAACAAATAATAAATATCCTATTTACCTTTGTATTCAAGATATCCTGTTTCAGTAAATTCATCAGTCCCTCTTGAAGGCTGGCGATCTCGATGTTCTCGTACCAGAATATTTTGTGTTCCTTCAGTAACATTCGAATCGCGTCCAGTACCAATGACAACAGTTTCACGTCGTTCGGGCACTTTATAGGGCTCTCCGTAAGAATCAGTCCCCCAGCGCCATCCGACAATATGTAAATATCCAAAATGTGGAAGAGGCTCTGAAAGTACAGACCTGCTTGTGCCGCGGTTAGACGCTCCTTCAATCTAAATAGTTCTCTAATCGTTGCAATGGCAACTGCTGTTAAATCATTCGCTTCTAGCAGTATCCTGTATGTATAACAAGCAGTGAAGATATGCTCTGTCAAAGATTTTCCGATCTTCGTGAGAAACTTATCCAGAAATTCGTGTTTCTCTTCCGGCGTACGTCCAGGCTTGTTCTCAAATGCGTAAACCACCAGTGGCTCTACTAAGTACGCTATGAACTGATTGGACAACTCCAATTTCTGTCCATTCCTCTCAAAAGTTAGCGGTAAGGGTAATTTATCTTTGTTAGTCTTCTCAAAGTTTGACCAGAATATGTTACACTTTATAGAGAAATCTGTAATAGCTTGGATCTCTCGTTTCTTGATGCAACGCAATATACTGTTATGGTAGAAAACGGCCATATCATTACAAAACTCGTCTATTCGACCACTGAATAACAAGTGCCTGTGGGAAGAGTAGTAAAATCTAAGGCATATGTCATTGACAAGGCCTAGCAAACAAGAGTACCGTGTTGCTTTCACAATTAACATTAATGGGCACTCTATTAAAAAATAAGACCGTAAAATAGACACTACATGGTTAACCGGTACATTTTCCATCTCGGTTAAAATATTTAGTAGCGCATACATGTGCGAATCAATTTTTTCTGCAAAAGCTTTGTCCATTTCATGATCTATAACTTTTACTGTGACATATTCGCTCGTAGTGATAGGTTTCACGACGTACTCCAACACTTGCGTCAGTTCTGCTTCCATTTGATGTTCGTTTAGCTCTCTTATTAGTTTTGATATGAATTTGTAGGATTCTTTAGCAATTGGGATGGCTTCCCGATGGGTGTCCGGATGAAGTATGTATTCCCACACTTTATGGTCTACAAGTAATTTCAATCCGGAAAGGTGTGTTATGTGCACCGATGCAAACTTGATACAAGCCAAGTGAAGCCCACGGCTCTTTATCTTTGTGCTCAACGTGTTGAGAATGCAATTTTTGAAAGCTTGACCTTGTAAGGCATGCATTTGCATTTTGGTGAACTGAAGCTCATTGTTGAAGAGTATCGTGATGATTTGAATGAAGAAAATTTTGACCGACGTCGTAACATTTTTTAGGTTTGAGACCGAATCAAATATTAAATCGGAGAAGCTGGGGTTTTCCAGAAGAGCTTTACCAGGACCTAGAACATACAAAATGCACATTAGGAAGGTCGAGTTAACTTGTCTACCTAGTCCTAGTGTAACCGCTGATATGTGTTTGTCTACTATATTTCACTGCAGCTTGGCTCCCCGCACAGGTAGGACAAACATTGTGATTATTTTACTACTAGCAGCGCCCTGCGGTTTCACCGGCATAAGTGTCGATCCCGTGGGAATATCGGGATAAAAAGTACCCTATGTGTGTGTTATTCTAATAAACTATTATACTGTAATATTATACTGTATGTTTTATGTTATATATTGCCTATATGTTAATGCAGGGTGTCAGTTACCTCCATACAAAATTTTATCAAAATTGGTCCAGCCGTTTGAGCGTGAAGAAGTCACAAACATATAAACACAGTCACAAACTTTCGTCTTTAGTGTGATGTGATTTGAAAAATTATTTTGTTTGAAAGGGTATAAGTACCTACATATAGGGTGGTTTCATATAAATTTGGTCAAGTTCTGATGAGCTTCAATAATGCGTATTTTTCCCGCTTAGTGAACCTATGTTAATGATGTTAATAACTTCCTGTGACTGTTACTTAGCAAGTGAAGGTATAGGAATTTGTTGTAACAACTACAGAGTGAACAGCAAAAACATTATTACAAAAAAAAAACAACCGACTTCTAATCCAGCTATATCCCGAATATCTCTGACTGATTGGGTGTTTCCCCAATAAAGGAGCTTCTTTTGGGGATCAGCTCGGTAGCAGGCCTCCGTCACTCCATGTACTTGCGTGCTATAATTACCTACCGCCCGGCCGAGCGGTCTCGGGCCGTTTGCGGACCATATTCAGTGCGGTTTTCGCAAGCGAAACGCACGCACGTTATTCAATTTTAATCATTGCATTCGTTTGTACGGGTACCTACAATGCCGTCTGGTGCGTTATATGCAGTAGATGGGTGCAAATCAAGTAAAAGAAGGGATAAACACCTAATATTTTTCCATTTACCTGTCAATGAAGAAAGTTAAGTGATAAATTATTACCATTTTTTGTCGTTTCAAAATTATTACAGTCAGCACCAATTTATTAAAAACATATTTTACCTTTATACGATACAATTTTAAACTACCGAACATATTCACAGTTCTCAATAAAATAGACACAAATACATAGTTATGTTAATTTAATTTTATCGAAGAGGCAGCCCTGCGATTGCTGTGGGATCGCGCGGTGCGAAGCAATCACAACTGTACGCTTGAGCATTTAGGCACATTTTAGCATGCAGCGGTTGCTGACGCGACGGAGTAGGCTATTATAGCAATAGGTATTGGAAATTTTCTACTGAGTGAAGTATCTGTTACGTAGTAACTATTTAGTAATGGGTGTCAATTAAATGGTTAGCATAGTATTGTTATTTCTGTGAGCAGAAAAATATAATCGGTGAGCAGAAATAGCTAATTGGTCAGCAACTCATGGTCAGCAAACATTTCAAAATCAATCAGCAATTTATGTCATTCTGGATGACTGTAATTATTTTTGTACAGCATAAGGTGGTCGATAATAATAACGACAAACGCACATATAAACTTTTATTAGTGGAGAACGTGCTGATATTAGAACAAAAATGAGTGACTACGAAAAGAAAGAACTTCACTCGCTCTTGCATCCAATGTCGACGGAGAGCCCCGCGCTGGGCTCCTATTTCTGTGAAAAGGGTTTAAAGTAACCTAACAAAACCGAACCTCGGGGTGGGAACATCATATGAACATTATACATTTTGATCAACAGCGCAAATGTTGTTATCGCAAATAAATATTCGATGAAATGAAAATTATGTTACCTTTTCACGCCTAATCCACAAAATCTTGCCGCTCAAGTAGTTATTTTGCGGACTGAATGTTTATTATGCAGACTCATGTTATTGTTGGCTGCCTATGTA
This sequence comes from Luperina testacea, assembly GCA_927399505.1. Taxonomy (NCBI): domain Eukaryota; kingdom Metazoa; phylum Arthropoda; class Insecta; order Lepidoptera; family Noctuidae; genus Luperina; species Luperina testacea. The sequence goes on along the minus strand of OV656763.1, from coordinate 4,200,606 downwards.
TGATTTAATTTTTGACCATTATCAAAATTAGTTGCGGAACAAGAATTGCTGCCTGATTTTTTTTATTGCAAACAAAATCTTTGTATGCTGACCAAATTATTTAAATGCTGCTTTTGGGTGGCTCGCCAAATTTTATAATTGCTGACCCATTTAATTACATTTCTTTAGTAATCTGTGTCGGTAGGTGCCAACTGCCTCGCATTTGCTCGCTTCCCTATCTCCTGCACTGATTATGTAAACTCGACGAAGTCGGTTATTATTTAGAGCTGGATACAAGTAAGTAGACAGGAAGGGTGTGGTGGAAGATGATCCTAAATTCGGGAAAGTACCTAGCTATTGCCGTCTCGTGGTCGGAAGCGCGACTGCTGAGCGTGGAGTCCTTGATCAGATTCCTAATAGGCCGGCCAAAATGCTATCGTTTTTTCCATTACGAATTTCCCAGAGCAGCCCGGATTTTGGAAGTTGGTGGTGTGATAGCCGCGCGTTGGTCCTACGCCAGCTCGGTCGTGTGATTGCTAACCCATCGGACTATGACTATGGGAGTGAGGGAAGAGATGGTTTAAAGCTGTTGGCCATCTACCGTAAGAGGGAAATCAGGAACCTTTTTGTTCTAAAATATTCTGTAGGTTCCTATTAGATGCAGTTTTGTTAATATTAATAGACAGTAAGTTTTGCATAAGCCACGTATTGAGTGTATTTTAGTTATAAGAATAACGCTATAAAGGATTAGCCAAAATAAAAAGACACGTAATCGTAATGCATGCATCTGCGTACAGTAAAATATGTCCCACTTACCCAACATTACTTATTATTTATATAAATTAAGAAAAGTAGTGGTCCTAAAATCGATCCCTGCGGAACTTCGCATACTATTTCAGCAGATATACTTACTTTCAAAATTCCCCATGTTTACTATCTGATGTCTGTTTGCAAGATTCGAATCTTTTGTAAGCTTGGGCAGGACTTTTTAGCTATTCTGTGTATATTTTAACGCATGTGATCGAGTATTTGAAACTAAATTCGGTCTGGCGAATAAGGCACACGCTAAATAATAACAATTTTAAAGGTTATCGTAATCGATAAGGAGCTTTATAGCTATTCTAATAGTATAGAATGACATGATGTATCAAATGTTTTTTTTTAAGATCGATGAAAATACCTAAATTTATACGTGCTTCTTGTCGATATTATTTTTAATTTTAGTTACTAAATCGATTGTTGCTGCGAATGTATGAGTGTGGAAAGTCTATATTATTTAAGTAGTAAGTAATTAAATATGCGTGTGTACAAATTGTAAAGCAACTAGTAAAAAGCCGCATTGTTGAAAAGCCTAATAATATTATATACTTAAATAAATGAATTTCGTTCGATTTCAAATATTTTTGAGTATCAGTTTTAGTTCCAGCTTTATAAATAGGCACCTTGTCACCTTGGCTACCTTAAGGCAGGCTGTCTAAACACCCTTGTTTAAACATTCATTTAAATATTTACAAGATTATTTGCGATTTGGTTTCCGTATGCTTTGTAGCCTTAGTGGTTATACCGTCTATGCCACTAATGGTATTATTTTATTTATTTCTTTTTATTTTATTTATTTTTTTATTTGGGACAAAAACAGTTATGCAATAGGTACATTATTAATAGTTAGCTAACGTATATTAGTAAACATATGCATAACCCACACTATTGTCCACAGAATCATACCTATCGATTTTAAAAGAAATAAGGTAAAAATACTGGTATTATTATCTAAGTTATCTATAATTGTTTTGATTTCGTCTTTTGAACATGATTGTATTTTATAAGCTATTAATATAGATTATATAGAACCGATTGTCGCAAAGTAATGATTAAAACTGTTACACTGTACCATTTCGTGTGACAGTATTATTTACAATTAACTTTGGGGGAGTACAGTCACAATTGATTTTATTTTTAGTAACAGTATTAAGATAATAGGCAAAGTAGAAATATTTAAGAAAAACCCCATGACGATGTAAAAAATTCACTTTTTCTTTTGCAGCTGTTAGCTTTGATTTTAATTGTTCACTCATAAGATCTCTCTGTCTCGCTCGAGATGTCGGTACCCTGCGTGGGGTTCTGAAAGACGGATCCTGGTCGCCACGACCAGGCGAGACTTATCTCTACCAGCATTAGTTGTGTCTATGCTGGTGGAATAGTAGAATTGGAGGGAAATGGCTTCATTCTACGAGACTGATGGTCCAGAAGGAGGCTGCCGAGCGGGATCGTGAGAGGGCTGATCCCGCTGGGAGAAGGCGCCGGGGTGTTTTAATTTTTGTACACTCTTAAGTTTAGCGAAACAATGATTAACCTTTTGATCGCCACAGTCATGTATAGATGACAGACCAAAATGTGTCCAGAACGCCACGGTTCGACCACATGATAGACTTTGACGCCGAAGGGCACGTTTTTGATTTTTTGACGTGTGGCGGTCAAAAGGTTAAGTTTGGTAGGTATCTACAATTTAAAGGTAGATATTATTATGAGAAATTACCTATTTATAAGATGAAGTTTGACCGTACCGTATGTTATAATACATAGATAACATATAAACACTGTACAAAACATCATGTACTCACAATTATCACTACGATCTTCCAAAAAATTCAACAATTTCTCTGTCGTGTTGTCGTTCAAGACAACTTTTCCTTTAAAAATATATTCCACAAGCAATTTGAACTTTTTCAAATAGTTGCATACTTCCATCTTCTACTGATGATTACTGGCACTATTTAGTCCCCGCTACGATTAAATTTTTATCAGCATTTATAGACTGATAAGTCTGATAACCCACCCAAACACTGTCGCCTCGCAAAAGAAGTTTTTTCACACGAAATTGAATACACAACACTCATTAGTTACAGCAACAAGTTAATTGGGATAAAATGTCTATTTTATTTTTATTAAAATAAAATACATACCTACTTTACAAGCACTTTTTAAATCATCATCAGATTCCACTTGCAAGTCAATTTAAGGGCAAACTATTAGGAAACAACTTGTTTCTCGAACTGAGCAAAAGTTAATCTAAATTCGTATTATATAATAATTAAGATATTCACGTTCTTTCGCTGTGCGTCCGTTTCTTTACGTGTTTATCTAATAACTGGTACGTTTTTATCGAACCAGTATGTAACAATTTAGGAGGCCATAGTTATAAAGTTATATTCGAACATGTTTGTACAATTTATGCGTTGGTTTCACATCACCATAATCAGTCTTTCTTGTGTTTATAACGTCGTCATAAACATGAGACGTTTTCTGTTGATAACTTGGAATACAGACTTTTTCAACACATTTGCTCGAAAAATGCATTTACAAAGCCTGTATACATTGTTCGAAAGTTAAAAATTACGCACCATACAACGAAACGTGCGGTAAAATAGGTACTCTCAGTGTGAAATTAATAATGTCAGTCAGTCAGTCAGTTAAGCTTCAGAAGCAGCAAATTTCACTGAATTTCAATAATTGTTAAAATTTTACTATTAATTTCCAAGAGTAGTGACCTATCTGTTTATTTTCTTATCACTACATAGTATAAAACAAAGTCGCTTTCTCTGTCCCTATGTCCCTTTGTATGCTTAAATCTTTGAAACTACGCAACGGATTTTGATGCGGTTTTTTTTAATAGATAGAGTGATTCAAGAGGAAGGCTTATATGTATAATAATAATAATGTTTCCGTGCGAAGCCGGGGCGGGTCGCTAGTTTGCTTATAAAAAATAGTCAAATGAAAAAGTTTGTTTAATTATATACTGTTAGTCCAGTCACTTTAGGCAAAAAAGAGGTCAACCTCGGAATTTGAGATAATAAGCTGGAAACTCGAATACAGCTTTATTTTGGCGTTCTAAAAGTTGTCTCAAAAGTCACATATTATCTCGTGTCTGCGTCGTAAGTTATTCGAGGTCAAAGGTCACGAAAATCGGTTTTTTGCAATTATCTCCGTTTCTATTGCTCCAATGATGTTAGCATCCATTATCAAAATTGTAGAGCATAAAATTTGCGACAAATTTTGTTCTAAACATTTTTTCATAGAGTCAACCGTTTTTGAGATAGAGAGCGGAGAGCACCCAGCGCTCAGGCATATATACTGTAATACAAGGTCAACCGTGAATCTCGGTGAATAATACCTTGTATATAGTTACTAAATCATTACAATATTATCAACAATAAATAATTAGTATTATTTATTAGTTAATACATTGTATTGAATGATGTTTTATATATATATATATATATATGTATTTATAGATTATAAATATAAAAAATTATTAAGTATTTGCTCTTTCAATTTTAAAGATTTTAATATTTACAGATTTTAAAGTTTAAAATGTATAATCTTATTTTTCTATTGAGATTATAACTGGGAAGACGGACCTCTATAAGACGACCTTTTTCTATAATGTCTATACCTGCGAATGCGGACCCCTCCATAGTTCATGTGGCAGATTTTCAGTTGTTATGTGGAGACTGATTTCTTTTTCAACGGACTACTTTCTATTGACTGAATTCTTTAGTTCAAGATCTCAGCAACGACGGAGGTACAATTTTGATAATTATGGCTGACTTGTGTTTTATTTGTGGGAAGTCTCTAACTGAAGGTGATTCTGTGAATGTAGTGCGTGGCTTGAAAACTTTAAAAACTGCAAGTATCGAAAGAAATGATGTTCACATAGACTTCTTAAATACTTTAACCTCTGTGAATGTGCATGTCGAGTGTCGGAAAGTATACACCAGTAAAAATTCTATATCAGCATCAAAACGACGACTAGAGGAAGGTGAACCTTCACCATCATCCAGTGTACCTCGTAAAAAAAGGAGTGAAGTGTCTTTTGACTTTATCAGTTAGGAGTTATTGGCACTTCGCCGTCGATATATATATCTATATAAACATCATTCAATACAATGTATTAACTAATAAATAATACTAATTATTTATTGTTGATAATATTGTAATGATTTAGTAACTATATACAAGGTATTATTCACCGAGATTCACGGTTGACCTTGTATTACAGTATATATGCCTGAGCGCTGGGTGCTCTCCGCTCTCTATTTCAAAAACGGTTGACTATATGAAAAAATGTTTAGAACAAAATTTGTCGCAAATTTTATGCTCTACAATTTTGATACTGGATGCTAACATCATTGGAGCAATAGAAACGGAGATAATTGCAAAAAACCGATTTTCGTGACCTTTGACCTCGAATAACTTACGACGCAGACACGAGATAATATGTGACTTTTGAGACAACTTTTAGAACGCCAAAATAAAGCTGTATACGAGTTTCCAGCTTATTATCTCAAATTCCGAGGTGAAACCCTAAAGTGACTGGACTATGTACTGTTTTCTCGCAAATGTGTTGAAAAACATTGTATGACACACGTGCAGAAATTGGTATTTACAAACTCGTGACTATTAAGCCCTCGACTTCGTCTCGGGCTTACATTCGTCTACTCGTTTGTAAAAACCAACTTACCGCACTAGTATCATAAATAACTATTACAATGCTCTGTTATCTACCGGGCCAAATTAAATTAGCATGCGAAACTTTATATATGTGATGGGTAACCTAATGAAGAAAAAAAAAGATTGTCTAAACTCATAATTTTTAGTTACTGTAGGCACTACCAGCGGCCGATATCTTACGAAATGCAAATGATATATGTATGAATAGAATTAGATAGGATACATATTGTATATGTAGATGATTGCATGCAGCTGACATGAGAATGTTATAAGGGAATGTTACACAAATGGATAGTATAAGAAATGAGGAAGTCTGAAAGTGGCACCGTGCACCGGTAACTGAAAAGTTGTGTGAAAATTGGTTGTCCTTGTCATGCGATACGGAATTAGGAAAATGTCGTGAAGAAAGTTTTGAGTAACTACGCATGTTAATGTCGATGGCTATAAGAGTACGGTAAGACCAAAGAAACGATAGATGGACTGTGTGAATGATAACATGATAAGAAAGGGTGCGTCTCATAAACGTATAAACTCATTTGGTCTAATTTCATTTTATTATCGTTCATATGATATAATCAACGTGAGATATACCAACTGTTGATATAATTTCTTTACATATAACATTTATTTATTCTAAAACTTAATTAGTATAACGTTGTTTGATATAACGTTTATGTAATCGAAAATCATTTGGTCTAACGTTTAATATACAGTATGTTAACTAATAGAGGGCGTTCCCGTTAACCCGCAATAGTATACCCAATCAATTAGATCGCCGCACACACGGCCCGTCATTCATAAATGAATTCCGACATTGCTGTCCTTCAAGTACGCGTGTACAGAGTGTTTCTTTAACGTATCAATTTACCATTTTTAGTGAATATTTTAAAATAAAAAAAAATTAAAACATTTTATTTTCGAATGGTAATATTTTTTTTAGCATGGTATGGATGCTATACTATTGCGGGTTAACGGGAACTCCCTCTGTTAGTTAACATCACTACATAGTATAAAACAAAGTCGCTTTCTCTGTCCCTATGTCCCTTTGTATGCTTAAATCTTTGAAACTACGCAACGGATTTTGATGCGGTTTTTTTTAATAGATAGAGTGATTCAAGAGGAAAGTGTATATGTATAATAATAATAATGTTTCCGTGCGAAGCCGGGGCGGGACGCTAGTACTGTATATAAAAAACATCATTATGGTTAACACCCCGATTCAGATAGGTTAGGTTAGAAGGCCTTCGTGGTAAATTTTTTTTAAACCACCCAGTAATAGGAGCAAGGTAGGAAGGAAGGATAGGTCGACATAGGATGCAAGAGCGAGCGAAGGGTACCCCGAGGTTCGGTTTGGTTAGGTTACTTTAAACCCTTTACGTAGAAATAGGAACCCCGCGAAGCGGGACTCCCGTCGACATAATTATAATGCAAGAGCGAGCGTATGAGAATACACATACCTTTACCAAGGTATATATTAATTGATTAGAGACTCAGTTTTAGAATGAACTTGTATAAATTCATTTTCATCTTTTGAGTGGTATGTCAAACGATTTTATATTTAATGTATGTTATGTCAAACGATGTTATATTTAATCTATGTTATGCTTATAAAAATTAGTTATTTTAAAATTATATCAATCGTTCATTATATTAACTAATCGATTTTGTTGTTATATCATCTATTACTTACCCGATAAGAAACGGGATGCGACTACCGAGATGCAGTGCTGGACTAAGACTACTTGATGCCCTAAGCAATCCATGCCTGTGGGTTGCTGGAAGGAATACCAACATCAAATTATAAGTCACCCTGTATAGTATTTGTTATGTTTGAACCTTACTGATTGTTTTTATTAGTTGTCATGTGTAACATTTTTGTAATGAGGGTAAAGATGAAATAAAACAGTTTGCTTTTTGATCTCGACTTGGTTGTATCTTTTAGTATTGATAATGACATCCACAGAACACTATAGGTACCGGTACTCCTAGCGGAGATGACATTTCCCGCCGACAAAACACGCGGGTTTTCAAACAGCCTTGCCTTTCATGTGCTAGCAAATGTTTTTTCCGTACGGTTTATGGTGCCCCTCGAGACATGATGCCCTAAGCAATTGCTTAATTTGCTTAGGGGCTATCTGACCTGCACAACCCAGTTACTGGGTAGGTACCTAACACTGGGTAATACGATAACCCCTTGGTAAGGCTGGTTGTTGGACTTTCGGGCTTCTGACTAACCATCGACTGTCAAAGATCCACGAATTCAAATGCAGTTTCATATTTTTATTTTGGTAATTTTCTAAATAATTTACACACTAAATGCCTTAACCTAAACTATATTGCATCTATTCTATTTCTATGACACCGCCAACTTTGCTGAGGGCTTCCTTCAGTTTTTCCGCCTCATCCTTGGACACATCAGCCTTCACAACGGTGGGTACACTTTCAACAAATTTCTTTGCTTGCACAAGATTGAATCCTTCTAGAAGACTCTTTACTTCTTTGATGAGTGCCACTTTCTGTTTGTCGTCAAACTTTGTTAGTTTGACCTGGAAATAAAAGATATAAATTAGATTTCTGTAAGAGAATGTTGACAAAATTATTAAACAGGCTGGCAGGGAAATTGACGCAGAACCTGTTATCATATCATAGAATCAGTACATGATTCTAGACTCCCCAGCATAGAAATTTTTACATGGTTATTAAAAAAATAATTGCTGTTCCATAAATTTTGACCACTGTATTGCACTTTTGCGGGAAACAGCAGATTTTTTTAAAATAAACAACTAAAAAAAATTACGCATAGGCGTCCAAAATCGCCGATGTCCCTGCCACCTTGTATGTCATCCTTAGCACAGGTTTACTGCTGCAGACAACCTAAAGAGTTTTGAATACTCACAGTGAAGCTAGTCTTTACAGCTTTGGGAGTAGCTTCTTCCTCATCTTGAGCTGCAGGGGCAGCCATGGCAAAGCCCCCCATTGGCATCACAGGTGCGTCAGGAAGATTCAGCCTCTTCTTTAGGACTTGACTTAGTTCAGAAACTTCAAGGAGGTTTAAGTTGGTGATTTCAGAGACAATCTTTTCAATTTTTGGGGAAACGGGCTTGTCTACGCCTTCTGGTACCGGTATGGACAGAGGCGAGGCTGCTTGAGCTACCTCTTGGCGAAGCATTGCACTGAAATATGACACATAGTGTTAGGTACTAAGATAATAATATTATACAGATAACATCCACAAGATAGAAAGATCTTTAAAAGTGAAACACGCAATGAATTCTTTAATATATTTAGGCCACCTAAATAGGAAACGAACAGTGATGGTTATGTTTGATAACCTACTATTTTATTTATTGACAAGACTATTTTTAAGGGCTCCTTACCATCGTGAAAAAGAACGCCACTGAAGGGGAAGGCTTTTTATAATTCTTATGCCATTCATTTTTGTTAATACGTAACTTGTTAAAATTCTTCTATAAAAATTACTCCTCCTTTTAGGTTAGGAATAGAGTTTTTATTTGACACTTTGATTTGAATTGTTTTTTTTTTTTTTTAAGGCTAAGGTCTGAGACCATGCTGCCTAGTCATCAGTTACTATTTTTTAGTCTAACATGACATTAGAATATGGGTGCACACATTCTAATGTATTAGGAGTATTTGGCAGCAAATGTATCGAATCAAGTTTCCCGGTAAACTTCGCTGAGGTAGCCAAAACTACAAAAAAATTCTCAGCTCCATTTTACCGGGATCGCGTCTGTTTCAATGATTCCACATATTGTCCAGTTGCGCAGACACTTGAGATACAAAACTACACCAATTTTACATCACAATATCCACTAGGAATCAATTTGCGAATAATTAAAACAGCCAACTAGACTTCACTCGAAGAAATCCCGCCAAAAAAAACCTGATTTGTTTTTTTTTAAAGGCTAAGTTCTGAGACCATGCCGCCTAGTCATCAGTTGTATTTTTCTTGAGTCTAACATGACATTAGAATATGGGTGTACACATTCTAATGTATTAGGAGTATTTGGCAGCAAATGTATCGAATCAAGTTTCCCGGTAAACTTCGCTGAGGTAGCCAAAACTACAATAAAATTCTCAGCTCCATTTTACCGGGATCGCGTCTGTTTCAATGATTACACATATTGTCCAGTTGCGCAGACACTTGAGATACAAAACTACACCAATTTTACATCACAATATCCACTAGGAATCAATTTGCGAATAATTAAAACAGCCAAATAGACTTCACTCGAAGAAATCCCGCCAAAAACTCTCTCAAACATAGACAATTGTAAAACATTTTGTTCAGTATATCGGTAGTGTTGTGCTTAACTTTTTAGTAAATGTAAAATAGGCGATGTTCACAAATGTCAAAGATCACCATATTGTATTTAAATAAATCTATTTGAAGATCCTCGGCTGATCTCTAAACCGATTGGCGTGTTATAGTTAACTTTTTACTGATTATCTATATAGGACCGTATTCATTCAGTTCGGTCATTCAGTTGGTATGTATATCATTAAGTACGTACTTTAAACTGATACAAATTGATTACAAAATAGTTTCCCTCAGATTGATCTAATGTCAATTGGATAGTAAATATTTAGTAGATTAATAGCGAGTGGGCCAGCACTCCGAACAGGAGCGAACAGGGCATCCTTAGCTTTAACACGATGTTTGGCTAAAAGGTCCTAACAACCAGGCCAATAAAAAATATATATATGACAGGTGACAAAGGGTTGCAAGTTCTACCCCCAAAAGTGCAACAATAATCAAATAAGTCTTGTTGTTGAAAAATTATTCTAACTAAAACACTTTATTTCTCTTTTTATTTAAACTTTATACAGCATTGCATTTATCAGCGTTATTTTTTCCTAATTTAACTCCGAATAGATTAAATATTCAATTTTATTTTATAATTTGCAAATAATCGTGAGCTTCGTAACGTAATAACAGCCGCACAGTGCGACCGTTCAGGTTAAGCTATGCTTTCCTAGGTTGGTCCATGGATGGGTTTCATACCTTGAACATTCCGTGCCTTAGAAAGCACGTTAAGCCAAGCCGTTTTTTTTTTGACTATGGCATCTCGTAGTTGACCTTGAGAGGTCGTGACTACTTAACCGGACTATCCTGTGGTTGCCTTGAAGCGACTACACGCTAAGGGCACCCCCTGTGGGGTACGGGCCTCGGCTTAGGGCGTCGCTGGGGAGAGGGCAGCAAGTTGGGACAGGCTGGATCGATTTTTGATTATTTAACGAGCGATGGGGTCGGCATTTCCTAATTGACTACTCTGAGAAGAAAAGCCGAAACAAACTCAGAGGTCACAGTCGGGAATTTAAATCTACAGGCTCAGCTGCGGCTCGGGCTGGCACTACATCGAGCAAGGGTCGATTATGAAATTAAATTAAATGAAATTTATTTTCCAGAATATAGGTGCATGAATATAGGTTTACATGATATGGTAAAATAATTTTAGTTTCACTATATTCGACTTATCAGTCGTGCAAATATTTCTAGTACATACATGCATAATAATATAATTTAATGTCATTAGTCATACACAATATACACATCATTGTCATACATAATAGAATTTTTAACACCCTTGCTCGTAAAGCTGATGTAATTCCACCGGTTTTAAATATGTAAAGAGGGTCATAAAAAACGCGTGTGTTATCAAAGCAAATAGTTAAGTTATAGTCCATACAAATTCCATAACAGCATTATTTGCCATTTCAAATTTGGAACTGATCGCCGCAGCACGACTCCAGCACGGACTCCAGCTAGTGAGCAGCGCGCTGTTGCTATTCAAATTTCGAACTAATCGCCGCGCGGCGCCAGTCAGTAGGCAGCGCTAGCGCGCTGTTAAAATGGCGGGAAAGCAACAGTGTGCATTCACAGATTGAGTTTATTTAAAATTAAAAAAAAACAGTTTATTCGGTAATTTAAAGATTCCATCCAAAACAAAGCAAATATAAGTGGCAAAATAACTCAGACAATAAATTTGGAGCCACAAACGAAGAAGTTTTGCCCTGAGCCGCGCCCCTCTTCTACTGATGATCCTTTTTTATTTACAAACTAATGACGAATTACAATGCTCTTCTGCCGCCTTTCAAGAAGTTTCGTCGTCTCCAACATTTACCCTAACACAAAACAATGACATTATGAATAGTAATAATAATAATAAAAACATAATTAAAAAACCAACTACAACTACGTATCATTTTAACAATTGTAATTTCACTAACTGTTTCAATAATTAAAAATGAACAAAATATAAAATGTTTTTTTTCTGTTTCCTCGCAAATGTGTTAAAAAACGTCGTACGATATACGTGCGTATGGTTATAACATGCTCGGCTCAATTACGCCCTCGCCTTCGGCTCGGGCTGAAATTCCGCCTCGCATGTTATAACCATCTTTACGCACTAATATCGTAATGTACTATTACAGTCTTGCTTCGATTAATATTAGTTATGTTATGTTACGGCTACACTACCTTACCGTCTACCGGGTTGTTACCGCAATAATTATGGCATTTAATTACCGTTTAAATTACTGCGTGAAGTGGTATGGTTACACTAGAGTTTACCTAGATATGTCAATAAATTAGGCGGTAAAAATTTCATTTTTCAAGATGGAGGTTAAAGCTGCAGCTGTGTTGTATTTTATGAGTGCCAATTATTTTTACATGAATCATTTAAATTATTACACTACGATTTTTATGGGCTTTTTGTCGGGTATCCCAAAGAGACGGTTCGGATTGGAATAATTCCAAAAATTCGAGCGTTTTCATTTGACCACTCCATGTCGGTCGATACGTGCGTCGACATTAAGCTCATGTTGCACACTGGACAAACGGTAGTGTGGCCATAAACGCAATAATTACTGCGGTAATCTTCTTTGATGTGCGAAAAAAGACCGCCGCTGGAGCTATTGTCTACCGTCATTTGCCATATTGATTGGCATTGTAAAATTATGACCATAAATCGTGGTTACACCTAGGCGTTATTGAAGTTATGGCAATAATGATTGGCATATCACAGTAGTGTGGCCCGGCCATTAGGAACATTAATTACATTATAAAAATAATTATTAAAATAAGTAGTTAGTAAATTAGCTATTTTTAGGAATAAAATTATATTTCATGGTTACGACAATTCATCAATGATTAATTTATAAATAATGTCAATTTAAATTTAAATAAGTCTTCATTAATTTATTTACATCATGTCTGTTTAAAATTTAAATAATCATCTATTGAATAAAAATATCTGTTACAAAGCCAATTGGTTAAAGTTCTATTAAATTCTAAGTTATTAATTTTTCTTATTTTTTCCGGTAGTTTATTATAAATTTTCACCGCCATGGCGTAGCAGTTTCTGTCACATAACTTTAATCTGCTTCGAGGTACCTACTACCAGAGGTTTTTGTACTATTTTCCTTTTAAATTGGGCCTTATCATCCTGCTCAAAAAGCGAATGGTGGTTTCTAACGAATTTACACAATTCAAAGACATAAAGGGATGGAAGTGTAAGTAGACGCTTATCAGTGAACACTGGCCGGCACGAATCAGACCACTTGAGACCAAAGATTGACCTAATGCATTTTTTCTGGGCTATAAAAGCTCTCTGGGCGTCTGTAGAGTTTCCCCATATGATTAGCCCATACCTCAATACCGAACATACATGACTGTGTCTATCACAGTTTAATGCTGTATGTCTGGGCTTTCTTCTCAGAGCTGAAACGCCCATCTTATCTAGTTTAAAAAATATGTTTGACGTGTAAAAGTGTTCAAACTCAAAGCATTTACAGGCACTTTTGAAATGTCAAAATTTAATAGTCGCGTCGGTCAGTTAATCAGAAAGTTGAAGCTAGCAGCTAGTTGCCCATTCCAAAACGTAGATCTCTATGGAGAAGAACGGACAAGAAACTCCATGGACACTCTTTTAAATCAAGATATTACAAAATCCTGGGTAGGTACCAAGAAGCTTATTAAGCTTCTTGGTAGGTATGTACATTATTCTTGTTGCTTCTATATGCGAGTGTTTGTTTGAGTGTAGTTTGTGTTTGTATGTACGAACCTACTTACAGAAATAAAACCATTTATCATTTTCCCTCGTTATTAATTTTTAATTAACATAATCAACATAAGTAATAATTATATTTTACAATAAATTAACATCTTTAAAATAATATTAAATTAAATCCATTCATTTCTGACTAATTATTTGTCCATACTTGTTAGAATAGTTACGGTATATGTATTACTTTACTAATTAAAAATCTTTCTTTAGTTGACAAATCACTAATGGTTAGGGTGATTAACATTACCTATTTGTAACACTATCACGGGTAAATACAAAAACAAAACCGTTTACTAAGGCTCAAATCACACCGAGATGGCAGCAAAGCGGCGAGCAGTTTCAGTGTCATATAATTTTAAACTTTATCTTCATTATTATAATACATAATATCGCTTGAGAAACTTGAGTTGTCGGAGTGCTCGCGGCGCTGCGGGCGGCCGCGCGACCTTTCAAGTTTCTCAAGCGATACTATGTATTATAGTAATGAAGATAAAGTTTAAAATTATATGACATTGAAACAGCTCGCCGCTTCGCTGCCATCTCGGTGTGATTTGAGCCTTACAAAAGGGGACTACATGAACTAAAGCGCTGTCACTGTCGAACTGCATAGAAAAGAAAGAGAAGCGTGATGACACAACGCTGGTAATTTATTGCAAAATATGAAGCAATTATATATTTACAAAAAATCTATTGTTTGGACTAAAAAATTAAAACACTAGTGCTTGAGTATGTTGCTTGTAGAATAATTGACAAAAATCAGAATGATTGTATGTACTTACCTATATTAGTATGGTTTTTATTGTAAAAATAAAGTTTTTAGGGGTATCTTCGTGATTTTTTCTATCGTATCAAATTAGTTTTATGTTTTCAACACATTATCTATCTAGCATATATCCTGAAGAATATTATATATTTTTCTGATTTTGTTTACTGTAGTAGATCATATAATTTTATTGCTTCTAATACTTGCGTTTTTTGCGTTTTGGTCCTGCAATCCCCTTAAGTAGGTACTTTTAAAAGTCATTCCAGTATGAAAAATGTGAAAAGTATCAATCAAAAAGTGTGTTTTTAATCAAGTCACTAAACATACGTGGTTCGTGCAATCCTCGGTCGAGGAGTCGATGGAACTGTAGTCTTACTTTAGGTGAACTCCTCATCCCCGCACGTTCTCATTATTAGGTCATTGTAATATCTTACATCGGTGAACACTAGAACACCTGTATTATTTGTAAACATGGCAAAGCTGCCAATCCCAAGAACTTTGTTGTTCGAAAATAACACTGCACCAGACCCTATGCTTGGCAAGTTGTCAATATTTCTAATACATATGAAAAAACCCCATTGGCGCGGCAACCACTCCTCACAGTCCACCAATACGGCATCGTCTTCATAGTAGTTAAACCTATCTATTATGTCATAATCCTGCATTTTCTTTTTGTTTCTATAACCTAAGGAATAAATCTGCACTTCAGGACCTATATCATCGCTCGGGTCAGCGAGGTAGGATTTCACAGCGTTACTATAAGATTCAAGTGGCCCTGCCCAAATAAAATTGTCATGATCCAGTGGTCTTAAAAATCTAAAGGAACTTAAGGCGATTCCAATTTCTTCTTCCATTCCTAACACCATAAGGTCGTGAAGAGGTGAGTGCCGTAGATCATGCCAAACATGATTCTCATTATCTGCCACGTATGCTATTTGACGACCACACACTATGTTTGTTATTTTCACTGTCGGTAAATCATTTTGCCGACCCGTATGAAACACCGCCACAATTTTGTCGGTAATGCTACTGTGGAAGAAGGTTGTTAGTTTCCTAAAAGCATTATAGGCTGTTAGAATACGACTATTGTCTAATAAGATCCCTGTCGAAATAAATATCTTTTCTGTGTTATTATAATTTTCGAAATTTGGCACATTTAAGATAAGAATTACAATCCTATGAACTAAGCGATCATTTCTATCAAAAGTAGGCCACGCTTTTGCCGGATTCTCCTTCCAGTTCATATCACTAACGGTCTTTAACGCCTGCTTGTAGCTTAAAAGGATAAACAATATAAACGGCGTCAACAAACGGGTAGTGGTCCACCTGTAACAAAAAGTTATTATAGGTAACTTATAACCAAACAGTTTATAATACTTACCTTTTTTAGGGTTCCGTAGTCAACTAGGAACCCTTATAGTTTCGCCATGTCTGTCCATCCGTCTGTCCGTCCTCGCTTAATCTCTGTGACCGTTAGCACTAGAAAGCTGAATGAAATTTGGTACCAATATGTATATCCATCACGCCGACAAAGTGGTAAAATAAAAATTTGAAAAAAATGTTTTATTAGGGTAGCCCCCCTATATGTAAAGTGGGAAGTGATTTTTTTTTTAATTTCAACCCTATCGTGTGATATATTGTTGGAAAGGTATTTAAAAATGAATTGGGGTTTACTAAAATAATTTTTTGATAATGTCAATAATTTCGGAAATATTCGCTCCAAAAGTAAAAAACAATGTGTTAAAAAGTTAGAGGGGGGCCTCTAACTTTTGAACCATAAGTTTAGAAAATATGATAAAAATCTGAAAACTAGAACTTTATAAGGACTTTCTAGGAAAATCATTTTGAACTTGATGGAAACAACAGTTTTTGTACAAAAAAGACAAAAAGTTGTACAAAATAATTTCTGGACTAAGTTTGTAGAATCGTAATGCAAGCATTTTTTTAACTTCGTTTACATATTTTATTATCCTGAACGTATCTTTTTTCAAACAATAACAAAAATAGAATTATTAAAATCGGTTCTCGTTTAAGTTGGGTTACCACTATGTTCGCGCTCCAGCAGCGCTCCGCGCTCCTGCAACTGCTCCAATGGATACGTCGCGCGCACTTCTACATGCGCTCCCCTTTGACACACTACGCTCCTCTTTGTGTTCGCGCTAAAAACCGTCACGAGTCGGAGCGCCTGCCGCGGAGCGTGCAATGTTGCACGCTCCGTGTTCGCGCACGTACCCACTACCGGGAGCAGTTGCAGGAGCGCGGAGCGCTGCTGGAGCGCGAACATAATGGATACCCACTTTTAAACTCATAAGTGGGAACACTTATTGTGACGGACGGGAAACTACGGAACCCTACACTGAGCGTGGCCCGACACGCTCTTGGCCGGTTTTTATTAACAAATAATTTCTCCCGCTCTGGGCGGAGTGGGAGGGCATGTCCGACTTTTACTGACTAAAACCCACCCGTGTACCTTCAGTTGCCTGTGAAAGGGGCCACGGTAATTGTTTCGAACAACCCGCGAACCTGGCAGGCATCGGCCCTAGCAGACCCCTTCAGTTAGTGCTGACATCTCTTTGAGGCACGCGTGGAATACAACGCGCCGCCCGCGCCGCCGCCGTCGACCCGGGCCTTACACCCCTTCAGTTAATGCTGACATCTCTTTGAGGCACACGTGGAATACAACGCGCCGCCGGCGCCGCCGTCAACTAGGGCCTTACCGGACGGCAAGGTACCGCAAGCCCGCGCCTACGGTAGCCAGGAATCGGCTCTCGACTCCCGACGCCCAGGGCGTCAGAGATCGCCGCCGCCGATCGCCGCCGTGAGGACGCGGCGGCACTCCGCCCAAGCCGGGCAAACCTCCACCGTGTGCTCCAGCGTGTCCTTCGGGCGATCCACACAGTGGTAACACCTGGGCGTTTCCTCCCGCCTTATCCGGAACAGGAACCTCCCGAAGCAACCGTGTCCGGTGAGGACCTGCGTCAGGCGGAAGGTGAGGACGCGCGCCGTGGCGCCTCTCCATCCACTCCTCTTAGAGGGGATTTATCGCCGTAATTGTGGCGTGCCCGGCACTGGGTTGCGACAGTCGCACTCTCCATGTCGCCATGAGATCCATAAAGTATTATACATTAGATATTCATAAAGTCTCCGTAGACACTGAATTCATTACTGAATCCGTCTACAGATTCAAGTGCGACAGAAATGGACGTATCGCGAACCTTTGTTCTTTCTAAATAGGTTTATTTTAGGGATTTTCAGGGCTAATTTGCTAAATGCGAATAAAGGAGACTGATAAAAAGTGGTCTATGAACCAATTACGATATCTACCGTTGTGATGGTATTTCTGTGTGGGTATACCTCAACTACCTACTTACACCCGTGTACAAAGTGGCATCAAAGTCTGACCAGGCGGTTTTGAGAAATATAATATTTTAGAATACATATTTTTATGCTAGATTTTTATTTTAAAAACGTTTTAACGGGCATTTTTGGCTTTATTGCTAGA
The DNA here is from genome assembly GCA_927399505.1 of Luperina testacea. Classification (NCBI taxonomy): domain Eukaryota; kingdom Metazoa; phylum Arthropoda; class Insecta; order Lepidoptera; family Noctuidae; genus Luperina; species Luperina testacea. The sequence goes on along the minus strand of OV656763.1, from coordinate 4,182,764 downwards.
AAACTCTCACTTTCCACCTCAACAGTACCTACTGAATGCATATGGTAAAGTGGAGCCATGATGCTGAAGTACCAGGAGAACTCCTCAACAATTAACATCCCTGCATCGTAAAAGCAATATTTTGTAAAAGGTGATAAGCCGTTCAAATTAAGGCCAGGGTAGCCCGCGAAATAAGTTTTAGGCCGCATCCCGAATTAGTATAATCGCTCACAGCGCTCACATCATCTCACATGCGTTCCGGTACAGCGTCCTAATAATTGTTTGCTGCATCGAACGACGTCATTACGTCAGCATCGGCTGTTACTGATAACGGCGGGCTCTGTCTTGCATAGGTCGCAGCATAATGCTGAGCGATAGCCGTTTTGCGTGGATGTGACGCTTGTTTCCCCCGACCTTTTCTTATTTTTTTTTTGTGTTTATGTTCTTTTTTGCGTCATGTTTTACCGCAAATAAACGTATTTTCTTTCTTTCTTTCTATAATGATGAGCACAAAGATCCTTTTCAGTTACATAAATTACATCATTTATAAAATATACTTTAAAAAAATGTACATAGATATACTTACATTGTTCAACCGTCCACTAGCAGTGATCCAGGACAATTACACGATTGAGCATAATTTAATTTACTTACCTATACCTATATTTATACGTCTTGTTGTTTGTTTTAATTAAAGAAAACTGGCTAAGAGCGAGTCGGGCTTGCACAATATTAGTGTTCTGCACTGTAATGTTTTTAAAAGAACCACATCTCATAAATAATGAAGTACCTAATTGAATCGGGAAAGGACATAGGATAGTTTTTATCCACATATTCCTACGGGATCGACACTTATGCGGGTGAAACCGCGGGGCTCTGCTTATATAAACATAATATTTATTCTAAAACACTGAACGCGAACCGATACCTGAAATACGTGAACATTAATTTTCCTTTTACTTAGACAGGTATGATGACATAGTTCTAATTTTCTCTTTTATTTAAGACTAGACAAGCTAGCCCCGACAGACGCCTGTTCTGTCCAAAGGAGATCATTCATTTCGGGCTGAATTATGAAAGTGCCCCGCAAACAAAAAAAAAGTTATATTCCGTTAGAATATGTAAAGAAAAAAGAAAGAAAATACGTTTATTCGCGGCAAACAATGACGCATAAAAATAAAAAACACAAACAACAGAAAAACAAAAATAACAATCATCATTCTCATCATCATTGTCATTCTCTTCACTTTTCACTACAGTGCAGCAGTGGCGTGCCTAGGGGTCAAAATTCTGTATGTTTTAGTTAAAAGAGTAAGTAATCTAATTAAAGTAATAGTCTTTTATGACAGTAAACATCAGTTATAATTTTTTACAGAGGGTTTTTCTCCACATATGTACCTTACCTATTAGAGTTAATTAAATATATTTTAACTGTACTAGTATTAACTGATTTAAATAGGTAACTGGGTTTGGGCCTATGGTATGGGCCGGTGCCGCTTGGGCGACATTGCAACTAAGGCGGGCCGCGATGTCGTATGGGAGGCATCGCAGCTGAGAGTGCCGGTATTGCGGTGCGCCGCTCTCCCTACCTTCCGCGGTCTTGACGGAATCGCTACCGTATGATGACTGACGCGGTGGGGCTGCAGGGGAGGAGGAGTGTTAGTATTACGTTGGCCGCTCTCCCTATCCTCTGCAGCCGAAAATTGGCAGGCGGTGGGGCCAATGACCTGACCCGTCGCACGGGGACCAAGGGTGCCCAAACACGGGGTCGTCTGGCGCCCATGTGCTGGTTTGGTCGCTGGGGTGGTCACGGCGTGCTATGTGTTCTGGTGCGCCGGTGATGGGGAGTACTCCCCAGAGGAGGGTCCGGTGACGGACAGCCGCGGCGGGTTCACGGATGAGTGCTAACGCGTGCCCGTGTTCCCACCGTAAGCGGCAGAGGACACCGTGGAGTTTTAGTGGGTTAGAGTCCCACATAACTGCACTATCTCCCCGTGGTAGTGCAGAATGCATGAGCGTTTCTCCACGTTAAAAAAAAATGGTTAGGTTATTTAAACCCTTTCTTTACACAGAAATAGGAGCCCCGCGATCCCGGGCTCCGACGACATAGGATGCAAGAGCGAGCAAATAGGAATACAACTCTGTGAACCAAGGTATCTGAAAACAGTGGTTTATATGAACAAAGTTTACGGCAAGAAGTGCTATCTACGAACAGAGATCTCTGTCAACAGTGCTTTCTATAGACCGAGATATACAAACAATGCACAGCACATCAAGCTACTACAATCTGTTTTCAACTTTATCGCTAAATCATACGATTTAAAGTTGATTGGGAAAATTTGACAGTTTCGGATAGCTTGATGTGCTGGCGTCTGTACCTAGTCGTATCTTACAAGCGTGTTTCTATCTTAGATTCCACACTCGCAATATCATGCCCGAATAAAAATCAATTAAATTAGTTAAATCACTCTTAAGCCTCTCTTAAATCACTCTTAAGCCTAATATCAACTAAGTATGATATAGTGATTTTTCGAACTCTTGTAACTAGACGGAGAATGACGCTACAGGTCTGGTTCCATAGTAAAATATGAAGAGAAAAACGTATTCTTTTGTAATACCTATAGCCTTTTTTTTTAGTTTGGCCGGCCGGCCGGGTTTCACATTTAGCCCAAACATATTATTATATGGACGGTAAATGTTCTCCTTTCAATCATACAAAAATACCATAGAAAAATAGGATAAAAACGCTAGGTACAGCTAAAAAGGTAGGTGTCACACACATGAACACGACATCGATGTAGATGTTTTTCGGTTATTGTATACCTAGTAGGAGTTGTTGAGCGACCATAGATCTAAAGATCTAGTAAAAAATTATTTATTAATAAAACCGTTTAAAAAAGTCTGTTTGGAAGTTTATCATTTTTACCACAGAACACCATGTTGCCATATCAGTATATCATCGCACCCGTGTATGGTATAAGGCAGGTCGCTACTTGTACTAAAATGAATCATAGGTACCCACTTTCTGAGAAAAGCCAGAAGAACGGACACCGAAGTGATTTGTAGTGTTCCGTTTTTTTTTTAATTTTGGTACGGAACTCTAAATACGTCAAATGTAAGCATATAACATTACTGTACTATATGAAATACAAAAAGATAAATAAGTAAACAATAATAATTATGCAGTGCAGATCAGATACTCATGTTGTGTGTCATGTGGTTAGTAATTATGAAAAGTAAGATATCTTTCTTTAGGTATCTTTCTTTTTGGTCAAGTATTGAATTGAAAGAAAACTACGCGAAGTTTAAAAGTAAATGTTGTAAAAGTAATAAATAAAAACAAAGACTTTGATTGCTTATATTCAATGAAAATAGGTTTTTTTCTTTAATTTAAAAAACATTCCCCTGGATTATATTATATAACAGTGTGTCGTGATTTTTCATAATAATATTGTCCATAACTCACAAATTAAGTGAATAATGTGTGAGCTTTTTGTAAGCACACATTTCATTTATACATTTATTTATCCAGCACAATTTTGCATGCTTTAATTATAAGCAAAACATGTATGATCTCATTTAATAGGAGCGTGAGGGCGTGTCAGACTTTTACTGACTAAAACCCACCCGTGTTCCTTCAGTTGCCTGTGCCAGGGGCCATAACTCTTTCGAACAACCCGCGACTCCGGCCCTAGCGGACCTCATCAGTTAGTGCTGACATCTCTTTGAGGCACGCGTGGTACACAACGCGCCGTCGACCCGGGCCTGGTCCTTACCGGATGGCGAGTTGCTCATTGCTCCCCATCCGCAAGCCCGCGCCTACGGTGGCTGGGAATCGGCTATCGATTCCCGACGCCCAGAGTGTCTCCTGCGGCGACTAGGGGCGTGAGGGCGCAAGGATTGCTTCTCCCTCACCACCTTGGCGAGCATTACTGCTTCGCAGAAGGAGGCGACGGCCTTCCATGCATTCTCGCTCCGTACCATGGTCTGGACTAGGGCCGGATGCGAGAGATCGCCGCTGCCGATTACCACCGCGAGGACGCGGCGGTGCTCTGCCCAAACTGGGCAGGTCTCCACCGTGTCCTCCGGGCGATCCACACAATGGTGACACCCGGGCGTTTTCTCCCGCCTTATCCGGAACAGGAACCTTCCCCAAGCAGCCGTGTCCGGTGAGGACCACCCCTTAAACTTTATAACCCTTTTCCACCTTGGTAGGAGACGATTTTTGAAAAACCCTAAATCACCCCCACAGTTTTTATCCCCATAGGGGTGAAATTTTGAAATAAACGTTTGGGATGTTTCTATGACTTGACTCAAAGATTATATAAGTATACCAATTTTCCAGTTAATCAAGCCACACAGTAAAAGCCGCCCCTGGAAAATTAACTACCCCTTTTCACTCCGTCTTAGGGGCGCAGTTTAGAAAAGCCAAGTTTTAATTAGGGTGCTGAATGAATGTTATAGGTACCCATAGATATAAGAAAGAAGTGGTTTTCTGAATAGGTAAATGAAATTTAGAAATTTCAAAATGTCTAATAATAAAACATTCGCAAATATTTCATTGGTTGCTTAAACAAATCCTAATTTAGATCGTGATACGAGGAGGGTGACACTGAAAGTTCTTAGAAAATCAAAAACCGAACAAACTAGCAAGTTATTAGTTTTATTATATATATTCAAAATAGTGTCCATTTACATCAATACATCTGCATCCGATGGAACAACTGAGACCACTCGTCCTTAGGGGTTTCTTCGTCGGCATTTTGAACCGCAGACACTGCTTCCTCGGCGTCCATAAAACGTTTTTCTCGAAGTTTTTCTTTTATTTTCGGAAATAAATAAAAATCGCAAGGTGCGAGGTCGGGGCTACAGGGCGGGTGACCCAGTAATTCCATGTCTGACGTCGCCAAGTAGTCGATTGTTTGCTTGGCGGTGTGCGACGAGGCATTGTCGTGGTGAAGGAGGATTCTACTGCGAGGTTGTTTCTCCCGAACTTTTTCCAAGACAAGTGGCAAACAATTGTTAGTGCACCACTCTGCAGTAACTGTTTTTCGATCCTCTAAAACAATTGTTGCGTAATGACCTGTCTTTCCGAAGAACGAGGCTACCAACTTTTTTCCCCACACTTCGACCTCTCTTCAATTTAGTTGGCAACTCCTCGGAAGGAAACACCCAGACAGCAGACTGTCTCTTAGTTTCAGGACCATAACAATAAATCCAGCTTTCGTCACCTGTAAGTATGTCGAACACAGCATTTGAGTCACCTCCGTTAAATCTTTGAACCATTTCACGATACCAATCAACACAAGTTTTTGGGCCTCTGTCAAATTATGACGTGACACAGACAATATTCAATTTGCCGCCAAATCGTAAACAAATGACAAATTAATAAAATACATACGCAATAATATTGGCAAAAAGTTCCAATTTCAAAATTTGAACTTATTTTTTTATTACCTATATCGTTTACAAGTGATGGCCAGTTCTAAAAACATTCAGTGTCGCCCTCGTAATAGGCTGTTTACTCAAGTAACTTTGCGTGAGAGTTTTAAGTCTTCCTTTTCAATTCAAAATAAATGGTATGAAGTTGCTCTTACACAATGACCTTTGGAAAAGTTCATGAAGCCATAATATGTTTTCCTGAATTTGTTATTTTTTTCGTATTTTGTTTGTCGTTATTTGTTCGTATACTTGAACTTGGGGGAGGCCTTTGTGTAGCAGTGGGGCAGTATAGAGGCGAGCAAAAAAAATACTAAAACATTTTCTTGTTTTTACCCGACTACAGCAAAGCAGGGTTATTCATCATTACTTTCGGTAGGAATTTTGTTTTTTCATGTTTTTAACCGACTTCCAAAAAGGAGGAGGTTATAGTACGTTCGACTTGTATGGTTTTTTTTTATGTATGTTCACCGATTTCTCCGTCATATTTGTGGACCTATTAAAAAAAAAATTTTTTTGTTTGAAAGGGTTTGGTCTCGAGGTGGTCCCATTGTCACCAAGTCGGAATCTGATGAGGGAGTCCCCTGGAAATCGAGGGAAATCCTCAAATTTTATAAGCGCACCTATAGCGATTTGGGTATTTTTTATACGGAAGTGGTGAAGTGAAGTGAAGTGAATTTGGTGAATTGGAACTGATGATGAAAACCACAGATGGCCATCGGAACTACTCAATAATAAGTATTTCGTGGGTTGCGATTCGATTAGGTACTTTAATGTGGTTGCTAAGCAATTTATGCTCGTCACAATGCGTATGGTGAAGTGGTGCTGATGGTGACTTTTCAGCTCCAGTTCTCCTGGTTCTTACTAGGAAAACTCCTCAACAATTAACGTTCCTGCATCGGGAAAAGCAATATTTTGTAAAAGGTAATGAGCAGTTGACATTAGGCTATTGTAACTTAGATAAATTACAAACTGACCCACTAAAAAGTGTTAAATAAAAACTTTTTACAAAAAAATAAATAAATAAACAATCGACTTCCAAAAACACTACAAAGTAAAAATAACTTTAATTTCGGAAGTCGGTGGCAAAAAACTAAAATCTAGATTCAAAGACCACCGCCTTCCGAAATTAAAGTTATTTTTCACTATGTAGTCTTTTTTTTGGAACTCTGTTGTTTTTTTTTTTGTCAAAAAAGTTTTCACCCTCAAAATCATTCCTACGTTTTTAGGAGTGTTATTCACGCCTAAATTTACTGAGGCCAGGTCTCTAAAGGTTTTATATAGGTAGGTCTTTTAAGGTATATCCATACTAATATTATAAATTCGAAAGTAAGTCAGTCTGTCTGTCTGTCTATCTGTATGTTACCTTTTCACGCCTCAACCACTGAATAGATTTCGATAAAATTGGCAGAGAGATAGATTGTATTCCGGGGAAGGACATAGGATGGTTTTTATCCCGATATTCCCACGGGATCGACATTTATGCGGGTGAAACCACAGGGCGCAGCTAGTTATATTATAAATTATAATATAACTAGCTGCGCCCCGCGGTTTCACCTTGGGAAAACTTTAATTATTACATACACTGAAAAAAAAAAAAGAAATCATAATAGGTACTATCAAGTCTAAATATATCTTAACAAAGTAGATTCTTATGTTACGGCTACACTACCTTACCGTCTACCGGATTGTTACCGCAATAATTATAGCATTTAATTACCGTTTAAATTACTGCGTGAAGTGGTATGGTTACACTAGAGTTTACCTAGATATGTCAATAAATTAGGCGGTAAAAATTTCATTTTTCAAGATGGAGGTTGAAGCTGCAGCTGTGTTGTATGAGATGTTGTTATGAGTGCCAATTATTTTTACATGAATCATTTAAATTATTACACTACGATTTTTATGGGCTTTTTGTCGGGTATCTCAAAGAGACGGTTCGGATTGGAATAATTCCAAAAATTCGAGCTCTTTTCCATGGCGGTCGATACGTGCGTCGACATTAAGCTCATGTTGCACACTGGACAAACGGTAGTGTGACCATAAACGCAATAATTACTGCGGTAATCTTCTTTGATGTGCGAAAAAAGACCGCCGCTGGAGCTATTGTCTACCGTCATTTGCCATATTGATGGGCATTGTAAAATTATGACCATAAATCGTGGATACACCTAGGCGTTATTGAAGTTATGGCAATAATGATTGGCATATCACAGTAGTGTGGCCCGGCCATTACACAATGGCTACAAAACACAACTAGAGCTTTACAAAATCTAAATGTCAATCTGTCTGTTCCATAGCACATTCAATAGAAACAGAATTAAACTAGTAATAATAACAAACAAAGAACCCTGTTTCCAGCACCAAGGGAGGCATTCTGCGAGTGACAATGACGGGCCATTGATTTTCTAACCAGACTAAACCAGACGGCTCCCAATTCGTAACTGTATTTCGTATTTCTAATATTGAATAGGCACCTACCGTGCATGATTCGCGATTTATTTGCCAAAAATGTAATTTATGGAAGAATAACTTTAATTCCTACACAATAAAGTTCAGTTTTTAACACCCTTGCTCGTAAAGCTGATGTAATTCCACCGGTTTTAAATATGTAAAGAGGGTCATAAAAAACGCGTGTGTTACCAAAGCAAATAGTTAAGTTATAGTCCATACAAATTCCATAACAGTATTATTTGGCATTTCAAATTTGGAACTGATCGCCGCCGCACGACTCCAGCTAGTGAGCAGCGCGCTGTTGCTATTCAAATTTCGAACTAATCGCCGCGCGGCGCCAGTCAGTAGGCAGCGCTAGCGCGCTGTTAAAATGGCGGGAAAGCAACAGTGTGCATTCACAGATTGAGTTTATTTAAAATAAAAAAAACAGTTTATTCGGTAATTTAAAGATTCCATCCAAAACAAAGCAAATATAAGTGCCAAAATAACTCAGACAATAAATTTGGAGCCACAAACGAAGAAGTTTTGCCCTGAGCCGCGCCCCTCTTCTAGTCTTCTACTGATGATACTTTTTTATTTACAAACTAATGACGAATTACAATGCTCTTCTGCCGCCTTTCAAGAAGTTTCGTCGTCTCCAACATTTACCCTAACACAAAACAATGACATTATGAATAGTAATAATAATAATAAAAACATAATTAAAAAACCAACTACAACTACGTATCATTTTAACAATTTATTGTAATTTCACTGTTTCAATAATTAAAAATGAACAAAATATAAAATGTTTTTTTTCTGTTTCCTCGCAAATGTGTTAAAAAACGTCGTACGATATACGTGCGTATGGTTATAACATGCTCGGCTCAATTACGCCCTCGCCTTCGGCTCGGGCTGAAATTCCGCCTCGCATGTTATATATAACCATCTTTACGCACTAATATCGTAATGTACTATTAAGGCTGGCGTCCTTTAGGGACGGATCGGGGCGGGTCGCATTGGAACGGGCCGCGGTTCTGTGATGCTCTTGCGTCCATCTGTACGGGGCGCGGCGGACCGCCTAAGCGGATTTGATCTTACAGACGTGTTTTCGTGCTTGGACTGACATCGCGCTACCATGGACAGCTCAGACGAAGAGATGTTATGGTTTCAAATCCTTCTTGAGGAAGAGCAAAAAAATAAAAAATGACGACGAGTACACAAGGTGTGGGTGCATGATATATGCCAGAAAAGAAATGTATTTGGTGAATACCATCATTTGTTTAACGATTTGAAGAAAGATCCAGTCAAATTCTTCGAGTATTTTCGAATGTGTTTTGGAAATTTTGAAACATTGCTTAATATATTACGTGAAGATTTACAGAAACAACATCCGCCTGCCTGCGTCGACTAGACGGATCGGGGCGGGTCGCAGCGCACCGCCGACAGAAATACGCCTGCGAAGCGATCCGCCAATGCGTTGCCGCCCGCCGCGCTCCGATCCGTCGCTAATGAACGATATTTCATACAAAACATAGCCAGGCGTATTTTTGCGTTGCGATGCGGCCCGACCCGATCCGCCTAGTGGACGCTAGCCTTTAAGCTTAGCGTCCACCAGGCGGGCCGGGCCGGGCCGCATCGCAACGATAAAATCCGCCTGCCATTGAAATATATGACGGTGCGTCGACTAGAGGCGCAGCGGGACGGAGCGCGACGGAATCCGTCGACGGTTTGCGCCGCCAAGCGTATTTTTCCGTCCCTGCGATGCGGCCCGCCCTGCCCCGCCTTTTAGTGGACGCACGTGACGCCAACGCATTTCTGTTTTCTGTAATGAGTACTTTGCTTTTGTAGATCTTCATATAAAACATTATGTAATTCTTCGAAATTTTCGTAAGACATGCGAAAATACTCAAAGAATTTCACCGGATCATTATTGAGACCATGAAATAAGTGATGGAATTCTCCATAAAATCTTCTTTTTTTACAAAAATTTTAAGTTTTCGACGTACTATTTTATTTCGTTGCTCGTCAAGCAATATACTCAGTAAAAATAATTCTTCATCTGAACTGTCCATTTCTACACCTGCCTCTTGTGGACGCCTTACTTAAACTGATGGCAAAATGCCGTCAGTGCGGCCCGCTCCGTCGCCTCCAGTGAACGCAGTACGCAAAAATGCTCGCCGCACCGGCCCGGCCCGACCCGCCTCTTGTGGACGCTTAGCTTTACGCTACAACTTCAAACATTTTTTTAACTTTGTCATTAGTGCTAGTCACTCTGATATCAACTTAATAATCATTGAAATAAAGTTGATATTTGTTTAACTTGAAATAGGGTAGGGGTGTGCACAGCAGGAACACGAACGCGAAAACTGAAACCATGAATTTATAAACGCAGGCGTTTCAGAATCATTTATAAAATCCGTAGTAACAGGTTGCGCGGCGATGTCCGCCATTTTGTATTAAGTTCCAACCGCGGCACTCTAATTGCAATAGCCAATAACACAATATCAATCTCAGTCTGAATCATTTTGAAGGATACCTATTGCTTCATATTTAAAAAAAAAAAATCTGCTCAACAACGTAAATAACGTGATCAATGTTTGTTGACCTGTTGAAATGAAAACTATTCCTATGATATTGCGTTACGCAATTTCCCCGCGGGTGTCCCACGACACCTCTCGAGATTTGTTTTCGTTTGCATTCTTCATTTTCTCTAACCTCAGCTTCTTGATCGTGCATTTATTGTCAATGGCATTATTTGCGTCATCAGCGATCGTAAGATTGCTAGCATTTATAAATGGTATAATACATAAACATACATGGCACAATACATGTTATGGCATATTCCAATATTGTCTGTCTGTCGGTTTGTCTGTCTGTCTGTCTGTATGTTACCTTTAACGCCTAAACCACTGAACGGATTTCGATAAAATTTGGCAGAGAGATAGATTGCATCCCGGAGAAGGACATAGGATAGTTTTTGTCGACATACCTCGCGGGCGAAGCCGCGGGCGGAAGCTAGTACTCTATAAATCTACTATCCGAAGTAACGTTCGATTTTAGAGCTAGACCATTATGCTCTTGCTAACGCAAGAATCGCCCCGAACAGTTAATCATCGACTGAATTGATAAACAAACCACATTTGCCCTGTTCAATTGCAAATGATTGGGGCTGGCTGCAAGGATAAATAAGTCATGAGAGTTACATGCATGTTTCATGAAACGGGCGCTGAAGTAGCACAACTCTATATTATTTAACTTATAATTATTATATATTATACCCGAGGGCTTTTACGGCCTGGATACACATTTTCGTAACCATCTTCCCTTTACCAATCCAGCCCTTTTTTCATTCCAATTTTAAATGAGAATAAGGTTTACCCCAGCTCTATTCCCGCTGGTCGCTTGACTTTCTAAGGTTGCTTATTGTTCCATATTGGAATCGTCGAATGTTCTAGATTTGTAAAAGGTGCGATTTTATTTGCTGCTGAATATTGCGGATTGTCGGGTCGGCCTCCCCTCAGTACGCATTCATCTCTCAAACCAGTGGCACGTGTTTTCATTGGGAATCTCGATTTGAAATTGAACGAGTTTGTTGTGAGTATGAGTGAAAATGGTTTGCTTATTATGTTTTACTATTCCTTCATGAGTAGATTATGCGTAAATAGTTTGTGTAGTTTTGATTGGTCGGTGATTACTGAGTCAGTTGCGGCAGTCATCATTTGTTTAATAAATAAATTGTTTTGTTTATAGCCGTTGCATAGAGTTGTGTATTCGCCTTGCACTCAAAGTGTCGACTGTAGGTATAGCTGTTATGCTAGGCTCGCGATAGTGTTTACGGAACTAACTAGGATTGTTAATGTTGTAACAATCTTGAATAATACCTTGTTGTGAGTCAAGGTGATGAGAAGTTTTCTGTGTTTATAGAACTGTGCATTCAGAATTTATGAAGTTTTGATTGTAGCAGCGATATTTATTGATGCGACGACGGTACAGACTATGACTATGACATTACAGACAATAATATATTCACGCCTGAAAATTTGTCTATTTTTTTCCTAGGTTTCTTCCCGATTATTACAAAGAGTTTAAGCTGCATCATAACAAGTGCAAACATATTATTAAATGAAGTACTTGAAACCGCGACGATCAACGAAAGATTTTATTTTACTTCCCTTAGTACTTAATATAATTTGTATGGTATGAACTTAGCGCTGTAGGATTGCATCAGTATTTCAATTAAGCTGGAATACAGTTTGCAATTAGGTTTCTATTTTGGCATATTTTGCACTAACTTTAAAGACACTTGATTGTATGCTAAGACTCTAAGTAGCTCTTGTAGTGATGATTTTCGAGCAAATCGTAATAAAATTGGTTTTATTTTATTTAAACCTACTGATGTAGAATGAAATAAATTTGACGACCAAACCCGGTAGTCTATGTGGACGGCTTTTTCTTCTCTCATCTCCATCGTCTTTCATCATTCTGCCGAAAGACGTCCACTGCTGGACATAAGGGATCCCTAGGTCTAGAGTCTTACGACCAATGCTATATCCGGTTAGACTGGAAGCCGACCCCAACATAGTACGGAAAAGGCTGGCAGATTGGACTGGAATCCCAGTCCAATTTGCCAGCCTTTTCCGAAGTGTGACGTAATCAGACATATTATTCATACGGACTCCGGCTAAACAAACCTTACATAATCGTCAGTATCACTATACTGACGATTATGTAAGGTTTGTTTTATATAGGTATAAGACGAAAATAGAGATTTCTTGTTCCTGTATTAATATTTAAAAATAGAACTTTACCATTATGGAATAGAGTCTACATTTGGCAAACTCCTTTCATTTGCCTATTTTATCTCCGGTTGTCTCTTTTTTTATAAATCTGCAATGATAAAGGTTCTCCGGTGCGCCGAGATGACAACTACTTCGTGAAGACTGTTCTTAACATTGACACACAGCCAAAAAGTAGAGGCAGACCACCCGCCACATGGTGGTCAACTGTCGCGAAGGACCTAAAGTCTAAAAACCGTCGCTCCTGGCGCAAAGAAGCCCGATCCCAGATAAACTAGGAAAAGTGCCGGAGGAAGAAGAAGAAGATAAAGGTTCTCCGGTCTCCTCAATATTGCCTCTCTAGTTCGGACGAATGCCACCAGCCAAGCTCAACCTTTCAGGTGTTCGACTTAGGTTTCGCCTCATTCCGCATCTAGTCTTCCATTCCTTTAAGTCATCGGCATACATCGCATTATGACATCATTAAAATTAAAATGTCTTTAGGTTGGTATGACATCTCCGCCGTGAAACCATAGTAGCGAACCCGCAGTAGTTCCGCCATGACTTGTCCGTTGTTCGGCAAGCCAAACAGAAATGAAACTTTTACTTGTACTAAGTCGAAAGCGACGACATTTTGCTCCGATTTCTACAATTCAACTGACTCTCATCAAGTATGAATGTTTCTTAGAGGAATTCGCCATTATTTTCGCAGCCGAGGTTTGCTAAGGGCCTTATAAGTTCATGGCTGTATTAGCTCATTCAAGGAGTGAGGAAACACTTGAACAAAACTCATCGCATTACCCATATCATGTTTCCTCGTTTTCTACCGCTTACAGTATATACATAATATACAATTATACATATATCGACTTACAGTAGTTGCATAATGTTATCGCCTATATAGTTTATGTCATGCAAGTAGGGGAAGGCAGGGTAATTACGAACGCTGGGTAATCGCGAACGCAGCTATTACACTATGTTAGAAAGAGATAACATTATTTTACTCATCGCCATCTTAAAAATCACCCCATTACTAGTGCGAAGCGATCAGCGGAACGTGACTGATGCACATAACATTCAAGGTAAAATTAATTCAAATATTTACTTATTTTCGTTACAATTTTTATATAAATGAATCACGGTGTAACTCATCAAGTAATAATAGTTCTAACATGACATTTATATGCATAAATAATTGGCAATTGAAGATTCTATTACGACTAATTACACGCGGCCAGGCAAATATAACCTAAAATTATAAAATATTTTTTTGTTTTATTACCTTAGAGAGCATTGGCGAACGAATTGAGCGGGTCAATTACGAACCAATAAAAGAGCTGTGAATTTTTTTTAAAACATTTTAGACTTTAGATTTAACAGTGATGATGAGAAGAAAGGAAAGACCAAAAAGAGGACGAACGAAAATAAAGACTATTATTGCATTTTTTGCAATGAAAAATACGACGATAGCCCACCTGGTGAGAAATGGATCCAATGCTACGTTTGTGAAAATTGGGCCCATGATAAGTGTACAGACGGGCAATCATCTTCGCTCGGATACTGTTGTGATCTTTGCCGGCCAATAAGATCTCAAACTTAAGTTTAATCGTAACTAATCTGTCGTACGTGATCTCATTCTTAGGCTAGTCTGGGTCAATTACGAACGATCGTAATTGCCCCACTAGGTGTCCGTGATTGCCCGACCAGTGTCGGGTAAAAACGAACACTGAGGGTTTTGTTTTTCTTATAAAAGTTGATTATATAAACACAAATTAATATTGTTGTTTGTATTAGTCTAAAGTATTATAATTTATCTTTCAGAAAAAGCTATTAAAGTTAACCTAAATATAATATCTTTCGATTTATTTCAAAACTCCTTTAGGTGTTCGTAATTACCCTGCCTTCCCCTACGCTGCAGTTTTCAGGGTCAGTGTGTTACTGATTACTACACGGTAATTGCGATTAAATTTTCTAGCACTTTCTTCCCTGTACCTACATCCTTTTGGCTTCGATATGTAAGTAATGGTTTTTAAATAGAAAATTAAATGAGTAAAGGCTCCTTCAAACAGGCGCGACACACGATAAAATCGAGCGCGACACAAAGGCACCGTAAGTCGCGCAACAAGCGGTGCCTTTAGTACTATTTTCATATTTCATATTTTCTCGTCGTTGCGCAAACGTCTAGTGAGTTGTTCAAGGACTTTTAAAGGACGATCTTGTAAGGTTTTTAATGTTAATTGTTAAGTCTGGTATTATTTCGCTAGAATTGGTATTTTGCAGGCTTCTCGTTTCATTTTAACCAAGCTTTTGATGCAAATGATTGTAATTCCGTTTTAGTTGGAGCATTTTCTGACCCTGTCTCAATACGTAACACTATTATGTACTTACTTGGCGCCCATATTGATTCTCCAGGTCGTGTATGTACATACGTAACTTCAAACTATACTGTGGAGTAGGGTAGCCCACAGCATAGCTATAAGCACTTGTAATAATAAAATCAACTAACAATCAACTGTCAACTATGTGTTAAACACCAAACGCCTTCCCCTTAGTCTTTATGTACAGACGCCAGCACACTAAGCTACCCGAAACTCTCAAATGTTCCCAATCAACTTTGAACCTTATGTTTTAGCGATAAAGTTGAAAATCTATTAAAGAAATTTGACAGATTGTAGTAGCTTGATGTGCTGGGGTCAGTACTTCACTCAAATTACTCTATTATTTATAGGAATTATAGGTACCTAACTATCCTTACCATAATCTTGAAATCTGTTTATAAAAATCTATATTTGCTTGTACACAGGTATAACCCTCACTCACCACAATGCTTGGTGGAAGCGTCCTTTGGTTCCGGCACGGGTTGCGCCTGCATGACAACCCGTCTTTACATTCTGCGTTAGAAGAGAAAGGGTTTCCCTTCTTCCCTATATTTATCTTCGATGGTGAAACTGCAGGTAAGTCTTTTAAGATTTTTGTTAATCTTTGGGGACATTTGAAAATAGTTTTCATCGAACAAACTATAAGAAAGGCGGACTTTGCAAAAAATCTGGTGCTACGGGGGAGTACTTTAGTCTTTAGTAGATCATGTTTTCCGTCAGTCAATAAATGGGTAACCTGAAAGTCTTTAAACAGACTCCGGACACAGGTTGGCCGAAGCAAGGAAAACCTGTTCGGGTGGGATTCATAGACGGCTCCGCCTAGGTGTGTAAATGTGGTGCTGTTCCACAAAAGATCTCACTTCATATCATGTCCTGTGTGTCCTGTATTCATGAGCAGCAGTTATATGCGTTACGTCTTCAAGCATAGACAAGTAGGGTTGTCATATGTGTTCAAAACAAAATCGATAAAACTTTGTAGAAAATCCGAAAAAGTAAAAAAATAAATACCTACTGCTGACGTCACCATCCGTCCGTCCGTCATCCGTTAGCGTGTAGTCGCTTAGTATACTTAGTTAATTTAAGCCCCTGGCTGAAGGCTTTGAGTTCTTTCAAGGCAACCACAGGATAGTCCGGTTAAGTAGTCACGACCTCTCAAGGTCAAGTACGAGATGCCATAGTAAAAAAAAAAACGCCCGCCCTTCACCACTTCCTAGTGCTTTCGCCGCACTCGATCGTGCTGTCTACCTAACTTGACTTTATATTATTGTTTTACAGGTACAAAAGTGGTTGGCTACAATCGTATGCGATACCTCCTGGAAGCCCTTGACGACCTGGACAGCCAGCTAAAGAAGCATGGCGGCAGACTAATCATGTTGAAGGGAAAGCCGAATGTCGTGTTCAGAAGACTTTGGGAGGAGTTTGGTAAGAGTTAAACCTCTAAAACCTTTCCAGCCAAGGTTCGGAAGCCTATGCAAACATTCGCAATTTGCCGGTTTTTGTATTTGAGAATTATAACAGTTGGAATTTATTATATAAGTCGTTTACTCTCTTTGAAATTGTATAGTCTGCTACCTACGCAGCCTTTTACGCAACTTTACAGAAATATAATCATTACAATCAGCAACACAACTCCTTGAGTTAGAATTGGCCTTAAATGTCATGATTGCATGAAATAGACATTCAACAGGGCAATAACCTAAGAGAGTTGTATGATTATAATTCTATTAATAAATATTGTTATGGCCGCGAATCATATTATAGGCCAACATACAACCTGATACTGACCTGCAAATTGCAAAGAACGTAGGTAAAAAAAATTATTTCGCAGGCTACCCTTTTGGTTACGCTTTTTTTTCTGTATGGGAAATCATTAATGACCCCTCCCGCTCTGGGTGGAGCGGAAAGGAGTGTCAGACTCTTACTGACTAAAACCCACCCGTGTTTTTTCCTTAGCCCTTTATGTTCCGGGCCATCGATAACCCTTTCGGACAATCCCGCTGACCTTTGGTTACGCTTTTTTTTTTTTTTTTTGTTTTATCGTGGAGAAATGCTCATGCATACTGCACTACCACGGGGAGATAGTGCAGTTATGTGGGACTCTAACCCACTAAAACTCCACGGTGTCCTCCTCTGCCGCTTACGGCGGGACGGACTTACACGGGCACGCGTTAGCACTCATCCGCGAACCCGCCGCGGCTGTCCGTTGCCGGACCCTCCTCTGGGGAGTACTCCCCATCACCGGCGCACTAGAACACATAGCACGCCGTGACCACCCCAGGGACCAAACCAGCACATGGGCGCCAGACGACCCCGTGTCTGGGCACCCTTGGTCCCCCCTGCGACGGGTCAGGACATTGGCCCCGCCGCCTGCCAATTTTCGGCTGCAGAGGATAGGGAGAGCGGCCAACGTAATACCGACACTCCTCTTCCCCTGCAGCCCCACCGCGTCCGCCATCGTACGGTGGCGACCCCGTCAAGGCCGCGGAAGGTAGGGAGAGCGGCGCACCGTAATACCGGCACTCCTCTCCCGCCGCGGCCTCCAACCCTCAGCCGCGATGCCTCAGGTACGACATTGCGGCCCGCCTCAGTTGCGATGTCGCCCAAGCGACACCGCAACCTACTTTTGGCCGCTACGTCATTGGCTTGTCGGCAAAAGCCCTGACGAGCGGCCCCTCCTCGGGTTCCTCTTCGCTTCACCGTGGGTGTCCAAGCCACGCCCAAGTAACACAAAATCGATATAATGGAAAAAGTGATGACCAGAAAATTTCTTCTAGCTTCGTTATAGAATTTGAAGGGTTTTAGCAATGTCTTGCTTCTGTATAACAGCATTTTATTAACTTTGTAGTTCCTAAAGCTATATAATCCTCTTTTTCAATCTTTTGTGCAGCTAAAGGTTTTATTTTAGACATAATTTATGTCTCTATACAGCTTTTAATACAGCTGTAAGCATTATACAAAAGTGTAGGCCGTATGTAAGCATTAATTACGGCTTAGGCTATTAAAAAGCATTTTAAAATTCTTTAAAACTGCTCTATGTTTTATAACGACCTTTCGCATGGGTCACAACTGTTTAACGGTGTACATTGGTGCTGTTTTAATGCCAGCTTTTTAAAAGCATTTCATCATAATATTATATAGCCTTTACCTATACAAACGTATAATGACAAGAATTTTAACAAGCAATAAGTCGTATACCGGCATCCGCATGCCTTAAGTTTTTAATTATGCTTACGCCATTTTGCTTTTTGTATCGATAATATTTAAAATTTAATTTTATGGTAAATAGCCCTTTAGAAAGGACTTCAACCTATGGTATTGACCGGCCGGTACAATACAGGTATCATAATGACTAAAACTAAAGATTTCTTCGTAAGAGCATAATTTTTTTTACAATTCCACATATTTTTATAATATTTTTGTAATAAATAGCTCTTTAATTTGAAGGCGCATGAAATATTTGATTCAAATATATACATACTTTCACAGTAAACTGATACTCGCAACCTTAATTCACTCATAGAGAACAAAAACAAGAGTTTAATTACTTGCCTTGTAGCACTTATATTTTTTTGTTGAAAGTATCCATGTTCTTTTTACACAAGATTTATTAATAATAACAGAAATTAAAAATAATATTTGAAAATGTTTTTATTTTGCCTTTGTAATGGTACAAGCTGTATAAGAGCCGCATTTAACATATGCGCACTGCTTTAACCTGTTTTCACAGCCCCTTATAATGCGTTTATCATTCCGGTAGACAACCAATATAATGCTGCTAAAATGCCATTCTTACACTTAAGGCTGTATAATTTGGGGCCCAAATTAGCATTACAAGAGCTGTATAGTGGTTTATAATGCCTATATGTAACTTCTTATAAAGCTATAATAATATGCTAATTCTGTTATCCATCGATTATAAAGCTATTTTGTGCTACTTGGGCGGCTACTGAACCCCCCGCCTCGACAATGCGGGAACCCACTGGGGGGGTTTGGTTACGCCTTAAGTTGACTTTTCTATTTCAATTCCCGTTTCCAATTGAAATACCAGTCTAATATTAATTTGTAGGAAACTATTAACTTTCCAATAACTTAATGAATTTCATCCAATCGAAGTTTTTACCAACATCAACAACGTATTACAGGCATCCGTAGGCTCTGCTTCGAGCAGGACTGCGAGCCAGTATGGCGCGCTCGCGACAACAACGTCAAGAGTGCTTGCAAGGAGATCGGGGTGGTCTGCAAGGAGCATGTGTCGCATACTCTATGGGAGCCCGACATCGTCATCAAAGCCAACGGGGGCATTCCACCTCTCACTTACCAGATGTTTTTGGTAAGTTAAGTTATAATGCAGTAGAACCAGTCTGCCTTCAAAGTAAGAGTGAACAGGTATCTTCTGAGCACGCTCGTTCCATCATAGACCTCATCCATCGCTTTCCATCAAGCGTATCGAGGTCAAGAGCAGACCACATTAGCAATTGTCCAGGATGCGCCGAGCGCTCGGTTCCGAACAAACTGCGCTACACGAGGAGCCTTCTTCGTGCATCCCAAAATAAAGATCATTGTGATTTTGACAGACTTGTCAGTAGCAACAATAGCAGCAGCAGTTATTACAAGGAGTATAAAGACCACTGTGATTTAAAAGAGAAAATAGATAAAACTGTGAATGGACTTTATATTAGTTCTCTATTTTGCCATCCATGTGGCACTTCATCGAATGAACTTATATCCCAGTTATTTATTCTGTAGCATACGGTCGCGACTATTGGTGACCCTCCGCGGCCGGTCAGCGATATCGATTTCACGGGAGTCAAGTTCGGCAGTCTGCCGGAATGCTTCTACCAAGAGTTTACGGTCTTCGATAAGGTAAAATGATTTAAGATATCAATTTGGACAATGGAAGTTTTAGCGTCCCATTTCTGATTTGTAAATTACTAGCAAACCGCCCGTGCCCGTGCTTTGCACGGCTACAATGGCAACATGTCAAAAAATCGACATATCTGTGCCACGTCTAAGTTAAATATTAATGAATTTGTACAAAAACCTACTTTCCAGAATAAAAACAAAGATTTCCAAAATAAAGATGATGAAAACCTCATCAAAATCCATTGGGTAGTTAGGACAATCTAAGCGGTTACACAAACAGACACGAAACAAAGAAACACACAAACAACACACCCCAAACGAACAAAAAAAAAAAAATACACATGAACACACGTTTCGTCTCATTTATTTATTTATTTAATACTTCAAGCACATTAATGTACAGAGGCGGACTTAATGCCATAGGCATTTTCTACCAGTCAACCTTTGGGTGATGCAGAGACAAACAGTGGTAGGTGCGATCATGAACATTGAGGAACAAATATTTTAAATATAAAGATACGCATAAACCTATTAAAACATTATCACATCATCATCATCATCTCATTCTATGAATGGTCAAATCTATAGAATGATACAAATAAGCTGCTTTTCTTTCTTCATTTTGTTTTGACCTTTATTTTTTCTTTTCTTTTATTTTTTCACGCTTTGTAAAATATCTAAATAGTAACAATAAACTTGGTACCTTCAGACTCCAAAACCGGAAGACCTGGGCGTGTTCCTTGAGAACGAGGACATCCGGATGATCCGCTGGGTGGGCGGCGAGACCACCGCGCTAAAACAGATGCAGCAACGACTTGCCGTCGAGTATGAGACCTTTCTCAGGTATGAACTGAACATAACTATATTTTTTTAAGGAGAATATCAGCGACCGTTTATATCTGTTCGTAGCCTAGAAACTCTGTGAGAAAGATACGTACTAGTATCGACGCAAACGTGGGATCAGAAATTGGTCGTACAAAAAAGTGAGTCAACATTTGGTCACCGAGGAAAAGAGGATCACCAACGTCTATGGGTATTTGCAATACTAAAAGTTTTATGCAGGTATGCACTTGCATCAGATGCTGCCGATGTATTTACTTTGCCTCTAGGGTACTCTAGAGGCAAAGTAAACACATCGACCGCGGCACCCATACCCTTCAAAACTGAACACAACATGAGCGAAAGAAGCGATATGCCAGACTTTTTAAAATATAAAAAACTTCCGTATTATCTGCTCGGTGTGTAAGTCGTTCAAAGATAGCAGAAATTTTCATTTTCTTTTCAATTTTTCATTTTTTTTAAGAATAGCACAGAAGAAAATTTTAGTTTAGTCCTGTCAAAGTCTAACCTTGTATGGGGTAGTGTCAAGGGCTGCTTAATTTGACAGGACTAAACTAAAATTTATCTTCTGTCCTTTCCTTAATCAAATAATAGAAAGAAAAAGATGCACGGAACTTAAATTTAGTTTAGTTTGTGAACAAAGAATCAGCACCATAGTCTAAATAAATTTAAATGTGTTCTTTTTTATATTCAGGGGTTCGTACTTGCCAACGCACGGCAACCCTGACTTATTGGGACCCCCCATATCTTTGAGTCCGGCGCTGCGGTTTGGATGTCTCTCCGTAAGGAGGTAAGGAAACAAACATTGACTACTTCAACATTAATTGAATTTTGTGTACAGACGCACATCAACCTACTACAATCTGTCAAAATTCTTTAATAAATTTTCAACTTTATTGCTGGATAATTTGACAGTTTCGGGTAGGTTGATCTGCTGGCGTCAATACAATAAACTGTATTCTATGTATCTAGTATCTGCCTTCTTATTTTCAAATGTTTGATATTAAGAGCCTCATCATGTGCCTAGCCTTTTCCCAACTATGTTGGGATCGGCTTCCAGTCTAACCGGATGCAGCTGAACACTAATATTTTACATGGCGCGACTGCCTATCTGACCAGTTACCTACTGCAGTTACTGGGTAAAACGATATCCCTTGGAAAGACTGGTTGTCACTTCTGGTTGTGGTTCGGGCTTCTGACGACCTGTAACGACTGTTAAAGGGCCACGAACCAACGGCTTAACGTGCTTTCCGAGGCATGGAGGAGTCTTGGTATATGAAGATGGTGACCCATCCACGGACCAACCGCAGCAAGCGTAGCTTAACCTAATGGATTGACCCGTGCGGCTGTTATTACTTAACCACAAGCCTCTTTCGTTTTGTTTAGTCTCGTTTGATATTATAAGAGCTTAATATGTAATTAAAACTATTTTCAGCTTTTACTGGTCAGTGCAAGACCTTTTTCGTCAAGTGCATCAGGGACGTCTCGAAACCCAATCCGCATCTCATGTTATTACCGGTAAGATATTATCTTTTTTCAAATTTTCTTACAAAGAACGGCTAAATGGCATTGTTTCTTTATAAAAATAAAACTGGCAAATCTAGAGTTCAATTTTCGTTTCGAGCCCTATCGTAATCGTTTTCAGGCAGTTTCAGGGCAAGTCAAGGTGACTTGTTAATATGTAGTTGCATCGCACATGGTACAAAATCGCGTGACACTTTTTCTTTAATATTGACTTGGTTTAAGAGTTTATGATGGTAACCTACTAGACAGTTAAAAGAGGCTTTTGCCCTGCTTCGAGACGAATTAAGATCTTGTACAGGCTGGCAGGGACGTCCACCCACGCACAACCTTGGATTTTGTACATGATTCTGAAAATTTTCATTGTGGGGCGTAAAAGAATTTCGACGTTTATTAAAAAATATTAGCGGTTCCATACATTTTGACCGCGTAGGTATTGCACTTTTCTATGAAACAACAGATTTTTTTGATAACCTACGAAATAGTCTACTATAGAAACGTTAAAAAACGAAACGAATGAACTAAACGCTGAACGTTTATGTTGAATCATGGTTACAGATTGCACGTTGAGGTCCCTGGTTCCTTGTATACAAAACGCTACAAGGTTATTTCGGCGCGTGGCCAAAATAGGAACTAACGTCGCCATCTTGTTTTGTATACAATTTCTGTGACGTAATTTCACAAATGTTTATCAACAATGCCCCCTGTCAATGTCATTTCGGCGCCAAAATATCCTTGTAGCATTTTAACTCAAATGCTATGTTTACAGGCCAGTTAATTTGGCGTGAATATTTCTACACGATGAGCGTGAACAACCCTAACTATGGCCAGATGGCTGGCAACCCCATCTGTTTGGACATCCCGTGGAAGAATCCTGAGGGAGATGAGTTGCAGAGGTATGTGTTAGAAGCTTATAATGTGGCTTGTCTTAAAATATGTCGTTTAATTTGTGGCAGATGAATTACACATACATTTTTTGTGCCTTATAATTATTATGTAACGGTTTAAGCTTAACGGTTATGCTCCCACTGCTCCTAGCTTATAGCAAGTAATTTGACATGACATACATACCGTGTGCTGTGCCTAAAAAAGGGCTATGATTTCAAGAGTCAGGCTAGAAATTAACAAACAAAAAAATAAACATCCATTCATGACACGTTTTAAAGTCTGTATGCAGAACACGTTACTTTTTTCTGACATTTGCGCATTACTAAAATTCCAGGTGGGCCGAAGGCCGCACCGGTTTCCCATTCGTGGACGCGGCAATGCGCCAACTTCGAACAGAAGGCTGGCTGCACCACGTGGCCCGCAACACTGTAGCATCCTTCCTCACCCGCGGAACACTCTGGCTGTCCTGGGAACATGGACTGAACCACTTCCTCAAGTATCTGCTGGACGCTGACTGGTTAGTTTTGCTTTTTATACTCATCAAAAACCATTTTACGGGTCTTTAATTACCAACAAATGTTATTTTTTAAACAATGTCACGTGCTCAAAGCCAAAAACTTTCCTCAGTTTTTTTCTTTCTTTAAATCTCGGATCATTCTTTCCTCAGGTCAGTCTGCGCCGGTAACTGGATGTGGGTATCCTCCTCAGCGTTCGAGGCACTCCTGGACTCGGGCGAGTGCGCCTGCCCCGTGAGACTGGGCCAGCGGCTGGACCCCAGCGGCGAGTACGTGAGGCGCTACGTGCCCGAGCTGGCTCGCATGCCTGTGGAATACATGTGAGTACATAACATTCGAGTCACTCGGGCGAGTGGTCGAGTAACTGGCAAAACTAACAGCGAACTACTGCTGTACGAGGTTTTTGCTAGAAAAGGCCAAAACTCCGGGTTGTTATGAGTACCCTCAAGCCCATGTGACATTATCCAAAGTGACAACGTCGCGCATCGGGAGGTAAAGGGTAGCCTTTCGTCTTTATCTCAAATTTTGTTTTCACAAAATTCCCGCTGTTAATTATTGTTGGAATCCCGACACTAAATTATTATTAAATAAAATTAATTCTATGGACATCACTAGCGTGCGCTCTCGATAGCCATATTCCTTTGAATGTCTCGTTCACTTCCTCTGGGGTTGGGCCGCGACAAGTCGATAACGTGCTCCTGTGGACGATTGATATTGTTGAGAATATACTTCATTATTTAGAAGAATTGACTGTTTCCTTACTGCGAGTACCTGGGTGAATATTTCATTTCGTGCATATTACACGGCAGACGATAAAGAATATATGAAACGCTGAAAGAATTTGAACCTAACGTTGTTTTTGTATGGTTAACTTGGTGTTCTATTAGACACAATCCTTAGAAAATCTTTTTTTTTATTAGAAATGCACTAAATTTAAAACAAAGAATCTAAAATCTAATTACCATCTGTGTCCCTTTTACCAGATTTTAGTTAATTGTCACATCCTGTTAAAAACTGTGTTTGAAGAACGACATTTTGATTACTTATAAGGATAACAGGATAGTTAATCTATTCAGAGACGATTTATTGTTTAGGAAGAACATATTTCAGCGATTTCATACAACTTTGAAAAATGTCCCTACACTTTCCCATAATTACCATTCGACGGTATGCTCGATCCGATATTTTAATATTTACGCGTCTCCGTGCACCGTGCTTCGCAGAAAATATTCGACGACAATCAACCTCAACGCTCGGCCACCGAGATGAACACACATGAGTGATTTTAGCTACTTAAATTAAAGTTCTCCCGTCCGAAAAGTGACATGGTTCGGAATATTTCTGCATACCGTTCGTGATATGAAAGGTAGTTTTATTTATTTTTATCAAAGAATTATTTGCCAGATGTATTCGGTATGATTATATTATATTAAATTATAACTTGAAGCACCAGGAGGTGCGTTATTTTAATAAATTATAGATTGCCATAATTATTATTTTGAAGTTCATATCAAGCTACACTATCAAAGATTATTTTAGAGTTTCTGTATGATTATGTTTTGTTTCTGTATTATTTTATAGTTTTATTAATATGTACCTATTTTGAAGTTAATTTATAGGTTTGTTTTATTGCAATTAAAGGCTGATTTATCAAACTGTTGTTGTATTGTTAATTACCATTTTTTCTACCTCATTACCATAAATAGATATCTAATTTCCGTTTGCGTTAAATCTCATTACCGTTCCTTCAAAATAATCAACAGTCAATATCTTAAAAACTAAAGTCCTGATTACTGTCCCTTTGTTATATTTCACTTATCATCATTAAACTCTTTCAAAAAAACATATAAATAACATTATTAGGCACATTTATTTGACTGTTCTACAAAAGATCACAATATGCACGAAATGAAATATTCACCCACCTACATCTCCACTAACACAAATCTCCACAATTATATACTTACATATTCCTTGTAAAGCAGTTACAATATCCAACATTTATCAAACTTTCCTACTATTTCTTTCCAGTTATGAACCATGGAAGGCGCCTATCGACGTACAAGAGCGCGCGGCCTGCATAATAGGCAAGGATTACCCCGACCCGTTGGTGAACCATCTGGTTGCTGCTCAGAGGAACAAGAATGCTATGAAGGTATGTTGTATGGCTTTTGTACAGTCCCAGCTAAACTATGTTTGTTACCTTAAGGGCTATTTTTGTCTGTTCATTTCACGATCGAATCTGCTTTACCGAATCAGCATTATATGGTGAGACAGACATCCTGATAACGGGTGCGGGACGTTTGAGTGGGTATAATACTTTTCTCAAATAACGCGCGGAAATTAAAACTAAGTTGTAGGTACTTAGGCAGAACTTTTTATTTGAAAATATTTTTCTTTTGATTTTGGCGGTAATAAGTTTTCTATTACGGCTCTTGCTTGCCGTCTAAATTCATCACACTCATTGTTTTCACTTGAACGCATTTTGTCAAATACAAACTTTCAAAATCAATGACGAACAACAATACCTAATTATTTTTCCCGCGTTAAAGTGTTCATTTATTTTTTTTTCAATAAACTGCAGCTTTCTATTTGCAAGTCAGTTCGAAATTTAAATAAAACCTTTGATAAGTTACCTCCTTGGTTGTCATGTTTCGGAGTAAAAGATCGTTCCATTTTTAAATTACACGACAGATAAGAGTTTACTATGTAATTTATTTGGCCGCTAAACCACGAAAGATATGGTTTTTCATACAACTTTTGCCGGCCGCTGCTCACAATTCGCATGTATATGGCAAGTAGGTACAGCAATTTCAATTTATCTCGAAGAAGGTTGTCAAAATAATGCTCAAATTTCCAAGCATGTTTGAGAAAAAAGATTTTAGTTTAATATTAAATTGATATTGTTCAACTATTTTGATCTTTGTTAACAAGTAGTTGAATATAGTTTTCAATGAAGCAGTCTGTCGTAGCTTCAAAAGGTATTATGTGCTCGATAAAGGAAAGAATTTGAAAACTGACGAAGACATAAAATTGACTGATCTGTGAAGCAATGAATCTTTGTGGGTGGTGATATTCTTTTTCAATTATGATTTATCCTTTCTCACAGCAACTCAAAATAACAATGGCCAAAGAATACCAGAGATAACAAAAAAAAGATGTTCCATTGCTTCTTACAAAAATATTATATATTTCGTAAGTACAAAAATAGCTTTTTAGAATTTCAAAATCAAATGTTTTTAGGTTTGAATAAAACGCACCACAAAGATTTATTAACCGGTTTCTATGCATTTTTTTATTATTTTCTACAAAATTGTTGTTTGAAACGTTACGTATTATTATTATAATTTAAATCCACAATATTTATGTACCAATCATGTTTATTATATGTTTCATCCATCGTATACTTACATAATATTTCTGAGCTATTTCTTATTTAATATACTATGCATTTAATTCCCTTTCTTTGTACAAACTATAATCATAAATAAGTTAATCGTTTTCTAATCAAAACTATTTTCTCGTTTAAAAAGGGATGTATGTTGTTATTTTGACAAATCGTATTCTTATAATCTATCTATACCTACTAATAATAAAGCTGAAGAGTTTGTTTGTTTGTTTGAACGTGCTAATCTCTGGAACTACCAGTCCGTTTAAAACAATATTTTCGGATATTATAGCCCAATTCTGAGAAAAGCTATAGGCTATTTAACAGCACTAAGATTCTTAGGAGCCGAGCAAAAAGAATAAAATTAAAAAAGAACGCTAAGCAAAATCGACAAATGCGATGCGACGGTGTGGGTCGGGGGGACAAGAAATTTCAGGCGGACGTTGAGCGGAGTCGCGGGCAGAAGCTAGTTACTATAATATGTATATTTCAACGAATTTAAAATATCAATTTAGTGCGAATTGCGAATTTCACCAACGTTTTATACCTAGAATAAGTCTTAACCTGCGAATAAAAATTGAATTTTTTCTACACTAAGTCCAGCATTACAGAACGTCACTCAATACTCAAGCATTACTTCAAACTAGTTTCAACCAATCAAATGGTTTGAATCTATAAGTTTTAAGTAATGCTCGAATATTGAATGACGTTCTAATACGGGTCTAGAACTGTCAGACGTCATTTTTATTTCACGGATAATAGATTATCTGAATATCCCTTAGTCTTTTGCAGCTTCAATGAATAGTAAACATCACAATATCTCCTTTATCGTTTCGACAATCTTAAAAAAAATATATAGCAGGTCTGAACAAAGATTTTATATATTTTTTATCTTCTTATATCTTTCTATTTATGTCTTCAGTACTTAGTCTTATTATTTATTCTGTATTAAAATCAAATTAGTAACTGGGGTTTTACTAAGATATTAGGTAATGTGCTTTGTCTACTAATATTTTAGCTAACTGCATGAAATGCCTTTATGTAATTTCACCTAAATAACCAGGGTCAAAATAAATAAGCTAGCAAAACTTCACATACGTACATAATGGGTCGATATTTAAATTTTGATAAAACAAAAATTTGATGATTTTTTTGGGTCAACGACACCAGGTGGTGTACTTGAAATTGAACATCTGTTATGTTTTTTTTTTCTTACACCTGTCTTACTTTTCCTGGCTTTTTAGAGCTTATTTCTGTCAACCAGCCTTTCTTAGTTTCCCGCGATATATCCGACTCCCACAGTAATTTGGATAATCACCGAATCATACCGTTTGTCATTCGCAATAGGAGTATATTGTTATGTATAGGAGGATATTGTTTGATATATTTTTCCTAGTATTTTAAAGTAGTTAGTTGTCACAGTTTAATTTAAATTCATTCACTGACAGACAACGCACACCCGAACTGGATCTATAAAAAAATTGCATTAACCATAAACAAAATTAATCCCTAAAAGGGTTAAAAAAAATTGTATTTGGAAGTTCGTCATTTTGTCGACGAGAAATCCCATTAGTCACACAGCTTATAGTGTTATAAATATTTAATAATAGACACTCCCTCAATTTGTCACAACAACAATACTATATGTACAATAAAAGTTTGTGCAAGGCAATGCGACCATGTTTCCTATGTCTTCCGCAGTGGCTGGGCCGCTCAGTGGCCGACCGCCTACACAAAGAAAAATGGTTCGAAATAGTCGGGGTTCGTACACAGATACATATAACCCATCGACGACACACATTCCTATGCTTTACTGCAACTAATATAATAAACTACCCCACTTAATAATAAACGTTTTATATCAGATGAATAGTTACACACCGATTTCTCTCTTTCAGTCGTCATTAATTTGACTTTCGAAAGAAGAAGACAAAGCGTCGTGTAACTATACAGACACTTTGTAACGTTTATTAGTATCTTTTTATTTTCTTAATCATTTTACTTTCACTTTTGACCCTATGTATACCCGATAGAATAATATTTAATACTATCTTCATTTTCTAAGTGCTGCACACTCGTTCGACAACCATCACTGGATATGATGAGCCATAATCAGAAAAATATTTCTTTGTTACCTATGTTTCTAACAATTTGTCCGAGTAATGCACTAGGAAATCCTAATAGGTAATGTATACTCACAAATGTTACTTATATTTTCTACAGGAACTGCGTCAGATTTTACAAAAGGCTCCTCCCCATTGCTGCCCCTCATCAGAAGACGAAATCCGGCAATTCATGTGGCTCAACGAGTAATCAGTGACGTACGGAATTAGACTCTATTTGTATCGATGTAAAGCTTAATTTAGATAAATGTCGTGGGAAGGTAAGAAGAAAATACGAAACAATTTGTTTTCGAACCAATCATCGAACTGTCAGTACATTTAAGTATGTTTTGTTAACTCCTTTTCTTCGTATTTTCGCAAGATTTTCCATCTAAGTTTAGAATAATTGCAAACTTTAAGGGCGGATTTTTCAATAGTGTGATAGCTGTGATATTGACGGGGTACGTTTTTTGGTACAGACGCCAGCACATCAAGCTACCCGAAACTGCCAAATTTTTCCAATCAATCTTGAACCTTATGCTGTAGCGACAAGGTTGAAAATCTACTAAAGAAATTTGACAGATTGTAGTAGCTTGATGTGCTGGCGTCTGTACCTATACATTATTTTGTGAAATGTCATTTGAAATGTAAAGATGGCGACGTTAGTTCCGATTTTGGCCACGCGCCTCAATAACCTTGCAATGTGACGCAGCAATGTCGCACAGCATTGTTGCCGTGTTCGGAATGTAATCTCATATAAACCTATAGAGAATATATGGGGACCAGTGGTGCTACGGTAGCACTGCTGCGTGCTGCCGAGATCGGAATCATACCTAGCTGAAGAATAAATTAGGCGGTTCGACATATTTTCTGCACAAAAACTTTTAAACTGTCTTATATTTTATTTCTTAGATAGAAGCTAAAAGATGATTGTAAAATCAGCCCTAAATATATAAATTATTTTGATAGAGATCTGTCTAAGTAGGTACAAGATAAATAGCATGGCTCGATTCAACCCAGTGTCATTGTATCACCAAAGTGTTTTAGTAAGAATAATATAAAAGTTATAATTATAAGTAAAATGTTCGTATTACTGTACTTGTCAGTATGAATGTGTTAGATTTTATGAATATTATCAAGAAATTAGTAAAGTGATGGAACTGTACCTATGTGATGTATTTTTTAAAAACAATTATTGAAATTGTTTCTAATCTAATCTAATATTCTAGAGTCCAAAGACTTCAACATATTTCTCATCTTAGAACGTACAGTACCCCGCGATAAATATTGCACATCGACCTTTGGAAAGAGACAATCGGCTTATTTCGGCTTCGTAGAGCGTTATCTCTGTCGCACGAAATACAAACAGTCCGGTATCTATTAGGAGCTGTTAAAACAATTATGATTTGCTTCTTTTGATAATTATTTTTATTCTTTGTATAAAATGGTTTTGTGTAAAAAGGTCGATGTGCAATATTTATCGCCGGGTACTGTAATTAGGGTCAGCTCACACCGAGACGCGACGCAGCGCGACGTGACGTAACAATAGTGCAAATTTGTATCTTTTCGTGTAGTAATTAAAGTTAGATTTTGAGTCGCTATTATAACGCAGCGCAGCGCCGCGCTCCGCCGAGCTGCGTTGCGAAATGTGTACCTTTTAGAGTAGTAAATAGAGTTAGATTTTGAATAGCTCTATTGAAATGTGCGCGCAGCGTCGCGTCTCAGTGTGACTTGACTCTTAGGCATAATATACCATAATACCGCTATCCGGAGCGAGGCCAATTCACCGAGCTACTGGTGGAAAGTGGTATGCATTATCAGCCTATAATGTTCCCACTGCTGGGACACAGGCCTCCTCTCAGTGAGAGGGAGTGGATTCCACCACGAGGACCCAGTGCAGTTTGGTAGATGTCAAAATGTCTCAGAATGTTTGGTTCTAGAACGTACCGGTTCCCTCACGATGTTTTCCTTCACCGTTTTGAGAGCAGTGCAGTGGTGTGATGAAATAATTTGCCCAACGTAAAGCGCCTGCCTGGATTCGAACCTACGACATACAACTCGTTAGTCACGGCCGTTACCAACTGGGCTACCACTGCTCTCAGTGGTATGGTCGTGTGTGAATACGCGTTCGTCGCGAGCATTGCTTTGGCGAACCCTGTTCGCTTATATTAGGACACGGCCTAAAGAATGCCCAATATTACCGTATTTGTTATAATCTCTCTAGTCTAAGCAAAAACTATAGAATTCATGAAATTAATTTGCTTACATTTATTTAAAATTGTGTTTTAAAACCAAGGTTATTTTAATATGTTTTGCTTTAAATGATTAGGTATATAAGGATTTTTGAATGGTCAAAAGTAAAAAATCTAAATTATCCAAAAATATGTTTTGATTGATCGACATGTTTAGTCTGTAGAAGTAATATCATATATATTAGAATGAATTTATATTATTATCTAAATTATATGTAGGTATATGTATATAAATGTATAATCTAATATCAGGGTGTCTCAAACTAAAAGATTTTAACATTATACTGTAGGTACCTACTGTAGTACAAAGAACTAGTTTTTATACAACAAGGATACTTACATAAAATCCAGAAATCAATGCATTTTTAGAACGTGTTTTATGTATATTATGATAGATATAAAATAATAAATAGACTCGAAATAACAGAACGCATTTTTATTTACACCATAATTCATAAACGGAATGATATTTTACATTTTTGCTTAAAATTAAATTGCACACAGTGAGCAATATAGAGGCAGACAGAGCTATAGGCAGTCAGGTTAGGACACGAGCATAAATATATTACTATGAACACCTCAGCAATAATATCTCATTTCATGTTTCATTCATTAATATCTGTCGTCACAATGACGACAAATATAATAATTTGTGGAAAACCTGACAATAATATATCTGTCAGGTTTTTATGCTGCCTAAGTGATGTCAGATATTTATAATCACAACTAAGTAAGTATCACATTCTTCTGAATTCAACATAAATAACATACTTTTGAAGCCGATGCAGCGTCGTCGGCGTCGCTTGTCTCGTCCGTGTTAGATTTTGGTGTTCCTTCGATTTCATGTGCTGTCGCTTGTACAAGCCACAACAAATGATTGTGTCGTCATCTTGACGACAGATATTAATGGATGAATCATGAAGTCAGATATTTTTGCCGACCTGCCTATAATGATATATTTATGCTCGTGATTGTGCTACAAGGATATTTTTATTGGCGCGTGGCCAAAATTAGAACTAACGCCGTCATCTTGGTTTTTCAATACGATTTCTGTGAAAATTTCACAAAATAATATTGACCAACAAACTGTCAATCCCATTTGGGCGCCAAAAGATCCTTTTAGTACTTTATGTGTAAATGGGCCTAAATGGCTGATGTGTCTTCTGCCTTGGTTACTATCCGGTTTTTTTTTTTTACTAGAACCAGCCTGCCTATTTCAATATCTGCCTAAGTAACATAATATCTATTTTATAGTACATCATCAGACTTTCTTTAATATCAATGATAAAAACAAGAGAAAGCAACAAAAAGGTGCAGAAAATAATGTATCACTACACTACCATGGTGGTATGGTTCAGTCCCACCCTATCCCTAGTGGTACGGTGGATCCAGAGTGCATACCACATGTTGTATCACAACACAATTTGGTTTTAATTTAACTTTAGACAGATTAGACTGAAATGACTCATGGCAAATAGGTCTGATAATGGCGAAGTACTCGTCTTCCCGCACACATATACAAGTAAAGCGCACGTCGCTTCGTGAGATAAAAATGCTGTACCTACTTGTTATACAAAAAAAAAAAGCCAATTTTACCATGATTACATTACATACCATACTTTTTCATACAACCTCCCAATTACAGCCCATTAGGAGCTTCAGCTAGCTGATCAACCAATTCACTGAAGACTTTACTAGTTGTTGAGCCTGGCAATTCCTTGACAGCTGATAAACCCTGACCTGCCAGTTTGCCAACTCTAGGGTCGATTGGCACACTCCCCATGAAGGGTATTTTAGCAATATCTGCTAGTGACTTGCCTCCACCACTTGAGAAGATGTTGGTGCATTCACTACAGTTTGGGCACTCATATCTGGAAAAGAAATATGGAACTTTAGCAAGTACATCAGTCATTAGGAAAAAAAATCTCTCAACTTCTCCATCTGCAATCCTTTCTTAGCCCATCAGATTATCTGGTGAAATTAAATAATTTTATGAGAGGTATTCCATTAAATACTCTCTTTTTTAAGTTATGTTGGGCAATGTTTACCACATTAGACATGATAGTGTAGAAAATCTTGTTTGCCAGACATTTGTAATCTACATGGTAGTAATATGATTTTTTTAAAATTATTATTATCCTATACTGTCTCACTGATGAGCATAGGCCTCCCTAAGTCCTTCCAGGAACTGTTTTCCTGGAGGGGCCTACTGCACCTCAAACCAGCCCTCGCGGCGGACCAAGGCGCGTACGTCTTGGTCGTCTCGCCACCCATTTCTGGGGGCTTACTCTCCAAACTAATTTTAATTCCAATGAGATGCCAATATGATTCCAATGTTAATTTTACAGTCACGTGATTCGGTACTCTTGAAAACAATATTGTCAACAATTACCCCACGCCAAGCCCGAACCCATACCACTTAGTTCTCCAAAATGGACACCCAATCTAAAAATCATTTGGCGCTAGCGTCGAACTCAAGAGTACGAAACGTCACAATTCCAATGTCGATCTATCGGAATTAAATTGAAGAGTAAGCACCCTGGGCGGGCCTAGGGGCACCGTCCGTCTTCAGGCAACATTGTGTGGAGACTTGCCCATGTCAATGTGATTAATGACGGTTTATCAGTAGCTACTCAAAAGAGTACCTACATACATAAATTCTGCACCCACCACTTGACCTCCAGTTGTGGCCATCATCCTAGTGATAACAAACAGCCACAGGATGTAGCTAATGGCAATGTCACTGTTGCTAGATAAAATTCGCCCACATAGACAAACAATATAATCTAGCCACAAAATATTTATATAAATGTTGTGTTATCACTAATATTAACCATAAAACTTGAACTGTCAGGTAAGGAAAGTTTTTTTCTTGTTTATTATGACAACTGCAAATAATAAGAGGGGTAATTCTCTTAAAGCGAAAGCGCCAGGGTAGACCGCGTAATTCGATTTTTTTTTAGGATTTTTGCAATTTGCTGGTCAGTATTAAGTTGTACGTTGATTAATATATGATTCGCGGCCCGTAACAAATATGTATGTGTTTACAGAATTATAATCATTAAAGTCATCAACACAACTCTCTAGACCACGTAAGTCCAAAGAATAACTGTTTCATGAAATCATCATTCTTTGGAGTTACGTGGTCTTAGAGAGTTACTCAAAGCATTTATTTCAATTAAACAATTTACAGGCAACTTTGAATTGTCAAAGAGTCTATCAGTCAGAATTGGAAGGTAGTTGCCCATTTCAAAGCATTATTTATTTCATTGTTCATTCATACCCGCTCATATTTTCAATAATGCCCAGTATAGGAATGCCAGTTTTTCTGCAGAAGGTGATCTCTTTGCGAACATCCTCTATGGCTACTTCTTGCGGTGTGGTCACTATTATTGCACCACATTGTGGGACTTGACGGAGGTTTTCCATCACTGTGATGTGCTCATCAGAGGTTCCTGAAAAATTAGAAATTATACATATACACTGTCAAAATGTCAAAAAAGGTTGATTGCAGCTGTCATTTTGTCCTATAGTCCGACTTTAATTAGCTGCACTAAAATGACACTTCTTAATAACTCATTTTGGACTGAGTTTCGAGATATGTATGTCAAATAAATTTCGTTTGTTACACTATTCTGTACTAGAAAAACAAGATTTGGTTGATGGCTGCGAAAATACAAAAAGACACAAATTTCAGTCATTTAAGTAACACATAAGCTGTCATTTTACTGCAACTAATTAAAAGTCCAACTATAGTAAATTAAATTAAAAATCAGAGTCGAGATAAGAGATTATGACAAGTTACCTGGAGGAGTATCAATTACAAGGAAATCAAGTTCCTGCCAGCAAACATCTTCTAGAAACTGCTTGATCATTGATGTTTTCTTTGGACCTCTCCACACTACTGCATCATTGCGTGACCCAAGTAGGAAGCCTATTGACATGACGCCCAGCCTCTGCTCATTGTCTAGGTACACTGGGATCCAGCCTTCAGGGCCTTGGTGAACACTCTGATTCTCCAAGTTGAGCAAATAAGGAACACTGGGTCCACATAAGTCTATGTCCAATAATCCAACCTGGAAGCAATTTAGGTAATACAATGAAATTAATAAAATAGTAATTTAACTAAGTTTAAAAACAAGTAATATAAAATAAAAAACAGTTGAATAAATACCTTATAACCATTTACAGTAGGTAGTAACTTAATGTTTAAAAACAAATGAAATAAAATAAAACAGTTGAATACCTTATAACCTCTTTCTTTCAAAGTTAGCGCCAACTGGGTGCTAACTGTCGATTTTCCAACGCCTCCTTTTCCAGAAAGTACTAATATTACACGTTTTACAGAGTCAAGCATTTTTATTTATTAACAATCTTATATTAAACGAATAAAAAAGAAAACGAAAAAATACAAGGCACTACAATGAGTACAACTTACAAGGTAAATAAAGTGGAATTTTGACAGGTGTTACTGTCACTGTGACACCAAAAAATACTTTGACAGCAGTTAGAAAAATGTACTCTGTGGCAGTTAGTGCCAGCAGACACAGCGTCAGTATGGGTAGAGATTGAAATAAATCGCGCAATTTGAAAAACACTGTTTTAGACTATCTTAAATAAAATTTATAGTTTATTCGTATTATTAATGAGCTATTTAATTAATTCTATAATTTTTACATTTTACCTTTCAGTTTCGTTTCGTCTATAGGGGTCATTTCATTAGACATTTTGACAGCGCTTGCGCTAATCGTTGATCGCAGCGCCACCTTCCATCGTTTATATTTTTCAGTTTTATAAAGATTTTTGTAGCGGTGGTTGTGTTGATCGTTTACCGGTGCACATAAAATAGGAAATGCAACATTTTTCACATTTTATCTATGTTTGTTGGACGTTTTATGACACAATTAGTTTATGTAATAGTTTATTGTGTTGATTTGCTTTAACAAAAGTAGTGAACGTCTTGTGTTGGTGTGTTTTATTTTCGTATAATTTCAGTTTAGTGGTTGTGCAAGGATTTGTCCCATCGACAGTTAATTTGCTGCCTTGATCTGCATTCTCTGGTGTTTATGAGGTATTTATGAGAAATTTTAGCGTTGGAAACTATGGGTTTAATTAATAAATATAGGTTTTATGTCACGAAGTTCGAGCATGACAAGTTGTGTTCTAATAAATTCTTACGATGCGGGCATTTATCATTAGACCCACCCCTGGGTTTAAGCCGTCGGGGATCGGTGAACGGATAATACTGTGCGTGTGCTAAATGTCATTAATAATTATTGTTACAGGGGTCTGTAGTCCTTTCATTTTAATCCTATCGATTTTTTAACAAGTGCATATTCGTTTCATTTATGAAGGGCAAGTGGCTGTTATCTGTTAATCGTCTTCGAATATTTCTTACCTTGAAATTAAATTTGTACATTTTCATTCGGTACTTATGTAAACAACACTTATTTTGTTCATAATTTCAGTGAACTCACTTTACAGACAAGAAACTCCTAATCAATTCTCAGTAAATACGTAAGTAAGCTTCACTGCTAAACGCATTTTTTTACTGAATTATTAACTTAACATTCTGTAATTCTATTAGTACTCCAATAGGTAGAATATTAATTCCAATTAACATAATAATTTATGTAAATTATTGTATGTAATAAATAAAGTCAAACATGTAAATGGGTTCAACACTTTTATTTTTACTTGTTTTTATTAAATGTTATGGTCTAGTAAATTAGATGACCCAATTGAAACACATGTTCTTATTGTTGTATCTTGGAAGTTAATTATCTAAGAACAGATGCCTCAATTATGTAATAAAAATTTAATATTTATAAAAGAACTGCATGACTCACTAAAACATGCAGTTATCTACAAAAACACACAGTCACAGAAAAAAACAGATGTCATAGCAGTTGTTTACAGGTTTTGAAAGTACCCTACTGAATAATTTACTTGTAATCTTTAAAATTATAATTTTGGTTTAATACCAGCAATACAGAGGAGACACAATATTTGAAATGGCTAGACACAATATTTGAAATCAAGCCTACACTTTTCTTAACTATGATGGGGTTAGCTTTCAGTTGATCCGGATGCAGCTACCAGTATTACAAACCAACAATCATGCAGCAATTATTTTTATGCATCAGAAATTGAATTAAATAGGCATACAGTTATTTCTCTGACTGAGTTATTAAAGTATTTACAAGACTTACATTTTCTTATAAAACAGAAAATCTTGTTAGCTTTTATCCTCCTCTTATAAAAAAAAAAACCTGAAGAGCCTGCATTCACACATGGATAACATAATGACCACAGAATAAAAAACATAAGTACATGACTCAGCACTACAAGTCTGCAATGTCATGTTAATGTAGTAAGCTATAACCACCCTACTCTCATCTATACTATTTTAATAAAACTGAAGGGTTTGTTTAAACACACTAATCTCTGGAACTACCAGTTGGATTAGAAAAAATATGAATAAATTACCACCGAAATGATAAACTGTGCACCGGAATGAAATAAATGCACCGAAATGATACAGCTAAGAACAACCATGCCGGGCAGTTTTGTATTTGATAGCCCAATTCTTGAAGAATGCTATAGGCTATTTAACATCACACTACAACCCTTAGAAGCCGAGCAAAAGACAAAAAGAAGCAAATGGAAAACTGCAGGGCATAGGGATAAAAAATAACTGAAGATCCAGTGTTAATGAGTCACACACAGCAGCACATAAATGACCACAGAATTAAAAAACAGTTCCATGAAACCGATGCAATGTAGAAATAAAATTCAAGTTTCATACTCGAATTTTATTTTTATTTAGCTACATTAAAGATAGCGATCTAATGGCAGTGACGCCTACACATGCAAACAAACTCAAATCACTTAGTATGCCAAATGTGTGTGTTTTGCATTTTACAAGCTCTGAATAATGATTAGAGAAACATTGTGAGCTGTCCTTCAACTTCATATTGTGTAAATAATAGTAATCTTGCGGTTTTTTTAACAGTTTGCACAAATTATGTTGGTAAACATTTGCATACTTAAATGAACCTAACATTACATGTGTTAATAAGCTTACAATATCTGAGGGGTTTCGTGTTGCTAGTTGCTACTGACGTAGGTCCACATGTTTATGGTAAGAGGTATTGAAAGAAGCCACATATTCCTTGTTGAAGAGCATAATTTGTTTGCCACTAACTCATCATTACCTATTCTTCTTCTTAGCGTGTGGGCCCAGTATTTGGCTACGAGTTTAGCACCTTTAGTAGCGTCCATCAGTGCACGTTACAACGTGCAGACAACAGGACACGCTGAACACGAAATTAGCTATTGATCAGTAAACACTATTTTCTTCCAGGAGCTCCTCTACTAGGAGCCACTAGAAGATAAAAAGAAATTAAACCTCGTTTACCACACGCAATAATTTTAACGTAACCTAGCCTAGAACTTTACCTAAAACGTATTTCCGACTGGAAATTAAATCAAATTCCGGGAGATCGACGGACAGGAAGACCTTGCAAATTGATCAGAATTAATTTAAGAGTTTGGTACCTATGCATCTGTCGTAACATTTTAAATGCTTTCATCGAAAACACAAGTAGCCAAGAAGACGTTCCGAATTACATTTCGAACCATTTCTTCTCCAAACCAAAGATCGTCACAACTGCCCGTGCCCATTCATACCATAGATTACTGAATACGTAATCAGCCTATAATGTTCCCACTGCTGGGACACAGGCCTCCTCTCAGTTAGAGGGAGTGGGCCGTAATCCACCACACAATATTTTCCTCACGATATTTTCCTGTACCATTTTGAAAGCAGTGGTGATGAAATCAGCATCAGCCTAGCCTTTTCCCAACTATGTTGGGGTCGGCTTCCAGTCTAAACAGATGCAGATAAATATCAGTATTTTACATGGAGCGACTGCCTAGTGGTGATGAAATAACTTACAAAAACTAAAGCGCCTTATTGGGTTCAAACCTAGGTACGATCTAAAACTCGTAAGTCCA
Source organism: Luperina testacea (assembly GCA_927399505.1). NCBI lineage: Eukaryota > Metazoa > Arthropoda > Insecta > Lepidoptera > Noctuidae > Luperina > Luperina testacea. The sequence continues at coordinate 4,143,369 of OV656763.1, read as the reverse complement.
CTGAGCCACCACTGCTCCTGATTACTTCTTACGATAATTCAAAACATACATAAAGCTCACTTTCCAAATATCATTTAAATAACTTTCGGTACTCAAACGTAATGTCAATCCGAATAGAGTTGAAATAAAAGGAACAATGCCGTCTCTAGGAAGGCCACAGCGGTGACCTCAATACGGGTCGACCACCGGGGGTGAGTCACCCTGCGCGTGGCTTACACTTCAGCGTTCTAGTAAATGGACTCCTCGATTCTCAAGCAGACGCCTAGGCCTACAATGAGGTACATTGTAGGCCAAACGGGGCCACATTTTTATTCGGATTTAAAAAATGCAAATAAAATCTGGAAGTTTACTTAGGTACTCCCTACCGATATGATCCCATATCATACCAAACCTGCACGTGGCTTCACGAGAATCTGAGTGTGCTTCGAAGAATTTCGTATTTGGTGTCCTTATAAACATAAATCGCTGACCGGATGTAATCGGATCTGTCTGAGCAGAGAGGACTTTCTGCCATTGCGTCATTCGTATCGCAAAAACATACGGCATGCATCTAGTTCATCCCTGCAAGAACATCTTAGAATCGACATCAGCTAGGATTTTCTTGCACTACAAAAACTAAAGTCCAAAACAGCTCTATAGCTATTCGCTTCTTGCGATACCAACAAGAAAAAATAGAATGGCTTCCTATTCTTAGACTGGAACCACGCGACTGCAAACACTTTCACCATCACAGTTGCGCGACGAATCTAAAAATAACTTCTACGGGATACCCTGTTAATTGGGAACAACCCCAAGGCCGCTCCGAGTATAAATAAGGGTGATGTTATTACTTCTGGTGACCCCCCGAGAGTTCAACCGGGGGAGGAATATATCGCGTCATATTTTTGCTCAAACCTCCCCCGAAATCTGACTCGACGACATCGGTTATTTTTATGATTAATATAAGACACCTTCGTAGAAAACAACACGGAATAGAAACTAAACATTCCCGTAATACTAACATTTTTAATCAGTGTACAATAATACATCGCGGTCTCTTGTGTACGCCCCTGTGATCTTTGAAGCAGTGTGCTAAAACTATGCACGAGGTAAGCAAGTGTGTCGGGGGAAACTTGGTGTTGGCACCGTACCGCGATCTCATTAACCTTATTGGAAGCTTAAACATAAATACCAAGTGCAATGGCAATCTCGAACAGTAGAGCAAAGGATTTTTGTAATTGACATGCACGATAGCTGCACCCAGGTACAGAGCGGAGAGAAACTTGTACATAATGAACCCTAATACTTAGAAAGTTAGATTCTCCACAAACAGTTCAATAAACCCATTTTACTCGCGAGCATGCGATATCAATTCGGAACTGCGTTAACCAACTTCTCAAGTAACAAATCCAAAGATTTATTCCGTACGTAACCACCATGATTCGATGGCGTTTAACACCGTTTAAATCTCCGGAGTGAAACAGTTGTTCCGCTCAACCTCGGGGCACTTCAGTACGGTTGCGTAAAAACTAAATGCCAACGCGTTATGAAACTGCAGCCGTAATCCGTAATGGCACGGAAAAAGTCTTTTGCATAATTACAGACCATAGTTCTTGGGATTTTTATAATGAAGTCGACCTCAGATCCCGCCTTAATGCTGCCTGGACTTCTATTGCTCCCCTTTCATTGTATTTTTGTAAAAGATTTCTTCTTGACACCGTTCTTCAAAAAGTATTGTTGAATTATGAGTATCATTAAAATTTGTTTTTCTCACCACGATCATTAGGACAATTTTGGGCATGCTTGAGTTACTTTAACAGATTGCAGCTGGTGGCACCGTAACAAATTATCCTGTTTTTGTACAACACTAGCCAGAGTGAGCTTATAATAACTCCCTTTTCCCCGAGTATTGATGTTAATATATAATCAAGAAGTGTGGGATTCCATATCTATCTAATTTATTAAAAATAACTTTAAATTCGGGAAGTCTCCCAAAACGTTGCCCGTAATAAAACCCATTCGAATAGTTATTATGTTACTGGCTACCAAAGCATAGCAGTGGACATTCCCTGCACGTGGCCGGATGCTATGAAACTTCAATCGTTACTGGACATATGGTGAGCTGACGACACTGATAAATGACAAGGCTGCGGGGGCAAAGCACTCATTTTTCATCCTATTTGGTATCAACATTCAGAGCTATCATTTTTATAGACACACTATCAGCTTGACAGTTTTCTTTTAAACTGTCGCGCATATCTGAATTTTGAAACAAAGGATCACTTATTTCTTTTATGGGTCCGGCAAAGTTCTTAGGAGGTAGCAAAACGTGGGATGTTTTGCCGTTTGCAAAACCGCGGAAAGTCGCCAGAAAATTGAATGAAATATTGCTCTCAATAACAGCCAATTAATATTTTCTGAATTTTCGGCGTCGTCGGCGAAGGAAGATAGATTGCCAGAGCCAATGCGTTTATACAAAGTACAACCAGTAACTATGCAATAAAAATTGCGAACGCACCTAAGTCTTAACCAAGGAACTCTTAACTAAGGAAGTTCTTAACCAAGAAGAGTATCCAGGAAGTCACCAAGAATAGTATAGCGGAACTCGTCATTTAGCGTCATTCGGCAGGCTGGAACGCGCGCGCCAACTCGTGCGCCATAAATCATAATGATTACGTTGCGGGAGGGGCTTCCACTCCACCAGATGCACACGGCTATTGCTCTCCTTCCTCTATTACCAAACGAGATTAATGTGGAGTCATTTTAATAGGTAACATTTGACGTCTGTCAGTTTTATCCTCATAGTGAGGTGACCTGCTTATAAACATCGATTAAAGTGAATGAATCGATACGGACTTGAAACATATGCGAATTTTAAAAATCATCAGGCGAATCCCTGTCCCATTATTATTATTTTTTTCGTAAATTTAAGGAGCAAAATAAGACAAGTACACAATTTAACAAAAAAATTGCATTTATTCAGTTGAACTATCAGAACTGTTAAAAGTATTGTCATCTTCATCACTGCTGTCAGCACTCAGAGATATTATTAATTCATTTTCAATAATATTGTCTATTCTCACATCTCGTTCAAAATCTTGTAAAATTATTTTCTTTGTTTTCTCTACGACTTTTTTCCAGTCTTCTGTAGTGACTTCTGCACACGCAGTTTTTAGCAGAGACATCATTTTAGCAGTACTGAAGGGTGGTTCAGTATTGTTTCGCGCTGCATAACCCTTTATTTGTGCCCAAATAAGCTCGATGGCGTTATACTGGCAATGGTAGGGAGGCAATCGAATAACTTCGTGTCCATGCTCTAGGGCTAGTTCATCGATTACATAGCGGAGCTTGGACGGCTTAGTTGCTTTTACTAGATTTAACAACTCAACTTTTAATAAAGTTGGACTTGCATCCACACCATTTCTTACCAGCCACGAGACAATTTCTTGCTTTTTATTTGCTTGAGTTGGTGGTTTATCAACTTGTACAGAATGATACGGTGCATTGTCCATTATAATTTTCGATGGGTTTTCTAAGCTGACTAGCAGCTTCTCAAACCACTCTTTAAAAACCTCAAAGTTCATTTCCTCATGGTAATCACTTGTAGTTTTAGAGGCGAATGCGAGGAGGCAGTCTGGAATAAAACCTTGAGAAGCTGATCCCGCGTGACATATAATAAGTCGGGCTCCTTTTCCCGGTGGAACTTTTGAGGTGGACGCCGCTGTATCATCGGTCCATGTCCGCGAAACCGTATGGTTCACATTCAACCATGTTTCGTCAATAAACACGACATTGTCCCAATCTGTAATTTTATTTACTTGACGTAAGAATGTTACTCTCTTCAAAATAATATCGTAGCGTTCTAGCAGGATTTTCCGCTTGTCAGATTTTTTAAAACTAAAGCCAATCGATTTCAAAACCTTTGATAGAGACGATTTACCGCCAAAAAATAAGCCTGCGTCTTTTAACGAACTTATTAGCTTTTCCCGTGTAGGATATTCTTTTCTCGAGTAATATCCATAAATGTGGTTGCGAATTGCAGCAGCATCAAAATTATCAATGCCAACAATTTTCTTGTCCCTCTTTCTTTTTTTCGGTGTACGTAAAGTATTATCTTCTGAGCCTGATGGTCCGTATTTCTCTTTCAGAATTTGAGTTACTGTCCTCTTCCCTATTCCCAATGCTTCGGCAACGCGTTCTCTCGGTTGTGTCAATGGTAAAAGAGGCCCATCGTTAATTGATTCCCGTTCAAAATAATTGTACAATTTCACCACTAGTTCGCGAGATTGACTGTTTAGCGTTTTCCTCCGTTTCGACATGGTAAGACTGTAATGTTGTTCTTGTTTACTAATCGTTAAGCAATCGGAGTCCAATTTATAGCCAGGTAAACGTAGTCAGTAAGATCAGTCCAATAAAAAAGCCGGGTCAGAAGAAAATAACAGAGAGCACACCAAAAACGCACAGTCACTTCGCACAACGACAAAAGACTGCGTCATGTAATGGCGACATGACATGGCGTCATCGACAGGCACTGGTGTTGCCAGCAACATACCACCTAAATTGTACCTAACATCAATGATTTTTCTATTTCATTATTTTTTGTATTTTTATACCTAGTTAGTTAAAAGAATAATAAATAAATGTTTTATTATAATCACAACGTGGTTATTAATTTATGGTGATATTTCTTCACAAGTCATCATTGCATTCGATTCTACTTATCAGCTTTCGATTTTTAGAGTAACATCCCTAGTGTTTAAAAAGAAAAATGGTTAACTGACGTAACCTTGTAACGACGTTCAGTTCTTTAGATCAGAAATTGTTTATTATGTTAAGAATGGTTTATTAATGAAAGCAAATCGTAAAATTACTCGTATCGGTCATTATTACAATAAATATGTAATCGTAATTGAAAAAAGGTAAGCAATTGTGCAGTTCTAACAAAACGAAAAAATATGTTATTTTATGCCCGCCGTTACAAGGTTACGTTGTTGAATATTTGATGAATTGTCAAATGTTACCTATTACAATGACTCCACTTTAGACAGATTAGTCTTCTAACCAAATTAAGCTTCTTGTACAGATTTAGGATTATAAATGACGCGTGATTATAAATCATTCACAATTTAAAAGCAGTTCTGTTTGCGTTATAGTAACTGCGTTTTAATGATCATGTTCGAAACGGTATCGAATTTTGCTGCGTCAGACTGCGGAGACCAAGACTATAAATGCCTTATTGCCAGTTTCCATTCTTTCCTCATTATTATTTTGTTATTTCGCTAAAGCTCTTAGAAATGGGGGATATTAAAGGAAACATCATTAATTTGGCTTCCTCTTTCCGCCTTAAACGAAAGGAGGGCAGGATGACAATCCCTAGTCTCTTTCCGGGCTCATTAAAGGCTCGTACACACAGGCGCGACGCGACACGCGACACAAAGGCACCGCAAGTCGCGCAACGAGCGGTGCCTTTGTGTCGCGCGCGATTCGCGTCGCGCGTCGCGCCTGTTTGGAGGAGCCTTAAGGTATTTCGTAGTGTTATAATAATGTTAGCTAAAAATATAAAGGCTGTGCTCGACGGTACAGCGGATCGGTGACCGCGGAGATGGCACTCCAGATAACCGCCTCGCCGCCGACTGACACTAACGACCCGCTGCTTGTGAATTGGGTTAATGTCTCTTTTTGCAAAACTACATCTGTCACAGATAAAAAATTGTTTCACTTTACATAGTTTCAGAATGGTCTTAGTTTGTAATGTCGTAAGAAGCTAAAAATCCAGATGTTTTATTGATTTACTTGCAAAGTGAATGTTCTACACATACCTAAGGATTTTAATAGAGTTGGCATCTCTCTAATCAGACAATGACATTTAAATAATCTTAAATCTCTTTAAAATCAGTCCACACAAATTGCTTCATTAATAAAAACATAACCCTTCGTTTTGGCTTTGCCGTAGTCGGGTAAAAAGTAAGTCGTATCAAGAGTCATACAGTCCTAGTCAAAATGTATGTAATATATCATTCTCCTGCCCTTATCCCAATTTATTTGTAATACAGACAACAGAATTTAATTGCGTACACGGCCTTAGCAAATGCTAATGTACGTACGAACGAACAAAACATGGTGAACACGAACATCGATCACGGAACATTAATATTTGGTTCTTACTTGTGGTCGTAAATTAGCAAAGCGAACATGAACACCTTGCGAACACACTTCTGTTTGTGTTCGCGCTCAACCCCTCAGTAACCATGGATTCACCGTTGGAAGTGGTCGACAGTGAAGTAGCATCAAATTTCTCCGAACACCGTCCGCACAGAACAACCAAATTAGACGCCACGAACATTTTTGCCGAACACAGTGTTTGATGTTCGTGTTCACCACGGTCTTGTTCGTTCGTGCGTACACGGCTTAACAAGAAATCGATAGAGCAGTCCAAATTAAATAAGCAATTTTAGAGTATAATTTGCGTGCAGTTCAGTGAGAATAAAGAGCATACGCCATGCAGTTGGGGTGGCTGTGAGTCCAGCTATGTCGTTATAGCCATTTGATGGCTTTAGGGTGGGAATCCAATCAAGTCTCCATTCCCTTGAGCCATTGAATCGCCGGAATGCGTCATGAAATTTATTATTATTGCCTCTCATGACACTTTTAAATCTACCAGGATTTGTTTAATGTTTTGAAAAATCGAAGAAGTGCTGTCCTGGTGCTGTCCTCTTCAATTTAATTCCGATACATCGACATTGGAATTGTGACGTTTCGTACTCTTGAGTTCGATGCTAGCGTCAAATGATTTTTAGATTGGGTGTCCATTTTGGAGAACTAAGTGGAATTGGGTTTGGGCTTGGCGTGGGGTAATTGTTGACAATATTGTTTTCAAGAGTACCGAATCACGTGACTGTAAAATTAACATTGGAATCATATTGGCATCTCATTGGAATTAAAATTTGTTTGGAGAATAAGCCCCCTGATCAAAATATTTGAGCCACTGAAGTCCACAAATGTACGTAAGTATGTATATGTATGTACATCTTTTCCATAAGATCTCAGTTTTTTGAGGGTACGATTATAATTTTCAAATAAACAGCTTCTGGTACATTAAAACGGTGGTCAAAAACGGTGAAGGAAAACATCGTGAGGAAACCGGCTTGTCCTAGAATCAAAAATTCGAAGACAAGTCACATCCACCACCCAGCACTGGGCCCGAGTGAGGTCCGAATTCTAGTAGGAAATACTGTGAAACTACTAACAAATATAATAAGATTTTGTGATAGCAAAATGATCATTTCCTTTTGTAGCGGAGCAGTGAGGGCCGAGTGGTAACGGCCGAGGCATGCTGACTTGTAAGTCGTAGGTTAGAACCTAAGCAGGCACTTTACTTTGTGTACTACTTTATTAGGAAATTAATTACTTTACTAGGAAACTGACATGTCCTAGTCCCGAAAATTGGAAGACATTTGACACCCACCAACCCGCACTGGGCCCGCGTGGTGGATTACAATACTGCCCACTCCCTCGCATAGAGAGGAGGCCTGTGTCCCATCAGTGGGAACATCATAGGCTGATTATGTTGGTACAGACGCCAGCACATCAAGCTACTACAATCTGTCAAATTTCTTTAATAGAGTTGATTGGGAAAATTTGACAGTTTCGGGTAGGTTGATGTGCTGGCGTCTGTACAATAGAGATATACTCATAACCTCAATCCTCACACATTAGTAGCTGCTAACTCAGTGGCATTACCACATTAAAATATTTTTATCGGGAACATCTACAGTTTAACGTGAAATCGATTCTTTATGACGACGACTAAAGTTTCAATATTTAAAAAAAATATTGGGACGATCGGAACTGACTTGACCTTAACGTTTAAAGGTCAGTTGCCACCGAAACGTTACACCACCCGAAAGGTTACAAAACTACGTGTGATTTAGTTAAATGCTTGACAGTTAACTAATTAACCTGCCACCGCCACTTGTGGAACTTTGAAAGCGCGGCCTTTTCCTTTCTTATTGCGCTGATTCCTATCTCCGTCTTTTAAGTACTTGCTAATTTATTGGCTTCGGTTACCTTAGACGTTTTACCTGGAAATTAGCCCGTTTATTACTATTTAATTTATCAAACGAATGTTTTGCTTCTGATATTTTAAAATTAGTTAGGTGCTATTAAGCTCTACCTAATTTGCTTCATTATTTAAGGGGGATGCGCTTAAGTAGCCCAATCATAAATACAACTCTCTAAGTTCATATTACCCTATTGTATGACTATTTCATGAAATCATGACATTATTAGGCGCCATTTCTAATCTAACTTAACTCTGCTAATTCTAATGATTATAATTCTGTCAAAGTTATATTTGTTACAGTCGCGAATCATGTTTTAATCAAGATAGGTACAACCTGATACTGGCTTGCAAATTGCAAAAGACCGCAGGTTTTTCGGGAAACCCCAAAATCGGCAAGTTCAACAATGCTATGGTTTTCTTACAATTTTGAGCATTGAACTCTCTAAAGCGCCAGGGTAGCCCGCGAAATTCAATATTTTTTTTACGTTTTTTGTAATTTGCTGGTCAGTATTAAGTTGTACGTTGATTAATATATGATTCGCGGCCGTAACAAATATGTATTTACAGAATTATAATCATTAAAGTCATCAACACAACTCTCTAAGACCAAGTAATCCCACAGAATGACTATTTCATGAAATCTTGACATTTTGGGATTATACTAATAACCTAACAAGTTGTATTACTGATTCTAATGATTATGATTCGTAAATACATATTTGTTACGGCCGCGAATCATATTTTGATCGACGTACAACTTAATACTGACCAGCAAATTGCAAAAAACGTAAAAAAAATTTTGATTGAAAAAAACCTAAGAAAATTTGAATTGCGCGGGCTACCTTAGCGCTTCCCCCTTAATAAAATCATAATGCTTGTCTAGCAGAAAGGCCGTAGGTTCAAACCAGTGGCGTGCACAGGGTTTTATGCCAGGGTAGGCAGTTTTCTTTTCGCAAAAAAAAAAGTCTCGCAATTGCACTAGTTAGTAAAGATAAAACTCACCAGGGGTTGAAAAGGTTGTAACTACGATTTTCCAATGATGCAAATAGAAGATTTCGGCCACTTCAAATATCTAATCCAAGTGAGTGAAAATTACAAAACACGTCACTTGAAAGATATTCGATGTGGCCTAGAAAAAGGCTCTTCATGTGATTTGCATTATATAAATATATTTAATAATTACATAAACTACTGGTTTGGTAGATAACAAAAGTAAAAGTAAAGTTAAAAAAATAAAGTAAACCAACTTATTTATAAATTAAATCTACGCGCCTATCCTTTTTTAAATATGATTTTAAAACATCGTCATAAAGAGTTGGTTTGCGTTTTAATTCGACCAATCGCACAGCCAGTTGTGTGTCATAATTATATGTTGAAAATAGTAGACAAACGAAACAAAATAGGTAACCGATTAGGTACTACATGTATGCAACCTGTCAGCCAATGATATGAATCATATTGTTTTTTATTGAATTTACGATTGATTTTACCTTTAGTTTGTATTAATTGCAAATCCGGTGTACGACGACCTATCTCGATAACTTGTTTTTTTTTCACCGAAAGATAGTTTTGAAAACGCATCATATTTTATTTTCTCAATACACACACCATCTGAACAACTTTCACAGACAATATTATCCATTTAAATATCTGAAAACGTATTCACACAAACAGATCACACATGTCATGTCATCAAACAAATTATGGCGACTATTGACTATTGAAATTATCTAGTAAAAGGGAAATGTAATACGACAAAAAATTATGACCATCTAAATATATAAAATTCAATGAAACAATGTTACTTCCTAAAATATTTGCATTGCATAGCAAACTTTCTTTCGGAAATGTTCGCTAGGAGTCGTAATTTTTCGTGTTAGAGACACTGTCTTTTCATGCAGTTGTGTGCGTGATTTTTGTCATTGTGTGTCACCAAAGCCCACGTAGCTATAGGAACGCACACATATTAAATCTGCATGACCACGTCTTACCACGAGAGCACACATACAAAACATTCAGACAAGAATAATTTGTGTCTTTGCCGTGGCAAAGGCGAGGTGGCGCTAGTGCCGCGCGAATCGATGTGCGAACGTGAACGAGCCTTTAAACTGTATCGATCTTAATGATACCACCGGCACTCGATAGATGGAGCTGATTTATGATTTAAATTTTTTATGTGGTTTTGTTTATTGATAAAATAATATTAGATCTATTATCAGAACCAGGGTAGGCAGTGTCTTTCTGCCTATATGGAACGCACGCCACTGGTTCAAACCACCTCGTTAAGGTGTGATGAAGCCCTCCATGAGAATGGCTTAGTAATAGCTTATTGGTATTGTGAGTAAACGTATGTATGTGTCACTTAAGTTTGCTTATTATTTTGCGTTGTATGTCAAAATGTGTCTGCGGGATCCCGCTGGTCTGACTTGGCAGCATTTCGCATTTAGTCTGCGACCATGCCTTCGGTTGTTCGTCGTTCTCCCGTTTCACATTTATATTATCATGTTTTTTTTTTATAGCCCTCTGGTACCTTCACTTAAGTGAAACATTTAAGAGCGCTATGACGATTTTTTCTTGTTTAGAGCGTTTGACTCGAGTTTTGATTTGTGATTATGGTTTAACTAAAGTCACAATAGTAAAAAAAATACATGCCCGAGAAAGTTTAGTTCCTTCTTTTGGGAGCGCATTCAATAAATATTTCAGTTTATTTACATAAATCAGTAAAAAACTTGTTCCTGCAAAGGCTGTTTCATAAAAATTTACTTTCGGGCATCTCGCGATGCTCTGTTACATCGAAGATATAATAGTTTAATAATTTATAAAAATGTCCACGGTACAACTGTATCTTCTACTTTGGTATGCATACATCAATTTATTATGTTTAATACAGTAATACACCAAAAATAATTCCGTAAAACAGAGAGTTAATGATATTTTTTCAGCCGAAATGATATTTTTTATCTCTGAATATTTAATAGAAATTCAAACAAAAAGTGTTTAATAACTAAGGTTACTTTGTCACCTTGCTTGAAAAAAAAAAAAACTCTATTTTGAAGTAAAATAATATTTTTAAGCAATTGTTTTATGCAATGCTTTTTTATCAATATAAATCTCGGGATGCACGGTCTTAGCTTTAGTCCGCGCCGAGCGCTTTCAGAGGGAGGACGTGCCGCTCACTCGCTGCTGCCGTCACGTGATCTCGTTCGACAATTCGCCACGAATAAAAAGCGTCCAACACTTCTTGATACAAGTGAGTTTTTTTTTTAATTAGTTATGTTCTGATTGTAATGTATATAATATAATTATTTTCCTATGATGTTCCAACGCGAATATAATTATAGAAAAAAAACATACGTAAATATAGTTGTTGTTTTTAATTTTTCTGACTTTTTTATTTATTGTCATCTCAAACTTTAATTTAATTAATTATTTTCAGACAATAGTTCACAATAATGGGCAAAATAGAAAAAAATAGAACTTTTGGTGCTGTCAAAATAAAAAAAAAAGTTTTGACCGATAATTTGAAACGCGCAAGAGAAGCTCAGCGGTAAGAATTTTATGAGGAGTGCGTGCTTCCTGAAATCATAGATTCGAGGAAAGCACGGTCTATGCCGCTTCGGAGAATATTATTTTAATTATTTTACAATTATTATACTGGTTTTTTATGGTTCCGTACCTTAAGGGTGCCAACGGGACCCTATTACTAAGGCTCCGATGTCCGACCGTCCGTCTGTCTGCTAGTGTCTCATGAACCGTTACAAGTTCACAGTTGTAATTTTTAATTTTAATAAAACGACTTTTGATTTGTCTTTTTTATTTTCTTTTGACTTTTTTGACGTGACAACGTCTAATAAATCGATGAAGCTGGCTGCACACACGAAAAAAACATGACTCATGTAGCGTTACCTCGCGGCCTTGCTCTGCTGTAGCGTTGTACGCCATGGCGGCTTGAAGTGCAAGCGAGAGCGCGGAACGAGCGATGAGAGACAGATGATGTCAAACGCTGCCAAATCGGCCTCCGCGTTCGGCAATTTCATTAATGTTTTGTTATGACGTTGTCACGTTAAACTATCGTCCGTAAACCGACTTTACAGACAACCGATTTTTATCCAAACTGTAGAAACAACATCACATTGCATTTATTTCTATAAATAAGTACTAAAATGTCTTCCTACCTGCTAAATAAATTACATAATATATTAAACTTCGTAAAAAAAGTAGGTACCTACAAAAAGTATTTTATAAAAGTAGCAAAAAAGTATTTGTAAGTAATGTTAGAGGCTGGCAACGCGCAAGTTATGCAGCTTCTGGCAATGCAAGCGTCTTTAGGCCAGCGTTGCCAGAATGTTACTTTTGTAACATTTTACGTTACTTTTGACCCTCTCATGTTACCTCCATGTTACACGCCTCAAAATGTTACTCTTAAGACTTAATAAAAAATATTTCTCAGAAAACAAAAAATAAACATGAAACGGAACGCATACAAGAAAGGTTTCGTTCGTCATGTTGGCGCACTTGATTGTCTTGATTTTGTGACCAAATTCTGACGCGACGACAGCGCGAAAATCTTTCACTTCGTTTGTCGTATCGCATATTCACTCACTCGCGTGAATTTCTAAATGACCCATCCCGCTTACTTAGGCGAGTGAGCGACGGCCTAGTAGTGGCATCCGTGTTGGTTCAGTTCAGTTTGTTATTACGATTCTTTCGAAGCCTACTAAGGGGACAGCTTTTTTTATGTAATAAAGTGCCATGTTATAATTAGTCGTTTTCCACAAAAAATAAGGTAATGTTACTTTTCTCGTGAAAATGTTACTTTTTGAGCTCTCTCATGTTATATTTGACTATCTGTCACTGGCAACACTGCTTTAGGCTGCGGTAACTACACACCATCAAGCGGGCCGTATGCTAGTTTGTCACTTTAGTGGTATAAAATAAAAATTAAAAGTGAAGTAAATTTGTATGACCCTATTGTAACTCAAACCGTTGTAGGTAACACTCATCGGTACAAATAATATTTCATGAACTATAATAACAGTAATTTAATTTATTTCGAAAACAAAGGCTCTTGTTGGTTTGATCCTGGCGTCCGACGCATAGCGGTTTGTATGTGTGCATAGCGTTCTGCCCTAGACGCACACGTGCGCATCTGCTGCCGCGCGCCGTCGAATTTACCTAAAACTGAGCACTTCGGTTTTGTAATAACGCTCTTAAGCGTTATTCCCCCTAAACAATTCTGGGAACTCGGCTACAAATTGCAGTTGTTATCATAATTCTCAGTTATCGCGGCGCGTTGGCGGCTGCATCGCTGCCCCGCTCAGATAACCGGCATTATAAATAATTAATAACCCATATTGCATTGTTTGATGCTTAATAAATAAATCATTTGGACGCAGGAAGGATGAGTCGTTGAAAGAAGACTCAAACTAGACGGGATTGGATGTATAAATGTTCTACACGCTAATTGCGTAATACACTATCAGCATTGACTATCAATCACAATCTGAATCATTTTGAAGGATATTGCTAATCCATTGCTTCATATGTTCGAAAAATGTGTCTGCTCAACAACGTAAATAACGCAATGAATGTTGTTGAACTGTCAAAATGAAAGCCATTGCTACTGTTAGTGTGTCACGCAATTACCTCGCTGGTCTGTTTGTTTTTGTGTTCTTTATTTGTCTATTTATTTAATTCCCGAAGGGTTAAGCAGAAGAAGTGTACCTACCTAGTACAATGCGCGCCACGAAAGATGAGACTTGACCCCGCCTCCTCCGCTCTTTCCGCCGCCCCTATGACGTCCGGTCCCGTCCCGCACTCAGACCTCATACCGCTAAAGATACCTAAAATCGTGTTCTGCGCAAGTCAAACCACGTGGTGTGTCAAGTCTCATCTTTCGCGGCACGCATTGTATACCCACATTTTGCGATTGCATTGTAGACCTCATGCTAAGCAGAACCGCTTGTGACCGCTAGACCAACGAAGCAGTGCAAGATTTGTAGAAGAATTTATCTATTTACTTACTAGCAGCGCCCCGCGGTTTCACCCGCGTAAGTGTCGATTCCGTGGGAATATCGGGATAAAAACTATCCTATGTCCATTCCCGGGTCTCAAAATATCTCTATACCAAATTTCATCTAAATCGGCTCAGCGGTTTAAGCGTGAAGAGGTAACAGACAGACATGACACACTTTCACATTTATAATATTAGCATGGAGTATGGATTCCTGTGGGAAAATTAGAAACACAATGCCACTGTTTAAGTTATCAGTATCAGTGACGACAATAAATTACAGTATTATGGGCACAAGTTGTAATGTATGTCTTTTATTTTTATAACGCTGTTGTTATCGTAAACAATACCTACATTAGGTAAATATTCTGTTTTTATTTCAGTGCTTTTAAAATAATGGCTCCAAAATTGTTAATACTCGGTAACCGAATGTCCGTGCCATATATACTAAGTTATTACCGCGATGTTCGGGCTGTAATTAACCCAACATAATATGACCAAAGTAATTAAAGCTTGTAAATTGTATATGTTTGCTGAAAATCAATATCCTAAAATACACCAACATACACTACTGAACAAAGTCTAGGGAACATGCCAACTATACCAAGTTATTTAAGAAAACTATTTAGAAGAATTACTTGCCTGAAAGTGTTGGTTGAATATTTGGACGTAAACTTTAATTACTTACTCTACGCTAACGAGAGTCAATGTCCAAAAACTTATTTCAACAACTGTCACTCTCACTTTCTACTATCAAAAATAAACGAGCGCGAACGATAACCCGTGACCCTCGAAGCGTAACCCGCATGAAACGTAATTGATATCCCACAAACAAAAACACACAAACTTTACAATAACGTTAACGAAGGCGTTAACGTAAACACAGTGGTGTAATTAGCATCTCTCGCGCCGATCCGGGCGATCAATCATGAGCGCGCATTTATAATTGTTTAGGTAATCGCATTATCTGAGTTGCTCGGTGTACCGTTGCCGCGTTGCAACGTTTTGACGATGTGTCTGATTGCCCTGTTGCAGATTGTTGCAGTAATTACGATGTATGTGGTTTGGATAAGAACATTTAGAGACTAATTTAAGGATGCATTATAAGAAATTCTTCAACGATGGATTGATTGTCTGAAAGATGATATGACTACAAAGGCCTATAATATGACTAGGTGCCTATTAAAATGAGGGCTCAAAGAGATATATTAGGATATGAGCAGGTACATGATGATGCTGTTGTGTTCAGTGTTGATAGAGGAGCTGTTTCCTCATCTTGTGTTAAGATAAGATGCATTTTTAGTTAAAGTCCTTAGCTTAGCAGAAGCCGCGCTAACTTACGATGCCAAATCACCGTAGGTGCGGCGCCTGTGCAAGTACGCGGAACTGCTGGTTTTACCACTCTGGTATTTGTTCCACTACTTGATTTATATTATGTCTTCTATGTCTATTTGATTGACGAATGAATACGTTATACTGGATTCTATTTATCATTTATACGTGGCGTTACTGGCATATATTGTTACACATTGAGCTATTGAGGTTTCAGAAAGTTCCAGTCTAAAAACCTCTCGTACTCTAAGTAGATGTACAAAGCAATTTATCAAGAGCAGACGGTTCTCCACATTAAGCTTTATCTGGCATGTTTGATGAATAATTAATATCAGCAATTCCGCCGCAGTAAGCGACGCTTAGCCACATGAAAGATGAGACTTATCCATATCTTAGCACAGACACTCACACGAGGAATTTGGATTATTTTACGATATTTAATATCCCATTGGAATCCATCACGAATTTAAACAGGAAGCTTTAAGTAAACCAATAGTAGACAATGCTATAACCCTGCCCGGCAGTGGCGTGCACAGGGTTTTATGCCTGGGTAGGCAGTTTTCTTTTCGCAAAAAAAAGTCTCGCAATTGCACTAGTTAGTAAAGATAAAACTCACCAGGGGTTGAAAAGGTTGTAACTACGATTTTCCAATGATGCAAATAGAAGATTTCGGCCACTTCAAATATCTAATCCAAGTGAGTGAAAATTACAAAACACGTCACTTGAAAGATATTCGATGTGGCCTAGAAAAAGGCTCTTCATGTGATTTGCATTATATAAATATATTTAATAATTACATAAACTACTGGTTTGGTAACAAAAGTAAAAGTAAAGTTAAAAAAATAAAGTAAACCAACTTATTTATAAATTAAATCTACGCGACTATCCTTTTTTATTAACTATGATTTTAAAACATCGTCATAAAAAGTTGGTTTGCGTTTTAATTCGACCAATCGCACAGCCAGTTGTGTGTCATAATTATAATTATGTTGAAAATAGTAGACAAACGAAACAAAATAACCGATTACTACATGATGCAACCTGTCAGCCAATGATATGAATCATATTGTTTTTTATTGAATTTACGATTGATTTTACCTTTAGTTTGTATTAATTGCAAATCCGGTGTACGACGACCTATCTCGATAACTTGTTTTTTTTTTCAACGAAAGATAGTTTTGAAAACGCATCATATTTTATTTTCTCAATACACACACCATCTGAACAACTTTCACAGACAATATTATCCATTTTTCACTATTAACAACGTTAAAATCCTAAATATCTGAAAACGTATTCACACAAACAGATCACACATGTCATATAAAAATGTACTCTGTGCATGTCATCAAACAAATTATGGCGACTATTGAAATTATCTAGTAAAAGGGAAATGTAATACGACAAAAAATTATGACCATCTAAATATATAAAATTCAATGAAACAATGTTACTTCCTAAAATATTTGCATTGCATAGCAAACTTCTTTCGGAAATGTTCGCTAGGAGTCGTAATTTTTCGTATTAGAGACACTGTCTTTTCATGCAGTTGTGTGCGTGATTTTTGTCATTGTGTGTCACCAAAGCCCACGTAGCTATAGGAACGCACACATATTAAATCCTTATGACCACGACTTACCACGAGAGCACACATACAAAACATTCAGACAAGAATAATTTGTGTCTTTGCCGTGGCAAAGGCGAGGTGGCGCTAGTGCCGCGCGAATCGATGTGCGAACGTGAACGAGCCTTTAAACTGTATCGATCTTAATGATACCACCGGCACTCGATAGATGGAGCTGATTTATGATTTAAATTTTTTATGTGGTTTTGTTTATTGACATTTATTAATCTAAGTTTATTGATAAAATAATATTAGATCTATTATCAGAACCAGGGTAGGCAGTGTCTTTCTGCCTATATGGAACGCACGCCACTGCTGCCCGGATGTGGGAGTGCATTGAATCAACGCTTCCCGTGGCCGAAGACGAGCTGCCCAAATGCGTCGGTGTTGACAGCACAAACAAATAGGTAGCCATGTACCGCGCCTTGCATACTTACTCCAAAGTCCGATGATGAAATATTAATACAGATTTAAACCACAGCCGAAACACGCACACATCGACATCGTGCCATGCCGATAGGAGGGTTTTTAAAGCTGTACTGCTAGGGAGTTTCTTGCGCCACTTCTTCCCAGCGAAAGCACTAAGAAGTGGTGAAGGGCGGGCGTTTTGGGGACAGTCTTTATGTAATTTTGACGTTCGTAAAATGCTGATTCTCAGCCTAATTTAAATAAATGGATTCTGATTTTAAAGGGGAATGAATGGGAATTTCTTCGAATCATGCCAGAATTTTATTTAAAACTAGCGATTCGCGTGTGTGCACCAACAACGCATGTCAGAAATCGATTAACTGCATAGTCTATGTTATAGTCTAAGCACAACCCATGCACGGGGTAACAGCACGCTAACTGAATCCTAAAACTGTTAGCTCGTTATGTGGGCATTAGTAAACGCAACGTCATGCGTTCCCTTATGGGGCGAAGGCTCTGAAATAATGCGGTGATTAAAGGGTTACGAAGGTGTCTGTGAAGGAACCTTACTTAGTGGTATCTATCGTTAATGCGGTCTTTAAGCCCTTATTGTATGTGGTAGGACGTTGAATAGCCCTTTTAAATTAATTCCATTTCAATTTATCTGCAGCCGGCTTCGAAGATAAGCGTTTGACAGCCAGTAATTTTGAAATTAAACTCATACATATGGCTTCATTTTGATTGGCACTAAGAGTAAAATTCATTGTGATGAATAACACAAATAATACATCCTGATTGCTGATGATGACACATATTTTTATTGGCATCGAGCGTCAATCTCAATCGGCTCACGGCTACAGCGCATAAGTCTCATAGACGCAATGGAATGACGTCACCAAAATAACCTATGAAACTGGGACAAAACCTCTGCGAGCAACAATATAAAAATGTCCAGCTATAGTCTGTGATTTAATGTATCGAAAGCTTTAGCCTGATCCGTTAACCAGTACCTACTCGGTAGATAAGCGTTTGTAGTTGAAATGTTCAATTTCGTCGGTAATCCAAGAGTTTTGCATGTTCATATCAACATAGCATTTGTTGATGGCTTGTTGTTACATTACTTTAAATCAAGAGTTTTATTGTCTGTTGCTGTGATTGCTACATCAACTTCAATTGCCTAGGACTTGTTCAATTCTACTCCTATTAGGGTAAGTTTTGGTACATAGGGACAAGTTCAATAGGTCATCATTTATGGTAATTTCCCATATCATTAATATTAATACCAACATCATTAACATAACCAATGCATCATTTTTATTGGGCCTTTAATTAGCTTCTGTTTCTCATGGCCATTGACAAAAAATCGAGGTCAATATGAATTTATTGAAATAGTAACACACAAATCAGTAAATATTGTCAGTTTGTATATGTCTGGTTAGCTATCGAATATCCGAAAGGCCGTTATGGGAATAATAATATGTGGACGTATTTCCCATGGTGGCCGTGTCATTCATTTGGTAAATTAGATTCACGAATGAGAGGAATAATTCCATTACTAATAAGCATTTCAGTTGTTTTGTTTGCATTTAGATTAATCTGATTGAGTATTGAAAAATTGAAAATAGCGACATAATCCCTGCCCTAATCCTGAAAGTGGACCAAGACGCGCTTATTTCTTCTTTCTACAAGATCGATATTTCTGATCTGAAAGAATCTTCAACCACGCTATTCATCGGAGTATTCACTTAAAAGTAAACGCAAAATACCTTAATCTTGACTTAACGGTTGACTTTCCTTTGAACCCAAGATTTCGTAAATATAAGAAGGCCATTAGTGGCCCTGGAGAGATTTGGAAAATTGTTAACGCCTTACTTATTAGGACTTCAAAATACATTACGCTTCAAGGGACACTTCTGTTCATTGAGTAGCCGTAATTTCTTATGTATTGGGTACACGTCCTTCCTCTTTAAACAGAAAACCGTGTGTTGTGTTACTTGTGTTAGTATTTCTATTATGTCTATTTTAAACTGGGTCGTCAGTACCGAGCCTAAGTTCTGAATTAGTAATGACTATAATGTGTTTGTGTTGTTGCTATAATGGTGATTTCTCTACAGATTTAATATCTAACCTAGTTTCCATTGATTTAGTAATTTTCAATACGGATCCGATGATTGCCACATTAATTATATTGTGTCGGTGACTGTGTTTTTCAATGCCTAACTTTTTGTGTGAATTAAGTGAGCGAGGTATGAAATTCAGACGTACAGGGATGGGATTTTTTTCCGCAAGGTATATATTTTCTGCAAGTTATCGTTTGGTAGATAACCAAAATGGTTTCATCAATATTTTTTTACGTCATACATAAACGAGTCCTTATTATAGAACTTAATCTAAATAGTGGGATGATCCTGTTATTTAACGTCTGTATCATCTTACTTGGTTCTTTAATGTTCTAGTTTATGGTTCAATTTGAACAATTTATTTATAAAACAATATCCCTAAGTAAATTTTTGAATTCAATAAAATTTATTGAAGAGATCATTTAATTTTTCATAGCAGGCGCGAGCGGCGGTTTTAATCAAATAAACCTTTTGTGACATGAATTATTCATCGACACATTCGGAAAGTGGTTCACTATAACTTGTATTTAATGGTATTCAATGCACGTTAAATAATAAACCGTGAATGGTTTTAACATTAGTTACTTAAAAAAGTAACATTTTAAAAAGAATTATCGGCTTTGTTTTATGTCGATGACTGTCTTCGCATGTTAAGGCCATCACATTTTGTCGTGTGACTTATGTCAGCATAAGAAGAAAATTAGGAAGTATTCGTATTATCACTGGCTTCGAAATTGGATCAGCCTTTGACAAGAACGATAAATAAATTTACTCGTGTTAACTTAATTTCCAATCACAAGCGTTCATCAATAAATTCTATGGAACCAACATATTTAAATAAATTGAAACATTTACAGCGAGGTCCTGTCGTTAATTTAGTCAATAGTGACTTCAGTATTTGTGACCGCAATTTTTCATCAAATAATTAAAGTGGTGCTATGAAATACGCAGAAACGTCATATATAGTGATAATATTGCGGCTTATACATTCATAATGAATAACTATTTTGTTACATAGTGTAAACAGCTAGTTGCTTCCTTTCAGTTATTTTAAACAATGGGTTACTATATCTAATTACTTAAACAAATTGTAGTTTTATCAGTGTTGAAGCATTGTTGCATCGAAATTAAACTTAAAACGTTTAAGGTATCTAAGAAAAATATTCAGAAGAACCCAAAGATATATAAACATAGAAGACAAAGTAAAAAATTCCAGTAGTCACTGCGTTGAAAAGAGCAAAATTAATATCCTCACAACGCTTCAAGTGTTCTCGAAGAGACTGGTGACTTGCCGACGATCCGCTCCAACGGACTAATGTAATTAATTGATTCGTGTCTTCTTTAGAACAAATCGTCGATTTAAGTTTTTTACTTTTTTTCAGCAGGCCTTTTTGAATAATGTAACCTAAAAATACGCAGTAAAGCTGATTTTGCAACGCGTGAAAGAGAGAGTGAATCATTTCGGAATAAACTGGATGATACCGAACAATTGATTTGAGTATTATAATGGTTTTTATATGGAGATGGATAGGCTGAATTTGTGAATTGCTGTGAATGTGAATACGTTTGCCAAATGAGAATTGCACACTGGTAGCATTGCAATAATAATGAAAGAATAAGAACACCAAATTGGAAATGAATGGTAAATCTAAATCAGAACATTTAGCTATTCTTTCGACAAGACTTCAAATAGTGAATGAAAAAGTAGTTATAATAGATGGTATCGATAACAATAACTCTAAAGATAAAATAGCAATAGAACGGTTGTGTTGGCTATTAGCAAACAGTACAGTAATAATTTGAAACCAAGTAAAGCCAACAATGCACCATTGCATCACGTTCTTGGGAAATCTTCAGGAAATAAAGACCGCAGAGCAACCGACTCTTTTATAGGTCCTTCACGGTAGAATCAATATTCCGAACTGTTAATAGCTTTGATGATTCAGAGTAGCTTTGAGGATTCAAAAGTGATCGTTGGTTGGAACAAATTGATTAAATAAATTTGTATCCCAATTTGATACTTTATCGTTTATTTGATTTTATTTTAACTTGTCCCAATTGCAAATTGCTGCTCTTAAATCTGGCAGAAAATCCAATATGATATTAAGATGTTCTCCGTAGATAATGTCGGATTGGAAGAGCAATGTTACCAACAAAATCTCTAATGTTATGCATGAGGAGCTCGAGACGTCTCCATATATCATTCATGCGCGGGATGCACCGAGGATAATGCAACTTGAACTTCGCGAGCCGAGAAACTTATCCTGTCCATTTTACGGCAATTCCGAGCGCCTCGCTGTTCTCTTTATGAGTTTGCTAAGCGTGTGTCGGTGATTAATGATTTTTTGACAATGTTCAACGTTGTATCATTAAGAGGCGCCTTTGTTTGTAAACGCCAAGTGTAAATTTGATGTGATAATTGTGACTGAAACGTGATGGATGTAAGTAAAATCTAATTGAGTATGTTTTTCTTTTTTGTTATTTGTTTTAATGATAAAAAAGTAAGTACCACTGATTGCATCTACTTTAAGAATTATATTTGTCAAAATATCGTCCAGAGTGTCCAGACTTGTATCTCGACTCTCAATGTTCTCACTGCCATTTCTAAGTCACACGCGATCACTAAAACATCTCATCTTTTAGACGTCGCTAAAAGCGTTTGAGAAGTCGTTCGGTGTGAATCGTTGCAACTTTTCCACTTGTTTCCGTTGTAAGTTTCCCGCCAGTCGCGGCACTTCCCCGGTGATTTGAGCCCCGACACCGAGTCTCGTTTCTTTGCCTCACAGTTGCGAACTAAAAGTATTTTTGTTGAAGACTTTCAAGTGGTCAGTTTGATAGCCGCCTCTGTCTAAGTAGCTGCGATATCTCCGAGTACTAGTGTTTTGTTTTATCTAAGGTAGTATCATAGTACTTTAATTGCTAATTGGATTAAAGATACCAGGTGTGCGAAGTCGCCGTCTTTATTAGTTAGTTAATTAGTGCTTCCTGCTTAGTCTTCGGAGCAGACAGATTATTTTTCTTTCTTTCATAATTTTGTTATGCACTGCAGTTGATCCGTGTACGCACTAATTTATTAACCATCTGTAAAATACAGACGAAATCAATAGAAACTTGACCCAAAGTCAGACAGCACGGTTAACGGTTGAAAACATTACATAAGTAATTTAAATCTAAACTATCATATTCTGATGTTAAAATCTCAGAGGCCGCAAGGTTAACGTGTGACGGGGTCAGGCGTAATATTTTGTTTATGTAACATTTATTTTTAAATTACCAAATAAACAAACCATCATCATTCATACTAGATTTGGAAAAATGGGTAAGTTACTTTATGCAGTAAACATGACTAGTGCGTTCCAACGATCTGACAAAATGACACAAAGGCAAAAATACATTATGAAGCACAGCCCTGGCTTTCTAAAAGTATAAGCTAGTACGGAAAGTGTCTACATTTAATTAGCTAGCTTACTGTCCTATAAAAGAAACGATAACATCAAAGTCAGACCTTGTGAGTAGACGGTACACGTTAGTCATCTATAAAATTATAGCAGCGCTGCAGCGCTTTATTACTTAGTATCTTGAGCAACCTTTCACGCATTAGTTGCAGCGCAGAC
The DNA here is from genome assembly GCA_927399505.1 of Luperina testacea. NCBI lineage: Eukaryota > Metazoa > Arthropoda > Insecta > Lepidoptera > Noctuidae > Luperina > Luperina testacea. The sequence goes on along the minus strand of OV656763.1, from coordinate 4,120,217 downwards.
GACACACTTTTTGTGCGATCGAGTCTGTGGCGCACATAATGTCTGCATGGATGGTATGCAAAAAGTCCGTCGCGGATTTTACGCGGACTCAACGCACACGACGCACATCTTCGATCATTCTGTCGGCAGAACTGTAGGGACGTAAACGCTATGGAAATGCAGAGATTGCGATGTATTATTTTATACGCGAAGTACAGAAAAAGTAGAAGAAATAGAGAATTTTGGGTACATCCTATACCTACTTTCGGAGAGCTGGTCTGTTTTGTATCATCGATCTCTAGCGCCATGGCACGCCATGGTATTATACCGTGTACTTTACGTCTCCCACTAACGAATGCAGATTGCATATGTACTAAAAGTGTGCGCGGTCTGCGTTAGCGCGCGTTGAAGCAAACGTTCTATTTTTTTTCGCGCACTTTTTGTGCGATGCGGCGCGGCGCGGTCTGCCAGAATGACACGGATTTTTTGTGCGCCGCACTTTTTGCGCGTCGCGGCGTCGTATGCGTTACTGCATATAATTACTTAGGTTCTATTTTCATAGACTAAAGAGTGCGCCACGGATAGTCTGTCGTCTGCGCTGGGTCTTATCGTGACATCACCTCTGTGTTGCAAAGTGCACAAAGTAATGCAGCACAATGATCGCGTTAACAGAAGTAATATTGCCTGTAGTCACAACAGTCACTTGTCAATGTCTCATGTTCAAGTAGCGAAGCTTGGAGCGCTGTCGAGGCTGCCATATTGAATGGTGTCGGATTCAAAATAAAATGCATGGGAATGTTTTGATGAAATTCTTGAGTTTTATAACGTAGACCTATTCCAAATCTAAGTTTTTAATAAGCCACTCTTTTGTTTTCATCGTAATGTTCTTCCAGCGTTAAGGCTCCATGTCTGTCGCTTGACTCCTATATATTCAAGTTTTTGATTTTATTTAAAGGTGTGCTTATGGTCTTATAAAAACTTCTTCACAAATTGATGGATTCCGAATTTGTGGACATATTACTGCTGAGTGAGATGATGTACCGATTGATGACAATAACCGTCCGGAAACGGAATATTAACCGTTGCACTTCCATATGAATATATCAGAATCAGAAGGCACCCCAGACAGAAAACGCTATTTCTGACGACAGAGACTTGGTTCACATGTTACATTTTCACCCTTTTACCTTCAGCATGTTAGTAATTGCCCACGGCCATACATGGCGTGAACACAGTATACTAGTAACTCAAAGGAAATTGTGTCAAGACTCAAAACTACAGCGTGATAGATAGCTTGTTAGCAATAGCTGTTCTCAGCGGTGTCAGATTTATAGGATGAAGCGCTAATTGGATGCTGCTGGAATGTCTTTGACGGTATTCATAATGAGACAAAAATGGGATACTGCTGTGGTTTTAATTTTTCCTTGATGTAGGGTGAATTTTAACCAGAACCTATTCTGGTTAAAATTCACCCTACATCAAGGACAATTTTTTTTAAGTAAGTGTTTTTAGATATAATAATTATAATAAATACTGTCATATAGCCACACCATTGGGGGTCCATAACACAGTGTTCCAGGCCGAATGTATGGGTATTTCTCTAGCCGTTTCAGCCATTATGGCCTGGGAAGTAAAGGACCACTCGATCCCCATACTCTCGGACAACATGGCTGTTCTGCAAGCGCTATAGAGTTATACAGTTGATTCTGGGCTAATATACGAGTGCCACCAGCGTCTCAACCAGATAGACTCGATAGAATAACCATTCAATGGATCAAAGGACACTTCCTTGAGGAGCTGGGGTGGATCGAATAATCGATTTTCCCACCCGTACGCAAATACACGCAGACGTGGAGTTGCGGAGACCGGGCTGGTGTCCGCAACTCCACGTCCGCGTGTATCACCTATTACTTACCTTAATATTTATACTGTGTCGTTATATTCTATTGGAAACATGACAGACCTCTGAGCCTCGGAACGACTTATTATTATAAGGCTTTGCCAGCTGTCATTAGTGGATCTTTGAAAATATTTACAGGTCGGCAGAAACTCAAAAGTCAGACAACAAGACTAAAGGTTGTCGTGTTACCCAGTAACTGGGTCGTGGAGGTTAGATAGGCATGTCAAATACTGGTATTCAGCTGCATCTGGCTAGACTGAAAGCCGACAAACGACATAGTTAGGATAAGGTCCTAGGCAGATGATGATCTTTCAACAGTGAAGGTCGTATTCGTATATTTGACTTTTATTTAGATGTGATACGATAAACCTGGCCCGAGGTTATCGATGAGCCAATTTTTATTTCTTTTTATTTGTTCATTGACGTCACCTTATGATTTAATGGCTGACGGAAGTGACCGCGAGGTCATGCTTGAATATACTATAGGAGTCAAGCGCGACAGACATCCTAATATGAAACAGGCATTAATGGTATAAGAGAAATGGAACCTAGCCATAAAGCATTCCCGCAAGGATTATCGATCAAAGGCTCCTGCAAACAGGTGCGACGCGTGACGCGAATCGCGTGCGTCACAAAAGTTGTGCGACTTGCGGTGCCATTGTGTCGCGCGCGATTTTATCGCGTGTCGCGCCTGATTGAAGGAGTCTTAACGGTACTTTAGTTGGCTACTATGAGATTATTGCCTTATATTTTCGTTGAGAATTTTGTAAGCGTTACCGGTTGGGAGTTATTTGTAGAGCTATGCTCTACATATAATTTGCTCTCAAATGAGCCTAATTATTTTTCGTCCCTCTTTCATCCCCAATGGATTCCATAATGAGAAGAGATTTTTAAATCTTTCTATATTTACAATCTGCTTCACTTTCCGCTTACGCATGTGTAGGATTTTAAATGAGGACCCTCATAAATATACCAAGTCCTACCCGGATTAATCACTAATATTATAAAGGAGAAAGTTTGTGAGTGTATGTTTATATGTTTATTACTTCTTCACGCACAAACGGCTAAACGGATTTGGATGAAATTTGGCACACAGCTACTTTATAACCAGGATTAACACATAGGCTTTTTGTCCCGATATTCCCATTGGATCGACCCCTACGCGGGTGAAACCGCGGGGCGCAGCTAGTGTTCTATAATGCTCTGTTTACACTTCTTTATATGCCTTAAAACTAGCTAGTTAATAAACTAAATTTAGAGAGCATTGATATTATGACTTCCAATTCGCACAAATCGAAATCTGTACTTTATGAATTCATAGAGCTGCATCCGTTAATCGGTGTTAAAGTCAATATTTATTCCAATTCAATGCATTGGCATTAACTGATTCCATCTAAATATATTGAGTCAGTCAATCGTTCGCCGCAGGTCGTTCGTTTATCCAGTGCTATTAATTGAATAGCCCATATATTATTATCAGCTATCAATGATCTGTAGTCTATTCTATTGCAATTCAGTTGATACATTTATTTAACACGACTGGATGTTTAATTGGTTAAACGTTGCATAGTTTTCAGTGAAACTGCACAAACCAGAAATCGCGAAAAAAAATCAGCTGTTCCCAACATTTATGTTCGTATAACTCGTCAAAATGTAGGGAACAGCTGATTTTTTTACGCGACTTCAGGTTTGGTCCCATAGTAAAAGTTGTTCATAATGATGAGTACAATGACCTCTTAAGAGGTTGTTAATGTTTTACCAATAACCATGTATTAATAATAAAACTGAAGAGTTTGTTTGTTTATTTGAACGCGCTAGTCTCTGGAACTACCAGTCTGATTTGAAAAAATATTTATATTACGTTTGATAGCCCAATTCTTGAGGAAGGCTATAGGCTACTTAAACATCACGCTAGAACCCTTAGGAGCTGAGCAAAATCAAATAAAAAGTCAGAAAGAACGCTAAGGGACGGGGTAGGTCGCGGGAACAAGGAATTTCATGCGGTTGAAGCCGCGGGAAGAAGCTAGAATACGATATAGTTGTACACTTTACTGTTACCGTGAGTCTTATTCCAAACCGTTTCAAGGGAACATCAGAATGTTTTCCTGAAGTGGTTGGATAAATAGATTTTCGTGATTTAGAGCGTTTGAAGCGCTCTTGTTTCAGAAATTAATGTAAAGACGTAAAATACATTTAAAAAAATCAATGCTAAATGAAGGTGATGAAAATAAAATGTATTAAAATAAAGTAGAAGAAATGAATTAAGGACGTCCCCACGCAACATTGACTAAATAAGGGCTGAAAAAAAGTTCTAGAGAAACTAATTCAATTAACTATTGGAATAGACAGAGTGTGATTTGTATTCAGATGTAGACTCCTACGAGTTGACTTGTACTGGGAGTCGGTGTAAAGGCTAATTCAATATGCCCCGACACCAGTTCATTAAATGAATGGTTGGCCTACTTCCGAGCCTACAGGATCGGGTGCACGCTGTCACTTTTATTTCCGATGTCAATTCACACGGCCCGCTATCGGTAGCGTGCAGGTGATAATTCGTTTATGTGTGATTTATAGCATTGACGGGATTTTTTGTAAAGGTGCGAGGGAAAATTTTGCCTCGTGGTCCGTGTGAGATATGATTTATTTTTAACATAATTTGTGTTAATGTAAATGTAATGTACCCTAAATGTATAGTTATTGCTTCTACCAAATTGTTAAAATTGTCAGTAAACTGGCGCCCAACGTGGCTGATCCCACACTGGGCGCCAGTTTTTTGACAACTTTAAGGAATTTGCGTCTTATTTTTGCGCATCTTCAGTTTTCGATTCAGAAAATATTCCAGACATTATAATCTGTAAATCACGTAAGTGGTTTTTTCGTCTAAAAGCAGTTTACACGTGGTGGTACCGGTGAATGGAGCACGTGGGTAGGAGCGGGCGCGGCCGCTCGATACAGCGGAGGCTGCGCGCTGAGCTCCCGCCCGGAACAACCTCTCTGCCACCCAATCTTCGCTGACCTCCCCCGTCCCCGTCACACAGTTCACTGACCAACAACTGAGGGAAACTGCCACCAAAATCCAGAGCTCTTTCACGACTGGACGCCTAAACATCAACCATTCCCACAAGACCTGTGATACTCCTAGAAAATTAATGCTATCTCTGAACAGATAGGGGCCTCAATTAGTTGGGCATGCAGATATTAAAGATTCCGCTCTCCCGGTACGAGCGTACGAGCGTCGTATCTAATGACACTGTTATGATTTACGATAAGCTTTTTGTGTACGTTATTCCATTTATAATTTCATACATATATTCACGAATTGATGATCTCGGACTGATAATATTAAGTTTAGTGTTGTATTATAATTAAGATGTGGTTAAATGATTTATGGCCTCATAATGGATTTAGAGGTTTATTCATTAATTAGAGGACGTACCCAGAATAGGGACGTTAGATAAACACTTTTGTGGTTTTCGTAAATAAATTAATAGAATGACATTTAATTTACACAATAAAACTATACCGATAGAATCATCTAATTGATCAGAGCAACGTTTCGTGTATTTATAAAAAAGGATGAATTTTAAATCAAGGCTAATATTTTAAGAGAGAAACTACAGATAACGTCTTCATTTCGTTAAATTGGGGTGGAATTCAACGGGTCTGCGAATGTATTCTAAGAGCAAATAACGTTACGTGAATTGAGTCATTCTGTTGTTCATAGGGGAAGAATTAACTCGTCATCACTTTGCGTCTGTTAAACTCTATGTTATTAGAAATTGACTTTGTTTGAGCATTCACTCTTTTAAATTTTTTGTTTCTTTTTCATCATCACCAGGTCCATCTTTAGTCCACTGCTCGCCATTCAACTCAGTCATACTACTCTCATCCAGCTGCTACCAGCCACTCTTTATACTAGATCGTTGATGGTTTCTCCTTCTTCACATGACTTCATTTCCGTCTATATTCAGATATTGCCCAACATTTTGCAAGCGAAAATGTACGTAACTCCATTCAAACCTAACGGATTCTCGACGACCTATCAAACGCCACATCCTCAAATCTCATCCGGCTACAAATGTCCGCTAACAGAATAGTTACGTCTCAGCATCCTTGCTTATTTTTAGGTCGCCACACAAGGGAAGTGGTCCGAGAGGGGAAGCCTCGTTATTCTGTTAGCACATAACTGCTACGCACTAAGGCAGCTTTTAGACCGTAGTTTTGTTCTTAGGACGGAAAGATGAATAAATTATAAAGGGACCCTCTACGGATGTACGAGAGGTCTCCTCGCATTTACTTCGACGACTTTTTTTCTTGAGTTTTTTAGTGTGTGACCCCATTTTGTTAATGCTTTATGGGTTTTGTAGTGTTCTTGTTTTACTTTAGAGATTTTTATGTATTAGTGAATTGGAAGGGATAGCTCTATGTTCTTTTTTGTTAACATAAGGGTTCCTTAATAATCAATGATGTATGAAGAACGTTTGATCAGAAAATCAATTTGGTCGGTTTCATTATTGAGCAAAATTTCAGAACAAACCCCGCAAATAAAGCTCAAAAATGAGAAAACACATAAATGGCAAAACGCTACTGGTTTCTATATTTATGTGTTTAATATAATTTTGCAAAATAGCTTACCATTCAATATTGCAAACGGATTTGATTAAATCATAAACGGGAATTGTAAACACATTTAAATCCATTTCCGATCGCATTACACTAAACCGGAAAGCGATTCAATACAAAATCGAGTTTGCACAGCCGGACCCAAAATCTTTTATCTAATCTAGACAAATATTGGCATTGACTTGGCACATCGCGAAATTGGGACCAACCTTAACGTTGCAAGAGGACGACGTGCAAAAAATTGAGGCCTTTAATACTATGACAAGAAGTGCTAGATTCCCGTACAGGGTAAAGATACTTAGGGTTGAAATATGCCTTATTGTTAGGAGATAAGGTCCATATCTTAGTATTGAAAAATCGATTAAGTTCTAAGGCGTGAGGAGATGCGGATTGTAGATAGATAAAAGTTGGTGTCCGAGATAAGATGGGTCGTTGAACCCGCGCCTACGGGAGTTCTTCCCTTTTCTTATGTTGATTTCGTTTGGATTGAATACAACTTTTATTGTGTAAAGTAATCGGTTTTCTTTATTTCTTTTCCGTCCGTCTGGTTCTTTACGTTATGAGTTTTGAAACAGTCTCAGAAACTAAATAGGGTACCAAGAAGAGAGACGAACAATCGACTAGTACAGTGTTATTTTAATGTTGGATAGAAAAAAAAAGTGTTGCTATAAAAACATTTTAATTTATGCAAATAAATATTTGATGTTTGATTTACTAAGGCCGCTATCCCACTGGCGTTTTACGAGCGTTGACGTCAACGTCGCGTCTGCGCGGCGTCGACGCTGCGCAGACGCGACGTTGACGTCGCGTCATCGCGTAACAAGCATAAAACGTCCGCTGAACGCTTGGGGCTAAGTAATAATAGCCGCACGGGTCCATTTTTCAGGTTAAGCTACTCTTGCCGCGGTTGGTCTGTGGATGGGTTTACCATCTTTACATACCAAGACCCCTCCGTGCCTCGGAAAACACCATAGCCGTTGGTCCCGGCTGTCATTCGTGGATCTTTGACAGTCGTTACGGGTCGTCAGAAGCCCGAGAGTCTAGCAAGCAACCAGTCTTAACAATGGGTATCGTATGACCCAGTAACTGGGTTGTGGAAGTCAGATAGTTGGGAAAAGGCTAGGCAGATGATGAGCTACCGATTCAATAGAATCAACAAATAAAAGGCAAGCGGTATGTCTTATGGTAATCGTATTATAGTAAACCAGTTTTGTGGTAGGTACCTGCAGGAATGTGCCCATGTGAGGACGACTCGTTTAATGACGCTTGGTATTTCAAATTATTTCACTGTCGCTTACGTAATTAACACGAATCTTCTTATGTTGGAATAAATTGGGTTTGACGGATTTCCATTATGTTCTATTTTGGGGACTTGCGGCTGCCTGCTTGTAAGGTTAAAGTGATGTGGTTTTTGACAGGGAGCAGTTGATCCAATGTGACGGGTCTAAGAATAAAACGTGTTGGGCTTAAAAAATATAGAATTATGGTGTTTTTCGCTTTTATTAATACGTGGTTTCAGTTACGTTATTACAATTTGGAGAGTCATCGTTCACAAATGTGTGTACTCAGCTTTAGCTGCGAATAATAATAGATTTTACACATAACACGCTGTGACAGACCAGGGAAACTAATTCCCACTAAGATAGACAGTCTAGTCACATTTGTCATTAAATGATTTATGCTCGGTTTACGTTTTCCGATAAAACATACAAACGTACATTTTATTACTTTACCCGAAACAATAAAGTTAGCTGTAAACATAATTTATTATGCATATAGGCAAGCCTTCGAGCGTTTAACATCTTTGAGAGAATCTCTTTTAAATAATTGAAGACGGTTGGTTCAAGGCGTTTCTCCTTTCATTTACAAATTAGGTGGCATAGGAATAGCACGCACTGAGTTTCTTTGTATCTTTATGCAACCTATTTATTTCAATGTAAGTATTCTAGTTTTAGAAAACATAATATTTTCTTGTAAGGATCATATTGATCAGTGAGGCAGGGACTGGGCAAGGTAGTTCTCTCTATTGTAGGTAAAGGGTGGACGCCTATTGCCAGAAGAGCGAGACAACATAATATGTCTAAAGAAGGAAGCACATAGTTTTACCCCCAAGATACCCTATTGGTGTCGTAATGGCAAACGCAACGATAGCATGATTTACCTCTACAAGTCTGCTTGTACGTTTATCTCTCTCCACCTAAACGCTATCCAAATTAGATTGCAAAATGCTTTGAGATGCGGAAACTAAACGAGATATTATGGATCGAATTCTGGCAATGCTTCTAATAACAGACTCCGGGAAATACTAGGATGAAGATGAATTGTTGTCTATTGAACTATTGGCGCACGTAATAGATGGGACTGAGGTTAGAGACACATCATGCGTCAGACCTAGTGCTTTAACAATAAGCAGAAACTTCCTTTTTCCTTAGGAGAAAAGTTACAGCTAATTGAGTTAATAACTTCCCTATACCTACTGCAGTTGATATTAAGTTTAGAAAAAAGTGCTATGTTATAAAAGTTTCCAGCGAACTCTAGGTTATGATAAAATTAGCAAACTTTCTTCTGCATGCAATTTGTCGCACGGCGCAAGCTTTTCCTGAAATAAAACTTTTTAGTGAATCCATCTTTTTTGTGGAAACCAACCAAGATATTGTGGGGAAGGAATACATAAAAGCCTTAGGTAATTAGATGGTAAATAAAATTCGAATGAGTAACAAATGTTTGCGTCCTCCAATGAATGACGAATCGTTTGGGAGTCCATTGATCAATTTACCTACAGGAGTGGAATAGACAAAGATATTGTTGAACGTGGAATTAAGGCTAAATGCGTCATTGATGATGCATATTGTTTATTCATTCAATAAGCAATTACGATCACAAATACAGGAAAATGTGAGATCATTTTAATACATACCGGCAGGGAAACTACTGAGTGAGTAAAAGAAAGAAGCAGGAAAAGCGTTATTTAACAAAGAATATATTTATTATCATAAAACTGCAGCTTATTTTCCGAACGCTGAAGTCGTTTTGATTTTGAACAAACTTTAAAATAATACTGGTATTGTGTTACCGGAAACGATATAGACTGTCGACACTTCATCAATCTTAATAAGGTTACTATTATTGTTTTTTTTGAAGTGAAAACTTCTTTAGCGGCGCTGTGTACTTTTTTTGGAATGGGTAAAAACTTCTAAATTCGCGTCAGGTCACGTGACCCTGATCGAAAATTCGTAAGACGTAAAACGTAAGACAGCGCCATCTATGCACATCGGGAAGAACTACGAGGGCCTCGCGTACTAACTACGTAGTTCATCCAACAACGACGAGCGCGTTGTTGAGGACAGCGCCATCTATGCACATCGGGAAGAACTACGAGGGCCTCGCGTACTAACTACGTAGGCCTCGCGTACTAACTATGTAGTTCATCCAACAACGACGAGATGGCGCTGAACCACGGATATATAACTGACGACGAGCAAATCTGAATAAATTCCTTTCACGAGAAGAATAAACCAGTCACTTTGGTCATCATACCTGATTTGCAAAAAACCCTATAAAATAAGGAACACACCTTAACACGCGTGTTTTGTTTATAAGACGATTCACAAAATACACTCGTAATTGTTCAAGTTTTCACTTCTGTCGGCACTACCGGAGTGCCAGTGTTTTTTTTTTTTTGGTATACCATACCATACATATTGCCGATAACATCGATAGCAAGATTTCCATTAGCGCTATTAAATTATAGTGCTGTGCTTTAGATATCGTACATATCACGATAACGGTAGCCTCACTACGATAATGTCATCGACGTATCGAGACTTGCTAGTCACAGATGAAATCAGTGGTCAACAAATTGATTGCATGCGAGATACGAACATTTATTGGTATTCAGTTCACGGGCATTATGTTCCTATTATGAACGCTTATTAATAAGCATCGTGCTACGTGTTCTGTGCTTTGTGGCTGCGAAGTCCATCTTATATTGTAGCTATTTGCTTGATAAAATACTTTGGAACGACTTACGTATTGATTACTTATTTCTAACAGATGATACTCCAATAGGAAAATATATTCCCCGAAGAAAACCGAGCGTTAAAGATCAGAATGAAAGCAGACGAAGCAAAAATATTACGAAACGATACTGAGTAAATGCGTTTCCATTCGACTCGATACCCTCGCAGGAACATGCTCCCCTTTCCTCACTAGTAGACCGTTAATAATCTGTTACAGAATAAGACAACCATAGCTGGCAGGGTCCCAGAATTTTACTAGCATCCTAATTAGGCAATCGGCGCCCTTGGCACAAGAACCAACTTGCGAAATAGTCCAAAACGACAAGAAAGTCCAGTTAACTGCCGGAACCGAATCAAAGTTTGTTCCGCCCACGAATTTCTGACTTTTAATCATGTGCCAGTTTTGGGATGCTTGATTAGGATATTGTTAAAGAGGATTTATCAAAACTGCTGGCATTTTATCCATTCCATAAAAATGTTGGAGACAATGGTTATCTTCCATACAAACTTGTTTTTTTATGTTTGTAAGAAATTATTGCATTGGTGCAGGGCTTCAGAAATCTTTAGACAGCTGGGTGTTAGCAAAAACTCGAAACAATAGCGACCCATCGTACGGCAAGGCAAAACCTCGTCACCTATTAAACAAACCATGCATTGCGTTTTGAACAAACCCTCCGTCACCGGCTGCGACACAATATGGCACACGACCGCGTAAAAAACCACCCTATACGGTCCCCGAGTCCCCGCAGACACTCACCCAAATGTGAACTTTACCTTCTGAATATAAAGTCGGAAAGTGAAGCATCGACTCCAGCACACGTTGCATTGAAGGTTGAACTTTGACTCCAAATGGCGACACGTTCTTTTTTTTGGTGAGTATGACGTTTGCTTTTTCATACAAAAAAAGGACCTAGCTGCCATAAGTTACGGTTTATTCCAGAATGTGCGGTGAATTCTTTGTTAAAATACTTCGCCAGGAGTCGGCGAAATGCTCACGTGCGTATTCCTTTTGTTGAAGGATCCGATGGAGACTCGTACAAACCTCGACGGCGTTACTTGACATTTCATATGAATAATAGCATATTTTTATTCGTGTAATGCGTCGTAACCTTTTAGAGAAAGGATTTCCTTAACGCCATTTTGGGAACAGTTGTATGGGTCGTGCCAACTATTGTGTAACATGCGTTTTAAGAATCCTTTCTTTAGTCCTCCCCTATTTGTTATCGAGTCTATACATATTTTAATGCGTTTTCAAGTAACAGTAGCACTAGTAGGAGTTCCGTTTGTAATGTTTTGATCTTTTTATGGAATTTCAACATTCGTATGCTATGAAAAATGGTGCATAATACATATGTGATTGAATTAAACTGGTTTATACAATTGCCTTATTGCTCTTATTTTAAGTGTCCAACGGTCTGCGGTTGCCTTCAATAGTTTCTCTCACGATTATCCTAGATTTTTTAGACTGCGAAGCTTTTTGTGGTATCTTTTAAACTATTGTTGCTCTGACTCGCCCTGATAATTTCGTTTTAGTAACTTTCTTGTTTCATCGTCTAGTTTAAGCTAGAATTTTGCCTGTGTATCAGATACCCGTTTACAAGCAAATTTAAGACTCAGTGCATTCAATATTTTAGCTTCTGTCCACTAAGTGACTTCAACATAATATACATAGTTAGGTTCTATTTAACACGACATTTCCATTACTTGACATCGTTGATCGCTATCACAAGTTATCGTTATGTACCCACCACATAAACTAAGTAGGCATAAGTTTGTTAGAAGCACAATGGTGCTACAACGTCATTGTGCCTTCACAATGGGCCAATGGGGTTTGTTACTGTATATATGTATAGTTGAATAAGAAGGTATATTAAGTATTATTTAAATGTATTAATATAACATTGTGATTGACATCCCATTGTGACAATTGGATTTGTAAAAGTCAATTGAGTTAAACAAAACAAGGTGTTTAGGTGAAATGTTTGTGCGTTTATTACCCACGACGGTACGGAGACGGTATATGCGTTTGGGGTGAGAGGATGTGTGTGCAAATCAATGTTGCCATTTATCTCCAAAACTACTACTTAGTCCGATTTTGATGCGGTTTTAATATCTTTTCTTCTCTTTATGTGTATAATGAACCTATGCTCTTTAAAAAGTTTGAAATAAAAACAAAATATTTTTTTTGAAAAAACCTACTACGGTTAAATGTAATTGGAAAAGGATAAAATAATTTAAAAACCCCCGACTTAAAGAATTTATGTAACGAGACTAAAACATATAAATTGAGGGGCCCGTAGCTCAATAATAACAGCCGCACAGATCGATAGATCAGGTTAAGCTACACTTGCCGCGGTTGGTCTGTGGATGGGTGACCATCTTTACATACCGTGAACCCTTCGTGCCTCGGAAAGCACGTTAAGCCGTTGGTCCCGGCTGTCATTCGTGGATCTTTGACGGTCGTTACGGGTAGTCAGAAGCCCGAAAGTCTGACAACCAGTCTTATCAAGGGGTATCGTATTACCCAGTAATTGGGTTGTGGAGGTCAGATAGGCAGTTGTTCCATGTAAAATACTGGTATTCAGCTGCATCCGGTTAGACTGGAAGCCAACCCCAACATAGTTGGGAAAAGATTAGGCAGATGATGATGATGATGACTAAAACAGATAAATTCATATGATAGTCGGGGGACTTCTTAGAATAGAAGGTGTTCCACAGAACGGTCCTCCGACTGACATATTTTAATTTAGGTATATGTTTTAGTCTCGTTACATAAATTCTTTAAGTCGGGGGTTTTTAAATTATGTTATCCTTTTCCAATTACATTTAACTGTAGCAGGTTTTTCAAAATTTTCAATTTTGCTTTTTATGTAAGTAGATATTTATGGATGATGAAAGGCTTCGTACGAATCCATATTTATTTTTGTTTTAAAAATTCTGACGATGCGATGTTTTGATTTGAATATTTCTTAATCATATTATCTTATTAATTCCTACTTCTTTCATTTATTTTTATCATATCCAAGTGTTTCAACTCAAAAGTTCAACGTTCGCGGACTTATAAGCAAACAGAATTTCACTTAAGGGTCAAACCAGTTAAAGGCAAATAAAATTATCAAAAGTAAATAAATGATGTCATAGTTGTGTAGGGTATTGCAGTGAGATTGTGTAGATTTTGGCAAATGTTATCCTATAGATAAAGCATTGGCCCGTGGTTGGCTTAATTGTATTGATAAGATTAATGTCGAAACTACAAATCAATGTTTACCATCAACCCTTTTGTTTTCTGAGGAGCGTATTGCACATTTGCGAGTAAATTGATAATGTTTTCATAGAACTTATCTGTAAAAAACATGTCATCACATCATCTATTTTCCTGTTTAGAAGTTGAGAAATATATTGTACAAGTTGCTCATATGTATTGGATAATAAGGGATTCCCCTAAACATGAATATTTTTATGCTGATCCTCTTTCTCTTGGTAGCCTACTACTTCTTTTGTTTTATTTCGTTTTCTCATCTCGTACGTTGCCTTCTTAGTCTGCTGCAAGTATTTTCTCCAGATCCCTTTTCTTCTTTTACCTTAATAAATTTTCAAATTTCTCATATCATTAATGTCCGTCTCGACTCTGCTAACGTTACTTAGTGTTTTGAGTACAGGGAGCGAGTAGAGCAGGGTCTCGGTAATTGATTACCGTCGCCAACGTCCGTGTGTCACGCGATCTCGTGGCTGCCTCATAAACAATAACTTGTGGTGGCTAGTTTTAGGGTTACCTTCGACGAATTAACATATTACAAGTCATAAAAACCAATTTAAAATGTTGCGTAGAATATGCAAAATAAAGTCTACTGAAAAGATAATTGCACAGTTGGTTGCACACCTCAGACTTGACTGCACATAATTCATCATTTTAATTTGGTCATCATTTTAATAAGTATTAACCTTGCGGGAATTTCAAACTAAACATACCATAAAGGCTCCTACAAACAGACGCGACACGCGATATAATCGCGCGCGACACAAAGGCACCGCCCGTTGCGCGACTTGCGGTGTCTTTGTGTCGCGTGTCGTGTCGCGCTTGTTTGAAGGAGCCTTAATGTGTAATACTGCGACGAAACGCATAATTGGAAATGCTGTAAAACATCTAATTGAATCTACTGTGCTAATTTGGGTGTCGTCGGCTAAAATATATTCGTTCGTTATGTTACCGATCTCATTTTCAAACTAGCTGCACTTTGTGCTAAGGTTGAATTTCACTGAATTCCGTTTAAACGTCTCGTCAAAGAGTAACTTTGGAACAGACGGAATATAATTTATGGAATCCGATGTTAAATGTGCTTCCACTCTGATTTCAGAGTCAAAGAAATATATTTGCGGAATGCTTTGTTGTCTGTTGTTAAAGTTAACTGAGGAACGTTATTAACTTGTACTATAGTTTCAGTCGATTCATTACTTCTGGACATTTGATCTGTAAGGATTCCATTACTCCTTCCATTCCATTCGATTGTATCATTTCAATTTGGCATGACTTTTAACTGCTTCAAGTTGTCTTTAAGATACACTTAGCAGGTGTAAAGCTGGCCAGTAGCCAGTAGTTTTAGCGAAACAATATCCATATTCATGAAATTCGTAATACACATTAAATTATTGTTGAAAATAATGAAAGATTCGTAGAATTTGGTCACCGGAACAAGACTTAACCGGGATAGCTTCAAGTTGAAACTGAATAATAGACTTCCGAGGTTACCTAAGTTATTTTAAGCTTGCGGCACGAGCTAATCCTTGTTTAAAGCAGTGGAACAGTCTGTTCTCTCAAACTGATTTCACGGATTGTCGCCTCCGTTCTGCCCTGTTGACATTCATTGTCCAAACAATTGTCGGAAAAACTGTAAAAAGATAAGTAACGGTCGCGTCCGATAACCCAGGCTTTGGAATGAACCTGTTACTGAAAAGTATAATGAAACTCCATAATTAATTATGTTAGTAGCGTCGGATTTTTGATTAATTGCAGTTGAAAAATATGAAGATTATTTTTCTTTTCAATCCAACAACAAAAAATGCTGAACATTAACAAAAAGAAAGTTCCAATCAGAAAACTCCATTGTTGTAATCCAACAACCGTTGAGTTTTTACGAAAAATGGTCATCCATTTTCTCCATTGCTTTATTTCATGGAAAGCAACAACCGGCGTCAATTGAAAGCCTTCAATGAATGGCGAATACAACAATGGTTCCTTCATAAACACATTGTACATTGTATTATATGCGTTGTATCGATGGCTTATTCCGAGAAGGAGAACCGCAATTGCCACGAATGCGGGTAATTGATATGGAATCGATGACCAACGCTCCAGTCTCGTTAAACATTTACTCTACAACCTTGCGTTGTGTGTCGCCGTACTATTGCCCTTGACTGTTTGTCACTAGCTTTCATTATATCAGCCACTACGATTTCGCACATTTATAATGTACGTAAGTATCGTCGTAGGTGGCGTTCTGTAGTTTCTGCGTCCCTATGGAAAAAAGGGGTGAGTTTATGTATGTATATTTTTTTAATGTGTCGTCTAGGTAAAACTTCCTTATGAAACTGGGAACTGATGGAAGCCTTGACTTATGTCTTTCATGTTTTGTGTTTACCAGATCAAACAATGCGATATGATTATGGTCTATTGTGCGATTACTTAGATTTGCAAAAAAAAAAAAATGTTCGTAGGGATTCAGCTCTTTTTATCAGGGTCCTTCACTATGAAAGCTCTTGAACATGAGCAGGCCTACATCTGTTAGTGGATGATGACAGGCTGCATAACTTGAGTTTATTGCAAAATGTTGACTCTGTTCCCGCACTTACTTCAAAAGTTGTACTAAAAGATACACTATCCAAAGTTCAAACTCGATATAGAATAAATACCGTTCGCAATATCTTGGAGTATTGGCATTTATTTACTTATAAACCAGCTTTGTCTCACCTGCGATGTTTCAAGATACGGCGAGAATTATTATTATAGGGTCTACCTCACGGGGGCGGAGACTTACGACAGACTACTACTCACAACGCTACTTATTTATAGTATTATATAGGACATTTGTCCGTAGGCCAAGAATCGAATCGGAATAGGGACACTGTAAATGAACAAAGCTATAGTTTCAATTTCATTATCTGAGACGGGGTTGGTTCTCTTTTATATGTGTCATTTCGCGGCTTTTATGCTGCTTCTGAAGCCAAGTCGATTCTTATGCCAGATTCTATTCTAGGTGACGTCTTTCAGTTTTCTTCTGTTTTAACAGAACTTGACTTAAATTCGAGTCTTGCTTGTTGTTTTTTTAATATTATGGCAACATAAAACTTGATTTTTAACACAATGAAGTGAGTGCAAAGTAATAAAAAACTTTGTGTGCGTGACAAAGTTTAATTCGCACAAAAATAACCACGACCTACTTCAGAATGAAACTAGCTAGGTACAGACGCTAGCACATCAAGCTACTATAATCTGTCAAATTTCTTTAATAGATTTTCAAATTTATCGCTAAAGCATAAGGTTCACAGTTGATTTGGAGAATTTGACAGTTTCGGGTAGCTTGATGTGCTGGCGTCTGTACAATTATTTTCTTGACACATGTGAAGAAAATAATTGTACCTAGTTGGATAGCCTGCTGGGGAGTTTGTTGCGCGGCTTCTTCTTCCCAGCGAAAGCACTAGGAAGTGATGAAGGGCGGGCGTTTTGGGGGACTGTCTTTTATTATTTTGACATTCGAAAAGTGCTGATTCTCAGCCTAATTTGAATAAATGAGTTTTGATTTGATTTGATAGGAAATGTCGACACCATCTAGCTTGTTTTTTGTTTTAATACATACATACACTCACGCCTTTTTCCCATGGGCGTAGACAGAAACTACTACAGAACGCTACCTGCTACAATCCTTAATATTCCTGACGTGTAATAGTGATTCCGATATCCTACATAATATTTACGGAATAAAAAAAAAAAATTATTTCGTTTCAATGTATTCATTTTATTAACAATCTCCAAGGCTTGCCAATCAATGTTATGTCTTGTTGCAAGTTAGTAACAATCACTGCTGGCATTCCGATTGATCCGACGAGGTCGTCGGCCTAAGGTCGGCGTTACCTACATTGTTTTCTGTTTACCATCTACTGAGACTATCTCTGACCTAATGGTTCGTAACTAAATATGATGGAGCTTTGAACTAAATAATAATGGTGATTTGTGTGTTGTTACAGGTATGGATCGATGTTCTTGGCTGATTACCTACCTACATACTTCGTGTTGATCTGTAGCGTAAGTTTTTTGTAACTTGCATAGATCGGGTTTCTTATTAGACTGGATTGATATGGTAGTTTTTTGTTGAGTTTTTGTCTTGTCTGAGGTATCACTTAGCTTAATCGTCGTGAGAAAACCCTGTTAAAAAGCAAAGTATTATTTAGAGAGATTTTTAGTACCTACATATACAACGCGTGCCACGAAAGATGAGACTTGACCCCGCCTCCCCCGCTCTTTCCGCCGCCCCTATGACGTCCGGTCCCGTCCCGCACTCAGACCTCATACCGCTAAAGATACCTAAAATCGTGTACTGCGCATGTCAAACCACGTGGTGTGTCAAGTCTCATCTTTCGTGGCACGCATTGTAAAGTATAATAAAGTGCGTGTAAGACCAGCGGGGTGATTGCGTAACACACTATCAGTAGCAATGGCTTTCATTTTGACAGTTCAACAACATTCATTGCGCCATTTACGTTGTTGAGCAGACACATTTTTCGAACATATGAAGCAATGCATTAGTGATATCCTTCAAAATGATTCAGATTGTGATGGAAAGAGTGTCACGCGATTAGGGTGATGATGTATGAACGTAAACGAAGCTAAAGGAGTATGTAATCGTAGCACGTGGCGTGCATGGGAAGAAGGTGTGGGTGTATGCAGGGCCGTCTTTAACCTATTGGAGGCCCTGGGCACATAAGGATCACGGGGCCCCTGTGTAGATAAGAGTACCTAGATGAGCAAAATTTTAAAATATTTCGAATCAATAAATTAGTAGATACCTTATTGTTTTATGATTTGGGAAAGTAACTCTTAGCATTCACAGATTATTGATTAAAATTCGCCCTACCAATCAATTATTTTGTCATTGAATCGGGTATCTACTAATAATGCGTTGAATGGAAGTGGCTGCAAATATATAAAATGTATGCAAAATATTGAAAGAATTTTAAAAGAGTAACGGTGGAGTTTCTTGCCCGTTCTTCTCCATATGAAAACTACCTTTTGGAATGGGCGACTAGAATCAATTCTATTTGTTGTAATTTTTGACGTTCAAAAGTGCCTTTTATGTGCCTATTTGAAATAAATGCTTTGACTTTGACTTTAATAAAGGCTCCTACAAACAAGCGCGACACGCGATAAAATCAATCGCGCGCGACTCAAAGGCACCGCAAGTCGCGCAACGAGCGGTGCCTTTGTGTCGCGCGCGATTGTATCGCGTGTCGCGTCTGTAGGAGCTGTTAATTATTTTTTGGGGGCCGGCCGGGGCCCCAGCCGATCGCGGGCCCTAAGCACGTGCCCAGAGTGCCTAATGGAAACAAGGGGCCTAAGTATATGTATGTTATCCTACAGGAATATTAAACATATACTCATAAGTTTAAATCACTGAACCGCAAAATATTTAACATCATCGAACTTCGAACTTGATTTTAAATTTTGATCTGAAATCGTATTTGATTACAATTTGTTCACACTCGAACGCCTCTCGCTCATGTATTTATGCATGCACTTGCTAAACGACTTGGCATTACCGTACGTATGCTGCATCGAGGGCGAGGCGAGGCGAGATATCTCACAGAATATCTCTGCCCTATTGAACTGGGTCCACAAGTCCACATACGAGTACGTCACAGTAACTATCCCGTTTGCATATACCCGTTTCTCTAAACCATGTTAGCTTGTAATTTGTTAGTCACCTTGGAATGAGAAGAAAGTTTCGTACGTTGGAGTGGTTTATCAAAAGCTTCTACGGAACTTTTTGATGGCACCACTCGTAAAATGTCGTAGAATTTAAAATTAGAATCTCAGCTGTGTCGTAGTTTTTTTTTTTCTAATTTATTTTAAGGCGTGTAGCCTTCAGCCTGTATGTGCTTACTTTTTTCTTCGAGTTATTTATTAAAAGTGTTTACGTCTGTGATCTTGACCTGGTTTTTGCTTTTGCTGTTATAAATAGACAAGGCTTAGCTTTTTAGAAACGAGAACAATAATAGAAGTTAATATTGGAACACTATAAAGTAAATCCTGATAGTAATAGCTATGGGCATTATCACTATCCTAGATATCTATAGTGTTATAATGGCACAATAATGGTCAGCCATTCAATTTATCTTTATCTAGGAATCTTAAGTCTCAACTTACTCAATTGCAGTCAAGCTGACACGTCATAAAGACTCGAGTTTCTAGCTAAAGTGGTACCTAAATATTAATAACAATCGATTTATTAACTTTTAATTTACCTATATTTATTCCAAAAAAAAGTAATTAACCCTTCTTTGCAATCGGGTAAAAAGGCGGTCATGTGGGAGTAGAACTCGCACACAAAGGGTTCCATAACCACCGTACACATTTCTTCTAAAGGCTCCTTCAAACAGGCGCGACACGCGACAAAATCGCGCGCAACACAAAGGCACCGCAAGTCGCGCAACGAGCGGTGCCTTTGTGACGCGCGCGATTCGCGTCGCTCGTCGCGCCTGTTTGTAGGAGCCTTACAGTACCCGGCGATAAATATTGCACATCGACCTTTGGAAAGAGACAATCGGCTCTCCAAATCTTCCAAAAATCCAAACCTCCAATCTCTCCAAAATCTTCCAAAGAATCTTCCAAACTTCTCCTTTCCAGAAGTTTTTTTTTTTGAAGAGAGTTTTTCTTTTTTTCTTCTTCTTTCCAGAATCTTTCCAAAGGTCGATGTGCAATATTTATCGCCGGGTACTGTAAGTAGTTTTAACATTATACATACATTAAAAAAAACACGATTATTGTATGGGATGGGAATCTCCTTTAATTTTTACCTCTATGTTATGTACCTATATTATTATTTTGTTGTTAAAGTGGCCACATTACACTGAAAATTGTCTGCGTTCAAGTGTCTGCCTATTACGGTTCAAAACGTACAGCCCTGTGAGTGTCACAGACAGAAGGACGACTGTATTACTAAGACACACTTTTGTGTCTTAGTAATAGAGCCTCGTTGGCACCCCTAGTGTAACGAACCCTAAAAAGGTCCGATTTGGTCCATTCTCCAAAATTTTCCTCGTGTCAAGTTTTCATAAATTTAAAAAAAAAAAGCTGTGGTACTATGTTTAAAGGTGTGTGTAGACTAGTTACAATCAGTAAACAATGGCGACCTTGGCGGCCAAACGTCTGCACTGCAACATTTTGACGGTCAGTCAGCAAGGCCGCCGGTCAACGACCCGCCCGGAAATAGACAGCCCACGTGCGCCTGATAGTCATACCTACGCCTTTCTACGTCGTGTAGGTAGACAGTACTGGTTTCAGCTGAATTGCATTAAGGTGCGGTAAAAAGCAAATTTTTACGTAACTTGATATAGCGCGTCGTGGCAGCAAATAAACTAAAGGCTCCTATAAACAGGCGCGACACGCAATAACATCGCGTGCGACACAAAGCTCCGCTTGTCGCGCAACGAGCGGTGCTTTGTGTCGCGCGCGATTATATCGCGTGTCGCGCTTATTTGCAGGAACCTTAAGGTTCAAAACAGCGATGCGTTTGAAGTTAATTGAATCGAATGACCACCAAAATAAAAGTAATTTTGCAGTTTTAATTAAATTAAAAAATAAATGCCCGGCTCAGTAGATTATTTTTAGTTATTTCTTTAGTTGATTGAATTCCCTTTATTAACGTTACATAAAATATGATAGTTTACTCTCAAAATTTTGAAAACGCTACTATAACGCTACTGTAACGCTACTATCCAAATGCATGGATGGCAATGAAAATAGCATGAGATGACAATGAGTCAGTCAATACGTAACATTCAACGAAATTTCATTAAACTTCAGTATAGTTTACGATAACTGATACTCAACTATGTATACAGTTTGTACAGTAGCAGTTTGACAAGCTACGGACGAAGGTTCAAGATAACCATCTCATTCTAATAGATGACGGTACTTAAACTAAGTTTACCTTAGTTGCTATCCCCGCTGTATTACAAACTAACGCCGCGCTCCAATCTAAGCTCCACCCATTTGATCATTTAGAGATTATGTTAGAGATTACTATCTTGTTGAACTACGGTATTAAGGCTTCATATTAATTTACCGTTTAATTTTGAAATAACGGGTTTTGGTGTAAGTGGCAGAAGATTATGTGAATTGTGAGGAGTGGGCGTTCTCCTTTCAAAGTCAAAGTCAAAGCATTTATTTCAAATAGGCACATAAAAGACACTTTTGAACGTAAAAAATTACAACAAATAGAATTGATTCTAGTCGCTTTGTACACTATATCCTCTCCTACCCAGTATTAATCCATACTAATTAATACGAAAGTAACTCTGTGGGTCTTCCTTTTTTCGCCGTAACGGCTGGACGGATATGGCACTCAAATAGAGTAAGACCTGCACCATAATTGCGTAACACACTAACAATGTCAATCTGAATAATTTTGAAGGATATTGCTTTATCATGATCATCATCTGCCTAGCCTTTTCCCAACTATGTTGGGGTCAGCTTCCAGTCTAACCGGATGCAGCATTTACCAGAATTTTACATGGAGCGACTGCCTATCTGACCTCCATAACCCAGTTACTGGGTAATACGATACCCCTTGGTAAGACTGGTTGTCAGACTTGGGTTTCTGACAACCCGTAACGACTGTCAATGGTCCACGAATGACAGCCTGGACTAACAACTTAACGTGCTTTCCGAGGCACGGAGGGGTCTATATAAAGATGGTCACCCATCGACGGACTAACCGCAGCAAGCGTAGCTTAACCTGATCGATCGGCCCGTGCGGCTGTTATATAGAATTGTATACTAACACAAAGCAGAAGGAGAGTACGTCACGAGCTTGGTAAGACTGCCGGTCGATTCTGTAAAAATCTCACCGTGAAAACTAGGTGAAGTGAGTTTGTTTTTGCTAGGTATTGACACTATCGACAGCTCACTCCACGCTCACTTCACCTAAGTTTTCACGGTGAGATGGTTACAGAATCGCACTGCTGCAGCTGGTCCAAATCAACTGGACTGGACCAGTCCATTGCTTCATATGTTCGAAAAATGTGTCTGCTCAACAACGTAAATAACGCAACGGCAAAACGTTGCCTTGTGGTACGGAACCCTTCGTGGTTCCGTACCACAAGGCAAAAACGCCGAAAAAACACTTTTGTTGTATGGGAGCCCCCCTTAAATATTTATTTTATTCTGTTTATAGTATTTGTTTGTCTAACTATCACGGTTCATGAGATACAGCCTGGTGACAGACGGACAGTGGAGTCTTAGTAATAGGGTCCCGTTTTTACCCTTTGGGTACGGATCCCTGAAAACGCTCACTGTAAGTTATTTTGGTAATTAATTCATCTAAACTAATATTATAATGTCATTTTTTTTTGTATGTTTGGTTGTTACCCTTTCACGCTAAAACGGCAAACCGTTACCTGGATTGGGGCATAGGATACTTTTTATCCCGATATTCGCACGGGATCGAGACTAAATGCGAGTGAAACCGCGGGGCGCAGCTAGTGTGGTCATACAGTTAGCATGTTTTTACATATAAATTATGTAGGTTTTACAGTCAGACTTACGCCGGATTAAAAACCTCGAAACTACTAGGTAGTTACTAGGATTATCTTGATCTTATTTGGTCTGTCTACCCATAAGGAAGTCGTAACTAAGAGAAAATCGTTTCTAACTGGCAGTAACTTACCCTATCAGAGATAGCGTTATCTTTAGGGTAAACGCACATATTGCTGTTCCACCGACACGTTTTCGAGCATAAATAAGCGCCTACCTACGCCATAGCAGACTATAACTTAGCCACCCGATGCGATGGTGAAAGTCAACGTGAAAATATACGTAAACTCAAGAATAGAATAAGTACTCTTTAGTATGTACACCATATAAATTAAGAAAAGAAAAGAAAAAAAAAGAAAAAGAGTAAGAAAAGTTAAGACGAAAGGAAGAAAAAAAGAAAAGAAAAAAAGTTAAGAGAAGAAAAGTTATTAGACTATTTCGAAAATAATTGTTTTTTTTATAGTCTAGGTACTATAATTATTTATTGTGACGTTTCTAATGGTTTTACGTAATAATAAAGGCTACTGGGACACAGGCCTCCTCTCGGTGTGAGGGATTGGGCCGTAATCCAACAAACGGACGCACTGCGGGTTGATAATATCATTCACATGTCTTCGGATTTGTGGTTCTAGGACATGCCGGTTTCCTCACGATGTTTTCCTTCACCGTTTCGAGAGCTGCGGTAATGAAATAATTTACACAATGTAAAGCGCCTTTCGGGGTTTGAACTTATGACCTACAATTCGTAAGTCGCGGCCTGTACAAGTGAGCCACCGCTGCTCCTGAATTTGTAGTAATAAATTAAATTGTTATGAACTTATGTAGGTTTCTTTTCCGGGACTGTTAGCTGATCATGTTATGTATGATACGGGTTAACCGCTGAGGCCCTGACCGATACAAGTAGGTATTGGTGGTTTCATAATTACATAATTATGTTGTTTTCATGTAATTAAATTCGATTAGAAATAGAAATTAATATATTTCCTTTGTTATTGTGCTACAAGGACGGAAAAATAAAATTGGTCGACAGAAAACCTACCATTGTTTATTTAGTAATATGATAAGTTGTTAAGAATAATTCTGTAAACTCATTTCATTTCAAATATCTTTATTTACCAATGAACAAATAATAATTCTGTACACTAAACGTGATTTTATTCACTTATTTTTTTATCTTTGTACACTCGACCACATAAAACCAATGACAAGTCTTATCATCCATTTCCTCCGCCAATAATGTACATTACCTTATAAAGGACATTCCACGCACATAGATAATAATAATTATAGCCAGTACTTTCCCTTATGACATTGACATGTGTCTGTCCCGCTAATGTTCTTTAATCGGTAGTCCTAATGGAACTCTTTTACGGGCGGTTCGCTGTGATTTTTCGCGCACTGGTTTATTAATAATACCGTATTTCGCGCGTATCATGTAAATTACGATAGCAAAGTAAACAAATGTGTGGGGATCACCCTTTGTTTGCTGTGCACGGCGCCTGCTATAAGGCCATATTTATCAGTAAACAAAGCTAAGGAATTCTTAGCACAATATCAACACGGCTGATAACATTAATAAGGAGACGTAATGCCGGTTGTTTGTAACTGACCTTATTATGGCGTGGCATGGGCCATGCTGGCTGGCTAGACGACGCTGGCTGAAGTCTCAATGCATGGAATTAGTATGTCATTGTACTACAACTTTTAGCTTTATATTACTATTGCTTTCAGTGAAACATAATGCTATGATGTACCTAATAAAGAAATGTTATCGTGAATCTATGCTTTATGGTTGTACTACATTTATTAAAACTTATTTATTATTAGTTTTTGTATGAGCAATATAAAACCTTTGGCTTCGAAATATTATATGTGATTTAATGGACAGTCAAAGTACCCAAGTCTTTCATGTATTTCTCTTAGAAAGAGATGAATGGGGGACTGCATTAACATTTTCTTTTGACCGCTTTGCTTGTGCAATTGAGCCTCAGGGAAAAATCGATTATACTAAATCAGATTGTATACCGTGTGCGATTAAAATAATCACTACGTCGCGTCGTATCGATCGATTCTAACTGCAGGTGTGGTTCGAAATACACTGCAAGCGATATCCAACTATCATTTGAAATTAACAACGGAATCACAATTAATGAAACTTCGCTCTGTTGGTCTAGTGGTCGCAAGCGCTACTGCTGAGCATGAGGTCCTGGGTTGCGATTCCCGTGTCGGGCAAAGTGTCATTAGGTTTTTCTTTGTAGAACAAATTCTACAAAGAAAAACCTAAGCAGCAGCCCGGAGTCTGGAACTCCGGATTTGTGCCTCTTTGATGGAAATAGGCTCGCCCTTTACATGGGACTTAATATAATGGCGAAATGTCGGTGTGTACTATGGGTACATCTCTGATTATCCCTTCATACAGGCTATGCTATGTTATGTTATCTTATCGCAATTAATTGGTATAAACAAATGAACTAAAAGCTGAAAGCGATTAATAGGCAATTATAACTCCATTTAGGTATTTGCCGGGAATTCCCTAAAAAATAAAGTGAATGCTCGACTTCCAGCGGTTTATTATTAAATCAATAAAACCGCGGAAATCCCTCACATGTGCCGCTCAAATTTTATTTGAATCTCGAATTCTTTTGTTCGCAATTTATGCTTGACTAAGGGCTTCAACCTGTCACTCCTTGCGTATTGGTCGTTTAGACCCAACTCAATGTATTGATAAATTTTGCTTTTTTCGAAGTAAACATGAAAGATTTAAGGCTCCTTCAAACAGGCGCGACACGCGACAAAATCGCGCGCGACTTAAAGGCACCGCAAGTCGCGCAACCGCGAGTGTGCGAGCGGTGCCTTTGTGTCGCGCGCGATTTTATCGCGTGTTGCGCTTGTTTGTAGGCGCCTTTATTCACCTCGTATTCTTTTTATTTATTTATTTGATAATTTATACAGTACACACAGTAAAATACATAGGGATTCATACTTGATTATAATTTGAGTACAAAAGTACGGTAAAAGGTATTTGATTCTAAATACCTATAGATTACTTATGTATATTAAAAAGCGTTTAATAAATTTCATTGCTTTATTTTACGGCTGTTTTACATTTTCGATCACGGCTCGGCGGCCATTACTGAAATTAACTCTTTAAAATGGGTCTTTTTATTCGGGAGATTGGGTTTACGTGCTATTTAAAACGACGCTTCAACCAATTACGTTTAATAGTAAAATGTATTGGCGCTCGAGGGACTTAGTTTATTTATGAAATATTTATAAGCGAAATAAATGGCTTATTGTGCAAAAATAATGCTGTATTCAATGGACAAGTGCCAGTTTATTCTATCATTTGAATGCACACAGCCATTAAAATATAATTTTATTAGGAGACCCAATGCTGTAAGGGGTCTGTGCCGGGACGGCTGCTGCAGATGCAGAAAACCTCAAAAGGGCCAAATATTCCAATCTTATTGGAACTTATATATTCGAGCCGTTTGGGGGTTAAAACACTAGGGCCATGGGGTCCGAGTGCCCACTTAGTTTTTCGAGACATTGCCAAGCGGTTGGTCGACTCTTCACGTGACCAGAAGGCTGGTTTATTTTTTAAACGGTTTTATTTAGCTCACCCCGTTTGTTAAACGGTTTTTTTATATTTATTTATTCTTGGGTCATATTTAGTAATTCAAATTTCACCCTCTTCCTGTCAACCGATTAATCTGAAATTTTGTATACACTTTGGATTTTGGTGACAATACAATTATGTTTATTCATTATCATTATAAATTCAAGATGGCCGCCGCTACAAAATGGCGGATAATTTATGTTTTATTAATCCCATCAATATGGGTATCAAATGAAAGGGCTCAACAAGCAGAATACAATATACTATAAAAAATTGAAATCCAAGATGGCAGCCGCTACAAAATGGCGGATAACGTAGGTTTTATCAATCCCATCAATATGGGTATCAAATGAAAGGGCTCAACAAGCAGAATACAATATACTATAAAAAATTGAAATACAAGATGGCGGCCGCTACAAAATGGCGGATAACGTAGTTTTTATCGATCCCATCAATATATCAAATGAAAGTGCTCAATCAGTATAATACAATGTACTATATAAAATTAAAATCCAAGATGGCGGCCTCTACAAAATGGCGGATAACTTAGGTTTTATCAATCCCATCAACATGGGTATCAAATGAAAGGTCTCAAGCTCAACAAGTAGAATACAATTTACTATGCAAAATTGAAATCTAAGATGGCCGCCGCTACCAAATGGCTGATAACAATTTTTTTTTCAAGCACTAAATGAATTAAACAGAATGCGAAATAAAAACTAAAAACTAGAAAATAAAAAAATAGGTAAAAAAAATTTTTCATTTAAACGGTTTTATGTTAAACATACATTGCAATGTTTAAGATAAATGTACTAAAAACCAAAAAATTATAAAATATATACAGTCGTGGGAATTATAAACATATGCATAGACTAGACTAAAATAAAACCGTGGGGCACGTCACATTAAGTCGATAATTTGTAGACAATTGACGTGCCCCACGGTTTTATTTTAGTCTAGTCTATGCATATGTTTATAATTCCCACGACTGTATCTATTTTATTATTTTTTGGTTTTTAGTACATTTATCTTAAACATTGCAATGTATGTTTAACATAAAACCGTTTAAATGAAAAATTTTTTTTACCTATTTTTTTGATCAAATAATCAGTATTGCCATACCTACACCGTGGCGACGACGCTACCAACGTTTTGGGCACTTGTCCTGTTGACAACGATGCGGACGAGTTTTTTAATGCCCTATGATTCTGTCCTTTTTATATACTTGTCCATAATATTATTATTGTAAGACTGTTAGATTTTAAATTATGTAAATATTTTAATGTTTGGATCCCTTTTTATTTATTTGACCATTTAATATCCCTCATTTATAACCCCTTTCATTTTTACGAGTAGTATCCCTCAGTTAACGTTATCTGTGGTAGTTATTTCAACTGCTGCATATATTCTATAGACAGTTAATTGTGACGATTTACGCGTTGATGTTTCGGCTGGCACCATTCAGTCCGTCCCGGTGGCTGCGAATTTGTTATCTCTAGTGGTTCGTTAGGCGAGGCTTGCGAAAGGCTGGCTGGGACAAAGGTCCATTGGACCCACCCTCGGAAGTCGTAGGGTTACATGAATATACGACTGTACTCGAGAATTAATGTTGGGTTTTCTCGTTATCAAAAATAATTATGGTATGGGATTCTGTTTTTTTTTCATGGGGTAATTGTTTTTTTATTTGTTTATGTAGGTTTGGCTCGTGGCTAAATGATAACAGCCGCACTGGTCGAACGATCAGGTTAAGCTATGCTTGCCGCAGTTGGCCTGTGGATGGGTGCCCGTCCACTTCATATCGAGACCCCTTTGAAAAGCACGGTCCCGGCTGCCATTCATAGATCTTTGACAGTCGTTACGGGTAGTCAGAAGCCCGAAAGTTTGGCAACCAGTCTTACCAAGGAGTAGTAGTAGTTATTCCGGGTCTGGCTGTTTGTGTATGTAAATTTAAATGTTTGTAAACGCACCGGTCCACGATACAGGAGTAATTCCTAGTGTGGGGCAAGGTTTTGTAAAAAAAAAAAGAAAAAATAGGTACCTAAGGGTTTTTTTTGTAGAACGCGCTAATCTCTGGAACTTCCAATCGGATTTGAAAAGAACTCTTTGCATTTGATAGGCCTCTTGAGGAAGGCTATTTATCATCACGCTATGACGCTTAGGAGCCGAGTAAAAAGAAAAAGTCAGAGAGAGAACGCTAAGTGAAAACGAAGTAGGTAATGGCGCGGGCAGGCGATGCGATGCGACGGGGTTGGTCGGGAAGAAATTACACGCTGTCGAAGTCGCGGGCAGAAGTTAGTAACTTATATTTTGTTGACAGCCGCTGCTTGTAATTTTTTTTGCGTTCCTTGAAGCAATAAATAAAACAGCTTTTTCTTTTGCGAAAGGCTGTAGCTAATGTCATGTGCTTTTTGTTTTTGATCCGTGACTCACTGGGTGACTCAAGAGACTCGGTTATAAGTTGGGCGTGTTAAAATTTATGACATTCCATGCATTCAAAATGTTTCTGGTTTTATATTTAATTTATTTGCTATTTACTTGATTAATAAAGGCTCCTTCAAACAGGCGCGACACGCGATAAAATCGCGCGCGACACAAAGGCACCGCAAGTCGCACAACGAGCGGTGCCTTTGTGTCGCTCGCGATTCGCGTCGCGCGTCTCGCCTGTTTGCAGGAGCCAACCAAACCAGCAGTGCGATTCTGTAACCATCTCACCGTGAAAACGTAGGTGAAATGAGCGTGGAGTGAGCTGTCAATAGTGTCAATTCCTAGCAAAAACAAACTCACATCACCTAAGTTTTCACGGTGAGATTTTTACAGAATCGATCGGCAGAGCAGTGACAGCCCAGTGGTAACGGCCCCGAATTACGAGTCGTAGGTCGTGGGTTCGAATCCAGACAGGTGCTTTACTCTGTGTAATAAATTGTGTCTTTTAGTCTGTGCTAAAAAAATGTATTTTCTTTCTTTAAATAATTTCATCACCACTGTTCTCAAAACGGTGAAGGAAAACATCGTGAGGAAACCGGCATGTGTTAGAACCAAAAATTCGAAGACATGTGACATCTACCAACTCGCACTGGGCCTGCAAGGTAGATTACAGGCTACTCCCTTTTTCCGAGAGGAGGCCTGAGTCCCAGCTGTGGGAACATTATAGGTTGGTTCTCCTTATCCACCCAGTTTATAAAAACACTGGCAAAACATTTGCAGTAATTTACAAATAAGCCGGTAGATGTCATTTAATTGTTTTAGTTTGCGTTTCAATGTATCTCGAATGCGACTAAACGAACCTTTGCATGTGAATTCCTTACCTGCATGAACCATAATGTCTCAAACTGATATCATCTCCTGTAATTATTTCGTCGTTTTATACTTGGCTTGTTTTTATTTGTATAATCGCGAGCCGGTCATCAAGTCTTCCTTAATGGTGTTCCATTCGATTGTTTTGGTCTCGCTCCGCCCGCGTCGTCAATAAATCGAGTTACGTGATTCGAATATCCCTAATGTCACGATTTGGACATACTTCCATATCAGGTTGTTTTGATGACATATCAAGTTCAAATATCGAACCTCGCAAGGTTCCAGCCAGGATCGAAGCCATCATTTTCAATTTTGAAATTAGAATTCCACGTTCCTTTGAGTGGAATACTAATTTTTGTATTTAATATTCAATGTATTCTTGACTTGAAGCATCTGCTGATTCAGTGATACTTATCGTTTTTTTTTTAATTGGCCTCCGACGTAAGCCGATGTTTCTATTATAAGTTACTAGCTTCTGGCTGCGACTTCGCCTGCTTCAAATTTCTTGTTCCTCCGTACTTCGGTTTCGCTCAGTGATCTTTATTTATTTATTTAAACTTTTCTCACTAAAAAGGTACAAAGGCGGACTTAATGCCTTAGGCATTTCTCTACCAGTCAACCAAGGGTGGTGAAGAGATTAGATGGCAGGTGCCAAGGGTGGTGCTTTTTTTTTCTCTTTTTGCTCGACTCCTAAGGGTCCTAGCTTAATGTTAAATAGCCTATATATCCTATAGCCTTCCTCAAAAATTGGGCTATTTAATGCAAAAATATTTTTTCAAATTGGGCTAGCAGTTCCAGACATTAGTTTTATTAGGTACTGCATATTGCATTCGCTCGTATTTCGTTGATTCATCTCTGCAAAGGTAATAATAACGAGTCATACTCTACTAGCCATAATATTCCAATAAAACACTAGCTGGTAATATTTCCTCGCACTGTTCAAAATTCGAACGACTTTCATAGATTTTGGTTTATAATAATGACGACGGCATTGTGCAAATAATAAAAGACATCAGCACGTTTAAAAAAAAATCTGGTACAATAGGAGCTTTTTGTCATAATTGCGTTCTTTGGCGCCGTACTCGATTGTCCGCCTTCGGTGAGTCAGCTTGTATTTCACAGAACGTGACTGTACCGATAAATTTGATAGAAAGTTGGATAACGGTATTATGTTAAATCGAATTTGACGACGGGAATCCATTGCATTCGTATATAAATGTAAATATAATTTTCTGTATTGGCAAGAGTTGGTTAAACCTTAAAGCTGTGAACGATTTAATTCGATTGTGTTTTTAAAAAAGATTTCAAAGCCCTTCTATGTACATTTGATTAACTTATATGTTAATTTGCTGTATGGGCTGAAAAGCTTCTATCTTTTTCCTCTTATAGTACACAATGCTCTTTTGTCACTTGTTTTTTTTTCTTTAATTACTATAGTATAGAGCACGGCAGACGTGCAACATTCTACTTCGAATGACTTATTACGGATTTCAAGAGGAATTCTTCTGAATATTAAATTCGAGTGTTAAGGAAAAATATTCGAAAACCCAAGGGATATTTCTGAAAGATATTTTCGTTTATTGCTTCTAAATCACGATCGTAAATATAATGGAGGTCGAATGTCTTCATTTTTCTTTTTATTTATTAGAGTTTGGTCCTTCGAGCCGGATAGGAGCTCAATCTAAAATAATAAAGGATGTAACGGCTGGGGGGTATATCGTGAAACTGTGTAGGTATTAATGTTGGTTTCTACAGTACTATGAACAATCTTGGGGAACCAAAATTATGAGATAAGCCAGAGATCGCACAAGACAGGGAGGTTTGGAAGAAAAAATGGGAGGCCTTTGCCCAGCAGTGGGATACAAAATAGGTTAACAAAAAAAAAAAGTTTAATGCTGATGACCTCGAAAATAAAAGAGTAAATGATAGTTTTTTAAGAAGCATGAATAGAACAAAATGTCAATCGTGGATCTTTGACAGTTACGGGTCGTCAGACCGAAAGTCTGGCAACCGGTGTTACAAAGGGGTATTAGGTATATAGTATTACTCAGTAACTGGGTTGTGGAGGTCAGATAGGCAGTCGCTCCATGTAAAATACTAGTACCTACTCAGTTGCAGGCGAACCCAACATAGATGGGAAATGGCTGGGCAGGTAATGATGATGATGATGAGAATAACATGTAGGTTTTCACTCATTTTTATAATAATGAAGCTAGAAAACTTGTAAATTATGCGAGTTTTAAAGTACAGAAGAAACGGATTTTGGATTGTTTGCCCACGGTGAAGTCAGTTAATCTCTTTTATTTGAACTAAATACTGAATTTTACGATTTGCGTAGGATAAAGTTACTGATACAAAAAGTTTTATGACCTTAAAAAACGTATAATAAATGTCTATTTACGATATTTCGAACAAAGTTAGCTTTGAGACATATTATTATAAGAACCCTCTAAAGAGGTAAAGAGTCTGAAATAACGTACAGTACCCGGCGATAAATAGGTATTGCACATCGACCTTTTTACACAAAACCATTTTATACAAAGAATAAAAATAAATTATCAAAAGAAGCAAATCATAATTGTTTTAACAGCTCCTAATAGATACCGGACTGTTTGTATTTCGTGCGACAGAGATAACGCTCTACGAAGCCGAAATTATCCGATTGTCTCTTTCCAAAGGTCGATGTGCAATATTTATCGCCGGGTACTGTATGTTTTTGTTTTATCAATGCGATAAAATGACCCGTCGTGTATGACCAGAGGGGCAATTCTCGTAATTTTAAGAACGTTCACAGTTTGATCTCATTCTCAATCTGTCAAAAATACCTTTAATTTCCCTACATTTTGACAAGTTTTTGACATTTTTATGTCGTCGAGATGAGACTGCAACCAGATTTTGAACGTTTTAAATTAAGCCTGCCTGCCCAGTGCCTTTGTGACGCGTGTCGTGTCGCGCTTGTTTGTAGGAGCCTTAAAACTGACCAGTGTTACCAGTATACATAATATACAGTGTAAACAATCATAAAGATATTGTCTAAGCGGTCGTTGGCAAACAATCAATGTTCGAATCTATAAAGTTCCCGTAGTGTTTGACGGACAAACAGACGTTGTTGTAGCCTTTTTGTAGTTTGACTCATAAGTTAAAGGTCGATGGAACTTGATACGGTTCAAAAAGCAAGCTCGGAGCGAACGAGCTTATTCCGATGACACTTCATAATAAAAGTTGCCATGTACTGTCAGGGACATTACATTTTTTACCAAATTAGCGTAGAGCGTCAATTTGCGTGTGCCATTTCATAAAACTGTCAAAGTATGACAGTTGTGATTTGAATATACGAACAAAATAAGGTAGCAGTCAAATTAGTTTCAACAATTTCCTTGACTTCCTGACATGAGCTCGAACATGCATTTATATTCCTTTCCTCTTTCCCTCAACATAAAACTAAGGCCCAACACGGAAATGATATAAGACCAATATTTATACAAAACACAAGGCCGTAATTGTTTTATCTGGTCCTTCCATCCCGTCGCTCTGCGCCTATCTCCCGCGCCGTTGCGACTATCGACTTGGCAATAAACAAGTAGGTTTATTGGATGGCTCCAAGCTCGACTTGTCATGGGGAGAGTGCCTCTCTTGGTCCTTGAGTACTGGCCCGCCAGATGGAAGGGCTACGGATAAGTAGCTGTTTGTCGTAACTGTCCTTGAACGTTCAGATGATGAGGTAATCGTCGATATATGGAATTGAATTCATTCATATCATTATTCATAAGCTTTTGGGCAATACGGAGCGCTTTCCTATACTAGCAGTAGGTGATATGGTCTTGTCGAATTATGTAAACGGTAAAACTCCAGCGTTAAGCGTTTAAAAAAATAGAATGTCACGGTAAAATTCCAGCATTCCAGCGTTTAAAAAATAAAATGTCAGAATGAGACTTTTGACTTTGTCTCAAGGGACTTTTTGCACATGTAAGTGTTATGATTAATTAATAAAAAATATATTATCAATTTGCATAAACAAGCATTTCGTTTTAATCGCATGTCGCATTAAATTAAGATGGATGGCATTCTATTTTGTGTGGGTGTACAATAAAATCATAGTTACGATTTAAATATGAACAGTTTGTTTTATTGTCGGATGACCTTTGGAACTTTTATCATATTATTATCGAATTGAGATTTGTTTTCGCAATATATTCGTAAATGGGTGATATTCGTTTTTAAACGACGCAATTGGCGAAATGGCCACTAGATTAGCGAACAAGGTTTTTGTTTTGTTAAAGAGAAAGCACTGGAATGTATTGGTTATTGGCAAAAATAATTTCATGTCATAAAATACGTTTAAAATATTACTACAACTAGCTGTGCCCCGCGGTTTCACCCACGTAAGTCGATCCCGTGTTAATATCGGGATAAAAAGTATCTTATGTCCTAATCCAGATGGTCTACCCATCTGCCAAATTTCATCCAAAACCGTTTGGCTGTTTTAGTGTGAAAGCGTTACAAACTACAATTTTTTTTTGTTTCTATCATATTAGTTTTGATAATTTAGCATGCTAATCAAACTACAGGTTTCAGCTGATCAAACATTGTTATTAACACTCCAAAATGTTCTATTATAAAAGAACAAAAGACCCAACTATCAGTACTTTCTATCTCCTAGAGAAGTTATCTCGACAATGGGCCCATTTGAATCCACAGTTTAATAAGGGCACGTCAATTAAACTCTCCGAACCTACACATCCATATCTAATTACTCGACCAGCCAATGAGAGCTCTTGCTGTGTAACATTCATTGTGTTACTGAAACGGTTTGGAGGACCGTGTTAGGCTGGTGATGTAATGTCTGCCCGTTTTACCCAGAACTGTTTTCGGGAATTTGTCCAGGATTACCCTCGCATGGACGAGGTTGTCGTACCCAATAATTTAAAAAATCAAGGGTTTTTTTTTACAATGAAAATAACTATTTCTCAAACTTGCTTGGAAATTTGAGCATTATTTTGACAACCTTCTTCGAGATAAATCGAAATTGCTGTACTGGCCAAATACATGCGAGCAGCGGCCGGCAAAATTTGTATGAAAATCCATATTTGTCGTGGTTTAGCGGCCAAATAAATTACATAGTAAACTCATATAATTATGTTGTGTAATTTAAAAATGGACCGATCTTTTAGTCCGAAACATGGCAACCAAGGAGGTAACTTATCAAAGGTTTTATTTAAATTTCGAACTGGCTTGCAAATAGAAAGCTGTTTATTGAAAAAAAAAAAAGAATTGAACACTTTAACGCGGGAAAAATTATTGTTGTTCGTTGTTCGTCATTGATTTTGAAAAGTATATTTTCAAATAAAAAGTTCTGCTTAGGTACTACTTAGTTTTAATTTCCGCGCATTATTTAAGAAAAGTACTATACAAGCCTTGGCCACAACTAGGCATTGATGGACTTACGTATGACATTTACACGTTCATCCATCAATGAACAAAAAAACAAAAGTTTTGAAAAGTTTTGTAAAGTTTTGTTTTGTTAAGTTTTTGTTTTGTTTTGTTTTCAAAGTTTTTTTTTGGATCAATAAACTTATTATTATTATTATTATTATTTTTTATTAATGCCTCTTTTGCTGGCCGCTGCAGTAATATACTATTGTGTAAGCTGTTCAGAATCATCTATGAATAAGTTTAGCTATCTAACTAGCCGAGATGGATTAGAACTATAAAATTTAGTTGTCCCGGATTTTTCGTTGCCTACTACGTGAATGGCAAAAGCCTTTGTGTGAACATTTGTAATAATAGAAAAAGTTATAGTTCAATGCAAGCATGTCCTAAAATCCGTCTTTTTGCGTATATGCGAGGAAGGGTGGGTCAGTTTACAGTGGTCGTCAGAGAGGCAATGCCGGGCCGCAGCTCAGCGCGCAGCCTCCGCTGTATCGAGCGGCCGCGCCTACCATACCCCACGTGCTCCATTCACCGGTACTATACCAGTACCACGTGTGTTCGACCATAGTATTGGCTAAATAGGCCGTAGTAGAAATAAAAATAGTTTTTGCTTCTGTCTGCCGTATCTACTGTACGATGCAAACAACGTGGGGTAGACTACGTTTATTATTATTAATTTAACTTTATCGATACCATAATCGAAATAATATTTATTAATTGGCTTTGCGAATTGCACACGTGATCAAACCATAAGCATAAGCTTTATTCACCCAAACTTAACTGTATTCTGGTTGAAATAAAATTGAGCTTTTCAGTCCCACGTTGGGCGCCAACTCTTATAATGTTTTAATGGCGCCCAAACATGGGACATAATTGAATCTGAAAGGATGGGTTGTACTGCATAATTGATGTTTTAAAATCTTGGTTGGTCCTACCATACCACTTAAAGTGGAAACATAAATCCCTAGATTAATTAACAAAGCTAAGTGCCCACTTTTTTTTTCTCTCAAAAATCTGTTTTATTATTGTACTGTAACTACGCATGCGCGTAGCCATTTAAAAGGCGGAGAACCATTAATTTTCGCGGTTCTTTGTAAAATATTAGCAGCATTTCTCAATTAGACCCTCGGAGTTTTCTTTTCACGGTCGGAATTAGCGGGTCGTTGTTCCGAAGAATAATGATCTCGGTGAAAGAAACAACAAACTTTTGTGTCATAAACATTCTGATCTGGTGTTTTTAATTAAGTGAAAAATGGATACCAAATTAGGTTACAAATAAGCAATTTAGCATTATGGTAGGTAACCCATTCGTAAATACACCCTAAACAAACATAATTATGGTCACGAGCTCACTGAAAGTGTTTCCTACAGATTTACAGTATATGCTGTCTCAATTGAGAGCCTCTCGCCTTATTTAGTGTGGTCCTTTTTTCAAGTTCAGAGTTATATTTCAATATCCTGTCTACCTTACTTTCAATATTGCTTCCTGTAGGTACTTTATTTTACCAAATATTTATAAAATAAATTGTCCATTTAACGAAATCACTTTTGGAACTTAAATTAATCCCTTTGATTTTCCCATCAGACGTTACTCAAGTTATTAGCGTCAAATTAAGTCGATTATGTTTTGCACCGGCTCTAAAAGATATTTAAATTATTTGATTCTGCTCTCAAATTACCATTTCAGATATTATTAATTACCCAGGAAGGTTCTACTATAACAAATCTGCCGACCTATTTTGCTAAATTTTCACCGAGAAAACTTAGGTGAGGTGAGCTCGAAGTATCAATCCCTTGCGTCAGGTGGAATGGCAGCTTATTTCAAGCTCACTTCACCTAAGTAGTCACGGTGAGATTTTTGCGGAATAGACCGGCTTTTATGCGAAATGTCTTGTTGTTTGTTTCGCTGTTCCTTCTTAGCGGCAGTATGATAACAAACATCTCTGTCAAGTAATCAAGTACAAAAAAAATAAGTCATGTAAACAGCAACAACCAACCAATTACCAACGCCAATATCACCACACCAACCACCAACACAACCACCAAACCACCACTTAACTGAATCCGAGAGATACGAATGATTTTACAAACCTTAGAAAAAATATACCTACCCTAATTACCTTTATGAAGGCGGTATTTGCCAGTTCTCACGTCTTGGTTTCAATTAGACGGTTTGTTCTCCAGACGCGACACAGAATCTGGTCAGGTAATTCAATTAGATCGCCTTGACTAGACATTAAAATTTGATTGGAAACTTCCTCGCGAGCACAACTAGGTTAGAGCGAACAGTTGGGCGTACATAGTTACAAATTGAGCTCTTAGGCCCCGCCGGATTGGCGGCTCCTAACAAGACAATTGATTTATAATTAGATTGCTGGAGAGGCAGTGCGTTGCGATTTTCTTAGAGGGTCCGCACCAACGGAGTCGTCTTGCTCGGTTCTGACATTATTTGGACATGAAGATGGGCCTTAAGATTCTATTAACTATGCCTTGCGGCTCAAAGCCTGATAATATTTGCCAAAAAGAAAAATATCCAAACTTGATCCTTTACTAGGATAGGAAGGATCAAGTGTCTTATTGATTTAGTTTCGGTTAAATTCAATTGAATCTGCAATGCAGCCAGAGACGTTTTAAAGGGATGAAAGTAAGACGTGGAAATAAAATCAATTTCTTACATCGCCGTAGCGGATGGTTTCGAGACTCAAGCTAAATTTTCATATAAATGTACATATTATAATTTTAAATGTTAGCTTATATTATGTAAATATTATGATGATATGAATAAAAATCTTAACGTTCAGCTAAAAAATAAACTCCTTCAGAGCGGAAACAGGAGGGTCTATAGAAGATGAATGCAAAAATGCTTGTACTCCCGAAAGAAGTCTATTGAAGAGAAGGGTATTATATTATTCATTTGGTGTGGTACATATGCTAAATGTCAGTATTGTACGAGGAAAAACGAAATGTAAAAATGACTTTGAATTTTTACGCGGGTCCCGTTGGCCTGTTTCTATGAATATTCGCCGTGTTGTCCGTTTAATTTTGCACACGCTCCGCCAACCCACGGTTTTATGTACTCTACATATTGTTAAAGTTTGTTGGGACTACATTATGTTTCCACGGTCCGCTTAGTTGAGTTAAATAGGATATCCATTTAGACTTCTGGGTGAAAATTCATAGGTTTCGGCAGGGTTATCGATTTACATTGTTTGTATGTTTAATGAGAGTTATTTTAATTATAAAAGCTAACTATTTGTATTGTTCTTCAGCTTACAGTCTACAAACAACCACCCACTAACCAAGTGTGTCCAAATAACAGTAACTAGGTAATAACTAGTAGGTAATAACATTAACTATAATTTCAAAATTAATCTACTGAGAATACAGTTGCCAAAACTTAGTATCCGCTGTATAAAGTTCTACTGTACCGTCCGGTACCCGGCGCCGGATACCCGCCGGACGGCGTCCGGATATCGGATGGACGTTATCTACCGAGTGTCCGTCATCTGTCCACTGCAACGACTCTGTTAATCCATTAGCTACATTAGTACGATGAGCTATTCGTTGATGAGTTAGTACGTTTTGTCTATTGCTTTTAATTTTCTGTTACATTTTACTTCTTTATATTTGGCGTACCTTTCCCTTGTTCTTAGTTACTTAGTTGCTAACGAAACGTTTTACCAATCCTCTATACAGATTATGTAAATGATCTACTTTTGCCTGTCGTGGGATGAACTATACATTACGTACTTAGTAGTAGGAACCTATATAAAACTGAAAAGTCAAGTATTTCAGACAATTAGCATAAATAGGTCTACTAAGCCCACTATCTACTTCATACCACAACAAGCAGCCTGATAAAAATAACATTACAAAAAGTAGGCATGTTAATCCTTTGTTTTACCGTTTTATTTATGTGGGTACTTAACGTCACGCATTATCGACAGCAACAAAACCACCCACCGTTGTGGGAAATCCTGTAATGAATCATCTCTGCTGCTTCCTACAAGTAAAACGATGTTCGTGTGTCAGTTTGATCCCAAATTAGACTGGAATTTATGGTTTTATTCTGTACAATATCGTGGTTTTTCATGGAGAATTCAAGAAGCCAGCCTACGAAATGTTGTCTAGCTTTCTAAAGTCTGCAATAGTACGTGACTACGTGTTCCATGCAGCAGAGTTACTGGTGTATGAAATTGTTTACGAGATGTCACACTGCAACTTGACTCCAATGCTACATTTGGTGCGGCCGTGCTTTAGATCTATGCTACCCAATTACACTGTTCAGTGAATGCAGGGTTCAGGAGTGCAATGCTTATTAGAGGTGTTGAAGTAAGTGAGGAGTATGTCTAAATGTATTCTTGTAGATTGCCACAATGTGGCCTAATAATACATTACTGGGTCGTTAAAAGAAAAGTACGCGTGCAGTGGAAATAATGCTAAGGGTCTAAGGAAATCCGTGTTCAGAAGATAAAACTGTTGAGTACCAGACAACAATCATTGGAATAAAGATCTGAATATATTTATCCTTGAAATTAGTTCCACACCAGTAGGTACGCTAACTTGTAAAGATTTATGGTTATGAGACCGACATTGACGAACAACTAATAATCATGTGTCATGAGCAACCACACGTATGCATTATTATTAGTAACACGTGTGCAGAATCACAATAGCCAAATAGCCACAATGGCCTCACAATAGGCGTCCCGTGGTCTGTCGTGCTCCTGATAGCTTTGTATGTGGCCGCTTGTGTATTGATGTCGCCAAACCATTTGCGATGCATAAAACTGACATACGACCGGCTAGAGTTGACAACTTGTTTGAAGAGATACAGTGGTTCTCGGAACAATGACAGATTGGTGCTTGACACTGTCACAAAAAAAAACGATGATGGCTGTTTTCAAGTGTTTTTGGGGATAATTTAAATTCTGGGGAGCTTGTTAGGTGGCGATGGTGGTGGTGATGGTGATGGTGACTCTTTTGCATTCGTTTTAAATCATTTCAAGCCTGTTTCCTAAGGGGTGTTGGCAGATACTACAAAACGCCAAGTGCTCCGAATTTTAGGTTGTAGTACTAATCAAATTAATTGAAAAAGTAATAAAATCCAAACCGTACCTGCTATTGTCTTACTTCATATTCGGCTCGTGCCAAGCATACTGAACTTAAACATCCGTGAGACCCTCCTCTAAGATCCTTCATAGACTCATAGTGAAGCTTCACGAGGCGACTGTTTTGATAGCATTTCATTTGGCAGAGTTGGCTCGCTACCAACTCTGGGGTCACGTTGCCAAATGTGCCTGGGGAGTAAATTTTCACACTTTATAAGACAGCTCGTGCACTATGTCACTTTACAACTTTGAGCCGGTTTCCTAGTCAGGTTTTACGTGGATCGCAATTTGTAAACTTGGCAACAGTAATGTCCACCATATGTTTACGATGCGACGAGTAATCGTTGAGTTTATGACCACAATCAAGCTGTACCTCAATCAAGGCAGGTGCATGGTAAATGGCCGAAGATAGCTTTATTGAAATTGCAGCGCTTTTGTTTGCTAGATTTTTCATCGTCGTCGTCGATCTTTTAAATGTCACTTCGATAACATTCATCAGTATGACTGTTATCGAAATGACATTTAAAAGATCATAGAAGAAATATGATATTTGACGACATTCAGTCATTAGATAGACGAAAAATGTTGACTTTTGAATATAAATTATTGTTTGGATATTGATGCGTTGCTTAGATAAGATTGAATAAATGACAGTGCATTAATAAAAGTAACAACGGCAGAAACTTTTGAAACGCTCTGTTAGAAGAAAAAAATTCTAATGTCTAATTCTCATGTAATTTTCCAAAAGAGGAAACAAAAGAGAACTTACTGTTCTAGGAGTAACACTACCAACAATTTTTTTACACATACTCAAGTCCGGGGTTAGTTTTCGTGTCACAAGAGCTTCAAAAGTAAACTTTGGAGAAAACAAAGTTCTCACAACTGCCATTGGTCACACTCTATCATTGTCCAGTGAAGTAGAAAGTAAGATAGACACAATATCTTGTAAAACTGATAATTATCTCTTACAATAGCCAACACTGATAGATTGGGTGCGCGCTTCAATTATTGAAGGTTAATGGAAGCATTGTTTGAAAGAATAATTTGGCTATGAGAGTAATTCATCAAC
The DNA here is from genome assembly GCA_927399505.1 of Luperina testacea. NCBI lineage: Eukaryota > Metazoa > Arthropoda > Insecta > Lepidoptera > Noctuidae > Luperina > Luperina testacea. The sequence continues at coordinate 4,078,368 of OV656763.1, read as the reverse complement.
TTGTCATACATGCCTACGGTCCATTTAGGTCGACTTGCAGATAATCAAAATAGATTATATTTTCATTCTGCAAGTCGTACCACGTTACTATCAAAATGAGAAAACGTACAATCAGTAGCAAAAGTGTAAATAAAAAAAAAGAATTTGATACAAAATATTTTTAATCATCACATTTGTCACATATAAGCAGAAAAGATTAAATCGTCACAAATTTGACACCAATTAACACACGAGGTAATAATAAACATTCATACATGATATGTAGGTTTAATAATAAAAAGCAAAGAAATCCTCCGTGCCTCGGAAAGCACGTTAAGCCGTTGGTCCCGGCTGTCATTCGTGGATCTTTGACAATCGTTACGGGTAGTCAGAAGCCCGAAAGTCTGACAAACAGTCTTTCCAAGGGGTATCGTATTACCCAGTAACTGGGTTGAGGAAGTTAGATAGGCAGTCGCTCCATGTAAAATACTACTACTAATAATACTGGTATTCAGCTGCACCCGGTTAGATTGGATGCCGACCCCAACATAGTTGGGAAAAGACTAGGCAGATGATGATGTAGGTTTAATAATAACAAACCTAAAATTATAAAATAATAAGCAATCGTCATCATAACGATATTAATCAACAGCTATAAAGATAATAATTAACAATTACGAAAAATAAAAAAAATAAATTCTTAAAACAATATTGTTATATCTTGTCTTGCTAACTGTACCAAACGTTGATAAAGTTTAAAGTTCCATACAAAAAAAAACTTGGGACGACTTACAGAATGAAAATATAATTTATTTAGATTTTCTGCAAGTCGTTCTAAATGGGCTGTAAGCATGTAGGAAAAATTGATGAATTACTCCAATTCAAGAAACCGTGAAAACAGAGGATGAGAACCGTGAAGAGCTCTTAAGTATATTTTTATCAGCCCCTAGATTTGTTAACAAAAATAACGAAGTTAACTTCTATTTTTTTCTTCTTCAGGTAAATTATAAACAAATTGCCAATTTGCCAATGCTAAATAATTGGAGCGTTTTGCATAAAGGACATGTCCAGAAATGGTTTTTTATTATTTAATAATTCTAACCAGAGTAAGTTAAATATATTTGGATAGACATCCCTAAAACTAGTAGTTCTAGTTATATCATACATTTTTAAAGACCTCCAATTTTGAGAAAAATCGTTTTTTGTTTTCGTGAGAATTTACATCTAAAACGAACAAACCTTCTAATTATCTAGAATAATAAAATGAACACACCTAAAAAAAAAGTAAACTTGTCAAAATTGACACAGGAGAACTGTCATTACTGGCAGTGAGCGTCAACGTCAATCAATTTTTGATGTAGGAGCATGACGTCGGACGAATGACGCATGGAGCCGATAGGGATGGCGATCTGACCTCAATTAATCGTTTTATCGGGCGAAACCAATCGATTTTTGAAATCAATTTTTAGCATAGAAAATCAACATTTGTGTTTTCTATTGAGACTATAAGATATATTATTTTATTTTCTAAACTTTTTAATGTAAAATCATTGTCTTGTTTTATACCGAATACTCTTTATATGGTAATTTGTTATTAACGAATTCCCTGAACTAAAAAATCCCTGATTTTACTGATGGGAAATCGTTTATTAAGGTATCTTTCTTGATTTTCATAAAATGGACTAAACATATTTACATCTAATCTTCTAAGGATCTTTTTCGGCAAGAATCGATAACACTTTGAGCTGGTGACGCCAGCTATGTATGGCTAACGCGATTATTCGAGTTGCGCTCAGATTGAGATGCCGCGGTAAATGAAGAAGCGAGTACGTGATTGACGTCTCTGGTTTGGCATGTATTTGAACCTTATTTTATATTTAAATTCTACTGAAACTGTATTTTAAGTAATTAAAATAGTCTCAATATACGTTTCCTTGCGAATCTATAAAAAAAAAAATCGTCGCGAAACAGAGGTGAAAAACAATAATTCGTTCAATTTCATCCATTTACCAGAGTTCCGTAACTCGAGTTCAACTCGAGTCACATGAATTTCAATCCGAGTAACCTTAAGGCGTGTCTTATCCTGAGTTGGCACATCTCTAACGCCAGTGACGGCTAAAAATCATCTGTCAAATATGACATTGTCACAGAGTGACGGAGTATTTATTAGGGTTGCCAACTACAAATAACATCAATTATTATTTTATGATTTTTCGCTTAAATGGAGGGGTTTAAAAATATTATTTCAGTAGTTCTGAGTTCCATATTTTTGTCGTATTTATTTGAACCGAGTTTGATGCTGGTTAGATTTTTCTTGGAATAAAAAACCAACGTCCATACAAAAAGCGGACATCTCCTTTTCTGTCATAATGCTCTTTGACTTACCAGCTACTCGTATGTTGCAGAAAGAACTGGTTTTATTGGGCGTAAAAACTGTTGAACTCTATATGGTATGCGTTTGTGGTTTTAAAATTGATACAAAAATCACAGATTACCGTTGTATATGCATCTATGTGGCACTTTCTTCATTCATAATACACACGCGGAAACCTTAGATTGCATGATCTAATAGGCCACAACATATCGATTTGCGCAGTTCAGTCTTGTGTATGGTGATGACATGCTAACGGCTCATGTACAGACCAGCACATCAAGCTACCCGAAACTGTAAAATTTTTCCCATCAACTTTGAACCATATGCTTTAGCGATAAAGTTGGAAATCTGTTAAAGCAATTTGACAGATTGTAGTAGCTTGATGTGCTGGCGTCTGTACCAAACTCGAACAACTTTGAATCAAGTTGCCTGTACCCCTCCACAAAGGCGAGCATTCGAGATCGTGTAACGGTATGTATGGTGCAATATCCTATTCTATATTTGGTGCGCTCATACTACTTGCACTCCTTTGCTAAGGCTAATTTTGGCCAGCAGACTACCAAAAGCTATTAGAAAAAAGCTGTATTTAAACTCTATTTTAATAGCAATAAGAGTTATGTCGCGTTAAGTTTCCGTTAGATTTTGGCAGTTAAGCAACTTTCGGTGAGTCATCGTTATATATACAATGCACGACCTCTTTGCTGATTCTCAGTATACGTTAAGCTGTTGATCTCTGTTCTTTTCGCCGAACGTATCTATAAAGTGCATATAATGTGGCTTTCTATTCATTTGACACCAAACATTGGCAGATGTTCCAGTTTTCACAGTTCGTTCTGATTTTCTGGGAACAATACGCGGATATATGCCACATTGATTGGCAACGCCTTTTGGAATTGGAACGCATTGATTAGTTCCGACAGTCTAGCTGATGTTCCACATTTGTCTACTCCCATATTCCAATGGATATCTGATCTGTCACCACTAACGACAGCATGTTGTCGTAGGAATCAGTGTCAGTCACTAGATTTAAATTCACACCTAAATTAATGGAATCGTTTTTATCTTCAGCTTCCCGTGTTCCATGTTGGCAACGTTGAATCGGCTCTCTAACATTGTGCACTTTCTTGATCTTTTGAATTCCTAAGTTAGGCATGAAGTTCCACAAATGAATACCAATTTTGTCATGAAACCCTTATAAAAATATATAGATGTGAGAATTGAAGACGTTGGATATTATTTTCGTAACATTTTCCTTATTGTCTATATAACAATATACAGCTTTATTAGTTACAATAAGACCAAATATATAGAAACTCTTCGACATAACTGCTGTATTATGTCAAATCAAATGAATTTATTTGCCATGTGTTGGTACGGACGCCAGCACATCAACCTACCACAGTCTGTCAGATTTCTTTAATAGATTTTCAACTTTATCGCTAAAGCATAAGGTTCAAAGTTGATTGGGAAAATCTGACAGATTGTGGTAGGTTGATGTGCTGACTGGCGTCTGTACATACAATTTTGGTCTTAACATAATTATGTAATTATAAGGATCCATAACACTTACAAAAATTTAGTAAGAATTACTGTATTATTGTGCAATTAATATTACAATTATAATTGAGTAGCAATATCGTTATAATAATTTTTAAAACTTATTATTAAATATGTCGTTTACCGAGTAGAAAATTTTTTCCCCTAATCATACTTAAAGACACTTTGTTTTATTAGCTGGTAAGATTTTAATACTGTATGGTACAGCATTAAATACATTGCATAGCTATCTGTCTGGGGGGTACTAACGTTTTTACGACAGCAATACTTAATTTAGCTTCTGTTTTCTATCGTATTTACACCTGCTATAATCTGTTGCCGACTCTTAATCTGTGGATCCTATAAATTTATCCAACTCAATACAGGGTGGCAGCGACATCGACGCACAACCTTACCATGGATTTTTGCAATGATTCTGAAGCCCCTGCGTAATTCTTTTTGTAGGTTAAAAAAAAACTAGGTCTTCCATACATTTTGACCGCGTAGTCGTAAATCGTATTTCATAGAAAAGTGCAATACTCGTAGTATTGCACTTTTCTATGAAATACGATTTTTTATTTTATAACCGACGAAAAATTTCAACGCGAGTCTAGAATCATTTATTTATTTTACCATTGATGTACACATATATTGATAGACAAGAAAAAAAGGAACAGAAAAATAGGTGCAAAGGCGATGCTTATTTCTAAAGAATTCTCTTCCACCACGTTATCCATCCCATAATCATGTGCTGAATTCATGGTTACGCTTTGCGCGTCCCTGCCACCCTGTATCCATACTTCCACACTAATATTATAAATTCGAAAGTAACTGTCTGTCTGTCTGTGTTACGTTTCACGCCTAAACCACTGAACGGATTTCGATAAAATTTGGCAGAGAGATAGATTGCATCCCGGGGAAGGACATAGGATAGTCTTTATCGACATACCTCGCGGGCGAAGCCGCGGGCGGAAGCTAGTAGCAATATACAGCTTTAATACTTACAACAAGGCCAATTATATTTAGAAACTCTTTGATTTAACTGTGGTTTTATGTGGAAATACTAAAGTTTTAGGGACAGCAATATACATATAAAATAGCTACTGTTTTGTATTGTAGTTATACTTGCTATAAACTGCTGGACATAGGACTCACCCTGTCCTCCGCCTTCCGCATCCAGTCTGTCTCAGCCACTTTCTTAAGGTCGTCGCGCGTCGGTCCATCTAGCTGGGGGGCGTCCCACACTACGCTTTCCGATACGAGGTCTCCACTCTAGGTTTCGTGTGCTAAAAACTAATAAATAATAATAATCTGTGGTCCCTATAAAGAACAATTTCTCCAACTCAATTTATTGCTTTGGCAACACTGTTTCCAGTCTTGATAACATTATTACTTCGCTGTCGTGACTTCGTGAGTCTGCATAGGTCACTATCGATTGGTTAATAAATGCACAGTTATTGTTTTTATTCGCTGCGAACCGTACGGTAATAGCTTGGTACGCCAAAGCGCGATAACTGTGATACTGTAATAAAGAAATCGTTCAGGTTATTACGTTTTCTTTGTTTTATGTCTGTTTTAATGAAGTTCGGGCTAAGTGGTTGGCGTGAAAACGACTTCTTTACTAGCGAGCCAAGTTTATGAACAACTTTCTTTGTATGTGAGTATACTTTAGTGCGGGCTGCACAGTGGCAAGGTTTACAAAACTTGAGAAATCTTAAGGTCTGTCTCAAAGTTCAGATATGGTTGACTCCTTAAGAAATGACTGCAAAGATTCGTAAGCTTTTATTTGGTGCCAATTTCAGAAATAGGAATTTGTCCGGACGATATACAAACCTGCTAAATTCATCCAGGATTGAACAATAACATAAACTTTTTCTCATATTCCCTAAAACATATGCATGAATAACTAACAGAGTGTTCTGAACTTCAGAACAGTGTGTCGACGTGAGCGGTCCCTCCTTATGTTTGCAATAAAAGTTTACGAGGCCATACACGCGACTAAAGCTTTCTATCGATCTAGTTCTAGTACTTCTAACTATTCGCATAGCTCTACTGCGTTAGCTATTTTTAGAAAAGGACAAAACTTAAGTGTACCTCTGTATATTTGATACTTCAATTCGATAACTGGAAAATCAACCATCGTCATTCAGATATACGTCCACTGCTGGACATGGGTCTGAATAGGTAGGACTGGTCGTGTGCCTCCTGCATCCAGCGGATTCCGGCGACCTTTAGCAGATCTATCGCCCTTTTGAGAACGGTAAAGGAAAACATCGTGAGTAAAATTCGCAGACATGTGTCATGTACTAACCCGCACTGGGCCCGCGTGATGGATTATGGCCCACTCCCTTTCACCGAGAGGAGGCCTGGGTCCCAGAAGTGGGAACATTAGGCTGGTTATGTCTGTGTGTTACCAGATCATTAATCCATCTTGTATGTACAAAGTAACACAACTGGCTCTATAGTATTGACGTATATCAAATCTTAAAAACAACAGTTTAAAAAAAAATTGGAAACCAGTTCCATTGCAAATTATATCAACATCGTTAATTGGATAATCAGTCTACCCGCTAAAGTTCTTACACGCAATACTAAAGGCAGACCAAGAATGCTGGGCATCTAGTTGTCGAGATTACACCGGTCATACAAGGGAATGTGGACCAAGTTCAGTGGTTACTGTAAAAAAAGGTGCTTTTCACGTCAACAAGTTGTGAAACCAGTCATGACTCAGAAGCTCTTAGCTTTCGACACGGTCTAGGCTACGATATTAAGCGATTTGCAGCAGGAATGCTAACGTGACCATTTTATGATGCAATCGAGTTAAATATTTTATTGAATGTTTGGGTTTTTGCCATTGAAACTAAAATTGACGTCGAAAATTTACCGCTAATGTGATTGCTTTATGACTATGGTTTGAATGGTTTGAATCTGCATAAACTAGCACCTGGGTGCAGTCCAGTGAATAAATATGAAGAAAATGCATTCGATTATACTTGTTCATCACTTGTGGTATTTCTCATGCCGGAGCCGGATCCATATTCTCGGGCGGGTCTTGCACCAAAGATGCATGGGAGCGTGCTGAACGTCACAGAATTAGAATTTCAATACGAAATAATAATGGGCGCGTGCCTGACCAGTTATGAGCTGTTGTCCCGTTCGACCATAAATAATGTATTACGCTAAGATTATTGCTAGACATCCGGCTTCCTTGCTAGACATCCGGTTTCCGTGGGGCTAACTTAAAGCCACCTAAAATTTGTCTACCGGATTTTGATCAACTAACGGACGTCATTATTGGCAGCCTTGTTCCACGCACTGCGTAGTATAAGGTCTCCTTCCTTCAGCCATCTTTACCTGATCTGTGGGAGTCCATCTAGGTCCTTAACGCGATCTTCTGTAGTTCGCCCTGACATCTGGTTGTTAGTCTTCCAAAGTCCCTTTTTCCGTACCTCGGCAACCTTTCCGTTAAGGCGTCTACTGGTAATTCCTACCCTTCGGGACATGTAATTTTCCGGCACGGAAGACTAGAGCGGCGGTGAAATGTGATCATTTCAAGAAGCTCTCAGCTTCCCATAGCAAATAAGATTATAATTAAAAGCTGCTTGTGCGCAAACAGCTCAATGGCGCCGCGTTCTCGTCTCAATTGTGTGTAATTCGTTGCGTGACACCGCTTAACGCTCGTCTCGTAATGTCCCTTTATTATGATTTTAATGCTTCGCTGAGTTAAACTTGCTCCATGGATGTGTTGAGGAAAAGTTTTTCGCCTTGAATTTATGGAGAGTGGTGATACTTACCATGTAGTATATGGAAATGTGGCTAACTTTATTTACTAGTTTGCAGTCTCTTTGACGTTTTACTACTTCCAATATCTCGGGCTTGTTTCGGTTGATGTTAGAGTTGATCAAACAGACACTGAGGTTTGGATTCATAGCCCACGCCGCAAACGTTAACCTGCCACGTTCCAATTATAGGTAAAACTGGAGATATCATCACACCGTTTATCTTCGTTACAAAATCCTCGTCTGGTTTCGTAACACTATCCTAGACCACTCGTTTATTCCTAGTTTATACAGTGTCTAGTTATCTGAGAAATGCGAGCGAATGCATTCGAGATAATTTTAATGGTGGTGATAACACCACAGTGTACGAGTATGAACAACGGGCCGTTGGCGCATTTAATGGGACTTGGTGAGCCACACACTGCGTGTGGTCGGGTTTTGTTTAGGCCTCGTATGGACGGTACATCCAAACAAATTGTTGCTACATATCATTCTGATTGTTTTACAATGTCAAGGCGAAGCTTTGAGGAGGACTGTATGGTGGTTTCTTGTTACCGTCCATGTCGGGAATTGAGGAAAATTAATGTGTTGGGTTGGTTTTCAGTAAACAGTATGTCTGATTTGTGTAGACTTGTTTTGACTAGAGCAAGCTGCACTATTTGTTAGAATCAGAATGTGTTATGTCAAGCTTTTTGGAGACCTTCGGTCTTATCTAGATCGGTCCATTCTCATGATGTTAGTATCTCTTTGTGTTCCCCTATTTTGTTTTCTTATTCGGCATTAATCCACATTTTATTGTTCTGGGATCCAGATCGAATCGCAATTGTCTGTTTCACATATGCCTTCTATGCGGAAATCATTATATCCAGGATTATCGCATAAATTAATTGTATCCCATCGTTTGTTACAGATGTCCTCTCGGTGAAAGTGAAGTACCATCAGTCCGGCCCACCATGGCGTTATAAGCAGAGATCCTAGATAGTTGCGGTAAGTAGGTACCAAGTACAAATATCTATAATTATCTATCGATGTAGGTAGGTATATCCGTTCCAAGCGGGAGACATTGGGAAGACAGGACGACATCGATTTCAGACTTCCCCTTAACCAAGCAATAATCAACCATAGCTGTTAAACTATAGGATTTATAATCCTTTGCAACGCCGTGTACAGTTCGTGTCAGAAAAGTTTGCGCACATATCAAAACTTTGTCTGGAAAATTCTGTCTCGTGAAGGCATTACATTTCGTAATATAAGTATACATATGCTTCAGGGACATTATTGTTTGTTTTACTGCGCCTTAGCTGAAGTTCTTTACGAGACAGTGTTCCATTTTGAATGTCAGTAACTTTACTAGGTTCTTTGAACTTGATCTGTAAGACTGAGTTTTTTTCAGATGCATGAAAACTACTTTAAAATGTCTCGATGTATTTGACTGTATTTCAAGATCTACGACTTCCATAGCGTAATCACAACGCTAAAATTTTCTCATTGTTTGTCTTATTTTCTTTTTAGTATATTCATGTGTATTTCTTTGTGCTTTGCTTATATTTATATGTGATTAGATATACATTATATTTATAGTTTTAATAGATTTATGCGTATCTTTATATTTAAAATATTTGTTCCTCAATTTTCATGATTCACCTACTACTTTTTGTCTCTGCATCACCCAAAGGTTGACGGGTAGAAAATGCTTATGGCATTAAGTCCGCCTCTGTAAATATTTTATGTGCTTGAAGTATTAAATAAATAAATAAGGTGCAGCGCAGACGACAGACTATCCGTGACGCACTTTTTAGTCTGTGAAAATAGAACCTATGCAATTAATAATACTTGTAACGCACACGACGCGCAAAAAGTCCGGCGCACAAAAAATCAGTGTAATTCGGGCAGACCGCACCGCGCCGCGCCGCGCCGGGCGCCGCTCGGCACAAAAAGTGTGTGAAAAAATTATACCTAATCGTGTATTCTACATAATCGTGTATCTTATATAATTACATTTCTCTACACCCACGCCACATAGTTTAAAAAAAAGTTAATTAAGAAAATAGATGAAAATTGACCATTTTGACCAAACACCCCTTATCTCGGAAACTTTCCTGTAGCTACAACGGTGCAGGTACCTACCCTTACTGTTACTTACTTACACCCTGTGTAGTATACCCACATTTCGCCAGTTATACTATTAGTAGGTACCTATTACTATTAGTAAATTTGGGTGTGGACTGGACACATCTGCCGCATGTCAGACGATCAATGGGCCAAACTTACGACCCAGTGGGTCTTGCTTTTTGGCAAATGTCATCGCGGCAGGCCCGGAATGAGCTGGATTCCTTTAATAAAGATTGGTCCTTTGTAGCTCTGGACAGAGAGAGGTGGAAAGAGAGTAGGAAGGTCTTTGCCCACAAGTGGGACACAGCATATAGTAATGTTATGCTGTTATTTATCGCCGGGTACTGGATATTTTGTTACTGTGGTTATAACCATACCGATTAAATTCAAGTACTGTAGGTGCACTTACCGACAACACTTGTACGGCTTGTACAGACGCCAGCACATCAGGCTACTACAATCTGTCAAATTTCTTTAATAGATTTTCAACTTTATCGCTAAAGCATAAGGTTCAAAGTTGATTGGGAAAATTTGACAGTTTCGGGTAGCTTGATGTGTTGGCGTTTGTACCTAACCACTTGCAATGATAAACATACTTGAAACCTTATATCACTTGTCCTTATCAAAGTGTAAGTATACCGTAACGTGTTTAGGAAGACGATAATGTTCGTTTGACCTAGTGCCAAAGATAAAAGACCTAAAAACCTGCACCCTAATTACGTAACACATTTTCAATCTGAAACATTTTGAAGGAAATTACTAATATTTTTTATAATAATTATACTTACTGCGTATAATGTTCCCACTAATGGGACACAGGCCTGTTCTCTTCGAGAGGGAGTGGGCTGTAATCTACCACGCGGGCCCAATGGCTTGTCGGACGGTATGTGTCAGACGGCACATGTCTTCAAATTTTTGGATTTAGGACATGCCGGTTTCCTCACGATATTTTCCTTCACCGTTTTGAGAGCAGTGGTGATGAAATTTATTTATCTACACAAAGTAAAGTGCCTGCCTCGAAAGCACGATCTACAACTCATAAATCGGGGCCGATCCATACCACTGGGCTACCATAGCTCCTTGCTTCATAAAAAAAAAACGAAAAAAAAACGACAAAAAATTCGAAATTCCAAAACAGAACCGACCGACCGACTCGATTCGATTCGAAATTTGAAAAATTCGTCTGATCGACAACGTAAATAATGCAATGAATGTTGTTGACCTGTCAAAATGAAAGGCACTGCCTTTGTAAGTGTTATAGAGGTATGAGGAACAGGGTGTAAAGTTCACTCATCCTCCATAGAAAAGGGAGGATCCTCCGACCAGACGGGTGTTGTGTCTGGCGGGCAACTGCCCGATGATTCATGTCGGGCCGTTGTATCCATGCTAGTTGCGCGGTAAACTCTGCTTGCGAGATGCAGGATTTTGCGTGACGTCAGTATGACGCGTTGTTCTCATGTGGCGTTGTAGATACCGCTACAGTGTATTACGCAATTACTCCGCTGTTTGGAAATCGCCTATCTTATTATTAATTCAATGAGTCACAGTGAGTTGAAGTTTGTCTGTCTGTCGTTCGTGTGAGCTTTCACACCAGATGGTCCACATTTGCGAGGAAGGTTTAATTTTAGTTCCACAATTAGCTTGCTGTGTTCGCGTTCGGATTAGAGTTTCATTGATTTTGTCCTCGTGTGTACTCGAATAGACCGGACATAATGAGGTTAATTATGTCTTCATAATTAGGCCAGCGCAGTAATTGTCATGCAACGGACTTTGCTAAGCTTTTCGTATCGCTCTGAATAATGAATGGTTTGCTGTAACGTTAATCATTAATCAAGTAACTATTTCACTAGATAAATGTATAATTCAGTATGATGTTATTTTTATGGCATCCACCGTCACAAACTGAACCTGCGTGGGAGGCTACGGTCCACTCACTATCACTGAGAGCAAGCCCGTGAAGCAGAAATGCAAATATCATTAAGGCTCCTACAAACAGACGCGACACGCGATATAATCGCGCGCAAAGGCAACGCTGGTTGCGCGACTTGCGGTGCCTTTGTGTCGCGTGTCGTGTCGCGCCTGTTTGAAGGAGCGTTTAATTTAAATTCCATAATATTTTGTGGTTGAAAACATAAATGACTCACGTTAGACTGATTATGTTAGTTTTTTTTGGTAAATATACTCGGTTGATGATAGGAAGCGTTATGTCACCATAACATAATATCGTCATTTGAAGTGTTTTTGCAGCGTGGGTCTCACAAAGTAGACTGACGCGACAACCTATCGCGGGCATCCGCGAGATGATGGCGGATCGGGAGTCGGGACCAGTCTGGCGATGCCAGGGAGAGGCGTATGCCAGTTTTCTCCAGCAGTGACCTCGTTTGACATAGGTCTCTCCCAAGCATCTTTCGGGCGAACTTTACTGTATAACAGTAGCGAAGGGTCAATTTTTGTAAGAGGTAAGCCGGAGTAGATATCTTTAATAGATTATATTATTTGTCTATAGAATACTGTGACATTTTTCAAAGGGAAGCCGGTAGGAATCGAGTTGTATTTGACCTTCGCCACTGCTGTACAATACGCCTTTTTGGCATTTTTCGCATGAATGACGATGATGATGTCACTTTTTCGCAGCATTACTTCATACCTCATTTGATTTGCAGGTGTGATCGTGAAAGGTCGCGATGGGCGCGCCGGGCGTCTCAGACGAGTACTCGCCGCCGCGTCTTTCGCGGCTGCTGCACGCCTTGCCGCACATCAACGTGACGTTACATCGCGTTAATGACACCTTCGCGCCGAACTCGCCTGTTTACCTGGAGGTAAGGTTTCGGAACTATGCTGTAAATAATAAAAATAATAGGTATTTACAAAGAATCTGAGCTCCATGTGCTTGATGGAATTTCCCATCGGCAAAAATTACGACCTTCCATAAAAACTTCCAACCCCTATTTAACCCCTTTAGGGGATGAATTAAAAAAAATCCTTCCTTAGTGCTCATCTCACCTTCCTTCCTTATTTATAGACCTCTTCTGTAAAATTTCATACTCCTATACCTAGCCAGTGGTTTAGGCTGTACGTTGTCTGTCGTGTTTAAATTTTCTTTAAATACATTTTGCACAGCACTTTTTTGAAATTGGAAGCTTTTTTTTATTGATTTTCTCTGTCATATTCAGTTCTGTTAAAAACGAGATTTCTAATAAATAATTAAATAATTTATTTATTTTAGACGACGCAGGCCAATATATTCCGTAACCTAAACCTAAACACCTATACCTTAAAATTCTTCCGGATCTTGCTTGTGGTTTCATTCTCTTTGTTCTTGCCAAATTTCATGATTATAGGTCAACGGGAAGTACCCCATAAATTTTGATTCCCTTGAGAGTGTCGAAATATACGTTTTTTGCGGCATAAACGGCGTATCTTTTTTTACGTCAACTTAGGTGTTTGATTTTTTCACAGCTTCAAAGGACTGTTAGACCTGAGTATATGGTTTTAATTTCAACTCGATACCTCAACGCGTTCCCGAGATAAAGGGCCTTGACAGACAGACGGACGGACAGACGGACTAACAACAAAGTGATTCTATAAGGGTTCCGTTTTTCCTTTTGAGGTACGGAGCCCTAAAAATAGCGAAGCTTCAAAGAATAACTCGCTCACTTATTACGTGTGCCACAATCATAACAGTTTCGCTACGACAAAAGATCACTATCTACATTAAAGAGCAACAACAAAACCCTATTCCACTCCACTTGCTCAACAAATCATGTCCCGGAACTGTATATTGTATACTTGCTCAGTACGACACGTTTGTCAACATAACATGACACTTCATTACGGTTTGTTTGAGCCCTCAGGAGTGAGCTGGTAAGCAGGTTCATTATTGAAGTTTACTATACTTGGCACTGTTTAAATTTAGTTTGGATAGAGCCAACTACTAAGCAAATACACCTATACATAATCTGCATTCGCGAATTATTTCCCCAAAATGTAAACAAATATGAGTTTATGGAAAAATAACTTTAAATCCTACACAATAATGTTCAGATTACGCTACAACTTCAAACATTTTTATAACTTTTTCACTCTGAAATCAACTTCTAATAATAATAAATCCGAAATTGCACATCAAAGTTTATAAAAATATTTACAACGATAAATCACAATATGTATTTCGGTGTGCCTCATGGCACAGGCCTCTTCCAACACTTTCCATTATCGTCTGTCGCGGGGTACCCTCTTCCAGTTTGGATCTGCTGTCAGCATAATTTCTTCCTCCGACCGGATAAGCTGTCTTCCCCGATTTCTTTTTCCATCCCTTGGATACCATTCTGTCACTTGCTCCACTTTCCTTTAGTGTCTCGCATCATGTGGCCTGTCCACCTCCACTTTTGTTGTCTATTCTTGTTAGAATGTCGGTCAGTTTTGTTTTGGCCCGGAGATCTGTGTTTCTAATTCTATCCTGTCCCTTTGAGCCTACCATGCTTCTCTCCATTGCTCTTTGACACTTGGCAAGCTTGTCTCTCAGCGATTTGGTGCGTGCCCATGTCTCACACCGATATGTTAAACATGGGAGTATATAAGAGTTGAAAGTCTTTCTTTTCAAAGTCATGCTTAGGTCTTTAGACTTCATTATCTCCTTGAGGGACTAGTATTTTTTCCAACTAATTGCAATCCTCATATTTATTTCCTGACTAATTTGGTCTTTGGTTGAGATGACTTGACCAAGGTATACATATGAGGTCCTCTACATAAGCCAAAGCTTCTTCCATTATTTTTTTGACTACTTTTAACGAGTTAGTCATTAGTTTTGTCTTGTTGTAATTCATTTTTAAACCAATTTTCTCGCTTTCTTCGCTCAGACTTTTTATCATGGTTTGCAAGTTTTCTGGGTTTTCTTCGAATAACACTGAGTCGTCGGCAAATCAGCGGTGGTTCATTTTCAGCCCATTTATGTTCAGACCAAACTTTTCCCAGTTCAAGTTGCGAAAGATGTTTTCTAAAACGGCAGAGAACAATTTTGGAATTAGTGGGTGGGTCACCTTGCCTCAACCCTCTTTCTGTGTGGAATTCTAGAAATCAACTTAATTGCCATAAAAATTGTTGATATTTGTTTAACTTGCGACCATACGTACATAAACTCACGCCTTCTTCCCATGCGGGTAGGCAGAAACTTGCGCCACTTTCTACGATCCTTACAAACTCCTTGTGCCTCGTTTATGTTTATATCTGTTCATACACGCACGCGGGTTGCGAGTACTACGCATCTGATCTTTCTGAAGAACATCACCCATAAGGTCACTATTATGTCCTCCCTAATGTTAGTTGCATTTCATTCATCCTCTCAACATGACCAAACAATCTAAGCATACTCTTTTAATTTTTTGTCACTATATATTATCTTCTTTTAAACCGCATTGGTGAATGCAGGCGTAATATTATGTATTTGTAAATAGCGACTGTTCGTGTGTTTTTTTAAGCCTAACATGTTTTTCTATATTTTTTCAGAGCTTGGGCATCCTCGGCTCGATACCAGGCGCATGGCTGATACTGACGCTGACCGTTCTGCTCATATACCTGCTAACAAGATGCTGCGACAGAAAGCAACGGCCGCCGAGAAGCATCACCGCTTTGAAGGTGAGAAACATACGAGTACATCGGAAAAGTTCCTATTCTTTTATGGCTTGTTGTATGGCAAACTTGACGTTGGCCCACCTGATGTTACATACCGCTTATAGACATTTCTAATACTATACGACAGATCCCAAGCTAAAGGCTTTTACAAAGAGACGCGACGCGCGACGCGATGCGATGAATAAAAATTATCTGTTGATTGAAAAAATCAGCCCTTAGGTGACGAAATATTATGCAAAACGGACAACAAAACTTAGTCTGACAGCTAAATCTTATTACTAAACAAGACTTATTTACTTTGTAAAGTACTTACGGAGAACTTTCACCATTCTAGCCTTTTCCAAGCGGCCTATTGTCGGAATCCGGAGTCCCTTAATTGCATAATTAGTGTTGTATTAATTAGCGGGCACATGGTAATTACCTTCATTCAAGATCTGTTGTTACGTCGTTAATCAAGCAAGGTCTATGTGTGGTGCACTGTTGACTAATATGGGTAAAGTTAACATTTGTTGATTCTCGATTCCTACGCGTGAGTTAGTGACTCATCCATTCACCTTTTTACTTCCATTAGGTACAGTAATTAAATGAAAGAGTTAATTCTGTAATTAAGATATCGAAATCACTTTTATACATCATCCATACTAATATTATAGTAAACTAAATGGAGTAGAATTATACATAATTCTACTCCATTTACGACATATACGCATATATTATTATGTCTGATGTTTTGTGAGAAGAAGTATGCTAGGGTGTCCTCTATTCTATTATACAGTATGTTAACTAACAGAGGGCGTTCAGTTCAGTGTTTCTTTAACGTATCAATTTACGATTTTTAGTGAATATTTTAATATAAAAAAAATAAAAACATTTTATTTTCGAATGGTAATATTTTTTTAGCATGTATGGATGCTATACTATTGCGGGTTAACGGGAACGCCCTCTGTTAGTTAACATACTGTATTATAGTATTTGAAATATTTTTGTATACCATACCGGTTTCAATTGCTATGTTAATTAATGTAATTGGTAACCGTTTTAATTAACAATAAACAACAATAAAAATAATGTAGATTAGTGCTTAAAATGGTTTTGAGGAAGGAACCACACATATTTGAATGGACCAGCCGGTCGATTCTGTAAAAATCTCACCGTGAAAACTTAGGTGAAGTGAGTTTGTTTTTGCTACACTATTGACAGCTTACTCCACGCTCACTTCACCTAAGTTTTCATGGTGAGATTTTTACAGAATCGATCGGCTGCTTTTATTTACATTGCGTTTGTATACTCACGTTTAAGTCTTTATATCATGTGATTTACTCTACAGGCCCAAAGTCTGCCTGTCTCAATAATAACATATCTCAGAGCTATTTCCCGACAAGGAATGATAAACTCATCATGCTCGTCCCGAGGGTATCGTCGCTCTATAAATAGTCTGCAAACACAATCAAAATAATTCTCACAGGGAACTACAACACGTGTTGGAGGCAAGTGTTCAAACGATCAGATGTTTTGTTTATGTTCTTAATATTAAAAACTGTTACTAACCATTGATAGGAATTTATAGGACACTGAACTTTAGATTACTTTGATCTCTTGTTTGGAGATAGCGTAAATATATTTTTAAAAATCATATTAGGGCTAAGTTTATTAGAAGCGCGTTGATTCTTCTGGAATTAATTGGAGATCAAAGAGTGTTAGGAAATATCAAAGGGCACAGGCTATTCGTAGCTTTAAATTTACTTAGATTGCGTTAGATGAGGCTAATGAGGAAGCCAATGGTAAAGTAATTTTCATCCCATCTATTCGAAAAGGACGACTTGGTTCGCCTTTAAGTGCACCCAAAGGTGGTGTTTTCTATAAGAAACTTTTAGCGGGCAGTAATGAGTTTTTAATCCTCTTTATAAGTGCGCCGCAATTATCATTGCCGCGCACTTTTTGAATTTGGAACATCATAGTGTTCAGCGCCAAAGAAATCGAACGTAATGTTTGAATAAAGACTGGCCGGTACGACGGCTCATAGTCGATCCGCGCGCCGGCTGAATACTAAAAAAAAAGAAATCAAATAAAAAAAGAACTATAGCCCGCGTTTTCGTCAATTTTCACGGATTGTTAGAAATTCATGGTTTTGTTTTGAAAAATGAGTTCCTCAAGTGACAGTGAAAGTATAGAATTAACTCCTGAAAGTATTAGAACTGACGCAAGAAATGTGATGAATAATCTACTACCTATTTTCATAATTGCGAAAATGTTTCTAATGTAAATATAATTTTTTAATTGTTTTTTATTAGATACTATTTAATTTCAATTTAGTTGTTACTCTATGTTTTTTTTTTTTTTTTTTGTGAGTGGCACTAGTTATAACTTTGTGCCAATGTCAGGTAAAAAGGTAGGGAAATTATTTATAAATAAAATATTACGCGGTAATGATAGGAAATTTTGTAGGGTTCAGGAAAGGAAGTAGGATACAATATGGTTATTTATAAAAGTAACTAACTATATTTTTAAATCATTAGTTAAAATAAATTCAGATAATAAATTACAATATTTTACAGGATTCATTAATAAACAGGAAATACGTGTAGGAAGGGAAACGTTATGAGAAACAAGAGAACGGAGGAAGGAGGAGCGATCATGTCGGGAACAGGAGAAAAATATATGATCCAATGTTTCTACATCAGCCCCACATTCACACTTATTGCTATCCAATATATGTAATTTGGCAAGGTGAAAAGAAGTACAAACATGACCCAAACGCATGCGGATTATCATACTTATGACAGGTTTTGAACATTTTATTTTATTGAACCAAGGCTTTAGAGGTATCGAGGGCTGAATTATAGAATATGTCTTTCCCTTCATCTGAGAACTTTTTCTCCATATTAAATTCCAGGATTCCTGTAGATATCGTCCGGGAAGGTTCATAATATCATGAAAGAAATTTTTATATGGAAACATGTCACCACTCCGCACTGCTTCCTTAGCCAATTGGTCAGCTTTTTCATTCCCTCGGATGCCACTATGACTTGGAATCCAAACAAAGTGTATTATGTAATCTTTTAATTTACATTCATATAACAGTTTTCTTATGTCAAAAACAATAGGGTAGAAAGGATTCATTTTAAATGTAAATTTTTCAATAGTTTGTAGCGCACTTTTTGAATCACAAAATATGAGTACCTTTTTAAGTTTTGCGATCAAAATATACTCTAGTGCCTTGAAAAGACCAAAGCATTCTCCAGTAAAGACTGAAGCTTCCGGAGGAAGTTTTATCATCTGAATAATGTTATACTGAGAATGCAATATACCAACTCCCACACAACCGGTAGAGTACTTTGATGAATCAGTAAAAATATGATGCCAATCTGACCAATTCTCAGTAACAACAGAATTAAACTTTATATTAGCTTCTATATCACATTTTTCTACACCAAGATTGTAGTGAACCACCGGCGAAATAAGTAAGGGTTCAAAACTACTGGTACTAAATAAAGATAGAGTAGGAGATCGATGTAATCGAGGTGGAATAGAATTAAATTTTCGGAAACTGTTGACTAAACACGGGGTATTTTTATGTCGCCAGTAAGATGAAGTGTGTATGAGGTTATCCAATTGTTCTAATTTGGGATGTAGTAGGTGATTAAAAATTGCATTGATTTAAATAAAAACCTATCAGATAAATACTGCCGTCTTAGGTGTAGTGGTGGCTCTCCACATTCTACTTGCAAAGCATTTATTGGGCTCGATTTCATAGCTCCAGAGATAATCCGGAGAGCTTTGGATTGTATATTATCTAACTTTTTAAGGTCTTTTTTATTACCACCTTCCAAGAAAAATGTACCATAATCAAGAATGCTTCGGATTATGGCGTTATATAAAAGCTTAAGACTAAAGGGATGTGCCCCCCACCAAACTCCCGAAAGACACCGCATTAAATTTAATTGACGTTCACATTTATTAACTACAAAGTCAAAGTGTTGTTTACCAGAAAGTTTCTTGTCTAATATTAGTCCTAAAAACTTGACATGTTCTTTAATCGGTAAAGGTATACTATCATAAAGAACTACAGGGGGAGGGATATTCCGTTTTCTTGAAAAAACTACTACTGTACTCTTTTCAATTGAAAGGCTCAACCCATTATTATCTAACCAATGTTTTAAAAATCCAAGGGCGGCAGTCAGTGTATTACTTGCCTCCAAAATATTAGCATGTGTAAAATATATCAGTAGATCGTCAGCATATTGTAAAACATTGGCAGAACCTTGCAAAGATATTTCTAGGTCATACGAATAAATGTTATACAATAATGGGCTTAACACAGACCCCTGAGGGAGCCCTTTATAAACTGTTCTTGTAATTTTGTTATCATTAGTAATAATAGAAATATATCTAATTGACAAAAGATTTATAATAAACCTAATAAATAAACTAGGAACTTCTAGATCAATTAATTTGCGTTTAAGTACGGAAATAAGTACGTTATCATATGCGGCTGTAATGTCTAAAAATACGCCAATAACAGATTCATTATTTGAGAAGGCAATGTGTAGATCAGTAATAAATACACTTAGACTGTCAGTTGTGCTTTTACCCTTGCGAAAACCAAATTGACTTCTAGCTAGTAATTGTTTACTTTCTATATGCCATTCTAAGCGATTTTTCACTAAGTGTTCAGTGATTTTGGTAAGAACAGAAGATAACGCAATAGGACGGTACGAAGATGCATCATTTGAATTTTTATTATGTTTGAGAATAGGTATAATTTCTTGAGATCGCCAAGAGTCTGGAATATTACCGGAAATCATAACGGAGTTAATGATTTTTAAGTAATAAGATAATGTAGGGTCGCTGAGATGAGAAAAAAATGAATACGGAATTCCATCTTCTCCTGGAGCCGAATCTTTCAAGCACATTAATACTCCTTTCAATTCATAAAGCGTAAAAGGGAAATTTAGAGAAGTACAATTATTGTTATCATTAATGTTTGAACTAAGATTGGGATAAATCTGATCATACTCTGGAGTTGATGCTGGAGCTAATCTATCAAGAAAACTATCAACAAGATTTGAGGGTAACTGAGGAAAGGAAGTAACGTCATTAAAAGCTTTCCTAAACCTTTTAATACTGCGCCAGACTTCTGACGGACATGTACTAGGAGATAAAGACATACAGAATGTCCTCCACCCCTGAAGTTTCTTATCCCTAAGAAACAACCTGGTCTCATTTATTATTTCTCTAAGATAATCTAAATTTTCATCCGACATATCCTCAGAATATTTTCTTTCAGCTTCCTTACGTTTAACAACTGCTTCTGAGCATGAAGAGTCCCACCACGGAGGCATGGGAATTCTATCAGAAGAAACTTTTTTGTGAGGAAAAACTTGGTCTGCTACTTCTATAATGCATAACGCTAAAGCCTTTGAACAATCATTTTCGTCACCTTGAATAATTTGAGGCAGCAGAGCAACTTTAGCATCAACTATTGTTTTAAATTTATCCCAGTCTGCATGACACAGTCTGTATGGTAACCTGGGGGGCCTTTTAGGAATAGTAGAACACTTTATAGCGGAAGATATTATCAACGGGAAGTGATCACTTCCAAGAGTAGAAGAAGAAAAAGGAGACCAAGATAAAGAGGACGCTAGACTAGGAGAACATATGGTTAAATCCACAGCACTAACACTTTCACCTATATTAGTTCTACGAGTAGGTTCACCGGTATTTATCACGCATAGATTATGATCATCTAAAACTTCTAATAATCGAACACCCTCCCTTTTAGTTTCACCGCTTCCCCAACATTGATGGTGACAGTTGAGATCCCCCATTACTAAAAATGGTGTATGAAGAATAGAGAATATGTTGCTTAGTTCTTGTAAAGCCTGAAAAGTAGCACTTGGTATGTATATAGAAACATAAGAAATATTATCAATAATAACGCCAACAATATCAATATCGGTTTTGAGGAAAGAAATTCGGGAAAATGGAATATTATTTCTGATCAGTATGGCAACACCGCCATAACCGTCACTTCTATCATTTCGTAAACAAATATAACCTGGAATTCCAAATATTTGTTTAGATTTTAACCAAGTTTCACATAATGTTACTATACTGGGTTTAAATTTATTTATCAAATAAAATAACTCAGTTTTTTAGGGACTATTGACCGGCAATTCCACTGAATTATCGTATTCATTGTTAAAGTTTTTATTGACGAATAAACTACTTAAATATTCTGCGTTGTTCGGTTCTAAGTTAAGATTCTTTTTTTTTAATAACATATTAATAAGGTTTAAAACGACATCAACTATCTTTTCATAGTCATTGCTCTCCTCTTTCCTACCAGAATCATTCATCAAGGAACATCCGTTAGCCGAGGTCGGTGGCTGAAATTCACGTATGAGAGCATTGTGAGCTGCTCTATCATAACCTTGCACTGACTTAGATGGGGATCGCGGTTTTAAAAACACTGTTTTTTTATGAGAAGTTGCAGTAGAGGATTTGAAGTGTTGAAAGCCATTGGAATGTGAGGTGGGATTAGGTGGAGCAGAAATAAGAATGTCAGCATAAGATTTTGAAGGGTATGACTGTGAAGAAGGAGGGTGTATTTTACTTGCTTCTGCATATGATACACAGGAATGGGCCATTGTATGTTTAATATCTTTTTGTCTCTTAAATTCAATACAAGACTTATCAGTTGCAAAGTGAAATCCTGAACAATTAATACATGATGCAGAATCCTCTTCTGTGGAACAGGATTCTCCTAAATGATTCTGACCACATTTGTAGCACCTAGGAAGGGCTGAACGGCACTGATTTTTGGTATGACCATAACGGCAGCATCTATAACATTGAATGGTAGGATATACATATGTCTCAACCGGGAGTGCATTATAACACATATAAATTCTCTTTGGCAAAACTTGGCCATCAAAGGTGATTACTACAGTTTGGGAGGGTTTCCAAGTAGGGGATCCATCCACATGGACTTTATAATTTAGGCGCCTGATTTTCAATATTTCTCCAGTACCCATGGGAGTTGTTATATTTTCTTTAACTGCTTCAATATTCCAGTCAGATGGAATACCTCTGACCAAGCCCATACGTGTAACATTGAAGGTTGGCAAAAAAGCTTTAAATCTGTTCAAGGGCAACAAGTTACTATTTAAAAATAAATTAGCATCAAGATAGTTTGTAAAAGCTACCACACACTTGTTTCTACCAATTCTTTTAACACTGCCTGGTACAACATTTTGAAATTTATTGTTTTTAAGAAAGTTCCCAAAAGCAATGGGGTGCAGAATGGTGCCACTATTCTCCACATCAGTTATACGTTGTACATGTACTAAATAAGGTCCTACATCTGAAGTTTGATACTCCTTCCTACCTACTTTCTCATGAGTTGTCTCTGTAGTCAAAACTGTGTTCTGAGATAGAGGGATAGCAGACTGATCTATTGAGTGTTGGAGCGAAGACTGTGGGGCTGGTGCATGAGAAATCTGTTTAATAGTTTCAGAAGGAATTAGAGTTTTGTTTGTTTCAGGGTTAAGATTACATATACACTCAAAGTCAAGAGTAGAAGATCCCTCAGGAATCACTACTTGTTTACTCCGTTTCGATTTATGGCAATGTTTACATACACTTCTTTGCTTATGTGATCGCCTTTTACGCAAAGCTCTTGCACATTCAGAAGTGGGTGTGTCTGTTTCCCTTTCGCTTACAGTAGCTACAGACCCATCAGTGTCCATGCCACTAATTTCTTTTTGAGTTAAAATAGTGACATTATAACCAACAGGGGGATTTAAGCTAGGGTCAAAGCTTAAATCCCCCAAGACATCAATAGGCGGGTCACTCATACGACCCGGGACTCATACCAAACTATATTACAAATATTTACAAAAACTTACCAAGAATCAGCAAAAAAAATACACAAATATGTAATAAATAAACTATAAGAAAGAAATATTTACAAATACACCTTATCTGAACCGTCTGGTAAATAAAATTATAATTTTAAAAATTCACCCAGAAAAAATACACCCGGTCAAATCGAAATTTCCCGCGCTTTTTTCCAAACTCTATGTTTTATCAAATAATAATATTAAAATAAAATATGAGGCGCCTTTTATTTTCTCATAGTGGGTGATGAAAAGTAGAGTGTATCATTCGGGCGCAAATATATTTTTGGCTCGGGCGACGTACTTTGAATCCCTCGCTACGTTCAGGATTCTACTAAAGAATCCCTCGCTACGCTCGGGATTCTACTCTAGAATCCCTCACTTCGCTCTGGATTCAAAAAAGCGCCCTCGCCGTAAAAATATTATTTTGCTCCCTTATGATACAATCTACTATTCTTGTTAGACAGAAATGATGAAAGTTGCGCCGCAAGGCTGCGCTTAAAGTACCGAGTATACAATGTCAAAAGTTCTTAAAAGTAATATACAGCCGGTCGATTCTGTAAAAATCTCACCGTGAAAACTTAGGTGCAGTGAGTTTGTTTTTGCTAGGAATTGACACTATTGACAGCTCACTCCACGCTCACTTCACCTAAGTTTTCACGGTGAGATTTTTACAGAAGGGCACCGCTGAGACGTTTTGCTGGGAAGTTTGTTTCGTCACTCGTACTCGTACCCAGCTAACACACTAGGAAGTGGTACAGTCAGCAACAAAGGTCGATTAACACTTCAGTTTTCAAAATCTTAATTATTGCGCAAGACATTTAATTAAAATCGGAACAGAAGTAAAGTTTAAACAAATTTAAACAATGTTAACTTTTTGGTATTATAAGAAATGCTAAAAAGGAGATTATCAAATCACTTTGTATCCATTTACATGATGTGTAAAAGAAGCTGTGTTAATCGACCTTTGTGGCTGACCGTACCAAAAACAGCCAAGACGAACGTCAGAAACTGTTGACGTTCAAATATCTCCACAAAATGTTTGCTGGTTTTCCATTGACCTCTAAAACTTGTTCCGCAGATAACGCTCATGATTCTGTCCGTACTATGCTGCGGTGCGATCGGCGTGGGCCTCTTCGGGAACGATGACCTGCACAACGCCATGCTGCAGAGCATCCAGGCGGGAAACCAGCTGGCAGCACTCGTCAATACTGTTAAGAACCAGGTAAGTCTTTCAAGGACTGATAGTACAGTACCCGGCGATAAATATTGCACATCGACCTTTGGAAAGAGACAATCGGCTAATTTCGGCTTCGTAGAGCGTTATCTCTGTCGCACGAAATACAAACAGTCTGGTATCTATTAGGAGTTGTTTAAACAATTATAATTTGCTTCTTTTGATAATTATTTTTATTCTTTGTATAAAATACAAAAAAAGGTAAAGGTCGATGTGCAATATTTATCGCCGGGTACTGTAGTTGGTCTTGTCACAAAATTAAATTCAACAATTTCAACATAAAGGCTCCGAGGTTATTTGCAGTCAAAGTGACCTCTGCGCTGCCACCGACGACGCTGTGGAAGTGGCGAAGTTTGGTCCAGCAAGATCTAAAACACTGTCGTGCCAGCGACCCTAAGAACAACATAAAAGGTCGTTTCTCCCCCAAATCAAATACATCACTTTCTCTGTTTTTCTGTCAACTTTAAGGGATTGAAAGAAATTGAACGAAAATATTATACATTCGTTAAGCTCTGACTTGTGGTTAATCAGCCAAAAACAAAGGTTTAGGCTGCAAGTAAACGTAGCACTGTCCAGTAAATAAATAGCGTCTCTGATTTCGTTTAGTTGACGCAGCGTTTTTGTTTGCTTCTTTTCACTTAAAAAAACAAAGAAACTATTAGATATATTGTGTGAAAGATGATATGCCTAGAAGTTGAACGAGGGTGACTATTGTAATTTATGGAAGACTAGCTTCTGCCCGCGACTTCGTCCGCGTGAAATTTCTTGTTCCCCCGACCGACCCCGTCGCGGCTCATCGCCTGCCCGCGCTATTACTTCGTTTTGCTTAGCGTTCTTCCTTACTTTTTTTCTTTTTGCTCGGCTCCTAAGGGTCATAGCGTGATGTTAAATAGCCTATAGCCTTCCTTAAGAATTGGGCTATAAATACAAAAAGAATTTTTCAAATCCGATCGGTAGTTCCAGAGATTACCCCTACATATAAACTTACAAACTTTACCTCTTTATAATATTAGTATATGTAGAAGAAAACTTGCTCAGCAGACTCCCAAATAGCTTGGAATAAGAGCATGAGGTTAGTGATGATTTCTATTCATTTCCAGTCAAGCATACTAGAAGAAGCGATGGGTTCTCGAGCGCGCGCTCCGTTGGCTAGATTAGCGGATGCGCTGGACGCGCCCGTGGCAAATCAGACGGCGCTGGGCACTTTACTGCGAGCGCTGTCAGCGCTGCGGAATAACGCCAGCGCTGCTGCTTCAGCCGCTGACAATCTACGACGGCCGCTTGCTGCGCTAAATCTTGATGCTTTCATGAAGGTTAGTAGCTTATTCTTTTTAAAAGATGTTTCGTAGAAGTGACGGACTATTGTGTGATATCTTGGCGTTTTAAGCCGATGTTTAGAGAGTCAGCAGCCACTTTTTAATTTGAAAGTTTTTACCCGAAAAGTTTTCTGTGGTCTTAATTAAATTCATGGCTGAATTCCGTTCTTACGGGGATGGGATTGAAGATAAACGTTAAAAACATTACCCTCCGGGACTATCTGGGACAGTCTTGTAAAAACAGGGTGAAATCCCCGAAAAACGGGCTTCATCTGTTTTCATGATTTCATTTACATCTTCTAAAATTAGCTAAAAATTTAGTCATTTAGGTATATTACTTCAAATCGATGTTCCTTTCGACGTTCAGCCGGTCGGTTCTGTAAAAATCTCACCGTGAAAACATTGGTGAAATGAGTTTTTTTGCTAGGAATTGACACTATTGACAGCTCACTCCACGCTCACTTCACCTAAGTTTTCACGGTGAGATTTTTACAGAATAGCACCGTTGTTTACTGCTTTTGCTGATGGCGCCATCGATGCATGGTACCGCGTACGATGCCCCATTAGGTTTGGCCTATGGTACAGACGCCAGCACATCAACCTACCCGAAATTGTCAAATTTTCGCAATTAACTTTGAACCTTATGCTTTAGCGATAAAGTTGAAAATATATTAAAGAATTTTGACAGATTGTAGTAGCTTGATATGCTGACGTCTGTACAAGGTTGTAAAATGTTCTCCTTATCTTTTTCCAGCGTGCGTGGGTGTGGGAGGCGGCGCGCTGGGCGGGTGGCATGGCGGGCTGGTGCTGCGGCGGAGCGGTCTGCGTCGCCTTACTCGCAGCCGCTGCACGACGCTCGCGACGTGCTCTCCTTCTGCTTTGTGTTAGTATATAATTCTATATAACAGCCGCACGGGCCGATCGATCAGGTTAAGCTACGCTTGCCGCGGTTAGTCCGTGGATGGGTGACCATCTTTATATAGACCCCTGCGTGCCTCGGAAAGCACATTAAGCCGTTGGTCCCGGCTGTCATTCGTGGACCTTTGACAGTCGTTACGGGTTGTCAGAAACGCAAAAGTCTGAAAACCAGTCTTACCAAGGGGTATCGCATTGCCCAGTAACTGGGTTGTGCAGTTCAGATAGGCAGTCGCTCCATGTAAAATACTGGTATTCAGCTGCATCCGGTTAGACTGGAAGTCGACTCCAACATAGTTGAGAAAAGGCTATGCAGATGATGATCCTTTAGACACTGTGAATGTGACGAAAATACTTGGTAGAAGTAATTATTATGTAGTCACGCAGCGATCCATTTAGAAGCCTTGTGATATAGGTAATAACGGGTGTAAAAAGATGCATAACGAAACTGAAAGTCACTTGTAGTCTACGTCATTGCTCTTTTAAGGCCTGAGTTCACCAACATTCAAACCACCCGGTTAGGTATTTAAACAGTTGGTTTATGTCAAATTTCCTAAGGAAATTTTAAATATAGAACTGATTAAATATTTAATCAGTTGGTTTAAATGTTGGTGAACACAAGGTTTAAAGTTTTAAATGTTATAAATTAACTTTAAATTCTTCCACAATTCCCGTACTGTGCACATTGTGCGTACTGTGTACGCACAATGTGTTGCGTGCATTTATTGCGCTGTGCTGTTAACAACGATGTTTCTCACCAAAAATAAAAGTAGTTTCCGAGCAATAGTTTTTGCTCAATATTATTTAGTTTGATGTACAGTCAGCATCAAAAGTCGATTAACATTTCAGTTTTTTAAATCTCAGTTGTTAAGCAAAATATTAACACTTCAGTTTTATTAATCTCAGTTATTGAATAAAATATTAATTTGTTCAAAATTGCATTGTACTTCTGCTGCATGCAATGTTAAACAAATATTTTGCTCAATAACTGAGATTAAAAAAACTGAAGTGTTAATCGACTTTTGTTGCTGACCGTACTTACAAAATACGTAGATAATGGGTATGTGATGAGTAATTTTACACCCTGCTTACAGACAATATCATAACTCCGACCATACGTTATCGCGATGTGTTAAAAATGACTATACGCTATAGCACACGCTACGCGGTGTTGGTTGCGCAGGTGGGCGCGCTGGGCGCGCTGGTGGTGTGCTGGCTGGCGGGCGCGCTGCTGGCGGCGGGCGCGGTGGGCGCCGCCGACGCCTGCCAGGAGCCCGCCGCCGCGCTGGCGCTGCACGCGCCGCACAACCTGCCCATCGACGTAAGTCATGCATGCGTGCTCTAAAAGTATGTCATGAAAATGTAAACAAACCTATTTCAGGTTTGATCAGCGGGATTGTCCGAAAGGGTTACCGCTGGCCCGGAACATAAAGGGCTAAGTAAGGAACACGGGTGGGTTTTAGTCAGTAAGAGTCTGACACTCCCTTCCGCTCCACCCAGAGCGGGCGGGGTCATTTGACGATTTCCCATCCTGTAAAAAAAAAAACCTATTTCAGGTTTGCATTAAAATTTTGTCGCTATCACTCGCTAAGGGAATTAATTATATTTGACCTTATTTCTCACCAATTTTTCCAACGATTGAAGAACATTATCAATTTGTAATTGAAAAAGTATCGACGAAAATTGAGGTTATAAAATTAACCTCAATTGTCAAATGATATACAAATACATCTTTAAGGCGATTTAAAATTAGAATTTCGGGTTCAAGTACATACCTACAAATAATCAAATCAAAGCACTCAATTTGTAAATGGCACTACATCAGCATTCACAAGTACGTTTTCTGATCCATTTATTTATACTTTCATCAGATACTTTTGAAACAGACCTTACTTATACTTACTACAACATATAAAGCTAGTTTTTCTTCGATGCGTAATATCACAAGTCGTGAAGATAGTCAGTCAGTAGGGCGTTCTTGGGAACGGATCGGTTCGAGGCTGCCCCGCGCTCACTTGTACAAATTGACTTGGGGCGACGGCGCTACTCGTTATATCATGCGACATGAAAAGCGATCTCTGTGCTCAATCCCTCAAACTATACTCAAAACTTACAAAATGTAACACTTCCTTTTTTATCTTCCGCATTAAACCCTCTCAAACATTATTTTCATTCTTGTTTTTCGCCTCTAAATAAAAATAGTAGATTGTTATACAAAGGACTAAAATGATCCATTAGATATACGAGGTAGTTTTACTCCCGAGCTTTAGCGACGGAGTAAATAGAAACCGGGTTATAATGGGTTCTTAGCGCCGTATGTTACACTTTATTTGTCACTACGATTGCGAGAAAATAAAATAACCCAATACAATATTAAAAATAAATTACGGTCACCAATTCAATTTCCAAGTCACCAATTCAATTTCCAATTCAAGAAAATTTCTAAAAATTCGCCCCAGTTTCTTTTTAATTTCTTCTGTAGCCGCAACGCAATGCACGCATTCTACCGAAGACACCGCCCGCGCCGCTTTTAGTTCGATTTTCAAAAATAAAACGTTCTTTTTTTTATGAAACAGTAATTAGTCGAGTCTTTATTCATGATCATTCTACTTATGAATAAAGATTTTTTCGTTTTTGGAGGCTCGTTGGTAACATATAAAAATAAAAATACTTTATCCCCTAGAAGTAAATATGCTATTTTTCCTCGCTTTGGTACGCTACAAAGACGGTCTTTTTGAGGAAGAGGAGTGAAAAATAACATCTTTTCAAAAAACACTCCTCACCTCACCTACACACTGTATTTTAAAACATCTGCCAGCACCTGTTTTTTTTTTTCAATCATTTTAAAGCATCCTTATTGATATTTGTCAGATGGTGCACTACTACCTGTCGTGCAAGGTGTCTCGTGAGAACGTGCTGACGGCCGAGCTGAGGAACGCGCAACGTGCAGTAGTAGCCGTGAGGCAAGCCTTAGCGGTGCTGGCTCGCGGGGCGCCGCAACTGTTCAACGACCCTGGTAAGGCCGCACTTTTGTAAGGTCACCATTCAGAGGAGTAGTTACGTAACACACTAACAGTAAGAATGGCATTCATTTCGACAGTTCATCGACATTCATTGCGTTATTTACGTTGTTGAGGCAATATGAGAACGAACATATGAAGCAATGGATTAGCAATATCCTTTAAAATGATTCGGATTGTGATTGATAGTTTGTTACACAATCAGGTCAATCTGGCAACTGTTCAGCCTCTGTCTGTAATACGATACATGCCAGATTGAGTTTCCAAATTCAAATAACATCACTGACTAGCGGGTTATAATGAAATTCCGTATAATATTATTGCCTGGCTAGAGCCTACGGCTATTATGACTTGCTTTAGGTTAGGTTTGCATGACATAATATATAATTTGACACTAGCAAGCAGGTGGTGTGAAAGTAATATGACACGTGTCCGCAGGCCTGCAGCCGGCCCTGGGCGCGCTGGGCGCGGGCACGGGCGAGGCGGAGCGCGCGCTGGTGGCGCTGAGCGGCGCGCTGGAGTGCCGCATGGCACGCGCCTACTTCGTGGCCGCCGCACGCGCCGCCTGCGACGCGGGCCTGCAGGTATACACTCACACAGGCGGAGCGCGCGCTGGAGTGCCGCATGGCACGCGCCTACTTCGTGGCCGCCGCACGCGCCGCCTGCGACGCGGGCCTGCAGGTATACACTCACACAGGCGGAGCGCGCGCTGGAGTGCCGCATGGCACGCGCCTACTTCGTGGCCGCCGCACGCGCCGCCTGCGACGCGGGCCTGCAGGTATACACTCACACAGGCGGAGCGCGCGCTGGAGTGCCGCATGGCACGCGCCTACTTCGTGGCCGCCGCACGCGCCGCCTGCGACGCGGGCCTGCAGGTATACACTCACACAGGCGGAGCGCGCGCTGGAGTGCCGCATGGCACGCGCCTACTTCGTGGCCGCCGCACGCGCCGCCTGCGACGCGGGCCTGCAGGTATACACTCACACAGGCGGAGCGCGCGCTGGAGTGCCGCATGGCACGCGCCTACTTCGTGGCCGCCGCACGCGCCGCCTGCGACGCGGGCCTGCAGGTATACACTCACACAGGCGGAGCGCGCGCTGGAGTGCCGCATGGCACGCGCCTACTTCGTGGCCGCCGCACGCGCCGCCTGCGACGCGGGCCTGCAGGTATACACTCACACAGGCGGAGCGCGCGCTGGAGTGCCGCATGGCACGCGCCTACTTCGTGGCCGCCGCGCGGGCCGCCTGCGACGCGGGCCTGCAGGTATACACTCACACAGGCGGAGCGCGCGCTGGAGTGCCGCATGGCGCGGCCTGCAGGTATACACTCACACAGGCGGAGCGCGCGCTGGAGTGCCGCATGGCGCGGCCTGCAGGTATACACTCACACAGGCGGAGCGCGCGCTGGAGTGCCGCATGGCGCGGCCTGCAGGTATACACTCACACAGGCGGAGCGCGCGCTGGAGTGCCGCATGGCACGCGCCTACTTCGTGGCCGCCGCACGCGCCGCCTGCGACGCGGGCCTGCAGGTATACACTCACACAGGCGGAGCGCGCGCTGGAGTGCCGCATGGCACGCGCCTACTTCGTGGCCGCCGCGCGGGCCGCCTGCGACGCGGGCCTGCAGGTATACACTCACACAGGCGGAGCGCGCGCTGGAGTGCCGCATGGCGCGGCCTGCAGGTATACACTCACACAGGCGGAGCGCGCGCTGGAGTGCCGCATGGCGCGGCCTGCAGGTATACACTCACACAGGCGGAGCGCGCGCTGGAGTGCCGCATGGCGCGGCCTGCAGGTATACACTCACACAGGCGGAGCGCGCGCTGGAGTGCCGCATGTCAGTACGACAAAACGCTAACTTCATATGTAAGGACCTAATATTATTATTAATCTCGGCCTCAGTCTTTATTATTTTCGAATTTAGCTTTAGTCCGAAATTGAGAATGATTCCTCAAACAGCGCCAAATCAGAACCGGGTCTTGTGAATTTCTTAACTATAATTAAAACTACATTCTTTCAGGCGTTATCACTCCAGCTGTTAGCGGCTGTCGTAGCCGGCTTCCTCTTCACTGCCATAGTGCTAGTTGATTCACATGCCTGGATATACATTAACACCAAGTAAGTGAAATTATTACTCATTTTATTTTTTCATTAGCATCTCATCTCGGCTGGTGGTGGGCTTACTTCGTCAAGGATAGTATAGGAACTTTTGATTTTATATTTGCTAAAAAATTTGTGTTAACGAACGCTATTATTACTATTTTCTAACACTTATCGTGCGTTTGCTGCATACGCTGTTCATTTGTGAACACGATGTTTCTTTGAATGAGAAATTTCAAAGAGAACTGGCCTTTCGCCATCGGTATCGCTAATATTTATGATTAACCGGGTCCAGACCCAGCAAAACAACTCAAGTCTTAACAGCAATAAGAGTTACTAACCTAACCTTGCTACAGATCTCCAAGGAAAAGTATGCACCTCGGGAATCATCGTCTATCGTTGGAAATACGAACGCGATTTAAATCTAATATAGAGCTGTTAAAACCATAGAAGTAATTGCCTATTTTGTACTACCATGATTACAAAATAATATTTTAATAACTTTATGCAATTCCAAAAAAAAAAACAAAACTTTTAAGTGTCAAATGACGATCTGCAGTCGAGTTAGGTAACTCCACAGAGACATATTTTCATATAAAAGTGCAATGATTGGTACACTACTACAAAGCGCTGCAGTACAAAAATTAGAAGCATTGGCTCTATGCGTTACACGGCGGCGCGTCCTTCGTGCAAATTTGGAAACACGAAGATTATCGAAGCGCATACTTTTTCTGGTTTATCTGTAACTGGCTTTCCACCACGTCACGAGCTACTCTCGTAGTCACGTCGAGTGTAGCTCGCTTAGTGTGCAAGTTAACCTCTGCGACTAAGTGGGCACCGCGACATCCCTTTGCATCACAATAGTCCACGTAGGCACGGAGGCTTACCCAGTGGCGCTGCACACAGGCGCGGCGGCGGCGGCGAGGAGCAGGCGCCCTTCCTGTCGTCGGGCGGCTCCAGCCAGGCCTCGCGCACGCTGCCGCGGCCCGCGCCCTACAACAACGGCAAGCCGCCCAGCTACGGCGCCGCCGTGCAGCTCATGGACCTGGAGCGACCCAGGTAATGTGACATCTGCTGTGGTTCGTGCCGAATGGGTGCCGATAGCGGCCATTGAATTTTTGTCTTCGTAGGAATCTGAATGAAAAATCGTGTAATGTCAACCAGAAGGCAAGCCCAAAGCTAGAACGCGCGACGTACGCGAAACGTAAATTGGAACGAATTTGAAAGTGAAAATTAAACTAAATTATAGCATTTTGGTTTAAATTTTTACTACAATCACAATAACTATCACCTATAGATATGAATAAACTCACAAAACTAAGTAAATATTATGTGCAGAATGAGTATTTCTATTTTTAAATCGTTCCGATTTTACGTTCTGTTTATTCCGCGCGCTAGGCCCACGGTTAGTGTGAACTGTCAATGCAAGGGGTAATCGCAAATGGTAATTATCAAGAGACGTATTGATTACAGCTCTCGTTTCTAATTACACCTTTAATTCACAGTTTCCAATTGCCCTCACTGACCCTATCGATTTACATTCGTGAAAACTACGGTAATTACCGGACTTTTATTTTCTGTTTTTGAAGTATGTAGAATAAATATAGGTGAGTCAATGACCGCTATTACCATCTTATTTGGCACCAGCTGTAGCCTAGCTTACACCATTTAATAACTTACCATCAGATCATACTTACATTTATCACGATTCTGCTATCAAATTATCCCGCTTAACGCTTGTCAGAAGTCTTCTAATTGAATTCACTACCTTTTTATGCGACTTAAAAAGGAGGTCCTGTTTCAAATACCCCTAAAACCGTGATTAAATACTCTTCGAGTATTTCTGGGGTGTAAAAAAATTGTCACTAACCCAATAAATCCGCGGCAAATAGCCTGTTTACGTAGATCACTAGATCTGCGTGATAGCCTGAAAAGGCAAGAAACCCTTTTGCCAAGGTAAATACACTGCTACAAGGATCTTTTGGCGCTAGGATGACGTTCACAGGGGGCGCTGTTGATAAACATTAGCCCCCTTACTAATAAACGTTGTATAGCGTCTGTATACTTACACAACGCTTTGTTTTCTTCTTTCGAAAGTCAAATTAATGACGCCTGAAAGAGAAATCGGTGTGTAACTGTTCATCTGATATAATACGTTTATTAGTAAGGGGGTAGCACCATTGTCTTGTGAAATGTATTGAAAAAAAAAACAATTTTACGGCGTTAGTTCCGAATTTGGCCACGCGTCAGAATAACCTTGTAGCGCTATATGTTTATCGTTCTGTCTAGCCCGGCCAAGCCACCTTCCTACGGCGCTGATGTGCAACTCATGGACTTCGAAAAGCCAAGGTAACTATCAAAAAAACTAACGTAAATTGTTTGCGACCTTCTTTCCCAGCTATGGGCCTAATATTTTTTTCGTGCATATTTTGGGAAGACATTCCCAACGTACGTATTATTTGCGTTCTAATTGATGAGTTTTTCTCAAAGTTAGTGATTTTTTTAAACTACTATATGAATCCTCAGATCTGCACGTAGTTAAAACTACACGAATGACATAAAAAAAGCCTTTCCATTTTTATTACATGTCTTTGCGGATATTTGTGTTTTGAATGTGACAATGTAATCTTCAACCTTATAGAATCTAGTTTCACTGTGTGCTTCAGATTCAGAGCTCACGAGCTCTACTGTATATACACTTGTATTGTAATAATTTAGAAATGTAGATTTAGCTGGGATACGTAGAAAAGAATTGACTGGAAAAAGCTGAGGTGTGCAAAAGGCGAAATGCGCAAGCAAGTCAGATAACGCGTCCCACTCGTGTATATGAGCACTAAGATATCTGACTTTCCTGCGCATTTCGCTTTTTTCTCTACTTATCCCAATTAATTTTATATTTCTAAATTAATACAAGGATTTACAAATTAAAATACTGATATTCAGCCGCGTCTCTAAAATTGAAAGTTTACACAAACAAAATAAGGTAAACGTTTAATAGGTTAATAAAAGCCTCCTTATGTTTGACCCCTCACTGTGTGTTTAACAAGAAAGTGGTAGAGACCGTTTAAATTAAAATTAGGCTCCCCTCCATATATATATTTTTTAAATACATTTATTTACAATCTGATTTCACAATTACCTTCATTCGTATCTAGTGACTGAGGAACATTTGTCTACAGGTATTCTTATTTTGATTAACTGGCGAAAATTCACAAACGTTGTGAATAATAGCATCTAATAGCAATAAAAAAAACAAAAATGGTTTGTATGATAAATGTATCATAATTTCAAGAAACTATGTACGACATCAGGCGAGGCCATTACTTCATTATTCATCATCATTTCAGCCGAAAGACGTCCACTGATGGACATGAACCTCCCCCAAGCACCATTACTTAAAATTATGACTTTAAGAAATCCCGTTATTGTATTTTTTTTGTTAGACCGATTCTTGTACTGTATATGAAGTCTCGCCAATTAAGTAATATAAAAAAAAAAAAAAAACACTGGCACTCCGGTAGTGCCGACAGAAGTGAAAACTTGAACAATTACGAGTGTATTTTGTGAATCGTCTTATAAACAAAACACGCGTGTTAAGGTGTGTTCCTTATTTTATAGGGTTTTTTGCAAATCAGGTATGATGACCAAAGTGACTGGTTTATTCTTCTCGTGAAAGGAATTTATTCAGATTTACAAATAAGCACACAGTTATATATCCGTGGTTCAGCGCCATCTCGTCGTTGTTGGATGAACTACGTAGTTAGTACGCGAGGCCTACGTAGTTAGTACGCGAGGCCTACGTAGTTAGTACGCGAGGCCCTCGTAGTTCTTCCCGATGTGCATAGATGGCGCTGTCCTCAACAACGCGCTCGTCGTTGTTGGATGAACTACGTAGTTAGTACGCGAGGCCCTCGTAGTTCTTCCCGATGTGCATAGATGGCGCTGTCTTACGTTTTACATCTTACGAATTTTCGATCAGGGTCACGTGACCTGACGCGAATTTAGAAGTTTTTACCCATTCCAAAAAAAGTACACAGCGCCGCTAAAGAAGTTTTCACTTCAAAAACCTGTATACATACTTCACATATTGTGAGCTATTTTCAATATAGGGGCGCGTAATTATACTTTAAACGATCTTTACGTGTGTACCCGTAATAGACGGTCCCTCTGTGCCCCCAGGTCGCGCATGTCGGGCAGCGCCACGCTGGGCCGCGCGGCGGGCGCGGGCGCGGGCGCGGCCGCACACGGCGGGGCCCACACGCTGGGCCGCGCGCCGCACAACGGCAAGTACGCCACGCTCAGCAAGCAGTGCAAGACGCTCGAGAGCAGCGACTTCTACTGAGACCGGCCCGGCGGCGCGGGGCCACCCGAACACAACGCAGGTAAACTAAACACCATTCATTTCATCATACTCACTAAGAAATAAGCATTACCTTACCTTTGTTCGTGTTTTTCTGTTCTTTTCTTCTTGTCGGTTTATATGTGCGTACAGTCAGCCCCAAAAAAAGGTATACACGGAAAAGGAGCCATTTTATTGTACAATTTATTTTACCAAAACAAAGTAAACTTTTTATCTCTAAATACGTCTACGTCTTATGTCCAAAACAATGTTCATAGTGATCGTTCCAGAACGAGGTAAACAAAACTGACAGCGTTATACGACTTATATCGAATGTCACGTTTTTAACTTCGTTATATAGAAGACCAAGAATATCAATTTTGTTTTCTTCATTTCATGCATAACATGAAGAGCAAAGTTAAATAAATACATCAATCATTATCACGTGATTCAATAAATTAATTAGCTTCCCTGATTTGGTTACGAGGCAAAATAGGAGTCTCATGGAATTTTTGGACTGATACTTCCCAAAACATTTTCTTATTTTAGCAACCAAATCTTAAAAACCCTATACCTATGGTTTTTAAGTTTTGGTTGCGTTCTATTTTAACTACTAAAACTTAATATACCAAATAGCGTTCTATTTGGAATGTACTAAAACTTAATAAACCAATTATCGTTCCATTTTGATTTGCCAAAATGTAATAAACTAAATACCTAACGTTCCAGGTCAATCCGGACGCTCAACGAGCCTCAACCGCTTCGACCCCAAGTACGCGTCGTTCGGGCCGCGCGCGCCCAGGCCGCGCCCCGCCGCCGCCGCTGTCTCGCTGGGCACCTTCAGCACGCCGCACGCGCCGCACGTACAGCACGCACCGCACGCGCCGCACGCGCCGCACGCGCCCGCTGCGGACAAGTACGCCACCGTGCGGCCCGCGCGCAAGCCGCACAGCGACCAGCCGCAACCGCTGTCGGCCGCGGCGCTGGAGTACCGATCGCTACAGCGCCCGCGCCGCGGCAACCTGCCCCCGCAGCCGCACGCAACGCATACTACGCACCGCCGCCGTCAAGACCGCCCCGAGCGACCCGAGCGCGCCGACCGATCCGAGCGACCCGAGCGAGCCGAACGACCCGAGCGAGCTGAACGACCAGAGCGAGCTGAGCGACCGGAGCGAGCAGAACGACCGGAGCGACCCGAGCGTGGCGAGCGCATAGACCGCGTGGAGCGCATCCACCCGCCTCACCAAGACACGCGTGACCTGTACGCCGTGACCGAGCTCTAGGGGCAGCCCCGCGCTTCCTTAACTCCTCTGGATGTGTTTCTGTAACGCTCGGTGCCGCGCCACAGCTCCCTAGTGCACCCTGACTTCCTGTGACGCTGTTATGTGACCCCAGTGTACCCTTGAACGCGTAACGTTCTCGACACTCGATGTTCCGCTATGATAATCATAGCGAATGAGGAGTGTATATACTTGAATGAGTTTAATTATGTGAATATATGACTGATAAAGTTCTCGGCTGTGGATACTTGTGTTTTTGTGCTGACAGAATATTTAAACGCAAAGATTTAAAAAAGTCATTACAATAATTGATTGAAAAAATGGCAATAATGATGCTTAATTGATTCTATAATGACATAATGAGTGATTAGTTGTAATAGTTATTTTCTCACGTGAACATTCTGTCAGCGCAGATGTTTCATTGAACGAATAATTTTATCTGTGCGTGATTGCTCAAAATCTTTGTAATTTATTGTGAATACTGGTCTAATATTTTTATGCGAACGTTATTTTTGCTGTCTCGAATTTTTGTAGGAATCATTCTAGCACAAATATTTAGGTAATGTTACAACGGTAACTACTCTCTAAAATCATCTTGAATGAGGCCTATTTTCATATATTTTTTATTAGTCTAAAGTTTTATCGTCGCAAAACATTTTTGTTGTTTAAAAGGTGATTTTTAACAGCGGCGGCTTATTTATATGTTTATTTATCTGAATCATTAAAGTCTAATAAGGCTGTGTTAGCAAATGTTGACGACCAATATTTTATAACAATTTTGTTGATAACTTTCACGTTAAAGTTGCTAGTGACGACTGTGTCATCAAAGACTTGTATGTTTTGGACTCGGGTTTTCGCTCAATATAGTTTTAAGAAAAATCCGGCTGTAGTCTAACTTTCGAACTGTTAGAGTAAACGTTGATTAACGCTTTTTAGCGCTAACTTTAGGAAGAAATCTGCCAAATTATTGGAAAAATAATATTCTTTTGGCATGTTTCTATTAAATTAAAAAAAGTAGACGGCTCGGAGCCCGACAGTAGACATTTTATTGCATTGTATATCTCTTAATAACGTAAGAATGTACATAATAATAACAGTAGGTACTTGTAATTTAAGTTAATCCTTTTGTGGTCTCCCACAAACAGTAAAAACAATATTTGGACTAGAAATTACAATTAATTTTGGATAAATCAGGAATCTCTACCGGGTATAGTTATTAATATTGTTTAGCTTTCATATTTATGGCTCAAAATTAAAACTGATTTAAATTGCGTGGACCTAATGTAAATATAAGTTAGAGCTATTTAATTTTAAATTTGAATTAAATACTTATTTTATTTACAGCTAAACTATTAATTGTAAATAAAATAATAATAAAAATTAAGCATTCCATCGTGTGTGAACTAGTAAGAAGTGGAATTGGTAGAAGCAATTTACATAAAGATGTATTAATAATTTGTAAATAAGGTGCAAATGATAACTGCCATTTGATGAACAAGAATTAATCTGACGTTTGTCTATAAACAGTGTAGTTTAACTTTAATGGAAAAGTACTGCTCTTGCTATAACACCACAAAATGTAACTATTAATTGTTTAATGGAGAGATGTATTCTTGAAAATAATTTGGATTAGGTATTTATATTTCGTCCTTTGCATAGAAATTGACGCTTGGCGTCAAAACGAGATGCACGTTCGGATAGGTAATGATTTACTTGAACATGTCCTGGATTGTTTTCAAGAATAAGTTTTCGGGATAATCTTATTAGCTGTAAATTATGTAGACTTAGTAAGGATGGTACCATTTTTATTCTATATAAAGCGAACAGTTTTGTATCTCAGTATTAAAATAGGGAATTTTGTGAGACTTTACAACGACGTTCGTACGGTTTTTTAATGATCAAACGTATTTTTAAGTTTCTCAAATTTCACGGTACCATATGCAGTGTATTCGCCAAAGATAAAGCATAATTTAACTTAAGTATGTTATAAGGTCTAGCTAGCTGTAAGGTTCAAGTTTGTACAGCAGGAAGAGTTACTCGTCAAAATCATAGTTCACTTCGTCCGGTCCTAGTAGCCTTAACAATAACTAATTTATTACTGCCAATACAGCAATATCTTTCGAGTACTCTACGAAGTCGCTGGGATCGGAGTGAAGAAGACGGCTGTTAAGGGGCTTACAGGACCTAAACACAAAAAACGCAAGTTTTAGAAATAATAAAAGTATCTGATCGACTACAGTAAACAAAATCAGAAAAATATATGATATTCTTCAGGATATATGCTAGGCAGATAGTGTGTTGAAAACATAATACAACTAATTTCATACGATAGAAAAAAATCATGAAGATACCTCTACAAAATTTCTTTTTACAATAAAAACCATACAATATACAAACAATCATTCTGATTTTTTGTCAGATTATTCTACAAGCAACATACTAAAATACTAGTATTTTAATTTTTTTTTGTCCAAACAATAGATTTTTTGTACCTAATAAAATAATTGCTTCATATTTTGCAATAAATTACCAGCGTTGTCATCGCGTTTCTCTTTCTTTTCTATGCAGTCCGATTGATCGGGCTTTAGGTCATGTAAGCCCTTTAATAAATGTGATTAATTTCTTGTCTGAATGGTGTAAACGAATAAAATGCTATACGGTCACTTTAGAGACTACGAAATTTTTATATCTCTTTTTTACGACGTAAAAATGATGGTGTCGTAACGTGACGTAGCTCGCTACAGTGTGTATATTTCAAACGAAGCGAATAACTATGCAATAACAAAAATATACTATCTCTACATTGTAAGAATACACAATTTTTCAATGTAATTACTGCACACTATTTATAATCGTAAATAATAACACTTAGACAGTTGTAAAGTATGTAACGGTTCTTGCGGGGTGAATTCTTACCGGGAAATGTATCCGAACGTTAAATGACGAGGTGAATTCTTACCGGGAAATGTATCCGAACGTTAAATGACGAGGTGAATTCTTACCGGGAAATGTATCCGAACGTTGAATGATTCGCGCGAAAACTTTACCGAGCTAAAGTTTTATTAGCAAATCCGGGATTAGAAGTTGCTTCAGTTGTTTGAAGCTCGAAAGCTTGTTTGCTTTTAATTTGCCTACAACACAATAAAGTTACCGTAGTGGGGTAATTATATTTACCTAAATAGGAAGTATAAGAAACGAGAATTTTCGAACATTAGCTTTTTATTTCTATAGTAATGTCAATGAACATCAATTAATGTAAGGTTAGTCATTTTTGTTCTGCATTTTCGTAGGTTAGCTAACTCTTTGCTAACTAAATATCCACATGAAAATTTAAATTTGACAACGTTTTTCCTCAGCATAGTTATTCACAACCATTCGACAGGTGTTCTTATCGAAAATGGTTCATTTTCAATTACCGATTCGCACACAGCAAATAGTTGTCGGAAGACTGGCGGTCGTCTATTTGATTTAAACTGACAACATTTTCGTGTTTTTGATTTGTGATCAGCCTTTAGAGGGCTCTTTTGATAACATTGATTGAAATTCGATTCGGCATTAAAACGTTTCGAACTTTTGTGAATAGCTATCCAGTTCTTAATTTATTTATGTTTATAAAAAATCTCAATGTGGACTGTTTGATGTTTCCTCTTTGTT
Source organism: Luperina testacea (assembly GCA_927399505.1). NCBI lineage: Eukaryota > Metazoa > Arthropoda > Insecta > Lepidoptera > Noctuidae > Luperina > Luperina testacea. The sequence continues at coordinate 4,037,197 of OV656763.1, read as the reverse complement.
TAAAAGTGCCATAAAATACGTTTTTACTGAACACTGAAGTGATTATTTCCAGCGTTTCCGAACGGAACATTATTGGAATGATTGAATTTATAATTTACTTGTTTATGTTTTTAAATATTTTTTGAAAATCTCGCTTTATTGATTGTTTTGCTTTTTCAAGTCAATTATGGTGCGCCCGAGTAAGTTTAACGTAAAGTAAATGCATTTGATACTTTATGCGTTGTAAGAGACGATCTACCCATGAAGAAACTACTTTCATATATTACTGTCTTCTCTATAATTTTTAAATCTTGATAACGTTTGAATTAGGACATTACACTTCGAATAGAAGACCAATTCATATTGGAAATTGGGTATCCAATTTCCAATATATTGGAGTAGTATTTTACGTAAATAAATCCGCTTTGATTTTTTAATTAAAAAAATTGAGTTAGCGGATTTATTCGTAACTATCTTCTGCCCGCGGCTTCGCCCGCGTGGATGTCGAAAATTATCCCACGGGAACGTGCTACCTAGACAAAAAGTAGCCTATGTCCTTCCCCAGGATGCCATCTATCTCCTTGCCAAATTTTATCGAAATTCGTTCCGTAGTTTAGGCGTGAAAATGTAACATACAGACAGACAAGAGTTACTTTCGAATTTATAATATTAGTATGGATTTACATGAGTAGTAATTTTAAATACGTTCATAATTTACTAGTTGGCTATCAAATCATAAAGTTTAGTCAGTTAAATAGTAAATAATTAAATATAAAAGTCATTACTTATAAACTCACGCCGTCTCCCATGAGAGTAGGCAAAAACAACGGAACTCCACTCGCTATGATCCTTAAATATTCGATGTTTTATATACTTATTTCAAAATGGCCGTTTTCTCTTACGACGCATGGAGTGCGTTAGTGTTTAAGTCTCATCTCGTGATGTTTGACGTGTATAACGTAAATTATAAACGGTTGATGATAGAACAAGTGTATGAGTTTACAATGAAAATAATAAATGGATTAAAAATATTTTTTTGTTTTTTTTTTTTATACCTGGACATTCTATGTTGCACAGAAAATATCTTCAATCTTTTCATACATGTTGAAGATAAGCAGGAAAAGTGTATTTGTCACAAGAAGGAAGCGACTAGCTACCAACGATTTTCTCGCTCAAGAAACGTACAAAAGGGTGGTAGCTTCCGTGTAAGTAAAAGAGATACATTTATAATAGCTGATCGCTGACTGTTTACACCGCCGCCGCGCCGGCGAGTACTCGTTTGTTGCTGCGACGAGAACTATCAAGGAAAGTACTCGTTTAGCGATGCTCACTTGGCGGGCAGTAAACTCGCCGAGAGACTCACGCTTGGTACATACACATTCCAGACGTCGCCGTCGAGTACTCGCTGCTCGATGCTGGCCAACTAGTTTTTAGTTGCGAGCTCTACTCGCTTCTCGCTCATCGCCGGCGGTGAGACAGGTGCCTTCTGAATGTCAGTACCTACATCCAATAAGAATACTTATAGTATTTCCCCCTCACCCCCTCACGAAGCGGCGTGTGCTTTACTTGTGGTTACCAAGTGTACAAACACGCTGTCAAAGTTGCTATGTATGTGTAAAAGCAGGAGCTCTCGGTATCGTCCGAGACAATGGACGAAGGTAGAAGTGGGTGTCTGTTATGTGGCGACACTACTCATCTACACGAACACATTCACAGCGTGTTTGTGTACTTGGTTACCACAAGTAAAGCGCGCGTTGTTTCGTGAGATAAAAATACTGTACTATTTAACTAAACCCTAAACAGTATTCCGATTTCTTGAGACACAATCGACACGCTAAGAAGAAGACAACTGGCCGAAACACCCCGCCATTTTAAAGTAGGTGTAAATGCTTCTTTCGTACGTAGGTGAGCATGGCATGAATTTTCCAAGTCGTTTATGGAAGGGTCCATCCTTAAGACCATATTCCCTAAGGTCATGTTGATCAAAAAGAGTATTGGTGGATCTGGTTTTGTACTCGGCAAACTTACCACCAGCGATTAAAACATTAAAGAGTAAGTCCTCGTTAGCACGGCCCACGGGCGATTTTTTCCAGCAGCAGTTATTTAAGGCGCACTGGATTTTCAACGATGCGTTGAAATTAAGAGCGTGAAAAAAATCGCCGCCGTAGAAATTCGCCCGTAGGTACGAGGGTTTATGGTAATTATGGTACGGTAATTAGGTGTTCAATAGACTATAGAGGTATGAGGAACAGGGTGTAAAGTTCACTCATACTCTATGAAAAGGGAGGATCCTCCGACCAGACGGGTGTTGTGTCTACTAGCGGGCAACTGCCCGATGATTCATGTCGGGCCGTTCTATCTATGCTAGTTGCGCGGTATACTCTGCTTGCGAGCTCCAGGATTTTGCGTGACGTCAGTATGACGCGTTGTTCGCATGTGGCGTTGTAGATACCGCTACAAGACTATACAAAGTCTCATGTTTTTCTAAGAATCGTAGGTTTCTAAAAGTGTTTTAAATTCCTTGGGAAATTGGGATTCGTCTTGCTACACCATAACTATCTAAGAGTGTCCTTCAAGCTAAATCGAGCTGTCTACAATCGTTATAAATCTTCGTATGCGACGATAAAAAGGATTTGCATAGTTTAATGCAAATACTTTAGGCTTTATAAAATATTCATTGCTGTTTTCTCTAGGTATACATACACACAAACTTCAAGATTATTTGCTAACAACAATCAGCATAATCCAGAGATCGTATAATTTTATCAACGTTTACCTACGAAGCCACATCAGAACATGATAGTAACACAAATACGAAGTTTTAGGTGTTTATTTGTTTATCTAACTACCTAGGTACTAAGGTAACTGAACTTGGTAAGTGCTCACCGCGAGATGGTGAGCCGACTACTCATTAGAAACTCACTCATAACTTGTTGAACTGCCACAGAGTACTTACTTAGTTATTTGTGTCACAAGTTCACTACGCTCTACTGTTGAAAAATCAAATTTTGATTTTTAACACAGTTGATCTAGTATCTAATTAGGTTATATAACCTTCCTACCAGCGTACTCCATTTAGTGCTCATACACACGAGCGAGACGCATCAACGGCAGATGCAACTGCAGCCGTCGACAACACGCCGCTCGTGTATTTGAGCACCGTACTTAAATACATGAGCAGCACATTGTCGACGGGAACTGTCGACGCGGAGACGATGGGTGTGGAGGGCTGCAGTTGCCTCTGCCCTTGACGCCTGTCGTTCGTGTGTATGCACCCCTACAATAGAAACATAAGGAAATGTGTTGAGATAAAGAAGATTTCTGCACATTTACTTGTCAAAATTTTGTTCTTAACACTGTCATGAGTGGACCAATCAATTAATCAATCAATCTGCCTAGCTTTTTCTTAATTATGTTGGGGTCGGGTTCCAGTCTTGGAACTTGTGATGAATGACGAGTTTTTTTGGATAAGGATTAATATCATGTTTACAAATACATCTTCGCAAACAATAGATACATTATTGTAGAACAAAGATTACCATAAAAAGGTTATAGTGAGTCAACCTTAAAAGATAGACATAATTATGCTGTCGCGGACTTTTTTTTAGAACTTTTAAAGGGGACAAATTGTGAGTTTTTGGCGGGATTTCTTCGAGTGAAGTCTATTTGGCTGTTTTAATTATTCGCAAATTGATTCCTAGCGGATATTGTGATGTAAAATTGGTGTAGTTTTGTATCTCAAGTGTCTGCGCAACTGGACAATATGTGTAATCATTGAAACAGACGCGATCCCGGTAAAATGGAGCTGAGAATTTTATTGTAGTTTTGGCTACCTCGGCGAAGTTTACCGGGAAACTTGATTCGATACATTTGCTGCCAAATACTCCTAATAGGTACATTAGAATGTGTACACCCATATTCTAATGTCATAAAAAATGCTAACTGATGACTAGGCGGCATGGTCTCAGACCTTAGCCTTTAAAAAAAAAAAAGGGGACAAATTGTGACATACTTTTTGCGTAACCGTTTACGCAGCCATCATTATGATTTTTTGTCAGATTATTCTAAAAGCAACATACTAAAACACTAGTGTTTTCATTTTTTAGTCCAAATAATAGATTTTTTTAAATAAAATAATTGCTTCATATTTTCCAATAAATTACCATGTTGTGTCATCGCGCTTCTCTTTCTTTTCTATGCAGTCTGACAAAGACCGCGCTTTAGGTCATGTAGTCGCCTTAATGTACCTTTTTATAAAGAGTTTATTTCATTCAAGTAGGTATTTTCAGGTCAGCCCTACGTTGTGGTCTAGGTCCTCTTAAATTAAAATGTAAAAGTCAAGGACCTTTCACGCCTTTCCTTTAATCACACGCTGTTAGTTTGTTTAGGTGGAATCTTGCAAGTCTAAATACAAAAATTTTTGACTGATGTGAGTCCTTCCGTACTTACCTATAGGTATTGAAAACTAGCAGCGCCCCGCGGTTTCACGCGCATAATTGGCAAGTGTATAACGACTACACGAAAAACCTATGATGTGAGATCACCAAAACTGGATATGTATACTTAGACGTGTAGCCGTGTGTACCTAGTTCTTTCTGCTTAGATTTTGATAAGATTCGACCTAAGCAAACTAAGCGAGAGCCATTGAACGAACGGGTGTGCAGTAAAAGCCTTCGGCCCTCGACTTTACCATCCAATTTAAGAGGGGAACACTCGTACGTGTGTTTATTTATCACAACGAGGAAATAAAAATAACAAGCACAGGTACCTAAAAATACGATCAACATTGACAAAAGTATTTTTCAATTTGCTTTTTGCAACGACTTGCAAAAGTAACAAAACGCATTCAGGCACAAGTGTCGTTATTTCCGCCGTCGCACCATTTATTGAACAAAATAAATAATTGTCTATGGAACGATGTGCGCGGGTCGCGTCGTCGTATCGAATGGGACGAGTAGCAATTTGCACAACAATACACTCGATAGCTCCCTTGTTTGTGTTGTTATAGTTCTTCACACCTTATTTTTATGCTTTCACGAATTCATAGAGAAATGCCAATGTGTGTTGATAACTTGAGAAAGTAATTGTAGGTAATTAGGTAAACTTTATACGTAATGAGCAGTTTTGTAGCTTTTGTTTCGTGATAGGTGCAGTCAACCGTACATCCTGGGTGTAAATGTGGTGCTGTCCCAAAATCAATGGGGCACATCCATACTAATATTATAAATGCGAAAGTGTGTCTGTTTGTCTGTTACCTCTTCACGCTTAAACCGCTGAACCGATTTAGATTAAATTTGGTGTAGAAATAGTTTGAGTCCCGGGAAAGGACATAGGATAGTTTTTATCCCGATATTCGAGTATATACGAGAAGAAAAGAAGAGAAGAAAGAAAAATCTTTTATTTGCGGCAAACATAACGCAGAGAAAAAATACAAACACAAAAAAGAACAAGTTAGGGGAAAATATGCGTCACATCCACGCAAAACGGCCATCGCTCAGCATAATGCTACGGCCTTATGCGAGACAGGGCTTAAACGCTGGCAAGGCGGGAGCCGGCATTGACGTGATGGCGTTAACCATATCGTGTCTAGCGTGTGCTGTTGCCTGCACCTTACAGGAACTGATGGACGCTACTGAAGGCGCCGACCTCGTAGCCGACTGCTGAGTGCTGACTCTATTTAGATTGTCATCGACACGTACATATAGGGTGGTCAAATAGTCGTTGATCAAACGAAATAGGGAGAGAAAGGAGGTCATTTCCAACAAAAAATCTTTCTACAGCATGGCCATAATTCAATTGCCCTAAAAGTTATGAATATTTTTGTATACCGAGTTCTTTTACAATTAGACAATTAAAAAATTACATAAGTATTATATTTTTTCGTGCTTTTTCACATCACCTAAGTTTTCACGGTGAGATTCTTACAGAATCGACCGGCTGCTCACTTCAAGCTCACTTAACCAGAGTTTTATGGTGAGATTTCTACAGAATATCCTCCCAGAAATACTAATAAATGAAAATAATAAGTAAAGGCTAGATTCATTTATTGATATCAGGAAAAGTCAGTGTAGACAGTTTTAAATTTTTCTGCATGAATTCGTCAGCTTCTTTTGTCATTTCCTCGTCGAAATATTTGACCCAGTTTCCGGATTTTCCTGTAAACAATATTGTTTCGGGGTTACTTACTTACTTAATATATTTGTGACATAAGTTAAGATATGATGATTAATTCTCTATAGTAATAATTGAAGAATGCCGTCGATTATAATTATACTGTGATAAAAAACTGTCATTTTGGGCGAATTTCACCAATGAAACTGAACGCATCCAGCAAATCAAAACCGCGTTCAAGAGATCATCATTATTGTGTAATATTGACATTGACAGCTTGTAAACGCAGCGTTGACGTGTTGAGACCCGTTCAGTAAAAAAAAAAAATAGAAATTTCTCCTTTAAATTACGCGTGATGCAAGGGAGGTAAAAAAAGCCAGTCGATCAAAACGTGAAGCGCAGAAAACAGAATACTGTTACACCCACGAAAATGAGTAAAATTCTTGCTTAAATAAATAAATACTTAGGCCCGTTTACACAGATTCTTCATGAATGTGCCACTACAGCCATAAAAATTACAAACTGAACAAATAAATATTGGTTCTCGTTGGTGCTCGCAAGCGCTATTGCCACAGATTGCTGAACATGAGGCTGGCTTCGATTAGGATTTTTGTTAGTAGCGCCCGGTTGATGGTAATAGTCTTGCCTCCTGTTACTATGGTAAAATAATTAATTAATTAAAATTTATGGTACTTAAACATAACTGCGCAACACACTATCAATCAGAATCTGAATCATTTTGAGGGATATTGCTAATACAATGAGGGTATTCGTGAAAATTTATGACACTTCCAATGAGTCTTCCAATATAAAATATATGATGACGTTCATCATTCGATTCATTCATTCGTTCATCATTCAGTCATGACTAAAGAAAATATAGGCTCTTTGACAGATGCCTGGACCTGACGTGTCAGTGCTGCCACCTAGCGAACGTCATTGCAAAAAACCCTCATTGCTTCATATGTTCGAAAACTATGTTTGCTCAACAAAGTAAATAACGCAATGAATGTTGTTGAACTGTCAAAATGAAAACCATTCCTACTGTTAGTGTGTTACGCAGTTACCCCGCTGCCGGTTGGTGTGATGTTATGTTATGTGTAGTACCTACAAGTAGTCTATATCATGATTCTGAGTTCTTAAGGGGGAAGCGCTAAGGTAGCCCGCGAAATTCAAATTTTCTTAAGTTTTTTGCAATTTGCTAGTCAGCATTAAGTTGTACGTTGATTAATATATGAATCGCGGCCGTAAGAAATATGTGTTTTCGTACCACTTGCTCAAAAAAGTGACATTCTATGCCACAAAAAGCGAACATAACAATAGTCATTTTTAATCTGTTAAAAACAGGGAAAGAAAATTGTACTGAATTTCATTCATCCTCTAGGGGGAGAATGTGATTTAAATTTGGAATACTTATCTACCGAAATTTAAACTGAACTACATCTGTGTTTACACCATTGAGTTTGTATATAAAGCATTATACATCTTTTTGAAAAAGGAATACGCATTTATTATGCAGTTATGATTATTAAATAAAATTACGAAAACCGACGAGGCCGTATGAGCTTGATGCCTTTGCTTTTCCGACAAAAAAATATTAGTTTAGGAATTTGCCGCGTTTTGTTTTCTTCAAATATATAAACTTTATTTTAATTTATTTTTTAATAAATGCTTATCTCATATTATTATTGTGTTATTTTTTTCGCAAATGGTACGAAAAGTAGAGTATTTTCCTCGGTGATAAAGCTGTCTTAGTCTTGGGTGAACTTAAATCCCTCGCTACACTCAGGACTCGTCTTAAATCCCTCGCTTCGCTCGTGATTTAAGTTTTTAACACCCTCGCTACGCTCGGGAGTAAACCTCGAGTCCTTCGTTACGCTCGCGATTTAAATCGTCACCCGCGACAGAAGACACTGCTTTATCCCCTTGGTTAATAATCTACTATTACAGAATTATAATCATTAAAGTCATTAACACAACTCTCTAAGACCACGTAAGTCCAAAGAATGATGATTTCATGAAACAGTTATTCTTGGGACTTACGTGGTCTTAGAGAGTTGTGTTGATGACTTTATTGATTATAATTCTGTAAACACATATTTCTTACGGCCGCGATTCATATATTAACCAAAGTACAACTTAATACGGACCAGCAAATTCCAAAAAACCTAAAAAAAATTGAATTTCGCGGGCTACCCTGGCGCTTTCGCCTTAAGAGTCTATATTATGATGTTTTGGTGATATTGGGCGATCTGGATATCGATATCTGTAAGACTTGAGAGTTTGCTATTTGGACACATTAAACTTGGACTTATAATCTTTAAATTTGCAGAAGCGAAAACACGATTGGATAAAAAAATCTCGATAAAAAAAAATAACGAAAAAACCTCGTTTTGCACTTATTTTGAGTTAGATCTCTGAAACCCTATGGAATTTAATGATGATTTTTAAACTAATAGATAGGTAATAATATTATCTCAAATCGTGCAGAATTATTTTTTTATTTTTCTACTCGTTCTCCTCGTAATTAGCAATCCAGTGATTTGGCGCTTGCGTCATTTTATTCTAAGCGAGCATACTCTCTTTCTGTCTCTTGTTTTGCACGCGGTAGTAATAGCGCTATCCTTTTCAATTTATTCAATCAGTCTGCTACGGCACCTGTTGGAGGACGAACCTATGTTTGGCGACATTACAGAGAGAGGACTATTTTCGACATTTTTATTTTGTTTAGTGGTAAGTATTACCTACTGTAAAAAGGAGTTAAACCCGTTTGGTGTAAACATAATAAATTATTATCATTATTTAGTGTAAATAAAGATGGGCAAAAAGAAAACTCTCGAAAAACACGACACATGGTTGGCGCCACGGAACAGAAAAAACAGTTTGTTCCGTGGTTGGCGCAGTGGCTGAGCGATCGACTGCTGCGCTGCGTGTCGCGGGTTCGATTCCCGACCGGACAAATATTTGTATTGCCTACAGGTAGTTGTTCCGGGTCTGGATGTTTGTGTATGTGAATTTAAATGTTTGTAAACGCACCCACGATACAGGAGTAATTCCTAGTGTGGGACAACGTTTTTTAATAAAAACAAAAACAAAACCAAAGGTTTGAGGGAACAACTCCGTATTCTGAACGAAAGAAAGAAAAAAGTAAGTACAGTCGCCAGCATGTCAAGCTACTACAATCTGTCAAATTTCTTTAATAGATTTTCAACTTTATCACTGAAGCATAAGGTTCAAAGTTGAATGGGAAAATTTGACAGTTTCGGGTAGCTTGGTGTGCTGGCATCTGTACCTAATAGGGATGTTATGGATATGAAATTTCGGATACGGATTAATTACGGATATAGGAATGATTATTATACCGGATACGGATACGGATATGAAATTATTTCGGATTATCCGTTAGTTTCGGATAATTTCGGTTACGGTTATTAATTTTTTTAGGAATTTCAAAAGTACAATACAAATAGTTAATAAAATAGTTTTATTTATATGTAACTATTTGGTAGGAATTACAATCAGTCTGTGAGTTATTACATCTATTTAAATTAAAAATGATTATAAATAAATGTTGAGTGTTATCTAATCTACCTAAAATGAAAATGTAATAATAAAATTATTACTTATACTTATTTAGTAATTTCGTATTCAAAGAAAATATTAAAATTAGATTTAAATTTAGAATGCACATTGCACATATTTATTTACTATGATTTAAGTTTAACATAACAATCATAGCTATCTTTATCTTGTGTCTCAATTAGCCTCCGCCCCTATCCGATATTATCCGAAACTTTTATTTCGGATTCGGTTACGGTTACGGATAATTTTTTATATCGGATATCCGATAGTTTCGGTTACGGTTACGGAGCTCCCTAACATCCCTGGCTACCTAACTACCGATTTATATAACGGTATCAATTCTTAGACGCCAGCACATCAAGTTACTACAATCTGTCAGATTTCTTTAATAGATTTTCAACTTTATCACTAAAGCATAAGGTTCAAAGTTGATTGCGAAAATTTGACAGTTTCGGGTAGGTTGATGTGCTGACGGATCGAAGCATCGATGTGTGTCTTCTCGACATCCGTGTGTCACTAACGGGATGCAGCAGAATACCAGCGTCAGGTATTGTACCTGGCATATGCTGAGCTGGACTCCCATTTGGTGCAATCATAAGACACACACCGCCCAGTAGTGATCGACGTTATTGATGTTTATGAGCTAGGTGTCTATGGTTCATTTTATCTTTTTAATCTTTGTTATTTTTAAATTTTTTTTCTCACATTTTTTAATACCTGTATTGTCTTTTGTTGCACTAAATAAACGTTTTATCTATCTATCTATCTATCGATGTATCGACTGATCGACGGATCGATGGACCGATGGATCGATGGATGGATGGATCGATGGATGGATGGATCGATGGATGGATGGATCGATGGATGGATGGATCGATGGATCGACGGATCGATGGATTGATGGATCGACGGATCGATGGATTGACGGATCGATGGATCGACGGATCGATGGATCGACAGATCGATGGATTGACGGATCGACGGATCGATGGATCGATGGATCGACAGGTCGATGGATCGATGGATCCATGGATCGACGGATGGATGGATCGACGGATCGATGGATGGATGGATCGATAGATCGACGGATCGATGGATCGACGGATCGGTGGATCGACGAATCGACGGTTCGACGGATCGATGGATCGACAGGTCGATGGATCGATGGATCCATGGATCGACGGACGGATGGATGGATCGACGGATCGATGGATCGATGGATGGATGGATGGATCGACGGATCGACGGATCGACGGATCGGTGGATCGAAGGATCGACGGATCGACGGACCGGTGGATCGAAGGATCGATGGATCGACGGATCGATGGATCGACGGATCGATGGATCGATGGATGGATGGATGGATGGATCGATGGATGTTCTTTAGCATCGTTGTAATTTGAAAGTTTATGAAACGAAAAAGCGACAGCAAAAAGAGACATGTAAATTCATAAGATTTAACGTGGGAGAAAATGAGACAGGAAGCATTATACAGTGTTTTTGAAGGTTTCACCTTCTACCACGTGTAAATTGCACACATGCTGTTTTTATTTTCTCGTCTACCCACGTTACCGTTGGATGGTCCTTTAAAAAATCTTGCGGGTTTGTGAAAACCATTTTTCGATTTAGGGATCAGTTTGTGAAATATACTGGCCTGCAAAACTAAGTAATAACTTTTATTATTTATATTTTTTCTAAACTATAGAATTTAGAGATTTAAAATAAAAAACGTTTTGTAGCAAATTTTATCGGCTTTCTTTGAAACTAGTAACTATACATTAGTAATATTTTTAACTTAAAAAATATCTAAAACAATAAAAATAGCCATTTTTAGCTTAGTGTCAAAAATACAGTACAGTGCAGTTACATTTAATTAAATTTTTAATAACTGGTATTGCCTCCTCGGGCTCTGACTACAGCTTCGAGCCGGTTTGGCATACTGAACACGAGGTTTCAGAGCTGATTTTGGGGAATATTCTCCCATTCTTCAATCAGGGCCTGTTTTAGTGCCCTGAGGGTGGTAGGTGGTGGTCTACAGCTTCTGACTAGCCTCCCTAGCTCATCCCAGGCATGCTCAATCGGGTTTAAATCAGGACTTCTTGATGGCGAAGCCATCACGCTGATCTCATGCATCAGCATCGATCCGTCACCCATATTTGCTAAATACGGCCCTGCATACGCGTTGAGAATCTCTTGGGCATAACTTTCCCCAGTCAGAGTGCCATTTTCTATGTCCACAAAGTATGTTACAGTCGTTTGTAATTACAGCTACGGAACCCTATATTATGCATGGCCCGACTTGCTTGGTCGATATTTTTATTTATAAGGAAACATTATTTTGTTCTAGGTACATGCATGGTTATGTTATGAGAGAGTTTATTTTTGTTTAGGGAACATTACTTTTTGTTATTACGGTAATACGATATTTGTAATAAGTACATACCTTCGAACGTTGCACGTCGCGAAATTTTTTGAAACCTCTTTGTCTTTTATTTTTTATGGGATTTTTATTGTTATTGTAATGGTATTATATATTCTGAATATACATATTAAATTGTTTAATAAATAAACATTGATGAATATTTACATAACATTTTATTTCATACTAACCTTTTAGGTAAGTATATAGATTGAGTACCTACGCGAGGATCAGGCCCTTCTTGTTCATTGGGCAGTCTGGGCAAGTGCCCAGGGCCCCGCGATCTTCGGGGGCCCCAGCCTGCACTCATAAAAAACATTCTTTGCAGCCACCGTTGCATTCTGCGCATTATTAGTAGGTACCCGATTCAATTTGTCGTCGCATATTAGCCATATGATTAACCAATCATTTATTCAAGGCGTATTCCCCTCGCGTTTAAAGTTCTCCATTGTTAAACCAATCCACAAGAAGGGTGACAACAAAAGCATGAATAACTATCGTCCCATAACGCTCATACCGATAATTTCAAAAGTTTTTGAGAAGGTGATGCATGAAAAACTTTACAGCTTCATATCAAAGTATGACATCCTAAATGAGGATCAATTTGGTTTTAGGAAAAATAAATCAACCACACTTGCTTGCTTTGCTTTAATAAAATTGATAACCAAAAGTCTTAATGATAAAATACCAATTACCTCTATTTTCTTAGATATGTCCAAGGCTTTCGATTTCGTCAACCATAAATTGCTTCTTCTTAAATTAGATCGATACGGCATTAGAGGAAACGCATTGAAATGGATCGAAAGTTACCTCACCCATCGACAACAATGTGTGGAGATATCGAGACAAGTAGGACATCAAAAAATCATCTGTAGATCTGCCTATCGGGAAAATAACTGTGGTGTTCCACAAGGAACCATACTGGGGCCACTTCTGTTCTTGCTGTATGCTAATGACTTAGCTAGTGTAACCTCCCACAACTGCATATTATATGCTGACGATACGACCCTCAGCATTCAAAATTACAATTATGACGAAGGTAAATACCAGATTGAAATAAACGAGGCACTAAATAAAATTATCATTTGGCTCAATAAAAACAATCTCCATATTAATATTAGCAAAACCAAAATGATACAGTTCCAAACATATAACAGTAAACGTCCACAGTTAAAAATACAACACGATAATGACGCAATTGAAGAAGTTGAAAATACCAAATTCCTAGGGATAACAATAGACAAACACTGTAACTGGAAAGCTCATATTGATGAACTCTGCACAAAGGTAGATAGGTTCGTATTCGTTCTACACAGATTAACACGTGTGGCTAGTGTTGATGCGGCACTATGTGCATATCATGGCTATGTCTCATCAATTTTGCGTTATGGTATTATAATATGGGGTAATTCTGTAGAACTTAACAGAGTGTTTCGAGCTCAAAAGAAATGCATTCGCTCAATATGTGGAGCGCACCCACTGGACAGCTGTGTTCCATTATTCAAAAAATTAAAAATATTACCACTCCCAGCACTATATATTTTTGAAATTTGTATTTTTGTGTACCAAAATAAGCATGAATTCAACCTGCATAATGATCTTGTATCTAGACCTAGCCGCAAAGTCCACATGCTTCGTGTGCCTAGACGAAATAATAAACTATTTTCTAATAATGTATTTTGTATGGCGACCAAAGTTTATAACAAACTACCAGACTGTTTTAAAACTCTCAACTTTAGGACATTTAAATCTAAATTATTTAATTATCTCTTATGTAAATGCTATTACTCGACTAATGATTTTATGAATGAATGAAATGAAAAGTTGACTTAAATATTAGAATAATTATATTTTGTTCTTATTATCTCTTTAACTTAATTTAATCTTTTTGACATTTCCATTCCTAATATTTGACTAATTGACAATTTGAATGTTATTCTAATTTATTTAATTCAATGTTATATCTAATAAAATAACCAAAACCCTGAAAATGTATTTGTACGCCGGAAACGGCAGAATATTATGAACTTTTAAAAGCATGTAACAACTCTGTAACAATATTCTGACAAATAAATGGACTAAATGGACTAAATGGACTAAAATTACAAAATAAGTTATTTGCAGTGCGATTTACAATAAGTTTCTAGCCTCCCAGTTATGAAAAATATTAATAAGTTTTTATTATTGTCTCTTATCTACACAGGGGCCCCGTGACCCTTATGTACCCAGGGCCTCTAGTAGGTTAAAGACGGCCCTGGCGAGGATAGAATAACGGATCAGTCTATATAGTATCGAGTCCACAAAAAAAAACACGAGCCTCTAAATTTCGAAACTCGCGCCTCGGGATGGAAGCCCTAGTACCTATTTACCTACTATGTTGGTGGTAGGTATGTCAGTTTGTAGGTCTATGAACAGAGCTTCGAATAATAATTATGTATGTATTGTATACCGACAATGAGCTCGTTTGTTTAGCTGTGTTATCTTTTACACATCGATCCGTCGTACCGTGGAAATACTTCCGTGAATTTGAACTTTATTTGAATGACATAATTTTTTACGAATACATTTTTATTGCCATACGAATCAAGTCCAAATTCACGGTCCGTCTCCGGCACAGATCGCTGTTGATCAGCTGGGCGGCCGCGCCGTTCAAACTCGAACTCGACTCACGCAGTCGATCGCACTTGCTGCGTCGCCGCTCGCCTTATAGTAGAGGGGGCGCGGGGTGGCGCGGGCGAGAGGTACGAAATCGCTCGCGTTGGGCTGCATATAGGCGCCGTCTTAACTCACCTTTCCTAAAGAAAGCGGTTTCATTTCCTTCTGTGTCATTACTCTTCAACACAGGCTTTTTCTTCATGTTATCAAAATGGAGAAATTCAATGAGTTGTTGCTTCTGATTGGTTGAATATTCCTTATTTAAGAACAGGCATACTTTGTCTACAACGCTGCGTAAGTCCTGGAAATAAATGCAAGGTGTGAAATTCCAACAAGCTCTTTCTATTATACGCGCCGATGTGCCACAGACATAATTATTATCTCGCTGTCTTATTAAATTCAAGATCGCTCAGCGCGCTATGGAGCGAGCTTTAGAAGGTCTCTATTTATTCATACACCAATGCGGTTGGAGAGACTTTTGAAAAGCCCAAATAGTCATAATTCGAGGTTTGGCTCTCGCCTATTTCCTCCTCCAATACTGGACCAATTTAAAAGATATTTCATAAACTGAATAAGAAGGATATATACTGTGTCCTTATGTTTTTCTTTTTTCATTAATAGTTGTAAAATTGTGCACTAGGCCTGTGTTGACAGCGGTTTAAAGCCGCATTTTTTGAGGGTTCTAGTGCTTATAAAAGTAATGTATCATCAAAAACGAAAACATAAGGACATACAAGTAGTTAATATTTATTATTCTGTAAAAAATAATTGCTTTGTGGTCATTAACCAGAAAAAAAACAGGCGAGAGCGTTTCTATGGAAAAACGACTACCGCATTTCTTCAGAAGGGGTCATTGTATTCATCATTACGAACAACTTTTACTATGGGAGTTGGGACCAAAACTGAAATCGCGAAAAAAAAATCATCTTTTCCCTACATTTATATTCGCATAACTCACCAAAATGATTATTGTTTGCGATTTCACGTTTTGTTCTATAGTAAAAGTTGTTTATAACGATGAGTACAATGACCCCATCAGGTATTTCGTGTATAATTAGAAAGACCTTATATTGAGAGTTTCTTTGAAGGATAAAATCACAAATGAAATTATCCGGAAAAGACTGTCGGCACTTCCGACATAACTGGCAGAGTAAGCAAGCTGAAGTGACAGTGGTCTGGCCACGATTCTCGAAGGATCGATGGTTGGTGGAGCAGACGAGTCTTGAAGTGGAGACCGCGTATCGGCAAGCGTAGAATGGGACGCCCCCAGCAAGATATACCGACGACCTTGAAAAGGTGGCTGGAGCTGACTGGATGTGGAAGGCGGAGGTCAGGGTGCTGTGGTACAACCTGGGAGAGGCCTGTCTGCCAGTGGACTGATAAGCTCAGTTGATTGATTGAATACTTATGATATTTTTCAGACCACACTTGCCAGATGTACAGACGCCAGCACGTCAACCCAAAACTGTAAAATTTTCCCAATCAATTTTGAACCTTATATTTTAGCGATAAAGTTGAAAATCTATTAAAGAAATTTAACAGATTGTAGTAGCTTGATGTGCATGGCGTCTGTATTTAGACACCTAAATAATAGTCGGGGAGTTTACAGTAAACAGGTCTACTTCTAGGAAAGTGTGCACCATCGTCTACAGCATTGAGATTGAGGTCAATACCTAAATTTGTTTTTCAAAAGACTAGGTATATTTTAATTAGAAAATAACATTATTACAGTACCCGGCGATAAATATTGCACATCGACGTATTCAATCCTATCGATTTTATACAAAGAATAAAAATAATTATCAAAAGAAGCAAATCATAATTGTTTTAACAGCTCCTAATAGATACCGGACTGTTTGTATTTCGTGCGACAGAGATAACGCTCTACGAAGCCGAAATTAGCCGATTGTCTCTTTCCAAAGGTCGATGTGCAATATTTATCGCCGGGTACTGTATGTACTTTAGATGGCAACACTTACATTTTGCATATCTTCATAGAATAGGAACATCATATTTGGATGGTCACGCTTTTGCCAAGCTTCTTCCACATGCTGAAGTATCGGAGTATGAATTACTGAAATAAAAATTTTTAAGATTAATATAGCAACAGAGAGGTGTGAGCACGGTGTGAGGGACAGGGTGTAAAGTTCACTCATCCTCCATGGGAAAGGGAGGATCCTCGGACCGGACGGGTGTCGTGTCAATGTCGGTGATTCATGTCGGACTGTTGTTTTCATCATCATCATCAGCATTTCAGCCGAAAGACGTCCACTGCTGGACATAGGCCTCCCCCAAAGGGGGGTTCACCATAATCGCCACGCTTGGCAGGCGGGTTGAAAGAAAGAAAATACATTTATTTAGCACAGACTAAGAGACACACAATACACCAGATAGTTAGATAATAGTCGTACATCAGATAAACACTAATGCTCGGTTCCTATAAACAAAAACGATGGTTTTGCTTACCAATAGTAGCATTTTCTTGTTGCCAAACTGGGAATATAAATAGATCCGTAAGCTAATTGTACCTGTGATAGCTGCTTCCATAGTTATGGGTCTACTATGCAAAGCTCTGAGGTCTTTGCTTCATTAATGGTAAAGATAAAAGAGTCTTAATTTGAACCTTTAACAGTGTTATAGGAATCGGCCATAAGACAAAAATAAAAAGTGCAAAGTCCGATGTAAAGAAATTAGCAGGAAAGTGTGCCTCACGGCACGGGTTGACGATCGCAGTATGGTGTGGTGGTGAAATGCATAGAGAACGCTACTAGGATTAACTACTACGCTACTTACTTAAGTCATTCTTGAATAGGTCCCAGAACTCCTTGAATTCTACACTATGATCCTCAAAGTATCGGAATAGCACGTGTGCAAAGTAAAATGAGACAGCCACGTCGCGAGGGTCCCGGGCTACGTAGAAAACCTTGAAATTAAAGAAAGAGACATGTAGTTATGTTAATTACTCTTAAAATCAGTACCTACTGAATGGTAATAGTTCCATTAATTGTTTAAAACTGTAGATTGTTCAAAAGTACTGGCAGAATTGCAAAATATTCACATTGCCGGTAAATTAACGATTCTGAGACGAAGTGATGAAGACTAATATTACTAGAAACTAGCAGCGTCCCGCGGTTTCACGCGAATAAGAGTCGATCCCGTTCAAGAGACACGTGGCGCCATCTATTATCATAATAACGTTATTGTTGTTTTCCTCGGGAACAGCCCTTTTTTTCGGGATGAAAGGTACACTATGTCCGTTTCTGTACACCTGACAACGTATATGCAAAATTTCAGGATGATCGGATTAGTGGTTTAGGCGTGAAAAGGTAACAAACAAACTTACTTTCGCATTTATAATATTAGTTAGGATGTTCGAACAAATAATGACACACAGAGCTGACAGAGCATAGTAAAACGAGATAATCGATAAAGTCTGTAAATGGATGGAAACTTGAAAAGTTTTTGGTGGGGATTATTCCCGTCCTTGTCGCTCGGTACCACAGATTACTAATCGGTACTGACAATGTATGGCGCTAGTATGAAGTTACATATGTATTCGTGACGTCACTTCTATGGTAATGCCTCTTTGTCCAGCAGTTATTTTAAAACATTTGTAGCTTGGCTTTTTTTAAGATTTTAGTCTTTTTGTAGTATTGCACTATTTGAAAAGAAATATTTTTTTTAGTTGAAAATGAAAATGTCATAACTACTTATGTATTATAAACTCCTATTAAAAAAAAATGTTTTCAGAACTTCGTTAACAGTAGGTAATTTATAGTAAAGCAATTTATTGCGAAGCTATGGAATCCGGTCAAAAAAAAAGGGTCCCAATTTATTATGAATCCAACACAAAAACCCTCTTGGGATATTAAAAAAACAGCAAACGAAATCTTGTGCAAGAATTAATTTATAAAGTCAATTCCATAAATTATAGAGTCGCTTACTTTGGCAGTCTCAAGCAATTTTGGCGGCAGAAGTGACAGCGGTAGATGTGATTTGACGTATCTCGGTGACGCCATGTTCGGCAAAATTCGGAAGTCTTCGTAGGTCGCTCGGGGAGCATTGGGGTCTGGATATTCAGCTCGTATCTCGGACTTTTGAGTTGGGTGCCTGTGACAAGTTTATAAACTTAAGCTGTAGATTATCTTGTAAAGTTGTACGATTTATCCTTTGGACCCCCAGAAGTCCTTTGACTTCAGAGGGGCCATTTTCGTAATTTTAAGAACGTTCACAGTGTGATCTCGGTATCAGTCAGCCAAAAATACCACTACTCCTACATTTTTGACAAGTTTTTGACAATGTCAAAAACTATCGCTGAGATGAGATTGCTGGGGAGTTTGTTGCGCCACTTCTTCTCCCCAGCGAAAGCACTAGGAAGTGGTGAAGGGCGGGCGTTTTGGGTAGTTTTGGTGGTCGGCTACCACTAAACCAAATTAATCTGTACAAACTTACTCAATATAAGCAAATCGCCTAGTAATTGACACGGCCCTCGCAGTTTCAAAATCAAGGTTGTTAGCAACCAACCACACGAGCTCCTGCAACCAGGTGGTTCCTGGAACGTAACTATACGTTAGAATATATAATCAGCCTATAGGCTGCCCCACCCACAGCTTGCTGCCGGCTGGGCCTGTGTCCCACTGCTGGGACCGCGGTTTCCTCACGATTATTTCCTTCACCGTTTTGAGAGCAGTGGCGATGAAATTTTTACACAAAATAAAGCGCCTGCCACCCGCTGCGCCTGCCGCCTGCAACTCATACGTCGGGTCCGATACCACTGGGCCACCACTGATCTATTCAGATACACAAAAAATAATAATTATTGACAATTGGTAAAAAAAAAAACACTTTTACACTTCAAAAAATAATTTTGTTTTAACACAGTTATGTTCGGTGTTTCGGTGTCACAGTCTAATTTAAAGTCCAGACATAATTTTGGTCAGGCCATATGAGGACCATGCAGATTAGTGTCTGAGATGGTCTTTTAGGGAAAGAACCATTCAGATTTAAATGGACCTGTCCAGTCAGTGTACGCATTTGTCAGTAATCGTGTAGCTCAACTCAGAACGAATGAGCTCAACGACATTGGTAATCATCATAATCCTTCTATAGCGCGCTCTTTCTCACACTGGTAAAATGGTAGCATTAATACGCCATATTACGGCCCCTGTATTTTGCTGACACGCCGCTAATGCGCGGTTCTGGGAGGTAACAATTTTAATTAAAGTATCATCATCATCATCAATTCAGCCGAAAGACGTCCACTGCGGGACGTAGCCCTTCCCCAAGCGTCGCCACTTCGACCGGTTCTAAGCATCCCGTATCCAGCGGATTCTTGCAACCTTCATCAGGTCATTATCGGTTCACCTTGGCCAAACACGCTGCGCCTTCCGACCAGTCCACTTATTTAAAAAAAACTTGCCCCATGTTCTTACAAAGTTCGTTCTCCGTATTATTTTATTATAAACTTATGTTGTCCAGGGTGTTGCAGGGCAAAGCCCTGCCTTCCCTCTTTCCACTTTTCTCCATTTACTGCGATTGTGGGCCAATCCTTTAAAAATGAACTCTTCTCGCCATTTAATTCTGGGCGTGCCGCTTCGTTTCCTGTCACTTGGGATCCACTGAGTGGTGGCTTTTGCGTATTGCTGCTTCGACTTGGGACAGATATGCAGCTTGAGTACGAGGCTTTTGACTATGTTGTGTGTGTATTTTGTCTTTTTTTAAATTTTTATTTGCAATGTGCGTTTTTGTTTGTGCAGAATTAACAAATTTTCTTTATTTTTTCTTTTCTTTCTATATGGCCAGCGCAGTTCCATTTTAGTCCAGCGGCTGTGAGGCCAGCATCCGCTATTTGTGTTTTGGAACGAGTTATCGGTCTGTGAGTTTGACACCTAGTATACTTCGCTCCATAGCCCGTTGGCAGACGCCAAGATATCCGTACTAATTTAATATTTGATCTACTAATTATATTAATTGCACCTAACAAGTTCCAAATTCCTAGTGATTAGTGAGACGGTACTGAAGGTGAACTAGGTTTGAACATTAATTTGACATACTTCTTTAGGTGCTTTGGACATTTTGAGATGGGAAAAAACTATTGAATTCGCGCCACTGTTACCGCGCGTGTTTTGTTTATACGAATAAAAAAATACCCGCTTCGGATGTGTTCGGCTGTCCTCGGGATGTACTCGGTTTTAATGTATGTATATCCGATAATATGTCAGTGAGTGATGTAAAAGTATTCTGTTTGTGTTTTGTTTTCACTTCTGTCAGCACTCCCGGGGTGCCACTGTTTTTTTTCATTTTTCTTCTTTCTGGGCCCTTATTCACTATAACCACTTAACGGTTCCTTACTTCGAAACCACGTCAATTCCTTAGTTAATCACGACATCGTATTCATACACATTAACGTATTCTCTATGACACAATGGCGTGGTTTGAACTGTCAAAATAGTTACATGTTACCCGTACGGTTGACATTTAGATTCCTTGCTGTTAACAAAACACGATATTGACGTGGTTTACACGTAAGATTTCGCGGGGAATAATACAGAACTGGGGCCCAGTGTGAATCCCAGTATATTTTTTAAGCATTTTTAGAAATTACTCGGCTTGTATTTTTCCAAAACTATAACTATTTCTGTGACCATTTTGCCTGATGGCTGGCAGTTGAATAGATTAATGTCCAGCAGTAGTAGGCTTTTGTATGCTGTTGATGGTGAGCTATTCTTACAGAAACAACTTGAGAAACAAGTATTACCCGATCTCGAGAACGTGGTAACCCATATATCATCAGGTCTGACTTCAAGGTTATAGATCTCTGCGGCGTGGTCTCCGAAGCCTGCATTTTTGAGGTACCCTTTTGGACCCACTCGGATGAATGGTCTCACGTAACCTGCAAGATGGATAATTAGGTATTTTATAAAAAAATTGTACAATCACGAAAAACTTTTTTGTTTTTTTTTTTTGAAATGGGTTTGCTCTTGACTCTAGTCTAGGTCAGCGGTGGCAGAGACAAAGTCGACGATGGAGTAAGCTTACCCAGAAGAAGCCTGTCATCGAAAATCGACGAATAGACATACACATACATAGATACATAGATAAACTCACGCCCAGGGGGTACGCAGAAATTACAGAACGCTACCTGATACAATCCTAACATACTCCTTTTGCATCATACACGCACGCCGGTTGCGAATACTAAGCACCTGGGCCCATCGCTATGACCACTTAAGGGGTCTACAAGACCTAAAGCATGGTCACTGTCGGACTGCATAGAAAAGAAAGAGAAGCGTGATGACACAACGCTGGTAATTTATTGCAAAATATGAAGTAATTATTTAGTTATTGTAACTTGATTCATTATCATGTTAAGATATTGATACCATCACGTCTGCGGAGTTTCCCTAGCTTATTTAATTTGACCCGGTATATACAGATATACCGGGTAAAAAAAAAAAAAATATCCGGGAAAAAATATCGACTAGTGGCACCTTAATATACAGATATTAAGGTGCCACTAGTCGATATTTTTTCCATACAAATTTCGGGAGAGTATTATTCCACTGTTTGACATTGTGCACCCAAAGTTAAACATGATATCGTTTTTTCTTATTATTAATGTTGTCTGTGCGGAAACAGAATAATAAAATAAAGAGCCTTTAAAAAGTTATGAGCCAACAAAGATAGGTTTTCTTGTTATTTTAAACGGAACTTTGGGTGTGAATAAGTAATAAAAGAACTGTAAAATCTTCAAAACCAACAAACCAACAAAGCTCAGTTATCGAAGAGTTCAATAAACTTTATTTGTGATTGATCTAAGCAGTGGTTTTTTCATAAAACTCGATTTTCCGAAGCACTTTTCGAATTTTTTTACGCGCCTATCAGTTCGAAATGGTGTTTCGGTGTGTGAGAACTAGAAGTTGTTCGTGTAGACTAGTGTCTAACTGCTCATTACTGATACGTCTGTCGGACACGAAGCCAGGTGAGACTGCGTGCTTTTTGGCCATGACCCCCAGTGAGTTCGAATTCGCGACCAGCGGTGCTATTCTATAAAAATCTCACCGTGAAAACTTAGGTGAAGTGAGCGTGGAGTGAGCTGTCAATAGTGTCAATTCCTAGCAAAAACAAACTCACTTCACCTAAGGTTTCACGGTGAGATTTTTACAGAATCGACCGGCAGTTTACTCTTAATACCTACGTATAAAATATTATGAATGTGAAAGTTTGGTTTGTTACAAATTGGCACACATACCATGACCTAGAATAGGATATAGGCAACTTATCCCAGTTGTACGTTGCCGTGGAATAATTTCCGACCTACCCGCGGGCGGAGTCGCGGGCAAAAGCTAGTACAGACGCCAGCACATCAAGCTACCCGAAACTGTCAAATTTGCCTGACCAACCTTGAACCTAATGCCTTAGCGATAAAGTTGAAAATCTATTGAAGAAATTTGACAGATTGTAGTAGCTTGATGTGCTGGCGTCTGTACCTACCTAATAAAATTATCCAATACGAGAAGGACGAGTTTCATGTCTTACCTTTATAATACTTTTTAATAATTTTGTCTTCCTCTTCAGTAACATTTTTAATTTCATACGGAAATTCCTGGGACGCCATTTTCTTCTACTGAAAAAGAAATGAATGTTCATTATTAATTTATGCACTTATTTCTTCCGTAACTTTTCTTGTGGCATTTTTGAGGAAGGAATTATGAGCTGAATACAGTCTGGATGAGATTAAATGAAGACTGAGCACAGACGAGCTTAATTCAGAGTAATTTACTAATGGCAATATAAGGCTGTCTGCAGCTTGCGGCTGTGTGAATGAAAACTTGACACACTTGACATTTTTTATCTTTTAGAAATTGGGTACAATTCATTCAGTGATAAATAAAATTCAAGTGGAGCTGAAAAATAAAAACTCCTATCGGAGTGCGATCGTTTAAGATTCATTCGAAGCTTTTACACGTGAATATTAATGCTCCGTTTCATTGCTTATGAATCGCCGGTGACAGACGAACAGACAGATAAGTACAGTCGTCATGGAACTTATCGGAACAATGCTAATGAATAACGCATCACCACCACCCACCGGTTCGCTTTATGAACAGAGTACAATGGCCGACAGAATTCATAACCTCTCCGTGTCTGGAAAATTCTTGTCAAACAATTATTCATTGTAAAATTATGTGTGTGGCTGTGTGCTTGTTGATAATTTTGGAATCAATCACAAATTGTATCATGCAGACTAGCTGTGCCCGCGACTTCAAAATTTATTCTCTGGATAAGATTTATTGTAGGTATAAAAGTTTGGTGGAATTCGCCCTAAGAATGTTCGTAATAAATTAATTCAATCAATCAATCAACTTTATTTTCTCACCACAATATACTTGAGTTATTTTATATTGGCCAGATTCGACAATGACACATAGTTTAGATGAGTAGGTATATATTGTGGGAGAATGGTGCCTAACCTAGGCTCATGGCCTGTGTTTCAGGACACCAGGATCCACCCCTTTAGGTACATTATCATTTTATAAATTAGGTACTAAGTGTGTGTGTGTGTGTTGTGTTATGTATTGTGTATTATGTACATAATTTATCATACGACATTAATTTATAGTTTTATTTAGGTTAAGTATGCGAGACGAATGTTAGTAGATGTGGAGTATGGGTGATTGTGTGAGTGTGTGGGTGTGTGAAAATGTGTGATTGTGTGTTTAGGTCTTTATAATGATGTGCTCAGTATCATTATAGTTTGATTTTAGTAACCAGTCCGTTAGCCTCTTTTTGCATTTATTCTTTGTGAGATTTAAGATATGTAACACCTTATGTGTTTTATTGTATAAGTAGGCACCTAGATAGCAAAAGAAACGCTTTACAAAAATAGTGTTAAAAATAGTGTTGCAAAAATTTGTGACGTATGTTAACCTTCTTGTTTGCGGAAGAGTTTCTTAAAACAAAGTCTACTATTTTATATTTCAAAATCCTTTATTAGCACTTCAAGACACAAAATTGACACTCGCGATGGAGCCGCACAACTTGCTTGCTCGACGACCATTTGACAACTAACTAGTGATCAGCAACGGTGAACCTTCTAACACTAGTCCGGAAATGACGTCACATCCCCCTTCTTTGATAGGTGTGAAGTTAGTTGTCAAATGATCGTTTTAAGTTTCTTTTACAGACTATTAAAAATATACTTTTAACAATAAAATTATGTTATAAATTGATTAAATTTGTACAAATAAATATAATAAACTTAAAATTGCTTACAATCGGCCTTCCTGATATTTTCACGTCTCGGGAAACAGAAATAATAAATGATAAAACAAAAAATAAATAAATAATTAATCAAAATAGAAAACCTTACAGCAACATAACCTTATTTTTATTTTATTTATATTAAAAGAAATCAAGTATTCATCATCACGCGTATCCATTAAATAAATTTTTCATAATCACACTTACATTAAAATATTAATATTGAGGCCTCCTCATCATATCCTCATATACCTACTTAACATAAAATATTAGTATTGAGGCCTCCTCATCATATCCTCATATACCCACTTAATATAAAATATTAGTATTGAGGCCTCCTTATCATATCCTCAAATACTGATACAGTGGTAATTATATTCATTCATATTTTCATAAATGTTGAATAAATATGCAGTATTGAGGCCTCCTTCATATCCTCATATACTAAACATTGTTCACACTATCATAAACCAGGATCAAAATAATAACAAAGATGAATAAGGTATTACAGTCTAATCGGCTGTCACGGTTTCCTCATCAGAAATATTGATGTTGGATCTATTATCCTCATCAGAGTCATTGCTGTTGGATCTATTATATACTAACCACGGATGAATTTTATCAACTGAAAATACACTTTTAAAAGGTCTATTATTCTTTCGTGATATTGGTGTATCTTGAACTTCGTACCTATCATTCCCTAGCACTTTAATTATTCGATATGGACCTCTTAACTTAGGCACTAGTTTTTTACTTTGCCCGGTAGATGGCACATCTCTTTCTATTCTTACTAAATCTCCTATTTTATAATGTACAATCTTTTTGTTTTTGTCATATCTATCTTTTTGCTTTTGCTGACTTTTGTTTATATGTTTAGTTATTTGTTCTCTTATGATTTCGGTGTTTTGAACATCTACATCTCCATCAGATACAATTTCGGAATTTAATAAAGAATCTGATGTTCCCGTTAATCCGATACCAAACAGTGCTTCGGCTGGTGTTTTCCCTATACCCTTGTTAATGGTATTATTAAGTCCCCATTGAATTTCCGAAATCTTCTCGTCCCAAACATTTTCAGGTTTACCTAAATTGCTAGCAGAGAGAGCGGCTAATACTGTTCGGTTATATCTTTCAATTTGCCCATTAGCTCTAGGTGTTGCAACAGCATTAAGGATGTGTTTTATGCCTAATCCACTGACAAACTCTTTAAAATTCTTAGAAGTAAATGAAGTACCTCTATCAGATATTAACCTTTTTGGAACACCGAACGTGTGAAAATATGATTTGAGGGATTTAATTGAATTGGCTGATTTTGTATTTTTTACAGGTGATATAATAATAAACTTTGTAAAAGCATCAATAATCAAAAGGAGGTGGGTGTTTTTATGTTTGCTACGCACGAACGGACCTAAATGGTCAATATGTATTGTATGAAATGGCTGTGGTACCTTTTCAATAGGATGTAGTTTACCTGATCGCTTAGCTGAAGGAATTTTGGTGTTTGAGCATTCTAAACACGACTCTACATATTTTTTTATGAATTTTCTCATTTTAGGGAACCAGTACGATCGTTTAATTTTATCATAAGTCTTGTCGAAACTGAAATGACCAATATCGTCATGGTTTGATTTTAAAATATGCCACCTCACTCCCTTTGGTACCACCCATTTGCTGCCGTCTTCGCTATTTTTGTACAGAATGCCTCTTTTTAATGTAAAATTTTTGCAGATGTCTACTAATTTATTAGAATCTTTGTCTTGAAGAATTTGTATAATACGCTGTATTTCTGAATCATTTTGTTGAACTGTTGAAATCCAATCTAATGTAATATGCCTAACCTCAATAAAATTTTCACTTATCGGGTTCCTACTTAAAGCGTCGACATGTGACATGGACTTACCCGGGCGATATATAACATTAAAATCGTACTCTTGGAAGATGTTCCACCACCTAGCCACCCTAGGTAGGATGTCGCGTTTTTCAAAAGTAGCTCTCAACGAATTACAATCTGTTACTATTGTAAAAGGTATGCCCAAAAGATAAACTCTGAATCGCTGAAGAGAAGCTATTACTGCTAACGTCTCCAAGTCATACGATGTGAAGTATGCTTCTTCAGGAGAAGTTTGTCGACTAAAATATGCGACGGCATGAAATGGGGAATTTGAATCTGGACGTTGCAATAAGATACCTGCAACACCAATTTTTGAAGCATCTGTATGTAACTGTGTCTCATTAGATGGATTATAAAACATCAATATTGGCCGTTTTACAAGTTCCTGTTTTAAGATATTAAAAGCTGTTTCTTGAGGAGAGCCCCAAGAAAACTTGGAATCTTTCTTTAATAATTGTGTTAAGGGTCTAGCTATGATCGAGAAATTTTTTACGAAGCGGCGAAAGAAACTAGCTAGCCCTATGAACTGTCTGACGGTATGCTGATCTTTCGGTTTTGGAAAATGTTCGACAGCTTGAATTTTCTTTTTACCAGGTTTAATACCAGTCGCGTCAACCTCAAAGCCAAGATAATCTATAGATTTCATGAAGAAATTACATTTATCTAATTTTAGAGTTAAGCCTGCATTACGTAATAAATCCAACGTTTCCGCTAGTTTTGAAAAACCGTCATCTATGTTTTTGGAAGGTATAATTATGTCATCCATATAAGCAAACGCGTGTTTAAATCTAGCATTGCCTAAAATTTGATTGATGGTTCGTTGAAAATTTGCTGGAGCATTCGACAAGCCAAATGGCATTCTATTAAACTCATAATGCCCATCAGGTGTTATGAATGCTGTTAAATATTTGGACCGTTCCGCAAGAGGTATTTGATAATACCCTGATGCTAGATCAAGGGTCGTGTAATAAGTAAATCCTGACAAACTATCTAATTGGTCATCGATTCTGGGAAGGGGATAATGTTCCTTTACAGTCTTCTTATTTAAAGCTCTAAAATCTACACACAGGCGATAATCACCAGTCTTTTTCTTCACTAGCAAGATTGGTGATGCGTATTCTGATGAAGATTCTCTAACTATTCCCGACTGTTCTAACTCATCTATCATATTGCGAACTATACTTCTTTCCAAATACGATAATCTATAGGGGCGGTAATATATCGGTGTATTATCGTTCAAGGTAATTTTCATTTCTGAATTTTGGCAACAGCCTATTTCCGAAACACCAAAAGCGAAACATTTACGGTTTTTATTTAACAACTCCAGCAACTTTTCTTTAACATGGGGAGTCAAATCGTTGTCCATTTGCAACTGAGACATAGTAATTTTATCAAGATTGGAAGAGTTATTATTCTCGACACGATTTACATGAAATTCTTTTGATTCGAAGACTGGGTTAGCTCGGGATAGTAAAGTATCACGTGGTAATTGAAAATCCGCTGCACTCAAATTTCTGATTATTACGGTTCCAACACCATCTACTAGGTTTACAACTCCACTCAAAATTTCGTATTCTTTTCCTGGCTCTTGCCTAAGGCTACGTTCTATATAAACATCCCCATGATATTTAGGTTTCGAGTAAATGCAAATCTTAGTTAAGTTTTCTATTTTATTTATATCTTTAGAAACTAATAATACAGTTTTACGATGGGTATGATTGCAATTTGAGATAAGTTTTAACTCCGAAGAAGTTTTATGTATAATTATATGATCTTGCTCCGTAAAGGAATGCCCAACTAGTAAAGGAATGCTTAAACAATTATCTGGTACTACAAAAACGCATACATAAGCCGATACGTCATCAATCTCAATTTTTAAATTACATTTACCAACTGCAGAGACAACCGAGTTACCAAAGCCTCTTAGAATTGGCAGATTATCTGTGGACCATGCTGGAGTAATATTTTGGGCATTAGATAATGTAATCATTGTACATTGGCTACCAAAATCTAAATAACATTGTAATTTAACGCCATTAACAACAGCTTCTTTGAAATATTTCGAATCATTATTTATACCAATAGATAGTCATAATACAGTCTTATTATCTTTCTTTAGCCTACATTCGGACGTGTCATGACCTAATTTTGTACAGTTCTCGCATTTCTTTAAGGGCTTAGTACACTTATAAACTGGATGACCGATCTCTCCACAATTAAAGCATTTTAATCCTAAAGTTTGTTTTTGACCTAAATCATTTTTAGTGTCTTTAGTATTATTTAATCGCCTAGAGTCATTGAATCTTTTTGAAGTGGGCTTATCTATTCGTTTGGTTACTCTAACGTTGCGTAAAAATACAAGTAATTTATCTGAATCGGTAAATTGAGCTGCTTCAGCACTCGTCCGAATAGACCTATCTTCTATTCCCAATAGAATACAGTCTACAGCATTCTTACCGGTTATTTTGCATCGATTCAGTAAAATCATTTTATCATAAAAATATTCCTCAAGTGGATCCCCGAATTTGACGCGTTTTTCTAGCATATCGGACAATAATACGCCGTAGTTTTCATCACTAGGAAAGGCGGTTTTTAATTTTGTTTGCCACTCTGGCCACGTAAACAAAAGGCTGGGTAAACCCTGATACCACCTTTGGGCTAGCCCTACTAGTTTTGGTAAAGCATAGTGAATGGTTTGTCGTTCGGACCAACCGTAGATAGCTGCACATTCATCTACTTTAGATAACCAGATATCTACGGATTGATTCCGCTTTGATGGATCAAACTCAGGGATAACATTCATAACTGGGTATCTTTCTATAGTATTGCTGTGGCCATCCGATTTGACTGCTTGAATTAATTCCCTAAAAGTATTGAGCATATCAGTGGACTCACGTGGTGATCGAAGCTGCCTCTGATGACGAGAATTCAGCCGTTCCGAACGGCCACCGCTGTGAGACATCGGTTGTCTTTCACGGCTTCGGCTGCGGTTGTGGGACGTCAGTTGTTTCGCACGGCTACGGCTGTGCGACGCCGGCTGTCTCACACGACTGCGGCTGCGTGACTCCGACTGTCTCACACGGCTGCGGCCGCGGGAGGCCGGCGGTCGAGTACGGCTACGGCTGCGAGAGGCCGGCGGACCAGCACGGCTACGGCTGCGAGAGGCCGGCGGATCAACACGGCTACGGCTGCGGGAGGCCGGCGGATCATCACGGCTACGGCTGCGAGAGGCCGGTGGACCAGCACGGCTACGGCTGCGAGAGGCCGGTGGACCAGCACGGCTGCGGCTGCGAGAGGCCGGCGGATCAGCACGGCTATGGCTGCGAGAGGCCGGCGGACCAGCACGGCTGCGGCTGCGAGAGGCCGGTGGACCAGCACGGCTACGGCTGCGAGAGGCCAGTGGACCAGCACGGCTACGGCTGCGAGAGGCCGGCGGACCATCACGGCTACGGCTGCGAGAGGCCGGTGGACCAGCACGGCTACGGCTGCGAGAGGCCGACGGTTTTTCGCTTGGAGTCGGTAGGAGCGGGCTACGACTGCGGCTGGAGCGAGCCTCACTATTTCTTTTATCCATTATCCTGGAGCGTGCGATATCCCTCTTCTGATTTGTTAACCTTCTTGTTTGCGGAAGAGTTTCTTAAAACAAAGTCTACTATTTTATATTTCAAAATCCTTTATTAGCACTTCAAGACACAAAATTGACACTCGCGATGGAGCCGCACAACTTGCTTGCTCGACGACCATTTGACAACTAACTAGTGATCAGCAACGGTGAACCTTCTAACACTAGTCCGGAAATGACGTCACATCCCCCTTCTTTGATAGGTGTGAAGTTAGTTGTCAAATGATCGTTTTAAGTTTCTTTTACAGACTATTAAAAATATACTTTTAACAATAAAATTATGTTATAAATTGATTAAATTTGTACAAATAAATATAATAAACTTAAAATTGCTTACACGTAGATGATGACGCTCTACTGGGTCTTATCCTCTTTGGGCGACTAGAATCAATTCTATTTGTTGTAATTTCTGACGTTCAAAAGTTCCTTTTATGTGCCTATTTGAAATAAATGCTTTGACTTTGACTTTTTCCCATGGACAGCGTTGGATTATAAACTAAGAGTTCCAAGTAGAACCAATGAATAATAAATAGAGGGGCTCGTGGCTAAGTAATAACAGCCGCACAGGTCGATCGATCAGGTTAAGCTACGCTTGCCGCGGTTGGTCCGTAGGTGGGTGACCATCTATACATAGGAAGACCCCTCCGTACATCGGAGAGCACGTCCCAGCTGTCATTCGAGGATCTTTGACAGTTGTTACGGGTCGTCAGAAGCCCGAAAGTCTGACAATCAGTCTTACCAAGGGGTATCGTATTACCCAGTCACAGGGTTGGGGAAGTCAGAAAGGCAGTCGCTTTATGTAAAATACTGGTATTCAGCTGTATCCGGTTAGACTGGAAGCCGACTCCAAGATAGGTGGGGAAAGGTTAAGCAGATGATAGGTACTAAATATTAAGTACGAATTAGTCTTAACGAAAAAACTTTAAAAATATGTATTTAAAATGTCCAAATAATTTTGGCCAACAGTGCTGAAATGAATCACTTCGGTTGCTCAATTTTAATAACAAGGAAGCTAAAATTAAATCGATCCGTGTCGAAATCAAAGTGGATGGGCCACAAAGGTGGAATTGCTTTGAAGTGTCGCAGAGGCTAACGAGGGAAGTGGAGGGGTATTGCGGCAGAGCGCACGCGAATCCAGTTCTAATTAACACCAACATTTAATTGCTATATGGTTTGGCTTTGACTGATTATGCCTGCTCATTAAGGATCCTTATAATTAGGAATTCGCGTAATGATATTGGTGAATCGCTTAAAAATCGCTGTTATTAAAAAAAACCGGTCAAGTGCGAGTTGTTTCTCCAACATATTGTCTATGTGAATATAATGCAGTTCCAATAATACTACATACATACGTGTCGAATTGATAACCTCCTTTTATTGATGTCGGTAATTTAAACATTATTCTGTTTTTGTCAATCGTTTGAAGACAACAGAGTCAGAAAAATGTTCTTTAGTGACTTTTTAGACTTTTTATCATGCTTATGCGCATGAAGTTTCATTAATTTCGAAAAACGATGGCGTGAAAGTTTGTACGAAATGTCGTAGGTACGTCATAAACGCTCTGAAATATGTTTAGTACTAAACGTATTTAGTTATTCGTGGTGCAAGTGGCTACTTAGTACTTAGACTAAGTATAAATTTAAAAAATACGTACGGTCAGCAACAAAAGTTGATTTACACTTCAGTTTTTTTAATCGCAGTTATTGAGCAAAATATTAACACTTCAGTTTTTTTAATCTCAATTATTGAGCAAAATATTTGTTCAAAATTGCATTGTACTTCTCCTGCAATTTTGAACAAATATTTTGCTCAATAACTGTACTGACTATACCTACATGCACGGTTAACCGAGGTGGAGACGAGACTAAACACTACACGAACACAAAGGAGGGACAGGATCATTTTAGTCACACACATAAATTAAAAACCAGTTCAACAACATTCACATTATTACATAATTTAATTCATGACCTGCCTACCCTCTGCTTCCAGTCTAACCGGATGCAGCTGAATACCAGTATTTTACATGGAGCGACTGCCTATCTGACCTCAACAACCCTGTGACTGGTTCATACGATACCCCTTGGTAAGACTGGTTGTAAGACTTTCGGCCCTCTGACCACCCGTAACGACTGACAAAGATCCACGTATTTATCAATTTAATTTGCAAGTAGCAGAGCTCTTTGTGTAGGAGCTCGTTCGTCCGGGGGAGAGCCTACCTACCTACCACCAGGCGGTAGTTTTCAAATTACGAATTCTTTTATGTTGTTATAATTTTATGATTACTGGCCACTAGCCCTACCCGTTAAATTAATGTCACAATATTGTAGCGGCACGTTCTACATAAAAAAAAAACAACTTTTTTCTTGTATCTATGGCTACCACCAATACATATTACATATTTCTGCTACCAAGTAATGTTGCTTTTGTTTTTTTTTTGGTTGAAATAGGTGGATGGATTCTAGTGTAATTACAGGCACATTTCAGCTTTGTTTCTGGCATGGCAACGTACCTGCGATGCCTCTGGTAATTCAATAATAATTCATAAATGACCAGTCGCCATCATGTGGGCCGTCGCGTCATCGTAAACTGGTTTGCGCTCCAATAACAATAAGTGTATCTTGAGTTTAATAATCATGCAACGATGAAAGAAAGAAACAAAATGTATTTATTGCGACTCGCACAGGAAGACCACAAAATCATAGTCACACATATCTATATTATACATCCATCATTCAAAATTTCTTATACATAAGTATACCTAACCCGAAGTTTATTTACTAAAAAACACCAACACGTAATCATCTGCGTAATAGATAAATTAATTGTATCCGTACATCGTCCTTGGTATTTGACCTAGAAAGGTCAAATACCAAGCTGCAATCACGATAATACGAGTAATCAACCTAGATACTTCTGTATCTGTATGATTATAATAATTCTGTGATTATGCACTGGTACAATTCAAGTGCGATTGTACTGCCGGACGAAGCCTTGCAACCTTGATACTAATCTCATGTTTGATTATTAAAATTCTAGTACATTACTAGTACAAGTAGTAGGTACTTCTACTTTTTCGTCGTTTCCGCACTGCTAAGCATCGCAACACATACGACTCGTCTCCAAGTTAAGCGGTCTTCTGCAGTGTTTCTTAAGTTTTGAGTTACTTCGTTAGTACACGATTTCTGACAATAGAGTTACTACACGATTACTGACAAATGCGTGCACTGACTGGACACGACCACTCAATCTGTGTGATTCTTGCCTCAATAGACCATTTCAGACATCAATCTACATGGTCTTCACACAATCTGGCCAAGATTATGTCAAGACTTTAAAAGAGATTGTGACCTCTGAGTTTGTTTCGGCCTTTCTTCTCAGAGTAGTAAGATAGGAAAAGCCAACCTCATCTTGTTTTTAAAATTTTATGGATGAATAAAAGTGTTTATCATTTATGTATTTATGCTGCCTCTAACAGCTCTCTTGATCGCGTCTGACATCTTGCCGGTGCTCTGTCTTGAGCGTGTTTTCCTTCCAACCGGCCCAGTATCATGAGACTTGAGTTCTTGTGTACCTCTTCAAGTGCAGAAGTCCTCAAATGTTATGATTCTTTGGATTATAAAGATAACTTTACCAAGAGAAGATTACCAAGAAATAATTACAAAGCGCACAATCAGAATTCCCATTCCCCAAGTAAACTCCCTTATGGCTAGACGTTCCCCGATCGTATTTTCACGCATTTACCACAATGCCTTAAGTTGCTGCAACATAAAAGACCTCAAAATATCCCTGTGCAAAAAGGTATCTAATGAAGAAATGGCTTTTTACACTCTTCTACGATGAAACAGAAAATATTATTTATACTTGGATAAGCAACATTATACAGACTAAAATGTACTCCTACGTTCTCGCTCACACATACACATACACACCCTAACACTCTCTAACACATATTCACGCTTACACTTTATTTTGTAAAATTGATAAAAATAATTGATTAGATTTTTGTTGATTTATATTTTGTTAGTTTCGATATTATTACTTATTATTTTGTTAATTAAGTGATCTCACACTGTTGATTTTATTTTGCTTAGTGCGATCTCACGCTGACGGCAATGTATATTCTTAGTTTGTTTATTTTATTTAGTTCAGTTAAATTTTATTTTTTGTTTTCCTGTCTTGCAATAATCACCATGTATAGACGCCAACACATTAAGCTACCCGAAAACTTTGAACCTTATGTTTAAGCTTTAAAGTTGAAAATCTATTAAATTTTGACAGATTGTAGTAACTTGATTTGCTGGCGTCTGTACCACACTTTGAAAATGTCGCAACTTTGACGCCTAAGATACAGGCAAATGCCTAGTTTGGGGGTCACCGTCTATTCAATGCTTGTACAAAAATTGTGATAAATAAATAAAAAAAAAACAAAAAGCAACGTTGCTTCGTGGCAGACATATGTATGGTGGTAGTCATAGATACAAGAATTTTTTTTTTAATGTACAACGTGCCGTTACAATGGTGACATTAATTAACGGGTAAGGCTAGTGGCCAGTAATCATAGAATTATAACAACATAACAGAATTCGTAATTTGAAAACTATCGCCCGCGCCGCTCGCCGACGTAGCTCTCTATTTTTTTAATTCGCCTAGTCTTTTGCACGTTATTTGTTTTAATTTCATTGATGCGATGTTATGATCCGTGACCCCGGCAAATCACACCTGCGCAACAGATCTTTAAGTATGTACTGGTTGCTCAAAGATGCTATTTTTGAAAATTACAAATAAGTAATAACGTTTATTGAAATTTTAAATATGTTCATAAAGCAAAAACGCGAATACGCGTGTTAATTGTCGCTATTAAACTGGCTCGTAGTACAAGAAGCTGTTTTTTTTATATTTCTATGGTGCAGCTTTTCTCTGAATTTTTTTTTCTTGCAAATAAATAATAACGTTAATTGAAATTAAAATCCATAGTAATATTATTATGAATTCAAAAGTAACTTTGTCTGTCTGTCTGTATGTTACCTTTTCACGCCTAAACCACTGAACGGATTTCGATAAAATTTGGCAGAGAGATAGATTGCATCCCAGGGAAGGACATAAGATAGTTTTTATCGACACACCTCGCGGGCGAAGCCGCGGGCGGAAGCTAGTATGTTCATAAAGCAAAAACGCGAAACCGTATACGCGTGTTAAAACTAATGTCGCTATTAAAGCGGCACGCAGTACAAGAAGCTGTTTTTTAATATTTTGAAGCTTTTCCCCGGACGGACGAACTCCTACACAAAGAGCTGTACTACTTGCAAATTAAACTGATAAATATTATTTCCTTTCTCTTATTCCACTCAGATTATACAAAGTAGCAGTGTATAGTCACCAGGCGACTAGGCGAGCTCCCGAGCTGGTCGAGGAACAACGAGGATCAGCTCTCGGCAGCCCGTATAATGAATACTTTAAATCTTTGTGCTAACTTCGGGGACTTTTTTCGTTTGAGTTATAAGCTGATGGCGATTTTGAGAAGTATTTTTATTGTGCGCTGTAATTTTGAGATAGAAGATGGAGATTTATGGATTATATAGACGCCAGCACATCAAGCTACCCGAAACTGTCAAATTTTCGTAATCAACTTTGAACCTTATGCTTTAGCTATAATTTTGAAAATCTATTAAAGAAATTTGACAGATTGTAGTAGCTTGATGTTCTGGCGTCTGTACGTAGACAGCATTACTTTTAGAAAATATGTATTAACGTACATAATTTCATATAAAACCAGAGCTGGGGCTCTGTCTCGTATAGGGTCTTAGGATTATGCTGAGCGATGACCGTTTTTTTTTTGTTTTTTTTTTTTATGCGTTATGTTTGCCGCATGTGCAAATAAACTTATTTTCTTTCTTCTTTCTTTCTAAATGACAAGCTCTCAAACATACACAACTAGAGGGTCAAATTAGATTAGCTAGCTGCACTTCACAGACGTTATGGGTAATTGATATGTAAACATGATAAAACAAAAAAGAAATTATTTTAATTTAAAAAAAAAATACCGCCAAAATATTATGAGTAATTATAAAATACTAGCTTCTGGCCGCGACTTCGCCCGCGTTAAATTTCACCCTCCTCCCATTCACCCTCTTAGGGGTGGATTTCGAAAAACCCTTTCTTAGTGGATACCTACTCTGCACAAAGAACACACCCTCCAAATTTCATGTCTCTAGGATCAGCGGTTTAGGCTGTGCGTTGATATATCAGTCAGTCAGGGGTTTGAATTTTATTTATAAATAGCCTCTTGCCGTGACTTCGTCCGCGTGAAATTCGCACTTTCCTCTAAAAGTTTCGAAAATCTATGTTTATGATCTTTATCATTTATTTAGATAAATAAGTATTCGGGCCAATTTTTATGTTTATAAATCAAAGGAATCAGATTTTTCAAATAAACTGTATCCCCCCGCTTTTCACCCCCACAGGGATGGAATTTTGAAAAATCGTTTGGGATGTGTTCATAACCTGACTCAAAGACCTATACTCATTTTCGAGTTAATGGAAGCAAGCAGTAAAATCTACCACTTACAATTTAAAGGTAACCCTTTTCCACCTTGTTTTATTAGTACCGAGTTTCGAGTTAATCCGACAGCAGGTTACATTATTTTTCTAACCCATCAACTTTGTCACCCCCTAAATCCTCTGTGAGGGGTTTTTTAAACTAAAAGTGACAATCTTTATTATTTACTGAGCCAAATATTGGCAAGTTTCAAGTTTATTATGCAAATGAATAAGGTTTTTCATATAAACTGTATCCCCTCTTTGTATCCCCATAGGGGTGGAATTTTGCAAAATCGTCTGGGATGTTTCTATAAGATGACTTTAAAGATTATTTGTACCAATTTTTCAGTTAATCGAGCCACGTATTAAAATATTCCCCTGTGAAATTGACTACCTCTCTTCACCCCGTTAGGGGTAGATTTTCGAAAAACCCTGATACACGCTGATCTTTATTTTTGGTCTTAAGTAGATATAAATATTGAGTTTCGAGTTAATCAGACCGCACGTTAAAATTCTTCCATACAAATGTTGAAAGCCCCCAATTCTCCTCCAGGGGGTAGTTTAGAAAAACAAAAAATGCTAAACTACGTATTTTTTTTCGTAATATGCAACAATATTTATTTTAAACCATAACATGATACCTAATATTTACATAATCTATGCTAATATTTAAAATAATAATAATATGTACAAATTGTGTTGTAATTGTATGAAAAAATAAGAAAAATAATAATTTACTTAGATAAGTAGGTATTCGTGCCAAGTTTCAAGTTTATTAACTCAAGCAATATAACATTTTTCATAGAATTAAAGTTAAATTGTCTTAAAGATTTATTATTAACATTTTTTTTTTCACTATTATTTATTTATTTATTTACACTATTATATAAAAAAAAACGGTGTAAACGGTGTAAATCAACACCGTTTACATTATTTATACCACTGGTGTTATTTAGTTCCTATTTAAACAGGTCGAAATTGAAAACATGCGACAAACCGAAATCGGAGATTGTTTTCATCATTATGAACAACTTTTACCAAGGGACAAAAGCTGTAATCGAGAAAAAATATTAGCTGTTCCCTACATTTTGACGAGTTGATACCCATATTAAGGGCATTGAAAAAAAATGTAATCCGCCATCTTGGAGCGGCGGCCATATTGAATTTAGTGTAATTTTGCTAAGTTTATCGTTTTCGACTCTTCAAGCCTTTTCATTTGATACCCATATTAATAGCATTGAAAAAAATATAAGCCGCCATCTTAGAGCGTCGGCCATATTGAATTAGTGTGATGTTATTTACTTTATCTTTTTCTACTCTTCAAGCCCTTTCATTTGATACCCATATTAAGGGGGTTGAGAAAAAATATGTAATCCGCCATCTTGGAGCAGCGGCCTTATTGAATTTAGTATAATTTTACTAACTTTATCTTTTTCTACTCTTCAATGCCTTTCATTTGATACCCATATTAAAGGGATTGAAAAAAATATATAATCCGCCATCTTGGAGCGGCGGCCATATTGAATTTAGTGAGATGTTATTAACTTTATCGTTTTCTACTCTTCAAGCCCTTTCATTTGATATCCATATTAAGGGGGTTGAGAAAAAATATGTAATCCGCCATCTTGGAGCAGCGGCCATATTGAAATTATTACAATATTGAGTATTGCACATTATATTGTTATCAGAATTAAAGGTGTAATCCAACATTTCAGCTCAATCGGATACCAACAAAATGGTCGAAAAATGGTTTGCAAATTTTGACGGACAACTTACATACGAGTACATACGAACAGTGCAAGCTAAATAAAAGCAATACTTACAAGAAAAATAATCAGCTAACAAAAATACATTAATAATAATAATGTATTATCGTTCTAAACTTACGTAGAAACAGGAACCACGGCAACCAATTAGATTTTGTAACCAAACCACAGCAAATTCTTTATTGTATGAATATGTAACACATTATATAATTTGATAACGTAACATTTACCACAGAACACAATGCACCGACTGTGCACATAATATTATCAGAATTTGAAATTGAAAGAATTTGAAGATGGAAATTATCTGCCCCTACTCCATTAATATATCACAAACTTGATGTCACAGTACAAGATAAGGAGCCACTTAAGAATAAGTGACAATCGTATTGAATATCGATTAAATTGTGGGACAATGTAATTATCAGAATTTTCTGTTTCTTAGTTGAATCTGATAATTTAAATTCCGTACCGTTCCGTACGTTTAATAGTATTTAATTCCGTTTTCCGTTGAGCCGTATATTTTCGTAAAGGTGTCTCCCTTTTCTTTGTAATCTAATCTTAAATGGACGATATCAAATTATGATGTTTATTGTTTGTGAGAGTTTACGTATTTTTTATTGTAAGGCTTCATCAAGGTGTGTTTTCGCTTTGGGAACCGTCAAATATTTTACTTACTTGTTAGGTTCCGCGCAAGGGGTAGGCGGGCTGCCTCGTCGGGCAGTTGGTGAGGACGGGGCCGGATCTTGCGGATAGCCAGTTTGGCTTCCGCAAGGGGCGCTCGACGGTAGTTGCCATCATGCGCGTGAGAGCAGTCACGACGGGTGACGCGGTGTCCCGGGGTGGGGTCGTCGTGGCGGTGTCACTCGACATCGCCAACGCGAAGGCGCGCGGTTAAGTAGTCTCATGACTACTTAACCGGACTAGGTAGTTGTGGGTAGGTGGGTAGTTGACCTTGAGAGGTCATCCTCTCAAGGTCAACTACGAGATGTCATAGGTAAAAAAAAAAACAAATAAAAATGCGTCTGCCTGCCCCGCGCTCGGGACTTCGGGTCGCGCACTCGGCGATGCGATGGCGCGCGTCATTGCCTCAGCGCGCCGCCGCGCGCCGACTCATAGGCGCTCAACTCAGGTCAATCTTATCGTGATAACTTTTAAAGTATTCGTCCAAATTGCTTAGTGTAAAAGACAAAGTTACGATAAATGTATTAATTTTGATAAGAATTAACTAAGTACTCTAAAATTTGCATTGTAAAAAAAGTATCCAATTTAAATGTATTTATGGCTCACTATTTTGGATATAATGGCTTCCACATAAAAGATATATGCTGTCGCGGACTTTTATTTAGAACTGTTTAAGACAAATAGTCCCAAGATACATTGTTTTCGTGTAATTCTAACGGTTTAGGCAGCGCACGCCAAGATAGCTCTCAGAGGGCAGGAATTCTTCCAACTTACTTGATACTTATCTTTATACTATGGCTAAATCACACAAAATCCTTGTAAATTGTAGCCTATGTGTTATTCTGATGTATAAGCTATATTACTGTGAAGTTTCATCGAAATCCGTTTAGTAGTTTTTGCGTGAAAGAATAACAAACATCCATCCATCCATCCATCCATCCTCACAAACTTTTGCGTTTATAATATATAGGATAGTAGAACTAGTAAGATAGGATAGTAGGATTCGTGCCTAGTTTCAAGTTTATTAACTCAAGGAATAAAATTTTTCATACAAACTAAATCCCCCCTTTTCACCCCCTTAAAGGTTGAATTTCCAAAAACCCCTTCTTAGTGGATACCTACTCTTCACAAAGAACACACCCTCCAAATTTCATGTCTCTAGAACCAGCTGTTTAAGCTGTGCGTTGATATATCAGTCAGGAATTTGAATTTTATATATACATAGATTCTTCTACTACACAATTTACTTGTTCCAGTGGACCACATAGTTTTAAAATATCACTCTACGAACTTTCAATTATCCTTCTAAACAGGAACCACGGCAACCAATTGGTTGCCGTGGTTCCTGTTTAGAAGGATAATTAAGATTTCGTAACCAAACCACAGCAAATTCCTTATTGTATGAATATGTAACACAATATAATTTGATATCGTTACATTTACCACAGAACACAATACACCGACTGTGCACATAATATTATCATCATTCTGGTTATCGTGTACATGTCAGTTCATG
The DNA here is from genome assembly GCA_927399505.1 of Luperina testacea. Taxonomy (NCBI): domain Eukaryota; kingdom Metazoa; phylum Arthropoda; class Insecta; order Lepidoptera; family Noctuidae; genus Luperina; species Luperina testacea. The sequence continues at coordinate 3,996,169 of OV656763.1, read as the reverse complement.
TCAGTGTTCGTACACACGGCGACACATTAAGCTATAATAATTTTACGCATTGTATAGGCACAGAATAAAGACATACAGTATTGTTACTCGGCCGTAACCTTGATGTAAATGCCTACAGCCGCGCGGTACGTAAACATGCGATAGGGCTGCCCGCCTCCAGTATTTTAATTACATTTGCCTACTTTGTGTTTCCATTTAGTTTTGTTATTGTATTTTACTGTGTGTACATAAATAATAAAATAAATAAATAAATATACCTACTTCTTTTTATATAAACAAATAAAATACTTTGTGAATTGAATAGGAAGTGTTTAATAAAAATGCGTGTTGTTTTGATCGCCGCCGCACGACTCCACTACTGAGCAGCGCGCTGTTGCTATTCAAATTTCGAACTAATCGCCGCGCGGCGCCAGTCAGTAGGCAGCGCTAGCGCGCTGTTAAAATGGCGGGAAAGCAAGTGTGCATTCACAGATTGATTTTATTTAAAATAAAAAAAAAACAGTTTATTCGGTAATTTAAAAACTTGGCTGCATGCTCTAGTGTCTTTGCCAACATTTTCACGCAGCCACGGCAGAAAATAATCCTCGCGCCATTTTTCTCAAATTTTCTTTTCTTTGTACTTGTATTGTGAAATGTTTTTTTTTTCTGTTTCCTCGCAAATGTGTTAAAAAACGTCGTACGATATACGTGCGTATTGGTTATAACATTAAAGTCATCAACACAACTCTCTAAGACCATGTAAGTCCAAAGAATGATGATTTCATGAAACAGTTATTCTTATTACACTAACAGTTATTCAATAAAAATAATTAATTTTATTCATACAAGTATGCAATCATTTCATTAATGTTTTGTTTAAATGATGTTGTCACGTTAAACTATCGGCCGTAAATCGACTTTACAGACAACCATTTTTTTTTCTAGTATTATTCATACACACAGTACAATAAGCAACTATTATTAATAATAAAAACCACGTCTTTACTTTGAATTATACAAACTAACAAAACACACATGCCCCGAGGTTTTAACACAAGCGTACCTACCGTATAATGATTCATGAATCGCCTATAACTACCTATTTCACTCGTGTCTATCATTTTCCTTTACTTTAATCACTTTATTTATTAATCCAGACATCTTTTTTTCCGGAGGTAATAGGAAATACTTATCCATTAAAAAGACACACATTATGTACCTACCCACTAGTAAGTAAAATAGTCTTACCTTTCAGAGTTTCCAGGTAATGTAAAAAAAGCTATCTCTGGATGCGTTATTGACGAATTCATGCAACCAAAAACAGCACAATATCGCCTACTCGTCATATTAAATATGTACTTGAACTTATTTTTAGTGAAAAAATCGCGCGGTTATTGTTAAAAAAAACAACACACCGTCCGTTCGTCACTGCGGCACAGTCGCGACTGTCTTCATGCTGAGCGCATGCCGTGGTCGAGGCGCGTAGGTATAGCTCGCGTTTCGTCCGTTTGTATGAAGACGTCGTACTGTATGTCTTATTTATACTGTGGTATAGGTTTTTCGTACAATCAGATGTCAGCTTATAGTGGATATTTATAGCTTGATGTGTAGCCGTGCGTACATGAAGCGTAAAGAATATATAGAAATAAAAAATAATATATTATAATAATATAGAAATAAAAATGAATAAATAATCACAACAATAAAATCAATACCTTACTTTTTACAAATGTCATTCAAAGCAATAAAAATAAAATCAAAATCCATACACACGTCATCCAAAACAAACAACTAATAAAATAAAAGTACATAATATTACATAATACGAGGGGATGTGTTACTATGAAGCTGCATCCACCTCTGCAACAGGGGCAGATCCCACCGCTCGGAAAATACCTTCAGGCCGCGCTGTTCGAGCTGTTTAGCGAAGCGCTCAGTTTCCTTACAATCGCGAAAAAGTCATCAGTCCGTGCCTCAGTACACATAGTTAAAGTACTACAACATCGCAGAAACCCTAACAACATCCTGAAAGCATTGTTGTACTGAACGCGCAGTGCGCTGTACGCCCGCTGCGTAAAGTTGGTCCACAGGCTGCATGTGTAAAACGACAATATGCTTTAAATAAAGTCACCTTTACTGGTCTAGTACATCGTGCAAACCTGCGAGCCAACATATTACACCGGACTGACAGCGCCCTGCGCTCCCTGTCAATGTCCAGATGTCACACAGGTCGTCGGAGACCCAGTGGCCCAGATACTTGAATTGCTTCACCCTCTTTAGAGGAATGCCGCAAAGAGTGACTGGAGGTACAGATGAGTAGCATTTGGTACCGGCTTTAAAAATCATTTCACTCTTCTTGGCAAGTTCACTCTTCTTGGCATTGTATCTGAGCCCATAGGCCCCCGCATATCACTCACATAAGCGCAGAAGTCTACGTAGTCCATCGATCGATGGGCTCAGCGACACCATATCGATAAGATAAGATAATTTTTATTTGTTCAAAAATGAGAATTTTGTTCGGCTACGGATGTGGTTGTTGCAGGAATGTTTTTAATTCACGAGTTTTTTGTAAAATGTCCCTGTAAATTTTTTTCTCTTGATCTTGCATCAAAATACAGGCATAAGTAATTATTTAAATTATGTGATAATAATTGTTAAATGTATTGTTTTATTTATTAATAATAATATAGTAAAAATGGAAGTGTGTAGTATATAGGTATTATATAATATACTAATTGAAATAATATTTAAATTTAAAATTAACGTATTGCAAATGCACTTAAATTGGATTTTTTTGCAAGAACTGCCTTTAATTGTTAATTGTAATTTGTTTTTGCATACCGTTAAAACGGTGAGACATGTAGCACTATGCAATTTTATGAACACCTTTGTAAACACCATGTTTCTGGCATATAAATATTCTATTCTATTCTATAGAAAAATCAGCATGCAAGTTGTTGTTCTGAAAGTATTATAATTATAGGTCGTCATGCTTACCCTATCCAATGGCATACAAATATTTAAGTAGTAGAGATGGGCTTAAACGTTAAAAAATAATAACACTGCTAAATGCTAATGCTAAAACTAATTAACACTTAAAATTAGCAGTTAAATTTAGCAACTGTTAATTTAATCACAGACAGATTGCTAACTAAATTAATTCTCATTTCCTTTATACTTTTCACAGGCTTAGGACTGTCAACTTTTTCTGTTGGCGTATATTTTAATATAGTCAAACAATTGAAATTTCACTCACAACACTCATAATCATTACCTACTACCTAGATAACAAAAACGTAAATATACTTCGTAACGAAGATCAGTCTTCAGTTAGTTAAATCAACTAAATAACAATCTGTCTGACTTAACAATGAACACAAAATAAACAGTTCACAGTTGCTAAATTGCTAAATGCTGTTAAATCAACTAAATAGCAATCTGTCTGATTTAACAATTAACACAAAATTAACAGTTAACAGTTGCTAAATTGCTAAATGCTGTTAAATCAACTAAATAGCAATCTGTCTGATTTAACAATTAACACAAAATTAACAGTTAACAGTTGCTAAATTGCTAAATGCTGTTAAATCAACTAAATAGCAATCTGTCTGATTTAACAATGAACACAAAATTAACAGTTCGCAGTTGCTAAATTGCTAAATGCTAAGTTGAAAACTTTTCAATAGAGATTTGTTATCTGTGTTAATAGGCTAAAATAGTGTTTACATGTGAGATGTGACTGCTATATTTAACAGCTATTTTAAAATTTATTTAACAGGTGTTGACACTAAAAAAATATAACAGTGTTAATTTAGCAGCTTATTAATTTTAGACCCATCTCTATTAAGTAGGCAAGTAAATATAAGCAACATTTTTAAGGTATTCAAATTATACAAGCTAATAATATTATTTAAATAGAAATATAATTATGACCATAATTCAATTATCCAAATTAAAATATAACACTCATAGTTAACATGGAAAAATATATAAAGTAAGTAGTCAAAACAAATCGATCAAAATTTTATTATAATAGTCATTCAAAATATTTTACACATAAAAAATCATTATGGTACTTTTTAGTAGAAAGAGCTTAATTACAAGCTCTTTCTGCTAAAAAGTTTATAACTTTCAATTTAAACTGCATGTCACTAAAAGCTTCCAACTTTTTGGCAATGTTTTTTTTATTTGTAATGGGTTTGCTCATGACTCTATTTAGTCTGGGTCAGAGGTGACAGAGACAGTCTATTTATAGTCTATTTATTTTCTATTAATCTATTTATTTAGTATTGATTATTGGAGCCATGCAAAAGACACTCTTTCGCATAATAGTAGTTCTGGCTTGTTGTACGCAAATCTGAGTATTGCGTGGAAACACCTCAGCCACGCGAGGAAACAGAGGATTGGACCTTACAAACATTGCATTTTCTATTATATAAATGGACGGTAATGCCAAAATATTATATTTTTCAAAATAAGATCTACTATGTGTGGTTCCAGTTTGAACACGGACCTAATACATTTTTTTGTGCTTTGATTATGTAATAATACACACAGTAAAAGTATAAAAACATAATATATCTACTAAAATACACAATAAAAACATACACAATGAAAACCGTTCTATTCTTTTCTTGAAATTATATTTATTTCTGTAAGGGCTGATTTTTCCAAGGTCAGATAATTTTATCAGAGGAATACTTTAAAATTTTTGACAGTTCTTCCAAATAGAAACTGTCAGACGTCAATTTTATTCCACGAATATATAACTGTCGATTGAAAAATCAGCCCTAAGTAAGACACTTATATAAATAAAAAATAAAAAAATATATTTTTGGTAAATATTTTAAAACTAAATCTTCTCGAGTAGGTGTTTCATATAATGACATTAGTAATATTAATCTAACTGAATAAGTAGCATATGAACGTGGCCTAATGCAAGCGATCGTCGGCCGAACTCACAACCGTCGCGTAGGTACATTTTTTTCGAGGAACCCAATGATATTTTGGAACCCGAATGCGTCGTCGTCGCGCGGACAGCGGCTTCGGGTTTTCCGAACAAATGAGTCACATACGGATCCGACGATCGCGATCGGGTACATCATCATCAGCCTACAGAAGTCCACTGCTGGACATCGGCCTTTTTGAATTGTACGCCATTTAGCTCGATTCTCGACAACTCCTATCCAGCTGCTACCAGCCACCATGCGAAGATCGTCGCTCCACCTAGCCGAGGGCGTCCTACCTTACGTTTGCCTATTTGCGATCTCCACTCAAGAACAGGAGTTCGGGTACGACTTTTACTAATTAAAATAACACTCGGAATCAACCGTTGCGGTTTTTTTAATTTAAAATCGCTAACCGCTTATGACTTACATGACGCCGTTTTAAAACAGGATTTAACAAAGTCAGACTTTCTTTGTTGCATTTCGGGGAAGACGGAGTAAAATGCGTTTATTAAATTTGTTTTCACAATCGTTTAGGGGTAATTTTCCGAATTTAGTTCTGTGTGCTTATTCTATTTGTCTGGACGAAGTTTTACTACTTTTATTGTATTTTCTAGCTGCCTCGTAATATGAGAAGATTAAATAAAATTGTAAAAAAGTAGTGGCTTCACTGTCACATTGTCGAAATGAACACGTGTCGGAGTTCCAAATTGTCGAAATAAAATCTTATCCTATTACGGGTTGTCGAAATTCAGTCCACCCCCACATAAAAATATCTGTATACACACCTACGTGCTTAAAAACGCTTACAAAAGCCCCCATAAGCGTGAAATGGCACCTAATCACAGACTGGTGTTAATTCGAGCTTGAAACCTGCCTAACTGTGAAACCAGTGAGCAAACTGTGCTTTTATTGATTCGTCCATAATCTAATACTTTCCGTTTGGCCAACTTCCTTCAGCCATTCCGACTTAATCCATGGATAAATCCTGCCATATTACCCATTCATTCAACACCACCCTTGCTGGTAACATCACAAAGGTTACTTTCAAATGGTGCAGTGTAAAGGAAAGTTGGAAAATTGTAACTTACTGGCTGTTAGTCAGTCAAGTAATTCTCAATTGAATTTATTTGAATGAGATAAAACGTACTCTGTTGATTTATACCTGTATTGTGTGCAGGGTTTTAATCATATTGCAGGAATATTCCGAATAGCAGGCATTCTTGTAGGATTGGTATAATTACGTGATTTGTGACAGATAAATAAGTTGAAACTTTAAAACTGTGAAGGAAAACATCGTGAGGAAACCGGCATGTCCTAGAACCAAAAGTTCGAAGACATTTGACATCTACCAACTGGTAGATTACAGCCCACTCTCTCTCAAAAAGAGAGGAGGCCTGTGTCCCAGTGATGGGAATATTATAGGCTGCGACATTATGCTAAATAATTTTATGACTAATTTTAGAATGCCTCGTTGATCAAGTGCTCGCAAGCGCTACAGCATGTCGTTCTGTAAAAATCTTACCGTGAAAACTTGCGTGGAGTGAGCTGTCTGTGTCATCCCACCGATGATAGGGATTGACCACGCAAACATTTACAAACATAATCGTGATTTTAATAATATTTTTTATGTTAATTCTTTTTGTCTTAAACGTCAATATTTTATTTTAATTATTGTTCGTGCGTGACGCGCTCGCGCCTCAGGCTACATAATTATAAGGACTAGTCTGGGAAAAAAACAGCATTCAGATTCTAAGTTTCTGTTTTGCTATTTTATTTAAAAAACCCATAAAATAGTAATGTTTAACACTTTGTGGGCCAAAGAGACCAATCCCACAATTGGTCTCTTTGGCCCACAAAGTGTGTGGTTCTTGCTTGGAATACCTACGCGGTCAAAATGTATGCAACAACAAATTTTTTTTAAACCCGACGAAAATCTTCAACGTGTGAGGGTCCAGAATCATGTACTGGATTCATGGTAACTGGTTGTGCGTCGATGTCCCTGCGGCAGCGCGATGTATGTGGGCTGTTCTGTAAGTACATGTCACCAAGTAATAGGGAGATAGTCTCCTGCCATTCTCAGGGCACAAATCCAGACTCGGACTGTCGTGACCTGGGTATCGAACCCACATACAGATGTTGTGCTTCCGAGCACTACACCAACGAGGCCGTCGAAAATATTGTCGCATATAATCCAAATGCCTAGAATATGTATAAGTTACAATCGCGCTTATACAGAAACAATAATAAACGAAGTATTTAATTAAATTTCTAAGTTTATATTAAAACATCGGATCAGTACAGCCGCGTGCAGATGGCGTCCAGTTTTGTCTCTAAAATTATTTCTTAATTAAATTTCGCTCGGCGAATTCAGGAGTGAATTAAAATTGTAATATTCATGCTTACTCAGTTGCTGGACTAGGTTATAGTTGACATTTAATGTTTTTACAACTGTTTGTTGGAGTAATAAATTGAAAACAAATGTTATTAGTGAAAACAAAGGAGATTAACTAAGTAGGTATTCTAAGTTCTGCTGCAAACACCCCTTGTTAAATAACAGTGCTATTTTAATATATGTATGCTTGTGGTCGCTCACAAGGGGCCTTATTAGAAGGCTAAAAGTCACCCACAGAACAATGGAGAGGGCTATCTATGTTTGGAGTACGTGATCGAATCAGAAATGAATACAAACTCAAACTCAAAGCATTTATTTCAATTAAACCTTGTACAGGCACTTTTGAATTGTCAAAATTAAAATAGTCCGTCAGTTAGTCAGAAAGTTGAAGCTAGTTGCCCATTCCAAAACGTAGATCTCTATGGAGAAGAACGGGCAAAAACTCCATGGACACTCTTTTAAATCAAGATATTACAAATCGTGGGTACATTATTATTGTAGCTTCTATATGATATAAGAAGCAAGGTAACCGACATAGCCCGAAGAATTGCCAAACCTAAGTGGCAGTGGGCAGGACACATTGCTCGCAGAACAGATGGCCAATGGGGCCGAAAAGTTTCTGAAGTGGCGACCGCGTACTGGAAGACGTAGAGTTGGAAGGCCTCCCACAAGGAGGACCGACAACCCTGTGAAGGCCGCAGGAACCCGTCGGATGCGAGAAGCACAGAGCCGGTCGTAGTGGAGGTGCTTGGGGGAGACCTATGTCCAGCAGTGGACGTCTTTCGACTGAAATTATGCTGATTATGATGCTTTTAATAAGACATTTTTTGTAATGGGGACAGTCTGGCATAATTTTAGGTGGCGTGACCATAGCTACAGTCCGTTCACGTTTATTTCTTACAGCAACTCAACAGCAACCTTATTGTGACGAGAATAAAGATCACAATGTTTTGACAGACTTGTCAGTGGCGGCAATCCAACAGTAACCTTACTGTGACGAGAATAAAGATCACAATGATTTGACAGACTTGTCCGTGGCGGCAATCCAACAGCAACTTTATTGTGACGAGAATAAAGATCACAATGTTTTGACAGACTTGTCAGTGGCGGCAACCCAACAGCAGCTTTATTGTGACGAGAATTAAAGATCACAATGATTTGACAGACTTGTCAGTGGCGGCAATCCAACAGCAACTTTATAGTGACGAGAATAAAGATCACAATGATTTGACAGACTTGTCAGTGTCGGCAATCCAACAGCAACTTTATAGTGACGAGAATAAAGATCACAATGATTTGACAGACTTGTCAGTGGCGGCTATCCAACAGCAACCTTACTGTGACGAGAAAAAAGATCACAATGTTTTGACAGACTTGTCAGTGGCGGCTATCCAACAGCAACCTTACTGTGACGAGAATAAAGATCACAATGTTTTGACAGACTTGTCAGTGGCGGCAACCCAACAGCAACCTTATTGTGACGAGAATAAAGATCACAATGATTTGACAGACTTGTCAGTGGCGGCAATCCAACAGTAACCTTATTGTGACGAGAATAAAGATTACGGCTTACAATAAATTTGATATGTCGTTCATTAATTCCATTTCGTGTTTATTTTTAGTTATTTTCGGTGATTTCAATATCATAATTCAAGTATTTTGCTTCAATATTTCTCCGTAATCGTTTCCTTCAAAATATTTCCTGCATAACCTCGAAAGTCTTAAATTCTTCGATCTTCTAATTATAGGTTCTTCCGGGGAATGGTGATGTATCCCATATTTTCGAAAAAAATCTTCAATCATCATCTGCCTAGCCTTTTCCCAACTATGTTGGGGTCGGCTTTCAGTTAAACCGGATGCAGCTGAATACCGGTATTTTACATGGAGCAACTTCCTATCTGACCTCCACAACCTAGTTACTGGGTAACTGGTCAGACTTTTGGGCTACTGACGACCCGTAATGACTGTCAAAGATCCACGTATGACAGCCGGGACCAACGGCTTAACGTGCTTGCCAAGGCACGAAAGGTTATTGGTACCTATGTGAAGATGGTCACCATGGGGCGCAAGCGTAGCCGTGCACCCGTGCGGCTATTATTTCTTTAACCACAAGTCCCTAGAAAAAAAAATCTCCAATATCGAACATATCAATTTGTTTTCCGTGAGTATTTCGAATATCTGTCACAGTAAAAGATGGAGGGTTCCGTAGCGAACACATCTGAGAGTAGTCTGTGACGTGGAATTAATTAATGTGTCTCGGGACGCTAATGAAGCCCCATTGTTACACCATTTATCACTAAACATGTGTAACCTGACTTGCTTGAGTCCGTGTTCAGGGACTAGGAAGACTGGAGAAGGCAGTTCCTTTTTGTTATTATTTAGATTTGAATTCTATAACAAACTCTTTCTTACGACATGTTAATAATTTTTAGAGGTATGAGGAACAGGGTGTAAAGTTGTAGAAAAAGGAGGATCCTCCGACCAGACGGGTGTTGTGTCTAGTGGGCAACTGGCCGATTGATGTCAGGACGTTATATGCTAGTTGCGCGGTAAACTATGCTTGCGCGATGCAGAATATTGTGTGACGTCAGTATGATGCGTAGTTCGCATGTGGTGGTGAGATGCCGCTACACATTAAAATGCATTCAGCCGTTTGGACTACGAAGGAAGAATCTTGCGTAATATAAATCATACGCATAAAAACGTAGCCCTTCTTTGCAGTCACGAAAAAGCTATTCTAAGATCCATCTAAGGATAATTTAGGCCATGATTCCCTTTGTCGTAGCAGGTCTACGGCGTAGCAACGCAGCGTAGAACTCTGCTACAAGCAACGGGAGACGCGTTGCAATTAAGGGCGTTTATCCCGCACTGGCTGGCAACGTCGCACTTCTAGTGATTTCTCGTGATTATTTTATTAGATTTAAACCAAAGTACTATTTTTTTACAGACAAGGACTAGATCGTTAGATTTTTTCGTTGGTGTTTGGTATTTTTAACATTTACGAAGTCGTGGGCAGAAGTAGTGTTGAATATTCAAGTAAAACATTCTTTTACCAATGCCATATCCATTACTTCATACTCCACAAAGGGTGTTACTTCTCACAAATGCGTCCACAGTGTGTACAAATTACATAGCTTTTCTATACCATATATCATCTCTTCCCATGTACTGATTATTACAATGTTTGTATATTTCATTATTTGGATGTATGTTGTGATAATATTTCTCTTAGGCTGGACAAAGATGTCAACTACAATAACGAAGGACTGTGTATTTATTTTATTACTGGTGCTACATTACATAGATACTATAAATTACTGTGTTAGAAACAAAGAAATTATGTTTATTTGTTGTAAAACATGACGCATAAAAATAACACAAACACAAAAAAAAAAACAAGTTTGGGGGAAAACATGCGTCACATCCACGCAAAACGGCCATCGCTCAGCATAATGCTAAGACCCTGTACGTAAGAGAATCCCGGCGCTGGTTTTCAGCGACAGCTGGCGTTGACGTGATGACGTCAGCCAGTGCAGCATACGATTTGTCCAGTATCTGTACAGGGTACTTACTCTTTAATTTAATTCCGATAGATCGACATTGGAATTGTGACGTTTCGTACTCTTGAGTTCGATGCTAGCGCCAAATGATTTTTAGATTGGGTGTCCATTTTGGAGAACTAAGTGGAATTGGGTTCGGGCTTGGCGTGGGGTAATTGTTGACAATATTGTTTTCAAGAGTACCGAATCACGTGACTGTAAAATTAACATTGGAATCATATTGGCGTCTCATTGGAATTAAAATTAGTTTGGAGAGTAAGCCCCAGTTTTGGGATAAGATAATTATTATTTGAACTGTGACATATTTTGATGATAATGTTAGAAAAAAAGCGGCTTACTGAAAGCACAGAATAAAGAAATACAGTACTCGTACTCGGCCGTAACCTTGATGTAAATGCCTACAGCCGCGCGGTACGTAAACATGCGATAGGGCTGCCCGCCTCCAGTATTTTAATTACATTTGCCTACTTTGTGTTTCCATTTAGTTTTGTTATTGTATTTTACTGTGTGTACATAAATAATTTTATATAAACAAATAAAATACTTTGTGAATTGAATAGGAAGTGTTTAATAAAAATGCGTGTTGTTTTGATCGCCGCCGCACGACTCCAGCTAGTGAGCAGCAGCGCGCTGTTGCTATTCAAATTTCGAACTAATCGCCGCGCGGCGCCAGTCAGTAGGCAGCGCTAGCGCGCTGTTAAAATGGCGGGAAAGCAAGTGTGCATTCACAGATTGATTTTATTTAAAATTAAAAAAAGTTTATTCGGTAATTTAAAAACTTGGCTGCATGCTCTAGTGTCTTTGCCAACATTTTCACGCAGCCACGGCAGAAAATAATCCTCGCGCCATTTTTCTCAAATTTTCTTTTCTTTGTACTTGTATTGTGAAATGTTTTTTTTTTCTGTTTCCTCGCAAATGTGTTAAAAAACGTCGTACGATATACGTGCGTATTGGTTATAACATCTTAACGCACTAATATCGTAATGTACTATTACAGAATTATAATCATTAAAGTCATCAACACAACTCTCTAAGACCATGTAAGTCCAAAGAATGATGATTTCATGAAACAGTTATTCTTATTACAGTAACAGTTATTCAATAAAAATAATTAATTTTATTCATAAAAGTATGCAATCATTTCATTAATGTTTTGTTATGATGTTGTCACGTTAAACTATCGTCCGTAAATCGACTTTACAGACAACCAATTTTTTTGTAGTATTATTCATACACACAGTACAATAAACAACTATTATTAATAATAAAAACCACGTCTTTACTTTGAATTATACAAACTAACAAAACACACATGCGCCGAGGTTTTAACACAAGCGTACCTACCGTTTAATGATTCATGAACCGCCTATAACTACCTACCTCACTCGTGTTTATCACTTTCCTTTACTCTATTCACTTCATTTATTAATCCAGACATCTTTTTTTCGGGAGATAAAATGAAATACTTATCCATTAAAAATACACACATTATGTACCTACCTACAAGTAAGTAAAATTATTTTATAGTCTTACCTTTCAGAGTTTCCAGGTAATCTAAAAAAAGTTATCTCTGGATGCGTTATTGACGAATTCATGCAACCAAAAACAGCACAATATAGCCTACTCGTCATATTAAATATGTACTTGAACTTATTTTTAGTGCAAAAATCGCGCGGTTATTGTTAAAAAAAACAACACACCGTCCGTTCGTCACTGCAGCACAGTCGCGACTGTCTGCATGCTGAGCTCATGCCGTGGTCGAGGCGCGTAGGTATAGCTCGCGTTTCGTCCGTTTGTATGAAGACCTCGTACTGTATGTCTTTATACTGTGCTGAAAGTATACTGAAAGAACTAAGCAGTAAATAAAAACGCAAAAACATTAATCTGAACTGCTTTAAACAGTTCCACATGAGCATAACGTTCAAAACAGTATTTATTACTGATCCGAAAACAGACAAAGCTTGAGGCAAAATGTTATCGTCATGACAGTAAAGTTTACCGTTTTATGTGGCTAAAAGGTCACAAAATTAACTGTTTTATTCGTTTGGTGATATCGTTAAGACCATTGAAATTACTTACATTACAGTAATGGTGGTTTTCCTTTTTTTTTGTTATTTTCTGTAAATAGTATGTTCAATCATTAAAAGTTACTGTATTGTCTTTTACTGTTTTTCAAACATTTCTTCTTACTGTGTAAAGTCAGTAAGTCTTAATGAAATCACAAAAATGTGCTGTAGTAAGAAACTATTTTTTTCATTGTAGGACTCGCACGCAAATGGTTATGTACCACAAGGCAAAAAATCGTCGACAATAAAACAAAAAAATTCCTTGGGTGGAGATCCACTTTATTTTTTAAAAAAATTATTGTTAGCCTGTGATGTGTGAGGGCAGAGGCCTCCCTACTCGATTTCTACTTCTTTCTGTTCAACGTGTGCTAAGGACCAGTACTTGTTGAAGGAATTTAAGTTTTGGTTCCAAGACATGCCGGTTTCCTCACGATGTTGTCCTTCACCGTTTTGAGAGCAGTGGTGATGCAATGATGTACACAAAGTAAAGCGCCTGTCTGGTTTCGAACCTACGACCTATAACTCTTAAGCCGCGGCCGTAGCCACTGAGCCACCATTGCTCACTGCTGTACGTGTGCTGTGTGTGTGTTTATTTGCAATAAAAAAATAAATAGATGTAGCAATATCAATTATACAAATGATCACTGCTTGTTCCGGCTATTAAATGCCAGATGCGTTCTCCCACACACACTGTAATTGGAGTGACAGAAACGTTAATTATAGCCTCAAAATCCATGATATTTTGGGGAAGCACCCTCTCTCTTGATAGACCACAGAGCTGTTGAAGGGCTCCCCTCCCCCAAAAACCATTAATTATCCATGGACCCCGTTTAAGTACCACCTGACTCTTAAGTATGGGTGGTTTAAGTAATAGGGTACCAAGGACCCATTGCATCATAATGGAAAATCATTACGGTCATTTTTAGATGTACGAGGTGGTTTAAAAAAATGTGAAAATATACGTTGTCGTAAAAAAATTTGGTGGAAACTCGTGGCTGAATGATCACAGCTGCTCGGGTCGTTGGAAGATTTTTTTCTTTCTTTGGCAACAGCTGATGTCGACTATTCTGCCAGCGTCATGTGAAAGCTACACTTACTTGCCTCGGAAAGCAAGACCTTTGACAGTCGTTACGGGTAGTCAAAAGCCTAAAAAGCCCAGTCTTACCTATGGTATCGCGTTACCCACTTACTGGGTGGCTTGTAGAGGTTTAAAAAGGCAGTAGCTCCATGTAAAATACTGGTATTCATCGGCATCCGGTTAGACTGGAAGCTGACCGCAACATAGTTGGGAAAACGAAAAGCGTTGTTTTTTAATAATAAGGGGGTTTTATATTTTAGGTTATGAAAATCAAGAATTTGACCACTTTTTTAACTAAATCAAGTATATTGTTACTGATGTCGATTCCCTTGTTCACAAACTAAACTAAATTTAAGTTCAGTGCATCTTTTTCCTTCTATTTCATTAAGAAAAGGACAGAAGATAATGTCAAATTAATCAGCATACATAACATTAATCCATACAAGTTTAGACCTGATTAAAAACTTGCCTACTAAAATTACGTCAGGCACTGATTAATTAGAGAGGACTAAACTAAAATTTATCTTCTGTCCTTTTCTTAATGAAATAGAAAGAAAAAGATGCACTTAACTTACAAGAAAAATGTAGATCATTACCCCAACCCTCGCAGTTCGTTGGAACGATTCTATTCGCTAAAACGGAAATGTTGTCATAAATATACACAACATAATATTCATATCTAATACCTATCAAAAAAATCTAAATCAACTACTTTAACGCAGAACGGAGGACACTCAAAACTTGGCACATTTACACAAACTTTTCCAAACTGAAATCATTTAAAAACCACCATTATTAAACCTACATAAGGTGTATATCAAGTGCAGAGCTAATTTAGTACAAACATCAGTGCCGTCGAACCTAAGGAAGTTTAATGGCTAATTACCCCCCTAGGGGAGAGTGGCCCAAATTGAATCGTGGATTAAGTCAGGACGGGGAAATTTTAAATTACCATGGGTTTTACTGAACTTTCAGACTTTTCCCCCCCACTTATTTATGACGTAACATCGGGTGCAGAAATAAAGAGGTTGATGCACTGTTAAGATTTTATTTCTCGTTAAAAGAAGTTTTGGAGGTGCGAAAGTAGTATTTGTCTGCAGTTTTCATTAAGGTCTTCTGAGAGAAAATAAAGTTTTTTCTTTATTTTTCAGGTGCTGTTTTGCAATAATTTTTGCTCATAAAGTGCTAAAGATAATTATGCGTTTTTTATTTTTCGTATAAAGTAACAGTTGATCTACGAAAATAGCCCTTACTGCTACAAAATATACAGGTTGGCAGGGACAACCTCTTACCATGGATTTAGTAAATGATCTGACCAAGATTATGTCTAGACTTTAAAACAGACTGTGACTGTACCGCTGGCCCGGAACATAAAGGGCTAAGGAAGGAACACGGGTGGGTTTTAGTCAGTAAGAGTCTGACACTCCCTTCCGATCCACCCAGAGCGGGAGGGGTCATTTGATGATTTCCCAACCTGAAAAAAAATGGGGTTTAGAGTCATGTGCTAAATTCATGTTTGCAGGCTGCGCGTCAATGTTTCTGCCACCCTTATAACGAGTAAGGAAAAAGTAGATGAATCGTTACTGTAACTTGTATGAAGAGGTCTGATGAGTCAGGTTAAGTGCAGAATCACACTAATATTATAAAGGCGAAAGTTTGTGAGTGTGTGTGTGTGTTTATATATTTGTTACTTCTTCACGCTCAAACGGCTGAACTAAAATTTTGTATGGAGATAGCTGACTCCCTGGATTAACATATAGGCTACTTTTTATACCGATATTGCCACAGGATCGACACTTATGCGGGTGAAACCGTGGAGCGCAGCTAGTATAAACATAAATGACGCATAGATAAACTGATTGTAGGTTATATTTAGTATCAAACTTGTCAATAGTGAGTAATGGAGATTACTAGAAATAATTAATTAATTACTGAAAGCACGTGAAGCTGTTGGTCCCGGCTAGGGTTACCAGGCCTAAAAATGCAAAATCCTGTCTGACATGTCTAAAAATCCTGATTTTGAAAAAAAAGTCTGGTCACGCACCTGTATTAACTCTTTCCGGACTTCCGGGCTCAGTGCGTGCGGCACCCGTCGCTTGAGCGGGTGGGAGGACATGCAAGTATGACAAAAATCCGGTCTGACGTAAAATCCGGGCGGAGTCCGGTCTAACACGTAAAAATCCGGTCTAGACCGGCTTTATCCGGTCAGATGGTAACCCTAGTCCCGGCTATCATTCGTAGATCTTTGACAGTCGTTACGGGTAGTCAGAAGCCCGAAAGTCTGACAACCAGTCTTACCAAGGGGTATCGTATTACCCAGTAGCTGGGTTGTGGAAGTCAGATAGGCAGATGCTCCTTGTAAAATACTGGTATTCAGCATCCGGTTAGACTGAGCTTCCAGTCTAACCTGGATGCTGAATACCAGTATTTAGACCCCAACATAGTTGGGAAAAGGCTAGGCAGATGATAAGTAGGTTGAGGCACCAGGATAATTGTTTCTTTTTAACCAACTTCATAGGAGGACGTTATGCATTCGACCAGTTATTTTTATGGTATAGCTTAAGGTGATTACAATGTAGCCAACAACATTATTAATTTAGCAAATTGTATGTATTTTGTATGTTGATTATTGCTATTCAACGTGGCAATCTTCTGTCTCTCAGTATCTTCTGTCTGTCAGTCTTCTGGGCACGTTTCTGGATGACAGCGATGCGGACGAGTACTTCGACGCCTAAGTGTCCTTTGTTTTTGTATTTATTTGTATAGTAATTTAGTTAGTCATTTAATTTAGTAGGTATCTAGTGTAAATAGTTTGCTGATTAATATGTTGATTAAAGTCCGTATTTGTATATGACCTCCGAAAATAGCGAAAAAAAATAAAGAAACCAAATAACGCTTTGCGTAATTACCCAAAGAATTGTTTTTGAAAGTGTTTTTCCAAGATCCAAATAACAACAAACAAACAACAACAACAAATACGGACTACAGAAAATGGAATTTCAGGAAATTTTATAAATAATAATTGAATCGGCGAGATATGAAGAGTTCCAGGAATTAATAAATTTTCGTTGACATTAATGTCAAAGAGAATTTATTGACTCCTGGAACTTTATAGATATCACACTGGCAGAAGTTACAAGGTCGACTGCGTTTCGTAATGAAACTCAATTCTTGGAAATTTATTTGGTACCTAGTTATATCTATGTATTATGAAATTTTCCTTTTTGGTTTAAAAATCCTTCCTACTATTAATATGACGTATTATTCGATCTTTGTCAAATCCCATAATAACTTCAAGGATTGATTGTTGTCATTTTGGTTGACCAATGAACCACATAAATAGAATTTTTTAACACCCTTGCTCGTAAAGCTGATGTAATTCCACCGGTTTTAAATATGTAAAGAGGGTCATAAAAAACGCGTGTGTTACCAAAGCAAATAGTTAAGTTATAGTCCATACAATAGTACATTACGATATTAGTGCGTAAAGATGGTTATAACATGCGAGGCGGAATTTCAGCCCGAGCCGAAGGCGAGGGCGTAATTGAGCCGAGCATGTTATAACCATACGCACGTATATCGTACGACGTTTTTTAACACATTTGCGAGGAAACAGAAAAAAAACATTTTATATTTTGTTCATTTTTGATTATTGAAACAGTTAGTGAAATTACAATTGTTAAAATGATACGTAGTTGTAGTTGGTTTTTTAATTATGTTTTTATTATTATTATTACTATTCATAATGTCATTGTTTTGTGTTAGGGTAAATGTTGGAGACGACGAAACTTCTTGAAAGGCGGCAGAAGAGCATTGTAATTCGTCATTAGTTGTAAATAAAAAAGTATCATCAGTAGAAGAGGGGCGCGGCTCAGGGCAAAACTTCTTCGTTTGTGGCTCCAAATTTATTGTCTGAGTTATTTTGGCACTTATATTTGCTTTGTTTTGGATGGAATCTTTAAATTACCGAATAAACTGTTTTTTTTTATTTTAAATAAACTCAATCTGTGAATGCACACTGTTGCTTTCCCGCCATTTTAACAGCGCGCTAGCGCTGCCTACTGACTGGCGCCGCGCGGCGATTAGTTCGAAATTTGAATAGCAACAGCGCGTTGCTCACTAGCTGGAGTCGTGCGGCGGCGATCAGTTCCAAATTTGAAATGGCAAATAATGCTGTTATGGAATTTGTATGGACTATAACTTAACTATTTGCTTTGGTAACACACGCGTTTTTTATGACCCTCTTTACATATTTAAAACCGGTGGAATTACATCAGCTTTACGAGCAAGGGTGTTAAAAATTCCATAACAGTATTATTTGGCATTTCAAATTTGGAACTGATCGCCGCCGCACGACTCCAGCTAGTGAGCAGCGCGCTGTTGCTATTCAAATTTCGAACTAATCGCCGCGCGGCGCCAGTCAGTAGACAGCGCTAGCGCGCTGTTAAAATGGCGGGAAAGCAACAGTGTGCATTCACAGATTGAGTATATTTAAAATTAAAAAAAAAAAAAGTTTATTCGGTAATTTAAAGATTCCATCCAAAACAAAGCAAATATAAGTGCCAAAATAACTCAGACAATAAATTTGGAGCCACAAACGAAGAAATTTTGCCCTGAGTCGCGCCCCTCTACTTCTACTGATGATACTTTTTTATTTACAAGTAATGACGAATTACAATGCTCTTCTGCCGCCTTTTAAGAAGTTTCGTCGTCTCCAACATTTACCCTAACACAAAACAATGACATTATGAATAGTAATAATAATAATAAAAACATAATTAAAAAACCAACTACAACTACGTATCATTTTAACAATTGTAATTTCACTAACTGTTTCAATAATTAAAAATGAACAAAATATAAAATGTTTTTTTTTCTGTTTCCTCGCAAATGTTTTAAAAAACGTCGTACGATATACGTGCGTATTGGTTATAACCATCTTTAAGCACTAATATCGTAATGTACTATTACTGAAAAAATCAAGAATAAGTTACTTCATCCCGATGAAGGTGGAAGGATGAATGATAGGGAAGTAGATGAAGTTACTATTCTTTAATTTTTCTTTTACTAGAGAATTAAAAAAAAAACATTATTTTCTATATATTTTTTTTGTATTCGGACTTCTGGCTTCAGGCGCTACCGACACCACTTGCGCACTGCTTGTGCACTTTGCTGGGTGACACCACCTTCCGGCTCGCTACTTTACTTTTTTGTATGACAAGTATAAAAAAAAAAAGTGCAATGCAACCTGCTTGCAAGTATTGTGCGTTGGTTCATAGGAAATGTACATACGAAAGTGATGAAAGAGGATTTTGGAATGCGTTGCGTTGTGTTGCGAGCCGACACAGTCCTTTAAGAAGGAGTCCAGCTCATCAAGCTCATCTCTTTCTGGGTCCGCCGCGCTGTCGTTTCCTGCTATTTGGGGTCCAATTAGTGGTGTTTTTTGCGCATTACTGCTCCGACGTCCGACAGATATATGATGATGATGATTAGGGGACTCCCTTTTTCGCACTTAGACTCCCATTCGGTCCGTTGTGCGTGGGCATTCTGGCTAACAGAGCCAGCCTAGCTCCGCCCAAAAGCACAGAAGCTTCCTGGGGGCTTCACAGGCTTCTCGGAGCGACCTCATTGTTCCGAGGATTTCTGCACGTTGAGAAGCTCGGCCTCGCAATCCAGGATGACGTGGGCGGCTGATTCCTCGGCATCAAGGCGACGTGCGACAGATATGGGCAGCCCAATTCCACTTCAGTCCAGTGTGCGGCCAGTGTTCGCTGTTTGTGTTTTGGATTGAAGTATAGAGTTTCTAATGCGGTCTGTGAGTTTGACACCTAGTATACTGCGGTTCATCATCATCATCATCAGCCTATAATGTTCCCACTGCTGGGACACAGGCCTCCTCTCAGTGAGAGGGAGTGGGCCGTAATCCACCACGCGGGCCCAGTGCGGGTTGGTAGATGTCACATGTCTTCGAATTTTTGGTTCTAGGACATGCCGGTTTCCTCACGATGTTTTCCTTCACCGTTTTGTGAGCAGTGGTGATGAAATAATTTACACAAAGTAAAGCGCCTGTCTGGGTTCGAACCTACGACCTACAACTCGTAAGTCGCGGCCGTTACCACTTGGCCACCACTGCTCTCGGTTGTTTATACTGCGGTTGTTTTATCAAAAACCTCGTTTAATTTATCAAAACAGGATGCCTACCATGATCTAATTAAAAACGATTCAAAAGCAAGACATTTCAGTTTAGGTTCTTAAACTGCATCGCTTAAAGTCGAACCATGAAGTCCATTACGCGCAGCGGCATTTGGATCGTTAAAAGTGAATGAAAGATCGCAATTTGTGGCTGAACCGCGTTTGAAACGTTTTTGGTGAAAAAGAGACAACACTATTATTATCAAATAAGTTTGTTTCGCGCACATTGTAGTGTCAGACACGTTCAGAAGCAAGTAAAATTTTATTTGTTTTTAACTCAGTATCATTACTTTAAAGTAAAACAGACACTCAACAGTTGTTTTTAAGATTCCACGTTAATACGGTAACTATTGTTAAAATAATTCTTAGTCAAAGTAGATATTTATTTACCATTTGGCATTTATTAGACGAAAAAATATTTATATTTCGACTTAATAAAACAATGTTTCAGTTTCGAACGTACCAGAGTAAAAAAAGTTGTGTCTGCTGTCATGTCACTGTCAGTTTGTTTTTTTTTTTTTTTTTTAAAGGCTAAGGTCTGAGACCATGCTGCCTAGTCATCAGTTACTATTTTTTTTTCTTAGTCTAACATTACATTAGAATATGGGTGTACACATTCTAATGTATTAGGAGTATTTGGCAGCAAATGTATCGAATCAAGTTTCCCGGTAAACTTCGCTGAGGTAGCCAAAACTACAAAAAAATTCTCAGCTCCATTTTACCGGGATCGCGTCTGTTTCAATGATTCCACATATTGTCCAGTTGCGCAGACACTTGAGATACAAAACTACACCAATTTTACATCACAATATCCACTAGGAATCAATTTGCGAATAATTAAAACAGCCAACTAGACTTCACTCGAAGAAATCCCGCCAAAAACTCCCTGTCAGTTTGTGTGCCTGTGTCAGTTTAACTAGATAGTCTGTGGATTATTGAACTCTGTGGTTGTGTGGTGTTAAAAATGCATGTAAAATATGACGGAGAAGGTATAGTGTGTCTCGTTATTATCAGCCATATTTAACTATTGTGGGCGTACAGTGGGTATGTGTTGGTTATTGCGCAATAGAAAAACGTTTGCAGTTCAAAAAGATTATAATTTCACGAACAATATTTAGTCACACTAGCAAATTACACACTGTAGGTACACGACACAACCAGATACGGAACGCTGGACAGTTTCTAAGCACATGTGGTCCGTACGATGTTCAATGTCCAAATCCAAAATCCAAAGTGAGCTCCACATCGTTCTGTCGAGCTGTTTTCTAACCCCCACGGACTCAGGCTAGACTCTGTCAAGCGCCGCCGGGTGGCGCTAGCGTTCCGAATAGTCAAATGCATGACCGGATGCGACAAATACGTATTTTAGACTTTAAAAGAAAGATTAAAGTACACTTACACTGGTTTTTGTGAAATTCCACTAAAATAGCACTAAAAAACTTTGTTTTCGCCAATAATTCACCAAACGTTTCAGTTTATGTTAGAGAAATAGTAACTTTTATTGAATCGCTTATTTTGACAGTTAGCGTTTCAGTTTAGGTTGCTCTATGGATGTCATGGTACCAAATACAGTACAAAATTGAATGAATGAAACCAAAACTTGCGACTCAGTTTGGAACAATCGCTGTCAGATAGCACGGCCTAAATTGAATCGTTAAACTGACTTCATGGTACGAATTAGACGAACAGTTCAGTTTAGGTCCTAAAATGGATCGCGTTAAGAGGTCGTGGTAGGCCTGCAGGCCCTTAAATACTACATTTAAAACTGTTATTTTGTTACGACAGAGATAATTCAATTGATGTGTGCCAAAAAACGCTTAAAAGTGCTTGTGAGCTTAAAGTAGTTTGTAGTACTTCGTATCTTCACTCAGAATTTTAAGTACCGTCGACGTACGGTAATACGTTACCAACCGAGAGTTTGGCTCACAATGTGGGAGCTTATAATAAGCTTTGTAGGGAAGTTTATCTTAGGGTGTGTACCTATGTTGGGTCTATTTAAATTATTGGACCACACGTTTAACAGTTACATTATAGAATTGTAAAACACAGTTTATGGGCTCAAACAGGAAAAATGGGTAAAATATAAAAACAATCAAAACTATTTTATGCGGGTCGCGAGCGTGGCGTACGGACTCGCGTTCTTTCGTCCACTGTCTGTTAGCGCGGGAGCGCGGTGTAGGGTAAATACGCTAAATGTCGGCCCCCTTACGGATTTTCTTACTTTGGATACAACTTGTCAGATTAGTATAATCCCAATATGTCAAGATTTCATGAAATAGTCAATCTGTGGGATTAAGTAATCCCACAGATTGACTATTTCATGAAATCTATCATTTTGGGATTATACTAACCTGACAAAGACCAAGTGGTCTTAGAGAGTTGTGTTGATGACTTTAGTGATATTTGTTACGGCCGCGAATCATAAATATTAATTAACGTACAACTTAATACTGACCAGCAAATTGCAAAAAATGTACGTATACCGTTAACCCAAACTGGTTAACGGCATATTTTGTTTTTTTCTCATTTATAACACCCGATATCTAAAGATTTAATATTAGACTCTTAAAATTGCTGATATGTCTCGAAAATCTTAGTGTAAATACTTCCAATTACGATGGGACACATACCTACTGTGGCATATTGAATTTTTTTATTTTACAGGTGCAAAAGCAATAAACTGAATTAACAGCAGTAATTTCCGAGGCCTTGATGTAAAAACCTTACCTTACCAAGAGCCGCTAATTTTAGGTGAAGATTTCATTCTCTTGATGACGTTAATTGTTCTAAAGGTACTGATGAACTGAGTCAGTAATTGTATCTAATTGCAAGTATGACAGCTAGCATTCCCCGGTTGGAAGATCCTTTAATTTTTCAATGACGCAAGTTTCTTTTTACGGTATCGGGTTCTCCGCTTAGCGAAATAGACATAAAAAATCGGGAAATTCACTTTTGAATTTTCCAATTTTTTTTTCTTTTTCATAATCAGTCGTGCTCTTTAGCACGAGGACTCATAATGCTCATTTGATCGTATAAAAAACTACAGATATTATATTAGTTGGCTGTTGTTGTTGGTTGGCTGTTTGTTGGTTGTTAGTTGGTTAGTTGTTTGTTTGTTGGTTGTTAGTTGTTGGTTTTTGGTTTAGTTGTTATGTTAGTTAGTTAACATAAAGTGCTAAGGAAGGAATACGGGTGGGTTTTAGTCAGTAAGAGTCTGACACTCCCTTCCGCTCCACTCAGAGCGGTCATTTGATGATTTCCCATACTGAAAAAAAAAGCCTCTTAATTAATATGAAGGGGCTTTTTTTTAGTCAGTATTCTATAGACAAATAATATAATCATTTATATTATTTGTCTATAGAATACTGACTGCCATCTTTCAAAGGGAAGCCGGTAGGAGTCGAGCTGTATGGAACTTTCACCACAGCTGTGTACTAACAGAAGTACAGTATAACAATAGATTTTTTTTGTGTTTTGACACAGAAGATACAAATGAACGTTTCAAATAAATGCCGCAGATATATCAGCAGTACCAATCTATGAAATAATATGCTTTTAAAAAGGGAAACAACACACCCAATATTATATTTGGTCAACAATAAATATAATTTATATGGTAACAGGTGTTCTCTATAGCGCATTGTGTTATTTATTCGTCGGTTTGTGTATGGGTGTCCCTCCCTAGCCAGCGCTCAAATACTGGCCGGACCGTCTCGATGGTGGGGGCCTAAAAAGGCCACCTTGACAGAATCATAATAGGATAACATTATGAAACATAATATGGCGAAGACAGTCCGAGTGTTTCTTTTTTTCGCTTTCTTTCTGCCAAATTTTATCGAAATCCGGTCAGTAGTTTAGGCGTGATAAGGTAACATACAGACAGACAGACAGAGTTATTTTCGAATTTATAATATTTGTATGGATTTTGTTTTTGTTTTTCCTTATTATTAGAATGAATTATCTTATTATATTTAGGCAAAAACAAAAGAACACAGGAAAATACATAACAAAAATAAATCATAAAATGTACGGCCTTTTCGCGAAATAGATAAATTTACTAACCTAATGATGATAAAAATCTGACACGAGCGAAAATAATTTGATAACACGTAAAGAAGATATTTATAGCATATTAATATCGACTTCTTTATAATTAGCTATTAATCACTATTGGTGGGGGCTAGAGGGTTTTTGAGCAAGCATATATTATGCGGGGCGCAAAGTTGATAGTTGAGTAGGCGCGGCATGATGAGGGAACGCCAAAAATATATTTGAAAAGTTTCAGATCATAGCTGAATCTTTTGCCCCGAGGTCAGGAGTTCACTTTCAGATTTCGAAAATGGACCACAAATAAAGTGATCTTCAGAGCCGTTGATTTCATTATGATCCTGTGCGGCCGCTTGGTAGGCCCACACAAACATCTCTTTAATCTTAGTACTACGCTTTATAGCCTTTCTCCGGACCGCTTCGATGGCGACCTGGCGGCCTAAAAACCCACTTTGGCAGAATCATAAAAGGATAACATTATGAATCATAATATGGCGAAGACAGTCCGTGTGTTTCTTTTTTTCGCTTTCTTTCTGCCAAATTTTATCGACATCCGTTCAGTAGTTTAGGCGTGAAAAAGTAACGTACAGACAGACAGACAATGCACGCATTTGTCAGCAATCGTGCAGCTCAACTCAAAACATAAGGAACTCAGTGATTCGACGAATGTATCGCCACTCGCGGAGAAAAATTTGAATTCTACCTGAAAAACTATCATAGATATTGAAGAGGAATAATATAGCCTGAAAAACATCAAAACCATTCACTATTTAGGCAAAAACAAAAGAACACAGGAAAATACATAACAAAAATAAAACATACAATGGACGGCCTTGTCTAGAAATAGATAAATTGACTCACCTAATGATGCTAACAATCTGACAAGAGCGAAAATAAATTGATAACAATAAGGTAAAAAAGATATTTATAGCACATTGATATCGACTTATTTATAATTAGCTATTAATCTCTATTGGTGAGGGCCAGAAGGTTTTTGAGTAAGTATATACACAGTCTGGCCATAAATACTGTTACAATTAAAAATAAGAAAGATATTACATTTGAATTTGGAATCTGTCATTTTTATACGATTGTTCATTGAGTTTTCTAATTTTGGCGCCAATACATTATACAATATTTAATTTTTGCGATATTAAAATGGAGTGGGGTGATAAATAGAACCGAATCGCCGTGATTGCATTACACAAAGTCGGTATGGAGCCAAATGCAATTTTTAAAACTCTCCATACGCTTGGTATTAGTCAAATATTTGTGTACCGGGCTATTAATAGGTACAATGAGACATCCTCTGTTTGTGACAGAAAAAAATCTGGCCGTCCACGTAGTGTTCGTACGAAAGAGGTGGTCAAAGCAGTAAGGGAAAGAATTCGAAGAAATCCTGTCCGAAAGCAAAAGATTTTATCTCGGGAGATGAAGATAGCAGCCAGAACCATGTCGCTTATTTTAAAAGATGACTAAGGACTTGCAGCCTATAAGAGACGCACTGGTCATTTTTTTACTGATAAATTAAAAAAGAATAGGGTGGTAAAATCGAAACAACTACTGAAGCGGCACGCAAAGGGAGGTCACAGAAAAATTTTGTTTACGGATGAGAAAATCTTTACAATTGAGCAACATTTTAACAAACAAAATGACCGTATTTATGCTCAAAGCTCTAAGGAAGCTTCCCAATTAGTCGACAGAGTGCAACGTGGGAATTATCCGACTTCAGTGATGGTTTGGTGGGGCCATATTTTTGTGAAAAAGCTATCAAAACATCAGCACAAGTGTATCAAGATACTATTCTTGAGAAGGTAGTTAAGCCCCTTAACAAAACCATGTTCAATAACCAAATATGGTCCTTCCAACAAAAGACTCGGCGCCGGGTCATAAAGCTCGGTCCACGCGTCTTGGTTGGAAGTGAACGTTTCGGACTTCATCAGAGCTGAAGACTGGCCGTCGTCTAGTCCCGATCTTAATCCGCTGGATTATGATTTATGGTCAGTTTTAGAGAGTACAGCTTGCTCTAAACGCCATGATAATTTGGAGTCCCTAAAACAATCCATACGATTGGCAGTGAAGAATTTTCCTATAGAAACAGTGCGTGCTTCTATTGATAACTGGCCTCAACGTTTAAAGGACTGTATTGCAGCCAAAGGAGACCACTTCGAATAAGCTTTTTATATTTTAAATTGTTTTATGTTTATGTATTAAACTAACACACTGTAAAAGTAATAAATATTCTGTACAATAAAATAAAAATTTTTCTTCGTGACAACATTTATGGCAAGACTAGGTATATGCGGGGCGAAAAGTTGATAGCTGAGTAGGTGCGGCATGATGAGGGAACGCCAAAAATATATTTGAAAAGTTCAGTTCAGTTTCAGATCATAGCTGAATCTTTTGCCCCGAGGTCAGGAGTTCACTTTCAGATTTCGAAAATGGACCACAGATAAAGTGATCTTCAGAGCCGTTGATTTTATTATGATCCTGTGCGGCCACTTGGTAGGCCCACACAACCACATCTCTTTAATCTTAGCACTACGCTTTATAGCCTTTCTCCGTCCGTCATCGTCGGAGAGACCTTGACATCCTTACATGATCAGTCCCACTTTCAGATACATTTGGTCTCACAATATCTGTACTGAGGGTTTCTCTAAAACCATTTATAGCGAAGAACAGGAGTTTCTGGCACAGACTTATTTCTAATCAAGCTATTGTTCGTTGCTTGATCGCCCTGAATATTCTTTTAAAAATTGTCCAAATCTGAATTCAAAGTTTAGTAGATTTAGGGAAAGTCCACAATTTCTTCATCAGATTTGTCTATTTAAGTCATTATGGGATTAGGCCGCATACATAACATAATCTGCCTATGATTTTTCCCACTGCTGGGACACAGGCCTCCTTACATCGAGAGGGAGTGAGCTATAATCCACCACGCGGGCCCAGTGCGGGTTGGTAGATGTCCCATGTCTTCGAATTTTTGGTTCTAGGACATGCCGGTTTCCACACAATGTTTTCCTTCGCCGATTTGAGAGCAGAAATAAATATAAGCCACTGCTCTTGTCTACCCCTAGAGAGACATAAATGTATCATAAACGTGCCAAAGACAATTAACTGACAAGCTAAAATTAATGGAAGCTGTAACACTCTGCTGTAGGAATTGATATCACCGGCCTCAAGTTTGATAGGTATAAAGGGGTACGCAATGATTAATTTGTATCTGCCGACGTGAGTAATTAAGGAATCTATATCATTCTGTTACAGTTAGGTTAGGTTTATCTTCTAATACTGCTATGGGTCATCTAACTACACTTGTAGATGACTCATAGCAGTATTAGAAGATTAGTAAATTTTCTGCCTAGCCATTTCCCAACTATGTTGGGGTCGGCTTCCAGTCTAACCGGATGCAGCTGAGTCCAGTGTTTTACATGGAGTGACTGCCTATCTGACCTCCACAACCGAGTTACTGGGTAATACGAAACCCCTTGGTGAGACTGGTAGTCAGACTTTCGGGCTTCTGACGACCCGTAACGACTGTCAAGGATCCACGTATGACAGCCGGGACCAACGGCTTAACGTGCTTTCCGAGACACGGCGGGGTCTTGGTATGTCAAGATTGTCACCCATCCACGTACCAACCACGGCAAGCGTAGCTTAACCTGCTGCTCCATACATTTTGACCACGTAGGTATTGCACTTTTGTAGGAAACAGCAAATTTTTTTACCCGACTACGGGAAAGCCAAAAGGAAGGGTAATGATTTTTGCAGTCTATGTATGTAAGTATGTATATCTGTTTGTAATTGCGTGTGTTCCACCGAAGTGCCTGAAATACTGAACCAATTTTGATGAATGAGGTATCAATAGATTTGGATTTTATGTGTTTGTTTGTTATGCTTTCACGCTAAAACAGCTAAACGGATTTGGATGAAATTTGGCATATGAGTAGACTATGACCTGGGGCAGGACAGGATACTTTTTATCCCAATATTCCTACGGGATCAGGACTTATGCGGGTAAAACCGCGGGGCGCAGCTAGTAACAAACAAATAAATAAATTTATTTTCGAGTAACACGAAACCATAGCGTTAGTAACAAATGACTAACAAACTAAATACTAAAACATTTTTATACCAAATTATGAGACACACAACCATAGTATAAAGAGGGGAAGTAAGTTGTCTTCATACAAACGCACCGCGCGCGGCTTGTATGTGTGCGTCATAGTATCTATGCGTCGCCGCACGCACACTTAACAAAATCTCGACCCGTTTCTCAGTGCGCCAGTCGGGGCCATAGATTAACATGTCGGGGCTAACACCGCATGAGCTTCGCGCGTCACGGCTTTTCGGCACCGCTAAATGAATGAAAAATGTGTGATAATCGCAGGAGAACGTATTGCTGTGTGTATAGGGGTCTTAATACCTACGTCATTCTAGAATTGTCTCTGTTCAGATTACCTATTGAACAGGAAAGGTAAGCAAGTTGCAGCTTGCAAGTTCTAGCATATAATTTTTACTTGATGATGCGATACCTACTTATTTAGTTTTTGTTGTAAGTATTAGTTTTATATCAGACAGAGGAAGTAGGTAGACCTACTTTCCCACTAGAATGCATTAGGTACTTTTGATCTGTCAATTGATTTGCCATTGATAGTTTTCTCGTGCTCATCATCGCCCCGCGCGGTCCGTCTGCTGGCCCGTCGCTCTTTCTTTCATCGTGAAAGGTTTCATCATCTTTTAGGTAAAACCGACCTCACAAACCCTGTACCCAGACAATACAAGTAAAAATACAACTTCCCGACCCTTGCCAATTTATAGGTACCTCCTGAATTAAAATTTAGCTAAAAGTAACAACCCTGAGACAGTAGGCAATTATATCGCGCATTGGGCCGGAGATAGCCTACTTCCCCTCTTTATACTCTCTTGTTTTTCTCTTCTTTTTTTCTCTTTTTTTTTTTTTTTCTTTTTGATTTATTTATTTATTTATACTATGACACAACCACCCTATTCAATGACCCCTTTTCAGGTTTTCAGTAATTTTAATTATAAACCTTCACACTTTTTTACATAACGTACGATCGCTTCATCAAGACTTTGATCACTTTTGGACTTTATCTGAGCTCGTAAATTACCAATAGATAATACATATGTGTTAGCATACACAATAATCGACTATACTTACAACTAATATTATTTGTGGGTTGCAACATTGTCATTTTTAAACATTTTATATTTTTGAGTTCTGGCAACCCATAGATGATTTTCGGGAATAAAAAAACGGCGGGAAAAGTGAATTACATTTTCCTCTCACTAATCTATAAAAATTTGATAAAAGTGGTTTCGAGTGCCAATATTTACTGTGTTGAATACCAATAAAGTGATTTACAAGTATTCGAGTTTATAATTCTAACATAAATTATGTTTCGACGTAACGTGGTTTCCAAGGTAACCGACATAGCCCGAAGAATTGCCAAACTTAAGTGGCAGTGGGCAGGGCACATTGCTCGCAGAACACATGGCCGATGGGGCCGAAAGATTCTGGAGTGGCGACCGCGTTCCGGAAGACGTAGCGTTGGAAGGCCTCCTACAAGGTGGACCGACGACCTTGTGAAGGCTGCAGGAAACCATTGGATGTGAGAAGCACAAAATCGGTCGACGTGGAGGTGCTTACCTATGTCCAGCAGTGGGCGTCTTTCGGCTGTCATTATAATAAATCAACGTAAATAAACATAGTATGTTTTTTTTTAAATCTTTTATTGAATTAATTTGGGTTTTTTATCCCAATGGATACGTCGACCCCATCATGCCGTACACTTACTACTACATAACAATGGTTTAAATTTAAATTTACTTAAATAAATTAAAAGGAGAGTCCTAATTAACAAGATACACCAGCTCACTAAATCTTTTCGCTAAATCTGACTTCGGTTGTGATAAAAATGACTGAATTAAACCTACTTGTGTTATTTTTAAATTAAACTCCTTGATTAGTATTCTCCGTTTCTCTTGGTTCTTGACGCACTCCATCAGCAAAAAAAAACATAACGTATGTTACTGTATAATCGTCACCTGCTAATCCTATTTATTATTTACTCCAAAAAGACGTAAACGCCATAATGTTTCACCCGTACTATGCCCTAACGCTATGATCACCACCATTCTTATCGTACAGCGTCAAAATTCGTACGTTCTCGTTGGCCAGTCATTGATATCGGAGTCGGTGCAATAGATGTATCGATACAATGGTTAGATTAAGTACAAAAGATACATTTATTGAAAAGCCTTTGGTATTTTCAATTATTATCACAGTGTGTGAACGTGCGCACGTGAAACAGCAACGATGTCTCCATGGTTGGAATTGCCTTACGAAATGAAAACTGTGACATCGGAAGAGGACAAGATTATTAGAAAATGTATTATGGGTGCGTGTAGTGCTGTGTTATAGAAAATTATTCTTAATGTGTTCAATCGATGTGGTTTGTCCGGTTTCGGGAAAGCAGTATGATATTTTCGTTTTTTTTTTTCAAAAAATTAGCTGCGTTATTGACAGTGCATAACTTTCAAACAAACTTACAGTTGACATTATTTAAATTAAACTACAAATCCTCTATCATATAATATTCTGGTGCGCGTTAATTGTGAACATCAAACTGTTCTGTTTCTACGTAATTTCATTTTCCACGGCGAATACTTGGAACAATATAATTAACTTTGATACGAGTTATAGAGTTTCATACGAGCCTGGGTTAAATTTCCACTACATTTAATTAATGCCTATACACATGATTGCTTCTGATTACAGCATCAAAAGTTACCTGTAATTTGACAATACAATAAAATGATTAATACTTAGTAAATAGGTTTTAAAGTTTTTTCGTAACACGTAAACCTTATTTTAATTGAATCATTCATAAGCAAGCAAAAACAAGTAAAAATAATTTTCGGTTTTTATTTATTTGAAAACTTAGGTTTTAATAGAAGGAGTGCAAAGTAGTCGAAATATGGAACAATATTATTTGTATTAACCGTCTAACTGTAGAAAATCTAATATTCCATGTCATAATGCCGTAATTTTTTAAAATACTTCAGGATCAAAGATCTATGGAAAACAAATCAATGTTCAGACCAGTAAATAGCCTAAATTATACTGCAATTAACAAGAGCTATACGAGGGTGACACTGAAAGTTCTTAGAAAATCAAAAACTGAACAAACTAGCAAGTTATTAGTTTTATTATATATTTTCAAAATAGTGTCCATTTACATCAATACATCGCTGCATCCGATGGAACCACTGAGAAAAGCACTTTGCCCACTCGTCCTTAGGGGTCTCTTCGACGGCATTTTGAAACGCAGCCACTGCTTCCTCGGCGTCCATAAAACGTTTTCCTCGAAGTTTTTCTTTTATTTTCGGCGGGTGACCCAGTAATTCCACGTCTGACGTCGCCAAGTAGTCGATTGTTTGCTTGGCGGTGTGCGACTAGGCGTTGTCGTGGTGAACGAGGATCCTACTGCGAGGTCGTTTCTCCCGATTTTTTTCCAAGACAAGTTGCAAACAATTGTTAGTGTACACTCTGCAGTAACTGTTTTTCGATCCTCTAAAAAAATTGTTTCGTAATGACCTGCCCTCCCGAAGAACAAGGCCACCATCTTTTTCCCACGCTTCTACCTCTCTTCACTTTAGTTGGCAACTCCTCGGAAGGAAACACCCAGACAGCAGATTGTCTCTTAGTTTCAGGATCATAACAATAAATCCAGCTTTCGTCACCCGTAAGTATGTCGAACACAGCATTTGAGTCATCTCCGTTACGAGTAAATCTTTGAACCATTTCACGAGACCAATCAACACGACGGAGTTTTTGGGCCTCTGTCAAATTATGAGGTATCCACCGGGCACAAAGCTTCCTGACCGCTAAATGTTCATGGAGGAATTTATGCACTTGACTTATACCGATGCCTAAGCTAGTCCGAATCTGCTGATAAGTCACTCTTTTGTCAGTCTCTATCATACGCCGCACAGAACTGATGTTATCTTCAGTCGTCGCCGTAGAAGGCCGTCCCTCATGCAGATCATCGGTGAGATTAGTGCGACCACGTTTAAACTCATTAAACCAGTTGTAAACAGTGGCACGAGATGGGGCTTCATTGTGAAAGGCTAATCAAAGTCTATCATAACTGTCTTGTTGACTTAAATGACATCGAAAGTCATAAAAAATCATTTTACGAAAATTTTCTCGCGTTAAATTCATGCTAAATTGCTAACGTGACACAGACAATTTTCAATTTGCCGCCAAATCGTAAACAAATGACAAATGAATAAAATAAATATACAATAATATTGGCAAAGAGTTCCATTTTCAAAATTTGAACTTATTTTTTTATTATATCGTTTAAAAGTGGCCAGTTCTAAAAACTTTCAGTGTCGCCCTCGTATATAATTATGTACAGATTGACTACTTTAGTTTTGTTTTTACCATGTTTAAGTGTATGTGTGTGTTACTATGTTTTTTATACATTTAAAACCGGTATTCTTTTTGAAAATTTCCAAA
The DNA here is from genome assembly GCA_927399505.1 of Luperina testacea. NCBI lineage: Eukaryota > Metazoa > Arthropoda > Insecta > Lepidoptera > Noctuidae > Luperina > Luperina testacea. Next base: position 3,963,355 of record OV656763.1, on the reverse strand, counting down.
ATTATCCATTGATTGCATTTAATTTTTGTTTACTTCAATACATGAATCAACGGAATTAACAATTCCTGAATTGTTGTATCAACGCGTATATTTGTATAATACCTCGTCTGACTATGTTAAGCCGCTGTGTAGCAACATCTGAAGGGATTTATCTCTCACTGTATCTTAAGATAAGACCACGTCTGTATCGCGTCCCTCGGAAACAGAGCTAGGTTATCTTAGTATTTGATGTTTGATGTTAAGATGTTTACAAGATGTAAATAATAATCTACAACAACAACAACAATTTTACACGCAATTGGAATTCGAATTTCTCGTCGCCAAATGGGACGTCGATTAAACACGGAGATGGATAGCTGACTGGTTTATTCATATAAGCGCATACCCACATTACATAATAATAAAAGTAGACACAAATACCTTACAAATCTGTATTTGCGATTTATTTGCTAAAAATGTAAACAAATATGAGTTTATGGAAAAATAACTTTAAATCCTACACCATGAAGTTCAGTTTACGCTACAACTTCAAACATTTTTATAACTTTTTCAATTTCACTCTGAAATCAACTTAATTGCAATTGAAATAAAGTTGATATTTGTTTATCTTGAAATAAGATTAACTTGAAACATAGAATTTGTTTCCTTTCGAATGGCTGATTAAATGACTGTCATTTGTTCTTGAATTATTGATGAGCTCGCAATGGGCAAAGTTTGCGGTAGGATCGCACCTTCAGTTGCCATTTTCTATGTAATTTGACAGCTTGAAATTGGCACATGGACGCATTTATTGCTACTGGTAACATTAGCATCTGTAGTTCTGAGGGGCTATTCTCGTAACTTTAAGAAAGTTCACAGTGTCAATCTGTCAAAAATACCTCTAATTTCCCTACACTTTCGACAAGTTTTTGACATTGACTGTCTTCTGATATCATGTACACATGGCAAAACATATATCAAGCTATGTGTTTCCAGTTTTAGCTGACCTCACATTGTATAGGTTTTTCGTACAATCAGAAGTCAGCTTATACTGGTTATGTAAGCCGTGTACGTGTCACCTACGCTATTTTCAAGTGTATATTGACTGTATCTACATATAAATACTTGAATAGTTTGAAATCTGACATGGCACAACGGCATGAAGATGATGATGACGAGTTTGAAATCTAATGATGAAGTGGAAGGATTGAGCAAATTAAAAAAATAAATAAAAACTTCTGTACAAAAAAAAAAACAACGGGCTAAAAAAAACAACACTACAAAGTGATAAATAACTTTATTTTTTGTTGGATCCCGAATTTTCGCATTTTGACACCGACTTACGAAATTATCCACCTCCTTTTTTGAAGTCGGTTAAAAATATGCTTAAATACTACGTTCTTATTGCTTTATAAGACTTTGGTACGATCCCAGTTAGAATATGCCGTCCCTATCTGGAACCCTTTCTACGACAAATACGGTACTAGAATTGAAAGGGTACAGAAGGAGTTCTTACGATCTATGAACTATAAGTGCTTCCAATCAAAGGTTCCTTACGTGCAGCTGTTGAAGCGGTATGGCGTACTGGATTTGGGATCTAGACGGCTGTTACTTGATGTCATGACATTGCACGGCATATGCAGTAACAAATTTGATTGTATTGACCTAACAGACAAATTGTGTTACAAGGTACCCAGAAGTGTTATTCGAAGGGGGGTGCGCGTCCCTCAACTATTCCATAAAGACACATGCAGGACTAATGCTGGGGAACGTGCACCTCTTCGTCGCCTTGTTGATTCTTACAACACGCGTTTTATGGAACTGGATATATTTTGTCTATCTAAGCAATCATTTAAGAAAATGGCTCTAGATATTTTGTCTAACGAGTATTTTAAGTTAGATTAAGCTAAGCTAAGTATCACAGCATTATTATTGTGGCAGCGACTACTGTTTTACTTTTCTCTTTCTTTTTTATGTCTTTAGCACTCCTAACCTTTAGTTAAAACGTGGACAATGGTGTGGGTTACATGTTTGTTATTCTTATTTTAGTATTTTTCTGTATTTTGTATGATGTAACTGTTTTTTGTCCCTAATAAATAAATAAATAAATAATTTACTTTGACGAACATGAAAATTGTATCACACTCGTTTTCATTCACGGTTCTCGTGGCTAAGTGATGACAGCCGCACGGGTGGATCGATAAGATTAGGCTACGCTAGCTGCATTCGGTCCGTGACTGGGTGACCATCTTTACATAACGTGCTTTCCACGCACGTTAAGCCGTTGGTCCCGGCTGTCATTCTTGGATCTTTGACAGTCGTTACGGGTCGTTAAAAGCCCGAAAGTCTGACAACCAGTCTTACCAAAGGGTATCCTATTACCCAGTAATTCGCTCCATGTAAAATACTGCATGGTATTCAGCTGCATCTGTTTAGACTGGAAGTCGACCCCAACATAGATGGGAATTGGAAAAGACTAGGCAGATTGACACGTTTTCATTCAAAATGAAAATGATGATTCTCGAAAGAGTTCTCATACATTCTCACTTTTTAAAATTAGAATTCATAAAAAATCCACAGCATTGCTCCCACTATATGAAATGGATGCTTTTAGTGGAATCGTATTTGTATATAAAACATTGCTTTCACTTCTCACAGGCCTCGCAGCATGAAACATGGTAAAATTTTCGCATCATTGAATAGGTCTTTTAAAATGTTTATTTTTTTACATATTCGTAAGTGCTTGTGCTTGTAAAGGAAAGCTTGAATTAATTAATTTTTTTTTTGTAGAATTTGAGACCGCTCCGAAAATAAAACGTTAATGGATTAAGGACGGGTTGTTTCACATCCACTTGACGCACGCATATAAGTCACAAATGGCGCTAACTATCGTCAAACCAAAAAAGGCGTTGTTCCAGATTACAATAGGGAATATGCATGATATTTTTTTATTAAAAAAATTAATCCTCGTTCATGTAATAAACAGTTTAGTAAAACTCTTTTTCGGATAACTATGAAATTAAAAAAGATAATATATGAGCCATCGAAGATTTGTTTCTATCTCTTTCTCGCAAAACGAAAGGACATGTCCAGAAATGGTTTTTTATTATTTAATAATTCCAACCAGAGTAAGTTAAATATATTTGGATAGACATCCCTAAAACTAGTCGTTCTAGTTATATCATACATTTTTAAAGACCTCCAATTTTGAGAAAAATCGTTTTTTGTTTTCGTGAGAATTTACATCTAAAACAAACAAACCTTCTGATTATCTAGAATAATAAAATGAACACACCTAAAAAAAAAAGTAAACTTGTCAAAATTGACACAGGAGAACTGTCATTACTGGCAGTGAGCGTCAACGTCAATCAATTTTTGATGTAGGAGCATGACGTCGGACGAATGACGCATGGAGCCGGTAGGGATGGCGATCTGACCTCAATTAATCGTTTTATCGGGCGAAAACAATCGATTTTTTAAATCAATTTTTAGCATAGAAAATCAACATTAATTGTGTTTTCTATTGAGACTATAAGATATATTATTTATTTTCTAAACTTTTTAATGTAAAATCATTGTCTTGTTTTATACCGAATACTCTTTATATGGTAATTTGTTATTAACGAATTCCCTGAACTAAAAAAATCCCTGATTTTACTGATGAGAAATCGTTTATTAAGGTATCATTCTTGATTTTCATAAAATGGACTAAACATATTTACATCTAATCTTCTAAGGATCTTTTTCGGCAAGAATCGATAACACTTTGAGCTGGTGACGCCAGCTATGTATGGCTAACTCGATTATTCGATTTGCGCTTAGATTGAGATGCCGCGATCGAGTTGAATTAGATTGCCACGGTAAATGAAGAAGCGAGTACGTGATTGACGTCTCTGGTTTGGCATGTATTTGAACCTTATTTCATATTTAAATTGTACTGAAATTGTATTTTAAATAATTAAAATAGTCTCAATATACGTTTCCTTGCGAATCTATAAAAAAAAATCGTCGCGAAACAGAGGTGAAAAAACAATAATTCGTTCAATTTCATCCATTTACCAGAGTTCCGTAACTCGAGTTCAACCCGAGTCACATGAATTTTAATCCGAGTAACCTTAAGGCGTCTTATCCTGAGTTGGCACATCTCTAACGCCAGTGACAGCTGAAAAATCATCTGTCAAATATGACATTGTCACAGAGTGACGGAGTATTTATTAGGGTTGCCAACTACAAATAACATCAATTATTATTTTATGATTTTTCGCTTAAATGGAGGGGTTTAAAAATATTATTTCAGTAGTTCTGAGTTCCATATTTTTGTCATATTTATTTGAACCGAGTTTGATGCTGGTTAGATTTTTCTTGGAATAAAAAACCAACGTCCATACAAAAAGCGGACATCTCCTTTAACACGGAGTTTATACGGCCGTAATGACATGTGACGTCACAGTCTATGTCGGATCTCTCTGTCTAATTGGTGTGTAATCAATAGTTTTAAATGCTCATATCGGCCGTGTTTCTTGGCCGATTTTAATTTTAATTTCACTTTTTGTCATCTCTACTACGGTATTTTCATATTTTGTTAATAAATGCCATGAAAAAAATTCATGCATATTCCCTATTATACGATGTCTCGGGAACTGTATTTTAGTTTTATGTTTTTTGCCGCCGACTTCCGAAATTACAGTTATTTCATAATTTTGAGTTAATTTCTTTTTGAAGTCGGTTTAATTTTTAAAATTATTTTTTTATTTCGTAATTTTTAGTTTTAAGTTAAAACTGGAATATTTGTTTGTACTAAGTAGGTAATAGTGTTTTTGTAAATATTGCACTATAATTTGACCAAGGTTTTAAGACGTTTTCCCTTTGACACTACACCCGAAGCTCGTATCAATAAGCCAGGTCGTCACACTTACGCGTATTAGTCCATATCTTGAAAATTACTGAATCGCTTTTGATGAAACTTGCACTGTTCCCTAAGTTGAAGTAAATTTAAGCCAATAAAAATAATAGTCACGATCCGATTAATAGTTGCGGAGAAATGCGTGGTCAAACATACATACATATACATTAGGGATGTTATGGATATGAAATTTCGGATACGGATTAATTACGGATATAGGAATGATTATTATACCGGATACGGATACGGATACGGATATGAAATTATTTCGGATTATCCGTTAGTTTCGGATAATTTCGGTTACGGTTATTAATTTTTTTAGGAATTTCAAAAGTACAATACAAATAGTTAACAAAATAGTTTTATTTATATGTAACTATTTGGTAGGAATTACAATCAGTCTGTGAGTTATTACATCTATTTAAATTAAAAATGATTATAAATAAATGTTGAGTGTTATCTAATCTACCTAAAATGAAAATGTAATAATAAAATTATTACTTATACTTATTTAGTAATTTCGTATTCAAAGAAAATATTAAAATTAGATTTAAATTTAGAATGCACATTGCACATATTTATTTACTATGATTTAAGTTTAACATAACAATCATAGCTATCTTTATCTTGTGTCTCAATTAGGCTCCGCCCCTATCCGATATTATCCGAAACTTTTATTTCGGATTCGGTTACGGTTACGGATAATTTTTTATATCGGATATCCGATAGTTTCGGTTACGGTTACGGAGCTCCCTAACATCCCTGATATACATCTATAAAACATTGTATATTTGTTTGGAAGCCCTAATAGATTGTCATATGTGAAAAGAATGCAGTTCCAATAATATTACGTACTTACGTGTCGAATTGATAGTCTCCTTTTTTTTTAAATCGGTAATTATGGCCTTGACTTACGTCTGTGGGTTATTCGCGACCGCCCGACTGGTAATAGAACAGAAGTGCGTTGTAAATAGGTAACGATTAATTTATTACGATATCAAGTAACTTAAGCTAGTAGTTACACTTGACACGAAAAGGTAAAATTAAATAATGTTACATGAAGAGTAAAACTAATAGAAACACGAAGCTCGCCGTAAACTATTACGGCGAGCTTCGGCGAGTAAAATATGATCGGGGGTCAGAGAGGACCTCGCACGATCGTAGTTCAGCACCGACTGAAGCTCCGAACCAAAACTCTCCCAAATCTGCCGTTCACTAGACAAAGGAAGCGGCGAAACGATTTTACACAAAGTATAATAAAACACGAGAAATGCAAATGGGTACAATACAAGACAACTAAAAATAACAGAACAATGAACCTTAACTAACAATAGCAAATGGGTACAATACAAGATAACTAAACATAATAGAACAATGAAGAACCTTAACTAAAAGTAAAGAATCATGAAAGACAATAGTACCTATGACTTAAATCGCTTGCAGATGTGATTCGTGGGAAAAACACAAAATGAAACTTTCTAAAAATTATTACAATAAGTTCCTCTATAAAAATATTATATTCTTAAAACTATGCAAGGGATGGGTACGTAAGACACAGTCCCCACAGTACCCCCCTACCAGTGATAAAGATCACGAAACCTGCCTGATAGTAATCAGGAAATTTAACTCGCCTACCAGAACGGCGAGGAATATGCTTGCCAGGCCAACTTAGGTTCCAGTGAGTCGGAACCGGTTGCCGCATAGTTCACGGTGAGTCGGAACTACCTGCGAAGATGTCCCCAGTGAGTCGGGGTGGCGCGGGCGCTGCGTTATGCTCCAGTGCGTCGGTGCCGCATAGTTCACGGTGAGTCGGAACTATCTGCGAAGATGTCCCCTGTGAGTCGGGGTGGCGCGGGCGCTGCGTTATGCTCCAGTGCGTCGGATGTGGTACAGCGACCAGAACGGCGATGAGCCCGTTATTGTTTTTATGGATGGCTCTTGATGGCCAGCTACCTGTCCGTTAACAGACAATGTGGTTGTACCATCAATGAGTCGCTTGGCTTTTGTATCGACCATAAGGTTGTAGTGTTCTAGGAAGTCGATACCTAGTATTGGCTTGCTTACGTCGGCAACAATGAATACCCAAGTAAAATCTCTGCGTAGGCCCAAATTTAACGTGAGAGTTATGGTACCATAAGTTTTGATGGGTGTGCCGTTAGCCGCCACAAGTTCGTAGTCGGTATTCTTTCTAAAAGGTAGAACTAACTGGTGAGGAAAGACACATAGCTCTGCTCCGATGGTGATGCTTCACGTGGTCGGTAGCTGGATCGTGATCGTGACCTCTGTCTAGGATATCTACGATCGGTCTGCATTATTTCTCCCAACATAGTCATGGTTTTTACCAGCATTTCTGTTAACAACGTATTATTGGGAGGAGGCTCAACGTTAACGGCTGCAATGGCTGAGCTGCTGCTACACTCTGGCATTTGTTGCGTCTCTAATATGGTATCCGCAAGCTCTGCGGCTTTCTCGAGCGGTACATCCTCTTGAGTGGCCATTATAACTCTCATGTTCTTGGGTAAACCTTTGACCCATACTACGCGCAGCGCGTCTTCCGTTATCGAATTACCACTCTGATGTTTAAGGTGACGCAAATATTGAGAAGGCGTTCGATCCCCCATCGCTTGATCTTGAAGAAGCTTTGTAATTCTCACGTTTTTCGAGTCGGTGAAGCGTTGGATCATTCTTTCTTTAAAATATTGATATTCGTCTCGCCCGACAGGTGTTTGTTCCAGCACAATGTCTCGTATATCTTTCAATACACGGTAGTCTATGCTGCGTAAACAGCATGTTAACATGTTTGCAGGGTTTGTCACCCCAGACTCCGCCATTGATCTTTCTGCTATTACAAACCATAAATCTGGATAGTCTGGTGTGAATGTCGACAGCTTACAACACGACACGTTGCCGTTCTCTGGACCGTTTGCCATTTTAACACGTACTTTGATTTAGCACTCGCGAAACTCTTCACGCACTGTCACGAACTCACGCTATATGATAGCTTTGATCACGTCGGGGTCACCACTGTGGGTTATTCGCGACCGCCCGACTGGTAATAGAACAGAAGTGCGTTGTAAATAGGTAACGATTAATTTATTACGATATCAAGTAACTTAAGCTAGTAGTTACACTTGACACGAAAAGGTAAAATTAAATAATGTTACATGAAGAGTAAAACTAATAGAAACACGAAGCTCGCCGTAAACTATTACGGCGAGCTTCGGCGAGTAAAATATGATCGGGGGTCAGAGAGGACCTCGCACGATCGTAGTTCAGCACCGACTGAAGCTCCGAACCAAAACTCTCCCAAATCTGCCGTTCACTAGACAAAGGAAGCGGCGAAACGATTTTACACAAAGTATAATAAAACACGAGAAATGCAAATGGGTACAATACAAGACAACTAAAAATAACAGAACAATGAACCTTAACTAACAATAGCAAATGGGTACAATACAAGATAACTAAACATAATAGAACAATGAAGAACCTTAACTAAAAGTAAAGAATCATGAAAGACAATAGTACCTATGACTTAAATCGCTTGCAGATGTGATTCGTGGGAAAAACACAAAATGAAACTTTCTAAAAATTATTACAATAAGTTCCTCTATAAAAATATTATATTCTTAAAACTATGCAAGGGATGGGTACGTAAGACACAGTCCCCACACGTCAAATAATATCGTTTACGTAATTGTTATTATTTGACGTACGTATGTTACGTTAACCAACCGTTTGAAACAACCGGCCCTCAGTAAGCATTGTGGGTTAAGTTCGAACAGACAAAATGTGTTTTTATTACATCTATTCAAAAAGAGCTAGTGTAGTCTACGTAAACAGGGACTAAAGTAGCTCTTTAATCTCTAGGGACTAAAAGTGATTTGAATTTAGAATATGGATATTGTTAGTAAAAGTCCAATCACCAAAGAGATCAATCACGAACATTGTATGAACAAGTAATAGGCTGTATGATTAAAAAAACGCGCGCGAACAAAATAAAAAAAAAATCGTGAAAAAATAAAAAACCCGCGAAAAGTATTCTGCCTTCGTTCGTAATTGTTTACTTAAAATTTGTATGTAAATAAATAAACCTTCTATTCTCACAAGTTGCACTTACTTATTTTTTCATAGAGGGTAATAAAAAGTAGTGTCCACTTCGGGAGCAACACTATTTTAAGTTCGAGTGACGTACTTTGAATCCCTCACTGCGCTCAGGATACTACTTTAGAACCCTCGCTGCACTCGGGATTCTACTCTAGAATCCTTCGCTCCGCTGTGGATTCAAAAAAACACTCTCGCCTTCAAAATAGTTGTTTACTCCCTTGGTAAACAATCTACCATTTTCAAATTGTATCATCTTCACCATTGGCAGCCTTGTTCCACTCACTGTTGAGTATAGCCCGTCTTCCTTTAGTGCCATGCTTCCCTGGTCTGTAGGAGTGTCATCCAGGTCTTTCTCACGATCATTTGTAGGTAATTGTATCATCATTTCAGCCGAAAGACGTCCACTGCTGCAATATAGGCCTCTCCAAAGCACCATCACTTCGACCGGTTTTATGCTTCCCACATCCAGCGGATTCCTGCGGTCTACCCAAGGTCATCGGTCCACCTTGTGGAACGCCTTGCGAAATTTTATACTAATTATATATTATTTTGAATTATAGGCTACACGCGGCCCTTCATCAAATGTGGAGAAAGCGGGTACTTGATGCCGGGAGCCTTCAAAAAACACGCGGAAGCCATTTACAACATGCAAGTGCGACCTGACGACGTGTGGGTCATCACATTCCCTAGATCTGGTGAGTACAAGGTTTCTTCATCCATTTTACCTTAAGGCTACGGTACATGGTCTGTTATACCTCCGGATACGATGATACTTATGTGAAGGACCTAACTAAAGGTTCGTAAATGAAAGTAAAGTGGACCGTAAACACTTATAATGCGGTTCGAAAAGACAGTACAATGTTGGAGATAAACTTTGGACAGCAGTATGCTCGCGCGTCGATGACCGTGTTCGGTAATGGAGTCGGGCGCCGGTCAGCCTGCTGCCGCGGTGTCGTCTCGCGCCGCGCCGCGCCCTCCGTGCGTCCTCTGGCGCGGACTAACATTCACACCTTGTCTGCGTGAACACTTACGATGGCTGTTACAACCCATGGCCTAATTAGTCTATTATCCCACTGCTGGAACACATGCCTTCTCTCTGTGAGAAGGAGTTGGCCTTAATACATCACATCATGTCTTCAAAATTTTGATTGTACATAGAATATGCCGGTTTCCTCACGATGATGTTTAACTTCACCGTTTTGAGCAATGATGTATAAAACTATAGATACGTTGTCCGCACTCTAAAATGGCAACATGAAATGAAGCCAATTGCCACATTTGCGCTCAGTCACGCACCAACCTGTCGCGCGACGCGACGCGACGTATGTTTGTTTTTAATTTATATCGTATGTGAAAACCTGTGCAAAACATAAAGAAAATATGCCGTCATGTGTTTTCAGAGGATGTAAAAATTATACCCCAAAAGTTAAAGACAAAAATGTGTCATTTCACGCGTAAGTTTACAAAACTAGATTATTTTATTTTATTTTGTACGACGCTGCGTCTAATGGCGGCCGGCGCATGAAGTGACTCTGATAGCTACGTCACTCATGCGCTCGACCAATGAGCATGTAATTTGACTATTACTTATCCTGTGACGTAACTGAAGATGTTTATTTATCTCCCTCTAGCAACAGACATCCCGCCGTACGGTGATATATTTTCTTTCCCTTTCTTTACGCGTATAAGTAGTTATCTAGTATTTTCGCCGTTTTTAAGCGCCGAGATGTTGGTTGATAACGTGTCTATATATAATACGTCATTGGTTTTGAGAGATGATTTAATAATTTACACAAAGTGAAATGCTTGTCTGGATTTGGACCTACGATCTACAACTTGTAAGTTACGGCCCGTTACCACTGGATCCACTGGGCATTCGGTCTGACTCATCTGTTCAGATTGTCTGTTTCGATTAAATCGATATTTTCAACCGTTAACACACTACGAGTATATCGTCACACAATCTCTTAGCGAGCATATTCATCAAACAGATCATGCACACAACGCGTATGCGTAGCGAGCATGGCGTGTGTGTGCGTATGTTCGCCACGAATGTTTGACGAGATCAAGAGATGCAAGTGTACAAGAGTGAGTGAGATGAGTGGATGAGCCATGGCGACGACGGCGGACGACGTGCGCGTCCGCAAGACATCGCGTCAGTGTGAAAACGGGGTGATGATGTGATAACTCTATGGGGTGTTTTATGGCGTTTCAAATAAGTTAATTAGTTTTGTATTACAACATGGATTACGTGTGAGACGGGATGTATAATCGTAGGTATGACGTTAAAGTATTAATTACTACACCGTTAATTTCGGTTAAATTTAGATAGCAAGGCTTAGTAGTGATAACGATTAGAAAAAGTTATTAGAAGTTTTGCACACTGACTGATCTCATAAAACAAAACTATTCATTGGATTTTATGAGACTTCCAATCAACGCGGTTCAAGACTAAATGGCCGAGCCATCTAACTTTATTTGTTAATTCCGATTTTGATCAACAAAATTAATAATAAAAAACTTTTTTTATTAGGTATTAATTTTTTTGGTCCTGCATGATGAGAACTTCGTGAAAGCCGAGAAAAATAAACAAATCAAGTATCTTGTCTTGGCTCACGAGGTTGTCGACATGTGGAATGTGGACTCAGCGATTATTGAGCCGATAGTCGTAACAGCCAATGGACTAATAGCCAAGAGCCTCGACCAATACCTGAGGAGGCTCTCGTTAGGCAGCTGGATCAAGGGCTTAATTCAGAAAGCGGGACTTCAGGACACGGCCGGCATTGTTAGGAGGTTGCTCTCTCTGGACCCCTGACCGCCGATAGCTTGGACCCTGTTCCCGATACCGGTGGGCTACTTTTTTATATTTTTATATGTAGTATATTCTAATATTTAAATATATATACTTATATATATATTTAATGAAATAAAATACATATGTATTTAATGAAATAAAAATAAAGGAAATAAAAATAATAAGCCAAAAATCCAATAATTGTCAAAATAGTTAACAAAAGCGAGCTCTAAATAAACCCAAAAATGTATCGTCGTTGCGCATGCAAAAGTCGCTATGTGTTAGTTAGTTATTTTCGGTTCTTTATGCAGTTTTATCGTTATTGCAATACACACAAACTGTATAAACAGCTATGTGCTAAGTGCAATAGAGTTAAGGAATGTAGCTATGTGATATTCATACATCGAAAGTTCCGTATAAACGCTAAATGTTATAATTCATATATCTCAAATAAGCTCACTAAAAACACAGCGACTTTTGCACGCGCAATGACGGTATGCAGCTAATGAAACCAAAAGCTTTTATTTTAGCTTTCAAATATAATGGTCAGATCAAACGTCAGATGAGTTTGTTACTGAAATGGTTGTAGAATTTTTTTATTTTGTGGCTTTTGTTATCACGATAAAGTCAATCCATCTGATAAATGCTTAAAGTGATAAATGCATAAAGAACGTACGTAATCCTGGCACAATTTAATGATTGGTTATGTAACGTGAACGTGTTTTTATCGAAATATTTTCGTGACTCAGTATTTATTTGTTAGGCATGTGATTGCCTTAATAATGAAAAGTAGATACCTTAATTTTGAAAGACAGTAAATTGATATTTGAAAAATCAAATTACATAACACGGTTCCCCAAAACGCTCGTCTTTCAACATTTCCCAGTACTTTAGCTGGGAAGAAGAAGCGTTAAACCAAACTCTCCAATAGCACAGCAGCTGTCTGAAGACGAACTTTATTCTATACAATAGTATATACGAAAGTTGGCTAAGATTCGTTAAATTGAATAAGTAGCCCCCTTTTAACCTGTAAGTGCTAACATGTAGTCAATAAAGTTCAATATATTGCAAAGGTTAGAGTTATAAAGATCGTCCCTCTCAAAACAATGATATTCCTAATATAATTTGGCAGGTGGCAGGGGACCGTATTCTGATCATAGGGATCGAGGTACCTATACAAAACAAAGGGTTCTTTCAATTTAAGGGTTTGATTCACTACTGCAGCAGTTCCGCGAGCGGTGGCAGTCGTACTGCGCACGGACGTTTGTTTTTTCCATACAATTGACACGTTTCGCGCGCAGTATGAGTATGACGCCAGGTACTGCACGGACGATGGCATCGGCAGGGCAGGACAAATCAACCGTCCATACGCAGTACGACTGCTGCGACCCTCGCGGCACCGCTGCAATCCTGCATGAAATGCTTAAGGTGTATAGATGGCTCACTGACCTTGTGCATGTGGGCGGAGCTAAGCGTCCTACGTAAAACGCGTGCGGTGGCGCGCTACACTAAAACGAAATTCAAAGAATGTGCAGAGGCGCAGACATGCCGCACGTAGGTCGCCATTTTTGCCTACGATTCCAGAAGGGAATGGCGGATGCAAGACTGATATATTTTAGTACAAAATATATCAGTCTTGCATCCGCCATTCCCTTCTGTTACCCGCGACTTCGTCCGCGTGGAATTTAAGAAAAAAGTTATTGTTGAGTTCGCAGAGTTTACGATAACTTATTAATTCTGTATTTCGCGTAAAGAAATACCTATGCATGTTTAATGAACTTCTTCTAATATTTCTCCATTTAGTTCTTTTTGATCGTTTTTGCATTTTTAGTTTAATTATTATTTATATTTAGTTTTTCGTATTAGCCTTTTTATATACAATATTTGGTGTACAATTTTCTTGGGCTAAAACAAAAACACTATATTATTATATTATTTATTCAATCAATTTCTATGGAGATTAAGGAATCTTCACGTATAGGATCCACTTATAAACATAACTATACTCCGTTTCTTTATTATGATTTGTTTACATTTGGAAGTACCTAATTAAACGGAGTATAATACAACCTCCCTATTTGAATCGGATATTATTCAATATTTCATTTCATTGGTTTTAATTTTTTTTCGTAGGAACCTATTTTCTTTTTTTTTCTAAAATAAAAGTAGCCTAAGTTACTCCTTATTCACCTATCTGCTAGTGAAAGTCCCGTCTTAATCGGTCCAGCCGTTTCAGAGATTAGCGGGAACAAACAGACAGACAGACGGACAGACAGACAAAAATTGTAAAAAAAAATATTTTGGTATATTACAAAAACAGTCGGAAGTCGACTAGCAATCTCACAAAACTATGGCATAGCAATATTAGTACTAATAACCTTCTTCTATAAGAACGTTTGACAACACTACAAATTGGCCACATGATTGTTATTAGAAATTTCAATAAGATTCGTAAGCGTTACGGTGGCCAAAGTGGCTAACACTGTACCTCGCATGGCGAACGTTCGGGTTCGAGTCTCACATCAAACATGAAAAATATTTTTTAAGTACATATTACACGTGAAATAAGAATGCCGAGTTGCTAACCAATAATTATGTTAAATATTCCACAAATAAACGAAGATTCTTTTGTTTTACAATTATTATTTTCAATCTTAGTTGGAAGTAAAAATACTTGCATAGGAAATTGACCCGTTACCTTCTATGAATAAGGAGCATAATCGCGTTTACAATTAATATTTTCACAAACCATTAAAGTAAAAATACTTTCATACGAAATTGTTCCGTAGACTCTAATTGATAAGGAGAATGATCGCATTTGCGAAAACTGACGCGTTGGGTACCTATGTAGTTGAGCGAGTAGCCGTATAAAATACTTTGAACTTGAAGTCTTGCAATTATTTCGAGTCGGTACCTAGTGTAGGTACGTACTTTGGTATCTGTTTGTTGATGAAAGCTGTTTATTATATTTTATTTTTTGATTAGTTTTTTCTAAGTTATGTTGTTGGTGTAAATATTTGTACTATCAGTATATAAAAAATGGTCAACAAGAAAATAAACGGAAGGCAATAAAGAGATCTTATTCGACGAAACAAATTGTAAAGTAAGTACCTACTTTTTTGTACACATCATATTTTGTTTGTACAGATTATGACGCGTAATTTCGACATACATTACAACAGCTCGATTGGTCTAGTGGTCTCGTGCGTCACGTCACTATAGTTTAGTCACTAACGCCCGGCTTCAAATCCAAACTTTTCCATATTTGTTTTTTTTTTATTTTCTTATTTGATATGTTTTTTTAATTATTATTTTACTTTTTGCCGATTTTCTTGTTTGAAAATTTTCAGACTATATTATTATTGCTTACACTCTTTTGTAAAACACTGTAGGTATATAATTTTTTCCGAATCAAGCTTGGTGGACGTTTTTATTTTATTTTTATTATATTACTCTAGATTCTGAAGAAAAATAACTATAGGAATAAAAATGATTGTTTTTATTAAAATAACAATTACTTATTGAATTATTTTAAAAATAAGAAAATAAAAATATGCGCATTATAATTAAAAAATAACAAAACAAAAGATAAATACATTATAATTAAAAAATAACAAAACTAAAGATTATGCCGTCCACTGAGATTCGAACCTGGTGATTACGCAGTGAGAATCCGGACAGTAGAGCGCGGAGGCAATCGTGCATCTTATTCGAGTCGCGAAATTACGCTTCTAAATATAATGGAAGTCGCTCATCGACGAAATCCGCGCGGTGCACCCCGCCGAAGGCGGGGACAATTCATATCCCACTTCATCTGCTTCACCCCCTCAAATACATAAAAGTCGTCTATTCACCGCCACGTAAAGAAATACCTATGCTAATTTTATTGAAATTCTTCTAATATTTCTCCATTTAGTTCTTTTTGATCGTTTTTGCATTTTAGTTTAATTATTATTTATTTTTAGTTTTTCGTATTAGCATTTTTATATACAATATTTGGTGAACGATTTCCTTGGGCTAAAACAAAAACACTATATTATTTTATTATTTATCCAATCAATTTCATTGGAAATTAAGGATTCTTCACGTATAGGATCCACTTATAAAAAATAAAAAAAAAACTATAGGTACTCCGTTTCTTTATTATATGATTTACATATTTACATTTGGTTAAGTACCTAAATAAACGTAAGTAGTATACAACCTCCCTATTTGAATCGGATATTATTCAATATTTCATTTCATAGGTTTTAATTTTTTTTCGTGGGAACCTATTTTCTTTTTTTTTTCTAAATAAAAGTAGCCTAAGTTACTCCTTATTCACCTATCTGCTAGTGAAAGTCCCAGTCACAGAAATAAATCCGCACAAGAATATGAGAAGGTAGTAATCAATAAACTCAGTAATGCAAATACCTACTCGTAGATTGACAACTAAGAATGCTCATTTTTTATAAATTAAGGTATTTGAAAACATTTTTTTTTTATTGTGAGTAAGTATGTAGTTATTTTCTAAACAATCAAAATAAAATGGCCTGAAGCGGTTGTTTTAATATTACAAACAGACACTCCAATTTTATTTATTAGATAAAGTTTTAAAGATTTTTATTTATAAGATTAAGTATAGATAGATAGATACTTATTAGTCCACTCAACGAATAAACCAAAAAGAGGTGTAGAGTGCGTGCGCTGGGCCCTGAGCGATTTCTTCAGAAAGTTGCTCAGAGTGCTTAGGGAGTAAACATACTAAAAGTCCCCGCGTCTAGGAGGTGAGCCGGAGTGGGGGGTACAAAAATTCCCACTTTTGAGTTTTTCGCTAATATCTATAAAACGGTGCGTCGTCGTAGAGAAAACGTATTTTTCTTGACTTGCTTTGCTTTGCCATTTTTATTTATTTACAAATTATCTTATACATAATAAACAATATAAAAAAAAACAGTATTTAGAAATGGCACCACTAATAAAGCGTCCATGCGGACAATAGAAATGGGCCCTCTGCAGCGAGCTAATCTATAAACGCATACTGATACAATTCGTTCATAAATATTTGCACTAACACAGCCAAACGCGCGTAGTCGATCGATAGCCGGGCGGAGCAGCGAGCGACACAGCCACCCCGTCTCAGTGCTAGCGCACGACTGCCGCCCGCGCCCGCGCAGAGCACCTCTGAACCTACATCTCAAAATGGGGCATTGTCTTTGCAACTGTTGATTGATTTAAAAACGCTATTTCAAATATGTAGTACCTCTAACCACCAATTTTTCAGTGTAAAAATATTTCCAAACATCAAAGCCGTTTAGAAGTTATAAGCAAATGTTAGCGAAAATAGCGTTTTGGTAAATATTTTTTTAAGGCAAAAGTATTAGCCTTATGAAAAAACCCTGTTTCAAAAATGCTCTACATGAATCTATAGCAAACATATATTTTTTACAGACCTTCTAACCAAACCGTTAATGAGTTATAAGCTTCATAAAGTGACCGAGTTACGGTACTAAACGAGAGTAAGGCCCTTAAGTTGAAAAACCCCGGATAGCATCATCCCTTTTTTGCAACAAGATAGTGATTTAAATACTTCATGGCACTATAAGTATGGCCTGTGTGTAGTTCAGAGCTGACTGAAAAACGATACCTAATCATCTGCAGATTCAAATTATGATTTACCTTCTGGAGTTGTACTATTTATTCTGTACTTCTGCACCTTAATTTCGTAACACATTAACAACCTCGGTTTTAATAATTTTGAAGGATATTGGTAAACCACTGCTTCATATGTTCAAAAATGTGTCTGCTCAACAATAAACAACGCGATGAATGTTGATGAATTGTCAAAATACAACCATTGCTACTGATAGTGTGTCAGGCAATTACCCCGCGGTGACCCAGTGGTTACTTTCCCCGACTTACGAGTTGTAGGTACGTCGTAGGTTCGAACCCAGCCAGGAGCTTTACATTGCGTAATTTATTTCTGCTCGCAAAAACGGTGAAGGAAAATATCGTGAGGAAACCGGCATGTCCTAGAACCAAAATTTCAAAGACATGCGACATCTAACGCACTGGGCCTGCGAGGTGGATTACGGCCCATTTCCAGAGGAGGCTTGTGTCCCAGAAATGGGAGCGTTTGAAGTTGATTATGCTCAATGAGTTCTGACTTCGTTTTCCAGGCACAACATGGCTTCAGGAATTAGTATGGCTAGCAGAAAACGACTTGGACTACATAACGGCGAAAGAAACACCTCTCTTCAAAAGGTTCCCCATGCTTGAGTGAGTGCCTATTAGTTCTGTTATCTTTTGAATGCTAAACGTAATTTTACAACCAGATAGCGATTTTTAATAGATAGGATAAATTGGTTCTTTTTCAAGTGTTGTAATTTCTTACCTATTTAGATAGCATTTATAGAGTCTACTTATCAAGGAATAAAATATCGAAATGTAAAAATCATCAGAATAATTATCAAAAAAAAATGAGGAGTACCTACATCTTTCTAACAAAGAGATTAGAAAGATGTACTATCTTTCTAATCTCTTTGTTAGAAAGATGTAGGTACTCCTCATTTTTTTTTATTATTACAAATCGCTATCTGGTTGTAAAATTACGTTTAGTAGTCTAGTGTTTATTATAATTCTGTAAATTCATACTTGTTATGGTCGCGAATCATATTTTGTTGAACACAAAACCTGACACTGACCTGCAAATATTATATTAGTCAGACTTATAATAAGATGAAAAACAGAATATTTTACAATGATAAGATTTTTCTTTATTTTCTCTTCTTTTTTTCCATTTTCCTGCAAAATCCAAAAAATTTAAAAAAAATTGAATGTAACGGGCCACCCTGGCGATTCTCCCTAAACTAGCATCCTAGGTTATGAAAGTCTGATTAAAGTCATCTGACAGTCACAAATAACAAGAATGTTCAATGATACGAGGGGCTTGTGGATAAGGAGGGGCTAGTGGCTAAGTAAGTAACAGCCCCACAGGTCGACCGATCAGGTTAAGCTACGCTTGCCGCAGATGGTCCGTGGATGGGTGACCATCTTCACATACCAAGACCCCTCCGTGCCTCGGAAAGCACGTTAAGCCAATGTTCCCGGTTGTCATAAATGGATCTTTGACAATCGTTACGGGACAGTAGCCCGAAAGTCTGACAACCAGTCTTACCAAGGGGTGTCGTATTACCCAGTAACTGGGTTGTGGAGGTAAGATAGGCAGTCGCTCCATGTAAAATACTGGTATTCAGCTGCATCCGGTTAGACTGGAAGCTGACCCCAACATAGTTGGGAAAAGGCTAGGTAGATGATGATGATACTGATTTGAAGAGTCAAATATAAATGAAATGTCCAAAAATGCGTTGTTGTAAGTTTAAGTATATTTGTTCACCGTGATATTATGTATTTATTGAGTAACGTTCCTTCAAATTCTAGCATTCCTTTGATAATAAATACTCTTTGAACGGTATTAATACATATTATACGATGCTTAAAATATTTTTATGGCTTAACAATTGCTTACGGATAAACTATATCGAATAGATAATCTTATAATAAAAAAATATTTTAGATTATAGATTTGAAAAGACTAAGTCAATTCTTACGTCAATAATGATAATAATTGTACGCAGTATCAATTGTTCGTAATATTTATCGATAAATGAGCAATTTGTTTTTGAAGAAAATGCGTAATTGATTATAGCTTTGGTCAGTGCTAACTCGGTGCAAAATTACCACCTTAAGGCGAAAGCGCCAGGGTAGCCTGCGAAATTCAATTTTTTTTTAGATTTTTTGCAATTTGCTGGTCAGTATTAAGTTGTACGTTGATTAATATGTTTTTATGCCGTTATGCGCAAGCGATGTGCGAGTATGCTGAAGCGATTCAGGGGTAGCCCCAACAACATACTGGCTACACTGGCGGATAAAATTGATGGGCCTTTCATTACGCACTGGGCAGGTAGACATGTGCGTGCTGGTGTACATGTCGCCAACTAAATTAATTTTAAGCTTTTTATTTTTGTATGTACTAACAATAGGCTAAGATTTTACTAACATTATATGGATCAATGGTCTGAAATAAATAAATTATTATTATTATTAATATATGATTCGCGGCCGTAACAAATATGTGTTTACAGAATTATAATCATTAAAGTCATCAACACAACTCTCTAAGACCACGTAAGTCCAAAGAATGTTTCATGAAATCATCATTCTTTACCCGAAACTGTCAAATTTTCCCAATCAACTGTGAAACTTATGCTTTAGCGATAAAGTTGAAAATCCTTTAAAGAAATTTGACAGATTGTAGTAGCTTGATGTGCTGGCGTCTGTACAGTGAAAATATACCAAAACACCGGTCAAGAGCGAGTCGGACTCGCGCATCTAGGGTTCCGTACCATCATGTTTTACATTTTTCATCGGCGAGGCCTATATTCGTCAGATAATTTTAATACCGCACTGCGGTGTAGAATATTGCAGTTTTATGTCAGCGCCGTTTCCTGACCGATAGTGGAACTAATAATGTAACTTTTGTTGATGATTTCTGAAAAAGTGTGCTATTTAAAGACTTTGTTTTATTTTTCCTGTAATCTTTACATAAACTTCTATCACATAGAATAATTTTAGATTTTTCTCTTTGCAAACTTCGGAGATAAGGGGGGGAACGGTATTTTGTTTTTACATTTTTCATCAAAAGTCGAAAACTATGTCTGAAAAAAAAAGAGAAAATGTTTGGGAATGTGCAAACTGCGCTCTTTCATATGATACTCCACATGCCCTAGTAGCCCCACTTCGAATTTTTCAGACCCCCTTTCAGTCCCTGTTGCAAAAAATATACATATATTTTTATTACTTTCTTATTTGAAAAATAGTTGGTCAAATGTCATCTAAAACTATTCCAAATTTCAAGTTGATAGCATTAGAAGTTCTTGAGATATCTAGCTGAGACAGACAGACAAACAGACTGAGTCTCACCTTATGGGTTCCGTTTTACCATCTTGGTACGGAACCCTAGTGAACGAAGTACCTTTTTTTTTGTTGTCGGAGGGAAACCTTCAAAAGGCTCCCAACCTCCGGGGAGGGAGTGGGAGTGTGGGATTTTTACCTCACTAAAACCACCCCGGTGATCACCATCAGCACATAAGGGTGGTTCCGGTTCCTCTTAAAAGACCAATTCCGGAACCCCCCCGTGCAACGCCTGTAACGCACATCCCTGGGGAGACTGTGAAGGGGCCTCCCCTGAGCCTCGCTATGCATGGCAGCACGTGATCACTGTGCCACCGTCTTCCCTGGGGGTACCTACTACACTTACACGTATGCAGCTGTGTGCGTGAGTAGATTTGTAATGTAACCACAATTTTCTCCCACGATCGGTATAACTAATTTAATCAATAAACAATGTTTTACATACTAGTAAAAATTCAGTGTATGTATTATGATTTATCATCATTTGCCTGGCCTTTTCCCAACTATGTTGGGGTCGGCTTCCAGTCTAACCGGATGCAGCTGAATACCAGTATTTATTATGGTTGCAACATAATATTCTAACTGGGGTGTTTTGTGGTGTGCGTAATGTGTTGTATAACTTTGACTCAAACAAGTGTGTATCACTCCTCAACTACAATAAAATACTAACCAATTTTTTTTCTCTTTACAGGGTTACACATGTTCTCCCAGAAGTAGCGCATGAACTGATCAAAATTAACTTCTTCAATCTAGGAAACTTCCAAGGTTTAGACAAGGCAGTGAGGGAATACAGTTGGAAGACAGTAGAAAAGACACCTTCACCTAGGTTTATTAAGACTCATCTTCCTTTGTCGATGCTGCCTCCGAGTCTGCTATCGACTGCCAAAGTGCTGTATGTGGCAAGGGATCCCAGGGATGTGGCGGTCTCGGTCTATTACTTACATAAGATGACCACGAAGAGACTGTTGAGGGCGAATTTCACTCACTTCTGGGAAGCCTTTAGAAGAGATCTGTGTAAGTATTTATTGTTTTCTCTGGCTTACAAAACATAACATCAGGCCTGTATTCCCTGAAGGATAAGGGTGCATTTGAACTGCATGCCAGCTTCAACATAGCAGTTTGGATGTAGTTGACATAACCAGTGGCGTACCTAGGGGTCAAAATTAGGGCAACCCCACAGATTTTCAACATATAAAAAAAAAACGCCCAACTGAGGGATTGGAGGATTTTCAGTTATTAATGTTTGTGTTCGAGTTCATTGATTGGTGTTTTTTTAATATATTTACTTATTGATAGGTTTAAGTAAGTTTGTTGTTGTGAATTATGATTTTATTAGGTCAAGCCGGGCTTTTCGACTTCTATGAAGGTACCGCCCCTGGACATAACTAGGTTTCGAAGCAGTTTAATTCAATTGCACCCAAACTGCGGTGTTGCAGCTGAAATGCAGTCAGTCTGTTTAGACCCTTAGAAATTTCAGATGGAAAAACACTTAGCCCGACCCCGGGAATCGAATCAAAGACCTCCTCAGCAAGGATGCTCAGCAGTAACACTTGCGGCCACTATACCAACGAGACCATCACTTGACCAAGCAATCTTCTTGTCAATATCTGGTTTATTTTCTTGTAAATGTCACGTCAGTTGTTCTCTCTCTTATGTATTCTCTTATATTTGTTTCCAGTACCGTGGGCCCCGATAGTGGCGCACACAAACGAAGCCTATACAAAGAGGCATCATCCAAACCTTCACTTTATGTTCTATGAAGATATGAAAAAGGTATTTACTACACCATAACACATATATATATATAGCCATGGGCCCCTCGCCCATGGCTATATAATAACAGCCGCACAGGTCGATCGATCAGGTTAAGCTACGCTTGCCGCGGTTGTTCTGTGGATGGGTGACTATCTTTACATACCGCAACCCCTCCGTGCCTCGGAAAGCACGTTAAGCCGTTGATCCCGGCTGTCATTCGTGGATCTTTGACAGTCGTTACGGGTAGTCAGGAACCCAAAAGTCTGACAACCAGTCTTACCAAGGCGTATCGGATTACCCAGTAGCTGGGTTGTGGAGGTCATATAGGCAGTCGCTCCATGTAAAATACTGGTATTCAGCTGCATCTGGTTAAACTGGAAGCCGACCCCAACATAGTTGGGAAAAGGCTAGGCAGATGATGTTGACATAATATACACTTAAAGTTACACCCTTATTTCTCTGACCCATGAAAAAGGGGGGGCCCTTTGCCATTAAACGATTGGCGATGAACATCATCTTTGTTGTACCAACGCGTCTTCACCTTATTTTCAAATGAAATACATATGGAAAAACTGGTGACTTGGTATAGTCACCAGTTTTTCCTGTCCGTCCATAGTTATTTTATCTCTGAGTTTGCATCACTGTCAAAATCAGAGTGATCTTTATTGTCGTTACTTTAAAATACGGATGTTATTGGGTTGCTGAATTAACTGACTGTAGTTAGAAGCATTCATTAATCTTTCAAGTAAGGAGATAGGTTTTTTCCTACACTTCACTTATCATAATTATTAACGAGCATCTTTAATTTCAGGATCTGATAAAAGAAGTTAAGAGTGTATGCAATTTCCTGAACAAGGATTACTCGGACGTTCAAATCAAGCGGTTGGCAGAACACCTCAGCTTCGATAGCCTTCGAAAGAACAAGAATGTCAACAACAAAGTGGATGAAAACATTCAGTTTATTAGGAAAGGTGAGGTTTGTTAACTATTAATATCACGCTTGTTCTCCTACAAAAGGTAAAAAACAGGCGCGACCCGACACGCGATACAAAGGCACCGCAAGTCGCGCAACGAGCGGCGCCTTTGTGTCGCGCGCCATTTTATCGCGTGTCGCGCCTGTTTGTAGGAGCCTTCAGTGATCGATGCAATGCTTCAAATGTTTGTTAGAAATGACAATGACATCATGTTAATTGTAACTTTTTTAAATGAAAATTACAACTTTAATATGTAAAATGTTCATGTTAAAAACGGTGTTATTCATCTAAATTGAAATGTATTTATTTTTCTGACGTAGTATCAGATGGTACGAGCCCATTGATAAATTAATTACTTTAAAGATTAATGTACAGGCATATTAATCTTTTACATAAAACAAAGTCGGGGTTAGTTACACCATTTATAACTCAAGAACGGCTGGACCGATTTTGATGATCTTTGATTTGTTGGATTTGTTTCCGCCCCGAATAGCAGAATGACTATTAAAACATGGGAAAAATTCACGAAAAAAGTAATAATAAAGATAATTCATTTTCTCATACATTCGTTTTTATTGAATCTGAGACGGTACAAAGTCGGGTCAGCTAGTATAGGTTCATATAAATTAATTGCTTTTTTTATTTGCAGGGGAGGCCGGAGATTGGCGAGCACATTTTGACGAGAAAATGCAGCTACAAGCCGAAGAGTTTCTCATCAAACGACTGAGAGGTCTCCAGCTGTCATATCCCTCCTTCCCTTTATACGAAGTAACCAGATTATAAAATTTATTAAAAAAAAAAATAAGCCATTGTTCAAAAACTTTGTCAATTTGGTGGTTTTAAGCGATGATTGTGAATGTGTGCGTATGATTGGTCCAGTTTTAAAGCTCCTTCAAACAGGCGCGACACGCGATAAAATCGTGCGCGACACAAAGGCGCCGCAAGTCGCGCAACGAGCGGTGCCTTTGTGTCGCGCGCGATTATATCGCAAGTCGCGCCTGTTTGTAGGAGCCTTTATTGTAAAAGCCGATATTAAGTTAGTATTTTTCTGATTAAAAAGTTCTTAGTTTTTTAAATTAATAAATGAGGCTGCCAAGCTCCAGAAATCATTAAAAACATTTAACGCTAAACAAAGGACATCATTCATTTCGTAAGTTCGTTTCGTTTGTTTTGTTTATTTTTAAGGGTTTCTTGTTTTGCCAAATAAACGCAATTTTCTTTCTTTCTTTTCTTTCTAAGTAAAAATTAAAGTGCCGGCGAAAAAAAAAAGTACTGCTGTATTATGGATATGACCTCTTGAGCATTTTTTACTATTACAGCGAAAATCTACCATTACTCCCGGCTGCTATTTATAAAAAAAAAAAATATTTTCTTTCTTTTTTCTTTTCTTTCAAAAGTCATTAATTCAAATTAGGCTGAGAATTAGCACTTTTCGAATGTCAAAATTACATGAGACAGTCTCCCAGACCGCCATTCACCATTTCCTACTGCTTTCGCTGGGAAGAAGAAGTGGTTATTATAATTCTGAAAATATATACTTGTTAGTGTCTTAACACTGACACTGACCTGCAAATTGCAAAAAACATAAGAAAATTTAGTTACCCTGGCGCTTTCCCCATAAATACATTTAGCGTTAAATCTATTTAGTGATTGGTGATGCAAACGTGCCTCAACGTTTAAACTATCGGTAACTCATATTATTATATAATTCTCTTTATGTATATTATTAGGTACTAACTACTAACCTAAGTAACCTAAATTTCTATAATCTAAGTACTGACCTAAGTTTATTAAGTCATCTATAAATACACTAGTATTTATAGATGACTTAATAAATACACTAACATCCATGCAATGTGCGTTTTTGTTTGTGCAGGATAAACAATTTTTCTTTCTTTCTTCTTTCTTTACTTATGTGATTTTTGATGTAGGTAATTGTATCCATTTTGGTTTGGAATCGAGTAAACTCCAACAAATTATCCTTTACTCGCAGACATAGTGAGAAGGAGAGAGAGAGACCACATAGATGTAAAGATTGGCATTTTGTAATATTGTTGGACAGTATCCTTTCGTAAAATATTGATCGTTCTGTTCATAATCGTCTAAAGTATCAAAAGCACCCTAATTGCGTAACACTCTTACAATCACAATCTGACTTTTGTGGGATATTGCTAATCCATTGCTTTATAACTTCGAAAAAATCGTCTGCTTAACAACGTAAATAACGCAATGAATGTGGATAAACTGTCAAAATGACCCAAAAACCCATTGCGATCAAGTGTCATTTAATGTGTGTTACGCAATTACCCCGCGGATGTCGGTAAATTTTTTTCGCATTAATTTCATAGATAAGATATAGTTACTTACTTACTGCCTATAAGTATTTAATTATGTGGTAAATTTTACAATCGATCAGAAAAACCGTCCTCACCTCGCTCCGTTATTTATAAGTTAAGATTATTTTTATCACAGGCTAGATAATGAATGATTTTAGTACCAAGTGGTATTTTTGAAAGAAATGTGATTCCAGCATTGTAGAATGATTACTAATGACATTTTCAAGTTCTGAATTGAATCGAATTTGTGTCATAATAATAATATGCCTAAATAATAATCCTAGTTTATTTTTTTATATTTTTAAATGTTTTTATATTTTTTATATCCTAATATTTAAAAATATAATTTATATGTGATATTTAATTAAATAAAGGAAATAATAATTGTCCTAATAATAGTCCAGACCGTATTTCGGACATGGAAGCCAATGTCAATGGAGAACAGCCGTCGGCGCAGGAGATATTATGATAGTACACAAGCGTGTGCGCAGGACGCAGGTGCACTTTTTCTAATACGGTCATCACAGTTTTGGGAAAAACAATACGGAGATCCTATGTCCAGCAGTGGACGTATTTTAGCTTAGAATGCGCTGGCCGCAAACTATCGTTTGTGAATGAATGCTTATTAAAACCTGTTTCTGTAGCCAAGCGTTTAAATGTAGAAATCGCAGCCTTTTGTCCAAACATTTTTGTCGTACACACAGTTTGGTGAAAATGTATTCACAGATTGGTGAAAAAGTGTGTTATTGGCTGGTAAGAAGCGCCCAAAGACTTAATTTTTTATAATAAAATTTTGTAAATAGTAATTTAACATTGCATTATGCATGTACAGATACCAACACACCAAGCTATCCGAAACTGTAAAATTTTCCCAATCAACTATAAACCTTATGCTTTAGCGATTAAGTTGAAATCTATTTAAGAAATTTTACAGATTGTAGTAGCTTTATGTGCTGCCGTCTGTACTGTCTGAAGAGTAGGCAAAGATGTAGGTATCTATGAATGTTTTTAGGGTTCCGTACCTCAAAAGGAAAAAACGGAACCCTTATAGGATCACTTTGTTGTCCGTCTGTCCGTCCGTCCGTCCGTCTGTCAAGACCCTTTTTCTCAGGAACGCGTAGAGGTATGAAGCTGAAATTTATATCAATTACTCAGGTCTACTGTTTCTTGAAGCTGCGAAAAAATCAAACTTCTAAGCCAACGCAATCAAAAGATACAGCCGTTTATGCCGCAAATTTTCGACACTTGCAAGGGAATCAAAACCTACAGGGTGCTTCCCGTGAACTCAGAATCTTGAAATTTGGTACGAAGCAACGTCTTATAGCATAGATAAAGGAAAAATTACGAAAACCATAAATTTTTAGTTACATCACATAATATATTTTTTTTTAATAATTTTAAACTTACTACCCATTTCCTCATAAACGCGTAGAGGTATTAAAATGGAAATTCATACCAAATACTCAGGTCTATAATACCTTTAAGCTGTAACAAAATCAAACTTCTATGTCAACGCAATCAAAAGAAACAGCAATTTAAGCTGCATATTTTGAAACTCGCAAGTACTCGCAAGGGAATCAAAACCTAAAGGGTACTTCCAGTCGACCTAGAATCTTGAAATTTGGCATGAAGGGTCTGGTTCAAATTTAATACTTAATTAATATTTTTGAACCAGATTTCTAAATAGTGACTAAAAAACTTAGTAAATAAATAACTTTAATAAAAGAACTTTCGCAAGTCTGCTGCAAGGCTAGTATAAGTGTTTCAGTTATATTATAGATAAATGATATGTGTTAATATAAAATAAAGGATTACTTAAACGATAAAGAGATCTTTGTCTTAAATTTATGCTCCTCCATCTTTCCCCATTGTAATGTTATGAATTTCATTTTGCAATAAAAATACCATAGTTATGACTCGATTGTCGTAATGAACGAACTTTGTAAACCTTGCAGGTTTGTACGGAACCCTCGGTGCGCGAGTCCGACTCGCACTTGGCCGGTTTTTTTTTTAAATAAATTAATATTAATATTTATTACATAACTTTTGTTTTTTTTTATAAGTCCTCTTCAACACGGAAATGCTGAAATGTTCTACTGGCAAATCAATCCAACATTATCTTTATCAGAGTATTTCATTGTGATAAGCTGTTACGTAAGAGAAACGTGTGTTTTTCGGTCTAGCTCTCATTCGCCAAGTTTGCAGAGTTATAAAGTGTTTTCCGGTCTGGCTCTCTTTCGCCAAGTTTGCAGAGTTATAAAGTGTTTTCCGGTCTGGCTCTCCTTCGCAAAGTTTGCAGAGTTAGAAAGTGTTTTCCGGTCTAGCTCTCATTGGCCAAGTTTGCAGAGTTAAAAAGTGTTTTCCGGTCTGGCTCTCCTTCGCCAAGTTTGCAGAGTTAGAAAGTGTTTTCCGGTCTAGCTCTCATTGGCCAAGTTTGCAGAGTTAAAAAGTGTTTTCCGGTCTGGCTCTCCTTCGCCACGTTTGCAGAGTTATAAAGTGTTTTCCGGTCTGGCTCTCCTTCGCCAAGTTTGCAGAGTTAGAAAGTGTTTTCCGGTCTGGCTCTCCTTCGCCAAGTTTGCAGAGTTAGAAAATGTTTTCCGGTCTAGCTCTCATTCGCCAAGTTTGTAGAGTTATAAAGTGCGAACTTCGTTCCAAAAAGACTTTCAAAACTGCCCAAAATCATAACTTCATCTCTTACAACAAAGCAAAAATCCGCACAAGTTTATCATATACCGTCATTTATAGCTAGATTAATGCGAATGATTAACGTGGCGCAGTTTTATTATCCCGCCCGACCTACAAAGTGCGCCGCCCGCCCTACGCAATATCAGTCTATTGTCTGCCTCGATAAATTAGGCGGAAGTTCTTTGGGCCTGTGTTTAGCGCTTTATTACATGGGATTATAATCTTCCATGATTTTGCAGGTGTGATATTGTACTGGAAAAGTGGCAATATGATAAAGGGTGAGACCGTTTGTCCACCGCCACCGTCAACGGGACGTCAACGAGAAACGAGATTATTCGAACCATATCTGACATCCTGGTGACGGTGTTCGTTTGTCCATCGCGACCGAACTCGGTTGTTCAGTAGTGTCATGATAGACAAAGTCAATGTTATGATAAGCAAAACAAAAGCCGGGTGATCGGCACTGGTGCGCGGGCAGTATGTGGACAAGATAAAACATGTTTTGTATTATCGGCACATCGGCTCGTCACAATCTCGGGCCGAGTTCTAGCGGTCGCGCCGAACGACTCGAAAATTCGGGGGCCGGGGCCCGACGCTCGGGTGACGGACGTGCGGTGGACACGCGGCCAGAGTAAATGTATGTATACGGCCAAGGCAGTCACTGGTGAGAGAGAGGTCGTCGTGATTCCAAATACAAATCCCAATTTTCAAATGAAATTATTTTTACCAAACTGCTTCGTTGGTCCTTAGCGCAAGTACGACTGTCGAAAGTGGGGTTCTGGGTACGATTTTTAGGTTAGGCTAATGGTTTATTCCATCAAAAATTGCTCATTAGTAGCCCGAACTCAAGATTGGTAATCGGTTGATGCCAAAATGGCTCTTTTTTATATTGGAAACACGCCGATGGCCCACCTGGTGGTAAGTGGTCACCGCTCTCTACTAATATCTGCAACAGCAGAAGCATCGCAGATGCGCTGTCATACAACAGACAAAGTTGGAATGTTTAATGATACTGTAACTACCATACCCTTCACACTGAAACACAGCAACGCTGTTTGCCGGCAGAAATAGGCACCTGTAGTTATAGATACTTCCCGGAGCAATGCCTTAACAAAGGGCTCTATCACAGTGTACTTACATAAAGTAGTTCAATGAAAGCATATTCGCAAAGTAATCGCGCGGAAGGCGGAGGTAAGTGGGCATATCATCTTGGTGTCATCAGTGGGTAATTAGGAATAAAACCTTTTTGACATTTCTCAGGACCTGTCAAATGTATGCTCCAAAAACTGTACTGCTTGGTACGTATGCAGCGACTTTAGTCACCGTCGGCTCGATAGCAATGTCAAAATCTCACGTCCACACGCAGATTGAAATCGCTAGCGACAAATCGGCTGTCAAAAGCTGTTTGTCAAATTTGGATATTGCTAGCGAGTCGCTGGCGATCTAAGTCGCTGCGTGTGTAGCCTAGCATCATTCTCAACTGTGTTGGGGTTGGCTTCCAGTCTAACCGGATGCAGCTGAATACCAGAACACCAGTATTTTACTTGGAACGACTGGCTATCTGACCTCCACAACCCAGTTAATGGGTAATACGATACTCCTCGGTAAGACTGGTTGTCAGACTTTCGGGCTTCTGACTACCCGTAACAACTGTGAAAGATCCACGAATGACAGCCGGGACCAACGGCTTAATGTGTTTTCCGAGACACGGCTTGTGTAGCTAGCATAAATAGTACAGTACCCGGCGATAAATATTGCACATCGACCTTTGGAAAGAGACAATCGGCTAATATCGGCTTCGTAGAGCGTTATCTCTGTCGCATGAAATACAAACAGTCCGGTATCTATTAGGAGCGGTTAAAACAATTATGATTTGCTTCTTTTGATAATTATTTTTATTCTTTGTATAAAATATAAAAAATGGTAAAGTTCGATGTGCAATATTTATCGCCGGGTACTGTACTGTGGCTGTACTATGAGCACAATGTGAATTTACTAAAGTGCTATGTTTAATATTAGGCAAACTATTGACGAGTTCCGAACTATGACGTTCACAAAGCTCAAACTTTATTGTTGTATTCACGCCTCCTCGCTGGTTCAACTGTTACTAACTGAAATTGATTTCCTTGGCAAGTTTTCGGTGATGCCAATATTGGCGGTTTATGCATTATGGTGTACCTAACCTACTTACTATGACGAAAATTACACTCACAGTGATCCTAAAATTATTACATACGGTGTGCCCCAAGGCTCAATTTTGGCTCCCCTGTTATTCCTACTGTACATAAATAGTGTCCACAAAATTGGTCTGAAAGCTGACCTAACATTATACGCAGATGACACATGTTTGTTCTACTTCGGCCACTCAATCGATACTATTGTTAACCAAGCACAGAACGATTTAGACTTACTCAACCTGTGGTTTCAGCAAAATCTTCTCACCATTAATACAACTAAAACAAATTACATGATATTCACAGCAAAAAATAAAAAAATTGGCAATTATACACCATTAAAAATAAATAACCAAACCATAAACAAAGTAGATCAAGAAAAATATTTAGGACTAATTTTGGATAGTAAATTGACATGGCTTCCACATATTCAAAAAATAAAATCAAAAATACAATCACTCATGGGTACCCTACGAGGTATCGTTCGTTGCTTACCACGCCAAGTTCGCTATTTAATTTACTTCTCCCTTGTCAAGCCGCATATTGACTACCTAGTGGAAATTTGGGGTACCGCTGCCAAATCACATACGAACCTACTACAAACTGCTCAAAATAAACTGCTAAAAACGTTATTTAACTATGACTATCTTACTCCAACAGAAACTATTTACAAAAAAATTAAAGTAATGAATATACCTCAAACCTACATATATAACACATGCATACTAATTCGTAAAATATTAAACAAAAATATACACACAAATATAACCTTTACAAAAAATATAAAAAAACACAAAATGAAACTCAGACGTGAACAAGACTTTTTACAATTACACCCAACCCGCACAAACTACGGAAGGAAAACTATCGTGTATGAAGGATCTAAAATATTTAATAAGTTACCGAGAGACCTTAAAGAATCTAAATCCAAAACCACTTTTAAAAAGCTACTTAAACAATTTATAATAAAAAATTCGCAGTCCCTACAATAGTGTCGAGCCACATCCAGTTACCGTTTATCTATGTTACATGGATACTTGTTTGCATGTGTCGGACAAACATTTTGTCCATAATGATTTGTAATCTACCCTCAAAACATTCATATAACCGATGTCTAATCTTTGTAATACCCCAACTTTTTGATCTTTTTAAGTGTTTAGTTTTAATATTCTCATGTAAGTGAATATTGTAATTCTTATGAGAATAAATGATCTTAAACCGCAAAATTATAAATTATTAACGAGAACAGACCTTAATGGGGCTCGCTGTGAACTTTAGTTTTGACTGACAGCTCCATTTGTTTTTTTCATGGGTGGCTTGTTTTAACGAACATAAAAAAATACAAAAAAAGTAAAGAACAACAAAGGGAAAAAGGTAATGAAAGAAAGGGGGAGGGTAAGGTGGTAGATAAACTTAGGAACTCTTTAAAGGTATTATTTCTATTTGGAAGAACAATTTCTCTCAAACAGTGCAGTTCTTTTACAAACTGAACTCAAGAAAAGCATAAAAACTGCCAAAGCCAAGCTTAAATTAAACTAGAACAAAGTAGTGCTTAAATCAGTGGTTAAAATATGAATCGCTTGGCACAGCATAGTTCAACTCGGCAATTTGGCGGAACAGTAGTTATAAAACAAATGACTGTAAATAAAAATGGCTGGATGCAAATTAAATTGTTCTGTGGTGACGTATATCGGTACTATGTCATTCATGTCATAAAATTTTCATATTTATTACGGAAATGAAAAAGTTTTGGATAGTTTTTGTGTTTGAGTTTTATAGAATGGACTGTTTTGTGTTTGACATTTCATTCGTATTTAAGTTTCAAAATGGCTGGTGATGTTTTTTTTATGTGATTCTAAAACATTTTAACGACTTTTCGTATTCAGAATCTCAAACGCATCGAAAGTACGTGTGCATTAGCAAAGAAGTTACATTAGTTTCTTAAATTTTTCTCTGAAGTTAGTATAAATTACATATTTTTCATTCTTTTACAATAAACATATTATAAACGCGCCTGCTGCCAAAGAATGGCAATGGACAGCGAGTGAGTTAAGTATAATGCTAATAAAAACGACAAGGCGCTTTGTATTAGATACCTACGTTTACTCTTGGTTAACACAGATGGCGCTGGGGTTTAATATGGCCGTTCATTAAATTTGCTTTAATTATGTAGAGGTTTAAGAAATAATAATTATGATAATTACAGGATCTGTGTTAAAGCATAAACTATTGCTATAACTTGAGTTTGTAATATTCCGGTTTTCTTTTCAAATTAATCGTGGAAGTTAATTTACCTACCTATTTGAACAAATTACCTATTTACCTATTTTTGTATTTAAATAAAATTATAGAAAATCCTATTTGAACATGAACTTAGTTTAATTAAACTAACAGTATTGATTTTGATCAATGGTTTAAACATGAAACCTTTGATACAGACGTTTAGAAATAGCGTGTACAGTCAAGTGCAGAGAAAAGGTACCCCACCAAGACTTAAAGATTATCGCCCGAGCAAGCTCGGGCCCGCGTGTCACGTGAGCCTTGAGCAGCTCCCTCCCCCGCCGCCGCACCCATCTCTGCCCGCGTGCATCCACCGATCCGCCTCAAATAATATTTCCAAGTATTTAATAATTTTATATGGTATTTTATCGGCTTCCTTCTGGCCGAACTGTATAGACACCAAGAATAACTTACAAAAAGACACTGCGTGCGATTAAGATACGAACCTGCTTCACCAGGCGCCAGCCGATCAACTAGACCGTGCCTTATACCACTAGGCTATTGGCTCAGTTATCAACCTCAACGAAAATTTGAATAGCATTACTCCTTTTATCGAACAACGTTATTAACGGTCTTATCTTCTAGATATTAAGGTTTAAATTTCAACTTCCGTGTTATATTATTTTAATACTAGCACCTTACCGTCTTGTTTTACAAAATGCAATACGCAACTCCTCAATTAACTAAAACATAAGGTTGAAATTAGCATAGATTTCTTGTTTGGTTGAATAGAATGTGTTGATTCCGATTGTTGCACTACCCTCATTTTACTTCAGAAACGAACTGCGAGTTAAGGTTGAATTTAGTATACTTCTTCGCCTTATTTACTAAACTGTGATTGAGGGTATTTTTACTTTTCAAATGGTTTCATTTTCGTGCCGATTCGCTTGTGTCTAATTATCTTCATCGTAATATTATCCAATTTATTATGTTTTTGACCAGTTGATTTTATTAATCGATGGTATGGTTCGATTAACAACTTTATTGAAGGCTAAAATTGTTGTTCTGTGGGATAAGGAACAAAACAAAGTAAATATCACGAGATATGATCATAACGGTAAGATTTACGTTATTCTTACACATATACCTATTTATTGTTGCAATCATGTTGCATTATTACTTACAAGTTGAATTTTTTTAAATGTATTTCTAATATTATTATTTTCATTACAGAGAAAAACAGTTCGTATTAGATGGATACAAAGGTATCAAGCGACGGGTGATGTGAAATGTGATCACCAAGGCCCTCGCCCGATTGCTTACACTAATGAATCGAAGCGACAACGTAATATGTATTGTGAAAGTTCACTCAGTGGCACCCTTCAAAACTACGCGTTCAAATGCTGACTTCAAGAAGTGTTAGACAGTGACGGCCATCCTATCCGTTATGAATAGGCAACTCGGCAGATTGACTGTGTAACTTATTTGATAAAATTGCATTGGAACATTTATATGAGCAAGTGTTAATAATTCCCAATATCATTCCATAATCAGTGGGATCATTATATCGTAGAATCAAAAATAAACAACCTTTATTATTATCAATCCAGTTACTCTTGTTTACAAGTAGTCTGTTAACGATTCATATCTGACCTCACATATTTTTCTAATATTGTGTTAAATAAGGCTAATCAGAAAATGTGATAAAAGAGAAAGATGTATATTGCTATACTGTTATAGTTTAGCATGTTGGTTCTTCCTCTGTAATTCACAGGCACAAATGACAACATTTCATTTTCAACCAAGCTTTTTTTCCGATAAGATCATACAGAGTATAAAAAATGTATGTTTTCACAACTTTAAATAAATAAATATTAAGTTATGTTTCTAGAAATATCTATAAACGAACCGTTATCTGTTAAACGTTCTAAGACAGAATAAGGTATCTATTTTGTGTTTAGTTAATATTCTAAGTAAACAACCCCAATTTAACATAGACAGGAATCTGTATATTCAACCAGGAAGTGGATTCCATAAAGTCCTAGAAATGTAATTAGAAAAATAAATTAATATTGTTTATGCAAAATGCCTAACTTTTATTACAAACCTCCATTTGATTTCTTAATAATAATAAACAAAAATCACCTACTAAAGAAACTAAAAATAAATAATAAAGGTAAATAAATAAAATAAAAAAACCCTTCTCATGCGCGGATTTGAACTCGAGACCATCACATTGCTAAGCCGCAGTGTATACCATTAGACCAACACGCCATTTGCGTTACACTACAAAAAACTTAAATAGGTTCGATGTCCTTACCAAGGGGGTAACTATCACTGTGAAGCGGACTGTACCTATTTCAAAATTTCTTAACTAATTCGCACTTTTTGATTTGATCCAGACATAAGTATCCAGATAAATAGATGTACCTATTACTGTTTAATTAGATAAAGTAAGTACTCAGAAAGTCAGACACTATTCAGAATTCACAAAAGCTACTCCTCTAATTAATCCATAATTAAAATTATTCGTAAGTCTGCGAAAGATTAAGGCATCAATTTAATTTTATACCACTTTTGTTTCTATAATTCTGGCAATGACCTTGGCTTGTCAAATCTTTGTAGGTACCTACCTATATCTTTAGCGAATGATGATAAATGATAACACTGCGGTAGAATTAGAGCCGGCGATAGTATTAGTTTAATGAGATTAGTAAATAACTTTAATTAGGAGCTCTGTACTTATTGATCATATATCATTTATTTTTATGAAGGTAGTGTAAAAGAGATAATAAAGAGGTGAATAAAAATTTGATTGAAATTTTAGACTTCTTTATTTATTTAAACTTTTCGCACAAAAAGGTACAAAGGCGGACTTAATGCCTTAGGCATTCTCTACCAGTCAACCAAGGGTGGTGAAGAGATTGGATGGCAGGTGCTTTGATTCAGAGGAACAATGATAAAAAAAAATCTATTAAAACTAGGTACACAAATACATAAATAAGTTATATACACATACATACTATTTACTATAATATATACTTATAATATATATATACAAATTCGAGGGAGAGAGGTGTTGAGATGACTCTACGCTATTTGTTTTGTAAATAACTCTGCAATTTCCGCCGACTGATGGCCGTCCTGATATCAAGAGGAAGTGCATTCCAAAGAAGAATGGACTGAATATGAAAGGAAGAATGAACAAAGTCAGAAGTATGAGAAGGACAGAGTAGGAGAAGAGACTTCACTGTTTTATTTGCTTGTTTTTTTTTTAATTTTAATAATACGTAAGTTAAAAGATTACTTAATTAGGTACACACGGCTACCTACCAAGCTATACCTTTCCAGTTTCAGCTGACCTCGCATTGTTGGTATAGGTTTTTCGTACAACGAGTCAGCTTATACTGGAAATGTATGTACAGCTTGATATGTAGCCGTGTGTACCTACTTAAGTAATCTTTTAATTTACGTTTTATTAAAATGAAAAAAAAAACCAGCAAACAAAAAATGAAGTCTAAAATTTCAAACGGATTTTTATTCACCAAAAAGTTAATTAATTAATCCTTTTTATATTGAAGATGTTAAATAATAAAGATTTAACATCTTCAATATAAAAAGGATTAATTAATTAACTTTTTTCATCAAAAGAAAAACCATTTTATTAGGCTAGGCAACCAAGTGTTGGTACTTACTTACCTATGAATATGAAACTCATTAAACCTAATGTGTAGATCAAAAATATAATGTTTGACATAGCGACACCAGTGTATAGCGTGACGCTTTAATGGCGACATTAATTTAACACACGTATACGGTTTCGCGTATTCGTTTTATGAACATATAATACATATTTTAATTTCATTATTTATTCATTTGTTTACAATTTTCTAAAATAGCTTCTTGGAGCAACCTGCACTTAAAGAACTGTAGCGCAGTGGTCATTTGCCGGGGTCACGGATCATAACATCGCATCAATGAAATTAAAACGAATAACGTGGAAAGAGTAGGCGAATTGAAGGAAAGAGAGAGAGCTCTACGTCATCGAACGGCGCAGGCAGTATTCAAATTACGAATTATTTTATGTTTTTTTAATTTTTATGATTCCTGGCCACTAGCTTTACTAGTGTTAAATTAATGTCGCTATTGTAGCCGCACATTGTATAATATGATAATGAGATAAGGACAGCTACACACGACGACAGTGGCTACAGGATATTGTTGTGCATACAATTTTAACATATAGGGCTGTTCATTGATTATGTAAGATAAATATTGACCACTTTCTGAATTCCCCTCCCCCTACGTAAGATAAAACAAGAATTTGAAGAAACCCCTCCCCCCCTTTCAATCTTACCTACGCAAGATCAGTATCTACCAAAGTTGCAAAAAAAGGAGGAAAAAATTAAAAAGTTACAATTTTTGTGTTCTCACGTAAGAACAATCAAGACCCCTCCCACCCCCACCTAAGAAAAAATAAGATTTGTTTGGACCCCTCCCCCCTCAAATCACGTAATAAATGAACAGCCCCTAACTGACGAAATGTCAATGTATGATGTATTTTTTACACCTTTGCTTACTCCGTCGGAGAATCAGGTTGAAATTGAAATCATGCGATAAACCGAAATGGGAGATTGTACTCATCATTATGAACAACTTTTACTAAGGGACCAAAGATGCAATTGCGAAAAAAAATCAGCTGTTCCCTACATTTTGACGAGTTATGCGAACATAAATGTAGGGAACATCTGATTTTGGTTTCGCGATTTCTGGTAGGCATAGGATACCTATTATATTTTGCGTTCGCCCCCAATAGGCAATAACACAATACACATGTATGTAATAACACATAACTGGCGAAATGTGAGTGTTATATACATAATGCTAATGACCCACGTTGACATTAAATTCTTTATCGTACGAACTTGAATTTACTGCATAGTGAATACCTACTTTTTCTCATACAGTTTCCAACATAAGCCCTGTTACATATGTACATACATACATACTCAGCCTATAATGTTCCCACAGCTGGGACACAGGCCTCCTCACTGAGAGAGGGGGTGGACCGTAATCCAAAACCAACCACGAAACAAAAAAAAAACATGAATAAACCATGTTATTAATACTCAAAATAACTTGCAGCACCTACATTAAATAGTGGATTCCATTTCTATATTATATAATCTATAAGAATTTCGACACGCCTTCATCAATTAAGCTGGTCATTCCACTAATGACTCCCACTATCTTCATGTGTCGATAGCATTATTGATAATAGTATCAACGCAACGTGGCCCGACCAGCCGGTTTATTTAGTAGAGTTGCGCGCGCGCCGGTTAAACAACGTGCGGCTAAATAAAGAATTCCAAGATGGCGGCGCGAGGCACACAGTGTTTTCTAACAGTGACAAGGAAATATAGCTCAGCACCTGACAAAAATGTGGCTTTCCTCGGTCTTGGAAACATGGGTGGCTTTATGGCTGCAAACCTGGCCAAAAAGGTAATTATTAAAAGTACTGGCTGGAATTTAATGTCGCATACGGTTCTGTATTCAAATCAGTTTAGTTGATTTGGAATTGGAATTCATAAATAAACGATCGGTTCAATTAAATTTATTAAGCCATGGTGCGTAATAAAAAGTTTTGGTGTTAATAACCTATTTGGTAAAAAAGAAATATGTTTCAAAAAGTGCTTTTTAAAAATAAATGATGCATTCACATAATCGTACCTACTTATCATTATGTATTTGCGTATGTATTTGAATTTGAATGAATTAAATTCCAAGGTTTCCTGTTGATTTTTTGATTATATTAATATATATTGTAGATAATAGTTACAGCTAGGTAGGTACTGTCGTGAGTGACAAACTCGATTTTTGCTTACTGGGTCAAGAAACTTTATAAGTAATATAACAATAAAACTTAATCAAAGTACAGACGCCAGCACATCAAGCTACTACAATCTGTCAAATTTGCTTAATAGATTTTCAACTTTATCGCTAAAGCATAAGGTTCAAAGTTGATTGAGAAAATTTGACAGTTTCGGGTAGCTTGATGTGCTGGCGCCTGTACAAAGTAGGTAGTTTACTTACAAAAAAAACAAATGGTAAATAAATTAAATATGGATTTAAGTAAGTAATGGTACTTACTTGGGTAAAATGTTAGCGCACTGTAGATACAAATAAATAATTAAAGAGTTTCTTATGCAGGCAAGGGATAGACGTATACTTAATAGTTGCACACATCACATAGTCGCTTTCAAAGACTTATGCAGCACATGTTTGACATGACTTAAAAGTTTTCGAAGTAACTACTCGAACAATAAAACTAGACAAGTGACAGTGACAGCGTGAAAAATAGCGTGAAAATTTTTACGAATCGCAGTTGTCTTCTTTTATTCATCGAAGTATGAGTTGCCAGTACCAATACTTATCTCTTTTGTTGACCGTACCTATCTGTCAATAGCAATTACATGATTATACAATAGTGATATAATGTGACATATTACATCACACTCTATAATCAGTTTTGCTTACAATCATTATTATTCGACATGGAACCAGAAGAGACAGACATTCGTGGTACGCACGGCTACACATTAAGCTATACAAAACCAGTATAAGCTGACTTCTGATTGTACGAAAAACCTATACAATGTGAGGTCAGATAAAACTGGAAGCATAGCGTGATGTGTAGCCGTGTGTACTCGTATTTAAGTAGATCAACAGTTAGAAAAAATACGTTTATTTGCGGCAAACAGTAACTGCTATCGCTATGATTAATAATAATAATTAACTGTGATTTTAGTTTCTGCTATGATTCTAGTTATCTTTTTTTTATACGGAGTCACTGTAATCAAAGTTGAGAATTTTATATCATTTCATTCGATAACCTCTGATAAGACTAACAAGATTACTGAAATCATGAAATGCCATGCTAGTCCCAAATGACTGAAAACAATTGATTGAATTGTCTTGTGTTTACCACAGAAAAACTACTTCTGCATTTTTTGCAAAAATTGGTATTGCAAAATGGTATGATTGCGATATATGGCAGAATTTGAATCTTCAACGATCAGTAAAAAATATAGAAATATAAGAAAAGTCCGTTTTCATTAGGTATCAATCAGATATCCAAAAGGAAATACCCTCTGTAATTTTGATCGATTAGTATAATAGCAACAGAAAAATAGGTTGTTTTTATGATCTAATTAAAAAAATCAAAACTTACAATAAGCACTTATGCAACATCAGAAGCTAGGTGCACGGTTCCAATTGGTCGTTAATTCCTATGGAGAAGAGCCGAAAAGAAACTCCATGGTTACTCTTTTAAAAATAATTGGCTTTTACAAAGTTTTCAAATTACAGTGTTATCTTGGATAATACTGTAATTTGAGTACAGTTGGAAAAAATTGTATCGTATACTGTAATCGATACGGGAGGACAGTTTGTAGATCAAAAATTGTAAGCAAACATACGTGTTATCGACATTCCCACCTAATTTCAATCACTAATTACCAACCAGAAGATCCACGCCCCCAAAATCTACATACAGCTACAAGAAATTGTCCTCACAAACAACTTGCTATCAACGAGACGTCACGCGTACATTAAACGGGTCGTTATATTAATAAACAGTTTGACATTGACCATTGACAAACTGTAGTCAACTGTACTGACCGAGTGCCCGAATAACTGTCTCACTCACACTTGGGACTATCGTAACGGGTGAAATAGAGAGCGAAGATGTTTGAATGATAGCTTATATGATAAGCTCGATCGCGTTATCATGCTCTTGGAATACTTGATTAGCAGGATTTTGTTGTCAAAAACATGTTTTCGAACAAATCGGTCCAACTATAAATGTTTCATTTAGAATAGCTTGATTGATTTGATAGACAGTCAGTGGAAATGTTTAAAGACTTGTCGAATGTATGCATTGTGTTATCTATTTGAGATAGACCAATCAACTCAATCTATCGCAGTCCAATGCTGGACTTGGCCTCGCTCAGGTTACGTCACAACATTCTGTCCTCCCCCTTTCGCATCCAGTGTATCCCAGCCACATTCTTAAGGTCATTGGTCCATCTAGCTAGTGGTCGTCGCACACTACCGTTGCCGATACTCGGTCTCCACTCCAGCATAGCAACTCACAACAATTCGACATAATGTTGAATCGAACATGACACATTTTCAATGATTAATTTGCCTTGACCCCGACAGTAAACAGCTGTCGGAAAAATCGCGGTCGTTTAATTTAAACTGTCAAAATTTTCAGATTTTGGATTTGTGAACAGCCTTTAGAGGACTCTTTTGATGACATTGATTTATGTTCTATTCGGTACTGAAGCGTATCGCACGGTTTTGAATAAGCTGGCCTCGGATTCGATAGATAGAAAGATTATATTTTTTTCCAAAATTTAATAAAGCTCATTTACAAAACCATTAATATTCAGGGTACAAGGGCGGTCTAATTATCACTAGCAGCGACACCTACAAGACAACCTTTAGATGGACAGGGAGACTTGGAAATAATACATTAATTAACGATAGTCTGTGGTGTGCTGCAATTAACGTATCTATCTACAGATGTTACGAATATAAATATATACAGAAGATGAATATATAGGATGGCAGGACATCGACGCGTTAACTGTTAGAGCGGTTCTGCACTACATCCGATCCGAATCCGAGAAATGCCGGTCCGAAGTGATCATAGTCCTATTTGTATGTATAAGGGGTTGCACACTACTTCCGAACTCTCCGAATTTAGAACATTCCCAACTCGGATTGAAGTCGGATTTTTAATTCGGATTCGGATCGGGTGTAGTGCAGAACCGCTCTAACCATGAATTCAGCACAAGATTCTAGGGTAGAATTCTTGTTTGTTATCAAAAAAATAAACTCTTCTATTTCAACGCGGGGGCTTTAGAATCATGTTGCAAACTCCTTGGCTGGGGTTAATTTTTAGAAGAGAAAAAAAAAACGTGTTGAATCCATTGTATCAGGTTGCGCGTCGATGTTCTTAACAAACTAATAATAAAAAAAAAACGTTTTTTATTACCTTCAGTTGCTCAAGAACACATGTCTAAACACTATGCAGCGTTACAACTAAGGGAAAGAGTGTTTTCGATAAACTCTGGCACCCAAAGTAAGATTTAACTTGTGTTTAGTGTGCCAGAAAACATTTACACTATGTAGACATAACACATGCACCAGATCGGTCTGACTAACCGGATGCGTCAAATTTATATCGATGTAGGTACATAGAACAATAATATATATCAATGTACTGAGAGTAAAGAAAATAAACTAGGTACAGACGCCAGCACATCAAGCTACTACAATCTGTCAAATTTCTTTAATAGATTTTCAACTTTATCGCTAAAGCATAAGGTTCAAAGTTGATTGGGAAAATTTGACAGTTTAGGGTAGCTTGATGTGCTGGCGTCTGTACATTTAAAGTAATATTAATACGATGCAAGTTTCTTGCATGTGGCATACAATCAAATTGTAGCAATAAATAACTTGCGTCGTCTAAATACTGTTTAGACTGTGCAACTTTTGATTTTGTTTGAATTTACAGTATGCCACAAGCAGTTAAATTACACTGTGCTATCAGACTTTAGTCACAAAATTAAACCTTGTAAATGCCTATCATCATGCATAGCCTTTTTTCCAACTATGTTGGAGTCGTCTACTGTCTAACTGGATGCTGCTGAATACCAGTATTTTACATGGATGGAGCCAAGCAATTTGATTGAATGTGTTAATACATAATATACAGGGTCCCATTAAAATAGATGGACAAATTTTAACACAGCGCTCAGTACGTCTAACTAAAGATATCCAAGCAAAAAAAAAAACACTGATTAAAGTGATTTTATTTTGACCTAAAATAATAAATTCCCGGCTCATTAGTGTATTTTCGTTAGCTGATTATTTTTCATGTAAGTATCTATGCGTTTTTCTTATATATTTTTTTTACCATCGTCCTTATTTCGGTGGTCTGAATGATTTCTAAAAGTTTGTCCATCTATTTTAATGGACCTTATATATTAATGAGTTCTTATTATTATAATTAGCTAAAACTGTTTGCATGCCTTACTTAAGGTAGTTAGTGTAAGATACGATAAACTTAACATCTGTAACTTGTACCTACTTTCTGTGCACATAAAGAACTATTCTATTCTATCAGATCTCCACTACCGTGTTACCGGGTAACACGATAGCTTGGTAAGACAGATTGTCAGAATTTCGGGCTTATGACAGCCTGTGACGCCTGTCAAAAATCTACAAATGACAGCCCGGACCAACGCGGCAACGGCTTAACGGCTCTACGAGGCATGGAGGAGTCTCGATATGTAATGGATGGTCACTCACCCATCCATGGACCGACCCCGGCAATCGACTCGTGCGGTTGTTATTATTTAGCCACGAGCAAATATCTATCTAGATGTGTAACAATTCAAAGATCTCAATATACATATATAAAGCAATGAATATTCACCAATACATTACTTAAATCTAGACAGACCGGCCGAAAAGTGAATTTCCAATAAGTGCCGAAAAAGAAGTAGAAGAAAAAATCCTCTCCCTCTGGTTAATGGTACATTAACTGTAATTTAAAATTAAAATCCTTTTAGTTGATTCAAAGATTATGCTAAGTTATGTAGATGACTGCTTTTTACGTAAACCATTTTATGTTTCGACGGGGTTTGCACTGAACAGTTCGATTTAAGGGCACGCCCTGTTAATTCTAAAAGGGATTTTAAGACCTTCATTGGGCTTGTATTTTTAAGGGAATTGTGTTAATGTGTTTTAGAGGCACCTGGGTTTGGTCCAGGTAAAGGTAAGTGGGTACCTGTATTTAAAATTTTAGAATACGGGCTATATAATACTTATCATTCTTATTTTGCAAGATATAACTGCTTAATGTGCCTAACACCGTGACTTAATCACCGTTGTGTCTTTTCCCAAGTATGAATGAAATCAATACCAGTATTTTAAATGAAGCGACTGCCTATGTGACCTCCACAACCCAGTTACTGGGTACTACGATACTCCTTGGTAGGACTGGTTGTCAGGCATTTTTGGGTGTCTGACTACCCGTAACGACTGTCAAAGAACGAATCGGCGAATGACGAATGACTCGATGTGTAATGTGTGGTCCATGAACCGATCGCGGCAAGTGTAGCTTACTCAACCTTCGATCGAACTGTGTGGCTATTATCATTTAGCGAAGAACCAACTTTGCTTGATCCCCAGATGTCTCTTACGACTCAGAGGTTTTTCTTTTGTTTTTTTTTCAGGATGGGAAATCATCAAATGACCCCTCCCGCTATGGGTGGAGCGGAAGGGAGTGTCAGACTCTTAATGACTAAAACCTACCCGTGTAAGGAACACGGGTGGGTTTTAGTCAGTAAGAGTTTTTTAGTCCTTTATGTTCCTTAGCCCTTTATGTTCCGGGCCACCGGTAATCCTTTTGGACAATCCCGCTGATCCGGTAGGCTTCGGCCCTAATGGGCCCCTTCAATTTGATGCTGACATCTCTTTGAGGCGCGCGTGGAACACGTACTCGTCGTCCGGCACGGACCTGGTCCTGATCGGACGGTGAGCTACCAATTACTCTCCGCCCGCAGGCCCGCGCCTACGGTGGCCGGGAGTCGTCGCGCGGCTCCCGATGCCCGGAGCGTCACCCGCGGAGACTGGGATGGGAGGCTCTCTTACTCAACCTTCAATCGAACTGTATGGCTATTATCATTTTGCCAAGAACCACCGTTGCTTGATTCCTAGATGTCTTTCACGACTCAGGGGTTCATTTTTAGCCAAATAGCTATAATACCAAAATCTTTTTTCCTTCCCAAATTGGATGAATGAAATTCTAAGCAA
This sequence comes from Luperina testacea, assembly GCA_927399505.1. Classification (NCBI taxonomy): domain Eukaryota; kingdom Metazoa; phylum Arthropoda; class Insecta; order Lepidoptera; family Noctuidae; genus Luperina; species Luperina testacea. Next base: position 3,918,584 of record OV656763.1, on the reverse strand, counting down.
AAGCCATATTTTGGGTAAATCACGCTGAAAAAGAATTTTATCAATAACTTTCAAGATGTCCGTTCGTTCGGTGATTTGGGTTGGGGCCGAGGAGCCTTGTTATAATAACGTGCCTTTTTCCCAATAAGCTAAATCGGTAGCATTGAATTCTTAGTATTTTGCCCAGTGGTTATATGATACAGGACTACAGGATAATAAATAATGTTTTATTTATTTAATAAGGCTTACCAACTAAACACATACACAGTATAGAGGTATGAGGAACAGAGTGTAAAGTTCACTCATACTCTATAGAAAAGGTAGGATCCTCCGACCAGACGGGTGTTCTGTCTGGCGGGCAACTGCCCGTTGATTCATGTCGGGCCGTTGTATCTATGGTAGTTGCGCGGTAAACTCTGCTTGCGCGATGCAGGATTTGCGTGACGTCAGTATGACGCGTTGTTTGCATGTGGCGTTGTAGATACCGCTACAACAGCTTTAACCCAGAGTCGTTGACATAATATAGATCTCGCATGTATTTAAATTATAGGAAAGCACGGCACTATCAATTATTAGCGTATTAGTATATCATACAATAAATAGAAAATTAGACACTAAAAAAAATCTAAACAATTAAAAAAGAATTTGAATATACTACGTTATAGCTTAAAAATGCTGTTTTTTATTTATTATGTTTAACCAATTATTGATTTGTAAAAAGAGGATTCCTTTTTAGGGTTCCGTACCCAAAGGGTAAAAATGGGACTCTATTACTAAGACTCCACTGTCCATCTGTCTGTCTGTCACCAAGCTGTATCTCATGAACCGTGATAGCTAGACAGTTGAAATTTTCACAGATGATGTATTTCTGTTGGCGCTATAACAACAAATAATAAAAACAGGATAAATTAAATATTTAAAGAGAGCTCCCATAGAACAAACTTGTTTTTTCGGCGTTTTTGCCTTGTGGTACGGAACCCTTCGTGTGCGAGTCCGTCTCGCACTTGGCCAGTTTTTTTTTACATTCTAGCTGCCATTATGTGCCACGTTAGTCTTTTCTTCAGATAATAATGATTTTATTATTAATCATATTATCTTAAACGTATACTGGCACCTCAAATCCCACCAAAAAATTAAAAAATAAAATATTCTTTAACAAAGTAGGTACATACTTCCAAAAAAAAACTACTGTAATTTCGGAAGTCAAAGGCAAAACGAAAACTGGCAAAGACGTTGAGATGATTAATTAGTATCTTTACCTTTTTTTTTCGTATTCAGATTTTTATTAATCTGAATTCAGGTCCATCGTTTGTGGGATAAAAATTCACAGTCACTGCACACCAGCAGGGGTAAAATGGTCTAACAGAATTATGTAGTGGTGAAGCCTGGATATTTCATATTTTTTTTCGATATTTATCCGTCTACAACATACAGTTTCTGTCGTAGTTTGTAAGACTGCTAGACAGTATTTGCTCTTAGGTAATAGGTTATTACCTATTACCTAAGAGCAAATAAATAAAAAAAAAAAAAAACACTGGCACTCCGGTAGTGCCGACAGAAGTGAAAACTTGAACAATTACGAGTGTATTTTGTGAATCGTCTTATAAACAAAACACGCGTGTTAAGGTGTGTTCCTTATTTTATAGGGTTTTTTGCAAATCAGGTATGATGACCAAAGTGACTGGTTTATTCTTCTCGTGAAAGGAATTTATTCAGATTTACAAATAAGCACACAGGATAGACTTCAGTTCGTGGTGTTGGTCGCGGCAGTACTTCGTTAATCATTTCTAAAGTGGTAACTAGATAAACTAATAAGGAGCCTGTATGAAATTTTACACAATGTTACCTTTGTTCGATTACCATAATGTTTGCAGAGGCGTATTAGAAGAGGACGTAGATGGTACGATTGATATTAGTTACATTTTTACATACTATTGGCCTTGTACATAAAATGTATTTGAGCTCGTCGTCAGTTATATATCCGTGGTTCAGCGCCATCTCGTCGTTGTTGGATGAACTACGTAGTTAGTACGCGAGGCCCTCGTAGTTCTTCCCGATGTGCATAGATGGCGCTGTCTTACGTTTTACGTCTTACGAATTTTCGATCAGGGTCACGTGACCTGACGCGAGTTTAGAAGTTTTTACCCATTCCAAAAAAAGTACACAGCGCCGCTAACCCTTAATTTGGCAATGAAAAAAAAGTAAGAAATACATAAATTTAATTATTGGAGGCCTTTGGGGGTGTGCTAAAGAGCCCCGAAAAAATGTTGAAATAAATCCTGAGTTGCCCACTGTTGGGAAAAGTCATGTCCGTCACAGCGGACATTACCAATAACTTAACGATGAACGCGTAGATTTGCATGTCCGCTGTGGTGGACAGTGCCAAATTATGGAAAAATAAAAAACGTTAATATTATTATATTTATTTTATTAAAATAAGAAAATACAAAACAAAAAACGCAGAAATTGACCTGAAAATGTTATTTATATCGTCGCACTTGTTGGTACCTTTTTTTTTTTTTTTTTGAGGATGGGAAATCATCAAATGAGTCCTCCCGCTCTGGGTGGAGCGGAAGGGAGTGTCAGACTCTTACTGACTAAAACCCACCCGTGTTCCTTCCTTAGCCCTTTATGTTCCGGGCCAGCGGTAACCCTTTCGGACAATCCCGCTGACCCGGCAGGCTTCGGCCCTTACGGGCCCCTTCTTTAATGCTGACATCTCTTTGAGGCGCGCGTGGAACACGTACGCGCCGTCCGGCACGGGCCTGGTCCTGATCGGACGGTGAGCTACCCATTACTCTCCGCCCGCAGGCCCGCGCCTACGGTGGCCGGGAGTCGTCGCGCGGCTCCCGACGCCCGTAGCGTCTCCCGCGGCGGCTGGGACGGGTGGCTCTCTCCCTCAGACGTCCCGCCGCCTCCTTTGCTAGCATGACTGCTTCGCAGAAGGAGGCGACTGCCCCCCACTCCCTCTCGCCCCGGACCATGGCTTGAACCAGGCCCGGACGCGAGAGGTCGCTGCCGCTGCCGATCGCCTCAACGAGGACACGGCGTTGCTCCGCCCAAGCGGGGCAGACCTCCACCGTGTGCTCCACCGTGTCCTCTGGGCGATCCTGGCAATGGTGACACCCGGGTGTTTCCTCCCGCCTGGTTATGTGCAGGAACCTCCCGAAACTTCCGTGTCCGGTGAGGACCTGCGTCAGGCGGTAGGTGAGGGCGCCGTGACGCCTCTCTAACCACTCCTCAAAGAGGGGTCTTACCGCCGCTATCGTGGCGTGCCCTTGTTGGTACCTTTTCAAGGACATTATATCACCAACTTTAGCATACCTAAATTTATCCGACCAATAATCGAGGTATGAAGGCATTACAACAATACCCATGATAATGTGAATAGCCAAAAAGTCTTTAAATTCTTCTTCTGACAGCTGAATTGACTTGCCAGTTTGTTGAACAGAGTATAAATTTGTCTGTTCAACAATATTACAAATGACATTTTGAGAAAAAAAAAAGATTAAAGTAACTCAAAGGTGAGTCAACATCTTCTGGCAAATCAATATAATCTCCATTTTCATCCTCTTGTACTGTCGCTCTGTGGCGGAATTGTGCCACTTTCCATTTATAAGACAGCTGAAACTTTTTACCCTTCTTCGCTTTCTTTGCTGGTACTGTAGATGGCTGTTTCCTGCACCTTGTGTTTCGTGATGCAAGTGGAGAAAAAGCTATAGGTGCCATAGGCGTTGATGGCAGTGAGGGAATAGCAGATAGGGATGGAACATTCTCATAATTAGACTCTCCAATTTCGCGCACGATAGAATCTGATATAACATCATTATTATCAATGTTCGGTTCTTCGTCTTCAGATGTACTGATTGTTAGGTTTGCAAGGGAAGATGTAATTGATGGTGCAGAAGAAGAAAGTGGGGAAGAAGCATAAGCACGCGGGTCATCATGCATTTCTGTTTCAGATTCAGAATTCTCACTAGCATCGGAAGGTGCATGCTCATTTGGAACTAAAGCGATAATTTTACTAGCACGGTTAGGCTGTTGACAAAGAAAAATAAACAAAACTGAGAACCATACCAAAAAAAAAAAATTTTAACCTTTTTGGCGTTGTCCGCCACAGCGGACATAGTAATAAAGTACTACATCTCTATGCAATTAGCAATGTTCGCTGTGACGGACAAAGCACTTTAGCAACAAAAAACAGCATGAAAATGTAAAAGAACGTATTGATTTGTAGGTTATAATTATTTATAGAATGTTTTTCTAATAATTGAGTCGAGATTTCAAGACATTCATAGGCAAAAAGGAGGAAAAAAGAATATAAATACCTTGAGCAAAACAGGTGGTCGTCTTTGCGCCGACATTTTGTGTCACGAATGACATAATTCAGTGTTGCCACACTCAAAATATATTTTCTACTATTCGTTTATGAATTTAAGAAATATTTAGTCGATTTGTAATCGATGAGAATCGGATAAAAAACTAGTAGGATTTAATTTTTGTTGACGTCCGTCACACCGGACTTTATCAAATTAAGGGTAGAAGTTTTCACTTCAAAAACGACGAAAAAACAAAAAGCACAATATTTGTTCAAAATTGCAAATTGGAAGGACAATGCAATTTTGAACAAATATTTCGTTTTGTTACGTTATGCGGCAGTGCGTGCACATTCGAGTAATAAATCGCAGCGATTTTAAAATTGTTATTTGTCACAATTTGCTGCGTTTGCTTGCGACGCGATTATCGTGAAAGTAATCTGCAGCGTATAGAATTGTATGGTCCCGCGCGCACTGCGACAGAAAAATCGCGCACTACCTTCCCGGCGCCCATTCGTATTCCGTCCTTTCGAGAATAAACATGTCCACTGGAGTCTCAATACCAAACGAGGCTAGACGTAGAACATTCTCAGTAATCTGTCAATTAATGTTTGAATTTTCATTCTATAATAGTCATAGAATTTTATGGGATATAGCCGAAGATCGTTGTTTCTGATAAAAGGAAGCCTTAATAAAATATCTATTCGCTGTAAATGTATTGACGATTTATTATTTTTTTTCTTCTTTCCTTCCTAGGCAGTAAATAGAGACAAGCAACTTGTACCAAATCCAAGGTGAGACTGAGCAATGACCTACGATTTTTTTATCGCAGTGCGACACTGTACTTTCTGCGATATTTTACAACGCGATTCTCAAATCGTGTCGCAAAAAGTAAAATCGTGGTGCGCGCTTGGCCTTAGTTCAAAGGCGAGTAGCGATGGGTAGGTAATAAACCAAAAATCCAAGCTAAGCCAAACATCGGTACATCTTAGTGAATGTTTATGATTTCAACAAAAATCCCCTCTTTGACAAATGAAGCGAATTTTAGCTCACAGGAAATGGTGAACGGTAGAGCAAAGTATACCAAATGGTTATTTTGTCGGCGTATCTGTACCTAGAACTTACGTTTTGAATATTTGTTGTTTGGGGTTTTCTTTTTTTATTTTTTGTATTTTTTGCTGAGGGGCCCGTGGCTAAGAAATAACAGCCGCACGTGTCGATCGATCAGGTTAAGTTACGCTTGCCGCGGTTGGTCTGTGGATGGGCGACAATTTTTACTTACTTTACTGTGGATGCGAAATTAGTCATATATTTAAGAGCAGTGGTGCCCCCCCCCCCCGTGGTAACCGCCGCGACTCACGAGTTGTAAAATGGGTCGTAGGTTTTAACCCAACCAGGCACTTTACTTTGTGTAAATTATTTCATCACCACTGCTCTCAAAACGGTGAAGGAAAACATCGTGAGGAAACCGCCAAGTCCTAGAACCAAAAATTCGAAGACATGTGACATCTATCAACCCACACTGGGCCCGCGTGGTGGATTATGGCTCTCTCAGAAAGAGGAGGCCTGCGTCCTAGCAGTGGGCACATTATAGGATGATTATGTATTCATCAATTTCAATGAATCCCCTTATCCCCTAGTCGATATTTTTTTCATACAAATTTCGGGAGAGTATTACTCCACTGTTTGACATTGTGCATCGAAAGTTAAACATGATATCGTTTTATCTTATTATTAATGTTGTCTGTATCCGTTCGCCGGTCGCCTATCAGTTCGGAACGGTGTTTTTGTGCGTGAGAACTAGACGTTGTTGTTCGTGTAGACTAGCGTCTAACTGCTCATCACTGATACTAGCTCTGTCGGACACGAAGCCAGCTGAGACAGCGCGCTTTTTGGCCATGACCACCAGTGAGTTCGAGCTCGCGACTAGTTTACTCTTAAGGTTTCTCGATTGACTTCCTAATTTAAACATGTATCATTATTTCCAGGGCTTCGCAGTCCGTGGCTACGACCCATCCAAGGAGGCTTTAACAGCAGCCGCCAAGAACGGCATTACTGGAGCTTCTTCCATCGCTGCGGCTGTAGATGGCGCTGATGTCGTAGTCTCCATCCTGCCTAGCAACAAGGTCGTGCTGGACGCGTACCTTGGCAAAGATGGTGTGGTTAAGCATGTAAGTATAAGCTTTATTCTGGAGGGAATTTTACTGACTCAATGTGGGTAGGCTTCTTACAAGGTGGACTATAGGGCGCGGGAATCTAGAAACGACAGTACTTATAGAATTCGTGGCGCCGAGAGTAGGTTGAACGATCAACTTCTGCCACGGACCGTCTTCAAAGTTGTCAGTGTCGATACGTCATCTGTGTCGTAGTGCGAGCAAACCGTGAAACGCTTGGTTTGTATGGAAGGTGTCCGTCTCTAGCAGTGATCGCCAGGGTGTCTCCGTACTCTGTGAGGTAGACCGAGCATCTGGCCTGTATTGCGAGAATCCGCTGGATGCCAGAAACACAGGATTGGTCGTTTTGGCGATGCTTTTGTGGAGGCCTTTGCGCAGCAGTCGACTTTTTTCAACTAAATAACGGTGAATGAAAATGCTTAATGATATTCAGTTTTAAGTTTGGATTTATTCAAGACCGTTGGGGATCGTTGGGTGATCATTTCGTAAAAATAATAATAAGAATTAAAATATTAAAGTAGCAAGAATTATTATCTTGAATTACTAATACAGAATGTCACTAGATTTCTTGCGAGACCGTGCGAAAAGCTTATAGAAAACGAAGCATTGAGGAAATATAATATTTCCTTCAGTGAAAGTCGAGATCACGTCTAACTTACCTGTGGTCAGTTAATGTGATACTTGCGGAAATATAAGTTAGGAAGTCCTGACCACAATACAACTTTCCAAAGTTATTACACTTTTGACAAACAGTACTTACTTAACTTGGAACATCAAACAAGTCAAAAAGATAAACTTTAGAAGGAAAACAACTTTGTCATTCAGTTGTAAGAGCTCATGTTTAAGAACTATTTGGTCTTTATGACTAAACTTTTGGGTTCGTCGCCAGACCACATAATTTTGTTTTTATGGTATCGTGAAGTGTGTCGATTTATTAATTTATTGCCTAAAGCCCTTTCTTTGTACACATTTTTCTTGCCGTGGAAAACTACGGTTTACGGAAAAAAAACAAATCATAGAGACATGGCAGTGGTACATTATATCGTAAACAAAAATATTTCCTCTAGTATCATTAACTAGGGAGAAGACAGAGGAACGTTAGTATGGAATGAACGCCAACGAACACGTGACCGCGTTTCCTCTTAAGATGCGTTCATAATTTCATGAGGAAATGCGGTCGGAGAGACTTGAAAAAGCCTAAGTTAAAAGTCATAATTCGAGATTTGGCTCTCGCCTATTTCCTCCTCCAATATTGGACCAATTTAAAAGATATCTCATAAACTTAATAAGGATATATACTGTGTCCCTAGCTTTTCCTTTTTTCATTAATAATTGTCAAGTTTGTACACTAGGCCTCTGTTGACAGCGGTTTAAATCGGTATTTTTTGAGGGTTCTAGTGCTTATAAAAATAATGTATCATCAAAAAGGGACATACCTACAAGTAGTTAATATTTATTATTCTGTAAAAAAATCATTGCTTTATGTTCATTAACCAGAAAGAAAACAGGCGTGAGCGTTTCTATGGAGCATAGACCACCCGCATTTCCTCTTAAGCATTTTGTTAGCGAGCACTGAAAAGCGAGCATGAAGAAAGTGCTTGAAGAAATTGCATTATTAGCTAACCATAGCTAATAATGCAATTTCTTCAAGCACTTTCTTCATAGGAAAGGGCGGTGTTCACTTGAACGTTCTCACTAAATAATGCTAAAAACCGCTCTGATGCTCACAGTTTGGACGGAACTTTATATCGACTTCCGAGAATTAATTCCATGAAATAAATCTAGAGAATCCTTTATAATGATCGCTTTTGTGTTTCGTGAAATTGGTACCCTTTAATTGCCGTATACCCGCCGCTGTGTTTTATTGCCGTTTGTTTGCCGTTATTTTTACTGAAATTCAGGCCTACAATAGCAGCCTAAATTTTGTATAGAACATTCCCACGTTATTATACAGGCTGGCAGGCAAAACGACGTGTCAGTCACCATGGATCCAGTACATGATTCTGAACCTCCCTGCGTATAAATAATTCTTCGGTTATCAAAAAACTATCTGCTATTAAAAAAAAAAAAAACAGTGGAACACGGGAGTGCCGACAGAATTGAAAACAAAACACAAACAGAGTCAGACTCACTGACATATCGGATATACATTAAATCCGAGTACATCCCGAGGACAGCCGAACACATCCGAAGCGGGTATTTTTTTGATCGCCTTAAAAACAAAACACGCGCGGTGTCGCTTACGGTAACAGTGGCGCAAGTACAATGGTTTTTCCCATCTCCAAAAATGCCCAACGCGCCTGATGAAGTATTCACTTCAAAAACCTACGAGGTCAAAATGTATGAAAAACCTACTTTTTTTTTAAAATAACCTACGAAAAATTTCAACGCAGGGTGTTCTAGAATCATGACGCTGAATCCACGGGGCCTTGAGTACGATTCCCAGGTCGCTCAAGTTGATATTAAGGGCATTACATTGCCCAATGACCTTGAGCATGCTGCCCCGTACTAACTTACGACGAAACGACGAGAGAGAGAGGGACGAGTGCCGGAGTGACATAGTGATTTCGCGAAATTTCGGATTTTTATAACATATTAAAAGAAATAAGAGAAAAAAAATCAATACACATTGTTAAATACGTCATTACGTATTTTTTGGTATAAAATTCATGCCGAGTTATTGAGCCGTTATAGAGAAAATTTTCTATACGATACGATTTGATACGATTTTTTGATAAAATTTGAGTAAGTTTATTAAAATTTTAAACAATACAATGTATTTGTGATGACCTTTAGTTTAACATATATTTTTTATATTGAAAACGCACAAAAGGATTCATCTACAAACTTTTTTAAACACACGGTGTTTTCAGGATTTGAGCGAGGTAATCCCCTTAAGGAGTCCTTAGCAACGACTGCCCCATTGATGCAGTGGTGCCGAAATGTGGGCTTAGGATACGCCTCTGCCCGCTCCTTCGGGGACCACAAGCGTTTATAATTTAAATGTTTTGTTGTTTCTAGGCCCGTAAAGGAGCGCTCCTCATTGACTCCAGCACAGTTGACCCCAACGTGCCCAAAGAGATCTTCCCCGTCGCCATCGAGAATGGCAAGGGCTTCACAGATGCACCCGTTTCTGGAGGTAAGGATACCTACTAAAAAAACAAAAAAATATTTCATCATCCTCCATCGTCTGCTCTCAAAATGGTGAAGGAAAACATCGCGAGGAAACCGGCGTATCCTAAAACCAAAAATTCGAAGATGACCAACCCTCCCGCACTCTTCACAGAGAGGTGGCCTGTATCCTAGCAGAGGGAAGTTAGGGTTGTTAGTTGTTAAATATTTTAGGGGTGATTGTACACACGAATACTCGTATGCACAACTTTTTGTATAGGATCAACCATAGCATTATGAGGACCAAGTCTAAAATATCGGAAAAAACAGGGTTCCATACATTCTGACCGTGTTGGTATTGCACTTTAGTATGAAACAGCTATTGGAGTTAGTAACGCAGGGTGGAAGTTATTTCGTAGTGTGATTGTCATAAATGCCTTTCTTAGTTGCTTGGAAAACAATAAGTGCTATTTTTAACTGTTTTTATATTCTTTATTTAGGCAGCCAACAGCGATACAAATAGTGTATTACAGAATATGTATATTACAGTATTGTATGGCTAATAGTAGGTTTCCATGTATAACTAGGATATGTATAAAATATGCAAACGGACTACAGACTAAGAAATTTTAAATACAAAAGGTTCAGTTTTAGCTATATAACTTTGTTTAAATTTTAGAGAAAAAAAAAAATTTGAACAAGTTTGAGTTGTGTTTGATAATAAAATTGCAAGTTGCTAAACAGAATATCCTTTCAATGTCATCATGGATGAACAAAACGGATTGAATATTCAATCCTCCGTCTCACCCAAGCGCTTCAAAGTAATTGAAAGCTGTCAAATGGAACGCAAGAAATAACTTTGATATTTACGAAGAAACGTTGTACGTAAATAATGTTTAAATTAAAATGCTTTTATCGGGATAAAAATGTGTCGCTAACGCTACTATAACTGAGCATGAAGTCCTGGGATGGATTCCCTGATTGTAGCAAATTGTTATTGGGTTTATCCATCAGTAATTTCTCAGTAGTAGCCCGGATCCCGGATTTGTGCCCGGTTGATGATTGATTGATTGTTAGATTTGTTTCGGTATGCTCGCTCCCTATTACATAGTATTTAAATATAACTACCGAAAAATGTACACCTCTGTCTAACCCTACGAGCAGTACAGGCATGATGTTATTTAATTATTTATTAAAACTTTATGCACAAGAAAAAAAAAACATAATGCCTGAGGCATTTTCTACCAGTCAACCTTAGGGTGATGCAGAGACAAAACATGGTACAACATACGGGATAAATTGCTCGGAAATTACTGTAAAATACAAGAATAAATAAGTACTAATACAAAGATAGATACGTACATACATATAAACAAATTGAACTGTCAGGAGATATAATGGCCGGTATAGATATAGGAGAAAACGAATCTCGCAAATCAGCACTGGGATTCCGACGGATATGTTCACGTGCCTTCACGTTAAAATATAACCGACGGTTTGCCGTCTTGATGTTCAGAAGGAGCGCATTCCAAAGAAGACCGCCTGGACAAAGAAAGAAGAATGAATAAAGCCAGAACGGTGAGAAGGACATGGTAGAAGATTGTTGGTAGAACGAAGATTCGAAAGCACTAGGAAGCGGTGAAGGGCGGCGTTTTGGGGGACTGTCTTATATGATTTTGACCTTCGAAAAGTGCTGATTCTCAGTCTTATTTGAATAAATGACTTTTGATTTGGATTTTTAGCATGGGCATAAATATAAAATTATTAAAAAATATTTAATTTGTCTTTGGTTTTGATTATGTTATATTATGTATCTTTTTTATTATAAACAAGCTCAGAAGCAAATTAACTGATTTATAAGCATAATTTTTTTATCATGTTCCAATCCACCTCCCAAGTGATATAGAATCTATACCAAATAACATTTTTACCACCTGATGCTTTTTTAAATAAAGATAAGAACATACGTGGACCACACCACCGTTATCAACAATTTGATAACGATTAATATTACATTTAACTAGATTCACAAACGTGATTTGCTTATCAAATCTTTTTGTTGCATCACTTTTGCGATAAGGTTATCACAGCAGTTCACCTTGACTGGGGATGTATGTTTAATATACTAGTTTAATTATTTGCTTGTTAAATCGTCTAGCTTTATCGCTGTACGAAAGTTAAGAATCTGCTTTTGAATTTCTTTTTGACTTTTATAGGCAAACGCCAAGAACATTCATAAACTTTTTTATACTTTGACGTCAAAAACTGAATTATGTTCTGCGCCGGTAAATAATAAATGATTTTATTTTTGTAAGCAGGTTTGCACAAACACTTTTACACGTCAATCACATATTTTTTAAACTAGATGAGGTCGGCGTTTCCTATCTGACTACTCTGAGAAGAAAGGCCGAAACAAACTCAGAGGTCATAGTCTCTTTTAAAGTCCAGACACAATCTTGGTCAGGTTATATGAAGACCATGTAGGTCGATATGAGATGATGGAGCTGCGGTGGCCCAGTGGTAACGGCTCCAATTTACGAGTTGTAGGTCGTAATTTCGAACCTAGACACGTGGTTTACTTTGTGTAATTTATATCATCACCACTGCTCTCAAAACGAAGGAAAACATCGTGAAGAATCGTCATGCCCTCGAAATAAAAATTCGAAGACATGTGACATAGACTACCAATCTGCAATGGACTCACGTGGTGGATTATAGCCCACTCTTACTCACAGAGGGAGGCCTGTGTCCCAATATTATAGGCTAATTATTCTATCAGTGGCAGGCCTATTACAAGATAGCCATATCAACTAATGGGTGTAACGTTAATTATCATCATATCAACACCTACAGGCATTAGAACATATCACAAATGGTGGCCAAATTAACCTTATCATTAGATAACGAAATCATAACCAATGTCGTAATTATCACGCTAACGCAAATAACTGTAATCTCTTTGTTACTAAGGAAAGTTACGTGACGTCTTTTTAATAAGACTTCGTAGAGATCCATACTAATATTATAAATTCGAAAGTAACTCTGTCTGTCTGTCTGTATGTTATCTTTTCACGTCTAAAACACTGAACGGATTTCGATAAAATTTGGCAGAGAGATAGATTGCATCCCGGGGAAGGACGTAGGATAGTTTTTATCGACATAATTTGCGGGTGAAGCCGCGGGCGGAAGCTAGTTATGAAATATTTTACATGACCTAAAGCCGGTCTATTCTATACAAATCATCATCTGCCTAGCCTTTTCCCAACTATATTAGGGTCGGCTTCCAGTCTGACCGGATGCAGCTGAATACTAGTATTTTACATGGAGCGACTGCCTATCTAACCTCCACAACCCAGCTACTGGGTAATACGATAACCCCTTTGATAAGACTGGTTGTCAAATTTTCGGGCTTCTGACGACCCATAACTACTGTCAAAGATCCACGAATGACAGCCGGCACCAACGGCTTAACGTGCTTTCCGAGGCACGAAGGGGTCTTGGTATGTAATGATGGTCACCCATCCACGGACCAACCGCGGCAAGCGTAGCTTAACCTGATCGATCGACCTGTGCGGTTGTTCTATACGAATCTTACCGTGAAAAGGTAGGTGAAGTCAGCTTTCCACCTGATGCTAAGGATTGACACTGTTGAAAGCTCACTTCACCTAAGTTTTCACGCTGAGATTGTTACAGAACAGCTGTAATCACTTATTTATTCATAAGGTATCATAAATCCAGTATTCCCCGACGGGTTAGGTAAAGGAAAAGAGTAGGTACCTACACCCACATTTTTCGCCAGCAATATTGAGGTTCCATGTAAAAAGCAGCGAATCTGTTATTCAGAATCAGAACCAGAAATAAGAAATGAATCACACTAAGTAAAGAGTTTAATCAGAAAACAATACTCTAGCTCCCTTACTAATAAACGTTGTATAGTTACACAACGATTAGTTGTGTTGTTCTTCTTTCGAAAGTCAAATTAATTACTGACGACGAGAAAAATCGGTGTGTCATCAGTACGTTTATTAGTAAGGGGGTAGGAGTAGAAAATAAAAACACAAAGATTTTGACTTGTTTGTAAAAACATCTGATACTTCTATCGTATGACCCTCAAAATACTCTACGAAACTCTATCCTCCATTTTCAGGTGTAATGGGTGCCCAAAATGCAACCCTAGCTTTCATGGCTGGTGGTCGCAAAGAGGACTTCGAGCGGTCCCTCCCCTTCCTCAAGGCGATGGGTGCCAAGCAGTTCCACTGTGGCGAGGTGGGCTCCGGCCAGGTCGCCAAATTGACCAACAACATGCTCATGGGCATCACCGGCATGGCCACCGCTGAGTGCATGCATATGGGTATTAAGTAAGTAGTTATTTCTTCCCATAGTCCCTCATTAACAAATGAGTGTGAATGCTTAGACTGGTGTCATTATGACGCTCCATGACACAACAGTGTGGATCATCATCATCTTTTCTAAGACGTCCACTTCTGGATATAAGCCTCCCCAAGCACCGCTACTTGGACCTCCCGCATCCAGCGGATTGCTGCGGCCTTCACAAGGTCATTAGTCCACCTTGTGGGAGGCTTTCCAACGCTACGTCTTCCGGTACGCGGTCGCCACTCCAGAACCTTTTGGCCCCATCGGCCATCTGCTTTGGGCGTAATGTGCTACTTAAGTTTGGCAATATTTCGGACTATCTCGGTTATCATGATTCTCCACAGTGTGAATGCGACCTTCTGATTCTCAACATAAATGTTGGTGGACGTGACAAAGAAGTAGAAAAAGTTGGCCGGACCGCTGGAGTGCGGACCGCGTAATTTAAGCCCCTCTCAAAGCAGAAAAAGATATCTGGCCTATGTCCAGCAGTGAATGAATATCTTTTGGCTGAATGATGATAATAATGTTGATTTGCGAACAAGTTGCCGTTTGCAATAATGTTCCTCTGTGGAACTTCAGTTTTGGTTTTGGCAGTTTTGAACACAGTAGTACCTGTGGTAGTACCTACAATCCTATTGGCGTCTAACTCACCTTCTTTTCCAGAATGGGTCTCGACCCTAAAGTGCTGCTGGATGTGCTAAACAACTCCTCCGCTCGCTCGTGGTCCACCGAGGTGTACTGCCCAGTCCCCGGCCTGGTCGACACTGCACCTTCCAGCAGGAATTACGACGGTGGTTTCAAGAACGAACTCATGGTTAAGGTAAGGGGATAGCATCTTCCATAGGTGCTTTAAAATAATATACCATGATCGTCCAGCATTGAGAGCTCAATTCGGCTTGCAACTCTGATTGCCTATCAAGCTGGAATTAACAGTGGACGGCGATTATGAACCCACGTCAGTATCTAACAACCAAAGTGTGGTAAAGAATAAAATTGGTCAATATTTCGACATTGATATATAAATTGGTTTTCGGGAAGCCCATCTAATCTTAGAAATGAGTGAATTACTAATGAAATACAATTTCATTAGTTCTTGATACTACAGCGTTCTACAGATGTTAGCTGAATAACAACTAAATTCTAATCCTCTACGTAAGTTGATAAGATAACAACTTGTTTTTCTATCCCTTATCAGTAAACATGGAACCATGACGTCATAATTAAATCTACGTGTAAAATATTATATAAACGCATTGGTATTCTAGTCATCTGGTGGTTCTAAATGTAGATTTAGATTAAGATCGTTTGCCATCTTGGCTGCCATATTGGTCGCAAGAGTAACTGCTGATTAGTTTGTCCATGATAAAATTTGTCAGCAGCATTCCAGAGTCTTGATTCAACCCGATTGAAGACAATAGTCCTGCCTTCACAAAACTTCAAAATATCTGACGACACATGGGAGTACGACTGCCTAGCACGTCGGAGAAATCTGGCCTGATGTTGTGATATATGTAGACAATGTTAAAAATATGTACATCTTTTCTTCCCCAGGACTTGGAGCTAGCCAGTACAATGGCCCTCGGCATCCGCTCCCCCATCCCGCTCGGCGCCGTCGCCACGCAGCTGTACCGCATCGTGCAGTCACGAGGATACGGCCAGAAAGACTTCTCCTACGTCTTCCAGCTGCTCAAGGATGATGCTTGCAAAACTAAATGATCGAACTAAAGTATTAAGTGAAGCTTTTGTGTTTTATTTTTGAACTAGCAAGACCCTTGAGGGGCTTGGGGCTAAGTTATAACAGCCGCATGGGTCGATCGATCAGGTTAAGCTACGCTTGCCGCGGTTGGTCCATGGATGGGTGACCATCTTCAAATACCAAGACTCCTCCGTGCCTCGGAAAGCACGTTAAGCCTCTGGTCCTGGCTGTCATTCGTGTATCTTTGACAGTCGTTACGGGTCGTCAGAAGCCCGAAAGTCTGACAATCAGTCTTACCAAGGGGTATCCAGGGACACCCTGTATATCTGTATATATAAGTCAAAGATGACCAGTTATTAGACGAGGTGCTGGGTTCGAATCCCAGATTAGGCAAAGTATTATTCAGCTTTCCCATTAAGAATTTCTGGGTAGCTGTCCTGAGTCCAGAATTGTGCCTGGTTGATTGCAATCCCGCCCAACCCAAATCATTCCAAAAATATCAACGATAGAGGTTGATTACAAATACTCTAAACTAAATGATAAGCGGAGTTTTCGGGCACATCTACATAGCAAAAACTACACTCATACCTCTCAAAATATAGTGTTATGTGGTGAATCCTGGTGATACTATGATTCCATTGGAATTTTACATAACTATAGGTACCTACACCTTAGCTTACCCCTTAGCGGATTACAGGCGAGATGTAAAGTGATGTAAAAGAAACAAAGAAAATTTGTTTATTCTGCACAAACAAAACGCACATTCCAAATAAAAAAAAAGATATAAAACACACAGACATTATGATGTGTGTAATTATTAGATTATAGAAATGAACCAGTAACAGAACAAAACAGTAACAATTCCGTCAACAAGGAAACATGAAAAACACACAAAGAACAAGAGTAAAAAAACTGGCCAAGTGCGAGTCGGACTCGCACACGAAGGGTTCCGTACCACAAGGTAAAAACGCCGAAAAAAACATGTTGTAGGGGAGCCCCCTTGAATATTTATTTTATTCTGTTTTTAATACCTATTTGTTGTTATAGCGTCAACAGAAATACACCATCTGTGAAAATTTCAACTGTCTAGCTATCACGGTTCATGAGATACAGCCTGGTGACAGACGGACAGACGGACAGTGGAGTCTTAGTAATAGAGACCCGTTTTTACCCTTTGGGTACGGAACCCTAAAAACTAATAACAAAAAGGCCATAAGAAAGCTAATGACGCAATTTCGTTTAGTTGAATTTTGGTTTGAAAACCAAACTACTGAACCGATTCTGATGAAATTTCTATGGGACCAGAAATAAGAATTTGCGAATCGGCTTTTATATAACAGAATCCTGAGGTAACAAACACAAAAAAAGTATTCAGTTGAACTGAGAACCTCCTCCTTTTTTAAGCCCAGTTACACCATTTGACGATTTATTTCTTGGTAAAAATATAAAGGTTTAGTTTATTTGACGCTGTAAGAAATAGTTAACTACTTATTATAAATTAATATCTAAATAAAATGACGTGTAACAATAAAGGTCAAGTTTGTAGGTAACAGAACCGTACGATAACAAAATCGAAACAAAATTATTTATCAGTAATTAATTACTTACGTAGTTCAATATTAGGAGAAACATGTTTCTCTTATTTCTGTTACAATGTTTGCACTTGTGATTCAAAATTAATAATTTGAACTACTTTGGATCAAAGAAAAATATACTGATTAATTTCTTAATCAAGTTGCAGGAAGAAACGGAAGGATTATTTTTATGTTTTTGCATTGAAAACTTCGCAAGAAATAGTAAAGCAATTTAAACTTGGAGAGGACTTTGCTTTTTTAGCTTGTATCTAGGTTTTTACTAAAGATAATTTCTTTCTAGAAAGTCGTTGCTATGTATTTATTTAAACCCATAAATATAAGTGATATACACTCGGTCTCTGAATTTATAATAAACAATATCAATACATTTTCAATATCGGTATTATTTCCATTATTAAGTACTCAAGTCTGAAATATCAGCAGTAGTTAACAGATAGAAATTGAGACGTAGCCACGTAATTTCTTGATCATATTTCTTTATTGAACGGAACAATCCGAACAAAGGAATACGATTCCGCTCAAAAAATATTAATGACAAATTCAAATTCAAATTCAAATTCAAATTCAAGTTATTTATTGTGGTACACAGGTAAAAATATGGTGTTACAGTTTATGAAATGAAGTACATCTATGACCCGCCTTTATGCATACAATTGTTAAAGACTAGCAACATTATAGTAGTAGTCAATAGTCAATAGATTAGTAGTAATTAATATATTAGTAAATAATCATCAATAATTTAAAAAATATGTCACTAATTTTATAGTAATAATTGATATAGTAGTCATTAGTTTGTTAATATTTAAAACAATAGGCAATAATTTGATAATATTTAATATAGTGATTACTAACAGCTATTCAACTAAAAGAAAAATAATAATAGTAATATAATAAAAAAAAACTGGAACTAATAATGATAATGGAATTAATTAATAAATTAAAATCTGTCTTCTAGGTACTCATTAACAGAGTAATATACCTTATTATATAATAGTTTTAATAAAGCTTTTTTGAAATCAAGTATTGCATTTAATTCTTTGATTTCAATAGGAAGCTTATTATAGATTTTAGGTGCCATTCCAAGAAGACTTTTCGAAAATAATGCAGTTCTGTGTGAAATGGTACATATCTCTCTGTTGCGACGTTTAGATTTCAATGTTTCAAATATATGAAAGTTAGATTTGACAAATACTGCTATTTCAAAAATGTACATACAAGGAAATGTTAGGAGTTTAAATGTTTTAAAATATGGGATACAGCTGTCAGTAGGTTTAAGTTTAAATACAGAACGCACACATCTCTTTTGAGCTTTGAACACAGTTAACCTCTCTGTGGAATTTCCCCAAAATATAATTCCAAAACGTAATGTAGATGTCACATATGCTTTGTACGATATGAGAACTATAGACTCGTTTGCCATTTTTGCAAGATTATAGAGTGCATATGAGTATTGGTGTATTTTTTTACAGACAATCTCTACGTGACATTTCCAAGTCAAGTGACTATCCAGCTGGAGGCCTAAAAATCGGGCATTGCTCGTTTCAGCTATTCTTTGATTAGAATGTGTTATATTTAAATTAGGGTTTACGGTTTTTTGGTTAAATGTCATAAGCTTTGTCTTTTCTATGTTTATTTTTAATTCATTCATTACTAGCCAATCAATTATGCAATGGATGGCGTTTTTTATGTCATTTTGGTAAGTGTCAATGTGTTTGCATGGTATAATGAGTGTGCTATCGTCAGCAAATAAAACTGTTTGAAATTTAGTGCATTTTGGCAGATCATTGATATAGATGAGAAACAACAAAGGGCCAACGACACTTCCTTGCGGTACCCCACATGATATATATCTAGGAGATGACATATAAGTTACCTCTACTTTAGTCTTAGAGCATATTCTTTTTAAAACAGTAATTTGCTTACGGTCGCTGAGATAAGTTTTAAGTAGGTTTAAAATATTTCCTCTAATGCCATATCGATCTAATTTACCTAATAATATTTCATGATTGACATGGTCAAACGCTTTGGACATATCCATGAGTACTGTCGCAATAGGATTTTTTCTATCCACATTAGTAACAATTACAGAAAATAGTTCATATATTGCCTTATTAATATTTCTATTTTTCCGAAAACCATATTGTTGCTCTGCAAATAGATTATTTAACTCAAGAAATGAGTATATTGAATTATAAATTACTTTTTCAAAAACTTTAGATATTACTGGTATGAGAGCAATTGGACGGTAGTTTGAAACTGTAGCTTTATCACCTTTTTTGAACAAAGGCTTAATTAAAGTAGTTTTTAACGCATTTGGAAAATGGCCATGTTCGATGCATAAATTTATTATAAAACTTAATACGGGCGCAATTATATGTGATACAGATTTTAAAATGTTAGAAGTTATACTATCATAACCCGCACTATTCGTGTTCTTTAAGGAATTAATAATTTGTAAAATTTCTAAGGGATCTGTTGGTGTCATAAATAGCGATTTGTGATAGTGATTTACAGAGGATACAGCACAAGTGCAACTATTATTCACCTTAGGTTGGACAGAATCAATAAAATAATCATTAAATGCTGAAGCAATTTCTTTAGGGTCTCTTATTTGCACATTTCGAACAACTATATTTTGAATGGGTTCAGGAGGGAAGTTTATTTTACATCTATTAATTAATTGCCAAGTTGCTTTAGTTTTATTTTCTGCATTTTTTATCAAGTAACTATTTTGTGATTTTTGTGTCAAGTATATCACTCTTTTTAGTCTTTGTGAATAGGCTTTTAGAGATAGTTTATTTTTTAAATTAGGCAATCTTCTATACTCCCACAACATTTCTCTCTTCCGTTTACTACAATTTCTTATTCCTTTAGAAATCCAACGAGGTGATTTTTTGGCAGAAATCTTTTTTCTTATTATGGGGAAACATAGATCATAGAAAAGTTTGAATAGATCGTAAAATGAATTGAATGCTAACTCGGGATCAGTACTACTATAAACTTCATTAAAACTTAGCTTACTAATAGTTTCGATAAACTTTGATTTGTTTTCCGAGCTGTAATCCCTTGCTAATACAAACCAGTGATCAATATAACATGACTTCTTCACAGGACACTTAAAGAGTTGTGCTGTGTGATCAGATAAAGCAAGCTCTAAGACATAACCACTCCCCCCTTTGACATTATGCATAATATTATCTATACATGAGCCGCTAGATATACGTGTTGGTTGTTTGATACTTGGTTTCAAGTTGAAGTTTAAAAGTAGATTTAAAAATTCCGTACACAAATTTGTATTTTTTAAAATGTTAATATTAAAGTCGCCACAAAGCAAAATTTTTTTACTCATGTTTCGACTGCAGTAGTTTAGTAACTGTTGAAGTTGTTCAAAGTAAAGTGATGTGGCGCTGTTATTATATTTTGGGGGTCTGTAGGTGCAGATAATAATCAATTTCTGAAATACCAGTTCAATGGCACAACATTCCATAATACCAGGAACATAAAATTCTTTAATATCTATAACTCTGAATTCATGTCCATGTCTAATAAGTATGCCTGTCCCTCCTTTTCTAGAGTTTCTGGATGAGTAAGTTGCAAGTTTATAGTTAGGTATACATAATTGTAAGCTATCTTCATCTATCATATTATGTTCGACAATACATACAACATCTACTGTTTTCCCTTCATGTAGGAGGTCAGTTAGATGTAAACTTAGTAAATCTGATTTTCCAATTAATCCGTTAATGTTTTGATTTAGGATATAGATATGCTTATAGACGAAAAAGATCATTTGAACTATTACTAGAAGCGCAAATAGTTTGTACTGCCTGATTTATGGTAGCTTTACTATTATTTTTGGAGGTACACTGTTGACAAACTATACTTTGAGAAGTGTTTAATTGCTGACTTAAATCATCCATGAAATACATTAAGTTTTGGAAAATTGTAGAAATCGCTTTATTATTTATTCTTGAACTATATTTCCAGAACATTTCGTAAGTATATTCCAAATGGTAATTAGTATCAAAGAGATATGCATATTCACACAACTCTGCATCTACATACATGAGATGATTGAACATTTCAATTCGCTTATTAAAAATAGAAGATATATTATTAAGTTTGAAATTCGGGGAACATATTATGACATTAGTATTATTTATAGTTTTAAGCTGGAGTTTTATATAATCAATTAGAAATCTGTAGTTATGAGAAGTTTCAAAGTCTCTTTCACCAATGTAGATAATACAATAATCTTCAAAAGTAAAGTTTGTAAGTTTCTTATTTAAATCTTTAAACAGTTGCTTTACACTTGCATTAGACATTAAATAATGACACAGTTTATACCCTTTGAACAAATTTTCACCTATACCTAATATGTTGTTATACTTGTTACTGGTAATCATACATAGTTTTTTGTCTGTTTTTTTAGTGCTAGAGTTGCAGTTAGTTTGAGAAATAGATTGTGTATCAGGGATGACATTATTATTTAAGTTGGTCTGCTTCTTTGACGATTCCAAATGCATTGTTGTGGTTTTTTGTCGTTGCGGTGCGATTTCCGTACTCAGGGATTGTTTGTCAATTCTACTATTGTTGCATTGTTCAGTTGACAGTTGTGGTTCTAATGTAGTTTTGGTTCGTAGCTGTTTATTTTTACTCTTAGGTGTAGGAATGCTTGGTGTAGGTTTCCTCAATAAAAGACAGTCGAAAATAATTGGGATATTATTTGGTAACAGAAGAATGGATGACTTCTACAGTTGAACCATTCGACATTTGCTCACTTTGATGAATTTTATCACTTATAATCTAAACTTTGATCGAAAATCATGAAAGGTGATTTCTTTTTCATATTTAGGGTTCCGTATGCAAAGAGTGCCAACGGAACCCTATTAAGTACTGAGCATCCGCTGTCCGTCAGTCCGTCTGTCTGTCAGCGGGCAGTATCTCGTAAACTGTAATAGGTAGACAGTTGAAATTGTCACAGAGTGTGTATTTCTATTGCTACTATAACAACAATTGCTAAAATAATTATATAGTTAAAAATGAATGGGTCCCATACAAGAAATGTGTTTTTTCGCCGCTTTTTGCCTTGTGGTATGAAATCTTTCGTATGCAAGTCTGACTCGCCCTTGGCAGGTTTTATATCTCAACACTTGAGGATTTGGCTAATTTGTACCATGAATTGTAACGCTATAATTAAGACAGAGCTTAACATCAAAGGTTTTGAGTCATAATCATAAGATTGTAAGTATAAGTAAGCAAGTTCTGGGACATAGTTTTAAATACGAGACTACTGTAAAATCTTTTAAATCCATACTTATTATAAATTCGAAAGTAACTCTGTGTGTATGTTACCTTTTCACGCCTAAGCCACTGAACGGATTTCGATAAAATTTGGCAGAGAGATAAATTGCATCCTGAGGAAGGATATAGGATAGTTTTATCCCGTGGGAATGTCTGGATAGAAAGTATCCTATATGTTATTCTGATGTATAAGCTAATTATATTACTGTTTAGTTTTATCAGAATCTGTTGAGTAGTTTTTGCGAGAAAGAGTAATATACCTCCATCGATCCATCCTCACAAAGTTTCGCGTTTATAATATTATGTAGGATACGATATATCCCGGAACCGTATCGTGATTCTAGTATATGCTTCTGTTAATGCTGCACTATCAGACGTAATATAATTTATATTGTAAACTAGCGGAAAGTATCCTATGTGATCGTATACTACCGGTATTAAAAGTACCCTATGTGTTCGTTCAGAGGGCCTATAAAAGCAACTTTGGTAGAATCATAAAAGGATAACATTATGAATATAATATATATATGGCGAATACAGCCCGTGTTTTTCGTTTTTTTCGCTGCACTACGTAGGTATAATCAAAGAGGTTGGGATTGGATTTGGATTGGATTGATTGGTATTTTTAGCACAGATAAAAAAAAACACTGGCACTCCGGTAGTGCCGACAGAAGTGAAAACTTGAACAATTACGAGTGTATTTTGTGAATCGTCTTATAAACAAAACACGCGTGTTAAGGTGTGTTCCTTATTTTATAGGGTTTTTTGCAAATCAGGTATGATGACCGCTCGCATGGAGCTTGTCGTCAGTTATATATCCGTGGTTCAGCGCCATCTCGTCGTTGTTGGATGAACTACGTAGTTAGTACGCGAGGCCCTCGTAGTTCTCCCCGATGTGCATAGATGGCGCTGTCCTCAACAACGCGCGTCTTACGTTTTACGTCTTACGTCTTACGAATTTTCGATCAGGGTCACGTGACCTGACGCGAGCTTAGAAGTTTTTACCCATTCCAAAAAAAGTACACAGCGCCGCTAAAGAAGTTTTCACTTCAAAAATATCTGAAAAATCCTTTACCAATGGGATTAGATACGATTAACTTAACAGCTATCTGTCCATTATGATTCATAATGTTATCCTTTTATGATTCTGCCAAAGTGGCCTTTTTAGGCCCCCAGGTCATAAACTGATGGAAACACTAGCTGTGTTCCAAATTTCATAAGCATCCGTTCAGCCGTTTTCGCGCCAATCTGAAACATACATCCAGAAAAACTATATTTTCGGCATCGGACTCATTCCCAAACCTCGTAGCAATTACTTTCTCCAAAAAATATTCAATGTACTGTTTTGACTTCGTTACTATTTCATTATATGTGTGCTTATCTTGTGTGCATTAGCGTTTCTATGACTGCTTTCTGTTACATAAATGGGCTGATTCTCAACACCATTATTTTTTTTCGAACTCGAAAGAAATCATCAGAAGCAGACTGAAGCAGCTCCACTTAAATAACACCATAAAAAACTACATTACGCGCAAATATAAACTTAAACATCTCTCTCTAAGCGCTTAACAAAATGTAGCGCACCCAAAAATATAACATAAATAATTCTCTCGAAACGACATTAGGCGACGGTTGCCAGATTTCGCCAAAAGTCGCACGGTTGAACACATGGCGCGGGCGAAACGAAAAAATGAAATGAAAGTAATTTTATTCAAATTTAGATCGGATGTCGGGCCAATTTTGCGAGTGCCGCCGCGGGGTGAAATGTGCGAGGGCACAAATGTTACACCTAGGTAAGTATATAATGTGATAAAATAAGAAGTTAAAGAAGTACCAGAGGGTCTGAACAAGTGGCAGTCGTGTTAAATGCGTTTATCGTATTTCTTCAAAATATTCCCAATCAACTTTGAACCTTATGTTTTAGCGAGAAAGTTGAAAGTCTATTAAAGAAATTTGACAGATTGTAGTAGCTTGATGTGCTGGCGTCTGTAGCTGGCGTCTGTACTTTCTTCAGGATTATGCTGGAAAAGGCCCGCCCCCTATAATATAATACATGGGATTAAAAAATAACTGGTGAAATGTCTCTCTGTCTCTGTGTTTGCATCTTTGCCTAACCTTTCGGGGATATGTTTCTTCAGACAGAATTGATATAGCTTTCCGGTAGCTCATGTCATCTAATACAATTTTCACTTTTTTATCATTGTTATCGCTATTAGAATATATCACTTTGTAAAGAGCCTTGAGTAGAGGTGGTAACGGCCGCGACTAACGAGTTGTAAGGTCGTAGGTTCAAACCCCGACAGGCGATTTACTTTGTGTAAATTTCATTACCACTACTCTCAGAACGGTGAAGGAAAACATCGTTAGGATACGGCATGTCTTTCGAACCAAAAATTCTAAGACATGTTACAGATGTAACATGTCTAAGATATCCACCCGCACTGGGCCCGCAAAAATTCTAAGACATGTTACATCTATCCACCCGCACTGGGCCCGCAAAAATTCTAAGACATGTTACATCTATCCACCCGCACTGGGCCCGCAAAAATTCTAAGACATGTTACATCTATCCACCCGCACTGGGCCCGCAAAAATTCTAAGACATGTTACATCTATCCACCCGCACTGGGCCCGCAAAAATTCTAAGACATGTTACATCCATCCACCCGCACTGGGTCAATTTCAGCACACTCACTATCAACGAGAGGAGGCCTGTATCCCAGCGGTGGGAACATCATAAGCTGATTACCTATGTGTTATGTAAGAGCCTCTGGTGTTCATAACATGAATATTACGTTTCCAACTCAATGAGACTTGATCAGCTTTATGCTGCATATCTATATGTCGCATGAACACATAGTACAGACGCCAGCACATCAAGCTACCCGAAACTGTAAAATTTTCCTAATCAACTTTGAACCTTATACTTTAGCGATAAAGTTGAAAATCTATTAAAGAAACTTGACAGATTGTAGTAGCTTGATGTACTGGCGTCTGTACATAATTTTTAATATAGTTAACAAGCAGATGGCCCATACCTCTAAAGGTACAGAGACCAGCTCATCAAGATATGTACTACAATCTGTCGAATATATTTAACTAGCTGTGCCACGTGGTTCACCCGCGTAAATGTCGATCCCGTAGGAATATCGGGATAAAAATATATATAATAGCCTATATGTTAATATAGGGTGTCAGCTACCTCCATACACAATTTTATCAAAATTGGTCCAGCCGTTTGAGCGTGAAGAAGTAACAAATATATAAACATACACAACCCAATGAATTTTGTTGAACTATCAAAATGATAGCTATTCCTACTGTCAGTATCCCTCTGATCGTACTTGCGAGTTAGCCTTCTGTTTTTACGTTGTTCTAATACGCAGTGATTGGATTCAATCAATGCTGAAAGTAAAATCAGTTGGGAGTAATAAAGATTTGTTAGGGTTCCGTGTAAAAATCGTAAAACTCCGGCATTGATTGAATCTGGAATCGGGGGAAATTGATGATTAATTTGAATTACTATGTTTATATGATTAAGGGCTGATTTTACCAAAGACAGTATCTTTAAATCGTGGAATAAAATTGTCGTCTGACAGTTCTAGTATGGAAATACTGTCAAAAATTCAAAATTTATTCTCAGGATAAGACTTATTCTTGGTATAAAAGTTTGGTGGAATGCGCCATAAGCCCCGGTTTGTCCGAAGAAAATACTTTATTATAAAATAACGCGGAAGACAGTACGAGTATATTGCTGAAACTGAAAAACTTCAACTTTCAAATAATCACAAATTGCAATGTACAGACGCCAGCACATCAAGCTACTACAATCTGTCGAATTTATTTAATAGCTTTTCAACTTTATCGCTAAAGCATAAGGTTCAAAGTTGCTTGGGAAAATTTTACAGTCTGTACATTGCGTTTAAACTAAAATTTAAATTAAGCATTATTGACTTGATTTTTAGGAATTTTATCAAAAAACATTATTTAAGGAAGATGAATCAAATAATCATTTTTTCTCAATAATAGCCCAGTGTATTAATTCATGTCCAGCCAATGGCAATAACCTTGTCCCATAATCCTTACATGAAATTTTAAAAGCCACGTGGGTACCGAATCGGCTCACACTACGCATCTCTGCCTGTTCTTCCGCTAAATACAGGCACCACGTTTTGTCAAAAAGCCTCTTTTAAAATGATAGGTCTATAAGGTGATAAGTATGAAGGTAGCTGATACTTACGTTGTAGAATAAACTGAGAGAGACGAGTTCCTTTTCTCGTCATGATTTATGACTTAATCCTGACTGTACGAAGAGGTAAATGTACCAACTTGTGAAACGTACACTAAAATTAGGGAAGAATATAATCTCTTTACGAACAAAAAATCTAGAAACTATGTTTTCGGCATCAGACTCGACACCTCGTAGCAATTACTTATTTTCAAAAATATTCAATAATTATACTGTTACGACTTCGTTACTATTTTAATACTCTATTCTTTATTGCATTCCTTATGTATTACCACAGTATAAAAAAAGAGGAATTACATACAAGATGAGCTCAATTGTTACAAGGGTTAGTTTTTGTTATACATATTTATAAATTAGGTAGCTTTAGACCTAACCCATGCATCGAACAGTTGCGATTTCCTATCCTACTTCCTATTTTATATTCTTACCCCCTTACTAATAAACGTTGTATATCGTCTGTATAGTTACACAACGCTTTGTCTTCTTTCGAAAGTCAAATTACTGACGTCTGAAAGAGAGAAATCGGTGTGTAACTGTTCATCTGATATAATACGTTTATTAGTAAGGGGGTAAATGTGATAGTTTGTGTTTGGATGTTTGTTAGTATGTTCCTTTGGGACCATTTAGGTTCCTTTGGGACCATTTCCGAATTCCACAAGAGCGAAGCTGCGGCAAAAGCTGATTTACTATAATAATGGTCAAAAACCGTAACAACGAAATGCAAATATCCAAAACATTTTTTCACCTATTGTTAGGTGCAAAAACTCCTTTCAACAAAGAGGAAACAAAAAAAATCATAGCTATTAAACTCTATGGGTCAACACGTCTCGAACAGAATAATCTATCATGTAATTTGTTTCCTTTATCACGCTGTCCAAAAATCCGCCAAGCCAGGAAAATTGCCGCGCAAAAAATCTCGCCCTAGTAACACGAAGGGGAAAATAAAAAAACCATGCTTTATATGGTCCTGACTTTCATTTATGGCCAGTTCACATTAACGTAAGAACTCCTTTGTGCGAGAAAAATATGATTATGACATGGACCGGCCTTCCTATTGTCCTTTATTCGATTTTTTCCCCCCAAAAACCTCAATATGGCGGACCTTTTTGCTGTTCGTGGGCAGCAGGGGAAATTTAAAATAAAATACATCGCTGTTTATACAAGAACGAGACGACAATACAACAATAAATTAAACTTCGTATATCTTATGACATTCCCAGTCTGCATACAAAAATTCAATGAAATATATCTAGTAGTTAAGTCACTATAGCTTGTTAAAGGGGCTTACAGGACCTAAACACAAAAAACGCAAGTTTTAGAAACAATAAAAGTATAATATTATGATCGACTACAGTAAATAAAATCAGAAAAATATATGATATTCTTCAGGATATATGCTAGGTAGATAGTGTGTTGAAAACATAATACTCGTACAACAAATTTGATACGATACAAAAAATCATGAAGATACCTCTAAAAACTTTCTTTTTACAATAAAAACCATACTAATATACATACAATCAATAAGATTTTTTGTCAGATTATTCTACAAGCAGCACATTAAAGCTCTAGTGTTTTAATTTTTTAGTCAAAACAATAGATTTTTTGTAAATAGATAATTGCTTCATATTTTGCAATAAATTAACAGCGTGTGTCATCGCGCTTCTCTTTCTTTTCTAATATGCAATCCGACAAAGACCGCGCTTTAGATCATTAGTCGCCTTAAAGATTGGTAAAACACAGTCGGCCTATCACTACTATTTATTTTGATTGAAAAAATCTCTTTTTTATTTCGATGTTAGAATATATTTGATAGCTCCAAAATACTCTTATGCATTAGTGTTTTCATTTATTGCTGTATAATCCTCTCCACATAGTATAAGTATTGTATAGTATATGTAAATGATACACCACACGTGCAGTAATATCCACCATTTGACCTTAATCCTTCCAAAGGTTGTCTTTAAAAGATCGCTTTTAGCCATAAAACCGCTTATTATGTCCCCCTATGTAAAATTTGTACATTTATAATCTGTAATTTTTATGTTGTATATCAACATAAAAATTACAGAATAAGAAAATACTTTACCATAAACAGATAGAGAGATCTGTTTATGGTAAAGTATTTTCTTATTCTGTTTATCCAGAATTTCAGATACAGTTTTTAAATAAAAAAACTGTACTGTGAACTGTGTGTGTGTCAATTTACGTGATATTATGAGGGAAATTTTGAAATTGCACTCTCCGAGGATGAATATTGATTGGATTTTAAGGTTTTCTGACGTTTCGTTCGGTAACGTAACTCGATTTAATCAGGCTCAGCTTTTTGCGATACGAAACTATACCTACTAAGATTTTTATTATAAGACTTTTATTTTGATTGACGTTTCCAATCATGTCGGAGTACGCTAGGGTTTTACAGCTAAATATTTTGGGGCTGGAAAATATTTAGAGGGTTAGATTTTTATTATTTGGACCTATCAGAAGGTCAATTTTCGTAATTTAAAACGTACAAAATCTAGTCGCAGTCTCATCTCGGTGACAAACAAATTTCAAAAACTTGTCAAAATGTAGGGAAATTAGAGGTATTTTTGACAGATTGAGACCGAGATAACGATTTTAAAATTACGAGAATTGCCCCTCTGAATACGTCTTGAATATAACCAATAACCATACTTCTTTTATTTACTAACTATGCAAACAAAACACAAATTAAATATTCATAAAAAGAACTCTACGCAACCCCAAGAGGCTTAACCAAAAAGAACTAACAAAAAAGGCGTTATCAACTTACGGAATTAAATAAAAAATGTACAAAAATAGCGAATCTTGATCCCAAGGCAAACTATAAGTATTATGATCACGTTTTTCTTCCCACAAAGGAAAATTAAGGGGGAACCGTGTTAAATTTTTCTGCGTACTACAGTGTATAAAGTGTATCTATCGAGGAAATTCAAATGCTATTCCCGTCACGATCGCCCATTACTTGCCGACAGTGACTTCCAATTTCTAACAACACTACACTATTAGATCTACATTCCTTTGCATACACAAACTAAAACCAACTTTAACACACAAAAAATAAAGTTCAAAATAAACATAGGGTTTTGGGACATGTAACGTTGTTGCAGAGTGACGAACAACATCGTAACGTGAAAATTTTAAATTTTGTGTTTAAGTGAATTTTTATTAGGAATCCTTATTTTTATTGGGCGTAGTCCAAAACATTGGCCGGGGTTAGTAAAGGATAGTAAACCGTATTAGAACCGCCACTATCACGTATAATATAACATTAAGTCTGAAAACTAGGATGAACTGGAATTTAACCTCGTTTTATTTGTAGATATTTACTTTGAAACCCGTTAGCAAACTGGTTACTTTACCTCGCGCATTTACAGCTAAAATAGTTATTGTGGCAACAAATTCTCTGCATTTATTCTTAAACTAGCTTCTGTCCGCGAACTTTTCGTGAAATTTCTTCTTTCCCTGACCCACCCCGACGCATCGCATCGCCTACCAACGCTATTACAGTACCCGGCGATAAATATTGCACATCGACCTTTACCTTTTTTTTTGTATTTTATACGAAGAATAAAAATAATTATCAAAAGAAGCAAATCATAATTGTTTTAACAGCTCCTAATAGATACCGGACTGTTTGTATTTCGTGCGACAGAGATAACGCTCTACGAAGCCGAAATTAGCCGATTGTCTCTTTCCAAAGGTCGATGTGCAATATTTATCGCCGGGTACTGTACTTCGTCTTCGTTTCGCATTCTTTCTGACTCTTCTTTTTGCTCGGTTCCTAAGGGTCATAGCGTGATGTTAAATAGCCTATAGTGTTCCTCGAGACTTGGGCTATCAAATGCAAAAACATTTCTTCAAATCCGACCGGTACTTCCAGAGACTAGAGCGTTTAAAAAACAAAGAAACTCTTCAGCTTTGTTAATACTATATGGATAGAAAATATATATTTTGAATTATAACTGTAGCTACAGCTCTTCATAGTTCAGCTCCGTGTTGTGACGTCGAATGGACCCTGTTCTCGTGACGCTCGCGTAGGTAGAACTGCGCTGACTTGAATTTCAATTTTGTAGTTATAGGTAATCATAATAAGTATACTTAATAATTGTAAGAGCTTTTTGTGAGCGTATTTGAAAAACCTTGAAATGAAAATAAAATCTTAAAAGTGGAATAAAGTACTCTCCGGAATTAGAAAGTTTATAGTGGATAAGACAGATTAAAACAGAAGAAGAACTAACAGGGGATCGATTAGGGGTGGAGGGGGGATCTTGGGTGGAGGGGGGTAACACAAATTTTGTTTAATTTTCTTTCCTCATATTTCATATGGTTCAATAAAATTAAAAACAGAATGTACCCACCCGCTGTCTATATTTTCTAAAAGAACGAACACTGGAATCTATTGAAAAATATAAAAATCAAACGGACATTCAATTACTATCTGCCAGTCTCAATAAAAGTTTCAAATATTCTTTTGTATGATTTTAACTTCATTCCAATACTTTAAACAAGGTTTCACAATTCAATCACTAGGGTGTAAATACACACAGAGTGTGTGTTTTTGTGTGTACAACTAACATGGGAACAATACACACACACATCGACGAATCCGGTTCTTACCGGTTATAACCAGCCAAGTTTAGAGCTGAGCTCGGTCGGAATTAGAAATTTTGATTAACTTTTAATAAGACTGCCTGGATCACTGATTAGTTTAGTGTAGCGGGGAATTGAAGTCAGGATTATCGATAGTTTTAGTTTGGTAACCTTTCAAGCGACTTATTAGCCTTTTGGAACTGGTTATCGGTTTTAAGGTGCGGGGAAACTGGGAGAGAAATTTTATTAGATATGGGCAGCGGGTGATGGCTAGGGTGTTGAGCTTCTCAAGTACATACTGTGGCTGTTTAGAATGCAAAATTAATTATTACTTAAAGAATTAAGAAAAAACAAATATTATCAGAAAACTTTGGCTCTTAACTGAGAGTGCACACATTGGTCAAAATAGACATAATTGTCACATTTTCACGACAAAACTGGTGAATTATCACCTGTCGCCTGTCTAGACCTATGGTCTGAAATAGAACACGCAATGGAGATTCGCGGTAATCAATCTGTCTAGCCTTTCCAGAACTATTTTGGGGTCGGCTTCCAGTCTAAACGACTGCAGTAATCAATGCTTATTCTTTCTATATTCACCCATATGGAATTTCCCGCCCCGTAGAATAATTATTGCCATATTTTAATTGACAGATTTATCGATAACTCATTATCGATACTGATTCGATAGAATAAATTTTATCATGCAAAATGTAGGTAAATAAAATTATTTGAATGATGATTAACTAAATCTACCGATGACAATGTAACCCCACTTAATTACTGGTTGACAACAACGAAATAATTAGTTGATCTTTAGGTAATATTTTATCCATTTTATAAACATACAAACAGATCTTTTAATTACTAGGTATACTAAACCTAACTAATATTATAAATGCGAATGTAAGTTTGTTACCTTTTCACGCCTAAACCAATGAACCGATCATCCTGAAATTTTGCATATACGTTGTCAGGTGTACAGAAACGGACATAGGGTATCTTCCATCCCGAAAAAAGTGCTGTTCCCGAGGAAAACAACAATAACGTTATTATGATAATAGATGGCGCCACGTGTCTTTCGAACGGGATCGACACTATGACACTAATGCGGGTAAAACTGAGGGGCGCTGCTAGAGATTGGATTTAAGTATTAATTCGTTGTTTTGTAGTGTTAGGTACTAATTACCTTCTATAAACGAGTGTGCTAATAACTACACGCTACAATTACGATCCAGGAATATCGCGGCGCGTATTATTAACTAGATATTACGGTAGGTATTAGGTAATAGGTAATACGAGCTGGTGTCCGCAACTCCACGTCAATGCGCGTATTTTGCGTAGGATTAAAACGAAAAAAAAAAACAGCCAAGTGCGTGTCGGACTACGTAATATAATGATTTTACGGTAATAATATCTTTATCTAAGTATAGTAAATCCTACTTAATATTATAAATGCGAAAGTTTGTGAGGATGGATGGATGGATGTTTGTTACTCTTTCACGCAAAAACTCCTAAACGAATTTGGATGAAATTTGGCACACAGATAGTTTATAACCAGGATTAACACATAGGATACTTTTTATCCTGATATTCCTACGAGCTCGAAAATTATGCGGGTGAAACCGCGGGGCGCTGTTAGTAATAAATAAAGCTGAAGAGTTTGTTTGTTTGAACGCGCTAATCTCTGGAACTATTTAGTCGGATTTGAAACATTATTTTTTAATTTGATAGCCCACTTTTTGGGGAAGGCTACGTACAGTACCCGGCGATAAATATTGCGCATCGACCTTTGGAAAGAGACAATCGGCTAATTTCGGCTTCGTAGAGCGTTATCTCTGTTGCACGAAATACAAACAGTCCGGCATCTATTAGGAGCTGTTAAAACAATTGTGATTTGCTTCTTTTGATAATTATTTTTATTCTTAGTATAAAATATGTAAAAAGGTCGATGTGCAATATTTATTGCCGGGTACTGTATAGACTATTTAACATTACGCTATGACACTTCGGAGCTGAGCAAAAAGTTAAAAAGAACGCTAAGCGAAAAGGAATTAATAGCGCGAGCAGGCGCATGCGATGCGATGCGGTGGGTCGGGGAACAAGAAATTTCACGCGGTCGAAGTCGCGGCCTGAATCTAGTAATAATATAATGTTCTCAATGTACAGGCCTTCACTCTGGGAAGAGTCGACCGGAATACACAAGGCGGGCCCAGAGTGGATGGTAGATACGGTAGTCATGCATAACTGATGCAAGAATGATTGCAGACACCTGTAACATTTTCTTCCCATGGGATTAAAACGAAAAAAAAAAAACAGCCAAGTGCGTGTCGGACCACGCATAATGAAGGGTTCCGTGGTTGGGATGAATTTATCCCAAGAACAAACTTAACTTTGTAGTTGAAAACGTGTTCTCCCATACATCGATATACGGCGCAGTTAATTTCCCAACTGCAAATGTATGTTTGTAATCGCAGAAAAAGAAAAAAAAGTGATAAAACAAAAAATTACGGTTGTTGGACTTTTACCTTTATATGTGCTGTGAGGATTTGCTGCTTGCCAAATTTCATGATTATAATATGTCAACGGGAATTACCATAGGTTTTTATTTATTTGTGAGTATCAAAATATGTCGCGTTTAGAGCTCCCGCATAAATGGCCATATTTTTCAAAGCTCCAAGGCCCCGTATACCTACGTACAGTACCCGGCGATAAATATTGCACATCGACCTTTGGAAAGAGACAATCGGCTAATTTCGGCTTCGTAGAGCGTTATCTCTGTCGCACGAAATAAAAACAGTCCGGTATCTATTAGGAGCTATTAAAACAATTATGATTTGCTTCTTTTGATAATTATTTTTATTCTTTGTATAAAATGAAAAAAAAAAGGCAAAGGTCGATGTGCAATATTTATCGCCGGGTACTGTGTTTGATATTAATTTCAACTTGAAACTCCAACGCGTTCCTGAAAAAAAAGGGTCTTGACGAATGGACAATGAAGTGATCTTATAAGGGTTCTGCTGTTTCCTTTTGAGGTACGGAAGGTTAATGATAATTATGTGATTCAGTAGGAGTCGTTTTCTTTGTGAAGGAACTCGTCCGGGATAGCGTTATGGGCATGTGTTTATTTTAACGAAGTTATTTAAAACGCGACTTGCGGTAGGAGTCATTTCATTTCAAATATCTTTATTTACCAATGGAACAATATACAAAATGCACTTACCATAGGTTACAATTTAGGCACTTTATGAGGCTAGTGATTCAATTTCAAAGCTTATGACAGATATGTAGTTTTAACTGCTTACAACATACACTTTACACACAATAATCATGGGTATATGATGGCAATTATGCAAAAATTTTTTCGGTAGGCGTAAACTGGTAGGAATCATCACATAACGAAAAAGCGTTATGCCTCCTCCATGCGACTATCTCTCTGTCACTTTCTATTATACATGTATAGAAAGATACATTTCAGAGACTAGAATCATGTGCTGAATTCAGGTTTACAGTTTTTTTTTTTTTTTTTTAAACTTTGCCCCACACTAGGAATTACTCCTGTATCGTGGGTGCGTTTACAAACATTTAAATTCACAAACACAAACAGCCAGACCCGGAACAATTACCTGTAGGCAATACAAATATTTGTTCCGTGCGGGAATCGAACCCGCGACACGCAGCGCAGCAGTCGATCGCTCAGCCACTGCGCCAACCGTGTCGTCAACAGTTTGCGCGTCGATGTATGCTTCCTTGTTTCTAAAGCTAAGCTAAGTACCTACACATGCGTAGTTTAGCGGTGGGTTACTGTGTAGCGGTACCTTTATCTTAACGGTGCGTTGCTGTGTAGCGTTACCTTTACCTTAGCGGTGCGTTGCTGTCTAGCGTTACCTTTATCTTAGCGATGCGTTGCTGTGTAGCGTTACCTTTTTCTTAGCGATGCGTTGCTGTGTAGCGTTACCTTTACCTTAGCGGTGCGTTGCTGTGTAGCGGTACCTTTATCTTTGTGATGGCAGGTGGTTCACATATTTGTTTGCCAACGAATACACGATTGTACAAAACTGTAAATGAGAATAAAATAAAGCAATATTAAACCTCCATTTTCCAATAAAATAATGAATGATTTCACTATAAATAACGCCTCCAAGTATCCATTTAACCAATATGTGGTGGAAAAAAGATAAATTTTGCGATGCAGCAACACAATAGCCTCGGGTTCTTAATTGAATTAATAGTCTGCGGCAAGTATATAAAGTGGTGGCTACATTATGTATCGCTCGGAACGTAAATTGTTTATCCTTGTCGTACGCAACGTAAATAATTAGCCAGAAACGGCCCGTGGATGCGGATCTGGTACGTAACTAACAATAGCGTCATTATTATGACATTTGGGAGAATAGTGACAGTTTTCGTATTTCATTTTTGCGGGAAAATACACTAGTATTTCAAGTATCTATAGCTGAGTACGAGGTCAATGGCCACTGGTAGTATATTTACTTGAAATTATGAGTCTCGAAAATCCTTTTTATTTGTTTTATCGTCATTGGATATCGATACACAGGACGTCTGTGAAGTTTCTTCTGCTAATTTAATTTGATCCTGTATGCTTCATAGTGACAAGAAAAAAATTTGTGGCCTTTTCCTGAATGGTCCGAAAATTTTGGGAAAATCGTCAGAACACAGGTCTTTTTTTAAAGAAAGAAAAAATATTTATTGCGTCTCGTACAGGAAGATCACAAACTTAACTAAAAAGTAAAATAAAAATCCAAGTTTATAAAAAAAAAAGTAATAAAAGGAAAATGAAACGGAAAGTCCTCTAAGAGGCCAAAAGGCTCCTATCTCACCATGATGCTGCGAAATTTAAAAAATAAACGTCGCAGCACTGGTATTCTGATAGGGCCCGCTGTGATGTCACGGGCAGTTACAGAAATAAATAAATAATATATAAAATATTAGCAAATAATGAAATAAAAATAAAATAATCTGCCCCAGAAGTAACTTCATTACTTTGCACCACTAATAAAAATGTTGTCAACACTTTTTATCTTTTATGGGAAACGTAAATAAAAGCGTTATAGAATATGTTTCAAAAATTAAAAGCATCGTAGGGTATAAATAAATGAGCTGTAAAACAATGTGAAAACTACTTTATTTTCATATGCTCATAAAATTTTATAGGATTCTAAATAAATATAACTTTGCAGCTTATAAACATTTTATCATAAAATAAGGTTGAGTATACCCTGTTCTGTTTAAAAAGTACAGCTACTCTACGGGGTATACCCTATTTACAAAGCCTTCATAAAATCTAAGAACGTCATTTATCGTTTCTCGCCAATTTTTTTTATTATAAACCTGCTTAGACCGTGGACATCAATCCGTGTCGGGCCCCATTCACGTCACGCGCTATTTCTTTTGTCTCCTCTCAAAAGGGGGAGGACGATGGTACCCTGAGCACAGAATAGATAGGTATAGAAGGCCGTATTCACACAACGAGCGAACACGCACGCACACACAGACGTGACGTCAAGTTTTTTTATATTCGTCAGTTGTCAACATTATACCTTTTGAAGCTACGGCACACTATTGCATAACAAAACCCGACTGCGGTAAAAAACTTAAGTTAAAAAAAAACTGAACAGCTAAAAACAGCTGAAAGGCGGGACCCATGCCATTTTTATTAAATTTTCAAATTCAAATGGGTCCCGCCTGCTTCCAACTTTTATTTAATTTAAAATGGGCTTGTATTTAGCTGTTCAGTTTTTTTTTAAATTTAAGTTTTTCCGCAGTCGGGTATTTTATTCTTTTTAATTATTTTTTTTATTTATATCTTTTTAGTTTACGAATGTGAAAGATTTCACAGACGATTTAGTTCTTGGTACGTGTTTTTTAGAATTTGTCACTTCGAATTACTTTTAAACATATAAGCTGTATATATTTTTGTAATCACCTTTTAAAACCCTTTATTTTGATATAAAAAAACATTTTTTTGAAGGCATACCTAATTATGGTGCCAAAAATCGGCCATTTTATTTATTTTTTTATTTTGATATAGCCAGTGTCACTCTCACAAAAGAACGTTTAGGCTACAGAGCGTGTCAAAGAAATATCTGGCCATTTTATAAATATTGTCAGAGTCTACTTTTAATTCGGTCTGACATAATTATAAAGCAGATGGCTGAATGTAATATTGCAATATTGACATTATGATGCAATCTAAAATGCTGAGTCGGTAAAGCGTGTTCTATCGTGCAATGAGCAGATAAAAATAGCTCATACGGTGACGAACCTATTTTAAATGTGGCTGTACGTGAGTCATGTGTAATTGTGTGCGACCGTTTTCGTTCATTGTACGAGTATAGGGCTGCCCTTCTGTGCGTATCTATTCTGTGTCTAGAGGGTAAAGGAGGGGTGGGGAGGGACATTTTTACGACGTGCAAAGAAACATCCTCGCGCCCCAGCCTCGCATGTCGAGAATCACAATTGAATTCCTTTTTAGTTATTTTTTAAATTTTAGAATTGTGGACACAGATTCATTGCTCTTACTGTTCTGTGGAATGTAAGTTATTATGTTTTAGTTGGAAAATGTGAAAAGATAATTTTAAAAACTTTTGTTATATAATAGATAGGTATTAAACTTCGTTTAAAGAAAATGCTCGTTTAGTGAAAAATACTGAAGAAGCAGTGGTTATTATTTACTAGCTTCTGCCCGCGACTTCGTCCGCGTGAAATTTCACATACCCCCCATTCACACTCTTAGGGGTGGAATTTCGAAAAACCCTTTTTTAGTGGATAACTACTCTTTACAAAGAATACACCCTCCAAACTTCATGTGCGTTGATATATCAGTCTGTCAGGACTTTGAATTTTATGTAATATAGATTATCCTATAATTTTCCCACTGCTGGGACACAGGCCTCCTCTCTGTGAGAGGGAGTGGGCCGTAATCCAAGCAGGCCTAATGCGGGTTGAGAGTTATCATCATTTCTAAGTAAGTAGTTCATAACTGCAAAAAATAAAAGAGAAAAAAGCAATTTTATTTACGACTGGATTAGAAGTAAGTAGATCACGTCACACGATTTTGTTCCCTCCAGTTGAATAACAGCCCTTTTTATGTTCTCGCGGGTTTAAGGGAAATCCCTTTTTAGTGGTTTTCCACATCATAAAAGCAGTCATGGAATATCGTGCTTATAGGAAAAGCGATTGAGGACTTGCGACACTAATCTTACCTCTAGTGTTATGAAAGAGAAAGATTAGTGTATCTTTCCCTTTCTCTTTTCTCTAAGGGAAAATTTAAACCGTAATTACATTATCCTCTTATATCTTTGAAATATTAATCTCTCGAGCGGAACACGAAGCAAAGCCGTTAATAATTTGAATATTCTAATATCTCAAATCCCCCAATAAAGATAAACTAAGGCGAAATCCCTGGAACAGTAGGTAGGTAGAACCCACTGTGTATGACAGTTCATATTCTCCACGGCATTTCGGAACTCAATAAGGTATTTTCCCCAAGAAAACTGTCGCGAAGTTATTTCAGTCACGGATTTACGGTTCCTCGGAGTAAGACAAACGGCTCGTGGCGTGTTCGCAAGCAAATTTTGTGGGTAACAGAGAAAAAAGGAAATCATGGTGAACGTGCCGCGTTGATTTTCGACGTGCGCCCTCAAAGAGATGTCGCTGACAATAAAATTGGAGGTGCATGACGAATAACGGGACGATTTGGAATGTTTTGTTTACTGTTTATGAACATCATGGCTGCATTCCTGAAGAGGTAGGGTAGAGGTGTATATTAGAAAGAAAGAAAATACATTTATTAAGTACAAACTAAGAGACACACAATATACCAAATAGTTAGATAATAGTCGTACATCAGATAAAAACTAAGATAAAAATAAAAAATAGATACATTTACATTGTTATGTTATGTTATTTATTACATTTATTCAGGTAGGAATATGAAAATGGGACAATATTATATTTTCATAATCTATTAATTAACTACATATTTACACTAGGTACTAAATTAAAAGACTAACTAACTATATAAATATATACAAAAAACAAGATATTTAGGCGTCGAAATACCTACTTGTCCGCATCGCTATCATCCGGAAACGTGCCCAGAAGACTGGCAGCATTACCACGTTGAATTGCAATGCTAATTCTTTTACCCACCTTCCAAGGCAACAAAATCATGCCATCTGGTCTCTTCCCATCGTCACGTACCTAGTACCAAGCCGTTTGGTTCTAAACTAATACCGTATGGTATTAGAACTTTTGTAGCTTTTAAGACTGTGTTTCAAATTGTATATAGGAACAAACCTCATGAGTACACATAAAATTTATATTGCATTACCAATAGACGTACGTAAAATAACGTTCTTGAAAGGTTCATCAACACTGACTGACAACTGCAAAAAACATAAGATAATTAGAATTTCGCGGGCTATCTAGCGCATCCCTCGTAAGAACGTAAATGAAGCAATGAATGATGTCAAACTGTCAAAATTAAACCCATTTATTTATTTAAGATTACATGCACAACATTACAGAATTAAATTCCGAGACGTTTACACAACAATTTACAAACTAAAAAGTGACACAAAAACATAAAACTCAAACTCAAAGCATTTATTTCAAATAAACCAATTACAGTCACATTTAAATTTCAAGGGGCCGGTCGGTCAGTCAGAAGGATGAAGCTAGTTGCCCATTCCAAAGCGTAGTAGAAATTACATTATTACTTACCTAAGGAGAAGCTCCATGGACACTCTTTTAAATCATAAAATTATAACAAAATATTGGTTACAACTTACGTAACCCACACTTTCTTACGTACTTCCTCAAACAGGCGCGACACGCGATAATTTCGCGCGCGACACATAGGCACCGCAAGTCGCGCAACGAGCGGTGCTTTTGCGTCGCGCGCGATTATATCGCGTGTCGCGCCTGTTTGTAGGAGCCCTTAGTGTGTTACGCAATTACCCCGCAGCTTCCGAGAAAACCCAAACTGGGGATCGAATCCAGGACCGACAGGCTGTTTTAGCAACAAGACTAGAATAATAAATGTTGAGCAAATTTTCGAAAATCCAATACTAAATTTATACTGAAAAAAAAGCATTGTGATACAAATTAAGGTTGATTAAGTAAACTTTTCTCTCTTGGGTAAGAACGGTGTCACTCACAGACAATATTATTATAAAAGAAATGCCTCTACGTATTATTTCTTGTATAAATAATTTTATTTAATCAAGTTTTGGATCTGACAGTCACACCGTTTTGAACGCGAGCGATCTCACTTTAGGCGATTGGCACATGGCATCGCATTACGCAGCGGGGTGCGTGAAACGGAGCCAAATTCCCCGCACGGAAGCGCGTTTTTATTGAATTTGTATGTAAAAACCGGCCAAGTGCGAGTCGGACTCGCGCACCGAGGGTTCCGTACAAACCTGCAAGGTTTACAAAGTTCGTTCATTACGACAATCGAGTTATAACTATGGTATTTTTATTGCAAAATGAAATTCATAACATTACAATGGGGAAAGATGGAGGAGCATAAATTTAAGACAAAGATCTCTTTATCGTTTCGGTTTCTCTCTTTTTCGTATCGGGATTGAATGACGATGAGTGAGGTCGTCTTTGCCGTTTGAAAAATGTTGCCCTCCCCATACATAGTATAATAACTCGCGGTCATTGCTGTAACTACAATTATGTTTACAATCACAACTTTTTTGGTGGTATAACTACTTAAAATTTTAAGCTTTTCTGAATTTTTCTGTTACCTGTGCTGTAAGCTATTGCTTCTTACCAAATTTCGAGATTCTATGTCAACGGGAAGTGGTCTTTAGGTTTTAATTCCCTTGCGTGTAGTTGCGAGTTTCAAAATATGCGGTATCAATGGTTGTACTTTTGCGTTTTGCGTTTTTGCGTTGACTTAGATTTTTTTTTTTTTCACGGGTTAAAGGCAATTAGATCTAAGTATTTGATATGAATTTCAACTTGATAGCTCTACGCGTTCATGAGGAAAAAAGTAATAAGTTTATTTTTATTAAAAAATAAATATATATTTTGTAATGTAACTAAAAATTTAAGGTTTTCGGAATTTTTCCTTTATGTGTGCTATAAAACGTTGCTTCATGCCAAATTTCAAGATTCTAGGTCGACTGGAAGTACCCTTTAGGTTTTGATTCCCTTGCGAGTACTTGCGAGTTTCAAAATATGCAGCTTAAATTGCTGTTTCTTTTGATTGCGTTGACATAGAAGTTTGATTTTGTTACAGCTTAAAGGTATTATAGACCTGAGTATTTGGTATGAATTTCAATTTAATACCTCTACGCGTTTATGAGGAAATGGGTAGTAAGTTTAAAATTATTAAAAAAAATATATTATGTGATGTAACTAAAAATTAATGGTTTTCGTAATTTTTCCTTTATCTATGCTATAAGACGTTGCTTCGTACCAAATTTCAAGATTCTGAGTTCACGGGAAGCACCCTGTAGGTTTTGATTCCCTTGCAAGTGTCGAAAATTTGCGGCATAAACGGCTGTATCTTTTGATTGCGTTGGCTTAGAAGTTTGATTTTTTCACAGCTTCAAGGGACAGTAGACCTGAGTAATTGATATAAATTTCAGCTTCATACCTCCACGCGTTCCTGAGAAAAAGGGTCTTGACAGACGGACGGACGGACAGACGGACAACAAAGTGATCCTATAAGGGTTCCGTTTTTTCCTTTTGAGGTACGGAACCCTAAAAACAAGCGCGGGGGTACTTTATTTGCGTCGCGCTGCGTAATGCAGTGCAGTGTGCCAACCGCCTTAACGTTGAAATTCGTTTCCGAGAAAGATTTTCAAGATTACAGAAAAATTACAAGTTTTGCCTGCATTGGGTCTACTTAAAACTATAAATAAATCCTCTGCTAAACTATGAAGACTATTTTCAACTACTAGAGAAGATACAAGAGTGCCTACTGCTACCAATATGTGGGTTCGTCGATTAACTTTGATGACTATACTAAAAACCACTTTACATATTTATATATTCCATACAACAGAAGGTATATCGACTAATGTCTAGAATGGAATCTGCCACAAAATTAAAATGTAAGATTACGCTACGGTGTGATATACGGCCACTTTTTATTGAATAAACTCGTTAGGCGTTTGTTGGAAACAATTTTATTTTTTCCGAAACGTTGAAATTACAATTTAATTTATTTTCCTTTGTCTTATTTTCTTTTTGTGATGCTAGCAGGAAGTCGAGTAAAAAGGTATAATGTCTAATTGTTTTTTTCTTTTTTTTTACTTAATTAATTTCAGGGGAACGAGAGAAATATACAAAGTGATGGCTTTTAACGTTTTCGATTTGTTTTTTTGGGAATGAACGAAAAACAAACGAAGCTTAGATTTCATTCGTTTTTTAATATGAATTAGTTTCAGGTTTCATTACAATAGACTAGAATATTTCTTTATTTGCACAGAAAGTAGGTACAAGTTACAGATGATCCTATAATACTAACTACTTTAACTAAGGCATGCAAACAGTTTTAGCTATAATAATAAAGACTCATTAATTTAAATTATTAACACATAGAATCATATCCAAATTGAAATTAGAAAAGGGTGCGTCCTGATTTCGTAAAAACATTCGATTTTGATCGCGCGTTTTCGATAAGCGTTTGACTTGCGATCTAATTTGAAATCAGCCGCGGGGCAATCTAATCAGAACGCGTCGGCGCTCCTTAAATCCGACAGTATTTGCTCATTTTAAGGGGACTACAGGACCTAAACGCAAAAAAAGCAATTTTTTTTTGCATTTAATCGTGTTTTCTTTCATTCTTTTTCTTCTTTTATTTATCTTCTTAGCCTTTTCCCAACTATGTATATTTTCCCAACTATGTATATTGGGGTCGACTTCCAGTTTAAGTTTAACCGTAGTACAAGTATGTTACATGGAGCGACTGCCTATCCAGATAACACAATATCCTGCGGTAAGACTGGTTGGCAGACTTTTTGGGGTTTTGACTACCCGTAACGTCTGTCAAAGATCTACTAATGACAGCCGCAACCAACAGTTTATGGGGATAACAGGACCTAAACGCAAAGAACCCAAGTTTTAGAAGCAATAAAAGTATATGATCGACTACAATAAACACAATCAGAAAAATATATGATATTCTTCCGGATATATGCTAGTTAGATAGTGTGTTGAAAACACAATACAACTAATTTGATACGATAGAAAAAATCATGAAGATACCTCTAAAACTTTCTTAACACAATAAAAACCATACATATACATACAATAATTCAGATTTTTTGTCAGAAAGCACTAGTCCTTTAATTTTTTAGTCCAAACAATATTTTTTTTGTAAATAGATAATTGCTTCATATTTTGCAATAAATTACCAGCGTTGTGTCATCGCGTTTCTCTTTCTTTTCTATGCAGTCCGACAGTGACCGCGCTTTAGGTCATGTAGTCCCCTTAAGCAGGATTCAACTTTGCTGATTTGAAAGTTGAGAGAAATTGTTATCGAGCAGTGAAATCAGCGGTTGAAGAAGAGCATTTAACGCTTACGTCAAATATATTCACGCCTTCTTCCTGTGGGGCTAGGTAGAAACTACAGAACACTATCTGCAAAAAGAGTATGTAAGAACCACCTTTTTTTTTCAGGATGGGAAATCATCAAATGACCCCTCCCGCTCTGGGTGGAGCGGAAGGGAGTGTCAGACTCTTACTGTCTAAAACCCACCCGTGTT
Organism: Luperina testacea; assembly: GCA_927399505.1. Taxonomy (NCBI): domain Eukaryota; kingdom Metazoa; phylum Arthropoda; class Insecta; order Lepidoptera; family Noctuidae; genus Luperina; species Luperina testacea. Next base: position 3,874,417 of record OV656763.1, on the reverse strand, counting down.
CCTTCCTTAGCCCTTTATGTTCCGGGCCAGCGGTATCCCTTTCGGACAATCCCGTTGACTGATATACCGCCTTAGAAATCCTTCTACAATCTGTCATTTTGTCTTTCGTTTCTAACGATCTTTGTCTAGGTCCTTTTTTATGTAGACTATTTCAGAAGAAATTTTTCTATCCCAAACTGTCAAAATCACACTGACAACTGACAGTTATCAGTAGAAAACTTTCTATTTGACGGCCTCAAAGTATATACGGTTATCTACAAAATCCCGTTACGACTGTCAAAAATCCACGAATGACAGCCGGGACCAATGGCTTAACGTGCTTTCCGAGGCACGGAGGGGTCTCGGTATGTAAAAATGGTCACCCATCCACAGACCAATAGCTTCACCTGATCGATCAAGATGTGCGGCTGTTATTATTTAGCCACAGACATATATGCGTGACTTAATATCAGTAAAAATTGAGAGTCAAAAAGAAAACAAAATCCTATGACAAAACTCTCGTCTACTCTTTCGTCGACAAACCGATGCTCATGCTAAGCCTGCTGGAATAAAATATATTGAATTAGCTTTTGCCCGCGACTTTGTTTACGATTTAGGATGAAATGTAGCCTATGTCCTTACCAAGTCATGGTCTTTCTGTGCCAAATTTCATCCAAATCCTTTTAGCTGTTTTAGCGTGAAAGCGTATCAAACAATTGTTTGTTTGATACGCTTTCACGCTAAAACAGCTAAACTCACTTTCGCCTTTATAATTTTAGTTAGGATTATATCTCGAATCCAAAGACAGAACAAGTTAACTTACTACAAAACATTTCAGTGGTTCGTCTCGGAAACCCTTCGAATTAAAAGTTGGCAATCTCAATCCCATGTCACGCGTAAATCGGCCAGACATCCAATTTGGAGCCGTTACGTGGTGTGAACACAGCGCAGCTGGAATACAGTAGTATTGTCTGAGACAATATTGTCGTATAAAATGTTTGGGAAATGTTTTGTGATAGTGCTGTGTCGTTATGCGGATGACACAGAAGGTAAAGCATACGTGTCTCTAAAATGATTTGCAATTTATTTGTAAAGATTTATTTAAAAAACTCCTCCAAAAAAAAAACCGGACTCCTCAACAATTAACGTCCCTGCATCGGGAAAAGCAATACTTTGTAAAAGGCGATGGGCACGTTGACATTAGGCTATTGTAACTTAGATAGATACATTAAAAACAGACCCACTAAAAAGCGAGAAATAAAAACTTTTCAAAAAGAAAAAAAACGACTTCAAATAAAAACACACATTATGTTTTTCAGTTAGAAATAATTAGGTAATTAAACTTTTTTCAAGTTACATAAGATATTTTACAGAATAGATTCTGTAAAATATAAATACTTACTAAACTAAAATATAAATACATTCTAAAATTCCTAAACACTTTTAAACTGTCTTGCATTACTGCTATCCTTTTACAATGTGCGTGAAAAAATTGAAAATAAATTGATCGTGCGTAAGTCGCGCGTGAAGTGAGAGCAATCGCTTAGAAAGAACGCGATTACGTCACGGTGAGCGGCGAGCAGGCACGCGGGCGCTCGGTCGCTAGCTGATGGGGCATTCACCCTATCTTGTGATCCGAAGGGGGATATGCACTGTTGGTATCGTTTGAATAAAATGTAGTGGCATGTAAATCCCTGAATTTTTGAATAGACGTTTTTTGTGAGGTTTGTTACTTGAAGTATGATTTAAGAAAACTGTTTTCGTATGTTTTATCGTGCTGAGAGATCGAAACTTATCACGTCTGTGAAGTTCAGAACCAGAATTTTTAAACTGATATTTCAAGTGACTATAATAACTGCGATCAATGAAACCACAAAAATAACATGAAATTAATATTTTTTTTGTTTTATCATGCTTAGACATTGATACCTATCGCGTCTGCGGAGTTTAGCTAGACAATTTAAAATAACCACGTACAGTACCCGGCGATAAATATTGCACATCGACCTTTGGAAAGAGACAATCGGCTAATTTCGGCTTCGTAGAGCGTTATCTCTGTCGCACGAAATACAAACAGTCCGGTATCTATTAGGAGCTGTTAAAAAAAATTATGATTTGCTTCTTTTGATAATTATTTTTATTCTTTGTATAAAATACAAAAAAAAGGTAAAGGTCGATTTGCAATATTTATCGCCGGGTACTGTATATTGTTTTCTGCCTCACTGGTCTAGTGGTCCCAAATGCGATTGTGACCGAAATGTGTTTTGAAAGAGTGTCCATGAAGTTTCTTGCCCGTTATTCTCCATAGGAATGTTTCTATAAAGATGAAGCTAGTGGTCAACTTACTTCATACTTCTGACAAATTGACGCCTTGACAATTCAAAAGTGTCTTTAAATAAAAACGGTTTCATTAGCCTCCATGCAAGCCCTGCACAGGGGACTGTCCGTTATACCTATTGAAATATTTGAAATAGATTGTCCCAAATAGACGTATGTTGTATTCTTTAACATATTCTATTTCGATTTATTCGATCCGTTTGCTAAAATTTTGGTTTCTGCACATTTATAGTCCATCCTACCTTCTTACTTACTTCCACCAGCTCTTGCAACATGTTCTTTAATTGTGCGGACTCTTCTGTAAACACAACGATGTCATCTGCTTTTTTTTTGTGAATGTCTTCTCGCAGTTCAACCTATGATGTTGTCGTCTGCTTAACCGGGCTTGCCTGTGGATGCCTCAATAAATTAAGGCCTCCAGTCAGGGCTTAAAAAACTTAAAACTAAGCGACTACACGCTAAGGGCACCCCCTGTGGGGAACGGACCTCGGCTTAGGGCATCACTGGGAGAGGGCAGCCAGGGATGGACTGGATCGGAATTAATGTCGGTTGCTAAACGTAAATGTCTTAAATATCCACCGTCGATTTTCACGCCTTTGTATTCCCAGTCAAGGTTTCTAAATTATTGCCTCTAGAAAAGACGAAAATATTTTAGGTGACAGCGGGTCGCCTTGACACCTTTTCTGATAGGAAAAGTTGGTCCCTCTAATTATAACTTTATTCTTGTAGAATTTTTAGAAAAAAAGTGCCTATATTACGGTTTAATTGAAATGAATGCTTTGAGTTTGACTGCTGAGTTTGCGCCTGGGATGTTCGGTTCGATTCCCATGCTGGTCAATGTTTAATAATAATTAGAATTTTCTTAGTAGCGGCTCGAAGTCTGGATTTGTGTTCGGTTAGCGGCGCAATTGTCTCACCGCTATTACTTACACAGCGGTGCTATTCTGTAAAAATCTCACCGTGAAAACTTAGATGAAGTGAGCGTGGAGCGAGCTGTCAATAGTGTCAATTCCTAACAAACTCACTTCACCTAAGTTTTTACGGTGAGATTTTGACAGAATCGACGGGCAGGACTTAAGAGGAAATGTTGGACCATAAAGCAATATTTTTTTACAGAACAATAAATTCTAACTACTTTTATGTCCCTATGTTTTCCTTTTTGATGATACATTATTTTTATAAGCACTAGAGCCCTCAAACAATGCCGATTTAAACCGCTGTTATCAGAGGGCTAGTGTACAAATTTGACAAATATTAATGGAAAAAGAAAAACATAGGAACACAGCATAATTATATTTATCTTATTCAGTTTATGAAATATCTTTTAACATGGTCCAATATTGGAGGAGGAAATAGGCGAGAGCCATACCTCGAATTAAGACTTTTAACTTAGGACTTTTCAAGTCTCTCCGACTGCATTTCCTCTTAAACATCAATGGCGAAATGTGGGTGTCAAATGTACAGACGCCAGCACATCAAGCTACCCGAATCTGTCAAATTTTCCCAATCAACTTTGAACCATTGCTTTAGCGATAAAGTTGAAAATCTATTAAAGAAATTTGACAGATTGTTCTTTTTGAAGAATATTGCTAATCCATTGCTTCATATACTCGAGAGATTTATCTGCTCAACAACGTAAATAACGCAATGAATATTGTTGAACTGTCAAATTGAAACTCGTTGCTACTGTTAGTGTGTTACGCAATTACCCCACAGTTTTCGAGATAACCGCAATTGGGAATCGAACCCAGGACCCCGTGATCAGCAGTTGCGGTTACGACATTAGACCAACGAGGCAGTAGAAAACAACTATAATCCGATAAATATCGAACACAACAACTACAACCTAACTCAAAGTACTGCTAACTCCGAACTATCCGTTTCCTTGCGCAAAAAAAAAGAACTTTTAACTACTCAAGTTTGCGCATCCTTTTGTTTAAGTTGCGCTAAGTTGTGCTAACGATTGAACTTAGCTCGCTCATAGTGCTACGATGTTTGTCCTCCGTCTTCTAAGATACATCAATAATTTTTGTTATGAGAACAAGTTGTGCGTGTTGTTATGATAGCTTAGAAGTGTTGTTTTTTGAAGATATTGAGAGGTCTCTTGAGGGAAACCGGAAAATATGTTCTTATATCGGAATAAATAAGTCGTCTTAGAAAATAACTGGACTTAGGTTGGTAATGGTCTTAATTAGGGCACTTCCCCTCCAGAGCTTCAACTTTCCACCCTGTATGCTCGTATTTTCTACATAACAAGAACTTTCGGAAGACGTAGCGTTGGAAGGCCTCCCATAAGGTGGTCCGACGACCTTGTGAAGGCTGCAGGAACCCGTTGGATGCGCAGCACAGAACCGGTCGAAGTGGAGGTGCTTGGGGGAGGCCTATCTCCAGCAGTGGACGTCTTTCGGCTGAAATGGTGATGATGATGATGAAGGACTTTCAAACCTATTGTGAGTGCACTACATAACTATGTAACTAAAACTGTACTAAGAAAATTGACACAACGTCAATTTTCCGTGTAAACGCACGTGCAAGCGCACATTACAGCCGCAACAGGCCGCGGCGCAACGCATTTTGATATAAAAAAGTGCGGTGCGGCCCGCTTGTAGTATGCGTTGGTTCATAGAAACTACAAAAATGACGAAGAAGGATTTTTGGAATACGACGGGTTGCGGCGTGACCCGCCCCATTCTGTGCTAGCCTTTATAGCCGCTTCATACAACTATAAAAGAATGACAGTTGTAATTTGAATATACGAACAATTTAAGATGGTTGTCTATTTGTTTAATTTCTTTGACTTTACCTACCTATTGACAACATACCAATTCTAATTTTAAATTTAATAATTGACAACTATTCAATCCATAAATCAACTGAGTCTATCGTAGTCCACTGCTGGACATAGGCAGAGGCCTATGTCCAGCAGTGTGGGATTGGGAGAGCCCAAGCTGCGCCACAATACCCTGTCTTCCACCTTCCGCATCCATTCCGTCGCAACCACCTTCTTAAAGTCGTCGGTCTATCTAGCTGGGGGCGTCTCACGCTATACGTTTGTCGATACGCGGTCTCCACACTAGGGACCCGTCTGCTCCAACGGCCATGGAGTGACTCTGCAAGCTATATCGGTAACTCCGGTTCTTTTCCGGGTAATTTAATTTCTGATTTTATACTTCAAAAAAACTCCGAGCATACCCCGCTCCATAGCGCGCTGAGCGACTTTGAATTTGTGGACCAGTCCGGCTGTCAGTGTGCCAAACTTCTATTGTAGAAAGCACACCACCTAATGACACAATAGTGCATCTATTATTTATCATAGGCTGATTGAACAGAAAATTGATGATTGCAATGTTCAGCTACATAATAACTGTTTTCGCAACTGTCTACGTATTTTACAAAATACGCCAATATTACCAAACATCCGCTAACATTAATATTTCAAAATCCACACAGCTCATCTCTAATTATAACTATTCTGAAACAATAATTCAACACACACACACGGAACCTAATGCCCGAGATACACGAGGCTAGTTTTAAAAAGCTAGTTTATTGCAAGCTAGAACCTCGGCATACTATCTAGCGGGGTAATTGCATAACAGACTAACAGTAGCAATGGTTTTTATTTTGACATTCAGCAACATTCTTTGCTTTAAATCGTTTTTACAGTTAAATCGGTAGTGGGGGTGTTAGCTCAAAATATAGTACCCCAGCCTATTAAAATATACTAGCTTAAGCCGCTAGCTTACTAACCTAGAAATGAAGCTAGTTATACACTAGCTGTATACACGCTAGAAATCAGAAGCCAGAACGCCAAAGCACGTTGAAGCCAGAGTTACTATATGGCGACCGCTTAACTGAGACGTTGCCTGAGGTAGTAGCGTGGTGCGGGAGGGGTGTGGTGACGTGATGCGAGAGCTCAGTGATTCGTCAACTTGTGACAACTATCACCCCTCCCTAGCTACCTCAGGCAACGTCTCAGTTAAGCGGTCGGCGTGCAAGCTTATTAACACTTAGTTTACTACCCTGGTTTGAGAAACTTACCTCGTGTATCTCGGGCATTACATTGCCATAAACATGGCCCAATAAACACCACAAAATGGTGTCACAGTGGAATATTAGCACACACGAACTAAATGCATAAATTAATTAAAACTTTGCTGTAAGTTCGCCTCAGTGTTGTAGATATTAGAGGTACTGCCGACTTTGTGCTCCTGCACTGAAATATGTGGGGAGTATAATATTGCCCAAATATTTCAGTGGGGCTCGTGGCTAATTGATAATAGTAGCACGGGTCGATTAAAGGCTACGCTTGCCTTTGTCGGGTCGTGGATGGTTCGAACATCCATTACATAATAGACTATGGAGACCCCTCCGTGCCTCAGAAAACACGTTAAGGGGCTTACATGACCTAAAGCGCGGTCACTGTCGGACTGCATAGAAAAAAAAGAAAGAGAAGCACGATGACACAACACTGATAATTTATTGCAAAATATAAAGCAATTATTTATTTACAAAAAATCTATTGTTTGGACTAAAATAATAAAACAAGTTAGTATGTTGCTTGTAGAATAATCTGACAAAAAAATCTGAATTATTGTATGTAAAAAGAAAGTTTTTAGAGGTATCTTCATGATTTTTTTTCTATCATATCAAATTAGTTGTATTATGTCTTCAACACACTATCTACTTAGAATATATCCTGAAGAATATCATATATCTTTCAGATTTTGTTTACTGTAGTCGATCATTATACTTTTATTGATTCTAAAACTTGCGTTTTTTGCGTTTAGGTCCGCCAGCCGTTTGACAGCCGCAACCAACAGCTTATGTGGATTACAATCCACATAAGCTGTTGGTTGCTTCTGTCATTCGCAGATATATTGACAGTCTTTACGGGTATTCAAAACTCCAAAAAGTCTGTCAACCAGCTTTTTTTTTGATGACGGGGAATCATCAAATGACCCCTCCCGCTCCGGGTGGAGCGGGAGTGTCAGACTCTTACTGACTAAAACTGTCAACCAGCTTTACCGTAGGATATTGTGTTACAAAGTAACTGGGTGGTCGAGCTCAGATACCTATCTTAACCGTAGTACAAGTATTTTACATGGAGCGACTACCTAGTCGCTCCATGTAAAATACTTGTACTACGGTTAAACTGGGAGACGACCCCAATATACATAGTTGGGAAAAGGCTTAGAAGATAAATAAAAGAAGAAAAAGAAAGAAAGAAAACACGTTTAAATGCACAAAGCTGCAAATAAACGTATGTCTTACTTCTTTTTCCCAGCGAAAGCACGAGGAAGTGGTGAAGCGCGAGCGTTTTGGGGGACTGTCTTTTGTTATTTTGACGCTCGAAAAGTGCTGATTCTTAGCCTAATTTGAATAAATGACTTTTGATTTTACTTGATTATGCTGATGCAGAGAAAGAACACATCACACACAACAACACAACACAACACACAACTTGGGGGAAAATATGCGTCACATCCACGCAAAATGGCCATCGCAGATGATACAGATGATGCCAATAATTATCGGCACAGCCTAAAGCCTCATTTACACGGTGCGATTTTATTGCCTGCGGCATAAAGTTGAAGCAACAATAAAAGTTGCACCGTCTGAACAGTGTTTAGACGATGCAAGATCATTTGTTGCTTATTTTTTTTTTGTAAGGTAGGCAAGTAATTTGCTTTGTGTAAATGGTGATACCTATGTATTGTTGTCGCCTATGGCTATGCAGTCATGTGCTCTAAATAAGAACAGCCTTGAATAGAATTGAAGAAGAACCTACATATTTATGGATGCGTGCGACTTGACCCCGCCTCCCCCGCTCTTTCCGCTGCCCCTTTGACGTCCGGTCCCGTCCCGCACTCAGACCTCATACCGCTAAAATACCTAAAATCGTGTTCTGCGCAAGTCAAACCACGTGGTGTGTCAAGTCTCATCTTTCGTGGCACGCATTGTAATGTGGACGAGTCTAAATTCTGCTCAAACCTCATATAATTTGGAAAAATCTAGGTATACAACGAAGAACATTGATGTGGCATTGCAACATCACATGCACTTACATTGTAATTGGGGTTAGGTATATGAGGTCCCATTAAAATGGGCACACTTTTAGAAATCATTCAGACCACCAAAATAAGGACGATGGTAAAAAAATATATAAGAAAAACGCATAGATAATTACAAGAAAAATGATCAGCTAACGAAAATACACTAATGTGCCGGCAATTTATTATTTTAGGTCAAAATAAAATCACTTTAGTCAGTGGTTTTTTTTTGCTTGGGTATCTTTGGTTAGACGAACCGTGTGCTGTGTTAAAATTTTTCCATCTATTTTAATGGGACCTTGTAGTCACTAACCGGCCATAAATCCGGATACCACCGGCCTGCTACCGAGAATTATTCAGACCTCGCGCTTAGTAGTCGTGCGTCTACTGGACTGGACCAACGAGGCTGTCAGTCAGCATATACCAATGGATAAGCAAAAGCAGGGACTCAAACTGTAATCGTAATAAGCGTTTTTTAACAATGTTTTTTAAAACTGTTTTCAAAGAAAAACACTTCTAAATCTAACAGATACAATAATGTGACAGAATCAAAGTGTGACCTTTTATGTGTTAAACTGTTAACAAGTGTTAATATGTGTAACAGAAATAAGCATTTCTAGGTATCATTGCACGGTACCGCAAAAACGCGCGGCGGACAGGTAGACGCGGCGATGGCAAAATAACCTCAATCCAGTCGGGATTACGGCGGTTTTGGCAATGCCGCGTTTACCTGTTACACTAATTAACACTTTTATAACGATTACAGATTTATTACTGTTACACTTTTAAAAGTGTGGTTAACACATTGAAAGACACATTTATAAGGATTACATATTTGATTCGGTTAGGTATCAATTCAATATGTAACACTTATAATTCTGTTACCTTTATGAAGGTGTTTCTAAGCCCCTGAGCAAAAGCAATAATTAGTTAGTCGGAAAAGATAATACTGCATCATTTCCCAGAATATAATCTGTGACAGATATACCATTAGGTGCTTCATTACCACCACTTCCAATTCTGCTTCTCTCATACGAGTACCAATTAAAAGCGCACATATTACGCAGTATAGGTTCCAATTACGCTCGCGTCATGTGTCGCATAATTATTAATCGCCATTACGCGCGCGTAATCACCGCGGCGGATGTCGCCGATAGCCTCCAGATATAACCTTTTTTTTAATCGTCCATATAAACAGCCAGTGATTTAGACGCCTTCGCTTTTAAAAAAGTAAATTCTGATGATCGTTGGCGACAGTTGGCGCTCGTGTTTATGGTTCGGAATTTGAATGTTGAAAATGGCTGCGGGCGGTAAAATGTTTTTTTAAATAAAATAAACATTTTACCGCCCGCAGCCATTTTGCATTTGAATTTTTTGCATTTTGCATTTTGCCGTAGCAATTATGTGTTGACTGTATTATACATACTTTACTCAATTAGTAAGACATTATATACCTACTCTGACATAACTTACTTATTAATTTGAATTTATGAAATTACTTATTTGTTTATATTTGAGGGGCCCGTGGCTAAATAATAACAGTCGCACAGGTCGATCGATCAGGCTAAGCTACGCATGCCGCGGTTGGTCTGTGGATGGGAGACCATCTTTACATACCGTGATCCCTCCGTGCCTCGGAAAGCACGTTAAGCCGTTGGTCCCGGCTGTCATTCGTGGATCTTTGACAGTCGTTACGGGTAGTCAGAAGCCCGAAAGTCTGACAACCAGTCTTATCAAGGGGTATCGTATTACCCAGTAACTCGGTTGTGGAGGTCAGATAGGCAGTCGCTCCATGTAAAACATTGATACTCAGCTGCATCCGATTAGACTGGAAGCCGACCCCAACATAGTTCATCATATCAACACCATCTTTTGAGACCTCTGTGCCTCAGCAAGTATGTTAAGCCTTCGTTTCCTTCAGTCATTCCACAGACAGACTTTCGGGCTTCTGACGTCCCGTAACGACTGTCAAAGATCCACGAATGACAGCCGGGACCAACGGCTTAATCTGCTTTCCGAGGCACGGAGGGGTATGTCAAGATGGTCACCCATCCACGGACCAACGTTGGCAAGCGTAGCTTAACCTAATCGATCGACACGTGCGGTAGTTTTTACTTAGCTCTTCATCGTATAGTATGTTCGCAAATACAGAAACACTACCAAAATTGCATCAGAACAAAAACTTACTCTAAAAACGTATTTCACCTACACGCAGTGTGCATGAAATTGTTGTATAATGAAACATGCACCCGAGGGACGTCCCCGAAATACGGCACGTGTTGTCACCGCGTTGATTGAATTTGTCACGCCAAAGAGTACATGCGTGTCACTAGAAAATTTGGCGAAATGAAACATTTTTCACAGGCCGAACTATCTAGGGATGTCCGTCAAAATTTTTTGGCGTTCCTTAATTGAAGGTTCGAATTGAAGTATGTTACAGGACTTGTTGGTTTGATGAACGGTTTTTTTTAATTCGGAATATTGGATGGCCTGAATTTTCGGCTGGATAACTACATCGGAATGAAGATTGGGATGCATTTTTTAGTTATAAACATTACTGAGCGTCTTGGGAATTCTTTTGTTTTGTCAAGGAAAATAATTCGGATGTATGCTAAACATTTTCAACGCACATTGTCGATGCCTTTCGGTTCTTCGTCTCATTTATCTGTTTTAAATAGGCTTCGACCACAATTCAGCCACTTCGACAGTGTTATCTTTGGCCTCGCAAAGGCCTTTCACATTTTGGTTTATTTCATAATCTACGCTGGAAGAACCAGTGTTTCCAATACTATAATTAGCACAAAGCAAAATTGCTCTTTTTTACAAGTAATTCTTAACAAAAACCTTACCTAGAATCATAACTATTTCAATGGCAGAAACCTCACAACAGGCATGCATAGTTACATGCCTAAAGAAAAAAAATATATTTCTCGTAAAAACGGGTCGCAAAAATATGACTTTACTCCGACAAAAACATACGGACAAAAATCTGTTGTCCTGTCAGAAACCATGGCTACTCGTTACACCCAATTCTCTGTAGTGGAAACAACTGGAAACTTGTCACTTTTTCCCGGCCGTACATATTGGATGGACTATAGACAGCTTAATATTTACAGTGCTATGTCACATTGGGACTATGAATATGAAATGCGCTACATTTATAGGAATGAATTGAGGTGAGAGCTATATTTTATGACTGTTTTTTTTTTTATTTTGGTTACGCTATATTTTGCCTTCATTTTTATGCAAACGTAGTTGCTATAATATCATAGGAAGAATTTCGTGAGATAGATAAAATACTCTTTACACACATACACCATAAAATTTACAGGTAGAAATTTTACAAGGGGGGCGGTCTTATCGCTAAAAGCGATCTTGTAAAGACAACCTTTGGATGGAGATTGGAGCTGCAGATGTGGTGTTGTACAATTTACGTTTGTAGAATAAATAGACAGAACATATATTTATCTATATTTACAATAATAATCATGAAACAAACGCAAAGAACATATGTATAAGGAGACATATCGTGTTTTTTATCGTGAACTTCAGATCTTATCCCACGCTTGCAATGGTAAGTAAGGCAAAAGCCAATCAAATCACAGTTTGTTATAATTATTTAAAGTGATTAAATTTTAAATTTAAGTGAAGTGAGCTGTTAATAGTGTCAAATCAATATTTTAGCTTAATTGAAGTGGACAGCTCACTTTTGGCTCACTTCACCTAAGTTTTCACGGTGATGTTTTTACAGAACAGTCCTGGAATTATAATTGAGTGCACAAAATTAAGCTTTATCAAAGTAGTAGGTACTATCAGACGCACAAACTATCCTTCGAGACAGAACATCTTTCGAACAAAACATGTTCCTACTAATCTCGACTAAAATTATTGGGCAGGCATAATTTCAGAACTGCCAACATCACAACATAATATTCTGAACTAAAACCAATATCCAATCGAAACTTGTACAAGAGGACGTGTCGAGCAGTTTATCGTTGGAACCCTGGAGGCAGGAGAGGGGTTCGGCGTGTGCATAATACAACTGCCGGCGACCGTCGCACTTTCGCGATTTGAGGGTTAGCTCGGGAGCTGACACTGTTTTAAAATATAAATTCATATGTTTCACACCCATAGAAATACTGTTTTATCCTTAGAATTGGTAAGCAGATATGGCAATGAGCTAGTCGCATTAACCGTAGAACCAATGGGGTATTCTTGAGTGAAGGCAGTGAATTAAAACGAAAGGTAGGACGCCACAGGCTGGTACCAAACGGAAGCAACTGGATGAGAGCAGCCGAAGGTCGAGGCTCATGGGTTTGATTGAAGATACCTATGACAAAAGAGATAAGTAATGTATGCAGGATCATCGGATATAGTTGAATTTTAGTAAGAAACCGAAGGATGTTGTCAACTGAAATTTAATTTGATAAATGAGCTGTTTATTTTCTATTAATAAAATAAAATTTTATGTGAGAACGTCCTTCGATTTCTTACTAAACTTCAACTATATCCGTCGATCTTGCATTGTTATCTCTTTTGTTGATTGTACAACAGTATGTACAGCTGTTAGGCTGATGATGAATGATAGTTCCACGTTCAAAATTCATTTATTTTTGTGAACACAGGGTACAATGATCTTATGCATATCCGTCTCTTCGATCTTCTATCGATCTCTTCCGATCTTATGTATACGTCCATCCTGCATGCAGTCGAATCTTATGAATTTCATCCATAACTTCGCGTCATCCGTTATATAGTATTGATCAAGTTTTTCTAACTGAACAGACAGGTGTACTGCTGAGGAGTTTGTTGGGCCACTTCTTCTTCCCAGCGAAAATACTAGGAAGCACTGAAGGGGGGATGTTTTGGGGGTCTGCCTTATGTCATTTTGACGTTCGAATAGTGCTGAGTCTCAGCCATGTTTGTATAAATGACTTTTTTTTTGGTTTTTATAATAATAAACGTTATAGATTAATTTAGCAAACCTCATAGTGACGCCAATAAGAGATTAGTTTGAAAAAATCTTAAAATGTAACACGAAAACATAAACTAGTTTCAAAACCAGCTCCCGGTCTACATGCAGTCTAAGAGGGACCAGCAGGCTAAGTCTAGGTACAAACTTGTACCGAGCGTCCAAGACATCTGTCGAACTTGCACAATGTCACCGTTCCGACTGTACTTCATTAGTATATATCAGACTTACTGCCACACTCAGAAAGGTTCATTAAATTAGTCCTAATGAGTACTTAACTAATTATCATTAAATCCGTTAATGAACGATACATCCCAGAGACAATATTTAAGGGTTCATTAGTTAATGACAACTTTAAGTATCCGTAGAGCAGAGTTACGTCAAATTGGCTTTGAGATCGCATATCGATAAACGATTGGTGTAGCCACACTTGAAAATGTGATATTATTATGTAGCAAAAAACTTCATTTCAATACATTAAAACCTTTTATATTAACAATATAAATAAGAATTCGTTCATTTCCCGATCGTTTTTACATAAAAACAAAATGAAACAGCTATTTTCATGTAAATAAAATAAAGTACACGGACCCTTTTTTTTTCTGGTATCACAAAGTGTCATTGTTGTAAACTGTCAGTGTTAAGGTTATGTTTAGAGTTGTTTTGTGTTGCGTGGCAGAGAGAGATGGCAATTTAACAAAATCTTTCATTTTATTTGCTTTCAATGTAGAGACTTTTGCAATAATTCGTGAAACTGACTGCTGGCAGATATTAATGACATCCCCATCCAATTTCTGTAAAAAAAGGCAATGACATATATTATTATATGACTTATCTAACAAATTCTATTATTATTTACAATACCTACCTAATGCAGTTTAATTCAATAAATAGGTATGCTATAAGTAGGTACTAACCTGAAAACTACCTTTAGCGAAGTAGCGTAATATCAGCAGTAACATTGTTTCCGGGGCGAATGGTAATCCTCTTTTGGTTGGTTTACTTAGGTCGGGTGCCAGCAAAGGCAATATTACACTTTTTACGGTTTCTGGCGTAAATCTGTAGCGTGCATGAAATTCTTGAACCGAGTATTTTGAAAAGGGATCAGAATAATCACGTAAATACCGCCTCGGCCCCACTATAACCTGGTATAGTCTACAAAATCAATAAAGTCTGGCAGATCACTCATCTTTACTATTGTTAAAACACTTATATTCCTGTGAATTCTATAGATATAAGTAAAATATAACCTCAAACGTAAATGTCAAAATCAATCATTAGAAAGTTAAGTGAAGGTTTTGCCGTACTTAACTTTAATTGTCATTAAGGGACGGTAACGGACCATTAACTGTCTCTGAGAGGGAACTTTTTTAAATCTATACTAAGGAGCAACTTAAGTAACCATTAAACGTCTCTGAGTGTGGCAGTTAGTTTAATAACTCACTTACGAGAAGTACCCTGCTGAATGAATTTGAATTGCGTTAGTTTTAGTGGAAAATTTTGGATTAGATGGTGGGCAGAAAGGAGTGTTTATGATTTCCACTGCTCTCGGTGAGAGGGAGTGGGCCGTAATCAACCACGCGGGCCCAGTGCGGGTTGGTAGATGTCACATGTCTTAGAATTTTTGGTTTTAGGACATGGCGGTTTCCTCACGATGTTTTTCTTCACCGTTTTGAGAGCTTTGGTGATAAAATAATTTACACAAAGTAAAGCGCCTGTCGCGGTTTGAAGCTACAACTCGTAATTCGCGGTCGATACCACCCACCACTGCTCTCATGGGTTAAGTGGGTCGGTGTTAAAGGTTAGCAGGTTGGTGATACATCGGGGAAATAACTCTGATCACGGGATGTGTCTTAGGCCTGTTACACCTATAGGGTGTAAAATAACTCTTCACAAAGCTGTTATGTACGTGTTCTGTACATCAAACTACATAATTTTGTTACCATTGTACAAAAATAATTGCCGGGAAACGTTTTTTTGGTGTGATAAATCGATTTTTAGGATATCTCGCAAAAAACATTGTGCTTATCGTACGTGGGGATATTGAAAGTTAAATTATAATATCTTACACGTGAAACTTGTTTTTGTAAAAAAACGTTACAAATTTAGAACTTCGACCTTCCATATCTCAGTAACGGAAGGTATGGTCCTACCTATATTATTAGGTACAATAACGGGAAAAACAAGTGACTCTTTTCTGGCTTCGTTATGCGTCATTTTAGAGATGCGCTAAGGTAGTCCGCGATATTCAAATTTTCTTACGTTTTTTGCAATTAGCTGGTCAGTATAAAGTAGTACAACGAACAAAATATAATTCGCGGCCGTAACAAATATGTATTTACAGAATCATAATCATTAGAATCAGTAATAAAACTTGTTAGGTTAGTATAATCCCAAAATGTCAAGATTTCATGAAATAGTCATTCTGTGGGATTCCTTGGTCTTAGAGAGTTGTGTTGATGACTTTAGTGATAATAATTCTATAAATACATAATTGTTACGGTCGCGAATCATATTTTAATCAACGTACAACTTAATCCTGACCAGAAAATTGCAAAAAACGTTTAAAAAATTGAATTTCGCGGGCTACCCGGCGCTTTCGCCTTAACTTAGATTAAAATGTTCCCCACTAGGTATACCTGTCGTAAACTGTACCCTATCTATGTAGTGTTAAAATACACCTGAGGGAGATAGTTTAGTCTAAGTTATAGCCTACAAATTGATGGGACCGACGGACGTGTCTGCACGTCAATTCCGGTATAAGACGTTTCCTTTGGGTCTGGCGTATGAAATGATAATGGGGTTGGAATGTGCCATTGTACTGTGTGGATCGTATGGAGCTGTTTATTGTTTTAGTTTCTCATTTAGATGCGAATAATGTTAGTTTGGATCTGAGACATTTAAAACTTTCGATAGACAGGACAGCGAACAGCATTGTAATTTACTTGCAATAACCAACTTAAGGCTCCTTCAAACAGGCGCGATACGACACGCGACACAAAGGCACCGCAAGTCGCGCAAAGAGCGGTGCTTTTGTGTCGCGCGCAATTATATCGCGTGTCACGCCTGTTTGTAGGAATCTTTATTGTATTGACTATAGCGCATACATATAAAATGCTTCATTGTAGGTTTAGTTCGATAAATCTTCGCTCAGTGTAGTTCTATCTCTGTTTGTTCTCCCCGTCACTTTTCTCTAAAGGTTTATTGGAAAACCAGCATTTTTTTTTAACGTGGAGAAATGCTAATGCATACTGTACTACCACGGGGAGATAGTGCAGTCATGTGGGACTCTAACTGGAAAACCAGCTTCAGACAGCATCTGCCTGACATTAATGCTGAAATTAAACTTTTTGGCGCAGCCGTGAGGCACACACTTAGTTTTAAAATAAATAAACGCTATTCTTATACTTTTCTTTATTTCTCGTGACAAGAAGCTTTTTGTGCAAATTGAATTTATTTTAGAAAATATGTCAAATGGCACGTTGTGATATTGCAAATCGCATAGAGTGCGCGCAAGAAAAGTCTCTTATCTTAAGGGCCGGCGCTGACTGACGTTGCGTCACGGCATGGCACGGCAGGGCGTGCTTCGGCAGCCCGAAGGATGCTTTGGTATGACGCGGCATGCGGATGCATGCTGAAGCATTCCGCGTCACGTCGTGGCATCCCACAGAAATCTCAGCCTGTCAGAACTCAGTTAGTTCAGCTGTCATAAACCTGTGTCCTATGAGGCTCGCGGGACGCGGTGGCACGCCGCGGCAATCCGTGGAATGAAACGACATGATTCGACATGCCGCAGCGTCGCGCGGCATGCCACGATGTGCCGCGGTATGATTGCATCGAAATAAAGTAATATGAATTCTGCACCCATTGAAATAAGGATAAAAAGAACTTGATCAAAAATAAAATCTTTTACCGTGCCTTGCCGTGGCGCGACGTCAGTCAGCGCCGCTTAATCTCTTTGATTTTGGATCCAATTGGTAGTTTGCGATTTTTTTAACGTCTTTATTGAAAGGTGCAAAATATCTTTATTATAGCTTTTTAGTGAATGCCTGTCTGTCTGTTTGTTCCGGCTAATCTCCGTAACGGCTGGACCGATTTTGTCGAGACTTCACTGGCAGATAGCTGATGTTTTATGGAGTAAGGCTTTGCTTTACGAAAAAGAATTAGGGTAACGTGCAGAAAAAAAAAACTAAAAAGATTCTTCCTTTTCAATGGAGGAGTGGTACTATAAGCGACACATTATTGATACCCGACAATCACGCGAACAATTTCCCTAGCTAGCTAGTTGTAGATATGGACGACTTTGGAGGATTCGCCCTCAAGCCAATTTTCACCAAGTCCTCACACCTAACTTTCTACCTTCTAGAAATCCAGATAAAAAAGGGCGAACGTAGCACAACCTCATTACTCTTTACTAACAAGGGTTTCGATTCAATAACGCTTCTCTGGGACAAAAGCTGTAATTAGGTTTTTTCATTCTGTTAAGTAACGTGCTCATTTACAATCCTGACTCCTGCTAGTCGTTCAGTGTAATTGAACAGGATCTTTGGGAGACTGTTGTCGATCGAGTTAATGCTTAATTAACTTTCAATTTGGAGATTAAAGAAGGTTTCGAACACAGTTTGTTTATGGCTATAGTTTTTATTTTTATCTCAACTAATGTTTATAAATAAAAGAGGAAAGATTTTGGTCATGAGAGTAAGTTTTAACGTTTTAAGTAGTTAAAAGGTGACAAAATTAACTGTTTTATTCATTTGTGATATCGTTCAAACCATTGAAAACTTACATTACAGTAATGGTGGTTTTCTTTTCCTTTTGTTGTTTTTTTTTTTATTAAAAAAAATGTTCAGTCATTAAAAGTTAGTGTTTTGTCTTTTACTGTTTTACAAACATTTCTTCTTACTGTGTAAAGTCAGTAATTCTTTATGAAATCGCTTTAATGTGCTGTAGCTATTAAGAAATATTTTTTTTAGTGTATAATTTAATGCTATTTCCCATTTAGGTACCTAAAATAATTTTTCACATTATTTTATGATACCCAAGATGAACAATTCTAGCTCACGAGAAAGGATATATAATTAATCCAATTTTGCCCGCTAACTCCCAGACACTTCCAGATCGTGGCCATTTTTCCCGATTCTCCCCAAACACGAGGCACGACAAAGTAAAATGAATTCCTCAGTAACCTTTGGATGGAAGTGAAAATGATAAAATTGGAAAATATGTATAGCGATGGTATGCAAACCCGCAACAATTCCATTTTGCTTTACAATACAATTTTGCATCAGGCTAGCAGTGACGTGGCTGCGTTTACACCGTTATGCTTAATAATTAAGTTAGGACAGAATCTTTTTTTTACTAAAATACATATTTTCATTGTTTTGTTACGTTAATTGTATCGTAAGGTTCTGAGTCGAATAAATAATAATGGCTTAAAGAGAGCATCATTTTCAATTGTAAAATAATAGGACATTTTATCCATACTAATATTATAAATGCGACAATGTGTCTGTCTGTTATCTCTTCACGCTTAAACCGCTGAACCAAATGGTATAGACATAGTTTATTTATTTATTTATTTATTTATTTAAACTTTTCGCACAAAAAGGAAAGCATAGCATAGCTTTTCGCATAGTTTGAGTCTCGGGAAAGGATAGTTTTTATCCCGATATTCCCACGGGATCGACACTCATGCGTGTGAAACCGTGGGGCGCTGCTAGGTATTAAATAAATATTCACTGTGTGTTCACTTTAATATAACTTATTGATTAATTTTAAATTCTTACCTATCTTCAATCTAAGTATATGAAACAGCATCTAAGTATATGAAAGGCACCGTAATTGACCTGAACCATTTATGCTATTAATTGCATCAGTCAATGTAAGAAACTGCTTCTGTGGTCTAAAGGTAAGATCACCCATCTCTGACCCAGAGGTACCAGGCTCAATACCAGCGGGGGCAAAATTTTCTGCTCTGTTTGGTTGGTGTTAGGGTTTGTTCTACGTCCGGTTATTACCAACATAATCAGCCTATAATGTTCCCACTGCTGGGACACAGGCCTCCTCTCTGCGAGAGGGAGTGGGCCATAATTCACCACGCGAGCCCAGTGCAGATTGATGGATGTCACATGTCTTCGAATTTTTGGTTCTAGGACATGCCGGTTTCCTCACGATGTTTTCCCTCACCGTTTTTGAGAGCAGTGGTTGAAATAATGTACACAAAGTAAAGCGCCTGCCTGGGTTCGAACTCACGACCTTCAACTCGTAAGTCACGGCCGTATCCACTGGGACACCATTGCTCTCATTCTCACCATTACTGGCTATTATACCACCATCTAAATCTAAGTCTGCTGCTATAACAACTATGTTAACAGCATTGTTGTGTTCAGCATTTAGTGGTAAGAGAACCAGTTCCTCTGTGGTTGAGGATTCCGGGCGAAGCTCACTTCCACCTTTGGCCTGATCATCACTTACCATAAGGAGAGATACCCCGTTGTGATAAAAAAAAGCAGTTCTAGAGACAGGCAGAAAAATTAAGAAAATTAGAGTGTTACACTGCGGTGTAACAAGCGGCCTACAAGAATATTCTAGGCATCTTTGAATGTTTGCTACTAAGGCATGGCAGACGGCTCTCCGAGAAAAAAGGAACAATTTAGCTATTCCCCGCCATTGCAATGTTTCTGGAACAGATGGTAGATGGTACAATATCTGTATTAGTATTGGATGGCGTACGATAAATTATGTTTGTGAGATGGTTTTATACTTGGAGAAGACAGAAAGAACTTACTGCCTCGTTGGTCCAGTGGTCGCAAACGCTACTGCTGAGCATGAGGCCCTAGCTTCGATTCCTTGGCCGAGCAGTGTTGTTAGGTTTTACCTTCTGTAATTTTTCAGTATCAGGCTGGAGTCAGGATTTCTGCCCGGTTGATGACAATAGGACCCTAGTAATTACATGTGACTTAAGCATATCTGGCGGGCGGCGGGTTCACGGATGAGTGCTAACGCGTGCCCGTGTTCCCGCCGTAAGCGGCAGAGGAGGACACTGTGGAGTTTTAGTGGGTTAGAGTCCCACATAACTGCACTATCTCCCCGTGGTAGTGCAGTATGCATGAGCATTTCTCCACGATAAAAAAAAAAAGCATATCTGGCGAAAGGTGGGTGTAGTATAGGTAACCTCTGTTGTGGGCTGCGTTTCCACCAGAGATGTGCGTTGATGCGTAGCGAGGGATGTGTGTGAAACAAACCAATAATGAAGCGATGTCATTTTCATGGCTTGAACTAAGTTGGCGTTGTTATTGGCTAGTTTTGCACACATTCCTCGCTACGCATCCTCGCCCATTTCTGGTGGAAATGCAACCAAATGCTAACCTAACCCTTCGTATACATAAAAAAAAAATCTGCTTGAAAATCTACATAAGCCTGCTACTGCTTAATTCAAACTCAAACTCAAAGCATTTATTTCAATTAAACCATTAACAGGCACTTTTGAATTGTCAAGAAGTCGGTCAGTCAGAATATATGAAGCTAGCTGCCCATTCCAAAGCGTAGGTACCATATGGAGAAGAACGGGCAGGAAACTCCATGGACACTCTTTTTAAATTATATTTTACAAAATATATTAGTTACATCATTACTTTTGATTTTAAAATTATATAATGTGAGAACGATGTAAAAAAAAAGACGTACGCGTTAAAAGCGTCCAGAGTACAGCAAATAGTAACAAAATAACAATCCAAAAATAAAATAAAATGTGGACCTAAAACCGTTGTAACTAAGAAGATACAATATAAGTATAAAAACTGAAATCCGACTACTGAAAAGGATGAAACAAGAAAGTACCTTCCCGTAGTCGAATGCCGCTGTATAACATACTTATAAGCTATGGTAGCATGCGACCACGGTAATGTACTTTCTTGTTTCATCCTTTTCAGTAGTCGGGTTGTGTGATAGTGGCAGGAATAACGAGTAAGGGCGGATTGTTTAACACCTACTTTTTTTTGCCGGTGGGAATTCATCAAATGACCCCTCCCGCTCTGAGTGGAGCGGAAGAGAGTGTCAGACTCTAACTGACTAAAACCCACCCGTGTTCCTTCCTTAGCCCTTTATGTTCCGGGCCAGCAGTAACCTTTTCGGACAATCCCGCTGACCCGGCAGCTCAGCATCATGTCAGACTGATGACAACCCAAGGTGTACCACATGACGCTGATTTCCAGCTGCAACCCACTAGTGCCATACGTTAGAACAATAAACACTTAGGAAAGTGCGTGTCCCTTTATAATAAATTAAGATAGTATACAAAAAAACTCATACAGTATCAAATAAAATGTGACATACATGACGTGTGTGTGTGTTGTGTTGTGATTAATGAAAAACTAAAATAAATACCTATCATTCATCTATTCGTGTTTAAACCTCTATAAAACACGAATTTAAGACGATCAAAATAAATGAATTCTTGTTAATGTATACGTAGGTACAAACTTACAAAGTTCGTGACTGACTGTGACTTAATTACTATTCTCAAAGTAATATCGACTTCTCTCGTCAAATACTAGACAGAACCAATCAGTATGAATACAAATAATACAATCCAACCTTTTTACGAAGATTGTGCCACCATAGAATACCGTATACATATATTTCGTCACCGAAATATATCACTTTATCAGGACAAAGGCAAGAAATACCGAAATATACCTCTCGTAATACGAAACTTGTCCGAATTATTCTCTGGCACCCTTTTCATCTGCTCATACCCCGTGGTTGGGGGTGGATGATACTTTATTGTTGGCAACTATAATAGGGGGCCTGAAGGGATTGCCGCGTCTTTTGCAATATTGTTGAAGGGACTTGCCATACTTGGGTACCAATATATATTTATATAATAGGTATTATATTATGCATTAGTTTTCTAAATTATCGTTTGAGGAACTCGGAACTCCTTGTAAGCAGAGAAAGGATGAACTCTATAAATGAAAGTGTTTGCAAGTTATTCGTTTCAATTCGAAGTAGCCGACAGTTTTCAATAAGGTGTCAAAATTATTCATAGTTTGGTAGAAACTGACAATAAATTTAAGAGGGTCTACGTTGCCCTTTGGGTGACTTATAACCTTCTAATAAGCCCTATTGTGAGCGACCACGTTTCAGTACCATAGGTCATCACTGGCAATATGCAGTAGCCAAGACTTTCGTCTTGAGACACTGCGGAATGTGGGACGAGAAGATATTGCGTAGCTTCCCGAACGCAGCCGAGTCGGATTTGACGATTGACCTCTTTCTTTAAGATGGACCTACCTAACTGGGCAGTTTGTCCTAGGTAAACATACTCGTCCATAATTATTGCCAATATTACCATGCTATAACGCACTAACTATAGTGAAAGTTTTATGTCAATAGCTTATTCCCATTACGTTTATATAGTTTATGTGGCCCTGCAGACCTTCAAGGTGATGTATTGAAAAATATGTGGTTTTTCTATTTCGTGTAACTTGTTAAGTACGTAGAATAGGGATTTACCATTTTGGTATATGTTTTTTAACTCTTTGGTCTAGTATCTTGTAAAAGAAATACACGATTCCATGAATTTTTCTCGATACAAAAAAATTTAAAATTAGGTATATCTATTTTTTTACTTTTTTCGACATCACGGCGTAACGTTTAAGAGTTATTCAAAGGAGTTTACTTTGAAACATAGAGAATTATCATATCAAAGTTTACTCAAAGTAGTTTTAAATTTTATTCATTTATAGTGTTAAAAAAGGAGTAAATTCATTTTGGCACATACTCGTTTTATTCCGAGCGCACGCATATTATAGCCATCTCTATTCTTTTGCGTTTCAAAAGTAATTACATCACTTTCGTTCGCTTAGTAGATCAGTCGCTACGATTTATTTTCGAGGTAGCGCCTTAAGAATGATACAAAATTAAGACCCTCTTGCATGGCATTTAAACCATAATTTTGTTCTGTCAATTTCAAACGTAGACGTAAATGGAACGATATTTTAAATACGTACGATATTTTAATAGCTTTAAGAGCGTTATTACAAAACCGAAGTGCTCAGTTTTAGGTAAATTCGACGGCGCGCGGCAGCAGATGCGCACGTGTGCGTCTAGGGAAGAACGCTATGCACACATACAAACCGCTATGCGTCGGACGCCAGGATCAAACCAACAAGAGCCTTCGTTTTCAAAATAAATTAAATTACTGTTATTATAGTTCATGAAATATTATTTGTACCGATGAGTGTTACCTACAACGGTTTGAGTTACAATAGGGTCATACAAATTTACTTCACTTTTAATTTTTATTTTATACCACTAAAGTGACAAACTAGCATACGGCCCGCTTGATGGTGTGTAGTTACCGCAGCCTAAAGCAGTGTTGCCAGTGACAGATAGTCAAATGTAACATGAGAGAGCTCAAAAAGTAACATTTTCACGAGAAAAGTAACATTACCTTATTTTTTGTGGAAAACGACTAATAATAACATGGCACTTTATTACATAAAAAAAAGCTGTCCCCTTAGTAGGCTTCGAAAGAATCGTAATAACAAACTGAACTGAACCAACACGGATGCCACTACTAGGCTGTCGCTCACTCGCCTAAGTAAGCGGGATGGGTCATTTAGAAATTCACGCGAGTGAGTGAATATGCGATACGACAAACGAAGTGAAAAATTTTCGCGCTGTCGTCGCGTCAGAATTTGGTCACAAAAGCAAGACAATCAAGTGCGCCAACATGACGAACGAAACCTTTCTTGTATGCGTTCCGTTTCATGTTTATTTTTTGTTTTCTGTGAAATATTTTTTATTAAGTCTTAAAAGTAACATTTTGAGGCGTGTAACATGGAGGTAACATGAGAGGGTCAAAAGTAACGTAAAATGTTACAAAAGTAACATACTGGCAACGCTGGCCTAAAGACGCTTGCATTGCCAGAAGCTGCATTACTTGCGCGTTGCCAGCCTCTAACATTACTTACAAATACTTTTGTGCTACTTTTATAAATACTTTTTGTACCTACTTTTTTTACGAAGTTTAATATATTATGTAATTTATTTAGCAGGTAGGAAGACATTTTAGTACTTATTTATAGAAATAAATGCAATGTGATGTTGTTTCTACAGTTTGGATAAAAATCGGTTGTCTGTAAAGTCGGTTTACGGACGATAGTTTAACGTGACAACGTCATAACAAAACATTAATGAAATTGCCGAACGCGGAGGCCGATTCGGCAGCGTTCGACATCATCTGTCTCTCATCGCTCGTTCCGCGCTCTCGCTTGCACTTCAAGCCGCCATGGAACGCCTCCACGCCTCAGAGCGAGGCCGCGAGGTAACGCTACATGAGTCATGTTTTTTTCGTGTGTGCAGCCAGCTTCATCGATTTATTAGACGTTGTCACGTCAAAAAAGTCAAAAGAAAATAAAAAAGACAAATCAAAAGTCGTTTTATTAAAATTAAAAATTACAACTGTGAACTTGTAACGGTTCATGAGACACTAGCAGACAGACGGACGGTCGGACATCGGAGCCTTAGTAATAGGGTCCCGTTGGCACCCTTAAGGTACGGAACCATAAAAAACCAGTATAATAATTGTAAAATAATTAAAATAATATTCTCCGAAGCGGCATAGACCGTGCTTTCCTCGAATCTATGATTTCAGGAAGCACGCACTCCTCATAAAATTCTTACCGCTGAGCTTCTCTTGCGCGTTTCAAATTATCGGCCAAAACCTTTTTTTTTATTTTGACAGCACCAAAAGTTCTATTTTGCCCATTATTGTGAACTATTGTCTGAAAATAATTAATTAAATTAATGTTGGAGATAAATAAAAAAGTCAGAAAAATTAAAAACAACAACTATATTTACGTATGTTTTTTTTCTATAATTATATTCGCGTTGGAACATCATAGGAAAATAATTATATTATATACATTACAATCAGAACATAACTAATTAAAAAAAAAAACTCACTTGTATCAAGAAGTGTTGGTCGCTTTTTATTCGTGGCGAATTGTCGAACGAGATCACGTGACGGCAGCAGCGAGTGAGCGCTACGTCCTCCCTCTGAAAGCGCTCGGCGCGGACTAAAGCTAAGACCGTGCATCCCGAGATTTATATTGATAAAAAAGCATTGCATAAAACAATTCCTTAAAAATATTATTTTACTTTAAAATAGAGTATTTTTTTTTTTCAAGCAAGGTGACAAAGTAACCTTAGTTATTAAACACTTTTTGTTTGAATTTCTATTAAATAAACAGAGATAAAAAATATCATTTCGGCTGAAAAAATATCATTAACTCTCTGTTTTACGGAATTATTTTTGGTTTATTACTGTATTAAACATAATAAATTGATGTATGCATTCCAAAGTAGAAGATACAGTTGTACCGTGGATATTTTTATAAATTATTAAACTATTATATCTTCGATGTAACAGAGCATCGCGAGATGCCCGAAATTAAATTTTTATGAAACAGCCTTTGCAGGAACAAGTTTTTTACTGATTTATGTAAACAAACTGAAATATTTATTGAATGCGCTCCCAAAAGAAGGAATTAAACTTTCTCGGGCATGTATTTTTTTTACTATTGTGACTTTAGTTAAACCATAATCACAAATCAAAACTCGAGTCAAACGCTCTAAACAAGAAAAACTTGTGATAGCGCTCTTAAGGCGAAAGCGTCTGGGTAACTCGCGAAATTTTTTTTTTTTTTAATAAACGTTTCCCCACACTAGGAATTTCTCCTGTATTGTGGGTGCGTTTACAAACATTTAAACTCACATACACAAACAGCCAGACCCGGAACAACTACATGTAGGTCATACAAATATTTGTTCCGTGCGGGAGTCGAACCCGCGACACGCAGCGCAGCAGTCAATCGCTTAGCAACTGCGCCAACCGTGTCGTCAATTCAAATATTCTCACGTTTTTCGCAATTTGTAGGTCAGTATCAGGTTGTATGTTGATCTATATATGATTAACTCCGTAACAAATATCTATTTATAGAGTTATAATCATGAAAATCATCAATACAACTAAGTTCATATTACCCTATTAAATTACTATTTCATGAAATCATAAGGTGTTGTATTGCTGATTCGAATGATTATAATTCAGTAACGCTATATTTGTTACGGTCACGAATCATATTTAGATGAATATACAACCTTGTACTGACCTGCACATTGCAAAAAAACGTAAGTAAATTTGAATTTCGCGCGTTATCTTTTCGCATCCTCCCATAAACTCTTTTAAAAAATAAGATTCGTTTTAAAATATCTTGAACTACTTAGAAAATGTTCTCCCGATTATTCCTCCCGCATTTTTCATCGAGCTTCTTATGCTATGCAGACAACGTAAGATTACAGACGATAACAGTCCCTGAGGTGGACTCTATAATAGAAGGCATACATAATTCACTGGCTTCCCGACTTGCTCGAAAAGCTTATTAATTTAATTTTATTAAAGCAAATGCTATTTCTTGGGACTTCGCCAATGCGACATACTGACTGTGGTTTTGTTTGGCTAATTGGCGAGAAATTTTAAGGTAATTGAAGGTAAATTGTCGGTAAAAATCTTGAATTGTTTTTGTTTTAACGGTGCAGGTGTTTCGCTAGAGTTTGCGTAGTGTGTAATAGTTAATTGGTATATCAGTTTCAGTAGTACAGTTGTTAACAGTTAATTAGTTAGTGTGTATACAGTTAATTGGTTAAGTTAATTTATTAATATTAGTTAATTAAAATTGATTGATAAAAGTTAATTTATTAATATTAGTTAATTAAAATTGAGGTTTTTGCTTCATGCTTTATTGCTTTTTTTGTTCTTTACAATTTACCTTTAAGCCTTTGATACTTAGTTCTAGTGAAGTATTTAGAAAAACGACCTGTTTTTGTAAACAGGAGCAGGACTCTTGAAAACTATCTTGTAGTATGCATCTCATGTTAACAGCCACCTATAAATTTTTGTTCCATTAAACGAGACTTAGACATTTTAATAAAAATATAGGTCTAGAAAAAACCTCAACCTTCTTTTTCCAAGACCCTTCATCTCTCAAACTAGGCTACCAAACAAAGGCTTCTTTCCCCTACAAAGCTTTTCATCTGGCCCGTCTGTGTGTTCCTAAGATGTCCTGCGCTCATTTCCAAGGGATCTGCCACAGAGTATGGAATCACCAGCAGCGTCTAGAAATGGCAGTACTGTGGTGGAATCTACACCGCCACATGCGAACAGCGCATTACACTGATACCACGTAAAATCCTGCATCGCGCAAGCAAAGTTTACCGCGCGTACTAGCATATATACAACGTTCCGACATCAATCGTCGTGCAGTTGCCCACCAGACATAACACCCGTCTGGTCTGCCTTCAAAGCAGTCAGTTTCTATACGTGTGCTTGGTTTGTATGGAAAGTGTTGTCAAGGCCACCTCTAGTAGCAGCCGCCGAGACGTCTCCGTGATCTGTGGGATCCACATTACTCCACGAATATTCACTGCTTGACATTACTGTCTGAAATATAAAAGAGGCATTCTCTTGAGCTCGCTGCAGGCGCGTTGACGTTGGAGTTTGGTATGCGGTATGTCCGCTTAAGGGTTGGCTCGGCTGTTACATTCTGTACTTATAAAGGTGTGTTTTATTACTGTTTTTTTAGCTATTAGAACAGTGGCATTGGAAATGATAGCAGATGTTATCTCAGTGTCATGTGGTCGCTTTAACATTCTTAAGAAACTAACGCAATTTTAGGGCAATTAAATGCCGAAGATGTCTCACTGCGATACCTTGCGGTTGCGGTTTAGCTCGCAACCTCGATGTCACCACCATGTAAAACAAATGCATACTAATAGACGCACAAATGTGCCTACGCACATGCTAGACCTCGAGGTAATGTAGCAGTGAGTATCTTTCGGCATATACGCGCGTGATTCACCCCGGCCCTTTAAAGTATCATGGAGTAGGCCTGAAGTTTCTCTGTTTTTGCGCTATTTTACTGCTTGCGATAAGACTGGTCATTTTGACTATTGTCTAACCAATTCTACTGTAACATATTTGTGGTGTGTAAACAGTACTCTTACTACATTCTGTCCTCCGGAGGTCGAAACTATCTGTATATTTAACTAGCTTGTATTGTCCCACAGCAGGGCACTCCCTTGCCTTAAAATTCTGTCTTTTGCTAATCAGCCAGTCCTTTTTATAGGAGTCAAGCTTGCCCCGCCATCTTCGTCTCGCGTGTCAAGGTCGAAACTAAAATTGATAATTGTCGCCGTTGTCCATCAAAAGTCTTACACTACATTTCATCTTACGCCATTAATTCCAAGCCAGGCAAATTACAAAGGAAGTCCCATTGGGAACCTCGACGTAGCTACAATATTTGCGCTCGTTAAAAATGCCCGAGCGTTCTATATAACGTTATGCTTTTAAGCATTTTTACGAACATTGTTTAGATAGATGAGAGAGAATGGATGCTTAAGAGTGCTCGAGTGCTTTACTTTATACCAGTTATGCTGAGTTTTCGTGGTTCTGCGGTATAAGCAGAGAATTTTTGATTTTCGTAGATTTTTAAAGGTAACTATTCTATGACAAAGTTTCTACTAACCTATCATTTTTGGTAGAAAAACGTCACTTGGTCATACAGCTTATTCATTTAATTTTAGTTTTTGATACTCTTCGATTATTTCCCCTCCTTTTTATATAGGTACTTCATCATCATCATCATCATTTCAGCCGAAAGACGTCTACGCTGGACATAGGCCTCCCCCAAGCACCTCCACTTCGATCGGTTCTGTGCTTCTCGCATCCAACGGGATCCTGCGGCCTTCACAAGGTCGTCGGACCAGCTTGTGGGAGGCCTTCCAACGCTATGTCTTCCGGTACGCGGTCGCCACTTCAGAACCTTTCGGTCCCATCGGCCATCTGTTCTGCGAGCAATGTGCCCATTGCCACTTAAGTTTGGCAATTCTTCGGGCTATGTCGGTTACCTTCTCCTGCGGATCTCTTTATTCCTGATTCGATCACGCAGGGAAACTCCAAGCATAGCCCTCTCCATTGCCCTTTGGTTGACTTTATATACTTACTTGTACTTAATATAATTATTTTATTACAGCAAACGGATAAAAAAGCAGTGATGGCTCAGTGATAACAGTTGCGACTTATGAGTTGAGTTGTAGGTTGTTGGTTCGAATCCAGACCAGCCAGCTCCAGCTCCAACTTTGCTTTGTGTAATTTTGTTTCATCACCACTGTTCTCAAAACGGTGAAGGAAAACGTCGTCGTGAGGAAACCGGCATGTCCTAGAACCAAACATTCGAAGACATGTGATATCTACCAACCCGCAGTGGGCGCGCGTGGTGGATAACGACCCATTCACTCTCATAGGGAGGAGGCCTGTGTTCCAGCAATGACTTCGCCAAAGTGACATATTGACTATGGTTTTGTAAGCTAATTGGCGAGAAAAATTAAGGTATTATAAGGTAAATAGTTGGTAAAATCTAGCAAATTTTTGTATAAACAGTGCATTTTAATTGCCGGAAAAATAAGACAGTAGAAATATCTACCTACCTACTATTTGAAAAGAACTGAGAATAATGAGCGGAAAAAAATTACAAAAGTGTGTTGTTGAATCATTTTGTTGGGAGCCGTAGGTATCCTGGGATTTTTTTTTACGAAAACCGCAAATGTGGAGTCATAACAGAAATTATGAAAACCTTAAAAATCGTAACGATGGGTATTCGAAATATTTGAACTTACTACGTGCTCGATCTGTGCACGTTATTAATTGAGATATTTCCTGGAAAACTCTTTTATTTCATATGAATGTATTTTCCGTTTTTATTACGTTATTCGAAATTATTAAAAAAAATATCGATAGCATAAAAGAAATCCCTTTGTAAAGAAATAAAAAAGTTCCACAAAAATATTTCTCAAGTAAATTATTCCATATTCCTAATGACCCCCAACTACTCTTTGTCACAAAGAAAATAACGAGAAGTCTTACGAGTATATCTGATTGTGACCGAAGAGGGGAGACGGGGAGACATGCACAAATGGATGAATAAAAACTTGGTAACGAGTGGCTAGGATCCTTTGCGGTACAAGGAGACCGTGCATTGTGTTTCGAGTAGTGTGTGGGTTGTGGTCCAAGTTATAGCAGCTGGCGGGTTGGATTTTATAGGTAGGGTTCTTGGTTCCTAGAGGAGGAGGAGGAGGAGGAGGAGGAGGAGGACGAGGAGGAGGAGGAGGACAGAGGACAGAGGAGAGGACTACACTACTCTGCATAATCAGCCTATGATGTTCCCGCTGGATCACAGGCCTCCTCTCGGTGATAGCGTGTGGGCCGTAACCCACCACGCGGATCCAGTGCGGTAGGTAGATGTGACATCCCCTCGAATTTTTGGTTCTAGGAAATGACGGTTTCCTCACGATGTTTTCCTTCACCGTTTTGAGAGCAGTGGTGATGAAATCATTTACACAAAGTAAATCGCCTGTCAGGGTTCGAAGCTACGACCTACATTCGTAAGTCGCAGCCTTTACCTCTGCTGGGTCATCACTGCTCTAACAATTTAATAATTACAATGGTTCACGCAAACACGAATTGCAGCCGTGCGATTCTGTAACCATCTCGCCGTGAAAACTTAGGTGAAGTGAGCGTGGAGTGAGCTGTCAATAGTGTCAATTCCTTGCAAAAACAAACTCACTTCACCTAAGTTTTCACGGTGAGATTTTTACAGAATCGACCGGCAGTAGCACGTTGAACCAGTAATTACAATACTGTCATTAATATTAAATTAGGCTAGGCTTACAATTCCGAGTGATGCGCATTGAATTTAAATTGAATTGTCATGGAACTTGTCGTTTGTTTGTAATACTAATACTAATAATTGTGTAACGTCGGCTTAGTTAAGCAAATATTTAGAATTATTAATTTTCAAATGACAAAGCAAATATGAGATGATTTGAACAACTATTTGTGAAGCTTGTGGGCCATTTTCGGCCTTAATGAAAAAGCTTTAAAGGCTTCTTCAAGGACACAAAGGCACCGCAAGTCGCGCAATGAGCGGTGCCTTTGTGTCGCGCGCGATTATATCGCGTGTCGCGCCTGTTTGTAGGAGCCTTAATGAAATTCTTCTCTTTTAGACACGAAAGCTATTTGAATAAAACTATTTGTGTTATTATGCATTTTATCAAATTATTTATTTAATACTTCATAAATGTACAAAGGCGGACTTAATGCAGGCATTTTCTATCAGTCAACCTTTGGGTGATGCAGAGACAAACAAATCAGTTTTTTTTTTGTGTATTCAATACCATCAATAACAACCCAGTCTCGATTTTTACTTTAAATCAGCGAACCCTGTACTGTAAAATAGCTTCGGCCTGGGCTATTCTTGTATAAATTGTGCCTGTTGGAAAGACGAGAATTTTACATTGAAGATAGAAAACCAACTGTACGACATTGAAAATCAAAGACATCTTTTTTTTGTCTCCTTAGACCACACCACTATAGGACGTAGGCACAACGTAGGTACTGGTAACGTCTTTGAGTCGCGGCAGCATTGAAGTCTAACCATGCAAATTATGAAGCAGGTACACATTGACGGCTCGCGCCTTGCCTCTGCGGTTGCTGTGTTTGTTAGACACGGCGTGTGTTCTGGCTTTATTTGGGGTAACATGACACGAGAAGGGTTATTTACAATAGTGTTGGGGTCTGTTTGTTTGCTTGCTGGTCGTGTATTCTCGGGCTAAGATGGCCATCTTATTTCATTCTTTTTTTCGTCTTTTATTTATGGTTGTAACTGAATGGAAGTTCTTATAGAATATAGATAGTTATCATAATGTAAAGCCACCTTCAAACAGGCGCGACACGCGATAAAATCGCGCGCGACACAAAGGTACCGCAAGTCGCGCAACGAGCGGTGCCTTTGTGTCGCGAGCGATTCGCGTCGCGCGTCGCGCCTGTTTGCAGGAGCCGTTAAGTCTGAAGAGGCTATCGTTACTAGGTCAAAAGTTAGATACACCCTTGACATAAGAGAGGTGCAAGAGGGATGCAGAGATGATTATAATCAGCCTATAACGTTCCCACTGCTAGGACACAGGCCGCCTCTTTGTGGGAGGGAGAGGGCTGCAATCCGCCACGCCGACCCAGTGCGGATTAGTAGATGTCATATGTCTTCGAATTTTTGGTTATAGCACATACCGGTTTCCTTACGTTGTTTCCTTCACCGGTTTGAGAGCAGTGGCGATGTAATAATTTACACAAAGTAAAGCCTCCTTCAAACAGGCACGACACGCTATAAAATAGCGCGCGACACAAAGGTACCGCAAGTCGCGCAACGAGCGGTGCCTTTGTGTCGCGCGATTCGTGTCGCGCGTCGCGCCTGTTTGTCAGGAGCCTAAGGCGCCTGTCAGGGTTCAAACCTACAGCACCTGTCTGTTATGCAGAAGGGAAATTCCCGTATTTTTAAGAATGTTGGCATTATAATCTTGGTCTCCATCTGTCACCTCGAATTTTCATACATTTTTGTCAAATTTTTACATTGATGGTCGCTGAGATGAGATTAGATTGCGACTGATTTCGAATGTTTTTAATTACAATGCGTGCCACGAAAGATGAGACTTGACCCCGCCTCCCCCGCTCTTTCCGCCGCCCCTATGACGTCCGGTCCCGTCCCGCACTCAGACCTCATACCGCTAAAGATACCTAAAATCGTGTACTGCGCATGTCAAACCACGTGGTGTGTCAAGTCTCATCTTTCGTGGCACGCATTGTACAAGATTTGACCATAAGAAGATATATAACATTACCATTTAAAATGTCAATCTAGTATCGATCTATGTCTATGTTTCGATATTGTATTTAGCAGAGGCTTATTTCGGCGAAATCATTGTTTTTTGAAATTAAAACCTCTTTAGGCGCGTTGGGCACTTTTTGAGATGGGAAAGAACCATTGAACTCGAGCCACTGTTACCGTAAGCGACACCGCGCGTGTTTTATCTATAAGACGATTAAAAAAATACCTGCTTCGGATGTGTTCGGCTGTCCTCCACCAAGCACCCTCCTCAAACCAAGTACATCCCACTTGGTTTTAATGTATATCCGATATGTCAGTGAGTGATGGCAAAGTATTCTGTTTGTGTTTTGTTTTCACTTCTGTCGGCGCGCTCCCGGAGTGCCACTGTTTTTATTTTTTGGCTAGGCTATACTATCCCACTGCTGGGCAAAGGCCTCCCCCAAATCCTCCAGGAACTCTTTTCCCGCGCCACTTAGAACCAGCCCGCGCAGTACGCGTCCAGGTCATTTCGCATTGAATTATTTTAAATAAATAGTAAAAATAATAAAACTTACTAAAATAGCGCACAAAGCTTTTACCAATGTCTGTGCCGATAGTAAAGTCATCTTTAAGTCATTAAAATACATTTTCCATTACAGTATTTAAATTCTTTGCATAATATTTTATTTATCTTCAGCGAAATAATTTTGCTTTTCATTAAAGTCTAACTTTTGAAAGTCAACTTACATTTCATTTAAATTAGTATCTCTGGAAGGCAAATAAACTCGATGTACTATTTTAATATTTTATTTGAGAGACGTTACTTAATCTTTAGTTACTTAGTAAATGACAGCATAAGTAAGTAGGCACTTAATTTATGTGATATTAAAACACTTTATAATTAGAAAAAAAATCCTTATCAGAAGTGCTTTATAGCGTGGCATGCTAAAATTGTGAAGGAAAACATCGTTAGGAAACCGGCATGTTGTACAAACAAAAAATCGAACACATCCTGGGTTCACGTGGTTGATTACGGCCCACTCCTACTCACAGACAGGAGGCCTGTGTCCCAGGAGTGGGAATGGTATAAGCTGATTATGCTTATGTGTCAAATTTATTAAATAGATCACCTTTCGGAAGCATTTCGAGACTCGTGGTGAAATAATTACAGCCACGCGGGTCAATTGAAACGTCATGTCGATCGTCAATCGGTTCGCGAATAGGTGATCATCCAATCATATCGGGCCCTTCCGTGCCTCGGAAAGCACGTTAAGACGTTGGTCCCGGCTATCATTAGTAGATCTTTGACAGTAGTTACGGGTAGTCAGCTACCCAAAAGTCTGATAACCAGTCTAATCGTGTTACCCAGAAACTGGGCTGTGGACTTAGATAGGCAGTCGCTCCATGTAAAATACTGGTATTAAGCTGCATCTGGGCGACGGGAACCCGCCCCCAACATAGATGGGAAAAGCCTAGACGGATGATGATAAGTAGGTATGCGAATTATAATAATTTCGGTGTCACTTATACTAGAATGCTAGTGGGGATTTAAAGGCTACGCCAATCGCCTAGTGGCGCCCTCATCGTTTTATTATAATCACTAAAACGGATAATAGTGGCCACTATTTTCCGTTTTAGTGATTATAATAAAACTAAACAATGTAAAACTACCGTTTATTATATATTAACGTATAATCTTGTGGAGCATAACTTAACGTGCTTATTTTCTGTATTTTCATTATAAAATAACCAAACAAACGATAAGGGCGCTACTGCGCGGTCGGCGTTTGGTCGGCGCCCTCTTAAAATAAATTATCTTTCTTAGTTAGTTGATTGATTTTAAATACACTTGCTCAATATTCTATTAGCGATTTGAGTAAGACTTTTGGTATAAATACTTGTTATAAAGTCAGGAAGAATGAATTATTTATCAAATTTACTACCAACTTAAATTGTGCGTAGATATATTCAAATTACAACAGCTGGCTTTCTTTGACAGTTGTATAAAATCGCTTTATCACGACAAATTGACGTCGTGGATCATCCTTTTCCAAACCATGTTAGAGTCAGCTTCCAGTCTAACAGGATGCAGCTGAATACCAGTATTTTACATGGAGCGACTGCCTATCTGACTTTCACAACCCAGTTACTGGGTAATACGGTACCCCTTGGTAAGACTGGTTGTCAGACTTTCGGGCTTCTGACGACCCGTAACGACAGTCAAAGATCCACGAATGACAGCCGGGACCAACGGCTATTAGTGTCCTTACCGAGGCACGGAGGGGTCTTGGTATAAGGAGCTGGTCACCCATCCACGGACCAACCACGGCAAGTGTAGCTTAACCTCATCGATCGACCCGTGCGGCTGTTATTACTTAGCCAGAAACCCCTCAAATTGACGTAGTGAATATGATAAATAATTTATTTACCTGACCGTATTAGGTACTACCTTATACAAGTTAAAATTATAACATATCTGCCAGCTCATATTTTGCCCAAGATTCTAGGAATAAAATTATGACATAAACAAAGGCTTTACTCTCATATCTTTCATAAGACTCCTACTTGTTAGATAGCAATAAAGCTAGACATTAAGCTCGCCTCGTTAACTCGTATAATTATATACTAAAATTAATTAGAGTAGAATTTTGAACGGGGTAACAAACAATTAAACCACAGCTTAAGCCGAGTGGGAATGTATTGTTGAGGTATATGGTCACATTTCTACATCGTCGTTTGTTGAGTGTTGAGTTACATATCTACCGTGCATTCGCCATTTATTTGCCAAAAAAAAAGTAAAAATAAAGATGAATTAATAGAAAAATGTCTTTTTCTTTTTTTTAATCTTTATTTATTATAAGGGTTTTATCACTTAGTGATAATGTCACCCCCGTAACAGAAAACATTTAACAACTTAAACTAAACAATGGGTAATTAACATTTACTTAATATTATTATTATTAATATGACCTAATTAATAGTGTAATTGTCCCTATTCGTTTTGGTGGTTCGTTTTGGTATGAAATCTCATGGTAGCACAGTTTTTCATTAATGCACTGTTTTTTATTTAGATATAAATTTATCACAGAGGTTTAATGTCTCCTATTAAGTTTAATACAAAAAAAAAAGATCAAAAAGATACTGGCTGAAAATAAAAATCGGCTGAATAAAACCGACTTGGTAAAAAAAAAAAACAATTGGCGCGCATTTTGTACTATTGTAAAACTTTGATACTTCATATTTAGCAAGAAAACATTTAAATAATGGAAATAGCGATAGCGATATGAATGCAACTCCAGAAAGTATAAAAACAGCTGCAAATGAAATTATTAATAACTTTTTGCCGCAAAAGTCGCGGGATACATATTAAAAGCTTAGGAAAACTTTTTTTGAAGTGAAAACTTCTTTAGCGGCGCTGTGTACTTTTTTTGGAATGGGTAAAAACTTCTAAACTCGCGTCAGGTCACGTGACCCTGATCGAAAATTCTTAAGACGTAAAACGTAAGACGCGCGTTGTTGAGGACAGCGCCATCTATGCACATCGGGAAGAACTACGAGGGCCTCGCGTACTAACTACGTAGTTCATCCAACAACGACGAGATGGCGCTGAACCACGGATATATAACTGACGACGAGCTCCATGCGAGCGGCTTGCTTCTCTTACCACTGCCGCGACCAACACCACGAACTGAAGTCTATCCTGTGTGCTTATTTGTAAATCTGAATAAATTCCTTTCACGAGAAGAATAAACCAGTCACTTTGGTCATCATACCTGATTTGCAAAAAACCCTATAAAATAAGGAACACACCTTAACACGCGTGTTTTGTTTATAAGACGATTCACAAAATACACTCGTAATTGTTCAAGTTTTCACTTCTGTCGGCACTACCGGAGTGCCAGTGTTTTTTTCTTTAACTTGAGTTTTTATTTTGAGTTAACAGGTTAGAAATGTGATTTCGGGAAAATTTGCTAATTGAAAAGTCAAAATCAAAACTAAAAATATTTTATTTAATATTAAAACCTACATGAGCACTTATGAAACGTAAGAAGCTAGGTGCACGGTTCCAATTGGTCGTTTTCTATGGAGAAGAGCCGGCAAGAAACTTTACGGTTGCTCTTTTAAAAATAATTGGCTTAGCCAATATCGCTTTGCTCGATCCGGGAATCGAACTAAATCAACGACCGAAATCAACCAAATCATCGAAAAAAAAAATCGAAAAAAATATTGTATCATCGTCTTTATATAAATCTTTGTGGTATCCCGTAAGACAAATAAGACTCAGTGCGTTAAAATAACTATTACATAATAAGTAGACTTTTTTATATAGTTATTTCCTATTTTAACTACATTTGTATAAAACAAGTAAAAAATACTTATTTAAGTTATGAAAAAGCAGTCTCCTAGCACAGGCTTATCTGCTTAAAACTAAGGTCCAGTCACAAGTTGTTAAGGTTTACTTGTTAAAATACTAAATAATTTTTCATTTTCATTCCCTCGTTTTATTTCATAATTTCATTTCATTTCATAATTTCATTTCATTTCATAATTTCATTTCATTTCATAATTTCATTTCATTTCATAATTTCATTTCATTTCATAATTTCATTTCATTTCATAATTTCATTTCATTTCATAATTTCATTTCATAACTTAATTAATTTCATTTCATAATTTCATTTCATTCGTGACTATTAGGGACAGAAACGACGACGTCCTAAACAGTCGAACCTGTTCAAAAAATTTAATTTACACTAGTGTGGGTCAAGGTTAGGAAGATAATGATGAATGTAAGGGTTACCTGCACCCTAATTGCGTACAGTACCCGGCGATAAATATTGCTCATCGACCTTTGGAAAGAGACAATCGGCTAATTTCGGCTTCGTAGAGCGTTATCTCTGTCGCACGAAATACAAACAGTCCGGTATCTATTAGGAGCTGTTAAAACAATTTATGATTTGCTTCTTTTGATAATTATTTTTAATCTTTGTATAAAATGGTTTTGTGTAAAAAGGTCGATGTGCAATATTTATCGCCGGGTACTGTAACATACTTATTATACACAATCTGAAGCATTTTGAAGAATATTGCTAATCCATTGCTTGATATGTTCGAAAAATTTGTCCGCTCAACAACGTAAATAACGCAATGGATGTTGTTGAACTGTCAATATGAAAGCTATTGTTATTTATAGTGTGTTACCCAACTACCCGGGTCTTACCTTACGATGTGGAAGCTTTCAAAATTGTACCGCTTTCACGGTTCGCATGTTTGGGAATACACATAGAACAGTTACTATTAAACTGAACACGGGTTTCCCTCAGGCCGTAGTATTAGACAATATTTAGGGGAATATTCGGTAATGAGAGCAAAACAGGTGGGTTAATTTCCGCAGTATATTAGCATATATTATACTGGCAACCTGCCCCTGCTTCGCACGGCATTTACGACTTGACAAAACATCTAGATTTATTTAATATATCTAAATGTTAAGTTTAATATTAATGTACAGACGCCAGCACATCCAGCTGCCTGAAACTGTCAAATTTTTCCAATCAACTTTGAACCTTATACTTTAGCGATAAAGTTGAAAATCTATTAAAGAAATTTCACAGATTGTAGTAGCTTGATGTGCTGACGTCTGTACTAGTTTCCGACTTCATCCGCGTGAAATTTCTTGTTCCCCCAACCCATCGCATCGCATCGCCTGTCCGCGCTATTACTTCGTTTTTGCTTAGCATTTTTTTCTCACATTTTTACCACTAACTAACCACCACTAACTTTTTTTTTTACTAAACTTTTACCACTAACTGTTCAACAATAACTTTTGTTAATGACAGTTCGATCTAAGCATAACTCAACAAGTAACATCTTCTCATACCATCTACCTATACCACCGAGTAGTCAAGCTAACGGAGTATGTCCGAGCTATTAGCAGACGAAATAGCCTCGTTAACGTCTCCGTGACAACCGACCTTCGTATGACTAACTTTCATGGGCCTATTAATGGGTTCCAGGACATGTGCCCTCGAATTGAACAATAAATTCTCGATTAATTGGTCGTGTTAAGTTAATTGTCACTTTAGTTAAGATAAATTAGTTACTCTTTGAACTCGAACCCTACTGTTAGTTTCAGTATTGCTGTATAACGTGGCCATGCTGCCAGCTTTTTCGGCACTTTTTCTGTTGACAGCGATGCGGACGAATATTTTGATGCCCTTTGATTATGTCCCTTCCTTTTTACGTACTTGAACATATTATTATTTTAAGACTGTTAGCTTTTTAAATTATGTTAATATAATTATAGATCTTGAACTATCAGATAACTAAATTTCATCAAAGAAATGCTTGGTATATTGCCAAGTAGCAAATCTATCAATATCTTTGTGAAGCAAAAAGTTTTCCTTATCAGAATCGAATCGAAAATCGTAAATTGATACGTTAAAGAAACACTCTGTACACGCGTACTTGAAGGACAGCAATGTCGGAATTTATTTAATTAAATAAATTAGAATTAATTAAATAAATAGAGTATCAATTTACGATTTTTAGTGAATATTTTAATATAAAAAAAAAAATAAAAACATTTTATTTTCGAATGGTAATATTTTTTTTAGCATGTATGGATGCTATACTATTGCGGGTTAACGGGAACGCCCTCTGTTAGTTAACATACTGTATATTATGCTATATAGTGTGGTGAAAACATAATACATCTAATTTGATACGATAGAAAAAAATCATGAAGATACCTCTAAAAACTTTCTTTTTACAATAAAAACCATACTAATATACATACAATCATTCTGTTTTTTTTGTCAGATTATTCTACAAGCAACATACTAAAATACTAGTTTATTTTAATTTAATGACTAGCTTCTGCCCGCGGCGTCGCCCGCGTGGATGTCAGAATTTATCCCGCGGAAACGTGCTATCGTGACAAAAAGTAGCCTATGTCCTTTCCCAGGATGCCATCTACTTCTGGACCCAACCGGATCTACAGACAGACATATATAAAACTTAAAAAAATATTATTTTTGTTATAAGTAGGTACCTACCGTATATACTTTTACAGTAAAAAGCTTGTATTTTGAAATTGCAAACAGACACTTCAGTTTTATTTATTTGAATGTATAGAAAATAGGTTTACCCTTATTGCGTCTCAGTTAAACATATCAGGCAAAATGTGGGTGTCCTCCACCTCTGTCTATCCCTCCAGCATTACAGAACATTTAACATTACAGAACAGAACAGTTAACATTATGTCAGATATAAAGAAAGAAAGAAAAAGTATTAATTCCGACTCGTACAGGAAGAACATAAGCTAAATTAAACACAGACAATAAAAAAAATTTACTGAAAGTCTTATACGAGGCCAAAAGGCTCCTATCTCAGCATGATGCTGCGACATTTAAAAAATAAATGTCGCAGCGCTGATATTCTGATAAGGCCCGCTGTGATGTCACGGGGCGTTACAGAAATAAATAAATAATAAAATAGATATAGTATGTAAAATATTAGCAAATAAAATGGCAAACAATATAGAATACCTATTTTCTTTGCTAACTAGAGTCCTATTAGCAACCATGTGCAGATACCTACAGATACGAGCACATCAAGCTACCCGAAACTGTAAAATTTTCCCAATCAACATTGAACCATATGCTTTAGCGATAAAGTTGAAAATCTGTTCAAGAAATTTGACAGATTGTAGTAGCTTGATGTGCTGGCATCTGTACATAATGTTGGTAATAGAACGGAACGAGATCGTAAACGTTATAGTATACTAACATTACCTACTGTATAACGTGTTGTATGGCAACACTTTACTTGATCGCCTTGTTTACGTTAGTGTTGCCATATTACTACATGGTAACGTTAAGTAGAGTACATATATAAGCCCATCTTGATACTATGTTGGATTTAGGTATCATTTTGTTTGTAAACGTATCTTCAATTCAATCAAATCTATTGCATCCATAATGTACAGACGCCAGCACATCAAACTGTCCGAAACTGTCAAATTTTTCCAATCATCTTTGAACCTTATGCTCTAGCGATAAAGTTGAAAATCTATTAAAGAAATTTGAGAGATTGTAGTACCTTGATGTGCTGGCATCTGTACACATTCAGGTGGTAAGTATAAAACAATTATGAACCCTGTCGGGCATAGCAAAATTTTAAATAAGTAAGAGAGAGGAAGGGCGCTTTCTGATCTTCTTTGGTTGCTACACTTAATCTAATAATCGCATTTGGATATATGATTTTTTTTTTCCTCAGCTCCTAATGGTCTTGGCGTGATTTTATACATATGCATATAGAGGGCTTCATAACAAATGGGCGTTTACCAGTGGCGAAAGGTGAATATATGACAGAGGTATGCAGGAGCAAAAAAAAGGCAATAAACCGTTTTATTAAATTCATATTTCGATCTACTTTTCTAAGGTAGGTATGAGCTTCATGTGAATTAGCAAAAAATGACAGTATCAAACTCATGTACCTAATGCTAAAAAACTCCTTATAATAATATGAATTCGTCAGATTATTAATATCTGTAAAACCCCCTTTATTCCATAAACTAAATAGGTACCTACTAGAATCTGAGAAAAGTAAACATAATTGAAATAAGATACCTACATGTAATTGACAGTAAGAGTCTGACACTCCCTTCCGCTCCACCCAGAGCGGGAGGGGGTCTATGATGATTTCCCATCCTGAAAAAAAAGGCTAGAAATAAAAAAAAATGAACTAGTTTTAATTTATTCACATTTTTGTCCCACCTGTAAAATTGCACTTTTGTCTATACCCCCATTTGTTACGAAGCCCTCGATATACTAAAGCCTTTCTCAAGAATTGGGCTATAAAATGCAAAAATATTTTTTTCAAATCTGACTAGTAGTTACAGAGATTAGCACGTTCAAACAAGCGAATTATTCAGCTGTATTACGAGTATAGTATTTAATATAGATTACGGTATAGATATTCTATTTCACGAAGTCCGTTCGGCTTTGATTGTAGTAGTGACGTATCCCGACAAGCGCGCTCCCACAGCGGCTGCCCCTTGCTGCCGTCGCATGAGGCTATTTCCGCGAATGTGTACCGTTTTACTTCACCCATTGTTGAGTCTCTGTTGATCACAATGTGCATGTGCACGCTTGACAACATTCATAGCCAAACGGACTTCGTGACATAGAACATCTGTAACAGTGTAATTTTGTCCATAGCTAGCGTAGCTACACTGATAGATCGACCCTCCCAAAGCCCTCTTAAAGACACAATTAGATAACTTCAGCCTGTTTTAAAATATAAGCAACAAAGTCTTCAATTTAAAAGACCATATTATTTAGAACGAGAATCTTTTCACATTGTCTACCTGGCTTAAATACCGGTAGTACAAAGTGCTCTAAAAGCAATTAACTAATGTATAAATGAATAGGCGGCAGCCATCTTGAATCTAGACATTAAAATGTAAACGGTAATGATACAACATAAGATCATATCTACAGAAGTCCAACTTCGCATAAATCTCTACCAAGAACCTAAAAATTACTTGACACCAGCTGTTTCCAAAAGGGGTAGGCACTTGGCAGAGGTGTATACCCTTTACATACATTTTTGTCAATTATTTTTAAGTTAAGTTGAGTTGTAGTTATTGAGTTGAGTTGTTGTTTTTAGGGTACCCAAAGGGTAAAAACGGGCCCTATTACTAAGACTCTACTGTCCGTCTGTCTGTTTGTCTGTCACCAGGCTGTATCTCATGAACCGTGATAGCCAGACAGTTGAAATTTTCACAGATGATGTATTTCTGTTGCCGCTATAACAACAAATACTAAAACAGAATAAAATAAATATTTAAGGGGGGGGCTCCCATACAGCAAACGTGTTTTTTTTTCGGCGTTTTTGCCTTGTGGTACGGAACCCTTCGTGTGCGAGTCCGACACTTGGCCAGTTTTTTTTGTTGTAATTTTTTTTTAGTAAGAGGCGAGCATACTGCCATCACCCGGGCACAATCCAGGCGTGGCTGCTACTGAGAAGTAGCTGTTTGAAAAACGCAATAACATTAAATTATTTTCCGTCTTGGGAATCAAGACCACGCTCCGCAGTTTTGCTTACGACCAAAGGATCAGTACCTAAAAATATTGACAAGTAGGTATGTCTGCTTTTGTCCATTGACCGTGGAACTGCTTCGAGAAACACCACGTTTGTTCAGTGCATAATACTGATATCAGGCTCAAGTTCAGGTGTGCCTGCCAGCAAGGTAAACCAACCAACCAGCGGCTAGGACAAACCTACTCAAGTTTGCCCCCTATGTCAAGAGCCGCACGTATTATTAACATTATTACAGTATCGGAGGATATATTTGGGCAAAACCTGCCGAGATTCATTCAAAAGGCACAATTAATAATTGAAAAGGGTCTGATATTATAATATATGATTTTTCAATGATTGATTCAAGCCTTGCGGGCGGGGTTCCAGCAGCGTTATATCGTTGTTGCAATTTTGAGTACATGGGAGGTGATTTTATCTTGTTTTTATAAAATATTAGACATTGTAACTTATAACAACGCCTTGGATAATTCTGTAAAGGTGTAATAATTGTGGTTTAAATATATAAATAATAATAATCTTGTGAGTGTCTCGGGAATCCGCTAGAGGAGGGATTCACAAGACCGGTCGCTGAGGCGGTGCTGCCGTTATTTGGCTGAATGACGTCATGATCTGCTACTGCGAACTCAGTTGAGTAGTAAGCCTTCTAAGCTTCACCTTCCCCATTAACGGTGTTCCCTTAATTGCAACGTAATTAAAATTATGAAAGGTTCCTTTTTATTTAATTACTTATGTTTTTTGATTCCTCTTTTGATGAAGAAGCAGCTTTATGCTTGGTTGCTCAATTAGTGAGCTAAAGAATGCCCGCTCGTTAATTGAAACTTTCCAGTTTCTTTTAAATTGGTGAAATCTTCAATTACCAGGTGGCGATTGTCCCCGGATAAATATGTGAGTTATTTTTTAATGTGGTTGGTGTAAAATGTACGGGTAAGTAATATATGATATAATTACAAAAACTCTAATATTTACAAGATATAACAGCTGAACCTATAATTTTATTTGATATAATGATCAGTTAATATAGGTAATAAACGATTGATATAATTTTAAAGTAACTAATTTCTATAAGCATAACAGACAATTAATATAAAATCGTTTGATGTAGCACTCAAAAGACATAAAACCTATTTAGTCTAAGGGTAGTAAGTAATAAAAGCTCCGACAAAAAAATAAGAATTGTCCTTACTTAAGATATTAAATCTACTGCCTAAAATACTAACTTTCCGATTACTTTTGTCTGAATAAAAATAACGAAACGACGGAATGAGATACTGAAATCTTCTAAAAATAAATATGACTGTTTATTGCTATAATACTTTTCTACCAGCTTA
Organism: Luperina testacea; assembly: GCA_927399505.1. Taxonomy (NCBI): domain Eukaryota; kingdom Metazoa; phylum Arthropoda; class Insecta; order Lepidoptera; family Noctuidae; genus Luperina; species Luperina testacea. Next base: position 3,829,875 of record OV656763.1, on the reverse strand, counting down.
AATTACGTTCTACTGAAAACTATGAGTCTCTAATCAATTAATATATACCTAGGTAAAGGTATTTGTATTCATGAGAATACAAATAATAGCGGGGCTACGTCGACATAGAATGCAAGAGCGAGTGTATGAACACTCGCTCTTGCATTCTATGTCGACGTAGCCCCGCCCCGCTTTGCGGGGCACCTATTTCTGTGTAAAGGGTTTAAAGTAACCTAACCAAACCTAACCTCGGGGTGCCCTTTGCTCGTTCATAAATACGTTTTCGCAAACGGAAACGGAATCAGGGTGTTAACTATAATGACACCATGCATCATGCATGCAAGCAAGTATTCCGCATGTAAGCAAGCATGCAGCATGCAAACAAGCATGCAACATGCAGCAGGCATGGTTTCTGTCACGGCTCCAGCGCTGCGGGGCTTCGGCGGCGGTCCCACGCGAGCTTATCGTCGCAGATGGTTTTAACGCTCACCACCTGCACCTCAGCTCGCGGCCCTCCTCACCCCTCCGCGCCTACGCGAGCTTAAATTACACTCTAGGGGAAGGGCAGACAAGACTATGTGGAGTCGGTTTTGCAGCGATTCGTTTCTGTTACTAACTTTGTAGCACAACATATTGACTTTTTAAGACAATATTTTAATCCACGAAGCCACGAGGACCTTCCAACCTAACCAACCGAGTCGGAATTATATATTTTAAACGATATACCTAATGATTTTCGATTAAATAAACGTTATATCCAATAACGTTATACGAAATTAGTTTTAGAGTACCTATATAAATGTTATATGTAAAGAAAATATATCATTAGTTGGTCTCACGTTTATTATATCTTGTGAACGTTATTGAAATGAAAATATATAGGTAATACCAAATAAATTCATATGATATGGGACGCCCCCGAAATGTACGATTAAGGGGTCATTTACAATTGGTGAGTTTTTTGACTTTTAACAGGCGACAATGATGTATTTAAAAATATATGTTGGTATACAGGGTCAAATAAAATGATCTAGCGAAACTTCGACGTGATGGATATCGATATCTAAAACGATAAAAAAAGCATCGAGATATAAGTACTAACGTACTAGAGAAGACACCGTAAATTCCTACTTTGTCTCGTTCAACTGCGGCGATCGCGCCGCACCTCACTCAGTCGCTCTCTAGCTCTTTACGCGTAAGTGCTGTGATTTACATGGCGCTTAAGACCTTTTTGCCGAGAATAAATACACTTCTGCAGCAAATCTAGCGCTGTGGTAAATTAGTTACGGTTTAGACGAATTGTTATTATTTTAGCGCTGCAGCGAACTAAAGATTCAAATTACGAAGAATAGGACAATTCAGTTATTTGACGTGGCTTCTCTAGTACGTTAGTACTTATATCTCGATGAAAAAAAGAAATTAATTTGATGAATTTAATTTTTGGGATCGACTACTGAAATCTTCACAGACTTGATAGGTAACACGACTTACTTCAAGTTACTAACAGCGGTCGTTGACTCCAAACAAAAAATTAACGATTTTTTACATTATTGTGTTTTACCGTTTATGAGGTCCGCTAACTAAATTAATTTGACAATGTATATGAGGATGTCAAACTCAAACGTTTTTTGACTGATTACCATGCAAGTTGGCAAATATATGTTTTTTTTTCACGGAGAAGATTTCATGGTTGCTTTAAGGCTCCTTCAAACAGGCGCGACACGCGATAAAATCGCGCGTGATACAAAGGCACCGCAAGTCGCGCTACGAGCGGTACCTTTGTGTCGCGCGTAATTATACCGCGTGTCGCACTTGTTTGTAGAAGCCTTTAAGCCCGGGCTGAGCTATCAGTATACATTTTCAATTGAGGCAAAAATGATGGCTCGGTCCTAGCTTTTTGACTTTGCCAGTTTTCGTGCATTGCCGTCAGAGCACGCCCAAAGAAAGTATCACACTGTCTACTCGCTTATAAAATGCTCTCTGTGACATTGAACGGTTTTCACACTCGGTACCACCTGCCAAGCAACATGCGACGTTATGAATAAATTCTCCATGTCTAACCTCAATAATGCGCATCGCTCAAGCACTGCCACGCTAATTACGACCTTAAAAACAAACGAACAAAAAGACATCTTCATTTGTTTCGTCTAGGTTCCCTTTTAGTTTCCTCGCTGATTAGACAAAGAACAGCATTTCCATAGCTTATTCATGAACCGAATCTTTTTAGCGTTACCAGCGCGTCCTGGGGTGACGAAGCAAAATTATTTTCTACTACTTTTTTCCAGCGCCTTCGCCCGCGTAGGAGTCGGAAATTATCCCACGGGAACGAACTACTAGGATAAAAAGTATCCTATCTGTTAATACAGGCTATAAACTATCTGTGTACCAAATTTCATCCTAATCCATTCAGAAGTTTTCGCGTGAAAGAGTAAAGGCTCCTGCAAACAGGCGCGAAGCGCGACGCGAATCGTGCGCGACGCAAAGGCACCGCTCCTTGCGCGACTTGCGGTGCCTTTGTGTCGCGTGTCGCGTCGCGCCTGTGTGTACGAGCCTTAACAAACATCCATCCATCCATCCTCACAAACTTTCGCGTTTATAATATTAGTAGGATTCTGTGTTGTATTTTCGAATGTTTTTTTCGAGTTTTTGTGTTCTTTGAGTTTATTATGCGGTTTCAGTAAAATTAGAGTTCGTTTTGCTATTGTTAGAAGGTTTTTCTTCTAAGTATTGGTTGACCAAGGTATTGTTTAAAGTCGCATTTTCAAAAAAGCGGTTGCTATCACTGATAGCAACCGCTTTTTTGAAAATGCGCCTTCAGGAGGCCTAAAAAGTCACTTTGGCAGAATCGTAACAGGATAACGTTATGAATCAAAATATGGCGAAGACAGTCCGTGTTTTTCTTTTCTTCGCTGCACTGCGTAGGTATAATCAAAGAGATAGGGATTGGATTTGGATTGGACTGAATAGTATTTTAGCACAGACAAAAAAAAAAAACTTAAAAATCCTTCATCAATAGGATTTGATTCGATTAACTTAAAAGTTTTACTGTCCATTACGATTCATAATGTTATCCTTTTATGATTCGCCAAAGTGGCCTTTTTAGGCCCCCAGGCATACTGTTGGCAATTTCTAATGAAAGTTTTCTTACATGTACCTACATGTAAGAAATCGTAGAAGATTTCTCAAAAGCTGACCTTGGTCTAAGTAGTTATTTATCTTTTGGAACGATTGTCGCGAAAAATATTAAAGGCTCCCAGACCTTCGCAGACAGGCGCGACGCGACGCTAGTAGAATAATTTCTATGAAAACTTTATGGAAATTGCTCTACAAAAATCGCATCGCACTGTTTTGTCGCGCCTGGGAGCCTTAACGATCAAAATTATACAGATACTGAGAAAGAGAAAAATAATCGAAGGTACATTTTTTACTATAAATATGGATAAAAGAGTAGGTAAACAAGAATGAATAAAGATAAAAAGCTTGCATATATTTTATTTCACAGAAATTCACAATTTGGAATTTCTTTTATGTTCATTCTCTGTGTAACATAACTCGTGGACATAATTAGTATCTCAAATAAATTGAATTTTCTAAAACAGTATTGAGTTCAGAGAATGTTTAATCTAAATACAACACGTAGACTTTGTCTCTGTCACTTCTGACATAGACTAGAGTCAAGAGCAAACCCAATTTAAATTAAAAAAAAAACGTATTTACGCCAAGCGCATCAAATATAGTATCTAGCAAAATAGTGATGTAACTCGAACAGGCTCCGAAAAACTTTTATATCTTTTGACAACGTCGAAGGGCGGAAAAAGGGAGAGAATTGCGAACAATAAACAAAGGATAGATGGGTCAATAAGCTATTTCGATGCCATCACCTTTCAAATTAAGTTAATACCGATTGCCGTAAGACATAGTAGCCGGTTGATTGAAAAAGTTCTTTAGGGATCCTCTTTGAGATGTCAGAACGGAATGAGATCTATAGATGCTTAGTGGCTCTTGTCTGAACTAGTTCAAAGTTTCTTTTGTTAAATGAGAGTGGGATTAGTTTCTTTTCGTTTAATTTCTGGGGCTTGAACTTTGAAGTTTGAGGGTGCCGATTGTGAATACCACTCTAATTAAGAAAAAGTCTTTGATAACTTAAATTGAACAGACAGGCATCATTTTGTGTACTTATAAAGTATTAACTTCACTCTTCTTAAATAAGTAATAAATTTTTAAGTTTAGGCTTAATAAATTCAGCCAGAAATATTAAGTATGACTGTATCTTGTTACTATATTCCTATATAGTAACAAGATACAGTCATACTTAATATTTCTGGCTAAAAAACTGTATGAACTGCATAAAACGATGTAGGTACCTACCTACATCGTTTTATGCAGTTCATACAGTTTTTTTTAAAGCCGATGAGTTGCATCTAACCAAATAATAATCAGGGCGAGCGAAGCGAGGCCTGCTATATCCCACAACCTGAGCATTTTGTGGTACACTTTACGGAAAAACTATTACGCCTATTGATTTGTGCTTTAACATAATAATTTCTATTTATATGTAGATGTGTTATCAGTAAAAAAAATAATAATTTAATTTATATAAAAATATTTAAAAAAACTGCCTTAAAGATTATTACCACGCAGAAAAACGACGCGAGCCCTCACAAAGCTCTGCTTTTAGCTAGTAATATATATGAACACTAAGAACAGTGCGTACTTCCTATATGGTGGAGAATATCGCCCTGATGTAATTTTATGCTTTCCAGCAAAGCATATTCCGACGTACCAACAAGAGGCCATGAAGCAGAATTAGGCTGGATTTCATTGAATTTCAGGAGAGGAATCTGTACTACATAGATTCTACATGTCGGATTTCCAATTCGATTTCCCTTGCCGAATGTTAGGAAAACACATACATGGCGTTTCCTGTTGCGAGCCAGAGTCTTGGTTTCCTTGTAGGTAAGTGAAAAAGCGTGTAAAGCTTCCAATTCTTTGGCAGGGGTGAAGGAAACCAAGTTTGGATTGTGTGAAAAATGATATCTTAAAAGAGGGTGACTACTTACATATGACAGCTAATAGAGATGGAAAACAAGAATTGGTGCGCTGACATACAGTAATTAGGATACGGGCGGGCCGATAATAAATATCATCATAATACAGTACCCGGCGATAAATACTGCACATCGACCTTTGGAAAGAGACAATCGGCTAATTTCGGCTTCGTAGAGCGTTATCTCTGTCGCACGAAATACAAACAGTTCGGTATCTATTAGGAGCTGTTAAAACAATTATGATTTGCTTCTTTTGATAATTATTTTTATTCTTTGTATAAAATCGATAGGATCGAATAGGTCGATGTGCAGTATTTATTGCCGGGTACTGTAATAAAACCCGACTACTGAAAAATCATCTGATATTGTTATATACCGACTATTCGATATTTATCGTCTATTAAATAATTAACTTGCACATTAATGTATTTAATACATATTCATACAGTGAGGTTCACAGGATAGCGGTCGACATCACATAATATAGCCTATGACTAGCGGAAAATTCAACGCTTCCAACGGTACCTCATTTGTCAAATTATGATAGTAGTTTAGAAGTTATGAGGGAACAGATGAACATACACACCGGTCAAAATCATAACTCTCCTTTTTGCTTCGCCGCCCGCCGTAGTCTGGTAAAAATGAAAGTCTGTTCGTTGGAAAGCACGCCACGTCACAAATTTAAAATCGGCCTAATTTGGCTGTAACACTATTTTTTGAAAATGTTCTCTACTAACTTTTTAGACCTTTGTATCCTGCTTATGCGTATGAAGTTTCATTAAAATCGGTTTATTAATTTCGAAAAATAAGGGCTTGAAAGTTTGTATGAAATGCCAAACGGTCTTAAGTCGCGGCCGTTACTTCTGGGCCTCCTCGGATATCTATGGGCCTCCACTGCTCTCATTCGCACTCACAGTTACCCCTTATTTTTTTTAAATACCCTACTTGAGAGTAGGGTATTTAAAAAAAATAATAATCAACAACGCGAAGTGAGCTTCGCGTTGTTGATTCTTAAAACACGGAACCTCCGATTCGTGTCTCCATTCGCATTTCACCATTTTTTCATTCCCTTCGTTTCTTAGCTAAAAGCTGGCTTAGGGGGGGCCCCGAAACAATCAATTAGGCAACTTTGAAACATCCTTGAATTGTAAATGTGAGATGAGACAGTTCTTCTTTGTTGGCAACACTTTTCCTTTTGTAACGTTTTTATATATTGTGCTGTTTTTTCCTGGCGTGTTTAGGTTCTTTTGTTTTTTTTTGGGAGGCTTCGTTTTCTATTAGTCAGTCAGTCTAGCTGTCCTAAGTATTCTGGGGTCGGTTTTTAGTTTAGCTGATGAACAAATGAATGTAAACTATGGACAGATTTCGCGAAAAAAATCATGTTGATGTTATTGGTTTTTTATACCTAAAGTCCAACCTGGATTGACAACGACCTTGAAAAGACGACTTAATAACCTAAAGAACAATTTTTAATCATCATCTGACTAGTCTGGTCCAAACCATGTTGGGGCGGATTCCAATGAAAAGAAACAATTCGTTGAAAAAAAATTGGCAGTCCGTAAGGTTAATTTCATCACCACTTTTCTCAAAACGGTGAAGGAAAACATCGTGTGGAAACCGGTATGTCCTAGAACCAAAACTTCGAAGACATGTGACATCTACCAACCCGTATTGGGCGTGCGTGGTGGGTTACTGTACACTCCCTCTCACAAAGAGAGGACGCCTGTGTTCCAGTAGTGGGATTATAAGGAACATTATCGGGTGTTTGTTACACGGTTTACTGTAAAATCAAACCTAAGTATGTGCACTTAAACACATAATGGAAGGTTGGCAAAACTGTTTTCTTTTGCCAAGCAAAAATAACGCGTAATGTAATACCCATACCCATTAAAATAAATAAAAATCTATGCTTATTTATATTTCTTCTATTTAGAAAACGCGCTCGTAACTCTTTTCAAACAAGAGCGCTCAGAGCAAATGCAGAAATGAATAACTCGTACTGTTCTCTATAATAAATAATTTGGACGAAGCCAAGGAAAAGACACTCAATGTTTATTTGTCAAAAAATAAAACTCAATAGAAACAACACTTTTGTTCGGAGGCAGCGTATTTACCGCTACTACTGATAGAAGAATTGTGGCATGTTTTCACTTTTCTGATGGTGTTCTGTAGTAAGTATGCTGTACCCCTTTGAGTACAGCGGGGTAATGCGTAACACATTATCAGTAGCAATCGGTATAATTTTGACATTTCAGCAACATTCATTGCGTTATTCAAATTGTTGAGCCGACACATTTTTCGTACATATGAAGCAATGTATTAGCAATATCCTTCAAAATGATTCAGATTGAGTTTAGTTTAATAATACCTAAACGTTGTATAGCGTCTGTATAGTTACACAACGCTTTGTCTTCTTCTTTCGAAAGTCAAATTACTGACGTCTGAAAGAGAGAAATTAGTGTCGGTTCATCTGTTATAATACGTTTATTAGTAAGGGCTAAATAAGGTCCTATTAAAATAGATGGACAAACTTTTAGAAATCATTCAGACCACCAAAATAAGGACGATGGTAAAAAAATATATTAGAAAAAGCATAGATACAAGAAAAAGCATCAGCTAACGAAAATTCACTAATGTGCCGGCCGGTAATTTATTATTTTAGGCAAAAATAAAATCACTTTAATGAGTGTTTTATTTTTGCTTGAATATCTTTGGTAGAAGAACTGAGCGCTGCGCGCTGTGTTAAAATTTGTCCATCTATTTTAATGGAATCCTGTATATTTTGTGCTAATGTTAAGTGATGGCCTGAATCACAGATTTGAATAAAACTTGTTCAGGCGGGTCGCTACCTAACACTCTAATCTAAAGGCTCCGTTGCGCGACTTGCGGTGCCTTTGTGTCGCGCGCGATTTTATCGCTGGTCACGTCTTTTTGAAGGAGTCTTGATTCCGATCATTACTTGCACACTTTTAATAAAAAATATTTTAGTTTTAGTTTATTTATTTTTTTAGGTACAGACGCCAGCACATCAAGCTACTACAATCTGTCAAATTTCTTTAATAGATTTTCAACTTTATCGCTAAAGCTTAAGGTTCAAAGTTGATTGGGAAAATTTGACAGTTTCGAGTAGATACCTACTATAATTGTATGGGAAGTTTACTACTGTTGGCTAAATGTACACCTTTTGTAAACGTTATTATTAAATAAGTTATTCTTATTCTTAAACAAATGGTAAGGTATTTCGGTACGCTGCCTGGTACTAAAGGTCTAGCTTCCTAGGAGTACGGCACAAATAAAAAGTGCTCCTTGTTCACTACAAACATGGTCTTTAGGTTCTTCTTGTACTTTAGAGAAGCAGTCTCTTTGTCTTCATCTAACAACAAATAGTTTTTGCGAGTTCTTCGTTAATTTCTGACGGTATTTTAGTTAGTTTTGCTTTAAGAGGGGGGGTTAAGTTTTTCTGTATTAACTGCTTCAGAAAATATACTATGTTTTGTTTTCCAAACATTGGTTTCTGTATAAATTAACTGTTAGGTATTTGTCCCGCAACTTTGTTCAAACCACTTGTTATTCATTATTGTTCAATATTGTTCAATAATTGTTCAATATTGTTCAATTAATTGTTCAATCTTGATTTTTTTCTGATTAGCCTTTGCCTTTGCCTTTGCCTTTTTTTGCCTGTTGGGCAAAGTATGCTTTAGTACCCAGGATTATATGAAACTCGTCTGCGTGTATTTTTTATTACATAATTTTTAACACAAATGTCTGGACTTTTGTGTTTCGTTTCGTGTTTTTTTTTCTGTATGTAAAGTACCTTATATCCATATCTAGGTCCCAGGCTACCTATCTGACAAATTCATACAGATCGGTTCAGTGTTTTTGGTGTGAAAACGTAACAGACAGACGGACAGAGTTACTTACTCTTGAGTTCATAATATTTGTATATACAGTATGTTAACTAACAGAGGGCGTTCCCGTTAACCCGCAATAGTATAGCATCCATACATGCTAAAAAAAATATTACCATTCGAAAATAAAATGTTTTTTTTTTTTTTTTATATTAAAATATTCACTAAAAATCGTAAATTGATACGTTAAAGAAACACTCTGTACACGCGTACTTGAAGGACAGCAATGTCGGAATTTATTTAATTAAATAAATTAGAATTAATTAAATAAATAGAGTAACAATTTACGATTTTTAGTGAATATTTTAATATAAAAAAATAAAAATATTTTATTTACGAATGGTAATATTTTTTTAGCATGTATGGATGCTATACTATTACGGGTTAACGGGAACGCCCTCTGTTAGTTAACATACTGTATATAGTTAACAAGCTGCAACAATCACACTAATATTATAAAGGCGAAAGTTTGTGAGTGTGTGTGTGTGTGTTTATATGTTTGTTACTTCTTCACGCTCAAACGGCTGGATCAATTTTGATCAAATTTTGTATGGAGGTAGCTGACACCCTGGATTAACATATAGGCTACTTTTTATCCCAATATTCCCACGGGATCGACATTTATGCGGGTGAAACCGCGGGGCGCAGCTTGTAATAAAATAAATGTTTCAACACTTTAGTAAAGGGAAGGAGTGCATATCCGTAACAAAGTGAAAGAAAGAAAGAAAGAAAGAAAAAGTATTTATTGCGACTCGTACAGGAAGATCACAAACTAAACTAAATACAGCAAAATAAAAAACCAAGTTAAGTGCTGAAATACAAGTCCACAAGTCGTACTTTGTAATTGCGGTCGACTTGGCTTGTCTTTAACACTTTAAAATATGCAATGGGCACGTCTAGAATAGCTGAAGACACGGATAATGTAAATACAGAGTGACAAATCACGAATTTTATGGTTATTTTAGGGTTCCTTTCCTCAAAAGGAAAAACGGAACCCTTATAAGATCACTTCGTTGTCCGTCTGTCTGTCCGTCTGTCAAGATCCTTTTTCTCAGGAACGCGTGGAGTTATCAAGTTGAAATTAATATCAAACACTCACGGCTAAAATCTATTGAAGCAGTGAAAAAATCAAACTTCTAAGTCAACGCAATCAACAGATACGGGCGTTTATGTTCCGTTTACGTCGCATATTTTGAAACTCGCAAGGAAATCAAAATCTATAGTGTAGGTACTTTCCGTTAACTTAGACCCATGAAGTTTGGCAAAAAGCAATGGCATGTAGCACAAGTAAAGGAAAAAATCCGAATACCGAAAATTTTTAGTTACATGCCTACAAATTTGTACGAAATCCTCGGTGCGCGGGTTCGACTCGCACTTGACCGGTTTTTTTTTTTTGTAAAATCATCGTTACGCACCTCATAAATTCAGAACTGCCTTCAGAATTGGTCGGCCAAGCTTGGGTTCCATAAGAAAGGTGTGTCCCTCATAATGTCCCTAGTGTACATTCATAGTTTTAAGGTTTTTAATATGTATTAGTTTATTATTGTATAAGAATATTTTGTGTATTTTATCTATGGGCCTTAGTAGCCTGATAATAAAATTATTTTATATTATTATAATGGCCGCAAAAATACGAACGTGAAAAGTGTTAGCGCTGTATGACGCTCACATCCGTCCTGTAGCGATATTGTCATTCTCATGACGGTCGTCATATAACGATCCGATGTTTTCATTTCCATGATAACTATCCAGCGATCGATACGTAGCTTAATGCTTGGTTCTCATTGGTGGTGCGGGTAAGTTTTTAAATGACAAATGATTTTATCTCTGTAAGAAGGTTTGTACAAAAAAGTTTACACCTCAAAACTATTTTTAAGCTAGATGAGTTCAGTGTTTCCTATCTGACTACTCTAAGAAGAAACACTGAAACGATCTCAGAGGTGTGTGTGTTAAAGTCCAGACATTGTCTTGTTCCGTTTATGTGAGGACTGTGGTGGCATCTAGATCGCCACATACTACGCAGCACACTGACGCCACGTAAAATCCTTCATCGTGCAGAGTTGACCACGCAACTAGCATACACTCTTACACCAATCGTCGGACAGTAGCCCACCAGACATGACACCTGTCTGGTCGGAGAATACTCCCTTTTCTATAGAGGATGAGTGAACTTTACATGCACCGTGTTTCTCATACCTCTATAAAACCATGCAGATTAGCGTATGAGATGGTATTTTGAGCAGTAACTCCATTCTTACATTATCTGTGGTAAATGCATTCTTATTGACACGCCCTACTTGCTTTCAGGACATTCGGTGCACGCTTGGAGCGATGTTATACGGTTGTGTTTCTCAAGATTATGTGTTCAGTTGAAAAATTACAGCCTCGTATGAATGTGATACATGATGTTAGTTGAGTGGAAAATGCATTTTACTATGCGCTTGGAGAAGCGACGGGTCTTTGCATTTTAATACCATTTATTAAACTGATATGCAGTCTTGTTTGTAGGAAATACGTTATGTTGAACCAAATATAAGGAATGTCTTGGACATTCAGACAGGTTCAGGGCAGTAAGATTGAGGAATTTCAGCAATAATATTTCACTGAAAAAGAAACGAATTACGCAAAGAAAGGCTCCTAAAAATCTAAGCGGTGGATATCATGCAATCGTAGCACAATGAAAGTAATTAATAAACGAATTTTAACCGAATCTGACAGGGTAACGAATTCTTTGTATTGCTTATAAAAAGAAGATAAACCGTATACTCCTTAATCAAAATCGTCGTAATAATAATGAGTGTTACGAAAACCGATTAAAATTACTATTTTCAGGGTGGCTGGGACATCGACGCGCAAATTAAAACCACAAAAAAAAAAATGAGCTGATCCATACATTTTGAACTCGTAGGAATAGAATACTCTTTATTATGTACAGGTACACCATATAAATTACAGACATAAATATAAAAACTTTACAAAGGGTGACACAATGGGCGGTCTTATCGCTAAGAACGATCTTTGGACAACAGACAACCTTTGGATGGATTATAAAGGGGAAGGACAGACAAATACTGTAGTAGTCTGTGGTGTGGTGTGGTCTGTGGTGTGGTGTGATCTGTGGTCTGTGGTCACCACTACAACCTCCTCCTTTTTGAAGTCGGTTAAAAAAAATATAAACGTCCGAATTGAGAACCTCCTCCTCTTTTGAAGTCGGTTAAAAATCCTAAAAGTGTTTACTCAAGACAGTTCGTTCACTTTAATTATGTACAAAAATAAAACCTAGCAGAAGGCACCTGGAGTTAGTTAACATAAGCGATTTTTTATTTGTGTCACGTAAAACTGATAGTGGTTTTATTTCAACACGAGTAATCTCATAGTACTTCACCTTGCGCTGAGAGGGCAGAGATTATCGAGAAAAATGTGATAGAACTACCTGGAAAGGCGGGGTTAGTATTGTGCCTATGAGTTTGGAGTCTCTGTGAGGCTCACGCGGTCTCGCACCACTAGTTTAAAAAAAATGACGTGTAAAAAAGTATTCTTTCAAACTACTTTACAGAATATACATAATTTATACATTAAAATGAGTTAGAACATAAGTAGAGGTACTGTCAACACCACACCTGGTGTTGATACATCAGGGTCATTGACAGATTTAACTTTGAGTCAGTCAGAGGGTAGCTTTTCAGTCTTAATAAGATACCTACAGTCTGGCCGTCGAGAGAATGCTAGTAGCTCATTAAGGTCAAATTCGCAAAACACGTAGGTATTAATTAGCTTGTATGAAACTGGCATGCATCAAGAACGCATTATTCGCAATGGCCGATGGCAACGGCTTTGTCTTTTCTTTCTTTCAATGTGCCCTTTAATATAATTTCATCTTAATCGATATTAAAAAGCTTGGAAGACGACATTATGCATGTTTAATCTATAGAAAACACACCACATTCAATGCTATTGCATGCAAAATGTCTGCATACGAACCACAGCCACTAAACACCTACATCAGCATAACAAATACCCTCTAATATTCTACCTAGTCTTTGTTAGAAAATGTTGTTTTCTGGGAATTAGTCGAAGCTCTCTTGCCCGTGGCGGATTGCTTATTTGCATACAAAGCGAGAGAAGCCTTGATTATTTCTATTATTTCCGCACCAGTGTTGCTCTTGAATGTTCAATTATATTGCAACATATTTTTTTATATTGGCAATAAGATAGGCTCCTCAGAATATTGCGTAAAAAGGAAGATGGCGGGGATCCGAAGCGGGAAAAGAACTTTGGGAAATAAGTTATCGCGTATTTATACTTATTAGGCACTTTATTTAGTTGATTTGCGAAACTTGGGTAAGTGGATACCAACATCCACTTACCCAAGTACAAACGCCAGTACATCAAGCTACCCGAAACTGTCAAATTTTCCCAATCAACTTTGAACCTTATGCTTTAGAGATAAAGTTGAAAATCAATTAAAGAAATTTGACAGATTGTAGTAGCTTGATGTGCTGGCGTCTGAGCCTATTCATGACACATAGTTACCTTTTATTTCGTTAATTAAGACACATTTATACTTGTGAACTTCAGATCTAATTCTTGAAATTAAATTGAAGTTATTTTACGTTTATGCCCATGGAGATTCAGTATGTAATTTAATAATTTATAATGTCTAACTGTTAAATGTATAATTAATTTGAAATATTATTGTAAGCAATTGTGAAATTGTCTCAGAAGATGCAAGGTTTCAACCAAAGCACCTGCCATCAAATCTCTTCACCACCTTTGGTTGACTGGTAGAGAATGCCTAAGGTATTAAGTCCGCCTTTGTACCTTTTTGTGCGAAAAGTTTAAATAGGGTAAGTCCGGGGGAAATGGCCCTACTAACATTAAAAATCTATAGCCAGGAAACCATGTACAATAAAACAACCATTTTAATCACAAACAAAACAATATGTATGTTTCTTATAAAATCTTAATTGAACACAGTCTTTGAATCAACATATCATAGAAATATTTTAGGTTTAAAAATACAGTCACATACAATGCGTGCCACGAAAGATGAGACTTGACACACCACGTGGTTTGACATGCGCAGTACACGATTTTAGGTATCTTTAGCGGTATGAGGTCTGAGTCCGGGACGAGACCGGACGTCATAGGGGCGGCGGAATGAGCGGGGGAGGCGGGGTCAAGTCTCATCTTTCGTGGCACGCATTGTACATTTTTGACTTATCCATCATCGTTATCGCTGATAGAATGTCACTTTGTCTAGGCTCTCTCTTGTCTAATCTCGAGCACGTACGAAAGAAGAACTTATAATTACACTGATGTCATTTAAGTCCCAATACACCGTAACCTAATATAACTCACTCCAGTATTATAACGTACGGTGTAGCGTAGTTCGAAACTCCACTTATCTGAGACAGCTTAGGGACTTCCAACTTCTGTCTTGTTCAGTTTCCTGCATGGATTGAACGGTTTCATTAAGAAACTAATGTTGTCTATATAATACTTAACATAGTGATTAGTGATGTGTGTGTAGGTACACATCACGCCCTGTTACCCCGAAGTGTTGGGTAGAAGTGAACCTACAGTAATACCCACGTCTCTCCAATGTTAGCACGGGTCGACCGATCAGGTTAAGCTACGCTTGCCGCGGTTGGTCCGTGGATGGGTGACCAAATTTACATACCAAGATCCCTCCATGCCTCGGAAATCACGTTAACCTTTGGGCCCGGCTGTCATTCGTGGACCTTTGACAGTCTTTACGGGTCTTCAGAAGCCCTAAAATCTGACAACCATGTCTTACCAAGGGGTATCGTATTACCCAGTTAGAAAGAAAGAAGAAAGACTCTGTCTCGTATAGGGTCTTAGCATTATGCTGAGCGATGGCCGTTTTGCGTTTTGCATACTTTCTCCCAAATTGTTATTTTGTTTTTTTTTGTTGGTGTTTTTTTTTATTTTTATGCGTCATGTTTGCCGCAAATAAACGCATTTTCTTTCTTTCTTTCAGTGTTAATGTGTTAAGATGATATTCTTCCTGTTTGTTGTCTTAACACATTGTAAAACTCACAAATCTTACAAAACACATAAACGGAACAATCTCAAACACAAAACACATCACAAGTAAAGTACTAAGCATACATACGTCATAAAACCTCGCGCCCCATAAATTCCACCACTTATCTCCCGTGCACAATATCTGACTACCCGCACTTCAAACATTTAATGACATACTCTACAGATAATACTTAAGAGGAAATGCGGGTGGTCGTTTCTCCATAGAAACGCTCACGCCTGTTGTCTTTCTGGTTAATAACTATATAGCAATGCTCTTTTACAGAATAATAAATATTAGCTACTTGTATGTCCATATGTTTTCCTTTTTGATGATACATTATTTTTATAAGTACTAGAACGTGAAAATGCTGATTTAAACCGCTGTCAATAGAGGCCTAGTGTACAAATTTGACATAGACTATTAATCAAAAAAGAAAAACATAGGGACACAATATATCTTCTTATTCAGTTTATGAAACATCTTTTAAATTGGTCCAATATTGGCGGAGGAAACAGGCGAGAGCCAAACCTCGAATTATGACTTTTTAATTAGGCTTTTTCAAAAGTTTCTCCGACCGCATTTCCTCTTAACTCCCCAACTTGTTCGTTCAGTCTCCATCAGCATACATAGAAAAGATAAGTACAGAAGGCTGGATCTATAAAGCGAGCAAATACAGGCGCACGAACACATAGACGCGCTCGTATGACGATATTACGGTCCTTTGGCAGTTATTTTACCTCTGTTTTGCATCACTGTTAAAATCACAATGATCTTTATTCTCATTCTGATAAGGTTGCTGTTGGAATGCTCCACTGACAGGTCTGTCAAAATCACCGTGATCTTTATTCTCAGTACTAGCTGCGCCCCGGGGTTTCGTCGATCCGTGGGAATATCAGGATAAAAATAAGCCTATATGCCAATCCAGGGTGTCAGCTATCTTCATACATAATTTTATCAGAATTGGTCCAGCCGTTTGAGAATGAGAAAGTAACAAACATATAAACACACAGACACACACAAACACACTCACAAACTTTTGCCTTTATAATATTAGTGTGAGGTGTGATAATAAGGTAAGGTAGGTTGCCGCTTTCAGAGGTAAAATTAATGTGAAAGGACTGTAAACTGACTCAATTGAATGATATCTACGATGCTTTCACATTTTTTTTAATTTTTTTTTCATCTAATTTTGCATTCACTGACAAAATCACAGTGATCTTTATATTCGTTAACACAAGGTTGCTATTGTCAAAGATAAAATAACTGTGAACGAACCGTGTTACGTATCCTGCGTTCGCTATTTATTTTCCAAACATGTAAACAAGTATGATTTTGGAAAAACAACTTTAAAACGGACGCAGACAGTTCCATCAATTTTTTTTAAAGTTACTATTTCAATAA
The DNA here is from genome assembly GCA_927399505.1 of Luperina testacea. Taxonomy (NCBI): domain Eukaryota; kingdom Metazoa; phylum Arthropoda; class Insecta; order Lepidoptera; family Noctuidae; genus Luperina; species Luperina testacea. The sequence goes on along the minus strand of OV656763.1, from coordinate 3,813,487 downwards.
GACCAATCAATTCAACTCTGAAACGCATGCATACGTAGAGGGGCGTAGCTGCCGCCGTATCTGCCGTATCAATTATACGGGGCCCCCGAGCCACGGGGGCACCGTATTTAATTTGAATTGTTTGTAAAAATTTTGGAAAAAGTGACAAATAGATAATTATTATGAATAAATATTTCTTTGAATTTATGCAAACATTTTTTTTCTTTTGTGAGAAATCTTTACCCTTCCTAAGGGCCCCTTCAAATTAAATACGGTGCCCCCGTGGCTCGGGGGCCCCGTATAATTGATACGGCAGATACGGCGGCAGCTACGCCCCTCTACGTATGCATGCGTTCATTTGTTGTATAGAGTTGATGTTCTGTACCAATATCTACATATTTTGTACCATCAATCCCCCGCGTGATATTCCCCCAAACTTTAAGATTAACAATGATATTTTTCACGTTTATCCCCAACATTTTCTAAGGGTTCCTAAAGGAGGTAGGAGTTCCAAAGAGTTTGACTCCCAAGAGTAGAATTTGTAGAAAACCGTGTTTTGTTTTTTAATTGTGAATGACTTTGGTGATTGTTTTTTATTGTTATCTTTATTAGTTGAATTAGTACTTTTGTTAGCGAAAGCTTTTTCTTTATGATAACAGCAAATCCTTTGAGGATAGCCCGCTTATGGCAGAAAATCCTTTGCATTGCTATCAGGGGGCTTACTTAAACTTTTGTCAGACATTTCTTTTTATATTCTTCAATCTCAAAATCATCCGTAAAAACAAAACTGGATTTCAGTTTCATCGACTTTGTTAATAGACTGAAGAATGCAAGAATTAGATACGACTTCATCGTCATCCCATGTAACCTCATATTAAAATCATTTATTTGTTTTATTCAGTACTAGCTGACTCGACAGATGCTGTCTTGTCCAATTTTCAATAATTCATGAAAAAATCCCATAGAACACCGTTCAATTTTTCCCGAATTTAGTTTTCCAATTTTCCTTTCCACAAAACCCTAATTCAGACTGTTATAAACATCTTAAAATTAAAGAAAAACCGGGCAAGAGCGAGTTGGACTCGCGCACCGAGGGTTCCGTACCATAGGTACATGTTTCTAAATTTTCATCGGCGAGACCTATATTCGTTAGAGAATTTTAACACTGCGCACTGCAGTGTAGAATATTGCAGTTTTAGGTCAGCGCCATCTCTTGACCGATAGTGGAAGTTGGAACTAATAACTTTTGTTGATGATTTCTAAAAAAAATGTGCTATTTAGAGAAGTCGTTTTATTTTTCCTGTAATATTTATATAAACTACTAACACATAGAATTATTTCAGATTTTTCTTAGATAAGGGTGGGGACGGTATTTTTTTACATATTTCATCAAAATTCGGAAACTATGCGGTTTAAAAAAAAGAAAAATAGTTTGAGAATGTGCAAACTGTGCTCTTTCATATGATACCCCACATGTCCTAGTAGCCCCACTTCGAATTTTTCAGACCCCCTTTCAGTCCCTGTTGCAAAAATAAACATATATTTTTATTTATCTCTTATTTGTAAAATAGTTGGGAAAACGTCATCTGAAATTAATCCAAATTTCAAGTTGATAGCGTTAGTATAGTTCTTGAGATATCCAGCTGTGACAGAGAGACAGACAGACAGAGACTGAGTCTCACCATAGGGGTTCCGTTTTACTATTTTGGTAAGGAACCCTAAAAATAGCCAAATCACTCTGCAATTCTTAATTGCTGTGTTTATCGATAAAGAGCATTTCATTTTTATTTATATAAACTGATTTAACCATAAACTACTAATGGATTGTCAATTAAGGAGAAAGGTTACGAGTTCCAAATTATTATTTTGACGATGAAAGGGCAACGAATTACTCGTCCAGTCTTTTATTAATAACTAGCTTCTGCCCGCGACTTTGTCCGCAGAAAATTTCTTGTTCCTCCCAACCACCGCGTCGCATCGCATCGCCTGCTATCGTCGCTATTACTTCATATTTACTTAGCGTGTTTTCCGTTTTTTTTTTCATTTGGTTTGGCTCCTAGGAGTCTTAGCGTAATGTTAAAAAGCCTGCCTTGAGAATCGGGCTATCAAATACAAAAATAATTAATAAAGTCTGTCTTGTAGTTCCGGAGATTAGCGCTTTCAAACAAACAAACTCTTCAGCTTTGTTATTAGTTTACATAAGTAATAGATAATTTATTTATTTTTTATATTTTTACAGAAAGCTTACAGACTAATAACACAATTAAAAATCATCGATAGACAGGAAAATTTTGCTAATTACAAGCTTCCACATATAAAATCCACAATAATACACCGACTATTAAAATACAGATTCAAATAACGAAGCCTTTGCCAAACTTGCCGTATTTATCATTCATTTTATGTCTGCGTGTACACTATTGCAGTGAAATTAAGCAGTTCCATATGCAGTCCTGTTCAGTCGCGAGTCACAATGAGACATATCACACGAGAGAATGCGACGCACTGCGTAGTGTCCCTGCCTGCGTGATAAACGGCGCGAAAATTTTTATTTTTTTTACAACATAGCCTAAAACGTTGGGTCCAGGGGCATGGAACTTTTCAAAAGAATTCCTTATATAGGGACCTCTTGTGAAAAGTTTACATATAAATAAAACGAAGGAAGAGTTTTAAAAATTAATTCCCTAAAAGACTGAAACAGGGAACGAATGTTTATATTAAAGTTTCGTATTTTTTTGTCAGCGGGCAACCCCATATCCTTTTCCTTCCAAGCCTTATATTTTGATAAAATATTGTCTACCCGCTCCTCCCGTCACAGTGTCTCGACCACAGCAAAGCAACGAGAGACACCTACAGTAATTGCTTGGGATAGTTAGATGAAAGCTATTGTGACTAGACGCGCTCGTAATTATGTTGGCTCAGGATATTTACTCGTTTGGATTCGTGTTGGGAGTTTATAGTTCATCTGAGGAAGTAAATTTAGTAGTAGGGGTTGGCAAAAGTATATGGTACATCCACGCCAGTTATGTGTAAGACCTATATGTAATCAGCGGCGATCCCAGTGCCACCGATTACAACCAACACCATCATCTGCCTAGTCTTTTCCCAAATATATTGAGGTCGGCTTCCAGTCTAACCAGATGCAGCAGAATTCCAGTATTTTACATGGATTGACTGCCGATCTGGACCCCACAACCTAGTTATAATACGATAACCTCTTGGTAAGACTGGTTGTCAAAAGAAACCAACGGCTTAACGTGCTTTCCGAGGCATGGGGGGAATTTAGTATGTAAAGATGGTCACCCATCCACGGACCAACCGCGGAAAGCGTAGCTTTACCTGATCGATCTGAAAAAAAATATTATCAGGCAACTAAGGCCCATAGAAAAAATACACAAAATAATCTTATCCATACTAATATTATAAATTAGAAAGTAACTCTGTCTGTCTGTATGTTACCTTTTCACGCCTAAACCACTGAACGGATTTCGATAAAATTTGGCAGAGATAAATTGCATCTCGGGGAAGGACATAGGATAGTTTTTATCGACAAACCGTATGCCAAAATACGCGCATTGACATGAAGTTGCGGACACCAGCCCGTATTACCTATCGACATACCTCGCGGGCGTAGCTGCAGGCGGAAGCTAGTAAAATAATCATAATCATTCTGTATTTCATAATTCTTTTTATAATAAACTAATACGTATTAAAAACCTTAAAACTATGACTATACACAGTATGTACACGTAACGTTGTCGGCGTCGTGTTTTGCTGCGTGGTGTCGCGCCTTGGAAACGTCGATATACGACACTTTTCGGCCATACAGTCCTCTTTCAAGCAGCTCTGTAGATGTTGGGTTGGAACTCGTACCACGAATGACTTAAAGTTAATGTTGTGGCGCGATTCCAACCTTTCGTTAATATCACTTATTTGCCAATAGCCCGAAACCGGGATTGAACCCATGTTTAAGTAAACGTCCATCAAATTACAATTTCGAGACTAACAGGAAGATCCTCAGAGATAATTTAGGGGCTAAAATATAGACGGCGTTATGAAAATTTTGCTCGACTGACAAAATATATTCAGCAATAAACATATGCGCTAAGATTTCCTAGACAATTTTATCCAGACTAAAACTCCACCGGTCGATACACCGCGCCGTATCCAACGAACCAACAAATCCGCGAAAATCCAATATATTTCTAAATCCAGCTCCAAGCGGATGATGTATATTGGTGTTTTAAGTTCAGCCGCTGCAGAGCGAGGTTAACTGGGCTAACCTACGTTTAGAATACTAAATAGAAAACATTTTGTAAAAACCTGGTAGCTTTGGCTTGTTTAAAATTCCCCAGCAGTGTGTTTCTCTGCGAAACTTTCGACTTAATAGAACAAAGAACCGATTACAGCGTAACAACTGCAAAAATCTAAAAAAAAAAGTCGGATCTTTAGGAGTCAAGAGCTGGCTAGGAGCCAGAGCGCTCATTACCAGGACATTAATTGAATCCTACCGACGAGCTGAGCGAGTTATATAAGCCGTTTTACCTTGCTTGGTGTGAGTCGAGGATTTTTGCGGTGCCAATTACAAGTTGTGGTGTGCGGGTGAAATTTTAATGTGCTTCAGATGATGTCGGTTTTCGTAATGTCTGTTGATGTAGTTTTCTTGTTGTCTTTTTTATTGGAGCTTAATGTTGAATATGTGTTTTGGAGGGCAGAGTGATGTTGCGAATATGGTCTGTCAATTTGACGCCTAAAGTACGCTCCATTGCACGTTGGTAAACCTTGAGTTTGGACTTTTGAATGTTTGTCAAGGCCAAGTATCCAGAACACAGATTATTTACTGACAGTGCTCAACAAGCCGCTAAGCTGAAGTGGTACTGTGCTGGCCACGTCTGCCGTATACCCAAAATAACTAATAATCAAAGGTACAATGCCTAAAAATATTTAGAATATTAAATAAACATTTCTAGCTGTATACGTATGATTGTCTCTTTCCAAAGGTCGATGTGCAATATTTCGGTCGGGTACTGTAGCTGTATACGTATGTCACTACAATGTAACAAAGTCTTGCGCTGTTGATGTTATCTAGTTTCCTTTCGATTTCGAGTGTTTCATGTCCACTTGACGTACGCGTGCAATATTTTTTTTTTTTTTATTTGAAATGGGTTTGCTCTTGACTCTAGTCTAGGTCAGAGATGACAGAGACAAAGTCTACGATGGAGTGAGCTCATCCAGAAGAAGCCTGTTCACTCTTACTTTGAAGAGATTCAGGTTGTATGCACTCGGAAACACAAACGCAGGTAGAGAGTTCCACTCTTTTGCTGTGCGCATTATAAAGGACATTTGAAAACGCTTAGTGCGAATTGGTGGAATAGCAACTAGGTAGGGATGGTAACTTGCAGTGCGTCTGGATGTCCGAAGGTAGAAGGGGGCCGGTGGAATGAGGTCGTGGAGTTCTTGGGCACACTCACCGAAGTACAATCTGTAGAAGACCGACAAGCAGGCAACCTTGCGGCGATGAGCCAAGCTGTGAAGCTTGGCATCCACCAGTTTTTCGTCGCCAATGAGCCTCTTAGCTCTGCGTTCCACCGAGTCAAGCGTGGCAAGTTGGTATTTCGCTGAGCCATCCCAAAGGTGGCTGCAATACTCCATGCAGGATCGGACTTGTGCTTTGTAAAGAGTTAAAAGCTGTCCAGACGTAAAGACTTACCAGCTTAACAAAGAAAATCGTTTTTTTTGTCTAAACTAATATTGTAAAGAGAAAAGATTCGATTTCTTGTATGTTTTCATGGTACGCTTTCACACTAAAACGGCCGAATAGATTTGGATGAAATTTGGCACATGGGTAGACCATGATCTATATTAGGACATAGAATACTTTTCATCCCAATATTCTCACGAGTTCGAGACTTATGCGGGTGAAACCGCAGTACGCAGCTAGTTTAATATAAAACGTTGGTTGAAATTTTTCTGCTAAGATGTGTAACCTACTTACCTAAGATAGTTACCTACTTTGTTGAAAATATACGTTACGTTACGTTATATACGTTAGACATAACAATGGAAGTGATTTTTCTTGTATGTGAAAATAATACTGTTTAGTTTCTTGATTTATGTTATGTTATGAAACAATTTTACTTTCAAAGTAAGTAAAAACAAACCTACAAATAACATTTATATATACAACATTTAACAAGACAAAGATACCCCAGTGAGTGTCTCCATCTTATCCATTACATTTCTCCCATCAGGCTAATGAGAAATAAATTAATCTCGACGAATTAAGGAGCCGTCAAGCTCTTACATAAATATTCTCCGGGGAATTAAAAATAACTTTATTGTAACATAATACAGCACTTTAGCTAAGTGGGTAAATAATATTTAGTATGAATTATTTATTTTCAAGTGTGTGCTTTGTCGCTAGATCTTGGAGTCTAAGATGATAATGATGGTAATTATCGTTAATTACCATCATTATCATCTTAGACTCTTAGATAAATCTTAGACAGAATACGTTTTTATAGCTAGTATCGTTACTAGCTATAAAAACGTATTCTGTACAATGTATATCAATTGTAGTTCGGGACATAGCTGATCATTCTGCCATAAGTGATTGATTAAATTTGAAATAATTATGTAAAAGGAAATATAGTATTTCGTCATCCCTTCCAAACTTCAACACTCCGTAATTAAGGCACAAAAAAATAGTGGCACTCCGGGAGTGCCGACAGAAGTGAAAACAAAACACAAACAGACATATCGACATATCGAATATACATTAAAACAGAGTGTATCCCTAGGACAGCCGAACACATCTGAAGCGGGTATTTTTTTAATCGTCTTATAAACAAAACATGTGTGTGTCGCTTACGCTAACAGTGGCGCGAGTTCAATGGTTTTTCCCGTCTCAAAAAATGCCCAACGCGCCTAAAGAAGTACCTATTCACTACAAAAAAAGAATATTTGTTGTTCCATACATTTTGATCGCGTAGGTATTGTACTTTTCTACGAAACAACAGATTTTTTTTGTACAACCGACGAAATATTTCTATGCTAGGGGGGGGGAGTCATTATATGCTGTCGTTTTTTTTTTCCTTAGGCAGTAGTCCCAACGCCGGCGTGGAAGCGACGAACTATCGGCTATTTTCTCGCTCGAGAATCGTGCAACAGATATACGTTCCGTGTAAACAAAAGAGACGCAAATATTAATAGTTGATCGCTGACTGTTCACACTGCCGACGAGGAGTCGCTCCACTGGTTTGTCGCAAAGCGACAAGAGCTATCAAAGATAATACTCGCTCAACGTTACTCGCTCAGCGTTACTCGCTCATCGATACTCGCTTGACGGTCAGAGCTCACGCCGAGAGACCAACCAGACAAACCCACTAACCGTCCCGAGCGAGTGGTGCGAGTAATCGCCCGTCGCACTCGGACACTCGCTGATGGCCCAGCAACAAAACTATCGGAACTACACACTCGCTGCTCGTTGCTCGTTGCATTATGCTGAGCAAGGGCCGTTTTGCGTAGATGTGACGCCTGTTTTCTCCCAAATTGTTATTTTTTTTATTTCGTGTTTTTTTATGCGTCAAGTTTGGCGCAAATAAAAGTATTTTCATTCTTTCTTTCTATTTCAGCGCAGAATTACCCACTGCTGGGTAAAGGCCTCCCCTATTTTTGTCATATTTCCCGGTTCCAGGCGTCCCCCATCCAGGTGTTTCCCGCGACTTTGCCAATATCATTAACCCAATGCAACGTAAAATACTCAACGTTTAAAATGTTTGCAGCAGAACAGAATATAATACCATATTTTTTGTTATCTATTGGAACATAAAACCAACATAATTTATCTGAGAATCCATACGAGAATAATCATGAAAAAATATCAAATTCGTTCATTCCAATAGGTCGAGACTCAACGAATGTATCGATACGCGATTAAATCATTCGATTTTGAATCGATTATGTATTCGAGTCACAGCTCGGCTGTCCATTCCGATTCTAATCAACGGCCAGATTCAAATTTCAATTTGAATTTCGAATCAATATGTGCCGCTGTACTTTATAGGCTTCTGTTACGGTTTGAGAGTGCCGACAATGTGAACGTAGGGACTATATTGCTACGAATATAAGTATTCAATATTGAAATCCAATATTTTATTGAGTGTATTTTTTTTTACAAGTAGTAGTAGTAATAATAAAGCTGAAAAGTTTGTTTGTTTGAACGCGTTAATCTCTGGAACTACCAGTCGGATTCGAGAAATTCTTTTGGCATTTGGTAGCCCAATTCTTGAGGAAGGTAATAGGCTATTTAACATTAAGCTACTGTGACCTTTAGAAGCCGAGCAAAAGAAAACGAGGTAAAAGTGCGGGCGGGCGATGCGATGCGATAGAATGGGATAGGTTGTGGGAACAAGAAATTTCTCGAATGAAGTCGCGTCCTTGGGAGTCTTGTATACAAATATGGCGTGGCTTTCAATTTTCAGAAAATCAATGTATTTAAATGTCTCAAAAAAAAATACCTGGGTGAGAGACACAGAGAACAGGGAAGTATGGCAGAAGACAGGGGAGGCCTACACCAGCAGTGGGTGATTCCAGGTTGAAATGATGATGATGACGACATGGCTCATGAAAGCATCAGTAAAGCTAGTAATTATGAAACAAAGAGTGTATGAGGAACGAATATTGGGACGCATGAAGAAGCCGCCTCGCACACAGCACAGCGCATACACACACACACACACACATGACACAGCACACCCAGCGCGCGCGCGTAGCACAGTTGGTTCCGCCAGTTACTCAACTGAACCGAGCGCTTGGCGCATCCTGGACAGTCACACCCAACAGTCCAACACCTTATTTGACTGGCCGATTCTTCCCTTGCGGTGGTAGAGCTAACGCCTGCCTGGTTTGCGACCACCCTCCTACTGGAGTCGCGTCAAGCAGCCTGCTGTGTTTCGTCGATGCGTGGGAGTTCCAGTGCCTAAGGCATCTTCTGGGTACGCTCGTTCCATCATAGACCTCATCCATCGCTTTCCATCAAGCGTGATTGAGGTCAAGGGCGGACACTTTCAGCAATAAAAAAAAAATTAAATAAATCAATGAACAACATACCATCGAACCCGTATTCCCCGAAGGCTCAAGCAGAAGTGTACCACCACATTTCACAAGTTACGTTTCATCATCACTTTAGCCGTAAGACGTCCATTTCTGGACATAGGCCTCCCCCAAGCACCTCCACTTCGACCGGTTTAATGCTTCTCGCATCCAACGGGTTCCTGCGGCCTTCACAAGGTCGTTGGTCCACCTTGTGGGAGCCCTTCCAACGCTACGTCTTCGGTCGCCACTCTAGAACCTTTCGGCCCGATCGACCATCTGTTCTGCGAGCAATGTGCCCTGCCCATCACTGTTACTTAAGTTTGGCAATTCTTCGGGCTATGTCGGTTACCTTGGTTCTTCTGCGGATCTCTTCATTTCTGATTCGAACGCGCAGGGAAACTCCAACCATATCCCTCTTCATTGACCTTTGGGTCCATCTATAATAAAAAACTATTTATTTATTTCAGACATAATTCTAGTCCATAGATTCAAACTCATACATTAAAATTACTTAGAAAATATAATATTAAGTTCAAAACAGATAAAAACCCAGAATAAAATTGTGATCAATTAAAAATAATAAGTAAATAAAGTAAAAAAAAATATATAAAAATGTCAGAATGGAATAAAAAAAATAAAAAATAAAATGTCAAATATAAAATTGTCAAATGTTGTTATATTTAACATCCACCTAATGTGGGGCGAGTCTATTATCAACCGGGCACAAATCAAAACTCTGGCCTGGCCTTCTGAGAAACGCCAGATGGAAAAACTCAATAACACTTTACCTGACCCCAATCCACCCTACAACATAATGTACAATGCGTGCCACGAAAGATGAGACTTGACACACCACGTGTTTTGACTTGCGCAGTACACGATTTTAGGTATCTTTAGCGGTATGAGGTCTGAGTGCGGGACGGGACCGGACGTCATAGGGGCGGCGGAAAGAGCGGGGGAGGCGAGGTCAGGTCTCATCTTTCGTGGCACTCATTGTACCTAATTATAAAAAAAAAAAAACTGGCACTCCGGTAGTGCCGACAGAAGTGAAAACTTGAACAATTACGAGTGTATTTTGTGAATCGTCTTATAAACAAAACACGCGTGTTAAGGTGTGTTCCTTATTTTATAGGGTTTTTTGCAAATCAGGTATGATGACCAAAGTGACTGGTTTATTCTTCTCGTGAAAGGAATTTATTCAGATTTACAAATAAGCACACAGGATAGACTTCAGTTCGTGGTGTTGGTCGCGGCAGTGGTAAGAGAAGCAAGCCCATGGAGCTCGTCGTCAGTTATATATCCGTGGTTCAGCGCCATCTCGTCGTTGTTGGATGAACTACGTAGTTAGTACGCGAAAGGCCCTCGTAGTTCTTTCCGATGTGCATAGATGGCGCTGTCCTCAACAACGCGCGTCTTTCGTTTTACGTCTTACGAATCTTACGATCAGGGTCACGTGACCTGACGCGAATTTAGAAGTTTTTACCCATTCCAAAAAAAGTACACAGCGCCGCTAAAGAAGTTTTCACTTCAAAAAACATATCAATATAGATAAAAATATACATTCTTTTTCTTTGGTTTTATAAAGTTTTTTTTTTTCTTTTTGGATTAGAAGCGTGAAATACGAAATGTCTGGCAACAGCCTTGGAAATATTATATCATACAATATCGGGCTGGCAGATATAGCTACACTTAGATGATAGCAAAGAATAGATATATTTTATCAAGCGGACACGTCTATCATTCCAATATTCTGATTTACGAGTCTCGATATAAGACATGAAATGATGGAAACACTTACTTATAATATTATATTGAAATGTTGCCTGTCGATGCGGTCATTGATTTGGAAACTCGATTTCGTTTGTTTTTGACGTGCGCTATTTGTTTCAGAATAATAACTTTACGAGTATAATTATGTATTTTGATTTTGTCTATGTAAAATGAAGAGCAGCGGTGGCTCAGTAGTATCAGTCCAGACTTACGAGTTACGGTCGTGGGTTCTAACCCAAACAGGCACTTAATATTATGTAAATGATTTCACCACCACTGCTCTAAAAACGGTGTAGGAAAACATCGTGAGGAAACCGGCACGTCCTAGAACTTAAAAATTCGAAGACATGACGTGACATCTATCAACCGGGTTCTGGGCTCGCGTGGTGCATTACGGACATGCACAAATTAGTAGCATAGGATTAAATGTGATGTCATTTTTAATAATAAAAAACAGAAACATTGTATAATGTTTCCTATCTCATTTTCTCCCACGTTAAATTTTATAAGTCTCTTTTTACTGTAGCTTTTTCGTTTCATAAAATTTCAAATCACAACGATGCTAAAGAAGTTTTCACTTCAAAAAGTGCGCATTATTACAAATCCAAAAACTTTTTAGAGGTTCATTAGTTTAATAAAGCGTACATCATTATAAATTCAATAAGTTTCTAGAGAATCAGTGAAACATTTTTCTAAAATAAATCCACACAACAACCACTATCCCAAATTAAAACCACCTTATCCCAAATACTATCAACAACAAATATTGCCAATACAATTTTAATTACTAATGTCATTCACATATCGGAAATAAACGCCGCCCAAAACTAATATAATACATTTTAGTTTGAAACGTGAAAGTTATTTAGCTGTCTACATTCAACACTGGGTTCATTTAGACGTCAGAACGTCTATCCCGGTGTGGAACAGATCCCCAATTCCGGTGTTCATATCTGTATGGAATACACAGAATATCGTGTTGTGATGAGTAATACTGTTACGAGCTTGGGGTTCGTGACAATAAAAAAACTGCCGATTTAATAACCACAAATTGACACTTTAATCACCACACTAATTACAACTCAAACACACTAATTATGACACACAATTTCACTATACTGATCACATATCGCTTTCGATTTATTTGCTTGTATCGCTTATACAAAACTGATGTCTCTCGCGGCTCACACCGGCCTTATTATAGTGCCACAGAGCTACTCCATAAACATCTAGTATGTTCGAGTACATAGCGGTCCCGACTGACACGATACAGAAATTCCGAGAACTATCGACATAGTTCTCGGAATTTCTAGGACCTTGACCCTACTAGTTCTACTACCCGATACTAGATGGCGCTAATGGTAACTAATGTCACTATGTATTGTGTCACATTATTTGTGGCGCGCAACAATACCATAATTTAATTGTTACGTAAGTTGCGATTGCTGTTGCAGTTGCAATTGTTATCAGCGGGAAAACTCTAACACACTAATACTAACAATGGCTTTCATTTTGATGTTCAACAACATTCATTGCGTTATTTACGTTGTTGAACAGACACATGTTTCGAACATATGAAGCAATGGATTTGCCTTATCCTTTAATATCCTTCAAAATCGTCCAGATTTTGATTGAAATTATACATATTACGCAATTAGAGTGCAGCATAGCTATTCACAACCATCCGACGGGATATATATCAGAAGTCAAAGTATGTCAGCACCTACAAGCGAAGGTCGCTGAATCCGCTGACATTCCACAACAGACCTCGTAGAATCATGTGGCGATGCTTGGGGAGGTTTGTCTAGTAGTGGTCTACTTTCTACTCCACTAGATGATGAAAATTATGACATAAAAATGTCATTGTAACAATTTTTTTCTTTAATCCCTTAGTGCTTGGCCAAACTGGCAGCGCGGGGTGGGGAGCGGCGCGGGCGCGGGAACGCGCGCGATCTGCTTATCTACAGTCGAGCGCGGCTGCGATCTGCGTGTTGTCGTGTCCAGTGTTTGTTAAAATATAATATGGATGAAGAAGACTTATTTTTACTAGAAAAAAGCTCGAACTAGTTTGATAACCCCGGTGTGCGAATGGCCCGCACTCCCCGCGCGGCCCATGGCTCCCGCGTGCCCACTATGGACACTCAAATGAAGTTCTTATGTTTGAGTACGCCGCGCCGCACCCGCCCACGCCCGCGCTGCCAGTCCGGCCAAGCACTCTTCGAAGTAATTTTAACTTAACAGACCAATCAGTTGCTACATTAAAACAATAGCAACTAGTTGCCAAAATAATTTACACAATACGACCGAACATATTCGTTAAATCGAGATACATTAATTAATTTTACGCGTTGTTCCCCGACACTGGATTAATATGTGAATCAAGTGGAATTTCATTTGTGAAGGTGGCTCGGTTTGACGTGACGATATTTATTTGTTCAATATTGTTTAAACATCGTTATTTATTGAGCTCCCAGCGACAGGGATTGGGAATGTAAATGTTTGTACGTCAGTTTGGTTTTTAAAAGGATTAACATGGAGGGATGAATGGTGTACAATATTGCGTTACTGGTTTATCGATGTCAACGGTTTAGGATTAGATTATTTGGTCAGGACTGTAATTTGGAGTAGGAGTTTTAGGCCTTGTAGACTGTAGATTTGTAGACCATTTTCTATTTTGTTAAGTACCTGGTACTTGTTGACATGCCTACCCCTTCTCCCATACTTGTTAACACAGTAATTTAGAAACATTGTAAAAACCAATTAGTATTAATTTAAAAGAGTAACCGTGGAGTTTCTTGCCGGCTCTTCTCCATGGCAAATGACCAATCGGAGCCTTGCACCTAGCTTTTGATGTGTCATTAGTGCCCATATAGATTTATGTGATTTTTTTTTGTATTTTGATTATAATTTTGATTTCGTCTTCATAGTTAGAAATTCTGATATTTGGCTGGCTAGCTATGGAGCTTGATGTTTGTAAAATATGAGTGCAGGTGTAAGATTACGGACAGGACATGTAACAAAAGAACAAAAAATAGACATGCCCATGTCAGCCTGCTGTGTTTCGTCGATGCGTAGGAGTCCAGTGCTTTAGGCATCTTCTGGGCACGCTCGTTCCATCATACACCTCATGCATCGCTTTCCATCAGGTGTGATCGAGGACAAGAGCGCCCCGCATTGAGCAATTAAAAAAAAAGTAAATATAAAAAAATAAAAAATAGGGTATAGTGACATTATGAAATGATTGGATCATCAATTCATCATACATCAATAGGAACATTTCTGTGAATGATATCATTTTACCAATAAAAACGAAGCTTCGAAATATCTTTGATACAACAGAAAAAAATCTAAAGAAAAGACAGCACCAATGACATTCATATAAAAATATTTATGTGCTTATTCGCAAATACACATCTAAATAATACAAACAAAATATACAATAAAATTGTATTCGCCACTACCACTATTTTGCTCACGTCATTCGTTCCAAAAACTTCATTCTCAAGGGGGAGTTACAATCATTTCCTGTAAGAAAATAAAAAACTTAGTCCCGTAGGAGCGAGATAAGTCGTAAAGTCTCGCTTTGTTTCATCCACTCTCTTGTCTGAAAGGTCACAGGCGACACATGCCTGACGAGTTCTCGAGTTTTACAAAAGATTTTGATAAAAAGTGAGAAAATGTTCTGAGGTACTTACTCGGGTAATGTGTGTGGTTCCGTAGTACATAATGATTTGTAGTTTGAAATGATACAAAACAGTCTGAATTTATGCACATGATGAAGGCACCACCAACCCGTACTGAGCCTGCGTGCTGTATAACGGCCGCTTCCCTCTCACAAAGAGGAGGTTTGTAGCACAACAGAGGAAAAATTATACGCTGATTGTGTGTATGCATGTGAAGACACCCAATGGATTTGGCTCTCACTGTAAAATAACTACTGTATAAGAGGGCGCCGACCAAACGCCGACCGCGCATTGGCGCCCTCATCGTTTGTTTGGTTATTTCTTTTATTTTAGAATGCAAATGCAGAAAATAAGCACGTTAAGTTGTGCTCCACAAGATTATACGTTATTATTATTATAAACGGTAGTTTTACATTGTTTGGTTTTAATATAATCACTAAAACGGAAAATAGTAGTCACTATTATGCGTAGGTAGGCGTAGCCTTAAAATAAAAGTGCCTATTAAACTATTTTCATAAAGCAGGTTGGTTTTAATTTAGGATCGCTGGAAAACTGCATTAGCTACTAGTTTTATTCCTAATAAAGATATTAAGCTTGATTAAAAGTTCTTAGCTTATTTATTTAGGAAATAAGATATTCATAATATTTGCACGCCTTACTATGTGACAAACATGTCTGATGCATTATTGTTTTTATGTTATCCTGCTTGCATTTTATTCTTGTACAGCCGCCAGCACATCAACCTACTACAATCTGTCAAATTTCTTTAATAGATTTTCAACTTTATATCTAAAGCATAAGGTTCAAAATTGATTGGGAAAGTTCAAATTTGACAGTTTCGGGTAGCTTGATATGCTGGCGTCTGTACTAGCAGCACCCTGCGGTTTCACCCGCATAAGTGTCGATTCCATTCGAAAGACAAGTGGCGCCATCTATTATCATAATAAAGTTATTGTTGTTTTCTGCGGGAACAGCACTTTTTTCGGGATAAAAGGTACCCTATGCCCATTTCTGTACACCTAACAACGTATATGTAAAATTTCAGGATAATAGGTTCAGAGGTTTAGGCGTTAAAAGGTAACAAACAAACAAACTTACTTTCGCATTTATAATATAGTTAGGATGTGTACACATTTTTGAGCAAATTAATATATCTTATCTTACGAATGATCGCATTCAATGACGTCATGCTTTTAGGTACACTATACTGGCACCAAGATGTATCTTAGCAGATGGCCATAACGAACTCTCAAAGGTTCTTTACCTGAGGAACCCTAAAATGTTTGGCACAGTCATACTCAAGACTTGAGGCGTTCACAAACTTTGCTAAAAGCATTTCGAAAGATTTGAAGATTATACCTACTTGTAGGAAAATGTATGTACTTATGAAAGAAATCAGTGTTGTTTTGTTACTAAGTAAGGAAGAAAGTGTGTTTGATTTAGTTTCTTATGCGAGTCCCAATAATAGTAGATTATGCACCGAGGGGCTAAAGTTGTGTCTTATTTTTTTTTTTTTTTTTTTTATTTGAAATGGGTTTGCTCTTGACTCTAGTCTAGGTCAGAGATGACAGAGACAAAGTCTACGATGGAGTGAGCTCACCCAGAAGAAGCCTGTTCACTCTTACTTTAAAGAGATTCGGGTTGTATGCACTCGGAAACATAAACGCAGGTAGAGAGTTCCACTCTTTTGCTGTGCGCATTATAAAGGACATTTCAAAACGCTTAGTGCGAATTGGTGGAATAGCAACTAGGTAGGGATGGTAACTTGCAGTGCGTCTGGATGTCCGAAGGTAGAAGGGGGCCGGTGGAATGAGGTCGTGGAGTTCTTGGGCACACTCACCGAAGTACAATCTGTAGAAGACCGACAAGCAGGCAACCTTGCGGCGATGAGCCAAGCTGTGAAGCTTGGCATCCACCAGTTTTTCGTCGCCAATGAGCCTCTTAGCTCTGCGTTCCACCGAGTCAAGCGCGGCAAGTTGGTATTTCGCTGAGCCATCCCAAAGGTGGCTGCAATACTCCATGCAGGATCGGACTTGTGCTTTGTAAAGAGTTAAAAGCTGTCCAGGCGTAAAGTATCGCTTCACCCTATTAAGGATGCCCAGTTTCTTGGCCGCAGTTTGGTTTTTTCTTATGTCACGGGCGTCATATTGAATCTCGAGCGCAATGAAGGATTCGGTATTTAACTCCCGAGCGCAGCGAGGGAATTAAGAGTTTAACTCACGAGCGAAGCGAGGGAGTTAATAGAAGAATCCTGAATACAGCGAGGGATTCAAACTAGCCCAAGGCAAAGACACCTTTATGCCAGAGGAGGATACTCTACTTTTTACACCTACTGTGAGAAAATAATAGCCACAGTACGAAAAACAAAGTATTTATTAAATAAACAAACAGTAAGAATAACATATTTAGAACTAGCTAGTTATATATGCACTTCCATTCCTTTTAAAAAATGGTTCGTAGTTATCTAATTATTCTTATAATATTATGTCTTCGAAAACATGGCAACGATATGAAGAGGCAGTCGTTATGATTTTGTAGGAAATCGAGAATATCATCCACGCGTAGTAAGGGTATCGAGAATAGCTTTCCTTTTTCTGGCACCAAAGGCTGTTTGTTAGTACTATACTGCCAATTTATCTAAGCATGTGAGATTCCAAATTCAAATCACATTATTGACCAGCGGGTCATAATGAAATCCAGTACAACATTATTGACCGGCTATGCCCCCGGCCACTAATGACTCACTTTAGGTTAAGGTTGTTTGACATAATATAATTTGACATTTTCGAGCAGGTGGTGTGAAAATACTTTTTGTTTCCGACTACTAGCAACGCTAAGTGGACATCCGCCGGACATGACGTTCGACATGAATAATTGTTCTGTATATAGGCCGACCACCAAACTGAGTCGTTGCGGTGCGGGAGGGGTGTGGGGACGTGACGCGAGAGCTCAGTGATTCGTCAACTTGTGACAACTATCACCCCTCCCGCACCGCGCAGCTATCTCAGGCAACGTCACAGTTAAGCGGTCGGCCTATAGCTGTGTCGATTTTTCTAACCGGTGCGTGGTATTTGTTTATTTCATACAATTATTAAATTACTTTTATTGTACAGTTTAATATGCTGCCGTCGGTTGAGACTGGTCATCTTTTACTGCCAAGGCTTATTTTTAATCTTATATTTTGATTCTTCATCTGTGTCTTTTTTGGATTGTTCTCACATATAGAAGCAACAAAATTAATGTACCCAGGATTTTGTAATACATAATATCTTGATTTAAAAGAGTGTCCATGGAGTCTCTTGCCCGTTCTTCTCCATAGGTATCTACGCTTTGGAATGGGCAACTAGCTTCATATTTTCTGCTGACCGACTTCTTGACAATTCAAAAGTGCCTGTGCAAGGTTCAATTGAAATAAATGCTTTGAGTTTGAGTTTTGAAGTGAAAAGATTTTTATTAACTATAGATTTTGGCGGGGCTGACTGGCATGCAACCATTTTTGAAGACAATTTTTTATATGTTCCATCACATGGGCTGGTGAAAAATTTATTCACTGTTCATTACTTTTCTGCTATACAATAGTTCTTGTAGTAACGAAACGGCCAGGCCTCATATTTTGACTTAAATGTAGAGTTTGTGAAGTTAGGGCTTATAGAGTTAGGGCGTGTAGAGTTAGAAGCTTGGCTCTACATGAGATCTGATAACTTTATGACAGTGCGAGCCATATCAATGGTCTTGGCAACATTATACATGAAAATGTTTTTATTTTAATAATATTTCTATACCACTGGGTGGTGGAGGTCAGATAAGCAGTCGCTCCATGTAAAATACTAGTACTCAGCTGCATCCGGTTAGACTGGAAGCCAACCCCAACATATTTTGGAAAAGACTGGCAGATGATGATTTAACAAGATTGATACAGCAAGAATTTAAATAAAAAATCATTAAACTTAATTAAATAGAAATTACAAAAGTACAATAAACTTTCCTTCATTAATTTCGTCTGCAAATTGAGTTAGCTCAACAGAACCTTATAATTATAAATCAAAAGTCATAAGGCATTGTTGGCTCAAGAAACTGTAGGGGAGAAGGAACAATTCTCGGCTGCCAACTTCACGAATTTATCTTTCTTTCAATTTCAATGTTACTGCGAAGTTTGCTCTAGGTATTAATTGCCTATTGTCAAACTTGTAAGACATTGTAACGAAAATGTATAGATGACACGAGGGACTTAATAAAACGATTCCGATGCGAGTATTGGATTTAGGGTTTTTTTTTATTTTTAGCCTTATTGTGTTGTCGTAAGGTTCATAATATGTTGAGTAGGGTTTGGATTTGGGGTGTATAGGTTTTGCTGTTGATATATCTTCATTACGCCAGTGGTCAGAGTGGTAGGTTAATCTGAAATAAATAAATGTTGAAGTAGCAGGTAGAATATTGTAACCAAGAACATTCAGTAGATGATAAATTATAATATATTCAAATACGCATGATATTGAAAAATTCCTAAACTACACAATGATTTCTGGGTGCGTCTCATATCATATAAAGTTATTTGGTATATGTTAATTTCAATAACGTTCACAAGATATAATAAACGTGAGATATACCAACTATATAACATTTATATGCTCTAAAACCCATTTCGTATAACTTTATTGGATATAACGTTTATTTAATCGAAAATCATTAGGTATATCGTTTAAAATATATAATTCCGACTCGGTTGGTTAGGTTGGAAGGTCCTCGTGGCTTCGTGGATTAAAATATTGACTTAAAAAGTCAATACGTTGTGCTACAAAAGTTAGTGACAGAAACGAATCGCTGCAAAACCGACTCCACGTAGTCTTGTCTGCCCTACCCCTAGAGTGGAATTTAAGTTCGCGTAGGCGCGGAGGGGTGAGGAGGGCCGCGAGCTGAGGAGCAGGTGGTGAGCGTTAAAACCATCTGCGACGATAAGCTCGCGTGGAACCGCCGGAGCCCCGCAGCGCCAGAGCCGTGACAGAAACCAATCGTGCTGCATGTTGCATACTCGCTTACATGCTGCATGCTTGCATGGTGACATTATGGTTAACACTCCGATTCAGAGCAATCCGACTCGGAAAGGTTATGTTAGAGGTGGTTATTTTATTTATAACCACCCAGGAATAGGAGCCCTGCCAAGCGGGGCTCTGTCGAGCTGTTTGTTTGTTTTTTTGGCAGGTGGTAATCAGTTACTAGGTATATCTACTCAGGTTACTAACTATGATAGAAATTACAAAAAAAAAGTTTTTATCTTATTCGACTTTTAGGTATCATGTCTTTTGAGTGGTATATCAAACGATTTTATATTTATTGACTGTTATGCTTATAGAAATTAGTTGCTTTAAAATTATATCAATCGTTTATTATATTAACTGATCATTATATCAAAGAAAATTATAGGTTCAGTTGTTATATCTTGTAAATATTAGAGCTTTTGTAATTATATCATATATTACTTACATATATGATTTCTAATACATCACAAATTTGTGATCACAACATAGTAATTATTATATTCGTAGCCAGGCAGCTTGATCTGCTACGATCACGTAGCTTTCGATGTAGCTACACCTGCTACGCCGTAGCAAACAAAACTTCTAAAGTTTCTGTGATATTGTTCTGACCATATTTTTTTTATGTATTTTCATGCATTATAATGACAAGAAAAATCCCTAATGACAACATACGCATACCAGAAAAACTAATTTTATGGTCATAAATACGTAAAAACTTTAAAAAAAGTTTTGCCGATTATGCGCTACAATACCGTAGCAGCTACGGCGTAGCAGCTACGGCGTAGTTAACTTCAACAAAGTTTTGCATAATTATTATGGTTTTCGTAGATAAAGTTCAAATTGATGAGCAAAATTAACATTGTTGTTTAACAATTTTGGGGGAATACAATATACATTAAATTACCACAATTACAATTAACTACACACGCAACTTCATCAGTGTGACGATCTATGTATTTATGTATAACAATTAGGGTATTTTGACAAATATGATAAGTATAATTCAATTCTAACATTTTTCTTCTAGCTACTATATGTTAATATATACTAATGAACTCACGCGTACTGCACGAGACTACAAATTGTCATCAAATCCAATTATTTTGCAAAATGTCCTCCAAAATCACTGAACACCAGTTTACTACATAAATACGTGTATATACAGGTTGTTGATTTATCCAACGCCCCCTTCATTCGCACGAATGACCACCCTTCGAGCCATTTGAAAAATTAATTGCTTAGTTCAACATGAAACATAGCTTTCACTGCATTTGGTACTTGGCAGCCGGTGTTGATGAGTATTGATCGATGGCTCCAATATTATTTTATTGCATGAATTTTTGAGCGTGGCTTTTGTAACTAAAATTAATGCCTACTAGTTTTTTATATAATATTTTTAGGTATTCGCTGGAAATGGGGTCGTCGACAAATTGAACTGTTAGGATGAATGATGAGCAAAAGAGTGCAACTCTCTACCTGCGTTTGTGTTTTCGAGTGCATACAACCCGAATCTCTTCAAAGTAAGAGTGAACAGGCTTCTTCTGGGTAAGCTCACTCCATCGTAGACTTTGTTTCTGTCACCTCTGACCTAGACTAGAGTCAAGAGCAAACCCATTTCAATTTAAAAAATCGGTTGTCTGTAAAGTCGGTTTACTGACGATAGTTGAACGTGACAACGTCATAAGAAAATACTGATGGAATAGTTGCATGGCATTTGTTAATATTCGCTTGCACTTCAAGCCGCCATGGAACGCCTCCACGCTACAGAGCGAGGCCGCGAGGTAACGCTACATGAGTCATGTTTTTTCTTGAGTGCAGCCAGCTTCATAGATTTATTAGACGTTGTCACGTCAAAAAAAAATCAGTTGTGCTGACTGAGGTTACTGACCTTGGTTGACTCGGAGCTCATATAAGAACAGCTGCTGGGCCTGTCCTGCAGTTTGGCTTAGGCTACAAGGCGAGGATTAGACTACATGGAATTCAAAGCCTATGTTACAGGTTAACAGCAATATAAACAGATTACAGTATCCCAGCTATTCCCACAATCTGCCTGCTGTTACTGTTTTCTTTCCATAAGCAGTCTGATAGTTTTCCCACCGCTAGGACACAGACCTCTAGATATCAGACATCTTCACTGGGCCCGCGTGGTAGATTACAGCCCACTTTCTCTCAAAAAAAGGGGGCCTGTGTTCCAGGTAAAGGTGAATCACCTACTAGCATCTAACACATATCATTAATATTTACGACCAAACAATTTATGTGCCAATAACATCCCCACAACATCTCATTATCTCCCAATGATCTTCAAGGTCACATCTCCCATCTATATTATAGTAATGGCCCCCATACACTCCAGTCCCCCATAAAAATACGCTATAAAAGCCTTCCTGTGTCCCCTTTTCTGGTTTTATTGCTAGAATCTTTCTATTTCTCCCCCATAATTGATGGTAAAGTCCCCCATGGTGTGAGCTAGTGTTGTTATTGATTAGATGTACTGTACGCGGCTTGTAGGATTTAGAAAGAGTGCAGCTTCGTAGAGCGTTGTCCCTGTCTGTCATGCCTGTGTGGCAGTCTCTTTTTACCACTCGATGCGTCATATTTTACTCCTGGAGTTTGGAAGGGAGTTTGGAAGTTGGCGGTGTGATACCGCCCGTAACTCGGAAAGCACGTTCAGCCGTTGGTTGCGCCTGATCCCTCTCCGGTCGTGTCGGACTGCGTACCGTCCCTTCGATCTCTGAGTAATGGAAGAGAGAGTGCACTTGTGTCTGTGCACACACTTGTGCACTACAATATATTTCTCGCCGAAGGCTAGTCGCCGTTAAAATCGGCCGCCATGGCCGAAATACGGTCTTGAGGACTACATGGTGTTAGATTGAACGAGGGTACCTGAAGGGAGTGTAGTACTCATAAAAATAAATATGGGAACAAAGTTTGAATTGCGAAAAAAAAATTTGCTGCTCCATACATTTACAGTACCCGGCGATAAATATTGCACATCGACCTTTACCTTTTTGTATTTTATACAAAGAATAAAAATAATTATGAAAAGAAGCAAATCATAATTGTTTTAACAGCTCCTAATAGATACCGGACTGTTTGTATTTCGTGCGAGAGATAACGCTCTACGCAGCCGAAATTAGCCGATTATCTCTTTCCAAAGGTCGGTGTGCAATATTTATCGCCGGGTACTGTATGTTCGAATACCTCGACATCTAGTGAACAGCTTCTTTATATTTTCGTCATAATATTTCAAAGTTGGCACCATAATAAAAGTTGTTTATTTCCATGACTACTACACAGCCTTAAAGTATGTCCCTCGTTTAATATAACATCCTGTATAGCTGTGTCCATATGTGTGTGACATCTAACGTTCCAGGTACACAACAACACAGGGTAGTGTAAACATTACCGTGTTGCACTATATACAACAAACATGCAGAGTGTTGCAGAGACACGAATGTGTAACACATATCGGGGTATGTTTACTTCAGTCTGAAATAGCAAAACGATGAGATTTTGTCT
This sequence comes from Luperina testacea, assembly GCA_927399505.1. NCBI lineage: Eukaryota > Metazoa > Arthropoda > Insecta > Lepidoptera > Noctuidae > Luperina > Luperina testacea. The sequence goes on along the minus strand of OV656763.1, from coordinate 3,790,401 downwards.
AGTTGTGGGGTATAACAAGGTAACAGTAACAACAAATTATTTCGATAAAAGAACTTCATAAGGATATTGTTTAAAATTTCTCTAAAACATGAACACTTAGTTAAGAAAACTTAGGTGAAGAGAGCTGTCATTCTACATGATGCTAGGTTAAAAAAAAAAATAAAAAAAATCACAAGGTATTTATTGAAATAGGACTTTACACACTTTAAGAACGTCATAACGCCGGCCCTTCACCACTTCCTAGTGATTTAGCTGCGAAGAAAACGTGGCCACAATATTGAGAGATTTACCATGTTGTTTTAAGACCACAGACTTCTTATAGATTTTCCTGTAATATATAGATATAGAACTATTTTCTGTATTTTTTTTTAAATTTTAGTCTCAGTAGTTTCGGAGATATGAATGGTCAATTTTCGTCTATTTTCTTAAATAACTTTATAACAATACATTTAAAATTATGAAATAAATATATTTGAGATCCTCACAGTAAGAGCCCTTTCATTTGATATGTCACATGTCACAAATTGGCTGTGACAGACGGACGGACAGACAGACACACGATTGATCCTATAAGGGTTCCGTTTTTCTTTTTGGGATACGGAACCCTAAAAATGGGCATCCCATTGAATACTAGATGACAGCGGCATACCACGGCGAAGATGTTGGAACGAGCTTGAATCCTACCGGAAGGACAGCAGTAGTGTGTTGAAAAGGGAGCCTTTTGTACAGACGCCAGCACATCAAGCTACTACAATCTGTCAAATTTCTTTAATAGATTTTCAACTTTACCGCTATAGTATAAGTTTCAAAGTTGATTGGGAAAATTTGACAGTTTCGGGTAGCTTGATGTGCTGGCGTCTGTACATAATACAGGCTAGTGAAGAGCAGTTATAGTGACCCAGTGGTAACGGCCCCGACTTGCGAGTTGTAGGTCCGAGGTTCGAATCGTAGCAGGCACTTTACGTTGTTTAAATTATTTCATCACCACTGCTCTCAAAACGGCGAAGGAAAACAATGTGAGGAAACCGGCATGTCCTATAGAACCAAATGTTCGAAGACATGTGACATCTACCAACCCGCACTGGGCTCGCGTGTTGGATTACGGCCTAGTCCCTCCCACAGAGAAGTGGTCTGGGTCCCAGCAGTGGGAACAGTATATGATGATTATGTTTGGTGTGTGTGACCTCCTATCCTGCTCTATATGTCCCAAAACATGAAGTCAAAGTGACCTCTGCGCTGCCATCGACGACGCTTAGGATGTGGCGAAGTTTTGCGGCAACAAGATCTTTTTTTTTCTTCTTTTTTTCAGGACGGGAAATCATCAAATGACCCCTCCCGCTCTGGGTGGAGCGGAAAGGAGTGTCAGACTCTTAATGACTAAAACCCACCAGTGTTCCTTCCTTAGCCCTTTATGTTCCGGGCCAGCGGTAACCCTTTCGGACAATCCCGCTGACCCGGCAGGCTTCGGCCCTGACGGGCCCCTTCATTTGATGCTGACATATCTTTGAGGCGCGCGTGGAACACGTACGCGCCGTCCGGCACGGGCCTGGTCCTGATCGGACGGTGAGCTACCCATTACTCTCCGCCCGCAGGCCGGCAACAAGATCTGAAATAGAAAGAAAGAAAGAAAAGAAAGAAAGAAAATACATTTATTTAGCACAGACTAAGAGACACACAATACATCAGGTAGTTAGATATTAGTTGTACATCAGATAAAAAATAAGATAAAAAATAAAAAGTGGAAAGTCCGATGTAAGAAATTAGCAGGAAAGTGTGCCTCACGGCTGCGCCAAAAAGGCCCAGTTCAGCAAAAATGCCAGACAACTGGTGCCTGACGCTGGTTTTCAACTGGACCTGATGTGTGAGGTGTCGGATGTAAATCAGTTTTATACTGTATCGTGATGTGTGTAATGTGTATGCATAATTTAGTAAATAAATAAAAATAAATTAGTGTCACATAAAAACAGTAACGAATAGGTATGTATAAAAAGCGTGATATTGAGTTACATTGCAAAACTAAACAATAAATAAATAAATACTGATAAATAGATAAGTGACATGACCGCATGATAGACCTTCTTATGCAAATAAAGAAATTCTCCGAAACGAGTCAGAACAGAAACCTGTTTTAATTTAAAACGATGCCTCACTTCCGTGCTCCAACACATTGTCATAGTAATTTATTAATCCGTGCACTGTAATGTCATCGCACAATACGCTGCAAGCAGCCGAGCGCGGCGGACTATTTTCGGACAGTTTGCATTTTGTGTGTGCTTTGAAACTTGTCTTAGCTGTTGTTTGCATTTGGATTAACCAAATATTAAGGATATAACGTCTTTAAATAAGTCAGTTAAAACACTATTTGCGATAGTGGAAAAGAAATTAAAAAAATATGCACAAACAAACGAAACATAAAAGGATGAAAGGTAAGCGTTAGTCGATAATAGAAATATTTGATGTACTTAATTAGCAAATAATGAATCTGGCATAATGTGAGATATGAAAACTACCCACTTTTAATTTTCCGTCTCCCTTTCACAGCCTCATGGATGTCAAATCACAAACTGCACAGAGGTTCGCCCAGTGCCAGTTGTTGGTGAAGGATGGGTAAAAAAATGGCGCCATCCCGACATTGTACGTCTCATTCGTGTGCAAATAGGCCAGGCAACATTTGGTACGTTGACAAGCGAAACATGGTTCAGCGATGCATAATACCACTTATGCATAGGTATAACATTTATTTTAATTGTTTGTCTTGCATTTTACAGGTCTCGCATCTGCGAATGGGACGCAGCAGCGCCGCGGATGACGCAACCACAACCACCGGGCCGAGGATACAGAGGACACCAGCCAGCCAACCAACCCGAGCGCGAGCATGAGCCAGAGCAATTCCCAGCAATGAAACTGTATAGTATTATAAATTTATAACAAGTTATTTACATTTCTGTGCAACATTCACCGACCGAAACACTAACACATACTCAAGTGGGTAGGTACATACATCATATAATTGAGACATTTAGTGTGACCATATCTAGCTTCCTTTGCGCTTCTATGAGGTACTGCCGTAAGCGTCGTCTAAAAGTATCTATGGTGTTAATTTGTCTAATCGGTGGTGGTAGGTTATTCCATATTTTCGAAGCCGCGTAACGGAAGCTACCTCTAAAAGCGACTGTTCTATGCGACTGGGTCGAGAGTTGTTGCGAGCATTGCCTTCTCTCACATTCACGTGTACTGCCTATCCAACTCAACCTGTCGTACAGGTAGTCCGGCTTCTGGTATTTAATTACACTAAACAGAAGGCACGCCAAGTGTAGTTTGCGCCTCGATTTCATTTTCAATGTGAAGTGTTTGTTTAAAAATGGAGTCACGTGACTTCTGGGGGGAATTTTATAACAAAACCGAGCACAAGCGTTTTGGACCCTTTGAATGAGCCGATCTGTGCGAGCTAGTAGGCGCGGGCCGTAGACTGTATCAGCGTAGTTTAGCCTGGACAAAACCAGGGATTCAACTAGCTGCTCCCGTAGTGTTTCGGACAAGTACGGCCTAATCTTGTACAGAACTTTCAGGCGGTAAAAGCAGTTTCTTACCGAGTCGGCTATATGTTTTTCGAAACGAAGGTCTTTGTCCATAATAAGACCAAGATTCCGCGCCTCATAGACTCTGTCAATTGGTTCGCCCATTAGCTCCAGGTGAAATGTTGCGGGTAATTTCGCTAGTTGTTGCCTTGTGCCAAATACCATGTATTTCGTTTTGGTTGGATTAAGCGACAGGCAATTTTCTTCAGACCAGGCAGCGATTCTACAAAGGTCTTCGTTTAGATCTTTAATGGCACTGTCGTATTCCTCTGGACTAAAAGATATATATAGTTGGACGTCATCGGCGTATATATGATACTTGCATCTCTGGAGGCATTTAATTATATCTGCACAGTATAAAATAAAAATAATTGGGCCTAATATAGATCCCTGCGGAACCCCTCTCTCAATGGAAGCAATAGTCGATGTAAGAGCAGTGCCGTCACCCAAACGCAGATCCACAAGTTGTTTTCTATCACTAAGGTAGCTGCGGAACCATTGCGTAGCGCTGGGGTCAAATCCGTAATAATTGAGCTTCGTTAGTAATAACGGAATATTTATTGCGTCAAAAGCCCGGGAAAAATCTAGCAATACCAGAATTGAACACATACCTTTATCTTGGGCTGATAGAAGATTATCAGTCACATCCAGTAAGGCAGTGGCCGTACTGCGCTGTTTTCTGAATCCAGACTGTAAGTCCGGTAACACGTTAGTTTGTTCCAGAAAATGCGTTAGTTGGTGGCTGACGACTTTCTCTAGCACTTTAGACAGACATGGTAAAATGCTAATAGGGCGAAGGTCTTTTACTTCAGTAGGATTGTCATTTTTTGGTAAGGGCCTAACTGAAGCAATTTTCCATTTGTCAGGGAACGTTGACGTCACTATTGAGCAATTTATGATGTCAGTTATCGAAGTTAGTGCGTATGGCAGAACCATGCTTAACATATCTAAGGTAATATTATCATAGCCTTCGGCGTTACTTTTGAAATTGGATATAATACGAGAGATGTCGTTCTGTTCCACAGGATTGATTGTGAAAATTGCTTCACCATGCTTATGGTTTTCGAAATAAGTCATAAGTGTCGTGCTTGCAACGGGGTTACCGGGAACTATCAAAAAAGTATTATTAATTAAATTTGGATCTCTAAAATGCGACGGAAGGTCTTGTCTGGGTTTATAGGGTGATACAGTAGATTTGAGGTTTTTCCATAATAGTTTAGGGTTCCTTACTTTATTATTTATACTATGCTTGAAAAAAGCAACTTTTTCGTTGTACAGAGAACTTAACACAAGGGACTTTAGCTCTTTGTAGTATTCTTTTTTAGAATCCGATTTCGTTTTCCTGGAACAAGTTAATGCATCGTCTCGTAAACGCATCATGAGTTTAATGGTATCAGTTATCCACGGATAAGACTTTTCCTTGACAGTACATGTTTTGATTGGCGCGTGAACATCGAACAGTGAAACTATGCGGGAGTTAAATACATGTACCATGTCATTTACGTTGTCAAACGAGGAAATACTTTCAAGACATAAAAGCAACAAGTCCATATTAAAACTATCCATGCAAACATTTTTAAGTGGCCTAAATTTTACTATGTATGGTTTAAACTTGTCACGTTTTACGTGAAATTCCCCTACTATGATAGAGTGACCGTTAGCTGAACCAAAAGATTCCACTGACGTGTATCTTGCTCTTAAGTCGGTGCATAGGAGATCGATGAGAGTTTCACTGGAGGCTGTGAAGTGAGTAGGGGAGGTAACTAATTGAGTAAGACTGAGGCTATTCAGAAATTCGTTCGTTTTTTTTGTTTTTACGCAGCCTGTGTCCAGCAAATTCACATTAAAATCACCCAGCAATATGAAATGGTCACAGTTTCCCAGTGAGCTAAGTGAATCCGTTATAGCATCCAGGAAAAGAACAAGGTCAAGCCATGGTGGCCTGTACGCTGTGCCTATAGCAATTTTTTTGCCGTTCATTGACAGCGTTAGCCACATTTGTTCGACCGATTCGAACCTGGGATCGACCGCGCTAGTCCAAGTTCGCGCGCTAAGACCCCGCCGCAGATAAAAGCCGACGCCCCCACCACGACCCGAGCGCACACTCACAGGCCGCGGCGTGTGACGCAGACGGTAGCCCGGCACCACCGGAGCGCGCCCTCCCTCGCCCGGTCGCAACCAAGTCTCGTTAATGGCCATAACGTCAAAACAATGCCTGTCGAGTGCACCAATCAGATTATCATGACCTGTTCCCAACGATCCGGCATTTAGAAAACCAACTTTCAGAAACTTTTCTCCTTTAGTCATCATTAGAATGATATAAGATAATTCCGTCATTTAGCAATATCAACATTATACGTGCGCATTCAAATGTAAAAAATCCAATTAAAAACATTAGTCGTAGTCCAATTGTAAATAATATGTAAATAGTGAATGTAATAAAATGAAAGTGAAACATTGTAATTAGAGGATATGTAAGTAATCGGTTTGTAAAGCGAAAAAGTAGTTTTGTAATGAATAGGTGTAGATATATATGTGTAGTGTTATAAAACTGGTTTACGTACAGTTGACTGAGGTGCGCCGCGAGCCACACATCTACCAATATAAAAGTAAGCAGGTAGTAGCAACACAAACTTAATATTACTTTTGTAAAACTACAATAACATAACATAGTATCACGACCGTTTCCCCAGAGGGTCGGGCAGAACGAAAACAACTGATAATAATGATAAGACCATGACACTTGTGCAACATACAATAAAATTGACATCGGTATGCTAGAAACTAAAAACATACAGTAATAATTGAAACAAAAAAGGCAGAAATAATAAAAAATAATGGTAACAGTAAAACAAAAATATTTAGGACATATTTTGGCCGTCGGTAACCGGTACAGGTATGGGTACAAAGATGCGCTGAACATCAGCCTCGCAGCGTATTTGGCAAGTGGCGTCCCCGGGCTTGTATCGGGCAAGTATACGGCCTCGTTTGCACCATACAAATTGCCAACCAAGCCGTCCCCCGGCCTCTCGCGCCATTCGAAACAACTCACGATTTAGCTTCGTAAGACGTTCGTTGACGTAGAATCTCGCCGGCAGACCAGGCATATCGAGATCTGCTGAAGTCATACCACGACGTACACGCGCGGCCTCCAACATCTCATCGCGTAGATCGCGGCGCGCGAGGCGCACGACGAGAAATCGAGGGCGAGTCTCCACCGGCGCCGGCTGCGTAGCATTTATGCGTCTGCCTCCAACGCGCTCGGCACTCACAATATCACGCGCCTCGATTTTTACGCCCATCTTTGACGCCACTAGCATAGCCGTGTGTATGGGATTTTCACCACTCGGCTCTGGCAAGTTTGATATTTGTATGTCAGTGGCTAGCAGCTCCTGATCGCGGTCATTTATATCACTCCGCAATTGGGCAATTAAATGATGCACATCCGGCGAAACCTGGGGTTGTACCGATTTATGGCTCTCCATGACGGTCACTCTCTCTTCCAAACTGCTCACACGGTCATTAGTGGACTTTAATGAGCATCTCAAGTCGGCCAGATCATTACGCAGCAATTGAAATTCAGCCCGTACCGTATTTATAAACTCTTCCTTAAACTTTCTCAGCTCAGTAGTGATGTCCTGAGTGAGCTCATGTGTGAGCTCATGTGTGACGTCCATCACTGCGGTGGTATTTATAGGACTCGTGTCCGTGTCCATGAGATTGGTCATACTGACTTCCAGTGGTGCCTTTGCATGACCTCTAACTGGCGTTTCGGCCCGGTTGTCCCGCACAATGTTTTTGTTGCACTCCGGGCAGTGCCAGGGGGAAGTTAAAAGGCCCATTTCTTGTATACCAACGCATTGGTGATGATACCAAGATCGACAGTTGTCGCATTTAGCCGCATCCGCCGACGCGAGAAATTTACCGCAGCCACCACACTTAACCATAGTGGCTTTTTCACTAGTTACCGCAATCGATCTACAGAACAGTTCACGCAGGAATGACTAGATGGCGCTGTTTTCAATAAAACGTTTATGGCAGTTATCACGGTGTTATGGCGAGTTTTAGCACCATAAGTCGAAACACAGCGTCACTGTAAGGATGCGCACACACTGATAGTTAGTCACACAGTATTTTCAGCGACTATGTAAAGAAGTCTGTTATTAATTGTACGTATAGGGTAGAAAATATTAGTTCCTAAAGATCAGTACGGTTTTTAATGTTTTTTAAGTCGTACACACCACAGAATCACTAGATAATAGCGTCACTTGTAACTTGCACTTATAATTGTCTTTCCAAAATAAAGTTTTTGCAAAATAAGCACTTGTTTTATTTTAGGATACGTGAGAAAATATTTTGACACTGTTATGTACTAAGTACAGTCGTGGGAATTGAAAAAAGAAAAAGGAAAAAAGGTAAAGGAAATACAGTCGTGGGTGCCAGAGACACGCAGCAGTGGGATTATTACAGGCAGATTGTGCTACAGGATAGATACATAAACAGAAACCTTTATAACAACAACAAAATTACCTAATTTACAACGATAAACACAAAACAGTTTCAGCCCGGGGCCAGATCGTGGGTCTATGCAACTAATTAGTACGGTTTAATTTGCTCGCCCGCCAAATAAAGCAATTTGAACGACAACGCGGGCGTAAAATATGGACCTGTTTGAGAGTGCCACTACGGCGAGTTTGGTCGATGGGTATGTACCTAGTAAAATATACTAGACTAGCTTCCGCCCGCGGCTTCGCCCGCGAGGTATGTTGATAAAAACTATCGTATGTCCTTCCCCGGGATGCAATCTATCTCTCTGTCAAATTTTATCGAAATCCGTTCAGTGGTTTAAGCGTGGAAATGTAACATACAGACAGACAGACAGAGTTACTTTCGAATTTATAATATTAGTATGGATACTTTAGCGAGTCAAATTGGCGCCAACTGGTGGCACACATTTTCATCTAAACCCTCATTAACCATATCACTAGCATAATTTGCCTATAACGTTCCCACTACTGGCACACAGGCTTCCTCTATGGGAGAGGGTGTAGGCCGTAATCCACCACGCGAGCCCAGTGCGGCTCACTAAGTATTCATCATTTAGTAATTAAAGAGATGTTTACGCTATCCTGCGTGTCCTGTGTCGTATGTTTGTCATGTTATAGGAACTGATGGATGCTACTGATGGCGCCCAACATGTACAGTACCCGGCGATAAATATTGCACATCGACCTTTGGAAAGAGACAATCGGCTAATTTTGGCTTCGTAGAGCGTTATCTCTGTCGCACGAAATACAAACAGTCCGTATCTATTAGGAGCTGTTAAAACAATTATGATTTGCTTCTTTTGATAATTATTTTTATTATTTGTATAAAATACAAAAAAAGGTAAAGGTCGATGTGCAATATTTATCGCCGGGTACTGTAGCTGAATTCTTGGCCGGCTTCATTTAAATTGTCACAGACACACATAAAGTAATTAATGGAGTAATCAGACGATTACTATGAGCTAGACTCCTATAATAAAGATTGGTCCCTGGCTACTCAGGACAAAGAGAGGCGGAAAGAGAATAGGGAGGGGAGCAGAGAGTCATTAATGGCTAATAATAATATAAATACAAAATCAGACGATTAAAAAAATCTGCCCTAAATAACAATTTCAGTGTTGTGACAGATCTTTTTGCATAATCCAGATCCGTCTACCTACATTGACGTCCTCTCCATCATAAAACCATTTAGTCAACAATTTCAAACTTTTTACTTACAAAAACACATACAGCGCTAAGCCGAAACACAAACGAAAGGTACATTAACCTGCACGTAACAACAACATGGCGTAACAAGCCGTTTGTCCGGTAAATACCAGTTTTTACCAGATTAAGCCGGCACAAGTCGGATATGCAAACTAGGTTATATGAGAATTTACCGCCTCTGTATGCAAACGCGTAGTTCCTGAGTTTTTAGAGTGTTTTGTATATAAAATTTGTTAGTGAGAGTTTTTGGAATTGTTGTTTCTTTGCCGAGGATATAAAATAAAAATATTATACGGAATTGTTTGTGAGGAGTTATAGGGTGTGGGTTTGTAATCTGTGGAAATAATGTTTACGCTCTCTCTCTTAATAAGCTCCTTTGTTTCACGTTAAGCATATTGTCACATTGTGGTGGATTACGGCCCACTCCCTCTCACTGAGAGGAGGCCTGTGTCCCAGCAGTGGGAACAATATAAGCTGATGATGATGATGATATTGTCACCCTAATACGCAAAACTTGTATCTCCATTTTGACAATCAGTACAAGCAATACAAGTGATTTAAAAAATAATGTTAGTAATTTAATTTCAATTTTGAATTTAATTTACCTACATTTTATTTTTTCTGGGGAAACCTTCAAAAGGCACCCGACCTCCGGGGAGAGAAGGTCGGGGAGTGTGGGATTTTTACCTCACTAAAACCACCCCGATGATCGTCATCAGCACATTGGGGTGGTCCCAGTTCCTCTTAAAAGACCAATTCCGGAACCCCCCGTGCAACGCCTGTAAGGAAGAGAGAGATTGTAAAGGGGCCTCCCCTGAACCTCGCCATGCACGGCAGCACGTAACCACTGTGCCACTGTCTTCCCTGGGGTCACTTGGTGGGTGGACAGAGTCTCCGTGCGCCCGCGACCCAAAAGGTCCACCTACTTGATTGGTAAGTGGGTTTCGGCGTAGTAGGTATAGGTACTACCGCGACGCCTCCTCCTCCGAGCAGGATCAGCCCTCTCACGAGGTTATCAGTACATACAGTACCCGGCGATAAATATTGCACATCGACCTTTATTTTTTTTTGTATTTTATACAAAGAATAAAAATAATTATCAATAGAAGCAAATCATAATTGTTTTAACAGCTCCTAATAGATACCGGACTGTTTGTATTTCGTGCGACAGAGATAACGCTTTACGAAGCCGAAATTAGCAGGTTGTCTCTTTCCAAAGATCGATGTGCAATATTTATTGCCGGGTACTGTACCTACTTGATAAAGTGATTATTAAGATTACAAAATAACGCTTGTTTGCTCCGAAGGGTAAGGTAGGGTGTATGTCCACCCCCATTTCACGAGTTATGTTTAAGTCCCATGAGGAGAGGGCGATTCTATTGCTATCACCAGGCAGAAAACCAAACTCAGGCCTGCTACTGAGAAATTACTAAAAAACTACTGAACGGATTTGGATGACACATAGAATACTTCTTATTCCGATATACCAACTGAATCGAAACTTATGCGGGTGAAACCGCGGGGAGCAGCTAGTTACAGAAACCGGCGATAAATATTGCACATCGGTTTTTAAACAAAACTATTTTATACAAAGAATAAAAATAATTATCAAAACAAGCAAATCATAATTGTTTTAACAGCTCCTAATAGATACCGGACTGTTTGTATTTCGTGCGACAGAGATAACGCTCTACGAAGCCGAAATTAGCCGATTGTCTCTTTCCAAAGGTTGATGTGCAATATTTATCGCCGGGTATTGTACTTCATCTTCAAAGTGGGATATGATTTAATTATTGCTATCAAAGCTAATTTTACCACGTTCTAATTACGTGATTAAAATTCGATATTTTGTTGATTGGTTTTAGAATGAATACGTGCGTTGTTTTATTGGTCAAAACAAGCTATGTAATAGTAGTATTTTAACTGTTAGAATAGACTAGCTGCGCTCCGCAGATTCACCCGCGTGAATGTCGATCCCGTGGGAATATCGGGATAAAAAGTAGCCAATATGTTAATCCAGGGTGTCAGCTACGTCCATACAATTTTTAATCAAAATTGGTCCAGCCGTTTGAGTGTGTCGGTTCGGCTATGTCATTGCGTTATTTACGTTGTTGACCAGACGAATTTTGCAAACCTATGAAGCAATGTATTAAGAATTTCCTTCAAAACCCTGGATTTGTGATTAAAAGTATGTACTTAACGCAATTAGGGTTCTGTTTGTCAAACTATAACAAATTAAAGATTTTCATTCATAGCAAGAGATGAGTGTCTTTAAAACGCTACGATTTAAGAATGATATAAAAAAATGGTTCATTATATCACTAGAACTTTCAATGACCTCAAAGATATTATACTGCCAAACGAATTCGTGGACATAGTTTAAAAGTTCACCTAAATTGCAAAAAATAAACTGTGAAGTGAATTTCAAAATTCAATTTTCCCATCTTTTTGATGAAAACCTCGTTTTAACCGCTTAATAAACTCGGGGTCATATAAAAATTCTGACGAACTCCAGCAGACTTAGTTCTTTTAAATTGGATTTCACTTCAAAGGGTTGTCTCTTACATTTTTTTTTTATTTTCCAATCTCCCTTACTGCGTCGATACAGTTTATTTTAGCAAAACAATTTCGTAGAATAACAGTCTTTTGAAATAAATAATTTATTCCTTTTATTTAATAAACAAAGTTTTAATCCAATTTTTATTTATCGGAATTTTAAATTAATTTGAAGTGCGAATTGAATTTACATTAGATACATCAGTCTCAAAAAGATGAAAACATAGACTAGAATTATTTTTTGTCTGCAATCTTTGTTTCATAATATTGTATCACAATGTGTTGCCTTGTCACATAATATAATATTACATCCTGCCTATCTGACCTCCACAACCCAGTAACTGGGTAATATGATGCGGCTTCTGAATATGATCTACTCAAGAAATGCGTTAAGTGCTTCCCGAGGCACGGAGGTGCCTTGGTATGTTATGGATTTATGGGGTCACCTCGGCAAGCGTTTATTTATTTAATGGCCTATCTACAATTGTTACAATATACAAGCATAGTGTACAATATGATGCGATAGACACAACATGCAAAAACAAAATTATAACATCAATAAAATCGCAACAATTGTGCAGAAATAACGCTTACAGCACTAGTGAGTAGTTTTATAAAACAAGACAAGGAAAAAAAACTAAAATTAAGAAAGAAAAAAAAGAAAAAAACAGGCGCGACACACGATATAATCGCGCGCGACACAAAGGCACCGCTCGTTGCGCGACTTGCGGTGCCTTTGTGTCGCGCGCAATTTTATCGCGTGTCGCGCTTGTTTGAAGGAGCCTTAACGTTGAAGATCAACTCGTGCAGCTGTTAAATTTGAGCCAAGAAGAGTCCCAGTGATACAATATTATGGAACACACATTTGTGACAATCAAATGAATTGTTGTCGATACATCATAATGAGGCTGACTGAACTTAGCATATTAAAATTGGCTTTCAATCCAAGAACAAAAATACAAATCAGATATTTGCGAAACGGACTATAATTTTTGTAATATGCTTAATATTGTGATACCTAAACTGGATATTAAGTTAATGCATTAAAAAAATACTTTAACATATTTTAGCAATCAAATGCCAATTTATGAAGAAGTCAATCTGCCTAACCTTTACCCAACTATGTTGGAGTTAGCTTCCAGTCTAACCAGATGCAGCTGAATACCAGTGTTTTACAAGGAGTGACTGCTTATCTGACCTGCACAACTTAGTTACTCGGTAATGCGATGCCCCTAGGTGAGATTGGTTGAAAGACTTTTGGGCTTCTGACTACCCGTAACTACTGTCGAAGATCTACGAATGACAACCGGGACTGAGGGTTACTGAGGGTTACAACGGTTTAGGGCACATTTTACCAAACTTCTAGAATTAAGTCTTAATATCTTGAGGATAAATAAAAAAAATTGACAGTTACTCCATACAAGAACCTGTCAGACGTCAATTTTATGCTATGGATAAAAGTTTGGTAAAATCGGTTCTTAGCATGCTTTCAGAGGCACGGAGGGGTTCCGATAGGTAATAGATCACCCATCTAGAAAACGACCGCGTCAAGCGTAGCTTAACCATCGATTCAAAATAAAAATAGTAGGCAGTTAATTATTAACTTCATTCTGGAAAAGAATAGCCGAATAAAAAGCCATTATTTTAAAACTGAAACTTTAAAATCACAATTACGAAGCCAAATAAAGGCAATTTGTATTCTGGAGCGGTACGTGTACCGGGTTCGATTCCCGTGCTAAGCAAACTCTTACCAATTCAGTGCCGGCACCCGGTTTATTGTTGCTTTTTTTGTCTGTTTGTTCTGACTCGGTAGCGGTAGAGTGACCAGAAAAAGAAAATTATTTAGGACTTTGTTTTCATTTAAGTTATTATATTTTTGGTATAATATATACTCGTAATTACACTACTACTACTTTTTTTATATATAACTTGGTTTTTTATTTTGCTGTATTTAGTTTAGTTTGTGATCTTCGTGTACGAGTCGCAATAAATACTTTTTCTTTCTTTCTTTCTAATTCACAACAATATTATAATGTGAGTTTTATTCATAGTTTAATAATGAAGTTTCTAAAAGTGTTTTAAATATTTGATTTGGTACCTATGTAGCGTCGATCGCACGTCAGCGTAGGATTTAATACTTTCTCTGGCTTAGCGTAATACGGAGTTTTAATAGAATGAGAGGCCAGCCTATACTGATTTTGTTACCACTGAATTGCGGGTACAAATAGTGCAATTAAAATTACTATACTAATAGCCAGTCACACCCACTTCTGATATACGTGCGCCGGTAACACGAACAATGTGCATGGTAAGAATATCCAGTGAAACTCTTATATTTAGTCACCCTACTCGGTAGGTACTCGGCTTGATTTTATTCAGGCGTGTTTCATCCTTTCCGGTTTAAATCCAGACTGCTTAGTAAATTAGGCACATATTACTGTAACATTCTACTGGCCCTTTGTTTTTATGTTTTTATTTAAACACAATAAAAACTTGTATGTAATGTTGAGGTATTTGCACCTCGTAAACTATTAAAAAAATAAGGCCTTTTTCATGACATATTTTTGATTTTTAATTTGACAAAAATCGTTTGTCATAGAAGTTGTATTTTATGTTTTTGCGGTGTGTTGGCTCGGCATGTTCTCATTATCATCATCATCATTTCAGCCGAAGGATGTCCACTGCTGGACATAGGCCTCCCCTATCTTATTGGGGGGGTGGGAGGAAGGGCGGTTTGCCATAATCGCCACGCTTGACAGGCGGGTTGGCGATCGCAGTATGGTATGGTGGTGGAATGCATAGAGAACGCTGCTGCCCATCCTCCGGTACGACCCTTATTACGACACCCACAGGAAGTATGGGGTGGTACTATTCTTTAAGTCCGGCACCACACAGAGAACCACCACACCGGCATGCCACACTGGCATGTTCTACGAATACCATATTAGGAGACACACTTACTACGTACGCAACCACACACCCTACTTAGATGTCAAATCATCTTTTAGCTGCCTCGGCTTATTTTTAATTATTTTAATTTTGAATTATTGTTTTGTTACTATTTGCTGTACTCTGGACACTTTTAACGCGTACGTCTTTTTTAAATCGTTCTCCCATATAATTATAAATTCACATTAATGATATAACTAATATTTTTGAAAAAATATAATTTAAAAGTCCATGGAGTTTCTTGCCCGTTCTTCTCCATAGGTACCTACGCTTTGGAATGGGCAACTAGCTTCATATTTTCTGACTGACCGACTTTTTGACAATTCAAAAGTGCCTGTAAATCGTTTAATTGAAATAAATGCTTTGAGTTTAATTATATTTTGTTTTTTTTTTTCTTGAATTGTTTTTATATTTCATCTCAACATTATCATCTATTATTATGTTCTTATAACTTTAAATATTTAATATTTATCACGAAAAACCTCAGTGTTTGCGTGTTTTTTGGATATAAGTCGAGCCTTCGATTCTATTAATTATGATATATTATGGGACAAAATGCGTAATACTAAAGTCCCTTGGGATATTGTTAACATACTGGAATATTGGTACGACAATCAAGTTAACCAAGTTAGATGGGGCACTGCGTATTCTAGACCCTACAGACTTACTTGTGGGGTAAGACAGGGGGGAGTAACGTCCACAATATTGTTTAATTTATATGTCAACGAGTTGATCGAGGAGCTGAGCTGCTCCAGAGTCGGATGCAATGTTGGCGGCATAAGTGTAAACAACCTGAGCTATGCAGACGATATGGTGCTGCTCAGCCCCTCGGCCAATGGTCTCAGAGTACTCGTGGGAATTTGTGAGCGATATGCAGCTGCTCATCAGCTGACGTACAATGTGCAGAAAACTGAAGTTATGATTTTTAAGTATGGAAAGGGCCCTGAGACTGTATTACCCATCACTTTAAATGATTGTACATTAAGGATTGTTAGCACCTTTAAGTATCTTGGACATGTTTTAAATGAAAAGTTAACAGATGACAATGATTTGGAGCGGCAAAGAAGAGGCATTGCGTGTAGAAGCAACATGCTTGCAAGACGATTTGCACATTGTTCCAAGCAAGTGAAAATTACACTTTTCGAGGCCTACTGCCGGGCGTTCTACACCAGTCAACTCTGGTACCAGTACACGAAAAGAGCTTACAACTCACTTCGTGTACAGTACAACAATGCATTTCGTGCCATGTTTAACCTGCACTGGTGGTGTAGTGCGTCTGGTATGTTCTTTGAAAACCGAGTGGGTGACTTCTTTTCCGTTCTAAGAAGGATGAGAGCTTCATTCCGAACACGATTGTTAAACTGTAAAAATATTATTGTAACTACTGTATTCAGCACAATCTTCGTGACTAGAACCGAACTGTTTAATCTCAACACTGACTATGACGTAATCAGGAAATGGTAATAATGACGAACAATGACGAATAATAATGACGAATTAATTTAATTAATGATGGTATTGTGGGATTATGTAACTAATATTAGTTACATAATCTTACAATATTATCATGGATTTGCGGATGAATGATAGTGAGGTTATGCATATGCATAACTTCATTGTTATTTATCCGTAAATCCATGATCTTATAAGTATAATTTAATTTAATACAATTTAATTTAATTTAATATAATCTTTAATATAATTTGTGTATCTGATATGCTATGGGTGAACTGTATGTGCAATGCCTGAAATAAAATGATTTATTATTATTATTATTATTATAACTTTGATTTGTCAGGGTAGTTTGGATACCTGTAACACAGGTATTCCTAGTACAGGCTCCAGTTTCCATAACATCAATGTATTTTTGAATACACATTTTTTTTGTAGGTACACACATTTTAAAAATATGTTTAAAAACAATACAACTTTGAGATGGTATAAAATGAAGTCACTTTTCGTATATGTAAACCAACTACTTAGTTCTTCTAATCTACAATATGGTTCTTAATGCGGTTTCCACTAATATTTTGAGAATTTATTCCGACAGGTGTATGTGTAAAAAACCTTTATATTGAATAAATCGAATCGATTGAATATCGATTTTTTTACGTACATGACGCCATTTTAATTGATTGCACCCGTGCGTAGCAAGAGCGAGTTACTATTGCATTTATATTTTAGGAACAATGTCAAATAAGACAGGCAGTATTCCATTTCAAACCTTTTTGAACACTTCCCTTTATTCATAAAATGATAACACATTGCATAGGTGCTTTCTACTTGCAAATTTTCTTCTTTTTTATCGATACACATAAAATTAAACACAACATGAAGCAGAAAATAAGGCAGGGTTCCCATGTGCACTGTTTTCTTACAATCTCAGCGGGCACCGTTCATAAATCGATTAAAATGGAAACTTCCTTTCTCTCTTATTAGATACTTATTATTTATGACATCGTAAATCATTCCTGAAGCTGTTAGAATTTTTCCCCGTACATACTTTAGGTGTTTTGTGCTTTTACTTGGGTTATTCTTTCAGAAAATGCATGAAGATTTTTTTGTTAGGTTTTGTTTTGCAGTATTGAATAATATTGAGAGCTTTTTTGTGTTGCAGAATCTGTAAACGAGTAAAAATGTTTTTTATTGGAGGAGGATTTTTGTCTTCTTTTTTTCTTATTTGTTCTGAGAACGGTGAATGAAATATCGTGATGAAACCGTTATGTCCTTGAACCAACAATTCGAAGACATGTGACACCGACAACGCGCACTGGGGCCACGTGGTGGATTATGACCCACTCCCTCTCACAGAGAGGTCTATCCGAGCAGTGAGAACATTATAGGCTGATTTTTTCCCGAGTATAGCCTCTTCAATATCTACGCGTAATTTTTCGTAATGCTCAAGTCTAATGATCTCATTGTTTAAAAATAACCTCGCACATTTTCAAAGGACAAGGATATTAATAGTATAATATAAAGGACAGGTATTACAAGGATATAGAAAAATATAATATAACAAATACCTAATTGGCTTGGCAAACAAAACGACCCACTTTTGCGACTTCAAGCTAAATCTATCAATGGATTTTTTATTTTTTATTTATTAAGTTATTTTGACTACAAAAAGTTTAAAGCTGGGCACAAAAAATTTAGACCCTGTAAGGGCACAGCAAAAGAATAAAATTAAAAAAATACAAAATTAAAACAACACTGGGTCGTATAGATAGCGGGTCGGTTAAATTACTTAACTTACTTTTATTCAAAATAAACTTCATAATCTTGAACTTTTATGACATTGATTTAGGCGCTATAAAATTGTCTATAGTACATTATTTATTTAATAAAGCTATCGCCAATATTTCGGAAGTTATTGAGGTTATTGTTACCGACCCGCTTTCTTTGCAACCCAGTGTAGTTTGAATATTGATCCGTTAAAATTATAATTGAAAAATACAAGCAACTATATATTTTTTTTATAATAAAAGCCTTCCGCTCAGAATAAAACCCCATTCCATAAACAAAAGAGGTTTTTAATCCTCTCAGTTTTAATAAAAAATCCAACAAGCTACGCTTATTAATTAAGCTGTATTCCCAAAGGGACTTATCGTCTGCAGCGATCCTTTGATATGAATACCATAATGATGTTGTTGATCGCAAGGATTGACTACAGGCTATAGAGCAGGGGTGGCCAACTTGGTTAGACCCAAGATCTACTGTTAACTGACGACACCCAGTGCGATCTACCAATTACATACTTCTTGAAATCTTAAATGAAACAGCATAGTTCAGTACACAATTATGTAGTATTTTTTATTTTAATAAGAGGGAAAATATAACTCGTAACCAGTCGTAACTCCATTAAGGCTCCTTCAAACAGGCGCGACACGCGATATAATCGCGCGCGATATAATCGCGCGCGATTTTAGCGCGTGTCGCGCCTGTTTGAAGGAGCCTTAAGTCTGTCGTCTACTGACTGACGGAGTGACAGCCGCCTGCGCCCCACACGCTTCCCGCTTATTGTTATCGCGCACCGAAAACAAAAGAGAGCTATGCTGCATAGAAGAGAGGATAAATAACGTGACGGAACGGCGATTGAAAAATGGTACAAGATGATGCGTGCAGCAGTTAGTGATTAGGTACGTTGTGCAGTCTGTTCTACGTATATATATTTTTTTCCTTGCCACGATTGACTAGTCTAATAGTCCCGATCGACCAGTCGATCGCGATCGACCGGTTGGCCACCCCTGCTATAGAGAAACTACATGCTACAGGGGCGGGAGGGTGGGGGAGGAAACGGGCTGTGTTGGGTGACGCAGGATTATTAAATATGCCAGGTACGTACGGCGCTATGTAACTGGGATGAATTTATGACATGACTATAGGTTATATGTCATATTATATTATGTCATACTATATGTGTGAGACCAAGATATTGGATAAAGATATTTCAGCTATACGGCTGTCCCATTTCAAAACCTAGTAAGGGACACTTTTTACAAAAATCGTTTTATTGCTTAATCTTGCTAACCTAGACCTTGGTCTCTACCAACTACAAAAACACCAGCGTTTTAAACTTACATAAAAGGAGATATATGTATTAAAGCATCGATACCTAGTAAGTGCACCTTTCACTCCTTAGTGACCATTTTAAAACCTAGTTAGTCAGTTTAACCAATTCAAAAAATACATTCCAATAGGCTGACCAATATTACGTTTATGCGCTCTCCTGTAAAATTTCATTTTAAGTCCTTACTAGGTTTTGAAATGGGGCAGCCGTATACAGTATGTTAACTAACAGAGGGCGTTCCCGTTAACCCGCAATAGTATAGCATCCATACATGCTAAAAAAAATATTACCATTCGAAAATAAAATGTTTTTATTTTTTTTAATATTAAAATATTCACTAAAAATCGTAAATTGATATGTTAAAGAAACACTCTGTACACGCGTACTTGAAGGACAGCAATGTTGGAATTTATTTAATTAAATAAATTAGAATTAATTAAATAAATAGAGTATCAATTTACGATTTTTAGTGAATATTTTAATATTAAAAAAAATAAAAACATTTTATTTTCGAATGGTAATATTTTTTTTAGCATGTATGGATGCTATACTATTGCGGGTTAACGGGAACGCCCTCTGTTAGTTAACATACTGTATTTTAGAGGGCAGCAACGTATTTTCACTTACACGAACGTATTTTAACTCTGATGGCGGCAAACACATCATCAGATGATGATCATCAGGTCAGGTGCTGTGTTGCTGGAGAGTTTTTTGCGCCACTTCGTCTTCCCGGCTAAAGTAGTGAAGGGTAGGGCGCTTTGCGGGAATGCTAATTTGAATTAATGACTTTTGATTTTGATTATGGTGGACCGTTGGCTATTTTGCCGTCCAATAATATAGAAAAACGTTACCTCTCCTAACAAAACTAACCATCACTTTTGACTATATACAGACGCCAGCACATCAAGCTACTACAATCTGTCAAATTTCTTTAATAGATTTTCAACGTTATTGCTGTAGCATAAGGTTCAAAGTTGTTTGGGAAAATTTGACAGTTTCGGGTAGCTTGATGTGCTGGCGTTTGTACCATTATTAGATTATTGCACAACAGCTTGGTTTATAGCCTGCTTCAATTAAACAGAACTGTCCGACTGTCCAAATGGCTTGACAGTACTGTCGGCTGACTGCCTAATATCTAACTGAAATTGTCACTGTTTGTCAACACCTATGTATGTGTTATGTGAATACGATGCTGGACTGACAAATAAATAATGTGGTGAAGCCTTTAGAACCAGTCACATAATACCTAGATTGATGTACAAATATTAATCACGATTCTGGTTGTGTCGCTGGCTTTAACGTAGTATGGCTGGTGATTTAAAAACATGGAAATATTTGGAAGCAACAAATAAAAACATTTTAATAAAATCCAGCTCTTGACTTTTTTATTTTCGTAAAATTTTTTAGTTAGAGCTACGAGAGGCTATTCAGTTTTAACAAAAACAAAATCCAACAGCATCCTAACAGAGAAAACTAACAATACCAATTCCACAACTACCATTCACACACAACCCCATTTATAAAACCAACAATTACCCAAAACTCTGAACTACCTAATCGCGGTCAAAACGACCGGCCGAGCAAAATATTTGTTCGCCGAAAACGTCGCTACACGTTTTCGTCGAAAAAAGTCCAAAAGCGATTTGTCACGCGTCCGTTGGCCCCGCATCCATCACGGGATAGACCCCGAATTATTATTCTTTATACGCCGTAATGACGCACCTGGGGTCTTCGTCGTCAATCTCGATGATCAATGACGCGTTTTGACGCTCCATTGAGGGTGGATTAACGTGGTTTTCACTTGCAGGGTAGATTAGGGTGTTGGGTGTTGTGAAAATGTTTTTAGATAGAATATGCTTTATTGCGCTTCAAAATTTTAACACAAATCATTTACAAGGAGAAAAATTAGATGGATTAAATGTATTTTTAAAATGGTACATGCTGTTTGAGTAGTGCAGTGGTGGCCCAGTGGTAACGACCACGACTTACGAGTCGTAGGTGTGGGTTCGAACCGAAGCAGGCACTTTGTATAAATTATTTCATCACCACTGCTCTCAAAGCGGTGAAGGAAACATAGTGAGAAAACCCGCATGTTGTTGAACAAAAATTCCGAAGACATTCGCTTACGCACACTGGGCCCGCATGGTGGATTATGGCCCACTCTTTCTCACAGAGAGGAGGCCTGTGTCCCAGCAGTGGCAAAATTATTAGCTGATTATAAATAAATTAATAAATCCATTTATTGCAGACTAATTACATGCCCATAGTCGTTAGGAACAAAGGTTTTAGATGTTAGTCAATAAAAATCAAATGATAAAATTATAAAACCACTCATGTCAAAAAATAAAACTCATAGTAAATACTAGTGTGCGTAATCAGTAGTGTGTGTGAGGGGCCCGTGGATAAATAATAACAGCCGCACAGGTCGATCGATCAGGTTAAGCTACGCTTGCCGCGGTTGGTCTGTGGATGGGTGACCATCTTTACATACCGAGACCCCTCCGTGCCTCGGAAAGCACGCTAAGCCGTTGGTTCCGGCTGTCATTCGTGAATCTTTGACAGTCGTTACGGGTAGTCAGAAGCCCGAAAGTCTGACAACCAGTCTTACGACGGGACGGAACGGCGCACTATGGGACCAAACAGTATTTTCCGTCTCAAAAATGGTTGAGACAAAAGTCGTGTTACTGAAACCGTTTTGATTGTTTTACATTCATAGATAATAGAAGTATCCGAAACCAAAGTAAAAAAAAAATTAAAAATGTTTTACTTGCATAAAATTACATTCAAACTTTATACTTTAAAAATTTCATATTAACTAGGGTACTCGTTATAGAAGTTCAACTTAAGATATTTTCTATGTCTTTCAAGGGAATATATTAGTATTATACATTTTTGAATTGTTCAAGATCTCTAGTTTACGACTACGTTATGTTTTAATGATATATATTTTTTTCTGTTTTTTTATTTAATTTTTAAACGTCATAAGGAAATTTTACGTCTTTCTAATTTTCAAGTGGAGTTTTTGTTGTTATCGGTGGCTCCCGATGTCGAGTTAATGACATTTTAAGATACCTTACTTATTCAGTGTTACAGGGAAATAAAAAAACCTGCGTCATTACTGCGCCATTTCGAGCTAGAAGCCGAAATGTCGACCGAAAAATATTTTCTCATGATATTTTTTTTTGCGGTGAACTTTTTAACCTCACGTATGATAAAAATCATGTTGCATAGTTTTTATCTATTGTGGTAATTATAATCAGTATTAGAGTGAGAACTAGGACTGCTATCCTCTTGCGTCAAGCATATCCGTTACGAATATCAGTGCCACAGTGAACCTTCAAGATCTCTTAGATCACACTGCCTGTCGTATTTTAAAGATAAACCCGGTTTCTAAAAATTTCACCCGTCTTAAACTGTAGAGCAAATGGGGTTGTGATGGATCTTCATGACAAAGTGAATATAAACAAGTTTTATCTGAAGAGAATTTACAAATATCGGATACTAACATGTTTATAGTTTCACTTGTACCATTGCGACTAGTGGATGAAGAAAGTAAGGAAGTTATATGGCAAAATCCAACACGTTCTTCAGTAAGATATTGCAGACCCATTTCTTTGGAATTAGCAAAAGAGACTCCTGAAAAAACTATCACGGTTGTAAGTGATCTTGAAGCAAAAATTAATGAATTAACTCCAACGCGAACGCCTGCAGCAATAGAAGGTAACATTATAGAAGTAAGACATGAGCTGTTTATGACTATGATCGACGGGGAAGTTTCTCAAGTGTTAACGCAGATTCCATCGAGTGCTTCGTGTACTGTTTGTGGAGCAACTCCTAGACAGATGAACGATCTAACAAAAGTAACTGCGAGAATTGAGAATGAAGATACATTTAAATACGGACTGTCTACCTTACATGCGGAGATAAGATGTATGGAAATGATTCTGCATATTTCTTATAATCTAGGATTTCAAAAATGGTCTGCATCGTCTCCAGAGAACAAGAAGAAAAAAAGAAGTACGTTCAAACTCGTTTCTGGGAATTGCTTGGTTTACACATTGATAAACCTCGTCAAGGTTCTGGAAATAGTAGTAACGGAAATACGGCAAGGAGATTTTTCCAAAACTATCAATGTTCTGCAGAAATTACAGGTATCGATGAAGAGTTGATCAAGAGATTATATATCATTCTGCAAAACATGTCATCGGGTTTTTCTGTAAACGCAGTTAAGTTTGGTGACTATGCACTGGGGACTGCACAGTTATACGTGGGTAAATATAACTGGTACTATATGCCATCTTCAGTCCACAAAATTCTTATACATGTTGCCAAAATAATAAAGCATTTTGCAGTTTTGCCAATAGGCCAATTATCGGAAGATGCTCAAAAAGCTCGTAATAAAGACTATAAGAAATATCGGTTAAATCACGCTAGAAAGTGTTCCAAATCAGCCACAATGGAAGACGTTCTGCACATACTGTTGTATACTTCCCTATATATCTAGCTAAAATAGAACCAGTACTATAATACCAAAAGAACTACTTAACGAAGCTAAGGAGCTTTTAATATTGACAAATGATGAGTAGATTAATGTTTTTTTTGTCACGGATAGGATTTCTTTTTTGGTTTAAAATTATGTCATAATCTTTTTATTAACTTCTTAATCATTTTATTTTAATGTAACGTAAGCAAATAATTCATAAAAGAATTTATTTTAATTATTGTATGAAAAATTTCTAAAGTTTATATTAGATTTTTTTTTCCTTAATAAATCTACTTTTTAAAGTAGCAGTATTTTATTTATCTAATAGCATAACTATTCAGGCATACGTACACAAAATTTCAATACAAAATGTCAAGAAACTAAAAAGTTACAGATTTTTGAGATGAAACGCACAGGTTCGTCCCATAGTGCGGCGGCATATTAAAACATTTTTATCGAGGGCTTTCCACTTGAAAAAACTGCTATATTCATGAAAGCTTGTCTTCACATAATTGAATCAAATAAAAACTTAATTAACCTAGAACGTATGAGAAAACTAATATGAATAATATCAAAAGAAATTACCTGGATAAAATTTGATAAACGGATACGGTGGAAGATTCTGCCACATTTTATAAACTTTTAAACTAATAACATCCCGCGGTGCAAACTTTCATAAAATTATGTGGTAAATATTATAGTATCGCTTAGGTACCTTCTCGTTTATTAAAACTTTAACAAAGAAATAAACGTAGGTACCTAACATGTTTTGTTTTTTATGTCATCGTACAAATTCTCTTATTTTTACTGAAGTATAACTTCTTAGACGACGATTCGAATATTGGACAAGAATAAGATTGAAATTTCAAGGACACGTCACGCTTAGGCACATTTCGTTACATGAGAGAGAAGAAAGATATAATTCTCTCTGACTCTCACACTGAATCTCTCTTATTCTTTATTTTTAAGAAGTTTCAGTTCTAACATGGTACTGCACGCACAATTTTATTTAAAAATAGTTTTGTGTCTATAAGAGCATAGTTGGTTTTAATTTTCTTACCATGATATATTTAAAGTATCATTTACTACTTTATTATGATAGGGTTATACGATCAAGTCTTTTATATCTTCCCCAGTTTCCAAATTATTTCCTTTATCAATTCAGGACACATCTTTTGAAGCTACGGCTCTGAGCACACTATTGCAGAGAAAACTATATTTCATTACTTGATAACAAATATCAAATTAGCATACAACTTTGATTAATGTCACATTTTTACCCGACTGCTCCAGAAGGAGGGAAGAACTAAATCGTCTGCGAAATCTTTCACATTTGTAAACTAAAAAGCTGGAATTAAATAAAAAGTAATTTAAAAACTAAAAAATCCGACTGCGTTAAAAAATTTAAGTTGAAAAGCTAATAAGAAATCAACAAGCCCAATTTAAATTAAATAAAAGTTGAAAGCAGGCGGGACCCATACCATTTTTATTATATTTTCAAATTCAAATGGCTGCTGCCTGCTTCAAACTTTTACTTAATTTAAAACGGGCTTGTTTTTAGCTTTCAGTTTTTTTTTTAGTTTGAGATTTTTACCATAGTCGGGTTTTTTAGTTTTTTAATTACTTTTTTTTTAATAATTATGTCTTACATGTAAAGAATTTGGCTAAATGTCATTCTGTGGTATTGCCGTCACGAAGCAATATACAGGATGGCTCCACATTGACGCACAAGCTGTAATCACGAATTCAGCACATAAATCTAGACGTAGAAACTTTTCGTCAGTTGTCGAAAAACAAAATCAGCTGTTCCATAGAAAAGTGTTTTAATAACCGACGAAAACTTTCAACGCAGGAGAGTTCAAAATCATGAACTGAATCCGTGGTAACAGATTGTGCGTCGATTGTCCCTGCTATCCTGAATAATACTGAGTCGTTACAGCAGATTCTATCGTGCACAGACTAAAATATACCTTAAGAGGAAATGCGGTCGCCTATTTTCTCCTCCAATATTGGACCAATTGAAAAGATATTGCATTAACAGAATAAGAAGGATATATATTGTGTCCCTTTGTTTTCTTTTGGATGATACATTATTTTATAAGCACTAGAACCCTCAAAAAATGCTCAAAATTGCCGCTGTCAACAGAGGCCTCGTGTACAAATTTGACAAATATTAATGACAAAAGAAAACACAGGGACGTAGCATATATACTTCGTATTCTGTTTATGAAATATCTTTTTAATTGTTGTTGTTTTAAACGTTGTGCATTTTATGGATATCAAAATTGCCCTTTACTACAGCATATCATTAAAATGAATATTTTAGAAGATATTAGAGATTTAAAAAGCGGGGGCAGAGTGACTGGCGGGGCGGTATGAAGTTCGTCAGGTCAGCTAGTATCATATATTTTTCTGATTGTGTTTACTGTAGCCGATCATATACTTTCAGGCATTATAAAACTTGCGTTTTTTACGTTTAGGTCCTGTAGTCCCCTTAAAGTAACGAACATATTTTGTCTGATTGTACATCCACATCAAACTGGTTTTTAAATATCTTTCCACCAATCACAAGCTACATTTCAACTCAATTATTTTCATATTAATCTTGGTGGTAATTTCTTTCAGCAACTTTTCTCCTACCCGCTGATATTAGTGGCCTGATGACTTTCTGACGATAGTATAGCATGGCCCTGATTGGCCCTAAAGAAACACATTATACTACCCCATTATTGAATGTTTATACTTTTAACGGACGATTGTTTGGAAACTGAAGCCAATTTTGTTGGAGGTAATTATAGTGCGAGGTGATTTTTGAAGAACGCTGATTATATCTTTAAGACTTTACAAAGCTAGCCAAAAAGCAGCACAGCGGGCCCTATCAGAATACCAGCGCTGCGACATTTATTTTTTAAATGTCGTAGCATCATGCCGAGATAGGAGCCTTTTGGCCTCGTATTGGACTTCTGCTTCATTTTCGTTTTGTTACTTTTTTTTATATAACTTGGATTTTTATTTTGCTGTGTTTAGTTTAGTTTGTGATCTTCCTGTACGTCGCAATAAATACTTTTTCTTTCTTTCTTTCTTACTATGAACCTATTTCCGACACAAGCGTAAGAGGGGAAGATAGGTTTTAATAGATGAATTGATCGTCGTGTTATAATATCGTGTCATGTTCTTAAACTGGCTGTTCATGACGTCACTATTTTAATACAATACTAGCTCCTAATAACACCCACTCCACACCACACCCACACCCCACACCTCTCTTATTAAACAGTAAAAATTAAGAAGCAGATTAAATCTTTCTCCGTACAATCATAATAATAATTATATTATGTATAAGTACAAATTGATTTGAGAAGATTGAAATATTGATGATGTTAATCCTATGGTTAAATCGGAATGAACGTTGTAAGTTACGAAATTACATTATATTATATATATTATATTTATATGGTATATTACTGGTATATTAGCGATACTAAATGCTTATAACAGGGGTGTGATCGAGGGCGTGGTTGCTTTGTGAGCGATGAGGGGTGGCAATTGTCTTAGATCAGATATTACATTACTTTAATTATTGTGAATGTGACCACTAGGTGTTTTTTTTTTTCTTTTTTCAGTTTTAATGATGGTCTGACAGTTTGAGTACTTTATGTGGTTTACCCAAATGTCATTTCTTTGGTATTATTGATCGAGTCGTCGCTACACGGTTACTGACAAATGCTTGTTCTGACTGGACTGATTCACTCAAATCTGTGTCGTTCTTTCATCAAAAGACGAATTCAGATAATAATCTCCATGGTCCTCACCTCACATGAGCTGATAAGATTATGTTTAAACTTCAAAAGAGACCTCGACCCCTGAGTTTGTTTTGCTATTTCTTCTCAAGGGTAGTCAGATAAGAAGTGTCAACTCCATCCAGCTTATATTTTTTCATATGACGTTTAAAAAAAAACAATTTCATTTGATTTTAGAATATTAGCGAGCATTTAGTTCAATATGGGCATCATACATACCTATCCGTAAAAATCGTGTAACACTTTATATCGAGGCTTTAAATCATGATAGCATTCACAGTAGCTGAGATGAGAATGCTAAGAAGGATGTGTGGTGTTACACGAATGGATATAATAAGAAATGAGTACACATATTGGTCGACTGAACTACTAACGAACTATTAATCTAATGTTTTTTTAAGATATTGGATATTTCAATTATGTATGAAATACCTAATGGACGACTCGCGTAGGCGAGTCGAATTAGCTGTAGAGCTAATTAATACTGCTTATTTCTAACGACGTCAGGTCGACGGAGCCCCGCTACGCGGGGCTCCTATTTCTGTCTGCAGGTTTAAAGGAACCTAACCAAACCGAACCTCGGGGTGCCCCTGACGTCGACCGTCTTCTTCTGGTTCAAAAGAACAAAAACAGACAAAATCAGGTTTTTGTTCAAAAAACAATTGTAGGTGAATCGTTCGTTAGTTCAATCAACCTTAGTTTTATTAATTGTAGATGAATTAACCGTAGGTGAATTCTCCTTTATGTATTTCGTTCATTAGTTATTACAAAAATCTGTGAAACGATCTTTAGGTATTTTAAACAGTAGGTCTTTTGACCGTAGTTATCTCGAAAATAGTTAGAATAACTTAAGATATTATTATACGTAACCACTTTAGCTCTAGGGTTCCGTTGATACCGATTGATAACGGAAAGCTTTGTACATGCAGGTTGCTGAATAGTGAATTCGCGACAACAATTTGACGATACACTCGACTATTTTTTTTTTCTACACTTTCTAGTTTGACGAACATATTGCATGGCTGCACGGAGTTAATTGACAAATAGTTATGAAGCGTTTGTATCTATTCCTAGTTTACAATATAGCTATTGAACTTTTCAGGAGTCTCAATGATCGCTTGACTGGGTTTATGAAGCAAAGTCGATTTGAGAAATGGCTTTGAATGAATGTGATCGAATTGGTTTTTTAATTATAATACCTAAATATCACAGATATTCGATATCCGTGCTAAATATGCATACCTATATCATCATTTGCCTAGGTTTTTCCCAACTATGTTGGGGTCAGCTTCAGTCTAACCGCATGCAGCTGAATAACAGTATTTTACATGGAGCGACTGCCTATCTGACCTCCACAACACAGTTACTGGGTAATACGATACTCCTTGGTAAGACTGGTTGTCAGACTTTCGGGTTTCTGACTACCCGTAACGACTGTCAAAGATTCACGAATGACAGCCGGGACCAACGGCTTAACGTGCTTTCCCAGGCACGGAGGCTCGGTATGTAAAGATGGTCACCCATCCACAGACCAACCACGACAAGCGTAGCTTAACCTGATCGATCGACCTGTGCGGTTGTTATTATTTATTATTAAAAGGCATGTATATAGAATTTAATAAATACATTTGTTCACTTATTTCGGCTTGAATTTATTTTGCAGGACCGTAGATCTGAGCAGGCGTGTGTGTGCAGACACTGGTTTACTCTTGCTTCCCTCACTCTCATTATAGTCCGATGGGACGGAAACCAAGTAGCTGGTATATAGAAGTCAGATAGGCAGTCGCTCCTTGTGAAATACTAGTGTTCAGCTACATCTGGTTAGAGCGGTAGCTGACCCCAACATAGTTGAAAAAGGGCTAGGCAGAAGATAATGACGTTTCTCGTTGCTGGATGCCAGTGGTGTCTTAGATTTACTTAGAAAATCAACATGAGTAAAGAAGTTCTCGACGCAACTGAATACCTACAAAGGTCGACGGCGCGGTTTATACGCCGTACGGTAAAAAACCGTGCCGCAAGATCGATACTATGGGTAATCTATCTAATGATACCCATAAAACGTGAAAAAGTACGATTAATCCCGAAACCACAAAGCAAACCCGGTTGCATCGCAAATGGGGCTCAAACCAAAGCAGGCCTACATAAAGAAAGAAAATACATTTATTTAGCACAGACTAAGAGACACACAATACAATACACCAGATAGTTAGATAATAGTCGTACATCAGATAAAAACTAAGATAAAAATAGAAAGTGCAAAGTCCGATGTAAGAAATTAGCAGGAAAGTGTGCCTCACGGCTGCGCCAAAAAGGCCCAGTTCAGCAAAAATTCCAGGCAACTGGTGCCTGACGCTGGTTTTCAACTGGACCTGATGTGTGAGGTGACGTACGTCGTTTAAGGGTCGCCGCAGATTCAGAATAATGGGGTTTTCACTGCCAAATATAATGTCGTAAAATGTAAAATGTGTGTAAATGACTTATGTAGCTTCGCTATGTATTGTAGGACATACCGTCCAGTACGACTCACGCCCACATAATCAGCCTATAATGTTCCCACTGCTGGGACATACGCCTCCACTCTGTACAGTACCCAGTGCACATCGACCTTTGGAAAGAGACAATCGGCTAATTTCGGCTTCGTAGAGCGTTATCTCTGTCGCACGAAATACAAACAGTCCGGTATCTATTAGGAGCTGTTAAAACAATTATGGTTTGCTTCTTTTGATAATTATTTTTATGCTTTGTATAAAATGGTTTTGTGTAAAAAGGTCGATGTGCAATATTTATCGCCGGGTACTGTAAGAGGGAGTGGGTTGTAATCTAACACGTAGGCCTTGTGCGGGTTGGTGGATGTCACATCTCTTTGAACTTTGGTTCAAGGACATGCCGGTTTCCTCACGATGTTTTCCTTCACTGTTTTGAGAGCAGCGGTGATTAAATAATTTACACAAAGTAAAGCGCCTATCAGGGTTCGAACACACGACCACCACTGCTCTATAGACGCCATGCTACGCACGAACACGTGGCTAGCAAAAAAATAAACTGCGCAGCAGTGTTGGGGTTAATCACTAAAATATTCAATCAATTGATTAGTCAAAATAAAAAAATGTGATTAAATTAGTGTCACTAAATTAATCACGATTAAAAATTTGGTTTTAGCTTTATCTAAATATTTAGTCGTCAATTTTAGTTTTTAGTTAAAACAATTTTATTGTATAATAGAAGGAGAGAGACAGAGTACGAAATCGTATGGGGATTAACGCTTTTTAGTTACGTGACGATTTCTACCCGTTTATTCCTACGGACCGCTAGCTGCGTTAAAGAACCTCGTTTAAATACATCATTTGTTTAATTTAATAATTGTTTTTTTTTTTGGAATAACATTACTCTGTTAAGTTAAATTATCTGTTAAGTAATAGTCATTAAGTTAAAAACTAAAACTAATATTTTTACCTACAATATATTTTTTTTAATTTTTACGCAACTAAAACTAACGATTGACGCTTGAATTAGCAAGCGTCAATCGTTAGTTCCAATAATATGTTAGTTTTAGTTTTTAATCGTAAATCCAATTACAATTTTGCTTACACTGCCGCGCAGCTAACATGAAAACTCCGTGCACATCCTGCGAAGTTGTGGACAGTCGACTTTATTCTGATCCCGCAGACTTGTATAACATAATTTAATTTTATCTTTATTTCAATATTAGTAATGTTCATATTTGTTTGGCAGGGAAAACCGCGCTGCGCTGCGCCCCAGCCGCTTGGTAACCCTCCGTCACTCGATCCCTACCACCTGCCACTGAATCTGCACGCCTCCAATTAGTGAAGCTTAGCGCTAATCCAACAGGAACAAGCTGAAAATAACTACAACACCATGTGAATAAGCAAACACCCTGTGTAAGGATTAGTCTGAGCGTGAGAATTTATTTTAATTACGAGTGAAATCGCGGATCTTCGTCATTTGTTTAGTTTAGTCAGGATTACTGGGTTTCTCTTACGGATTTTTGTTTAAGGATTTTCGAGTGCTTGGGTGACAGTCAACTTTATTTATTGGTCTGAGAGAGCACATTGAAACTTTTGCGGTAATAAGTTGGATGAAGGTATAATCTGAAAAAAAAAATGGTATAATTATTTGTAAATATGGATTGTGAACGTGAATACAGCAAAGAAAGGAAAAGGTGAAAGGGGCTCGTGGCTAAATAATAACAGCTGTACGGGTCCATCTTCAAGGTTAAGCAACGCTTGCTGAGGTTGGTCTGTGTATGGGTGACCATTCATTACATAATGAGATCCGTCCGTGCCTTGGAAGGCACGTTAAGCCGCTGGTACCGGCTGTCATTTTTAGATCTTTGACAGTCGTTACGGGTAGTCAGAAGCCCGAAAATCTGACAATCAGTCTTACCAAGGGGTAATGTGTTACCCAGTTACTGGGTTGTGGAGATTAGATAGGCAGTCGCGTCATGTAGAATTTTGGTATTCAGCTGCCCCTGGTTAGACTAGAAGCCGAACCCAACATAGTTGGGAAAAGGCTAGGCAGATGATGAAGGAGAACACAACAAATATTGTCAATTGAGGCAAGTCAACACAGAAGCAACAAGCATGTAAAAATTACAAAATAATAGAATCATTCCTTGATTGTTAAGGCTACGCCGACAGCCTAGCGGCGCCCTCATCGTTTTGTTTGGTTATTTCTTTTATTTAAAATAAAATAGTGGCCACTATTATCCGTTTTAGTAATTATAATAAAACTATAGAATGAAAAACTACCGTTTATAATAATATTAACGTATAATCTTGTGGAGCACAACTTAACGTGCTTATTTTCTGCATTTTCATTTTAAAATAAAAGAAATAACTAAACAAACCATGAGGGCGCCACTGCGCGGTCGGCGTTTGGTCGGCGCCCTCTTAATAAAAAAATCTACATACATAATATAAAATGAGTAAAACTATGTACATAATATATACCAGTAAATTAAATTAGCGTTAAATGGGATTTGTGGTAGGAGCGTAGGCATAAATAAATTCTTTGTGTCACCAACAGCCCTTGACCTTTATGACTAAAACATAATAGGCTTAATACAAAGGTCAATATTTAAATACCCTGACTCGTAAACTAAGTGTTAGTTCGTGTGACTTAGGAGTCAGGGATTCACCATAGCAACAAAACCCAAAAACAAATTAGTATAAATTAGTATAGTAGTAAATATAATTTGGAAAAAATTCACACTAATTAATGGTGGAAAACAGAGCTATAATTTTTATAAAGTAAAAACAAAAACAAATATGAAAAATGTTTATGCGTATGATGAAGCGTGTGTGTAATGTGCAAGTGTAGGGTGTGTGATATGCGTAAGCACTCCAGCACCCCGGCTAAAGATAGCAGAAGGACACCGTGTGGTTTTAGTCAGTAAGAGTCTGACAGACCCCTCCACCCACCCCAGGGTGGCGGACGTCCATCAGGATTTCCATAAAAAAAGAAAAAAAATGGTTGGCGTGTGTGTAGTTTATGTGTAGGGTGTGAGTGTGTAGGTGCGCGGTGTGGATGTGTATGTATAAATTTATAATTAAATCACTGTAAATTACCTAGCAGAAGATCCTCAGTACTATTATAAGTTAATGTTGGAACAGTTACGTTGAAAAACATTCACGAACTTCATCATAATTAAAATAAAGTTTATTGAGAACCTACACACAAGCAGAAAAAGGTAAAGTGTACAGTAAACTAAATTTATTGTCTCGTAAAATAAAACTGTCGAGTTTTAATGCCAAAGGTCGACTAAAAGGAACCTATAAATTTAGAGATAAAGTTGTTTTAGAACCTTGTATGAATCGTTGGAGAAGCACGCGACAGGCAAAAATTTATCTCCTACTTAATAAAAAATCTTTAATTCATTCACTAAGCACTGGACCTAAAAATGGAATCCGTCACTAACATAAACCAAAAAAAATCGGTTGTCTGTAAAGTCGGTTTACGGACGATAGTTTAACGTGACAACGTCATAACAAAACATTAATGAAATTGCCGAACGCGGAGGCCGATTCGGCAGCGTTCGGCATCATCTGTCTCTCACTCTCATCGCTCGTTCCGCGCTCTCGCTTGCACTTCAAGCCGCCATGGAACGCTACAACGCTACAGAGCAAGGCCGCGAGGTAAAGCTACATGAGTCATGTTTTTTCGTGTGTGCAGCCAGCTTCATCGATTTATTAGACGTTGTCACGTCAAAATTTGCTGAGGCCCACGAACACCGATTGAGCTAAGTAACACAGCATTATTATTGTGACAGCGACTATTATTCTACTTTTTTCTTTCTTTTTTTTGTCTTTAGCACTTCTAACCTTTAGTTAAAACGTGGACAATGGTGTGGGTTACATGTTTGTTAATCTTATTTTAGTATTTTTCTGTATTTTGTATCATGTAACTGTCTTTTGTCCCTAATAAATAAATAATAGTGACAATGACACACATAATAACACATGAACAAAGTGTTAATATCATTATATCAGACTAAGAAAGAGAAACGGACTTGTTCAAAGAAGTTTTGAAATATGGAATTTGTCTTTGCTAGTCATCAGAGAGCTCACGAAAAGAATGAAGATATAATAAATTAATAAATATAATAAATGATCTAATGTAGAGCCCAGCCTCTGTTAGATTAAAATTGCGTATTAGTCCTAAAGGCTAGATTGTAATTTATTATTAAGAACTTGGTTATTTTCGATAAAGGATAAAAAATAAAACAAATCATTCACTGACTGACAATGCACAGTCTAAGCTGCTGGGTCAAGAAGCATGAAATTTTGCAGAAGAGTTCCTTTTATAAATAAGGTAAGTACTTTGGAAGGATTTTTAAAATTCATTCCCTAAATGGGTTAGGTCCTAAGGGACCAAGGGACTTCCATACAAATTTTCATCAAGTTAATTAACATTAACTTGATGAAAAATCGATGGGAAATCCCTTATCGCACACGGCTTATATAGAAGAATCTATAAGAGGAGTATTACAAAAATGCGCGTAGATGTATGATTTCCCGGTTGAAATAGAATACTATTCGTTAGTTGGTATAAATAACAATTAATTGGTAAAGATAGTTCGTTTTGACTTCTACAATAATAATAAAGCGATTTTTTGAAATTATTTCTCTATTTATTTAGCAATATCGTTCTCCTGATCTATTTTTAGGCAATAACTCACGGAGAACTGATTTGAGAGCTCTAATTTGCAGATTCTGTTGAATATAATCCTTCAAAACAATTTTTTTCATATCACAAATATCATATACCTACTTTTATAATAATAGAATACATTTATGTTATATGCCTTATATATAAATAAAAAAATGGCTGAACCGAATTCAGTTTTCTACTGGAAACAAGTCTGAATAACCTTGAACTTCTATATCATTTTCACATTTCATAAAAAAAAAGATGCGTGCTCATTACCGAAATGTAAGAGGGCTCTTAAGCGAAAACCATTCTTGTATAAAATATATGCTTGATCCTTGCCTATAGCGATCTTATTAGGAACTTCCCAAACAACTCTTAAAAACAATCAAACTACGCAAACAAATCTACGAATTCCAAAAACGCCTCCATTATAAAGCATAAAGCGCTTTAAAGCAAAATTCAGCGCTTAGACTTAGTCATCTCAAACCAGAAGTTCTACATCTACCACTTGAGAAAACAACAAAGTGTTTACCATCTCGAGCTTTATTAGGAACAGATAAACGATAAGACATAACGAATTTATCGCCTAGAGTTTACAATTCATGAATATTCAGTGCTAAGCAAACACCTGGAGGTAAGGTTTACTATTCAACGTTTACAACGTAGACGTTTATTCGCGTTTATGGCCTGAGTTGGATGTTTAGAGCATTTTTTACGAGCAGCCTGTATTGCTACTAGATGTGTTCTAAACCATAGGATGTAGCGGCAGCGATTCTTTTTTATTTCGGCGTGTGTTTTTGTTTATTCGTTCGTGGGTTTTAATTGTGCATTTTCAGGTTTTTCTATTTTTGACATGCAATTTCTACACTTCCAAAGACATTTTTTTTTGATAGTGAGATTGAAAATCAAAAATGAAAAGTCGTTTATTCAAACTAGGCTGAGAATCAGCACTTTTTGAAAGTCAAAACTACGTAAGACAGTCCCCCAAAACGCCCGCCCTTCACCACTTTCTAATGCTTTAGCTGGGAAGAAGTGGCGCAACAAACTCCCCAGCAGTATAGCTGTCTGTTCAGTTATAAAAACTTGATTCAATACAAAAGTACGCAAAGTAATTAACATTACAGGACACAGAACATGAAATTATTTTTTTTGTCTTAAGTCAGCTAACCACGCCAATATACCAATAAATATAATGAAACTATACTCAAGCAAAAAATAAAAACTTAAACAAAACGTAATAGGTACCTAAATAAAAGCCTCCAGGCATACAGGTGATACAGGGTGTGACAATTTTTTTTTTCGGGATGGGAAATCATCACATGACCCCTTCCGCTCTGGGTGGAGCGGAATCCCTTCCGCTCCACCCATGTATAACAAGGTAACAGTAACAACAAATTGTTTCGATAAAAGAACTTTATAAGGATGATGGAAAAACATGAACACTTAGTTAAGAAAACTTAGGTGAAGAGAGCTGTCATTCCACGAGATGCTAGGTATTTAGAAATAAAAAAAAATCACAAGGTATTTGAAATAGGGCTTTACACACATTTAGAACGTCATAACGCCGGCCCTTCACCACTTCCTAGTGCTTTCGCTGCGAAGAAGACGTGGCGCAACAAACTCCTCAGCAGCACAACTGTCCATGATTAAAAATCTTGCTTCTATACATCATCATCTGCCTAGCCTTTTCCCAACTGTGTTGGGGTCGGCTTCCAGTCTAACCGGATACAGCTGAATACCAGTATTTCACATGGAGCGACTGCCTATCTGACCTTCACAACTCAGTTACTGGGTAATACGATACCCCTTGGAAAGATTGGTTGTAAGGCTTTCCGGCTTCTGACTACCCGTAACGACTGTTAAAGATCCACGAATGACAGCCGGGACCAAGGGCTTAACGTGCTTTCTGAGGCACGGAGGGGTCTCGGTATATAAAGATGGTCACCCATCCACAGACCAACCGCGGCAAGCGTAGCTTAACCCGACCGATCGACCTATGCGGCTGTTATTATTTAGCCACGGGCCCCTCTTGCTTCTACACAATATCAGTATTTACACCATTGACACTTTTTTTTT
This sequence comes from Luperina testacea, assembly GCA_927399505.1. Classification (NCBI taxonomy): domain Eukaryota; kingdom Metazoa; phylum Arthropoda; class Insecta; order Lepidoptera; family Noctuidae; genus Luperina; species Luperina testacea. Next base: position 3,753,469 of record OV656763.1, on the reverse strand, counting down.
TTTCCGGATGGGAAATCATCAAATGACTCCTCCCGCTCTGGGTGGAGCGGAAGGGAGTGTCAGACTCTTACTGACTAAAACCCACCCGTGTTCCTTCCTCAGCCCTTTATGTTCCGGGCCAGCGGTAACCCTTTCGGACAATCCCGCTGACAGGGTGTGACAGCTTACAGCCGGATTATGACTAAGGACTAAATTCACCAATGAAACAACTCCTACAGCACATCTAAATCAAACGGTCGGTTGATAGGTTAAATGTAGTGGAGCACCGACTAAAGCCACCTTGCTAGTTGCTATGTGCATTGCGCGCGTTTCACTTGAATCTCTCGTGTGGTCACGACTTTTCAATTTACATCAATTTACCAATTATTGTTAAATATGAAATTTCAACTATCTCGTTAAGTGAAGCTTGTTGTGTATTTAATTTCGGGAAACGATATTAAATTGCAATTATATTGAAGCGGATTTAATTTGCCGAACTTAATATTAATTACCTCTACTTTGTATTGGAAAACAGTATTTCTGTTAATCAATGTTTTACAATGTTCAAATATGATTATGTCAGATTAATTTCATGTCCTCAACTTAATCAGATCGTTGAGCTCTTTAAGTTTTTAGTTGAGCTGATAAATGCGTGTACTGACTAGACAGGTCAACTCAATACGTGTGGTTCTTTCCTCAAAAGACCATTTTAGACATAGATATACATGGTCTTCACATGGCCTGATCTAGATTATGTGTGGATTTTAAAAGTGACTGTGACCTCCGAGAGTCTTTCGGCATTTCTTCTCAGAGTAGTCAGATACTAAGTAATAGTTTTTAAAATAAGAGATTGATGTGTAAAAGTGTTTGTACGAAAAATTAATGATTAGCGACTGTTCAACCATATATTTTTGACGTTTAAACCACTCGTAACTTTAATCAACGCTTATAAATAAACTCCACGATGTCCAGTTCTCAAAAATCGCTCACCTCTCTTTCCTTACACCAGGGGTCACCTTGAGTCATTATAACAGCGCAGGATCGGCACATTAAACTTGAAGCTGCTGTAAATTCTCGCTGATTGTTTCTTATATTTTTTCTGTCGGCCATTTTACGAATATGTGACGTCATAACGGCTGTGCGAATTTGTTGTGCAATAACCGTTTCGGGACGGTACTGTTTAAGTGTTAAACTGAAGTTACTGTTAGTTATGGTGGCATTGGATTTTTAATATCGGTGTTTTTACGGTGGGTAAGTTGAATTTTTTCAGAGCAATTTATGAACGGCATTGCCTCTTTAATCTATAGGCAAGTTGATTTTCTTGTTTTTGTTAAATATTCATCGATGTATTTAAAAAAAAAACTGGCACTCCGGTAGTGCCGACAGAAGTGAAAACTTGAACAATTACGAGTGTATTTTGTGAATCGTCTTATAAACAAAACACGCGTGTTAAGGTGTGTTCCTTATTTTATAGGGTTTTTTGCAAATCAGGTATGATGACCAAAGTGACTGGTTTATTCTTCTCGTGAAAGGAATTTATTCAGATTTACAAATAAGCACACAGAGCTCGTCGTCAGTTATATATCCGTGGTTCAGCGCCATCTCGTCGTTGTTGGATGAACTACGTAGTTAGTACGCGAGGCCCTCGTAGTTCTTCCCGATGTGCATAGATGGCGCTGTCCTCAACAACGCGCGTCTTACGTTAAAAGTCGTCGTTGTTGGATAAAACGCGAGGCCCTCGTAGTTCTTCCCGATGTGCATAGATGGCGCTGTCCTCAACAACGCGCGTCTTACGTTAAAATGTCACCCGTCGTCAAATTCGTAAGACGTAAACGTCTTACGAATTTTCGATCAGGGTCACGTGACCTGACGCGAGTTTAGAAGTTTTTACCCATTCCAAAAAAAGTACACAGCGCCGCTAAAGAAGTTTTCACTTAAAAAACTGAAATGAATAATTTATGGTTAAAAAAAAAACATTTTGTAATGTTTTCTTCCGAAGCCTGTTTAAGCTGATCAGGAGAGATGCTGAGAATGGTTCATCACATCAGCCCGAGACAAAAACAAATAGGCAAGCAAAAAGGTATAGGTATAAATTGTCTCTCCTTTCTCCCTTAATCAAAAGGTCATCAAAGGTCAAAGGTCAGAGGTCTTCATCCAAAGGTCTGTAAAATATCAGTTTCAGCGATAAGACCGCCCATTGTGTCACCACCGCTTGTAAAATTTCTCCATTTGTATCTGTAATATGATTAGCTTCAAAACCTACCATTTTTTTAAAATTGATAATTATTCTACTAAACAACACCCTTCATGTTTGGTAGGATAAGCATTATCAGCGTATAATTTTCCCACTGCTGGGACACAGGCCTCCTCTCCTCCTCTCCTCCTCTCTATGAGAGGGAGTGGGCTGTCACATGTTTGAATTTTTGGGTGCAAAATTTTTTTGCATGTTCAGTCGGTACATTAAAAAAAATTAGGTACATTCGTGCCTCAGAAAGCACGTTAAGCCGTTGGTCCCGGTTGTCATTCGTGGATCTTTGACAGTCGTTACGGGTAGTCAGATGTCCGAAAGTCTGACAACCAGTCTTACCAAGGGGTATCGTATTAGCCAGTAACTGGGTTTTGGAGGTCAGATTGGCAGTCGCTCCATGTAAAATACTGGTATTCAGCTGTATCCGGTTAGACTGGAAGCCGACCCCAACATAGTTGGGAAAAGGCCAGATAGATGATGATGTTTAATAGGTACATGAAGTTCTGGGTCCAATTTCCAGGTAGGGCAAAGTATTATAAGGATTTTTCAGGTGTACATAATAAAGAGTATTCTATTTTTTTTTCTGAATGGGCCAGCTCTTGACCTCGATCACGCGTGATAGAAAGGGATGCATGAGGTGTATGATGGAACGAGCGTGCCCAGAAGATGCCTAAAGCACTGGAACTCCCACGCATCGACGAAACACAGCAGGCTGCTTGACGCCGGACTCCGGTGGACGGGTTGTCGCAAACCAGGTGGGCGTTAGCCCTACCACCGCAAGGGAAGAATTGGCCAGTCAAATAAGGTGTTGGGTGTGACTGTCCAAGATGCGCCCAGCGCTCGGTTCAGTCGAGTAACTGGCGGAACAAACTGCGCTACACGAGGAGGCTTCTTCATGCTTTCCAACAATCCAAAAATATATCTATCTAAGCCATTACCCTCCGTCTGACTCAGGCGGATCCTGTACGTAAGCCTTCTTAGCTTAGGTACTTACTAAAATCTTCTTAACACCGCAATTGCAACTTTTATCGTGTCCTATTCGACCCCATTCAAGAAAATAATGGAATTTTCTGCGGCAAATTATTGTTTTTATGCGCCATTACTATAATCGTGAATGCGTGCGACGAACATTCTGATTTATAATAGCCGTGCAAGCAATCTCTGGTAAAATGTATGTGCCTTTTATTCTTGACGTTGACGATTACTTGTGAATGCTCATACATTATTAGGGCCATAAAAAGTACACATACAAACATAAACTCACAGCTCTTCACATGGGAGTACGCAGAAACGACAAAACACCACCTGGTGTATGGTCCTTATATACCAGTTCCTTTTGCTTCTTTAACGTTCATACATCAGAGGGCAATTTTCGTAATTTTAAGAGCGTTTACGCCGTACGGCATTTCATACAAACTTTCAAGCCCTTGTTTTTGGAAATGAATGAACCGATTTTAATGAAACTTCATACGCATAAGCAGGAAGCGAAGGTCTTAAAAGTTAGTAGACAACATAAGAGCGATTTTAAATTTTCCATAGAAACAGAGATTTCCAGTTATCTTTTTTTTAAATAAGACATTTCGAAAATGTTCTCTACTAACTTTTTAGACCTTCGTACCCTGCTTATGCTGTGTTTTAGATCTGTCTGATTCGACCAAAATTCCTGAAGTCCTACCTACGAAATTCCGTTGGCTGAAACGATTGATATGCTCAGAAGCAAATTGTTGGCATAACATCACGCCTATAATTCCTGAAAGGTAAGGTAGAGGTGTACCTACAGTCCACCAACATATCGCCAGTTAAGTCCCACGTAAATCCCCGGGTCAGCGGGATTGTCCGAAAGGGTTACCACTGGCCCGGAACATAAAGGGCTAAGGAAGGAACACGGGTGGGTTTTAGTCAGTAAGAGTCTGACACTCCCTTCCGCTCCACCCAGAGCGGGAGGGGTCATTTGATGATTAAATTCCCCATCCTGTAAAAAAAAAAAGTCCCACGTAATAAGGGGCGCCATCAACCGCATGAATCTATACTCCGGGCTGCTACTGAGAAATTCCTATTGGTAAAAACCAATAACACTTTCCCAGACTCGAGAATCGAACCCAGGACCTCATGTTACTTGCAACCACTAGAACAACGAGGCAGTCGTTGACAATGCTTAATAAAAGCAAATAAAGCTGTTAGTTAACAACTAACAGCTTTATTTGCTTGTTTATTTGCTTGTCCGGAACAACACAGACACCAAAGTTGGACTACCCCGTCACTTTAATAAAAATAACTAAGTTGTAAACAGCGTCCAGTTCCAAGTCAGCTGCACGTGCAAACCAATTAATACCTCAACTCATTAAGTAGAAAAATCTATAAAAAAAGAAAGAAAACTAATAAAACTTCTCAGAAAGTTCAACCGTCCAGAGCGGGTCGAAAAGTTAATTAAATATACGTACCCGGGCATCGTGTGTTTGACTTTAGAATTAGGATGAAATAAAGACGGTAGGTTTGAGGTTTTCTTTCAAAGCTTTTTTTTTGGGGTCTTCGCATTTGTTCTTTACACCTGCTAAATTACGCTATGAAGAAGTAATCATCAACAGCCGGTTTAATCAGAATAAACACCGTGAAAACTTAGGTGAAATTAGGTGAAATTTCACCTGATGCTGATGCTGCTGTCGCTGAAAACCAGCGCTGGGGCTCTGTCTCGTATAGGATCTTAGCATTATGCTGAGCAATGAGGATGTGACTCATAGTATCCCCCAATTTGTTATTTTTTTGTGTTTGTTTTCTTTCTATGCGTCAGTTTACCGCAAATAAACTTATTTTCTTTTCTTCTTTTCTTTTCTTTCTTTCTTATGCTACATTGACTCTATTGAAAACTCACTTCACAGATTTTTACAGAATAGATCAGATGATGTCAGAATTTAATTGTCAATGTTCATTTATGTCTTTCATACAGCATTTTTTTATTATTTTATTTTATAATGTTATCTTATTTGCCTACTGCCTTGGCTTGCTTTATTTTTATCTATGGGAGATTGTGATTGTGCGTTATACATTTTTAACCAAAATACATACCTTCAAAATACTATCCTACTATCCTTTTGATATTACACTCGTAAATGTCAAAGTTAGTGAAGATGTTTGGATGTTTGTTACTCAATCACGCGTAAACCGTTGAACAGATTTGGATGAAAATTAGCACATGATAGATAGACCATTTCCTGGATTAATACATATGGTACTTTTTATCTCGATATTCTTACGGGATCAAAACTTACGCGGGAAAAACCACGGGGCGCTGCTAGTAATATTATAAATGTGAAAGTTTGTGAAGATGTTTGGATGTTTTACGCGTAAACCGTTGAACAGATTTGGATGAAAATTGGCGCATAGATAGACCATTTCCTGGATTAATACATAGGTACTTTTTATCCCGATATTCTCATGGGATCAAAACTTATGCGGGTGGAGCCGCTAGTAGGATATATTTTAGATTAAAAAATCGTTAGTATTTACGTTACGTTTACGTCACGCTTTCGTGCTAGGACCTTAGAGCCTGAGAACCGGAACCTAACCAGTGGGACGGCATCGTAGTCTTTGCCTATTTATTCAGCTAACCGCACGCCCACGATCTAGGCGCCGGCTGGTAGCAGCTAAATGAGAGTTGCCGAGGCCAATCCAGCAGTTGACTACTGATGATGACGATGATGAATACTTTTTGTTTAGTTTTTGCTCGATTAATTAAATTAAATACTACGGTTGTACAATATTGGAGTCTATAGCTAAATAAAATGTACAGACGCTAGCACATCAAGCTACTAAAATCTCTCAAATTTCTTTAACAGATTTTCAACGTTATCGCTAAAGCACAAGGTTCAAAGTTGATTGGGAAAATTCTACAGTTTCGGGTAGCTTGATGAGCTGGCGTTTGTGCTTTTGTAGGTTTGTTGCCATAAAACTATCCTCTTTTACCGATGGCCGTCAGCGGGTAGTCCGATAAAATAAAAACAAACATTTTAGTTTACAGTCCATGAGTTATAGCATTGTACATTTTATTTACTAGCTCTTTTATGGAATTAAAATGTTTTATTTAAAACCCGTGACATTGTTTGAAACAAATATTGTGATTCTGTGGTAGCAATACAGGGTTATTTTAAATTACCTAGCTAAACTCCGATATCTAAACATGATAAAATAAAAAAATTAAATATTTGATGTTTTTTTGGGAGGTCAACAACCGCTGTTAGTGTTGTTAGTTGAAATATGAGTTGAGAAAAACTATTTAGGTAACTGTGTTTTGTTTGTGTTTAGATATATCCATCACGTCTGTGAAGTTTTCTCAAACAAAAACCAGATTTTCCAAACTGGTAACGCAAGTGGCTACAATAACTGCGGTCACAACAACAACATCATCATCATCATCATCATCATCAGCCTATAATGTTCCCACTGCTGGGACACAGGCCTCCTCTCAGTGAGAGGGAGTGGGCCGTAATCCACCACGCGGGCCCAGTGCGGGTTGGTAGATGTCACATGTCTTCGAATTTTTTGGTTCTAGGACATGCCGGTTTCCTCACGATGTTTTCCTTCACCGTTTTGTGAGCAGTGGTGATGAAATAATTTACACAAAGTAAAGCGCCTGTCTGGGTTCGAACCTACGACCTACAACTCGTAAGTCGCGGCCGTTACCACTTGGCCACCACTGCTCTCTACAACAACATAATCAGCCTATAATGTTTCCACTGCTGGGATTTCTGTGAGAGGGAGAACTGCGGTCATAGTCCGCAAAAAAAAACAAAAAAATATTATTGTCTCTGTTTTATCATGTTTAGGTACCGATCCCAATCGCGTCTGCGGAGTTTTGCTAGCCAATTTAAATCGACCTTGTATATGACTTCGATTTACCCGTATTTAATATTTGTATTAAGTCTATTACTACGTGTCTAATAAAGAAAATCGAGGAAAAAACCAATCAGCCTTCTTCGACGCCGAGTTTTCTCTTTTGGCAAGCATTCTATTTTTGGCTTTAATAAGTAGGCACTTAAATGTTTATGTAACATCAATATTTATCTGCTCGATACTTACGTTTCGATATTGTTGAAGATATGAATATTTACCATCTGAAGTTCATTTGGATACCAGAGACTAGAGAAAAAACAGACCATTCATTGTTATTTCACCTCTGATAGCAGCAATTCACCATCGACCTTAATACAAAGAGTATAAAGACCACTGCGATTTTGACAGTGATGCAAAATCAAAGACAAAATAACTGTGAATGGTAAAAAATCATCTAATACCTACTCGTACAATAAAAAGGATCCGAATTTAAATTGACTTTCAATTCATGTTCAATTAAAACATTTTTATAAACGTCACAATACTGACCCTTCTTTACAAAAACGCGCGAATAAAAATATGTCATAAAAATAAAATGGCGCCGGCGGGCAGGTGCCTCAATATTTGCAAACAACGTCCACCAATACGATATACGGCTATGAAAAATGCTATCGTATTTATAGATTTTAAGTGCTCTTTGTCGAGTACACGATTTATGTATTCGTGAATGTTACAGATACAATGAATTATTGTTGCTATAAATAATTTTGTGAATAAATCGCTCGAGGGACCGTGATGGTTTGAAATGCTTGGGACATTAGGTTTTCAGGTCGTATACTTATTGCTTTGTAAATAATGGCGTGATTTTTGTGTCTATTCATGTTTTGGTTGAGTGCCTTACCTATCTAGCGAGTGCACATGCGAATGACAGATCGCAGATCGCTTCATTTGGCTTAATCTTTGGCACCAATTTTACAAAAAAACAAAGGGCAATACTCATAATTCTAAGAACGTGCACAGTCAGGGTTCTTACTCTTGAATTTAATTCCGATATATCGACATTGGAATTGTGACGTTTCGTACTCTTGAGTTCGATGCTAGCGCCAAATGATTTTTAGATTGGGTGTCCATTTTGGAGAACTAAGTGGAATTGGGTTCCGGCTTGGCGTGGGGTAATTGTTGACAATATTGTTTTCAAGAGTACCGAATCACGTGACTGTAAAATTAACATTAGAATCATATTGGCATCTCATTGGAATTAAAATTAGTTTGGAGAGTAAGCCCCCTGATCTGAGTATCAATCTGTCAAAAATACCTCTAATTTCCCTACATTTTTGGCAAGTTTTTAACATTGATTGTCGTTGAGATTAGATTGCGACTAGATTTAGAAAGTTTTTAATTAAAATTTGTTCAGAATACTCATCTCTCTAAGAAATGGACAAATTTCTACAGTACCCGGCGATAAATATTGCTCATCGACCTATTCGATCCTATCGATTTTATACAAAGAATAAAAATAATTATCAAAAGAAGCAAATACAAACAGTCCGGTATCTATTAGGAGCTGTTAAAACAATTATGCTTTAACAGCTCCTAATAGATACCGGACTGTTTGTATTTCGTGGGACAGAGATAACGCTCTACGAAGCCGAAATTAGCCGATTGTCTCTTTCCAAAGGTCGATGTGCAATATTTATCGCCGGGTACTGTACCTCCTGTTAGCCCCAACGCACGAAACTGCTGCATTCCTTGGAAACTTTAAATCCGCTGCCTCGCGTTGCTGGATCGACTTGCCACCTCCTTTTCTATACTTACTAATCTTCTATCTATGTATAAAGGGTTATTGGAAAAACACCAACAACCTCTTAAAATGTCATTATACTCATCATTATACCAGACCAAAAATCACGAAAAAAAAATCAGGTGTTCCCTACGTTTTGACGAAATAATTGTAGGGAACAGCTGATTTTATTTCGCGATTTCAGGTTTGGTGCCATAGTAAAAGTTGTTCATAATGATCTTCTTAAGAGGTTGTTGGTATTTTTCCAATAACCCTGTTTAATAAATAGCTGCAGAGGTCATTTTTGTTTGTTTCAACGCACTAATCTCTAGAACTACCGTTCAGATTTGAAAATATTGCATTTAATAGCGCAATTCCTGAGGATTGCTATATAGGCTATTTAAAATCACGCTACGACCCTCGGGAGCCGAGTAAAAAGACAAAGAGTCAGAAAGAACGCTTAGCGAAAACGAAGTGATAGCGCTGGCAGGCGATGCGATGCGACAAGGGTGGATCGGGGGCCGAAATTTTACGCGGAAGAAGTCACGGGCAGAAGCTAGTTTTTTATATAAATAAAAATCAACTGTCGCATGTAAATATCATCACTTGAAAATGGCTGGACCGATTTGACACACTTATGGACATTATAGAAATCCCACTAGGGGACTGGGATTCTGGGATTTATATGGTGTGTCCTTGGCATCACAGCGGACCCTATCATAATGCGCTGCGGTATTTATTTTTGAAATATTGCAGCATAAAGGCTCCTACAAACAGGCGCGACACGACACGCGACACAAAGGCACCGCAAGTCGCGCAAAGAGCGGTGCCTTTGTGTCGCGCGCGATTATATCGCGTGTCGCGCCTGTATGTAGGAGCCTTAATGCTAAGATATTTTTGGCATCGCACTGGTCTTTTTATGTTTTCCTTTCCTTTTTTTAACCGCCTTCAAAACGAAGGAGGTTCTCAATTCGACTATATGTTTTTTTGGTATGTTTGTTACGCGATATCTCCGGAAAATGTAAATCGATTTTAAAAAATTTAGGGTATGCCTCAGGGGTGGTTTCGTATAAATTTTATTAACTTTGTTTGGGTAGTTTTTGATTTAGCTTCAATAACACGTATTTTTGGTTCATTCATTTGTAAAACGGAAGCTGTTTAAATTAATCATCAGTCTCCCCTGCCGTTATACCAATTTATTTGAGGTCGACGTAACGTCTTTTTCTTCCATACTTCTCTCTATTAGATGTCATCTCAGTAGACACTTTTTAAAATTAATTTACCTACTAATACTATAAAGCTGAAGAGTTTGTTTGTTTGGTTGAACGCGCTAATCTCTGGAACTACCAGTCGGATTTGAAAAATTCTTTTTGCATTTGATAGCCCAATTCTTGAGGAAGGCTATAGGTTTTTAACATCACGCTAGAAGCCGAGCAAACATAAAATAAAGTTAGAATCACGCTATGACCTTTAGGAGCCGAACAAAAAGAAAAATAGTCAGAAAGAACGCTAAGCAAAAACGAAGTAATAGCGCGGGCTGGCGATGCGATGCGACCGCGGACGAAGTCGCGGGCAGAAGCTAGTACCTTTATATTTTCATAGATTTTACTAAATTCGAACTGTGGGTGACGGTTTTATGAGGTGTTTTACTGAAACGGATAGATGGCTATAAATAGACGGATATTTTAAATAAAACTTTTATGTTTGTACAAAATATATTTTTATTTTTTTAACATTACCCATCCGGTAAATGCTAACAAAATCTAAATTACCGTCAAAATAAAGCTTTCAAATTATTGTTGCAAACAATAGGTACACTCTAATTTTCATTATTTGTACTTAAAATAAGGGAAATATTAAGAGCAATATCTATTAGAGCGTTGTAAATACGCCAGCACGTCAAGCTACTACAATCTTTCAAATTTCTTTAATAGATTTTCAACTTTAGCATAAGGTTCAATGTTTATTGGGAACATTTTACAGTTGGGTAGCTTGATGTGCTGGCGTCTGTACCAGACAGGGCCCCAATTCTGTATGGTAATTGTTATTCCCTGCGTAATCTTACCCCGTGCAAGCTACGTACGATCGTCAAGCGTGGTATTTTGACAGTTCAAATTACGACGTTCTACAACTTCACGTTCATTTCGCGCGGTTTCCTTCATTGTGTCATAGAGAATACGTTATTAGCCGATGTCGTGATAAGCTAAGGAATTAACGTGGTTTCGAAGTAAGGAATCATTTGGTCATAGTGAATCAGGCTCTGGTCTAGGTAAGTAGGTAATCCTAACCATTATCAAAGCTACAGCTTTCTAGAATAACGGCCTCACTGACGGCTGTCATGAACATGATGACAGCTGCAAAGATATAAATCGTTAGATACGCTACCGCTTCAAAAGATAGTCGCGTTTCCATTTGGTTTCGACACCTCTGACTGACACACAATGATGCAGTGACTTGATTTGATTGTCATGAAAACGCTATAATATGGTGAGCTTACTATTCTCAGTATGGACACTTTTTCGCGTGAAGTACGATTGAGGGCAAATCTACCGATTTAAATATTTGGGCAGCGGGGTTTGACTTTACCGTGCTCTCTAGGAAAACACCCTAACTTACTTTCATAGATAATGATTCAGTGACGTCATTCACCGGTAAATTGCGGACGCTATGTGGGTCACCGCTCTTCCAGGAAATCATAACTTTGGGCAGGTGTCTAATTGAAGATCTAAATAGATACATGTGTTTTCTACAATTTATACTTTTCATTTGAAACCTTTGAAAACTTTGACAGATTTAAATAATAAATAATAGTGCATCTTTTTGCTTAATTCAAATGCGATGTTGAATGAATTTTATTTCATTATTCAAATGAAATGATGTCTCAAAGTTTTTTATATCAAAATAAGTATGATATTTTCTATTAAGAATTTATTTTAAGCAATTTCTGTAAGAATTTCAAACAACATTGACAACAGCTTCTAATGGATATTGCTCGTACCTAAATACAAAGGTCTCTCGATTCAAATTGTAAATTTTATCCAAAGCATTTATCATAAAGGCAGTGAAAACAATCTAACAACTAACAGTGCAAAGTATATTATAAATGTTATTAATAAATAAATGTTACAAGTTGATAAATTATTGCAAAAGCAGAAGTAATCATAGCTAACAGCAGTGCGTACTGTTTATATTAAACGGCAGATATCACTGATTTCTGGTCACACTTATTAGACTAAGACAGAAGATAGGAATGAAAGAGACATAACACTTTTCCCAAGTAATTCAATGGCATAATTCAATCAAGAATTATTCAACATTGATATTGTTTCTATGAGTAACGATAACAATAGTTTGCACTATAATAGTGAAAACTGCACCCTGCAGTACAAATTATTTAAGTTTCCAATGAAATTAATAATATCAATTTCAATACTAAAAGTAAAAAAATAATTATTGAACTTAGAATAGAACAATAAAATTTGAATGAAGATATATAATTACGAAACGAAACAGATGAAAACTATTGAAACAGAAATAAAGACAGGTACACACTCACTTATTCAAACTAATTTGGTGCTTAATGACAGGAGAGGATTAAACTTTGTTAGAGAAGAAATTCTACAATATGGCGGCAGGAGCTAGACAAATCAAATGACCAGTGATCCACTTTAGCCCTGGATCGAAAAAGATGGAAGTCATGGGGAGAGGCATTTGCTCAGCAATGGGGTGATGCAGGCTAACAGTTACAGTAAACAAGAAATCAATAGAAGTCCTAATCATCCAAATTGAAGGTTTCACACAGATTTAGGTACATCAATTCAAAACTCTTACAATATTCAACTTCAGATTACATTACAGACGAGAAATCAACAATATCTGCTATTACTTAAACTAGTAACGATCTTAATGTCAAATATATTTACATTACAACGAGTAGATTATACGATGCTCGCAGTCAGTCAAATCGCTTTGAAGCCAGCGTGAACGTAAAAACACGCCAAGTTTTTGTCTCAAGTTACAATTTGATTGAGTATTTTGTTTTACAATATTGATATGGGAACTGTAATGCTACTCTGTAAAAAACTAAAAGTGAAAACTTAGGTGAAACGAGCTTATAGTGAGCTGTCAATAGTGTTAATCCCTCATCATCTCACTTCACCAAAGTTATCACGGTGATCTTTTTACAGAATAGCACCGCTGGTAACTTAGTAGTGTAAAAAATATCAAATTTTTTGGGAACGATTTGTTAAAAATGCGTCTACGTACATATGAACTTGGCGATCCTTTTACGAGCACATAATGATAGAAGTCAACGTGATGCCTAACAAAATTAGTGTAGGAGTACAAAAACAATAAAATTGAACACGTTCCTTAAATTTGTTTCAGGAATGTTATTACTTATGCCATGTTATAAAAACATTACAACTATTACTACCTAATTTGATAATGACTTAACTGTTTGGCTACTATCACCTTGCCCTAACCTATGATCGTTCGTTTGAAGCATCAATTAATGTTAGGTTAAATTTAGGTATAAGGGTATATACAGTAATTACAAAACAACGTCGACAATTTGAGCGCCTAGAATACCGCTTACCCTCCTAATATGAAACACGGAAACTTCGGGCGTGTCTTCGATAAAGTACATTAAAAATTGGCGTACTGAAGTAGACAAGGAAATTTTTGGCTACACAAGGGTCGTTGTTAACAAATTAGACAGATCCACCTAAATCGTAAATTTTCTACATTACCAAAATTTCCCTCCAACACGCAACGCCAACTGCTCGCTACTGTCTTTATACAGAGATATTTATAGAAAATTCTTAGTGAAAATTGACAGGATCGTGAATTCTTAGGTATTATGATATTCACCATTATCCAGGTAACAATAACAAGTAAAGAACTTGGTTCTCAGTAATCAACAAAGGAGGGCTCCGGCGCTCAATATAGCGTCTGTCAATGGAGGCTCCAGTCCATCGGGAGGTCCCGCGAGGTGGAGCGCGACTGCAGCGACGGCGGCGCGTGCGGCGCGCCGCGGGCCGCGTGTCAGTAGTCCAGCGACTCCTCGTCCGGCGAGCGCTTGCGGCAGCACAGGCGCCACGCCGCGCCCAGCGCGCACGCGCCGATCGCGACCGCCAGCCCGGCGCCCAGCGCGGGCGCCGTCCAGTCACCGCCCCCGACACTCCTCGCCCGCGCACACAGTTCGGGCGCTTCGTCGTGCAGCTGTCCCGATGGGAGTCCTCCTAACAAATCTAAATAACCCAAACGTCGGAGACTGTCCTCAGAATACGCTTCCCTAGCTCTCTTTTCATCAGCTGTCCAGAACTTGCGGTCTCCTGATGTTACATTTGGACAGTTGACCACTCCATTGCAGATCAATCGAGCTGGAATACATAGAGCTTCACCTGGGCAAATAAAATCACAATTTTGACCTGAATCAGAAGATTTCGTTTCTTCATCAGTCAAGCGTGACGTCATTAATGTTCCATCAGAATTCTTGGGTAGATGGTACAGCCCAGTCCAGGCAATTTTGAAGGCAGCTCGAGCTGGTGATGCGCTACCGATGAAGACTATACGGATAGACCTCGTCTTTTCCTTTTCAATCACTAACGGGTCATCTAAAGATTCGAATCCAAGTTCACCTGCTGATAATATTGGCAGTTTTTCAGTTTCTGTAACATTGTCTCCACATACTGATAAATAGGGGTCTAACCGTCCAGGCAAGTATATCTGAATGTTGCCATCTTCACAATGGCGCGAAGCAAACTTGATACTTTCGAAGTGCAACCAGATGTCCCTCTTTTCTTCGATCTCAAGGTCCCAAATGCACTGTATCCTCTTTGGTGGTTCCATGTAGCCTAGGGCTTCTAAATGTGGGTAGACTATTTCACCATCTGAGGCAGCTGCCAAAACAGCTGGTCCACATAGAGGACCATGGACGAACTCGTAGCGCGCTTCGAAGAGTGGGGAGGGGTTTTTAAAGTAAGATGCTGCGGCATGGGCATTATCAACAATGAGTTGGAGGTTCAAGCTCTCTCCTGATGATACCACTCTGTATGGTCTTGCTCTGGAAACTGCGTTCGCGTGTTTAGCGCAAAGGCATGAGCCCAGGGATCGCTGGACAGCTAAGTGGAGTGGAAGTGGGGTGGTGCTGACTCCTGGAGCTGTCATGTTGGGTGACTTCCCAGCAGGGTATGGCTCCCAGATAATAAGCTTGTCTGCACGGTCTTCGTAGCAGTTCTGACAGGTTACTGACGTGTAGGGGTGTTCCTGTAAGAAAAACAGTGTTAGAATCATATTGGACATTACTGTTATCTTGTAAGTCGGGTGCTATGCAAATTGTAAGTTGGATCCAAAAATGACAAGATTTATTGTTTTAATTACAACGAGTTTAGGAGTTAATATTGTCTTTAAACATGTGTTGAAAGCGCACAGTTTGAAACATACCTATTGTTACATTTACGAGTTATACTGAAAAAAATTGTTGCTTCTAATTTTAGAAAAAAAAGGCATACGTAGCCTTTTGATTTCATATTATACCGTGAAGGTAGCGGAATTATATCGTTAAAGGTCTATTTTGAAAATAAAATTGCGTACGCGAAATAAAACTTCGATTCACGAGTTTTCTTACGCCCACTTCTAATATCCGCTGTGCTTTTAGAAGTAAATCAAGTCTTCTAAAAGTATTTATTATTAAAAAATAACTTATTAATAATTTATTTATACTTTGGCAACTGTTGCATTTCTCCAAACCATACGTATCATCATCATTTTAAGAAAAATAAAATCTATTCTATTCTACAGCTGAAAGACGTCCACTGTTGGAAAAAGGCCTCCCCTAAGCACTTCCACTTCGATCGGTTCTGTGCTTCTCGTATCTAGTGGATTCCTGTGGCCTTAACCAGGTCATCGTTCCATCTTGTGGGAGGCTTTCCAAAGCTACGTCTTCCGGTACGCGGTCGCCACTCTAGAACTTTTCGTCCCTATTGGCCATCTTTTCTGCGAGCAATGTACCCTGACCACTGCCACTTAAGTTTGGCAATTCTTCGGGCTATGTCGGTTACTTTAATTCTCCTACAGGTCTCTTCATTTCTGATTCGTAGGGAAACTCCAAGCATAGCACTCTCCATTGCTGTTTGGGTGCAGCAGTCCAGTCAGTGCAAGCGTATCCCTTAGGTCCATATAGATTCCATAGGTCATCACTGCCAACACGCACTGGTCAAAGACTTTCGTCTTGAGGCACTGTGGTATATGAGACGACCAAATCATACGTGTCAGGCTATTAATATTATATAGCATAATGAAGTAGTGCATTGTGATATTAATTAGGAATTCATTGATGACTCACTAATGGATTCAGGATGAAAAAATAAATGAAGAATAGCATTTCCGACATACAGTCCTCACAGAGGCAGGAGAATGACAATGATAGGATGATTAGAAAAACATTATTAGAACGCAGCCATCATATACCACCAACCAAACCAACCACCAGCATTGGGACTCTGTCTCGTATAGGGCCGTAGCATTATGCTGAGCGATGACCGTTTTGCGTGGATGTAACGCATATTTTCTATCAACTACTTTTTTTTTGTTTTTGTGTTCTTTCTCTGCGTTATGTTTATCTACCGCAATATGGAATCGTAGATTGTTATACTAGGGTCGAAAGGAATTGGTGACTTTCACCAGTGTTAAACACATTACTTTTCATTTCGAATATAAGAACAGTAAACAATTGTACTTTTTCAAAATTCATTGAGAAGTTAGAAAAATTTGTGAAATCTAAAGTTTAATATACTATATTCTTTTTTAAATTTTGAACATAGAACACATCGCGTCACCGCCGCGGGCCGTCCCGCTTAATAGATATTTTTTTTAATTCACACTGGCTGTTTATATACTCACCAGATCGCAGCATTTTTCTTAATTATGTAAAACAAATCGTAACTGAACATCTAACCAAATTTCGTTCTATTTTTAAAATTCGTTCCCGCCCTAGGGAGGGAAGCAATTACTATGAGTCTTTCCCGCCCAAAAGTTAGCAACGTCTTCCACCCGCTATTAGGATCAAACGAACACTACTTTTCGAGTATGAGAAATGAAAAATATTATTTTAATTAACTTGGAACATTTTAAAAGTTTCGATTTCCTTGAAAGCTAAATAACTTAGAAGACACTTTGTCTTACAGAATAAATATTTTACTTCAAGAAATGTAAGCGGAAAACCAATTAGAAATTACTTCAAGTAAACGTATTTTCGGATAAAATTAATTAAAGTAGAAATAATTGGAACTAAGATAACATTTTGTGGAAGTTGCTTAGTTGTTTACGAGTTTAAGTAATTGATTATCACATTTGACGGCAAGTCTGTTAACAATTCACTAGTTACGAATTAAATTCCTAAGTTTGAATATACTGTAAATGTTTTCGTAATCATTTATGTAGGTATTGGGTACAGACACCAGTACATCAAGCTACCCGAAACTGTCAAATTTTCCCAATCAACTTTGAACCTTATTCTTTAGCGATAAAGTTGAAAATCTATTAAAGAAATTTGACAAATTGTAGTAGCTTGATGTGCTGGCGTCTGTACATCACCAGCCGACAGCAATGCGGAGGAATATATTATAAACATTCTGTCGATTGAAAAATCAGCCAAGACATGTTCCCGACTCTCTCTTGCAGTTGTTTTGCAGTTGTGCGACAGTGGCAGACATAACGACTAAGGGTGGGTTGTTTAACATGTACTTATTTTTTTTGCCGTTGGGCAATCATCAAATGACCCCTCCCGCTCTGGGTGGAGCGGAAGGGAGTGTCAGACTCTTACTGACTAAAACCCTTCCTTAGCCCTTTATGTTCCGGGGCAGCGGTAACCCTTTCGGACAATCCCGCTGACCCGGCAGGCTTTGTCCCTAACAGGCCCCTTCAACACGTCTACTTGACGCACGCTCAATTCTAGTAAAAAAAAAAAACACTGGCACTCCGGTAGTGCCGACAGAAGTGAAAACTTGAACAATTACGAGTGTATTTTGTGAATCGTCTTATAAACAAAACACGCGTGTTAAGGTGTGTTCCTTATTTTATAGGGTTTTTTGCAAATCAGGTATGATGACCAAAGTGACTGGTTTATTCTTCTCGTGAAAGGAATTTATTCAGATTTACAAATAAGCACACAGGATAGACTTCAGTTCGTGGTGTTGGTCGCGGCAGTGGTAAGAGAAGCAAGCCGCTCGCATGGAGCTCGTCGTCAGTTATATAACCGTGGTTCAGCGCCATCTCGTCGTTGTTGGATGAACTACGTAGTTAGTACGCGAGGCCCTCGTAGTTCTTCCCGATGTGCATAGATGGCGCTGTCCTCAACAACGCGCGTCTTACGTTTTACGTCTTACGAATTTTCGATCAGGGTCACGTGACCTGACGCGAGTTTAGAAGTTTTTACCCATTCCAAAAAAAGTACACAGCGCCGCTAAAGAAGTTTTCACTTCAAAAAAATTACGTTGTTTCACAAAATTATGACCTTGACTTACCGTCAAATAATGACGATTACGCAATCGTTATAATTTGATGCACGTATATTACGTTAACCAACCGTTTTCAAACAACCGGCCCTTTGCCAAAGAATGTGCAAATTAACGTATAAAGATCTCGGCCTTAGCTTTTCTTTTTGCCTATTTTGCGTCCCACTGTCGCGCTGGGCAACCTTTTTTTCCAAACCTCCCTCCGTGTTGTGCGATCTCTGGCGATGTTGGCCCTGCAAATTATATTAGATCGTCGCACAACCTTCAACTTGGTCTACCTCCTCTACGGCGATGTCCTGCCTCATGCGTCCAGTGAGTGACGATCTTTGCCCATCTTCCATCTCTTCATTTGTAAATCTCTGTAGCCTTAGGTACATAATATTCATGTACATTTTTCGGTGTGTTAGAACCCTAATTTTACGAATCACTTAATTTCACTTTGTAACAATATGAAAACCATCACTCTGCATAATTTAACTTGTTTCCACATATTACGAGAACAATTTTGATGAAAACGAACAGACTTATCAATGATTCAACGTAAAATTTTCCGTTAGTTTCACACATATAAATTCCTTGCTATATATATTTTTTCGTTTTCTTTTTCGTCCGACGGTGCCCTTGTCGACTTATACGGAGTTTTGATTTCACCAAAATTATTTTTGTCAATATTTCCAACCAGAGCTTCATTTGTTGGATTTGATGGTTTGGGGTTTTGTTTTGTTTAGAGATCTCAAACTTATTGTTAACCAATTTTTTGAGTATACCATTGGAATTACTCATCCATATGAGCTATACAAATTTGAAAGGCCACGGATATTTCTTGTGATTTCTCTAACTTGCTTTGCAGGCAGGCATTTCTTTATCTTGGCTCGAGACAAGAGGCAAGGCAAGATGAATATCTATCGTGTACAAATAAATCCAATGTTTTTTTTATTTTAATCTATTTTATCCCACAGATGGGCAAATGTCTCCCCATACTTCTACAATTTTCCTTATTGTGTGCCTTCTCCGGTCAATCAGTCAGGAACAAGTCCAAATCGTCACGCTAGCGTTTCATAGGCCTGCCTCGGTGACGACGCCCGTCTTCAGGCACCCACTGTGTGACGATCCTGGCCCATCTGTTTTTATGCATCCTATACGCATGATCCACCCAGTCCCACTTCAGCCTCGCAGAATTTTCGCCAACATCAGCAATGCCAGTCGTGGAGCGTATTATTGTGTTGCGGATTTCATCCAATGGTAGAATTACTAAAAATAGTTTACTATGCATGGATTCTCTTAAAGATGATTAAGCTAGAACCAGGGAGAATACTAAGGAACAATAAAGATGATGATGATTATGAAGTAACCAAATAAATAAAAATACTCACTTTGAAGTTAACACTTAAGATCGTCAAGATAACTCTGGCATAAATCCTCTTATCCGTCACAAATCTGTAGAGACAGTGGACGTCTTCCCCTGGAGACGCTTGCTTATACACCAGGGTATTCAGGGGAGACCTAAGTCTTCCAGCTCTTTGCTTCCAGGAGGCTATGATCTCGTCACAGGCAGTTCCTGGTACTGGTTCTCCGAAACGTGTGTTATTGAAGAAGTCGTAGTGAGCCCAGTAGTACAGTGATGATCTGGAAGAAGAACTTGGTTAGATTTTGACGGTACTAAGGAGTTATAAATAGTAAAGAGTTATTTTGATACTGATAACCGGAATAACCGCCACATGTTACACGAAAGCTCGACTCCTACTTAGTTCAAGTGACCGCAAGTATCCTGATAAGCGTAGTTTCGGTCTCAATGAGGGGTAAATTGTTATTGGTTTTCTTTTCTGAATTTCTCAGTATCAGCCCGGTTTTGTTAAGTTGTCACCGAAACCCGGACACTAATGGACATCACCAAGACATTGGAAATGCATTGCCATCCCAGTTATAAATCTGAAATGTCTCATGTGCTTGTAATTACAGCGGCACCCATACCCAGACTATTTGTGTTCCTAATAACTATTGGCATGGAATAACCACTAATGATATACAAGAAGTGTTTACTACAACCGTCCCCATGTTTGTTCATTTGTTTACCCATTTCCTATTCAGATTTAATTGATGGTATTCTGTGGAACTCTTCCGTAAACAAATATAAGCGCCGGGCGTTTGGTGCGATTCTCCTTGTTTATTACAACCGCCCTCATTAGGACTGCTTAATGTGTTCTAAGCTATAAAAATGCCGCGAAATTAAGTTGGAGCGAGTAATAAATTATGTTTTATGTTGTTTTCTGTTCCCAGTGCGGTTGTGGTTTTGAATTCTGTAGAATTATTGTGTAACACTTTACTACCGGTAGAACAGTTTGCTTTTACGCAACAAATGGAAATGATTAATAGTCATATAGACTAGGTGTAATGGACAATGAAAATGTTTAAATGCTATCAAATAGAAGAAGAAAGGAAAGTGTTTATTTAGGACACGCTCAGGAAATTCCAAAAAAGAAAGAAAAAAAGAATAATGAAAACTAATAAGCGAAAAGACCTGAGCAGGGTCGATAAGGGTCCTTTCTCAGATTATTGCTGTGACAGTGCAAATGGACAGTTAAACATTCATTTTTTTCTTTTTCTTTTCTGTTTATTGGATCCAGACGATGAGCTAGCTTCTAAATAGTGACAAACAGGGCATCGGTAAATTATTGAAAATAGTGTCTGCTCCGTTAATCTCCTGGTCGCAAGTCCGACTACAGTACCCGGCGATAAATATTGCACATCGACCTTTTTACACAAAACCATTTTATACAAAGAATAAAAATAATTTTATCAAAAGAAGCAAATCATAATTGTTTTAACAGCTCCTAATAGATACCGGACTGTTTGTATTTCGTGCGACAGAGATAACGCTCTACGAAGTCGAAATTAGCCGATTGTCTCTTTCCAAAGGTCGATGTGCAATATTTATCGCCGGGTACTGTACTGAGCGTGGTGGGGTCCTGGGTTCGATTCCCGAGTCGGACAAAGTGTTATATTGTGTTTTCATCTCTCTCGGGTCGTGTCTCATCGGGCTATGAGAGGGAGCAAAAAGATAGTGCACCTGTCTGCGTACACACACACACGCCTGCACTATAATATCTCCCGCGCGGATGGCTAGTCTCCACTGAGATTGGTCCCCATGGCCGAAATTCCGTCTGGAGGACTTTATTTAAAATCAAACTTGAAGTAAATAAGTATATTTTATTTTATTTACTAATATTCTACATATATTATCTATTTTATTATTTATTTCTTTCTGTAACTGCCTGTGACATCACAGCGGGTCTTATCAGAATACTAGCGCTGCGACATATATTTTTTTAAATGTCGAAGTGTTAAAATTCTCTAACGAATATAGGCGTCGCCGATGAAAATTTAAAAACATGATGGTACAGAACCGTCGTTACGCGAGTTTGACTCGCTCTTGCCCGTTTTTTTTTATTTTTGACTGTGTTTAGTTTAGTTAGTAATCTTCTTGTAGCAATCGCAATAAATACTTTTTCTTTCTTTCAAGTACACTTACCCACTATAACTGCCAGTCTTGCTTTCAAACCTGACGAACATAGCATTGCCTGTAGAAACGAAGTCGTGTTTCTCCATAGGTCTGCTGAAAGTGTCACAGAAAGTCTTGATGATGCGAGCATCATCAGGTCTTGGAGCGTCGTACAACGTGAGGGACTCTCCACAGTCGCCAGTCCAGGGTTGAATTGGAGACTCTATGCGGTTGATACGGAAACTGTTGACAAGGAATTGTGTTGTAATGATATTGTGGTTTATAAAGTTATTTTACTTCAGATTACTTGATAAAGTCAACTGTGTAATAAGCAATTTTTCTTGGTTGGATATTACGTTAAAACATAAAACTTGTTTTTTAACTTTACTGGCCTTTATGTATATTAACTATTAAATAAATTATAACGATGCAACTCATATTGTCACTTAAATTTTGTGTTTTATGTTGTTCAAGTGAACTTATGGTCACTTCGTGGTCATATCACATCAACAGTATCAATAAAATTGAACAGTAACGGAAAATTTACCAAATTATAAGGAACACTATTTAAAGTGTTTTTTCAAAGCCGTGAATGTTTAAATCAGTATTTCACCATAAACAGTTACAGACAACCACCTAAAATATTCCGAACACAAACTTACCTCGGAAAATATAACCTAACGACCTGTCCCGGAAAGCCTTGCATCAGGTACGTGCAGGAGGTGTGTGGAGGGTACCAATGAGCCACAGAGAGGAAGATGCCCTCAGTGTCTCCTGACTTCTTGAGGGTCTCAGCCGTCAGCAGCCAGTCGCAGGTGCCGACCTTCGAGCCTGGAGCTTCGACGTGGCCAGGCCAGTTGCCCACGTTGAAATGAAAGCCGGTGTTTAGAAGAGGACCTAGAGGAACAGAAAAGTTATTTATTGAGCAAGTTATAACTTTTCAAATAATTATGAAGAGTCAGTAGGTAGTTTCTTCTTTATTTAATTAGGACTTACTGACATCCATGCATGAGACTAAAATCACACTAGATAGACACTGAGATCTGTCATGTAATTTTGGATTGTAAGGCCTTTTGTACACGGTACAGTTTCATTAGTACGGCGTATAAACTGTTCCGTAGAAAAAACGTGTCCGTGTCCTTGCTTGCTTGCGTGGCTTCCATAGTGATCCATAGGTACTGACGACCATGTTTTTCACGGCAAGAAAAACGTGTGTTTAATAGGCCTCACTCATTACTATCTGAAGTCAGACAAACTGTTACAAGGGCTACTAGAATTGAGAAATTGCTTAATTATTCCATCTCGGCAACTCTGAACCATTAACTGCGATGCCAAGATGGTAGCAATTGCCAATAATAACCAGTTTTAATTGCCCAAGTGACAGAAGCATAATTAACAAATATTGCACATCGACCTATTCGATCCTATCGATTTTATACAAAGAATAAAAATAGTTATCAAAAGAAGCTAATCATAATTGTTTTAACAGCTCCTAATAGATACCGGACTGTTTGTATTTCGTGAGACAGAGATAACGCTCTACGAAGCCGAAATTAGCCGATTGTCTCTTTCCAAAGGTCGATGTGCAATATTTATCGCCGGGCAAACTTTACCTGCAGGTGAGCTGACAAACTCCACAAACAGATCCTGAGAAGTTCCGATGATGGAGTAAGGGAACTTGCCCATACCGCAGAAAGTTCCGATGACTGACGCTGACTCGTCCTTCCCATCGTAGATCCTTATGTAGTCGTAAGGACAGTTTTCTGACCCTGAGTAAGAAGAATAGGAATATTACATTTACTAATACACATAAATCAGTGTAATCGTCTGCTATTTGGCAGTTAAGTGCGATTTCTATTTGGTACTTGAATCGAAATTTACTCAAATACCTTTTAGAAACGATATTAAAATCTGTGTGGTTCTTTCCTCAAAAGACCATCTCAGACATGATCTACATTGTCTTCATATAACCTAACCAAGATTATATCTGGACTTTAAAAGAGACTGTGACCTCTGAGTTTGTTTTGACCTTTCTTCTCAGAGTAGGAAACGCCGACCTCATCTAGCTTAAAAAAAAACATGATTGACGTGTAAAAGTGTTTGTTCAAACCTACTTACAAAAATAAAATCATTTATCAAAGGTCTTGCCGTCGCTACAACACACCTTAAAAGAAAAGAGACAACAAACTTCATAATTATTGAGTTGTGTGTGAGACTCATAGTTCTATCGAAGTATGCTTTGGCTAATTCCATATTCGCCCCACGAAGATTTGCTCCACCTAAAATATTCCTTGTTCGCCCCAAATTTTATTCCACTTGTTTACGCTGATTTCAAAATAAGAATACAAACTTCTCGAAACTGTTTCGTTTTAAATTCAGATAACCCATCAATACGTATGATAAACCCATTCAAGTTCACCCAACTGCTCAATACAAGCAAGCGATACACACATTTCATATTCATATAAAGCAAGACGAAGCAAATCACGAACTATCTGCTAGTCTGCTACACATTTTTTCAATACGCTAGCTGTTCTAAAACATGGGTAAAGTCGAGCGGTCTAAGAATTTAATATCGAGCAAGTTGCTGGCCGGCTTGATTTAATAGCGGTTATTGGATAGCTGTTATTTATGATCTTCATAAATTATTACACCTTGGAAATGGAGAGAAAAATGAGTGTTTTGTTTATGGTTGAGAGTTAAATGAGGAGGTTATTGAACTGTTTATTTTTTAACTTTTACATAATTATGTATTTAAGTATCATAATATTGGAAGACAAGTGTATTTTAAAATAAAAGTTTACAGCTTAATTTTTTTTTATCAATCCATACTTATATTATAAATTCGAAAGTAACTCTGTGTGTCTGTTTGTCTGTATGTCACCCTTTTACGCCTAAACTACAGCACGGATTTCAATAAAATTTGGCAGAGAGATAGACTGCAGTCAGAGGAACGACATAGGATAGTTTTTATCGACATACCTCGCGGGCAAAGCCGGGAGCGGAAGCTAGTAGTAGAATATATACGCAAAAGATTTATAAAGTTTTCTTTAGTTTTAACCATAGTGTGGCTCTTCCCTAAATCGACTACATACTTTCATTATTTTCCATTTTTAATGTAAGTTACTGTTACCGTTAGCCTGCATCAACCCATTACTGGGAAAAGGCTTGAAAAATAGTTATTATCCTTCTCACCTCTTGAATTCCAGCTCTTTCGTTCCAAGTCTAACGTGTCAAAATATAATTACAGCAAATTCATGAATTTTTAATAGCATTAAACTCGATATACGGAAGCTATAATCACACTTTTATTTTTAAACCGAACTTATCGATCTACGCCCGACACCATACAGGAAAAGTAAACGGAAATCCGAGCATACGCTTTCTATTACCACAACCAAAGTGCAATCTCATTTTATCAAGAACGCGGCAACCCTGTTCGCTGATGCAGGCCTATTCTGATAGACACATTGAACCGGACTCGATTGCCTTTTTAGTGGAATCGAACGTTCGAATTGGTGATTCCGTCCGGACGATTGTACGTTCAGCAAAGTGGCCTATTCAAGTCAGCTGTAAACGTAGTTTAGATATTGCTTCGCGTTTCAAGACGCTGTATTTGTAAAAGTGATTCCCTTGAGGTGGTCGATCTATTTTTAGAATAGGTGGCATCGATGTTGCTGATCTAAAAGAGAGTGTGACCTCTGAGTTTGTTTCGGCCGTTCTTCTCAGAATAGTCAGATAGGAAATGCCGACCTCATCTAGTTTAAAAAAATATAATTGACGTGTTGGTACAAACCTACTTACAGAAAATAAATCATTTATTATTAAACTTTGCCTGTTTTCTACGGAATCATAATCAGCCTGTAATGGTCCCACTGCTGGGACACAGACTGGGAGTGGGCCGTAATCCACCACGTGGGCCCAGTCCGGTTGGTGGATGTAACATGTCTTCGAATTTTCAGCTCTAGGACATGCCGGTTTCCTCACGATGTTTTCCTTCACCGTTTTGAGAGCAGTGGTGATGTAATAATTTACACAAAGTTAAGTGCCACCACAGCTCTCTTTCTACGGAATATTACCGGCAAATAGTGGTTATATTTAGCAGCTAAGTAAATAGTCCGCCAGTAATTCCACTAACCTTATCTAACATACATTTACTTGGCAGTAAAAGGCTACTTAACGCAGACTTATCGACTACGATAACTCCACGTATTGGGGACTTAGGAGCGGATAAAAACATAAAGGCAATTCCTAAGAATCTAAATGAGAATCCCGAATGTATAAATAACACTGGAGAGAAGGGTTTTTGAAGTGAAAACTTCTTAGGCGCGTTCGGCATTTTTTGAGATGGGAAAAAGCCATTGAACTCGCGCCACTGTTACCGTAAGCGACACCGCGCGTGCTTTGTTTATAAGACGATTAAAAAAAAATACCTGCTTTGGATGTGTTCGGCTGTCCTCGGGATGTACTCGGTTTTATTAATGTAACTATATCCGATAGTGAGTGATGGCAAAGTATTCTGTTTGTGTTTTGTTTTCACTTCTGTTGGCACACGCGAAGTGCCACTTTTTTATCTTGTGTATTTTTAATCAAGTTCTCCAAATATTTGGGCCACTTACCAGAGGTTATGGGTCTCATGGGACAAGTCATGATGTTTTCGCATCTCTGTCCGTCTATATTAAATTCTTCGTTTTCTATGTACAGCTTTATGTATGGTAGCCTCGTGTTGAGATGGTATCTAAAAGAAAAATACAAAATTAGTTGACGATATCTCATAAATGTGAAAAAGTTTAACTTTTTAATGATTCATTGTTTCTGAAAAATTAATATTCTGATATTAATTATAGTAATTTATTATGAATATTTTAGTGCACTTCAGTGATAATTTCATAATTATTTAATTTTTACTAAATTACATTGGCAAACTAATCAAACCAGCGAAATATTTGTCAGCTATTTGCAACTTTCTTATTATTATTATTTTTTATTATTAAATTTGTTTATTTCAGAGAATATCCTTATAAGTTAAATATTTATAATATTACAAAAAGAATACAAATTATATTTAAAAAAAACACAAAATCATAAAATGTTAGCCCACGTGTGCACGGACGCAAAAATATCGCGGCGGGATTTTATCGCGCTCTGGATTTTAAAAGTTCGGTGTTGAGCCGAACATTAAGAATCCAGCAGTGCTATTCTGTAACCATCTCACCGTGAAAACTTAGGTGAAGTGAGCTGTCAATAGTGTCAATTCCTAGCAAATACAAACTCACTTCACCTAAGTTTTCACGGTGAGATTTTTACAGAATCGATCGTCTGCAGAGCGTATACCTTGGCAGTGCGTTGAAACACTAGTGCGCGAAAAAAAAATCGCTGCGCAAAAAACGCGCCCGTGCGTACCTGGGCTTAGTGAGTTAGTAACATAATTTTACTTAAAATTATAGATGGTTAAATAGATAAACCGTTTATTTGGTGCACACAAAAGACAAGTACAACACACAAAAGTACAATATTAGATGATAACCAATTAACCACATGAATAGAATATAAAAACAAAAGAAAGAACACACATATCGAAACAAAAGTGACACTATGACGAATACTTAAAATAACACAAAATTATGTTCGTATTGTTAGTAGGTACCCATACCTAACCGATGCCTATGGTTGGCCATAGGCATCAGTATCAGTCCTTATCCACTGATTTTGGAAAGGATAATCAAAAAAGGCACCAATAGCACTAAAGTTCTAAGTTCATAGCATTCTATCATAACAGCACTGCTAAATTCTTCCCAGTTGATTGTTCAAATGCTCACTACACACTTAAGTCATCAACATACTCTTGACATCAAAGCGATGAGTCAAAGCATGTACACGTACGCTCAAACATTAACGTAGCAATGTGTTAATGGATCGTTGAGTGGTCAGCAATTGGAGAGCATGAAATTAACCAATCGACACCACTTTGTGATGCTGTTTGGACATATTGGTTGGCGATTTAAACATCTCATTCATGCAAGGGGGTGATTTTACTCGTCGTGCTACTAAACCACTTTCTTTACGCAACTCATATATGATTTGGCCAAAAAAAAACAGATTATTTAAGTTTATAGATAAGTATTTTTTTCTCAAAAAAGACAGTCATTTAGATTAGACTGCATCAATTCAGCATAATATTTCAATGCATGTATAGAGGGATGAGAAACAGGGTAGTTATACAGTTCACTTATACTCCATAGGAAAGGGAGGATTCTCCGACCAGACGGTTGTCGTGTGTGGTGGGCTTCTGCCCGATAATTGAGGTCGGGACGTTAATGCTAGTCGTGCGGTAAACTCTACTTGCGCGATGCAGAATTTTGCGTGACGTCAGTGTGATGCCTAGTTCGCATGTGGTGACGTAGATGCCGGCCCCACACGTATGAAAAATTGTTTAAGTTTCTTCACGAAACGAAACTGACTTTAACAGGGAAAGTCGCCGATTTATATTTATATATATATATATATATATATATTATGCGATATAATCACCGCCTTGAAGGATGTAATTAAATTGCCATCATATGTATGTCAGAAAAATTAATTATCAAATTGACTCCAACTTAAATTGTACATTTTCGAATCACAACTGTCATTTATCACGTCAAATTGTGCCAATTTGATAAAGCATTTATTTCCCCGACTGAACAAGAGCATACCTACTGAGGAACTGTGTCAAGGATTTGTACAGCGTTACGA
This sequence comes from Luperina testacea, assembly GCA_927399505.1. Taxonomy (NCBI): domain Eukaryota; kingdom Metazoa; phylum Arthropoda; class Insecta; order Lepidoptera; family Noctuidae; genus Luperina; species Luperina testacea. The sequence continues at coordinate 3,724,880 of OV656763.1, read as the reverse complement.
TTTTCTTTGTCACTTGGGTGCAAAGCTCCAAAGCATTGTGTTATCTTTTATAATAAAAACGAAACTGTTGGGACTTGACGTAAAGTCTACAAAGTGCTGTCGGCTTAAACTAGGGCCTAACATGAACGTGCGGAGGAAAAGTAACGTTAATTCGAACGATTTTATACTTAAAAATACTCGTTGTTCACATTATTTACGTAGTTTTAAGACTTTATTCATATTTATGGCACCTGTCCCACCGTCGAGCAAGAGATCATTGTAGCTATCGACTATTTTAACCGAAACCTACAGACGCCAACAAGCTACTACAAATCTGTCAAATTTCTATAATAGATTTTCACATTTATCCCTAAATCATAAGGTTCAAAGTTGATTGGGAAAGTTTTACAGTTTCGGGTAGCTTGATGTGTTGGCATCTGTGCGATAGAGAACATTCTCGCCTGCAGTGTGAACAGCCAGCAATCAAGTATTGATAAAATATATCTCTTTTTCTGACTCAGGACCTAGCATATTTAAATTGTACGTTTCTTGAACAAGAAAATAGTTGATAGCTAGTTGCTATCTCATTGGCAGTGAGATAGGTGCCTATGAGTGTAGTCGATTTGCACGAATTTGTTCACCCGCAACGGGCGAATCGACACTTTTAAATACTTAGTTAATTTATTTGTGGACGAACCGACAACATAATTATTATATAAAATTTAATTCCGTACGCAAAATACGTGCATTGACGTGGAGTTGCGGACACCAGCCCGTATCACCTATTACCTATATAAAATTCAAAATGTGCCAATCGCCTTATACGTTTTCTGGAGTTGTTATTTCGCCCGTTTTGGGTGAGTAAATTCGTGCGAATCGACTAACAAGCCATTCTAATTGTGCTTCTCACAAAAATTTACACCAAAATGCTATTATAGTTTTATTTTCGACTCCAAAAGTTTTTGACTTTACGTTACGTTACGCTTACGTTGCGTTGCGTTTATGTTGCGCGTTCGTGATAGGACCCCTGTACCGGGAAAACAGCGTTGACAAACAATACTTAACTCTCTAGGCCTAAACAAACACATTTGTCCAAGCCAGGACCTACCCTCATCAAAATTTCTGCTATGCTCCATGACTTTGAAGAGGTACTTCACTGCCATCTAATTTATTGGGTTCAAAGACAATTTGGCCTGATATTTTTATAAATAATATTCATAATAATATTGGAACATTGAGTTTTTCAGGATATCGCCAAGTGGATGGTCGACTCTTCACGTGACGAGAGGGCTGATTTATTTTTAGGCCAAAGAATCGGCATTGTTATTCAACGTTGCAATGTTTTTGGCACTTTCAACACACTGTTACAATGCAGACGAATTTTTTGGTGCCTGATGACCTCCTCTCTTTTTCATAAGCAGAGTGGCTGGGACATTGACACATTGTACATTATACGTGCTTTCACGAGAATGTATAAGTGATTTTTTTTAAATCAAGTATCTTGTTCCAAGGACACTGTACAATGTACATTATTGTTTTATTTAAAAATAATTAATTCTGTATTAAAACAACATTCATATATACATACCACACAACACACACACAACACATAACATATATATATTATTGTGTGTTGTATTGTGTGTGTGTGCTGTGTTTTGTTTTTAAGTTTTGTGTGTTTTGTATTGTATTGTGTGTTGCTGTTGTTTTGTTAATACAGAATTAATTATTTTTCAATAAAACAATAATATTATACACTGTTCAATGTCCTTCGTATGTACAAGATTCTTGATTTCCAAAGTCACTTTAGCAAATCGACATTTGACTATCAATTGCATTCAGAGAATGCATTAAATTTCAATACAACTAATCGAATGGCTTTCGACAATAAAAATGCTTTTAACAACGCTATCGCTGATTAACACTGACTTAAACTAAACGAAGTAACACCCGATAGCTGTTCAACTATAAAATACGGTAATACACTTGCCTGCAATGAAGATTTCTTGGATACACTCCAGGATAGGCAGCCGACTGTACGTAACACGTTTGCAGCCGGCAGTCCCGGAACACTCTCTCGCAGTAAGACCTGGGAAAAATTGGCCCCGTTCATTAAGTTAATTCGCTAACAAAGCTGAACGAAGTCATTATCCCTGACACTTTCAGTTGGGAGTTTTTGCTGTAAATTCGGTAGTCCTCATATTTTTACACAGGAGTTTTTAATTGCTTAGTTTTAAATTTCGTTGAATTTTTATTACTTGGCAGGTGTATGTTTGCTGTAGTAAGTGTTTCTGAGTCTTGTTTCTCATTAGTTATCATTATAATTACTAGAAGTATATAAATTAATTGCACGTTATTATTGAAGGCGATAAGTTAAACGTGATCAATAAAACGTGCAAGAATGACTAATTCGTGTAATAATTAATTATATTTTTATGAACACTTGTCCATTCCAAGGTTACCTGGAAGAGATCGCAGAAAGCGATAAGGCCGCCCATTGTATATTTTTAGTGTTCGATCAATTTTTTTGTTATATACATATTTTTGTGGTGTACATTTATAAAGTGTAAGTGTAAATAAATAAGAACAGTTCAAGTGCCATAGAGTTGATTAACCTGCTATAAGTAATGTCATCGTCTGTAGAGATAATGTCAGAAAGCACAGTAAGATTTTTACGATCCCTACATAAGCATTTTTATTCCTCCCTCTGCTCCAGCATGAATTGCAATTTTAACCATATTGACATCAACCTTCACAACCAAAGTGGTTATAAAAAATGCGTCAGCAAAACAAAATATGCTGCAAAAATTCTGCACACTCACGTATACAAATAACATTCTCTAAAGCACCCCTTTGGGACCTCAAAAAAGGGTCCCAATTTAAAAAAAAAGAAATCCCGGAATCAGCAACTACGCACCACACTCACTTTAATTCGAGTACTTGATTACAACGCATAACTCATTGCGGCTGCGATAATAGGTGGGCAGTGAGCCCGAGCCGACAATTCAACACGATTTATAAGCCATTTCGGTCACGTACCCACCAAAGTGGAGCCATTTCGAGCCAGTCAGAATGATTCTAGAACGTTCGCGACATTCGGGCTAAGCCTCTTAAGTAATTGGCAACTCGAACTTGATTTATGCAGTGGCCGTCGAGTGATGATTTGAAGTATTGAGTTAGTGATTTATTGGCATGGAAATTGGGTGTCACGACTTTTGGCAAAGCTCTTGGTTATGGAAGGATCGGAAACTTTCAGGTCACGTTTGGTAGTACTTAACGTACTTGAGTACGTTAAAGATGTTGGAATCATTCACAATATATGCGCATGATATTTGAATTTGATTGTTTAAAGGTCGGAATGTCCTGAAAATTGTTAAATAATTATGCAAAATTGAGAGCCGAGCTTTCGGCACAAATCTGAGAAAAAGAATTTCTTCCAATATGAAAAGAGAAAAGAGAAGCATAGGATTAGCAGTGGGTGAAGTCGGGCTGTGGATGATGATGAATCTAAATACCTAATAATATAATCTTATATTTAAAAATCTCGTGTCACAGTGTTTGTTATCCAACTCCTTCGAAAGGGCTTGACCGATTTTTATGAAAATTTTTGTGTATATTTGGTAGGTCTGAGAATGGGTCGTAGGCTATTTTTTATACCCCTAGGTGATAAGGGTGGCCCTCTCCAGATTTTTGTTGGAATCGAAACTAACGCGGGTGAAACCGTGAGGCATAGCTAGCATATACTTATAATATCTTGACTATTTATAAGTATATATCAAGATATAGCGTGAAAATACGCACTCTCTTACACAATCTACATAATGTGTAGTAATAAAATCATGGATGGATTGAGTCCGTTTATGCCTACATTATTTTTTGTAAAATAAATATTTTCACTTATAATTTTATCAATGTTAACTTTTAATCTTCTTCGTGTGTTATAAAAAAACATAAAAAAATACTGTAAACACCTAAAGTACTTTTAAGAGCGCATTCCACCAAAATTTTATACCTAGAAAAGTTTTACCCTGTTTTATTTTGAATTTTTGACGGTTTTTCTATACTAGAACTGTCAGACGTCAATTTTATTCCACGGATAAAAGACATCTAACTTTGGTAAAATCAGCCCTAAGTATAATAATAGTAGAATACTGACACTGATACTGTAGTAGTGTATAGTAGATTGTATCATAAGGGAGCAAAATAATATTTTTACGGCGAGGGCGCTTTTTTGAATCCAGAGCGAAGTGAGGGATTCTAGAGTAGAATCCCGAGCGTAGCGAGGGATTCTTTAATAGAATCCTGAACGTAGCGAGGGATTCAAAGTACGTCGCCCGAGCCAAAAATATATTTTGCGCCCGAGTGATACACTCTACTTTTCATCACCCACTATGAGAAAATAAAAGGCGCCTCATATTTTATTGTAATAATATCATTTGATAAAACATAGAGTAACAACTAAATTGAAATTAAATAGTATCTAATAAAAAACAAATATTTACATTAGAGACATTTTCGCAATTATGAAAATAGGTAGTAGATTATTCATCACATTTCTTGCGTCAGTTCTAATACTTTCTCTATACTTTCACTGTCACTTGAGGAACTCATTTTTCAAAACAAAACCATGAATTTCTAACAATCCGTGAAAATTGACGAAAACGCGGGCTATAGTCCGCGCGTTTTAAATTTGATTTCTTTTTTTTTTATTCAGCCGGCGCTAAGATCGACTATGAGTCGTCGTACCAGCCAGTCTTTATTCAAACATTGCGTTCGATTTCTTTGGCGCTGAACACTATGATGTTCCAAATTCAAAAAGTGCGCGGCAAAGATAATTGCGGCGCACTTATAAAGAGGATTAAAAACTCATTACTGCCCGCTAAAAGTTTCTTATAGAAAAGACCACCTTTGGGTGCACTTAAAGGCGAACCAAGTCGTCCTTTTCGAATAGATGGGATGAAAATTATATTTTCGAGCCGTTTGGGGTTGAGACCCTTTGGGCCGTGGGGTCCGAGTGCTCATGGTCACTTTAAGGAAATCTCCAAACAGCTGGTTGACACTTCCCATGACCCAAGGGCCGGCTTTTACCTTGGCCGGACGTTGTGGCAATGCCGCCAGTCTCTTGGGACCATTACCAGTCGACAGCGGTGCGAATGAATTTTCCGACGCCATATTTTGGTTTGTTAATAGTCTTAGTTAAGTTAGGATATTAAGCTGTTATTTATGTACATACAATTTTAATTCTGAATTAATAAATATTCTCACTTGCAAAGTACTTTTCACCAAAAAAATTAAAGCTTTTGGACTCAATAGCACAGTTAGTTTAATATAAAGCCTGAACTTCTCCTTTTCCAATGCATTTGTTTGTTATAAACGAGAAAATAAATTGTTCGGAATGTGATACTAAATTATTGAAAACTTTCGGCACCGAAATTCAGCGGCAACAAATAACAATTTATCATTCGCCGAATTAACTGTTACTGAACTTATTTACGGTTTTTATTACTCAGATTTTAATTAATTTACCGTTATTGTTAAAGGGTAATTTATTTTTATACTTTTTATGGGCAATTATAATTTTCGTTAATAACCTTACCGCTGACCATTGCTAATTTAAAAGTCATTTTAATTAAAACTCATAACATTTTAACTTGGAAACAACCATGGTTTTATTCATTAAATAAATTGCAAATATTGTTAGAGCCAACAAGAAGGCATAAAGCCTTTTTTATTATATTTAATTTTGATTATTATTAATTTTAAATATTTTACATCTGTTTTTGTTTTTACTTCTTTAAGTGACATCTCATGTATGCACATGATTCTTTTTACAGTATCATTCACTTTTCAACGTTCACAAACTGTCTAGTTTCTGTTCAATACAACAATAAACAGAAACGTGATCTTTCCATTTCAAAACACCCTTTGTACTCTCAACACATAGAATCGATCACACTCAGAAGTAAGCGCAGACAATACCGAATAGCTTTTCCAAACGATTTGCTTTAAAATGTTGATCACGTACGTTTGAATTCCCTTTGAAGTCGGCATCGCAATTTGGCAAATAATTTAAATAAGTCGGGGCCGAGGACCGTTCCTTGTGGAACCCCGTTTATGTTTTGTTTCATGTTTTATCTGATTTCGATAAAATTGTCTTTTTAAAGCAATTTGTATTGCCTGAGGTAATGTTTGTTAAGGGTGACAGCACCCCTCGGTAACTTGGTTGTAAGTGTAATACCACAGAGCACAAAATCTGGAATAACCATGATGTTATAGGTTCAAGAAGTGTTTACTACACACATCAGCAAGGAAACGCTTCGGTGACCGCTGCTAGAGCCGGCATTATAATCACTTTCCATACAAACGAACAGCGTGACACCGTTTACTCGAACTATGACACTAATGACTAGACACTGGAATGTTTGCATATAACATTTGCATATTATGGCAATTTTTTAGGTTATTGAACACTCTCGCTTTCAAAATAATTGTTTTCTCCCTTGGTAAACAATCTACTATATTTGTGGCATTTATTTAAACTAAAAGTGGCATAGTTTGGCACTTTTTAACGTTTTCTTCGCAGTTTTTAAGAGCATTCGAGCATTTAAGATGTTTAAGTATCATAATAATCCGGTCTCTACTAATGACGTGAAATAGACTGCTTTGAAGGCGATCAGTGACAGACGTTTTTCGCTCAACGCACTTTCAGCGCCACTAATAGAAGTACTGTCTTCTCTAGATGCTGCTGATTCCATGCTCCGTAGTGCATACTCAAATGAATCTATTATTAGATCTCGTTAGAAGCGTATGTAAAATGAGACGAGGCAATTTTGTTTCGTAAATTCTTTGCTCTTTATTTATTTCTCATCATTAATCTTTCCTTTCTTCATGGTTTGTACTTTGAGTTGATTTAAGGTATTCTTGCGTTAAATAACGTCAGGGAAAAAATACGAAGACCGTTACACACCACGTCTTGTTTCCCTGAAGAGTTGGGCAGAGGTGAAGTACCTACCTAATAGTATACCCACGTTTCACTAGTCGTGTTGAGTACCATGTAAGCCCAGATTCCGGGCTGCTAGTATTGAGAAATTCCAGGTAGAAAAACACAATAACACTTTGCCTGTCGTGGCAATCGAACCCCAGGACCTCATGTTCAGCAGTAGCGTTTGCAACCACTATACCGTCGAGACGTATTCTTGAGTGGAGACCGCAAAACGGTAAACGTAAGGTGGGACGCCCTCAGTCTAGGTGGAGCGACGATCTTTGCAGGATGGCTGGTAGCAGCTAGATGAGAGTTGCCGAAAATCGAGTAGAATGGCGTGCATTAGGAGAGGCCTATGTCAAGCAGTGGATTGCTATAAGCTGATGATGATGATGATGATACCAACAAGACAGTTCTCTCTTTTCAGTGAAAATTTTTGTGCTTTATTTTAGAAACGTTGTTGTATCTCAATATTTGATCGGAAGCGATCGTGTTTGACGAATTTTGCCGATGGAATCTTGACGTTATATCGTAAAATGTATGTAGTAAGTAAGTGAATTGCAAATACATACCCAGCGACAACTTCTCCTCTTCTATTTGGATATAGTTCCGGATGTTGTCCGTAGCGTAGATACACTTCAAATTGTTGCTCCGCTCTGTAGAGGAAATTAAATGTTTAAACTTCCTGTACTGTTCCTTAGTTTCTGAGAAAATGTTGTGTTAATTCCATTTAAGTTTCGTTAGAGATATAAACAATGTATCTAGTTCCTATGTCGAATTAAATTGGCTAGAACATTTTGCAGATACAGTCAGTTGCACGTCCATGGAAACAATTGCAATTCGCATTGACAACGTCATCGTTTTGTAGCTATAGCAGTGTTCATAAGATTCCATTGCTACTTAATCAGAAGGCCAATTCTCGTAATTAAAAACGTTAAAAATCTAGTAGTAATCTCATCTCAGCGACAATCAATATCAAAAACTTGTCAAAAATGTAGGAAAATCAGAGTTATTTTTGACAGATTGTGACTGAGATCAGTGGGCCTAAAAAGGCCACTTTGGCAGAATCATAAAAGGATAACATTATGAACCATAATATGGCGAAGACAGTCCGTGTTTTTCTTTTTTTCGCTGCACTACGTAGGTATAATCAAAGAGATTGGGATTGGATTTGGATTGGATTAATGGGTATTTTAGCACAGACAAAAAAAAATAACAGAAAAATCCTTCATCAATGGGATTTGATACGATTAACTTAAGAGTTAACTGTCCATTATGATACGTAATGTTATCCTTTTATGATTCGCCAAAGTGGCCTTTTTAGGCCCCCGGACTGTGAACGTTCCTAAAATTACGAGAATTGCCCCTCAGTTATCTACTTTAGTTGAATGTATTCTAAGTTGATTGTTGAGAGACCATTTACAAAAAAAAGTTCAAGTTGTTGGTTGAAATGGAATTTGAACTTTGTTATGTATGACATTCGGTTTGTTGTTCTGTAACTTGAAAATTACCTCAAATTCTTAATTCAAATATTATAGTGTTCTATGAATGACGAACAATATACCGTACCTACATAATCTCAAGTTCTTAATTCAAATATAGTGTTCTATGAATGACGAACAGTATACCGTACCTACATATATTAGGTATGTACTATAATACAAACTGCGGGGTAATTCCGTATCACACTATCTGTAGCAATGGGTTTCATTTGACAGTTCAACAGCATCCATTGCGTTATTTACGTTGTTGAGCAGACACATTTTTCAAACATACGAAGCAATGGATTAGCAATATGCTTCAAAATTATTCAGAATGAGATTAAAAGTGTGTTACGCAATTAGGATGTGGGTAGTAATTTAATTACCAAAAACGATCCTAGTTATTGGTAAAATTATAATATTAAAATTGCAATTATTCTAATGTCAGAAGACCAGGAAAGTAATAATTGAATTCAAAACTAATAACAGGAATACTTTATCAACTGATTCCAAGAATCCAACAGCCAACGTAAAATGTATTCTACCCTTTGGTTCTATATTAAATTAACCCGTTAAATGCTCACTGACCTGGAGTCGAAGCTGAAGTAAGTTTGATCAGTGAAGTTGTCGGCGTGGAACACAATCTTGACGAAGTTGGTCTCAGATATGAATGTCTGCGGCTGTTCTATCTCGCCACAGAAGAGACCTGGCTCTTTCCTGTTGGAGACGTCGGTTTTCGCGTTGCCGTCGACTATCTGTGGAGGGTTGTTTATTTGTAGTGGAGTGTTCGGGTTCGTTTTTGTATGTCTTGTGGTAGTAAAATCAGGGAACGAGATTGAAAAGTAATTTGGCTATCAATCGAAATAGTCCGTAAGGCCAATCGTCTATGACGCTCTACTAATCACAAACACTTAAAACAAACTATTTAGGATGTTAGTAAGTTGCGTCGTAGACGATGGGCCTACACACACGGAAAATGTATGTACAGACGCCAGCACATCAAGCTACTACAATCTGTCAAATTTCTTTAATAGATTTTCAACTTTATCGCTAAAGCATAAGGTTCAAAGTTGATTGGGAACATTTGACAGTTTCGGGTAGCTTGATGTGCTGGCGTCTGTACTAGTAAATCTGCTCAACAATCAAGTTCCTTCTACTTTGGCCGAAAGACAAGTATTGCCAGCTATCTGACGTAACATTGCCGTCAATTTTTGTACAGACGCGATCAATCGTGATTTTTGTCCATGGTAACGGCTTAGCGTGCTTTCCGAGGCACGGAGGGGTCTTGATATGTAAAGATGGTCCTCCATCCAGGGACCAACCGTGGCCAGCGTAGCTTAACCTGATCAATCGACCCGTGCAGTTGGTATTACTTAGCCACAAGTCTCTCTACTTTACGAGTATACAAGGAGTAATAATAAACTTTTATAAAAAGGAGATAATTATAATACAGGCGAAAATATACTAACTGAACACAAGAATAATTATTATATGGCAAAGCAATGTTAATATAATAAACATGTGAGTTTAGTTCGTGGAATATCGACCGTGTTCTTGACTCGTTTTTCCTTATTTTCGTTAAATATTCAGTAATTCTACGTATAAATGTGCTCTTGTTTCGGATGTTTATCTTCAAAATAATATTTTAGCCTTGTTTCGAATGTTCATCTTCAAAATAATATTCTTCTTTAAATTAATATTTTGAAAATTATTGTCTCTTCAAAAACATTGAATTATCTTGTCTACTTATAATTCTAATAACGGATTCAGCTAATGGCTGTTTCTACCCAAATATGCGTAAACATTTCAAATCCCAATCACTCTGGATTCCCAAAGTTTCCCAGTTTGTAAACTCGCAAATCTACAAACGGAGAATGATTCAATAATTACGCTCAAATTGATCCGCTCCGAGTTCCCAGTTCCCAGTTCCGAGTTCTTTCACCCGTCAGACGAGTTCAGAAATTAATTAGTAGAATTTCGAAAGCGTGCGCCGTCTCAATTAGGAGTACTCGTGATGGCGGCCGATTTTCACAACTTTATGACTATGAACTTTTTGTTTCAGTGATCGCCCTTTCCCCTTTTCAGCGTTTCCGTTAAAGACGGTTATAAATGAGAGGAAAAATATAATAAGACTCCATTCTTCCATCGTTAGATGTCTGCTTTTGACAAGTCTGATAAAAAAAACTCGTTTTTTTTTGTTTTTAAGTTTAGAACGAATGTTTAAACCATTTTTTTTTGTTCAATTTTCATGAAAATGATTAACGCGATCAACTTAAGTATGGTTGTATGACTTTTACATTTAGATAGATAAGAGTATATAAAACGTTACAATGTGTAAATGAATTAGTGCACATTATGAAAGTAGTATGAATCGTTTACAGCGGTGCGATTCTGTAACCATTTCACCGTGAAAACTTGGGTGAAGTGAGCGTGGAGTGAGCTGTCAATAGTGTCAATTCACCTAAGTTTTCACGGTGAGATTTTCACAGAATCGACCGGCTGGTCTGTATACGTTTTTTTTTTCTGACATGAGTTTATAGCTCATCCATCGTTCAATTTGACCTGCCAGTTTTCTTTAGTCTGACAGTTTGTTTCAGTGCCTAAGAAAGAAAATAAGAAAGAAAAGTAAATAAGAAAGTACTTACTTGCATGTATCCCTTGTGGCACGTCGTACCGTTGATCAAGGTACCAACTTTGAACTTTTTGAACCTAATCCTGAGGATCCAATCCTTGGGTGACCCTCGGAAAGCTCTAAATCTGCGAACAAAAAGTTTTCATAATAAGAAATGTCCCAGGTAAGTATCATTTATTGTTATCTAACGCAAAGAAAAGGAGAAACCATTATTTTTGTACAATATTGGCTCTAATAAATAACGATAATTTATCATCGGTATTATATCCGACGAAAATGCTTGAGACTTCCTTATCGCTAGTTCCTGTGTGCGAAAAGTATTAATCGTGACATTTTTTACACGATGATTTTATGTGCGTTATTCTTTTACAGGTTGGCAGGGAACTCGACGCGCAAACATGCGTCATGTTCGTGAACGGGCGCCGTCAGTTGGGGCTGGTCATCTCTTAGCTGCCTCGGCTTATTTTCAATTATTTTAATTTCGAATTGTTGTTTTCTATTTGCTGTACTCTGGACGCTTTTAACGCGTACGTCTTTTTACATCGTTCTCACATATAATTATAAATTCACATTAATGATGTAGGTAACTAATATTTTTGTAAAAATATAATTTAAAAGAGTGTCCATGGAGTTTCTTGCCCGTTCTTCTCCATAGGTACCTACGCTTTGGAATGGGCAACTAGCTTCATATTTTCTGACTGACCGACTTTTTGACAATTCAAAAGTGCCGGTTTAATTGAAATAAATGCTTTGAGTTTGAGTTTGTCACCATGAATTATTGCGCACATGATTTTAAACCCCCCCCCCCCTTAGCGAAGAAATGTTTCACCGGTTATGAAAAAAATAGCTGTAGGTACGTAGAGGATCCAGAATCGTGTACCTGCTGAATCCATTGCGCGTCGATTACCCTTGCCACCTTGTCCAGCATAAGCAAAAGCAGTCAATGTATAACGTTCCCACTGCTGGGACACAGGCCGCCTCTCTGTGAGAGGGAGTGGGCCGTAATCCACCATACCCAGTGCGGATTGGAGGATGTCAATTGTCTTCGAATCTTTGGTTCTAGGACTATGTTTTCCTTCACCGTTGTGAGAGCAGTGGTGATTCAATAATTAAATACACTAAGTTAAGCGCCTGGTTGGGTTTGCACCCACGATCTACAATTCGTAAGTGGTGGTCGTTGCCAGTGGGCCACCACTGCGTGCCACCTCACCCTGTATAGTAATTAATTAAGATTCAGGTCATTAAGGTAAACAGACTGGAAATATGGATGACCTTAATTACGGCAGTAGACGTACTAATAAGTTCTCACGCTCGTGGAATTTTTCTTAAATAACTATTATTAATTATTATTCTTGTTACATATCCACTTTTTTTTTTCAAGATGGGAAATCATCAAATGACCCCTTCCGCTCTGGGTGGAGCGGAAGGGAGTGTCAGACTCTTACTGACTAAAACCCACCCGTGTTCCTTCCTTAGCCCTTTATGTTCCGGGCCAGCGGTAACCCTTTCGGACAATCCCGCTGAATCATTATGATCTGAGTTCCAGTAGAGACTGCAGTTCCATATAATTTGCAGACATAGACTATTGACGTCTACGCTCTCGGCGTAAATTCACAAAACTTTCTTCGAATGATAATACTCTTTTCATGTTCTTATACTTTGTAGTTTTCTTTTGATCCCGTGTTCACTAAAGAAGTAAAACTCCCTACAAATAACATCAATCATCGCTCCTTTGTACAGCGAAAATGCTCCGAGCGAACTCCACGTGCGAACTCTGCAAAAGTTGTTAAGCTACTGACCCATACGTAGGGGTGCGGGAAAAGTGTCGATACTTAGTATATTAAGTACAGACGCCAGCACATCAAGCTACCCGAAACTGTCAAATTTTCCCAATCAACTTTGAACCTTATGCTTTAGCGATAAAGTTGAAAATCTATTAAAGAAATTTGACAGATTGTAGTAGGTTGACGTGCTGGCGTCAGTACTAGATAGTTTTTAAGGATTATCGAGATGTAACAACAGTTGCTTTACTTACTACTTTCACAGACAGGAAAACGCATTTATTTCAAGTTAACTGTCAACTTACATTATTAAAATATTAATTGTCATTCTTTATTAGTCATATGAAATCGTTATACGTGGTAATCAACGTAGTGCGTCAATCGGCTCAACCTGCAAATGCGTTCATCTTTGCAAGTTTACAAAACGTTATTAAGACTGATATTTGTAGAAGGTACCTAGTTTTCATATGTACAGACGCTAGCAAATCAAGCTACCCGAAGCTGTCAAATTTTCCCAATCAACTTTGAACCTTATGCTTTAGCGATAAAGTTGAAAATCTATTAAAGAAATTTGACAGATTGCAGTAGCTTGATGTGCTGGCGTCTGTACTTTGATTGCAAAGCTTGTATCAATAAGCGCTATTCGAATCAAATGAGTGAATCTTTATTTTGTGTGATAATCTTTTGTTTATGAAAAGTATCGATTCCATACACTACATCCTTACCTATATGTGCAAGTGAGGGGCCTCCCGAAGTTCTCAGAGGTCACCGGAGGGGAGGACACGTCCTCATATATCTCCACCGTCTTATTGCAATGGTCCCGTTTGGAATCTGGAACAAGGAAACGCTCATTAATTTTGGTACTATTTTACACCGTGTTTAGCAGATCAACTACTAATCTTAGTTGTTATACATACATACATACATAACATACTGTCAATCAAAATCTAAATTCATTTCAAGGATATTCAGGGCCGTCTTAACCATATTGGGCGCCGGGGTGCAAAAATCAGCCTGCGCCCCAATTTTTGTATTTAATTGTTACTCTAGAATAAAATTAAGTACATTTACAAACATCAATTTTAATTTTTCTGGCTTTAAAATCGACAATCTTTTTTATGATATCGTCTGTTTTGTTATCAACTTTCAATTCGATAGTATACTATAGTCAAAATTGTCAATCTATCTTAACTTGAGTCATAGTTAATCGTAAGTAGTTTTTTATTCATTTCAATTTCGAGAAGGTTTAAGGATTGGCTTACGCCCCCTAAGACCCTGCGCCCGGGTGCCACGCACCCCTTGCCCCCCGGGTAAAGACGGCCCTGAGGATTTTGCTAATCCATTGCTTCTTATGTTGGAAAAATTTGTCTGCTAAACAACGTAAATAACGCAATGAATGTTGTTGATCTGTCAAAATGAAAGTCGTTGCTACTGTTAGTGTGTTACGCAATTACTCTGCTGGACAATAAGACGAAAAGTCATGCGATTTTGGACCATATTTACAGTCCCAGCATACCTTACAATGCGCGCCACGAAAAATGAGACTTGACCCCGCCTCCCCCGCTCTTTCCGCTGCCCCTATGACGTCCGGTCCCGTCCCGCACTCAGACCTCATACCGCTAAAGATACCTAAAATCGTGTACTGGGCAAGTCAAACCACGTGGTGTGTCAATTAAGTCTCATCTTTCGTGGCACGCATTGTACACTTACTCAAGATCCAAAAGCGATTTTCTCTTATTGATAGATATTTTATGGCGTTCCCAAACCCATACTACTATGAAATAGGTCTTTTTTGGGGTTTCGTACCCAATGGGTACCAACGGGACCCCATTACTAAGCCCCGATGTCAGTCCGTCCGTCTGTCTGTCAGCGGACTGTATCTCATGAACCGTAATAGGTAGAAAATTTAAATCTTCACAGAGTGTGTATTTCTACTGCCATTACAAAAAAAAAATCAAATAATTGTAAGGTGATACGGAACCCTTCGTGTGCGAGTCCGACTCACACTTGCCCGGTTTTTCAAAGTTACAGTTTTTATTTCACGAGAAAAACGCTCGTGAATTTTTCGTACCTGTAAAGTATTTATGCGCGTGAATGTACATCAAATTCCCTGCATATGATTATTGCAGAAGGGATACGCAAAAACTACGCGTTTCGGTGGTAAAAGGTCGTAAAGTAAACATACATTATCATTACTTTGCAAATTCAACACTAAAGCTCAATAGTTTCCGTGTATATAATTTGTAGGTATTTAATTATGATCAAAACAAATAAAGACCCGACATCCTCCCCACAGAAAATCAATTCAGATCCTCTAAACGCATTTCCGCCACAAAGCTCAGTGTTCATTAAAACCTGACATTACAGTTCAAATGAGAATAAAGTCATTAACGCTAACGTTCCTGGCAAAAGCTATTAAAATACACCATTAAAGGAATACACTATACAAATACGGCCACATAACGTCTGGAATTCTCGTATAAAGAATAAAAGCCGACCGCATTCGTAATTACGTGGTGCCTGACATGTTAAATAGTACATACTAATTCTATGCCTGTAAATGAATCGAGAATATTATGCTTTCACGTTGACGTTCACATCAAAGCATTGCTTTTATACCGAAGTATAAGCTGGTTACAGCTGGTGGCTCCATTATTCAGGTGACGTCATTCGCGTTCTATATTTGAATTGAATCTTCGTATTGTGGCGGGAAATCTGGTTGGCTTATGGGTGTGAAAAAATAATAGTAGCTACCATTTTTAGAAACTGAAATCTGCGGCAAATATGTACCTTAAGGCAATAGATCATCTTTATCAAAAGAGGCCATGTTACGTGGGTGTGCGGGCGAGGAGTGAGGGTTTTCTGAAATGACGTTCGCTAGGTGGCAGCACTGGCACGTTAGGTCCAGGCATCTGTCAAAGAGCCTATATTTTCTTTAGTCATGACGGAATGATGAACGAATGAATGAATCGAATGATGAACGTCATCATATATTTTATAATGGAAGACCTCTTGTCACAGTGGTGCCAACTGGTGTCGTAAATTTTCACGAAAAGAAAGTCTTTATGAATAATCACAAGATGTCTAATCCAATCACTTAAAGAACTATAATGCGTTCCACCAAGTACGCGGGGCACCAGCGCAATCAATTTACTCAATATCAATGCTCAATATAGGATATCATAGCACAATTTATTCCTCCAATCAATATTGTCTTTTACGATCAATCCATGTGAATGTATCCCTCACTTCTTTTTGTTATTCCTTATGGCGGGCCGCCTCCCCAGTACGGAGTTACGTCAAATATCCAGTTGACATTTTAATCTTGTAAAAAAACAATATTAATCAAACAGGTTGGCGTCGCCAAACCCATTTTATCGACGCGTCGTCATACCTAATAGAGAAGTATGGAAAGAAAAAGACACGTTGCTCAGACCTCAATTAAATTGGGCTAAGCACAGGAAAATGATATATGATATATGATGATAATGATGTACCTAAACTATGATTTTTAAATTGAGCTAAACGCAGGAGAATGATGATAATGATGTACTTGAACTATGATTTTTAAATTGGGCTAAGCGCAGGAGAATTATGATAATGATGTACCTGAACTATGATTTTTAAATTGAACTAAGCGCAGGAGAATGATGATAATGATGTACCTGAACTATGATTTTTAAATTGGACTAAGCGCAGGAAAATGATGATAATGATGTACCTGAAATATGATTTTTAATTTGCTGTCATTTGGTCCAGCAAATTAAATACCTAAGTTTAGCTTTCGTTAGAAATTTATTGACAGATTCAGATACCTACTTAAAATCAATGTATGTAGTTAAGTAAGATAATCATCATCTGCCTAGCTTTTTCCCAGCTACGTTGGGGTCGGCTTCCAGTCTAACCAGATGCAGCTGAGTACCAGTATTTTACACGGAGCGACTGCCTATCTGATCTCCACAACCCAGTTACTGGGTAATACGCAACCTCTTGAGAACCAGAAACAGGCACTCACCTACTTGTATAAAGAAAGCAACAACATTTAAAGTGACACAACAAAACTAAAACTCATCGTAAAACAAAAATCTTTTTCTTCAAACTACTTTAAAACTAAGAAACGCAAAAAAGATTTAATTTTAAAGTTGCAGAAAACCTGGACGTATTTCAAGTAGACAGCGGTAGTAGCTCATTGCGCTGGAGGCTATAAGTAACTCCACGGCTCCCAGCAGTTCATAGATATTTGTCACAGGAACGCGGGTGGCAAAGGCAATGCATCCAGACTGCCACGTTTGATAAAAAGTATTTGGTATACGCGTTATGGTGAAGTTGATATGGTTGTTGAACAAAGGTTTTTGCATTTGGAACGATAGTGTTTTACGAGTTTAAATGAATAAATTTATTAATCTGTGAGACGGGAAAGTATTCAATGCATATTGTTATCGTTAAGGCGAAAGCGCCAGGGTAGCCAGCGAAATTCAATTTTTTTTAGGTTTTTTGCAATTTGCTGGTCAGTATTAAGTTGTACGTTGATTAATATATGAATCGCGGCCGTAACTAACATGTATTTACGGAATTATAATCATTAAAGTCATCAACACAACTCTCTAAGACCACGTAAGTCCAAAGAATAACTGTTTCATGAAATTATCATTCTTCGGACTTACGTGGTCTTAGAGAGTTGTGTTGATGTATTTCGTCGCGATTCATATATTAATCAACGTACAACTTAATACTGACCAGCAAATTGCAAAAAACGTAAGAAAATTTGAATTTCGCGGGCTACTTTAGCGCTTCCCCCTTAAGGCGAAAGCTTCAGGGTACCATTCTGTCATTCATTTGAAGTTGACAGATAGAATGACGTTTTGAATACATTTAGTGCTAAACACATTTTTAGTACCTAATTTGTGGTGTAAGTTGGGTTATTCCTATTTTAGCTATAAATCTTATCGGTTCGTTATAAGACGGCTAGACAGATGACGACATAACGTCATATTCTGTCTAGCCTTTTCCCAACTATGTTGGGGTCGGCTTCCAGTCTAACTGAATGCAGCTGAATAACAATATTTTACATGGAGCGATTGCCTATCTGACCTCCATAACCCAGTTACTACTTACTGGGTAATGCGATACGATACCTCTTGGTAAGTCTGGTTGTCAGACTTCTGACGACCTGTAATGACTGTCAAAGATCCACGAATGACAGCCAGGACCAACGGTTTAACGTGCTTTGCGAGGCACGGAGAGGTTTCGGTATGTACAGATGGTTACCCATCCACAGACCAACCGCGGCAAGCATGGCTTAAACTGATCGATCGACCTGTGCGGCTTTCTACCCATTGCTATGGACTAGAAAAAAAAGTTCTGAAACAAACATCCTGAGAATTACACACGAACAAAAAATGGGAAGTGAGCGGGTTCGACTCCGTTTATGACGCGGTTGGTATAAGCCCTGCAGTTCTCAAACTTTCCTACCGGTCGGTGCACACAGCTGTGGAGTTCCACCAACTTGTTGGTGTTAGTTTCCGCCAAAAGGCCAATTTTGCCAACGTGTGTTTTGGTATTTGCCGAAGTTTGATCCACTAGTTGGTATGTTTGTCTAATTTGGCCAATCTATTGGTTGAATAGCACGTTTGAAGTGGGTGTTTGCGTATTAATTATTTGATTTTCGTTTTTTATTAGGGTTCCGTACCCAAAGGGTAAAAACGGGACCCCATTTTTTTTTTGAGGAAGAGAAGTCCTCAAATGACCCCTCCCGCTCTGGGTGGAGCGGAAGGGAGTGTCAGACTCTTACTGACTAAAACCCACCCGTGTTCCTAACTTAGCCCTTTATGTTCCGGGCCAGCGGTAACCCTTTCGGACAATCCCGCTGACCAACGGGACCCCATTACTAAGACTCCACTGTCCGTCTGTCTGTCTGTCTGTCACCAGGCTGTATCTCATGAACCGTGATAGCTAGACAGTTGAATTTTCACAGATGATGTATTTCTGTTGCCGCTATAACAACAAATACTAAAAACAGAATAAAATAAATATTTAAGGGGAGCTCCCATACAACAAACGTGATATTTTCGGCGTTTTATGCCTTGTGGTACGAAATCCTTTGTTTGTGCTAGACAAACTCACACATAACTAGTTTTTTTTTATTTCGTTTGATTCCTTTGAGTTTGTACACGCGCTAGTACTATTGGTTTTACCGAAAATATATTTGGAATAAAGTAAATATTTATTTGCCTTAATCGGATGAAATGAAATCAGCTGAAAAGCCTATTAGTACAAAACAAATAATGTTATAACAGTTCGTGCTTCGTTTCTGATTAAAATGGCATTCAAACAAATTAATTTTGTGGTTTTAATGTTTCAATATCATTTTAGGCATACCACACTTGTTCGAGTTGGCCTTAATCGACATATCGTAAAATCGTTGCGTGCATTGTGTTGTTGTCATAATGTTACGCAATGTACGCAACTGTTTTATTGTGTTTGATGACCGATGGCCGGTGGAGCAGACGAGGCCTGGAGTGGGGACCGCATAACGACAAGCGTACTGTGGGACGCCCCCCAGCTAGATGCACCGACTACCTTAATAAGGTGTCTGGGACTGCCTGGATGCGGAAGGTGGAGGAGAGAGTGTTGTGGCGCAGCCTGAGAGAGGCCCATGTCAAAAAGTTTATAATATCAGCTACCTGCCAGTGAAAGTCCCGTCAAAATCGGTCCAGCCGTTTCTGAGATTAGCCGGGACAAACAGACAGAAAGAAAAAAAGTTATAAGTACCGTGTATACTTTCATAATTATGCATTAGTAACAAGTTATTATTTTGACACATATTTACAAATAGCAACACATAACTACAAACAGTCACTTTAATTTTATTTATTTGTACATTTTCGAAAATTAATGTTACAGCCAAATTAGACAAATTTAATTTTTTTATAAAAACAGAGATTTCCAGTTATCTTTTTTTAAATAAGACATTTCGAAAATATTTTTTACTAACTTTTTAGACCTTTGTATCCTGTTTATGCGTATGAAGTTTCATTAAAATCGGTTCATTCATTTCGAAAAACAAGGGCTCGAAAGTTGTATGAAATGCCGTATGTCGTAAACGCTCTTAAGTACCGTACCACGTAAACACAATAATCTTAAAGCTGAGCTCACACGTGCATCCTTAAATTGAGCAATTCTGGGCGATATTGGTCTAATGTGACGTCGCGCCAAAATCAAGCAATTGAGCTATATACAGTGACTAATACTAAACTATTATTAGCAATATAGAATGTTACAATTACAGGTAATTTTTTATTGCTGAATGAGCCTACTCTTGACACTTTTTTACACTTTAAAATAATTTTTTGATTGTAAGGGTAAATAAGTAAATAATTTTTATTTAAATATTATATTAGGTTTATTTAGTTGGGTAATAGAAATGTTGTGATTGTTGTGTTTTTATTTGATATTGTATTTTATTATTAGATTATAAAATGTCCATACTACATATGTGTTTTTTATTGTTTATTAGAGTTAAGTACTCATAGCATACAAGTTAGGTTGTATACCTACCCACGTGTACATTAGGTTCACATTGTAACTTACCATATCCGACAAATAAATGTCATTGACTTTGTCTTTGACCTCGATCACGTCTGATGGAAAACGATGGATGAGGTCTATGATGGAACGAGCGTGCCCAGAACATGAACTGATTTCCGAAAACAACTGAAGAAGGAATCAAACCAGAATGTAAATAAATTATACGAGAAGATTGTTCGATTAATTGCTTCACTACCTCCGGCACTGTTGCCGGGCAATAATTGCTGAAAAAATTGACCGTGTAACCGCACTTTTAGGTATATTAATTCCTGTATTAATTTTTAAACACTTCTAACTTGGCACTTAATGGAGTTTCAACCCATCTGTTACTTACGGCAGAGTATCAGGTGTGTCCTCCGAAGTGCTCCATCTTAGAGGGGCTTAATACTCAGTACGTAGAATTTTTAATATGTAGGTATTGATGCTTGAGAACTTTCACATCGTATTGAGCAAAATGGAAAAACTAAATTCACTAGGCATTTATTCATATAATCTCAATGATAATATGGACCAATAAGAAGTCATTTTATTTATTTATTTATTTAAGGATCTCCTGCATAAGTTATGGACGACAAAGTATTTGGTAGGCGTACTTCTTCAATTACAGGAGACCACAGCATGCACAATAAAATGAACAACTAAGCTAACAAATTAAGTACCTAATACATAATAATATTAGAAAAAATGTTGACAGTGGAACATAAACACACAACAAATTCTGTAAAATATTAGAACATAGAATAATACAATAACTAACATTAACATAAAACAAAAATTACATTACAATTTTTTTTGAAGACATCTTATTTTTTTTTATTGGCGAAACAATTGCAACTTGTTTTTTTTAATTAAACAAGATTGCACCGATACCTACTGCAATTGCAGCCGGGAAATAAAAAAAAATGTCCTGCCTTAGCGTAACTTTAGCGATATTAATTCCTTTATAAATTTTTAAACACTTCCAACTTGGCACTTAGTTCAGTTTCAGCCTTCTATCAGCCCATTTGTCACTTATGATGACCGAGTATCAGGTGTGTTCACTAAAGTAGGTACTCCAACATAGCCCTTCTAAGTTTGAGCACGTCGTCGGTAGACTCACTTAAAACTTAGTACCTATGTAGAATTTGTAACATGTAGAATTGTAGATATTGAGCGAAATGGTACAAGTGAATGCCCCAGGTAATACATTCATCTATGCACATTAAGAAGAGGCAATTAGAGATAACTTTAATTAGAAACAATTTTTTGAAATTTAACCAAGTCGCTCCGATATCTTCTGCAACAGTCGGGCAATAATTGCGGAAAAATTGTTCCGTCTAAGCGCACCTTTACCTATATTCCTGTATTAATTTTTAAACACTTCCAACTTGGCACTTAGTGAAGTTTTAACCCATCTGTCACTTAATGCCGAGTATCAGGTGCGTCCCGCGAAGTGCTCCAACTTAGAAAGCATAGCCTTAAAACTTAGTCTGTAGAATTTGTAACACGCAATATGGTAAAACTAAATGCACTAGGCAATTTATTCATCTATGCAAAATAATATGGATCAATCAGACATAATTGTACTCAATAATACTCAATACTTTATTGCATTCCATAATGTGTACATACATAATAAATGATAGTTGGTATTTTAAAACATCGAATCAATTATGGACCCTGTCGGGCACAGCAAAGTTAATATTTAATAGGAGAGAGGATGAAGGCGATGTTATAAAAAAAAAAATATTATACTGCCGAAATAATTGAAAATGCTTTAGGAGATGCTTCGATGTCAGCTGCAACTATTTGGCGGACAATACTTCCAACGTTGCTCGTCTAAGCGATGCGCTCCTTCAGCTATATTCATTCCTGTATTAATCTTTAATAACTTCTAACTTGGCACTTAGTTGAGTTTCAACCCATCTCTCACTTATGGTCGAGTATCAGGTGCGTCCTACGAAGTGCTCCAACTTAGAAGGGCTAGACTTAAAACTTATTACGTAGAATTATGTAAGTTTTAAGTGTTAATAAATTAAATTGGCGAGGGTTGACTAAGTGTTGAACTTGGTAAGTACTTGTAAAATATCGGACTTTCGTAGGTAATGTATTCACTTTGTTCGACCGATGATTTATCTCAAAGTTGGCACTTATTTTATAATTGTTTGACATTGATTTATATATTACTGAAATCATTGTTGTTTGGGTAATTTTATTGAAGATTATTATTAATAGGAAGTGGTTGAAATTTTGTGGCGTATATTGATTTACTGCTAGCCACGTATTGGTCGTTGTTTTTGTTAAGTGAAAACAGTTTTATTTATTGTTAACCCGTGAGAAGGCGCGCCTCTGTTTGTTACATGGAGAGGCGCGCGCGAGCAAATTGCTCACACTACTTTAAATGCTCATATTTCTACTGTTATAGTACTTATTGACTTATAATGGATCTATATGAATAAAACAAGGTTTAATAAGTAAGAAAATAAGTATTTTTATTAAAACTATGAAACATAAATGCAACTTCTAAAACAAATAAAAAATCAACTAATTTTTATTTTCTTATTTTGACAGTCTTCATATAAATCACAATAAAAAATCTTACATAACAAAAACATAAAAAAATTACTCTTCCATGAGATCTGGACAAGTGTGCCTCTCGAAACACATTAAACACATATATGTGATATGTTCGGTGCAGAGTAATTGCTTGCACGAAGTGCAAGCTTTTTTTGACCGTCTATTCCTACATATAGAACAGAATTCGCTTGGCCTAAATAGGTCTAGGAGCCGACACAAATCACTTCGTTAGAAACTTGAGATCAGACGATATGTTCTCCATTCTCAAGATCCGCATCCAATGCATCACCAGAATCCTCTTCCAGCCACGAACAAATTTGTGCTTGACGTCGGTCGCCCATTTTACATGTGTGTTGTAGCTAAAAACAATAAATATTATTATTAAAATATTACTATAGAGTATTTACGTAATAATTAACCAATTTAATATAAATAAATAAAATAATATAATCTAGAAAATACAATTATACTTTTTTAATTGGAAAAATAAATACTTACACGGATGGGCGCGTGATGAGCAAATTGCCGCACGATGGTACGCGGCCTCCACAAACACTTAGCTGCGCGGTCGCAACAGAACTGACCGGCATGAGAGTTGCGTCACGGGGGAGTGGATGAATAGTTAGGAAGGTACCTAGGCGCTTGAGACACTAGGGCGTCGGTATCACCAAAAATTTTTTGTTTAAATTTTTGTGTGAGCAAATTGCTCATAGCGCGCCTTCTCACGGGTTAAAAATCTAGTGCTGTAAACGCTGAATTGGAAAGTGCTGTCGATTTTGCAGAGAGGTTACTGGTAGAAAGGGAAGAATAATACAAAAATATACCAAACTATGAGTTAAGTAAAATGAATCAATCAATCAATCAATCAACTCAGCTTATCGCAGTCCACTGCTGGACATAGGCTTCTCCCAGACTGCGTCACAGCACCCTGTCCTCCGTCTTCCGCATCCAGTCTACCCCAGCCACCTTCTTTAGGTCGTCCGTCCATCTAGCTGGGGGGCGTCCCACACTACGCTTGCCGATTCGCGGTCTCCACTCCAGCACTCGTCTACTCCACCGGCCATCAGTCCTTCGACAGACATCGCCAGCCCACTGCCACTTCAGTTTGCTTACTCTGCAAGCTATGTCGGTAACTCCGGTTCTTTTTCGGATAATTTCATTCCGGATTTTATCCTTCAAAGAGACTCCGAGCACAGCTCGTTCCATACCGTGCTGAGCGACCTTGAATCTGTGGACCAGCCCGACCGTCAGTGTCCGTACCGTATGCTATGACGGGCAGGACGCACTGGTTGAATGTCTTAGTCTTCAAATTCAGTTTCAATTTTAGTAAAATGAATGCTTCACACAAATACCTACCACAAAAAGTGTGAAAAGTTCCTTATTCTACAACGTCAAACGTCGATGTTTTTTCAACTACAATTTATTAATGTTATTTAAACAATAATTATTGGAAAAAACTTTCGAAAAACAGATGAATTTAACTTTCCCTTTAGTCGGTGATTGCGTAAGAATTTAATCGGAACAGAGTTTGTTTATACTTTCATCAGATACTGTTAGAACACACATTACATAATATAATAATAATAATTAAGTTTCTAATAAAAATCAGTTTTTATTCTCCACAAAATGCGTGCCCACCTCCCCATCCGTATGTCGCACACACAAGACTAACAAAAACCTCACAGTTTTTTGTTTACCGACGACTAGTTTCAACCCCAGGGATTTTTGCCGGCTCAAACTTTCATCCCGGGGGCCGGGACTATACATCACGGGAACGTCTCACGGTATTATGCTCCCGTTACATTTCTTGAGTGTCAACTTGGCTGTGTTGATTTTATACGGAAGTGATAGATGGAAACTTTGTTTACGGATTTAAGGGGCAATGGAGTTTGAAGGTAATCGGGTTTTTGACAGGCTGAAATTGGTTTGGCGTGATGAGCAGCAAACACCTCAATTCTCCTACAAATATTTTACTTTTTCAGTTTTTGGATGGGTAAACAACACGACGCGGCGCACAGTGGGAAATAATGGAAACAATTCCAGCCACGCGTCATTTTATGAGATAGGGTCACAATTTTTTGTTAATCTCTTTAAAATGTCATATATAATATGACATTTTAAAGAGATTAGCTACAGGTGGGGAAATTATGAAATTTATCACTGTTTTCTTAAGTAAAGCGTCTGTCTGGGTATCTCCATAGGGAGCTACTAACGGATGACGTATCTAATCGATTGGCTTCAATATCGAACTGCCCAGAAACATAAAAATTGCGGTTCGATATCATACAATGCTGCAATAAATATAAGGATACTATTTTAAATGATGCGGTGAATTCTGCGGCCATCTCTTTGTAGCGAGTGCAATTGATAGCTCATAGCGACCGGTCGCGCGACCACTCGCTGTGGTCGCAGTCGTTTAGTGCGATGACCCTTGGCGCTATTGCGATGTGGTTATTTATAATTTATTGTGGCTAATTATAAACATGAGGTCGTAGATCCGGTTTGTGGTTTTAAGGTAATGTGTGACAATAAATGAAAATATCATCTTTTTCATCGTCATCTTTTTGCCGAAGTGTTATATACAGGATGATTTTTTTTACCGGTTCCAAATTTTTACAGGATGTTCTACCCATCAATATGAACAACTTTCACTATGGGACCAACTCTGAAATCACGAAAACAAAATCTTCTATTTCATACAAAAGTTCAATACCTACCTACTTGACCAAAATGTATGAAATAGCTGATTTTTTTCGTGATTCAGAGTTGGTCCTATAGTGAAAGTGGTTCATATTGATGGGTAGAACACCCTGTAAAAATTTGGAACCGGTAAAAAAATTAACCTGTATAGGTTTCGTTAAAGTGGCCGTGGTCTTCATAAATCCTAGAATAACTATAATTGTAAAAAAAATATAAGCTAATGCAGCTTTCCTCAGACAGCGGTAACCGCAAATTCGCCATCATAAAAAAGACGGCACAGTTATTTGGATTTGCGGCGACAGAAAACGCTCTTCATTATAAGAGCGACCGTTATTCTTCCCGTTATATGACGGCACCGCTTTCTAAGGAAACCCAAGTTTAACGGAAGAAAAATCCATTGCTGTAAAGTAGAATTCGGTACAAGACATTCTAAGCACAACTACATAGTACGTGGTTACTAAACTTAGACGGCAGACTTTCTTTTATCCGAAACTTAGGTCCCCGGGCGACAATAAAACCATAAGTATGTAGTGAATATGCAGTCTACATGAAGTTTTAAGATGCATTTTGTTACAAGAATTTTGTAACATTTTTCGGATATCTGTCGTATGTGTCGGATATTCGGGTAGAATACGGCAGATGAATAGACATTTAAAAGTACTGGTTACCAGATGATACTTTTAAAAAATGCACATCTCAAAACAGTATACAATAATTATTAATAAAAAAAAAATGTGAAAGTCCGCCGTTGAACATAAAAACATAATTTCCTTGTGAATGCTTTAAATGTGCATTAGTCAATAAAGTAGACTGTTTTGTTTTATGGAATAAAAATAAAAACATCTTATAGACGCGTTTACAACAGAATGAATGATGTAGTACCTTAACTCAACCGAAACATTCAGATCCCCATCAACCTTCAACAGAGAACGTCAAATACCTAAGAACAAATTTAGTTCAAAAAGATCCGAGTGGAAAATAAAACGGGGTTCCTTTGAAAACTTCATAAAAACCAACTAAAAGTCCCTCGCCCAGTAGAGTGTCGTGAAAACTTGGGTTACTTCGCAACTTGCTCGTTTCATGGCATAGCGCTACTTTTTTCCGATTATAACTTAGGTCCCAGATGCTCAGTGGAGATGGATGGAGTAGCGTATAGTGTTTAGTATGAAAATGTGTTTCGATGTAAGTTGATTTTGATGCGGGCTTTATCTATTATGATGCGGTTAGCTGAGAATTTTTAACGGTAACGATATGAAAGTTAATATTATAAATAAAATAAAATATCTTCAATTCAGACCTAAGTCCACAGGTTATTAGTTGTTAGTAACAGATTGTGCTTATATGCTATGTTAGTGTTGTTAGTAGGTACTTAATTTCATTCATTTACTATCCTATAAACCCATTGCTATTTCCACCGCCAGTCTGGGGCAGTCTGGTCTGCCAGCAATCATTTTCAGGATACCGTTATGAGTGTTGCGCAAGCGTTGCAGTAAGGAAGCCGCTTTCTTACGCATGATGGCGTGAAAGCCATCCGTGTGAACTGCAGCAAACATTCCAGATGCACTACAACGCCGCGGCAATTGTAACATCATCCTGAAAGCGTTGTTATACGCGCAGGATGTTGTAGGCTCGGCTCGTATATGACACCCACAGGCCGCTCGGGTAGAAGGACTGACAGAACGCCTTAAATAAACTGACTTTGACGTCTGCCGTGCAGCGAGAGAACCTTCGGACGATTATATTGCTCCTTACCGCCAACGCCCTGCGCTCGCGCTCTATGTCGCCATCTTCCCGTAGGCCACTAGTGACAACATGACCTAGGTACTTTATATTCGCGTTATGTGTTGTTAAAAGAGTAGCTGGCAGCTGATAGTATGTCATGCTCACTCAAATGTCTCGCTGACGGTGGCGTGTGTGTTGGATCATTAAGCTCCCTTCAAAATGGTTGAGCTGAATGGTGCTGATTTATGCGTCATGTTCGTGAACGGGCGCCGTCAGTTGGGGCTGGTCATCACTTAGCTGCCTCGCGTACGTCTTTCTTAATTTTTTACATTGTTCTCGCATTATATAATTTTAAAATCAAAAGTAATGATGTAACTAATATTTTTGTAAAATATTATTTAGAAAGAGTGTCCATGGAGTTTCTTGCCCGTTCTTCTCCATAGGTACCTACGCTTTGGAATGGGCAACTAGCTTCATATTTTCTGACTGACCGACTTCTTGACAATTCAAAAGTGCCTGTAAATGGTTTAATTGAAATAAATGCTTTGAGTTTAAGTGTTTAAAGAACACCGTGCTTTATTTGGGTGTTGAACCTATATTATGTATGATCTCTCTCGCTCTCACTTCTGGGACACAGGCCTCCTCTCGCTCTTTCTATACATATTACTCGTATAAATTAAAATCGCTTTTCGTGTCTGTCTGTGTGGCCGTATTGTTCTTCTAAGCTATGCAACGGAATTTGATGTGGTTTTTACCATGATTTATAGAATTTATTCCAGAAGGTTATTAAACTATACATTTATTGAAGAGATTTCGATGTTTTGTCTTGTCGTAAAACTGTGAGTAGCAGGGGCTAGTCGCTAGTTTCTATATATAAGGTCCCATTAAAATAGTTGGACAAACTTTTAGAAATCATTCAGACCACCAAAATAAGGACGATGGTATCTATACTTTTACTTTATATAATATTATAAAGCTGAAGTGTTTGTTTGTTTGGTTGAACCCGCTAATCTTTGGAACTGCCAGTCGGATTTAAAAAATTCTTTTTGCATTTGATAGCCCAATTCTTGAGGAAGGCTATAGACTATTTAACATCACGCTATGACCTTTAAGAATCTAGCAAAAAGAAAAAAGTCAGAAAGAACGCTAAGCAAAAACGAAGTAATAGCGCGGGCAGGCGATGCAATGCGACGGGGTGGGTCGGAGTAACAAAAAATTTTACACGGACGAAGTCGCGGGCAGATGCTAGTAAAAATATAATAAGAAAAACGCATTAGATACTTATAAGAAAAATAATCAGCTAACGAAAATACACTAATGTTCTGGCAATTTATTATTTTAGGTCAAAATAAAATCACTTTAACCTCTCGAATGTCTTATGTTACACAGTGCGACATAAGAACAATTAACTTCTATTGTGTCTGCTCATTAGTCAATCAAAGGGTTAATCAGTGATTTTTTTTGCTTAGATATCTTTGGTTAGACATAATGAGCGCTGTGTTAAAATTTGTCCATCTATTTTAATGGGACCCTGTATAGCAGCTAGTACCTAGTATATGCTTATTTCATAGCTAGTGAATATAAATAACCATATTTATAATCAATTCAGTAACTAAAGGTGGAAATACCGTGAATAGACACATTGATTCAGGCCGCAGAGGTTTATACCATGAACTGCTCTATTCAAATTCAACGGACTATTGTGAGCCCACAATCGATAGTGATTGAAACGTTTATCTTTAATGGTTTTGACTACACCACACTAGGTTCCATATAGACACGATAATAAACTAAAACATCGAATGAGGTCAACGAAAAATGTTTTAATCGATAAGTAGGGTAAATAATTTAGCCACGTTTGAAAAAGAAAGAGGTACATACAAAAAAAAAATAATATCAAAACGACAACAACACCTCTGTTAGCACTTTCAATAAAATACACAAAGCATTTTTGGTATTCAGAAAATAACAATGATAATTAATAAAAAAGCTTCAGTACTCGTGTCGAGAATTAACCCACACCTGTTTTCTTAAGTATTCAGTTACGGGACTGTGTTGTGTTTATAAACATTCTATCCCATTCCCAATCTGTTGAGTCAACAAACACACAGGAAAAAAAGCGTATAAATATACCAGTCCAGTCCAGACGGAAACCGCAGACCTTTCACGGGTTAACTCCATTTTCCATTATGCCAGTCTAGTCAATACAAATTGCACCGCTGATGTCTTTATCAGCGGTCCATTGATAATAATCCTTGCAGACTCGCTAACGAATATTCGAGGAATTGAATTTGTTAAGAGAATGCCCCGTTTGGGTTCTAGTATGAAATTTGAAAGGTAGCGGTATAATAAGATTTTGATTACAATCCTAACTAATATTATAAATGCGAAAGTAAATTTTTTTGTTAAGCTTTCACGGCTGAATGGATTTGGATACAACTTTGCACATGAGTAGACCATGACTTGGAGAAGGACATAGATATATATTTCCATCCTGGATTGCAGACGAAGGCGCGGGCAACAGCTAGTATTAAATAAAATAAACAAATGATAAAATTTTTAGCTTAGCCCTTTTTTTCAGGATGGTAAATCATCATATGACCGCTCCCGCTCTGGGTGGAGCGGAAGGGAGTGTCAGACTCTTACTGACTAAAACCCACCCGTGTTCCTTCCTTAGCCCTTTATGTTCCGGGCCAGCGGTAACCCTTTCGGACAATCCTAGGTAATTATCCACAGTGAAACACTTGCAATGCGGTAATGACTAGTATGAAAAAATAAAGTTA
Source organism: Luperina testacea (assembly GCA_927399505.1). Lineage (NCBI taxonomy): Eukaryota > Metazoa > Arthropoda > Insecta > Lepidoptera > Noctuidae > Luperina > Luperina testacea. Next base: position 3,694,677 of record OV656763.1, on the reverse strand, counting down.
AATGTTCCTTATTTTCAAATTAATACCTCTCTTTATGATAACAAACATTTATAGTATTTTTTTATGAATTCTTCTTGGACAACTGGTTACAGCCAGGTTGCGTCATCTCACTGTTGTGCACAGGCCTTTCCCAAGACTTGTGGACCATTGCTTGTAGATTTTTTTGGCTGGACCCGCCGCTACTGCGACGCCTCTATTATAATATTTACACAAAAAAAAAAAAATAACAAAATGAACATTAAAATATTTTCCTCTCATAACTTGGGCCACTTAAAACAGTAGATTCATCTAATTATATCAGCCCCGGCCGGTAGTATGAAAAGAGACTGCAGCACTCCGTGCGGTCTGCGGATATTTAAATCTGATAAGCGCAGCTTTCCAACAATTTATCGTCTGCGCGGTTATTACATAGAGATTTGTTTCAAGTGATTTTCGGATACTCGAATATCTGAATTTTAGATATCTCCATATTTTTGATGGGATTTTCTGAATGGATGTCTTTATTCTATATGAACGTGATGGTAATATGAAATGAGCTTGTAGAGAGATTGAACTTTATTGAACAATTTAAAAGCTAAAAAATGCCACTTACACGGTTTTGATTTTCAGCGAGATATATGTTTATTATTGTAGCAGTGATTATAAATGTAGGTGTTATGTTTTTAATACTAATGAGACAATCCCTATGACTTTTCTTAGGAAAAGGAATAATTTAAAAAATAAACTATCTTTAGTTTTAATAGACAGTCGGGCTTCGAATAATCGAACTTTTAAATGAAAAATATCGATAATTGTTTTGGGTTGCTACTGTTTGGAGAATAATAAAGGAATTAGCATAAATATCAATAAATTAGTATTTCCATTTTGCATGATGTAATTAGTTAATTATTATAAATGTGATGTTATTATTTATTAACTTTCTAGTGGCACTCATTATCATATTTTCTTTATATGCGGATAATATATTGGGCTGCAATATTGTTAATATTTTGTATTATCTTTTCTTGATATATTCCGGTCTGATCTCCCTGAACCCCCCTCCACCCCCCTCCTTGATCCCGTTAGTGCGTCTTCACATATTTTAGCTGTTTATTGTCCCTAATAAATAAAATAAAATAATCAGCCTATAACATTCCCACTGCTGTATCACAGGCCTACTCTCTGCGAGAGGGAGTGCGCCATAATCCACCACGCCGACAATGCGGGTTAGTGGATGTCACACGTCGTCAAATTTTTGGTTCTAAGACATGCCGGTTTCCTCCCGAAATTTTCTTTCACCGTTTTGAGAACTTTGACTTTCAATAAAGGAATTAAGATACAAAAATAAGATGATGTGTACAAAACTCATTGACTATAATAACGTACGTATGCCAGCTCGTTAGCTATTTTGCTGCATTGTGATCCGATTTTTATGTAGTAAGCTGAAAATTTTCCTGGTCAGAAATATTATATTAAAATGAAAATTTAAGCCATGTCATAACTATAGGGCACACGTGGAGCTACGTGCCGTCGAAGGAAAATCCGGCTCGAAGGACCATTTGTTAGGGACCTTCACTACCGATCTCGGGCGACAACACGCGCGCGCACTCCATCCGTTTACCATCGGCGATTATTGTACCTATTTTGCATTATATTATTTTAAATTACAGTCCACTGCATTTTGAGTTCAAGTCCTTAGTTTAGGTCCCTAACAATGAGGAAAGGAAAATTTGCAACTATATTCTCAGTAGAAGACACATCCATCAAAGTACAAAGTCTGAAGTACCTTGAAGACACCCGGTTATACTTAGCTCAACATTTTAGTATTCTCGCGTAGAATTCAAAAGTTAAACAGGTTGTAAGGAGAACTTCACAGCACTGTCTACCATCCCGTTGTCACTTTACACATTCGTTGGAACGGACGGCGAATGTACGGCCTCGGTTTGTGGACGGTTGAGTGCGTTTTATTGTGTGTAAGTTGTGCCGCTTAAGGAGCTTACAGGACCTAAACGCAAAAAACGCAAGTTTTAGAAACAATAAAAAAAGTATTATGATCGACTACAGTAAACAAAATCAGAAAAATATATGATATATGTTAGGTAGATAGTGTGTTGAAAACAATATAATACAACTAATTTGATACGATAGAAAAAAATCATAAATATACCTCTAAAAACGTTATTTTTACAATGAAAACCATACATACAATCCTTCTGATTTTTTGTCAGATTATTCTACAAGCAACATACTAAAACACTAGTGTTTTAATTTTTTAGTCCAAACAATAGTTTTTTTGTAATTAAATAACTGCTTCATATTTTGCAATAAATTACCAGCGTTGTGTCATCGCGCTTCTCTTTCTTTTCTATACAGTCCGACAATGACCGCGCTTTAGGTCATGTAAGCCCCTTAATTTTCGTGATTATAAAAAGAACAAACAGTGAAATATTTTTGGCTCTAAGACATTCTACATTTCCCGTGGCCCAAGGGCTGCCTTTTACCTTGGCCAGAGGCTAAGCATTGCTACACAACGAGGCAATGCCGCCAGTCTCTTGGGTACATTACAAGTCAACAGCGATGCGGATGAATTTTTTGACGCTGTAATATTTTAGTTTGTGAATAGTTTTAGTCTGACAACCAGTCTTACCAAGGGGTTTCGTATTACCCAGTAACTGGGTTGTAGAGGTCAGATAGGCAGTAGCTCTATGTAAAATACTGGTATTCAGCTGCATCCGGTTAAACTGGAAGCCGACCCCAACATAGTTGGGATAAGGCTAGGCAGATGGTGAGATGAGGAATTTTAGTTAAATTAGGATATAATTTTGTTATTTTTGTTGATTAATTAGTTATTCATTGTTATTTAATTACATATTATTTTAATTCTAAATAAATTCCAAGTAATTATAGAAATTCCTAATGCAAAAACCCAATAAGCCCTTTATGTTCCGGGCCAGCGGTAACCCTTTCGGACAATCCCGCTGACCTGGCAGGCTTCGGCCCTAACGGGCCCCGGGCAAATGATGCTGACATCTCTTTGAGGCGCACGTGGAACACGTACGCGCCGTCCGGCACGGGCCTGCTCCTGATCGAACGGTGAGCTACCCATTACTCTTCGTCCGCAGGCCCGCGCCTACGGTAGCCGGGAGTCGTCACGCGGCTCCCGACGCCCGGAGCGTCTCCCGCGGCGGCTGGGACGGGAGGCTCTCCCCCTCAGCCATCTCGCCGCCTCCTTTGCTAGCATGAGTACTTCGCAGAAGGAAGCGACTGCCTCCCACTCCCTCTCGCTCCGGACCATGGCTTGAACCAGGACCGGACGCGAGAGGTCGCCGCTGGACAACAAAATTGCGGGTCGATCCATTACGTACACCTGTATGTTTTTATGACAGGCTCTAAGATAAAGTTCATTTAGCTTTTAGATTTCGGGAAAAGAATATTAATGTGACATTTACTTGTACAAGGAAAATAGGAAAATGGAGATAGGTACCTAACATTTACACATCAATTAAGTATTAATATCATTTGAAGAATCACTCTAATATTATAAAGGCGAAAGTTTGTGAGTGTGTGTGTGTGTTTATATGTTTGTTACTTCTTCACGCTCAAACGGCAGGAGCAATTTTGATAAAATTTTGTATGGAGGTAGCTGACACCCCTGGATTCACATATAGGCTACTTTTTATCTCGATATCCCCAGGAGATCGATATTAACGCGGGTGAAACCGCGGGGCGTAGCTAGTAAAGATATTTACACAAAGAGCCATATTGTTTACTAGTTTAATTGGAATTGGGAATAAAAGTTACATGAATGATTCAAGCAAATATTTGTCCTTCTATTCAAGAACATAATGGTAATCAAAGTAGGTATAATGTACTTATCGACTAAGTTTTCTTGCGCTAAACGTGTAGGTAGAGTATTTAGCATCAAAAGCCAGTCAGTGTTTCGTTAAATTAATTGTATTTTAATTTTTTAGAAAGATCTATTTAATCATCAATAGTTTAAGTACTTTATCAAAATGTACCGACGCCAGCACATCAAGCTACCCGAAACTGTGAAAATTTCCCAATCAATTTTGAACCTTATGGTTTTGCGTTAAAGTTGAAAATCTATCACAGAAATTTGACAGGTTGTAGTAGCTTGATGTGATGGCGTCTGTACCTATGTAGTTGTTGGTTTCTAAAACCAAAACCTGTGAAAAACTCAAGGTGGGTATAGCATTTAATAATAAATACTTATCATAATTGTTTTCGGTCAGTGTAAGTGATACTTACTTTGTTAGGGTCGTAAACTGTAATGTGCCTGGCAAGGCTATCCATTCACCAAAGTAAAAAAAACTAATTCAATTACAAGTAACTTCAACAGACATAAACTTAGTTCGAACTAATCCAAGCTCCTATGACATTCAACTTACTTCCAATTATCTAACTAAGTTACGAATAAGTAAGTAAGTAAGAACAAACTCTCCAAGCGCCGATCTATTTAGAAATATTACTGTCCTCTAACTTCAATACTCGTAACAAAATTAAGACTAACGAAATAGCCAGTTTATCTAATTTCCTTTACTACAAAATTCATGGTAGACACTAAAGCCGTCTCCACATATATGTGGATTGCAACTCCTCAAAGAAACCTAGACTTTGTTTCTCGACGTTAGAGTGCATTTTGGGTTGGAACGTTGACTTTAATCAGCTGATTGCTGAGAACAACTTTTATACGTTGTAAGAACGCAATTTGTGCAGTTCGAAGATACATGGATGTCATAAAGTTGATTACCCCTATTTTGTCTGGATGCGGCATTCGTTACTTGAGTGCGAACGAAAAGGATTGCTTAGCCGTTCACTTGGAGAAGTTTCTTCGTAATTTTAATTTCCTTAGGTGGAAAATAAATGGGAGTGTATATTATGTTGCATTTATTTAGAACTAGAATTGAATTAGAAAAATTGCGATGGAGTTTAAAATTCAGTAAATGCTTTTGGGAGTTGGTAATTGAATTTGTACAGACTAAAAAACTTTCAAATTTTCCCAATCAACTTTGAACCTTATTCTTTAGCGATAAAGTTGAAAATCTATTAGAGAAATTTGACAGATTGTAGTAGCTTGATGTGCTGGCGTCTCTACGTGCGTGTTGGCATCTATATTTGGGAAGTCAAAAGGTATTAAGATATTGTAACAACTTTATTCTACTTTGTACGAAAACACTGTTAGGGACACTGAAAATAAACAGCGGGGTGATTGCGTAACACACTAACAGCAGTGCGATTCTGTAACCATCTCACCGTGAAAACTTAGGTGAAGTGAGCGTGGAGTGAGCTGTCAATAGTGTCAATTCCTAGCAAAAGCAAACTCACATCACCTAAGTTTTCACGGTGAGTTTTTTACAGAATCGACCGGCTGTAGTAGCTTTCATTTTGACAGATCAACAACATTCATTGCGTACGCAAATTTTTCTAACAAATGTAGCAATGGATTAGCAATGTCCTTCAAAATGATTTAGAATGTATTTTTTTTATTATTTTTTTTTTTAAGTGAAAGTGAAAGCGAAGAAGCGCGAAGCGTGTAGAAAGTGTTTTACGTAATTACGGTGTTGGTATATATATAAGTAAACTGAATACAAACGATTAAAATAAACATATTTGTAATTAGTTATTGAAGTCGATATCTCATAATTATCGATATTGATAGCTGCAGTGGTAGCGAATGAACGATTACGATTTCTAGGTCCTGGGTTCGACATTGACATCCCCCAGGGATGTGCCTTACAGGCGTTGCACGGGGGTTCCGGAATTGGTCTTTTAAGAGGAACCGGGACCACCCCTATGTGCTGATGGTGATCACCGGGGCGGTTTTAGTGAGGTAAAAATCCCACATTCCCCGACCTCCCTCCCCGGAGGTCGGGTGCCTTTTGAAGGTTTCCCCCGACAAAAAAAAACGTCCTGGGTTCGAACCCAAACAGATCCTTTACTTTGTGTAAATTATTTCATCACCGCTGCTCTCAAAACCGTGAAGGAAAACACAGTGAGGAATCTCTAGTATTGTTCTAGAACCAAAAATTCGAAGGAATGTGACATGCGCCAAACCGCACTGGGCTCGCGTTGTGGATTATGGCTCACTTCCTCCCCTCAAGACGAGGCCTGGGTCCCAGTAGAGGAGACATTAGAGGGTGATAATGCTTGTGTTTGTAGTACGGTGATGATAAAAAAAATCGCACAAAATGAAGTGAATCCCTGTCTTAGGTGAAGTTTGGTGAAACGAAACAGCTAACTTGGTATTATTTAACTTATTCGATCATTGCACGTCGTTCCTTCAAAAACAAAAGAAGCAAGCAACTGTAAAACCTTGTTAACATTTTCGCGGTTTCCGACAAGATTGAACGCTCTGTGGCGTGTCGTAGACTCGCGGAGTTTCCAGCTAACAACTTATTCTGACTGCTAAGTTAACTCCGACTGTATGCTTTTTATTTTTATTGTATCCTCTCCTTGTTATGTGTTCGAAGAGGAGAATTCATCTTGTATATGTATAAAGGTTTAGGTTCTTAACCTCTCAAGCGTCAAGTGTACACATAGTGTACATAAGAGAAAGTGCTCGAAAAGTCAACGGGTCACCAACTGTACACAACTATTGTCATTGTCGTTGTTAAAACAATGACTGCGTCCATTCTACTACTCCGATGCTTGGGGTGTTTCAACAGATAGGCGGGCAAACGTGTGAGAGGTTAATTATACAAAAAAAAAATGGTTTTCGAACAAGCTGACAAAGTGGTCAGAGGTGGTTGCACTGCCACCTATTAAAATCTGCCAAACGAGAAGCATCCCAGAGATAAAACATAAATGTATCATGTGCTCGTTAACACAGGCATCCATGCCCTAAAGGTAATGACATGTACAAGATGCAAGATGTAAAAAAAAATGCATGCTAATAGACACGCACATGCCGAAGGATACCTCATTCGATCGCGGGCTGCTTGGAGGTTTATCTCGATGCCTGGCATGTGTGTGCGTGTCTATTAGCATGCATTTGTTTTACATGGAGGTGACATCGAGGTAGTGAGGTTTCTGAATGAGGCATCTTTGGTATGTAATTATCCTTACCTTTTACCTACCCAAACCGGGACACAGAAATTCTGCTAGACTATAGATACCCAGGTACCAAAAGTGCCTGTAAATGGTTTAATTGAAATAAATGCTTTGAGTTTGAGTTTGATTCCTTTTAAACATGAGTGGTCAGTCATACCAATCGCCACTACCACATAATTTACGTTTGACGCACCCTGGCAGAAAGTGGTAAAAGCACTGTACTGGCGAACCTTGAGTTGCACTCAATTTGGATTCCACCGTCGAACAAATGTTTGTAAAGCCTATACAGTTAGTTTTCCGGGTGTGGGTATTCGTGCATGTAAGGTTTTGTTTGTAGACAACACGCTACAGCAGAAATATTATTGTAAGGGTAACGTCCTTTACGTGACTGCGTCGTTGGTTAAGTAGTTGTAAGCGCGATTACTGTCTGTAAGGTCCTGGGTTTGATAACCAGGTTCGGTAGAGTGGTTATGGTTTTTCATTAGGAATTAATCTTTAGTAACCAAGAATGCCAGGTGCCGGCAGGTAGGGCTGGTCCACCAGTTCAAAGTCGCTCAGCGAGCTATGGAAAGAGCTATGCTCGGAGTCTCTCTGAAGGATAGGATCCGTAACGAATACATCCGACAGAGAACGAAAGTTATCGACATAGCTCAAAGAATTAGCAAGCTTGAAGTGGCAGTGGGCCGGCCATATCTCGCGAAGAACCGACAACCGCTGGGGTAAAGGAGTTCTTGAGTGGAGACCGCGACTCGGCAAACGTAGTGTAGGACGCCCTCCGGTCAGGTGGGATGACGATCTGCGAAAGACTGCAGGCATATGCTGGATGCGTCAAGCTGAAGACAGGGCGATATGGCGCTCATTAGGGGAGGCCTACGTCCAGCAGTGGACTGCTATAGGCTGATGATGATGATGATGATGATGATGAACCAAGAATGCATTCCTTGTGAATTCAATTCATATAACGATAGTAACAGGGTTCTGTGGCGCTGCTTGGGGCTCAGTTGATTTCACCTCTGCGCGTGTTCCACAACAACCCACGGCTAAGCTCTGTCTACCCCTTTGGGAAAAACAAGCGTTACTTTCAATTAATCAATCAATCATCTCAACCTATCGTCGTTTACTGCTAGACCTCGCTCAAGCTGCGCCACAAAACCCTGTTACTATTGTTATGTTATTTTTTAATCTATTGGAAAATTCTACTAAACTACATTCGCGATTTATTTGCCAAATATGTAAACAAATATGAGTTTGTGGAAAAATAACTTTAAATCCTACAGAATAAAGTTCAGTTTGCACTACAATTTCAAATATTTTTTATGACTTTTTCAATAGTGCACTCTGAAATCAACTTAATTACCAATAAAATAAAGTTGATATTTGTTTAACTTGAATTAATATTAATATGAAAAATAAGTTTGAGTAGACTTCAGCTATGTTTCTAGGTCGTAAACCGTACACCAACAATAAAAGTAAAATTCACAAGAAATATGTTGTGGTTTCATCATCAGATTAGTACGTACATTTTTCTGTTCTTTATGAACGTCCCTCGCAATGTCAAAGCCATTACATTACTTACAACTATAAAAATAAATCCATTTTGGTAACTTGGGAGTACAAAACCTTAATCCATTTAGAAAGTACTTTAATACATTTTCCACTTTATCTTTGCCACTCGCTCATAAAGCTAGATATTATCTGAAAAGATTTTCACTTAGAACGTATATAGTAAATCTCGGACTTCACTTGAAATTATATTATAATGTTACCTTTATTTTGGATTAAAAGGAGTCTGTAGTGTAGTGTGTTTCTTTGAAGCTGTTTTTGAGAAAATTTCTTGTAATTTTTAACCGACTTCTACAAAGGAGGAGGTTCTCAATTCGGAAGTTTCTATTTTTTTTTATGTTCGGGCATAATTCCATCGTAAATAGACGAATTTGTACATTTTTTTTTAGTTCGAAAGAACTTTATTCCGAAATGGTGCCATCGTGAGCCTAATTACCTAATTAAGAAACAAGATTGACACTACTTGTTCCGTTCCATATGTACGGTCACCAAAGGAGATAAGTAACCAGGGTTAGAACCAGTTGAAGTTTAGTAAGAATCCTCTGGATGTTTTTGAATAAAATTTTATTTAATGAATAGAAAACAAACAGTTTATCTATCAAACTAAATTTTAATCGAAAACATCCATCGGTTTCTTACTAGACTTCAACTCCATCCAACGACCCTGATTACTTATCTCTTTTGCTGTCTGTACATACATACTCGTAAGTACACAGCTATATAATTTGCGACAGAACCACGTATCAAGGAACATAAACATCACAGTTCGCAACATAATTTGGAGCTGCATTTTCAACATTTAGTTATCTTTTTCTAGAATAAATATGACAGTGGTATACAAAAGCTGTGAAACTGTGAAACCGCAATATTTATTCCTTAGATAAAAATTAACCGGCTATTGAAACATCAATCCTTTATCGTTTAAATAAACAATATTCACGAGCGACAAGGTAACCCAGTCATCGGTTATTCCCTATTAACGTTGAAAGCCGTTCGTTTCTGAGAAATTTAAAGACAAAGCTACCTACATCATGCTATAATTGCGACTCAAAGCTCCAGCGACGAAAGAAACTCTCAAAGGATACACGGGTTTTTAATTGGAAATTGTAATATGGCTTCCATTAACGATAAATTATATCCTTGATAAACCAACAAGTAGCCTCTTATTTCTTTTTCATTTCGCTTAAAATTATTTATGCCAGAATTTGTTACGTTTATATAATATTTTAGAACGCCCAGGATTTGGAACAAGACGAGAGGTAATATGGGCATAGGCCTCTGGTGAGCAACAGTGGGTAAAGTCGGGAAGTGAATGAATTAATGTATACAAAACCTTTAAAAGAGTAACGGTGGAGTTTCTTGCCCATTCTTCTCCATACGAACACTACCTTTTAGAAGGGGCGACTAGAATCAATTATATTTTATTGTAATTTTTGACGTTCAAAAGTGCCTTTTAAGTGCCTATTTAAAATACATGATTTGACTTTGACTTTCGTCAAAGACTGGAACATCATCATATTCCAGTCTTCAAAATACGAGGTACTCCGTTATCGCTGTTTTTATACAATTTTCTAGAAAAAACAAGGGTCTCCCTTATCAACATCATCTACCGCCCGACATCATTTGATTTGATTATATGATTTAGGTATTTGTTTGCTTTTTTTGTTTCTTTTTGTTTTGACGAATGATTATTCTATTAAGTATGTTATTGTAATTTTTTCATTTAATCTTTATAATGTATGATAAACTGGTGTTCCACGCTGTATTTTTGTAAATTTTACGACAAATTTTATTGACATGTAATTTTTGTAATTATTAGTAAATTAATTGAACTGAACTGAACATCACCCGCTCCTGTGGCAGCCTCATCCAGGCTTTGACACCAGTTTGTCTGACCATTTCGACGCCGGACTACTGACATCTCGTCTTCCTGTCCTTGGGCGCTACTCTGTCACAGCCCTACTCTGCCTGTCATCATTGCGCCTTGCCAGGTGTCCTGTCCAACTCCATTTCAGTTCCATAATACACTTTTTGATATCAAAGACCTTAGGGTCCCTCTTGTTCAGCCTAAATAATGTCAGTCATAAATACTGCTAAAAAGATAAAAATGACGTTATTACGTGTATCTGATACTTCCAAGACCAGTATGGAGATAAGTATAAAATCTGAAGCTTTCATCTCGAATACAAAGAAACCCTGGAGTTTGGATTCGTTCCCGGTTGATGACAATAACAGTTTTTTGTGATCCCCTATTTCATGGGCTTTAAATATAACTATCTAAATTGGGTGTACCTATATTACACCCACATTTCGACACTGCCCAACCCTTCTGGCAAACTAGGCGTGACTTCATGTTATAAATAAATAAAAACTATAAAGGAGCTTAGAATTTGCAAGCTACTTATAAGTTTTCTTTGTCATTATCATACATTATAAGTAAGCTTTCCAGATTATTAAAAAAAACTAAACAATAAACATAAAATTTTACGTTTTTTCAAACATTGTATATCGCTGCTCAAAAGGACCAAAAGAGGTCCTTGGGGAACAACCACGGAGTTATTTAAAATAGAGACACAATACAAAAAGGAAACTCCTCTCGTTCTACAAAACTGCGGAGACAAAGAGGAAGCACTGTATTCAACTCGACACAAAGCCTTCGTAACGAAAGGAACCTCTCTAGAGATACACAGATGTTAATTGAAAATAGCAAAGAATTCAATTCGGTTGAAAATTCTTTCGCTTTTTGTTGCAACCAACTGTAGTAGTGTATAGATAACTTGATTAAAGAGGTTGATGGTTATTTGCCACTAGCTGATTCGATAGACATTGTCCTGTCCTCAATCCATAAAAAGGCACTTTTTGGTTTTCTCGATTTTGAACATATTCCGGGAAACTTTTCCAAATTTTTACCTTTTTTTTCAACCTATTTCAGATTGTCACAAACATTTTAAAACCAAAAACACATAAGTCGGTCAAGTCGTTCTCAAGTGATTCGCTTACTACTATACTACTTAGAAAATGAGTTATTTACCCATCATTGCACACTATCACATTACATAACACATATGCAAGCAAAAGCTTCAAGGATTATATTTCCCATGTCATACAAAGGGCTGGTGTCGTATTAAGGAATATCGTAGTATACAGTAACTGGGTTGTGGAGGTCAGATGAGAAGTCGCTCCATGTAAGATACAGGTATTCAGCTGCATGCGGTTAGACTGGAAGCTGATCTCTTGGGGAAAGGCTAGGCAGATGATGGTGATACAAAAAGCTGATGCAGTGAATACCATAAAAGAAGAAGCATAAGTTTTTATTCATAGGGAAGCATTTAATTTAGTTAAAGAAGCCAATGCTGAGGCAGAAAAAACTTATCTCGCATCAGAAGAAGCAATTTGCTTGAGGCATATAATTATCACAGTAAAGAAGAATACCTTCAAGATACATCTACAATTTATAGAAAAACATTGAAGTTATCTCATATTTTTATTCAGTAACATCTGCATTTCTTCTTTAACATCCAACCAACAAACCAGCTGAGCTAAGCATACAGCATTAATAAAAAATTGGACCAGCTTTCCTACCGGCTCCACTATGCAGTCCGTAGTAGATACAGTTTAACAAGTTACTTGGTATACAAGCCAAAATATTCGACTTTCCACTTTCATACTTATGGAACGCGTAAGAGAGTAATGTAAAGAATTGACGACAGCACTCTCACAACATTGTTTAAAATTTGTAGTAGGTATTACAAGGACACAAACCTGTATACGAGTTCATTTATTGTTTGTCAAAGATGGAATGTTAGTTCTCATAATTATTACACAACTAGCTTCTGCCCGTCGCATCGCACCGCATGCTCGCGCTATTACTTTGTTTTCGCTCAGGGTTCTTCCTAATTTTATTTCCTATTGCTTGTTTCCTTAAGGTCCTAGCTTGATGTTAAGAATTAGGCTATTAAATGCAAAAATAACAATTCAAATCCAACTAGTAGTTTCAGAGATTAGCGCGTTCAAACAAACAAAAGAAACAAACTCTTCAGCTTTAGTACTAGTTTAGAAAGGATAGTGTAACATTTATACGTATACGTATATGGTGTACACTATTCTAGCGTAATCCAAAATACCAAATAGCTTTTCCGACTGTACTATCCGGTATCCAACAGTTGCTAGCGAAACGATATATTACGTTGCTCAGCAAACAGAAAAAGCAAATGACGCTCAGTTTGTTGCAAACGTTCGCAAAAACTATACTCAACATTGCGAAGTATCTGACGTTAATATCGTCCGCCTTGAAAAAGGAAATATATTTTCGTGTTTTATTAAAGCAATTTTGGTCGTTCGCTGCTAGGGTCACTGCTTTGTTTGTTATTGTTTCAGTTTTTAAAAGGTCTATTGTTTTAATTGTTTCTTTTGGACCTGAATCTAAAGCTGTGGTTTTAGGATTAGCCGCTTTTTCTATTTTAGCATCATCATCCCTGTCATGATCCTGATTTTCAATTTCTTCAGTAGCTTCCGAAATCAATAAAATTATTCCGCCATCTATTATATAAATTACAGGTTTATTGAATAGTAAATTTTATTTTATAGGAACTTCGCTCACATATTGTATATATACGGTTAAGCACGCACCAAAACTTCTGACGTATATTACCAATAAATAATCATGAATATCCGTTCCAAAGTTATTGCAGAAACTTACGAGAAGCGCAAGATTTCCTTTTTAAGAAGCAACCCTTATAAAGCAGGGGTTAATGGAGCTTCCCGGAGTATGAATTTTATGGCAACTAAATCTTTTATATTACTGCGAAGGCACCATCTTTGTAACGCTATATCGAGTCATGAATTAATTTGATATGCAAATTAATCTTAGTGCCACTGCCATATATGGTTGATTTTAGAGTGGATTTTGAATAGGTTCTAATTGGTAGATGGAGTAGGTGTATAACTACGATCACAAAATCGAGTCCTAGGCTATGTAGGCACTGCCAGGTGGTTAGCTTAGCTCCTAGAGCTTAGTGAGTCACCTTGCGAGTAGCGAAGTGAAACGAACGCTCTAGAATTCTCGCAACCAGCCGCACTGCGCGCTTGGCGCCTAGCTTGTACAGAAAGATGTTAAGTCACTAGGCTCTAATCACTAAGCAAGCCACCTGTCAGTGGATCTGGAGGCGATAGTCCTCGCGCGCCTGTATGAGTGGCGCGCGGAGGCACTACGCCGGGGGGAAACTCCGCTTCCGCGGCAAATCGCGGCGGAGCGGACGGACCTCCTCCGGCGCGATCTTAGGGTTACCGCTGGCCCGGAACATAAAGGGCTAAGGAAGGAATACGGGTGGGTTTTAGTCAGTAAGAGTCTGACACTCCCTTCCGCTCCACCCAGAGCGGGAGGGGTCATTTGATGATTTACCATCCTCAAAAAAAAATCCCACCTGTCAGTGCGTACGTAGCCTAGGACACGAATTTGTGATCGTAGTTATACGCCTACCCCATCTACCAATAATTAGAACCTATTCAAAATCAACTCTAAAATCAATCTTATATGGTAGTGGCACTAAGATTAATTTGCATATCAAATTAATTCATGACTCAATGTAGCGTTACAAAGATGGCGCCTCCGCAGTAATATAAAAGATTTAGTTGCCATAATATCCATACTCCGGGAAGCTCTATTAACCCCTGCTTTACAAGGGTTGCTTCTTAAAAGGGAAATCTTGGCTTCTCGTAAACTTCTGCAATAACTTTGGAACGGATATTCATGATTATATGTTATTGGTAATATACGTCAGAAGTTTTGGTGCGTGCTTAACCATATACATAAAATATGTGAGCCAAGTTCCTATAAAATAAAATTATATAGGTTTCGTGATTTTGGCAATTTTCCTTTGTGTTAAGGCCCATTTGACGATAGCAATTAAGGTTTCTGGAAATCATTGTCAGCAAAATAATGTTTTTATTGCATACTGATATTATAAACCTTTTTGAGCTGCTCATTATTAAATTGAGGTTTAAATTCATATTGAAATAACGCTCCGATTATTCAGATTCGAGTAATTACCAAAATTATTGATAAAATTAAAAGCAATGTTGGCGAACTGTATTAATTCCCGATACTTGCTACGGGCGATATTTTACATCCTGTGTTAAGCACTTAATTCAATCATTAACAGTTTTGAGATCCATTATTGAGTCCAATGTATGAGCATTTTCGTCGGTATAATAATGAATTGAACATTTCATTATGGAGTTCCTGTTTAAGTTTAAAATTTAATTTTAAATTAATTTGACGCGTTAATTTTTACTAGTAAATGCCAACTCCCATTAAATGCACCAGTGTTTGGTTAAGGTATGGCCGAGGTTTAGCTTTCCATATTCATTTATATTGACAACTCCTTTCTACGGGCGGAGAAAAATTAGACTTTTTTGGTAAACTCGTAACTACATTTAATTGAATAAATTGAACTATCATAAATCCATACTAATATTATAAATGCGAAAATTTGTCTGTCTGTCTGTCTGTTACCTCTTCACGCTTAAACCGCTGAACCAATTTAGATGAAATTTGGTATAGAGATATTTTGAGTCCCGGGAAAGGGCATAGGATAGTTTTTATCCCGATATTACCACGGGATCGACACGTATGCGGGTAAAACCGCGGGGCGCTGCAAGTGTTGAATAATTATATAGCATCACGCCTGTAATCCCCGAAGGGTTAGGCAGAGGTGTACTTCTTGCACTGTAGCGATATCTACAACGCCACATGCAAACTATGCGTCATACTGACGTCACGCAAAATCCTGCATCTCGCAAGCAGAGTTTACGGCGGAACTAGCATATATACGACTACAACGGCCCGACACGAATCATCGGGCAGTTGCCCGCCAGACACGACACCCGTCTGGTCGGAGGAACCTCCCTTTTCTATGAAGTATGAGTGAACTGTACACCTCTATACTGGATCATGTCAGTGTTATCATTAAAGTCGTATAACGGACCCTAGGCAGGATCAATCAACAAGAAGAAACAAGAAAAAGGTAAAAATAAAACAATAATATTTTAAACCCAAAATTTTAAAGTACCTATATGAGGCACATCAGCCCTTAGACAAGAAGATACATGAGGACCACGACCGCTCTGACAAGAGTGCTATGAAGAGGAAGAGATATGAGGACAAATATAATGAAGACAAGTATTGTATATTCTATTAATAGAATTATATTAAAAGATCTATCCCAAAGAACGTCCCACGCGAATCCGGACATTAGGAAACTAGACAAAAATATTACATCGTCATAATCGTATTGGCAAAAGGAAAACCATAGAATATACATGTATATTTATAAAAAAAGACCCATGATATCATGGGTCTTTTTTTAATGTAACCACAAATTTACGGTTTTCGGTGTTTTCCTTTACTTGTGCTACACTCATGATCTTGCCAAATTTCATGATACTGGGTCAACGGGAAGTACCCTGTATACATTTTGATTCCCTTGAGAGAGTCTAAATATACGGTTATTGCGGTTTAAACGACCGTATCTTTTTTTTTAAGTTAACTTAGAAGTTTGATTTTTTTGCAGCTTGAAGGGACCGCAGACTTGAGTATATGGTTTTAATTTCAACTCGATACCTCCACACTTTCCCGAGATAAAGGGTTTTGACAGACGGACGGACGGACAACAAAGTGATTCTATAAGATTTCCGTTTTTTCCTTTTGAGTTACGGAACCCTAAAAATGATCAGTAATTTTTTTGACGATGAAGAATCTAAGGCATAAAACAAAGTAACCTACCCAACAAACACGAAAAAGACATAAACACAATGTAGTTTTCATAGAAACAGTAACAGTTCATACAAAAGACCTCAAACTGCTTATAAAGAAGTACTTAAAAACAATAAAGCTCCCAATGCTCCAATCGTTCTTGGGTCGATCTCCAGAGGCCTTTTTTTTCGTGTCGGGCTGGATAAACCCATGTTAAAATCGAAAAACGTTTTCAAAATATTTTTTTATATACAGTTCGGTGTCTAATCTACTTGATACAAGGCTAATATTATGAATAAGATTATTTTAAATATTGAAAAAAAAATCTTAAACCCTAAAATCCTGATCGCTCTGGGTTGACCCAACTCCCGATTGAATGAAAAAAATATTCTTGAACTTTTTAATGAGAAGGTTCTTAGGAAACAACTTATTTAGATTACATAACAAATAGTTAATCTTCATGGTAATAAAATATTTTTAGGTATATTAACAATACTTTGCCACAATTTGAATTTGAAATCGTGACCGGGCATTTTATCTCATCGCTCTGCGCTGAGGTAAAACATCGCGCTCATCCCTAGTTATGCGTTATAAACACTATATTCCCTTCCTGCGGGGCAACGCCAGGGGTGGTCTAACCGCCGAGGAGGATACCTGTGTGCCACGTTCCCGCGTTCCAAGATTACGAAGGTAAGTTTATGATTGCTCTGGATTTGGTTCTCGAATTTTATGATTGCTATGGCACGTTATTTAAATTAAATAGTAAGCTTGTGAATGTGTTTGTTACGTGAATTAAGTGATCGTTATGATGTTTTTTATGAGACGTAATCACAACTTTCTGCCGCTTTTAAATTCGGCTATATTTATGATTTTGTGACTTTTTGTGATCGCTATGGCTGTGATTGCTCTGTCCAAAAAGACCAGAGCGATGATATTTTGCAATTATTGTACGTTATAAACCTATTTTAAGTAGTAGTACCGGACTGTAACAATGACAAACGATGAACTATGCATACCTATAACCTTTAATTTATAGCCTTTCCTGGGTTTCTTTGGGTAACCTAAACCCATTTAAAACAGATTTTGACGTATTTTACCTTGATGATGGTATTATTATATTGGCATTTAGCTAATCACAACTGTAACCCTTTCTTCTCTAAAATTTAATGGCAACTATTGTTGCAGATTGAAATCATGCCTCGAAATAAATTATCTATTGAAGAAAAACGTCTTAGGAAGAAATTGGTTGAGCGTCGTAGAATGGCTAAGATAAAAAATACCTACCTAACCCTTAACCCTACTCCTACCCTACTCCTACACTACTCCTACCCTACTCCTAACCTACTCCTACACTACTCCTACCAAAAAAAGTATCCTAGTGTTGTTTTTAGACTTATCCAGGCAATTTTTTAAAATTTTTCTCGCTGTAAAAACCATCCTTGAACTTCAACGAACATTTAAAAAAAGAATTGGCCAAATTGATCCAGGCGTTGTTGAGTTATGCGCTTACCAACACATTTTGCGATTATTTTTATATTAGGTATAGATATTCCGTATTTTTGATATACGTATGACTGATAATATGCCTTGACCTTTTTCTAAAATAATACATTTCTCTTACATATGTATAATCTTGTTACATGTACACTGAATATGACTGAAAACGGCTAAATAAATAATATTTTATCAATATAATTTTTTTTTTGTTTCATTGATTTCACCATTTATGATCGCTCTGGCACCAATTATGATTGCTCTGGTCGCGAAATTTTTTGAACTTAAATATTTCCATAACTGTTTGTGTAAATTGAAGGCCAATATTAAAAATGTACTATTTGAATATCATTATTTTTAATGAGATACATAATTACCATTAAATATCAATATCTGAAAAGCACCAGAGCGATCACACGAATACGCCCGTTTTGGAGATTGACCCTCTTACAGAAGTACACGATGAAGAAAATAACAGCGAACCCAGATAATGTCACCACGCTATTACTGGAATGAATATAGTTGACATTGTATGAAACAATTACACAACAGTTTGGAGAGGCCTGACGACGGTAAGGTCGAACAAACGATTTACAAGAGTAGTTTGAGGTCGAGAAAGGTTATTTGTAGAAAAAGGTGGTCAGATACTTTGTGAACGAAAGTGTAACGTAACATATTTGTGGCGTAAGCGTTGAATAGTTCGTGCAGTAATAAAAAAGGGAGATATTTTTTATACAATATGTGTATCTATATTTGAAATGCATCACGTACTGTTGATGAAGATACTGACGAGCTAAAAATAACAAATTTAGCGTGTCGTATAGAAGAACCACCATTGTCACCCATTGATTTTTTTTGATGAAAAGTATCTATGGATCAAGTACGTTTTAGAGTATAGCCGCAATTGAGGATTTTATTTTAAATTTTGAGCACGCATGGGTGAAAGAAAGAAGAAAAGAAAGAAGAAGCTCTTCAAAGAAGAGCTCTGCCGAGTGTGGATGCCGTGCATCCTCCACAACAACTTTTTGAATTGTTACAAAGATCGTGGGCGGCCATTCCTCAAAGTGATTTTGATTAACTGATTATAAGCATGCCAAATCGCTGTGATTGTGTAATTCGTGTCAATGGTGGAAACACAAGATTTTTTTTAACTTTACAATAAAAATGTAAGAAATCCTTATTTATGCCATTTAATTGACGACATTAATTTAGGTTAATTTCCCACAAGTTGCAAAAAATTGCAATTTTTCTTCATCATCATCATAATAATTTGAGCCGAAAGACGTCCACTGCTGGACATAGGCCTCCCCCAAGAATCTCCACTTCGACTGGTTCTGTGCTTCTCGCATCCAATGGGTTCCTGGGGCCTTCACAAGGTCGTTGGATCACCTTGTGGGAGGCCCTCCAACGCTACGTCTTCTGGTACGCGGTCGCCACTCCAGAACCTTTCGGCCGCATCGGCCATCTGTTCTGCGAGCAATGTGCCCTGCCCATTGTCACTTATGTTTGGCAATACTTAAATAAGAAAAAAAAAATTTTTCTTAATTTTTACAAAATATAAGGATGAGTTGTCAATGTGATGTACTGTCAAATGATTAAATAAATCTGTGCTCCAGCGACCCGTCCTCTTGACATAACTTTGACAGCAGTCGAGGCGAGCGGACGTGTCGCAAGCACTCGGATAGAAATATATCTGTGTTTCATTAAACCACCCAGGAGAAGCGAGACATAACATTGGCGACGAAGATAAAGAACGTGAGTAAAATAAACAGAATAATATGAAAACAAAACAGCCTAAAAATCAGTGCCTGCTAATACTTACCAATAAAATATTGTTGTGTAGCTGGTGTGCAAATTCCATTATAATCATATACCCACATTATATTTAATTAAAACTATTTACATTCTTAGTAATACCTTACGCCTATGTACTTATCTATTTATTATCTTATAAATACCGTCCGCCATTAAAACGCCAAGGGGAAGTTTTCTTCCCAAACTATCATTAGTGTCCACAGGTGGCTGTCAGTTTCTATAATCGTGTCATAGAGACGAATGACGTGTCAAAAAAAAAAAAAAAGAGATATAAAGAATAAATAAATATCTAGTATTCTACTAATTACTCTTTACTCTACTAATTAGGCTATGGTCAGCCACTGCAATCAAGTGAAACGTCAGGAAAAATCATCCATTCAAATTTCATTCATTCACGGTGACAAGACAGATACTAAAACGTCATTTGATTTGATTTGGATAGAACCTTAATTATAAGCAAGTAATAAACGAATATAGTTAAGAAAACTATTTTATAATTATTAGTGGACGGATCACTTTAAAACAATCTATTGCGTTTAGTCTCGACTTTGATATTTTCAATAAGCTACCGACTACACAACAACAACAACCAATCGTTCCTGTAAGTATTAGCCAAGTCAAAAGAAAATGACAAATCACATGCTGTACACTATTCCAATGGGTAAATACCCATCTAGTTCCACATAATACTGGTATAAAATTATACTAGTATATGCAATTCCACGAAATGATTCATGTTCCAATCCAAAAGTTCAGTTAAAAAAAAAAAAATATATAATAAATAAATATATATATATATATATATAATAAATCGCTCACTCCATCGTAGACTTTGTCTCTGTCATCTCTGACCTAGACTAGAGTCAAGAGCAAACCCATTTCAAATAAAAAAAAAAAAAAACCGCAATACTACATGTACATAAGCATTATATTAAGCTAGATACATATGTATTATATCGTGCTTATCATATCACTAGCCAGGTTATTTTAGAAGCCAATTCAATCGGAACCGTGGATAGACAATTAAAGGAATTCCAAGTAATAAAAACTGAACAGGTCAATAGGATTGGAACAAGAACAAACAAAACCCGATCTCAGGGTATTCACACGGTCATACGGTGTAAAGTGAAAATCACAAGTGTGATGATATACGTTGTCCCGCGAGAGACAAAGTATGTGACAAATGTGGCTATAAAGGTCACTTCATGAGTCAATGTCGAACAAGGAAACTAAAGCGTAAAACGCCTATTACTTGGGACAAACAAAAAAATTACAGTAAAAAATCAAAATCAAATGAACCACAGACCAAGCCACCAGTCAGTAATGTAAACTATAATATATTTCATATTGATGATCACGCTGAATAGTATATTTCATTACAAGTGCGGAAAGGTTGTCGTTGCAAAGAGTTCCGACAAATGTCTACCCGAGCCGAGGCGCAGCCGAAGGCGAGGGTTGACAGTCGGAACAAGTTGCAATGACGGTTTCGCATGTGTACTGAACGACTATTTTTAATACAGTTGCGAAAAAATGAAGCAATTTAATAAAGAAACTTTCTGAAAAATGGCGCCAACCGTAGAATATAAGCAGCGATTTTTTTTCTTTACCCATTCTGGTAGGCAAAGGGAACTATGCCCATACAGCCAAGTCTTCAGTAGAATTTTTTTATTGATATGAAATGAAAATGAAATTTAATGAGATGAAATGAAATGAAACCTAACCTAACTCATTCAATCAAATCATTAAATCTGATATTGAAACAAATTAGTAGCTTCTTTTTAGAAATACGTATTTGCATGAATCATAAAAACTTCTATGAATTTTTTTAATAAAAACTTCATGGTTGGTTTTTCTTTTTAATAGACATTATTTTGACAGTTGGGAAAGATTACGCACGAGTTCGGGAAAGGTAAAAAAAAAAAAAAAAAGCACGAGTATGTAATAGCCCACTTCCCGAACGCTATACGTCCCTGCAATACGCCACTTTTTGAGCAGCTGTATTAAAAATAACTTGCCAAGTCGGAGGTGTCAATGTATATTTAAATTTTCGATGACTGCCAAAATGGATTTCGCAAAAACAGATCTACAACGCTACCTGTTTATAAATACATCCAAGAAACATTAAATATTATAAATAGTAAACAATATGCAATAGGGATTTTACTTGATATGACTAAGGCCTACGACAAAGTGCAATTTAAAATACTATTGAATAAGCTATACGAAATAGGAATACGTGGAAAAGCTCATGACTGGTTCGCATCATATTTAAAGGATAGAGAGCAATAAATGGTCGTCATATGGCTTGACCAAGATTATGTCTGGACTTTAAAAGAGACTATGACCTCTGAGTTTGTTTCGGCCTTTCTTCTCAGAGTAGTCAGATAGGAAACGCCGACCTCATCTAGTTTAAAAAATTTATGATTGACGTGTAAAAGTGTTTGTGCAAACCTACTTACAGAAATAAAATCATTTATCATTTAATTAGTTGAGATTGAATACTACAATCAAAAAACAAAACAAGCACAGCTCATTAGATCTGATGTTAAATCAATACATGCTTCAATTCGCCAGGGAAGTGTAATAGGTTGCCTGCTTTTCCTCATATACATAAATGACCTTCCCAAAACCATAGACGGGCCATGTGTACTTTTTGCGGACGATATCCCGATCCTGACTTCATACCAAACAAATGCTAAATTAAATGAAAAACTTACAACTATTCTTGAAAAACTGTAAACTGGATGAGCGACCATAATCTCGAAATAAATTTTACCAAAACTAAATTAATAGCTTTTCACCCTTGGCAGAAAAAGCAAATAAATATAGATTTTACTTTTAACCAACATAAATTAGAAACGGTTACCAATTTCACACTCCTATGTTTAACAATAGACACTCATATAAACTGGAAAACACATATACAGACAGTAAAAGCAAAAATTTCAAAGTTTTCACATGCTCTCCGCGAAATAAAAAAGACTACAAACCTACCAACCGCACTAGTCACATACTACGCGTATGCCCACGCTTGGTTTAACTATGGCATCATATAATAACAAATATAGAACCAACAGATAGTTGCAAGCCTTACTTTCAGAAACACAAGATTCGCACCTTAGTTGGTAATTATATCTTAGAATTATGTAAACTAGTCCGTAAATATCCAGATTAATACAGCACACGGGGAGACTTACAAACAAATTATTCGTTGCGACATCAAAATAGACTAAATTTGCCCCTCCCGCCTTAAGCTCATTCATCTAGTCCATATTCAATGTCAATAAAAATATATAATAAATTACCAGAAGACATAAAACAACAAAATAAAACCAGTTTATTTTTAAATAAACTAAAGCAATTCTTAATTAAAAAAAAGTTATTACACAGTACAAGAATATCTAACGGATAAATTCAATAACAATAATACATAAAAGAAAAAAAAATACATGATATTATACTATAATACTTAATATTTATACATATTACATTAATAATAATGAACAATTTTTAAGCAAGTAAAGAAATAAGCAATATTAAATATAATTAAATAAATAATAAATGAATAGATAGACCTGCATATAATATATTAAAAATAAGTAAATGAATGGAAATATAAATACATAGATAGTAGGATATAAAATAATTCTAATGGATAAATTCAATACTTAATAATAATACATAATTATGAATAACAGATATATATTTTAATAAGTAAAACAACAAAAATCAATTATAGCATAATACTTAATAACTATAGGTATTACATTAATAAAAATGAACAAGTTAAATAAATAACAAATTAATAGATAGACCTGCATATAAAATCTAATAGAAAAGTGAATGAATGGAAATATAAAAACATAGGTAATAATAAGATATAAAATAATTCTAACTAATTAGCAAGGAAAATTAATAAAGCGCTCTTCCTCTCTCTACTTCCTTAAAAAATTTGCTGTGCCCGACAGGGTCCGTAATTGATTCTAGATTTTTATTTACCACCTGTAATTACATTATGGATTGCAATAAACGATTTGAGATTTAAATATGCTCATCGACTCTGGGAGTAAAAACAATATAATAAATGATAAAACCTGGGAATATTTAAAATCAAAAGCTGTTGTTGCGTCTAACCAGCAACCAGGTTCTGATCAAGTGTTTATGGCTTACGGTTCAAAAAATCCTCTGAATGTGCTCGGCACATTCGAAGCATCAATCTTAGTTCGACCAGAAACAAAAACTGCAAAATTTTATGTGATTAAAAAATGGTACCCGTAATTTATTGGGCAAGCATACAGCTACATGTCTCAATGTGCTTAAATTAGGGATGTCGAAAGTCGACGTATGGACCTAGAAAAAAAAAAAAGAAGAAAAGGTTTATGTTAAAAATATGATAAAAGAAAATAAATTGACACCTGATTTCAATTCTACTCCACACACAGTAATGTGTGCTAAAGGAGGTGATTTAAATATAAAAAAATGATGAAACAGGTCAAAACATAAGAAGAAACATAGTTCACCTCAAGAAAATAGAAGGACAATCGAGAATTCACAATGAAAACGGAAAGGAAGACAATGGTGACGTAGAAATAGACACGGATGATTAAATTTGGGGTTGTAATAAATCATTGATAGTATTAAGATTAATACTAAAACCAGGATGTCAAATTTAAATTATATAAAACTAGATTTATATAAAATTACGTGTAGCTTAAAAAGTGATGGTTATCCAGGGTCAAATTCCGAATTGGTAATAAATGTGATTAGTTTAAAAAATTATTGAAAGGGAGAGATGTGATGTACTGTCAAATGATTAAATAAATCTGTGCTCCAGCGACCCGTCCTCTTGACATAACTTTGACAGCAGTCGAGGCGAGCGGACGTGTCGCAAGCACTCGGATAGAAATATATCTGTGTTTCATTAAACCACCCAGGAGAAGCGAGACATAACAGTCAACTTACCCATATCCACTTGCACGTCGCTGGGTACTGTAGTACCACAAAAGTTTTTACGGACTTACGTCAGTGGTACTACAGTGCCATTATGAGGAACGTTCGGAAACATGAACTTACGGTTGAACTACGGCTCCTTCATACATTATCTGTAGTTTTTAATACACAGAAACAAATATAGATGGCTCTGAAACCAAATGCAGTGCATTTTTCAATATCCTGTGGTTGTAACAACGACTTGAAGTCAGGCGTGTTTCGTGAACTTTCGTGTGTGAGTATGTGAAAAGTGTTAACGTAATTATGTCGTGTTTTATTGCATATTTCTAATAATGTAATATATTAAATTTTTCTAGACAATATACACGTTATAATGGTGTATAATTATCATACTCTATAACTCTCGAAAGTTGATAAATTTAGCAAAAGAAGTTGTCGAATTATGTTTGTGTTTGTTTACGTTCGGTTTCTGGTTTGTTTACGGACTGTAGAAATTATTTGTAAGAGAAATAGAGAAATTATACCATATTTTCATAAAATAAACTATTTATAATAATTAGTTATATATAACAAATCAATAACGTTTATATTTTTAACAGATTCAACGAAATTAATAATATGATACGCAGCGTTCCGGCCCGGTCCGGCCGAGGAGTCTTGTTTTGAACAATTTATTTAATCTACTTCCCATGAATGAAATACAAATCTTTTGCAATCATTTTGAAGGACATATAGTCTACTTTATTTATAATTTTTATACGTGTTACAGATAGCATATTTTAATCACGAAAAATAAAATTGCCGGGAAATCGGAAAAAAATATTTACTTTTTTAACTTTAACATTTTTTTTAAGTATGGATATGTATGTTTGCAGCATATATTTTTATTTAAGTTTATTCTCTTTAAGCTAACGTAATCAATGGCATTTTTTTTTTTGAAATTGCTGTAATATTTTTATTTTGGCAAACGTTTTTATCGGGGAAGATCCGCGGCATTTTTGACGCGCTGGCAATCGGTTGCGTTGCGACGTAAGTCCCACATCACGGCTCGCGAACGCCGACGTGCAAGTGGATATAGCCCTACCGTACCCTATGTGGTACAGTAGCTTTTTAAAAATATTTCGACATACCCACAAAATATTTTTTTTTTTTTCAGTTGTGTCGAAAAGGTAAAAGTGTAAGTCTTACGTTGAAAATGATACAAGTGCAAATGTGTTAGTAATTTAAATAGAAAAAGTGAAATTATCTGGAAGAAAAGAAAGGAAAATAATCACAATGTCTTCAAAAAGGTAAGTTCTATGTTATTTATTATAAATCCCGTAATTTGTTAGTATTATTATAAAGACTATGTTATTTTAGGTATTATAGCAACAAAAAAATCTCAATTATGTTATTTTTGTAAGATATACTAAATCCTAAAGTAGGTGTATCGTATATGGTACAGTAGGTCTATAAGTGAGCAATATTTCTGAAAAATCGTCGTTGTATGTTTACACCTAACTTTGTACTTTATTGTTTCAGATCCTTGACGCTGCATGATATTGCAACAATTCTAGAAGAAGAAGACGATTCCAACACACAGGTGATATTTTTTTACTTCCGCCTGCGACTGCTAATGATGATCGGACTGATGAAGATTCGGGCGAAGAGGATGATGTCACAGTACAAATCCCCGATATTCTCAACTGGGTCTTGGTGCAAGCGTGGTTTTGACCTATGCAGATCAATTAGCGCAATTGGGATATGGCAATGACTACCATCTCTTTGTAGACAACTTTTTCACTGGTTTGCCCTTAGTACACGAGCTGACCGAGAGAGGGTTTCGTTTGACTGGGACTATAAGAGAGAACAGATCTGGAAAGTGTCCGTTATTATCAAACAAATAAACAAAAACAAAAGAGAGAGGTTTTTACGATTATCGTGTATCTGATGATGTCATCATTTGCAAGTGGCGCGACAATAGCATAGTGACCGTATGTTCCAATGCAGTTGGTATAAGTCCTGTCCATAAAACTGACCGCTATTTACAGCAACAAAAAAAGAAAATATCTGTATCGCAACCCCATCTCATTCAACAATACAATAACAATATGGGTGGAGTCGATTTATCCGATCAAAATATATCTGCACTTCGAACTAGTATTCGAGGAAAGAAGTGGTACATGCCTCTGATCCTCCATTGCATTGACATGTCTGTACGAAACGCTTGGCTGCTCTACAGACACAATGGTGGAAATATAGACTTGCTAAACTTTCGAAGACGTATTGCTAATTCAATTATAGACGGTAATAAGCTACGTGAAAAGCCAGGTCCTAGTAGGCCATCTTCAATATCTTTTGACTCTCGTTATGATGGCAAAGATCACTTTATCACAAAACAGGAAAAGCGGACTAGGTGTGGCCAATGCCACAAACAATGTCCTACTAGATGTGTTAAGTGTAACGTTGGTGTCCATGTAGAATGTTTTATCGTGTATCACACAAAAAAATGAATAAAAATAGTACTTTGTAAAACTTGTAGTTTTTGTATGTATATAGTCCTACCGTACCCTATATGATACGCCCCCCTAGCGCCCCCCCATTTTTTAAAGATTTTTTTTTCTATTTTTTTCGTAATATTTAGGCATCTTTATGTAGGTTTATTTCAAAGAAATACATATTTTTCATAAAAAAAATTATCGGTTCAAATGGGTTCATAGGAATTAAAGTAAGAAGCCAGTCAAGAATACTAGAGATACTTTTAATGTGTGTAATACTGGGCATAGTCTCCTCTTTCTCCTACCAAATCTCTCTGCCTTATGCGATCTTTAGTCATGTTTAATACCCGTCACTTAATATTTTAAAATACTAACCACAGCTTAACAAATCAACCTAATTCTTCATCCATTCATAAAGTCGTTTTATAATCCTAATTCTATACCGTCCTGTAATTCTAACATTCACATCCACGTACCACGGATGGATGTATCCCCCTCCGGACATAAAACCGTTTAGTAGATAATGAACTGGCATTAACGAGCCGCGGGAGTGGGGCCGAATGGGATCGTCAATTGTTTTGTGTGACTGCCGTTTTTGAATATTGCATTCCGAAAGAGCCTTTTGATTGATGCGTTGAATGTCAATGAGAAAGAGGTTAGTGGATTTTGAAAATAGAAAAGTAGGACATTTTATTGATATACCAGTGACCCGCCCCTGCTTCGCGCGGATTTACGACTTTGTAAGTTTAATAATTAATGTATTATACACAAACATTTTTGGGAATAAATTCCTTTATGGATGGTAAAAACCGCATCAAAATCCGTTGCGTAGCAGAACAACGCGGTCACATAGACACGAAAAAGAGCTTAATTTATAATACGATATAAATAAAGATACATACACACATTTTTAAACATGGGGACATAATTCTGTACCTTTAGTGAAAAGTGAGTTAACTCGACTTGTAGCAGTTTTGAGTTCTGTATACTATCTTGAAGCTTGATTTTTTCTTTATTTTTCTGTCTAATCGGTGTAACTCTATCTATTATAGAACGGGAAATAAGTTTCGTGCTGAATAATACAAGTTGCATTTTTGGTTAATTTTGATGATAATTTTTGTGTATGCTGATATGTCTTTAGTGATATTAAATTGAACTAAAGCTCAAACTTAAACAAGTTCGTGTAAATAAGGCTATCTCGATTTGTTATACTTGACACATTTAATATTAATTACATGAGCTTTGTGTCTGATAATACAATACAGTTTATATTAAGTGACACAAAATATACCTTACAGTTATCAATGGTGAATGATAATATAACTCAAATCATATCTATTAACTTAAAATAATATTATGTATTACCAACGTGTCAAGTGATACAACTAAACCTCTATCGAATTGCACGTGAAGCATTTTAGTAACGCGTTTAGTTCATAATAATATAATTTTATTTATATCGCTGCAGTATACGATTTTTAGAAACCGATCAGTTGTTATTATTGTGTAAACTGATACATGCAGTTTCGTCTTTCTACTTTTGGCTCTTTTTGTCACGGCTGTCCCCGCAGTGAGAAAGTGAGAACGGCAATGAAGGCGGGGGGAGGTAATAGCGCTCAAACGCCAGACGGCCAGTCTTGTTTCGGTGTGAGTGGCGTCAACACGTCCCTACGTTTCGCAAAAATGAGCCGTATGGTAAGTACTTGTATCATTATACATATTTTATGTTTACGTTTTAAACAGAATAAAAGTGTATTTGTATCATTAAACACATTTTTCATGGTTTAATTTTTAAATAGAATAACAGAAACGTATTTTCGTTATTAGTAGTTTAGCGCGCAACGGTGTTTTCACAAACGCGATTATTGATTAGGACAGAAATGATTAACAGTGATTAAAGTATTAGGAAGTAGTAGGTAGGTAGGTAGGTACTTGAGTGGCGAGCTTGTCCTTTGTATTATTGGCTTGGACATAATATCTGCAGTTGAGCATCGCTCGCACTGCCGACTATTATGCTGATTCCATGTCCATTTTTTTCTTTATATGTTTTAAAGTAGACATTGTATTTAGAGTCGAGTTTGGTAATTATTATCAATTGAATTTATAATTAGAGAGTATTTTTAACCGACTTCAAAAAGGAGGAGATTATTCATTCGGATGTTTTTTTTATGTATGTTCGGGCATAACTCTCTCATAATAGACGGATTTTCAAAATTTATTTTTAAGCTATTGCATAGCTTTTATCGCGGGATTTAAGCGCGGCGACTGAATCAATAAATCTAGAACCTTCTATCAGACAAGCCCCCAAAACCCCCTTTTTGACCCCCCTCCAAAACTAACATTTGACCCCAAAATCTTAAAACCGAGATTGCTCCAAGACCCCTGGGGCTAAGCATACCGAATTTGTTGTCATTAGAAAGGGCTCGACGAGCTCTAGCCGAAAATTGCAACAAAAATTTAAATAAATCTTTCATCCAAATACTTGACTCTGTCATCATAGGAACCTATATTCAGTATTTATTAAATATATGTATACTGCCGGACTGATTCCGGTATACGTTCGCTACACTTCATAACAGCATTTTATAGTGCGGCCATGTCTGACCTCTTACAACTTTTCCTGATTTCGTTATATATTCACTGCCTGCGTCGTTTTCGTAGTTTTAGAGTGTGTTAATGCTGAAAATGAGATGCGGTGTATTTATATAGGTAAATTTTTTTACAGACTGCAGCACAGCTACGTATACAAAAAATGGTAAAACCGTTCATTTGCCAAGAAAATCAAGCACAACAATTTTTTGAAGAGCCACAAAATAATATTCAACAACCTGAAAATTCATCCAAAGAACAAACTGAAGAGCTATTTACTAACACACAACTACCTGAAAATTCATCCAAAGAATATAGAGAAGAGCTAAATACGAACCCACAATTAACTGAAAATTTATACAAAGAATATAGAGAAGAACTAAATACGAACACACAACAACCTGAAAATTTATACGAAGAATATAGAGAACAACTAAATACGAACACATCATCTAAGTGATCTCAACTAAAAAAATATTTTAAATTAACGAGTAACGTGTAAGTGATATAACACTCTTATGTTTAATATGTTATGTTGTATAATATAATAATGTTAGTTATTCTATTAAACAACATATGGAAATAAGATTTTTCAGTGATTTTTTTGTTCTTAGACCAGCTCGTTGTTTTTTATATTTGTTATAGTGGTTAAGAGAGTTATAATATAGACTGATTAAAGTGAGACTGTTATTGCTATAAGTATTGCTATAAGCTTGATTTTAATAAATAATAAAAAGATACTTAATGTATTTACACTTTTATTCACCCGCTTTTTAAATGAAAACACTAGGTATAAGTACAAGTTACTAGGCTCATACAATAGAAATATACTTATATTACTTTACACCTTGAAATATTCGTAATTTATTTGATATAATTAAAGATAAATCGATATACACCATATTTTTTATTGGATTTGATGTGTGTAAAGTGATATAAGTCTGATTTTATCACAACACACTAAAAAGATATGGTACACATGAAATATCAATGTTTTCTAAACAAAATTAGTTCTAGTGTTTTTCTTACTTATAGCTCTAATGCTATCAAAATCGTGTTTAAAAAATACTTGTAACATTCAACACCAGTGCATTTTATAATGTGTTAAATGATATAACTTAAATTATAACATTATACACATAGTAACTTACATGTGGCTAATGATATAAGTCTAGTTTTTTTTAATTATCTCAAATTTTATCAATTTTTAACACAATCAAAACATTATCCTATTTAAAAGTAATAATTTCCTATCGGTAAAAGTTAAAACATCAGGAAAAATCTCAATAATTAAAAAGTTGTAGCCGTTTAAAAAATGCAAAACTTTAAACTTAAATTTCTCAAAACAAGGTTTTTTGACTTGTACCACTTTTCACTAAGGGTACAGAATTATTAGTGGAATGCTCATAATAGATGTGATTTTTAGGTGTTTTCGACAAACTGTTTTTCACTCTGTAACATGAGCTCAACCATGTTGAGAATGAAACTTCATTGGTTTGTAAAACAAACAAAAAATTTTATGTCTCGATCAATATTTGTATTCTATGCGGCCAGTAAAATTATTCCTTCCATACAGTGAATTTACTTAAGAATTTGGTCACGAGTGTAGAATCGATGCGGTAGCCTAAAAGCGGACTGGCTCAAATGGGGTAGTCCGTAACCCTGAAGTATTATCCCACGTTCGAGAAAAATAGAGCGAACGCAAGGTAAGTAAGACTCTTCATAAATAAACTAGTCACTTCGCACAAATGAAAATTCAGGGGTAATACGACAAATTCAGGGTAATATCAAAAATTCAGGGTAATATCACAAATTCAGGGTAACATCACAACAGCGACTGTAGCACCTCTAAAGAAATTTTTTCACAAATAAATAAAACGCTGATTCAAGCATATCCTATCTATTTCATACAGACTACGGACTCAATTTTCTTGAGTGCATTACGGTTACCAAATAAAATATTATTCGTTTTGGCCTGGTGGTCGTTACTTAGCAACCAGCACGGTCATAACTCGGCAACCGGCCGGTATAAACAACCGGCAACCCGATATTTTATTGGCGGATTTATGCGGATATCCGGATATCCGCAGGGACATGGTTTTTGTTAGGGTTATTTTATGGAATTTGCATGTGGGTAGTAATGTATCGTTTTCGGATCGGTTGGGCCTTTTGACCGGGGACGGAGAGGGAAGTTCAAATTATATATAGCCGCTCGTGGGGCAATAGAATGTCGTTCAAAGAAAACTGAAAATGAATATTTGAATTTTAGAGAATGCTAGAGTTTTCGTTTTCAGTAATAAGGAGAATTGTGTAGTAAATATTCCTTGTTTACCCGCTAGTAACAGAAATTTCATTTCCTAGATATGTACTTAGAGCCTGTAAAATAAAGCTTTTTGAATCGTACTCAATTTTGCGTATGAATTATATTCATTATTATTGTTTAACAAAATTTATAAAATAACAGTACAAAGTGAGACTTGATTTATTTTTTGTAATGTTATTTTTACAAAATAAAAAAAACAGTGGCACTTCGGGAGTGCCGACAGAAGTGAAAACTTGAACAATTACGTGTGTATTTTGTGAATCGTCTTATAAACTAAAAACGCGCGGCTACGGCCATCCGTCTTACGAATTTTCGATCAGGTCACGTGTCCTGACGCGAGTTTAACATTTTTTACCCATTACAAAAAAAGTGTACAACGCCGCTAAAGAAGTTTTCATTAAAAAAAAAAGTAAAAATTAAAGTTTTAAATAATAAATAATATTCAAGTCACACTACTAAAACGAAGTGATTTAAAATTAAAAACCCATCATACAAAGAAAACATACGATTCGAAGCACCAAAGTTATTTACAAAGCTATTTATATTGCAGGCGTATTTGCATTTCCATCATTTTCAATCAATCCCTTCATGTTCAGGAACCCGGGTACCCAGACCCGGGACCTGGGCCCAGCTCGTTGTCATAGCAACCAGTCAACAGCCCGAATAATTCCGATGCCAAGATTAATCGACATCTGCGAAAGGCGGACCGAGTGTTT
This sequence comes from Luperina testacea, assembly GCA_927399505.1. Classification (NCBI taxonomy): domain Eukaryota; kingdom Metazoa; phylum Arthropoda; class Insecta; order Lepidoptera; family Noctuidae; genus Luperina; species Luperina testacea. The sequence goes on along the minus strand of OV656763.1, from coordinate 3,661,947 downwards.
CCAGATTAGTCAATTGGGATTACTCTCTACCCTTTTCATAGAATTTTGACCCTTAAGTTGTATGGCTAACGGTGATTTTCGCTCGGGTTCTTAGCACTAGAGTAATAAGTCTCGGGAGGCTCGTTCGGAATAAGTGTACTGTTTATTCGAGCCTAATTTATGTGGTTCTCTTATTGTGAGCAATGGGCATGTCATAAACAGGGATGCCTATATTTCCCCGTCAGTATTTTTCTGTCGAACAAATGGGAATAATGGACATGTAGTCGTAAATTGATTCTGAGATACGATATTACTGATATATTGTTATTATATCTTTCGCCTAGACTTTATTACTAGTAACGGATAGTAATGACGAGAGCAGTGATGAATTTTAAAGCATCGTGAGGAAACCGGCATGTCCTAGAAACAAAAATTCGAAGAACGTGATACCAACCCGCACTGGGCCCGCGTGGTAACACAAAAATAAAATAATTATCTAATTTGGTGCAGTCGTTCGGAAGTTATGCGCGTACAGACATTTTGGCGGCTTTGTTTTATACTATGTAAGGATAAGGATAGGTATGGACGCCAGCATATCAAGCTACCCGAAACTGTCAAATTTTCGCAATCAACTTTGAACCTTATGCTTTAGTGATAAAGTTGAAAATCTATTAAAGAAATCTGACAGATTGTAGTAACTTGATGTGCTGGCGTCTGTACATAAAAGGTACTTATGGACGTCAAAAATTATAAAAACAGAATTGATTCTAGTAGTTCCTTTCAAAAGGTAGTTTCTAGTACTGAGCAAGAAACTTCACCGTTAGGTACCTACTCTTTTAAAAATGTTTGGAAAGTAATTAACACAACAAAACACAAAACATTACATTTCATTATTTAATTTTACCACATGTACAGTTAACGCACGCCAATAAAGTAACACAGTACTCATGGAAATAAATTCCCTGGAATCCAATATTGAAGATCCTACCCTTCTTCATTTCTGCGATATGGAAATTCAGTCGGACGGAACTTCTAGTAACAATGATTGATCTAAAAACTCCAGGAAGCGTAGTTCAATATGGAATGTTTGCGGAGCTCTCTTGAGCTAAATTTACTTCTGCGAAGTTCAAAAGCGAGTAACATGGATGTGAGTTGCTGAAGAAAGATGGTTTATAGTGTATTGCTTATTCGTTTTGGATTGAATTCACTATTGAAAATGTAGGAGTAGATGGTTAATGTTTATTATTCAGTTTATACATAGTTGGACGGTACGGTGGGACCTATGGCTTTCAGTAGAATGATGACACTGGTCCTTTAGATTCGTGTCTTTGTATGTGTGTCTTTTTGTCTCGACTGTATCCACGGGTAGCTTTAAAAAATAGATGTTCTTCCAAGTTTGAATGTGGATCCAGTTAACCAATAAAAATACAGAAAATAAATGATGTGGTCAACTGGACCCGCGGGTCCAGAAGCGACTGGGTCCAGCTGACCGAAGACTCATTTAAGTAACATGGTTGACACTGTCTTTGCTACCGTTCCATAGGTTTATAGAGATATGAGGAATAGGGTGTAAAGTTCACTCATCCTCCGTAGAAAATGAAGGATCTTCCGTCCAGATGGGTGTTGTCTTTGCTGAGTTACTGCCCGACGATTGAAGTCGGGACTTTGTATTATATGCTAGTCGCGCGGTAAACTTTGCTTGCGCGATGCAAGATTTTTGCATGACGTCAGTGTGACGTAGTTCGCATGTCGTGATTGCACTTGTGACTACTAGAACAAAGGTCACCTAGCGTCATCCTTTAACTTAATGAATTCGTAATGATTTGGATCCCACAAACAATTTGAATAGTAACAATGTCATCAAATTGCCGAAACAATACGCATGACGACACAGACGATAATAATCAGTGTTAGTGCCAATACACACAATCACACAGTGGCACCACAAAATAGTTAAGAACAGAAGACCGGCTCCATACAATGAGCGAAAATGCACGCACACATGGAAACGCTTTGCCTCTTGACCACGGGCTATACGCTCAAGTGATACGCGTCTTGCGAAAGCGCCTGCGAAGAAAACAAATGAAATAAGTTGTTTGAGCACGCCACGAGTCACCGCTACGTGACACGCATGTGTCGTTTGACGCAAGTCGCGTTGCAAGTCACATCCACCGAGACCATTACGTACGAGTTTCTTACTTGCGACTACCATTCGCTTGAAATATTTCGAGATCGCCGTATATACAGCCTGATTCAAACTGTTTAGCGGTTCGGAACATGAGGTGAGTCGCTGCGCAATAACAAATTCATGGGTCGGCGGGGGTGAGGTGTGGGGTACTGCGCAGAGACTAGCGCACTTCAGAGCTGTCATAAACTTTGACGCGTACTAAACGCGTCTATGTGTGCGTGCACCTGTTCTCGCTCTTTGTATGGAGCCAGCCTTCTGTACCGACCTATATTTTGTGGTAATATGATCACTGTTTAGCTATAAACGGTTAATGTCGCTTTGGAACCCAAATGACTTGATTATTTCAAAGAAGTTAAGGCTCCTTCAAACAGGCGCGATAAGTAATAAAATCGCGCGCGACATGCAATAAAATCGCGCGCGACACAAAGGCACCGCAAGTCGCGCAACGAGCGGTGCCTTTGTGTCACGCGCGATTCGCGTCGCGCGTCGCGCCTGTTTGCAAGAGCCTTTATTGTATGGTGGCGATGGATTTGATCGATAAAGTGAATAGCTTTGAGGTAAGGTATTCATTCATTCACCAATACGTCGGACATGGCTTTCTGTACCTGTCTATATTGTGACGTAACGGGAATAGGTGACGACATAACTGAGCCATCTGGATCAGTGATTGGATACGTTTCGATGTACGTGTTACATCGAATATTTCTCGTTGGAGATGGATATCAAAGACAAATATCCAATCTAAATGACTGATAAGGGATTGGAGATGAATGTAGTTGGAATCACCTGTTTCATTAACTGTGAGCTTGCTTATTTACATGATTGTGTTTAAGGAATTCGTTTTTGTTATGTAAATGGTGTTATTTTGGTTGCGTTGCAGCAAAACGGGTATATTCATGAATAGTTGATTAGTTTCTGCCTACCGCTATAGGAAGAAGCCGTGGGTTTATGTATGTATGTAATCTGCATTCGCGATTTATTTTCAAAAAATGTTGATTAATATAAATTTATGGAAAAACTTTCCGTGTGTGGTTCGAAGTGAACATCATCATCATTTCAACCGGAACACGTCCAAAGCTGGACATACAGCTCAAACCGGGTGTGGCGACCCCCGAGCGTCGCTACGCGTCGACCGGTTAAATACCTCTCGCATCCAGCGGATTCCTGTGGCCTTCAGAAGGCGGAGAGTCATCAGAAGGCATAACGTTGGAAGGCCCACAAGTTAGATCGATGTAGTGAACATACAAGTAATAACTGTAGTTACACAGAAAATAATTAATCCTAGGTACCTACAAACGCCAGCACATCAAGCTACCCGAAACTGTCAAATTTCCCCAATCAACTTTGAAACTTATGCTTTAGCGATAAAGTTGAAAATCTATTAATGAAGTTTGACAGATTGTAGTAGCTTGATGTGCTGGCGTCATAATTTAAATGTAAATAAAGAGAAAAAGCAAAATAAAATTAGATGTGACGTTTCTGAAAAGTATTTTACTTACGTACGGTCACCAAAAGAGATAAGTAAATTCAATTAATAGAAAACAATCAATTTACTTACTTTGAACCTTACGCTTTAGCGATAAAGTTGAAAATCTATTAAATAAATTTGACAGATTTTAGTAGCTTGATGTGCTGGCGTCTGTACATTCCGTCGCATAATTTCTGCAGAAGTGAAGCTACACTAACCTAATTCCGAACGCAGTCAGAGTTAGTGCTGTTCACACGAAACGAAACGGGACGGCAATGAGTGATATCCGACGGCGCGCTGTCATTTCGGATCATCTCATTTCCGTTATCGACAATTGGGCGCTTGTTTTCGCAAGCGCGTTTCGCAAGTTTATTCCTCTTGAATTGGTAAGCAGAGATTTAGTTATCATGAACAAATCCGGGATCATAATAACTAAGGAACGTAATTACATTATTATTTTCGCTGTAAAGGCTCCTTCAAACAGGCGCGACACGCGATAAAATCGCGCGCGACACAAAGGCACCGCAAATCGCGCAACGAGGGGTGCCTTTGTGTCCCGTGCGATTCGCGTCGCGCGTCGCGCCTGTTTGTTAGAGCCTTATTGCTTCTTTCTGAATGGCTAGTTGCCAAACAAAATAATATATCAATTTGGTTATTTACAAAGTATAACTTATTATCAATCAATATGATAACCATTATGTAGTAAGAAAATTTCACCTAAATATTGAGAATTATACAAATGAAATGAATTTCATATTACCTATGTTCTGGATTTCTAATTCAACATATTTTGTCATCATCATCAGCCACTCCGATTTTTTTTATTTTTTTTTTAAACGTGGCCCCACACTAGCCATTACTCCTGTATCGTGGGTGCGTTTACTAACATTCAAATTCACATACACGAACAGCCAGACCCGGAACAACTACCTGTAGGCATTACAAATGTTTGCTCCGTGCGGGAATCGAACCCGCGACACGCAGCGCAGCAGTCGATGGCTCAGCCACTGCGCCAACCGTGTCGTCAAATTGCATGCCAGTTAGCTCGATACTCGGCAATTTTCATCCAGCTGCAACCAGTCACCCTGCAAAGTTCGTCACTCCACCTAGCCTGAGGGCGTCCTTACGTTTGCCGATTCCGAGTCTCCACATGTCTACGTCGGTCATCTGTTCTGGCCGGCCCATTTGCTTTAAATTATCTTTAATATTTCGAAATTTGAATGTTACGAAATCGTTACAGTATACAAGTATATGCAAACAACCAGCCAGTGTTCAATAACATTTTTATTAAAGCGGTTAAATATGCTTTAAATACAAATAGAAATTCTACCATACCATGAGAAACTGAAATAAAGCGGCCATCGCTGTAAAGCAGTGTAGCGGTATTAAGTAATATCCGACAGGATAGGAGGCGTTACTTTGATTAGTTAATTTCCTTTGTTGGCCCATGAAATTCCTAACAATCCAATTTTGTCAAAGGAAGATGATAGTAGACTCGTCTGTTAGGCTCTTTATTAACAAACCAAATGCTACGGATTTTCTTGATCAGTAGTTAGGGTTGTGATAGGTAGGTGATGACAAAGTAGCATTTGTTTTATTTATTTTTTTTTAATACTGAAAATGAAATTAGAGCATTCAAATAATTGTTATAAAATTCTTTTTTTTTTCACAAAATCCACTATCGTTAGTCAATATTAAACTAAATACATAACTAACATTCCAGAATTTTACAAATTGGCTTATTTTATTGTCACTATTCGTCTCTTTCAACTCTATCCTGACGTTATTACGCCAGAGAACTTTTTTACGAGGAAAAAATGACGAGCAAATGAGCGACGAGCAAATTTACTACTACCTACGTGTCCGTAAATTCACATCAAATCTGTCAATTTTTGTCAGTAGGATGAAATGGCTATAGTGAGTCAATCTGGAGGCCGATTCCCGAAATTAAAAACGCTCAAAATCTTGTAATCTCATTGTCAAAAATATAGGGAAATTAAAGGTATTTTTGTTAGATTGAGACTGAGATCAGACTGTGAACTACCCCTCTGGTCTACGATCAAGTTGGCTGACTGTAAGTATATAACGTTTATTACATTTAAATTCCGAGAATATCCAAGCCTTTTTTCTAGTAGAAATCAATTGGAAATAGGATCACGTTAAGCTACTGTTAGACAGACGGTTCAATCATAATGAACGGTACGTGAATGAACATTCACGGGAAATGTACATACACGCGTGGAAATTAGTATCCCATTGTAGGGGAAGCTTAATCTGGGAGCATTGGATACAAAAGGGATGGTGATGTCGGTCATGTATAGCTCCATCTCTCTTTCACACTACAATCATGATGGCATTAAAACGTCATAATAAGCCTGAACAGTGGTTTTCGGATGGTAAATCACTGTTCAGAAAATCATCATTGTTTAGAAAACTCAGTAAGAAGGCAATCCAAATAAAAGTTTAAAAAAAATGTCGAAAAAAGATGATAAACAATGAATAACAAAAAAAAAAAAAAACACTGGCACTCCGGTAGTGCCGACAGAAGTGAAAACTTGAACAATTACGAGTGTATTTTGTGAATCGTCTTATAAACAAAACACGCGTGTTAAGGTGTGTTCCTTATTTTATAGGGTTTTTTTGCAAATCAGGTATGATGACCAAAGTGACTGGTTTATTCTTCTCGTGAAAGGAATTTATTCAGATTTGCTCGTCGTCAGTTATATATCCGTGGTTCAGCGCCATCTCGTCGTTGTTGGATGAACTACGTAGTTAGTACGCGAGGCCTACGTAGTTAGTACGCGAGGCCCTCGTAGTTCTTCCCGATGTGCATAGATGGCGCTGTCCTCAACAACGCGCTCGTCGTTGTTGGATGAACTACGTAGTTAGTACGCGAGGCCCTCGTAGTTCTTCCCGATGTGCATAGATGGCGCTGTCTTACGTTTTACGTCTTACGAATTTTCGATCAGGGTCACGTGACCTGACGCGAATTTAGAAGTTTTTACCCATTCCAAAAAAAGTACACAGCGCCGCTAAAGAAGTTTTCACTTCAAAAACAAATACTTATTAATTTTTTTTATTTGTTATTTGTTTTTTTTTTTTGTGAAAGAAAGTGTGTTACGCTATTTAGCGTAACAAACTTTCATTCACATTCCAAAAGATTTTGAAAGAAATTACTAATCCATTGCTTCATATGTATGAAAAATTCGTCTGGTCGACAACGTAGCTAACGCAATGAATGTTACCGAATTGTCAAAATGATAAACATTACAATTGTTAGTGCGTTACTAAATTTCCCCGCTGAATACTGTTCACAAGTACCAAATAGATACTCGACGGTTATGACGTAGTTGCTTAATTATTTCTAAATTACTTTCAAATCTTCACATTAATATCTAAATAATATTCTATATGTATTTATTTTCCCATATAAAGCCATTTATTTGATTTTTATAACAATAATTTAGTATTCATAAATATTGAGTAATTAACTGACGGTTTGATTTTAATATGGCGTTTAAGTGTATAAAAAGGGAGGCAAATAATTTTTAACGGTCGTTATATTGTGAACTAGTAATAAGGACGTTGCTCTGCCTAAATACAGACTTAGTGTGAATTTTAGTTCCTGTTAAATTGTGTAAACCCTGCTGCTGAATAATAAATACCTAAATTTTGTGGGTCAACATTCGTGCACAACATTACTTGAACGTGACCATTTATATCTCCACAATTCTCACAAACCCCACCACAATAAACAATTCAAACTCAAACTCAAAGCATTTATTTAAATTAAACCATTTACGGGCACTTTTGAATTGTCAAAAAGTCGGTCAGTCAGAAAATATGAAGCTAGTTGCCCATTCCAAAGCGTAGGTACCTATGGAGAAGAACGGGCATGAAACTCTATGGACACACTTCTAAATTATATTTTTACAAAAATATTAGTTAAGTACATCATAAATGTTGAATTTATAATTATATGTGAGAACGGTGTAAAGAAAAAGACGTACGCGTTAAAAGCGTTCAGAGAAAGAGTACAGCGAATCGTAACAAAACAACAAAATGAAATAATTAGAAAAATGCTGAGGCAGCTAAGTGATGACCAGCCACAACTGACGGCGCCCGTTCACGAACATGACGCATAGATCAGCACCATTCAGCTCAACCATTTTGAAGGGAGCTAAATGATCCAACACACACGCCATTGTCAGTGAGACATTTGTGTGAGCATGACATACTATCAGCCGCCAGGGCAGTACGTTATTAAAACTCTATTCCTAAATAAAACTTAAAAGAAGCTATATATGAAAAATTCAAACACCCGTTATTGTTTTCTTGGGTGCTGGCCTTAAAAGATCATGATATCGGGCGAGGAGTTCACGATATTAAAGTACAAAGAAAAATAAACACTTGAAACTTAATCCTACCTTATGCGCTAGGAGCGGGGGGAGGTTGGAAGGTTCATAATTTTATGTACAGACGCCAGCACATCAAGCTACTACAAACTGTCAGATTTCTTTAATAGATTTTCAACTTTATCGCTAAAGCATAAGGTTCAAAGTTGATTGCAAAAATTTGACAGTTTCAGGTAGCTTGATGTGCTGGCGTCTGTACATTCCATCGAACAATCTAGCGATCTTACGAAAGCAGGGCAGCAGCACGTGGTAAGAGAAAGCGATTTTATTGGTGGTATTAAATTGAATGTTTTAAGTACATATATTTAATGTGAATGGTTTTAATAGTAGATTAACAAGAATGAAATTAAGATTGCTAAATAATAACAGCCGCTCAGGTAGATCGATCAGGTTAAGCTATGCTTGCCGCGGTTGGTCTGTGGATGGGTGACCATCTTTATATACCGAGACCCCTTAAAGTTCGTTAACGTTAAACCATTGGTCCCGGTAGTCATTCGTGGATCTTTAACAATCGTTACGGGTAGTCAGAAGCCCGAAAGTCTGACAACCAGTCTTACCACGGAGTATCATATTACTCAGTAACTGGGTTGTGAAGGTCAGATAGGCTGTCGCTCCATGTAAAATACTGGTATTCAGCTACATCCGGTTAGACTGGAAGCCGACCCCGACATAGTGGGGAAAAGGCTAGGTAGATGATGATTTTTGGTTATAACAGTAGATTCTCGTGTCGTAGGTTCGAAAAAGGTAAAGTCTTTTCATAGCCTTAGATAAATTATTCAGAGTATATTTTCCTACCCAGTACAGATGTTCTATGTCACGAAGTCCTTTTGGCTATGAATGTTGTCAAGCGTGCACATGCACATTGTGATCAACAGAGACTCAACAATGGGTGAAGTAAAACGGTACACATTCGCGGAAATAGCCTCATGCGACGGCAGCAAGGGGCAGCCGCTGTGGGAGCGCGCTTGTCGGGATACGTCACTACTACAATCAAAGCCGAACGGACTTCGTGAAATAGAATATCTGCAACTATTATTGACTGTGGACATAATAGAGTCAAATTAGAAGAAGTCATTATATGACTTCATAACCTTCTCCGGACACAAGTGGGAAGATGTAAGTCCAACCTCCGACAGTAGGGTGTGGTTGTAGAACTATGTGGCAAGCAAGCTCCACCTCCTCCCCTGCCCTCTGTATCCCAAAACATGCGGTCAAAGTGACCTCTGCGCTCCCACCGCCAACGCCGTGGAATTGGCAAAGTTTTGGGAAAACAAGATCTGAAATTAGGCACGACGAAGACTTCATAACTAACTCTAAAGTTATTACAATAACTTTGACGTTTATGTTATTATCATAATTTATGCGCTTACCTTCAAATATGTTGTTGTCCTTAACATAATTCATAATGATTTATGTGGCTTTACTTCATTAATAATTCCTAATTATCGAACAACCCTTATTCATTTTGGCGGATTGTTTTAGTGAATATTTCGTGATTGGTAATTTATTTACCTAGCCTCATTAAAACTACATCAGTTAATCAATTGATATTGGTTGAGAGCGTAATTATTTCTGACAACCATTATGTAATAATTAAACGAAACTCTATAGTTATTATTTTAGTAGTTATTCCGATTAGTAGTTCAATACTAGCATTACCAAATTGAAATATAATAAAAAGACTTCAATTTGATAATGACAATTTCATATCTGATCAATAAACAGAGCCAAATTAAGGCTCATCAAACAGGCGCGACACGCGATAAAATCGCGCGCGACACAAAGGTACCGCAAGTCGCGCATTAATGTCGCGCGCGATTCCCGTCGCGCGTCGCGCCTGTTTGCAGGAGCCTTTAAATTAGCTGACGAAATTCCGAATACATAATCATGTATTCGGAATTTCGTCAGCTACCCATCAGTATCAATATTTAAACACGACAAAATAAAAATAAATTTTCAAAAAAAAAGAAATTGGGTTCAACAATCGCTTGTTTAGGTACTTGAAATATGAGTTAAGAAAATCTAATTTTTTTTTGTTTTGTCCTGTTTAGATATCAATACCCCACAGGTACGTAGAGTTCACAAAAAATTAAACTGATATTTCAAGTCACTCCATTAACTGCGATAAACCCACAAAAAATATTTTTTGTTTTATCATAATAATATTATGTGTGCCCGACACGTCTGCGGAGTTTATCTAGCTAATTTAGTTTAACCCAGTATACCTAAGTAATCTTAAAGCACAGAAAAAAAAAAACACTAAAGAAATCAGGTTTTTCTACTGCACATTGTCATTAAAAACTACATTTACTTTTATAAGAATGTAATTATACGGAAAAGCACTCTCTCTTCGCTTAGACCGAGGTACTTGGTTGCAATTTCGCGCTTGCAGTGTATAGACGGTATTGTTTGCTAGAGAACCGCCTCGGGAGTCGAGTGCCACACCGGCACACCTACCTGATCACTATAGAGCTATAACGTAACTCCTTATATTGTTCCTATATTTATTTTATTATTACGAGGACATACCTCCACTGCAATGCAGAAATTAAATTGTAAAATATTGTAGTTCTGGTTGGGGACACAATTTATTTTATAGACTATGATATAGTTTAGAAACAATAACAAACGAAGTCAAAACTATAGGTACAGACGCCAGCACATCAAGCTACTACAATTTGTCAAATTTCTATAATACATAGTCAATTTTATCGCTAAACTTTAAGGTTCAAAGTTGATTAGGAAAACTTGACAGTTTCGGGTTACAGACGCCAGCACATCAACCTACCACCATCTGTCAGATTTTCCCAATCAACTTTGAACCTTATGCTTTAGCGATAAAGTTGAAAATCTATTAAAGAAATCTGACAGATTGTGGTAGGTTGATGTGCTGGCGTCTGTACATTGAATATTAGAATTTTTGTCCGTTTAGTCTGTCAGGATAGAAAAGGTTATTGGAAAAACACCAACAACCTCTTAAGAAGTCATTGTACTCATCATTACCAACAACTTTTACTTTGGGACCAAACCTGAAATCGCGAAAAAAAATCAGCTGTTTCCTACATTTTGACGAGTTATACGAACATAAATGTAGGGAACAGCTGATTTTTTTTAATAAGTTGGTCATAATGATGAGTACAATGACCTGTATAGGTATGTTTTGGATTGGCGTAACAGCAACTGAAAGGATTTAGATGGAATTTATTTATTTATTAAGGTTCACCGACAGTTTCTATGTATAATTTATCTTAAGTACTATACAGGGTCCCATTAAAATAGATGGACAAATTTTAACAAAGCGCTCAGTACGTCTAACTAAAGATATCAAAGAAAAAAAAAACACTGATTAAAGTGATTTTATTTTGGCCTAAAATAATAAATTGCCGGCACATTAGTGTATTTTCGTTAGCTGGTTATTTTTTTTTACCATCGTCCTTATTTTGGTGGTCTGAATGATTTCTAAAAGTTTGTACATATATTTTAATGGGACCGTATATATCACAATAGTCTCGGTCTTACAAAGTCGCCTATTATAGGTTTACCAGCAATCTCAGAAATAAGTGGTCACACATAATAATAACAAAACTAAAGGCTAAAACATAACATATACCTAGTTCATAATATGGATTAACACAGGTTACTTATAACCCTTGTAGTGCAGATGCCAGCACACCAAGCTACCCGAAACTGTCAAATTTTCCCAATCAACTTTGAACCTTATACCTTAGCGATAAAGTTGAAAATCTATTAAAGAAATTTGACAGATTGTCGTAGCTTGATGCGCTGGCGTCTGTACATTCCCGTTGGATATTTTACCGATATCCACGTGTGCGAATCCGCATGTTTATTTAGTTAAAATGCAATTTAACTAGCAAATGAAAGTTATTACATCATCATTCATCATTTCAGCCGAAAGACGTCCACTGCTGGACATAGGCCTCCCCCAAGAACCTCCACTTCGCCAGGTACTGTGCGACCCGCATCTAGCGGATTAGTGTGGCCTTTACAAGGTCAGCGGTCCATCTTGTGGCAGGTCTTCCAACGCTACGTCTTCCGGTACGCGGTAACCACTCCAGAACCTTCACCTCGTGGCAGTGGGCAGTGGCCCTACACATTGCTCGCAAAACTGATGGCCGATGGGGCCAAAATGTTTGGAAAAGTTATTACGTCATCGGTATAATATACTGAACGTAATAGTAGATTGTTTGCCAAGGGAGCAAACAACAATTTTGAAGGTCAGAGTTTTTCTTTGAATCCTGAGCGCAGCGCGGGATACAAAGTACGTCACTTGAGCTTAAAATAGTGTTGCTCCCGAAATGGACACTACTTTTTATCACCCCCTATGAAAAAATAAGTAAGTGCAAGTTATAAATAAGAATAGTTATATTTATTTATTTATATACGATTACTTGAGGAAGACATACTCATTTTTTATAAAACCAAGTAAAATCCTAATTTGAGTTAACAATAATAATTACGAACGAAGGCAGAATGATTATCGCGCGTTTTTTATTTTTTCACAAACTTCTTTTTTTTAATTTGGCTCGCGCGTTTTTCTTTATCATACAGCCAGTTGTACACTTGTTCTTACAATGTTCGTGATTGATCTTTTTGGTGATTGGAACTTTCACTAACAATATCCACATTCCAAATTCAAATCACTTTTAGTCTCTAGGGATTAAAAAGCTATTTTAGTCCCACGAAGAATACACTAGCTCTCTTTGAATAGATGTGATAGAAACTATTACTAATGCTCTCACATTATTTTCAGTAGCAAACTCATTACAATAGCAAGTAATCCTATAAAGCCGCTACCTATTTCCATAAATAGGCCAATAGCCGTAATATAAAGCTCGCGTGGATAATATAATATGTTATTAATATTTTAATTTGGTAAAAGCCCGAGGCTATATCCAGTCAACATTGGTGTTCGTTAAAATAATATATTGAGCCATATTTACTACTTAATGTATATTATGCTTAAATTCCCTGAATAGTTTAGTTATAGTTTACTTTTATTACAGCTTTTAGCTTTATAATAACATTAAATCTAGCAAACATGGGTTTATGACTGGGTATGCACATTGCACAGTTATTAAAATATGAATCGCTTTAAATAAAATTTTCGTTTTGAATTACCTGGTAATCTTATTACAACTATAAGCTAAAAAATTATAAGCTTATAATGAAAAGAACCCTCGCTCTCACCTAGAGGAGGCCTGTGTCCCAGCAGTGGGAATATTATAGGGTGATAATGAAAAGAACGAGAAAATAAAGCAAAGTGTACGTCAAAGTTACGGGTAGTCAGAAGCCCGAAAGTCTGACAACCAGTCTCACCAAGGGGTATCGTATTACCTAGTAACTGGGTTGTGGAGGTCAGATAGGCAGTCGCTCCATGTAAAATACTGGTATTCAGCTGCACCCAGTTAGACTGGAAGCCGACCCCAACATAGTTGGGAAAACGCTAGGCAGATGATAATGATCTGCGTCAAAGTTTTATAAATGAAGTCATCGTTACGTAAAAGATAATCCCTGTATAACCTCAGAATCTTAATTTAGTTAATAAAGCGTAAAACAAGAAAGCGTTAAAATTTCCCGCTTTGAGGAGCTTAAAACTAAAAATTGCATAATTAAAAACTAGTTAAATTAACTTCGTAGCGTCTTAACAAAGTTGAAATTATGAAGTTGGTAGCTCTGTCTCTGCTCTACCACGAATTCTCATCTCGATTTGGGGAAAATTATGCTACCGTAAAACTTTGTTGAAAATTCACAATAATGATTTCATTCGCGAAATTCCTGACAAATTTAATAACAGTCAGCTAGCAAAAAAACTAGCTTTTTGTCAGTAAACATTTTAGGTACAGACGCCAGCACATCAAGTTACTACAATCTGTCAAATTTCTTCAATAGATTTTCAACTTTATCGCTAAAGCATAAGGTTCAAAGTTGATTGGGAAAATTTGACAGTTTCGGGTAGGTTGATGTGTTGGCGTCTGTACATATGCTCTGTTTCATTCATTATCTCAACTGCTATTTTTATGGTTCATAATTATTTTAAAATCTGAGGGCAAATTGGCTTGAGGGGCTTGTGGCTAACTTATAACAGCTGCACGGTTCGATCGATCAGGTCTAGCTACGCTTGTCGCGGTTGATCCGTGGATGGTTGACCATCTTTATATATCAAGACCCCTCGGTGTCTCGGAAAGTACGTTAAACCGTTGGTTCCGGCGGTCATTCGTGGATCTTTGGCAGTCATTACGGGTCGTCAGAAGTCCGTAAGTCTGAAAACGAGTCTTACCAAGAGGTATCGTATTACCCAGTAACTGGGTTTTGGAGGTCAGATAGGTAGTCGCTTCATGTAAAATGGTATTCAGCTGCATCTGATGAGACAGAAGCTGACCCCAACCCAAAAGGAAACCCGTGGGAAAAAACTGGGCAAATAATCATGGTCAATTATTTTAAAACGTTTCAATCTAGTAGTTAACTCGGCAAAAAAAAAAAATACGTACACGATCAGCTTCAGATCAAGCTTCTAAAATAGTTGAGCACAACAGCGCACAAGAGCTTGAGCAGTTACTCCCACAATTTGTTAACCTCTACATTCCTGTAGTTTCGAGTTCACGAAGTAAAATCTTTTACGTCGATGGACTTGGAATCCGAGTTCACAGCGATACCGCTCGTCAGGGGTGAGATAACTTGAAGGGAATAATTTGAAATTTGCCCGAGGCCAAATTTTATTATAGACGTTAAATGGGTATTACCGTTTGGAATCCTTAAACGCTCATTTTAAATGGGAATTAAGAAAATTTTGAGTATTTCCTTGAGATGTTTTAAACGATGTACTAAATATTTGAGTAACTTTACGTTTTGTGTTAGGTAGATATTAAGTTCAAAACATTAATTGCGATAGAAAGTCTTAAATCTGAAGTATAATCTTAAATCCACTTAGCATAACGCAAAATCAGCCGTTGATATTCCCACCGCTGGGACTAGGCGTCCTCTTAGGGCTATATTTCACCGGGACACCATGGCGGCGCAACCAGTCGCCGCTACCAACAAAATATATACAGCTCTATAGAGAGTTACTCACCTGGTGTCCGTTTGGTTGCGATAGCGCTGTATACATTTTGTTGGTAGCGGCGACTGGTTGCGCCGCCATGGTGTCCCGGTGAAATATAGCCCTTAGTGAGAGAAACTTGGCCGGAATACACCACGCGAGCACGGTACGGGTTGGTAGATGTCTCATATCTTTGAATTTTCGGTTCTAGGACATGCCGGTTTCCTCACGATGTTTTCATTCACCGTTTTGAGAGCAGTGGTGATGAAATAATGTACACAAAATAAAGCGCCTATCTGGGTTTGAACCTGTGACCTACAACTCGTAAGTCGCGGCCGTTACCACTGGGTCACCACTGTTGCTTAGCGGTGAATCCTCTTAAACACACTTGATAGAAGTTTCTTTCTCAGACAAGAATCTTTCCAAAGCTGACTCAGTGATAATTTTCTTCGGTGTATTTTACTAAATCAGGTAGACTAGGTCTTTCGTTACGAGTACCGTAATAAATCGTTTCCTTTAGTCAGGGCTGCAACGTATGCGGGGCGATAAGAAACGGGCTTAGTTCATTTACGTTTTTCTTTCTGCCTTAGGTCAGCATAGAAATGTGTGTTTTGGGCAAAGGCAAAGTCAAATCATTTATTTCAAATAGCCACATTAAAGGCACTTTTGAACGTCAAAAATTACAGTAAAATATAATTGATTCTAGTCGCCCCTTCCAAAAGGTAGTGTTCGTATGGAGAAGAATGGGCAAGAAACTCCACCGTTACTCTTTTAAAATATTTTTCTCAAGGTTTTGTACACATTGTATAATTATATGTGAAGACGATGCATCTGGAATAAAATTTGTCTACCACAATAGGTAAAAAGAATTAAAAATGATGCAATGAGAGGTAAATCAATTATGTGATAGATACGTCATGGTGATCGCTTATTTACAAATACTGTAAAAGTAGATGATTTTCCTAGAATTTTAACAAGTGTGTGAGTTACTGTAGTCACAGATTGTAAAAATCAATGTTATAAAAATTTAAATTAAACTAGCTGCGCCCCGCGGTTTCACCTGCATAAGTGTCAATCCCGTGGGAATATCGAAATAAAAAATATCCTATGTGTAATACAGGAAATGGTCTATCTATGTGTCAATTTTCATCCGAATCTGTTAAACGCGTTTACGCGTGATTTACTAACAAACATCCAAACAGCTTCACAAACTTTCACATTTATAATATTAATAGGATTATTTTAACACTTTCCACAACAACAACAATGAATTTCAATTTGTTTCATTTCTGTATCCTGTCTCTTTGTAATTCTTTCTGTGTAATTGTTTGTTTTCCCGAATAAATAAAATAAAACAACAATATCAAAATATTTCTCACCTCTAGGTAAGAATAAGCCCGAGTAGGCAAATAAGCAGTTTATATTATTTCCTTATATTGTCTTATTTCCTTATTTTCTCCCAGTTTATTCAAAGGATCTGGCAAAACATAACTCTGAAAGGTTTCAATTTCGTTAGCGTCAGCGCTTTGTTTACATGTATTCAGTAAATAAACTTTGACGATGGCTACGAAACAATATGGTACCCTTTTTTATTAAATACTAGCTTCCGCCCGCGGCTTCGCCCGTGAGGTATGTCCATAAAAACTATCCTATGTTCTTCCCCGGGATGCAGCCCATCTCTCTGCCCGATTTTATCGAAATCCGTTCAGTGGTTTAGGCTGAAAAAGTAACATACAGACAGACAGTTACTTTCGAATTTATAATATTAGTATGGATGGTAAACACTATCTGGACTAGCTAAAAAATGAAGATAGATTTTCTTCATTTTAAGGGTAAGCAGACTACTTTTTTGACCACCACCATTTTGACATCCATTGCTTTATAGGTTAGAAAAATTCGTCTGATCAACAACGAAAATAATGTAATGAACATGGCTGAACTTTTAGAATGAAAGGCGTTGCGTTCGATTGCCATTTTAATATGTGTTAGACAATAACCACGCAGGTTTTGAAATGGTTGGTGGAAATTATCCTTTAAATGTCAAAAAATTGATAGCACTGATGAATAATTGATAGTACCTAAATGTATGAAAGTACACAGCACAGCACTGTACACAGCACAGCACAGCACAGCACTGTACACAGCACAGCACAGCACAGCACAGTACAGCACACACACACACAGCTGCATACTGTTGCTCACCTGTATGCTAACTACCCGCGTTTTAGCCACGAAACCCTTCCACTCCTACCGAAGGACCAGCCACTAATTTATTTACCGCTCAATATTACCCAAAAACTTACACTAGTGAAGCGAGAATTTTACGAGTTCCAACGGTGTTGGTGCTATTGAATTATTTATAATAACGAACGTCAGCTGGTAATACGACAAGTCACTTGCTTTTAACGTGACAACGGCGTTCGTGCTACACGCTATAAAGATTGCACGTCGGACGCGTTTGCCCGTAATTTTACACGTATTTCACGAGCCATAATATTCGCACCGTAAATTAGATTTTTTAAAGTTGAAAGGTAGTTTTGTTTGTGTTGAAAGAAGTGTTAGGAACGAGATTTTTTTTCCTTTTTTCATGGTCTTTTGTGATGATTTTTTGGGAATGTTATTTATTTAAGTGCAGGATCAGGCGTGATCGACAACCAACAGCTAATAAAATAAGGATAATGCTTGAAAACACAACACAGAGCCAATTACCTACATGTTTTCATGAGTAAAAAGAGATTAAGTAATGGAAATCTACTCATGTAGGTACACTGTCATATGCGAAACATATTGATGATTTTAAAACACTTCACTCGATTTTCATAGATCTTTATTGAAATGGAAGCGACGAACAGAACAGAGAAAGGTGGCTCTCTTCTATACACAAAGCAACTGAATGCTCTGAAACAAATCGTCTTCCTTGACAAGAAGCGCCAGTTACGCAGAAGTTGCCCATAGCCTTCAAAACAATGATGCTGATCAGCTCTTCTGTCCACTATGTGACCAGGTTTTCAAGACCAAATTTGGTTTTGCAAGTCATCAGAGAGCTCACTAAAGGAATTGAAATTAGTGAGCATAGCTATTCACAACCATCCGACAGGCTGTCGTATCGAAAATGACAGATTTTGATAACCTGATTAGCCTTGTCCCCGACAGAAAACAACTGTAGGAAGAATAGCCTGCAGTCGTCTAATTGATTTAAACTGTCAAAATTTTCGGGTCTTGGATTTGCGAAGAGCGTTTAGAGGATTTCTACGATAACATTGATTGATGTTCGACACGTTACGGAAACGTATCCGTAACTTATCGATACGTATCGTATCGTATTGTAAGTATCGTAACGTATCGTATCGATACGTTTCCGTAACGTGTGCGACAGCGACCCAGCATAGGTATTCCTATGCTGGTCGCTGTCGCCGGATACGGTATACTGATAGTGATAAACTAAATAAGAAAACATGTTGTGGCAAATATGAGGAAAATTCTAAAAAAAGGAAAATTCCAACATAGACACTTTAAAAAAGATCCAAATTGTAAACCAAGTTTTTACAACCTTGTCGACAATACTTTTATCTAAATCCGTATAAACAGGCAGTTTGAATATTCCAATATCCACAAACAAATAATATTCTACAATTTCATATCGCAAACTGAACATTTTTGAGAAAAATTTTCAATTCTCCCCGTATAATTTTAAAGTTTAGCAGTCCGAGTCTTGCAGTAAAAAGTAAGTGCTACAGTTTTGGATTCAGTATTCTAATAACACTAGACTTGTCTGCGAGACCAGAACGAACTTTACCTTCCTGAATTTGAATTTGGAAAATGTTCGTTTGTTTTTTTTTTACGTTTGTTAGTTTTAGGTTTCATTGAGTAAAGCTTGTAAAGGTTCTTTCATGGAAAAATAAAACTGAATTTGAATCAATTATGGGTTCTAATCCTGGCAAGTACCGATGTGACTTTTCAATTCATATGAAGGTACTTTCTGGGTTTATCTTGGAAATTACTGACAAGAGTGAAGGAAAAGTATCACCTGGACTTATCTATACTAACTACTAATAATATTATAATATATATCTGAAGTTTGTTTAGTTGAACGCGCTAATCACAGGAACTTCTGGTTCCATTTGAAAAATTAAATATGTTACCATGCTTGGTGTACCTACTTAGTAATTGCAGCGTAAGTTAAAAAATGTTGCACCACTTTACATCATTTCATAAGACTGATTAGCTTTATATTTTTTTATAATAGTAGGTACCTACCTATGTTTTGAAAAATTACTGCCTAAAAACAAACTAGCTGTGCCCGCAACTTCGTGTGCGTGATATGTTGTTACCATACCGTCGCATCGTATCGCCTGCCCACGCTAGTACTTCGTTTCCGCTTATAGCGTTCTTTCTTACTTTTTTTCTTTTCGCTCGGCTATTTAGGGCCCTGGTATATAGTCTATAGCCTTCCTCAAGAATAAGGCTATAATAATAATAATAATAAGACATTTAATTCAGACGTAGTCCATATACTGTTAGTAACACAAAAACCTTATAAAACTATTGTTAGTACATACAAAAACAAAACCACAGAAAGAAAAAAAAATAAATAAAAAGCACGAAGTGGCACCGCACAGGAGTGCCAATCTATGCCAGGCCCTGGACGCGACCACCCACAGTGTGTAGTCGCATCCAGTGCCGCCACATCGGCGAGTCCCATCGTCCCACGAACACATAGGGTGTTCGTGGGACGATGGGACTCGCCGAAATGAAAAAATATTTTTTCGAATACGACTGGTAGTTCCAGAGATTAACGCATTCAAACAAACAAACTCTGCAGCTTTATTATTAGTAATACCTATGTTTGAAATTAAGTCTTATAAAAAAAAATGTGAATAAAATAATTTTAACAAAGGCAATTAATTTATGCTATAGTAACTATGATAGGTCTTTCCAAAACAAGTGAACTGCCAAGAACACAAACAAACCATACGAATCAATTAAAATTCGAAAATCGAAATACCGACCGGTCATCCGGTCAATTCCTTCTGAACCCTCCGTAACGTTGCAAATCATTCACTGTCAACAAACATTAGCCGTTCATTTGCGGCCTATTTGTTCATTCGTTCGTTCATTTAGTAACATCGTTAGTATACCTTGGAACATTTTTTTCCCGAAGAAAAACCTTTTTTTCGTTCTCCGAGTTAATTTGTTTAAGAGAATGAATGTGTTTAGACAAATGTTGAACATTTTTTTGCGCTTTGTTTGCGCGCAAATACGTTATTATACAGTGTTTCTCTCTGAGGGAATGAGTTGGTAATCTTCTTTTTTACAAATGAGCCGAGATGTTTGAAATTAAGTTTAATGTTTCGAGGGTTAATTATTTAGGGAAACAAAATGGTATTTCCTGTTCAACAGGATTATTGTTGAGCCTTTAAAATTGCTTTGGTGCATTACCTTCTATTTGATTAGATTGCCAACATCCCTCGGGTTTTGCGGAAGAAATTGTAGGAATATTTGTTTAGAAAATTATTTTTCCCCCCTCCTTATCATTATGTACTTCCGCTGTTTATTTTCAGGCTTTCTAGCGCCTTTTTATTTTTCTTAGTAATACTAAGGATGCTTACGGAAAGAGATTTATTCCTAATCGGTGCTTATTCTAATAATAATTTCATCACCACTACTCTCAAAAAGGGTGAAGGAAAACATCGTGAAGAAACCGGCATGTCTTAGAAATTCGAAAAGCGTTATCCACCAAACCCGCATTGGGCCCGCGTGGTGGATTACGAACCACTCACTCTCACAGAAAGTGGAGGCACAGTATAGTGGAGGCCTGTGTTCAGTGAGCATTAAGAACATAATAGGCTTATTAATTATTATGCTTAATCAAACCTGAAATCACATAGATACCAAAATTTATTCTCGACAAAATTTCCAACACGTATATCATTAACAAAACATACAGTCCCAAACTACACGGACCAAAATCCAAATTATCATACGTAATTCAAACTACAGGGCTTATCACAATAACATACAATCACGAACAAACATCAAGTTACAGAACAATACCGGTTGGAACCGGTTTCGACCGGAGCTATCTAGACTACACCGGTGTGAGATAACAAGGGGTGTTTAACTAACATTGAGCTTGCAGAGCTAAAACAAACGTAGACGATGTAATTATAACTTCTGAATTTCTGGATGATGACGTCATTAATATTGTTATGAAGAAATTGTGGAGTGATTGTCGTGAAATTATTTTAGGAAGAAGATACTGTAGCGTTAGGTGACGAAACTGATTTAATATTTAAAGAGAGTCTAATAATAAAGTCGTCTGTAGTACCTATACATACAAAATATCTTGACTTAAATATAAACGTGAGATCGGAGAGGAAAATTGCTTATATCATTTCATTCATCCGTATTGCAATAACGCGTGGTTCTTTGTAGGCGCTTCCCACATCTAACTCAATATTCACTTCAGCTTTCAAATTGGATTCATGTTCAACATCTATTTTTAAAATACAATCGCATCTAAGATGATTATAATCTCATCTACTCGAATAAATTTCAACGGTGATTTTGCTTTCATAAATTAATTAATAATAAATTGAAATACCACATGAGCATTCACTCCCTCGCCCCATTTAATTCACCCCCTTTCTTTCACCCCTCGTTTAATTTATTTATATCATCGACATTAATTACTATCGGCAGTATCACCCCTATGATATTATGGGCGAAGTAATTATGAATATTTGCACTCAATATTTGGAGTTCGCTTCCTATCTTTCCGTTTTTCAAAAGTAGAATGCTGTCTTTGAATATAATCTTCGAATCCCTAGTCATACTGTAGATAAGTAGGTAACTTTACTTGACGCTGGGGGTGAAGTTATACCAGTGTTTTGTTTCTTGATACAGAATTTATATGGTTTCGTATCAAGATTACAAACTTATTCTAAGATGTAATTAATAGAAGAGTTTATGATATTACTTACACTATGTTAGTTTAACTTTGTGTTTTCAGATTTAAAACGGTTTCCATAGAACACAATCAGCTTATAATTTTCCCACTGCTGGGACACAGGCCTCGTCTCTTCGAGAGGGAGTGGGCTAATAATATACCACGCGGGCCCAGTGCGGTTTGGTAGATGTCATAAATTTTCGAATTTTTGCTTCTAGGGCATGCCGGTTTCCTCACGATGTTTTCCTTCACCGTTTTGAGAGCAGTGGTGATGAAATTATTTATACAAAGAAAAGCGACCTACAACTCGTAAATCGGCTGCTCTCCGGTTTACATACCTACTTATTAAATTTTCGGTGTTCATTGAGAATCCATCCTGTAAAAATGACTCAATGTCAGAGAGGTCCTTTCTCAATCCACCATCACAAACAAAAGTTCACTCTTAACAAATAGATTGTTAGCTCAACACATAAATTAGGACTCCCTTAAAAGTATTAAACGCCTTTGAAAAGCCACCCCTTGCCCTCGTCCCATTTGTCCACTCATCCCTGCTCGCCACTCATGTGTGACATGATTTATATTTAGATCGGCAAACATCGGCTGTTGTCGGCTAAATTCGGTAATATTCGATCATGTGTTAACGCTTAGTACAATTTGCAAATGTCGGTCGGTAGGTAAATTCTTGTGGTAAGGCTATCCTAAACAGAAATAAATGCAGTGTTAAAAGATTTCGTAGTTGTTTTGGTATCAAGTGAGGCTGTTCGCTTGTAACTGGCCGGTTTTTTTTTTGGTCATTAACCCTTGTTGTGCCGGAACGTGGATCCACGCGAGAATCAATGTTTTTTTTAATTGTTTCTGTAATTACGGCATTCAAAACGGTTACGCATTATAAAATTTTCGTAAGGTTATCTACCTAACTAAATATTTTATAACATGATTTTATCCTTTATCGATTGCATAAAAAAACCGTTCACCTTCGGCTAAAAGGACCATCATAACATAACCATCAAATTAAATCAGCACGTACCACCGAAATGGAATGCTGTCCAGCGATTTAGTTTCAATAACGACTGCTAAGCAATCTCCTCGATCGCTAGTTATATAATAAGACTATCTAAGGTCCCGGCTATCAGCAGTCATGGGGCGAAAAACTATGTAATTTGATTTTGTAATATCGCTTAACGATACACCCTTTCGAGTGGGGTTTATAATAAAGTCCCATGGGAAGACCTTTTGGGACCTCTTACCCTGTAATTGGGCGTAGTTGCCGACTTTTGGCCGAGTCACCGTAATATGTCATTTATTTTTAGTTGGATGGCTTTTATCGTCAGCTTTCTGCTGTCATCATCAGAAATGGCGTCAGCGTATAATGATCGTGGAATTTGAAGTAGACGGGTGGTGAACTTTATCGTGTTTGGTTATTGGATTTTGGAGTTTACATGAGCAATTAGTTTCATGTAAAATACTGGTCCGGTGAGACCGACACCCCTGCTGATCCCAACCTAGATGGCAAAAGACCAGGCAGATGACGATGATTGGTACTGTACTCAAAACACAGCTCATTCTAGAAGAATGTGTTTCATCTGATAATATATCATTCCAGAGATAAAGAATATGAAAATCTTGTCATCAGAAATTACGTAAGCATAAAATGTTCGTACAATTTGAAGTCCCCAGAGGTAAAATACAGGTCATGTACAAAATGTGTTTGATCAGAAATTTATAGAAATCTCCGGGAAAAAGAATATGAAAATCATTGAATTACTAGCGAGTATTGTACGTCTGTATCCACTTTCGTTTTGATCTCAAATGTTCTTCAGGGTTTGGGGTTTAGAAGAGACATCCAATGTTCAAAGCTAAGTGGGTTATATTTGTTACGGCGGCGGCGCCAGATTTTACATCCTTACCTTTTTACGCGTTGAACACAAATATTTCAATATAAGCTACCTCCCCTTGTTGAGAACTTATAAATAAAAATGGCAGACATTCAACGTACGTAAGAAAACACACAAATATTATAAAGGCGAAAGTTGTGTGTGTGTGTTTATGTGTTTGTTACTTGTCAAACGGCTAGACCAATTTTGATAAAATTTTGTATGGAGGTAGCAGACACCCTGAATTAACATATAGGCTAATTTTTATCACGATATTCGCAAAGGATCGACATTTACGTGGGTAAAACCGCGGGGCGCAGCTAGTAAAATATATATATTTAAAAAACGCTACGAATTCCAAACAACACCGTACACAGCAGGTCAATTAAACACAAACATCATCGCATATATCAAACGTTTACGGCTTATTTTTCACTTTCATCCCCCTCACACTTACTACCTTAGAGAAGGATGAATCTACATGCGTTATTTCACCCCGCCGAAAATCGTGGCTGGGTACTACCTATCGTTACATATTCATGAGACGTGGAGGCACGGGTCCACGGGTAAATGCGCTAAAGTTATGAGCGCTGTGCGAGCAAAAGTGCTGCGCAAACAATTGTGTTAGATTATTGTTTCTAGGGAAATGACATTCTCTAAGTTAGTTTAGTAGATATTGTTTTATGGGACGGTGAAGGCGGTTTATTCTTTTGATGATTATTTTTTTCTAGAAGTCGTTTGTGTTGCATAAAAATATTAGCTGTGAAAGAAGAAATGCAAAAATAGATGCTAGCTACTGAAAAGTGAAGAAAATTAGATGATGATGAAAATTTAAATTGAGCTTATTTGCTTTTCAAGGAAAACAAACAAATATTACTCCCGGTCTGAAGTTTAGCAGCTGTAATACCACTGGGGGCCAAAAAAGGCCATTTTGGCAGAAACGTAAAAGGATAACGTTATGAATCAAAATATAGCGAAGACAGTCCGTGTTTTTCTTTTTTTCGCTGCACTACGTAGGTATAATCAAAGAGATAAGGATTGGATTTGGATTGGATTTGGATTGGACTGAATAGTATTTTAGCACAGACAAAAAAAAAATTACTTAAAAATCCTTCATCAATGGGATTTGAATCAATTAACTTAACACTTAACTGTCCATTACGATTCACAAGTCTAATGAAGAGTATAAAACGAAAGAACTAACACACCAAAAACAAAAAAAGGAAGTAATCCCATTACTTTAGTTATTATTTTATTATATTTTTGAGACGTTATCTATATTTTGTTTATTGGTGACTGAAGTAATGGGGTTACATAAAAAATGTAGATAACGTCTCTTAAAACTTGCGCCCTCAGCAAAAAGGTACACGAATGACCTTGACCCCATCCCTAGGTGTTTACCTGCCCGCATGGCATGCCAATGTAGGATCTTACGCGTCCCCGATATCTTCTACACCCCCTGATATCTTGTACACCCCCCGATATCTTGTACACTCTCCGATAGCACATTGAAGGAACAGGTATCTTATTGGCGATCAATTTTAGATTACGTAGACGGGGGTGAAGTCAATAGTCAGATAAAAATACGAGAAATATAATTCAGTCATATTTATGGAGATTTTTGTATAGAGATTAGACTGTGTTTAGAGAGGCTTTTAGCTAAGTAATAATAGCCGTACGGGTCGATCGATCAGGTTAAGCTACGCTTGCCGCGGTAGGTCCGTGGATGGGTGACCATCTTTACATACCAAGACCCCTCCGTGCCTCGGAAAGCACGTTAAGCCGTTGGTCCCGGGTGTCATTCGTGGATCTTTGATAGTCGTTACGGGTCGTCAGAAGCCCGGAAGCCTGCAGTAACTGGGTCGTCGCTATACGCAAAATACTGGTATTCAGCTGCATCCGGTTAGACTGGAATCCGACCCCAAAATAGTTGGGAAAAAGGCTAGGCAGATGGTGATGATGAGGTTAGAATATGGTTGTATGTTGAACACTTCACTACATCGAAGTTTATTTTTTTTTTTGTTTTTTTGTATGTGCCTGCCAATTTTGGATTGTTGTCTTGTTGCACTCGTTATCGCGTTCTACTGTTTTGAATTTTGAATATCAATTTTACTGTTTATTTTTTTTTTTAATCTTAATGTTTTAATTTTAATTCTGACTCTAATGATAATTTGATTTTAATTATTATTCTAATATCGATTATGATTATGTTTTTGCTTAATGTTTTGTTCTTTGTTTCTAATATTTTTTTTTTATTCTCATTACGAGTAAAAAATCTTGTTAAAAATATATATTTTAAGAAGCAATTTTTTTATGTACCTAAGTGCTGTGTACGCCTGTAAGTGACTAATTCACAATAACACAACGGATTTATGTTATTAAAGTCGTTGGTGTACCTTTTAAATAAAAATAAAATAAATAAAAAAAATAACATTGACACATGACGAATCGTTTTCGACGTTACCTTAAAGTGTGGCAGGGACAACAATACACGCAACCTGCAACCACAAATTCAGCACATGATTCTAGACACCCTTGCGTTGACTTAATAAGTCATTAAAAAAAATTGGTGTCCCATACATTACCGCGTAGGTGCACTTTTGTATGAGACAGCAGCCGTCTAGCCGGGTCAGCGGGATTGTCCGAAAGGGTTACCGCTAGCCCGGAACATAAAGGGCTAAGGAAGGAACACGGGTGGGTTTAAAAAAAAAGCGGGTCTAGAATCATAATGTGCTGAATTCATGGTTCCCTATTTACATCAAAAAGGTTGTAAGTGTGGTCAAAATTTTCATAGGCCGGATATAAATTATACCTACACATTCTTGGCACTCAATCTTGTAAGTTACCGCAAAGTTTATGGTATTCTAATTAATGACTGGGTATTAAATCGAAGGGATTTCACTTGAATGTTTCCCGAGCTCAGAATTCACCGAAGTGAACCATGGGTGGGGTAGGCTTATGGATATATCAATATCCATTGAATTATGGTGGTGAATATTGGGGATGTTTTCGGGTAGTTTGTCGGCCCCTTAGATTTGGTTTTGTTTTTACCCGACTACGCCGAAGCAAAAAGGAGGGTTATGATTTTGACCGGTATGTATGTCTGTATGTATGAAAGTATGTATGTAAGTATGTAAGTATGTATGTATGTTCATCTGTTCCCTCATAACTCCAAAAGTACTTATAATAATTTAACAAATAAGGTATCGTTTGAAGCGTCTTGACCGTCCGCTGGTTATAGGCTATGTAACGTCACACTAAATTCAATATGGCGCCCTCTAGAGGACATACAGTACTGAATTTAAGAATAAATATTTTGGGTTGGTGCCTTGTTGGGTATCAAATGAAAGGGCTTAATTAGCACATTTCAAAAATATAAATATTACTGAAATAATCCCCTAAATAAATTAAAAAAAAGTTTAAAAACTATAACCCCACCTTATTTAATCCTTTTCTGTAGTCGGGTTTTAATTTATAAACTTATTTTTATTAATGCGGGTTTTCTAAAATGACGTTCGCCAGGTGGCAGCACTGACACGTCAGGTCCAGACATCTGTCAAAGAGCCTATATTTTCTTTAGTCATGACTGAATGATGAACGAATGAATGAATCGAATGATGAACGTCATCATATATTTTATATTGGAAGGCCTCTTGTCACAGTGGTGCCAACTGGTGTCGTAAATTTTCACAAAAACCCTCATTGGGTACACATGGCAATTGGCTCGCCCCCATAACACGGGGCATAAACATAACTGGCAAAAAGTGAGTGTACTAATAGCTACACCTAATCTGCTTACCCCTACGGGAATATAGGCGTGATGTTACGAGTTTATTCTTAGTCTTGCTCATCATCATCATCTGCCTAGCCTTTTCCCAACTATGTTGGGGTCGGCTTCCAGTCCAACCGGATGCAGTTGAATACCAGTATTTTACATGGAGCGACTGCCTATCTGACCTCGACAACCCAGTTACTGGGTAATATGATACCCTTCTGACTACCCGTAACTACTGTCAAAGATCCATGAATGACACACGGAACCAACGGCTTAACGCGCTTTCCGAGGCACGGAGTGGTCTCGGTATGTAAAGATGGCCACCCATCCATAGACCAACCGCGGCAAGCGTAACTTAACCTGATCGATCGACCTGTGCGTCTGTCATTATTTAGCCACGGACCCCTCGGATTCTAAGTCTTGCTATATCTATTTTATTATATTTAATTTTAATTTTTGCCAACTCCTTGCAAAACTCTTTAGGGGGTGAAACGCAGCGATATTTACTTAAAGCTCCCTCGGAAGATTCTTATCTCCACAAAAAGCGTGAAATACTCGTTGTTATCGCAATTATCATTAAGGGAATCCACCCTTAAATCTGATGGAGGCCGCCTCATAACTGCCCTATTTTAGGAGCAAATCGTTTCACCCCCCTTTTAAGGCCGCATACAGACCACTGGGAAGAGGAAGGCTTATTTTAAATAAACTTAAATGAGGACAAATATATCTATCTTTCTTTTTATTTCGAACACTTCTCTTGAAATGGCGAAATGTGAGAGTACCAAATGAATAGTCATTTGGTACATTTCTGTCAATTTTATCGAAAGATTCATGTGTGATGTTCTATAATATTTCCTGAAGTGAATATTTCCTCTAGGAAATATGAAACTTATCTGAAAATTAAATTCTATGGAGAAAATATTATACCAATTTCCATTTGAGTGTTTCCTTTCTTTCAATAATTTAAGATATTTTCTAACACGACAATTTTCCCAACCTCCATTACTCAGTATTTTTAAAACGTAAGCGTTTTAAGCGAGGCTCACTTCGTTATAAGCGACAATAATCCTCATTATCTAAAATTACTTCTGAATAAGTAATTTAAATGCAAAATGGTTTTCCAAATTCGTTCACATTCATTTAAGTTACAGTAATTTGGTATCTACAAAGTGCTGTAATTTGGCCAAAATAAGGTATTGTTTCAAAAAACGCTAAGCTCTAAATTGTCTGTATTCTGACAGCGGAATCAGGTGCTTAGTAAGTAATAAATTGGTTTTTTTGTAGAAACCAGTTTATGTGATATTATTTCTGTAATGTTAAACGGTGAAACAAAATTAAAACATCATGATTATAACGGTCCGAGAACAAAAAATTTGAAGACCAATCCGCAATGGGCCCGCGTGGTGGACTACAGCCCACACCCTCTCTCAAAGAGGAGGCCTGTGTCCCAGAGTAGGAACTGGGCTGTAAATCGATGTTGCGGTTGAACGAGGTACTCATCACCATCAGCGTTGTTCAGCAGGAAGATGTCCATTGCTGAATACCTATTGGCCATCCCTAAGCTAAGCTATATTTGGTACTAGTATGAAAACAATCCTGCCGAATGCAATGCCTGCGAATCCTGCCGGGTCAGCGGGATTATCCGAAAAGGTTACCGCTGGCCCGGAACATAAAGGTCTAAGGAAGGAACATGGCTGGGTTTTAGTCAGTAAGAGTCTGACACTCCCTTCCGCTCCAGGCAGAGCGGGAGGCGTCATTTGATGATTTCCCATCCTGAAAAAAAAAAGCATATTTCCAAACGTCTTCTGTAAAAACACTGGCACTCCGGTAGTGCCGTCAGAAGTGAAAACTTGAACAATTACGAGTGTATTTTGTGAATCGTCTTATAAACAAAACACGCGTGTTAAGGTGTGTTCCTTATTTTATAGGGTTTTTTTGCAAATCAGGTATGATGACCAAAGTGACTGGTTTATTCTTCTCGTGAAAGGAATTTATTCAGATTTACAAATAAGCACACAGGATAGACTTCAGTTCGTGGTGTTGGTCGCGGCAGTGGTAAGAGAAGCAAGCCGCTCGCATGGAGCTCGTCGTCAGTTATATATCCGTGGTTCAGCGCCATCTCGTCGTTGTTGGATGAACTACGTAGTTAGTACGCGAGGCCCTCGTAGTTCTTCCCGATGTGTATAGATGGCGCTGTCCTCAACAACGCGCGTCTTACGTTTTACGTCTTACGAATTTTCGATCAGGGTCACGTGACCTGACGCGAGTTTAGAAGTTTTTACCCATTCCAAAAAAAGTACACAGCGCCGCTAAAGAAGTTTTCACTTCAAAAAAAAACCTAAATATAAGTTTTGTGGTGGTCTCTTTTATATAAAAGGTGGAGACGACAATAAAAGAACATCGAAAATAAAATATGAATAAAAATTCCAAAGTACTTCCGATCCTACATATTGTGTCCAAGTCTTAGCCGCTCCATTTCCCTCTCAAAATCTTTTCGTCCCTTTTATCTTTTGACGGAAGAAAGAGAAAAGATATCGCAGCTTTTATGTTTTGCGTTTTGAAGAGTTCATTAAAAGGGTCTCACTTTGGCTGTGTGGAGTTTCCTGGCCGTGACCTCTTAACTTTACCGAGTTTTTAATGATGTGTTGTGGCTCTGTGGTTTAAAATGTTGATGCTTTTGAATTGTTCCGAACAAGATATAAATAGATAAAGGTATAAAAATACTCTTAAAACTAGGCTTATCTAAATAAGTAGTTCCTGGAACAGAGGACGAACTTGATGTCATGTCGAACTTGAGTTTGCCACGTCATCACAAACTTAAATAAGGTTGTTACTGAGAAATGAATAACATTAGCCTATTGCCAAACTTTAAGTGGCAGTGGGCAGGCCACATTGCTCGCAGAACAGCTGATGACCGATGGGGCCGAAAGGTTCTGGAGTGGCGACCGCGTACCAGAAGATGTAGCGTTGGTTTTTTTTCTTATCATGAGACAAACAAAACAGGAATCATCGGATATGAAAATACACTCGAATTACCCCTTTCTAAAGTCGATAAATAACGAACTGCTTCTTCATTAATATTGGGGCTGGGAACCGAACCTCATGCTCTCTAAATAGTCATTCAACACGTTACGGTAACAGATGCCTTAATTTTACATCCAATCGACTTTCCCAATTTGGCATACACTCTGAAATTCAGGAAATTCATTCCACACGAGCTTGAATTCGATTGGTATTCCTAATTGTTCCGAAATTGGTATGTTTCTAGGTAGTTTAATACTTATTTTTAAACGGTAACCACTGATCATTGCATTAAACAATCCATACAATACATGGATGGACTGTGTGTGACTGCTAAAAGAGAAGTATGGAAGAAAAAGAGATGTTGATGAGAAAATGGAATTCTACAGGAGAATGATCACAATACAACAATTTTCTAAGACTTACGTTTTTTGTGTTAAGTCCTGTAAGCCCTTTGATAGGTGGCACTTAATTATGTAGTGAAACAATGGGAATGGTCCTTGCTACACTATTTACGTACAATATTATAACGAAACGTGTCCCAAAACATGCTGGAAAACAAATGAAAAATTGCATTAAAAAATAAACGTCCATCACAAAAGCAGAATATGAACTAACCAGACAAAAACTATTCCTAGAATAATATTATCGTTTGTTCATAACTGCAACAACTCGGACGGGTATAGGTCTCATGCATAATTCCACAGGTCGAGATCACCTGGCAGGGTGCCAGGCGGACTGCCCTAATTCCGTGCTGGACGTATTCTATCAGAAATCTAATGTGGACCTCCTTTTTTATTATTTTTTCAGTATGGGAAATCATCAAATGACTCCTCCCGCTCTAGGTGGAGCGGAAGGGAGTGTCAGACTCTTACTGACTAAAACCCACCCGTGTTCCTTCCTTAGCCCTTTATGTTCCGGGCCAGCGGTAACCTTTCGGACAATCCCGCTGACCAATGTGGACCTCTCAGTTGGCCTTTTCAGGGCAGTTTTTTTAGTTGGACTTAGCTTATGAGTTAGCATAATAGCATGTGCCCACTGCTGGGATACAGGCCTCGTCTCTTCAAGAGAGTTAATTAGTTATTTAAAACATCTCCCACTAACACTAATGAGTTGGTGTTTTTGATTGATATAGAAAACCATGTTTTTCAAAAAATCAATTGTAACATTTAAAAACACTTTCGATACTCGTTTTAAAAGTAAAAACAAAGAATACCAGAACTAAAAAAAAAACGACCTAAACACACATCAATAAAGTTTAAAACATTTCAACGAAAAATAATCCAGACAAAATCCTTTCCAAATATTTATTTTCAGTAAAAAAAGGCCATTTCCCGCGATTTCAATACCTGTTTTGGCTTTTAAACATTTATTTTCGCCCGACAAATGGGCATTCTTTATAATAGTCCCTCGAATACTTTTCTGTTTGTTAAAATATCCCCAAAAAATCAGAATATGATCCGCTCCTTACAACACAATGGTTTTACGATTCAATAAGAGGGAAGAATGTGATTGGGCGGTTGGGATGCTCCTCGAATAATAGACTCGCTATAAGAACTGGATTATTGTAAATGATGCTTTATTGTATGCTCACAATATTTCTATTGGGGAAATGAGGGTTTTTTAAATGATATTTTCTGAATGGTGAGTATTTTGAGGCGATTTTCTTGGTAAATTTAAAACGGGTGTAGTACGTATAGGCTTTTTAAGTATCATTTAAAGAATGATCTGTGATTTCCATTGTGCGACTACCAAGTATATTTTGGAAGTAGGTGTTCTGTTTTTGTAGGCATAGCATACAGTAGCGAAGGGTCAATTTTTGTAAGAGGTAAGCTGGAGTAGATATCCTTAATATGATTATATTATTTGTCTACTAGCTTCTGCCCGCGACTTCGTCGGCGTGAAATTTCTTGTTACTCCGACCCACCCCGTCGCATCGCATCGCCTGCCCGCGCTATTACTTCGTTTTTGCTTAGCGTTCTTTCTGACTTTTTTCTTTTTGCTTGGCTCCTAAAGGTTATAGCGTGATGTTACATAGCCTATAGCCTTCCTCAAGAATTGGGCTATCAAATGCAAAAAGAATTTTTCAAATCCGACTGGTAGTTCCAGAGATTAGCGCGTTCAACCAAACAAACAAACAAACTCTTCAGCTTTATAATATTAAGT
Source organism: Luperina testacea (assembly GCA_927399505.1). NCBI lineage: Eukaryota > Metazoa > Arthropoda > Insecta > Lepidoptera > Noctuidae > Luperina > Luperina testacea. The sequence goes on along the minus strand of OV656763.1, from coordinate 3,629,055 downwards.
ATAGATTATAATATATATAATATATTATATAGTATAGTATATATAGTATAGATTCCTAATGGAAAACCCAATAACACTTTTCCGACCTGGGAATCGAACCTAGGACTACTCCAAGCCTTAGCAGTTGCACTTGCAACCACGAGACCAACAAGGCAGGTAAAAAAATATAATTCATCACACGTTAGATATTCTTTTACGAATACAGTGGACCCCCGGTAATCCCACAAACATTTTGCAGGGCAGTGTCGGACTATCGAATTTGTCGGATTATAGAGTACTGCCTAAGACCCCCCTATAGTCCGGAAATGTTTACAAAAGAGTACCTTGTAATCCGACAAATTACAGATCCCATGATAAGATTCTATATGTTATATGTATATATTTACTCTGAAATACAAATCATACATCATTATGTATGTATGTCAATTAAACAGTAAATTAAACAACACAATAGAGAGCTTACGTTTTATTATAAAATTAATGTCATTAATGCTATAGAACTTACAAAAAATATGCAATAACTTAACGTTAGAAAATAATTCATGCATTAGCGAAGATTTTCAATACTTAATAAATACATAACAGACCATGTCGGATTACAGGAGGTGCCGGACTAGACAGGGGCCGGATTACCGAGGGTCCACTGTATATTCTATAAATATAAAATATTTCATCTATTATTCTATGAAAATAAAAATAAAAAGTTAGATATACTCGTAAGTAACGAATGACTACACGAGAAAATCTTTCAAAGGCTTACAGAAGCCTGTATAGTAAACAGAGCATTTATTCAAATATCAAAGCAACGTTGGTAACCAATAAAAGAGGTTTTTTACTTTTCTGACTACATATGTTGTTCATTTTTCCTTCCCTAATCCACGATTGAATGGTTTACTGATTTTTGGTTTTAGTTAGTTGGCTAATGCAAAGAGTTTTTGGTTAAGCTACGCTTGCCGCGGTTGGTCTGTGGATGGGTGACCATCTTTACATACCGAGACCCCTCCGTACCTCGGAAAGCACGTCCCGGCTGTCATTCGTAGATCTTTGACAGTCGTTACAGGTCATCAGAAGCCCGAAAGTCTGACAACCAGTCTTACCGAGGGGTATCGTTTTACCCAGTAACTGGGTTGTGGAGGTCAGATAGGCAGTCCCTCCATGTAAAATACTGGTATTCAGCTGCATCCAGTTAGTCTGGAAGCCGACCTCAACATAGTTGGGCAAAGGCTAGATAGATCATGAGTCTTGTACCTACCAATTGCAAACCTTTACAATATCAATACAACAATCATGGTGAATGAACCACTGCATGAACTCAGGAGTAAATAAACTTTGTGCAGTGTATGGCTCAATAATATACGTATATTCGAAGGTGAGAAGCCACAAAAGAACTTAAGCGGGTCAAGTGGCTCTCAGGGTTACGTAGCCCCTAAGTAGGTATATCGTTCAGGCTAGTACAATAACAGTTGAAGTAACTTACTGTTTACAGCTAGGGAACTAGGCAGCAATTAAGTTAGGACTTTGTGGGTGCAAGTATGACTTCTGGTCATCGAACTTAGATTTTTTATTATTTCGAAATAGCAGGCCCGTTAAACGGTGAGATATTTACAGAATAGACAGACAGGTCACTGCTGCCAAACAAATATACTTACGTGATTAAAATGAGAGCTTTGTATTAGCCCAACTACTATTAGAAATTGACATGTATTTAACCGTAACCCAAATCGTTTATATTTTGATAACCTAAATTATTAATGTACAGACGCCAGCACATCAAGCTACTACAATCTGTCAAATTTCTTTAATAGATTTTCAACGTTATCACTACAGCATAAGGTTCAAAGTTGATTGGGAAAATTTGACAGTTTCGGGTAGCTTGATTTGCTGGCGTCTGTACACTCAAATATTATGAATAAATGTGCTTCTTTTTGTGAGCTTTATATAATTCCCATTTTGTTGTCTTAAAATATGACAAAGCCAATTAACTGCAACCAACTTGTATTTGGTTGGTCACAGTTCTAACTTTACTTATTTTAAATCGAGATTCATGAATTGAAACCAAAAACTCATATCTCAACATTCTACATTTACATCGTTAATTTGTATGTCTCCAACAAAATAACAGTACTATTGTGGCATGTGACGTCACCTCTATAAGACGAACTTTGAAGAACTTTGCATACTTATGATTACATTGTCTTAGAATGCTGTGTGAACTACTAAGAGTAAAGATATTATTCAGAATGCATATTACATAAGGTCTGTGAGCTTGTTATATCTCTTGAGAGAATCTAGACGTAAGTGGAAGCCCTATATTAGAACAAAGGAATAAAATAACCTTTTATAGTATTTTCGGGGAATTTAACTTCCAGAAAGGAAGTTAGCCTAGCCTTTTCCCAACTATGTTGGGGTCGGCTTCTAGTCTAACCGGATGCAGCTGAATACCAGTATTTTAGATGGGGCGACTGCCTATCTGACCTCCACAACCCAGTTACTGGGTAACACGATACCCCTTGGTAAGACTGCTTGTCAGACTTTCGGGCTTCTGACTACCCGTAACGACTGTCAAAGATCCAAGAATGTCAGCCGGGACCAACGGCTTAACGTGCTTTCCGAGGCACGGAGGGGCCTCGGTATGTATAGATGGTCACCCATCCATGGACCGACCGTGGCAAGCGTAGCTTAACCTGATCTAACGACCCGTGCAGCTGTTATTGCTTAACTTATTTATTATTACATAATTTAACAAAAAGCAAGTGCAAAAAAGAATTACAAATCCTCTTACTAACTCAAAATTTGCCGGGAGACTGAAAATCTTCTCAAACCAATCCAATAGATGTCTTTCAAAAACAGACGCATACATACACTCACACATACACTTGTTCAAATACTTACACATACACTTACTCACACACTAACACACACACTCACACATACAGAATCACTCACAACGCACACGCACAATGTTAAACATAAGTAGTAGTAGTAAGTAGCTTAATTTTAATTTAATTTTAGTTTATAATATTAATTGTTTTTATTATTTTTAAATTACTTTTACTGTTTTTTTTTATTACCATATATTTTTACGAGTTCACTTTATAGCACGTTCGAATTTTAAATTTTTTGTGTAACCCTATATTGGAAGGTTTGTTATACAATGATTTTTATTTATTAGTACAGGCACCAACGATACAGTTTTTCTGTAATTTTCATGTATGTTTTTCTGTTAATTATTGAATACTTTGTGCATACTTAACAACAATAGACAGACGACGATACGGTTGCTCATGCCTTTGTGAACAATCACAGCTTCAGGATTAGACTGATGTAGTTTCGAGCATCTAAATGTCTGCATTCGGATTCCGAAATTGTTACCATTTTGAAGCTTTGTGTAGGCTTCCACATCGTGTTTGTGAAATGAAATCACATACACATAGAATTCACGTTAATAAGTCGACTCTAGATCAACAACAGAACGTATCGTAGGTTTCTTGTAAGCCATTGTTTATCCGCTTATCAAAAATCAGGAACTTACCTGTTATCCTCATAATTCTCTTGCTCCAATTACTTTAAAACCTTACCTTTGTTACTGGTTTTTCCTAATTTATTTGGGGTCGGCGCAACATGTCTGGAACTTACCTGTAACAGATTTAAAGATATTTATAATTAAAAAAAAAATAACTGAAAATTCAATGGAAAATTTAAAATTGGCCTAATTTGAATGTAACACTACTTTTTGACCTTTGTATCCTGCTTACGTGTATGAAGTTACATTAAAATTGGTTCATTCATTTCGAAAAACAAGAGCTTCAAAGTTTGTATGAAATGCCGTACGTCGTAAACGCTCTTAACTTTCAAATAAAGAAGACGCCACTGTATACATATCAGCCTTTCCATTACATTGTTAAAGTCTACTTATTAAGTAAGTTCCTAAAGAAAACCCATTCCAAATTCAAAAAAATACCAACAATCTACCAAAGTCCTATCAATCACTCACAACATATCCAACACAAAAAAGTTCCTATACGTACATAATCAATCCTATCTTCCACATACGATTCGGCATTTTCATTTCAGAATCTGTATTACTTGCCAGTATTGACCATCGCAATATCTCACAGACTTTTTATTGGAACAGCCCTTTTTGCCAGAATTTGTGGACACATCGGCTACACACGAACGAGCTGGCCTCTTTCTGCGGACTTTTTTTTTTTTTTAAAGAGGTACTGTTGAAGTTTTTTTGCTGTTATTTTGTGGGTGGTTCTTGGTGTAATAGATTGTTATGTCTGTTGGTTTGTTTTGTTTGGTTTGCTATTCTGTTAATGAATGTTTAGGTACTTTTGAAAATTTTCTGCTAAATATTGGTATTCAACTCCCAGTTATGTAACACTCTTTATAATACGAAGGATTTTGAAGGAACTTCCTAGTCCAATGCTTCTTATGTTTAAAAAATTCGTAGCTCAACAACGTAAATAACACAATGAATTTTATTGAACTGTCAAAGCGAACGGTGTTGTCATTGTGAGTTTGTTACACCGCTGATCATAAATTGGTATATGGGTTTGTGTGTGTTGCTACTTAGAACTATCAACAGTCGCTTTTAATGTCACCCAGGGGTCCAATCATTTGAAATTAATGACAGTTGACAATTAATGATCAGTCCACAGGTTGATGTGAGATTGTGAAGTAACTAATACGGCATGCATTTTGTAACAGACACAAGATTCCCGAATTATTATCTTGTGTCTTAATAATATATACCTATACTTAAATATTATATTTATGAGCTCAACTTTCACTAATAAGGTACAGATGCCAGCACATCAAGCTACTACAATCTGTCAAATTTCTTTAATAGATTTTAAACTTTATCACTGAAGAATAAGGTTCAAAGTTGTTTGGGAAAATTTGACTTCGGGTAGCTTGATGTGCTGGCGTCTGTACAATTACTATTTCAATTGTTACCAAACTTAATAAGTTTGCATAACAGACGAGGGGCTGACAAGTAAATAGTCTATATAGGTTTAAAGATATTTATTCTCAAAAAAGACACAAAGTCACTTACATGAGGTAAATTATATAAAGTTCGTCACAGACGTCATGGTAGCAATTATGATACACTCATTCAATGCATTCAGCTTTTAGGAAGGGTGTTATTTGTGATTAAATATGCAGCTAATTGAGTCTTGAATGCATTGAATGTGTGCAACTTTTTATACATGAGGGTATTTTGTTATATAATTGTGCTCCTTCAAAAGTTAAAATGTTTTTGCCAAACATACAACAACACAACATTAACATTTTTGTGTATTTTGTTTTTGTTAACGTTTTCTCATCTTCGGTAAAATCGGAAAACTAGCACGACGACTGCTAAAATATATAGTTTTCTATGCAGTAGTCTGCTCAGTACGGTGAACGATATTGTGTCCTGACTCCTGACTGTCCTCTTATCGGAAAAAATTTGAAAGCTGACGAAAATAAATAAGAGAAAAAGTATTCCCTACACTATTCCACTAACATTTCCCTCCTAGCAACATCAAACGTTGAGATTCAAAAAAATACATAAGGAAAACGTGCCTCATCTGATAACATCAAAGCCGCTACTAACATCGCTCTTGTTATTTGTCACGGTAGCAGCAGAAACAAATCAAGGACCTGTTTATCTGTCACGCGGTTATATTTTTCACGCGCCCTGTGGCCTGAGCTATGCGTGACCCGCGTTCTAATGGCCAAAGAATAAGCTGGCAAGACGTGACGGTTATTAAAGTTGAGTTTAGACAGTCGGTTGACGTGTCTTTATAAGTCTTTAATAATGGGAGGTTTTTGTGAACGTTGTAAACAGTATTTTTAGATAGAAAAGTGGTGAACAACGGTGATAAACCGCTGAACCAATTTAGATTAAATTTGGTATAGAGATATTTTGAGTCCCGGGAAACGACATAGGATACATTTTATATCGATATTTCCTCGGAATCGAAACTTATGCGGGTAAAACCGCGGGGCGCAGCTAGTAGCTTTATATTTTACTGGCTGCCGTAACTTCGTCTGCGATCCAGAATGACAAGTAGTCTGTGTCCTTACCCAGGTCAAGATATATATGTGTGCCGAATTTCAACCAAATCTATTCAGCCCTTTTAGCGTGAACGCGTAACAAATAAACTTACTTTCGCATCTATAATATTACTAGCAGCGCCCCACGGTTTCACCTACATAAGTGTCGATCTCGTTCGAAAGACACGTGGCGCCATCTATTATAATAATAACGTTATTGTTGTTTTCTTCGGGAACAGCACTTTTTTTCGGAATGAATGGTACCCTAAGTCCGTTTCTGTACATCTGATAATGTATAAGCAAAATTTCAGGATGATCGGTTATCATCGGTTCAGTGGTTTAGGCGTGAAAAGCATTTATAATATTAGTTAGGATTAGTTAGCATTTTATTTACCTATGTTGGTATGAGTCCGGTGACGGCCCTATTCGACGTTACACTTCCAAAACAATATCGCAACACTACCAATCACTCCAATTAACGGCCCCCAACATAGTGTCGCATCTCTTGATCACTCTGTGCCCCCTCTTCCGTTGCGTACGTGTCACTTTCTACATATTATATCAGGGGCCCTACAATAAACATTCGCAGCGCAGTTCATGTGCTGGGCATCACTCAAGGTTAAAAATCGCTTGACATTTTGCATGACAGTTCATTTTTGTCTGAGTGTATGGTACCTCATCCAGCTCAATGATTGCGTTTCGGAATTTTGGGGACAAAGCAAGAACAGCCTTACACTATCAGTTTACTTAAGGGTCGTCAGAAGTCTGACCCGAAAGTCTGATCACCAGTCTTACCAAGGGGTATCGTATTACCTAGTACAGTACCCGGCGATATATTGCACATCGACCTTTGGAAAGATTCTGGAAAGAAGAAGAAAAAAGAAAAACTCTCTTCAAAAAAAAAAAAAAAACACTGGCACTCCGGTAGTGCCGACAGAAGTGAAAACTTGAACAATTACGAGTGTATTTTGTGAATCGTCTTATAAACAAAACACGCGTGTTAAGGTGTGTTCCTTATTTTATAGGGTTTTTTGCAAATCAGGTATGATGACCAAAGTGACTGGTTTATTCTTCTCGTTAAAGGAATTTATTCAGATTTACAAATAAGCACACAGTTATATATCCGTGGTTCAGCGCCATCTCGTCGTTGTTGGATGAACTACGTAGTTAGTACGCGAGGCCCTCGTAGTTCTTCCCGATGTGCATAGATGGCGCTGTCCTCAACAACGCGCGTCTTAAGTTTTACGTCTGACGTTAGTACGCGAGGCCCTCGTAGTTCTTCCCGATGTGCATAGATGGCGCTGTCCTCAACAACGCGCGTCTTACGTTTTACGTCTGACGTTTTACGTCTGACGTTTTACGTCTTACGAATTTTCGATCAGGGTCACGTGACCTGACGCGAATTTAGAAGTTTTTACCCATTCCAAAAAAAGTACACAGCGCCGCTAAAGAAGTTTTCACTTCAAAAACTTCTGGAAAGGAGAAGAAGTTTGGAAGATTCTTTGGAAGATTTTGGAGAGATTGGAGGTTTGGATTTTTGGAAAATTTGGAGAGCCGATTGTCTCTTTCCAAAGTTCGATGTGCAATATTTATCGCCGGGTACTGTAATTGGGTTGTGGTGGTCAGATAGGCAGTCGCTCCATGTAAAATACTGATATTTAGCTGCATCAGGTTTGAATGGAAGCTGACCCTAACATAGTTGGGGAAAAGGCTACACGGATGATGACTATCAGTTTACTTAAGTACTGTTTCACGACAAACAATAGACACAATAACATGCCTATATATTGGCTGGAGTATTAAGCTAGGGTGTCCCAGAAGAGCGTTTCCGTCATGTTTATAACGGATGTCATGAAAATCTAACATTTTCACCAGTATCTGACATTAAGGTGTCAAATAACGCTTTGTATTTGTTAATTACGGCCACAGCTCTTCTAAAGCTCAGCAGCTATTACAATAATCGCATCACTACTAATCACTCGAATTAATCGCCCCCCTCCGTGTCACATCTGTTCATTGCTCTGTGCCCCTCTACCGTCGCGCCTTGTCACTTATCGTCGGTCCTAGCTCTTTGTTACACGTCATGAATGTTGATGTCCGTCTAATTGGTTTAACTTTTCTGACTTTCTTGGAATGTTTTGCCGACTTATGGAATCTGACATCCGCTCCCGCGACGTAGGAGGTACGAAGCTTGTCATTTCCGAGCTCGCGGCATGTGACTCTTATGTCATTGTTTTAAAGTATAATTTGGAATTATTGACGCACGTTCGTGAATTGCAATAACTGTACCGTTTGTTTTTTATAGGAAAGTATACGAGAAAATTACATGCCATTTGAGGTTTTTTCACCAACTGTTAGCTAGTCATTTAGAATTGCGAAGGCAATAGCTAATAATAGGTGTATCGGGATAGTCTCTAGTCAGCTTCTGAGTAATGAGCAAAAGTTTTAAAAGATAATTTATTTGAAAAAGCATGAGCTCACAGTGTATGGACGCCAGCACATCAACCTACCACAATATGTCAGATTTCTTTAATAGATTTTCAACTTTATCGCTAAAGCATAAGGTTCAAAGTTGATTGGGAAAATCTGACAGATTGTGGTAGGTTGATGTGCTGGCGTCTGAACATTGGAGTTTGTAAGGTAAGGTGTTAAGTAATGATCATACTAACTGACCCGGCGGACTTCGTACCTCCTAAGAATCAATAATAATGAATCTATGACAAAATGAACTACTTATCTACATTAAAAAAAAATGTTCACATGTTTTAATAGTTTTTCTGCTATTCGGGGCGGAGAAAATCCAACAAATCAAAGATCACAAAAATCTGTCCAGCCGTACTTGCGTTATAAATAGTGTCTAACCAGACTTTGTTTTATTTGTCTATAAGATATTATGTAAATTATTATCATGTTCTCAAATATCTGTCACGACAAACAGAAATACCTATGCATTACAAAATCGAACAGTGATGACTACAAAATAACATTACCATATCCCCAAGGCTCCAACACTCAAAGGTAATGAAAGCGAACCAAAGCTAGCTGGCTTAACAGAATCATTGAATTTTAGTCACGGCCGCGGTCCCAAAGCAGTGGTGGTTGGTACCCCGCCTGCATGATTCGTGCAAAAATAGATGAGTACAGAACCAGAAGGCTAGCTCCGTACAATCAATTAAAAAAAAAAAACAATCTGCGTAGCCCTTTCTTATCTATACTAATCTCTAAGATACAGGGGGTGACGAGCTGACCCTGTATCTTAGAGATCAGTTTTTGGAGATCAGGGTTTTTTTTAAATTACTAAATGGGCCCGCTTTTGACCCCAGTTTCAATGTATTGTGCTTAGCATAGCAACTCAGTTATACATACAACATTGTTTTAGAATGTACAGACGCCAGCACATCAAGCTACTACCAGCTGTCAAATTTCTTTAAAGGTTTTTTCACCTTAATCGCCAAAGCATAAGGTCCAAAGTTGATTGGGAAAATTTGACAGTTTCGGGTAGCTTGATGTGTGTACTTAGGCTTTACTCCAATAAACATTTTTTTATACTGTTGTTTTTATCTATGTTGGGGTCATGTGTTAAATAGTAACAGCGGCACGGGACGATCGATCAGGTTAAGTAAGCTACACTTGCTGCGGTTGGTCCGTGGATGGTCCATCTTAACATACCAAGACCCCTCCGTGGCTCGGAAAGCACGTTAAGCCGTTAATCCCGGCTGTCATTCGTGGATCTTTGATATTCTTTACGGGTCGTCAGAAGGCCAAAAATCTGACAACCAAACTTACCAAGGGGTATCGTATTACCTAGTAACTGGGCTGTGTAGGTGAAATAGGCAGTTGCTCCATGTAAAATACTAGTATTCAGCTGCATCCTGTTAGACTGGAAACCGACCCTAACATAGTAGGGAAAAGGCTAGACAGATAATGGTCGATTGTCACGTTTATCTATCAAAACTCGACTTTCCCAAAAATAACCAATGGAATTTTCGACCTCGGTTGTATTATGGTCGCTCGTTGCATGGAGCCGACCTTCTACACCTCACTATTTCGTGTGATTTGTGTTAGGATTAAACTGCACATTCATTAAACCAGGCCAGGCTTTCGGCAGTAATTTTGCCGTATTGTTGGGGCCTAATAATAGGATTCGCCGTACTGGCAGATGGATTGGAATCGCAATTTGATATTAGCATAATCACCAATACATCATCATCCTGCTGATTAGGAATATTACCTACTTACTTTTTTAATGAAAATCGTTTACTTTTACCATGTTTGTGAATATGTGAGCACCATGTATCTATCAGATAATTAATTTATATGTCATGGTTTCATTTTTAATTCTTTTACCTATTGTGGTATAGTAATTTTATTTCAGGTGCATCGTGTTCACATATTATTATTGTATAATTTTATTAATGTATGCAAAATATTGTAAAATATTTTAAAAGAGTAACGTTGGAGTTTCTTGCCCATTCTTCTCCATACGAAAACTACCTATTGGAATAGGCGACTAGAATCAATTCTATTTGTTGTAATTTCTGACGTTCAAAAGTGCCTTTTATGTGCCTATTTGAAATAAATGCTTTGACTTCGACTTTGACTTTACTAGTTCACATACAGATGTGTGACTGGGGAGTCTGCGCCACTTCTTCAGTTCTTCTTCCTAGCTAATACTAGCAAGTGGTGAAGGGCGGACGTTTTGGAGGACTGTCTTATGTGATTTTGTCCCTGTCCTAACTGCCCCGTTGGTCGCAAGCGTGACTACTAAGCGTGGTGTCCAGGTTTTGAATCACGGATCGGGCACAGTGCTATAAGGTTTTCCATTAGTAATTTCTTAGTAACAGCCCGGAGTAAAGGAGGAAAGCACGTTAAGCCGTTGCTCCTGCGCCATTTCTTCTTCCCAGCTAAAATATTAGGCAATGGTGAAGGACGGACGTATTGGGGGACTGTCTTATATAATTTTGTCCCTGCCCTAACTGCGCCGTTTGTCGCAAGCGTGACTACTAAGCGTGGTGTCCAGTTTTGAATCACGGATCGGGCACAGTGCTATAAGGTTTTCCATTAGTAATTTCTTAGTAACAGCCCGGAGTAAAGGAGGAAAGCACGTTAAGCTGTTGCTCCTGCGCTATTTCTTCTTCCCAGCTAAAACTAAAATACTAGGCAGTGGTGAAGGGCGGACGTCTTGGGGGACTCTTATGTAATTTTGATGTTCGATAAAACGTGCTGATTCTCAGTCTGAATTTAACAAATTATTTTTGATTCGACAGTATACCTATTTTAGCATGGTGTTCTGGTGTTAATCTTCCTTTTAAAAGTTTGCCCAGATTTTAGGCCTTTGTCTCGGATGACCTTTGGGGATCAAAGTTTTTTGACGAGATTTAAATATTATTAAAAAAAAAAATAAACATGATAAACCTTTGACTAGAATTTGAAGCATTAATACTCGTACTAGGTACCTATACATATACAGTATGTTAACTAACAGAGGGCGTTCCCGTTAACCCGCAATAGTATAGCATCCATACATGCTAAAAAAAATATTACCATTCGAAAATAAAATGTTTTTTTTTTTTTTATATTAAAATATTCACTAAAAATCGTAAATTGATACTCTATTTATTTAATTAATTCTAATTTATTTAATTAAATAAATTCCGACATTGCTGTCCTTCAAGTACGCGTGTACAGAGTGTTTCTTTAACGTATCAATTTACGATTTTTAGTGAATATTTTAATATAAAAAAAAATAAAAACATTTTATTTTCGAATGGTAATATTTTTTTTAGCATGTATGGATGCTATACTATTGCGGGTTAACGGGAACGCCCTCTGTTAGTTAACATACTGTATAACAAAAGCTACTTTGTGAAAACCATTTGAAAGCCTTGTTGAGTTCTACAATGGTTCTAAAAGTGGTTAAAATAAAAAAAGTAACTTTGTTTCACAAAACGCCTTTAGATCTATGACTAGAATATGAAATTGGTACTTGATAATAATAACAAAAAACCGCCTTAAGAAAAAACCTTGAAAGCCTTGTTGGCTTCAACGATGGTTTTTATACTTAGTTTTTTGTATTATCTGTTCATCCCATTACCATCGTCCTACCGGTAGTACGAACGGGAAATGTAATATGTATTTAATTTTTTTCATTCGTCCTACTGTTTTTGTCAGTGGGTCGAACGGGAATAATTAAATAATTTTATTTTTAATTCCCGTTGGCCCCAATAAATAATTCGAGTCTGGTTGTTAGATCCATAAATTAAATATTAATATTTATGGATTCATTTTTATTATTTAAATTAATTATTAAATATTATAAATTCGAAAATAACTCTGTCTGTCTGTCTGTATGTTATCTTTTCACGTCTTAACCATTGGACGAATTTCGATAAAATTTGGTAGAGAGATAGATTGCATCCCGGGGAAGGACATAGGATAGTTTTTATCGACATACCTTGCGGGTGAAGCCGCGGGCGGAAGCTAGTGGTAAATAAATACATATACACGTACATTTGTCCCGTTTATCCTACCAGTGCGATGAACTAATAATACCCGTATAATTATTATCATCGGGTATTTTTTTACTTTACAAAAACAGCATCAATACAGACAGCACAGAAACCACAAAAAATAAAGACATAAACCCGAAATTATGACACACACATAGCTACACAAATTCATACACAAAAATACTTTGTTCCCTATATTTATATTTACAACGCACACACAGACAGTTCGGAAAGGCGTTATTTACGACTAATAAGGAATCAGCGATATCGCCACCAGTCTTCGCATACAAATATAAAATATCTATAACTGCTATTATAGTCATAAACAGGGTGCGCTCTTGTGATGATTGAATCGTTGCTCAGAAATGTAGGGTTTTGGGTAGAAAAAGACACGCAATAATTGCATTATGTTATTGTGTATATAGTATAACATAGTTGTTTTGTTTTAAAGCATTAAAATTAAGTGAGCAGTTTGAGTTTGTATTCATACAGTCTTCCCAACTAGAATAGTATCCCTTTGAGAGCGGTGATCGCTGAGGCTGTATATGTACCTATAGATAGGCTACAAAGTTTTTAGGGAAGCAATTAATTCCCTTTTTGTAGGTAATACAGTCTCTGACTGCAGCACATTAACTCCCAAACGAACAGCGAAATAAACTAACAGTAAAATAAAACAAACAAACCTTGATATTTTAAATTAATCCCAAACGTCAAATAAATAACCCTTGCATGTAAATGTTTCCCCTTCACTTACGTATGCACATCCCCCCGTAAACAGAATTACTGTGCAAACATTGAAATAACCCTTTAGCAGCGATTTCTTCAGCGCTTTATTGGTCCCAAGGCGGCCACAATACTGCGGCATTGACTTGTTCCGTGATGCATTGAGCGGGTTATAAATCACTCTGTTGTTTCATCATTCATCTCTGTTGTTTACTGCATGAGTATTGTTTTATTTATTTTTCTTTGGCACGGTTAAAAAAGGAGGGTCGGAGAAAAAAGGGAGCGGCACAGTTAGGAGTATGGTGATCCAATGGTAACGACCGCGACTTACGAGTATGTAGGTCATGGGTTCGAACCCATACAAACACTTTACTTTGCGTAAATTATTTCATCACCACTACTCTCAAAACGGTGAAGGAAAACACCGTGAGGAAGCCGGCGTGTCCTAGAACCAAAAATTCGAAGACATGTGACATCCACCAACTCGCACTGGGCCCGCGGGGGTGCCCATCCCTCACAGAGACCTGCGTCCCAGCAGTGGGACATTATAGACTGATTATGTTGTGTATGGTTAAAAAACCGTGTTTTTTTTTTGCCAATTTGAGTTGAATGCCGTCCTCTCTCACGCACAGAAATATTCACAAGGATTAGTTGTAGAATTACCAATTTAAATAACAGCTACATATACCTTTTTTATCTTGGCATAATATAGTAATTATGTAGCTAGGTTACATTATAACACATTGTAACATTACTATACTACACACTATATTTTCTAAACAAAGCATCCCAAAGTTAACATATTAATATATTAATTGCGAGATATTCATCATCTGCCTAGTATATCCCAACAATTTTTGGAGTCGGCTTCCATCTAACCGGATTCAGCTGAATACCAGTATGTTACGTGGAGCTACTGACAACTTCGAGATATTAAATTTCTAAAACAAAATTCGCAATTTACAAATTCAGTCAGGATTAAATTAATTATTAACGATTTAATTATTCTTCACACTAGCTCAAGATAGAGGGCAGTAGAAAGAAGAAAGGGAGGCTTTTGCCCTTGGGATGATATAGGCTAAAAATAAATAATATCCCAATTTATGAACACGCTGTATATCGACGGCGGCAAAGAACTATTTGTCACGTCGACATCGCCTCTGTTGTAAGCCTTTTGGGACTAATAATTCTACTACAAATTGTAGTTGAAAGATTTCTTGTGTCTCTTAAGAGGGCGCCGACCAAACGCCGACCGCACAGTGGCGCCCTCATCGTTTGTTTGGTTATTTCTTTTATTTTAGAGTGAGAATGCAGAAAATAAGCACATTAAGTTGTGTTGTGTTGTGATAATAGTGGCCACTATTTTCCGTTTTAGTGGTTATAATAAAACTAAAAAATGTAAAACTGCCGTTTATAATAATATTAACGTATAATCTTGTGCAGCACAACTTAACGTGCTTATTTTCTGCATTTTCATTCTAAAATAAAAGAAATTACCAAACAAACGATGAGGGCGCCACTAGGCGGTCGTCGTAGCCTTAAGTGATATCTTTCTTGCGGTCTTTTCAAAGATGCACGTTTTGACAAAAGTGCAATGTTATTTTTGTTCAAAGTACCTTGAATGTAACGATTTCAGATTTATTTTTGATTATGTATAAACAAATATACAAAATTGAAGTGTCTTTTTTATATCAAAATAAAAGCTTTATACTAAATGCATATGAAAGTACATAAGGTACTTAAGAATATACAAAAAAAAACTTTTTTTTTGTCTGTGTCTGTTTGTTGCGGCTAATCTCCAATACGGCTGGACTGATTTAGGCGGTACTTTCACTGGCAGGTAGCTTATGTTATAAGGAATAACTTAGGCTACTTTTATTTTAGAAAATGAATTAGGTTACCACACAAAAAAATCAAAACCTATGAAATCCAATATGTTTACCGGCCATGCATGCGATCGAAGTCGCGGGCACAGCTAGGACTGAAATATTTATAAACGCTTTTGTATTATATAGGTATTACAGTGCTGTCTTTGTCAATTTTCATGTCAAAAAATATGACGATAATTTAGCACTAAATAAGCCACATTTAAGTAGAAGTACCTACCTACCTAGTTTAATGAATAAATAGGTAAGTGTATTGACCTCAATAATTATTGACGTAAATATCAATATCAATCAACTTTGAATTATTAAAAGTTGATTGATTCAGATACTATTTTTAGAAGAATACGGCTTCTTTGAAGGTAAGTATATTGAATTCATAATTTATTTATTTTTACAGTAGAAATTTATTTTTAACTTTTTTCCTTTTATGACCTCCGAAAAAGAAGCATAAGAAACCTTCTTCTTATTTTCGTGTCGATGGGTTGGTCTATGGATGGGTGACCATCTTTACATACCGAGACTCCTCCGTGCCTCGGAAAGCGCTTTAAGCCGTTGGTCCCGGCTAGTCGTTACGGGTATTCGGAAGCCCGAAAGTCTGATAATCAGTCTTACCAAGGGGTATCGTATTACCCAGTAGTGGAGGTCAGATAGGCAGCCGCTCCATGTAAAATACTGGTACTCAGCTGCATTCGGTTAGACTGGAAGCCGACCCCGACATATTTGGGAAAAGGCTAGGCAGATGATGATGGTACACTTCTTCGAAGTTTATATTGTTAGACCCCAGAAGGTGGCCACGGCATCCGTGACATTCTTCAGGTCATCCAAGGTGCAGGTGAATGGGCATATAGGACACTCCAGCAAGTAGAGGCATTCGCATTAGGTATTACAAAGTCGCACCTGTTTGAAGGAGCCTTAATAAAGCTGCAGAGTTTGTTTGAACGCGCTAATCTCTGGAACTATCGGTCGGATTTGAAAAGTTAGTTTTGCATTTGATAGCGCAAGTCTTGAGGAAGGTTATAGTTTATTTAATATCACGCTACGAACCTTAAAAGCCAACCAAAAATAAAAATAAAATATCAGAAAGAACGCTAGGCAAAAATTAAGTAACAGCGCGGGTGGGCGATGCGCAGTGAAGAGCTGGTTTTCTTGCCGAAATTTCACGCGAACGAAGCCAGCATCTAATAAAAACTACACGTTTACCTACACATCTATACACCTACATATTGTAACTTCATAAAATCCCCTAAAAATAATTCTAAAACTTCCTACAAACTATTTTCAGATTTAATCACGATACCGTAGGTATGTCAATATTCTAGCTAATACCTACTCGTGACGTCGAACGCTTAGGGCCTGGTATCTTGAAGATATCAGTACTAATCTGGGCCGCGCCGGAGATTGCGTCACCTCTCTCAGCCTCTCGACTGATATCAGGATAATCTAGACGAGTCGACGTCATTTCGTCTGGGCTTTGAGCTGAGATTTTTCATCGACGTCTCTCTCAAAATGTGTTAGACTCGAAATAATCAAACATTTATTGTGAGTCCTCAAAGACTACTATAGACTAAAAATATTTATGTAGGGATGTATTATACGTATAGTAATACATAATGCTGTGTTTACTTTAGAATATAATCATAACTATCATCATTTTAGCCGAAAGACGCATCACCAATTTAACTGGTTCTATGCTTCCCGACTTCACCTTGTGGGAGGCCTTCCAACGCTATAACGTCTTCGTCTCTCCTGAACTTTTCGGCCCCATCGGCCATCTTTTCTAGAAGAGAAGACCAATATGAACTAAAAAAACCGGCCAAGTGCGTGTCGGACCACGCACAATGAAGAGTTCCGTAGTTGGAATGAATTTATCCTAAGAATAAACTTAACATTGTAGTTGAAAAACATGTTCTCCCATACATTCCAACTGAAAATGTAAGTTTGTACGCACAATATTGAGAAATTTACCATGTTGTTTTAAGAACACAGACGTCTTATAGATTTTCCTATAATTTATAGGTATAGAACTATTTTCTGTATTTTTTTTATATTTTAGGCTAAGTAGTTTCGGAGTTAGGGGGGAATTGACAATTTTTATTTATTAAAACTTTATGCACAAGTAAAAACTGATATTAATTTTACAGTCTAAAAAAGGAAGATGAACCGGCAATTCTTGGAAGCATTTCTGTTTTTCCTGGATTTTTTTAAAACGTTGTTTGCGCTTTTATCCTTTATAGTTCATTGCTGCCGTGGCCAAGCCTTTTATAGTACTTTTCTCAAATAATGCGCGGAAATTCAAATTAAGTAAAATAATTATAAATTCCAGAATTAATTACGAACAACAATAATTGTTTACGCGCCAATATGGTCATTTGTTTCTTATTTACTTCTTTATTACTTATTTTTTATTTATAATTTTTAAATTTATAACTTATATTTATTTCAAGCCAGTTCGACATTCAAATAAAATCTTTGATAAGTTACCTTGTTGGTTGCCAAGTATATAGTAAAAAGTTATTCCATTTTTCAATTACACGATTGATATGAGATTTTACAGTTATTTATTTGAAGTATTCCCGTTTGAGCACCTATTTGCCCACTTTAACACACATCTACACCAAAGACACATTATATTTTCAAACTAACATTTCCGGCTGCTGCGTGCACGTATTTAATCGGTACAGCATTTCTGATTTATCTCAAAGAAGCTTGTCAAAAACATACTCGAAACAAACATGCTCGAAAGTTCAAGCAATTTCCGAGCTTGTTTGAAAAAAACACTTTTTACTAAAAAATACACGCACTCACAAAGTACAGTGATGTAGATACCTAATGGTGCAGACAATTTGTCACAAGACAATGCCACAGACCGTCCCCTTGAGACAACTTAAGCCGTCGTCATTTATGCTGAGCTGCACACTGGTTCTGCCACGATACAGTATGAATGTTTATATGTTTGAGGAAATTGTATAGAATGTGAAGGCACGGTATTGTTCAGCAAATTGAAATTTGAAGACTACGTAATCTTGCCCCGTTATATTGACATTTTTTAAATCTATATATATTATATATTATTAATAAACGTATATAACGTGGCAAAATTACTAATCAAAATGGCAGTTGTCATTTGAATAAATTAACAATTTAAGTTGGTAGACAATTTACCAAACTATTCTTTAATTGACTGTCTAACAAAAAGTTGAACAGAAAAAAGTAATAGTATTCTCTAATTGTCACTTTCAAATTCGAACAGTGTCGAAGTGTCAACTCATGCCATCTTATTACAGAACCAGTTCTAACTTTAGAACTAGCCTAAGCTTGCGCGACAGTTACTGTATTTTAAACTTTATTCCGACGGACGTAAAGTTCTTAATGCAAAATTTACAACTTAGACTCGGGTTTAACGTCAGTTTTTAATTATAATAAGAACTTTAACTTTGGCGGATTACAGTGCAAAATTTAAAAATGGCTCGATTGTTTAAGCCTGGGTCTAAAGATAAACCTTGTTTTGAAATAAGGCTGGTTAGGTTTATCTTTAAATAGCAGTGAATTCGTTTTTTTTAATTGGATGTGGTCACTTGAGTGAGGTTCGAAGTAAAAACGGAGCAGCACTACAATAAAATTTTTTGCTCAAACACTAAGTCTTTGGTGCAAGATTCTATTATGATAAGGTATAATCCTCATGTCGGAGCAGCCTTATGATAATAAACATTACTAAACTGACAAATTTGACTAAATTCATATCCTTTCCCGATTATACTCAATGTGTTAGAATTATGCAAAGCTATGTCTGAAATAGCTTTTAGGGAAAGAGCCTGCATGCGTTATGTAGATTTGCTGTGACAGTTGGCACGCAAGCGTCCATCAAAATTTAGCTCAATCTAGCTTCAGAAATTCAACGTTAGCAGTAATTTGTTTCCAGGTGCACCTCTAGCCTATTATCCGAATTATCCACCGCCCAGCATTTCCTTGATTTCTCTAACAGAATAATCGGCAACATCGAAGCCAGCCACCATAAAGGCAGTGTACCACAAGTGTGCCAATTAAAGTGACGCGCAGTATATACACTGACGCAGCAATGGTACTAACAATTTATCACTACTCGAGACAATGGGCGCTCGAGGGACAGTTTAAGCTCGCCGCTCTGTTATGCATTTAGCGTACTTGTCGAGGGTGTGTGTTGTATTGTAGACGTGTGTGCGTGAAAAAATAACGTAATTGTACAGCCGTGGAAATGAATAGTTTTTCAAATTGATTATCATTTCCGAATTTTAAAATCACAATCAACTGTCATTATGCACGTCGATGTCCCTGCTACCCTAACAGGACTTGGACCAGGACCTGGAACCAAAACCTGGTAACAGATTTGTTACCATGGTTTCAGTACATGATTCTGAAGCAGAAAAAAAATTGCTGCCATTTTGATTTTTTTTTCAAAATGGCGGCCTCTTATGACACCTATATAAATCGATAGCTGACATCAATGCAAACGGAATATGTAATAGAACCGAAGCCTATTAAGCAGGGCCGACATTTTGAAAAAAAAAAACAAAATGGTGCGATTATAGGTAGGTATGCCACGGACCTTTAAAGCTTAAAGGTCCATAAATTTGAATAGACTTTAGAAATATGTGCTGAATTCATGATTACAGTTTGCGTACCTACCCCTCTGTAAGATTGGAAGAAATAGCTGTAACATGGTTTTGAGACACGTTTCATTCGGCTATACAATACATTTCCCTGACAGTTCGAGCCTGATACCATTTCGAGTTAGAAACTTTTGACATTGATTTCGGTACGGAACTCATTACGGAAGTGTGTCGTTTTAATAAGTAGGATTGAATTAGTTACTAAGTACAGACGCCAGAACATCACGCTACTACAATCTATTAAATTTGTTCAATATATTTTCAACATTATCGCTAAAGCATAAGGTTCACAGTTGATTGGAAAAATTCGACAGTTTCGGGTAGTTTGATGTGTTGGCGTCTGTAGGTACATATAGGATAAACAGTTGTTGACTAAAATTTGACGATTCGATACAAATCAGCTTCCCGAGCACCTAATTTTCCTTAACAAATCGATAGTAACTTTTCAAATCACCTCCCACCTCATCACAGGAAATAGACAAGGAAGTGAACATCATCTCCCACTTCATCAGAGGAACAAGGCATTGAACTTAGACATTTAAGTCTTCCTTTTAGCGAAGATGTTATTATTATAAAGATGTTATTATTATAATATAGAGGAGTTTTGTCTGGATGGGAGCCAGACTGTACCTCCAGAGTTTCCGTTTTTTAGGTCGCCGTACCTAAAGGGTAAAAACGGGACCCTATTACTAAGACTCCACTGTCCGTCTGTCTGTCACCAGGCTGTATCTCATAAACCGTGATAGCTAGACAGTTTAAATTTTCACGGATGCTGTATTTCTGTTGCCGCTATAACAACAAATACTAAAAACAGAATAAAATAAATATTTAAGGGGGGCTTCCCATACAACAAACGTGTTTTCGGCGTCTTTGCCTTGTGGTACGGAACCCTTCGTGTGTGAGTCCGGCTCGCACTTGGCCAGTTTTTTTTTAGACGTTTTAGGTTACGAGTTAGACTTCCTGTTTTGCGGTTTTAGTATATTAATCCCATACAAAATCACGTTGCACTATCGCCAGCAAGAAAAATTCAATTACCCCACCAGTTTTACAACCTCAACGTAAAGATAAGAAATCGTTGCATTGTTTTCATAACTAAATCAATAACCCACCCTCCACAGCGCTCCACCAAAAACTGAAACAACCACCACACAATCCATTACTTGTTTCCTTAACACCTTTTGTTCAAAGTTTCGTGCTAAAACAGCAATGTACAACTATCGCTTCGTTTGTTACCAACATAACAAATGTTTGACATTAACTGGGTCGCTAGTGGCGCGAAGTTAGCGTTGTTTGGAAGTTTGCCAACCCTGAATTAGGGCATGCACTTCATTAAGTAAATTGATAAGAGAAGAGAGAGAGAAAGGTGATAAGTAAACTGGGTATGTTTAGAATTGAATTGAATTGAGAATTGTTGAAGGCGCTACCTGTTGTATTGTTGAATTTAGAGGATTTTCGATCGGAAGACCTGCACCCTTCAGCGGGATTGTCCGAAAGGGTTACCGCTGGCCCGGAACATAAAGGGCTAAGGAAGGAACACGGGTGGGTTTTAGTCAGTAAGAGTTTGACACTCCCTTCCGCTCCACCCAGAGCGGAAGGTGTCATTTGATGATTTCCTATCCTGAAAAAAAAGACCTGCACCCTGATTCCGTAATAACCTGACAATCACAATCTGAATCATTTTGAAGGAAATTGCTAATTCATTGCTTCGTAATTACGAAGTAATGAATTAGCAATATCGAGCAGACAAATTTTTCGAACATATTAAACTTACGCATAGGTACAACTATCTGCTATGTTTAATAACGGTTTCCTATGTTATTGGCTAAATTATAAAAAACTTGCGCTTTCTTAATATTATACTTACAATCTATGCTTTTAACTATTATGTTATAACTTTTTCTGTATATCTATGCTTGTATTACTTAAGTATCTATTTTTTTAGTATGTAGGTATATAGTATATAGTTCTTAATATTCTTTGTAACTTGTAATATTTATTTATAATGTTTAGTTAAACATTTACATAGTGACTTAACATCCTTCAATACACGATGGGCGACTAGCGAAGGCGCCAAGCGCGCAGTGCGTCCGATTGCGTAAATTCTAGAACGTTCGTTTCGCTTCGCTACTCGCAAGGTGACTCGCTAAGCTCAAGGCACTCAGCAAGCCACCTAGTTTATATATCATTGCCTGTTACTGCGTACATAATCTTACCCCGCTGTTAGAAATCACGTTTAATTTTTAGTGTTTCAAATCGTAGGGACCTAAATAATATATTATTAAACACACCAGCCAGTCATTGTCCCAGTTCAGGGGACAAACCTCTGCTCAATGGATTAACTCCTTGTTTAAGTGTAGGTATTATTTTGTGTGGGGTTTAAGGAAACTTTTTCAGTTCCTGACCAGTTCCAATATCAGAAATAAAAAAAAAATAAACTTGGCCGAAAACTTTCCCTTAAAACCTGACTTTCCTATCATTTTTGGCCGGTTCTCTTAAATTTCCCCTTTAATATGGCATAAATCCTACTAATCACACTGATATTATAAAGGCGAAAGTTTGTGTGTGTGTGTTTACATGTTTGTTACTTCTTCACGCTTAAACGGCTAAACCAATTTTGATAAAATTTTATATGCAGGTAGCTAACACCCTGGATTAACATATGGGTTACTTTTTATCCCGATATTCTTACGGGATCAATATTTACGCGGGTGATACCGCGAGGCGCAGTTAGTAATATTATAAAAATGTGAAAGTTTGTGACGATGTTTGGATGTTTGTTACTCAATCACGCGTAAGCAGATTTGGATGAAAATTAACACATAGATAGACCATTTCCTGGATTAACACATAGGATACTTTTTATCCCGATATTCCCACGGTATCGAAATTTATGCGGGTGAAACCGCGGGGCGCTACTAGTTGTTGATAAATTGTTATGAAAAGCGTCCAAAGCATGAAAAGAACCCCTCGATTTTTTAAAGGACATTGAATAAAAACAATACAATCTGGTAAAATGAACCTCCATAATACGGCCGTCATTATACTATCTTCATCATTCATCTCGCGTTGACAATGAGAGAAAAATTGCATATTTTTATTATTTGATAAATTACTACTATTGTTCATCTCGACGATACGGAGCGAACGGGGGACAAAGGATACGGGCCTTTTATGATAGAAAACAATGTACTAATTGTGAAATTATATAATAATTCATATATCACTTTTCTGGGGTGAGTGATTTCGATAGCGTAAAATAATTCTCGGGATATGGATCGGGCATGTCCTAGGACCAAAAAAACCGAAGACTTGTAGAACTGTCATCCAACAAGCCATGTTGTGGTCAGCGGGATTGTCCGAAAGGGTAACCGCTGGCCCGGAACATAAAGGGCTAAGGAAGGAACACGGGTGGGTTTTAGTCAGTAAGAGTCTGACACTCCCTTCCGCTCCACCCGGAGCGGGAGGGGTCATTTGATGATTTCCCATTCTGAAACGAAAAAAAGCCATGCTGTGGTGGATTGCGGGCATGTGGCGTGAGCCTAATTAGTTTATAATATTCCCACTGCTGGGAAATAGGCCTCCTCTCAGTGAGAGGGAGTGGGCCGTGCTCCACCACGCGGGCCCTGTGAAGGTTGGTAGATGTCAGATATTTTCGAATTTTTGGTTCTAGGACATGCCGGTTTCCTCACGATGTTTTCCTTCACCGTTTTGAGAGCAGTGGTGATTAAATGATTTACATTAAAGCGTCTGAGTGGGCTCGAACTTACGACCGTAACTCGTAAATTGCGGCCATTACCAGGTCACCACTGCTCACACTAGGTTATTAAATTCATCATCGAATCTGCGTAGCCTTTTCCCAACTATGTTGGGGTCGGCTTCCAGTATAAGCGGATGCATCTGAATACCAGTATGTTACATGGAGCGAATGCCTATCTGACTTCCACAACCCAGTTACTGGGTAATGCGATACTCATTGGTAAAACTGGTAGCAGACTTTCGGGCTTTTGACGTCTGGTTTTCGTCCCCGCGCTTACGTCTGTAAGCGCTGGGACGACGACCCGTAAGCGCGAGGACGACGAGCCGTAACGCACCGCACCGCGGTTCGTGAGCTTGTCCCGAGGCGAGGCGATTACGTTACGATTCCGATTAGTGTGCGTTGCAGTAGGGAGTCCCATACAAAGAATACTGAACGGCTCGAGTTGATACGGTGCCGATCCCATTCCGGTTTGATACGTGTGCTATGATTTTTAAAGGCATACCTAATGCTGAGTCGGTAAAGCAGATTCTTCGATTCTTCAAATCGTGCTATGATGAGCAGACAAAAATTGCCCAGGATGGGATGCGCTAGGTAGCCCGTTAAATTCAAATTCTCTTACGTTTTTTGCAATTTGCAGGTCAGTGTCAGGTTGTATCACGGATATCGATCAAAGGGTTGTATATTGAACAAAATATGATTAGCGAGAGTAACAAGTATGTATTTACAGTATTATAATCATTAAAATCATCAATACAACCCTCTAAGTTCCTTTAAGTAATCCACAACCCATTTAATCCCATTGATTAATATTTCGTGAAATAATCATTCAATAGGATTATAATGAACATAGAGGGTTGTATTCTAGGATTGTGTTGCTAAAGAGACTCAATTTGTACCACGTTTTATTGCAAGGTGAATAACTCTTACACTGTAAGCTCAATTTGCATTTTCATAAAAGAGTTTCGGCAAAATTGCTACAATGTTAAAGCTTATAGTTAAATTATAATGAAAGTATAAATAAAATTGAGGTTATATTTTATCATGGTGCATAATTCTTATTTTTCGTGCTTGCATGTAGGCCAGAAAATTTACGTAGTTCTACTATAGGGTTACCCGTAAATTGCTTCTTGCTAGATTTATGCGTAACACAATGATGGAGGTAAAGAAAATTTACTTATCCATGTCTACTCGCCCCTGATTCAGACGCATCATTTCAACCCAAGTACAGACGCCAGCACATCAAGCTACCCGAGACTGTCAAACTTTTCCAATCAACTTTGAACCTTATGGTTTAGCGATAAAGTTGAAAATCTGTTAAAGAAATTTGACAGATTAGTAGGTTGATGTGCTGGCGTTTGTACATTCACTGCTGGACAAAGGCCAGGCAAGCACCGCCACTTCGACTTGCTTTTCACATCCAGCGAATTCTTGCGGCCTTAACACGGTCATCGGTCCACCTTGTGGGACGCCGTCTAACGCTACGTCTTCCGGTATGCGATCGCCACTCCAGCCGGTCGATTCTGTAAAAATCTCACCGTGAAAACTTAGGTGAAGTGAGTTTGTTTTTACTAGGAATTGACACTATTGACAGCTCACTCCACGCTCACTTCACCTAAGTTTTCACGGTGAGATTTTTACAGAATAGCACCGCTGAACCCTTCCGCCCCATCGGCAACCTGTTCTGCGAGCAATATGCCCTGCCCACTGCTACTTAAGTTTGGCAATTCTTCGGACTATGTGACCTTAACATTCATTGCATAGTTTAGATTAAGATCTAAGCTATTACACAGACAGACACGAATAGTGACATGTTTTATACTATGTATTGATAGATATAGACATAGATTTGGAGTAATTGAAAGCATAAATTGTGTAAAGTATGAAAGTATAGTGTGTAGTGTGTGTGTAGTGTTTAGTGTAGTGTGTGTGTGTGGGGGGGTGTGTGTGTAGTGTGTAGTATTCTATTCTATTCTATTCGTCTCATAGTAAACTATTTCTGTGTATACCCAATAGAAGTCGTTGTATAAATAATGTTATTTGGTAAGCTCTTTAAATAACTTCAAAGTTACGTATGTAAACCAACTCACGAACTTACTTAGTCTAATTCATGAACTGGCGGGTTATATAAAATTCAACAAGGTCGACTAACTTTTTAACTTCCACACGCATTACATATTTTACAAACAAGATAGGTGTTCCAACTCATGTGTGTCAACATAACTTTTATATAAACAAATTGCAATTTGAGAGTAGTAGTTAGACTATCTTTGCATTGTATAAAATCAATTTCCTTTGTTTTGTATAATTGCATAGCACAGATGTGAGTTCTATGTACCCTATAGCTACCATTTACCGGGTAATAATATGTCTTTCATTGACTTGAATGTGCCCTGACACTCTGACAGCTGATAGTATGTCATGCCCACTCAAATGTCTCTCTGATGGTGGTGTTGAATCATTTAGCTCCCTTCAAAATGGTTGAGCTGAATGGTGCTGAATTATGCGTCATCATATTCGTGAACGGGCGCCGTCAATTGGGGCTGGTCATCACTTAGCTGCCTCGGCTTATTTTTAATTATTTTATTTTTGGATTGTTGTTTGTTAAGTACTATTTGTTGTACTCTGGACGCTTTTAACGCGTACGTCTTTCTTTCTCTGCTGCGCCGCCCTGTATTATACAGGAGGAATTCGACGTATTCCTTGAAAGGCGTTATACTACCCTACCCTACCCTTCTTTTTACCTACCCTTTACATAAATATAGAATCTGTAATTCTATATTTATGTCTGTAATTTATATGGTGTACATAATAAAGAGTATTCTATTCTATTCTATTTTATATTTTTTTTTTGCTGGACTGTTCTAGCAACAAATTTGGTTCAGCATAATAAAAAAAATTAATTAGGTAATTATATTATTATATTTTATTTGATTAATTTATTAAAAATGTTTGCTACTAAAGTCCTTTTATTTCTGAGATTACTTAAGTAAGTTTTGAGCACGCATTTTTTTTAATTGATCACTCATTTTTCGGCTTTCAGAAAAGTACCAATTACTCGTAAATGTTTAGAGTGAAGTAGGTTTTTTCATAAATAATTGTTTTTGGTAAGAAGTCAGAAAAATTCTAAAAATCGAAGAACCGACCGAACCGACTCAGTTTGGTAAACATCCAGTTAGGACCCCCAGTTAACTGGACATAATTTATTGCTAATGACCTCTAGTTTAACCCCTTTCTAGAAATACGTCAAGTTTCCCTGTCATCCTGTATTATATAATATAATATGTTTTACTTTTTGTTCGAAAACCGGGAATGCCATTAGTATACGAAGTTTAATTAATTGTTGTTTCGACGTCCCCAACCTGTATATTGGGCAAAATAATGTCACGCCTCTATTTCCCAGAGGGTTAGGCAGAGAACGCAGAGGTATGTGTATACTGTACTACCTACGCCCACCTTTCGTCTGTTATATTTAGGTCCCACGTAATAGAGAGCGCGGTAATTCAGACATTTTTATCACTTGAATATCGTTACACTGCGTTTTCTTGGTGGTACTAGCGACATCGACATCGTAGCTGAAAGTTAATTTGTCTCACAGGTCTGTTATTACACCCAGTACCCGTATGGGTACATTATAGGCTCATAATGGTATCATTATGAGCCTATAATGTTTCCATTGCTGGAACGCAGGCGTCTTCTCTGAGAGGGAGTGGGCTTTAATCCACCACGCGGGCCCAGTGCAGGTTGGTAGATGTCACATATCTTCGAAGTTTAGTATCTAGGATATGCCGGTTTCCTCGCGATGTTTTTCTTCACCGTTTTGAGTATCCATAATCTCCAAAGCGGAACACAGCAACGCTGCTCGGTAGTTGGAATAGGTATAGTGGTAGTACTTTAATTTAAACGAGTCTTTTCACAAAAACTTTTACTGTTACTGAGCTCCATCTCAATCATAGACAAGGCTCTTTAAAAACCGTCACATGAAAATTTTTCTTACGTGAATGAGCTACTCATTAGCGACATGGAAGAAACTTTACCTCGAAGCCTAAAAACGGATAAAGAAACATATCATAATTCTCGAACATAAATTGCGTACAGTTCACAAAATAACATTTCCCTACATGTTCCGTGAAAAAAGGCGAAATTCCACGTCAATGAGGCTCGTTACTGGGATTCAAGAAATATCAAGTCATATGAGCTGTGCGGGGAATACAGTGGGTTCATTTATTTTAATGAAAAAAAAACTGGCACTCCGGTAGTGCCGACAGAAGTGAAAACTTGAACAATTACGAGTGTATTTTGTGAATCGTCTTATAAACAAAACACGCGTGTTAAGGTGTGTTCCTTATTTTATAGGGTTTTTTTGCAAATCAGGTATGATGACCAAAGTGACTGGTTTATTCTTCTCGTGAAAGGAATTTATTCAGATTTACAAATAAGCACACAGGATAGACTTCAGTTCGTGGTGTTGGTCGCGGCAGTGCTTCGTTAATCATTTCTAAAGTGGTAACTAGATAAACTAATAAGGAGCCTGTATGAAATTTTACACAATGTTACCTTTGTTCGATTACCATAATGTTTGCAGAGGCGTATTAGAAGAGGACGTAGATGGTACGATTGATATTAGTTACATTTTTACATACTATTGGCCTTGTACATAAAATGTATTTGAGCTCGTCGTCAGTTATATATCCGTGGTTCAGCGCCATCTCGTCGTTGTTGGATGAACTACGTAGTTAGTACGCGAGGCCCTCGTAGTTCTTCCCGATGTGCATAGATGGCGCTGTCTTACGTTTTACGTCTTACGAATTTTCGATCAGGGTCACGTGACCTGACGCGAGTTTAGAAGTTTTTACCCATTCCAAAAAAAGTACACAGCGCCGCTAAAGAAGTTTTCACTTCAATAAATACAACGTTAGAAGGAATAATAAAGCATTGGATTTGATGACTTTGTAAGCGTTCATAATGTGTCTTAAATGATTAAATAAATATATATAGGTAATTTTGTATCTAAGCGTTCGCGTTTATTTGCCAAAAATGAAAACAAATATGAGCTTATGGAAAAATTACTTTAAATCCTACACAATAAAGTTCAGTTTACGCTATAACTTTAAATATTTTTATACCTTTATCAATAGTGCTAGTCACTCTGAAATCAACTTAACTTTTATTGAAATAAAGTTGATATTTGTTTAACTTTAAATAGAGTAGGGGTGTGCAGGACTGCGCATTTTTACTATAGGTACTGTTATGGGACATCGACTTTCAGAAATGTTCGGCTTTGTAGAGAATCATCTTTATCATTAATACTTGTGTAAAAGTATTTTTATTGTCTTTGTACTGTACGTGCTTTGTACAGACGCCAGCACATCAAGCTACCCGAAACTGTCAAATTTTCCCAATCAACCTTGAACCTTATGCTTTAGCGATAAAGTTGAAAATCTATTAAAGAAATTTGACAGATTGTAGTAGCTTGATGTGCTGGCGTCTGTACCTACAAAGCACGTTAAGCTGTTGGTCTTACGCCTGATCTTGCTCCGGTCGTGTTGGATTGCCATCCCATCGGACTATGAGAGTGACGAAAGAAATAGTGCACCTGTGTGTCTGCGCACACTTGTGCACTATAATATCTCCTGCGCACATCTGCGCGTCATGGCCATGACCAAAATTCGATCTGAAAGACTATTACAGTACCCGGCGATAAATATTGCACATCGACCTTTACCTTTTTTGTATTTTATACAAAGAATAAAAATAATTATCAAAAGAAGCAAATCATAATTGTTTTAACAGCTCCTAATAGATACCGGACTGTTTGTATTTCGTGCGACAGAGATAACGCTCTACGAAGCCGAAATTAGCCGATTGTCTCTTTCCAAAGGTCGATGTGCAATATTTATCGCCGGGTACTGTACCTACATAATTATGAAATTGAAAAGTCATAATTGTTTTTTGCTAGGTTTTCGCACCCTACTACTTAAACATACAATCTGCCTGCTCCTCCCAATTATGTTGGGGTCGGCTTCCAGTCTAATTACCAATACCAGTATTTTACATGGAGCGTGGAGCGACTATCTATCTGACCTCCACAACCCAGTCACTAGGTAATACGATATCCTTGGTAAGACTGGTTGTCAGACATTCGGTCTTCTGATGACCCGTAACGACTGTCAAAGATCCACGAATGACAGCTAGGACCAACGGCCGTGCTTTCCGAGGCGCGGAGGGGTCTTAATATTAAAAGATGGACACTCATCGACGGTGTGTCACCTCTACCAAACCCCACAGGGAATATAGGCATGATATTATAATAACCTTTTTTTAGTTCAATAACTCAAGAAAAATTGCGCAACTTCGCAAAATCCGAAGCAAAATATACACGATATTCCCTCTTATTCCGTAGTATTAATGCGTCTAAGTCCTCTGGCAAGATTTCCCGCCATCCAATTGATTCTAATGGTAATTGAAATTCCATTCTGTCAGTTGGAATCCATTAATCCACTCCAAGTGATTCGTGTTGTCAAAAATTAGCTTTGCCATACATTTTTACCACGTAGTTATTTCACTTTTCTATGAAACAACTGATTTCTGACCATGAGGAAAGGCGCAAGTTTCCATTGGCAGAAACTACATACCTAACGCCAATTTTTTTTTTTATCCTTAAATTCAAAAGACACCCGACCTCCAGGGAGGGTCGGGGAGTGTGGGATTTTCACCTCACTAAAACCACCCCGGTGAACACATTGGGGTGGTCCCGGTTCCTCTTAAAATACCAATTCTGGAACCCCCCCGTGCAATGCCTGTAAGGCACATCCCTGAGGAGACTGTAAAGGCCACCCCTGAGCCTCGCTACGCACGGCAGCCCGTGACCACTGTGCCACCGTGTTCCCTGGGGTCACTTGGTGGGCGGGAGTCCCCACTCTGTACGCCCGCGACCCCAAAGGTCCACCTACTAAGGTAGGTGGACCTTTGATTATGATTCTGAAAATCAGTAATACAACTTGTTAGATCAGTATAATCCCAAAATGTCAAGATTTCATGAAATAGTCATTCTGTGGGATTATTTGGTCTTGGAGAGTTGTGTTGATGAATTTAATGATTATAATTCTGTAAGTACATATTTTTTACGGCCGCGAATCATATATTAATCAACGTATAACTTAATAGTGTCGCTATTATGTCACCTTAAATTGTAATAACAGTAATCTTAACTACCGTGCAAATCTTACCTTCTGGTAAACAAATGACTGTGTCAGTGTCACTCGGTTCCCCACATCGCAAAGACGTAGCTCCAACCGTGTCTGTAACACATTACTACCGCTCACCACTTCACTCGGCTCGGATAGTTAATGTGCTATGCTATATTAGGCAGAGCTGTGAAATGGGAGCGAGGGATATGACGTGGTGTATATAACGACAGTATTTGAGAATCAGTTGTGAGAGTTCTTTGTGAAATGATTTTCTCAATCTGTTGACGTTTACAGCTGCTTACAGTGCGCCGCTTTAATGGCGACATTAATTTTACACACATTTACGGTTTCGCGTTTTCATTTTAACACTTTGCGGACTCTAAACGCCCTCGGTCGTAACAGCAATAAAACTTCTATTGTGTCTCGTTCAGCGTCCTTCAATGGGTTAAGAACATATTTTAATTTAATTAAAAGTTATTTATTTACAATTTTCTAACATAGCATCTTGGAGCAACTTGTACTTAAAGAACCACAGCGCTAGTATTTTGATAGGGTCTGATTCGCGACATCTTTTTGTTTTTCAACTCTAGCCTGAAAACACAACTTAGTAATAATTCTAATTAAAACTGTGTCTATACAAACAGCTGAATTATTTTAATCATGAAATTAAACTCAACAAAGAAGTACCAGAGAATCACGAAACAAAAGAAATACGCTTTTATTATAAATCGTCATTTTAAACGTGAACAATTTTATGAAGACAGCATGGCCGTATTATATCTTCACGTTTGCCCAACATTTTAAGACCAAAACGGCGCCACACCAGTTAAATCATCTTTACTTGAGCTCGACTTACATTATGTAATTAAATGCTTTAATATATACGTGCATACTCAATTATGCAGCGTCGTGTTGGCAAATGTTATTATACCAAATTACACGGGAACATTTCAGTCAGATGTCAAACAATAGATCGCAAACAATGAAAATATACGGCGGAGGGAATGGAACGCCGCCGCGGTTTGTTCCCATCTAAACGCACTTGTGGAAATGTTGGGATATTCCAGTGGAAATATACGGAAGGGGTGTTACTGCTGCTTGTTAAAAGATATTGTTGTGCTTAAAATATTTTCGGCAGCTACGGTTTTAGAGAAAGAAAGAAGAGAATTACGACGAAAAAAAGATTAAAACAACGCCTCAATTGCGTAATAGGCTATTAACTATAATCCAAAGGGTTTTGGAGGAAATGGAAATCCATTGCTTTGTATTTGTTTGAAAAATCGTCTGTTTGTCGACAACGTAAATAACGCAATAAATATTATTGAATTGTCGAAAAGAATAGCTTTGGGATTGTGAGTGTGTTACGCAATTACCCCTCAGGTTAATATAAAACGTAATGAAATATTGTGATTTTTGTATCTATCACTTATTCTGCAAATGCAGATGATTAAGCTTTTAATATAATATTATCGTGAAAATTAATATCCTGAGTATTCCGTCACGCTCAGGTTACGTTACCGTGTGTTTCCCTACAAACAACACTAATGGAAGATTTGAAACGGTGGCCATATTATACAGAGCGCATTTTAGCGAAATTATTATTATAATTATAGTGCACAGTCATAATGGCTGAAGGATGGGATCCTACAGCTCCCGACATAATGTGGGGCGTAGAATACATGTAAGATGGATGATTTTGGTAATTTGTGTCGGTATTATAGTGGAGTTTATTGTACGTTCTCCTCCATAGGACCGTCGGTCTCGTGGTCTGCTGAATGTGGGGTCCTGGGTTCGATTCCCAAGTACGAAAAATGTGTTATTGGGTTTTTTCTTTAGGATTTTTTTAGTAACAGGCAGGAGTTGTGATGCCTCCGTGCCTCGGGGAGCACGTTAAGCCGTTGGTGCCCGCTCCTAATCTCTCTCCGGTCGTGTCAAATTGCGTCATCGGGTATTCTTATACCCGTGGGGGTGGGGGTATATGAGGGATTAGAGAGTGCACCTGTGTCTGTGCATACACTTGTGCACTACAACATCGCCCGCACCGAAGTCTAGTCTCGTTTGAAATTTGCTGTCATAGCTAACGTGACCATTCGTCCCGCTTTGGGCGGGAAGTCCCGCTTTCAGGCTGTCTGTCCCTTTGTCCCTAACCAGAGCAAAAATGTCCCGCTTTTACAAAAATATCAATTCAATTAATTCATGAACGATTTATATAGTGACATGCGGGAGCGAGACGGATGCGCGAGTCTTATTCCTGAGTCTCGACATTTTAAAACTAATCTGCCGGTCGATTCTGTAAAAATCTCACCGTGAAAACTTAGGTGAAGTGAGTTTGTTTTTGCCATGAATTGACACTATTGATAGCTCACTCCACGCTCACTTCACCTAAGTTTTTACGGTGAGATAGTTACAAAATCGCACTGCTGCTCCACCGACAAATACAAAACAAATGCGTCTTCAACCGCAATGTAATATTAAAATTACATATTAGTATTTAAAGTACCTATCTAATATATTATTTTTCATGCCTTTTTCTCTTTTTAATAATTACCTAGTAAAATAAGTTTTTTTTTTGTTTAATTCCGAATGCGTCCCGTTCTGAAAAAAAAAAATACTCGTAGCCGACTAACGATCTGGAGGACTTTTTCTCCATTGAACGAGGTACCCTTTTGAGCTTCTGAATTTCAGACTACCTAATAGGCTATAGGCTTTGACTAGCCGACCCTGAAAACATTCGGGCGATCGATATCCGAAAAATTCACGATAGTGGGTTTATTTATAAACGTTGCTAAAACTTAAGAATTGATTAACGTTTGCTCATCCATACTTTTTTGACGTTTAAACTTTTCTTATTTTCTTAACTTTAAACAACGTTTGTAAATAAACTTCTAAATGGATTGCAATAATGACAACACGCGGGGTAATTGCGTAACATCTTACTATGGCAATGTCATTCAATTTAATATTAATTTAATACGCCTTACCAACTAAACACATACACAGCTTTAACCCAGAATCGTTGACATAATATTGATCTCGCATGTATTTAAATTATAGGAAAGCACGGCACTAAAAATTATTAGCGTACTAGTACATCATACAATAAATAGAAAATTAGACACTAAAACAAATCAAAACAATTTGAATACTACGTTATAGCTTAAAAATGCTGAACAACAATTGCAATTGCAAATTTTTTATTTTTATTTTTGCAATTTGACAACATTCATTGCGTTATTTACACATATAGCATAATAATTAGTCTCTTATGTTCCACTGCTGGGACGCTAGTCTCCCCTCTGTCAAAGGAACTGCCAGTCGATTCTGTAAAAATCTCACCGTGATAACTTAGGTGAAGTGAGTTTATTTGCTAGGAATTGACACTATTGACAGCTCACTCCACGCTCACTTCCCCTCAGTTTTCACGGTGAGATTTTTACAGAATAGCACCGCTGGATTGTTATCGCCCACGCGGGCCTAGAGCGGGTTGATAAATGTCATACTTCTTCGATATTTTTGGTTCTAGGAAATGCCGGTTTCCTCACGATGTTTTCCTTCACCGATTTGAAAGCAGTGGTGATTAGTAGAGAAACACAAAGTAAAGCAGCTGCCTGAGTTCGATTCGAACTCACGAAATAACGATATTAACACAACCATGATGAGAACAATGTGTTCTGAAATTCCTTCATAATCTTTCAGGTTGTGAGAGAGAGAAAGAGTGTTACGCAATTGGGGTGCAGGCATCTTAATTACATTACCTTACCTACAGTACCCGGCAATAAATATTGCACATCGACCTTTGGAAAGAGACAATCGGCTAATTTCGGCTTCGTAGAGCGTTATCTCTGTCACACGAAATACAAACAGTCCGGTATCTATTAGGAGCTGTTAAAACAATTATGATTTGCTTCTTTTGATAATTATTTTTATTCTTTGTATAAAATACACCAATTTCCAAAGGTCGATGTGCAATATTTATCGCCGGGTACTGTACCTTACCCTACCTTTATCTTCGGCCCGTGTTCACCATCATTTAAACAGTTAATTAAAATTAGTGGGCCAAAGTGCCAAATTTTTGAAAACGGAACGCAGGTATCGAATACCCACCAACAACGTTCGATACGGCCTGGTGCACACAAAACAAATTGCAAGCAGCAACCGCTTAACCATTCTCTCCTTAAGGCAAGGATTGTCACAGTTACAAACTTTACATGAGATTTATGTGTTAACAGTTTGTGGGCCACGCTATAATTGCTAGGCTATGATTTATATTGTCCGCGGTGCAACATAGTCCTTACTGCGATGTTACGGAGGATTTATGGACGAAGTTACTGTAGTGTTATTTGTTATTGTGTTGTAAAGGGGTGTCCTGTGGGTTAGGGCTGTTTATACAGAGGGGAGAAGGAGGAAAGTTATGCCTGGTGGGTCATTGAAGATCTTTTGTACCTTCGAGTTTCAGTTAATTAATGAGGGTATAATTAAGAGGCGACATTCTGAAAGTTACCAATTTGGTAAGAGTACTAAGATATTGATAATGAATTGCAATAATGTGCTAAATATTTCAGTATCACGATATTTAGTTTTGGAATTCATAATCAATATTTTTGTACAACATTTTTATGTTATTATATGTCATTGTTGTTGTTTTGTTGTTGTCCCAAATTGTATTTTTGTTTTTCTGTTGTTTGTGTATTTTATTTTTATGCGTCATGTTTGCCGCAAATAAACGTATTTTCTTTCTTTCTTTCTTTATTGTTTCATTTAGCAATACAGGGGCTTGTGGCTACGTAATAACAGCCGAACGGGTCGATCTATCAGGTCAAACTACACTTGATCCGCGGATGGGTGACCATCTTTAAATATCAAGACACCTCCGTGTCTTGATATTTCAGAAAGCACGTGGATCTATGGCCGTCGTTAGGTGTCGTCAAAAGACCTAAAGTCTGACAACCAGTCTTACTAATGGGTATCGTATTACCTAGTAACTGTGTTGTGGAGGTCAGATGGGCAGTTTGTTCATGTAAAATGCTATTATTCGCTGAAACCGGTTGGACTGGAAGCCGATCCCGAACAAAGTTGGGAAAAGGCAGATGATGAATTAGTAATTTTTATTCGTTTATACAGAGAAATATTTGACAGATATTTGCGACGTTGCTGACTTACAGAATGCACAGCCTTAAGTTAATCTGCAACATTATGTGTGATAAACAAATAAAAAAAGTAATCTAGAGATTGAACTTCGAACAGTAAGGTAAGAAGAAATTTATAATATAGTAAAAATAATTTCGGGAGATTTTTTTTGTATTGGTACAATGAAATTAAAAATAAGTAGCTGTAGACAATCTCAAACTATCAAAATATCTAAAACAAATAAAAAGTAATCGTTTCAAAATGTTCGAATACATTCGAAAATATTTTGTTTTGTACATAAAATAACAACAACAATCACCTACAACGCTGTTTTTAAAAATAGGTAACAAATAACTTGCATGTGTCAGTTATTTTTTTCTTGATAGCATCTTCGTTACATAAAAAATATAACTTGCAAGCTAGGGTATATTCCATTACGTAAAAGAAAACATCGATGTTATCTTTTATTTGAAAAATATTGGTTGATAGATGCTAGTTTGCCTTCTGAGTTTGATCAAGGGGGAAGCGGGGTGTAGCTCGCGAAGTCGAATTACTTTTTCATGGAATATTAATCAATAGGGTTGTATAGAATTGGTGGGTTGTATTAATGATTTTAATTATGTAAATAGATACTTGTTACGGTCGTGAATCATATTTTGTGCAACATCCAACCTGACATTGACATGCAAATTGCAAAAAAGTAAGAATATCGGGTTGGCCTTAATTTTGTTAAATTAAGGCCAACCCGATATTCTTACGTTTTTATGTTTTAAAGCAAATAAATATATTCTTATTCTAACCCTGAATTCATTCCCTCTTAATGAAGTAAGAAGATTGAATGATAACTAGTTGATACTTATACGATTACATATCATATTGAGTATAATAGTAATATTAAGAATTTGTACCTTCTGGCACTTTAATTTTTGGGTTAAATTTCTGTGATGCCTAAATGGTCTGCTTTAAATCTATTCTACCGAATCAGTCTATAATGTTCCCACTGCCATACAGGCCACACACACACAGCGACACAGGCCACAAGCGTCAGGCTTCTCGGTGAGAGGGAGTGGGCCGTAATCCACCACGCAGACCCAGTACGCGTTGGTGAATGCCACATATCTTCGAATTTTTGGTACAAGGACATGCTGGTATCCCCACGATGTTTTCCTTCACCAATTTGTTATTTTAATTATTTTAATTTTGAATTGTTGTTTTCTTACCGTTTGCTGTACTCTGGACGCTTTTAACGCGTACGTCTTTTTTACATCGTTCTCACATACATATAATTATAAATTCAACATTAATGATGTAACTTAAATTTTTGTAAACATATAATTTAAAAGAGTGTCCATGGAGTTTCTTGCCCGTTCTACATAATCATGAGAATCAGTAATACCACTTGTTAGGTTAGTATAATCCCAAAATGTCAAGATTTCATGAAATAGTCATTCTTTGGGGTTACTTGGTCTTAGAGAGTTGTATTGATGACTTTAATGATTATAATTCTGTAAATACATATTTGTTACGGCCGCGAATCATATATTCATCAACGTACAACTTAATACTGACCAGAAAATTGCAAAAAACGTAGAAAAAGTTGAATATCGCGGGCTACCCTGGCGCTTTCGCCTTAATGAAATCGCTTTAATATGGTGTAGTAAGAAATTAATTTCTTCAGTGTAATTTTGGATACATAAAACTAACAATAATCCATTAAATAAATTATAAATTTTAAAATACATTATAAGTGTAACACAAATTAACTGCTTTCCAGTATAAAAGCCAGCACAATGAGGGATCACAAGTAGCAAGTTACAGCAATAACATATTAAGTTAAAAGATTAAAATACTGCTCGCTGTCTGCTCGTTAATCATCGTTTAACTAACTACTACACATTCCGCCGGTTAACTTAGCTGTAAGCTATGGTTTATGTTTTTGTTATTCGTTTGAGTTGTGGTTTATATTTTAGTTGCTAATGCGACCGTTTTTAACCCTTTTTTTTCGCGGGTATGAAATCTTCAAATGGCCGCAAATACGCTCTGGGTGGAGCGGAAGGGAGTGTCAGAGTCTTACTGACTAAAACCCACCCGTGTTTCCTGCCTTAGCCCTTTATGTTCCCGGGTAGCGGTAACCCTTTCGGACAATCCCGCTGACCCGGCAGGCATTCATTTGATGCTGACATCTTTTTCTGGCGCGCGTGGAACACGTACCTACGCGCCGTCCGGCACGGGCCTGGTCCTGATCGGACGGTGAGCTACCCATTATTTATTTTTCAACTGTATGGTATGTTTTTGGTAGAAATACCAAAACGACT
Organism: Luperina testacea; assembly: GCA_927399505.1. Classification (NCBI taxonomy): domain Eukaryota; kingdom Metazoa; phylum Arthropoda; class Insecta; order Lepidoptera; family Noctuidae; genus Luperina; species Luperina testacea. The sequence goes on along the minus strand of OV656763.1, from coordinate 3,590,857 downwards.
CTTGCAAACTTTTTATATCTTATCTTATAATCATAATTAGTCTATAATGTTCCCACTGCTGGGACACACTCCTCCTCTCTGTGAGAGGGAGAGAGCCGTAACCCACCAATGCTGTTCGATAGTAAGCGCATCATTTGACAACAGCTAGACAGATTTAGCTCTTTTTTGTTTTACAATGTTCGTAACATAATTAGGTTTTTATGGATCGTCGGGTAAGAAATGCAGGAAAATGTTCGAATTCGGGAAAAACTGAACGTCTTTTTTTCTATGAGATTTGTGTATAAACTCAAGACCTTGTTGAAATTTGGACATGACTACGTCTGTTGGTTCAGCTAATTACCAATAGTTTTTTTGTAAATGACGTAGCACTGAGTTAATAACGTACTTAAAAAACCAAAATGATTGTTTTTCTTAGTATTTCTCAAAAAAATCTATGAAATACAAAGTTATTTCCTATGGCTGTAGCCGAAAATTTTCCAATCTTAAGGACTTCAATAAAAAAACTCGCTTAGAAACATCAATATCTTTTTAATTATGGATCCAACGATACCATACACGGTTATTACATTGAAATATATTTCTATTATTCCGTCACATGTGTGGGCAGCCAGCCGCCCCTAATGATTGCCCGTTTTTGTCATTTGGTTACAAAACCTTTAGAACGATGGTACTGGAGCTGTTTTTAACTGAAATTATAAGTAGCTATTATAATTATATAGGTTTTATTCCTTTACGGTTACATCATCTGTCTAACCTTTTCCCAACTATGTTGGGGTCGGCTTCCAGTCTAACCGGATGCAGCTGAATACCAGTATTTTACACGGAGCGACTGCTTATCTGACCTCCACAATCCAGTTAGTGGGTAATACGATACTCCTTTGTAAGACTGGTTGTCAGACTTTCAGGCTTCTGACTACCCGTAACGACTGTCATTCACGAATGATAGCCGGTACCAACGGCTTAACGTGCTTTTCGAGGTACGGAGGGGTCTTGGTATGTGAAGATGGTCACCCAGCCACGGACCAACCATCATCAGGTTTCCATCCGGAGCTATCGGTGGCATCCGAACGCGGAGCAACGGACCACCACCTTGCGGCAAACCTCTAACCATCGAGCTGCACGCCGGGTACTTATTTTACCAGCGTGGCCGCGTCGAGCTCAACGGGTCTAGCGAGAACATCCGCCGACTGGCACCTTAGATGGCGTCTGCAGCGTGGCACACCGCTACGGTCATCGCCTCATCAAGTTGAGCCAGAAGAGTAGGAACTGCGCTATTCCTAAGGGAAACTAAAGAAACCTTGTGACCATAGACCTACCCACACCTATTCTTTTTCATTTTTTTTTTTAAGTTGACACATTTTTTTTTCTTTATGAGAAATCATCAAATGACCCCTCCCGCTCTGGGTGGAGCGGAAGGGAGTGTCAGACTCTTACTGACTAAAACCCACCCGTGTTCTGTGTTCCGTGTTACATTTTTATGTTGACACTTTACGTGGTTATTATTTATCTCCCCATGTTAATCTCTCACGTCACATTAGTAAGCGTACGAGTAGCTTAACCTGATCGATCGACTCGTACGAGTGTAATTACTTAGCCACTACGCTTGATACAATGAATCAGAATGATTTAAGCAGCTATTCGTTCCCATGATGTCATAAATCTGTCTAGTGATAATCCATACTTAGGTAAGCTATATTCCTAACACCAATCTTATTCTACAAGAAAACAAATACCATAATGCTAAAACAGACCCAATCCAACCAGCGCGTACACCCATTCAATAAATGTTAGCAGTAACCCGTTTTGAGTTGAAAACTCGAAATTCGCCGTGACGCCATAGCTTGCATCCCCGGAGGAGCTAGCACTGTCTCTGTGTAAATGACGCGATATAAGTGACAAATACCAGTGCATTGCAGTTTATGTTTGTATGTAGTTGTAGTGGGACTTGTGAGAACATGTAGTGTAGCACGGACATGTAGCAAATAGTCGCTATCTGATCTAGTGATGCTGTTGAGTTTTGTGTTAAAACTAAAATTCTTAGATTCTCAAAACTACACATTCACATTACATCACACCTGCAATCCCTGAAGGGTTAGGCAGACCTATAGTGCTCCCACATTTGAAGAGATCTATAGGTTTTGTATCCCTTGCGAATGTCAAATTTGCGGCATAAACGGAACATAAACGCTCGTATCTTTTGATTGCGTTGACTTAGAAGTTTGACTTTATTACTGCTTCAAGGGATTGCAGTTTTGAGTATATCATACTAATTTCAAGTTAATAACACTACGCGTTCCTGAGAAAAAGGATCTTGACAGGCGGACAGGCAGACGGAAAGCGAAGTCATATTATAATGGTTCTGTTTTTCCTTTTGAGGTACAGACGCCAGCACATAAAGCTACTATAATCTGTCAAATTTCTTTAATAGATTTTCAACTTTACCGCTAAAGTATAAGGTTCTTCAAAGTCGATTGGGAAAATTTAACAGTTACGGGTACCTAGCTTGATGTGCTGTCGTCTGTACGTCGGGAACCCTAAAAACTGTAATGTTTCGCTTGTATTTGCGTTGTATTGTAAATCTAGTCAAAAATATAATAAAACAATCTATTTAAACCTGTTAACTTTTCATGTTCGTTGTTTAATAATTTGCTCACGGAAAATTAGTTTTGAATAATTTTATGAAACGAAAAAGTTTAATTTTGATCCACTACGCTCGCTCTACACACTAGGTATTATTTTTTCGGTACAAAAATGATGAGAACACAAATAGGTTTTTAAATGAGCTGTGTGTTTATTGAATTAATTAGTGATGATATACTATTTTTATGTGTGTTCGGTAGTACAGCTGTTAGATCATCTGCCTAGCCATTTCCCAACTAGGTACATATATTGGAGTCGGCTTCCAGTCTAACCGGATCCAGCTGCCAACTATATTGGAGTCGGCTTCCAGTCTAACCGGATCCAGCTGATTACTGATATTTTACATGGAGCGACGGCCTATCTGACCTCCACAACCCAGTTACTGGGTAATACGATACCCCTTGGTAAGACTGCTTGTCAGACTTTTCGGGCTACTGTGTAACGACTGTCAAAGATCCACGAATGGCAGCCGAGACCAACGGCTTAACGTGCTTTCCGAGGCACGGAGGGATGACGGTAACCCATCCACGGACCAACCGCGGCAAGCGTAGCTTAACCTGATTGATCGACCCGTGCGGCTGTATACCACACGGCCCCGGCACCGGCGTGTAGCCACAAGACCCTTTTAATACTAATCACATTAATATTATAAAGGCGAAAGTTTGTGAATGTGTGTGTGTGTTTATATGTTTGTTACTTCTTCACGCTCAAACGGCTGGACCAATTTTGAAACCAATTCGTATGGAGATGGCTGACACCATGGATTAACATATAGGCTACATTTAAATGCAATATTCCCACGGGATCGACATTGACACGGGTAAAACCGCGGGGCGCAGCTAGTAATTTATAAAGAGGTAAACTTTGTTTGTTTGTATGTAAAGAAAGAAAGAAAGAAAAAAAGGAAACATGTTTATTTAGCACAAAGCCACAAGTGCACACAATGTAGGGGTAATCTCCGGTATTTCCAGCCGGATATGAAAATTCTTTTTGCATTTGATAGCCTAAGTTTTGAGGAAGCATAAAGGCTACTTAACATTAGGCTACGATCCTTAAGAGCCGAGCAAAAGGAAACGCAGTTGGAAAGAACCTTAAGCGAAAATGTAGTAGTAGCACGGGCGGGCGACGCGAAAGCTACGAATAAATGACATATTCCACATTGGGCACCCGCTTAAACGGCACCCGAATGAATGGCACCTGAGGTATTCCACATACGGCACCTATCGATAAGTAATTATTTTTAATTCACCTTGTCGATTTTTATTTGTTTTTCGTAGTAATATTACGTATAGTATTTAGCATGTTTTATTCCCGACGTAGCATGAAATGAGCCTTACAGTGAAATAAAAACTAATTCATCTCGTCAAGTAGAGTGATAAAATATAAATCAGTAATATTGCTTTTAACGTTCTACTTACAAAATGTATTCCACTTTAATAACATAACATAAGATCACGCCGAATTGTTGGACAGATGTTTACATAAAGCATACAGATATTCTATTTTACGAAGTCCGTTCTTTGATTGTAGTAGTGACGTATCCCGACAAGCGCGCTCCCACAGCGGCTGCCCCTTGCTGCCGTCGCATGAGGCTATTTCCGCGAATGTGTACCGTTTTACTTCACCCATTGTTGAGTCTCTGTTGATCACAATGTGCATGTGCAGTTGTGCACGCTTGACAACATTCATAGCCAGACGGACTTCGTGACATAGAACATCTGTACCCACATTTCGGCAGTTATGTTTAATACCCATGTAATAAGGCGGCAAGCCTAATAATTGCCATTCACAAATCCATATTCCGGTCACCGAGAAATTCCTGTTGGAAAAGACCACTAGACCATCAAGACAATCTAGTGATAAAATATCAATAAGTAAAATTGTTTTTAATCATCTACCTACAAAGTGTATCAGACTTAAGGCTGGTTTTCCACCAGAGATGAGCGAGGATGCGTAGCGAGGGCTGTGTATAAAACTAACCAATACCAACGCTTACTTAGTTCAAGCTATGAAAATGAAGCGATGTTATTGGCCGGTTTCACACACATCCCTCGCTACGCATCCTCGCTTCATCTCTGTTTTAAAACCAGCCTTAATCTTGTACGAATAAAGTGAATTTCATAGAACTACTCAGAAAATTAATAGCAACATTTAGAAATTAATCTACGTTGAGAAAGCACTATGTATCCACGTTATTAAACCTAAATCACTACAGTAATTAACAAAATGAATTCGAGCTTACGAAAACTAATTATGAGTGATTGGCATTCGAATAACGTTTTATATAAGCACAGAAATTATATTAAAATAAATAACTAACTGAATAGAATAACGTTTGAAATCCGTAAAATAGTGATGAATTTATATTTATTGAATTATATTATTAGGTATCTAAAAATAGAAAGAACAATAGAATAAAGTTTAATTGAACAGAGTTCGTGAAAGAAAATACAAATAACAGAATAAAAAAAGTAAAAATAATGTTTCAACTACAATAGCTATAGTTTGTGGGATAATTTCCGACCTCCACGCGACGTTACGGTCATAAGCATAAAAATATAGGAGTATATTTTTGTGTGAGCTTGTATATTTCATTACCAAAAACAAAACACGGGTGCTTATACAAGGTTTCGCAGAAATCACCCAATTATTTTTGCAAATGGCTTTTTGCATCTTTGTGTCTTTGATAATTTGTGAAGCAGACAGGTGTAAATAACGTATATAAACAAAGCGCTATACTTTACAAGAACGTAAATAATTGGCTCATTGATTTTAACCTTGGACAAATAGGTAGGCCAGGTTACTTTTAGGGATCCGTGCTCAAAGGTTGCTAATGGAGGCCTACGCCGTCTGCCTGTCCATCTGTATGTCATAGTTTTGTATGGAGTATTGCAGCCACTCATGGGATGACTCAGCAAAATACCAGCTTGTTTCACTTGACTGGGTGGAATGCAGAGCTAAAAGACTTATAGGAGACGATACGTTGGTAGCTACGCTTCACAGCCTAGCTCACCGGCGTAATGTTGCTTGCCTGTCGGTCTTCTACAGACTGTACTTCGGAGAGTGTGCGCAGGAGTTTCACGACCTGATCCCACCATCGCCCTTTTACTACCGGACAACCGGACATATTGCAGCGTACCATCCACACTTGGTTGATATCCCGACGAGTCGACCTCAGCGCTTCTTCTCAACATTTATTATGCGCACAGCCAAAGTGTGGTGTAGTGGAACTCTCTGCTGGAATCCTTCAAAGCAAGTATGAACAGGCATCTTCTGGGCACGCTCGTTCCATCATAGACCTCATTCATCGTTTTCCATGAGCGATCAAGAGCAATAAAAAAAATATATAAAAAATAGGGCTGTATCTTATTAATCGTAGTAGATGAGCAGTTGAAATTTTCATAGTATATCATAATTATTGTTATCCCAATTCGGCGCAACATATATTTTTCTTCCATACATATAGATGTCCTTGGACATTTATAAGTTACCACACAGCAAATGCACAATCGCCCTTCGTGGCTTCCTCCTAAATAAAACCTACGACGAGACTGAAAAGTACTTATTGACACTTACATAAAGGTAACCCTATGTCCTATAATCAAATGCATACACTCATAGATACACACAGACGCACTCACTCGACTCACCACACCACTTCTCATTCTAATTTGTTTTATTGAATTTTAAGATTTTTGCTATTGTGTTTTGTTTTTTATATATAACTTTTAACTTTTTGGCTCTATAAGTATTATACATGATTATTGTGATACTCAAATAGAGAGTTGAAATTGTCTCTCCTAAATACAGATTACTCAGTAATCTAGCTAGGAGAGCAGCGATTCACCCAACAATTCGCTGTACCTACACCATGTAATTAATAATGCATACTTTCTAGTCCCATCATGTACAGTCAGCATCAAAAGTCGATTAACACTTAAGTTTTTTTAATCTCGGTTATTGAGCACAATATTAACCCTTCAGTTTTTTATATCTCAGTTATTGAGCAAAATATTTGTTCAAAATCGCATTATACTTCTGCTGCAATTTCGAACAAATATTTTGCTCAATAACTGAGATTAAAAAAACTGAAGTGTTAATCGACTTTTGATGCTGACCGTACTACAAAACCTTTATGTACACCTCAATAAATTTATTATTAATATATATTATACTTCTCATATAATACATATTATACTTCTTATATTAATAATATATATACGTATTATACTTCTCAAATAGTCGTCACCTCGCTAGTCACCCCTTTCTAGTCTTATTATCTTTCACATAGTCCATCCATCGTTTTTTGATCTTCCCCTAGTCTTACAGCCATCCATAATCATACTCACTTCTAACGTCATTTTCCTCATTCGCTCCGCATCATTTATGTCCATACCATGACAACCAATTCACACACAACTTTTCAGTCACCGGTACCACTTTCCACTTTCAGAAAATCTACAAATGTTCACAGTAAAAAACTGGATTATTATTATTGTAATTAAAATAATAACTAATAATAATTAAATAACAAAACTAAATCCTTACTTAACTAAAAACTATACACAAACTAAAATATAGCGTCAGAAAATTCATCCACATCGCTGTCGACTGGTAATATAACCCAAGAGACTGGAGGCATTACCACGTTCTATGGCAATGCTTAGCCTCTGGCCATGGTAAAAAAGTATAGCCTGCGATATAGCAAAAATCCCTGCTTTAAATAAAGTGATAACCCCTAGTTGATTCAGCTGCAGTACCTCTTAGGTCACGTGCACACAGGACGTGGTGTACGTGAGCTATGCGCCCAGAGACAAAGTCGAAGAGTCTTCTGTGTGTGTTTAGCCTATAAACCTTCAAACTGGAATGCACTATTGCTGGTTGGCGGTAGAAATGGGATTTTTTGTAGCGGGTGAACTTGTAGAACGCTATTCAATAAAAAAAAATTGTTTTTATCATCGACTTCATTTGTTTTTTTATTTTGTGATGTTTTTACTATTTATGTGTTATTTAAATTTGGAACAAGCTGTTATCGGGCTAAAATAGTGGCGTCATTCAAAACAAACTGCATGATGGCTTTCTAAAAGTCGCGTTTGAAGCTACGGTATTATTCAGAGGCAATAGAGACAATTAACGTAGGTAAGTAAATAAGAGTTACTTCTTCTAGCTTTCTGTAATTATTATATTTACACTTCAGGTAAATTATTCACATGTAACAGAACATTTACCAGCCGAACACAGAACCTCCTGCGACACAGAATATTCAATCACATCAAACCCAGAGTGATATATATATCCAAGACAAACATCGAAACCATAATTTATAAGCCGCCCAACTCCTCCTTTGTTCCAGCCGTCAAACTGCCAATCTATGCAATAAGCTAACCGCGCTGAAACTAAATTATTAACTTGTACTGACCCATTTTTGCAGGGTTACCGGCTGCCGTGTAGAAAAGACAGCCCACCAGTAACAAAGTCCACTCCATTTTTAGCACAATAATTCACAAAACTTTAGATAAAAAACGAAAAATTTAATTGAGCAATTTTTTTCACGAGTGTACTTTTTCGTATCACATTTTTTTGGCCCGTAGCACTTTTTCACCGGTATCGTAGCGCGTGCTACGGCGTAGCGTGTTTCGTAGAGGCGACCGCTCCGCGCTACGGCGCCCAGACAACTAAAACAAGCTTCGGCCACGCTTACCAGTCGACTGTTATTGATTCTTTAAAATGTTATTTTTGGTGATTTAATGTGTTATAGATTGTGTTATTTATTGTTGTTATTGCATTAAATGTTATTTTTGAGTGATTTTGTTTTACGATTTACCTAGAATTTGGTAAAATATTCACAGTAATTTTAAAAATTCAGTATCACTTATCTACAGTTACTGCACGATATAAAATTAAAACCACAGAGATAAGCAACCAGACGTAACATCTAGAAATTGATTTTTTCTGACATCTTGTGCTTTTAATAAATGAAAAAATATCTAAACAATATGAGGTTGCTAAAATGAGTAATATTTGTTGGAATATTTTTGATCCGCCTTCCACTTTACTAACACCCAGTGAATCGCAGTTCAAGCTACAATATTAAGCCCATTCAGACGATACACCAAAAACTTCCGTGTTAAATTAAAATACCGTATCGCAGGATCCGTCCAAGAAGATATTAAAGTTTAAAATTAAAAAAAGAAAGTTTTCTGATATTTTGTTTACCGAGCACTTTTTCTTCGTCTCAACATTTTATCTGCTTTTGTCGGAGTCCTGGGTTTACTCAAAGTACCGAAGTTGGAGAAATTTCTTTTATACTTATTTTTGCCAAGTTATAAACGATAATTTTTATTTCTTTATAAAGTAAATAAGGGAGAACGAGAGGGTCGTCCTTTCGTGACAACACAAAGAACAAAAATACTACTAAAGCCTGTGTTCATGAACCATAATTCCTTCGATTAGGTAAATTAAGGCAAATCACACTAATAATAACAACAAAATAAAGGCGAAAGTTTGTGAGTGTATGTGTGTGTTTATATGTTTGTTACTTCACGCTCAAACGGCTGGACCAATTTTGATAAAATTTTGTATGGAGGTAGCTGACACCCTGTATGATAATACAGGGTGTCAGCTACCTCCATACAAAATTTTAGAAAAATTTTAAAAGAAATTTTAAAATACAAATTTTTTGTTTAGATATATGATAATATAGGCTACTTTTTATCCAGATATTCCCACGGGATCGAAACTTATGCGGGTAAAACCGCAGGGCGCAACGAGTTATTAATAAAGAGTATGTCATGCTCACCTACGTAAATATCTCACTGACGGTAGTGCGTGTGTTGGATCATTCAGTTCCCTGCAAAATGGTCGAGCTAGATGGTGCTGATCCACGCGTCATGTTCGTGAACGGGCGCCGCCGTCGGTTGAGACTGGTCATCTCTTGACTGCCAGGGCTTAATTTTAATCTTATATTTTTAATTATTTCCTCATTTTATTTTTTTACTTTGATCTTACTTATAGAAGCAACAAGAATAATGTGTCCAGGATTTTGTAATAATTATCTTGATTTTAAAGAGTGGCTTTGAAGTTTCTTGCCCGTTCTTCTCCACAGAGATCTATATGTTTTGTAATGGGCAACTAGCTTCAACTTTCTGACCAACTGCTCGCAATGATTCTTTGACAATTCAAAAGTGACTAGTAAAAAAAAATTGCAGTTCCATACATTTTGAACGCGTAGATATTGCTCTTTCCTATGAATGGGCTGCTTTTTTAGGGTTCCATACCCAAAGGGTAAAAACGGGACCCTATTACTAAGACTCCACTGTCCATTTGTCTGTCTGTCTGTCACCAAGCTGTATCTCATGAACCGTGACAGCTAGACAGTTGAAATTTTCACAGATTATGTATTTCTGTTGGCGCTATAACAACAAATACTAAAAACAGAATAAATATTAAAGGGGGCTCGCATACAACAAACATGTTTTTTTCGGCGGTTTTGCCTTGTGGTACGGAATCTTTCGTGTGTGGCTGTGTTTTTTTTTATAACTTACGAATAATTTCTAGAAACATGTGACGAATACATGATTTCAGGTTGCGTGGTTGGCGATAACCTGCCACCCTGTATAACCAATCAACTATAATTGTGATTTTAACCGATTACGTCATAGCCAAGAGGGTTTAGTCACTATAATCTTAAAATCAATCTCCGAACACCGCAGATTAGAAGGCACATGTTTTGCTGTAAATATATAATATTGACATGAGCTCAGATTAAATCGCTATAAGGTCGACGCTCGAGGCGGTGACGTGACCCTGTAACTTTAATATTAGATCATAATCATTCCATCTTTTTAACCGACTTCAAAAAAAAGGTCTGTATTTGACCCGTATATATGAATGTATGTTTGTATGTTCGCGATTTACTCAAAAACTAATGAACCAATTTTGATAATTATTTCACTGATGTGATCTACATACTTTCAGGAAGGTTTTAGTGTATAAAACATTAGATAATTATTCTTATGCACGAAGTTATATGCATAAATGTACTGCATCTCCGGCATTACTATGCGAATTTTGATGATTCTTCTAGTCGGTGTCTTCAATTCTTCAATGCAATAGTGTTAATTGAATTTTTGTGGGGTAGGTACAACTAAAAAGTGAAAAATAAAAACTTTTTTACAAAAAAAAACAACCGACTTAAAAAATCACTACAAAGTGATAAATAACTTTAATTTCGGAAGTCGGTGTCAAAAAACGAAAATGCGGAATTAACGACACCGACTTCCGAAATTAAAGTTATTTATCACTTTGTAATGTTTTTTTTTTGAAGTCGGTTTTTTTTGTAAAAAAGGTTTTATTTATTAAAGTGATAGTTACAATAATATTTTTCAAACAATCAGAAGGCCCGTAATAAAACGTTCAAAATCGTGAAATTAATTTCTTAAAATTACGAGAATTGGCCCTTTGGTCACCTGCAAAGTGGCGTTTGTGCATCCGACATTGAAGGTGCTTTATCATCTCATCCAAAGCAAAGTGTCTCAAGTACAGATTTTTTTATTTAATTATTTTTAAACTTAGTCCGTCTTATTACAAAATGAGTTCTAACTTTAGATCTAGCCTAACTCTGCAAGACAGTTATTATATTATAAACTTTATTCCGACGAACGCTTTACGTTCGTCGGAATAAAGTTTCTTAATTAATAATTGACCACTTAGACACTGGCTTAATGTTATTAGAAAGCTCAAAGTCACCCAAAGGGCAATGGAGAGGGCTATGTTAAGAGTTTCCCTACGTGATCGAGTCAGAAATTATGAGATCCGCAAGAGAACCAAGGTAACCGACTTAGACCGAAGAATCGGCAAACTCGCAGAACAAATCGTCGATGGGACCGAATGATTTTGGAATGGTGACCGCGTACCGGAAGAAGTAGCATTGGACAGTCTCCCAGAAGTTGGACCGATGACCTTGTAAACTGGCCGCAGGAATCCGCCAGATACGAGAAGCACAGAACCGGTCGAGGTGGCGGTGCTTGAGAGGCCTATGTCCAGAAATGAACGTCTTTCGGCTGACATAATGATGATGTTCTAAGTGTGACATATTCTACGTGTGACATATTCCGAGTGTGTGAAAAAAAAAACAAGATAAACCATCACGACTGTAGTTCCCGATGGGTAAGGCAGAGGTGTTGCATACTTTAAAAACTAAGATCATAACATAATAGTAGATTGTACAACTAGTGCATAAAAGAAGCCATTCTACCCCGAGACGTTTATCACCCCGTTTATACCCGAGCCACAGGCGGATGTGGATAGTTAAATCGAGGGATAAAATAGCTCGTTTATGCCCGAGTTATTCACTAGAGTGTATAACACGAAGTGAAAAGACTTTTCACTTCGATTGCGAGAAAATGAAACAGGAATAAAGTATATAACAGTATTTTCACTGTTCAGAAATGTTGCAAAATTCAAAAAAAGAATAGCTAATTTCCGCCACGAAACTATTTTAAAGTTTATTTTTTATTTTCAAAAGGTGTCATTGAACTTGGGTACTTCATACTGCCAAGTCATAAAAACGTTACTTTGCATTTTTAAATAATAAAATGACAACTATTTTATCTGGTTTTATTAAATTAAGGATAACAAAATCGGAAGTGAAATAAATTAAAGCAAATGAAAAAAAAAACGACTTTAATCTGCGACGTTTTATTGTGCGTGTGGCTTGTGGGCCTGATTATCATGGTCTTGGAAAAAAAAACTTTATGCACTAGAGCATAAAAAGCAATTTCATCTCACCTACGCACAACACAAAGACGAACTTTTAGAGCATGAGAAGTAAAAAATAATTCACACGTTGATTTTTTAACTTCTAATATCTACTCGTATAGTTAAAACAAGGCTTCTTTCAGTTGCACAACAAAAAATCTACAAGTATTCCTCTAAAAATGCTCATTAACATTTTCAAGTCCGTCGAACATAATTTAAAGAATCAATATTAAGAACGAACCGTGTCTGACATTCCGGTGGCACTACGTAAAGACTGAGAATTTTTTAATTTTAAAATCGTTCGCATTGTATCGCGAGCGACCTCGGAGTGGAATATTATAGCGTGGCATCGCTTTATTAAATATCGTGGGGCACTCATTTATACGCTGATTTCTGAATAAAATGGGGATATTACATTTTCGCAGTGATTATTTGGACAGAGGTATTTAATAATAGATTACTTTGAGATCAAATTTAGAAAGTCCAAGTGTTAGTTTGAAATGGTTCTATCTTTTAAGCTCATAAGGGAGTTAAGTTTTTTATAAACAAACCATCAGTTGTACTGAACTGAGATTCCTGAACACTGCTACTCGATACCTGGAGTTCAATGCCACTCCCAGTATAAGCTCCTTGGAGTAAATAAATTAAATAAATAATTACTTGTTATTAATAATTCTGTATATTCCAATTTATCCTCATTCTATCTTATGTTGTATAATTATATCTAATGCTATCTAATTTTGACCAATTTTGTTACATTTCATTTAATTTCATCAAATTTTGTCCAGTTTTATTAAATTTTATGATTGTATGACATGTGTAATTATTAATATTGACTAATAACTTGTATGTGTGGTGCATAACTATTAATATAAGTTGGTTATGAATAAATAAATAATAATACTATCTGTAACCATACATACCTATGTTTAACAAAATAAAAGATTGATCGATTGAAAAACAAAAGTTGCTATGCCGGTCAGTCACAAAAGAAAAAATAAGGCTTAGGTATTTTTTTTAGGGTTAGGTGGCTGGGATAGACTGGATGTGGAAGGCGAAGGCCAGGGTATTGTGGCGCAGCATGGGAGACCAGCAGTGAACTGCGGTATGCTGAATTGATGGCTTTGAGCTTTCTTAAGAATATACAGTAATGTGTAGCATTCTTTCGATCAGCAGCCCTCAAGGCCCCTCGTCATTTCCTGAGCAGTCAGTTCCACTACTAGCTTAACTGACTGGCTATCTTCTGTAGCACAGCATAAGCTAAATAAAAACTGATGGCTTTTTACGGTGGTACGGAACCCTTCGTGTGTGAGCCCGACTCGCACACGAAGGGTTCCGACTCGCACACGAAGGGTTCCGACTGGCACACGAAGGGTTCCGACTCGCACACGAAGGGTTCCGACTCGCACACGAAGGGTACCGACTCGCACACGAAGGGTTCCGTGCCACCGTAAAAAACACGTTTCTTGTATGGGGTTAATTTTTTTATTTTTTGTTATAGCGGCAATATAAATACTCTGTGATAATTTCAACTGTCTAACTATGACAGTTCATGAGACACAGTCCCCTGGCAGTAAGACGGAAGGACGGCGGAGGCTTAGCTAGTAATAGAGTTCCTTTGGAACTCTTTTAAAAAGAAATGATTAATTTTGTTTTTTCCCTTACTTTAGGTATAACAAGCCGTAAGGGCCAGGAAAACTTCTCAACCTACAAAAAAAAGATAGAACAAAATTTGTAAAAGGTTTTTCGCTTCATATCAAAAAGGAACATAAATATTAAAAGGCTGATAACTATATTTAAACAAGCGCAAGGAAAAGCATAAGAGTAAATAAAACGTATGTAGCTACATATATAAAACTATTACGTATATTAAACTTAGGGCTAGCGCACACAAAGCAGAAAAATGCACGAGCAATTTTCATTGATAAATACATAACCTATAATGTTCCCACCGCTGGGACACAGGACTCCTCTCAGTGAGATGGAGTGGGCCGTAATCCACTACGCGGGCCAAGTGCGGGTTGTTAGATGTCACATGTCTTCGAATTAACTCGGTGGAACGCAGAGCTAAGAGGCTCATTGGCGACGTAAAACTGGTGGATGCCAAGCTTCATAGCTTGGCTCATCGCCGCAAGGTTGCCTGCTTGTCGGTCTTCTACAGATTGTACTTCGGTGAGTGTGCCAAGAACTCCACGACCTCATTCCACCGGCCCCCTTCTACCTTCGGACATCCAGACGCACTGCAAGTTACCATCCCTGCCTAGTTGCTATTCCACCAATTCGCACTAAGCGTTTTCAAATGTCCTTTATAATGCGCACAGCAAAAGAGTGGAACTCTCTACCTGCGTTTGTGTTTCTGAGTGCATACAACCCAAATCTCTTCAAAGTAAGAGTGAACAGGCTTCTTCTGGGTAAGCTCACTCCATCGTAGACTTTGTCTGTGTCATCTCTGACCTAGATTAGAGTCAAGAGTAAACCCACTTCAAATAAAAAAATAAAAAATTTGGGTTCTAGGACATGCCGATTTCCACACGATGTTTTCCTTGGTGGATGTCAGAGTTTTAGGCTTCTTACTACCCGTACCGACTGTCAAAGATCTACGAATGACCGGGACCAACGGCTTCCGAGGCACGGAGAGAGGTCTAGATATTTAATGTATGGTTACCCTTCCACGAAGCGACTGCGGCAAGCACAGTTTAACCTTCGATGGATTCGTGCGGTTATTATTTAGCCACAAGCCACATCCTAACAACATATGCTCTAATAGTTTGAATGTAAACCATCAACCTCTGTATGTTCCCGCTGTGCGGTGCATTTATCGACAAAACTCCTATGATAAGAGCTAGCAGGTCATACAACTCAATGTGTCAGAGTGTTGATGATCTTGATTTATTTTCTACTAGTGTTCAAAAACTTAAAAAAAATCTTTGTAATAACTTCTTTGAACGTCACTAAAATCTGTTAATTTTTTTCTTAATTCTCTACGAGTGCTTAATTCTTACTTTCTCTTGCATGATTGTCTACTGTTTCTTGTGCTATTCTTATAATGTCAGTGAAAACTTTTAATTGGCCTTCTTTCACTATCTGTCAACTATCTGTATCCTAGCTGTAAGTTTTCTTAAGAAATAAAATAAAATAAATAAATAAATAAAATGCATTTTCCATTTTTATTACTAAGCCTCCGTTTTCCGTCCGTCTATCTGACTGTCAACGGGTTATATCTCATGAACCGTAATAGGCAGACAGTTGAATTTTTCACAGAGCCTGAATTTCTAGTGCTGGTATAATAACAAATAATAATAATAAAATAAGTAAGTTAGATCAAGGGCTTGATCCAGAAAGCGGTACTTTTGGACACGGCCCGCATTGTTAGGAGGTTCTTTTTCCTCTCTCTGGAACCCTGACCGCCGGTAGCTTGGACCCTGTTCCCGATACCGGTGGGCTACTATTTTTTATATTTTTAAATGTTTTTATATTTTTTTATACTAATATTTAAAAATATAATTTATATGTATTTAGTTAAATAAAGGAAATAAGTTGTTAAACATTTATGGGGTTCTCCATAACAAAAACGTATTTTTCCAGGTTTTTTGCCTTGTAGTACGGAACCCTTCACGTGCGAGTCCGCCTCGCATTTAGCCGGTTTTTTTCAAGTTTTTGCTGCCCTGTATGCGTTGACCCTTAGTATCAATATTAGAGATGTCACAAACAAAGTGCTCCTCTATATTTCACTTATATAAAAGGGAAAAGGTTTTTATGTCGTGTATCTACGATGGTATATTAAAGGTTGTTTGTATTGCCTCTTTACATGTTTGGTTGGTTCTTTGTATTGGACATGACTTGTCGACCTACTACGAAAGTAGGTCGACAAGATATTTTTTTTTGATTATAAGAACTATCCAATTATATGTAAGTACATAATTTATATTTGGTTGGTAATAATCAGCCTAATGTTCCAACTACTGGGACTCAGGCCATCTCTCTGCGACAGGGAGTGGGCCGTATTCACCACGCAGTCCCAGTGCGGGTTGGTAGATGTCACATGTCTTTGAATTTTTGATTCTAGGACATGCCGGTTTCCTCACGGTGTTTTCCTTCAACGTTTTGAGAGCAGTGGTGATGAAATAATTTTCACAAAGTAAAACTCCGGTCAGGGTTCGAACCTGTGACCTTATATGTATCTCGTAAGTCGCCGTCGTTACCACTGGGCCACTATTGGCCATTGTTTTGGTAGGTAGTAATTCTAGAAATATAATAAATGCTAACTAATATTATAATACAATAGTGAATTTGTTTATTTATTTTTTGTTTGTTACGCTTAAGCTAAGCGTCCACAAGAGGCGGGTCGGGCCGGGCCGGTGCGGCGAGCATTTTTGCGTACTGCGTCCACTGGAGGCTACGGAGCGGGCCGCACTGACGGCATTTTGCCATCAGTTTAAGCAAGGCGTCCACAAGAGGCAGGTGTAGAAATGGACAGTTCAGATGAAGAATTATTTTTACTGAGTATATTGCTTGACGAAGAAGGAAATAAAATAGTACGTCGAAAACTTAAAATTTGGGTCCATGATGTGTGTAAAAAAAGAAGATTTTATGGAGAATTCCATCACTTATTTCATGGTCTCAATAATGATCCGGTGAAATTCTTTGAGTATTTTCGCATGTCTTACGAAAATTTCGAAGAATTACATAGGTAATGTCTTATATGAAGATCTACAAAAGCAAAGTACTCATTACAAAAAACAGAAATGCGTTGGCGTCACGTGCGTCCACTGAAAGGCGGGGCAGGGCGGGCCGCATCGCAGGGACGGAAAAATACGCTTGGCGAGCAAACCGTCGACGGATTCCGTCGCGCTCCGTCCCGCCGCGCCTCTAGTCGACGCACCGTCATATATTTCAATTGCAGGCGGATTTTATCGTTGTGATGCGGCCCGGCCCGGCCCGCCTGGTGGACGCTAAGCTTTAAACAGCTAAACGGATTTAGAAGAAATTTGGCACATGGGTTAGGACATAGAATACTTTTATCCCGATGTACCCATAGGATCGAGATTTATGAGGGTGAAACCGCGGGGCGCAGCTAGTTATAATATATGTATATATATATGTGTGAAAATAGTTTTAATCAAACCGTTAAAATATTAGCAAAGTTATACGGTATTTTGAATATTTTTGGACTATGAGATCACCGATCATTGGCCGCCGTGGCCAAAATACGGTCTGAAGGACTTTATTTATCGTATACCCCTCGGCAATACTGCAGTTGCTTCCCATGAAAGAAACCACCACCACCACTACCACCACCACCACCACCACCACCACCACCACCACCACCACCACCACCACCACCACCACCACCTCCACCACCACCACCACCACCACCACCACTACCACCATCTCCACCAACACCACCACCACCACCACCACCACCACCTCCACCACCTCTACAACATTATGGAATGCAAATAAATATATGAATATGAATATGAAGAATTTTCGGAATTGACTCAGGAGTTCCGTTAATTGACCCCTGCATACAAACTCACAAAGACCATAAACAAAGTCGCATTGTACGGAATTGTAGGTATAACTGACAGGTACCTTTATTAGTTACGAACGATGTATGCGTCAATCGTAAATACCAATGGTTGTTTGTTTTTTGATTTGATTGGGTTTTTATTACTGGCGATAAAAAAGGTTAGGTACAGTACAGCTGTATCTGCAGCGGCTTTTTATGAAATATTGATACTAATAAAAATGTTGTTTGATGATTTAGTACCGTATGTATGAAACTGTACTACGTAGATATCACCAAAAAACAAATGAAAGTTAGGTTATAAAGATCGGCGCAACATACTTAATGATTCCTTTTCCATACATTTCTTTCTTTACCCCCTTTCGGGCATAATCATCTATCAAACAATCCATTCTTCGTCCGTGAACAATCAAAGTTAATGATTGATTATATTTTTAAGGATATTTCAGAGGGCAACAGGAATAGATCAATAAACCGTTTGTTACTATTTAGAACGGTTCTTTTCACGAGTGCTATTAAAATAGAGCAGTTTCAGACCCTTTAATGTTTCAAGTGACTTGCGTTTCAAAATTACAAAAGCGTTTGGTTTCTATAACGAAGCGTGTGAAGTACATAGTGGTTTCTTCGTGTTCCCTCTTTGTAGTAATAGTACACTGAAAGCAAAAACAGTAAAACAGTATTTTATTTATTATTTTTTTTAATTTAAAACAGTATTTTTTACTGATCCGACAACAGTTAAAATTTAAGGTAAAATGCTACCGTCATGACAGTAAACTTTAAAGTTTTAAGTAGCTAAAAGGTCACAAAATTAACTGTTTCAATGACTTGGTGATATCGTTCAAACCATTGAAATTCATTTACATTACAGTAATGGTGGTTTCCTTTTTTTTTTGTTTTTTTTTCAGTAAGTAGTATGTTCAATCATTAAAAGTTACTGTTTTGTCTTTTACTGTTTTAAAAACATTTTTTTTTACAGTATAAAGTTAGAAGGTTTAAAATCGCTTTAATGTGCTGTAGTAAGAAATATTTTTTTTCAGTGTACACCAGTTTGTATTGATATTTTCTCCTGGATTAATGACTGGTTAAAGACAAGAAGCTCGCCATTACTACACCCCGACTTATAAATTAATTCAGCCTGTCGCAGTTCACTGGTGGACATAGGCCTCTCATAGGCTTTCAGCGGGATTGTCCGAAATGGTTACCGCTGGCCCGGAACATAAAGGGCTAAGGAAGAAACACGGATGGGTTTTAGTCAGTAAGAGTCTGACACTCCCTTCCGCTCCACCCAGATCGGGAGGGGCCATTAAATTTTGATGATTTCCGATCCTGAAAAAAAAAAGGCTTTTCCCAGGCTTTGCCACAACACCCTATCCTCTGCATCCACTGTCTGCATCCAATCTGTCCCAGCCAACTTCTTAAGGTCGTCCAGCTGCCGCCATCTAGCTGGGATCTGGGATAGCCCACACTACTCGGTTTCCACTTCAGGACTCGACTGCTCCACCGGCCATCGGTTCTACGACAAACATGGCCAGTCCCCTGCCACTTTAGTATGCTTACTCTGCAAGCTATGTCGGTTACTCTGGTTCTAGTCCGGATAGCTTCATTTCTGATCTTATCCTTCAAAACATGGGACTTACCTATGGTATAATTATTATGAGTGGTCTTCACAGCTATGCCTACCCGTCCAAGGAGTACAAGCGTGGTGTTATATTATGTCAAAAATAATAATATCAGTGCCCTTAATAATTAAGTTTCCTAACGCGTTAATATAGTAATGGATAAGGAGAAAAAAGGAACGTGTTTCGTTAGCAAATGGACTACGTTTAATATGTTATGTGTGTAGTGTCGCGGATGTTAATTGTTTAGCAAATTGACTACAACTACAACACAACTGTCATTCTGTGACAGTTGTATGCTATAACACCGTAAATTGACGTATGTTGTGTGGTTTTTATGAAAAGATAATTTTCATGACGTATGTAAGACTAGCTTCTGCCCGCGACTTCGTCCGCGTGCAATTTCTTGTTCCCCCGACCCACCCCGTCGCATCGCATCGCCTGCCCGCGCTATTACTTCGTTTTTCCTTAGCGTTCTTTCGGGCTTTTATTCTTTTTGCTCGGCTCCTAAAGGTCATAGCGTGATGTTAAATAGCCTATAGCCTTCCTTAAGAATTGGGCTATCAGATGCAAAAAGAATTTTTCAAATCCGACTGGTAGTTCCAGAGATTAGCGCGTTCAACCAAACAAACAAACTCTTCAGCTTTATAATATTAGTATAGAGTATAGATATGGTTATTTTGATGGTTTGTGCACGTTTCGTATGCCCAGAGGTGCAATTCTCGTAATTTTGAGAACATCATAGTCTGATCTCAGACTCAATATGTAAAAAATACCTCTAAAATCCCTACATTATTGACAAGTTTTTCCGATTAGATTTTGAACGTTTTTAATTACGAGAATTGTCCTTCAGGTAATCTATATTATTCTAATGTTGCAGTCACTTCCTTAGTTTAAAATATATTGTCAAAAAATCTCGCCTAAAGACAAATTGATAAATATACGTATCCATTTTATAACCAAAATAGAACTCCAACAATGCTTGAGACCGTAATCACACTAATAATATTATGAAGGCGAAGGTTTGTGAGTTTGTGACCACGCAAAAGATGTTTTGAAAAAATAAAATAGGCTGCGACCTATTCTCAGACCTATTAAATATACCTACACAAAAAATTTCATAAAAATTGGTCAAGCCGTTTCGGAGGAGTTCGATAACGAACGCTGTGCCACGAAATTTTTATTTAATAGATAAGGCGGGTCGCTAATCAGATTTTGTATAATCTATGGGTTAGGTATATCATAATTATACTCTATATGGCTAATGTACTGGGCACATTAGTACAATGTGTTGCTTCAATAAATTACACATAATTATCAGAATGGTTGCTATCTAATTATCCATGCAAGGAGCAGTAATGTACCCTACGAACCTAAAGCTAGGGTATCCGAAGACTGCAATGGCGGACACATTGCGTTGGCAGTTCACTGGCGAGTGACGTTATACTATATTTACCTAGTCTATTTCACGACCCAGATCTTTGCTTGCCATAGACCGCGATGTAATAACAAAATATTTTGTTTTCACGTAGGCATCGAGCGTCGAGTAAACCCTCAAGCAGCCCGCGATGTATCGCAGTGTGGTATGCTTCGGCATGTGCGTGAGTGTCTATTAGCATGCATTTGTTTTACATGGAGGTTAAATCGATGTAGCGATCTAAACCGCGATCGCGTCGTATCGCAGTGAAACATCTTCGGCATGCAAATACTCTTAGAACACGTACTAAATTATAGGAGAAATACCTACTGTGGTTTCTGATAGTCTCATGGTAACTTATGGTAACATGAATTATGTTTCGCTGGTCTTGTGGTCTCACAAGCGACTGCTGAGTTCGGTCTTGACTTTGATTCCTGAGCCAAGAAAAGTGCCAATGAGTTTGTTCATGAAAGAGTTTTCAGTAGCAGGTAACAGTCTCACTCCCTAATTGTGTAACAGACAAATTTAATCACGATTTGAATAATTTTGAAGAATAATGCTATTCCATTGCTTCAAAATTCAAATGTTTGAAAACTTGGCGAATCACGTAATTAAGGTGCCACTAGTCGATATTTTTTTCATACAAGTTTCGGGAGAGTATTACTCCACTGTTTAACATTATGCACCCAAAGTTAAACATGATATCTTTTTGACTTATTATTCATTGTGTCTATCTTCAAATCCAAGTCCGTACCGACAAAGCTCAGTTATCGAAGAGTTCAATAAATTTTATTCATATTTGATTTATGCAGTGGTTTTTTCATTAAACTCGATTTTCCAAAGCACTTTTCTATATTTTTTTACGCGCCTATCAGTTCGGAACGGTGTCTCTGTGCGTGAGAACTAGACGTTGTGCGTGTAGACTAGCGTCAACTGCTCATCACTGATACTATGTCAGACACGAAGTCAGGTGAGACAGCGTGCTTTTAGATTATGACCACCAGTTCGAGCTCGCGACTAGTTTACTCTTAATGTTGTTGAGCTGTCAAAATGAGAGGAATTGATACTGATTATGATAGTATATTACGCAATTGACCCGCGGATTTATGCCCGGTTAATAGTAATAGGTACAACCCTAATTACCTTCAAGGATGGGAAAAATGCGTACCTTTTGTCATCACTTATTTTTATGTTTAACCTACAACTATTTTTTTTTTCTATTATTTTTGCCTAAGCCTTTTGTGAAACATGCGTGTTGTTATGTTTATGATAAGTTATAACACGCTAGGTACATACTACAATGAATAATTACTAAACCAGTGTACTGTAACAGAATTACTAATTGCTGTAGGTATGTTTAGTAGTTGAATACTCGAATTAGTAATTAGAATCGTCTGCTGAATTATACCTAGAGTAATACAGTTAAATTGTTTGCCATTTCTCAACTATATTGTGGTCAGCTTACAGTCTAATCAGAACCATTTGAACATGCAGCAAACGCTGTAAGAAAAATTCGTAATTTAACTAATATAGAGACTGCCCGTTTAGTGTACTTTAGCTATTTTCATAGTGTAGGTAATATCGTACGGTATTCTATTGTGTGGAAATGCCGCCAATATTCAGACTATCTTTGATTTGCAGAAGTGAGCTGTTAGGTCAATTTATAAATTAAGTCCGACACTCTCTCAGAGACTAATGTAATGACATGTCTTCTCAGTACATTTATGAAAATCTTTTATATGCCCATAAAAATATAAAATTGTTCAAAGAATACAGTGATATCCATATTATAAATACTATGTAGAAACAAACACTATTTTTTTGTACCTACCTACAACAAGGCTCAAGAATAGGTGGCTCGTTCAGATGCCAATGTATACGCTTTTATAATAAAATACCAAGTCACGTTCAAGATCTAAGCCTTAATAAATTCAAATCATTCATTAAACGTTAGTTGTGCCAGAAAGCTTTTTATACCGTTAAAGATTATATTGAGGACAAAAAGGCTTGGGATTGAGCTGCTTCTAATTTCTGCTTTTTTATACACATTGACATTAATGAATTTTTTATAAACAATGACATTTGCTTACTTTGTAAAGTATTATATTATTTTATTTGTTGTGAATGTGAAGACGATGTGGGTTTTAATTCTTTTTTTTTTATTATTCTCTCTGTTCGGTTAGTTTTTTTTTTCATGGTCTGGCAGTTTGAGTAATTTATGTGGCCTACCCAAATGTCCTTTCTGTGGTTCGTCGTTCGTCGAATCGTTGAGCTCCTTAAGTCTTGAGTTGAGCTGCACGATTTCTGACAAATGCGTGCACTGACTGGACAAGTCCTCTCAATCTGTGTGGTTCTTTTACTCAACATCCAATTGGTAAAATATGTCACAACGGCATGCAAGCTACTTGCGTACTTGTGTGCAAGTTACAGCCCAGGCATGTGTATTATGTCCTTAATTATTTATACTTTTGTGCAAGTTTAGGCAAGTGTAATTGTGTATAACGATTTCCTCAAAAGACCATCTCTGACATCGATCTACATTGTCTTCATATAACCTGACCAAGATTATGTCTGGACGTTAAAAGAGACTGTGAGCTCTGAGTTTGTTTCGGCCTTTCTTTTCAAAGTAGTCGGATAGGAAACGCCGACCTCATCTAATTTTAAAAAACATGATTGACGTGTAAAAGTGCTTGTACAAACCTACTTACAAATATAAAATCATTTATCAATTATCTTGAGTATTTTATACAAAAACTACTTTCATACTTCCATAAACCCATCGCAATGTATTGATATTCGATGTTTTGGTATTGATCAAAAGATTCCATAGCGGCTGATAGGTATACAGAAAAGAATGGTAACGTTGTCAAAGCATAAGCCGCTGCTGTTGATTTTGTCAAATAAATTACTTTGACTTTTACCCATAAATCGGGTAAGTGTTTCTCAAGTTATAAATGACCTAATAGCCGGTGTAAGCAATAAGAAAGCATTAAAAAAACATCAATAAAACTTGCTCTGTAAAAAAAAACAAAATAAAATAAATTCTCAATATTTAGCTGAATGACATCCGACATCCCGGACTCCCGGGATTCCGAATTCCTCCCGCATTAACCCTCAAACATCTTTCTCCGGGATAATGTACCATCACTTATTTTCGTACGTGATGCATTAAGAATTTTTTATATTCCTACGGAGCAAGCATTTTAGTAACACCCTAAATTTTTATGTAGAATTATTGAGTTAAAGGCCGCCTCCTTTAACTCAATAATTCTACATAAAAATCTCGTCTGATTTTTCATGTAAGAGTTTAAGGGATTTGTTACCTTGGGTGATAATGACCGACGATAACATAACATCTTATTAATAATGTGAGCTCGACGAATGATGTTTTGCATGTGATTAAGTGGAATTAAAATATCAAAATTAAGAATAATGAAAACATGTTTTTTATAATAGATAAGTATTTATAATGCAACATTTACTTTTTCTCATTTTAAGGCGCGACACGCGATATAATCGCGCGCGACACAAAGGCACCGCTCGTTGCGCGACTTGCGGTGCCTTTGTGTCGCGCGACATTATATCGCGTGTTGCGCCTGTTTGTAGGAGCCTTAAAAAGAAAGACCGACAAAGTTACTTAAGAATTAAGTCTTGATTGATTTATTTGATTGATTATTAATAAATATATCGATTGAATTTCAAATATTATACTAATATTTTACAAACATGTAAATCAAAACATCAGTGGACCAATCAGAATTCTAGAATGAGATAGTACAGTTTTACCTTGTGTTGCGTGTAGATTTACCAATTAGTGCTTAGCCAAAAAACGCAAAAAAAAAAACTTACCATCACTTACTTTTTTGATCATAAAATTACATTATTATTATTGAAACAGATATTAATGAGGCCGAAAGTGAATTTTAATCTTATTCAGTTCGCAACAAGCCGACGAGTACCTAAGTAGGTACTGAGTACGTGTAAACTAGGCTTTATGCTTAGGCTGCCATCAGACGGACTGCATCGCAGCAACCGCGTTCAGTCGATACATTCAACTGCATGCAGCTATCTGCAGTCGGATCTGACTTTGCACAGTTGTCGCCTCGCCCAGGAGCTAGAGCGGAGCAGTGTAAAATTTGACGTCGGAATGGAAGCACAGACGTTACACACACTAACTGTATGCGGTTAGCGATGGACAGCGTGCATCGACACCACACGACTGTAGCCGACCGCGTAAAGTTGAAGTCACGACTGTATGCAGTTAATATTGACTTTACATAACTGCAGCCGACCGCATAAAGTTGTTGACATGACTGAACGAAGTCGAACGTAAACTGCATGCAGTTGAATGCATCGGCTGCGCGCGGTTGATGCGATGCAGTCCGTCTGATGGCAGCCTTACAGTAAACAAACGACTGTCGAAGTATCGTGACTTCCAAAAGTCAGACGTGCGTACATTCACGAAGACATTCAAACAACGTTCGGCAAACGTCGATTTTATTCGTATCTACGTTCGTAAAATTTCATGTACACATCCTACGTTATTGTTATGCTGCCATTTGGTCGGCGGCTCGTTATTTAAGTTGTTATTCTTGTAACAACGTCATAACACGTGTGTAGGTGTCATTAGTTTATTATAGACTAGTGTTTTATTGAAAAAAAAAGTAAGAGAAAAAACATAAATCTGAATTTTTTGCTCTTCTCTTTTTTTAAATCGCGTAATAACTAAGCTATCCTCACTAATTGGTGACGCACGAATTTATTCACCCGAAACGGTTCAGTCGACAATTTTATATAATATTATTTTTTCTGTAGGTGACTTGCACGATGTTAATTTATTTGTGGGCGAGTCGAAATATTCAAAAATATGTAGGTATTAAGCAACTGGCATATTATTTTGAATTAAAGCTCCTTCAAACAGGCGCGACACGCGATAAAATCGCGCGCGACACAAAGGCACCGCAAGTCGCGCAACGAGCGGTGCCTTTGTGTCGGGCGCGATTTTATCGCGTGTCGCGCCTGTTTGTAGGAGGAGCCTTTATATGCAATAAAGTTAATAAATAAAAAATACACAGCCGTGTGAGGATAGATTTAAAATAGTTTTTTTTTTTAAGATAAAATATATTTAATACGAGCGGCGGCAATAGAAATATACTCTCTGTGAATATTACAAATATTTATAAATTACGGTTCACACAATTCACACAATTTTCTATCTTTCTTTCTTTCTTTCTTGGTTCAAGAGATACAGCCCGCTGACAGACAGACAGACTGACGGAGGTTTATTAATAGGGTTCCGTTAGCACTCTTTGGGTACGAAACCCTAAAAAGTCGCTGCTTTTTAAGCACGAACAGCTATATAAAGTCCTGCAAAAATCTCCCAACCACAATGCTACTGAAAATTTATTGAAACGTAATATCCCCTCCCCCCCCTTAAACCTCCAAGCCCTTAAAACCCCTAGCCCTTAGCCCGTAGCCCTTTTAAAAGGTCACTAGCACCTACAATTATTTTCATCCTTTATCACGAGGACGGCAAAAAAAAAACAAAATATGTAACACTTCCGGCGACTGATTCGATTTCCTGTGTCACCGTTATCAACAACGTTCACTACGAGAATATACCTCGTACACATAATAGATAAGCAAAGAAGGTCTTCTCCATACAGCAAGCGAAAACGCACGCAAACATAGACACGCTTTTACGAAGTACAGGGACTCCAAGCGCACTAGCAACTGTCATTTGTCCAGCATCGTGTGAAATCAATGTACGTACCTACGCGTCTATAATCTGTTTAAACCTTTTTGATAAAACTGTAAACAAACCCTGTTCAGGTTCATTTTTTACGCAATCACTCATTAAACGAAAGTAGTAACACATTCATCTATGTTTAAAAGGCTACAGCTTTATATTGTACCAATTTTTCTAACAATATTATGGTTTGATTAATGTTATTAAATTATAATTAAAAAATCGTGGACGAAAATTAAGATACTAAAATTTTTAATTCAACTGTCAAATGAAAAACACATTTTAAGAGATTAAAGTTTAAATTAGAATTTCAGGTTTTTAAGTATTTAAATAACCAAATCAGAACACTTAATTTGTAAGTGGCACAAAAAATTGGGGTACGTTTTCTGGCCCATTTGTTTACATTTTCACCAGATTGTTTTGGAACAGAGAGTAATGGCTCTTGACAGATCCAGCCTTCTGAACTGCCTATTCTGTGTTCCATACATCTTTCATATAAGCTTTCCTATAATCACATCATTGGATCGGAGTTCCGGTGCGAGTCTGATTTATATCCGTACATCCCGTCCCCTCGTCCACTGTTTTATGATTTGTCTTCATAAATCATTACTTTCGGCGGATGATTTAAGGTTTATTTCAGTTTGGCTGAGTGGGGCTGAAGTTGAGATTAATTGGCTCGGCAGTTCGTTGTTATTTACAGTAGAATGCTATCTTTTGACATAATAACTGTCTTTAGCGATTTTTTTTTTGTCATTATAGGAGTATGAGGAACAGTGTGTAAAGTTTCCTCATCCTCCATAGGAAAGGGAGGATCCTCCGACCAGACGGGTGTTGTGTCTGGCGGGCAACTGCCCGACGATTACTGTCGGAACGTTGTATATATGCTAGTTGCGCGGTAAACTTTGCTTGCGCGATGCAGGATTTTGCGTGACGTTAGTGTGATGCGTAGTTCACATGCGGCGATGTAGATGCCGCCACATCATCATAAAAGTATGTTTTCTAACACAACTGCATCCGCACTGGGCCCGCGTGGTGGATTATGGCCCAAGCCCTCTTAAAGAGAGGAGATCTGTGTCCTAACAGTAATAACATTGATATATGTAGATTATAATATATATACATATTTTAAACATAGATTCTAAAAACCGTTTGATTCCTAACTTAAACTTCCAGTAATTTCTCATAATGTTATCGTTCTACATATAGGTAACCTTCGTATCTCCACCTGTCCGTAAAGAAATCGTTCAAAGAAATATAACTGGACTGAGGAATTCTTTAGCCAGGTTATCCGTGAAATTTGAATGAGCTTTATGCATCTTGTGAGGAAGGTCTCGTGAGGTTGCCATGGCAACGAAGTCACTCTCGTAAAGATCAATCGGTAACCGGTTGCAAAGTGGGTAGTTAAGTAATACCCTTTTGACAAAGAAATATTTGCTCGAGATGTTGGAATTTATTGAAAGTGAAACTTGGTGCCTTTTACTGAATATGTAGAAATTGCTTGAAAATTAAATAAACGTGATTATAATTATGATAACTTACGTATAATTTTTTTTTTTAACTGAATACTTTTTTAGCGGCGTTATACACTTTTTTTGTAATGGGTAAAAAATGTTAAGCTCGCGTCAGGACACGTGACCTGATCGAAAATTCGTAAGACATATGGTCGTAGCCGGTACCGCGCGTGTTTTGTTTATAAGACGATTCACAAAATACACACGTAATTGTTCAAGTTTACACTTCTGTCGGCACTCCCGGAGTGCCACTGTTTTTCTTAAACCTGCTTGATTTGAACATTATATTGAAAACCTTCTTAGAGATAATAAGTCGAAAATGCTGTACTACTCAAATACGTGCGAGCAGCGGTCGGCAATGTTAGTATGAAAATCCATATCTGTCGTGTTTTGCGGCCGAATAAATTACTACGAAAATTCATATCTATCGTGTAATTTAAAAATGGAACGAACTTTTTACTTCGAAACATGGCATCCAAGGAGGTAACTTATCAGAAATTAAAACTGTTTAAAATAATCAAGAAACAAATGAACATATTGGCTCGCGAACAATTATTGTTGTTTGTCATTGATTCTGGAATTCATAATTCATAATTAATTTACTTAGTTTGAATTTCCGCGCGAATAGATAATATATTCGAGACAAGTACTAAATATATAAGCCTTGGCCGCAACCTGGTATTGATGGATTCACGGATATCTACTCTTTTGCAGGCCGCTTCAGTACCTAATGTACTAATGCGAATATACCAACCTTATTCTTTTTCAGGAAGATGAATCCAAATGTATTCGAAAAACACTAGTCTGTTATTAGTTTAATATTATGTCTATTTATTTTAAGACAGGCTCACCACTACCAATGGACTTCTCAAGCAATAACGACATTCTCAAGACGTTGCTAATTTAGAGGCTAGGTTTGTTAACATTTTTTCCAAATCTTTTACCTATAGTAGTTTTATGTCATGAAGCGACGCGCGCTTTACTTGTGTTAACCAAGTGCACAAACAAACTTCGCCATTGTCTCGGATGATACCGAGAGTTCATGCGCTTAGACACACATTCACGGCGTTTTTGTACACTTGTTAAACACAAATAAAGCGCGCGCCGCTTCGTAAAATAAAAATACTATACATAACTAATACGCATTATAACTACATGCTCAAAATTATATGAAACCTGATTAAACATAATTATTTTGAACATCAAAATAAATAAATAAAGTTACAGTCCTATTACCGACTTAATTTTTTAATCAAAACTAACCAAGACTCGTAATTTACCAAGACTCGTAATTAAACATGCAACAAAATGGAAGGCAAAGAATGGCACTTTTTGCGTCTAACGAACTGGGATGATTCAGTCTAGTTCACTTTTTTTACCGTTTCCTGTAAATTGTGTTAAAAATAATACTTATGTTTAAAGAATAATAGGGTGGTGGGTTAAATGATACATGATTTTTAACCGACTTCTAAGAAGAAGGAGGTTCTCAATTCGGATGTTTGAGCATAACTCTATCGCAAATAGACGGATATGCAAATTTTTTATTTGTTCAAAGGGGCTTTTATTCCGAATTCCGAAATGGTCCCATTTAAATTTTGTACAGTCAAGGAAAATTGTTAAGTAGGTACAGTGAACAAAACAAATAAGTATGCAGGATCGTCGGATATAGTTGAAGTTTAGTAAGAAACCGATGGATGTTCTCGAATAAAATTGAATTTTATTAATAGAAAACCAACAGCTCCTTTATCAAATTAAATTTCAGTCGACAACATCCATCGGTTTCTTACTAAACTTCAACTATAACCTACGATCCTGCATACTTATTTGTTTTGTTGACTGTACGATAAGGTATTTTTTTTCATTTGCGTCTTATAATTTTTTCAACTAAGTTATGCCACCATTTTGAATGAAAATTAAAGTCTGAAAAGTCTACACGCGCCCACTTTGTGGTACAGTCTGTAATGAATGTGTTTTTGCGTTTGTTTGTTTGTGCCTGTGTGGAATGCTAAAATAAATCAAATACAGGTACTTTTGAATTGACAATGGGTCAGTCAGTCAGAAAGATCAAGCTAGTTGCCCATTCCAAAGCGAAGTAGGTACCTATAATAGAGAAGATCAGGCAAGAAACTACACGAACACTCTTTTAAAATCAAAATATAGTTACAAAATATTGGTAACATACACACACACACATACACACATACATGTTGAAATTATACATGTGAGGACGATGTAGAACATAGGTTCTCAACCTTATTTTGCTCGCCGCCCCACTTTGAGACTATTTTTATTTTAGAGTCCCCCATTTTTTTTACTTACCATCTGTCTCGAATCTGAAACAGCTATTGCCACGATTATATTTAAACATGTAATATTATATAGTCGAAAGATAGAATATATAATATCTCTGGGCCTTCTACTGCCCCCCTGAAAGTCTCCAACGCCTACGATATTGCTGACGTTGAGAACCTATGACGTAGAAAGATGTGCACCCTATCACAAAAACAAAAAAAATATCAAAAATTAAAATAAGCGGACTCTTTACCTACCAACATGGCTTCCTAATCGACTGCCACAGCGAACGATTGCGATACACTTGACATAATTCCTAAGGCGGTTTTCCCGTCTCGAAAAAAGAGGGACTACATCATCGTCGATTTCAGTTAAGGTTTTACAAAAGCAGGTTTCAACACTAATAATGGGATCCATAAGAAATAGTAATTTGAATCCGTGGTTAAATAATAATAGGCAATTGAGCTTTTAATACCAGTTGTGAACTTTGACTTTCAAAAGTACCTTTTAAGTGCCTATTTGAAATAAATGCTTTGAGTTTGTTTGACTTTGAACGTGAGTTTATGTTTGTAGGCCTTGTAAAATCTGTAGACCATTTTTATTTTATTTTATTAAGTACCTAGTACTTGTGACAGACCTACGCTGTCCTCCCATACCTATTAGTGCTGTAATTTTAAAACATTTTAAAAGCAAATTATTTTTCAAACAGTAACCGTGGAATTTCTTGCCGGTTCTTCTCCATAGGAAACGACCAATGGGAACTGTGCACCTAGCTTCTGTCGTTTCATAAGCGCAGTCCTGATTGGCTGATATATCAACGCACAGCCTAAGCCGCTGGTCCTAGAGACATGAAATTTTGAGGGTGTGTTCTTTGTGAAGAGTAGGTAAGAAAGAGTTTTTCGAATTTCCACCCCTAAGAGTGTGAATGGAGAGAGGGTGTGACATAAAATATTTTGATTTTGAACTTCTTTTGTGCCTATTACATATTAAGGCGGGTGTTTTAAATGAATAAACGAGTAAGATTTCTTGAAGCAAATCTTTTATTACAGTTCAATAGAAACATCTTACATGACTCAGCGCAAAAATAACAACAGACGCGTGTACTATGTGTTGACGCAGTGGCATCAGCAAACACGCTGTAAATGTGTGGACGAGTACGTCTTCCCGCACACATTCACAACGTGTTTGTACAGTTGGTTACCACAAGTAAAGCGCGTGTCGCTTCGTGATATAAAAATATTGTACTAAATAGTAATAACTGCCACAACCCAACCTGCCAACAATTACAACTGCCTGCATCTGTGCTTGTCACACAAATGTTACCCATAATGCTATTGGATATTTTATGTATTCAATTGAAAAATCGTTCGAATTTACGATACGTTCACGTCGCGCGTTCAAGTTCGCGTCGTCACCATACTACCAACGCTACAAATATCAAACTCAAAGGTTGACGGCGCACTACTTCGCGGTGCGGACCGTTTCTGGTTCAATTAGTGCGGGCAACGAGCTGTAATGACGTACGTAGGGCTGCGACGGAATTACCGACGTTGAGAGGAATGGAGAGATGGAGATTGAAAGTTAAAGGACTTATAAGTGTCCCATTGGAGGGGAAAAGAGGGTCTAGACAAGTGGCAATCGCATTCAAAGCGTTTCGTATTTCAACAACAGGATTGACATAAGCTTTTCGATAATTTATAATAATAATAATAATTTATTTCAGATTTCTCCATGTCTCTTTTTTTCTCTCTTTTTTTCTCTCTCTCTTTCTTTTTTTTCGTTTATGTCAATCTAATACAGTTTTGAGTTTAAGATCATCGTTGTCACCAATAGAATGTCACTTTGTCTAGGTTCTATGGGAATTTCTTGACTAGGTACATCACGCTTGCTCACGGTTCTAAGCTGGTTTTCAGGGGGTTACCATACACTCTTATAGCGAGGTCGATATTACACAAAAACTCACAAACGTGTGTGCTTTGACTTTTAGTTCTCTAATTGACGTGTCCTGCTCATCACCTGCCCTGAAAATAGTTACCTATGATAGAGCCCCTGTTTGTCGATGCTTTTTGTGTTCGTGAGAAACAAAAAGGTAGGTACTATTAACATAAAAAAATATCACCTAAGAAAAAAAGTTAACTGTTATATTTACTTATTTTAAAAAGAAAGGAGTTTTTTAAAATACGTTTAAATTAAAAAAAATAATTTATGTGTTTATGTACCTATATTTATATGTAAAGAAATTCGTAAAAACCTTCCCTAAAAAATATTCATTTAAACAACGAAACCCCATCTAAATCGGAACATACATACTTAAGGGTCGAATACAGAACCTCTTTTTTTTTTAAGTCGGTTAAAAATACGAAAGCAGTGTTCGTCTAAAACCCTAAAGATAAAAAATAACATTACTCGAAATTCATGAGTTTGGTCGGCTTTACGCAAGCAGCCATTTCAGATATAATTATTTTAGGTAACGAACTGCCTAGCTGTACACCAATTAGGGATGGTTTGATAATGACCTCATTGTTCGGAGAAACACTATGACAAATACTCAGGATTAACGACCACCTACGGAGGCGCTAGAGAATGTTTTAGTGGCTTGTCTACTGTATTCTGTTACAAAACCTACATCATTATTCTCATCTGCCTAGGCTTTTCTCAATTATGTTGGGGTTCACTTGATTAAGTGAACTCCAACATCATTGAGATAAGATAAAGTAAGATTAAAAGTAAGATTTTACTTCAAAAATTCTTTATTATGTACACATCCGTGCCTTGGAATAAACGTTAAGCCGACGCCGACGGTCTTGCGCCTGGGTGCTTACTCTTCAATATAATTCCGATAGATCGACATTGGAATTGTGACGTTTCGTACTCTTGAGTTCGATGCTAGCGCCAAATGATTTTCAGATTGGGTGTACATTTTGGAGAACTAAGTGGAATTGGGTTCGGGCTTGGCGTGGGGTAATTGTTGACAATATTGTTTTCAAGAGTACCGAATCACGTGACTGTAAAATTAAAATTGGAATCATATTGCCATCTCATTAGAATTAAAATTAGATTGGAGAGTAAGCCCCCTGATCTGTCTCCGGTCGTGTCGGATTGCCTTTCCAACGGACTATAAGAGTGGGAGAAGAGAGGGCACCTGTTTGCGCACATACTTGTGCACTATAACATCTCCCGCATCTCCACTGAAATTAGCTGCGATTGAGATAGATAGATTGAGAGAAATGAGATATGATTTATAGTATGTATGCTTGTTACACTTTCACGCTACAATGTCTGGATTTTGATGAAATTTGGCACATGGGGTACACGGGTCCATGATTTGGATTAAGACATAAGATACTTTTTATCCCGATATTCCCACGGGATCGATACTTATGCGGGTGAAACCGCGGGGTGCAGTTAGTATAAAAATATAGAAATTCAGTTAAATATTCGGAGAATTCTGAGTCCAGTCTAACTGGATGCAGCTGAATATCAAAAGGATTTAAAAAATATAATTACCAGAATTATTGTACAAAAGCGACACCAAAGACCAATTTAATACCGTCTGATATTATAATATTTCAGAGATAACATTTCAATACTGGTGAGCCACGAGGCATTTCTCTTGCTTGTTTTCCAAGCTTGTAACTTCTTTTCCTGAAACTACTCAGAGTATCTACTTATCCATAGCGTAAAGCGAGGCTACGAAATTGATAAATATAGTTATGATTTTATGAACGTTTTAATCGATTTTGACATCAGTAAAGGATTGTTACAATGTTTTTCATCATCGACAAACAATGCCGGAGATTAACACAAAAAAAACTTCATGGTCTCACATAGATTTTTGCGTAAAAGTTTTCCTCAAAGGCGGATACAGACACTGCGAGGCATGCGCAGCGCACGCATCCCCCTTTAGACGTAGTGATACGAAACTCCCAAGGTAATTAAGATATGGAATCTAAAAATGAAGTCGGCACAACCCTATTAATGTTTCAAACTAGGGGACTATTATCAAAGCAATTTTCCGTTCGATAAATAATTTGTTCGGTATTGAATTTTAGTCGTCGCTGGCACAGGTTGAAGGTTCTTTATGACGGAGTTTGATAGCTAATTTGTGTGCACTTTTCAGTGTGAACAAAGTGCTGTTTAGTTAACGAAAAAACTTAGCGATGAAGTATGAAAATATAGAGTGTTTGTAATTAAACACAGAGAGAAAGTAAAAATATAGATTTCACTTGTATTTAAATAAAAAGAAATAAAATGGCGGGTTACACTCATAACCAAGGGGACCCTGGGTGTTATTCAGCCGCACAGGTTAATCGATCAGGTTAAGCTACGTTTGCTGCGGTTGGCCTGTGGATGGGTGACCATCTTTACATGCCGTGACCCTTCGGTGCCTCGGAAAGCATGTTAAGCCTGTCTGGCTGTCATTCGTGGATCTTTGACAGTCGTTACGGGTAGTCAGAAGCCCGAAAATCTGACAACCAGTCTTACCAAGGGGTATCGTAGGTATTACCCAGTAACTGGATTGTGGAGGTCAGATAGGCAGTCGCCCCATGTAAAACACCGGTATTGGGCTGCATCCGGTTAGACTGGAAGCCGACCCCAACATAGTTGGGAAAAGGCTAGGCAGATGATGAAATAAAAATATAAAACAAATATAAAAAACAAAGATAACTAGAATATTTTTAATTTGATTCCAAAATATTATAAATCAGTGCAATTACTTATTCACATAATTTAGAATATCAAAATACGAGTATATGTTCACATTGTATTGAACATAGAGTTTTTAGATGTATTGATACTTAATGTTTATAAATTCATGCTTGATTACTATTTGGTGGTTAATCAATTAAATTTTGATTTATCATTGTGCCATTCTACGTAAAGATTCTGGTAACTTATCTAGGCATTCTTTTTTGCATTCTTATTTTTAAATAATTTGTCTGAAAGTGTATTTGTCAAAGTGATTGAATTTACATGAAGTTTTTATCTCGATACCTCTTAAGATTGATTTCAGTACTTTAAATTACACATGTATGTCGTTACTATTGTAAGCGTTTAGGTTTGCCTTATTTCCAAATAAATACTTTTCTTAAAACAATGATTTTTTGTCGTTTTGCGTGGATGTGAGGTTTATAACCCCCCCCCCCGCACATTTTCTTTTGTGTTTGAGTTTTTCTTGCGTGAAGTCTTATGGCAAATAAACGAATTTTCTTTCATACTTTCTTTTTTTACAAAACAAACATCAATAAAAATAAATATTGCAAGTAAACAACATAATCGGCACACCGCAGGTGGCGATACGCTTATTTCAATTAAAAAATTGGTCACGAATCGCGAGCTAAGATTGCAGGGGTGTTTGGGTTCCACTTTAATTAACTCTGAATATTTATACCTCAATGAAATTATATGACTCTGATAATTGCTGTCGCTTGAAGTACTAACAGTTTTATTGTTGTTTCTTTTGTGTTTTTATTACCTGAGTTTTTCAACTATTTAATTTTTTTTAAAGTTCAGTTTACGCTACTACTTCAAACATTTTTATAACTTTTTATATAGTGTTAGTCACTCTGAAATCAACTAAATTACCACTAAAATAATGTTGATATTTGTTTAACTTGACATAACATCACTTGGAAACATAGTTTTGAATATACCTTACGTATACTCACGCCTTCTTCCCTTGGGGTTAGGAAGGAACTACAGCTTGCTTATCTATTTATTTTTCTTCAACAAAAATAAATAAATAATCATCATCAGGTCATTTTCCTCGTTGGTCGAGTGGTCGAAAGCGCTAGTGCGAGCACGAGGTCCTGGGTTCGATTCCCAAGTCGGGCAAAATAATGGTGAGTCTTTTCATCAGGAATTCCTCAGTAGCAGCCCGGAGTCTAGATTTGAGATCGGTTGATGGGAATAGACTCTTATTCTTTTTTTTTTCAGGATGGGAAATCATCAAATGACTCCTCCCGCTCTGGGTGGAGCGGAAGGGAGTGTCAGACTCTTACTGACTAAAACCCACCCGTGTTCCTTCCTTCGCCCTTTATGTTCCGGGCCAGCGGTAACCCTTTCGTACAATCCCGCTGATATGGGAATAGACTCGCCCTCTGTTACATGGGACTTAAACATAACTGCTGAAATGTAAGTGTAAGTACTAGGTATACACCTAGGTACATTTCTGCCTGACCCTTTAGGAAATCCAGGCGTGATGGTATGTTATTTTATTTATTTACAACTTATTAATAGAGACCAATAATTTAATCGTAGTAGAGCTCTTTATGGGGCTTGTATCTAAAATCTGAGTAATAACAGCCGAAAGGGTCGGTCGATCAGGTTAAGCAACGCTTACCGCGGTTGGTCCGTGGATAGGTTACCATCTTTACATACCAAGACCCTCCGTGCCTCGGAAAGCACGTTAAGCCGTTGGTCCCGGCAGCCGGTAATTCCTAGATATATGGCAGTCGTTACGGGTCGTCAGAAGCCCGAAAGTCTGACAATCAGTCTTACCAAGGGGTATCGTAGTAACCAGTAACTGGGTTGTGGAGGTCAAATAGGCTCTATGTAAAATACTGGTATTCTGCTACATCCGGTTAGACTGGAAGCCGACCTAACTATGTTGGGAAAACGCTAGGCAGATTGATTGAGTAGAGCTCTTTGTGAAGGAGTTCGTCCGGGCGAATGCTTACTTAACTCGTTAAGCAAATAATCTTGCTATACTCCAGTTTGAATTGTAAGGATGCCAGTGTAATTACAGGTACAAATAAATTTCAGCAATTCATGTACAGATATTCTATTTCACGAAGTCCGGCTTTGATTGTAGTAGTGACGTATCCCGACAAGCGCGCTCCCACAGCGGCTGCCCCTTGCTGCCGTCGCATGAGGCTATTTCCGCGAATGTGTACCGTTTTACTTCACCCATTGTTGAGTCTCTGTTGATCACAATGTGCATGTGCACGCTTGACAACATTCATAGCCAGACGGACTTCGTGACATAGAACATCTGTAACGTTAATTACTTTGCATAACTAGTATTGTATACAATCAAGTATTTTCTAACTGAACAGACAGCTGTGCTGCTGGGGAGTTTGTTGCGCCACTTCTTCTCTCCAGCGAAAGCACTAGGAAGTGGTGAAGGGCGGGCGTTTTGAGGGACTGTCTTTTGTAATTTTGACGTTCGGAAATTGCTGATTCTCAGCCTAGTTTGAATAAATGACGTTTGATTTGATTTGATTCAGCTTTGTCTCTATAACAGAAATGCACTTGCGAAATCTCCTGTAAACTTACTACCAGGTGCAAAATCAAAGGATTCACAAATTGTTGTAGGTGTTTTTTTTTTATTTTGCACCTAACCAAAACCCACACACAAGAACACGGGTTATTTTTTGCAGTAAAACCAGAAGATATAACTACACACATTGTTCATAAAATAGCATGGTCACACTACAATTACTCAGACAAAATCCATAATCGTTTTTTTCTTTTTGTCATAGTAACCATTTTTCCCACTTTTCCCGAATCTCACACTATTCACAAAATAACCCGACAACTACTCAGACAAAATCCATAGCTTACCCCCATAATCTCTTTCTTTATCTAGACTAATGTCCTTTCAACAAAAATAAACCTAGACCCAACCTTGGCTAAGTCCTGGAAAAAATTAGTCAAAAAAGACAAATATGAGTGCCATAACTCATCAGGGCAAATCTGGCACATTGCCAGCGAAACAGGCAGAATGTAAATTCAATACTGTGCGAATCGAAGGCACTTGCCAGACTGGTATGGCATTATTTAAATCCGTTCGGACACTCGTATCGGTTGAAGTGGACACCCATATTGGTTATGTCCAATATTTGTATCTTTATTTGAAGATGCTTCGATTTCAGATTCAGTTTTGTAGAATGTAAATTTGGACAGTTCGAGTTTTTCTGCTTGTCGATGCTTTTTACGTTACGAAATCGGTAATTTAGTTCAACCGTCCTATGGCCAAGAGCAGTAGTGACCCTATTAAAAGGGGACTTGCGAGTCGATCGAGTACAGTCGTTAGTTGAAACCCAGACAGGCGCTTATCTTTGTGTAAATGATTTCTACACCATTGCTCTCAAAATGCTGAAGTAAAAATTCGAAGACATGTGACATCTACCAACCAGCACTGGGCCCTCGAGGTATTCTACTCCCCACTCCCTCTCGAAAAGAGGCGGCCTGTGTCCCAGCAGTGGGAAAAATTATCGGCTGACGCGAATAATCACATGCCTTCCTAATCATTCCGCCTATTACCTCCACAGCTGAACATAGCATCTCTTTTTTTTTTCAGGATGGGAAATCATCAAATGACCCCTCTCGCTCTGGGTGATGGAGCGGAAGGGTGAGTCAGACTCTTACTGACTAAAACCCACCCGTGTTCCTTCCTTAGCCTTTTATGTTACGGGCCAGCGGTAACCCTTTCGGACAATCCCGCTGACCCGGCACATAGCATCTCTTACGTTGCGCCACAACATTCTCAGCAGCCTACCGTATCCAAGTCTGTTTCAGCCATCCTTAGTTGCCGTGCAACGCACGCTACGCTTGCTGATACGCAGTCTCCACTCGAGGTCTCGTCAGCCTCCAGTAGCTTTAGCGGTCCTCCAGGTCCAGCTGGCTAATTCCTTAAGCTATATCGGTAACTTTAGTCCTTTCCCGTATGATTTCATTTCGGCTTACAAGACTACGATTATAATAATTCCAGCCTATTATTGTCCCACTGCAAGATACAAGCCTCTTCTGATACAGAGAAGGTACGAGCACTAATTACCACGCTTGCTCAAGATGGGTTGGCATTTCAGACATGTATCCTACTAATACTTATTGTGAAAGTTTGTGAAGATATTTGGATGTTTGTTACTCAATCACGCGTAAACCGGTGAACAAATTTGGATGAAAATTGGCACATAGATAGACCATTTCCTGAATTAACACTTAGGATACTTTTTATCCCGATATTCCCACCGGATCGAAACTTATGCGGGTAAAACCGCGAGGTGCTGCTGGTTAACTATAAATCAAGGATGTTGACTATTATAATTATGATTTCCCCTCACCAATGCCAATAATGTCCAAGATAAACTGAAAGTATCTCGTACAGATGGGTCCGTGGCTAAATAATAACAGCCGCACAGGTCGATCGATCAGGTTAAGCCACGCTTGTCGCAGTTGGCCGGTGGACCATCTTTACATACCGAGACCCCTCCGTGCCTCGGAAAGCACGTTAAGCCGTTGGTCCCAGCTGGCATTCGTGGATTTTTGACAGTCGTTACGGGTAGCCAGAAGCCCGAAAGTAGACATTCAGTCTTACCAAGGGGTATCACAAAACTCAGCAACTGGGTCGTGGAGATCAGATAGGCAGTCTCATCATGTAAAATACTGATATTCAGCTTCATCCAGTTAGACTGGAAGCCGACCCCAATGTAGTTGGAAAAAGGCTAGGCGGATGATGAAACACTGAAAGTACGTATAAATTGAAAAAATCACACTGGTACTTTTCGGATATGAACCCTCAACCTCTTGCAAGAGGGGCAAGGCCTGAACAATTGGGCCTTCACGACATTTCAAGACTACGATTACCTGAGTTTATTAACGAACTAATAAAAGAATACATCGTTGATCATCAACGGAAAGATATGGCTAATACATAGTTTTATTTACAAGGCTCGTGTCCCTCTTCTCATTCTTTTACTTTTGAGCAGTAAAGATCCAGAGAAAATTAAGTGAAAAAAAAATTGAGGCTCTAGAAAAAAAAATCTCAAAGTGGGCCGTAGCTAAATAAGGTTGAGAACCTATGTTTCAAACCGTAGATTGTCAAGCGAAAACATGAGAGTAGTAAATGCGTACCAAACCAACCCTCAGTTATTCGTATGTGGGTTATGCATACTGTTCCGTCCTTTATCCAGCGAATGGGGTTTTAATGGCTTCAATACACGGCTCTGAGACCGTTTCCAACCGCTTATACATAGTAATAATGTGTTAGGAAAACGGTGTGGTTAAAAAGATGGGATGCCAAAGGCTCATTGTTTTTTTTTTTTTGAACAAATGCCTCGCAGTTATTATGAAGCCAAGATTCGTTGCAAAAGTATCACTGCATATGTTCAAAAATACAGTGAAGTACACACCCGTGATAACAATTTGACATAGTCAGCTTTTTATGTCGTAGCTGTAAGGGCGGGTGTCGTAGTGCAATTGGTACCGCTGATGTGTTGACAATAGTGTCGAAGAATTCGAAAATACTGCATACAGACGCTAAAACATCAAGCTACCCGAAACCGTCAAATTTTCCCAATCAACTTTGAACCTTATGCTTTAGCGATAAAGTTGAAAAACTATTAAACAAATTTGACAGATTGTAGTAACTTGATGTGCTGGCGTCTGTACAATCAACCACTGACTGTGCATGTAATGATTTTGAATTGTTGCTAGTCGGTCAGTTAGCCAGAACCCCTTTGAGTATTATGATTTATAACACTTGAGTCGAGAAGTGGAAAAGTGCTTAAAAAAATACAGGGCAAGTCTATAAAAATAGATTTGGGTACTTTGATTTTACCTTGAATTCTGGTAGCTAGACATCCCTACTTTAAAGGAATATCAACTTACATAATATTCCAGTTTTTCTGATAAAGCATAAAAAACCTTTAACAAAAAAAGTCCGAACTTCGAAATATCTAGAAATCTCCAATACAATCCAATTCTAATAAAAATCGTCGCCCATTTACAGAAATCGCATAAAATCATGTTTTACGATGTCCCACTGCGTATATTCCGAATTTAATCCCTGAATTTATACCGGGTCTCTGTAGGAAGAATATTTCAATGGGATACCCTGTATAGTTTATGTGTCCAATAGAATCATGATCGGAGTGGTTGTTATTGAACTGGTTCGGTTCGGTCAGACTTGGAATTAGGGTGGGTGGGGGTACGGTGATAAGTGGAACGTGTGTGTGTGTGGTATTATTATATCTATGCACGGAAAGAGAATCTTATTGTAAACTACTGATAACAATACCATACAATAATGTACATGTAGCCGGATTTGTACAGTTTTTACTTGTGCATAAAGTTTTAATAAATAAATAAAAAATGTCAAACTTCAAAATGTCGAATACCTAGCAGATTATTTATTTTCTATGAAAAAGTTTTTCTTCTATTTGGAGCAGTGCTGACCCAGTAGCCCAGAATAGAATAGAATAGAATATTCTTACAGGCTCTTACAGGCGCTTTACTTTGTGTATTTAATTTTATCACGATTGCTCTCTAAGCGGTGAAGGAAAACAAACCGACATGTCCTGAAACAAAAAATTCGAAGACATGTGACATCTACCAACCTGCACTGGGTCCTCTCATAGACAGGAGGCCTGTGTCCCAGTAGTGGGAATATTATCGGCTGATTATGCTTTTATAATGATCGTTTCGGCCTTGTCGATAGATCTTGAGGCCGTCACAGTACACGGTACGGATTTCGGTCACATCAGACAGATCTAAAGGAAGTGCAAAAGTGTTCACAACCATTTGACAGGCCGCCGTGTCGAAAGGACACATTTTGGATTACCTGATTTGCTTTACCCCAAAAACTTGCCCCAAAAACTGCTTTGATCAAAAACATATCTGTCAAAAGTTCGACTAGTTGTAAATATCTATGCTGATAATGTGCATGTAAACGTTTATTTTTCCCTCCAACAAACTCAGAACAACCTACCTTAATACCATAGAATACATAATCAGCGCTCCTATATTCCCGGAGATAATAACTACAGTATTCCTCCGCCCTTGGTCAGTCCTGCCATATTTTAGCACAAAATCGCCCGTAAACAAAGAAAAAAGATTGCGTTTAAACCCAATATACGGTTACTTGTAAATTGGTAGCGAAGGACGCCACAGCTTACCTTGTCATAATTTACGCT
Source organism: Luperina testacea (assembly GCA_927399505.1). Lineage (NCBI taxonomy): Eukaryota > Metazoa > Arthropoda > Insecta > Lepidoptera > Noctuidae > Luperina > Luperina testacea. The sequence continues at coordinate 3,548,425 of OV656763.1, read as the reverse complement.
TTTTCATTTTAATAAAGAACCGGGCGGTGGGTATACGAAAAGTGGATGGGATTATCATTAACCTGGCCATGTTTTAAGGTGGACAGATTAATGATAATATTATTAAACGGTACAGAATTGAATACCAACTTTAAATTAAGGGGTTTTTTGGAGGTTGGTTGTTATGAGTTTGAAGGAAGATGATGCTGCCTATCTTTTTATTAACATTATTATCTTTAAGCTAATAGTAAAGTTGAAGAGTATGTTTGATTGACTGCGCTAATCTGGAAATGCTGATCGGATTTGTTTTTTTTTTTATGCATTTGAAAGCCCAATTCTCGTGGAAGGCTATAGAGTATTTAAAACATCACGCTAGGACCCTGAGGAGCCGAAAAAAGTCAGAAAAGCTAAGTGAAAACAAAATTATTAGCGCGGGCAGACGGTGAGATGCGACTGGGTGAGTCTGATATATTTATATGTAATTAGGTATATATTATATTCAGTTTTAATAGGTTTATGCCTATCTTTATATTTAAAGTATTTATTCCACAATGGTCTGATTGCACCTACCACTGTTTGTCTCTGCATCACCCAAAGGTTGACTGGTAGAAAATGCCTATGGCATTAAGTCCGCCTCTGTACATTTATGTGCTTGAAGTATTAAATAAATAAATAAGCAATTTCACGCGGACAAAGTCGCGTGCAGAAGCTAGTTTTATATAAAGTAATTGATTTAACTACACCAATCACGATATTTAATATGTTCAATAATTAAACATTACTTTTATTGAATGTCAATTCTAAAATGAGAATAAGCTTGACATAAATGAGAATAAATGACATTTAAAATGAACTCATTCCTCAAGTATTTTTAAACAAAACTGACAACTCTAATTGGAAGGAGGTACCTAAAAAAATTACATTTATTCCTCCTTACACCTTAAATTTCAAACCAATCCTGTTCCTGAATCGATCGCTCACAGCTTAACCAGGGACCGCCTCAGGTGAAGCAGATGTACAAAGTTTCCAACCCTTGTCAACTCTAAATGTCACGTTTATTTTTTATTTTTTTTTCTTTAGATGGGAAAAATGTTTTGTGATTATTCGCGGTGGGGAATGAGGTGCTGTGCGGGCATGTTTATTTTTAGACAACCTGTTTTAAGATGGTGTGTGTTGTTCTAGATTTTATTTCTATAATACTGACGTGACTGCCGTTGGTCTAGTGTCTTATGAGCTACTGTTAGGTGCAGCGCAGACGACAGACTATCCGTGACGCACTTTTTAGTCTGTGAAAATAGAACCTATGTAATTATATGGGAAGAAGTGTGCTGTAATGTTTATTCCGGAAGAAGTGTGCTTTAATGTTTATTTATTATTTAATAAAATTTGAAAAAAAATTCCGGATGTTGTTTCAGAATTGAATGTTTAGTATGGAACTGTCCCTTCAGTAATCTTTCCGAAAGTATAGGATGTACCCAAAATTCCCTATTTTTTCTTCTTTTTCTGTACTTCATGTACAAAATAATACTTCGCGATCTTTGCACGATTTCCATAGCGTCTACGTCCCTACAGCTCTGCCGACAGAATTTTTGACGTTCAAAAGTGCCTTTTATGTGCCTATTTGAAATAAATGCTTTGACGCGACCGACTTTTTGCGCGCCATGCAGACTATTTGTGCGCCGCAGACTCGATCGCACAAAAAGTGTGCCGTCTGCGCTGCACCTTAAGGATGAAGCGGTTCGATGCCCGGGCTGGGCAGTGTTAATAATATATTTATTTGTTTGTTGTTGTTTTTTTTCCCACCTGGAATTTCTCAGTAGCATATTGATTGATGGTAATAGCCTCGCCCCGTCAGCCTAACCCTTTTAGGAATACATGCCTGATCTTATGCTATGTCGTAACTGTAAATTGTTTTTAAAACACACTTTCACACATCAAAAAGAAGTAATAATATTTTAAGACCAGATGAGGTTGGTGTTTCCTCACCGGCTACTCTGAGAAGAAATTCTGAAACAAACTCAGAGGTCACAAGCTAAGTCTTTTTAAGTCCAGACATAATATTGGTCAGATCGTGTGAGGACCATCTAGATTAGTGACTGAAATAGTCTTAAATTCTGACGAATTCTTTCCTATCGTGAACAAAATATTAACTGTCCCATACCTACTCGACGTATTAGGGCACATTCCATCAAACTTTTATACTTAGAATAAGTCTTATCCTGAGAATTAAAAAGACTTTGGTAAAGTCAGTCCTTGAGGTCCATAGCACACGTATCAAACCGGCAAGGGATCGGCACCGTATCAACTCGAACCGTTCAGTATTCTTTGTATGAAACTCCCTACTGCAACGCACACCAATCGTAACGAAACGTAATCGCCTAGCCGTAGCCGAGCAGACGTATCGGAGCTTCTGATCCGCTTTGGTTACGTGCTTACGTTAGGTTGACGCCTGTTTGACGGCGAGGCGAAAGGCGATACGGTACCGATCCCTTTCCGATTTGATACGTGTGCCTACGTACTACCTACTACTGATACCTTTAGACGACTAATTATAGAATTCATTAGATATTCTTTATTATGTACACGCCGTATAACGACGCGAATTACGAGTTGTAGGTTGTAGGTCGTAGGTTCGAACCCAGTAAGGCTCTTTACTTTGTGTATTTTATTTCATCACCACTGCTCTCAAAACGGCGAAGGAAAAAATCCTGAGGAAACCGGGATGTCCTAGAATCAAAAATTCGAAGACATGTAACACCTACCAACCCGCACTGGGCCCGCGTATTATGGCCTCTCAATGTGAGGAGGCCTGTGTCCCAGCAGTGGGAAAGTTTACGGCTAATTATGCTGTATAACTACTACAAATGGAAACATACCTACAAGACGCAATATGTTCCTAATTAAGGGAAAAAATACCACTAACATTCTGCCACAGCTCACATAGAAATCGCGTGATCTTTAGTCGTAAGCTTGACCGTGACGTCACATGTTCGTTAAGCCAACTGGCCTTTGCGTGCTAATAAATCTAATAATCTTTGTTATACCTACTCGGATACTGTTAATGAGCCGCCTCGTTTATGTAACTTTCATTAATATAGGGAGAAATATACGGGAGACGTGAACAGACTAAGTCATTTCTTTGTCCATATTACGTATCTGTTAGGTATGTGTTGTAAGAATTTTCATAAAATGTAGCAGTTTTTGAAGTGAAAACTTCTTTAGCGGCGCTGTGTACTTTTTTTGGAATGGGTAAAAACTTCTAAATTCGCGTCAGGTCACGTGACCCTGATCGAAAATTCGTAAGACGTAAAACGTCAGACGTAAAACGTAAGACGCGCGTTGTTGAGGACAGCGCCATTAATGCACATCGGGAAGAACTACGAGGGCCTCGCGTACTAACGTCAGACGTAAAACTTAAGACGCGCGTTGTTGAGGACAGCGCCATCTATGCACATCGGGAAGAACTACGAGGGCCTCGCGTACTAACTACGTAGTTCATCCAACAACGACGAGATGGCGCTGAACCACGGATATAATTATAACTGTGTGCTTATTTGTAAATCTGAATAAATTCCTTTCACGAGAAGAATAAACCAGTCACTTTGGTCATCATACCTGATTTGCAAAAAACCCTATAAAATAAGGAACACACCTTAACACGCGTGTTTTGTTTATAAGACGATTCACAAAATACACTCGTAATTGTTCAAGTTTTCACTTCTGTCGGCACTACCGGAGTGCCAGTGTTTTTTTTTTTTTTTGGTATCCTATTTGTGTCACTTCTGGACAAAGGTCTTTCCCATACTTTTCCAATTTTCTTTATATTGTACTTTCGCCGGTCAAGCGGTCAGGAACGAGTGAAAATCGTCACGCTAGCGTTTCTTACACCTGCTTCGGTGACGACGCCCGTGTTCAGGCACCCACTGTGTGACGATCCAGCGGTGCTATTCTGTAAAAATCTCACCGTGAAAACTTAGGTGAAGTGAGCGTGGAGTGAGCTGTCAATAGTGTAAATCCTAGCAAAAACAAACTCACTTCACCTAAGTTTTCACGGTGAGATTTTTACAGAATCGACCGGCTGGCCCATCTGTTTTGATGCAGCTTCGCAGATTTATTGCCAACATCAGCGATACCTGTTTTGGAGAGTATTATGGTGTTGCGAATGTCGATGTGAAGCTATTCGAATGTAAAAAATATTAGTTGTTAATGTAAAAAGTATCAGTACAGTGTGAGTATTTAAGTAGGTGTAGATTACATTTCACAAAATTTGCGAAAGATCAAAATAATTATATGACATAATTTCTAAAAGTGATCTATGGCCTAATGGTTAAGGCCCAGCCTCTCATAGACGAGGATAAACAACTTAACGCACATTCCACATAATTATAAACTCATACATTTCTCCCATGGGGTAGAAAAACACATAATTATAGTTCTCACATTTTTAATCTGACATTTACCATAAACATCTTAATGATTCGCGATTTTTTGTTTGAAAAAAATATTTAAAAAAATACAAACAATGTGTGTATCAAAATCAAATAAAGAGAATAATAATAAACGATAACAAATTTAACTTCATAAAGTCGACATTTTGGGGTTTTTTAAACCTTGTTAATATCTATAACGATTGGACGTGGTCTGACTGTCGCAGCCGCGTCAATATCTATAACGATTGGACGTGGTCTGGTTGTCTCAGCCGCGTCAATATCTATAACGATTCGACGTGGTCTGATAGTCTCAGCCGTGTCAATATCTATAACGATTGGACGTGCTCCGATTGTCTCAGCCACATCGATATCTATAACGATTGGACGTCCTCCGATTGTCTCAGCCGTTGACTCAGTCGTTGCTGCGAATCGAGTTCTTAGTGCCCATGGAGCTAAAAATTAAAACAATTAGGTATTAGCAGAATTAGCTTCTGTTTGGGAATCTGGATAACTTTCTTCCTCTTTGTCTTTAAGCTTGACAGAGCAAACTTCATCTTTAACATCATTTCAGCTGAAAGACGTCCATTGCTGGACATAGGTTTCCCACAAACACACATACACACTACTACTCACATCCAGCGGAATATATATTAGCCAGCAAGGTAACGGGCCTTATTGCCCTAGGTATACCTAACGCAGTACATATAGACTGAGGGCGTAGACAAGTGACAATCGCTTTCAAAGCGTTTCGTATTTCTACAACGACTTTGAGTGAAACGAATTTTTGACTTTCCATCATCATTATCGCTGATAATTAACATGCGTACCTACCCGAAGGCATATATTAAAAATTACTAGATGTAGCAGAGGTTGCCTCAAACTACAAAACAGAAGAAACAGCCAGATTTTTCATAATAATTGTATTGTTAAAAAATACAGCTTATTTGAATGGTTGGTAGAAACAGATCAGGCTAGGAAAGTGTTGCTTTTAAGGTAAGTGATATTCAATAGCAAAATAGAAATATCCGCTCAGATACTTAAACAGCATTATCGGAAATGTGTGATAATTTTTAAAGGGTGTGGTACAGATAATCGCGAAAAAAATAATCAACTGTCCCATACAAAACTATAATATCTAGTCGACCCAAATATATCGACAGCTGACAATTTTTTCGCGTCCCTAAGAGAAAGTTGTTCTGTTTGATGATCTGTATCACATAAGTATGACCACACTGGCACACATATTTGATACACGCTATAAACTGGGTTATTTTTACGAGTCAGCATTAGTAACTTCTAAACTACATCTCATAAAGAAGAATTCTGAAAGGAAGCATAAGCTCAATTTAGAAAGTAAAAAAAGTGGGCTGGAATAAACTCTATATAATAAATAAAAGTATGTAGAACTCAGAGTCGTTGACTTAAATGAATCAATCAGTGACTTTAATTGACAATTAAAAATGACATTGTATGCTGTCAGTAATTATAAGAAAGATTAAAAACATGGCAGTTTTTGTACCTGTGCAGTTTTTGTATACAAGGTGGGGCAAAAGTAATGTCATAATGCGAATGTGCCATATTTTTTGCAAATGGCGTCATAATGTCATTGTGATTTTATACTAATGTTGTAGATAGATGGATAAGTTGACAATGCAATGGAACGATACACACAACTCGGGTAGCCCTGGAGATTTTGAAACACCATTGTTCGGGCCGTGTGATCTTCCGTTTTGGCAATTTGAACTGGCTTCCCTGGAAATTGAGTCCATGTTTTCTACTTTTAACAAAATGACATTCAATTCACATTAACACATCATTACTTTTGCCTTGTATAATTGAATGATGGATAATAGATGTTCATTACAATAGGATTGTTCCCCATCAGGTACAGACGCCAGCACATCAAGCTACCTGAGACTGTCAAAGTTTCTCAATCAACTTTTAACCATAACGCTTTAGTGATAAAGTTGAAAATCTGTTAAGTAAATTTGACAGATTGTAGTAGCTTGATGTGCTGGCGTGTGTACATTAGGACTTAACATAACTAGTGAAATGGTGATGTAGATTAAAATAACTTCATCATTATGGAATAGTACAGTAAGGATGTAATGGGGTACATGTATGTATTTAATCGTTAACTAGCTAAAAGCAGAGCTTTGTGAGGGCTCGCGTCGATTTTCTGCGTGGTATCTTTAAGGCGGTTTTTTTTTTTCGTAATTTAAATTATTATTTTTTTTACTGATAACACATCTACATATAAATAGAAATTAGTATGTTAAAGCACAAATCAATAGGCGTAATAGTTTTTCCGTAAAGTGTACCACAAAATGCTCAGGTTGTGGGATATAGCAGGGCTCGCTTCGCTCGCCCTGATTACTGACTACATCTTTCAATACCCCTACCTGCCCCTTCAGAGATTACAGGCGTGATGCTATGTTATGTTATCTTTCAATCCATACTAATATTATAAATGCGAAAGTGTATATGTCTGTCTGTTACTTCTTCACGCTAAAGCCGCTGAACCGATTTAGATGAAATTTGGTGTATATATATCTAGTTTGAGTCCCGAGAAAGGACCCCGGGATTTCATCCCGATATTCTTTCGGGATCGAAACGCATGCGGGTAAAACCGCGGGGCGCAGCTAATTTAAAATAATTACGAATTAAATGTCGAGCAATCCATTAAGCTACCTGATTAAGAAGTTCTGATTACATCTCAAAAGATTTCATACTAAGTTTACTGTGTAATTCGTTGCTTTTAACATATTTAGGATCTTAAATTAGTTACCTACTTAATAATAATGTTTTGATTTTAATCTAGACCTTTTAAAATTATTCACGAAACGTTCTTAATAAGTCATAACATTATTCTAATTTTCATTATAATACAATTACCTACATAATAAGGCTGTAACACCTACTCATCTATTACTAATATTATAAAGCTGAAGAGTTTGATTGTTTGTTTGGTTGAACGCGCTAATCTCTATAACTACCAGTCGGATTTGAAAAATTCTTTTTGCATTTGATAGCCCAATTCTTGAGGAAGGCTATAGGCTATTTAACATCACGCTTTGACCTTTAGGAACTGAGCAAAAAGAAAAAAAGTCAGAAAGAACGCTATGCAAAAACGAAGTAATAGCGTGGGCAGGCGATGCGATGCGACGGGGTGGGTCGGAGTAACAAGAAATTTCACGCGGACGAAGTCGCGGGCAGAAACTAGTTTTTAGATAAATGGGAATATATAAATTGCTAACTCAAGCTCCGAAAACTTAACCTTATTATGAAAGACGAAGGTATCTTTAGCCATTGACAAAATTAAAAAAAAAAAAATTGATGTTATCACGGCTAATGCGAACTACAAACCTCCATTTAAAACTGCGCGACTTGACTTGACTTTATACTTTCATCGTTTTATTTTATCATGAGCTGTGGTGGCTCAGTGGTAGCGGCCGCAATTTAAGAGTGTAGGTCGTAGGTTCGAACCCAGGCAGGCGCTTTACTTTGTGTAAATTATTTTCTCACCACTACTCTTAAAACGGTGAAGGAAAACATCGTGCGGCATGTCCTAGAACCAGAAAAATCGAAGACATGATGTGACATCTACTAACCCGCACTAGACCGCGTGATGCATTGCGGTCCATTCCCTCTCACCGTGAGGAGGCCTGTGTCCCAGCAGTGGGAATATTATATAAAGGCTGATTATGCTATAATATAACACTTTTATCGTTCGGTGTTATGTGAATATTGTTTAAAGGTTAAACATTCTAAAATTAAGGATAAAGTCACCTACAGAATGTACTCAATGCCTATAGAAGCACAGTTATAAAGAAATCGAGAGAATATCAAAATCAAAGTATTTTATCAAATCCTTTAGATTTGTTTTAAACCAGAATAATGATTGACATTTTGTCACATGCCAAATTAGCCTCGTGAAATTTATCAAAAACATGGGGTGTGGCTGTGTCATGGACACAGCCGTGTGTTGTACTTGAATACGGTTACGTAACGGGGTTGATCCGCTCGGCCGCATTCATTCTTTGTACTGGTACTGCTTGACTCAGTCATATGGTGTTTCATTGATACCATTCGATTGCTCTTAAGAAGCCCTTTCCAACCGAATAGGATCTCTGCATTTGATTTAGCTTTTTGACACCAGCTATAGGCCGACATTATTATATTTTTGATATTATTTTTATTATTATATATATTCACTGTCACTATTTTACACTAATGTCCTCAAAATGGCGGCGCTTCTCCCTCTACCGCGCGCGATGTGTCACAGTCTTCACATGAATTCTTTGATCCTTTAGCTATCTAATGGTGTAATATTGAATTTAGGATAGAAATGATGATAGACATGAAGCTGCAATACCAAACTGGATCCCCCGATTTTGCTATCATTGGTTTTTTTGACCTGCCTCCCACTATGGAAGCAATTTTTAAGACGTATTCACGTCAAAAGATTAAATCATGGTACTGGGTGATTATTAAGGAGTCAGATTTTTTTTCTAATAGGTACAAAATTGATGCAGTTGTTTCTAAGGACCAACTCTACCCCTGATAGATTGAGACTTTTTCACACCGACCCTAAGCACCCTTTTTCCCGGAATGGTTAGGTAGAAATGTCCCTGTAGTACACTCACATTTCGCCAGTTACGTACAGACGCCAGCACATCAAGCTACTACAATCTGTCAAATGTCTTTAATAGATTTTTAACTTTATCGCTAAAGCATAAGGTTCAAAGTAGATTGGAAAAAAATTACAGTTTCGGGTAGGTTGATGTACTGGCGTCTGTACAAGGGGACTACAGGACCTAAACGCAAAAAACGCAAATTTTAGAAGCAATAAAAGTATATGATTGACTACAGTAAACAAAATCAGAAAAATATATGATATTCTTCAGGATATATCCTAGGCAGATAGTGTGTTGAAAACATAATTTACAACTTATTTGATACGATAGAAAAAAATAAAAACTTTCTTAAAACAATAAAACCATACTAACATACACAAAGTCAAAAGTCAAAGTCAAAGCATTTATTTCAAATAGACACCTAAAAGGCACTTTGAACGTCAAAAATTACAACAAAATAGAATTGATTCTAGTCGACGACACACAATCATTCTGATTTTTTGTCAGATTATTCTACAAGTAATATACTAAAGTACTAGTGTTTTAATTTTTTAGTCCAAAGAATAGATTTTTGTAAATAGATAAATGCTTCATATTTTGCAATACCAGCGTTGTGTCATCGCGCTTTTCTCTTTATTTTCTACTAGCTGCGCCCCGCGGTTTTAATCCCGTGGGAATATCGGGATAAAAAGTAGCTTATATGTTAATCCAGGGTGTCAGCTACCTCATACCAAATTTTATCAAAATTGGTCCAGCCGTTTGAGCGTGAAGAAGTCACAAACATATAAACACACACATGCACACTCACAAACTTTCGCCTTTATAATATTAGTGTGATGCAGTCTGACAGTAACCGCGCTTTAGATCCTGTAGTCCCCTAAGACCATGTAAAAGGAGGCAAGCCTATTGCCAGCGCTCGGGCATAAATCCAGACTCCATACTGCTACTGATAAATGGTAACCAAATTTTTAAAAACAGATGGTAAACAAATTTTTTCTTTCTTTCTTTCTTCCTTTCTTTCTTTCTTTCTTTCTTCCTTTCTTTCTTTCTTTCTTTCTTTAACACTTGTCCGACCCGTGAATCGCAACCAGGACCTCATGTTCAGCAGTAGTGCTTGCGACAAATAGACCAACAATAAATATTGCAATAATAATGTATATTTTTACCCCTTCGTCGAATTCCTGCATGATGGCTTATCGCAGGTACTGGCACTTTCTCCTGTACGATTCTCCATGCATGCTGGAAAGCATCCTGAAAAACAAAGGTACATACTTAAATATTATTCAGGGTAAAATAAGGTTCCCTAGCGAAACTCCACAAACGTGATACTCATATTAAAGATATAAAAAATATAATTTTGCTGTTTTTTTTTGTCACCGACCTCTATTAGCGAAGTTATTTAAAATATCTGGAAAAAATAACATTTTTTTGTTTTGTAAACTAAAGACGTGATGGGTACCGTTAACTAAACACATTAAAAATAACCTGATTAAAAATAGGTCCTTGATCCAAAAAAAAAACATGAAATCTTTTTTTATTTTGGTTCTATTTTGTTTGGATATGGATACCAACAACGTCTTTGTAGTTTCGCAGGCAATTAAAATGTAATTTAATTTGACCTTGTATAGAGGTCTATTAGTCTAATAATAATAAGTTACCTGAGTTTACCTGAACGATAAAGGTCTTAAAATTCTGCCCACTTCCGGTACAGAGAGGCAGAAAGATTGTGGCGATAAGATTAAATCCACAAAACTGATATCAGACCGTCTATTCTGTGACAATCTTACCGTGAAAACTTAGGTAAAGAGAACTGTCAAAAAAGTGTCAATGCCTAGCATCTGCATCTATCAGATAAACGGTGAAGGAAAACATCGTGAGGAAACCGGCATATCATAGAACCAAAAATTTGAAGACGTGACATCTACCAACCCGCATTGGGCCCGCGTGGTAGATTACGGCCTACTCCCCCTCAAAGAGAGGGGACGTGTGTCTCAGAAGCGGGAATAATATAGGTTAATAATGTCCGCTAGGATATAATCCCTTATTATTCAGCTTGAAGATTACTTTAAAAGTTTTCACGGTAAGATTTTTACAGAACATCATATGTTTAGGTTTACGACAGACTAAAACATGAATAATTTGACAGCAATTTATTTGTAATTTATAACAACAATTACAAAATTTGGTTATGCGACACACACGAGTACCAAAAATGACGAACGGTTATATTCCTGTGTCTTCAAATTATCCTATCCGGACTTTAACCGATAGTATGTTACATTTGTATTTTTTTTTACTAATACAAATTGTTTCTACGGAGTTCTTTTTTGGAAGCCAATGAAACATTAGATCACGGCCACCTCGATTCATCATTCCCTCGAATCTCATAAGTCTTTTGTCTCCGAAAGCGATAACCCGGCCGGGAATCTCGGAGCAAGCCCTGCAATCCCTTACTTTCCATTCCCGTCCACCCCTCGTCATTTATACGCATCATTTCGTAGACAACTCTGCACAACATGCGGAAATGTCAGATATGTTAGGCTGGGATATAAACTCCGTACATATTTTGTGTCATTTTACGGACAAAACTCCGTGACGTCGCACTCAACCTTCGTATCCGGATCATGCATACGAATATGGGTCCACGCAAGACACAATAGCTTTTTAATTGTTTGTGTGTGTTTGGGGACTACAGGACCTAAACGTGAAAAACGCAAGTTCTATAATGCCTAAAAGTATATGATCAACAAAGTAAACAAAATCAGAAAAATATATGATATTCTTCACATACTAGTTAGATATTGTGTTGAAAACATAATACGATAGAAAAAAATCATGAAGATACCTCTAAAAACTTTCTTTTCACAATAAAAACCATACTAATATGTCATACAATCATTCTGTTTCTTTGTCAGATTATTCTACAAGCAACATACTAAAGTACCTACTAGTGTTTTAATTTTTTAGTCCGAACCATAGATTTTTTGTAAATAGATAAATTGCTTCGTGTTTTGCAATAAATTACCAGAGTTGTGTCATCGCGCTTCTCTTTCTTTTCTATGCAGTCCGACAGTGACCGCGTTTTAGGTCATGTAGTCCCCTTAATGGAACTTTCAATTGGTTAATGACTGTGGTCGTTGTCATGACATTGTCTGTGTATACTTGTTTTGTTACCAGTGACTTGAGGCCCACGGTAGCTGCAGGTCTCTGACGTCGCCTCTTGTTCTGTTGGTAGTCCGTACTATGCTCGGCCAGTTCATGATTATGTGACCGACATCCTGTCGACTGCACTAGCTACACTAAATATGTAAATATGGACTTTGTCTGCGAACATCTATAGTAAAAGTGCGCAGTGTTGCATACCCTATTTCAAGTTAAACAAATATCAACTTTATTTCAATTTGAGTTCAGAGTGACTAGTGCTATTGAAAAAGTTATAAAAATGTTTGAAGTTTTAGCGTAAACTGAACTTTATGGTATAGGATTTATAGTTATTTTTCTGTGAACTCATGTTTGATTACATTTTTGGAAAATAAATCGCGAATGCATATTAGGATCTTTGTTTTTGGCAAAACGATTACGTTAGGACAATGACCTTCCTTTTCCTGTACCCTTCATTTTATACAGAGATAAAGAGGCAGTATGAATGAATGGAAGTTTAGATGTTTAAATATCATAATATTCTACTACGTAGATAAACATTCTACATCGTTTGTCTATAAACATATTATTATCATCTTTTCCCAACTATGTTGGGGTCGGCTTCCAGTCTAACCGGATGCAGCTGAATACCAGTATTTTACAAGGAGCGACTGCCTATCTGACCTCCACAATCCAGTTACTGGGTAAAACGATACCCCTTGGTAAGACTGGTTGTCAGACTTTCGGGCGTCTGATTACCCGTAACGACTGTCAAAGATCCACGAATGACAGCCGGGACCAACGGCTTAACGTGCTTTCCGATTCACGGAGGGGTCTCGGTATGTTAAGATGGTCACCCATCCACAGACCAACCGCGGCAAGCATAGCTTAACCTGATCCATCGACCTGTGCGGCTGTTATTATTTAGCCAATGGCCCCTCTAACAAACCTACATACTAGGATATTATTATTTTAATATGTAAACATTCGTCTAGCAGTCGTAACATTGAAACGGATATTACTAAAATGAATATTAGACAATGTCGTTGTTTCATCTTTATTCTAATAATATATAATAAGTCTAAACTACCTTTGTCTATTATTATTAATTTCCTTCGTAGACATATCATCAGCATTTCATAATGTAACAAAACATTTCGCCAGACGTCAACCTATTTAGATTTAAAATGTCCGGCCGTCGAGAGATTACTTTCCTAACACCTGTCAGTGCGACAATACAATATTCTAGTAACTAATAAAGATAAATTTTGCAAAACACGTATACTTTTGTATGAAACTGGCGCGTGTCAAGAACGGATTCTCTCGACGAACATTAGAGCATGGACTTATTATAATACAAGTAAGCATGGACTTATTGTCAAAAATGGCGAAAAAATGGCCGCCACAGAGAAAGGGTACAAGTTATATATATAATATATATATATATATATATAATATATATCGCTCCCCCCACCGAATAATATGGTAATCGATAAATCAAAATTTTACAGGAAAAATAAAAAACTGTTTTATGCGTATATCTCGGCACGGGTAGATCGTAAGGTAGACATTTAAACGTCAAAACAAAGCTAATTTTTTTCCAATCTAATTTATATTATGATTTTTTTGTAATACTTTAATAAAATTAAGTTATTCACGAAAATAATGTTACTGAAATTAAATGGCAAAAGTATAGTATGCAACGCATCATTACCATATTATTCGCGTGTAAACGCAACAATATCGTAGTCAATATTAATGCATTATAGTATTATTCGTTGTAATACAGTGTCAAAAAACCTAACGGCAATATGATATTACGATATTATTCGTGTGAAATCCAAGCGATAGTGTATAATGTAATATTACATTACAGTAATATTCGTCGATGTTGGTGTCAAAAGATTAACAGTAATATAATGTTGCAAATACATGTTTTATTAAATAATCCAGTACTTATTATTTGATTTGGCAGAAAAATAACAATAATAGAGGAAGTTGATATTAATACTGGATAATTTATAATAGCGTTTTATTAAAATTTATGAAATAAAACGGTGGTTTATGGTTTTATTATTTATCATAATCAGTCCTTTTATTTATTAACTAGCTGTGCCCGCGACTTCGTCAGCGTGGAGTAGTGACTTTTCGGGCAGCATATTTTGAATTACATATACCGTCGTTTGGGTCGTCGTTCTCTGTATACGATATTTGACGTATGGCCATCGGGGATGAAAGCATACAGGCTCCTAGGATTGCTAACCCGTGACAGAGCCACATACAACTGAGCGTGCGAGAAACAGCTGATACTTAGATCTACACCTACAACTTTCAGCGTCTGACCTTGGGCTTTATTAATTGTCATCGCAAAACATAGGCTGACTGGAAACTGGACTCGTTTAAAACTAAATGGAAAATTGTTTGGAATGAGAGGAATCCGAGGAATGAAAACACTTTTACCTTTTCCACACCTTGTTAAAATTTCTGCTTCTATCAGATTTCTTTGTAAATTGGTCACTTTTAACCTGGTGCCATTGCTGTTTTGGGGGGCTTAAATTTCTTAGAAGCATTATCGGTACGCCTACTTTTAATTTTATTTTATGTGCTGGTAGTCCAGGAGCATTGAGGGATTCTAAAAATTCTACTGGGTAGCTTGTAGATTTTCCTTCTTCCATGACTCTGTTAATGGAAATATACTCAACATAATGCCCCGGAACATAGCTCAAAATTTCAGCGTTTATTGTTGCTGCTTGGTCGTTTCGTGGCGTCAAAATAGCTCTTTCGCAAAGCCAGAAATTTTCGCAAGTTGGTATTTGCGTTGCGTTTCCATACACAGATGATATGAGGTCTCGCATTGATGAAACTATGTTGCATAGGTTTTCATTAAGAACAACTTTTCCTTGTTCCTGCGGTAACACACCGTTACCAATCTCAAGTAGCAAATCTGAAAATTCTTGAGCATTTTCGTTGCCTCTAATTTGCGCACGCATATTTAATGTCAAATGCAAAGGTATAATGTAATGCCACAGTCGAGAACTCTTTAGGCAGGCTCTAACTTCAACAGCCCTTGTTCCACGTGGTATTACAGGGAGAGTCTGACGAAAATCGCCACAAAAAAGCATAGTAATGCCATCCATGGGTTGATCACTTTGCTTGACATCACGCAACGTTCTGTCTACTGCTTCTACTGCTTTTCGATTGGCCATTGTGGACTCATCCCATATAATAAGCCTACAATCACGAAGAACCTTAGCTTTATCGCTGTTTCTTGAAATATTACAAACAGGGTTTTCTGTGCGGTCTAAATCGATCGGAATTTTGAACATTGTATGAGCAGTTTTCCCACCTGGCAACAATGTGGCTGCTATGCCTGATGAAGCGACAGCAAGCGCGATTTTACCTTGGCTTCGTACCTTCGCCAAAATAACTTTCGTAAGAAATGTTTTACCCGTTCCACCGGGTGCATCTACAAATAGCATTTCTTCCAAAGTACTATCAACGCTCACCAGATCAAATATCAAACGCTGTTCATCAGTTAGCCTCGAGAGTGCGCGTCCATGTACGTACTCTGATAGTACACCTTAAAAATGTCCGCCGTGATTCTTTAAATTGACATAACTTTTTTATTTATGAACCGATTGACATGAAATAAACACTAAATGTTAAGTGAAGCTTACTACAATATATTAGTGAAAACCGCATCTAAATCGAATAAGCCGTTTCTATTATATTGTAAACAAAAATAATACACAAATATAATTGTTTTATACTTTACGTGGAAAAAGGCATGCATTTCTTACGCGAATATAATGGTAATCGTCGCTTACCGAAAAAGTTAACGATTGCATGATCTGTAATAACATGTTATGGTATTATTCGTGCAAAAAGTGTGTTTAGATTTTAAGGGAATAATGTTGTTATGTTCATTACGGTACCATTGAAATTATTGTACTTTTATAAATATACATAGAAGAAATACAAAAAAAAATTACAAGATAAAATTAATGCTTTAGACACCGAATATGCAATAAAACGAAAACTGTCGTAGTACCACATTACCATGTTATTCGGTGGGGGGAGCGATATATATATAGGTAATAAGTCCATGCTCTAGAGTGCTTCAAGGATCTTATAACACTCACACTGAGGTGGTGTTGTTGTAATAAATTATTGCGATTTCAATAATTTATTACAACAACACCACCTCACAGAAATTGTATTAAAAAAAAACAACCGATTTCCAAAAAAACACTACAAAGTGAAAAATAACTTTAATTTCAGAAGTCGGTGTCTTTGGTTTTGTATATTCGTTTTTTGCCACCGACTTCCGAAATTAAAATTATTTTTCACTTTGCAGTGTTTTTGGGAAGTCGGTTGTTTTTTTTTTTTGTGTAAAAAAGTTTTAATTTTCACTTTTTAGTTTTAACCCCACCTAAATTCGTATATAACCACTACTTGCTATATAAATATCAGTGACATGAAGTTATTATAACATCATCAATAAATACTAAGTGGAAAAATAGGTATTATTGAAGCTAACTCCAGTAAAAGAAGAATTTTTGATATCGATTTACAATTGCCAGAGATATCGCGTAACATACATACAAAAAAAATACAGTCGAATTGAGAACCTCCTCCTTTCTGTATTCGGTTAATAATTATGTAAAGATGCGACACTTATGGCTACAATGCATCCCATGACAATTCTACAGAAAACTTATAGGAAAACAAACGACGCAATTTCGTATACTTGAATTTTTACCAGTAATTTTGGTTTAAAAACCAAAATATTGAACCGATTTTGATGAATTTTTATGGAAAAGAGAAAGAAAGAAAGCAACCACCAACCAATCCAATCACCAATCAATCAATCAAACCAATCAATCAAACCAAAAACAATCAATCAGACCAATCTGAAAGCATATCCTTTCAAATAAAAAAGAATTTTGCAAATCGGCTTATAAATAAAGGAGTTCTGAGGAAATAAACATAAAAAAACAACTTTTTTGAAGTCAGTTAAAAAAATAAGATGGTAGCGTTAGTTCCGATTTTGGTCACACGCCAAAGGTCCTTACAGTAATTGTAGATAGTTCAATATTTCAGCATGACAATTGACACTTTTAACGATTTTTTTTAAACTTAAATTTAACTATTATGTACACTGTCGTGACTATGATCATTTTCTTGGCTATAAGCGAAAATCGACACGTCACTGCGCCGAAAACAAATAAAAGAGGGTTGTTTAGAGCATGCCACGAGTTACAGCGACTTGCGGAGCGACGTACGGAAACAGCATCCCACGTACAATGCGTGCCACGAAAGATGAGACTTGACCCCGCCTCCCCCGCTCTTTCCGCCGCCCCTATGACGTCCGGTCCCGTCCCGCACTCAGACCTCATACCGCTAAAGATACCTAAAATCGTGTACTGCGCATGTCGAAACACGTGGTGTGTCAAGTCTCATCTTTCATGGCACGCATTGTACTATCAATCTGAACCATTTTAAACGATATTGCTAATCCATTGCTTCATATAATATAAGCAAATTGTCAGCTCAACTACGTAAATAACGCAATGAATGTTGTTGAACTTCAAAGTAAAAGCCATTCTTACTGTTAGTATGTTAGTCAATCACCCGCGTAAATTACAATATCGTGCGCGTGTCGCTTGACGCAAGTCGCGGCGGAAGTCGCAACGCAAGTCGCATCGCTCGAGGCCGAGAACGGAAAATGTAGGTCAATAGCAACATTTATGCATGTGCTGATCGTAGTCATGCAAGATGTATCTCCTGTTGCCGATGGTCATGATCGTCGGTGGTGCTTGTAGATGAGGAATCTTCAGCCTTCTGCCACTGTCTGTGCTTGACACATATAGAGAAGGTTCTTGAGCAGGAAGATTAATCTCGATTGTAGAGTAATGTCGCCGCTTTGGATCCTCTTGTGGTTTCTCCGTCTCAATAGAACGAACTGTGGTTGTAGTTTTGAGTTCTGAAATTAATAAGGAAAGTATAACATTTATTTGGCAACAGTTCTTGAAACACGAAATATACAAACAAATAAAAAGTGAAAAGGACGAAAACATTATGAATGATGCTCAAAGTTAGGTAGTAGTTAACATCAGCGTAAACATACATGTATATCAACATTTCTAGTAAAGGGGGTTAGCCTAAATATCACAGGGTAAAATAACATAAACATTGAAAAACTATAACTACAAAATACGATTTCTTATTTTTAGTGTCCATTAAAATTATAGGATGTACGAACTGATAATTACTGCAAATGCTTATGATTATAGTTTCACGGTTGAAATTAATCAATATTACGTTAGTTAACTCATTAGTGCTAGTTAGCTAGCACTTATGAGTTACTAGCGAGATTATGAGATCTAATATAGAGCTGTAGCAAGCATGGACTTGTCTATTAACCATGATTACAAAATTATGGATTAACAACTCTATGCAATTCTAACAAACTTTTGTATGGCGGGTGACGATATGCGACCGGAGTAGGTAACACGACAGAGAACAGACTTCACACAAACGCTCACTACAAAGCGCGGCAGTACAAATCTTAGAAGCTTGGCCTATGTGGGGCTTAGTCTGTACCGCAACCCTCGTGCTAATTCCGAAACACGAAGATTACCGAAGCGCATAATTTTTCTGGTGTACCTGTACGTTATGTACAGACGCCAGCACATCAAAATTCCCGAAACTGTCAAATTTTCCCAATCAACTTTGAACCTTATGATTTGGCGATAAAGTAGAAAATCTATTAAAGAAATTTGACAGATTGTAGTAGTTTGATGTGCTGGCGTCTGTACAATAGCACATACATACATCTTTAGAATCACGATTATGTTATACTTACTGTCAGTAGTGTTTGTTGGGCTACCTATAACATAAATAAAATAAAAATAAATAGTATTGAAAAGAATTGTTTTTGTTTTAAATAGATTTCTTTTATACAAGGTGGGGCAAAAGTAATGTCATAATGAGAATAGGCTGCCTTCATACAAACGCTTAATGATAGATAAACAAATCGCGGCAATGCAAAACTTAGAAGCTTGGCCTATGTGGGGGGTTACTCTGTACCGCGACGTTGGTGCTAATTCCGAAACACGAAATTTACCGAAGCGCATAACTTTTTTGGTTTACCTGTACGTTATATACAATGGTACATACATCATTAGAATCACGATTATATTATAAAGGTACTTACTGCCAGTAGTGTTTGTTGGTGTACCTATTATATAAATAAAATAAAAATAAATACTTTTGAAGAAAACTGGTTTTGCTTTAAAGGGTCAATCTCCAAAACGGGCGTGTTCGTGTGATCGCTCTGGTGCTTTTCAGATATTGATATTTAATGGTAATTATGTATCTCATTGAAGAAATGATATTCAAATAGTTTGAATATCATTATTTTTAATGAGATACATAATTACCATTAAATATCAATATCTGGATGGCACCAGAGCGATCACACGAGTGCGCCCGTTTTGGAGATTGACCCTTAAAATAGGTTCCTTTTATACAGGGTTATTGGTAAAATACTAACAACCTCTTAAGTGGTTATTGTACTCATCATTATGAACAACTTTTACTATGGGACCAAACCTAAAATCTAATGTCGCTCCAGAAATCTAAATTTTACAGGAAAAATAAAAAACTGTTTTATGCGTATATCTCGGCACGAGTAGCTCGTAAGATAGACATTTATACGTCAAAACAAAGCTATGATTTTTACAATCTATGTTATACTAGCAGCGCCCCGCGGTTTCACCCGCATAAGTTTCTATTCCGTGGGAATATCGGGATAAAACTTTCCTATCCTTTCTCGGGACTCAAATTCTTAACTCTTTGGTATCTCTATACCAAATTTTATCTAAATCGGTTCAGCGTTTTAAGCGTGAAGAGGTAACAGACAGACAGACAGACACACTTTCGCAATCATTATATTAGTATGGATTCGTTGTAATACGGTGTCAAAAACCTAACGCCAATATGATATTACGATATTATTCGGATGAAATCCAAGCGATAGTGTATACTAGTAATATTCGTCGATGTGTGGTGTCAAAAGATTAAAAGTATTATAATGCTAATATTATAATATAATGCTAAAAGTACTATACATGTTTTATTAAATAATTCTGTACCTACTTATTATTTGATTTGGCAGAAAAATAACAATATTAGAGGAAGTTGATATTAATATTGGAGAATTTGTAATAGCGATTTTGAAATAAAACAAAGGTTTTATTATTTATCATAATCAGTCCTTTTATTTATTAATAATCAGGTAATGTTTTCCATCAGAAATAATAATCACTTGGGAGTCCTGTTGGCCCACTGGTCCATTTTTATATTAAAAGTGAATTATGCTAATCAACATTGCAGTCCGATTCAAAGTCTGAAGACGCTATTTGCACAGGTTTGGAGAGACTAATTATAAAAACCATGATAATGCTGAGGTTTTCTGCATAGACTTAATAAATCTTCTTTTAGCAATTTATCCACTAGTATTGGTTGATAATAAGCTTGTTTGAATGGTATTTCATTAGTAACTTCTTCCTCAACAAATAGACTTCTTCCTCTTTTTGAACGGGTTTGAATTTAAGTATTCAACTCTGAATAATCATCCTCAAAGTTATATTAAAATTGAATAGTGTTCGGTTTTGAACTCGAAACCTTTATTTCCATTATTTGGTTCCATTTAATATTTTGGCCATTGATATCTACAGCCTAATTTTTTCCAATGCCAGAGTTTCGTTGTCTGTCTCCGAAACTCATCATCAGATCTTTACGAGATTTAAACGGGACCATTTTTTCTATTGAATGTATAATTAGGACGGAGTTAAGCCTGAACATACATTAAAAAAATATAAACATCCAAATCTCATACTTTTGAAGTCGGTTAAAAACACATCACATTAATACTCCATCAAACTAAACACTTTTCTACACATGCCTCTCCCAGGCTGCACCACAACACCCTGTCTTCCGCCTTCCGCATCCAGTCTGCCCCAGCCAGCTTCTTATGGTCGACGGTCCATCTAGCTGTGGAGGATCCCAGCACCAGGTCCCACACTACGCTTACCGTTACGCGGTCTCCACTTCAGGACTCGTCTTCAGCACTAAACACTTATATGTTTACTTATTAAAATTTATTTACACAGGACTCACCAGCAACGTCTAATAAATTCAACATCCTTCTCGTAAAGAGTTTTTTTTATACATGTCTTTTCATATTTTATGACAGTATAATGAATAAACAAATCCCTAATTTATAAACTTCGCACTTTGTATCAATAAAAACAGTCTCTGACGCATCAAAACACTTCACAATACAATGTCGCACTGGTGATTGAGTAAACAAACCGCACGCGCCAGAGCATAATTCTGTCTCTTACTTTAGTAGTGAAAAGATATTGAGCGTGTGCTCTTACTTGTCAATCAATAAAAATGATAATACTGTAATGCTATTCTGCAAAAAATCTCACCGTGAAAACTTAGGTGAAGCTTAAAGTGAGCTGTCAATAGGGTCAATCCCTAGTATCAGGTGAAATGACAGGTCACTTTAAGCTCACTTCACATAAGTTATCACGGTGATGTTTTAACAAAATAGCACCGCTTTATTCATTATTACGTACCGACGTCATCTCAATCTGGGGGCACAGCAGTGCCCCCGTCAAGACGAGCCAAGCGAAGCACAAGGGCACTACCTAAATTTTCTCGAAGCGCTTCGTGGTTTTTTGTACCCTCATAACTTGGGTTTGAATTATACCAGATAAACAAAATTCCCGGGATATGATGTCAACAGTAGACTTATTAAAAATATAAAGTTTCAATTGCATAGCTTTTTATTTTAGATTTATTGATATCTAAAAAACCCCGATTTCGTCCCCGACTCACTGATGATCATCAAAATTCTTAGGGTACTTCCCGAGTCCTTGAAAGCTGAAATTTGGTATGTAAGCTAGTATTAGTACGCAAACAACAAAACTATTCTAAAACTTTGAAAAAAAAAATTCAGTTTGTTAAGGCTTGTAGAGTTAGAAGCTTGGCTTTTTTTTTTATCGTGGAGAAATGCTCATGCATACTGCACTACCACGGGGAGATAGTGCAGTTATGTGGGACTCTAACCCACTAAAACTCCACGGTGTCCTCCTCTGCCGCTTACGGCGGGAACACGGGCACGCGTTAGCACTCATCCGCGAACCCGCCGCGGCTGTCCGTTACCGGACCCTCCTCTGGGGAGTACTCCCCATCACCGGCGCACTAGAACACATAGCACGCCGTGACCACCCCAGGGACCAAACCAGCACATGGGCGCCAGACGTCCCCGTGTCTGGGCACCCTTGGTCCCCCCTGCGACGGGTCAGGACATTGGCCCCGCCGCCTGCCAATTTTCGGCTGCAGAGGATAGGGAGAGCGGCCAACGTAATACCGACACTCCTCTTCCCCTGCAGCCCCACCGCGTCCGCCATCGTACGGTGAGAAGCTTGGCTCTATTTGATATTGATAACTTTTTGACAGTGCGAGCCATTATGGTCCCGTCTTTGCAACATTTTACATGAAAATGTTTTTGGTGGGACATTTTATTGTAAAACCGTTTGCTTCAAAAATATTAACTACTAGCTGTGCCTCGCGGTTTCAATCGCGTTAATTTGAAGAAAAAAACCTACTAAAATAATATATTCCATTATTTTAAGATTATTACTTAGTACATTACTTTATGACGTATTTTAGAACAACAAAACAAAGTTATTTTAAAATTATGATATTTCCTAAGATATTCATTGAAATCAAATGATATTAAGGGCAATTTTGTTCAAAAATTAAATAGTTGTGATGAATAATGTATTGATTTTGATATAGATTAAGTACCTAATATCATGTTTATAAAAAAAAACCTTCGCAAATAATGCATTATTTTAGAACAAATTTGATTACTTACCATAAAAAAGGTTATAGTGAGTCAACCTTAAAAGATAATAAATAATGCTATCGCGGACTTTTTTTAAAACTTTTAAAGGGAAACAGTTCTGTTATACATGGTTTTTACCTAACGTTAACCGTTTACGCAGCCTACGCAACGAAAGCTCTCAAAAGGAATATTTTTTCTCGTTTTTGCAATATTTTTCATTGATGCTCCGCTCCTATTGATCTCGGAGCATAATGTTATATAACCTTAGCCTTCCTCGATAAATAGACTATCCAACACAAAAAGATTTTTTCAATTCGAACCAGTAGTTCCTGAGATTAGCGCGTTCAACCAAACAAACAAACTCTTCAGCTTCATAATATAATTTTTTTAGGATACAGTGTACGACATTACGATTTTGCATATAACTAACATGTTTTTTAAAAAGACATAAAGTACCAAATCCTGTAAATCTAATCTATAGTGTTGTCGCTTACCGAAAAAGTTAACGATTTTATAACCTGTAATAACGTGTTATGGTATTATTCGTGCAAAAAGTTTGTTGAACTACTTAGTAAAAAAATAAAATGAAAGAAAGAAAGAAAGAAAATACATTTATTTAGCACAGACTAAGAGACACACAATACACCAGGTAGTTAGGTATTAGTTGTACATCAGATAAAAAATAAGATAAAAATAAAAAGTGCAAAGTCCGATGTAAGAAATTAGCAGGAAAGTGTGCGAAAAATGTGATGTGTGAAATGAAAAATGAGTAAATACTGGCTGGCTTAGTAATTATGTGGGGGGTTACTCTGTACCGCGACGCTCGTGCTGATTCCGAAACACGAAAATTACCGAAGCGCATAACTTTTCTGGTTTACCTGTACGTTATGTACAGACGCTAGCACATCAAGCTACTACAATCTGTCAAATTTATTTAATAGATTTTCAACTTTATTGCTAAAGGCATAAGGTTCGAAGTTGATTGGGAAAATTTGACAGTTTCGGGTAGCTTGATGTGCTGGCGTCTGTACAATGGTACATACATAAATCATTAGAATCACGATTATGTTATATTGGTACTTACTATCAGTAGTGCTTGTTGAGATGCCTATTATAAAAATAAAATAAACATTTTTGAATAGTTTTGCTTTATATAGGTTCCTTTTACACAAGGGGCAGGGGAGCAAAGTAATGTCATAATGTAAATAGGCTGCCTTCATACAAACGCTCAATGACAGATAAACTACTAATCGCGGCAGTACATAACTTTGAAGCTTGGCTTATGTGGGGGGTTACTCTCTACCGCGACGCTCGTGCTAATTCCGAAACACGAAGATTACCGAAGCGCATAACTTTTCTGGTTTACCTGTACGTTATGTACAGACGCCAGCACATCAAGCTACTACAATCTGTCAAATTTATTTAATAGATTTTCAACTTTATTGCTAAAGGCATAAAGTTCGAAGTTGATTGGGAAAATTTGACAGTTTCGGGTAGCTTGATGTGCTGGCGTTTGTACAATGGTACATACATAAATCATTAGAATCACGATTATGTTATATTGGTACTTACTGTCAGTAGTGCTTGTTGAGCTGCCTATTATAAAAATAAAATAAACATTTTTGAATAGCTTTGCTTTATATCGGTTCTATTTACACAAGGGGGCGGGGGGCAAAACTAATGTCATAATGTAAATAGGCTGCCTTCATACAAACGCTCAATGATAGATAACTACTAATCGCGGCAGTACATAACTTTGAAGCTTGGCCTATGTGAGGGGTTACTCTGTACCGCGACGGTCGTGCTAATTCCGAAACACGAAGATTACCGAAGCGCATAACTTTTCTGGTTTACCTGTACGTTTTGTACAATAGTACCTACATACATACATCATTAGAATCACGATTATGCTATATTAGTACTTACTGTCAGTAGTGCTTGTTGAGCTGCCTATTATAAAAATAAAATAAAAATTTTTGAATAGTTTTGCTTTATATAGGATCCTTTTACAGTACCCGGTGATAAATATTGCACATCGACCTTTGGAAAGAGACAATCGGCTAATTTCGGCTTCGTAGAGCGTTATCTCTGTCGCACGAAATACAAACAGTCCAGTATCTATTAGGAGCTGTTAAAACAATTATGATTTGCTTCTTTTGATAATTATTTTTATTCTTTATATAAAATACACCAATCAACCAAGGTCGATGTGTAATATTTATCGCCGGGTACTGTCCACAAGGTGGCAGGGGGGCAAAAGTAATGTCATAATGTAAATAGGCTTCAATGATAGATAAACTACTAATCGCGGCAGTACATAACTTTGAAGCTTGGCCTATGTGGGGGGTTACTCCGTACCGCGACGCTCATGCTAATTCCGAAACAGGAAGATTGCCGAAGCGCATAACTTTTCTGGTTTACCTATAGATTATGTACAATGGTATATACATCATTAGAATCACAATTATGTTATAAAGGTACTTACTGCCAGTAGTGTTTGTTGGTGTACCTATTATATAAATAAAATAAAAATAAGTAAAATACTAACAACCTCTTAAAAGGTCATTGTACTCATCGTTATGAACTAATTTTACTATGGGACCAAACCTGAAATCGCGAAAAAACAATCAGCTGTTCCCTACATTTATGTTCGTACAACTCGTCAAAATGTAGGGAACAGCTGATTGTATTTTCGCGATTTCAGGTTTGTTCCCATTTAATGTTTTACCAATAGCCCTGTATAAGATGGGGCAAAAGTAAAGTCATAATGAAAATAGGCTGCCTTCATACAAACGCTCAATTATATATAAACTACTACAAAGCACGGCAGTACAAAACTTAGAAGCTTGGCCTATGTGGGGGGTTACTCTGTATCGCAACGCCGCGCGCTGGTGCTCATTCCGAAACACGAAATTTACCGAAGCGCATAACTTTTCTGGTTTACCTGTACATCATGTACATACTACATACTTCATTAGAATAACGATTAATAATCGTCGATTATGTTATACTTACTGTTAGTAGTGTTTGTTGAGTTACCTATTACAGAAATAAAATACATACTTTTGAAAAAAATTGGTGTCGCCTAAAAAGTACCTTTAATATATTTTTATACAGATATAAATGAATATATAATATTAATATGTATATCCGGCGCTATGTTTGGAATCCCAATTGTGTTATACTTATTGATAGTTGTGGAGCTACGTATTTTATAAATAAAATGAAAATATGTAAATACTTGTGAGAAAATTTCGTTTTCCTCATTTATTTTTACACGTGTCTAAAAAATAGTGACTTCACTTAATCTATTATTTAGAAATGTGTACGTTGCAGATGGAGTGTGAAATCCCCTGTTTTACATAACCGATAGTTCTTTTACAAAGCAACTCCATAATGTATAAAAAACAACTGAACAACGCTTAGCGATTTTACATAATTACTGAATTTGAACACGCAGAATGGTATAAGCGTTTTGCATTTATCAATTCAGCGGGTCAACAATTAGAGGTTATATAAAGCAGCTTAAAATGTGACGCCAGATTATACATTTTTGCTCTAAATTTTGTCGCTCGTGGCTCTGTGTGTCATAACAATAATGGCGTCTGAAACTAAAATATAAGAAACAAGTAATATGATTTTAACTAACCCTAAC
The DNA here is from genome assembly GCA_927399505.1 of Luperina testacea. Lineage (NCBI taxonomy): Eukaryota > Metazoa > Arthropoda > Insecta > Lepidoptera > Noctuidae > Luperina > Luperina testacea. The sequence goes on along the minus strand of OV656763.1, from coordinate 3,521,653 downwards.
CCAAGTGGAAATAAGATTTAGGACAATTTATTATAAAGATAACTTTATAATAAATTGTCCTTAAAATTTTATTTCCACTTACACCACAGGGTTCTATGAAAGGTTCTATGAAAGTCAGTCCTAAAAATACCGAGTTGCCCAGTGACTGCGACCAACTTGGAAGTAGCGGTTGGTCACAGTTCTAATCTAGCCTCAACCAATAAGTTAGGGTGCCCTAGTTTAGTTACTGCGACCGGTTCGGCGAAGCCACAGTTCCGCAGTTTTGTTGAACGTAACGCAATGACAATCCAGCTGAACGTTATTCAGCCGTTTTACATAACGGAGCTGCGGTGCTTTTCTGTAAAAATCTCATCGTGAAAACTTAGGTGAAGTGAGCGTGGAGTGAGCTGTCAATAGTGTCGATTCCTAGCAAAAACAAACTCACTTCACCTAAGTTTTTACGGTGAGATTTTTACAGAATCGACCGGCTGTTTTGTAAAACAGCGGATTCGACAATCCATCAGCAACATACATACATCTTTTTTATTGATTTTGAAAGATCATTATATCGCATGCTTATTATGGTTAGGTTTAATATATTATTTTGTGTAATTAAGTTATACTTACTGACAGTTGTGGAGTTACCTATTACATAAATAAAATAAATATGATATATCTGAAGAAAATTGTTTTTTTTTTAAGTATCAAAAGAACATTTAAGAACTCATTCGAGGTTATAATAAATATGGTTAGTTTTATGTTTTTGTGCAAGTTAAACTATATACGTGTATTTGCATGTAAATGTTTAAAATCACTATTATATCAATATTATAGGTACTTACTGACAGTTGTGGTGCTACCTGTTACATAAATTAAATAAAAATAAATACGTATCTGAATAAAATTGGTTTTAATAAGTAATTAATTCTTCATTGATTCTAAAAGACGATTTGAGAACTCATTTGTGGTTATAATTATGGTTAGTTTTTTATGTTTTTGTGCATGTTAAACTATTATGTGGATTTACGGAATATTTTTTAGAACAGCAGTCATGACAAAGATTATAATTATTATAAGTACTTACTGTCAGTCGTGGAGCTGCCTGTTACATAAATAAAACAAAAATAAATACTTATGAAGAAAATTGCTTTTCCTTTAAGGGGGATGCGATAAGGTAGCCCGCGAAATTATTTTTTTTTTTACGTTTTTACAGTCTTCAGGTCAGTGTCAGATTGTAATCTGATTCAAGTATATTTTGCGACCGTAACATAAATAGCTTTACAGAATTATAATCATTAGAATCAGTTGTTACGGGTAGTCAGAAGCCCGAAAGTCTGACAACCAGTCTTACCAAGGGGTATCGTATTACCCAGTAACAGGGTTGTGGAGGTCAGATAGGCAGTCGCTCCATGTAAAATACTGGTATTCAGCTGCATCCGGTTAGACTGGAAGCCGACCCCAACATAGTTGGAAAAAGGCTAGGCAGATGATGGCAAATGATGAATCAGCAATACCATAAGTTAGAATTGGCCTCAAATATCATGATTTCATAAAATATAGTCATTCAATAGAGTAATATTTAGAGAGATGTATTGATGATTTTTATGATTATAATCGTAACAAATTTATAAATATTTCATAAGGCCGCGAATCATAATTAGATCTTCTCACAACCTGACACTGACCCGCAAATTGCAAAAAACATATTTAAGAAAATTTTAATGTCGCGGGCTACTGACGCTTTCGCCTTAAGTACCTCCTAAAAATACAAACATACATAGCCTGCTAAAAACATAACCCTTCCTTTGGCTTTATCGTAGTCGGGTAAAAAAGAGTGATCTCACTTATCTATTATGTAGGATAGCGTATCTTAATTGATTTTACATAGGTACATTCTTTCTTAATTAATTTCGAAAGAACATTTTCAATCTCATGCTTATTAACGTGATTAGTTTCTATCCCTAATAGTTACTTTGAACAGTTTATGACTGAAGTAGAGATAACAAAAAAAAACATACTAAGTACTAGCTGTTGCCCGTGACTTTGCCTGCGATTCAGGATGAAAAGTAGCCTGTCCTTTTCCAGGTCATGGTCTACCCATGCACCAAATTTCATCCAAATCCGTTCAGCCGTTTATGGTGAAAGCGTAACAAACAAACAAACAAACTTACTTTCGCATTTATAATATTAGTTAGGATTTTTTTTTTTATATCTTGTGGAACACCGCGCGCTTACGTCATCCGAGCGAAGTCTCAAGTTAACTCTAGTGGGTAATTTAATGCCTACTTCGATAAGAAAGACACAGCCTTGTGACAGACAGACAGACGGCGTAGACTTAGTAATATGAACATCTTAGGTTCTTAACCTAAAAAAAAATAGTTTTGAATAATACTTACTTCCTCCCTTGCCCAATCGTTTTATTTTGACGGGTTCTTTTATGGCATCCTGCATAGAGCCCCAAGCCGTACTGAAGGCTTTCTGAAAGGAATCATACTATCAGATTATCTACCAGGTTTTTTGGAATAAAAAAAAAACAACCGACTTCCAAAAAAAAAAACACTACAAAGTGTAAAATAACTTTAATTTCGGAAGTCGGTGTCGTTGGTTCCGCATTTTGGTTTTTTGACACTGATTTCCGATATTAAAGAAGTTTTTCACTTTGTAGTGTTTTTCTTTTTGAAGCCAGTGGTTTTTTTTTGAGAAAATGTTATTATATTTTACTTTTTAGTTGTACCTACCCCACAAAAATTCATATAACACTACTTGCTGTGTGAATATTAGTGACAGAAAGCTATTAAAACATCAATATAAACTAAGTGGAAAAAAATCGTATTATTGAAGCTAACTCAAAAACTATCCAAGCAAAGTTCATAAAATCTATATAGGACCACCCCCAAGCATACCTCATCACATAAAAATTAAAAAAAAAATTGCAAATCGGTCTGTAAATGACGGAGTTATGCCTAAATATACATAAAAAAAATATACTTAAACCAAATTGAGAACCTCCTCTTTTTTTTGAAGTCGGTTAATTAAATCAATTCATAAACAAAAAGTTAGCCCCGAATTCACTTGTAAGATTAGAGGTACCCCAATAACAACTTTGACAGAAATGAGGGTGTACCGTGGTATACTGGACACATCTGCGTACCCCTTCAAAGGGCACAGCCATGATGTTATGTTGTGTGATTGCGTAAATAATGCATACATATGCCATAGCAGCGATCGCGGTTGATTTGCTGGCATTTAATGAAGAGTTCCATTGTCTGTCTCCGAAAATAATCATCAGATCTTTACGAATTTTAAATGGGACCATTTCGGAATAAACTACTTCCGAACAAAAAAATAATTTTACAAATCCGTCTATATATGACGGAGTTATGCCCGATAATACATACAAATATATATATTTATAAACATCCGAATTGAGAACCTCCTCTTTTTTTGAAGTCGATTAAAAATAAACTTAATTCAATCGAAAAAGCGGAAAAAATTTCATAGACTGTAAAAATAATGGCAGTCACTAATGCACATTTCAAGGTAAATAGCTGAACCATGCCACGCTTATAGTGGCAATTTTCGTTCTGTGGGATGGTTCGTTTTAAAAGAACACGGACAAATTTCAAAATTAAAGGGTGAGAGCACTTACCATTCTGCCAATATTTATGTTGTTTTTGTGTGATATTCGTTTGTGTGATGCTCTGGTTACACTGAGGCGAATCCCGCACGTTATGCGGGACGTGATTACGCGAGGAGAATATTTTATTGCTTAGGAAATCATGAGACTATTCGGGCCAGCGGGGTAGTTGCGTAACACGCTAACAGTAGCAATCGCTTTCATTTTGACAGTGCAACAATATTCATTGCGTTATTTACAATGCGTGCCACGAAAGGTGAGACTTGACCCCGCCTCCCCCGCTCTTTCCGCCGCCCCTATGACGTCCAGTCCCGTCCCGCACTCAGACCTCATACCGCTAAAGATACCTAAAATCGTGTACTGCGCATGTCAAACCACGTGGTGTGTCAAGTCTCATCTTTCGTGGCACGCATTGTACGTTGTTGAGCAGCCAAAAGTCTTTGAACATATAAAGCAATAGATTAGCAATACCTTTCAATATGATTCAGATTGTGATTTATAGTATATTACGCAATCTGGATGCAGTTTGAACACCTCATACAAGTTAATTGACGCAATCGGCCCGAGCGCATTTCGTTCCGCATCCTGCGCAGGATTCGCCTCAGTTTGGCCAGAGTTCTAATAAAGTACTGCCATCACACTTTATTTAGGCTAAAATAATAAATAAATATAGAATATTTTTACGAATAAATCCATAACTGTTTATAACTTATAAGTTTAAAAAAAATAGATTTTTACCTTACCTAAGTTAAAAACTAAAATTTTAATAAATTCGAGGTTTTCAGAAATTATTTTACCGTTTTCTAATAAAAACCGTTCGCCATATTTGATCTAATGATAAATATTATTTATTATTTACATTTTCAACATGCTAATAAGATAAAATATTTGTTTTTAGTAAGTGGGAATTTAGTAGCATGCAGCCCAATCATATTATTAGACTACTTACACACCTTTTTAAGTACCTATAGATATTTTTTTAATACTAATAAAAACTACCTTTACTTCCAGTTAATTGACTAATTTTAATTTTTTTTTAATTATTTTTTTATTTTTAATACAATAGTTTATATTATTTATCAAAATAAAAATAGGATTAATGTATTCCTATATCGTATCTTGTAAAAATTATATTATATTTTTTTACGTAATAATATCTTGTCAAAAAATATAATATAATTTTTACAAGTAAATTAAATTAACCTAATAGTAGTAAAAATAATAATAAAATAAGTAAATTGGGATAAAGACAAGAGAGCGATGTTGATGATGGATAATAAAAATACTCGATTTAAAAAAGTTCTAAGATTTGTTAGAATTTTCCTACGACCCAACTAATGTAAAAAACCACAAAAACACTTACCGAAATTTCCGTGGGTAAGTTATTCATAAAATCCGCGAATGTACCATCACTGTGGTCCATAAAACACACTAGCACCAGAGTTACCGCAAGGAAAGACCTCATTTCACTGTGTTGCAGCCATAGACACCATTCAGGTCGACGACTCAATGAACAATGGTATTTAATCTCGAGCCCTTACAAGTTGAAATAATATTAGAAACTCCGCTATAAGTGTCGGAACTATAAACATTATTGAGTGCGCTGTTCAGGGTGAAAGCATTTGTTTTGATACTTTAAGTAGTGATGAAATACTAGTCCCACTACTTGCTACTCGTCTGGAATGTTTTGAGTATGAATTTGATCGACACATGTAGGGGAAGATCAATCTAGAGTCTTGACAAAATCAAAAGGTTGCTAATTTAATTTGATAATTATAAAATTATATAATATAATTATTATTATTAATTGTATTTTTTTGTTATGTATTTTCTGGTGTACAATAAAGCATATCATATATAAATAATTTATCATTTTTGTGACATTGGTTTTAGATTCTGTGATTACTTTGACACACACACACACTCAATTATTACTCGTTAACATTTTTGGAAAATCATCTACTTTTACAATATAAATATTTGTAAATATGTGAGCACCATGTATCTATTATATAATTAATTCATCTGTCATTGCTTTATTTTTAATTCTTATTTACCTATTGTGGTATAGTAATTTTATTCTAGGTAAGTCGTCTTCACATCATCTGCCTAGCCTTTTCCCAACTATGTTGGGGTCGGCTTAGGCTTCGTCTTCACATATAATTATGTAATATACAAAATTTCAAAAATAGATTTTAATCTAATCTAATTTAATCTATGTTATTTATTTCATTGTAATCAATTTAGCTTTCATTGTAATCAATTTAGCAAAACGGTGAAGGAAAACATCGTGAGGAAACCGGCATGTCCTAGAACCAAAAAATTCGAAGACATGTGACATCTGCCAACCCGCACCGGGCCCGCGTGGTGGATTACGGCCCACTCCCTCTCACCGAGAGGAGGCCTGTGTCCCAGCAGTGGGAACATTATAGGCTTATTATGATGATTATGATTAATTTAGCTTTAACAGTTTGTTTTTCAAACTATGTATGTATTACTTGTTTTATTTAATTAATTGTGTTATTATCTGCGCATAATGTAGTGCATGATGTACTATAAGTGATGAGGCACTTAGACTTAAGTTTGCAATGTACAAGTTATAAAGTAATACTCATTGTTGACAAGCCTAATAAATAAATAATCACGCATCTATATTCGTATTGTTAAACAAAAACGTTAGGTTCGACAAATCTACATGATTTAAATGTCCCAGTAATAACATAACCCCTTTTTCCGAGGGAAAAAGGAGCACCTTCATACACTCTCATTTTTCTTCGTAAATCAAGATGAGGAAAAAGCACGCGTTGTGCCAAAAATCTTTGATGTCACTGTGTCATTGTATCTGATTTTATTACCAAGATATGCTATAGGGAAATGTCATTGAAATACTATGTTGAGATTTCTGAACTGATATACGGCGGAATAGATAGGTAAGAGGTAGGTTATACATTCATACGTATAGATAAACTAATTAAAAATAGCACGCTCTCCACTGCAAGGTTGTTGCATTATTTCAAATGAAAACACACATTTCAAATGAAATTTTATTCAAGGGCGTGCAGTTTTATGCAGGGTTAAAATATATTGGCTAGAAAACTCTAAACTCTGCAGACACGATATTTAGACATGATAAAAAAAAAGAAATTGATTTGATGATTTTTGTGGGGCCATCCGGTTGGAGGGAGTGTACGTACTCGTCGAGGCACAGGAAAAAAAGTTTTCTTTTTTTGGCCAAAAAAAAAAATTTCGCAAATCGTTTATTTTCTCGATTCTATCGTATTTACACCTAAATAAAAGGCTAAAAGCGTCTTGGTTTTTTTTTTTCTCCGACCAGCCGCTTGTCGTAAAAATGATGTCGAAGAAATCCGTTAATCCGCGTTTGGTATTTTTGTTTTTCGCCAAACGTTACGTTCTCGATTCTATCGTTTAAAATACCTAAATATAAGGCTAAAAGCATCTTGGTTTTTTTGTCTTCGATCAGCCGTTTGTCGTAAAAATTATGTCGAAGGGATTTTTTACATTGTCCTCACATGCAGTGTCAGTGTGTTATACCCTGCGGTTTTGTATCTCAAGATACTACAGTCAAAGTTTCTGCAGCACCATTCACCGGAGTGGCGTCTGGCGCAGTGTGATAAAAGAAGCAACAAGAATAATATACTTGGATTTTCTTGCCAGTTCTTCTGTATAGAGAAGAACTATCTACGTTTTGGAATGGACAACTAGCTTCAACTTCCTGACTAACTGACCGACTATTTAATTTTGACAATTCAAAAGTGCCTCTAAATGGTTTAATTGAAATAAATGCTTTGAGTTTGAGTTACTTTTGATATAGGTTGTTTTAATACTAATTTAACGAGAAAATCATAGTGGACTTACAATTTGACAACGTTTCATTCGTTTTGTCGCCACGTGTTATACCCAATCACCTCCATCACAGCCTTAAAGAAATAGACCTAAAATATTCACTTTATACAACACTCCAAAAAGCCGCAATTTAAATACCTGCAGAATAGTTAGAAAGTTCATGCAAATTGACGAAAATGAAATCACAACTCATAACATTAATTCTTCGTAAAAAAGAAAAAAAAAACCACACACGCTACATTGACTTGGCTTGTGCCCGTTAATGTGGCTTAAACTAGCCAAAGAGCTAAGAAGCAAAATTTGTTTACCAAAAATAATGATATAGAAAGACGGTTGACATCGGTCGGGCATGCCACCGGCCGGGAGAATCAATCAGGCATATTACCTCCAGGTATTCTCGTCTAGCTTAAGGGAGAGTACTTGCATAGACACAACCTTGTAGCCAGGATAATCCATCAGCTGCTTGCTTTGAAATACAGCCTTGTGGAATCGGAGGTGCCGTACTACAGGTATGTGCCCGACCCAGTTCTCGAAAATGGTAAAATCACATAATATTGGGATCGATCCATCATCACTGATAGGACTATTGTTGCCAATAAGCCTGATATAGTGGTGGTGGATCGATCAGAGCCGCGTGCAATGATTGTTGACAAAACCGTCCCGCATGATGAGAACCTCGTGAAAGCCGAGAAAGATAAACTAATATAAATCAAGTATATTGACTTGGCTCGCGAGGTTGCCAACATGTGGGATGTGGATTCAGCGATCATTGTACCGATAGACATGACAACCAACAGATTAATAGCAAAGAGCCTCGACCAACACCTGAGGAGGCTCTCGTTGGGCAGCTGGGTCAAGGGCTTGATCCAGAAAGCGGTACTTCTGGACACGGCCCGCATTGTTAGGAGGTTCCTCTCTCTGGAGCCCTGACCGCCGGTAGCTTGGACCCTGTTCCCGATACCGGTGGTCTACTATTTTTAATTATTTTTATATATTTTTTTTATACTAATATTTAAAAACATAATTTATATGTATTTAGTTATATAAATCAAATTATAATACAATAATAAAAACACCAAAAACTTTAGAAAATTTTTCACTATAGACCCTACTATCACAAACGACAAATGTCGCAGTTGCCACATTCAATCAGAAACCATTCAACATATGGACGGTTAATAAAAAAAGGAAGTTACAGCAACTTTCCTTTATACAATAGCATATAATTATTATATATTATTGCTAGGTATTAGCCGTCTCCCGACGCGACGACACTTGAATCAAAATATTACCTACAACTATTGTCTAATATTGTTTCGTCTATTGTTGTATTGTCTATTGTCAAAATCTATATTTAGTCTTCAATTTATAAACAGACTCAAACCACCAAACTGTACTTAACTCGATGAAGCCATAAAAACTAATATTTCAATTTGAAACTGATAATAAAATCTTGCGTTTCATTCAACTCACGAAACAGTGGAAAAACACGGATTACTTCACTACTCAATGAAATGGCGATAAAATGACTTATGAATGCTGTTTGTGATGTGTGTTGCAACACAACTGACAGACTGGTTTAAGATGAAATAAATTCCACTTTGACGTGATTACAATCTTTATTTAGCCAGTTACAATGAAAGCATCTTGAATAAACAGTATAGTAAAGTTAGGTGCATGTGTGTGTATGATTGTTTGTTTTGCTGTGTTCACCTCAATGAATCATGTGCTGCAATAAAATAATGCAGAAGGTTCATGGCATAGTCAACCACTAGATTATGATGCTGAAGAGTTTGTCGAATTCTTCTTCACAGCTAAAGCACTAGAACGTGGTGAAGGACCGCCCCTAAGATGACCCACTGACCGGACAAGCATTTTGGGGGACTGTCTTATGTCTTGACGTTTAAAAGTGCTGATTCTCAGCCTAATTTGAATACAAGACATTTGATCTGGGCCTGCGGGTGGAGAGTAATGGGTAGCTCACCGTCCGATCAGGACCAGGCCCGTGCCGGCCGGCGCGTCCGTGTTCCACGCGCGCCTCAAAGAGATGTCAGCATCAAAAGAAGGGGCCCGTCAGGGCCGAAGCCTGCCGGGTCAGCGGGATTGTCCGAAAGGGTTACCGCTGGCCCGGAACATAAAGGGCTAAGGAAGGAACACTGGTGGGTTTTAGTCAGTAAGAGTCTGACACTCCCTTCCGCTCCACCCAGAGCGCCTGTGTCACAGGTGAGATGTGCCTGTGATCCAGCTCGCGGGCCCAGTGCAGATTAACATAAGTTACATATATTAGAAATTTTGACAAGCCGCCGTTTTTTCACAATGTTTTACTTCTCCATTTTGAGAGCATAATCGGACTACATTGTACCCACTGCTGGAACACAGCTTCCCTCTCAGTGAGAGGGAGTGAGCCGTAATCCACCACCCAGGTCCAGTGGGGGTTCATAGATGTCATATGCCTTCGAATTTTTGGTTCTAGGAATGCAAAAGTTTCCTCACTTTCCTTCTCCGTTTTGAGAGAAGTGGTGACGAAATAACACGAAGTATAAAACGCCTGCCTGGTTTCGGATCCACGGCCACGACCTAAGAGTCGTAAGTCAGGGTTACCACCACTGCTCCTGAACATCCAAGCAACGAATGAAAACAGGTGCTCAGCGCACATACGTATGGTGATCTCATAATTATTAATATCTCAACCTATTTAAATACCGTTATTATTGTACCTATGTTAAACAAATGAATAAATGACTTATGTCTTGTCTTAGTCGCGAGTGGGCTCGTACTAGCTGTACGTGAAGCGTGTTTAGTTTTTTATGCGTTTTCGCTCAGTGGATGAGGATAATTTTTTGGGTTGTTCTGTGGTGTTGCTGTATTGTACTCGCCACATCAAATCCATCTATAACATTTATGTAGTTAAATTTATACTGCTCGCTTTTCTTATCAATGTAAACGAAGTTTTAATACTAACCCAGTAATGCAAGTAAAACTTCTGCTTCATCTTTAGGTATCTTAAATTCACTCACTGACAGACAACGCCCAGCCTAAACCGCTGAGTCTAGAACCATGCATATGAGTTCCTTATAAATTAAGGTGAGCGCTAAGGAAGGATTTATGAATATTCATCGCCTAAAGAGGTGAAAGTTTGAATGGAAGTTCGCTATTTTTGCACATGGGAAATTTCATCGGGCGCACGAGTTGATCTAAACTAATATTATCATACTAATATTATACAGGCGAAAGTTTGTGAGTGTGTGTGTGTTGATGTTTGTTACTTCTTCACGCTTAAACGGCTGAACCAATTTTGATAAAGATTTGTATGGAGGTTTTACTTTTTATTCCGATATTCCCACGGGATAGAAACTTATGCGGGTGAAAACGCGGGGAGCAGCTATTTTCTAATAAAAAAAGAGATTTTTTTTGTTTTGAGTTTTAAGGAGCTTTAGCTAATTTAATTTGACCCATTATGTATGTATTTTTCAATATAGATTTTCTATGCACTGTGTTTGTTTTCACATTCCTGAGATATTTTTTTTCCGTTAATGTCCCACTGCTGAGCACAGGCCTCCCTACTCTCTTTCCACCTCTCTCTGTCCAGAGCTGCCAAGGACCTATCTTTATCAAAGGAGTCAAACTCATCCCGCCATCTCCGTCTGGGCCTGCCGCGATAAAGATATTCTTATTTTATTTTAAAACAAGGCTTGTACGTTTTTTTAATATTTTTCGGAACTATATTGCGGCTTAAAAATAGTTCTAGCAGCGTGACACACATCTCATTTCCAAGCCAATCTTACCGACATACCCACAAACATAAGAACTAGGTCGCTTTTGAAATGCACGTCTATTCACGATGTATTTAGTGCTCACAACGTGAACGTGTTTCAGTATGAGAAACATAACACGATGCTTGTATTCCTCAAAGAGGTAGATAGAAGTGTATACTGTTCAAGGGGTAACGAGACCCTTTATAAAGCCATTGTCTACGCATTTTCTGTACATTAAACTAACTAACTTTGCGCAAAAATATATGCTGAGAAACGACTAAGAGCGCGCAACGTGACAAGTTTAACGTTTATCTATAAAGTATTCCCAATCAAAAATTGTATTCCTATAACGTACTTGATGAAGATTACCTATAAACAGAAAACCTCTATAGAAATTCATGAGTGACCAAGTCATAAATTTGCACGCATTTACAGCGTGACAAGGTTTCGGTTTCAGATAAAGTATTCTCAATGAAAAACTACGACATAATATTCCTTTCTGTGTCATATAATCAATATTACGTACAAACGGAGTGCCCCTATAGAAATCTATGCAAATTCACGGGTTGGTTCTTACAGCGTGACAAGGTTTCGATTTTCACTAAAAGTATAAGTAAAGTTTTCTGACTAAGCAATTTTCCTTCTTCTCGTTCCACTCAGATATATTTATAACATGAAAATTGCTCATAAACTACAACATATTTGAAGCAATCAAGATTACCTACAAACAGAAAGCCTCTACAGAAATCTGTGCACATTCATGGGTTGGTCCTAAGAGCGTGACGCAGCGGTTTGAGAGTTGGTAAGTCGGAGTGTCGCCGACACTACTTGAGGTACGACTTCCGCTGAGTCACGCGGTTGGGGCACACCAAGTGGTTTCTATTTTTGAAGTGAAAACTTACTCGGCTTTAATGTATATCCGATATGTCAGTGAGTGATGGCAACGCATTCTGTTTGTGTTTTGTTTATGAGACGATTTAAAAAATACACAAGTTCAAGTTTTTTCTTCTGTCGTTCCTCCCGGAATGCCACTGTTCTTTTTTTTTTGGAATGGATGTTTGTATATTGAACTTCAGATGTTTCAATAATATACCTACCTAATCTTTGTCGACGTGTTTTGTTTGAGAAGTCGTGAGAATTAATGCAATGAGGCACCGAAAATTGTCCAATGAGTTGTAAAATAGATAAACTAAAACCATATCAGCAGGCATTCGGCTGAAAGTGCATAGTTCTTTTACCACGTTATTTTTAATCGATCTTCATATTGATTCTAATATTTCCATGACCTTTTTCTGCTTTTACTGATGCAATTGGCTTTGTGTAACTAATCCAATCGTTATCCTTCTGTTACAGATATTGGATCTCCTGCACATTAATAAAAACTTCTGGTAACAATTAATGAATCTACGAGCATTTAAGAGACATCAAACACGTAAATAAACACGCACAGAACGTAAACATCCCCTATTACAACAATACACGCTATTTCAATACCAAAGTACATTATAACTACACTATCGCCATAAATCAAATAAAAATATCATAAACAACACCATTTCCCCCACTGTATTACCAACTCCATGGAAGTTTCCCATAACTAGTCGGGAGGTGACTCTCACTTTTGAAGCGCCCTCCGGAGTGAAAAGGCGATATTTTCCTCACAGCGAATGAATGAAAAACCCGCCACAGTTATGTGGCACTCTGACCGAATGTACTTTTGTGAGGAAAAATTTAGGACAAGTTTTTGTTGTGTTTCTTTGCTAGCGAAAAGTGTTATGGTGAAATGGAATTTTGCTTCGCTTGCTAAATGTCTTAATTTGAGCTACAAGATTACTGATACATGCTTTTATTGACTGGACTGGCCCACTCAAATCTGTGTAGTTTACTACTGATAAACATAGGTATGACGATTCCGACTTGTTAATTAAACACTTATATTTTTTTTTATGACTAGCTGCGGTCAATCGGTTCATTCATTCATTTTGCGAAAAACAAGGGCTTCAAAGTTTGTATGAAATGCCGTACGTCGTAAACGCTAACATTTGTTAAGATTAATAAAAGTTTCAAAATAAATGTCTATTCTATTCTTCTCAGAGTTGTCGGATAAGAAACACCGATCTCACGTAGTTTATAAAAATATGAATAACGTGTATAAGTGTTTGAATAAACTTTCTTACAATAATAAATATTATTTATCACCTACTTAATCATAATTGAACATAGTTTCCCACGGGAATTATAAGCACATGACAAAATTTGTCACCTACTAAGATTAGATAATAACCTTTTGCCTTTGTGGCTCGAACAATGATACGTTTTAGAATAATATTTCCTTAATCAGAATACTTAGACATAACAGTATGTTCGTTCAGATAATATGGACATTATGAACGTGGGAATTTTAATAAAGTCGTATGTTGTCTGAATGCAGTTTTATCTATTGTTTTTTTTTTAATTATTTTAAATGGGTTTGCTCTTGACTCTAGTCTAGGTCAGAGGTGACAGAGACAAAGTCGACGATAGAGTGAGCTTACCCAGAAGAAGCCTGTTCACTCTTACTTTAAAGAGATTCGGGTTGTATGCGCTCGGAAACAAACGCAGGTAGAGAGTTCCATTATTTTGCTGTGCGCATTATAAAGGACATTTGAAAACGCTTTGTGCGAATTGGTGGAATAGCAACTAGGCATGGATGGTAACTTGCTTTACCTTTTAACTGTAGATTTGTAGACCATGTTCTATTTTATTAAGTACCTATACTGTCTGCCCATACCTATTCACACTGTAATTTAAAAACATTGTAAATGCCCATTATTTTTAAAAGAGTAACCATAGACTTTCTTGCCGGCTCTTCTCCATAGGCAACTACCAATTGGAACGGTACACTATATCGTTTCATAAGTGCCCATGTAGGTTTATGTGAAATAAAATATTATGATTTTGATTTTATCTGTATGGTTTGTAGGTAACAAAAAAATAGGAACAATAATTAATAGAATTTAAATACTGGTACTCAGCTGCATCCGGTTAGACTGGAAGCCGACCCCAACATAGTCTGGAAAAGGCTAGGCAGATGATGATAATGAATTAAAAGAAATTAAATGTATTTTCAAGCACAAAAGCATTGTCAGACTATAATTACCTACTAAAAAAAACCTATACTTACAATGCGCGCCACGAAAGATGAGACTTGACCCCGCATCCCCCGCTCTTTCCGCCGCCCCTATGACGTCCGGTCCCGTCCCGCACTCAGACCTCATACCGCTAAAGATGCCTCAAATCGTGTACTGCGCAAGTCAAACCACGTGGTGTGTTAAGTCTCATCTTTCGTGGCACGCATTGTACTTACTATTTTCCCTCTGCTGCGACATAACATGAAGGCAATTCTTGTAATTTTAAGATCGTTCATAGTCAGGGGCTTACTCTCCAAACTAATTTAATTCCAATGAGATGTCAATATAATTTCAATGTTAATTTTATAGTCACGTGATTCGGTACTCTTGAAAACAATATTTTCAACAATTACCCCACGCCAAGCCCGAACCCAATTCCACCTAGTTCTCCAAAATGGACACCCAATCTAAAAATCATTTGGCGCTAGCATCGAACTCAAGAGTACGAAACGTCACGATTCCAATGTCGATCTATCGGAATTAAATTAAAGAGTAAGCACCCTGATCTGTCTCAATCTGTCAAAAATACCTCTGATTTCCCTAATTGACATTTGTTTGTCGCTGAGATGAGACTACGACTATATTTTTAACGTGTTAAATTATGAGAATTGGCTTTCGAAAGGCTTTAATTTTTTTTGGCTTTAATTTGGCTTTAAATTGGCTTTAATTTGCGAAAGTGTCCGTAATCCACCACGCCGGCCCAGTGTCAGTTCCGTTTAAACTAAGTAAATGTGACCAGTATGCTTTGTCAAAAAAAAAAAACTTTTTTACAAAAAAAAAAAAAACAACCGACTTTCAAAAGGACACTACAAAGTGAAAAATAACTTTAATTTCGGAAGTCAGTGTCTTTGGTAAGTTTTTATTTTTCACTTAAATACCCAGATCGATATAGGTGTGTGCCTATAATATTTGAAAAGTTTCTTCGATTTCTCCAGGATCCCATCATCAGATCCTCACTGATGACAATGGCACATGACCCTTTAAAAAAAAAGAATTTTCTAAATCGATTCAGTCGTCTTCGAGTAATCGTCGTTAAATCGAGAACTGGAGCCCTCCTCCTTTTTTTGAAGTAGGTAAAAAACTACACAACCCTAACCTGAGTGGTGTGACTGATACAAAAAAAAGCAACCGAAATAACTTTTCAGTTTCATCAGACAATACAAAACTATACAAAGCGCCATCCATTAACAAATTCTCAATAATTATTAACTGAAGAGGGGGCCGTCTGTCGCAGTACCAATTACGTTCCGAGTCGGACTTTGTCCGTGCTACAACAACATAGGAACGCTTTTAGACGCCTGAATATTTTAACACGAGTCGTGGTGAAGACTGTCATTTTGTGCCTGGCTTTGTTAGTTTTTACTTAGCCTGTGCGTGGAGTACATAGTGGAGGGTGTTTTACTTTGTACAGACGCCAGTACATCAAGCTACTACAATTTGTCAAATTTCTTGAAGAAATTTCAAATTTATCGTTAAAGCATAAGGTTCAAACTTTATTCGGAAAATTTTACAATTTAGGGTAGCTTGATGTGCTGATGTCTGTACTTTACTATCATTGTTAAACACAGATCAGTTAAAAGAAACAGAAAATAACCGTTTGTTTAAGGTCACACGGCAGGACAAAAGTTCATAATATAATTTCATTTCAATTGATGATCACATCGGTCCATTGCTGAGGGCGATACGCCTCTAGTAGAGTTGGGCAGGACATCTATTTAGCCGATGGAGCAAAGCTGTGACCCAAGAAACCAGGGTCATCCAAAAGCGCGTTGGGTTGATAATATCGTCAAAGTCGCGGGGTTTTTGGGATGCCTCCTCGTAAAGCGCAGTTTGTTCCGCTAATTACTCAACTGAACCGAGCGCTCGGCACATCCTGGACAGTCACAGCCAACACCTTATTTGATTGGCCAATTCTTCCCTTGCGGTGGCTAACGCCCGCTTGACTTGCGACCACCCTTTCTCCGGAGTCCAGCGTCAAGCAGCCTGCTGTGTTTCGTCGATGCGTGAGAGTTCCAGTGCCTTAGGCAACTTCTAGGCACGCTCGTTCCATCATAGACCTCATCCATCGCTTTCCATCAGGCGTGATCGAGGTCAAAAGCGGGCCCATCACAAACACCTGGATGAGAGATTCAAAGGGAAGGCCTAAACCCAGCAGTGGATGATTCCGGTCTGAAATGATGGTGATGATCCAGTGTGATCCATAGGAGTCAGAATATTTTGTTAGATTAATCATCGCTTTTGCTTAAGGTGATTTTATATCGACTGATGACGTTGTAGTGGTATTTACAAAGCTACATGCAAACAACGCGTCATACTGACGTCACGAAAAATCCTGCATCTCGCAAGCAGAGTTTACCGCGCAACTAGCATAATAATATATACAATGGCCCGACATGAATCATCGGGCAGTTGCCCGCCAGACACAACACCCGTCTGATCGGAGGATACTCCCTTTTCTATGGAGGATGAGTGAACTTTGCACCCAGTTCCTCATACCTTTATAACGTCAATTAAACCGCAATCTGAAGGGAAATTCTCGTAATTAAAAAATGTTCTAATCCACGTCGCAACGACAAACAATGTCAAAAATGTAGGTAAATTAGAGGGTTTTAACAGATTGAGTTTGAAATTAGAATGAAAGTACGGTAATTGCACCTTTTGTCAAAATGAGTCAATGCACATGAGGTGGCTATTGGCCCAATCTTCCAAATTCTCCTTTTCTTGCAGTATAACTGAAACCAGCGGAACAATTCTCGTAATTCTAAGATCGTTCACAATCTGATCTCAGTCTCAATATGTCAAAAATACCTTCAATTTCCCTACATTTTTGACAAGTTTTTGATTTTTTTTTGTCGCTGAGATGTGACTGCGGATAGCTTTTGAATGTTTTAAATTACGAGAATTGTTTTTCAGGACTATACTAACTTGCAATAAAATAATATCTAAAGTCTCAATAATGTTATTAAAAAGGGGGACGTCAATCAAGATACCAATTTAGGATCATTCTCGGACTTTCAACGGAAACAACATGGAATAGCTCTCAGACTGTTTAATGTTTTATTATTTACCGATAGGGTAGAATAAATTAATGGCCGCCATTTTCAATTTAACTACAGCTATTTCGCTTGTCTGTACTATTTCTACCGGTGAATTACGTCACTGAAACGTTATTTATAAAAGTAAGTAGGTCTGTTTTCCTAGAGAGCGTTTTTGACACCGTAAAGTCAAAGCCCGCTGCCCAAAAGTTTAAATCGTTAGATTTGCCCTCACCGTACTTAGTTACGCGAAAAAGTGTCCATACTGAGAAGGGTGAGCTCACACATTATTTATACAGCGTTTCCATGACAATCGAGTCACTGCGTCATTGTGTGTCAGAGGTGTCAAAACAAAATAGAAACGCGACTATCTTTTGACGCGGCAGCGTATCTAACGATTTCAATCTTAAGTAACGTTATTTGTTCATGAAAGTTGGTGAGAACACCTTTGTTGAAATCGTAAAAAAAAAGAAACCCCGGTGCGATCATTTTCATGACAGTGGTCACTGCGACTGTTATGTGGCGCGTTTCGCTCTTCTAGAAAACTAGCTTAACAAACTAAAATCACCGATGAGAAGCCAGAATTTCAAAGCAATAGTATTTTAATGACACTTGACTGCGTCGTTGGCGTACTTTAATGGACCACATCTATGCATTTACTAGTAAGTAATTATCATAATAATAATATACTGTGCTCGTCCTACAACTACTGATATACCTTGTTCAATTATAGGCGAGGACGCTTGCACCCTAAACACAAGTTAAATCTTACTTTGGGTGCCAGAGTTCATCGAAATCACTCTATCCCTTAGTTGTAACGCTGCATAGTGCTTAGATAAGTGTGTTTGTACAACTAAAGTTAATAAAAAAACAATTTTTTTTTTGGTCTAGTGGTCTTAAGCCATAATGCTGAGCATGAGGTCCTGGGTTGGATCCCCGGGTCAGGCAGTATTATTGGGTTTTCCATCGGACATTTCTCAGTAACAGTCCAGGGTCTGGATTTGTACCCGTCGATGGCAATATATGGCGAAATGCAGGTGTACTATAGGTAAACCTCATCGGTCCATACATGACGCAACCAATCACAAACTAGTTTATAACGCGCGTTAGTCGTGTCGTATTGAAATCATAATAATTATGATAAACAGACTAAAATTGATACTGCGTCGGCAATATTTATGGTATTGCAGCTATCTATTCAGTTATAAACTATCGGGTGTTTTTTTGTAAACTAAAAACTATTTGGATTAAGACAAGGCTCAGAATGAAAATATTGATATAACAGAACTCCACAAAATTAAACTTATTTTGTTTTGTGAAACTTAACACAGAAACATATTTTTAATATCCATGAAAATGGCTTTATTTGACAGATCATTTCATTTGAATACGATTTCGGGCATGTGGGGTATTAAAAAAAACATTTTTCTGTGTTTTGTTTCAATTTAGAGTTATCCGCCTCTAAAAAACACCCTTTATTTCCAATCACAAAATAAGTTTATTACAGCATACGGGGTTGAGCGACCGTTCGATACCCAGACACGGCAAATTAAGTTTTTTTTTGTAATCGTTCCAATGTACAGATGCCAGCACATCAAGCTACCCGAAACTGTCAAATTTTCCCAATCAACTTTGAACCTTATGGTTTAGCGGTAAAGTTGAAAATCTATTAAAGAAAGACGCCAACACATCAAGCTACTACAATCTGTTACGTTTACAAGCGCTGGGCCCTCTGGTCAAACACACTATTGGTGGACAGTTAAGGGTATTTTTAAACATCCTCCCCTCCTCCCTCACTATTTGTAGCGAGTTGGGGTTGAATCGATTACATAATTGTGCCTTTTGTCGTTGATAGTTTCCTTTTGTAAATATGTGGCGTCTCGCCTTGTGCATAAATGATTGCATTATATAGTTTAAAGAACCATTACTATCGAAGTTTATACCTATGATTTTAAACGATTCATCATCTGCCTAGCCTTTTCCCGACTATGTTGGGGTCGGCTTCCAGTCTAACCGGATGCAGCTAAATACCAGTATTTTACATGGAGCGACTGCCTATCTGACCTCCACAACCCAGTAACTGGGTAATACGATGCCCCTTGATAAGACTGGTTGTCAGAATTTCAGGCTTCTGACTATCCGTAACGACTGTCAAATATCCACGAAACGCAGCCGGGACCAACGGCTTAACAAGTTCAAACGACTCCAAAAAAATATTTAATTTAATACACAAAATATTTCTTTAAAAAAAACATTATAATTAAAGCCTTAGGCCCTTTGAACACGGCACGGTTTCTTTACGGTACGGCGTATACCGCACCGTAGAAAAAACGTATACGTCAACAAGCTTCCATACAACACTGACAACCGTGCTTACCACACGGCGAATAAACCGTAGTTTTTCATGGCAACAAAAACGTGTGTGTGCAAAGGGCCTAACTACCATCCAAAACTAACAATATTTCTTCACTTTGGACTCGGTTTTGCTATGCTTTGTTTATTTATTTACTCGCTGACCGGGCGAACTTCGTACCGCTTCCGATTTTTTCTTGAATTTATTCTGCCATTCGGGGCGAAGATAAACTCAACAAATCACACTGAAAAAAAGAATGATTGATTTTACTAAATTCCGCGTAAATCTTATCAAATCCGCGGGTTATATAGGTCCTACACACAAAATTGTTGATTTTACCAAATAGAACTGGTTGATTATGAAAATCAACAAAGTGGATTTTGTTAAATTACTCTTGTTATAGTAAAATTAACTATGAAAAGGGTTGACTATGGCAGTTCATTACGCAACCTACGCTACTTTAGTACATTCAACAATTCTTTTTTTTCAGTGCAAAGACCATAAAAATCGGTCCAGCCGTTCTTGAGTTATAAATAGTGTAACTAACCCGACTTTGTTTTATTTATATAGATTACAGAGAAAACACATAACAAAAAAAAAAAAGATTATCACTACAAAACATACAATAGGTTGCTTTATCGCTTTCTGCGATCTCTTCCAGGCAACCTTGGAACGGACAATAATTGCGTGGATATAAAAATGGGGTTGTCATTGGTGCAAAATAATATACTATAATAGATACATAGATACATCTATATCATAGATACCTATAGCTTTGCGTAGGGTGTCTAAATTTAAGTACTTAGGACATATGCTGACCTCTGACCTCAAGGACAATGATGACATCTGAGGGGACGGAGGGCGCTGGCAGTGCGGGCGAATATAAGGTTTGCACGTTGTTCGACAGAAGTCAAAATTACACTTTTTAGGTCTTACTGTACATCATTCTACACGTGCAGCCTGTGGGCCGACTATATTCAAAAATCTTACAGTGCCCTCCGAGTCCAATTTAATAATGCATTCAGGGTGCTGTTGGGTCTGCGGCGATTCTGTAGTGCATCAGGGATATTTGTTGAACATCGCGTAGACTGCTTTTACGATACGATGCGTAAAAGATGCGCATCCCTGGTGCGTAGAGTACGTGGCAGCGCCAACAGCATCCTTAGCATAATAGCTAGTCGGGACTGTAACTACATCAATCATTGCTGCGCCATTTTTTTTTTCATTTGTCATGGAATGGCGCAGTAGTGATTGTTTGAGTTTATTTCTTTTAAGTTTTGTTCTGGGTACTTTTAAGTATTACTAACACTAGTTTATAAGAACATTGTTTCTAACAAAATGGACACCGTGTTCTGAAATAAAGTATTATTATTATATATACAAGGTGTCCGGTTATTACATATTGGATAAAATCGCGAAAAAAGAATCAGCTGTTTCCAACATTTTGACGAGTTATGCTAACATAAATGTAGGGAACAGCTGATTTTTTTTTGCGATTTTAGGTTTGGTCCCATACTAATAGTTGTTCATAATGATTAAGTACAATGACCCCTTAAGAGGTTACACATTAAATATCGGTCACCCATCAGCTGTATAATAGATTGTTTTATTTTTTGTGACATTTTTAATGTGATATCTTATTTTATGAACATAAATTAAGTAGTCTATCAGCTGTCCCACAGTATCTTTAAATAATAAGTCAGTTAAGTCTCTCATTAACAGAAAAGAAGCAACTTTTATCAAACAGAAATTTATTTCGAATTTTTCCTAATGACATAAATAAGTCAAAAGATCTTACTTAAAGTTCATGGAAGAAGCCAATTTACTTAAAGACGTAGATAAAAACAAACTCATGACGATAAGTGCCTTCCGCGCGCCAAGACTAAGATCCTAATAAATTATTTTTCCATAGAACCCATTAAATATATTCGGCTTTCAATATTCCGGAATTAATTGCAGCCTATTTTAAAGGCACGAACATTCTAATTAAACGCTAGAGCGAGATGGCGTTAAAGTGAAAGAGAGGCACGAAATGTCAACGACACCTGTCTCTGATTTATTTATTAGAAAGAATTTGGATTTTGAAGGAAAAACGGAACGGTACGGCGATGTGTTTGTACAGACTTGGGAAGATTAACTATTAATCTTCACGTTTAGGTAAAAATATGATGTGGTACCGAGTTGTTTTCCGATGGATCTTGTACCTGACGTTGACAAAATTAATGGACTGAACGTGGCCAGGTAGAAGGCCTGCAGATTCGTTAGGTAAATAATGATTAGCGGTGAAGATAAGGCTGGTTTACACCTGCTCATTCTACCTTAATGGGCTTATGGTTTTATTTTTATGATTGGCTAGTTTCTGCCCGCGACTTCGTCCGCGTGAAATCTCTTGTTCCCCCGACCGACGGAACCATCGCATCGCATAACCTGCCCACGCTATGACTTCTTTTCGCTCAGCGTTCTTTCTGACTTTTTGCCTTTTTGCCCAGCTCCTTAGGGGTATAACGTGATGTTACATCGCCCATCGCATTTGATAGCCCAATTATTGAGGAAGGCTATAGGATAGCCTTCCTCAATAATTGGGCTATCAAATACAAAAATAATTTATCAAATCAGACTGAATGACGGGCGGTTTACTTTGTGTGAATTATTACATCACTATTCCTCTCAAAACGGTAAAGAAAAACATCGCGAGAGAACCGGCATCGGCATGTCTTAGAATCAAAAATTCGAAGTCACTAACCAAACTGCACTGTGCCCGCGTGGTAGATTACGGCCCATTCCATCTCACAGAGAGGAGGCCTGTGTGCTAGCAGTGGGAACATTATAGACTGATTATTCATAATATGCTATGTTATTCATTAAAAAAATCTACAGGTAAATCAAGAGACGTAGAAAAACATTTAAAACACGGGTAAGAAAAAAAACAGTGGCACTCCGGGAGTGCCGACAGAGGTGAAAACTTGAACAATTACGTGTGTATTTTATGAATCGTCTCTCGACAAAACTCGCGCAGTACCGGCTACGGCCATCCGTCTTACGAATTTTCGATCAGGTCACGTGTCCTGACGCGAGTTTAACATTTTTTACCCATTACAAAAAAAAGAGTACAACGCCGCTAAAGATGTTTTCACTTCAAAAATATAAAACATGGGTAAAAGTGCTTACTTAGGTTAAAACACTATAAAACAGCCGTAATTATTCAAATAAACAGAAACTTCCCAGTCAGTTGCACAACAATGTTTCAATTTCCTTGGAAATTGATTCAACGCGTAGCGGTCCAGTTATCTGCTACGAGAGTGCTACTGACGTAGCCGTGACGTCATCACGTGGGCTACGCCGTAGCAATAGAACAATGCGATGCTCTCACTTCGTGTATAGTGTTTGACTGAGTATGCTAGCACAATATTGAACCCCATCTTATAATGTATGGTATTGACAATAGAGAAGCCGTGACATGACACAGACGAAACTTGACGGAGACAGGCATAAGACACACGTGAGACATGGTATCTCTGCAGAAATGCAAGTACATAAAGACGTCTATTTAAACTTATGTTTCAAATTAATATTATTAAAAATTTAAACAAATATCAACTTTATTTTATTGGTAGTTGATTTCAGAGTGACAAGCACTATTGAAAAAGTTTAAAAAAAATGTTTGAAGTTGTTGCCTGAACTGGATTTTATTGTGTAGGATTTAAAGTAGTTTTTCCATAAACTCATATTTGTTTACATTTTTGGCAAATAAATCGCGAATGCAGATTACATACATACATAAGCTAACGCTTTTTTCCATGGGGTTAGGCAGTAGGTAGAAACTACAGAACGCCACCTGCTGAAAGAAAGAAAGAAAGAAAAAGGAAGAAAATACGTTTATTTGCGGCAAACATGACGCATAAAAATAAAAAACACAAACAACAGAAAAACAAAAATAACAATACGCACGCACGCACGCACGCACGCACCTACGCAAGTACCTAACATAAAATAAAATTATAGATATCAGAATTCCTCCATCTTCTTGTGTCAGTACGAGCTAACCATACTATAACTGCGAAAGTGTGTCTGTCTGTCTGTTACCTCTATACGCTTAAACCGTTGAACCGATTTAGGTGAAATTTGGCACAGAGATAGTTTGAGTCCCGGGAAAGGACATAGGATAGTTTTTATCCCGATATTCCCACGGGATCGACACTTATGCGGGTGAAAACGCGGGGCGCTGCTAGTAGGTTCATAAATATCACATATCGTGGTATACCTGAAAACTTTGCAGATCTGAAATGGTAGCAAAACTAACTACCTACCTATTTTCTTTTTCCTTTCTTTCTTTCTTTTTCTTTACCTTGTTTCTAGAATACATTAGACTGAAGTAAGTTGTAGTAAGAGTTCCTAGGAAATAACTACAACCGCTACCGCTAAACAGCGTTGCTGGACATGGCTGCCAGTGAAATTTATTTATTTATTTCAGGCGACGTAGGCCCATACATAAATACCTTAACCTAATCATACATATCCTTATTATAAAACAGTACTTCACTAGCTAACTCTTGAGCAGTTTTAAGGGCACATGACTGTGCATGTGCGTGTGTGTGTGTGTTTCAGCTCCGTCTCTGGGATGGCAACAAAATACAGTAGGTAATTATTCTTATGTACGAAGTTATATTCATAAGTGTATTGCATCTCCGGCATTTCTATGCGAATTTTGATGATTCTTCTAGTCGGTGTCTTCAATGCACCTCAGCTTGGCACCGCTTGGCTGCAATTATATAACTATCTTTGTATTGTTTTTAATGGATAAGGTATGCCTCGGAATGAAATCATATTTATTTGATTAACTTTGTCTGGGTAGTTTTTGAGTTAGCTTTAATAATACGATTTTTTGAAGTGAAAACTTCTTTAGCGGCGCTGTGTACTTTTTTTGGAATGGGTAAAAACTTCTAAATTCGCGTCAGGTCACGTGACCCTGATCGTAAGATTCGTAAGACGTAAAACGAAAGACGCGCGTTGTTGAGGACAGCGCCATCTATGCACATCGGGAAGAACTACGAGGGCCTTTCGCGTACTAACTACGTAGTTCATCCAACAACGACGAGATGGCGCTGAACCACGGATATATAACTGACGACGAGCTCCATGGGCTTGCTTCTCTTACCACTGCCGCGACCAACACCACGAACTGAAGTCTATCCTGTGTGCTTATTTGTAAATCTGAATAAATTCCTTTCACGAGAAGAATAAACCAGTCACTTTGGTCATCATACCTGATTTGCAAAAAACCCTATAAAATAAGGAACACACCTTAACACGCGTGTTTTGTTTATAAGACGATTCACAAAATACACTCGTAATTGTTCAAGTTTTCACTTCTGTCGGCACTACCGGAGTGCCAGTTTTTTTTCCAGTTAGTTTATATTCATGAAATTTTAACTGATATTTACATAGCAAGTAGTGTTAATTGAATTTGTGTGGAGTAGGTAGAAAAAATCAGTATATTTTCTATAAAAAAGCCTACTAACTGCTCAAGTGTGAGCGTGCACTTAGAAAGGGGGTATAACTCACCAGTTGACAGTATCTTTTGACATGTCTGAGGGGAAGCATGGGATACACAGCTCACAGGGGACACCGCGGATATAGGGGTCGCATGTAATAACGGCGTAGTATCGATTATTTATATCGTACACTTTTTTATACAGGTAAAAATAAATATGGTGGGGAGTGAATATTTTGAGTTCGAGGGTAGATTTAATGGGCCTTACCACAAAAACTTAGATACTTGTTTAACGCGTGTCTACTGTCAGTGTAACGTCAAACTCCAAACATTTAAAATATCTTGGACATATACCTAATGTCCTCTGATCTGAAATATGATGCATACATAGAGCGAGAACGCAGAGCGTTGTCTGTAAGGGTGAATATGGTGGCCCACAGGTTTGCTCGTTGTACGGTCAGCAACAAAAGTCGATTAACACTTCAGTTTTTTTTAATTTCAGTTATTGAGTAAAATATTTGTTCAAAATTGCAGCAGAAGTACAATGCAATTTTGAACAAATATTTTGGTCAATATCTGAGATTTAAAATAACTGAAGTGTTAATAGTTTGCTCAATAACTGAGATTAAAAAAAAACACTGGCACTCCGGTAGTGCCGACAGAAGTGAAAACTTGAACAATTACGAGTGTATTTTGTGAAGTCGTCGTCAGTTATATATCCGTGGTTCAGCGCCATCTCGTCGTTGTTGGATGAACTACGTAGTTAGTACGCGAGGCCCTCGTAGTTCTTCCCGATGTGCATAGATGGCGCTGTCCTCAACAACGCGCGTCTTAAGTTTTACGTCTGACGTTAGTACGCGAGGCCCTCGTAGTTCTTCCCGATGTGCATAGATGGCGCTGTCCTCAACAACGCGCGTCTTACGTTTTACGTCTGACGTTTTACGTCTTACGAATTTTCGATCAGGGTCACGTGACCTGACGCGAATTTAGAAGTTTTTACCCATTCCAAAAAAAGTACACAGCGCCGCTAAAGAAGTTTTCACTTCAAAAAATTGAAGTGTTAATCGACTTTTGTTGCTGACTGTACCACTGAATTCTGTCTCCCGTTCGTCCGTTTTTCTACATGAGCAACGAGCGGGTCTCATACAAGCGCAGACAGTACAACGCCTTGCGTGTGCAATATAATAATGCACTCAGGGTACTGATGGGGCTGCCTCAATTCTGTAGCGCATCAGGTATGTTCGCCGAGTCGCAAGTAGACTGTTTTTATTCTACTGTGCGAAAACGATGCACATCCCTGGTGTGCAGGGTACGAGCTAGCTCCAGCGGCATCCTGAGGGCATTCGCGCAGAGGTTCGATTGCCAGTATCTGAACCATTGCTGTATGGTTCACATACTATATAATCGAAGTATGTAATATGTTTATGGTCTTTCTTTTTAATATTGTAAGTGTTTTTATTTTATTTTTAAAATTTTTCGGCCTACTATGATCCTGTGTTCTTCGAAATAAACGATTTATTATTATTAATCTCTTGTTGAACAGTTGATTAGCCTAAATGGCTGAAAAACACGGTTTTGTGGTCATAAAGATAATACTTAGGTAAATAACAGAAATAAATAGATATAATAAATAGATTTGGTCCATGGATGGGTGATCTTTACATACCAAGACCCCTCCGTGCTTCTGTCATTTGTGGGTCTTTGACAGTTGTTACGGGTCGTCAGAAACCTGAAAGTTTGACAACTAGACTTGGGCAAGGGGCATCGTATTATCCATTAACTGGGTTGTGGAGATCAGATAGGCCGTCACTCGATGCAAAATACTGGTATTCAGCTGCATCCAGTTAGACTGGAAGCTGACCCCAACATAGTTGGGAAAAGAATAGGCAGGTGATGACGATGATGCTAAAGTATAGATAGACGACTAGTGGTAGCATTGGTAACGACCAGGGTGCTTACTCTTCAATTTAATTCCGATAGATCGACATCGGAATTGTGACGTTTCGTACTCTTGAGTTCGATGCTAGCGCCAAATGATTTTTAGATTGGGTGTCCATTTTGGAGAACTAAGTGGAATTGGGTTCGGGCTTGGCGTGGGGTAATTGTTGACAATATTGTTTTCAAGAGTACCGAATCACGTGACTGCAAAATTAACATTGGAATCATATTAGCATCTCATTGGAATTAAAATTAGTTTGGAGAGTAAGCCCCCTGGACTTACGCGTTGTGGGTTCAAACCCAGATATGTACCTTATTTTGTTCAATTTATTTCATAACCAATCAACTCAGCCTGTCGTAGTCCACTGCTGAACATAGGCTTTTACCAGACTGCGCCCCAACACCCTGTCCTCCGCCTTCCGCATCCAGTCTGTCCCAGCCACCTACTTAAGGACGCTGATCCATCTAGCTTGGGGGCGTCACACACTACGCTTGCCGATACGTGGTCGTTCAATTCAGGACTCATCTGCTCCACCGGCCATCGGTCCTTTAGCAAACATGGCCAGCCCACTGCCATTTCAGTTGTAACAGTTTTATTGTTTATAAAACATAAACATTGCTTTGAAAATCTCAAACCAAGTCACAATTAACATTATCGTATACTGCTTAGATAAGCATTGATTACCAATATGTCAGTTCAATCATCATAAAACAGAGTCTCAGACATAACATTTTAATAATCCAGACACCACAAAAACGAACACCATCTCCATAAAAGAAAGACACAGACCCAATGAATTAAGTAGCTAGCATAAACATCTTCATGATTATCTAATCAAGAAAATGTCAAGACGATAAAACGGCTGACCTCTGGCTCTATAACTTCATTAATACCAATAACGAACACAACCATTGTTACCTGACCCCTGGAAACAAAACAATTGAATGTAAAATTGAGGTTAGCGTATTCTGGTTTTGTCTAAATGAAGTACAGTCGAACCAGCTATGTAAACTTCTATGCATAGTATAAAATTAAATGTAAGTCGCTTTTCTTGTCTCTCTGTGTGACCGTCTTGATCTTCTAAACCTCGCTATGGATTTTGATGCGGTTTTCACCATGCTTTAGAGAATTTATTCCAAAAAATTATGGGTATTTAAGTTCCTTTATTAAACTAAATACAAATAAATTATATTTTTAAATATTTGTATAAAAATATGTATAAAAACATTAAACAATAGTAGCCCACCGGTATCGGGTACAGGGTCCAAGCTACCGGCGGTCAAGGCTCCAGAGAGAGGAAAAGGAACCTCCTAACAATGCGGACCGTCTGCAGAAGTACCGCTACCCTTGATCCAGCTGCCCAATGAGAGCCTTCTCAGGTGTTGGTCGAAGCTCTTGGCTATTAATACATTGGCTGTCACGACTATCGGCACAATGATATAATGGGTATAATATGTTATGGGTATAATCATTAGTAAAATTATTAAACTCACATAAATAAGACGATCGGGACGTGTACCGCGAGAGATGGTTCGAGGTGACGCGGGAAAAGAGTTCCTGCAAGGATTTTGGGGGAAGCTTTTGCCCAGAAGTGAGACAGTATTGGCTAAAAAAAAAAACTGAATGTTTTGCCAATAAACTTATAAATAATAAAGAAATTTGAATGTTTTCTCAAGGGCGGGGTCTTTAGTAATATTATAAATCAATTACAGTACCCGGCGATAAATATTGCACATCGACCTTTACCTTATTTCGTATTTTATACAAAGAATAAAAATAACTATCAAAAGAAGCAAATCAATTGTTTTAACAGCTCCTAATAGATACCGGACTGTTTGTATTTCGTGCGACAGAGATAACGCTCTACGAAGCCGAAATTAGCCGATTGTCTCTTTCCAAAGGTCGATGTGCAATATTTATCGCCGGGTACTGTATAATGTTTGTTTTTTTTATAACAGGCAATCTCTGGAAGTACTGAGCTCATTACAAAAATTCATTCACTGATAGGAAGCTACATTTATTTAGGCTATTGCCGAGTGCCATAGGATATATTTTATGGTAAAGTTGAATTCCACGCAGATGAAAGTCGCACACAGAAGTTAGTTTGGTATTCAGGCAAAAATATTCATATTTTTACTACACAGCCAATATTAAAAGAAGTGGTAAAAGGGCGTTTTGGGGGACTTTCTTATGTAATTTTGACGTTCAAATAGTACTGTTTCTCAGCCTAGTTTGAATAAATTACTTTTGTTTTTTTTTTATTAATTTTTATTGTTTATGTAGTTAAAAAGTATTACATTTTATGGCATATTTGGGAGAGTGATTAATGATTGATTCTTTCCTAAAAAGACCGTCTCAGATTATGTCTGGACTTTAAAAGAGACTGTGACCTTTGAGTTTGTTTCGACCATTTTTCTCAGAGGTCAGACAGGAAACGCCGACCTCGTCTAGTTTAAAAAAAATATATGATTGACGTGTAAAAGTGTTTGTGCAAACCTAATTACGAAAAATAAAATCATTTATCATTTATCGTCATTTAGCTGACTGTTTATCAAATTAATCTTGTTCTACTGTACTATCCAGTACAAAACGTTTACTTGCAAAACGATTTATTACGTTGCTCGGTAAACAGAAAAAACAAATAACGCTCAGTTTGTTGCAAATGTTCGCAAAAACTTAACATAGGCAAGTAGCCGGTATACCGAACAGCTAATTCAACTGTACTATGAATCAGCAAAGAAATAATCCAGAATTGGTCGTAAAACAGCCAGGGGAGATGGCATAGTTAACGATGCTAATTTGCGCAGAGATAACGGCACACGACACGTGTAGATGGTCGTCAATCTTGTACGACAGATAACTGGATTACTGCGCCAGGTCCGAGTGATTGGCAGCGGAAGACGGGCCGCGAAGACTGTGGCCTGTGATAAATGATAAAATAATAAATGATTTTATTTTTGTAAGTAATTTTGCACAAACACTTTTACACGTCTATCATGTATTTTTTTAAACTAGATGAGGTCGGCGTTTCCTATCTCACTACTCTGAGAAGAAAGGCCGAAACAAACTCAGAGTTCACAGTCTCTTTTAAAGTCCAGACATAATCTTGGTCAGGTTATATGAAGACCATGTATCTACATGGTCTTCATATAACGATGTCTGAGATGGTCTTTTGAGGAAAGAACCACACAGATTGAGAGAACCAGTCCAGGCAGTGAACGCATTTGTCAGAAATCGTGCAGCTCAACTCAAAATTTAAGGAGCTCAACGATTGTAGTTTATCAATTTGTTGTATATTTTGATTCATTAACTGTAGCATGTTCAATAATGATTGTGCTTTAGAACTCACGCAATTAGAATTCCCATCTTGAGTTTTTAGTCTTTTGGTGCTATTAGATTGCGGTACATCGACGTCCACTTGTCGCAATTAACTGTTTCAAAACATAATCGATTTTCCATATGACATACGAAAGATGACCGACCGCCCATTGATCTGTAGACATTTTGCCACAGACTACATGGTTTGATCATTCCACACTATCGAATAAGTATCTACAATTTGGTTTCACAGACGTCGATCGGCCGACGGCCTTGTGAAGGCCGTAGGAACCCGCTTGATGCGGGAACCGGTCGAAGTGGAAGTGCTTGGGGGAGGTCTATGTCCAGCAGTGGACGTTTTTCGACTGAAATGATGATGATGATGATGATGACGTCGATCGATGCCTTCGAAAGTTGAGATCGATTAAATGCAGGTACCTACCTAGTTCATACCAGCCTGACAAAGTTCATCTACTGACCTTCCCTTATGTTTCGTGGCTAGCAATATCGACATCGACGCTGATAAATCACAGCAGCCGGTCGATTCTGTAAAAATCTCACCGTGAAAACTTAGGTGAAGTGAGTTTGTTTTTGCTAGGAATTGACACTATTGACAGCTCACTCCACGCTCACTTCACCTAAGTTTTCACGGTGAGATTTTCACAGAATAGCACCGCAGCACGTTTAAATATCGTACAATTTAGATTTTCATCTACATTCCCAGGGGAGCCCCACCCCCGTTTCATGGCCGGACAAGGATATCCGCTTGTACCTATCGCTGATCTAGCCTGATTGCGCATTACCATGTCAAGCACACGGCTAATGTCTGCTCGTTATCGGCCCTCGAATGCGTACCTATACACATATACATATCATCTACACATCGTACGCATGAAGGTATGTATGTATATGCATGTAGGTATATCGGCACATATTAATCAAGGGTGCTATTCAAGCTTACCTAATGTTTGATGTGGAGTTTGTTGCGTGACTTCAAACTGAAGAAGTGTGTGTACATTTTTTGTATTATATGTGTAGGTATAGGTATTTGATATTTTACTTTTAGCTTCACTTATTCATATTTTTCTCTTCTTGTTCTCACACACTATTGTCTATAGTTGTTTTTCACTTCTCCTTTCGCAGATCTGCTGGAAGAAATATTTTAACAAATCAGTACTTTTGTACTTGAATAATTTAGGTTGTATCCCTATGTATTTTGCTGTGTGTACATCTATACTTCTATACTAATATTATAAAGAGGTAAAATTTGTTTGTTTATATGTAGGGAGTAATCTCTGGAGCTTCAAGTTGGATTTGAAAAATATTTTTTTCATTTGATAGCCCAATTCTTGAGGAAGGTTATAGGCTATTAAACATCACGTTAGGACCCTCAGAAGCCAGGCATAAGAAAAAAAAAACTGGTCAAGAGCGAGTCGGACTCGCGCATCGAGGGTTCCGTTCCATCATGTTTTTAATTTTTGATCAGCGAAGCCTTTATTCGTCAGAGAATTTTAACACTGCACTGCGGTGTAGAATATTGCAGTTTTATGTCAACGCCATCTCTTGACCGATAGTGGAACTAATGTAACTTTTGTTGATGATTAGTGTATTATTTAGATAATTCGTTTTATGTTTTCTGTAATCTTTACATAAACTTCTATTACATGACATAGACTAATTTCAGCATTTTCTCTTTGCAAACTTCGGTATTTTTTTTACATTTTTCATCAAACTTTGCGGCATAAAAAAAAGAAAAAAATTTTGAGAATGTGCAAACTGCGCTCATTCATATATGATACCCCACATGCCCTAGTAGCCCTTTCAGTTCCTGTTGCAAAAATATACATATATTTTCGTTTTTTCTTAATTGCAAAATAGTTGGGCAAACGTCATCCAAAACTATTCCAAATTTCAAGTTGATATTTAGTAGTTCTTGAGATATCCAGCTGTGACAGACAGACAGATAGACAGACTGCGTCTCACCGTAAGGGTTTTGTCTTACCATTTTGGTACGGAACCCTAAAAACGAAGTAGTAGCACGGGCGAGCGATAGGATGCTACGCGATGGGTCGGGGGTAGGGTTCCCAACCCTCCCGGATTGCCCGGGAGACTCCGGTAATAATGGTTAATCTCCCGACCTCCCGGAGTGCAATAATTTCTCCGGTTTTTTTAAAGTATATGCATCCGTCGCTCGCACGTTACTCGTCGCGTTTGTTCTTTCCATTCCTGTCTCTAACAATTCTTGCGAGCGCGTATTCAGTCATTATGATGGAACAAGAAAAGAAACTGAATGAATATTTATTTAGTAAAAGCAGAGATACAAATACTACTTTTATGATTTTGTGGTAAAAAACCATCAATAATAAAATATTGAGATTTTCGTTCAACGCAATACTCGATTTTTTTAAATTCTCCCGGGTTGGTCCATTCGAGAGTTGGCAACCCTAGTCGGGGGCTAAAATATAACGCAGATAAAGTCGCGGGCGGAAGCTAGTAAATAATAAAATAAATAAGAAGGGTGGAGGTTTCTAAGGCTGTATTTTCTAACTTGATTTGTGGCCTTATTAATTAAGATGATTGTAATATAAATACAGATACAAGTTAATAATATGGGCTGATAATAATTTGAGCAGTATTTTCTAGCATTTTCTGTACTAAGGGTGCAAATGAGACCCTATTACTAAGGCTCCGCCGTCCGACCGTCCGCCAGTCCATTCGTTCGTCCGCTTGTCGGTCACAGGGCTGTATCTTTTGAACCTTAATAGTGAAATTTTCGCAGTGTGTACTACTATGACCGTTGTAACAACAAATAATTTGTAATAAGAATGAAATTAAGTTAAAAATCAAAGGGGGTCCCAACGACGTTTGGTTTCAATTAGAGTGCAAAGGGGATATTTTACACGGTACACAAGTTAATCTATATTTTGAGTGTGTTAAGGCAGCTTTGGGTCTTAAAACAAGAAACCTTCATAACATTGATGTATCAAATAGGGAAGATAGGCCACTCTCAATGTTTCTAGTCCATTTAATGTTTACGTGATGGTACGTAAACATTAAATGGACTAGAAACACTTACATGTAAAAACACCCACAACTACATTTCCCGATTTCGTGCGTCATGTGCTCAACAACCGAAATAGAGAGATATATTACCGGGGCTGTTGCGGGAACGAGATAGCAATAATTGTCACTATGCCGCTTGCGCTGCTGCTAGCGATAACATAATTCAAGTTAGGAGCCGGCGGCGGCGCTGCACGCTATTGTGCAAGCGAAATCGCGTTAGTTCTCGAATGTTAACCGGATCTTTACGATTATGAATGACATAATAAGACGAGAAGCAAACATTCAATATTATTATAATTTTCAACAAATTAACATTTTTGACTGTATTTACGCGTGAAAAGTAATACCGTGGAACTTGTTTTTGGTTTTTGAACTATTTGTGCACATTTTAAAAACACAGGAAGGCATTGTTGCTGCTTATTTAGACGATTACGGTAATTTTACTCGTGCTACACAATCATGTGCTACACAAACCCCAGTTCGATTGTGACTAAGGTCGATTGTGTCCGTGCACACAATTTATGCGGTCCACGTCGAGGAACGTGTAACATATCCTCCCTATTTTATACATCAATGCTTCATAATGAATCCCCTTGAGAGAGTTAGAGTCCCACATAAGTGCACTATCTCCCCGTGGTAGCGCAGTATGCATGAGCATTTCTCCACGTAAAAAGAAAGGTTAGAACTGTCATCAACCGCGTGCGAGTCGAGAGAGCGAAGCGAGGCGAGCACAACTTCCAAAGGCAGGGCGGTTAACTAAACGGCTAATTTAACCAGTTGGCTGCGAAAAATACAAGGTTATTTTAAGGATAAAATAACCTTGTTATAATTAGTGCAGGAGCACTAATTATAAAACTGAAAACTTATTGAAATTTTCATAGTGTTAGTATTCACGGGAAGTTCGTAGCCACATAATGTTTGCTCTGGTCCTCACAATATTTGTTTAATTTAAGGTCGGATACCGCGTTTTGGGATTAGCGAAAGGACCTTTTGTACTGTGCTGTTATTTTTAATTAAAGTTTTAATGGTCGTCGTTGCAAAACCTGTTTTTACTCTATTGAATAATTATTTTCGTATAGCTATAGAAGTAGATACAATATTTATAAAATGAAATGAAATTTATTTTCAAGAATTTTAGTAGCATATGGTGGTGTATTTTTTAACAAAATTATTAAATAAATGAAGAAGAGATGAATGAAAAAGATTAAAATAAGGTCATATGCGAGCCAAAATATCAATAAGTATCTCAGAATTGTGCTATAACATTTAAAAATAAGTGGCGCAATGATGTTTGCTGGTAATTTCTAGCTATGCGTTTTCAGCTAAAGAATCCTAATTTATAGTTAGCATAAGAACCTAGTTCATAATAAAGACAAACAAAATAAACCATCCGTACTATAAACTTCAAAATAAATCACCCTTGGGTTTAATTGAAAACTTCCCAAATCCCAAAACCAACATTGATACAAATTAATCCCACGATCCTAAACAAATGTTGGACATATGTTTGCCAAACGAGGATCGAACGCTTAGGATCTACCTTCTAGAATAGTATGTCATTGTTTTTGTTTTTGTTTGGTCAATGTTGGTCCTTCGAGAAAACACTTGGATTGGAATCAACTGTTCCTATCGTAGTCCACTGCTGGACATAGCCTTCACCCAGGCTGCGCCATAGCACCCTGTCCTCCGTTTTCAGCATCAAGTCCGTCCCAGCCACCTTCTTAAGGTCAACGGTCCATCTAGCTGGGTGGCGTCCCATACCACACTTGCCGATACGCGGTCTCCGCTGTAAGACTCGTCTGCCCTACCTGCCATCAGTCCTTCGATAACATAGCCAGTCCACTGTCACTTCAGTTTGCTTACCCTGCAAGCTATGTCGGTTACTCCGGTTCTTTTCCGGATAACTTTATTCTTGATTTTATCCATCAAAGAAACTCTAAACATAGCCCGCTCCATAGCGCGTAGAGCGACCTTCAATTATTGCAAATAAATCTACACCTAAAAATAAGTGGATACACTAAAGAAAATGATTTCTTACTACAGCACATTTAAGCTATTTCATTACGACTTACTACACTAAGAAGAAATGTTTGTAAAACAGTAAAAAACAAAACACTAACTTTTAATGATTGAACATACTATTTACTGAAAAAAACAACAAAAAAAAAAGAAAACCGCCATTACTGTAATGTAAGTAAATTTCAATGGTTTGAACGATATCACCAAATGAATAAAACTAGTAATTTTATGACCCTTTAACTACATAAAACGTTAAACTTTACTATCATGACGATAAAATTTTGCCTCAAGCTTTATTTGAATTTTATCTGATTTTGTACGTGTACTAACAATGGGTGTTATTTACCTGAAATAAATTAATTTATTATTATTTAACTGTTTTCGGTTAAGCAGTGCGATTCTGTAATCATCTCACCGTGAAAACTTAGGTGAAGTGAGCGTGGAGTGAGCTGTCAACAGTGCCAATTCCTAGCAAAAACAAACTCACATCACCTAAGTTTTGACGGTGAGATTTTTACAGAACCGACCGACAGTAAAAAATACTGTTTTGAACGTTAGGCGCATATGGAATTGTTTAAAGCAATACAGATCAATGTTTTTTCATTTTTATTTACTGCTTATTTCTTCCAGTGTACCAAACAACTTGATGAACAGTAGCAATCTACTTCACGTTAATAAATTCCACTTTCAACAGAGAATCGAATCGTTCTTATGCCAGTGGTGACGCTGGGAGGACATTTGTCAACATTCTAAAAATACTAGGAACAGGGGAATGCTTTCAAACGATATTGCTTTATTTATTGAGCTGTTGTAGAGAAAGACTAATAAATTTCAAGATGGCTTAAATTTCTATTGGACGCGTTGAGAAGATTTAGTGTGCTAGCAGATTTAAATAACGGT
The DNA here is from genome assembly GCA_927399505.1 of Luperina testacea. NCBI lineage: Eukaryota > Metazoa > Arthropoda > Insecta > Lepidoptera > Noctuidae > Luperina > Luperina testacea. The sequence goes on along the minus strand of OV656763.1, from coordinate 3,485,130 downwards.
TTTATGCGTAAATTCGGAAAATTCTGTTTATTGTTTAGTGAGTTGGGAAGTTATTGTTATCTAGGACCTGACAAAACACATAATCAATTAAAACTAATAAGTATTCATTTAGACACGAGCCCCTCAGGGCTAAATCGGAAGTCGATGGTAAACCGAAAATACAAAACCAAAAACACCGACACCGACTTCCGAAATTAAAGTTATTTTTCACTTTGTAGTGTTGTTTTGAAAGAAAGAAAGAAAAAACATTTATTTAGCACAGACTAAGAGACACACAATACACCAGATAGTTAGAATAGTTAGATAATAGTCGTACATCAGATAAAAACTAAGATAAAAATAAAAAGTGCAAAGTCCGATGTAAGAAATTAGCAGGAAAGTGTGCCTCACGGTTGCGCCAAAAAGGCCCAGTTCAGCAAAAATGCCAGACAACTGGTGCCTGACGCTGGTTTTCAACTGGACCTGGTGTGTGAGGTGACGGATGTAAATCAGTGTTATACTGCATCGTGATGTGTGTAATGTTTTGGAAGTCGGTTGTGTTTTACCTTTGTGTAAAAAAGTTTTTCATCTTACAAAATAGCTCATGAAGACACGGATAGAGGAACTTAACTTCTCTTGAGACAAAGTCATGTAAATTTCTCAATGTGCCATCAATTAAAAGTTGACGGAAGCGCACTAAGAACTACGTCAGGGTGACATTATTATACAGTATGCAAATGTCTTCTCTTTTGAGCAAGTAAGTGCAGGCACAAGCGGAGCTGTTGTAACTTGTTGAGGCTGACTCTAACTTGGTCTTAGTTCAATATTTAAGTCTTTGTCACGCTCCTATTGCGTTTATAAATTGCTACTAATTCTAATATTGACGTCTACAATACCAGTGTACACAGGAAACTCCGCCGACATCATGGGTTCGATAAGAAAAAGCATTTTATGTTTTTTATCTAAGTGTCAACGACCGACAATGGTGTTGTAACTTGAAGTATGAACTGAGAAAATCTGTTTTTCTTTTCTTCTCCAAAGAAATTCTAAGATATGTGACATCTACCAAACCGCGGTCAAATTGCGGTCCACTTCCTCTCACGGAGAGGTGACCGGTGTCCCAGCAGTGGGAGTGTGGTGGTATCTACAGCGCCACGTCAGGCAAAAATCCTGCATCTCGCAAGTAAAGTTTACCGCGCAACTAGCATAGTTACAACGGCCCGAGTTGAATCATCGGGCAGTTGTCCGCCAGACACAACACCCGTCTGGTCGGAAGATCCTCCCTTTTCTATGGAGGAAGAGTGAACTTTACATCCAGTTCCTCATACCTCTATAGAAGCATTATAGGCTGATTTGATTCTAAGTTATAATTGTGCACCTAGCATCAATAATATCAGTGTAGTTAAACAATTATTATAGATACGTACTATTACAAAAACTTAAAATCTAAAAAAATTACAATGTTAATAAATAAGTAAATCACTAACAATATTTATCACTTACTTTATAATTGAAGAATTCTTTAACACTATAAATGTATCCATTTATATCTGTAATATTTATGGTGTGCGTAACTAATAAAAACAGTATTCTATTCACGAGGCATTTATTTATTTATTTATTTTATAATAAAATTTATGTATTTATGTAATTTATATTAAAAATATTCAGAGTATATCTTAGGGATATTGTTAAAAAAAATACTGGTGACATTGACGACAGTCCTATTTCTAAATTCGTATTATTAACGTCCGGATACTGTACCTTCGTCAAAGTCAATTAAAAGGCTCGCTGCAGAAGGCAACACATTGTCAAGGCTCAGAAATGTACTGAACAAAAGCAATATACCTACTTATATATACTCTTCTCCTCTTTATTAAATAAAAGAATGTGTGTACTGAAAATAATTTATACATATACGAGGGTGACATGAAAGTTATTACAAAATCAAGCACTGAACAAACTAGCAATGTTATTAGTTTTATTATATCTTTTCAAAATAGTGTGTAAACAGTGGCACGAGATGGGGCTTCACCGTGAAAGGCCAATCGAAGTCTATCATAACTTTCTTGTTGACATAAATGACATCGAAAGTCATAAAAAATCATTGTACGAAAATTTTCTCGCGTTAAATTCATGCTGACGTGACATAGACAATTTTCAATTTGCCGCCAAATGACAAATGAATAAAATACATACACAATAATATCGGCAAAGAGTTCCATTTTCAAAATTAGAACTTTTTTTTTATTATATCGTTTACAAGTGGCCAGTTCTAAGAACTTTCAATGTCGCCCTCGTATTAACGTGCTGAACAAAAGCAATATACGTACTTATATATACTCTTCTCCTCTTTATTAAATAAAAGAATGACATTTGTTATCTTTGCTAATTTTCAACTTTATTAAAATGCTCACTATACAACTAATTTCTGCACATCATCATCATCTAGTCTAGCCTTTTCTCAACTATGTTGGGGTCGGCTTCCAGTCTAACCGGATGCATCTGAATACCAGTATTTTACATGGAGTGGCTGTCTATCTGACCTCCACAACTCAGTTACTGGGTAATACGATACCCCTTGGTAAGACTGTCATTAATTTCTGCACGTACTGCTAATAAAATCCCTAGCGATTACACTTTTTTCTAAACTATTATGTGTAGGTACCTGTACAGCATTGTGGGTTTATTAATTTGTTTATTTATTTAATTTCTAAAACACTTAACCTAATTCACATTTAGTTTTAGCCACACAACGAAAACGTCTCAGGGTTTATCTGCATGTTGGCGAGCCGTTCATATCAATAATTTTACAACAATGTCAATAATTTTTAGGTACATTAATACATACATTAGGAGAAATTTTGTCCAAGGAAACGCTTTGATTTGTACTTATAACTTTTTAAGCTCATTTTGTATAACGTTTGCAAGTCTTCTGGAAGTTTATTAAGATAAAAAGGTACTAAATATTCTGCAATACTCATTCCGTACACATTATTGAATTTTGGTAAGATGTATTTATTTTTAAGTGGTGTCGTTCTTAGAAAGTCAGGTCTTGCTTTTTCAGTTAGCAACTCAGGTCTATTGACTTCCGCTAGACTACAGAATTCAATTTTTATTGAACACATTCATAACATTACAATATTTAAAGAGGTCGTCGTCATTGTTTTTGAATTTCTTGTTTACTTACATGTTTTGGCGTAATTACTTTTAATATTCTTAGTTGTAATTTATAAACATCGGTCAGGTATGTATGATAAGTTCTCCCATAACTGCTGAGTCCGTAGTTCATTTATATTATAGTGGATTTCATTTATTACGATCTTGTTTGTAGCTATCTCGACGTTAAATTTAAGTCACTTGAATTTAAAGCATACTTTAGTACAAAATTCATGTGGCTATAGCGACTTTGGATGTAACGCCGAGTTTGGGTGTAGCGACTGTTTTCACCCGACTGCGCCAGAAGGAGGGTTATGTTTTTCGAGTGTATGTGGAAGCAGACGGGACGCATACCATTTTAATTATATTTTTAAATTCAAATGGGTCCCGCCTGCTTCCAACTTTTATTTAATTTAAAATCGGCTTGTTTCTAGCTTTTCAGTGTTTTCTTATTTACCTAAGTTTTTACCGCAATCGAGTTTAATTTTTTTTTTTATTACTTTTTTTTTTATAAATGAATCATTTGTAACTAGTTTCTAGAAACCCCATGCAGATATTGCGACTGGGGTCGGCCACCAAAAACACAAAGAGCTTTCTTATCTTTTTTTACATCCACACGGATGGTCAGCAAATGTGGATCTTTACCTTTTATTTATAGATATTAGCTAAGTAGCGTAAGCGTGTACGTTTTGGAGTTAGATTTATGGTTCAGTTACAAAGTGTCGAACCGTGTGAGCCGAAGTGTCGTGTGTGTGTGTGTCGTCAAAGTGTGTTGTGTCTGTATCACTTTAAATATAGAGTTGTTATACCCGAAAAACACTTAGGTACTAAAAATTGTTTTTGTTAAATTAGGTACTTGTTAGTTCTTACGAGTATAATGTTACTGTTTTCTGTTCCTTTCAGTAAAAAATAAAATAAAATACCTACTCAGAAAAAAATCCAAAAAATGTATAAAAAAGAACCTTCGCTATAAACATGATAAATATCTCGCTTTATCCGACGCAAAGTGTTAACAGCCTCAAAGTATCTCTTCGGAGACATAGAAACGCTTTTATCTCGGGATCTGATACTTTCCCTCCCCTCCCAGTGTATCACGCGTATGAGTAGTTAATTTGAGCCCGGGTAGGTATTTAAAGACGCTTGTTTTTGACATTTCGACTCCGGATGTCTGAGGGGCAATTTCCGTCTTTTTACGAACGGACGCATTTTATTTTCTGTCTCAATCTGTCAAAAATACATCTAATTTACTTTTGACCAATTATTTTTATCTGACATAACCAAGACCAGACTTTTGGTTTTCTTTCCATAAACAATGAGAATCACAAACAAACCTGTCAATATCAAAAAAGTCCATTCCAATTTCAAAAATGAACACCATCAGAATGACCTCCGTAATTCCGTCTAAACAATAGCCGGACAGTATCAACCACTTCGCACAGAGCCAGGTAAATAGACAGCGGGTGAATCCGACAATCCCGCGATCCCGGGATCACGGTCGCTAATTCAATTAGCGGGACGCGCGGCCCACTATTACGGGATTGTTGCGTCACCGAGATTTATTTGCTTTAGCTACCTTCAAACGGTGAAATTTCGTTTGTGTTAGGTAGGCTGTGTGTCAGTGTGATTAACACGTGATTCTGCGCCATCTTGGACTTTTGGGAGTATATTTTAGTAAAAATGTAGGTTTATAGTTTATTTGGGAATGATTTATTTATTTATTAGGGATCTCCAACAAAAGATACACAACAATATAAATCACTGAAATTAAAAAGGTTTTTTTACGTAAGCTCCTTCGATTACAGGACACCACAGCATGCACATACATATACATAGATGTAAACACGACAAAAATAAAAATAGAGAAAATAAAAGTTGAATAAATTATATGAAAAAAATTGAGAAAAAAAAAACAAGATTTAATCTACCAGAGAATGTCTGTAAGTGTTTATGGATCTTGAGAGACATCCGCTTCAAGACAAGGTGATCTTAGCGCCTTTGTAAGAAATCTGTCAGAAAAAGTATTAGACAAAATGAAAGACTTTTTGAGAGTCCTTAACCAAGAAGAAAACAGAGGGGTAGTTGCGCAATACTCTCAAAATCCCAATGTCCCATTTTGACAATTCAGCAGTATTCAATGCGCAATGCATTAAGCTGGATTCATACTACTGTGTCGTGTCGTGTCGTGACGCTTCCTGACGCAGTGTTAGCCAATCAAAACTCGTTGTATTTTGACGTAGTCCTGAACAGATTCGTTTGATTGGTGTATCCCGAGTCACGACACAACACGACACAGTAATGTGTCTGTGGCTTTATGTACAGACGCCAGCACATCAAGCTACTACAATCTGTCAAATTTCTTTAATAGATTTTCAACTTTATCGCTAAAGCTTAAGGTTCAAAGTTGATTGGGAAAATTTGACAGATTCGGGTAGCTGGATGTGCTGGCGTCTGTTTCGAGGCGACGAACATTTTAGCTATGTAAAAGTAATGAATTTATTTTAATGGAAAATGCAATTAGGATGCAGGCTTTCATAAAAAAAGTAGGTACCCATAGTAATTTTAATTCAAAGTAATCACAAAAATGTCAAAATGTCGTATGCTGTATAAAATAATACCAATCATCCCAAATAACATTGATAAACTCTACAAGCTACACCTACTAGTTATAAGTACTACAAATTTAATTACTTAAAAACCCGTATGAAACTACATTAAAATGCATGAAAGATGAAACGATACATCGGTATTCCGTGCTGCTGATTGTGAACAGACACGTATCAGAAAATAGACAGATAGGTATAGAAAGCCCATTCCATACAACGAGCAAAAACAGCCGCACGCACACATAGACGCGTACGTACGTCGACCTCAAATTAATGCCGGTCGCGAGTGCGGTTGCACTCGCTGTAGGTGAAGCGTGTCTCTGTGTGCGTAAGTTTTCACACATTGTATTCAGCAGAACTTCTGCATCTATCTATTCTGTGGACGTATTGTAAAATCAATCACAGTTTGTTCTAGGATCTCAGTTCGTTAGAGCCGGTAATGAAATCGGACACAGTACGTGCCCGGCGCAATTCCTACCTATTTTCTGTGTAGAGTTGCCACACTAGGGAATAAAAGTCCCGTTTTTCAACCCTTTTTTCCATAAAGTCTTTTCGTCGTTATTTTGAATTTTTGATTTGAATATTATAAAATGGCGAAAGTGCAATGATAACAATGGTACCTACATACTTTGATTGACTAAATATACATATATATATTTTTTTTTTATTGGCTACCAATATGGTGGATTAGGGATGAGAATATTGGTTGAAATTGTTTATTGGTTAATTGTTAAAAAAAATTCGATATTTTTATTGGTTGTAAATATTTTTATTCGAGTATCTGCAAATGTTGAATAGTTGAATATTCTATAAACTAATGCATATTGAAATTGTTAACAACTTAAATCAGCCATTAAACGACCAACACATTTGTTAAAAATATCACTAACTTTTTTTAGAATAAAATATCCCCAACAGTAAATGTGTTTTATCGTAAGAGAGATAGAGCATACAATTAAAGACACGTAACGGTATGAATATTTTTAATTATAAGTTCGACGTTGCCAATTTTGCGCCGAAGAAGTTGATAATATGATATTTTTATTCGATAATGTTATTTTTTTTTAATTAAATTTCATAGTTAAATTGAATGGTAGAAAAGGTAGGTGGAAAGGTGAATGGTAGGTGGTGGTTGACTGGTAGAAAATGCCGATGGCATTAAGTCCGCCTCTGTACATTTATGTGCTTGAAGTATTAAATAAATAAATAAATAATGGTTGATGGTTATATTCATTATCTCTATGGTGGATATTGCTAGCCAATAAAAAAACTATCTACTAAGATAAAATAAATTTGTATTAAGTATCAAAATGTAATATGGTCCAGAATCCAAATGAATCTTAACTTTTTGTATCTGTTGACTTTACACACTCAGAAATAAAAGTCCAATTATTCAAAGACATTGTTTTACTGAAAATCGTAAACAACAGTCATAGTTATTGATCATCTTTATCGATACTGTTTTGTCCATCATTGTTATCATTATATTCGTACGGATGTTGGGCTCTCATTCTAGCTGTAAATCACACAACATAAACATTATATTAATACTACAGAGCAATATTTCTTAAACGAAATATCAGTCAATCAACTCAGGCTATCGCAGTGCACTGCTGGACATAGGAAAACAGGCGGAAAACAGGGTATTATGGCTCAGTCTGGGAGAGTCCAGACTGAGCCATAATACCCTGTTGTGCGCCTTCCGGATTCAGTCTGTCCCAGCCACCTTCGTAAGGTCGTTGGTCCATCTAGCTGGGGGGCGTCCCACACTACATTTTCGATACGTGGTGTCCACTCTAGGGCTCATTTGCCCCACTGGTCATCGGTCCTTCGACAAAAAACATGGCCAGCACACTACAACTTCCGCAATATAATGGTAATAATTCACCAATATATTTCATTAAAGAAACTCAGACTGATTTTATCAACGTCAGAAAACAAAAAGTTTACCTGTGGAATAAAATTGTAGGACGGTTTTTGTTTGGAAAAAATCAGAGGTCAGTCAAAAATTTTCTTCGGATAAAGATAGTGTTGGAAAAGTTAGCCCTGAATGATGTTCTAAAATAGTAACAGTGACTAGATAATAACAGCCGCACAGGTCGATTGATCAGGTCAGGTCGTTGGTCTGTGGATGGGTGACCATCTTTACCTCCGTACCTCGGAAACCACGTTAAGCCGTTGGTCCCAGCTGTCATTTGTGGATCTTTGACAGTCGTTACGGGTGGTCACAAGCCCGAAAGTCTGACAATCAGTCTTACCAAGGGGTATCGTATTACCAGTAACTGGGTTGTGGAGGTCAGATAGGCAGTCGCTCCATGTGAAGTACTGGTATTCAGCTGCATCTGGTTAAACTGGAAGCTGACCCCAACATTAGTTGGGAAAAGGCTAGGCAGATGATAAACTAACATCACAACTTACGAAGTATTCCCAGAAGGGTAAGGCAGTGGTGTACCAATAGTACTTCCACATTTAGTTATTTTTAAGTCCCATGTAATAGCGGGCGACCCTAATGTCGAGGCGAGCCAAATGCAGCCAGATATTTCTAATAGAAAAATCCAGTAACAATTGGCCTGACCTGGGAATGGACCAACGAGGCAAAATAGAAACATAAATACATACATTCACTTAAAACGCCATCACCAACTCTCGAAGGTTTCCCCAATCTTAGGACTTGTTTCTGACGAAGTTTCCTTTTCCTTTGGTATGGAATTCTAAACAATATTATAACGTTTGATATTGCCAGAAGAAGAAATGCGGTCAGAGAGACTTTTGAAAAAGCCTAAGTAAAAAGTCATAATTAGAGTTTTGGCTCTCGCCTATTTCCTCCTCCAATGTTGAATCAATTCAAAAGGTATTTCGTAAACTGATTAAGAAGGATATATAATGTGTCCCTATGTTTTTCTTTTTTCATTAATAGTTGTCAAATTTGTACACTAGGCCTTTGTTGACAGCGGTTTAAATCGGGAATAATGAGCTTTTGTGAGGCTTCTACTGCTTATAAAAATGATGTATCATCAAAAAGGAAAACATAGGGACATACAAGTAGTTAATATTTATTATTCTGTAAAAAATCATTCCTTTATGGTCATTGACCAGAAAGAAAACAGGCGAAAGCGTTTCTATGGAGAAACGAACACCCACATTTCCTCTTAAATAACATTGTCATATGTGTAAAATTCGAAGTCATGTGACATCCGCCAACCTGCTCTGGGCCCGCGTGGTGAATTATGGCCCACTCCTTGTCACAGAGAGGAGGCCTGTGTCCCAGCAGTGGGATATAGGCTCAGTATGATGTGTACATAAGATCTATGTACTTACTTGCGTTCCGGTTGTAGTCTGAAAACATTTATATGACAATTAGTACCCGTTTTTTTTGTGTGTTTATGTGCTGGGAAGGGAGGAAACGCATGTGACTAAAACAGTAATGAATATAAATGTTGATGGATGGAGGAGGAGAGAAAGGTCAAAGAAAAGATGGATTGTGTGAGGAATGCTATAAAAGAGAAGGGAGTAAATGATAGCGTGACGGTTGACAGGGGAGAATGAAAAAAGAAAACGTGTTGCGCCGACCCCAAGTAACATAAAAAAGAAAGAAAGAAAGAAAAGAAAGAAAAATAAAGAAAGAAAATACATTTACAAGGCCAGGACGATGATGAACTATGTATTTAATTTTCTGGAAAAAAACAGGTACAGACGCTAGCACATGAAGCTGCCCAAAACTGTAAAATTTTCCCAATCAACATTGAATCTCCTGCTATAGCGATACAGTTGAAAATCTATTAAAGATATTTGACAGATTGTAGTAGCTTGATGTGCTGGCGTCTATACATAACAATTTTTGTAATACTTACAATTGCAACAATAAATTTTCTATGTCGTTCTTATCAACGATGTTAGTAGCGCGATTGTTCCTTGTTTTATCGATAAACAGGGTTTCTTCGTCAGAGCTGTCATCGTCGGTATTCAGAATATAAACATGAGTATCATCGTTGAACTGTTTGTAGGTTTTCTCTTCACCTCTCAAAGACTTCAGTTTCTTTATCAAGTTTTTTGCGAATGTAACTACATTTTTCTCAGTTTTCTCAGATTTTGGACCACGAAGTAACTTCAGTAATGGATCGGGTTTTCGGTTATTTATGGGATTGGTATTTAGATTTTTCAGTTGAAGCCCATTGTCATTTTCGCGAATTTCGAAAATTTCTATTTTAGTAGCCCTCCCTTGAACTCCGATTGTGATTATAAACAGGAAAACTGAAAACGTCACAATGTACAAAGGTAAGTAAATAAACAATAAATAATTATACTAATTGGCTAAAGTCCCTAATAATCTTCAAACAATCGGGCTCGAGGAGGAGGAGCAATGCCCGAAGAATGGTCGATGTCGATCCACCAACCCGCACTGGGCCCGCGACGTGGATTATGGCCCACTCCCTCTCACAGGAGGCCAATGTCCCAGCAGTGGGAACATTATAGGCTTAGTATGCAGGTATGCTGGTCGACTTGTCATCTCAGTAACTATCTGTCAAAAATACCTTTTTACTTTTGACAAGTTTTTGACACTGATTGGCATTGCGAGTAAATTCATCATCATCATCATCATTTCAGCCGAAAGACGTCCACTGCTGGACATAGGCCTCCCCCAAACACCTCCACTTCGACCGGTTCTGTGCTTCTCGCATCCAACGGGTTCCTGCGGCCTTCACAAGGTCGTCGGACCACCTTGAAGGAGGCTTTCCAACGTTACGTCTTCCGGTACGCGGTAACCGAAGAATTGCCAAACTTAAGTGGCACTGGGCAGGGCACATTGCTCGCAGAACACATGGCCGATGGGACCGGAAGGTTCTGAAGTGGCGAGGAAATTACAATTAGATAATGTTCTTAACTACGAGAATTGGGCCGCAGGATTAGGGCAATACCTCAAGCACAATTTTAGTGTATTTTACATATTAAACTAAATTCTTCTTATTTCATTGCATCTATAAAATAATATAAAAATTATTATAGGTACTTACATATCCCAAAAAATAATTTCATTTTATAGTCCTCAAAGAATCCAATCGTTTCGTTTCGTTTCAATGAACATTAGAAACAATAAAATTTCAGTTTTTTTATGTTATTTTTACGAGTGAACCCGGTCGGTTATTATTTTATTCTATTGAATATCGGTAAATCGTAAAAATTGGAAGTTTCATTTATTTTATTGCGTAACGCTTATATTTGTTATTACCGTGAGGTTTTTACTTCAATTTTATATGTGGAGCAGTAATTTTATGGTCTTTTCTATGTGGTGTTTTTGTACCACAAATAAGGCTTTGTTTCGATAGAATGCGAATACGCAAAAAAACGCTGGTTCGACTTTTCTTTGGTTACAAAAAAATTACCAAAAAATTTCCTAACGTTAATCAAGGATTTCTTTTGTAATTGCAAAGAGGGAACTTGACACCCGCAAGAAATTTTAATTTCTGAACCAATAAAAATATAAGTGTGGCAACGCAACACGCAACCTGATACCAAGGACACACCTGGTACCTGGTACATGGTTCTGAACCCCACGGCGTTAAAAGGTTAAGACGGTTAATTAAAAAAAATCCCGCGTTGACCGCGTAGGGATTGCTTTTTCTATGGAGCAGCAGATTTGTTTTTTATAACCAACGTATAATTTCTACGCTAGGGTGCTAGAATCGTGTGCTAGATTTATGGTGTTTCATTCATGGTATTTGCGCGTCGATGTCACTGCCACCCTGTAATATGGCTGTAACATGTTTAATAATAACACATTTGTAAATAAAGCTTAGTTTTTTTTTTTTTTTTTTTCAGCGGGATTGTCCGAAAGGGTTACCGCTGGCCCGGAACATAAAGGGCTAAGGAAGGAACACGGGTGGGTTTTAGTCAGTAAGAGTCTGACACTCCCTACCGCTCCACCCAGAGCGGGAGGAGTCATTTGATGATTTCCCATCCTCAAAAAAAAAAAAAAGCTTAGTTTTTTATTTTTACAATGTGACAGATTCTGGAGCATTATATCCTAGAATATCACATTGGTTAGTAATTATAATATAATTATACAAACAAAAGATAAGCAATTATGTCAATACATAACGACGCGACGCGGCGTATCTTCGGTATGTAATTACCCTATGTATACATATATAGGGTAATTACATACCGAAGATACGTCGCGATCGCGGTTTAGCTCGCTACTTCGATATCACCTACATGTAAAACAAATATTTGCTAATAGACACGCACACCTTTCGCAGTGAGGTAATCTTCGGCATGTGCGTGACATGCCGAAGATTACCTCACTGCGAAAGGTCGCGGGCTGATTGAGGGTTTACATCAATGCCTGGCATCTTCGGCATGTAATTACCCTTACGCATGCATTACAATATTTTTATTATGGAACTCAACACCAAAAATGCGAGGTTTAGACTAATGTACGAAAATGAAATGAAATGTTTATCTTTGACCAGTTCCGGCTGACTCCGACGTTAAGCCGGAAGGAGATGAATAAACACCTGCAGGTAACAGATTCATAAAACATTTCCATTTAAAAATGAGCAGTATTTTATTAAAATTCAATTATTCAGTCTTCTTCTTCGTGCCGCTGGTACGACTGTATTTTAAATCTTGTTTTCCCAAAACTTTGCCACTTCCACGGCGTTATCGGTGGCAGCGCAGAGGTCACTTTGACTGCGTGTTTTGGGACACAGAGGGCAGTACCGGAGGTGGAGCATGGTTTGCGACTTAGCTACAATCACACCCTACTGCCGTTCCGTCAAGGTAACCCCACTTTACCAAGATGGACTTACATCTTACCACTTGTGTCCGGAGACGGTTCAGAGACTTCCAAGTGGACCACGGAAGGTTACACCCTGCAGAGAGATGCTCTTTTGGTGGTAGGTAGTAAGTGGGAGCGGGAAGAGTATTCTGCCATAGCTTCCAATGGGCGTTCATTTTTTTTTCCGGATGGGAAATCATCAAATGACCCCTCCCGCTCTGGGTAGAGCGGAAGGGAGTGTCAGACTCTTACTGACTAAAATCCACCCGTGTTCCTTCCTTAGCCCTTTATGTTCCGGGCCAGTGGTAACTCTTTCTGACAATCCCGCTGACCCAATAGGCGTCCTTCGGCCGGGTTTCCTGACAGAGACGCTGTCGATTTTAAGAAGCTGTGTCTGCTTGTTAGTCGTTGCGTTGGTAGCTGTGCAAGATAGGTGTCTGGTATCAGATTCCTGTTTGAGTTTCTCCACTATGCATGCAGCTTGTCTTCGGACTTGTGGTAGAGCTATGCCAACTGTGGGATATAGTGCGCGGACCGGGGTCGGTTGCAGGCAGCCTGTAAACATGCGGCAGGTTTCATTTAGAGCAACATCTACTTCCTTGGCGTGAGCGGACCGGTGCCACACTGGGCACGCATATTCGCCCGCAGAGAAGCAGAGTGCTAGGCCTGTAGTCCGGAGTACCTAAAGTGAAGCACCGCAGGTGGTTGTTAGTGGTTGATTATTCAGTGAAATATGATTGCATTCTGTCTAATAGGTAATAGATAATACGGGCTGGTTTCCGCTACTCCACGTCAATGCGCGTATCTAACAAAAATGGTTTTTTGCAATATTTGTTTTTTTTTTTTATTTTAATTTATGATACAAGATTCGATGTGCTACTAAGTAAACGACTAACCGTGTTACATAATAAATGCTGCGCCGAGTTCAAATAAAAAAAAAGAATCTCACACGCAAAGATACATAAATACGTATGAAAAACATAAACCTGTCTTTGCAGTCGCGCAGTCGGGTAAAAACAAGAGGCTGATGATAAGTACATTGTTATCGATATCTCTCTCTCTTTCGAATAATTACAATAATACAAATACATTCGAACCTAACCGGCACCGGCCGCAGTGTGGGACGCCCGAGCTAGATGGAGCGACGACCTTAAGAAAGTGGCTGGGACAGACTGGATGCGGAAGGCGGAGGACAGAGCGTTTTGGCGCAGCCTGTGAGAGGTTTATGTCAAGCAGTGGACTGCGATAGGCTGAGTTGATTGATTGATGGATCCGAACCGAAGGACCGAAAATAAATGTATGGGATCCCTAAACTAACTGATATGATACGGGGAAAATATAAATAGGGATGATAAAATAAAACCGACCGCCATGAATGTTCGTAAAATACTGATTTATTTAAATATGCTGTGTTTGCAGAATGCACGGCGCGTATGCCAGTAGAGTATGGTTTCGTACAAATACTGTTATTGATGGATCCGAACCGAAGGACCGAAAATAAATGTAGGGGATCCCTAAACTAACTGATATGATAACGGCGAAAATATAAATTGGGACAATGAAATAAAACCGACCGGACCGCTCAGTATGCCTGTCGTCGTATCCGATCGAATCCTTTCGGCTGTCTTCCAAATTTTTCTTTTCCTCTTCTGTGTTTTATGATTATTTTCTTCTTCTTCTAATGCCAGCAATCACTGACCTCTATCATACAAGTATTCTGGACTAACGATACTCTACGAAATGACAGTTGTTTTTGTGCCGATTCAAAGCGTCCCGCTCGAGGTCCTCGGGAACTAAAATTAGCACGTTCTTTCAAATGGACGTTGAGTTGTTTGGTTCGTCTCTGATGATTTAGGTCTAAATCGTGGAAAACTACTTTTTTGTGTTTACTACGTGATATTTAAAACATTTTTATTATGAAAGCATGCGCATTTTGTAAAAACTCGCTATCAAAAAGACAGCGGAATAACCTTTGCGAAGTGAATGGGCATTGTTCATATTTTTTAAAATGTTGTAATTGAAAAACCATTTCGAGGAATAGCGTTATTGATCATTACGGACTAATTAATTATTAAAAATATTCATATTTTATTGATATTTTTTATAAAATACGATTGACCTTCTTTGCCCTTCAAATTACGTCGGCTTTGGCCGTACAGTTTTGTATCGTTGCCTCATAAGAAAAAAAAGTAAGAGGCAAGTATAGTCTACAATCTGTCAACTGTCAAATTATCTACTATATAAAAATAAGTCGGGTTTTCCTTCCTGACGCTATAACTCCAGAACGCACGAACCTATTTCCACGGTTTTGCATTCGTTGGAAAGGTCTCGGGCTCCATGAGGTTTATAGCAAAGAAAATTCAGGAAAAATTTCAACAGAAAAGCGGGACCACGCGAGCGGAGCCGCGGGCGACCGCTAGTTATAAATATAAATGCCAAAAATATAAAGATTCTTGTTTATATTTCATTACATTACATACGTTATTTTAACACTCTACAATATTTAATATATTGGAAGAGTTATGGAATACAGGAAGTGCTTTGTTTCAACTTGCAGCAATAATAGTAATAATGTCGCCGCGTGCGTTATTATTCTATTTCAAAGTCGCCGCGTCGATTGTTCTAGTGACGACAGAGGGTAGTATATTCCTTGGAGGACACTTACTCATAAAAAAACCATTTGTATATAAATACGCTAAGATAGGATTCGATTATTTAAGACGTCTATTCCGCCTATTGACAGATGTCAAATTGATGACATTGTGTTGCCATTTTTTTATTTTTTAATAAATGTACCTACTAGTAAGGCAACGGCACTTAATCTTTTATGCCACTGATGACATCACCTACCTTGAAAACATAAAATAATTGAATATTTTTTTGAAAAATAACTATTGAGCCAATCATCAAAATATTTAAATTAGTTTCTCAATATGCTCTAAATTTTCAAAAAATAAAATAAAATCTAATGGTTAGAAATTTTGGACAATGCCCATTGCATGACTATAAATGTTTCCATTGCTTGTGTGAGTATTTTTAATACTATCTTATATTTAGAATAAATGTTTTCATTAATATCTCATCATATTTAAGTGTAATTACGGCTCAGTTTTCACATATAATATTGAATACAATAATTTGAATAGGGTTGAAAATGTTCCATGTCGATAATGTGTCGATAAATTTTCTTCAGACATTTAATAATTTTAAATTTACGTCTTTCAAATAGACATTTACTATCGCCAGAAATTTCTGCAGTTTGATTAGCTCCCAAATTAGACCGATTTTAAATTTTCCTTAAAAATAGAGATTTCCAGTTATCTTTTTTTAAATAAGACATTTCGAAAATGTTCTTAAGTAACTTTCTAGACCTTCGTATCCTGCTTATGCGTATGAAGTTTCATTAAAATCGGATCATTTATTTCGAAAAACAAGGGCTTGAAAGTTTGTATGAAATGCCGTACGGCGTAAACGCTCTTAAGGTGACTAGGTCATGCGCTTAGTAAATGAAAATTAATGGTTTCTTCGAGAAAATTGTTTGTTATGATAAGTATAATCATGTGTTTTAGTATCGGTCACTAATTACTCACTCTATAAACTGTAGAGTTGGTTATTTGTAGGGGTTGAGGATTAAGTCACAAAGTATCGTATGTATCAAAATGTTCATACAAAGTTTATCATCTGTAACACAATATTCCCTTTTTCCTTCCACTATGAATACTTCGAAAATCTGTACACCGTGACGTCACACGTCTCATTTCAAACCAACATATTCAAAGCAATAATTCACACCGATTCTCTCGAAAAATTCCTTCGAAAAACGACATTGGATTTTCGACTCTACCCTTCGCACTTTAAAATTGGTTTTATTTTGGTGGGTTCTGTTTGTAGGGGGCACAAACAACAGTGAACTGTCAGATCGAATACGCGTCACGTGTAGGAAACAGTGATATAGATATGATACGATGTAACGAACTGTAAGGTCAGTGTGGAGCCTTATAGAAGGCGATAAATCCATACTAATATTATAAATTCGAAAGTAACTCTGTCTGTCTGTCCGTATTACCTTTTCACGCCTAAACCACTGAACGGATTTCGATAAAATTTGGCAGAGAGATAGATTGCATCCCAGGGAAGGACATAGGATAGTTTTTAATCGACATACCTCGCGGGCGAAGCCGCGGGCGGAAGCTAGTTTTCTATATTATTATATTCGCAAATCGCATTTTAATCGACATACGACGTAAACACAGCTGTTATTTGTAGAAAAACAAGAAAAATTTAATGATCACATAATACCTTTAAGCAGAGAGTAAACCTATACGTAAGTAGTATATATACATTCTGTCATAGAGCCTTAGTTCCCGTTAAGATAATTATGTAGATGGAGTTTTAAATCTGTATGCTTCGAAATGGCACAAGAGGGCTCCCTTCTCCCGTATCATTATTATACTCTTTGGGTCTTGGTATGTAAAGATGGTCACCCATCCACCCATTGGAGAAGAATAGGCAAGAAACTCCACCGTTACTACCACAGAGATGTAAAAAAAATTAAATTAAAATAAAACTTTTTAAAAACAAGCTTTTATTTAAATAAAAACGTGACCTAAAAAAAGAAAGAATAACGCGAAATAAAAAGAAAAAATATATAACTAAAAGTATTTCACTGTATTTGTCTTTAAAATTATGAAAAACAACAAATCGTAAAATATTTCTTGCTTTCACTACGTTATTTTTGTTTTCAAATATCGAACTACTTAATGTAGTAGTGGCGCGGTGGTGGGGCCAACCTAGCGACATCGGGTGCTAATACATTTTCAACTACCAGGCATATCTCCTTCTTTCATATATCTATGGTTACCACAAACACTCACACATAGATAGACTCTATCCATTATCTATAATCCGTCAAATAAGATTCGTTCGCCAAAAAAAAGGCGAATAGCCAAATACGAACCTCGCTTGCACCTCTATAAGTCATCAATCACCCGCCGTCCTAGCGGCCACACCCTCTATCCTTGCTGGCGCATCCCGACCCGCCCTGTATCAATTAGGACAGACTCGGTAAATAAGCCTTGATCCTGATTGTGCCAGCTTTGTTTTCCACGCGTCCGTCCTACTATTGTTGGCCTTTTTAGGGTTCCGTAGCGAAATGGCAAAAATGGAACCCTTTCAATTTCGTCATGACTGGTTGTCCATCTGTCCAACCGTCTGCCCGTCCGCCCGGAAGTCAGCCATTTAACGGGTTGACACCCGTTGGGTATGAAACCCTAGAAACTACGCTTACATGTAACCAGGGATAAAAAAATCGGATCGGATTTGTTTTTTATAACCAACGTATAATTTCTACGCTAGGGGGCTAGAATCGTGTGCTAGATTCATGGTATTTCATTCATGGTGTTTGCGCGTCGATGTCACTGCTACCCTGTAATATGGCTGTAAGTTTTTTTTATTTTTACTAAGTTTCTGGAGCATTGCATTCTACAATATCACATTGGTTAGTAATTATAATATAATTACATAAACAAAAGATAAGCAATTATGTATATACATAACGACGCGACGCGTCGTATCTACGGTATGTAATTACCCTATGTCTATACAAATACATAGGGTAATTACATGCCGAGAATACGTCGCGATCGCGGTTTAGCTCGCTACTTCGATATCACCTACATGTAAAACAAATATTTGCTAATAGACACTCACGCACATGCCGAAGATTACCTCACTGCGAAAGGTCGCGGGCTGCTTGAGGGTTTACATCAATGCCTGGCATCTTCGGCATGTAATTACCCTTACACATGCATTACAATATTTTTATTATGGAGCTCAACACCGAAAATGCGTGGTTTACACTAATGTACGAAAATGAAATGAAATGTTTATCTTTGACCAGTTCCGGCTGACTCCGACGTTAAGCCGGAAGGAGATGAATAAACACCTGCAGGTAACAGATTCATAAAACATTTCCATTTAAAAATGAGCAGTATTTTATTAAAATTCAATTATTCAGTCTTCTTCTTCGTGCCGCTGGTACGACTGTATTTTAAATCTTGTTTTCCCAAAACTTTGCCACTTCCACGGCGTTATCGGTGGCAGCGCAGAGGTCACTTTGACTGCGTGTTTTGGGACACAGAGGGCAGTACCGGAGGTGGAGCATGGTTTGCGACTTAGCTACAATCACACCCTACTGCCGTTCCGTCAAGGTAACCCCACTTTACCAAGATGGACTTACATCTTACCACTTGTGTCCGGAGACGGTTCAGAGACTTCCAAGTGGACCACGAAAGGTTATACCCTGCAGAGAGATGCTCTTTTGGTGGTAGGTAGTAAGTGGGAGCGGGAAGAGTATTCTGCCATAGCTTCCAATGGGCGTTCATTTTTTTTCTCCGGATGGGAAATCATCAAATGACCCCTCCCGCTCTGGGTAGAGCGGAAGGGAGTGTCAGACTCTTACTGACTAAAATCCACCCGTGTTCCTTCCTTAGCCCTTTATGTTCCGGGCCAGTGGTAACTCTTTCTGACAATCCCGCTGACCCAATAGGCGTCCTTCGGCCGGGTTTCCTGACAGAGACGCTGTCGATTTTAAGAAGCTGTGTCTGCTTGTTAGTCGTTGCGTTGGTAGCTGTGCAAGATAGGTGTCTGGTATCAGATTCCTGTTTGAGTTTCTCCACTATGCATGCAGCTTGTCTTCGGACTTGTGGTAGAGCTATGCCAACTGTGGGATATAGTGCGCGGACCGGGGTCGGTTGCAGGCAGCCTGTAAACATGCGGCAGGTTTCATTTAGAGCAACATCTACTTCCTTGGCGTGAGCGGACCGGTGCCACACTGGGCACGCATATTCGCCCGCAGAGAAGCAGAGTGCTAGGCCTGTAGTCCGGAGTACCTAAAGTGAAGCACCGCAGGTGGTTGTTAGTGGTTGATTATTCAGTGAAATATGATTGCATTCTGTCTAATAGGTAATAGATAATACGGGCTGGTTTCCGCTACTCCACGTCAATGCGCGTATCTAACAAAAATGGTTTTTTGCAATATTTGTTTTTTTTTTTTATTTTAATTTATGATACAAGATTCGATGTGCTACTAAGTAAACGACTAACCGTGTTACATAATAAATGCTGCGCCGAGTTCAAATAAAAAAAAAGAATCTCACACGCAAAGATACATAAATACGTATGAAAAACATAAACCTGTCTTTGCAGTCGCGCAGTCGGGTAAAAACAAGAGGCTGATGATAAGTACATTGTTATCGATATCTCTCTCTCTTTCGAATAATTACAATAATACAAATACATTCGAACCTAACCGGCACCGGCCGCAGTGTGGGACGCCCGAGCTAGATGGAGCGACGACCTTAAGAAAGTGGCTGGGACAGACTGGATGCGGAAGGCGGAGGACAGAGCGTTTTGGCGCAGCCTGTGAGAGGTTTATGTCAAGCAGTGGACTGCGATAGGCTGAGTTGATTGATTGATGGATCCGAACCGAAGGACCGAAAATAAATGTATGGGATCCCTAAACTAACTGATATGATACGGGGAAAATATAAATAGGGATGATAAAATAAAACCGACCGCCATGAATGTTCGTAAAATACTGATTTATTTAAATATGCTGTGTTTGCAGAATGCACGGCGCGTATGCCAGTAGAGTATGGTTTCGTACAAATACTGTTATTGATGGATCCGAACCGAAGGACCGAAAATAAATGTAGGGGATCCCTAAACTAACTGATATGATAACGGCGAAAATATAAATTGGGACAATGAAATAAAACCGACCGGACCGCTCAGTATGCCTGTCGTCGTATCCGATCGAATCCTTTCGGCTGTCTTCCAAATTTTTCTTTTCCTCTTCTGTGTTTTATGATTATTTTCTTCTTCTTCTAATGCCAGCAATCACTGACCTCTATCATACAAGTATTCTGGACTAACGATACTCTACGAAATGACAGTTGTTTTTGTGCCGATTCAAAGCGTCCCGCTCGAGGTCCTCGGGAACTAAAATTAGCACGTTCTTTCAAATGGACGTTGAGTTGTTTGGTTCGTCTCTGATGATTTAGGTCTAAATCGTGGAAAACTACTTTTTTGTGTTTACTACGTGATATTTAAAACATTTTTATTATGAAAGCATGCGCATTTTGTAAAAACTCGCTATCAAAAAGACAGCGGAATAACCTTTGCGAAGTGAATGGGCATTGTTCATATTTTTTAAAATGTTGTAATTGAAAAACCATTTCGAGGAATAGCGTTATTGATCATTACGGACTAATTAATTATTAAAAATATTCATATTTTATTGATATTTTTTATAAAATACGATTGACCTTCTTTGCCCTTCAAATTACGTCGGCTTTGGCCGTACAGTTTTGTATCGTTGCCTCATAAGAAAAAAAAGTAAGAGGCAAGTATAGTCTACAATCTGTCAACTGTCAAATTATCTACTATATAAAAATAAGTCGGGTTTTCCTTCCTGACGCTATAACTCCAGAACGCACGAACCTATTTCCACGGTTTTGCATTCGTTGGAAAGGTCTCGGGCTCCATGAGGTTTATAGCAAAGAAAATTCAGGAAAAATTTCAACAGAAAAGCGGGACCACGCGAGCGGAGCCGCGGGCGACCGCTAGTTATAAATATAAATGCCAAAAATATAAAGATTCTTGTTTATATTTCATTACATTACATACGTTATTTTAACACTCTACAATATTTAATATATTGGAAGAGTTATGGAATACAGGAAGTGCTTTGTTTCAACTTGCAGCAATAATAGTAATAATGTCGCCGCGTGCGTTATTATTCTATTTCAAAGTCGCCGCGTCGATTGTTCTAGTGACGACAGAGGGTAGTATATTCCTTGGAGGACACTTACTCATAAAAAAACCATTTGTATATAAATACGCTAAGATAGGATTCGATTATTTAAGACGTCTATTCCGCCTATTGACAGATGTCAAATTGATGACATTGTGTTGCCATTTTTTTATTTTTTAATAAATGTACCTACTAGTAAGGCAACGGCACTTAATCTTTTATGCCACTGATGACATCACCTACCTTGAAAACATAAAATAATTGAATATTTTTTTGAAAAATAACTATTGAGCCAATCATCAAAATATTTAAATTAGTTTCTCAATATGCTCTAAATTTTCAAAAAATAAAATAAAATCTAATGGTTAGAAATTTTGGACAATGCCCATTGCATGACTATAAATGTTTCCATTGCTTGTGTGAGTATTTTTAATACTATCTTATATTTAGAATAAATGTTTTCATTAATATCTCATCATATTTAAGTGTAATTACGGCTCAGTTTTCACATATAATATTGAATACAATAATTTGAATAGGGTTGAAAATGTTCCATGTCGATAATGTGTCGATAAATTTTCTTCAGACATTTAATAATTTTAAATTTACGTCTTTCAAATAGACATTTACTATCGCCAGAAATTTCTGCAGTTTGATTAGCTCCCAAATTAGACCGATTTTAAATTTTCCTTAAAAATAGAGATTTCCAGTTATCTTTTTTTAAATAAGACATTTCGAAAATGTTCTTAAGTAACTTTCTAGACCTTCGTATCCTGCTTATGCGTATGAAGTTTCATTAAAATCGGATCATTTATTTCGAAAAACAAGGGCTTGAAAGTTTGTATGAAATGCCGTACGGCGTAAACGCTCTTAAGGTGACTAGGTCATGCGCTTAGTAAATGAAAATTAATGGTTTCTTCGAGAAAATTGTTTGTTATGATAAGTATAATCATGTGTTTTAGTATCGGTCACTAATTACTCACTCTATAAACTGTAGAGTTGGTTATTTGTAGGGGTTGAGGATTAAGTCACAAAGTATCGTATGTATCAAAATGTTCATACAAAGTTTATCATCTGTAACACAATATTCCCTTTTTCCTTCCACTATGAATACTTCGAAAATCTGTACACCGTGACGTCACACGTCTCATTTCAAACCAACATATTCAAAGCAATAATTCACACCGATTCTCTCGAAAAATTCCTTCGAAAAACGACATTGGATTTTCGACTCTACCCTTCGCACTTTAAAATTGGTTTTATTTTGGTGGGTTCTGTTTGTAGGGGGCACAAACAACAGTGAACTGTCAGATCGAATACGCGTCACGTGTAGGAAACAGTGATATAGATATGATACGATGTAACGAACTGTAAGGTCAGTGTGGAGCCTTATAGAAGGCGATAAATCCATACTAATATTATAAATTCGAAAGTAACTCTGTCTGTCTGTCCGTATTACCTTTTCACGCCTAAACCACTGAACGGATTTCGATAAAATTTGGCAGAGAGATAGATTGCATCCCAGGGAAGGACATAGGATAGTTTTTAATCGACATACCTCGCGGGCGAAGCCGCGGGCGGAAGCTAGTTTTCTATATTATTATATTCGCAAATCGCATTTTAATCGACATACGACGTAAACACAGCTGTTATTTGTAGAAAAACAAGAAAAATTTAATGATCACATAATACCTTTAAGCAGAGAGTAAACCTATACGTAAGTAGTATATATACATTCTGTCATAGAGCCTTAGTTCCCGTTAAGATAATTATGTAGATGGAGTTTTAAATCTGTATGCTTCGAAATGGCACAAGAGGGCTCCCTTCTCCCGTATCATTATTATACTCTTTGGGTCTTGGTATGTAAAGATGGTCACCCATCCACCCATTGGAGAAGAATAGGCAAGAAACTCCACCGTTACTACCACAGAGATGTAAAAAAAATTAAATTAAAATAAAACTTTTTAAAAACAAGCTTTTATTTAAATAAAAACGTGACCTAAAAAAAGAAAGAATAACGCGAAATAAAAAGAAAAAATATATAACTAAAAGTATTTCACTGTATTTGTCTTTAAAATTATGAAAAACAACAAATCGTAAAATATTTCTTGCTTTCACTACGTTATTTTTGTTTTCAAATATCGAACTACTTAATGTAGTAGTGGCGCGGTGGTGGGGCCAACCTAGCGACATCGGGTGCTAATACATTTTCAACTACCAGGCATATCTCCTTCTTTCATATATCTATGGTTACCACAAACACTCACACATAGATAGACTCTATCCATTATCTATAATCCGTCAAATAAGATTCGTTCGCCAAAAAAAAGGCGAATAGCCAAATACGAACCTCGCTTGCACCTCTATAAGTCATCAATCACCCGCCGTCCTAGCGGCCACACCCTCTATCCTTGCTGGCGCATCCCGACCCGCCCTGTATCAATTAGGACAGACTCGGTAAATAAGCCTTGATCCTGATTGTGCCAGCTTTGTTTTCCACGCGTCCGTCCTACTATTGTTGGCCTTTTTAGGGTTCCGTAGCGAAATGGCAAAAATGGAACCCTTTCAATTTCGTCATGACTGGTTGTCCATCTGTCCAACCGTCTGCCCGTCCGCCCGGAAGTCAGCCATTTAACGGGTTGACACCCGTTGGGTATGAAACCCTAGAAACTACGCTTACATGTAACCAGGGATAAAAAAATCGGTTGTCTGTAAAGTCGGTTTACTGACGATAGTTGAACGTGACAACGTCATAAGAAAATACTGATGGAATAGTTGCATTGCATTTGTTAATATTCGCTTGCACTTCAAACCGCCATGGAATGATGGAACGCTACAGAGCAAGGCCGCGAGGTGACGCTACATGAGTCATGTTTTTTCGTGAGTGCAGCCAGCTTCATCGATTTATTAGACGTTGTCACGTCAAAAGAAACTTCAAAGCATATGAGCATGGTGGGGCCATGCTCATATTAAGCAGCTCATATTCTTGGATACTGCAATTAAAAAGATCATGACGTTTAGACTTAAATAGCAAAGTCACAAACTTTGCTTAAATAGCAAAGTCATTAAGTTTTTGAGTTATAGAATATTTTCTGTTACAACCGTAGAAATAACTTTGTTGTTATGGTTTCTTTGACAAAATACGCATTTATTTTAGACAATAATATCAATATTGTGTATGCGCAAATATTCATCCCAATTACAGAACCCTTCTCTGTGCGTGGTCTCGCACTTGACCGGTTTTTATTTTTATTTTACATTTCGCCCGGAACCAGTACGTTTGCGAACGTAATGTGATTCCGCTAATGAAAACCGGCTTTCATTATTATCTGTATTTTTAAATAAAGGGTTTTTATGTTTGTTTGGTATCGGTATACTGAAAACAGTGTTGGTAATTTCGTTATGTGCTGTTGGCAGGATTCACGTTTCGGTATTAATAATAATTTAATGTTCGTTTTTTCAGCAATTATACTGTGTATTTATTCGACAAAGAGTCTGTCCAGTCCAGCGGTTCACGCGTATACGCGCGTTTTGAGAAAGTGCATCAAGGTAGCGAACAGATATCGTCTTATTCAAAATTGCACGCCCTCCACTAAATCTATACTAATTCCAATGCAGAAGAGTTTGTTTGTTTAACGCACTTCTTCTTCAATCGGTCCCTCATTACTGAGGATCGTGGTCACTGGACCCTTTTAAGCGGACAATCTGCCTCCATCTACTCCGGTCCAAAGTTGCCATCACCAACTGCTGAAAATTGCTTGAGGACGTAGCTTCTTTCACTTGGTCGGACCATCGTGTTAGCGACCGGCCTCGTGCTCTCTTTCCTTCGGTATTGCCAACATTAACCAGCTTTTCAAGGCTGCTATCCCCCCTTCGCATTATGTGGCCGAAATAGGTCAGAATACGCTGTAGGCATATTGTAGACAATCGGGTCTTGACATCGAGTTGGGAGAGGATAGACAAATTGTGTGTTTGGCTGTCCATGGTATTCGGAGCATCCGCCTCCAGCACGACATTTCGAATGCATCTATCATCTGTCTTTCTCTTGCTCGGATTGTCCACGTCTCAACTGCATAGAGGAAAATCGGGAAAACTAATGCTCTGACCAAAAGGGGTTTTATTTTATAATTTATCGAACGATTTTTCACATGTTTTATTGTTTGAACGCACTAATCTCTGGATAACCAGTCGGATAGAAAAAATGTTTTTGTATTTGTTAGAACAATTCTTGAGGACGGCTGTTTAATATCTCCCTTAGAAGCCGAGCAAAAAGAAAAAAATCAGAAAGAATGATAGAGGAAAACGAATTAAGTAATAAACCGATGCGATGCAACGGCCCACCCGTTCAGAGGAACAAGAAATTTGATAGATAGATAGATAGATAGATAGATAAAACGTTTATTTAGTGCAACAAAAGACACAATACAGGTATTAAAAAAATAAAAAAAAATAAAAAAAAATTTCAACCAGACCAAATCGCGGGCAAAATCTAGTTTTCTATACAAACATATTTTAAACTAGCTTCCGGCCGCGGCTTCGCCCGCGAGGTATGTCGATAAAAACTATCCTATGTCCTTCCCCGGGATGTAATCTATCGCTTTGCAAAATTTTATCGAAATCCGTTTGGTGGTTTAGGTGTGAAAAGGTACCATACAGACAGACAGAGTTACTTTCGAATTTATAATATTAGTATGGATGTGTTTGCAACAACCAGTGGAGAGGCGTGAAATTTTAAATTAGGCGATGAGAGACTAGAAATATCTTTCTGCAGACCTGCGAAAGGAGAAATGAAAAGAAATTGCTTTTACTTGCTACGTTAGAGAACAAATTGATTCTACCTCACGAGTTTTTTTTAATGGGTCGGTCCAAACTATCAAATCACTGACAGAAGCCTATAGTGTGTACTCTCCACGCCATTGCGGCGATCGTTATCTATTACAATCAGCAATCAGGAACGTTCGCAACAGAGCATAGGTCTTGTACACTACCAACACGTTGAACACAGAATAATACAGAAGGCCAGCTTACCGCAGCCGCAAGCAGGTTACCGCTGCCTCGGAACATAAAGGGCTAAGGAAGGAACACGGGTGGGTTTTAGTCAGTAAGAGTCTGACACTCCCTTCCGCTCCACCCAGAGCGGGAAGGGTCATTTGATGATTTCCCACCCTCAAAAAAAAAAGGCCAGCTTTAACCTTTTGGCCGCCACAGTCATGTATAGATGACAAATCAAAATGTGCCCAGCACGCCACGGTTCGACTACATGAAAGACTTTGCCGGCGAGGGCACATTTTTGATTTTTTGACGTGTGGCGGTCAAAAGTTTAAACAATGAGTGAAAACACACGCATGCATCGACACGATTCACGTACATGTCTCCCAGCAAAAGTATGCGCTTCGGCAATCATCGTCTATCTTCTGATATACGAATAGGCGATGATGAAATCTAATTTAGATCCATTATAACTGTGGAAGTACTTGCCTATTTTGTATTACCGTGGTTACTAAATTATAGACTGACAGATAGCGAAGTGCGACCAAAGTAGCCTACCCGAGCCTACTCTGGTCGCATCTGTTACTCAAAAGCTTTGAGTTTTTTTTTAAATTGTACAGTTGCTAGTCAACATTTTTTTATTTAGAGAAAACTTCATACAATCCCACATTAATATGTGCGAGATAATTTAATTTCTTGAAATCAGAAATAATTAAATGCAATAATTGTATTTTTTAAGTCGACTTCCGATTTATAAAAAGTATTGTATTGACTTTTCGTTACGCGCCGCTCCCCCACCTACCGACCGAGTCGAGTATAAAATAGGGTGCGCGGCGCTCGACAGATCAGAAGTTGTCTAGTAGCAGACACGGTACGAAGGTGCTCTGAACTGTCAGGTAACGTTGGGTTTATTATTACTTTATACTCTTACTATGCTTATTGCTATGTTGATGTGACAATTAATCACTTATTTACTGAACAGTTATATAAATTGTGTATTTGCTATATTGCTTCCCATTTTTACTTATTCCATACCCTATGATTCATGTTACTACGTATTATGGTATAACAATGCACTTGCTTATTGAAAATATATCAATTTCATTTATTTAACTATTTCTTTCGTATTATTTCCACTACATCTCCCACATCAGAAGTGGGATTACGAATATAACAGAACTACGCCTATGAATGTTTTGATTTCAGGAACTTCAAAATGAACGTGGAAGATTCTACCACGGGTCAGGCTGAGCAATCGCAAGCTGCATCAGGGTCTGCGCCAGCATTTCAAGACCAGCGTGCTGGTAGACAGCCGTCACCGATCTTGAGTCAACGAGCGTCGCATCAACCTACTGCCCGTTTTGCAAACGTCAGCGGCAGAAACACTGCGTCCTCATCATCCACGCGCGATGCAGTTTCCGGTGGTTCCACGGCCACGTGCGACAGCCGCGAATCAAGGACAGTAGAGTTTGTACCTCTTAATTTTATGCAAAATATGATGCAGGAAATGATGACTCAGTTGATAAACACTACCGCTCAAGCTTTTAACCCACCAAATGTGCGGCCTACTCCACGAATGCGCAGTCTTGAGCATATTTATGTCCCTGCTTTCAATCCTGACGATCGGACCGATACCGTACAAGTTTGGTGCCGAAACGTCGAAGAGCTCCAAGCTGAATATGAACTCTCTGATAGAGAGCTACTAAACTTGTCTCGGAACCACTTACGTGGACGAGCCGCTGAATGGGCTCGTCGTAATTATTCAAGTTTAATTAGGTGGTCTGAACTTAAAACTGGTCTTATTGAAACCTTTGCAGATGAGGCTCGTTACTATGACGACCTGACGCTGTTCATGGAATATACCAGCGAGCAGGCCAGCAATTTCGCCGAGTACGCAACCCGGAAATGGGAACTGGCGAAGAAGATGATTGGTGTGGAGATGACTGAACAACGCCTCGTCGAAGCAGTTATTTCGGGTATGTCTGACTTCCGTATTCGTTCTGATTTGCTGCGACTTACGCCTAAAAATTTGCCACATCTAATTCAAAGTCTCAATTCATATAAGCGTAAGAGGCCTGGTGGTGAGCCTAATCATAACATCCCGTCTAAGCGGTCTAGAACCACTTCCTCTTCAGATACTCGACGATGTCATAAATGCCATAAAGTAGGTCACCTTCAAAAAGACTGTCGCTCAGGCACAAATAATAACAGTCCTCGGAAAGATACTGCTCCCAATCCTAATATTAATGCTAAGCCTACTGAATCAAAGCCTTCTAAACCAACGGTTTGTACTTTTTGCAATAAGAAGGGGCACACTTTTGAAAACTGTTTTGGGCGCATAAATAAGCAAGCCTAAAACGATAAACCCTCTAAATGTGAATAGTTTGAGTTTAAGCAATACAAATTTGCAAACTATTCAAATCGAAAGCCGTGATTATTCTTGCCTGTTAGACAGTGCTGCAGAATGCTCCCTTATGCGCGACAGTATTGGCGATTCGGTCAAGGGTAGGATTATTTATGAGATTTCCGTTTTGCGGGGTATTGGAAACAATGCTTTCAATTCATCACAAAAAAAGCTGTGCATGGTGTGTGTTGATGGCCTTAATATTGAATTGGATTTTATTCTAGTTCCTGATAGGTATATTCAATATGATGTATTGCTTGGTCAAAATCTTTTTGATGTACCTGGAATTCAGGTAACTTTCTCAAAGAACAGTGCTAAAGTTTATAGAAACTCTTATAGTGTTAATTGTCTTCGACAGGATTTTGATACATTAGTTGTGAACCCTGACATAAATTCGGAACATAAAATTCATAAAATCGTAATCTATTAGAATCACATTGGCGAACTAACCATTCGCTTAAAAAATCCTGACAAAATAGTACAGAGGCGGCCATATCGAATGGCTCCAGCCGAACGTGAACAATCCCAATAGCTAAAGTACGAGTTTCTTGGTATGCCATTTGGCCTTTGCAATGCACCCTCGGTTTTTCAAAGGGCCATTAACACAGCACTAAAGCAATTCATTGACGATTTTGTTTTAATTTACATTGATGATGTAGTAATTTATTCTGAAACTGTTGATCAGGGTATTGAACGTCTAAATCTTGTACTTGATGCCCTACAAAAAACCGAAATAGAATATTTAAAAAAAAACGACTCTTTATTCCTAAGAGTTGTCGATGGCACATAATACAAATTTATCATGATGCACTTAAACACTTTGGCTGGTAAAAAACGCTCGAGAAAATCAGAGAGCAATTTTGGTTTCCCAATATGTCCAAGTGTACTCGTAAATATGTTGACAATTGTCTGACTTTAAAAGTCAATCGGGATCACGACAGATTACGTTGCATCCAATAGAAAAGCCGTCTACTCCCTTTCATACCGTCCATATGGACACCACTGGCAAATTGAGCGGTAATAAACCTACTAAACAATACGCGGTTGTTTTCATAGATGCATTTACAAAATATGTTTTCATGAAACCCGTTAATAATTTAACTGCGGGAGCTACTGTAAATTGTTTGAAAGAGCTAATTTACACTTTTGGCACTCCTAAGCGTATTATTTGTGATCGCCGCTTCTTACACTGGTAAAGAATTTTCAAATTTTGTGAACATTGGTCTATAGAATTGCATTTTATAGTTAGTGGTGTAAGTCGAGCAAATGGGTAGGTTGAGCGAGTAATGAAGGTTTTGACTAACTGCTTTACAATTGTTGAAAATACTACCAAAAGAAGTTGGAAAGATGCTGTTGGTGAAGTACAGTTAGCAATTAATAGCACTTTTAGTAAAAGTACTGGTCATACTCCGTTCCAACTTCTTATGGGCTGCGATCAGTCACCTCCTGCCATATCAGCTTTACTAAATGATGTTGAGCGCCTGGACCTCGACACATGTCGTCAAGAGTCAAAACTTAAAATGGACGAATTGGCTCAAACCCGGAAAGCTGAAACTAAAGCTAGAATTGTACCTTTTAAAGTCTGCGATACTGTTTTAGTCAAACAAAACCCGCGAGCAATTAACAAGCTTGACACTAAGTTTAGAGGTCCTTGCGTCATTACAGAAGTAAAAGACAATGATATGAGTTATATGTTTCTCATGATAACTTGTGAGTTGTTACTCCCGATATGGGATGTGAGTTGACTGAATCTTTAGATACATCTGATTGATAACTGTTTATAGATTTGATTTGATTGATTTGATTTGGTTGATTAAGTTAGATTATCTTGCATAATCAGTAATCGCCTGGCCAACGATCATTGTTATGCCTGATAATCGCACTTTTGTTGCCATGTGATTTGGCAACTGTATTTTGTTGTCATGTGATTTGACAACTGCCATGTGATTTGGCGATTGTATTTT
The DNA here is from genome assembly GCA_927399505.1 of Luperina testacea. Lineage (NCBI taxonomy): Eukaryota > Metazoa > Arthropoda > Insecta > Lepidoptera > Noctuidae > Luperina > Luperina testacea. The sequence goes on along the minus strand of OV656763.1, from coordinate 3,454,439 downwards.
GTTGTCATGTGATTTGACAACTGCCATGTGATTTGGCAATTATATTTTGTTGTCATGTGATTTGACAACTGCCATGTGATTTGGCAACTGTATTTTGTTGTCATGTGATTTGACAACTGCCATGTGATTTGGCAATATGTTTTGCTGTCATGTGATTTGACAAGCAGCCATGTGATTGGCAATTATGTTTTGCTGTCATGTGATTTGACAAGCAGCCATGTGATTTGGCAATTATGCTTTGCTGTCATGTGATTTGACAAGCAGCCATGTGATTTGGCGTTTGTGGTCATGTGACTTGACCAATCTTATTTGTTAGCCAATGCGATTTGGCATTAGGAACATGAGATTTGTTCATTCAACTGATGTTATTACTTTAAGTAATTTAAGATTTGTAATTTATGTTCGCGAGCCATGACGGCTGCTCGTCAGAATGGCCGTGTGCGAGATAATTTAATTTGTTGAAATCAGAAATAATTAAATGCAATAATTGTATTTTTTAAGTCGACTTCCGATTTATAAAAAGTATTGTATTGACTTTTCGTTACGCGCCGCTCCCCCACCTACCGACCGAGTCGAGTATAAAATAGGGTGCGCGGCGCTCGACAGATCAGAAGTTGTCTAGTAGCAGACACGGTACGAAGGTGCTCTGAACTGTCAGGTAACGTTGGGTTTATTATTACTTTATACTCTTACTATGCTTATTGCTATGTTGATGTGACAATTAATCACTTATTTACTGAACAGTTATATAAATTGTGTATTTGCTATATTGCTTCCCATTTTTACTTATTCCATACCCTATGATTCATGTTACTACGTATTATGGTATAACAATGCACTTGCTTATTGAAAATATATCAATTTCATTTATTTAACTATTTCTTTCGTATTATTTCCACTACATCTCCCACAAATAGGTGCATTATTATAAAGCGTGGCAGTACTGAGTACAAGCCACAAAAACTTTGTCTATATGGGGGTTACCCTGTGGCGCGACGTTCGTACTAATTCGGAAACACGAAGATTACCGAAGCTTATATCTTTTCTGGTTTACCTGTACAACGAGTGTACCCGACTGGCATTCGGCCGAGATTGCCGAAAGTACGCGTCTATGTGTGGGTGCACCTATTTCCTCTCACTAAGGAGTCGACCTTCTGTAATATTCTATACGCCGAATTGACGGAAACGTCGAATCGGTCCGAAAGGGGAACGCTGTGTCCATTGACACACATAGAACCGTTGGCACATTTGTACTGCGTTTATTTAGAGCATTGTATGTGCAGTTAGGATTAGAATGGATTTATTTGAATAGAAACTGATTTAGCACTTTGAAGTGTGACCAAATCTCTGATTACGTAGCAAACTATGACAATTTATTTAGTCAATTTAACTACAGTTGCTGATCGTAATGACGTTCAGTGGTGTCCAAAACTTAGTTGACATTTTTTCACTTCAGCTGTAACACACCACATTCATTATCATCATCATCTGCCTAGCCTTTTCCCAACTATGATGGGGTCAGCTTCTAGTCTAACCGGATGCAGCTGAATACCAATATTTTACATGGAGCGACTGCCTACTGTGCCTGTGAAACACCACATTATGATTCAAATTTCTAGTGATCCAAATGTATGACTATGTAATGTATGAAGTGCTTTAACGTTTGTATCAATACAAAAAGCCAAAGGAATCTAGTCAGTATCATAATAATAATACCTGATTATTTTTTTAATTTTATATCATATCTAGCTGATCCGGCGAACTTCGTACCACCACAGAATCAAGAAGAACGACTATGACTACCATATCAAGCTACTACAATCTGTCAAATTTCTTTAATAGATTCTCAACTTTATCACTGCAGCATAAGGTGCAAGGTTTATTGGGAAGATTTGACAGTTTCGGGTAGCTTGAAGTGCTGGTGTTTGTACTGGCTTCTGTCCCTAGCTTCGCTTCCGTAAATGTTGAAAATGATCCCACGGGAACGTGCTACCGGTACAGAAAGTAGCCTATGTCCTTCCCCAGGATGCCATCTATCACTTTGGAAAATTTTATCATACAAACAGAGTTAATTTCGAGCTTATAATAATTACTAGCAGTGCCCCGCGAGTTCACCCGCATAAGTCTCGATCCCGTGGGAATATCAGGATAAAAATATCGTATGTATTTAATCCTGGTTATAAACTATGTGTGGCAAATTTCATCCAAATCAGCTCAGTAGTTTTTCCGTGAAGAAGTAACAAACATACAAACACACTCACAAACTTTCGCCTTTATTATATTAATGGGATTGGTATAACATAATCAGTCTATAATGTTCCACGCAGACACAAGCCCCCCTCACTTTGAGAGAAAATACGTTTATTAACGGTAAACATGACGCAATAAAGAACATAAACACAAAAAAAAATGAAGAAAGGGTTGGGGGAAATATGCGTCACATCCACGCAAAACGGCTGTCGCTCAGCATTATGCTGCGACCCTATGCAAGACAGAGCCCCAGCGCTGGTTCAATCTATCACGCGCGCCCAGTGCGGGTTGGTATGGATTCAGAAAACCTCGTGAAAAACAGAAGAAAGAAACGTAGAACCAGCAATATTGAATAACAACATTAAACAATGCCGCGGTAAACCCTACATTATTCCGGCGTAATAACAAGGGGTTACAAACGCCACGTAAACTCGCTCAATAATGAACTATAAATCAATTTTCACGTTAATCGCGAGTTTAAACTTTGTTCCTGTTAGAGCGATACCGTCTTGACTGGAGTTCCGACAGGCGCTGGGCTTCCGGACGCGTATTTATGAACGATCGTGGGAAATGAGGCCGCGCTGAGAAGGCGTATAGAGTAAGATAGAAAGAAACGGAGAAAGAAAATTCGTTTATTTCTGTAAACATGACGCAGAAAAAGAAAACAAACACAAAAAGTTGGGGGAAAACATGCGTCACATCCACGCAAAACGGTTATTGCTCAGCATAATGCTAAGGCCCATTGCTGACAGAGCCCCAGCGCTGGTTAAGTTAGTTTCAAAATTACTAAAATGTCAAAAAAAATTGAACTTTCAGCCAATTACGAATAGCATCTGCTTGCATGTTCTCTCGCAGGTATTTATAGTGGCTAATTATAGTGATGATAAGTAATGTGTGATAGTAATAGCTGGCATTTACCTCATCAATTGAACCGTGCACCTACTGCACGTAGATTTTGACATTTCATAAATGTCCATGTAGGTTTATGTGAAATTAAATATTTTAAATATGAATTTGAATCTATATAATAATGTAATAATATGTTTCTACTTATAAATACAAAAAAAAAATGTTTTCTTAAAAGAGGCGGATGACAGAAAGACTATTCTCATAATTTTAAGAACTTTCACAGTTTGAACTCAGTCTCAATATGTCAAAAATACCTCTAATTTCCCTACATTTTTGACAAGTTTTTAACATTGTTTGTCGCTGAGATGAGATTGCGACTAGGTTTTGAGCGTTTTTAATTACTGGAATTGGCCTTCCGAGTATTTTAGAGTACAGATGTTCATGTCACGAAGTCCGAAGGCTATGAATGTTGTCAAGCGTGCACATGCACATTGTGATCAACAGAGACTCAACAATGGGTGAAGTAAAACGGTACACATTCGCGGAAATAGCCTCATGCGACGGCAGCAAGGGGCAGCCGCTGTAGGAGCGCGCTTGTCGGGATACGTCACTACTACAATCAAAGCCGAACGGACTTCGTGAAATAGAATATCTGTAGCCTGGGAGAGCTCTCTGTCCAGCAGAGGACTGCAATAGTCTGAGTAGATTATAACTTGACCATCATTTATCAAAGTAAGATTACATCTGTAGGACAAGTAAGGTACTTTTCCTTGTCCTACTCGTTATGTCATAAATCTACACGACCTCAACGCTTCCCAAACTCACATTCCAAAACACGCTTTCCTGTGAAACACCAACGAAGCTTATCGTTATTTCGCAACAAACTGTTATTCGTTGTTTTAATGAAGTGAAATTTAGTGAGAATTTGCTTGTTTTGCTAAAACTCATTGTTTCACTTAACAAATAAAAGGCACAGACGTCTGCTTTTTTATTTGCTGCTTTAACTGCAGTTGTTGTGGCATCGTCAAATTGTTTTGCAGATAAAAGTTTGTATTGTGTGTTTATTTCATTCTGTTTGAGATTAAAGGAAAAACTTTGTAGCCATGTTGCGTTAAAAAGTAGTGTTGCCCAAAATCGGTCTTGGTCTTGCAGTCTTGGTCTTGTTCTTGCATTTTTGCAAGACCAAGACCAAGACCAAGACCGACTTATTGTAGCAAGACCAAGACCAAGACTGAACCCTGCAAGACTTGAGCAAGAACAAGACTAAGCCTGCAAGACTCTTGCGTCTCGCAGTTAAGTCAAACTGAGATTTGGGCGTTATAGTATTTGTTTCAATCCCGATTTTGATAGACGTTCCCCAGTATCAAAACTGTATCGACATGACACTAAAAGGTATAGTATTGATTATTATATGTTTCGACTATTTATTAAGTAGGTAGGTAGCGTGTTACTTACAAATTTGTTCCCATATGTGATAAAAATGTACCTAGCATACCTTGTAGGTATATCTACTTAGAGTATTATATGTACTTGTATAAGTCTAATGTGCAGATCTAACGTTAGTAGGTTGGTAAAAATTATGTAGGTATTTATGTTTCAAAGTTTATATGTATTATTCTTCTATTCAGCAAAATTTGAAACTAACAGCGAGTCGAGTAGGTCTAGTACTAGTAGCAGTTTTTAAGCCAGCCGATGATATGGTACAGACGCCAGCACATCAAGCTACTACAATCTGCCATATTTCTTTAACAGATTTTCAACTTTATCGCTAAAGCATTAAGGTTCATGGTTGATTGGTAAAATATGACGTTCCGCGAATAAACTGTTGGTCGGTCAGTGTATTACGTACCTACCTATTTGATAATTTACCGACAAATACGCCGCCGCGGCGGTGTATTGACCTCGCAAATGAACTTTAGCGATACAGCTGATCAGGTAGCCCTTTCGAGTTTTATTTACATTGCTGTTTTAAGTGAAACAAGTGAATTTTCTATTTTTAAATTAAAAATCTCATTGGGTCAGATAGAAATAATGATTTTATACAGTTTACAGTAAAAATATTGCAGAAAAAAACGTAAAAATGAAGAAAAACCGACGAAAAATTTCAACGCAGGGGGGTCCAGAATCATGTACAGACGCCAGCACATCAAGCCACCCGAAACTGTCAAATTTTCCCAATCAATAAATTTTGAACCTTATGCTATAGCGATAAAGTTGAAAATCTATTAAAGAAATTTGTCAGATTGTTGTAGGTTGATGTGCTGACGTCTGTACCTACTGAATCCATGGTAAGCGGTTGCGCGTCGATGTCCCTGCCACCCTGAGCAATAGGCTAATAGGTATTTGAATGTAGTCTAGTCTAAGTAGTAGAGTCTCGCAAGACTTGCGAGACTCTTGCTGCAAGACCAAGACCAAGACCAAGACTGAGAGCGCAATACCAAGACCAAGACCAAGACCAGGTGTATTGACGCAAGACCAAGACCAAGACTGGCTAAGGTCTTGTCTTGGTCTTGCATTTGGGCAACACTATTAAAAAGACGTACTAATTTTACATGCTGTTTGGAATAGTACAGACGCCAGCACTTCAAGCTACCCGAAACTGTCAAATTTTCTTAATCAGGTTTGAACCTTATCCTTTAGGTATAAAGTTGAAAATCTATTAAATAAATTTGACAGATTGTAGTAGCTTGATGTGCTGGAGTCTGTACTATGAATGCAGAAATTAAGTTTCTGATGGTTCAATCAACTCGGTTTATCGCAGTCCACTGCTGAACATAGGCCGCTCCCAAGCTACGTCACAACACCCTGTCCTCCGCCTTCCGCATCCAGTCTGTCCCAGCCACTTTCTTAAGGTCGTCGGGCCATCAAGCGGCGCGGCCGCGTCCCTCACTACGCTTACCGAGACGCGGTCTCTACTCCAGGACTCGTCTGCTCCACCGGCCATTGGTCCTTCGACAAACATGGCCAGCTCAATGCCAGTAATCATTCTTAACACCTAATTATCATCACACCTTGGGAAATACCCCAATGGATTATAAAGAAGTAGGTACAGTAGAGATCTTTGTGTACTAGAATCAATTCTATTTGTCGTAATTTCTAACGTTCAAAAGCGTCTTGCTTGAGCATAATAAACAAATTTTCTTTCTTCCTTTTATCAATGGTTATTCGTCGAGAAAACTCGTACTCGTGACTGTACCTACTTTACCCGAATTAATTCATAGTAACACGAGCTCCTCGTATCGACAGTTCAATTAAGTTATAGTGTAGACAGCGGTGCATGTAAGATGTAATCAGAGCTCAGTTTGAGTGCACTGTTATCAGACCTCACTTGCGCCCCTCTCACTGCACCGGTTAATTGTAAGGAGCGAGTGTAGGAGGCGAGTAGCGAGCGGGTTTAGGGCTAACAGAAATGGCCAATTCGACCTTTAGATTCGCCTCATCATAACCATTTCATGATGAAAAGTCAGAATGACGAAGACTCTTTTTATTTGTTTTTTATCTAATGTACCGATACTATACTATGTGCCTTTTAGTCTGTGCTAAATAAATGCATTTTTTTTTCTTTCTTTATCATCAACCTACAGCAGTCCACTGCTGGACGTAAGCCTCGAAATGGCACGCCATTCTACTCCATTCTCGGTAACTCTCATCCAATTGCTACCAGCCACCCTGCGACGATTGTCACTACACCTAGCCTCAGGGCGTCCTCACTTACGTTTGCCGCCTTGCAGTCTTCACTCAAGAACACATCGTCTACTACAAATGTCATTGATTCGGCTAATATGGCCGTTTCGTCTGATATGACAAAAGTTCGTACAGTGTGTGTTGTGTACCACTCAAGAACACATCGTCTACTACAATTTTATTGTCATTAATTCTACGGCTAATATGGCCGATTCGTCTGATCTGACAAAAGTTCGTAATGTGTGTGGTGCGTGGCGCCTTCTCCCAACTATGTTGGGATCGGCTTCCAGTCTAACCGGATCCCGCTGAATACCAGTATTTTACATGAAGCGACTGCCTATCTGACCTCTACATCCCAGTTACTGGGTAATACGATACCCCTAGGTAAGAATGGTTGTCAGACTTTAGGGCTTCTGACTGCCCGTAACGACTGTCAAAGATCCACGAATGACAGCCGGGACCAACGGCTTAACATGCTTTCTGAGGCACGGAGGGTTCTCAGTATGTAAAGATGGTCACCCATCCACGAACGAACCTCGGCAAGCGTAGCTTAACCTGATCGATCAACCTGTGCGGCTGTTAATACTTAGGCATGGGCTCCTCCTTCCTCATAACACTATATAAAGTAAATCGCAGTTTCTTATTCCTTGTACCAAAAATCATAACCGAAGAGATAGAGGAACTGGGACACCTTCAATCGTCTTGCGGATCCGGAATCATAGTTTGTAGCTGACACACACCACGGTTTGTGGGATATATTAGTTCCAAACGTAATTCTGTGTCTTAGAAGTAGATTGTATTCGATTTCATATTGGTTAGGTGGAAAATAAATAAAAGAACTGTAAAATGATAAGGAAATGATTTTATTTCTGTAATGTTTGTACAGATACCAGCACCCGAAACTGTCAAATTTTCCCAATCAAATTTGAACCTTATGTTTTAGTCATAAAGTTGAAAATCTTTTAAAGAAATTTGTCAGATTGTAGTAGCTTGATGTGCTGGCGTCTGTACAACGAGTTTTATACGTCAATCATATTTTAAAATGTAGATGAGGTCAGTGTTTCCTATCTAACTACTCTGAGAAGAAAGGGCGAAACAAACTCAAAGGTCACAGTCTCTTTTAAAGTCCAGACGTAATCTTGGTCAGATTATTTAAAGATTGGGGTCTGAAATGGTCTTTTGAGACAACTGTCTTTTGTTGAACTGAAAGCTAGCTAGCTCCTTACAATTAAAGTAAAATAAAGTATTTACTGGTTTTAAACATATAGCCTAGGTACAGTCAGAGAAATTAAATGTGAAGCAAATTGTCACCCTACGTCAATTTGCCGTGTCATGTGTATGTTTTGCGTGTGTCGTGTATTTGCCAATTTCAAAAAACTGTCAAAGTATAACAGTAAATATACGGACCATTTCAGTTGGTACGGTCAGCAACAATAGTTGATTAACACTTCAGTTTTTTTTAATCTGAGTTATTGAGCAAAATATTTGTTTTATCATTGAATACCAGCGCTCCGGTATTAATTTATTATTGAATAAATTGCTAGTATTGACTAGCAGCGCCCCGCGGTTTCACTCGCGTGAGTTTCGATCCCGTGAGAATACCGGGATAAAAAGTATTATGTGTGTTAATCAGGGATGTTAGGGAGCTCCGTAACCGTAACCGAAACTATCGGATATCCGATATAAAAAATTATCCGTAACCGTAACCGAATCCGAAATAAAAGTTTCGGATAATATCGGATAGGGGCGGAGCCTAATTGAGACACAAGATAAAGATAGCTATGATTGTTATGTTAAACTTAAATCATAGTAAATAAATATGTGCAATGTGCATTCTAAATTTAAATCTAATTTTAATATTTTCTTTGAATACGAAATTACTAAATAAGTATAAGTATAAGTAATAATTTTATTATTACATTTTCATTTTAGGTAGATTAGATAACACTCAACATTTATTTATACTCATTTTTAATTTAAATAGCTGTAATAACTCACAGACTGATTGTAATTCCTACCAAATAGTTACATATAAATAAAACTATTTTATTAACTATTTGTATTGTACTTTTGAAATTCCTAAAAAAAATAATAACCGTAACCGAAATTATCCGAAACTAACGGATAATCCGAAATAATTTCATATCCGTATCCGTATCCGTATCCGGTATAATAATCATTCCTATATCCGTAATTAATCCGTATCCGAAATTTCATATCCATAACATCCCTAGTGTTAATCCAGGAAATGATCTATCTGTATGCCAATTTTCATCCAAATCAACCGGTCGATTCTGCAAAAATCTCACCGTGAAAACTTAGGTGAAGTGAGTTTGTTTTTGCTAGGAATTGACACTATTGACAGCTCACTCCACGCTCCCTTCACCTAAGTTTTCACGGTGAGATTTTTACAGAATAGCACCGCTGTTCAATGGTTTGCGCGTGATCGAGTAACAAACATCCAAACATCTTCACAAACTTTCCCATTTATAATATTGGCAGGATTGCAGCGTAATACTGAGTTAAGGCGACAATAAGTGACAGCGACCTTGAGCGAGTGGGAGGAGCGCGAGCGTCACGCCCCGCGACCCCGCAACTGCATGCACGTAATTTCGTAGGGTAACCATACGTTTCAGATGGTGAGGATAATCCAATCCTGCCTGATTTTTGATCATCATCCATTTTTATTTCAATATAGTGTTGTTGTTAAAGATGTGTGATGATTTGTGTGCGAGTATGACCAGATAATATATGTATATATGAACGTAAACGAAATAAATAGAATCGGCTTGTAAGCATCGTATTAATTGGCGTCCATGGGAAAAAGGCGTGAGTTTTATATGTGTATGTTTGTTTATGTACTTACAAAGATTTAAAATGATCAAATTAAACAAAAATATGTGAATTATTTAATTTTATTTTAAATTTTATTTAATATTCCTCAAAATTTAGTGTTTTCACTGAATCATTTATACGTGTGTTTGTATTACAAAGTGTCTCTTGGTCGTTTGTATTGTCTTGGCTATTGTCTTCCACCACCATTGCTCGTTTTTTGTTTTGCTTTTTTTTATTTTCTTTATCCTCTTTCGATTTTCTTTTGCGTCCCTGTATAGCAGTAACTATGTAAGAGGGGTCCCTTATTGCCATGTTCCTTGTATGTCTTGGATCGACCAGTTCAGGAAGCATGCAAATGTTCCAATCACTTCAGAACTGAAACATAATTATAATGATAAATAAAACGAAAATACCTAGAAGAGATTTTTTATATTATCCGTTGCAAAAACAACATAACTGATAAACGCAATAAACTTTACATTATTACGTTAATAAGTGTAAAGTGAAAGGAATTTGTGTGACTCCCTTTGCGCGACTAGACACGCGCGACTGACTTTTCCGCGAAAGACATTTGCGCGACTACACTTCCGCGAAAGATGCTTGCGCGACATTTATTTTGGATATTGCACAAAATCCGAGAAATTCAATCCCATACAGACGTAACATTACGCCTTTATTCTCTAAAGAGTAGGGCAAAGGTGTATACTAAGTTTGTAAAGTACACCCATTAATTATTTTATCTAGATAACGTTCATAATACTTCATTTAAATTGTAGAAAGTTATATTATGCGGTTACATACGTTCGTCCCGAGAGCAGGGGAGATCGAAATCAAAATCGCGGCTGCAAAATTTTACAAAATAAGCGTCATCCATCTTGGATTTTAAACTAGACCTCATTTACAGCATCAGGACCCCGAAAAGTATGGACAAGACACCCATGACGTATATTTTGTAAAATTTTGCAGCCGCCATATTGGATTTTGACTTTGACCTCATTTTCGTCATCAGCGCCCCCGAAAACCATGGAAACGACACCCATGACGCATATTTTGTAAAATTTTGCAGCCGCCATCTTGGATTTTGACTTTGACCTCATTTTCGTCATCAGCGCCCCCGAAAACCATGGAAACGACACCCATGACGCATATTTTGTAAAATTTTGCAGCCGCCATATTGGATTTTGACTTTGACCTCATTTTCGTCATCAGAGCCCACGAAAACCATGGAAACGACACCCATGACGGATATTTTGTAAAATTTCGCACCCGCCATCTTGGATTTTGACTTTGACCTCATTTTCGCCATCAGCGCCCCCGAAAACCATGGAAACGACACCCATGACGCATATTTTGTAAAATTTTGCAGCCGCCATATTAGATTTTGACTTTGACCTCATTTTCGTCATCAGAGCCCCCGAAAACCATGGAAACGACACCCATGACGGATATTTTGTAAAATTTCGCAGCTGCCATCTTGGATTTTGAGTTTGACCTCATTTTCGCCATCAGCGCCCCCGAAAACCATGGAAACGACACCCATGACGCATATTTTGTAAAATTTCGCAGTCACCATCTTGGATTTTGATTTCGATCCCCGCCCTCGGGAGAAGAAACGTGTGGGACCGCATAATATAACTTTTAACAATTTAAACTAGCTATTACTTATGTTAACTAGATAAAGTAATAAATGGGTGTACTACACGAACTTAGTATACACCTCTGCCCTACCCTTCGGAGAATACAGGCGGGATGTTACGTCTGTATGGGATCTCATTTTTCGGATTTTTGCCCAATATCCTTTACGAATATAAATGTCTCCCAAGCATCCTTTCGCGTAAGTGTACTCGCGCAAATGTCTTTCGCGGAAATGTCAGTCGTGTAACAGTCTAGTCGTGGAAACGTCCAGTCGCGCAAAAGGAGCGCAAATGTACCAGATCCCCTGTATGTGAGCTACTGTGAAAATAATAATAATAAATTGGGTATATGCATTTACTTGTCAGCAATAATATCCTCATTTTCAATATGCGGAGTTGCCTTTTTCTCGTGTTCTATACAGCCAGAGCTACAAAATAAATGGATTTTTAGGCATCGGCATGGAAGTATAGGCATGTGAGAAATTAGGAAGATAGTTGTGCACGACATAAGTACTGTAAGTCTAAAACAGACGCAAAAGTTACATCTCCGCAGACGAAGTCGTACTAAAGTCACTTATTTATTTATTTATTTGCTATGGATGACTTACAGCTAAAACAAACAGAATAAAAACTAGCATTATCAAGAATAATTACCCCACAACTATGTCAATAATAGCATTCAAGTATTTTTTTAAACTGATCCGGACTGTCCCTACAAGGATGCGGTATGGATATACTACATTACAATAATTAAAATACATTACTTACCTCAATAATCTATTTTTTGCCAGTATAAGGCGTTTCTTTTTTAGTAATTTGGATTTACCAGGCATTTTCAGCACGAAACTCAACAGCGAATAAAATTATGTTCTGATTTCTCCGAGCGTTAGCGTCTACTCGTGACAGTGGTCAGCGATGCACTGCCGCCCGTCGCCCGCAAGAGGCCCCGCTTCCACGCGCACCAAGATTATTCGAAAAAAGAACCCACGTTGATTTATCAAACACAAAACAAATAAAAACCGTATATTAAAATTTGGGAAATTAAATTTTCTTTTATATGGTGAAAGTTTTATGAAAATACACCCGATAGTGTCTGCGTGATTATCGTTTTTTTGTCCGCGGTAGACATTACTTTGCAAATTAATTACACTATGTTTAAAAAATATAATTGCAAATATTCACATATCAAATTACGAAGAAAATTGTCTAGTATAACATATTTTATTTTCAAAGAAATCAGGCCAGTCGTTTAGACGTGATGATGAATTTAAAATCATTGAAAATCGTATATCTGCGCCTTAAGAGCCTTTTTGGCCTCGTACAGGTCTTTTCTTTTCATTTTTTTTTTGTTATAAATGCTTCTCGTTTACTGTTTGTATTTGCTGTGCGTGTGCTGTGTGTCCCAAATAAAAATTTTTCTTTCTTTCTTAATGTCAAAAAAATAAATGTAGCTAGAAACAGCTACCACAAGTGTTACCACGATGTAACATAAAGATAACCCAAAATTACTCTTACCAAAGAACCTAATACCCTTACAAGGCGATAAAAATAATATCTGAAATCGCAAATAGTTCCGAAGAAATAAATGTCCCATCACTCTTTTAAAATAGGCCCAATTTCCCCGATACTACCCTTAAGCACGCATGACCATTGCGTTCGGCATACGATTGTGAACTTAAATCTGTGAGATTTAAGGGTTAATTTTGAGTGTATTAAAAGAAAATTTTATAAAAAATTGAAGTGTGCTAAGCGCAAATCGCGCCCAGCGGGAATTTGAGTAGAGTTATCAATCTTGGTTGGATGATACTTCGATTTAGAATATCTGGATAGGAAATAAGTTAACAGGTTTGTAATTAATATGATTTTCAGCGGTAGTGTTGCTGTGTTTCGATTTAAAGGGTATATGAGACATTCCAGCTTAGTCTCTAGGATGGCCACGCATCTGTCACTGGTATTGCAAATATACAGTGCCCTTCAATAGTTAGTTGGAATTTTTCCACTTCAGTTGTAATGCCACATTATGATTTATAATTTAAGTTTCTGACTCCCAAAATATAGGTCCAGGCTTAGTTTGGGGGTTAAGATTAGTTTTGTGGCAATACATTCGTGTTTATTTTATGATGACTGGTTACAAACCATTCTTAGTGTCGAATAAATATTTTTATTTTATTTTTTTTTTAGTTTCAAATATTTGGTCTGGAGACTATAAGGTTCTAAAAGAAGGTTCTTAAAACAGGTAATCCCTTGGAATCACTAGTTTTTTTTTTTTTTGTGAAGTGAAAAAATGCCAACTAACTTTTGGAGCTTTTTTTAGTCGACCATTTACCATCACGGCTGTCGTTAGCTTGTTTTCCATCCTAGAACAGAAAAAAAAACTAATTACAATTTGAAGACACTTCGGAAAGAAAGACAATAAACTTCCCCCTACTGTTGCGTGGTCATATATCCAACTAATTAAGTAATTAGGTATATCAACTACAGAATAAAAGCCATTTACAGTTTTCTTTCTTTTTTTCTTTATTTCAAAACCAAAGAACATAAAACAAACTCAGTCCAATAAAATAAACAACAACATTAAAACAATCTAAAACAATAAATTGCGAGTAATCTAAATGAGGCGTCAATTTATCTCTCAGGTCCTATCCAGATCTTGTAATCCAAGAAGGGAACCCGTTTCAACGTTTATTTATGTTTGGTCAACGGTTTTCGGAAAATGAAATAGATAAGGGGTCCCTCTTCGTCGTTATCTGTTGCGATCGACCCGATTTTGGGACCCTTTCGAGAAATGCGTTTCGAGTTGGAGTCAAATTATTTTCGTTTTTCGAGGGTAGTTTTTGAATTGAAGATGTCTTGTATGGGGGTGCGCCAGATCTTTCCGCCCGGCTGAGCCTTTTCCCATAAGTTTATCTTTTCCTCATAGTAAAAACGTACCCAGGAGTTTACATATTTACATTAGTTTATGTACAGACGCCAGCACATCTAGCTACCTGATACTGTCAAATTTTTCCCAATCAACTATGAACCTATATGCTTTAGCGATAAAGTTGAAAATCTAATAAACGAATATGACAGAGTGTAGTAGCTTGGCAGTTACTGTTGGCGTCTGTACCCATGTATACTCAGGCCGTTTTCCATGGCAGAAAAAATACAGAACGCCATCTGCTACAATTCTTACATGCATTATATAGTCCTTTCGCTTCGTCCACGTTCATATAATCTCAATCAACGTCACCAGCATCTAAAGTTCGTTTTTAAACCCAGATACCAATTTCTTAAAATGAACATGGACAAAACGAAGGTCATGTCAAATGCCCATGTAACACCCACTTTCATAAAGATCGGAGACGCTACACTCGAAGTCGTGGACGAGTATGTTTACCTAGGACAAACTGTCCAGTGATGTAGGTCTAACTTCGAGAAATAGGTCAACCATCGAATCCGACTCGGCTGAGCAGCGTTCGAGAAGCTACGCAATATCTTCTCGTCCCACATACCGCAGTATCTCAAGACGAAAGTCTTTGACCAGTGCATGTTGCCAGTGATGACTTATGGCACTGAAACGTGGTTGCTTATAAGAAGGCTAAAGGTCACCCAAAGGGCAATGGAGGGGCTATGCTTCGATTTTCCCTGCGTGATCGAATCAGGAATGAGGAGATCCGCAGGAGAACCAAGGTAACCGACATAGCCCGAAGAATTGCCAACTTAAGTGGCAGTGGGCAAGGCACGTTGCTCGCAGAACAAATGGCCGATGGGGCCGAAAGGTTGTGGAGTGGCGACCGCGTACCGGAAGACGTAGCGTTGGAAGGCCTCCCTCAAGGTGGTCCGACGACCTTGTGGAGGCCGCAGGAACCGGTTGGATGCGAAAAGCACAGAACCGGTCGAAGTGGAGGTACTTGGGGGAGGCCTATGTCCAGCAGTAGACGTCTTTCGGCTGAAATGGAGACCAATTTGACAGGCGTCAAACTTCTATACTAAAAAACGCAAACACAATAGACTTAAATGTCAGATTAGTATCTGGGATTAAAAAACGAACTTCAGCTCAACTCTTACAGTACCTACCTATAGTACAGACGCCAGCACATCAAGCTACCCGAAACTGTCAAATTTTCCCAATCAACTTTGAACCTTATACTTTAGTGATAAAGTTGAACTTCTATTAAAAAAAATTGACAGATTGTAGTAGCTTGATGTGCTGGCGTCTGTATCTACCATCGCGATTTATTTGACTTGTTTTTTTTGTATGTATTGTTTTAATACCGAACTATTATATCCAACACAACACACAAACACTGTCAAACGTAGCAACACTGTCAAAGTACAAATGATGTAAAAAAAATCTAAATGTATTTTCATTATTGCAACTGAATTTATTATTTTACTTTGGCAACATTTAGAAATGGTTATGATATTATTATCGTTATTTCTAGATGGGGTGAAAGTTGTGCGGAATACAAGTGTTATCAAGAAAAGTGTTTTATTAATATTATTAATTGATATCCACGTGTTTTCTGCTATAATAAAACGCTGTTATTGTCAAATTCTGACTAAGGACGTACTACGGTGTACTGAACATCTTAATAAATATAAATTACGTGTCACGATGTTTGTCCGCGATGGACTCCTAAACTACTTAACCGATTTTAATTAAATTTGTACACCGTGTGCAGTTTGATCCAACTTGAAAGATAGGATAGCTCACATCTCCATTTATAATCGCAATATTATTTTATAGCACAAAAACGTTAGGCACAGCAACGCGTGGCCGGGTCAGCTAGTATTAGATACTTTTTAAGAAACTTTATAAGCAAAATTATCAAAGCACGACCATCCTACTAGTAATATTATAAACGCGAAAGTTTGTGAGGATGGATGAATGGATGTTTGTTAATCTTTTACGCAAAAACTACTCAACGAATTTGTATGAAATTTGGAACACAGATAGTTTATAACCAGGATTAACACATAGGATACTTTTTATCCCGATATTCTCACAGGATTGAAACTTATGCGGGTGAAATGGCGGGGCGCAGCTTATCTAAAAAAAAATAGGTATAAAAACTCCACTCTCACTAGAATCGATCACGTGCTATCTCGATCACAGATTTGGGATCCAATAAGACGTCTTTTTTCCAGAACTGGGCATTTATCTTCCGAAATGGGATCAATTTAGAACTATGCTGAGTACTTTATTTGTATAGATAGCTGTTATACACCCATTGTTGGGTTATTTTATGGGTAATATTGGATATATTTCCAAGATTTATTTCATTCGTAAATGGATTCTGGGTAAGCTGCCATATTCATTGAAAGGAAAGCACTTATATTAAGAAATATTCTATATATTTATTTTTGTCTTTTGACGATTTATTTCTTAATAGCAAGTTTATGAAAATAGTCGAGAAATGGATGGAAGACCAAAAAAACGATGAATGGACTTTGTGAATGATGATATGGTTAGAAAGAGGCTGACTACCAAGATGGCGACTAAAGGCTCCTACAAACAGGCGCGACACGCGATATAATCGCGCGCGACACAAAGGCACCGCTCGTTGCGCGACTTGCGGTGCCTTTGTGTCGCGTGTCGTGTCGCGCCTGTTTGATGGAGCCTTAATACCTAGAGAAGTATGGAATAAAAAGACATGTTGTGCCGACCCCAAATAAATTGGTATACGGGCAGGAATGTTGATCAAACATACAAGAAATACATGTCAAGCCCCGTTCCCACTATGTCGTGACGACAGATTATCGTGTCGTTCAATGCGTCGTGGCGTGTGTATTTAAATGAAGGTGTTCACATATCGACGCCTTAGAGTGAAAACCTCGTAAGTGTAAAAGAAGTAACTTTTCACGAGGAAGAAAGAACTGCGTGCTGTAAAATTTTTGTACGGCGTCTTTATGTATTTTTTACAGATTTCAAAAAAGGAGGTTCTGTATTCTTATTAATTAATATGGAAATTTAACTCGCTTTTATAGCCAGAACTGTTCGATACTATAAGATTATCCGAAATGCATAAAATGCTACTTACATTCCAGAGGTTTTCACTCTAAGGCGACGATATAGGACTACACGATTAACTGTTGTCCACGACTTTCTTTTGCTGTGACGACAGATTGTCATGTCAATGGGAACGGCTAGTACGACAGCCGTAAAACGATAAAAAAACGTCATGACTTCAGGTGACGACAAATCATGTGTCGTTATTGCGACTATCTGTCGTAGCGCGTATCACACAAACGACAAGGCGACTGTCGTGAACAGTAAAAATGTCGTCACGATCCAATGGAAACAGCTAGATATGACAGTCGTTCAACGATAAAATGTATCGACGACACATTGACGATAAACAGTCGATATAATGGGAACAGCTAGAGACGACAGTCGTCTAACAATAAATTAATCGTCACGACATAGTGGGAACGCGCCCTTACTGTGTTAAAAATAAGTCAATTGTTTGCATTAAGGCTTCTTCAAACAGGCGCGACACGCGATAAAATCGCGCGCGACACAAAGGTAGCGCAAGTCGCGCAACGAGCGGTGCCTTTGTGTCGCGCGCGATTCGCGTCGCGCGTCGCGCCTGTTTTAGAAGCCTTTACCCTAGGAGCTTGTGGCTAAGTAATAACAGCCGCACGGGTCGTTCGATCAGGTTAAGCTACGCTTGCCGCGGTTGGTCCGTGGATGGGTGACCGTCTATACATACCAAGACCCCTCCGTGCCTCGGAAAGCACGCTAAGCCATCGGTCCCGGCTGTCATTCGTGGATCTTTGACGTGGAATTTGTAGCTACATACCTACAAATTTATACGGAACCCTCGGTGCGCGAGGCCGACTCACACTTGACCTTTTTTTTTTAACTAACCTGCAAAAAAATTCTATCATAAAATGCACGCACATGATTCTAGACTTTCTGTCTAGAATCATGTGCTGAATTCATAGTATCAAAAATGCCAAAAATGTAAACAAATACGAATTAGTGGAAAAATAACTTTAACTCCTACACAATAAAGTTCAGTTTACGCTACAACTTCAAACATTTTAATAACTTTTTCAATAGTGCTAGTTAGTCAACTCAACTTAGTGAAATCAACTTAATTGCTATTGAAATAAAGTTGAAATTTGTTTAACTTGAAATATGGTGGGGGTGTGCAGCGCTACGCACTTTTACTACAAGTAAGCAGTAGGCCGCACGTCACTGATAATGAAACCAGTATAAGTTTGCTTCGCGTTCTATTGAAACTCCTACGCTGCGCCAGCTCTAGATCAAAGTTACCACAGACGTGCAGTCGATAGCACTTGGAATAAACTGTGATACTGTCAAAGGTATTATCGTATTACCAGTAACTGGCTTGTGAAGGTCAGATAGGCAGTCGATTCATATAAAATACTGCTATTCAGCTTCATCCGGATAGACTGGAAGCCGACCCCAACATAGATGATGATTGTCAAAGCTACAATAAGAAAATTCTAACAACAGTAACTAAATAAAAACTTCCGCATTCTAAATCTATTTCAAAATATTCTACCTGTCACATCATATATACCCCTCAAAGCCAATATAACAATAACACACAATACCGGAAGCAACATACGTCAAGCCACGCGCCGGAAGTGACGGCGAATATTATAAATTCAAGCAGAAACGTCTCCCAGCGGTTAAATCACGCAGAAACATCGCGGGCCACGCAAATGCAGTGCATACTGTTAATACGCCACGGGAATAGAGTTATTGTTAATGTCCTGTTTTGGTTTTTCTTTGTTCCTTTCTTTATCTTTTTTGGGGGGGAAATGGTAAATTCTAAGAAAGTTTGTACAGACGCCAGCACATCAAGCTACTACAATCTGTCAAAGTTCTTTAATAGATTTTCAACTTTATCGCTAAAGCATAAGGTTCAAAGTTGATTGGGAAAATTTTACAGTTTCGGGTAGCTTGATGTGCTGGCGTCTGTACTTACCTACACAACATTTTTTTACACCGTAATAATTTCTGTGGCGACTAGCCGTCTGCACGAGAGATTATTATAGAACATAAGTGTGTGCGCAGACATATAGACATATGGGGGCCTGTGGCTAAGTATGGGGGCTTGTGGCTAAGTATGGGGGCTTATGGCTAATTAATGACAACCGCACGGGTCGATCGATCAGGTTAAGCTACTCTTGTCGCGATTGGTACGTGGATGGGTGACCATCTTTACATGCCAAAACGAGGGGTGCCTCGGAAAGCACGTTAAGCCGTTGGTGACGGCTGTCATTATTGGGTCCTTGACAGTCGTTACTGGTAGTCAGAAGCCCGAAAATCTGACAGCCAGTCTTACCAAGGGGTTATATCGTACTACCCAGTAACTGGGTTGTGGAGGTCAGATAGGCAGTCGCTCCATGCAAAACACTGGTATTCAGCTGAATCCGGTTAGACTGGAAGCCGACCCCGTGACCCCACGCTTAGCAGTCGTACTAACGACCATGAGACCAATTACCAAGGCAGCTACACAAGTATTTACTAGTCGAGCATGTTAACTTGTAACATAATTCAGTAGTTTCATGAGATTCCAGAAAGTCATATTAATGAAAGATGTAAGTTATGAATGTAATAAATTCCTCGTAACAGTAGTTTTTTTGCTCAAAGTAACTGGTATTAATTTCGTACTACGAGTAAAATTGAATACCTACCTATCTTAATAAAGTTTCATTTTGTAATTTAATTTGCAAGCACAGAGGCTTCCTAATTAAATTATAAAAAATCAAGACTCTTTACCAAGCACAAGGAAATAAACATAGCAACGAAAATAAAAATAAACCAATCCTTAAAATTACCGCCTTTATAATACGAAAATAGCCAAGAAAATAATAAACCACGGCCCGTGGAGTCCCAAAGGACATTTCCTCAGAATAAACATTTCAAAACCGCAACATTTATGTGCAAAAATTCTTAAATATACCAACGTTGATTCAGTGTTCTGCACTCGACGCAAATGTGGAGCGGGTTAAATCACTTGGAAACCAACACTACCTCGCGACTGAGGAAACACGTCTCACAGGTTCCCGCGAAAAAAAGAACCGGCTTCTAAAAAAGAAACGAACCTTTTAGAGCTCGTTTAAACTGGGGAAGTTTCTCGTCTGCGTAGAGGCGAAGATGTCCATGCGAGACTCGTACGCGAAACTCGGCATGTGGAGACGCAAAAATTAGGATTCGAGACGTTCGCCGGTTGATTTTGACGAACTCTGGTTTTAAAACTTGAGCGTGTATTTTTGTGTTTACACGACGTTGTGGTGGCCCAATGCTACGGCCCCGACTTACGAGTTATTGGTCTTGAGTTCGAACCAAGACAGGCGCTTTACTTTGCGAAAATTATTTCATCACCACTGCGGTGCTATTCTGTAAGTCTCACCGTGAAAATTTAGGTGAAGTGAGCTGTCAATAGTGTCAATTCCTAGCAAAAACAAACTCACTTCACCTAAGTTTTCACGGTGAGATTTTTACAGAATCGACCGGCTGCTCTTAAAACGGAGGAAACCGATATGTCATTGAATCTAAAAATTCAAGACATGTGACATCTGCCAACCCGCACTGAGTCCGCGTGGTAGCCTACGGCACTATCTCTCTCACCGAGACGAGGCCTGTGTCTCAGGCTGAGGCTACAGTAGGCAGCGATTTGCGATGCGACTGCAAGAGCGAAACGAGAAAAACATGGTATGGCTACATTACAAGCGAAAAAAAAAGCAATTTTCTAATAAATTCGCTTCAATTTCGCTCATTGATGTAGCCGCTGCCGTGATTTCAGTAATGTTGTTCCTATCGCATAAAGAAATCAAAGATCGCTAGTAATATTTGATGTACGGTGTAGCCATATACGTGAGCATTCATTTACTTGTTTTAATCGCTCATGTGTCGCAGGTCGCGTCGCGGCCTAATGTAGCCTCAGCCTTAGCAGTGGGATCATTATGAGCTGAAGCCAAGATGACGATAATTACGTGGTCAAGGACACTTGACTATTACAAGGTAAATTGACATGCTTCCATTAATCAATTCAGATCAACTCTCGATAAAATCGGAGCTGAATGTATGTGAGATCGTTTACTTCTTCCGACTTCCAAAATCAGGTCTCCAGACATTATAGGTTGATTATGTCGGGTGATTTTCGCGAGCTGTGCTTTGACAACTCGTGCATGGATTTTTTGTGATCACGTCGCTGTCAATTTTGTAGCGATTCTTGCTTCTCGAGATGTCGTTAACGCCGTTTACACAAATAACTTATTCAATGCCAGAAAGTTTCCTCATGTAAAAAGAGGAACGAGGGTTTGAAATATCGAAAATGTTGCTTACTAACGTTTATGAAAACAAGTTTTTATATTTTCTGAGAGGTCTCATGTTTATGGAGCGTTGATTTGGTCGCGTTTCTACGGGTTGGTGTATATAAATGTTATTGTACTGAAAGGAAAATATTACAGAAGTCTTATTATATACTTAATATTATGGAAGTCTTACCCACTCAAGTATACGAGTTGCTAATACATAGGTTTACTTATACTCACAACGAGTTTTCAAAACTTTCCCCTTTTCTTATGCTATATCGAAAGATCATATTCATACTATAATATTATAAATGCGAAAATGGGTCTTTCTGTCTGTCTGTTACCTCGTCACGCTTAAACCGCTAAACCAATTTAGATGACATTTGGTACAGAGATAGTTTGAGTCTCGGGAAAGGACATAGGATAGTTTTTATCCCGATATTCTCACGGGATTTACACTTGCGGGTGAAACCGCGGGGCGCTACTAGTTTTCAATAATTAAAAGTTGATTAAATGAAATGTTTATTTTTTTCTGAGTTTCAAATGCAGAATCACTCAAAACTACTTACATAACGTACTACATTACTCAGTAATACATAAACGAATATCTGCTTAAGGAAATTTCATAAAGAAAGAAGCACAACTTTGCATATTAAAGTCATCCCCTTTTCTCAAAATAATTTACTGTAACGGCTTCCTTTTGCGCGTTCATAATACTAAATTAAAACACTAAATTAAAATTAAAATTTCGCACTCGTAATTCGCGACATAGAACCTCAACCGTTGCTTTTATCCACAATCGCATAACCCTTAACTGTTGTGTTAGCACAATTAAAATAATTCAGCGTTCCATTGTTATGGCTTCGTCCAGGGTGAGAGTGAGGTGACCAGCGGTAGCGGGCGCGGTGGCGGGCGCGATTAAGTGGCCAGAGTCAGAGCAGTGGTACTCTAATGGCACCGGCCCCAGATAATTAATATCATCACGACTGCTGTCAAAACGGTAAAAGAAAACGTCACGAAACGGTGTTCTAGAACCAAACATCTTAATATTCGGCATTTTCTGGAACCAAAAATTCGAGGTGGATGTCAAAGACCAACCCACACTAGGTCCGCAAGGTGGATTATGGCCTACTTCCTTTCACAAAGCGGAGGCCTGTGTCCCAGCATTGGGTGTTCCCAATTCCAAATGTATCAGGCTGATACCTATGGCGTTCCATAGGTACCAGCCTGATACCATAGGGTATCGCGGGTTGTTGTAATAGGCAGTGGTTGGCTAGAAAGACTTGTTTCCACGGGATAAAACAATTGAGGGTCACTCACGAGCTAAGGCGCCTGCCATCGTCACTTCAGTGTAGTTGCAAATGGTAGTTTCATTATGTTTGATATTTCATCCACGCTTCAGCTTCCGCGTAAGCGCCTCACTCTGGACGAGGTTTATCAGTGATATCATGGCCTCAGGAAGTTCTCACTTGCTTCCGCTGCGGTCCTCTTGTTTCCACATTACCGAAATTCTATTTTCTACATCACAGTCAAAAACCAACCATAAACTCGGGAAGAGACAGTTTGATTTCCACTGGAGGTTTTCTACCTAATTCATAGTTAAGTTAGCTACAGTCTAAATTGGAGCAAAAATAGCAGTTATATACGATAAACTGAGCAGTGAATTGTATGTAGATTGAGTTGTTCGAGTAACGTTCGAGTATTTGTGTTCGTTTTCTGTGGCTTGATGCATATAAATGAGATTCTATAGACCTGAGAATGCGACTCTCTTACAAATAATAATGCAACTGGTTACTGCTTAATACATATATCAAAAGTGTAGAAATTAAGGTAGGTAGGTATTAAAAAAATCCCTATTTAAATTGGAAGACATTGTCTATTTAGGGCTGATTTCTCAATCATCTGATAATTTTGTTCAAGGAATAATTTTGAAAGTTTGAAGTTTGAATTTTGAACTGTCAAACGTCAATTTTATGCTTCGAATAAAAGTTATCTGGCGATGGAGAAATCAGCCCTTAGATTGATGAAATAAAACGTTTTCGTATGCGTAGATCGACGAAGTAGGTTACTCTCTGCTTTTGCATTAATAAAGACTCTTCGCGATTTTTTGTTTGCTGGATTTTTCACTTTTGTTAATCCTGCCGACGTTAAAAAGTAATAAAAATATAAAAATAAAAGTTTTTATAGTTCACTAGCAGCGCCCCGCGGTTTTACCCGCGTAAGCTTCGATCCCGTGGGAATATCGGGATAAAAACTATCCTATGTCCTCTCCCGGGATGCAATCTATCTCTCTGCCAAATTTTAACGAAATCTGTTCATTGATTTAGGAGTGAAAAGGTAACATACAGACAGACAGTCAGACAGAGTTACTGTCGAATTTATAATAATTAGTATGGATATTATTAAAACAGTGGACTTGCAAACTTTTTATTCAGAATATTTTTTACTACGAAGATTGTTTTGAAACCTGTCACTCTTGTAGGTAGGTATACCTACTAGATATTCATAGTTATGTTTTTATCTTTAAGTTATATTTCTTAATCTTGTTTAGTTTTTACTGGAATACATTTCGACACAATGTAAAAATTATCATTGTTAATGAAATAAATTTATAAAGGCTTTATCCTACACTAAAAAAGACAAAAAAAAAAGCTTTAACACTAGAAGACATACAACGAGCGGCCATATCGCATAAGTATGTAGATATGGAAGAAATAACCTTACCAAAAATAGAAAGCTTTTCTAAATTAGGAAATAATTATAGGTACTATTGTTTTTTTTTTGTGAATAAATAAATAGATAGATAGATAAAACGTTTATTCAGTGCAACAAAAGACACAATACAGGTATTAAAAACATCAAAAAGGTGAAAAAAAAATTAAAAAATAACAAACATTAAAAATATAAATAAAAAATAATATAAATACAAAGCAAGTTCTTACCTAATTAGTGCCCCTGATGCCGCAATCAACGCCAACTACTGGGCACAAACTGTATAAAGAAAAAACAACCAGTAAGAATACCATCGATACGAAGAAGACCTAATTAGTACTTTTCTTATTGCTCAGACATTTCTTTCTCAGCCAAAATTCTAGGAAGTCGTTACTTGAAGTTTTATTTAACTTTTATTCAGATTTTCTTTGCAAGTTCCATCCTAGCAGAAAACTGTATTCCTTCCCATATTATTTACAGTTCTTTCCACTTTAACTTCACTAACTCCCACTTAAGACCCTCAACTAGCTCATATCACGCCCCACGACTCCTCACACATTCCTCCACTCAAGATTTATTACCCTCGGCGTCGACCGTGTCCTGAATTTCAATCTACCCCCAGTGGACTAGCTGATTAAATTTTTCAGCATGAAATATATGCCTTATAATATAACACGAAGAGTCCTGGGATAAAATTGAATGTGACCACGGAAAATATGTGGATTTTGATTAAATTTTTGACGTTATCTGGATTTCTTGGAGTGGAAAGGAAGAGTCCGACGTATCTTGGTCCTTTTAGTTTAGTTACTATTTCATCGATTTTATCTTAAAATTAAAAGTAGAACTACTTTTAATACCCTCTGTAAACAGTACAGTCGTACAGTCAGTAGTACAGTCTATTCACCATGTACATAATATATTATATATTACGTTCGTCAGTGCTGTATATGGATCACTATGGAAGCTTGTTGACATCAGACGTTTTTTATACGGTGCGGTTTATATGCTGTACCGTAGAAAAAAGGAGAGGGACAATGGAGAGGGCTATGCTTGGAGTTTCCCTGCATGATCGAATCAATCATGTGTTCTGCGAGCAAAGTGCCCTGCCCACTGCCACTTAAGTTTGGCAATTCTTTGGGCTATGTCGGTTACCGCGTACCGGAAGACGTAGCGTTGGAAGGCCTCCCTTACGGTGGTCCGACGACCTTGTGAAGGCCGCAGGAACCCGTTGGAGGCGAGAAGCGCAGAACCGGTCGAAGTGGAGGTGCTTGGGGGAGGCCTATGTCTAGCAGTGGACGTCTTTCGGCTGAAAAGATGATGAGACCACCACTTTTATCACTGAAATATCGAACAAAAATCTTCAAATCCAGCTAAATCCGTCACGTGACCCAAAGCAAATCTTTTCCGGGAAAAAGTAAATGAGTAACTAAAGTATGTCGAAACAAAAATAATAAATTCGTCGTAGCTTTGAGTGGTTCACTGTTCAGCTACTCACTGGAGTACGCAGCGACATTTTAATGATGCAACTCTGTGGGTTAAGGAGCTTAGAATGTATAGAGGTGGCTGATGTTTGTGTAAAGGAATAGCTGACTGAAATAAACATTTATACCTTTCTACAGAAAGAAAGAAAAAGTATTTATTGCGACTCGTATATGAAGATCACAACGCTGAGTGACATGTTTTCTCGCAAATTGTGATTTTGTTAGTTTTTTTTTTGGATGCGTCATGTTTGCCGCAATAAACGTATTTTCTTTATTCTTTTCTTTCCGTGCCTGCCTGTGTGACCGCATTGTTCTTCTAAACTAAGCAATATGCGGTTTTCATTAAAATTACATATATTATGTGATTTCGGATTAATGTGTCTAATACTCGTACATCCATACTAATATTACAAATTCGAAATTAACTCTGTCTGTCTGTCTGTCTGTATGTTACCTTTTCACGCCTAAACCACTAAACGACTTCGATAAAATTTGGCAGAGAGATAGATTGCATCCCGGGGAATGACAGGATAGTTTTTATCGACATAACTCGCGGGCGAAACCGCGGGCGGAAGCTAGTCTAAAATAAAGGAGTAAATTAAAATGAAAAAAATAAAAAATAAATCTTGAATATAATAATTGTACTTTTGTGTGCTGTGCTGTCGTTTTGTGTGGTGTGCGCCAAATAAATGGACTACTCATCTATCTAAATATTCAGTGTATTTGTTTTAATCTGTTACACATAACGCAGAAGTTCTTGCCTATTCGAGAACTGCGCACTTTCAATGATAAAACTCAAACATAAAAGTCCTCTTCACCCATTTTCCCGTTCTCAGTTCAGTTAAGTCTAAACCTCAATAAGTCTATGCTCTCAAAAGGCCACAAGTCCTGCAGGACAGTAGGGGCTCTCCACACGAGCGACGCGCCGTGGCGCGACATTTTAATGAAGCACCAGTGTAGCCCACTTGAGCCCTTTCATACACGTAGGTTTAACGCACGTTTCTATGGGGTCCTAGTAACTGGTGAAAAAAATACTACGTGCACTTGCTTAGTAATATGAAATAAGTGGAAATATCACTTATTTTGCTTATGCATTTTTGTAGCTTTTGGGAAAAATCCGTATAAAAATGAACTTTCATCCATGCTAATATTATAAACTAGCAGCGCTCCGCGGTTTCACCCGCATAAGTGTCGATCCCGTGGCAATATCGGGATAAAAACTATTCTATGTCCTTTCCCGGGACTCAAACTATCTCCATACCAAATTTCATCTAGCGGTTTAAGCGTGAAGAGTTAACAGACAGACAGACAGACACTCTTTCGCATTTATAATATTAGTATGGATTCGACAGTAGCTCTGTCTGTATGTTTTCAAGCCTAAACCACTGAACGGATTTAGATAAAATTTGGCAAGGAGATCCAATTAGGCATGGCGTCCTGTGAAGGAACATCTTTTTATCTTGGTAGGACTTTCCCGTGGGATAATTCCCGACATCCACGCGGTTAAAACAGCGGCCAGAACCTAGTTTGATTTATTTTTCCAAGCACACAATTGTTTGTGGTCTTAAAAAAGAGACAAATAAATGCGCTCAGTTTCAAACAAGGCTCTGAATACAATTAAGATTTTTTTTATCAAATTGGCTATTATTTGTGACAAAATTCAGCAAAAAATATTTAAAATGGGTTATTGTATTCTAAATGTTGGTTTGAGTGAAACAATTTGCCTTTTTTAAACAAATAACATTGATATTTTCAGTAAAATGAGTTACAACTTTGTGTTCCTGTAACATTGCTTTAAAACAATTGTATCTCTTACTTACCATAAAATCTTGATTGATACTCACTGAAGTACAATACAATGCAGCATACATTTTAGTTACATCATCTGTTTACGAGCGGAAACTATGTGAGAATTCTCCGTAACGATTCAACATAGCAACAAATAGAAGTATGTACAGTCAATAAAACAAATAAGTATGCAGTGTGCGGCCCCGAGTTTAGAGTTCGTGGGTTCAAACGCAGACAGGCGCCTTACTTTGCGTAAATTATTTAATCACCACTGTTCTCAAAACGGTGAACGACAACATTGTGAGGAAGCCGGCATGTAGATCTAGAATCAAAAAGGACCACGCGTACTTTCTTGTTTCATCCTTTTCAGTAGTCGGGTTTTAATTTTTAAACTTATTTTTTATTTAAATATTTTAGGGCTTGTTTCAGTAATATTTATATTTTTGAAATGTGCTATTAAGCCCTTTCATTTGATACCCAAAAAAGCACCATCCCATAATGTTTATTTTATAAATTATTACTTTATGTCTTCTAGAGGGCGCATATAGTCAAATAAGCTCTAACTAGCAGACGGTTAAGACGCTTCTAACGATACCTCATTTGTCACATTATTATAAGTAGTTTTGAAGTTATGAGGGATCAGACGAACATGCACACCGGTTAAAATCATATACTCTCCGTAGTCGGGTAAAAATTCGAAACATGTGACATCTGCCAACCCGCACTAAGCCTGCGTGGTGGACGGCCCTCTCACCGAGACCTCTGACCCCCGCAGACATCTAACTCGATCAGTTTTATAATTAACCCATGTTAATTTAGGCTTCAATACCGTTCGTCTGAAGTTGGCAATAACAATTTATTGAAGTAGGAATCGTTTAAAGTAAGTAGGTGGGCAAGTTTTAATACAAAATGTTTCCTACAAAGGGTCAATCAAATCAAAACATGATGAACTAATAAAGAGATTGCCCTTGAGCTAAACACTAAACAGTAACCAAGTTATATCCCTGGACCCAAGATATTGTGATGCTAAGTTATTACCTTCGTAGTGAAAAGATGTTAATTTATTGCGTCGAAACGTAAGTGTTTTGCTGACTGTACTCGAGAACAACTGACCCGGTGAAGACAAAGTATGTGCTCAGACGGTATTACGGAGATGTGAGCACTACGTAGTGGAATTCTTAAGCTTTTTGCATGCAGTACCCAGTCCAAAGCTTTGCATAGGTAAATTAATTGAACATATTTTTTTTATTTAGGGGAATTAAAATAGATGTCAGCTAAAACTGGAAACGTATAGCGGATGTGTCGTCGTGTGTATGTCACAGCCAACTAGCTCAATAAGCCTTTTAGTTAACTGCATAAAAGCCTTTTAACTAAACGGCGCCGTTCAACTAGCGGACTGAATGATATTCTAGTTTTTGCTAGTTGGCTGCGACACTTAAGAAAGAAAGAAAATACGTTTATTTGCGGCAAACAAGACGTATAAAACAAAAACAAAAGAAAAACAAAATATGTAACCAAATAAACATTATGTACATTTTAAACTTGACAAGGACGAAAACATTCATAACCAAGCGACTAAGACAAGCGACCAAGCCACCACAAGACAAAGTTAAAATTAACCAAAGAATATTAATATAACAGGGTGTCTAACAATCAACAAAATACCAATAAACGATGGCTCCTTAGAACGCGAACGCTTATTTACCTCATTACGATACTGCGAAGCCGACGCCCGCGCCGCAACGATTTATTATTGTTTGCTTTACTCAATTAATTTCTTCAATTCCGGGGGTTGGTACCACCGGGACGGGGCCTGGATATAGAGAAAGTGGATGTGTCAAGGAAGTGGAAATCTATGAATACTACAATAAAGTACCACAACTGGTGTGCGCGTAGCGTACCAGCTGGGCCCTGACCACTCAATGATCCTTTATTTCGAAACCACATCAATTCTTCAGCAAATCACGCCAATCTCGCATTCATTTCGCGCGGTATCGTTCATTCTCTATGACACAATGAACGAAACGCGAGGTTGACGTGATTTCCTAGAGAATTGACGTGGTTCCGAAGTAAGGGACAAGTGGCAGTGGGCAGGGCACATTGCTCGCAGAACAGATGGCCGATGGGGCCGAAAGGTTCTGGAGTGGCGACCGCGTACCGGAAGACGTACCGGTGACGTAGACGGCCTCTCAAAGTGGTCCGACGACCTTGTGAAGGCCGCAGGAACCCGTTGGATGCGAGAAGAACCGAACCGGTCGAAGTGGAGGTGCTTTGGGGAGGCCTATGTCCAGCAGTGAACGTCTATCGGCTGAAAAATGATGATAAGAAGAAGGCGTGAAAACAAAGTTGTCAATTAGGTATCCACTAAAACAACTTTGTCTTATTAAGTGCACAACTTAATAAAACAAAATTGTTTGTTGTAACTAACAACTTTGTTGTTTGTCTTTGTGAAGGAGCTCGCTTGAGATAGTACTAAGTACCTACCATCATACGTATCTCCGCCGTCAAGTAGCGATGCTGTCGAGTGCCGGGATAATTTCTGGCAAACATGAGACATTTCAGCTTTGTCTATCGCGTCTGCAATGTCTCTGGTAATGCAGATGTCCCTAGACGGCGATGACTATGACTATTTTCATCGCCACTTGCGAACTACACATCATGTTGACGTCACGCAAAATCCTGCATCGTGCAAGCAGAGGTTACTGCACAATTAGCATATACATGGTGGTCAAAAAGAAGGAAAGAAGGAGATATAGGAGGTAATTTCCAACAAAAAATCTTTCTACAGCATGGCCATAATTCAATTGCCCTAAAAGTTATGAATATTTTTGTATAAAGAGTTCTTTTACAATTAGTATATTTAAAAAAAATAGTGGCACTCCGGGAGTGCCGACAGAAGTGAAAACAAAACACAAACAGAATACTTTGCACTGACATATCGGATTTGAAACCGAGTACATCCCGAGGACAGCCGAACACGTCCGAATGTAGCGCGGTGTCGGTAACAGTGTCGCGCGTTCAATGGTTTTTTCCCATCTCAAAAAATGCCCAATGCACCTAAAGAAGTTTTCACTTCAAAAATGTGATATAAGACAACAAAACAAACGAATAAAAATTTATTTTATTAGTAAAAAACAAACAGCAAATTTATCAAATTAAATTTCAGTCAATCCATCGGTTTCTTACTAAACTTCAACTGAATCCAACGATCCTGCATACTTATCTTTTTTCTTGACTGTACAGTTACGAGCATAAGTATGTATACACTTGGCTTTATTCAAAGACGATTTTCTCCTTTAGATTTGAATGAAATTTTATATTATTACGAACAAAGTATTTTCGAACCAATTGGTTTGTGTAAAGTGTCGTATTTCAACGTTGCATTCGTTATTTCACGAAAAAATCACAATTGAAAGTTGCCATGTGTTGACAACTTGCAATTATTAGTGCTCGCGACTGTACCTAGATGTTTACAGGTTTAATGACTGTGATAAATAAATTGATATTTGTGATGACAAAAACAACAGATTTTGTTCGATTCCTATGGTAACAAAATTTGGTAATTTTCCCAAAAATTCCAGACACGCAAGAACGCTCATTTTGCGCTATCTAGGCACCTATCCATCTTTATATCCGCGTTACGAACGAACGCAGCTTAATATTTGCATAATCTCTTTGATTTGCAAATAAACCGGTAGAGTTAGTGATTTTAATAATGTACCGTAATATTACGTAATAAAGGGTATTCGTGAATCTTTGGGGCTTAATCGATTGTTATTGCACAGTTTTGGACACTTTCCTGACGACTTTACGAGGGAGAAGTCGACTGGGTAAAGTTTAAGATGCTTGGGAACGAAAGATAAACATTAATTATGTTTTCTTCATTATATTGGCTTTGTAGTTTAAGCTGGGATTCACTTTGGCAGGTTTCACATCAAGTTTCCATGATCCCCGGTCCAAGTGAAAGAGGGGTGGCTTTTAAAGTCAACCCTAGGGCGGTGAATATCCATGAAAATTTTCCACCCCGAAACAAAAAATAAACGTTTCTTTTATACCCCTTTAAAATTTAACTTTATTTTATTTTTATTATTTGTTATAGCGGCAACAGAAATACATCATTTGTTTAAATTTCAACTGTCTAGATATCACGGTTCTTGAGATACAGCCTGGTGACAGACAGACAGACAAACGAACAGTGGAGACTTAGTAATAGGGTCCCATTTTTACCCTTTGGGTAATGGAACCCTAAAAAGGCAGGTATCACACCTCTGCCGCGAAACCATGCCAGCGAAACAGAAACGAAAACTGTATCATTCTATCTCTTTCCGCCATTTTGTTGCGGTTGCACGTTTGTTTCGCACGTATCTGTGGCAATCGACAAGGTTTATAAATCGATTTTTTTTGCAACATGGATGTTGATTTTACGGTACAACTAATCTTAGAGGTTCGAAATAGACCTATACTATATTTACCGACTGACTGACTTCTTGACAATTCAAAAGTACCTGTAAATGGTTTAATTGAAATAAATGTTTTGAGTTTGAGTTTACTCAGTTAAACTAACATTCTGCATCGTTCTCACATGCATAATTTTTAACATGAATGGTGTAAAAAAGACTTTGTCACCATATTATTTTGATTTAAAAGAGTGTCCATGGAGTTTCTTGCCCGTTCTTCTCCATAGTGTTACATAATTATGAGATTTTGTCCCTCTTGTGGTAAGGAACAAAAACCCAGATGCAAGGTGGGTTGGTATTGTAAGGCAAATAAACAACATATATCAAAAAATGTAAGTATATTCATTAAAATCAAAATATACAAATAATAAACCTAAATATAAAAAGGTAATGCCAGCCAGCGTAAACTTCAGTCGGTTACGAACTATGGTCGTGGGGGGTTGGAGATAAACCCAGTACTGTTTCCAAAAGTCTAAATTAAATAAGTTCTTATTAAAATATTAAGGTACAAGAACTTATGATAGGTACCTACTACGCTTTGGAATGGGCAACTAGCTTCATCTTTCTGACTGACCGACACCTTGACAATTCAAAAGTGCCTGTAATTGGTTTAATTGAAATAAATGCTTTGAGTTTTTGAGTTTTTTTAAATCTAAAGCGACGACATTTTGCTCAAAATGCTATAATGCAACTGTAGCAATGTTTCTTAGCGGAATTTATTTATTTATTTAATAATTTATGTCCACACAGTAAAATACATAGCCATATGACATGATTGATGATTCTATAAAATAATCTGTTATTTCCGTTATTTATTTATTACTTTTTTATTTGTTTCTCCACCATTATTTTCACAGCGGAAGTGTGCAAAGGCCTTTAGTTAGCGGTCTAGAATGTATAGGAAATTATGGTCTAGTGGTCGCAAGTGCAACTTTGACTGCAGACCTCAGGCCGAGGAAAGGGTTAATGGATTTTTTCAATAGAGGTTTCTCAGTAGCAGCCTGGGTGTTGATTTGTATGGATTCTGGAATGCCTAGTTTATGGCAATACACTCGCCACACCTCTGCTTAACTTTTCGGGGACCAAAAGGCGTGTTGGTATGTTTTTTTTTTGTAGTTTTCAGCTGTATAGTATAGAAAACGTATACCTGATTAGTTATACGTTTGCTCCATAAGTAAGCCGAAACAATCGTTGCTTCCAATATATTGAAGTAAAGCAAACCGTTTAGTTAAAATTCGCCGTGTTTGGAGAGCGGAACGTAATTTGGTAGTAAACTACGAACTGGACGGGAGCCGGTTGTGTTTTGTTTACGTTACCTTATTTACCTCAATTTTGTAGAAGACTGCTTAGTAGGTAATAGGTAATACGGGCTGGTGTCCGCAACTCTACGTCAATGCGCGTATTTTGCGCATGCTTGCGTGATATCGATTATAATTCGATCCACCCCAGTTCCTCAAAAAAGGCAAGCAATGCATTAATGTTACTGACCGACTCGCGGAGGGTATCTGGGTTACCGAAGTACTTTGCCCTGTACGTGGCGACTACCAGGCTGTTTAGAAGCACATGAGCTGTTGTCTCGTCGTCCTCCATACAGGTCCTACACAGCGGACTCTCTGTGACTGCTATGATCACCATCTGCCTAGCCTTTTCCAACTATGCTAGGGTCGGCTTCCAGTCTAACAGGATGCAGCTAAATACCAGTATTTTACATGGAGCGACTGCCTATCTGACCTCCACAACCCAGTTACTAGGTAATACGATACCCTTTGATATTTAACACAAAACACCAAATTAAACTAACCTTCCAAAAATCATAACAGAAAAAGTTAATTTCATCCCCCTAGCTTTCATCAAATCAGCTAAATGAAAAGTGTTGACGCGGACAGCGACGTTGAGGCAGTTGATGAAAGAACTTAGCGGGGGCGCGGGCGCCGATAGCGTACCAAACTGTAAAACAATCAAGACGCCGCGAAACGCTCCGGGCGTTTTCCACGTAGCTTCGGTGTGGGGCTAGTAAAAGTGCGAGATCTTTCGATTATCCACAAGGTCAGACACCTTTTAAATCACATCACACTAATATTATAAAGGTGAAAGTTTGTGAGTGTGTGTCTGTGTTTATATGTTTGTTACTTCTTCACGCTCAAACGGTTGAAGCACATTTGATAAAATTTTGTATGGAGATAGCTGACACCCTGGATTAACATATAGACTACTTTTTATCCCGATATGCCTACGAGATAGAAACTTATGCGGGTGAAACCGCGGGGCGAAGGGGAGCTAGTACAGAATATACCTTCTTAATAATTTTGAGGCCAGTGATTTTGCACGTTAGCTGAAATTGATATTTTAGTCAGTCGGATGCTCTTTACTTTTGGATTTCAATGACTTATTGAAGTGAAAACTTCTTTAGCGGCGCTGTGTACTTTTTTTGGAATGGGTAAAAACTTCTAAATTCGCGTCAGGTCACGTGACCCTGATCGTAAGATTCGTAAGACGTAAAACGAAAGACGCGCGTTGTTGAGGACAGCGCCATCTATGCACATCGGGAAGAACTACGAGGGCCTCGCGTACTAGCTACGTAGTTCATCCAACAACGACGGTAGTTCATCCAACAACGACGAGATGGCGCTGAACCACGGATATATAACTGACGTTTTGTTTATAAGACGATTCACAAAATACACTCGTAATTGTTCAAGTTTTCACTTCTGTCGGCACTACCGGAGTGCCAGGTTTTTTTTTTTTCGTAGTTCTTATTCTGTACATATCATTTAGATAAACAATACCTTTGTGTTAATAATAATAAAAATATTTATAAAATACTCTCTTTATCGAAATCCTGTGTCAAGTGTTTTTTTTTTTTGCAGTCGCTATAAAAGTGAACGCAATAAAGAAGACACAAAATTAAGGAGCCGGTTGTAAAAGAACAATCCAAATTTATGTGGATCAAGGATGAAAACGTTTCGACTAATAAACAACAAACCCGATCCGTATTTACCAGTCAAAAAAAAAGCCATCAAAAATCAAACCTCATTTCTCGCGGCCTTACATCACGTTGAAGCACGCCGACACCGCTCATATTAACTCCGGACAGGCAATGATGGCCGTCAATTTGTTAGCAACGTTGTGTTGCAAAGAAAATTACGACCTGCACTGAACTTTAATTATCTGTCATTATTCACAAATGAAAGGGAACCACCTTTGAACACCCAGCTTTAGAGCGATTCTAAAGCCGGGTGTTCAAAGGTGAAACGTATCTAACTTTCTTAGTTTTTTTTTTTTTTACACCACATTAGGATGTTTTGCAAAAATTGACACTGCTAATTGAGTTTTGTTGCATAACAACATGTGACGCATCAAATTTCAAGTTTTTCCATGCCAAACAGGACAGCGATCACCGCAGATCCGTTGCTATCCCAGACACAAACCATCTAGTAATCAAATCTCATTTGTGAGTAGTTCCTTCCATTAGTGTATGTCATACTCTTCCTGTTATGCAAGACTACGAAGTTTTAGTCAGATAGGTTAACTGAAGATTGCCTATTTATTTATTCATTCATTTCAGGCAACGCAGGCCCATATATGTATAGATAACTGTTCCTGACGTCACATCGGGCCACACACCACACCGCGATCGCAGGCTACCCCAGCCTTTCACTCGTTCGCCGACACCTTGAGCGTGCGCACACAATCGGTCGTCTCCTTGTGAATCAGCAATACAGTACTTGTAATATCGCAGTATTTTTTTTATTACCAAGTCAAGACCACCAGCAGCACACCTGGAGCTTGATGGTCAACAATACCTTAACGTAAACATACATGATTTTATTATAAAATAGTACTTCACTAGCTTGTTATTGTACTGTTCTGTGGCTTGTCCGCGGAAGCGACGAAACACCACGTCCTGCGGCCAGAAGTCTTCTTCACAATTTCTTCTGAAGATAACAATTCGGTACGCGCACCACGAACGCATTGAAGATGACGTTGTGGCGCGACTCCAATAACTGCACCCTCGGCATGCACCTCGTATTCTCGCCGATGCCAATGCCCATGATAAACATGGAACTGCTGACGACGGATGACTACGTACTGCATCGTCATCGTCATTCAGCGTAAACACGTCCACTGCTAGACATATACCTCCCCCAAGCAACGCTGCATCGCTTTATCTTAAAACTAGCTGTATCCGTGACTTTTTTTTTTGCGTGAATGACTGAAAATTGGGTTTAAATTTTTTTGCGGGGATCCTTACTTTTTTTAGGTAGCCTAAGTTACTCCTTATAATACCAGCTATCTGCCAGTTACAGTCCCGTCAAAATTGGTGTAACCGTTTCAGAGACTGGCCGGAACAATCAGCTAGACAGATTTTCTTAACGTTTTTTTTTTTCTTTATAAATGCCGTAGGTACTCGTATATACTTTCATATGTAAAAAGGTGTTATTTTAATATTACAAACAGACACTTCAACCTATTTCTATACAGAAAGTAATATTAGAAAGGACAAACCCACCGCCGTGGGAACTCTGCCTAAACCAAATTCAACGAAAAGATGGGACAAACAGACAACCTAATTCAGCAACCTAAAACAATAGATTTCTATGCTTCCTTTGTCCTTGCCAACAAAGTGACCTTCATTTTGCAGACTAGCTGTTTGTGTGGTTATTTAATATTCATGCTGTTTTCAGCATGAATATTAAATAACCACTCGACCACCATTGTATTACTCTGCCATTTGCTCCTGATCTCTTCGGTGGTGTCGGATTGCCGTCCCATCGGACTATGAGAGTGAGGGAAGAGGGAGTGCACCAGTTTCTGCGCGCACACTTGTACACTATAATATTTCCCGCGCCGAAGGCTAAGTCTTCCTCCGTTAAGATTGGCCGCTGTGGCCTAAATACGGTCTGGAGGACTTTTATTTTATTCTGCCCTTAAAAAAAAAATATGAATACGATAAGAACCATACTACCTCAGCTAAATTCACTCTTTATCACGCTCCCACGGTACTGCCTGTGTACTAAGTGAAAGCGAGACAGAGTACGGTACTGGGCGGCAGGCAGCGCCAAAAGTTTGGGTTTTTGTTTTTACAGTGAAAATAATGGTAATTTGAAAAAAATCAGAAATAAAATATCTAGTATCTGCTTTATGTTTCCTTTGTGTCATTCATTTTAACACTACTGCTCTCGAAACGGTGAAGGAAAACATCGTGAGTAAACCTAGAAACAAAACTTCGAAGACATGTGACATCTACCCCTCTCACAGATAGGAGGCCTGTGTCCCAGCTGTGGGTAATGCATCGGTCATTTCACCCCTTTCACCCGAATAATGAAGAATCCATACTTAAATACCACTAATGCGAAAATAGCTGTTTGAATGTCTATTACCTTTTCACTCCTTAAAGGTTGAACGGATTTCGATGAAATTTGGCACATAGGTAAAAAATAACTTAGTTGGGCCGTAGGTTATTTTGTTTTTGTAATTTTTATGCCGGTCGTACGTTCCTGTGGGATAATTTCCGGCCTCCACACCACCGCGCCGGCAAAGCCGAGACAAACATTAATATAATAAAAATGGCCGACCTCAGAGTCAGGAGTCGACGCTGAACTCAGATTCATAACCTTAGAACCTACATTTTCTCCTTATAAAAATAATAGCTTCACATTCACTTCACATATAGGTACGCCCCCTTTGTCTTATTCCAAATCTCTTCCGTACAAAAAAAAAACTCAATTCACTTCGTAAAATCAGGTGAACAATATATGCAAAAAGGAAAAACAACGGAAAACCATTTTCCTAACACGATTTACACTCAACGTAGAGTTTTTTTTTTATTAAAACCCCCAGGCGAGCCGTAAAGACAAGGGTGGGGGGAAGAAAATTTATTCATTTCGGGGCATAATTCTGAGCATATTTTAATAAAAATGTTACTTGAGTACCGGTACCGAGTTCGGGAATTTGAATTCTGATGTTGCAGTTCCTTATTTCATTTCTCGGAGACAATCGGTAATGTTCGGGATTTGTGAACGTTCCGAGATACATTTTGATTTTTGAGATTCATTGGTATACTGTACCGGATACCTAAGTAGTCTGTGGTGGGGTTGTTTGAACAGTTTTAGCTGTGTGTGCACTTTTATAATTTGTGACGTGACAATTTATCGTGGACGTACACGGCATTACCATTATTGGAAAATAAAATGTACTTATGGGAATACTTACACGTTATAGGTATTGTGGATTTTAAAAGCGCCTGGCGCCTGTATATTATATTTATTTGCACGTTTTACTTCACTGTGTTATCATGATACCGTGGACGTCCACTATAATATCGTTACGTTAGAAATTATAAAAACGCACAGTGGTTTGTAATTTTAAGATAAAATTGACGACAAAATTCTTATACTTAATTTTCATAAAAAAATACGAACTTTCAAATAACAAAACCGAATCGAGAACTTCAGAGTTATTCGCGAACAAAACATAATATCTCAATCAATCTACACATTTTAAACATCAGCATATTCTTCATACTCGCTAAAAAAACAAAACCTCCTTAGAAAATGAGTTCTTAAAATAAAAAGAGGCACAGAGCCTAAAAAGATCGCATCACATTACAGTATATCAGGTACTAGGACAGCGGGAGCATTAAAATGCAAAGAGTGACTTAACTCGATACTATCTCTGAAGAAATAAGATAAATCTTAGCGAGCGTTTTATTTACTTATAAAAGCCAGGGAGAGAATGTTTGTTTCTCTTTAGATTTTTTAAATGAGGTGTGTAGTTGTCTCTTTTTTTTTTTTGATTATATTATTGATTTTTAGAATGTTTTTTTTTTTATATACCGTTAAAACTGATCCTGTTACTGGTTCTGGAGTGGCGACCACGTACCAGAGGACGTAGCGGTGGAAGGCCTCCTACAAGGTGGACCGATGACCTTGTGAAGGCCGCAGGAATCCGCTGGATGTGGGAAGCACAGAACCGGTCGAAGTGGCGGTGCTTGGAGGAGGCCTATGTCCAGCACTGGACGTCTTTCGCCTGAAATGATGATGACCGTTAGAAAAGCTATAAATAAAAATTACTGATTTTAGGTTAAACTAAAAAGACTTAGCTTTAACTTGCGTGAACGTACAGATACATATTCTATTTCACGAAGTCCGTTCGGCTTTGATTGTAGTAGTGACGTATCCCGACAAGCGCGCTCCCACAGCGGCTGCCCCTTGCTGCCGTCGCATGAGGCTATTTCCGCGAATGTGTACCGTTTTACTTCACCCATTGTTGAGTCTCTGTTGATCACAATGTGCATGTGCACGCTTGACAACATTCATAGCCAAACGGACTTCGTGACATAGAACATCTGTAACAAAGATGCTTTATAGAAGTAAAATGTTGGTTTTCTATGTATTTATCTAGTTGGCGCTATATGCCGAGATACAGGACTTGTCGCAGTTCAGCTACAGATGCTCCCATGATATATATTCCCAAGTATATACGCCTATAAGTATATGTAACGTGTTGTATTATTTTTGGTGAATTAAATACATTTTTAGTATTGTTTATTTAGTTTCAGTGTCTTAACAAACATCTTGTACAGACAGCACATCAAGCTACCCGAAACTGTCAAATTATGGCAATCTACTTTGAACCTTATGCTTTAGCGATAACGTTGAAAATCTATTAAAGAAATTTGAGATTGTAGTAGCTTGATGTGCTGGCGCCCATACAAACAAAAAAGAAAAGAAATTTGTTGAACATTTATATGTGTGTTTACATATTTTAGTAGGTAAACCAATAAATAAATAAATAGAGGCAATAATTTTTAGTAATAGACTTTTTTTTCAAAAGAGAGTATAATATTATATTACGTTACAAAAGACGCATGTGCTCCTAACTCCAACTCATATCGTCCGTTCCATATTATTAAAATTTCAATACATATTTTTTCCGACACCCGCGTTTATCAAAACAAACTTTCTTTCTCTAATATTTCAAAGAAAAATTCAACCTAATCGCTTATAATTTTTTCAGCAAAAATTATTTTCTTTTATTTCTTAATGTATAAACAAGTCAAGACTTCGTGTCTAAAACAATCTTTGACTCTTCTGATGTTTGCTTTCAGTGCTTTTAGAGAAGCTAAATTGTTTGCTTATTCAAATTTTTGTAATAAAAAACTACATCGTCATTATCATAAACCACAAGGTTGGGTGCGAGCGGCAGAAAAGATACAGTAGAATAAGTTAATTTTTCACTATAAATGATTTTTGTGTAACCTTTCAATCAATCACGCACTGTAAGAGTAGCGTTGGTATACAAATTTTTAATAAATTATGCAAAGTAATTTTCATGACTGACATTTTTATTATTGTAAAACAAAAGTTTTATAATAATTAAAAAAAAAAGCTGGCTTTGCGTAGCGTTTGGCTTTTTAAGGCCTTTTTTTACTCACTGCTTGTAGTCGCAAAATACATTTAAAAGGTAGATACTTGTCTGACAACGATCATCGTTGTTTTTCGTAAACATGGGCGACACAGTAAGAAACAGCCAAGAACTGCATTTATGTTTGTATATTTCTTTGTATCAATCGGTATCGACCTTAGTACACTTCAAAGTTCCTTCCTCGAACCTAAACTTCTGCAACATTCTCTCAGCGGTCATTATATAGCGGGGGAAAGTGGATACTGTATAATATTCGCATTATATCCCCCTTTACTAGCATTTCTATCGGCTATCAGCCGTTGCTCAGCATCTTTGCGGGACTCCAAATGATGTCATTAATGTTTGATGCCCATTTTTACCCACCCTCCCCTTTCGCAGGAGATAGTTTCTTGAATATGTGATGTTGTTATTGATTTTGGAAACAACACAACGTTAGTATACAGCGTGTATCAGAGGGTTGTAGTACTGTAGAGATTATAGCCTATTTGGTGCTTTTTTTTCAGGATGGGAAATCATCAAATGACCCCTCCCGCTCTGGATGAAGCGGAAGGGAGTGTCAGACTCTTACTGTCTAAAACCCACCCATGTTCCTTTCTTAGCCCTTTATGTTCCGGACCAGCGGTAACCCTTTCGGACAATCCCGCTGACCCGGCAGACTTCGGCCCTGACGGGCCCCTTCAATTGCTGCTGACATATATTTGAGGCGCGCGTGGAACACGTACGCGTCGTCCGGCACGGGCCTGGTCCTGATCGGACGGTGAGCTGCCCATTACTCTCCGCCCGCAGGCCCGCTCCTACGGTGGCCGGGAGTCGCTGTGCGGCTCGACCCGACATTTCGTATTCCCCTTTTTCCTTTTCGAAAACTGAGCCGATTCAATTAGTTTATACATTAACATTTTAAGAAAGAGTATGTTTAGGTTCCTATCATTTTTTTTATGTTAAATTTTTTTCTAATTTGTCTAGTAGTATTCTCATCACGGCAGTAAAAATAGGGCATTTTTTGTAATTTTTAAAGGGTCATATTTTCTTTACTAATTTTATTAGTTGCTGAAAAAAGAAAATGACAGGAATGTATTTACAGCAGACCTTGATTTTATGAAGAAAAAATTGTTGTAGAGGTATTATTCAGGAAGAAAAAAGAGGAATACATTTGTATGGAGAATCGCACGCCCTGTTTCCTCTTAAATATGACCGCAACTTTCTGATATATGCGGTATATATGTAGCAGCCAACTGGTTTGATTAACCGTTTATTTAACCACCTAGCATTTTAAATAAACGGCTTTTAAAATATCAGTCAGGCCGTTCAACTAACGGCCTGAATGATATTCAATAATAGTTTAGATTGGAAATCTGTAACCAATCACGCGCGCGCCGAATTGGTCGCAGTAACTAAGCCAGTGCATCCCGACCAAATAGGTTAGGTTATAACTGTGATCAACCGTGTGCGAGCCGAGAGAGCGAAGCGCGGCGAGCACTACTACCAAAGACCAGACGGTTAACTAAACGGCTAAATAAACCAGTTGGCTGCGACATATTATCTTTTTTGAAATAGCAGTACCTTGTGGTTTCAAGACAGGAATAACTTATGAGCCAGTATTTTTTTAAGAGAGAACCTTATTGATATTAATTTTATTCCCATCTGGGAAGGGGCATAGTTTATTTATTCGATGCTTGTTCGTGCAAAATGTCTACTGATAAAGGTTGGTTACGAAAAAGGTCAGGAGTTCAGGACCATAATTTTTAATAAACTGTTCGTTCGGCTTCGTTGTTTAATCTAGCAAGTATGAAGGAAGAAGTAAGACTGAAATTCACAAAGGTAATTGGTTTTTACGAATTGGTGTTGGGTAGTACCATAGCTAAAAAGTTAAAAAAAAACGCTATTACAAAAAAAAAAAAAACAGTCGGCTTTCAAAAAAAATCACTACTTCTACTTCTACTTTAATTTCGGAAGTCGGTGTTTTTGGATCTGTATTTTAGTTTTTTGACAACGACTTCCGAAATTAAAATTGTTTTTCACTTTGTAGTGTTTTTTTTTTTCGTGAGAACGTGCTTTTTTCACTTTTTAGCTATGGCACTACCCAACACCAATTCAATTCGTATACCACTAGTTGCTATGTAAACAACAGTGACAACATCAACAAGATATACAAAGCAAATTAAATACGTATTAAGGCTCCTGCAAACAGGCGCGACGCGCGACGCGAATCGCGCGCGACACAAAGGCACTGCTCGTTGCTGCGACTTGCGGTGCCTTTGTGTCGCGTGTCGCGTCACACCTGTGTGTACAAGCCTTTATCAAAGCTAACTCAAAAACTACTCAAGCAAATCCATTAAAAAAAGAATTTTCAGAATCGATCCACAACTGCCGGAGATGCCGCGTAACATAATTATGTACAGAACATAGAATTGAGACCCTCCTCCTTTTTGAAGTCGGTTAAAAAGATCATACAGTACTTTTAAACTCAAGATAAAAAGAAATATCTGAATTCGTTTTGAAATTTCCGCTAGTAACTATGAGTACATACACACAACACACGTAATGCTGCATACATAACCTACATACTTCAAAAGAAACTCACAAATTGTGATCCTCCACCTTTTTGAAGGTGAAACTTTCTCTTTTGCTTTTTTTTTTCTTTTTTTTGCTTTTTTGGGCTATAGATCTTATATACATTTAATGTTAAACCAAAATAACACTGTACATTATGATTTTAATGTAGGCTAATAAAATAACTATATTTATACAAATCAGACGAAATGATTCTAAGTAGATATTTGAAAATTATAGTCAGGATCACAAACACGATGTTAGGAATGACCGAACAGCTCCGTAGTCGAAAGCAAAGTGAGCGGTGCCGCCGCTGCAGCCTAGATGACGTCTTGCAAGCGCCCTCTGTCGGCGTCTGAGGTAGTTTGCGGCCGAAAAGTGTTGTCAGCGACAACACGTAGCAGAATAACTTATGTTCCCAACAACCCAACAAAGTGTATGAGATCGCAACCAGCGGGGGTAATTACGTAACACACTTTCAGTAGCAATGGGTTTCATTTTGACAGTTCAACAGCATTCATTGCGTTTTTTACGTTGTTGAGCAGATACATTTATTGAACATATGAAGCGATGGATTAACAATATCCTTCAAAATGATTCAGATTGAGATCGATAGTGTATTACGCAATAGGGGTTTTCGTTAAAATTTATGACACCAGCCGGTCGATTCTGTGAAAATCTCACCGTGAAAACTTAGGTGAAGTGAGCTTGTTTTTGCTAGAAATTGACACTATTGACAGCTCACTCCACACTCACTTCACCTAAGTTTTCACGGTGAGATTTTTACAGAATAGCACCGCAGCTGGCACCACTTTGACAAGGGGTCTTCCATTTCGACAATGTATATAAAACATATGATGACGTTCATCACTCGTTTCATTCATTCGTTCATAATTCAGTCATGACTAAAGAAAATATAGGCTCTTTGACAGATGCCTGGACCTGACGTGTCAGTGCTGCCACCTAGCGAACGTCATTTCAGAAAACCTTCATTAGGGTGCTGTTTTAAATATTAAAAAAGTATGATATTTACTGTGATTCCAACAATGGTGACCAACCTAATCTATTCTGTACAATTCTCACCGTGAAAACTTAGGTGAAGTGTGCTTCAAAGGTCAGCGGGATTGTCCGAAAGGGTTACCGCTGGCCCGGAACATAAAGGGCTAAGGAAGGAACACGGGTGGGTTTTAGTCAGTAAGAGTCTGACACTCCCTACCGCTCCACCCAGAGCGGGAGGAGTCATTCGATGATTTCCCATCCTCAAAAAAAAAAAAAAAGTGTGCTTCAAAGGAGTTGTCAATAGTGTTAAGACCTATCCTCAGGTGGAATAACAGCTCACTCCACTCGCATTTTCACGGTGAAATTCTACAGAATAGCTCTGGCTGGTGTAATGATAGCTCACTTCAAGCTCACTTCAATCTCACTTTAATCTCACTTCACCT
Source organism: Luperina testacea (assembly GCA_927399505.1). Lineage (NCBI taxonomy): Eukaryota > Metazoa > Arthropoda > Insecta > Lepidoptera > Noctuidae > Luperina > Luperina testacea. The sequence continues at coordinate 3,410,046 of OV656763.1, read as the reverse complement.
TAATTTTTCACAGATTTTTACAGAATAGTCAAGTCAACAAGCCATTACATTTTTTCCCTTCATAAAAGTCGTGGAATTAATTAAAAACATATATTCTATCTCAAATGGACTTAAATTACATCTCTTTGACCATTTAGAGGCAGTAAGTACCTAATTTCCATTTAAATTAATCATACTTTTTTTTTTCATAAACACACTGTTGACAACCGCTGACACAGAAAGACACAGTGTTCGTTTCCCTTAAAAAGTAGCTAAGAATCGTGCACAGTGTAAAATCGTGTTGCTAGTTGGAAACCGTCGTAAGATAATTTTTCAATTAACAAAGTAAATATTTATTTATTCAGACGCCGCCACAGACGGCGGGTGTTGGGGGGCGGGGGGTAATTTGAATGAAATTAATTTATTAAAGGCCATTTCGATGGTTGGTGGCGCCAAATGAGATATCTTTTGTTTGCCTGCAGAGGATATAATAAAGAATTGCGAGGTGGCTTTCTGTGGAGCTAAATGCAAATTGTGGGACTCTTGCCTTGGTAAATAGTTGAAAACGAATAGGTACAGCGTATTTTGAAGAAAAAAACTAAACTCTTTTTATTTCCGAAAATAATCTTGGTTATTTATATTTCTTGCCTTTGCTGCGGTTTTAAAAACTGGTCTTGTTACGAGTATATAGGTAAACATAATTAAATTAAACGTAAACATAATTAGAAAGAAAGAAAAAGTAATTATTGTGACTCGTACAGGAAAGTCACAAACTAAACTAAACACAGTAAAATAAAAATCCAAGTTAGGTATATAAAAAAAAATAACAAAACGAAAATTAAACAGAAAGTTCTATACGAGGCCAAAAAGCTCCTATCTCAATATGACATTTAAAAAATAAATGTCGCAGCGCCGGCGGTCCCGCGTTCTAGGCGGAGCGGTCATAATCCCCTAGATTCTTATTGGGCTATTATATCTTATTGGAAATGGTGCAGAGCTTTAATAAAAGTTGTTTTACAATTAGAAAAGTATTTATTTAATGAAAATACGAAGTTATTTTTACAAAATACAGCCCAGAATCGTCTAAAATATTAAATAAAAATGTAATAAAATTGTCCCCCGTTTTGAAATGCTTTTTACTATTATAGTGTAAGCTTTTCATATTGGGATGTATACTCTAGATTGTGAAAATGAATTTCACAGTCGTTATTGTATTTAAAAAAAGTAAACATGATAATTATGTACAATATTTACATGCAAAAATTCTCACGTTTTTTCATTTTGAATTTCCTTAGGTATAATAAATAGCTTACAAAACAAATAACATTAAAATTATCCTACACCATTATTATACTCTTATATTAAATACTACCTTTACTCTAACTATACTTTTAATAAATCTAGGACTTCTTTCCTTAATAAGCCTTTTTTCTTTCTGGGGAGTTTCCGAAGACCAGTGATGAAGGGGTCTGAACATAACAAGAGTCTATTAAGTAAGTCGGTATTAGTGATTTCTCGTGTGAATTTTCGCGTATGATCTCGCCTAAAAGTTTTTAGATTTTTATTGTTTGATTCCGCTGCCTCCTCGGAAAGCTCCCCGATAGATAATAAGGCGTGTTCTGAAATATCAGACCCGTGGACAAGTATCTTGTGAACGGAAGCGGGAAGATTGTACCACGGATATTCCTGAACTAACTGCCGTGCGGTTTCTAAAGAGTATACTCTAAATTTTTCAGCATCAATATTATAACCGGATGACAATGCCTGCAAAATCACGTAACAACGGTCGAGTAAATCTTTTTTCAAGCCTGTAATTTCAGCAGATATTGCAGAGTTGGAAAAAAATTTTCTAGCCGTATTTCCATCATTCGATGTCCCGCTTCCGCCACTTCGAGGCTTATCTACAACTAAACCTAATTTACTTCTAAATTCATTTTGCACACACTTTTTCCTTTCCGCTAACGTGCTTTTTTCTACATCTGACCTTACTTGCCATTTCTTTATATCAATCCTATAAGAGAGATGAATAAAATATTCGAAGAAACGAATCCACGCATGTAATGGAGATAAACCAAACTCATAGTGACTTTCTTGAACTGGTTTTCGTAAACAGTCGTCTATTTTATTCATCTCTTTTGGAGAAGCTCCACAAATGTAACATCTAGACGAAGAAAATTCACATAAAGCACTACATATTTTGCCATCCACCATAGTCAGCTGCAAGGAATGCTCAATATTAATATCGCGGCCATTGACTGTAATAGATGTTGGTTGTAAGCGACTAATTTTACCCTTAAAATATGCTTCTTCCTCTTTAGAAACTTCGGAAGTTTCTTTCAAGTACTGAAAGCGAATAGGTCTACAGTATCTAGTGGAACAGGGGCGGGGATTTTTCCACAAAATTTTACTATCGCAACTACTTTCTGAATCTGTCTTAGATATCAACTGAAGAGGTACATAAGAGGTGACAAACAAACTACTATCATCTTTTGTGGAATCTGAAAAACTTTGTTTATATTCGCTATGGCCCGTGCTACCGTCGAATCCCCATTTCCCGATTAAAACTAAATTATTTAAAGAATCGTTTGGAACTGATTTCAGAACATCTGATTGTGACTCAACTATCCTAGAAACTGTGTGATCTAATAAACTTTGTAATTCAACTTCGCCTGTTGTTTCTGACACCGATATGTTCTTGGGATAGCAATCCTTTTTAGCATTTAAGACATTTTGGTAGGATGGCAAAATATTACAAGAAGTTTTGCTATTAACAAGTTCCTTAATTAATAAATATTGATGTTTAGTCAACTTAGCTTCTACAATGAGTGACAGAGCTTCGTCAGCGCTAATAGTCATTGCTGAGCTAGTATTTGACTGATCAGAAGTATCGAGCAATGCATTCACAGTGGAAGAATCGACATTGGATAATTCGGCCAATCGTCTACGTTTCGATCGCTTGCTAAGCTCAGAAAAATCTTTTTTAGGACGGCCGCTGCTTATGCCGCCGCCGTGAGATGGCCCCGGCAGATTTTCCGTCACCTGAACGCACTGTGCAACACTTCTTTTTAACTCTATACATTCAATTATATCTAACCAATCAGAGTGCTTATTTAAAAAGACAGATTTTGTACATTTTGTCTTTTTCCAGAATTTATCAAGACTCTTACACAAATTGACCAGTCGATGAGATAAAGGCGTAATATCTATATTTTCAATGTCCTTTAGATAGCCTGTAAAGGTTTCTAAGGCACGTTTCTTCCTGTCTGAAGACTTTTCAGAAACCCAAATCTCAAAATAATGCCTTCTTGAAAAGGAACATTTCACAAAAGTACCTAAAAAGAAAAAAAACAAACTTAATAGAACAGTTCGTAGTATCGCTACCATTGCGACTACGAAGGCGTAGCAGATATCTAGGGGGTGCATAGGGTAAGCTTGGACAAAATTTCAACATGTATTTGATAAAAGACAGATATACCTTCATTTTTAAATAAGTAAGAACAGGTGCAATTGGGTGCAATTTTTTAAAATACTAGCTAAAGTCAAACTACGAGTAATATTATTTTTTTAAATCTGTCAACGTAGCATCTCGATTATATAAAAACTACGATAAATACATGCAAAAATTATAATGAAAATAAAAAAACTTACCAGTTTCTTGGATATCCATCACACAAACAGTTTAACAAACAAACAATTTCCGAGATATCACTAATGACAAATACCGTGCGGATGAGTCACCGTTAACAGCGATTGCAACAATTGCGATGCTTTCACTTTCGAGGTCAAACAGGTAGTGGTAATTGAAGTAAATGGGTCACATATTTATACCCCCAGGTAGCTTGTTTATTAGTCATTGATAATGTGTCGGTTAACTAGCGATTTTCGAACTTGAGGTTCAGGGGGTTTTGGCCTATGGCGGGACCACCGCTGGTATTCTGATAGGGCCCGCTGTGATGTCACGGGCAGTTACAGATATAAATATATAACATATTAGCAAAATAAAATAAAAAATAACTGCGCCAGACGTAACCTCATTACTTGTCTATGCCTAATTAGTCTATAACGTTCACATTGCTGGGACCAACGATGCAAGGTTATCATTGGCTGCACGCGTAGTGCACCATATAAACGGGATGACAGGAACGGGACACGGTTTGTCGGCAAAAGAATAGACAAAATGACAGATAGAACCATCCGTTTCCCTGGTGGTTATGCTACTCGTACTGGGACACAGCTAAAACCTAATCACCATAAATTCGACCATATCTGTGCCTTCCTCAAACTTGCTCAAAACCTAATAAAATACAGAGCTCGACTACTAAGGGCAAAAATCACAATAGCAAAAATACTCGCTCATCTACCATCCACCAATAATATACGAATCAAATTATCCAAGCGATTAGGCACACCCATCTCACATCCTCTGCGGGACTAATTCGGGGAAGCTCTGTGTTCCACATTTATTTGTTCAGCCCACAAAATCGAGTACAGTTTCACGCGTTTAACATACCTCTAACACTCTCGAAGTTTGGTGTTAAATGACCTTTATAAGATACGATTTAAATAGTTAATGTTCAGTTAGCTCAATTTCTGTAATAGTACTAACAGCGCCCCCGGATTCACCCGCATAAGTATCGATCCCGTGGCGACAGAAATGAAAACAAAACACAAACAGAATACTTTGCCATCACTCACTGACATATCGGATATACATTAAAACCGAGTACATTCCGAGAACAACCGAAGCGGGCATTTTTTTAATCGTCTTATAAACAAAACACGCGCGATGACGCTTACGATAACTATGGCACGAGTTCAATGAAACTCAAACTCAAATCTTAGATTTTAAATTCTCTACGGTGTATCAAAACATGAAAAATACACTTTTACAAATTACAACACAGCAATGTTTTCCATCATTTTAGAAGCAACGACAAAGAATGGTTTCGTTTCTAAAATTGAGACACACAGTTATTGCTGTGAAAAGTTTTCTTATGTTTTATGGCTTGATATTATTGTTATGAATGTGTTCTCTCCGAAAATCTGGAGAAAATATGTTTGCTTTTTAAATAATGTGAATTGCTAAGGTAACAATAGGATTATTTCCAAAGGGTTAGGCAAAAATGTGTATCGTATACAGTATATATCCAGATATCGCCAATCACGTAATTCTCTATATTAGGAGGTGAGACTACCGTCATAGCAGCACAAACCCAGATTCCGGGTTAGTGCTGACAAATTTCGAGTGATAAACTTAATAGCGTAAGTGCTATTACCTTTTTTTCGAGCGCGACAACTAAGCAGGTCCTGTCTGGGTTAAGACGAAAATGAAGCCAGGTGGGTCATTACAGGTACAAATTAGTCAGGTGGTGGTATCCCCGAGGAGCCAAAGTGCGACTGGTGCCTCATCACAAACGATGCCTCACCTCTTGTCATGCCCTCTGTACGAAAAAACCTGCGCTATGGAAGACTTTTGCGAGGCCAACGCTAACGCTGTCAAAGTGGCCGAATTCTGGTCGAACTTTATCTCTATAACCATCTCTATAAATAAAACAAAGTCGGTTTAATAGGGTAACCTATTTATAACTCAAGAACGGCTGGACTGATTTTTATGGTCTTAGATTTTTTAGATTTGTCTCCGCCTCGAATAGCAGAATAACTATTAAAACAGGAAAAAATCACGAAAAAAAAAAAAGCAGATATTAATTTTCTCATACGTTCGTTCTTATTGATTCTCAGACGGTACGAAGTTCACCGGATCAGTTAGTATACAATTAATAAAGGGTATCGTCGATGCGACGAAAAAGAAAAAGACCCCGTAAACCAACACGAACGTCCAAAACTAATTTACTTTTTCCATCCTTTTAATTACCAACTAATCCAAATCGTGTCGTGATCGTCACGTATCTTACAAAAGCCTTGTGTTAATATCCTTTGGATTAAGTCAAAGTAATGAGGTGTAAAACCCTCTTGTTTAGTGAACTAGTTTCAGCTCATGTTATAGCATTTATAGCTGTGCAGGTAGCCATAATGACCCTTAAACTGTGAACTCTAAGACCTAGATTAGCGTGTAGTTAATGGGCATTGGAAATGCTTTTAATTGGACATAAACAATGGAAAGTTTTGAAGCAGCTGGTGGTCTTAGAGGGGGTATATAATACCAAATAGGTACTTACAGTACCCGGCGATAAATATTGCACATCGACCTTTGGAAAGAGACAATCGGCTAATTTCGGCTTCGTAGAGCGTTATCTCTGTCGCACGAAATACAAACAGTCCGATATCTATTAGGAGCTGTTAAAACAATTACGATTTGCTTCTTTTGATAATTATTTTTATTCTTTGTTTAAAATGGTTTTGTGTAAAAAGGTCGATGTGCAATCGCCGGGTATTGTACCTATACATACAAGTTTACCTGCTATTATCAAAAGCCTCTATGTAAGACCTATTTTTTGTTTTATCAGTATTAGAAATAAGTTATTATCGTTCGGCACGGTCGCGGCGCGGCATATAAACCGCGGCGTAGAAAAAACGTCGACATCTGTCAACAACCTTCCATAGTATCCATACAGCACTGACAACCGTGCCTACACACGGCGAAAAATCCGTAGTTTTTCACGGTAAGAAAAACGTGTGCGTACAAAAGACCAAAAAGGTGTTCGCAGCCACCCATCCTTGAAACAAGATCAAAAGAAAGCATTAAACTTGGTATGGTTGGATGGATGTTAATTCAATGGTGAGAAAGCCCTTTATTGATCGAAGGCTAATAATAGGTGAGAACTGTCATTTTCTGGTGCATTAAAGTATCTGGAAAAGAACCTAATTGCTTTCTTTACCATAATTCCAAATTCTCTGTGTTTTACTTAGTTAGCTATTTCGTTAGGAGAGGCCTATGCAGCAGAGGACTAATGTAGGTTGATGATGATGATGAGTTAGCTAAGCTATTGCTACTACAGTATTTTACCTCACGAAGCGACGCGCGCTTTACTTGTGATAACCAAGCGTACAAGCACACTGTGAATGTATGCGTGAAGACAAATAGCACACACACATGTATACTTCCAACATCGCCCGGACGATACCGAGAGCTTACGTGTGTAAGCGCAGGAGCGAAACACGCTGTGAATGTGTGTACATTCACAGCGTGTTTGTATACTTGGTAAACACAAGTAAAGCGCGTGTCGCATCATGATATAAAAATACTATATCTTGATAGGTTTTTGACCACAACTTGAGCTGTGTAGTTCGTGGCGATTACAGAGAAGAAATCCTTGTTTTGATAAGTTGAAATTCTTATTATTAAATTTAGTAATTCCTCGTTCATCAAAACCAGATTTTCCATTGTCTTCATTTTTTATCAGAGGATTTATATTGATGTTTGACGAATATTGTACAGACGCCACCACATCAAGCTACTACAATCTGTCAAATTTCTTTAATAGATTTTCAACTTTATCGCTTAAGCATAAGGTTCAAAGTTGATTGGGAAAATTTGACAGTTTCGGGTACCTTGATGTGCTGGCGTCTGTACTATAGACAAAGCAGAAAAAAAAACTAGCAAAGAGATATCAGATGTTTAAAAACTTAGCCCGTAATCAAATAAACACTCCAAACAAGAATCCATTCCATAATCACGTAACAGCTAAAATTGATTAATAACACAACCTTGTTCTGCGGTTAAAAGCATTAAATAACAACCGCATTAACTTTGTAGCGGGGTTCATAAAGTACTTCCATAATACAGCGGTAGTTAGCGAGGTAATGCACGTCCGGTCCCAAACAGGAAGTGAAGTAATTGAGCCACATAGCTGAATAATTTCAATACACTGCGCTATCTATGCGGTAGAATTATGTAGGTAGATTTATTTGATGCTGATTTACAGCTCGCATCAATTTCTACTGCCGGACAAGAGTCAAACTCAAACTCAAAGCATGTATTTCAATTAAACCATTTACAGATACTTTTGAATTGTCAAAATTAAACAGTCGGTCAGATAATCAGAAAGTTGAAGCTAGCTGTCCTTTCCAAAACGTAGATCTCAGTCAGTGAGTCTTCAACGTGCCTGACTGTTGGATGATGGTGGAGTTTTATGCCCGTTCTTCTCCATAGGTAGGTACTTATGGAGAAGAACGGGCAAAAAACTCCATCAGGTAGGTACCTACTACGCTTTGGAATAAGCAACTAGCTTTATCTTTCATACTTGACAGTTATTCAAAAGTGTCTGTCATTGGTTTATTTGAAATTTTGAGTTTGAGAATGCGGAGGTATTTAAGGAAGCTGTCTGCCTGGATAAAGTACCTTACATTCTAATAGTTCGATATTGACGATGAAAAAGTAAAAAATGTATTGATTTGACATAAGCTACCGGAAAGCTTATGTCAATCTAGTAGAAATACAGAGCACAGTAAAGTAAGTTCTTAATACAAAATTGACAACTGGGTCTCAGTTTTAACGTCAGATTTTGTAATTAGGACTTTTAAACTGTCAGATAAAGTTCCAAATTCAAAAATAGCTCGACCCTTTTGTCTTTGGTCTAAATATAAATTTTGTTTTGTAATAAGGCCGTTTATGTTTCTATGAAAAGCGATGTTCATCTGACTAACACGAATCGTATTGCGTGAGTATAATTATCGTTATTCGACAGATGAATAGCTCCGTCCACTCACTGGACAGAATCCCTTATTCTCTATTACAAAGCCCTTACGATAAGATTGGGTAGCTAATTCTGTAGCGGAAAACCATACGACTAAAATTGGAGAATAGGGTGAATGGAAGTTTATTAAAATAGAACATTCTTGATTATAATAATACGAGAAGATGTAATGGCAAAAATTTAAAAGAGCATGCTTAGATGGTTTGGTCATATTGAGAGGATGAGTCACAGGCGACTATCAAAAAGTGTTCACAAAGCAGATGTGAGTGGAAACGCCTAGTGACGTTAGTGGTGACGTTCTTAAAAAACGTCAGGTGCGTAGTTCTCGCAGTCGCAACCGGCGTGCGTGTATGACCAGGAGGCCTACAAAGGCCACTTTGGTGAATCATAATAGGATAACGTTATGAATCAAAATATGGCGAAGACAGTCCGTGTTTTTCTTTTTTTCGCTGCACAACGTAGGTATAATCAAAGAGGTAAGGATTGGATTTGGAATGGACTGATTAGTATTTTAGCACAGACAAAAAAAAATAACTGCAAAATCCTTTGATTTGATTCGATTAACTCAACAGTTAACTGTCCATTACGATTCATAATGCTATCCTTTTGTGATTCGCCAAAGTGGCCTTTTAGGCCCCCTGATGTATGAACGTAAACAAAGCTAAAGGAGGTTAAGATCGTAGCAGGTGGCGTTCTGTAGTTTCTTTCCTCCCCATGGGAATAACGCGTGAGTTTATACAGGGTTACTGGTAAAACATTAAAAACCGCTCAAGACTATATTACTAACATCACATTTTTGCCAACCCTGAATGTGATGTGTTTGCGGATAAATGCATTAAAATTATGCGTATATGTCTGGAGTTCTGTGAGAGAAAGTATGCAAGGGAATGACTGTTCCATGTTAGTTTTGAATTATATTATTGTGAACGTAATTATTGTCTCTATGTTTAATAATGTAATTGGGGGTTTTACCGTTTTAATTAATTTAAAATAAATAAATATAAAAAATATAAACATCATAAACAACAAATTTTGTTCTATGACTTTTATTAATTATTCATCAGACTTTCGTCCTACTATTCTACTAATATTATAAACGCGAAAGTTTCTGAGGATGGATGGATATTATTTATTCTTTCAAACAAAAATTACTGAACGGATTTGGATGAAATTTGGCACACAAATAGTTTGTAACCAGGATTAGCACATACGATACGTTTTATCTCGATATTCCCATGGGATCGACACTTATGCGAGTGAAACCGCGGGACGCTGCTAGTGCAAAAATAAAAATACCGCAGTGTCCCAAGACTTGTCTTTCACCAGTGCGTGTTGCCAGTGATGGTAATAAAACTAGTATAGTTAAGCTGCTGTCAAATTCTATTGAAACTCCGTATAACGTTAGCCCAGCTCAAGGTCAACGCCATGCAGCCGACTATACCTACAGTCATCATCATCATTTCAGCCGAAAGACGTCCACTGCTGGGCATAGACTTCCTCCAAGGACCTCCTAGTTCCTGCGGCCTTCACAAGGCTGTCGGACCATCTTGTGGGAGGCCTTCCAACGCTACGTCTTCCGGTACGCGGTCGCCACTCCAGAACTTTTCGGCCCCATCGGCCACCTGTTCTGCGAGCAATGTGCCCTGCCCACTGTCACTTAAGTTTGGCAAAAATTGTTACAATGCCTTATTCAAAAATATAATTGATAAGTAAATTAATCTCTCAGTATTAATTCACTGGAACTTACAAAGTCAATAATTTAGTATTTAAACATAAAGGTACATCAAAAAGTCAAACAACAAATTAATCGGTCAGGGTGACCTTGAACAAACTTCTACATAATTATACCCAATAAATTCAACCAAGGGATTAATTGATACGATAACAATACATTTACTTTCCGAACACGCTTTTTTATAAGTTTCAAGCAAGTAAAAAACTTTTACATTAAAATTGTCTGAAACGCGCCTGAGGCAATATGGCCATGTAATCAGAAGGCCCGAGGAACACATGAGTAAGCAAGTTCTTTACATGAATTCAGGTCCAAAGAAGCGAGGTCCCTTTCCACTTGGATGTCTGTAGACAACAATTACCTGAAGCAAACCCAAGTGAATGACTCGACGACCCAGAACCGAAATGTCTGCCGAAGAATGACGAGGAAAGCCGACCCTAAATGAAATGCGATAAGGGTAGGCAAAGAGAGAAAGAGAGAGACATTAAAAATCCTTCGATCAATGCAATAAATTTACAATAAACAGCTTACATGAAGACAGGCAATATACATAACTTTCACCCTTTCAGATAAGTTTAATTATTCCGGAATTAAATTGAAGAAAGCTATTTCGCCCAAACCGATTCTCAAACAAGTTTAGAAACTGAATCGTAAACGGAAACTGCTTTCAAATCTGAAAGTTGATAATCCTGTTATCACTGAAACTTTCTGCGTATCGTAAAGATATGGAATTATTGTCTAAGCCTAATTCCTTATACAGGGAGCTGATCTAAATCTTCAGTAAATCTTTACGATCCAAGTCTTTGGATGGTGTGTGGTAGATTTATGTTAATCACTAGCTGCGCTCCGCGGTTTCACGCGCATAAATGTCGATTCCGTGGGAATATCGGGATAAAAAGTAGCCTATATGTTAATTCAGGGTGGCAGCTACCTCCATACAAAATATTATAAAAATTGGTCCAGCCGTTTGAGCGTGAAGGAGTAACAAACGTATACACACACACACACAAACTTTCGTCTTTATAATATTAGTGTGATTAATGGTTCTTATTTGTTAGAAGAAGTGTTATAAACTTTGATGGGGATTTAAATGAAATGCCTCTTTTACATAAAATCATTATTTTTATATTTCAATCAACAATTCATCACAAAGATGACGCGCTCTGTAAGCTCTTCAAGCTGACCTACTATTATTTTTTTATCTTCTATATTCGAAATAGTGTTCATCTCATAATATTATGTCATCAACTTATAAAATATTCGCGGAAGTTGCACGGATACACTATGGATGTCTCTGCAGTACAACACTACTACAACGCAGCACACAACGTTGCTTTCAACGTTGCGTTACGTTGCAGCGTTGGCAGTACAACTACATGTGAGTCATGTTTCCCCCCATCGCTTTCTTATTTTTTTTTTTGTGTTTATGTTCTTTATTGCGTCATGTTTACCGCATTTAAACGTATTTTCCTTCTTTTCTTTCTTACACTGGCCTATTTTTTTGTTTCAAATGAAATTCCTCAGCATTTGGAAAAAAAGAATTGGTGATTTCAAAAATATTAAAATCAGTAAATATGAGATAGCAGCAGTGGGAACGTTATAGGCTGGTTATGACCTATTTTATTTATCACTGTACCACCTAATCTTGAACCTACACCGTAACGTTTCGGTATTATTAAAATAAAGTCAACCTGCCACCGACATCGGTCATTGGTTCCAACTTGTACCTAAGCTTAATAAAACAAAAGAACAATAAATACAAACAAATCAAAATAAACAAAAGACTACCGCCATCCATTTTCAAATAATGACGGGCTGTCTCTATCCATCATGGCGGCTCGCGTCTCGCGTTCGCAACTAATTCGAGTTCATCACAAATGCAGCCCCGCTTATCTTTCCCTCTCGCCACCCAACTTATAAATTTAATGTCCTAAAGGATTTACGAGAGAATTATAACTTTACAACTTTGACTTGTTAACCCTTACTATGATTGGTTGCGGTAAAAATCGAGTAGTTGGAGGATGAGAAGAGTTAAGGCTCTTACAAACAGGCGCGACACACGCGATATAATCGCGCGCGACACAAAGACATCGTTCGTTGCGCGACTTGCGGTGCCTTTGTGTCGCGCCTGTTTGTAGGAGCCTTTACCGTGGAGTTTCTTGCCGCCTCTTCTCGATAGGAAATGGCCTACTGGAACCGTGGCTAGCTTCTGACATTGTATTGTATGTGTGTGCTTATTTATTCATTTATTTTATTCTATTCGGGAAACGTACAGTTCGTTTATGCAGTGTTCTTAATCTACATGAAATTGAACGCCATCAGTGCCGATTCTGTTGTTCACAAACTAAACAAAATTTAAGTTCAGTGCATCTTTTTCTTTCTATTTCATTAAGAAAAGGACAGATGATAAACTTTTGTTTAGTCCTGTCAAATTAATCAGCGTCTGACGTAAATTGACGTAATTTTAGTAGGCAAGTGTTTAATCACGTCTAAACTTGTATGGAGTAGTGTCAAGCGCTGATTAATTTGACAGGAATAAACTAAAATGTATCTTCTATCCTTTTCAAACGCAAATCATGTGTGGGTTTATTAAATCATCGCGTCGACCAATCAACACAGCAGTTTGAATTAAGTCACATTGTTTCAGTAGTAATTTATATTCTTTTAAGGCGAAAGCGCCAGGGTCATCAACACAACTCTCTAAGACCACGTAAGTCCAAAGAATAACTGTTTCATGAAATCATCATTCTTTGGACTTACGTGGTCTTAGAGAGTTGTGTTGATGACTTTAATGATTATAGTTCTGTAAACACATATTTCTTACGGCCGCGATTCATATATTAATCAAGATACAACTTAATACTGACCAGCAAATTACAAAAAACGTAAGAAAATTTGAATTTCGCGGGCTAGCTTAGCGCTTCCCCCTTAAAGGAACCGTTCCCAAGTATTTATTGCCAAGTCTGAATAACAGGGGAAACTCATACGAGTAAATATTTCAAATTCGCGAACAATTAGTAGTTCCCGTATCCGACAATGCTATGAAATATTGAGTTAGACTCTCCATTCTTCTTATGCGGACAAAATCCTCTTATAACGTATGTCACAAGGTTCAATTTAGTGCAATTTGTAGTTTTAATTCTTTGTAAGTTTGCCTTGTTGACAGTTGTTCTGTAGGAGTAACTTCACAAGCTTAGATGTTCAGTTGTTTGTTTTGTTTGATACATCATCATTTCCCTTCATCACCACGTTTGGTGATTACTCAAACAAAATGTTTGTTTCAAAATAACGGCAGAAGTTTAAAATGTTTTGGGGCCATTCTATTGTTATTTGAGATGAAAGTTTTGGAAACTTTGAATGGTGTTTGCACTGATTATGAATGAAGAAATAAACTTGTCACAAATATATAACCTATAAACGCGTTTAGTAATGATTTTCTTTGGCTCACTGCAATGTCTAAAATAATTTGATTAGTAGGTATGATTGAAATTTCAAATTCAGCAATATTCTAGACATTATAGATACCTACGTGAAATAATAACAATCGTTTGAGTAGGTAATTTATTTGCTGCAGACACAATAAGATGAAGTAGGGGATTACTGACCTATCCAACACCCAGTACGATTGCGATAGGTACTTCCAATCAGACCATACCCCAGTGACTTAAGTGCCCGCACCTGTACCTCGGATGACTTAAAGAATGTCACGGATGCTGCAATCAACTTGGCCACCTACTGGGCTAAACCTATATAAAAAAAAACAGTGGCACTCCGGGAGTGCCGACAGAAGTGAAAACAAAACACAAACAGAATACTTTGCCATCACTCACTGACATATCGGACATACATTAAAACCGAGTACATCCCGAGGACAGCCGAACACATCCGAAGCGGATATTTTTTTAATCGTCTTATAAACAAAACACGCGCGGTGTCGCTTACGGTAACAAAAGCGCGAGTCAATGGTTTTTCCCATCCCAAAAAATGCCCAACGGGCCTATTAAAAATTAAACAAAATATTTTATTTCACATAAACCTACATGGGCGATTATGAAACGTTAGAAGCTAGGTGCACGGTTTCAATTGGTCGTTTCCTATAGAGAAGAACCGGCAAGAAACTCCATGGTTACTCTTTTAAAAATAATTGACTTTTACGATGTTTTGAAATAACTGTAGGTATGGGAGGACAGCGTAGTATTGTCAACAAGTACCAGGTACTTAATAAAATAAAAAATGGTCTACAGATCTAAAGCAAGGCTTACATCCTTACATTTACAAAATATAAAAGAATCGATCAAATGGATAAATAAAAAATAAAATATTAAAACCAAATGATATTATAATTGAATGATGATTGTGTTGATATCTATCAGTCACTGAGCCAAATATGTAGTAGAATTTCGTCTTGCGTCACCAACCCTACGCTAAATGAACACTTTTCTAACTGCTCTACTTATTAGATGATGCACAGCTTTACCCCTGATTATGCCCCTTTAATATTTTGTTTATAATACCTTTTTTTTACGTTGTTTTACCCGAGAAAGTAAAAGAAAATTCTAAGGAGCTGGAAGACTATAAAATTTACTTTTATTTTTGTATGTTCACAACTGTTTTAATAACTCGAAAAAAAAATTGTAAGATAGTGTGTATGTAAGCACTTAAGTTTTTCACCGAAGTTATGAAAATTGTTAAGATTATTAGATTGATACTAGCGGACCAGCACGTGTAGCAAGACCGCCATAGTAAAGGGTTTTGTCGACAGAAGTAAAGACAAAATGACAGTTGTAGAAATATTTGTACGCATTCTACGCGTCTAAGCATTGCAATGTGTCATTTTGTCTTTTCTTCCGTCGACAAAACGTCGTCACGCTATGCGTGCTGGCAGACGTTATCCTGCCCGAACAGCGCCACCTACCGTATCCAATTGTATTTTTGAACCATCCAGGAGCCTATTGAAATATACACTCAAAATTTAATCCAAATCGGTCCATCCGTTTAGTAGGAGTAAGGTGACAAACCCACGTACAGAAGAATTATATATATTAAGATTTAAATATTTGCACAATGAAGAAGCTGATTTATAAATGTACACAATAAATATAGGTAGTACTTATATTTTTTAATCTTTGGTTGATGCCTCTATTTTAATTTTCCTTGTTTATAAACTCCTTTTTATTAGAAACAGGTAAAGACAGATTCACAGGCATATTCTTCTCTCATACTACTGAAAGCTTGACCATATAAATTCACACATACCATAAAACGAAATAATCAAAATAATCGTACCCTTATTCCCCCAAATATCTCAAATAAACACAACACAGACACATTAAAAGAGCATAAAACGATTGCGACACAGCGTACCAACATAATTATATGCAAAACGTTACTTCAACAGGTCTTCATAAAGCCCTGGTTTATGTTGTACCAACAAAATAACATGATGAGTAAAGCGTGCTGTTCATGCTACGATTTGGAGAACAGGAAATATGAATGTGCGGAGTTTTGCGTTTGAGATGCCAAAGTAGTTTGTTATTTGCAGTCTGGAACATGTTTCGGAGTCAAACGTTTGAATCTTGTGTTAGAGTCGTGTATTTTATTTGGCAGTTACTGTAGAATATGATACGACATTCGTTTTGTTCTTGGCGTATGGACAGGATTCGTAACCAGTTTTCATGACCAGCCGAACTGAACACGGTGGAACAAAAATCTGTTGGATTAGGGGGACTAATCCTCTCCCAACCACAAAAAAAACGCAGTTTACTCCACTTTTTCAAAGTGTACATATAAAAGTAAGGGTTAGGTTTGAAAGTTTTGAGCGTCGAAACTTTTATATTTTAACGCATCTTTGGGCGTCAATAAGTAAATAACTCCCTGAGTATGAAAATGGTTAATTATTATAATGTACAAAGATAGTATATGATAATTTATTCAAAAATTCATAATATATTATTTTATACTAATATATTGTATATACTGACTATAAATAATTTTTTATACTAATATTATAAAGAGGTAAAGTTTATGAGGTTGTAAGGGGGTAATCTCTGGATCTACTGAACCGATTTTGAAAATTCCTTTACCAATAGAAAGCCAAATTATTTGTGAGTGTCATAGGCTATATATTATTATTATTTATAAAAATGAATATCTTAGAAGATATCAGAGGTTTAAAAAGCGGAGCGGAACAGCTTTCAGGGCGGTACGAAGTTCGCAGCACATCAAGCTACCCGAAACTGTCAAATTTTCCCAATCAACATTGAACCTTATGCTTTAGCGATAAAGTTGAAAATCTATTAAAGAAATTTGACAGATTGTAGTAGCTTAAAGTGCTGGCGTCTGTACATGCAGTCGTTTTTCATGATATCTAATAGAAACGCCCAAAGGTCTGTTCATGAAATTTTGCGCTCATTTTCGTTATAAATAATTTTTTTCACTAAGGACTGATTTTTCCATCGCCAGATAACTTTTATTCGAGGAATCAAATTAACGTTTGACAGTTTTTCTATGCAAAGTTTTTCTATGAAATATTTGTCAAAATTTCAAAATTATTCCTCGAATAGAGTTATCAGATGATCGGAAAATCAGCTCTTAATTAATTAATAAATAAACTAATAGCATGCTGTCACCCACCAACGAGTGTAATTTTGCAGGCATCGATGTTTTCCAAAATACAGTGCTCACTCACGCAAAACCTTCAAGTCGTTATAAGATCTACATCATCAAAAATAACTGTCGGAAAGTCGCTCGTGTATATCAGTTTTTAAACATTAAAACTCAGCGTCAACTTAAAGCCTGTTCGAGCACTTTATTAGCTACTGACAACACACATAAATTTTTTACTGTAGGTACCTTGAATTCTGTTGTGAGCTTAATTTGACGTACGCACGATTTTACCATCACATTATGTAGGTAACATTATTGTACAGATGCCAGCACAGTACATCAAGCTACTACAACCTGTCAAATTTCTTTTTATAGATTTTCAACTTTATCGCTAAAGCATAAGGTTCAAAATTGATTGGGAAAATTTGACAGTTTCGGGTAGCTTGATGTGTACATTCAAGGAAATTTATCGTGGCTTCTTACATCAATTTGCCGTCTCATTGCCTTTTTTTTTATAAAACTTTCAAAGTATGGATTTGCCTATTTGAATAACGCAATGAGCCTATAATGTTCCCACAGCTGGGATACAGGCCTCCTCTCTAAGAGGGCCTTAATCCACCACGCGGGCCCAGTGCGGTTGGTAGATGTCACATGTCTCCGAATTTTTATTTCTAGGACACGCCGGTTTCTTCACGAAGGTTTCCTTCACGGTTCTGAGAGCAATGGTGATGAAATTAAATACACACAGTAAAGTGAATGTCTGGGTAAGTTTGATCCGATACCACTGGGCGACTACTGCTTTTTGCTTGATTTGAATTCATGGACAAAACTAGGAGCGCCCCGCGGTATTACCCGCATAAGTGTCGATCCCGTCGGAATATCGGGATAAAAACTATCCTATGTTCTTTCTCGGGACTCAAACTATACCAAATTTCATAAAAATATTTTCAACTAAATTGTTTCGCTTTCCTTTTTTTTTCAGGATGGGAATTCATCGAATGACCCCTCCCGCTCTGAGTGGATCGGAAGGGAGTGTCAGACTCTTACTGACTAAAACCCACCCGTGTTCCTTCCTTAGCCCTTTATGTTCCGAGCCAGCGGTAACCTTTCCGGACAATCCCGCTGACCCGGCAGGCTTCGACCCTAACGGGCCCCTTCAATTTGATGCTGACATCTCTTTGAAGCGCGCGTGGAACACGTACGCGCCATCCGGCACGGAACTGGTCCTGATCGGACGGTGAGCTACCCATTACTCTCCGCCCGCAGGCCCGCGCCTACGGTGGCCGGGAGTCATCGCTCGAAATTGTTTCGCTTCCGTGCCGAATCGATCATCAATCAATGGTATCGAAGGAGTTCTCTACACGCTGTTCACAAATCGAATACCGAAAATTCTGTCCGTTTAAATCAGACGAGCGCTATCCTTCCCCGAAGGCTATTTGCTGACTGGAGCAAAGCAAATCAGATAATCGAAATGTGTCATTTTCGATATGATAGCCTAACAAATAGTTGTGAATAGAATAGCTAATGTCCATTGGTCGCAATGCCTACCTTCTATCAAGAGGTTCGTCGGCTTGTTTGCTGTGGGTATAACAAATAAAAACCTTTTCAGCTGAGTTGTATTCACGTCAAATTCATACTCGGCAAGATATTTTCAAATAAACACGGAACAGTCGCATACACTTTAATTTACTTCTGAAATGATAAAATTCGCAGTACGTGGTCACAGTAATGAACTCAAAGGAAATAACGCTGTAATTACGACTATGTTATTATGCTCCGAAATGTCCTCTCAAGTTGCAATTTCCAGGAATTTTCGTGTGTGCAATTAATAAAATTTAATATTATGGACGTCAACTTTTTGTAAATTTTGTTACTAAAAACTATATTTCCATAGATCATGATAATAATTATGTACAGGCCAGCACCCTAATTGCTACACACATTGAATTACAATCTGAATGATTTTGAAAGATCCATTGCTTCATATGTTCGAAAAATATATCTGCTCAACAACGTTAATAACGCAATGGATGCTGTTGAACTGTTAAAATGAAACCCATTGCTACTGCTAGTGTGTTAGGCAATTGCCCCGCTGGTACCCGAATATGGTACCGGTACGTCTTGGACCGGTATCCATGTACCGAAATGGCAAGAATCGCTAAGTACAATGCGTGCCACGAAAGATGAGACTTGACCCCGCCTCCCCCGCTCTTTCCGCCGCCCCTATGACGTCCGTCCTCATACCGCTAAAGGTACCTAAAATCGTGTACTGCGCATGTCAAACCACGTGGTGTGTCAAGTCTCATCTTTCGTGGCACGCATTGTACCGGTACAGAACCTGTAGGTACTTTTGGTACCGCTTCCAAGATCTGCCTTTACATGATAAATAATATTTTATTTTGTAAACTGGTTGTAAAAAACATATTTTAAAAGTACACGTTGTTGGTGTTTCTAACCTATAACTACTATAAAAAGAAACACAAAAACAAACTCAGAGGCCACAATCTCTTTTAAAGTCCAGACATTATCTTGGTCCAATCATGTGAAGGCCATGCAGATCAGTATCTAAAATGGTCTTTTGAGAGAGCAGAGCGAAGAACCCCACAGACTTGAGTGGACCAATACAATTTTGTTTCCCGTACCAGAGGCTGTCATCTCATAAGCCTAGAACTTTTAATGATGCAAGTTTCATCTAACTTTTGACCTATACCTACATCAAAATAACCGCACCAGCAAACTTTCAATCATAAACCCTATTCACAAACTATAAGGTTTAATTCCACGATCGTTTCACCCGACTCCATATTTCATCAAATAAGTCCAGATTTAATACTAACGACCAATTTGTACGATGATATCAATTCCTTTTTAGGAACCCTTGGAGGTTCGGTTCTTGTACTGATAAGTAAGGGACAGATGTATAGAGAATAATTAATGATAATAGAAGGGTTTGGACCCACATATATCATGGTGTGGTCGAGACCCCAGCGACAAGAAATCACGAATTAACGGATTTATGCGAGGTGGTTTGGACAATGATTGGGGGTATATTATTGTAATTTGTACGAGTGCTGATATGGCTGGAGCGGGTTTTTATTCTAAATTATTTAGAACCTTTTCTTGTGATCTTCATTTTTTTTATTAAATCAGAGTAAAACAGAGTAAAATACAAATCCACTTCCTAAAGTGTCAATCAAACCAAGGAAACCACATCGCAGTCCACTGCTGGACATAAGCCTCTCCTAGGCTGCGCCACAACACCCCGACTGTTCACTCATACTCTATAGAAAAGGGAGAATCCTCCGACCAGACGGGTGTTGTGTCTGGCGGGCAACTGCCCATTGATTCATGTCGGGCCGTTGTATCTATGCTAGTTGCGCGGTAAACTCTGCTTGCGCGATGCAGGATTTGCATGACGTCAGTATGACGCGTTGTTTGCATGTGGCGTTGTAGATACGGCTACAGTATGTCCCAGCCACTTTCTAAAGGTTGTCGGATAATCTAGCTGGGGGGCGTCAGACGCTACGCTTGCCGTTACGCGGTCTCCACTCCAGGATTCTTCTGCTCCATCGGCCATCGGTCCTTCAACAAACATGGCCAGCCCACTGCCACTAGGCTTGCTTACTCTGCAAGCTACGTCGGTAACTCGGTTTTCTTTTCCGGATAATTTCATCAGATTTCGAATTTAAAACCATAAATAAACCTTGGCATATGCTTCCAAGATCTCCAGTCATGTCATCAGAATGGAGATGTCATCAGAGGCTTCTCTTCTCCTTACTTGACTTTTTATTCCTTTGTTGGGTGTAGGTACAATATCGTAGGTACTATGAGCCCTTTACGAGCTCACGGAACCATGATGAATAAATTAAATGAGGGTTTGTCGAATAACTGCCATAATTATTCCTAAGAACCGTTCTACTTTTAATAATTTTTCTATAATATGGACTTCCTTTTTCAGCTAATCTGACTCCTACTATTTTTTCTGATAATCTTTAAATAAGTAGGGGCTTGTGGGTAAGTAATAACAGCCGCACGGGTCGATCGATCAGGTTAAGCTACGCTTGACGAGGATGGTCCGTGGATGGGTGACCACCATTGGCGGAGGTTGCATGTAAGCATCAATTAGGTATTACCTCTACCTTTATAAGATATCCGCGGCAAGTGAAGCATAAAGGTTCCTACAAACAGGCGCGACACGCGATATAAACGCGCGCGACACAAAGGCACCGCTCGTTGCGCGACTTGCGGTGCCTTTGTGTCGCGTCCGATTTTATCGCCTGTCGCGCCTGTTCGAAGGACCTTAACGTCTCAGCTACATAGCGTGAATTTCATTGAGATAACAAGCGTGGGTCCGATAGGATTTCCCGTCGAAAAAAATTCATACTTTTATCCCTTATTTTATACAACTAATTACCTACTGCACGTACTGCTACTAAAACTCCTAGCGATTACATATATTTTTTCCTAAACTTTTATGTCTTCCTGTGGTACAGCGCGCAGCGTTGTGGGCTATAGCATTACTAAAATTGTTTATGTTAAATTAGTTGTAAATTGTTATAAAGTAACTGTTTGCTGTTCGTTTCAATAAAAAAAATAACCCTGCAGGGAAGAAATTTTCAAAAATCCTTCCTTAGTGCCACTTGCAGTATGTAAATAACTCCTGTACAAAATTTCATGTTTCTAGGCCTAGCGGATTAGGCTGTGCGTTGGTTGTGTTTACATTAAGGAACCGCACGCAAATGAAATAATAAATAATAACCCTCTATAAAATACTATATCATTTGTATTACCTACATCAAAATATTCAAAGGGGGAGACGCGGAAAAACGTCTGAAGTCCTTTTTTCAATAAAAGAACAAGTCATACGAATAAATCATGAAATTCTCGTGAAAGTTTGCGTTGGACGAGAAATAAAGCGGTCTGTGTTTGATAAGCGAAGCGAGACGGAGTGCTTCAGCGATTGAAAGATAAAAAGAAATGTACCTATAGTTTCGTGATTTTCAGAGCCTTTTTTTTTTCTTTTCATTTAATTGGACAGGTGGTTCTTTGGGGAATGTCTGTGTTAGGGTGAATTTGTTTTCTTTTTTATAACTATTTCCCTCTTTAGCAGTGTACTAATAATGATCCTTCAGACTGTATTTCGGCCACAGCGGCCCATCTCCACGGAGACTAGCCTTCGGCGCGGGATATATTAAGGCTCTTCCAAAAACAGGCGCGACACGCGATATTATCGCGCGCGACACAAAGGCACCGCTCGTTGCGCGACTTGCGGTGCCTTTGTGTCGCGTGTCGTGTCGCGCCTGTTTGAAGGAGCCTTTATAGTGCACAAGTGTGTGCGTAAACACAGGGCCACTCCCTCTTTCCTCATTCTCATAGTTCTATGAGACGGCAATCCGACACGACCGGAGAGAGATGAGGCGCAGGACCAACGGCTTAACGTGCTTTCCGAGGCACGGGAGTATCAAACCGCCAACGTCCAAACGCCGGGCTGCAGCAGTGTATTATTCTCCTCATGACTAACATAGTTTTAAAATAATGTAATAATAACAAAATATGGACATTTATGTAGTCTGAATTAAATAAATTTTATTTTTTTATTAGTCATTATCGTACCTACATGGCACGCGTGCACAGATCAGCAATTTTCCGTCGCCTTGCACAAATTATAATTGAACGTGACAGTACACAATCATCGTTCATCGTCAGCTACGTTACGTGGCAAGTCAAAGCTAGTCTTTGTGGATGGACAAAGAAAAAGAGGGAGGGACCCGCTACATACACTTATTTTTTCATGACTGTACTCTGTCCAGTTGCTAATCTGTCCAGCTGCGAAACTGTCCAGCTGAGAATCTGTCCAGTTGCAAATCTGTCCATTTGCTCCGGAGGGATTAAAACTATTCACCAAATCATATCATCTTTGGCCATCAATGAATGACTATCATTTCAAGCTGACATCCAAAGCGTTTCAAGGATGCATGTTAAAATGTCCAGGCATAATGTTACTTGGCCTGATTGTGGTTATCCTTAGCAAAATCTGTGTGGGTTAACCCTGTTCAGCAAACGGGTTAATATTTATAGTAGGCCCCTGTACGGTGGACTGAAGTCCAGCACCCTAAAAGCTCCTTCAAACAGGCACAACAGGCGATATAATCGCGCGCGACACAAAGGCACCGCTCGTTGCGCGACTTGCGGTGCCTATGTGTCGCGCCCGATTTTATTGCGTGTCGCGCCTGTTTGAAGGAGTCTTAATTGCGTAATACACTTTCAATCACAATCTGAATCATTTTGAAGGATAATGCTAATCCATTGCTTTATATGTTCTAAAAATTTGTCTGCTCAACAACGTAAATAACGCAATGAATGTTGTTAAAGTGTCGAAATGAAAGCCATTGGTACTGTTAGTGTATTACAATGCGTGCCACGAAAGATGAGACTTGACCCCGCCTCCCCCGCCTCTTTCCGCCGCCCCTATGACGTCCGGTCCCGTCCCGCACTCAGACCTCATACCGCTAAAGATACCTAAAATCGTGTACTGCGCAAGTCAAACCACGTGGTGTGTCAAGTCTCATCTTTCGTGGCACGCATTGTACTCAAGGTGAAGGTTGCGGGTGCCTCTTGATGCGGGAAGCACAGGATCGATTGTTATGGCGATGCTTAGAGGAAGGTAGGCCTATGTCCGGCAGACTTCGTCTTTCGGCAGAATTATTTATTTTATTTTATTTAATTGCCTTAAACTATCATTACAGCCGGTCGATTCTGTAAAAATCTCACCGTGAAAACTTAGGTGAAGTGAGTTTGTTTTTGCTAGGAATTGACACTATTGACAGCTCACTCCACGCTCACTTCACCTAAGTTTTCACAGTGAGATAGTTACAGAATCGCACTGCAGGTCTAAACCTAATGCGATAGCCAAGTCACGCACACATGATTATTAAAAATAGTACTTTTGCGAATTCACCCCATTGACATGTAAATATGTCAATTTCGACCTGAATATAATTGATAGTGCGTGGTATGATGACGAAGAGACAGTTAAGTTAACAGAAATACGTTGCGTTCATGAGGACGTAAAATAAGTTAACCCGCTCCGCCTCTCTCTGTCATTCCCCATAATTTCACAATATCAGTGCAGTCCACGAACTATCGAGACTGGCTAATTTGTTCTGTAAAGAGTGGGTTAACTATTGTTAATTTATGGCGCACAAAATGGCCGCGGTGGACCGTAGTTATGAAACTGTAGCTGTAATGTTTTCTCTGCTCCCGACAAGTTTCCTGGCGATTAGCTTTATTTGCTTTTTGTTGAGTGGAACTGTATGGCGAGGTAGTAAAGTAAGGTATTTCGTTGTTTGGGGTTGTTAGTTCCTGTCATTAAGGAGTTTTGTGATGCAGCTGCTTGTACAGAATAAACAAAGCTCTTGTCAAACTGAGGCGAATCCCGCGCGGGATGCGGGATAAATTTCGCTCGCGCCGGTTATTTCAACTACCTTATACCTTATACCTTGAGGTGTTCAAACAGCCGGTCGATTCTGTAAAAATCTCACCGTGAAAACTTAGATGAAGTGAGTTTGTTTTTTGCTAGGAATTGTCACTATTGACAGCTCACTTCACGCTCACTTCACCTAAGTTTTCACGGTGAGATTTTTACAGAATAGCACCGCTGCACGCTGGCCCGAACAATCGCGTGACTAATGACGCGCGCAGTCGCGTCCCGCGCTGTGTGTATCTCGGTTTGTTCATCGGCAATTCCCAATATTGCATCTAACACCGTTTGTCTCTGCATCGTCCAAGTGCGTTGCCTGGTAGAAAAATTCAAATGCATGCTAAGCTTAACCCCAGCCTATTTACAAAGCATTTTTTTTTATTCCTCTTCCACAGAGGCACCTTAAAAATATGACGATTAGGTACAAGATCTGATAAATCGTATATGGGAGACAAAATTATCCAGTGCGCAAACTTTAATCATGAATACTACATATCAATGTAGACTCAACTAGTTACGAGATAGAAAAGTGCAACACCTACGCGGTCAAATTGTATGAAACAACTAATATTTTACTATAACTGACGAAAATTTTATAAGCTTAGTTTGATTACAGTTAGCTTGGTTACTGGTTATTTTTACATGTATATTATAATTATTATAAACAAATAGACTTAATCCAACTCCATCGAATAAATGATAAGACCTATGTCAAGTGGAAGCTGCCAAGTGATGTGACCCTACCGAGTCACAGCTTGGGTTGGCCCCTCATCAGTCATAGAATTTTATCAATTGCAAATCCCTTTCTATTTCCAGAAATAATCTGAAGTATAACTGTGGCGATATCTACATCGCCACATGACATGTGAGTTACGCATCACACTGACGTCATGCGAAAATCCTGCATCGCGCAAGCAGAGTTTACCGAGCGACTAACAAATTTAGGGTGACTGGTAATTTGTGATCGATATTTAAACACATAATTGTACTTGTCATGACAAACGACTTTCCCAAAGAAAGATATTTTTATTTATTTACCAAGTGAATGACCTCAGTCGCCCCAACAACATAGCGCGCGCGGTCCGTACAATTGTTAAATTAATAAAAAAGAATAATTAATGGTATAAGTGGAATAGATTTATTTGTAAAAAGGTATCAGTAACTATATTAAATTACAGCTGATGGTGTATTATTATTGTTAGGTACTTAATATTCTATCGGGGTGATGGGGTCATGGGCCTGGTAAATTTAAATAAATCGTTTCGTTTGGAAAGTTGTTTGTTATAAATTTATGATGTATCGGCCACTAATTAACAGTCATGATATACAACGTCTCGACCTCAAGTCAGTCGTCGGGCAGTAGCCAAACTCAACACCCGTGTGGTCGGTGGATCCTCCCTTTTCTATAGAGGATGAGTAAACTTTACAGCATACCTTGGTAGGCCTCTGTCTAGACATACGCCTACAAGGACATTAAAGTACCACAAACATATATAAAATCGACTATAACAGCGGAGTCAGACCACCTGTGTCTTTAGAAGTTGTAAGAGGTGAACATTATTAGAAATTTATGTTTATTGAAAATTTTAAGATCATGCAAGAGTCACACCCCTTATCTAAAAAGAGTATTAACAGCATTTAGTTCATGGAAGCTTTTCAAGACATGCAAGAGACACACGGTTTCTTAAAAACTAACTGATTGTCAAACTGATGTTAAAAACTGTGATTGGCTAAATCTTCGGTTTCCTAGAAAACCGGTGACCGCACATAACGGCCGCAGTGACAGCTGTCTGGCTGTCATGGAAATGATGACAGCGGCAAAGATTTAAATGGTTAGATAGTCCTAACGCGTCAAAAGATAGTCGCGTTTTGACACCTCGACAGACACACAATGACGCAGTAAGTTGACTTGATGAATGAAAATGCTTTCAATATAGTGTGAGCTCACTCTTCTCAGTATGGACACTTTCTCGCGTGACTAAGTACGGTGAGGGCAAATCTAGCGATTTAAATCTTTGGGCTTTTTGGCTTTAGATTTGCGTTATTGACACCGTAAAGTCAAACCCCACCGGGTTTGACTTTACGGTGTCAAAAACGCTCTCTAGGAAAACACACCAACTTACTTTAAAAAATAACGTTTCAGTGAAGTCATTCACCGAGAAATTACGAACGCTATATTGGCAATCACCGCTTTTCTAGGACACGTAGCTTCACTAAAATAACAAAATCCTTTTGATTGGCTGTTACCATGTCTTTTTTATATTAAAAAAAACTGTGTGTGTTTGTCACAACAGTTAAAATAGACTTTGTATAATTTAACCAAAGTTCAACAGCTGTACGTTAACTTTTAGCAATTTAAATAGTTAACTATCAATAAATCAATCAACTATCAATAGAAAACCTGCTCAGGAGGAGATTCACAGATGACTCCGCCCTGGAGTGTAAAAAGTGCTGTCCCACAAACAATGGGGCAGTTAAAATCGTGTCCATCGTGCCATATTGTCTGTATGCTATAAAAATCAAAAAAAGCGTCCAGGTACAGGAATCAACTCCTGTAGCGTCTTCGTAACGCTACAGGAGTTGATTCCTGTACCTGGACGCTATTGAATGTGCTAAACTTGTAGCCAAACCTAGCTGGGCTGACTGTATATAGATTGCCATCGACACGCCAAGACGAATAAATCAATCAGCTGCATGAATACATAATGATTTAATCAAAGAGACAGTTATTTCATTCTTAAAGACACTATAATCATGATCACCCTAGCACAGACAAAAATTCATCTTAAAACTTTTAAAAATTCAAATTACTTTCTCGTATGAATACAAGACACGTAATTAGCATTAATTACATCGACTGATGTAATTACATCGTGTAACATAGATGTACTATGTTACACGATGTAATTACTGTTACTCGAAGAGATTACAGAGAAAACAACGCCATTATTTCCAAATCCGAAAAGTCTAGTGCATATAAGACTATTAAATACATAATTAAACACATTAATCACACGAAGAGTCTGACATTTGTCATTGAAATTTCGAAACGATGTCTCTAGAAACAGATTACAAATTATATCAAAAGCTAACACCGCTCTGAGATAAACTACAGCTATATTTCAAGGAGAAGTCGCGGTTCTTGGGTTAAGTTTCAACCCTCACCAAGGGATTGGGGGTCCCGAGTGAGGGGCGAAAGCGATTTATATTTTATTTGGAAAAAAAATGCTCCATTTTCATTCTGAGGCACTAGTCGAAGTACTTCTATGCCTGAGTGGGGTCGGTGTGACATAGGTTTGAGGCAGTTCTGTCAAGATGCTGGTTAAACTTTAACTGATATGGTTGTATGGATCGTCAACAGACGCGCTGTTGGAAGTCGACCCTAGTCTTTTTATAAATAAAAATCAATTGCCGTGCATTAGTCTCGCAAAAACTCGAAAATGGCTCGACCGAAATTTTTGGTAAGTTGTTGTGTGCGCGCCGGAGAAAGTTCGTAACAAAAATTGATCATCGCAGGTATTAGCTAGTTTTAAATAAACATTAGGTTCATTAAAGTACAGCTTATGTGTATGCGTAAATACCGTAGATAGAAGATTGCATTATGATTCGATATTATTTTAATGAGTAAATCATGAGGTATCTACGGTAGGTATCTATATGACTTTAAATCACACTAATATTATAAAGGCGAAAGTTTGTGAGTGTGTGAGTGGGGGGGTGTGTGTATGAGTATGTGTGTATGCATGAGTATGTGTGTGTGTATGTGTCTGTGTTTATATGTTTGTTACTTCTTCACGCTCAAACGGCTGGACCAATTTTGATAAAACTTGGTATGGAGGTAGCTGACACCTTGGATTAATATATAGGGTACTTTTTATCCCGATATTCCCACGGGATAGAAACTTATGCGGGTGAAACCGAGGGCCCAGCTAGTTATCTATATATTCGTCAACGACTGCGTCATCTCCTTTCTCATATTTTTTCCTTGTCAGAGCAAAATGCCAATAACTTGTAATAGCACTATGCACCAGTGTGCACCAGTGTCTTAAGATGACTGATACCCCGTCTTCTATTTCAATACCAATACCAGTAAAGTTCGCCAACGCACCTAACTTGGGCCAATCGAAACCACCATTTGAGGCCTATTTCGCAGCAATGGTAGTTTGTCAGGTCCCGATTAAACAAGACTCGAGGACATTTCTTTACACTTACACACACAAACAGAGAAAACACACACATTACGAACGGATCACTGCATCTTTGTGCCTTAACAGATATGCTACTTTCTGCTTCAGCGATCGGCGATTACACGACTTCATCAAGGCTGTATGCATGTATGCGTTTTGATGCCTTAAATGGATTTGAGTAAAGTATCAAAATTGCGTCTCGTCTATCAGTCGCTGTATTGAGCTCCGAAAATCGACTACATCATTGATTAATTTTATTATCGATGCTAAGGTATCCGCGGTTTAGAGCTCAATCGCTGTATCTAGTATTCGAAAAGCGGCTTAATCGCTGATCGCTGATGCTTGAAGCAGCATGTCTGCTAACGCTCTTGAGTTGGGTCCGAAATAACTCTCTTTGTGATCTGTATGGCGACTATATAATGTACAGTTCTCTGGATTCATCACAACTGTTACTGGCGAACAGTTGTGATGAATCTAGAGAACTGTATCGAGATGAAACATTTATGCGTACGTTTCACAGATGGAATACATTTTTTTTTGGTCTTTTAATTTGGTTACCCTTGTGTGAAAGTACAACATTCAGCCAATTGCTCTTGCTATTTTATTATAACCATAGGGCCTAGTCAAAGTGACATTCTATATGCGATAACGATGATGGAAAACTCAAAAAATTATGCGATGACATAAGCTTCCGAAAAGCTTCTATTGAAAGTCGTTGTATAAATATGAAACACTTTGAAAGCGATTGCCACGTCTAATCTAGGCCAACATCATCATGTTGTTAGGTATACGTAACTAAATTTTGAGATATTACACTACATAAAGCATAAAACGTTTATTGAGGATGATTCTCACAGCATGTACGTCTATTTTCTTTTTTTTATTCCTGTTTAGTATATTCTATCACATTTATATTGAATCATATTATTTTTCTTTAGGTTGGTACACTTTTTTTTTTTATTCGAAATGGGTTTGCTCTTGACTCTAATCTAGGTCAGAGATCACACAAACAAAGTCTACGATGGAGTGAGCTTACCCAGAAGAAGCCTGTTCACTCTTACTTTGAAGAGATTCGGGTTGTATGCACTCGGAAACACAAACGCAGGTAGAGAGTTCCACTCTTTTGCTGTGCGTATTATAAAGGACATTTGAAAACGCTTAGTGCGAATTGGTGGAATAGCAACTAGGCAGGGATGGTAACATGCAGTGCGTCTGGATATTCGAAGGTAGAAGGGGGCCGGTGGAATGAGGTCGTGGAGTTCTTGGGCACACTCACCGCATGTTTGTCTATTTCCTTTTTTTTTAATATTTCTGTTTAGTATATTCTATCACATTTAAATTGAATCATATTATTTTTCTTTAGTTAGGTACAATATACCGGTACAGCGTCCTAATAATTGTTTGCTGCACCGGACGAACGTCATACGTCAGCGCCGACTGTCACTGAAAACCAGAGTTATTCCGGTCTGATCCCTGAACCCCCTCCCCCCCTCCTCGATTCCCTGCTAATTCGTCTTCTGTTTTAATCCACTATAAACTTTCCCATTCCTTGCATAGGGTCGCAGCATAATGCTGAGCGTTAGCCGTTTTGCTTGGATGTGACTCATGTTTCCCCAAATGTTTTTTTTTTTGTGTAGTTTTCTATTTTGCGTCATGTTTACCGCAAATAAACGCATTTTCATTCTTTCTTTCTTATTTGAAAAGTCACTTTTCTGTATTTTCCCCCTAATCGATAGAATTCATCATATAGGTCAAATCTCTTCAATAACTGGCTATACCTACATATTTATTGCCTTTGTAGCCCTGTCTCGCATATCGGCGTCTAACTTACGGCGTCTTCAATATACCGAGGTCTGTATCTCAGCTGAGTGTAGTTCAACATTTGATGAAATTTCACGTTTCGCTGACGATTCTTTGTGCGGTGTCAAGTATTGGTATCTTGTTTCATAAAGACTCGTCAATGGTTAGCGTTCATTACGAACAATGCTTTGAAGTTGGTTCGTATTCATTTCAATTATTCAAGCCGTAATTGGAGGAAATTAACTATTTGTAATTGGAGTTTTAGTTAATGTAGTTATTTTGTAGTTCAATCTACCACAGTGTAAATGAGAGGTAAAGCTCTGGCTATACTGGGAGTCTACCAAGTCCTTCAATGAAGATACGAGCTCGTCCGAAAGGAGTTGATCCGACAAAACAATTAATGTCAAATTCAATTTCTCGGGCGAGCTTATACACGTCTGCGGGCGTAGGGACAACTGTCAAATCGTGTTTTCATTCATTCTTAGTTCGGCAACCGAACTAATCTTATGGCTGTAAGGGACATGGAGTAGGAAATGCCCGTAAATTCGACAGAACCTACAGACTACGTTCTTAGGGAGTAGGATTATGCGAATCCCGTGCGGGATGCGGGACGCAATTCGCTCGCGCCATTTGTGTCAACTAACTTGTATAGATATGTTAAAACCGACGCAATTGGTCGCGAGAATTCTTAAACATTAAAACAATAGACAATTCGAATCGATGACGGCAGGATTCGCCTCCATGTGACCACAGCTTTATAGATACTGTCGAATACGTCGAATTACTTTTATCGAATTACAGCTCATTGAACGTCCACATGGATCGAACATTCATTAATTTTAATTAAGTCCAGCTGACTCCAGCTATTAATACTTATGTAATTACCAGAAATATCCATATTTATTTTATTGCATTTGTGAGAATCTACACTGCCACATACGAACTACGCATCATAATAACGTCATACAAAATCCTGTATCGCACAAGCAGAATTTACCGCAAAACTAGCATATACATATACAACGTCCAACGTCAATCTTCGGGCACTAAGTTGCCCACCAGACATGACGCCCGTCTGGTCTGAGGATCCTCCCTTTTCTATGGAGGATGAGTGAACTTTACACCCTGTTCCTCATACCTCTATAAGAATAATCGAAATAGTTAAAGAACTGGAATTACCGAGCTTGCAGAGTAAGCAAGCTGAAGTGACAGTGGGCTGGCCATGTTTGTCGAAGGACCGATGGCCGGCGGAGCAGACGAGTCCTGGAGGTGAGACCGCGTATCGGCAAGCGTAGTGTGAGACGCCCCCCAGCTAGATGGATGGACGTCCTCAAAAAAGTGTTTGGGACAGACTGGATGAGGAAGTCGGAGAACAGGGTGTTGTGATGCAGCATGTGAAAGGCCTATCTCCAGCAGTGGACGGCGATGGGCTGAGTTGATTGAATCCAGTGAAATTCTTGTTACGAATACGTCCAATATTTCCTCCATCGTTTATTCGCTAACAAACACTGAATCTTCTGTCGAGCTCTTCTCAAATATCTACCAGACATAATAGATTATAATAATATCCTAATCCTCGTCTTAACCGGTCTTCTAAGCCGGTTGTCGGACTTCCGGGCACTATATGCACATAATATCCGGCGGTTAAGCTACCCAGGGAACACGTGGTCTCCATGTTCAATGTGTTAATGGACCCAAATGAAGGCAAACACCTTATACCTTCGTAGATAGAACAATTCACGTGGTTGGATTACATCCCTCACAAACATACAGCATTCTCATCATCTGCCTAGCCTTTTCCCAACCAACAAACCTTGTACAGGCACTTTTGAATTGTCAAAACTTAAATAGTCTGTCAGTTAGTCAGAAAGTTGAAGCTAGTGAATACCAGTATTTTACATGAAACAACTGCCTATCTGACCTCCAAAACCCAGGTACTGGGTAATACGATACCCCTTGGAAAGACAAAACATACAGTATTCTCATTTAGCAAAATTAATTATAAAAATTGCCAAACGATCACTTAATCCTGTCACAACACATGACGATATTTGGAACGTTCCAATCCGTTATTCGGTTCATTTACCTTACATTTTAATATAACATCAAGCGACGGAACCCTTAGGGATGGACCCAAAACGTTTTTGTGGTCAAGACCACGACATAGGTGGGTATGGTGCCTATTTTAGGGGTAAATTAAATCTTTACTGGCCCAGTCATAGGTACAGTTCGGTTTAATGTAGTCAGGAACCTTTTTGGGATTAGTGAGGTAGATCTCATAAAGATTTTCTCGTCATTTATGGTTGTAATTTAAATTAAACTAACCTAAAGTGAGTTAGTTGTTTCATTACAATTTGTATGGATATTTCGCGTCGGATCGCATCGCATCAGAAAGGCAGTGTACTTGTTTGCCTTACATATATTTTCCCATAATTATGTTCAGCATAATAAGCCTATAATGTTTCCACTACTGGCACATAGGTCTCGGTTAGAGGAATTGGGCACAAAATACAGACGCCAGCACATCAACCCACCCGAAACTGTAAAATTTTCCCAATCACCTTTGAACCTTATGCTATAGTGATAAAGTTGAAAATCTTTTAAAGAAATTTGACAGATTGTAGTAGCTTGATGTGCTGGCGTCTGTACATAAAATACCGGCTAAGTAAAGTACAGACGCTAGCATATCAAGCTTCTACATTCTGTCAAATTTATTATGATGGTATGGGGGGACAGTTGGAGGACAGCGTAGGCCTGTCAACACAGACCTGACAGACAGATTAAGTCAGATTAGAATGCGGCCATTCATAAAAATTACTAGTACTAAATCTGTAACCTAAAAGTTACCAATAGCGAGTACATTTCACTTTTCTGAAAAATAACTTATAAATTTCTGGTTGCCATTCAATAACATACCAGAAATACAAGAGAAATATAAAATGCGTCTCCAACTCCTGTTCCTCATTAAGCCGCTACCCGTCACAATCAAACACGGCAGTCAGCAATATCTTCCCGCGCTGGGGACGAGTCAATCTTACGTAAGTGATACAGTCTGAGGTTCCAAATAAATCGGCGGTCGGATGGCGGCCTGGCTCGAGTTCCTAGTTGCAGACATGGATGTAGGCAGAAACTGACTTGGAGACTCGAGTAAGCGTGCTCGATTTGGTAAATGTTTTTGAGATACAGTACCCGGCGATAAATATTGCACATCGACCTTTGGAAAGAGACAATCGGCTAATTTCGGCTTCGTAGGGCGTTATCTCTGTCGCACGAAATACAAACAGTCCGGTATCTATTAGGAACTGTTAAAACAATTATGATTTGCTTCTTTTGATAATTATTTTTATTCTTTGTATAAAATGGTTTTGTGTAAAAAGGTCGATGTGCAATATTTATCGCCGGGTACTGTACTGCTGTAGTGGAGCAGTGGTGGTAACGGCCGCGACTTACGAGTTGTAGGTCGTAGGTTCGAACCCAGAAAGGTGCTTTGTTTGTGTAAAATATTTCATCACCATTGCTCTCAAAACGGTAAACGAAAACGTCGTGAGGAAACCGGCATGTCTTAGAACCAAAAATTCGAAGACATGTGACATCTACCAACCCGCACTGGGCCCACATGGTGGATGCAGGCACTCCCTCTTGAAGAGAGGAGGCCTGTGTTCCATATAATTAGCCTGATAATGTATACTGCTATAAGTCAACGGCACAGTCGCACAGTCGTCGAAACGGGATGCAGTAATAATGCATAATGAAAATCGCCGATCAGAGATACTAAAAGATATTGTTACGAGCTTGGGGTTCGTGACAATAAAAACTGCCGATTTAATAACCAAAAATTGCCCATTGTGTCACCCTTTGTACAGTTTCTATATTTATGTCTGTAATTTATATGGTGTACTAATAAAGAGTATTCTATTCTATTCTATTCTAATTGACACTTTAATCACAACACTAATTACAACTCAAACACACTAATTATGAAACACAATTTCACTACTGATCACTTTTAGTCGCACTTGAATATCGCTTCGATGTACTCGCTTGTATCGCTTATTCAAAACTATATAATGTCTCGCGGCTCACACCGGCCTTATATAGTGCCGCAGAGCTACTATATAAACATCTAGAACGTTTGAGTACATACCGGTCCCGACTGACTCGATGTCTATAGTTCTCGGAATTTCTAGGACCCTGACCCTACTAGTTCTGCTACCCGATACTAGATGGCGCTAGTGGTAACTAATGTCACCATGAACCAGGCATCAATTGTGGCGCGAAACAATATGTATGCTAAGGCCCTAAACACATATTAGGTTGAGATATAGGCAGAAATCCAATTTTTTTTATTAATTTAATTTTCTAGCACATCAATTTTAAAACAAATAGGTACTGTCACACATATACCTAAAGGTGGCATTAACGACGCGCAACAGAGCCGAACATTATTAACGAGTAAAGTAGTATAGCCATTTCCCATGCCTATATTTTTAAGAACGTTCGCATGAAATCTCAGTCTCAATCTGTCAAAATTACCTCTTAATTACCTACATTTTGGGCAAGTTTCTGACATGAGAGTCGCCGTTATAAGATTGCCACAAAATTTTGAACGTTTTAACCCGAGGAATGGGGGTGAATAGGAATGATGACTCTTTTTTTTAATTTTAAACTCAAAAAAATATTTGTTTGCAAATAGTGCAAACAATGCCACAAAAAGTCTAACGGCTTAAAAAATTGCCAAGTTATAAACGTTTTAAGATAACTGCTAGACAAAGACGGCACACTACAGAAATGACGTCGCGTATTTTTAACTTCATACTAGCGCCATACATTGTAAGTACCGCGAATAATTCTCACCAAAAACTTTTAAAGCGTGCAGTTTCTCCAACTATCCATCGACTTCACAGATTTTTTCCGATTTTTTTTTTGTTTTGCTATGCCTTCCGTGAAATTATATTATTTGTTTGAACATTTTTAATATTAGTCATCATCCCTTTTGGCCTTCAGGTTTTGTATGTCTTATCTGCGGACCAAAACTGTATTCTTTAATCTATGAAGGGGGAAAGCTGTATTAATAAATTGAGCAATCGACTGGGACGAAGACGGGGGTACTGCAAGCGACATAATAATTTCTGCGGCCCGCCGCGCCGGGAAGATGAGAAATTCAATCTCGGACTATTCAAGCGTGCTTCGATTTTTTCGGTTCCAATTTCGAATCGATTTTTTTAATTATCGTTCTGGGTTTTTAATATCTGTGCCTGGCAGTCTGGTCTAACGTGTATTCTTCGTCGATCAATTAAATGGCTGAGATCAGGAGTGAGGATTCTATTATTATAAGTATGAGGTAGGAAAAGGATCTTGGTTTTGATTTGAAGTTTTTTATTGTTAAGGATATAATTTTTTTTAATTAGTGTTTTCATTTTGTACGCTTTTCTATATTATAACCTTAATTTGATTTTTTATTAAAACACTAGTTGCGCCCCGCGGTTTCACCCGCATAAGTTTCGGTCCCGTGGAAATATTGAGATAAAAGCCTATATGTTAATCCTGGGTATCAGCTACCACCATAAATTTTTTATCAAAATTGGTCCAGCCGTTTGAGCGTGAAGAAGTAACAAACATAATAAACACACACACACACACTCACAAACTTTCGCCTCTATAATAGTAGTGTGAAGTGTGATTGTGTTTACCAAAACGCAGCATTATTAGGTATTGCTCGTATTTTTCAATTCAATCTAATCTAAGCTTGAATTTTTTGGTGAAAATTAAGAAAAACTAACACACTTTTAAAAATACAGTTTACCTAATTAAAAACTGTACACGCTAGTTAGTATTCCGACAAATTTATTTACTTTGCAACTAAACTAAAATATTTGAAATAGAATTGCTCATTTAACGAGTAGTAACTCCCACACAATTCACAAATAAAATAAAAACAGTTACAAAATTACATGCAAAAGAAAATTCTCGAAGCGCTTTAAACCGGTTGCATCCAGTTTTATCTGGTAAATTGCAGTTAGCACTTGGCATGACTAGACAACATCTAACTAAGACAATGCAAATGTACTGTGAAATTGAAAATGGTAAATTTATTGCAAAGGAAACTTGAAAGAAAATTAGCTTTGTTTGTGCGAATTGTTAGATAAAGGAATTTGTGTAATGCATTTTCGGTTAGAAATTTTCAATTAAATAGATAATTATTATGTTCAGCGAACAACTCAAAATAGGGGAAAAAATATTAGCGATCATATTTAGGTACTGTCACTTTATTTTCTCGATTTTCTTTATCCCGCGGGTGATTTTTTATTATCACTTTCTAAATAAGCTCTTTGTAAAAATAATTATTTTATATAATTATAATATAATTATTTTAATCTAGGTACTAAAAACTTCTCTTAACTCTAAGAGTTGAGTTATAAGCTTTTAGTACCTAGATTTTGCCTAGGTATGGCCTACATGGACATTGAAAACTTCATTTTTCGTAGAAATTTGAGTTTCAGGTAGCTTGAGCTTGTGCTGGCGTCTGTACCAACATCCCGGTTTTACGAAAAATAACAGCCAAATTCCCGATTACAGTTTAAATGTACAGACGCCAGCACATCAAGCTACACGAAAATGTCAAATTTTCCCAATCAACTTTGAACCTTATGCTTTAGCGATAAAGTTGAAAATCTATTAAAGAAATTTGACAGATTGTAGTAGCTTGATGTGCTGGCGTCTGTACGAATACCTATGCACTTTTTACACAATTTTTTATGCCGTGAATTCCACGTGCGACCAAAAAAGTCAACCGCATATATTTTCACTCTCATTCTAATCTATGTTCCAAAAAAAAAAAAACATTTTTATATAATACCCACTAGTCCCATTCTCTCATAAATCGCCAGCACCGCTCACCCAGTTTTAACCGGAGATTACCGAGTGCTTTGCGGCTTTCAACCGGACAATATTTTTAGCCGGCTTCTTTGTAGGCTTGCGGCGGAACGGTGCGGATCGAGCACGAACCGGCTTTGTTTACTTACGATTCCGTGCTTCGTATGGATTGTTATTTTCGACTGTATATTGGATTTTGTGTTTGGGTTATTGAAACTGATAAGGTAGAATAAAATACGGAAACAATAATATGTAAGCATGAAAAATAAATACTGCCAGATTTCCTAAGTACCTTCCTACCTCTTGATTTAGGCCTAAATCGAGAGACTTTAACTTTATTGTAATTATAAATTAGAATTTCCTTCACAGTTCATGAGTGCCAAACAATTTTCGAGAGGTCTTCGTTTTTTCAGCCGAAAGACGTCCACGTTTGGAAATAGGCCTCCCCCAAGCACCTCCACTTCAACCGGTTCTGTGCTTCACGCATATAACATGTTTCTGCGGCCTTCACAAGGTCGTCCGTCCATCTTGTGGAAGGCCTTTCACTCCAGAACCTTTCTGCGCAATGTGCCATCTATTAAGGCCCATTGTGAGCGACCACGCTTAGACCACGTTTGAGGGGCTAATGGCTAAGTAATAACTGCCGCATGGATCGATTGATCAGGTTAAGCTACGCTTGCCGCGGTTAGTCCGTGGATGGGTGACCATCTTCACGTAACTAGTGATTGGAGCCCCCTTTTAAGCAGATAAGTATTAGGAGACTAGGCTCTTCCATAACCTAAATAAGTATCTTTAACTTGTTTTTTACAAATGTAGGTAAAGGAAATAATAATATAAAAAAAGAGAATAGTGAAGCTAAAACACACAGCACGCACGCAGGTATGCGAGTGTGTGAGTTAGAGTGAGGGTGTGTATATCTGCTAATAAAAGAAGATTACCAATTGATCTCAATTTTTTTTAATTTCGTATTGCCTCGCTAATAAATAAAAATAAATAAATAATATAGGTACTTATAAAATTATATTTATACTTTTAATAGACTTATTGGTATCTGTATATTTAAAATATTGATTTCTCAATTTTCATGATTTACTGTTTGTCTCTGCATTACCCAAAAGTTGACTGGTAGAAAATGCCTATGGCATTAAGTCCGCCTCTGTACATTTATTTGCTTGAAGTATTAAATCAATAAATAAATAAACCCATACTAATATTATAAATTCGAAAGTAACTCTGTCTGTCTGTATTTTACCTTTTCACGTCTAATCCACTGAACGGATTTCGATAGAATTTGGCAAAGAGATAGATTGCATCCCAGAGAAGGACATAGGATAGTTTTTATTGACATAACTCGGGGGCAAAGCCGCGGGCGAAAGCTAGTAAATAAATAAATATCACCTCATCATCATCATTTCAGGCCGGAATTACCCACTACTGGGTATAGGTCTCCCCTTTCTTCTGCCACACTTCCCTGTTCTGTGTGTCTCTCATCCAGATGTTTCCCGCGACTTTGATCATATCGTCAACCCAGCGCGCTTTTAGACGGCCCTGGATTCTTTGCCCGAACTTTGGCCACCATTCGGTCACAGCTTTACTCCATCGGCATCGGTCCAGCTAACCTAACCTATGATAGTGAATTATACATCTATTTAAACATAGTGCCTTTTTTTTTTGAGGATGGGAAATCATCAAATGACCCCTCCCGCTCTGGGTGGAGCGGAAGGGAGTGTCAGACTCTTACTGACTAAAACCCACCCGTGT
Organism: Luperina testacea; assembly: GCA_927399505.1. Taxonomy (NCBI): domain Eukaryota; kingdom Metazoa; phylum Arthropoda; class Insecta; order Lepidoptera; family Noctuidae; genus Luperina; species Luperina testacea. The sequence continues at coordinate 3,370,974 of OV656763.1, read as the reverse complement.
TCCTTCCTTAGCCCTTTATGTTCTGAGCCAGCGGTAACCCTTTCGGACAATCCCGCTGAAAACATAGTGCCTAACACTTTAAAAATTTAAAAGCACGTTAACAGAGGAGGCACGGTGGTATCAATTGGTACCTCCACGGAACACGGCCAAAATATCTTCCTAAAATACCTCAATGGACATTATTTAACACAGAATAAATCAAATAACTCCTTACTCCAAAATTTAATTAAAACATACAAATTGTAACAACAATGCTATCAAAATGAAGGTATCTATAGATTGTAACGTAAACAATTCTCTTATATTCAATAATATAATATTTTCGTCACCTACAAAATTAAATTATGTCAAATACAATAATTTACTGAATTTGTGTTCTACATTGAAAATTTAGAACAATATAATAATTGTTGTTTTAACACCAAAATATTGTCTATTTTAGGAACAATAATTGTCACCATAGATTGCTATCAAGTATTGTTTCATTGTTTTTTGCGCTTAACATACTACACTGATGTTTCCAAGATTTTTTAAAATATTTTCTACTAGCTTTTGCCCGCGACTTCGTCCGCTTTTCCCTGACCCACCCTGTTGCATCGCATCGCCCACCCGCGCTGTTACTTCGTCTTCACTTAACGTTCCTTCTTACTTTTTTTTTCTTTTTTCTCGGCTCATAAAAGTCCTAACATTTATAACCTTTCTCAAGAATTGGGCTACCAAATGCAAAACGATTTTTCTAAATCCGACTGGTGGTTCTTGAGACTAGCGCGGTCAAACAAACAAACTCATCAGCTTTATTTTTAGTATAGATTGTCGTTTTGGTATGTACCTAAAATAACTGTCAGAATGTTCTGACAGTTATTTTTGAAAGTCACCTCACAAAATATTAAAGGTGAGCTCTTTAATTTGGCCCCAAGTGTTCAAAGATTTTAAATGAAATAAAACCATGTTGACATCGTTTACACACCCGTCCATTGAATTTATTTGTTATTATAGTACAAGCAATTACTTGAGCTGCCATTATACAGGATTCCATTTGGAAGAAAAATTGAACGAACTCATTGGAATCCAATCGGACGTGGCGAATGAACTTTGAAATAGACGGAACGGAATTTTCCTATTAAACTTAAGCTTTAACAAATTCAAGTGTAAAATGTGATCGGGATCCTTTATTGGTTGAAAATTCGAAAGGCCTGGTTGTGTGTAAAGGCTCCTTCAAACAAGCGCGACACGACACGCGACATAAAGGCACCGCAAGTCACGCAACGAGCGGTGCCTTTGTGTCGCGTGCGATTATATCGCGTGTCGCGCCTGTTTGTAAGAGCCTTAACAATCGATGATAGATGTTGATTCTGAATAAGTGGTCACTAGAAGTAGAATTATCTATACTTTTTATATAGAAATAAATAAAATTGAAGTGTCTGTTTGTAATGTCATCACACTAACATTATAAAGGCGAAAGTTTGTGAGTGTGTGTGTGTTTATGTTTGTTACTTCTTCACGCTCAAACGGCTGGACCAATTTTGATAAAGTAAAAAGTTCTCGAGTGAAGTTTCTCGAGAAAACAAAGTACGATCCGCGTTCCGATACGCGATTTTAACTAAACAAAACTAAACTGTGAATGCAGTTTGTCGTAAGTTCTCTCCGCCAGTATCAAAAGATTCTTCTTCACATTCCGTCCAAAAATAACCGTACCTACAAAAAAAAAGTCGCAGTTTGCGCTGTAACCTGTAGTGCGATTCTGTAACCATCTCACGGTGAAAACTTAGGTGAAGTGAGCGTGGAGTGAGCCGTCAATAGTGTCAATTCCTAGCAAAAACAAACTCACTTCACCTAAATTTTCACGGTGAGATTTTTACAGAATCGACCGGCTGTAACCAATAGTATTTATTCATGCACTCATGTCTAACGCGGGGTGTAAAGGTACTAGCGCACATATGCGCTCATCAATTATTACCGACACTTAATGCGCCCTCAGGCCGACGGGCGCTCTATACATAATGGACGACACGACAAAACACCTGACGCTTTTAAACGTCATAAAAACGTAAAGCTTTGGCTGATGCATTGTTGAAATGAAAACTTCTTTTTGGCGCGTTGGGCATTTTTTGAGATGGGAAAAACCATAGAACTCGCGCCACTGTTACCGTAAGCGGTACCGCGCGTGTTTTGTTTATAAGACGATTAAAAAAAATACCCGCTTCGGATGTGTTCGGCTATCCTCGGGATGTACTCGGTTTTAATGTATATCGGATAGATCAGTGAGTGATGGCAAAATATTCTGTTTGTGTTTTGTTATCACTTCTGTCAGCACTCCCGGAGTGCCACTGTTTTTTTTACATGTTTGGTGTTTTTGCTGAAATGTTTTTTTTTTCAGTCGATGATAGAAACGATTTGTCAATAAATTGTTTTGAGGATCATGAAGCAATTGAGTGGTGTTCGTTGTGAAAATATAAAGCTGCATATTACTGTTAGCCTGCATCATCATTTGCTGGGCAAAAGCCTTTAGCTGGTCTACCGGGACGCCTTTCGGCTGTGTCATAGCTCCACGTAGTTTTTGCCCACTGCTCATTGAGTATACGGCAGACGTGGCCAACCCAATCCCACTTCAGCTTTTTGAACAATGTAACAGTAATCTGTGTTTTAGAGTGCATTGTGGTGTTGCGAATATGGTCTGTCAATTTGACGCCTAGAATACTGCGCTCCATTGCACGTTGGCAAACTTTGAGTTTGGACTCTTAAATGTTTTTCAAAGACCAAGTCTGGGATATAAAGGTCAAAATAGGAACGATGCACATGTCCATATTTTTTCGCTTGAGTGACAAAGAAAGGTTTCCTTAGATACAAGCTCTTTCATGGACTTGTTTCATGGACCAGGACCAGACTGACATATTTTCATCCTAAAATAAGTAAATCCTACTATTCATTTGATTCTTAACACCGGAATAAAAATGGCTGTCGTGGCCATAAATAAAGAAATATAGGGTAGCATTCTCACCAGGACAATCGCAAAACTTGTTTTGCAAAGCCGCACTTGTGAAACTGGCTTATCGCATCCTGCATAGTAAGGGTTTAGTAACTAAAGTTGATTCGATCGTTGATTAAAATAAGATTGATTAATTTTCTCCAACGGCCAAAACCAGAATAAATTGTACAGAATTTAATGAGTAAAGTAAACAATCTAATTGAATAGAGTGGCCAGACAAGATAATTAGACAAAACCACACATACTAACTCGTTACATCTCTCTTAATTCCAGCCATCTTATCTTTCATCCCACGAGATTTCAGGCTGAACCCGTCTCAACCCGGTTCAAATTCCCGACCCTCATTCAAAGCCCGATTATTTTCTGAGGTGCACAATAACAATATGAACAAACAGCCGGCCAGTTTCAAAACATCAAACAGTGATTTTGTTAACAAACTAATTTTGTAACTCTAATTAAATTGTTTACGTTGCCAAGTATTCGGAGATTTAGCTAAAAGTGTTGTTAGTTGACAATCTCGTTTTAATTACTTCGTAAGTCGATTTCGTCATGCTGTTGGTGATAACGACTGTTTGCCTAGTCTTGATAAGTCCTCAATTACTTGCTCTTATCGAGCTAGTTTCAAGATTGCCTTTGAGCCGTCAATCCTTTGCCCCAGTTTAAGTTTATTGTGAAAACAAGTTGCCCAGATAACGGACGTTACCCAGAAAGCCTCTTAACTTAAGTGGGACTCGGCTGGACATGTCTGCCGCATGTCAGATGACAATTGGGCTAAGAGAACCACCGATTGGGTCCCACTAAACGCACGACGCCATCGCGGCATGCCGAGACGAAGATGGCGGAACGAGCTTGACTCCTACCGAAAGGACTGGCCGGCACTCGCTAAAAGGGGGAGGGAAGCAATTTCCCTGCAGTGGGACAATACAGAATAGTTAGATTAGATCTATTATATACTAATAAAAAGCTGAAGAGTTTGTTTGTTTGAACGCGCTAATCTCAGGAACTTAAAGTCGGATTTATTATTATTTTTTTTTTGCATTTGATAGCCCAATTCCTGAGGAAGGCTGTAGGCTATTTAACATCACGCTAGGACCCTAAAAACCCAACAAAAAGACAAAAAACTCAGAAAGAACGCTAAGTGTAAATGAAGTAATAGCAGACGATGCGATGCGATGGGGTGGTTAGGGAAACAAAAAATTTCACGCAGACATAGTTGCGGGCAGAAACTAGTAAACCATAATTATCTTATATAATTTGCCTCCTAATCACCACACCTGGAACTTGCCATAATCACCAGTATGGCAAACGGATTAATGATTTCTCGTAGGTTTTAGCAAACAAAGACATAATAAGTCCATCTTGTTGATGATTTCTCCAAAGTACTTATCCAAACAGAGAGCACTGATGGTCCAGTGGTAACGGCCCCGACTTACGAGTTGTGGGTTTGAACCCGGGCAGGTGCTTTTTTTTTCATTTCATAACCATTGCTCTCAAAACGGTGAAGGAAAACATCGTTAGGAAACCGGCATGTCCTAGAAACGAAAATTCGATGACATGTGACAGCTACCAACGCGCACTGGACCCACGTGGTTGATTACAGCCCACTCCCTCTCGAAGAGAAGAGGCTTCTGTCCCAGCATTGGGAACATTATAGGCTGATTATATTATCCAAACCGCACCTACAGTACCCGGCGAAAGATATTGCACATTGACCTTTGGAAAGAGACAATCGGCTAATTTCGGCTTCGTAGAGCGTTATCTCTGTCGCACGAAATACAAACAGTCCGGTATCTATTATTAAAACAATTATGATTTCCTTCTTTTGATAATTATTTTTATTATTTGTATAAAATACACCAATTACCTATTACTTGAATTAGTAGATACAGTGCAATATTTATCGCCGGGTACTGTATATGAGTTTAACAATCCTTTCCCGAGACTAAGGGCTGATTTTTCAATCATCTGCTAACTTTATTCGAAGAATGATTTTGAAATTTTGACAGTTATTTCATTAAAAAAAAAACTGTCAAACGTCAATTTATTTCCTCGAAAAAAAATATCTGGCGATGGAAAAATCAGCCCTAAGTGTTTCGAAATTCAAAATAAAAAAGTCAATTAGTGATAAACTCAACATTGTCATAATACCTTTACCAAAGGTCCCATCTGTTCTGAAAGAGAAAGAATCGTTAGCGATACATAAATAAGAAATTCAATTGGATCTTGACAGGTCAATCTCCCATCAATTTGACTTGCGTATTCCTCCATCTTTTATTTACGAAATAAAGCCTCACATTATAAGAAACAAAATCAGGACTGTTGTTTTCTATAAGTGATTTAGGGTTGATCCTTTCCAGTGCTAAAGACAACTAGAGTATCATCATCGTCTACATAACTGCTTACAAACTATGTTAGGGTCTATCCAGTCTAACTGAACGCAGCTGAACTTGCTAAACTCCGCAGACATGATGGGTGGGTGGTGGTGAGATGGTGGGTGGTGGGTGGTGGGTGGTGTGTGGTGGTGAGGTGGTGGGTGGTGGTGAGATGGTGCGTGGTGGGTGATGGGTGGTGGTGAGATGGTGGGTGGTGGGTGGTGGTGAGTTGGTGGGTAGTGGGTGGTTTGGTGGGGTATGGATATCTGAACATGAAAATAAAGTTTAAAAACTAAAATCCGATAACTGAATAGGATGAAACAAGAAACTACCTTCCCGTGGACCTTATAAGTAGGTATTTTGGTACAGCGGCATGCATTTAATTATTTTGGGGCTTATTTCAGTAATATTTACATTTTTGAAATGTGCTAATTAAGCCGTTTCATTTGATACCTAACAAGGTACCATCCCAAAATATTTATTTTTAAATTCATTACGTTATGTCCTCTACAGGGCGCCATATTGAATTTAGTGTGACGTCACATAGCCTATAACGATACCTCACTTTAATTATTATAAGTAATTTTGAAATTATGAAGGAACAGATGAACATACATACATACCGGACAAAATCATAACCCTCCTTTTTGCTTAGCCGTGGTCGAGGAAAAAAATAAATCACAATAAATCACTGGAAATATCTGTAAACAATAACTGTTCTTTTTAATTAATTTTACAGACGTGGTTGGTATCGATAATTAATCTAAACACGATAAAAAATCAGAAAACAGTTTTTCATCACTCATACTTCTAGTAACAATAATAAAAGCGGTCGTTGACCTCCCAAAGAAAACATTAACTCTTTTTATTTTATCGTGTTTAGAAATCGACACACATCGCGCCTGCGGAGTTTAGCTAGCCAATTTAAAATAATCCAGTATGGAGCAACTGCCCATGATCTCTACAACCCACAAAATGTCCCTTGGTAAGACTGGTTGTCAGACTTTCGGGCTTCTGAATACTCGAAACGACTGTCAAAGAACAGAAAATAAATAATTTGGTCAACTGGACCCGCGGATCCTGTTCGAGTTGGTCCAGTTGACCAAAGACTCTTAAAGGCATAATAAGAGATCGATAATTATAATTTTCTTTAGAACTTTCTGTACCTTATTTTTATGCAAATAGGTGATTTTTTATTTTTTGATTCGAATGACAATGGTCGTAACAGATTCGTCTGTTCAGTTTTAACTGCCCGTGTAAAGTAATCAGGGATGCATGAAGAAGCCTCCTCGTCTAGCGCAGTTGTTCCGCCACTTACTCAACTGAACCGAGCACTCGGCGCATCCTGGACAGTCACACCCAATCACCCAACACCTTATTTGACTGACCAATTCTTCCCTTGCGGTGGTAGGGCATAAGGACATAGCCCGCCTGGTTTGCGACCCCCACCGGAGTCCGACGTCGAGCAGCCTGCTATGTTTCGTCGATGCGTGAGAGGTCCAGTGCCTTAGGCATCTTCTGGGCACGATCGTTCCATCATAGACTTCATCCATCGCTTTCCATTAGGCGTGATTGAGGTCATGAGCGCCCATTCAACAACAAATAATAAAAAAAATCTTAAAAGTCACTTATTCTATCTTTATCTGCATCAGCAACCCTACTCGTCGCAGTTTTTGTTCCAACACTAATGGTATCCAATAAGGTTCTGTATCCTCCGATTTGTTCTTGCCATGTTTTTTCAGTGACGTCAGAGTGCGAAATGATAAATGATCGTGTTCGAACCATCTGAGGGACGGATGCTTCAAATTTAATGACGAAATGAAGCTGGCGCGCCAGGGCGGTGCAATTTATGGCAATGTAGCGGTGCTGATGTAGTTTTTTGGGGAGTAGTAAATAAAAAGGTCTGAGGAGCAGACCTCATGAGTACCTCCTTATTAAATTTTTCTAGTACTAGCAATCGAAATAAAAGAAATGAAATAAATATTGGATTGAGAACCAGCGGTGCTATTCTGTAAAAATCTCACCGTAAAAACTTAGGTGAAGTGAGCGTGGAGTGAGCTGTCAATAGTGTCAATTCCTAGCAAAAACAAACTCACTTCACCTAAGTTTTCACGGTGAGATTTTTACAGAATCGACCGGCTGTACTTCATGATTGTTATAATTTACAAAACAAAGCCCCCAAAATGCCCATTTCCATGTTTAACTACTTTTTTGTGGTCCCAATGTCTTTGGGACGTCGTTGTAAGTGTGAACCCAAATCAACCAGAGATTTTCAACAAGTATCACGTTCTGCAAACGAATTGGTGACTCCAGTATCATAATCAGCTTATAATGTTTTCACTGCTGGGACTCAAGCTTCCTCTCTTCGAGAGGCAGGCCCTCTCTGTCGGCTGTAATCTACCACGCGGGCCCTCTGCGGGTTGGTAGATGACCCATGTCTTCGAATTTTTGGTTCTAGGACATGCCGATTTCCTCACGATGTTTCTATTCACCGTTTGAGACCAGTGGTGATGACATTATTTACACAAAGTAAACCGTCTTACTGGGCTCGAACCTGCGACCATCTCTTAAGTCGGGGGCGTTGCCACTGTGCCGCCAAGCCAATGCTCATTGAAACAATCCCAGTAAAAGTGCCCAGAACCTCTTGCCGTATATAACATTGCGATGCATATAAACAAACATTGCAGATAACTCTAACCACTTATAACTTACGTAGTGGCATAACTGAAAAACGATTTGTTTCGCTGTATCGGAATAATACGCCATTTTGTTTTGTTTTTATTTACATCAATCGAAGTAATACGTTAAATTTTTATACAAGTTTCTTTTAATATTCTGGCTATAGTGGCTCGTGGCTAAGTAATAACAGCCGAATGGGTCGATCTATCAAGTTAAGCTACGCTTGTTGCGTTCGGTCGGTGGATGGGTGACCATCTTTACTTACTGAGACCCCCCCGTGGCTCGGAAAGCATGTTAAGCCGTTGGTTGCGGTCATTCGTGCATCTTTGACAGTCATTCGGGTCGTCAGAAGCCCTAAAGTCGGACAACCAGTCTTACCAAGGTTTATCGTGTTACCCAGTAACTAGGTTGTGGTCAGATAGGCAGTCACTCCATGTAAAATGCTGGTATTCAGCTGCGGCTGGTTAAACTGGAAGCCGATCCTAACATAGTCGGGAAAAGGCTATCTAGGCAGATTGATTTTGAGATGTGCAAAATATTTATTGAGAGGAAAACGATGTATGGATTTTATAAAAGGGGGGTAACTACTGCGATGACGACTAATAGAGAAATAGTAATAGAGAAAGAAGACATAAAGAATGATGATAACGCGCGCACCGTGCATTCGCGATTTATTTGCCAAAAATGTAAACAAGTATGAATTAATGGAATAATAACTTTAATTCCTACTCAATAAAGTTCAGTTTACGCTACATCTTCAAACATATTTATAACTTTGTCAATAGTCACTCTGAAATCAACTTAAAATTCATTGAAATAAAGTTGATATTTGTTTAGCTTGACATATAGTAGGGGTGTTCAGCAATGCGCACTTTTATTTAATGTGTATGTATGGTCATCAAAGGTAACCAGGGTCGTCGGATATAGATAAAGTTTAGTAAGAGACCGATTGATGTTTTTGAATAAAATTTAATTAATAGAAAACAAACAGTTCATTTATCAAATTAAATTCCATTTGAAAACATCCATTGGTATCTTACTAAACTTTAACTGTATCCGATGATCCTGGTTACTTATCTCTTTTGGTTGTTCTATATACCTAAGCCCGGACAAGCGCGGTCGATTTTATAACGCGACGATTTTTTTATAGCGCATTGGATTTTCTTGGTCGTGTACAGCACATGATTGAAAATCCAACAGGCATTCCAGAGCATCCAAAAATACACTGTTAGGCTACGTACTCACTGACTGGTAGCTTGTTTAGCGCCTAGAGCCTAGTGAGTTCACATCCTTCGATACACGCTAGGCGATTAGCGAAGGCGCACGTTAGGCCAAGCACGGCGTGCGGCCGGTTGCGAGAATTCTAGAGCGTTCGTTTCATTTCGCTGCTCGCAAAGTGACTTACTAGGCCCTAGGCGCTAAGCGCTAAGCAAGCCATCTGTCAGTAAGTACGTAGCTTTACATTTTCAACTCTCGGCGCTAAAAATCCAGTACGAGATAAAAAAAATCGCCTGTGGGCACGAGGGCTAACTCATAGTTTAATCTAACCAACGATTCTTCACCCAGTACTTAATCGGATTAAGTGGTTGGTTCACATGGCGAGTTCTCATAACAATACGATACAATACTATGACGTCATACAGCTGATCTGTCTGACGATAAAAATAGAAGGTGAAAAAGTTTTGATATTACGTTTAGAAACATAACACCATGCCTGACGGAGACGGTGGTTAGGCACCTAGAGGAATTATAAAGGAGTGACCTTAGCAAATTATTGAAGAACTAGCTTCCGCCCGCGGCTTCGCCCGTGAGGTATATCGATAAAAACTATCCTATGTCCTTTCCCGGGATGCAATCTATCTCTCTGCCAAATTTTATCGAAATCCATTCAGTGGTTTAGGCGTGAAAAGGTAAAATACAGACAGACAGAGTTACTTTCGAATTTATAATATTAGTATGGATAATAAATGCTTTGAAGACTAGTACTCATATAACCTACTATTTAAAACAATAATATGTTAATAAAATTCACGAATTCATCTTTTGTCACTGACCGTACTAAATAAATTACTACCTCGTTACACTAAAATATTCCCATTCCCATAAAATGAAATAAAGTTCCACAATTTAGTTATCGATAGCGGCTGATTTACTCCAGCTCTTAGGGAGGTAATAGCAACTCCCATGAAATGACTATGGGTGCTGCCCGCAATTTAGTGGGGAATTTTCGACATTACCCTTAACCCTAGAAAGATAGTCTGCGTAAAATTGACGCATACGTTTTCGAATTATTGCTCTCTCTTTCTAAATAGCGCGAATCCATAGTTGTGCGTTTAGGACATTTCATTCGTTGCTGGGACCTACCGTATGGCATATGTATCAATAAGGTAAGTGTCACCGATTTTGAAATATAACGACTGCGTGAGTCAAAATTACGTATGATTATCTTTTACGTGACTTTTATGATTTTGACTTACTATGATGGTTTTATTATTTTTTGTATCTATAAGGACTTATATCATAACTTATATTATTATTTTCTTTCTGTAGATATTAAGGCAAAAAAATAATACAATGGGGAGTAGAAACTTGCAAGAAGACCATATCCTAGCCGCTCTTATGCAAAATGACGACGAGCTTCCCTGTGAGGATACTGACAGTGAAGTAGCGGACCAAGAAAGTGAAGATGACGTGCTGAGCGACACAGAAGAAGCTTTTATAGATGAGGTACCAGAAGAACAGCCGACGCCAAGTGGAAGTGTAATCATAGACGGGCAAAGCAGTACTGAACAACCAGTCTCCACATCGGCCTCTCGTAGGATCGTAGCCTTGCAACAGAGGACCATCAGAGGACAACTAGATGGCCTATGGCTTTCTTGTATGGAATGATAAACATTGCCTGCATAAACGAATATGTAATTTACAGCCACAATGTTACCAACAAAGGAGAAAAGCCTCCAAGTCGCAAAATTTTTATGAAAAATCTTAGCTTGGGTCTGTCTTCTTCGTTTATGCGTAAACGTTTAGAAGTACCTACTTTGAAGAGATAATATGTTGCCAAAGGAAGTACCTGGTACATCAGAAGACAATACTGATGAGCCAGTAGCAAAGAAACGTATTTATTTTACTTTTTGCCCTTCTAAAATAAGGCGAAAGGCAAATGCGTCCTGCAAAAAATGTAAAATATAAAATGTCGTGAGCATAACATTGATATGTGCCAAAGCTGTTTCTAACTGATTTTTTATAACTTTATGTTCCTAATATAATATACAAGACATGCTAATTGTTGATTTTGTACTAAAAAAGGCTGATTATTGAAGTAAAAAATAAGTTTTCATATGGAAGAGTAAGTGTTCAAAAATTTCGTTGATTTATAGCAGAAGTTTAAAGAATTTGGTTTTTTTTTTTTAAATAAATGAGTATAAATAAATTTTCTGCAGTATTAATTATTCTAATAATGTGTAAATATATAATAACATACGTTTTATTGAAATAAATAAATAAACCTCTGCCTGCAGCTAATTAAAACACATGCGTCAATTTTACGCATGAGTATCTTTTCCGTACTACACAATATGATTATCTTTCTAGGGTTAACGGTTGTGGTCCAATTGGATGTGAAGTGTTATTGAAGCGTGAAACATTTATAGCTAAGTATTTTTGTATGCCTGACCAAGGTAACTAAAATGTGTCTTTGGACCTTGTTTTCTAAATACATACATAGAACGATGTATGAAAATCGGAAAATCGGAAGACGTTTTAAAAGCTCGTCTTTATAGCCTCTTCCACTCACATACCCTTGTGACGACTCTTTATGAAGCTCAATGAGCCATATTGACGGTCGAATTATAATCTGAAATGTAACTGGGCAGATTGCACAGTGACCGCTGGGCAAAAGTCTCCACACGGTGGGTGCCTGAGAACCAAGAAGAGGTGGCAAGCCGACCTAGACGCGTACCGCAAATTTTGGATCGAGATGACCCCAGAAAAGGATGGGGAGGGCTTGCCCAGTAGTGGGACAGTGTAGGATAATTAAAAAAAAAACAATGGCACTCCAGGAGTGCCGACAAAAGTGAAAACAAAACCCAAACTGAATACTTTGCCATCACTCATTCACATTATCGGATACCTATACATTAATACCGAGTACATCCCGAGGACAGCCGAACACATCCGAAGCGGGTATATTTTTAATCGTCTTATACATAAAACAAGCGCGGTGTCGCTTACGGTAACAGTGGCGCGAGTTCAATGGTTTTTTCCCATCTCAAAAAACACCCAACGCGCCTAAAGAAGTTTTCACTTTAAAAATGTGCATGCTTTAAGGCTAATTAAATTTTAATTATGTAAGCATACCAACTAGATATTAAATTAGTCATATTATAGTCAATAACCAGTAGCGGATTTACATATTTGCCGCCAGTAGGCTATTCAAATTTTGCCGCCCCTACAGACCTCTACAATAATGTGTCAGTTTCTAGATAATACGTATAACCCAACGGTATTAAGATTGCCCAAGAAATAGTTTTTGGGTACCTATCTATATTTCTGAGCTCATAACAGCTCGAATTATGTACTACGTTAATAAGGCGGCGCGGCGCCTTAATATCTACTAGTTACACAATAATGAACATTTTTTGCCGCCCCTAAAATCTGCCGCCCTAGGCTCCAGCATACTCAGCCTGCTGGTAAATCCGCCACTGTCAATAACCCAAATACCTCAGCTAGAAAGGATTTTGTTCTACTCATTTCAACTAAGGCCTGATTTTTCCAACGCCATATAGTTTTTATTCGAGGAATAAAATTGACGTTTGACAGTTTTTGTAAGAAACAACTGTCAAAATTTCAAAATTATTCCTCGAATAAAGTTAACAGATTATTGAAAAATTAGCCCTTAATCAATCAACTTACTAACTGCCAAACGTAATAAGCCTTCACCTTTTTTCGTCCCTTGCTTAGTCAAAACTTACTCAAACGTACGTATATCACACACTTTTCCCTACAAGTTCCTCAACTTGAAGTTAAAGCCAAAAGTCTCCTGCATGACCAAAAGTCACGTACACCTATTGACTTAAAGTTTTCAATGTACTGAAACTTCGTGTCATATCTAGTAAACTTGCTGCAACTGTTTGGTGTAGATAGCAATATGAGTATTCATAGGATGGAAACTACTAGGATATCAGGTAACAGGAATATCATCATCACTACTGTTGACGATTGTACGTCGACTGCTTAGCTGCAGGAGCGAATAAATAAAAGGTTTGGACTGAATATAAATCTGGTGTAATACACGAATACAAGTTGTTATAAACGCAGTGCCTAGATCGTGGTAAAACTTGAAGTGACGCGACGCTCGGAGCCAGAGGACGTATTAGCGCGCCCGCGCCGCCCGTGAGCCCCTCAGCCGCCGCCGTCGCCCGATGCCGATACCGCAGCCCGCGCGCCCGCTCAGCCACTGCGCGCCTCCAATCGGAGGCATGCCATGCATAGACAACTACAAACTAACAAAGGTACAACTGGAATGTAGCGTAATATTTCCTTGTAATTATGTAACTTGCGATCAATCGATGACACTCTTTGTGCTTAGCCAGACTGGTAGCGCGGGGCGGGGAGCGGCGCGGGTGCGGGAACGCGCGCGGTCTGCCTGTCCGCAGTCGAGCGCGGCTTTTTTCTAAGTGTTGTCGTGTCCAGTGTTTGTCAAAATATAATATGGACGAAGAAGACTTATTTTCACTAGAAAATAGCTCGAACTAGTTTGCGAACTGCGGCCACTTGTATGAACGAGCTATGGCGTAAGGTGCCCGCGCCAAGCAGCCCTCGCGGCTCACCGCGCCCACGTGCCCTCTATGGACGCTCAAATGAAGTTCTTATGTTTGAGTACGCCGCGCCGCGCCCACACCGCGCCCGCGTTAGCAGTCTGGCCAAGCACTCTAAATCGATCTAATACCACATTGAAAGACATGGCTGGTTAACTTTCTTCGATGAATCATCGATTATATTTGGAGCCGATCAATATTAACTGGTCGACGGCCATCGACCGCAAAACATAGAATCTGGTAATGCATCGGCACTCGTCACTAACCGAAATGACTCGCCAACTGACCTTGTGTCCGGAGCCCATTATACTAGCTAACAAAAAAACAAAATACATACCTTTATCTTTCGTAGTGGAATACAATCTCAAACCACTGACCCCGCATTTTCTTAGATTTACTATTGGGTTTAATCTGAAAAGTTCTCCGTTTGACGTGGTTTACTTTCATGCCTGAATAAATATTCAATGTTTACGTGTTATTTTGCCGTTTTGTGTCCAATGTATTTTGTTACAAAATACGGTAGGGTAGAATGAAAACGACGGCGGAAAATACAACCCCTTTGTAGGCATAAACATTGAATTACTAATATTAAGCAAGTGAAGAGTGCAGAAATATTCATGAATATTATTTTTGCCTGTAACTATCATTGTAGGTCAAATCATATTAAATCAAAATATTATATTTTACATAAACCTACTTGGGCACTTATGTAACGTCAGAAGCTAAGTGCACGGTTCCAATTGGTCGTTTCCTATGGAGAAGAGCTAGCCAGAAACTCCAGGGTTACTCATTTAAAAATTAGCTTTTTCAGTGTTTTCAGATAACAGTGTAAAAAGGTATAGGAGGACAGTGTAGGTCTGTCAAACTCGCTATCAGTCAAATTCCACATATGTCAAACTCGCTGTCAGTCAAATTCCACATATGTCAAACTCGCTATCAGTCAAATTCCACATATCTCAAACTCGCTATCAGTCAAATTCCACATATGTCAAACTCGCTATCAGTCAAATTCCACATATGTCAAACTCGCTATCAGTCAAATTCCACATATGTCAAACTCGCTGTCAGTCAAATTCCACATATCTCAAACTCGCTATCAGTCAAATTCCACATAATTATGTCTAATTCGTTATCAGTCAAATCCACATAATTATGTCAAACTCGCTGTCAGTCAAATTCCACATATTTCAAACTCGCTGTCAGTCAAGTTATTGTTGGGTCAGCGGGATTGTCCGAAAGGGTTACCGCTAGCCCGGTACATAAAGGGCTAAGGAAGGAACACGGGTGGGTTTTAGTCAGTAAGAGTCTGACACTCCCTTCCGCTCCACCCAGAGCGGAAGGGGGGGGGGGTCATTTGATAATTCCCAATAAAAAAAAATAAAAAAAACCTATTTGAACCGACCGTATCCAGATTTCCAGACAATGTATTCGTCTAAACCATGCAATTTGATTTATAAGTAGAAAAACTCTAAACAATTTATTTTCTAGTGTTTGATAGGCACATCACTATAAAAACCATAGAACCCATTAGGACAGAACATAATATAAATTGATGAATGTACATCCTAAACCGCAGTCTTACCATAACACAGTACACTGAAAAAAAAGAATGATTGATTTTACTAAATTCCGCGTAAATTTTATCAAATCCGCGGGTTATATGGGTCCTACACACGAAATTGTTGATTTTACCAAATGATTTTGTTAAATTCACTCTTTTTATAGTAAAATTAACTATGAAAAGGTAAAATTAACTATGAAAAGGGTTGACTATGGCAGTTCATTACTCAACCTACGCTACTTTAGTACATTCAACAATTCTTTTTTTTCAGTGTATTGTTTGCCAAAGAAATCATTGTTGACCTGCTTCATTAGCTTTCTTGGCAGACACCTTCCAACATGATAGTAAACAGCGCAGTAATTAATCTCCTTCAGGTTAACTAATGAGAGTACCTTAAGGCTAGAGATAAAGGTGGTGATTTGCTTACCCGTGTTTGTTTTAAGCTACATTAACATAAGACGATGTAAAAGAAAATTCAGGAAACGAGCTACGATATAATGGTGATGTTGTTTTGATATCCTGTCACAGTAATAAGTAGTATGTTTGTAAACAAAATCAGCTATTCTATAAACAGTTGTAAGTATATGAAAGAACAGATGACAACGACATACTTACCTAACAAAAACTTTTTAAAAAAAAAAAAAACAACCGACATCCAAAAAAAACACTACAAAGTGAAAAACAACTTTAATTTCGGAAGTCGGTGTCAAAAATCGAAAATACAGAACCAACGATCGTAGAAGTATTTTACTTTATAGTAACGACATATATATTCCAATGGCAATGCGTTTGCTAGACGTAGCATTACTAACGTCGAGTCCTCATCGCTGCATAAGAGCTATGTTGCAAATATGGTGCAGGCACGCACGGCTATACATAAAGCTATACATAACAAGTATAAACTGACTTTTGATTGTACGAAAACCCTAAACAATGAGAGGTCAGCTAAAACTGGAAATATATAGCTAGGTTTGTAGCCGTGTGTACTGTCTCAATAACAAAACATATAGCCCCATCACTTCATCAAAATCCCCCTAATCTCAATTACAACACGAGTAGATTGTGTCGTCATTCATTCAAACAAGTACATAACATACCTGTGTGTACATTTGAGTGCACAAAAGCGAGTATTACAGTAAGTAACAAAGGGTCACAACTTCTCTCATTTCGCGCCGCGTGTCGCGAAAATCCTGCGAACTTTTTATCCGTTATTTCCAAGCTTATGTCGGTTAAGATGTGAACTTTCGGCGGATATTTCTGATCCGAGGCCCTAACGCAAAAACGCGACGTAAACGTAAAGAAAAAAATGAAAGGTTTTTAAATAGGAATAAGGTTTACGGCTGCAATTACGAATTGCGGTTGGTAGAAATTATCATCCAATGGAAACCCACTAGCATAATTGCCCCCGTAAACTATACACATATTATATAGCATTATGTTTTAAATTTTTCCGACAAGCAAGATATAAATAAAGACTTAAAACTTAGGAAAAATAGCTATATAACTAGTAAATACCATGTGCGGAATGAGCATTTTCAATTTTATCTAAAACCGTTCGAATATAATGTACATTACGCGCGTTCGTGTTAGACGCGTACTGACCAAATTCCATGCCGTTACAGTCTCATAATCGATCGAACTAAAGAAAACTGATGAATCTCAAGAGTCTGATCGTTTTGCGTATGAGCACGCATCCGACCAGACCGATAGATCATTCCGTTTATCCACCTCAAAAATCCACCCGGTGGATACACGAAAACGCATGTCCGAGAATCCTCCCTAGGCCTAGTTGGATATCCTGTCGGGGGAGCGGTGAATGTGCGAATCCCACACCCCTGGCCATAGGCAGAGATGGAAAACCGCGATGTTTTAAGCCGGTAAGAGTCCGGTATGCCCCTCTGTCACCCCCACGATGGAGGAAGTCCATGAGGATTTCCACCCGGCGCCAAAAAAAAGGCCTAGTTGGATATACGGAATTTATAGGCTCAGGATGGATTCTCGGACATGCTTTTCCGCGTATCCAACTTAGGGTGGATTTTTTAGGGTGAATAAATGGAATAACCGAGACTGATCAGACCAGATCGATTGTCTATTCAAAATCTCTAAATATTGATGGGAACCTTCAAATGGATATATTGCTCTTATAAATAGTTTACAACTAACATCGGATGGTGGGCGATATCACCGGAAAAAGCGGTAACTTATCAGGTGTACCTGAAACGAAAAAATCTTAAGCTCATAGCATCATTTGATTATCTTCAGTGAAATTATAATAATAATAAATTATAATATTATAATTATTATTTTCTTTATTATCTTGGTGTGTATCCATCAATCAATTATAACTATTTCTTCTAACTGAACAGACAGCTGTGCTGCTGGGGAGTTTGTTGCACCATTTCTTCTTCCTAGGAAGTGGTGAAGGGCGGGGGACTGTCTTATATGTAATCTTAACGTTCAGAAAATTCTGATTCTCAGCCTAGTTTGAACAAATGGCTTTAGATTTTATTAGATTACATTCGATTAAAACACCCTAACCGCTATCACCCATCCTTTCCGCCGTGAAATAACGTATGTTTGCACAAATATTTGCGCTAAACTGATGGAAACGGTTTCGAACTTTCCATTGTCTACTTTTCCATTATATCGTACAAGTTTACACACGAAAAGCCTTCCTGTATCGTTGGATCCAATGCTGGCGTCCAATATTTGCATACGGTAAGACAACATCCATGTATTGTACCTACATTATATTAATTAATGCAAATAAGTCCTGTTAGAGTAATGGATTGTATAATATAAACATTCATATTGTAGCACTCGGGAATATCAAATACGTTAATGTTCATCTGCTTGGAATGGAACATTCTAGGCGCGTCTAGGTTTGTGAATTATGTTTGGAACTGTCTTTGCATTTTAAATGAAGAAGAATCACGACTACAGATTTGTTTAGCTTATTAGATTATGTCGTGTTGGATTATGGTTGTATTTTGTAATAGAGATCCCAGATATAAATCTGGGATGTGCAAAATCCATATCTATATTAACTGTCACTAAGCCGATAGGCTGGGATGGTTCGGTGTCCATGAGATTTCAGTCCACCGAGCAGAAACATTGGTTAAACAATGGCTGTGAGCCTTGTGTGGACACTGGCCAGCGAAAGGGAAATCCGGGTAAATCCTTAAGGATCTCAACGTATTGACAATCCTTTATGTGATGTAGCACATGACAACAGGCTCTGAAAACCAACTTTTGAAGGAATGAGCTCTTGCTCAGTTTTAGAAACTATCGACTTTTCCAACAACGAAACTCAGTTGTAAGTCGTCGCGTGTCGTTAAGTCAAATGTTGCCTCTGACTGTTGAAGGTATATTGTACAGAAATGTAGTAGCAATACTCGAACATAACAGTCATCGAGACAATGACCCTCATACCTGTATGACTGCCTCTTTCTAAAATCTTAACTGTATTGTAATCACACTAATATTATAAAGGCGAAGTTTGTGAGTGTGTGTGTTTGTTTATATGTTTGTTACTTCTTCACGCTCAAACGGCTGGACCAATTTCGAAAAAAATTATGTATGGAGGTAGCTGACACCCATATAGGCTACTTTTCATCCCGATATTCCCACTGGATCGATTGTGCGAGTGAAACCGCGGGTCGCAGCTAGTCCATTATAAATATTTAGTACAACAATAGATCTAGTATCTAGTAGTATATATTAAATCTATGAGTACAACACAGAATTAATTTCATAATTTCATTTAGTAATATTGACCAATTTGTCAAAAGAGTAAAATATTTAAGGTTTTAGAGATACAATTTCTCAAAAGATTACTTACAGAGAAAATACAATATTATAACTTAAACATTTAATAGCCGTCTGCAACGTTGCAAACTTTAAGAATGCACAGCCTTACAATTTCGTGAAAACTTAAGAGGTAGTCAGTCTACCTTTTTAGCATTTTCCCAACTATGTTGGGGTCGGCTTCCGGTCGAACCGGATGCAGCTGAATACCAGTATTTTACACGGAGCGACTGCCTATCTGACCTTCACAACCCAGTTACTGGGTAACACGATACCCCTTGGTAAGACTGGTTGTCATACTTTCGAGCTTCCGATGACTCGTGACGACTGTCAAAGATCCAAGAATGACAGCCGGGACCACCGGCTTAAGGTGCTTTCCGAGACACGGAGCGGTCTCTGCATGTAAAGATGGTCACCCGTCCACGGACCGGCAGCGGCAAGCGTAGCTTAACCTGATCTATCGACCTGTGTGGCTGTCATAAGTTAGCCACCAGCTTTAAGAGGTATATAGCATGCAAAGAAACCGTTATTTAAATTAAACTATAGCTCTGGCTTTTATAGCTTCTTTTATATCATACTAGCTTCCGCCCGCGGCTTCACTCGCGAGGTATGTCGATAAAAACTATTCTATGTCCTTCCCCGGGATGCAATCTATCTCTCTGCCAAATTTTATCGAAATCCGTTTAGTGGTTTATGCGTGAAAAGGTAACATACAGACAGACAGAGTTACTTTCGAATTTATAATATTAGTATGGATTGTTTATTGTTAATTAAAACGGTAACACCAATTACATAAATTAACATAGAGATTTAAACAGTTATGGTATACAAAAAAAAATCAAGTACTTACATAATAAAGGACACCCTAGCATACTTCTTTTCACAATACATCAGACATACACGCATAATCCTATTACATACTCCATTCATCGGCAAACAGATCAACAATGGAGACTCAGCTCTAGCGACAATTTTAGATGACGGAATTATAAATATTAGGTAAGCAACAAATCCTCAAGTGAGTACTTCTACAGTACATTGTCATCAAGTTCTTCTAAAGCTTAAGCCACCATCATCTCGCAAGGGAAATAAACGTTATGATACTTCTGCAAATGAATCGTTCCTTTTTATTATAAAAAGAAATTAATGCTTCGCCTTAACGCAAGGAGGTAAAAGGTTTTTTAAACTCTAGAGTATGCTTTCATAGCTAGATAAACATTGAGCAGTAGATGGGTGATAAAAACGGCAGTTTCACGACTTTGTGGGTTTGTTATAACCTATTTATTTGGCATTGAAGATAAATAATTTAACACAACTGAAGCGAAAACGTTGTTCCTCATTGGTTCAGTGGTTGCAAGCGCTACTGATGAGGTCCTGGGTTCTCATCCCAGATCAGCCGTGCTATACAGTTTTTCCAACTGGAATTTCGCCAGTCTAGATTTGGGCCCAGTTGATGACAATAGCTCGGCCCCTATTATATGGGAATTAAAACATAATTTGCGAGATGTGGGTATACAGTACCCGGCGATAAATATTGCACATCGACCTTTGGAAAGAGACAATCTGCTAATTTCGGCTTCGTAGAGCGTTATCTCTGTCGCACGAAATACAAACAGTCCGGTATCTATTAGGAGCTGTTAAAACAATTATGATTTGCTTCTTTTGATAATTATTTTTATTCTTTGTATAAAATGGTTTTGTGTAAAAAGGTCGATGTGCAATATTTATCGCCGGGTACTTGTACTATGGATGCACCTCTGCCTACTGCTTTTGGGAAAATAAGTATGATGCCCTGTTATGTATAGCTTCTGCTCGCGACTTCGTCTGCGTGAAATTTCACCCTCCCCCCATTCACCCTCTTAGGGGTGGAATTTCTAAAAACCCTTACTTATTGGACACCTACTCTTCACAAAGAACACACCCTCCAAATTTTATCTCTCCAGGACCAGCGGTTTAAGCTGTGCGTCGATACGAGTATATCAGTCAGTTAGGTCTGAATTTTAATATACGTAAATGTGTGTCTAAAAAGTATTACTTATCGTAAATGTGACATTTGTAGCATCATAGTATGTTACTCTTGTTATCCATGTGAATGAAAACAACAAATAAAAAGACACACACACTCACTACTTTTACCTATAATAATATTTTAATTTCATACGTGTAACTTTCGCTAAATTATCATACCACAATACGCTCCCATCCAATCAGCATGAATTCGCAATGTACGCGGAACACGACATACATTGCGGGTCACACCTGTCGAGCTATACAAGCCGACGAAGTAAGCCGTCAATAAAGCACACACATAACAAACTTCAGCCTAGATGACAGATCTGCTACACAATTCCATTTTGGCAAAAATTATACAAACAGAGTGATGAAATGGGTGGCGCATGGCTTTATCGCCGCGATATGATCAAAATGATCATATTGGTAATTTATTTTAAAGCCTGAGTGGCCACTGACTCTTGACCAAGTTTGTGAATGACTCGTTACTATAGTGGCCGAGAGTGTGAATGATGAACATGGGCCCTGAATTTGATTCCCAGGTCAAGATTTTTTTATTGAATTTTTTTCAGTATCAGAGCCAATAGCAATAGACTCGCTCCCTATTACATAAAACTTAAATAGAGTCGGTTCTTTCATCACGGAATATAATAATAATAATACTTTATTTCAGACCGTGGTGACCATTTTGTTAGTAACAACGTTCTTATAGACTAGTGTTAGTAATACCCAAAACTAGTACAACAAAACATAAAAAAATAAACTCAAACAATCACAATATACACACAGTGTAGTGTGCGTGTGTGTGTGTCAATGTGTGTATGTGTGTTCACTGTATACTTTTTCTTTTCTTTCTTTCTATATAAACAATATGGTCTACTGTTCACTGCTTACCTACATTTTAATTCCCAGAGACACATCACATATTCACATTGCCATTTTTTTCTATAATCTGATATGAATGGCAACGCAGCGGCTAGTGGGTCTCACTGCATGAATAAATGAGATGGCCAGTGATTGTGCCTGAATTATTCAGTAGGGTACTCTTTTTTCTCCCACCGTCGAAATACTCATTCCCTATTCAATATTGTAATCTTCCACTGTTGAATTTAATATAGACTATACCGCGCCTGATTCAGATTTTGTCTCTAAAAAATAGAAATGGGTTTTTTTTTTTGGGATCATAAGTCCTTTTTCATGTTGTGGGCGGATTCGAAAGATTCTTTTTCTGTTTTTACTGAGTGGTTTGTTATGAAATGTGTATTATTTAGAAGATATTATGCTACGGTTGGGTCTTTTTTCATAGATTTTTTTAAATGTCTCTTGCATATAAATGATATTTTATTTGCAAAGAATGTAGGTATATTGAATAAAAAATCACTTTAATTAAAAGTTTTGATGTATATGCTACCTTCATTGTAAACCATTTCCCAAACCGTAGCTAATCAATTTACATGCGACTTACTCACAAAAAGTGCTACGCGCTACGATGCTACGCGCTACGCCGCTACGAGATCGCTACGCTATTACAAATTATGAAGAAAAAGTTGAAATGCATTCAGGGACGCCGTAATTCCTATTTTGCTATTACCATACATGTTTGTATGCATACTATGTATCTATACATTACATAAGCGTGTATATTCATGTTGTTTACATACATAAATACAACCAGTTCGATACATCGTTACGAGGCTTAGTCACGTTACTAATTGAATTCTATGATTTATGGATCGTGTACCACCTCTAAGTGTATTATAGAGATGTGCATTAATATATGGAGCAACTGAATGTCTGTGTTGAGTTTATAGTGATTTAGTGTACACTAGCTGCCGCCCGCGACTTCGTTCGCGTGATATTAATACCTTTTGATTTCTTTTGAAAGAAAAATCATCAATCACATAAATGTAGGGAACAGCTGATTTTTTTTTCGCGATTTCAGGTTTGGTCTCATAGTAAAAGTTGTTCATAATGATGAGTACAATGACCTCTTAAGAGGTTGTTAATGTTTTACCAATAACCCTGTATAAAAAGAAAGTAAAGAAACCGAAAGTCACAAAGCAAAAAAAACTGGCACTCCGGTAGTGCCGACAGAAGTGAAAACTTGAACAATTACGAGTGTATTTTGTGAATCGTCTTATAAACAAAACACGCGTGTTAAGGTGTGTTCCTTATTTTATAGGGTTTTTTGCAAATCAGGTATGATGACCAAAGTGACTGGTTTATTCTTCTCGTGAAAGGAATTTATTCAGATTTACAAATAAGCACACAGGATAGACTTTAGTTCGTGGTGTTGGTCGCGGCAGTGGTAAGAGAAGCAAGCCCATGGAGCTCGTCGTCAGTTATATATCCGTGGTTCAGCGCCATCTCGTCGTTGTTGGATGAACTACGTAGTTAGTACGCGAAAGGCCCTCGTAGTTCTTCCCGATGTGCATAGATGGCGCTGTCCTCAACAACGCGCGTCTTTCGTTTTACGTCTTACGAATCTTACGATCAGGGTCACGTGACCTGACGCGAATTTAGAAGTTTTTACCCATTCCAAAAAAAGTACACAGCGCCGCTAAAGAAGTTTTCACTTCAAAAAAAGTACAAAGCACAAGGCTCAAAGTATTCAGTTACAGACTCAAATCAACTATGAATAGTCACAATGTCACAGCACTAGTATTTCAATGGCGGTCCATACATGACACAACCAATCACAAACTATTTAACAACGCGTTAGAAACTCGACCTTACAATCTAAGTACAAACACCACCACTCTCTCATAAAACACTTAGCGAATACATCACGCGACTTCCTCCACCAACAAAGGCGGACCCTTACAGCGCTTGACCGCTTTCTATCGCTTCCTGTCGCTGGCCGTAAATCAGCTTACGTTCACCATTCATCGCTTTTTGCTGGAAGGAATGTGTGTCGCGTTTCATTTGTTTTTCTGTTAGGGTTGGCTACAGCTTAAAGCTGAATACAGACTTTTTTATTCTTGAGTTTTTCTCGTTTGTTATTTGGGATTTAACTTTGCGTAGATATAAGAAAAACTTATACAATACGAAATGGGATTTGTGTTACCGTAACAAGTCGAAATTTGGGTATTTTAAGAAAATATGTCGTTTGACAGATCGATCATTAATATCACCATGGCACAGACCGTATAATGATAACGTATTTTTTATGAGTTGATTTTGAAAATTCCCATTTGATTAGGACGTCATCTACCTGAAACATTATTTTATCAATTAGTATGGCACTACTCTTGCTACGTCTGGGACATCCCACACTTTGAATATAGCCGTCGAACAAAGTGTTATTGGATTTTTCCGTTAGGAATTTCTCAGTAAAGGCTCCTGCAAACAGGCGCGGCGCGCGATTTATCGCGTGTCGTGCGTGTTTGAAGGAGCCTTAACAGCCCAAAGTTTGGAAGCTGGCGGTGTGATACCCCCATGTCTCAGAATGCACGTAAATCCGAGTCAGATTGCCGTCCCATCGGATTATGTGAGTGAGGGAAGAGTGAGTGCACTAGTGTCTACGCACACATGTGTACGCAGACACAGATGCACTCACTCTCACTCATGATGGCTAGTCTCCGCTGAGATTGGCTGCCATGGCCGAAATTCGTTCTGGAGAACTATATACACCTATTAAGCACACTAGCACACCATTGTTACTAGTATTCATTCACTATTTATAAGCTACAGTAACTCAAATGGTTTACTTTGTCTATGCAATTATGTCCGTGTTGATTTAGCAGCTCGATCGCCTCAACATTTAAGGCGTATTCAAACATAGGCGGTATTCGCTACCGTCTGCGGCAGACAAAACCGAGTGGGTATGCGGTAATATTACTGTTCACACCAAAGCGGATTTCGTTACACTTGTGGGTAGAAAACTGAGTTCGAGTTTCGCTTAGGAAGCAAGAAGGTAAAGATTTCTACCCATAGCGGCAGCGATAACCGCTCAGATCGCTCTAGCCGCGGAAATTGATACTAAATACCTGAGCGAAACCCGCGCGGTATGTAACTCTACCCACAGCGGCAGCGAATACCGCTTAGGTTTGAATAGACCTTATTTGTTTATTCAAACTCGCACACAATAAGAGACAAAGGCAGATTTAACCTTAACCTTAGGACTTCTCTACCAGTCAACCAAAAGTGGTAATGGAATAAGATGGCAGGTGCTCTGTTTAACAGAAGTTAATAATTTGGGTGCACTTGCATAGTGCGAACAGAGATAATCGTCGGTTGGTGCCTCATTTAATTGAAAACGTCTAACGTGCGCTCTGCATGTTCGCTTCGGCGCTTCAAGTATGCCTTCCTTCCCTAGGAAAAAAAAAAAAAAAAAAAAAAAAAAAAAACTACGAAAGACTACGAAGTCTCCGTCGTATTTTAATGTAATAAAAATAGATAAAAGCTGTAAAATCAAGAAAACGCGTTACTAACAAGTGTTAAATAGACCAATAGTTAAGTGAAAGTGTTATCACAACGTAAATATGGATAAAACATACAAAAATTAGTAACATTATAGTGAACATCAAGTCAAGAAAACGAGTGCAGACACGTAACATTAGGACAGTGCAAGTAAAAGATACAAATTAACATTACATAAGGTGATCAAAAGTGCCAGACAACAAACAAAAAGTTATTATTTATTAGTAAACTTAAAGTTTTATTAGTGAACAGTTTATAAAATGTTGGGTACATTAACAAAAAACCATAACTGTGGCTAACAGACAGACCCTACATTGAAAAAATTTATATTCCGTAAGGGGTCTCCAATTAAGCGCCGTTCCATCACTGCACGGGTGGCGGATTTAGTGAAAGCGGTACACGTCTCTTCCAAGCGCTCGGTCGCTGGTTCAAACCTGACTATCGACGAGGCGACTTTTTGTGGATTGTGCACGATTTCATAGAAAAGTGTAAACATATGCCTCATAATGGACGACATGACAAACATAACACTGAGAAAACATCAAGTGGCTAAAAGCAAATCACTAGAGGACAACATGAACAATGTCCATTCTCTTGACTCGTCTCCGTCCTTTGACCTATTAGGTAAAAGCTTGGATTTATCAACGAACTTGTTCCCATCTGATTTTATTGAACAGATGAAATCTGAACTAACAACGTTAAAATCAAACCTACAAAGTACCCAGAACGAAATGGACAATTTGATTCTGGAAAATGTGGAGTTAAAGAAACAAGTTAGTCAGCTCTCCCAGGAAATTATAATTCTGAAACAAATATGTAGAAGTCCCACCTCGACATGGAAAAACAATATATCATCAAGCCGGAAAAATAGTGTGAAACGACGACTAACGGATGATTTCCACCCAAGTCCACTCACACTTTGTCCTAAAAATGGAATGGGTAAAGGGACAACTAAACAACTAGCCCAGGCTGTTCAAGCCTCGGAGACTAATGACCAGTCAGCGGAAATTACACAGGCATGCAAAATATCAGGATTCCCGACTGAACCTCAGCATATTACAGACAGCTTAAATGGCAACCCAAGTAACATAGAGAAAGGTGTCGGAACGGGGATCAGTGTCTTTAGCGGTACAAATAGTAGATCAACTCTCCAGAACTCAAGCAACGACAACGTGCCACAAGTCACAGTGAAACTGTCATCTGGATTAAAGAAAACACCTTTAAAAGAAATTGATTCTAGCAGGATATTCTTATTTGGTGGTAAACAGTGCCTTAAAATGTCTAAAACACTAAAGAAATCGAGAGAAAGAACTCCATATAAACAGTACCGAGTGATTTCTTTCATCAAACCTTATGCATCAACGGAAGAAATACTGAATTGCGCCAAATTGTTCGATATTACTCCAGATGATCGAGTGATTGTCTGTGTTGGACAACATGACTCAAACGTACTGAAAATAATGACGGAACTATGTGTATTTCTAAAGATTATTCAATGTCCAATATTTGTTTTAAAAGTTTTCAATAATGTACATTTAAATGAATTTAAAGTTAATGAAATGCTAAAGATGATAAGTAACCAGAACCATAATTGCAATTTTATTAATTTTGACGACAATTTACAGTTGACTATGAATGATATTTGTAAGCGAATTAATTCTACTCTGGATCAAGTAGACTACAACCTTAAATTTCTCAATTACAAAACTACTTCTTTATGTACTGGGAACAATAACGTGAGACTTAAATACACCGATTATTCTAATACAAACATACAGGTTAATCAAGTAAATCAATGTATAAATTGTCCTAAAATAAAAATGGTTGATCATACTACACAAACAGAACATCATAATGAGTTGCAAGATAATAATGCAAGTACTAGTTCGAATACAGGCGAGTTTTTTCGTGACTAAATATTTAAGAGTACTCCATCAAAATGTAGCCGGTATCTTGAGTAAACGTTATATTTTAGAAATACAATTATCTAACCTATCCGTACAGAATACTGAGCCTGACGTTATTTGTTTGACCGAAACATTTATTGATAAGGGTAATGAATGTCTAATTAAAATGTCTGATTATGATTTGGCCGCTTCTTATTGTAGACAAATTAAACAAAAACGTGGAGGGGTTGCAATTTTTATTAAACGCGGTATGAACTACAAAGAATTATCTTTTCTGAACGAACATAGTTCCGATAAACACTTTGAATGTTGCGGCTTGGACTTACCTGCTTATAACATTTTCATAATAGCTTTGTATAGAACCCCAAATTCGGATTTTTCTTTATTTATAATGAAACTCACTGCAGTACTTTTTTATGTAAACAATAAATTTAAAAGGAAAAAAATCATTCTTCTAGGCGATATAAATGTAAACACATTACAACCAGATAAAAAAACTAAAGATCTTGAGGATCTGGTTGCAAATTTTAATTTAATTTTCCATATAACGGATCCAACGCGGCAGAACACTTGCATCGATCATATCATAAGTAATATCCCACTTGCCAAAGGTGAGCTTTTGCACTGGGATATATCTGACCACAATACAGCACAAATGTTAAGCGTTCCTGTCAAACATAAGGAAACTTTTCAACAGTATTTTATTTTTAAAAGGGACTACAGTTTGGAAAACATCCTTAAATTCAAGGAATGTTTGTCTAATCTTTCCTTCTCAGAAGTTTATAGTCAGCTGGATATTAATTCAGCTTTTGAAGCTTTTCAAGAATTGTTCATATTATTTTACAAGTTATGTTTCCCTAAAGTTAGAATAAAAATGACAAGCAAATGTAAGAAAACTAGCTGGATAACGAAAGGTCTAAGAATTAGCAGTAAACGTAAACGCTCATTACGTTTTATATATTACAAGAATAAGTCAGACCGTAACAAGGTGATATATAAAAAATACAGTAAATTACTAAGATGTTGTATCACTAGTTCTATTAAAGCATCAAATGAAAAAATACTAAAGAATTCCAAAAATAAAAGTAAAGCCGCATGGAACCTTATAAAGCAAGAATCAGAACGTGCGAGTAAATTATCACTGATAACGAATTTAAATATAGATAATAAAACTGAAGACAACCCGAAAGGGATTGCGGACTCGTTTAATGACTACTGGATTGACTTAACAAATCAACCGAATGATGGTCTAAGGGACACATGCAAAGCTAACACGTGCGATAGCCTGTTCCTTCGGCCATACGGCTACATTGACATACAAAAAATTATACTTTCCCTAAACAACACAGCAGCAGTCGGGTATGATGAGATCTCGACTCAAATTCTAAAGGCGTGCTCAAACGAAATAACTCCTGTGTTGACATACCTAATTAATTTGTCCTTCTCAGAAGGCTGCTTCCCAGAGTTATTAAAGACTGTTATTGTTAAGCCTCTTCATAAAAAAGGCGATAGCTCGAAAACAGATAATTATAGACCTGTTAGTCTTATACCAATCTTTTCTAAAGTTTTTGAAAAAGCTATGCAATACCAGCTCATGGAATTTATCGGAAAACATCAAATTCTGAAGCAAGAACAATACGGGTTTCAAAAAAGGAAATCGACCACTCTGGCATGCTTCAATCTTGTAAAAAATATTATCGACGAAGTAGACATGGGGAAACGTGTATCCGTAATCTTCTTCGATATGTCGAAAGCTTTTGATTTTGTGTCTCATAGATTATTACTTTCAAAGTTGGAACGATATGGCATTCGAGGACCAGCCCTTAGCTGGCTTGAAACATACCTGGTGGGCAGAAAGCAATGTGTTGAAATTTTAAGTATGGGTAGAAATAAAGAACTACGGGGAATAAGATCTCTTTCAAAATACAACAACTCAGGTGTACCACAAGGAAGCGTTTTGGGTCCTCCTTTATTTTTGTTATATATTAATGATCTCCCTGAATACACACCCAATCCATGCACATTATTTGCAGATGACATTTCTATTATATTGACATCACCAATTAAAGCTGACATAAATGATCACAAAATTGACATTATTAATACAATCGAATCAATAATTTCTTGGCTAAACTATAATAATTTGCATGTAAATATTAATAAAACAAAAATCGTTCAATTCAGGACATATGGTCGCAAGCGGGATAAACTTGACATTAATTATAACAGACAACCTCTATTAGAGACAGAGGAAACAACTTTTCTGGGTGTAGCACTGGATGGCCACTTCTCCTGGAAACAGCACGTAGAAAGGGTTTGCAACAAATTAAACAGATTCGTTTACGTTCTCTACACACTGCGAAAGACCTCGTCGCTAAGTACTATGCTGACTGCGTATCACGGCTGTGTTGCATCGACTTTACAATATGGCCTCATTCTATGGGGTAACTCAACAGATGTGGATAAAGCCTTCAGGGTACAAAAGAAATGCATCAGAGCCATTTGTGGCATTCCACCATGGGAATCCTGTAAACAACTATTCCAAAAATTCAAACTTCTTACATTACCCAGTATGTACATTTTAGAATGCGCTAAATTTGTTCGACAGCACTTTGACTTGTTTAAAAAGGCTGAAGACCGTTTCCCTAGAAAAGTAAGAGATCCAGATAGAATAGTTCTGCCTAGAGCGCCAAGGACTTCTCTATACAAAAAGAACTCTTTTAATATGTGTGGACTAATATATAATAAAATACCAAAGGACTTGAAGGAGCTAACTAATAATTTATTTTTTAAAAAGTTCAAATTATGGCTACTGGAAAAACGATTTTATTCTGTTAATGAATTTATAAATAATGTTAATGACTAATCTATTCTTATTAAGACAACTTTAATGAATATTGTGTTGAAAATTTTGCATGTCATCTATATCTGACTATGTATTATGAACTTCAACTGACTTTAAGACCATAATGTACTATACTTATTGCAAAATAAAATGATTATGATTATGATTATGATTAGGGTCCCGAGATACGAGTATGTCAAAGACACTTTCAATAATAAAAAAAAATATTAAAAAGATAACATAATGAAATATAAATAAAATAGGTACACAGGGAGGTACATATTAAAAAGGTTACATGCGACATGTAAATTATAACCGCATTTCTTTGCATCGCCATCCCTTCAGCATAAAACTCGTTAGTTTTTCTTCTCAATAACCTCTTAGAACTTGCAAACTTATACGTTTTCCTTCCTTCGCATAAATCACAGTTCCCCATTCAACGCTTTTTGCTTCAGAAAACGAAATCTGAATGAGGTTTTTTTAATACGGACGCTGGTACTGTGTGCTTGCGAAGTCATTATGTTTACTTTAATAGTAGTTTTGGGATACGCTTTCAGGTTTACAAAGCTGTTATTCATTTAACGGGTATTTATGTGGATTTTCTGTAAATAAAATGCTAGTTTAGTAATCGTATTTCGATGTTTGGGTAATAAGAAGGGAATTCTGTCTCAAATATTACATAACCTCCAAAAGTTAGTTGACATTTTCCAACTCAGCTGTTATGTGTGCTGTGTGTGTTTGTGTGTGTCTGCTGTGTGTGTTTTGCTGTTATGTGTGTGCTGTTGTGTGTGCAAATTGTGTTATATTGTATTGTACTCATGTTTGAGCAAATAAATGATTATCTTATCTTACCTTATGCCTGTTAGGCACTGTATAACTTTAATGACTAATTAGTGGCCATTTATTTTCACAACGCACATTTTTACTTCTAAGCTGTCCATTAATTATGTAAACGATGACGGTTTTAGGCTGAGATCTATGAACGTTACTTAGCACGTGCTTTGGCTAATAGTTATTCTTGTCACTGTCGCACAATTGTCAAACTACAAGTGCAAGATAGAGACGGGAAGATGTCTAAGGCTAAGAACTCACGGAGCGATTTTCGCCCGCAACCGCCGCGGTCGTGGATCTGCGGTTTTATTTCAAAACTCACGAGACCGGTTATTCGCGCGGTTACGCGGCCGCCGCGGTTGCGATCATCGCCCGCAAAAGTGGCGGGCGATGATCGCAAGATTGCAAGACGGAATGGCCGGATCTCTGTACCTCCCGCCGCGCCGCCCGTCGGCCCCCGCGGTCGCCCGCCAACCGATCGCAAAGCGCGCGGGCGCCACCCGCCGAGGCTGCGGGTAACCGCGGCCCGCGCGATTCTACTAGTTGCCCGCCGGTACAGCGGGAGCCGCATACAACCGCGTACACCGCGGGCGTAAAACGCGTCGTGAAATGTGCTTTAATTTTTTATATAAATATTTGCATTCTACAGAAGCTGCGGGCCCGCAACCGCAGCGGACGCGGGCGAAAATCGCTCCGTGAGTTCTTAGCCTTAGTGACGCTTATAGATCTCGGCCCTAGATCGAGAGTAGGTATGGCAGCTACGCACAGACGCCAGCACATCAAGATACTACAATCTGTCAAATTTCTTTAATAGATTTTCTACTTTATCGCTAAAGCTTAAGGTTCAAAGTTGATTGGGAAAATTTTACAGTTTCGGGTAGCTTGATTTGCTGGCGTATGTACAATATACAATTTCCCATGTGCCTGGCGTGGTTTAATTTCACCTCGTACACTAAAAATAAATAAAAAGCTTTAAACAAAGCCATGAATTTTGGGATTTCGATTAAAAATTCAATTTCCGCTATATCTTCAAGGCGTCAGGTGCCGGGTGACACCGTAAAACCGGCCGTTTTACGTCCACGGTCCAGCTGTATCACTTAACTCGTAAATACATCGATGGGAGCTTAACCTTTAATTTGAAGAATTATTCTGAAGTGTTAAAAGTCGAACAAAAAATCCTCCTGAACTAATTTCGGTCGGGTGTCTTTTGAAGGTTTCCCCCCGACAAAAAAATGTATAGACGCCAGCACATCAAGCTACCCGAAACTGTCAAATTTTCCCAATCAACTTTGAACCTTATGCTTTAGCGATAAATTTGAAAATCTATTAAAGAAATTTGACAGATTGTAGTAGCTTGATGTTCTGGCGTCTGTACCTAAATCGTTCTGCAATAGACGAATATATTTTTTATCTATTTCCTTCCTTTCTCCTTTCTTTCCTAGACACTCCTGTACTTTAGATAAACCATGCTGTGTATACTCTGAGGAGATCGGTGATAGGCCAATGGGAAATGGCACAGCTTACGAGTGGTAGGTCGAAGGTTCAAACCCACGCTCTTTACTTTTAGTAAATTCTTTCACAAACACTGCTATCAAAACGGTGAATAAATTAAAGACATTGTGAGGAAATCGTATTCTAGAAGCAAAAGTTCGAAGACTTGCGACATCCACCAATCCTAAATGGGCCCGCGTGGTGGATTGCGGCCCACTCCCTCTCACAAAAAGGACGCTTTTTTATTGTTTTTTGAGGATG
Source organism: Luperina testacea (assembly GCA_927399505.1). Classification (NCBI taxonomy): domain Eukaryota; kingdom Metazoa; phylum Arthropoda; class Insecta; order Lepidoptera; family Noctuidae; genus Luperina; species Luperina testacea. Next base: position 3,337,986 of record OV656763.1, on the reverse strand, counting down.
GGAAATCAAAACCCACCCGTGTTCCTTCCTTAGCCCTATTTGTTCCGGGCCAGCGGTAACCCTTTCGGATAATCCCGCTGACCCGGCAGGCTTTGGCCCTAATGGGCCCCTTCACTTGATGCTAACATCTCTTTGAGGCGCGCGTGGAATAAGGACGCCTTACACTATGATTTAGCTACTGATCTGTTGACCTACTTCGGGTTATTTTGGCAACTATATCCTCATAATTTGTGCAATGCAATGATTCTTAGGATTATGTTCAGAAGTAGTCCTAACTTCCTAGCTAATATTATAAATACAAAAGTGAGCTAGTTTGTTACGCTTTCATCCAATAACAGCTGAACGGATTTGGATGAAATTTGGCGGATAGCTGGCCTAGGACTTCAAGGAGGACATACGCTACTTTTCATCCTGGATCGTAGCCGAAGTCGCGGACAACAGCTAGTTTTCAATAAAACAGCAACTCCCTAAAATCATATATCCGGAATAAGTCTTCAAAACTGCATAACTATAAAAGGACATGGGTTTACTACCAACGTGACGTTACATGTGCGAGGTATGGCTCATTCCCGGCGGGGGTTACCCGACGTTTTACTGCAGGTAGTTGAAGTGCGAAGCACGTATTTATTTGTCTTATTCAATTCTTTTGTGACCTAAAAGCTACTACCATTTTACTTCGTGTAAATTTCTATAAAATTACGGGCACATAAAGGTTTTTGAGGATGTTTATCCTGGGAGTTACACCTTCTATCAAATGAACTTACATACTTAATATAATTTGTTTAAAAAACAAAGTAAACGAACGAAGACAAAGAATAGTTTTTTTTTTTTACTAACATCTTCAGCCTGTCTATTCTGTTAAAATCTCACCGTGAAAACTTAGATGAAGTGAGCACATTCCGTGAGAAATCATTCCATCTGATGCTAGAGATTGCAGGTCACTTTAAGCTCACTTCACAAGTTATCACGGTGAGATTTTAAAAAAATACTACTCCGGCAGTGCGATTCTGTAACCATCTCACCGTGAAAAGTTAGGTGAAGAGAGCGTGGAGTGTGCTGTCAATAGTGTCAATTCCTAGCAAAAACAAGCTCACATCACCTACGTTTTCACGGTAAGATTTTTACAGAATCGACCGGCAGCTCACTTTAAGCTCACTTCACCCGAGTTATCACGGTGAGATGTTTAAAGAATACCACTCCTGTATTACTAATCCTAACTAATATTATAAATGCAAAAGTTTGTTTTTTTGTTACGCTATCAGCTGAACGGATTTGATTGAAGCACATGCCACGACCTGGGTTGGATAAAAAATACTTTTTATCCCGGTAGTACGTCCTCGTAGCATAATTTAAAACCTCCACGCGGACGAAGACGCGGGTAAAAGCTAGTACAGACGCCAGAACATCAAGTTACCCGAAACTCTCAAATTTTCCCAATCAACTTTGAACCTTATGCTTTAGCGATAAAGTTGGAAATCTATTCAAGAAATTTGACAGATTGTAGTAGCTTGATGTGCTGGCGTCTGTACATTATACTACAATAACAATATTAGGCCTTAGCCAATTACAAGTTAAACAGAATAAAAAAAAAATAATGTTAAAACAGAAAAATAATAGGAGAGAAAAAGTACTAAATAGGACAAAACCAGATAATATTTTGTAGCATTTATAAGTCCCACAATCACGTCCGAACAAAATGACATAAGAAAATTAAAGCGATCGTCCCCATATTGCTAACACTAATTAACTTCTTCATTAGATACCTACTGCATTAACACTTAAATGTTCTGTCTTCTCACCGTATTATACACCTAATACTAAACGATCTCATTTCCTATATAATAAGAGAACCAGCACACTAATGAGGGTTTTCTGAAATGACGTTCGCTAGGTGGCAGCACTGACACGTCAGGTCCAGGCATCTGTCAAAGAGCCTATATTTTCTTTAGTCATGACTGAATGATGAACGAATGAATGAATCGAATGATGAACGTCATCATATATTTTATATTGGAAGACCTCTTGTCACAGTGGTGCCAACTGGTGTCGTAAATTTTCACGAAAACCCTCTTTGTGTAACACATTATCAATCTCAATCTGAATTATTTTGAAGGATATTGCTAAATCTATATTATGTTCGTATAATCTGTCGGCTCAACAACGTGAATAACGCAATGAATGTTGTTGAACTGTCAAAATTAAACCCATTGCTACCTACTGATAGTGTGATACGCAATTACCCCGCTGTTGTTGTTGTTGCTGTTGTTGTTGTTGTTGTTGTTGTTGTTGCTGTTGTTGTTGTTGTTGTTGCATATTGCTTTTAGACGTACAACAAAGCTACCTAATATGGGGGTAGGTTGTAATACTTAAACATCACTACCTACATCACATCATGTTCGGGTGTTGCTGCATGGTCTTCATCCACTCACACGTCCCGCACCCCGCGGTTACGTCAACATTTTTTTCGACGGGCCGCGGGGCGAACTCGCCACTTATACAGGACTCGTACAGAAAAAAATTCTATGGACCGCTGTTACACTAATGGCTGTTTCTTCAAGTGGATAGACGAGGGTAGATTACAAAACTTATTTCGTAACTTTAAGAGACTTTGATTTTTTTCAATAATTCGCTCCCCCCACCGAATAACATGGTAATGTGGTACTACGATAGTTTTCGTTTTATTGCATATTCGGTGTCTAAAGCATTAATTTTATCTTGTAATTTTTTTTTGTATTTTTTCTATGTATATTTATAAAAGTACAATAATTTCAATGGTACCGTAATGAACATAACAACATTATTCCCTTAAAATCTAAACACACTTTTTGCACGAATAATACCATAACATGTTATTACAGATCATGCAATCGTTAACTTTTTCGGTAAGCGACGATTACCATTATATTCGCGTAAGAAATGCATGCCTTTTTCCACGTAAAGTATAAAACAATTATATTTGTGTATTATTTTTGTTTACAATATAATAGAAACGGCTTATTCGATTTAGATGCGGTTTTCACTAATATATTGTAGTAAGCTTCACTTAACATTTAGTGTTTATTTCATGTCAATCGGTTCATAAATAAAAAAGTTATGTCAATTTAAAGAATCACGGCGGACATTTTTAAGGTATACTATCAGAGTACGTACATGGACGCGCACTCTCGAGGCTAACTGATGAACAGCGTTTGATATTTGATCTGGTGAGCGTTGATAGTACTTTGGAAGAAATGCTATTTGTAGATGCACCCGGTGGAACGGGTAAAACATTTCTTACGAAAGTTATTTTGGCGAAGGTACGAAGCCAAGGTAAAATCGCGCTTGCTGTCGCTTCATCAGGCATAGCAGCCACATTGTTGCCAGGTGGGAAAACTGCTCATACAATGTTCAAAATTCCGATCGATTTAGACCGCACAGAAAGCCCTGTTTGTAATATTTCAAGAAACAGCGATAAAGCTAAGGTTCTTCGTGATTGTAGGCTTATTATATGGGATGAGTCCACAATGGCCAATCGAAAAGCAGTAGAAGCAGTAGACAGAACGTTGCGTGATGTCAAGCAAAGTGATCAACCCATGGATGGCATTACTATGCTTTTTTGTGGCAATTTTCGTCAGACTCTCCCTGTAATACCAAGTGGAACAAGGGCTGTTGAAGTTAGAGCCTGCCTAAAGAGTTCTCGACTGTGGCATTACATTATACCTTTGCATTTGACATTAAATATGCGTGCGCAAATTAGAGGCAACGAAAATGCTCAAGAATTTTCAGATTTGCTACTTGAGATTGGTAACGGTGTGTTACCGCAGGAACAAGGAAAAGTTGTTCTTAATGAAAACCTATGCAACATAGTTTCATCAATGCGAGACCTCATATCATCTGTGTATGGAAACGCAACGCAAATACCAACTTGCGAAAATTTCTGGCTTTGCGAAAGAGCTATTTTGACGCCACGAAACGACCAAGCAGCAACAATAAACGCTGAAATTTTGAGCTATGTTCCGGGGGATTATGTTGAGTATATTTCCATTAACAGAGTCATGGAAGAAGGAAAATCTACAAGCTACCCAGTAGAATTTTTAGAATCCCTCAATGCTCCTGGACTACCAGCACATAAAATAAAATTAAAAGTAGGCGTACCGATAATGCTTCTAAGAAATTTAAGCCCCCCAAAACTTAGCAATGGCACCAGGTTAAAAGTGACCAATTTACAAAGAAATCTGATAGAAGCAGAAATTTTAACAAGGTGTAGAAAAGGTAAAAGTGTTTTCATTCCTCGGATTCCTCTCATTCCAAACAATTTTCCATTTAGTTTTAAACGAGTCCAGTTTCCAGTCAGCCTATGTTTTGCGATGACAATTAATAAAGCCCAAGGTCAGACGCTGAAAGTTGTAGGTGTAGATCTAAGTATCAGCTGTTTCCCGCACGCTCAGTTGTATGTGGCTCTGTCACGGGTTAGCAATCCTAGGAGCCTGTATGCTTTCATCCCCGATGGCCATACGTCAAATATCGTATACAGACAAGCATTACTGTAAAGTAAATTTTTAGCTACCCAAACGACGGTATATGTAATTCAAAATATGCTGCCCGAAAAGTCACTATTCCACGCTGACGAAGTCGCGGGCACAGCTAGTTAATAAATAAAAGGACTGATTATGATAAATAATAAAACCTTTGTTTTATTTCATAAATTTTAATAAAACGCTATTATAAATTATCCAGTATTAATATCAACTTCCTCTATTATTGTTATTTTTCTGCCAAATCAAATAATAAGTACTGGATTATTTAATAAAACATGTATTTGCAACATTATATTACTGTTAATCTTTTGACACCAACATCGACGAATATTACTGTAATGTAATATTACATTATACACTATCGCTTGGATTTCACACGAATAATATCGTAATATCATATTGCCGTTAGGTTTTTTGACACTGTATTACAACGAATAATACTATAATGCATTAATATTGACTACGATATTGTTGCGTTTACACGCGAATAATATGGTAATGATGCGTTGCATAATATACTTTTGCCATTTAATTTCAGTAACATTATTTTTGTGAATAACTTAATTTTATTAAAGTATTACAAAAAAATCATAATATAAATTAGATTGTAAAAAAATTAGCTTTGTTTTGACGTTTAAATATCTACCTTACGATCTACCCGTGCCGAGATATACGCATAAAACAGTTTTTTATTTTTCCTGTAAAATTTTGATTTATCGATTACCATATTATTCGGTGGGGGGAGCGAATTGTTTATTTTTAATGTTTGTTTACATTACGACAAATAAAAATTAAAATAATATTATTTCAAAATCGAAAGCGAGGACCCTATTTATTTTTATTTACCTAAAAATACCCATTCATACTGAATCGAATGACATAATACAAACCATTGTTCTTCCAAAGTTTTGATATCTTTTGATTTTGATTTGAGTATCTAGCATTGTTAGTAAGAATTTGATGGCAGGATGTTATTTTTAAAATATCGTAATCAAATACCTATGAATTTGCACTTCAAAAATTCTTATGATTTCTTACAGTGAATATTTCAAGAACAACTAGAATACTTAAAATATAGGTTACCTTATATAACACTAAACAGAATAATGCAGACAAATACATTTCCTTTGCACCAAATCCACTAAACCACTTTATTACATCGGATAAAAGCACCACTTGAATTTTAACAAATGGCCGGCAAACTATAAATATTTGTGAGCCATTACCGCTGTTGTTAGCGTTATTACAAGTAAGACATATGATCTATGTGTAACTGAAACATTGCAACGCGAAAATGCCGTCCAAATAGTTCTGCGCAAATTTAACAAATGGGATTGGCCGCGGGTTGCATTGCAATGCGGGTTTTGGTCTAAGTTAAATGAAAATAGTTTAAAAGTACGCAGCTTTAAATACCACATCGATTTTTAGAAGAAGCTCGGCTTTGTATCGAGTCATCTCTCTCAATTATCTTTGTGTCCCTCTTTCTAAATAAATCTCACACACACACATTTATAATGTAGATAGAATTAAGATGCCAAGAATAATCTTCAAGCAGACAAAAAACCCTTCAAGCGTCCTTTCACTCAAATTCTATTCAAACCGAACATCGTAACTCCCATTAAAACTCCGTCATCTATACATGGGACCATACTACAAAAGTCCGCGGCTTTTCACGCACATTCAACAATTCAAGTGATTTATACAAGCAGTAAACTAAGCCGGGGCTCCGTAGTACCCCAGTGTTACTGCGGCGACGAGCGATATTACACCACTTTTGAGCTTTAACCCCTTTTGTTTTATTGTTTACTTTGTCTAAAAGGAGGTGCAGTATTACACTCTTAGTCCTTATAATGTATCTCCATGGATGTGTGTACTAAGCTGGGTTACTTAGTAAGTACTTTAGCATAATTGGCATCTTTTTATCAAAAGAAAAGTAAATATGGTTTTTTTTGCCACATCTACACAGTTTATCTGCATCAGAAATATGTTATACTTAAAGACAACCATAGGACCGAATATTTTATTTGTTTGACCTAGAACACTACTGTGATATTTATTACAGTACCCGGCGATAAATATTGCACATCGACCTTTATACACAAAACAATTTTATACAAAGGATAAAAATAATTATCAAAAGAACCAAATCATAATTGTATTAACAGCTCCTAATAGATACCGGACTGTTTGTATTTCGTGCGACAGAGATAACGCTCTACGAAGCCGAAATTAGCCGATTGTCTCTTTCCAAAGGTCGATGTGCAATATTTGTCGCCGGGTACTGTAATCACTCTAGAAGGCCAAGTCTCGTAATTTAAAACATTCAATATCTACTCACAGTCTCATCTCGGCGACAAACAAATGTCAAAAACTTGTCAAAAATGTAGGGAAATTAGAGGTATTTTTGACAGCTGTGAACGTTCTCATCATGAGGACAGTTTATTTAAGAGTTGAGGGGCATTTCTCGTAATTTTTTACGAAAAATGCCCCTCAACTCTTAAATAAACTATTCTCATGATCATCATCATTTCAGCTGAAACAAATGCTGGATATAGGCCTCTCCAAACTACTATCTATCTGCTGTCTACTATCCTAGAATCGTAAATAATGGACTTCGAGAAAAGGTAGGTAGTGGCCTTGCGCTTCGCTTGGCTCGTCTTGGCGGGGTCACTACCGTGCCCGCAGATTAATTGTTTCACGCGGTAGGGAAGAGAACACTTCTCAATCAGAAAGGTAGCAAATTCAATAGTCTAGTGCTGTTGAAAGTAATCCATAAATTTGGTGACTATTTTCATCGGGGATGTAACTCAGTGGTAGAGTGTCTGCTTCGCATGCTGAAAGTCCTGGGTTCAAATCCCAGCATCTCCAAACCGTCTTTTTGATTCATTTTTATTGTTATTGTGACTTTATTGTGATACAGTTTGCTTTTTCTCGTTTCTTTATTTTGATTTCCATGTTCCTTAGGGCTGATTTTTTAATCGACAGATAATTTTCTCCGAGCAATAATTTTGAATTTTTTACAGTTCTTCCTTACAAAATCTATAAGACGTCAATTTTATTCCAGGAATAAAAATTATTTGTCAATTGAAAAATCAGCCCTTATTTAAGGCTACGCCGACCGCGCGGTGGTGCCCTCATTATTTCTTTTATTTTAGAAGTGGCCACTGTTATCCGTTTTAGTGATTCTAATAAAACTAAACAATGTAAAACTACCGTTTATAATAATATTATCGTATAATCTTATGGAGCACAACTTAACGTGATTATTTTCTGCATTTTTTCATTCTAAAATAAAAGAAATAAGCAAACAAACGATGAGGGCGCCACTAGGCGGTCGGCGTTTGGTCGGCAACCTCTTACTTAACATTTAACTTGAAAAACGCAAGGTGTTTTCGTTAATATGTATTTCATTTACAATTAACATTGTTACATCATTCGTAGAGAAATCTATGGGTATCCTTTTAGATAACTTCAAGACATTTTAGTAGTACGTATAAACTACAATTTAGAATACAATATTGTTAATTGTTATTGCTACTGCAGGTGGTTAACAAATAAAATTAGTATATTTTAACAAAAATTAACTCTACAACATACCTCTATAGTGTACAATATACATACGTATATGAGGTCCAAATACATCATCATACATCAAATAAAAATATGATATTCTTTTACAGCTAAATATATAGCTTCTTGAGACAAAAAAGTACTTTCACATTAATCTTTCTACCACCCTCATCCCCTTTTCGCATCGTCTGTACTTTCAACAAACACATTCAACATCTGTAGCAATGCTTTCAACATTACGTCTAAGCTCCCATCCGAATTGTTCCCAAAATACATTCGTGAACAAAATGAAAACTGACAAACTTTGTGCTTAAGAATTTTCAAGTCGCCTGTACCCTCCGGTTGTATTGTACTTTGGGATAAATCATGACGGGATTTTCACTTTTGAGTGTTGGCCGCCATTTTGGTTAGGATAAGTTGTAGGCGAAGGGGAGTACTCGTACTTACCTCTCCTACAAACTGATAATAGAGGAGTTGTAAACTTATAATGGTATGTTTTACAATGAAATATAATTCTTCTCAAAACATTTTCTTATAGGTTAGCCCAGTTGCTAGCCTATAAGAAATTGTTACACTAAGCTTGGATTTAAGTGAAACATTATTTTGTAACGGTGCAAACGGTTAACGCCGGGCGCAGCTAGTTTTAGTAATAAGTGAACGAATATTAGGACCAACCATAATGAGAATGTCACTGTTACTGTTTGCCTGCATAATCCCACAGCTGGGCATAGGTCTCTCCCCATGACTTCCAGCCGATCCAGGGTAAAAGTGGAACACTGGGCGATTGTTTTGAGAATGAAAATATGAAAATATTTTCTAGATCCACAAAAATTACAAGCCTGAAGATCCACAAAAATTACATGCCTGAAAAATATTTTAAAAAATTCAACACAGATCTCGCGAGAATAAATTACCCAAAATAACAACGGTAAAGTAATTTTCCTCCATTTTAAAATTCTGCAACACTACTTTTCGTTGCATACTCAATTGATATACGGTGGAATGTGCAATTTTCCAGAATTACTCGCTTTTGTGAGATCTACAGAGTGCCACCAGAAAACGGGGCGAGAGACGAGAGAAAATGTAGCACTTTGAATATATCAGATATTTTAGTATACTTACTCTAAGTACTTGTACTTTTCACTTTGGAGTATTAATAAAATAATAGAGTGCAAGAGGCTAGGCTTTTGCACAAGTCTAGAAAAAACTGTATAATTTTTCTTGTTTTGCAAAACCAGCACACTAATTGCGTAACACATTTTTCACACATTCAATTTTACTGTAAGTTTTGACGTTCAAAAGTGCCTTTAATGTGCCTAGTTGAAATAAATGATTTGACTTTGTCTTTGAGTTTGACACTATCAATCTGAAGCATTTTGAATCCACTGCTTCATATGTCCAAAAAATTTTACTGCTCAACAACGTCAATGGCGCAATGAATGTTGTTGAACTGTCAAAATGCTACTGATAATGTGGTACGCAATTACCCCGCAGAAGATTATTGATTAACACAGTGCAAAAATGTTGGTGATGTATTAAAACGAGAAGCTCTTATTAAAAATAGTTTGCACTTAAAAAGTACTTACTATAACCAAAACACATGTCACAGCCATTTTCAGTTTTGCTTTTCCTATATAACCAGGAGTCGATGTAAGTCATTAAAAGTGCATAATTATGTTTTTAAATTCAATTCTTAGATCTATCAGGCAATAGCTAAAACGAATGTTGACTTTCTATGGTGTCTCTTAGTGCCTCATAGTCAGTCTTCAACGTTCCAAATGCTGAGACACAGGTCTTCTCTCTGTGAGAGGAAGTAGGCCTTAATCCACCACGCGGACCCAGTATGCATTGCTGTAGGTATGTCACATGTATGTCTTTAGTTCTAGGGCACGCCGGTTTCCTCACGAAGTTCGCCTTCACCGTTTTAAGAGCAGCGGTGATGAAGTAAATTATACAAAGTAAAGCGACTGCTTACACGTAGGCGTGCATACACACGACCGACACGCATCGACACTTGCGTTTGGCCAGTTGCCTCTGTCATCAATGCGTTTTGCTTGTGTTTAAGCACACTAAATCTGGGCTGTTATTACCACTGCTCTGTAAGTGCCAAATTGCAATAAATGTTTTGACTTTGACTTTACAGTTTCCTAGATCGATCCGAGGGCCAATCTTCATCATAGGTAACGTAAAAAAAAACGTTAGTTATTCATATGACAAGTGTGTTATCGATATGCAAAAAAATATTAAGTGGTTGGTACGATAGTACGATATTGCAAGAATGTCATACTTCTGCTAGTCTTATTCATACTTCAACGTGCTGGTCATACAAACTCATATCGTAAGAATTCATTCTTAGAGTAGCAATATTGTGCTAGCAAACAATTGAATGCGCAGTTGTAGGGTTTGTGCACACTGATGAGAATGTTTGAAGATTTTATGTCGCTTATTCTTATTCTCGCTTGATAAGTGGGTAGGTATTGGTTGAGCAGCTGGTCTTTTGCGTTGTGTGCTCCTTTTCAGAAACAGTTATAGAAGGTACCTTTCATTAGGACCTATGGGCAATGCATAGTCCACGCTCCGAGTACTATTTTCACTTAAATTTTGGAAATACTGTTGGTGTTTTTCCAGTTTGTTTTTAACTATTTCTGGCAGTTTGAGTTCTTTATACGACCAACCCAAACATCCTTTCCTCGGTATTGTTGGTCGAGTCGATGAGCTCCTCAAGTTCTGAGTTGAGCTACACGATTACTGATCAATATATACGTGCTCCAAATGGAAAGGTACCTACAGTCAGTGACAAAAGAAGTAGTACTAACACTTCTTACTCTTTTTTAAATATGCAATATACAATGTATCGAATAAAACAATTTTGTGTCAACTTAGATAATGTGTAAAAGTAGTGTTAATCGACTTTTGTCGCAGACTGTAGGTACAGACGCCAGCACACCAAGCTATCCGAAACTGTCAAATTTTCCCAATCAACTTTGAACCTTATGCTTTAGCGATAAAGTTGAAAATTAATTAAAGAAATTTGACAGATTGTAGTTGATGTGCTGGCGTCTGTACAATTTACACCTAAACATTAAACATTTTACTGTCATCATCATCATTATTTCAGCCGAGAGACGTCCACTGCTGGACATAAGCCTCCTCCAAACACCTCCACTTAGACCAGTTGTCTTTGCATCCAACGGATTCATGTAGCCTTCACAAGGTCGTCGGTCGATTTTAATGTATCTGACACAAAAACCTTACACTTTAACATGGAGTTCAGTTAATGTTTTCCAGTCAAGACGAGCCACAACCTCTTCGCCTTAAGGGGATTACAGGACCAAAAAACGCAAATTTTAGATGTAATAAAAGAAAATGATCGACTACTGTAAACAAAATCAGAAAAATGTATGATATTCTTCAGGATATATGCTAGGTAGATAGTGTGTAGAAAACATAATACAACTAATTTGATATGATAGAAAAAAATCATGAAGATACCTCTAAAAACTTTATTTTTACAATAAAAACCATGCACACACACAATCATTCTGATTTTTTATCAGATTACAACAACAATCAACATTAATTTTTCAGTACAAACAATAGATTTTTTGTAAATAGATAATTGCTTCATATTTTTCAATAAATTACCAGCGTTGTGTCATCGCTCTTCTCTTTCTTTTATGCAGTCCGACAGTGACCGCGCTTTAGGTCATGTAAGCCCCTTAACCATTCTATCACTGCAAGATAAACTAACTATCCACCCACCACTAACACTGAACCAATACATCAGCCGTGTCGTCATACATCGTAAAGTGAATAATATAAAAAGGAAGAGCCGACGAAATCCGTCGGCCGGCGCGTTAATATTGCAGCACAATCACTGACGGCTCTAACATTCATGACTTGACGAGGTCGGCTGTTGATGTAGGCAGGTATATGGATAGTCCTCACAGTAGAACGAATCTATATAAACTTTTAACGTGAATGCGCAGTGGTAGACCGAGAAATTCAAATTGAATGCGCAGTGGTAGACCGCGAAATTCAAATTGAATGCGCAGTGGTAGACCGCGAAATTCAAATCGTCTTGCTTTTTTTGCAATTTGCAGGTCAGAGTCAGGTTGTATCTTGATCAAAATATGATTCGCGACTGAAGTAGATTTTCTGAGTATTGAGCCAAATTTGAGAAAAAATTACGTGTATGGTACGTAATTTTTTCTCAAATTTGGCTCAATACTTTAAAACTAGATGGCTTCCGCATCCCTAAATCATACAAGAAAATAAGAACGGTTAAGATGTATCGTCATAGTATGCATTTATCAACCTTTTTGGATTTTCAGACTCCCATGAGGTGAGATGAAACTCAATTAGATACTAAGGTACTTCATAGGATTATCTTAAGTTTTTGCCATGATTGTAATTTTACGACATTTTATTGATTAAACATTCCACGATTCAATCCAACTTTGAAATCTCAGTATTTCAAAGACTTATCACAACATTTACAGACACTTTGAACGTGAATAATAAAATGCAAAAAACAAAACCCTTTTTTGCAGTCGAGTAAAAATACTGAACACGCCAACATCTCACCTCAATGCCATGACAACAAAAAAGCACCACTCACCAAGGCCCCTGAGAAACTTCCACCGCCTCCCCATCTCCCCTGAACCCTTTACGACCAAAGGGGGGAAGCGGGTCAACTGGCCCTGGTCTTTGATGTAGGCTTTCGGGTCAGTCATGAATGCGATGTGTTCGAGATTTTTTGTAGCACATCTTGTACCTGTGGGGGACGTCAAATAGATTGAGTTAGCAAGGCGTTCTTTATTAATATTTCTGTGAACATTTTTCTTTCTGATTGGTGGACTGGGACGCATATTATCTATATGCTTACCGTATCTATAGTAAAACTGCGCAGTGCTGCTCACCCCCACCCTATTTCAAGTTAAACAAATATCAACTTTATTTCAATGTCAATTAAAGTTGATTTCAGAGTGACTAACACTATTGAAAAAGTTATAATAATGTTTGAAGTTGTAGCGTAAACTGAATTTTATTGTGTAGGAATTAAAGTTATTTTTCACTTCATTCTTATTTGTTTACATTTTTGGCAAATAATAATAATGCACTGTGTTTTTTATTTAGATATAAATTTACCACAGAGGATTGGATATACCACATTTTGTACCATTGTAAAACTTTGTTTTCTACTTTCATATTTAGCGAGAAAAGTTAAAAAAAATGGAAATAGACAGGGATAGCGATATGAATTCAACTTCAGAAAGTGTAAAAACAGCTGCAAATGAAAATGTTAATAACCTTCGCGTCGCGGGATAAATATTTAAAAGGTTAATGAAAATTTTGTTTTCATTAACTTGAGTTTTTATTTTGAGTAGGTATATTTTATCACGGTAGGTAGATTGGCAGTTAAAAGATAATTATATTACGCACCTTGCTAAAGTGAGTAATTAATGCAACAATCTACTATTGGTTGATACTAAAATGGGATGTTTTTAGTTTATTGATACAGCTTAATTTATTAATTTTCTCAAGGAAAAGAAGATTGAAACTAAACGTCAATCTTACAATCATTCACTTATTACTATTATATTATAGCCAGTGTATCTCCTGAATTCCCCTGATAGCATTTTTTTTTTATTTATATTTAGTGTGACCTCCGTTATTATCAATGCAGTCAAGAAGACATCGACGCATGGAGGCCACAATATTACTGCAAATATCTGTGCCACGTAAACTATCCCACAAATCCATGCAATGAGACTTGAGCTGTTCGAGACATCTTTCGTCTCGCGCTTCCCATCTTTGCACCATTAAACCCCATACATTTTCTATAGGGTTTAAATCAGGGGATCGCGCTGGCCACGGAATAACTTTAACATCCGAATGCTCAGTAAACCACTCACGAACAATACTGGCACGATGTATCAGACAATTATCTTGACTTGAACCAAATAAAATTCACCAATTTCATCCACTGGATAAACATTCCGATCAGTAGGTAGCATTATATCGCTCAAAACCTCGACGTAATTAGAGCTGTTGGCCCGCGTCGGTATAAATGCCAACTCACCCGGCCCTTGAGCACTAATCCACCCCCACATATTCACTAATTCTTCCTGACTACTTATTATTTATAATATTACTGTCAGACCAACGTGTATTATCTCTGCGCCACAAATGAGGTCTTCCTTTTTGACACGATATGAAAGTCTTCTCGTCTTCTCGTCTACCTAGCCTTTTCCCAACTATGTTGGGGTCGGCTTCCAGTCTAACCGGATGCAGCTGAATACCAGTATTTTACATGGAGCGACTGCCTATCTGACCTCCACAAACTAACCTAACAGCGTTAAAAAAAAATTATAAAATCTGACAACCAGCCTTAACTGGTTGTCAGATTTTTTTTTTTTTAAGTACTATGATTTGGAAAACTAAAATGTATAATTATTGACTAGACTCAAAAATTCTTAATCCACAAACATATCACTTACAATACGAATACCGAGTAACTTTATGTAACCATAAACAATTTTAAACAATGGCCGCCCAGAACACATGTTCAATCAATCAGACCACAGAGCCTATTTGAAGTCTAGACATGTAATATTGATACGCTATGTCGGAGGCCGAACATGTTTGAAACGGGTGTGGGTGTTATACAGAGGAGAAATAATAGAAGATTCAGTTTGTGATTAATCTAAAACCACACAAAGGAAAAACAAATTTTTTGGTATTTCCCCACTCATATATGGGGTTATCATTAACAACCTCTTAAGAGGTCATTGTACTCATCATTATGAACAACTTTTACCATGGGACCAAACCTGAAATCGCGAAAAAAAATCAGCTGTTCCCTACATTTATGTTCGTATAACTAGGCTGCCGCTGATGTTACAAAGTCGCACTTTAGTTTTTGTGTAATGTTGATCTTCTGTCTAAAACAGTATGGTAACAAATACCTCATTTTTTCACAAAAAACTCGAAGACAAACGAGCCATACCCAAACGATTAGTACAGAAGACCGAAAATCATTAACAGTAATTTGTAATGGGTAGATACAAGTTCCTATATGTATTATAATAAATGTGCTCCAATAATGTTTTTTACATGCCCGTAAATATTGCACATTTAGTAGAAAACGTTCGGTAAAGTAGAGCGTCGGCCCTGTCACTCGTACCTGTGTTAGTCTCTTTCTAAAGCTCGATGTGTAATTTTGATGCTTGGGTAGTGATAACCGGAACTCTGAACACACTGGGACACAAGCCTCATCTCTTCGAGGGGAAGATCGCATATCGAATCCCAACCCTAAAGCTGCGTCATCACTGGCTGACCTAGCTGTCAATTGATAGTGACAGAAGCGCAATTCCCACGTTTTTTAATTACCTAGCAAATTCGATATTGGAACGAAGTGAATGATCAGTGACAATTAGAAGTTAAGGTGCTTTCGCCTCTAAATATTTTTAAAAAAATAATCGTTTTTTTTTTAAGTCTTAATTCGTTTAATTTTTTTTAAATTCGTTCGCCTATAATGTAACATTTCAGATTCGATTTTGAGCATTTAGTTGATTCCATAATGTTAGACGAAGCGGTCGCTGTGCTGAGCGCGGCAATATTAATTCGACATTGTTATTTACGAAAAAGAAACGATATTGGTGCAATTAAGTATTTCAAAACCGATGAAATGTAGGCGGCATGGTCATTTTACAAAAAATCAACCATTGTATCATCAAGATGCGCACTGTAATGCTCGGTTATCTTTCGTCACCAATGTAATGCTCGAATCTGTAACATTACAGATTGTGCACTGTAATGCTCGATTCTCTTCCGCCACCAATGTAATGCTTGAATCTGTAACATTACAGATTGCGCACTGTAATGCTCGTTTCTCTTCAATCACCAATGTAATGCTTGAATCTGTAACATTACAGGTTGCGCACTGTAATGCTCGGTTCTCCTCCCTCACTGACGTAATGCTCGACTCTGTACCGTACAATACAGGTGAATGCTCCGAGTGATCTGAGCACCTTCATATTATGTAATATGATACTTAACACTCTTCAACTATTCAGTCTAACAGAAGGTAGTGTAGGTTCTTCTGTGTTCTTGTGTATTTCTATTATTTTTCTCGCTTTTATTATATTTTTCCAGAACCGTTGATCTAAATTGGCAGATGCCAGACATTCTGATTATTAAACTATTTGAATTGTAGAGCGTCCCATTTCATCTGCGAACGATGAATGAAGGCCTCGGAATTTAATTTGTGAAAATTCTCTTTTTGAAATCCATCATAGATAGGCATTTGGATGATCGAATAAATATACATGGTACAATAAATAAGTAATACCTAGTCTAGGTAATCTAGAGTATCCCCCCCCCCCGGTGGGTTCCCGCATTGTCGAGGCGGGGGGCTCAGTAGCCGTGGCTTAGTTACCCATGGTGAAACGAAGAGGAACCCGAGGAGGGGCCGCTCTTCAGGGCTTTTGCCTGTAAGCCGACGACGTAGCGGCCAGTTAGTAGGTTGCGGTGCCACTTGGGCGACGTCGCAACTGAGGCGGGCCGCGATGTCGTATGGGAGGCATCGCGGCTGAGGGTTGGAAGCCGCGGCGGGAGAGGAGTGCCGGAATTGCGGTGCGCCGCTCTCCCTACCTTCCGCGGCCTTGACGGGGTCGCCACCGTCTGATGGCGGACTCGGAGGGGCCGCAGGGGAGGGGGAGTGTTGTTGTGACATTGGCCGCTCTCTTTGTGTTTTTTTACACTTTCATCGGATACTTTTGAAATAAACCATATTATACCCTGCTAAATATCTTGTATTTGATAGACTCTAGGCACAAGATCTCAAAAACATGTTACACACTTCAAAACATTCCTGGGAATGTATTTCTGCACAGTTCACATTTTCCAGTTCTGTACCGTTGTTTATTAAGCCTGTATAACTTCAAGCCGTGGCTCGAGCTTCAGTTTTTGCGCTCTCGAGAATGCTCTCAAATTCTCGAGTTCTCGAGCTGTGTGGAAAGTAATGAATAAGGAGTATTTCTAAGGCTTTTCATTTGAGACTGCACTTCGCCTTTTATTGTCTAAGTCTTCGTCGTGTGCTTTTGTCAGGGTTCGCTATTTAAGTTTAAATTGAGGTGAAGCGTAACAACTGTGCTTTATTGTGCTGGCAATTAATTTAAATCTATATTTAGATTCAAACATAAGCCTTAGCTTATGTTTGAATTTAAATATAAATTTAAATTAATTAGCTATTTGTGAGGCTGCCAACTTTCAAAATGGATCGTCTTACCTGTTTCTTAAAACAGGTAAGACGTTCCATTTTGAAAGTTTGTTTGGCAAATATTTTGTTGTGATTTGACAATATCAATTAAATCATGTCACTCTGTAATGCATTACAATTTAAATGAATTGCAAAAGCGAAGGGTAGCCCGCTAAATTCAAATTGTCTAAAGTTTTTTGGAAATTTGAAGGTCAGTATCAGGTTGTATGTTGATCTAAATTTGATTCGCGGTCATAACAAATATTTTTTTATAGAATTATAATCATGAAAATCATCAATACATCACTCTACGTTCATATTCGTTCTATTGAATGACTATTATATGAAATAATGACATTTGAGGCCAATATTGACTTAAGGAGTTGTATTGAAAGAAAGAAAATACGTTTATTTGTGGTAAACATGACGCAAAAAGAACATAAACACAAAAAATAAAAAAAGGTAGGGGGAAACATGCATCACATCCACGCATAACGGCTATCGCTCAGCATTATGCTGCGACCCTATGCAAGACATAGCCCCAGCGCTGGTTTTCAGCGTCAGCCGGCGGCGGTGCTGACGTAATGACGTCGTCTGGTGCAGCAAACAAATAATTATTGCTGATTCTAATTATTATAATTCTGTAATATCATATTAATCAACATTTGTATGTATTTTGTAAATTTTCTTAAAAAACTTTTTAAACTTTCTTTCTTTGTAAAAATGTAAGAAAGTTTGAATTTACGGGGCTACCTTAGCGCATCAGTTTTAGGCGTAAAACGAATTTGGAAAGTTAAAATTACTATTCACAATTGTTACGATATTAATGCAACATATTATTTTTTATTATTGTCATTATAATTATGTTTGTGTTTCTGAGTGCATACAACCCGAATCTCTTCAAAGTAAGAGTGAACAGGCTTCTTCTGGGTAAGCTCATTCCATCGTAGACTTTGTCTCTGTCACCTCGGACCTAGACTAGAGTCAAGAGCAAACCCATTTCAAATAATAAAAAAAAAATATTAATTATAACTTTATATAGATAATATATTATAATACTTTGTGTTTGTGACCTACAAAACGATTAATATCGTTCATTCAGAAATATTAACAAATTAATCAAAACAGCGAACTTTTTGACAGCTTTTCTCTAAAGCTAAAAGTAATGATAGAATAATAATAATAAGTAATAATCAAAACAAGGGTAACAAAAACATCAACAATTAACAAAGTACCTTTGCTCAAATGCTCTAATAAAATTACAAAGTACGTGTATACGTCATGTTACCAAACTTTGCACGAAAAGCGAAAATCTTCAGCGAGAGTAGAATTAGAATGAATGAAATTAATATCACTCTTGTAAGCGCTTACTAAGTTACTCACACGCATAAGTTTTCACTTAAGTTACATGTTGAATTTGCTTACGATATCTACGTGACGTCATAAGCCGTAAGTACGGTTTGCAGAACAACGGTCGTGTTTTTCTTTTACATTTTTTTCTAAATATTATTTTAACTGGTTGAATGCCGTAATTACAGTAATAATTAAAAAACCATCGTGTCTCGCGTAGATTCACAGCTTACGAAGGGTTATTTTTTTATATATGAAAATAATTTCTATGTCTTTCGTTGATGGGTGTGTGTTTAAATAATAAGACAAGTTTAAATAAAAACCTACTTGAAATGTTAATGTGATGTGGAAACGAGCAAGGTAATTACGAAATACACCAACAGTACTTTAGCAATTGTTACCATTTTGACAGCTCAAAATGTTAAATTCATGGCGTTATCTACGTTGTAAAGCAGACAAATTTCTCGAACATCTGAAGCAAAGGTCCTTCAATATGATTCAAATTGAAAGTGTCTTACGCAATTACAGTGCAGCTAAGATATTATAGGTAGACCTATTAATAACTGAAACCCATGATTATTCATAACAATCCATTTAGAGAAGTTATTAAGCCAACTCAATCCATCCCAATAAACAACGAATTACAAAACGACAATATAATTTTTAATTAATTTCAGAACCCTCATTAACCTTTTTGTCTGACGCTACCTGAGCGTGTTCAAACCATTTGTTGGCGTATTTGATGGTTGAACATATTTTCAATTACAGCTTGGATCTAATTAAATTGCAAAAGGAGGCTGTTTTCGACTTGTGGAACTTCGTCTACGTGAGGCAACATATGATGAAACCAGCATATCCTGACCTCCCCTGCCCCTCTTTCTCTACGACATTAGGACCATAAAAGGGGTAAACTGATCAACACCCAGAGGCCACCTTACCTGGCCTTGTTACGATTTGGTGGGAATACAAACGATCCCACTTAAAAGTTTTATGGGTTCCGTATAAATTCCATTAACGTTTTACGGTTTTACATTTTAAACAGATGTTTTGTAGAAGATTCGTGGCGCAATCACATTTCTTACTTGAACAGATGAAACTTTAATATAACTTGGCTGGTTCCAGAAGATTTTGGTTTCGTTTAAAACTCTCAACTGCAAGTAGATACTATATCAGTGTACCCTGAAATGATAGTGACTTGGCAGAATGTAAAATTCGCTTCTAAACCATTTTAAGATAAACGACTGTATCACATTTTTACCCAACTGCGCCAGAAGGAGGGTTATGTTTTTCGAGCGTATGTATTTTGCTTATATAATTTACTTTTCTACTGATTTATGAAGTGGCAGTTCTTGGGAGGGGGATTAGCTATAGAATGGAAACTTTTATTTCAGACAGGAGTCCATAGGGTTAGTAACAATTTTACTTAACTTCTAGTGTTAGTAGGCTACAAACACAGATAAACAATTCAGTCTTACCAAGAGGTATCGTGTTACCCAGTAACTGGGTTGTGGAGGTCAGATAGGCAGTTGCTCCATTTAAAATACTGGTATTCAGCTGCATCCGGTTAGACTGGAATCCGACCCCAACATATTTGGGAAAAGGCTAGGCAGATGATCAATGGTATCCTTTTATGATTCTGCCAAAGTGCCACTTACTGGCAGAATAGATACACACGATAAATAGATACGCACTTCCTTAAGCTGATTTTTCATAAAAGAACCTATTTGGACCTAGTCATTTTCATAATTTTGCCACTGTTGGGACAGGGAGTGGGCCATAATCCACCACGCGGGCCCAATGCGGGTTGGTGGATGGCACATATCCTCGATTTTTTTTTCTAACACATGCCAGTGTCCTCACGATATTGACACCTTACCAACCTCATAAAATCAACACTGACACACAAGACACTCATTAGATACGCACTTCCTGAAGCTGATTGTTCAGAAAAGAATTTCCACAGCAATCATGTTTACCTAGATGGTTCAGTCATTGTCATGTGTCACTGGAAAGACTCTTATTTTGTAAATAAACAAAGTTGTTGTTATTCCCACATAGTAGTCTTGAGACAGTCAAAGATTTGTTGCCGGTACAAATGGACGGGAAGATTTTCTCCACTATATTGTTTTTAGTGCTATCGCCTGTTTTTATAGTGAGTAGATTAGATGTTTTATTTAATTCCGTTGTTGCTGGTTTTGTGTTTGTAGTTTTTGCGAGTTTCAGTTTTGGCTTTGTTTAGAAACTATTAAGATAGATTTTCCCCTTATTGGTGACATCAAATAAAAAATAAAATAAGCTATTTTCAAATTACGAATGTATTTAGTAAAGTCAATATGTTTAATTTGGGATATATTCGACACAGTGCAAGGTTCCATGACATCTGAGGGACAATACATGTACTTTTAAGATTGTTCACAAAAACTCCACGACCTCATTCCACCGGCCCCCTTCTACCTTCGGACATCCAGACGCACTGCAAGTTACCATCCCTACCTAGTTGCTATTCCACCAATTCGCACTAAGCGTTTTCAAATGTCCTTTATAATGCGCACAGCAAAAGAGTGGAACTCTCTACCTGCGTTTGTGTTTCCAAGTGCATACAACCCGAATCTCTTCAAAGTAAGAGTGAACAGGCTTCTTCTGGGTAAGCTCACTCCATCGTAGACTTTGTCATCTCTGACCTAGACTAGAGTCAAGAGCAAACCCATTTCAAATAAAATAAAATAAAAAACAATCTAATCTGGGTCAATGAGTTAGAAATTGAATACCGTTTACAGTCAGTTCACAGTCATATTACCTCTGACAGCAGCAACCTAACAGGAACCTTATTTTAACGAGAATAAAGATATAAGATAAGATAGGCAAGTTGCGCCTGAAATTGTTAAAATCTTCCAGCACTGGTACGGGAACCAGGTCAATAATGTTAAATGGTCGGGAGCTCTGTCGAACTCGTGCAGGTTGGAGTGCGGGGTGAGGCAGGGAGGATTGAGCTCACCAACGCTCTTCAATCTGTATATCGATGGACTTGTTGCCGGGCTCAGCAGCCGCCATGTTGGATGCCATGTTGATGATGTTTGCTTTAACAACATCAGCTACGCTGGTGATATGGTGCTGCTGAGCGCGTTAATAAGGGGACTCAGAGGACTAATAAGCATTTGCGAAACATACGCTCATACACATGGACTAAATATAACGTCAAAAAGAGCGAGCTTATAGTTTTCAATGCGGGTTCTAAGTGTCCGGCCAACGTTCCACCAGTAAGGCTATGTAGGGTGCCCTTGGAGCGGGTACATACTTTTGAGTATCTGGGCCGTATTGTGACGTCCGACCTGAAGGACGACGCTGATATTGAGTAAGAACAGAGGGCGCTGTCGGTGAGGGCGAATATGATGGCACGCAGGTTTGCTCGTAGCTCCAAGGATGTGAAGATCACCTTGTTTCGAGCCTACTGCACATCTTTTTACACAAGTAGTCTGTGGGTGTCATTATTTGCAGAAATCTTACAGCGCTCTCCGCGTTCAATATAATAACGCGTTGAGGGCTCTGCTGCGGCTGCCTCGCTTCTGCAGCCCATCGAGAATGCTCGCGAGTGTCCGCATTGACTGGTTTTATGCCAGCATGCGCAAGAGCAACCTCGATAGCGAGTAGAGTGCAGGGCAGCGGCAACAGTCTTCTTGGATATTGTCAACAGGTTGGACGGACCTTTCATGCAACACTGGCAGGGCTTACATGCACCCGTATATCGGGCTTGGGGCAGGTAAAAGTGAAATAACCCATATCATAGGTTTTTTTTAATAATTAATTATATTTTGTGATGTTTGCAATTTATATTATTGTTATTCTTTATATTTCGACGTTTCTTTTTCGTTTTTTTTAACATTTTTAAAATTTCATAATTTTATATTTGATTTTTTATTTATTTTTATATTCAATTCCGACATTTTTATAATTTTATTTTTTTGACAAATTTAATTACTTATTGTTTTTAATTGATCACTGTTTTATTCTGGGTTTTTATCTGTTTTGAATTTAATATTATATTTTATAAGTAATTTTAATGTATGAGTTTGAATCTATGGACTAGAATTATGTCTGAAATAAATATATTATTATTATTATTAAAAATCACAATGATTTGGACAGTGATGCAAAATCAGAGGTAATTTAATTCTGAAAGGACTGTAATTACATGGATTGTTGCTAAGTTGAGATTGCGTCTACATTTTTAACAAGACCTTCAGACTTGAAGCTTTAGGTATTTTTTCATACACTAGTTTCCCTCAAACTCCCAGTTACTGCATGAAACATTCACAATGCTGAAGCATGGTCGCTCAAAATTAATGACAAAGGCTACATATACACCCATGAAACAAAAGACAGTTGTAGCGCCAATCGTTTGAAATTTGTAATAGTATCTGAAATTCAGTCACAGCCAATAATATCTTCGCCATTATAAGGGTTGTTTTTGCCTGCTCATTGTACGATAGAATCTGCTCTAGCGACTCAGCTCGTAATGTCAAAACTGCAGAATGACATTCAGCCATCTTCTTTACATGTCAGACTGAATTAAAATATGATACTGACAGACTATGACAATTAAATTAAAAAATATACAGAATTATATACGTTTCATAAAGTGGACAGGCCATTAAAAAGGTTGATGTCAACTAGACAGTGGTGAAGGGTGGGTGAATGCTATGTTATATAGTTTTCTATGCAATAGGGAGTCTGCTCAGTGCCGTAGCTTCAAAAGATATTATGTCTCTTGAATTGATAAAGGCTTCTACAAAGAGGCGCGACACGCGATATAATCGCGCGCGACACAAAGACACCGTTCATTGCACGACTTGCGGTGCCTTTGTGTCGCGTGTCGTGTCGCGCCTGTTTAAAGGAGCCTTAAAGGAAAGAATTTTGAAAACTAACGAAGAAGTAAAAGACTTTGCTGTACTAAATACTACGTATATATTTCTTTACAGTCAGCATGGTCTTCAAGAGAAGAGAGAAGAGACACCCGTGCCATCGATCGAGTCCCACGCAGAACGATCCATTACCACACCAAGAGACATATGTTACCAGAACCGGACACCAAGAGAAGGGTCACCACTCCAAGGGCTAGGGAGTTCAGGAAAAAGGTATGCTGATGTAGTTAATTATGATGATGAATTTCTAAGTCGCTTCCACCCGCGGATTCGCCCGCGAAGTATGTCAATAAAATGTAATAACCTTCCTCAGAGTTCAAAGTATTCCCATACCAAATTCCATCAAAATTGGTCCAGCTGTTCCGGAGATTAGCCAGAGCAAACAGGTAGACAAACATCATTTTTACTTTTATAAATATATTATATGTACTTTCATATGCATTTAATAAAAAGCTGTTATTCTGACATCACAAACAAACACTTCAATTTTATTTATTTGTACAAACAGACAATTCAATTTGATTTATTTTGTATTGATATTGTAGTTGCCTGCCTGTTTGGTCTAGTTGTCACAAGCTCGACTGCTAAAAAGTGACGTCCTGTTCGTGGGATCGATTCCTAGTTGTTATTGGGTTATTCCACCAGGAATTTATCAGTAGCAGCTATTCTGAATTTATGCCATGGATTTGTCTCATGCTATAACGTGGGATATATACATACAGTACCCGGCGATAAATATTGCATATCGACCTTTTTACACAAAACCATTTTATACAAAGAATAAAAATAATTATCAAAAGAAGCAAATCATAATTGTTTTAACAGCTCCTAATAGATACCGGACTGTTTGTATTTCGTGTGACAGAGATAACGCTCTACGAAGCCGAAATTAGCCGATTGTCTCTTTCCAAAGGTCGATGTGCAATATTTATCGCCGGGTACTATGTACTATGTAAGTAAGGTTTAGCCAGCGTTTGCAATGTAAGCGCACAAAAATACATTTATGTATGTTAAGACATCACATTACAAATCTTTGAATTTCTCGGCATTTCTCTACTATAATATGCATGTATTATACATATAAACCTTCCTCTTGAATCACTCTATCTATTACTGAAAACTGCATTAAAATCCGTTGCAAAGTTTAAAAGACAAAGAAAGAAGTTAACAGGGAGCGGGAGCGACTTTGTTTTATACTATGTAAAGATGTCAACAAGTTAGTTGTTTTCTTGTTTACATGAGTGAGGTACAGTTTGGATACACATTAGTAAAGTAAAGCAACTACACATTCAATTGATTCTCACATTTCCCATCATAGAGCTCAGTATACACAGCATAAAGATAAACAGCTCTAACATATTAAATTTCATTTCAGCCATCAGGTCACCTGACACCTCTAGAAGAAGATGACATTGACAATGACGAAGTAATCTCCGTCGCCATCGGTCCGCCTCCAATCCGACCGAAATACGACAAAGTGCACTGGAAGCATCCTCCCAAACCTGTCACCCAAAACGTATCGAACTTAACAGCTACCAACATTGTCAAAGACGTCTTCATACAACTCGGCAGAGAGTTCCTAACGAGACAGGTGAGCGAAGACTTCATCTTCGGACAGTACATAGGCAATGCAATGAAAAACTTAACAGCAGAAACGAAACTCAAAATGCAACACGAAGTCTTGGAGCTAATACTTAAGTATCAGAAGATCAACCGAGGCGAGGTTGTTAAACCAGAGGAAAAGCATGTCGTCAATCCTTTACCTTTGATAAAGGACATGAGGATGGAGAGCAAAAAGTTTACTTCAGCCAATGAGACGGAGGACACGTGGCCAGATTTCTCAAATCTTGCTAAGATTGTTGGTTGATTCTCAAATCTTGTTACGACTGTTGGTCATTATTTTTTTTATTAATCTACTTTTTTTGTTAATACATTGTTTTATTATTATTTGTTTGTTTTTTTTTTTTTAAATTGGTGCATTATTTTAAAGTTAATTATATCACTGTACATGTTTGGTTTTTATCTACACAGACTTCTTACCAAGATTTCGTTTTTATAAGCTTAAAGATAAAAATGTTTTCTTCTATTAAAATTTTGTAACCTTGTAAGTTCAATTTGACGTTTAAAGGCTTCTTTCGCTCTTTGTTTGGGTTTTTCCAGTTTTGACGTTCAAAAGTCCCTTTAATGTGCCTATTTGAGATAAATGATTTGACTTTGACAGTCGCCATCAGACCGCAGCAGCAAGCGGCACTATCGCGATCTACGGAAAAGCAGAAAGTGGTTTCTATGTAAACCAGTGGTGTCGCTGCAGTCTGCAGTCTGCCGTAGCCTTCGGAATTGTACCACTGGTTTTCATGAAACCTCGTTCATTATAATAATCCAAGCTGGACTGACAAAGGTTGGAAGTCGAAAATGTTGTGTATTCGCAAACTGTCGTTATCTGACCGCAGTGTTTGTTTAACCCCAAGGGAGATCGGCCTTAATCCCAGATTAGAGAAACAACGCAGATATGCTATGAGCACTTATGGCTGCAATTCTTTTAAAAATGAACGGGAAAATATAACAGTAAATGTTTGAAAGGATTAAATGTTGTTGGACAAAGACTTTTTGATTTCAGTTCAAATATATTCGTTAAATTCGCGATTTTCACGTTGACTGGTTAGTTCAATTTGCCAGCCGATCTCAAGATATTTCACTTAATAAATAATTATTTATAAAAATCTCATAAGTTACAAGGTTATACATATTTTTTGGACATTTAATGGCCGAACCTAATAACCTATTTTCAATTAAAGACGAGAAAGAGTCTATTTATTTATATATACCTTATTGTACACCAGAAAATACATAACATAAAAAATACGATTATGAATACAAAACATACAATGGGCGGCCTTATCGCTTTCTGCGATCTCTTCCAGGCAACCTTGGAATGGATAGTGATTGCGTGGTTATAAAAAATGGGGTTGTCAGTGGTGCAACATAATATAGATACATATATATAATTCTGTATAATAGATAGATACATAAATAAATACGTACTAAATATACATATAAACAACGAAAATAAATGATGACTATAGATTATTGCAGCTACGAAAACAAAATCACAACAACAAGTAATTTTCCTTCACGAGTCTCTTAAATACAGCTAACGATTGCGCGCGTTTTATTTGAACTGGCAATGCGTTCCATAAACGAGCGGCCTGAATAGAAAAGGATCACTACTAGGAGTCGCTACTGATATAGATTATTGGGACATTAAAACCAAAGATAGATAGGTTTTTCTACCTCCAGTATGTCAAAACTGGTGATAGAAAGGTAATTGGGTTCGGCCGTAAGTCTGTCACAGTATCTCGGCCAAATCTCTTACCTAAAGGCACGGTAACAAGGACCAATCTTTAAAAATAGAAAAAATTTATTGTCCAGGTAATACAGTAAGCAGGTGGTTAACAGTAAGTTAGGACGACATGAGTAGCTTAAAATATTACCTACAGCTAGGTTACAATATAGTATTAACTAGTGAACCCCAAACTAGACAATTAGTCTGTATCTTGGGGCTCGGAGTACGAATTCCAGAGTGGAGACTAGAGAGGTGATTCCAGGTATGGTATGTGTGTATGTGTGATATTTGTGTGGTGTGTGTATATGTGTGATGTGTAAGTGGTGTATGTGTGTCTGTGTGTAAGTGTGCGTGTTTATTCCATTGTGCTTCGTTTAATTTGGTGTCAAGTGAGAGTCTTTATATTAATTGTTTCCGGGTCATCATAGCTAGTGTTATGCAAAATTTCCTTTACCATTTTTTTTCAGCCGAATGAAGTAGTATTTTTAATTTCGCATAGTTTGCAGGCTTTATTGTACGTATTAATGAGAGAGTAGGCCGGGGAACGTCTTGGCGATGAGGTGCTGTCAGGTGTTGGTATTCTGTAATTTCTTTTGCTTATGATAGATGTGTAGTCGGGTCTCCTTTTAATATGTTTGTGCGTTTTGTGCAGGCAGAAAGAATGAAAAGCTGGCGGACTCTGAGGACTCTCGTTTCGCGGTAGAGTAGATCAGTAGAGAACAGGCAGGACTTCTTAAAAGTTACTTTAAGAAGCGCCCTCTGTGCTTTTTCAGCTTCGATTAAGTAAGTCTTTCCAGCGCTACTCCACACGCTGATGCAATACTGAATTATTGATTGGCATAGCGCATAGCTTTATCTTTGATTATACCTTTCCTTCTTATTTCTAATAATATCACATCTCACCTTTTTCTAAAATCCTCGACCTCACCTTGCCCGCTGCTAGTGCGTACCGATGAAAATATACTTAAGTAGTGTAATCGCATTACCCGTAATAGGATTATGGCAACCGACTAGTGAACGAAATGTTCTATAGCCGCCATTTTGATTCTATACACGGGATTTCATTCTTTTATTTCGACTCGCTTTGTTTAGGGATTTTGTTGAGTCTAGCTTGTGGTCGGTGCTCGTATTTTAGAGATTTTCGCAAAGCTGGTTAACTGTGTTGTACATTTTTAAAAGTGCTTGATTAGGTTTTGGTAATTTGGGACTATCACAATAATATTGTTAATCTTTTTAGGCAAATACGTGTGGAAAATGACAGATTTTTCGTAGCGTATAAATACGATACTGGTGTCATTAAAAGAAAGATAAAAAATGGTATAATGTCACAAAAGCACGTGCTTATAAAAGAGATAAGTTAGCTCGAATACTTCTTAGTAAAACAAAACGAATATTTAACTCGAAAACTGCGCGCGACAAAGGCACCGCTCGTTGCGCGACGAATCTAAATCGTCTTCTCAGAAATTTAAACCTGAAAACTGGGATTGTCAGTATTTTGAAACATTCAAATTTCTAAACTCATCAATTTATGTAAGTTTAAAGCCACTTTTTAGGAAAATATATCATGTTTTGTGACCTCGTAAGATATTGTTAATATTATATACCCACTTGAAAGTAAGTCTGTGCCAGAAAATAAAGGTAGGTAATATACTGGCAGTACAGCGGGAAAACAAAAAATAGAACACTGCCCAGAACTTAAACCAGCATTACATAAGAACGAAATATTCCTATTGATGTTATCTTCAAAGTATATTTTCTTTATATGTTTTATTGGACAGGATACTGACCTCCGCTGGCCTTGACAACCGCCTATGGGCACAAAGCCAAAAGGGTGTTCAACTGCCCGTGCTAAGGAAGAGAGAGAATCTAGTGGGTGTATTTGGTAAAATATTATATTATTTGTATTGCTAGTAGGTACAGTCAAGGGAAAAAATATGTATCCACTTAATCCAGCTTTTACCACAAATTACTAAATGCGTTTAGTTTTAAACATATTTAGAACACCATTCTGTCTCTGTGATCTTCAAACGATTGACAGAAACATAGTGATTTTGTGAGTGTAGAAGCGGGCCTTAACAAAATTAAAAAGTTATTTTCTATATTGAGCAATAGATTATTGACAGCATCTCGGTGCGTTCAATTTTGTAAAGTGTATTCCATTTCAGCATTTGAACCGATATTAATGAGGTATTCCACTAACCGCACTGAAACAAATTGCTCTTACATCTATATCTTTGTCGCTGTCTGTCCTTACACATTGTGAGCTTTTTGTGAACAATCAATCTGAAGAGGAAAATGAATTAAGTATTATTGTGGAATAATATATCTTATGAAGTGAGACGTTCGATAAAGTGATGCCCCTAATAAGATAATTTAACCATCCCAAAGCACGTGTTAATTTCAACGATATTAGTAAGTCTTACTTGCAGCTTTCACTTTCAATTAGCACGTAAGTGTTAAAGGGAGGGGTGCGGGAGGTTGAGAGGGATGAAGGTTACAAACTATTGAAGAAGCTATCTCTTACGACACACACAAACATTCACAAAGCAAGAAGTAATCACAAAGACAATCAAAAACGTAATTCTCACGTCTAAACAACTGAATTTAAATGAACACGGGAACACTTAGTTCAGTCCATTTCGACAGATGTTTACATAATTACCGCTTCTAACATTTATGCAGGTAGACTGAAGTTGGGTACTCTAACTAATGGTCCACGTTGCTGCCCTGTTATTTTAAATTGCGGCGCTCTCAGAGACAGTCGCGAAAATTGCTCCAAAAGCGAAAATTGTATCTAGTTCCTTGGTTTAAAATGTGGCGCTTAAATTTTCGGGACTGATGAATTTTTCGCGCCAACGGATACTCCAACCGCTTTGTGTGGTAAAGATATGAAAATTTGAATTAAAATAATTCAGATGCTTTCCTTTTTTGGTGCTTTTCGTGTTTTATTGCAGCTGAATTTTCGGGTGTAATTAGTTTTTTTTGTAGTTTGCATCAATGCGGACGCATTATTTGTGTAATACCTACTGAACATTTTATTCAGGGCATTTTTTGTAATATTTGTAAATATTACAAAATATTACAAAAAATGCCCTATTTTTACCGCCGTGATTAGAGGACCAGACACATTTTGTAAAATAGGTATGTGTGTAGTATGGGTTTTAAGCTTGCAAGAATATCTATTGGAAACAATACTCTCTGATGGAATATTATTCCGATGTCATTAACGAGTTCTATTGTGTAGTCTTCGTAAAATTAAAAAATTTACCTCTGCCTCTCCTATACAGGGTTATTTTAAATTACCTAGCTAAACTCCGCAGATGCGATAGGTATGGATAACATCTAAACATGATAAATACAATTAATTAATTAATACTTATTTATATTAGTCACTTGAAACATCAGTATGGAATTTTTTTTTTGGTAACTTTCCAGACGTGATAGGTATCGATATCAGAGGTCGTTGACTTGCAAAAAAACATCAAATTTTTATTAATTTTTATTTTAACTTGTTTACATATCGAGACCTATCGCGTCTGCGGAGTTTACCTAGCCCATTTAAAATAACCCTGTATTTAAGCACTTAATGACTTTGAGACTCTAGGCTCCATTCCCGGAACGTACAGTTAACAAAAACATCGCCTTTTCGGAAAGCTTGACAAATCACCGACCCTTTCAGTTCATGAATTAGCTTTTTTGATTTATTAATTGATGAGGGACCATCCCAAAGGTTCTTTCCACACGAATATCGTTCAAACAATGGAT
Organism: Luperina testacea; assembly: GCA_927399505.1. Classification (NCBI taxonomy): domain Eukaryota; kingdom Metazoa; phylum Arthropoda; class Insecta; order Lepidoptera; family Noctuidae; genus Luperina; species Luperina testacea. The sequence goes on along the minus strand of OV656763.1, from coordinate 3,307,257 downwards.
TCCAAATAATCCATTTTACTTAGTAGTTTGGCCCCTAGTTTCTTTGAAATACAAATATAAGGATAATTATGTCCGTAAAGTTTTGGAAGCGTGACCCAAAAGTCTGATAAATAAATAATGAAGAGAAAGTGGGGAAAGTTGGAGGAGCAAGATAAACAGATATTGAGGGGATTAAACACAAACTGGAACTCAAACGGGACATGTTGGTCCTTCTCATTGATTTGAACCTGGGGAAAGTTTGGAGGGTCACCTTCACGGGGTATTTTTATTTTTAGGATAAGGGGTAGTTTAGTTCATGAGAGGCTTTTAGCTAAGAAATAACAGCCACACGGGTCGATCGATCAGGTTAAGCTACGCTTGCCGCGGTTGGTCCGTGGATGGGTGACCATCTTTACATACCAAGACCCCTCCGTGCCTCGGAAATTACGTTAAGCCGTTGGGCTCGGCTGTCATTCGTGAATCTTTGACAGTCGTTTCTGGTATAATAATATTTTCAGAACCCCTTTCAGTCCCTGTAGCAATAAATATACTTATATTTTTTTTTTTTTTATTTGCAAAATAGTTGGGCATACCTCATCTAAAACTATTCCAAATTTCAAGTTGATAGCATCAGTAGTTCTTGAGATATCCAGCTGTGACATATAGACTGAGTCTCACCATCAGGGTTCTGTTTTACCATTTTACTACGGAACCCTAAAAACCAGCACAGTCAGTCAGTTCAGCTATACCTAGGAGAGGCCAGCAAAATAAAGGCAGGACTTTATAGAATACACCAAATAAGGTTAGGCAAAACCTTTCCAGGACAAATTTCATGAAACAAACGCAATATGACGTACTATCCCCAGCTATTATTTCCACGAAACCTTTCACAAAACCGGACACTCGCCAAAACAGACAAAAAGCAAAAGAATAGACAGAATCACAAGAAAAACTAGTTATTCGTTTGTGGGTACACAAAGCTACAATATGGCGTGCGTCCATTACCCGATTAGGGTTCCGTCGGCCGCGAGCTTTTAACACTTTGAATGCAACAAAGGAACCCTGATTTCGTTATTGTCAGTATTGTGTCCGTTGAATTTATTTTGTATTGTTGAGTGGTTATTGCGGTGACAACCTTGGTTCTGTCTTGAAATTTATAGTCTTCAAGTCGTTTTTTACAGTCTGGCTTTCGGAATTGGCCAATCCTTTTTAGGTTGGAATCGTAAAAGGAGATTGAGTTTAACTTGCACATAACTCGCTTTCAGTTACTACCCGAAGGATCTAGAAGGATATTAAGATGATTATATTTATTTTTATTTTTGTTCTTTTGATATTTCTCGGGACCCTGGGGTCCCGGACCTTTGGAAGGTGTACGAGGGGCCGAAGCCAACGCGCAGAGGCCCGTTAGACGCTTTTAATTAAATGGGGCACCAACCGACGAATATTCCTGATCGCACTATGCATGTGCACCCAAGGACAACCCCCGGTTGGTGTAGGACTATTGCAGGATATAATGGAATCAAAGATATTGGATTATGGTTATGGGATTTGGTGGTTAAAGTGAACTGGTTATTTAGGACTATAGAAAGTCTATACTTGACCAATGTTTTATATGAATTACTGAAAAACAAAAACAAATTGATATTTAATTCAAATTAATAGGTAAGTATATTCATGACTTTTAAATTACTTAATTAAAAATGGAACTAATTAAACACGGACAGGCAATAGATACTTTATTTTGGCAACACTGAATTAATTTACTTAAAGCCACTCTGCCTCTGACATAATTTAAATCAGAATTGAACCCTATAAATTAAAGGTTACTTTGAATGCGCCTTTTTCCTTTATTTCTTTATTTGAAACATTCTTACAGTAAGTAAGCTGATAACAGATAATAAATGAATTGTTAAAATTGATATTCAGGGTTATTTTTAATTGGCTAGCTAAACTCCGCCGATGCGATGAGTATATCTAAATACGATAAAATAAAAAGATTTGATTTTTTTTTGGGAGATCAACGACCACTTTTAGTGTTGTTACTTGAAGTATGTATTGAGACAAACTGTTTTGAATATCGATACCATCACATCTTTGAAGTTTACAAACAAAAAAAACAGATTTTTTATTAAACTGATATTTCAAATGTCTACAATAATGATAACCCCACAAAAAAGTGCTTTATCATGTTTAAGGTACCCATCGCGTCTGAGGAGTTTAGCTAGCTAATTCAAAATAACCCTGTATAGGATCAGAACGCATTGTAGGCTATACGTACTCTAAGCTAGCTCTCATGAGAGAGTAGCTATTTTTAGACTTACTCTAAAGTACTTATGACAAGGACCATCTATAAATCTATCAGACGCCACGATTTTAACAGAGCCTATACCTAATACTAACAATTAATGTTTATAAAATTAGTACAGTACCCGGCGATAAATATTGCACATCGACCTATTCGATCCTATCGATTTTATCCAAAGAATAAAAATAATTATCAAAAGAAACAAATCATAATTGTTTTAACAGCTCCTAATAGATACCGGACTGTTTGTATTTCGTGCGACAGAGATAACGCTCTACGAAGCCGAAATTAGCCGATTGTCTCTTTCCAAAGGTCGATGTGCAACATTTATCGCCGGGTATTGTACTCAATATCATCTCCACGCTACTGGTCCACGAAGGCGCTAATGAAGGGCGACCTTCCTATTTCACTAAAGCGCAAGCTCGTCGACATGTGTATTCTTCCCATCCTAACCTATGGAACTCAGACCTGATCTTTGACAGAGGCTCAGAAGTCCAAACTCAAGGTTTGCCAAAGAGCGATGGAGCGTAGCATCTTGAAAATTAAACTCACCAACCACATTCGCAACACCACAAAACGCTCCAAGACTAGTATCGTCGATGTTGGTGATAAGTCTGCGAGGCTGAAGCGGGACTGGGTGGGTCACACCTATAGGATACATTCAGACAGATGGGGCAAAGCCGTCACACAGTGGGTGCCTGAAGACGGGCGACGTCACCGAGGCAGGCCCAAGAAACGCTGGCGTGACGATTGGGACTCATTCCTAACCGATAGGACAGAGAAGGCACAGCACAAAAAAGGTGGAAAAATTTCCCCAAAAGGAACAAAAAAAAATCCTGTCCACAGCCGATTCGCCTCGCATATTACCGCCAATTAACGCGACAATACTCTTAAAGTTCTAACTATTTGACCACCGAAAACAATCTTTGACCTGTACAGGGTCCAGATATATATGTTGACCGTAATTACGGGTCTAAGTATACGTGAGCGGGACCGGTTTTAGGGAAAGAGGCTCTAATTAGGGTCGTTCCAAAACTTTTATAATTGGACTCTTAGCCTGACCTCTCGACTGTTAAGTTGAGGGCACACTGTGTGTACGAGAATTTCGTGGGGGATCGTGTCCTTCAGGTACTTGAGATTTTGAATTGGGGACATCGAAATGCAGACGTGACTTATCGCATTTTTAATTTCGACGTTGGATAAGTGAGTTTAAGGCTTCTTTTCCTGCTTATCTCTTAAGACGATCAATGAATAGTGGACCTAGTCTATCACTCTTAAGATGCCACTAGTCGATATTTTTTCTGTACACATTTCGGGAGGGTATTACTCCACTGTTTGACATTGTACGTCCAAAGTTAAACATGATATCGCTTTTTCATATTATTAATTGTGTTTATTCGGTAACAGAATAGTAAAATAAAAAGTCATTAAAAAGTTATGAGCCAACAAAGATTCGTTTTTCTTGCTAATTTTAACGTAACTTTGGGTGTAAATAAGTAATAAAAGAAGTATAAAATCTTCAAAACAAAGTCAGTATCCACAAAGCTCAATTATCGAAGTTTTATAAGAAAGTTTATTTTTGATTGATATTATACAGTGATTTTTTCATAATATTCGATTTTCCAAAAGATTTTTCGTATTATTTTACGCGCGTTTTTGTTCGGAACGGTATTTGTGTACGTACGAACTAGACGTTGTGCGTGTTGACTATACTCGGAATTTTAATTCGATTCCAGATTTGACAATTTCAGTGTTGCAACGTTATGACAAGTACTAAATAGTGACGTTGCGAAATTATTCGATATGGAAATGGAATATTTCCGGATCGATTATTCTCGTTTATAATTTTACTCTCGTAAACTAAGTATATCAGGAAATTAAATATTTCTGAACCGATAATTTAGTTTTGACGATTAATTAACGATCTGAGACTTTTCTTTTATAATTGTGTGTGAAATAAATAAAAAAATGTGATCATGAAGGAACATGACAAATAAAACAGATAGATGTATTATGGTAATAATTTATTTTATATATTGTCGCCGTCATCGCTATCGCTATCGCTGTCACTTTCTGTAACATTTATTATAAATGTGTCTGTGATATTGTTTTCGATTCGATCGATTTTTGTGTTCATCACTACACTATTATATGTGGTATCATTATTTCACAAAATGACAGTAGCTAATGTCAAATCTGGAATCGAATTAAAATTCTGACTATAGCGTCCAACTGCTCATCACTGATACTATCTCTGTCGGACACGTTGCTAGGGGAGACAGCGTGCTTTTTGACCATGCCCACCATGTAAGTTCGAGCTCGTGAGTAGTTCCACCTTAAGGTTAAATGTCACTTCATCACCATCAACATTTCAGCCCGGAATAACCCACTCCTGGGTATACAATTCAATTTTGAACAACTATTTTGCTCAATAACTGAGATTAAAAAAACTAAAGTGTTAATAATTATTTTGCTTAATAACTCTCGTAGGCCTTGCCTTTTGTCTGCCACACTACCCTGTTCTGTGCCTCTCTCATCCAGGTGTTTCCCGCGACTTTGACGATATCGTCAAACCAGCGCACTTTTAGACGGCCCTGGGTTCATTGGTCGGACCTTGGTCACCATTCGGTCACAGCTTTACTCCATCGGCCATCTCCTCATCTAGCTAGATGTCCTGCTAAACTCTACTTTTTTTTTTTCATGATGGTAAATCATCAAATGACCCCTCCCGCTCTGGGTGGAGCGGAAGGGAGTGTCAGACTCTTACTGGCTAAAACCCACCCATGTTCCTTCCTTAGCCTTTTATGTTCCGGGCCAGCGGTAACCCTTTCGGACAATCCCGCTGAGCTCAACTTTACTTGGCGACGCATTTCGGTGTTACGTACTTGGTCGTAGGGTTATGCCAAGCATGACTCACTCCATGGTCCTTTAAAAACCACTATTTTTTTTAATATCACTTGCACTTCATATAACAACATGGGATATTGTCTATGTGACAGCTGGAAACTTTCAACTATAGTGAATTTTCAATTTTACGGGAATTATTTTGAAAGTGGTGAAGTAATTAAGACTATACCTACAAATCATTTTATTTATAAAATTGAAGAGCGTAGTCTTGATTTAATGAATAGAGAGTTTATGTTACCTATCAAAGCATAATAGAAATGTTTAATATTATAAGTATGTTTTGGCAACCTAAAATAGTCAATCACCTGCCTATAGAAGATGATTTGTTATGATATCTTAGGTTGCTACCTAAGATATATCATAATAAACGATCTTCAATTAGACTATGCATATTAAATAACATAATATTAAGTAAGACCAGCACCCTAATTGCGTTACACACTTTAAATCACAATCTGAATGATTTTGAAGGATATTGCTAATCCATTGCTGCATCTGTTCGAAAAATGTGTCTGCTCAACAACGTAAATAACGCAATGAATGTTGTTGAACTGTCAAAATGAAAACCATTGCTGCTGTTAGTTTGTTACGCAGTAACTGGGGCCTATTTAATAAAAACGACAAGTGGCAGGCGACAGGCGATACCCAACGATATTGTAAGTTTTTTTGATAGTGAGGGTTTTCGTGAAAATTTACGACACCAGTTGGCACCACTGTGACAAGAGGTCTTCCAATATAAAATATATGATGACGTTCATCATTCGATTCATTCATTCGTTCATCATTCAGTCATGACTTAAAGAAAATATAGGCTCTTTGACAGATGCCTGGACCTGACGTGCCAGTGCTGCCACCTAGCGAACGTCATTTCAGAAAACCCTCATTGAAATGTCACATTGTCAGTTATATGAAATAAGGATTAGACTCACGCAGACCGTGAAAGCATCGCACAAAAGACAGACAGATAGTGCTAAATTATAATTTCTTATACATTAAAGTGCACCAATTCCAAGTGTGCTCTCACCTTAACTTAGAAATCCATTCTAATTTATCATGATTTATTAAAATTAATTCGCTCAATAAAGGTAATTAAGTCAAAGGAAATTAGAAGACGCAGGGTAATCATCACGGTAATCCTCCTCAGGGGTGAGCAGAGTGCCAGTATTAAGTAGGTACAATGCGTGCCACGAAAGATGAGACTTGACACACCACGTGGTTTGACATGCGCAGAACACGATTTTAGGTATCTTTAGCGGTATGAGGTCTGAGTGCGGGACGGGACCGGACGTCATAGGGGCGGCGAAAAGAGCGGGGGAGGCGGGGTCAAGTCTCATCTTTCGTGGCACGCATTGTATAATGGTGGATGATTGATTTGTTGCTATTTTTAGTTTTATTTGCATTTTTAATTTGGACAAAATGGCTGAGTTGAATGATTTTACATAATGTGTTCCTCGAAGGAAAACAGAAGGTCAGTACGTACGCAAGTACTGTCTAATAATAATAATTTATTGTAAACACCAATCCAAAATCGTTTTTAATAAGAAAATTAATGCAATACACCGCGTCACCGGGTTCAACTTTTCAAGCTATTTTAGCGAGTCGGTATTAATCTAATAATTAATTTCTTAAATATTAAACAATTTACCCCAGCATAAACCAAAAACTTACTCCTTCCCACTATTTACTTACCCTTTACCCCAAATTACCCTAACCATACAACTAAGCAAAAAGCATTCCCACATCAAATCCAATGGTACACAGAAGAGAATTTGATTTGACTACATAAAGAGATACTTGCCATAAGGCTTGGGGCATAATTGCGCTCCCAGCGGAATATAAAATTGTGCCTAAAAGCAAATAGTAATAAAAAGAAAGAAAATTATCGTTTACTCAGAAAGGTTCGCGGAGCAAGAACGTGAGGTGCGGTGTCACTGTTACCGGATTGATTAAAATGCATCATTACTAACATATTATTGACATTTTTGTTTTATATCGTGTACAACAAAGTCTTTCTTTCTAATCTTTTTCTTTTTTTAAAAACGTTGCCCCACACTAGGAATTTCTCCTGTATTGCTGGTGCGTTTACAAATATTTAAACTCCCATACACAAACGGCCAGACCCGGAACAACTACTTGTAGTTCATACAAATATTTGTTCCGTGCAGGAATCGAACCCGCGACACGCAGCGCAGCAGTCCACTGCGCCAGCCGTGCCGCCAAAAAGTGTTCACTAAATAAGTAAACGTTTAATGAGTTAAGGTGATATGTTGAAAAAAAATTGTTTTTATTTATTTAAAATTCTCGCACAAAAAGGTACAAAGGCTTGTATTCTATTTCGTGTAACTTGTTAGGTATGTGGAATACGGATTTAACATTTTGGTATATGTTTTTTGACTATTTGCTCTAGTATCATGTAAAAGGAATACACGATTCAATGAATTTTTCTTGATACAAAAATATTCCAAAATTATATCTATATTTTTACTTTTTTCAACATAACGGCGTAACACTTAAGAGTTATTCAATGGAATTTACTTTAAAACATGACATAGAGAATCATCATATCAAAGTTTACTCACCGTAGTTTTAAATTAAATTCGTTTATTTTGTTAAAAAAGGAGTAAGTTCGTTTTTGCACATACGTCGTTTTATTTCGAGCGCACGCACATTATAGCCATCTCTCTTCTTTTGCGTTTCAAAAGTAATTGCATCACTTTCGCTCGCTTAGTAAATCAGTCGCTACGATTTATTTTCAAGGTAGCGCCTTAAATACAGTATTTGCAATGCATATCTTCTTCTTCATCTTTCCCTCAATGCTGAGAATCACGACCACGTTCAACGCGTCCCGTTATGCGGTCAAGTTATGCGGTCTTCTGCAATGTGAACCGCTCGGTAGATACTGCCTCCAACAGTCTTCTTGATAGCGTCTGACCAGTTTGCCGGTGCTCAGCCTTGAGCGCGTTTTCCTTCTAACCGGTCCAGCATCCTAAGCTTTTCCAGACCATGCTTAGGTGAATGCATAATAGGTCCGAAAAAGCTGAGGGCACGCTCCTGGCATTTTGTAGATAGCCAATACTGCTTAGTGATTTTGAGCTCTCCCAGTATTGATTCATTCGTTCTCATGGCGGTCCATCGTATACAAAATTTATTTCTCGTGGAGTTGTATTCTATTGCCAATATAAGATAATGGGAACGTGAAGTCATAGTTAGTCTTTTTCTTCATTGTGTCTGGCGCAACTGTATTTTAGTACTTATTGGCCCAAAACTTCGCCACTTCTACGGCGTCGTTGGTGGCAGCGCAGAGGTCACTTTGACTGTAGCAGGATACTCTTCTCTCCCCTACTTACTATCTACCAGCAAAGGAGCATCTCCCTGCAGGGTGTCATCTTCCGTGATCCATTTGGAATTCCCTAAACCGTCTCCAGACACAAGTCGGAAGATGTAAGTCTAATCTGGTAAAGTGGGGCTACCTTGACGCAACGGCAGTAAGGTGTGATTGTGGAGCTATGTCACAAACCATGCTCCACTTTCCATCCTGCCCTCGGTGTCCCAAAACATGCAGTCATAGTACAGTACCCGGCGATAAATGTTGCACATCGACCTTTGGAAAGAGACAATCGGCTAATTTCGGCTTCGTAGAGCGTTATCTCTGTCGTACGAAATACAAACAGTCCAGTATATATTAGGAGCTGTTAAAACAATTATGATTTGCTTCTTTTGATAATTATTTTTATTCTTTGAATAAAATGCAAAAAAGGTAAAGGTCGATGTGCAATATTTATCGCCGGGTACTGTAGGTATATTCCTAGCACCCTCTACAGCATCGTTTGATTTTGTTAATTGAAACTACAACGTGTTACTAAAACATCTTTGTTTTAATCACCAATAAAGGTCAGTACCATTTCACCACCGACCATTGCCACCACACCCAAACAACGCTCAGCTAAAAACAACATCACTAAAAAGTGTTCGGTGTACTTAATAAATTAATTTCTACCCTCTAAAGACGTTACCCACCTTCGAGATGGAAACAATATTGTGGAAAGGGTTTAAAAAGGTCTTAAAATTTCGTAAAATCTTTTTTTATCACGTATAAAACTTTAACCTCGATCTGACCTAGTGTAGAATGGAGTTTCAGCAGAAAAAGAAGCAAGCGTATGCTGGTTCTGGTACCACTGACGTACATCCAAGTGCACCAGTAACCGGGAGTATTTTAGAATAAAAAACATCAAGCTTTATAAAGACATTTTCAAACTCTGGTATGAGAAAGAAAACTACGTCATGCAAAGTCGTACCATTTCTAAAATTCGATGTTTCATATGTACGGTAACGTACAGCCGGTCGATTCTGTAAAAATGTCACCGTGAAAACTTAGGTGAAGTGAGTTTGTTTTTGCTAGGAATTGACACTGTTGACAGCTCACTCCACGCCCCCTTCACCTAAGTTTTCACGGTGAGATGGTTACAGAATCGCACTGCAGTACTGCCGGTCGATTCTGTAAAAATCTCACCGTGAAAACTTAGGTGAAGTGAGTTTGTTTTTGCTAGGAATTGACACTATTGACAGCTCACTCCACGCTCACTTCACCTAAGTTTTCACAGTGAGATTTTTACAGAATAGCACCGCTATATCCCAAAAGATCATCGTACCATTTAGGCAAAGCTAAACATAGGCCTAAATAAAAATACTGCCTGAACATTAATTACTACTCTAAACATCGAATACAATAGATCACAATCAAATACTTTGCCATTATTAGAGATCCCGCTAAAATCGAACTAAAATCTCTCTCCGATTCCCGCTATCAAATTGCAATTGAACAGTGAAAAGCCTACAATACGTCACCATCGACAGCTCATTCTCAATAGTCACGAAATAATAGCTCCACAAAATTAAACGTTCACAATTCAATCAAAAACCTACCTTGTGTCTCTACAAATTAGATAGTTAACGATCGCACTGAAAAAGTAGTTCAGTGACATGAAACGTCCAGTTCAAAATGACCTATGGCGACAAGTGTTCGAAGTTTGAGTACAGATCAAGTAGTAATGGATGTTGGAAGCAACACATCACACGTCAGCGGAATCGCAACGCCCGGACGAGAACAAAGTGCATGTAGTTAAAGCGGGTGCACAATAGCGCCATCTATATTGGCCGGTGCAAACCCTCGTCCCCGATCCAAAATGGCGACCGTGACGAGTTGTCGAAGCCTCGACACATTGCGACAGTGAGAATAACACAGAGTAGTTAAAAGCAGAAGGTATTAAAGAATGTTAACCCATACTTAATATTATAAATTCTAAAGTAACTCTGTCTGTCTGTCTGTATGATACCTTTTCACGCCTACACCGCTGAACCGATTTAGATTAAATTTGGTATATAGATAGTTTGAGTCTGATATTTTTTATGCTAATTCTATTGATCATTTTATTATTTATTGTTCGTGCGTGACGCGCTCGCGCCTCAGGCTATATAAGAAAAAAAAACAACTTTGAGGTTCTGACTAAGTTTCTGTTTTGCTATTTTAAAGCCCCACGCAATGGTAATGTTTTGACAACTAAAATACTAGCTTTGAAATTATGATCAATATAATTAGTATAAACATATTATTAAAATCTCGATTATGATTCTAAACGTATACTTGGTCAATCCCTAGTATCAGGTGGGATGTGACACTGACAGCTCACTCTACACTCACCTCACCTAAGTTTTCACGGTGAGATGGTTACAGAATCGCACTGCACAGTATCTGCGGGGTAATTTCGTAACACACTAACAGTAGCAACAGCTTTCATTTTGACAGTTCAACAACATTCATTGCGTTATTTACGTTGTTGAGCAGCCAAGACTTCGAACATATGAAGCAATGGATTAGCAATATCTTTCAAAATTATTCAGATTGTGGGAATTCGTGACCGTGGTGGACAAGTAATACACTGAAGTATGTTGTAAATAGTAACGATTAATTTATTACGATATCAAGTAACTAAAGCTAGTAGTTACACTTGACACGAAAAGGTAAAATTAAATAATGTTACATGAAGAGCTGTGGGAATTCGTGACCGTGGTGGACAAGTAATACACTGAAGTATGTTGTAAATAGTAACGATTAATTTATTACGATATCAAGTAACTAAAGCTAGTAGTTACACTTGACACGAAAAGGTAAAATTAAATAATGTTACATGAAGAGTAAAACTAATAGAAACACGAAGCTCGCCGTAAACTATTACGGCGAGCTTCGGCGAGTAAAATATGATCGGGGGTCAGAGAGGACCTCGCACGATCGTAGTTCAGCACAGACTGAAGCTCCGAACCAAAACTCTCCCAAATCTGCCGTTCACTAGACAAAGGAAGCGGCAAAACGATTTTACACAAAGGACAGAAATGCAAATGGGTACAATATAAGACAACTAAAAATAACAGAACAATGAACCTTAACTAACAATAGCAAATGGGTACAATACAAGATAACATAATAGAACATTGAAGAACCTTAACTAAAAGTAAAGAATCATGAAAGACAATAGTACCTATAACTTAAATCGCTTGCAGATGTGATTCGTGGGAAAAACACAAAATGAAACTTTCTAAAAATTATTACAATAAGTACTTCTAAAAATATTACATTCTTAACAACTATGCAAGGGATGGGTACGTGAGACACAGTCCCCACAGTACCCCCCTACCAGTGATAAAGATCACGAAACACCTGCCTGATAGTAATCAGGAAATTTAACTCGCCTACCAGAACGGCGAGGAATATGCTTGCCAGGCCATAGGTTCCAGTGAGTCGGAACCGGTTGCCGCATAGTTCACGGTGAGTCGGAACTATCTGCGAAGATGTCCCCAGTGAGTCGGGGTGGCGCGGGCGCTGCGTTATGCTCCAGTGCGTCGGTGCCGCATAGTTCACGGTGAGTCGGAACTATCTGCGAAGATGTCCCCAGTAAGTCGGGGTGGCGCGGGCGCTGCATTATGCTCCAGTGCGTCGGATGTGGTACAGCGCCGGGTTGAGGCTGGCTGCTGCGTCGACCAGGAGAGGAATTGAGCTCTTCTTGTTGACCGGCCGAAAGTGCAGTGTGCTGTGCCGAGGTTGCTGATGAGGCTGAGGGTGATGACCAGGTATGCGCGGTCGCTGCATGCTGGTGGTCAGGATACCCGTTGAAGCCGTGGGAGCTGGCTGGCTGGGAATGCGCGTCATCCGCCGCTAGTGACTCCCGCTGGATCGCTCGCCATTTTAACACGTACTTTGATTTAGCACTCGCGAAACTCTTTACGCACTGTCACGAACTCACGCTATATGATAGCTTTGATCACGTCGGGGTCACCACTGTGGGGATTCGTGACCGCGTGGAGCGAGTGATACACTGAAGTAAGTTGTACACAGAAGTAGCGATTAATTTATTACGATATCAAGTAACTAAAGCTAGTAGTTACACTTGACACGAAAAGGTAAAATTAAATAATGTTACATGAAGAGTAAAACTAATAGAAACACGAAGCTCGCCGTAAACTATTACGGCGAGCTTCGGCGAGTAAAATATGATCGGGGGTCAGAGAGGACCTCGCACGATCGTAGTTCAGCACAGACTGAAGCTCCGAACCAAAACTCTCCCAAATCTGCCGTTCACTAGACAAAGGAAGCGGCAAAACGATTTTACACAAAGGACAGAAATGCAAATGGGTACAATATAAGACAACTAAAAATAACAGAACAATGAACCTTAACTAACAATAGCAAATGGGTACAATACAAGATAACATAATAGAACATTGAAGAACCTTAACTAAAAGTAAAGAATCATGAAAGACAATAGTACCTATAACTTAAATCGCTTGCAGATGTGATTCGTGGGAAAAACACAAAATGAAACTTTCTAAAAATTATTACAATAAGTACTTCTAAAAATATTACATTCTTAACAACTATGCAAGGGATGGGTACGTGAGACACAGTCCCCACAAGATTGTAATTGAAAGTGTTTTACGCAATTAGGGTGATGATTTAATCGTCGAAAAAAAATGTTGCCTCTGTGTCACACTACTCTGTAGACAGCTCACCTGTACAAAATAAAACATCCGAAACAGAACTATGTCAATATTCGTTCAAAAGATCGATATATAGAGTAGTTATAGTTAGTAGTCAGTAGTTATACAAGTTCTGCATTGTTTATCCTGTTAAACAGGTTCATTAAGATTAGATACCTATCAAGCATGAGGTAGTCACTTTGTAGCAGGGACTTGAAAACAAAATGAATTTCGATCCATTACCACTAATATTATCGTATAACGTTCCAAAATTTGTAACGATACTAAAACCTAAAATAAAAATATGAATAACGTTACAAAGAAAAACGTTATAGAATATCATTTTCGTACAACAATATTATGAGTAACGTTATAGGTATCAGTAACATTAAGCTTATCTGCTTTTAATAACGTTACAAGTGAAACGTTACAGATTCATTTGTAACGTTATTCTTCATACTTTTTCGTCTCGTCATCTTTTATGTCATGAAGCTGGCAAAGTTGAGTATCGAAATGAATAACGTTATTATATCGTTATACTTATAACGATATATTGATCATATTGTTAGTGAACAGTTTAAGATTTCGTTCCATTTGTCAGTATCGTTATAGCCAAGGAATTAATTTTGTTACGATCCTGGTGGAACGGTACAAATTATCGGTACTGGAACTACGTGTAACGTTATTTTGAATGTTCAAGTCCCTGCCTTTTAGTAGGCAGAAATCCCTATAAAAGAAAAATCGTCTAAATATTTCATAATCATTACGCTCCAGAGTGGAATTTAGTAGGTAAGTACCAAATCTTACAGATAATTCTTGTTATCAAAATTAACAAAAAAAAAAGAAAAGTTAGTTATAACAAAATACACTCTTGAGATTTCAAACTTTCTTCATATTTTTTACTACCTACTAAGCGCGAAATTTTTATTAAAAAATTTTTGAAACACTTTCTACTTAGCCTTAGAGACAACTTAATTATTATGGGGACGATCTTTATACGTATAAAGGTGTAGGTTTCATCAAGTTTTTATGACAGTTGAGTTGAGAGAACTTACGAAATCCTTAGCTTGTACAGCACTTTTAGCGCCTGAGGGACTGTCTCCTAAATCTAGCGATTATAGCACGTTTTGGAACGGAACCGCGAAAAATAAAACGTTACAATAATGTGTTTAAACATAAACAAGACCAAATTAAATTACCTAGCGAAACTTGACAGTAATTTAACCCTGTATGTAATTTCTTCACAATTTAGAATCGAACTTTATATTTTATTTTAATTTAGTAAATACACCAGTATAGAGATGAGGAACAGGGTGTAAAGTTCACTGATCCTCCATTGAAAAGGGAGGATCCTACGACCAGACGGGTGTTGTGTCTGGCGGGCAACTGCCCATTGATTCATGTCGGGCCGTTGTATCTATGCTAGTTGCGCGGTAAACTCTGTCTGCGCGATGCAGGATTTGCGTGACGTCAGTATGACGCGTTGTTTGCATGTGGCGTTGTAGATACCGATACAACAAACAGCTAAATTATGCAATATTAAAAACAGTACTAGAAGCGTCCCACGGTTTTACCAGCATAAGTTTCAATCCCGTAAGAATATCGGGACAAAAATGCTATGTCCTTTCCCGGGACTCAAACTATCTCTTTACCAAATTTCATTCAAATCGGTTCAGCGGTTTAAGCGTGAAGAGGTTAACAGACAGACAGACACACTTTCGCATTTATAATATTAAGTAATTGCTGCGCCCCGCGGTTTCACCTGCATAAGTTTCGATCCCGTAGTAAAATCGGGATAAAAACTATCGTATGTCCTTTCCCGGGAGTCAAACTATCTCTATACGAAATTTCATCTAAATCAGTTCAGCGGTTTAAGCGTGAAGAGGTAACAGACAGACAGACAGATAGATATACTTTCGTATTTAGAATATTAGTATGGATAGTATGGATTGAAGTATATTGACGCAAATAAATTATTTAAAACCTCTATAAACCCTAGACTAACTACATACGAGTATTCCAACGAGGATTTCACCGGTAAAATAATTGAATCCTACGTAGCACACTAGCCTACAGTGCTACAGTGAACTAATAACGGCTGTATATACGTACAGGACGTATATACAGCCGTTATTAGTTCACTGTAGCAATAGCATAGACTACAAACGCTGTTATATTGCCGCCGAGCAAACAGACTGAGACAAAGGCGGGCGACAATATCCTGATATTTTCAACCCTCTCTGTAGTTATTGAGTTTTTGAAGAGCATGGTGGATTGCTGCATGGTTTTGTGTTCTTTTCTTAAGGCTCCTACAAACAGGCGCGACACGCGATATAATCACGCGCGATACAAAGGCACCGCTCGTTGCGCGACTTGCGGTGCTTTTATGTCGCGAATCGTGTCGCACCTGTTTGAAGGAGCCTTTAAAGAATAAACAAGTACCCAAGTGTTTATTAATATCACATCTAGTTGTTACCCGACTTTGCGACAGCAAACACATGGTTGTGTTTTTCACGCGTGTCTATATGTATCTTTGTACTTTTGTATGTGGAAAGGAAAAGAAAAACATTTTTTTTTTCTTTATTCTGGTCAAATAATATAAGTAACCAAAAGAGTACTCGACAATGACAGAATTTAAAAAAAGTTTAAAAGTCATTGTCGCCGTAGTGGAAGGGCTTGGGGGTGGCCTATGTCCAGCAGTGGACGTCTTTCGTTTTTAAAAAGTACTTGAAGTCGATCTCATAGTTGCTGTACAACTGGACAACAATTACTGGAAAGTTTTTACTTCACTAAAGTTGAAACTATCTAACTGTCACATAGACAAATAGATCAAATGATGAAAAGGTCAATTCTCGTAATTAAAAACATTCAAAATCTAGTCGTCAATCTTATCTCAGCGACTATCAATGTCAAAAACTTGTCAAAAATGTAGGGAAATTAGAGGTGTTTTTGACAGTTTCAGACTGAGATCAGGCTTTGAACGTTCTTAAGATTACGAGAACTGCCCTCAAATGTCTGTGACAAATATAATTATCTTGTCTTTTTATGACTGTCAAAGACTTTTAACCCTAGGGTGGTAAAGCAATTTAGATTTCAATTTTTTTTTTTTTTATGACAGGCCGCAAGAATCCGCAGGATGTAAGAAGCACAGAACCGGTCCAAGTGGCGGTGCTTGTGGGAGGCCTATGTCCAGCAGTGGACATCATTCGGCTGAAATGAATGGACATTATTGCATAAAACGAAGACTCAACCAATGAAAAGCAGACGGGTAATTACAAGCTTTATATTAAATCCACTTCCAAGCCAACTCGTCTAATAAAAGCTCACTCAAATCATCATCCTCTAGCCTTGATCCTAACTTAATTGGGGTCGACACAGCTTATTTTTTTCTTAGAATAGAATACTCTTTATTAGGTACACCATATAAATTACAGACATAAATATAGAAATTTTACAATGGGTGGTCTTATCGCTAAGAGCGATTTTATAAAGACGAACTTCTCTTTCTTATTTTTTTTAATCATATTCTTACATAACTATTAGCCGTCTTCTCAGTATTAATTTCCCTAGCCATATCATTTTCCAAACAATCCTTTCATCTCCAAAGTTCCTTAAGCCCATTAAAGCCTGGCAGAGAATATCATAATCATGTTCCGCAACAAAACTGAGACTCCAACGAACAGAATGATAAGGTAAGTGATACTCATTAAAAGTTCCCTGAAGATCCGTGCTCTCACGAGTTACTGTTCCATTGCTTGTTTAGTTCGTACGTTTTGGAAGCAAGCCAACGGAACGCGGCGATCACAACGATGTGATATTCATCATTTTACGTTTAGGGATGCGGAGATGGGATCACTATCGATAGTCGATGGATTGAGCGAAAGAGTGTGTGTGTCAGTAAACACTCCCCTTTATATAGAAACCTTGCTTAGAGTTAAGAGACCTTCAACCGGATGAATGCGCTAACTACAGAAACAATTAAAGAACCATTGTATCACGCGTGGATCCAATACACGAAGGGTTACCACAGAACAGATATTTATCTGAGATGATCCGATATGAGGAAAACTATCGTTATTATGAAAAAATTATCGTTTTTAACTATCGAATTTATGAAAATGTCTAATTAAATTTCTCAGTTTTTACTGGGACAGTATTATAAATAATAACAAACGATATTGTGTAACAAGGGTTTTTTAAATTGCGAAATGGGCCTGCTGTTGACCTCGATCTCGTCTACTGAAAAAAAAAATGGTAAGCGATGTTAATTCGTGTTCCTGAAACTCCTCGCCGCTGTCTGTATTTCCCGAATAGCTATTATGTCCACTAAAACTGTTTAATAATAATAATAAAACTGTATTTTTCTCTCTGGGAAGCAGTTCTAGTTTTAGACTTGGTTTTGAATAAAATAAAGCTTTCATGGAAAAGAGCTTAAAAAAATAAAGATGCCTTATACGGTCCTACATCGTGTATATCGATACCTATAGACGCAATTGATGAGCTATATCAACTTATAGTATGTTGTGATTTTTAAACTTGAAATATAAAGCTGTGCGTTTTGTTGTGTTCTCAGTGTCTGCCAAGCTCTATGAGGAGTGGCCGCTTATGATGCTCTGACATCATTGGCACCCGCACCTCCTAAGGCTTCTGCATTTCTTCCTTAGTGTGTATCATCGTAGTACTGTGTAGTGTTTTCAAAAACAAATAAATATGAAAGTATTTATTTTATTAATATTCTCATCTATTTGTTACATTAATGTGTCAGGAAATCCGATTGAATTTGGCGCAGCCGTGATTGCCAAGTGCCTTAAATGTAAGTACTTACCTAATCTGCATTCGCGATTTATTTGCCAAAAATGTAAACAAATATGAGTTTATGAAAAATAACTTTAAATCCTACGCAATAAGGTTCAGTTTACGCTACAACTGCAAACATTTTTATAACTTTTTCAATAGTGCTAGTCACTCTACACACACACCACCACGATATCATTATCCATTGGTCATACCATTTTAATTATATAATACATATTTTCAAATTCAGATGGGTCCCGCCGCCTGCCTCCAACTTATATTTAATTTAAAATGGGCTTGTTTTTAGCTTTTCAGTTTTTTTTATTATTTTTTTTACCGCAGTCGGGATTTTTTTTTTTATTTACCTTCTACTAGAGCTTTTCGTAACATATTGTATGCAATATCTAAATGGGAGATGCCACATGAAGTCAATTTGTCAGAAACTTGATAGGTTTGTGTTTGCATTAAAAAAATAAGACAAGATGTTTCTGTAGAAGCTGCCCCATCGGCTTACCATGATTATGTGTCATCTGTACTGAGCTATCAATAATGTAGGGCAACTCGATCGATGCCGACAGTTTTTAAAATTCAAAAACAATGCAACAAGGCTTGGTTCCTAGATAGTTGTAAACCTCGATTTCATAAATGCATTTATTCTTCTGATTCCTTGTATGTAAATTATACAAAACATATCTGCATAATTGCATAAATATGCAATTATGCAGATATGTTTTGTATAATTTACATACAAGGAACGTACGTACGTACGTACGTACGTATACGTTATGTGTTTTGTTTATAAATATAAACAAAACACATAACGTATTAAAGTCCTAATGACTCCTAACCGGACAAACACCTCGATACGCAGCAAAATGAACTCAAAATGGCGGCGATTCCCCCTCCACCGCGCGCGATGCGTCACTGTCTTCACTTGCCATAATGAATTATTTGATCCTTTAGCTATCCAATGATGTAATTGAATTAAGGATGGTGATGATAGATATGAAGCTGCAATACTAAACTGTATCCCCCGATTTTGTTATCATGGTTTTTTTGACTTGCCTCCTACTATGGAAGTAATTTTAAAGACGTATTCACGTCTAAAAAGGGCTAGGTAAGTTTCTCACCCTCTGTATTCGTCTACGCATCGTCATCGTGTATGAACCCACTACCACTGGACGTCACGAGTGTAGTTCCGAATACCTCTACGCGCGACGCATCGGTCATTCTAATAATCGCTCGACAAACACCCTCACGATATACGTTTAAAAAATATTAATCAAATCATTTCAGGTCGACTCTCAAGAACCTTGGACCTGGACGTCAGTAAGATCGACGTGTACTTCTACGATTTCCAAAACAGTGTCTCCAGATCCTTCTCTGTTGAAAACGCTGCCAAAGGAATATTGACTATAAATAATCTTAACAAGTCTAGGAAATTCTTCATATACATCGGTGGTTTCAAATCACATATTGAGAAAAAGTCAACAGAACATATAAAAAACACTTTCAAATATATTGACAACAGCTACCTCATTATTGTGGATCATTCAGCCTACACCCACGACAAGGATGGCTATAAGACAAGCTATGAACGATCTGTCAAACACGTCCCAGATATTGGAAAAAAGTTGGCCGAAATGTTGGTCGGCCTGAAAGCAGGCGGGGTTTTACCCAAAACTATCCACGGCATTGGCCATAGTTTGGGAGGCCAAATATTGGGCCATGTTGGCGAGAGTTTTATCAAACTGACTGGTCAGAAAAGGACATGTCCAAAAATGTATGGACCAAAAACCCAGAATCGACAGGAATGAAATGTATACCAGTGGATTGACATTGAAATATAATATAATGTTACCAAGGGGGCAACCCTGAAATCATTATAGTATAGGAGCTAGGAGCAAAATAAAATGAGAAAAAAAATTCGTTTAAAACAATAATAAAATAAGTTTACGTCATGTTGTGGCTTAATATGACGTTGTTTTAATGTTGTATCACTTGTGATAATTATCATCAACACATTTCACAAGCAACAGCAACATAATAACAACATCATATTAAATCACAACATAACAAACACTCTGTTTTTTGTATATTTTTTTTCTTTTGGCCCATAGATACTACAATCGTTTCAGTACTGTGTGTATTATTGGTAATTCTGTGGCTAAAGATTGCAAATATAAAAATAATTGGTATAGTATAGGAGCTAAGAGCCATGTTGTGGGTGAGAATATCGTTGTTAATCATTTATTTTCATAATGTAAGTCTTATTGTGATAAGTTCTAATGATATTTCCTATAACAACAACGACATTATAATCCACAATAACTTGTGTTACACATGAATGTACAAGCAAAAGAAATACTCTAACTTTTATACTTATTTTTGTTCGCTCATAGATACTACAATCAACGTATTGTGTGTTATTGGTAATTATGTTGCTTTGGTTAAAAAAAAAATCAACAATTATTATCATAAAAACTTTATTGCCCAAATAATCAAAGAAAATACAGTTTGGAACTATACACAAACTATACACGAACTAAAAACATGTACGCGGTTTTGTTGTAATTGTAACAGTAATCTCTTTTATTTATTAATTATTTTCTATGTCCAAACATACTAAGTCTAAAAATCCCGCAGGTTGAATCAAATCACCTTCGTTCCTCGCCCATACAAGATAATATATGATACTTATAACGTCCCCCACGTCACTCCGTCCGCCGCGCCGCGCCCGCGCATAATAGCCAGTAGCAACTGTGTATTTTTTTATTTGCAATCCTTAGCTACAGAATTACCAATAATACACACAGTACTATAACGATTGTCGTATCTATGGGCCAAATAAAAATAAAAAAACATTAAAAAAAAAGAATTTTTTACTTATTTTATTTTGCTCTTAGCTCCTATACTACAACGATTTCAGGGTTGCCGCTTTGGCAACATTATATTATATTTAAATGCCAATCCATTGGTACACAGTTCATTTCTGTCGATTCTGGGTCATTTTTTGGACATCATCTTTCTAGGATAACAGCATTGGATCCGGCTGGGCCATGTTTCGCAGAAAATTCGGATGAGGAGAATATTAGGTCTGGTTTAGCAGACTATGTGGAAATATATCATTGTAATGCTGGTGTACTTGGCTCTGATAAGTCATTGGGTGACGCTAATTTCTTCGCAAACGGTGGAAAGTCACAGCCAACCTGTGGGGATACCTCTTCTTTGTCAATCTCCAAAGCATTATTAGCATCAAAATGTAGCCACAAAATATGTGTGATGATATGGACGGCGTCCGTGCTGCATCGAGACTGGTACCCAGCATACAAATGTGACAACTACAAGTACTTCAAATATGACAAGTGTTCTCAGAACGAAAGGACCACTGCTGGCTTCTGGAATCCTGGTACTGCGTTCGGCAAATTTTATTTTTCTACCGATGGTTACAGCTTGAATTGATTTCTTCGTACAATCGAAGGCACGTCTGTGGTACCTCACATTTTGACCTTGACCTGAGGTCTAATTCTCGTAATTTAAAATGTTCCAAATTTACTCGCAGTCTCATCTCAGTGATAATCAAATGTGAAAATGTGGGAGAATTAGGGGCTTACCTCTTAGAATTGAAGGTGTTCCACGAAGAACGGTCATATGAATTTATCTGTTTTAGTCTCGTTAAATAAATTCTTTAAGTCGGGGGTTTTAAATTATTTTATCCTTTTCCAATTACATTTAAACGTCGTGGGTTTTTTCAAAATTTTTAATTTTTACCATTTTTGTTCTATTTGTGGCTATTTCTTTCATAGTGTTTAACTCGTTTTAGTCTTTTTACGTTCATACTATTTTTTAATTTATTATTTTGTGTCGGGAGTTTTTTAAATTTTAAATTTAATTTTTTATTTCATGCTTTTTGTAGGGATTCCTTAATTTTTTATTTCATGCTTTTTGTAGGGATACCTTACTTTTTTTATTTCATTTCTTTTATTTTATTAGGTTTTAAGATTCAGGTGGTGGTGGTGGTTTGGTGTTTAATGGCTTTTTATTCGTCAATAAATAATTATTAATTTACAGTTGAAGAATAATTTTTAAGACTAAACAGATTTTTTTGTTTTATTATAACCTTTTTCTTGTTCTTCCTTTAGTTATTCATCTTTCGTATATAAGTATTTCATAGCTATTAGATATCTTAGGTATTTCAGATCTAGATCTAGATAAAATGGGACTGCGACACTATCTGATATAGAAATACGTTTGTTAAGTAGGATAATTCCATTCGTAAAAATGGTCAAACTCTGGTCGTAGGTACCAGTCATCACTCCACTTTCCTCATCAATCAGGGCATTGATCAGACAAAAAAATAATTTTCAAGTTTTTAGTTTTCATTTCGTTAGTAAATATTCCTCATGCCCTTTCAATATAGTGTATAGTATTCTACTTGTCAAGCCCTTTCATTTGATACCTATATTAAGGGAGTTGTGTAAAAAAAATGTAAATTAAAAAAAAAAAATAAGTTTGGATAGGGGTCTGTACGTTTTTTGAGCGAGAAAACCGTTGATAGCTAGTCGTTTCCTCGTCGTGGTGGAACAGGTGCCTTAGATTGGTAAATTAGACGTGTTGTGATGTCTCAGTTTATATTTATGTCGAAATTGGTGATTTTCGACATACAACGGTGTGTATATAGGTAAGCAGGAACCAAATAAAAAAAAACAGCGGCACTCCAGGAGTGCCGACAAAATGAAAACAAAACACAAACAGAATACTTTGCCATCACTCACTGACATATCGGATATACATTAAAACCGAGTACATCCTGAGGAGAGCCGAACACATCTGAACCGGATATTTTTAATTGTCTTATAAACGAAACACGCACTGTGTCACTTACGGTAATAGTGGCGCGAATTCAATGGTTTTTCCCATCTCAAAAATTGCCCAACGCGCATAAGAAGGTTTCACTTCAAAAAAAAAAAATATATATAATCATCCGAATTGAGAACCTCCTTCTTTTTTGAAGTCGGTTAAAAATACAAATAAAAGAATTTACGATGGAAAAGATGACAGAATAAGCCGGACAAAACAAACCAGACCAGTGGTCCACATTAACCCTAGATCGCAACCACTGGAAGTTATGGGGAGAGCCATTTGCCCAGCCGTGGGATTAATTCGCTCGTTATCTTTTCTAGTTACGAAAACTCACCTTGGATTGCACTGTCAGTAGCGACCAGGCCCATGATCATAAGCTATGGTTTCCTAGGACACCGTGTGCCACCACGGTCACAGTGACGCCTGTCATAAAAACATCGCGTAGACTACTTTTACGCTACGATGCGTAAAAGATGCGCATCCCTGGTGCGTAGAGTACGTGGCAGCGCCAACAGCGTCCTTAGCATGATAGCTAGTCGGCTGGACTGTAGCTACATCAATCGTTGCTGCGCCATTTGTCATGGAATGAAAATCTTTTGTTGTTTGTGTTTATTTCGTTTATATTTTGTTGTGGGTAGTTTTAAGTATTACTAACACTAGTCTATAAGAACATTGTTACTAACAAAATGGACACCATGGTCTGAAAATAAAGTATTATTATTATGAGAATGATGGCACCTGGGTTTGACTTTACGGTGTCAAGGGAAACACACCAACTCACTTTCATTCAATAACGTTTCAGTGACGTCATTCGACGGTAAATAGCGGACGCTTTGTTTATTATTTTATTTGGTTCACCAACAATTGTATTAAACAAAAGCAACAAATCGGAGTAAAGTGTAACAATCACTTATAGGTAAATTCTGCATGCACACAAATAGTTGTCGTAACTAACAAAAAACAGGAATAAAACACTATGTGAATGTGTGTGTGTGTTGTGAGTGTTTATATATGTATGTGTTAGTTGCACTGATTACCTAGCGTTAGGTTCATTTCCATTTAGTGACGTCAGACGTCCAGCATTGGCATTCCCGGTGATTCCGTATACAAGCAGGAATATCCGTTCACTTGCTTTTAAGTAGTTCACTGGCTAGGTCATTTGATTCTCTCTCATTTTATATCCTAGCTACATTACGTCTTGTTAGCTCAGATAAGGCCTTATCAGCGATTGGTCGACGCTTCATCGTAAATAGCTGTGACACGCTCGTGAATGAGACGACCATTGCTGTAGGATATTTAATGAGGATAGTGTTCGATTTTATTATTTTGCCGGGATTTATTTAACCCCATGAATAGGAGCAATAAATATTTTATTATTTATGCATTATAGTGGTATATTTTCTTTACCCTGCGGTGTGATTACGTCACACACTATCAGTAGCAATGATAAATGTGGTTCATGAGATACAGCCTGGTGACAGACAGACAGACGGACAGTGGAGTCTTAGCAATAGGGTCCCGTTTTTTACCCTTTGGATATGGAACCCTAAAATGCTAATGCTTGAATTTATGGACCAGCCGTACCGTGAGTGTCCATGAAAATAACGACTAATACGTAATTCATTATTATATGTATAAAAATAACAAACTTATAACCATCCCAACTCAACTAAAACTATTCACAAACTAAAATATAGCGTCGAAAAATTCATTTGCATCGCCGTCGACTGGTAGTTTTTTTTTCTTTGTTTCGGCCGAGAATGCAGCTCTTGCCTAATTGTAGACACTTCACATTATCCGCATTTCGAAACCAATGTCACTGTGTCACTAAAAGCCTTTCGTAGTGACGGGCGTACTACGCAATAATAATAGCGTAATTTACGTAGACAAACCCAACCCATTCGAGACGGGGAAAATACAAATAAAATAAGGCAGTCTACTTTTGCCACTACAACAGATAAGACGAAGTGACTAACCGAGCCTTTACAATATAAGCAGTTAACTACGGTATCTCGTTACACTACTTCATGAGGTCACGCTACATAGTGCTCTTACGGCATTGGCACCAGCGACCGTCTACCCACTTTATTAATTTTCTGCGTCTCGCGTACTGTGTTAAAATACCGTAACTAACATGAAAATGTTAATTTTTTATCTATTTTTATCGTGTTTTGGTGTCATAAGTGCATCTTTGGAGAGGTATGGACCACTGAGCTTCGCTCTGAAGATGGTGAAATGTGAGTATTGTGTTTCTTTGTTTTTATTTAGAAAGTGAAGGTTTTTAAGTATGTCATTGTGTTTCTCGTGATCTCGTGACGACTCTACGACTCAATAAATAAACAATGAACGTATCAGAAAAAAGTACAAGGATTCTTCATAATGATTACTAAATGGCTGTCAACCGCATTTCACCCTTATGCCCTTAGTAATAAGATTGAAAAATGGTCCACCCAGTGTCCGCGATGGTACTTTCTAACCTCGTTAAAAATAAAGTAGTTCCAGTATTGCTTTAATTTATTGAACAGCCGCTTCATTAATAAGTCTATATTTAGTAGTTACATTATCACGTGGATTCATATCCACGTGATTTTAATCCACGCAAACAAAAATTTGTTTTGTTTACTTCCACATATGGTTTCATTACTTACACGACGACATAATCAAGCTATAAACATCTAGGTTTAGCTGACCTCGCATCGTACAGAATTTTCGTACAATGAAAGGTCAGCTAATCAGCTTATACTGGAAATTATATTATTATGACGTCGTGCGTAGGAACGTGTATCTTTCATTGATGATAGTGGTGATTAATCGCTAATCACCAATCTTGGCACAAAAAAATTGTGTTGTGGAGGTCAGACAGTCAGTCGCTCCATGAAAAATACTGGTATTCATCTGCATCTAGTTAGACTAGAAGTCGATCCCAGCATAGTTGGGAAAAGGCTAGACAGATTGATTGAACTGGCATAAAGGCTCCTACAAACAGGCGCGACACGTGATATAATCGTGCGCGACACAAAGGCACCACTCGTTGCGCAACTTGCAGTGCCTTTGTGTCGCGTGTCGTGTCGCGCCTGTTTGAAGGAGCCTTAAAGCGTGTGTACAAAACAAAACATCCCTGCCTACATCACATTAACACTACAAAGGCGAAATTTTGTGAGTGTATTTGTATGTTTGTTACTTCTTCACGCACAAACGGCTGTACAAATTTGGCACACATATAGTTTATAACCAGAATTAACACATAGGATAATTTTTATCCCGATATTCCCACGGGGCCGACACTTATGCGGGTGAAACCGCAGGGCGCAGCTAGTTGTAGAATAAAAACATGGTGTTATACAATGTTCTACAAAAATTTACCTAAAACAGGACAGAATGCATAATCAGCCTAATTTTCCCAATGCTGGGACACAGGCCTCCTCTCTGTGAGAGGAAGTGGGCCGTAATCCACCACGCAGACCCACTACGGGTTGGTAGATGTCATATGTCTTCGAATTGTTGGTTCTAGGACGTGTTTGTTTTTCTTCACGAACGGGTATGAAACGCAATCAAAACCTAGTTTTTTTTTTTTTTTTTAAATGGGTTTCCTCTTGACTCTAGTCTAGGTCAGAAATGACAGAGACAAAGTCTACGATGGAGTGAGCTCACCCAGAAGAAGCCTGTTCACTCTTACTTTGAAGAGATTCGGTTTGTATGCACTCGGAAACACAAACGCAGGTAGAGAGTTCCACTCTTTTGCTGTGCGGTGTTTGTCTAACACTATTTTTAAAGCCCGCATGCTATCACTGTTTTATTATACATTCTTCCGTTCAAATAAATACTGTAAACGTACTCGATTTTAGTTTCCGTATTTTAAAACAAACATCAAACACAGTGAGATAATTGTATCGCTTGATGTACACAATGGGTGAATGACTGCCTTCTGCGGGACAAATAATGATGCAGATAAATCGGGATGTTTGTATGTATAGTCTAGTCAAGTAATCAAGTAACTTTGTAAGTAGTCAAGTATCTTTTGCAAATGTAAACAAACGGATCAGAATACGTGCCCGTGGATTCCAATGTGCAGTGCCACATTCAAGTTGAATGCTTTGATTCGATTATTTAAATACTTCAAACCGAAATTATAATTTTAAATCATTTCAAAATGTTTTTCATTTGACAATCGAGTTTAATTTTACTACGTCAGTTTTCGCCGATGATTATTCAATGTTAATAATGTTTTTCTATCTTTAAACAATAATTGCTGGAAAAAGTTGTAAGGTAGTTGAAACCTAAAAACTGATGAATGTGTTACTAACTTTAAACAAACCCTTTAACAGGGTTTGTTTACACTTTCATCAAATACTTTTGGAACGGACCATACTTGCACTAAATACTTGCGAAGCATCGTAAGAACAAACTGAAGATATTTATTTTATCTTATGAGGATTAGTTATTAGGTTATCTTAACCTAGGGTATTAAGGTTGTTACAGTGTTAGTATGTTAACAAAATATTGGTTTTCCTACCCCGCTGTTTCATGTGATCTCAATTCATTAAAATGCTAACAGTGATCTTCTCTTATAGTAGATCAGCCGGTCGATTCTGTAAAAATCTCACCGTGAAAACTTAGGTGAAGTGAGTTTGTTTTTGCTAGGAATTGACACTATTAACAGCTCACTCCACGCTCATTTCACCTAAATTTTCACGTTGAGATTTTTACAGAATAACACCGCAGTATATTTTTATAATTATTGTATCAGTGAACAAAATTATAGATGACTAGCTTTCGCCCGCGGCTTTGCCCGCAAGGTATGTCGATAAAAACTATCCTATGTCCTTCCCCGGGATGCAATCTATCTCTCTGCCAAATATCGAAATCCGTTCAGTGGTTTAGGCGTGAAAAGGTAACATAAATACAGACAGATAGACAGAGTTACTTTCGAATTCATAATATTAGTATGGATGATGCGTAAGACTATAAGACTTGTTTTTTGTGTACCAGTACACTTCTAATATTGGTTATGTTATCATTATAGGTGAACACAGCAGAAATCTGAACCTTGACGTCAGTGGCATCGACGTGTACTTCTACGACTTCCAAAATGGCATCGCTAAAACCTTCCCTATCAACGAGGCCGCCCAAGGAATACTCGCCATCAAGAACCTCGACAAAGTCAAGCAATTCTTCATGTTCGTTGGCGGCTTCAAATCGCATATTAACAAGAACACAGAAGAACGAGTGAGGCAGGCTTTCACAACTTTCCCTAACAGTTACCTCATCATCATCGACCACTCGGCCTACACCAACGACAGACAAGGTAGGAAGAAGAGCTACGAACGCTCCGTCAAATACGTCTACTACATTGGACAACAGTTGGCACAAATGTTGATTGGCCTCCACCAAGGCGGAATTTCACCCAAAAACATTCACTGCATTGGCCACAGCTTGGGCAGCCAAATGTTAGGCCACGTTGGAGAGCAATTCTTTAAAGTGACAAGCCAGAAAATCAAAAGAATAACAGCTTTGGACCCAGCAGGACCTTGCTTCTCGAACAGTTTAATTCAAGAACAGATCAGGTCTGGCGTTGCAGAGTACGTGGAAGTATACCACTGCAATGCTGGTGGGTTGGGCACGACCAGCGTGTTGGGTGACGTCGATTTTTTTGTGAACAAAGGTGAGTCACAACCGAAATGTGGGACTTCCCTGATCCCAGGAATCATTGACTCTTCATTATCAGCGAAATGTAACCACAAGACTTGTGTGACGATGTGGACAGCGTCTGTGACGCACCCGGACTGGTACAAGGCGTACAAATGCGATAAATACAAGCACTTTAAAGGTGGGATGTGTTCTCTGAACGATAGAACCATTGCTGGTTTCTGGAACCCTGGTAACGCTACGGGAGTGTATTACTTTTCTACCGAAGGCTACGATTTTAGTTAACTAATAACGCAGGTTTATTCTGAGTTTGAGAATATTCGCTGTTATTATAGTTTGTATTGTTGCGGTTATATACCGAGTCACCGAAAATTCTGCTTCTATATTTTTTCCGCAACGCATGATGACCACAAAATGTAGAGAATACAGAAGTCAATCTACATACAAAGTGCGCTCGAGCAACGCACACAGACACCGCTCACGGACACGATATCTCGGACCGGTTGGGACCATGTTGGGACTAGTGCGAGCGCGAGTGCCATCCGCTTGAGACACGCGTCTATGAAGTGCAAAAATGGAGCAACAAAAAAATGGCTATCTAAGTTAGATTTATATAATAATTTCCTATTTTGAATCAGTATAAACAAAGTAACTTTTTGTAAGGTAAATTCACTTCACCAAATTTTACGTATGTTGAAAACATTATTTTTTGTTTGTGTAGATATTGTGTTGTTTTTAGTGTCAGGTTTAGGTCTAAAACGGATAGGGCAAAATAAATTGTGTAAATAGGGTAATCCGTT
Source organism: Luperina testacea (assembly GCA_927399505.1). Lineage (NCBI taxonomy): Eukaryota > Metazoa > Arthropoda > Insecta > Lepidoptera > Noctuidae > Luperina > Luperina testacea. The sequence goes on along the minus strand of OV656763.1, from coordinate 3,277,935 downwards.
TACAAGTTATTAGCGATTTTCGTTTGTGAAAATTGACAAATGTAAAATTTTATACGTTTTTTTTTTTCTGTAAACTTTTTGTATACAACGTGTAACAGAATAAACGCAATTCCTGAAAGTAGTTTGTTCAGAATCGGCTTCTGAATCCATTTCCGTAATCAAAAATAGGTGTTAAATTTTGACGGAAAAATCTTTTAAATTACTTAAATTAGAAACACAGTATCATGACAAATTAATACAATCCTTAACTCAAGGAAATTGAAACCTTAACTCAGAGCAATAAAGGTTACTTAAAAGCACGACATTATTTGTATTTTGCTCACAGGTCGTAATACACACACGTAAATAATATCAATGAATTTTACAATAAAAGTAGTGTGCGTCAAATAAAATAGGTAATTTAAAGGAATTTCAACTTTATCTCCAATATGTAAGGCTTGTTTGAATGCACGACCAAACTTAGTGCGGTCATCAGAGTAGCCCTACACACACACAAACAAATTTTAGGCATTAATACAAAATAAAATTATTGAATTTGAAGAAATTTGAACCTTATTGCAAAGAAATAAAGCATTTGTCGGCAACCTCTTTGACGTTTTATGCGAAATGCCGACAAACACGCCGCCGCTACCGCCGAATAACATGAGTACCTAACATTAAAATTATTAAAAGCTAGTCATCCGCCGGTAGCGACCTAGTGTAGTTGTTCTTCAGTTTACTTCCGTGACATTTTTGATTCCGTGCTTGATGGCTTTCCGGTACACCAACATACAATACACGGAGATGGTGAGAACCCTGGCTCGCTGTCTTGATAATGTCGCGTTAGCTTGTCGGGAGTTCAATGACCGTTTTGGCTGCAGTGTGAGCGCCAGGACGATGCTGGCTGCAACTCAGCGATTGAGGGACTCTGGGACGTTCCTTCCTAATACGGCTTTGGACAGAGGGACGAATGTGCGGACTACTCGTCTGTAAGAGCGTATTCTCGACCATTTCGATGAACATCCAGAGGACAGCTCGAGAGAAACAGCACCCCAGTTCGACTGCAGCCACATACAGTACGTGTGGCGAACGTTGCGTGCTGATGGTGAACACCCATATCATCTTCGACGGTGTCAAGACCTAACGCCGAAGACGGTGCTCCCGCGCATTTCACGTGGACCGTTCGATGTTCGATGGCATCTGGATGCGGAGTATGGCAGTCGCTGGATAGGTCGCGGAGGACCTGTGCCGTGGCCTCCCAGATCGCCAGACTTACACCGCTAGACTTTTTTTGTGGGGTCGCATAAAATCGCTCGTGTATGTCAGTCAATCTACAAGTGTCGAGGAGCTAAAAACAAAAATTCAACAAGCATTTGTGACGGTGAAAAGTGATACTGAAGTGCTTACAAAATTGATAATAAGTGCATAGTTCAAGACGGCGGTCATTTTGAAACTTTAATGAAAGTGGATCGCAGAAATAGTGCAAATTAATAACCTAAGTGTTAAGTGTAAATAGTCCAGTTCTGTAAGTACCTACTTCTTCCTATCAATACGATTGTATTCTAATCACTGTAAAAATTGTTATTATAATCTTTTAAACACGCCGTCTTTGCATATTTTTGTAGTACAAACAATAAACTGGACCTACCTAAACACAACGAACTTATCAGAGGGATCGCGGGATTCGCGGGGGTGCAATCTCGAAAGATAGGTAGGTAGATAAAAACTGCAAGCAGCGGCGCGCGGCGCGGTGCGTAGAGACTAAATTCAAAGCCTGTGAAAGTTCGATAGAAAAAAAAAAAATTTACACGGTGATATCGCTTATCAATATCACATCTAGCTAATGTTCGGTAATTTAATGATCGGTCATACGGCCATAGGTAGGTATTTAATGCCTACATTAGAACTAGGCACTCACCGTTGGCGCGCGCGCCGCTAAAATTGAACAAACAACATTTTTAGGTCCATGATACACACGTGCACATGAATAATATCAAAGCATTTTAGCGCGTTTAATAAAACAGTTGATGTAAGAGAATTTAATCCTTCCGTGCAAATAATAAGGCTTATTGAAATGCACGACCGATTTGTATTCCGTATGTCTCACTAATTGATTTGTTGAGAAATGTCGAAATAGGTAGTAGACAATTTTCTGGTTCCTATGAGCTATGTCCTTTGCAAATGTACCGTAAGAATAATGTGAAAGAGCGAGATGCACAAAACCGGCGACCCTTTGAGACCGCGCGCGCGCGCTTCCTCCGGGCTGCCGGCCGGCCATCTTCAAAGTAGGTATTTTTTACTGTTTGTGATTAAAATCTTGTAAGCACTGATTTTTGTTTCACGTAGGTAATTAGCAGAAAACACGCTTATCAGAGGTAGCTAATAATATCGCGAAAGTTACGCATCTGAGATAAATATTTTTTACCCGCGTGTGCCGCACGGAGTCCGGGCGCTTCGCCCTTCATTAGTTTCGAATTTCGGGTAAAAAGTCGCAGTTTTAAATGCATCCCCGTTACTAAGCGTAGTCTTAGATTCATGTTGATAATTTCACTTGCTAGAAAATTATCAATCATTACACTGTAAACTCAATTAAGTAAGTATCAAAAGTTATTAATTCATCATAATATCAGTCTGTGACATTTTAGGTTTTTTTTTACTATTGATAGGCGCGCGTTTGACCACTATCTCACCTGATGTAAGTAAAATTCGTTCATTGAACTAACGCATATCTCTATGCCTATAACTATGGTCAGCTGGCGGGCGCTCGAATGTGCGTGTCGCGTCGGCTGCTAATATTGCATGAGTGTGTGTGTAGGCATGTTGCTGCACATACGTTTTGCGTTTAGTAAGGATAACTATTTTATAAAAAACGACCAGGTTTGGTTTAAATTTATTTAATTACGGGTGTTGTTTTAGACTTATAATTTTATATTCTAATTGGGGTGTCTGAGGTATTGCGCTTAATCCGTTACACGTTGTATATTGTAATACTATGTTTATTGTTATGTTTTAGTATTGTAGAATAAGCTCAACAATAAATCAAACAACTAGATACGAGTTCCACTACCACGATAGTTTTTTGTGCATACGCCAAAGTTGACAACCCTAGCGTGACCGCCGAGCGTAGGTATGAAAAGTGAAGTACATACTCGCACATGTGATTGACTTCTGTACTCTCTGTATTTTGTGAAATTACTTTGTCATGGTGGCCTTGTAAAAAATGTAATGTAGGTATATTATTAATGTGCTTATTAAATGATGTTTGTGTATTAGACGCGATGTCAATGACATAATAACGTTGAAGAATATCTACTTGTATATACTCAGTAGTTATGTGTAAATATTTATTGTTAAGCAAAAACAAACTATTTTATTGTGATAATAAATATATTTACTCGTCTACTTTTTATTTATTACTTTCCAGCTAACTATAACGATAGTAATAATAATTACTATCCAACCAAGTAAACCGTTATAAAAACTGAGGAGTACAATTTTTTTGAAAACTTTATGGAAATTGCTCTACCAAAATCGCGTCGCACAGTCGCGTCGCGTTGTTGTGTCACACTTGCCTGTCGTAGAACAAGAAAAAAATCGGTTGTCTGTAAAGTCGGTTTACTGACGATAGTTGAACGTGACAACGTCATAAGAAAATACTGATGGAATAGTTGCATTGCATTTGTTAATATTCGCTTGCACTTCAAGCCGCCATGGAACGCTACAGAGCGAGGCCGCGAGGTAACGCTACATGAGTCATGTTTTTTCGTGAGTGCAACCAGCTTCATCGATTTATTAGACGTTATCACGTCAAAAATGTTCGAATTCAGCAAAGCCAGTAGAACAAACCCATACCTTCCTATATGAAACTGATTTTGTCCAGACTTCAACCTCATTGGTCAGCATGAGGTCCTGGGTTCGGTTCCCAGATTGGGAGAAGTGTTATTGTGTTTATCCATCAAGAATTTCCCAGTAGCAGCTTAGAGTCTAGATTTGTGCCTGGATGATGGGCATTTCGCTTGCCTCATATTACATGGGACTTAAATATATCTAGCGAAATGTGAGTGTACTTTTGGGCACATGTTTGCCTAACCCTACGGAAAATAACGCGTGATGTTACGTTAAGTTGTGTTCTGTGACCATTGTCCTACAATCCCATCTAGAATGATCCAATAGTAGTAAAATGTAGAAATACGAATAAAACAATAGAAATCTGTTTCGCGACGTAACATCTGTTTCGCAAAGACGTTGCAGTATTCACGGGAGACCGCGGCGACGGTAAGGCTCCTTCACACAAACTGCTGCGAAACGCTGCGTTTTATTTGACGATGTAATATTTGTTTTACTACGTGAGTGGTGCACAGATAGTAGCTATCGCACAGCTGATTAGAATAATATTAAAAAGAATTAAATAAACCTGCCTTATCGACGTTTTTTATACCTATATTAACAAATATTTATTGCGTCAGATGCACAAGGATTTCTTCTTACCATGTAAATGTTAATTTAAATTAAGACGGCCGAGAATTTGGCTACGAATTTGTCGCTTTCAGTAGCATCTCTACAAAATAACAAATCTGACGAATAACAAACTCGTTAGATTTGTGATGTGATTGATGATTGTTTGTTTGGACGCGGTAATCTCAGGAACTACCAGTCAGATTTAAAAATGTTTTTGGATTGAATAGCCCAATTCATGAGGAAAGTTATGGGCTATTTAACATCACGCTAGGACCCTTAGGGTCCAAAAAAAATGTCAAAAAGAACGCTAAGCGAAAACGAAGTGCGCAATAGCGCGGGGCAGGCCATGCGATGTTACGTGGTGGGTCGGGGGAACAAAAAATTTGAACCGGATGAAGTCGCGGGCTGAAGCTAGTAGGTATACTTATACAAGGAAAAGCATTCACCTCATTATTTTATCAGATAAGCCTGTTCATATACAACAAGCTGACACTATCTAATCTCAATGAATGCAACATACATTAAGATATCAATGACATGATTTAAATACAAATGAAAATAATACAATAATATTAGCTACTTACAAAAGCGGTATATTACAATAGGTCTTGTCCAACCACGACTAGATAAAGCGTCTGACACACTTCAACACGCAATATTATGCGATTTGACTTTTTTCTTGATAAATAATATCAAACAAGGTCATTTTTTATCATTATGTCATACCTTAAGATCAGTCTGAGCTGACAACTGTACCGTATGTGTAGTTGTACACTCAAAATCGCCTGAGGCACCAGGAAAGACCACTCCCGGAAGTAAATCTTCTCCAGGTATATATTGTTTTTCGTGTTAAGTATAAGCATAATCATCCTAAAATATTCCCACTGCTGGGACACTGGCCTCGTCTCTTCGAGATGAAGTGGGCAGTAACCTACCACGCGGGCTCACTGCAGTTCGGTAGATATCACGTCTTCTAATTTAAGAATTCAATTTCTGCGTGTTAAGAATTCAATAAATTAATACCATCAGTAAATCCCATATCTTATACTTCCATCTATCCTTAAACATTTATGCCAGCCTTTTCCCAACCAGTCTAACCGTTTTTCCGACGCAAAATAATTAAAAACGCAGCGTAACTAATGTCCGTGTGAACAGCTCTAATATGCACTTAGCGCCTAGACACGACAGCTACACACTACACTTTTCTTAAAGGAAAAGCTTTTGTTTTAAAAAATGGCATTATTTCTCTTTCGCGCCGGAGAATGGACAGATTGCACTCCGTGTGACAACGACAAGAATATTCTATGTTGTTATAAAAATTGTTGTTGTATTTTTGTATGTTGTGAAGCAAAAAATCGCTGATGAAAAGGAATAACTGCTATTTTGCTTCATAGTCTTATGATTTTTTACATGCACAACATTACAGAATAGGATCCCAAGGCGTTGGATAGAGCAATTTGGAAACTAAAATGTGACACACAAACTTGCTTAACTAGGTTTGGTAAAATAGAATAATAAATTGCTGGGTCATTCTTTGGCCAAAGAATTAGCATTGCCATTCAACGTGGCAATGCTGCCAGTCTTTTGGGCACGTTTCCAGATGACAGCGATGCGATTATCCCTGTATGCACTATGCAAATGCACCCAAGGACAACCCCTGGTTGGTGCAGGACTATTGCAGAACATAGAATCAAAATATATTAGGCTGTGGGTTTGGGTGGCTATAGTGGATTGGTTACCTTGAACGGAAGGACTACGTCTCCTGCCAGACCAATTAATATTACAAATTCACAGATAAAATGGCAGGGAGTGATTTACACACTCAATAATGAGCCCCTGGAACCGTCGCTAGCACAAAGTGACGTAGCAACAAAGGGGCAGCATGTCCTGCGGTGCTTGAGGAGTGGAGAGGTATTCCACGACTATCAGAACAATCCCAGAGCCCGGAAAATGGTACCCCGTCACCGCTTACTGGAATATTTTCTTCCTCCGAGCACGTTTGCTCTTACGTAATAAAATAACAGTCTTAAAATAATAATAATAATAATTTATTATTATTATTTTAAGACTGCTATTCAGCTGCATCTGGTTAGACTGGAAGCCGACCCCAATATAGTTCGGAAAAGGCTAGGCAGATCATATTTTAAGACTGTTAGCTTTTAAATGATGTAAGTATATTATTTTTACACTTAAAACAGTAATTCCTACCTAAAGAGTAAAGACTTAGCTACTCCAGTTTCTCGACGAAAATAATATTTCAATTGAGGTTAGTAATAAATAACATTACAATTAACGTTATTTCCTAAATAAAAATCTTCATGTGTTGTTTATTTTCCTCAAACAGTTTCCCCATTTCAATAGATTATGGTTTGTTTAGTTTGGTCTCGGTTTGTGCTGAATCATACATTGTTTTATGAATGTTCATTCCTTATCAGACGCGGGACATCCCAGATGACCTCAATACGACACGAAAAAAACAAATCGTTCGTCTTGTAAGAAAAACCTACCTACTTGAAGAGAAAACTATTGTTTTCATTATAAAGATAGCAACATTATAGATATTGCAGTTTTTTTTCCTGAAAAGTAGGTCAGCAAGTCAAGTACCGACCTAATCAATCACCGGGGTTTGACTTTACCGTGTTAAAAAACGCCTAAGCCCTATGTAATGGGTAGCTCACCGTTCGATCAGGACCAGCGGTGCTATTCTGTAAAAATCTCACCGTGAAAACATAGGTGAAGTGAACGTGGAGTGAGCTGTCAATAGTGTCAATTCCTGGCAAAAACAAACTCACATCACCTAAGTTTTCACGGTGAGATTTTTACAGAATCGACCAGCAGGCCCGTGCCGGACGGTGCGGACGTGTTCCACGCGCGCCTCAAAGAGATGTCAGTATCAATTGCAGGGGCCCGTCAGGGCCGAAGCCTGCCGGGTCAGCGGGATTGTCCGAAAGGGTTACCACTGGCCCGGAACATAAAGGGCTAAGGAAAGAAGACGAGTGGGTTTTAGTCAGTAAGAGTCTGACACTTCCTTCCGCTTCACCCAGAGCGGGAGGGGGGTTATTTGATGATTTCCCATGCTGAAGAAAAAAGAAAACCCTAGGTATGTAATAGAGGGCGAGTTCATTGCCATCAAGCGGGCACAAATCCAGACTCCAGGCTGCTACTGAGATATTACAGATGGAAAAACCCAATAGCACTTTGCGCGATCCGGGAATCGAACCCAGGACCTCACAATCAGCAGTAGCGCTTACGACCACTAGACCAAGGAGGTAGTATGTATATAAAAAGCAACACAAGAAAGGTACCTACGTGTGGTCGACAAACCTTCAAAACAAAGCTATTTTTACTAAGACATACCGAAAACACGAATTGCGCTGCGAACTACGAACTATTTCAATTGAGTGAGTTCTATACACAAAGCAAGCCACAGATATTCAAGTTGATCCAATAAGTCTACCAGGGGTGGCTACATGCGTAGGAGACGCAACTATGTGCACTATTTAATGGAATAACTGGAAAGCGTCTGGTAGTTGAGTTCGGAGACACAAGTTTATGAGAGAAGCGGATAAGTGAGGTTCAAGTTTTTTACAATTCGAAGTCGGGTTTACTGACTAAAACCCACCCGTGTTCCTTCCTTAGCCCTTTATGTTCCGAGCTAGCGGTAACCCTTTCGGACAATCCCGCTGACCCGGCAGGCTTCGGCCCTAACAGGCCCCTTCAAATGATGCTGACATCTCTTTGAGGCGCGCGTGGAACACGTACGCGCCGTCCGGCACGGGCTTGGTCCTGATCGGACGGTGAGCTACCCATTACTCTCCGTCTGCAGGCTCGCGTCTACGGTAGCTGAGGCTCCCAACGCCCGGAGCATCTCCCGCAGCAGCCAAGTCAGTCTAAAAATAGTAGGCGTCAGATTCGGCTGAGAAGCCAAGGGGCAAGGAGAAAAATGTTAAAAAACGGTAGAATAATTTCTAGGAATAATTTTCGAGCGTATACGGTAAGCTGTTGTCTAATTGATTACTCCCGGTATCCTGAGAGCTCGTAAAGCTTCCATAGAGTACTGCAGTAATAAATTTATTTTACTATAAACTTGGTAGGTATCTTAGATTGGTTATGATTGTGGTTTTTTTTTTTTAATTCAATATCGTCGTAGTTGCAGAAAAATCTGGATGAGGGACGCATGGAACCGAGAAGTATGACAGAAGAATAGGGAAGTCTATAATCCTGAAGTAGGTGATTCCGGGCTGAAATTTTAATGATGATAATGATGATATATGATAGAAGGTTGTGTTGGAAGCATAAACCTTTATTGAGCAGTAGGTAAGTCTCTCTTATTTCTGCCAAGCAAATGCCAGTCTCTTGGGTACATTACCAGTCACCAGCGTTGCGGAGGAATTTTTCGACGCCATTAGTTAATAGTTTTAGCTAAGTTAGGATAATATTATACATATTTTTATTTTAATAGTTTTTTGTTTATCCAGTGTATACAGGATGAAATTGAATAGGTGTGACGAATTAAATATGTAATTCAGCGTGCTATAAAGTAAGTTTAGAGCATGTTATTAAAGAAAGGGATACGTGCGTAGGCGAGCGATTTAGAACGTCGTCGCCGCGTCGTCGCGCGCTCTTTGTTTCGTAAGAACAAACGGTCAAAATTAGGTAAATATAGAGACCTAGAGATATAGAACTAGAGGTAGTTCAACACGTTGCCAACTTGCTTCACGGTTTGAACTCAGTGATGAATGGCTTGCGCATAGGGCGTGCGCTAAAATTGATACTTTAATTTTTTGTTCTGTTAATTTTGAAAAAAGAACTGATACAACGATAATTCGTGTTTACTTGAAGGCAATAACTTAGTTTGCACTATCGTAGACGATAATTATACGATTTTTGACGAAATGATAATTTATTATGATTGTGTAACAGCCGCGTACTGCCCTCTTCGATTTGTCGCAAGTTTTCAAGTTCATCCTGTATATTTTTATTCTCCTAAATAAATGTCTCTTAGCAACAGTGTAAAGGCTCCCACAAACAGGCGCGACACGCGACATAATCGCGCGCGACACAAAGGCACCGCTCGTAGCGCGACTTGCGGTGCCTTTGTGTCGCGTGTCGTGACGCGCCTGTTTGAAGGAGCCTGTACCCAAGCAAACGTTATTTTATATAGGCAACAGTAGTTTAATTACCTGCTACAAAATGTATTTACCTGAAGCAGCATGACCCAAATAAATCAAAGTAGTTATTACTAAGCTGCAATAATAAAGCAGCTATAGAAATGTGGGTATATTTAGTCTTCAGTGGGTGGTCACATTTAGTTTTCATTTACTTTACCTATGTTACCCAGTCATCCAAGCTGTCTGTTAAAAATATGTTGTTTATAGAACTTATCCTCATAATATATAAAGAACATAAGAATTCACTTAAAATCTCTACCTCCATATCTACTAATAACAAATCTGAAGAGTTTTTATGTTTGAACGCACTAATCTCTGGAACTACTAGTCACATTTAAAAAAATATTTTTGCATTTTATAGTCCAATTCTTGAGAAAGACTATAGGCTATTTAACATCACGCTAGAACCCTAAAAAAGAGAGCAAAATGAAAAAAACGCTACACGATAAGGAAGTCACAGCGCGGGCAGGCGATGCGATGTGACGGGGTCGGAGAGCAAGAAATTTCACGCGAACGATTCATTTTAGTTATACAAATAACTCTTGCAGTTATAAAATAACATAATGACTCAGTGTGTCGATAACAAGAAAACATACCTATATAAAGGTAGTCTTCTAAAGATTTTAAGTTTTTGAGAGGAAATTTCTCGCCGACATTTCACGTGACCAGAGGGCTGGCTCGTTCTTTGGCCAAAGAATTAGCATTGCCATTCAACGTGTCAATACTGCCAGTCTGCTAGGCACGTATCAGGAATTCCGTATGACAGCGATGCGGACGAGTACTTCGAAGCCTAAGTCACTGAAAAACAATAGGATTTTTTGTATTTATTTGTATATGTACTTAGTCCATATAAGTAACTAGTGTAAATAATTAGTAGCGTTATATATTGTGCTTTAAATTATTTTAATGTATATAAACATAAAGTAATGTTTCTAAACCAAATTATAAATTTAATTTGAAAAAGGCTCCATAATAATTAGATAATAAATACGCAATTTATTATGGAACCTCTTCCATTTTCCTCCTCGGTTTCGCAGCAAAACGTTTAATGGTTCGAGCGCAATATAAAGGTTGTTTAATTACTTTTTTCTAAGACTCTATTTGTTGTTCTAATAAGCATTTCTTTCATTAATGGAAATAAAAATATATTTTCATGGCAGACTTGCTCACATCCTGTTGTTTTGCTCGTAATTAAAAACTTTATTTAGTCCTGATTTATTCAATTAACTTCAATTGATCTTTATTTAATTTATTTTAGAATTTATTTTACAACTAAAGTATGGTGTAAAAAAATTCCTCCGCTTCGCTGTCGACTGGTAAAATATCCAAGAGACTGGCGGCATTGCCATGTTGTATGGCCAGTGTAAAAAATATATTTACACATTACTGAATAGTAATTTCTCATATTCATTGTAAATCTTTATAGAATTCACTAAGATTTGACGACACGGTTGGCGCAGTGGCTGAGCGATTGACTGCTGCGCTGCGTGTCGCGGGTTCGATTCCCGCACGGAACAACTATTTGTATTGCCTACAGGTAGTTGTTCCGGGTCTGGCTGTTTGTGTATGTGAATTTAAATGTTTGTAAACGCACCCACGATACAGGAGTAATTCCTAGTGTGGGGCAACGTTTTAAAAAAAAAAAAAAAAAAACTAACGGCGAAACTTAATTTAAATGTACGTATGTCCGACGCAACCTTCGCCGAATTTTTCGAAATGCTTGCCTCATTTCTTTTTCGAAATGCTTGCCTCATTTCTTTTTCGAAATGCTTGCCTCATTTCTTTTTCGAAATGCTTGCCTCATTTCTTTTTCGAAAATATGCTTGCCTCATTTCATAGCATGAGCAACAGTTCTTCTAATTTATTTCGTGCCGATACAAGAGGATATAGTCACTGAAACGACTCATTATACCTAAAGATAATATTTTAAAGTGTCATGCGCCTGAAATTATAGAGAACGCATGCTTTTCTAAACGCCTTCAAAGCAGAATATAGCAATGTTGCTCGATGACAGAGAATGTCACAAGTTTTTTTTCCAGATCAACTCCTTCACTAGGACTTGTAAAGACGCCAGCACATCAAGCTACCCGAAACTGCCAAATTTTCCCAATCAACTTTGAACCTTATTCTTAAGCAATAAAGTTGAAAATACATTAAATAAATTTGACAGATTGTAGTAGCTTGATGCGCTGGCGTCTGTACCTGACTGTACGGCAGGCCGCTCTTCAGTGCAGTGGTAACAAAACCAATATAAGCAGCCCCCTTATTTTATTAAAACTCCGTACTACGCTAAGCCAGCTAAATGTCAAAATGTTACCACTTAAATGCCGTTTACTTTATTCCCTAGGAGTTATATATGGTAAGGATCAATAATTCGATGCCCTGAGGCAGACATAGACGACAGACTGCACCATTGGCCGGTATTCATGGTTCATGACATTGTGGTAAAGTGCGTGCCACATAAGAATAGACTTGACCCCGCCTCCCCCGCCTCTTTCCGCCGCCCCGATGACGCCCGGTCCCCGTCCCGCAACGGGCGTCATCGGGGCGGCGGAAAGAGGCGGGGGTGGCGGGGTCAAGTCTCTTCTTACGTGGCACGCACTGTAAGTCGCCATCTTTTGACAGTAATGGTTTGACTTCTTCCACTGTCATTTTACTCTTACTTCAGGAATTGTTGCAGTGCCTCGTGTCGTAGTGCTCCAGGGCTCCATGTGCAGGTCGGGGCAAAGTGTTATTGTGTTTTTCCATCAAGAATTTGTCAGTAGCAGACCGGAGGCTGTATTTGTTCCCGGTTGAAAACAATAGGCACGCAGCCTATCACCTGGGACTTAAACGTAACTGGCGTATGTTAGGTGAACTACACGTACACCCCTAAAACCTTCGGGGATTACAGGTGTAATTTTATGATATCTGCAGGAGTAACCTCAGCAAGATAATTACGAAACAAGAAGAATTCTGTTCCAACCATAGAAATTTCTTCCAACCACAGATGTAGATAGATCTAGAAAACGTAAGTGTCACGAACTGTATGAAAACTAAGCGTGCCTATTTTTTGACTACTATGACGTCACAAGCACTATTTAGTAATGGAAAATCAAATCGATTCAAAGACGCCGCCGCGTGCGGCACCCTTCTCGCCCCACCCCTGAGGCCTAGCCCCAGCGCTCACGCTCACCCACCCAGCAGTACTACGGACTGAGCGCGAAAGTGGCGTCTTACGATTTTTGTACGTTTAAAGCTGGGTACGCCAAGTAGTCGCTCTTGCCCTATCTAAGTGTATCTATATCTGTGGTTCCAAATTATCAATTTTAATAACACAGGACGGTCTTAATTACAGAAACGTTGTTATGAAAACAATATTTCCGCGTAATAGTCTGTTAAATTTGAATTATATCCGCCATTTTAAGGGTGTTTCGTAATAAATACTTCTTAATGTCTTTACTCTGACTGAGGTGTTTGTTGTAAATGTAAGGTTTTATGACTTGGCAAATTGACCCATTACAAGTTTACAGTGTATGAGAAAATATAGGTATTAGGTGCTTGGGTATTGAATCAGCGAAGGTCTCATGAAAGTAACGGTTATTACACTCGTATGTTTTAACTAGTAGGTACCTAATGTAAATTGTAACGTATGTAAATTCCAACGAAGTACTTACCTAAGAACGTTTTCTGAATGATTTTAAGCAGATTTCAGAGAGGCTTGTGGTTGAGCAAATACAGCCGCACGAGTCGATCGCAGGTTAAGCTACGCTTGCCGAGGTCAGTCCGGGGATGGGTGACCATCCATTACATATCGAGACTCCTCCGTGCCTCGGAAAGCACATTGTTCGTTTGTAGCCATCATTTGTAGATATTTGACAGTCGTTACGGGTAGTCAGAATTCCTGTCATGGCGACCAATATAAGCTGAGACTAGCCTTCGACACAGGCGCTAATAGCAAAATTTTAAAAGTAATTTTCTCGTACTGTTTTGATTGTAATTTTATGCTGTTAGGTTGCTCAGAGGTTCACTACAGTACCTAGGTAGTTACACCCACCATCCACTTATAGTTCAGTCCCATGCAAAGGCTCGTCTTATCTACCAAGAGTTATTGCCTAAACCGGGCACAAAGCCAGACTCCGAGCTATAACTGAGAAATTCCTGGTAGAAAAACCTAACAACACCATGCTCCTCCTGGGAATCGAACCCTGGACCTCATGCTCAGCAGTATCGCTTGCGACCACTAAACCAACGGGGCAAGTTAATTATGATTTTTATATCAAGACATAATCAGTAGCACCGGCGTCTGGATGTATGCTAATAATACATAAAAAGAGTAACAAAACAGCAGTTAACATACATAAGCAAGGCTCTGAACAACCTCCCCTGAATAATGTAAGCCTACCTCCAAGATACGGCACAATTCCTACAGGTATATTTAAAAGACATTTAATTTTACCGCTGCACCAGAAGCCTTTGAAAAACGATGCCACGTCGTCATAACCCCTTACCAGCCACCATTACGGCTACTGGCGGCTAGCCAAGCACACGTACGAGTGGTTTTACCAACAGTTTATTATTCAACTTGTTTCATAAAATATTAGCGCAAGATTTAGAATGTAAGTGGGGCCTTTTTATGAGGGAAGGCTGGTCTGCTAATGGGGCTTGTACACGACTTGGCTTGACTTGTGCATGCGGCTGATGATGGCTAAGTTTTTAAGTAGATGTATGAAAGGCAATACAATTTTGATTTGCATAGATCGAAGGTTTATTAACTTATACGCCCATAGTCAAAATGATAAATGATTTAGTTTCTGTAAGTAGGTTTGTACAAACACTTTTACACGTCAATCATATTTTTTCAAACCAGGTGAGGTCGGTGAACAACAAATTTGTGTTTGTTCCTAGTATTTATGTTATGGATGTCACTGTATTTTTTAAACAGATTAATATTTGGATGTGCATACAAAAGAATTTCATAAATGTACTGAGAAGGCACAGTCATTATATTAAGGCTCCTTCAAACAGGCGCGACACGACACGCGACACAAAGGCACCGCAAGTCGCGCAACGAGCGGCGCCTTTGTGTCGCGCGCGATTATATCGCGTGTCGCGCCTGTGTGTCTGCCTTTAATTTCTTTAAAGTTGTCTCTGAGGGAGTGTCTGGTCTTATAAGGGATTAATGAAAAAGAGCAAAAACAGACAAACCTTTTGCTTTATTTGTTTTTAGTATTTTTGAGTATAATAATCTACTTAGAATCGCAGCAGGAACTAAAGAAGGAAGGTTTTTATTTTATTAAAAACAGGACAGAAGATATATTTTAGTTTAGTCCTGTCAAATTAATCAGCGCCTGACACTACTCCATACAAGTTTAGACGTGATTAAAAACTTGCCTACTAAAATTACGTCAATTTACGTCAGGCGCCGATTAATATGACAGGACTAAACTAAAATTTATCTTCTGTCCTTTTCTTAATGAAATGAGTAGAAAGAGAAAGATGAACACTGAACTTAAATTTAGTTTAGTTTGTGAACAAGGGATCATTGATTGTCGCTGAGATAAGGTTACGATTGCGACTAGATTATAACATTTTTAATCACGGGAATACGGGTATTTGGTTAATACACTTTCAACGAACAAAACGTCCCGAATGATCATTCTTCCCGTGCCAAAGTCCACAGGGGAGCCCAGAGTCAGGGCAGGGAAGCTAAACTGTGAGCGCAGGTTCGAATCAGGCCACGTTCCGTTTTAAGCTGCATTACGTGATCGCGCCAGTCTGTTGCTCGAACTGATATTATGTGTTTGCTGTGAGGGAAAGGTCTAAAGAGTGAGACGACAGCGATTTTGGTATTTACTATTATTTATGGAAGTGATTTGAAAAAGGACTAAACTAATCGACAATGCTCACATAATAAGCAAATAGAATGGCCTGCTATTTTAGCGGTGGAACCTGAAGACCGTTGCGATGTACAGACGCCAGCACATCAAGTTACTACAAACTGTCAGATTTCTTTAATAGATTTTCAACTTTATCACTAAAGCATAAAGTTCAAAGTTGATTGCGAAAATTTGACAATTTCGGGTAGGTTCATGTGCTGGCGTCCGTACATACGCCAGCACATCAAGTTACCCGAAACTGTCAAATTTCCCCAATCAACTTTGAACCTTATGCTTTAGCGATAAAGTTGAAAATCTATTAAAGCAATTTGACAGATTGTAGTAGCTCGATGTGCTGGCGTCTGTACGTGTTCTTCTGGAAGACCGCAAATTTGCAAACGTAAGGTAGGTGTTGTAAATTGGTGTACTAAAGGGAGTTAAACAACAGAGTTAACACGCAGTTGGTTTATATAGGATCATTGTATTAAAGTAAGACATCACAGTTAGGATTATCTAACTTACACAGAAAAAAAAATATAAACAAGTTGTTACCTAGTAACAAAAACAAAGACTATAAAATACAAACTTCATGGGACGCATGACGATTCCAACCTATTTTCAACAGTAGGTATGTGGAAACCCCTCAGGTTATGTGAAGTAATGATATTCGCAGGGTGACTGGCAGCAGTGAATGTGAGTAGCCGCTGTTCAAGTTTAATTAATGGCGCGCCTGTGCACCAGCGAAGGACACCCTATGCAGCAGTGCTGTAGGTAGGTATATTGATTTCATTAATTGTGGCAATGCTTTCAGGTAGGCCTAATGTAATTTGAACGCACCTGCACTTACGACGACAGCCTTTTGTATTGCAAGAACTTGAAGGATCCCTCTACTAACCCGCACTGGGCCCGCGTGGTGGATTATGGCCCACTCCCTCAGAGAGGAGTCCTGCGTCCCAGCAGTGGGAACATTATAGGCTGATCATGTTGTATGTTGTTGTTGTTGAAGGAACCCTTAAAACAAATCACTAAATCAACGTTCGCTTGCTTCTCAAACTCAGCCAATAACAGTCTACTGCTGGATTTAGGCCTCTCGAATTTGCATGACAACACCCGGTTTTCCGCGTTCCGCATCCAGTTTTTCCCGGCAACCTTTTCAGTCTATCCAGCTAGGAGGCTTCCCACACTACGCTTGCCGATACGCGGTCACCAATATTGGACGATCGTCTGCTACAACGCTCCCGCTTACAGAGACGAGGCCTGAACCCCAGCAGTGGGGCCGATTATGGTTATAATAACACAATTGTGTGTGTTGCTGTTTAAAAATAGATCGGCTATGTCTTTCGCTTACTCCTTACGCCACATTAAAGAAATATGAGCTAGGTATAATCCCGTCAGAAAGCTCTTTAGACAGTGACTTAGGCTAAGAACTCACGGAGCGATTTTCGCCCGCAACCGCCGCGGTCGTGGATCTGCGGTTTTATTTCAAAACTCACGAGACCGGTTATTCGCGAGGTAACGCGGCCGCCGCGGTTGCGATCATCGCCCGCAAACGTGGCGGGCGATGATCGCAAGATTGCAAGACGGGCGGTTAACGATCAGTTGAGGTCCAGACCGCCATGGACACATGGCCGCGGTCGCCCGCCAACCGATCGCAAAGCGTGCGGGCGCCACCCGCCGAGGCTGCGGGTAACCGCGGCCCGCGCGATTCTACTAGTTGCCCGCCAGCGTACAGCGGGAGCCGCATACAACCGCGTACACCGCGGGCGTAAAACGCGTCGTGAAATGTGCTTCAATTTTTATATAAATATTTGCATTCTACAGAAGCTGCGGGCCCGCAACCGCAGCGGACGCGGGCGAAAATCGCTCCGTGAGTTCTTAGCCTTAGAGATTTCTGGGAAAACGTGATGCTAATTCTTATAAAGAGCGACAACGTGACGGCTTTCAGGTTTAGCTAATAAAACATTAAGTGATATGGAGTTATTTCATTTTAATGTTTGAGTATTTTCATGTGTTCTTTCAGTGTAGGCAATTTGTGTGTTAAACGTGTATGGTATCTAGTGCATTTATTTTATTTTATTCTGTTCGGGAAACTTACAGCTATTAAAAACAGTGTTCTTAAACGATATGCAAATGAAGGTCATGCAATCCTGCCGGGTCAGCAGGATTGTCCGAAAGGGTTACCGCTGGCCCGGAACATAAAGGGCTAAGGAAGGAACACAGGAAAAAAAAAAGGTCATGCATTGTTTGTTTTGAATGTGAGTTTTTACAGGCACAGTACTAGGTATGCATCTACTGTAGATTTTTTTGGAGGAGGTTACAGTTATCAAACTAAAGCATTTATTTCAATTAAACCATTTACAGGCATTTTGGAATTGTCAATCAAAAGACGTTAGAAAACAAAAATTTAATTCTAACTTAAAAAAGTCACAGAATTCTGTGGTCAATGTCATAATTTTATATTTTGGGGGTAATCCAAAGTCTAAATGTTTTTTTTTTTTATTCAGGATGGGAAATCATCAAATGGCCCCTCCCGCTCTGGGTGGAGCGGGAGGGAGTGTCAGACTCTTACTGACTAAAACCCACCCGTGTTCCTTCCTTAGCGCTTTAAGTTCCGAGCCAGCGGTAACCCTTTCGCACAATCCCGCTGACCCGGCAGAAAGTCTTACTTATTATTAGGTCTAAATTAAGACGTTGACAGGGGCTTGTGGCTAAGTATTTAATAACAGTCACACGGGTCGCGAAGCTACGCTTGCCCCGGTTGGTTCGTAGTTGGGTGACCATCTTTACATACCAAGACACCTCCGTGCCTCGGAAAGTCTATGAATAAGGAATCCTATGGAACTGCCATACCTACGAAAAAAACGTGCATACCTACGGTAACCAAACATGGCCGCCTAGTGTTGTACTAGTAGCTTTTCATCATCAAAAGATATCGATAAAACGTACATGTCGAAAACGTTTTCTCTATAATAATTATGCAAAAATTAAAATATTTTTTTCCCACCTATCAAAAACCAATGGAATGATCAGTGCCATGTACATACACATCTTTTATTAAGGTGAACGCTCCAGCCACCCCGCGAAATTCAAATTTTCTTACGTTTTTTGCAATTTGCAGGCCAGTGTTAGGGTGTATGTTGACTAAAATATTATTCGCGGCTGTAAGACGTATGTAGTTACAGAATTATAATCATCAAAATCATCAATACAACCCTCCAAGTTCATAATGGTGTAGAAATGACTTTGTTTTTTTTGGTTCCTACACCATTATGAACTTGGAGGGTTGTATTGATGATTATAATTATGTTTATTGGATTGCACTTTGTATAGGGAAACATAATTAAAAAATCAAACAATATTTCAAACATTTATTGATGAAAATATAACCACGTATGAATCATGTTCATGCCTCATGTTTTTATTAAATTATTTGCTATAGTGTCAGTTAATATCGCAATAGCGGTCATGGCCCTTTCCCTAATATGTTTTTGTACGAACCAAAACAAATTAACCATGTGCAGTTCGGGCACACTTGTGTACTGGGTTGGTGGGGAATAAAACCACTGGAGGATTTCTTCTATTTCCTTCCTTATTAGGAGGAGATTGTTTCTTGAGATAGCTCGCCGTCGACTGTGTCGAATGGCAGAAAAGCCCCCTTTTTTATACAGAATTTTTCAAAACGTTTGCCAATCAAATTCGTTCAGTTCACAAAAACGCGGAAAAAGCTAAAACCAATCAAAACAAGGTGAAAATGCGGGAAAACATTGTGCAAGTGACCATATTTTCGTTTTTCACTAACTTTTTCTATTTAAACCTATAAAAACTATGTATTAATGAGATCTGTTTATCAAGGACTATGAGAAAAATATAAAATTAACAAAAAACATAACATAATAAGCTTCTAACGCTAAGCCTATTATGTTATTAAAACATTGAACTTAAGCTATTAATTTAACGTTCATATCGCTTATATACATTCCTATGTACCACTATATCACTATACATTGTCCTACAGTCTATGTATCACTGTATCTTTATTATACACTATGTTCATTGTCCCGCACAAACCATGTAGCGTTTTTCATTAGAAACAATGTTGAAGATCACGATAGACGACGATTCAAGACGTGTTTAAGTCTTATTTTTGGATTTCAAAGTTAAGAACTTTAATAAATTTAGGGGGGTCAATGACCGCTATTGCGATCTTAACTGGCACTTACTATAAGTATTGCGGTAAGAATTTAATGACAATATTTTTTGATTTATTCATTTCGAAACAGTATTATTTTGTTCAAATAATTTCTACAGGATATGGTTTCGGTGTTTTTCTTTCCAAAATACCTAAACCTTAAATTGATGTAAGTTTGATCAATAAATATTTGTGACTTGCATCATGTTCGCAAGACTCAGTATTAAATGTATTCCTTTCGCCGTAGTGTTCTATAATAAACGAAAATATATATAAATAATATTTTTCAAAGGTTTGCTTTTTAAAATTACTTTTTAATATTTTTTCTGCTATTTTGCAAAGGTCCTCAACGTCTTTGGACGGATAAACGAGACCACCTCGACTTTTATATTTTATTAGTGAATGTCCATGTGCGCTGGGATCACCAAAGAGCATTGATGCGCAAACGACACATTTGATGGTGCGCGATAATTTCCTTGCCACAAAACCAGCAACATACGTCACAACACTTTCTGAATATTTTGTGAGTGTGCTATTAAGGCAGTCTAAATATTCTTCATAAAGACTACTGTCATCTTCTGGTATTTCTATCAAAGTTTTATTGGCAGTTAAATCGTTTATTGCGGCTACAGGATCAGTCTTACTTGAGCAAGTCAAAATATTTACTTGTTCAAGAGGAACGCAATTGCCATTACCACCACGAATCTCTGCTCGTATTAAAAGGCGTTTAAATGCAGCCCTAAATTGAATGGCATTTGGGTTATTATTAAAGCCATCCCGGGCTCTTATCGCGGAAAAGAATAATTCAACATGGTCCTGGCTTATTTTATAAACAGGAAGATATTTTAAAATTTTTTCTTCTAGAATCAATTGCCGAAAAACGAGTATAGCACTCCTCATATCTATTATGAGTCCTATAAATCCCGTCTTTCTTTTGGAATCGATAACCAAATTTCCAGACGGAAATTTTAGGTTAGTAATATAGCTAATGGTCCCTTCAAAAAGAGCTTCTACAAGACCAATATTTTCGCGACATATTGCTTTTTTCCACCCAGGGGGTCTTATGGAACAGCTGTTTAATACGTCAAATACATCATTCACAATTCTTATAAAATTAATAGTTCCTTCGCAGTCTTCAAACCCATTAAGCTTTAATTCTTTTTGGCAAAATTCCAGGGCATCCGCCACTGAATTACTCAATAGTTGAGTTGCTAACCGTACCTTCATCTTTTGTTTAGCAAAATATAAATGGGCTTTCGTAATTTTTGTCCCCATATGCAACCCCTCTGCTTCCTGTAGCTGCAGGAGTCGCTCTAATAAACTAAAATTAATTTTACGCCCATATAAATCGTAAAACAATTTAAGTTCACCAAAAGCGTTCCTAATTAGCTTGATAACATGACAAGGATCGATGAATGCATAAATTTTATCACTATCCTGTTCAAAATATGTATTGATTTGATCTTGCATTAAATTGCAACCAAGATGGCCAAACATGCTGAAATTGGCAGCAGGTCCATCGCATGTTACACTTACAATTTTCACACCAACATTTTTACATTTTTGAATGCATATTTGCAAAAGTGCTGCTTTTTGTTCGCCGCTCAAGCTTGTTATTAGAAAATATGCAACTGGCAATTTCCACCTCCCATTGATGCAATTAACTAAAAACACAAGACATTGATTGGCCACCTCTATGGAATCACTTTCGAATTCAATGCCAGTATTGACACGGCCCCAATATTTTTGTAAACGAGGATCCCAACAAAGAGACTTCCTGATTGCCATTTCGTCCAGTATTAGGGCACACACTACTTGTCTTTCATTACATTGTACTTTGGCTTTCAAAGCTTCAAACGCCTCATTACAAAAACCAGGTTCCGCGTCAACATTTTGATACCATTTACATAAAGTACGTGGGTGAGGTAAACACGAATTATATGTAGTACGGACAAAATCATATGCTTTTGGGGAAAAAAAATGTAGGGTCAACGCAAATTTCCTAACTTCTTCAGTATACTGCCTCTCTAAAGCTAAACCTTTGGCTTTGGAAATTTGTCTCATAAGAAAATCTTTAGGTCCAGCGCACTGTTCCAAAACAATGGCATTATCATTACTTAATAGATTTTTTTCCTTAAGGTCCTTAATGATTGCCTCAGAGCTCTCTATTTTGATTTTCTGCCTGCGGACGGTTTCATTGAGACATTTTATTTTTCTCTTCTGGCCAGCAACTTTTTCTTGTAGAGCTTGTTTTTCTTTGAGGGCTTGATTCTGAAATTAAAATTTTGTATTGATCAAGTTTATGAATTTTATTTTATTGTAAGGGGATGAAGGAAACAATCAGTTGACCGTTAGATCGGTTGGGCAATAATTTATGACAGAAATTCAAGTCGAGAATAAGCCGTACCAAAATAGGATTTTGTTGACTGCCTGAAGGCTCGTTTAGTTCTATTGGTGTTAAAGCTGAACTTTCGGCAAGGGTTGATAACTGCTGAAAATAAAAATAATGGGTATGTCAATTGAGGACTTCTATTTCAAAACGTAGGTACCTACTAAATTAATAATAATAACATCATCTTAAAGTTCACGGGTCATGTTCACAATGTACCTACTAAACTTAGTTTACATTTTTAAAAAAACTTCATAAATAATTGTAGCGCAACTTGGAATGAACTCATGTCTATAACTATTTGGTACTGACCCGTACGAAATTAAGGTTACCTGTTTATATAGAGATGGTACTGCATCGTCTCTCAATCTTACAACACCAAGTGTTCTGTTGAATGAACTTTCCTCAAAATGTAAGGAACAGATAAAAATTTCTTTGGTTTGACTTATTAAATTTTCATCTCCAATGACTTCTAACCATTTCCTTTTCTTTGCTTCGTTTCTAGGTAGCCTGAGTGTAAAAAATAAAAAGTCAGTCGTGATTTTAAAAAAAAATATCGATTACTCTTAACGCTTAGAGCACATCACTATGAACAAAACAAAAACAATGTTCAAAAACCCAAAATATCAGTTTATGCTATCTAAATTACACGCGGGTTGATTATACAGAACAATTTTATATGTTTAATGACAGACTACAATAATTTCATGTATTTCCAGGCATTTTTAATATTTTAGATAAATTTTT
The DNA here is from genome assembly GCA_927399505.1 of Luperina testacea. Lineage (NCBI taxonomy): Eukaryota > Metazoa > Arthropoda > Insecta > Lepidoptera > Noctuidae > Luperina > Luperina testacea. The sequence goes on along the minus strand of OV656763.1, from coordinate 3,255,144 downwards.
GGTTACTTACTTGTGAAACGACAAATTTGGCCGATTTTGGCTTTTAGACGCACCACAACCTACAACAGCGCACTTAGGAGGCATCGCAATTTAGTGTCTTTTCACTTTTATAAATAATACAACCACAATTTCCAATAAATTGAGAAAAAAATAGTTAACACAGCGAAAGTAAACAAAGGCAAACTCAACGTAATGTACTCTGTGACAGTAACCAAACATGGCGGACTGGCACGCAGGTATATTCTAGTGACGTCACAGGTTAAATGTTGCCAAAATCAGCAAAAACAAATATATTGTCGTCCTGCTTTCCTTACGCGAGACAAAATAAGTTAGAAAGAGGTAGCAATATTTTTGGTATTGCTACATCGATTTCATCAACAAATGTATAGGCAATTGTATATATAGTAAATTACGCCAACTCCATAGTATTCTTACCTCTATGCGGAAAGTACGTTAATCTGTTGATCCCGGCTGTCATTTGTGGATCTTTGACAGTCCTTACGGGTCGTCAGAAGCCCGAAATTCTGGCAACCAGTCTCACCAAGGGAAATCGTATTACCCAGTACAGTACCCGGCGATAAATATTGCACATTGACCTTTACCTTTTTTTGTATTTTATACAAAGAATAAAAATAATTATCAAAAGAAGCAAATCATATTTGTTTTAACAGCTCCTAATAGACACCGGACTGTTTGTATTTCGTGCGACAGAGATAACCGGCTAATTTCGGCTTCGTAGAGCAAGCCGAAATTAGCCGATTGTCTCTTTCCAAAGGTCGATGTGCAATATTTATCGCCGGGTACTGTAACTAGGTTGTGGAGGTCAGGTAGGCAGTCGCTCCATGTAAAATACTGGTATTCAGCTACATACTCGTAGTTGGTAAAAGGTTAGGCAGATGATGATGATTGAGTCTAAATTACTGCTTGCATTGAACAAGAATGTTGGATGCTTTTTCCGTCTCTGTTTTAAAAGAAGCCGTTGCCTTGCTGTGACGCGACGCAGTAACAAACACTGAAATACCAAACAATAATCTCATCACACTAATATTATTAAGGTAAAAGTTTATGAGTGTGTGTGTGTGTATGTTTGTTACATTTTCACGCTCAAACGGCTGGACAAATTTTTGATGAAATTTTGTAAGGAGGTAGCTGACACTCTGGTTTAACATATAGGCTAGATATACTTATATCCCGATATATATACTTTTATCCCGATATTCCCACTGGATCGAAACTTATACGGGTGAAACCGCATGGCGCACACGTAATTATATAAATATCAGTTTCATAGAAAGTTATTAAAGTAATTAAAATTGTTATGTTAATACGTTTTGTGGCGAAATGGTGGTAACATGATATTTAATCCACTTTACATATTAAATTAATTGTTATATTCGGTGGAATGGGCTATAACAAAGCTTATTACTTTTATGATAGTCATTACCTATAATATTTGAAACAAATATATTCTAATAATGGTCATAATAGTTCCAGGTCAATAGGTTTATTTCAAAAACATTATTTACTCAAACCCAGTGCTGAATGAACTAACCAAACAAAACGCACAAACAAACATAACTTCTGTATACCCCGTAGTAGGGTGACACAGAAGTACGTTAGTTATCATTAAGCCCCATGTACAATGCGTGCCACGAAAGATGAGACTTGACACACCACGTGGTTTGACATGCGCAGTACACGATTTTAGGTATCTTTAGCGGTATGAGGTCTGAGTGCCGGCCGGGACCGGACGTCATAGGGGCGGCGGAAAGAGCGGGGGAGGCGGGGTCAAGTCTCATCTTTTGTGGCACGCATTGTAACTGAGGGGAAGCCTATAGTAGAATTCAGATTATTCGAAAGCCCAACCTGATGTTATTTTGGTACTCATATTTCAATCCGACGTTATAGGAGCTTAAAGCCATCAACTGGGCACGAAACCACACTTCGGATTGCTATTGAGAAATTCCTTACACAAACACCTAATAACACTTTACAGGACCTAGAGGTCGTACTCAGGACCCATCTCACGCACATTGTTACAAAAAAAGTGAACAAACTGGATAATGGACGCATTAACGGAGAGTTCGCAACAGAACTACGAGTACATACAGTTTCATTTACACCATTAGGACAAACGACGGGAGAGTTCGTTAATGATCGGGTAATTAAGTTAATTTGATCATTACGTTTTTAGGGGATTTTCGAACAGTTACTGGAATGAGCGTTTAGTTTTGGGATTGATGGGAATGGTCAGAGTGGTAAAAGCCTCTGTTGTGGTCATTGCCACCATTTGAGCATAGCATAATAACCCTATAACGTTCCCAACTCGCGGTCCCAGTGTGAATTGGCGGATGTCATGTCAGTCTAGGACATGCCAGTTTCCTCACGATGTTTTCCTTTACCGTTTTGAGAGCAGTGGTGATGGAATTAAATACACGAAGTAAAGGGCCTGCCTGGTTTCTATCCACGACCTATAACTCGTAAGTAGGAGCTGATACCACTGGGTCATCAGATTGATTGGTCATAACTACCACAATAATATGGTCATATACTGAGTTACCTCATGGTCATACTATAATAGGAAAAGGCTAGGCAGATGATGATGATATAGTCATTCCATAATAATATGATCATATTTTAATGTATTTTATTTTAATAATACATAAGACTCCTTGTCTTATGTATTTATAACTTGTACCTACCCGTATTGGTGACTAAGTAGAAAAATAAAAAAGTTATATTTTTTTTTAAATAGCTACCATTGCATTGCAACTACAGTGATCTTGAATGTGATGACCAGGCAGTCGATAACTAGTGTGATAGCAAAATATGAATTCTTGGGTCTACTTTTTTCGGGCTCAATTTAGCACTTAACTAAGTACTTTTGTACAGACGCCAGCACATCAAGCTACTATAATCTGTCAAATTTATTTAATAGATTTTCAGTTTCATGGCTAAAGTATAAGGTTCAAAGTTGATTGGGAAAATTTGACAGTCTCGGGTAGCTTGATGTGCTGGCGTCTATACTTTAATTAAACTTGAAACTATAATGCTTATGCAATGCCTATATTTTCATAACTATAACACCTGTTATTGTTATGAAAATAGTATTATAATAGTATTGCATTACACTGACTTCTCATTAATGTTAATAACTCATTAGTTGCCCCTCAGAGAACTTAATTAAACTACCCACAATGTACACATTTAACCAACCCAACCCACGGGGCAAGCTTACCTACATAAGCAGTAATTACCGGTTAGGCAAAATAAATACCCGGGCCGAAAACGGTTTAAAATCAAACACAAAGATAAACTACGTACGGCCAGTCATTATCCGGTTCTCATTACCGGACCGGCTCGGTAATGATACCGGACCGAACCGCAAAACGATTAGAGGTTTCGGCCCCTTGTTTATGGCTAAACATTCTGGCCGGATAATTAGATTTTTATTTCTATGGTTTTCAATTTTAATTAAGTTGGTCTTAATGACTTTGTGCGGGAATGTTTTGTTGTTGTTTACCAAAATGCTGGACAATGTGATCTTTGTTCATATTTTACATTTATACAATGACGTGAATGTTTACTTTGTAATGTTTTTTTTTTATATCTATTACACATAGGTACATATATTTACAATGCGTACCGTGTCCAGGGGCCTAAAAAGGCCACTTTGGCAGAATCATAAAAGTATAACATTATGAATCATAATTATGGCGAAGACAGTCCGTGTTTTTCTTTTTTCGCTGCAGTAAGTAGGTTTAATCAAAGAGATTGGGATTGGATTTGGATTGGATTGATTGGTATGTTAGCACAGACAAAAAAAAATACTGAGAAATCCTTCACCAATGCGATTTGATATGATTAACTTAACAATTAACTGTCCATTATGATTCATAATGTTATCTTTTTATGATTCTGCCAGAGTGGCCTTATTAGGCCCGTGCTTTCTGAATAAAGCCCTTGACCCAGCCGCGCAATGAAAGCCTCCTTAGTTGTTGGTAGAGGCTCTATTTATAAGGCCATTTTAATTATTGTGAATGTGAAAGGTTTTTTTTGTCTCAGTTAGTTTAAATCATTCATGGTCTGGCAGTTTGAGTAATTTATTCGGCCTCCCCAAATGTCCGTTCGTCGAATCGTTGAGCTCGTTGAACTGCATGATTACTGACAAATGGGCGTATTGACTTGACAGGTCCACTCAATCTGAGTGGTTCTGTCTTCAAAACACTATTTCAGAAACCAGGTATTCACATGACCTGACCAAGATTAAGTCTGGTGTTTAAAAGAGACTTCGAATTCTGAGTTTGTTTCGTCCTTTCATCTCAGAGTAGTCACATGGGAAACGACGACCTTATCTAGTTTTTAAAATATGATTGACTCGTAAAAGGGTTTGTACAAACCTACTTACAGAAATAAAAGTCATTTATTATTTGGTAATCGTTTGGACACCTTAGCGCAATTTCACCTATGAAACTGAACGCAAACGTAACCATGAATTCATCACAACATGATTCTAGACTCTCAGTGTAGACATTTTTCGCCGGTTATCAAAAAAAAAAATGCTGTTCCATAGACAAGTAGGTATACATACATACATAATCAGCCTATAATGTTCCCATTGCTGGGTCACGAACCCCCTCTGTGAGAGGGAGTAGGCCGTAATCCACCACGCGGGCCCAGTGCGGGTTGGTAGATGTCACATGTCTTCGAATTTTTGGTTCTAGGACATGCCGGTTTCCTCACGATGTTTTCCTTCACCGTTTTGAGAGCAGTGGTGATGATAATTTACATAAAGTAAAGCGCCTGTCTGGGTTCGAAGCTACGACCTACAACTCGTAAGTCGCGGCCGTCACCACTTGACGACCGCTCTATAAGAGCTAGACACACGCACAGCGCTAGTGTATAAATAGGTATTCCTACGCGCTCAACATGTACAGAACAGCTAATTATTTGTAGGGTTCCGTACCCCATAAGGAAAAAACGGAACCCTTATAGGATCACTTTGTTGTCCGTCTGTCTGTCAAGACCCTTTATCTCGGGAACGCGTGGAGGTATCGAGTTGAAATTAATCTCTTGATCCCCGCTAATGAGACACAATTGATTTTCTTTTGCATCGTACTACATAGGGTACGCGCAAGGCTTGACCGGTTAAAACCATATACTCAGGTCTACAGTCCCTTGAAGCTATAAAAAAATCAAACTTCTAAGTTAACGTAAAAAAAGATACGGCCGTTTATGCCGCAAAAAACGTATATTTCAACACTCTCGAGGGAATCAAAATTTATAGGGTACTTCCCGTTGACCCAGAAACATGAAATTTGGCAAGAAGCAATGTCATGTAGCACAAGTAAAGGGAAAAATCCAAAAACTGTAAATTTGTAGTTACATACCTACACATTTGTACGGAATCCTCGATCTGATTCGCACTTGACCGGTTTTTTTTATAACCGACTAATTTCAACGCAAGGATTTCAGAATCATGTACTGATCCATGGAGTCGATGTCCAGCATAGTGATACTACCTATATTTTGCATCTATCCTATTGTATAGCTTAATTTACTTAGCACAGAGTGACTGCAAATCCAACCCTTTCACTTCCCCGTTAGCAACTGAAGCCAAATCAGTTAAAGCTGGGAGTGAATTACATTAACTTGTTTGCCAGGCCTAGCTCGGCCTAAAGGATAAACTGATTCGCTCAGTTGCCTGACAATTGAGTCGGCTGATGAACGATAGACAGATTGATGATCAGACTATCTAGCTTAGACACGGCATGTCTACTTCTTCCATACAATCATCTCTATTAAAGCCGAATAATATCTTATTATAATTATTCGTCTACAGGGTCAAATTAAATTAGCTAGCTAAGCTATCGATATCTAAACACGTAAAAAAATGACGATATTTTTGTGGGTCTCCAACTATAGTTGTGTAGTCACTTGAAATATCAGCTTTTTATTGTGTAAACTTCACTGACGTCATGGGTATCAAGGTCATCATCTGCCTAGCCTTTTCTCAACTATGTTGGGGTCGGTTTTCAGTCTAACCGAATGCACCTGAATGTATTTACCATGGAGCGACTGCCTATCTGACCTCCACAACCCAGTTACTGCGTAATACAATACGCCTTGGTAAGACTGGTTGTCAAACTTTCGGGCTTCTGACGACCCGTAACGACTGTCAAAGATCCACTAATGACAGCTGGGAACAACGGCTTAACGTGCTTTCCGAGGCACGGAGGGGTCTTGGTATGTAAAAATGTTCACACATCCAGGGACCAACCGCGGCAAGCGCAGCTTAACCTGAACGATCGACCCATGCGGCTGTTATTACTTAACCATAACCTCTCCACTCATTACAGTACCTATGATAGAAAAGACGTAGGTACTATAGAAGCTATCAGTGTAGCTCTACCTTTAGCAGTACAGGCTGGTTAGAATTGCCGGTGTGTTCCATTCGAATGTTCAAGCCATTTTCAAATATTCTAATGTTTTTTTTTTTGTTTAATAGTAGCAGTGCTATAACATATTTTATTGAAGTTGAAACTTTTTTCAATTATATTGTGAAGCTCCCATCTGGACCCCCCACAGTACCTACAGCTAGCGCAAGGAGGTATCGTGATGATGATTTAGATTGGACTTCTCAAAGTGACAATCGTTCTTATCCCAAGACATCGGTATTTCCATATACGTTTTACTTCGAGAACCTTTTGCCCAATTTGGGGATCAAACCTAGCCAGACTATCAAGGCAGAAACACAAAATGCTTCAATTATTTACATACAACTATAATATCCCCTGTTTCAACACACCAATAAAACACAGGTTACGTGGCCAAAAAAACATACAATCTACGGTGGATTTAATTCAGTAAGCGTTGTGTGAAATACTCGCGTCGCTGTGGACGCGGAAAATTTCCGAGGGATGAACACAGAGGACAGGAGATCCAGAAGGCTAGTTATTTTTTAAAGTTGTATAATAGACAGTGGCTCCACGTAAAATATTGGTATTCAGCTGCATCCGGCTAGACGTTAAACTGTTAGCCGACCCGAAGATAGTTGGGACAAGACTAGGCAGATGATGATGGCTCGCTATTTACCGCTATCTCACCTGATGTTGAGCAATGGAGGTCCAGTGGTCACGGATACGACTTATGAGTTGTAGGTCGTAGGTTAGAACCCAGACAGGCGTTTACTTTGTGTAAAGTATTTCATCACCTCTCGAAACGATGAAGGAAAACATCAAGCCAAAGTTTTGAAGACATGTGACATCTATCAACCCGGACTGGGCCCCTGTGGTAGATTACAGCCCAGCCCTCTCGAAGACAGAAGAATACAATGATAATAGCTGCTTTACCGTGGTAGAAATTGCAAGTGAGCAAAGTCTTAGTAACGCTGACCGCCCCAGGTACTTCGGGCTTTCCCGAATAATCAATCAATTAACTCACCCGCGCTATGGATTCAGTACTTGATTCTTAACGCCCTGCCATGAAATTTTAGTCGGTTAGGTTTTTTTTTAAACAATTTTTCCATACCGATCGCGTAGGTATACTTTTCTATGAATCAGCACATTTTTTTTTTTTTATAACAGAATGGAAATTTCTAATATTCGGGGTCTAGAATCACGTGGTGAATTCGTGCAGTTTGCGCAACGATGTTCCTGCCACCCTGTTCATTAGGGTTCGTCCTTACTGCGAACATTCGTTCTCTAGCTTCCGTTCGAGAGTGTTCGTTTGTGAAGGCGGTGTTTCTCTGATTAGGACGTTCTAACGAACTCCCCTTTTTGCATCACTATCCGTGCCACTGTCATATCAAACAATTTGAGAGTTGATCTGAACGATTGAAAACAAATGCTGGCGATCGAACGGGAAGCACTTTTATCATAAAGCAAAATGGACCTTCTACGTTGTTTTTTTGACAGGTTGGGGTGAAAAAACAGCGGAGCGGTAAATTGAGCGCGCTAGCTCAGTCGCTGAGCTGTGTACGCGCCTGGGTGAGCGTGGGCCAAAGTAGTAATAATGTTATTCTATGATCTGCGGAGGAAAATAAAACGATTTGGAAATCGAGCTTAGTGATGGGGCCTTGTCTGCACCTTGGGCCCTGCTTTCAGGCCTTAGTGTTAGCAAGAGAAAACAATAAAGGCTCGTACACACAGGCGCGACGCGACACGCCACACAAAGGCACCGCAAGTCGCGCAACGAGCGGTGCCTTTGTGTCGCGCGCGATTCGCGTCGCGCGTCGCGCCTGTTTGCAGGAGCCTTAAGACGTAAATTTAAAAAAAAAAATCGACTTCAAAAAGAAATTATTAAATAACTTTAATTTCGGAACTCGGTGTCTTGGGATCTGTATTTTTGTTTTAGTTTTTGCCATCGACTTACGAAATTTCGAAATAAGTTTTAGGTAAGTAAAAACTGGAATATTTGTTTGTAATAAGTAGGTAATACTATTGTTGCACTAGAATTTGACCCTTTGACACTATACCCGTAGCTCGTATCATTCGTATTTTGTATATTTGTTTGAAAGCCCTAATAGAATATGTGAATATAATGCAGTTCCAATAATATTACATACATACGTGTCGAATTGATAACCGCCTTTTTTTTGAAGTCTAAAAAATAAATTAAATCATGCCAAAAGTAAAGATCTTGCCACTTTGAAAACAAGTGTCACGAATCCGTACTAATATTATAAATTCGAGAGTAACTCTGTCTGACTGTGTGTATGTATGTTATCTCTTGTCTGTATCGCCAAATTTTATCGAAATCCAGCAATTAATTGAATTTAGCAGAGAGGTAGATTGTATCCCGGGGTAGGACATAGGATAGTTTCTATCCCGAAATTCCCACCGGATCGACCCTTATGTGGGAGAAACCGCGGGACGCTGTTAGTGGTACATAACTGTTTCATTTTCACAAATGGCTTTAAAGATCCGTGGCGTACCTACCTGTCCGCCATTTTGTTTTATTTCAAAATGGCGGCCACTCATGAATCCTCTAAAATGTAAGTAAATCGATAGCTGACAGCTGAAAATGACGCGACGGTAGGTAATGCGAAGCTCCATATTCAAAAATTTCCCCTTTTCGTTACACTTTTGTTACACTGAATAGTGAGCGAGTGGTTTTGTAGAAAACTAAATAAAAATTCACCCAAATAGACATTTTGAAAGACTTTATAAAGCCACTGTCAGCTCCTTTTATTAAAAAGAAAATATATAGAACTTTTCATTAAAACTTTCATTGTATCTTTTTATAAGCTCAATAAAGTTACAATAATGTAGTAGACGAGGTCATATATTCCTTTATGTGTAGGTAGCAAAATGGTTGTCTTTAAAGATCGCTTTTTAGTTTTATCGCTATGGTCATGATTAGTCTTATAACCGCCCATTGTGTTACCCTATGTAGAATTTCTACATTTATGTCTTGAATCCATATATAATCAAACACACACACAACAAACACACATAACAACCAACAACAACACACATAATAAATAGTAATCAGCCTTTAATATTTCCAGCACTGGGATATAGGCTTTCTCTCTTCGAGAAGGCGTGGGCTGCAATCCACCACGCGGGCCCAGTACGTGTTGGTAGATGTCACATGTCTTCAAAATATTGGTTCTAGAAAATGCTGGCTTCCTCAAGATGTTTTCCTTCACCGTTTAGAGAGCAGAATCAATATGGTGTACAAAATAAAGACTAGGTATGTTCAAGATGGTGATGAGCAGTGGTGGCCAAGTGGTAACGGCCGCGACTTACGAGTCGTAGGTCGTAGGTTCGAACCCAGACAGGCACTTTACTTTGTGTAAATTATTTCATCACCACTGCTCACAAAACGGTGAAGGAAAACATCGTGAGGAAACCGGCATGTCCTAGAACCAAAAATTCGAAGACATGTGACATCTACCAACCCGCACTGGGCCCGCGTGGTGGATTACGGCCCACTCCCTCTCACTGAGAGGAGGCCTGTGTCCCAGCAGTGGGAACATTATAGGCTGATGATGATGTTCAAGATAATCTTTTAGAAAAATTACCGTTATTCGCTCAAATACCCAATATGTTACAAATACCAAATACAAAAGCGATATCAAAATTACAACACACCGTAATGAACTAATGATTGATGTATAATATTCACAAAATGTGTACAATTTACGTGTCCATTGTTAGTTAGACAATAGCGTTCAACGTTGTCTATTACATGAGTTTTCATCATTATATATTATTATTATACAAGCCAAAATAAAATTGGTGTGAGGGAATCACGGTACTGGAAATGAATGAACAGTTCATTATTAATTAATGTACCTATTGATTATTTTTATATTATGGTGTCAACGAATTTCAATGACTACCGAAGTGACGATTAATAATAAAGTATGAAAGGCAAAGACACGTTGCACCGAAACCAGATTCAACGAATGAAGTTACTCAAATAATTGGAGCAGAGTCAATAAACTTTCGAAACGGTAACCGTAAGACTCCTGACAACCTCAAGCTCGGGTGCAATGGCGATCACCGCCGTGTAGCATGTGTGTGGTAGCAGCTGGGTGAGAGTAGCCGTGGATCGAGGTAAAAAGTGAGTTAATGGAGACGCCAATGGCCAGCAGTTGACTGCAAAACGCTGATAATTATGACGTAGAGAGCGCCTTTAGAAATACACTGTTCGCTGTCAAACAACATTGCAATGTTCCGCTTTGAAGGGTAAGGCTCGCGACATGTTCCAGGAGTGTCTCAGTTGATCAGGAACCTGTATAATGTTGCAAGCACCATCAGATCAACCCGACAGCCGGTTCTAATACACCATAATCCTAGAAGGTTTTCACGAAACCCATGAAAAAAGTATCCCTAGTGGAAAAAGATGTGCGTGTATGTTAATCATAATTATTATTAATAACGCAAGAAAGCACGGAAGAAAAATATCATTTGACAAAAGCTCATTAACAAAAGCCATCATTATTACACAGACTCATTATGTAAGACTACACAAAACTAGATATAGGAATGCATTTGGGTAAAGGTGTGAACATATTGTAAAGTTGTTTGAAAGTTGTGACTGTAGATTTGTAGACCATTTTCTGTTTTATTAAGTACCTAGTACTTGTTGACAGGCTTAAATTGTCCTCCCATACCTAATAACACTGTAATTTGAAAACATTGTAAAAGCCAATTATTTTTAAGAGTAATCGTGCAGTTTCTTGCCGGCTCTTCTCCATAGGAAACGACCAATTGGAACCGTGCACCTAGCTTGAATGAAGTTTCATAAGTGCCCATGTAGGTTTATGTGAAATAAAATATTTGATTTGAAAGAAACTTGATTTTCGAGAAGTTTCTTTGTATTCTTAACGCTAAAAAAACGAACCATCAAGTCATCATCTAACCGAAAGACGTTCGATGCAGGACTAAAGGTCCTGTGCTCCCCACATCCAAGGATTTTTGTGACCATCACTAAGTTTCCGGTTCACTTTAGCCTACACACGCTATGCCAACCGGTAAATAAAATAAACTTCACGTAGTTTTACTAATTTAATTGTCATGAGATTTTGTAACATATGTAGGTACCAACTAACTGTCATCTTTACCTGACTTTCATATCACTTTCCCTAAGGTTTAAAACGACTATTCTGCCATTCCAATCAAATACCGTATTTTATGACTCCGTCAGGTGAAGGAAGCCTTCTTCACCAGGATTTGTTTTTTCTCTTGTAAAAATACCCTAATTACTCATACAGAGTACCCTCCAAAAGTTGCATGGTTGACATTTTTCCATTTCGAGGGTACTTTACATTCTTATTATAGGCTCAGTTTGTTCCTTCCATCTGCAAGACTTGCAAGTATAAGCACGGCTTTACTTGCAACCTCGCCCGTTAAGGGAGACAGCACATAAATTGTAGCGCACATGCATTACTGCTAATGTGTTCTAGAAAATAATTGAGTGCCTTGCATCGACTTTGTGTTGTGTTGGTGGAAGGAATGTTTCTTGTAGGTTGTATTGAGTTTCTGTTATAGCTTTGAGCTTTCTGAGGCAAGAGAAAATAAATTGCCGGAAAGAAAAGTGAGCACCTAAAGTTTGTACTAAGAACCAGTTTTTCTTGCAATTAATACTGGCAGATGTTGTAATGTATGTAATGTGTGCTGGCAGATGAGGGGCTTGTGGCTATGTACAATGCGTGCCACGAAAGATGAGACTTGACACACCACGTGGTTTGACATGCGCAGTACACGATTTTAGGTATCTTTTGCGGTATGAGGTCTGAGTGCGGGACGGGACCGGACGTCATAGGGACGGCAGAAAGAGCGGGGGAGGCGGGGTCAAGTCTCATCTTTCGTGGCACGCATTGTAATAACAGCCGCACGGGTCGATCAATCAGGTTTTAAGCTACGCTTGTCGCGGTTGGACCGTGGATGGGTGAACATCTTTGCATACCAAAACCCCCGTGCTTCAGAAAGCACGTTAAGCCTCTGGTCCCGGTTGTCATTCGTGGATCTTTGACAGCCGTTACGGGTCGTTAGAAGCCTGACAGTCTGACAACATGTCTTCTTACCAAGGGGTATCGTACTATCCCCCCGTCTCACTACTACTACTATTAAAACTATTTTGGGGTACTATCGTGACCTTAAATTAGTTGGGAAGAGGCTAGGCAGATGATGATGGCTCAGATAAGAATATCACCGTTACTTTCTAAGCATCCTGTCTTATGGTATTTTACAGAGGCGGTCTGCAGACATTGATATTTTATTTTGATAAAAACCCACCCAAAAACATTAAATTTGTAATTGCACATGCAATTTTCAGATTCCCTTTTAGTATCAGACTCAATGTTGCCTCTATATTCATGAACTATATACGAGAAAAAAAAAGAAAGAGAAAATCACTGGACTTATTGTTGCTATTCGAATCAAAACTACAACACCTCCCGACATTTCAAAAATGCGACTACAATTCATTTTGAAGGAAAAAATTTCAAAAACATTCAGCATTATATACTCAGTAATTTCTCACAATTTCAACAGTTAAAACAAATAAAGCATAGTACTACAAAAATTTAAACAAAAAAAACGCGAAAAAAACAGAACAGAATCGTAGCTAAATCGAAACTTTCGTCGCAGTTTAAATGGGAAATAGTATTTTTACGAAGTTTCGACGCTGGTAACCGAGCAGTGCAATTGTATCAACTCGTACGAGCTCACTCCGTGGTTTGCGGTCGTCCTGGACCCCTACTGCTTGTTTTAGTTAAGGCAATATTATTATTGCCCCGGTTCAAAAGTCCAAAGGGTTGCAATTCGATGGACTACCCGCAGCTTGTGTAGATAATTATTAGCTTTGTGTTCAGTCTATTGGTTTCCACAAAAACCATTGTAGCAAGTAGCAATGACTTTCATTTTGACAGATGAACAACATTCATTGCGTTATTAATGGTGTTGAGCAGAGAAAAACGTCAAACATATGAAGCAATGGATTGGCAATATCCTTCAAAATTCTTCAGATTTTGATTGATAGTGTGTTACCAAATTAGGATGCTGGTGGTGTGAAAAAGTGTAGGTAATTTTATTTCATTCAGCTGAGCAGGGCCGTCTTAACCATATTGGGCGCCGGGGTGCGAAAATCAGCTTGCGCCCCCCTTGCCAACAAAAAGAAATTAAACTTAATTTGTGTGTTCCATTTTTAAGATGGTTTCCACCAATTTTTTCCAAGGGATTTTATCGAGGCGGTGACTTGCGGTTACAGCGCTGGAGCGTTGCGGTTATGATGAGTGATTAGTGATGACCTGATCGGCTTGCGCCCCCTAAGACCTTGCGCCTGGGTGCCACGCACCCCTTGCACCCCCGGGTAATGACGGCCCTGCAGCTGAGACAGGTTCTATGGCACAGTTATTTACTAATGACAAGGATTTGTATGACAATTCAGAGATATCCGACTACCTATGCAGATATAACAAACAATTTAGAGTTCTTCGTATTCAAAAGACTCTAAAATACCAACGTAGGTAGGTTCGTAATATAAATTGTTCTTCAAATTACTAACCAACCAAAAGATAATGAACACAAGCGGTACTTCGATCATTATCTCCCGTCTCAATTGGTCCAGTTTAATCAAAGGAAGCGATTATCCAATGAGAGTCAACAGTACGTTAATTTCACGTTGCAGTTCAAGTGAACTCGCTCACGTAGTTGAACGACTAAATGTTTATTTTTTTAAGAGAAATTCATTGGAAGCTGGATTAAAAATGTTTTTAAACGGCCGAAAATAGTATCGATCGAAATTTACCTTTAAGGGGGAAGACAAAATTCAAATTTCCTTACGTTTTTTTGCAAATTGCAGGTCAGTCTCAGGTTTATATTGATTAAACACTTCTCTATCTACTTTCCTATCGCAGGTATGCTGGAAGAGATTTCTTTAGAAATTATACTGATTTGTAAAGAAATCTTTGTACCTATGTTTCTGTTCTTTTTTTCTTGTCTGTTTATAATAAATAAATAGTAAAATAAATAAATGAAATAGAATTCGCGAGCACGAGCGTCACAAGTATGTATTTACAGAATTACAACACTCTTAGTTCATATAATATAATTGATTGATATTTTATGAAAATAGTCATTTTTTTTTAGTTCAATAGGATTGCATTTGGAAATGCGAAAACAACGACACCGACTTTCGAAATTAAAGTTATTTTTCACATTGTAGTGTCTTTTTTGGAAGTCGGTTGTTTTTTATTTGTAAAAAAGTTTTCAATTTTTACTTTTTAGTTGTCGTTCGAATTTGTGTGGGGTATGCCCACACAAATTCGTATAACAACTACTTGCTATGTAAATATCAGTAACAGGAAGACATTATAACATAGTCAATATTTAAACTAAGTGGCAAAAATACGTATTATTGAAGCTAACCCAAAAACTACCCAAAAAAAGTTAATAAAATTTATACGGGACCACCCCTGAGACCATACCCTATCCATAAAAAAATAATATTTGAAATCGATTTCCAATTACCGGATATATCGCGTAACAAACATACAAAAAACATACAGTCGAATTGAGAACCTCCTCCTTTTTGAAGTCAGGTAAAAATAACGTTTAGGCGTTAACTAAAAACGATCCTAATCAAGTGACCCTATTACCTTTTGCGAAGGCAATGATTCTCGTTGTGGGATGGAAGTGAAGGTGATGGGGATGAAAGTAAGTAATAGCGCCGGTTCTCCAATAAAATATATATTAATTCATTAATTAAAACTTAGCGTAATTCATAGAAAAATAATGAAGGACATTCTTCTTGTCATAATATAACTTTTTGTGAAAAACTAAAAAGGGCGCCCCTATCGTGTACGCGCCTCGGTTGCGCAATCTTCTGAAATTTTCTTCGCGTTGTCATACGTCGTCTGCATATGTGTGTATTCGATTGCACACATATGCGAGGCGTTAACACCTTCAACGTAAGAAAAATTTTACTCACCCATCCCAATCTAAGTTTCCCTCGCTTTCCACAAAAAACGGAAAAGAAATTCAACTCCAACGCAACTACAAAATAGCGTGGTCCCTTTCGGATCGAAGGACCAATAATGCTACTACCAACAACAGAACAGGTACATCCACGCCTTTCAGCACATAATTCTTCGGAAACAATCCAATTCCATCGCAAATGTCTCCAAAAAAACAAATAAGGGCTCTTGAACATTTTTCACAGGAGACATTGCGCACCCCATACAGATATATCTCGCTCACACCATGAGGACTACGTGAGTTATGGTGCTCATCATTTCTTGTTATTCCAAATGTCTTTATGGAAGCGTATAAATTGAATGTTATATGTCAAACTTGGGTGGAGAGGGGTGCGAAGGTACGTAGGATTCTTTGGTCTATTTAACCGATTTCAACAAAAGTTAAAAGGTTCTCAATTTGGATGTTAATATTTTTTTCAAATGTATGTTTCGGCTCATACTATCATCATAACTCCGTCATATATATCTAATAGACGGATTGATATATCTAATAGACGGATGGTGTTTATTTTTAAGTATGGACTTCTTCTTCTCAGCCCACATCGACACGCTTTTGGATTTTATTTTATATCTCATTAAAAGTTTTTGCTTTTTTCCGTTAATTTATGAGGCGGCAGACCTTAAAGGCCCAGGGAGCTGCCGGTCGATTCTGTAAAAATCTCACCGTGAAAGCTTAGGTGAAGTGAGTTTGTTTTTGCTAGGAATTGACACTATTGACAGCTCACTCCATGCTCACTTCACCTAAGTTTTCACGGTGAGATTTTTACAGAATAGAACCGCTGAATCTTAAAATACGCCACTGGGTGTACCTACAGTACTCGCACACTTCGCCAGTAACATCCATGTGATGGGGGGCCAGCCTATTGCTATTAACCGGGCCAAAATCCAGACCCTGAGCTGCTGCTGAATACCCACTTAATCTATGTTTTATACTAGCTGTGCCCGCGATTTCGTTCGCGTTCGTATTGGATTTCATGAAATTTGCGCGGAAACCTAAAAATAAAAGTAGCCTAACTTAAACTCCTTATCATCAACTGGTGAAAGTCCCGTCAAAATCGGTCCAGCCGTTTCGAAGATTAGCCGGAACTACGTTAGTAGGTACTATTACTTATTCTGTGCCGGAACAGACAGATAAAATTTTAAAAATAGTGTTTTATTACGTTTTGTATTCTATAAAATTTTAATTATTTGTTTATCAACTAAAGTATAGTATGCATTCTAACATACTTACCCAAATGGTATTGACCAACTGGATAGTCATTGGGATTGTTATGATGTACTTCCCCGGTCGCTGTAGAAACAGTAATTCTTTAAGGTAAACCAGATTTTCCTGTTGTCTTGAAAATCTGCGTAGTAACCTACTCATTAACTTTAAGGAAAATCTTCGAGGAAAATGGTCAGTAAGGTGATATACGGTATGCAGGTTGGCCCCTTTATTTATAAATTTAGCTTGAAGCTAAAAGATGTCAAAAAATTTATAGTTAAGCAGTCGCTACTCGCGCTAATATTACAAAGGCGAAAGATTGAATGTGTTTGTATGTTTGATACTTCTTCACGCACAAACGGCTGGACCAATTTTGATAAAATTTTGTATGGAGGTAGCTGACACCCTGGATTAGCACATAGGCTACTTTTATCCCGATATTCCCACGGGGTCGAAATTTATGCGGGCGAAACCGCGGATTTCGCTGCTAGTCATTTATAAATCAACCTATATACGCGTCAACGACAGGAGCAAACTGCTGCAACTGTCGACAACGTGCGACTCGTGTACCGCCAAACGGGGTTAACAGGGATGCAGGGGTAAATCGGGACGAAACTTCAAAAGGGATTTTAACATTGAAATAATACCTATACATTGTTTGTTTGTTTGTTTATCAGAATACCAGCGCTGCGACATTTATTTTTTAAATGTCGCAGCATCATGCTGAGATAGGAGCGTTTGGGCTTCGTATAGGACTTTCTGTTTCATTTTCCTTTTGTTACTTTTTTTTTATATAACTTGGATTTTTATTTTACTGTGTTTAGTATGTGATCTTCCTGTACGAGTCGCAATACATACTTTTTCTTTCTTTTTTTCTTTTCTTTCCAACAAGGTCACTTGATCTTTAATTCAGTAAACACATTAGAGTCCTTTTTGGCATCAAACTGTTTAAATATATTATTTCAACGTTAAAATCCATTTCAAAGTTTCGTCCCGTTTCACCCTACATCCCTAATTCCATATTCACCCCGTTTAAAGGTATTTGAGCACCGTACTCAAATAAATACACGACCGGCACGCGTCGATTGCTACAGTTAACGCGTGTGTATGAACACTAAGTTAAAAGCTTCCTCTGTTCCACTTACTACTTATTTTCCTATTCGAGACAGGCTCCATAATGATCACAATATTGTTATACTTTTAAGTTCGAACTTTCGACTCTCGCAAAGGCTCCTTCAGACAGGCGCGACACGACACGCGACACAAAGGCACCGCTAGTCGCGCAACGAGCGGTGCCTTTGTGTCGCGCGCGATTTGCGTCGCGCGTCGCGTCTGTTGCAGGAGCCTTAAGTCGGGGTCTCACCACCATTGCTCGCCACCGGGGCCACCATTGCTCGCCGGACATTCTTGATGCGAATTCAAGCATAGGTACAATCAGCAACAAAAGTCAATTAACACATCAGCGGTGCTATTCTGTAAAAATCTCCCCGTGAAAACTTAGGTGAAGTGAGCGTGGAGTGAGCTGTCAATAGTGTCAATTCCTAGCAAAAACAAACTCACTTCACCTAAGTTTTCACGGTAAGATTTTTACAGAATCGACCGGCAGTTTTTTAAATCTTAGTAATTTAGCAAAATATTCGTTCTTAATTGCAGCAGAAGTACAATTTCTAGAATATAAACTATTGACTATTATGTGAAAAGTTAAAAAGCAGTTTATTGAAAAAAATTGTAGTCAATTTAATAACATGTAAAAATGTCAGTGTTGATGGAGTTTTGTTGCCGACCGTACCTACGGCTGTACTTGCATTCTAAATATTAATAACTAGGTGACCCGACTGACTTTGTCCTGTCCATACAAAAATTCCATGAAAAAAAAGACCTTAATTTTTTCCCGAATTTTGCAGCTTTTCCGGGCAACTTTTCCAAATTTTCAAATTTTCTTTCCTTGAAAACCAAGTAATGCGCTTACCAGCACACAGTATTTCATTTTCATTGATATTATAGATATAGATTTATTACACAAGTACCTAGATAAGTATTCACAAGTCTAAAATTACGTTATTTTATTTTCTAAACTCGCTTTATGGTCTGAAATTATCCTACTTACCTACTTTCCCAAGCAAATACAAAGAAAAATTATGCAAATACTTATTTTGTACAGACGCCAGCACATCAAGCTACCCGAAACTGTCAAATCCAAATCAACTTTGAACCTTATGTTTTAGCGATGAAATTGAAAATCTAGTGAAGAAATTTGACAGATTGTAGTAGCTTGATGTGCTGCCGTCTGTACCTAATAAAGTAATGATAACTAGTGTCTAAGTATCCACCTAACATGGACTAGTAAAATGTATGATGGTAGGTAGATAGGTACAATGGAAATGAAAACAATAGCAAACGGATATGATTTTTTCGAACAACAATCACAATGTTGACTAGGTACTATGCCTTTGTCAGTTGGCCATGTAAGTATAGTCTGTTGTATTGTATCAACAAAAACAGGTAAAGCATGAATCTCGACGACAATCACCCCTTCGCCCCATCCCATTTCGCGCATAGAGAATTTAGCTTTAAGTCGTTTGATGTAAGTAAATTATTCGCGTGAATTTTTTTACAGCGCCGCCCCCTTTTTCCATTTTCTTTTAAGGCCGCAAGAACATTTTATGCTTATTTGTTTTACGTTCCTTATTTGAGTGTTTCGAAATTTGAACGTTTGAACCATCTTTGCCGGCTACCTCCTGAGGCCCTCATTCTGAGGGGCAATTCTCGTAATTTTAAGAGTTTTTTTTTTCTCGTATTTTTTTTTTCACAGTGTGATGTTCCTCAAACTGTCAAAAATAATTTCCCTAAGTAATTTCCCTAAAGTTTTGATATGTTTTTGACATTGATTGTCGCTGAGATGAGATTATGACTAGATTTTGTACGTTTCTTTACATGATGTTGTTAAATATTTAAACATTAAAGGTACCTCGACTAGCATATCAACTATTGTTATTATGCTTACCTCACTTCGTGGCAGCAAAGATAGAATTATGTTTTATACATTGGTTCAAAGAAAGGAAAAAAGAAATGTAGGATACATTTGTTTTAACCTTATCGCCACTCTGTACCTACCGTAGTTAAACTACATCTATCAACCGGTCAATTCTGTAAAAATCTCACAGTGAAAACTTAGGTGATGTGAGTTTGTTTTTGCTAGGAATTGACACTATTGACAGCTCACTCACTTCACCTAAGTTTTCACAGTGAGATGGTTACAGAATCGCACTGCAGGTTGGTAAGTACGCAATCACTTAACAAAAATCGTGAGCCAAACTAGTTTAATTATTTAAGTGTTTTTTATTTAACAAAATAGATTTCTTATCGATGTATCTTATCTATTAACATTCTAAATTACTTAAATAAAAATGGGTTATGTTTTAGAAAGAACAATTTTTATAGGATGCAAACGCCAGAATCGAATTGTAGGTAGACATAGATATAGTCAAAACAAATGTTTGGAAGTTGGCAGTAACTAGGTACTTACACATTTATGCACAGTTCCAAACAAAACATTGAACATTAGGAATGAATACAATTCAACGCTTGTGCATACAATTCAAATCAATCAATACAACATAACACACTATCGTGGTTCTCCATTGATTATTATTTACTCTATTCCATACATTTCTGTGGACACGTAAAACACCCCTGTGGCATTCCCAGGATTATTATAACCAGCTATCGTCACTTCATTGGCTGCACATTTACCTTCAGAATAATGGTCATAGGAATCACAGGCCCACGCCAAAAACCCATTCTGTAGATGTACCGACATAGAATAATATCTTACACACGCTTTGTGACTGCACTTGGCTGCATCACTCTCTCCTTTAGCTGGTATTATACCTTCATGGCAAGAAGGTTGCTTATTTCCTTTTTTATTGAAGAAAAAATCAATATCGCCCAATACTGCAGTCGTTCCCAAGCCTCCAGCATTACAATGATAAACTTCAACGTACTGCGCAACTCCAGACCTGATCTGGTCTTCGATAAGACTGTTCGAGAAGCAAGGACCGGCTGGGTCTAAGCCTGTGACTCTCCATACTTTTTCCTTCGTGACTTCAGTGTATGTAGTTGCCGTATATCCTAGCATTTGGCTGCCTAAACTGTGGCCTATGCAGTGGATTTTATTTGAGGGGAAACCTTTTGCGTGGAGTCCAGCCAGGAAGTTTCCTAGTGCCCTTCCGATGTAGTAGGAATGTTTGACTGAGCGTTCGTAGCTGGCGATTTTCCCTCCTTTGCTTGAGGTATAGATTGAATGATCTACTATTATCAGGTATATGTTTGGTAAAGTGCTAAATGCCTGTCGGAGGATGTCCTCAGTGTGCTTGTTAATATGTGACTTGTACCCTGGCACGAAAAACATCAGTTTTCTGGTGATATCCAAGTTATAACTGGTGGTGATGCCCTCGACGGCGCTATCGATAGGAAACGTCAGGTTGAAATTGTTCTGGAAGTCGTAGAAGAAGATCTGTGTCTCGCTGACGCCGATGTCCAGGGATTTGTCGTGGTCACCTGGAAATTAAAACAACGTAATGATTGACGATGGATTGTTTTTAAAACAGGATACGATTAAAGAAGAAAGGGAATGAATAGCTAAAGACTTAATTGACAATGATGTCTAAACGAATCTCTTAAGCCTATTAGGTACATTCCGATATTATATTCTAATATATGTGTGTGTGTGTGTGTGTGTGTGTGTGTGTGTGTGTGTGTGTGTGTGCGATATGATATTCTATTAGGACGACCTACATAAGCTGCAAGTTGATGTGCTACATTATAACTGCCTTATAAGCTGCTAATAGCCTATCCATCATTATGTCATATTAAAAACAACAATTGTGATGAAAACAGAGCCCGAATATTTTCTTTAATTATTAAATTACGTAAATAATAGGTACCCAATTACGCGAAGACTACCTGACGTGCAAATACTCGTAAAATCAATGTCAGTGTTCAGTGTATAATTTATTTCGTTATGTATTAAGACTTGAATTACCTATGATAGTTAAAGATAAAGATATTATATTTATTGCATAGCTGTGTTCATCTTATTGTAAACAACATGACAACTCGTGTCAGATATGCAATAAGTAGTCTTCTTCTTCTTCTCTTCGTTTAATGGCTTTAAGGCAAATAAATTGCAAAATTAGTAATATTATTTTTTCCCAAAACAACATGACAACTCGTGTCAGATATGCAATAAGTAGTCTTCTTCTTCTTCTCTTCGTTTAATGGCTTTAAGGCAAATAAATTGCAAAATTAGTAATATTATTTTTTCCCAAAAATACATTATCAATGAAAATATTTTTTATTTATTTGGTGTTTAACAGTTTTTTTTTTGTTTTTTTAGTTTGTTTTAAACATATTTCCATTAAAGATTTTTATTTGTGGAAACATAATTTTAAAAGCTAACAGTATTAAAATAATATGTACAAGTAAATAAAAAGGAGGGGGAATTAATCAAAGGGCATCAAAAAATTCATCCGCATCGCTGTCAACAGGAAACGTGCCCAAAAGACTGGCAGCATTGCCACGTTGTATGGCAATGCTGATTTTTTGACCAAAAAAAGGATATATGTATTTCCAATAAATTGCTTATTAGCTGATGGTAACTGGTTGTAAGTACCTATAAGTTTTATTCGTGAGTAACACAGAGTTTAATTATGCTTCTTCAAAAACAAAGCTAAAACTAGGCACAAAAATGTAATTATCCAGATAAATTGTGCCACATTTGTTATCAGGGCCAAACATAAATAAAACTTATCAAGTAAACAATGTGTTTTCACAAAACAACGTCGTAATAAAATTTAATAAGAACATAAATATGATAGGCAACATATTTTAATTAAGCCTGAAAACTTTTTATTTTAATAAAATATTTTGGTTGGCAAGCTCGTTAATTCAGTGGTTGTAAGCATGATTGTTGTTGTAGCAGGTTTAATATTCAGATGGAGTATACAGATATCCCTTTTTTGTTACGAGCGTTTCTAGCTTTTTTAAATGCCATTTATAGTGGAAATACTTGTGCCAGTGAGAGCAGAGATGGGTCAGTGCTAACGGCCCCGACTTACGAGGTCGTGGGTTTCAACCTAGGCAGGCGCTATACTTTGTGTAAATAATTTCATCACCATTACTCTCAAAACGGTGCGTCGTCAAAAGCGTACGTCTTTTTTACATCGTTCTCACATATAATTATAAATTCAACATTAGTGATGTAACTAATATTTTTGTAAAAATATAATTTAAAAGAGTGTCCATGGAGTTTCTTGCCCGTTCTTCTCCATAGGTACCTACGCTTTGGAATGGGCAACTAGCTTCATATTTTCTGACTGACCGACTTCTTGACAATTCAAAAGTGCCTGTAAATGGTTTAATTGAAATAAATGATTGAGTTTGGTTGAAGGAAAACATCGTGAGGAAGCCGGCATGTCCCAGAATAAAAAAATCGAAGACATGTGACATCTACCAACCCGCACTAGGCCCGCGTGGTGGATTACGGCCCACTCCTTCTCACAGAGGGAGGCCTGTGTCCCAGCAGTGGGAATATTAGGAACGGGCTGATTAATGTGTGCAAATATTTTCAGTCCTAAGTATATAGATACTTAGGACTGAAAATATTAGGACTGAAAAAAACCTAAGCTCTATCTAAGGGTTTTTTCAGCCATTCTAATCCTTTTTCTGCAATAGCCCTGAACAAACATCTGCCTATAAGGGCATGAAATACCGCAGTATTCTATGCAAGGTTAAACAATCAATGTCAACTAGAAATCGCAACATTGACGGTTAGGTACGGTTTCGGGGCTAAACAAAGTGATGTAAGGAAACAAGAAATTATATGGTTCGAAAAAGGAAAATGTTTCTATGCACTGCGAAGACAGTGATAATAGGTAATACGGGCTGGTGTCCGCAACTCCACGTCAATGCGCGTATTTTGCGTAGTAACTGCGAAGACAGTGATTCATAAATAAATTAAGAAACCGTTCACCTGCTTAAAACGAAAGCGATTGAAGGTAATCGACCCCTAATATGCGGTATTGACAAACATGACCTTATACTAATAAATCTATAACTAAAAATGACGTCACTCACATGTTATCCAATCAGAATACAGTAACGCTTTAAATGGCCCAGCACACCCACATACTAGCACTGCACTTAAAACAAAACTAAATAAATAATAATTCATCGTTGATAACCTTTACGACACGTCTGTCGCAGTTGACCAACGAATGACAAATGACACACTGGAACGTATACCTATATATAGATCTTGCGCGCGCGCGCATTAAGCGGGAAAACAATAACAAATTGATCATAGGTACTTCTATTGATCTTGTTCATTAGTTAGTTCTATATGTAGGGGCACGGGAAAACATTATCTACCTAGTGTTTACGAGTTATCATGTGCCTGATGAAGAATTAAGATCAGTTATCGCTGAGATGAGTCAGTATGTGTGAGTAATATTTGGTATGTAAATCAGCTGTAGATATGGGTGCGGGAAGGTTAGCATACCTACACTAAGAACAATATTTTTATGTGGACATGAGAAGCCTTCTTAAATAGTAATTTACTGTTATCAACGACAAGAATTCTGGAAGAAAAAGACATGTAGATAACGGTATCTACAACGCCACTGCGAACTACGCGTCATACTCACGTCACGCAAAATCCTGCATCTCGCAAGCAGAGTTAACCGCGCAACTAGCATATATATACAACGGCCCGACCTGAACCATCGGGCAGTTGCCCGTCAGACACAACACCTGTCTGGTCGGAGGATCCTCCCCTTTCTATGGAGTATGAGTGAACTTTACACCCTGTTTCTCATACCAGCTCTACAGACATGTTGCGCCGACCCCAAATAAATTGGATTATGGGCAGGAGAATGGTGATGATTATCAACGACGGATAACATTACGTTTGTCTTCCAGCAAGGTTGGGCAGATGGGTATTATTCCCACATTTCGCCAGTTATGTTAAGGGATTACAGGACCTAAACGCAAGTTTTAGAAGCAATAAAAATATATGATCGACTACAGTATCTACCTAAACAAAATCAGAAAAATATATGATATTCTTCCGGATATATACGAGTAGGTAATAGGTAGTGTGTCGAAAATATAATTCAACTACATAATTTGATACGATAGAAAAAAGTCATGAAGATACCTCTAAAACTTTCTTTTTACAATAAAAACAATACTTAGATAATTATATACTCGTACGGACGCCAGCACATCAACCTACCACAGTCTGTCAGATTTCTTTAATAGATTTTCAATTTTATCGCTAAAGCATAAGGTTCAAAGTTGATTGGGAAAATCTGACCGATTGTGGTAGGTTGATGTGCTGGCGTCTGTACATACAATCATTCTGATTTTTGAAGTGAAAACTTCTTTAGCGGCGCTGTGTACTTTTTTTGGAATGGGTAAAAACTTCTAAATTCGCGTCAGGTCACGTGACCCTGATCGTAAGATTCGTAAGACGTAAAACTCTCTGTCTACGCGTAAAACGAAAGACGCGCGTTGTTGAGGACAGCGCCATCTATGCACATCGGGAAGAACTACCCTCGTAGTTCCGAGGCCCTCGCCTCGCGTACTAACTACGTAGTTCATCCAACAACGACGAGATGGCGCTGAACCACGGATATATAACTGACGACGAGCTCCATGGGCTTGCTTCTCTTACCACTGCCGCGACCAACACCACGAACTGAAGTCTATCCTGTGTGCTTATTTGTAAATCTGAATAAATTCCTTTCACGAGAAGAATAAACCAGTCACTTTGGTCATCATACCTGATTTGCAAAAAACCCTATAAAATAAGGAACACACCTTAACACGCGTGTTTTGTTTATAAGACGATTCACAAAATACACTCGTAATTGTTCAAGTTTTCACTTCTGTCGGCACTACCGGAGTGCCAGTTTTTGTCAGATTATTCTACAAGCAACATACTTACTAAAGCACTAGTGTTTTAATTTTTTAGTCCAAACAATAGATTTTTTTTTATAAATAGATAATTGTTTCATATTTTGCAATAAATTACCAGCGTTGTGTCATCGCGCTTCTCCTCAGCGTCTTTTCTACGCAGACCGACAGTGACCGCGCTTTAGGTCATGTTACACATGTAGTCCCCTTAAGGGGACTACATGTGTAATGTGTGTCATGTGTTTGAGTCCCTGACCTTAAGGTCAGGGACTCAAACAGTAAGCGTATTACCTATGTGTTTTAAATACTGTTTTTTAAAACCGTTTTAAAAGAAAAACACTTCTAAATGTAAGTAACAGGTACAATAATGTTACAGTATGTAAGTGTAACATTTTATATGTATTAATTTAATATGTATGTGTAACAGAAATAAGCATTTGTAGGTATAGGTAATTGCACAGTACCTACCGCAAAAACGCGCGGCGGACAGACAGACGCGGCGATGGCAAAATAGCCTCAATCCAGTCGGGTTTGTGGCTATTTTGGCAATATATCCACAACTATTCGATACGCTTCCGTGCCGAATCGACCAACAATCAATGTTATCGAAGGAGTCCTCTAAACACTGCTAACAAATCCGAAACCAGAAAATATTGACAGTTAAAACTAAATCAACGACGGCTATTTGCGGTCGGGGATTAGGCAAATCAGGTAACCGAAAATGTGTCATTTTCGACTCGAAAGCCTGCCGAATGGTTGTGAAATATTGGGTGTGTAAGTAGCTCTACACACACAATACTTCTGCCGACCCCTTTCGTTCCCACAGACAAACACGTCTACAAACAAATTGTTTAGAAGAAAGTTTCCAACTGAGAGTGAAAATTACATTATTTCTATTAACCGTGATCTTGGTTGAACAGAAAGGCGGAACAATCCTTCTGAAGTTGTAAATTAACTCACCTTGTTCTGTGCCTTGGTTAGACAGCGATGTTTTTAATTGAGTCGAGACGATCTTCAGTGTAAAGCTGCGCATACACGAGATGTTTTTTTCAGCAATAAACCCAGGTTCGCACGGGCACGTTTTTCCCGCGGCGGTATTTTTTCGCGCACTGCTTAGCGCCGAAAGTTGAATATCCAACAGTGTGCTTTTTGGGGCGCTGGGATGCGCTCAGCTGTATTCTCAACGCTCGGCTCAATACCCAGAGTTGAAAATCTAGTGCGCGATAAAATCCCGCCGCGATATTTTTACGTCTGTGCGAACGTGAGTGAAATGAGGGAGGAAGTGGAGCGATTTGTAGGCCGACCGCTCAACTGAGACTTTGCCCGAGGTAGCTGCATGTAGCATGCAGTGGGATGCATGAAGAAGCCTCCTCGTGTAGCGCAGTTCAGTTTGTTCCGCCAGTTAGCCAACTGAAGCGAGCGCTCGGCGCATCCTGGACAGCCACACCCAACACCTTATTTGACTGGCCAATTCTTCCCTTGTGGTTGTAGAGCTAACGCCCGCCTGGTTTGCAACCACCCTCCCACCGGAGTCCGGTGTCAAGCAGCCTGCTGTGTTTCGTCCATGCGTGGGAGTTCCAGTGCCTTAGGCATCTTCTGGGCATGCTCATTCCATCATAGACCTCATCCATCGCTTTCCATCAGGTATAATCGAGGTCAAGAGCGGGCTAATACAGCGATAAAAAAAAGCTGCGCGGTGCGGGAGGGGTGATAGTTGTCACAAGTTGGCGAATCACTGAGCTCTCGCATCACGTCACCACACCCCTCCCGCACCGCGCTGCTACCTCAGGCAACGTCTCAGTTAAACGGTCGGCCTATAGTTTAATTACTAAAAATTGGTTTAACTAGTGTATATGGCTAACTACGTCTAATTGTTCTGTGTATCCCCCCCTATCTATAGATACTAATATTATAAAGAGGTAAAGTTTGTAAGTTTGTATGTAGGGGGTAATCTCTGGAACTACCATTCGGATTTAAAAAACTCTTTTTGTATTCGATAGCCCAATTCTTGAGAAAGGCTATTCACCATCACGCTTCGACCCTTAAGAGCCGAGAAAAAAGTAAAAAAGTCAGAAAAAACGTTAAGCAAAAACAAAGTAATCCCCCAAAAACATTTCATGTAAAATGTTGCCAAGACGACCACATAAGGTTTGCCCTGTGAAAAAGATATCAGATCTCATGTAGGTACAGCCAAGGTTCTGAATCTACACGGCCTAACTCTACCGACCACAAATTCTACATATCAGTAAAAATGTATGGCTTGGCTGTTTCGTTAATTACTTCAGAAACGAAATATTCACATCACCTCCACGACGGTAGCGAAACGGCGAAGCCATACATTTTTACTGATATTATGTAGAATTTGTAAACCTTGGCTGTACATGAGATCTGATATCTTTTGCCACCTCAAAACTCTAAGGTCAGAAAAAATAACCTCACAATGTTAAATCCCTTTCATAATGGTCTGCAAAAAAACCGCCTAAAGCAAAGTTAATCTTCCACAAATCCCATTTACCGTCCTTAGGACAGCGCCACCTTATCTGATGTGCCAACTAATTGTCCATAAGATTCGTCGTAATATTCCGCGAAGATAATGTCCTACGCTTTATTTCCTCCAGCCGACATGATTGTAATGACCCTCGCTTTCCTGCAAGTTTTTTTTACGTTCCGTTTTCCGTTATGAATGTTAGGTAAGGTATGTTGGAATGAGCTGGACAGCTGGTCGCTGGGATAAGGCCGTACGAATCAAATTCTGCGCGGATATATGACAAAAAAATAAATTCTCCCCGGATTATCGTCGGGGCAAACAGAGCAGCACTCTAATTGCGTAACACTATCAATCACAATCTGAATAATTTTGAAGGATATTGCTAATACATTGCTTCACACGTTCCAAAAATTTGGCAGCTCAACATTGTAAATAACGCAATGAATGTTGTTGAAGTGTCAAAATATAAGTACCTAATTGCTGTTAGATAGCGTGTTACGCAATAACCCCGTTGGACACATTGTCATTCGCTTTAAAAAATATTGCCAAATTATCCGGGAATTTGATTCGCACGCTCTTATCCCAGCGCCGCCGTACCTTCTTACCCCAACACTACCTATAAGTTCTAGTTTTTTTTTTTTTTTAACTTCAAGCATTTTTATTTGAATAACCATCAATTCAGGCTCAGCGCATGATTCTAGACCCATAGTGCAGAATTTTTTTTTCGTTAATAAAAAAATCGGCTGTTTCACGGGGAAAATGTAAGAAACAGCAATTTTTTTTTAATAAAATATTTGTTCGGAAACACGTACCGAATTATTAGAAACAGGTTCCGCGTCCGTGTTCCTACCACCCTATCATACTTAGGTACCAATGTGACAAGGTAGGTACCTACTGGTAAATAGGTAGGTACCTACTTCAGGCTTGTAACGCTGCGAGTAAACAAATGCTGGTTTTACTTACTATAGTGTACTATATAGTATACTATCGATCGATCAGGTTAAGCTACGCTTGCCGCGGTTGGTCTGTGGATGGGTGACCAACTTTACATACCGAGACCCCTCCACCGTGCCTCGGAAATCACGTTAAGCCGTTAGTCCCGGTTGTCATTCGTGTATCTTTGACAGTCGTTATACGGGTAGTCAGAAGCCCGAAATTCTGATAACCAGTCTTACCAAGGGGTATCGTATTACCCAGTAACTGGGCTGTAGAGGTCAGATAGGCAGTCGGTCCATGTAAAATACTGGTATTCAGCTGCATCCGGTTGGACTGGAAGCCGACCCCAACATAGTTGGGAAAAGGCTTACCTTGCTTGGAATGCACATTCTTACATATAATTTCAAGCCAGACCAACCCACTAAGTTATTTCAAACAATCACCTGCAATTTTTCTATTCTGGAGTGGCAATACGCGTACGATGGTCCCACAGTTGAGCTGTTCCAGGTGCCTATATTTTAATTTCTCGTTCAAATAACGTCATAACATCATACCTTTATCCCTCGAGGGGTAGGCACACAATATCAGTAACCATGATTAAGAGCGTTTACGACGTACGGCATTTCATACAAACTTTGAAGCCCCTTGTTTTTCGAAATGAATGAACCGATTTTAATGAAACTTACGCATAAGCAGGATACAAAGGTCTAAAAAGTTACTTAAGAACATTTTCGAAAAATGTGGTCGTCCAAATCAAAAGGGACCTTATGGCGGTAACTAGTTTCCGAGATATTAATAAAATTGTAAAATACCTCAAAAAAATCGTTTTTTTATTAACTGTATTTTTAAAAAGATGATTGTATTTACTACATGTAGATGTGTTCAACTTTTCGAAAAGTCAATTTAAAAAAGTTTTGTATTCATCTAAAGTTTAGTAAAAAAGGAACCTTATCGCGGCAAGACCTAACAAATCCTTTTTCTTTTAATTCAAACCATATATTATATCGACATTTTAATATGTTCCCACAACAAACAAGTTTATGCAAGGATTGTAAGAATTTCCATTAGTAATAATCATAGTCAATCAAAGTATACCATCAGTTACATAACTTCACACTAAAAC
This sequence comes from Luperina testacea, assembly GCA_927399505.1. Classification (NCBI taxonomy): domain Eukaryota; kingdom Metazoa; phylum Arthropoda; class Insecta; order Lepidoptera; family Noctuidae; genus Luperina; species Luperina testacea. The sequence continues at coordinate 3,224,924 of OV656763.1, read as the reverse complement.
ATAACTTTAGTGTACGGCATACTTAAATTGCGATTTTCTCGAAACTTATAATTTAGATCAGTGAACTTCAAAAATTCGTAAAAAAATAACGGTAGTGGTTAGAAGGTTGGTTCTTGGGTCTATAGTTGGGTACATTTATGTAGTTTTCAGCTCTGTAGATAACTCATTTCCGCCATAAGGTCCCTTTTGATTTGGACGACCACAAATAGTGTCACAGCTAAATTAGACCGATTTTAACTCCATAGAAACAGAATTTGCAGTTATCTTTTTTTAAATAAGATATTTCGAAAATGTTCTTGGTAACTTTTAAGACCTTTGTATACTGCTTATAGTACGTATGAAGTTTCATTAAAATCGGTTCATTCATTTCGAAAAACAAGACCTTGAAAGTTTGTGTGAAATGCCGTACGGCGTAAACACTCTTAAAAGCCTATGTAATGAGCATTTTGAAACGAAACCCAGTTTTTATTCCGATTACCAGCCCAAAAAATTGATCCCGGTTGATACGCGGAAACGCATTCATTTTATCCAACTAGGCCTAGGGTGTAGGTACGTGTATCCAACTTAGGGTGGATTTTTGGGGTGGAAATAACTTTGTATCGGGACAAAATCTAGACTCTGGGCTGATACTAAAAAATCCTATTGGAAAAACCCAAATACAGTCACGCTTACGACTACTAAACCAATTAGACAATATTTCTTCTTTTGTAATACCTAATTACAGTACCCGGCGATAAATGTTGCACATCAACCTTTACCTTTTTTTTATTTTATACAAAGAATAAAAATAATTATCAAAAGAAGCAAATCATAATTGTTTTAACAGCTCCTAATAGATACCGGACTGTTTGTATTTCGTGCGACAGAGATAACGCTCTACGAAGCCGAAGTTTGCCGATTGTCTCTTTCCAAAGGTCGATGTGCAATATTTATCGCCGGGTACTGTACATTGATATTTCATGTATGTACAAGGAAGAAAATAATACACTTCATAATTCACATTTCAGTACACATTTATTTCAATTTGTTTGTATTTATGGTTCTTGAGATGGATATAAAGACATCATTATGAGCACAATATTATGTTACAGTTATTAATTAACGTAAACTAATTCTCACATCTTATTTAAATTTTCATAAATACATTTTTTTTTTAACTATGACAATTCCGCTAAACAGCACTTACAGCACATACAATGAATGCATACGATAATAATATCGGAAATACAGAATATTTATATTTGTCGGTCTGTTACATTTTTACGACTAAACCGTTCAACAGCATAGCTATTCACAACCATCCGACAGACTGTCGTATTGAAAATGACGACCGCTAAAAACCCGAAAATATGTCAGTTTAAATCTTGAACTGACAAAATTTTTGGGTTGTGAACAGTGTTTAGAGGACTCCTACAATAACATTGATTGATGTTCAATTCTGTAAAAATCTCACCGTGAAAACTTAGGTGAAGTGAGTTTGATTTTGCTAGGAATTGACACTATTGACAGCTCACTCCACGCTCACTTCACCTAAGTTTTCACGGTGAGATTTTTACAGTGAATAACACCGCAGTACCTACTGAAGCGTATCGAGTGGTTGTGAATAGCTATGATGATTTAGATAAAATATCGCTAAGCTCTACACACTCTTACAAAATCCCCAAGACACTTATCGGATTTATTCTATAGACACATTATTAAGAGTTGACACGTAAATACAAAGACATTAGAAGTCTGTTAATATTATGACAAACTCGAACAACTTTTCAGAGATTCCTCTAAATCTGTATATTTAAATACAAAAAAGTTAATCTTTGGTTTATTTAATTAATACTATAATAAAATGCCTTTGGCCGTGTCCTGTTTAGCCGGTTGATTGCCGTAATTACCGTAATTTAGAAACAATTAAAAAGTCATTGTGTCTCACGTGAGTCCTTTCGGGTACGAATACGAAGGGTAAATCGCGGTCATATTATGTCACTTTTTGTTCGGTGAATCAGAGCGCGCATGGTCGCGCCGAAAGATTGCGTTTTCGATTTCCCGAACAAAACATTGAGCGGCGATCGCTTTTAAAATAGGACGCGGGGTTAGGCATAAATTCCGCTTTTGTGCAATTTTTCTTGGGCACAAAGCATTGTCCATCGAACAGTGTCTCAACAAAACTGCTACAATTGGGGGCCTAAAAAGGTCACTTTGGCGAATCATAAAAGGATGACGTTATGAATCAAAATATGGCGAAGACAGTCCGTGTTTTTCTTTTCTTCGCTGCACTACGTAGGTATAATCAATCATAGCATTCTGTTATCCAAATTAAATGGCATGGGAATTCATGGCGATCTACTCAGATGGTTTTCCTCTTATCTTGTCAACAGGTCCCAAGCAGTAGTACTAAATAATTATATATCTAGCTGGGTCCCTGTTCCTAGTGGAGTCCCGCAGGGTTCATTGCTCGGTCCATTGCTATTTATAATATACATTAATGACATTGACTTTTGCTTGACTTCATCCAAACTTTTATGTTTTGCTGATGATATAAAAATTTATGCCACAATATCATCGCAAATGGACGTAACGGCACTCCAGAATGATCTGCGTCGCCTAGAGGACTACTGCCAAAGAAATAAGCTGGATCTTAATCCCGCTAAATGCTCGGTTGTAACGTATTCTCGGAAGCGCTCAATCATTGCTACATCGTACACCCTAGGTGATCAAGTTCTACCTAGATCAAACTCCATCCGTGATCTGGGGGTTCATCACGATTCCAAGCTCAGTTTTGAATTACACGTTGATGCAATAGTCGCCAAGGCCTCAAAATCACTGGGTTTCATAATGCGGTTATCTAAGTGCTTTACTCAAGCCAAAACTTTAAAAATTCTATATTGTACTTTTGTTAGAAGCCACTTGGAATACGCGTCCGAGATATGGAACCCATGTTACCACAAATATATTAACCGAATTGAGAGCATCCAAAAAAGGTTCATACGGTATATATGTTATCATCAAAAAGTACCGTATCATTCGGAAAACTATCATAACCTATGTAAAAAATTTCATATATTACCTTTACTCAACCGCCGTGAGATTTCGGACTGTGTGTGTTTGTTGAAAATCTTTAATAATTCTATAAGCTGTTCCGATATTTTGTCAAAATTTTATTTCAATATTTCCATGAAGTGTAAGCGATACAATCCACCTTTGCGCGTGCCAGTTGCTCCAACCAACTATAGGCAGAATTCCTACATTGTGCGTGCAAGCAGAAATTTAAACAAGCTTTGTAAACAGTACGATATTGATCCGTTCCTAACTAGTGTATCGTCAGCCAGGAAGTGCTTAAGCGGTAACTTTTTCATGTAATTCATTTTGTTATGATGGTTGTTATGCAGTGCGAGCAACATAGTAATTATGCTGTAGTTTATAAGTAGTAACTTGGTGTGAATGTCCTCAGAATTTACTTTTTCTTCTCTGTATTTTATAAGTGGAGACCTGTAATTGGCTTTCAGACTAATGTACTGTCCTTGATCTGTTTGTTTTAGCTGTAAGTCTCCCATGTTATTCAAATAAATAAATAAATAAAAAATAAATAAATCAAAGAGATAGGGATTGGACTGATTAGTATTTTAGCTCAGATAAAAAAAAAATAACTCAAAAAAAACACTGGCACTCCGGTAGTGCCGACAGAAGTGAAAACTTGAACAATTACGAGTGTATTTTGTGAATCGTCTTATAAACAAAACACGCGTGTTAAGGTGTGTTCCTTATTTTATAGGGTTTTTTGCAAATCAGGTATGATGACCAAAGTGACTGGTTTATTCTTCTCGTGAAAGGAATTTATTCAGATTTACAAATAAGCACACAGTTATATATCCGTGGTTCAGCGCCATCTCGTCGTTGTTGGATGAACTACGTAGTAGTTCTTCCCGATGTGCATAGATGGCGCTGTCCTCAACAACGCGCGTCTTAAGTTTTACGTCTGACGTTAGTACGCGAGGCCCTCGTAGTTCTTCCCGATGTGCATAGATGGCGCTGTCCTCAACAACGCGCATCTTACGTTTTACGTCTGACGTTTTACATCTGACGTTTTACGTCTTACGAATTTTCGATCAGGGTCACGTGACCTGACGCGAATTTAGAAGTTTTTACCCATTCCAAAAAAAGTACACAGCGCCGCTAAAGAAGTTTTCACTTCAAAAAATCAAAAATCAAAATCAAAAAGGTTTTATTTCATTATTACACGTTTTATAAATTATACAGTTGGAAGAAGTTTTTACCCATTCCAAAAAAAGTACACAGCGCCGCTAAAGAAGTTTTCACTTCAACAATTACGAGTGTATTTTGTGAATCGTCTTATAAACAAAACACGCGTGTTAAGGTGTGTTCCTTATTTTATAGGGTTTTTTGCAAATCAGGTATGATGACCAAAGTCACTGGTTTATTCTTCTCGTGAAAGGAATTTATTCAGATTTACAAATAACCACACAGGATAGACTTCAGCAGTGCTATTCTCTAAAAGACAATTTCATGGCTGTAAGCTGCGACGAGCTCGTCGACGAGACAGCCTTGAGATCGACCGAGCGTACAGCGCTGATTCAAACCGTATTCACTAACGTGGTTGTACTCGTCGTCGAACCCAAGGCTGTAACCTCCCGTCGCTGTTTCTCAGACGAACGTAGGGCTTGACACAAATTCTATAAATTATAATCGATCAATCTCGACTGAGAGTTTTATAGGTTTAAAATATACATTAAAGGTCTATCTTTAAGTATTATAAGGAATACAGTTAAACTATAACCAATATCATATTTAAAAGAGCTTATTTCATATTTCTTATTAAATTTTAAGGCTGAATGACGATTCCTTTGCTCTATTCGTGCAACGCGACGCGACGATGAATTAAAAGTCAACATGACATAACAATAACAACCGATGACGCGACGCTAACAAAATCACTTGAACACAGAGTACATTTTTATAATAGGCACTTGAATTTGTAGTTTTTAAACTTTTGGGTGCTTGATTATTTGTATCAGCGAGTGCTTTTAACATAGGTAGTTCTGTGACTAAGAGGATAAATACAACTACCTAATGAAATGTGAGTATTATGATTTTTTCACTGATAGTATATGGCTATTATTACTATTGTCTCATCCACGAGTATTGTATGATACACGAGATATTAATAAAATTTAAGTAAATTACATGATTAGCTATTGTTTTACTATAATATGTACGTATAACTTTATTGTTGTAACGTAACATTGTGTGTTTTAGCATGCCAAGAAGTGCTATACTTTCATTACATAATATGAAAACTGTATAGGTACTTGGAAATTATAATTTTCATATTTAATTTTGTAGAGTCCTAAGCAACCCCTAAGACGACCTACTGACCAATTACTGCCTGTAGAACAATCTACTAGAGGCATGCTCCAGACCGAACAGTCCACACCTTCAATACCAGTAAGTTAATTCTAATAAAATATAATAATGTAATGTTATATTTGCAGGGCGAACGGACATACAACCAGGCCCATCTTTGTATAGGGACAATGTGCCAATGGAAAACCAGCCTAATACAGAACAAAAGGTGAAGTTTTAAATAAAAGTCTTACAATAATATGTTTTAACTTTATAATGGATATTTAGATAACTTTTTTTTGTATTACAGTTTGAGGCTAGATCACCACTTGCAGTCTTGCAATGCGTCATCATAGGAGTAATGCCCCAATTGCATCTTCATGTAAGGTTAACTTAATTATAATTTGGTTAATTATTGGTTTAGTGTAAAAAGCACTACATAGTAGTGGTCTCACTTTTGATTCCCGGGTTGGGCCAATTTGTTGGGATTTTCTGTAGGTTTTTTCAACAGCAGCCCTTATTCAATCAAGATCAAGATATAGACTACATCTAATAGAATCAAGATATAGACTACATCTAATATGTATACTACATTGTAATATCTATTCCTTTAGAGGGAGAGTGATGTGATGTTGATGATACTTACATATTTGTTTTACCTCTGTATAGTAATTTGTTGCATTTTTATGTTCATAGCATCTCGTAGGCATCGAACGGCACACCGCCGTCTGATCCAGCACTCACCACCTTCTCAAAGGCAATCCAAATGGCGAGCCTGACTGAATGTTTTGTCGCCATTAAAGAGAGGTGTTTGGAAAATGAGAGACTTCTTATTGACAACCAGCAGAGGATGTTCGACTTTTAAGGAAATAAGTGAGTCATGGTCAAGGCAGACCCAGGCACTGCAGGATTTATGAGCATCCATCAGTCAAGGAAGTTGAATCTCCGAAACATGGATCTACTACTATGTTTAGATAATTTTAAGTTTATTTAAGATGGATGTTAAGAAGTTTAAGTATAAGAACTGTTTTTTTGTAGTAAATGTCAATGTTTGTTAGCGGGCATGCTCTTTATGCCTGCAGGCTTTTATTTAGGTACTTATTTAATTTTGTTTTGCTTGGGTAGTTTTCATTGTATATACTAAATTATTTAATTAAATGTCCTGTTTCTTGTAATGTTAATTACTTTGCATACCTACTATTGTATAGAATCAAGTTTTTCTAACTGAATATCAAAAGTCATTTTGAATAAATGATTTTTGATTTGATTGATTGTTTTTAATAGTAAATAAAAAAGAAAATAATGCAGTTATCTGTTTAATTTCTCATACCCCTGTATACACTCTTACCCATTTAAAAATATAGTACAAATAGGGACTAAGGTATAAATAGGCACATATTATTATAGGCTATTGATATTATACTAATCATATACACCTTAAACACCACACTTTAAATACACACCTTAAATGTTATGACAATTGTTGATTATAATAATATTTTTATTAATAATTTAAATACCTATTTATTGTATCTAATCAATAATGGTGAGTATATTCTATCTAAACACGTTAACCACATCTGTAAAGGAACGCATAAATTGTAGATACAACATGCTCGCCATAATTGATTAACTAAATCTCGCCTACTTATCAGCCTACTCTCTAAGTCATCATGTGTTGGAGCCTGATGTGTCAGGATTCCAAGTAACCTAGATTCTTCATCTAAGTCACATTGGTCTCATCATCATAGGAGCTGGTAGCCCGGCTCTATTACATATGTCGTTTAAAACACAGGAAGCCATCACAATTTCTCCCACTTTTATAGGATCATAGTACAATACCCTATGTACTAATAAACATCTGAACCGTCCTTTCAGGATTCCAATAGTCCTCTACACTGTTTCTTGCACTGCTGTGCAAATTGTTGTAATGGCTCTGGAGTCTCAGTTTCTGAATTACTAAAGGGAGTCATTAAATAAGGCCTTTGAGGATATCCTGAGTCACCTGAAATCAATGAATGAAGCTAGAATTAAGTGCAATCTTGACTTGTGTTTAAGTTATCATTGTATTGTAAATAATAACTTCGTGGATTGCTCTAGAGGCAGAAGACTGAGATATGTATGTGTCTACATTCTTCCCAATGATTTTTTGGTAACTTCCATTAGCCAAAAATGATAGTGTGCATAATATCTGAAACAGGAATTCAATAGGCTTTTGTTGGTGTGTGGTGAGGTATAGGTACCCATCATATCTCAAGAAACCTAGATGTAAGCAAACCTTTAGCCTCTTGGTTAAACCACTGGAACGAAGTCGCGGACGCATATATGGAGTTAAGTCATCTTCCAATATATTAATTAAATCCTCAGAAAGCCTGTAAATTATGGATAAAATCTGTATCACGGAATATTGTTTTAAACTTTCGTATTTGTTTCGCCTGTCGAGCTTTCTTCAAATTATCACTTTTCTTAGCTTCTTCTAATACATGTAGCTTCAATTGTGTAGTAAAAGAATAGAAATATTTAAAAAATTAAGTACAGTTTATTATTTTTGTCAGTCTACGCCCGAATATTTAGAGCTTTTTGATTTGACAGTTAGAATTAGGAGTGGGCGATACAAATCGTATATAGATACAATATCTATATATCGGTACAATATCCAATACCTATATATCGGACAGTACTGTATCTATATTTCAGGTATCCGCGTACCTAGAACGAGACACTATAACGATATCGTATCACATGATCTATGATATTCGGTTCAAACTGATTCCGGTACAGTAGTAGTTATACGGTTGTAGGTACCGTATCCTTGCGATGCGCGCGGGCGGGAGTGATGTAGCTAGAGATGAACGAGCGAGAAAGCGCGTTAAGCTAACGTCTAATACTAATTTTAAACATTATATACAGGAGCATAGAGTTTAATACCGAATACATTATTTTGTAAACACTTGTAAACAGGTAACCATCAATAAACGTCAAAGGATTTTAAATCGTACCTATGGCATTATCAACAAAAAAGTGAGCCGTCACGGGACGCCTGGCAGATGTGAAACATTGCGCATGGCGACGCGTCGCCACACAGTACACAAGACTGTGACTGTATATATACTTACACCATCATAAAGCGTGGTGACGCGTCGCCACGGCATGCGTCGCCACGGCATGTGTCGCCACGCCAGAAATTTGTTTTACGTGCGGCTATAGATGTTTCACATCAAAAATTGTTTTAAAATCACTTTACGTGACCCTTGACCTTGATTGCACTTTGCTGTTTTCGTCAGTCTTCAGTTATTAGCTTCACTCATGACTGATGAATAGATACTTGACCTATTTAAATAATTGATAAAAATATAAATCTAGAAAACCGAAACGGCTGTACTAGTTTCATTTCAGAGTGCCATATTATCAACAATACATTCACTGATTTCGAATATACAGTTACAAATAAAATACAATGATGTAATGAATCGAACAAAACCGAAACCTAAATATCACAGTACCAATTTCGATTCCGAGTTCCACACTGATTCAGCCAATATATAGATAATGAAATATATAGATACGATATCCGATATTCTAAACCGATACATAGATACGATTTGATATAGTGTAAAAGCGATATTACCCATGCCTAGTTAGAATCGAGGCTGTGGGCGAGACGTCTGACGTTTTACGTCTTACGAATTTTCGATCAGGGTCACGTGACCTGACGCGAATTTAGAAGTTTTTACCCATTCCAAAAAAGTACATACACAGCGCCGCTAAAGAAGTTTTCACTTCAAAAATCCTTCATCAATGGGATTTGATTCGATTAACTGTTAACTGTCCATTACGATTCATAATGTTATCCTTTTATGATTCACCAAAGTGGCCTTTTTAGGCCCCCTGTTATCCATCTACTTTCTGTGATCAGTCTTTCACTTTCCACTTGCTCACCCTGTGATACGAAATATAATAAATACCTTTTCGAGTATTTTCGCCACCATTGCAGTCGATTTTCACTATACGAGACAATTCTAATCTGCCCTTTTGGCAAAACTTCTCCTCGGTTTCAATACGTAATATTCGGGTACCCACTGAAAATTAGCGCTGTGCTGTGGATTCCCCCTACATAGCACAGCATCATGCTGGGTGGAAGCTTTCTTGTCACAATCACGACTTACAGCTATCGACTATTTCTGTTTTGTGCTCGTGATTATGGATCTATTTTTTCTTTATTATTCGAGTCAATTATATTTCTGTACGTGTTTTTGTGACAAATAAACCTATTTCACAAGCTTTTATTTAACTTGCATTTATGTAACTATGTTTATTCGGGTGGAATCTTGCAACTCAATTTTGAAGCAGATATCTTCAACCGATTGAGCTAAAATTTTGTATACACGTTTAGTTTGGATGACAATGCGTGGTTAGCTGTGTGACAACATTCTAAATTCAACATGGCGGAACACCCAAGATGGCGGACTAGTTATTTTTAATGCACTCCTACGGGTTTCCCTACCATTTAAAGAATTTATTCCGGAAATGACAATTGAGCAATAGCACATAAAAATAACACATCCATGCGAAGCAAGCGCGGGTCGCTAGTTTAGTTTACTGAAATGAGTCTTCAGTCAAGAGCTACAGGTCTGACACTAGCTTCGCAAAGATATCTTTCACGAGCTCTTTCGCCGAGCTTCGTTATCTTAGTGATCAATGGGTCAATATAACTCTGGATCCATTCCTCAGTACTCCTCTCGCCCGTTACTTCTTGAAGGTAGGCGTTCATATTAGCTTTGATTACTTGCAGTTCTTTCAGGCAGCTGGAAATAAGTACAACATAGGTTAACGATTATAAAAAACAACAGACAAAATGTTACAAATGTTCTATGTCACGAAGTCCGTTTGGCTATGAATGTTGTCAAGCGTGCACATGCACATTGTGATCAACAGAGACTCAAGAATGGGTGAAGTAAAACGGTACACATTCGCGGAAATAGCCTCATGCGACGGCAGCAAGGGGCAGCCGCTGTGGGAGCGCGCTTGTCGGGGTACGTCACTACTACAATCAAAGCCGAACGGACTTCGTGAAAAAGAATATCTGTAACATAAAATAGCAGATTGTAAAAGTATTTAAAGAGTATTATCATCCTGTAATGTTCCCACTGCTGGGACATAGGCCTCCTCTCCTCGAGAGGGAGTGGGCTATAATCTACCACGCCTGCGTAGCGTAGTACGGGTTGGCAGATGTCACATGTCTTCGAATTTTTGGTTCTAGGACATGCCGGTTTCCTCACGATGTTTTCCTTCATCGTTTTGAGAGCAGTGGTGATGAAATAATCAATCAATAATAATTTTAAGCTGTACTCGTTATATTTACTTAAAAAACACCGAACCGGTGAACGTGTGCACCGAACCGGTGAACGTGTCCACCGAACCGGTGAAAATCTTTAATTTTTTTTTAGGCTATGCAGAAAATATTAAAATAAATTTAAAAAATATAAAAATAATAATGAGAACTCACTCCTGTGCTGAAACCAGAATTCCCTCAATGTGTCCTGGAATTGTGTATTTGTGTGATATCTGCCAAGGATTTAACCAAGTATTCACTCTGAAATAATACAGCAAAAGTTAATAGATAAACGAGCATGAGGGTCAATTTTACTAAGCTGAAATTTTCTAATACTCTATCTTCTTTAAGGTAAGGTGTTTTTTTTTTTCAATAATTAATTACAGTATGGACTACTGTAATTCATTATTGAAAAAAAAACGGTCAAGTGCGAGTCGGCTTTGCGTACCGTACAAATTTGTAGGTATGTAAATAGTTTTAATTTTTTTTTATTTTAATATATGTACCTACTTTCCTTTACTAGTGCTACATGATCTTGCTTCTTGCCAAATTTCATGATTCTAGATCAACGGGAAGTACCCTATAAATTTTGATTCCCTTGAGAGTGGCGAAATATACGTTTTTGCGGCATAAACGGCCGTACGTATCTTTTTTTTTACGTTTAGGTGTTTGATTTTTTTCACAGCTTCAAGGGACTGTAGACCTGAGTATATGGTTTTAATTTCAACTCGATACCTCCACGTGTTCCCGAGATAAAGGGTCTTGACAGACAGACGGACGGACGGACGAACAAAAAAAGTGATCCTATAAGGGTACCGTTTTTTCCTTTTAAGGTGCGGAACCCTAAAAACCATTTAAAAGAACCGATAACTTACAGGTCACTGCTCAAGAGTGTAAGGCTCCGCTCCCTGGCAACAAAATAAGATTGAACACAGCGCCCCACCTCCTCGCCAGGCCACTCACTTGACGGCAACACTTCGTTTGTAATTTGTTGGGGGTCTGTAATACAAGTATTATAATCATTAAACGTTTGGTGAAGTTGATTGTTAAGCAAATTGACACCCTACGTCAATTACAATCAACTCGGCTTATCGCAGTCCACTGCTGGACTCAGGCCTCTCCCAGACTGTGACACAACACCGTCCTTCGCCTTTCACATTCAGTCTGTCCCAGCCACCTTCTCAGCGGGTCAGCGGGATTGTTCAAAAGAGTTACCACTGGGCCGGAACATAAAGGGCTAAGGAAGGAACACGGGTGGGTTTTAGTCAGTAAGAGTCTGACACTCCCGCTCCACCCAGAGCGGGAGGGGTCATGTGATGATTTCCCATCCGCAAAAAAAAAAGCCACCTTCTAAAGGTGATCGGTCCATGTAGCTGGGGGGCGTCAAACACTACGTTTGCCGATACGCGGTCTCCACTCCAGAACTCGCCGGCTCCACCGGACATCAGACCTTTGACAAACATGGCCAGCCCACGTCAATTAGTAGTGTTATAATTATAATTGAAGTTTGGTAGTCAATTTGCTTAACCATTTATTTCCCTAAATCTTCATCACCAGGGGGTAAAAATAATCGTGATTAGATTTACACACACCGTAACTCAAAATCTCGTATATGTATTTACTTCGTGCTCAATATCATAAAGGTACTAAACAAACTACTGAAACTGAACTATAACTCGCAACTCACTAACTCCATCCCATACTCAAAATATAAATAATCGTGCATGCAATTAATGACTAAGAGATAGAATTAAAACAAAGCGCAACAGTAACTATTTCAACAGGCGCAGATGCAGAAGCGGTGTAATACCCCCTCCCCCCCCCCCCCCGGGGGGGCTTCGACCAAACTGAGTCGCTCTAATAAAACTACTCAGTGTTTTATTCGTAGTCATCTTCGAGAAGGGGGGCACATTATTAAGATTACAGAAAATAGGTGCCGTTGGTTTTTTTTAGGCTTTCACGGCTTGAGAAATTCCCCCCGTCCTCCCAGAGATATATTTGCCCCCCCTTGAGCGAACAACTAGATCCGCACTTGCATTTCAATATAATAATAAGAACTACTGTGGCGTACCATCGTATTCAAAATCACATTAAGCTTACAGGGGCTTGCTACACTAAAATGGCGCAATTTCACTTAGTTCATAACCCGTGCGAGTTAACTGGCGCTGTGACGTCACTCGTACTAAACTGTTTACAGTATAGGGCTACATTCCAGCGAGGTGCCTAGTTAATTCGTACGGGTTATAGTCGATCACCCACATTCGGAAGCCTATAGAATTCCGACTAACGGCCAATTCTAAATGAATGATGTCAACTATAGTCTGTTCCAAAATGATCTGATGAAAATGAAAACAAATGGATCAGAACACATACCTGTGGATGCCGATTTATTGAATGGTTTAATTTGATTGTTTGAATACCTAAACCCGAAATTCTAATTCTAAATCATCTTGTACTTAGATTTTTTAATTTGAAAATTGAAGTTATTTTTTTAACATCTATTTTAGGATACCTAAATGCGGGCAAACGACCAAATGTAATTGCGCTGCGCAAGATTCGTTCTAACAAAATGCCAGCGAGAAAAGAAAGCAAAGTTATGCACCTGGATGTGAGTTGTGCAATCGAAAGTAAAATTCACGTCTGATGGCCAGCACATTGAATGGACCCCGTGCGCGATCTGGAATCCCTGCCGCACCAAACAAAATATGTGGAACATGGGAGCGTTTTGTGAACATGATATCCAATCAGATTTCGTAACAGTTGTAATAATAAAAATCATGGCATTTAAAAATTTAATATGTAGTTTGTTTTTTTTTTACTTTTTTTTTATTTTGGTTTTTTGGGTTTTTTTATTATTTTCTATGTTGTGAATGTGAGAATGTTGTAGGCCTTGTAGACTCATTGATGCTTCGATTTCATAACCATTTTCAATTTTGTTAAGTGCCTGGTACTTGTTGACAGGCCTACACTATCCTCCCACACCTATTAACAGTGTAATTTGAAACAGTGTAAAAACCAATTATTTTTAAAAGAGTAAACGTGAAGTTTCTTGCCGGCTCTTTTCAATTTTAAACGAACTAGTTGGAACCGTGCGCTAGCTCCTGACGTTTCATAAGTACCCACGTACGTTTATGTGAAATAAAATATTTTGAAATTTGTATTTGACCACACAGCAGAGCCCATCATTTATCTGAACTCAGATCATAAACTACGTAGCTCAGTATAGATAAATAGACACTGTTTAAAACATTTAGGCCCACTTACACCACAAATCACTCTAAAGCCATTGAAACTATCATTGTGTCTCAATCATCTTCTAAAGATCGAAAGAAACAGAACGACGTTTTAAATTCTTAGGATGTTACTATTTCTTTTAATTTTCCGTAACGTAATGTATGCTTGTCAATAAGTTATTAAAAATAGTCCCCTGTCTAATTCATTTTGACAAGTCAATAATATTCATTGCGTTATTTTGTTTCCAAGCAAAAGAATGTTTCAATCAAATGAAGCAATGGACTTGGTTCTGTTGTCAAAATTAAAAGTGTGGTCATTTGGAGTGCTGGGGTTAGTCTTGTTAAGATTGTAATTTTATATTATTTAGTATTTATTACATGTAGAGAAAGAGCTATTGAGTAGTTAAAAACCAATCGATAGTTTTAGTTATGAATAAAAACTGACTAAAAATTTCAACGCAGGTTCAGAATCATGTACTAAATCCATGGTGACAAATTGTGTGTCGACTTCCCTTCCACCCTGAATACACTATCCCAAAATATGGAAAGTATTATTATCTATGCAGTCAAACATCACCGTCAGTTATATCAATGTATGATACCACTCTGCTTCCAAGGTCAAGGTCATTTCATCATTTGTTTAGGCATAACTAAGTAGTGATCTATAGTAAAAATATATACTGTGTATACAGGTCAGCAGGCTAATTATGTAACACGTTTTGTATTCAGAATATCATGCCATGTTTTCTCGTCCGAAGTTTCTTTGAACCATCTTTTTGTTCGGCGGGGTAATAGTTCACCCACGTTCATTGCGTTATGTACGTTTTTGAGCAGTTGAATTTTTAAAACCTAAGAAGCAATTGATTAACAATATCCTTGAATTGTAATCGCAAGTATGTTACGCAATTAGCGTGCAGGTTTTTGTTGCTTTATTGTTGGATTAAGCCAGATCGAATACGCATCCAATCCTGAATAAGTTTGTGTTACAGAATTATCCTGCTGTACTATGGTGTTTTTATCAGTTCGTATAAGGTAAGATTTTTAAAATATGGTTACCGATATTTAGGCCCTCGGACTTGGTGAGAACCCTCATGCAGGCGGCCAGGCTTGGAAGTGCTGAGGGCAATAATTCACACAGCGTAGCGTAGTGGTCGTATCTGTTGTCAAGACAAAATATAAAAATGAATAAATTAAATGATTATGCGTAGTTTGCCAAAGTTAAAGGTTTTGTAAAGCAATCTTACGATAGCACGATTGCTCTACGAAAATGCCCATATTGACACATCTGCCGGATGTCAGACGATCAATGGGCCAAACTTACGACCCAGTGGGTCCCGGTTACTGGCAAACGACATCGCGGCAGGCCCAGACGGAGATGGCGGGATTATCTGGACTCCTTTAATAAAGATAGGTTTTTGGCAGTTCTGGACAGGGAGAGGTGGAAAGAGAGTAGGGAGAGGCCTTAGCACAGCAGAATAATAAATAATTGGCTCATCATCATACCGACTGAAGAGTGAACATAGGTTAACTAATACATACCTTGACCAGCCCGTAAGTATAACACCGCAAAAATGGATGCGTTCGTTGTTAGCGTACACCTGCTCCACCCACGCCCTGTGGTTGCTGACGTATCGAGCGATCGGTGATAACACCTGGAAATTACAAAGTACTAGCTGTAGGCCGCAACATTTTCTACGATCCAGGAGAAGAGAAGCCTATATCATTCTCCAGGTTATGGTCTACCCATATATGGTCCACCCATGCTATGTTTGAACGCATTACAACAGTCCGATTACAAAAAATATTATTGCATTAAAATTTGATAGCCCAATTCTTGAGGAACGTTACAGGCTATTTAGCATCACGCCACGACCATAAGCAGCCGTCCAAAAAGAAAAATAAAAAGGTAAGCGAAAACGCAGTAGGTAACAGCGCGGGCGGGCGGGCGATGCGATGCGACGGGGTGGGATGGGGGAACAGTAAATTTCGCGCGGACGAACTCTCGAGCAGAAGCATTTTTTTTTCTATCATTTTCTAATAATCTGATCCTATATACATGTATCGACTACGTTTCACCTCTGATTCTGTATCACGCTCAAAATGATAGTGATCTTTATTCTCGTTGTCATACGGTTGCTTGTATTGCTGTCAGAGGTAAAATCAATTTGGAACTAAGCGAGCTATTCAAATAGTATAATATCACCTGGCAACTCCCGTTGGCCCCTTTGAACGCTGTACCAAACATTAATTTAGGGAACAGCCCACCATAGAGGTCCATTAATTCTTGCTTTATGGAGAAACTTTCTTCAGGACTGTAGTTCCAAACAACTGGTATCACACACTGTCCTAGATTGTAATCTGAAATCATTTTTCTTTAATCATAATTATGTAGTTATATATTACTTACATATTATTATATAACCAGAAACAGGGTAAAAAAGAAATGTACAAAAAGGAGGAGTTAATGTTACCAAGCTTTAGAAAGAGACCATTATACAGGTAGGACAGAGACATTACTCGACAGCTAGTTTTGCACTTTTACCTAAAACTCATTGAGCTATATTACTTGAAATAAAATAAATGTCTTTGACTTTAATGCCCGGCCTATTTTTATTAATAAGTACTGCATAGTCGACCTACTATCGCTCTTGACCACAGTTCCCAGTGAATTGAAACTTCATTTGTAAAGTCGAAACTAGAAATGTCACATAGACAAATACTGTCCGTTCACAGTTGTTTTACCTTTGATTTAACGTCACTGTCAAAATCACAGTGGTTTTTTTTTTTTGACATATATACGTCTTTAAAATTGCTTAGATAGTGGGAGGCAAGTTAAAAAAAACCAATGATAACAAATTCGGGGGATACAGTTAGGTGTCGCAGCTTCATATCTATCCTCTCCATCCTAAATTCAATTACACCATTGGATAGCTAAAGGATCAAAGAAAGGGCTTCTCAAGAGCAATCGAATGGTACCAATAAAACACCATTATGACTGAGTCAAGCAGTGCCAGGACTGCCGGGTCAGCGGGATTGTCCGAAAGGGTTACCGCTGGCTCGGAACATAAAGGGCGAAGGAAGGAACACGGGTGGGTTTTAGACAGTAAGAGGAAAATTAATAAAGCGCTCTTCCTCTCTCTACTTCCTTAAAAAATTTGCTGTGCCCGACAGGGTCCATAATTGATTCTAATATTTTTTATTTACCACCTGTAATTACATTATGGATTGCAATAAACGATTTGAGATTTGAGTCTGACACTCCCTTCCGCTCCACCCAGAGCGGGAGAAGTCATTTGATGATTTCCAAACGTCAAAAAAAAAAAAAAAGCAGTGCCAGGAACGTAAAAGAATGAATGCGGTCGAGCGGATCAACCGCGTTACGTAAACGTATTCACGTACAACACACGGCCGTGTCCATGACACAGCCACACCCCATTTTTTATCTTTATTTGTCGTAGCAAGAAAGATGCTATTCAGTTGCTGCTGTCAGATGTAAAATAACTGTGAACGGACTGAAGAATATATATGTTTATGACGTGCATTTCACATGCAACCTAAAGGTGGTAAAACAATTACGAGGTCAACCACACATAACATATTTTCGTATTTACCTTGCAACATCTCAAAGCTCATGTTCCTAAGCATGTCATCCCACATAAGCACAGTAATATCTGGTCTCTTCTCCTTGATGTATAGTACTAGGTCCTTTATATGGTCTAGGTACAGTGCATCTGCCTTGTATCTGTGGTTCATGGCTTTTTCTCGACACTGCGGGCAAATACCAAAGTGCCAAACCTAAAACAAAAAAAAATCCTTTCTACCTGTCTCTTATGACGAAAGCTCCAAAGTGGTCTGAGAAATAAAATATTTCTTACGCTTTTGCAAGTTGCAGGTCAATATTAGGTTGTATATTGATTAAAAAATGATTGCAATGATTATAATTCTGTAACTTGTTACGGTCGCGAATAATATTTTGAGCAGCACACAACCTGAAACTGACCTGGGAATTGCAAAAAAAAACGTGATAATTAAATCTCGGGCTACCCTGGCGCTTTCGCTTTAATGAAAGGCACTAACTTCTAGAACGTAACTAACTGTCGGTACACTGTAAATCAATGGTAAAAATTTTTGAGATTAGTGCCAAAACACGCAAACTAACAATTTCTTCCAACCAAAAAAAAAAATATTAATGTCAGAGACAACTGCAATCATTCACAAAAAACATTCCGTGTGTGTTGCCTTCCTTGATATTTAAAGCAAAAAATTCTCAACTGTCTGTGGTTAAACAAAAACATGCACCCTTACTGTAACATGGCAACACTGTTTAGTGCCGGGTTTCTTTGAACAAGCTCCATCACTAAGACATTTCCTACATAGAATCAATTTTACTCACCTCATCAGCTCCAATGTGAAAGAACTTAGCATCGGGCTGTACCTCCAGTGCTTGATCTATCATTTGTCTCACTAACACTTGAGATTTCGGATTAGAAGGACACAGCACGGCAGGTGACTTTGGGCACTCTTGTAGTTCATGGAAAGGCGGGTGTTTGAGGACAAACTCCATGTGCCCAATGGTCTGGACTAGCTGGATCTAAAGGTAAATTAATAAGAATGTAAGGGATCCGAAATACAATATTATATTTACCACACTTGCTCGACATGATAGGGATTTTTTGATCATAAACAGGTATTTTATCCAGGGAAATCAAAAATCTGTTTTATTTGCAATTTTTTATGTCAATTGTACAAAAGACAGTCCCTAAAACTGATGTCACCCTTCTTAGTATTTTAGCTGGGAAGAAAAAGTGGTGCTACAAACTCCCCTGCAAGACATCTGTCTGTACCTAAAGGGCCTTATTCGAAATGACAATTTGGAATTAAGAGGCTGCAACTTTTAAAAGTATTATCAACATACAGGGTGGCTGGGACATAGATGTAACCACAAATTCAGCGCATAATCCTAAACCCCATAGCGTAGAAAATTTTCATTGATTTTTTTTTTAAAACAGCTGTTCCCTAGATAAGTGCAATACCTATGCAGTCAAAATATAAGGAACAGCAATTTTTTTTTTACAAAATTTCCCAATGCATTGTTTCAGAATCATGTACAGACGCCAGCACATTAAGCTACTACAATCTGTCAAATTTCTTTAATAGATTTTCAACTTTATCGCTAAAGCATAAGAAGGCTCAAGATTGATTGGGGAAATTTGAGTTTCGGGTAGCTTGATGTGCTGGTGTCTGTACCTACTGAACCCATGGTAACAGGGGGCCTAAGAAGGCCACTTTGGCAGAATCATAAAAGGATTACATTATGAATAATAATGGACAGTTAACTGTTAAGTTACTCGTTCTGCCGTGGCATAACTAAAATGCAGTTATCCGACATCTGGTCGACTTTTAACTTTTAATACTATGATAATAAGAAAAAAAAAATCTATCGATCTGCGTTTCCAAATTTTCAATACCTTGAATAGTTTTGGAAATAATCATTTTAAGAAAGTCATTACGTGTATGTAACGGCTTTCTTAAAATGATTATTCATTATAATAGTATTAAAAGTTAAAAATTGACCAGATGTCGGATAACTGCATTTTAGTTATGCCACGGCAGCATTTCATATCACATTGGTGAAGGATTTTCAGTTTTTTTTTGTCTGTGCTAAAATACCAATTAATCCAATCCAAATCCAATCCCAATCTCTTTGATTATACCTACATAGTGCAGCAAAAAAGAAAAACACGGACTGTCTTCACCTATTATGATTCCTAATATGTATTATCCTTTTATGATTCTGCCAAAGTGGCCATTGGTACCAAACAGAATACATTTAAAAACTTACTGGATCCATATCTTTGTCTTTAATAAACTGTAGCAATTGATGCACTTCTGCAAAGTTGTACATACTATCGCCACCAGCGTTGCTCAGACTGCCGATTTGTAACAGATCTCCAGCGTATGGGAAGGTGTCTTCCCATTCTAAGAGTATGCCAGTTACACCCCATGACTTGATTGTTGTAATAAACTAAAATAGGGGATGATGTTAGATTTGTAGATGCAGTAAATAATGTAGTTCTATTAAAAACAAATCTACCTATAATGTCCTTTTATTCTTGTGTTAATACAGATTTCTTACCTTTTCCAAGTATGCAACCTTTAGCGGAGCACCTTTCAAGTCTAAATGCACAATTCTGGAATAATATAAAAAAATATATAGGTAATAATTAATATTTCATTGTACTTACACCAAATGATAACAACATACACTAGACTATGATTAATTAGCAATTTAGATCAGTTAGAGGACTCAGATTGCTGCCATTTTGTCAACAAACATACCTTGTTGCTAGCATGTTGGAATCCATGTTTGTAGCCATTTCAAATTGGAAGATAAACTTAAATATTCAAAGTAAAATATCCATTTTGCTACAACTACAAACTAACGAAATAGAAAACTTCACACTTACCGATGCGTTAAATCTAGTTTCATTTTGGATTTGGAAAACAAAAGACGGACTTAGCTAATATTGGTACACTGAATTTCAATTTCACTGTTATGTTTCTATTTGTTTACATTCTTATTAAAACTGTTTAGATTCCACTAGATTCATCTCAGAAGTTTTAATCATTTGATTTCTAAAAAATAAAAATTAGTGACGCATACATTTCAGGAATACCTACCAAGGGTAGGTAATAGCTTGGTTTTAGCCTAGGCTACCTTCAACTTTTCATTCAATATTGATTTTGACTAAAATAGGATTAAGGTACAGGTACAGGAGAAACGGAGAAACCAAAACCAACAACCAACACACTTCACAATTTGACATTTGCGTGAACAAATGTTACCAATTTACAAAAATACAAAATTGTAAAAATACCTAATTCTCCCATAAATTCGGGGAATGATAACTTCAGCTAACTTTTACGATTTCATTTCAAAATAATTTTGGACCATTAAAGTCATAATTTAAAAGTTGTCGACTGGTTGGTGAACAATAGGATAAGTAATGATTACATTAAACTTCATCATTCTCTTGGCCTTATTCCATTTATTTGGGTTTAGCAAGTCGTCAACAAACAATGTTGTAGGTATGTGTACCTACAGACGCCAGCACCAAGCTACTACAATCTATCAAAATTTAATAGATTTTCAACTTTATCTCTAAAGTTTAAGGTTCAAAGTTGATTAGTTATCATTATATTGTTATCGTCCAATGTGAAAACGGCCAATCAGTATAATTATAACTAATTTAATAAAAAACAATGTTTTATACATACCTACCTAATAATAAAAAATCAGTATACGCGTATTATGATTATAACATGATATTATTATAATCGGGGTATTTGGTAGTGTGCATTAATTCCGGGACGTGTTGTCTAAGTAGGTAGGTACTCATTTCGTTCCATTATTCCTCTTACATAGCATTCTCATTTCAGCTGCATCAGCTGCATGTAAAATTTCATTTCATTTCATTCATCCCTTTTGTGACCCAACATTCTGATCTTAAATACAGGACAGCACGTGTCACTGTTTATAGTAGGTATACAATGTGAATCTTTATAATGTGCACATATCGAAATGAGAGAAACTAAGCTTAATTTTAAAGACGAAAAAAACATTTAAAAAAAAACATAAAGGGTCTCTACCTGCTAAAGTGTGGTATGTACCAACGCGCAACGTAGCCGAGTGCAAGGCCTTTCTCAGTCTGTTGATAGGAAATGTTGTAATTGAGTTATAAACACAATGATATTTTACTAAAATATCATTGTATAAACATGATATTTTACTTTTAGAAAACTGACGACGGAGAATAATAAAGTAGGTAATAAAAAAGGGTAGGTAATCGGGGCTTTTATTAAGAAATTTTACACTATTGTAAAAATAGATGAAAAAATATCTGATGTTTGTTAAAAAAAAAACACCTTAATTCTCAATTGAGGGCGATTTTTTTTGTTTTAATTTCATGAGGACGCCCTGTTATTTTCAGTCATTAGGTAGGTAGGTACTGAGTTTGTTTCATCGTGGCAAATCGTTTATTTATTTTATATATGTCAGATTACAAGTGATCCATTGTGGTTAGTACAACAGGTTTAGTTTAAAAGTTATACCGATTTGTTTATACTGGGGTCACAGCAGCGAACAAGTATTTTAAAAATGCTATACATACTTAAAAATCCGGGCAAAAGCGAGTCGGACTCGCGCGCCGAGGTTTCCGTACCATCATGTTTTTAAATTTTCATCGGCGAGGCCTATATTCGTCGGGTCGGGAATTTTCGGAAACAAGGTTAATGTCCTAATAAATACTTAGAGGTTTTTTTTCAAAAGCCTCAAGTCGACGTAGGTCTAAATATTACGTGTGCTGCAGTGGCGAAGGTTCCCTACAACTCGGTTCCTACCGGCTTCCCTTTGATAAATGGCACAGTCAGTATTCTATAGACAAATAATATAATCAATCATATACATATAGGTATCTACTTCGGCTTACCTACCTCTTACAAAAATGTACACTTCGGTACTGCGGTGTTGTTCTGTAAAAATGTCACCGTGAAAACTTAGGTGAAGTGAGCGTGGAGTGAGCTGTCAATAGTGTCAATTTCTAGCAAAAACAATCTCACTTCACCTAAGTTTTCACGGTGACCTTTTTACAGAATTGACCGGCTGGTGTGCTGTATGTATAAATATACCCACGCTAAGTGACAAAATGACCCCTGACCAGCGAGTAGACTGTGAGTCATATAAAAAACTTAAAAGCCGTTCCTCGACTTGTGACCTCGTCATGGCGACCTGAGTGCCTAACGTGTAATGGATTGCTGAAAGATTAGGAAGTAGTCGTTTCATCAGCTTATAATGTTCCCACCACTGCACACTGGGACATAGGCCTCTCAGAGGGAGTGGGCTGTATTCTACCACGTGGGCCCAGTGTGGTTTGGTAGATATCACATGTCTTCGATTTTTTGGTTCTAGAAGATTTCCTCACGATGTTTGCCTTCACCGTTTTGAGAGCAGTGGTGATGAAATTATTTACACAAAGTAAAGCGCTTGTCTGGGTTTGAACCCGCGACATACATCTCGTAAGTCGGGGCCGTAGGAAGTAGTGGGATGGCATTCGATTACCACACATTGTTTAAATATTTCAACCATTTGCAAATTCGAACTTTGCCAATATGATCGACTGTTTCATGTTTCATCCCGCTGAACGTTGTTCAACTGTTTTACATAACAGAATTAACGTTAGTTCTTCTCGATAAAAAGACAGCTGTGCTGCTCAGGAATTTGTTGCGCCACTTCTTCCCAGCTAAACAACTAGGAAGTGGAAAGAGCTGACGTTTTGAGGGACTGTTATGTTATGTTGACGTTCAAAATGTGCTGATTCTAAGCCTAGTTTGAATAAATAATGACTTTTGAATTTGGAGCTGTTTTGTAAAACAGCTAATAAAGCAATCCATCCGCGGCATATACATAAAGACTGAAGAATCCAAAACACATGCAGTGTTTTACTTTGACTTTGCGTGTATATTTCTGTTTTAATTAATTTAGAAGCCTAAAAGAACTAGGTGTGTAAAAAGACAAGGAATTTCACGAAGACAAAATCAAACACTTCATTTAAAATAGCAAAGTTTAATTTTAATAGCTCATACATAATACAAGGTATAGATGAGTTTAAATTCTAAGTAAGTAGACAAACTTATCACCTAAAATACTTTCAAAATTTCATGTAAAAAATAAATTCATTATTACCTTGATCGGTGTATTAAGTGGCAAGTATGATTCAGACGAAAGTATCAAGCACTTGTATATAATGTAGGTATATTTAATAATTATAATAAGTAGTAGGTAATCTAGAAAACATACGATTTCTTAAAAAAAACATTAAAAAACAGCTTTCACAAACTATCGTACCATTTATTTTCGGGGATTCAAAATCGATACCTAGGGCATTTTATAATGCCTGCTTATAGTAATTCTATGGGTATTATGTAAACTACAGAAAGGCACACAGTATTTAACCTCTAAAGTATAAAGGAATACTATATCTCCTTAGGAGACTTTTTAAAGCAAACAAATAATTAACATACGAATACATAAGTATATACTATGTTAATATTATTACGTTTTCTAGTTTAACTCGCCACAAACACACAATTGCTACTTAAGGACGCGTTTACGAATTGACGGTATTCAATTTTAGGTATTGAGTCTTATTACTGCACGTGCACAGCTCACACAGACAGCGACATGCGCGACGCGAAGCAGTGAAATTATGAGTAAACTGACACGACTTTATACTTGAGCCTAATTTAATTTAAGTTTTGCCATGTATTTTTTTTTAAACTTACGTTAGGCTAAATATGTGAAAAAATAGACTCCGACTTTTATTTTTTTCGGAGCCTGTTTGCAACATTTTGATAATTAATTTTGCTACCTTTTTGAGTTGAACATGTCTGCTTACATAAAATATTTTTAAATAAATAAATTTACGTAATAAAATAGAAGAAAAATGTTCCTAAAGTCAGCACGATATCGTCGATTTTGTGTGAAGAGGCAACGGAAATTCTTTTTTACTATATAATAAACCAAAATTTTCGAATAAAAAATTGCTACCATTTGAAGATGAAAGAGTAATCTATCTGTAGTAATTATTTGTTACATTTGGTTTCGTCTCATTTTGCAGCTAAATGCACCGAAAAACTGCTTATTTTTGTCAGATTCGTAAACGCATCCTTAAGGTACGATTTGTTTGATAATCTATTTATATTTTTCTACAAAACAATCAAAATATGTATGAAGATTAAGGTATACTCTCTATTTAAATAGGTTACATATTCTATAAATAAGCTCATATAATAATGAAATTCAGAACATGACGTATTAATTCTAAATTATTGTATAAAACTATAGATATTGATTTCAATAAATTCATTAAAGTCATACAAATTATTTCACATATATCTCAGTAAATCACACAATGGAGACCATAGTTACGCCTCAAAAGCAAAGCATAATCATGAAAAACATTTGAAAAATGTAGGTTTAATATAAGCTTTCCAATCAAGGTAGGAAAAAACAAACATATTTTTTCACTATGAAATAATCAAAAAACACATTTAATTTTTCAGTTGTCACATCTAAATTTTTGATTGAATGGGCATCTTTTAGTGGGCAATGATGATTTTCACCCCTGGATCGGGTTCGCCTGCTACGTCTTTAGCGAGGGGTGCGTTACCACAAATACGGAAATTTTCAGTAAACGGGATAACGCCAACCAAAAACCCAGAAATAATGACCCACAAGCCGGCAACATAGAATGCTGCATCCCAGTGTCCAGTGACGTCTCTCAGCGCACCTGAAATGAAAAACCGAATAATAAGTTTGGTACCTTAACTAATAAGTGAAATGCGAAAATGACGCATTAAGTTTTCAGGATTCTCTCTCTCACCCAGGAAATTTCAAATTACTTTGATAATTGACTTAATGGAAAAAAAATTGAATTTGAGACTATAGGCAAACATAGCTGGAATAGCAAACATGATGGTTGATGAATTTCTTGTAGTTAGAGCCCAGGTGACATGTTTTAGGAGACCAATAATTATTTATGCGGCTTAAAAACCCCGGTATTGGCATAGAAGCCAATAGGATTAACAAAACATATGAATGAAGCCAATGATTTAGATTAGTCTTGCAGTGTTATCTATGAAAGTATCTACACATACTCTGAGATAATTCTGGCCCATTGTAATGCAGTGCTCTTTAATATTCTTTAGAAGAAAACAATACAATTAAAAACATTTGTAAAGGCTGGAAGAAAACCTTGTGAGACATTGACATGCTAAGAGCTAAAGCTATGCAAGCAACCTTTATATTCATAAACAATGCAGATTATAGCTAGGTTTTATTACTGTTCACACTTCATTTTACGATTGTAGTTACCGCAACTGACGCGATAAGAAGCGCAATATTTATCCTTAGATTTATAACTTATTGAAAGATAACTCTTTACATGGTTATGATAAAGTTAGTACCTAGCAGATATTATGTGGCGAAAAATTGTGAAGATTAATAAATGATGTATCGATTTTTGATCACTTCGCTTCGTTTGTGCGAGTCGCCTGGGTAATTCGATTCTAGTGTTTAAAAAACAATAAATGGGCCAAGTAACGGTTTGTTACTACTTGTTCACGGTTATTGAGATTATTATTATGCGCTGGTTTCTAACCATGGTTACGTAGCGGTGACGTTTGATTTCAGAAACTCTTTGGGGTCTGCAGACTTGTCTCTTAAGGAATAGATGTCATGATACTTTGTTAAATAAATAACTTCCGTTACATTGAAACGCTATGCATTATTTTCCGAATATTATTGTCAAGAAGTATATTTACTCACCAGCCATAGGCGGTCCAATAAGATGTCCAATGCCCTGACTCAACAACACCAATCCATATGCCATTGTGAATCTTTCCAAAGCAATCAGTTCCACCAAAATGCTCGGCGTATACGAGTATGAACTTGAGAACATCAGTCCGAACATGACAGCATTTAAGGCTAATATATAGAAACTGTAAGGGGCCTCTGGGTCCATCACACGAATTAGCACTGGGAACAAGATAATGGTTATGCCACAAAATATAAGGCATAAAGCGTATGTCTTCGTTACATTCACCCAAGGCAGATCTCCCATCCAGCCTAGGCCAACCTGAAATATAAGAACAATAGGTTACTCTCAAATAAGTTTGCAAAATGTTTGTCAGGAAAAGGTCCATGTTCTAAGTAGGAGCTTAAAATTATTCCAACTTTTTACTCTGCAACTAATAGGCTTGTCCAATTACGGGATTATAACAGCCAGCGTTAACTGTTGCGATAGTTACACTTTTGGCATATTTATTAAAAGGGGACTAACGGGAATTTTCCAAAATATTAATACTCACAATGCCGATAATAGTAGCAATTCCGAACACACTCAACATCCAAGAGCCGTGAACCTCAGAATATCCACTCATGAGCATGAAGTTTGAGATGTAGAAGTAAGGTACAATGAACCAAATGAACAGCACTAAAGTTGACAGATTCATCATCAGGAAATGGAACTCAGTAAACATGTTGAAGTCAAAAGTTTTGTTGATTGTGTCCAGTAAACGTCTGCCCCAGGTCTGAAAACGGAAAAAAAAATAAGGAACATGTCCATGATAGAATTATGGCTGAAGCATATGTATATAATTTTACTTCGCGATTAATACATAATATATCAAAAGGCAAAAAACAAACTTAGATACTTACAGCCTCTTCCTCCACGGACCACATTGAATTTCTATAAATATCAGGGCACGAAGACGCTCGTAGTTTGTACTTGGCGATATTCATCATGGCACCACGATGCATGATCGAGTTACGATGTACTCGGATACCTCTCAAGTAATGATGATCAGTAACAAACTGTTTGGTCCACCAGTCCTGACGTTCTCTCTGTATTACTGCAGGTTTGTGCTCCGGTATAGGCTGCAACAACTTCGTTCTGACCTGATCCAGTTTGGTCTCAAACTCTTTCTTCTTCTCTTTCTTATTGAGTTTCAACTTCATTGACATCTTTATTGGCTTAGATTTTGAGCCCTCTGAAGGTTCTACGTTCAACTTCTGTTCTGATGTACTTCTTAGTGCTAGCAGCGATGGATAGTTTTGTAAAATAATATTGTAGAGTTTCTTGTTGGATTGGAGTTGGTCTAATACTTCAGCAGGCACCTGAAAAACATAAAAAAAATAATTTAAAATATTTTCTAAACTAGAAACGTTACATATGATAGAGTAAATGGAAATGAATGTTACCTTTTCACTTTGTCTCAAGAATGTAGGCAGATTTATTACTGAACTAACTTTATGGTATTGTGACATGTCAGCATTTCTTTTAGTTGCTGCCTCCAAATCCTCAGCTTCAGCAATAGAAGCTACTAGTGTTGTGAGTATATATTCTGGCGTTTCACCACTCTTCATTAATGTCTTTAACTCTTCTGCTCCAGGATAAACAGATTCCCCACCGCCAGATTTCGCTGATATAGACATAATACTGGATGCTCTCTTCGACTTATTCAACTTTCTTTGCTTTTTCTGCTCAATTATCAACCATTCAGGATCCCTCATTACAGCACCACACACGCAAACATTAAGTACAGTACCAGCTAACAGTAATAAGGTACCTCTCCAACCAAATTCTTCCAATAAATATGTCGTTAGTGGAGAATATATGAAAGTTCCGAAACCAACTCCACAAGAACCTAATCCAACAGCTAAATTGCGTCGTTTCTCAAACCAGTAAGCGATGGATACCACAGCAGTAACGTACAGCAAGCCAGTCCCAAGGCCAGCCATAATACCATATGTAACATACAAAACTTCAACAGAATTGCTGTATGAAGCAGCCACAAATCCTATAGTTGAAGCAACACCGCCAACTATTGTCATACTTCTGCATCCATAACGATCTACCAAAGCACTCATAATAGGCCCAGCTATTAATGGTACGGATATGAACAGACTTCCAATCAAAGAAGTTTTGGCTTCACTGGTTTCAAAAAAGATGACAAACTTGTCATGCATCAAGCCATAGGAAAAAGCTAATCCATCGGCCACAGTAGCGATGAGGAATGATGCGGCTACGACTACCCATCCCCACCCTCCATCCGGGATCGGAGGCGATGATTCATCTAGTGGTGGCTTACTCGAACAAATACTGTCAGTGTCTCCAAGGCCGAAAAATTTAACACCCTCATTCGTTGAAACGGCATCATCATCACTTTTTGAATCTTTATGATAACCAACAGAGAGATGGTTATCTTTAATATTATTCGGTTCCGTTTTCATAGAATTTACAGTATCCAAGTCATCTTTAGGCTTTCCCATATCTATCATTTCATTTTTATCATCATTCACTCCATCTATATACTTGATATCATTAGTCCTCTGAAGGAGTGGAGACGTAGTCTTCTCCTCTTCAGACGGTACTTTATATTCATACTTGCTAGAAGGATCTTTGCCTGGAATTCCATTTGCATACGCTCGTTGTGATTCCATTAGTCTTTTAGACGATCTCTTCTTAAGTACGGTGCTAAGTACGTACTTTGTTGTCTCTAATTCGGTCCTCTAACGGACGTCGTGAAAACTACCAGAATTGGATTAATAATCCAATTAGAGAATATTCTTCTACGTCGAAGAAATCGTTAATTCTCTCGACCAGTGTCTTAATCTTGGGTCTCTAGCCGAATAGCGGCAAAGTCTCTTCGATATACAAAGCGTTAGGGCGCAAGGGTTGTAACTTGTCGAGTACATCAAGGACCGGCTAGTCCTCGATCTCACACTTTTGAAAAATTCACTTTCTATATTGTCACACGTTCGTCCCGTGAACGTCGTGTACCTTCTTGACATTAATTAAAGTTTTAAAACTTGAAATCTTTGCAACATTTCAATTTCGTTGAAGTCAGGGTTGAATCTGTAACAAAAGAAAAACATTGTTGAATAAATGGGAAAATAAGTTTAAAACTTGGCAATTCCCTAACGTGGTAGTTTTTTTATAAAGGGCAACATTGCCGAATTAGCTGGCAACTTTTTAACGCTTCGCAATAGTACTAACACTACCAACCTACCAATAATTCTGGTTTTACGGTTTTTTCGGTTTCCCTTTCAATCGCCGTTAGTCGGGAAAGGTGTATTTTTTTTCGTAAATAAAATAAATTTAATATTGATTAGGTATTATCAGCTTGCAGTCGTATGAGAAGGCTACTAGAACAGAATAAGGCTATACGTAGGCCTAGTGTGGCAATCTGCTGTATACACTATGACTCTATAATTAAAACTAATAAAGCCCTTTACTTTGAAAGGTTTGACTTTATAGTAAAAAGTACCTAAAGGTTTTTACTTTTGGTAACTTGCAAAACCTAAGTTTAGGTAACTGCTTTACTATTGGATATTATAATACCGCCCCTAAGACGACCCACTGACCTTAATATTCTAGGAATCTAGGCTAAAAATCATTTTACATGTTACACGACTAAAACACATAATGTCACCGCACCCAGACATGTGATGTTTAATTACACACTAACCTTAAAAGAAGATTTATTATGTGAATTAAGCGTCTGGCTTCATGAAAGTAGGTATTTAATACTGATATGGAGGTCACATGAAAATGTATGCTGGTACCTGCCTACCTACCTTATCTACTTATTGAAATATACCTAGTCATGAGAACTGTCGAATTTATGATTTATTTTCTTTTTGATTATTATTTTGACTTTTCTTTATTTGTATCATTTTTAGTTTATTGACCATTATGTTTATTTTGTTATTTTTTATAGTTCGACTTGTATCTCAATGTAATGATGCGACTTGTAAAAATCACTTGCCAATAAATTATTATGACTATAAGAAGAGATCTGCAGGAGAACCCAAAATAACTGACATAAGTACCCCGAGGGATTGCCAAACATAAGTGGCAGTGGGCAGGGCATATTGCTCGCAGAACAGATGGATGATAGGACCGAAAGGATCTGGAGTGGCGACCGCGTACCGGAAGACGTAGCGTTGGAAGGCCTCCCACAAGGTGGACCGGTGACCTTGTGAAGGCTGCGGGAATCCGCTAGATGCGGGAAGCACATGGAACCGGTCGAAGCGGAGGTGGCTTATATGTCCAGAAGTGAACGTCTTTCGGATGAAATGATTATGATGATGATGGATGTGTCGTAATGGTCAAAATGGTACACTTTTTTCAGTCTAGCTCTCATTCCCCAAGTGTGCAAATGCAGAGCGCATCGAAACTGGATCAAAAGATCCCCAATATGTATTGCATATATGTATGGCACAGCCGTGTGGCAAATAGGTACCTACTATTGTCGTTGAAATATTACTTTTACTTTTTATTTTGTATTTGTGTTTCACGACATGTGCCCAAATAAACTTTATTCTTTCTTTCATTCTCTATCTCAGTAGGTATAAGTAGATAGATAGATAGATAGATAGATAAAACGTTTATTTAGTGCAACAAAAGACACAATACAGGTATTAAAAACATTAAAAAAGGTGAGAAAAAAATTTTATAAATAACAAAGATTAAAAAGATAAAATGAACCATAGACACCTAGCTCATAAACATCAATACTGGGCGGTGTGTGTCTTATGATTGCACCAAATGGGAGTCCAGCTCAGCATATGCCAGGTACAATACCTGACGCTGGTATAAGTACACAAAAAACATGCGTAGTCGTATTTTCCAAGCAATTTCCTCACTAACCCACTTAGCAAATAATGGTGGCATGACACGAAGGCAATCATTACATCCAGGTAAACGTAGGCACGGCGGCGGCGACACGAGACTAATTTTAGTTAATGGGAGTAATTGACACTTCCAAAGCTGGATATAACTCGATAGATCTCTCTCGTAACAGAGGTAGGTTAGATACCTAACTGAACTAGTTTTATATTACCAGTATGTGAAGGACCTACCTAAGGGAGACCACAGGCGACCTTAAAATTCAGTTGGTATGTATAAAGTTGTTGAGAACCCTAGTAGAGTTCTCACCAAGTGTGATTGTCTTTGATCGCGCGGTAAACTCTACTTGCGCGATGTAGGATTTTTGCCTAACGCAGTGGGATGCGTAGTTTGTGTGTGGCGATGTAGATGTCGCCACACTTCCACGCAGCAAAGGATAAACGAATTGACGTCATTAAAAGTTTTTCATTGATAAATTGATAAAATAGCCCATCTGCGGCCCACATGGGCTACTTTTACCACAAAAATATGCACGATTGCTCTGTCATAGATCGGGAGCAAAGTCGTGGTTTATTTGACATTCAAATGCAGACAGTAGGTACCACAGAAAGTTCTCGCTTACAATCAATTAAAGGTGATTGTCACTATTGACCACATTTTTAACGGTCTGTCGATCACAGAGCATGACACAGACTTCACGACTGAAGGAAGCCAACTAGCCATGAACATTCTACATTTTCATAAGCTGACTAGGCAGCCGATTCCTTTATGGAACCTCCTTAAACCCTTTCTATGTTGGTAATGCCAGGGAAATTGTTCATGAAATGAACGCACTACGTCAATTTGCCGTGTTATTATAGCCAATTCATACAACCAAAGAATGACAGTTGTGATTTAAACGGCCAATTTAAGTTTGTGGTCAATTTGGTCAACAATTAATTTACCTAACTACGTCCAAGAACGTCTTATCATTTGCCTATGGACACATCACAGATGCGTTGCCAAGTTGCTATCTCAGAGACAAATATGAAATGTCTTATTTGCCTGAATTAGGAACACCCTTTTTTTTTTCAGGCTGGGAAATCATCAAATATTCCCTCCTGCTCTCGGTGGAGCGGAAGGGAGTGTCAGACTCTTACTGACTAAAACCCACCCGTGTTCCTTCCTTAGCCCTTTATGTTCCGGGCCAGCGGTAACCCTTTCGGACAATCCCGCTGACCAGGTACACCCTTCAAATCGGATCACAACAACTTGTCGGCTCCAGTTACGGTGGTAGTCAGCTGCACATCCGTGACATTGACATTGACAGCAGTTTTATATCGTTGCACTTGCAGTAAGACTGGTTCTCGTAGTGCAGGTAGTCGAAATCAAAATCAAAATACTTTATTTCACATGAACCCTACATGGGCACTTATGAAACGTCAGAAGCTAGGTGCAGGGTTCTAATTATTGGTCGTTTCCTATGGAAAAGAGCCGGGAAAAAACGCCACGGTTACTTGTTTTTTGGCTTTACGTACAATGTTTTCAAATTAGAGTGTCAGCAGGTATGGGAGGACGGTGTATGCTTGTCAACAAAGTATTAACAAAATAGAAAATGGGCTATAGATATATAGTCTACAAAGACGAGTACCAGTCATGTGTGATTGATTTAAAACTCTCACTTACTGGTGCAGAGCTCTAGGGTTGTGCCAGTTTTCGGGAAAGACATACATACAAATTCGTGCAATCAACCTTGATCAGAGGTTCGTCTGATCAAGGTTGATCGCAATAACAACTCAAGCGTTTTAATATAATCGACACAAATGATGGAACGCAAACAGAAATGGAGTACAAAGAAAACTAAATACACAACAGCATGTACTCGACGGGACCTAACGTTATCTCGTCTGATAATGATAGTTGTATGAAGTGCACACATCAATGACGCATGATTCAGAGATAACGAATGTCAGCACGTCTGGCTGGCTGTACAAATGCTGGAGTTCTCATTATGTATTTCAAGTACAAATTCGTGATTAGAGCATTGTCCTTTAATTAAGCACACAAACATACAGAGGCATTTTCTACCAGTCAATCATTTGGTGATGCAGAATGGACCATGTATCTACCACATATGTAAATAATTTACCTGTCATTGCTTTATTTATAATTATTTTTTTAACACCCTTGCTCGTAAAGCTGATGTAATTCCACCGGTTTTAAATATGTAAAGAGGGTCATAAAAAACGCGTGTGTTATCAAAGCAAATAGTTAAGTTATAGTCCATACAAATTCCATAACAGTATTATTTGCCATTTCAAATTTGGAACTGATCGCCGCCGCACGACTCCAGCTAGTGAGCAGCGCGCTGTTGCTATTCAAATTTCGAACTAATCGCCGCGCGGCGCCAGCAACAGTGTGCATTCCAACCCATATTACTTATATTACTCTTTGGTGCATTCAGGGCCGTCTTAATCATATTGGGCGCCGGGGTGCGAAAATCAGCTTGCGCCCCCTTGCCAACAAAAAGAAATCAAACTTAATTTTTGTCTTCCATTTTTAAGATGATTTTCACCAATTTTTTCCAAAAGATTTTTTCGAGGCGGTGACGTGCGGTTAAGGCTAGCGTCCACTAGGCGGATCGGGTCGGGCCGCATCGCAACGCAAAAATACGCCTGGCTATGTTTTGTATGAAATATCGTTTATTAGCGACGGATCGGAGCGCGGCGGGCGGCAACGCATTGGCGGATCGCTTCGCAGGCGTATTTCTGTCGGCGGTGTGCTGCGACCCGCCCCGATCCGTCTAGTCGACGCAGGCAGGCGGATGTTGTTTCTGTAAATCTTCACGTAATATATTAAGCAATGTTTCAAATTTTCCAAAACACATTCGAAAATACTCGAAGAATTTGACTGGATCTTTCTTCAAATCGTTAAACAAATGATGGTATTCACCAAATACATTTCTTTTCTGGCATATATCATGCACCCACACCTTGTGTACTCGTCGTCGTTTTTTATTTTTTTGCTCTTCCTCAAGAAGGATTTGAAACCATAACATCTCTTCGTCTGAGCTGTCCATGGTAGCGCGATGTCAGTCCAAGCACGAAAACACGTCTGTAAGATCAAATCCGCTTAGGCGGTCCGCCGCGCCCCGTACAGATGGACGCAAGAGCATCACAGAACCGCGGCCCGTTCCAATGCGACCCGCCCCGATCCGTCCCTAAAGGACGCCAGCCTTTACAGCGCGCTGGAGCGTTGTGGTTACAATGAGTGATCAGTAATGGCCTGATCGGCTTGCGCCCCCTAAGACCTTGCGCCTGGGTGCCACGCACCCCTTGCACCACCGGGTAAAGACGGCCCTGGGTGCATTCACAGATTGAGTTTATTTAAAATTAAAAAAAAAACAGTTTATTCCGTAATTTAAAAACTTGGCTGCATGCTCTAGTGTCTTTGCCAACATTTTCACGCAGCCACGGCAGAAAATAATTCTCGCGCCATTTTTCTCAAATTTTCTTTTCTTTGTTTGTACTTGTATTGTGAAATTTTTTTTTTCTGTTTCCTCGCAAATGTGTTAAAAAACGTCGTACGATATACGTGCGTATTGGTTATAACATGCTCGGCTCAATTACGCCCTCGCCTTCGGCTCGGGCTGAAATTCCGCCTCGCATGTTATAACCATCTTTACGCACTAATATCGTAATGTACTATTACCTGTTGTGGTATAAGTAATTAATTTACCTGTCATAGTTTTATTTTAAACTATTTTTACCTGTTGTGGTATAGTCATTTTATACAAAATATTGTAAAACATTTTTAAAAGAGTAACGATAGAGTTTTTTGCCCATTCTTTTCCATACGAAACTGGCTTTTGGAAGGGGCGACTAGAATCTAATCTATTTTTTGGAAATTTTGACGTTGAATAATGCCGTTTATGTGCCTATTTGAAATAAATGATTTTACTTTGACAAACAACGATAGGTGCATTTTTAAATAGAGCCCTTCTGAAAGGTAAATACAAGGAAAATACTTAAAAAAAATTAGCCAGTGAGGCTACGTTACGGAACCTAGAGACTAAGTGTAAAAGGTCCTAGGTATGAAATTTACAGAACAAATTGGTACTTAATTCATTTAATATTATTTTTAACTTTATAGGCTTCTAATAATAAATTCATTACGCTAGCACATGCATATTTACTACATGAAGTCATCGGATCCACGTCATCGTTTACAATAGGCGTCTTCATACGTCGGTAATAGTTTCCGTAAAGGGCTTCAGAGGTACTTGACCTAGTAATGATTACTTGCATGGGTACTTAAGATAGTGAAACATTAGGTGAAGTGAGCTGTCATCCACCAGCAGTGCGATTCTGTAACCATCTCACCGTGAAAACTTAGGTGAAGTGAGCGTGGAGTGAGCTGTCAATAGTGTCAATTCCTAGCAAAAAGAAACTCACATCACCTAAGTTTTCACAGTGAGATTTTTACAGAATCGACCGGCTGATGCTAGGAATTGACACTATTATGAGGAAAAGCGGGTGGTCGTTTCTCCATAGAAACGCTCTCGCCTGTTTTCTTTCTGGTTAATGACCATAAAGCAATGATTTTTTACAGAATAATAAATATCCCTATAATATAATATAATAAATGTCCCTATGTTTTCCTTTTTGATGATACATTATTTTTATAAGCACTAGGACCCTCAAAAAATGCCGATTTAAACCGCTGTCAACAGAAGCCTAGTGTACAAATTTGACAACTATTAATGAAAATAGCAAAACATAGGGGCACAGCATAATAATATATTATCCTTCTTATTCAGTTTATGAAGTATCTTTTAAATTGGTCCAATATTGGAGGAGGAAATAGGCGAGAGCCAAACCTCGAATTACGACTTTTTACTTAGACATTTTCAAAAGTCTCTCCGACCGCACCTCACTTCAAGCTCACTTCTTCACCTAAGTTTTCACGGTGTGATTTTTACAGAATTGGTCAACTGGGGGCCTAAAAAGGCCACTTTGGCAGAATCATAAAAGGATAAAAATTATGAATCATAATAAGGCGAAGACAGTCCGTGTTTTACTTTTTTTCGCTGCGCTACGTAGATATAATCAGAGATTGGAATTAATTTGAATGAGGGTTTTCTGAAATGACGTTCGCTAGGTGGCAACACTGACACGTCAGGTCCAGTCCAGGCATCTGTCAAAGAGCCTATATTTTCTTTAGTCATGACTGAATGATGAACGAATGAATGAATCGAATGATGAACGTCATCATATATTTTATATTGGAAGACCTCTTGTCACAGTGGTGCCAACTGGTGTCGCAAATTTTCGCGAAAACCCTCATTGGATTGATTGGTGTTTTAGCACAGACAAAAAAATAACAGAAAAGTCCTTCACCAATGGGATTTGATACGATTACCTTGATAACTGTCCATTATGATTCTGCCAAAGTGGCCTTCTTAGACCCCCTGTTTATAGTTTGCGGTCTTTACACAAGTATGAAAAACCACATCACAGCTATCTAAGCTAGACTAACTTAGGATAGCTCGTGGTCTGCAACCGGCTTATAAGAGTAGTAAGACCAAAGAAACGATGGATGGACTGTGTGAATGATGATATGGTTAGAAAGGGGGTGACTGCCGAGGTGACGGCTAATAGAGAAGTACGGACGCTAGCACATCAAGCTACCCGAAACTGTCAAATTTTCGCAATCAACTTTGAACCTTATGCTTTAGTGATAAAGTTGAAAATCTATTAAAGAAATCTGACAGATTGTAGTAACTTGAAGTGCTGGCGTCTGTACCTATGGAAAAAAAGATGTTGCGCTGACCCTAGGGTTGCCAACCGTACTCTAAAATAGAGTATTGTCCTCTATATTATGTAGGCGTACTCTATAATCTATAACACTAATAGAGTACGCTAAAATACTCTTTTTTACACAATGTTTACTTAACTAGTGCCAGTCTGTAATAATTTGCAAAAACCCATAATCAGAATAAAAAAGTCTACTATTTACTGTTTAATTTAATCATTTATAACAAATTATAGAAGGAAAACTTAATTTTACAAAGACTAAACATAGGTACACATGGATAGTTTATATTCAGAAGCCGAATTGTTTAATAACACAGATTTTATGCAAAAATCCACTGCAATAAAATGGCAATTTATTTTTAATAAATGTCCTGAAGAATTTGATTGTTTAAAAAAAATGAGTAGCTATATAGGTACTCTTTGTTCAAGCCACTTCAGCATTTACTGAAAGAGTCTTTTCGGTCATGAATGTGACGTGGCGAGAAGAGAGAAACAGAGCTTCATTGAAATTGATCAAAAATGAGCTCTTGATATATAAAAATTTAGAGTTGAATGTACATGTACATGTTGTATGTACTCATACAATTCCTTTAAGAACAATGAAAAATTGTTATGTGCTGCAAAAAGTACAAAAAAATATATTTTTAAAAGTACAAAATAAATGATACTCTTTTTTGTAAGTCCGTACTCTTTATTTACCTCCTTTAAAATCAGAAATACTCTATTTCTTCTAAAAAAAGTTGGCAACCCTAGCTGACCCCCAAATAAATTGAGGTATCTAATGATAGGAGAATGATGATAAAGGCTCCTGCAAACAGGCGCGACGCGCGACGCGAATCGCGCGCGACACAAAGGCACCGCTCGTTGCGCGAATTGCGGTGCTTTTAAGGCTCGTACAAACAGGCGCGACACGCGATATAATCGCGCGCGACACAAAGTCACCGCCCGTTGCGCGTCTTGCGGTGCCTTTGTGTCGCGTGTCGTGTCGCGTCTGTTTGAAGGAGCCTTTATGTCGCGTGTCGTGTCGCGCCTGTTTGAAGTGACAAGGAAAATATTTATAAAAATCATATTAAAAGTACTCTCATAATTATCAAAATCGGCCCTGCGAGACTCCTTTAAATATGACTATCCTTTGATTTGGTAATTCACGTAAAGTTAGAAAAATCATCTGCGTAGCCTTTTCCCAACTATGTTGGGGGTTGGCTTCCAGTCTAACCGGATGCAGCTGAATACCAGTATTAAACATGGAGCGACTGCCTATCTGACCTTCCCCAGTTAATCGATAATACGATACCCCTTGGTAAGACTGGTTGTCAGACTTTCGGGCTTCTGACTACCCGTAACGACTGAAAGTTAGAAAAATAACCCTGTTATATCGTTATATTAAGTCTGTATATTTACTTGGCGTATTGAGTATTTACCTACTTATATTATGTAACAGCGTATGCGCATAATTTATTGCCAGGTCAAAGTTGAGATTGCACAATATTATGTTTAACAAGTAGGTAATAACAAGAATTATTGGCAGATATACATACATACACATAGTATATATATAGGTATATTAGCGGTATATTTCCACTGCAACCATATTTTTGTATGAATTCTAAAGAACATAAAGGTAATCATGGATTATAGCGTAACAAAGGAATTCAATTTATTTCTTGGATTTTGATCGAGTTGTTTTTCATTTGCAAACCGCACCAAATGCCTATACCTAGCGAAAATCGTTTTGTAAGCAAATAGAACAATGTTGCCTTTATAATTATAATCAATCTATACATACATAAACAATTATTATAAATTAATTAAAGTCGCTTTTCGTGTTAGTTTAGGTGACCAGAGCGGGCTAATTGCGTAACATACAAACAATAGGAATGGTTTTCATTTTGACAGTTCAACAACATTCATTGCGTTATTTACGTTGTTGAGCAGACAAATTTTTCGAACATATGAAGCAATGGATTAGCAATATGCTTCAAAATTATTCAGTTTGTTATGAATAGTGTGTTACGCAATTAGGGTGCGCGTTGTTCTTCTAAACTACGATTTTGATGCGGTTTTCACCATCATCTAGACTAATTGAGAGAATTTATTCTGGCTTATGTGTAAAATACGTTAATAAATGAAGCAGGGGCGAGTCGCTAGTTAGGTATAATAAGTATAGTAAGTAAACATGTGTTTACTTACTATACAGAAAAGGACTTTACTTACTAAGGAACAGAGAGTGCATAATATGTATGCACTCTCTGTTCCTTAACTCTCATAGTCCGATTGGTCGGTAATCCGACACGACCGTGGTGAGGTCAGGCGCAGGACCAACGGCTCACACACACACACACACACACTACACGCACACACACACCCCCACACACACGCGCGCACGCACACTTGCGTATTATGATAATTATCTCCTGTGTACCCGGCTAATCTCCGTTGTGATTGGCCACCGTGACCGAAATCGGTCGGGAGCATAGGACCTAGTATGAACACACACACACAGAAAAGAGACGAGACATCGATATACTAGGTAAATGACCCGGTTACTGTCCAACTGCTGTTGGTCGGCATTGAGAGGTCAAGGGCAATCGATTCATTAATGCTACCCACGGCCCACGAATCGGGATTCCCAAAATAAACTAAGCGCAAATCTACGCATACCTAAAGTAAATTATAAAAACAGTTTCCAATGGAACACAAATTCTTTCAGCTTATTCAGAATTTAGTATTTCACTTGTATGGAATAAAGGAACTGTTGAATAAGTTACTGGTTACTGTTAGCCAGCATTATGCCACTGCTGCGCAAAGGCCTCTCCCCATGACTTCCAGCTCTTTCGATCCAGGGATAAAGTGGACCACTGGTCGTTTGTTATCCCTAGCTCGTCCCGCCATCTTCTACGGGGTCTGCCGCGACGCCTTCTAGCTATGTCAGGGCTCCACATAGTGGTAATTTTGGCCCACAGCTCATTGCGCATATGGCAGACGTGGCCAGCCCACTCCCACTTCAGCTTAGCGGCTTTTTCAGTCAGTAATCTGTGTTTTGGAGCGAGATGCAGCGCAATAAGTAAGTTATTTAGTGTTATTTGTGTATGGAATTAGGAACATACAATTTATCGCTGTCGCGCAAACAGGCTAATGTGTAGAGACCTTAACCGTATGATGTCATGCATTTGAAAAATATCCTGGTATTGCATTTTAAGTTGTGGTTACGACGAGTGTCTGCTCAAGCGCATAATTAAAACAAGTTTTCAGGTAGCTCCCATTTATGTATAAATAAAGTTTTTTTTTCTCCTCAAACCTACTTGTCGACACGCAATGTAAGCCTACGTTCGCACGACGGTAAAAATACCGCTGCGAGATTTTATCTCGAACTGGATTTTTAACCCTCGGCCTCGGTTGTCGAGCCGAGCATTGAGAATTCCACAGAGTGCATCCCGGCGCGTCAAAAACACTGGGATTTTCAAGTCTTAGCGCTAAGCAGTGCGTTAATAAATCAGAGAGCGAAAAAAATGGCCGCGGGCGAAACACACCCGTGCGAACCTGGACTAAATAAATATGGATTTTCTAAAAGGTACAGACGCCAGCACATCAAGCTACTACAATCTGTCAAATTTCTTTAATAGATTTTTAACTTTACCGCTAAAGCTTAAGGTTCAAAGTTGATTGGGAAAATTTGACAGTTTCGGGTAGCTTGATGTGCTGGCGTCTGTACATCTTGCTTAAACATAATCAGTATAATAATGTTCCCACTGCTGGGACACAGGCCTCCTCTCAATGAGATGGAGTGGGCCGTCCACCACGCGGGCTCAGTGCGGGTTGGTACCTTGCTTGTTTAATATAATGCAGTATAAGGCAGGCAGGCAGTATTGTCAGTAGGTTCTCTATTGGCGTATCTTCAATTGTTTTCCATTACTCGGTTTCTCGAGAAATCAAATCGGCAATATAATCAATCAGTCGTTTCAATTCTTCGTACTGCGCGTCATTGCATGCGCCTCATGCAAAAACTTGTCAATTGAATTCTTTTGAATGGTATCAGAGAATCGATTATCGCCGTGTATACACTCAGCGGCACGGAATCTTGGCCAAGCGCTTATCTCGCGATAGCAAAAGTTTTAAGTGTTTCTGATGAATGTTTGTTATGCAGGTATGTCAAAAAATGTTTACTTTTAGTTCAAGAGGGTAATCCATTATGTTTTAGTGCACCACGACAAAACGTTTCATTTACAGTTGAATCGGGTCATTTAAGCGACAAGTTCACGTTTTAAATTTGTGTGTTGTGAAAAGTTTACTGTTGGGTTTTTGAATTATTGTGATTTTATGCTTTTAATTCAATAAGTAAAGGTGCTTTAAAAGCAATAAAAATGCCTCTAACACCAGCACAGGTTTCACAAGCCGTTGCGTTAATGAACCAAGGGCTAACACAGCGTGAAGTTGCTATTGCTGTTAACGTACCACGGTCATCAATGCAGTATGCCCTTAAAAGATACCAGGAGACAGGCCAGTACACCCGCAGACCAGGCAGTGGAGGCATAAGGTGCACATCGGCCCG
Source organism: Luperina testacea (assembly GCA_927399505.1). NCBI lineage: Eukaryota > Metazoa > Arthropoda > Insecta > Lepidoptera > Noctuidae > Luperina > Luperina testacea. The sequence goes on along the minus strand of OV656763.1, from coordinate 3,183,408 downwards.
AGACGACCGCTTTTTTGTCCTGGAGATTTTGAGAAACCGCTACCTGACCGCTGTTGAGATACGCCAGCGGCTTCAAATTGTGTGAGGCGTTACTGTTAGTGAGCGTAGGGTGAGAAGACGAATGGGGGAAGTCAATTTAAAAGCTTGTAGACCAGCACGAGGTCCAGAACTGCTCAGACAGCACTGAGTAGCTCGACTTCACTTCGCACTAGAACACGTTAACTGCACCCACGGTCATTGGGCTAGAGTATTGTTCACAGACGAGTGTTGAATAGCTTAACGTTCTCCAGATGGTCGAGAACGAGTGTGGCGAAGAAGAGGAGAGCGGTTTTTACCCATTACTACCACTCCAACAGTGAGTTTCCATGGAGGCTCAATAATGGTATGGGGAGGTATAAGTTCCGACGCACGTACAGAGTTGGTTATCGTCGATAATCGGCTAACAGCTGTTCGATACATCGAGGAAGTTCTTCAGGAACACGTAATGCCGTATTCGGGGTTCATTGGACACTACCAATTCCTCCTAATGCACGATAATGCACGCCCACACGTTGCACATTGCGTTGAAGAATATCTGAAAGAGGTTGGCATACAAAAATTGCAATGGCCAGCTCGTAGCCCAGACTTAAACTCAATTGAGCATATCTAGGACATGCTCAAAAGAAAGATAAAGTCCAGCTCCAACCCGCCGGAACCTCTAAACCAGCTCCGAACTGCAGCGCTGGCCGCTTGGCGCAGTATACTGCATGTTGATGTCCGAAACATCATCCAAATTATGCCAGATCGAATGCAGGCAGTTATCAGGGCTAGAGGAGGAAACACCCGATATTAAAACGTATAGACAATAACGAAAAAGACCTTATTTTTTATTTTGTAGTGTTTTTAAATTTATAGTGAAAAATTCCTAATTTCAGTGAAAGTGCGTGATTTTAAAAACTGATTTATTGGTGAGGTAATCTTTTAATTTCTAAGACCTTAAAGCATAAGAGACACGTATTAAAGCCACTTACCCTTAATTTATTGTCATAAATGCAAATGCAAATTTTTTTATGCAAATAATCAGCAAAATCACGAGTGGCCAAGTTTCCGTGCCGGTGAGTGTATATACACGGCGATAATCGATTCCCTGATACCATTACATGACATATCAAGTTATAATTTCCAGTATACGCTGACCTCTCATTGTATGAAAAGCCTATTCAAAGCGAGGATTTGAATTTGAATTGCAAATGTAGCTTGATACCTTGATATGTCGCTGTGTGTACTTGTACTACAATGATAGGGTTTGTATGCTATTTGGGTGAACATGTGTTGTCCAGTGCAAGTTACCGCATTACATTATTACTTACAGGTTCTTCGGTAGGTACCTACCAAATTGTTCAATCGATCTGCCTAGCCGTTTCCCATCTATGTTGGGGTCGGCTTCCAGTCTAACCGAATGCAGCCGAGTATCAGTCATCCCAACCCAGTTATTGGGTAATACGATACCCCTTAAAATCAACTTAGCCACGAGCCCCTCGGTACAAAATTTTCCTCAAGCTAACATTAGTATTACTTAGCTATTTAAAATCTACAAACAAAAACCCTTTTTTTATGGTCGCCTGAAAGTAGCGGATGTCAGGTGTTTCTTTTAGTTTTATTTACTTTAGTTTTCATTATATCATAAAAATAACGAGTGATTTAACATCCGTCCAATGTATTTGAATAGTATACTCGACAATGAAAAATAGCGATAAAGTAAAAATAAATATAAAAATAATATCAAATTATTGGCGAATGTCCAGGAATTTCAAAAGAATATAGTAGAAGAAACTAGTCTTATTTATGAAAGGGTTTAAACCCGAGTGGTAAGATTTCCCTTGTCAAACCATCATCATCTTGTCTTTCCTCGTTCCAATTTATTTGAGACACGCCGTGTGGCCGATGTGATTTGCCATCAGCATAAATAACGAACTCCATTAATTCAACTTTCACCCTTCCTCAGTGCTCAATTTTGTTATATAAGGAAGGAACTCTTAAGCAAAATTTCATGCATCTAGACCAGCCATTCCCAAAGTGGGCGATAACGCCCCCTTGTGGGCGCTGCAGGCCTAAAGGGGGTAAGAGACCCAGAAAAAAATGGGGGCGTTGTGTAGAGGCTTCGGGGGGCGATTTGTAATTTCATCTAGCTAGGAGGACTCTTAGACACCGACTGAGCTCTCGACTCTCGGCTACAACTTGTGAAGTTTGGGAACTTATGATCTAGGCCCAGAGGTTTAGACTGTTCCTACGTTGTCTCTCAGTGAATAGCGTAAGCATAATCAGTTTAAAATGTTCCGACTTCTGGGACAATGCCTCCTCTCTTTTGAGAGGGAGTGGGCCGTAATCCACCACAGGTAGATGTCACGTCTTCAAATGTTTAGTTTTTCGACATGCCGGTTTCCTCACGATGTTTTCCTTCACCGTTTTGAGTGCAGCGGTGATCAAATAAATTCCACAAAGTAACGCGCCCGACTGGGTTTGCACCCACGACGTACAGCTCGTAAGTTACCTGCGACCCTCCTTCCTTATAATTATAACTATGTATGTGTAGTGTTGGTGCACCAATTTATGCGCCATGCGTCCAGACCGTCGCGTCTCTTTGGCGCATTCGATGTTTTGCCATGGGAAACTCCATGCTAGGTTTATCCCTGATCATAGATTCGTCTCATCTCCAGACACACATTGTTATGGACAACATACTACATGTTTATTCTCAGAGTTGCCAGACTAGATAGATATTCGTGACTGTCTGTAATTCACGACCTAAGTAGACCCACATACATAATAAATAACGTACAATGATTTCTAGATTAACTGCCTCGTTGTGTAGTCGTCGCATATCATTGTTGCGTACGATGTTCTTGGTTCGATTCGAGGTCGGGAATGTGTAACTCTGTGTAAGTACCTAATTGGGGTTTTCTATTATGATTTTCTTGTAGCAGTCCGGAGGGTTTTTGCCCGGTTGGTGGCAGTCAATATGCTGGCCATGTCCATGTCATGGGACTTATAAAATATGGGACTTATGAACAGACTGAACACATCAAGCTACTACAATCTGTCAAATTTCTTTAATAGATTTTTAACTTTATCGCTAAAGCATTAGGTTCAAGGTTGATTGGGAGAATTTGACAGTTTCGGGTAGCTTGATGTGCTGGCGTCTGTACTTGTACTGTTCAGTTACTTGCGATTCATACTAATATTATAAATTCGAAAGTAACTCTGTCTGTTAGTCTGTATTTTACCTTTTCACGCCTAAACCACTGAACGGATTTCGATAAAATTTGGCAGAGAGTTTTGTTCTTCCCCGGGATGCAATAGATTGCATCCCGGGGAAGAACAAAACTCTCTCGGGGAAGAACATAGGATAGTTTTTATCGACATACCTCACGGGCGAAGCCGCGGACGGAAGCTAGTAATACATATATTGCATTCTGACTAGTTTTCCTTGTACTAAGAGCGTTTCCGTCAATAGTGCAAACTACTTCCGCACCCCAAGCATTAGGAAAAAATGCTGCTATAATCATTTCAATAATACCAAGCGTTTATCTAATTAACTGTAAGTACAGTCAACAAAAGAGAGAAGAATACTCTAGGATCGTCGGATATAGTTGAAGCTTAGTAAGAAACCGGTGGATGTTCTCGAATAAAATTTAATTTGATAAATGAGCTGTTTATTTTTTATTAATACAATCAAATTTTATTCGAGAAAATTTGCTTGGGGTGCGGAAGTAGAACATGCTGCGTTTGCACTATTGACGGAAACACTCTTAGTACAAGGAAAACTAGACTAAACAAGAAAACACCTCCACTTCGGCCGGTTCTGTGCAGTTATGTGTACTCGTATAATACGTACCTAAATATTTAACTTAGATTTAGCACAGAAATAAATCTCGATTTTGTGAAATGTCGCCATTGAATAATACGTGCAAAGCTGTGGTCGCCGCTTTATTTACCCATAATTATTTCAATAAATTATCAAGCGTTTATTTATAATTTTACCAGTAAGAATATATATTATCCGTCGTCAATATTATGGTAATCAATGGCATCGTAAAGCGACAGCGACACTGACGTCGGGCCGCAGAAGGACAATGGGGGTGACTGCATCACTCGATATAGTAATGTGCAACCTTTAATACTTAGTAGGTACTTACCAGGTCTTATGGGCGAAACGTGATGACCATACTAAACTAACTGCTAGAGGCTTAAACGGAGTTTTAATGTATCGAAACTGTGAGAAATTGTGGTGAGATACATCGTAAGAAAACTTCGTAATATTTTACGGGTATGAAAAGTGGTACCTACCTACTATTTGTTTCTCGATCATGCTTCTATTGGTCTTTTTTCAAACTCTGGTAGATTTGCAGTGAGAACGTAGGTAACAAACAGTTTAAAAAAAAAAATTGAAATAAATAAAACCGTTTAAAAACCCACGACGCGCGACGTTTAAATGAATTTATCTGTTTTAGTCTCAAAAAAACATTCAAAGACATTTCAAATATAGAAGGAACTAGTGAAGGGAAACCGTCGGATAAATATCCGAATTTAAAAATCCATAAATAAAACAAAAGAATGTCTCGATTACAAAATAAAAAAAAAAACAAAAAGACATCGCATCAGTAAGGACCGATCATTTCAAGTTTGTTTGAACATCGTTTTTTATACGCATTCAAGTTTTGTATCATGCCCCATGGAATATTCCACACGGTTGCTGCTCAGTTTAAACCGCAGTATATTCGAATTTTAATACTTGTATACACCTGACGACGTCAGACCAGCTGTGTGCACGGTCGTGTTGACTTCCTTAACCTAACCCAACGACATACTTACCGTACCGGTGTATTGTGTAGGTTAGGTTTGTTGATAGAGCTTAGGTGGTGCCAGAAAAAAAACAATATTACTTGAAGATGCTATATTACTAGACAATATTACTAGAATGGTGTCTTGTCATTTAAATTATTATAAATTAGAGCTTTTCTGGAAAATATGTCTATTCAACAACGTAAAAGATATGTTTTAGAGGCAAACCAAATTTTAAGAATAAGGCCGTACAATAAATGCCTAAGCAATCACGATCAATCGACTCTTTCTTCTTCTAAAATCATTTGAAAAGTTTCTCAAAAACAAGAGACTTGTGCTTGTTCGTAGCACGCACGCAGTCTGTAGTTATTGCATAACCTCTTGGGGGAAATAGCGTAAATTAGATTGAGATTTAAAAATATTACCATAAAGGGACACTGCCTTGAAAGCTATTGACCCACCCATGCTACCCAGTACCCACAGCAGAGGATGTACATTACCTACTACAAAACGATTCGTACCTAACGGATACGACCTGCAATGAACCTACCCAGTTTTTGCCGTAACTGACCAGTAGCCACTTGGCTGGTAATAAACATAATTGACTATTGACACGAATTGCTAACTGAACATCGTTTCCTGCTGAGCTATTAGATATTACACTTATTACATACGGGAGTGGAGGCAAACGTGGATGATATTATTTTCTGCGAAGATGTACAGAGTCAATTTTCAAAGCCGACGTGGATGACTTAATCTGAAACTATAACAAATAGCGAAAAATACTCGAAATAATCTTGAGACGACATCTAAGCGTGAGTCCATGGTTTGATTTTCAGGGTGGGGCAGATTTTTATTTGGTCAATACCAAATAACAATCTGTTATTTGGTCTATACCAAATAACAATCTTTTATTTGGTCTATACCAAATAACAATCTTTTATTTGGTCTATACCAAATAACAATCTGACTGCAACGGGCTGCTACTAGTAGCAGCCCGTATTCGGAATTTGTGCACGGCTGATGGCAATAGACTCGCCTCCCATTACATGGGACTTAACATAATTGTCTAAATGAGGGTGTTAATGTGTTACTATATACCTCTGCCCAACCCTTCCGGGAATACAGGGATGAATTTATGCTCCGAGTCTTGAGGCCGATTTTCATTTATCAAAACTGCATCTGCGGTATATAAATAAAAGATTCGAATATCTATCCACTTTTAACAACATGATAATCAATAAATGATAAAGCTGTCATGAACACTTGCATTTTGGATTTATGTAGCTTTAGATGCAAGATATAAGTAATACCGCGATAATTTGACACGAATATCAGCAATGGGTAGATATCAGGTATTAAAGGTTTAACTGCTACTGATCACCGATATATATTACTTTACTTATAGTAAGACCTGATAAGATAGGAATGTTCGTTACCACCTAGTTGAGATGGTCATTAAACAAAAGACTTCGATATTTTCAGATAACATGGTTTAAGTGAAGTCTTCGGAAAGGCGAATGGAATTTTGAAAGGCACAGTGGACGGAGTCTGTTTATTTCGTTGTGTACTTGCGAAAAATTAAAATATAAACACATAGTTGGATAGCAATTCAATTCACCATCAGTAGTAGTTCATTATTTTATTTACTTCTTTTATATTTAATAATAGACTATATTTATAATATAGAAGAATATTAATAAATACGATAGGTCTTTTATTATTTCCGACTCCAATGTTGTTTTCCGACTTCCAGGCGGAAGGAATCGCTAACCCAGAACATTATACACATACATAAACTTCTACATACATATTCGTGCCTAGAGGTATTTATAAATACGAAACGGATATTTACCATATACATCATAAATGTAGACAAATGGATAATGTGTGAAATTACAAGAATTACTAATTTTGGAATAGGTACAGCCGCTTACTACATTTTATGTATAATCAAACAATTTGTATCAAAGTCGCAAACAATATTGAATCGACATACCTACTATGCTAAAACTGGAATTACCAAAAAAAAAACGCTTATTAGTTAGAGGTGACTGATTACTGCTGCGAAACAGATTGGAAAAGTGATATCCGAAATGTTTTATACATAGAAAAATATCCGCACTTCGTGTGTGCTAAGTTTTATGAACATTCATAATTTGAATCAAATAGTGTTGTATTTTTATTTATTTATTTATTTAGCTTCTACCCGCGGCTTCGCTCACGTGGAAATCGGAAGTTATACCACGGGAACGTGCTACCAGGACATTAGAAATAGCCTTTGTTCTTCCCCAGAATGCAATCTTATTATGTCAATTTATCGAAATCTGTTCAGTGGTTTAGGTACAAAAGGTACCATACAGACAGAGTTACTTTCGAATTTATAATATTAGTACCTATGTATTATTGCACTTACCTATACCTATATATACGGGCATCTAAGTAAAATGTAGTAAACTGCAAGTGGTAACAAACGATAACGATAACTTACTGTTTGTTACATTTTCTGCCGACCTTACAAAGGACACGTTTTATTTCAATTAAATACCTAACTAGGAAAACTGTATAGAATCTGGCCTCGATTCAAATAGGTACCTACCTTGGTTAATCGTGTTCTTGCTAATGCATTTAAACAATGAATTAAAGATATTCTAAAAATAAACAACAAATAATTTATCGTCGAAATTTAATTTGAAGTGGATCTGAAATAAAACCCACTTAGTTTTGCAGTATTTTACACTCTACCTACTTTGTAGTAAATTCTATGAATTTTATATTGCAGTCTAAAATTATGCCTTCTGTGTCACTCAAAAGTCGATAGACACGTGACAATTTTAACATGTTTAGTTTGCTAATTAACTAAGTAATCTGCATTCGCGATTTATTTGCCAAAATGTAAACAAATATGAGTTTATGGAAAAATAACTTTAAATTATACACAATAAAGTTCAATTTACGCTACAACTTCAAACATTTGTATAAATTTTTCAATAGTGCTAGTCACCCTGAAATCAACTTAATTACCATTAAATTAAAGTTGATATTTGTTTAACTAAAAATAATATTAATTTGAAACATAAGTTTGAATAGACTTTAGGTACTAAAGGTCTTGTTACACTTCGCGATACAAAGGGAACCCTTTCCCTAAATCGGGATGGTGTACTAAGAGAAAAGGAAGAAATCCCTGTTAAAGAACACATCACCTAAATATCGTGTAGTGTAATAGGTGCTTTACTTAGAAAATCAACCAAGTAGCAAGAACTAACTACCTATCTAATAACAATATTAGAGATTATTCTGGTAGGTAAGGTAAAACAAAAACAATTGACTGTTTTTGTTTTGAAACAATAAACGTAAACGTTTATATAATATAAACCCGTTCATCATCATCATCATCAGCCCATAATGTTCCCACTGCTGGGACACAGGCCTCCTCTCAGTGAGAGGGAGTGGGCCGTAATCCACCACGCGGGCCCAGTGCGGGTTGGTAGATGTCACATGTCTTCGAATTTTTGGTTCTAGGACCGGTTTCCTCACGATGTTTTCCTTCACCGTTTTGTGAGCAGTGGTGATGAAATAATTTACACAAAGTAAAGCGCCTGTCTGGGTTCGAACCTACGACCTACAACTCGTAAGTCGCGGCCGTTACCACTTGGCCACCACTGCTCAACCCTGATAAACCCGTTAGTGACCGTTATTGGTACAAAAAATATACGAATCTAAAAAAAAATCTTGGTGTAAAACATCCACTTGATTTGTTATTGACTAATTGATTTCACTATTTAGTTCAAGTTTACAATTGATTTTATCTAGAAATAGTTATTGATTTTATCTAGAATAGTATAATAATCCGTATAAGGCTTGTTTGACCTTTCAATATAAAAACTGTATTTATTTCCTACTAGCAGCGCCCCGCGGTTTCATCTGCATAAGTGTCGATCCCGTGGGAATGTCGGGACAAAAACTATTCAATGTCCTTTCCCGGGACTCAAACTATCTCTATACCAAATTTCATGTAAATCGGTACAGCGGTTTAAGCGTGAAGAGGTAACAGATAGACAGACACTTTTCGCATTTACTATAATATTGGTATGGATTTAGCCTTCAACGTGAAGTAGTAATTAGTGTCTAGAACAGCTTAGCACTGCAGTAGTTATGTATCATTCTTAGCCATATTACCTACTTCGTAAAATAAATTATCCGCACCGGGCTCAAAGAGAGAAGGTCTGTGTCCCAGCAGTGGGAACATTATAGTTTGATAATCGAGCTTTATATAGTATAATTATGCCAAAATAAATTGCAGAATAATTATGAACGTTGGCACACTGCATCGAATCCGTATCCGAATTCGGATATAGTGAGTGCACAAGGCACAACCCCTAATACAAACCGTATCCGAAGCGGCATTTCTTGGATTCGGATAAAACATCATTGGTTTCTAAGATCAGCCACTGTTGTTGGAGTATAGCAAAAACTAATCGATCCTACTTCAACACTATCGTCTTTCTCATTTTAACCCATAAATATTATTTATGCCCTTGACTGAAATCCTTACTTTCGCATAGCGACTGTACTACTCTATTAGCCTTGTGTGGGATCACACGTCTCACGTAATATTAGTAAACACACCTTCCAATATATTAATATAAGGATTAATAAACGTGTTATTGAAATCTAGAACGGTCTTTCCTTTGGTGTTCCTCCACTAACCCTAACAACTGTACCATTCCTTTAATTACACACATATTTAATACTTATCCCTTTGTTAAAGTAGTAATTAGCGACAGTTTAACCATACATTTTTGACGTTGAAACGTCAAAAACCCTCTAATAATAATAAAATTAATGTAACAGTTGAAAAATATCATGTTCACTTCGAGATTTCGTATTTAACGACGTTATTTTCCTTAGAACAGAAATAGATAAATATTTATGTCATGTCACTGTTTACTGTCAACAATGACGCCCTGACCGTTACAGTGTAGACAAATGAAAGTAACGCAAGTCTGTGACGTCCGTGAATGCTAGCAAAACTTTTGCTTGTATCTAGTCCTAGAGCATACGACCTAAGGTAAACCAAAATAGCCTATTAAACAATTTGAAATGAGAGTAAAGACGTAGAAAAAGTCAAAAGCTCTCTATATTTGAAAATTACGCAAGTTCTTACTGACATTTTCCTAAAGCAAAATTACAGTTTTCCAAAATAAGACAAAAAGGTAGGTAGGGTATTATTAGAACAAAAACTTCATTAAAAACCAGCTAGAGAAACAAATTGAATTATCTACCTTCAACATAGAAACGATTATGTAAATACAATACATACTACTTTTGCCTTGCCTGTACAGCTACTGATTCTATTTTTAAACAAAGAATTCACTGAGCGCCGCGCAGCCGGCCGCCAGACAAGTCAGAAAAACGGTTTTTTTTTTCACACTTTTTTACAGCTTTTTATGTACAGACAACATCACGTCCGTAGCACCATTTGGACTACGAAAACAAGCGAATACTTAACGAAATAAGAACGCTGTCAGATAAAAAGGTGAACAATCAGTGACTTATGACTATAATAGTCTCAAAGCATGTAACCTTTTATTATAGTCCGCGCGGAACTACATAATATGTAGTTGCCGAACTTCGGTCGCGTACCTTCGGCATAGTGTGTTTAGACACTAAAAGTAAGAAGATTAAATAAACAAAACACAAACGCGAACCTCCACGTTTTTTCTATTTATGTATTTTCTGAATTTTTCTCGGATGATTATAGCTAGGGCTTACTTTCATCCAAAGTTATGGCAGTGCGTCTTTAGAAAGCGAATAAATAACCAGTTTCTGAGTATGGCTAGGTATTTGTGATTTATGTGAAGCCATAAACGTTGTCTGAGAATCTATGGTGTTGGCAGTTTACTGGCGGAGACATGTTTATGCCGTCTGTAAATCGCTTTATTAGAAAATATTCAATTTAAAAATGAAGAAACAATAAAATCTTAACCTTAGGTAGTAGTAGAATAATGAAAAAAATACTGTCATCACCAAATCGTATCTACAATACCCATTAAAATAAATAAAACCAAAAAAAACTACCAAAATCCCCATTACGAATTTGTGAAAAAAAACCTTATCAACAGATGATGATAGATAATAAGGTTTTTTTTTAAAAAGGCTAGGCAAATGCCTAGCCTTTTCCCAACTATGCTGGGGTCGGTTTTCAGTCTAACCGGATGCAGCTGAATACCAGTATTTCACATGAGCGACTGCCTATCTGACCTCCACAACCCAGTTACTGGGTAATGCGATACCCCTTGGTAAGACTGGTTGTCAGACTTTCGGGCTACTGACGACCCGTAACGACTGTCAAAGATCCACGAATGACAGCCGGGACCAACGGCATAAAGTGCTTTTCGAAAAAAAACTATAGGTTTCAAATAGTTTTATTCATTTTTTTATCAATTAGATACTTGAGAGTTTTATTTCCCTAAAATCAATCGACAACACCCGATGATAACGTTAAGTACATACAATAAAATGTCATTCAGACATTGTTCATGACAAAAATAAAACAATCGATCACTCAATAGTAATCGTGCAAATCGTAGCATTAATACCTAAAAAATGGGATTCAAGAGTGGGATCCAACGAAAATAAGTCTTATTTTCTTCTAGATAAGATGTGATAAGATTTGATAAAAAAGTCACCATGACGATAAAGGACAAGACACCGGGTTACCGACCTTTATTTATAGAACCGGCCTCCTTTTCTTGTTTGGCCTTGACTCACCTTGTTTAAACAGCCTGTAATGTTTCCACTTCTGGGACACAGACCTCCTCTCTGTGGAGGGAGAGTGGGCAATAATCCACCACGCGGGCCCAGTGCGGGTTGGTGGATGTCACATATCTCCCGAGTTTTTTGGTTCTAGTACTTACATGCCCATGCCGTTTTTCTCACGATGTTTTCCTTCACCGTTTTGAGAGCAGTGGTGATGAAATAATATACTTACACAAAGTAAAGTGCCTGTCTGGGTTAGAATCTACGACCTACAACTCATAATTCGCAGCTGTTTCCAATGAACAACCACTGCGCTCTCGTCTACACGTCTCGCCTTGGTTACATGCAAAAAATACAGCGGGTACAATGTAAATCTGTTATCTAAACGCAACATTTTCCGTCACAGATTGCGCACAGCACACAAATCAACATTGAAACATAAAACTTTCGTACGACCCGTTACAAATTGGCATTGCATGTTTCCTCTCACGTGCACTATCTGCTCATGTTTACTGGAATAGGCAGTGCCAAATGACGTCACCTGTCGCGTCTCGGCTATTTCCAAAGTCTCCTTGAGACGACTTGCGCCAGATGATCCAAAAATGTTGGTCGGTCTGTACAGGGCTTTACGTAGGTTACGATGATTTACGCAGACGCCGTTTACGCGACAGAATATTATGAGCCGAGTTGGTTTCTGAGATGGTTATTTCGGTGTCCAGTGACGACAGCGACGGTGGAGTTTGATGGCGTTGTTTTGACGGCTAAAGCAAAAAAGTCGGTGAAGATCATTTTTCCCATACAGAAATGCTCTCAATGAGTTTGCCAAGTTATTTTCCCTGAACAAACTCCTTTGTTTGATGGTCTATCATCAAACAAACAAAATAGGTAGAAAAAGTATGGTAACATCTTCTACAAAAGCTACTAATCAACGGTTGAAGTTGCCTTTGACAAGTAAATCACAGCTCCATAATTTCCTTTTCATGGTTATTTCCTCCATGAATAGGGTTTGTTACTCCTTCAAAGATAGTGAAGACACTGATCTTCCTATTAATTCTATTCAATTGCATAGACCGGTAACAAGCGCTAGTTTTATGTAATTTCCTTAGTATTCAACAAGCTTTGAATTGAATCTATACTCCATTTATTATAACATTAGAAAAAAGAGGTACGCAGAAGCAGGACTACGAAACCTTTTATTTTCAAGTTATGTTCAAATAATTTTAATAAACAATGTACCTATGTGCTTTTTTGTAAGTAACAATGTATGGCATACAAAAAAGCATATTCTATCTAACTTCTCGTCACGATGCTTGGATAGGTAACATGAAATAAAAAAAAAATTAGTAGGTCAGTTTATTAAAAACAACTTTATCACAATGGCATGTACGAGTACATATTATGTTTTCAAGAAACCAAATAAATACGACACAAAACACCACTTAACAATTTAGTCACTGCTACCATTAGTCATCACAAATGATAATAATTAATTGGCATTGGTGGTAACAAAAGTCATAATTTTTACTATAATAATTTAGAATGCCAACTTTCGCAAGCTAAATACCAGCTATAAAAAACAAACGGGGTGAGCTAAATAAAACCGTTTAAAAACACTTTCCAGAGACATAGAAGTGTGAGATGAGATTTATTGCTATTAAAGAAAAGGTTTTGCCACGTTAATGATATAATAAGAATTATTCATTATCCTCTGATGATGATGATGATGATGAAGTTTCACCAACGTTAATAATGAATTTTTCTACAACATCATCCATTATACCATCAAGTTGGCAAAACCTTTCCTCTTCTTTAATTGTATGAGCAATGCAAGATTGCCATTTCTCTGCAGTTATGTTTATGAGTGCTTTAGGAAGTAACTGCTTCACTTCTTCTAATTTAAAACTTTTATTGTTTTGGGCTACATACCCCTTCATTTGAGCCCATACCAATTCTATTGGGTTGAGCTCGCAGTGGTAAGGTGGGAGGCGCAATACTAATATATCTTTTTCTTTAGCCATCTCATCTACAGCAAACTTTTGGTACAAATGTTTTATTTGTTTCACTTTTTCTAATAAAGTGGCCCTAAGGTCTTTTTCCTCAAAAGGAATATTTTTGTTTTTTAGCCACTCCTGAATATCTGCCTTTCGTGTGGCTGTAGTTGGCAGCTTCTCCACTTTCCTCGAATGATATGGGGCATTATCCATAACAATAACAGCACCACCCTCGATTTTTGACAATATTAATTTGAACCACTTTTCAAAATTGTGTGCATCCATTTCAGAATGGTAGTCTCCATCACCCTTTTTGGCTTCAAATATTAATTCACCATCCATTAAAAACCCTTCTGTTGATCCTGTGAAATGAAATAAAAGCAAATCAATAATTTGTGTACCGGTGGCATAGATTACTTGACCGCTGGAAATAGATCTTAACCTTTGAATAACAACCGAAATTGCATCATTACTGTCCTTGAAAAGGTTAATCTACAACCATAAACCCATAATCTGCCCATAAACATTTTCTCCGGGGGAGGCATTAAGACTTAACCAGTTTTCAGTGACAATGGAGTGATCATTTTATTCATGATTTGGTAATGTGACAATTGTAAAGTAATTTCAAAAGAAATACATTTAAATCAAGTTTTACCAATATGGCCAATGATAAGCCGTCTTCCTTTACCGGTTGGGTTCTTTAAACCAGTTGATAAACCTGCCCGGTGTGCTTCCTTTGAAGACTTGATAGTGTTGTCTTGCCATACCTTGCTTTTCGTGTGTCCTGCATGTATAATAAAAGTTATAGGTGTAAATACAATATTATATCGACTTATGTTGAATTAATAATACTTCACTGTATTGTTTTGCATAGAGGAGGTTTTACATAGCTTACCAAGTTATGTAAAACCCGCCTTCATGCAAAAAAAGACTTTATAAATATTAGAGGCACTGTACCTTCATTTAGCCAAGTCTCATCTAAATAATATATTTTTTTTCCTTCATTCCTTAATTTCTTAATTTCATGGAGATATTTCACCCTCCATAACACAATCTCTTGTTTGTCAATTAGGGCACTTTTTCTACTTCTTTTAATATAGGTAAATTTTAATTTGTTCTTGATTAATTTGTATAAAGTGCTTCTTTTGAAATCGGGTAGAGACTCATCACTATTAACGGCTTCCAGAATCTTGTCCAACGTTGGTAACTCATTATCAAAGAAAAAAGAATGAATTTTTCTTCGTATTCCACTTAATGTTATATCATCATAATCGTCAGATTTTGAGTATTTCCGTTGGCGATGAGGGGGTGATAGCAGACGACCTTCTGTATTGTACTCTTTGAGTACATTATAGACTGTTGCACGAGATATGCCTATAAAATAAGATTAGTAATGTATGTTATTACCTGACAATGCATGTTTATTTCAAATACATTTATTTTTTATGGTAATATTTTTATGATCCTTACCTGCAATTTCTGCAGTTTTGTTAATTGACTGGGTTCTATAAGCAGAAGCACCTTCGGGCCAGGACCCCATAACATCTTTATAAATATTTATCACTGTGTTTTTTTCTGTAGAACGAAGCGGTGTCTGCTTTATTCTATTTTTCTTCGGAGACAATATTTTAACCTCCTGATCAACTTTGCGGCGACGTTTTTTTCGCTGTTGACACTGATCAGCGCTATTAGAAGTTTCAGAGCGTACACGTGGCGCTTGCAAGCCACTCGGGCCTGCACCGGAATCGCTCCTGTCCATGATTCAGCAAAACGTACCGCTTTGTACGAACAACACAAAACTAACACTAATAACAATAACAAAACAATAACAACAGAAAAACAGTAACAAATAACGACTAAACCACGAAAATTCAGCAATAACAACGAGAAAAGGCGTAGCATTCACAAGTATCCACAAGTGAATGACAATTGACAACAGATTCAGATGCAATTTGATGGATGGATGACATCATAAACCGACAAAATAAAAAAACACGTGCTGCCACAACTTATGAAGGAATTATGTAACATTTTAGATTTGGTAGAGTTATAGTGACATGAAAAACGTTCCAAGCACTATTCGCCCCTGCTTCTTTTAGATTTTAAACATTGACACGACAATATTTTATGTAAAAACTAAATAAAATTAAATGAAAGCCTTGTAATTTCAGAAGGTAGATAGGGTAAATAAGTACAATTAAGTGTAACAGCTGTTATTTAAATTGATTTTATTTAACTACACATCAATCTTGACTGTAATAATGTGTGTTGTACTTTTATAATAAAGTGTGCCCCTAAAAGAGCCTTTTTTAACTTCTGTCTAATGCTATAGTAAATGGAGTATAGTCAAGAATAAGTTGAAAAGGAGGGATCAATTACAAATACTTATCTCACTATGTGAATGACAAAATCAGAATAACTTGTTGTAACTATCGTAAGTAATCTGCGATCGCGATTTCTTTGTTAAAAATGTAAACAAATATGAATTAATGGAAAAATAACTTTAATTCCTACCCAAAAAAGTTCAGTTTACGCTACAACTTCAAACATTTTTATAACTTTTTCAATAGTGCTAGTCACTCTGAAATCAACTTAATTTTGAATGAAATAAAGTTGATATTTGTTTAACTTTAAAACGGGTGGGGAGTATGCAGGATTGCGCACTTTTGCTATACATAGTTACGAGGACCTTTCATTACTACAAAAGAATAATGACAAATACCTTTGAAACTTTTAGGTTTGTGGTTAGCGGTTTCCTTTAAACCTCAACGAATAGTTTCCCTTTTCTATTTTGCAGCAATGACTAATGTTCCTTTTTTAATGTTTGATGAATAAGCCCACGTTCGCATATGCGGCGCGGGAGAATCCAACAGAGCGCATACCAGCACTTCCAAAATTTTTAATTTTCGGCGCTAAACAGTGCGTTGAAATTTCATTGCGCGAAAAAAATCGCTGCGGGAAAAAGGCGACCGTGCGCCGTGCGTACATGGGCTTAGTATAACTCAATGGGTACCTAATTGTTTTTACTGAAACATACATATTTGCATAACATTGTGATTACTGGAAAGCTGATGAAGTAACTATTAGCAGATTATTACTCACAATGTTTATTCATTTTCTTAACACAGTTACCGTATTCATGAGACAACTATGTTCGACTAAGAACCAAGCTATGCTAATGACATGTCATGATCTTCAGAGAAAGAAATTATAAAATTATACAAATGATTAAGTTTCTCATTGTGTTAGTAACGACTGTTTTTTCTTCTGTGAGTTACTTTACGACGGCTGTTTTCACGCGCAATCTCCGGTAGCAAATAGGTCACCCCACTTTTTCTTGCGTCGTAAAACCGGGTAACTCATTATGAATAGCTCTCTTTCTTTTAGGTACAAGTTACTGAGGCGCGTAGTTTGCACCCCCCCCCCCCCCCCCTCCAGCTAGGTGGACCGACGATCTCGAAAATATGGCTGGGATAACCTGACCAAGATTAGGTATGTCTGGACTTTAAAAGAGACTGTGACCTCTGAGTTTGTTTCGGCCTTTCTTCTCAGAGTAGTCGGATAGGAAACGCCGACCTCATCTAGTTTTAAAAAATATGATTGACGTGTAAAAAGTGTTTGTACAAACCTACTTACAAAAATAAAATCATTTATCAGAGCTGAGGTTTAGGTGTAGGTATACAAAAATGTAAACTAGGAGGAAGCTTTTTTTTTTTGACTAGGGCATCTCGTAGTTGACCTTGAGAGGTCGTGACTACTTAACCGGACTATCCTGCGGCTGCCTTGAGAGAACTCAAAGCCTCCAGCCAGGGGCTTAAATCTAACTAAGTAAACTAAGCGACTACACGCTAAGGGCACCCCCTGTGGGGTACGAGCCTCGGCTTAGGACGTCGCTGGGGAGAGGGCAGCAAGTTGGGACAGGCTGGATCGAACTTTGATTATTTAACGAACGATGGGGTCGGCATTTCCTAATTGACTACTCTGAGAAGAAATGCCGAAACAAACTCAGAGGTCAGAGTCGGGAAAAGGAGGAAGCCAAAACGACTTATCTTTATATAGACAACAAGTAGTCTACCCGCATAGGTAATCAGTCTATTCATAAAAATGACAGTGTACACCACTATTGTTGTCCATAAAGATGGCCCCCTGTATTTAATGAACAATGAGCGTTTGACAGCAGACGATGTTTTTAAATGCATAGACTATAGATATTTATCTATAGTCTATGCATTTAAAAATATCGTCTCGTCTGCATAGCACAGCGAGGCATTGTTCTTGTGAAATGTAAACAGTAAGGCGATGGATGTTTGCGTTTCTATGCGGATGAACTAGCATGTTTGAAGTAAACAAATATAATGTGAAACTTCCTCAAGCCTCGGTTACAGAGTTCATTAAAATGGATAGGCACTTCTTTATTTACAAACTAGCTCCTGCCCGTGACTTCGTCCATGTCATTACGTCATTCGAGAGGCAGTTGCTGAAAATCAGCGCTGTTTACGATAGGTTCGTCCCAAGTCACAGCATTTTGCTGAGCAACGACCTGAAGGTCAATTCTACTAATTAACGTGCAGTTTGAAAAACATGAGACCGGAATGCGATGACACTGTGAATAGACCAAAAAATGGTATTCTGCTAATCTTAAAATTCGGTTTGTTCACATTCCGGTCGCAATATCATCGCAGTATAGTCTCACAGTAGTCAACTGTGTTCTCGCTTACGAAATTAAACATATTTTCATATTAGTTCAATGTACGCAGACGATATTCTGATACTTAGTGATACTTTAATTTGTAGCAACCTAATTTTCTGATTTTTTTAATGTCTTTATTAGTTTGCTTGATTAAGAGTATGCTCATAGTATTTTCATTTCCCGTTTGTTATTAAATATCTTTGAAAATACAAAATCATTAAAATAAATAATCGGCTAGCAAGCTAACATGGAACGTATTGGTAATCACCACGCGCAAGCGCGAGATGTCAAAAAGAGATGACATTATATTTTTACTAAATATGTCAAATTATAATGAAATTTTAAATAATTTATTTTTGTCTGAAATTATTCTATAAAGATTTATTACATTTTATGTATAACTGCGTTGATTTTCTCGTCTATTGTACCTAGCCATCGCAATCAAAAAAATCGAATAACACGACATCATAACTTTGTTTTTCTGGTTTTAATCTTATGACCCGCCAAATAACGCCTCGCCAATTGGAGCTCCTTCTAGATTTTCTGGAGGAGCACCAATCATTGGCGTTGGGCAAGGTGAGAGGCAGGGAGGGCAAAGCTCTGCCCAAAAGGCTTTGGAGACAGTGCGCCGATATTTTGAATGCCAATGCCGGTGGACTGTCCAAATCTGGGCCGGAGTGGAAGAAAGTAAGTAACTTATTGTACCTATCCACTAGCTGTGCTCGCATGAGATTCAGAAAACAACAAATAGGTACATCATTTATTTTGTTTGCAGTACTACAACCAGTACAAAAGCCGGACGAAGGCAAACCTGAGGCAAATAAATAAAAGAGGGCCGAACAAGGAGTGGTGGTGGGCCAGCACCTCAAGTTTTGTTGTTTCCCCTCAAAGAGAACGTATTGCTAATTATTAGAATTAACAAAAAATACGCAAAATACGCGCATTGACGTGGAGTTGCGGACACCAGCCCGTATTACCTATTACCATCGAGCCTATTACCTATTTTAGGATTTTTCAGCAAGCATATTCGTTCTGAATATGCTCTGATGAAAAATCCTCTGGGCTTCCCCTTCCATTTGTTGTTTTGTAAATAAAACGCTGAGTTTAAAATAAAACAGTCTTATTTAATGAATAATATGTACAAAATGAAAAACAAAATTGTGTTTTCTTTCAGGGCTTTGTTGACACTGCAGCGGCGCCGTGCTCCACGCAAGCAATTCACCACGGGCCATTTTTTTTTTTACTTTCATCTATGTTAATTAATAAAAAATATGCATAATACAAAAACTCTTTTTAATTTCATGAGAGAACTTGAAAATTATATTAACAGATTCACTGTCCACTGTGTATTGTGTCTACTTAGACACAATAGTTAAACAATCAACATGAATCCTATGTGATTCATGGGACAGGGAATGTGTTAATTGTACTTATTTAGATACCTAAGAGGAAAATTGCTTCCCCAGCCTCATTAAGCCCTTCAATATAATTATAAAGTGGGTGATCCCTCCAAATTATCGAGTCGTGTGAACTCCCGAGGCTAGATGGATCGACGCAGAGTATATTCATCTCTGCATCACATATTATCTGAAAATTAGTATTGTAGGGTGAATCAAATGAAATAAAGTTTTGTGGCGTAACAAAAAACAATATAATCGTGCACACAATACAAAACGCAGAAAATAGTAAGGGAATTTGAGTGGAACAGTGCAAAAATCGTGCAGTTTGCGTGCGAGATGCAGGCCGGACTGACGGGCGCGGAGTGTGGTGCGGGCGACGCCGACGCGGCGACGACGACGACGGGGCGACATGCGACAAGACAGCGAGGGGCGCGGGAAGCGGGCGCGTGGATACGCGTGTGTCTATTTACACATGCCTACTTCCTACAAATTACAATATTTCGTTAGTATTGACGAGCTAATAGAGGCCCGCCCTGATAGAATATTATCACGTTCCCTGTCCAATGACTCCAAAAGAGTCACGTTTGTGCCAAACTCGTACGTCCATGACTCCATAAGGAGTCACACGATTTTTAGTTCACACGTCCTTGACTCCTTGTGGAGTCATAAATTTATTTTTCAGTTTTGGTCTGAAAAATATACAATTTTTTAACTGATATTAGTATAGATGTAAACCCTTAAAAAAATATTGTCAACTTATAAGAAAATGGACGTACGTATGATCGATGGACGAACGAATATTTTTTTAATTTTTGTTCTGGGACAGGGAACGTGTTATGCGTCGCACCCCGCCATTGTAGCCGCTGGGTAGTACTAAGTAGCTACATAAATCTTAACACTTACTATCATCACGTTCGGCGAGTGGTAGCCTTTCCGGCAGCAATAGGCCTCTTCATGGTCTGTTGGTTTTATGATGCAGACATGAGTACCATCGATACAGCCAATCATCCCCGGGAATCCAAATTTAGCATAGAATCTAAAAAGCAGTTAGGTATTATAATATTGTGTTATACTTATGTAAATATCATTGCAATATTGTCGTGCATCATCATTATATAATTATTATAAATTAAAGGCGTTTTTCGTGTCTTGAGTGACCGCGTTGTTCATTTAAACTACTTCATTTTAACTACATCATTTAGAGAATTTTTTAACACTAAAATTACATAGGTAGGTCTACTTATAGTAAAGAAATATTGATGTTGCGTTAAGTTGCTGCAAGTGACGTCGACGGAGAACTAACTTGATTGTATTCCGTCGTAACCCGTCTTGGAGAAGTTATGCAATAAGATGCCACTGCTGATGTGGTTATAATATATTATGCGCTAGTCTTTAGACTTACCCACTCCTAGCCCTTTCTCGGGCCTCTCTTGTCAAAGGGAATGTTACATGTTTCTTAAATACATGTGGGTGGTTCAGGGCCAGTTGACCGCCCTAGAGACGCTCGGCTGGGAAATTGAATGGGAGCAGTGGTGCCCTACCAAGGTCTGATAGGACCCGCTGGCGTAAAACGCCAAGGTTATCAGTACCTAGAAAAAGTAGATAATTTAATGTTTGGAATCTAGCTGCCTTGTTGCTTGTCAATAAATAAGTGTTTATGTAACTAAGACTAACCTTGGCGGCAGCATCGAGTCCATCACTGCGCCTTTCCAGAGGTATGTGCGGCGTCAGCTCCGTTATTAAATTTGCCACGTGGGACTTAGTGAGCCTGTAGGTCTTCACAAACTCACGGTCGCTCATGGAAAATGCATCCGTTGCAAGGCGACGACGACGGTCAGAACGGCGGCGGCGGCGGCGTTCCCTCCGTCTTTCTGATGCCGCTGCATCGTCTGCACGTTGCGCCAGGGTTAAATATAATAACCGCAAACCAAAACCACTCATTTTAAAATAAATATCCAACTAAGTATGTAACCACAATATCCAAACACTTTACAAACAAAAAAAAATACACAAAACGTCTGTCCAAAAAATCTATCTTACTGAACTCAATACAAAAAGACGGGAAATAAAAATTTTATACGCTTTTAAATATGCAGAAGCTAAAATTATTTGTCACAGTCCGGTGTACAAATAATCTCATGCTTATGTCAGTTTTGACGTTTTTATTTTTAGTGGAATACCAATTAATTTTGAATTGTCATGTCGAAACTTTAGCAGAATACCGTTTTGGTACATTTTTTGGTTTCGGTCTAGTCGCAATCTCATTGCAGTAAAAGTTGCGTTTGACTTACTTTTTTGGTTTAGTAGAATACCTTTTGTGACAGTTTGGAACTTTTGAGGCACTGCGACTTGAATTTGAACGTTTTTTTGTTACGAGAATTGGCCTTCTGTTCTTGCACAGATGCGACCCACGGCTTAATTGTTGTTTACTTGTTACAAAAGTAGTTATTTTTCCACTCTGCAACTGGCATTTTCTTTTTGTTTTGATTGAAAGAAAGAAAAGAAAAAAGAAAGAAAATACTTTTATTTGCGGCAAACATGACATGACGCACAAACAAAAAAAAATAATTTAGGAGAAAACATGCGTCACATATATACGCAAAACGGCCATCGCTGGCATCGCATCGCAGCATAAATCATAATGCTAAGACCCCCAGCGATACGAGACAGGCCCAGATTTGATATGGATGTAGCTGACACCCTGGATTAACATATAGGCTACAATAATCTGTGCGCGCGCGCAACTGTCACAAAGCTATAGATTTGACGTTTTGACAACAGAACACATATACTCCTAGGTTTTGACATACTACTGAACTGGACCTGACATCAAGCAATGGACAAAATTTTTTAACCGACGAAAAAACGGAGGAGGTTCTCAAGTCGACGCGCATATTTATGTATATGTCGCAGGTTTTTCATAAAATTAGGTTTTTGATGAAAAACCTAGGTTTTTGATGAAAAACCTAGGTTTTTGATGAAAAACCGGAAGATGACACATTTTAAACTCAGTTTCATCATAAACCTGTAACAATCCAGATTTTTGATCAAAAACCTGAACTAGTTTGGGTTTATGATCAATCTGATATACATTTCCGTTGACAGGGACTTAGGGACTTCTCCTGCTTTTGTTTCGCCTGCGCTCGCGCGCGCCCCGCCCTTTCTCCGCTTCTTCAGTCACAAAACACAACTCAGACGGGCAACCCGCGTTCATTTTTGCGACAAATAATTACGCTAAAATAATTATGTGAATAAATCTCATTAATATTGTGCTAGTGCTTACTATCATAGTTTACGTAATTATTTGTCGCAAAAATGAACGCGGGTTGCCCGTCTGAGTTGTGTTTTGTGACTGAAGAAGCGTGGAAAGGGCGGGGCGCGCGCGAGCGCAGGCGAAACAAAAGCAGGAGAAGTCCCTAAGTCCCTGTCAACGGAAATGTCTTTCAGATTGATCATAAACCCAAACTAGTTCAGGTTTTTGATCAAAAATCTGGATTGTTACAGGTTTATGATGAAATTGAGTTTGAAATGTGTCATCTTCCGGTTTTTCATCAAAAACCTAGATTTTTGATCAAAAACCTAATTTTATGAAAAACCTGCGACATATTTTTCAGAGTAGTCCGATTTTGATAATTATTTTTTTATATGCTTGAGTACAAGGCTTTTGACCACGTTGTATGTGTGTATTTTATGTCTTTTATTTGTAATGTGCGTTTTGTTTTTGCAGAAATAAACAATTTTTCTTTTTTTATTTCTCTTCTTTCACATGAAATTTTTTGTTACCCCAACCCACCCCGTCGCATCGCCTGCCTGCGCGCTATTACTTCGTTATCGCTGAGCGTTAAATTTCATTTTTTTCATTTTGCTCGGCTCCTAAGAATCATAGTAATCGTAATGTTAAAATCCTTCCTCAAGAATTGGGCTATCAAATGCAAAAATATTTTTTCGAATCCGACCGATAGTTCAAGAGATTAACGCGTTCAAACAAGCAAACTCTTCAGCTTTATTATGTACAACATCAAGCTACCCGAAACTGTCAAATTTTCCCAATCAACTTTGAACCTTATGCTTTAGGGATAAAGTTGAAAATCCCACCAAAAACATTTCATGTAAAATGTTGCTAAGGCGACCACATAAGGTTTGCCCTGTGAAAAAGATATCAGATCTCATGTAGAGCCAAGCTTCTGAATCTACACGGCCTAACTCTACCGACCCTAACTCCACAAATTCTTCATATCAGTAAAAATGTATGGCTTCGCCGTTTCGCGGTGATGCGAATATTGAGTTTCTGAAGTAAGTAACGAAACAGCCAAAAGCCATACATTTTTACTGATAGAATTTGTGAAGTTAGGGTCCGTAGAGTTAGGCCGTGACATTGATGTATCGCAGTTGTACTTACCGTATAACACCGCATAACATACTTTGTAAATTTGAATAGAAACCAATCGAACTTGAAACAACAAAAAACTTGACTAGTGATTGGCAAAGTCATTCTTACTTATGTAAGGAATATAATAATTATGACGACGATATCTAATGGAAATAAAATTACGAATACTTATCAATCAAATTTTATGAATATTCACTTCATTACCAGAATTAGCTTTGGGCCAGAAATCGGTAACAGATAACTAGTAGATACTAAATTCTGCCCGCGACTTCGTCCGTGTGAAAATTCTTGTTTTGACATAAAATAATACCCTATGACACTCAGCAATAGTTTAAAAAAAATTGGAAAAGGATCAGTTAGTTTCGAAGATGAAATTCACAAATGTGAATAATCCTCTTTACAATAAGTGTAGATTAAAAAGCTATCAGCCGGTCGATTCTGTAAAAATCTCACCGTGAAAACTTAGGTGAAGTGAGTTTGATTTTGCTAGGAATTGACACTATTGACAGCTCACTCCACGCTCACTTCACCTAAGTTTTCACGGTGAGATTTTTACAGAATAGCACCGCTGGACGGAGAGCAGGGGTGATCCAGAGGTAACGGCCGCGATTTACAAGTTGTAGGTCGTAGTTGCAGACAGATGCTTTAATTTTCGTAAATGATTTGCACAATGCTCTCAAAACGGTGAAGGAACACATCGTGAGGAAACCGGCATGTCCTAGAACCAAAATTCGAAGATATGTGATATCTACCAACCCGCAGTGGGCCCCCGTGGTGGATTACGGCCCATAACAAGAGAAAAGGCCTGTGTCCGAGAGCAGTGGAAACAGTATACTTAGGCTGATTATCCAATATTATCTAGCTGATAACGCAATTGCGCCAATAATTATCCTTCAACAACCAAGAGTGTCTGACATTTAGCCACTAGCGCCCGTGTCTGCTTAGTTATTCACCGTCTCAAGAGATTCGAAATTCCAGAAGTTGTTTTTAAATGCTGTTTTAACACAAGTTGCTAAGGAAAAACAGCAGTCTACGGCTGCCCCATTTCAAAACCTAGTAAGGACTTAAAATGAAATTTTACAGGAGAGCGCATAAACGTATTGGTCAGCCTATGGAAAGTATTTTTTTGAATTGTTTAAAGTGACTTACTAGGTTTTAAAATGGTCATTAGGAAGTGAAAGGTGCACTTACTAGGTATCGATGCTTAAATATATCTCCTTTTATGTAAGTTTAAAACGCTGGAGTTTTTGTATTTGGTAGAGACCTTCTAGGTTAGCAAGATTATGCAATAAAACGATTTTTGTAAAAAGTGTCCCTTACTAGGTTTTGAAATGGGACAGCCGTCTACACCTATATGCAAAATTAAGCATGAGCATTTCAGTCGTTTCTTTCTAATGGAAACAATAAGATGAAATGCCAATTAACACACTCACTTTAACAATACTCGTAAAATAAAATGCAGTTGTGTTCTAGATACATAGGGTGTTTGGAAGTTGGATGGAAAGCCTTATGGGACGATAGTTGACACCATTTAGAGCATTTTGAGCCATACATGTCTTAGACGAAGTATATGTATATATTTTTTTATGGCTCAAAATGCTGTAAATGGTGTTACTAAGCTTTGCACTCAGCATCCAAACACCCTGTATATTCAGTTAATCTTATATTTACGTTCATTTTACATACCACATCTAATTCCCAATTCCGAATCCGAAATTATAGCCAAATTATACAAACACAATATATTTTATGGATTCTGGAAGCCAGACAGCTTTGGCGATAGCGCTGTAGATATATTGCCAATAGTATATTATGTACCTATCTGGTCTGCATTTATTTAACAAACATTATTCAAATACATAGTTTTGTAGGAAACCTTAACATTTATAGTATTATGTCTGGCATCGCCAATCGTGCCCGCGGCTAAATAATAACAGCCGCACAGTTCAATCGATCAGGTTAACCTACGCTTGCCACGGCTGGTCTGTGGATGGGTGACCATCTTTACATACCGAAAACCCTCCGTGCCTCGGAAAACACGTTAAGCCGATGGTCCCGGATGTCATTCGTGGATCTTTGACAGTCGTTACGGGTAGTCACAAGCCCGAAATTCTGACAACCAGTCTTACCAAGGGGTATCGAATTACCCAGTAACTGGGTTGTGGAGCTCAGATAGGCAGTCGCTCCATGTAAAATATTGGTATTCATCTGCATCCGGTTAGACTGGAAGCCGACCCCAACATAATGTAGGTAGTTGGGAAAAGGCTAGGCAGATGATGATCGCCAACCCGCGTTGCGCAAGCGTGAAGATCAATGCCCGTGCCTTCTCTGTTTCAGAAGAAACCATTGCCCTGCAGTGGGGCAATAATAGTCTGGTATGTAGACCTAAGGCTGATTTTTCAATCGACACAAAATTTTTATTCATGGAATAAAATTGACGTCGGACAGATTTTGTATAGGGGGCGTCCATAAATTACGTGAGATGTTTAAGGGGGGGAGGGGGTCGACTCAAATCTCATCTAATCTTACGTTGGAGAGAGAGGGGGTCTCGGCAAATATCACGCAATTTTTTTTCTGATTGAAACAAAAACAAATTATACTATGGTCCATTTAATCCAGATTATACATGCTTAAAATTTAATCAAGCGTAAAAGCTTAAAATTTAATCAAAGCGTATATCGTAAGATAAGATTAAGATCATTCAATACTTCGTTCGAAAGAAAATAATTTCATTCATACTTCGACGTTATACATCTACTGACTGTCAGGCTGAGGCTACAGTAGGCAGCGATTTGCGATGCGACTGGAAGAGCGAAACGAGAAACACATGGTATGGCTACATTACAAGCGAAAAAAAAAGCAATTTTCTAATAAATTGGCTTCAATTTCGCTCATGTTGATGTAGCCGATGCCGTGATTTCAGTAATGTTGTTCCTATCGCATAAAGAAATCAAAGATCGCTAGTAATATTTGATGTACGGTGTAGCCATATACGTGAGCATTCATTTACTTGTTTTAATCGCTCATGTGTCGCAGGTCGCGTCGCGGCCTAATGTAGCCTCAGCCTCAAACCACCATATTTGTGTAAATAAAAGCACGAAGCAATTTGTTTTTCTTTTTATAATAAGAATCCAACGCGTTTACGTAAGAAACCCACATTTTGAAAAATCTCTCGTGAGATTGGGGTATGGGGGAGGGGGTTGAATAAAATCTCACGACATCTCACCACGGGGGGAGGGAGGGACAGAAAATTAAAAAAACACCTCACGTAATTTATGGACGCCCCCATAGAAGAACTGTCAAAAATTCAAAATTATTCCTCGGATAAAATTATCTGGCGTTGGAAAAATCAGCCCTAAAACAAGTAACAGTTTCGCAAAGAAAAAAACTAGTCTCAGACTCACAGCATAAACCTAATCCTACGTAGCAAGACAATTTGTAAAAATCTGTGACAGAATGTCGTATCTTGACTTGACATTATCCGCACAAGGATGCCTAGTTATAGTTTCTATGTAACAAGTAACACCGTGATTCTTGGAGACATGTTTTTACTAACAGACCGGTTTAATATCAACCCGAGATTTCTTGAACGGGTATAATAAATACAATAATTCACTTCTTCGTATAGGTACCATAGACATTGCATTCTGAGAAATGAAGGCCAGCCATATGTATACGATCAGATGTCATTCTATTTTTATGAGGCAAAGGCGTCCATTTGACTGCCTCTACCAATTGTTCAATTAGAATACATTGGATAGGGTTGTGTTTACAATAATTGCATATTAAAATATTATTCATAATAATATTACTACTTACTTAATCTATTTAAGACCACTCTTAGAAACTAGTTTTTATGTCGATTAAAAATACCAACATCTGCAATTTTTTAGTATACAGGGTTATCGGTAAAACATTAACAACCTCTTAAAAGGTCATTGTACTCATCATTATGAACAACTTTTACTATAGGACCAAACCAGAAATCGCGAAAAAAAAATCAGCTGTTCCCTACATTTATGTTCGTGTAACTCGTCAAAATGTAGGGAACAGCAATTTTTTTGTCGCGTTGTCAGGTGCCAAAAATCGCACCAGCTTACGTACAAAAATCGTAAGCCGCTACTTTCGCCCGCAGTCCTGAGTACTGCCGGTCGATTCTGTAAAAATCTCACCTTGAAAACTTAGGTGAAGTGAGTTTGTTTTTGCTAGGAATTGACACTATTGACAGCTCACTCCACGTTCACTTCACATAAGTTTTCACGGTGACATGGTTACAGAATCGCACTGCAGATACCTGGGGAGCGTGAACGCTGGCGCTGGGTCCCGGGGTGGGGCGAGACGGGTGCCGTACGCGGCGGCTTCTTTGAATCCATTTGAATTTCCCATCACTAAATAGTGCTCGTGACGTCATAGCAGGTAGCCAAAAATGGCACGCTTGGTTTTCATACAGATCTGTATCTTTGGTGTAAACAATGAGAAATTAAGTTACGTTGACGTGCCATCCCTAAATTGAAATGGTAACAATAAAACGTTTGTTGTGCGCAAAGTGATCCAGGCGGAATTGATCCAACTCCATTCAATTAGCGATACTACAGTTACTTTCCAGAACTTTCTGATATAAATATCACATGTCTGGCACTCTAATTTTATTGTGCAATACTCTATCAATCTCAATCTGAATTATTTTGAAGGATTCTTGCTACTTAATCCATTGCTTCATATTTGATTTTTTTTTCTGCTCAACGACGTATAACGCAACTAGCTTCTGTCCACCAGTTCGTCCGCGTGACCCATGACCCATAAAGCAGGCGGGACCCATACCATTTTTATTATATGTATTTTCAAATTCAAATGGGTCCCGTCTGCTTCCAACTTTTATTTAATTTAAAACGGGTTTGTTTTTAGCTTTCAGTTTTTTCACTTAAGTTTTTTACCGCAGTCAGGTTTTTTAGTTTTTTTTAATTACTTTTTTAATTTCTGGAAACTAAATTGCGAACGCAGATGTGTCATTATGTCTTATACATATTATGACGTCATACTTGTTGACCCTTCTCTGATAGGAGGACCGACAAAGAGAAAAAGCAGGACAATAAAATAAACAAAGGACAATCATACATCTCCCGGTTACAGTGAGGTTTGACAGCTCGAGCTAAAAACTGACAATAATACTTGTCCATCTTCACATTAGTCATTAGTGTCAAGTTACTTAAAGAGTTACGATGGATGGCTACAAATCTTTTTAATTTTATCTGGCAGCGTGAAAAAGCTTTGTGCTAGCTTGTTATTATAAAACTGTGCGTCCGTTACTAAATTAACTACGAGCAAACAAAGGTATTTTTATCATTTCAAGTAAAAAAAAATGTGTTTTCTTTCTCCTAAGTTTTGGTTAGTCCTTTTTGTATTCTTTGCTCTGATTAGCCTTCATTTTGCCGAAAACGGATTTTGGAACCAAATTGAAGGCTGCTCGGCTACTGAAAACACATGTACCTACGAAAAAGACCACGGAGTTTGAGACTCCTAAAACTTGTGAGAAAATGTCCAGAAGTGTAAGCTTCTACCGAACAGGGCTGGTAAACATACATACACTCGAAAAACATAACCCTCTTCGGACGCAGTCGGGTAAAAATAAGGTGCAATGCTAAGAAGCTAGATGTAAGCAAAGCACTGTTATGGTATTGGTAGCCTGTATCCTCCCACAGTTGGGCAAAGGACCCATGACTTCCAGTGTTTGCGATCCAGGGATAATGTGGAACAATAGTCGTTTGTTTTGTCCAGCTCGTCCCGCCGCGCCGTCTTCAACGGGGTCTACCGCGACTAGGGTTACCATATGACAGGCGTTTGCCGCATTTGACAGGCATTTTAAGGTTTAGACAGGCGTGCGGCCGGCATTGGTCTGAGACAGGCATTTTTAAATTTCGCGCCCGCGCGCGCATCTCGGTTGCATAAATGCAAGCGCGCGGGCGCGAAATTATCTGCCAGTTTGTGTTCTCTATTTTGGCACACAATGCGAACGTAGAACGTACGTTTTCTCTCGTCAACGCCCAGTGAAGTAAAGAAAGAAATCGGCTGACAATTGAATCAGTAAAAGCAATATTGATTACTCAGGAAAATTACAAAACTGTATCTTGTGAAGATTTTTACGTTTATGTTTTATGAAAAGAACTATTACAGCGTTTTGCTTTAGACAGGCATTTTTCTGAAAATTCTGGCATTTTAGGTATCATAGACAGGCATCCCTCTATTTACATATGGTAACCCTAACCGCGACGCGTTCTAGCGGCCTCAGGACTCCACATGGTGAATATTTAGTCCCACAGCTCATTGGGCGTGCGGTAGACGTGGCCAGCCCAGTCCCACTACAACTTTGAGCAACGTCTGTTGCTCAAAGTTGCTGTGTGTTTAATCTGTGTTTTGGAACGCAGTCTGGTGTTACGAATATGGTCTGTGAATTTGACGCCTAGAATAATGCGTTACATCGCACGTTGCCTTTTTTTTTGTGGATTGGAAATCATCAAATGATGCCTCCCGCTCTGGGTGGAGCGGAAGGGAGTGTCAGACTCTTAATGACTAAAACCCACACGTGTTCCTTCCTTAGCCCTTTATGTTCCGGGCCAGCGGTACCTTAGTCCCTTTCGGACAATCCCGCTGATCGCAAGTTGGCTTGAGTTTGGACTTTTGCAAAGTAGGTACTAACCAGTAAAATTACATAGTTACTTTCTTAAAAGTAGGTAATTGTCGATTCTACGGACTAGTCGTAGTAATGTAACCTCGAAAACATAATGGATTACTACCTAACAGATAAAAAAACGTTTCTAAATAACCTCTCTACTGCGACCTTCATGAATATCTACATAACTTCGTACCTAATTGGATTATATTGCCTTCCAATATCCCCCTTAAGCTGCCACTCCTAGAGACACCGATTAGCCATTGATGGATGAGAATAAACCATAGCCATTAAATTAACGCTTTTATAGACCATATTAACGGAATCGTATCAGCATCTGAGCAATTACCTACAGCCTTACGCAGTACATTAGAGGTCAAGGGATCAAGTTAATAAAATCTAAATAAAATTCAAAGTCCTGACTGATTTATCAACGCACAGCCTAAACCGCTGGTCCTAGGTCCTAGAGACATTAAATTTGGAGGGTGTGTTCTTTGTGAAGAGTAGGTATTTACTAAGAAAGGTTTTTTCGAAATTCTACCCCTTGTTTTTGAGGATGGGAAATCATCAAATGACCCCTCCTGCTCTGGGTGGAGCGGAAGGGAGTGTCAGACTCTTACTGACTAAAACCCACCCGTGTTCCTTCCTTAGCCCTTTATGTTCCGTGCAGGCAAGGCAGGCTTCGGCCCTGACGGGCCCCTTCCATTGATGCTGACATCTCTTTGAGGAGCGCGTGGACCACGTACGCGCCATCCGGCCCGGGCCTGGTCCTGATCGGACGGTGAGCTACCCATTACTCTCCGACCGCAAATTCTACCCCTAAGAGGGTGAATTGGGGGAAGTTGAAGTTTCACGCGGACGAAGTCGCGGGCAGAAGCTAGTAAAATATAACGCAGGTATGCAGCATGTATTAGAAAAGTGTGTCCATATTTATGGATGTGGTACAGACCATCAAACTGAACCACTTTCTCCGTGGTCCAACATCGTAAATCGCGAAAAAATAATCAGCTATCCCACCCATACAAAACTTCAATACCTACTCGACCGAAATGTATGGGACAACTGATCGATTCATTTTTGTATTACGATGTTGGTCCCGTGGCGAAAGATGCTCAGTTTGATGGTCTGTGACTGTACCACACCCCACAAAATATATGACCATGCACACATTTATGATACACGCTGTATACAATTTTGAGACAACATTACGACACGGACAATAAATGAAAACACTAGCAATACTAGTGCATAAGATTATTTTGGAAATATTAAATAAAATTTTAACATTGAAATTAAAGAAATGAATTTTTCAAACAAACTTGATGTGATGGTTCGATGGGTCGACTAGGTATGGGTTTTGCCCACAGATATAGATACACCTAGATAACACAAGATAGATTACATAGATACATAGCACAAGGCCATTTGAGTGTTTCATGTAGGCACTATATGGAGTGCACACAGAAATAGATACATCTAGATAACGCCAGAGCAACTACTTTGCATGCCAAAAACCGCATCAGCTTACGTACAATAATCGTAAGACGCCACATTCGCGCTTATTCCTGTGTACTGGTGTACTGTTGGCTGGGTGAGCGTGAGCGCTGGCGCTAGGCCCAGGGGTGGGGCAAGATGGGTGCCGCACGCAGCGGCGTCTTTGAATCAATTTGATTTTCCCATCACAAAATAGTGCTTGGGATGTCATAGTAGGTAGTCTAAAAATGACACGCTTTACAGATCGTCATACTTGCGTTACCTAGGTTTATCTACTCGTATATCTGTGGTTTTGGTGATCAGCCGTCTTGCTAATGTGACTAAACTATTGAATATATTTGATTGAATTTTTATACAGACTAAGAACGCCATTAGATAAACATACGCAATTTCATTTATTGTCGTCTCCAGCTTGTAGTCAGAAACAGTTTGATTTCTATCTGAAAGCTTATTTCGATTCAGATTCGTTGTCCAAATTTCGTTTCAACTTTAATGATTGATCGCCAATCAGAACAGTTCATGAGATTGACAGG
This sequence comes from Luperina testacea, assembly GCA_927399505.1. NCBI lineage: Eukaryota > Metazoa > Arthropoda > Insecta > Lepidoptera > Noctuidae > Luperina > Luperina testacea. The sequence goes on along the minus strand of OV656763.1, from coordinate 3,150,660 downwards.
AGACTATATTCGAATATCTGTGGCAAACACTATTCTTTTTTTTTTCCTCTTTATTTGTTTTGCGGTTTTTATCTAAACAGATATGTCAACCCCATCGAAACACTGATCAAGAGGCTAACTAAAGCTTCTCAAAATAGGTTCCCCAACGGTGGGTGTTACAAGGAACAAATGAAAAGAATGAAAAGTGCGATGTGGAGCCACATCACAAACGATGCTTCACGTCTTGCTCTCTGTGCAATCATGCACTAAGGAAACCCTTTGCGAGGCTACTTGCTCTCTGTGCAATCATGCACTATGGAAACCCTTTGCGAGGCTACTTGCTCTCTGTGCAATCATGCACTATGAAAACCCTTTACGAGGCTACTTGCTCTCTGTGCAATCATGCACTATGGAAACCCTTTGCGAGGGTACTTGCTCTCTGTGCAATCATGCACTATGGAAACCCTTTACGAGGCTACTTGCTCTCTGTGCAATCATGCACTATGGAAACCCTTTGCGAGGGTACTTGCTCTCTGTGCAATCATGCACTATGGAAACCCTTTGCGAGGCTAACGATAACGTTGTTGATGTCGAAGTGGTCGAATTCTGGTCGAAGCTTATTTAAAACATATAAATGGAACCATCGATAAAACGAAAAATAAGCAATCCTCTGGGACTCGGCAGTCAGCTCCGCTAGATGCGAACCTGCCTAGCTTATGTTTTTAACTGCGACATGAGCTTTCTCGTACTGACAGAAGAAAATAGTCGGCGCGTAATTTATTTATTTATGTACCTATAATACCTACATATGTAACAAAAAAATAGATCGAATACCTACCTACTATAAAATATACACAATGGGCGGCCTTATCGCTTTGAATGGACAGTGATTTTGATTTGAACCTTTGAATGGACAGTGATTTGCCTGGACATAAAATTGGGGTTGTTGTTACACCGTGATAAAAGCGGTCGATGTCCGTTCTCTATCATATCTTCATAGGAATCTGAACAATAATAAAATGTATGGTTTTTCATTTAGATGTGATTGGGTCAATGACCGCCATTACCATCCTAAAATACACCAACTTAAGATTTATTCCATGAAACCTACTGACAGGTAAATAAAGCACCTATTTCGTAGTACCTACCTACATATTTGCCTAGTCTTGGAATGAATAACAGCTCGGTTTATCCCCTAGAGGAAAAATTTAAACGACATCGACACATAATTATAACAATACCTACTAAAGCTTACGTTTTTTGTCATGCTCATTGATATTTATAGATTTTTTTCCTCATTTATGAATAATTTGTAAGGATTACTTACTGCTATTTTATTTTTAGTAACAATAATATGTCGTATGTTCACATAGAATATTTTCAGGCTACACTGGTGGTGTTATGCCTGACTATAAGTTTATTAATATATCAGTTTTATAGCTACATTGTTTAATTATTTAATTTAATTTTAATTAATTTTGTATCTACCTAATTACTAGTAAATTTCAACTTACCTAGTGTCCCAGCTCTCAGGAACACAACCAGACTGGTCCTGCAAAAGAGGAACAGAATATTAGCATGTTTTGTTAATACGACAAAAACATCTATTTACCTACGTCCGTTTATCGTCGTTGGTACATATGTATAAAATAATGACGTATAAAGTATTAAGTGATATCGCTAATGACTACAAATAACTAATTGTTCTCTAACAATTACGCTTTATATTCGCGTGAGATAGACAGAAACAAGACGAAAAGAAGCTACATTCTACAATGTCCTACTGACAAAAAACGGTAAATCGAAATGAAAAACTGTAGTCACAGTAACTAATTTTGGATGAAAGGTGTAAAAATGAAATAAAACATATCCAAATCCGATATCCCCAGCGTTAGGTCTTTCGTCTCGCATAGGGTCTTGGCATTATGCTGAGCGATGGCCGTTTTGCGTGGATGAGACGCATATTTTCCCCAACATGTAATTTTTATTGTGTGTTCTTTTTCTGCGTTATGTTTACCGCAAATAACTTGTAAGTATTTTCTTCTTCTTCATAATATTGAATGGTTCAGTACAGTTAACCCGGCGTCGTTCAAAGATCATTCTCAGAACGATACATCAATCGTTCGACGAAAATAAACAAACGAAACCGCACAAGCCTTGCTAAAACCTGTACATAAACGCGTGCAGAATACCAGTGCGTCAAGGACTGTCCTCAGTACTTTTCCACTCTGTTCCATTACATCACAGATGGGTCAACGACCTTAGCCAGTTGGACCGCTTGCTTCCAAGTCGTTCGCGTGCATACAATTTTCTCGAGGTCGAAAGAAAGTGTTTTTTTTTTGTTTATGGGAATTTGCTTGACCGTGAATAGCAACAGATGTTTTGCGGGACTATACAAGGTCAAAAAAAAAATAAAAATAAAAAAAAAACAACAAACAAACAACAACAACAACAACAACAATTAATTAAATTAGCTAGCGAAGCTCCGCAGACTTTATGGGTACCTATCGATTTTAAAACAAGATAAAACAAAAAACTAGTTGAGTTTTTTTAGGTCATCAACCGCAGGTCATCTATTGTAGTCACTTTAAACATCAGATTTTTGTTGTGTATACTTCAAAGTCAAAGTCAAAGCCTTTATTTCTAACAGGCACTTAAAAGGCACTTTGAACGTCAAAAATTACAATAAAATTAATTGATTCTATTCACCCGTTCCAAAAGGTAGTTTTCGTATTGAGAAGAATGGGCAAGAAACTCCACCGTTACTCTTTTAAATGATAAACGCAAAATTTTAAAATGTTAAAAAAAAAAAATTTTTTTTTCAATATTTTGTATAGATATTTATACATATCGCTGGTTTGCGAGAATAGCGACGGAACTAAAAATGATTGATTTTAGAGAATGGCATTTTTTAATTTCTTTGTAAATATTTTAGTGCATACCGCAAAATGTAAATGATTTATTGAGGGATTGACTTTACTGATTAAAGGAAAATTTATCGTAGTATCAAAAAACATAAAAACATTTTAAAAAATTTATTAAAATTATTTAAAAAATCGTCATACAAAGGGGGGTTTCAGACATCAGTCTTTATTCATGAGACTCCAAATTATAAAATTCAACTTATGTCATTTAATTAGCTTTAAAAATACAAATTAAAACTTGCAACCGTGTTTAAAACTTTTGTACTTATAAGTAAAATAAAAATAATTTTATAACATACAATAGTAACTTTATATTTAGATATTAAAAACCTTGTTTTTCAAAATAAATTAAATCAAAATAAACGTGAATTCTTCAAAATAAGTACCTAATGAAAAAAAAAATCAAAAACAGGAACATTAATTAATGTCGGGACAATAGAGGACATATTAAATGCTACAAAAGTTCTTTTACTTTGCAAATCAGGTAATTTATAATATGCGTCAAAATATGGCGTCGTCGAGTCTCATCATTTCTGTACATCCTGGTCCTAATCGTCTCTCTCGTATAAGTTTATTATTTTTGCCTACAATTCTTTCCCTGCATATCGTAGACGTTTTGATACATTCGATTTCCAAAGTTCTGGCTGCATTTTCCTCTTTTGGTTTTATTCACGTGAAATATTTTCTTCTTCATTCTCTTCGACTGTTTCATCCGAATCTGACGGTAAATCATTACTTTCAATGTGATAATTAGGATCTGCGATACTGTCATCCGATAAAAATCCCTTTCTTTCTTCACTTTCAGCATTCATATTGGTCAATTCAATAGCTTTTAGTTCACTTTCTATTTGTGAATTACTTTCTACTGCAGTCTTATCTTTCATATTATCAGTTACTGACTCTATACTTACCTTATTTTCTTTGGTTTTATTTTCTATGCTATGGCTGTGGATTCCTTTTTCATTTAAATTTATCATGTTTTGGATTATTTATTACATTCTTCTGTTTCTCTATTGCTGGATGAAGATGAGCTAGAAGACGAGGAAGATGAGCTAGAAGTCGAAGAAGATGAGCTAGAAGATGATAATGACGATTTATGGACGATATGGATAGTGATCTTTGTCGCAAAATAAATTTATTTTCTTCTGAATTATTACCTGAAATTCAATAAACATTTATTTATTTACAGAATAAATACCAAAAGCAACAGTTATCGTAATCGCATGCATTTCACGGGTTTCTTCAGGAGGAACAAGCCATTATGTAATAGAAACACTCACATTTTTGTAACCCAGGATGTTACGATCAGCCACTAGCGTGAGTGTAAACTATTTGCAACAGGACGAACTACACATCGGAATAAAAATAATATCGAAAATTCTTTCGACTGGTTGAATTCAAATATTTTATTTTGCTTACCTAATGTGTAATTATAATTTATATAATTTTCGATATTTTCATCGCAACTTGTTGCATTTAATGGCAAACTGCTTTTATGTTTATTGGAACCTAAAATATTTTAAATAGTTAAATAGTTGAAAGAATAAATAAAATTGAGACAAACTGCAAATACCTATACGAAAATTGTAGGCTAACCTTCTTGTTCACTATTCGTAAAATCATGTTGATCCTCATTTCCTTTATTTTGACTGGCCGCTTCTTTCAACTTTCCCAAGAATAACATTCTTTCTGCCATCTTGAATAACTCTGATAAAGATAATTATCTAAAACAAATAATTTAACGTAAATAATTAATTATCAATGAATACCATGTAAAAAATTAAGTCAATATTTTTATCCCGAAATTCCTTGAACACAGACGCATTTCGTAATAAGAAGCAAAACCATGCCCATTTTTTTCAAAAAATAACGACGTTTCTTATTTACGACAAAATAAAATCTGTTTATTTTTCATGAATATAGACTCAAGTTACAAAAAGTCGGTATAAAATACAATATCATAAGCAATCACCCATATTTATTCAAGAATACAGGCGTAAATAGAAATAAGACATAAAAAGATACTTACTTTTATCAGGAACAACGACGGATCACTTAATATGTCACTATTCTAGAAAAAAAATCAACAATTGTTGCAACCAAACTGTAAATACGTCGGTATTTTCGAGAATTGACTCTGGTTGTCATTGGCTTAACCCCTTACTGCATGAATTATGAAGGAGGTACAATAAATTTTTTTTTTTTGCGTAATGTTGTTTTATTAAGCTACATTAAGAAGACTAAATATTAAAAAAAAAATGCTGAGCTTATTATGGAAATTACACCACAAAGCCATTTATGGCTTGGTATGCACTGTCGTAAATTATCGTCCATGCATATGTGGCTTCGCATGCGTTTAGCGATTGATTGAAAGATTTCCATACAGTATAATAATTATACTGTATGGAAATCTTTGAAACAGTTTCGTTTGTCATTATAGCATAAATAAACTTCACATATTTTCGCACTTGGTGAAGGAACGGAATTTTGAGCAGTTTTGGCATAGCTGACGATTTTTCATCCACGTGGGGAAATGATTGATATTATCATTTCGTACAGAATTCAGTGGCACCTCTTGGCTCTTGATGTCTTTCGGGAGCTTTTCGAGACTTTTTAGTGGGTACCGGCGAATTGGGCAAGCTGGATGGAGTGCCGCCTCGGCTTGTCGGAGTAAAGATAAAGATAAAGATGCATTTATTTGTATAAACATGTGTGACATGATACATAGATATGCACATATGGATGGAAAACGAGTTTGGAAGATTGCTGGTTCAACATGTTTTGCCATATTCGGCGTACAAAATAGTTTATAGAAATTAAAAATTAAGAAATAATTAAATTACATTAGTCAAATTACATTAGTCAAAAAAATTACAATAGTCAAAATTCAATTAATTCAAATACATAATTACAGTCAATGCAAAAATAATGTAAAAAAAAAAGAAGAATAATTAAACAATAACATTAAATAAAACTTAAATTACATATTAAATTATATCAATTCAAAATTTGTCATTTAAAAACTCCGTAACATTATAGTATCCCTTAATAATAAGCATTTTTTTTAGTTCTCTCTTGAATGAATTAATATTCAATATCTTAAGGGAATTAGGAATTTTATTGTATATTAATGGGGCCATGCATATTACACTTTTTTTTAGAAATGCTGTTTTAGTGGAGACTGATTGAACCCAAAGTCTATACTTCTCACGTCTATTTCTACCTGTATTATTTATCAGAAGGGGAAACAAATTTGGATTAGTTTTTACAAATAGTAATATTTCTAATATGTAAAGTGACGGAAGTGTTAGAATTCTGTGCTGTACAAACATTGGCTTACAACTGTCCGTAGATTGCAACCCGAACATAGCCCGTATACAACGCTTTTGCGCTTTGAACGCAGTGTCCTTCTGAGTTGAATTGCCCCAGAAAATTATACCAAATCTTAATACTGATTCAACAAGCCCATAATATGCTGTAAGTAATGTATCTACGTTGACAGTCGGTGCCAACTTATAAAGAGCGTATGACGAAGTACTAATTTTTTTACAAAGTTCATTTACGTGAGTTTTCCAATTTAATTGCTTGTCAATTATCAATCCCAAAAATCGGGCAGTTTCTACTTCTTGTATTATATTTTCTTTATATACTAAATTAAATTTTGCTGTATTGCGTAGCTTTTCTCTTTGACTAAAATGCATTATATTTGTTTTACTGAGATTAATTTTCAAATTATTATCATTAAGCCAGGTAATTATAGAATTCAATGACTCATTAGTATCAGAATGGTAGTTAATCGTATTTTTCGGTGCTATGGTAACAGTACTGTCGTCAGCGAACAATGACATAGGTTCCTTAGTTGCCTTTGGTAGATCATTAATGTATAGTAGGAACAATGGAGGGCCTAATACACTTCCCTGGGGAACACCATATGTTATATATCGCTTATCAGAGGAGAAAACTTGTTCCCTTTTAGTTTTAATATCAAATTTTGATATTTGGGTTACTTGTTGGCGGTCTGATAAATATGATTTTATCAACTCAAGGACATTCCCTCTTATACCATAAGCCTCAAGTTTTTCTAATAGAATATTGTGGTCAACATAATCGAATGCTTGTGACATGTCACAATAAATGGAACAAACAGGTAAAGATTTGTCAACTTGGGAACAAACTACGTATAAAAAGTCGTAAACCGCCATATTAATGTTTTTATTTTTTCTGAAGCCTTTTTGCTCATCACACAGGATTACATTTTGGTCTAGGTAACTATTAATTTCACTATAAATATATTTTTCCAAGATTTTTGAGAATACCGAGATTAGTGCTACGGGTCTATAGTTCTCCATTAAATATTTATTATCTTTTTTAAATATAGGTTTAATAATTGACAATTTGAGGTCTTTTGGAAATGTCCCACTTTGTATGCAAAGATTCAGAATATGGCTTAAGTGATGAGAGATATCTTCATTTACTGCTTTGATTACTAAAGTCGAAATACCATCATTCCCTACACTGCTAGTGTTTTTGAGATTTCTTATAATCTTCTGGATATGATAAGGTGAACAGGGTGATAAAAACATTGATTTCAGTTGGGGATTAATTAGGGCCGTGGGTTCTTTTCCAGCACCTGGAATGGGATTTACTTTTTCAATGAAATAGTTATTGAACGCATTGGCAATTACTGTAGGATCTGTTGTTAATTTATCGTCAATTTTCAATTCACTAATTGAGTCTTTTGGAATATTTAATTTATTATTATTTATAATTTGCCAAGCCGTTTTACTTTTAGTACCAACTCGGCTTGTTGGAGTACCCACTCGGCTTGAGTTTTTTTAGGTGCACGACTAGGAAAGGGTTCGTATTCAGGGTCGGAGTCCGAATCAAGGTCATCCTCACTCAAGGACCCATCACCGGGGATAGAATTTACATGCTTGGAAGCACCATAAAACCGTGAAACGTCCATTCCTGAAAAGAAATGAAAGCGTAAGCAGAAACCGTAAGCAGAAAGGAATGCATACGAATCCAAATATGCCAAACAGTATGTAGGATAGAATGCATACGAATCCATATATGGACTTTGATAAAAACGGTTCAAAATTTGAACAAAAACAAAAAATAGTGGCAACCCAAAACACATTCCCTGCGTAGCATAATTCAAAGAGTTCAAATTGATTTTATTTGAAGTTTTCACTTACCGTTCCTTTTTTTTTTCGCTGTCAAAGGTAGCAATAATTTGATTTCGCTTCACTGACCAGATACGCTGCACTTAAACCTCCAATACTTTTGACAGATTGCACTTACCATAGATGAAAAAAATACATTCCGTTTTACGAATAAATGCTTATTAATATACAATTTAGTTTTTCAGTAATTGATCTTTTGTTATCCTGTAATAAAATTAGAAACTTACGAAGCCATGAATGGCTTCGTATGCGGAAAGGGGTTAACTGAGATGAGCCTTTATTTGTGATTACGCTTCGAGTGTTTTCTCTCAAATGAATAATGACGCTGTCTCTTTCTAACGAAAGCTGGCGCGAAATTGGCGTTGCGTCTCTGTTCACGATAAAATATCCAAGATTTATGATTGTTTGGCATACAGAACTCAATTTGACAGAATTTTGAATTACGTCGATATTCTCGCAAACCGGCGATATAATAATAATTATGTGAAGACGATGCAACTAAAATAAAATTACTATATCGCAATAGGTAAAAGAATTAAAAATTAAACCATGACATATAAATTAATTATCTGATAGATACATGGTGCTCACATATTTACAAACAGTAAAAATAATGTAAAAACAAAAAGTAAACGATTTTCTTTAAAAAAATTAACAAGTAATAAGTCAGGGGTGAGTTACACTTACAAGTAATTACAGAATGTAAATTAATGTCAAAAAAGAATAAATTTTACGATTAAATTAACAACAGTTTGATTTTGTCTTCACAGAAGTATCGATATCTAAACAAGATAAAACAAGAGAAAACAGTTTTTCTCAACTCATTATTCAAATAAGACACTCCCAGCGAACGTTGACCCCAAAAAAAGACATCAAATATTTTATACAGTATGTTAACTAACAGAGGGCGTTCCCGTTAACCCGCAATAGTATAGCATCCATACATGCTAAAAAAAATATTACCATTCGAAAATAGAATGTTTTTATTTTTTTGAAGTGAAAACTTCTTTAGCGGCGCTGTGTACTTTTTTGGAATGGGTAAAAACTTCTAAATTCGCGTCAGGTCACGTGACCCTGATCGTAAGATTCGTAAGACGTAAAACGAAAGACGCGCGTTGTTGAGGACAGCGCCATCTATGCACATCGGGAAGAACTACGAGGGCCTCGCGTACTAACTACGTAGTTCATCCAACAACGACGGTAGTTCATCCAACAACGACGAGATGGCGCTGAACCACGGATATATAACTGACGTTTTGTTTATAAGACGATTCACAAAATACACTCGTAATTGTTCAAGTTTTCATTTCTGTCGGCACTACCGGAGTGCCAGTTTTTTTTTATATTAAAATATTCACTAAAAATCGTAAATTGATAGATACGTTAAAGAAACACTCTGTACACGCGTACTTGAAGGACAGCAATGTCGGAATTTATTTAATTAAATAAATTGGAATTACATAATTAAATAAATAGAGTAACAATTTACGATTTTTAGTGAATATTTTAATATAAAAAAAAATAAAAACATTTTATTTTCGAATGGTAATATTTTTTTTAGCATGTATGGATGCTATACTATTGCGGGTTAACGGGAACGCCCTCTGTTAGTTAACATACTGTATACATATTTTTTACTTAACCGTGTTTAGATATATACCTATCACGTCTGCAAAGTTACGCTAGCTAATTTAATTTGACCCCTGTATATCTAACGTTTGACGAATATGGATATGGATGCTCGAGTCTGTCATTGACATACGTCAAGCTGCATAAGTCCGCGATATTAAACAATCGCTGTGAATCATTAGTGATACCTAAACTGGGGACCTAGGCAATGGCTCGTTAATCTAAGCTTTTAACCCCCTTAATAAGTAAGCCCCTTAATTAATGAGAAAGTTCAACAGAAAGCTGTTGAACTTTCTCATTAATTAAGGGGCTTACATGACCCAAAACGCGGTCACTGTCGGACTGCATAGAAAAGAAAGAGAAGCGCGATGACACAACGCTGGTAATTTATTGCAAAATATGAAGCAATTATTAGATTTTATAAAAAATCTATTGCTTGGACTAAAAAATTAAAACACTAGTATTTTAGTATGTTGCTTATAGAATAATCTGACAAAAAATCAGAATGATATTAGTATGGTTTTTATTGTAAAAAGAAAGTTTTTAGAGGTATCTTCATGATTTTTTTCTATCGTATCAAAATAGTTGTATTATGTTTTCAACACACTATCTACCTAGCATATAGCCTGAAGAATATCATCTATTTTTCTGATTTTGTTTACTGTAGTCGATCATACAGTATGTTAACTAACAGAGGGCGTTCCCGTTAACCCGCAATAGTATAGCATCCATACATGCTAAAAAAAATATTAATTACCATTCGAAAATAAAATGTTTTTATTTTTTTTATATTAAAATATTCACTAAAAATCGTAAATTGATACTCTATTTATTTAATAAATTCTAATTTATTTAATTAAATAAATTCCGACATTGCTGTCCTTCAAGTAGGTACGCGTGTACAGAGTGTTTCTTTAACGTATCAATTTACGATTTTTAGTGAATATTTTAATATAAAAAAATGGGTGTGAATTAAATGGTTAGCATAGTATTGTTATTTCTGTGAGCAGAAAAATATAATCGGTGAGCAGAAATAGCTAATTGGTCAGCAACTCATGGTCAGCAAACATTTCAAAATCAATCAGCAATTTATGTCATTCTGGATGGCTGTAATTATTTTTGTACAGCATAAGGTGGTCGATAATAATAACGACAAACGCATATAAACTTTTATTAGTGGAGAACGTGCTGATATTAGAACAAAAATGAGTGACTACGAAAAGAAAAAACTTCACTCGCTCTTGCATCCAATGTCGACGGAGCCCCGCTTCGCGGGGCTCCTATTTCTGTGAAAAGGGTTTAAAGTAACCTAACAAAACCGAACCTCGGGGTGGGAACATCATATGAACATTATACATTTTGATCAACAGCGCAAATGTTGTTATCGCAAATAAATATTCGATGAAATGAAAATTATGTTACCTTTTCACGCCTAATCCACAAAATCTTGCCGCTCAAGTAGTTATTTTGCGGACTGAATGTTTATTATGCAGACTCATGTTATTGTTGGCTGCCTAAGTATGATTTAATTTTTGACCATTATCAAAATTAGTTGCGGAACAAGAATTGCTGCCTGATTTTTTTTATTGCAAACAAAATCTTTGTATGCTGACCAAATTATTTAAATGCTGCTTTTGGGTGGCTCGCCAAATTTTATAATTGCTGACCAATTTAATTACATTTCTAAAAAAAATAATAATAATTTCTAATTTTTGAAAATAGGCATCTGTATTAAATGTAAACATAAAAATATAAAAAAAAATAAAAACAGTTTATTTTCGAATGGCAATATTTTTTTTAGCATGTATGGATGCTGTACTATTGCGGGTTAACGGGAACGCCCTCTGTTAGTTAACATACTGTATACTTTTATTGTTTCTAAAACTTGCGTTTTTTGTGTCCAGCCCCTTAACTTTTTCTGTAAACAAACTGTAGACAAGTTCAATTAGTTGTTAGTTTTTTCAAAAATAATGGTGGTTAAAGAGTGCAAGAAACTTTTAGAAGTCACAAACCGAATAGATAGTCAAATGGTTAGAATCAATAAAAAATGCCATTAATTGGTCTTACGGTTAAAAACTAAGAACTAACTAACTAACTAACTCGTAGTTCAGGATTTTTTAATGTTTTATCCCTAAATATAGAAAATGGAACATTGTAATTAAATTTAAATTCCATTACTTTAGTGAAATCAGTTCAAATTAGTGTTTAGGGGTTCGGCTAAAATTCTTCCCCAAGGGGGAAAATACAGAATGTTTATTTTATTGCAAAGTTCTGGTTATTTACATAATTCTGCTAATAGACAACCAGTTGCGTCTTCAATCGCCACAATAGATCAATTAACAGACTAATAAATTGAACTACACATCTGGGTAAACGTCTCGTCGTGTTTTACATACACTATTCAACCTTCACTATAAAATCACAAAGTTCAAAAAAGAAAGATAAAAAAATACTGGCACCGTTGAAATAAGTTACATAATTATGTATTCGCGTTATTTAACTTTGAACTCTACTAGGTATAATCAGTAAGATCGATAATTGTCTGTCAATAAGTTGTACTATTTGCGGCCAAAGAGCATGGTAGGTAGGCATTATAGGTCTCAGATAAGGAAGCACGTGCGTATGTTTAAACACGTTCATATAAATACAATCTAACATATATAATTATTAGGTTAGTTTATGTAGTAGAACAGTATATACAGATGGGTCCGTGGCTAATTAGTAACAGCCACACAGGTCGATCGATCAGGTTAAGCTACGCTTGCCGCGGTTGGTCTGTGGATGGGTGACAATCTTTAAATACCGAGGCACGGAGGGGCCGTGCCTCGGAAAGCACGTTAAGCCGATGGTCCCGGATGTCATTCGAGGATCTTTGACAGTCGTTACGGGTAGTCAGAAGCCCGAAAGTCTGACAACTGACAACCAGTCTTATCAAGGGGTATCGTATTACCCAGTAACTGGGTTGTGGAGGTCAGATAGGCAGTCGCTCCATGTAAAATACTGGTATTCAGCTGCATCCGGTTAGACTGGAAGCCGACCCCAACATAGTTGGGAAAAGGCTAGGCAGATGATATGTACCTAATAGAACAGTGTAGGTACTGTTAATATTCTGTAGTAGAAGTAGAACTAATTTTATCGATGTGGCTAATGGCTAATTTATCACTACATAAACGTTAAAATTATGCAACGTGCAACAGAATAAGCGCAAGACCCTGACACCCCGATTAGAATATTGAGTTATAAATATATAATAATATTACGAATATATTTTGGAAAATGATTATTGGAAGAGCGGAGTCTCCTAACACAAGCATTTCCTTTCTTAAAAGGAGACTCCAAATCATATGGGTAATGTAAACCAAAAAAAAAAAACGCAATAAATACTTTTTCTTTCTTTCTTTCTAAATATTTTAATTGAAATAAACATTTTTTTTAAAGCTACTCAATCATTAATTTATGACTTTTTTATTTGTCAATCCATTTTATTATTTAGGATTTAGACCACGATTATTGAAATGTAGCACATTTCAATAATCGTGGTCTAAATCCTAATTAAGCCCTTTCATTTGATACCCAACAAGGAATGATAAAAAAATTTTTTTTTAGATCATGACTAGGTATATCTGCTAGACGGCGCCATATTCAATTTAATGTGACGTCATATAGCCTATAACCAGCAGACGATCGAGACGCTTCCAACGATACTTCATTTGTCTAATTATGACAAGTAGCAATGAATTTAGTCGAATTTTGCATTTCATATTTGCATATTTTTTCATATTTTCTTCGTTGTAGAATTGCGCAATTTGATTGCCCGTGTGTAGAGCTTACTTTGAACTACATTGTATTGTCGAAATTACATTAGTTTTATCACTAAAGTAAACATGGGTCTTTAAAAATCACTTACCACTAAAGTAAACATGGGTCTTTAAAAATCACGACATTTTTCAATTTCTTCATTCGAGTGAGCCAAGTCGTGCACTGTGTGTCCGACATATTTCTCTGCGACATGACTCGAATGACTGGCATAATAATCTGCTCTACAGTGTACACTGTACGTGAATAAAATAATTTGTTGTCGTGAAATTGTTTTGTCTACGATAAACTGTATAGCGCATTTTTGAAATGCTTATTTATTTAGTCATTCTTTGACAGTTAGATGTAGATCTATCATAATTATCTATGCTACTTTTTAGAGATAGTCATTTATTATTAATTAATTGCGTAATCATTTTGAAGGTTATTGCTAATCCATTGCTTCATATTTTAGAAAAAATTCTCTGGTCAACAACGTAAATAACGCAATGAATGTTGTTGAACTGTCAAAATGAATACATTCCTTTTTTTGTATTCCTACTGTTAGTGTGTTCTGTTTCATCATCATTCAGCCGAAATACGATCACTGCAGGGCATAGACCTCCCTCAACGCAAGCATCACCAGTACGATAATTATGTGGTTCACGAATCCAGCGGATTCCTGCGACCTTCACCAGGTCATCGATCCACCTTGATACCAGTATAATCTGTAGTCTACCGGCTTCTGGTATATATTTGTTTTCTTTGTCTCGTTTTATAAATAACACGTTTATTTTTTTTTAAATTCATACTTTCAAACGTCCACGATGACGTCACCGCTGACGGTATCATGTCGCGAATTCAGATGTGAACCCAGCGTGTTTATCATAACATGAAGCTAATTATTTTTATCGCCAGAGATGTGGGTTTCCTGGCGAATGTAACTACATTAGTAGGTATATTCTCCACACTTCGAAACGTCACATGGTAAATTATAATCGCCAGTAAGTACCTACTGTTCTTTATATTGGATGGGAATCAAATCGATACCGCTGCCTACGGGCTACTGCAATGCCAATACTATACCAGAGGCATCGCAGATGCTTGTCTTCCCAGACACAACTGAAATTCCTGCCATATCTTGGAATTCTCTAACCACCCTTTTAATAAACGCGGAATGATAACAACCAGCGGGGTAATTGCGTAACACACTTCCATGATGATAGTTTAGCCCCAGTTTAACCATACATTTTTTAAGATACAGCTTTACTCTGTTCATTGAAAATCTGTAAATATAAAATTCAAGGTCCTGACTGACTGATATATCAACGTACAGCCTAAACCGCTGGTCCTAGAGACATGAAATTTGAAGGGTGTGTTCTTTGTGAAGAGTAGGTGGATACCTACTCTTCAAAAAGAACACACCCTTCAAATTACACCCTTCAAATCCTTTCTTAGTGGATACTAAGAAAGGATTTTTCGAAATTTATCCCGAAAAGGGTGAATGGGGGAGGCGAAATTCTAACGCGGACGCAGTCGCGGGCAGAAGCTATATAGTATAATGAGAGTTCACTATAACAGATTTATTAATCTGTACATCTACGAACATCAATACATATGCAAGTCTTCTTAGGTCGGCTACCGAAGCCCTAAAAGTACAGTAAGTAGCAATATTACTTGTGTTACATACTTGAATTAGTTAACTGGGTTCATGGTCGGGAAAGTAAGACTGAATAGAACTGGGGGCCTAAAAAGGCCACATTAGCAGAATCATAACAGGATAAGCCCAAAAGTCTGACAACCAGTCTTACCAAGGGATATCGTATTACCCAATAAGTGTGTTGTGGAGGTCAGATAAGCAGTCGCTCCATGTAAAATACTGGTATTCAGCTGCATCCGGTTAGACTGGAAGCTGACCCCAACATAGTTGGGAAAAGGCTAGGCAAATGATGACTACCAGCATTACGCTACGGAAACGTACCCAGTAATATTTCAAATACTGTGGTCTGGAGAGTGTGTTTTTATGAGTCATTCAGGATATTTACTGGTACATAATGTTTATATATTTGTTTTAAAATATGTGGCTTGTCTGTATGGGTGTGTAGATATGGAAAAGTTTGTTGCGCCGTTCATTCGTGAAGGTAAAATTAGATTAATTTTCACATAATTATTCGTACGTCGGCCGATAAACAATACACCACTATACTTTGGCAAACAATAAAGTATAAGAATACATTTAACCCTAAAGTCATCAGTAATCTGATCCAGGAAACATCGTCATTTCCGCAACCCGAAGCAGTTTGGCAGCCAACAAATTAGTGGCAGTCTGACATGTATCACTTTTTGTCAAGTTTCAAAATATCTAAAGTTAATTGGCGTTTCAGTTTTCAAAAGACAATCTAATAACTCCAGGAATGTTCAGCGGGGTAATTGCATAACACACTAACAGTAACAAATTGCTTTCATATTGATCGAGTAGAGACAATATTCATTTTTTTTTATTTGAAATGGGTTTGCCATTTCAAATTTAAAAAAAATGAATATTGTTGAACAGATAGTTTGACAGTTCAGTAATATCCTTCAAAATTATTCAGACTGTGATTGTGTGTATGTAATTAGAGTGCAGGATTACGACAAGTACCTTCCTACACCCATCCACAGTAAACCTATAAGTTTTAGCTATTACGACTAGAACAAAAAGCAAGGATTTGGTGTATGCTTTGACGCACCGGAATTTATGACGATTTTTCCAAAATGACTCACGCCATCCTAGTACTAAGGGGCTTATTTATAAATGGTGCTATAGTTAAGGAATCATTAGCGACTGTCTAACCATTCATTTTAAACGTTTAAACGTCTCTTATCTATATATGTATAACCAACGCAACATTTTTTAAATGAAAGGCCAAAAAGTTTCCTTTTTTGTAACATAGAAACTTTAACTGGTGCTCCGCTGCTACTATAACAAACAAACAAATCTTCCACGTGTAACTTTACATCAACACAAAACGCCTAATATAGATTTACTACAGAGTGGTACAGACAAAATCCCTGGCCTACATACAGCGAAACAAACTCACAAACACATTAAATATATCAAAGTCACATGTAAACTGACGCTGAATCTATCATAAAATAATGGTACCAGCTAGAGATGGGCGACATAAAATGTATTCTAATTGTTATTCGATCAGTAGATGACAGATAGTATCATTCGATTGTGAAAGGCGAATAAAAAAAATCTGAAATACAAACAGGTAATTAACTAAATATTAACAACATACACAAGATAACAAAGGCAAGGTAATAGTCGTAAAATACCAATCATATTCGAAACAATAATTCGAATACAACCAATTAATTAGAATTACTATTCGAAAGATCAAGAGAAGATTCGAATAATCCAATAATCCAATGATTATTTCTACAATCGCCCAACACTACTAACCTCCTGCTATGTCTAAATATACTAACTAAACACCCGACCGCGTCTACAATGACGTCATTGGGAATCAGAAATAAACGGAAAATACTAGAAACTAGTTTGAACTTTGAAGTAACGAGACTATAAAATACAAACATTATAAAGAAAGCAGTTCTTTCTAATAATGTTTCCAGTGAAAAGAAAGATGTTAATCATATTATGAGTTGTTACGTAAATCTTTGTCTGCGTTTTCTATGTTTATTCTTTATCCCAATTGTCTCCCTCGATAATATTTCAGCGTGTGGTGTTACTGACAGATACATGAACAGAACTGCTTGATCAGGAACTGGAAAACCATTGGCGTTAGAATTTGGTAGCTCCAAATCTTGTCACCGCCATCTTTATCTCTAGATGTTCAATACCGTAACATTGATATTTTTTTCTTTGCAGAAGACTAAAAATATCTTAAAGACAGGCTCCTTCAAACAGGCGCGACACGCGATAAAATCGCGCGCGACACTAAGCCACAGCAAGTCGCGCAACGAGCGCGGTGCCTTTGTGTAGCGCGCGATTCGCGTCGCGCATCGCGCCTGTTTGCAGGAGCGTTTAAGAGGGCTTTGTAAATGAATTATCATAATTATGTATAATTAATTACCGTTATCTCCCCAACAATCTTTTGAGACGGGATTTCCTTTTGCGAAGGACGTTTCCCGTGGAAAGATTTGTATCTGCAAGACACTAATATTATAGGTAAAGGCGAAAGTTTATAAGTGTGTGTGTTTATATGTTTGTTACTTCTTCACGCTCAAACGGCTGAACCAATTTTGATAAAATTTGGTATGGAGGTAGCTGACACCCTGGATTAATATATGGGGTACTTTTTATCCGAAAATTCCCACGGGATCGACATTTACGCGGGTGATACCGCGGGGCGAAGCTAGTTATAAATAAACGCATGATAATTTATTGAAATTATTATGGGTAAATAAAGTAGCGACCACAGCTTTGCACATAATATAAATAAGGAAGATGGGTAGTTTATTAGCTCAGTAAACTTTTCCATCAATATGGCAATTAATTACTGAGTTAGCATCTTCATCGCCATTGCTGCGGTTCTGACGTAGGGCAATGGTGACTCAAATATAAATTAAAAATCGGTTGTCTGTAAAGTCGGTTTACTGACGATAGTTGAACGTGACAACGTCATAAGAAAATACTGATGGAATAGTTGCATTGCATTTGTTAATATTCGCTTGCACTTCAAGCCGCCATGGAACGCTACAGAGCGAGGCCGCGAGGTAACGCTACATGAGTCATGTTTTTTCGTGAGTGCAGCCAGCTTCATCGATTTATTAGACGTTGTCACGTCAAAAAAACTGAATCTGTTCAGTATATAACTTGTATTTGATCTGCCACTAGGTACAGGCTAGATGGAGCGAAGATCTTCGGGGTGGCTACCGGCTGGTAGCAGCTGGATGAGAGGAGCCGAAGAATGAGTCAAATACACGCCATTTCATGTTCACGTCACCTTCTTCGGCTTCGAGAGGAGAAGAGGCCTAAGTTCAGCAGAGGACATAGACAACGATAGGTCATGATGATAATGATGTAATACTGAACGAAAGGAAACTCCTACAAGAATCAAAGGTAAAATTATCTAAGTATAATAGTATTGTGAAAAATTATACATACATTATTTATATGACTAAAAGTCAAGATTAAGTAACTGGCAAGAAGATTACCTTCATGAAACCCTGATATCGTGCCAAGATGCATTTAGTGATAAATACAAATAAATAAATTATTATCCTTGAAAACGGTCCTACTCAAAATAGTGTTTACGAGTTACAGAAAGTAAAACATTGGTAAAGCTTGGAATTTTATAAACTGAACCCTTGCCTTCATCTTACGAGGGCTGTGCAAAAGAACTTACAGTATGTACCGGAAAAAATCTTTACAGATGTTATTTTAAAGAGGTAAATTATAAAGACCACATGACGTGAGGACATTCATCTATTTAAAACCCACCCTAATCTTCCATTTTTAACAAAGAACTTTTATAAGGTCAAATGATCATTATCCCTTTCAATAACTGGGCAGCTGCCCCTATACACCGCGTAACATTGACTGAATTAGTCAATAACCATAATACTTAGCACAATACATACAAAAAGCATATTTAAGACTCCTACAAACAGGCGCGACACGCGATATAATCGCGCGCGACACAAAAGCACCGCTCGTTGCGCGACTTGCGGTGCCTTTGTGCTGCGTGTCGTGTCGCGCCTGTTTGAAGGAGCCTTTAAACGAAAGGACACGTTTGTTAGACTTCGCGAACGATACAGGTATGAATACTATGTGAAACTTTATAATGATGGCAAAACAGCAAAATAGAAGAAAGAAAATACGTTTATTTGCGGTAAACTTAGAAAAAAAAAACAAACAAAAAAGTCGGAGGAAAATATGCATCACATCCACTCAAAACGGCCATCGCTCAGCATAATGCTGCGACCCTGAGCGAGACAGAGGCCCAGCGACGGTTTTTAGCAACAGCCGGTGTTGAGGTGATCAAGTCAACCGGTGCAGTATACAGACGCCAGCACATCAAGCTACTACAATCTGTCAAATTTCTTTAATAGATTTTCAACTTTATCGCTGAAGCAAAGTTCAAAGTTTATTGGGAAATTTTGACAGTTTCGGGTAGCTTGATGTGCTGGCGTCTGTACAATGAGATATAAATATAAGAAACAAAAAATAAAATAAATACACAACACTTCGTTCTAAATGTGGTTAGTTCTAAATAATAAATAAGTACCACGTGACTTAAATTTTGTAAAAATACGTTTGACGTTTATTTAGAAATTAAACAAAACTTAACTCTTGTCTCTCTCAAAATTTATGTCACGTGGTACTTATTTATTATTTACAGTTCTAAATAATAAATAAGTACCACGTGACAAAAAAAAGAAATGAACTCAAAATTATGAAATAACTTTAATTTCGGAAGTCGGTGGCAAAAAACTAAAACTAAAATACAGATCCCTAGACACCGACTTCCGAAATTAAAATTATTTCATAATTTTGAGTTCATTTCTTTTTGAAGTCGGATTAATTTTTTTAAATTACTTTTTTATGATCTAAGTAGTTGCAGTACACCTGATTTACTTCATCAATTGAGAGCCAGATTCCATAACACAGCAATAACTGACATTTAGGTATTTTCATCTCCAAACTGACAGATTCTCATAATAAATCTTCACTGAGATTCAAATCGAGACTCGACTTTACCACGGTGTAAAAAACAGGGGCCTAAATCTCTAAACCATACACCCCGTCTCGTGTTCAATAACGTACTTCACCACAATATCGAACAAGTTTGAAAGTAGACACGGGACAGACCAACGCGGGCGCAGCTCGCTGTGAATAAACTTTGCGTGTAGGTAGCTATGGAAACTTCGAGAAGGCAATAACATTGCATGAAGGGCAAAAGGTTTCCTTTGTTAGAGGACCGAGGTCCTTCGGTAGACTGGTTATACAGTGATTGGGACAAAAACTATGGGGTTTGTTGTTGTTTGATTTTAAACAACAAACCCGAACATTGGGGAATGAATTAAAGTGACAGTAGTTTTTGAAAATTCATATAAGTAACTAGCAGCGCCTCACGGTTTCATCCGCATATGTGTCGATCCCGTGGGAATATCGGGATAAAAACTATGCTATGTCCTTTCCCGAGACTCAAACTACCTCTATACCAAATTTCATCTGATTCGGTTCAGCGGTTTAAGCGTGAAGAGGTAACAGATAGACAGACACTCTTTCGCATTTATAATATTAGTATAGATACGTATTATCAGTACCCAGATATTCCTAACTATGTATATTTTTTACGAAAGTTTGTGAAAATATTTGGGATTTTTTACCAAGCATCTGGCTAATATAGTCCCACTGCAGGGCATAGGCCTCCCTTTCTTCCTTCCACTTATCCCTATCTAGTGCTTTTATACGCCAATCCTTGTGGAAAGAGTCGAGTTCGTTCCGTCATCTCATGCTGGGCCTGCCGCGTTGTCGTTTGCTACTGTTTAGGACCCATTGTGCCCATACCATTTAGCCCATAGCTCCTCCGGCATGCGATAGATGTGACCAGCCCAGTTCCATTTAAGCTTAGCAGCCGTGTGAGCTATATCGGCAATTTGAGTTTTAGAACGCAGTATCGAGTTTCTTATGCGATCAGAAAGTTTAACTCCAAGGATACTGCGCTCCAATGCTCGCTGCCAGACCCCGAGCGCGGACTTTTGATGATTGGTTAGTGACCATTTGTCTGCGCTCCATAGGTGAGGGTAGGAAGTCCATGAGTTCTCATCAGTGAGAGAGGGAGAGTTCCTTTCATTATTTGCTTCATCGACCAATAGCTCTTCCAGGCGTTCTCGGTGCGTAGAGCAACTTCTCAAAATCAAAGACTATCGAAATCAAAGACTATTGAAATAAATTGTAGACTTAGGCCCCTGTAATTATCATATTGCTTCTTGATGTGGGGCGAAGATAATATGTTTAAATTATTTAGGTATTTACTTTCAAATTTTTTTTTATTGTTGTTTTCTCTAAAATGTTTAAGTACATACGCCAGCACATCAAACTACTGCAATCTGTCAAATTTCTTTAATAGATTTTCATGTTTATCGCTACGGCATAAGGTTCAAAGTTGATTGGGAAAACTTGACAGTTTCGGGTAGCTTGATGTCCTGGCGTCTGTGCATACATTATGATGACAATGGACCTTTCCAATCCAACCAATCCAAATTTAGAGTACAGGAAAACCTGTACTCTAAATTTGGATTGTCACACAAAACGGTTCTGCCGATCCTTTAACCCTTAACCACCTACCACCCGTCTACCAGACGGAAGCTACTTTAAAATCACAAATATTTTTACGCCCTTACATTGTATAATCCCGCGCGTTCAAGTACCTTCTCCCCGCGTCCCTCAGTGTCACTCATGCGCTCGTCGACGCCAGAAGTGCGCTTGATTACCTGTGGTGAGTGAAAAACTATCGCCGAGTGTCTCGGAGACGGGTGGTAGGTGGTTGCGTGACTAAACTCAAGTGTTCCTTTTTTAAATTTTTCATTGAAATATGGCTTTACGAGACAAGGATATTGAGAATTTGTTAGATAATGAGCTGTACTTGTGACCCAAAAAAGAAACGCAGAACCCAATATGTTTGTTTCGAGTGTAAGGCACCCATATGCCTCGAATGCTCTAATAAATTGTGCAGTAATTGCCGTGAAAAAATGTAAAGTTTATGGTCTGCAATTTTGTTGATTGAGTTGTTCTAGAACGTAACTAAAATTTTTCTTATCTTTGTTGATTATTGAATAATTGAAAATTAGTACTAAATAAGCATTATCTTTTTGTATTTTTTTTTATGGATCTCATTATCCAAAGACTGCATTTTTGTAGCAACAAAAGTATGTTGGTTTTTGTTATTTAGTTTATGGAAAAAGTAGTCGTTTTTATTTTGTGTTTCTTATACATATACATAGTTTCTAACATAATTAACATGTTTTTTATTTATCAAAACTTCTAAGTTATAAATATTATACATGGCGAGGGTAATTTGACACACACGTCTCTAAGACGGGTGGTAGGTGGTTATGTTACAAAAATAGGAGGTAGGTAGTTAAGGGTTAACATACAAACTGCAAGTTCACATATTATCTGGAGAGCTTACTGCACACAGAGCACATATAGCTCTGGATTTCACGTTATCAGTGATAATGCTATCTAATCTGGTATTGTTTTTGTGATACCACTTTATGAATTATATGGCCCGCTGCTTTTATCGTGTATGCATCTTTACTGGGTTTTATGGGATATCAGGTGTAGAAATCATCAGTCGAGGATTGAGCACTAGACATGTAGATAATTTTATAAAATCATCAGCTTATCGTTTTTATTTTCCAAATGGCAGAGAGATTGATTGAATATTCAAAATAATCATATCACGGGAACAGTTAATAATACAATCTACCAATCAATGTTAAGCCCTTATTCCACCTCACTGAATTCAGACGTCCTAAATGATTCAGTAACTAAATTCAGTCAAGTTAAATAGCATTTAGGAAGTTAGAATCCTAATTAGCCTCCTAAATCGGAAGAAGTGAGGCTTCTGACTGACTAAATCATTTAGCTTCTTAATTAGAAAGCCATTTAGGAAGGTGGAATAGCGTTCAGATGCGTTAGTCGCACGGGTCGCACCGCACCCGCCACTGCGAGAGGACGTGCAATTTTTGTATTTTTTTAATTTGTTGATACGAGAGTATACGATGTCGACGCCGAAAGAAAGCGAAATTATAATTAATATAATAGAATTGTATAAAGATATGCCATATCTTTGGAACAAAAATGATAAAAACTATTCGCGCAATAGGAGATATTGTTTGACCCAAGTTCTTCGTTTTTTACTTTTTTTTATTGTTATTGAGCCAACGGCCAGGCCTATGAGAAGACCGATTTTTTGATGCTTTGACAGGAATGGAGCCATCACGCAATACGTCAGCCGCGCGCTCGCAACTGAATTAGTAACTAAATAAGTCAAGTGTAATCAGAAGCTTCTAATTAGCCTTCTTTTTAGGATCCTAATTTAGACGTCTGAATTCAGTGAGGTGGAATAAGCCCTTTAAGGCTCCTACAAACAGGCGCGACACGCGATATAATCGCGCGCGACACAAAGGCACCGCCCGTTGCGCAACTTGTGGTGCCTTTGTGTCGCGCGCGATTTACGTACTATGATCACTTAGTTTCAATACTAAATTGCTGACTGTAAGCTACATTTCAAAAAAACTTTCATGGATCGAATTTTTGTTATTAGTATACCTACCTATTTTAATTTTAATTAAGAAGTAAGTACTTCACAAGACAAGTTAAGAAGACCAATTCCCGTAATTAAAAACCTTGAAAAATCTAGTTGCAATCTCATCTCAGAGACAATCTATGACAAAAACTTGTCAAAAATGTAGGGAAATTAGAAGTATTTATGACAGATTGAGACTAAGATCAGACTGAGAACGTTCTTACCGACTAGATTGTGACGTTATTTACGAGATTGACCCTCTGAGTGCTGATCGAAATGAGGAAGAAAGATGCTGCAAGACATCTTGCTATATCCTTATTTTAGATTTCTAGCAAATTTTCCATAACATCTTAATGAGAGAAAATACAATTGATTGCACGGAATATTTCATGATTCAGTCATATTGTGAGTCACAGTGATTTCAAGAGCGATTTCTTGAAAACCATAAACTGTTCACTGCAAGTTTCAGAGCGAGATAGAAAATAGTTTTTAAAATCCTCTCTCTCAGACTGTTTGCTTGCCATTGTTGAGTGTAAGTAAATACTAAGATGATAAAGGAGGCAATTAATGCTTATCAAGTAATTGGTTTTAATTAAGATATTGACTTAGATACAGTTAATAGCAGGTTTTGCTTTAAATTGTGAAATAGGTTCACCTTTATACAGTGTTAAAAAGCTGTACAATATTCCTACAATGCTAACAAAACTTATACCGCTCAGCGACACTCAAATTACAGATTACCGAGGCCCTGACTCACTGACTTAGATTTTTACTTTACAAGGGACAATGACCTCCCCAATAAGTTCAAATGCGGGGTACAAGGCAGTTCAAAAACATAACACCACGATAAGGAGATACCTAACAAGTATCGCACATAGCCAATTGACATCAATTCAACCACAATTTCTGAGCAAACTGCATGAAATTGAACCTCAAACATTCGAATTATGCTAAAATGTACAAACGCACACATCAGACGTTCATTCATGAATTCCATGACGCAAGTGCGTTCGAAAACTTATATGAAACTCACGATTTAGCACCTGTTCCACTTATTATAAGTTATAAAATAAATGTACTTACCTCCTTATGGGTTGTAACACAAAGTACACACAATCAGCTGTTCACAATGCGAAAAATTCACACAATATTTTTGTAAATAAGGCAAGCACGTGCGGCCGGCTTGACAGGCAATACACATCTGGACAGTTAGTTTGGGTCGCCGTTCGAATCGAGACGCGGGACTGCCGCGCCTCTAACCACAACACCGCATTTTTGAAACACTAAAAGAAATTCGCTTCCAAAAAAATCCCTTCGCACTCAAAATGCGCCCTCTCACTTCGGCGTTCCCACTTCGAATGCTATCATTTACGTTAATTATATTGTTTACACAGTTAGTACAGTTACAGATATAAATGCTTATTTAACTTCAACAATCCAGATAGATAACAGTGGAATTTTACGTAATAATTTTTATGCAAATATAACTTTTTTTTCATAAAAATCCAGCGTGACGGGACAATGACATTGTCGTTACGTCAAGGTCAACACAAGTAGGTTTTAAATTAAAATGGTATTCACCTCATTTCAGCGTTCCATAACATTTTAAAAAGATCTAGGCATGTCTGTAGCTAAATATTTTTCCCTTTAGTCAGCACTCAGCACCACATTCCATCGTCAATCTGTGTCCTATCTTGTTTTCTGTCTGTACACTGCATGCCACTAAAAGTGGGCCCGTCATATAAAACAAAATAACGCATGCGCGATTAGGCCCACTTGATCATTATGGACAAAATTGACCCTTAAAATGTTCTTAACTTTAAATAATAACAAACATAATACCACGCCTGTAACTCTAACACCCATATTTCGCCAGTAATGTTTAAGTCCAATATAATAGGGACAGAATTCGGAACACCACGCTGCGTTCCAAAACGGGCATACTGGATGTAGGAAAGAAGGCTGCCAGGCTCAAATGGGATTGGGTGGGTCACATCAGCCGTATGCACGATGACCGCTGGGCAAAACTCTCCACACAATGGGTGCCTGGAGAGGGGCGGTGCCGGCCGCCGAGGCCGGCCCAGAAAGAGATGGCGAGATGACCTGGACGCGTACTGCGAGGGCTGGTTCGAGGTGGCGCGGGAAAAGAGTTCCTGGAAGGATTTGGGGGAGGCCTTTGCTCAGGAGTGGGACAGCATAGGCTAGCAAAAAAAAAAAAATATAATAGTGGCGAACTTATTGGCATCAAACGGACTCACATCCAGTCTCCAGACTGCTACTAAGAACTTCCTGATGAAAAAACCTAATAACACTTTGCCAGGAATCTAACCCAGGACCTTACTAATAAACGTTGTATAACGTCTGTATAGTTACACAAAGCTTTGTCTTCTTCCTTCGAAAGTCAAATTACTGACGACTGAAAGAGAGAAATCGGTGTGTAACTATTCATCTGATATAAGTAATGCTGAACATAAGGTCCGACCTTATGTTCAGCAGTAGCACTGGCGACCATTTAACCAATGAGCCAGAAGGTAGAAGGGGAGAGAGGCATGTGGTAGAATTATATATTAACCCCTTATTAATAAACGTATTATGTACTTATATCAGATGAATAGTTACACACCAATTTCTCTCTTTCTGTCGTCAGTAATTTGACTTTCGAAAGAAGAAGACAAAGCGTTGTGTAACTATACAGACGCTGTACAACGTTTATTAGTAAGGGGGTAATTTAAAGATATGTACTTACTTGTACATTTTTTCAGTATTTACTCTTATTGAGCCTAAAAAAATAGCCTGTTATGCATAGAAGGAGAAGCGATCGCAGTGAGCAAGCGTTCCGTACGCAAAATAATGTACCGCGGTGCTATTCTGTAAAAATCTCACCGTAAAAACTTAGGTGAAGTGAGCGTGGAGTGAGCTGTCAATACCTACCAAAAACAAACTCACTTCAACTAAGTATTCACGGTATGATTTTTACATAATCGACCGGCAGTTGGGGAAAATTAATCTTCAGCCGATTGAGACACTACGTTAATTTGCTATACTTAGTCATTGCATCTGGCTGATAAATTATGATAGTACTTAATTTGTTATATGAATTCTATTCCTAGGCCTTTCTCAACTACTATGTTGGGGTCTTCTTCTATTCTAACCGGCATCCTCACTGCGTAACACACTATAATATTACTCTCAATTTGAAGCATTTTGCTAATCCATTGCTCCATAATTATGTATGTTCGAAAAATATGTCTGCTCAACAACGTAAATAACGCAATGAGTGTTGTTGAACTGTCAAAATGAAACTCATTGCTAGTGATGGTGTGTTACGGCAATTACCGTGCCGTTGCACTACGGCACGTGCCGTTAGGCCTTTTGCACATTATAAGAAACTTTCTTGTGTCTTATGAAAAATGTCTTATAAGAAATTCAGTCGCAATGATTGTTATATCAGACCATACATATTACAAGATATTTTTTCTTATGTCGGATACACGCGCATACTACTTAGTCATTTTGTCGGCTGCATGTTCGATGTCGTGCCTACACAAGACGTCTTGCTTAGACACGACATCTACTCAGCTATGTAAAAAAGTTTGCGCGTGCACATTCGGCGCGGCTGCGTTAGCGAAAAGACGTGTAGTGTCCACGCTTTTATTTAAATTAAACTTGACTCCAAATGTAATAGCACCTCGTCAAAAGTAGTCTTGGACATACGGAAGTAATTAAAAAACTTTTGTTCGTCTTGAAGTAGTTCTGGTACCAACTTCGTATATGCCCCATCATCGATTCTTGTCATATTTAATGGATATATCCAATGACGCCTACAACTACGGCGTTTTCTTCTATGGTACAAGTATGCAATCAATAATAGACGCTGTCGTCTGTCCATTTTGTACACGTGTATCCTCCGTGAATTGTGGCTACAGACTTCAGATTGCTACGAATTGCATGAATGTGTACGATACACCAGACAAGACATTTTTCTTGTCTTGTGTCCGTGTCTTATAATGTGCAAAAGGCCTTACGTGCCGTGCCGTACCGTTTGGGTGCAGCCTTGTGGGTGCAGCTGAATACCAGTATTTTACATGGAGCGACTGCCTATCTGACCTCCACAACCCAGTTACTGGGTAATACGATACCCCTTGGTGAAACTGGTTGTCAGTTTTCAGGCTTCTGACAACCCGTAATTATTGTCAAAGATCTGCAAATGATAGCCAGGACCAACGGCTTAACGTGCTTTCCGAGGCACGGAGGGGTCTTCGTGTGTAAATATGGTCACCCATCCATGGACCAACCGCGGCAAGTGTAGCTTTTAACGATCGATTAACCCGTGCGGTTGTTATTACTTGCCACAAGCCCCGGTTTATATAGGTACAGTGCGTGCCACGTAACAAGAGACTTGACACACCACGTGGTTTGACATGCGCAGTACACGATTTTAGGTATCTTTAGCGGTATGAGGTCTGAGTGCGGGACGGGACCGGACGTCATAGGGGCGGCGGAAAGAGGCGGGGGAGGCGGGGTCAAGTCTCTTCTTACGTGGCACGCACTGTACCTAATACCTACGGACAATTTTTAAGTTAGTTACCAACCAACTGAAAGTCTAAATCGTTCCTATGAAATGGCAAATCATTTCTCTGACAGTTACTACATACAATAATTGATAATATCGTGTCAGTAAAAGCACAACGGTCACGTTCATCAGGCCACGTTCCATTCATGTTTGCACTTACAATCGTATTGTAGATACTAATTAAACACTCCTGTGATTACTCGTATCTACTACACACCTACCATCACACTTGTTTATTAATGACAGGTTCAGATAATGACAACGTAATGTGTGCATCACGTTTCAATAAAAACCTAAGATAAAAAAACTCTACCGATACAATACCAATAAATTTGATCTATCAACACCTTCGCCAGATCATCTTCATCTGCCTAGCCTTTTCCCAACGCGACGTTGGGGTCAGCTTCCAGTCTAACCGGCTGCAGCAGAGTTTTTAGATGGGGCGACTGTCTATTCGACCTCCACACAACCCAGTTACAGATATTCTATTTCACGAAGGCCATTCGGCTTTGATTGTAGTAGTGACGTATCCCGACAAGCGCGCTCCCACAGCGGCTGCCCCTTGCTGCCGTCGCATGAGGCTATTGCCGCGAATGTGTACCGTTTTACTTCACCCATTGTTGAGTCTCTGTTGATCACAGTGTGCATGTGCACGCTTGACAACATTCATAACCAAACGGACTTCGTGACATAGAACATCTGTACTAGGCAACACTTTACCCCTTCGTAAGACTGGTTGTCAGATATCAGGCTTCTGATAACCCGTAATGATTGTCAGAGATCTGCAAATGACAGTCGGAACTTTTCGGGCACGGAGAGGTCTCAGTATGTAAAAATGGTCATCCATCCACGGACCAACCGAGGCAAGAGTAGCTTAACCTGATTTAGTTTAGTTATTACTTAGCCACCAGCCTCTCGTTAATAAATAACCCACGGTCCCGGCAGCACTTCGTCAGTTATACAACACATCGCATGATGTAAGTATTAAAGTCCCATGTGGGCGAGTCTATATCACCATTAGCCGGACATAAATCCAGACTCCTAGAAGCTACTATGAATTACCTGATGGAAAACCAAGTACTTAACACATGGCCCGACCGGGAATTCGAACCTAGGACCCCACCGTTCAGCAGTTGCGGAGGCGACCGCTAGACGTTAGTTCCGCTAAACATATTATATTATAAATAAGTTGTTCTACATAACGGAGCTGTTTTGTAAAACAACTAGAGGTTTTGTAAAACAGCGGAGTCTACAATCCATCTGCGACATATACACACGTAATATCATTTCAAGTTAAACAAATATCAACTTTATTTCAATGGTTATTAAGTTGATTTCAAAGTGACTAGCACTATTGAAAAAGTTATAAAAATGTTTGAAGTTGCAGCGTAAACAGCCGGTCGATTCTGTAAAAATCTCACCGTGAAAACTTAGGTGAAGTGAGTTTGCTTTTGCTAGGAATTGACACTATTGACAGCTCACTCCACGCTCACTTCACCTAAGTTTTCACGGTGAGATTTCTAAAGAATAGCACCTCTGAACTTTATTATGTAGGATTTAAAGTTATTTTTCCATAAACGCGCAATTGTTTATCTTTTTGGCAAAGAAACCGCGAATGCAGATTAGGGTGACAGGGAAATCAACGCAGGAGCGTCCAGAATTATGTACTGAACCCATCGTAATAGGTTGCGCGTCGAAGTCTCTGCCACCTGCATACAAAGTGGCCTACAGATATTGTTTTTAATCAAGACTTAAGAAGGTGGTTTTCGGTTTTGTAAGTTTGGCTTTTCTCGACTGTATATTTAGTGCATCCAGTCCACCATTCTGTCACAATCACACATACTGCAGACCGCTGAGCTGCTGGAGAGTCTGTTGTGCCACTTCTTCTTCCCAGCTAAAGCACGAGCGTTTTGGAGGACTGTCTAATGAAGTGCTGATTCTCAGCCAGCCTAATTTGAATAGGTACTTAATGTCTTTTGACTTTGACTCCTTATTTAAATTGTTAACTTCAGGAATATTGTTAGAATCAAATGAACAGCTTGATGTATGGTCGTAAGTACTGTGTACCATTGCGAAATTAACGGACGGAGTATCCATATGTATTCACACGGTGGTAACCGTTTCTCCGAACTGTTTGTAACATGAGTCTGAATCTGAACAGTTTGCATTTAATGTGCGTTTCATACAGTGTACATTGCTGTTGTGAAATTTTGGAGTGATTGTCATGCATCACTACACACAGCGCACTATACAAAAAAAAAACAGTGGCACTCCAGGAGTGTCGACAAAAGTGAAAACTTGAAAAAGCATAGTCATTTTATAAACATGTTTGAAGGTCATTCTTCCCAAAGAAAATGTACCGCGAACGCGCGGTACATTTTCTTTGTTTTAAGTTTTGGCCATTATAAAGACATCAACGGATGTCTTTATAATGGCCAAAACTTAAAACAGAGGTGTCGAAAGATAATAGTGTCGCGAGTACAATGGTTGTTTCCCATCTCAAAAAATGCCCAACGCGCCTATAAAGAAGTTTTCACTTCAAAAAAAATCGAAATCATATAGATTGTTGCATCGAACACAAAGTGCATTAATTACTCACTTTAGCAAGGTGCGTAATCTACTTTTCTTTCAACTACCAATCTACCTACCATGATAAAATATACCTACACAAAATAAAATTCAATGAAAACAAAGTTTTCCTAAGCTGTTAAATATTTACTATCCCGCGACTTGGCGGCAAAAGGGTATTATCAATTTCATTTGCAGCTGTTTTTATACTTCCTGGAGTTGCATTCATATCGCTATCGCTATTTCCATTTTTTAATCTTTTCTTGCTAAATATGTATTATCAAAGTTTTAATGGTACAAAATGCGCAACCATTTTTTTTTTTCGTGAGTCGTTTTTATTCAGGCGATTTTTATTTTCAGCGAGTATCTTTTTAATAATAATAATGATTGTTGACATAACCGTCCCGCATGATGAGAACCTCGTGAAAGCCGAGAAAGATAAACAAATCAAGTATCATGACTTGGCTCGCGAGGTTGTCGACATGTGGGATGTGGACTCAGCGATCATTGTGCCGATAGTCGTGACAGCCAATGGATTAATAGCCAAGAGCCTCCACCAACACCTGAGGAGGATCTCGTTGGGCAGCTGGATCAAGGGCTTGATCCAGAAAGCGGTACTTCTGGACACGGCCCGCATCGTTAGGAGAAGGAGGTCTGGAGGTTTCTCTGGAGTCCTGACCCTGCTGCTGCTGCAGCTGGTGGTAGCTTGGACCCTGTTCCCGATACCGGTGGGCTAC
Organism: Luperina testacea; assembly: GCA_927399505.1. Taxonomy (NCBI): domain Eukaryota; kingdom Metazoa; phylum Arthropoda; class Insecta; order Lepidoptera; family Noctuidae; genus Luperina; species Luperina testacea. The sequence continues at coordinate 3,119,001 of OV656763.1, read as the reverse complement.
TATTTTTTATATTTTTAAATGTTTTTATATTTTTTATACTAATATTTAAAAATATAATTTATTAAGTACCGTCAAACGGGGTTACTTTAACAGTAAGGGTAACTTTAACAGTTTATGGGGCTACTTTAACAGCGCGCCAAATAATGATTTAAACGTGTGTGAAACGAACGCTAGTGACCTTGATTGGTGGCTAGTAGCGTCCCGATCTTCGAACCTATACCTTCAACTTCTTCTTTGCTTTTATTTCTATTTCCCCTAAAATGTATAAAATATTAATATTTTTTTATCAAAATGATGTCAAAGTAATCCTTACACTTTAGATTTTTGCCGTTGATTGCATTTTAAAGCCTTGTCAAAGAAACCCCCTTCGGGGTTACTTTGACTCATGAAAAATAAAAAATATATATATTTGTGGGGGGCCTGTAGGGCTTGATATTGGTATGAGATTGATAGTTAAAGGACACATTGTTCTGTTGGAACAAAAACATCATTTTAATTTTGGTTGTTAAAAAAGTTATTCTTAAAAAACTATCGAAATATCTGCAAAGTAGCCCCGTTTGACGGTATATATTTAGTTAAACAAAGGAAATAATAAAAATAAAAAACAGTGCATTAATGAAAAACTGTGCAACCATGAGATTTCATACAACATTTCTGCACTGTTTTGGTTCTAAGCAAAAAATGTGTCCTTTGTGATCGGTTTTGTAGTGATTAATGATAACATTACTACGTAGTTGAAAGAAAAAATATTTTATTTCACACTTATGAAACGTCAGAGGCTAGGTGCACGGTTCCAACCACCCAACGTCCCCCTACAGATACCTTTGCCTAATCATTCAGGGAAAACAACGCACTGTTTTTATGTTATTGCGACACATTCATCGAATGGCATTTTCTGTGAAGAAACGTACTTACCAAACTTTTCTCTTGCTAAGCGAGAAAGAGATGTACCTACCTACTTATACTAAGAGGAAAACGATAACTTGCAGCTCTTTCTAGAGTATAAGATTTGAAGTTAGCTGCCTACATCTTCATTGCTGACTGTTCAGACCTAAGATTTCACCGGCACCCATTTTAGAAACACAATAGTATTTTTATCGTTATGACGGCTATAGCCGTATATAGTGCCCTCGAAAGTGTTAAATCGGAATCACAGAATTCTCAGAAAAAAAAAATAGTAAAGATCTTTTTTTTAACAATCGCTTAATTGATATCCGTATCATGAGGGTGCATACAAAATAACTAGCCAACCTTGCATTTAATTGTCATCTATAAACTAAACGCGTATGCAAAATTTCTGCTCAATCGGTTGGGGATAAGAGCGGTTGTGCACTATATCCGATCCGAAGCCGAATTAAAGATCCGACTTCAATCCGAATTGGGAATGTTCTAAATTCGGACAGATAGAGTTCGGATGTAGTACGCAAACCCTAAAACAAATAGGAGTATGATCACTTCGAACCGGCATTTCTTGGATTCGGATCGGATGTAGTGCAGAATCGCTCTAACTGTTTTAAATTCAGTTGCAAGATTTGACCTAAAAAAACCAACATACAAACATTGCAAGGCAAAATGAAGCTTGTAATAAAAAAGTAAAAACTTAATTGGCGCCTAGCACAGAATGACATAAAAGTCAAAGCATACAGTCTGTTACATCAGATTGTTCGGTCATGGAGGATTTTTGAAAAGATAACGACGCACTAATTTAAGGATTAGTATGATTTTGATATAGATAACCATGCAGGCAGCATGCCTCAGTTGTACTTGTGTGTTGCAGAGTATTCTTGATTCACTTCGTTATTCATTCTCATTTTCTTTCTTTCTTTTACTTCGTTATTCATTCTGAATCGACTTTCTTCACAGCGAGATGTTCAAGTATCTAATAATCTCTTCCCTATTCCATTTTATTTTATACTAGCACTTTGCCTGCGTCTTGGTCCGCGTGTATTTTGTACCTACTTTATTCTAAAAATTTCGAAAATGTATTTTTATGATCTAATTATCATTTATTTAGATAAATAAGTATTCGGGCCAATTTCTAAGTTCATAGATCAAAGGAATCAGATTTTTCAAATAAACTGTATCCCCGCTTTTTACGCCCACAGGAGTGGAATTTTGAAAATTCGTTTGGGGTATGTTCATAACTTGACTCAAAGATTATTTATACCAATTTTCGAGTTAATCAAGCCACGCAGTAAAATTCTCCCCTTCACGCCGTTAGGGGTAGATTTTCGAAAAACCCTGATAATGTTATTCTTTATTTTTGGTCTTAAGTATAAATACTGAGTTTCGAGTTAATCGGACCGCGTGTTAAATTTCTTCCATACAAATTTTGACACACCCCAATCCCCCTTAGAGGGTAATTTAGAAAAACAAATAATTAATGAATTTTTCACTTTGTTTGGCTCTTAAGGGTCCTAGCGTGACGTTGAATAGCCCATGCAAAAATAATTTATCAAATCCGACTGGCAGTTTCAGAGATTAGCGCGATCAAACAAACAAACAAACTCTTCAGCTTTAGTATACCTATAGATTAGTATCGACAAGGCATCGGGATACAATTAGAAACAAAAAATCCAATAAATAATTTTAATAACATTCGATTACATAAGTATACAATGTAATAATATTTAACATGTTCAAAACTTGTAATTTCGTTTTTACATAACTCCATTACTCCACTAATAAGTACTTTAAATACTTACTTAATAGGTAGACCTAGACATTAATATTCAATATTACAATGCCTTTCCAAATTGTTGTGCATATAAATGTGTTAGGTACAAGAAATAGGTATAATTTGTTTAAAACTAGGAGAACTTGACACTATATTGTGCACTTTCTACTTAAAATAATTCAATTATTCTATCATCTTAGACCCAGAGCTAGTGTCCGACATTACAGAATCATCTTAATAAAATTATGGCATCGTAAGGATTGGCAATAATTTATAACTATAAAGTTTAAATATTAATACATATCATGTAGATTGTAGACATTGGTCAAATTGTACAGTAAAATGGAATAACTTAAATTATTGAATACTTTTTCAGTTTATGGCACAAAATTTCCAACAAAAACTTGAATGTCACTTTCTTTAGTAAAGTAGGGTAAGGAATTGTTAGGTAGGCATTTACTTAGACATACTACTTTTATTTGTGAAATTTCGAGCACAGAATTAATGAAATCTCATTATTAAATCAATAGGTAATTTAAGTGCGAATGTCGCAAGGCAAACTGGCTCCATTTACTAGTTTTTAGTAGTTATCGAACGTGCTCTATTTTGACTTATAATATTTTAAATCTTAAATACATCATTAACTATAGGCCGACCTCTTAACTGTGACGTTGCCTGAGGTAGCTGCGCGGTGCGGGAGGGGTGATAGTTGTCACAAGTTGACCAATCACTGAGCTCTCGCATCACGTCACCAAACCCTTCCTGCATCGCGCTGCTACCTCAGGCAACGTCACAGTTAAGCGGTCGACCTTTAATACTCTCCCATGGAAAGCAACGAGAACTTAAACGATTGGCATCACATTTTTACCTAATAGTGCAAATAAAATTAAAACAATCATTACTCAACGTAACATTGTATTCCCCAAAGAGAGAGAAAGCAGAGCCCAGTAGTGCACCTATACACGTACATTTCGGCAGTTATGTTTAAGTCCCATGTAGTAGAGTGCGAACCTATTGCCACTAACCGGGCAGAAAGCCAGACAGTTACTGAGGAATTCCTAATAGAAAAACCCAATACCACTTTGCCCCACATGGGAATCTAACCCAGGACCATCAATCAACTGAGTACAAATGCAGACCAACGTCTAAAATGATAACTGTCTGTAAATCGAATTGTTAAGCCAAAACTATAAGAAAAAGTGAAAAGCTACCTGCCAAATAAGTTAAATTATTGTTTTTGAGAACCAAACAAAACCATTTCCAATTTTAATTAATGTAAAATGATCACAATTCAACAAACATAATTCTACGAAGATGACTCGCTACTTAAACACGCGTTCGACATTACAAGGCGGATTATCTTAATTGCTTTAAATTGGTGTTTAATCAAAATAAATGACCCAATTGTCAGTCGCGCCTTCAATTGACTAACAAATTGAAAAGATTTAAAACGCCTACCCAAAATAAGGCTACGGCACAATATTGTTAATATTAGATTCAAATAACTAACTAAAATATTCGATCTACGTTTCAATCAAGTAAACAATTTAACTATGCTAAACGAGAAAAGTGTTAATTTATTTTATCATAAAAAATACCAAAAAATACTAACCTAATCTAATTAGATATAATCATTGTGTTCGAATAAAAGTGTTGTTTGCACCACCACGAAGGGTCACAAACTCACAAGGCTAAAAACTAGAGGCCTAAAAATTTCATACTAAATAATTAAATTCCTACAAAAAATATAACAACTTCGTTTAGGAAGATCCATTAGGTACTTATCAAAAATGTAATATACTCGTATGTTTACATACATAACTAGAGGGGTAAATATTCTTAAAATACTATATACTTATACAATATTAATATGGGAACCGTTAATAATGTAATCTGTGCCATTTAGGTGATTATATATAACGTAGTGCTAGCTCTTAGATTAGGCAATTTTCTTTCCATCTACATTAGTACCTATTGCCCGGTTCCTATATCCTAAAAACGATTCGTTTTGCTTACGGTTCGTAGCATTTTCTACGAGGCGTATTTATTTACCGTTCCTATAACAAACGCGGCGTAGGCTCATTTACCGATGGCCGCCATCTACCGATGGGAGGCATCTGGAGGGATAACGTGTAACGGGTCGTAGTAATAATGTACGGCTAGGGACAGTCAAGGCGTTCCTATAAATTTTTTGAAACGTTAAAGAGCTGTCAAATTTACGAGGCGTATCTGGTTTTGTTACCGCCAATATTCTGTCGGTTGCTGTTTAAAAAATAAACTATTTTGAGTTTAAGTTTTATTAATTATTGGTGATTGCTTGAAAAATGTCTAACTCTAGTGATTCTGAATTAAGCGACTTACAAATGTTATCTGACTGGGATTCAGATGAAGAATACAGTGGTCGCAGGTATCAAACAAGGGTTGACCATATGACGACTCTGGATTGTAGTGAAATTATTATCAGATTTCGACTGGATAAATCCTCTGTAGAACGGCTACTTATGGAAATACATCCTCATTTGAGGGTGAAAGGAGCCAGGTATGTAGGATTCCTTACCAATTCAAATTAAATATGCTAGTAAAATAGTACATACTTTACTAACGTATGACATGGCAAATTTTAAAGTTAGTTAAAATTAATTTTTGTTTTAAAAACTACTTCCTCGCATTCGCATCGGACTGCATAAAAAACGCGTTTTGTTACTTTCTATACAAATGGCAAATGAATGATATTTTTTTGTGAAAGTGAATATTTAACATGAAGATATAATAAAATATTAATGATTAATATTTTATTAATATCTACAAAACACAAAACGACAAATAATAAAAAATTACATCATTTTTTACTTTAACACTTTGCGGGACACTTAACGCTCGACGTAATAACAATAAAACTTCTATTGTGTCTCGTTCAGTGTCCTTCAATGTGTTAAACAAACAAAAAAAGCTTCTTTGTATTAACAAAACGCAGAACGACGCCAGGGAGGGCTTCGGTAACAAACAAACGGATGACGGCTCGTAGCTCGTTTATGATGCAAAAAAATATAGGAACGCCAATTACGGCTCGTGATTGGTAACTAGAAAACGGGTGGTAAATTTTACGTATGACGAGTCGTTTGTTATAGGAACCGGGCATATGTTTTGAACTCTGAAGCCTGCTGCATCAGCCAATCAAGCAGTAACAGAAAACGCTGTTAACCAATCATCCGTCACAGCTTAGCTGTTTTGACCAATCAGACTTGGGTTAGGTGACCGTCATTAGCAATGTTACCGCATTATTCTTTTGGTTTTTCTTACGCGTGTTTTGAACAGGGTGTTCAAGAAGATACCTAAACTGCAAGACGTGAATAGGTACTATATCATGTCGTGCGTGTGTAGGGTTACCATATGTAAATAGAGGGATGCCTGTCTATGATACCTAAAATGCCTGAATTTTCAGAAAAATGCCTGTCTAAAGCAAAACGCTGTAATAGTTCTTTTCATAAAACATAAACGTAAAAATCTTCACAAGATACAGTTTTGTAATTTTCCTGAGTAATCAATATTGCTTTTACTGATTCAATTGTCAGCCGATTTCTTTCTTTACTTCACTGGGCGTTGACGAGAGAAAACGTACGTTCTACGTTCGCATTGTGTGCCAAAATAGAGAACACAAACTGGCAGATTTTCATGAATTTCGCGCCCGCGCGCTTGCATTTATGCAACCGCGATGCGTGCGCGGACGCGAAATTTAAAAATGCCTGTCTCAGACCAATGCCGGCCGCACGCCTGTCTAAACCTTAAAATGCCTGTCAAATGCGGCAAACGCCTGTCATATGGTAACCCTATGCGTGTGCGCATTAGTCCAATTCCTACGTAATGGAACACTTTCTAACAACTTCTTGACTGGTAACTTGTAAATATTATCAGCCAGGGGAACGGATCGTTTTACAAATTGAATATCATTAAATTGTCCGCTAAACTTAAGAGACAAATCACAACTCTCGTTGTTAATTAGCCTGAAATGACAGGGCAAAACGTAATGTGTCAATCTGCTAAACAATGTATTACCCCGACAGTACATTAAACGTTGAAGAATAATAAGTACATCCTAAGCCATGCTTATGTCATCCAGAGCGTCGCGACGCAGCTGGTAGGTCCTGACCGGCTGTATGAGAGAGATCAGCATGCCAGCCACAACTATCCACCCGCCAGCCAGGTAGAACGACAGCTCCCAGGATAATGTCACGTCGAAAATAAAACCTGGAATCAAGAACATACCATCACACAGAGGACAAGGTATGATGACGTACCTACCACGCACAACTTTGTTACCTATGTAAACTCAGAATTTTAGTTTACTAGGTAAAATGACAGCTGCGATCGGCCTTTTTAGGGTTCCGTACCCAAAAGGTAAATACGGGACCCTGTTACTAAGACTCCACTGTCCATCTGTCTGTCTGTCAACAGGCTGTAACTCATGAACCGTAATAGCTAGACCAGGGGTTCCCAACCTATTACCCTATGCGCCTCCCTAAAGTTTACGCTAAAATACTACGCCCCCCCTATCCCAACTCAACTACAATGGACAAAAAAAAAACGATGAAAACTTTAATGGACTTTATTAATCGTGTACACTATACAACGTATAATAATGACCATTAGTGAGAACATTGGGCCTGCATTTTATCAACCAATTTATCAATTCTAGGCTTCATGTTGGTCAGTGCACAGCGTAGATCATTTTCGACATGAAGTGGAAATTGCTTCGTTTTTATACCCACCAGCGTCATAAAACCCCGTTCACAAAGATAGGTAGTCGAAAACGGTAAAAGAATATGCAGTGCTTGCTTGCCGACAACAGTGTAAATGGCCTTATATTTTATCCAAAATTCAGTCAAATCCATGTGGCTGAAATTATCGTGAGCAGACGAATCATTTTTCACGTCCAAAGCTTCTTCTTGCAATATTTCGGGCAATTGCTCGACATTAATCACAAATGGATTTCTTATTAATTTATGAATTGGGTTTTCAGAAAAGTTTTCGGGAAAATATCTACAAAATTCAGCAGCAAGGCTTTTCAAATGACACATTATGTGTACAGACAAATGTGCAATTTCTTGATTATCATCCAGCATTGAGGATAGTTTAGGAAACGCTGCGTAAGCTTTTTAAGCCGCTCGACTCGTCGCGCCCCCCTTTGGATCACCCTGCGCCCCCCAAGTGGGGCGCGCCCCACTGGTTGGGAACCCATGAGCTAGACAGTTGAAATTTTCACAGATGATGCATTTCTGTTGCCGCTATAACAACAAATAATAAAAATAAAATAAAGTTGTAGCGCGCGTACCGCCACTCAATTGCATATCGCGCCACATGCTTGGCCAATCACAGCGCTTGCCGCCGACGACGCTTGCCTTAGCGTACCCTCTCGCGCTCCCGGCCATTGGCGTCGCTATCCCGCTCGCTCCCGCGGCGCCGAGTAGTATACGATTGCGACCGATATAGTGAACACGCGCTTGGGTGCAGTGCCAACACCTAATCGTGTATCATGTAAAAAACTGTTTTCTTATGATTATAACATGTGTGTTTCTAAAACGTATTGACTATTACTTCACCCACGCCACAAAGTTAAATTTAAAGGGCTATAAAAGAAACGTTTTTTTCGGCGTTTTATGCCTTGTGGTACGGAACCCTTCGTGTGCGAGTCAGACTCGCACTTAGCCGGTTTTTTTGTCAACACGACATTATCTATACTAATATGTATTCTAAAGAGGTAAAATTTGTTTGTTTATAAGTGTGTATGTAGGGAGTAATCTCTGGAACTACCAATCGGGTTTGAGAAATTCTTTTTGCATTTGATAGCCCAATTCTTGCGCAATACAAATATCCAGCAGTAGACGTCTTTTGGTGATATTTTTTATCCACCACGATGCTTGGAGTTCCATGTCTATAGAACTCCTAAAATCTTATACCTAGGCTTTAACATCACTCTATGACACATAGGAGCCGAGCAAAAGCCAAAAAAAGGCAGAAAGAACGCTATCGCTAAGCGTAAACGAAGTGATGGCGCGGGCAGGTGATGCGATACGAAAGAGTGGGACGGGGGAAGAAGAAATTTTCATTTTAGTCTAGCAAATTAAAAATCACAGTTTAATTACTATAAGAGGCGAGTCTATGGTGCTATTACCTATTAGGAAATTCAATAACACTTTGGGAATCGAACCATGCTCAGCAAACGCCCTTCCGACCACTAAATAGGCAGTGAACATAAGTGGCCATCATACTCTTTCCTTTTATTTTTTATTTTATGTAACGTTGCCCCACACTAGGAGTTACTCCTGTATCGTGGGTGCGTTTACAAACATTTAAATTCACATACACAAACAGCCAGACCCGGAACCACTACCTGTAGGCTATACAAATATTTTTTCCGTGCGGGAATCGAACCCGCGACACGCAGCGCAGCAGTCGATCGCTCAGCCACTGCGCCAGCCGTGTCGTTTATGTATGAGAAGCACTTTTCTTATACAAATATTTTATCAGTTACAATAAAATATTGTATGAGTTGTTTAAAAACTACCAAGGTTTGTGCCTGGTAGTGCAATTTAGTATTTAGGTGGTAAGATCAAACTCTAGCAGCAGTAAACATAATCAGTCTTTAAAGTTTCCACTGCTGAGACACAGGCCTCCTCTAGGTAAGAGGGCCGTGATAACCACGCGGGCCCAGTGCGGGTTGGTAGATGTCACATATCTTCGAATTTTTGGTTCTTGTAAGTAAATGCCGTTTTCCTTCACAGTTTTGAGAGCAGTGGCGATGAAATAATTTACATAAAGTAAATCGCCTGTCCGTGTTCGAACCTACGTCCTACAGCTCGTAAGTCGCAGCCATTGCTACTGAGCCACCACTGCTCAAACTCTACAATTAAAATTTTCTTACCCGATAACGGCGGTCCAATGAGATGTCCTATCCCTTGAGCGAGCAACACTAGTCCATACGCCGAAGTAAAGTCATCCAAAGACACCAGTTTCACCAACAAACTGGGTGTAAACGTGTACGATGCTGCGAAAAACAACCCAAATGCCGCAGCCGCAGAGGCTAAAATCCAATAGTTGGTGGCTGCAGCCGGTGGAATGGCAGCTACGGACGCACCGCAAAGGACTAAGCATACGGCGTAAAGGCCTCCGATGGATACTTGTGGAAAGTCTCCGATCCAACCCAGACCGACCTGGAAAACAAAGAGGTATCTAAATGTATGATTACAGAAGGGTATCGGCATAGAAGTCGATCATAATACCGTACAAATAAAAAAGGCATACGAAGGCTAAAACACAAAATTCCACAGGATTTCATTGGACAAACTTAGCTTGATGCTTTATAAATACTAGGATGTGTCATTGGACGCATACCGAGCAAGACATCTAACACGTCATCAAAATTACTGAATGTCCTATTACACAGTGACAGATTGTAAGAAGAAAAGAGACAAATAAAAATACCGTACAAAACTGAGCTGTCATTAAGATGATATTAGCCGGAATAACAGCTCACTTTCCTTAAGTTTTCATGGGGATTTTTACACAATAGGCCGGCAAATCAATATTAGACGAAAAGTGAAGAGTCATGCGATTTTATAGGTCCTGCGCCCTAATTGGGTAACACTCAATCTGAATAATTTTGAAGGATATTGCTAATCCATTGCTGCATATGTTAGAAAAATTTGTCTGCTTAACACCTAAATAACGCAATGAATGTTGTTGAACTGTCAAAATTAAAGCCATCGCAATTAGGGTACAGCCGGTCGATTCTGTAAAAATCTCACCGTGAAAACTTAGGTGAAGTGAGTTTGTTTTTGCTAGGAATTGACACTATTGACACTCCACCGACTCCACGCTCACTTCACCTAAGTTTTCACGGTGAGATTTTTACAGAATAGCACCGCTGTATCATGTGCGCCAATTTTTACTGTCACCTTGACCCGTCCTGCACCAAAATCTCGTCAAAATCCTTGAAAACTTTTGTCAGCAAACAAATAAACTAAAATAACGTGGGCTTCCACACTTTACGTAAATAATGAAATACATTTAGAAATCCGCCACGGTCCGAAATTTGGCACAGGCGACGTCTCAAAACATTTGGAAACGGGATAGCTATCTATTTTCGTCCGCAGTTATGTCAAATCACCTCGAATTTTGTGGACCTTGGAGTGAAACCAGATCGAGACCGGTCTCGTGATTCGTGGGAAGGTAGACATGAACAATTTAAAAGGGAAGACCTTTATTGTCTCGTCTGGGACTGCCAAATCGCCTGCCAAAAGGCTTGGCCAGAGCCTTGAATAATTAGTGTCATCCTTTAGAATCAATAAACAATGTTGGATTATTTACGAGTGTGGAAACGCAACTGTTTTAAATAAGTAATTTAGCAAGTCATCCTGTCTTATAAGTTATAATAACAATCAATATACTGCTATTTTATTTCTCCTGTATATCGACACAGCGACCTCAACGCTCAACATGGGTCAGTCATCGGATAGACCCATGTAGCGTTGAGCTGTCTGACAATGTGTGCCTCGGTGTCTATCACAACTCTATTTTAAAAACGAATTTTGGTGACGAAAATGTGGTGTGGTGTAATTCGAGGTCAATTAGGTTGATTGAACACGGCCTGCCGTAATAAAAAACAATATTCGGTTTTGAAAATGATAATAATGTTACTAGAAACTATGGCGATGTAGGTATATGGATTTGTGGAATCTAATCAGAGTAATAGGTAATTAAAACCGCTTTGGAATTTTTCTCCAGCGCTGGCGACAGTCCAAAATCGAGGACTTTATTGGGACACGATAGCCCCTTCTACAGACGAATTAGGCGACATGCCAATATGAATTAGGCACATTATATTATGTTACATGTGATGCCAAGTTTTTGGCAGAAACTAGAAATTTTAATAGAAATACTAGAAATGATAGATTTATTAATATAATGGGTTGTTTTTGTTTTGTTCAGTTATCACAACATGAGATTTCGCAGCAGATTTTTAGAAACCGCCGTTAACGACTAGTAGAATAGAATACTATTTATTATGTACACCACATAAATTACAGATATACGGATATAAATTTTACAAAGGGCGACACAATGGGCGGGCGGTCAGAGTGATATTTTAATGACAACCTTTAGTAGAATACAGGACTGAACCTACCATTCCAATGGTGTTAGTAATTCCTATCAAGCTCAGCATGACAGCTCCATCATCTTCGCTGTATCCCTCGTGGATCATGTGTTCAGCGAGGTAGAAGTAAGGCACAATGAACCAGATGAACAGAAAGATGGTACCCAAGCACAGGAGGTTGAAGGTCATGCGTTTGAAGAGGTTAACATTGAACATGTCGGCGAGGCAGCTGACGCAATCGTCGTACCATTTCTGAAAAGTAAGCAATACTCATAATAATTGTGAGAGTTGGTATTGGTAGTTAATACAATTTATTCACCAAAAGAGAATTACGTATTACAAAATTGAATAATGAAATATTGTACACGAAATAATGGCTTTAACTTTGTATTATTACAAACTGTATCTCTGATAACATTTAATCTCTATATTTATGCTGTGAACAGTAAACATTCTAAGATTGCCATAAAGTTAGTCCACATTATGATGATATCCATCTGCACCTAAATGCATCATGGCCATATAGTGGCGAATGTCACATGTCTTCGAATTTTTGGTTCTAGGACATGTCAGTTTACTCACGATGTTTTCCTTCAGCTTTTTGAGAGCAGTGGTGATAAAATAATTTATAAAAGCGCTTGTCACTGTTCGAACCTACGACCTACCAGTAAATAGAAAATAGTTTAAATATCGAAAAAACTGTAACAATTCAATTGAAATAGGCAATTACTTACCTCTTCCTTCTCATCAATAGTTATCATAGAATTCTTAAATATATCCGGACATGACGATGCTTTTAGCCTGTACCTCTTTATGTTAAGCATCGCATTCCTATGACTTATGGAGTTCAAAGGCATCTTCAAGTCCTTCAAGTAATGATGGTTCACAGACAACTGTTTCTTCAACCAATCTTTCCTGTTTTCTTTACTATATTGCTTTATCAATTCCTTATCATCCTTAGTTTCCGACTTAGCCTTTCTCAGAATCTTTTTCTGTGGATTCTTTAGTTCATACTTGTCTGAAGGTTTATCCGCGTTCTCGTATTTTTCTGAATTCGTTCTCTGTATGGGATGCTTCGTGAATTTCACCATGGGAGGGTCGTTTGATTCGTTGCTTGGTTCCCTTGATGGTGGTTTCTTAGTGCGGTTAATGGCAAATGCTGGATATTTCACTTGGATCCCGTATTCTCTGCTTGTCTTCTTTACTAGGGTGTCTAACGTTCCCATGGATATCTAGAATAAAAAATAATAACTTAATTATGCGAGGTCAGCGGAAACGAACAAATGATGATAATATTAACTTTCCGAAATACATACCTTTTCGCTATAAGTGAGATAAGTAGGAAGGTTCTCCACAGATTGTGACTTCAGTTTCTCACGTTTACACTTCTTAAGCTTCATAATGTTCTGGTGACGCTTGATACTCTCTGCCTCTTGGCCGATCACCTTTTCAGGTGACACTCCTCTTTTAATCAACCCACCCATACTCTTGCCTCTCGTTGGAGCATCAAAATCAAAGACATAAGGGTTGGAAATGGAGCCTGAACTAGAATGCCTGGACTTATCTTCGTCATTCTTCAGTTTGCCCTCATCTTTGCTATTCCTTTGCCTTTTCTGTTCCAGTGTCCACCATTCAGGGTCTCTCATAACGCAACCGCACACACATAGATTCAAAAGTGTTCCGGATAGCAAGAGAATAGTTCCTCTCCATCCGTATTCTTCGATGAAATATTGCGTCATGGGCGCGTATACGAATGTTCCGACGCCTGTACCACAAGCTCCCAACCCCACTGCCAAATTCCTTTTCTTTTCAAACCAGTAGGCTATAGACACAACAGCTGTAACATAGACAAGCCCGAGACCCAAACCAGCAATAACTCCAAATGTTATCATCATCATTTCTAGAGTTGTCGAAATCGATGCTAGAACAAATCCCAACGTTGAAATAATACCACCGAGTATTGTCATGCTTCGACAACCGTATCTGTCTACTAAAGCACTCATCACAGGCCCAGAGAGAAGGGGGACAGCAATGAACAGACTACCGATCCAGGCAGTAGTTGATTTACTGGCTTGAAATTCTTCTAAAAATTCAATATAGAGTAAGCCAAAAGAGAAGCTGATACCATCTGCTATCATGGATATTACGAAAGACGATAGTACAACCACCCATCCCCAGCCACCGTCGGGAATTTTAACTTTATCTTTCACAGATTTTTCGTCATCGTATTTCTTAATATCGATATCTCGATCAGCCGGATTTTCTGTTATTTTAACATGATTCGCTTTCGGCTTGTTCAGTAAAGCAGTAACTTCATCATTGAGGTTAGTTGCATTTTTGTTGAACTGGATCGTTGGTAGCCGTTCTCGAGTGCTAAATTCAAAGTCTGGGCTAGAGAACGAAGCTGTACCCACACTAGAAGTATCATCTTCCTCGCCTTTGCAAATTCCTGATGTGGATTCAGAAAGTAAGGATTCTCTCACTGCGCTTTCTCTTACCACCTCCCTGTTCCTCGGAGTCCTGGTAGATCTCAAAATAACTGGTTCCCAATCTTGTTTATCTTGTTCCATTTTTAAATTTTGTACTACAAATTAATACCTTGGAAAAAATACTGGCAGTTAATAGTTTTGACTAGTTTAATTTAGGTTCTTAATCTCGGGTCCCGGGCGGAGTATCGACTGGCTTGCCTGGCCGCACTGTTCAGTTTCAAAGTGTTTGGCTTGTTTTGGCCGGCCACCATTAAGAACCAGGGTAGGATCGTCTGCTCAGTGACGTCCTCCATACACACGTGTTGACAGCGAGTGGCGCGATGTTGCGCCACAACAAGGCAACTTGTTAGACGCGAACCTCACGGTTGAGTTATTTACATCTGTGAAGTAAAGAAAGCATGGCTTATTAAAAAGAATAACTTACTAAGAGATCATTATAGGTTTCTTTGTTTAAAGGGCCCATAATATTATTATCATGTACTGAGCAGATGAAAAACATGCCCTGGAGAACTATATTTTAAAAAGAATCTTCTATTTGAAGAAACTATTATCTATGTCGCATCCGGTCATGCATTTGACTAGTCGGAACGCTAGCGCCATCTGGTGGCGCTTGACAGAGTCTAGCCTGAGTCCGTGGGGGTTAGAAAACAGCTCGACAGAACGATGTGGGGCTCACTTTGGATTTTGGACTTGGACATTGGACATCGTACGGACAACATGTGCTTAGAAACTGTCCAGCGTTCCGTATCTGGTTGTGTCGTGTACCTACAGTGTGTAATTTGCTAGTGTGACTAAATTGTTCGTGAAATTATAATCTTATTTGAACTGCAAACTGTTTTTCTATTGCGCAATAACCAACACATACCCACTGTACGCCCACAATAGTTAAATATGGCTGATAATAACGAGACACACTATACCTTCTCCGTCATCAGAAGTGGGATTCGTGTTGGTTGATGCGCAAAATGAGAACGCTAAAAGTGAAAGTGACCGTTGACATTTTTAAAAACAAAGTGCAAACTGCGAACGCTTATTAAATAATCGTGTGGATCTGTTCGAGTTGACCCCAGACAAGCCAGATACGGATGCGCGATCATAGTGAATGTTGTTTTGAGCATAGGCTGTATGCCGAAATACCTTTGCCCAGTGACGCGCCAGTTGCGCCCTACCGCCATGTTAGAAAAGAAAAAGTGTCTATAACCGGCGTTTGAGCGTATCCCGTTCCCGTAATTAGAAAACGCGATAGGACGCGTGTGCAAACGTAACAGCACACAATACGACAGCTGATTTGTGTTTTGCTGAAAATTCACTGCAAGGAGGTCAACTTGTGGCCGTCATTAAGGCGCACAAATGAAGCAGTATCAACGTGGCTATCGTAAATAGTACGAAGGACTTAACGTGGAGCACCAGTGACGTGGAGTGACTTCAAGAATCGAGCCAAGCAGCCCGCAGCCTTCGGTGAAGCCCTTCGTGTGCTGCAAGTGAGGGAATCCTGGACATGTCGCGGCCCGGTGCACGAGAAGTGGCAGCCAAGCAGAGGTGGAGGTGGAGCACGCGCTGCAAGCAGCAACGGCGAGTGGATGTTTGCGTCGTACAACTACGCTCAGGCACGTTAGAACAAAGGTGAGCTGTATTGTTTTGTGTTACGATTCTGGTGCTGAATGCTCGTTAGTAAAAGCGAGTTGTGCAGCCAAATTAAGTGCCAAACGAGTTAATAATGTTGTTGCGTTGACTGGTATTGGTTAAACGCGTGTATTCAGCACAGAATGAGATTTTATGGGCAGTGGGTCGTCTTAGGGGCGGAGTGATTTTATTACATTTCTACACGACATTTACTCGCAAAGTAAAATTTTGGGTAGGCTATTTTGTGTTATTAGAAAACGAAGAGTGAAATCAGAATTATCAGACTAAACTAGATCGGAAGTTCAGAGGTCCATTTAAGGTAGTGGTAGTTTTAACAAGTGATCGTCATCTTTTGAACTCCCTTTCTTCCGCCGGACGTACAAGTACGCACACGACCGACTGCGTAAAATAACTGACGTTGACATGCACGTAGGTGAAGATGACGAGACTAGCCATGACGAAAATGATAACGCTGACAAGACTAGTTGAATACTAAGTAGTCAACTTGAGATTTAGATTACCTAGCATAGTAAGAGTTTTCTTATAATCTGTAACGTTATAGGAAAAATAAAGTAACATGTTGAACAAACCTACTTTAAGAATTATTTTGATAAAGGCTCGAAATGATTATCTTGATGGTGTTGTTTGTGACCGGATGGAGGTCGATTGGTTTGATGCTTATGACCGGATGGAGGTTATAAGTGTGATGATGAAGACCGAATGGAGGTCGATTGGTTTGATGCTTATGACCGGATGGAGGTTATAAGTGTGATGATGAAGGCCGGATGGAGGTCAGAGTATGAGCATTGCAATATTTTAATGAGTTTCCTATTATTTGAATGAGTATGGGTGTTGTTCGACATGTCGGCTTTGAGAGAAAGAGTTTGTTGTGATTTTCATCAGAACCTGTAATAATTTTGGTCAGAATTGGCCGAGTGGAACATGCACTGCTGTTGATTTTTTTGGTTACAGGTTAACACACAAGGACGTTTGCAAGCAGGATGACCGTGGGGGACAGCGCTGCACTCTTTGGATCTCCTGTACGAATAATCGCTGATCAAGGACGGTGCTTTTCGAGCGAGGAGTTTCACGACTTCTGCCAAGGAGACGGTGGATTGCAACCACTACAGCCATTAAGCCAGCTACAGATCTATTGTCTACCGAATTTGGTGAGTCGTTTTCATTTTGTTTTGACTTGAGTACTGAGTGCTTCCCTGGTAAACAACAGCAATAAGGTTACACAATAAGGGTGTTAGGTATAGCCCAATCTAGTTTACAATGCAATTTTTAAATACGCTCACGATAGGTTATGAATGATGCCGGTAGGTCATGTACCAGTCGAAATAGATGGTAATCACAGTGGTGATCGATGAGCAAGCCTAAGTAGTGGGAACCACGCGAGTAAGGGTTCTCTATCGGCCGTAGTAAAAAGTGTGTAGTCACAGGGGTGATACACGTGGATCCATGCGCTGGATGTGTGAGAGCAATGCGATTGCTGGTCGGCCGGAGTGCCGTGGTGTTAGAGTGGTTTACTCGTGTGTGGGTTTCCAGGTATCTAAGGCTCTTAGTGAAAAAGATTATTGTTGTAATGTGGATAACGATGGTACATGGCTCTGGTTGATTTTTTTTGTTATGATTGATTAAAGTTTGATTACATGGCTCTAGTTGAATCAAGTACACTCATGAGGCTGAGGCATATGCCATGGCACAGGCCAAGGGATCAGAGTATTAATGACGAATTTGAGGAAAGCAAAGTAGAAGTCTGGTTGATGAAACAGAGTAGAGATTAAAGTCGAGTGATAGTGGTGAATCTTAGTTGGGCTGGTCGGGGTCTTGTAGAGACCATAGAGTCCGTGGGACTCGGAATTCAGGAGGAATTCAAAGTAACAAACATGAGGTTTGTTGTAGGGGCTTAGTGAAAAGCCGCAGGCCACGAATAAGATTCCTGCTGTGTTTTGTTATGCTCTAAGGATGTTTTATTAGCTGCTCTATCATGTTTACTTGATTATTTAGTTTGTGATCTTGAGATTTGGGAATCAAATAATGATTGATACTCTGAACTCTGCAATTTTTTTAGTTTGTGCGAATTTTCATTGTGTTGTTTTGCCTGTACCATATTTGGTCAGGAGTGACCGAGCTATGAGATACTTTGCGGGGTATGTTTGTTTACAGATTAACACACGAGGACGTGTGCATCGCAGGATGGCCGTGTCGCATCCGGTCATGCATTTGACTAGTCGGAACGCTAGCGCCATCTGGTGGCGCTTGACAGAGTCTAGCCTGAGTCCGTGGGGGTTAGAAAACAGCTCGACAGAACGATGTGGGGCTCACTTTGGATTTTGGACTTGGACATTGGACATCGTACGGACAACATGTGCTTAGAAACTGTCCAGCGTTCCGTATCTGGTTGTGTCGTGTACCTACAGTGTGTAATTTGCTAGTGTGACTAAATTGTTCGTGAAATTATAATCTTATTTGAACTGCAAACTGTTTTTCTATTGCGCAATAACCAACACATACCCACTGTACGCCCACAATAGTTAAATATGGCTGATAATAACGAGACACACTATACCTTCTCCGTCATCTACAATCAAATTACTAGATTCAAAATGTTGTCCATCTGTCGAAACCCATTCATTATTGTATTGTAGTGTTGTTACCGTAGGCAAAATACGCGCATTGACGTGGAGTTCCGGACACCAGCCAGTATTACCTATTACCTACCTATTCATTGAATTACCTATACAAATATATTATAATATTTATCATGAAAATATATTATAGCATTAACGACTATCTAAACTTAATCTATTTAAGTGAATAGGGGGTGAGGTTTGTTTACCTCTCGCGGAGGTCACTGCGAAATACATATAGGACAAACAAACACATTATGCCACTGATATTATGAAAAAGTTTCTGAAGATGGCTGAAACTCGATCACGCATAATCTGGCTAGATGGGCTGAAGGTGGCTGAAGGCTGAACGGATTTCGATGACATTTGGCACACAGATAGACCATGTCATGACCTGGGAGCCTAAAAAGGCCACTTTGGCAGAATCATAAAAGGATAACATTATGAATCATAATATGGCGAAGACAGTCCGTGGTTTTCTTTTTTTCGCTGCACTACGTAGGTATAATCAAAAGGATTGGGATTGGTATTTTAGCACAGACAAAACAAAATTAAAAATCCGTCACCAATGGGATTTGATACGATTAACTTAACAGTTAACTGTCCATTATGATTCATAATGTACACCCCCCCCCCCCTAATTAGTTACGTAGCACGCTTTCAACCACAATCTGATTCATTTTGAAGGACATTGTTGTTTATTGAATGTGGTTGAACTGTTAAAATTAAAACCATTGCTAGGTACTGTTAGTGTGTTACCTACGCAAATATACCTCACAAAGGATATTTTTTGTCCGGGCACATCGAGAAGTCGACTAGGATACGAGTGAAATGGCGGGCAGCTGAATAGAATTACCTAATGTATACAAGCAACTCAGAATCAGTATCAGGGGAGTTAAACCATAAACTATTTAGCAGGTCGGTCATAAAGTGAAGTGTCATGCGTTTCTGCATCATATAGTTATGACTTATGATACAGTGCTTGATTTGTTAAATAATAACAGCCGCACAGGTAGATCTTCAAGGTTAAGGTTCGTTTGCCGAGGTCGGTCCGTGGATGGGCAATCCGTTACATAATATGTAATGAACAGAGCAATCGATATCGAGACCGCTTCGTGCCTGGGTTAGCACTATATGCCGTCGGTTCCGGCTGTCATTCGTAAATCATTGACAGTCGTTACGCGAGTCAGAAGCCCGAAAGTCTATCAAACCTGTCTTGCCCAGTAACTATTACCCAGTAACGTAACGGGTATCGTATTACCCAGTAACTTAGTTGTGGAGGTCAGATAGGCATTCGCTCCATGTAAAACACTAGTATTCAGCTGCATCCCGTTAGACTGGAAGTCGACCCCAACATAATTGAGATAAGGTTAGGCAGTATGATTGACGGTGCATGACTTACCTACCATGCACATCAAAAATATCGATCTGTCTAATCTAACTGGATACAGCAGCCCTACACACCAACTGCCAAATGATTATGGTAGGGTTGGTGATCAATCAATACAAAACTATAGATGAGACTTATGGAACAGTATCCTTTGATGATACCTACCTAGTGATTGATGACAGGTTGGACGTTGGAATAATGTTGGGTCACCCCGGTACGTACTTTTGAAACTTGCAAATCGAACGTCCTTCCATGTCACGATAACCTTGCCCAAAAAATTGAGTTATTATCACAATAGCGATAGCATAGCGACCTTTGAGAGCAAAAATATGAACTTTGCGAAGATCTATAACCTATTATAATTATCGTCTTGGCGCCATCGTCTTATGCGATATAATAAAAAAGTTATTATTTATTAGGAGCAAGGGTCACGAAAATTAATATAATATTTAACAATAACAGTGCATACCAGTCACCAGCTATAGCAACCAGCTTTACCGATTAACTGGCTGATTTCAGTACTGTATTATTAGCTTCTCACGTAGGTAAAGCTCAAGGACAAACGAGAGAAAAAATCAGAAGTTGACGGAAAGCCTGTAGGTAGGTACTACCAATGACGTAATATAAATAGACGCGTCATGCATGATTATAATTATGCAGTTTATATATCATTCACTTTATATATCATTAGGTACTACAACAAGAGTCGTGGTCAATGCTATTTTCATTTCTCTGTAATACGGTACTTTGAAAAGACCTCAAAGCGTTAGTAATATATAAGTCAATGCCTCAAAGAATAAGAAAAATCAGAAGGTCATTAAGACATACTAAAATGCATACGGTTGTATAAAAATACATAATGGTCGAACATACCTAGGTACTTGTCGAACTGTCTACCAAATTGCAACAATTTATAAACGGAGAATACTACAAAGAAATATAATAAGTAAACTTAAATATGTTTTAACAATTTCTATGTCTGTAAAAAGCTCGGACATTAATGATTTATGTGAATACTTAGAAAAAGAAAAACAATCACTTTCACGCGCGGGAAACAACAGCTGACATAACAAAATTCTACGATGCTCTACCAAATTTAAAATATAAATGCGCATAGCAAGCAACAAAATCGAGACAAAAAAATTGTCTTCACTAACCTGCATAAAACCTTCAAGGAAAATAATTGCAGGAAAGACGAGCACTCATAACGGTTTCCCCAGTCTATATACGACCGGCATGAGACGACGATCAATATGGGGTGGCCAGGGTGGCGCCTCCATAGACACCACCAGGAACCTTGGTCTCCTTCACCCCTCCTTACATCTAAAAACGTACAGTGACGAAGGGATTTTAGTTGGCAGGTCAGAGGTCTGTTTAAACTAGACATGTCTGGCTGAAGGCTCGTTGCGTAGCCGTGACGTCACGTAGAAATTTATTGCGTTATTGTGCAAGAAGGTAGAATGCTGTTTAGTACAGCATGCTTTTGATGGTAATTATTAGTAATTTATTAGATCGGTGCGCCATAGAAACGTCATTTGCTGGAACAGCGGAACAGCGACTTACCTACCCATATTTTTAAACAGGTATTTAATTTAAAAAGCTTTTGCTAATGATCAATAATACCTATTTTTTTTTAATTGATAATGTTCTTCATTTATATCTATAATTTTTATGGTGGACAGTACAAAGAGTATTCTATCTATCTATTATCAACTTTCACCTTCCACATTTATTGTGTTAACTTTGTTGCATATAATGATTCCAGTAAATACATTTTTCGTACCACTTGCTCAAAAAAGTGACATTCTATGCCACAAAAAGCGAACATAACAATAGTCATTTTTAATCTGTTAAAAACAGGGAAAGAAAATTGTACTGAATTTCATTCATCCTCTAGGGGGAGAATGTGATTTAAATTTGGAATACTTACCGAAATTTATACTGAACTACATCTGTGTTTACACCATTGAGTTTGTATATAAAGCATTATACATCTTTTTGAAAAAGGAATACGCATTTATTATGCAGTTATGATTATTAAATAAAATTACGAAAACCTACAAGGCCGTATGAGCTTGATGCCTTTGCTGTTCCGATAAAAAATATTAGTCTAGGAATTTGCCGCGTTTTTGTTTTCTTCAAATACATAAACGTTAAGTTTATTTTAATTTATTTTTATAAATAAGTTAATGTTCTAAATGCTTATCTCATATTATTATTATCTTAATTTTTCGCAAATGGTACGAAAAGTAGAGTATTTTCCTCGGTGATAAAGCTGTCTTAGTCTTGGGTGAACTTAAATCCCTCGCTACACTCAGGACTCGTCTTAAATCCCTCGCTTCGCTCGTGATTTAAGTTTTTAACACCCTCGCTACGCTCGGGAGTAAACCTCGAGTCCTTCGTTACGCTCGCGATTTAAATCGTCACCCGCGACAGAAGACACTGCTTTATCCCCTTGGTTAATAATCTACTATTTTGCATTCATTGTTAAAGCGCCTGTAGAAAAACATTGAGCAAACGCGCTTATGTTAATTTAAACTCCTCAACTTTTTCAGGTTCTGCTCTTTTCAACACTGCAATATATTTTATTCTTTGCTCCTTGCTAAGGTAAAAGAACAAAAGAACGACGCAAAAGAATACTGATCCCTCGAGGGTGATTTACTTAATGGTCTGTCAACATACGCAGCAAACATAAATTGTTATTATAATGGGGTGCCTGATGGAAAAGTCCCGCTTGATGGAACATGACTTTCTGAACCTATGACGTTACGCAGGCAAGTATGTTAGAGGGCCACACTTGATTTGTTGTTCTTATTACGGCAGAGTAGATAGTTTGGCAGTGGATAGAATATTTTTATGGATTTGGTGTTCATTTTTACTAGTAAAACCAATTAGTAAAAAGCTTTTTATATCTTGACTGGTAAGGTGCTAATCCCTACCTAATCAAATCAGTCGCACTAACTCTTGAGTTTATCATGTTATTATATTATACATAAATCCGAAGTAATGTAAGTACTCCTGCAAATTAGCATCCAATAATGTGATTGCTATGAAAAAACTATCAGGCACCAAGAACAAAACAGCCGATATTATTAAACTATCGCAATTTTGGCTTTCCTTTCCGTGTTTTTACTTTGCTAACATCCAATAGAGAAATAAGTTACCTCATTTATCTTCTGTCATTGACATTATCTCTTTGCCGTGAATTCCCTCGGCAAGTGTGGGTTTTTTATGTCCCACAATATTCTCCAGTTCTATTTCGAAATAGGCAAGCATTTTCATCGAAAGTCAAATTCAGTAAAGATTTAGAATGGATGTACTACATCTACATCATTCAATTAGATGAATGTGAGTAAAATAATGTATAAAATAACACCTTGTATTACACATAAGTAAATTTTAATCATCATCTGCCAAGCCTTTTCACAACTATGTTGGGGTTGGGGTGGGGGTTGGTTATTTTGATACTACATAATTATTACTACTTAAAAGTCAGTAAGAAACATACCTACATCATGAGAATAAATGACACATAATGATAGTAACGAACGAGTAGGTACCTACTGGAGACTTTAAAATTCACACGGTTTTTATGTAGTTATGTATACATACTTAATAATTAAGTAGGGACATTCATGACATCGGGCCCACGAAACATCCATCCAACATAAAATTAATAACAAATATTAACTTCTGTTTCCCCAAAATAAAAGAGCCTTCTAATGAATTTTCTTAGTGAAAAGAAAATGGTTTGCCGCACATTCATCAAAGGTCAAGGTTTATTACATAAAGCCATGGAAATGATAAATAATGCGGCAATGAGCATCAACTTAGGCGGATCACACACTACAACGCGCCACCCACCGACGCGACGGACGGAGCGTACCGGGACCAAGGCTCCGTTTCCCGATCCCCGTCGCGTGCAACGTTTGAACGTTGTAGTGTGTGTGATCTGCCTTACAAGTTAGACGTCCAATAGGCACCGATAGTGTAATATAAATGTTTTGTTGTTCGACGAAGCGGCAAAAGAAAACCATGAACAAAATTATGTTACGCATATACACAATTTGCAGGACCTAAAAACTATAATAGTGTCCCATTGAAAATTATGTAAAATTAAATTTAGAACGCATTTTATTCTTGATGAACGCGTTACTTTCAAATGTTACCAACTGAAAAAATCGACATACTTTTTTAAACAGCTGAAATTTTAACAATGTGTATAATTTTGGTTTCTTTGGTCGTTTTGTATTGGAATAAATATTTAAACGCTATATATATATTTTTTTATACTGAATTTCATGTATTCCCTGACAAGTTTGGTTAGTAGGAAATTCCTCTTTTAACACTGGCAACATTGGTGCGCCGTTCTTTTTCTCTGAGTGTTGGAGACACGTGCGTCGTTTACGGCGAAATCTCTAAAATAATTCAAAATGACTGAAGGAACAGCAACAATTCGCACGCGCAAATTCATGACCAACAGGTAAATGTGGAAATCATGTGGTTTCGAAGTGATGAGAGTTCTAATCTTAGCGAAAAGTGGTCACCTCGCCATGACAGGTTATGTGTAACAACGTTTTGATATTTTTGTAGATTGTTGGCGCGCAAGCAGATGGTATGCGATGTCCTCCACCCAGGCAAGCCTACCGTCAGCAAAACTGAGATCCGCGAGAAGCTAGCGAAGATGTACAAGGTGACGCCTGATGTTGTGTTCGTGTTCGGCTTCAAGACCAACTTCGGTGGTGGCAAGTCAACTGGCTTCGCTCTGATCTACGACACGTTGGATTTGGCAAAGAAGTTTGAGCCTAAGCACAGACTGGCCCGCCACGGCCTGTACGAGAAGAAGAGGCCCACACGCAAGCAGCGCAAGGAACGCAAGAACAGGATGAAGAAGGTGCGTGGTACCAAGAAATCAAAGGTAGGCGCGGCCGCCAAGAAGTGATGTGACTTAGGACTGTAAGTTAATAATAAAATCCAAAAAAACTATTTTGTTTTTGTTTAATTTTTTATCCGCAGTTCTGAAACTCTAGTGACATTTTGCATCATGAGGTTAGCTTTTATATTTCAGTATAAGCAACCAGTGATATGCTAATAGTTGGCAGTATAAAACCATAACTAAATTCAGTGCTAAAAACTTGTATTTTGGAAAACTGTTATCAGTTCAAAGATTGATGAGAATGTTTATTCCAAGTTAACCTATACATTTGATGATATATTAAATTGAATGTAAACATTGCCATATTTCTCCTTCCAATTACAAAATTTCATGATAGGGACAAGAAATTCAATGGACCGTGATTCTTAGCCACTGTATAGACACTGAGTTTTGGATATGATATTGAACTTCACTAACGATTGTACCATCTGCCTACTTTGTTTCTTTTTTAATAGTGGATTTATATCAATTAGTAATTTACGTTGATTAGACAATGAATTCCCGTATTCTTATTTGCAGTCTGATCTGTCTCAATCTGTCAAAAATACCTCTAATTTCATTACATTTTTGACATTTATTGTCGCTGACAT
This sequence comes from Luperina testacea, assembly GCA_927399505.1. Classification (NCBI taxonomy): domain Eukaryota; kingdom Metazoa; phylum Arthropoda; class Insecta; order Lepidoptera; family Noctuidae; genus Luperina; species Luperina testacea. The sequence goes on along the minus strand of OV656763.1, from coordinate 3,093,509 downwards.
GAGATTGCAACTAAATGTTGAATGCTTTTTATGGGAAATGGCATTCTGATCAAAGATCAATAAAAAATACAATTTTGTCTTACAATGTTTATGTTACAATCTGGCTGAACAATTACAGACTGATATTACTATTCATTTACACATTCTTGAGTGTAGCCCGTGTATCAGCAAACAAGATCGAAGGCATTAGGTGAAACAACGATCTTCACATGAGAGCTTTGAGTAGCTGCACATCACAATATCAGCGTGCGACTGGAGAACCCAATATCCAGCTGTGGACTACAATACTCTGATGACAGAATTCTATGTCAAGTGTTCCTGTTGCTGTCGTAAGTATGTGGGCACTATTCCAGATCGCAGTCTGGGTCGATTGTGAACTCTTCGCTCATGTCGGCATATCATCTTTCTGAAAAGATACAGAACATTTAGATTTTAAAGTAACTCGACTCTTTAAAGAGTCGAGTTACTTTAAGCAACATTTTATAAATAAACCCCTATGTTAACATAGGGGTTTATTTATAAAATGTTGCTTGAAAGTTAATGATCAGCGAATGATGAACGATAAATGTTCAACTTTCAGCAATGTTTATACATAAAGAGGTGAATGTCTGTATTCTGTGTAGGGGTAAGCAAGTCCAAAGTACATCCTCTTTAACCAACTTCAAAAAAAGGAGGAGATTATATCAATTTGGTTGTATATTTATGGGGTGGTCCAATATAAATTTGGTAAAACTGATGAGTGGTTTTAGCTTTAATAATACATATTTTTCCACTTTTATTTACTTAGCAAGTGAAGGTACACTAATTTGTGTGGGGTAACTACCAAAAACTTTATAAAAAGAAGAAGTTGGTTGTTTTTTTTTTGTGATAAGTATTTGTTTTATTGTCAGTTGTTTTATTGCCCTCTAAAGCTGGACAAACCTAACCCTGAGGTAGATGGTAAACCCTACTTGCAAATAGAGATCACACACTTACCTAGTTGAAAATGATTTTCCACAAGAATTGCAAATATGGGGCTTGGCAGTGCTGTGTTGTGTTGCTAAATGGTTCTGAAGTGCCTGTGGAAAGTTAAAACAAACATTAAATTGCCATTGGTTTAGCTTTTGTTTCTAAAATAGACAAAATATACAGGTGATGCATCGCCATGGAGGCCGTCACATGGAGGGTAAGTACAGTCAGCCAACGTTCATGGCGCCTTATGACTGACCTATGGAACTTCTAAATATTATTTTTTAATAATAACCTTCACACCACAACTAAATAAATCCTTACCTCTCTGAATCTAAAGCCCCTATCACACATCGGACAGTGGTAAGCTGGCGGCAAATGCCTGCGCTTGTGTGATGCCAGGTTCGAAGAGTTGAGGAAGGTGGCCGGGCAGTGTGGGCAGGCCAGCGGCCGCACGCCACTGTGTGCACGCTCATGGACCAGCAATGCGTACTTTGTCCGCGCACGGTAAGGGCAGTGAGTGCATGGATAGTGGAGCTCTCCAGTGTGAATCAGCCTTAAATTGAGTAGGTATTAGGTGAATTTAAGGCGGATGCGATAAAGTAGCCCGCGAATTTCAAATTTTGTGACTCTTAGGTGTGCATACCTATAGCATTTCATTTGGCGTATTTCCCCAAAATTTAATCCAAGTTTACTTTGGAAAAGCGAAATTCAAGTTATTTCGCTTTTCAAAAGTGAACTTGGATTTTTCTTGAATGGACATTTTGTCTTGGCTAAAAAAATAACTTGAATACTTGGGAAAATACGCCAAGTGTAAAGCGAGCATAATATTATATGGAAAGAGAGAGGTTCTTTACCTGTGTCTCTTCAACCTGGTAATAGACTTTAGTTCTAGTCCACAAGTCTCACATACAAAGAACTTGTTACTGCTGCGACACGTTGGCAAATTCTCATGTGCCGTGAACTCCTCCTAAAATGTACTTATCAGAAAATAAGTTAAATAAAATACAGATAAAGTGAACCGAATGTCTATGTTAACCATGTCACTCTCTTTCCAGCCATAAACCTAGCCTACCTTATCTACTACACTAAGGGCTGATTTTTCAATCATCTGATAATTTTATTAGAGGAATAATTTTTGAATTTTGACATTTATTTCATACAAAAACTGTCAAACATCAATTTAATTCCTCAAATAAAAGTTATCTGGTGATGGAAAAATCAACCCTAAATCATTTACTATTCAATATCTGGGCTGTGCAATAACTATGTCAGTGTACTGTGTAGCTGAGTTAGATAATCATACCTGGCTATAAAATGTCTGTCGACATTTGCCACAAGCCCATTCCCTCGCGACTGTCGTGCATCGCTTTACAAAGTAACCACCATGGTGACTAGTTTCTTTTGTTTCACAGTCTGGTGCCATACATGTCACTGTAATGTTTCAAAATAATAATGTTAGGTTTCATTGTTCTAAAATTATCCTTATTTAAATACTCGTGAAGGTTCAAAGTGTTTAATAAATAAAATTCCCTAAGCTTAATACATGCAAATCATAAATTAGGCCATGCTTTATCAAAATAATAACTTGTTATCTACCATTTAAAGTAAAATGTCATGTAAAAACATTTTGTTTTAATTCCACAATAACTTAACTATAATAATAATAATGCAGGCTCACACACGATATACAGTCTAAATTCTTCCATTCTGTATCTTATTTTTTTATAATATTACTAGCTACGCCCCGCGGCTTCATCCGCATAAGTGTCGATCCCGTGGGGATATCCGGATAAAAAGTAACCAATGTGTTATTCTGATGTATAAGCTATATTACTGTAAAGTTTCATCAAAATCCGTTCAGTAGTTTTTGTGTGAATGAGTAACAAACATCCACCCCTTCTTCCTTACAAACTTTAGCATTTATAATTGTATTATATAAAGTAGGATAGTAGAATTTATGTAGTCCAAATACATACCCATTTCAAGTTCCTGTTGCAACCTCCACTGCGTGACCTCCGCAGTTTGCCTCAGTAACTCGGCATTTCTCAACACCACCTCACATGATCTGCATATGTGCTGTGGTTTACCATCATTTTCAGTCACCTTGAAATACATTAATATAAAGTTAAACAAGAGTTTTCAGAAAAAAAAAAAACTAACATTCTGTTAGGAATATTGGTGGGAAAGAAACTTGTATGTAGGTTCTTTCATAAAATTAAATTCCATGAAATATAAAATGGATTTAAAAATTTTTACAACCAAAAATACACCCTGTATGATTTCTAACTTAAAAAAAAATGAGTACCTGTATGTGCAATATTTGTTTGATCCCAATGATAATTCCAAAGTCATGATTATCAAATATCTTTCTATAGCCAGGCTTAAGGCACAGTCTGCAAGTTTTTTTATGTTCTTGATTTTCTAGTACCTTTTTCAGAGATCTGTAATAAGTTACAGCAGTCGTCATCATCTGCCTAGCCTTTTCTTAACTATGTCGGGGTTGGCTTCTAGTCTAACCGGATGCAGCTGAATACCAGTATATTACATAGAGCAACTGCTTATCTGACCTCCACAACCTAGTTAATGGGTAATATGATACCTCTTGGTAAGGCTGGTTTTCCGACTTTCAGGCTTCTAAAGACCAAGATCTACGAATGATGAATGACAGCTGGGACCTTAACCTGATTGATCACTTGTGCTGGTGTTATTACTTAGCCAAAAGCTCCTCCTCAAGCCACAATAAGTTATAGCAGTCAAATTATAAATTTTATAATCTATATAATATATGTAAACCATATGCACTTTCAGAAACTGGCAGGTAGTTTGGTATCTACAGTCAACCACTGGGTCAAGGTAATAAGTTAATTTTGGCAGTGCCTTTAAGTGGTAAAGGCGGTTGCCCTTACTAATCTGACTGTTCATAATATTATTTCTTTTCCGTAAATCCTCGGTAACGCCAACTTATAGTAAATTTTCAGTTTCATTCCTGTCTTATTTCTTACTTTACTTGTTTGTATGAGAAGACTTTCAGCCGCAGTGGGACTTTACAGGCTAATAAATGTAATTGTTTATACTATCTTAGAATCAGTTACATCATACCTATTCTACGAAAATCTCACAAACTTAGCAATTATAAACAGGCCCAACTTACGAGATTGCTTTAAACATTTTCTCTGTGTTGTTTGCTCTAAGCCATCTTATTTTATCGAATTCGCCCTTGCTTAACTTTACTGACACAAGTTTTTGGACCAATATAGTAGAGGCCATTTAGGTATTTATTTTAGTATTTTGAACAAACAACAAAGTCAAACCTCAAACACAAACAGTGAAACAGGAAACTGAAAGTTCAACTTTCAAAGTTGACATGACACTTGAGCAGGCCCTGTCAACTTTGTTCTACGAACTGCAGTATGTAGGTGGGCTTGATAGCAAGAGAGAGACAACGACATCTGTGTAAAAGAGACGAATATATAATGTTGCCACCAAAAATACAATTTCGTATTGTCCATTTTAATGGGCTTATTAATTGATTTTCAAAGTAAATTACCCTTGAAAATACCTTTAGCTATTATTCTGATGCCAAACAAATACATTTGTTGAGTAAAATAACATATATAATTGAATATTACATAATAAAAAAATAATTATATAGGGGTTAATGTGTGGCAACACTAACGTCTGCACGTCACATTGTTTATGACATTGATCTCACAAAAATGTCTGCCGCCGCTTGCGCATCATTTTATCTTATACGTCTTGTTTATTTGTAATAAATAAACTAATTCCATTTAATTCTACATAGACATTGATAACGTTGAGTCGTGCTTGCTCCTCCGTTGCTGTGTTTTGGTGAAATTAAGTGTGTATTTGTGAGATATAGACTCGGTGTTGAGACAGTACTGACTACACATACTTGTGATTTGTGAACACCGTTTGTACCATATTACTGAAAATGAATAAATAACTTATATAAAATCATGTAAAATCAGTCATAATACAATAATGAATCTGTTAAATAAATTATTATTATAACATGCTAAATAAAAAAGTCAAGTCAATCTTTGTTTTATTAGACTGCTCTTTATAGATAAATTTTAGCATTTTATGCACAAGTACACTGTGTTTCTCGATAGTGATTCTGTTTAAATGTCAATTATTGCTGAGCAAAAATTGGCCATCTTGTGGGAAACTATCGAGAAACGCATTGTACTTGTGCATAAAATGCAATACAAAGTATCTATACAATGCACTGTAGTTTGAAATTCCCGCCCTAGCTTCTACTCTCTAGTTTTCGTGGGCGGAACACAGATGGCGCCGGTCGGTTAGGAAAATTTTCCTCCTAAAATTTGTACGGAGTAGTTATTCTTCCCGTTAGGGGGGAAAACCCCTAAGTTGGGAACCGTGCACCCACCATAGGTTGACAGTAGACACTTTTTTTTTTTTAAAGGCTAAGGTCTGAGACCATGCTGACTAGTCATCAGTTACTATTTTTTTTTAATTGACAGTAGACACTTGACACACGCACACAGTCACGACGCACGGCCACGCATAGCCATTGACAATAAAATTGACTTGTCTATTTAGACGATTTATTAACTTTAGTTACCTACTTTACGTTTTGATTATTAGTGAAAATGGTAGTGAAATTACTTAGAGCATTTAATGAAATTATGAGTTTGGCACAAATTGTAATCAAAGTAGTCGATTAAAAAACATAATTTTAAACACAAACTAAACTAAGATTTACACAGGCTTTACGTCGTCGCCCGGCATAATGGTTTCGAGACCTGTGCCTGTTTGAGTTTAACTAAATTTTGTATTTGGGTCCCAGCACTGGCCTGTATTATACATGTTTAAGGCGAAAGCACCAGGGTAGCCTTTAGCCTTACCCCCTTAAGGGGAAGCGCTAAAGTAGCCCGCGAAATTCAAATATTCTTACGTTTTTTGCAATTTGCTGGTCAGTATTAAGTTGTACGTCGATGAAAATATGATTCGCGGCCGTAAGAAATACGTATTAATCAACATACAACTTAATACTAACCAGCAAATTGCAAAAAACGTAAAAAATATTGAATTTCGCAGACTACCCTGGCGCTTTCGCCTTAATACGGGTCAGTGGGTCCAAGCAACCAGGCCATTAAAAAAAAATTGGTTTTGACAGACATGAGAGAAACAAAAGAATACTTTTTGGCGGGAATTTGAATTATGGTACATCATTACCATATTTAGTAATTTATTCTTCCTTCCATTCCATGTGTTTTATTATTTTGCTAACTAATTATTAAATGTGACAAACCGAGTGAAGTTATTATATATTATATTACTATAGGATCATTCTCATTTTATTATGATGTATCGCAATTCGCAAGTGTACATAAATTACATTGTGTTAAAATCTTTGATGCAACAAAGGTGTAGAAGATTTGAACCATGAAACAAAACTGTGCTGTCTGGTACGAAGAACTGGGTGTAGATTCACACAACATAGACATCGAAGTGCGATTCACGACGTGAGGCCAGATCGACAGTACGGTAAGGTAAGTATATAAAAGCTGTAAAAGTACCTAAAGGTAAATAAGGATATCTCTAGTGCTTTAGATATTTTTGTTTGAAACGAAAACTTAGCCTTTGGCCACAGAGTAAGTAATCTGCGTATTGGGCTAAATTCACATGATCACGCGGACCCTGCGATGGCGACGCGGTGGACGTTCACATGACCACAGAGTACTTTTTTATACGAAATACTTTTATATAAGTACGGAAATGACAGCATTGAACGCGTCGAGCTATTATAGGCCTCTTGTACACGGTCCATCTGGCAGCCAATCTTCCCGCCAAGATCATGAACGATGCACGATGAAAATGGGCGATTGACAACAAACCAGTCCTAGTAGGTATAAATAATAAATAATTATTGTCCGTGGTGTAAAAATGTCGTGCAAAATCGAAAAACGAAACGTAAAAAAAAATTATCATGTTTTGTTGTTTATAACATGAGGGGCCCGTGGCTAAATAATAACAGCCGCAAGCTACGCTTGCCGCGGTTGGTCTGTGGATGGGTGACCATCTTTACATAGGTACCGAGACCCCTCCGTGCCTCGGAAAGAACGTTAAGCCGTTGGTCCCGGCTGTCATTCGTGGATCCTTGACAGTCGTTACGGGTAGTCAGAAGCCCGAAAGTCTGACACCCAGTCTTACCAAGGGGTATCGTATTACCCAGTAACTGGGTTGTGGAGGTCAGATAAGCAGTCGCTCCATGTAAAATACTGGTATTTAGCTGCATCCGAAGACTGGAAGCCGACCCCAAAATACATAGTTGGGAAAAGGCTAGGCAGATGATGATTTGTTTTTATAATAACCTAGAAATTCTGCTCACAAGAAAGCTAGTGTACCCCCACTGATCGTATGTGAGTACAAAAGGCAATGTTACTATTGTTACTAGGAGAACTTAGGATGCAAGATCAAGCGACGCGCACGCCGCGTGCCGCGCGGATAATAGTTCCGCGTGGTCATATGAACTGATCGGTCAGTGGGGTGGGTAAGCCCACAGAACACTAATACCCTATGCTATGGGTAAGCCGTATTGAAAGATCAAAGTCATGTTACGATCCGAGATTTATTGATAAGAGCTTTATTGGGAATTTGGGATTTACTTACCTATTATAGGTAGATAATAAGGGAGAGAATGAGCAAAAAACTAGGAATTTTATTAAGTAAAATGCTATTGCTAATTTTATTGAATTTGTGCTCGGTTGATGGCAATAAGCTAGACCCTATTAAGGCTCCTTTAAACAGGCGCGACACGACACGCGACACAAAGGCACCGCAAGTCGCTCAACGAGCGGTGCCTTTGTGTCGCGTGTCGTGTCGCGCCTGTTTGAAGCACTCTAGGACCGGTTACCGTTCACATGTTGGTAGGTATACAAATATTGCATAGCTTTTAAACAAAAGCAGAATCGAGCCCCAGACCACATGAGTAGATATTTATCTACTCATGTGCCCAGACTACCATCACCAACTACGACCTCCGGCGATATGAGTGTTCTGACTTGGTTTCTGTCGAACTGCTCATGCGCCCCACATTTTTTTGCTCTGGATTTCGTTGTTCCGCTTCTGCTTTCTTACTGTACCTAAGTACATACGGCAACATTAGCATGCACGCACGGCAACATTATACATTTCCAGTTTTAGCAGACCTCGCATTGTAGACTTTTCGTACAATGAGAAGTCAGCTTATACTGGAAATGTATAGCTTGATATGTCGCCGTGCGTACATGTTTTAGTTATTATGATTTTTATTTAATTTAAAAATATAAGTTTGAACCAAATCACGCATTTGAATACCTACTTCAAATTAGAATTTACCTATAATTTGGCTTAGACGAATGTAATTAATATGAATATATTAATTACTTAAGAATAGAAAGACCCCATCACCAAGCCGATAGTCACTTATTCTTCGCGTTATTAATTAAATTATTTAATTCAATATTGATTAAGACAGCTTTGGGCTTTATTAGACAGAGCAATAAAGGGTTCTGCATAGTCTGAGTTTTGACCTTGTTAAGACCCAAATTCTTCTCCATGCATCTTATATATCGCTGGACAAAACTTTTGAGCCATCTTTTGATACGGCGAATCCTTTTCTATTTTCATATCATGGGTTAATTTGTTCCAAAAATGGTGAGTGTAGGCGTTTTCAACGTTCTTCAATTCTCCAGGTTCGAAGTATTTGTTGTGTCGGGAAAAATGTAGCGGGTAGAAATACTCTGGGCCATACACGTCGAGTCCTGAAAATAATAAATATTTAACTTACCTTAAAAAAGTAGTTCCAATTGATCAATAAATGAAACGGTGTGAACTGTACGCAGTCAGGTTTTTCTAAACGTGGGGCCTACTGGCCTTTCTTTCAATAAAAGCTGGTCCTTACTACCGGTGGAACCGTGCCACCGGCCGTTGTAAATAGGTTTATTCTATTATCAACTTGGGGATTGACGTAGGAGTTACCATTCGCTCATAATTATAAAGAAGTCAGATAATATTTTAGAAAAAACCTGAAGTGTCATGCCATTTTTTACCATGTCCGCTTCAACTATTTGCTCTCACCTCGACCTGCTTTGCACATCTCCTACCTTGAAAATTATTATGGTTCTATGCCCTGTAGCAGCTTGTGTTTAGGAGGATGCTCTGGGTAGCCAGAAAATAAAAATTTTCTTACGTTTTTATTTTTTTGCAAGTTGTAAGGTCAGTGTCAGGTTGACGCACACAGTGGAGGTCTGCCCCGCTTGGGCGGAGCACCGCCGTGCCCTCGTAGAGGCGATCGGCAGCGGCGGCGACCGCTCGCGTCCTGGCCTGGTTCAAGCCATGGTCCGGGGCGAGAGGGAGTGGGGTGCAGTCGCCTCCTTCTGCGAAGCAGTCATGCTAGCGAAGGAGGCGGCGGGACGGCTGAGGGAGAGAGCCTTCCGTCCCAGCCGCCGCGGGAGACGCTCCGGGCGTCGGGAGCCGCGCGACGACTCCCGGCCACCGTAGGCGCGGGCCTGCGGGCGGAGAGTAATGGGTAGCTCACCGTCCGATCAGGACCAGGCCCGTGCCGGACGGCGCGTACGTGTTCCACGCGCGCCTCAAAGAGATGTCATCATGAAATGAAGGGGCCTGATAGGGCCGAAGCCTGCCGGGCCAGCGGGATTGTCCGAAAGGGTTACCGCTGGCCCGGAACATAAAGGGCTAAGGAAGGAACACGGGTGGGTTTTAGTCAGTAAGAGTCTGACACTCCCTTCCGCTCCACCCAGAGCGGGAGGAGTCATTTGATGATTTCCCATCCTCAAAAAAAAAAAGTGTCAGGTTGACAATTTCATGAAATATAATCAATAGGATTAAGTATATATGTTTCATACAATCCTCTAAGTTCATAATTATATGAACTTAGAAGATTATATGAATGATTTTAATGATTATAATTCTGTAAATACATACCTACTTGTTACGCTCGCGAGAATCATATTTTAATCAACATTTAACGTGACACTGACCCACAGATTGCAAAAAACGTAAGAAAAATTTAATACTACCCTAGCGCGGGTGCTTCATTTCTTTCATTCGTTTTTTGTCTGTTACCTTGACATTGTTCGAGTCGCGCAAAGGTTGTACCGGAAGTATTGCGATTGTATCGTCGTCCTTTACAAGTTCTTCTAATGTGTTTTAACATTATCGTTAACTTCAGCTGCATCCAGTTAGACTGGAAGCCGACCCCATCATGGTTGGGAAAAGGCTATGCAGATGGATTGATTGACCCTTATCGATAACTAGCTTTTGCCCGCGACTTCGTCGACTTCGACGTCCGTCCGCCCTATTATTACTTTCCTCGTCTTCGCTTAGCGTTCTTTCTGACTTGTTCTCTTTTTGCTCGGCTCCTAAGGGTCGTAGCGTGATGTTAAATAGCCTTCAACCTTATCTTCCTCAAGAATTGGGCTATCAAATGCAAAAATAAGTTGTCAAATCCGACAGATTGTTACTGATAAGCGCGTTCAAACAAAAAAAAAAAAACTATACAGTTTTATTATAGTATAGTATTCGTATACATATAAATAGATGATAATATAATAGGGTTTTTTGTTATTAGAAATTTCGAGTTATTTTGGTCAAATTCTCTGATCTCCCCTGAATCTGATCTGAATCTGAATCTGATCCCCTGAATCCCCCTTCACCCCCCCTCCTCGATCCCCTGCTTGTTCGTCTTCGGTTTTAATCTCTGTCTTATCCACTATAAACTTTCTCATTTCGGTTTGATCCGCTTTTTCTTTTGTTTTTATTCCTGAAGGATCGTCAGCAACAAAAATAAGTACAGGGTTTATTGAAATACATAAATAAATACATACCTATATATGGGTAATTCTACGATAAGAGATCCCTATGTCCCTTTGTATGCTTAAATCTTTGAAACTACGCAACGGATTTTGATGCGGTTTTTTTTAATAGATAGAGTGATTCAAGAGGAAGGTTTATATGTATAATAAAATCCATTAAATAGTGGAGAAGTACTGTTATTTTTGAGGTTTCTAATGTGATGTCGTAAATAATTACATTTTTTCCGCTTACATTGCAAACGCAGGCTGAACCCTACGAGTTTTATCAAAATAATGTACTAAGTATTGTACACATTGAAAAGGTCTACAGAAAAGTCCGTGATGGTATATGTCTATCTCTTATGGATAACCCACAATAACTTTTTTTTGTCATTTACTTTTTACGACAAATAATGGCTAATTTTCGAAGCGATTTTAACCAATACAGCATTAATCCTAAACCAATTAAATACCTTGAATACATTGTTCATTTAATATAGATCTATATGGCCCTTTACACCGTATGATTTAAGTGAATATTTTCGAAGATATTACAGATTTAAAAATTGCGGGACGTAGCGTTTTGCGGCGGGACCGGCCGGCCGCCCGGTGCGGCAAGAACGTGAAAAATGTAAAAAGTAAATAAGTAAAAATGTAGTGTATGAATTTAGATATTCCAAAGATAGCAGGAAATCTTCATGGTATAGGGAAAGGGGGATTGTTTTACTCCAAATTTAATGCGTGCGGGCCACGGGCAGTAATGAATAAATCAAAACTACCTACTGAATCGATTTTAATCACATAGGCTATCTATATATTTTAAACCCGTGCAAAGCCGGAGCGGGCCGCTAGTATATATATATATACTTTATAGTAGCCGTCTGGATTAGCCTGCTTCACGGCAATATAGGCTCATCTCTGTATACACCATAAGGAAATTTCAATGTGATATTATAAATTATGTTGATAAATACTTAGTACAAACCTTGACAAGTATAATATGACCAATCTACCAGGTCGGATGTCTTGCACATTTTGTGAAGTACTCTCGTTATGGCGCCAGGTCCGTTGTGTATCCAAATATCAGGTCTATACGTTGTTTTAACTTCACTGGAAATCAATACCAAGATACAATTAAAATAAAATATGACACATTGATGGGAAAGATAAAATAATGGCCGATTCCTATAATACAGTATGTTAACTAACAGAGGGCGTTCCCGTTAACCCGCAATAGTATAGCATCCATACATGCTAAAAAAAATATTACCATTCGAAAATAAAATGTTTTTATTTTTTTTTATATTAAAATATTCACTAAAAATCGTAAATTGATACGTTAAAGAAACACTCTGTACACGCGTACTTGAAGGACAGCAATGTCGGAATTTATTTAATTAAATAAATTAAAATTAATTAAATAAATAGAGTATTTTCGGTAAAACTATAGGTATAGATAACATCTAAAAAAAAATGGGTTTTGTGACGGAAATGGCTTCTCGATATGTACGTACTTGATGACAGCCTCGGCAAGTTTTCTGCCTAGGCGATCCATAGAAATAGCGATGGCTGCGGCATTCACCAACTCGTCGTCTTCCCTCGCTACCCAGTTGTGTCCCAAAGGCGTCAGAGACTTGACGACTAGCATATCCGTGTCCAGATAAACCCCTCCCCACTTGTACAAAGTTAAATATCGTAGGACATCAGAAGTATGTTCCACCTGCCACTTGCTTTTACTAAAAGGTTCGTTTGCCACCATAGCTTCCAAAGGAGTGTTTTTAGCGTAATCAGTTATGTGAACCCTAGCGAACCTGACATTTGGGAGGCGCCGTAATTCAGCGATACAACTCCTTTGATACACGACGTCGCTGACGGGTGCACTGAACATCACATAAACATGTCGCCTTGGGTGGGCTCTTGACGCAGACTCGATGGCGCATGCCTGACGGGGGTTTAGGTCTCCGCGGCACGATGTCTCGTGAAAGAATATTGAGTTGGGTCTCGGCAAAAAGTTCCTGTCTTCAGCTGACGGCAGTATATCGTTCTCATTTACATTATGACACGAAATATTATTCTCTGGGGTGTCAATATCCGTGATAAAAGATGGTAAGATTGACACATTTTGCGCGTTGATATAGTAAATAGTAAGACCACTGAGAACTATACAGGTTATAAATATGATCACTTGTTTTTTTAATACGAAAAAATGTTTCTTTTGTGTTTTTAACGAGTACATATTTGAACTTCTCCTACAATATCAATGACTCGAGAAGGCGAAAACGGAAACATTTTAACGACACATTATCAAAATCAGATCAGAATCTATAACGAAAACTTATTAGTTGTAACATGAGATTTCGATACAGATTGTTACAATCACTTCTAAATGCACACTATTATAATTATATGGCATGGTGTTGTGTGTTCATCTGTTTTGTTATAGAATACTAACGAATATATTATACGGTTTATATTTTCCTTATGTTTCTCAAGTTATAAGCGATTTATCTGCCAATAATGAAGAATGTTACTAGGTATGCCAAATCGCTTGAAATTTTGTCACAGTAAAGCCTGTATGTATACAAATACACTAGTTTTTGTTGTAGTCAAAAATACCTAGTAGTTTTGATTTTATAGGCATTCAAAGTTTCGAAAAATATCGAGACCCGCTAACAGTCACGTGACCGCTTGTGATATTGTCATGTCACAACGCCCCGCGCGGGCCGCGGCCCGCTTAGTATCAAGTCGCCAGCGGTTATAATAGGTGTAATAGCTTGCGCAGTATTTTGTTGTGTTTTCGTCCGTTAATAGTCTAATAATAGTAAATATTATTCGATTAATAAAATGGATGAAGGATTCGAAAAAGGGCAATCGGATAATCTGCCTAAAATAGATGGATTAATGGTTGCGCATTATTTATCTACAAATACTTAGTGATTTCGTTGCCGTCGAAATGCGAGGAATAAAAATGCAAAGTAAGCTTAAGGCGAAAGCGCCAGGGTAGCCCGCGAAATTCAATTTTTTTTAGGTTTTTTGTAATTTGCTGGTCAGTATTAAGTTGTACGTTAATTTATATATGAATCGCGGCCGTAACTAACATGTATTTACAGAATTATAATCATTAAAGTCATTAACACATCTCTCTAAGACCACGTAAGTCCTAAGAATAACTGTTTCATGAAATTATCATTCTTCGGACTTACGTGGTCTTAGAGAGGTGTGTTGATGACTTTAATGATTATAATTCTGTAAATACATGTTAGTTACGGCCGCGATTCATATATTAATCAACGTACAACTTAATACTGACCAGCAAATTGCAAAAAACGTAAGAAAATTTGAATTTCGCGGGCTACCTTAGCGCTTCCCCCTTAATAGTTTATCTGTTCTAAATTGTTTTATCAAAACAAAATACCCAACTAATGTCGTAATGGAAGAATGCAACTCAAATAGTAGAAGTACCTACCTACCATTAAATTTTTACCTTAAAGACAACAAAATGTATTATAGTTTTGTAGCTATAGGTAGGTACGTATGTATATATAGGTAGGTACTGCTCTTCTTAGTAAATTTAAATGAATACATACATTGATTTATTGCAAACTAGCTTCCGCCAGCAGCTTCGCCCCCGTTTCCCTCGGGAACTGTACATTTTCCCAGGATTAAAAGTAGCCTATGTGTTATCCCAGAATTCGTCTAGATCCGTTATCCAGTAGTTTTTGCGTGAAAAATAACAAACACACACACACTCACAAACTTTCGTATTTATAATATTAGTAGGAAGTAGGATAGGTACTTAGGATGTAGATGTAGTGGGTTGAACGTTACAGATGTACTAAACCTTTTTTTATTTGTATTTTTTTACTAACAAAATACGTAAGGCCATTTTATTTAATTAAATTTTTATTGCAAATGTAGATGTTCGAACGGATGTACTAAACCTTTTTTATTCATTTGTATTTTTTTTACTAACAAAATACGTAAGGTCATTTATTTTTATTTGAAACTTATTTCAGATCGGCAAGATACTGCTATGGCGATGATGCTATTGGTTATGTTCAAGTAAAAAGAGTAGGTGATGTATGTACGGTTAAATGTAGAAGCACGCCAGAACACCGCATCAATCGAACGAACAATCTTCATAGCTTTTATCCATTTTTTTCGCATTTTAACGTCCTTTGGAACTATAAAAAACAACTTTTCCGGTGAATTGGTAGTTGTATTTTTACATTTAGGCACAACGCATGATTTCCTAGTATTTGGATTGGACATTTTTTTAAGTATTTAGGTATAATTTCGACGGCACGGGCGCGCGACCGCGAGCGGACTGAGTGAGCCAGACTGAGCGTGTTGTGCGATGACGTCACACCGTCACCGGCAGCCCGCGTCGCGCGGTTACAACTTGTTTTATTTCTAAATCGGAAACTAATTGACGTATCGAAGTAATTCTTTCACTAGTATTTTTTATTTTTGACAGAGAATATGGAGTGCTAATAATCAAAATTAGGTAACATTCTTCATTGAGAAACAAAACCAATCGAACATTAAGTCGGTGTCAAAAAACGAAAATACAGAACCAACGACACCGACTTTCGAAATTAAAGTTATTTTTCACTTTGTAGTGTTTTTTTTTTGAAGTCGGTTGTTTTTTTTTTTTGTAAAAAAGTTTTTATTTTTCATTTTTTAGTTTTAGATACCTACCTACCCCAAACAAATTAATATAACACTACTTGCTATGTGAATATCAGTGACAGGAAGCTATTGAACACATCTGCCTACCCCTTTAAAGGGTACAGGCGTGTTGCTATGTTGTGTGATTGCGTAAACAATGCATACATATTATGCTATACTCTGCTATAGCAGCAATCGCGGTTGATTTTCTGGCATTTATTGAAGAGTTCCGTTGTCTGTCTCCGAAACTCATCATCAGATCTTTACGAAATTTAAATGGGACCATTTCGGAATAAACCAGATTCGTACAATTAAAAATTTTTGCAAGTCCGTCTGTGTATGAGGGAGTTATGCCCGAACATAGATAAAAAAAAAAAACATATTTATAAACATCCGAATTGAGAACCTCCTCCTTTTTTGAAGTCGCTTAAAAACCAATATTTAACCAGTTGGCCTATTGAGTGTTTGCCCATGCCCATACACCAGTGTAGGGTTCCTTGAGTGTGAAGAGGTAGGTCGGTACTTAGTTATATTATTATATACCGACCGCAAAATTACGTCTGTAGGTATTTCATAAAAAGAATTACAAAGCTTATAATAATATGTAAAACTTGTGTTTTTGCCAAAAACTTTTGAGAAGTTGCGAAAATTCAGCGGTCTGGATTATAATTTTCTATTTGTTGGCTTTATACAATGACTAACTGAACCGACAGACATTATCCTGTTTCTGATTCGAAAGACACGTAGCGCCATTCTTTTATCATAATAACGTTATTGTTGTTTTCCTCGGGAACAACACTTTTTTTCGGGCTGAAAGGTACCCTGTAGCCTCCCGTCCCAGCCGCCGCGGGAGACGCTCTGGGCGTCGGGACACAGACTCTTACTGACTAAAACCCACCCGTGTTCCTTCCTTAGCTAGCCCTTTATGTTCCAGGCCAGCGGTAACCCTTTCGGACAATCCCGCTGAATTATTATATCCCATCAGCTTAGAACCTATTCACTTGCCGAACTGATCACCATATTTTATAGTTTGTGGATTGTGGGACAATACTTCTGAGCCATTCTCGCGTAAACAGATTTGTTGATTACTTTATAATTGGCACTTATCTTTTGTACATGTGGTGTGCATACAGATATCGTCTGGCGAACCCGCATACTGGAAAGAATAGTTCTGTGCTGGAAGTCTAAAACCTAGAATTTTATGAAGTATCATTACACTACTCAGTACAAAAACTCTATCTCTAAATGTGTATATCATTTGAGATTTCTGCTGCGGAGCATCAGTTGTGATAGCGTTATTATTGCCATGAGGATAGAAGATCGTAAGTTCTACACAATATTACACGCGTTACCTGATAATAATCTGCATCTGCCTGCGGACAATATTGATATTTGTCATGTTGCACATCTTTTGTAGTACACCCGTGATCAGAATTTCAGAGCCATAACTCCATTAGTTTCTCTGGTGGTAAAGTAACCAACTCTTGGTGAATTTGTCATTGGTTCGTACCGAGAAAGATGACGTTGGTTTTTTCAGATCAGAATTTTGTCATCAGGCTTTGCTAATTGCTGGGCGTTATTAATATTCAGGTATAAACAAAAAAACCGGCCAAGAGCGGGTCGGGTCACCGTAGTTTCCGTAGTTTCCCGTCCGTCACAATAAGTGTTCCCACTTATCAGTTTAAAAGTGGGTATCCATTATGTTCGCGCTCCAGCAGCGCTCCGCGCTCCTGCAACTGCTCCCGGTAGTGGGTACGTGCGCGAACACGGAGCGTGCAACATTGCACGCTCCGCGGCAGGCGCTCCGACTCCGAAATTATTTTGTACAAGTTTTTGTCTTTTTTGTACAAAAACTGTTGTTTCCATCAAGTTCAAAATGATTTTCCTAGAAAGTCCTTATAAAGTTCTACTTTTTAGATTTTTTTCATATTTTCTAAACTTATGGTTCAAAAGTTAGAGGGGGGGACACATTGTTTTTTACTTTAGGAGCGATTATTTCCGAAAGTATTGACATTATCAAAAAATGATTTTAGTAAACCCCTATTCATTTTTAAATACCTTTCCAACAATATATCACACGTTAGGGTTAAAATTTAAAAAAAATCACTTCCCACTTTACATATAGGGGGGCTACCCTAATAAAACATTTTTTTCCAATTTTTATTTTAGGTACCACTTTGTCGGCGTGATTGATATACATATTGGTACCAAATTTCAGCTTTCTAGTGCTAACGGTCACAGAGATTGAGCGAGGACGGACAGACGGACCGACAGACATGGCGAAACTATAAGGGTTCCTGTTGACTACGGAACCCTAAAAAGAGTGTAAATTATTTTGAATCCTTCGATGCAATGAACCTATGGTAGGTATCAATCAATATAACTAAATTAACACAATAACTAGGGTATTACCTGTATGTTAACCTTTTCACGCGTAAACTCCTGATCGGATTTCTATATAATTTGGCAGAGAGATAGATTGCATCCCGGGGAAGGACATAGGATAGTTTTTATCGACATACCTTGCGGGCGAAGCTGCGGGCGGAAGCTAGTACAATATATTAATGACGGTTTCCTTCAAGCCGTTTATTCACCGTTGGCCATTAATGAAAACGAAACAAATACCCTGTGTCGCCCAACATTCTGAGCACCGTGGGACTTTTAACATCTGCGTGATCATTATTTCAAAATTGCATAATACATATTGGGTTTCCCAACCACCCAAAGTAAAATTAATTAAACTAATAATAGTTCGGGTGTTCTGCACAGGAGGTATTTTAGTAATACATACCTAAGTAGGTTGGTTACGAAAATATTTTTATTCCATTTTAGCGTTCCCTGTATCATTTGAAACTGACAGCAGCCAAGCATCATCAAAACACCCACTCCTAAGCCACTATAGACCCATATTTATCAACATAATTAAAATAAGCTAATGGAAAATGGCATTAGTTCATACTCCCCCTCGCTCTGTCGTCCCCCCACCCCCGATTAAAGTTCCTCCCCTCCCCGCAGACTCCTCAGAGGCTACCAGCATAGAATCATGCATCGCCGTCATATGCAAACTTGCTGAATGTATTAAAACCAGCGTAAACGAAAACAAAAGTGTCACGACCACCAATAAAAAGACCATCGCTCTGGCGTCGGATGAAATACGCATAGCGATATCAAAGCTCCCTAACTTCGCTCGTTCTTCTCAAAATGAACTCGGCCAGGAAGGCCAGCCCCCATCTTACATCGGTGACCTCAAAAACGAAATCATCACGAGTGTAAAGACAGAAGTCCAAGCCATGAAAAACCTCGTCAGAGGCGACGATGATAATGGGGCACTCCGAAAGGAGATTACGACTTGCGTGCGAGAGGAGTTGACCAAGCACCTCACTACTATCACGAGTCCACCAGCGTCACCGACTTACGCACAGGCTGCTAGCGCACCTGCATTTAGTCGTCCAATCAAGGACACACCACCTAACAGACCCGCCCTTATCGTCTCGGCTAAATGCGAAACACAAACGCGCCAGGAAGTCGTGGAGTCTTTTCGGAACAGCGTCAATTTCCGCACCACCACCTATGCGCCTTCAAAAATCCAGTCTGTGTCTAATAACAAACTAAGAGTTGAGTTCGAAACGGAGAAACAGCGCGACGAGACCCTTAAGAAATTGGAAACTTCCACCCAGCTTACCGCGGAACCGGCAAGGAAACTGCGACCCATGCTCATCCTCAAGGGAATCTCAATAGACACGCCCTCGGAAGAGCTAATCGACATCATTCGCGGCCAGAACGAAGAGCTATCGCCTCTCTTTGAGAAGAATGACGACCTGCGACTCGCTTTCAAAAGAAATAACAGAAACCCAAACCTATACAACGCCATCCTAATTGCTCACCCCATCCTATGGCGCAAGATAGTCGACATGGGAAGAGTTTGCGTCGACCACCAACGCGTCCATTCAGAAGACTTCTCGCCGTTCATCCAATGCAAAAAGTGCCTACAGTTTGGGCACATGCGAACCAAATGCACTGCGAATCAATCCCCTTGCGCCTACTGCTCCGAAGAAGGCCACACCATTGAAAGCTGCCCGATTCGGGAGAAAAAAGGCACGCCCAAATGTATCAATTGTCACTTGCACAACTCTAAATTCAGCACCAACTACGACGTTGGGCACATGGCCACCTCACAAAATTGCCCCAGAGTGAAATCACTTAAAATTAAAATCATCAGCCGCACCGATTATGTATAAGTCCCTCATCAAAGTAGTACAGTGTAACATTGATCGCTCGAAAAACAGTTTCCACGAATTCCTTACATATTTTTATAATGGCCACTACGACATTGCCTTCTTGTCCGAACCTTACATAGGATCTGGCAAGGAGGTAAAACCTATTTCCGGTATCGATATTTTTCAATTCTCTAACGGATGCAATGTATAGGCATGCATCCTCGTCAAACCTGGATGTGGTGTGGTGTTGGGGGAGTCCGGAATGTCTTCGGCCAACCTAAGCGTTATCCAATTACAAACCGACCACCAGAAACTGTACCTCGCCTCAGCTTACGTAGAGCCAAGAGACGACACTTCCTGCACGCTTGAAGCAATAGACTGCTTCCTCAAAACCACATCGCATCATAAGTGCATACTGGGGGGAGACTTCAATGGCTGGCACCCTGCGTGGGGAAGTGAAAAATCAAACCCCAGAGGAATCAGCCTTCTGGAACTCGTCTACGCCAACGACATGTACATCTGCAACAACGGAACCACCCCGACTTACGAAACAGTAACGCACGGGCGCGACCGGTCGTCTATCATTGATGTGACGCTTGCGTCTGCCTCAATGTACGACCTGGTACGCGATTGGAGGGTCAACCTAGACTGTTGCACGTCATCGCAGCACAACGCCATCGATTTTAGCATCGCTACCCGCAGACCCACAACGAAAGGAAACAACAACAACTCAACCTTCGTATTTAACACCAAAGGAGCAGACTGGGCAGAGTTTAAAGATGCTGTGCTGCGCAGAATGACGTTATCGGACGTGCTCGATAAGGATGTTCCCAACCTTGATGTCGATCAGCTGGAGTGCCTCGTCCACCAAATTACTAATCTGATACGCGACAGCTGCAGTGAGACCATGCCTATTAAAGGTCAGAACCATAGGCACAAAGCTCCATGGTGGACTGAGAGCCTCGAAACCCAAAAGAGAGACATTATAAATCTCCACAGACGCATCCACACCGCGAAACGGCGAAGGCTTCCTCTCGAAGCTCTTCTGGAAGAGAGTCAAAACAAGAAAGCGGTCTACTCGGAAGAACTCAAAAAGGAGTCCACGAAAAACTTTCGAAAGTTCTGTGAACTTCAGCAGAAAGAGAACGTCTGGTCGCTGACCAACCGACTTCTGAAAGAGACTGCGCCCAGAAGACCACCCATCACTCTCAAAGTAGGAGACAAGTTTACCGCCGATGGAGAGGAGACAGCCACTGCCCTTCTAAATCACTTCTATCCTGACGACACCTGCGACCATATGCCAATACAAGCACAACTTCGACATCAATACCATAGCCCTACGACCAACACAATAGACGACCATCCGTTCACAGAAGAAGAGGTTCTCGAGCAACTTAAACAGATAAGTCCCAGTAAAGCCCCCGGCCTCGACAACCTCACATCCGATATCTGCCTTCAATTCACCGCACATTACCCGCAATTGATAACCGACATTATGAACAGATGCCTCGCCCTACACCATTTCCCCCGAATCTGGAAGGAGGCCTATGTCAAGATCATTCCCAAACCGGGAAAGGATGATCAAACCGATCTAAAATCATTCCGCCCCATAGGCCTCATTCCAGTATTCGGGAAGCTCTTGGAAAAACTTTTCATCAAAAGGGTAGCCCACCACGCTGAAGTCGGAAATCAATTAAACCCTCAACAATACGGCTTCCGACAACAAAGGAACACCACCCAAGCCATCCATACCGCTCTAAATCACGTACACCACGCCAAACAGAACCACAAACTAGCCATAGCTATATCACTAGACATAAGGGCGGCGTTTGATAACGCTTGGTGGCCCGCACTTTTCCATCGCCTCAAACACATTGGAACGCCGCAAAACATCTATGGGCTAATCAGAAACTACGTGCAGGACAGAACCGCCACGTTGGACCACGCGGGAGTCCGAGTCCAAAAAACCTTGACAAAGGGCTGCATTCAGGGATCCGCGTGCGGCCCGGTCTTATGGAATCTGATCCTCGATGAACTCCTGGACATGCAACTACCATCGGGCTGTCATATGCAAGCCTTCGCGGATGACGTCCTGCTGGTGGTTACGGCAGACACACCTGATGCAGTGGAACAACTCGCCAACAGCATTCTCGCTAACATCAGTGAATGGGGCAAACGCGTGAAACTGACCTTTGGCCCGGCAAAAACCCAAGTCATCGCCTTCACACCCAAAGCAAAAACCGCGAAACTAAAAATGGACGGCACCGACTTGGCATTTGTGCCAGAAATAAAACTGCTTGGCGTCATCCTAGACGAAAAACTTAGATTTAATAGCCACCTTAAATATGTGCTGGGCAAAGCCACTCGCATATTTAACAAATTACGAATGTACATCAGATGCACGTGGGGCGCACATCCGGAAAACGCTCGCACAATATATTAGCACGTTATAGAACCGATTGTCACGTACGCTGCTGGTATATGGGGACATATAGTCAACAGGAAGTGCGTAAAGAAGCAACTCGCCAGCATCCAGCGAGGATTCGCACTAAAGGCCATCCGTGCCTTCCGGACCGTCTCGACCACTGCTGCCCTGGCACTCGCAGACCTTATGCCTCTCGATTTTAAAATCCAAGAAGTCCACCACGTCGAAACTGTTCGCTTCACAGGCACGAGCCACCTTCTGCCAGCGGACGTCACCCCTGAATGCCCCACGCCCGTACGCGAGCTACTACACCCGGCAGTAAGACTGCCTAGAGCAGTCACTAGCACCCGTAGACACGCTGAAGCTGAAGCTGCCCAACCGCAGCACCACATTTACACCGACGGCAGCAAACAGGACGATGGTGCCGTCGGAGCGGCTTTCGTTTGCTACGATCCGGGAGGAGCGATTGTCACCAAAAAGTTCAAACTCCACAATACCTGCACAGTTTTCCAGGCCGAACTATTCGCCATCCTGGAAGGTAGCAAATGGGCACAAAAAAAGGGACACAAAAACACCACAATCTTCTCGGACTCCCAGTCTGCAATACAGGCGATCACAGACCGAAGCAACACTCACCCACTTGTCACACAAATACACAAAACCATTTACACTCACACACATGAACGCGCAAATACACCACCAAACGTTATATCCATCAAGTGGGTGAAAGGGCACAGTGGAGTTGCCGGCAACGAAGCTGTAGATGCTGCAGCAAAACTGGCCACTCGACTCCACAAAACTCCAGACTACAATAAATACCCGATGTCATATGTCAAACGCGAATTAAGACAAGCTAACTTGGCTAAGTGGCAAGCCAGGTATGCATCTAGTGAGCAGGGACAACATACCAAATCGATATTCCCAACGATAACAGACATACGTAAATTCCGAAAACATACCGAACCAAACTTTTACCTAACTCAAATCCTCACAGGCCACGGATTTCATAAAAAGTACCTACACCGTTTCAAAATCACTGCAAACGACAATTGTCCCTGCCACGACGACACGGTACAAAGCCTCGACCACCTCCTCAGGGATTGCCCCAGATTCGCCATGGATCGCATGCAGTATGAGGCAATCTCTGAGAGATTTGGTATCACGGCATATGACATCGGGATGCAACCGCGCAAACCAGAAGTCCTACTCGCGTTCACTAAATACATCACTAAAATTTTAGGCGAATTGAAACATTTCAATGGCACATAGAAAATGCAAAATATACATATATAATTACAATAAAATTTTAACGATAGTATATAATTATTATTTATCTCTTATTAATATTATTATCCCCATTGCGACTAAAAACTTCCCACAAAACAATATCTGTATCAAATAGCAGATATTGAACTAATGAAAACAATTAAATAATGCAAATTCACACCAACATAAACAAAGCGAATAAATCTAATTATAAAAAAAAAAAGTAGGTTGGTTAGTATTAATTACTCACACTACAATAAAATTAATCTGGAAATCACGCAATCAAGCATTTGAATACTTAAAATTAGAATTGACCTATAATTTGGCTTAGACCATGCCTATAATAGACATTCATATTAATTACTTAGGAATAAAAAGACCCATCACCAAGCCGATAGTCACTTATTCTTTGCGTTATTGTTTAATAGCTATTTATTCACCAAGGCGAGTAATCTGTACTTACCCTCAAGTGATATATACTGCTTTATACTACACTTGTGGAGTTGTTGTTAATAAATTGCTATCATTGTCACTGGAATCACTTATTTTAACTTGTGATTTACACCGCCAAACTTTAAACTTTACCAAGAAAATTGTTTCTACAAAATACGTCAACCAACAAAATAAGTCTTCTTTTTTTTCTTTAAATTTTAGCGCGTCAAATAGTTTTCTAGAGCCGCGCGGCACGCGAGGCCGAGCCGCGCGGCTCTAGTGGGGACGCGGCATAACGTCTTTTGTGATTTGTTGTGATCAACAACACTCAACAACACTCGACAACATTCAACAACACTCAACAACACCCAAAACACTCAAAACACTCAACAACACTCAACAACACTCAACGACACTCAACAACACTCAACAACATTCGACAACACTCCTCGACACCACTCAACAACACTCAACAACACTCGACAACACTCAACAACACTCATCAATACTCAACAACACTCAACAACACTCAAAAACACTCAACAACACTCAAAAACACTCAACAACACTCAAAACACTCAACAACACTCAACAACACTCAACAACACTCAAAACACTCAACAACACTCAACAACACTCAAAACACTCAAAACACTCAACAACACTCAACAACACTCAACAACACTCAAAACACTCAAAACACTCAACAACACTCAACAACACTCAACAACACTCAAAACACTCAAAACACTCAACAACACTCAACAACACTCAAAACACTCAACAACACTCAAAAACACAAAAACACTGTATAATGCTTTCTGTCTCATTTTCTCCCATGTTAAATCTTATGTCTCTTTTTACTGTCGCTTTTTCGTTTCATAAAATTTCAAGTCACAACGATGCTAAAGAAGTTTTCACTTCAAAAACAAAACGCGTTAGTAATGAACGCATTACTGCCCTGATTTTCAGGGCACTAATGAAATTCCATACAATATAACTGCCTAGATTTTTGAGAAGGTTTAATGAACAGCTTTCAAGCCTTTTAGTGGGGTAGTATTGGTACACTTACTAAGCAAGTGTAGTATAAATTATTTAATCCAATATTGATTAAGACAGCTTTGGGCTTTATTAGATAGAGCAATAAAGGGTTCTGCAAGTTTTGACCTTGTTAAGACCCAAATTCTTCTCCATACATCTTGTATATTGTTGGACAAAACTTTTGAGCCATCTTTTGATATGGTGAATCCTTTTCTATTTTCTTATCATGGGTCAATTTGTTCCAAAAATGGTGAGTGTATGCGTTTTCAACTTTCTTCAGTTCTCCAGGTTTAAAGTATTCGGAGTTTCGGGAATAATGTAGCGGGTAGAAATACTCTGGGCCATGCACGTCTAGTCCTGGAAATAATAAATATTTAAGCTTATTGAGAAGGTACCTAACAAAACTGTGTGAACTATCCGTAGTCAGGTTTTCCCTTGTGTCTACTGTTGAAAAAATTCCTCATCATCGGCCTTGCTTTTAATAAAAACTTATAAAACCCCTCTGTTTTTGTCGGGGGTTAAAAACTGGTCCTTACAACCGGTGGAAATATTAATCAATGAGATTGTATGAAATTAGAGGGTTGTATGAATGATTTTAATGATTATAATTCTGTAAATACATACTTGTTACGCTCGCGAATCATATTTAATCAACATTCAACATGACACTGGCCCATAATCGGCCTATAATGTTCCCACTGCTGGGACACAGGCCTCCTCTCGGTGAGAGGGAGTGGGCCGTAATCCACCACGCGGGCCCAGTGCGGGTTGGCAGATGTCACATGTCTTCGAATTTTTGGTTGTAGGACATGCCGGTTTCCTCTCGATGTTTTCCTTCACCGTTTTGAGAGCAGTGGTGATGAAATAATTTACACAAAGTAAAGCGCCTGTCTGGGTTCGAACCTACGACCTACAACTCGTAAGTCGCGGCCGTTACCACTTGGCCACCACTGCTCTCACACTGCTGACACTGGCCCGCAAATAGCAAAAAACGTAAGAAACATGTAATACTATCCTAGCGCTTCCCCCTTACGGTGTCTATTTTTCGCATTAATTTTTTTCTCTGTTACCTTAACATTTTTTAACTTATGTTACGCGAGTCGCGCATATGTTGTGCCGAACGTATAGCGATCTGCTGTATCGTCGTCCTTTACAAGTTCTTCTAATGTGTTTTACCCATATCGATAACTTCAGCTGCATCCAGTTAGACTGAAAGCCGACTTCATCATGGTTGACCCTTATCGATAACTAGCTTCTGTCCGCGACTTCGTCCGCGTGATATTTCGGCCTCCGAGCCACCGCGTCGGATGATCGCATCCCGTGGCCGCCCGCCCTATTACCTCACTTTCACTTAGCGTTCTTTCCGTTTTTTTTTTTTTTTTGCTCGGCTCCTGAGGGCCGTAACCTAATCTTCCTCAAGAATTGGGCAATCAAATGCAAAAATAATTTTTCAAATTCGTGTATGTAGTTGTTACAAAGATAAGCGCGTACAAACAAAAAAAAATAAACTATAAAGCTTTATTATTAGTATGTATTCGTATACATAATACACACATCAAAAGTGTCTAGGGATCAAGCATTTTTATGCGGATTTCTTGAGATTGAGATGTGGCTTTGTAATAAATTTATGATTTTATAAATTTATATGGATCCTTTTTGGTGCATTTCATAATTTGAAACAGGAACTGTTAATCAAATTCGAGTAAAAGATGAAAATCAGCTGTCAATATTTTCCCTATAAAAACATACAACGCATTGAAGAGCCATTAAACGAAGAGAAGAAGAAGACATTATTAGTGCTACTGTTTCCCTACTACTGATTAAAACCAACGTTATTATGGAGCGGCGACGTCATTTAAGCAGGGAAGAAATGCTCAGAGCCGTGGGAATGATAGAAGCTGGTTCCCGGCAACGTACTGTGGCTTTAGCTCTGAATACAAGTCAGAGTGTTATCAGTCGACTTTGGACACGTTACCGAAGCACTGGTACCGTGGCTGAGCGCCACGGAGGACGGTATCGCTGCACCACACGGAGACAAGACCGATACATTCAAATCTTAACTCGAAGAGCTCCAACAATAACCGCCATGATGTTAGCTGTGAGGCTTCATCACTCTTCAGGGAACTTAATTAGCGACCAAACAGTCAGAAACCGCTTGCATGAAGTGAACCTTCATTCCCGAAGACCGCTACGGGTACCACCTATAGCAATGCACAATCGTGGGATTCGATATCAATGGGCTCTTGAACACAGAAATTGGGCAGAAGAACAATGGCGTTTCGTGTGCTTTTCTGATGAGTCTCGTTTTGGTATGAGACCGGATACAAGACGTATACGACAATGGAGAACCCCTGGACGCCAACAGCGATTAAAATCCTGCCAGGAAGTCCATCCTTATAGTGGTGGAACCATCATGGTATGGGCGGGTATTTGGATCGGCGGAAGAACCGAGTTGATTTGGATCAGAGGCAACCTCAACGCTCAAATTTATGCTGAGACGATTGTATCTGACGTCATCGTTCCTCTACAAGTGCAAATCGGTCCCTTATTTCAGTTAATGCATGATAATGCACGACCGCACACCGCAAGAGTTGTAAGACAGACTCTCGCCGCAGCTAACATCAATGTCCTGCTCTGGCCTGCTCAGTCGCCAGACTTGAACCCGATTGAGCATGCATGGGATATGCTACAGAGAAGAGCTCTGCCGAATATGGAGGGTATCCAGTCGCAAGAAGACCTTTTTTTGTTGTTGCAACGAACATGGGCGGCCATTCCACAGCGTGATTTGGATGAACTCATTTTGAGTATGCCAAACCGATGTTCTTGTGTTGTTAGTGTTCGCGGTAGAAACACGGATTATTAATTGTTTAAGTTACCCAATAAAATTTTAAAGAAAACTGTTATTTCAGTCTTTTTTTCGAACTTTAATGTTAGTGGTTCAAATGTCAAAAATCCCTTTATTAGGAAAATGGCAAATTTCTTTATTAATGCAAAGGTGACTTGGTTTATCGTTACTGTGACAAACGAAAACACTTTATTTGATGAATCCTTAAAGAAAATTTTAATTAATATCAATCAGGAGAAAAGTTATTGCAAAAATATATGTTGATCCCTAGACACTTTTGATGTGTGTAGATGATAATGTAATACGGTTTTTGTCATTAGAAAATTCTTAGTAGTAGCACTTTAAAAGAGTAACGGTGGAGTTTCTTGCCCATTCTTCTCCATACGAACACTACCTTTTGGAAGTGGCGACTAGAATCAATTCAATTTTACTGAAAGTTTTGACGTTCAAAAGTTCCTTTGATGTGCCTATTTGAAATAAATGATTTGACTTTGACTTTATGTTGATAATACTTTTAGTACAAACCTTGACAAGTGTGATTTGACCAATCTACCGGGTTGGATGTATTGCACATTTTGTGAAGTACTCTTGTTATGGCGCCAGGTCCGTTGTGTATCCAAATATCAGGTCTATACGTTGTTTTAACTTCACTGGAAATCAATACCAACATATAGGTAATTTAAATAAAATATTACACATTGATGGGAAATATTAAATAATGGCCGATTCTACAGTTATTGCTTCAAATTAAGACTTATGTAAAGACCTAAAGCTTTACATATCAGACCCTCCCATATGGGAGGGTCTGAGTTTAAATTGATACTCTATTTATTTAATTAATTCTAATTTATTTAATTAAATAAATTCCGACATTGCTGTCCTTCAAGTACGCGTGATGTACAGAGTGTTTCTTTAACGTATCAATTTACGATTTTTAGTGAATATTTTAATATAAAAAAAAATAAAAACATTTTATTTTCGAATGGTAATATTTTTTTTAGCATGTATGGATGCTATACTATTGCGGGTTAACGGGAACGCCCTCTGTTAGTTAACATACTGTATAATTCATCAATTCAACTATCTTAATTTTATTTTGTTGAACAAAGGAATTACTAATATCTATTGAGCAAACATAAGTATGTATTTGTACAAGTAGATCATTTTTATTCTACTTATTATCTGTATCAACACTGTTTATAATAGTTATTGGTGTTTTGAATTGACACATTCAAAGTTATGCTGCGTCCACATTTATGAAAATACCCACTGCGTACAATGCCACGCACAGTAGGTATTTCGCGTAGAACATGCCAGATGGACTAAAGTCATTGTTAGATTCTCGGACAGGGTATTTATTAATTATCTAACAATAACAAAGGTTTGAGAACAGGCCGCGATAGGCCTCGACACTCGACAGGCGTAGCAACACGGCGGGGCCTTGGGACCGCGGGCTTACACTTGTGAAGGAGAATTGCCCAACTGAATCGCAAATATCGTTAATATCCATACTATAATATTATAAATTCGAAAGTAACTCCGTCTGTCTGTCTGTATGGTACCTTTTCACGCCTAAACCTGAACGGATTTTGTTTGATAAAGGCAGAGAGATAGATTGCATCCCAGAGAAGGACATAGGATAGTTTTTATCGACATACCTCGCGGGCGAAGCCGCGGGCGGAAGCTCGTAAGATATAAAACGAATGTACGCGTACTCGTCGCGATCAAGGGTTTAATAAAAAGTCATAAAATAATGTGGACACCGTTTTAGTATGTGGGAAGGTATGCAATGTGATCATGTGGTTCAGCGACCATTGTATCGCTAATGATAACGCCATATTACACATAACATCACGCCTTTAGCCCTGGAGGGTTGAGCAGAGGTGTTCACACACATTTCGCCATGTAATAGGGTGCCCGGTTGATGGCAATAGATTCGCCCCTTATTACATCATAATGATGATGATGATATAAAAGGGGGCGAGACTCCAGACTTCGGGCTGCTACTGAGAAATTTCTGATGGAAAAACTCAATAAGACTGCCTGCGCTGAAAATCGAACCTCATGCTTGGCAGTAGCGCTTGCGACCACTAGACCAACGAGGCAGTTCATTTTGACAAATTGTCATAAGCGCGAACGATCATTTGCGCGAAAAGGTTCTTGCGTGAAAGTGAAAACCTTTTGCAACGCTACGATTAAGTATGTGTACGGGAATCAAAACTCTTTGATTTTCGGTAAAACTATAGGTACAGATAACATCTAAAATAAAGAAATTGTGTTTTGTGACGGAAATGGCTTCTCGATATGTACGTATTTGATGACAGCCTCGGCAAGCTTTCTGCCTAGGCGATCCATAGAAATAGCGATGGCTGCGGCATTCACCAACTCGTCGTCTTCCCTCGCTACCCAGTTGAGTCCCAAAGGCGTCAGAGACTTGACGACTAGCATATCCGTGTCCAGATAAACCCCTCCCCACTTGTACAAAGTTAAATATCGTAGGACATCAGAAGTATGTTCCACCCGCCACTTGCTTTTACTAAAAGGTTCGCTTGCCACCATAGCTTCCAAAGGTGTGTTTTTAGAGTAATCAGTTATGTGAACCCTAGCGAACATGACGTTTGGGAGACGCCGTAATTCAGCAATACAACTCCTTTGATACACGACGTCGCTGACGGGTGCACTGAACATCACATAAACTTGTCGCTCTGGGTGGGCTCTCGACGCAGACTCGATGGCGCATGCCTGACGGGAGTTTAGGTCTCCGCGGCATGATGTCTCGTGAAAGAATATTGAGTTGGGTCTCGGCAAGAAGTTCCTGTCTTCAGCTGACGACAGTGCATCGTTCTCATTTACGGAATGACACGAAATATTATTCTCTGGGGTGTCGAAATCCGTAATAAAAGGTGGTAAGGTTGACACATTTTGCGCGTTGATATAGTAAATAGTAAGACCACTGAGAAATATAAAGGCTATAAATATAACCACTTGTTTTTTTAATACGAAAAAATGTTTCTTTTGTGTTTTTAACGAGTACATATTTGAACTTCTCCTACGATATCAATGATTCGAGAAGGCGAAAACGGAAATAGTTTAACGACACTATCAAAATCAGATACAATCTATAACGAACACTTATTAGTTGTAACATGTCATTTCGATGCAGGCATGGTGTTGTATGTTCATCTGTTTTGTTATGAATACAATTACGATTATATACAGTCTATATTTGCATTACCTATGCTTCTCAAGTTAGGTATAAGCGATTTATCTGCCAATAATTGAGAAACAAAACCAAACATTAAGTCTGTGTCAAAAAACGAAAATACAGAACCAACGACACCGACTTCCGAAATTAAAGTTATTTTTCACTTTATAGTGTTTTTTTTTGGAAGTCGGTTGTTTTTTTTTTGTAAAAAAGTTTTCGTTTTTCTTTTTTTAGTTGTACAATCAGCTTCATAGTAAGGGTACCCCCCTTGGTAATGACATCGAACCTATTTAAGTTTTTTGTAATGTAACGTAAATGGCGTGTTGGTCTAGTGGTTACCACTGCGGCTTAGCAATGCGATGGTCTCAATTTCAAATCCGCGGGTGAGAAGGTTTTTTTATTTTAATTTATTTACCTTTATTTTTAGTTTCTTTAGTAGGTGATTTTCGTTAATTATTTATTATTAAGAAATCAAATGGAGGTTTGTAATAAAAGCTAGGCATTTTGCATAAACAATATTCATTTATTTTTCTAATTACATTTCTAGGACTTTATGGAATCCACTTCCTGGTTGAATATACAGATTCTGTCTGTGTTAAATTGCGGTTATTTACTTAGAATATTAACTAAACACAAAATAGATACCCTAGTTTGGTTTAGAACGTTTAACATTAGATAACGGTTCGTTTTTAGATAATTCTTGAAACATAACTACAATAATATTTATTTATTTAAAGTTGTGAAAATATACATTTTTTATACCTACTCTGTATGATCTTATCGGGAAAAAGCTTGGTTAAAAAATTAAATGTTGTCATTTGTGCCTGTGAATTACAGAGGAAGAACCAACATGCTAAACTATAACAGTATAGCAATATGCATCTTTCTCTTTTATCACATTTTCTGATAACCCTTATTTAACACAACATTAGAAAAATATGTGAGGTCAGATGGTGCATCGTTAATTAATTACTAGACTACTTGTAAACAAGAGTAACTGGATTGATAATAATAAAGGTTGTTTATTTTTGATTAACTACGAGATAATGATCCCACACATATTGGGAATTATTAATACTTGCTCATATACAGTATGTTAACTAACAGAGGGCGTTCCCGTTAACCCGCAATAGTATAGCATCCATAAATGCAAAAAAAAAAATATTACCATTCGAAAATAAAATGTTTTTATTTTTTTTTATATTAAAATATTCACTAAAAATCGTAAATTGATACGTTAAAAAACACTCTGTACACGCGTACTTGAAGGACAGCAATGTCGGAATTTATTTAATTAAATAAATTAGAATTAATTAAATAAATAGAGTATCAATTTACGATTTTTAGTGAATATTTTAATATAAAAAAAAAAACATTTTATTTTCGAATGGTAATATTTTTTTTAGCATGTATGGATGCTATACTATTGCGGGTTAACGGGAACGCCCTCTGTTAGTTAACATACTGTATGTTCCAATGCAATTTTATCAAATAAGTTACACAGTCAATCTGCCGATTTGCCTATTCATATCGGATAGGATGGCCGTCACTGTCTATCACTTCTTGAAGTCAGCACTTGAACGCGTAGTTTTGAAGGGTGCCAATGAGTGAACTTTCACAATATTACGTTGTCGCTCCGATTCATTAGTGTAAGCAATTGGGCGAGGACCTTGGTGATCACATTTCACATCACCCGTCGCTTGATATCTTTGTATCCACCTACGAACTGTTTTTCTCTGTAATGAAAATAATAATATTAGAAATACATAAAAAAAATCCAACTTGTAAGTAATAATGCAACATGATTGTAACAATAAATAGGTATATGTGTGAGAATAACGTAAATCTTACCGTTATGCCCATGTCTCGTGCTATTTTCTTTATGTTTTGTTCCTTTTCCCACAGAACAACAATTTTAGCCTTCAATAAAGTTGTTAATCGAACCATACCATCAGTTAATAGAATCAGCTGGTCAAAAACTTAATAAATTGGATAATATTACGATGAAGATAATTACACACAAGCGTTTGAAAAGTAATTATACCCTCAATCACAGTTTAGTAAATAAGGCGAAGAAGTATACTAAATTCAACCTTAACTCGCAGTTCATACAGCAGTTGAGTTTCTGAAGTAAAATTAGGGTATTGCATTTTGTAAAAATGACGGTAAGGCTAGCACCTTACCGTCTTTTATAATATCTCTAAAATCGTCTATTAAATATAACACGGAAGTTGAAATTTAAACCTTAATATCTAGAAGATTAGACCGTCAATAACCTTGTTCGATAAAACGAGTAATGCTATTCCAATTTACGTGGAGGTTGATAACTGAGCCAATAGCCCAGTGGTATAGGGCACGGTTTAGATGATCGGCTGGCGCCTGGTGAAGCGGGTTCGTATCTTAATCGCATGCAAAGCGTCTTTTTGTAAGTTATTCTTGGTATCTATACGGTTTGGCCAGAAGGAAGCCGATAAAATATCATATAAAATTATTAAAAACTTGCAAATAATATTTGAGGCGGATCGGTGGATGCACTCTGGCAGAGATGGGTGCGGCGGCGGGGGAGGGAGCTGCTCAAGGCTCACGTGACACACGCGGGCCCGAGCGTGCTCGAGCGATAATCTTTAAGTCTTGGGGGGGTATAATTTCTCTGAAGCTGACTGTACCTACCTACCCCAAACAAATTCATATAGGTAACACTACTTGCTATGTGAATATCAGTGACAGGAAGCTATTGAACACATCTGCCCAGGCCCACCCCTTTAAAGGGTACAAGCGTGATGCTATGTTGTGTGATTGCGTAAACAATGCATACATATGCTATAGCAGCAATCACGGTTGATTTGCTGGCATTTATTGAAGAGTTCCGTTGTCTGTCTCCGAAACTCATCATCAGATCTTTATGAAATTTAAATGGGACCATTTCGGAATAAACGTGTTTCAAATAAAAAAAAAAAAGTTAATCCGTCTGTACCTATATGAGGGAGTTATGCCCGAACATACATTAAAAAAATATATATGTATATACATATAAACATCCGAATTGAGAAATTCCTCCTTTTTTTAAGTCGGTTAAAAAAATATACATCAGAATTGAGAACCTCTTGCTTTTTTGACGTCGTTTAAAAACCAATATTTAACCAGTTGGCCTATTGAGTGTTTGCCCATGCCCATACACCAGTGTAGGGTTCCTTGAGTGTGAAGAGGTAGGTCGGTACTTAGTTATATTATTATATACCGACCGCAAAATTACTTCTGTATTTCATAAAAAGAAGTACAAAGCTTATAATAATATGTAAAACTTGTGTTTTTGCAAAAAACTTTTGAGAAGTTGCGAAAATTCAGCGGTCTGGATTATAATTTTCTATTTGTTGGCTTTATACAATGACTAGCTGAACCGACAGACATTATCCTGTTTCTGATTCGAAAGACACGTAGCGCCATCTATTATCATAATAACGTCATTGTTGTTTTCCTCGGGAACAGCCCTTTTTTTCGGGATGAAAGGTACCCTTTGTCCGTTTCTGTACACCTGACAGTATATACCCTACAACATATCAGGATGATCGGTTCAGTTATTTAGGCGTGAAAAGGTAACAAACAACCAAACACAAACTTACTTTGGCATTTATTATATTAGTTAGGATATTCGAATACATATTGCTTTATTCACGGGTTAAAAAAAAATTAAAATAAATAGATTTTTAGGAATACGCTATAACAATAAAATAAGACTATAATATTGCTATAATAATATACCTACTACTACTACTGCTGACACTAGAGATGCCGATGCATTCCACCAGTTTCCAAATCTTTTACTGTTCAAGCAGTACGGTTATGGAATGACTTGCCCGTGTCAGTAAGGCGTGCTCAATGCTCAATCTTTGTCCACTTTTAAAATTATGGTAATAAAGCACTGTATTTCATCATCATATATTTTATTCTCATTATATTTTCTTTGATCCTGTTTCATGTTTATTATTATATGAATATATTTATTTAGATTAGTATAATATACTTTATGTGTGTATTTATTGCATTATGTAAATGGTACACCACGGACTACCTACAGTATTTGTCTGTCCTTCCCCTTTGTAAATCCATCTAAAGGTTGCTGTTGTAGGTTAGTTATTGTTAATGTCTTATTAAGTCTACTTAGTAGACTTAATAATAGTAGACTCTACTATAATATATTATCTGTGGTACTGGAGGAGTGGTCATGGAGAGGAATAAAAGAAAAAACTATTTTGTACTTTGCACATGGACTTTTATTTAATTAATAATACACTGGTTCAAGATACAACATGGTGACAGCGGAAAATTAATTTGGAAATTTGAAAGAAGAAATTTGAATAGGATATTTGCATAATGGCGGGGCTTCATACAAATGCTGGAGTGGAGAGGTTAGAAAGTGGAAGCGACATGGCGGAAAATTGGAAAAAATTCAGAGACAGTATAACCAGTTACATTGATGCATATTATGAAGAAGCGTCAGAAAAAAGAAAAGTGGCAATTTTGATGTTCCATGGAGGGGAGACTCTAAGAGAAGTAATACTATCATTGCCAAAGGTTGAGGATGAAAAACTATACGAGTTGGTGAAAAGATTAGATGCACACTTTCAGCCAAAAGTGAACATTACTTATCAAAGATATTTATTCTTAACAAGAAAACAAAACGATGAAGCCTGCGAGCAATTCATGACAGTGCTAAAGAATCTAGCAAAGAAATGTGAGTTTGGGGAATTAACTGACAGTCTTGTAAAATATGTGTTTATTTGTGGTTTGAGGGATGTGTCTTTACAACAAGCTTTACTGAGAATGCCGGACAAGACAGGGGAAGAGGTGCTAGAATTTTGCAAAACACAGATATCGGTAATAAAGCAAGTGGAAAATATCAATAGAGAAAATAAAGGAGATATGGAAGAAATTAATATTGATTTAGTTAAAAAAGAGAACTTGGAGAAAAAGGTGAACAAAAAGGAAACAGAATGCAAATTTTGTGGATACAAACATGAATATGGAAAATGTCCAGCTTATGGAAAAAACTGCAAAAAATGTGGGAAAATTAATCATTTTGCATCAATGTGTTTTTCAAAGGCTAAAAAAGTTAATTTGTTGGATGATGGAGTGGAAGATGAGGATTGGTTTGTAGGAGCACTGGGAGAAGGAAGAAAAGGGTGGTACACAGTGATCTTGAAGTGTCAAGGAGGGGACATGGAAATTAAAGTGGATACTGGAGCGCAGTGCAATGTCTTGAGCGCAAAACAATATTGTCAAATGAATCTGGAATTGAAAAATTTAAGACCAGTAAAGACTAGTATAACATCGTTTACTGGAGATAAATTGAATATTATTGGACAATGTACTTTGGCTTGCTTGTATAAAGGAAAATGTTATAATATTGACTTTATGGTAGTAGATTTGGATTGTTACAACATTTTAGGTCTAAAATCGGCTGAGGAATTAGAGCTAATTATAAGAGTCAATGAGATTTTTCAGTCTGAACAGGTTAGTAGTGTTATACCACATAAATATTTAGACTTGTTTGATGGTAAGGTTGGATTAATACAACAAGAAATTAACATTGAAATTAATTCTGAGGTTAAACCAGTAGTATCACCTTTGAGGCGTGTTCCATACTCTCTAGAAAATAAAATAAAAGCTGAGCTAGAGAGAATGCAAGAGATAGGTATTATAGAGCCAGTCGATGAGCCAACGGATTGGGTCAGTCAAATGGTAGTAATCCAAAAAAGTGATGGATCTTTAAGAATTTGCCTAGATCCAAGAGCTCTGAATCAAGCCACAAAAAGAGCACACTACCCGCTACCTACCCTTGAAGATATTTCTTCAAAGTTAAGTGGTGCGAAGCATTTTTGTAAATTAGATGCACAATCTGGGTTTTGGATGCTTCCATTGTCAAAAGAGAGTTCTAGGTTTTGTACATTTCAAACAAAGTGGGGTAGATATGCATTTTTAAGATTACCATTTGGCTTGAATGTAGCTCCGGAAGTTTTTCATAAAATCATAAATGAAACATTTAGAGATATTAATAATGTGGAGACATTTCAAGATGATATTTTACTGTGGGCTAACTCAAGGGAGGAATTAAAACAAACACTTCATAAAGTATTAGAAACAGCGTTAAAAAGAGGAATTAAGTTTAATCCAAGTAAATTTGTATTTGATACTAAAGAAATTACATTTTTAGGACACAGATTCAGTAAAGAGGGAATTACAGTAGATGCAGAGAAGGTAAAGGCCATCCAGGAGATAAAAACACCGACAGATAAAAAATCTTTACAGAGAGTATTAGGTATGTTCAATTTTTTGTCTAGATTTATTGAAAATTTTTCAGAAAAGTCAGCTCCATTAAGAGATTTGTTGAGAAAGGATTCTCAGTTTAGATGGGAACCACATCATGAAAAATCACTGCAATTATTAAAAGATTCTATTAGTAGCTCACATGTGTTAAGTTTCTATGATCCAAATCAGGAACTGGTATTGAGTGTTGATGCTAGTTCGGTAGGGCTAGGGGCTACTCTGTTACAGAATGGCAGGCCATTGGGTTATGCGTCAAAGTCATTAACAGAAACACAGAGGAGGTATTCACAAATTGAAAAGGAGCTGTTGGCAGTTTGTTTTGGAGCAGAAAAGTACAGACAATATTTGTTTGGAAAGGATATAATTAAAGTTCAGACTGATCATAAACCGTTGGTAGGGATATTTAATAAACCATTACATAAAATTCCAGCTAGGTTGCAAAGGATGATGTTAAGATTACAGCCCTACAGATTAAGTATAAGTCATACTCCTGGAAAATATATGTACTTAGCAGATGCTTTGTCAAGAGATGTAAAGATAACAGGTTGTGATAAAGAAACTAGTTTTGATGATGTGGAATACCAAATTTCAATGTTAATAGAAAATTTGCCAGTTACAAAAGAATATTGGAAGTTATTGACAAATAGTACTTTAAAAGATAAAACTTTAACATTACTAAAAACCTATTTGTTACAGGGATGGCTTTCATATAAACATTTGCCAGAAGAAATTAAGCCATATTATAATTATAAGGATGATTTGACAGTAATTAATGAGTTAGTTTTTGTGGGTGATAGAATACTGATACCTAAGGAATTGCAGTATTTAATGTTAAAAAAGTTGCACACAGGTCATCCAGGTATGAATAGAATGGTAAACAGAAGTGAGTTGACTATGTTTTGGCTAGGGATTAATCAGGATATTAAAAAATTTGTCAAAAGATGTAATACTTGTCAGAAATTCTCGAACAAGAACACTAAGCTGGAATTGACACCAAAACCAGTTCCTAGTATTCCATGGACTGAAGTAGGATGTGATGTGTTTGAATTGTATAATGAATATTACTTAGTGGTAGTTGATGCTCTGTCTAATTATATTGAAGTTGTAAAGTTAACAAATTTAAAATCTGCGTGTATAATAGAGAGGTTTAAGTCCATTTTTGCTAGACATGGAATACCAGTGAAATTGTATTCTGATGGTGCCTTGTATTTTGATTCGGAATTGTTTAACCAGTTTGCTAAAGAATGGGGTTTCCAGCATATTTTGTCAAGTCCACATTATCCTAAGTCAAATGGATTGACAGAAAGTGCTGTGAAAACGATTAAATTGTTATTTAAAAAAGCTAGGGATTCAAATCAAGATCCACATCTAGCCTTACTAAATTTGAGGGCAACTCCTAGAGGGTCATTACCCTCTCCTGCAGCTATGCTGATGGGTAGAAATTTAAGGACGAACATTCCGTGTGCGTTTAGTAATATTGTACCAAAATATAAGATTAAAGAAGATAGAGAGTTGATTATTGAGAAAAAATTAAAAACTAAGATGTGGCATGATAGAACTGCCACAAAACGAGATAGGTATGAGAAAGGACAAGATATTGTTTATAAAAAAATGCCAGATAGTTTACGGGAACCAGCTACAATTGTAGACTGCTCTGAATATCCAAATTCGTACAGTGTAATGGATAGTAATGGCTAAAATGTCTAATGTTTTAACATTAGACATTTTAACCATAAAAACAATAACACCTAGATACATAATATGTATAATATCTTAACGATTAGGTACTTTGTTTATAATTAATAATAATACATCATTGAGGTAAATACACAATCGTTTTACAAACAAAATGTTGTTTTCATTACACAATATTGCTGTTTTTCCTAGAGAATTGCTCCTAAAGATATGCGTTAGCAACTTTGTACAGACGCGTCAGCACATCAAGTTACTACAATCTGTCAAATTTCTTTAATAGATTTTCAACTTTATCGCAGCATAAGGTTCAAAGTTGATTGGGAATATTTGACAGCTTCGGGTAGCTTGATGTGCTGGCGTCTGTACAAATAAGCAGATGTGCTATTTAAGTCCTACAGGCGCTTAGTGCAAATTCCTAATTGAAAATCATTTTTTGTTTATGTAAGCGTTTCTCTTGGTATATTTAATTGAAAAAATAAAGAACGCAAAAGGAACATTCACTTGGTTTATATATTAGAATAT
The DNA here is from genome assembly GCA_927399505.1 of Luperina testacea. Lineage (NCBI taxonomy): Eukaryota > Metazoa > Arthropoda > Insecta > Lepidoptera > Noctuidae > Luperina > Luperina testacea. The sequence goes on along the minus strand of OV656763.1, from coordinate 3,054,073 downwards.
TCTGAGCATCCTGCCAGAAAACATACACGTGGCCGGGCTGCAACGGTATTTTGGCTGCGATACGACGGTAAGTGGACCTTACGGCAACGAGACGAATGCCGCCATCCTTCTTGCGCAGGGGACATCGATTTGCCACATCCATACTAATATTATAAAATCGAAAGTAATTCTGTCTGTCTGTTCATCTGCCTGTATGTTACCTTTTCACGCCTAAACTACTGAATGGATTTCGATAAAATTTGGCAGAGAGATAGATTGCATCTCGGGGAAGGACATGGGCTAGTTTTTATCGCCATACCTCGCGGGCGAAGCCGCGGGCGGAAGCTAGTACAAGATATTAATGACGGTTTCCTTCAAACCGTTTATTCACCGTTTATATCACATTGCCGAAGAGCATGAGATTAATGAGGGCCATCAAAGGGACTCACCAGACTCCCTGGTGCCAACTGCAACGGCGGAGCCACTTCGAAAGCAGCACACGGCTGCACATACTTGTTGAGCTGTAATTTCATGTGAATTGGATTCTTGGTCGGATGGGTCAGAAAAGGAGAGGTCATCTGCCGGGGCGGGGTGTTTGCTCTGCAAAGTTGTAAGTGCCTCTGGAGAGTACCTACGGCGCAACCACATCGCTGCTAAAGATGATGCTAGCTGCACTTCCGATATCACTCTCGCGTAGTTTAGACACCACATGGTGCAATAAACCTCTTTGGAGGAGGTGCGCTGTTAATTTAGGGATGAACTTCGTATCTTAAACTTTACAGTGTAAATGGCTCAGCTTATGGTTTATACCACAAATGGTCACACTATAGGCATAGTGCAAACATATTTTGTTCACATTCATTTTATCAATGGATAAGTGCACGACTGTGATAATGGCACTCCGTAAAGTATGTATGTACATGAAACACTCAAATGGCCTTGTGCAATCTATCTTATTAATCATTTCAAAACTGTTTTGAAACCGTGTATATTGTTACATAAATAAAAAATAAATTAATTTAAAAATTAATAAACACGGCTTCCTTGACAAAAAGTGAGTAAAAAAATTTACTTAAAATTTAAAACAAGCTAAATGATTTTCCCCGACTTCGCTGAAAAGATTGGTTTTCAGTTTTCCACTTTTGGGCACAATGGCGGTTTAATTGCACAGTAAATTTATAATCTGATTAGTACTTACCTTGTGGTCATTCATTTAGCTTGTTTTTAATTAATTCAATTTTTGACAAGCCAGGTGTGTTTTTTATTTTTATTAATTATTTATTTTTTATTTCATACCTTTTAGTGATAAAACGTGAAATAAAGTGAGTTGTTCTGACGTATAAGCTATATTTAGATAGGTACATAATTATTTCAGTTTTCGACCGGTCGTGTTATATGTAATATCATTTTAACCACTTATGGATCAGAAAATCTAGCACGTTACATTCAAACTAGGGTACTTCCCGTAGACCTAGAATAATGAAATTTGACAAGAAGTCATAAAATTAAATTCCATAAAATATAGAATTTAATTTTATGAAAGAACCGACTCCCGTAGACCTATAATAATGAAATTTGACAAGAAGTCATAAAATTAAATTCCATAAAATATAGAATTTAATTTTATGAAAGAACCGACAAGTCCCACCAATATTCCTAACAGGACATCAGATTTTTTCAGAAAACCCCTGTAAGTAGGTATAACTTTATATTAATGTATTTCAAGGTGATTGTAAATGATGGTAAACCACAGCACAATTATGCAGATCATATGAGGTGGTGGTGAGAAATGCCAAGTTACTGAAGCAAACTGCTGAGGTCACGCAGTGGAGGTTGCAACAGGAACTTGAAATGGGTATGAATTTGGACTATTTATTTATTTATTTGGCTTTTCAACAATGAGTACACTGTTACTTTACAATTTGTACATTGCAAACTTAAGTCTAAGCGCCTCATCACTTACAGAAAAGCACAGCATGCACTACATTATGCGCAGATAATAACACAATTAATTAAATAAAACAATTAACATAATATGAATATTGAGAAAAATAAAAATTGATAAAAAAAATAAACTGTTAAGGCATAATTGATAACAATGAATTAAATAACATAGATTAAATTAAATTAGATTCTATTTTTGAATTATTTTTTTTTAGATATAGTTAGGATAATATTTGATTTTAGACTAGAGAAACCCATTAGATAGCAAGCGCAACTTTTTTTTAGAGCAGGTACTGATGAGTGAAAGAGGTCAATGTCCGCTTCGTGCTTATTGTATGCAGCATACATTCTAGACAGTGGACAGTATTGCCTTAAGTTGGTATGACATCTTGGCATGCAGAAAAGTCTCCTATTAGAACTTCTTGGCAGATTACGTGGCACATGGAATAAGACCCTATTAAGCAAATCGGGACAGTTCAGAGAACCCGTTACTAATTTCTTAAGGAAAACCAAATCCAGCATATTCCTGCGCTTCTCCAGCGACACCATCTTAAAATACTCCAGTCTCTCTTGGTATGAGTTGAGCTTTTTTCCCATGTTATTGTTATAGGTGAGATGCCATAAGAACCGTTTTTGCAGCCGTTCAATGCGCTTGATGTGGACCCTATACTCAGGTGACCAAACCACGCTGCAATACTCGAGATGGCTTCTAACTAGCGAGTTGTACATAATTTTTTTAACGCTGGGTTTTTTGAAGATTTTACACTCTCTCATAACGAAGCCAAGCATTTTTGATGTTTTTAATATAGTTTTGTCAATATGTTCGACAAAACTTAGCTTTTTATCGAACTGAACGCCTAGGTCTCGTATAGTTTCGACTTCTTCAAGCCGCTCACCGTTCAATTTATAAACTGATTGTATGGGATTTTTTTTTTTTGTGAATTTGATATGATGGCATTTTTTTACGTTCAAAGACATTTTATTGTGCTCACACCACTTAGTCAGCCGGTCCAAGTCGCTTTGGAATAGTACGGAGTCCGCAGGATCTCTTATAGACTTTATGGCTTTGAAGTCATCAGCGAATAAGAATATATTCGAGTTCGGGAAGCATTTGTAAATGTCATTTATGAAAAGAGTGAATACATGCGGACCCAAATGAGATCCCTGAGGGATTCCCGATGTTGCAATGTACGAATCTGAAGAGCAGCCATTTACCACAACCTTGAGCATCCGTCCACATAGATATGATTGGAACCAACTTAAGAGAGGGTCCGAAACGCCATACATTTTAAGTTTCTTGACGAGTATATCATGGTCTACTGTGTCAAAAGCCTTGCTGAAGTCGGTGTAAACTGCGTCACGCGCATCAACCGCCTCAACAATGCTCTCAACATAAGTCACCAAATTGGTAGCTGTCGATTTTCCCTTCATAAATCCATATTGGCTGTCTATTATTAGCTGTGATAAGTGTCTAGCTAGCACAGGGCATATGAGGGCCTCAAATACCTTTGCAAGTATGGAAAGAATAGCGATTGGCCTGTAATTGCTCACATCAGACTGATCCCCGTTTCTGAAAATAGGCATTATTTTGGTTTCCTTCCAGATGGTCGGAAAAGTACCCCGAAGCACAGAATAATTAAATATAATGCTTAATGGCAGTGACAGAACATCTGCCAGCTTATTTAATAGCAAAGCAGTTATATTACCAGGACCAGCTCCCTTGTGGACGTCTATTTTTTTTATTTCTTTGCGGATCTGATCTTGTGATATAGTTATATGGCCTAACATGCTATTGCTTATGCAGCTATCGAAGTCACCTGCGCCCGCATGCGCATCATTTCCAACACTACTATATACTTTAGAGAAATGGGATGCGAAATAATTACATATTTCATTAATATTATCAGAGGTATTTATACCATCTGTCATGGAACTGGGGTAGTTACTGGTACCGCCTCTCTTCATTTTTAAGTAACTCCAGAAATATTTTGGATTTGAAGTAATTTTTAACTCTATATCATCAATGTGAGCATTATAACAAGTCGCAGCCATACGATCACATCTTTTCCCAAGTCAATTCAATGCAACAATGTCCAAAGGATTATTGTATTTCTTAACTCTAAGTCGTAGGCGGTTCTTTTCGTTTAGTCTTTTAATGAGCTGTCTAGAGAACCAGTATGGATATTTAGTATCTTTTATTGGTACTTGTGGAACGTAGCGCTTAATTAACCCATACAATATATTATAAAAAAAATCTACCATCTGATCTATAGTCATGCAAGGATCTAACTCTGATGACCAATTGACCTGCTGTAGTGCTGTATTAATTGCCACGTAATCTGCTTTAAAATAATTCAACTTAGTTCTATTGTTACAATTTTGTGGCTTTTTAAAACCGGTAAATGAGAACTTACACAGTAAAGGTGGATGGTGCACATCTATTTTAGAAAGTACATCTACTGGTGCACTTACTACAACAAGATCCGAGTTGGTTAGGACCAAATCAAGAATTCTATTATTATGATTACATAGATAATTACACTGTCTTAAGTTGTTTAGCAAGACAAAATCCTAAAGAGTCTGTTCTAAGCCTGTGCAAATATTTTGAGGTGCTCTTATCACATCGCCACCCGTCCCAAGCCAGTTAATAGTTTTCATATTAAAGTCACCAATAATCAAGCATTCATTGGCATGTTCCAAGACATTGTTTGTATTATCAACAAAGTGTTCCAGTACTCTGGGCTGTAACGGCGACGGCAAGTATACAGTACAAATATAAATTTCTTTAGCTTTCTTACCCCCCCTAAGTGACAACTTGACCCAGAGATCATCGCAAGAACTTTCGTATTTGATCAATCTCTGTGATTCTAGTTTTGTAGAAACAGCGATTAGAACGCCACCACCGTCGGTTTTATTATTCAACAAATTATTGGATCTATCTCGCCTATAGATAGCGTAACGCCCATCCATGATTTCTGAGTCAAAGATGCCATCCAGTAGCCAAGTTTCAGTAAACATTATAACATCGTATGAACAGCATGCAACTTTTTGGTAAATGTCACTTAGCTTTGTCCTAATACCCCTTACATTCTGGTAGTAAATACATCCTACTATCTATACTAAATAAATCCTACTATACTACTAATATTATAAATCTTACTATGTATCTAATTAAGGATGGACAAGTGGATGTTTGTTACTCATTCACGCAAAAACTACTGAACGGATTTTGATGAAAATTTACAGTAGGTATTTAATAAAATGTCGTTGATTTCGCATGTTCGTGTTTTGACACCGACTTCCGAAATTAAAGTTATTTTTCACTTTAGTGTCTTAGTGTCTTATTTGGTAGACGGTTTTTTTTTTTTTGTAAATTGGTTTTTATTCTTCTCTTTTAAGTTGTACTTACCCCACACAAAAGAGATACCCCAATAAAAACTGACAGAAATGAGGGTGTACCGTGGAATACTGAACACATCTGCGTAGCCCTTCAGAGGGCACAGCCTCATATGTTATGTTGTGTGATTGCGTAAATAATGCTTACATATGCGAAAGCAGCGATCGCGGTTAATTTGCTGGCATTTATTGAAGAGCTCCGTTGTCTGTCTCCGAAACTCACTATCAGATTAGTTACGAATTTTAAATGGGACCGTTTGGGAATAAACTTCTTTCGAACAAATAAATAATTTTGCAAATCCGTCTACTTATGACGGAGTTATACCCGAATATATATATTATATATACATATAAACATCCAAATTGAGAACCTCCTCCTTTTTAGAAGTCGGTTAAAACAAGAACAAGCAACAGGTAAAAATGTATTTTACTTTACTAATAAATAATGACAACAAGGGAACTAAATCAATATTATTCTGATGACTTACTAGCTTGATGTTATTTTGAGAGCTTATTGTCACATTACATCACTCACTCTCTTGTGGGAGATCTAAGTCGGAACTGATTAAATACACAAGCAAACTTATTTATATTTTATTACAAACTATGGAAGGCATATTTTTATCAATGGGTGCTGACAATTTGGTTTACAATACCTATAATAATAAAACATTTTGTGAATAATAAAACAAAACAATGAATTTCAGTTTTCGGAAAACCAGTAAACAAATACCCTGTATCGCCCAACATTCTGAGCACCTGGGACTTTTAACATCTGCGTGATCATTATTTCAAAATTGCATAATACATATTGGGTTTCCCAACCACCCAAACCAAAATTAATTAAACTAATAGTTCGGTTGTTCTGCACAGGAGGTATTTTAGTAATACATAAGTAGGTAGATAGTCTTAATTACTCACACTACAATAAAATGAATCTGAAATAAAGATTTAGTCTTTTATACTTTACTTTCCGAACCAAATCACGCAATCAAGCATTTGAATACTTAAAATTAGAATTGACCTATAATTTGGCTTAGACCATGCTTAGACATTCATATTAATTACTTAGGAATAAAAGGACCCATCACCAAGCCGATAGTCACTTGTTCTTTGCGTTATTGATTAAATTATTTAATCCAATATTGATTAAGACAGCTTTGGGCTTTATTAGATAGAGCAATAAAGGGTTATGCATAGTCTAAGTTTTGACCTTGTTAAGACCCAAATTCTTCTCCATACATCTTGTATATTGTTGGACAAAACTTTTGAGCCATCTTTTGATAAGGTGAATCCTTTTCTATTTTCTTATCATAGGTCAATTTGTTCCAAAAATGGTGAGTGTATGCGTTTTCAACTTTCTTCAGTTCTCCAGGTATAAAGTATTCGGAGTTTCGGGAATAATGTAGCGGGTAGAAATACTCTGGGCCATGCACGTCAAGTCCTGGAAATAATAAATATTTAAGCTTATTGAGAAGGTACATTAAAAAAGTAGTTCCAATTGATCAATAAAGAAAACTGTGAACTATACGTAGTCAGGTTTTCCTAACCTTTTGTCTACCGTTGAAAAAATTCCTCATCATCGGTCTTTCTTTGAATAAAGCTTATTAAAACGCTCTGTTTTTGTCGAGGGTTAAAAACTGGTCCTTACAACCGGTGGAACCGTGCCACCGGCCGTTGTAAATAGGTCTATTCTATTATTATCAACTTGGGGATTGACGTAGGAGTTACCATTCGCTCATAATTATAAAGAAGTCACGTAATATTTTAGAAAAAACCTGAAGTGTCATGCCATTTTTTACCATGTCCGCTTCAACTATTTGTTGAAGCGACACCTCGACTGTTTTGCACATCTCCTGCCCTGAAAATTATTTTGGTTCTATGCCGTTTAGCAGCTTGTGTTTAGGGGGGTGCTACCCTAACCCGAAAATTAAAAATTTTCTGACGTTTTTTGCAAATTGCAAGGTCAGTGTCAGGCTGACAATTTCATGAAATATTAATCAATGGGATTGTATAAAGTTAGAGGGTTGTATGAATGATTTTAATGATTATAATTCTGTAAATACATCCTTGTTACACTCGCGAATCATATTTTAATCAACATTCGACATGACACTGGCCCGCAAATAGCAAAAAACGTAAGAAACATGTAATACTATCCTAGCGCTTCCCCCTTACGCTGTCTATTTTTCGCATTAATTTTTTTCCCTGTTACCTTAACATTTTTTAATTTATGTTACGCGAGTCGCGCATATGTTGTGCCGAACGTATTACGATCTGCTGGGTTCGTCGTCCTTTACAAGTTCTTCTAATGTGTTTTACCCATATTGATAACTTCAGCTGCATCCAGTTAGACTGAAAACCGACTCCATTATGGTTGACCCTTATCGATAACTAGCTTCTGTCCGCGACTTCGTCCGCGTGATATTTCGGCCCCCGAGCCACCGCGTCGGATGATCGCATCCCGTGACCGCCCGCCCTATTACCTCATTTTCGCTTAGCGTTCTTTCCGACTTGTTTTCTTTTTGCTCGGTTCCTGAGGGCCGTAACCTAATCTTCCTCAAGAATTGGGCAATCAAATGCAAAAATAATTTTTCAAATTCGTGTATGTAGTTGTTACAAAGATAAGTGCGTACAAACACAGTAAAACTATAAAGCTTTATTATTAGTATAGTATTCGTACAGTGGCGTGCACAGGGTTTTATGCCTGGGTAGGCAAACTCTTTTCGCAAAAAAAAAAGTCTCGCAATTGCACTAGTTAGTAAAGATAAAACTCACCAGGGAAAAGGTTGTAACTACGATTTTCCAATGATGCAAATAGAAGATTTCGGCCACTTCAAATATCTAATCCAAGTGAGTGAAAATTACAAAACAAGTCACTTGAAAGATATTCGATGTGGCCTAGAAAAAGGCTCTTCGTGTGATTTGCATTATACAAAGTTGATACGACATAGGGGCTTTCCTTTAAACTGCCTATACTAGATACCATTTTCAAGCTCTGTACCAAAAATCAATTAAATAGGAGCAGTAGTTTAGACACAAATGATTTTTGAAGTTTTTGCTACGTTTGAACACGATGTATATTTCCTAACAGCTGATTATCTCATACGCATAGGTCATGCACCTTAAAACGATAATCTGAGTATAAGATACATTGTTGCCGCACAAGTACAACCAAATATTTCACGAAGCAATAAATACACACACACTTGCACTTTCACTATGAGAGTGACAAAGACAATCATAGCAAAACCCCCGCGCCTTTTTCCCGCGCGTAAAAGGAATAGAAATAGGTCAGTGTGTTGCTATTGCATCCTAGATCCTTGCGAATTTGCTAAAAAACCTTCTTTCAGTGGACAGTGCGCACGCGTCATCCATTCGGGATGTACGTTACGTAACACGGGAGCCCCGCCGCCGCGCCGTTATGTTTTGTCGTACTCGCTATCAATAATAATTGTGATTTTGTTTTCTTATTGTGATAGACACTAAATAAGTTTAATACAGTATTTCTTTTTTTTATTGTGACAGGATACGTAACTTAGGAATATTATTATTTAGTGTTAGTGTTTTTTTTTTGTGATCGACTGTTTTTATTGTGATAGGATACGTAATTAAACGTTGGTTGTGTGTGTGTGTAATATTTAAAGTGTTCAGCAATGCCTCGTGTAACTTACACGGCGTCAGAATACACTTACATGATTTTAATTTACGGTGAATGCCGTGGAAACGCAGATTTAGCTCTGCGAACATACCGAGAAAGGTATGGTGACCGGCGCAATAGCCCTAGGAACGCCGGCACCATACAATTGGCAGTACAAAGATTACGGGAATTAAAGTGCTTAGCGACGGACAGTGATTTAATTAGAAAAATAAATAACAATATTCTCCGTCGGTATAATTTGTGCATTAATATGAATCGAGGACACATCGAGAATTTAAAAATTTTGTGTTTTTGTGTGTGCGCGTACTTAAAACCTTACCTAACATAAAAGCCGGCGCGAGCGGTCTAAACCGCCCGCCCCCCGCGCCCCCGCCAAGAGAGATAACACACACGCACACACGCACACGCGCTCCTGCGCGACTTTGTTACCTACCTAGGCATCTAAGGTCAGTCAAATTTATTTATAAAGGGTGGTTGCGTTTCACTCTGACTTTAAGCTATTTAGTTTGTTTGAAAAAAAAAAAATCTCATTTTTGGCGCTTTCTATTTTTGTACTGTATCGAATTAATACTATACACGTATAGTATACGTAGTGTAATTTAATGCCCCTCTGTCATATCAACTCTGTATAAATATATTTAATAAGTAAGTACATAAACTACCTACTGGTTTGGTAACAAAAGTAAAAGTAAAGTTAAAAAAATAAAGTAAACCAACTTATTTATAAATTAAATCTACGCGCCTATCCTTTTTTATTAAATATGATTTTAAAACATCGTCTTAAAAAGTTGGTATGCGTTTTAATTCGACCAATCGCACAGCCAGTTGTGTGTCATAATTATATGTTGAAAATAGTAGACAAACGAAACAAAATAACCGATTACTACATGATGCAACCTGTCAGCCAATGATATGAATCATATTGTTTTTTATTGAATTTACGATTGATTTTACCTTTAGTTTGTATTAATTGCAAATCCGGTGTACGACGACCTATCTCGATAACTTGTTTTTTTTTCACCGAAAGATAGTTTTGAAAACGCATCATATTTTATTTTATTTTCTCAATACACACACCATCTGAACAACTTTCACAGACAATATTATCCATTTTTCACTATTAACAACGTTAAAATCCTAAATATCTGAAAACGTATTCACACAAACAGATCACACATGTCATCAAACAAACTATGGCGACTATTGACTATTGAAATTATCTAGTAAAAAGGAAATGTAATACGACAAAAAATTATGACCATCTAAATACATAAAATTCAATGAAACAATGTTACTTCCTAAAATATTTGCATTGCATAGCAAACTTTCTTTCGGAAATGTTCGCTAGGAGTCGTAATTTTTCGTGTTAGAGACACTGTCTCTTCATGCAGTTGTGTGCGTGATTTTTGTCATTGTGTGTCGCGTAGCTATAGGAACGCACACATATTAAATCCGCATGATCACGACGTACCACGAGAGCACACATACAAAACATTCAGACAAGAATAATTTGTGTCTTTGCCGTGGCAAAGGCGAGGTGGCGCTAGTGCCGCGCGAATCGATGTGCGAACGTGAACGAGCCTTTAAACTGTATCGATCTTAATGCACTCGATAGATGGAGCTGATTTATGATTTAATTTTTTTATGTGGTTTTGTTTATTGATAAAATAATATTAGATCTATTATCAGAACCAGGGTAGGCAGTGTCTTTCTGCCTTTATGGAACGCACGCCACTGTATTCGTATACATAATAGATGATAATGTAATACGGTTTTTTTGTAATTAGAAAATTCTTAGTAGTAGCACTTTAAAAGAGTAACGGTGGAATTTCTTGCCCATTCTTCTCCATACGAACACCTTTTGGAAGTGGCGACTATAATCAATTCAATTTTACTGTAAGTTTTGACGTTCAAAAGTGCCTTTGATGTGCCTATTTGAAATAAATGATTTTACTTTGACTTTATGTTGATAAATAAAATATGTTGATAAATAATAAAATACTTTTAGTACAAACCTTGACAAGTGTGATTTGACCAATCTACCGGGTTGGATGTATTGCACATTTTGTGAAGTACTCTCGTTATGGCGCCAGGTCCGTTGTGTATCCAAATATCAGGTCTATACGTTGTTTTAACTTCACTGGAAATCAATTACCAACATATAAGTAATTAAAATAAAATATGACACATTGATGGGAAAGATTAAATAATGGCCGATTCTTATAATATACGGACAGTTATTGGTTCAAATTAAGACTTAATGTATCTTTACCAATAATTAAGTAAAGACCTGAAGCTTTACATATCAGACCCTCCCATATGGAGTAGCTATCACAGGTAAAAATTAGCTTGCCTACGAGTCTATTGATATGCCCAGTTTGGAAATATAAAAAAAAACTACCATTTGTAAGCAAAACGATTTGTTTTTGATAATAGAATTCATCAATTCAGTTATCTTCATTTTATTATGTTGAACAAATGAATTACTAATATCTATTGAGCAAACATAAGTATTTGTACAAGTAGATCATTTTATTCTACTTATTATCTGTATCAACACTGTTTAGTTATTGGTGTTTTGAATTGACACATCGTTACGCTGCGTCTACATTTGTGACAATACCCACTGCGTACAATGTGACGCATAGTATTTCGCGTGGAACACGCCAGATGGACTAAAGTCATTGTTAGATTCTCGGATAGGGTATTTATTAATTATCTAACAATAACAAAGGTTTGAATACGGGCCGCAATAGGCCTCGACACTCTGCAGACATAGCAACGCCTGGTGGGGCGTGTCAGTAAGCGGGCCTTGGGACAGCGGGTTTACACTTGTGAAGGAGAATCGCCCAGCTGCATCGCAAATATCGTTAATATCCACACCAATATCGTTAATATCATACCATACAAATATCGTTAATATCCATCCATCCATGTCTGTATATAACCTTTTCACACTTAAACCACTGAACAGATTTCGATAAAAATTTGGCAGAGAGATAGATTGCATCCCAGGGAAGGACATAGGATAGTTTTTATCGACATGCCTCGCGGGCGAAGCGTACTCGTCGCGATCAAGGGTTTAAAAAGTCATAAAATAATGTGGACACCGCTTTAGTATGTGGGAAGGTATGCAATGTGATCATGTGCTTCAGCGACCATTGTATCGCTCGATAACGATAGTTGTGTGTGTGTAGCTTATTTCTAAAATTCGATACGCAATGATAACGCCAAATTACACATAACATCACACCTTTAGGCTGAGGCTACAGTAGGCAGTGATTTGCGATGCGACTGGAAGAGCGAAACGAGAAAAACATGGTATGGCTACATTACAAGCGAAAAAAAAAGCAATTTTCTAATAAATTCGCTTCAATTTCGCTCATTGATGTAGCCAATGCCGTGATTTCAGTAATGTTGTTCCTATCGCATAAAGAAATCAAAGATCGCTAGTAATATTTGATGTACGGTGTAGCCATATACATGAGCATTCATTTACTTGTTTTAATCGCTCATGTGTCGCAGGTCGCGTCGCGGCCTAATGTAGCCTCAGCCTTAGCCCCGGAGGGCTGAGCAGAGGTGTTCACAGTTCACACACATTTCGCCATGTAATAGGGTGCCCGGTTGATGGCAATAGATTCGCCACGTATTACATCATAATGATGATGATATAATAGGGAGCGAGACTCCAGACTTTGGGCTGCTACTGAGAAATTCCTGATGGAAAAACTCAATAAGACTTTGCCTGAGCTGAAAATCGAACCCAGAACCTCATGCTTGGCAGTAGCGCTTGCGACCACTAGACCAACGAGGCAGTTCATTTTGACAAATTGTCAAAAGCGCGAACGGTCATTTGCGCGAAAAGGTTCTTGCGTGAAAGTGAAAACCTTTTGCAACGCTACGATTAAGTAGGTGTGCAGGAATCACATAACATCTAAAATAAAGAAATTGTGACGGAAAGTAGCTTCTTGATATGTACGTACTTGATGACGGCCTCGGCAAGTTTTCTGCCTAGGGGATCCATAGAAATAGCTATGGCTGCGGCATTCACCAAGTCGTGGCTTTCCCTCGCTACCCAGTTGTGTCCCAAAGGCGTCAGAGACTTGACGACTAGCATATCCGTGTCCAGATAAACCCCTCCCCACTTGTACAAAGTTAAATATCGTAGGACATCAGAAGTATGTTCCACCCGCCACTTGCTTTTATTAAAAGGTTCGCTTGCCACCATAGCTTCCAAAGGAGTGTTTTTAGCGTAATCAGTTATGTGAACCCTAGCGAACATGACGTTTGAGAGACGCCGTAATTCAGCAATACAACTCCTTTGATACACGACTTCGCTGACGGGTGCACTGAACATCACATAAACTTGTCGGTCTGGGTGGGCTCTCGACGCAGACTCGATGCCACATGCCTGACGGGGGTTAAGGTCTCCGCGGCATGATGTCTCGTGAAAGAATATTGAGTTGGGTCTCGGCAAGAAGTTCCTGTCTTCAGCTGACGGCAGTGCATCGTTCTCATTTACGGAATGACACGAAATATTATTCTCTGGGGTGTCAATATCCGTGATAAAAGTTGGTAAAATTGACACATTTTGCGCGTTGATATAGTAAATAGTAAGACCACTGAAAGCTATACAAATTATAAATATGATCACATGTTTTTTTACTACGAAAAATTTTTTCTTCGTTGTTAATAACGAGTACATATTTGAACTTCCACGATATCAATGACTCGAGAAGGCGAAAACAGAAACATTTTAACGACACATTATCAAAATCAGATATACAATCTTTAATTAATTCTAATTCTTTTTAATTGTAACATGATATTTCGACACAGATTGTTACAATCACTTCTAAACGCAGACTATTTAGGCAGTGTTGTGTGCCTATCTGTGTTTTTATAGAATAGTAACGATTATAATGTGGTCTATATTTTCCTTATGCTTCCCAAGTTATAGGCGATTTGTCTGCCAATAATTAAAAAACAAAACCAAACGAACATTAAAAACCAATATTTAAGCAATCGGCCTATTGAGTGTTTGCCCACCAGTGAATATGTAGTTCCGTAGTGTGAAGAGGTAGGTCGGTACTAAGTTTATATTATTATATACCGACCGCAAAAATAATTCTGAATTTCATAAAGAGAAGTACAAAGTTTATAATTATTGGTATAATATATAGGTACTACTATTTACTATTGTGATTGATGGGGTCCGCTAGGGCCGATGCCGGCCAGGGTCACGCGTTGATCGAAAGAGTTACCGTGACCATGGCACAGGCAACTGAAGGAACACGGGTGAGTTTTAGTCAGTCTGGCCCCTCCTGCTCCGCCCAGAACGGGACAAGTTATTTGATAATTTCCCACCCAAAAAAAGGACCATAGCTCAAACTTGAAACGAACAAATTAGCGATTTTGTCAATGAAAATTGCTCGAGCATTTTGCTACTGAGTGTGTGCTGACCCTTAGGATAATTTTTATGCTTTTAATCCATACTAATATTATAAATTCGAAAGTAACTCTGTCTGTCTGTATGTTACATTTTCACGCCTAAACCACTGAACGGATTTCGATAAAATTTGGCAGAGAGATAGTTGCATCCGGGGAAGGACATAGGATAGTTTTTATCGACATACCTCGCGGGCGAAGCTGCGGGCAGAAGCTAGTTTACTCATAAACCGACTAACATTTCAGCGAATGTTGAAAAAAAAAATTGCTTGGTTTTCAAATGAGGAAAAAAGTAGTGATTACAAACCGATATAGTAAACAGCACGGTTCCACTTATCGATTAAAATTAATGAACAGTTATTACATGTTAACATTACAGATTTGAGCACAAGAAGTAATGAGAATTTTAATGCGACATAAATTATTTTATATCTCGACAATATTAGCGAGCCTGCTAAATTGCAAAGATAACTTCTACTATTTACATCTGAAAACTACACTAGTATTTTGTAAAATGATTTCATATATTTTTTGTTTAAGAATATACAGATTGAGACTTGGCTTTGCATTTGTTTATGCAATTATTTTAGTAACTTTATTGATGACTGTAGAAATAAGGTATTTTCGTAGCACTTTTGACACCGACGGCGACGAATCAGACGCCAGAAGAGTCGCGGAATGGCAGTGGAACTTAGCACATGAGACATGTCACATGTCCAGAGAAGGCGACGCTCTTGAATTGCTTGGCAGTGATGTCACTATACCCGAGGACTCTATTTTCTTTCATGAAACTTCGTGTAAGGGTGATTTGACATCTCGACAAGCGTGTGTTGTGGAATCAGCTGCAAAAGCACATCCAAACCACCAAATCAATTTGTTCTTCACATCAGCAGTGTCGGAAGAAACCTTAAAAAATGGTTGTGTTAGTACCCTTTTAGACAATTATCAGAATGTGAAACTTGCAAGAGTTCTTATTGGAGATTATGCGAATGGAACGCCTATTGCACCAAGGATTGCACACATGCCCAGTGAGGACATTAACATACATATGTCGAAGATAATGAAATTCTTGACTTTATACAAGTATAGTGGGATATATTTGAGTTTGGACGTGATTGTAGCTCGCAAGCTTACTTTGTGGAAGAACTGGGCTGTAAAAGAATCGCCCCATACGTTGTCATCGGATATGTTTGCGTTTTCCAAAAACAAAGCTGGAAGGAAGCTGGCTGAATATGCTTTGGGGTAGGTACTTTATCATTTTTGTTTTCAGGGTAGGATGAATAAGTAGATACCCAACATATTTATTGCTAAATTTATTGCATCAAAAGTTCCAACGTCTTCCTCCCCTGATTGTCGAGAAAGCTTGTCGTAAGGTGAATATAAACTAGAGCATTTACTTGTAACAGAATATCAAGCATTCGCCGTTTTATAAATTTATCGAACCGCACTTCGAACACGACGATCCATGTTTTGTTACAACCTGATTTCAAAAACCAACGAGCGTATTGGAGTAACATTTTATAGAACAAAGGCACGACCAATCAAGAACGCACAATCATCAACAATGAACGCAAAGTTGAGAGAAATGTTACAGGTAAATGCTCACTCGCCATTACGTCGAACGCAGCGTTGAGCATTCGCAGGAACGTTACGAGTACATTACATGAAAATGCTTTTGGAAACTGAGCTTTTGCCTGTATTGTACCATTCGTAAGAACGTTACATTACATGGAAATGCTCGAGAAAATGCTCTAGTGTATACTTACCGTGATGTGTCTTGTGTATTATCTCGAATATCTATGGTATTATCCGAGTATTTTTTTTACGACTTGAAGAAATTCAAATCTTTAAACAGTTGATATTTTTATAAACCATTTTAATTGATTGGTGTTTTTACTTTCTCAATAGCATTCTGTCGAATGAATTAGCGATAAGCGGAAGGCACGAACTCTGGACTTACGGTATGCCATCAGTGATACAACACTTGCTGGAATACTGGTGCTCCGACAAGGAAGTGGCGCACATGGAATTTACAAAATGTAACGGTAAGTATGGAAAGTGATTCGTTTCAAGTTTAATTGATTAAAAAAAAAAACTGACTAAATGCGGGTAGGGTACGCGCAAAGGCATAACGTCTGTGCATGAAATACCGAGGTATTATTATTGCATATAGTATGCCCTAGAATAAGACAAAGGTAAGGCTGCTGACCCGGTGCCGATCTGATACCTGTGCGACGAACTTATTAATGGCGGCGTACTGTACTGTCATTAGGTAGGTATAGACGCCAGCACATCAAGCTACCCGAAACTGTCAAATTTTTCCAATCAACTTTGAACCTTATGCTTTAGCGATAAAGTCCAAAATCTATTAAAGAAATTTGACAGATTGTAGTAGCTTGATGTGCTGGCGTCTGTACCTACCTACTTTTTAATAAATATTTACTTCTCATTACAGATTTGGCGGTGTACGGCCCGGAGCTCTTCTATCCAATATCGTTTCACGATAGAAAAAAATATTTCCGCATAGTAGACTGGGAGAATCGGAAAAACAAGTTGATATTTACCTACTTTGTATGGCATAGGTTTACTAAATACAATCTCGTCACACCTGGCTCTCTTTATGGGAGAATAGCTAACGCGTTTTGTCCGGTGACCTATCAACGTTATAGCGATGATTCTGGGGTATGGTACCCTGAGCTGGATGGTGTATTGGACTGAACTTTAGCACCGTGGTGCTACAGTCCGTTTACAGTTATTTTACTTCTGGCAGCAGCAATCCAACAACCTTATTTCAACGGGAATAAAGATTACTATGATTTTGACGGACTTGGCAATGGCGGCAACCCAATAGCAACCTTATTGCCACGACAGTAAAGATCACTGTGTAACTAAAATTCACATCACCAATCTCTGCAGTTGTAAAAAAAATCGACACAATTGCTGGGTTTCATTAACAGAAATGCGACGTCGAACAATGTACGCTGGATATTCACTAATAATTTAGTCTACTTTTCTAAAAGTTGTGGATGCTTCCATAGAAGGGAAGAGCGAAGGCTAAATGTTAATTCTGGTCCAAAGCAACAGGAACAATATCGAGTAAGTATAAGGAAGGCCGAGTAAATGTCAGTTTTGAAAAGACACTCCGAAGCATCATTAAAATTCTGTATTTTCTCCTCAATGAACTTGAACGAAGAATGATTTGTCAAAAATTGGGGACCCCAAAAGGCGATTTTATTGATAAAGTGGTTTGTAAAGTCCTTAACACTGTCTACATCACCTCTTAGGGTTCCGTCATTCAAACACCATCCATACGTACTCTGAATTCAGAATTTAGTTTTCAAATAATTGGATTTATTGTCAAACTGAAAATTAGGTACTGCAGTGCGATTCTGTAACCATCTCACCGTGAAAACTTGGGTGAAGTGAGCGTGGAGTGAGCTGTCAATAGTATCAATTCCTAGCAAAAACAAACTCGCATCACCTAAGTTTTCACGGTGAGATTTTTACAGAATCGACCGGCTGACCCAAAAAGGTCACCCTGTTGACATCCAACTTTAGGATATTTCTTATTGAACTTCTGTCAACAAGGTGTAGCCTCTTAGCCTAGCCCTAGGGGCTTGAATTTGCTTGCCAGTGATTCGCTGTAAAAACAGCAAATTTTGGCTGCGATACGACGGTAAGTGGACCCTACGGCAATGGGACGAATGCCGCCAACCTTGCGCAGGGGACATAGATTTGCCCCATACAAGATATTAATGACGGTTTGGTTCAAGCCGTTTATATCACATTGCCGAGCAGCATGAGATTAATGAGGGCCGTCAGCTCCTTCAAATGTTGAGGTGTCAAGCCGTCGAGGCCAACGGTGGAGCCACTTCGAAAGGAGCACACGGCTGCACATACTTGTTAAGATGTAATTTCATGTAAATTGGATTCTTGATCGGGTGAAACAGGGAAGGAGAGGTGATGCGGGGTGTTTGCTTGCCAATTCTGTAAGTGCCTCTGGAGAGTACGGCGCAACCACATCGCTGCTAAAGATGATCCTAGCTACACTTCCGATATCGTTCTCGCCTGGTTTAGACACCACATCGTGCAATAAACCTCTTTGGAGGAGGTGCACTGTTAATTTAGAGTCGAACTTCTTGTTTGTTCTCACTATTCGATTCATTAGTTCGATCGAGTGAGAATTTTTTTTCTCAATTGTCTTATATTAAACTTTACAGTGTAAATGACTCAGCTTATGGCTTATACCACAAATGGTCACACTATCGGTATAGTACATATATTTTGTATACATTTTATCAATAGATAAGTGCACAACTCTGATAGTGGCAATCCCACAGATATAGATAAGACCTAGATAACGAAGTATAACGATCTGTATGAAAACCAAGCGTGTAATTTTTTGACTACATACTATGACGTCACAGACTCACAACCACTATTTAGTAATGGGGAAAATCAAATCGATTCAAAGACTCCGCCGCATGCGGCACCCGTCTTGCCCCACCCGGGGGGCCTAGCGCCAGCAGTACGCAGGACTGAGCGCGAAAGTGGCGGCTTACGATTTTTGTATGTAAGCTGGTGCGATTTTAAGCTCCACCCAGAGCGGGAAATCATCCTCAAAAAAAAAAAGATGGTGCGATTTTTGGCACGCGCAATAGTTGCTCTTGCGTTATCTAGGTGTATCTATATTGTGGGCACTTCATAAAGTGCCTACATGAAACACTCAAATGGCTTGTGCAATCTACTTATGTACTTTATATTTTATAATCAATCATTTAAGAACTGTTTTGGAACCGTGCAGGTTACATAAATAAATAATTTAAAAAAAAGTAAAAAAATATTGGGTTGTTATCCTGAACGTTAGATGTCGCCTGTCTAATATTGCGGTAAAATATTTTTCGTTGTGGGTGAATTTAATGTTTTGTAGTTTTCTTTGGGTACACGCTTTGTACCGTTGTAGTCGGCTTGTTACGACTGTCAATTTTTGTTTAAGTGTGTCGAATGTGTGAGCTACTTGTGTATTGCAATTCTTCATGAACAGTGTGAATTCTATATTGTTCTATAACGTGTATAATTATTTTCCTACTTCTATTGCCATTGATGAATTGGGTCATTCTAGCTATCTTTGATCGTAAGTCATATCATTTTCTTCCTGGTCGTGTCTCCCAGTTAGGTTCATATTCCTTTTTTGCCCTTTGGGTGACTACTCTTGGTTGGAGTTGGAGGGTAATCTTTGCTCCGTTAACTTTAGCCGCGGTCCATGCTGTGCAAAGTATTCTGTAAAGTATAGAAGAATAGAAAGAGACGGAGAGAGAGAGAGATATAGTTTTTATGGTTTTCGAGGGTGCTGATATGCCAATAGTGAGGTCAAAATGAAAAATCAAGATGGCGGCTGCGAAAATGATAAAATTTTGACCTGGGTGTCGTTTACAAGGTTATCGAGGTTGCTGAAGCCGATAATGAGGTCAAAATGAAAATCCAAGATGGCGGCTGCAAAATTTTCAAATTTTACGTCACGGTTGTCGTTTTCATAGGTTACAAGAGTGTTGAAACCAATAGTGAGGTTAAAATAAAAATTCAAGATGGCGGCTGCGAGAATTATCAAATTTTTCGTAATTTATTTAGTTTTTAAATGTCAGCTGCCGCCCTCTTAGATTTTCATTTGGAACTTCGTTCCTGCTGGGGTCCGCCAACCCCACACGTTTTTTTTTAATAAATGGGATAGATCATTAATGTATACTAAAAAGAGGAAAGGATCCAATATCGAACCTTGTGGAACACTGATTTTTACTGTTATACCGAAAGAATTGACAACTTTTATTTGAGCTTGCTGTTATCTATCATTTAGATATGATTTCACTAAACTGAGCGGAAGTTTACCTAGTCCGTAATGCTCAAGTTTCAAGAGTAAAATTTCGTGATCCACGCAATCAAATGCCTTGGAGAGGTCAGAAAAGATTCCTATGGCGTCTTGGGCTTCTTCCCATGCTAACGTAAATATGTGTTAATAAAGTGGGGGTGGGGTTGGGGTGTAATATAGCCTTATAGTATTTGTTGTCAGTACATCATTTATAATTATTCGGATTGTATGTTAGTTGTGATTAACGCGTTTTATAATAAATAATACACACACACAATCTTGTTAAGCGCATAGAAGATAACAATGAGTATCAAACAACAAATAAAACAGAGAGAGATTTTAACAGGAATTACTATGGCAGCTATCCTGTAACTGTTTGTTAGGTAAACTTAGCTAAGAAATAAAGCTGAAAAAAATAAACATTAGAAATTTTATTTATTGTTAAATTAAAACGTAGGTACATACGTAGGCTTAGTATCAAGTGTTTTATTTTTTGAGATTGTTGAATTGTTTCTCCTACTTTGTAACATATTTTTAAGCAAATAAAAAGTTACCTACCTAGAAAAAAAATGAATACTTCTTCAGTAATACCTTTTTCTAGTTATCTGCATCAGGCGTAATAGCCAGTGTCATGCATAATCCTTAGTGATTAATAAAGATTACAACAGACTGTTATTGTTAGCTATAAGGTAGGTACAGTCAAGTCTTTTATATCTTAGCCGTAGCTCATTGCCGTAGTTTCTATAGGCTGTATGTGCTCTGACACATTCATTGAAGCTATGGCACCGAGCAGACTAATGCACAGAAAACTATAATTATTTAATTGCTTGATAAATAAGATCAAAATAGCGTAGGTACACCTTTGACCAAATGAGTTGACATCAACGAAAAACCATTTTAATGGTGAGTACTACTCACGCTGTATGTTTGCGTAATAAGTATCACAAAAACGTCAGGTAAATGAGGAGCCATGACTTCCTCTTTGGGTACTAGTTTGTTGCAAGCTATTGTTAATGATCTAGCTTCTCATGAACCTTAAAATGACTTCTAAAATACTTGGACGTAACATTTCCTTCTTTTGTATTTTTGCATTCTGTAGTACAATTATCATCTACTTTTGACATCAATCACCAAGTACGTCTTCTCGATACGTCTTAAATATTGAAGGACAGTATCTTTTAGCAAGCTTGTCGTTGGGCATGTAAATATTATAAGGACTTCTACTAGGGCTGAAGAAGTTCCATTGGAACGAGAAAGAAGCTTGGTTGTTTCTCACTTTATAGTCTGCATTCCATAATATTTTATCAATAGGGTAGAACAACTGATATTTGTAGATTGCGATATCTGGAACATAATGTAAAAAAAACTTTTGAAATGTAAAGATAAAAAAACCGAAGAAACAAAAAAAACATTATTGAATTTGAGTCAATTTTGCCGTACACTGTTAATTAAAATATAATTAAATAAGTAAGGACCCAATGTCACCAAACCTCAGACTCTAGAGATACTCCTGGAGCTCAACAGAGTATGGTGAAACAGCTCTTAAACTTCCTGTCTTATTCTTCCCTCTGATTTTAATGATCTTACCCTGACAGCTATCCCAACGGATTCTTACAGGACACCTACGTTGAACCACTTTCTGAATAGCTGTCCGACCAGTTACATATCTGTCGTTAGGGTTGTAGGTCTCAAATATTTCTCTGAAAAAAATTTGGGACACACGGGTAACATAATGTATAATGGAGCTTTGCATCTAACTGTGATTGATTCACGAAGAACGGATACGACACTTACGCGAGAATAGAACTAGTTATATTACTTCCAGTTTCATCTTTACCAAATGACAATATCCCTGGTGCGACGAACTTGCCGCCTTGTTTCACAATCCAGTTTGGTGGCAGATCCTCCAGTGGTTTGACAACTATCATATCGGTTTCCAAACATATGCCACCCCATTTTTTAAGGGTCAACATTTTCAGTATGTCCGCGGTATGCTGTATTGGATATCTACTTTCCGTCAAATCGTTAAGCAATATTGACTGTACGACTGTTCCTTTCGAATATTCAGCTACATGCACTCTCAGGAATTTCACATTGGGGAAGTTGAGGAGTTTTGCGAGACAGCCAGTCTTCAGCCCGTAGTCCGTAACAGGTGCGCTGAACAGCACGTAGATCTCTCGCTTCGGATGAGCCCTGGCAGCTGCTTCGACAGAACAAGCTTTTCGAGCAGTTAGTTCGCCATTATACGATGTCTCGTGGAAGAATATTGAATTATTCACTTTCGGAGCAAAGCTCGAATCTTCAGCCGATGGCAACGCGTCTCCCTCATCAGAGTAATAGTTAGCTATAGTATTCCAATAAGTGATTGTGTACAGTTCTTTTAGGAATATTATTACACACATTGATAAACAAGCGAAACCTAAACCTCGTTTAATTTTTCGTAAATATTTCATTACTGGTTATTTTCTCTGTAAAATTTACGTTTTGCGCTTACTATTGACTGAATTTTATCATTTGAGTGACCCGCATAATTGCACGTTGCACGTTGTTTGTTTTCATTTAGAATATTTATTGTTTTTTCGCCATTTCCCGCGTTTTTGTTTATGAAATGTAAACAAAATGTGGTCGGATATTATTGTGTTCTGTTTGTTATGTGAAACCTAAGATTGTGTAAGGAAATTTAATGCATTGAATATACGGTGACAGATTTTTAAGCGCAACGGCGACGCGAATTACGTGGTTGCTATTTTGCTGTTGTCGATTATTCCGCCAAAACCATATATCGTCCCATTGCTCATACGAAACATCAAAAGCTGTGTCCACATTTGAATTGATTATTTGAGAAACCCCATAAGTCATCAGACCCTAACTTTACAGGAGATGAAAAAAACCTTTCAGTGAAAAAAAATTGTATGGCCACATATGTGTTATGTATTTAGTTTGAATGGTATATATGATACCTATATAAATTGAGCCTTTTTTCTTATAATATTGTCATTATCATTAAATAAATAGTGCCTGAAAGTTGTTGACTTAAGGGCTTTCTCAAATAAACGAAAAAAAAAGAAACACAAGACAGGTTTGACACCATAAAGATTTAATCAGACAAGGTTTTATTTAAAAAAATACACAATATAAACAACTATATTACTTATTTAGTCCATAGCGTCATCTATTTCACGGTCTGTGACTGGCCATTGATATATTTCTTCATAAAACTCTTGTACTTCTTTATCTTGTGATAAGTAATTTCTTAATTTTTTTAGATCTTCCATTTTCTTTTTGTTAATAGGGATCTTACCACAGGATCTTACCCTCTGGATAAGCTTTATTGCTAGGCAAAACCAACCTCTCTTTATTTGCATTCTTAAGCTTAAAAGAATGTTCAACCAGACCGTCAATAAAGTCCCTTACGACCACTACTCCAACACTTTCATAAGAATGGCGAAAGTATATTGGCTGATCTTAAATGACACTTTCTGTTCTTTGGGTATGTGTCTGCCAGCTGATTCTATGGCGAGCATGTTTTTTTTTTTAAATTTTGGTCACCACTTTTTGTATTCTATTATGTCATAGGACGAAGGCAAAGAGACTAGGAAAATGTTTTTCACCGTTGAGCTTAAAATCAATGATGCAACTTCCTTCACTGTGTAGATCCGATCAGTTTGTCTTATTTTTCTTTTCAATACTGCGAAGTTTCGGTCGCATGGTAAAAACGAATGACCTCGGATCGGAAAATACTGTTCGATAGTCTTAAACATTCCTAGCGATACTAATGCCGATAAAACCCTTACGACCGTGTGGTTTTTATTTTGTCCACCGCAGCCATCAGTGAACACATGCAAATTATTGCAAATTCTCAACATTTCCCATATTTTCTTTCAAATACTGATGAAGAAATGTGCTTACTTCGTTAGGTCCTTTAGCTCCAACTCCTTCGTGATATACTATAAAGTGGGCACTGTTATCCCGCAGATTGTGAATGCAGCAAACACTTACAGTCAGTTGAGAAACCCCGTTAGTCACTGACTTAAGGGGTTACTCAACTAAACAAAATATTCAGCCTGTCACAAATTCCTTTATATTGCATAGACTTGTGGGGTTTCTTTCTGAAATATGTATTTACTGCCATAGAACACAAATCCGCATAAAAGTCATTTTCCCGAAAAATGTGACTTATGGGGTTTCTCAAATAATCGATTCATTTGTGACATTTCAACGGACAAGTCATACGCCTGCCACTATCCTGCCCAGTATGACATGACGCCAAAGCTAATGAAACGATTATCATTAGCTGTCATTGAGCGTCTATAAACGGCGCTTCAAACAGGCGCGACACGTCACGCGACACAAAGGCACCGCAAGTCGCGCAACGAGCGGTGCCTTTGTGTCGCGCGCGATTATATCGCATGTCGCGCCTGTTTGTAGGAGCCTTAATATAGCTTCTATTTATTATACGTAGTAAACGAACAAGATTCGCAAATGAGTGTCATTCATGTAGGTAAACATTGGCATTCATTTCATCAATCTACCCCGTCTACAATCTACTGCTGGAAAAGAAAAACTGGCCAAGTGCGAGTCGGACTAGCACACGAAGGGTTCCGTACCCCAAGGCAAAAACGCCGAAGAAAACACGTTTGTTGTATAAGAGTCCCTCTTAAATATTTATTTTATTCTGTTTTTAGTATTTGTTGTTATAGCGGCAACAGAAATACACCATCTGTGAAAATTTCAACTGTCTAGCTATCACGGTTCATGAGATACAGCCTCATGACAGACGGACAATGTGGTCTTAGTAATAGGGTCCCATTTTTACCCTTTGGGTACGGAACCCTAAAAATGGCTTATGAAACACCTCTTTTATCATTTTGTTGTATTTGCAAGGATGTAATTCTGGATAGAATTTATTCTCTCGTACAGACATTTCGCTTAGAACAATTTTAGAAAACAAAAAATCCGTTACCTGTAAATTCGGTTTACTGACGATAGTTGAACGTGACAACGTCATAAGAAAATACTGATGGAATAGTTGCATTGCATTTGTTAATATTCGCTTGCACTTCAAGCCGCCATGGAACGCTACAGAGTGAGGCGACGAGGTAACGCTACATGAGTCATGTTTTTTCGTGAGTGCAGCCAGCTTCATCGATTTATTAGACGTTGTCACGTCAAAATAATAATTAAACTTCGACATTCAGTCAGACTTAAATTAACTAATGCAGTTCCTCCTAAGGCCGCGTCCTAACCGAAAGCGACTGTCGCGAGAGTGCACGATCGTCGCGCACGTTTCTAAGGATAATTACGTCGTTTTCGCGCTATCAATCAAGTCGCGTTTGTACGTCACACTTATTCATATAAAATATCGCTTAATCGCGCGACTCTCCCTTCCGGTTAGGACACAGGAGCAGTGTTAATATTTATTTTATTTATTTAATATTAATTAATACATAATTAACCATTATACTAATCACTAAACGGTAAAGTTTTACTTTGTTGAACCTGTAGGTATGTTCAAAGCTATAACGCACTTTTATGGAAACAACAAATTAACGTACACCACCAAACGTTTCCGTGTTAAAACCAAATGTTTTGTACTTTGATAAGTTGTGCGATTGTGTGGGACAGGACAAGGCCTTTACACCGAAGGGGATTAACCTAAAACAATCATACCTACTACTTGTCCTGAGAGATTAGTTAATTTAAGTGGTCAGTTAGAACTCGCTGTCACTTCCTTTTATATGAATATCAATATAACTTTACGGTGATATAGCAGCATCATTGATCAGAAACAAGTTCACAAGTCGTCGTTCTCTCAAAACTGTGAAGGAAAACGTCGTGAGGGAACCGGCATGTCTCCTAATCAAAAATTCGTAGACATGTGATATCTATCAACCCGCGTTGGGCCCGCGTGGTAGATTACTACAGCCCACTCCTTCTCGAAGAGAGGAAGCCTGAAACTCAGCAGTGGGAACAGTATAGACTTATTATGAATATGCTAAGTTCACAAGTTGGTCTAAACTAGGTTCTTAGTCCACTTATAGGTGTTTCTTCCTGGCGTGTTAAATACATTATATACAGCGGAAAACTCATAAGAATACTGGCTATGAATTGTCGGACAGAAAGCTTTAGCAACTAACTCGTAAACTGTGCCTCTACTAATTGTTCTATTATGACTTAAAGTATCCCACATGCGGTACGCGTAAGGGCGGTCCAAATCAATTGTTTTCGGCGCAGGGTTAAAAATATCATCAATTTCCACATAATCTTGGGGGTAGAATAGCTCGTAGTCGAAGATCACAACTCCTGTAAAGTAAAATACAGTATGGTTATAATTTATAAAAAAAAATATTGTTTGGCCTAAGGGCCTAAGCTACAAGTTTTCCTTCATGATTGAATCAGAAATAAGGAGATGCTTACAGAACGGACGGCCGCGTAGGAAGGATAAGTAGGTTTATAAGGAGGATGGAAGGTTCTTGAATAGCGAGCACGTACCGGAAGATGTAGCCAATAACGCAATACTGGTAGCTCCAAGTAAAGGCTCAGCTCAAAAAATTGATTAAATGTTGTCATGTATCGTATGCCTATGATGCCTACATGGCGTCACGGTGCAGAGGGAAAAAACGAGGGACTGCGCGGTGCTCAATGGATGGGAGCGTTGGTGGTACTTTCAAGTGTGTGAAAGCCATTTAAGTCATTCTTTGCCTTCAGATGATAAACGTGGCGAAACTCAATTGGTTCAGGAGCCCCACCTCATTAGTTATAATAAACTAAGCCCATACCTTTACAATTGTTGATGGATTTCGCCAGAAAATCTCCAGAACGCACCACTTTTGGACATAATCTTCGTAACACTTCTTCGACAGCTGTAGCGCCTATGGCTGGCCATTGTGATGCGTAGTCTTTACTAATCTCTCTGTGAGATAAGTATGAGTATTATATGACTGTAACTGGAAACTTATTCAGTGTGATAAACACTAATGCAACGTTATCGTCTCATCACGTTGTTTTGGCGCGGTCTTGAATTTCTAAGCATTTTGCAACGCAACGTTCGTCACGTAATGACTACTTGGAAAATTTTGTAACGTCTACAAAATATTTTGGTCAACGTTTATATTTAACTGCCGGATGCAATATGGTTACTGCACACAAACTTTGATGAATGAGTTTGTCTTGAGATGTCTTGTCAAATACATTTGTCCCACCTCAACTCCTCGTTGTTTGGTAGCAAGAAATGCCGAAACTACTGCACACTTCCGACAGAATCGGGCTGCGCTTCCAGTCTAGAACTATCGGGTTGTCCTCATCGTGTGTAACTGTGTAGCGCGCATAAGCATATGCAAGCGAATAAGAATGAATTAACTAGATGGACTTAAATTAGAAAATTAATAAAAACAACAAAGTCCTACTTGATGACTTCATTATTTGTTATGTTGGTTCCAATTTCGTCGCTTGCAAAGGACAGAATTGCTAATGCGATTTCTTCGTCGCTTTCTTTAGTAACAAAATTTGGTGGTAGGTTCTCTAATGATCTAGTGACTATCACATCGGTATCCAAATATATACCACCCCATTTGTTAAGGGTCAAAATTCTCAGTATGTCTGCGGTATGCTGTATTCGAAATTCACTATGATCGTTGAGTAACATTGACTGTACGGCTGTTCCTTTCGAATATTCAGCTGCATGCACTCTCAGGAATTTCACATTGGGGAATTGGAGGAGCTCTGCGAGGCAGCTAGTCTTCAGCTCGTAGTCGGTAACAGGTGCGCTGAACAGCACATAGATCTCTCGTTTTGGATGAGCCCTGGCAGCTGCTTCCACTGCACAAGCCTGGCGGACAGTCAATCCACTACGGCATGAAGTCTCGTGGAAGAATATCGATGATGCTTTCGGAGAAAAGCTCGGGTCCTCCGCCGATGGCAAAGCATCTCCCGTCTTAGAATAATAACATGGTACATTAAATTTTTTTACGATGCATGGATTTTTAAACAATACTGATATTAATATTACAATAAATATTGATGTGCCTATAAAATACCGGCATGGTCTTGTTATAAATGGCTTTTGCATATTACCCGTACTCTCTGGATCTGTATTAGAGTTAAAGATAGCTCTTCGCTAAAATTTAGGACAGCAAGCTTTAAATTCAATAAAATAAACGGCCGATGCGCAAGTGAGATACAATAATGATTCGGTGTGGATCCGCTTTGAGTTTATCAAGAGGAATCCCATATTGTATTTGTTTTGTATCTTATTACGTATAACAAACAAATTCGCTCGTAAGTTTAAAAATATTGAAATTGAACTGGTGATTATATTTTTATTCTTATTTCCGAAATTAATTATAGGGGGGGGGGGGGGGGGGGGGCGTTCAATGTATTTTCGGTATCGGCATGAAAAAAGACGTAAATTCAATTAAAATGATTTTTATTTTTCAATGTAATCCTCCACTACCCCAATGCATATATTACGTCAAATAATGACAGTTCTGATTTGAATATATACGAACAATAGGCGTGGCGACAGTATCAAATAATCAAAGATTTAATGATTTTAGGGGAAAGTACACATTAAAAGGATTTAAAACACTGATTTAGTTTTATTTAAAAACTTGAGATTAATCGGATTTTCACTAAAATAAAAGATGAAAATACGGCATTCGGCCATTTTGACTGAAACGCCAATCACAGCGCATGACGTCACGCCTATGTAAACATTACTTGCGTTTTGTTGACTACTACCGATTACGCATTTGGATCGATTTTTTATTAATTTAAGTGTAATTTATCCACTCCACTTGACTCTACAACACGAATCTATAACAACATGGTTTCGCCTTGCGAGCTTTAACCATTGAACTCTTATTATTTGCTTGTTTGGGACATATATAAACACCTTGTTGGGAGTGGTTATTGATGTGTTTTTACACTGAGGCACTGCACACCACTTATACACTTTGGTATTCATTTTTATCAGATGAAATATGCAATGTTTGTTTTGTCAACACGCGCAGTCAGAGGAAAGGTAAACACTAAACGTAAAATGTGTCAAATGTGTCAGCTTGACACATTTGACGTTTAGTGTTTACCTAGGCGTGACATCAGACCCGACGCCATGACACTGCGAGCGGTTTACGCGCGCTATTGAAAAAATATTAGAAAAATGTCTTTAAACTTCGTTCAACTTTAGTTTATAACCGAAATATAGGTTTTTTCGTAAATAGTAAATGTGTATGTACATTACGGAAGAGGATTTCAAAATCATTCGTCATCCCTATTTAAACTGGTAGTCAATTTGCTTAATTTGTCTTCTGACATTACTTTCTAAAAAAATACAGGATTTGAAAATATACCAACCGCAATTTTGGAGTTTCCTTTCATTGTAGGAAAGTCTACTTTGCTTTTAACGTAGATATCTAATAGCCGGCTTTTTATTTTCTTTACCTCCTAGGCCCCCCCGAGCCTTTGTACTCAAACGATCTATTATTTCCACGCAATAAAATTGACGTCGCATCAGCTTGACTTGGCGATGGCGGTGCAGTTAAATTTAAACTCGCTCAACTTTTGTTCAATCATTGCGCACTCTTCAATATTAACCCTAAACGGTCAAAAGTATTATGCAAGTCGTGACATTGTGCAATAAAATTGATGGTTTAGGGCCCGCCATACGCACCTATGATGCCCATGTGCAACTACAAATGGCTCTCGATTTTGAATTCAAGTAAGTGTTTCTCAGCTTTGCGGGGGAATAGGAGCCACCCCACCAAGCAGGATTCCTATTTTTGTCCCCTGTGAGGCAAAAGTACAACGCCAAGCCGGGGAATTCATTCATTGTTTTTTAACCTCTTAAAAAAAGTTAAGTAGGTACATAAAGGATGCCTAACTTGGCGTGCTCATTACTGGACCAGGCTGGCTGTTAATGGCGGAGAACAGGGTGTAGCAATAAGGGAGCTGGTGTAAATCAAACAGTGGACTGATCAAGACAGGCGTGCACAGTTTTGCACGCCTCTCGTTTCTAATTTTGTTTTATTTTCAAGGCACCATTAAAACATGTAATTTTATATAAAGACTTTATTTTTCGTACAGACGTTTAACTTTCCTTACTTTTTTTTGTATTGAGTTAATAATTAAGCTAATACAATCATAACTACTACCTTCCGTACCTTCCTTGCGATAATAGTAAATGTAAGAGACCACGATAAATAAGGTCATAAACATTAGGTACATTTCCTCTTAAAACTCTCTGTCGCTCGATATTAGTAGGTAGGTATCACTATTACTTTACAGCTACTATAGTAACTATACCGCATCTTTGATTAGAAATAAGTTCAAAGAACTAGGTAGGTCATCGATGGTTGTTGCTTCCTTTCCATTGCTGGCATGCTAATCACATTGGTTAGCGGAAAACTCATAATAGTACTTGCTATGAATAGTTGGACAGAAAGCTTTGGCAACTAACTCGTAAACTGTACCTTTACAGATTTTTCTATTAAAGCTTAAAAAGTCCCACATGTGATACGTGTAAGGGCGATCCAAATTGAAATCTTTCGGCGCAGGGCCAAAAATGTCATCAATATCCACATAATATTGGGGGTAGAATAACTGGCTGTCGAAGATTATAACACCTGAAAATTAAAATACACTAATGTTATAATTTATAAAATAATTTTTATTATGTATTTGGCCTGCGGCCTTGCTCAGAGGAGAGTGAGGAGATGATAAACGCAAGTCGCACTAGGTTGCAGAATGGACGGCCGCGAAGGTGGTGGGACTTTCTGGTTTCTGGCAACCGCGTACTGGAGGACCTAACGCGGGAACTCCGCCAACAAAGTAGACTGGCGACCTGGTGAAGTTCGCGAGAATCCCACTAGATGCGGGCAGCGCAAGACGTCGCTACAAGCAAAGGCTCAGCTCAAGCAAGATACCTACGTGTCATCTTGGTTCAGAGCGGAATAAAGCGAATTAAGCTCGAGCGCTGGCGCTGAATAGCAGCTACACTTTATAAGTTACTAGCTGACCCGGCCACGCGTTGCTGTGGCTAACGTTTTTGTGCAATAAAATAATATTGCGATTATAAATGAAGATGTGAGCTATATCTTTCAAGTTGGATCAAACTGCACAAGGTGTACAAATTTGATTAAAATTGGTTAAGTAGTTTAGGAGTCCATCGCGGACAAACATCGTGACACGTAATTTATATATATTAAGAAGAAGATATATGTGTATTAAGAAGATAACTACTCAACTATACCTTTACAGTCATTAATGGTTTTCGTCAGGAAATCATTTGGACATAATCTTTGTAACACTTTTTGGATAGCTTCTGGGCCTATAAAAGACCAAAGTACCGGGTTGTACTCTTCACTAATCAGTCTGTTAAAAAGAGATGAAGATAAATATTATTATGTTGTGTAGGTGGAACCTTATTCAGTGTTATAAACACTGGGCTACCCGACTGTTTTAAAAAAGAAATTGTCCCACAGGCATCATATCATACGTAAGGAGCTATCCGTTAAGGTACCCCGTAAAATTCAAAATTTAATACGTTTTACGCAGATGGTCTCCATTGGGCCCACTGAAAATGTTTTTTCTGAGCATTTACATTTGTTTTGGTTTGTATCTGGTTTGTCATCGGGTTTGTAAGATGTAGACTAAAAAGAAGAAAACTTTTAAACTTAAACAAGTAATCCTACTCGATGACAGCGTTTGTTATGTTGGTTCCTATTTCGTCTTTTGCAAATGACAGGATCGCTGAGGCGACTTCATAAGCGGTTTGTTTTGCAACAAAATTTGATGGGAGTTCGTCCAATGATCTAGTGACTATCATATCGGTATCCAAATATGTACCACCCCATTTATTAAGGGTCAAAATTCTCAATATGTCTGCGGTATGTTGTATTTGAAATATACTTTCTTTCAAATCTTTTAGTAATATTGATTGTACGGCTGTTCCTTTCGAATATTCAGCGACATGCACTCTCAAGAATTTGACATTGGGAATTTGGAGGAGCTCTACGAGGCAGCCAGTCTTAAGGTCATAAACGGTAACAGGTGCGCTGAACAGCACGTAGATCTCTCGCTTCGGATGAGCCCTGGCAGCTGCTTCCACTGCACAAGCCTGGCGGACTGTCAGTCCACTGCGGCATGAAGTCTCGTGGAAGAATATCGATTTTGCTTTCGGAGAAAAGCTCGGGTCCTCCGCCGATGGTAACGCATCTCCCGTCTGAGAGTAATGACATGATAAAATATTTTTTTTAAAGAAGCTTGATAATAGTGATATTAATGTTACTATAAATATTGTTGTGCCAGTAAAATATAAGCGTGGTCTTGTTATAAATGGTTTACGCATGGTACACTTTCTGATTCCGGTATTATTGGAGCATATATTTGAACACTTTTAATTTGTTTAACTTCGTGTAACTTTAGGAATAAAATTTAAACTAAGTACATTAAATAAAAAAATTAAACTTCTGATGCGTACGTGAAGTGCACGTACAAAACAACAATAATTCGGTGTGGATCCGCTTTCGCGATTATCAAGAATCCCATGTTATATTTTGTATCTTGTTTCGTAAAACAAACAAATGACAGTCGCTGAAAATTGAAAAACATTGAAATTGGAGAATACCGTCGTGGAGGATAGTCATTAGTAGGTAATATCGGACGTACCGTAATATTATATTTCAATATCCATGCAGAGGTCTGTATATCCATTAAACTTTATGTGTGAATTTTGAGTCTATGTATATTTTAGTAATTTCCCTAAACACATATTTGTTTACATTTTTGGAAGCTTACTTGGGAATGCATTTTAAGTGTGGCTGCCCCGCTTCTCATTCAGCGCTATGCACTCGGCACGCGGTTGCAAACATTGGTTTTTTCGCTCTGAGCCTTGACTACACATGGGGGGTACCTAGATGTCAGTAGGTGAAGGGCCTACACACGGTGCTCTTTTAACTTAAAACATAACTTTTCACTAATGAGATTTGATCTGTATGATTGCTTTTATCGATTGGTGGCAAAAACCTTTTCTCATTTGTGTCGTTTCGATTCCTGGCTGTTGAAGAAAGCGACGGTCTGCGGTTAGTTTCCTTTACAAATATTTGTGTTTGACATTGCGAAACTGTGCTTAATCAACAAAATACATTTTCTTTTATTTAGAACGCTGTATTTTGTTATAGGGTTCCGTACCCAAAGGGTAAAAACGGGACCCTATTACTAAGACTCCAACTGTCCGTCTGTTTGTCACCAGGCTGTATCTCATGAACCGTGATGGCTAGACAGTTGAAAATTTCACAGATGATGTATTTCTGTTTCCGATATAACAACAAATACTAAAAACAGAATAAAATAAATATTTAAGGGGGGCTCTCATACAACAAACGTGTTTTTTTCGGCGTTTTTGCCTTGTGGTACGGAACCCTTCGTGTGCGAGTTCTACTCACACTTGGCCAGTTTTTTTTAATATGAATAGGTATACCTCACCCTTAACTGTTTGAACCGTTGAATGCTGTAATTACAGAAACATTTAAAAGCCATTGTTTCTCGCGTGGATCCACGTTCCGGCACGAAGGGTTAATCTAGATTCGAGCAGAAACTAATTCAATTTATATTGGCCAGTCAGGTATTTTGCAAAAATTACAAAAAATCTATAAAATGACCAAAAGGTCGTATAGAAGCCAATATGCAGGTGATCAGGGCAGTTAGAACCTTACACAGCAGCTAGGCCAGGGCTCTCGGAAATCTCGGAATCGACCTATTTTTGATTCAACATTAAACAATCAAATATTCTTTGTTTTAATCTGAAAAAAATATATGGTATAGTTTAACTAACATTCGTGATTATTCAACGGTTCAAAACACGATATTTACAACTTCACTCGATCATAAAAAATCGCAAACAAATCGAAAACAGCGAAGTTTTTAATCGTTTTTCAAGTCGCATTTGAAGTAGACTTAACTTTTACTCGCAAAAAATATATCAAAAAATAGGCAATGATGTATAGTAGAACATTCAACGGTTAATTTTTCTCAAAACTGATTTTTATTGTCTTAACAAGATATAATCTAAAAAGGCGGCCTGCGCGCTTCACTTCAGTAGCCCGCCGGGCGTTACCGAGGTAGGACCTGTGTCGCTTTTGCTGGCTCGCCGCGTTCCCGCTAATCGATCGAAATATACGTTATATTATTATTGTTAATTTCCGTGTTTGTGTCTTAGTTTCAAAAATCAGTCTGTAAATATTGTTTAGGTTCTAGTATTAATAATTAAACTAAATATTAGTTTGTTATAATATAGTTGTAATATATAGTGATAATTAAGATTAAATTATGGGGAATAAAAACAGAAGAAAGAAAAAAAAATGATCAGCATTGAACTGCAAAGCTTAAAAAAAATAAGGTAAGTTTGATTATTATTTTTTTACGTATTTATAAGACGACCACTTATAAGACGACGCGACAGAATAATATTGTAGTTGTATAGGTTCTCTTGCTTTCGTCACAGTACTAGCAGTAGCAGGTCGGTACTAGGGATGTTACGGAGCTTCGGTTCCGATTCCGAAAAGTCGGAACTTCCGATTAATTTTACACCTCCGATTCCGAATTCGGTTCCGATAATTTTGAATCGGAGTTAGACCGGAGTTCGAAACGCAGCGATACACGTGACTAGAGCGCCTACAAACAAGTTTTCACGTGTCGCCAGGGTAATGTTTACAGTGTAAACTCTTTATAACGAAACTCAAGGGACTGAGCATTTTTTGTCGTTATAGAGAGTTATCGTTATATGGAGTGAACAAAAAAACAACCAAATTAACAAGAATTTTTAATATGTATGCCTTAGATAATAAATGCTTACTGTTTACTGGCCATGTTAACAGTTTCAAAGTAGGTTTACGACTGATAATACGATAGGTACCCAGTATGCTTGGTCGAAGACCATCACTTCCGAGAAAACAATGCGTTACTGTCTAAAAATATGAACACATTTCTTCGTAATAGAGAATGGCGTATCGCTATAAAGAGTGTTTCAATATGTGTGTTTTAACGCAAATCAACCAAGTTGGGCTCACTTCAACGTTACAGGGAGTTTATTGTTATAAAGGATAACGTTATAAAGAGTTTACACTGTATTTATTTTATACACGCTCGCGCTCGAAGTCTCAGTTTATTGTTTTGTTTGTGGATGTTAGAAGAAAGTAGAAGAAAGATGTTTTAAGGAAAGGCCCCTTAACACATCTTTCTTCTACTTCCACCCCGGCTCCGGCTCCGATTCCGGTTCCGAATCCGGTTCCGATTCCGATGAATCAAATTTAAAACCTCCGATTCCGGTTCCGGTTCCGATAAAACGACATCCGTAACATCTCTAGTCGGTACCATAAATTTACAATTATCGTAATATCTGTAATAGATTTTCAACTTTACCACAACGGAATAAGGTTTATATTCAATTGCAAAATTTGAGTTTTTTGAGTTTGAGTTTCTAGTTTTGTGATTGTATAGGTAAAATATTATATCTACTAATTTGTGACGATGACGATGACGATGACGATGACGATGACGGTGACGATGACAATGACAATGACGATGACGATGACGATGACGATGACGATGACGATGGATGGATGGATGGATGGATGGATGGATGTTCTTTAGCATCGTTGTGATTTGAAAGTGTATGAAACGAAAAAGCGACAGTAAAAAGAGACACGTAAATTCATAAGATTTAACGTGGGAGAAAATGAGATAGGAAGCATTATACAGTGTTTTTGAAGGTTTCACTTCTACCACGTGTGAATTGCACACATGCTGTTTTTTTTAATTTAAAAATATGAAATTCGTTGTGAATGAAATAGGAAGAGTTCAATAAAAATACGTATTGTGGTGTTTTTGATTAGTAGATTTAATTAAAAAAACTTATTGACGAATTCAAGCAACCAAAAAAACTGTTTTACAAAAAAAACAACCGACTCAAAAAAAACACTACAACGTGAAATATATATTTTCATTTATTGACATCGACTTTCGAAACTAAAGTTATTTTTCACTTTGTAGTGTTTTTTTTTGGAAGTCGGTTTTTTTTTTGTAAAAAAGTTTTTATTTTTCACTTTTTAGTTGTACTTACCTACCTCATACAAATTCATATATCACTACTTGCTATGTGAATATCAGTAACAAAGCTATTGAACTTACCCTTTGAAGGGTACAGGCGTGATGTTATGTTGTGTGATTGCGATTACATATGCTATAGCAGCAATCGCGGTTGATTTGCTGGCATTTATTGAAGAGTTCCGTTGTTTGTCTCCGAAAGTCATCATCAGATCTTTACAAAAATAAAAAAAACAGCATGTGTGCAATTCACACGTGGTAGAAGTGAAACCTTGAAAAACGCTGTATAATGCTTCCTATCTCATTTTCTCCCACGTTAAATCTTATGAATTTACGTGTCTCTTTTTACTGTCACTTTTTCGTTTCATACACTTTCAAATCACAACGATGCTAAAGAACATCCATCCATCCATCTATCCATCCATCCATCCATCCATCCATCCATCCATCCATCCATCCATCCATCCATCCATCCATCCATCCATTCATCACCATCACCATCACCATCGCCATCGCCATCGCCATCACCATCGCCATCGTCATCACCATCGCCATCGCCATCACCATCACCATCATCATCATCGCCATCACCATCGCCATCACCATCGCCATCACCATCACCATCACCATAGCCATCGCATCATCATCATCGCCATCACCATCGCCATCACCATCATCATCGCCATCACCATCACCATCGCCATCACCATCGCCATCACCATCATCGCCATCACCATCGCCATCATCATCATCGCCATCACCATCACCATCACCATCGCCATAGCCATCGCATCATCATCATCATCGCCATCACCATCGCCATCACCATCGCCACCACCATCGCCATCACCATCACCATCGCCATCACCATCGCCATCACCATCGCTATCATCATCATCGCCATCACCATCGCCATCACCATCACCATCGCCATCGCCATTGCCATCGCCATCACCATCATCCTCGTCATCATCATCACAAATTAGTAGCGTAGGATTAAATGTGATGTCATTTGTAATAATAAAAAACAAAAACACTGTATAATGCTTCCTATCTCATTTTCTCCCACGTTAAATCTTATGTCTCTTTTTACTGTTGCTTTTTCGTTCATAAAATTTTCAAATCACAACGATGCTAAAGAAGTTTTCACTTCAAAAAAAAAATTGCAATTCTGTCTATTTACGATGGAGTTATGCCCTAACATACATAAAAAAATAGAAATATCCGAATTGAGAACCTCCGCCTTTTTTAAAGTCGGTTAAAAATATAATATTTACAATCACAAAACTAGAAAGAAGCTAAAGTAGGATGATGAAATTAAAATACTGTAGACGAGCAGCCCTATATTTCAAGAATAGGGCCGATTCACAATACTATTACTTATAAAAATAACCGTGACAGGGGTCAGCGAGTTCATTCAAACTGCGCTTTCGCGGCATTTGCCACGCGAGGACGGAGGTAACGCTAAATGCCTACTACGCTCGAAGATCCTGGCCTTAAGTGGGTAGTTGGAGAAAGATTTTACAGTACCAATAGATGAATAGAAATGTAGGTACAGTCAGCAACAAAAGTAGATTAACACTCCAGTTTTTTTAATCTCAGTTATTGAGCAAAATGTGTATTTGTTCAAAATGGCATTGTAGGTACTTCTGCTGCAATTTTGAACAAATATTTTGGTCAATAACCGAGATTAACAAAACTGAACGGTTAATCGACTTTTGTTGTTGACCGTACTCTTTATAAATATAGAAATTTTACAAAGGGTGACACAATGGGTGGTCTTATCGCGATCTTAGCAAGATTATTATGATAGGGGGATAAATTACTAAAACAATTATTTTCAACCGCGTGTTATGCAAACCTTTCTGGTTAAACCTTTGCATGAGTGATCTTTATAAGATAAATTTTATTGATCATTTTTGTACAGACGCCAGGTCGCCAGCACATCAAGCTACTACAATCTGTCAATATTCTTTAATACATTTTAAGCTTTATCGCTACAGCATAAGGTTCATTGGGAAAATTTGACAGTTTCGGGTAGGTTGATGTGCTGGCGTCTGTACAGACGCCAGCACATCAAGTTACTACAATCTGTCAATATTCTTTAATAAATTTTAAGCTTTATCGCTACAGCATAAGGTTCATTGGGAAAATTTGACAGTTTCGGGTAGGTTGATGTGCTGGCGTCTGTACATCAGAACGTTCGGCCAATCGAGCTTTTATGTCTTGTTATTGTAGAAACGGTATTTGCAACACTAGGTTTTTTTTTTAATCTTTAGGTTTTCTATCTAAACTTGGTCGATTAAATACGGCAGAACGTATTATTTATTATTATCCATGGGGACCGTTTTGTTTTTTATCCTGTATGTTTATGGGCTGTACTATGTGAGCGCATTATATACGGTTATACCTACTTTCACACTGAAGTGAGGGGGGAAATCTCGGGGATATGCATAAAAACTTCCAAAATAAGATTTATCATTTATTGAAAATCAAAGTTCATTCATGATAACATAACAGAATACCATTGACGATTAGATACGTCTTAAATTTTATAATTTTATTGAAGAAAAATAAACATAAAATATATTTCTAATTTCGGTGACATGGGTAAAACTACAGCTTCCTAGAAGAGAGCTGACCGCCACATGCTGCCGTAATGTCCAAATACAGAGCGTTTTTTGACACCTGAATGTCAAAGTACAAATTCAAGGTTTGCCAACGTGCAATGGAACGCAGTATTCTAGGCGCCAAACTGACAAGACTATATTCGCAACATTACACTGCGCTCCACAACACAGATATCACTGACGTTACTTAAGAAGCCGCTAAGCTGAAGTGGGGCTGGGCTGGCCACGTCTGCCGTATGCCCAATGTGCTGTGGGCCAAAATAACCACCACGTGGAGCCCTAACACACCTAAAAGGCGTCGCGGCAGACCACGTAGAAGATGGCTGAAAGAGCTAGACAAAACAAACGACCGGTGGTCCACTTTAGCCCTGGATTGAGAGCTGGAAGTCATGGGGAGAAGCGTTTGGCCAGCAGTGGGATGATGCAGGCTAACAGTAATCAGTAATGTCAAAAAATATCGGTAATTTTCACCAGAATAATACAGATTTTTATGACGTTCGTTATAAATATGACGGAGACGTTCTTCTAGGACACCGTAACTTTAGCCATAAAAACATTTTACTTTGGAAGATTACAACTACTAACTAATATAATATACATATTTAAAATAATATTTGTACCAAAATAATCATTAGTATCACCGCAATAGGTAGGGTACGTATTATTTTTGTATGAAATTTACTGATGTTATATGAGAGTACAATGGAATACTCAAGATACAATTTCTGGCGAGATAATCATAGTCGTCATAAACAGATTAACTGTTAGCCATTTTTTTATAGGTTGGTATGTATTTTTATTGGTTATCAGAGAACATGGACCTTTTTTGTGGTCAAGAAAAAAATTTTGTTGAAACTATCAGTTCCCCCGGACCTATACCACAAAACTTTACAAGTCTACAAAATTGTTAACTTGTACAAATATGTCTGAGTTACAATATTGTAGACTAGTCACTACAGTTTACATATTTTTGTGGTACACCCAGTAAGCCTGTAGTTTTATTCTGAATTAACACAAAATACCCCTATACAGTACTTTTAATTGCACCTAAATATACCTTGTCTGTATGTTAATATGGAACATAGTCGCATAAAACATCAGTAGCCCATCAGAATCGAATAGGAAAAAAAGACAAAAATGCATTAAGTAAATAAGTATCTATACATACTTATTCAGTTAAAAACTGTTTGGAATGATATCTTGAAACCATACACAGACTATTTTAAATGCCTACAAGTTTATTGTTTAAAATACAGAGACTAAACTATTAATTTAAATGAAAGTTAAAAATTATAAATATTCGATTCAATAATGTATTGAAAATTAGCCAGTGGCAGTCGAATATACGCACAGTTTAACAAAGATCTACATATTCAGTGTGCCCTTACTTTTATTTCTTTTATTTTTTAATAAAAAAATGTGGTTTAATTCTTATACCTATATTTAATATGGCAATAAATTCAATGTGCGTTTGGGAAATTATCCATTCAATAATATAAATAACTCTTGGTTTTTAAAAGCCCATTTTAGTTTCAGGTCAGTCAATAAATCAGCTGTAAAATTTCATGTTTTATATAGGCTGAATTTTTATGGCTCATCGAGTTAAAGAAAAATTTGGGCTTTGTAGAGCATAAGGTCTGCCAATGACACCTGTGTGGAAGTCTCTAAAGTTCGATGTGTCATATAATTGAATAAGTCATTAGATTAAAATTGTAAAACCATTGGGTACACAAAATTATCTTTGTAACTTCATAACAATCAGAATGATTAGAGGTAGAATTTTGATGGCGACTGCAGACCACAGACTAGCCACTATCGAAAGCATACCGTACAACCACAGGTTCAAAGAGACGATAGATGAACCGTCTTCCGGGGCTAGCGTGTCCACGGGGATGCCATATGGACTTTTTTTTCTGTATTTTCAGGGCTTATCAGAACATACAACTTATACGTTTTGGAATGGGCAACTAGCTTCAACTTTCTGACTAACTGACAGACTATTTAATTGTGACCATTTAAAAGTGCCTGTACAAGGTTTAATTGAAATAAATGCTTTGAGTTTGAGT
This sequence comes from Luperina testacea, assembly GCA_927399505.1. Taxonomy (NCBI): domain Eukaryota; kingdom Metazoa; phylum Arthropoda; class Insecta; order Lepidoptera; family Noctuidae; genus Luperina; species Luperina testacea. The sequence goes on along the minus strand of OV656763.1, from coordinate 3,012,985 downwards.
TCATAATATCTGCGGATATCATTATATCCAAATGAAAATATTATCAATGTTTATTATCATATGGGTACCATATATTGAATAAAATAAAATTATCGCCTTTGCGCCACTTTAGCACTGGTAAACTGTTCAAAACACAATAAACATAACCCTGTCTTTGCTGTCGCACAGTTGGGTAAAAAACAACATAGCCCCAGTTAACGTCATTTGTAGATGCCATTCCGTACACTCAATTTCTTACAATTTGTATGTAAACCCGCGGCCATTTCAAAATAATCAGGAACTTAAATAAAATTGGTATAATCTAGGAATAAAATATTAACCCATCGGGTCATCCGATCTCACTAATTGTTGCCGTGTCGTAAGGGTTTACACACTAAATAATTTCTATCGGTACCTACTTTGGTAGCCGATCAAGAGGGCAATTTTCGTAATTTTAAGAACCATCACAGTCTGATCTGTCTATATCTGTCAAAAATACCTCTAATTTCCCTACATTTTTGACATTTATTTGTCGTCGAGATGAGACTGTGACTAAATTTTGAACGTTTTAAGTTACGATAATGAGCCTTCTGATAATGTTAATAGGTTATTTTATGTTTCGTGTCTTCGTGTGTATACCACATTACATTTGCTGGGCAATATTTTAACTTTTCTAGTTCTTATATTACTATTGTGATATTAAAATATCTTATCCTTCTCTATGAAAGGTATCTTATTCTAGATATTTTTCAAATGAATAACTTAGAATTTAAATTAAAATAAATGCCGAAATGGATTTGCAGTGTTTTTTTTATAAAGAAATGCTGCTTTGGAATTGACTCTTGAAATTGACGGCATGCTGGATCTACTAAGCTATTGTCTAAAAGGTAACAATCTTTTTCCACAAATTATAAAGTAACTTAGACAAAGTAAGGCTTAAATTTTAAGTTTAATTTCGAACTCTTTACACATCTGTACTGATCTAATATTGCTATTCATTTTAACCTAGGATCAGCTAGTGGACCATTGTTAAACATTACATCCTAATAGGTACAATTAATGTTATCACTATTTATAGAAAAGCTACGATTTATTACAGCTTTACGATGCAGCTTGATATGAAAATAATAATACGTCGTATTGTTGTGGATTAGGGGTGAAATCATGCATACACGGATGGATCAGGCTTTTTCGATATTTCTATCCGAGACATCATTAGTTAGAGCAAGAAGTCCGCTTGCATAAATGACGATAGAAAGGGATAGATAAATCCAAAAATTCTAACCTGTGAGTGTAAATATATTTTCAAAATTCCTAAATTTATCACCTGACATTTTTCTTTTCTAGGCAAAATGACTCCTTTTCATCCAAACCTTTACTTTACATTATTTTCTTTATCAAGCTTATAAATTCAGTCTAGGCTAAATGTCGTGGAAACCGGTTTGAACATTAGTTAATAACTGACGCATTATAATACTAGTTTTTCAATAGATCGGACCGCATTAAACATTATTCAAGACTGTTATCTGGCGAATCGCGAAACTCACTTCTCACACATATACAAAGTGTTAAAAAATTAACCCGACAAACTTAGAGGTGCTTTAGACCATCGAACTGAACAACTTTCACTATGGGACCAACACTGAAAACACGAAAAAAAGCTGTTTCATACATTTTGGTGAAGTAGATACTGAACTTTTGTATTAAATAGCAGAGGGCTTATCAGAACATTTACGTTTTGGAATGGGCAAATAGCTTCAACATTCTGACTAACTGACAGACTATTTAATTTTGACAATTCAAAAGTGCCTGTACAACGTTTAATTGAAATAAATGCTTTGAGTTTGAGTTCATAATATCTGCGGATATCATATATTGAAAATATTATCAATGTTTATTATCAAATGGGTAACATATATTGAAAAAAATAAAATTATCGCCTTTGCGCCACTGTAGCACTGGTGTAACTGTTCAAAACACCAAAAACATAACCCTGTCTTTGCTGTCGCGCAGTCGAGTAAGAAACAACATAGCCAGCATAGCAACATAGCAAGGTGACTTTAACGTCATTTGTAGATGCCACTCCGTACACTCAGTTTCTTACAATTTTGTATTTAAACCCGCGGCCATTTCAAAATAATCAGGAACTTAAATAAAATTGGTATAATTATTTTTTTAATATAATAATAGTAATATTTTTTTTCGTGATTTCAGAGTTGGTCCCATAGTGAAAGTTGTTCAGTTCGATGGTCTAAAGCACCTCTTACAAGTTTGTCGGGTTAATTTTTTAACACCTTAGGTAACTACCTAAGGAAAACCTACCTAAAAAACCTTAGAAATGCCTTAATATGCCCATGATGAACTCATCATGGGCATATTAAGGCATTTCTAAGGTTTTTCCGCTAAACCTTATAGTACCAATCATATCAATCCGTTCCAATCTATAGTTTGTGAATTTTTACATTTACAGATCACTAAGATTAAGGCGTTTATACATGCATGTAGTATTGCCCTTATAAGGTCCTTAATACTAGAAACTAACTTAATAAGTTCGAATATTTTCATATATTTCATGCCGTTGTGAATTTCAATATTACCTGACTGAACACTTTCTGGCTTTAGCCATTCGATTCTTTACTATAATACTTATTCAACTTGCAGAGTTGCTGTTATAACTCTGCAATGCGTCAACAATTTCTACAATAATACAAACGTTCTTGTGTAATTTTGAGATCTGCAGCAATTTACATACAAATACATTGGTACTTACATAAATAATAATAATAGTTTTACTAAAGTTTTCCTTGGTGCCCGTAAATCACTAATACGCAATCTTTGGTATAAAGTCAGTTACACTGACTTTGAAGAGTTAGTAACTTAGATTGCAGAGTTTTCGTTTTCGTGTTCGATTGCAGAGTTATGTCGAGCAATCTTGCAACTTTGGACGTGTGTCGAATCAGCAAACGTTTGGCCAACATTTCGGTTGAGCTACAAAACTTGCCTAGTATCCATGTTGGGCACGTGTCGACATCATTGGGCCAACGTTGGCATGGCGTATACAGATACAAACTTACTGGAACAGCTATTGAAGTGCGTTCTGCGTTTGTCTCATAGGCGAGTGCGCGCGCGCTGGTTCCGAATTGCTTTTGTTTTGGACGTTCCTGTATGAAAAAATAATTTAGATTAGTAATGTTAGACAATAATAATATTATGGTTCTCTACGCTAGTGGAATCACAGAGATCTCTAGCTCGATCAAACTACCACCAAATGAAATATCTAAGGCAAGGAAGGCGAACCTATGACATATACGCGGCAGAAAATTATGAAAACATTTTTTTTAAATATTTAAATTGCATATAAAATCTGCTGAATCACTGGTCTTAAAAATGTGGACGGGTTTTAGAGCTCAATTGCCGTATGGAGATCTGAAAAAATGCCTTATCGCTAATGCTAAAAGTATCGTTAATACTAAGGCACTGAGCCACCTAACCTGCAGTGCTATTCTGTAAAAATCTCACCGTGAAAACTTAGGTGAAGTGAGCGTGGAGTGAGCTGTCAAATAGTGTCAATTCCTAGTAAAAACAAACTCACTTCACCTAAGTTTTCACGGTGAGATTTTTACAGAATCGACCGGCGCGGCGGTTAAAAAAAAACATCAGAATTGAGAACCTCCTCTTTTTTAGAAGTCGGTTAAAAAAGAAAAAGGGTTTAATATTGTAAGTGAATACCTTAGCAACAAGTGATTGGGACCTTCTTTTAAGCAAATAAGCCTGTTTGGCGACTAGAGACATGCCGTATATGTTTGTTACCTGATGACGTCGTCGGTAGTCTGCAGCGTGCCGTGCGCGAGGTGCAGGCGGCGGCCCGAGGGCGGCGCCACGGCGGCGGGGGCCCACCACTCCACCACGCGGCCCACCACCGGCACCCGGCGCAGCAAGCCTTCCTGCCACAGGCGCTCGGCATTCTCGCGCTCTATGTCCGCTTGGGCCTCTTCAATACCTTTGGGATTAGGAATGAGCTTGTTTAGTAAATATTAGCTTTTGTCCGGGACTTCGTCGGCGTGAAATTTCTCTTTTTAAAATAAAATAAACCCTTTCACACTCGGAAATACTGTAGCCCCCACTTTAATGAAAAAAATTTCGGAATCGGGATCAGTAGTTCCAAAGACGTTTCAAATCCGGTTCAGCAAAGACACTAATAATTATAGACCCGTATCGGTTTTACCGGTTTTCAGCAAGGTTTTTGAAAAATTAATGTTAAATCAAATATAACATCCCACACGATCAAAATTTTGGTTTCTATTTATAATTTAAAAGCATTCTTACATTTTTGTAATTATGAGGACCATGGAGGCGTTTATTATGTTATTATGATGTACGTTGAAGTTGAGATCATGTCATGCGCACTTAAATGTCTCACTGATGGTGGTGCGTTTGTCGGATCATTCGGTTCCCTACAAAATAGTGCTAATCCACACGTTATGTTCATGAACAGGTCGGTCGGTTGAGACTGGTCGATTCTTAACTTCCAGGGCTTATTTTTAATCTTTTAAAATTTTGAATAATAGTAACATGGCAAAACAAGTATTTGAAGATCGTAGCAGGTTGCGTTCTGTAGTTTCTGCTTACCCCTATGGGAAGAAGGCGTGAGTTTATGTATGTATTTTGATTTGTTTCTTTATTTTATTGTTTTACATTACGACCACCTTCCGGCTCCATCATCAGACCAGAAGTTATCACCGATGTCGCCGAAGTATTTTCATCTCAATCGGATGTCAAAAATGTATAACTATGTGAGTAACTGGAAACACATACGAACGAAGCAAACTAAATATAAAGATAGGAATAAAAACTCGAGTTAAAAAAGAATGACATGTAAAATGGGTTGTCATTCACTAACCTTTCTTCAACACTTCGGTCATGTTCGTGAGAGCTCGGCTGCTCTCTTCGACCTCTTTGCCAGCTGATATCACCAGGTCAAGCAGTTCATCTACATCCGTGTCTTCAGTCACCATGCCGAATCTAAAAAATTATAAGCTTTACGAATTGTGTGCACAATAATAATATGTGATTTCGGAAAATAAAACTTTAATGTCAACATTATAAAGTTGAGTTTCCACTGCAATTTTATTATTTTTAAGACCTTTTCAATGGTAATAATTATAGAGAAAACAACTTAATTTACACATTGGTTGATTTGTTTAAAGTAGAAATAACAAGTACAAGTACTTCAATAGATTTTATAATGCATTTGGTGGACCTACTTTCCATAATATCTACAGGGTGATCCGTTGAGATGGGTAAGGGTGCTTGCATAAAGATACAGAACTAATCGGTACCAATAAGGTGCGGGTGAAAAAGTCTAATACTTTCTGTATGCGCTCCCACATAATGAAACAGGTAGAAACTTTTCGGTACCGACTACACTTTTCCATACCGGGCACTCGTGGATTGATCTGTTCCTAACAGTACCGACGTGTACCGACAAATCGGGAACGGCAAACCTGTATGCAAGAACCATTACTATGGAGAACTCTTGAAACTATTACAGGTATAGAGAATTATTCTGTGTTGTCAAAAGTCAAATCATTCCCTTTTTTTTTACATTTTTGTCTGTTAGAGAATGCCTTGCGGTATTAAGTCGAAATAACAATACTGTACAAATGAAGTTTTAAAAAATTATTATGGGATTAGAGGCACTTTTGAATATCCTAACCTGACGCAAGCCATGCCGTCTTCCGCATCCCCGCAGGAGAAGGCCCCGTCGGTCGCGCGCAGGGTGTCGACCAGCTGTCTGTTGAGCGCGTTGAGCTCGTCCGGCGACGCGCCCTGCCAGCCCGGCGGCACGTAGCGCACGCCGCCCAGACCTGGCGGGACCACAGTAAATCTGTTACAATGCGCGCCACTAAAGATGAGACTTGACCCCGCCTCCCCCGCTCTTTCCGCCACCCCTATGACGTCCGGTCCCGTCCCGCACTCAGACCTCATACCGCTAAAGATACCTAAAATCGTGTACTGCGCAAGTCAAACCACGTGGTGTGTCAAGTCTCATCTTTCGTGGCACGCATTGTACTATTGATACGTTACTTTACACAACAGCTCTCAAAACGGCGAAAAAGTAATCGTGAGCAAACCAGAAAAATGTCGAAGCCAAAAATTCGAAGACCTAAAAAGGCCACTTTGGCAGAATCATAAAAGGATAACATTATGAATCATAATATGGCGAAGCCAGTCCGTGTTTTTCTTATTTTCGCTGCACTACGTAGGTATAATCAAAGAGATTAAAATTGGATTTGGATTGATTGGTATTTTAGCACAGACAAAAAAAAGAACTGAAAAATCCTTCACCAATGGGATTCGATACGATTAACTTAAGTTAACTGGCCATTATGATTCATAATGTTATCCTTTAATGATTCTGCCAAAGTGGCCTTTTTAGGCCCCCTGAAAACCAGCCAGTTGCATTTCCATACTCTTCGTCAAGTATGACCAAGGACCTACTCTGCTTGAAGTGCACTTTGCCAAAAGCTGCACATCAAGATTCGTTGTAGACTGTCAAAATTGCTTGACAAGCATTTTGTCCATCTGGGACCCCAGTATGCTAGTATACATACCGGCCCAGCCCGGCACATGCACGAGCTCTAGACTGGCGTGCTGCGCCACGCGCGCCTGGAAGGGCTCCCGCAGCGCCACCGTGGCGTGCAGCACGTGCAGCTGCGCGTCCAGCAGCGCGGCCCAGCCCTGCGCGCCCCCCGCGCCCCCCGCCCCCTCCGCCGCGCCCGCGCCCTCCAGCGGGCAGTAGCGGAGGACTACACCTTGTGCTTCCGTCTCGCATACTTCTATGCTTATCTGTAGAGAAAAACACACACCGTCTTGATACAAAACGAGTTCCGACTTTAGTCCGAGCCCAAACCTCGAGAACGTTACTGTACTATACTTCGCGCGGAACTAGTTGGCCGCGCCTTAGGTGGGGACGGGGGTGAGGGCGGCGGGTTGCCTAATGTTCGCAGCGCACGTAATAAGTCATGACAAAGCGCCCCCGCCCCTCCGTGCTACCGCTCACATACCTAAGGCGCGACCAACTAGTACCCCGCGGACTAAAATAACTTAATTCAGAGCACAGTAAAGTTATTGACAACTTTAGCTAGGGTTTTCTAGAAGAGCGGTTCCGTCATATTATAACGGACGTCATAAAAATCTATAATTTTCACCAGTATTTGACATTAAGGTGTCAAAAAAAGCTCTGTATTTGGACAACCGTCATTGTGTGATCATTCACCGCTTTTTTTGGAAGCCAAAGCTCTCTTGAGATACCCGGGCTTGACGTTAATATTTGTAACTAGCTGTGCCTGCGACTTCGTTCGGGTGCATGTCGGAACACAAATTGGATTTCATGGGTTTTAATTTTTTGCGCGGAACCGTAATTCTTTTCTAAAATAATCTACGAGTAATCTACGTTACTCATACCGTCGGCTATCTGCCACTGAAAATCCCGTCAAAATCGGTCCCACTGTTTCGGAGTTTAGCCGGAACAGAAAGACAAACAAATTATAAAAAAAATTGTTCTTTTGTTATAAATACCGTATATACATTCATATGCATTTAGTAAACAGTTGTTATTTTGTCATTTCAAACAGACACTTCAGTTTTATTTATTTGTTTACTGTTTGTTGTTGTGTTTATTTGTTTGTTTTGTTTTCTTTAATTTTGTTGGAAAACAGTTCGAATTTCAAAAACAGCTCGATGGTTTGAACCTTGTTTTGTAATAAAGCTAATAGATTACTTTTTGTGAAAGTCAAGTGGCAGCTAGTGAACTAATGCGATAGAAAGAGATAAGCACAATAAGCCTTTGATGACCTTGACTTTGACCGCCAATTCGAAAAAATTCCCTGTATATACTAATATTTTAGTCTATTCAGATCCTTTTGTGCAATTGATGTTATTGCCAGTCAAAAATATTAAGTTTATACTAGTGTGAAAAATTATTTTTCCAAAAACACATGTTCTTGTTTACATTTTTGGAAACGAATTGCGAACACAGGATATAATATGTTTTCTTACCATTTCAGCCTCTCTTTGCAACACTTGTCCCAGCCAAGAGTTGAGTTTATCGTAATAAGGCGGTGGTTTCTCTGTGCCGGGCGGCGCGAACTGAAACGCTACGCAAGCCGACGCCTGGCTTACTGCTGCCTGTCGAGGAAACAAAGAAAATATACAAATTATTCACAAAAAAATCTCCTATCTATTTCAGAAGAACCAATCGAAAAGTGACTTCTAAAAAAAATTCCTTTGGTTTTGGGAGACGGTGAAAAAAAAAACCGATTTTCTTAGTTTGGTAATGAAAGAAATCTACATTTTTGTAAAGTAATATAAAAACAATGTATTGCACTTACCACAACCCCTACATTTGGTGGCTCGTCGCCGCCAGGTCGGTCGCTCTAGAAAGTGACAGCATTATTATTTTCACTTTGATGATATGCACACAAAGAAGAGTCATATATTTTCAAATTTGTTTTATATTTACAGAATGTATAAAGCCCATCGTAGAGGCGAAGTTTACGCTATCTTGGTGACATTGAATAGAAATCAATGCTGGGAAGAGATGTCTATTTTAGGTAGAAAACCCGCTTTTAAGGTGCCATTAATCGATATTTTTTCCATACAAATATCGGGAGAGTTTTACTCCACTGTTAGACATTGTGCATCCAAAGTTAAACATGATACGTAAACAGAATAATAAAATAAAAAGCCATTAAAAAGTTATGAGCCAACAAAGATTCGTTTTTATTGCTATTTTTAACGTAACTTGGGTGTAAATAAGAAATAAAAGAACTGTGAAATCTACAAAACCAAGTCCGTACCGACAAAGCTCAGTTATCGAAGAGTTCAATAAATTTTATTTATAATTGATTTATGCAGTGGTTTTTCATAAAACTCGATTTTCCGAAGTACTTTTCGAATTTTTTTACTCTCTTATCAGTTCGGAATGGTCTTTTTTTCGCGCGTGTGAACTAGACGTTGTTCGTGTAGACTAGCGTCTAACTGCTCATAACTGATACTAGCTTTGTCGGACACGAAGCCAGATGAGACAGTGTGCTTTTTGGCTATGACCAGCAGCTGTAACACTAACAATAGATTATGCGAGTGACATATGTCGCTTTTTCATATCAAAAATAAAAAGTTTTTTTACAACAATTATTTTGTCTCAATATTGGAATGAAAACTGTGGGGAATTTGGTTTGGCAGGGTGTTCTTATGGCCGGTCGTTGTAACTTAAAATAAATGACATAACACGGATACACACCAGCAGCTTCAGGCCCGCGTTGGCGACGACGGCGTGCACGGCGCGCGCGGCGCGGAAGGCGGCGGCCAGGCGCGCCTGCAGGCCGCGCGCGCCGCCGGCCCGCACGCACGCCCACAGCGCCAGCGCCGGCACGCGCGCGCCGCCGCCCGCCAGCCCCGCCAGCGCCGCCAGCGCGCCCTCGCGGCTGCCCGCCTGCCGGGGGAGAGCGAACGCTATACGAAGCCGAAATTAGCCGATTGTCTCTTTCCAAAGGTCGATGTGCAATATTTATCGCTGGGTACTCTGTAAGAGAGAGTTGGCCCCAAAAATGAGGACGCGCTCTCCCCCCGCAAGCGGGCAGCCGCGAGGGCGCGTCCTCATTTTTAGGGCCAACTCTCACTTACAGTACCCGGCGATAAATATTGCACATCGACCTTTGGAAAGAGACAATCGGCTAATTTCGGCTTCGTAGAGCGTTATCTCTGTCGCACGAAATGCAAACAGTCCGGAATCTATTAGGAGCTGTTAAAACAATTATGATTTGCTTCTTTTGATAATTATTTTTATTCTTTGTATAAAATACAAAAAAGGTAAAGGTCGATGTGCAATATTTATCGCCGGGTAGTGTAAAGAGTTGTAGTGATGACTAATCTTTATGATTCTATCAATACATATTTGTTACGGTCGCAAATCATATTTTGATCACCATACGACCTTGATACTGACTTACAATTTGCAAAAGACGTACGAAAATTTACGTTTCGCGGGCTACCCTGGAAATTTTACCCTAGAACTGTGTCTTTATCAAAGGAACATTGGCAACTTTTATGTTGTCGACAATGGAAAAGCAACTTAATAACTACACAATTAAACGTGCTTTTCTAATGTTTATAGTACAAAAATTTTTCTTTTGTGGTGAAAAAATTTGAAAGAACCAATTTTCATCATGTCATAATCTATTTACTTATTTAAAAGAAAATCGGGTTAGTTTTCATTTATAACTCAAGAACCACGGGTCTGATTTTTATGATCTTTGGCTTGTTGAATTTGTCTCCACCCCGAATAGCAGAATAACTATTAAAACATGGGGAAAATTCACAAAGAAAAGAAAAAATAATATTTTCTCATACATTTCATATTCGGCTTTTTTGATTCTGAGGCGCTACGAAATTCGCCGGGTCAGCTAGCAATAACATAACATAACGCTTGTATACCCCGAAAGGGTAAGTAGACATGTTTAATACAACCACATTTCACCAGCTTAATGTTTATGATTATGTATATCCATTTTCATGGACAAATATGTATAAAAATAAAATAAAAACACTTACCGCACTGACTACCTTTGATTGGTCGTTAGCTGTAATGGCTTCTGGTATTTTGTAAAACGTCTGATACAATACTAAGGAAAGTATAATGTAAAATTATCTTGATTCTGTTTTAAGTATATGATTGTATTTTATTCTTTAGTTCATTATTGCATTAGTTTGTTTCCCAACTAAAGTAAAATAAAATAATAAGTGTTTTGTGACATCCACCAACCGCACAGGGCCCGCGTGGTGGATTATGGCGACGACTACACAACAACAGAACTATGGCCCACACCTTTCTGTAACAGGGAATGGGCCATAATCGTCCCAGCATTGGGAACATTAACGGCCCATTATGCTTATGCTAAGGGGCCGTCTCCACGAGCGAGAGAATCGCGGCGATAGCCTCGCCGTGCAATCAAATTTTCGCCGCGATTATATCGCCATGTGGAGACACGTTCTAAGAGAGTGTATAAAAATACGTGCTACAACGAATATATCGCTGCGATTCTCTCGTTCGTGGAGACGGCCCCTAAGTGTTTTCATTAGTTAACATAAAGCCAAGCGAGGGTCTTCAGCATAATTTTACCATAAACAAATAGTTTTATTGTTTATGGTAATTAAAACTGTATTTTTTTAAGTTTCTTCACTAGTTTTGTATACTGAATAAATATGTATACACTAAACACGTGTTTATTATAAAGGATACAACAGTCGGCAGCCCTGGAACACCGAACCACGGTCCTGGTGTGAGAGTCACTGAATCTGGTATGCTAAATGACTGAAAACCAAAATAAAATTTATTTACATAACATCACGCATGCATTCTCCGAAATGGTAAGCAGATTTGAACAACACATTCACGTGCCGCGGTTCATGTTGAAATCCTGAGTGTCCCAATCGGGCAGAAATCCGGGGGGCTACTGGTAATTTCAAATAGAAGAATAAACAACGCTGGCTGACCTGACGGAACCTATGCTCAATGAGGGTTTTCGTGAAAATTTACGACACCAGTTGGCACCACTTTGACAAGAGGTCTTCCAATATAAAATATATGATGAAGTTCATCATTCGATTCATTCATTCGTTCATCATTCAGTCATGACTAAAGAAAATATAGGCTGTTTGACAGATGCCTGGACCTGACGTATCAGTGCTGCCACCTAGCGAACGTCATTTCAGAAAACCCTCATTGTTGCGCTTGCGACTTAATAAAATCCTCCAGACCGAATTTCGGCCATGGTGATCAATATCAGCGGAGATCAGCCTTAGGCGCGGGAGTTATTATAGGGCACAAGCGTGTGCGCAGATACAGGTGCACTCAGAGGCGTCTCTAGCCCTTGTGGCGCCCGTGTGCAACCAGTACCCTGGCGCCCTCTAGTCTAGTAGGAGCGGGGTCAAAATGGAATACTTAATTATTTTTAGTTAAGAAAATGACCTTTCGCTATGTGACCGTGACTGGAAGTGTCAGGTATATCCTCAGTGCTGTGGACAGATTTGGGAACACTGAAATTAATTTATTCGTAAACAAGTAATTTAAAATATCCAACGGCGTAGTGGAATCATCAATAAACATCGGAAATAATTCGATTTCATTATAGAGCTCGAACTGTTCCACATCTGAAGAGCCAGCATGGCAAAGTTTATTTTCTAAATTAGAGCAATGTGTTTTTTTTTGTATCAGAGTCCAAATCTTTCCAGTGTTTCAATTTTTGAAGAAATGAAAAAATTACATTATTTTCATTCAAAAGCTCGAACCGTTCGTCGAACTTAGTCGGTGTCTAACAAATAGTAGTAAAAATTTACTTTAAAATGTATTTTCGCGTCTGTTATGGGTTCATCCTCCGCCTCATAATTAAAAAACCTTTTACGAGCGCGAGGGCGTGCAGGTGTGGGAAATTCTACTATTGCCTCGACTTCTTCCGCTACAGTTTTCGCCTGGTTAAGGAGCTCCTCAAAAGCGGATTCATTACGGAATTCAGACAAACTTATTTTTGCATTATCAATAATTTTCACCGCTTCTGACAATACATCGTCTGACTTTTGAAGGGCCTTTCTAACTAGGTATATTTATCTTGCTTAAAATTTCAAACCAAATAAGCAGAGTTGGAATGTTTGGACTCATACAATTCCTTTAAGAACAATGAAAAATTGTTATGTGCTGCAAAAAGTACAAAAAATACCTTTTTAAAAGTACAAAATAAATGATACTCTTTTTTGTACGTCCGTACTCTTTATTTACCTCCTTCAAAATCAGATATACTCTATTTCTTCTAAAAAAAGTTGGCAACCCTATGTGCGGCGCACACGAGCGCAGGGTCTTTGAGAGCGCCGGCATCGACGCATCTTTGGAGGTGTCGCATTAGAGGGCGCAGGGCCAGAGGCGCCCCCTTAGACCCGGCGCCCGTGTGCGCCGCACACCCTGCACCATAGGTAAAGACGCCTCTGGGTGCACTGCCTCTTCCCTCACTCTCATAGTCCGATGGGACGGCAATCCGACACGACCGGAGAGATATCAGGCGCAGGACCAACGGCTTAACTTGCTTTCCGAGGCACGGGAGTATCACACGTTCAACTTCCAAACTCCGAGCTGTTACTGAGAAATTCCCAATGGAAATCCTAATAACAATTTGACAGACCCGGGAATCGAACCCAGGACCCCACGCTCAGTATTCGCACTTGCGACTACTAGACCACCTTGACTACTTGACTCCTTTACTTTTTTTATTTTATTTTTTTAAATGGGTATTGCTCTTGACTCTAATCTAGGTCAGAGATGACACAGACAAAGTCTACGATGGAGTGAGCTTACCCAGAAGAAGCCCTGTTCACTCTTACTTTGAAGAGATTCGGGTTGTATGCACTCGGAAACACAAACGCAGGTAGAGAGTTCCACTCTTTTGCTGTGTTATAAAGGACATTTGAAAACGCTTAGTGCGAATTGGTGGAATAGCAACTAGGCAGGGATGGTAACTTGCAGTGCGTCTGTATGTCCGAAGGTAGAAGGGGGCCGGTGGAATGAGGTCGTGGAGTTCTTGGGCACACTCGCCGAAGTACAGACTGTAGAAGACCGACAAGCAGGCAACCTTGCTTTACATTTTATTATAGTTGTTAAGTATATAATTATATATTTACTACTTATATATTATTACTCACTTCATCTTTCCCCGTAGCACCGGGCAGCGCCAGCGCATGCCCCCTAACATGCAGGTGCAGGTTCCTCTGGGAGCATATCTCCCCCAATCTCTCCAGCGGCGTCCCCCAGCCCAGCGGCGGGGCCCCCACCTCCCCCAGTACCAGCAGGGGGGTTCTGTTGGTGTTCACATCTTCATCGCATAGCTTTTCTAATGCTTCTAGGTCCATGCCTCGCCCTGAATTGTATGAAATTATAGAATTAATGTGGTTCTTTACTTCTTTCTCTCTCTTGAGTTAAACGATATTACATCATAACGTGGTAATAATTTTATATTGTCTATGGTTGTTATCAAGGCTGACAGCCCAGTCAATTATGACAAAAAATAGTGACACTCCATTAGTGCCGACAGGAGTGAAAACTTTAAAAAAAGCATAGTAATTTTATAAATATGTTTGAAGGTCATTCTTCTCAAAGAAAATGTACCGCGCGTTGATGTCTTTATAATGGCCAAAACTTAAAACAGAGGTGTCGGCCGGTAACAGTGTCGCGAGTTCAATGGTTTTTTCCCATCTCAAAAATGCCCAACGCAGCTAAAGAAGAAAAAAAAATACTTCATTAATTAATCACCGCTAGTAAATCAGCAACTGAATCAGGAATTCATGACTACATCAACAACAACTGAACGTGTTACGTGTGGCTTTATCTTCGTGAGCTGACGTCACAGTGAATCTGACAGTCACCAGGTACATTGTTTACGAACAACATTCATGTATACATCTGAGAACATAACAGGAGCTAATGGACGATATCAAAACTCATAATGACGAAAAAGCAGAAGGCCCGTCATATTTTGCTGTGCCCGACAGGGCCCATCATTGATTATATTGATTTATACTGTAAGGGGCTGACGCAGACACAATTGTAATAGTTCGACGCAAGGCTTGTAGACATCGTTAGTTAGCCTCACGCCTCGGACTAAGTAGGTCATCTGTACCGAATTGATTAATAAACATCTTAACGTGTCTTGTGAAGTAATACGAACTATCATTTATCTCCACCACCTATACCCAGGCTAGGACTAACTCACACTGGTGACCCCTGTGTTAGAAATTGGTGGTGTAGAGACAATAAATAGTGACAAACAGTTTACATAAGTAATTCAGTGAAATGGCTCAAGCTGTGGGTTCCGACCAGGTGAAAAGCGGAAGCCATGACAGCACGGAGGTAGCGGCGATCTCTGTCACGTCAAAGATCCCTACTTTCTGGAGCGATCAACCCAGGTTGTGGTTTGTGCAGTTTGAGGCCGTCGTCGCAAATCAAAAATTGTCAGACGCGGATAAATACAACCTGCTGGTTACGAAGCTCGTCAAGGACAACGTGGAGCAGGCAAGTGACGTGTTACTGTCACCTCCGGAAACGAAAAGGTATGATTTGTTGAAGAATCGACTCATGACAGTATATGAAGAGTCAGAGAACAAGCAATTCCAGAGACTACTGTCAGAAATGGAGCTAGGTGATCAGAAACCGTCGAAGCTACTCAGGAAAATGAAGGATTTAGCGCGGAAGAAATTGCCAGACGAGACACTACAAATGATGTGGACCGGACATCTGCCGCCATCAGTTCGAGCAATATTAGCAGTTACCGAAATCCAGGAGCTAGATAAACTGGCAGAATTGGCGGACAAAATCATGGAGACGACTCGGGCCATAGAAGTTGCGGAAGTATCAGCTCAGAAACCGAAGCCACAGGAACGCGATCTAGCAGCAGAACTGGAGGAACTGCGACTAGAAGTGGTGCAGCTACGAGGAAGACAGCCATGGCGTAGAACAGGGCGAGAACGATTCCGCCCACGATCGAGATCAGGGGCCAGACAAGGGGTGGCTCCAAAACGACGTTCCAGTAATGATCCTGATTGGTTGTGTAATTATCATTTTAGGTACGGACACCGGGCTAATAGCTGTCTGGAGCCGTGCGCGTGGAAGAAGTCGCAGGGAACGTCGGGAAACTAGCAGCGGTGCAGCCAGCGGCGGGAACCTGCACTGTTTCACCATCCCACCGCCTGAGTGTAGCAGACGAGGCCAGCGGATTCAGGTACCTGGTAGATACGGGAGCGAATGTTTCAGTGATCCCAATTAATAGTAGATTACGCACGTATTCAAAATCTTGTGATTATAAACTGTACGCAGCTAATGGTACTATTATAGAAACGTATGGCACCAAGACTTTGACCTTAAGTCTAGGATTAAGAAGGGCGTTTATGTGGACTTTCGTGGTTGCGAATGTAAGGCAACCAATACTAGGGGCAGATTTCTTAAGTCATCATGGGCTTTTGGTTGATGTAAAAGCTAGAAGATTAATAGATACAGAAACTAATCTAAAGGCAATAGCATCCGTTGTTTATAGTAAGGATCCGTCAGTTAAAACCGTCGAGGGCGGTCATGTTTGTGCAGAATTATTAGCAAAATATCCAGAAATAACAAAACCGTTGTCTTTTAAAGAAACGCCCCGCCACGGTGTGTTACACCACATAGAAACAACGGGCCCACCAGTACATGCCAGAGCGCGCCCGTTGCCACCAGATAAATATAGGAAAATTAAAGAAGAATTTCGTATTATGCAAGAAATGGGCATATGTAGGCCTTCCAAAAGTCCGTGGGCTAGCCCACTTCATGTGGTTCCAAAAAAGAATGGAGAGTTACGACCTTGCGGGGATTATAGGAAGTTAAATGCGATTACTAAACCAGACCGGTATCCAATACCTAGACTTCATGATTTTACATATATGTTAGCCAACAAAAAAATATTTTCTAAAATAGACGTAAATAGGGCGTATCATTGCATAGCAATTAATCCAGAGGATATAGAAAAAACCGCGATAATTACACCATTCGGTCTATTTGAATTCCCACGCATGACTTTTGGCCTGTGTAACGCTGCGCAATCTTTTCAAAGGTTTATGGATCAGACGGTTTTAAAAGATTTAGATAATGTTTTTGGGTACATTGATGATGTCATAATAGCCAGCGCTACGAAAAAAGAACACGAAGCCGACTTAGAAAAAGTATTCAAACGTTTCAATGACTACGGGGTGACTATTAACCTAGCTAAAAGTAGTTTTGGACAGGAGAGCGTTGAGTTTCTGGGTTTCGAGGTATCCACACAGGGCGTCAGGCCATTAAAAGAGAAAGTAGAGGCAATCGCGAAATATCCCAAGCCAAAAACGGTAGAACAATTGAGACGTTTTCTTGGGATGGTAAATTTCTATAGGATGAATATTCCAGGGGCAGTTAAATCGCAAATAATATTAAATCAATATTTAAAAGGTGCAAAGAAAAGGGACAAATCACTCATTCAATGGTCAACGGAAGCTGACGAGGCATTCTTGCAATGTAAAACATGCTTACAGAATGCGGTCACATTATCGCACCCGTTAGCAAATACAACGCTAGCACTCATGACTGACGCGTCGGATACATGTGTGGGTGCAGTTTTGCAACAAAGTCACAACGGTAAATGGATACCAATAGGCTATTTTTCTAAGGCAATGAGTCAGACGGAACAAAAGTACTCAGCGTACGATAGGGAATTATTAGCGATATACCTAGCGATTCAATATTTTCAAAATCAAGTGGAAGGCAGACAACTGATAGTTTATACTGATCACAAGCCAATCACCTTCGCGTTTACAAAAAGCAACAACGGTAAAGAAATCCCTAGGCGAACACGACAGTTAGCATACGTTAGTGAATTTACAACGGATATTAGACATGTCACCGGATCCGAGAACCCGGTAGCAGACGCCTTATCGCGAGTAGAAACAGTGTACTGCCCACAGGCAATTGATTACTCAGAATTAGCAGAAGCCCAAGCAAAGGATAGTTACTTGTTAAGACCACCCAATAACAGTAATGTCGTTATTAAGGAAATAGAGGTACCGCAAACAGGCGGGAAAACGATTTCCTGCGAAATATCTACCAAGAATGCGAGGCCGTACCTACCAGAAGAATTAAGAAAAAAGGCGTTCGATGCAACACATAACATAAGTCATCCAGGCATTCGGACTACTCGCAAGTTAATGCAGGATAAATTCTTTTGGCCAAATATGAATCGGGATGTAGGACAATGGGCAAAAACGTGTTTACATTGTCAACGAAGTAAAGTCATTAGGCATACTAATTCGGAATTAGAGAATTTTACTAAGTGCGATCGATTTGAGCACATTCATGTAGACATTGTAGGACCCCTGACTACGACAGAAGAAGGGTTTAGGTATTTAGTAACGATAGTAGATAGGCGCACGCGTTGGCCAGAGGCGTTTCCAATCAAGGATATCACGGCAGAAACGGTTGCAAAAATAGTATACGAAGGGTGGATTGCACGTTTTGGTTGTCCAGTAAAAATGACTTGCGACCAAGGGAGACAGTTTGAAAGCACATTGTTCATGTCACTATTAAAAATATTAGGCATTCATAAATGCAGAACTACACCGTATCATCCACAGTCCAATGGAGCAGTAGAAAGATGGCACAGATCGCTAAAAGTAGCATTAACAGCAAGATTAAACGCGATTGCATCATCATGGGTGACCGAGTTACCAACAGTCATGCTAGGTCTTAGGTCAGCAATTCGCACGGACAATGGTATAAGCGCGGCGGAAATGGTGTATGGTCAAACTATAAGGTTGCCAGCGGATTTCTATGTAGAGAATAATAGAGGTAGTCATACGTCCGATTACGAATGCGTCAACAGGATACGACAGGCGATTAACGATTTAAAGCCAGTCCCGATAGGGTATAAGAACACAAAAAGCTTGTTTGTGCACCCGGATCTATCGACAGCAGAGTTTGTATTTATCAGAAATGACACAGTGAGAAAACCGTTACAACCAAATTATGACGGCCCGTTTCGAGTCATTCAAAAGAAAGAGAAAATATATACGATACAGTTGCCCAATAGACAGACTAACATTTCGATAGATAGACTAAAGCCGGCTTATGTAGTGAATCAAGAGGTAAATGAAAGTACGAGTAGGAACAACAATGAAACCGCTCGTAGCGTATCACCGGCACCACACGTTACACGCACCGGCCGGGTCAGCAAAAAACCCGTGCGATTTAGGTAGTTACACAGACTATTGATAGAAAGGTAATAGTCGATATTAAATCAATATTTAAATAAATCATACAGAAATAAAAAGCGACAATGGGACACAACACACAGAATCCTAACAGCCCCCACGAACAAATTGTCATGCATGACACAGGCGAAGCCACAATACCATGATGACGTTTAAGACACAAGCCCAGGAAGTAGCAGGTATTATTATGAATAATTAGTGATTACTGTATGTTGTTGGCGTTGTCATAATGGGTACTGCAGGCCCGAAGCGGTGTTAATTTGAGTATAGCAGAGTATACCATTACGGTAACTACCCTTAAATAAGAATAATCACATGTGAATTTAGGCAATAAGTTAGTTATATTTTATAAATTTATTTTTTTTGTTAATGTGTACAATACAACATTTTTTTTAATACGGGAGGGAATGATGTAAGGGGCTGACGCAGACACAATTGTAATAGTTCGACGCAAGGCTTGTAGACATCGTTAGTTAGCCTCACGCCTCGGACTAAGTAGGTCATCTGTACCGAATTGATTAATAAACATCTTAACGTGTCTTGTGAAGTAATACGAACTATCATTTATCTCCACCACCTATACCCAGGCTAGGACTAACTCACAATACTTACCGCCTGTATGTGTACATTATGGATGCGACAAAGATTAATTAATTGACAATATGCTGCGCTTTATTGTGCTTAGCTAACTTTCTCGTGCTCGCAAACGAAACGTGCTTCGCTAAGCGATAAGATAGTATCGCTAGCACATTTCGTTTGCTTCTTAATTAAAATGTATGAGGTGCGAATTAGCTATGTAAAGCACAGCACAGCACCCATATTGCGTAACACACTATCAATCTCTGAATCATTCCATTCATTCATTCCATTTCATTCCATTCTCATCACATTCAATCTGAACCATTTTGAAGGATATTGCTAATCCATTGCTCCAAATGTTCCGAAAATGTGTCTGCTCAACAACTTTAATAACGCAATGAATGTTGTTGAATTGTCAAAATGGAACCCGTTGCTACTATAGTGTGTTATGCAATCACTCCGCAGCTTTATCCATGGTAGTTACCTGACGCGTTCACAGGCACAGGTCTGACGCAAGCTAGAGGCAGGCTCAGTTGTCTGCACAAGTGTTGGACGACGCCGAGTGGACTCGCCACACAGCTGTATATGCAAGGCAGGCGGTTCGTGAATGCGATTGCTGAAACAACATTGTACTATTAAGAACAACTGGTTCACTAATGTTCCACCAAAACTCCATTGACAAATTTTTAGTTTGCAACCAACGTTTCGTATACTATTTATTTCACAAACAACTCATTATACGGAAATGTTTTATTTTATAAACACTCGCTTTACAAACATTTATTTGGCAAATGCTTCTCTTTGCAAATGTTTCCGATGACATTTAATCATTTAAACATTTTTCACTCGATAATTAGATTCTTTTGGAAAAATCACGTTTATACAAAATATTATTTTATAACACATTTTCTAAACCAGTCACAAAATCCTCATGACGGTATTTTCGCTCTTGCATCCTATGTCGACAGAGTCCCGCTTCGCCCCTATTTCTGTGTAAAGGGTTTAAAGTAACCTAATCTCGGGTGCCCTTCGCTCGATTTTGCATCCTATAAACGGTTTAAAGTAACCTAAACTAACCCAACTTCGGGTGCCCTTCGCTCGCTCTTGCATCCTACGTCACCTATTGCGTTCGTTGAGTTCGGGTGCGGTAACGGTAACGTAAGTATATAGCGAAAGAAGAAAAGATCCACCCGTTGATAATTTCAACGGCTCAAACTCAAGTACAAACCATTTATTTCAATTAAACCATTTACAGGCACTTTAGAACTGTCAAAGAGTCGGTCAGTTAGTCAGAAAGCTGATGCTAGTTGAAACATTCCATTCCAAAACGTAGATCTCTATTTAGAAGGACCTAAGACCAAGGTATCAGAAGCATGTACTAAATCCATGGTATCAGGTTATATACCCGGCGACTTGAGAACCTCCTCCGGTTTTTTCCTCAGTTAAAAATAATAACTTCAAGAAACTATAGTCTACAGCTGATCGCGGAGACAACGCCCTCGTGCCGCGCGAACTGCTAAATGATTGCCGCAATTATTTCGCACATATCATATGGCTTACATTACGGCATGACAGAGTGACGTCATCGGACGCTTTGTTTTAAAAAACGAAGATAAATCGACATACTAGGAAGCAATAACGAGCTCTAAACACCACATGTTGATTGCGCACACGCCATTTATACAAATAAACAAGCGTACGCGCAAGCTAACATGCTGTCCTAATAAGACAAATACGTCAGAAAACTCAAGAGGTAGTGCTTAAGTTTTTTTTTTATATACCTAACGTCGAACAATAATATTGTAAAGTATGAATATTTGTTATTTTTATAGCTGATGCCGTATTATGACGGCTTAATACCATCAGGATTCCAGTACAAGAGAGTGACGGAGCTATACATGACCGATAGCGCCATCCTTGGTTCGCACTGGAACCATGATGGCATTAATACTTCGTAATAGCCACTTAGTAAATCGTCTTGTTAATAGTACTCATAAATATGGCTTACTACGGAACTTATTACGGAAAGAACTCGGAAAAATCAAAAAACATCAGAAACCCACCTCCATCTTCCAAGTACCGAGGGTATCTGTGATGCAGCAACATCCGGGTCACCCTCACGAGACCTTCCAGCTGCTCCTGATGGTAGTAAGCATTGTAGTCTGCAAGTCTGCAACATAAGAGAGTTTTTAAATTAACGAGCGTCTCCGCACTCGGATTGAGTGTCTTCTTCTATTTGCAAATTAATATTATCAGGGGATAAACCTTCCAGGCTTTTAAGTCCGAATTTAGTATTTCTTCAGGTACAGGAAACTGCGGGGTTATTGCGTAAAGGCTCCTGCAAACAGGCGCGACGCGCGACGCGAATCGCGCGCTACACTACACAAAGGCGCCGCCGTTGCGCGACTTGCGGTGCCTTTGTGTCGCGCGCGTTTTTATCGCGTGTCGCGCCTGTTTGAAGGAGCCTTAACACAACATCAGTAGCAATGGCTTCCAGTTTGACAGTTCAACAACATTAATTCCGTTGTTTACGTTGTTGAGCAGACAAATTTCTCGAACATTTATGAAGCAACGGATTAGCAAAATCCTTAAAAATTATTCAGATTGAGACTGATAGTGTGTTCGGGTTCTTTGTCGTGTCAACACACGAATATCAGCGACATATGAATTAATAATGGCAGCTTGTTGACATAATGGTTCAGCCACCACCCCGTATAGATTTTGTCGTCGAAAAAAGTATGTGAACAAGTGGCTTTAGTCGCCGGGCGTAAGAGAGCGAGCCAATTATTAACCATACTATAAAACCTATAAAAACGATCGACCGTATCGTAAACATATTTGTAGTAGTAGCATTTTAATACCAATGGCTATTCATACAATTCGTTTTATCAGTAACCTATAATATAAATACATACTACATTCTACTATGCAAATTTTAATATAACCACGAAGCATGTAATAGGTACTTGTTCGTTTATTTTACATGCATTCAACATGTTTCAATGACGCATGACGTTTCCGAGGTTTGTTTATGAGAGAGAGGCATGTCTGCGTTTACCTACCATGAATTTAAAACGTTATGTGAAGTCGGGGAATGTAAAGGTTATGTACCTTTAGGTCAAGCGTTACTTGCATCACGCATATTTTTTTTTCGAATACAAAATGCTCAAGGTTGTCTAACATGCGATGGAACGCAATATTCTAGGCGTCAAATTAACAGACAATAATCAAGTTGAACTGGAACTAGGTTGGGCACATCTGCCGCATGAACAATGAACTGTGGGCCAAAATAGTCACTATGTTGAGCCCTGAGGCAGCTGGAAGGCGTCGCGGCAAACCCCGTTGAAGACGTGGGACGAACTGGTCAAAACAAACGACTACTGTTCCACATTAGCCCTGGATCGCAAGCACTGGAAGTCATAGGGCCTTTGCTTAGCCGTGGGATGATACAGTAACAGCACCTTCATAGATACTAGGCATCTAGAGTGTCAAGTTTCTAGGGGACCTGGGTCTTTAAAAGTCTGGAAAAGGCTAGGCAGATGATGAAAGTTTCGATTGAAAAGCATCGAACTACCTAAGGTAAACGAACTCATGACCTGAAAAAATTGGGTATCCTAGTTTTAGGTAAAACGTACTGAGTTGTGTGAGATGAAACTATCCTCGATTCTTGTTCGTGGTTTGTTGGTCACGTGCAGTCAGGGGCAGGTTCCCAACAACAGCTTCTAAATGCCGTCCATTAGTGGTGTCCTTCATAATTTATGCATCAAGTTTGGTTCAGCGCAACACGCAACTTCTCGTGTGGTTGCGGTCTCCAGCAGTCTACATTATTGGAAGTATATCGTCGAAATAAGTATCTTAAAAACCTTAATTCATCTTACTTATTTTACGTAGGTACAGGACAGGGTTTGGTTCAGTGCACACGTTTTTTTTAAAGTCTGTATACTTTGGAGCAACCTGCTTTGTCTTATTCCCATTTATTTGGGGTCGGTGCAAAGTATTGCACCATATATGGATACAAAAGAAGTATCTTTTGTATCCATATTAGGCCATTACACACTGTGTTTATCGAAGTGTAAGTGTGTGTGGTGTGCGTGGGTTTTGTGGCGCAGCCTGGGAGAGGCCAGTATGTCCAGCAGGAGTTTTATTGACAAAGCAGAAAATGCTGCTAGAAAAAGGCAGACCCAAAAATATGTACAGACGCCAGCACATCAAGCTACCCGAAACTGCTTTATGCTGAACTTTATGCTTTCGCGATAAAGTTGAAAATCTATTAAAGAAATTTGACAGATTGTAGTAGCTTCTTTGAACCTTCTACTTCAGCGATAAAGTTGAAAATATATTAAAGAAATTTTGACAGATTGTAGTAGCTTGATTTTTTAGCCATCAACATTCACACAATTTCGTCCTTTAAATGCTTGAGTATGGGTTGGTAATATTTCCCAATCCAGAAAATACAATAGAGCAATGCCGATTACATCAAAAGAGTCGGCACGGATTGCGATAGCTGCGTAGCGTTTTAGTCATGCGTAATTGACGATTAAACTGAGTTCTTTTGTTACGAGCCGTGCGTCCGATGGGTTTTCCCATCGGCGAACATTAAGAGGAAACGCGGGTGGTCATTTCTCCATAGAAACGCTCTTGCCTGTTTTCTTTGTGGTTAATGACCATAAAGCAATGATTTTTTACAGAATAATTAATATTAACTACTTCTATGTCCCTATTTTTTCCTTTTTGATGATACATTATTTTTATAAGCACTAGAACCCTCAAAAGTTGCCAATTTAAACCGCTGGCAACAGACCTAGTGTAGAAATTTGACAACTATTAATGAAAAAAGAAAACATAGGGACACAACATATATCCTTCTTACACTGTGAAATATCTTTTAAATTGCTCCAATATTGGATAAGAAAATAGGCAAGAGCCAAACCTCGAATTATGACTTTTTACTTAGGCTTTTTTAAATGTCTCTCCGACCGCATTTCCTCTTAATAACCATACAAACTTTCATCGCCTATTAAAATTCATTGAGTCTCAAAAAATCGCAAAGAATGTGCGCAATTTGGATGGAGTAATGGAACTGTGGAGTTGACGCTGTGTGAGCATGCGTGTTCCATCGCCGCCCGTTCGATGTCCACCGCGCACAGGATGGATGGAAAGCAGCACATGAAGTAATTTTTTGCTCCGTTGGTGTAATTGCTGTATGGCGTACCAGTAGGAGGATAAATAAATAAATAAACCCCCTTAGGGGGTGAATTTTCAAAAGGATTTCTTAGTGCTCACTTTTAAGGAACTCGTGTGCAAAATTTCATGCTAATAGACCCAGCAGTTTAGGCTTTGCATTGCTTGTTAGTGAAAGAATGATTGTTTCTGTTAACCTGCATCATACCCCACTGCTGGGAGTCATGGGGAGAGGCCTTTCCTCTCCCCATGACTTCCAGGTCTTTCGATCCAAGGCTAAAGTGGACCACTGGTCGTTTGTTTTGTCCAGCTCGTCCCGCCATCTTCTACAGGCTCTGTCGCGATGCCTCCTACAGAAAGAAAGCATCGCGGCAGGGCACAGGGCTCCAAATAGTCGTTACTTTGGCCCACAGCTCAGAGTGAATTTATTTAATAGAAGATGCCAATAACATTCCGTAGGACCTCTTCAATAAAGAACAAAGTATTGCAATGCAACACACATACACATACATAAAAAAGTTAGATTAGTTATGATGAAATATTTTCATAATCGATTTAGATTGCAAGTAACGGCTATCGTAATTTTTATGTTCACACGATACACATTAACCCATATAGGCACGGGAAATGTTTCCGTTCTATTATTCTAAAGTAAATATCTAACCAAAACGAATCCTTATCAGTTTTGTAAAAACGATGGAAAATGACCATTCAAATTATTTAATCCGTGAAGTACTATAATGGAAACTAGATGTTTTAATAATTGATAGTCATTTGATTCAAATTAAGTTCGCCCGTTTTTACTTTTGTAGGTGTTAAAGTAACAAATATTATCGATTTAATCTAAACTGGTATAGCTGTGTATGATAATAATAAGAGAGTCATAATTTACAGCTGGCTTAGTAACAACAAAAATGGTGCGATGGTAGTCTTAATTTTCTACACAAATCAGAATAACAAGTCTAGGGTCAAGTCAAGTTCACCAAACTGTTAATTACTAAATGCTCCATTAAGCATTATCATTTTAACTGTTTTGCATGGTGAGATTGTGCGTAAAAATGCTTAATGGGATTTCATTTCATTTCATTTCATTAACCGAGTATTGTGTACTTGCCAGTCGCATTTTCGGCCAGGAATGCATTCAATTTCAACCAAAAATAAAATGCATTCAAGTTTTTTCTCAACAAACTGGCATAAGAGTCAACCTTTTAGACCACATTAATTCTGACCAGGATAAACAGTTAAATATAAATGGTTTACAGTACAAACTTCCCGTTTATCAATCTGATAATAATGAGTTCAGTTTACTAGGGCGAGCTAGGGTTGGCACTTTCTCTATTCTAAGGTGATGGGTAAATGCAGTTCTTTTCGGGTCTCTTCTCATAAGTCTTAGCAACCTTTTGCGATACAGCTAGATGGAAAAGTGGCCGACAGTGGAAAAAAAAATTTATGGTGCGATCTGTCCATTTACTGACATTCAGCATCTTTTGTGTTAAGCTTTTGTTTAGTCATTCTTGGTATGCGCCCAGTGGTGCATCCACATCTATCTGTTTGTGTGTGAGTATGAAGTGAGTGGAGAATTAATATAGCTATTGCAATAGTCTTTAGTTAAATATTTACAGTGTATCGGAAAGGAGGACCTCAGTACAAATGATGTTTTTTAAGTATACAATGATAGTAGATTCTACTTGAATATTTTTTAAAGGAACCAATTTTTGCCATTTGTTAAAAATAATAATTAATGAGGGTTTTCGTGAAAATTTACACCAGTTGGCACCACTGTGACAAGAGGTCTTCCAATATAAAATATATGATGACGTTCATCATTCGATTCATTCATTCGTTCATCATTCAGTCATGACTAAAGAACATATAGGCTCTTTGACAGATGCCTGGACCTGACGTGTCAGTGCTGCCACCTAGCGAACGTCATTTCAGAAAACCCTCATTGTGAAGTCATTACTCTCCTGCCCTTATCCCAATTCATTTCTGGTCGGCGTAACATGTTTTTTCTACCACACTTCTCTATTAGACGTCATCGCTGTAGTCACCTCCTTTCTAACCATTTATCATCATTTACACATTCCATCCACTGTTTGTTTGGCCTTCCTCTTATAGCAATCAACATTCATACTCTCCTCACAAAATTTTCCTCATTTCTCCATAACACATGCCCCCATACCATGATAACCAATTTCCACACAATGTTTCAGTTACCGGTGCCACTTTCAGACTTCCTCTTATGTACTCATTTCGTATTCTATCCATTTGTGTACCACCACCTATCCCTCTTAGCATTCTGCTCAGCTGCATGCAAATGCCTTTCATCCATCCCTTTTGTGGCCCAACATTCTGATCCATACAAGACAGCAGGTCTAATCATGGTTTTAGAGTATATATTCCCCTTAAAAGAAATAATAAACATACAAAATACTGTAACGTAAAAATCTAGATAAGGAAGCAGACATTATCCAATTTACAGCCATTTATAGCACCCCTTAAAAACCATATCCACTACTCTTATCCAATTTCAATTAGTTTTCAAGGCTACTGATAACATTGTAATGCATTACATTACTGGCTAATTATCAGTATTAGATCTACACTGTAAATTGGAAAGATGTGTAGATTATAATTATGATAAAATAAACAATCGTGTTTATGTTACAGGATATATGGAACTGGTCCTTTAATGGACACATTGTTTTGTTTAAAAACCTCAAACGAAAAAAAAAAAACAATTTTCAATGAGCCATTATTTAGCCATTTAAAGTGTCAATGACCTATTATTAGATTATTACAGACTGACATGAAAAAAACCGGCCAAGAGCGTGTCGGAGCACGCACAATGAAGGGTTACGTAGTTGGAATCAATTTATCCCAAGAACAAATTTAACATTGCAGTTGAAAAACATGTTCTCCCATACATTCCAACTGAAAATGTAAGCTTGTACGCACAACATGAGAGATTTACCATGTTGTTTAAGACCACAGACTTCTTATAGGTTTTCCTGTAATCTATAGGTACAGAACTATTATATACATTTTTTCAAAATTTTAGGCTCAGTAGTTTCGGAGATAAGGTTGGGGGAATGGTCAATTTTTGTCTATTTTCTTAAATAACTTTAATAGGTACAATTTAAAATTATGAAAAAAGATACACACAGTAAGCCCTTTCATTCATACGGTACAGATTGTGAATCTTTTTATTTTTTTATTTGCCCCCTAAAAATGACCCCCATATTCAAAATTCATTTATTTACGTTACACACAGTGGCGTGCCTAGGGGTCAAAATTAGGGCAAGCCCACAGATTTTCAACGTATAAAAAAAACGCCCAACTGAGGGATTGGCTGATTTTCAGTTATTAATGTTTGTGTTCGAGTTCATTGACTGGTATTTTTTTAATATATTTATTTATTGATAGGTTTAAGTAAGTTTGTTGTTGTGAATGATTTTATTAGGGCAAGCCGGGCTTTTCGGCTTCTATGAAGGTACCGCCACTGCTTACACACCTGTGTTTGGGTTACAGAGATTCATATGTGTACCAAATTTCAACTTAATCGGTCCATTAGATTCGGAGCAAATTGGCTGTGACAGACGGACGGAGACACGAGTAATCCTATAAGGGTTCCGTTTATCGTTTTAAGGTATGGAACCCTAAAAAAATTGGTAATATTTTCTCAATGCAATTGGTTTTTCTTCTAATCTTTTAAAGAAAACATTCAATTTTATCCTCCAGTAAAGTCTAAAACATATAATTATAAAATTCAGCTTTGAAAATGCAGCCACTAGTTTTTTAAGACTTCCTTCGAAATAAATGTTTATTGAAAACCACAAACTTAATATACAGTCACACCATGGCTAAATAATAACAGCCAATCAGGTTAAGCTACGCTCGCCGCGGTTGGTCTGTGGATGGGCGACCATCTTTACATACCGAGACCCCTCTGTGCCTCTTTAAAGCATGTTAAGCCATTGGTCCCGGCTGTCATTTGTGGATCTTTGACAGTTGTTACGGGTCATCAGAAGCCCGATCTCTGAGAACCGGTCTTACCAAGGGGTATTGTATTACTCAGTAACTGGGTTGTGGAGGTCAGATAGGCAGTCGCTCCATGTAAAATACTGGTACTCAGATGCATCAGGTTAGACTGGATGCCGACCCCAACATAGTTGGGAAAAGGCTAGGCGGATGATGACCCTTGATGAATAACAGCTACTTCTAACTAGTACTCAAGTTACATCATCGATAATTAAGTCAATTTGTGTCAATGTCAACTAACAAGCATTCAACAATCACACTAAGAACCTCTGTGCTCAGCACACTTTTATCACAATGTTATGTGTGATGCGTCTGTGTTGTTTTGTGCAGCAATGTAAACACACATTCCGTAAGTATTGCACAAATATTTGGTCAGTTGCTTCCAATTAGATTCCTTTCATATAAAACAAATAGGTGTCTATTTGTTTATGTGCTGAAATTACAACATAGACCAAACATCCCACAGCAATTTCCACAATTTAAGGAATAGATAGTAAGTTTCTTACCTAAACATATGCGCCATCCACCTTGTGGTTTCACTTGCAATATGAGCACCAAGTCTGGCAGCATGACTCCTCTCCAGTCTTCCAAACAAAGCCGCTATACTATGAGACAGTATAGCTGCCCGTGTCACAGGGTCCGTCGGCAACAGCGGCGGCTCCACACTCTCACAACTAGGGTCTGTCTTCAGCACCAGGTCCTCTAAAACCTTCAGAATTTCATCCATTGACGTTTCTTCGGGCTCAAAGAAACCGGCGCTGATCTTTCGCGGCTCCGGCTTTTTTTCCTCATCTTGGACATCTTGAGCGTTGACACCCGCCTCCAAACGGCCTACTACTTCAGAAACTTGGAACTCCAAATCGCCGAAAGGACGCCGGTCCTGCAGACAAGCGACAAAGTTAGGATCCAGACTTACAACAAAACTAATATACCTATCAGGAACATGAAGGAGGGCGTTTTACCTGTTCAGGTGGAACCTCGCTTGCAGGGCTCGGTTTATTGGATTCCGCGTCAGAAACCGATGCATCTCCCATGCTGCGTGGCGATTTATCCGCAAAATTACAGCACCGACATAAAAATGTGTAAACGTCACTTCAATTCCAATGTTTTGACGTGGGAGTTGGGTTGGGACTTGGGAGGCGGGTGTACATTCACAAACAAAAATAGATATTTTAAGCGTAGGTTACACGAATTCTCTTCCAATAAATTAATATGCATTACTTTAATGATATTATATTGTTTTGATTAGCTCACAAATTATTTGAAGTGTTAAAAAATGACTACATAAAACTCATTCAGTACTAAAATTATGTAGCTTTGATGTAATGGCTGACTCACACAGCAGCGTAGTGTGAGTTTTAAAACTGAATGGCGCAGTGCAGCATAATTTTTATTTGCAAATTGATCGAGCTCCCCAAAATATTGTTTATAATTATAAACAATATTTTATTATTAAATAATTATAATTTTAGACAATTCTAGCTGCGCCCTGCGGTTTCACCCGCAAAAGTGTCTATCCCGTGAGAATATCGGGATATACACTTCGAAATGAAAGGGATTTTTTTTGCTTTGAATGACATTTGTAAAAAAATCAATGCACCCAAGTGTATAGGGTATCGTTGGATCCAGTAATAAAATTAAATGTTAACTACTTTTTGCGGTCAAAACTAAAATCCAAAAGGCGACAACTTTATGAGAGCTTCTCATATTAAAATGATGGCTCTGTTTTAAAAAAAGCGTAATGAAATCACACTTTCGCGTTCTCTCTGTATCTTTCTATTATATACGAGTGTGTGTGCGAGTATCGCAAATGTACTACGTTCCTGTCGGGGGTTCCCCGACTCTTTATTTTGCTATTCAACATTATATAAAAAAGCTTTATATAGTATAATATATTACTCGACTTGGTCCCGCGGTCCTGACGTTCACCCGAGGTGAGGTGCTAAAATTTTCAATCTCGCTAGCGAGCTTGAAAATGCTGCGACCGCGCCTGCCGTCCGCCGAGTGCACAGACTACATAGAGGTATTATTTATTCGAGTGGCAGCTGCTTTGCAAGTTATGTCTGTGCCGTTGCCGGTATAGGAAAAACGCCCATTCTGCTCACTACTCTGCTCTTGTGTAGAACGGGTTTATTTAGTAGCCAGTAGTACTAATTCCATAGTTTATTTTGACTTTGACAGTCCCATTATTTGACATTGACAATCTGACTTTGACGTTTCGCTTTTATTTTCACTTGCGTCTTTGTAAGTTGCAAAACGCAATCAATATTAAAACGAAAGGCGATTATTTAGTGAATAGAAAATGTCTTTAGCTAAAATATTTTCAGTGTCATCTCGAGGTAAAGCTCCTTTCCCTTTCTTACCATTCCTATGTTTAATACCTGCAGAAAATAAGTAATTAATTTGTTACGCAATTGTTGTTTATAACCTATATCACTTAGATATTATTTACCAAAACTTATTTTTGGAAGATTCAACGTACAACGCATATTATAACTAAAAACATATTCCTAAACTTACTGTCTCTGTTAAACAAATAGGAAAAACAGGTGTTAATGACAAACTCTTTAAATGTTACTTTCGTTTATAGTTCGAGCTACTGGGGCCAGTAGTTTGCTTTTAAGACATGCCCAGTACAGTACAGAAGGTAAGACGGAGAAGGTGTACCCGCCCAGCCTGCCGGGCTACAAGTATGTAAATGCTGAGGACCCCAACATGAGCATGAAGGAGATGTCTAACAGGGCAGCCCAAACACTGTTCTGGACAGAACTTGCTAGAGGATTTGCTGTCACTCTTGCTCATATCTTCAAGGTATTTTTGTCCTAACTCATCCCTAATAAATTGGGATAATGGGAATGATGATGTTTGATCAAGACTTAATCCTAACGTTATTAAAAATGCGTAATTATGGTGGTGAAGTAAATAACTTCCACAAACTTATAACCTGTTAACATGCAGTGATATACATAACTTTCAACTCTATATAAGTATGGATGAATAAAAACAATTTAATTTGATACTGAATTAATGGAATTGCATTGAAAAAAAAAAGTGGGTAAACAAGAACATGCTAAACCTAAAATAGACAAAAATGAATAAAGGAGATTAAATGTTTAAATTTATAGGCTATGAAAGGAAAGAAAAGGTTTTACACTGCATTATAATATAACAACTGGCTGAATTATTTATTTTTACTATCCATTGCTACAACCATGAGGCCAGATAGGAAGACTTCTATAATGATAATGTAGTTAACAATCACATTACTTTTCTCTGTCAGGAACCAGCAACTATCAATTACCCATTTGAGAAGGGACCTCTTTCACCTCGCTTCAGAGGAGAGCATGCCCTTCGGCGGTATCCCTCTGGGGAGGAAAGGTGCATTGCTTGCAAGCTCTGCGAAGCCATCTGCCCTGCCCAGGTAATTTATTGTTTACCTTAGCATGAAGTCCATACTCTTATTTTTTAACCAATATACCATTTTATCCTCAAAAAAGAGCAACACTAGTCCTCTAAATTGAGTGTGCAAACTAGTTGCCTGCTTTTACTGTCAAGAAGGCAGTTTTTGCAATTCATACCAAAAGTAACCAAACAATTTTGGTTTTTAAACGGTTTTATTTAGCTCACCCCGTTTGTTTTATTATTTATTCTTGGGTCATATTTAGTAATTCAAATTTCACTCTCTTCCTGTCAACCGATTAATCTGAAATTTTGTATACACTTTGGATTTTGGTGACAATACAATTATGTTTATTCATTATCATTATAAATTCAAGATGGCCGCCGCTACAAAATGGCGGATAATTTATGTTTTATTAATCCCATCAATATGGGTATCAAATGAAAGGGCTCAACAAGCAGAATACAATATACTATAAAAAATTGAAATCCAAGATGGCAGCCGCTACAAAATGGCGGATAACGTAGGTTTTATCAATCCCATCAATATGGGTATCAAATGAAAGGGCTCAACAAGCAGAATACAATATACTATAAAAAATTGAAATACAAGATGGCGGCCGCTACAAAATGGCGGATAACGTAGGTTTTATCGATCCCATCAATATGGGTATCAAATGAAAGTGCTCAACCAGTATAATACAATGTACTATATAAAATTAAAATCCAAGATGGCGGCCTCTACAAAATGGCGGATAACTTAGGTTTTATCAATCCCATCAACATGGGTATCAAATGAAAGGTCTCAACAAGTAGAATACAATTTACTATGCAAAATTGAAATCTAAGATGGCCGCCGCTACCAAATGGCTGATAACAATTTTTTTTTCAAGCACTAAATGAATTAAACAGAATGCGAAATAAAAACTAAAAACTAGAAAATAAAAAAATTGGTAAAAAAACTTTTTCAGTTAAACGGTTTTATGTTAAACATACATTGCAATGTTTAAGATAAATGTACTAAAAACCAAAAAATAATAAAATAGATACAGTCGTGGGAATTATAAACATATGCATAGACTAGACTAAAATAAAACCGTGGGGCACGTCAATTGTCTACAAATTATCGACTTAATGTGACGTGCCCCACGGTTTTATTTTAGTCTAGTCTATGCATATGTTTATAATTCCCACGACTGTATCTATTTTATTATTTTTTGGTTTTTAGTACATTTATCTTAAACATTGCAATGTATGTTTAACATAAAACCGTTTAACTGAAAAAGTTTTTTTACCAATTTTTTATTTTTTTCTCTTGAAATAGTGAGAAATGGTTTTTAGAATATCATATCAACCAGCTCCCAAGGTTTGACGACGTTCTCACACAACTAACCCATATTTACACATATTTCAGGCCATCACAATCGAGGCTGAGGAGCGTAAGGATGGCTCTCGACGAACCACCCGTTACGATATTGACATGACCAAGTGCATCTATTGTGGCTTCTGTCAGGTATGTTTGTTTTTATTCAAATGCAACATAAATTAATAATGGTCAGGGTTGTTACGGCTACGCCGACCGCCTAGTGGTGCCCTCATCGTTTGTTTGGTTATTTCTTTTATTTTAGAATGAAAATGCAGAAAATAAGCATGTTAAGTTGTGCTCCACAAGATTATACATTAATATTATTATAAACGGTAGTTTTACATTATTTAGTTTTATTATAATCACTAAAACGGAAAATAGTGGCAACTATTATCTGTTTCGCAAAACTTAACGTGCTTATTTTCTGAATTTTCATTCTAAAATAAAAGAAATAACCAAACAAACGATGAGGGCGCCACTGCGCGGTCGGCGCCCTCTTAATGTGGATGTATTTTGCACATCATTAATCAAGTGCTGCATCAAGTTTTGGCATTGCAAAATCGCGCATTTCAGCGATTGCTTGGCACATTGTGATTTGGCTACCGCCAGTCGATGTATCTAGCTCCAGAAAGCGACCAAATAGTTCATTGTCGATGCTAGAAGTAGCATGCCTACAAGGCCCTCAATACTTAGTAAAACACATTGAGAAAATACATATTTATAACTTTTAAGTACAAAGGTACTTAACTTACTCCTTATTTAATGCGATATAGTAATTATCAATATCATAAATTTCGTTATGTTTACAGGAAGCGTGCCCCGTCGACGCTATTGTGGAAGGTCCCAACTTCGAGTTCTCAACAGAAACTCACGAAGAGCTGCTATACAACAAGGAGAAACTTCTGTCAAATGGTGACAAGTGGGAGAGCGAGATCGCATCCAACATCAGAGCCGACCATCTGTACCGTTGAACAACTAAAAACGCTAGAGTAAAATATAGCACATCCGAGACCTATTTTGTAATGGTATAAGTAACAATAAGTTGTATCTCTTACGCTGCCATAGTGAAACTTGACAACTCAAGGTGGGCAACAGTTGCTAACTCTGCTAACAGAAAGCGACTGTCGCGCGAATACGTGATTATGCTATTATGTAAATGTATTATGATGTATAAACGCAAGTTCATTGATGAACGAGTGCGTCATATTCATAAAACGAGTTCGACGTTCGCGTACTTGCGCGACTAGCGCTTTTGGTTAGGACGTGGCCTAAACATAAAATGTTCCTGGAAGCAATGCTGCGCAACTTTGTTTCTAAATAATACGATTTCCGCAACACAAAAACATGCTGCTGGAACAAATGCAACATTGTTTCCATATGTTACCTTGAAGTACTGACTTATGAATGAACCAAAACTACTTGCACAAAATAGGCCTTGGAATTAGGAATATTAAATTATATTGTTTTTGTGATAATTAAAACATATTCTCAGTTAATCATCGTGTTTTTAATTAAACAATAATACACAATATTCAGTTACAGTATAATTATTATCTAATTTTATCAGTCACTTGTACAGACGCCAGCACATCAAGCTACCCGAAACTCAAATTTTCTCAATCAATTTTGAACCTTATGATTTAGCGATAAAGTTGAAAATATATTAAAGAAATTTGACAGATTGTGGTAGCTTTGTGCTGGCGTCTGTCCCTATCCGTACAAAATAAATACTAAATACCAAATGAAATCCCACATTTAAAAAAAGGCTGCTTTTCTATTAGAACACATAAAATATTGATTTCCGTTTTGATATTGTAAGGTTGTGTAAACACATGACTTCAACCTTTGTGTCATGCTCTGCCGCAGAGCCACCATTTTAGAAACGGATCAATGATATCTTAAAATGAAGATCGGTTAGAATTGATCGGTTGTTATAAATGGTGGCTCTGCGGTAGAGCATGACACCAACCTTTTGTAAATATTTTCTCATACTAAGACCAATAATTTCAAATTGAAGTCTAAAACTAGTCAAATAAAATTAAACATATTCAATCTAAAAAGAAGTCAGTTAAAATAATTACTTAGTATTATTTGTCAATATTCCTGGATAATTATTTATTTTGCACTAATGAAGTAGTTATTTATATTAAAGCTTCATTTATTTCCTTCTTTTATCCATTATTATTTAAATTCATAACCTCACAGTAGCCTCGAAAAGCAAAATTATGTCATTTTATTTTGAAGATTAATACCTATAGTAAGTATTATAATGTGACATCTACCAATCCGCACTGGGCCCGCGTGGTGGATTACGGTCCACTCCCTCTCACCGAGAGGAGGCCTGTGTCCCAGCAGTGGGAACATTATAGGTTGATTATGTAAGTATAATAATATGATTTCAAGTATTTAGACAAAGCTTCTCAAATACACAGAGAAAATAATAATAGAAACTGATTTTAAGTTTTAAGGTGAATGGATAGTGGTAGACCGCGAAATTCAAATTTTCTTACGTTTTTTGCAATTTGCGGGTCAGTGTCAGATTGTATCTTGATCAAAATATGATTCGCGACAATAGCAGGTACATATTTAGAGAAGTATAATCATTAGAATCTATAATAATTTGATCAAGATACAACCTGACACTGACCTGCAAATTGCAAAAAACGTAAGAAAATTTGAATTTCGCGGTCTCAACTACCCATTCAACTTCATACATCATTACCCGCATAAGAAAGTATAATATCAATAAAGCGTAAATAAATAACTATCTTATAATAAATTTAATTAGTGTGATTCCCACCAAGTATTTTGTAGGAATATCTTTCTAAATCCTCCTTGACACAGTCGAGGCCTCTATCGGCGTCAATCGTCAGCACCTCACAGCCTACATCTGGCGAACTCAACCAGTTCTCATAAGAATCATGGACCTGAAGAAATAATACAGATTAAACATAGTTTTTTTTTAATACAAATTTTAAGAAGACACTTTTTTTAAATATGTGGGCCTAGCCCGTACCATACATTGGAGTGATTCTAAAATTGAAAATACTCTTTCTGCACATAATTATTAACTTATTTAAGGCGCTACCTCGAAAATCTAAAATACCTACTCGAAAACCTACTAAAAGTGATGCAATAGGCAAAAGAAAAGTGATGGCTATTATGTGCGTGCGCTCGGTATAAAACGACGTATGTGCCAAAACGATTTAAGTACATCTTGTAACAAAATAAATGAATTGAATTTAAAACTACTTTAAGTAAACTTTGATATGATAATAATTCTCTATGTTTTAAATTCCTTTGAATAACTCATAGGCGTTACGCCGTGTTGTTCATCATCAGCCTAGCCTATAATGTTCCCACTGCTGGGACACAGGCCTCCTCTCAGTGAGAGGGAGTGGGCCGTAATCCACCACGCGGGCCCAGTGCGGGTTGGTAGATGTCACGTCTTCGAATTTTTGGTTCTAGGACATGCCGGTTTCCTCACGATGTTTTCCTTCACCGTTTTGTGAGCAGTGGTGATGAAATAATTTACACATAGTAAAGCGCCTGTCTGGGTTCGAACCTACGACCTACAACTCGTAAGTCGCGGCCGTTACCACTTGGCCACCACTGCTCTACAGCTACTGCTCTTCTTGGGATTGTAGGCAGCATGTCGATGAGATGATCCAATGAATTTCGAAGTCATAACAACATATGATAATTCAATGGATTGTCACTAAAAATCCTTTTTAAGTTCTACATAAGCAAGTTATCAATCTAGCTGTGAATATATTCACTGCTGGGCAAAGATAGGTCCAGTTCTTTCGGAAGGAGTAAGTTTTAGGGTAAAGGTATCCAGATATATAAAACTATTTTAAACTAGCTTCGGCCCGCGGCTTCGCCCGCTAGGTATATCGATAAAAACTATCCTATGTCCTTCCCCAGGATGCAATCTATCTCTCTGCCAAATTTTATCGAAATCTGTTCAGTGGTTTAGGAGTGAAAAGGTAACATACAGACAGGCAGATTTACTTTCGAATTCATAATATTAGTATGGATTAAGCTGACCTGTTTCAAATATTCTAAAGGTACTTCTGATTCCTCAGCCCTACCACGTTTCATCATCCTCTCCCACACTGTCTCAGGGGTTGTTCTTAGATAAACTGTAAAATTAAACAGGTATAAGTATGGTTGGTTTTGTTAGTCTATTTTGTGTCCCACTACTGGGCAAAGGAATCCCCTTTTTTCTTCCAAACCTCCCTGTCTTGTGTGATCTCTGGTATAAGTATGGCGATAATGAATTTCACAAGCACACATCATTGTAATAAGGTATGAATTGGAATGATTGGTGCACAATAAAAGCAACATCTTATCAATTTTAGTTCTGATATTCGCATTATCATCATTTCAACTGAAAGACATCCACTGCTGGACATGTTTCCCCCAAGCACCGTCACTTCAACCAGTTCTGTGCTTCTGGCATCCAGTGGATACCTGTGGTCTTCGCTAGGTTGCCAATACTCCTTGTTGGAGGCCTTCCAACGCTATGTCTTTTGATATTCGCATACTAAGCACAATTTGGTTTGTCATCTATTTGTGCCTGTGGTGGACAAAAGGATAAACAGGCTCACCTATGAGATCCAGACTGATATCCAAGCACTTCTCAGAGTAATCAAACCAAGCTATCAATGTTTGGTATTCAGGGTCTTCTAGGAAGTTCTGTTTCTTGGCATTCTCAACAAAACAGTACCTACTGTTCTGCACAGATCTGAAATGAGGGTAGTTTCATATGAAAATATAATTATATGCCGTCACTTATGACGTGACGTGACCTATTGGTCAATGCGGCCTTTTACCAGTATGCATCTACAAGAGCAAGAGAATGATGATCATGCCTGTTATAATTAATTTCCCTGCCCAGGGAAGCATGGCACTGACAGAGGAGACCTATACTCAGCAGTGGAACAAGGCTGCTATGAAGATGATGATTATACCTGTAGCAGTTTATAGTTTATTGCCCACAGATATAGGTAGACCTAGATAACGCAAGTATCACAATCTGTATGAAAACCAAGCATGCCATTTTATGACTACCTACTATGACATCACAAGAACTATTTAGTATTGGGAAAATCAAATCAATTCAAAGACGCCGCCGCCGTGTGCGGCACCCGTCTTGCCCCACCCTCGGGGCCCAGTGCCAGTGCTCACGCACACCCACCCATCAGTTCACAGGACTGAGCGCAGAAGTGGTGGCTTAAGATTTATTGTACGTAAGCTGGTGTGATTTTTGGCACACAAAGTAGTTGGTCTCTAGTTATCTAGGTGTATCTATATCTGTGCCCATACCCAACAATTAATGTTTTCTGGCTCAGACTGAAATGATAATGATAAAAAATGTTATATTACTGAGAAATGATGCCATTATGTGTAGCATATCACAAGCTGGATCTACTGATAAGACAAAAATGAAAATAAATTACCTTTCAAACATTTTCACAGTAATATTAGAGTTGCAAGGTTGGCTGGTTTGTATCTTTAGTCGGGTGAGATGTACATAGTGTTGAAATGGGAAGGTCCATTTGTTCATATCCCCATAAAGTAGACCAAGTAGGTTGTGACCACTAACATTGCGCCATTCATGTAAGGGTTCCTGTAAAATGGGAATTCTAGATAGTTTCAGTTATATACTGTTGTGTTGGTCAGTGGGTCGTCTTAGGGGGTGTTTGATGCAAAAGAGAAATCAAAATGTAAAATTACGGAACTTCCCACTAAGGTGGATAGTAGTAGCTTTGGAAGGAGTAAGTAATACAGGCCTCAGGTTATTTCAAGCAATGGATCATTATCGATTATGTGGCTCAATTTTACAATAAGCTATTACACTTACCCCGTGTTTCTCAACATTGGGATACTTGTCAAAGAACTGGATGCAAGTCGACTTCCCTGAGCCGATATTACCTTCAATAGATACCCTGAAAGGTCTTTTTTGTATCGCTCGAGCCGCGTTTGAAACGGTCTTCATGTTCGACATATTTTGAGGTTTTGTGGTCACTTTATCACTGATTTAGGAAACCAAACCACTGGAGGCAGGTTGGTACAGGCAAAGAATTACTCACTCTGTTTAATAAGTCGCCGAGTTGGCCAACAACGTCAAAAATACCGATTTTTGCCTGCAATATTACTACCTATTCCATTGATTTCTTTAGGCGATCAACGAGTTAAAACGATTCACGCTTGCGAAAATTCAATAAGCAAGCAATGTCGGTCAGACGGGCGGAGCGAAAATTTGCCGCCACAATATTTTGTTGTCTTGTCATATCAACGTTACGTCAAAACTTAGACATTGTCAGTCAATGGGTCATGTATGAAAATATTAAATTGTCTCGATTTTTTTTCTGCGCTTATGAATAAGCTAATACTATCTACAAAAAAAGTATCAGATTTATCTGATTAGTATTTCCAGAGAAATAAATTAAATTCTGTTAGAGGCGGCCATCGACAGTAACCCACGGATTTTTATTCAATTTCCTTAGCCTACTCAATTAAAAAGTAAAAACTTGTCAATTTGTCATAACATAACCTCACTTTTCACCTCTTGCTTTGTGTTTGTTTGCGATTTTATGGATATATCTTTACGATTACGATACGATTTATCTTTATTTTATTCAAAGCGTGAGGGTCGTCGTAAAGATATATCCATAAAATCGCAAACAAACACAAAGCAAGAGGTGAAAAGTGAGGTTATGTTATGACAAATTGACAAGTTTTTACTTTTTAATTGAGTAGGCTAAGGAAATTGAATAAAAATCCGTGGATTACTGTCGATGGCCGCCTCTAACAGAATTTAATTTATTTCTCTGGAAATACTAATCAGATAAATCTGATACTTTTTTTGTAGATAGTATTAGCTTATTCATAAGCGCAGAAAAAAAATCGAGACAATTTAATATTTTCATACATGCATGACCCATTGGACAGTTTGGTGTCAGTGTCATCTTAGTTTTTCTGTAATGGGTCACAGTCTTTCGGCACAGAAGGGATGAATATTATTACTATCATCTTCTTCTCACATACCCACACACACAGCAGTGAGTTATCGTATCGTACGCACGGTTACACATCTAGCTATATATAAACCAGTATAAGCTGACTTCTGATTGTACAAAAAATCTATACAATGCCTGGTCATCTAAAACTGGAAACGTATAGCTTGATGTGTCGCCATTTGGGGTGCATAGATGAACTACTAGGGTTTATTGTTAAAATACACAGGTAGTAATTATTTACAAATTAGCAAATAGGTAGGAATTTTTAAGAACAATTTCAAAGTGTTTATGAGTGTTGACCATCCATCATGCATGATGTTCACAAATCCTTAAAGATTAGTCTATTGACGACAAAGAGCGGAATGAAATAATGCCAAGACTACTCGTCTGAAGTCCCCCTAACCAAACTCCACTAATAAGAGTGGACGGGAAACAGAACCAGCATAGCTCTGCCATTGGCGTATCTAGGGCTTTTTTCCAGAGGGGACCTGGCCCCTAACCTTTTTTTTTTGTTGGGAAATCCTCATGGAAACCCTCCGTTTGGGATGAACGGAGGGTTATGTCGGACTCCTACCGATTAAAACCCCACTGTTCCTTCTACTATCATAAGTCGGGGGCCCGGAAGCCCCGAGAGATACTTGTACGGACGTCAGCACATCAAGCTACCCGAAACTGTCAAATTTTCGCAATCAACTTTGAACCTTATGCTTTAGTGATAAAGTTGAAAATCTATTAAAGAAATCTGACAGATTGTAGTAACTTGATGTGCTGGCGTCTGTACATTCACCGCACCCTCGACTGATATCAGCCCGCCATGCATACAGCATAGCGGGCCCCATCCCCAAGTGCGGGCGATTCCACAACCGATCCTTTTCTTTTAGCACGTTTTTCGCTCCTAAAAGAGTTTCGTCAATTTGGAGAATACTCTTATACCCCACAAAATGCTTTCCACTTTCGAGATCTAAATTAAAAAATGCATCGATCGAAGCGGCAGCGCGCGGAACGGCGCGGTGTTCCGACGTGCGCCTGCTTGTCACTTTGCATTGTGGGCTGTGGCACGAAATTTAAATGCATATCTACTCTAGCATAATACGTTGCGTAATAGTAGATTCAATTATTTTTGTTATTTCAAAAGTAATTTAACGGAATGTATTATGTAAGTAATAAAAAGGTTGTGTAGGTCTTGATGGTAGGTTATTTAATTGATTGATTTTGTGTGAAGTTATATTATGTAAGTATCCAGCTTAGAATTTCGAATAAGTCCCCAAACATCCTAGGGTGGGCACCAGACCATTCTAAGGTGGGCACGGACCACCCTATATATGCCTATGAGCTCTGCGGTGCTTACAAAAAGTGCAATAACTCGGATTTTGGGCTTTAAAAAGTTACATAGGTACATTATCCTACCTTGAGTTATGCTGATTAAGGATATGTATGTAATTTTGCCCAAAATCCAAGATGCACTTTTTCTAAGGACGACAGAGCTATTCACTACTATTCGATAGGTTATCTAATCGAATCTCACAAATTTTCAATTACTAATTTGTCTTTGCCCCCAACAGCAAATCGATAGTCTATTTGATCTAAACAGACGAAATTGAGTTTTGGATTTGTGATCAGCCTTATTTCCGAATCCGAATTTGTTGGGATTTTAAAACACTTTCGCGTTGAAAATTAAAAATGTGTGTAGAAAAATTCCAATCTAAAAAAACCGAATATTCCCGATCGTCCTTCGATCGATCGATCCACCTTGTCGTCAACACTGTTTCGGGAAAAAAAGTTTTATTCGTTCACAGTGTTAACGAACGGGCCTTTGCTTTTCCTGCGAAATTCAAATATTAAGATTTTGCAATTATAGTGCCCCGTTACGTAGGTATCAACTGACTTAAGGTAATACGAGGGGCGACTCTTGGTGGTGGAGCGAAAGTTATCGGTACAGCAGGTCAAAGCTGTGGGCTGTGGTAAAGAAATTACTTTGAGAGCGCCTTTAATTTTTATTTCATAGGAGTAGTACCTAAGAGTTTTCGTAGTTCATTTATGTAGTTTCTACCGTGCGGTTGACTATAGGTACAGTTGTTAGTGCTAAAAGCAGTTCTCACATGATGTACCTACTTTAGAACCGTCATGCTACTACCTAAGGAACTGCAGACGGTGAAAGAATTATTTTCCACAGGTGTCGTAAAAAGTAGGTACCTTCAACATTTAGGTACACAGTACCTACTTAATTATTCCATGGGCGTACTTTTATTG
Organism: Luperina testacea; assembly: GCA_927399505.1. Lineage (NCBI taxonomy): Eukaryota > Metazoa > Arthropoda > Insecta > Lepidoptera > Noctuidae > Luperina > Luperina testacea. The sequence goes on along the minus strand of OV656763.1, from coordinate 2,970,295 downwards.
TATCTTATATTATAAGGTTCAAATTCGGGCAAGTAGGTACTTACTAATGTGACTTTTTCAAATTCATGGCACCGATTCCCTTGTTCACAAACTAATTTAAATTTCTATTCACTGAAAAGAAAGAAAGAAAAAGTATTTATTGCGACTCGTACAGGAAGATCACAAACTAAACTGCAACTGCATCTTTTCGTTTCTATTTCACACTACAATCCTTGTTTCTGTGTTTAGGTATTACTATCATCATTCTCAACCTTTGTGAAGAGAGAAAATAAAGATATATTATTTTTAACAACATAAATGAAAATATATACTTAAGGCAGTATAATGACATCAGAAATAAGTACAACACAACCAAACCATAGTCGTCACCGGTATTTTTAAATCGAAACCTGTGAATCTGACACGCAATCATCGCGAAATATAAAGATTGACAGTTAATTAAAAAGTGGTTCGCTGCAGTGCGTGGTATAGTCTGCATAACGACTTTCGACTGAGTTTCGTTCCACACTAGACTTGCAAACTCATTTCGACGCGGCACCTGAATCAAATATGGAGTAAATTATGAATTGGCGTAGTTTTTGACGGAATTCCGACGTTGATGATGTTTATCTAATTAATTCATTTATGTACGAGGACATCAAAGTTTGTTTTTGTGTTGATCTTTCTGTTGGGGGAAGGGTGTAGGGAGAAGGAAGTTTAGATTAGGTAGAAGTCCTATAATTTATTAATGAAAAATATGGTGTTCGTTATCCTGTAACTAGTTATGGATTGTGTTTTTTTTTTACATTCCGACTTAGAAATATTAACTTTTAAGTTATTCGTGAACATATACATATTGGAGTTTATTCATAAACATTGCTTAAAGTTAAGTAATGCTTAGCGAATTTATAACCATACATTTTGGTCGTTTAAACGTCTCCTAACTTTAAGAAACCTTTATAAATAAATCCCCTAGTCTAGGTAGTATAACTTATTTAAAACTGTGCGAGAAGATATACATACCTATATAAGAAGGTCAAAACATTGTACCTACCCTCCCAAGTACTTCTTATTTATAACTAAAATAGGTAACTAAATTTTAATTGGTATTAAGCAAAGTCATTTACAGCACTAGGCTCATTATTTAAATGGAATAATGAACGCATTGTCTGTGCCATTACTGTATACAGTAACAGGCAAGTTCCCTGCCTCTGGGCTTGACGCGAGTCTATTGTCTCTGGTTCATACTTCGATGCACCGCGAATGGGTGTGGGGATCCGTAAACCGTTTGTGGCAGCTGGATTTAAAAAAAATGTGTTTTGTTTTAGCTCTTCATTTTATTTATTACAGGCAAATATTTTTTTAGAACGTCTTCTCTGCGTTTTGAATTTATAGAAACTCATGCATCTCAAAACATACCATTAGATGGTATAGGTAGGTACCTATAAGACAATAATTGCAAGCAGTTTGTGCTCAGGCACCTACAACTCATTTTGTCTTCTCTGCTTCTGTTGTTCATTTAATTTTTCAAAGTCCATATTAAATTCCTGCAGGCCCTTCATAAAACTTGAAAAGTTTGTTCTTAACAATGTTTATTATTTTCTTTACAAGCGCTGAAATAGGATCCTTTGCCGCATTTTTTTTGGCTGAATAGCTCTCGCCATTTCATTGTAAAATGCACAACATTTATATAAAAATGATTCTTCGTTTCAAATTTCTTTGTTCGCATTGCTAAACCAACCTTTTTTTTGTTTAATGCCATTTGTATAGAATTCAATTATCAACAAAACATAAATTACGTGGCTTTTAATAGTGGCCTGTCGTGTTCAAAACAGCATGTTATAGCAACACTGTAAGTACTTGTATTTAAAATCACAAAGCTGGTGAATTCCCAATGTTGAAAATCATGTTTGCAAATTATTGTAGGTAATGTCTATTGATAAGCTAATTGGTTCGGGTTATATTTTATTTCTAATTATTCCTAGTTGGATGTTACAATGTATTTTAAGTGTAATTTGGAATAAAAAATGATTTTCAATGAATTTTAAGTTAATTCTACTTTTAAACCTATCCTCATTTCCGTCCCACACTGGGCGCCAAAACATCAATGTTGTGTACCACGTTGGGCGCCAGAAAATTACAGCATTGTAGCAATGACCCCAAGACAAATAAAACAAAAACAGTTTTAACATACCTATATTGTACTGTAAGATTTGTAGATTTGTAAGTGCTTTATTTCCAGTAACATAAATACCTTTGTATGTATATCAAAAGAATAGGGCTCAAGGCGGAGATAAAGTTTCGTAAATTATATTATAAAGAATCTCTTTTTAGGTGCGCAGCCTAGACGACGGACGTAAGCCGGCTAAATATCAAAAGAAGCGTGTCGTCTGTTTCTCACACGGCTTCTAGAGCATTCTAGAAGCTGCGCTCTTATTGGATGAGTGGTTTCTTGACGTAGGTTCACATTATATCCTCCCCCTTTTGACCTGGATATGACCCCATGCCCGGTCAAACAAAGTAAGAAACGCATCAGGGTTCAGGAGCGGTTCGAAATAGGTTCTCGTTACTTATACAGTTTATTTATTTACAACAATAATCTAAACACTAATTTCTAGATACTATAATTAGTTGGTATCCATCTTTGGGCCTAAGTATGAATGCTCTCGGGGAGAGGTGAGGAGAGGCCCGCTCGGTTTTTGTTTTGTAACTCCTGAGGAATTTCACCAGGAACACCTTGGCTGCTAGTACTGCAAAGCGGGATCCTGGAGGCAAGATATTAGTTAGGTTTGTGGTCTAGTTTACGAAAGTCAAGTTTTTCTTCTGTAGCTTCTAGAGATATAAATATACATGACGGCGCGGTCATAATATGAACGCGCGAATATTATTATTCTGCGTTCTTTTATTTAATTTGTGTAGTGAATTTGGTTGATCAAATTATTTGTATCGTAAACACTGATTTAGATTTTATTGTCGCTCAACAGAAGAGGGGACTACTTAGTCCGTGTGGGCTTGCGAGTGACGTCAGCGCCGGTAGTGGTATCGCTTGTTGTAGCAAAGTGGGGGTAGTGGGGCGACCGGTGCCTTTATAAAGCAGCCGGCGCGCGTTGTAGGGAGGCACTTTGACTCGGTCCGTGGCGCTGGTCGTACGCTCGCAATTTCACATACCTCTTTGTCTTGATTTTTATAAAGTTTCGTTAATTTTTATGAAAGTGTCGATAAATAATAACGAAAATAATAATTTGTCAAAGTTAATGCTTTGCCTCATTCATTAAACCCCGCTTTCTGCTGCCCGTGGATACGACTGAACACACTCGTCAGCTCGGTAATCCGATATCAGAAGTGGGATAGGCTCCATTGCCTATCTTTTTTCTGTGTCGTGCGAAAAGCTTTTGAATCACGTCCGAAAGAGCTACCTACCACTCGTAATAGAGGTAGAAATAGGCGTGATCAAAATAGTGTTTTTGAGACTGTTTAAAATTTTTCACCACGTGTTGTTGATTTTGTCCGTAATTAGTTTCTGTGCATTTAAACGTGATTCGCCACGTGTTAATTCTTTATTTCGCGGTTAGTTTGTTGTTCACGTAGTGGTCATTTATGTTGCCTAATAGTCATAACCATGTCGAGTCGTTGATGCACGCCGCGTGAGAATATACCTAGGCGTAATTCTCGGGAAAACGATTCACATAGCGGTCGTAATGTTTGCAAAAGGCGTCGTGACCATTATCGTCAATCGCGTAGTAGATCTCCTAGGCGTCGTCGTGATAGATCGGAGTACTCTCAAAGTTCACGTAAGCGTCGGTATAGTTCGTATGGGTGTCGGGATAGCCCTCGACGCGACCCTTCGGATGGAGTGCTGATTCGATCGAGCGCTTTAGGGGAGAGCAGTAGATCTTGTCTGTGTGACAAATGGTCTGTGTGACAAGGGGTCTGTGTGACAAGGGGTCTGTGTGACAAGGGGTCTGTGTGACAAGGGGTCTGTGTGACAAGGGGTCTGTGTGGCGATCAGTCTGTGTGACGATCGGTCTGTGTGGCGATCAGTCTGTGTGACGATCGGTCTGTGTGACAATCAGTCTGTGTGACAATCCGTCTGTGTGACGACCCATAATGACGACCCGTCTGTGTGACAAAATGTTTGTATGAGTGACAACTGTTCTGTGTGATTTTTTTATAAAAGGGGTCAGAATGGCCGAGCTTGAGTGTACTACTTACCACAATTTTATTCTTTGCAGAAAGTTCTGATGTCGAGACACACGAGGTCGTGTGAAGGCGCAGGATGGCCGTGACGGCGCGGTCATAATATGAACGCGCGAATATTATTATTCTGCGTTCTTTTATTTAATTTGTGTAGTGAATTTGGTTGATCAAATTATTTGTATCGTAAACACTGATTTAGATTTTATTGTCGCTCAACAGAAGAGGGGACTACTTAGTCCGTGTGGGCTTGCGAGTGACGTCAGCGCCGGTAGTGGTATCGCTTGTTGTAGCAAAGTGGGGGTAGTGGGGCGACCGGTGCCTTTATAAAGCAGCCGGCGCGCGTTGTAGGGAGGCCCCCCACCGACCCTTGCTCGATGTAGTGCCAGCCCGCGCCGCAGCTGAGCCAGTAGATTTAAATTCCCGACTCTGACCTCTGAGTTTGTTTCGGCATTTCTTCTCAGAGCAGTCAATTAGGAAATGCCGGCCCCATCGTTCGTTAAATAATCAAAATTAGATCCAGCCTGTCCCAACTTGCTGCCCTCCCCCCAGCGACGCCCTAAGCCGAGGCTCGTACCCCACAGGGGGTGCCCTTAGCGTGTAGTCGCTTAGTTTATTTAGTTAGTTTTAAGCCCCTGGCTGGAGGCTTTGAGTTCTCTCAAGGCAGCCGCAGGATTGTCCGGTTAAGTAGTCACGACCTCTCAAGGTCAACTACGAGATGCCATATTAAAAAAAAAAAAAAAAAAAAGTTGTAGGGAGGCACTTTGACTCGGTCCGTGGCGCTGGTCGTGCGCTCGCAATTTCACATACCTCTTTGTCTTGATTTTTATAAAGTTTCGTTAATTTTTATGAAAGTGTCGATAAATAATAACGAAAATAATAATTTGTCAAAGTTAATGCTTTGCCTCATTCATTAAACCCCGCTTTCTGCTGCCCGTGGATACGACTGAACACACTCGTCAGCTCGGTAATCCGATATACATTATGTATTAAGGGGTAAGTAAAGGTATACTTCAGCCATACCTTTGTTACCCTGCAGGATATATTATAGCAAATTAAGTTTTCCAAAAAGTTCGAATTTCTAGAGTGTCCTTTTGTCACATTACTCATAATGTCACGCAGAATGGACCTTATTTACGCCCGGATAAATTAAAGAAAACTGCAGCGTGCTGGACGTTGGGGGCTTTCATTAATTGAAACTGTAGTCACAATATCATTCGGTTTTGACTGTACAAAAGCAAGATTTCTATCCGATTGCGAGTAACTACTGCATCTAAAGCAACAGTCCTCACCGATGCAATGTCGGGGTCCGTTTCCGAAAGGCATATACGTGTATGGAACTATGTCGGCTTTCCTCTCCTTTGAGAAACGCTCGGGTACACACTCGTTGGGTTCCGGCCAGTATTTCTCATCGCGGTGTATCGAGTATATTGGGAGCCAGACATGGATACCTGCTGGGGCCTGTGGAAGAAAATCAAGTGTCAGAGTATTGTGGAAGTCGCAGTGCTCGGTCGTTATTATTACGGAGTATCGAGTTTTGGAATTAGTTCAGCCGGTCGATTCTGTTAAAATCTCACCGTGAAAACTTAGGTGAAGTGAGTTTGTTTTTGCTAGGAATCGACACTATTGACAGCTCACTCCACGCTCACTTCACCTAAGTTTTCACGGTGAGATTTTTACAGAATAGCACCGCAGGTTTGTAGCGTGTCGTCTGTGTGTTATTAATTTGTGACAAAAAATTATATGACATAATCAGTCTATAATATTCCCCCTGCTGGGACACAGGCCTCCTCTCGGTCAGAGGGGGGAAAAACTTGTTTACGGCAAGATATTGTAATTACATCGAATTCCGTGTGTCATATTGCAAATGAGGTTTTTAAGAGATAAGGATTAATTAACTTTAATTCTTACCTCAGACACAAATGCATTACATAATCGAAATAGAGTCAAACAAGCCCATTTTTAAATTAAATAAAAGTTGGAAGCAGGCGGGACCCATTTATTTATTTAATACTTCAAGCACATAAATATACAGAGGCGGACTTAATGCCATAGGCATGTTCTACCAGTCAACCTTTGGGTGATGCAGAGACAAACAGTGGTAGCAATCATCAACATTGAGGAATAAATGTTTTAAATATAAAGATACGCACAAATCTACTAAAACTGAATATAATATATACCTAATTACGATTTGAATTTGAAAATATAAAAAAAATGGTATGGGTGGAACCTACTTCCAACTTTTATTTAATTTAAAATGGGCTTGTTTTTAGCTTTTCAGATTTTTTAAAACTTAAGTTTTTTACCGCAGTCGGGTTTTTAATTTTTTTTAATTACTTTTTTTTTCCAACTTTTTAGTTTACGAATGTTAAAGATTTCGCAGACGATTTAGTTCTTGGTACGTGTTTTTTTACGATTTGTCACTTCGAATTACTTTTAACCATATAAGTTGTATATATGTATAAAAACCCTTTATTTTGATCCCCACTCGATAGGTTTTGAGAAAAAAAAAAATTATATACCCAGTGTCACTCTCGCAACTAAGACGAATCTAACGGCACCTCTCAAGCTGAAATCGTTCAAGCCATTAAGGCTATAGAGCGTGCCACAAAAATACATATACTCGAAAAACATAACATAACCCTCCTTCTGGCGCTGTCGAGTAAAAAAAATCTGTAGGTATCTTCTATAACTCAACAGGACTGGGCCATCGAAAAGTGTAAACAGAAATTCACTAAGGTTGCGCCCCCTATTATGTCGTAAACGACCTATTAACACAGAATAAAGGAATCCCTCAGGGCAATGGTGCTATTACGATGCTAAATTACCTATTACCACGCGCCAATGAAGTTATTACTCCCAAAAATATCGCTGGTTCGTAAACTAAGTCATTTGTGGAGATAGGCATTGAAATTAAGTGCTAAAGATTTGCGCCCTGATAGCCGAAAATGTTGTTTTATTATTATTGACGATAATTTTACTTGATTGTGTGACTGTAATCATTATTTTTCGGGTATCTACTGTGGTACAAACATAGTCCTTAGAGGTTCCGGATTGATCTATTAAGAGGTAACGGGACCCCCTCCATGTGCTGATGGTGATCACCGGGGTGGTTTTAGTGAGGTCTTCTTCTTAGTACGTCGATAGCAATCTAAATGGACTCGGCCCAGAATTCGGCTACTTGTTTGACGCCATCACCAGCGTCCACCAGGTCCTGTAACGTGCAGCTGACAGGACACACAGGACACGATATTGAGTGTCCCATCGTTTGTAGAACAGCACCACATTTACACTCCAAGGCGGAGTCGTCTATGAATCTCCACCTGAACAAGTTTTCCTAGCTTCGGCCAACCTGGGTCCGGTAAGAATTAGTGAGGTAAGAATCACTTCACAGTCTTTTTCCGCAAAGCACACGCGCCTTTAGAAGGTTCCCCCAAGGTAAAAAAGGTATTTCTAGGACTGCGATCCAAAATGTCCATGATATACGGTCTACTAACATACGTTAGTTTACGGTGGAGCGGAGGATTACCAAAACTGTAGGGTCTTAATAGGTACGATTATTAACGCCTTCAGAGAAAGTGTTAGTATTACTTCCAAAGAAACTATTAAGTACCTATTTTTTCTTCTGGGGTGGTACAGACGCCAGCACATCAAGCTACCCGAAACTGTTCCCAAATAACTTTGAACCTTAATGCTTTGGCGATAAAGTTGAAAATCCATTAAAGAAATTTGACAGATTGTAGTAGCTTGATGTGCTGGCGTCTGTACAAACACGGTACATACTTACAATGAGTCTGTCCTTGCTACCAGGGTATGTGGGACCGAAGTCGTATGTCGCAACGGACCGTCGATCAGCAGAGCCGACAAGAGGCCATAATCTTAACACCTCTGAAATAATTAGAAATATTATTAGTCTGCCATTTGTATCTTTATTACTACAGGTTTTATCGGCTAAAGGCGGCTATATATAAGAATGGCTCATCAATATCATATCGCTCTAGTTAATATACTTTTCAATCGCAAAGACAATCTGCGTTCGCGATGTATTTGCCAAAAATGTAAACAAATATGAATTAATGGAAAAATAACTTTAATTCCTATACAATAAAGTCCAGTTTACGCTACAACTTCAAACATTATTACAACTTTTTCAATAGTGCTAGTCACTCTGAAATCACCTTAAATATCATTGAAATAAAGTTGATATTTGTTTAACTTGAAATAGGGTGGGGGGTGTGCAGCACATACGAGTAATTCGATAAAAGAAAGCGTTACTGAGTTCCGTTTAAAAGGTTCTGCGGGGTAATTGCGTAACACACTACAGTTTTTTGACAGTTCAACAAGATTCATTGCGTTATTTACGTTGTTGAGCAGATAAATTTCTCGAACATTATGAAGCAATGTATTAGCAATATCCTTCTAAATTATTCAGGCTGTTTGTGTTTTTTATATTTTTATGCGTCATGTTTGCCGCAAATAAACGTATTTTCTTTCTTTCAGGTTGTGTTGAGTGTGTTTCGCAATTAGGGAGCTGGTATAATTACAAGCATGGGGCTTACAAGACCAAAACGCAAAAATCGCAAGTTTTAGAAACAATAAAAGTATACGATCGACTACAGTTAGAAAAAAATATGGTATTCTTCATGGCAGGATTATGCTAGGTAGATAGTGTGTTGAAAACATACTAATTTAATACCACAGAAAAAAATTATGAAGATACCTCTAAAAAATTTCTTTTCACAATAAAAATCATACTAATATACATACAATCATTCTGTCAGGTTATTTTGAACACTAGTGTTTTAATTTTTTAGTCCAAACAATAGATTATTTGTAATAAATAATTGCTTCATATTTTGTAATAAATTACCAGCGTTGTGTCATCGCGTTTCTCTTTCTTTTCTATGCAGTCCGACAGTGACCGCGCTTTACGAGTAGATCATGTAAGCCCCTTAAGACAGTTTCGCTTTATTTTTGGGATGCATAGCTGGGATGGCAAGGCATCATTGACCGGTAATTATCAGGTGTTAATAAACTGACCATTGACACACATATCCAAATACTCCAGTCCTTGAACAGCTTCATACAGGTCTTCAATCTCCTCATCAGGAGGCAACCCATCCAGTTCCTCATGGAGCTTCTCTTGCACCCTGGGGTTGATGGCCATCTCGTATAGGAAATAATAGATCAGGTTTGCAGTAGTGTCGTATCCCGCGACGTAGAATAGAACGGCTTGGGCCACTAGCTCATCGTCTGTGAAGTCTGTAAGTATGTGTTAATAAAGGCTGCTTCAAACAGGCGCGACACGACACGCGACATAAAAGCACTGCAAGTCGCGCAACGGGCGGTGCCTTTGTGTTGCGTGCGATTATGTCGCGTGTCGCGCCTGTTTGTAGGAGCCTTAAAGTAAAGGGACATTTTGGATGTTCAAACCTACTACAGCCAGTTGATAAACTGAGCAACCACAACTCAGTTTATCAATGAGGGTTTTCGTGAAAATTTACGACACCAGTTGGCACCACTGTGACAAGAGGTCTTCCAATATAAAATATATGATGACGTTCATCATTCGATTCATACATTCGTTCATCATTCAGTCATGACTAAAGAAAATATAGGCTCTTTGACAGATGCCTGGACCTGACGTGACAGTGCTGCCACCTAGCGAACGTCATTTCAGAAAACCCTCATTGTCAAACATATAATATCGATCACCCGTCTTGTTGTACCTTTATTCTCCAAGAGAAAGTGATGTAATCACCTAAAACTCACCATTCATCTTCCCAAAACAAACCTGCGTATTATATGCGTAACTTTAGGAAGAACATTACATATGTTTACAAGAGCCGACACAAATAAATTACTATGCAGTAGCGTATTCTTGATCCTCAAAACAAATAATATGTTCCAGTTCTAAGGAATGGCGTAATCCCGGCACAATTGAGACGTCACGCTCAGAACACATCATAATTAAATTTGGCGTGCGTCTCGTCAATCAAAGTCAGTGGCTGTGTTGTGTGGCAGAGTTCAGAGTTATCGGTGGGGCAAGTTGGCGAGGCCAATGAAAGTGAAATGTTTGTTGTGGTGGCCATGCCATGACGTTAACATTATTGTTTTTCACAGGTTGGCCAAACTGTTATTGGATATCCTATTAGGAATTTCTCAGTAATAGCCAAGTTGACGGCAATAAGCTCCTGTCAGTTACATAATAAGGAACTTGAAACATGATGTGCAAGTATTTTCTTCTTTTTGATATTTAACCTTTTTATACCTTTTGTTTACGCTTTTGCTTTTGCTAACAAAGTATGTTTATACTTTGTTTTATTACCAAGAACCAGCGCATTTTCATTTCGGTGGTTAATATTTGGTCCTAGATGGAGTAGTGCGCGTGGCCGATATTGCCACTGTGGCTGGCACATTCAGGAGGCCCTCCAAAAGCTGATTAAGCTGCCCTTCTCATAAAAACAGGGGAGGATGTGCAAGTCTTTTCTTCTTTTTGATATTTTACCTTTTTATACCTTTTGTTTATGCTTTCGCTACCTTTTGGTTTTTACTTTTGATTGACAGATATATACCTACATTGTTTTACTACCAGAACCAGCGCATTTTCATTTCGGTAGTTACCTAATACATGATTTTTGTGGGTGACTAAACACCTCTGCCAGACCCTCAGGGGAATACAGTATTATATTCCTATAGCATTACATAAAATAAAACAAAAAAATCTTGAGCTACTGTTTTGTCCTAACAATATAATGTGTAAACAAATTAAAGTTAATCTTACTCTCAACAGACTTTACGTCTTCGTTGTTGTTCGCGTCGCCATCGCTGTCCGCCTTGGGTTTGCCTGTAGGTACATAATGTAATGATATACATTTTTATGTAGTAGGCACAAGTATAAAAGCGAGTGGGAAAATAGGGGTCTCAAGTCTTAAAGGCGTTAGTCAGGAATGCCAAAAACACTGTCCGGTAGGAAATAGACTTCACCACGTGCATAAAAGTACTAGGACCTCATAGAAAGCAAGGAGTGAAGGATGATCCAGTTATCGTGTTTCAACTTTTGACTGGTAGGTAATAAATTTTATTTATAGGGTTCATGTACATATAAGGTACTCGCAATAAACAGTGATGAGTAATTCAACAAAGTACCAGGAGTTAATAAAACTGAAGAGCTACGTACCTTGGGCAGCGTCGACTAGGATCTGAATGAAGTCAGGCCTAGGTTTCACCAGATTCTCTCGCCGAGCCTTGAGAGCTGATTTAAAGAGCTGGGAGAACTGCTCGGCGTCTTGTGTGGGGATTATTTTAACTTTTAGGAGCTAGAAAACAAGCAAACAGTATTTTTAGTCAACTCAGGCTTGGAATTGTAAATAATTTTCCAAATTGTTTGATGACAATCCTTCATGCACAGGTGTTATTATAAATAAGCATAATTTATTCGTTAGGATGAAAGAAGAAAGAACGAAAATCGGCCAACGGCGGCGGCCAGTTTTTCTTTTCTGCGATGAACGCTTCGCCGGCAAAACGATTCACTTTTTAGTGTTTCGCCGATAGGACGTTTTAACAGCGAACGATTTGTCGGCAGAACGATTCACTTTCGAGAATTTCATCGATAGAACTTTTCACCGTCTATCCCTGCGTTCCCACCAGGGTATAACAATAATAATAGTTATTTAGAACGAATTTCGGCCATGTCAAAAAGACACAAAGCCGGGGCAGACAGACAGGGTCGGTTTAATAATAGGGTCCCATTTCCAGCCTTTGCATATAGAACCTTAAAATGGTTTGACCATTTGTTTAAAACGAAGGAGATTTATAACATCTTATGGTCTAGAGTGAGTTCTTAAATACCTTCATAATACTCTTCATGTTCTCATAGCCGAAGAACTTCATGACTTGCGTGGTGTCCTGTATAACTGCTTTCTTTCCTAGCCTGAAGATGCAGTTGTCAGGGTCCTTGAGGGAGTCAACAGCGAACCCAAACGCGCACGATGCGATGACGTCATTTACGTAGGACATTGATATCTGTGAGAGATGAATTATTTTAGTACAAGTTATGAAATTCATTAAAAGATTTTTAAAATACACATAACATCACGCCTGTACTTTTCGAAGAGGTAGGCAGTGCATGGTATACTTACACCCAAATTTCGCCACCAGTATTTATGTCCCAAGTACGTGGGGGCAATCTACCATTAGCCAATCTACCATTAGTCCAGACTTCTGACTGAGAAATGCGTGATGGAAAATACTGAAAATTGCGCATCAATTGCCCTTGCGACCACTAGTAGACCAACGAGGTAGTCGTCAATCCGCGATGCGAAGCAATTTATTTCATTACACAATTTTGTACCTTTCTACTACCAAGTTAGGATTTACAATTCAAACTTGAACTCACGGTGTTAATATCCATAACTTGTTCGCCCTTTATCTTTCCGCGCAGGTAGGTGAGCACGGCGCATGCGCTCTCCGACATCAGTGGTGCCATGCTGCGACAGCGCGCGCCCGAAAACGCGGGAGTAAGTGACACTCGCATTGACCGCCATTTTGAACCTGTAGGGTTGGGAAAATTATAGGTAGTGATTACGATTTTGTAATCAGCGCCATCATTTTGTAATGATACACACTCAGAATGATAACCCCTTTCATATTGACTAACTAACTAGCCTGAATTGTCTCACTGTAGTGCAAAGGCCTCCCTCTTCCTTTTCCACATAATTCTGTCGTTTGCCAGTCCTTTCGGTAGGAGTTAAGTTCGTTCCGCCATCTTCGTCTCGGCCTGCCGCGATGGCGTCGCGCGTTTAGTGGGACCCAACTGGTGGTTCTCTTAGCCCAATTGTCATCTGACATGCGGCAGACATGTCCGGCCCCGTCCCACTTAAGTCGATCGATTGATGATCGCTCAAGTGTTCAAACCTACCAGTCAACATGATAAGGTTCCGTCCAAACAGGGGATCGCAGTCAGCATCGATGTGCACCCCTCTATCGGCGAAGGAGTTGAAGTCACGCACCATGATGTGACGGATGAGCTCAGGATCCCGCGGTATCAGGGTCGGTACCAGGTACTGGTAGAGACCGAAGTATCTGCAAATATCAGGGCAATATATGTACCTATAGCTAATATTTTCCGCTGACCACATCTAGTTTTAAAAAATATGATTGACGTGTAAAAGTGTTTGTACAAACCTACTTACAGAAAATAAATAATTTATCATTTATTGTATCTAAGACAAGGAGCAGTGGTGGCCCAGTGGTATCGGCCGCGATTTACGAGTTGCAGGTCGTAGGTTCGAACCTAGACGGGCGCTTTACTTTGTGTAATTTATTTCATCACCACTGCTCTCAAAACGGTGAAGGAAAACATCGTGATAAAACCGGCATGTCCTAGAAGACATGTGACATCTACCAACCCGCACTGGGCCCGCGTGGTGGATCACGGCCCACTCCCTCTCACCGAGAGGAGGCCTGTGTCCCAGCAGTGGAAACATTATAGGCTGATGATGATGATGTATCTAAGACAACTGGGGAGGCGGGAGGTCTACATAAGCAGGTGTACCTGAGCAGGTACACGAGAACGTGTATTGGAATAAACTCATGCAGTCTGTGGAACATACGGTATATATGTGGTCGATCGGTGTAGGCATATATCTGCATACAGGTAGACCCCTCCGGTGGACCGTAGCGTACGTGGGCTTACATTATCGCTAAAAGCTAATTCTTCTACATAACCATTGTATGGAAAGAGAGGCTTGTGGTTAAGTAATAACAGCCGCTCGGGTCGATCGATCAGGTTGAGCTACGCGTGCCGCGGCTGGTCCGTGGATGGGTGACCATCTTCACAAACCAAGACTCCTCCGTGCCTCGGAAAGCACGTTAAGCCGTTGGTCCCGGCTGTCATTCGTGGATCTTTGACAGTCGTTACGGGTCGTCAGTAGCCCGAAAGTCTGACAACCAGTCCTACCCGGCGATAAATATTGCACATCGACCTTTACCTTTTTTTGTATTTTATACAAAGAATAAAAATAATTTATCAAAAGAAGCAAATCATAATTGTTTTAACAGCACCTAATAGATACCGGACTGTTTGTATTTCGTGCGACAGAGATAACGCTCTACGAAGCCGAAATTAGCCGATTGTCTCTTTCCAAAGATCGATGTGCAATATTTATCGCCGGGTACTGTAACTAGGTTGTGGAGGTCAGATAGGCAGTCGCTCCATGTAAAATACTGGTATTCAGCTGCATCCGGTTAGACTGGAAGCCGACCCCAACATAGCTGGGAAAAGGCTAGGCAGTTGATGAACCATTGTATGGAAATCATGAGGAATATAAAGGACAGTTTGGAGAGTACAAGTAAGTATTAGGTAGTATTAATTATTTATTCTTACAATTAAAATAGTCCAACCAGTCTGAAGGTTCGTTATGACTGCTGACTAGTAACATATTTTAAATATTGACGATATTCTTGCGTTGCGTAAAAATAATTACGATCAATTTCCTTTCTTGAGCGTCTTTTAGGTACAGTGAATTATAAAAGCGAAGAATTAGCAGAATTATGTTTACAACGAAAATGCAAAAGCAGGCAAAAAGATTGGAGTTTAGCTTTAAGGGCGCTATGGAGCGAGGAGGGGCGTAGGACTTAAAAAAATTTAGTATTTAATTCCCAATTTTTTTTTTAATTTTCTTTGCTTCTCATAGTGCCCCTAAGCGTATACTCCAACTCCAACAAATCCGTCCCTAAGATGACCCAATCATCATCTGCCTAGCCTATTCCCAACTATGTTGGGGTCGGCTTCCAATCTAACCGAATGCAGCTGAATACTAGTATTTAACATCTAGCGACTGCCACGACCACCCAATGACCGGCAAAAATAAAATGAGAGCTGAGAGCTACTTAATAAGAAACTAGAGTACCATTAGGTACTCTCAGGTAACTAAGGTCCATTAGATAACTGTTAAGTTACCTATTCCATAAAACGATTTCATCGCATCGTTAGAAATAACATAATATCCGTGACAACCACATATAAATCTACCTCTCAAATGCACATCATTCGATTGAAATGGTCACTTACCTTTGATCTTTGAATGCGTCATATCCAGCCGCTATTGCCTCCACAAAGTTTTCCCGCCCGAGAGTGACAGCTGTTAAATTCCCCAAAAACGGGACTGGAGGCAACGTACACACTCCCCTAGACGAGAAGTATCTCAAACGGTTCCGGGAATAATAGAACAGGCACGTCACTAACAGCACGATTACCCACCACATCACGAGATTTTGTTTTCAACACGAGAAATTAAATTATTTATTTTTATGTGACTACACTCACAACGCTATAGAAAAAACAAAAATGAACAACTTCAAAGAAAGTTTAAAAAAAAAACAGAACAGAACGTTTCTGATTTTTGAAAAGTGAACGCCGTGTATTTTTTTTTAACAGACCACAGATTTATTCCGCAAATATTTAAAAAAACACAAAGTGCGAACGTATCCGCGCACTTTTATTTACGGAATGTTTGAGTATCAGAAACTGACCGGCGCGCGGCGGCTGAGAGAAAGTTGTGGTAGTAATGGCTGTTCGCTGACACAGCGAATAAGTGCTTACATAATAGAAACTTGTATGTCATACATTCGGAAGTCGGAACAGGTTTTTGTGTGCCGTGACCTTCTTTGGAATATGATCTTAATATGGTAGGTACTTGAGGTAGGTATAGTAGTAGCAAGTAGTGTCAAACGTAACGACTAAGGTTAGGGTATCGCTCTGACAAACGAGAACAATAAAATTCTTAAATTATTTTTTTAGAAAAAGCAGGTGTCCGTTTATTCATTGGCACAATGCCAATCAAGAAAATTTACAAGGTGGTATTTTTCGACTCACCACCTTATTAAATATCAAATCAAAACTCCTCTAACTCTAACAGCAAGCAGCACATAAAACTGTATGAATAACACAACTTTTCTCTCAAATAACATGCAATCGCATCCTGACGGTTTCCGAGGGCATATCCAGAGATAGTTTATAGACACAATAACGTCAGAGGAGTAAAGAAACGAATAACCGTTCCTCGTAACGTATACCAGTAATAAAGTAGTGAGACAGTGGTGTCCTTGTCCTAGGATTGGTTTGGGAATTGTCTGAGCTCTCCGCGATTTTATTATACCGTTTGGCTAGGCACTTATTTAGTTTTATATTGTCTTATCTGTTTTCTTCTTTGAAGTCGCTTTTTAGCGATTTGTTATTTTATAAGGATTGCCTGGGCACTTAAGGCTCCTTTCAAACAGGCGCGACACGCGATAAAATCGCGCGACACAAAGGCACCTCAAGTCGCGCAACGAGCGGTGCCTTTGTGTCGCGCGCGATTTGTTTGGTTTTATGGTGACTAGTACCTACTCTAGGAAGTCAGTGTTCCGAAGAAAAGGGGATCGGGAAAGTTACTTGTTTATGGTTCACCTATAGTTAAAAAGTAGAAGCAAGAACGTAAACAGCATTTTGATTTCTTCACATTAAATTCTTGTTCGTTTTTTTGGTCCACTTCCACTTTCTTTTTGATACTTCTGATACAAACTGAAATCCGCATTTAAACTTGGTTGATATTCTACATTCCACAATACAATAATACATAAAGTTCTTATTTACGTAATCAGCACGTAAGCTATGAATTTTTAAAACAAGTTTCTGTCAGAAAATAGAACGTTTTTATTCAAATATCAGAAATTTCAAGTTTCAAAGTCATGTTATGTTACGTCATGCTTAACAAGAATGTCTTTATTAATGTCATTACACCTTACCCTCTAAGTCTAAGGAGTCTAGGATCAGTAACAATAATTAAAAAAAAAACCGGGTAAAGCGTTTAAACGGAAGAATTAATTTCAAGTCACATAATAAACATTCGCATTAATTATATGTCCGCTTGCTTCACAAAACTTTTTGTTTTGTTTATTATATAAATGTGAGGGTCCAAAAGTGTCACTCTTTTCCATTAACCCAGTGGAACGGTCACATTATTAAATCTGTTCATCCTTTCTGCGCAAAGTTGGGCGGTAAAGGGCTCACGTGGGTCTGTATGCTAATGTGTTCCGAAGAATTGATTTATGTGTATTAAAATTTATAAGTTTTAAACTATAGCCGAGAGACCAGTTAATTCGATTACTAATGAGCGGCCATGACATGTAAGCTTTTAGGTACCTAATTTGCTTTTAGCGTTAATATTAAAAGCTGGAGTAATTCATCAACTCAACCAGCATGCCTACGGCTCATTTAGGACGACTTGCAGAAAATCAAAATAAATTATATATTTTCATTCTGCAACTCGTCCTTATCCATTATAAATCCAATCCTATCACTGGATCGGATGGGATTTATAAGCACAAAAATTTCTTTTAAATATTCTTATTTTTGAGGTTTGGTGTTTTGCAAATAACCCTCATAGTAAACGTAATTCCTAATGAAAACTTTTATTTATTAAAAAAAAATGATTTAAATAGTTGTAGTTAGTAGGATTTTCAGAGGAAAAAATTAAACAAAAATATCTTTGGTAAACTACAGTACCCGGCGATAAATATTTCACATCGACCTTTGGAAAGAGACAATCGGCTAATTTCGGCTTCGTAGAGCGTTGTCTCTGTCGCACGAAATACAAACAGTCCGGTATCTATTAGGAGCTGTTAAAACCGTTATGATTTGCTTCTTTTGATAATTATTTTTATTATTTGTATAAAATACAAAAAAGGTAAAGGTCGATGTGCAATATTTATCGCCGGGTACTGTATGTATTTACGCTGATTCAGAATCTTGATTTCAGTGAACTAATCACAGCAGCACCCCTAATTTCGTAACTAACTATCAATCAGAATCTTAATCAATTTGGTGGAAATTGCTAATCTATTGCTTCAGATGTTTGAAAAGTTTGTCTGCTCAACAACGTAAATAACGCAATGAATGTTGTTGAACTGTCAAATGAAAGCCGTTGCTAGGTACTGATAGTGTGTTACGCAATTATCCCGCCGATGAGCTGTGCTACACAGCAGTTCACATAAATTTTAAAGTCTATTAGGTAGCTAATTTTGCTATTGATTAGCCTTTCAGAACATTTGTCTCTGACTAGGATTAATCGGTCTATCCGGTAAGCTTTATTATTCGCTGCTTAAAACGCATTAGACAAAATGTACATTTTGTTCTATTTTCTCAATTGCCCACTCAGCATGCGACGCCATATTTTTTGTTTGGAAACCGATTTATGTCGTCGTTCCGAACGTTTATTTGTTCAGGCAAAGGCACGAGTGATTAACTTGTAAAAAAAAACACTCGCGATTTTTGGCTGTTTATTTTGAGTTCGAAAGCAAACCTTTTTGGTGGATTATGTTTATTCGTTGTTATTTATTTTGATCGTGTCGTTCTGATTGAATAATTGGGGATTTGGGAGCCTAATGAGAATAAAGGTCGGTTACCATATACGACTTCGTATGAGGGCAATTTCTGCGAATGTTGTTCGTTATTCTATTGTAGAACAAAACGTATTTTGATTAAAATAGACTTTTGTTTGCGGTTTGCGGTTGTATGTGTGCCTACAGATGTTTCGAGTACATTGTCATTAAATGTTTTTGGCAAAGACTTTCATTTACTGTGTAATTTGTTAGTATAATGTCAAAATAGCATAATAATGTTGATTAACAAGTCTTTAGGTTCTCTATTACCATTGGATGACTATCAAACCTAATTAACAACCATCTTCTCCAACAAGCATTTGAATTTATTTACAAATAATAAATAATAAGATTATTAATTTATCTTCTTACTCTCAGGGAGTAGTTTAATTAATCCTAAGAAAGCATGTCTGAATTCACCTCGGAACAAAGTTATGTGAGGAAGTTAAAACTTATTGATCTGCAAATGATGGACACTTTTTGAATTCAGTAAATCTCTAAAACCTTATTGCGCTTCTCATCCTGTATTTTTTTTACAATTGAGCCGGTTTTTAACCTTTTGAGTCACAGTTGGTGGCAGTAAGTATGCTTTCGTGGTATGTATTAATTAAACTACTCCATGAGGGCAACAAAGATCGGCACAGCCGGTCGCTTCTGTAAAAATCTCACCGCGAAAACTTATGTAAAGTGAGTTTGTTTTTGCTAGAAATTGACACTATTGACAGCTCACTCCACGCTCACTTCACCTAAGTTTTCACGGTGAGATTTTAACAGAATAGCACCGCAGTTCATAATGCTACAATTAACTTTGTGTCGTCATGTGTACGCTCTTACCCATTCTCCTTTAAAACGTTTATTGAGTAACTACTATATAGTTTTGCTTGTACATAGGCTGCAAGTCAGTGGTAACACTTTGATCTTCAGTTGGCCTAGAGTAGTACGGATTTTCAATAGAATCTGAGTCCAACTTTTACTTGTTTTGTTACCGTACGGCCTAAGGTGCGCCGCGCCGTTTGAGTGTAATTCACGACACGTCGCCTTCGTACATTTTGTATGAAAACGTTTTGAAGCGGCCGGGCCTCGTGCCCGCGCCGCGCCTTCGCCTTATGCCGTCTCTGTATATTAATTCACGCCTTACGTAGGTACTATGTTAGTCAGAAAGGATGTAAAAATGCTTCAAGAAATACAGGAGACACTTCGTTCAGCAGTGGATATTAGGGGGATTTTTGAAACAAAAATTAGACTGTCTTTTTAATAAATCGACTGCATTTGTATTTTTTCCCAATTTAGAGAAACGGGATTACTCTTAAAACAGAAGACGAACAAGCAGGGGATTGAGGAGGTGGAGGAGGGGCTTCAGGGGATCAGACTGGAATAACTCCTCTGATGAGTCACAATGAGAGAGGGTTTTTGAGCAAGCATATGCAGGGCGAAAAGTTGATAGCTGAGTAGGTGCGGCATGATTAGACAACACCGAAAATATATCTGTCAAGTTTCAGATACGAGCCCCGTGGTCCGGAGTTCAATTTCAAAAAAGGGTCTAAAATAAAGTGATTTTCAAAGCCGATGATTTTGGTACGTTCGTGATGTGGAACCTTATAATTATTAGAGATGAGACGTTGGTTTGGTGATGTTGCTAAGTCTTCCTTAATCCTACATGCTACTAATATTATAAATGTATAAGCTTGTGAAGATGTTTGGATGTTTGCTACTCAATCACGCGTAAGCCGTTGAACAGATTTGGATGAAAATTGGCACAAAGATAGACCATTTCCTGAATTAATAGGATACTTTTTATCTCGATATTCTCACGGGATTGAAACTTACGCGGGTAAAATCGCAGGGTGCTGCTAGTACAAAAGAATCATCGTCGACACCACGCAGTATCCACGACTACTAATATCCCTTTCTGAAAGTACCTTCGATCGAACAAATGAACGCCAAAAATCATACGATCACGGTAGCCCGCAAAATTCAAATTTTCTTACGTTTTTTGCAATTTGCTGGTCAGTATTAAGTTGTACGTCGATCAAAATATGATTCGCGGCCGTAACAAAAATGTATTTACAGAATTATAATCATTAAAGTTATCAACACAACTCTCTAAGACCACGTAAGTCCAAAGAATGATGATTTCATGAAACAGTTATTCTTTGGACTTACGTGGTCAGACATACACGGAAAGCAAATTCATTTTTAGAAGTGAAAACTTCTAAGGCGCGTTGGGCATTTTTTGAGATGGGAAAAAACCATTGAACTCGCACCACTGTTACCGTAAGCGACACCGCGCATGTTTTGTTTATAAGACAATTAAAAAAATACCCGCTTCGGATCTGTTCGGCTGTCCTCGGGATGTACTCGGTTTTAATGTATATCAGTGTATGATGTGTTATGTATGATGTATGTCAATGAGTGATGGCAAAGTATTATGTTTGTATTTTGTTTTCACTTCTGTCGGCACTCCCGGAGGTCACAGTTTTTTTAATTCTAATTTCACACACTCGAGTCAAACTCATGTCCTCAGTTTTAATATCCGTCCCTTATTCCGCCCGTAGTACTTCGCATATGCTCAACGCGGTGACGCGGTCTTGATAGCCTTCGCTGCAAGCTCAACTGAGCGTAAAATTGACACCGCCCTACATTCTAGGTAATTTTGACGATAATGATATGCCTTTTTTTGTGTGGGATATCATCAAATGAAAGAAAGAAAGAAAGAAAAAGTATTTATTGCGACTCGTACAGGAAGATCACAAACTAAACTAAATACAGCAAAATAAAAAACCAAGTTATATATAAAAAAAGTAACAAAAGGAAAATGAAACAGAAAGTCCTATACGAGGCCAAAAGGCTCCTATCTCAGCATGATGCTACGACATTTAAAAAATAAATGTTGCAGCGCTGGTATTCTGATAGGGCCCGCTGTGAAATAACTTCTGCTCTTCTCTTCTTCAGACTCTTACTGACTAAACGGGTGGGTTTTACTGACTAAAACCCACCCGTGTTCTTCAGTTGCCAGGTGTGCCAGGGGCCACGGTAACTCTTTCGTACAACCCGCGACCCTGGGCATCGGGCCCTAGCGGACCCCATCAGTTAGATGCCTGAGTTCATTGAATATAACATTGCCTAAGATTATTTCTTTTTAGGAATATGGAAAGCCTTTAGAATATTGATAATGCGAAGGTAATGTAGCGATGGCAGAAGACGTTATTTAGAAGGTTATACATAATATATATAAGTTGGTATCATAACAAGTAATGTTATATTCCGTTTGATGGAGTTTTTGGAGTGTATATATTTATATTTAAAAATGGTAATGGTACTTTAAAACAAAAATCTATCATCGTAAATCTATCATAATCGCATCGTAAAACTACCGTGTAAAAAAAAAAATATAATACATCCAAATTGAGCATATATATGTTATGTTTTTATTAAAGTAAGTAGTAAATACTTTTGGAGTTTGATAGATTTTTTCCGGTAGTTTTTATCGTTTTGGGAGTGGGAAAGCAGTCAAAATGTTGGTCATAGATGGAGGGTGAAAACAAAATCAGTTGAAAGAATTAACTCATTCAACCTTTCTTGAATTTCCCGTATAAAAGTACCAAGTTCTGTGTGCAACTCAATCCTTTAGAAAAGTATCAGGTCGCAGGGTTTGAAAAATTGCTTTTAGAGTTGTTCTTCATTTTACGTGGCTTTTTATTTATTTTTAGAATTAAATGGTTTGTCCTTATAGGGTTACTTCGTTTGGAAAAGTTCGTAAGGTTTTAGTTTTATATCGTTTCGTTGTATTTGTCAGCCGTCTAAGAGACGTCTTCATTTCTTCAGTCTAGTGCCTTATTTGACTGAATTATGGCCAGAGTTTTCGTGAAAAGTTACGCACTGGCAATGTCTTTTTGGATGTTATAAACTTTATATTAAGAAACATTACTCGTGTAGTTCGTTATAAGGCTTCTCTCGTGTGTACAATGCTACACGAAAAGCTCGTGTTTTGGTACTTAATACGTTTAGCCGCCAATGTAAGTAAGTACGTACAGTCACGAGCATAAACACACATGTATGTATACACTTGACTTTATTCAAAGACGATTTTCTGCTTTAGTTTCGAAAGAAATTTTATGTTATTACGAACAGAGTATTTTCGAACCCACAGGTTTGTGTAAAGTGTCGTATTTCAACGTTGCATTCGTTATTTCACGAAAAAATCACGATTGAAAGTTGCCTAGGGTTGACATATTAATGCTCGTGACTGTACTTCTACTTTCTTTGATCCTAACGCAACGTCTGTACCAATAGAAATGAAGTTCGTTGATTTGTAAATAACATTTCATTTCGTGAAAACAATGGATAAACAGATAAAACCAACAACAACATTATTCGCAACATAAACATCGAATTCATTAACGGCTACGCCTCTACAATAGGCCACAAGCACCTACAAACAAACTAAACGCGAAACAGTTTGTCTAAATCAAAACAAACCCGAACTATATCAATCGATTTACGTTTAATTACATTTTGAACGGCGCGTTGACATTTCGTTCGTCGTCAGCTGTGAAATCGGGCCGCCCGCCATCTTGAAGTGCCACGAAAACCGCAGGCGTGCCGCTGACTGGGCACTTTCACGCGTGTTTACACATCGCCTCGCACATCTGCTATCCTGGTACCTAACGGGAACGGACGGATTATTCAGTGATTTGCGTTAGCGTAATATGGCCGAGATATGATGCGGGTGGCATGATATCCAGAATTCTGAAAAGATATTACCTATCTGTTGCAATAGTCGTTTATTAATAAAAATTCATCAATCCAACTAAATAGTACAAAGTGGATCTTGGTAGGTACAGCCAGCCCATACATTACCTTGTTTAACTTGATTTATACGCAAATTGACTCCGGTCTTTGTCGATCGTATAAAGGCTCCTTCAAACAGGCGCGACACGCGATAAAATCGCGCGCGACACAAAGGCACCACAAGTCGCGCAACGAGCGGTGCCTTTGTGTCGCGCGCGATTCGCGTCGCGCGTCGCGCCTGTTTGCAGGAGCCTTATATTGGTTGGTGGCGGCTATATACCTACTTAAAACGCGTCAAATTAACGTAGGTACATACCTTGTATCTCAATATGCTCATCTCAAGTTCCGTGACTTTATCTGGCTGTAGTTCGTTCAAGTTATTAAAGTACGCAATAAATATCGAATTATGCTACTACACAAGTTTCCATCTTCACCCAACTTCATTCAGTTCGGGAGTAACAATAACAATTTTGTATACATAATACAACATTGTTTAATCCCAAACTCTGGCTAACACATTAATATTTGAAACCGATGGGGATAATATTCATGGAATAGTTAGCATTTATAATTGTAATCTACTGTACCTACAGGACGATGTACCTAGTACTAGGGTGACCATAATAATTATGACAAGACATTAGTTGCGAGAATTATGTGTTAGTTGAGAACTTAATTCAAATTTCAAGTCAAAATGTTGATTCAGTAACATTTGAACATTAACTAATTATTACAAGGTTAATACCAATATTATAGATTTCAGTTTTCTTCTCTGCGATCTGGCATGTACAGAAGCCAGCACATCAAGCTACCCGAAACTGTCAAATTTTCCAATCAACTTTGAACCTTATGCTTTAGCGATAAAGTTGAAAATCTATTAAAGAAATTTGACATTTTGTAGTAGCTTGATGTGACAGTTGACATGATGACGTCAACTGGTGCAGCATACAATTAAATATAAATAAAAAACAACAATCAAAATAAGAAATAAAATAAATATACATTACAAAAAGATGGTAGAAACATGAAATATATGAAGTGGTAACATTCCGGGCACCGACTCACGCTACGCGCGACTGGATATTTGAATTTAGTTTTTACCGCGGCATCAGGGGGCCTAAAAAGGCCATTTTGTCAGAATCATAAAAGGATAACATAATGAATCAAAATGGACAGTTAACTGTTAAGTTAATCGTATCCAAATCCTATTGGTGAAAAAAATTTCAGTTATTTTTGTTTGTTTGTGCTAAAATACCAATAAATCCAATCCAAATCCAATCCCAATCTCTTTGATTATACCTACGTAGTGCAGCGAAAAAAAGAAAAACCCGGACTGTCTTCGCCTTATTCATAATGTTATCCTTTTATGATTCTGCTAAAGTGGCCTTTTTAGGACCCCAGGTTCTGGTATTCTCATATACTTCGTGCCGAAGTGAGAGCAGAAGAAGAATGATATGAATGTTACGTGTATCTGTGGGTTTTGTATCAATTTACTGCTAAGTTGAAGAAACGAATGTGTTGGGGTCACATTTGTAGCTATTTATCCCGGAACACAAAAACATACCTACATACAAGGATACTATACAGCAGTGCTATTCTATAAAAATCTCACCGTGAAAACTTGGGTGAAGTGAGCGTGGACTCGTGGAGTGAGCTGTCAATAGTGTCAATTCCTAGCAAAAACAAACTCACTTCACCCAAGTTTTCACGGTGAGATTTTTACAGAATCGACTGACAGGTCACCACTACTGTTGAAATTAAACTTAAGTACATAAAAATATTATACAAAGCTTTGTTCTACCGTGCAAGTTTCTTAGTAAAAATATTTTAGAAATTCCTGTCCGGAAATGTCTGTAAGTATTCTGTAAAGTATTTTATCTACTTTCATGTCGTAAAATTCTAATTATAAAATTTTAAACGAGTTTATATTGACATACTTTATAAACACAATACCGAAATAGAAAAAAAAATTTCATTATAACACTATTTCTCGAACAAAATAATGTTATAATAGTACATTACGATATTAGTGCGTAAAGATGGTTATAACATGCGAGGCGGAATTTCAGCCCGAGCCGAAGGCGAGGGCGTAATTGAGCCGAGCATGTTATAACCATACGCACGTATATCGTACGACGTTTTTTAACACATTTGCGAGGAAACAGAAAAAAACATTTTATATTTTGTTCATTTTTAATTATTGAAACAGTAAGTGAAATTACAATTGTTAAAATGATACGTAGTTGTAGTTGGTTTTTTAATTATGTTTTTATTATTATTATTACTATTCATAATGTCATTGTTTTGTGTTAGGGTAAATGTTGGAGACGACGAAACTTCTTGAAAGGCGGCAGAAGAGCATTGTAATTCGTCATTAGTTGTAGGTAAATAAAAAAGTATCATCAGTAGAAGAGGGGCGCGGCTCAGGGCAAAACTTCTTCGTTTGTGGCTCCAAATTTATTGTCTGAGTTATTTTGGCACTTATATTTGCTTTGTTTTGGATGGAATCTTTAAATTACCGAATAAACTGTTTTTTTTTATTTTAAATAAACTCAATCTGTGAATGCACACTGTTGCTTTCCCGCCATTTTAACAGCGCGCTAGCGCTGCCTACTGACTGGCGCTGCGCGGCGATTAGTTCGAAATTTGAATAGCAACAGCGCGCTGCTCACTAGCTGGAGTCGTGCGGCGGCGATCAGTTCCAAATTTGAAATGGCAAATAATGCTGTTATGGAATTTGTATGGACTATAACTTAACTATTTGCTTTGGTAACACACGCGTTTTTTATGACCCTCTTTACATATTTAAAACCGGTGGAATTACATCAGCTTTACGAGCAAGGGTGTTAAAAAGTAATTTTTTTTTCCATTACGATACAGGTTAACCAAGAAGTTAAATCACGAAGGAGAATGCATAACTTTTTTTAATCGAACTCGTTAAGCCCCATCCACATGCTTGACAAACAATGGCAAACAGCCAACAGCAAACACGGACATGTGGATGGGTGTTTGTCGTTGTTTGCCTGTTTGTGTTTGTGTTGGGCAGTGTTCGGCATCGGTGTCGGTTTTTCTTGCCAGATCAAAGGATGTTTGGCACTTTGTTTGCTGTTTGCGGTGTTTGTGACAAACAGCCAGCGTGTGGATGGGGCTTTACATATATACGGGAGCGTGAAGTTTTGTTGTGTAAATTTTACTTATCTGTGGTTGCGCTAAAGTGCGGTGAAGAGCTGGGTTTTTGGCGCCATTTTTACGTTTTTTCTGAATTTAGTGTTTTATTCTATTATTGCTTAAAAATGTCTGATACCAGTGAATGTGAAGGAAATTTGACTCCGCCCGATATTTTAGATGCGGCGACGGAAATGACTCATACAAAACTTCAATAATTATCATAAGCAGTAAAGTATGTCTTACTTTTTGAACTTTGATCTTTTATTTAGTATATTCAATCTCAATGTATGAAAGTAGATAAAAAGTTGTATAAAACTGCACATAATAAGGTATTAAACACTCGTGTGATACTATTACAAACCTCGCTCCGCTCGGTTTGTAAACACACACTCGTGTTTAATACCCCTCATTATGCAACAGTTTTATAAACTACTATTAGTAGCACAATAAAGAAAGGACGCATCAGAAAATTAAAGCATCGATTCTGAAAATGTCACATTTCATTTGTTTTACAAACGCGTAAACGGTGCAAAATGGAGTTGTTGTAAATCATTTCAGTTCGCTGTTTTTAAAACCTTGGAGATTGGCTAGACAATAACTAATACAAGGAAGGAAAAACTTATTGGAGTTGTCAGTTTTTCCAACGTTTCTGGATTTATTGAGAAAATTGGAAATGTTTCTTGAGTTATTCGCTGTTTGTTTTATGATAAATTACTGCAGGTGTACTTAACGTTCATAATGGAAAAATAAGAATAGAATAATTTCTGAGAATTCTGGTTTCATCAATCTTGTTAATAAGGTATATTTACACGGAACTAAGGGAGGTTGCCCATGGCGACTTTTTGCAGCGATTCAGTGGCGCGTTTCGTCAATGCGCGCCTGCATCACTGCGTTTGGCCGTTTTGTCGCATTTGCAACGCGCGACAGAGGGATTCAGTAGTGAGGCAGTATCGCTTTCAGCAGGATTGTCGGAAAGGGTTACCGTTGGCTCGGAACATAAAGGGCTAAGGAAGGAACACGGGTGGGTTTTAGTCAGTAAGAGTCTGACACTCCCTTCCGCTCCACCCAGAGCGGGAGGAGTCGTCAATTGATGATTTCCCATTCTGAAAAAAAAGGCAGTATCGCTTCTGCATCGATGTAAACGCGCGATTGTATCGATTCAGCATCGCTACTAACGGGTGTCTGTTTCGGGCGACATCGGGCTTAGGGATCTTAACGTACCTATTTCTTTTTCTATCATGTAATTACCTTTAGACTGGAAGATAGATGAACCAGTCTCAGCTCAGCTGTATGAAAAAATTCCGTAAGTAGATAAATAACCTTGCTTAATGTTGTTAGCATTTATATTCATTACACATTACACGTATAATATTTTTCGCCATTTAATTTATACAAAAATGATGTCACCCAGTAATTTACTTAACCACTCAAAAATCCACAGCTTAACATGAATTAATTAAATTCTAAACGAGAGCGTGTTAAATTTCACGCATTTGCACCATAAGCCCGTTAGTTCGCAATGGAATAATTCCACTTTTGACTCGCGCAGTCGTACACGGCTTCTGCGTGTCGGAAATTCCGTACGGCAGTGTAATCTCTAAAATAAATAGCCGTCATAATTTAGCAGGACATTGTCCTAAATAACACGTTAATCATGGTGAGTGTGTAAACGTTGGGGTAAGCACGTCATGGTGCATGAGTAAATATCGGACAGAGCGATATAGTCCTACAAACATCTTTGTGAATGTAATGGCGGCGGCGCTCTTTGTAAAGGGAAGATGTTAAAAACCTGTTAAATTCAGTACCTACATGTCATGTTAGGTCTCATTTCGCCACGTTTATTAAGTATGATGCGTGTCGCACTATAGGTAGCTACTGTTCTATATTAGCATAGCTATAGCGCTACATGGTTATTTTAGCGCGTGAGCAAAATCGGAACTAACACCGCCTCGCATCTTATTTATTCAATACATTTCACAAAACCATTTGTACAAATGTTTACTAACAGCACCTCCCTGTTAACGTCATTCGAGCGCTTAAAGTTCCTTGTAGCAGTGTATGTGAGTGTGAGTTCTCACAAATACACGTGTTATTATCTGACATTGTATCAGAAGAGTTATTACTGTGAAACTGCCCGCCACCACCACTGCCAGTGTCGGAAGAACGCATTATTCGTGCCACATAAACTATGCAGCAAAATGTAGCAAATTTTGACGTTTTAGCTTAGTTTTACTGCTAACTCAGTAGTAGGGTAGTTAAGCTCACGGCTAAGCGAAGTAGTAAAGCTTAGACTCTGTCGTGTAATCTACTCTCATGCCTCGGATTTTCATATTCATACCTCGGTGTTCTAGTACTTGTTCTAAACGTAACGTGTTTTGCAATTCCTCTGCGCTTTGAAAAATATGTAGATTTGTTGTCAGAAACGATCCTTATTACTGTGAGGGACATAAGTGAAATGTCTGATGTGGTTCGGGGTTCGTCTGATGTGCTTGGTTGTTGTTGAGAGAACTATTGTGCTTGTCTTGAATACATAGTAGGAAATTACGGCTTCTATCAGGTTTTTGAAGTGAAAACTTCTTTAGCGACGCTGTGTACTTTTTTTGGAATGGGTAAAAACTTCTAAACTCGCGTCAGGTCACGTGACCCTGATCGAAAATTCGTAAGACGTAAAACGTAAGACGCGCGTTGTTGAGGACAGCGCCATCTATGCACATCGGGAAGAACTACGAGGGCCTCGCGTACTAACTACGTAGTTCATCCAACAACGACGAGATGGCGCTGAACTACGGATATATAACTGACGACGAGCTCCATGCGAGCGGCTTGCTTCTCTTACCACTGCCGCGACCAACACCACGAACTGAAGTCTATCCTGTGTGCTTATTTGTAAATCTGAATAAATTCCTTTCACGAGAAGAATAAACCAGTCACTTTGGTCATCATACCTGATTTGCAAAAAACCCTATAAAATAAGGAACACACCTTAACACGCGTGTTTTGTTTATAAGACGATTCACAAAATACACTCGTAATTGTTCAAGTTTTCACTTCTGTCGGCACTACCGGAGTGCCAGTTTTTTTTTTCAGTAATATGGTATGCATGTTTCAGCTGCCTCTGTAAATGAACTTCTACGTTCGTATAGGGTTGATTGTGTATTGTTATAGTTTCGTAATGGTCTTTGACCGACGCCCAGAAGTCCAAACTCAAGGATTGCGAAAGACAGCAACTTAAAAATTAAAATCACTGACCAAAATCGCAACACCGTAATACGCTCTAAGACAGGTATCGCCGATGTTGGCGATAAGTCTGCGAGGCTGAAGTGGGACTTGGATGGTTACACCTAGGGTGCATTCAGGCAGATGGCCAAAGTCGTCACACAGTGAGTGCCTGAAGGCGGGCGTCGTCACCGAGGCAGGCCTTAAAAATGCTGCCGTGACAATTTGAACTAGTTTCTAACCGATTGGACGGAGAAGGCACAGCACAAGAAAATTGAAAAAAATATGGGGGAGACATTTGCCCAGCAGTGGGATAATATAGATGGTGGTGGTGGTGGTGGTGGTAGGTGGTGGGTGACTAGGTGTAGGTGGGATATAGGTGGGTGGGGGGTAGGGTGGGGTAGGTAGGGTTGGTGGTACGGGAAAATCTTATAAAAACCACACGGGTCATTTTTTCATTACCCGTCTACGAAAAAGCGATAGTAATAAATCTAAAACCAATTTTCCTTTGAGTTTTATAGCTTCTTCAAGTCAGTTTTCCAAACTAATAATTATAACACTAAAAACTTCTAATGCACATTGGTTTTAGTTTGATTCATGTTCTCTTGTACATACTTACTGTTCCTGAGTGCTGGGAATAAGTCCATATTATATACTTCTTTACCCAACATTGCGCACCCATAATCACAGATCGATTGAAGACTCACATGTACAGACGCCAGCACATCAAGCTACTACAATCTGTCAAATTTCTTTAATAAATTTTCAACTTTATCACTAAAGTATTAAGATTCGAAGTTAATTGGGAAAATTTGACAGTTTCGGGTAGCTTGATGTGCTGGCGTCTGTACACGCGTCGATCTGGTGTATCATGCAAAGGTATTTGTGGTATTAATAAATAAATATTTATTATTTTCTAAGAAAGCTTACAGAGGAATTCCTACGTTAGGTAACGACTTCTAACAAACGTTTACTTTTACTGTTAACAAGCTTCCACAAATATAACCAACTAGCTTCTTCCCGCGACTTTGTCCTCGTGAAATTTTTTGCTCCCTAACTCACACCGTCACTTCACATCGGCTGCTCGCGCTATCACTTCGTTTTCATTCTTTTTTACTTTTTGTCCGGCTTCTAAGGGTCCTAGCGTGATGTTAAATAGCCTTTAGTCTTCCTCAAGAATTGGGCTATCATATTCAAAAATAATTTTTCATATACGACTAGTAGTTCCAGAGATTAGCGCGTTAAAACAAACAAACTCTTCAGCTTTATTATTGATGATATAGATATAGAAGATAGATATACTCCACCAGACCTAACATTTGCCCCCTCAAGCGTGTATCAACTTCCCTTGTAAATTGTATAACAGCTAAAGAGCCCTCTGGAGGGATAGGACGTATCAAAGTGAACACTCCTGAGTAGGTAGGTACTCCAGCATCCCTCCATTCATGTAAATATCTCGTCATCCCATTGACAATTTTATATTTTGACTTATATATCTCGGCCTTCACCGAGAGATGATGTTTAACTACGGTTGGTACGACCTTGGCATTCGGGCGGTAATTTTGCTGACTGGTTTATGCTTCAATGATATGAGCTACTCTGAAGAATAAGAAGGTATAAATAATGAAAAGCATATTAGAATTTCTCACGATGGACCGATGAACTTAAAAAGGTGGCTGGAACAGACTGGATGCGGAGGGCGGAGGACAGGGTGATGTGGCGCAGCCTGGGAGAGGCCTAGGTCCATATGTGAGTGGACTGCAATAGGCTGAGTTGATGGAATTTCTCATCGAGTGGTGTGGATATTGCCATAATGTTGGTATTAGTGATGGTAGTTATCACACTAATATTATAAAGGCGAAAGTTTGTGAGTGTGTGTTTATATGTTTGTTACTTCTTCACGCTCAAACGGCTGGACCAATTTTGATAAAATTTTGTATGGAGGTAGCTGACACCCTGGATTAACATATAGGCTATTTTTTATCCCGATATTCCCACGGGATCTAAACTTATGAGGTTGAAACCGCGGGGCGCAGCTACATTAATGCCATTAATACTTTCTACAAGAGGCTCTAATAACGAACTAACGGCGTAAAGCTAACCAATTGAATAACAGTAATTATTACCTACCCACAAATTGGCTTATCGCCAGAATGATAATATAATTATTCGTAAAGCTCTAACAACATATTCCGTCCATGACGAAGGAAATCCATTTAGGGGTGATACATCTGCCTTAATATCATCATAAAATAATCTCATTACGGTAGGAAATGTAATCGGACGTGCGTAGGGTCGGACTTGGGGTGACAGCCCTGTGCTGACGTACGGGTTATAATATAAACTTGTTACGAACTTGTTTCCTATGTATTAACTAGGTTTTTGCTCATTGATTGTGTTACAAAAACTCGGTTTTTTAAAGGTCTCAAGGTTTATTTATTAAACAAAAGGAAAATCCAAACAAATGGAGAAATAAATTGTTTTTTCGCAGTATCTTCGGTTCGTAGAACGAGAACGGACTAAGTAGATCGACAATGAGGAAAGGTGGTTTCTTTAAATAATTTGGAACTTGGCAAATGGTGGATCATACCTACTATATGTATGACAGAGGAAAACCCACAACGATTTTCATTGGTTTTGCTCTTGACTTTCCATTTTATTTCCGCGACTTTTAACAAAAAAGAAACCAATACTTCTTAGCAACTTGTAAGAAATCTTTAATAACATCCACAATTAAAATCTTTCCTGAACTTTGTGCTAGAAATTTTACATTATTTTGTAAAATACTTTTCGCGAGATGTCTTTTCATAGATCCTTAAGAAAGCTACGGAATTCTCTTGAAAAATAGTCAATAAGCCTAAGATTCCGGTTATTATTACCTAATTGTTAAATAGCTACACAGTATTTATCTCAAAAAAACTCAATAATTGACAGTATAATAAATCACAAATCTGGTCGATGTAGCTGACGGAGCGTGTCGTGGTTCGCATGTAAGATCGATCCCGACTCGCGACCAATGATTGATGACCCTTGATACCACGGTGACATTGTGTGTTTACAAGGTTTGCTTTAAAACGTGATCGAATTCTGTCTTTTCTTAATTTTTAATACTTTAGTGGAATTGTAATTTTACGCCTAAAGTGCGCAAAGTTGTATGAGTCTAGATAAAAAATGTGTCTCATTAGTTTCCGCTAGATATCTAATTAAAAAAAGAACATTCTCTCTCACTGGGAATATTATAGGCCTGTGTCCCAGCGGTGGGAACTTTATAGGCTTATTAGGTAGGTATCTAAAAATTTAACAAAAACTACAGCAATGTTTTTCTATAATAATAAAAATGGAAAAAGTAAACAGAACTGTGCAATATCTAAAATTAAAACTTCTAAAGCCATTTTCGCTACCATAATGAAGTCAAGGACAAGCTTCAGCCTGTCAGGCGTTTCCTAAAACTCTTTGATGTGAAAATTATGGCTCTAAAATCTTTTTCTTTTCATTTTCAGGCAAAAGACAAAATATAAAACAAGTTGGTATGTGCCTTAAAACCTGCAAAGGCGTCGGTCCTTTTCAAAACGATCGTACGAGCATTTGCGACGTCTTTTCTTGAATTCCTTTCGACGTTATACAATTCTTCAGACAAGTTTATCTCCTGAATAATTGTGTCACGGTTTTTAATCGTCATTCTTTCTTTGATTCAACACATCTAAGGAGTTATTAAAGATATTTCTCGTATTTTCCTAAAATACAAATATTTTTATGCTTTTCTTTTTGCGTAAAAATTAAGTGTTTGGCCAGCGCGGGCGCGGGGCGGGCGCGGGTGCGGGAACGCGCGCGGGCTGCCTGTCCGTACTGGAGCGCGGCTGCGTTCTGCATGTTGTCGTGTTCAGTGTTTGTCAAAATCTAATATGGTTGAAGAAGACTTATTTTTACTAGAAAAAAGCTCGAACTAGTTTGAAACCCCGGTCCCCGCGCGGGCCGCCAGCCCGCGCCCGCAACGCGCACCCACTGCGGTCACTTGTATGAACGAGCTATGGCGTGAGTTGCCCGCGCGCTCCCCGCGCCGAGCAGCCTGCGTCGCTCACCGCGCCCTCGTACCCACTATGGATACTCAAAGGAAGTTCATAATGTTTGACGCCACGCCGCCGCTCCCGCCCCGCGCCCGCGACGCGCCCGCGCTGCCAGTCTGGCCAAACACGATTCCGCGATTGTAGAATTTAATAATATATCTTTGCGTAAATTCTTAACAAAACATTTATAATATTATGCCTAGGTATATCAGTAGAATGTTTAATCATATCTGGTTTGGACGTATTTGGGGGTATTAAAAATGTTCGTAACAAGCTTAAAAGAACGATGAAACATTTTATCAAAGAAATAAATTCCTTTTGCTCAGTTACTTTGACATCGCGACTTGGTACAAGTAACTGAACTTCGATGCTAACGATATGCATACGTTTGTGATCATACTAATATCATAAAGAGAAAAGTTTTGGATGACTGCCCCGAGTTTACTATAGGTAACAGTTTTTTTTCTTAGTTTACATTTTAACTCTAGCTAACTCAGCCAATGGTGTTCCCACTGCTGGGAGATAGGCCTGCTCTCGGTGAGAGAGAATGGGCCATAATCCACCGGGCCCAGTGCGGGTTGGTGGATGTCACATGTCTTCGAATTATTGGTTCTAGGGCATGTCGGTTTCCTCACGATGTTTTCCTTCACCGTTTTGAGAGCAGTGGTGATTAAGTTAAATACACAAAGTGCCTGGCTGGGTTCAACCTTACGACCAACAACTCGTAAGTTGGGGCAGATACCACTGCTCTTTTATGGTCTACTGAAGTATTATTCGACTAAGGGTGATTTTCACCGGCGAAAATGAACGCCATCAGCACATTTAAACCGCGTTCAAGAAATGTCAGCGTCTTCATTGTTTTGAAATATTAACGATGTGTAATAATGTAATTTTTGGGATAACTTATTGCTGATTTTTCAATCAACAGATAATTTGTATTCACGGAATATAATGTTGACGTCTGACAGTTTTTGTATTATTCCTCCGATATAATTACCTGACAGTTTTCATTGGATTTTTTTAATGAGAAATGTCAGACGTCAATGTTATTCTACGAATAAAAATTATCTGTCGATTTAAAAAATCAGCCCTAAGCCGTAACAATTCATCCCCTCATAAAGTAGTGTTTGTTAATATTTATTTAAGAATATCACATATCTTTTTCAAATCAATCTATTATTTAGGCACGGTAGACTGCGCGTCAAATCTGTGGTATTAAGGAGCTTACAGGACCTAAACACATAAAACGCAAGTTTTAGAAACAATAAAAGTATATATGATAGACTATAGTAAACAAAACCAGAAAAATATATGATATTCTTCAGGATATGTGCTAGGTAGATAGTGTGTTGAAAACATAATACAGCTAATTTGATACGAAAGAAAGAAATCATGAAGATACCTCTAAAAACATTCTTTTTACAATAAAAACCATACTAATATACATACAACCATTCTGATTTTTGTCAGATTATTCTACACACTAGTGTTACTACCACTAGTGCTAGTACACTAGTACTACTAGTGTAGTACTAGTGTTGGTAGCAACACTTAAACACTAGTGTTATAATTTTTAAGTCCAAACCATAAATTTTTGTAATTAAATATTTGCTTTATATTTTGCAATAAATTACCAGGGTTGTGTCATCGCGCTTCTCTTTCTTTTCTATGCAGTCCGACAGTGATCGAGCTTTAGGTCATGTAAGCTCACTTAAAGTTTAGTGGCCATTCTGTGACTGTTCCAGGTCAAGGTCAAAGTGTCACTAAAGGTTAACTTTCCTATATCGAATCGTAGTCGTATCGTCAGCACAGAGCCAGCTCGCTAAGCTTTTAGGTGATGAGTCATACGACTTCGTTACTACGATAACACATTGTTTATCTTTGTGCGGGTCTGTTGCCGGGGGCGTCTGCGTAGCGTCAGCCTGAATATCGTCAGCCTTTGTAAAGTACAGACTTCATTCATCAGTTGTATCTTCTATATTGTTGTCCGTTGCTTTTGCTAGTTTTTTCTAGTTAACTCGTAGCATGATGTCCGTCATCATTATTCAGCCGAAGGCGCTTCTCGCATCCACTGGATTCTTTCAACCTTCAGCAGATCATCGGACCACTGATGTTCATCATCGGCTCTAAACTATATTATCTACCGATGGCCTGCCACTGTTCCATTTCAGAGCAAACACGTTTTCTCATACCCTCGAAACTCATAATTGTCGTACCTGAAACATCTAAAAGTACCGTTTTTTTTTTTCCAGGGTGGGAAATCATCAAATGACTCCTCCCGCTCTGGGTGGAGCGGAAGGGAGTGTCAGACTCTTACTGACTAAAACCCACCCGTGTTCCTTCCTTCGCCCTTTATGTTCCGGGCCAGCGGTAACCCTTTCGGACAATCCCGCTGAATCTAAAAGTACCTTTACTTTAACGATTTCAAAAGGTGTTGATTTTAAAATGTTGTTTTATTTAATTAAGGAAAAAGAAGTCAAGTAATGTCAAGTTCTTACATAATATTAAAGAGCCTCTTTGTGCTCATCATTATTGCTTTACAAGTGATCCTTTTCGTTTTAGAACCTAATTTTAGCTAGAACTTCTTTGACTCGCACGCTCCAACAGGAATTCATAAACATTTCGTGAGAAATGTAAAATAGACACATTAAATTGGTTTCCGAAAACTTGGAATGGATCGCTTATGGTAGGTACTGACAGACTTGCTCAATAAGAATGCTTTTTTGTTTATTTATCATGACCATCTTCACATACCCTCCGTGCCTCGGAGAGCACGTTAAGCCGTTGGTCCCGGCTGTCATTTGTGAATCTTTGACAGTCGTTCCGGGTCGTCAGTAGCCCGAAAGTCTGAAAACCAGTCTTACTAAGGGGTATCGTATTACCCAGTAACTGGGTTGTGGAGGTCAGATAGGCAGTCGCTCCATGTAAAATACTGGTATTCAGCTGTATCCGGTGACACTGGAAGCCGACCCCAACATAGTTGGGAAAAGGCTAGGCAGATGATGATGTATGCCATTGCTATTAATTAGTAGCACGAAAGCATGCTCGTAATGTGTCAAGTAAGTGAGTAGCTTTGAAGCTTCGTGGTCATTTTTCAATATTATATCCATCTGTTATTCTATCCATATTGGTCCTCTACATGAATTCGGGTCCAAAAAAGCGAGGTAGACCCTTTCTACTTCTATGTTTGTAGTCGACAACAACCTGGGGGCTTAAAAAGGCTAAATTGGCAGAATCATAAAAGGATAACATTATGAATCATAATGGACAGTTAACTGTTAAGTTAATCGTATCAAATCCCTTTGGTGAAGGATTTTTCAGTAATTTTTTTTGTCTTTGCTAAAATACCAATCAATCCAATCCAAATCCGATCCCAATCTCTTTGGTTATACCTACGTAGTGCAGCGAAAAACAGAAAAACACATACTGTCTTCGCCATATTATGATTCATAATGTTATCCTTTTATGATTCTGCCAAAGTGGTCTTTTGAAGCAAGCCCAAGTGAATGACTCCATGACCCAGAACCGAAATATCTGGCGAAGAATGACGAGGGGAGCCGACTTCAAATGAAATGGGATAAGGTTAGGCAAAGAGAGAGAGATCATATAGTACCATCTATTGGTATAGCAAGTTTAGTAGTTAATTAATTTGATTTCAGTGTCTGGGCGTTAGATTTCGGACTCTGTCTATTTGTGTTTGGCGAGTGTTCGTGTTTCTTATTGAGTTTCGGGATCTTGATTTGTTATCTCTGGAATTTTCATGGTAATTGGTAAATATACCTACTTCTCTTGAACCAAGGATTGTTTGGATTTCGAATGTTTTGGTTGATGTTCAAACTTTGAATATCTGAATATATTTGGACTCACAAAATACAAATCAAAATCCATTTGTTGAAGCTGAGAATCAGTACTTTTTAAGTTTCGAACGTCAAAATTAGATAGGACAGTCCCCCAAAACACCCGCCCTTCACCACTTCTTAATGATTTCTCTGGGGAGAAGCAACAAACTCCCCAGCAGCACAGCTGTTAGTTCAGTTAGACACACTTACAATCATCTTCAACTCCGAAAGTCTGTCTTATTGTTGGACATGATTATAAATGTAAAATTCCTTCAATTATTTCGTGCCATTGTTTTAATCACAGTTTTAAAACTAATTTGAATGTTTAGGACAAACTTTTAGTCGTAGACAGGACAGGTTTTTAATTATTTACAAAACGATAAACAGCAATTTCGAGTGAAACTCAAGCAATGTTCACGTCGGAGTTTTTGAAACTATTTGTGTTGTCTGATTTGGGTGGAGTTTTGTGAGCGTTGGTATACATACACTGATTAATACTGATTTCTACACTGACTTTAGTATAGTAGCTTTTTCATATTAATTTAATGTTACACAGTCCCAATAATTTTATAGAGGTATGAGGAAAAGAGTGTAAAGTTCACTCAGCCTCCTTAGAAAAGGGAGGATCTTCCGACCAGACGGGTGTTGTGTCTGGTGGGCAACTGCCCGACGATTGAAGTCGGGACGTTGTATATTATATGCTAGTTGTGCGGTAAATTCTGCTTGCGAGATGCAGGATTTTGCGTGACGTCAGTATGACGCGTACTTCGCATGTGGCGCTGTAGATGCCTCCGCAACTTAAAAAATATTGAAACAGTTAATAATTTATTGTAAAGAACGTAATTACGATGTAACTTAATCATAAAATCTAATTATTAACGATAGCCTACTAAAGGCTTGTACACACAGACGCGACGCGACACGCGACACAAAGGCACCGCAAGTCGCAGCAACGAGCGGTGCCTTTGCGTCGCGCGAGTCAAGATAACGAGGTCAGACAGTCAACAGTTGAGATAACGCTACTACCCGATAACAACGGGATAAGCGGAGTCGATTATAAATAAAGTAATAAATATAAATAGGATATTAATATTGAGTCAAGATAACGAGACCAGACAGTGGAGATACCACCACCGCCCTAATAAACAACATCAATAAACGGAAGCGATTAGATAAGTGAATTGTGGTGACAACCATTCTGTCCCCACCACTGTGTTAGCTGATAAGACTTAGTATATAAACTAACCCAACTATAATTTAAGCACATTATTGTATTGACTCTACAACATACCACTGTACTACTAACACGTTTTGAGAATAAAATTACTTTTATCTCCATCACAAGTCTCAGTCTTTTAACTGGCGCCCAACGTTACGGGCATTTCTTGAAGAAATTATCAATCAAGGCGACGTGCTGAATTGCTGTATCTCCGCTACCAGACACCGAACCAAGAAGATTACTCTATCAAACCTGCCCAGAACCTACAAATAAAGAAAAAGATTCAAGACTTCTCCTGCAAGGTGACGCTGACTCAGAGAAAAACTCTTCTCCGTACACATCAAGGTGACGCTGGCCAAGAAGAACTTCTCTTCGTACATCGCAGTATAGAAGCTCATCGGAGTAAATCGACGGACTTCAAAGACCCGACTCTACGAAGCTTCTACTACATCCAGATGAAGACAGTGATAGCCCTCATCATTCTCACAACACAACTGTAAGTACACGTGATTATTTCCCGGTTAAAACTACCTCAAACTGGCATTTACTCCTTCAGGTAGAAAATTAGTAAACAACCCAAAGTTAATTATGACGTCATCCGTAGATTCCAACCCTCAAATTAGACCAGAAAGTAATATTCCTATTCCCCAGTTCTCTGGAGAAGGTGGAGAAAGATACCTACACGGTTTTATCACCGCAGTAGAACGTTTTATTCAAATAACCTCTGGCACAGATGCACAAAAAGTCAATATAATCTTGTCAAAGATAACAGGCAATGCGGCTACATATAGCTCTCAAGCTCTCTCAGTCTCATATATAGCTACCCCCATAACTTCACTTGGTTAGAAATTAAAGAAATCCTAAAACAACAGTATGGATCATGGAATAGAACGATAGGAGATGTGTTTCAGGAAATTAATAACTTAAGACCAAGCTCACCAAGCTTAACTAACGTTATATACGAGTTACAAATGTTAATAGCTGAAGGATGTACAATTAACCAACATGTACACACCGGTTTAAAGGAAATAGCTAACCAAAAGTTAATATCACTCCTACCACCTGAATATAAACCAGCCTGTGAAAAACTAGACTTCCTAGAAACTTGCCTTAGAGCTAGAACTCTTGACAAAGAAGGATATGTAATTAACATCAGAAATACGGGAAACAAACCGAATGGTCATACTCAACCTTTCGTTAAAAATAATATGAGCTCAACCCCCCAACAACACAACGCCCTTGTGTATAATTCAAACCTTGGTAATAGACCTGTTCAGCAAAAACACGCATATCCAATCTCACCTTTCTCGGCTAGGATTCGGATGCAACAAGCAGAACAAGCTAAACAACCTTGGTATGGCAACTATAATAATAATCAAACTCACGCTTACCCTAAGCGTAATTTCAATAATAATGCTAATAATTTTAATCAAAGACCTCCATGGCAACCAACTCGGCCCAACTGGCAACCAAAACCACAAAATGCCGAACTACAGGATAAAGACGCGACTATGCGTACTGTAACAGAACGACCTCAATTAAAAATAAACCGAGTATTTAACATCGACGAACCTGAATGTAATAGTGATGACTATCCCGATACCCCTTTTGAAGAATACATGCAGCAATGCGCCAACGAATATTTTACTAACATCAACCCTAGATATGAAAACAATGATCAAATTTATGAGCCAACACACGAATATGACCCAAACTCGGAGGATTTTCAGACGGATTTACCCCAGAATACCCCAACATAAATTCTACACCTCATCATACCCAACTACCATACATTAAAATACCTAATACAGACGAAAAAATACTAATAGACACCGGATCAACACGCTCATTTATTAAACCCAATATAGCTAAAGAATTAATATCGGATGGATACGCGATTTATATTGACGAAACATTTTCAGTCCAAACCCCGCACGGACTCTCAAAACATAATGGTAAAATAATAACCTACCCCATGGTAAATATCTTCGGACAACACAGTAATCCAATAGAATTTTATATGTTCGACTTCTCTAATAACTATGAATACCTAATAGGATGGGACACATTAATTAAACAAAACCTATTAATAATTCCTAGCGAGAACAAAATAAAAACACCAGACGATATAACTATACTATTACATTATCAAGAAAACAAGTCGATTACGTTAGGACATATTCTAACAGAGAAGGGACTCAGTCCATGTCCAGAAAAAACCAAAGCAATAACCAGATTTCCACCACCTAAAACAACCAAAGAAATCAAGTCATTCTTAGGACTAGTATCCTATTATAGGAAATTCATACCAAACCTATCCAAAATAGTAAAACCTATAACTGAGTGTACAAAGAAAGGAAAAGAGATAAAACATGATAAACCATTTTTAGAAGCTTTCCAAAGAGCAAAAGACTTAATCATTAACCCACCAGTCCTAGCATATCCAGATTTTAATAAAATATTCACAGTAACGACTGATGCAAGTGATATAGCATTAGGAGCTGTTATTTCACAAGAAAATCATCCTATAGCATACACATCTCGAACACTAACGGAAACGGAACAAAAATATAACGCGACTGAAAAGGAACTACTAGGTATACTTTATGCCCTAACACAATTTAGACCATACATCTATGGGCGACACTTTAAACTTGAAACAGACCACCAACCACTAATATGGATAACCAAACTTAAAGAACCAAACGCTAAGCTTACCAGATGGAAGTTAAAACTGCAAGAATACGACTATGAAATATCACATAAAAAGGGAAGTACTAACCACGTAGCAGACGCTCTGTCTAGAATCGTACTAATGCATAACTCAGACCAAGCAACCGTACATAGCAACTTCGATGACTCAGATGAAGGATTTATAATAAAATCAGAACATCCCCCTAGGCGTATGAATAGAATATTTGTAACGACAGAACCATATCAAGTGAAAGTAATACAAAAAGACAACCACACCTACGATTATAATCTAAAAATAAACAATCCCCAAGACTTTATAAAATTCTGTAAAGAATATCTCGGATCAAAAAGATATGCTATAGTAGGAAATAGTAATAAACTCATAGAACAACTGTCTGAAATATACAGGAAACATTTCAATAATAAAGAACTCACAATCATTTGGTTTACACAACCACGTGTAGAAATCACAGACAAAGAAGAAATCCTAAAAATAATTAGATCAACGCATGAATTTATGGATAGACATATAGGAAACCCAGCTTTAATAAAGGAAATCTCTAAAACATACTATATCGAAAACATCAAAAAACATACGCAAAACTATCTGAATCAGTGCGAAACATGTGCTAAAGTAAAATACGATCGACAACCATTTAAACCGCCCTTTGAAAAAACCAAAACACCAACAAAACCAATGGAAAAATGGCAAATAGATACGTTCCACTTTAAAAAGAAAACCTATTTAACCGGAATAGACACATTTTCTAAGTGGACTTTCGCCACAGAACTAGTTGAAAACAACTCCCTACAAGTAATAGAAACGCTATTACGACTCTTCGCTCTAATAGGAACCCCCGACCTAATCTCAACAGATAACGAGACTATACTAATATCTGAAATAGTAAAAGAATTTCTAGCAGGATTAAAAATCAAACATCATGTGACAACACCCCTGCACCACACGTCCCATGGAGACATAGAACGGTTTCACTCCACCCTAATAGAGAGATTAAGAGTACAACAGGAACTAAAGAAAGAAGATGTTAACTTAGCAGTACTAGCATATAATTCCACTATACATAGTGCCACTAACAAAACACCTAACGAATTACACTTTTTACGAGAAATTAACTTACCCGTACAGAACAAACAAACCTCTGACTACCTAAAGAAGATAAACGACAAATTAGAAAATGTAAAAGAAAGCACACTCAAAAGGAGTAATAAATTCAGAACGCCTGTGACTAAAGAAATCACCACGGGAACTAAATTCTATATCGCTAAGCATGATAGATCAAAACACGTAAACCCCTTCAAAGGCCCATACGTAATAAAAAAAATACTCCCACGAAATAAATTCTCCTATGACTCCAGACTTATAGAACATCAAATTCACATTAGTCAAATTCGTGTTACAGATGCGACGCAAACATCATCAGATTAGGACAAGGGATCAGTATCATACCTCAAAGGAAAGTACAAATACAAGAAGACGAATGGAACTTAATCTATCCTATTAATCTAGAACCGCTCCAAACAAATTACGAGTCTATAACGAACCTATATAACAACGAAAGACTAACTAATGATATACGACATCAAAGAACAGAATATTTAAAAACACACTTAAGTGAATGTCTATCACGAATGCAAATCAAACGATCCAAACGAGGACTTATTAATGGATTAGGATCTATATTAAAGCTATCTCAGGAAATCTAGATAATGATGACATGATAAACATAGAAAAGAAATTTAGTCTAGCAGCCAACGCAATGACCGCAATGAATCACAAAATAAATAATGTGACCCATCAACTTAACCAGTTAATAACAATTGTAAACCGTAAACTCAGCTCTAGAGAGTACTTCTTACAAGAAGTGATCTTAGTATACGAAACACTGAAAGACATCTGCGAACATCTCGAAGAAGCTTACGTCCTAGCCCAACACAATATCTTGCAACCCGCAATATTTAACGAAATACATTTACAGCAAGGATTAGATAAAATCCCCAGCAAAATTAACGTAGTACGAGACATAAACAAACTACAATCCCTAATAGTCCCAAGCGTTGCTATACAAAGCAAACTATTAATATTCCAATTCGCTATACCCATAGTCTCTAAAGAACAATATAATCTAGAAACAGTAATTAGCGTAATCACCCCATCTAACCAATATTGTCAAATGCCTAGTATTAAGAACGGCCAGTATTTAACGGGAATCAATCATGTGTATAAAGTAGACAAATGTAATAACAATATATGTACAGCTTCACCAACAAAGAAATGTGTAGAAGAAAGCATTCTGAAACAACGCAACAACTGTAGCGTTATAAAAATCTACTGTCCAGCACGATACTCATACAAAATTCAGAATGACTTATATTTCCAGTTCAGATTAAAGGAACAAACAATCTATGATAGATGTGCCGACAGAAGCGTGACCATCGTAGACTCATATATAGAAGATAACACCAAATGCGGAAGCACTCAAGATCCTGTGGATATTCAGACCTTTACTGAAATCACAGAACCAGCAAACGAGTTACCAATGACGTTACCAGAAAATATGGACAACATAGAAGAGCAGATCGCAGCAATCAATAGACCCGACTTAACCTCTGATAAGATCAAAGACATAGGGATCCTGACCTACATAACGATAGTCACCATAATCTTGTTAACTATCGTCTTTTTAACTCGTCGAATCATAAAAACCCGACAGAGTACAAAAAGACTAGGAGGGGAGAGTCAAGATAACGAGGTCAGACAGTCAACAGTTGAGATAACGCTACTACCCGATAACAACGGGATAAGCGGAGTCGATTATAAATAAAGTAATAAATATAAATAGGATATTAATATTGAGTCAAGATAACGAGACCAGACAGTGGAGATACCACCACCGCCCTAATAAACAACATCAATAAACGGAAGCGATTAGATAAGTGAATTGTGGTGACAACCATTCTGTCCCCACCACTGTGTTAGCTGATAAGACTTAGTATATAAACTAACCCAACTATAATTTAAGCACATCCCGACTCTGACCTCTGAGTTTGTTTCGG
The DNA here is from genome assembly GCA_927399505.1 of Luperina testacea. Classification (NCBI taxonomy): domain Eukaryota; kingdom Metazoa; phylum Arthropoda; class Insecta; order Lepidoptera; family Noctuidae; genus Luperina; species Luperina testacea. The sequence continues at coordinate 2,925,629 of OV656763.1, read as the reverse complement.
CATTTCTTCTCAGAGTAGTCATTTAGGAAATGCCGGCCCCATCGTTCGTTAAATAATCAAAATTCGATCCAGCCTGTCCCGACTTGCTGCCCTCCCCCAGCGACGCCCTAAGCCGAGGCTCGTACCCCACAGGGGGTGCCCTTAGCGTGTAGTCGCTTAGTTTATTTAGTTAGTTTTAAGCCCCTGGCTGGAGGCTTTGAGATCTCTCAAGGCAGCCGCAGGATTGTCCGGTTAAGTAGTCACGACCTCTCAAGGTCAACTACGAGATGCCATATTCAAAAAAAAAAAAAAAAAAAAAAAAAAAAAAAAAAAAAATTTAAGCACATTATTGTATTGACTCTACAACATACCACTGTACTACTAACACGTTTTGAGAATAAAATTACTTTTATCTCCATCACAAGTCTCAGTCTTTTAACTCGCGCGATTCGCGTCGCGTGTCGCTTCTGTTTGTAGGAGCCTTAACACTTGCTTGGTAAGTCAACAAAAAAAAACCGGTCAAGTGCGAGTCGGATTCGCGCACCGAGGGTTCCGTATAAATTTGTAGGTATGTAAATAAGTAGATTATCACGGGATTTTTTTTTGTAATATCACTATAAAGTTACGGTTTTCGGATTTTTTCCTTCACTTGTGCTACATGACATTACTAAACTTCATGATTCTAGGTCAACGGGAAGTACAGTCACGAGCACTAATATGTCAACACTTGGCAACTTTCAATTGCGATTTTTTCATGAAATAACGAATGCAACGTTGAAATACGACAGTTTACACAAACCTATCGGTTCGAAAATCCTTTGTTCGTATAACATAAAATTTAATTCAAAACTAAAGCAGAAAACCGTCTTTGAATAAAGTCAAATATATACATACTTATATGCTCGTGACTGTACACTATAGGTTTTTATTCCGGCACATAAACGCTATCTTTTGCTTGCGTAGACGTAGAAGTTTGATTTTGTCACTGCTTCAAGGGATTGCAGCCCTGAGTATTTAATATTAATTTAAACTTGATGACTCCACGCGTTTCTGAGAAAAATGGTCTTGACAGACGGATAGACAGACGGAAAACGAAGTCATCTTATAAGGGTTCCGTTTTTCCTTTTGAGGTGCGTAACCCTAAGAAGAGCTAATATGAAATAAAAAGCAAAATATTCTACAGTTTTTATACCACATGAAAATAGGTCAAACTTTGAAGTAAATATTAATTTGGACTGCAAACTAGCGGAGAGTCGACGACTAGTTGAAAATTGGGCTGAACTATGAAAAACGTTTTCCATTAGACGGGTTTTAACTAAACACGCAACGTTGGGAAAGTTTCATGATTACGTCAATTGAAAGAAGACGCTAGAATCGAAAGAAATGTAGTTTTTTTTTGTTTTTTTTTTAAATCAGCACTTGTGGGTACGACTGCTTTCTAGAAAAACGTTCTTCATCAGTCTTCCAGGACCCTAATTCATTAACACCTAATGATCCCTTACTTCGAAACAACGTCAATTCCTTAGCTAATTACCACATCTTTTTGTTGAACTCTTGTTCTTTTTATTGGTTTGAACTGTCAAAATACCATGCTTGACAACCGTACGTGGTTTACACGTGGTAAGATTACTTGGTTTGCTCGTGGTAAGATTACGCGGGGAATAATAATTACCATACAGAATTGGGGCCCAGACCGAATTTCGACCATGGCGACCAATCTCAGCGGAGACTAGCCTTCGGTGCAGGAGATATTATAGTGTACAAATGTGTGTGTAGACACATGTGTACCCTCTCTTCTCTCACTCTTATTGTCCGATTACACTCTTTTGAGATATTTCAATTACATCTTGTAAGTTGAAAACCAGCGTCAGGCACGCGCAGCCGTTTTGGCGCAGCCGTGAGGCACACTTTCCTGCTAATTTCTTACATCGGACTTTGCACTTTTTATTTTCATCTTAGTTTTTATCTGATGTACGACTATTATCTAACTAAATGTTACTAGTCTTAGAGTCCTAGTAATTAGTCTGTGCTAAATAAATGTATTTTCTTTCTTTCTTAATAACACTGTACTATATCGTTGGTTAGTGAATCTTCGTACGCACTGCCGTGGCACATAAATTAGCCTATAACATTCCCACACTTGGGACACAGACAGAGGCCTTCACTCTGTGAGAGTGAGTGAGCCGTAATCCACTATGCGGGTCCAGTGCGAATTGGTAGATGTCACATGTTTTCACCTAAGACATTTCATTTTTGATCCTAAGACATGGTGAAGAAAAACATCGTGGGGAACCGGGGTTTTCTCACGATGTTTTCCTTCACCGTGGCACTGCAATGAGGGTTTTCTGAAATGACGTTCGCTAGGTGGCAGCACTGACACGTCAGGTCCAGGCATCTGTCAAAAAGCCTATATTTTCTTTATTCATGACTGAATGATGAACGAATGATGAAAGCATCATATATTTTATATAGGAAGACCTCTTATCACAGTGGTGCCAACTAGTGTCGTAAATTTTCACGAAAACCCTCATTCCGCATTCCTGCCAACAAGTGACGATAAAATATGTCCACAATGTGTACAAGGCCTCAAACATGGAAGTAGCCAATCAAAACCATCAATAAAAATATATAACACGGAAACTTTATAATAGTTTCAGTTCTAAAATTAAGCTGTCTTGTCATCGGAGACCAAGATTTCAAGATAAAAATCCTGGGGACACCGGGATCCGTCCGAGGTCGGGCATAATCGACAAACTCGATTACAGATTTCCCCCGGCGACGTTTTACATTGATCCCGGTTCAATAAGGGCCCGTTCACGCCTCGAGCGATACGACTTGCGACGCGATTTGCGTCAAGCGACGCCCGCGCGCGTCATTTTCCTGTCGGCACTCCTTGCATCTCGGTGACTCGTGGCATGATTTAAAGAACTTCTTTCATTTGTTTTCGCAGTCACTATCGCAATACGCGTAAGTACGGACAGACATGCTCATTACTAGCATGAAAGCATGCCATATTTAGGAGTTTGCTTAAAACTAGCATGCTTATTTCTAGCAAATGCAAACAGCAGCTGCAGAGCATTCTAATTTCAAGCATGCTTTTTTATAAGCATGTGTGTGAGTACGTTGCTTGAGTGTGTAGCTCGTGTCCACGGGGTAGAACACTCGAGACGAATTCGCGTTCAGTAGTCACGTTTTCAATTCGCATCGATTTTTAGGGGAAGTTGGACCAAAAGGAAATCCTTAACCCGGTGATTATTTTGCTTGGTTTATGTGGTGTCTTTGAACCTTGTTCTTCTTTGTTCATAGCAATTTCCTGCCCTGTTTATAACTGCTGGTCTGTTTAGGAGAAATTATTTGAGGCAAGGTTTTTATAACGACCTTCTGTCGAAGGCACGGAAATTTCGAGGTCTATTCTACAGGGTCAAGTAAATTAACTAGCGAAACTCCACAGACCTGTTGGGCTTCGATACCCTGAAAACATCTAAACATGATACTTAAAACTAGGGATGCCGCGATACGCCTTTTTGCCGATACGATACCGATACCGATACTCTTATAAAAATATCGGCGATACCGATACCGATACCGATACGCTTACTGAATTCAAAAAGGAAGGTAGATTAAATAAAACACAATTAATTAATAGTTTTAGTAATCAAAATTAACATTTATAAGATTTTTATGGAATTAAAAATATTATTTGCATGGAAAGATACTACGCGCAACAACATTCAACCTAACGAAATGGGATAGATGTGCGAGTGCGAGGCCAAAGCGGGCGGGCGAAACAAAACACTGAATAAAGCGCGGGGTTTCCCCGAGCATAGTTGGTTCGTGCCTCGTTTGCAACGAAATAGACGGGACAACACGCGCGTTTACATTACATTTTTAAAGCGTACAAGTATCGTTGCATCGGCCATAAAAATATCGCCGATACCGATATATCGGCAAACCTGAAGTATCGCTGATATATCGGTATCGGTATCGGATGCATCCCTACTTAAAACAAAAAAAAAATTAGAATGAATTTTTTTTGGGGTCGACGACCGTACCATGTTTAGTTACTTACCTACTTCAATATTAGTTTAAAAATATTTTTTTTTGTGTAAAAAAAAAGCTGATTTTCTCAACTCAAACTTCAAATAACTACATTACCAGGGGTCGTGAACCTAAAACAAAATCATCAAACCATAATATATATTTTTTAATTTTTAGATATCGACACCTACCACATCTAGAGTTTCGCTAATTTAATTTGAATCTGTACACCTGTGTAGTGGTCCATTTCTATTGTAAATGTGTGGTACTATTTAGATGTAGCATAATGAGAAATATGTATTATACGATTAGTTTGCATTATGGTTATTAAGTAATTAGATATTATTGTTATGACCCATAATGTTTGCTGATGCACACACAATATAAAAGCATACAGGCTGATCAGTTATTTACCTATATAGCACCTAAAATTAATTTGCAGGCTGTGAGAGAGACAACGCTATACCACAGTGACGAGTTAAAAAGAGCAAAAATCACAACGACTACCTACTGTTATAGCTGCATCACATTAAATAATCGAATGTTATACGATAATTATACTGTTAGTAAGTGTGTTCACTATTTAGTTATGGTTTATTGTACAGACGCCAGCACATTAAGCTACCCGAAACTGTCAAATTTTCCCAATCAACCTTGAACCTTATACTTTAGCAATAAAGTTGAAAATCTATTAAAGACATTTGACAGATTGTAGTAGCTTGATGTGCTGCACGTGCAAATGAATTTCATTAGTGAATTGAATTCCAGTATTATTTTATCATGTTGATATTGAATGTTGGAAAATTATTGCGAATAGAATTTTTATCTATACTTTAATATTATAAAGCTGAAGAGTTTGTTTGAACTACTAGTCGGATTCTTTTTCCATTTGATAGCCCAATTCTTGAGGAAGGCTATAGGCTATTTAACATCACGCTATGACCTTTAGGAGCCGAGCAAAAAGAAAAAAAGTCAGAAAGAACGCTAAGCAAAAACGAAGTAATAGCGCGGGCAGGCGATGCGATGCGACGGGGTGGGTCGGAGTAACAAGAAATTTCACGCGGACGAAGTTGCGGGCGGAAGCTAGTACACTAATAATCACGCTGTTTAAGCCCGAAGGGTGAACAGAGATGTTTAGTAAAATCAGATTTCGTCTGTTAAAGTCCTATGTAACAGAGAGTGAGCCTAGTGTTATCAACCGGGCTACATCCAGACTCTTGGCTGCTACTGAGAAATTCCTGATGGAAAAGCTTCAATAACACTTTGCACGAACTAACGGTAGGTTTCACGCTCATACAAGTGTCGATCCCATGGGAATATCGGAATAAAAACTATCCTATGTCCTTCCCCGTGATGCAATATATCTCTCTGCCAAATTTTATCGAAATCCGTTCGGTGGTTTAGGCGTGAAAAGGTAATATACAGACAGACAGATAGAGTTACTTTCGAATTTATAATATTAAGTATGGATTCAAAGTCCTGGATGCCTACCATGATCTAATTAAAAACGATTCAAAAGCAAGACATTTCAGTTTAGGTTCTTAAACTGCATCGCTTAAAGTCGAACCATGAAGTCCATTACGCGCAGCGGCATTTGGATCGTTAAAAGTGAATGAAAGATCGCAATTTGTGGCTGAACCGCGTTTGAAACGTTTTTGGTGAAAAAGAGACAACGCTATTATTATCAAATAAGTTTGTTTCGCGCACATTGTAGTGTCAGACACGTTCAGAAGCAAGTAACATTTTATTTGTTCTTAACTCAGTATCATTACTTTAAAGTAAAACAGACACTCAACAGTTGTTTTTAAGATTCCACGTTAATACGGTAACTATTGTTAAAATAATTCTTAGTCAAAGTAGATATTTATTTACCATTTGGCATTTATTAGACGAAAAAATATTTATATTTCGACTTAATAAAACAATGTTTCAGTTTCGAACGTGTACCAGAGTAAAAAAAGTTGTGTCTGCTGTCATGTCACTGTCAGTTTGTTTTTTTTTTTTTTTTTAAAGGCTATAGGTCTGAGACCATGCTGCCTAGTCATCAGTTACTATTTTTTTTTTTAGTCTAACATTACATTAGAATATGGGTGTACACATTCTAATGTATTAGGAGTATTTGGCAGCAAATGTATCGAATCAAGTTTCCCGGTAAACTTCGCTGAGGTAGCCAAAACTACAAAAAAATTCTCAGCTCCATTTTACCGGGATCGCGTCTGTTTCAATGATTCCACATATTGTCCAGTTGCGCAGACACTTGAGATACAAAACTACACCAATTTTACATCACAATATCCACTAGGAATCAATTTGCGAATAATTAAAACAGCCAACTAGACTTCACTCGAAGAAATCCCGCCAAAAACTCCCTGTCAGTTTGTGTGTCTGTGTCAGTTTAACTAGATAGTCTGTGGAGTTGTGATCTCCTATTTAAGGGGGAAGCGCTAAGGTAGCCCGCGAACTTCAAATTTTCTTATGTTTTTTGCAATTTGCTGGTCAGTATTAAGTTGTGCGTTGATTAATATATGAATCGCGGCCGTAACAAATATGTATTTACAGAATTATAATCATTAAAGTCATCAACACAACTCTCTAAGACCACGTAAGTCCAAAGAATAACTGTTTCATGAAATTATCATTCTTTGGACTTACGTGGTCTTAGAGAGTTGTGTTGATGACTTTAATGATTATAATTCTATAAATACATATTTCTTACGGCCGCGATTCATATATTAATCAACGTACAACTTAATACTGACCAGCAAATTCCAAAAAACCTAAATAAAGTTGAATTTCGCGGGCTACCCTGGCGCTTTCGCCTTAAGGGGGAAGCGCTAAGGTAGCCCGCGAAATTCAAATTTTCTTACGTTTTTTGCAATTTGCTGGTCAGTATTAAGTTGTACGTTGATTAATATATGAATCGTGGCCGTAAGAAATATATTGTGTTTACAGAATTATAATCATTAAAGTCATCAACACAACTCTCTAAGAACACGTAAGTCCAAAGAATGATGATTTCATGAAACAGTTATTCTTTAGACTTACGTAGTCTTAGAGAGTTGTGTTGATGATTTTAATGATTATAATTCTGTAAACACATATTTCTTACGGCCGCGATTCATATATTAATCAACGTACAACTTAATACTGACCAGCAAATTCCAAAAAACCTAAAAAAAATTGAATTTCGCGGGCTACCCTGGCGCTTTCGCCTTAAGTTATTGTACTCTGTGGTTGTGTGGTGTTAAAAATGCATGTAAAATATGACGGAGAAGGTATAGTGTGTCTCGTTATTATCAGCCATATTTAACTATTGTGGGCGTACAGTGGGTATGTGTTGGTTATTGCGCAATAGAAAAACGTTTGCAGTTCAAAAAGATTATAATTTCACGAACAATATTTAGTCACACTAGCAAATTACACACTGTAGGTACACGAAACAACCAGATACGGAACGCTGGACAGTTTCTAAGCACATGTGGTCCGTACGATGTTCAATGTCCAAATCCAAAATCCAAAGTGAGCTCCACATCGTTCTGTCGAGCTGTTTTCTAACCCCCACGGACTCAGGCTAGACTCTGTCAAGCGCCGCCGGGTGGCGCTAGCGTTCCGAATAGTCAAATGCATGACCGGATGCGACAAATACGTATTTTAGACTTTAAAAGAAAGATTAAAGTACACTTACACTGGTTTTTGTGAAATTCCACTAAAATAGCACTAAAAAACTTTGTTTTCGCCAATAATTCACCAAACGTTTCAGTTTATGTTAGAGAAATAGTAACTTTTATTGAATCGCTTATTTTGACAGTTAGCGTTTCAGTTTAGGTTGCTCTATGGATGTCATGGTACCAAATACAGTACAAAATTGAATGAATGAAACCAAAACTTGCGACTCAGTTTGGAACAATCGCTGTCAGATAGCACGGCCTAAATTGAATCGTTAAACTGACTTCATGGTACGAATTAGACGAACAGTTCAGTTTAGGTCCTAAAATGGATCGCGTTAAGAGGTCGTGGTAGGCCTGCTGACTGAATGATATATTAAGACGCTGACAACCGCTATTGAGTTCCGCTGTTTCGGTATTTTTAGCCACGCCCACAATTTCTCCGATATCCTAGCGCCATTCTTAAAGGGCGGTGATACAGCGAACCACCAAGTAAGGAACAGTGTGACGCGGTCAATAATAATTAACAATGAACCAACAGATGGCGCTCTTTTATATTTATTGTTCTGTATGAAGAGCTAGAAACAAATAAGACAAGGCGATTAAAAAATACGAATGTATATTTTTTAGTGACCGACCGAAAGTTCGGTTTCGGTTTCGGTTTCGGCCAGTTTCGGCCAAATAATCTAGTTTCGGCCTTAGTTTCGGTTTCGGCCAGAAAATGGCCGAAACTTTCGGCCGCGCCGAAACTCGAGTGTTCATGAATTATCGTCCATCGTTCGGCGAACTTCGCGGCTAGCTCGTGCTCGCTCGTCGCGTTGCCGGCCCAGTTCGCCGCCGTCCATCGTTAATCGCATGGAGTTGAGGTTGTGTGTTGCACATACGAGGGCGGTCCCATAATGAATTGGCCTAACTATGAACTAATGAAGGAAATGAAACGAAACCAATTTTATTTTTCAATATAATCACCATGAATACTACTAACACACTTCTGACATCTGTGAATCAACATCTCTAAGCCTTTATAAAAATAATCACAATTTTTAGCCTCAAAATGATCGAAGACGGCCGCCTGCAACTCTTCATTGCTTGAAAATTTTCTTCCTCTTAAGAGGAAGAAAATTTAAAGCGAGACGGCGGGCTTTCTGGACTGTGAGTTGGATGTTCAACTTCTGTGAACCCGCATTGACGAAGTGCATCCTTCGAAACACCAGCGGTATGAACAGGGGCGTTGTCATGGAGCAACAGGACACCTTTAGACAGCTTGCCTCTTCGTTTTTCCTTTATCTTGTCTCGTAATTTATTTATTAAAGAAGCATAATATTAGCCGTTCACGACTGTATTACGTTCTTTAAAATCCACCATCAAAATGCCTTGAAAATCCCAAAAGATTGTGCACATCAGTTTCTTAGCCGATTGGCACCTTTGCCTTTCTAGGGGGCTTTTCACCCTTATAACGCCATCCCATTGATTCGCGCTTGCTTTGTGGGTCATAATACAAGATCATAGTTTCATCACCAGTCACTAGCCGCTCGATCACAGTCTTTGAATTTTCGCCACAAAGATCCAAAAACTCCGAAGCGCAGCGCTTTCCTGTCTCTGTACCGCTGAAAGAAGTTTCGGTACCCATCTTGCACTCACTTTTTTCATGTGAAGATGTTCATGGATCGCACGATGACGTACTTTTAGAGAGCCCAAGCCTAGCTGCAATTTCTCTAATCTTCAAACGGCGGTCACTCAGAACCTCCTCTTCGATAAGAGCAATCGTTTCGGGAGTGAGCACTTCCACAGGTCGACCGTCGTGGCAAATGTCTTCGACGGTTTCTCTCCCGAGGCGAAACTCTTTCACCCAATTTTTCACTGTGCTATAGGAGGGGGCAGACTCCTTATACACGTCATCCAATCGTTCTTTTATTTGGGCAGGGATAAACCTTCTTTAAACAAAAACTTTATGACACTTCGATACTCAGTTTTCGACATTTTGAAAAAATACGCGACTCATTATGCTAATGCCTGCTAAACTAAGACTAAGCATTTCATGTCCATGCGTGTTTCTTATATTAAGTGCACGATAAACGTACTATTTAATGCAACACAACATGTCGCGTAGAACTATGTAGGTATATCAGGCCAGTTCATTATGGGACCGATCTCGTAAATAATTAGGTAAGTATTCAACTGTCTGTATGTATAATATACATTGTATATGCAAACAAATGTGTAAAAAACACACCAGATTTCTGTATACGATAAAAAAAAAAATTAAAATAAATTTTTTTTTTAAATATGTTTAAGTAAGTTTCGGTTTCGGTTTCGGCCGAAACTAAGAGCAAGGCCGAAAGTTCGGTTTCGGTTTCGGTTTCGGCTGAAAAACCTGTTTCGGTCGGACACTAATATTTTTATCTTTTTATTTTTAATTATTTTACGACATTTTATTTACACTGAATTAAAAAACAATATATGTAAGGAAATAAATGTAAGCAAGTAAAAGTAAACAAATGTAAGAAAAATAAAATCTTAAACTTAACAAAATTTTCAATATTAAGTATATGTTTTATTTGCTTTTTTAACCGACTTCAGAAAAAGGAGGAGGTTCTCAGTTCGTCGGTTTTTTTAGTACCTATCATGTTCCCCAATTACTCGAAGACGGCTAGACCGATTTCAAAAATTATGATTTTGTTTGAAAAGGTATACTTTCCAGGTGGTCCCATTGTCATCAGGTCAGGATCAGATGATGGGATCCTGCAGAAATCGAAGAAACTCTTCAAATATTATAGGCACACCTATAGTGATTTGGGTATTTTTAATAGTAACTTGTGCATTTGCTCTCGGAAAGCACCATTTGGTAAAGTATTCTGGGTACTTACCTAGTAACATTTTCAGGGGTAACTATAATTTCACTTTCTGATGTAACTGCAACTGGCAGATATTCTAATCTGCAAAAAAATAAAAAACATTTAAACTTGCAAGAACTTTCTTCATCACTAAACATACCTATTACGTCTTAAAAAAAAACAAATCTCACACGATGATTTATATAGAGTGGGCAAGAAACAATGGAGAAAGCTACGAGTATTTTCCTATAAGTCCAGTTCTAAGATAGTCATAGGTCTATGTAAATTCGATAGTTTATCACTGGACGTATTTGTGACTTTCTTTCTATGATCTAAGTAATAAAATTGTTATCTATGTTAGTAAGTATGCACTTATTACAAACTTACTGGTGAAAAACAATTTCCGAAGCTTCACCTGCTTCCGAACTGTTCGCCAAACGTCTCTTTTTACTGTAATGAAAATTAATAATTATTCTAAAAATATACAAAACAAATGAAAAAAAAACAACGAAAATTTCCTAAAACTAAAAATAAATAAAAAAAGAAACCCATTTAAATTTTCTAAGAAGAATAAACTTGGTTTCGAACTCGAAACATGCTATTCAGAATCTATACGAAAAATAATTTCCGAAGCTTCACCTGCTTCTGAACTGTTCGGCAAATGTCTCTTTTTTTGTAAAGAAAATTAATAATTATTCTAAAAATATACAAAATAAATTAATAAAAAAACAATGAAAATTTCCTAAAACTGAATAAAAAAATGAAACCAATAACCATCTACAAATTCCCTAATAAGAATCAAGTTGGATTTGAACTCGAAACTCGATATTTAGAATCTATGCAAATACCACTAGACCAACCGAGCGTTAGAGTAACAGATCAATTTACGCTATGGGTTGTATAAAATAGCCTATAAGTACATTTAGTTACAATTTTATTTCTGTTCGTGTCAATATTACAATATAAAAAATTACTTACTTCTACTTCCATGAGATGTTTTTGTTTGTTAGTATAGAAGCGCTTTTTTGCTGGCCTCTGGCATTTTTGTTTGTTTCCCATTTTGCACAGAAAATATGTTCACAACTTAGAACTATATTTATACAACTTATATCCTATATCAACGATTATTTAATATATTTAATATTATAATTAATATTTTTACAACTTATTGTAGTTTTAGGGAAAAATAAAATATGTACATATAAGTATGTTTGAAGTTGTCAAATAACAAAATATGAAATGAACGGATAGCAGTTAGCGGGGCAAAGCGACATACGTCCGTCTAGCAGCGCGTCTAAGCGATCACTGTCGGATTGCATACATAAGAAAGAGAAGCGCGATGACGCGACGCTCGTAACTTTTTACAAACCATAAAATATTTAATTACTTAAAAATAAGTTGAGTAGTCAAAAATAAAAAACAACCAAGTTTTGTATTTAAATATGATATGTTATTGTTATAAATTTTACCAACGTACGTTGACAAGTAATACAGATATTTTTGTTGAAAGATCATTTTAAGAGGTTAGTTTACCATTTTTTTTTATCGAGAAAACTTTTTACAAACGTGTTTTGAATACAACAGGGTTCTCAGAAATATGTTCAAGATTAATATTTATTTTTTCCGCCGTGATAAACTGTATAGATTTGGCTAAAAAACTGTTTGAGACAAGCCTATTTTGCTCTTGTCAGCGTCTTAACGCACAGCCTAAACCCATGGTACCTGAGACATCAAATTTGGAGGGTGTGTTCTTTGTGAAGAGTAGGTATTTACTAAGAAAGAGTTTTTCGAAATTCCACCCCTAAGAGGGTGAAATTTCACGCAGACAAAATCACGGGCAGAAGCTAGTATATCCTATAGGATATACTAGCTTCTGCCCGTGATTTTGTTTACCTACCCATAGTCATCATTAGATATGCTGTCTAGGAGAGAGGTGGCCGCCATATAGCGTCCGCAATTTACCGCCGAATGACGTCACTTATTTGAAAGTAAGTTTTTTTTGCGACTATTCTGCTAGCGTCATGAAAGTAAGTTGATGTGTCTTCCTAGAGAGCATTATTTGACATCGTAAAGTCAAAAACCCGCTGCCGTAATTTTCATGACAGCTATCACTTTTCTACGAAATGTAGTTTACATTTTAATGCAAAAAAACTTTTGAGCACTAGGTACTAGGTAGGAGCTTTTTTATACATAAGTCATTAATTATTAATTTGTTGAACATAGGTAGGTACAATAATGATGTTATATAAAGATAGAATAGTGCGCTATGTTAAGCCAGAGGGTGTACAAATATTTGTGATTTAGAAATCTAGCCAGCCAAGTCTCGACAAAGAAAAAATAAGCCTGGACAATAAAAAAATAATTAAAAAGAATGACACATTTTGGCAAATTAATTAATAATAAATAGCAATAGAAATCAATGTCAAAAAACAGAAAAAAATAAAATACAAAATAAAATGAAAACTAATAATAAAACTATATATTATGCGGCCATCATCTCCCCGTGGTAGTGCAGTATGCATGAGCATTTCTCCACGATAAAAAAAAAGACTATATATTATGTCAATATACATTACTAATGTAATACTAATGATGTCACTATACAGATGTCAATATTATATTCCTACTGTTAATATAATAATAATATACTAATATTTATACAAAAAAAAAACCTTATGTTATAGAAATTCAGACACGATGTAAACATTGTTATCGAATAAATTAACTGAATTGAATTGTCAAAAACAACAATAGATATAATTTATTAGCATGTCAACATTTTGTCATTAGATTTTTGTCTGTTATGAATTTCGAAATACTGTAATATGATTTGTTCAGAAGTAAGGATTTTAGCCGTTTCTTAAATAAGTTCACGTTCAATTCTTGATTGACGACGGTGAGCGGTTAAATAAAATTGGCCCCATGCAAAGTGTAAGAAGGTCTCACACAGCATTAATGTACAAAAGTGTATTTTGTAAAAATGTCTGACATTAGTAACCGGGGTAATAATAGCGTAATTATGCTATTATTACCCCGTCGACTACGGTTAAACTACCAATATCTGAAATTTTTTTTAAACAACTGGTTTGGTCTTTACAAATACAGCAACCTCAAAAATATATAATAATGGTTTGCATGTATCTATGACCTGCAATCCAAACATTGTCCTCATATACTTTTTTGGGTTTTAAAGATTATTTCCCTATTGGTTGAATTCCCCCAAAAAAATAACAGCATATCTTAACACTGAACCCACCAAGCCATGATATACTGACCTACTATTCCATTTTCTGAAACCAAACCTCAATATCAAATAGAGGTCGTATTTTAACTGCGAGGGGCTCATGGCTTCTTATATCGAAGTGAGGATTTTCCTTTGTGTCAGTAATCATAAAAAGGGATGGACCATCTTCGTTACATACGCCACAGTAGGTACGTCTCAGTCGACCCCACGTCCCAAGCTTGAGGCTTAATGTTTTTATTTTTGCAAATATTACGAAGCTTTGCTTTCATTTTTTATGTGAAAATCATTAAAGGCTGTTTTGAGGTATGGCGGTTTTACGCTGTTATACAATTATTCCGAAGGGGAGAAAAGAAATGCGTTTTAATAAAGAAAAAAAAGTGAATGATTTAAAGGTTATATCTTAAATGAAACAAAGACAGACATTGTTTTATTGGCACATAAATATGTGCATAAAAAAAGTTAAGTTTCATTTTGCTTTGAATAAAACTAACAAAATGAATGTAGGTAATCCATTTCAAAGCTATGTTTCAATTCGCCCCTCAATCTCCATTCACCCTACTTCACCCTATAATGCATTGCCATTTTTACCCACTTGTCCTATATGATGGACACAACTAGAAGGCAGCAATGATGACTGATTCTAACCCGTTACTCAAAATAAATGTCTATAGATTTCTTGCAAAACTAGTCGTATTGTAATGGAACACGGTTCGAATTTTATTGTGCGAAGCGTGGCTCTCCACGCTTCGCACAATAAAATTCGAACCGTGTAACCGTGTGTGTGTGCCAGAATATATTATTATGTGCGTCCTACAAACTGTATTGGACAGATCTTTGTCAGTCTTGAGAATGTAAATTTCGGAGATCAGTTTATTCGAAACATGGACAGGTGCACTCTAAAGGCGAACATAAGATATACACGGAACTATAGAACTGAACATATGAATCTGATCCGATTGGTCTGTCCGTGCACATATTATACTGTTTAGTTTCAACGATTTGCTACTAGTAATCGTTTCGGTATTCGTTGATGCATAATCAGCTTATAATGTTCCCTGGGTGGGACACAGGGCTCCTCTCTGTAAGAGGGAGCAGGCTGTAAACCACCACGCGGGCCCAGTAGGGGTTGGCAGATGTCACACGTCGTCGAGTTATTGTATCTAGGACAGGGATATTTGGAGTTTATTTGACGTTGTCCTTCACCGGTTTGAGAGCAATGGTGTTGAAATTATTTACACAAAGTAAAGCGAATGCCTGGGTTCGAACCAACGTCCTACAACTCCTTAGTCGGGGACGTTACCGCTGGGCCACCACTGCACCTTCCTCCTTCGTAGATGATCAACCTGAAATTTGGTGCAACCATAAACAGAACGGATTTTAGTATAATCAGACGGATCTGAGAGAAGAACTAACCATTTATGGAAGTTTTAAGAATATACTCGTATAACGGAAACATCAAATAGGTAACATCTCTGCGTTTTAAAAGAGATTGAATTTGGGACTTGTAGCTTTTTTTATGGGATGCAATTCTCCATTACCACACCCCGAGAGTGACTCAAGTGCAATGGATATCTCTTTGGACTTTTGCCAAAGCAGCGGAAATATCTACAGCATAGTGTGGTCTCCAAGCAATTGTTTTGACAGGACGCAGGCTGTTCAGACGTCCTAGCACGTAAACGTAACGTAAATTTAAATGATTTTAAATTTGAAAATACTTCGTGCTAGGGTCATGGAAAGAGTTTCGGTTGTAGCGGCATCTACACCGCCACATGCGGACTATATCATACTGACGTCACGCAAAATCCTGCATCGCGCAAGCATAGTTTACCGCGCAATTACCATATATACAACGTCCCGACATCAATCGTCGGGCATTTGCCCACCAAAACGAGCTGTTCCTCATACCTCTTTGCGTATAGAGGTATGAGGAACAAGGTGTAAAGTTCACACAAGGGAGGATCCTCCGACCAGACGAGGACGAGGACAGGAGATTATTGTTGGCCGATAGAAAATATGCTTTGCCTCTCAAAATTAATAATCCTTGTCCATGTAACACAACATTCAATTTGGTGCTCTACAGTCCAGAAACTTTTCTCCTCAAGTATAAAAACTAAAAGAAACCTTCAAAACGAAAAGGTTACAGCAAAAAAGCGAAAAAATCTTCTAAAATAATTACCAAAAGAACAATCTTTTATCTTTATTCAAATGGGGATGAGGAAAAAACAGCAAGTTTTCATTCAAAAGGACTTAAAATGGTGGTATGCGGTGTTAATGAATTTTATGAGGAAAAACTTGGAAAAACTTGGGTAGATGTAGATGCCTTCATGCCAGAGTAACATTACATGGTCACTTAGGCAGAGAGAGGGACGCTCGCAATCCAAAGAAAAAGTCATCTCGGTAAGCTGACGTGGGATGTTGGAAATATACGGATATCTTTTGGAGGAGGAATGTCCGTTTAAATATGAAAATTGTACTTTTTAAGCCAATTATTTCATTTTTCTTGGTTATTAATAAAGGTAGATTTAAAGAGTAGTAGATATCAAGTTAATTTCGTTTGTTTTTATAAAATACTGTTAGATTGCTCAAATGATCGTATTCAAAAACATTGTATTTCAGATTGGGCTTAACATACAGTTATAATTGGGGAAAAAATCTAAGAGAGATCAACAAAAAATATGTAGTTAACGCAAAAACATTCTCACAGACAAAGATAACATTTTTTCTACTAAAATCCAGGCCAAATCTATTCAATCTAGCTAATTGAATAGATTGTACTTTATGATACCGCATCTACATCCTACATCTTCTTGTATTCTGGTCGTAAAAAATGAAGTCAAACGTCTGACGTCACAGTTCGTTACCCCCACCCCGCCATCAAATTTCCACTTTATCTCCCCAACCATTCCATTACGTATAAAATAATTTTTATGTATATCCCATAGAGCCGGTGATTAATCTTGGGTTTATTGTTGTAATGAAAGCTTATGCAATAATTTTTGTCCTGGGTATGGAAGATCTATCGACACGTAAACTTTTGTTTATGGTTGTTACATTGGCGTTTCATGTTTGATAGTTTATAATATGTTTATGTTGAGAAGAGAAGAGAAGAGTGGCATGCATTGCAGGATGCCTACCCTCAAGCATTGGGTGGCGAAATGCTGAAGAAGAAGAAAGTTTAAGTTGATGTAATATGGTAAAGCTTTTAAGGAAATATCTGGGTCAGTAGGTTGTCTTAGGGAAAACAAATACTTCAGATATTTTCTTAAAGGCTTTTACACTATTTTGAATTTCGAGAGTTTAATTTCTTCATCATCATCATTTTAGCCAAAAGGTCGTCTACTTTTGGACATAGTCCTCTCCCAAACACCGCCACTTTAGCCGGTTCTTGCATCCATCGGAATGTTGCGGCCTTCACCAGGGCATCAGTCCACCTAGTTGGGGGCCTTCCAACGCTACGAATTAGAAATGAAGAGATCCGCAGGAGAACCAAGGCAACCGATATAGCCCGAAGAATTGCTAAACTTAAGTGGCCGTCAAGTGGGCAGCGCACATCGCTCGCAGAGTTTAATAAAAAAATAAAAAAAATGTGTCACATCACTAAACTAAACTGTCAAATGAAGTGTAAAACGTCAAAAAATATAAAAAGTAAACTCCAGCTATTTGTCACAAAAATTAAGTGCACAATCTAAAACCTGCCAGACCACATTTCTCTGGCTGTCATGAAAATCGCCTCATAAATATTCCTGGGGATATTTTTGCTGGATTACTATAAAATGTGGATATGACATAGACAAGGCATAGTCTATGCATCACTAGTGGTGTACACAGCTTATAAATAATTAAAGGGCAGCTCACCTCCGCAGCTAGTTGCAATGTAAACTGAATTAATAGGCTACTCCGGCCACGTGAAACATGCACTGACCCTTCTACAGGGTTGCCACTTGATTGCAGAATATGTACTATTTATTGTTTCTATGATACAAATTTTTTTTCCTAGTAGTTTTTTACGGAAGGCTTCTTAGACTGTCCCAAATGTCTGTTTACCTGCACCTTTGACGATCTGAATAACGCCTCTGACGCCGTAAAAATCGTGGTCACCTACTGGGCCCAATAACATAGATGCACCCTTATGCAATATAGATGTATACCGACGAAATGAAAAGAAGAAGGCTGAATGATGCATAATCGGTCTATAATGGCCTCCTCTCTGTGAGACCGTGAGCTCTTCAACTTTTTTTAACAATTATGCTGTTACAAGATAGTAACTAAAATGTAAGGAAGGATATAAATGTCTATAACATGTTCCCAATAAGAAGGCTCTTTAAATGTCTTTTCTTTAAAACAATATACAACCTCATCGAAAGTTCATCTACAATTCAACGTTAAATCTATCGTTCAATTAAATCATTGAGCAATCAAAACACAAAATCTTCTCATCTTAAGAAATTCCGATTTGTTTTAATTCCTTGGCGTTAAATGTGCTCTGTTAATGGTGATTTTAATTTGGTTACCGCCATTCCCTTCTTAATTTCTATTAATTTTCTTTGATTCCGGGGGTCAGAGAAATCTGCTACTTACGTAAGCTTAAGTTAAAGGCTGTAATTACTGCTTAAGTAGGTTTAATTTATTTTATTTCGGTAGTTTTTGTGTGATGGTAGGTAACTATCTAATGCATAAATGAAAATCAATTGCCACATTGTATGTAAGATCATCACTTGACAACGACTCGACTGATTTGGCTGTTTTATTTTTTTTGTTGCGTCTGTTTTTATCAGGACAAGGTTTGTTAGTGTAAAAGATTTTCTTTGAAAAAACGCCCGGAACCGTCGGAAATGAAATTCACTCGGGCGACGCAGGGCACCAACTGCTAGTTTAAGATAATTTGAAGCCACAAAGCTAACATCAACAGGCGTGACTGTTGTTTTTGTTGGCGGTTTTGATAAACCTTTTCTGAAATGGCTGTTCGTATTTTTTGTCTTTTGTCTTTTCGCAAAAAATACCGTAGCAATAATTTGCCTAGTCACAAATTCTCAAAAGAATACATAAACCCCCAAGAACATTTCTAAAACTCGTCAGAGAATACAGGTTTTCGTACTTATCGCAACATTTTTTTGCCTTCATCCCATTTTTTCGGTCGGCGCGGTCTTATTCCATATTTCTCTATTTGTCGTCATCTCAGTCACAGTATAATATGATATTATTACCGTGTCTCAGTATTCATCCCCTTTCTACCTCAAACTCAAAGAATTTATTTCAAATAAACCAATTACAGACACTTTTGAATTGTCGAGGGTTCAGTCAGTCTGAAAGATGAAGCTAGTTGCCCATTCGAAAGCGTAGTAGGTACCTGAGGAGAACGGGCAAGAAGCTCCACGGACACTCTTTTAAATCAAAATAATATAATAATAATAAGACATTTAATTCAGACGTAGTCCATATACTGTTAGTAACACAAAAACCTTATAAAACTATTGTTAGTACATACAAAAACAAAACCACAGAAAGAAATAAAAAGCATGAAGTGGCACCGCACAGGAGTGCCAGTCTATGACAGGCCCTGGACGCGACCACCCACAGTGTGTAGTCGCATCCAGTGCCGCCACATCGGCGAGTCCCATCGTCCCACGAACACGCTCAGAAGGCTGTTCGAGCTGGCCCGCATGCGCTTCATAAGGGACGCAGAACGCTTCCGCATGATGGCATGAAAACCATCCACGCTTTTCACTGCAAACATTGCTGAAGCGCTGCAATGGCGCGGCAGCCCGAACAGCACCCTAAACGCGTTATTATATTTTACTCGCAGAGCACTGTATGTACGCTGCGTGTACTTAGTCCACAGGCTGCAGGTGTAGAAAGATTGACAGTAGGCCCTAAATAATGTCACTTTGACTTGCTCGGTACACCGTGCAAACCTGCGGGCCAGCATGTTACAGCGCACAGACAGCGCCCTGCGCTCCCTTTCCAAATCAATGTTGTCACTTAGATCTTCCGAGACCCAGTGACCCAGATATTTAAAGTTTGACACTCTGTTTAAGCTGGCACCGCAAAGATACAAGGGAGGCACATTAGCATATGATTTATTACCAGCCTTAAACACCATCACTTCACTCTTCTTCACATTATATCTGAGTCCATGGGTTCGTGCATACTTTTCACAAATACCTAGCAGTCTGCGCATGGCACTGATCGACGGACTCAGCAGCACCATATCGTCCGCATAGCTGATATTATTGACGCACTGTCCATCTATATGGCACCCTATGCTTGTTCTGCTGAGCTCGCCGATCAGCTCGTTCATGTATAAGTTAAAGAGACGAGGAGAGGTTAACCCCCCCTGCCTCACCCCGCACTCCAACCCATACATGTCCGAGTGTGAGCCTGCCCACCGTACAACATTAGTTTGGCTCGAGTACCAATATCTCAACATTGCAACAACTTCACGTGGCACATCTGTTTCATTTTTCATCTTTTGCCACAACACATCATATGATACCAAATCAAATGCCCTGGACAAGTCCAGGTAACAGGCATAGACCGGCGTATTCCTGGCTGTATAATACTGCACAGTCTGCTTGAGGCACAGAATGGCACTCTCAGTCGAAAGGCCAGGTCTAAATCCAAATTGAGCATCATGAAGTTCTATGTGCCTATCCAGGTGTTTGTCAAGCAGACTGTCCAGTACTTTTGCTATCACAGTAGCCAGCGAGATGGGTCTGTAGTTTGCCAGGTCAGAGACATCCCCGGTCTTATTTTTTATAACGGGAACTACCACGGTATGTATAAGTTCATCCGGAAGGTAACAGTGACTCACACATAAGCTAAAGAACATAGCAAGTACTCGAGACAAGTGGAAACCAGCATATTTACAAATAATATGGTTAAAATTTAAAATAATATGGTTACAAAATATTGGTTAAAATTAAAGCAAATACCTATTGGTTTTTTTTTGGGTAAAATCATGCATGTGAGAATGATGCAGAACGTTAAAAGCGTCCGTAATGAAAAGATGAAAACAAAACAATTCAAAAATTTTAATTAAAATAAAATGAGTTCTGGCAGGAAAGAGATGACCAGTCCCTACTGACGGCGCCCGTTCACGAAGATGACACAAGGATTAGCACCATTCAGTTCAACCATTTTGAAGGGAACTAAATGATCCAACACATGAGCCACTATCAGCGGGACAATAGAGCGAGCATGACATAGCCATAATCTTTCACATAGTCCATTCGTCGGTTATCAATGTTTAAAAAACCCTACCTACATTCGATGTATCACAACCCTACGCTGAACATGCATAACAGTGGTTGTACACGAGCTACAGATAGGTTTACGGCTCCCCCGTTCCAGTATTACCGGCTATGCTTCCTAACACAGCGTTTGCTCTCTCTACAAAATATTTTCTTAGGCTTCTGAAGGTCTGGTACGTATTTATTTACTTTACTCGATTGCTTTAATTTGTATGGAATAATTGTAGTTATCATAACTGTCACTAGATGGCGCTTACTCATAAGTAAATGGCTGCTTATCACTTTCCATAATACCCTTGGTACATAATGACAAAACAGTAATTTTATCTTACCATAATTCTATTTTTACTCTTTTCTAGGTTTAATTCTGGTACCTATTTTTATCCTCAACCAAACGCAAAATGAAAATAATGAAACTTAGGTACACTAAAAGGCCTAAAATATTAGGGAACTTTGGACACATTTCAAGAAAATTCACAAAAACCATCTTTTTTAATAGGACGGCCATTTTTTAACATCTTTTCATTTCTGTATCTTTCCACAAAGGAGTGTCCTTGCCAGTTATTGCTTTTTTTTTATAAAATTGGGGGTAGATGGGCTTTATTTACCTACGGGGTGAACGTTATTGTAATAAATGACTTAAAACGGAGTCCATTGTGCCCCGATATCGCGGATAAGATAAATGTCTTCGTAAAAACACAAACAATGTTCGTAAAAGAGATTTTCTTGTAATTTTGTTAGAGCTTAAACATTTGTTGTTGTTTAATAGAAGGAGATTATTCCGGGCTGATCGTTTTTGTTAATATAAGAATTGTTTATTTTCACTGTCGACGTTTTGGGGGTTTATCTGCTGAATTGCCACTGAGGTTTTATAAGTTTGAAGGAATTCCAGTTGAGTCTATTTTGATCTGCTTAAGATAAGTTTTTCTGAGGCAGTATGTGTGTATCATTTTTATAGGTATGTGAAAATGTCAGTAGCAGCCCCTGGCTATATTTTTGTCCTGTACCTAAATGACAATAGGTTCTCGGCTCTTATATAATACCAGGGGTACATAAAAGAACAAAGCTCTCAAAATGTAGGTGTATCTATGCCTTCTATACAGTCAGTCACATTTACGGCATCCCGGGTCCGTACCATCTATATCTATATTATTGTGTATATCGTAATCTTCTGCGGGTCCTTGTAATGGAGTAGCAGGGCACTGCACTTTGTTTTCATTGGCTACTAAATTGAAATGCAGTGTGGATCCGACCTTATAAGTGGTAGGTATAATTTACCTATAGTTTTTATATCATTAGGTCAATTTAAAAATCACGGATGAACTCGTCAGAGATAATGGAAGTGTTGTTAATGATATAACGATCGTGATTTAAAATATTCATTGCATAGCATAATCAGTTTATCGTGTTCCCACTGCTGGGACACAGACCTCCTCTCTGTGACAGGGAGTGGGACGTAATCTCACGCGGGCCCAGTGCGGGTTGTTAAATGTCACATGCCTTTAAATTTTTGGTTCTAGGACATGCCGGTTTCCTCACCATGTTTTCCTTCACCGTTTTGAGAGCAGTGGTGATGAAATAATTTACAAAAAGTAAAACGCCTGTCTGAGTTCAAATCTACAACTTGTAAGTCGGGGCCGTCCACTGGGCCTCCACTGCTCCACATATTTAAACATGTCGAGCATGTTTAAATATGTTCACAAAGCTTTTTTGAAGTCAAACGGCGATTAACAACGGCTGATACTTTAAACCAAACAGCCATCTTAGACGAAGACATTTAACGCTACTAATGTTGATGACCGCTGGGCAAAAATCTCCACATAATGGGTGCCTGAAGGCGCAGGCCTGCGGGCGGAGAGTAATGGGTAGCTCACCGTCCGATCAGGACCAGGCCCGTGTCGAACGGCGCGTACGTGTTCCACGCGCGCCTCAAAGAGATGTCAGCATCAAGAGAAGGGGCCCGTCAGGGCCGAAACCTGCCGGTCAGCGGGATTGTCCAAAAGGGTTACCGCTGGCCCGGAACATAAAGGGCTAAGGAAGGAACACGGGTGGGTTTTAGTCAGTAAGAGTCTGACACTCCCTTCCGCTCCACCCAGAGCGGGAGGGGTCATTGAAACAAAAATGGGTGCCTGAAGGTGGATGGCGCCACCGAGGCTGTCCCAGAAAGAGATGGCGAGATGACCTGGACGCGTACCGCGAGGGCTGGTTCGAGGTGGCGCGGGAACAGAGGTCTTTGTCCAGCAGTGGAACAAAAAAACAATTTTGAGGAACCATGAACACTTTATGAACGTGAAGTTTCGGTCCCAGACCCCCCGGTCGCATGCTACCCTCGCGCTATTACTTAGTTTTCTGACTCATTTTCTTTGGCTCGGCTCCTACTCTAACTGTTCTCAAGAATTGGGCTATCAAACGCAAAAATATTTCTTCTAATCTGACTTGTAGTTCTAGAGATTAGCGCGCTCAAACAAACAAACCCTTCAGGTTTGTTATTAGTAAGTTTAATAGTATATATTATTATATATACTATTATATGTATATATTAGTAAAGATGTATAGAATTACAAAGCTATTTGCCCTTTTAAGAATCTTACAGCATCCTATAAAACTTTATAGCTCTCTAAGATAATATTGAAGACACAGATCGATCTGAACGTAGCGCGGTGTATAATAAATTCTTATTAAAAATGCATGAACACGCCAAGTTCTCCACGACGTACACAGCGGCACATCAAGATGTCTATATCCAGTATAATCTGACCTCTATTTGTACGGAAAGGATGAAAAATGCGAGGTCAGTTTCGACTGGAAATGTATTCTTGATGTGACGTCATTTGTACCATCAACATGCAAAATGCGGAGAGTTGATACTTAATACGCTATGTGCTAAGACTTCTGTTTACTACACGACTTTTGTATAATAATGTGCTGCTTTTATGGAATACTAGGGGTAGATCGCGACTTTGTTTGCATACCAACTTTAACGGTTGAACCCGTAATGGCATGAGATTTTACCCGACTACGGCAAAGCCAAAGAAGGGTTATGAGTTTAATATTCTATGTATGTATGTATGTTTGTTTTGTATCTGTTCCCTCATAAATCCTAAACTATGCGTCATATTTGGACAAATAAGAATGAAATGTCATGTTGTGCCGCGGGTTATAAGAAAACAGAAAATAAAAGACATCGATGGCTTTTTTATGCCTTTTTAGTTGGTGTTTTTGTCATAGATGGGTTTGAGTTATAAACTTTCTTTTAATAATCCTGTTAGACACGCATAAGCTAGGAATGAAAAAAAAAACATTTCTTACCTATTCTACCTATAAATGTACTTGTAATGTACTTTATGTATGTATTTATTGTATTATATAAATGATACACCACGGACTACCTACAGTATTTGTCTGTCCTTCCCCTTTTTAAATCCATCCCAAGGTTGTCTTTAAAAGATCGCTCTTAGCGATAAGACCGCCCATTGTGTCACCCTTTGTACAGTTTCTATATTTATGTCTGTTATTTATATGGTGTACATAATAAAGAGTATTCTATTCTAAATATGTACATGTAGGTACCTATATTCTTTAAGAAAAAGATCTCTCTAGTGTCCTGTAGTGCTATTCTGTAAAAATCTCACCGTGATAACTCGGGTGAATTTAAGTGAGCATAAAGTGAGCTGTCATTAGTGTCAATTCCTAGCATTAGATGGAATTACAGCTCACTTCACCTAACTTCTCACGGTGAGATTCTAACAGAATCGACCAGCTGTTTCTAATGTAGTTATGGTATTCTTAATAGTTGGATGAGTCCATCAAGATAATTATTCTTCAGTTAAAATACAACCCAAGTTTTCAAGATATTAAAAAGCCATTCAAAGTCGAAAGGTTATATTCAAAAGATCGCTTTTAGCGATAAGACAGCCCATTGTGTCATCCCTTGTAAAATTTCTAGATTTATATCTGTAATCTTTATGTTGTAGATAATAAAGAATGTTCTATCTATCTAAAAAGCTCCGCTCATCTCTTTAGAACCGTTTGGCAGTTTGAATAAACACAAATCTTAAGGCTACGCCGACCGCCAAGTGGCGCCCTCATCGTTTGTTTGGTTATTTCTTTTATTTTAGAAGAAGATAATAGTGGCCACTATTTTCCGTTTTAGTGATTATAATAAAACTAATCAATGTAAAACTACCGTTTATAATAATATTGACGTATAATGTTGTGGAGCACAACTTAACGTGCTTATTTTCTGCATTTTCATTCTAAAATAAAAGAAATAACCAAACAAACGATGAGGGCGCCACTGCGCGGTCGGTGTTTTGTCGGCGCCTTCTTGAACTACTTATTTAATTTCAAACAAATGTTAAAATTCCTGAAAAATCAGACTTGACATACTGACTGTATCTGGTGCATGCGATACACCTCTATAGGTAAGTATCCGCGGCGTTAAGGCTCCTTCAAACAGGCGCGACACGCGATAAAATCGCGCGCGACACAAAGGCACCGCAAATCGCGCAACGAGCGGTGCTTTTGTGTCGCGCGCGATTATATCGCGTGTCGCGCCTGTTTGTAAAAGCCTTTACCAAACGGGCGCGACCCAATCTGTGGCAGCTTGCAAGTAAGTAAATAACTAATAGCTGATTTAACTCTGGTACAGCTAACAAATTCAGCTCACAATCCTTTAAAGAGCAACTTTAAAGGATTGTGAGCGATGGCCAGAATTAAATTGGAGGGTTTCCAAGATAGCCCATATAAATAATAGTTGGCGAAAGATTGAGCCGGCCGCACACTGACGGAGATCCTTCAATTAAGTAACTGTCCTATATTAGTGCGGCCAACGATTCTATATTTCATTGTTAGGGCTGTTTCACACGGAGCGAAGAAACGGCACTGTTTTATATAGTTTGTTCATCTATATCTATATTATTAATAACTAGCTGACCCGACAGACGTTGTCTGTGGTCAGCGGGATTATTCGAAAGGGTTACCGCTGGCCCGGAACATAAAGGGCTAAGGGAGGAACACGGGTGGGTTTTAGTCAGTAAGAATCTGACACTCCCTTCCGCTCCACCCAGAGCGGGACCCTCATTTGATGATTTCCCATCCTGGAAAAAAAAGACGTCCATCCAAATTTCAATAATTCATACAAAATTCTCGTACATAATACACTTTTAGTTTTCCCTGAATTTTCCCAATTTTCGGCAACTTTTCGAACATTTTTGAAGTGAAAACTTCTTTAGCGGCGCTGTGTACTTTTTTTGGAATGGGTAAAAACTTCTAAACTCGCGTCAGGTCACGTGACCCTGATCGAAAATTCGTAAGACGTAAGACGTAAAACGTAAGACGCGCGTTGTTGAGGACAGCGCCATCTATGCACATCGGGAAGAACTACGAGGGCCTCGCGTACTAACTACGTAGTTCATCCAACAACGACGAGATGGCGCTGAACCACGGATATATAACTGACGACGAGCTCCATGCGAGCGGTCATCATACCTGATTTGCAAAAAACCCTATAAAATAAGGAACACACCTTAACACGCGTGTTTTGTTTATAAGACGATTCACAAAATACACTCGTAATTGTTCAAGTTTTCACTTCTGTCGGCACTACCGGAGTGCCAGTTTTTTTTTTTATACAAATCATGTCCTGACAATTGCAAACACAACAAAAAAAGAATTAGCCAAATAGGTGCAATTGTTCTGAAGTGATACGCGTACATATATACATTCAGCAATTGATCTTTATTTAAATAGATAAAGCTGAAGAGTTTATTTGCTTTTTTAAAGCGCTAAGCTCTGGAACTTCTAGGCAGGTTTCAAAAGTTATTTTTGAATTTCATAGCCCAATTCTTGAGGAAGGCTATTCAACATTCCGCTAGGACCCTTAGTAGCAAAAAGAAAATAAGTCAAAACGCTAAGCGAAAATGTAATAGCGCGGGCAGGCGATGCGATGCGACAGGATGGGTCGGGAAATCATAAAAAAAAACGAGAACGAAGTCGCGGGAAGTTTGTTTATATGAAAACGATTAGCGTAAATGGTGCTTCTATTGAAGTTAGACCCTTTTATAGTGTTAAAACACGAATGACATGAAATCAGGGGGGCAATGGGGGTTTTCGTGAAAATTTACCACACCAGGTGGCACC
Organism: Luperina testacea; assembly: GCA_927399505.1. NCBI lineage: Eukaryota > Metazoa > Arthropoda > Insecta > Lepidoptera > Noctuidae > Luperina > Luperina testacea. Next base: position 2,898,478 of record OV656763.1, on the reverse strand, counting down.
ACTTTGACAAGAGGTCTTCCATTTCGACAATGAATATAAAATATACGTTCATCATTCGATTCATTCATTCGTTCATCATTCCGTCATGACTAAAGAAAAAGGCTTTTTGACAGATGCCTGGACCTGACGTGTCAGTGCTGCCACCTAGCGAACGTCATTTCAGAAACCCTCAGTCTAATAATTTTAAGAAAGTTCACAGTCGATCTGTCTCAATCTGTCAAAAATACCTCTAATTTCCCTAAGTTTTTGACTAGTTTTTGACATTGATTGTCGCTTAGATGAGATTGCGATTAGATTTTCTTGTTAATTAACAACGAAGATACTGCGTTTTCTGTCACAATAACTCGACATTATTGATAAGCACTACACTACTCAGATTATATAACTCTAATAGCGCTCCGTCACCGGGAGCATTCGCCTGTCATGAAACAATTCAAGGCGTCACTGTAACGGCTAAAGCTTTGCAAGTACACTGCGCAGGCCGACATCTGCTAGATAGTGTAGAGATAATTGAAACCAGCATGATAGGTGAATACATACAACTAAATAGGTAGAAGTAACGCGGCTAGGTCGCTGGTAAAGGTTACTTTACAGGCGTATGCTCCCGCCACCCGGCGGATGTCATCCCTTGTACTACATATTTTATATCTCTAATTTTTATGGTATACATTTATTAATATTAGATTGTACAACTAGTGCATAAAAGAAGCCAATTTACCCCGAGACGTTTATTTTTGTTAAGTCGATGTTTTTAATAAAATGGCTCGTTTATGCCCGAGTAATAACACTCTGTTTTTCACTTCGATTGCGAGAAAATGAAACAGGCATAAAGTATATAACAAGTATTTTTACTGTTCAAAAATGTTGCAAAATTGAAGAAGAGAATAGATAAATTCCCGCCACGATGTTTTTTAAAGAGTATGAGTTTTTTTTTAATTTTCCAAATGTGTCATTCGACTTACTTCATACTGCCAACTCATCTGGTTTTATGGTTTTATTAAATTAACGATAGAAAACACGGAAGTGATATAAATTAAAGAAAAAGTTATAAAATAACGACTTTAATCTGCGACGTTTTATTGTGCGCGTGGCTGTTGGGCCTAATTATCTTAGTCTTAGACAAAAAAAACTTTATGGACTAGAGCATAAAAAGCGACTGTATGTCGCCTACGCACAACATAAAGACGACCAGTGGAGCATGAGAAGTGAAAAGAATATTCTATCTAGGTGAAGGAGCGCCTTGTTTTATTGTTGCCTTGATAAAAAAAAAACATTAAAACAAAATAAAAACCTCCTCAAAACAAAAATCAAAAGTAAATCAGTGTACCGCATCTTAACTGAAAGTGAAGTTTCTTTAAGCCAAATGAGTGAGCTTTCCCCGAACGTTTTAATTACTTCCTCTGGCTTACTAGATTAGTGGACACAGAGCCGTGGGGCGGATCTCTAAGAAAGAGCCAGTTTCCGAAGAAGCCAAGATATTAGATTTTTGGAGACAGTAACTTTTGTAATAGAATTGGAAGTGGCAACTTTTCTGGCGTTTGATACTTTGTGGGTGTTTTGGGCGCAGTGACACTTTGAAATTCTGTTTTTTTTTTTTGTATAAATTCAGTGGTAGTGCCTTTTTCTGTGGTTAGAGTTTTGTTATTGTCATTTATATTTCAATCATTTTATAATTTAAGAGGCTTGATTATGCTAAGTGATGGTCTATTTCACTTAAATTTTTCTTCATTTAAATAATTACTTTTTGTGATAATGTGCGTTTCTTCATCGCCATCTGCCTAGAATTTTTCCAGCTATATTGCGATCGGTTTCCAGTCTAACCAAGTGCAGCTGAATACCAGTATTTTACATAAAGCGACTGCCTATCTGACCTTCTCAACACAGTTACTGAGTAATACGATACCTCTTGGCTCTTGCTAAGACTGGTTCTCAGACTGTCGGGCTTCTGACTACCCGTAACGACTGTCAAAGATCTAAAAGTACAGCCAGGCTTGCCAGGCTTAACGTACTTTACGCGGCACGGAGTCGTCTTTTCTACACATAAATTAAAATATTTCCTTTCTCATTATAAAACCAAGTTATGTACTTTGTCTTCAAACCTTTAACAGCAGCCACGAAACTATTACGCTAATCAAGAGAGTGGGAAATTTACAGCATGAGCAATCAGTTGCGCGTCGGAAGAGGGTGATAAATCTCTGGTAATGTAGCTAGCCGGCGCTGTATATCACGTGAGCCTTTCAGACGTGCGCGCGTGTTACTACCGCGGTTCCGGCGCCGAGATGAGATGGTAAGGCCTTCAGGCCTACTTACTGATTTATAGAAGAGTGAATGTACAGACGCCAGCACATCAAGCTACTACAATCTGTCAAATTTCTTTAATAGATTTTCAACTTTGTCGCTAAAGCATAAGGTTCAAAGTTGATTGGGAAAATTTGACAGTTTCGGGTAGCTTGATGTGCTGGCGTCTATACCTATATTTGCGTGATTTTAGGGGTTTTTATGAAGCTATTGATAGATATATTGCTGTTTGTTGCGGGTTCAGTTGACGAAAAATATCATCATTATCAACAACGTCATTATAGCAGCCTTGTTTTATTCACAGCTGAGTGTAAGCTTTTTGCCTTTTGTGCCATGCTTCCCTGGTCCGTGCGAGTCTCGTCCAGGTCTTCCCCGCGATCTTCTGTAGGTCCTCCACCCTCCTGGACATCGGTATGCCAACGCTCCTTCTACCTTTTCTTGGTAATCATTCCATTAGGGCTCTGCTCCTGCCAATACCACGTCTAGCCAAGTCTTGCCCAACTCTATTTCAGAGCCGCTACCCATAGTCCTACGTATTGAAGAAAAAAAAAAGTAAAAAAAGAGAAATATATGGTTAAGTAGAAAATAATTGCCAAAATCAAATCAAATCATTTATTTATTTGCAAACTACTTTATTAGTTTTCTTTTGGCTTTGCCGTGGAAGGGGAAATAAATATTTGGTCGCATTCATATCTTAAGGGGCTTACATGACCTAAAGCGCGGTCACTGTCGGACTGCATAGAAAAAAAAAAGAGAAGCTCGATACCACAACCCTGGTAATTTATTGCAAAATATGAAGCAATTATCTATGTATTTACAAAAAATCTATTGTTTGGACTAAAAAATTAAAACACTAGCGCTTTATATTTTGCTTGTAGAATAATCTGACAAAAAATTGGAATGATTGTATGTATATTAAGTATGGTTTTTATTGTAAAAGAAAGTTTTTAGAGGTATCTTCATGGTTTTTTTCTATTGTATCAAATTAGTTGCATTATATTTTCATCACACTATCTACCTAGCATATATCCTGAAGAATATCATATAATTTTCTGATTTTGTTTACTGTAGTCGATCAAATACTTTTATTGCTTCTAAAACTTGCGTTTTTTGCGTTTAGGTCCTGTAATCCCCTTAAGATGGCACGTACCTAACATATGATACGCGTAACTGTAGGTATGTCGTTTCGATTTATCGTTTCAGATATGACTGAAAGATGTATCGAGTCATGTGTGTTTCAATCTAGCAACGATCAAGTTAAAATATCCGTCAGTTTTTACAGTATTTCCGAAAGGTTCGAACAAAACTTTTATCATAATTATGTTATCTAACGGTACCTAGTACCTACCTTTCGTAATACAGGATGATGGAAACGCTACTTTATTAAAATAATAATTTAAAGCTACGTACACTAACAAGGGACTCCGGGTCAGGACCGCTTAATTATTCAAAACCCTGGAGATCGAAGATTTGAATCCTCAGTGAGAGCTGTAAGAAGGAGCAGTTAATAAGGTGCCCAGTGGCTTAGAATACCTATTTAAATTCGTTTTGGGGCGAGAAAATTGAACATTGGGGAAGTAATTTATGAATGAGTCAGTGAATTATTACTTTATATCAATCAACGTCAATCTGCCTAGTCTTTTCCCAACTATGTTGGGGTCGGCTTCCAGTCTAACTTGATGAAGCTGAATACCAGTATTTTACATAGAGCGACTGCCTATCTGACCTCCATAACCCAGTGTCTGGGTCATACAATAGTACTTGGTAATATTGGTTGCCAGACTTTCGGACTTCTGATGACCCGTAACGACTGTCAAAGATCTACGAATGACAGCCGGGACCAACGGCTTTACGTGCTTTGCGAGGGACCAAGGATCAACCTCGACAAGAGCAACTTAACCTGATCGATCGACCTGTGTGGCTGTTATTACTTAACCACGAGCCCCTCAAAATTATATCACAAGGTCATTAAATTTAAAAATTGATTTGTAAATATTGTATAGATTATTATATTATTATTTGTAAGTAGGTATAGATTACAATGTGTAATGTATGTTGTAGATATTTTTTGGAACGAAGTTCCTATACGGAGCTTGCGATAGGAGTAAACTTTTGGAAATCGTCACGTAACGAAAAAGCGTTATGCCCCCTTCATGCGACTTGTTGTTTTATATTATTACAATAGAAAGAGACAGAAGGACAGATATATAGTTTCCATGGTTTTCGGAAGTCGTAACGAAAAAGCGTTATGCTCCCTTCATGCGACTTGTTGTTATATTTAATAGAAAGAGACAGAGAGATAGTTTCCATGGTTTTCGAGGGTGCTGAAGCCGAAGTCAATATGAAAATCCAACATGGCGGCTGCAAAAATGAACAAATTGTCGTTTTTTTTAAATTTTCGCAGCCGCCATCTTTGATTTTTAATTTGAACTTCGTTCCTGCCGGGGCTCCCCGACCCTACACGTTTTTTACATTCATAAATTCAATCGATGAAACAAACGTGGTAGGTTGACAATGTCCCCTGTTGTAACATGTACTTTAATGTAGACAACGTCAAGGTAGGTACATGTTTCCGTGGCTGAGCGCTATAGCAAATGTCCCAACCTGTATTTATGCGTAAAAAAAAAAAAGCCACATCCAAGCCCATAGTAATCTCGTAACTCAATAACCTTACAATGAAATGACCGGTAGAGCAACAGTAACTCTATCACTAATAAACACAACTCAGATAGGTACCGACAGAAGATCAGCTACATAAAGCGAACAAAAACAAACGCGTGTGGCGATCTTAGACGAATGCCAGTCGTGAGTGCGCTTGCACTCGATATACATGAACTGATTTTGAGGGAAATATGTCCCCTTGGGAGTGCAATGGTTGCTCAGTGATAACGGCCCCGACTGGTCCCGTTCAAGGCCTCGACCGTCACCGTCACGCGTCACCTGGTTTCCGTCCGTAGGTCCTCAAGTCCGTCGCGGTGACTCCTCTACAAATTCTTTCATTTGGTTTTTCTGCAGTCGATGTCGCAAGATGCGTGTCATTTGAGCGTGTAGCTTGTGGCCACGAGTTGTACACCGTGGGTTCGATCTCAGACTTGGTGCAATTTATTTCATCACCGTCCGTTGCCCTCTAAAACGGTGAAGTGAGGAAGCCGGCATGTCCTAGACTAGAACCAAAAGTTTGGCGACGAGAAGGCCATTGTCCCAGCAGTGGAAACATTATAGCCTGACTAGTTGCGCCCCGCGGTTTCACCCACATAAGTGTCGATTCCGTTTGAATATCGGGATAAAAACTATCCTATATCCTTCCCCGGGATGCAATCTATCTCTCTGCTAAATTTTATCGAAATCCGTTCAGTAGTTTAGGCGTGAAAAGGTAACATACAGACAGACAGATAGAGTTACTTTCGAATTTATAGTATGAATTATGCTATGGAGCTGACCTTCTGACTCATTTTAAGTGACGTAGGGCATTAATTAGAGACTAGATTAGTCCGTGGCACCTACAACCGCCACAATGACTGGGTAATCAAGCTGCATTGTCGCCACAATTAATTGCCTATTAGGTTCTAGTATTGTGTGCACCGATTGTTTCCTGAATACTATATGGAGGTTCAGTATTGTTGAAATAGTCTTCAGTTCTTAAATTCTATTAATACAGGGTAGCAGCAACATCGACGAACAACCTGTTATTATAGATTCAGTGCATGATTCTGAACGCCATGCGTTAAATTTTTCGCCGGTTATTATAAAAAAAATGGCCGTTCCATCACTACATAGTATAAAACAAAGTCGCTTTCTCTGTCCCTATGTCCCTTTGTATGCTTAAATCTTTGAAACTACGCAACGGATTTTGATGCGGTTTTTTTTAATAGATAGAGTGATTCAAGAGGAAGGTTTATATGTATAATAATAATAATGTTTCCGTGCGAAGCCGGGGCGGGTCGCTAGTATATTTATAAATAAATAAATTCCTCTAGACCGTATTTCGGTCACGGGGGCCAATCTCAACGGAGACTAGCCTTCGGCGCGGAAGATATTATAATAGTGCACAAGTGTGAGTACCTACAGACACAGGTGCACTCCCTCTTCCCTCTCTCTCATAGTCCGATGGGACGGCAATCCGACACGACCGTAGAGATATCAGGCGCAGGACCAACGGCGGATATTTATACTGCGTAGGTACAGACGCCAGCACATCAAGCTACTACAATCTGTCAAATTTCTTTAATAGATTTTCAACTTTATCGCTAAAGCTTATGCTTTAGCGATAAAGTTGAAAATCACACAACAGTACAAAGTTGATTGAGAAAATTTTACAGTTTCGGGTAGCTTGATGTGCTGGCGTCTGTACAAAGAATACCCTTCACTTTTCTATATTTTCTATATCTCTTTCTATTTGGTTTTTAATAAACGACGAAAAATTTCTACGCTAGGTGGTCTAGAATCATGTGCTAAATTTATGATTACAGTTTGTGCGTCAATGTCCCTGCTACTGTGTATACAGTTAGGGAAATTAATTTGCCGTGTTATAGCCACTTCACACAATCATGGAATCAGTAAATAGGTAAATAAGTAGTAAATAGGTACCTTATCCATTGGACTGTCAAAGAAAGACAGTTTTGATTTGAATATACTGATAATTTGTCTGTAGTTTTGTAGCGGTATTTACAACGCCACATGCAAACAACGCGTCATACTGACGTCACGCAAAATCCTGCATCTCGTAAGCAGAGTTTACCGCGCAACTAGCATAGATACAACGGCCTGACATGAATCATCGGGCAGTTGGCCGCCAGACACAACACCCGTCTGGTCGGAGGATCCACCTTTTTCTATAGAGTATGAGTGAAATTTACATAAAACTATAGAGGTATGCCTCTATAGTTTTATGTAATTTTGGTATCGATTTTTAGCCAAGCCTTTTGGATGTGTATCATGTCCCGAATTAAGGTAAAAGGTAAAAGTGTTGTGCACTGAATATTGTAGAAATGAAGCACTGTCATAAAATACCTACGACTTTCAAAACATTTATGTCCTAGTCTAGTTCTTCCTTCACAACTTCTCATTTCTTGTTTGTAAATACTTACCTATAATATACAGTGACAAAATAAATTATCTGGATTCGATATCTAGACACGATAAAACAAAAAACTTTTTACAAAAAAAAGAAAAAACAACCGACTTTCACAAAAGTTCTCTTTTTGTAAAAAAAAAAAATGTTTTCGACTTTTAAGTTGTACTTACTCCACACGAGTTCGTATAACACTACTTGCTATGTAAATATCGGTGACAGGAAGTTATTATAACTTCATCAATATTATTGAAACTAACTCAAAAACTATTCAAGCAAAGTTAGTAAAATTTATGTGGGACCACCCCTGAGGGCATACCCTATCCGTTAAAAATCGACTTACAATTGCCGGAGATATGGCGTAATATACATACAAAAAAATACAGTCGAATTGAGAACCTCCTCGTTTTTTTGAAGTCGGTTAAAAATTGATTTGATGTTTTTTTTGGGGTTAACGACCTTTGGTAGTGTTGTTCCTTGAAGTATGGGTTGGAAAATCTGTTTTCTTACGTTTTGTAATATTGATCCATCACGCCTGTAAAGTTCACACGAACAAAAAATAGATTTTTAAACTGATTTCAAGTAACTGCGTTCGATGACAAAAATAAAATTAAAAATAATAATTAATTTTATCTAAAAAAAAATTACATTAATTAATTTTTTGTTTTATCATGTTAAGACATTGATAACCATCATGTCTGCGGAGTTTAGCTAGCTCATTTAATTAGACCATGTATAGTTATCGATCTGTTGGTCTACACTACATAATAAACTACTCCAAACTGAGCTTATTTAACCACACTCAAAATTACGTGTCCTCACTCTACATTCTTAACACACATTTATACACGGAACATAAAATGTCTTATTCATAACTCAATTTCCTTAGATTTGCTCGGCAAAGGAAGTGAAGTTCACACGAGGATCGTGGAATTTCTTGTTTGATGAGTAACTTAGTTGGTTGAGCAATAGTGAGCCAAGTTGGTTTTCACCTCACGAATGACAGTGAGGGAAGTATGTTATTAGCTTTACGGCGACCTGGGCTGGATACGGAAAGGAATGGTGCAATATCTCCTGTTTATTTCAAACGCCCTGGTACTTTTAAATAAAAGTCGAGGTTTTGAAATCAATAGAAAAAGATGATTTGACTTTCGGTCAGTATGATGAAGATTTTTTATCTGTTTCATTACCTAGTAGGTAATTATTTGATTTTGGGCCTATTGCGGTATAAAGGCTCCTACAAACAGGCGTGACACGCGATATAATCGCGCGCGACACAAAGGCACCGCTCGTTGCGCAACTAGCGATGCCTTTGTGTCGCGTGTCGTGTCGCGCCTGTTTGATGGAGCCTTAATAAATAGTGAGTATGACTAATGAAAAAGTGGAATACTCAAAATGTAACTAGCAATAGAGTCCTATTAACAATATAATAATAAATTTGTCTTCCAAACATGGTCATTATGACAATTTCCCCTTTGGTAGTAAGTTTATTGTAGTGGTCATGGTTGTCTTAACTAGATAGTTACCCCTTTTGAATTTTCAGCTGCTGTCAATAAATAGGGTTGAGGTGTCTCCATAGTTTTCGTTAATCAGATTTGCACGCGATATGTAATAACTCAATTTAAAATTGATGGATGGTGGAAATAATTGGAGTATATTAGTAATTAAAAGAGATATAGTATTTAGCTTTAAACTGTAGTAACTTTAATCTGAGAGATAAAGCTGTGACCTCCTCACCCTCTCGACAGACCTAATTTTTTTATACCCTTCTCATGTGTTCCGTCACCGTAAGATAGCGAATTCTTCGATAAAATGAGAAACACAATTTCAATTTCCCAAAGATTGTTTTTCATTTATCAAGATTGGCTATTGTATAAATCTACATCAAGCTTATTTAAATATTATTTACAAAAAGTGCAAGTCTTTTCGCATTTCGTCCGTTCGGTCAATCACCCTTTTTTTTTTTTTTTTTTTTTCAGGATGGGAAATCATCAAATGACTCCTCCCGCTCTGGGTGGAGCGGAAGGGAGTGACTCTTACTGACTAAAACCCACCCGTGTTCCTTCCTTCGCCCTTTATGTTCCGGGCCAGCGGTAACCCTTTCGGACAATCCCGCTGACCCGGCAGGCTTCGGCCCTTACGGGCCCCTTCTTTTAATGCTGACATCTCTTTGAGGCGCGCGCGGAACACGTACGCGCCGTCCGGCACGGGCCTGGTCCTGATCGGACGGTGAGCTACCCATTACTCTCCGCCCGCAGGCCCGCGCCTACGGTGGCCGGGAGTCGTCGCGCGGCTCCCGACGCCCGGAGCGTCTTCCGCGGCGGCTGGGACGGGAGGCTCTCTCCCTCAGCCGTCCCGCCGCCTCCTTCGCTAGCATGACTGCTTCGCAGAAGGAGGCGACTGCTCCCCACTCCCTCTCGCCCCGGACCATGGCTTGAACCAGGCCCGGACGCGAGAGGTCGCCGCCGCTGCCGATCACCTCTACGAGGACACGGCGGTGCTCCGCCCAAGCGGGGCAGACCTCCACCGTGTGCTCCACCGTGTCCTCTGGGCGATCCTGGCAATGGTGACACCCGGGTGTTTCCTCCCGCCTGATTATGTGCAGGAACCTCCCGAAACTTCCGTGTCCGGTGAGGACCTGCGTCAGGCGGTAGGTGAGGGCGCCATGACGCCTCTCTAGCCACTCCTCAAAGAGGGGTCTTACCGCCGCTATCGTGGCGTGCCCTGCGCTGGGTTGCGACAGTCGCTCTTTCCATGCCGCCATGAGATCGCGCCGGAGGTCCGTCCGCTCCGCCGCAATTTGCTGCGGAAGCGGAGTTTCCCCCCGGCGTAGTGCCTCCGCGCGCCACTCATACAGGCGCGCGAGGACTATCGCCTCCAGATCCTATGGCGGCAGTCCGGCAAGGAGGCTTGCCGCCTCGCCCGAGATCGTGCGGTACCCCCGGATCAGCCTAACGGCTACCACCTTCTGGGGCGCGTTCAAATAATGGGCGGCTCGCCGCCGCAGTGAACGCGCCCACACCGGGGCCCCGTATAGGGCCATGGACCGCACGACCCCCGCGTAAAGCCTCCGGCAGGAGGCGTTTGGCCCCCTCAGGTTGGGCAGGAGCCGCTTGAAGGCGGCCCCGGCCCGTTCCAGTTTGGGAGCCAAACGTCGGAAATGCTCGACGAAGTTCCACCGGCTGTCGAGGACGAGACCCAGGTATTTCATCGTCGTCTCGACGCCGATGTGAACCCCTCCTACCGTTAGTTGGGATCCCGATGGTGGCGTGTTCCGGGGCCCATGAAACGACATGGCCTCGGACTTGTGCAATGCCACCTCGAGACCCAACTGCCGGATCCTCTCCACGACTATCGCAACCCCGCGTGTCATCGCGTCGGCCGCCGCCTGATGCGACCTCCCCTGCGCCAGGACTAGCGTGTCGTCAGCGTAGCAAACCACGCTGACGCCATCAGGGAGGTCGGCCCGCAGCACCCAGTCGTAACCGATGTCCCACAGGAGCGGCCCCAGAACCGATCCCTGTGGGACACCGCACGACATCTCTCGCCGGTTCCACTTCCCATCGCGACCGGGGTAGATGACGGCTCTGTCCGTCAAATACGCCCCGACTACTCGACGGAGGTAGGTCGGCACCCGGTGATACCGGAGTGCCTCCCCAATGCAGCCCCAGGGCAGGGTGTTAAACGCGTTGGCGATGTCGAGTGACACCGCCACGACGACCCCACCCCGGGACACCGCGTCCCCCGTCGTGAGGGCTCTCACGCGCATGATGGCATCCACCGTCGAGCGCCCCTTGCGGAAGCCGAACTGGCTGTCCGCAAGATCCGGCCCCGTCCTCACCAGGTGCCCGACGAGGCGGCCCGCAATTACTCTTTCAAAGAGCTTGCCCACCTCGTCGAGCAGCACGATGGGCCGGTATGCGGACGGAGAGTCCGCAGGGCGCCCTGGCTTCTGAATGATGACCAGCTTACCCGTCTTCCAACGGAGTGGAAACTGGCCTCTTTCCATACATGCGCTTAAGAGCGCCTCCAGTCGAGGCCCGAGAACCCTCGAGGCCAGGACCCAGGCTTTACCTGGCAAGCCGTCGGGTCCTGGGGCGGTATTTTTGGCCTTCAGCCTTCCTACCGTCGCTCTCAGATCTACCCCGGTCACTTCGGGGATGTCGTCGTCGTCCATGTGGTCCGCTTCGGGCACCGCAAGTGGCGGAGCCATAGACGGGGGAGTGTGCTCCCCCCGTGAAGGGAACAGAGCGCTCACCACCTCCTCCACAAGCTGGGGGCGGAGACTCTGCGTCAGCGGGGGGGCCCAGGTGCGGAGTTTATTCCGCACCATTTTGTAAGGGAGCCCCCACGGATCTCTGTTCAGAGTCTCCAGCATCTCCTCGCGGGCCGTATACTTGGCCCGCTGGATAGCCTCATGGAGGGCGGTCTTCGCCGCTCTGTACCCCTCGTACAGCTCCGCCTCCGTGGCTTCCGCATCCGGAGGGCGGATGCGGAGCCTGCGGTGCCTGGTGTACAGGTCCACCTCCTGCGACCACCAGTACACCTGACGTCGGGCGCGTCCTGGCCGGACTCGGGGCATTGCCACGTCACATATCTCGGACATGGCCTCCCGGAACCACTCCGCCTCATCATCAATATCGGCAGGCCTGTCCGGTGATGTCACCCAGGCCTGCACGATCGAGGCTTCCAGGAGAAGCTCCCGGTCCAGCTGCTTCAGCGCCCACCGCGGACCACTCGGGGCCTGTTGGACCAGCGTGCTGGAGGTCTGGGTGGAGACGTCGAATCGGATATACCGATGATCGGAGTAGGTCTCCACCTCCTCCATGACGCGCCAGTCAATAACACGCTGTGCCAGAGCGGGGCTTGCGAATGAGATGTCCACCACTGACTCACCCCGCATCCGCACACACGTGGGAACAGAACCCCGATTCAGGACGACCAGGCCTGTTTCCAGAGCCCAGTCTTCCACCATCCCGCCCCGCACATCGGTGTAACGGGAACCCCAGGCCAAATTCTTGGCGTTGAAGTCCCCGAGCACTAGCACGGGGAAGGAATGGTTTCCAGCGACGACGACACTCAACTCTATTAGAGAGTTGTGGAACTCGGCGAGAGTTCGGCTCGGAGAGAAGTACACTCCCACTACTACAGTCTCTCCGAACCGTGCTGCTACGCACCCCTGTCCCTTCTTGACGCTTTCAAGGGACGGGGTGCCGGCGGCGGCCGACGAAATGATGGCCACTGAGCCGCTCAGGTCCTCCACCCAGTCATCCCTGGGCGGGACAAAGTACGGCTCAGCGACCACGGCGATGTTAATCGACCACTGCGCCATGCTCTGGAGCAACAGGTCCTGAGCGCAGGCGCAGTGGTTGATGTTCGCCTGGAGGAGGCGTAATGGAGCCATTACTCCTCCATTTCAGTCTCCTCCCGGGCCCCCTGAGAGGGCTCCTCGACGGTGGTGGTCAATCACCCTAAGGCAGGGATGACGAACCAATGGCACACGCTATTGGTGGCACGTGACTAAATGATTTGGGAACAGGGCTTTTAATATTATTTAAAAGTGATGATTCGCACTTTTCATGCGAGTCGTTTAATAAGCTGAAACTAATTAACTGCATCCAGTGAGGAATTTAGGTACCTACATAATATAGGTATGTTACAGTACCAGACATAGAAATCTGAGTGCACCCGGCAACGCTGGTGCCGCGTAAATGCAAAGGAAAATGTGAACCGGATAGAAATTATTTGGCATCTTAATTTATAACAGCAGAAGTCATACTAAATTATTATTTTATTTAAATAAATATAAAACGGTAAATGTTAAGATGAGTAAAGAATAGTAAATGTTTATTTCTGTTTACGAAAAAATAGTATTGTTCTGAAACTATTGAATTTTTTTCCAGTACCTACGTATTATCAAGTTTGTTGGCACGTCTTGGCCACATTAAATATATTTATTTGAAAAAAGAAATGGCACGTGAATGTACAGAGGTTCGCCATCCCTGCCCTAAGGTATCGACCAATTTGTATGAAAGCAATCGGTGAGTGATTCACAAAAATCTTTACGCGATTCATTTTGAAGGTTTTCTTTCAAATTGAAGGCACTACCTACCATACAAAGCCGTATTTGATTTTTCTTAAAATTGCTTTCCATTTAGGATGCAGACGTGCATGAAATTCTTGAATGCCTATGTGAATGAAATTGATGTAAAATCTTGCATTAGTTATCGTATTTCGTAACAGATTGGGTTCGTTCAATACAGCTATAAGATTAATATTGCGTTCTTAAACTATCTATCAAACTCTGTCCGAAAATCCATTTTTCAAATTGACATATGCTCCGAGCTGAATTTTATTGAATCACTGGCTCTTTCCCGCGAGTTCGTCCGCGTGGAAGTCAACTATACTATAAAACATCAACATCTGCTTTCTTTAATTAAAATATTTTCTGTAATCGAATCAGTACTTTCAGATATTACCCACTCACTACAAAGAGACAACAATTTTTACAGTTTTACTTCTACATAAAATTAGTTTTTATTTACAGAGGAAGTTAAAGATTGGTAAAACAAGAGTTAGCAATCTGCAATACAGAGATTATAGCATAAACACCAAATATGGTGCTTTTTTATTTATTTTTTATTTTATGCAACCTCCGCTAGTCCTTTATATATACACAGGTGGCATGCACAAATACAAGACAGACATTCTTTTATATAAAGAATAAGGGAAAAACAGTAGGCGTCAGATTTGGCTGACAACCAAGAGACAAAGAAAAAAGTAAAATATGAATTACATATAGAACAATTTCTAAGAATAATGATTGAATTTACACGAAAAACTGTTGTTTAATTGATTCGTCCTGGTTCTGTGAGCTTGTAAAGCTTTAACAGTAATGTTTAAAAACTATACGGCAAGTCAAGAATAAATAGTGTAAGCTTCCATTAGCGTTTAATAAAACATTAAAATCATAAACTTTTGCAGTTCACTTTTCTCCCCACTCCACCATACGTCAAAATTCCCCAAATCACTCTGTACGGAGAACATTGATTCCCACTAAACGTCACACAGTGTGGCGGTAACTAAATTAACGAGAGTGGCCCACCGCTGCGAGTGCAAAGGACTTCGGAACTACTCCCTATTCAAGGCTGGCGTGACGTCAGTATTTCATAGCTATTCGGCTGCGGTACTGAGAACAGCGGTGCGATTCTGTAAAAATCTCACCGTGAAAACTTAGGTGAAGTGAGCGTGGAGTGAGCTGTCAATAGTGTCAATTCCTAGCAAAAACTCACTTCACCTAAGTTTTCACGGTGAGATTTTAACAGAATCGACCGGCTGCACCCTAATTGCGTAACACACTATCAATTTTGAAGCAAATTGCTAATCCATTGCTTCATAAGTTCCAAAAATTTGTCTGTTCAACACGTAAATAAAGCAATGAATGTTGTTGAGCTGTCAAAGTGAAACCGATTCCGTTTGATAATGTAGTACACAATTGTCCCGCTGGTCGGCTGTGCAATTACAAATTTTTTTGCTTGGTTTTGAAATTGCACAACCGAGGTGGGTATGGATGGAATTCCTCTTGCTTTGTTTCTGTGGTATGTTTATAATCTAAAATCTGTACAAATAATAAAGCTGAAGAGTTTGTTTGTTTGATCACGCTTATCTCTGGAACTATTGGATTATTGGATTTAAGAAAATCTATTAGATTTGATAGCCCAATTATTGAGGAAGGGTATATATTATATGCTTTTTAACATCACGCTGGAACTCGAGCCAAGTGAAAAGAAAAAAAAGTAAAGAAGGACGCTAAGCGAAAAACAAGTAATAGCGCGGGCAGGCGATGCGATGCGATGGGGTGGGTCGGGGGAACAAGAATCACGGGCAGAAGGCCAGTGGGCTTAAAAACCTTGAAGATTAGGTTGTACGTGACATGTACCGTCAACCGCTTATTTTTCCGGATAATTCAGTATCAGGATTACGGTGAATTTTTCACGATTCTGGCTATATCTACTTTTGAAATTAAAAGATTGCTTTTAATCGTAACGTTGTGAAGAAAAGGCGAAAGGTACGTACGTTCCTAAGTAAA
Organism: Luperina testacea; assembly: GCA_927399505.1. NCBI lineage: Eukaryota > Metazoa > Arthropoda > Insecta > Lepidoptera > Noctuidae > Luperina > Luperina testacea. The sequence continues at coordinate 2,883,020 of OV656763.1, read as the reverse complement.
ATATATAATTAGAAGACGTTTCTGGACGACAGTGATGCGGACGAGTATTTCGACGCCTAAATATCCTTTTGTTTTTGTATTTATTTATATAGTTAGTTAGTTAATCTTTTAAATTAGAAGATAAATTCGTAACGTTCAGACGAATTAAACTTGCGCAAAACTTGAAATAACGAAAAGGAACCGTTGAAAATATACCCAGCTTATTATAATGAGAAATTACTGCCATAAGCCATATTCCCAAAAGTAAAAAAGAAACATCAGCCCAAATTCGAACATATGAGTTGTAACGATACCATTACCTATTTTGGAGACAAAATTTAGACCTTAATATTTTAAGAATTAGATTCAAAATTGAGTAACATGAAACGTAAGAGGGATAAATCTAACATGGTATTTTTAGGAACGGAAGCTTTCATTTGCCATGATTTTGTCCCCATCCTCATTATAATCTTGGGACAAAATAAAGCAATTTCACACGTGAGGGAAAGACAGCTTTTTTGAAGGCTGTGTAAATATTTTATAGATACAATGTACGTGTAGAGATTTTAAGTTTATGAGGCGTTGGTAGAGTCTTGGTTTAAAGACGTTGTTTCAAAGCTTGTATTTACCTGTTTAAATATCATATAGTTTGGGCTCAGATAAGATAGTGAGGGGCTTGTGGTTAAGTAACAACAGCTGCACGGGTCAATTGATCAGGTTAAGCTACGCTTGCCACGGTTGGTCCGTGGATGGGTGACCATCTTCACATACCAAGACCGCTCCGTGCTTCGGATGCCACGTTAACCCATTTATAGGCTGATTATCATTATGGGAAGAGTTTCTATGGCTCTTTTATTGCATCGAAAGTTTTAGAGGTACACGCGATCCAATCACCTAAATCCACTTGTGGCAATTCCGTCCACCAGATATAGAGGGTTACTCACTTTTTACTATACTCCACGTAACGACTGCAAAACAACCGAAGTTGCAGGATAGAATGGAGAGATATTAATCGCGTTTAGAAAAGAAAATTGCATCGACGCTTTGTTTATTTTCTCGGCAGGTTTGTTGTAGCTAGGAACATGAAGTGGCAATTTTCGTAATGGCGAGTCTGTGGAGTGAAGCAGAGATTTACACTTTGTGTTGCAGAAAAAAAAGAAACACCCTATATTTACTATCTCCAGCTTTCATTGTTGGTTCTAAGTCCCGCAAGGATGTAAAAATATCGCGGCGGGATTTTATCGCGCACTGTATTTTCAGCTCTCGGTGTTGAGCCGAGCGTTGAGAATACAGTATGTTAACTAACAGAGGGCGTTCCCGTTAACCCGCAATAGTATAGCATCCATACATGCTAAAAAAATATTACCATTCGAAAATAAAATGTTTTTATTTTTTTTATATCAAAATATTCACTAAAAATCGTAAATTGATACGTTAAAGAAACACTCTGTAAACGCGTACTTGAAGGACAGCAATGTCGGAATTTATTTAATTAAATAAATTAGAATTAATTAAATAAATAGAGTATCAATTTACGATTTTTAGTGAATATTTTAATATAAAAAAAAAAAAACATTTTATTTTCGAATGGTAATATTGTTTTTAGCATGTATGGAAGCTATACTATTGCGGGTTAACGGGAACGCCCTCTGTTAGTTAACATACTGTATAACAATGTATCCCAGTGCGTCGAAAAAAAAACCACTGTTCGATTTTCAACTCTCGGCGCTAAGCAGAGCGTTCAAAATACAGTGTGAGAAAAAAAATCGCCGCGGGAAAAAATCGCCCGTCCCAGGGCTTACAATTTAGAAATACACTATTATTATAAATGGGAGATTATCATCTGCCTACCGTTTATCTATGTTGGGGCCGGTTTTAGCTAACTGGATGCAGCTGAATACCATTTCTCATGGAGCAACTGCCTATCTCGCCTCCAAAACCCAGTTACTGGGTAACACAATACTCCTTGTGGCACTGACCATAATCAGAGGATGCATCCGTATGTTCCAAATTGGAACACACGTAGCTCGCATTTTTGTCTATGCGTTTCAAGGCGGCGCGACGACACTGGTCTATGAGAAGCTGTCAAAATCGGTAATAATTTTTCTAGCACATTTTATATTATTATTTACTTAATAATATTTCGCCATATGCTTGTTTCCTCTTATATTTCAAACTGTAAATTTTACTTTCTCAATCTATTAAAACTTCTATCTTCAACTTGGAAAAACTCCTGTCATTTCTTCTCACAGCCTTCGAGCAACCACACTGTAAGCCCCCAATGGTATACACCACAGACTACTTCAGCATTGTCTCTCCTTCTGCCTTAATCTATCCAAAGGTTCTCTTAAAGAGATAGCCCATTGTGTCACCCTCTTTTAAATTATCTACATATATATCTGTAATTTTCATGGTGTACATAATAAAGAATATTCTTCCTATCTATCTAAGTACCCGTTCGTTGGCATGACTTTCAAAGATCTGCGAATGACAGCCGGCACCAATAGCTTTAACGAGCTTTCCGAAGTGGATGTAGGGGCCTCGGTATGTTATGGATAGTCCACGGACCGTCCTCGGCAAGTGTAATCGTGCGCCTCGACTTAGCCACGAGCCCCTCATTCTAAATGAGAAATTAAGGTAAATATTATGAAACAGAATCATTAGTTTGATTATTAATTGTTACTAAAATACCTATTGTTTGCGGCTCGACTCCGAACGAACAATACTGAAGAAACAATCACACTAATATTATAAAGGCGAAAGTTTGTGAGTGAGTGTGTGCATGTGTTTATATGTTTGTCTCTTCTTTACGCTCAAACGGCTAGACCAATTTTGATAAATTTTGTAGGAGTTTGCTGACACCCTGGATTAACATATAGGCTACTTTACATCCCGATATTCCCACGGGATTGACATTTACGCGGGTGGTCCCCTGGGGGACTAGTCTAGGAGATTTTTGTGGAACGAGCCGAAACCGCGGGGCGCAGCCAGTACTATATACAAGTCATGTAAAAAAAGTATGATTGAAAAAAAATAACTGTCAGAAAAAAGAACCCCGCGACAAAAAACAACGAGTCTTTTATCCATTGCCCAATTTGCATGAAAGTTGCATAATTTTCTAGATAGACTAACAGCAGTGTATAGAGAATATGAAGAGAACGGGGTACGGGGCTTTATCTAGTTTTTGCTTGTTTTGTTAGCCGTCACTCGATCGCGTGTATGTAGCGAAAAATGATTGGGGAGTGCCCCAGATATTTTTTATTATTTGTTTCGAGTTTTGATAAAAAACTGTCACAAAAATATTCAGGGCGCATATTTGAATGCAGACTTTGTCCACGTGTTTTAGATCTCGTTTTGAACGCAACGCAAAAATGTCAATAATATTGATGGACTTTGCTAATTCTGTTTATGACACGTGCATATATTTTTTAAAATTTATTTTTTTTCTTGTTTGCTCGACATCACCTCTGTTTTGTTTCAATCAATTTTTTTTGTGAAAAAAATCCGAAAAAAATTCAAAATCAAATCAAATCAATCAATCAATTCAAATTCAAATTTAAAATTGATTTTAATAAATAAACATTAAACAATTCGAATTCGCCTTTATTTCCTCACAGATGATCCCGTAAAAACTACTCTAATTACTTACCCTTTCTACCAGGCGCTCATAAAAAGCAAAGAGTGTTCCACGGGCAGTCAGATTGAGTGAGTACATCGGAACAAATGCCGCGTGTTACGGCACTACTGAACAGCTGATCCGCGAACTTACGATCGATGCTCCTTCAATTTCACGCGGTATTTACTTTCACTGTACAAGGGAATGGCCGTGCTGTGTTTAGATCGCTTGCTTAGTAACTAGCACCAACAATTACTATGGGTGTATGTGTAAAAAAAAAAACGTGCCTGAAATAAATGAATTTTAATTTAATTTAATGTGAGTAGTTTGGAGTTGTGTGGTTCAGTTTGTGTTTAGAAAGGAGTTTAAATGGTGTGCTGTTGAATTCTAATTTAAGTTTAAAGTTAGGATATCCCAAAAAAATCGTATTAAGAAATAAATATTTTCACTTTATTAGATAAATAAAACGATAGTTTTTATTAGTGGCTTGTAGAAAGATTAAACGATTAACTACCAATAATGTATTTATATTGTAGAAATAAAAACAAAATACTGTTCGTAGGTAAGCGCATGACTTAGAGCGGCTGCAGCAATTTGGTTATTTTTCGTTCTGAAATGTTCGTGATAGTTACGAATTAGGTTTTTGCGGAAAGAAAAAATTGTAAAGTTACTCAGAAAATTGGGGAAAATCTGAAAATGCGTTCTATATGATTATTGAAAGGGCTTTCAAGACCAAACCCCGTAAAGTGTCACGTTTCCGAGATATTAACGTTCAAAGTTGATCACGTGACTCAATCATCAACTTTGAACGTTAATATCTCGGAAACGTGACAATTTACAGGGTTTGGTCTTATTATGTTTTCTGTTTGCATTCCTGACACCTAACTACAGGACATGTCCTAGTTTGGGTGTCAAGAGTTTCACACAACGTGCATATACTTAGCGTATTAATATAAGTATATAAGATATTTAACTACATAATGCTTTGTTAACCCATTTTTCTCTCCTTATTGTATTAGGCTTATGAAAATAAATTATAATTATCTCAGTTATCGATTTATGTAGGTCTCATGCGTGGCAGCCATTTTCAAAATGGCGCGTCAGTAGGTATGCCAGTGTCCATATAAACATCTTCAAACCCCTTTGGACAGGATTATAGAGGTATGAGTAACAGGGTGTAAAGTTCACTCATCCTCCATAGAAAAGGGAGGATCCTCCGACCAGAGGTGTGTTGTGTCTGTCGGGTAACTGCCCGATGATTCATGTCGGGCCGTTGTAGGCTAGTTGCGCGTAAACTCTGCTTGCGAGATGCAGGATTTTGCGTGACGTCAGTATGACGCGTAGTTCGCATGTGACGTTGTAGATACCGCCACAGGATACTGTCACTCGGGCCAGCTAAAACGGGTTAGCGGGTAACGGGTTTTTAATAAAATAGTATTAAATTATAATTCAAAGTTACACACAAAATTGTTGTAGGTACAGCATCTCACTATGGTCAAGTTAGAGTATATGCAAACGAGGCTCGGTGAATGAAGGATTCGCTTAGTTTTCTTGCAAATAGACGAAAACATTTTGTTTTATTCTCGTTGAAGACCTTTTCTGAACCGTTGGGCACGCATATATTTCTCTGTGATATGATTTGTTGCTCTCTTTTCATATATTATCGAATATATAAGTTAATGGTGACTTGCTATTTTGTCTAATCAATGTGAAAGCTAAATTAATTTTCTTATGTTTGGGAATTTCATGTCTGTTGTTGTAAAGACTTTATTTTTGGCAATGTTCTAGTAGCTCACCCACTCGAATATTGTTACATAATAATATATGACGGAAAAGCTACGTGTGTTTCGTTATTATCAGCCATATTTTAATTACTGCGCAAGGGCGTATTATTATTCTGCCGTGGCATAACTAAAATGCCGTTATCCGACATCCGGCCGATCTCCAACTTTTAATGCTATTATAAAGAGAAAAAAAATCTATGGATCTGTTTCCGAATTTTCAATACCTTGAATAGCAAGGTATTGAAAATTCGGAAACAGATCCATCCATCCATAGATCATCCATAGATTTCATCCATAGATTTTTTTTTCTCTTTAAAGTTAAAAATCGACCAGATGTCGGATAACGGCATTTTAGTTATGCCACGGCAGTATTATGGTTATTGCGCAATAGCAAACCAGTTTGTAGTTCAAATCAGATTATAAATTTGCGAACCAATTAATCACACTATCGAATCACACACTGTAGGCACACGACACAACTAGATACGGAACGCGATATACGAGTAGTTTCTGAGCACATGTTGTCCGAACGATGTCTAAGAGAGGCTCCACATAGTTCTGTAGCGCTCTCGTTGACTCCGACGTACTCAGGCTAGACTCTGTCAAGTGCCGCCGGGTGGCGCTGGCGTTCCAAGTAATCAAACGAATGACTCCGACAAAATTATATATATTTATTTTGTGTTTTGAAATTAGCTTCAGCTACAGGTACAATTTTATTTTATATGCTTTGTATAAAGAAAATATTAGATTTTTACATACATTTTTTATACCGAAAATTGCGAAGCTACGCAGCCGTCTGACAAGATTTTTTGTATAAGTACGTATTTCCACGAAAACTCCAAATTCAATATTCAACATAAATAAAACATCAAAAACACCATAAGTTAAATATTGAGTGGATTGTGAAAACGTTTCGTCACATATGCTGTGATCATCACGCGTGACCCACTGAGAATTTTGCTTTTTTCAACGAAGCTACTTTCGTTTCAACTTTTTCCAGGGAATGTTTTATAAAATCATTAATGGCGTGGCAAAGCTGCTAGTCTTGTGGGCACTTTTCCTGTTGACAGCGATGCTGAAGAATTTTTGAAGCCCTTTGATATTTCCTCTGCTTTTTAGGGATCCGTACCCAAAGGGTAAAAACGGGACCCTATTACTAAGACTCCACTGTCCGTCTGTCACCAGGCTGTATCTCATGAACCGTGATAGCTAGACAGCTGAAATTTTACAGATGATATATTTCTGTTGCCGCTATAACAAAAAATACTGAAAACAGAATAAAATAAATATTTAAGGGGGCTCCCTTACAGCAAACGTGTTTTTTCGGCGTTTTTGCCTTGTGGTACGGAACTCTTCGTGTGCGAGTCCGACTCGCACTTGGCCAGTTTAAATATACATGTATGTATTATTATTTTAAGACTATTCGTTTATATAATATTATTGTAAATAAATTATTCTCTCTGCTACTCCAAATATCAATAAGACCAACACAGGTCGATGTCCGGCGACCATTTTTAATTCCGTCAGCAAATTGCAGATTTCGGCCGTAATCCTAGTTCCCCATTATTTCGAGCCCAATTTCGGCCAAAGACAATCGCTGCACCAATCAGAACACGAGAAAACAAGCCGAGGCTCACTCAAAACCCAATCAGTGGGCTGCCGGGGTGGGCATCGGAAAAAACTGGAATTCAATTACAACCGGCCGGGGCTAATAAAACCGGCCGTATTCCACTCGCGCGAATTTTCCAATGCTTTATCCTGTTAGGGAATTTTAGATTTTAGGGTTGAGGGGGATACGCTAAGGTAGCTCGTGACATTCAATTTTAATTATTCCAGCCAGGTCATAATATCATTCGCGATCGTGACAAATGTGTATTTACAGAATTATAATCATTAGAATCATCATTTCAACTCTCTAATCGGCCTCAAATGGCATGCTTTCATGAAATAGTCATTCAATAGGACAATCCGTTCGTCCCACCCGCTGAAGACCTCTTACCTGGACATGAGTTACCTTGGGTAACCTGGAAGTTTTTAAACAGACTCCGGACCCAGGTTGGCCGAAGCAAGGATAACCTGTTCAGGTGGAGATTCATAGACGACTCCGACTTGGAGTGTAAATGTGATGCTGACAAACGATGGGACACTTAATATCATGTCCTGCGTGTCCTTTCAGCTGCACGTTACAGGACCTGGTGGACGCTGGTGATGGCGCCAAACAATTAGCCGAATTCTGGGCCGAGTCCATTTAGATTGCTATCAACACGCTAAGAAGAAGAAGGGCAATTTGAACTTAGAGAGTTGTATTGACAATTTTAATTATTGTAATGCAGTAAATACATATTTGTTACGGTCGCGAATCATATTTTGATAAACATACAACCTAATATTGGCCAAAAAATTGCAAAAAAACCTAAGAAAAAATTGAATTTCGCGGCTTACCTCAGCGCGACCACCTTGAGTCTGAAAACACGTTTTATTTTGTAACTACTTCTCTCGCCTTCATTAAAATTTTCACTGCTAGCACGTTTTCTTCCGTAACAGCCGTCAAAGGGCAACCACTTCTTTCTTCATCCCCCCAAAGTTAGTCGACCGTGCTTGAGTTCGTTATACGAACGTTACATGATTGCCTTACAGGGGCCTTCATCCATGAATGCCATTTGAAGTCTATCGTACGATTCGTTCGGTTTCAGGCAACACTTGAAATCATAAAAAATCATAGTGCGAAAATGTTCCCGGCGCAGATCCATATTTTAATGAGACACGATAATTTAAATTAGCTCGCAATGTGGAGGTAAATTTTGAAATTGGAACGTATTAACCTATTTTTACTTACAAAAATAGTCATACATTTTCAAAATAGATTATAACTGGCCAGTCTCTCGTATATAAAAACTTTTTTTCGCCATACTTTCTGAGTGGACTGGTATTTGTTACGGTCGCGAATATATTTTGATCAACATACAACCTAATACTGCGCCCACAAATTGCAAGAAAACCTAAGAAAAATTGAATTTCGCGGACTACCTCACCGCATCCACCTTGAGTCTAAAAACAGTTTTTTTTTTAATTACTTGTCTCGCCTTTGGTCATTATTTCACCTGTTGCCAACTGATGATGCGGTCGACGATGGTGCAACCTTGTCGTAGGAGATCGTTAGTTACCTGTCACAAACCTTGCAGATGTCAATAAATAACTTATTAAACTTTCATGAGGGACATAATACTACATAGTTTTGTACATCATAATAATTATATATCCATACTAATATTATAAATTCGAAAGTAACTGTCTCTGTCTGTATGTTACCTTTTCACGCCTAAACCACTTAACGGATTTCGATAAAATTTGGCAGAGAGATAGATTGCATCCCGGGGAAGGACATAGGATAGTTTTTATCGCAATATTCCCGCGGGATCGACACTTATGCGGGTCAAACCGCGGGACGCTCCTAGTTTGATATAAATGATTTGACTTTGACTTTGATCTGTATACCCGGAGGATTAGCCATAATATAACTTAGTACACCCGCATTACAACACAATTTTGTATTATATCGCAATCAATAAAAAAACTTACTGCTTTCATACAGAGTTGCTTTTCAAAAACCTAAAATAAGTATTTGAATTCAAATCAATTAGGTTCAATCTAAATATTGGATATTTGAAATGTTTCTGCCATTTCATTGAAATAATTGGAATTGTGTTACGTTTTACAATTAACATTGAAACTAGATAGCTGACCATAATATTATTTAAACAACTGTGGCATCGTAGTCTTTGAAATACATATAATTTGATTCTGCTTTGTTTCAATTGACAGCAAAGATATTTTAAACACGAAAATGTAATTTTACTCAACCAACTAACTATTTAATCTTTGTGGTTGACTGCAACCACAGCCACATTATGAATGCATGTTTGAATTTAACACCTTTAGTTTAAACTTTTACGGGTAGTATAAAGCCCGAAAGTGTTACGACCAGTCTTGCCAAGGGTAATAATAATCCCCTGACCAATTTCGGTCACGGTGATCAAACTCAACGGAGATTAAATAAAAATAAATAAAAAGTTTCTTTATAAACTTCAGTTGTACGGACGCCTGCACATCAAGCTACCCGAAACTGTCAAATTTTTCCAATCAACTTTGAACTTTATAGTTTAGCGATAAAGTTGAAAATATATTTAAGAAATTTGACAGATTGTAGTAGCTTGGTGTGCTGGCGTCTGTACAAAAACACTCATCTAAACACTACGCAGCGTTACAACTAAGGGATAGGAGTGATTTCGATGAACTCTATGGCACCCAAAGTAAGATTTAACTTGTGTTTAGGGTGCCAAAAACTTAGCCAGGTTCGCGGGAGATATTATAATGCACAAGTGTGTGCGGAAACACAGGTACACTTCCTGTTCCTTTACTCTTACAGTCTGATGGGACGGTAATCCGACACGACCGAGGAGAAATCAGGCGCAGGACCAGCGGCTTTACGTGCTTTTCGAGGCGCGGGGGTATCACACCACCAACTTCCAAACTCCTACTGAGAAATTCCTAATGAAAAATGCAATATCACATTGTTCGACCTGGGATGGGAATCGAACCCAAGACACCATGCACAGCAGTCGCACTTGCGGCCACGAGACCAACGGAGCATTACCAAGGGTATCATGCTACCCAGTAACTGGGTTATGGAGGTCAGATAGGCAGTCGCTCCATGAAAAATACTGGTATTCAGTTGCGTTCGGTTACACTGGAAGCCCACCTCAACATAGCTGGGAAATGGTTAGGTAGATTAATTCAATTTAAAACTTACGGGTTATAGTAATTACTGGTAATGTCTGTTGTAAGCCAAGGAGATATGAGCTTAAATAGCTTTAGTGGGTTCGTGCTCATGGAATTATCTTTCATTACTTAAGCTTATTAACAAAAAAAAAAAAAACGCAGAGGAAGCATTTTGCTTATGAATTCCACACTAGGTCGAGCCGGTCTCGTGAAGTCCATGGTAAAAATAAAGTTAGCAACGCAGTAAAATGGTAGAACTAACTGAAATATATTCCCGGAAGTATTCGCGAAAGTTATTTCAATGAATCCCAATAAATATTTTAAATAAGCCCGTAAAGTTGCGCCCTCCAGGGCTGAGCCACTAGCCCCTCATACATATTAGCTAACATTTTGGTCACGTAATAGAGTAACGACTATTGGTAATGGCGATACGTGCGCACTGAATTAGCAGCGGTACATAAGTAACGAGGTGTCTTATCGGGCATTGACCTATTTCACTTTCTTACGCGATCTGCCGCGTTTGTTTGTAAATTCACTTTTGTTTCATAACATAAAGCCCATTCCCAGATGGGTTAGTTCACGTTCGCACGGACGGAAATATATCGCGGCAGAATTTTTTCGCGCACTCAACTTTCAACGCACTGATGCTGCGCCGAGGGTTGAATATCGAACAGTGTGGTTTTTTGGCGTGCTGGAATATGCTCTGTTTGATTCTCAACGCTCGGCTGAACACGGAGAGTTGAAATTCTAGTGCGCGATAAAAGCCCGCCCCGATATTTTTACGTTCTATGTCAACGTTGGCTTAGACAGCAGAGGTGTAACTATAGTACAGACGCCAGCACATAACCTACTACAATCTGTCAAATTTATTTAATAGATTTTCAACTTTATCGCTAAAGCATAAGGTTCAAAGTTGATTGGGAAAATTTGATAGTTTCGGGTAGCTTGATGTGCTGGCGTCTGTACATACACACTTACTTCGCCTGTTGAGGGGCTTGTGACTAAGTAATACCAGCCGCACGGGTCGATCGATCAGGTTAAGCTACGCTTGCCGCGGCTGGTCCGTGGATGGGTGACCATCTTCGCATACTAAGACCCCTCCGTGCCTCGGAAAGTACGTTAAGCCATTGCGTTGGTCCCGGCTGTCATTCGTGGATCTTTGACAGCCGTTATGAGTCGTCAATAGCTCGAAAGTCTGACAGTCTTACCAAGGGTATCGTATTACCCAGTAACTGGGTTGTGGAGGTCAGAAAGGCAGTTGCTCCATGTAAAATACTGGTATTCAGCTGCATCCGTTAAGACTGGAAGCCGACTCAAACATAGTTGGGAATAGGCTAGGCAGATGATGACTTACTTCGCCAGTTTTATTTAAGTGCTATATTGTAACAGGGAACGAGCATAATATTGTCATCAACCGAGCACAAATTACTCCTGGATGCTACTGAGAAATTCCAAATGAAAAACCCAATAACACGTTTCACGGACATCGAACCCAGAAACTCATGCGCAGCAGAAGAGTTTTTGACCATTAGACCAGCGAGGCTGTCTCTTTCGTTTTAGGATGATTTTTGTTTATACATTCGGATAGGCGCTATTTGGTAGATCTTGACAATTCAAAAGTGCCTGTAAATGGTTTAATTGAAATAAATGCTTTGAGTTTGAGTTTGATACATTTTAATACTAGCAGCGCCCCGCGGTTTCACTCGCATAAGTGTCGATCATTTCCCGGGACTCAAACTATATCTATACCAAATTTCATCTAAATCGGATCAGCGGGTTTAAGCGTGAAGATGTAACAGGCAGACAGACACACTTTCACATTTATAATATTAGTATGGAAGTATGGATTATTATTGAAAGAAAACGTGTATAAAATTTCCTGCTACATAAATTAACTGAGACTTGTCTGGAGGTGGTGAAGGTTTAAATCCAATAACAAAATAAAGACGATTCTTTTTAAATAACAATTCGGAAAAAAATGCGAGTCATTTATGTGTGAATAAGCTGTTACACGTGCCTCAGAATCAATTTCTCCTTCATTTTAACAAAGGTTTTCAACTCGATTGGCAAACTTCCTGTATTTCACAATATTTCAACCGGAACTCTAAAAACGCTTTCAGAGTTCCGGTTGAAATATTGTGACCTTTTGTTCAATTACCATATAATCCCCATACCTTCGCGACACCAGAATTCTGAAAATTATTCATTTGACAACGGTCCGAAAATTCTAACCTTTTGGTTTGCCAAGACAAACCTAATTCATTGGATTAAAATTTAATTTGTAAATGTTGGGAACTTATTGATCCTATATAATTTAATCAAGAACGTTGCAGTGCACATTGTTTGTTTTGTTGGTAATTGATAACTGATACTCGACTGAAATAGTTGTGGAATTATAGTCAGTTGGAGGTCCTTACCTCAAACTAATTATAATTCCACAACTATTTCAGTCAAGTATCAGTCACCGCACCTCCTTAGGTGACCTCACCTAAGGAGGTGCGGTGAACATGAACATAAACCTCAGACATACCTATGTCTGAGGTTTATGTACATGTTATTTAATTGTGTTGTACTTTAGCTAGCTTTATGGTAGTTGAGAAAGTGTCATGCTCACTTAAATGTCTGGTGGTGGTGGGTGGTGGTGGTGGTGGTGGTGGTGGTGGTGGTGGTGGTTTGGTTTGATTGTTTAGTTTGAGTTTGAAAGATTTTTATTGATTCACTTTTTAAGAACAACGATAAAAAGGAAAGATCAAGTGCAATCAGTTTTTTCTGTACAGGGTTAAATTAAATTAGCTAGCAACTCTGCAAACGTGATGAGTTTCGATATCTAAACACGGTAAAATTTAAATGAAAAAGATTTGACGTATTTTTTTGGAGGTTTTGTTTGTATTTCTTGAAGTGTGAGATAAGAAAATCTGTTTTCTTTTGTTTTATCTTACTGAGAAATTAAAAAAAAGTTACGTCTGTAAAATTTACACAAGAAAAACTGTTATTTTAAACTGATCTATCCCCGGCCTACTCTCTCATTAATACGTACAATAAAGTCTGCAAACTCTGCGAAATTAAAAATACTAATTCATTCGACTGCAAACAAATTGTAAAGGAAATTTTGCATAACACTGGCTATGATGACTCGGAACAATTAATATAAAGACCCTCACCTGACACCAAATTAAACGAAGCACAATGGAACAAACACTCACACATACACACACAGACACACACCAGACGCATACACACCACTCACACATCACACATATACACACATCACACAAATATCACACATACACACGTACCATACCTCTCTAGTCTCCACTCTGGAATTCGTACTCCGAGCCCCAAGATACAGACTAACTGTCTAGTTTGGGGCTCACTAGTTAATACTATACTGTAACCTAGCTGTAGGTAATATTTTAAGCTACTCATGTTGTCTTAAATTACTGTTAACCACCTGCTTCCTGTATTACCTGAACAATAAATATTTTCTATTTCTATCTAGCATCAAGCTACGCCGTAGCTTACGTAGCGCTACGCCAGAAAACTCGTAGCAGTCGTAGCTGAAGAGCGATGTGCTACAGATTTGTAGCCGACAAAGGAATGTTGTTTCGTTTTCGTCTGGCTAGGGTTATTTTAAGACTTAAGGGGCTTACATTACCTTAAGCGCGGTCACTGTCGGACTGTATAGAAAAGAAAGAGAAGCGCGATGACACAACGCTGGTAATTTATTGCAAAATATGAAGCAATAATTTAATAAAAAAAAATGTTTTGTTTGGATTAAAAAATTAAAACACTAGTATTTTAGTATGTTGCTTGTAGAATAATCTGACAAAAAATCAGAATGATTGTATATATATTAGTATGGTTTTTATTGTAAAAATAAAGTTTTTAGAGGTACCTATCTTCATGATTTTCATCTATCGTATCAAATTGTTTGTATTTTGTTTTGAACACACTATCTACCTAGCACATGTCCTGAAGAATATCACATATTTTTCTGATTTTGTTTACTGTAGTCAATCACATACTTATTTTATTTATTTTTATTTTACCATTTATGTACACACATATATAAACAGACACGAAATAAAACAGAACAGAAAAATAGGTACAAAGGTGATGCCTATTTCATAAGAAATCTCTTCCAGCATACCTGTGATAGGACAATAAATAGAGAGATGTAGATACTTTTATTGTTTCTAAAACTCGCGTTTTTTGTGTAGGCCCTGAAGTCACTTAAACAAGTAAGTCCTTCTAATTTGTAGCCTTACAAACAGTAAATAAGAAAATAATTAAAGCGAACTCATTAAAACTTCGCTGCACAAACTCCAGCCACGAAAATCTCGACACAAATACATACATTAAAAACAAGGGACCTCTCTACATTAAAACAATTCAGTTAATCCTTTAGGAGGCTCCCATAACTCGATTCCGAATAATAACTAAATCCACAAACAATGGAGTGGCGGAATCTCATTGCTGCAAGTTAAAACGAAAATTCGCTGTGCCTAAACTTAATTATAATGTTAGGAGCTCCGTAAATACTTGAGAGGAAGATTACTTTTCTGTTTTATAACATTTTGCGGTAATCCTCGTGTGCCTACAGTACAGCCTACAAGGATTACAGTTGGTATTGGTTAGGTCGTTGATGTTAGCTTGGTGTATCGATCCAGCACACTAATTGACACACTATAAATCACAATCTGAATCATTTTGTTAGCAATATCTTTCAAAATGATTCTGATTGAGACGAATTAAAAAAAAAAATTAAATAAGATTTGAATACTAGTTTTTTTTTTCTTTTTTTTTAATTCGTCTGATCAACAACGTAAATAACGCAATGAATGTGGTTGAACTTTCAAAATAAAAGCCATTACTATTGTCAGTGTGTTACGCAATTACTCCGTAGGATTGCCATGTTTCGGAGTTAATTTCTGAATTAATGAAGAAGAAAAGGTTGCTAAAATTTGAAACTTTTGCGTAAACGAATACTCACTGGTAACCTAAAAAGGCCTTCAGAAAGAACGCTACCTAATGTATCTTTCTATAAGTCTATAAGCACGTCTGACGCACAAAGAGCTTCGCTATCCGTTTTTCAGACTGCCTATCTTATTATTTCAAGAGAAAAATAAAAAAAGTAAACTCAATTTCATTATTGTCAGTAATTTTAAAAGAGTTAAAGCCTAGATCCCGGCAGTAATTATTTAGGCATTTAAGTATAACAAGGAGCAATTAAAAAAAACGAGGCGAAAAATAATTTAAACCTGACACGACGAGTCTCCTTCAGACGCAGTTATAAACGGTCGCTTCCTGCCAAATTGTCGATACGCCAAATTAAGTTTAAGCAAGAAATAAAAGAGGAGACTCTTTTATTTCTTGCATCGAACTAGTTCATGAGTCAGGAGCCACATTTGTCTTGTATTGTAGGTTATATGGCTTATGCCCATTTGGTTTAATGGGTCATGTACGCAATTGCCCGTGATTGACGTACTTTTCCGACGATTGATTGATGCTGTGATCTCTTTTGAACAGCGGTGGACGTTTTTGTGTGAGAGAGTTATAGTTATTTCGGCCTGTAATTAAAGGTCTCTTTTTGTTCAGTGAAGGAATGAGCATTTATCGCAACGTATGCTAACTACGTAGACTGTTATGAGTCGAGTTTCTTCTTCCCAATGCTTTTGAAAGGTTGTCGAGATTTTGAGTCGTGAAGAAACTTCAACCGATTAAGGTCAAGGATATCAAAATCACCTACCACTGGAACTGGTTGTAGTATTGTTCAGTTTATATCTAAAGCCTACAAATTTTTTTTTGTATTTATTAAATGATGGTTAATTTGTGGAACGAGAGAGAAACTGCAAAGGACGCATTTTCACCACCACCATTTTGTTTTTAGGGTTCCGCACATCAAAATGCAAAAACGGAACCCTTATAAGATCACTTTGTTGTCTGTCTCTCTGTCTGTCAAGACCCTTTATCTCGGGAACGCGTGGAGGTATCAAGTTGAAATTAAAACCATGTCCAGGTCCTTGCAGCTGTGAAAATCAAACTTATAAGTTAACGTAAAAAAAATATACGGTCGTTTATACTGTAAAAAACGTATATTTCGACGCTCTCAAGGGAATCAAAATTTATATTTTACCTTCCGTTGACCTAGAATCATGGAATTTGGCAAGAAGCAAGGTCATGTAGCACAAGTAAAGGAACAAATCCGAAAACCGTAAATTTGTAATTACCTACATAAAAAGAAAAATCCCGTAAAAAACTATTTACATAACATAAACCCTCGGTGCGGGAGTCGGACTCGCATTTGACCGGTTTTTTAACTTGTATTGTCCCATTGTTAGGTTAGGGTCTCCCTCCCCCACAGCTTTCCCCTATTGTTAACCGAATCAAATCATCATCTTCACACGCTAACGCTATACTACACAGCTATAAAAAAAAAAATAAAAAAAAAATTAAAATTAATTTATTTCAGGCAAGTCTTTTTTTTTTTACACATACACCCATAGTATCAAAAAAATTAAAATAAATAACCGTAAACTCCTAAAGTCCACAAAAAATGCACACAAACGTTCAGTAATCCGTGCATTGGTCTCAAAGCAAAAGAACACCCACTGCCACGTAGAATCAACGGCCTTAATGCAAACTGAATGGCACCGGATAAGCTCTCTGAAAGCCTGGTAAGACTGTGACGTAATACCTAGACTAAGGACCCGCATACATAGAACCTGTGAAGCTGAGAAATATTAATTGGATTTGGTTTGATTTGATTGGATTTTTGAAGTGAAAACTTTTTCAGGCGCAGTGGGCATTTTTTGAGATGGGAAATAACGATTGAACTGGTGAAACTGTTACCGACACCGCGCTACATTCGGATGTGTTTGGCTATCCCCGGGATGTACTCTGTTTTAAATCCGATATGTCAGTGAGTGATGGCAAAGTATTTTGTTTGTGTTTTGTTTTCACTTCTGTCGGCACTCCCGGAGTGCCACTGTTTTTTTTTGGCATTAAGTCCGCCTTTGTACCTTATTTAAATAATTGGATTTTCAATAAATGTTGGGGTAATTAGAATGATGTAGTTCGAATTTGAGGGATTTTTAGATCAATATCTTTCGCAGGTAGGTTCTATTACATATCCTACTGTAGTGTAGTGTATTGTACTATTTACTATTTATTCCCTAATTTATGTTATAGATATTTTGTACCGACCTAATTTTTTTTCGTTTTTATTTTTACCACCTTACTAATAAACGTTGTATAGCGTCTGTATAGTTACACAACGCTTTGTCTTCTTCTTTCAAAAGTCAAATTACTGACGACTGAAAGAGAGAAATCAGTGTGTAACTATTCATCTGATATAATACGTTTATTAGTAAGGGGGTAAGTGTTTATCTGTGGAACTTTGTAAAAGGCCTTCAATTACATATTTTTAAGAACACTAAAATTTAGCTGTAAGTTCCTCAAAATGAGTAAATTCAAATATAGTCGCTCTTCGTGTCTATGTGACCTAAATAAATTATGCAATGAATGTTGACGCGGCTGTCACTCTCATTTAGACAATTTAATTCAGGTGGGATAAGTGTATAATACATTATTATTGAACTTAAGAAAGAAAGAAGAAAGAAATTATTTTAAAAAGAAATCTCGATGTTTGGTTGTAATAGTTTAATAGTCGACTCGCATTAAAATACTCGCCTGAAAAGTGCGAATGGACACTACTACTAATTAATGGAAATGTCGAAATTCGAACGAGTCGTCTATAGAGAAAATTATATTGTTTAAAAGTGACGATTCGCACTTTTTGGGCGAATAAATTCGTGCGAATCGACTAATAAGCCGTTTTGTCAAGTCGTAAAAACCGTGTGAAGCAGGGGCGGGTCGCCAGTTTTACAATTTTTTATTACAATAGCTTGCTGCACTTTGGTTTAAAACCAATGAAGCAAATACTCATGTTACTATAATTAAATTATAGTTTTCTTTTAACCCAGTAACCGTTTATGTGTTTATGTGTGTGCAACAATGCCACAGAGTGCCTCTGACGCTTAAGGCATAGACAAGTAATGAGGTTACGTATGACGCAGATTAAATGAATATTTTATTATAATTGCTAATTATATAATATCTATTTTATTATTTATTTATTTCTGTAACTCAAGTAGGTATAATTTCCATTCACGGGCAGAATGGAAATCATACCTACTTGAGTGCGAAAGCCGTATCATCGAATACCAGCGCTGCGACATTTATTTTTTAAATGACGCAACATCACGCTGAGATAAGTAGGAGCTTTTTGGCTTCGTATAGGACTTTCTGTTTCATTTTTAGTTTAGTTACTTTTTCTTACCATAATTTGTTTTTTTATTTTTGACTGTGTCTAGTTTATTTTGTGATCTTTCTGTACGAATCGCAATAAATAGTTTTTCTTTCTTTCGTTTCTATCTTTAATAACATCGCGCACCGTGTACTACATAAATAATAAAGTAATGTAGTTTTTTCCTAAAACTTCCCCATTCAAATTCCCTGTAGGTACTAGGGTGGCATAATCAACTGCAGGCTTTTCACTTTGGGAAATAGACTCAGACACTGGTAGTTACCGTGCGCCGGTAAATCAAGCCCGATGTGACGGGAGGGGGGGGGGGCTTACTATCGCATTGTGCATAGCATACATTTTATATTATAAACGTATTGGCTTCCTAGCTGTATTTTAGAGGTAGTTTCAATTTAAATTAGTAGTTTCGTAGAAGAAATGCTGATACTGATTTTCTTTCAGAGAAGTTTTATTACAGTGCCCATTTTCGTTGTCAAACAGTTTTTCTGTCTGTGTAATTTGTAAAAATATTTCCGCAGCAATTCCACGTGATGTTCTAAGGATTGACACAATTGATAGCTCACTTCACCTAAGTTTTCGCGGTGAGTTTGTTACTAAATAGATGGGCCAAATAATAAATGATTTTATTTCTGTAAGTACAAACACTTTTACACGTCAATCACATTTTTTGGAAAGACTGAAGTAGTGGTAAGACAGTAAAAATAAATAACATTATAAAAAAAATTAATAATAAAATTTTAATTTTTTTAAATTTTAATAATTGTGACTGACCGACTTTTTGACAATTCAAAAGTGCCTGTAAATCGTTTAATTGAAATAAATGCTTTGAGTTTGAGTTTGATTTGTCTCAACCTGTCAAAAATACCTCTAATTTCCCTTAATTTTTGACAAGTTTTTGACATTTTGATTGTCGCTGAGATGACATTGCGATTAGATTTTGAATATTTTTAATTAAGGGAATTAGTGTTCTGTTGTAAATGAAATTAAACTAAAGGTACAGTACCCGGCGATAAATATTGCATATCGACCTTTGGAAAGAGACAATCGGCTAATTTCGGCTTCGTAGAGCGTTATCTCTGTCGCACGAAATACAAACAGTCCGGTATCTATTAGGAGCTGTTAAAACAATTATGATTTGCTTCTTTTGATAATTATTTTTATTCTTTGTATAAAATTGATAGGATCGAATAGGTCGATGTGCAATATTTATCGCCGGGTACTGTACACTGAAAATAAATAATGAAATTCCATTCACACAATACCGCACTGATATCAATATTAAATTGTGGGCACAGAATTGTAGATTGACACATTGAAAGTATTAATTCCGACACTCATTGTATGTAATACGCGGTTGAATACTATTGTTAACTTTCGCTGGCATGCAATACAATTTTCCACTCAGTATTCGTAACAATATATCGACACACACATTAATGTTACAGTACCCGGCGATAAATATTGCACATCGACCTTTTTTTACACAAAACCATTTTATACAAAGAATAAAAATAATTATCAAAAGAAGCAAATCATAATTTTTTTAACAGCTCCTAATAGATACCGGACTGTTTGTATTTCGTGCGACAGAGATAACGCTCTACGAAGCCGAAATTAGCCGATTGTCTCTTTCCAAAGGTCGATGTGCAATATTTATCGCCGGGTACTGTACCAGCCTATTATTGTTTTACTGCTTGGCAAAAGCTTCATACATAGAAGGTACGAGCATTGATCACCACGCTTGCGCAATGTGATGTGGAAATTTCAGACATGTACATATTAGGTATTGGCGAAATGAGGGCGTACTATCGCCTCTGTTTTGAGCTTGCTCTCAAAACGGTGAAGGAAAATATCGTGAGGAAACCGGCATGCCCTAGAACTCAAAAATCGAAGACATGAGCCATCCGCCAACCCGACCTGGGGGCTTACTCTCCAAACTAATTTTAATTCCAATGAGATACCAATATGATTCCAATGTTAATTTTACAGTCACGTGGTTCGGTACTCTTGAAAACAATATTGTCAACAATTACCCCACGCCAAGCCCGAACCCAATTCCACTTAGCTCCAAAATGGACACCCAATCTAAAAATCATTTGGCGCTAGCATCGAACTCAAGAGTACGAAACGTCACAATTCCAATGTCGATCTATCGGAATTAAATTGAAGAGTAAGCACCCTGGCCCGCGTGGTGATTTATGGCCCACTCTCACTCACAGAGCCTGGCCTGTGTCCCAGCGGTGGGAATATTATAGGCTAATTATGTTGTTATGGCCTCTTAATGGTGTTATATTATTATTGTAATTTCAGGTTTCCTCACGATGTTTTCCTTCATTGCATATCAGTGATGACCAAGATAAACTTAGAAAGTCGCATGCATGGCTTTACTATAATTATTTTACGTAACACTGGTTGCGCCCCGCGTTTTCACCTGCACAAGTTCGATCCCGTGGGAATATCGGGATAAAACGTATCCTATGTCCTAATCCAGGTTATGATCTATATTCATACATATCCATTCTACCGTTTGAACGTGAAAGCGTATCAAACAAATAAACTTTCTTTCGCAATTAGGATTATTATTTAACACTAGCAGCGCCTCGCGGTTTCACCCGCATAAGTGTCGATCCCCTGGGAATATCGGGATAATAAGTATCCTATGTCTTAATCCAGGAAATGGTCTATCTATGTGCCAATTTTCATTCAAATCTGTTCAACGGTTTACGCGTGATTGAGTAACAAACATCCAAACGTCTTCACAAACTTTCACATTTATAATGTTAGTAGGATTGTTGCATGCGCAGATGCTATACTGTGTACTGCAGTGCGATTCTGTAACCATCTCACCGTGAAAACTTAGGTGAAGTGAGCGTGGAGTGAGCTGTCAATAGTGTCAATTCTTAGCAAAAACAAACCCCCTTCACCTAAGTTTTCACGGTGAGATTTTTACAGAATCGACCGGCTGCATAGCTTCAAATACGCGAATACCTACAAAGTCACGAAGCACATCGTTCTGTATGTCTGCCGTCCCATCTTTCATTTAAGTGTTCTTATAATATCATCGATGCTTTAGCTAGCTATCCTATACCATTTACAAATCGGTAGGTACAGTCAAAAACTCACTTCTCGCTTCAAAGTTAAATTAAGCTAGAATAGTTCCAATAAAATTGGAAACACAACTGAACTTTATCTTTGGTACTAAAATAAATTATATTTAATAATAAAATAGTTTTAATTCTGGTTCATAGGAAGCCGATGATTGGGTCGATCCTGCGGTCGCCACCCACTGGACTTTATAACGTTATTATCCCTAGTAGGGACACCAATGGTTTGTAAAACATTGGACACGTGTAAAACGTTGAGTAGCGTTATTTTTTTCGTAGCTTTAGATTTAATTTATGTTTAAAACAATCGAGTATCGGATTACATACGGACGAGAGTTTTATTGTTTTATCAAAAATTCTCGCTGTTAGGTACGAGTCAATAAGCCGAAAAGTTTCAACATTATATTAGTTAACCAAATTATTGTCTTCAACGTAGTTTTTGTTTTGTTGTTACCACGTCTTTACTCAAGCTAGCTACATCAATCATTGCTGCGCCATTTGTCATGAAATGGCGCAGTAGTGATTGTTTGAGTTTATTTCTTTTATGTTTTGTTGTGGGTAGTTTTAAGTATTACTAACACTAGTCTATAAGAACATTGTTACTAACAAAATGGACACCATAGTCTGAAATAAAGTATTTATTATTATTATTAATATTTACTGAAAAGAAAACAACTTAGCTACTTGGATAGTTTGTTAGGCCTTTCAGATTTGTGTGAGACCGATGCATTCCAGACCCTACCATTACTGCCGGAAAATAACACTATTTCGAACGCGAAACAAGGCATTATCAATATAACCTATGCCTCAACATAAACTTTTACGCGACGGGCTAACCGACTAACGTACAGACGCCAGCACATCAAGCTACCCGAAACTGTTAAATTTCCCCAATCAACTTTGAACCTAATGCTTTAGCGATAAAGTTCAAAATCTATTAAAGAAATTTGACAGATTGTAGTAGCTTGATGTGCTGGCGTCTGTACTATCCGTGTAACAAAAACGTTTTATGTCGAACGATAACAGTAACGCATTAGCTGTGAGTGGTTAGACACAGAGTAGTCTGTTCATTTTAATTTTACGAGTTACATCAACGTTTTAGGTTTAACTAATTAGGACTACTAATAAGATTTTGTTTTCATTAGGTACTGATCTGTTGGTGTGTTTTAACTTTAAGGCAGGTAGGGATACCTTTGTATCACACTAATATTAATAAAAGCGAAAGTTTGTGAGTGTGTTTGCATGTATGTTACTTCTTCATGCAAAAATTATTGAACGAATTTGAATGAAATTTGACACACAGATAGTTCATAACCAGGATTAACACATAGGATACTTTTTGTCCCGATATTCCCACAAGTTCGAAATTTATGCGGGTGAAACCGCGGAGCGTTGCTACTTTGGTTATAACAGTAGGTACCTGACTTTGAGATCGTTGGCAAGACGTGGATGAGACTCGACCAGACCAGGGAAGCATGGCACACAAGGGAGCTGGTCTATACTCAACTGAGGGTCGAGCAAGGTTGCCAATGATGATGATGAGTACCTGACTCAAAAATAATAATTAATTAACCTCACCTACTACCATCATCATCTGTCTAGCCTTTTCCCAACTATGTCGGGATCAGCTTCCAGTCTAACAAGATGCAGCTGAATACCAGTATTTTACATGGAGTGACTACCTATCTGACCTCCACAACCCAGTTACTGTGTAATACGATACCCCTTGGTAAGACTGGTTGTCAGACATTCGGGCTTCTGACGACTCGTAACGACTGTCAAAGATCCACGAATGACAGCCGGGACTAACGGCTTAACGTGCTTTCCGAGGCACGGAGGGGTCTTTGTATGTAAAGATGGTCACCCATCCACGGACCAACTGCGGCAAGCGTAGCTTAACCTGACCGATCGACCAGTGCGGCTGTTATTACTTAGCCATAAGAACCTCGAGTACCCGACTATGAAACCCAAATTGGGTTATCTATATAAACGATAGTCTTCTGCCTCGTTAGTGGTCGCCAGCGCGGCAGGTCCTGGTTCGACCCAAATTCGGGCAAAGTGCTATCAGATTTTTCAAACTCGATCTTTTTAGACCTCCTCTTCGAGGAATACACGTTATGTTAAAGTTAAAAAAATGTTATAGACCTAAACACACAGACTATGATCACAATGATCATTATTACCTGGTTATTATGTCATTTATTTATTCAGCTATCTTATTCTATTACATTTTTAAATATTTCATAAAATATAAAAATAAGTATAAAAAACATTTAAAAATATAAAAAAAAATAGTTGTCCGCCGGTGTCGGGACCAGGGTCCAAGCTACCGGTGATTAGGGCTCCAGAGACAGGAACCTCCTCACAATGCGAGCCGTATCGAGGAGTACTGCCTTCTGAATCAGGCCCTTGATCCAACCGCCCAACGAGAGCCTCCATAGATGTTGATTGAGACTTTTAGATAGAGAGACTTCATTATGATCATAGTTTGTGCGTGTGTGTGTCTGTCTGTGTTAGGAGAAAAGTGTATCTACTAAAATTATTTTGTTCACTATTTTTTTTTTCTAACTTTGTGTTATATTTTATGCGCGATACCTACCTTTATAATGTTTTAACACCTTTGTACACAAATCAACATATTTCATTCAATGATATCCAGCGGTGCTATTCTGTAAAAAGATCACCGTGATAACTTAGGTGAGGTGAGCTTCAAGTGAGCTGTCATTCCATCTGATACTAGGGATTGACACTATTGACAGCTCACTTCACCGAAGTATTCACGGTGAGATTTTTGCAGAATAGCATTACTGATTTTAGAACAAATTACTCGAACAAGAAATTGTCGTCCTCGTGCCCACCCCATTTCATGGTGCTCCTACGGAAAGTCACTTTGCTGCTTACACTTGACTCCGGCCGGCTACTCGACGTTCTATCAGGAAAGATTGAGACATCGCCGAGACTTCCTTTGAGAGATGCGATAGCTCTTAATGAATTTTTCTTTAAGAAAAGGGATTGGGAATGAGAAAATACCTACGTAAAGAAAGCAAGTGGCTCTAATTGATTTTATTTCTTTGCAGCTGATTGAAGCGCGGTTGTAGATTTAATTAGTTTTTATCAGGAAAATGGTTTTAAAGTGCTGCTGGCAGTGGATAACCAAATGATTCATCATCATCATTTCAGGCGAAAGACATCCACTGCTGGACATCGGCCTCCCCCAAGCACCTCCACTTCGACCGGTTCTGTGCTTCTCGCATCCAACGGGTTCCTGCGACAAGGACCACTGACCGCGGAACACCTTGAGGGAGGCCTTCCAACGTTACGTCTACCAAATGATTATCTAGGTAATATTCAATTAATCAAAATATTTTATTTCAAACTTAATTTTAACGTCAGAAGCTAGGTGCACGGTTCCAATTGGTCGTTTCCTATGGAGAAGAGCCGGCAAGAAACTCCACGGTTACTCTTTTAACAATAATATTGGCTTTTGCGATGTTTTCAAATGGGAGGACAGTGTAGACTTGTCAACAAGTACCTTAATAAAATAAATAAATAAATTTAGGGCTGATTTTTCCAACGCCAGATAATTTAATCCGAGGAATCATATTGAATGTTTGACAGTTCATCCATACAAAATCTGTCAGACGACAATTTTATTCCTCGAATAAAAATTATCGTCGATTGAAAAATCAACCCATAATAAATGGTCAGCGGGATTGTCCGAAAGGGTTACCGCTGGCTCGGAATATAAAGGGCTAAGGAAGGAACACGGGTGGGTTTTAGTCAGTAAGAGTCCGACACTACCTTCCGCTCCACCCAGAGCGGGAGGAGTCATTTGATGATTTCCCATCCTCAAAAAAAAAAAAACCCTTAATAAATAATTCGTTCGATAGGCCAACTGGTTCCTTATAGATTTTTTATTTTAGACTTACCTCTGATTCACTAGTATTTCCACGGGTTAAATGTCAAACGGTATTTTCGCCTCACTTATTCCAGAAATAGATTGAGGCACCTACCAGGCGGGCAGAATCTTCAAGGGGATCCTTAAAAGGTCACCTAAGTCAAACGAATAAAGTTAATTCAATTTTTATATTGACACCTTCATTCAAATATTTAGAACGCGAGTTACGATAAATTTGACTTATTTCTGAACTCAGACGAATTTTATAAATTCCGAAATAAATTGTATATTAAATTAAATTAAGTTTTTTTTTCTTGGGCAGGCTTGACATAGTGTTTTTTGCCCTTCTTCTGATTGAGGTTCAATCAGGTTGAATGGTTAAAAAAATAAAACTTTTTGAGATGCTAGCTTTCGTACGTGACCTACAGATCCATAATGATGAGAATGTCTGTAAAGGAATATTCTGATTCCATTTTCTTTAATGAAATTCTTGAAATAAATCTTTTCTTTTATGAAATAAACCTGATTTGTAAAAAGAATTACCTATAATCCTGGTATTTCCTAGCGGTTTAATGAATACCCACAGTATTCCACAACCTTTCTTTCATATTGTAATATATAGGTATTTTCCTTGCCCTTTATAATTTGTGACCTTTAATAATTGCGAGTTCTTTTATTTCTTTGAATAGTTCTTCAGAATACGTCCACAGACATTTCTCTATCCAATGTATGGCGTAGGCAGACGATATTTAGTAATGGCATCATGCGGTTAGGTTTTAGTTCAAAACGTGTTCAGAATGTCGCTTCAGTCTTTGTTGTAGCGACGCACTGTTCCAAAATGTTGCGACACACGAGAGAACCGTTGTTCCGAGGTTCTATTCGAGTTCGAATAAACAATGGATTACTCGATATGTTTAGCGTCAATCGAATGATTGGTGGCAGGTGGTGTATGTGTGTGTAATGTGTGGTGTGTGACATAAACACGCGATTAGTGTAATTCAATCAGTTGCCTACTTTTTGTATGACAATTGTATGGACTAGATAGTAACAATCTGCCTACGCTGTTTTAATGTTGAGCACTGATCAATTTTTTTTTTATTGCTGAATGGGCCGCTCTTGACCTCGATCACGCCTGATGGAAAGCGATGGATGATGTCTATGATGGAACGAGCGTACCCAGAAGATGCCTAAGGCATTTTATTACTATTAGTAAGTTTGTACAAACATTTTTTCACGTCAATGATATTTTTAAAACTAAATGAGGTCGGCGTTTACTGACTACTCTGAGAAGAAAGGCCGAAACCAACTCAGAGGTCACAGTATCTTTTAAAGTTCAGACATAATCTTGGTCGGGTCATGTGAAAACCATCTAGATTGGCTGTGACTCAATATGTGTACACATTGAGTGTTGTACGTGTCCATTTGTTAGTAATCGTGCAGCTCAATCTGGTAATCAATTCGAATAATATTAAATTTCTTAAAATTTTATCGACATACATAAGCAGTCGAATAATTAAAGTACGCGCATCCTTATTTCAACATAAGCCCTCTAGTAGCGATTCCAAAGATTTGCTGATCTTTAGAAATCTTCTTTGTATGTAAGAAGGCACAAGGCTTCATGTTTGTGACGTGTCTTTGTAATTATGAACGTGTGAGGACTTTCTAAATGATCTTTATCTAGATTTTGGACTTTGTTATGTGCTGAGTAAGTTCTTATTCATGAAGGTTTTGCATAAAGTTATTTTATTGAAGAAAATATAAGATAAAAAATGCCTACAAGAAAGTTTTCTTGTCTACAGAATGATAATAAATATTATAATTTAGATATTTAGTGAGAAGTTCTAAGTGTCAATGGAGAAATTTCTTTTAATGAGACTTCATTAAAAGAAATTTCTCCATTGACATTATCGGCATTCGCGTATTACTTATCATAGCTTGAGTAGACATCAGAAAAAAAGATAATAATTTATAAGTACTTATTAAAACGGGCATACTGGATGTAGGAAAAAAGAATGAAAGGACCATAAAGGATTGGGCGGGTCATACCCGCCGTCAAAGTCTCCACACAATAATTGCCTGAAGATGGACGGCGCCGCAGAGGCAGGGCCAGAAATAATGGCGAGATAACCTGCACACTTACTGCGAGGGCTGGTTCGCGTTGGCGCGGGAAAAGAGTTCCTAAAAGGATTTTGAGAGGCCTTTGGCCAGTAGTGGGTTAGTAAAGCCCATCAAAAAACTAATTCATCGTCATCTGCCTAGCTTTCCCCAACTATGTTGGGGTCGGCTCCAATCTTACCGAATGCAGCTGAATACCAGTATTTTACATGGAGCGACTGCCTAACCGGCCTCCAATATGATACCCTTTGATAAGGGTGCGTTTCCACTGAAGCGGAGCTGTACGGAGCGGAGCGGAGACGTACAAGAATCGACCATTCACATTGGTTGAAATCCTCAGCGCGTCACTCGTCTCGTCTATGATTGGACGATTCCTGCACGTCTCCGCTCCGCTCCGCCCAGCTCCTCTTCAGTGGAAACGCACCCTTAGGACTGGTTGTCAGACTTTCGGGCTTCTGACGACTTGTAACGACTGTCAAAGACTTACGAGTGACAGCCTGGACACGAGCCACGGAGTGGTCTCGGTATGTAAAGTTGGTCACCCATCCACGGACTGACGACGGCGGCAAGCGTAGTTTAAAAATTTAACAATGACTCGTGCGTCTGGAATAGCTTTATAACTTCATTCTTTCATTTCATACTTATTATATCTATGAAATATAATCTATAAGAAGACGTAGGTGGGGAAAAGTGGAGATCATTCTCATATGAGTATTTTCGCAATAAAAACGTTATTTTACTATTCCAGCCTTACCAAGGGTATCGTATTACCCAGTAGCTGTGTTATGGAGGTCAGATAGGCAGTCGCTCCATGTAAACTACAAAAAACATTGTTTGCAATAAGAAAATAGGTACATAAAGTAAACTAAAGGCTCATTCAAACAGGCGCGACATGACACGCGACACAAAGGCACCGCAAGTCGTGCAACGAGCGGTGCCTTTGTATCGCGCGCGATTATATCGCGTGTCGCGCCTGTTTGTAGGAGCCTTTATCAAAGTTGTTAAACTATCAAGTTTAAAGTTATTCCGAACTGTATCGGATTTCGGTGCAAACGCACGTAGTTATCAAGTTCGCTGTTACACTAGTTAGATACTTCATTTTAGTTGTGCTCAATAACGAGCGATCTAGGTATTTTGGTTTTTATTCATTGTAATGTGATTCTTCATTTTTTTTTCTTATTGTAATGGCCCAGTGGTAACGGCCACGACTTACGAGTTGCAGGTCGTAGGTTCGAGCCCCGACAGGTGCTTTACTTTGTGTAAATGATTTCAACACCACTGCTTTCAAAATGGTGCACGGTGAAGGAAAACATCGTGAGGAAACCGGCATGATCTAGAACCAAAAATTGGAAGATATGTGACATCTACCAACCCGCACTGGGCCCGCGTGGTGGATTACGACCCAATCCCTCTCACTGAGAGTAGGCCTGGCCTAGCCTGGCCTGGCCTGGCCTGGCCTGGTGTCCCAGCAGTGGGCACATTATAGGCTGATTTATGAAGGCTATTTAAAACTAAGAACAGAGTAAATATTAATCAACCGTTGAGCTTACAATAAAACGTGATCATAAATAGTAATTATGATCAGAATTTTGATGAAATTACAACTTTCCTTTTGATGTACCTCTAAATATTGCTCTGAAAGCTTTTAAAAGTATAATGGCTCCCAGTTTGTAGACAAAGTAAATCGAATATTTAATTAAACGTCAAAAGCCCGACCACGGGCCTTTAAAATTGATTTATTATCTCATGAATCGATATATTATTAATGACCGCTGTTTAAATATTGTATGGAGACGTTTTAAAAGGTTTTAAGCAGGGCTTTGGTAGTTATCTGTTAGTATATTGATATTTATCTTTTTATTTGGTTTTGCATTTAGGTAATGGATGGCCTAATGTAGCTAAATGTAATGATCAGGCGAAATATTTGAAAATAATGAGTTTCTTTTGCCTTTGAAAGTATTTAAACAATGAAGACTGATGTGTTGCGGTTTAGTTGCCTGTGGCATACCTGTTATAGGCTCCTTCAAACAGGTGCGACACGCGATAAAATTGCGCGCGACACAAAGGCATCGCAAGTCGCGCAACGAGCGGTGCCTTTGTGTCGCGCGCGATTATATCGCATGTCGCGCCTGTTTGTAGGAGGCGTAAAGCAACAGTAAATGTTGCACCATCTGCCTAAACAGCGTTATTTTATTTATTTATTTCTTTAATTAAAACGGTTTAAAACTCATTACAGAAATTAAAGACACAGTTTGCATAAACACATAAAATATATCCCCCTTACTAATAAACGTTGTATAACGTCTGTATTTACACAACGCTTTATCTTTTTTCATTTGAAAGTCAAATTACTGACGATTGAAAGAGACAAATCGGCGTGTAACTATTTACCTGTTTATTAGTAATAATACCTAGAATAAGTATTATCCTGAGAATACATTTTCAATTTTTGACAGTTTTTCCATACTAGAACTGTCAGACGTCAATTTTGTTCCACGTATAAAATTTATCTGACTTTGGTAAAATTAGGAGGATAATATAAAATAATCAAGTAAAAAGTTAACAACACTTTCATAAATCTCTCTCACAGTACTTCTGACATGCCGACAAAATCTTCGTACATTCGTCCGCAAACAGATCGTTTGTTGGATTGAAGTCCAAGAGATCATAGTGTCGTTTCATCATAATTTTTTGCTCAATTTTTGTTGCCATAAGCAATTAACTTGGTTCTTGTAAATGGGACATAACTATACATGAATTTCCATGAAGTTCCCACTGCTGGGAAACAGGCCTTCTCTCTACGAGAGGGAGTAGGCTGTAATCTACCGCGCGTGCGGGTTGGTAGATGTCACATGCATGTCCTCGAATTTTTGGTTCACAATGTTTCCCTTCATCGTTTTGAGAGCAATGGTGATGAAATTATTTACACAACAAAGTAAAGCGCCTGCCTGGGGTCGAACCCACGACCGTACTCGTAAAGGCTCCTTCAAGGCGCGACACGCGATATAATCGCGCGCGACACAAAGGCACCGCTCGTTGCGCAACGAGCGGTGCCTTTGTGTCGCGCGCGATTTTATCGCGTGTCGCGTCTGTTTGAAGGAGTCTTAAATCGGGGTCATTACCACTGGGCCACCAATGCTTTGCAATACCAATTTTTTTAGACAAAAGTAAAAGTGCGCAGTGCTGCTCACCCCCACCCTATTTCAAGTTAAACAAATATCAACTTTATTGCAATGAACATTAAGTTGATTTCAGAGTGACTAGCACTATTAAAAAGTTATAAGAATATTTGAAGTTGTAGCGAAAACTGAACTTTATTGTGTAGGATTTAAAGTTGTTTTTCCATTAATTCATATTTGTTTTAATTTTTGGCAAATAAATCGCGAACGCAGATTAGGTACCCAATTTAATTGAATCCTGCAGTGCGATTCTGTAAGACCTCATTCCAAACTTCGCATCTGAATCCGCTGTGAGTTGCTTGATTGGCATTCTAAAAACTCGGTTGACAATTCGAATTTACACTAGCGCTACACTTGCGAGCGTGTGAGCGAGTTGAACTAAATTGAACGTGAGATTTTGACAAGTAAAGTATGAGATGACGTAAGAATTGGTATTCTTACAGGTAATTCCGCCATCACTTCGAATTCGAAACTCACTTCGCATTCGAACCCGATTCAAAGTGTCAAATAATAAGTATCTATTTTACGAGTGAAAATACAACAAATCCTATATAAATAGTGTTAAAATAATATTTTTATGTCAGTGTTAAAAATTAGTACAATAACTACATAATTTGTGGTTAAAAACTACTTTTTGGGCGTTTGTATGTAGTGAATACAGCGATAACGATAGCAAGAATGTTTTTTTTTTAATCTTTATTAGATTAGAAGAGGCTCATGCTTTGGATAAACTAGAAAAGCGTCGACAATCTAACCAAATTCGAAGTTCATTTTTATTAACCCGAGATGACGACTATGTGAGCGTATATAGATTGTCAAAGGAACTAATTGACCAATTGGAATATGAGTTAGTGCCTCTGATAAAGCCCACAAAACGTCGAGGCAAAGGACTTTCAACTCGTGTAAAAGTAAGTGCTTCATTTTACTAAGTATAAAGTTACTTTTGTAAGTATTTATACAGTTTATAGCTGATAGATTTGTAAACAAGCACACCAACATACTTTATTGCTTCTCATGTAAACACTTCATAGGAATATTCAATATTCTTCATATAATACAAGTAAGAGTGAACAGGCTTCTTCTGGGTAAGCTCACTCCATCATAGACTTTGTCTGTGTCATCTCTGACCTAGATTAGAGTCAACAGCAAACCCATTTAAAAAAAAAATCCCTTAGGTTGTTGCCCTGCTAGCTATGTTTTCATGTTAGTATAAGGACCCTATATAATTATTTGATACTTATTCATTTTTTCAGGTGATTCAGGATATGCTCAGCGCGCCTACCTTATGACGCCAATTAGTGGTGCTGAAGATAATTCCCCAGAAGCTTTCTACAATGACTGTCACTTAACTGCTCGCAATTCAGTCAAACCAAATCCAAACTAATCACCAATGTACTTTCAATAAAACCACTCTAGTATCTGTTTAAAATAGTTTTATTTATTATATATTATATTAACTTACATGACTACACTCTATCTCTATTCTTAGCCGCTGCGAATGCTTGCAGCCCTTTCCCCACTACAGCTACAGCTTCAGCTAAAATCCTCTCTTTCCGCACTCCTCTCCAGAAAGGACTGCGGGATTTGTGCATAAAGTCATTGTATCTCCAGCTGCTGTTCTTCCACCCTCAGAAATCGGTACTAGTCGGGTGGAACTGCGGCGTGAAGGAGGGGTGGGTGTGTGTGAAAGTGTTATCGGTGGAGGGGACAGGCTATGATGATTTGACTGATTAGATGATATGAGGATTTGGAGGAGTGTGTTCTTACTGGATATTCTGAAACAACAGAAACAATCCTAAAATGGAAACCCACTTATTAAATACATATTGATAATTCCAAGGAAAGTTGCTAAAGTGAAAGTAGATGTTATTAAATAATAATCAACAAAAATAAGAAACTAAAGTAGCTAAGTTGCTATCTCCCAAAACTATAGCTCACAGTCACTCTGACACATACCTGCAAAATGCTTGGGCTTGTTCCAACAGTTGCGCTGGATGAGGAAGCAAACAGTGTTCTTGAAATTGCAGGATCAGGTAGTCTGTAATTGTGTTCTTGACTATCCTCAATCAGTTTGGAACCCTAAAAAGTAAATTGGATAAAATGTTACTCCATATACTACACTAATGTTACTCGTATTTTCTTTCTTTCTTTTCTATATCTTCCTTATGGAATAAAATTAGACAAAAATATTTAGACTGAAAATAGTACCCTAAAACTAAATTAGTATTTGAATTATATTAGTAAATAATTTTAATATAGATAGGTACTACATTTAGATCTAATAGAATAGAATCTAGACACATCAGATTTATAATAGTGGGTATGTACCTAGTAGTTAGTAGAATAATATTAACTTACATAAATCACAATAACTGGTGGTTCCTCTGTAGGTGCCTGACTCTTGTTGTGTACATGAATCTATAACGGATAAATGCTAGATAAGAGTATATCATTAATTAATCACATACAATTATGAATTAAATTTAAATATCATACATAGTCAGTATCAGCATCTTGTATTGGTTGCGCTTCATGTGATGGAGATAGAGTATCATTTTCCTGAAACAGGTAATAATAAAATTTGCCAAATAATTCAAATAAAAATACACTTTACATTATTATATGTATTTTAAACAGACAGATTTCCCAATTCTTGGACAATACCAGCCAGACAGGATTGATGCAAAAAAGCTAGTACCTATTTTAGCATTTCTAGATTTCTTACCGGAAACCACCAGTCCTACCAAGACCACCAGTCAGACCAATACTACAACCAGACATTATAATTAAAGAAATTATAAAAAAATGCTGTTATGCACAATGTATTTTTCAAACTATATTTAAGAAACTCCATTTTCTTATTATTAATAGTCATTGATTGAGTAAAATTAATAATAAGATAATGAAACCAAGGAACACACTTAACAACTTAACTGTCCGTAAAGTAGACACAATAGTTAAACAATCAGCATGAATCATATATGACTCATGGGACAGGGAAACTGTTAAGACCAAGATTCGTCGCACATTTTTAGTGGTTTGCTTTGAGGAATGTTAAGTGGTTCTGACAAGTAGTAAAAAAAGTGACGCTCACCTTGGTCGACTGTTCGAAATTTTTGATACTATTTAGGTGCACAGCTAGTTCCTCCCACTGGCGTCGACTTCGCTCTCTGGCATTTTGAGTTCTCAAGAAACCCTTCGCCATGCTGAGTTTCTTTTCCATAAACACTACCAGAGTTTCAACCTGAGCCGACGATGGATGAGAGGAACGTGGCTCATTTGGACTGGAATATTATTGTTGGATTATAAAACAAAATAAATACTATTTTAATTAATATCATTTTTAAACTTTACAACCACAAATATAAACTTACTTCATGATTATTTCACTATTGTTTTCGGCACTGAACGATCAAATCAAACACAAAAACAAAACAAAGCAGCGCACACGCACTACCAAAATATGACATTTTTTTTTTCGAATGGGATGCATAGATTATATTCATGGCACAAATTCAGAGTTTTCTGTTTTTTTGCATATTAGCTGCCTCAAATAAGCAAAATAAAAAAATGAAACAATAAATTTTAATTTAAACATCATATTAGCTGAAATTCTGTGCCAAAAACTCAACAATTGTGTCAAAAAACGAGAATCGATAAAACTCGACTAACATTTTGTTGAGTGTGGCAGTCACTAGTACAATATTGGTCGCTTCGGAGCTCACTTCACTTCGCAAGTGACTGGGTAATGCTTACAGAATGCAAAATCAAGGTCATTTTGAACCTTATGCGAAGTGAGAGTGGCTAGCGAAGTGAGATGCGAGTTGTCTCTTGAATTTTACAGAATCGACGTGCACTTGTCGAATCAACAGCGTGTATGGACTAATAAATCCGACTATCCGACTACATTCTCCATTCTCGTCGTCCGAGCCTAAACCATCCCGTGTTACCGGGGGGGGGCGAGAGTATGGAATAAGAATTATACAGAAGCGCCACTCCCTGGTTTCAAAGTCTAAAGTTTTCTTATTAACTTTTCCCCACATGAAGATAACGAAGGACATTATTCATTCGGGATTCAAACATCTTGTAGGTAGACAAAAATTAAAGTCGGCAATAATAAAAAAAAAACGGGTTTCTAATGGGAAACCACACCCTCAACATTTTTTACTATTACAACGAGAGCCTTCACAAGGTCGTCGGACAACCTTGTAGGAGGCCTTCCAACGCTGCGTCTTCCAGTACTCGGTCGCCACTTCACAACCTTTCGGCCCCATCGGCCATTTATTCTGCGAGCAATGTGCCCTGCCCACTGCCTCTTAAGTTTGGCAATTCTTCGGGCTATGTCGGTTACCTTGGTTCTCCTGTAGATCTCCTCATTCCTGATTCGATCACGCAGGAAAACTCCAAGCATAGCCCTCTCCATTGCCCTTTGGGTGACTTTTAGCCTTCTTATAAGGCCCATTGTGAGCGACCACGTTTCAGTGCCATAAGTCATCACTGGCAACACGCACTGGTAAAAGACTTTCGTCTTGAGACACTGCGGTATATGGGACGAGGAGATCCCACCCACCAGTTGGATTTGAGAAGCACAGAACCGGTCGAAGTGGAGGTGCTTGGGGGAGGCCTATGTCCAGATGAAGGATGGCTTAAAATGTTTCGGCCATTACATTAATGTCTTAAACGAGAAACGACCTCGTCACTTCCAACGGTTCTGTGATTCTCGCAACCAGCGGATTCCTTCGGTCTTCACCAAGACCTCGGTCCACCTTATGGGAGGCTGTCCTAGGGGTGCTTGCATATAGAAGAAACAGGTTTCCGGTGCAGGCGAGTCTGTGCGGGTCGGTACCGATCGGTGCAAGTATAATATTCCCGTGTTATCTTAATTATGCGCTTACACATAAAGAAACAGGGAAAATATGTAACCGTTTTCTTCCGAAGATCAACCT
Organism: Luperina testacea; assembly: GCA_927399505.1. Classification (NCBI taxonomy): domain Eukaryota; kingdom Metazoa; phylum Arthropoda; class Insecta; order Lepidoptera; family Noctuidae; genus Luperina; species Luperina testacea. The sequence continues at coordinate 2,847,294 of OV656763.1, read as the reverse complement.
GCAGAGACCTGTAGCGGGAGTCGGGACCGAAAACCCGCTTCTTTATGTAAGCACCCAAAGTTTCGTCTTCCGGTATGCGTTAGCCAATCCAGAACCTTCCGGCCCTATCGGACATCTCTTCTCCGAGCAACACCCGCTGTTGCGAAGAATTGCCAAACTTTGTCAATTCTTCAAGATGTTATTTCCCATAAAAGAACAGCATTTCTTTTTTCTTGCTTTAATTTTTGGGTACGAAATGAATTATGTCCTTCGATATCAAAAGCATCCTATTTCCTAACGCAGGCCCTATCCGTGTGTCAAATTTCATTCAAATTCGTTCAGCCGTTAAGGAGTGATAAGGTACAGACGCCAGTACATCAAGCTACCCGAAACTGTCAAATTTTCCCAATCAACTTTGAACCTTATACATTAGCAATAAAGTTGAAAATCTATTAAAGAAATTTGACGATTGTAGTAGCTTGATGTGCTGGCATCTGTACTTTAGCATTTATTATATTTGTGTGGATGACTTAGTAGCTTTTGCCCACGACTTCATCCGCGTGTAATTTCTTGTTACAGTACCCGGCGATAAATATTGCACATCGACCTTTGGAAAGAGACAATCGGCTAATTTCGGCTTCGTAGAGCGTTATCTCTGTCGCACGAAATACAAACAGTCCGGTATCTATTAGGAGCTGTTAAAACAATTATGATTTGCTTCTTTTGATAATTATTTTTATTCTTTGTATAAAATCAATAGGATCGAATAGGTCAATGTGCCGGGTACTGTACCCCGTCCCACCCTGTCATTTCGCATCCCGTACGCGCCATAACTTCGTTTTAGTTTAGCGTTCTTTCTGACTTTTTTCATTTTACTCGGATCCTAAGTGTCGTAATGTGATGTTAAATAGCCCATGGCCTTCCTCAAGAATTGGGCTATCAAATGCATAAAGATTTTTTCAAATACGACTGGTGGTTCCAGAGATTAGCGCGTTCAAACATACAAACAAACAAACTCTTTAGCTTTATTATTAGTATAGAAGATATATCTGGCAGAGGTCTTTATAAAGGACTGCGTCAGGGGAAGCACAACTACTACCTACACAACTACCTCTGCCGCCAAGCAACTTTGCCTTTGTTCTGTTGAAGTGTATAAGGTGTCGGTGTAATTACAGGCACATGCACATGATCTTACCTTTGTCTATGGGATGGCAACACATTTACAATATCTCTGGTAATCATATCCATAGGCAGTGGTAACCAATTACCATTAGGGTCCAAAATAAGGTATATGAGCTCAACTATTAATTATGTATATGAGATCAACTGTTACTAATGTATATGAGCTGAACTGTTACTAATGTATATGAGCTCAACTGTTGCTAATGTATATGAGCTCAACTGTTACTAATGTATATGAGCTCAACTGCTTCTTATGTATATGAGCTCAACTGTTACTAATGTATATGAGCTCAACCGTAACTAATGTATATGAGCTCAACTGTAACTTATGTATATGAGCTCAACTGTTACTAATGTATATGAGCTCAACTGTTACTAATGAGACACAATTACTTCTTCTATTGTTACCGACCTTATTAAGGCTTCCAAAAAGTCGAGGGGATATTATGTTGGGACTCGCTTCTATTCAAGGTTTTCTTACTCTATGCTATACTAGGGGATTAAAACTAAATTGTGATCAGTGTACGCCACTAATACGGGGTCCGACAAACGTTCGGCTGGGATAGGGATGCGCCGCCGCCGTGTCAATCACGGATTACCGTGGTTACGGATTACGTGAATGTTCCTCTATCTATTAATTTGTACAGTCACTAAAAGAGGTAAGTAACCAGGGTCTCAAATATAGTTGAAGTTTAGTAAGATATCGATAGATGTTTTTGAATAAAGTTTAATTTAATTCATAGAAAACAAACATTTCTTAAACTTAGCAAAATAAATTTCATTCGAAAACACACTTTCTTTTGGTGACTGTACAAGTGTACACTCACCAAAAGAGGTAAGTAACCAGAGTCGTCGGATTGTAATTTTATTAGATAGATTGTTTTCTATTAATTAAATTTAATGTTATTCGAAAAAATCCATCAGTTTCTTACTAAACTTCAACTATATTCGACGACCATGGTTACTTATCTGTTTTGGTGACTGTACATAGCGTTTGGTTTTAGGTACAAAGCGTCTGGTTTCATCATGCATGGTAGCATCATATTTCCGTGTGTATATTGAATTGGGGGTTTATTATATTATACACCTCTGCCGAAACCTTCCGGGAATACACACGCTGTATTATGTTTATGTCATTATATTGTTTTGTATAAGTTGAGAGATGTATGCTCGAATTGCTCCCGTTTGCCGAATTATATATTCGTGGAAGAGGCTGGTATTTCGCTGGAAATACACTTTTAGGTAAAACGTAGTATTATATATCACAACATATAAGTGATCTAGGTGTTGATTGAAACCCGAGCCTAGATTCAAATAAATAAATAAAAACCCTTTTATTTCCTCTTTAAAAATATTATTAAAAAAAAATGAAATAAGTTAGATTAAAATAATAAAGTTTAAAATACCTAGTAAGTTTATAAATTTATCGTTATAGTAGTTTATATAAATTTATCGTTATACTAGTAAGTTTATAAATTTATCGTTTATAAATTTATCGTTATAACCCCTCAAGATAAAACCTCTTCCATAGATTGCCATTTTCCCAGTCTTTAGCTATAAGATGCCATTTTGGTCCAGCAATTTATTGATAATTATCAACATCCTATCGTGCGTAAGGTCTTTCTTCGTAGCGTTTGCCCTGTGGGCATTCCCATGTTGTAACCATTTTCGTCCATCTCTGAGACATGTCACGTGCCCGCGTAAATTACGTAACATAAACGCTGAAATAAATATTGTAGAAGACATTCAAGACAAAGCTAAAGAACCTTGTCAGAATTCACAGAGTCAAAAAGAAAAATAAATAAGAATATAAAATAAATACAATATACAAGCAAGAAGTTCTGTAGGTTATTTACTTTATTATACAGCATATATTTATATATAATCCTAACTAACCTTATAAATGCGAAAGTAAGTTTGTTAGTTACCATTTCACGCCTAAACCATTGAACCGATCATCCTGAAATTTAGCATATACGTTGTCAGGTGTACAGAAACGGACATAGGATACCTTTCATCCCGAAAAAAGTGCCGTTCCCGAGGCAAACAACAATAACGTTATTATGATAAAACATGGTGCCACGTGTCTTTCGAATCAAAAACAGGACAACGTCTGTCGGGTCAGCGAGTATATAATATATCTATTATAGTAGTAGGTATATTATTTTACACCACTGACAACCCCATTTGTGTATATCCACGCAATCACTGTACATTCCAAGGATGCCTGGAAGAGATCGCAGAAAGCGATAAGGCCGCGTATTGTATATTTTTATTAATATTCGTAAATAAATAAGTCGTAAATAAAAATAGACAAATAGTAAAGAAGCAAGAACAGTATTATGTATTGAGGAATGAGGCTCTAATGTATATTAATATAGTATCTTTAGGAAAAACAGACCCGTTTGAATAAATCTTTTAGTTTATACGCCATTGGGGTTAAGGTCGTAAGCTGTCAAATCAATAAATTAGGAATTTTTCTTTTTTTTTGTTACTTAAGGGTCTTAGGGGTCATGACCTACAGCGCAGTCACTGTCGGACTGGATAGAAAAGAAAGAGAAACGCGATGACACAACGCTGGTAATTTATTGCAAAATATGAAGCAATTATTTAATTACAAGAAATTTTTGTTTGGACTAAAAAAATCAAACACTAGTATTTTAGTATGTTACTTGTAGAATGATCTGCCAAAAAATTATGTATTTTAGTATGGTTATTATTGTAAAAAGAAAATTTTTAGAGCTACCTTCACGTTTTTTTTCTATCGTATCAAATTAGTTGTAATAAGTTTTCAACACACTATCTACCTAGCATATAAATATCCTGAAGAATATCATATATTTTTCTGATTTTGTTTACTGTAGTCGATCATATAGTTTTATTGTTTCGAAATTTGCGTTTTTTGTGTTTAGGTCCTGTAAGCCCCTTAACATATTTTCACAAAAATGACGTAATATTACCCGAAAGAGTTGGCAGAGGTGTATAGATCACTCCGATTTCGCCTGTAATGTTTAAGTCCCATGTAATAGGCGTCGAGAGCCCATTGACATAAACGACGACTTTGAACTACTGAGATGGCTGATGAAAAAACCCAATAACTCTTTGTCCGACTCGAGAATTGAACCAATGAGCTCCCGGTCAGCAGTCGCGTTTGTGATCACTAGATCAACGCGGCCGTCAAGGTTTTTATTAACCGTCATTTCGATTTGCTATGATGTTAATTAAAGCTTATCCATTTCATCCCATCTAGGGCATGATTAGCACATAATGTGCCCACTGCTGGGACCCAGACCTCCTCTCTGTGATAGGAAGTGGGCCGTAACCCACCACGCGGGTCCAGTGCGGGTTGGTGGATATGGATGGCGAGTGACTTCGAATTTTTGGTTCTAGGACATGCCGGTTTCCTCACGATGTTTTGCCACTACACTCAGTTTACAGGTCATGAGTAAAAAATAAAACAACTACATAAACATGAAGACAATAAAGGTATCTTCCATCAGGCCCACACGCCATTAATACTTGACTTGAAACAAGCGGCGTCGGATACCATTTAAAGCACAATGTAATATAATTTACAATCGTTCCTGGCAGCTCAGCCTCTTTTACTCTTGGATTGCAGCCAGAATTTTACATAATAAACCTCTTAATAGCATTCCGGTTAGATTTTGAACATCACACACTGGTGCGGTGCTTTATGATGGTAGATGGAGGAGGAGACTGCCAGAATGGGTTTAACTTGATTCCGAGGTGAAATATCGTGCATTCTTTTAGTTTAATGTCGCATTGTGTGGTGAAGATCGGTTAGTAGTGCAGTATGTTTTTAAAAGGAGTATGTAAGTATCGTAGGGTAAGAAAAGAGCAGATACTCAGCAATGAAAGTCGGGGTGTGGACGATGGTGACAATGATGTGAGGATCTTTGCAGGTAGCGTTCTGTAGTTTCTGCCTACCACCATAGGCAAAAGGCGTGAGTTTTTGTAAAGTCTATTCAAACTTATGTTTCAAATTAATATTATTTAAAGTTAAACAAATATCAACTTTATTTAAATGGTTATTAAGTTGATTTTAGAGTGTAGTAGCACTATGGAAAAAGTTATAAAAATGCTTGAAGTTGTAGCGTAAACTGAATTTTATTGTGTAGGATTTAAAGATTTATTTTTCCATAATCTCTACATTTGTTTACATTTTTGGCAAATAAATCGCTAATGCAGATTATTTATGTTTTTTTTGAGGTGATGCATACAAAGGAGGCGCAGGAGAGGGAGAGAGAGCACACCTCTCATTCCACCCGCACCAGAAGAGCAGCTGGGCGTCGAAGGGCGCCTAACGGTCTCCGGCCACCGTAAGAAGGGGCCTGCGGGCGGTGAAATTGGGGCCGTGTCATCACTCGAACAGTCAGACTCAAAGAGGTAGCACGTAGTGTCGTGGGATCGGCCGCACTTGGTGATGGGGCCCGCTAGGCATAGCGGGCTGATACCAGTCGGGGTTGCAGCGAATGTACAGGTATCTCCCGGGCCCCCGACTCATAGTACTAGAAGGAACAGTGGGGTTTTAGTCGGTAGAAGTCTGACATAATTTCCCCAAGGAAAAAAAAGGGTTCTGAAAGATATGGGTTCTTCATTTGTTTTTGTGATGAAGGCCTCATCAATATACTTATATCCTCCGTCTGGAAGTTATGAATAGTTATGGAGAATGACGCTTAGAAAACCGATGGAGAGTCTTTTCGAAGTACCACTTAGGTATTTTCAAAGATAAACAAAACGATTTAATTTTAGGCTTCTAGTTTTCTATTTACAAAAGAGCCCTTGAAATTTGTCTGACACAGACACGCAGGAGGAGAAGAAAATACAATTAAAGTTCCACAAAAAGTTTCCTTTTAACTTATAAACGTATTTTATTTTTTCCTTCATCATTCTGAATGTAATTTCACAGGCAATATCGTTAATTGCTTTTAATACTGCCCACGCCACGCTTACCTTAAATATTTACCTTAAGGCAACATACATAATTGGGATACTGTAATGGTAGCGTAAGTATGTAATAAATAAATAAATACAGATAATAGAAACGGAAGGTTCTGGAGTGGCGACGACGTACCAGAAGACCGGCCGTTGGAAGGCCTAGCAACGAGGTGGACCCACGACCTTGTGAAGGCCGCAGGAACCCGTTGGATGCGAGAAGCACGGAACCGGTCGAAGTAGAGGTGCTTGGAGGAGGCCTAAGTCCAGCAGTGGACATCTTTCTGCTGAAATGATGATGGTAATGAATAGAAACGGCGGATTTTCCTTAATACATATTATTGTCACATTACAATTTTTGGGATGCATGAAGAAGCCTCCTCGTGTACCTCAATTTGTTCCGCCAGTTGCTCAACAGAACCGAGCACTCGGCGTATCCTGGACAGTCACACCCAGCACCTTATTAGACTGGCCAATTCTTCCCTTGCGGTGGTAGGGCTAACGCCCGCCTGCCTTGCGACCACCCTCCCACCGGAGTCCGGCGTCAAGCAGCCTGCTGTGTGTCGTCGATGCGTGGGAGTTCCAGTGCCTTAGGCATCTTCTGGGCTCACTCGTTCCATCAAGAACTCATCCATCGCTTTCCATCAGGCGTGATCGAGGTCAAGAGCGGGCCCATTCAGCAATAAAAAAAAAAAAAAAAATAAAACAACGTTTTTAAGGATTAGCTTAATATCGAGGATTGAGAGACGTGGTGTGAAGTTCCTCCATTCAAAAGGGAGGACAGATAGAATACTCTTTATTATGTACACACGGCGTGTTCCTCAGTCTTCCAAACAAATTAAAGGATAGTTCATTACTTCCTAGAAATTAAAGACACCCTTTACTACCACAAAACAATGTATATCAGTTGTTTAGGCTTAACACCTTTTAAACACGACAGAATTATAATATGGACTATGACGTAACACTGATATTAGACACACGTTGAACAAGTGTTTAAGGTTTTATAGTAAGACCCACCATGTTTGAGTAATTACATTAAAATCCTTACCCTATTCTGTCCACATAGATGATACACAAAATCAGTGCTATAAATCTGAAACGACACCAATGCGGAAAAATCGCGGACACTTTTACTCCAGCAGTTTCGGCTTTTCACTTTTGTTTTTCGGCACACACTACTCTAATTCGGCCTCGGTGTGACGTTGTTTTCGGTGTCGGGACTGGTTCCGTCACACACGTTGTTTTCGGTCACAAGGTTTTGATCTCAGTTATTGAGCAAAATATTTGTTCAAAATTGCAGCAGAAGTACAATGCAATTTTGAACAAACATTTTGCTCAATAACTGAGATTTAAAAAAAATGAAGTGTTAACCTACTTTTGTTGCTGACTGTACCTAGTAGTTACTGCAGTAGGTCTTGATATAATTATTTAAGCGTATGTAGGTGTTACTGACAAGGCGTCAGTAACCATTCGGTACCTACATTCACTAATCACTTATGATTAGTGAATGTAGGTACCGAATGGTTGTCATTTATCTGATATTGTAGCAAGAATTATAGCCGGTCCATGACTATCTGTTAACTTGATTATTCTAGAACTTTATACCTTTCAATTTTAGTATAGTAATTTTATTCTAAATGAGTCTAATTTATTTAAACAAAATATTGTAAATAAATATTAATTATGGACTTTGATGCCGATTCTTCTCCATATGAATGAAACTACTTTTCGGCAGGGGCATCGAGATTCAATTCATCTTTTTCTTTTAATGGTCTAATTCAACATTGATTTTTTAAGCACTTATAGTTTTATATTAATCAATAAAGGCAGCCTTATAGCAAACGTTGGTTGCAGAAAACGATCTTATTTGATAAGGAGTCTATTGTCACACGATTTGTTACCAACTCATGTCTCGCGTCAGAATTATAAAAATGTTCCCATTTGTGAAAATGGCGGGTGAAGTCGCATTTTATTGTGCAAAATTGTCGAATTTTAACTGTCGTATTAAGGCTCGAGCATATTTGGACGTAATCCTCCAAAGTTCTACATCACTTTCGTACATTTAGTAAGAACCATGGCACACTAAAGACAAGCCGCATTTTCGGATTTTTTGCTTTGCTGCTATACGATGCCCTGCGGCACGATGTAGTTGATAATGTGTACTTGACTGCAAAATGTAATGCTGAAGTAGTTAACATCTTGAATCATTCACTTTTTGGGTAAAGTAACAGTTTTAATAAAATAGATAACAACGAGGCAGGAAATTAATATCTTTTGTTTGACTATGTAAACGAAATGAATTACTATTTAAAGTGTCTTCGACATATCTCGAGAACCTGGGGCCCGGAAAATTGGAAGGCGTTCGAAGGGCCGAAGCCAACTCACAGAGGCCTGTACACACTATGCAAATGCACCCAAGGACAACCCCTGGTTGGTGTAGGACTATTGCATGAGATAGAAGAAAGATATCGGAATATGGGTATAACGGCTGAAGTGGACTGGTTACCTAGAAGTATGGAAGCACTAGGGCCCTTGTCTGATCAATTTTTTATTATGCACCGAAAAAATGGCAGGGAGGGACTTGCGCAGTCAATAATGGGCCCCCGGAACTGTCGCTAGCGCATTGTGACAGGGTGTAGCGACAAGGGGGCTCCTGTACCATATCCAGAGGTGCTTGAGCAGTGGAGAGGTATTAAACCTCAATCAATCAACCCTAGAGGCCGGGAGATGGTCAAGATCCCTACAACCACTTACTGAAATACTTCCTTCGTCAGACACGTTCGCTCTCGCGAATCTCCACTCAGACGAGCCTATAAAGGCAAGACAGAGGTGGGAGCTCTGTTCCTCGTCAGTGTTCACCGCAGCCGATCAATAAAAGCAAGCCAGAGATGAAGAACAAGCCGTCTCACGGGAGGTAAGGTCCGTGGGGTCGCAACTGTCCAACAACTCGCTACCTGCTACCCTGCGGGTTTCTGCATCTCTCTTGGTCTGGCTCCTCACCCTACCTACCACCTCACCTTTTCTGGTAACGTAAAATCTCTTCCTATATAGACCTAGAGTTCAGAGCACGCAAGCCCCACCATGACGTCAACGTAGAGATACGGCGGTGAGTTAAAGAACTTTTATCTGACTTACCTAGGTATAAATTAAATTCAGCGGTATTATGTACCTATATATTTTAGGGAACACGAATAATAAAACCAGTATTATAGGAACACGAAGATAAAACCTCCGTGGTCCCTTCCAGGGACTACGAGAAGGGACCACGGGCGAAAAACGAGGGTATTATAATACGCGAAATCGACCTAAACAGAAAATCGATGTTAACAATAGTGTATTTTATGCCAAAAATATTTATCACTGTCCCTATAAATATATATCGGTCTTTAAAGAAACTATAGTTGTTTAGATTTAGCAATTTGTGCAAAACAACTTCATGTCACTTACTGCAATGAACATTTTGTCAGGCGTTTTTTTGTGACGGTGAATTAGTTTTTAGTCTACCTGCATATTTTTATGTGTCTTTTCTTGTTCTTCGGAATACATACATATTTTACAGCTCCAGTTTATAATTTCTATATTTCCTGCCTAATCACACATCTCAACAATAGTAATAATTCTTGTCCATATTTTGTTACCGTTATCCAATGCCATAATAATAACATTTTAAACAAGTACTTATTGTCCAGCTCTTGAGGCGCTTATCCATTTTCTTATAATACCTACTACTTTATGTAAGGACCTCTTAAATTACACCAAGTAAAAAAATGCCAAGAATATTAAAGGTCAATGAATTTTGGAAGACTCTCGTCTTGCAATTTAAATGTCAAAATGTTTGCTTTGACATCCAAGGATGGTGTAGGCGGATGTTATAGCCGTTTAATTTATTTACCGGATTTTTATTACCGTTCGTGATATTTTTTACCCGACAACGGCAAAGCAAAAAGGAGGGTTATGTATTTGACCGGTATGTATGTTCATCTGTTCCCTCATAACTTCTAAACTACTTGTCATAATTGGACAAAAAGTTTATTATGTGGACAAAAAGTTTATTAAGTGTTATTATGTTTCCAACACACTATCTACCTAGCATATAATATCCTGAAGAATATCATATATTTTTCTAATTTTGTTTACTGTAGTCGATCATATACTTTTATTGTTTCTAAAACTTGCGTTTTTTGTGTTTAGGTCCTGTAAGCCCCTTAAAAATCTCTAAAACATTCTTAGCACAAAATAGCAATTTCAGGCGCAAAAAGTCACAAATCTTAATTCAAAGTTACAAATGGTATAACATAATATCACGCTCACGCAGTCACCGACTCCTTTTTAACCACGAGACGAAAGCGGGCGTATTATTAAAGGTAGGTAAAATAAATTCCCCCTGCTAGAATGTTGGAATCTGTAGGTATAATTGGCAAGAGTAGGATCCGTGGTACCTAATTACGCCACTAATCCTTCGCGTCACGATTTAAGACACCGTAAAATTCCTTTGCTTCTGATAAACCTTTAGTTTAGTTTTCTTTTTTTGTATTAAAATTATAGCTAACTCCAGTTAGCTATAATCTGCTCTGAAAATTAGAGGTTTTGATTTTGGTTTTGAAGTGTTAAACTAGTCTCTAAATAGTAGATTATTTGCCAAGGGAGCAAACAACTATTTTGAAGGCGAGAGTGTTTCTTTGAATTCAGAGCGGAGCGAAGGAGTCTAAAGTAGAATTCCCGATCAAAGTACGTCATTCGGGCTTAAAATGGTGTTGTTCCCGAGGTGGACACACTACTTTTTTTTGCCCTCTATGAAAAAATAAGTAAGTGCAACTTATGAATAAGATTATTACGTCTATTTATTTACTTATTTACTTGAGAGACAAAGACATCATCATTTTTTATAAAACTAAGTAAAATCCTAATTTGAGTAAACAATTATGAACGAAGGCAGAATGCTTTTCGCGCGATTTTCATTTTTCCACAAACTTTTTTTTTTGGCTCGCGGGGTTTTTTCTTTATCATACAGACTGTTTCTTGTTCATAATATAATATTCGTGATTGAATTTTTACTAACAATATTCACATTCCAAATTCAAATTACTTTTAGTCCTCAGGGATTAAGGAGCTATTTTAGTCCCTGTTTACGAAGAATACACTAGCTCTTTTATTCAATGTGATAAAAACTTAATTGTTTCACCTAAAACTTAATTTCGTTGTTGTGCTTTATAAAAATCATGTTTGTTTTTAGTTTAGCTTTTGTTATAATCGCTCTGGCATAATTTAAATATAATTAAAATATTCCAATATTTAACGTTTAATCTTACACATAAAAACTTGGTGTCACAGTGTTTGTTATCGAACTCCTCCGAAACGGCTTCACCGATTTTTATGAAATTTTTTGTGTATATTTGGTAGGTCTGAGAATAGGTCGTAGGCAAATTTTATACCCCTAGGTGAAAAGGGTGGCCCTCTACAGAATTTTTCGGAATCTAAACTTACGCGGGTTAAACCGCGGTGCGCAGCTAGTTGATAATAAAATATTCGTTTTTGTACGAGAGGTTTATAAAACGCGTTCTCTTTGGTAAAGGTTCAGTCACGTTTTAGAAATGGCACGCACTGTGCAACGTGCAAATGCGACAGCTCAGCTAATAGAAGCATCGAAAGGCTGCGGGCGACAATTTTCGGTCGTGTTGCAGAGCCGCAACTACATGTCGCAGGGAGTAGACGCACAGAGTACGGTGCATGTGTTTGTATTGCGTATCTCAACATGGATACGTTTGATGTAAATGTTTTCAAATCGAACGTCGAAGTGCGTCGATTACTGAAAGAAAATCATCGATTCCTCACGACGTCTATCGTAACGACTAGTCGGAGACGCAAACGACAGCTCTACGTCTCGTCGCAACGACAAGACGCAGATGTAAGCGACAGCTCTACGTATGTTAGCAGCTACAAGACGCAGATGCAAACAACAACTCTGCGTCTAGTCGCAGTTAGAAGATGCAGATGCAAACAACATCTCTGCGTCTAGTCGCAGCTAGAAGACGCAGATGCAGACGACAACTCTGCGTGTAGTTGCAGCTAGAAGACTCAGATGCAAACAACAACTCTGTGCCCAGTCGCAGCTACAAGACGCAGATGCATACGAAAACTCTGCGTCTAGTCGCAGCCAGAAGACGCAGATGCAAACGAAAACTCTGCGTCTAGTCGCAGCCAGAAGACGCAGATGCAAACGAAAACTCTGCATGTAGTTGCAGGTACAATATTCAGATGCAAACGACAACTCTGCGTCTAGTCGTAGCTAGAAGACGCAGATGCAAACGACAACTCTGCGTCCAGTCGCAGCTACAAGGCACAGATGCATACGGTAACTCTGCGTCTTGTTACGCACAGTTTGTGCTGGCACTTAAACTGAAACAATTCTTACACCATACATGACTTTAGATTCTACCCTCCTTAACCCCTGATCGATGTCTTTCTATGATATCGGTACTATTTCGTACGAATATCGTCATTCCTTCCCAAAACAAATATTGGCACGTTTGCTCTTACATCGAAACCATGCACCGGGGCTATGGAGCTACATCACACCATAAAACCAACACTCGCCCCGGTCTCTGTTTGAAAACTGTGTCGGAACTCTTCGCGAGCAATTTTTATTGCTTGTATACCTAAGTGTTAATATTTGTGTCTGTAGTGTGAAATAAATTGGAGTCTAACTTAGATCAACACTTTCAACGGCTCTGGGAGTTTATTTTGTAAAGGGGGCGAACGACCGTTGTTCTTGTTTGAAATGTTATTACATTGAAAACTTCTTTAGCCGCGTTGGGCATTTTTTGAGATGGGAAAAAACCATTGAACTCGCTACACTGTTACCGTAACCGACACTGCGCGTGTTTGTTTATAAGACGATTTAAAAAAATATACACGTAATTGTTGTAATTGAAGTTTTCACTTCTATCGGTACTCCCGGAGTGCAACTTTTTTTTTCAAATATAGGTATCTAAACCCGCCGTCCAGCCGACATGCGCGGAGTACAAGTCGCCGACATGATTCTTTTGAAATAAAAGCCGCCGGCATCAGGCTGTGTCGGCGGATCGGCGGGTTTGGTATGTAGACTGCTTTACAGGGAAGTGTTGTTATGTTCTTTTATTTTATACCAAAAATATTTGAACGTACAGACGCGAGCACATCAAGCTACTACAATCTGTCAAATTTCTTTAATAGATTTTCAACTTTATCGCTAAAGCATAAAGTTCAAAGTTGATTGGGAAAATTTGACAGTTTTGGGTAACTTGATGTGCTGGCGTCTGTAGGTACTTACCCAACTATTTCACTTGAAGGACAAATCAATATGGTACAAAGCGATTATTTAACAATACTGTCTGCTGCACGGACTGTGGTTAAGGGTTAACTTTCATTATGTAGTATAAACAGCCTATAATTAATAGTGTTGGGACACAGGCCTCATGTGAGAGGGAGTGGGCCGTAATCCACCACGCGGGCCCAATGCGGGTAGGTAGATGCCATAGGTCTTTGATTTCCTCCTCTCATGTGAGAGGGAGTGGGCCGTAATCCACCACGCGGGCCAATGCGGGTAGGTAGATGCCATAGGTATTCGAATTTTTCGTTACAGGACATGACGGTTTCCTCACGATGTTTACCTTCACCGTTTTGAGAGCAGTGGTGATGAAATTTATTGCACAATGTAAAGTGCTTACCTAGCAATTTGTTGAATCGTTTGTAATTACTGTAACATCAACCACTATCCTGATTGCTTGTATGATATTATGGCTCAATTTTCCATTTACCGATACAGCCTTTTGTAATTACAAAAGCTGTGACTGCCTAAGAAAACATTGTAAAAGTCAATTATTTTTAAACGAATAACCGAGGAGATTCCTGCCAGCTTTTCCACAAAAAAAAAAACAAACTGGCCAAGTGTGAGTCGGACTCACACACGAAGGGTACCACAAGGTAAAAACGCAGAAAAAGACACGTTTGTTGTATGGGAGCCTGGCCCCTTAAATAATTATTTTATTCTGTTTTTAGTATTTGTTGTTATATCGACAACAGAAATACATCATCTGTGAAAACTTCAACTGTCTAGCTATCACAGTTCATCAGATAGAGCCTGGTGACAGACAGACAGACGGAAAGTGGAGTCTTAGTAATAGGGTCCCATTATTACCTTTTTTTTTCAGGATGGGAAATCATCAAATGACCCCTCCTGCTCTGGGTGGAGCGGAAGCGAGTGTCAGACTCTTACTGACTAAAACCCACCCGTGTTCCTTCCTTAGCCCTTTATGTTCCGGGCCGGCGGTAACCCTTTCGGACGATCCCGCTGACCCGGCAGGATCCCGCTGACCCGGCAGGCCGTTATTACCCATTGGGTACGGAACCCTAAAAACAGCCAATTGTGTGGAATAAAATATTTTGAATTAGAATTTGAACTTGTGACATTCTCTGTTTGCCAATAATGTATTCAGAGTGCTGTTGCGGCAGCCCCGGTTCTGTAGTGCATCAGGCATGTTTACTGAGGCTCATGCAGACGACCATTGCGCAATCCTACCCAAAACAGCTACCTTCAGGATGCAGAGGAGCTGTAATAGTAGCGACGGCAGTCTGAGGGCATTTTATGAAAGTGTTCATAGTCCAATTCGAAAGCACGCAATGTAACCTTCGATGCTTTTGGATTTAATCGCTCCGACCCGGCGCCCATTACGGCTTACAGGACCTAAACGCAAAAAACGCAAGTTTTCGAAACAATAGAAGTATATGATCGAATACAGTAAACAAAATTAGAAAAATATATGGTATTCTTCAGGATATAATGTGCTTGGTAGATAGTGTGTTGAAAATATAGTACAAAAAATTGATACAATAGAAAAAAAATATGAAGATACATCTAAAAACTTTCTTTTTACAATAAAAATCACACTAATATACATACAATCATTATGATTTGATAATTTTTTGTCAGATTATTCTACAAGCAACATAGGTACTAAAGCACTAGTATTTTAATTTTTTAGTCCAAACAATAGATTTTTTGTAAATAGATAATTGCTTCATATTTTGCAATAAATTACTAGCCTTGTGTCATCGCGCTTCTTTTTCTTTTCTATGCAGTCCGACAGTGACCGCGCTTTAGGTCATGTAGATCAATTGTCTCATTAGCGAGGGGATCAAGCGATTAATGTTACAAGATACTTATACTTCTATATTATTATTTCGATTGCTATTTATATTTTAAATTATTTCACGAATACTAGTGCTACTAGAATTGTACAAACTTATATAATTAACTAGCTGCGCTCCGCGGATTCACCCGCATAAGTTCTGATCCCGTGGCAATATCGCAATAAAAACTATCCTATGTTCTTTCCCGGGACTCACACTATATCTATACCAAATTTTGTCTAAATCGGCTCAGCGGTTTAAGCGTGAAGAGGTAACAGACAGACAGACACACTTTCGCATTTATAATATTAAGTATGGATTTTAATTAGAATAGTGCTCGTATGGAGTATTATAACAGTCAAATTATGTTTGTAACTTTATGGAGACGTAGTTTCTGAAATAAATGAAAGTTATTATTTCGTTTAAGTATTCATATTAGAATAATTATAAATATAATTTAAATTTTTAAATACTGTCTTATAAAAATCATAAAAACACTTAAAAATATAAAAAATGCTAGCCGACCGGTGTCGGGAGGAGTGTCGAAGCATACGTTACCGAAATACATCAATAATATTATAATTGTGATTATAAGCATATCTCACAAAGTGAGTTACGCGAACTTTGCACATTGCATCTTTTATAAATTCTCTGTTTTAGCCTAGATTTTAAACAAGTACCCATCCCCCCAAGTGCCTTTGTACATGTTTTATTTGATATATCTGCATTTTACAGTAAAGTAGCTCAAAGAGGAACAGTCCACTGAAAAGTATCGTCACTTAAAGCGTGAATTGTAAGAGACGTTCGTGACCAAATGAAATAAAATATTGTATAATAGCAAAGTGATGCAATTCTAACAGCATCAGAAACAGGGCTGTTCATGTAGGAAGTCGTTCGGGTCCTGTCGATCTCATTGTGTCTTTGACCCGTTCCTTTGACGTGTCGTCAAAGGAAATACCAGGAGAGCATAGACGAGAGAATGCCTTAGTTTGGTGCGTATTCCAGTGGGGTTAACTTACTTCAGCGTTTATAATGGTTGTAGAAATCATTGACATATATATATTACTAGCGTAAATCATTGGTAGAAATACTTTCGCCTTTTCTATGACGTTTTTTCCCGGAATCGCTCGAAGTGCCAAGCTTTGTTGATTGAGATTTCATTGGTCAAGGATTATGCGGCCCTGGTGTTGGCGGACTTGGGTTAACGGATGAAACGGACCTGTGATGTCGGGAAAGGCCATTTAAGAATTACGGCGAATTATGAGCGTCGAATTATTATGTCTGTTTGTATGTCTGTTGTTAGGAACCTTACCCTATTAAAACTGTATAGGCCATTTTAGTAATAGAACTTTAAATCGTCTAACATCTCAAGACTATTTTTGCTAGATACTAACACAGAATATTTCCCCTGTGACGATCTATTTATTTATTTACATTCTCGCCAAAACTCTGTTACTGTCATGTCTTTTAGCCTATCAAAAAGTACTCTGTGGTCATGTCAAATCTAATTTTTCGTTGACAGTGGCAGCTCAATCTGTTTAGCAAACATTTTGTCTTTTATTTCACTGACAACCATACTCCTTTGTATAAGAAAACTCTGCGGTAACAACATAAATTCTTATTTTTATATCATGTTAGAGAAAAAGCTTTCACAACTTAAGCCTACTGGAATCTTGGAATCTTGTCATAAAATGTTCAAGGACACTCCAAGACTCCACGATGTTTGTGGAATGCTGGCTGAAAATTCAAATGTATATTTTGTTCTTTTTTGGAATACTTTTAAAAAGGCTGGCATTTTATTCTGGTAGTGAGTGAGAACCATGCACGAACTCCGAAGTTATGGTTTGGACGTGATGTGTTTCGGCATTATGATTGGTTAGACTTTCGTGAACTATTTTGATTAAAGTAACTCATAATATCACGCTTATATTACCCGAAAGTACCTATATTACACCCACATTTTGCCAGGGAGTGAGCCTATTGAAAGAAAAAGAAAAAAGAAAGAAAGAAAAGAAAATACGTTTATAATTGCCATTATGTCTAAAGTATTTTGGTGCAATTCTCCTACAGATTTGTGATAAAAAGGTATACAACATTTTTAAAATGATTAAAACCGGTAACAGTCATAAAATAATTAAGCAAGCCGTCGTAATTTAATCGTCAACGTCTTTGTTAAGACCACCGCGTCTTAACGATTCCCTTTAATCTGTGAAGCGCCAAAAAGGTGTGGACATCGGTCGCTGTAATTGGCTTGTAACTAAAAGAACGTAAGTGGAAGATCCGTGACGGCCAACACAGTTTAGCTGTTCCAAAACTGTTGGTTGGACCTTAAAGTTTTTGTGTTAAGGGTGGTTTCCGTTTGTGAGGTGTGGTGGCGTATTTTGATTTCTTGGCAAGAACGAGCGTGCCACGTCGGGCAAGTTTTAGATAACGTCCCTGTGAGTGTTATCGGCCAATCAGGAGCGACGTGTTAAGGGGACGGTGCGGTATACTAAGGATGTTTTTGTGAAAAAAACTTTTGTGTAACACTTTTCTTTTTTTGTCCCGTTTGATATTTCTTGACATCGATTTTTGGTGTATCGTGTTTTATAAAGTCCGTATCTGTTGCGTTATTTTTGTAGTTATTTTATGCTTGGGACAATTATTATTAAAGCTTTTTCAGTTACCTCGTTATTTATAAGCTGAAGGCGGTCATTAAAGCCATTACTAATGACTTTTCTTAGATGTCCGATGGGTGCAAACACCTTCAGAACTCATTATTTCAACTACAGCTACTAATTATGTAACTAGTTTCAATCAGTAGATTAGAATTGACGAAATTCTTAACCATAAAACCTCGCAAAAACCTCTAAATCAGCCCCGAATTGCCAACTAACCAATAAAACGTCTGTCTGGGAAATAAATTGCCGATAAAGCTAGCTTCTACATCGCCTTAACTCCAGCATGGCAGCGACAGGGCTAATCACTGGCTTCAAAGATGAGAGATGCAGTGGCTCTGCGACCTATTGAACGGGTCCCAAGTCTGAAATAAAACGAGTGCGGTTTCGATTGCGAATGTTTGGTGCTCACTTTTGTCGCTGTCTAATTGGAAAATTGAGGTTTGGGTTTTGACGTGTTTAACTGTTCAGTTTAATAGTAAGGAAAATGGAAATTTTGTTATTATCCAGGTTAGAGAAAATAAAATTAGAAAAAAATTAAAAATTTAAAGTTAGGAGCTATATCCTCATGTCATAGATCCAAAAATGATGTCTTTCCAAATTATTTTTACCTAGAGCTACAGTTGGGTTACATAGTTAGTGTTAGTTGTCAGCCAGCCCCAAACTAGACAGTTAGGCTGGTTTTCCACCAGAGATGAGCGAGGATGCGTAGCGAGGAACGTGTGTAAAACTAACCAATACTAACGCTAACTTAGTTCAAGCTATAAAAATGAAGCGATGTTATTGGTTGGTTTCACACACATCCCTCGCTACGCATCCTCGCTCATCTCTGGTGGAAACGCAGCCATAGGAGTTTATTTCTGAATGTTGCTTAAAGTTAAGTTATGATTAAAAGTCACCATTTTTACCTCTGATTTTGCATCACTATCATAATCACAGCTGATGCTTGCTGATGCTGATTTGACAGTGTTTTCATTTAAATAAGGTCGCTTTTGGGTTGTTGTTATTTTAGTAGGTAGGTAATCAATTTCCTAAACTATATTTTCCTTGACTTTACAGATCACTTTTGCTTGCACAGATATCTTGGCTGTGTATGAACATGATATTCATATTCCTTCAACCACAGCCTTCAACTTTCAGCTCATAACGTCATAAAGTTCTATATGAATTTCTCATCCATGAAATCTTCTTCAGTACAATTGTAACGACGCGTGTAAGGGGCCAGAGAATAAAGCGCGACGTACATTACTTTTGTTATTACCGCCCATTGTCACAGTTATATATTGTCGAAGTTTAATTTGGATATTGGATTTTTCCAAGAACAATTTTTCAGTTACAGCACGAACTTTGGAATTGAGGCTGTGTGATGTCAACAGGTTCGCAACCCACCTTTTTTTTGTATTCAAAATATTTTATTTCTCATAAAACTACATGGTCACTTATGAAACTTCAGAAGCTAGCACACGGTTTCAATTTGTCATTTCCTATGGAGAAGAGCCGGCAAGGAACACCACGGTTACTCTTTCAAAAATAATTAGTTTTTACAATGCTTCCAAATTACAGTATTATTAAGTATGGGACAGCGTAAGCCTGTCAACAAGTACTAGGTACTTAATAAAATAAAAAATGGCCTACAAATCTACAGTCTAAAAGGCTAACAACGTCTTCACATTCACAAAATACAAAAAAAAACCTATCAAAAAGGTAAATAAAATATTAAAACCAAATGATGTAAGTGCCATTAATGTCCCAGTAGGCAAAAGTCTCCCTACTCTCTTTCCACCTCTCTCTGTCCAGAGCTGCGAAGGACCAATCTTTATTAAAGGAGATTTGGGATGCATGAAGAAGCCTCCTCGTGTAGCGCAATTTGTTCCGCCAGTTACTCAACTGAACCGAGCGCGCGGCGCATCCTGGACAGTCACACACAACACCTTATATGACTGGCCAATTCTTCCCTTGCGCTGGTATGGCTAACTCCCGCCTGGTTTGTGACCAACCCCCCACCGGAGTCCGGCGTCAAGCAGCCTGCTGTGTTTCGTCGATGCGTGGGAGTTCCAGTGCCTTAGGCATATTTTGGGCATGCTCGTTCCATCATAGACCTCATCTATCGCTTTCTACCAGGCGTGATCGAGGTCAAGAGCGGGACCATTCAGAAAAAAAAAGGCCAGCTGAAACATAACTGGCGAAATGTGAATATACTAGGTAGATATACATAAAGCCAAGCCAAGCCAAGCCAAGCCTCTTATAAATTAAGCAAATCACATAAATTAAGTACCCATCCATACTCATAAACTTTACTTTAAATTTTGTATGATTTGTTCCCAGACAAACCGTGAATGCGGTTTTGCAGGTCATAGTTTCAAGTGCAAGTGTACTGTAAACTGTGATAGTTCCATTCAGTTCAAATACGCATAAATCAGTTTCTTTCAAACGATTTGATCCCTTGTAGGCAGTGATTACAGGGGGATTAACGAGAACTTTGTTTAAAAGCTCGCCATTGAGATAAGGACAAATTACGCGGCATTAGCGTTAGGATTATCGTCGGACACACTGGCTCCCTCTATCATCACAGTCTGGCGGCAATAAAAACAAAGTCTATTTCTAGCACTTACACGTTTATACCCTCGAATTAGCAGCCAATAACAATTGTTACGGCCGACCGCACGGTTTTCGCTTGACGTGTGGTGTAAAGTATGAGTGGTAGCGTCTTAGATTTCTTACAACTTTGTTTTATACGCCTGTTACTGGGGAAGGTAAAAGGTAAACGTTGGTTAAGGCTACGCCGACCGCCTTGTGGCGCCCTCATCGTTTGTTTGGTTCTTTCTTTTATTTTAGAAGGAAAATGCAGAAAATAAACACGTTAAGTTGTGCTCCATAAGATTATATGTTAATATTATTATAAACGGTAGTTTCACATTGTTTAGTTTTATTATAATCACTAAAACGGAAAATAGTGGCCACTATTATCCGTGAGGGCGCCACTGCGCGGTCGGCGTCTGGTCGGCGCCCTCTTAAGTGGGCTGGAAGTTGCTTTGTTCATTAAAAAAAATTGTTTTCGTTTTCTTAAAGTAAATATATTTGCCTTCGTCATTAGTAAAACAAGTTTACAGATGTATCTTTACCTCAGTTAGACTGGAAGCCGACTCTAACCCCATAGTTGTAAAAAGGCACGGAAGATGATGACGATCTGTATCTTTACTAAGTCTTTATCCTTTATATTGATTCCTGGATGATTGCTCCTCAATAATCCAATCCCAGGACAGCAAAATGACACAGCCATAAACTTCTCATTCCCAGGTTTCAGCATAAACTGGAAAGTTTGTTACGCCATTTCTTCTTCTCAGCTAATGCACTAGGAAGTGGTGAGGGCGGCGGAAGTTTGTTACGCCATTTCTTCATCCCAACTCTTTAGCTGGCGATTTAGCTCTAGGAAGTTGTGAAGGGCGGACGTTTTGGGGGACTGTCTTTTGTAATTCTGACGCTCAAACGGTGCTGATTCTCAGCCTAGTTTGAATAAATAACTTTGATTTTGATACTCTTCCATATCCGCCATTAGCTCAGCGTCCTCTACATCTCCCCACTTACGTCACTCAGGGGTACATGACAGTTACAGCCTTCGCAGTCTCGTTAGTGGCGGTAATGCGATTTTAACTTTCGCCCGCTCCCGCCAATGATAAGGGCCAATTGGTCCTATTAGATGAGTTTGTAGTCGTAATTGTTCTGCACTTTAACGTTTGGCCAGCGGATTAGTTGAACGAGATACGTTTTTGTTGGATTCTGGGCAGATACCACATTTATTCGATTTCTTGAGTTAATTGAATGGACGTTAGGAACATGTAATAATAATGTGGATAAGGGTAAGACTTGTTTGAAGCCTAGCGATGTTAAGTGGGCGAAGTTATATTTCGTATTGTTACTTGACATTTTCTGGGTTCTCGTCTGCTGAGGATGTCGCGAAAGATGAAATCGCGATGTTCCGAGAGTGAACGCGAGACTTAATGGAACACATGTAACTTCTGTCGTCGTCGGGAGTGTCGCGAAAGATGAAATCGCGATGATCCGAGAGTGGACGCGAGACTTAATGGAACACATGTAATTTCTGTCGTCGTCGGGAGTGTCGCGAAAGATGAAATCGCGATGTTCCAAACCTATAAAAAGTAAATATACTTAATTGCGCAGAACTAATGCAATAGCAACACTAAATCAGTACCGACAACTTGACGCTGCCAAACGTCGCCTTTATTCGAATGTTCTAGCATATTCAGTCTGATCAATTAATGTAGTTTATTGTAAAGTAAATTCAGTGCAAGAAGATCATAAGTAGATCCTTGTCACCCGTGATACGCGCAACCTGGAAAGCTAAGTATTACTTATCTGTTGTTCTAGTAATTAATTATACAGAGGTATCTTTACCTACTTGAAGTGTTTGAGACACCTAAACTCAATAGTGTTGGTCGTGCCTTCGGCGATTGGCTGGGGGCATAACAGCGACCGCACACGAGCTACTTGTCCGGACTTAAAAAGCTCTTGGGGTTCATAGGAAGGGTCATGGGCCAACCTCTCTTATGAATCCTTTGGGTCCCCCACGGCCCTTACGAATGTGCCGACGGGCATAACGTCGACGGACGTATGGGAAATTACCAATCACGATATATACATCGGTAATACAAAGGGGGAACATTCCAGACCTAGGCACGGGGCCGAAGTCTAATACAGGAATGCGTGCTTCCGCGGACGAGGAAAGATCCTAGCTTCTGGTTAGCACATAGGTGTCACAAACAGAGGGGCATGGCGTGTTTCTGCGGACATGGAAAAAATCCTAGTATCGGATTAGCACGTTATGGTACACCACCAAAAGGTGGTAAGAATGTGAGGTAAATCTCACCCAAGAATATTGCAATTGAATAACTGTTATAAACAGCTTTGTCAACGGAACCGGATAGGTAATACTTAACCCTAAGATTCATGGGTACTTAACCTTACAGATGTCCTAGTTGCACCTGAGAAGTTGGATGGATTGATGGTCGGCATAGTGATAACACTTCGGTGCCCTCGCGGACCGAAGATAAGGGACTGGATTGGGAGACGCTTACATCTCGGAGGGGGATCAGTATCGGTGAGTGTCTCTAACGTATCGTGAGGCGGGGATTTCTCTTCACATCAAAGCGAAGCAGTACAATCTTATCTTATTACTATAAAACAAATCACATTGTAAACCTAGAGATAACCGGAATACAATTAGAAGAAGAGAATAAGCCGCCTTCGCGACAGAGGATTTAATATTTACTGCTATACTAAATAGGATACAACCATTATAAAAAGTCCATTTCTTGATGAGTCTACATTTGCCTACGGATGTAGCTTTCAAGCCCCCTTCTTTAAGAAGTTTTATGTGTAGGTATGTGTACCATCCTTCCCTGGTCGATAGACCTTTTTGTATAAAAGTGTAAGAAATCTGAATAACATACACTCAGTCTCGAAAATGAAGGCGATACACACCTGCACAAATTCATCTTACACTAGAACATAAACGCAGAGGCAGAATATTTGATCAGCGAGCATAATAACAGTGGCTGACACCGGCTTATAAAATATCAATGCAATCAACGTTTTTCTTTGAAGTTTCAGATTGAAACGAGTCAGTACGTAATGTGTGATAACGTTAACTATACATACTAGACATATGACGTGAAGCAAGTGTAAGACATCGAAGTTCAATTAAGAGCGGATGATTGGACCCCAGATAGGTGTGAGATACGGTTTATTAGGCCAGGCTCACATAGTGCGCGTTCATGTGGAACCAGTGGCATTTTGAAACTTGCTCGGAATCCTCCCTATCTTCATATTTGAATAGGATAGTGCAGACTTCCTACTAATATTTTAAATGCGAATAAGATTTTTTGATGTGAAACATCTATAGCCGCACGTAAAACAAATTTCTGGCGTGGCGACGCATGCCGTGGCGACGCGTCGCCACGCTATATGATGGTGTATATATACAGTCACAGTCTTGTGTACTGTGTGGCGACGCGTCGCCATGCGCAATCGACTGCGATTCTCTTCCCACTCGATCCGGCGTTAAGCTATCTCTCTCTCTCATATTTAGTTTATATCGCAATCTGTTCTTTTCAATCATATTACTTTTACAAAATAATGTCGATGTTTCACATCTGCCAGGCGTCCCGTGTTTGGTTTGACCTTCTTTCACGCGGCATTGGAGCAGCAGGTCGACATGATCCCGGAAAAAATGTTGCCACGGGAGCGAAACTGCGGGCATCAGCTAGTTTTCAATATTAATCATCGTTGACTTGATATCATGCTGCAGGCCTTAATGATAAATTAAAACAATCCTAAATTAGGAGAAGACAAATTAAAACATTGCCTTCAAATTAAAATGGACGTTCTCATCCATTAAAATACAGGTCTGTTTACTCTGAAGGTTCTACCTCAAACAAAGTTTTTAGCGAGTTAAGAGTTAAGTAACCAATATCCGTGATTTTCAACCGCAAGCAGCTAATTATAATTTACGCCTCAATTTTCTGCCCCGAAAATTTTGAATTTGCTAAACCGCGTGAATTAATAAACAAATAATCCGGCCAAACTTTGTTGAAGTTCAGAAATTCTTCGCATTCACTGCTTGATAATTAAGTGTATCATCGACCAATAATAAAACAGGGCATTTTGAAACACAGGTTGTTTCCGTTGAGTTTTAATTAATAGCAAAACTGGAGGTAAATTGCGTCATAATAAGGCCACTTGTAACTGCCCCGGGATACTTGGCCAGATTAATTAGCGCCCCCCTCGTCATCTTTTTCTTTCTGTTTTAAACATACCAATTTGTCAGAGTCGTCTTTTGTCTCTCTTATAGCGACCCTTAATTGTGTCTAAACGTTTCATGGCTTGTTGGGTATTTTTAACGTTTTTGTAAGCTTTGTCTTCGTTTGTTGATGTTTGAGTTTTCCTTGCATTGTAGCTTCTCTTTGGAAAAGGTTCGTGAACTGTTTGAATAGATAAGTAAAAAGTGTGTTGCGATGTTTTAAAAGGGACAAGGTTGAGTTGATTTAATTTTGAATGGATTTTTCTAGATAATATCAAAGCTGCCTTATTATGACAATCATATTTTCGAATAGGTTTATGGTTATGGGGATCCTTGCCATTATAATTCATATTTATATCTCTGTATACTTACAGGGTGTTATCATCGACGCACAATCTGTTATTACGTATTCAGTACCTCCATGATCCTGATGTTGAAATTCAACAACCGTTGAAAAATTCGTTCGTTTCGTTTCATTGTATTCGTTTTACGTTTTGTTCTTTTTCTTTATTTGTTTTTTTTTTTATTTTTATTCATTAGGGTTTCGTATCAAAATGGTAACACGGAACCCTTATGGTGAGGCTCAGTCTGTCTGTCTGTTTGTCTGTCGGTCTGTCTATCTGTCTGTCACAGCTGGATATCTCAAGAACTACTAATGCTATCAACTTGAAATTTGGAATAGTTTTAGATGACATTTGCCCAACTATTTTGCAAATAAGAAAGAAATAAAATATATTTGCTTTATAAAAAAATATACGTTTTTGCAACAGGGACTGAAATGGGGTCTGAAAAATTCGAAATGAGGCTACTAGGGCATGTGGGATATCATATAAAGAGCGCAGTTTGCACATTCTCAAACATTTTTCTATTTTTTAGACCGCATAGTTATCCAATTTTGATGAAAAATATAAAAAATAAAATACCGTCCCCCCCCCTTATCTCCGAAGTGTACAAAGAGAAAAATCTGAAATTATTCTATGTGATAGAAGTTTGACAAGATTACAGGAAAAATAAAACAAAGTCTCTACATAGCACACTTTTTCAGAAATCATCTCCAAAAGTTACATTAGTTCCATTATCGGTCAAGAGATGGCGCTGACATAAAACTACAATATTATACACCGCAGTGCACAGTGTTAAAATTCTCTGACGAATATAGGCCTTGCCGATGAAAATTTAAAAATATATGATGGTACGGAACCCTCGGTGCGTGAATCCGAGCCGCTCTTGCCCGGTTTTTTTATTCATTCGAGTTACAAAGACTCATAGACAATATACAAAATTCAATACATCACACATACCTACATCAAACAATACATTAACGATACAATACAATACAAAGTATCCTTAAGTCTTGAGTTGAGCTGCATGATTTCTGACAAATGCGTGCACTGACTGGACACGGTCCTCTCAATCTGTGTGGTTCTTTCCTCAAAAGGCCATCTCAGACATCGACCTACATGGTCTTCATATAACTTGACCAAGATTATGTCTGGACTTTAAAAGAGACTATGACCTCTGAGTTTGTTTCGGCCTTTCTTCTCAGAGTAGTCAGATAGGAAACGCCGACCTCATCTAGTTTAAAAAATTTATGATTGACGTGTAAAAGTGTTTGTGCAAACCTACTTACAGAAATAAAATCATTTATCATTTATCATTTATCATTTATCATTTATCAAAACAAAAACCACCGTACCTTCAACCCTTACAAATTTAATGGCCAATGACTGTAGGTGACGTGCAAGTCACTGCAGCGTCGCATGTGTGGACAGTTGAGCCTGTCCGCTATCACCATCAGCACGCTGATGATAAAAAAAAAATTGCTGTTTATTGCATTTTGACCGCATAGGTATTGCACTTTTTAATCGACTTAAAAAAGAAAGAGTTACTTAATTCGGTTGAATATACATAATTATTATTATACAAATTTTTAAGTTTTACCCGACTGCGCCAGAAGGAGTGTTATGTTTTCCGAGTGTATGTATGTAGGTAGGTACCTATGTATATTTCTTTGGCACACTCTGTAGCCTAAACGGCTTGATCGATTTTAGCTTGAGAGGTGCCGTTAGATTCGTCTTAGTTGTGAGAGTGACACTGAGTATATCGAAATTAAAATTAAAATGGCCGATTTTTGGTGCCATATTATGTCTTCAAAAAAATTTTTTTTTCTCAACACCTATCGAGTGGGTATCAAAATAAAGGGTTTTAAAAGGTGATTACAAACATATACACAACTTATATGGTTAAAAGTAATTCGAAGTGACAAATCGTAAAAAACACGTAGCAAGAACTAAATCGTCTGCGAAAACTTTCACATTTGTAAACTAAAAATCTGGAAATAAAAAAAGTAATTAAAAAAAAACCGAATGTGGTAAAAAACTTAAGTAAAAAAAATTGAAAAGCTAAAAACATGCCCATTTTAAATTAAATTAAAGTTGAAAGCAGGCGGGACCCATACCATTTTTATAATATTTTCAAATTCAAATGGGTTATGTTTTTAATTACTTTTTTATGCTTGTTATCTCAGAACTCCGTTATTTTTAAGTAAGTAAATTTTTATTTGTTTAAACATGGTGACTGTACAGTGTACATTGCATGCAGGATAATAATGGGATACAGAAAAGTTCTAACATGTTCAGTAGGGTGGGTCACTTATGTATGGAGAAAAAAAAAAGTTTAGTTTTTATACGGGCACAGTGACAAAACGGTGCTAAATTATGAGTGTAAATAGACTATGAAGTATCATTGCAATCGGAATCAATCTTCTGCCTCCGGAGTCATTTGGAAATCGTCAACAAATATGGTTAAAAAAGGTTCTAACATCATGGCATAAAAAGTTACACTAATGAACACTATTTATAAATAAAAGTCTTAAATCCATAGTAAATGTAGGTTTATTAAAGAGCAAATAATTTTTACAGGAAAAATAATAAAGAATAATTATTAAAGTGAAGGGTTAACTATGTGGCGAAATCTTTTTTGCTGTCGAATTTTGGCATTGCTTTTCTCGATTCTATCTGGGCTTTGATAAAACCTTCTGCCATTGTTTTATTGCATAAAGTGGCTGAAGCTTCGGTCACAGCTTTGACTGCTCTTTCTACTGCTTGTGTGTGACACGGAAGACGTAATAAATCCAATTCTCCTGCTCCTTTTTCTTGAATAAACAATCGGAGATTTTCTTCGGTTACAGATTTTAATGACGGTGGCTCAGTTATATTTTCTTGCCAATTCAAAAGGTCATAATATGTTAATGCGTTAAAGTTTATCTTTGGTAACTGAAACAGGCGCAATTTTTTTGGTGTTTCTGATCTAGCTTTCAAAATTCGACGTGCAGCTAATTCACGAACGTGCGGCTGAGGATCTGTCACCATTGCAAGCAATAAGTTTTCCGGGTGTGCAAAATAGCTGTTTGTTTGAATTACTGGGTCGATAACGGTTTTTAAAGTTGTTGGTAAATATCTGGTTAGCTCGATGAGTTTAAACAAGTGTCGCGATCCATCTTTACAGCTAGAGTGGGTTTTTATAGAAAACCATATCGGAGCGTAAACCTTGACAATATAAGTTGCAAGAGTTAATAGATTTTCAGAAGCAGTCTCAACTGAAACATACAGACGGAGAATCCTGTTGGCACGAGTTAACCATCGGGCGTGGGACATTTTGCCTGGTGATTTGTTAGCTAAATCGCTAGGAAATATGCCTGTTGAAATTGCTTCTACTATTCTGTACAAGTATTTTTGGTCTGTACTAATATCTTTAGCAGAAAGCTCCGGTAAATTCGCCGGAATAGGTTGAAACTGAGTTATAGGCCTTGTCTCACAGTTCTCAAGTTCTTTGCCAATTGTCCCTGAAAATGTTTGTGGCCCAGACGTACTGCCATCAATGTGTTGAAACAGATGTCTAAATGGCAGTTCGTTCATATGCAATAAACAAATAATCCACTGTAAAGGTCTGTTCAATCTTTTTTCTAGGATTCGTATAATACCGCCATATTTGCCAACATTCACAGTCCCATCACATCCAATTGCAATCAAATGATCCATTGATATATCTGCATTCAAGAAAAAGTTGAATATTTCTTGTTCTATACACTTTGCAGTGCCTGATGCAGGTGTAATGTAACCTAAAAACTTTGAGTCAGGTTCTCTTATCAAAGAAATATGCTCTTCAAGTATGCGTCGCCTATACTTCTTCCCATCGTTTTCAGACATAATCAAAGTTTGATCTTTTCTCCCATCGAAGTATAATGCTGGTATTTGTGAAACAATTTGTTGTGAAATTATATTTTCTCTAGTTTTTTTTCGTTCTCGGCGAAGCTTGCTTTTGTCTATTACTTGGGAACTCGACGCGTGTAGAACCGCTGATGCAATTGCTGCTCCTGCCCTGTCTGACACTCCAAATCTATCGCATGTTTTCGATAGCAAAGCAAAATCAACTGCAGTTGTAGTATTACTCACCGAATCAGTACTTGAAGTCCGCAACTGAATTTGGGTTGGTTCATCACAATCCGAATGGAAGTGGACAGGAACATGTTCGGATTCAGATGTGCTACTCAACTCTTCCGTACATATTTCGGCTTCTTTTTGTCGTTTGCTCTCAAATTTTTCTCGTAAAAACTTTCTTTTCAGTGCTCTTTCAATTTGTTTTGTTGTGCCAACGTCTACGCCACATATTATCATTTGCCTAGCAGTTCGTTGGTCTGTTATAAAGCTACGTTCTCTTGCCGGTATTTTTTTGTTTTTAGGGCAAGTACATTTAAGAAAATCTCGACACTTGCAAGCCGAAATATCAAATAAAACTTTACTTCCAAGACGAAACTCTTCCAACTTATTTTTAGGTATTTTCGGGTGAGACTTAAGAAGGTTTTTGCATTTTAAATGATAACTTTGTAACATTACCTTCATACGTTTTGGTTCTACTGTAGGAATAGAAGATTTCGCCCATATTTGTATTAGTTTTGCAACAACAACGGCCTCTATTTCTTTATATGTTGGTTCTTTTTTCGTTTCCCTCTCAAATTTTAGCTTGTGCCGAGTCCACTCATAAAACGTCATCACATCTTCGTAAGTTGGCAATATGTTATCTTTTAAATCACTTAGATCACCAAATAAGGGACACTTCCAACTATTTCGAGTGCGTTCCATTTTTCTGATGACGTGAAACAAATGACTGCACTCTATTACGCAATGCGCGACACTGATTATTTTTACCAATGAATCGCGCGTCACTTGTCTCAACTTCCCCCGCACCCCACCCCTCCTTACTCAAGTGTTCGAGTTCAAGGAGAAAGCTCCTTGAACTCGAACAAACAATTTCGTATTTATCATTACTAAAAACTATTACGCATGAAATCTGATATCAATAACTTGAGAAAATCATTAGTACATTTACAAAAAAAATCTACTTTTTTTAAATATTTCTATGACATTCCGGAGGCAATAAAACTTAAAATAATCTAACAAAACTTTACATATCAATTAACGACATCATTTGGCACCTTTTTAATGCTGAGCATATTAGAAAAACGAGAAAAAAAAAAATTGACCCACCCTAATGTTCAGCCGCATATCATGGCGTACTATTGGTAGGAAGAGATGGTGCATAAACCGTGATAATATTCATCGAAAAACCGGTTTGCAAAATTACATTTTTATTATGAAACAGCAGTATATTTTTTTGATAACTCACGGAAAATTTCTAAGCTATCTATAGCTGTCTAGAATCATGTGTTGAGTTCGTGGTTACGGTTTGCGCGTCCATGTCTCTGTCAGTATAATATGCACATCGATATAAATAAAGTCACACTTTACACCCATGGGAGACAGATCCACCTTATAATATCAAACCTATCAAAACTGGCTGAGACCTCACCAAAAGAGAATTATTACAAAATGTAAAAGTAATTAAGTCGTACAAAATCAAAGCTTTGTAAGATGTAATTAAAAATGTAATTTTCCTTCGTTATGTATTGTGATTGAAGGCGTTGACGTATATTAATGGTTCTAGCATCTGTATTAATTTATAGGGGCGGTATGTGAATTAGAAACGTGGCTTAGAGCGGTGAACACGTGAAAGGGTCACAAAGCGTAATGATTTATTGGGTAAAATAACGTGCAGTTCCACTGCGCGAGCTTTTTGGGGTCTCAATAATGAGTTTGCATGTTTCTTTCGCGGTTTGAAGTTGATACTTTGAATTTGATTTTCTTCTTTTAATTTTTCATACGCCTGTTCGTATGCCTGTTTTAACCTCAAAATAATTCGTTCATGCTCTTAAAATACACTTAAAATATCCATTTTTTTCAAACAAAAGTTGGTTATATTTGTAAATAATAAAAAAAAACAAAAATGCCTACGTACTTAGGGCAGTGCCTTAAAAGTGGAATTAAATTAATTATCTCAAAAATATTTTAAGTGTTTGATTAACACAGATTTTTTTCAGCCATCTTTAAAAAAATCCGCGTTTATTATTTCCCTTGGTAAAACGTTCCTCTAAGCCGTGACAAAACAAACAGGCGGTGCGCGATATCGTGTCGTCTACACTCCCGTGATAAACTAATGAGCTGCCAACAAAGAGTACAGCCAGGGGAACACAAGCCAGGGAACATCAACCAAACTTCCGTTTGACTTGACTCGCGAGGTTATCCACCGCTCGCTTCCCTGTCATTATCAGTCACACCTTTGATTGAAGGCGGGAAAATGACAGGATGAAGGGCAAGGTTTTGTTTCTACTTATTTTAACAGAATTTCTTGATAATGATTTATAAAAATAAGAATTTTAAAAATAGAATAGAAATATTTATTATTAATTAAAATGAATTATTGAATTATAAATATTTTACTTGTTGGTATACATTTTTGTATCTCGGCATTGATGTGCCGGTTTTATAGAATAACTGTAACATCAGGATTCGTAAAATAATGAAGATTCTTTAGTTGACTAAATGTGTTTAATTTATTTAAATGACCACAGATGATGTATATGTTGAGACGAGCCACAGATAAGATATTGTCTATACTTTACAATAACACGGGCCGAAGCCAAGTGCTAACCTAAGCGATAGATGATAACATAGTATGATGTGATGATATGTTTAGACTTTGTGTTGTTGGTGATGTTTGGGCGCCCTTGTCATTCTGAAGGAATTTTCGGACAATTCTGCAAGTGTAAAGCAGCTTTCTGTAGAGTTTGGTAGGTGGAAGGAGATAAGTCTAACGTTTTTAAAGAATGGTGCAGTTGTTTGGGAATGACACCCATTGTGGAGACTACTACTGGGATTATGGCAACGCTGCCTAATCGCCACATTAGAATTATTTCCATTTTTAAGTCTGTATATTTTTACAGCTTTTTTGCAATAGTGTTTTGTAGGTTGTGTGTGTTTGGTAATGCTATGTCAATAATTTGCGCACTTTTATTAATTTTGTCTAGTAAAGTTATGTCTGGCCTATTGTAATGAGTTGTTCTGTCTGTGAGGATGGCTCGATCAAAGTATAGCTTGTGTGTTGTGTTTTCGAGAACTATTTCAGGATTATATTTGTAGTAAGGTAGGTACTTTCCAATGTTTATTGTTTCTATCTATTATTATTCTAAATCATTGGCAAGAAATAAAAGGCTTTTTTATTTTATTTTATTTATTTTATTTAGGTACTGGAGGTGTAGTTATTAATTTATATGTTATAGCAAGTTTTTGATGGATTATGTAGGCTATTTGATCGTGCCTGTGCTTATCGTCAGTCTGAACAATTGCTTACATGCTCCAGTAATATGTTGGATAGTTTCGGAAGAACTATGACATCGCCTGCAAATCTCTGTTGAAATGGCGATTCGCATATTATGCTTTTGATTGGTCTTGGATTGCTGTCATGAACTCTTCATTCTCAAGGAAAAGATCTCCACGCCTGAGCCATTCGTTCAACGCTAATTTATCGACGTGGGGTTGGCACAGGTCTTGGCGATGTCGTCCATGGAGTGACTTTTGGGTCCACTCCGATATTTTAGTCTATAGAGGTATGAGGAATAGGGTGTAAAGTTCACTCATACTCTATAGAAAAGGGAGGATGCTCTAACCAGGCGGGTGTTGTGTCTGGCGGGCAACTGCCCGATGATTCACGTCGGGTCTTTGTATTTAAGCTAGTTGTGCGGTAGACTCTTCCTCGCATGTGGCGTTGTAGATACCGCTACAAGTCTATCGGTCGGTCTGTTTCTCGTTACTTTGTGTGGTTTTGTCAAACATATTTAACGGTTTCAGTTTTTTGCCATTATGAACAATTGCTTTGTGTAGAGTAGAGGTGGTACTTTTTGTGTTAAAATATGTTCTTAGGGTACTTAATTTGTTTATTGTGTAGGTTCGTAATATCTTTTATGCCTCGTCCTTCCTCTTTCCTAGGCAGTGTTAGTCGCTGTACGCATGATCGAGGGTGGTGTTTTCTGTTTTTGGTCAATAACGGTGGTGTTAATAACGCGTTGTAAGTTTTTTTAGTTCTGTTTTTTGGTCCAGCTTAATATACCAAAGGAGTATGTAATAACGGAAATTGCAAAGGTAGATAGCTTCAACTGTATGTCTGGAATACAATTGAGTATTAAAAATTTATTATTATTATAATTTTTATTCTTTAATTATTTATGTTAGAATATATAAAATTTGTTTCGTTCAATATTTTGGGTACTCCTGAAATATGGACTAAAAGTATTTGGACTTACGTGCGGCCTTCAGGCTTTTCTGATAGATGTTGAAGTCAAGCAACCACCATTCTGGAGGCCCTGATGCAGCGATTTTTCGAGTAAAACGGCCTAAGTAAACTAAAAGTTAGGACTTATTTAATTATACTTATTTTCAGATAAATTTCTCTCTATATAAAAATTATTTAGAAATATCCAGGGAATTTTCAGACGTAATATTACAGTACATACTGACATGGTTTCATAAAGTCGTTAAACAGAAACTGGCTGGTAATATTATACGATCTTTTATGCATATGTTACGTTTTCAAGAAGCGAGTACGTCGAGTAAGGGATAATGTTACAAAATATTGACAGTTGCTTCATCGCTTAATGAGCTCAAGCGTAAACATAAGAACACAGTATCGTTCTTACCTATACGCATAATAATGAATACAAAGATGGGCTAATTAAAAAGTAAATACTTGTAACAGACGAACGATTTCTACTGCCTATATTTTCGGTACGCGAAAATTCCGCTATGCAACAAATTACGCTTGTCCTAAAGGTCAAACTTAGGCTAAATTCATCAGTGAGTAATTTTCTCTGCATAAAATAAGTTTTACAATTATTTTTCAATTATCAATGAAAAATAATTGTAAAATTACGTCACGTCAAGCGTGGCAAAGATTGAAAGACTGTTACAGCGGCAAAAATTACGCTAGATTTTAGACGTTACATGGGCTGTGTTTAATCAACTTTACATATCTCAATAAAATATGCAGCGGATTGTGTGTATGTAGCCTATGAAAATTGCATGATGTGTCCGTCTGGTCGACTCTTTTTGTGCGCGGCAGACTTAATCGCACAAGAAAGTCTGTGGTTTGCTTTACCCTCAAACGGTAACCATACACGATAGCCGTTAACAAGCAAAGCTTACGTCTTTACAACCGTTTAATGGTACCCGTGATTACTCTGAAAGATCAGGATTAGTTGTAGGTTCATGGGGTTTATATACGATAAGCTGCGCCCCGCGGTTTCACTCGCATAAGTTTAAATCCCATGGGAATATCGGTATCAAATGTGTCTAATGTTTTAGTCTATGTTCTAATTCAGTCCAGTAGTCATGGTCTACCCTATCAGCCAAGTTTCATCCAAATCCGTTCAGCCGTTCTAGAGTGAAAGCGTAATAAAGAAACACAAAAAATGTAATCTTTTTTTATAAGTTTAGACTTCAAATTCTATGAGTGTAGGGCAGTGTTTTTTATTGCAATGGTTTTTTTATTTTTTAGAATACTTAGTATAGATCAAAAAATAGGACAGAAGTTTTTAATTAGTAACTGTTTGACAAAAAAGACGTTGGTTTTAAAATAACGGGATATTGGCAACCTAAATCCCTTTGTACTGAATCCACTGTCGATTCGACACCTTAATCTAAGTTTACCTCAACACAGCAATAAGGATTTCTTACATAAAAAATGTTGACCAACAACGACAAAAACTTCAAAGCGAGCGTGAAATAAAAATTGCCCAGAGCAAGAAAGCTAATGAAACTTCAGCGTAAAATTGCCTATTACGAGAGTATAATGTCCGCCGAGAATTTCGTTCATACTCCGGAGTTAAGCACTTAATAATTCCTTTAAGGAAATGTTTTCAAACGGTGTACCTTTTAGTTAAATAGTTTTCTGAGAAGTAGGTACGGGGCCCCGGGTGTCACTTTATGGATTGGTACAAGTTATAAACTTTAACAGTAGAAGGTATTTTAATATTTTTCATAACATAATAATTATTATATTTTTCCCATTGAGTATAACACTATGAAGAATCTTAGAAAGCTTATTAATCGGGAATAGAGCCTTTTAGATGCTACGAAGAAGCCTAGGAGCGATTAAAAATATCGATATTGAAACAATGGTGTATTTTAGGGAAATTATTCAATGTCGATAGATTGATTCGAGAATTATTATACTCTTTCGAACTGAAAGTATCAGTGTGTAAGAGGCATATTCTCTAATCCTAATAGCCATGTGTATAGGGCATAGTAGATAGGCTTTAAAACCTTTAGAGCCTAGGTTAACTAGGTTTGGCTACGTAAACATGCATTTGCCTATATGCATTGCCGTCCTACACTTGCACAGCCTGCGTCATAGTCGCGAAGTTTGTAATGTCATTTACGTACTTGAAACTCCGCTTTGTGAGCGGAGTCGCTCGGCCTCGCGATATGCCATTTAGATACTACTGTTATTCGATGCCCCGCGACGGTACGCGGCGCTCCACTGTCTACACTACACTACTACAGTATGTGTCGGTTGTTATCAATGTCATCGGTGGGATGGGAACGGGCTTTGTGGTCGAATGCGTTTGTAGCGTCAGGTACGCATTGTAGTAGTTTTCCAATTCGCGTTATTACTTGGAGCTTCGCGTGGCTGGCAATCCTGGTTGGTTTGATTTCTGAGTTGATAGTAGCGGAATTTTGCATGACGAAAATTTCTCATGTTCACAAAGCCCGTGATTGGAACTAAGACAAACAGAGACTCGATAATTTAAAATGATATCTTTTTAAAGAGCATTCAAAAACACCGCATGACGTCATCAACATTCTTTTAATGTTGCACTTTAAATAAAGAAACGTCCACTTCATCTCATTTCATTCACATTCAGAACCGCGAAGCAGATCACATCAACGCTTATTCAGATATTTTCTTTATACGGACGCAAGTGTCGTGGCTCGTATACGTGTATTGTGAGCTCAATCGTATCCAGAGGGTTCGCTCGTTGAAGGGCTTCGACAAGCGATCCCGGCTTACTTGATTTATTTCTTGCCCCTACGCAATAAAACGGCTGAATTCTGAGATATATCCTCTTTTTGATGATTCTCCGGTTTGACGTCTTTGTTGGTGATTGGCTTTTGGTCTTTAACAGTTTCAAGAGGTTTTAATGAAAGGATATTTTCAGTCTCGTGTCTATTTAACAAAATTATCGAGTCGGACTCACAAAATAATGATGATAAATAAATTATTTCCAGTGATGCAATGGAAGATGAACACATAGATCCTTTATGGCTTGTTTAGTAGTTAGCAGATAAAGCTACCCTTTGTTCTAACAGGATTACGTGGTTAATCACCAAGTGGTGTGGTTTATGTTGATGATTACTTGGTTACAGCCGTTTAAAGCTCTGCATTCTAGAGTTTGTCAGGCTGACGATTCTGTTGAATTATCATTACATTGATAGTCTTTATAGGTAAAAATAGCCTGTCAGTTTGAATTTCGATCTAGCTGAATGTATTGGAACTGTGATGGTAGTAGTTGTAGAGGGCGAATGTCAGAAGGTAGTCGCATTTTGTTGAAATCTGATATTCAGCTGCATTCTGGTTACACTGAAAATCGAAGTAAAACATAGTTGGCAAAACGCTAGGCTGTTGATTAACCACAGACTATAAATATGTATAGTCTGTGGCTAATCAACAGCCTATATATATATATTGCAACATATGATAAGGTTTAATTTAGTTATGTTGAATATTCATGTTCTAAGGCAGTTACCTTATTTCCCTCAACCGGCCACATTATTGAATCGAAAACTTCTTTAGCGGCGTTGTACACTTTTTTTGTAATGGGTAAAAAATGTTAAACTCGCGTCAGGACACGTGACCTGATCGAAAATTCGTAAGACGGATGGCCGTAGCTGGTAACGCGCGTGTTTTGTTTATAAGACGATTCACAAAATACATACGTAATTGTTCAAGTTTTCACTTCTGTCGGCACTCCCGGAGTGCCACTGTTTTTTTTTATTGCAAATGGGCCAGCTCTTGACTTCGATCTCGTCTGGAATGGAACGAGCAAGCCCAGAAGTCTATTCACTCTTGCTTTGAACGCTAGCGGGTTATACCTGGAAGGGAACACAGATGCTGGCACAGAGTTCCACAGTTTAATCGTGCGCAGAAGCGCTGAGTACATCTACCAAGTGCGGATGGTACCTTCCAGTATATCTGGTAGTCCGGTAGTGAATGGGAGTCGGTGGAATCAGGTCGTGGAGCTCCTGCGGTCACTCTTCGCCGAAGTACAACTAATCCAGATTTCTTGTTGGTAATGAGAAATCCCAGCCTCACGATCAGAAGCCGCGCTTGCGACCACTACACCAACGAGGCAGTCAGACGGTAACAATAAGGAAGAGAACCAGTTGATGGCAATAATCCCCTTCCCCCTTTACTTAAAAATAACTGGTGAAATGGGTACTATACGTAACCTACGCCTAAATCTGCTGGAAGAACAGTCGTGAAGTTAAATTGTATGAAGTTCCTTACCCCTCAAAAACTTAGGAACCCGAAGCTGTGATCTCACACGTCCGCTTCTCTAAAGGAGGAGCGAGGGAAGTGAAAACGGTGTAAATTATTGGCGGCATAACCGACAGGCACGAGCTACAACTCTGAGTCGTCACTACTTCACAACTAGTTCAGTGAGACATACGGGAACGTGGACTGGCCGGGTTTTATGCAGTAAATTTGGGAGAGGACGGAATTGTATCGAAATTGTACCGAGCACCCTAATTGCGTACCACACTATTCATCTCAATCTGAATCATTTTGAAGGATATTGCTATTCCATTGCTTCATATGTTCCAAAAATTGGTCAGCTGAACAACGTTAATAACGCAATGAATATTGTTAAACTGTCAAAATGTAACCCATTGCTGCTGATAGTGTGTTACGCAATTACCCTGCCGAAGTAAATGTGAGAGGAGCAATGTTGAATGGAAGAGCAATTTGGGTGGCCCTTGGTAATAGCCCCGATTTTAGAGTTGTAGATCGTGGGTTCGAAGTCAGGCAAGCACTTTACTTTGTGTATTTAATTTCATCACCACTGCTCTCAAAACGGTGAATGAAAATATCGTGAAGAAATCGGCATGTCTTTGAACCAAAAAAATTCGAAGACATGTGACATCTACCAACTCGCACTGAGCCCAAATGGTGGATTAGAGGCAGTCCCTCTCGAAGAGAGGAGGCCTGGGTCCCAGCAGTGGGAAAGTTATAGACTGATTACTATATACCTAAGTATGAGTGACTGAAATTACACTCTACAAAGCCATTTTTGAAGTGAAAACTTGTTTAGGCGCGTTGGCCTTTGATGGCCTTGAGATGGGAAAAAACCATTGAACTCGTGACACTGTTACCGTAACCGCGCGTGTTTTGTTAATAAGAAGATTAAAAAACACGCACGTAATTGTTCAAGTTTTCACTTCTGTCGGTACTCCCGGAGCGCCCCTGTTTTTTTTTTTCATTTGGTTTAACTTCTATGCACATAAACCGTTTACAAAGTGAACTCAGCGCCATTTTATACTTTGTGATAAACGGACGTCATAATAACGTTCTATTTTAAAGAGTGCTAAAAGTAGCTCTACAGTTCAGGCTCCTACGCACTGCGAAGTATCACGTCCTTGATAAATAGAACAGGCACAAAACATAAAAAAACACACTCGAATAATTTCGAGAGCACACATCATAATAAATTCTACACGCCTCCCGTTTGTGTAATCACAAACCCGTATGTCCCAAAATACGTACACCAGCGTATCTTCCATCCACACATGCGAAACTAACCACTAGTCCACCGACATAGGGCTAAAAGTTATTTTTCTATCTGCGGGGATAACATTGTCGCTTTATAAGATTGCTCTATTGAGTTCGAGGTCCCACTTCAGGGAATTTGAGATGCGGTTTCAAGAACTTCATCTTACTATTGTTAGTCGAAGGTATTTAGGGTCCAAAATGTTCGATTATGTGCTATGGTATTTTATCACGTTCTTTTCCATGGGTTTATGGGAGTCTTACAGAAAATGGGCATCAAGTCTTCCGCGAAAACGGTTTTATGGTATGAATTTACTGCTCATTTGGGTTAAATCTTAAGGTAACTACAGGAAAAAACGTTAACAAGTGCGCAAAGTGTAACCAAGAATTCAGCATATACTGGAAGATAAATTTTTGCCGGTTATAAAAAAAAACAGCTATTTCATAGACAAGTGCGAAATGTACGCGGTCAAAATTTATGGAACAATTAATTAATATATTTTTCATAATCGACGAAAAATTTGTACGCTAGAATCATAATTATGCTATGGTTACAGTTTGCGCACGGGGTATTTTTTCCTGTATAGATAACTACTCTATGCTTCTCTGGTACAATGCGTGTCACGTAAAAAGAGACTTGACCCCGCCTCCCCCGCTCTTTCCGCCGCCCCTATGACGTCCGGTCCCGTCCCGCACTCAGACCTCATACCGCTAAAGATACCTAAAATCGTGTTCTGCGCATGTCAGACCACGTGATGTATCAAGTCTCTTCTAGTCCAGTCAAATAAGACTTTGAAGGTTACAATAATTCCCATAGAGCTAAAAATTGGTATGAATGTTCAGAATACTATTATAAATGAATTGTGAAAAGTCCCCATCAATCCCCCTTGTGCAAAATTTTTTATTGATGGTGAAAGTTTGCGAAAATAGGTTTTTCGCGTTTTTCAGCTAAACGGTGAGTTTTACAGCAAAAATAGTTCAGACAAAAATTGTAGATCATTCGATTCTCTACAAAAAATGTATCTACACTTTTTTCATAATTATTGCCATTTCCGTGATATAGCGGTTGAAAGAATTGAAAAAAATATTTTATTCGTAATATGCACGTTAATGTACTTTTATATACCTACATTTTTGAACCGTTATACGAGTAAACATATGAGTCCCTGTCTTATACATACAAAATACCAGACATCTGTAAAAAATCATGTGCAGTGTCGAAAAAATTATACTCGAAAAAGTAGCATTAATACCGTGAAAAGACGGCGCCAAGAAGAAGAAGCTGGTTCATCAAAAATAAGTCCTCCTCGTTACTAGAGCGCGAGTAAGTGAAACTACATAAATCTTACGTCGGTACTGCAGTGCTTTTTTCTTCTCCAACTCTTCATTTAATTCATTGCCACAAAATAAACAACACTGATTGAAGCAAAATGTAGTTTCACTTACTCGTGCTCTAGTAGGAGGAGGACTTATTTTTGATGAACCAGCTTCTTCTTCTTGGCGCCGTCTTTTCACGGTGTCAATGCTACTTTTTCGAGTATAATTTTTTCGACACTGCACATGAATTTTTACAGATGTCTGGTATTTTGTATGTATAACACAGTGAGGCGGGGTCGCGGCAGACCACGTAGGAGATGACGAGCTGGATAGGTTCCATCAAAACTGGAAGGAGGACGCGCGGGCTCGCGAAAGATGGAAGGAGTGGAGGGAGGCCTTTGCCCATGAGTGGGACAGCGCAGGCTAAACAAAAAAAAAAAAAAAACAGACAGGGACTCATATGTTTACTCTTATAACGGTTCAAAAATGTATATAAAGTACATTAACGTGCATATTACGAATAAAATATTTTTTTCAATTCTTTCAACCGCTATATCACAGAAATGGCAATAATTATGAAAAAAAGTGTGGATACATTTTTTGTAGAGAATCGGATGATCTACAATTTTTATCTGAACTATTTTTGCTGTAAAACTCACCGTTTAGCTGAAAAACGCGAAAAACCTATTTTTGCAAACTTTCACCATCAATAAAAAATTTTGCACAAGGGGGATTGATGGGAACTTTTCACAATTCATTTATAATAGTATTCTGAACAATCATACCAATTTTTAGCTCTATGGGAATTATTGTAACCTTACCTCTATTTTAAGGACTAATTTGACTGGACTATTCTTACGTGGCACGCATTGTACTTGTCAAAGGTGTAGCTTAAAAGTCCACGGTGTCTTCAACCGTATGTAGATTCCGTCCTTCCTGTATATGTGATAAGAAGGGCGGCCATTGTTTGGTTTTAGTCAGCAGGAACCCGATTTAACATAAGGTTAAGCCTTCCCTAGACGGATATTATTCTCATACCAAACGGAAAAAAGTAAACTTAGGGCTGATTTTTCAATAGTCAGGTAAGTTTTATCTAAGGAATAAATATTGCGGTTTGACAGTTTTTCTGTAGAAAATATGTCAAAGTGTCATAATTACTGTACAAATAAAAGTTATCTGACTATTGAAAAATCAACTTAAAAAAATATTTTGTACAAGGTAATAGGGGCTAGTTTCGTTTGAAATTAAAAACAGAATAAAAACGTGAAACCTTCTCGTGCGTTAAGCTGTATACACACGGTATCTTTGAGCTTTGGAATTCCACCTTCCACTTTCCGTTGTACAAAGACAACCGCGTGCTAAGTGTAAACACACCTCGGTAGGAAATAAAAGAACGAATCGTTGCTATACAAACTGTTTAAATTTCGATTTCTTAGTATTTTTAATTTTGTTATTGTTCACACAAAGGCGAACGTCAGCACGCAGTTACAGCCAACATAAAAAAAGAAACTCATACACAAAAGCTGGCAAAAAAAAAATACCCACTAAAAATGTAAGTGCAAAAGCGGCCAGTTAAACGGGAACAGCATTAGCAGTACTGCAGGTGTGGCGTACATTAGTGGCGGTAAGTGCGTCCGTACTTTGCTACGGACAAGTTGATTAATGCCCCGGTTTATACTTTATTTTGCACTGGAGTGTAAATTTCACGTTATTAGTCTGGCTCTGAATTGGAATGTGCGAATGGTGACTAATTACTAATTAGTTTTAGGTAAATGGTTACACGGATATTTTAAAAGGCACATTTATGAACTCTAACTGCATAAATTACGGTGTATATACCCATTTGTAACGTTAATGTTTCCCTTTTTTTTTTCTCATCACAAATTTTGTTGTGGACTACTGCTGGTGTGTGCTTAATCTCTTGTGAGAGATTGGTACAGACGCCAGCACATCAACCTACTACAATCTGTCAAATTTCTTTATTTAATCGCCACTGCTCTTAAAAGGGCGAAGGAAAACATCGTGAGGAAACCGGCATGTCTTAGAACCAAAAAATTCGAACACATTTGAGATCTACTAACCCGCACTGGGAGCGCGTGGTGGATTACATCCCACTACCTTCACAGAGAGGAGGCCTGTGCCCCAGCAGTGGGAAAATTATAGGCTGATTTTGCAGCTAAAAAAGGTCGGTAGGTACAGACGCCACCTACACACATCAACCTACCACAATCTGTCAGATTTCTTTAATAGATTTTCAACTTTATCGCTGAAGCATAAGGTTCAAAGTTGATTGGGAAAATTTGACAGTTTCGGGTAGCTTGATGTGCTGGCGTCTGTACCCAAAAAGGCATAAAATACCTGTTTTGCGGGTTAAAATATTGTCACTTTTGCATTAGTGTAGATGAGACTACTTTCATTAGATATTATACCGTTAAAGGAAAACAATCATAGGAACAAAATAGATCGATGGTTGCGTGATGTATTCGAGTATATTGCTGCAATGTATCCTTTTGATATTGTTATAATATGTATATCATAATTTTATTTTAATTCTGTCTAAGTTTGCTTAGTTTCATATACTTATATCTAATTTTATATGAGTGATTGTGTGTGTTTGTTTGTATTAACCGATAACTTGCATATGTGGTGCAACTTACTGTAAATAATATAAGTTGGTTAGTACTAAATATACAAATTATTTACAGTGAGAGTGATAATTAAACGTCTTTTTTACTAGCATCGGACCCCAAACAAAAGTAGCATCAGCTTTGGTTCCTATAAAATTGGAATACCCATCACGCTACTGGCAACCTTCAGGTAACCCTTCAGACTTTCATAAAATATTAAACACTAGCTGCGCCCCGCGGTTTCACCCGCGAAAATGTCAGTCACGTGGGAATTTTGGGATAAAAAGTATGCCTATATGTTAATCCAGGGTGTCAGCTACCTCTATACAAAATTTTATCAAACTTGATCCAGCCGTTTGAGCGTGAAGAAGTAACAAACATATAAACACACTCACAAACTTTCGCCTTTATAACATTAGTGTGATACAGACGCACGAGACTTTGTAGGTATCAAAGGTAGTCACGTCATTGGCAATCCCCATAGTACCTCCTGGTAATCACTCTCCATCATGTAAACCTTCGTCGGTTTGTTTACATTACATTTTTTTTTATTATTAGCAGGCTATAACTGTCCCACTCACTGCTGGGACACAGTCCTCTTCTCTGCGAGAGGTAGTGGGCTGTAATCCACCACGGGGCCCGCGTGCGGGTTGGTAACTGCCACATGTCTTTCGTTGGTTCTAGGACATGCCGGTTTCCTCACGATGTTTTCTTTCACCGTTTGGAGAGCAGTGGTGATGAAATAATTTACACAAAGTAGAGCGCCTGTCGGGGTTCGAAGCTACGACCTACAACTCATAAGTGGCGGCAGTTACCACTGAGTCCCTATTGCTCCCGTGCACGTAATGTTCCGTGGTTTGCTTGGCAACCGAACATGAAACAAATTGAGAGATACTTAATTTTGTAAAGAGGTGAATCGCTCGTGGCTCGTTAAGGCTCCTGCAAACACGCGCGACGCGCGTCGCGATTCGCGTGCGACACAAAGGCACCGCTCGTTGCGCGACCTGCGGTGCCTTTGTGTCGCGTGTCGTGTCCCGCCTGTTTGAAGGAGCCTTTAGTCGCAGACGCGACTGCTAAACGTGGGATCTGGGTTCAATTTTCACTAGGATTATTCAAACAGTAATGATTCGTGCCTGGTATATCTAATATGGATTATTCTCTATTACATCCTATTTTATTTTTTGAAGTGAAAACTTCTTTAGCGGCGCTGTGTATGTACTTTTTTGGAATGGGTAAAAACTTCTAAATTCGCGTCAGGTCACGTGACCCTGATCGAAAATTCGTAAGACGTAAAACGTCAGACGTCTCGCCCACAGCCTCGATTCTA
Organism: Luperina testacea; assembly: GCA_927399505.1. NCBI lineage: Eukaryota > Metazoa > Arthropoda > Insecta > Lepidoptera > Noctuidae > Luperina > Luperina testacea. Next base: position 2,803,044 of record OV656763.1, on the reverse strand, counting down.
ACTAGGCATGGGTAATATCGCTTTTACACTATATCAAATCGTATCTATGTATCGGTTTAGAATATCGGATATCGTATCTATATATTTCATTATCTATATATTGGCTGAATCAGTGTGGAACTCGGAATCGAAATTGGTACTGTGATATTTAGGTTTCGGTTTTGTTCGATTCATTACATCATTGTATTTTATTTGTAACTGTATATTCGAAATCAGTGAATGTATTGTTGATAATATGGCACTCTGAAATGAAACTAGTACAGCCGTTTCGGTTTTCTAGATTTATATTTTTATCAATTATTTAAATAGGTCAAGTATCTATTCATCAGTCATGAGTGAAGCTAATAACTGAAGACTGACGAAAACAGCAAAGTGCAATCAAGGTCAAGGGTCACGTAAAGTGATTTTAAAACAATTTTTGATGTGAAACATCTATAGCCGCACGTAAAACAAATTTCTGGCGTGGCGACACATGCCGTGGCGACGCATGCCGTGGCGACGCGTCACCACGCTTTATGATGGTGTAAGTATATATACAGTCACAGTCTTGTGTACTGTGTGGCGACGCGTCGCCATGCGCAATGTTTCACATCTGCCAGGCGTCCCGTGACGGCTCACTTTTTTGTTGATAATGCCATAGGTACGATTTAAAATCCTTTGACGTTTATTGATGGTTACCTGTTTACAAGTGTTTACAAAATAATGTATTCGGTATTAAACTCTATGCTCCTGTATATAATGTTTAAAATTAGTATTAGACGTTAGCTTAACGCGCTTTCTCGCTCGTTCATCTCTAGCTACATCACTCCCGCCCGCGCGCATCGCAAGGATACGGTACCTACAACCGTATAACTACTACTGTACCGGAATCAGTTTGAACCGAATATCATAGATCATGTGATACGATATCGTTATAGTGTCTCGTTCTAGGTACGCGGATACCTGAAATATAGATACAGTACTGTCCGATATATAGGTATTGGATATTGTACCGATATATAGATATTGTATCTATATACGATTTGTATCGCCCACTCCTAATTCTAACTGTCAAATCAAAAAGCTCTAAATATTCGGGCGTAGACTGACAAAAATAATAAACTGTACTTAATTTTTTAAATATTTCTATTCTTTTACTACACAATTGAAGCTACATGTATTAGAAGAAGCTAAGAAAAGTGATAATTTGAAGAAAGCTCGACAGGCGAAACAAATACGAAAGTTTAAAACAATATTCCGTGATACAGATTTTATCCATAATTTACAGGCTTTCTGAGGATTTAATTAATATATTGGAAGATGACTTAACTCCATATATGCGTCCGCGACTTCGTTCCAGTGGTTTAACCAAGAGGCTAAAGGTTTGCTTACATCTAGGTTTCTTGAGATATGATGGGTACCTATACCTCACCACACACCAACAAAAGCCTATTGAATTCCTGTTTCAGATATTATGCACACTATCATTTTTGGCTAATGGAAGTTACCAAAAAATCATTGGGAAGAATGTAGACACATACATATCTCAGTCTTCTGCCTCTAGAGCAATCCACGAAGTTATTATTTACAATACAATGATAACTTAAACACAAGTCAAGATTGCACTTAATTCTAGCTTCATTCATTGATTTCAGGTGACTCAGGATATCCTCAAAGGCCTTATTTAATGACTCCCTTTAGTAATTCAGAAACTGAGACTCCAGAGCCATTACAACAATTTGCACAGCAGTGCAAGAAACAGTGTAGAGGACTATTGGAATCCTGAAAGGACGGTTCAGATGTTTATTAGTACATAGGGTATTGTACTATGATCCTATAAAAGTGGGAGAAATTGTGATGGCTTCCTGTGTTTTAAACGACATATGTAATAGAGCCGGGCTACCAGCTCCTATGATGATGAGACCAATGTGACTTAGATGAAGAATCTAGGTTACTTGGAATCCTGACACATCAGGCTCCAACACATGATGACTTAGAGAGTAGGCTGATAAGTAGGCGAGATTTAGTTAATCAATTATGGCGAGCATGTTGTATCTACAATTTATGCGTTCCTTTACAGATGTGGTTAACGTGTTTAGATAGAATATACTCACCATTATTGATTAGATACAATAAATAGGTATTTAAATTATTAATAAAAATATTATTATAATCAACAATTGTCATAACATTTAAGGTGTGTATTTAAAGTGTGGTGTTTAAGGTGTATATGATTAGTATAATATCAATAGCCTATAATAATATGTGCCTATTTATACCTTAGTCCCTATTTGTACTATATTTTTAAATGGGTAAGAGTGTATACAGGGGTATGAGAAATTAAACAGATAACTGCATTATTTTCTTTTTTATTTACTATTAAAAACAATCAATCAAATCAAAAATCATTTATTCAAAATGACTTTTGATATTCAGTTAGAAAAACTTGATTCTATACAATAGTAGGTATGCAAAGTAATTAACATTACAAGAAACAGGACATTTAATTAAATAATTTAGTATATACAATGAAAACTACCCAAGCAAAACAAAATTAAATAAGTACCTAAATAAAAGCCTGCAGGCATAAAGAGCATGCCCGCTAACAAACATTGACATTTACTACAAAAAAACAGTTCTTATACTTAAACTTCTTAACATCCATCTTAAATAAACTTAAAATTATCTAAACATAGTAGTAGATCCATGTTTCGGAGATTCAACTTCCTTGACTGATGGATGCTCATAAATCCTGCAGTGCCTGGGTCTGCCTTGACCATGACTCACTTATTTCCTTAAAAGTCGAACATCCTCTGCTGGTTGTCAATAAGAAGTCTCTCATTTTCCAAACACCTCTCTTTAATGGCGACAAAACATTCAGTCAGGCTCGCCATTTGGATTGCCTTTGAGAAGGTGGTGAGTGCTGGATCAGACGGCGGTGTGCCGTTCGATGCCTACGAGATGCTATGAACATAAAAATGCAACAAATTACTATACAGAGGTAAAACAAATATGTAAGTATCATCAACATCACATCACTCTCCCTCTAAAGGAATAGATATTACAATGTAGTATACATATTAGATGTAGTCTATATCTTGATTCTATTAGATGTAGTCTATATCTTGATCTTGATTGAATAAGGGCTGCTGTTGAAAAAACCTACAGAAAATCCCAACAAATTGGCCCAACCCGGGAATCAAAAGTGAGACCACTACTATGTAGTGCTTTTTACACTAAACCAATAATTAACCAAATTATAATTAAGTTAACCTTACATGAAGATGCAATTGGGGCATTACTCCTATGATGACGCATTGCAAGACTGCAAGTGGTGATCTAGCCTCAAACTGTAATACAAAAAAAAGTTATCTAAATATCCATTATAAAGTTAAAACATATTATTGTAAGACTTTTATTTAAAACTTCACCTTTTGTTCTGTATTAGGCTGGTTTTCCATTGGCACATTGTCCCTATACAAAGATGGGCCTGGTTGTATGTCCGTTCGCCCTGCAAATATAACATTACATTATTATATTTTATTAGAATTAACTTACTGGTATTGAAGGTGTGGACTGTTCGGTCTGGAGCATGCCTCTAGTAGATTGTTCTACAGGCAGTAATTGGTCAGTAGGTCGTCTTAGGGGTTGCTTAGGACTCTACAAAATTAAATATGAAAATTATAATTTCCAAGTACCTATACAGTTTTCATATTATGTAATGAAAGTATAGCACTTCTTGGCATGCTAAAACACACAATGTTACGTTACAACAATAAAGTTATACGTACATATTATAGTAAAACAATAGCTAATCATGTAATTTACTTAAATTTTATTAATATCTCGTGTATCATACAATACTCGTGGATGAGACAATAGTAATAATAGCCATATACTATCAGTGAAAAAATCATAATACTCACATTTCATTAGGTAGTTGTATTTATCCTCTTAGTCACAGAACTACCTATGTTAAAAGCACTCGCTGATACAAATAATCAAGCACCCAAAAGTTTAAAAACTACAAATTCAAGTGCCTATTATAAAAATGTACTCTGTGTTCAAGTGATTTTGTTAGCGTCGCGTCATCGGTTGTTATTGTTATGTCATGTTGACTTTTAATTCATCGTCGCGTCGCGTTGCACGAATAGAGCAAAGGAATCGTCATTCAGCCTTAAAATTTAATAAGAAATATGAAATAAGCTCTTTTAAATATGATATTGGTTATAGTTTAACTGTATTCCTTATAATACTTAAAGATAGACCTTTAATATATATTTTAAACCTATAAAACTCTCAGTCGAGATTGATCGATTATAATTTATAGAATTTGTGTCAAGCCCTACGTTCGTCTGAGAAACAGCGACGGGAGGTTACAGCCTTGGGTTCGACGACGAGTACAACCACGTTAGTGAATACGGTTTGAATCAGCGCTGTACGCTCGGTCGATCTCAAGGCTGTCTCGTCGACGAGCTCGTCGCAGCTTACAGCCATGAAATTGTCTTTTAGAGAATAGCACTGCTGAAGTCTATCCTGTGTGCTTATTTGTAAATCTGAATAAATTCCTTTCACGAGAAGAATAAACCAGTGACTTTGGTCATCATACCTGATTTGCAAAAAACCCTATAAAATAAGGAACACACCTTAACACGCGTGTTTTGTTTATAAGACGATTCACAAAATACACTCGTAATTGTTGAAGTGAAAACTTCTTTAGCGGCGCTGTGTACTTTTTTTGGAATGGGTAAAAACTTCTTCCAACTGTATAATTTATAAAACGTGTAATAATGAAATAAAACCTTTTTGATTTTGATTTTTGATTTTTTGAAGTGAAAACTTCTTTAGCGGCGCTGTGTACTTTTTTTGGAATGGGTAAAAACTTCTAAATTCGCGTCAGGTCACGTGACCCTGATCGAAAATTCGTAAGACGTAAAACGTCAGATGTAAAACGTCAGACGTAAAACGTAAGACGCGCGTTGTTGAGGACAGCGCCATCTATGCACATCGGGAAGAACTACGAGGGCCTCGCGTACTAACGTCAGACGTAAAACTTAAGACGCGCGTTGTTGAGGACAGCGCCATCTATGCACATCGGGAAGAACTACTACGTAGTTCATCCAACAACGACGAGATGGCGCTGAACCACGGATATATAACTGTGTGCTTATTTGTAAATCTGAATAAATTCCTTTCACGAGAAGAATAAACCAGTCACTTTGGTCATCATACCTGATTTGCAAAAAACCCTATAAAATAAGGAACACACCTTAACACGCGTGTTTTGTTTATAAGACGATTCACAAAATACACTCGTAATTGTTCAAGTTTTCACTTCTGTCGGCACTACCGGAGTGCCAGTGTTTTTTTTTATATATTATAAATGCGAATGTAAGTTTTGTTATTGATCGAAGTTTGTTTATTACTTTTTCACGCCTAAAGGTTCCTACAAACAGGCGCGACACGCGATATAATCGCGCGCAACACAAAGGCACTGCTCGTCGCGCGACTTGCGGTGCCTTTGTGTCGCGCACGATTTTATCGCGTGTCGCGCCTGTTTGAAGGAGCCTTAAACCAATGAACCGATCGATTTTGCATATAATACGTTATCAGGTGTACAGAAACGGACATAGGGTACCTTTCATCCCGAAAAAAAGTGTTGTGTGTGTCGCGTGTCGTGTCGCGCCTGTTTGAAGGAGCCTTAAATCCAAGAACAATAACCCAATTCAACAAGTACACAGCCTACCTACGAGTACCTGTGTTATCTGAACAATATTCCACCCACGCCTCGACCCTGTAAGTGCCTGTATTTTTCGTGCGACAGTACCTACCTGTTCACAGATAATAACGTGCTGGAGTGGCGTGTAAATGGCGCCATACATCACACAGTGGGCCACTCTACCGGTTTATTTACGTAGGAATTACTTTTAGAGTGAGGATCACGGTGCAGTTTGGGGTTCTCTTCGTGAAAGATTTTAGTGGTTTCTTTAGTAGTATTATTTTGAGAAATGTTAGCGTTTTATGGTCATTAAAATATGTAATAATCTGTGGCCGGAGCTGCATAAACCCCTGACAATATCGAACCATTTGAAAGCCTGGTCAAGCGTTACCGTGACCGACCTGGAAATCTCTAAATATACTTCGAACTACAGTCAGCTAGAGCAAAGACAATCTCCACTAATGGAGGTTCACGGACGGCTCAGACCTCAAGTGCATATCACCCCACAAATAGCCTACCTGTTATTCGGCGCCGAAGCCCCATCACCTGTGCATTTGATGATCTTATGACTGCGTCAGTGAGCGGAGTCCGTGGAGCAAAATTTTGAGCCAAATATATTTGACCTGTTTGCCATGGATACGCTTATAAGAAGACTAAAAGATAGCAGAGACCCTCATAAAAATTCGTAAATAAAGCTGTCACATTTTTACACACAGTTTATTTCAACGAGTGTCAAAGGACTGCAGTTACAACTGACACAGCAATCAAAAACTAAATTCTATCCAAAATATAAACTACCGTTCCAAATTCCAATCACATGACCAAACATTCCGTTCAATGTTGCAACCGACCCTATCAATAAACTCCGAACTGAACTTTATACTAAAACCGAACTTCGACTCAACAAAAACGTATCAGCACCAATTTTCGGGCCACACAAGCTAACCGAAAATGTTTTTCGAATAGGCGTTTCTCCTCCAATATGCTCCATCCGCAACGAACCTACAAAACTATTAAACAAAGCGGAAAAAGCGCTAGAACCAGCTTCCCGTAGTTAGCTTTCAGCGCCACAAAGTGTATACGTTCCACTGCTCATATAGATAGGAACTTTCGGGTAATAGCCTTCCTATTGCGGCTTTTGTTTAAGTGGTTATAGTGATCCGGTTTGTGGACGCGTAATGGAATGGAAAATTGTTATGAATTTGGGTTTAGTAGGTGTTTAGGTTTAGTGCGGTGTCATTGTAGTTGTTACACGCTTCAGTGGTTTTTTGAACGAGGGCTATAATTCGCTTACTTTGAGCCCGAATTTCTCTGTTTAAATTACCTATCCAAAATAAAGAAAATTATTTAATTAAAGGCATAGGAATTAGCAGTTCTCATTATTTCATTAGAACCAATCCATTAGAACATCATTTTGTCATTTTAAAAGTCCAATAAAAACAAGCATTGCGTCTAATTATGCTAGAATTTCATATTTGAAGTAGACCACAGTTAGTCGAGAGCTATATTTATTATTCATTTCAATCGTCCAGTCAGGTGCCCTCACCCTTACGATATATATTCATAAAAAACTGTAGCTCTATTAATATTTAATTCGCAATGAATGCAAAAACATGTCGCTCTCTTTAGAGAATTCAATATGGATAATGAAACAAATATAATATTAATAGAAAGTAAAGTTTGTAATGGGAATAATGTTACAAAAAGTATATTTTCCTACGAATTAAAATTTTCTTGAAGGTTATGTCAAGGCTTGGCTACTTTATCTTGACAAGGATTCTAGCCCGGGGCTATACAAAATGAAATGTCACTATATTCTTGTAGCTACAGAATGCTAAGGTATTATTTTCGTTGCTTGTAAAAAACCCACGCCTACGTAGATCGCAAAGGCTTTTTGTGTCCTTGACTTGTTCAGTTTCTTGATGATATTATGTTTCAAATTTTAATGAGATAAAAAATTAAAATTAAAACAGTGGAAAGTATCCATAGTTCACGTGCGTTATTGCTGTATGGTTCACGTACTGAGCAATCGAAGTTCGTAATTTGTTTGTTGTGAAATCTTTTAAATTGTGCCTATTTGTTGGTCAATATGAACGTATTTTTATTCAGTTATACTAGCTCAATTTCGTACCGCCTCAGAATTAATAAATGTTGAAATGGATTATCTTCATTATTATTTTTTTCTTGAATTTTTCCTGTTTTAATAGTTATCCTGCTATTCGAGGCGGAGATAAATCCAACAAATCAAAGATCATAAAATCGGTCCAGCAGCGTGTCAAAACACTCATAAAAGTAATAAAAATTCGAAGTCATCAATCAACCAACAAAAACATAAAAAAACAGTGCACAAAATTATAACACCAGCGTTTATAACTACTTAGACAGAATCCCTATATGACTAACACTTTCATCTGTAGCAGGTGTTACGAAGGTAATTTTGAAATATTAAGCGTTCATTTCATTTCTTCAGAATCTGGGAGCAGATATTTTTATTCGAACGTTATTAGGAGTTTTACAATATTTACTAAATTGGAAAGATCGAAAATCGTTCAGCCGTTTTAGCGTGAAGGCGTAACAAAGAAACAAACTTACTTTCGCATTACTAGCTGTGCCCCGCGGTTTCACCCGCGTAAGTTTCGATTCCAAAAAAGACACGTGGCGCCATCTATAATTGAGGACCTTGCAGCAAAAGGGAGGCAAGTCCAAGTATAAGAAATGTCAGGTACTTATCAAGAAAAAAAGGTTTTTAAAAAGCCGGTAGTGGCGCGGTAAACTCTGCTTGCGCGATGCAGGATTCTGCGCGACGCGACGTCAGTATGACGCAGTCAGTGTGACGGGTTGTTTGCTTGTGGCGTTGTAGATACTGCTACATTATGATACTTCCTAGTCACTTAATCAAGCCACATTTTATCATCATCTGCCTAGCCTTTTCCCAACTATGTTAGGGTCGGCTACCAGTCTAACTGGATGCAGCTGAATACCAGTATTTTACATGGAGCGACTGCCTATCTGACCTCCACAACCCAGTTACTGGGTAATACGATACCCCTCAAACAAGCTTTTTATTTAAATTATCACAACATACAAGTTTTTTATTTTGTATATTATGAACATGCATTTATTAATCTACATATCGTGTGCCGTGTTTATCGCATTCGGTGGAAAATAAATAGCTTTTTAGTTGGTTACAAATTATTTGAGTCTACACATAGCTCAAGATGTTTATACGGGGCGATGTTTTGGGTGGGAACGTTTTATTTATTTATACTTAGTTAATTAAAACGGTATAATATTATGTAGTACAAAATTTAATTTAAAGTAACACGGAATAGTGGATTCCATTGCATATACTTTCTCTCACAGAACACCAGACGCATAATTTTACTCCATTCATCCGCAAATACATCACATTCAGGGTTGGCAGTCAGAATTTAGCATTTTTAAAGTACGACAGACTGGGGATGCGACTCTGGTTACAGTTTTGGATGACGGTTGCGCAAACAGATTGTGCCGGCGGCTCTGACTGTGTCCGATGTATTTATCGGGCACAAATAGTCGGCAGAAAATGGAGCTCTGGGCAGTCGATACGTCTCCGTAAGGTCTTACAGGCTACAGAGTTGATGAAAGCCTTTTCTCACCTTCAACGAGTTAAACCCCAACATCCCTAAAAGAAAGTTGGTGGACACGGTTTATGGGAAGAAATCGTATAATCTTTGGAAGAGGGATCGTAGGAATGTTTTTTGTACCTTTTCTAGCATTAGTGTTTGGGTCGCGGTATAAAGGTGGCAAACAAAGGCACTGGTCAAGTTTGCTTCGAACCAGAGTGATGTACAATAGCATAGCATTTCGCAAAACAAATCCCAAGCGCCTAAAAGATTCCTTCACAAGGAATGTGATCTCTAAAAGTCAGACAGCGGTTGAAAGTCAGTCCCAAGTCTTTTATGTTGGTGACACGAGTAATTACTTCACCACCCAAACTATATTCGCACTAACGTTGTAGGTACTTGTAATTAAGACCGCTGTTGCGAAATACTTAACTATAATAATTTATTTGCCACTTAAATATTTTCTACACTAATCGTCCATTCTGTTCCCTTACGATTTCGATTCGGTAGCTTATCGAACGGTTGTGAATATGTGTGCTCATTCATTATGACATGTTTTTCACGAGCACACATACTGTAACATACCCGTTTTACTCATCCGTTTTTACTCACTCGTTTTTATTTTAAACACCGTCATGGCGTATTAACTCTGAATTATGTTGATTAACACATCTCTCATGATATGACTCGTTTTGAAACAGATGATGGTTCGTGTTGTGATTTGTTGAGGTTATGTGACTTTTTATGTTGATGAGGTTGAAACACAGAAATATTATGGCTGTGAAGAGTTGAAACTAAAATATAGATGGTTTAAAAAAAAATTCGGAAAAGAATATGTCCAATCCCAAGATTGGACATATTCTTTTCCGAAATTTTTATCTGGACGCGAATTGACGCAATATATTTTGCTGCTGTTCTGCGATCAATGTGCCCTGCCCACTGCCACTTATGTTTGGCAATTCTTCGGGCTATTTCGGTTACCTTGGTTCTCCTGCGGATAGATAGATAAAAAGGTTTATTCAGTGCAACAAAAGACACAATTCAGGTATTAAAAACATCAATAAGGTGAAAAAAAAAAAGAATAAAGAGATAAATTGACCCATAGACAGACACCTAGCGGATATACATCTATAAAAGTCGATCTCTACTGGGCGGTGTGTGTCTCATGGTTGCACCAAATGGGATTTCAGCTCAGTATATGCCAGGTACAATACCTGACGCTGGTATTCTGCTGGATACCGTTAGTGACACACGGATGTCGAGAAGACACATCAGAGTTTCAACAAAATGGTAGCTACATAGTGCGGCGCGTATATTATAAAGGTGGTAAGTACCCACAGTTGACTTGCTTTTAAAACCGACAGAAAGAAAGATTTTGAACTTATTAAATATTTGTGTAGTGTCTACTGGATTACTTCATTATCACAGTAGATAATAATATGTTATGTAATAAATGACCAGTTTATGTTTTTAAGTATGTATGTGTACGAGTTTACATGTTGGTGTATATATTGTTATGTTATGGTTTTATAATAATTATGTACAGTGAGTATAGCATAATCGGATCTCCTCATGGCATTGCCAGGCCACATTGCTCGCAGAACAGATGGCCGATGGGGCCGAAACGTTCTGGGGTGGCGACCGCGTACCGGAAGACGTAGCGTTGGAAGACCTTGTGAAGGCCGTAGGAATCCGTTGGATGCGAGAAGCAGAGAACCGGTTGAAATGGAGGTGCTTTGGGGAGGCCTAAGTGGACGGATCGATGGTTTAGGTTAGGTCTAAAATTAGAACTTGTTTTGTAGTAAGATGGTTTTATAGTCGAAATTAAAATAGTGCCGCTCTGGACGGTACACATAGTATAACACTATACCTATTCATTGTATTGTATAAAGCTTCATTACCAAATCAGCGTCAGACAGCATCTGTCTGGTATTAATGCTGAAATGAACTATTTTGGTGCAGCAATGAGGCACTCACTATTTTTGTTTGAAATATTATTTTTATTTTTGTAATTTTGTGTTTCACGAACTGTGTCCAAAAAAACTTTATTCTTTCTTTCTTTATATGCTAAAAATAAGGGAACGTGGGATTTGATATTAACATTGTGCAAGTCATGACTCAGCCTAGACTAAGATGGACGATAGTTAGTACGGAACGGTCTAACTCTAAAGTATGCATTGTAGTCAAAGTTCACGGAACACGAAATACAAAGCTATTATACTATTGTGGGGTCCTTGGTTAGTTTCTCTGGTCAGACTAAGTGTTATTGTTATTGGGTTTTTCCCATTAGGATTATTTCAGTAATAGCCTGGAGTCTCAGCTGGCCGCTTATCCTATTATTTTCGAAAATACTGATGTATGAGAGCTATAATTTAAATAAACAGAAAAAAAAATGAAAAATACAGGTTATAATGCAACTATTTCTAACCGCTCCCGCCACGATCCGCGTGCTTCTGGCGGAAACGCCATGAGGCGGAATGGAGAAACAAAATGGAGTCGAAGCTGCTAGAAAATTCTAGAAGCTTCTTTTAAAGATATATGACGCGCAGCCGTCTTTTGACATTAGCCGTCCGACGTCAGTCAACTGGGCTGCGCTCTGAAAAGGGATTCTCTGTTATACAATTTACGGAACTTTAGCTTCGTTTATGTTACTGGAAATAAAGCACTTACACTACAAATGTGTGTATGTTAAAATGTTTCTTAACTCTGTGATCATAATTTAATAAATTCTCTAAAACCCATAATGCTCTTCTACATCCTCCAAGTCGTTGTTGAGTTCCATACACGCTTTAAAACACGCATTTTTGCTGAGTAGGTACACTTAGTTTGATGGGAAAGGGTAATAATTCAGTCGCCAGTCGGCGCATGCGCGACGGCATGAGTGTTTCATTTCCCAGCTGCTCGCTCGCCTCATGTACTCGCCTGTGAAGTTGCTATCTTTAAAGTAATGGCTGTTTTTATGGTGCTTTTTGTAGAGCGTTTGCATGGCATTGGTGTAAAGTGATGACCTAATTTTGTTGATGAAGTTAGGATGATATTGTAACTGCATTCTGCATAAATCTCACTGTCTAACTTAGGTGAAGTGAGCTTAGAAGGGTTACCGTTGGCCCGGAACATAAAGGGCGAAGGAAGGAACACGAGTGGGTTTTAGTCAGTAAGAGTCTGACACTCCGTTCCGCTCCACCCAGACCGGGAGGGGTCATTTGATGATTTACCATCTTGAAAAAATAAAAAATTAAGGTATCAATAGTGTTCGACCCTTGTCATTAAGGATGTCCTAGGTCAGGGGTCGAAACCAGCAGGGTAATTGCGAAAAACACTATCAGTAGCAATCGCTTCCATTTTGACAGTACAACAATATTCATTGCGTTATTTACGTTGTGGAGCAGACAAATTTTTTGAACATTTGAAGCAATGGAATAGCAATATTTCTCAAAATTATTCAGATTGTGATTGATAGTGTGTTACGCAATGATTTAATGATACTGAAGTTTCGGAAATAAATTACTACTCATTTATACTCTATTAGAAATAAGATTAGACATTTAAATAAACTTTTTTTACAGTTCGTTCAACCAATTTTGTATTTTATTGCGTTGGTGGCATGAAATATGGCAGATGTTGGTATTGTAACCACTTTTTTGCTTTTAATACCATTTTTATGCCTACGGTATACCGGGTCCGGTGTACCGTGGTCTTCCGATTTTGACTTCTGTAGAAGTCAAAATCGGAAGAACGAACTGTAAAAAAGGTTTATTTAAAATTGTTTGATCTAATTGATATTTCAGTTTCAGCCTGACCAATTAAATTATCATCAAAGAGACTTACAACATTAGAAGCTGCACGTTAATAGTCCCACAGCGCTGTCTCGGTTTCATTACAACGCTCGCCGGTGTGGCCTCGTGGAGCTCATTTCCGGCTCCCGGCCTATTACCCGACGACGTTATAGATTATGATGATTATCGTACGTTGGGTTCCTCTGAGATGGATGGACTTGTATTCCGCGGGGTAATTACGTAACACACTAACGTTAGGAATGGCTTTGATTTTAACAGTTCATCAACATTCATTGCGTAATTTACGTTGTGAGCAGACAAATTTTTCGAACTTATGAAGCAATTGATTAGCGATATCCTTGTCCTGTCCTGTCACGCCACGGACTGCAGTAATGCCTCTCTTTCTCGCTTTAAATCCATCCAAAAGTTGTCTTTAAGGGGCTTACAGGACCTAAACGCAAAAAACGCAAGTTTTAGAAACAATAAAATATATGATCAACTACAGTAAACAATATCAGAAAAATATATGATATTCTTCAGGATATATGCGAGGTAAATACTGTGTTGAAAAAATAATACAACTAATTTGATATGATAAAAAAAAAATCATGAAGATACCTCTAAAAACTTTCTTTTTACAATAAAAACCATACTAATAGTTACAGTCATTCTAATTTTTTGTCAGATTATTCTACAAGCAACATACTAAAACAGTAGTGTTTTAATTTTGTAGTCCAAACAATAGATTTTATGTAATTAAATAATTGCTTCAATTTTTGCAATAAATTACCAGCGTTGTGTTATCGCGCTTCTCTTTCTTTTCTATGCAGTCCGACAGTGACCGCGCTTTAGGTCATGATGTAAGCCGCCCCATAAACGATCGCTTTTAGCGATAAGACCGCCCATTGTGTTACCCTGTGTAATAATTCTATATTTACATCTGTAATTCGCATGGTGTATGTAGGTACAGACGCCAGCACATCAAGCTACCCGAAACTGTAAAATTTTCCCAATCAACGATGAACGTTATGCTTTATCGATAAAGTTGAAAATTTATTAAAGAAATTTGACAGATTGTAGTAGCTTGATGTGCTGGCGTCTGTACATAATAAAGATGATTCTATTCTATTATATTTGCTAAGGTACATAATATTAGTGCGTAAGCTAGGTATACTGCACATACTATCAGTTTTAGAAAAATAAATAAAAGTTGTTTATTCTAATTTATTCACTGAAATAAACATTTTGTTGGTATTTCCAATATCTAAAATACGAGGCTCTTTCCAACTAAGTAGACCACAATTCAATAATGCTCCTTTACAAGACATACATCATGCAACATTCCTTGTCGTCGTAAACAACTTTGTTGCTAACACAAAACCCACAGAATACTATACAGGGTGACGTGACAAAAACTCTTAAAAGCTAGCAGACCAACATATTAAATATTTAAAGCGCAACATAAACACTTAGTAACAAAACTTCTTACATTCCTTCTTGCAGGCAGTGTTACCAACATAGTGGATTTTCCACTAAAACTGATGGTTTCAACTCGGCTGTTGGTTTTTCTATTGGTTTAGTAGAATTCTGTTTCAATTACTGAAAATGCTATCACTCAACCACTAAGCCATTAAAACGTTACGAAATATATAATTTTTATTTCATTTAATTTTCAGGAGTATTTACTTTTACTGTGTAGGTACATTCCAATAAAAGTTATAAAACAAATCAGTACCAAAGAATCATGTAAATGTGAAACCGACGATGAAGCAGACAAAAAATCACCTAAAGAAGACGAATTTTAGAATATCACTTTTTTATAGTTATTATTTTTATTGAATAATTTTTATGTTCCTCATTTTGACTTGTTGATTTACTAATAAATAATAATATTGTATGTTGATTTACTGATTTTAAATATTTTATTACGTAATAATAAAGAACATTTTTTACTAATAAATAACTACTTTAATTAATGTTTTCTTTCGTAAAAACCAAAAATTAGTTTAGTAGAAATTTTAGCGTAGGGCCGATGGAGTAGGGCAGATGTTTGTTAGTGGTTTTCTGGTGGTTTTCGAGATTGAATCTGATGGAGAGCTAGTTTATCTGTTGGCAACACTGCTTGCAGGTCACAACGTAAAATACTGCAATGTTCCTCCACTACCTTTTCACGTACAGTTGAACAACGTGTTTCGTGTACAGGTCAAAAAAGGTATTTCACGTTGCCCGCGACTTCATCTGCGTGTATTTTGTACTTCATTATTTTTAAATATAAATACTCGTATCCAAGATGAATCCTTTATCCTTGTCCAAGGTCCAGGCTCAAATTTCATGACGATTGGTGCAGTGGTTTAGGCGTTAAAAGGTAACAAACAGACAAAGTCACTTCCGCATTTAGAATATTGGTATAGGTTGGGTGGGTAATAGCTCTTTACCCTTTAGACACACATGGAAGAGTTATATAAAAGATTTGACTATTCAGCACACTTATTATATAAAAGTAGTTCCCACTTTCCCAGTAAAATGCGACGTATCTAAATATATAAATCAATACATTTGCCCTTATCGTACACAGGTCACACGAAAAAGTTTCCATGCTAACTAAGCATGCAGGATGTGTGAGGAACGCTAGATACGATTTTCAGTATGAGTGACCGAGACAATACTATTCAAATGTCATTGTCAACAAAACAGAAACGTGACCATCTCGCCATGGTAGGGCAAATCTAACGATTTAAGTATTTGCTTGTATACTTAGATAGATAGAAAGATATAAATTATAGAATACTCTTTATGATGTAGGTACGCCATAATATGGTTTCCAGACATAAAAGTAGAAATTTTGCATAGGGTGACATAATGGTGGATATTATGTCTTTGTTTGTCTGTACATGAACGATGGTAAGATCTCTCCGGTATGTTTGGTTGAGTCTTAAAATTTCCGCTTTCGTGTCCGTTCCCTCACGGCTGTTACCGGCCCAGAGCTTACCTTTAATAGATTATGTTCTTGTGTTCATTCTACGTACGGTATTCTGTTGAGGAAGTAATATAGCTAGAGGAAATTAGGTGTTAATCAGCAATTTATGATTCAGTGCGTTAATTGTTACCATTAGAACTTCAAAGGTGGGGGACTGAGAAAAATAAAATAAATATTTATTTATTGCCACTTTCTTACACTTTATTGCCATACAACGTGGCAATGCCGCTAGCTTCATGGATATACAGGGTGTTTGGAAGCTGAGTGCAAATCTTTAAGGGAGTGATAGTTGACACCATTTACAGTATTTTGAGCCATACATGTCTTAGACGAAGTAAGTTTTTTTATTTTTAACTACAAACATTTCATCATCATAATCAGCCTATAATGTTCCCACTGCTGGGACACAGGCCTCCTCTCTTCGAGAGGGAGTGGGCTATAATCCACCACGCGGGCCCAGTGCGGGTTGGTAGATGTCACGTCTTCGAATTTTTGGTTCTAGGACATGCCGGTTTCCTCACGATGTTTTCCTTCACCGTTTTGAGAGCAGTGGTGATGAAATAATTTACACAAAGTAAAGCGCCTGTCAGGGTTCGGACCTGCGACTCGTAAGTCGCGGCCGTTACCACTTAGCCACGACTGCTCTCAACAAACATTTAAGTAGTCAAAAATAAAATTCCAACTTTAACTGGGAAAAAAAATAAAAAACATATTTTGGCTCAAAATGCTCTAAATGGTGTCAACTATAATAGCAGCGCCCGCAAGATGATAGTGGTAAGATGTCATAAATGTAAAAAATTGATCGCCGCTTTAATTATTACTAGATTGATAACCATCAAAAATTTATTAATGAGGGTTTTCTGAAATGACGTTCGCTAGGTGGCAGCACTGGCACGGCAGGTCCAGGCATCTGTCAAAGAGCCTATATTTTCTTTAGTCATGACGGAATGATGAACGAATGAATGAATCGAATGATGAACGTCATCATATATTTTATATTGGAAGACATCTTGTCACAGTGGTGCCAACTGGTGTCGTAAATTTTCACGAAAACCCTCATTGGTACAGTTTTTTTTTTCTTATTTAATATAATCCCTGCGTGGGTACGTTTCCACTAATCCAGCTTCCAAACACCCTATATTACCAGTCGACAGCGTTGTGGAGGAATTTTCCGAAGCCATATTTTAGTTTGTTAATAGTTTTATTTGGTTAGGATGTTAAATTTTAATTTGAATAGTTTGTTAACTTATTTAGCATTGGAAGTTTATCCAGTGTGTATATTTGTATCCTCCTAAATAAATCTATGTCTTTATTATACAATAAAAGCCGGACTCGCACACGAAGGGTTCCGTACCACAAGGCATAAAACGCCGAAAAAAACGTTTCTTTTATACCCCTTTAAATTTTAACTTTATTTTATTTTTATTATATGTTGTTATAGCGGCAACAGAAATCCATCATCTGTGAAAATTTCAACTGTCTAGCTATCACGGTTCATAAGATACAGCCTGATGACAGACAGACAGACGGACAGTGGAGTTTTAGTAATAGGGTCTCATTTTTACCCTTAGGGTACGGAACTCTAAAAATGATAAGATACATCACACACACACACACTCACACAACAACTTTTACTACTACATTGTCATGCTACACCTCGAAAATGGATTGGTGAAAGTAAAATTAAGTGACTCGTTCGCGTAACCACTAAAGTGAACAACAAAAAAAAAAGGGCTTAGAATTAGAATACTGGGCTTAGGTTACATTTTACTAAGTGCTGTAGCATTTTTTGTACCTTGAATTAGTGCAAAAATAAAACATTAGGCTAAATTATTGTACACAAATGTTTTTTTTTGCCGTTAAAAACGAAGGTTTATTGGGCGTGTCAAAGCACGGTCATCAGTGATGTATGGATCGCTATAGAAGTTTATTGACAACACGAAGAACTACGGCACGCGCCGCCGCGCCGTACACCATAGAACCGTGCCTTAAACAAGGCCACATGATTTTTCTTCGGCGCGGTTAGTTTTTTTCTTGCTATTTCGCTGCAATCTCCATGACTGGCAGACAGGTTGGTATTCTCAATAACCCACTCAAATGAACTCACTACCCATATAACCTCCCCCCGCTGCCACTTGCGCCCCGCTCTTCCATCCCACTTCCATATCCCAGCTCTTAATCTAAACTTTAAAACTGCATCTAAGCACCTTTCTTAAAATGGCACTCTAAGGAATCCAAACATACTTACCTCATTGAGTTTCCAATACTGCCTTTATTTTCCGAGACGAGGCTCCGTTCTTAATGCTCTTCCAGTATAGGCACGAGCTCACTCGCGCCAGTAGCTCGACTGCTATTCGAAAACGCTTTTAGCAAAATAGACGAAGAGAATTTTTTAAAGTAATTATTTGCGCCAGTGGCCTCTTAATGGTTTTCACACGTTCTTGGAATCCAGTAATTGGATACTGGAAGGTTTGAGTCTGGATTCTATTGATGGATTAGCTTTATTGTATATATAAAACATGGTGGGAGTGAAATTGAGTGAGGATTCTAATCTGATTTAGATTTTTTTCTTAGAATTTTTGTATTAAGCGCAATTTCTATCTAATTTATTTGCTAAGTTTTCTTAAGATATTCAGATAGTTTTTTAGGTTTGTTTATCTGTACACCTCCAGAGAAAAATAAAAATAAATTGTGCTGGACACATCTGCCACATGTCAGACGACCAGTGGACCAAACCTGCGACCCAGTGGGCCCCACTTAATGGCAAACGACATCGCGACAGGCTCAGACGGAGATGGCAGGACGAACTGGATTCCTTTGATAAAGATTGGACCTTGGCAGCTCTGGACAGAGAGAGATGGAAAGAGAGTAGGGACGCCTTTGCCCAGTAGTGGGAAATTAACGGCTAAAAAAAATGTACCAGAATATAGAAAAAGGTAGCAGTGAATATTTACTAAGGTGTGTGAATATTTACAGTGAATATTTACCTTAGTGAATGTTCACGTATAATCTTTTTATTTCATTCACCTATTATGACACTAATTAGTTAATAAATAGACTGGTTGCAACTACGAAACGAACAATACAATCCCACTTCATCTTCTAAGCGTGTCGATGACAAAACTAACACAAAAAATATATGTAATTTTTATTAAATTTTGTTTTGCCCTAAACTCATCAACAATCCCACAAAAAAGAAACAAAAAAAAATAAATCGACTTCAAAAAAAAAAAATGATAATAACTCAAAATTATGAAATAACTTTAATTTCGGAAGTCTGTGACTTGGTCTGTTTTAGTTTTAGTTTTTTGGCACCGACTTCCGAAATTAAAATTATTTCATAATTTTGAGTCAATTTATTTATCTTTTAAGTCGATAAATTTTTTTTAAATTACTTTTTTATTTCGTAATTTTTAATTTTAAGTAAAAACTGGAATATTTGTTTGTAATAAGTAAGTAGTTTTGTTGTAAATATTGCACTAGAATTTGACCAAGGTTATGAGTTGTTTTTAAAGTCGGTAAAAATAAGACAGCTCGAACCACGTCCACATACCCGTCATAAACCCCTCTACACGACACTCTGGGAGTATGAGTGACGTCACTCCGTGTAAATTGTCGGGACACGTACTTACCGAGATACCAATAAGAGCATGATTGCTCCGGGGACCAATAGAGGCGCTGCATCGATTATGTCAGCCCGACGTAATGCAATCTTGTTGCTGTCGTAAGTGACTTGATATGCGCGAAATAAAATAAAATAAAATAAATAAAAATAAATCTGGGTGCTTACTCTCCAAACAATTTTAATTCCAATGAGATGTCAATATGATTCCAATGTTAATTTTACAGTCACGTGATTCGGTACTCTTGAAAACAATATTGTCAACAATTACCCCACGCCAAGGTCGCCAAGCCCGAATTTCACTTAGTTCTCCAAAATGGACACCCCATCTAAAAATCATTTGGCGCTAGCATCGAACTCAAGAGTACGAAATGTCACAAATCCAATGTCGATCTATCGGAATTAAATTGAAGAGTAAGCACCCTGATAGAAAATTCAATTTCGCCCATTGATGTTTGAGTTATGGATGTATGGTTGGATGACAACGACGCGACGACCTTGTGAAGGCCGCAGGAACCCGTTGGATGCGAGAAGCACAGAACCGGTCGAAATGGAGGTGCTTGGGGGAGGCTTATGTCCAGCAGTGGACGTCTTTCGGCTGTAATGATGATGATGATGATGGTTGGATGATAGGCTTGTGGTTAAGTAACAGCTGCACGGGTCGATCGATCAGGTTAAGCTACGCTTCCCGTGGTTGGTCCGTGGATGGGTGACCATCTTTACATACCAAGCCTCCTTGCCTTCGAAAGCACGTTAAGTTGTTCTGGGTGTCATTCGTGGATCTCTGACAGTCGATACGGGTAGTCAAAAACCCGTAAGTCAATCAGTCACCGTTATCCAGTAACTGGATTGTTGAGGTGATTTTGTGTTTATCCAAGAATATTCTAAGAAAGGTATTATTCAGATGATTCTCATTAACTTCGACACATATAACTCTGACATCAAAATAATGTTGGATACTATCTGGAGCTACAAACATAGACTATCGTTTAACTGCGAAACGTTTCGAAATAATTTAAACGCTTCTAAATCCGACACCTGGAGCCAATGTAAGGCAGCGTTTGCACAGTATTAAAATTTGTATACGTCGTAGGTATGTAGAAATAATTATAAATGTTGTAACAGTTAAGGTTCAATATTTTACAGATTAAACGTTTTTCAGTAAGTTAGTATGTCACCTTCGTCTGTTAAATGTTTTGCTTTCCTTGTGTGTGATCTTATGTTTTGATGTTATTGTTTTTTAGGGTTCCTTACCTCAAAATGAAAAATCAAAACATATATAGGATCTATAGGATATAGGATCACTTCGTTTTCCGTCTGTCTGTCTGTCACGACCCTTTTTCTCAGTAACGCGTTCCTAGTTGAAATTAATAAAAAATACGTAAGACAACGCAATAAAAAAATACAGCCATTTATGCGACATATTATACTCGCAAATAAATCAAAACCTACAGGGTCCATCCCGTTGACCTCGACGAAATTTGGCAAGAAGCAAGGTCTAACAGCACAAGTAAAGGAAAAAGTCCGAAAAACGTTATTTTGTAGTTTTATCACATAAAAAATATATTTTTGCTATTACAAATTTACATTTGTAGTAGGTGAATTAGCCGTGACATAATTATATCGATGAATGTTTTTAGGATAAGTTCATACCAACTAAGGAAACTTTAATTTTTAGGGTTCCATACCAAAATGGTAAAACGGAAACCTTATGATGACACTTAGTCTGTCTGTCTGTCTGTCTGTCCGTCTGTTACAGCTGGATATCTCAAGAACTACTAATGCTATCAAATTGAAATTTGGAATAGTTTTAGATGACATTTGCGTAACTATTTTGCAAATAAGAAATAAATATATTTTTCTTTTCTTGCAACAGAGACTGAAAGAGGGTTTGAAAAATTCGAAGGGGGGCTACCAAGGCATGTGGAGTATCATATGAAAGAACGCAGTTTGCACATTCTCAAACAATTTTTTTAAGCCGCATAGTTTTCGACTTTTGATGAAAAATGTAAAAAAAATACCGTTCCCCCCTTATCTAAGAAGTTTGTAAAGAGAAAAATCTGAACTTATTCCATGTGATAGAAGTTTATGTAATGATTAAAGGAAAATAAAACGATGTCTCTAAATAGCACAGTTTTCAGAAATCATCAACAAAAGTTACATTAGTTCCACTATCGGTCAAGAGATGGCGCTGACCTAAAACTGCAATATTCTACACCGCAGTGCGCAGTGTTATAAATTCTCTGACGAATATAGGCCTCGCCCGCTGAAAATTTAAAAACATATTATTATGATGGTACGGAATCCTCGACGCGCGAGTCCGACCCGCTCTTGACCGGTTTTTTAACTTCGCTCTTATATACCTTATCTAATCATATAATATTTGCCAAGCATTCTGAGAATTTATTAAAAAAAAAACAATTTAAAAAATAACAAATTTGCAACTTCAACTTAGACACACGTCTCATCAGTCAAACGTAAGTTAATTATCCAAAAGTTTCATCCAAAATATTCTCAAACTAAAGTAATAACTTCCAAGTAATTATTTCAATGTAATTCCAAAGATATAGCCACTCAAGTGTGCTCGGGGCATAACTAATGCGATCAGAAGTCTTTGCCAATATCTTCGCGTAATCTTACAAGATACGAACGTGACCATCTCTCCCCCTCTCCCCTTTTGAGGGCACGGGGGACTTTGAGGTGTTATTAAAACTGGGTAGTTGGATGTAAAACGGATTTCTTCTATTTTAAAGACATTTTTTTCGTTACATATGTTTTATTAGTTTCAATGATTTATGTCGTATGAATACGCTCTTTGAATTAGTAAAAGAATAGTAGGTATTTCTGATGAATGGAATTAGTTTAAAGCATTTTAAGGAATTCGTGATAGGAGTACTTTTTGGAAAATCATACAGGTAAAATATTTATTTATTTATTGGAACGGTGTTTTTTTTAACGGAGCTTGCGGGAGGAGTAAATTGGAGAAATTAAATTAATTAATTAAATTATTAATCTCTGTCACCCCTGACCTAGACTAGAGTCAAGAGCAAACCTATTTCAAATAAATTTATTATTATTATTTTATTATTAGAAATTATATAATTAGAAAGAGACAAAGGAGAGATCTCTCTCCTTTGTCTCTTTCTAATTATATAATTTCTTGGTTTTTATGGTTTTCCAGGGTGCTGAAGCCGAAGTCAAAGTATCAATCCAAGATGGCGGCTGTAAAAAAATAAAATTTTTCGTCATTTTGGTGTTTTCACAGCCGCCATCTTGGATTGCATTTGCATTTATTTTTTCATGGACGCAATACAATTTACTGTGCCACACAATTACAAATCCAATTAATAATTTTTCTTTCAACTACATAGTAATGTTTTCATTAATCACTACAAAACCGATCACAAAGGACGTATTTTTTGCTTAGAACCAAAACAGTGCAGAAATGTTGTATGAAATCTCATGGTTGCACAGTTTTTCATTAATGCGCTGTTTTTTTATTTTTTAATTAGATATAAATTTACCACAGAGGTTTAATGTCTCCCATTAAGTTTAATATAAAATGTATGCATTAGATGAAAAAAGATACTGGCTGAAAATAAATATCGGCTGAATAAAACCGACTCGGTGAAAAAAAAAAAAAACAAATGGCGCGCATTTTGTACCATTGTAAAACTTTGATACTTCATATTTAGCAAGAAAAGTTAAAAAATGGAAATAGACAGCGATAGTGATATGAATAAAACTCCAGAAAGTAAAAAAACAGCTGCAAATGAAATTGTTAATATAACCTTTTGCCGCAAAAGTCGCGGGATAAATATTTAAAAGCTTAGGAAAACTTTGTTTTCAGAGAGTTTTTATTTTGAGTAGGTATATTTTATCACGGTAGGTAGATTGGTAGTTGAAAGAAAAGTGGATTACGCACCTTGCTAAAGTGAGTAATTAATGCACTCGGGTTAGTTTAGTGCCCTCGCATGCGCTCAGGCACCAACATAACACTCGTGCATTAATAACTCACTTTGTGCTCGATGCAACAATCTACTATTCTATGATTTCAGAATTAAATTGCCCTAGTTCGTAGAAAGTAAAAACAAATCTAATTGGATCAAGATAATACACACCATTTCCAAGTAAAATTATTACTCAAATACCCAACAAAAGAACAGCTTGCATTTAATCTCGTCTTAGCTTCCTCGAAATATTTGCATCACAAAAAAATTAAGGACGCTTGAAGCACTATCGAAGAATATTAAGGAGTTCTCCTGAAGGATCAGTTCATGAATTTCAAGGGGGTAATCGAAATGCATTAACTGGAGTAGAAGCTGCCTTGGAGAACGTAGAAGGCCCTCAAATGATTTATGCGGAACCTTTTCGAAACGCCCGCACGGATATTTGAATCGAATGAATTTGGGTCAAGAATACACTTGCAATTAATCGCAATCGCTAAATGTGCCGTGTACATTCTTGTTTACTAAATTGACTACCAAACTGATATTGTACGTATAGGTATTCCAATCACAATAATTAAAACTTTTTGACAGTTTGAAATTGACATAGTGTGCCATTTTGATAAACAATTAATTTCGCTTATAGTACAGTCGCCTGCAGAGAAAACGGACCCCCCCCGCCTTTAAGCAGTGAGCGTTGAGGGGTCCGTTTTATCTGCAGGCGACCGTACATGGCACATTTGGCGATTTTAATTGTCACCTTAATCAAAAGAACACCATACAAAAAATCAAATCTTTTCTCTTTATAATATTAATTTAGTTAGAAGTGCTTTTCTCGGCACTGGTGATGCGTGATACTAATTTTATTCAAAGCAGATTGTGTTTTCTATACAAGCTGATACAATGTTAAATCTGCCGCACCGCTCTACGCGAGGGGGCGCGGTGCAGTGTGATAATCGCCTCATTGAAAACATGTTAAGGGGTGATTGTACTCATAATTATGAAAAGCTTTAAGTGTGAGAGAGAGACACGCGGCACACGGCGTGGGTGCATGAGTGTGCATTCCATGTCAAAAGTAACAAGGCATACCACATCTCTTCTTGGTCAATTTAACCTACCAGATGTACGTTTCGTAGACCTCTACGAAACGTACATCTTATCTAATCCACTCTCTCTGTCATGTCAGGAAGTGGAATCATCTCAGGCCATCTGGTATACCAGTCAGTGATAGCAAGAGCGTATTTAAAATTGGAAGATATTGGTATTTAGGACAATTAGGTTCATATTCACCTGAATATGAACCTAATTGTCCTAAATACCAATATCTTCCAATTTTCAGGAAGGAAGTGGAATCATCTCAGGCCATCTGGTATACCAGTCAGTGATAGCAAGACAGTATTTAAAATTGGAAGATATTGGTATATGTCCTAAATACCAATATCTTCCAATTTTAAATACTGTCTTACTATCACTGACAGGTATACCAGATGGCCTGAGATGATTCCACTTCCTGACATGACAGAGAGAGTGGATTGCTCGGTATGATTGCCCAAAGAAGGTAATAACGGACCAAGGTAGACAGTTCCAATCACACTTATTCCGAAATTTAGCAAAGAAGTATGGGATCAAGTTGGCAAGGACAATAGTATATCATTCAGCCTGCAATGGCATGATTGAGCGTTTACATCGCATGCTCAAAGCTGCTTTAATGTCACACGGTACGAAGGATTGGGTTGGGTTCTCTTCCCATTGTACTTTTAGGATTACGGACAGCGTGCAAAGAGGATTTACAATGCTCACCAGCGGAATTGGTGTTTGAAGAGCAGTTGTGGGTCCCCGGTGAGTTTTTTACCGCAACTAATGACAAGGTAGATTACACAGAAATTGTCAGTACTTTACGACAAAGAATGTCTGAGCTACGCCTATGTCCAGCATCAGACCATTGCCAGCACAGGGTGTTTGAGCACAAGGATTTACATACCACTACGCATGTGTTCTTGCGCCAAGATCTGCTTCGTGGTTTGCTTGAACAACAATACAGTGGCCCTCAGGATCATTTAAATCGTTCAAAAGAAATTAGTTGTACCCTACATTTTGTTAAGGTTTGCCAACATAAATGTATGGATAAGATGTTTTTTGAAGTGAAAACTTCTTTAGCATCATTGTGATTTGAAAGTTTATGAAACGAAAAAGCGACAGTAAAAAGAGACATATAAGATTTAACGTGGGAAGAGAATGAGATAGGAAGCATTATACAGTGTTTTTGTTTTTTATTATTACAAATGACATGGATGGATGGATGGATGGATCAGAATCAGAATCAGAATTAGAATCAGAATCAGAATCAGAATCCGATTCAGAATCAGAATCAGAATCCGATTCGGAATCAGAATCAGAATCCGATTCGGAATCAGAATCAGTTGTCAATCAATCAATCAAAAACATAGTTGGGAAAAGGCTGGGCAGATGATAAATGATGAATTAAACACACTGCTATCCAGTTTTTTAGGTAAAAATTAAGAGTTTATGCTGTATCAATATTAAAGGCGTACCTTAAAAAACAAATGTTAAATTTATTTACTGCGTTACCGACCGACTGGTGATCGTACGACGCGATCGATTCCCAGTTAGACGATTAATTGCAAGTGTGTTCCTACTCCTAAGATGTATTTGAATTCGTTGGCAATAATCGGCCGTGATTAACGCCGTGTTGGCTTAAGGAGAGCTTTCGATTTTCAGTGTTTGATTGGATCAATATTATGTTCAAGATTATGGTGATTTTGATTTGTCTTGTCTTGAACCTTGAGTCTGTTTGCCGGTAAATTTGCATTATTATTTAAAATATGTTATGATAGACAACTGGTTTTTAATACTAACTACATATAATGAAACGTTCGACAAAAATATTCCGTTTTGGATGTTTTTATGTACTTATAATATGCTTATGTACAATATATAACGCAACTAACTGTTAATCCCAGCAACATTTTTTTTTTCTTAATCACACTGATTGGGATTATAAATAAAACGCTGTTCATTCCACTTCAGAAAAACTGGACCGATTTGGCAATTTTTTGTTTTGAAATGTTTGTACATTTTAAAACAAAAAATTGCCAAATCGGTCCAGTTTTTCTGAAGTGGAATGAACAGCGATTTATTTTTATTTATATGGATTTGTTTAGACTTTAATTACAGTAGTGGTACATAGGCAGATTTAATGACACAAGACATTCTCTAGCAATCTACCGGACAATTTAGTGATCTATATATATAAAATACAAAGTCTTGACTGACTGATATATCAACGCACAGCCTGAACCGCTGGTCCTAGAGACATGACATTTAGAGGGTGTGTTCTTTGTGAAGAGATCCACTAAGAAAGAGTTTTTCGAAATTCCACCCCTAAGAGGGTAAATTGGGGGAGGGTGAAATTTCACGCGGACGAAGTCGCGGGCAGAAGCTAGTACATGTACAAAAATAAACTGTTTATTTATTTAACCAATTATTTAAACACATAAAGAGACAAGAAGAAAAAAAAAACGAACAAAGGTGATGCCATGCTTACTTTTGAATTTAATTAACATATTTTACATAAATACCACACCATCGCATTAGGTTAACGGCTCCTGCAAACAGGCGCGACGCGCGACGCGAATCGCGCGAGTTAAAAGACTGAGACTTGTGATGGAGATAAAAGTAATTTTATTCTCAAAACGTGTTAGTAGTACAGTGGTATGTTGTAGAGTCAATACAATAATGTGCTTAAATTATAGTTGGGTTAGTTTATATACTAAGTCTTATCAGCTAACACAGTGGTGGGGACAGAATGGTTGTCACCACAATTCACTTATCTAATCGCTTCCGTTTATTGATGTTGTTTATTAGGGCGGTGGTGGTATCTCCACTGTCTGGTCTCGTTATCTTGACTCAATATTAATATCCTATTTATATTTATTACTTTATTTATAATCGACTCCGCTTATCCCGTTGTTATCGGGTAGTAGCGTTATCTCAACTGTTGACTGTCTGACCTCGTTATCTTGACTCTCCCCTCCTAGTCTTTTTGTACTCTGTCGGGTTTTTATGATTCGACGAGTTAAAAAGACGATAGTTAACAAGATTATGGTTACTATCGTTATGTAGGTCAGGATCCCTATGTCTTTGATCTTATCAGAGGTTAAGTCGGGTCTATTGATTGCTGCGATCTGCTCTTCTATGTTGTCCATATTTTCTGGTAACGTCATTGGTAACTCGTTTGCTGGTTCTGTGATTTCAGTAAAGGTCTGAATATCCACAGGATCTTGAGTGCTTCCGCATTTGGTGTTATCTTCTATATATGAGTCTACGATGGTCACGCTTCTGTCGGCACATCTATCATAGATTGTTTGTTCCTTTAATCTGAACTGGAAATATAAGTCATTCTGAATTTTGTATGAGTATCGTGCTGGACAGTTGTTGCGTTGTTTCAGAATGCTTTCTTCTACACATTTCTTTGTTGGTGAAGCTGTACATATATTGTTATTACATTTGTCTACTTTATACACATGATTGGTTCCCGTTAAATACTGGCCGTTCTTAATACTAGGCATTTGACAATATTGGTTAGATGGGGTGATTACGCTAATTACTGTTTCTAGATTATATTGTTCTTTAGAGACTATGGGTATAGCGAATTGGAATATTAATAGTTTGCTTTGTATAGCAACGCTTGGGACTATTAGGGATTGTAGTTTGTTTATGTCTCGTACTACGTTAATTTTTCGTAAAAAGTGTAATTCGTTAGGTGTTTTGTTAGTGGCACTATGTATAGTGGAATTATATGCTAGTACTGCTAAGTTAACATCTTCTTTCTTTAGTTCCTGTTGTACTCTTAATCTCTCTATTAGGGTGGAGTGAAACCGTTCTATGTCTCCATGAGACGTGTGGTGCAGGGGTGTTGTCACATGATGTTTGATTTTTAATCCTGCTAGAAATTCTTTTACTATTTCCGATATTAGTATAGTCTCGTTATCTGTTGAGATTAGGTCGGGGGTTCCTATTAGAGCGAAGAGTCGTAATAGCGTTTCTATTACTTGTAGGGAGTTGTTTTCAACTAGTTCTGTGGCGAAAGTCCACTTAGAAAATGTGTCTATTCCGGTTAAATAGGTTTTCTTTTTAAAGTGGAACGTATCTATTTGCCATTTTTCCATTGGTTTTGTTGGTGTTTTGGTTTTTTCAAAGGGCGGTTTAAATGGTTGTCGATCGTATTTTACTTTAGCACATGTTTCGCACTGATTCAGATAGTTTTGCGTATGTTTTTTGATGTTCTCGATATAGTATGTTTTAGAGATTTCCTTTATTAAAGCTGGGTTTCCTATATGTCTATCCATAAATTCATGCGTTGATCTAATTATTTTTAGGATTTCTTCTTTGTCTGTGATTTCTACACGTGGTTGTGTAAACCAAATGATTGTGAGTTCTTTATTATTGAAATGTTTCCTGTATATTTCAGACAGTTGTTCTATGAGTTTATTACTATTTCCTACTATAGCATATCTTTTTGATCCGAGATATTCTTTACAGAATTTTATAAAGTCTTGGGGATTGTTTATTTTTAGATTATAATCGTAGGTGTGGTTGTCTTTTTGTATTACTTTCACTTGATATGGTTCTGTCGTTACAAATATTCTATTCATACGCCTAGGGGGATGTTCTGATTTTATTATAAATCCTTCATCTGAGTCATCGAAGTTGCTATGTACGGTTGCTTGGTCTGAGTTATGCATTAGTACGATTCTAGACAGAGCGTCTGCTACGTGGTTAGTACTTCCTTTTTTATGTGATATTTCATAGTCGTATTCTTGCAGTTTTAACTTCCATCTGGTAAGCTTAGCGTTTGGTTCTTTAAGTTTGGTTATCCATATTAGTGGTTGGTGGTCTGTTTCAAGTTTAAAGTGTCGCCCATAGATGTATGGTCTAAATTGTGTTAGGGCATAAAGTATACCTAGTAGTTCCTTTTCAGTCGCGTTATATTTTTGTTCCGTTTCCGTTAGTGTTCGAGATGTGTATGCTATAGGATGATTTTCTTGTGAAATAACAGCTCCTAATGCTATATCACTTGCATCAGTCGTTACTGTGAATATTTTATTAAAATCTGGATATGCTAGGACTGGTGGGTTAATGATTAAGTCTTTTGCTCTTTGGAAAGCTTCTAAAAATGGTTCATCATGTTTTATCTCTTTTCCTTTCTTTGTACACTCAGTTATAGGTTTTACTATTTTGGATAGGTTTGGTATGAATTTCCTATAATAGGATACTAGTCCTAAGAATGACTTGATTTCTTTGGTTGTTTTAGGTGGTGGAAATCTGGTTATTGCTTTGGTTTTTTCTGGACATGGACTGAGTCCCTTCTCTGTTAGAATATGTCCTAACGTAATCGACTTGTTTTCTTGATAATGTAATAGTATAGTTATATCGTCTGGTGTTTTTATTTTGTTCTCGCTAGGAATTATTAATAGGTTTTGTTTAATTAATGTGTCCCATCCTATTAGGTATTCATAGTTATTAGAGAAGTCGAACATATAAAATTCTATTGGATTACTGTGTTGTCCGAAGATATTTACCATGGGGTAGGTTATTATTTTACCATTATGTTTTGAGAGTCCGTGCGGAGTTTGGACTGAAAATGTTTCGTCAATATAAATCGCGTATCCATCCGATATTAATTCTTTAGCTATATTGGGTTTAATAAATGAGCGTGTTGATCCGGTGTCTATTAGTATTTTTTCGTCTGTATTAGGTATTTTAATGTATGGTAGTTGGGTATGATTAGGTGTAGATTTTATGTTGGGGTATTCTGGGGTAAATCCGTCTGAAAATCCTCCGAGTTTGGGTCATATTCGTGTGTTGGTTCACAAATTTGATCATTATTTTCATATCTAGGGTTGATGTTAGTAAAATATTCGTTGGCGCATTGCTGCATGTATTCTTCAAAAGGGGTATCGGTATAGTCATCACTATTACATTCAGGTTCGTCGATGTTAAATACTCGGTTTCTTTTTAATTGAGGTCGTTCTGTTACAGTTCGCATAGTCGCGTCTTTATCCTGTAGTTCGGGATTTTGTGGTTTTGGTTGCCAGTTTGGTCGAGTTGGTTGCCATGGAGGTCTTTGATTAAAATTATTAGCATTATTATTAAAATTACGCGTAGGGTAAACGTGAGTTTGATTATTATTATGGTTGCCATACCAAGGTTGTTTAGCTTGTCCTGCTTGTTGCATCCGAATCCTAGCCGAGAAAGGTGAGATTGGATATGCGTGTCTTTGCTGAACAGGTCTATTACCAAGGTTTGAATTATACACAAGGGCGTTGTGTTGTTGGGGGGTTGAGCTCATATTATTTTTAACGAAAGGTTGAGTATGACCATTCGGTTTGTTTCCCGTATTTCTGATGTTAATTACATATCCTTCTTTGTCAAGAGTTCTAGCTCTAAGGCAAGTTTCTAAGAAGTCTAGTTTTTCACAGGCTGGTTTATATTCAGGTGGTAGGAGTGATATTAACTTTTGGTTAGCTATTTCCTTTAAACCGGTGTGTACATGTTGGTTAATTGTACATCCTTCAGCTATTAACATTTGTAACTCGTATATAACGTTAGTTAAGCTTGGTGAGCTTGGTCTTAAGTTATTAATTTCCTGAAACACATCTCCTATCGTTCTATTCCATGATCCATACTGTTGTTTTAGGATTTCTTTAATTTCTAACCAAGTGAAGTTATGGGGGTAGCTATATATGAGAGTAGCCGCATTGCCTGTTATCTTTGACAAGATTATATTGACTTTTTGTGCATCTGTGCCAGAGGTTATTTGAATAAAACGTTCTACTGCGGTGATAAAACCGTGTAGGTATCTTTCTCCACCTTCTCCAGAGAACTGGGGAATAGGAATATTACTTTCTGGTCTAATTTGAGGGTTGGAATCTACGGATGACGTCATAATTAACTTTGGGTTGTTTACTAATTTTCTACCTGGAGGAGTAAATGCCAGTTTGAGGTAGTTTTAACCGGGAAATAATCACGTGTACTTACAGTTGTGTTGTGAGAATGATGAGGGCTATCACTGTCTTCATCTGGATGTAGTAGAGGCTTCGTAGAGTCGGGTCTTTGAAGTCCGTCGATTTACTCCGATGAGCTTCTATACTGCGATGTACGAAGAGAAGTTCTTCTTGGCCAGCGTCACCTTGATGTGTACGGAGAAGAGTTTTTCTCTGAGTCAGCGTCACCTTGCAGGAGAAGTCTTGAATCTTTTTCTTTATTTGTAGGTTCTGGGCAGGTTTGATAGAGTAATCTTCTTGGTTCGGTGTCTGGTAGCGGAGATACAGCAATTCAGCACGTCGCCTTGATTGATAATTTCTTCAAGAAATGCCCGTAACGTTGGGCGCCAGTTAAAAGACTGAGACTTGTGATGGAGATAAAAGTAATTTTATTCTCAAAACGTGTTAGTAGTACAGTGGTATGTTGTAGAGTCAATACAATAATGTGCTTAAATTATAGTTGGGTTAGTTTATATACTAAGTCTTATCAGCTAACACAGTGGTGGGGACAGAATGGTTGTCACCACAATTCACTTATCTAATCGCTTCCGTTTATTGATGTTGTTTATTAGGGCGGTGGTGGTATCTCCACTGTCTGGTCTCGTTATCTTGACTCAATATTAATATCCTATTTATATTTATTACTTTATTTATAATCGACTCCGCTTATCCCGTTGTTATCGGGTAGTAGCGTTATCTCAACTGTTGACTGTCTGACCTCGTTATCTTGACTCGCGCGACACAAAGGCACCGCTCGTCGCGCGACTTGCGGTGCCTTTGTGTCGCGTGTCGCGTCGCGCCTGTGTGTACGAGCCTTAATCCTGTTATGAAAGTCTGTTGTTAAGGTAATTTATAAATAAATAAATTTTTGTAGATTATATCCCTGACTGGACAGGTCTACTCAAACCTTGTGGTTCTTTCC
This sequence comes from Luperina testacea, assembly GCA_927399505.1. Lineage (NCBI taxonomy): Eukaryota > Metazoa > Arthropoda > Insecta > Lepidoptera > Noctuidae > Luperina > Luperina testacea. Next base: position 2,770,431 of record OV656763.1, on the reverse strand, counting down.
TCAAAAGTCCATTTCAGACGCCAATCTACATGGTCTTCACATGATCTGACCAAGATTATGTCTGGACTTTAAAAGAGACTGTGACCTCCCAGTTTGTTTCGGCGTTTCTTCCAGAGTAGATGATAGGAAACGCCGACCTCATCAAGTTTTTAAAATATAATAAATATGATATGATTTTATGATTGACGTGTTAAAGTGTTTGTACAAACGTACATACAGAAAAAAGTCATCGTACTGTCTACTCATCATACTGTGTACTTATCAGTACGAGTAGGTATTCTAGTAATTGTTTTTAAAACAATTAAAAAATAATAATAATTGATGATATTACAACAAGAGATCTACATAAAGCAATTTTCCTAGATAATCATAAAACATCAAGATTATTTTTAATTGATTTGCAGTCACTGTTCTAGCTAAATTAAACCAGTTATTTAATCCTGGATTAACTGATGGAAGTGTGCTTATATAGGTGGACACATATACATATGTATATACGAGTATGTATGTACATATGTGTCCTCAGAATGGAGTTATCGACTTAGGCTTTACTTAAGTATTTTAGTCGATACTCCCGAGGTATCCAGTTATACAATGTAATGGCACGTGTTCAGTTAAAGGCATGAAAATTGGGGAAAACTGGCGTTAAGTTCAACATCAAATTCATTTATTCAGTTTACACAAAGTTCTTAAGTATACAAGTAGCATGGTATGAAATTTTCACTAACAGAAGACTTAGATTAAACAGTGGGTCCCAAACAAGGCACACCCTGTATCTTGACCCAAACATTACACAAAGTTACGAGTAATCAATTAAGATATAAGCATTTATGAAAACATAGATAATTATCCATTCATCATGACGTCTTTTTTTAACGACTCCGCAACCGTTCTATAACTAATGAAGATAAAAAAATTATTATCCAAAATAAATAAGAAAAAAATCTGTAACCCAAAATAATAAAATCGCAGAACATATTATGACAATGCGCAGAACCAATCCCACAAAACAGGTCAGATACATCCAACGTTCCAAATACAAAATATTTACCAGTTACCCAGTGCTTAAAATACATTCTGCATTTATACTTGAACGCGCAATGTCCACGCCTCCTGTGCATTCTGTACAATAGCCAGAAATTCGCAGAACATTGTAATAAGAGCACAATTGTGGGAACTGGCATCCAAATACCACGATACGTCGGTGAACGCCGTTCGAAAAATGGGATCGGATGAAAAAAGACGCGGTTCTAGGTTTGGGATTGGGATACATTGTGGGTGAATTAGCTGTCAGTTGCATTGTTAAAGTGACTGGTCGGGTTTGGTTTAAGCATAGGTGCATAGTACTACAAGGATTTTTTGGAGCTCGAATGACTGACAGGATGCGCTGTTGGTAAACATTTGTGCAATTGTTTTGTGTAATGTCAGTTGAAATGCAAAAAACAAGATGGCGGCTTGAGTTCTCAAACTCAAAGCATTTATTTGAATAAAATCATTTATAGACACTTTTGAATTGTCAAGGACTCGGTCGGCCACAAAGATGAAGGTTGCCCTATTACAAAACGTTGAAGATTCCTATGGATAGGCTTTTGCGCGGTAAAATATTTTACTAACGAGATGAACGAGTTATTAAAAGTTGTACGCTCATTTGATATTGGGACTTATTGAAATTCGCATTGAGAGCAATAATGGTTTGGACATTCATAAAAAATATGACGAAGTCAAACAAAGATAACTTACAAACCTCACACAAATTATCTTTAAATACGTGTGCTTGCGACTTCGTTCGCGTGCATGTCGAAAAACAAATAGGATTTCATGGGTTTTAATTTTTTTTGCGTGGAACCCTAATTCTTTTTCTAAACTTAAGGTATACTAATTTCTTCTTATAATTACAGCTATCTGCCAGTGAAAGTCCCGTCAAAATCGGTACAGCCGTGTCGGAAATTAGCCGGAACCAAAAGACAGACGGACAGTCAAAAATGTAAATAAATATTTTTTTCTTTTAGGTACCGTAGATACTTTCGTATGCATTTAGTAAAAATCTGTTATTTTGACATCAAAGTATTTATTTGTCAATTTGGCGACCGTCGATAAACGTCAAAACTACAATACTCAGACCTATTAGCACCTAGGAAAGTTTCATTTACACTCTAGTGTGTCCCGAACTTTACTATCGCCTACTCCTACCGCCGCAAACGGATGTGGCTCGCGGCTCGTCCTGAGCTGTGTAATTTCGCGCGCTCGCTTTCCGCATTCTATTTTTTAACGTTAGTATGCGTTCCGTTTTTTTTTCTCATGTATGTTCTGCAGAATTCTTTATACTGACCTAGTGTCGCTTGTTAGTAGAACTTGTGGTAAGTAGAAATGAGTGGAATGTATTCATTTTCATTTTAAGTTGGTCCGCTTTACGCTTAGTACGAATGGAGTTTATTTCAGTTGGAAGATGCAGTTTTTAATAAAGTAAATGAAAATTATACATTTTGTTTGGACATAATCACGGTCTTACTCATGTACGTATTTATTTCTAGAATCAGTGTGTTTATGCCACATATTTATGCGACTTAGTAAGTCCCACTAGTTAATATCATCTTCGTAAAGTCTTCATAGACCACAAGCCAATTATATGGAAACAATATCCAAACGTAATGTAATGAAACAATATCCAAACGTAATGAGGGGCCCGTGGCTAAATAATAACAGCCACACGGGTCGATCGATCAGGTTAAGCTACGCTTGCCGCGGTTGGTCTGTGGATGGGTGACCATCTTTACATACCGAGACCCTTCCGTGTCTCGGAAAGTGTGTTAAGCTGTTTGGGTCGGCTGTCATTCGTGGATCTTTGACAGTCGTTACGGGTTGTCAGAAGCCTGAAAGTCTGTCAACTAGTCTTACCATGGAGTATAGTGGTTACCCAGTTACTGGGCCGTGGAGGTCAGATAGGCAGACGCTCAACGTAAAATGCTGGTACAGCTGCATCCAGGTAGACTGGAAGCCAACCCCAAAAATAGTTGGGAAAAGGCTAGGTACTATTTACTATAATACCTATAATATAAATATACATAAATATACATACAAATTCAAGGAAGAGAGGTGTTGAGATGACTCTACGCTATTTGTTAATCTCACACTCAGCTGAAAGTTAATAACACACATAAGTGCAAAGATACAAAACATAAATATATTCATTAAACATAAGTAAGATTCCATTTTGAATAAAACTGAACTACGAACGAGCTTTTATGATCTAATATAAAATTCCCATTTTCTTAATTACCACAGACTATAAAAGGCGCCAAATGAGGCGTAACTGTCACCATAAAGTCACGTAATATAGCCGTATTTAATGTATTTAACGAGGAAATGTTGTAATTATGGCAGATATATAATTATTTTGTTATGTATTTGAGTCGTAATCGGTGAATGAGAAATAAAACGTTGCTGTAGATGATAATGTTAGGTGATTTGAGATTTATTTTATTAACGGCTGATTTTTCCAACGCCAGATAATTTTTTCGGAGGAATAATTTTGAATTTTTGACAGTTCTCCCATACAAAAACTGACAGACGTCAATATTATTCCACGAATAAAAATTATCGGTCCATTGAAAAATCAGCCCTAAGTATACCCTGCTCTGCGTACCTAACAAATAGTCTGTTAGACAGACTACCTACCTTCAAATATATTGATATAGTTTTTGCCCGTGACTTCGCCCGTGTGCAATTTCACCCTTCCGCCATTCACCCTCTTAGGGGTTGAACTTCCAAAAACCCTTTCTTAGTGGATACCTACTCTTCACAAAGAACACACCCTCCAAATTTCATGTCTCTAGGACCAGCGGCTTAGGCTGTGCGTTGATATATCAGTCAGTCAAGACTTTGAAATAGGAATCGTTGTTCTCGAGTTTATAAATGCACTAAGGAACAGAAAAATATACGTTGCGTTTTTATAATAAGCAAGAATGAAAGGATAAGAACTCGTCAAAATTTGTAAACAACTTTCAATCGAAAGATAAACATATTATTGTAAGAAAAGGGTCGTTGAATTGAACCCTTTTTCGAAAAAAAACTTATTTGACAAAGAGTGACGTTATTCTTTATCAAATAGATAAGTTTTATTCTGGTCGCTTCGTTTCCACCACGAATTAATCAATTTTGTACCGAAATGAATAAACGCTTTGCTTTAACCGACACATTTATAGGCGAATGGTGGTTGTATATGATACACAGAATTGCATAAACGTTTGGTCATCAAGCCTTGTTATGAATAGACATTATATTTAACTACTATAGTCTACTAGGACATAAATATTGGTTTTTAAGCATATATGGCATATATGCAACTGCATATTTTGCATTTGATACTAACTACACTTTAGGATTAGATTGACAGGCGACAGATCGCTTGATCGACTTTAAATATAAGCAGTCGATGTCGATCTATCGTTATAATCCAGCTGATCCATGCACCACAATGGCTCGACCTCAACGGTCGATGTCAGCGGTCGACTTCGATCGAGCCGTATGTGCGGCCGACGAGAGAATGCGTTCTTGATATCTTTTAGTGTCATACAAACGAATACGTGTTTTGCGAATTTGATCTTTATTACCTAATAGAATTGTCGCACTGACAGGTGTCAAAAACGAATTTTTATTACAGCCGGACAGTAGTTGCACCTTTAACTAGGTATTGTGAGACTTTACGAGCTCTCAGTACCGGGACGAGTAAATAAGATCACAGTTTGTCATATTACTTCAATAATTATTCTTAGAAGATGGTTCTACATTTTTATCCTTCTCACTTAGTTTGTCAGCCAAATCTCATTTCTACTGTTGTGTTTTCTATTATTTTTATAAATCAATGGATGTCTCCTCCTTCCTTCAAAATGATTCAGATTGAGATCGATAGTATGTTACGTAATAAGACTACTGTTCTGCATTGAGCTCTACTCGTATCTGGTCAGAAATATTGATAACTTCATGTATGGTAGCCGGCGTGGTTTTGCATGTAAGATTTATGTGGAAAAATACAGGAACAATGTAAATACATTTATTTGGCACAGACGAATAGGCTCCTAACATAAAATATTACTCCAAGAAAAAGAGAGAAATAAAATAAATAAAAAATGTAAAGTGCGTTGGGTGAAATTAGCAGGAAAGTGTGCCTCGCGGCTGCGCCAAATAGACCCAATTAATAATAGGTGTCTAAGTGGTCAAAGTTTTATCCATAAACAAAATCTCACTGATCTATCCACACGACATAAACTTCATATCTAGCCAGGCAAAAAACTAGGTCGAATGTCACACTCCGTCCCCATTTGCATTCTAAATGGCACCCGGTATGTTTTTGTTTGGACAGCGGCAGCTGGTAGTCGTTCATGACAGCCGGCTATGTTACACGGTGCGCGCTCGAATTGACTCTGACTGTCAGTTTGGACTGATACTGTTTGAGTGAGATTAAGTAATGAGATTGAATTTATTTTTTGTTTAGTATAGCAAAATTGAATATAAAAATCACTATTGTTTTATATTCGACGGTGTCTGCGAAAATATACTGACATTTTGTTATCATAAGAATTTTAAAGTTTATTTTTTGAAGTGAAAACTTCTTTAGCGGCGCTGTGTATGTACTTTTTTGGAATGGGTAAAAACTTCTAAATTCGCGTCAGGTCACGTGACCCTGATCGAAAATTCGTAAGACGTAAAACGTCAGACGTCTCGCCCACAGCCTCGATTCTAACTAGGCATGGGTAATATCGCTTTTACACTATATCAAATCGTATCTATGTATCGGTTTAGAATATCGGATATCGTATCTATATATTTCAATATCTATTTGGCTGAATCAGTGTGGAACTCGGAATCGAAATTGGTACTGTGATATTTAGGTTTCGGTTTTGTTCGATTCATTACATCATTGTATTTTATTTGTAACTGTATATTCGAAATCAGTGAATGTATTGTTGATAATATGGCACTCTGAAATGAAACTAGTACAGCCGTTTCGGTTTTCTAGATTTATATTTTTATCAATTATTTAAATAGGTCAAGTATCTATTCATCAGTCATGAGTGAAGCTAATAACTGAAGACTGACGAAAACAGCAAAGTGCAATCAAGGTCAAAGGTCACGTAAAGTGATTTTAAAACAATTTTTGATGTGAAACATCTATAGCCGCACGTAAAACAAATTTCTGGCGTGGCGACGCATGCCGTGGCGACGCGTCACCACGCTTTATGATGGTGTAAGTATATATACAGTCACAGTCTTGTGTACTGTGTGGCGACGCGTCGCCATGCGCAATGTTTCACATCTGCCAGGCGTCCCGTGACGGCTCACTTTTTTTGTTGAGAATGCCATAGGTACGATTTAAAACCCTTTGACGTTTATTGATGGTTACCTGTTTACAAGTGTTTACAAAATAATGTATTCGGTATTAAACTCTATGCTCCTGTATATAATGTTTAAAATTAGTATTAGACGTTAGCTTAACGCGCTTTCTCGCTCGTTCATCTCTAGCTACATCACTCCCGCCCGCGCGCATCGCAAGGATACGGTACCTACAACCGTATAACTACTACTGTACCGGAATCAGTTTGAACCGAATATCATAGATCGAATCATGTGATACGATATCGTTATAGTGTCTCGTTCTAGGTACGCGGATACCTGAAATATAGATACAGTACTGTCCGATATATAGGTATTGGATATTGTACCGATATATAGATATTGTATCTATATACGATTTGTATCGCCCACTCCTAATTCTAACTGTCAAATCAAAAAGCTCTAAATATTCGGGCGTAGACTGACAAAAATAATAAACTGTACTTAATTTTTTAAATATTTCTATTCTTTTACTACACAATTGAAGCTACATTTATTAGAAGAAGCTAAGAAAAGTGATAATTTGAAGAAAGCTCGACAGGCGAAACAAATACGAAAGTTTAAAATAATATTCCGTGATACAGATTTTATCCATATTTACAGGCTTTCTGAGGATTTAATTAATATATTGGAAGATGACTTAAGTCCATATATGCGTCCGCGACTTCGTTCCAGTGGTTTAACCAAGAGGCTAAAGGTTTGTTTACATCTAGGTTTCTTGAGATATGATGGGTATACCTCACCACACACCAACAAAAGCCTATTGAATTCCTGATGTTTCAGATATTATGCACACTATCATTTTTGGCTAATGGAAGTTACCAAAAAATCATTGGGAAGAATGTAGACACATACATATCTCAGTCTTCTGCCTCTAGGGCAATCCACGAAGTTATTATTTACAATACAATGATAACTTAAACACAAGTCAAGATTGCACTTAATTCTAGCTTCATTCATTGATTTCAGGTGACTCAGGATATCCTCAAAGGCCTTATTTAATGACTCCCTTTAGTAATTCAGAAACTGAGACTCCAGAGCCATTACAACAATTTGCACAGCAGTGCAAGAAACAGTGTAGAGGACTATTGGAATCCTGAAAGGACGGTTCAGATGTTTATTAGTACATAGGGTATTGTACTATGATCCTATAAAAGTGGGAGAAATTGTGATGGCTTCCTGTGTTTTAAACGACATATGTAATAGAGCCGGGCTACCAGCTCCTATGATGATGAGACCAATGTGACTTAGATGAAGAATCTAGGTTACTTGGAATCCTGACACATCAGGCTCCAACACATGATGACTATGATGAGTAGGCTGATAAGTAGGCGAGATTTAGTTAATCAATTATGGCGAGCATGTTGTATCTACAATTTATGCGTTCCTTTACAGATGTGGTTAACGTGTTTAGATAGAATATACTCACCATTATTGATTAGATACAATAAATAGGTATTTAAATTATTAATAAAAATATTATTATAATCAACAATTGTCATAACATTTAAGGTGTGTATTTAAAGTGTGGTGTTTAAGGTGTATATGATTAGTATAATATCAATAGCCTATAATAATATGTGCCTATTTATACCTTAGTCCCTATTTGTACTATATTTTTAAATGGGTAAGAGTGTATACAGGGGTATGAGAAATTAAACAGATAACTGCATTATTTTCTTTTTTATTTACTATTAAAAACAATCAATCAAATCAAAAATCATTTATTCAAAATGACTTTTGATATTCAGTTAGAAAAACTTGATTCTATACAATAGTAGGTATGCAAAGTAATTAACATTACAAGAAACAGGACATTTAATTAAATAATTTAGTATATACAATGAAAACTACCCAAGCAAAACAAAATTAAATAAGTACCTAAATAAAAGCCTGCAGGCATAAAGAGCATGCCCGCTAACAAACATTGACATTTACTACAAAAAAACAGTTCTTATACTTAAACTTCTTAACATCCATCTTAAATAAACTTAAAATTATCTAAACATAGTAGTAGATCCATGTTTCGGAGATTCAACTTCCTCGACTGATGGATGCTCATAAATCCTGCAGTGCCTGGGTCTGCCTTGACCATGACTCACTTATTTCCTTAAAAGTCGAACATCCTCTGCTGGTTGTCAATAAGAAGTCTCTCATTTTCCAAACACCTCTCTTTAACGGCGACAAAACATTCAGTCAGGCTCGCCATTTGGATTGCCTTTGAGAAGGTGGTGAGTGCTGGATCAGACGGCGGTGTGCCGTTCGATGCCTACGAGATGCTATGAACATAAAAATGCAACAAATTACTATACAGAGGTAAAACAAATATGTAAGTATCATCAACATCACATCACTCTCCCTCTAAAGGAATAGATATTACAATGTAGTATACATATTAGATGTAGTCTATATCTTGATTCTATTAGATGTAGCCTATATCTTGATCTTGATTGAATAAGGGCTGCTGTTGAAAAAACCTACAGAAAATCCCAACAAATTGGCCCAACCCGGGAATCAAAAGTGAGACCACTACTATGTAGTGCTTTTTACACTAAACCAATAATTAACCAAATTATAATTAAGTTAACCTTACATGAAGATGCAATTGGGGCATTACTCCTATGATGACGCATTGCAAGACTGCAAGTGGTGATCTAGCCTCAAACTGTAATACAAAAAAAAGTTATCTAAATATCCATTATAAAGTTAAAACATATTATTGTAAGACTTTTATTTAAAACTTCACCTTTTGTTCTGTATTAGGCTGGTTTTCCATTGGCACATTGTCCCTATACAAAGATGGGCCTGGTTGTATGTCCGTTCGCCCTGCAAATATAACATTACATTATTATATTTTATTAGAATTAACTTACTGGTATTGAAGGTGTGGACTGTTCGGTCTGGAGCATGCCTCTAGTAGATTGTTCTACAGGCAGTAATTGGTCAGTAGGTCGTCTTAGGGGTTGCTTAGGACTCTACAAAATTAAATATGAAAATTATAATTTCCAAGTACCTATACAGTTTTCATATTATGTAATGAAAGTATAGCACTTCTTGGCATGCTAAAACACACAATGTTACGTTACAACAATAAAGTTATACGTACATATTATAGTAAAACAATAGCTAATCATGTAATTTACTTAAATTTTATTAATATCTCGTGTATCATACAGTACTCGTGGATGAGACAATAGTAATAATAGCCATATACTATCAGTGAAAAAATCATAATACTCACATTTCATTAGGTAGTTGTATTTATCCTCTTAGTCACAGAACTACCTATGTTAAAAGCACTCGCTGATACAAATAATCAAGGCTTGAACAAGAATCAAGCACCCAAAAGTTTAAAAACTACAAATTCAAGTGATTTTGCTAGCGTCGCGTCATCGGTTGTTATTGTTATGTCATGTTGACTTTTAATTCATCGTCGCGTCGCGTTGCACGAATAGAGCAAAGGAATCGTCATTCAGCCTTAAAATGTAATAAGAAATATGAAATAAGCTCTTTTAAATATGATATTGGTTATAGTTTAACTGTATTCCTTATAATACTTAAAGATAGACCTTTAATATATATTTTAAACCTATAAAACTCTCAGTCGAGATTGATCGATTATAATTTATAGAATTTGTGTCAAGCCCTACGTTCGTCTGAGAAACAGCGACGGGAGGTTACAGCCTTGGGTTCGACGACGAGCACAACCACGTTAGTGAATACGGTTTGAATCAGCGCTGTACGCTCGGTCGATCTCAAGGCTGTCTCGTCGACGAGCTCGTCGCAGCTTACAGCCATGAAATTGTCTTTTAGAGAATAGCACTGCTGAAGTCTATCCTGTGTGCTTATTTGTAAATCTGAATAAATTCCTTTCACGAGAAGAATAAACCAGTCACTTTGTTCAAGTTTTCACTTCTGTCGGCACTACCGGAGTGCCAGTGTTTTTTTGTGCAAAGCAGTCGTTACGGATAGCCAGAAACCTGCAAGTCTGACAACCAAGCGGCATCATGTTTTAAGTCAAAGTCAAATCAAGTAGGCCATTAAAAGGCAATTTTGAACGTAAACATAAATAAAATGGAATTGATTCGAGCTGCCCCTTCCAAAAGCTAGTTTTGTATGGAGAAGAATGATCTACCTATGGAGTATCGTGCTTTTTGGTAACTGGGTTGTTGAGGTCGAATACTCAGTGACTCCACGTAAACTACTACTGCATCCGGTTAGACTGGAAGCCGACCACAGCATAGTTGAGAAAAGGCTAGGCAGATGATGACACTGATATTAATTCGTCCGAGCAAAGGTAGATTGAACAACTAGTAAGTAATAGATATACATTACATGCTATCTTACTAAGACCTAATTAAAAAAAACTGCGGCACTCCGGGAGTGCTGACATAAGTGAAAACAAAACACAAACAGAATACTTTGCCATCACTCACTGACATATCGGATATTCATTAAAACCGAATACATCCCGAGGACAGCCGAACACATCCGAAATATCTCGAAAAATGTTCAACGCGCCTATAGAAGTACTCACTTAAAAAAAACACTCCATAATAAATATGCCTTTAACCTTTACGATACAATTACAATCAAAACCAGTACTTGGACAAAGAGATTTTGCCGCACAACACCACAGTGTACAAACAGTTGAACGGCTGAACTAAACCAAACACAGAGAGCACACCCGCATTCAATACGTAATTACTGGTATGTAGGCTGTGGCACCATTGTCATCTGATGGTCTTTCAACGTAAATAAGGAAATACAAGGAACTAATTTACTTATCCGTTTATCTTAGATATTTTAGGTGTGCTTTTTTCTTGGCAACAAATACAATTAATGCAAATCAGCAGCTATCTATAAAAAATATAGGAAATAATAAAACAAAAGAAAGAAAAATGGCGTCACATGGACACCCAAAAAATTTGAATTTTCAAGTACCTACAGTTAGGCGATGAGATTATATAATTAAATTTGCTGAACGTCTATTAAAATAATTAAATAAATAATTATACAAAAAAATGCGATTTTCCGTCACGTAGGATACATGGTTACATAAAAATGTGACAACCTCATCGCCACTCTGTTAAACAAAATTTTTCTACAAAAAAAAAGATGTATAATTTGATAGGTTAAACAAATAAGCTGACAAAACAATTCACATCTCAAAAAGAACATCCCATCTCAAAAACAATTCATAACAATGTTACTTCCAAGTAGGGTTGCCAAACGTCCTGTTTTCCCAGGACATGTCCTAGTTTTTGTAGTGTCCTGGGACGTCCTGAATAGTTTTTAAGCAGCGTCCTGGGTTTTTAAATTTTAAAATTCGCGCGCCTCTTCTCAAATTTTTACGTTACGAGCGGCCTCACGGTCGCAAGTAATTGCGTTGCCGCGCTGCCGTGCTGTTTCAAAACAAAGGCGCAACGTGCCACTTGATGATATCTCTTTCGCTCTACTATGGTCGCGCAGTGCTTACTATTCCGTCCCTTTCTTGCATTAGACATACAGAGCTAGCTATCCAGTCAGATTATTATTTAGTTTTCAACTTTTATAATTTTATTCAAATATTTTTATTAAAAAATGTGATTATTTTAATTACTTGAATTTCATTTCACCTGTTTTCACTAGATATTTATTTAACTATTGCACTCTATTAAGGCGTCCTGTTTTTAAACTGAATTGTCCTGGTTTTTCCAACTTCAAATCCTGGTTTTTTAAATTTGAGGTTGGCAACCCTACTTCCAAGTGATGTCATCGGACATTGCAGAGTTTTTCCCGCACGAGGGCACAACATGTTTCATCAAGTGCACTTAACTCTGCAAACGTTGACGTTGATGGAGACCACACCATGTCACTATGTGCAGGGAGGGGGCTAAGGGTTTTTAAAAAGAAGTTTGGCGCGAATTTTAAAGGCTAAAAGGTCGTTAGAAACAAATTACAATCCAAAATTTGGTTTTCAATTCTCATGTCAATTTTTATTATGGTTGGTTGTTGATTTGTTTTTTCAACAACCAACCATGATAAAAGTTGACATGAGAATTGAAAACCAAAGACCTAAATATTTGTCCAATTAGTTTTTATGAGAGTGGTGGAATGAACTATTAATCGATAAAAACTTGTATTTACCGTATCTATATCTCGTACATATTATAAATTGAAGTCGCTTTTCGTGCCCGTATAAATAGTCGCGTTGTTCTCATAAACTACGCAACGGATTTTGATGCGGCTTCCACTGTCATTTAAAGATTTTATTCCGGAAGGTTTATGTGTATACTACGTTAAACTGGCATAATATAATTACGAATTCTCGATGTTTTGCAAAGTTGTAAAACCCGTGCAAAACAGGAGCGGGTTGCAATTTTTAATAAATGATGTTAAAACACTACCGTCAATGAAAATTTATAAAAGTTACATTATTTATTTATTCACAATTAAAAAAAAGGTTCTTGCACACACGATAAAAATAGAGAAAATAAAATTAATAAATTTGGTAAGCATTTTCGGTAGAACATGCTAAATATTAGAAAACCAGTTAACTCCATTATCTAACGGCTAGTATCGCTCCATTTAAACTCAACGACTCAAAAATAACACGCCAACAACGAATCCAATATGAAAGTTAAACAGACAGTCTTGAAAAGGACTTTCTTCTTCCGATCCTTTTGAAAACGTAAATACAACACCACTTGCACGGAAACTTTTGACAGTCCTAACAAATCTAACTTGAAACTTAGTTGACGTGTACATTGTTCCCAAGTTGAGCTGGAGTCCGGGCCTGTATTTAATCAAACGTCTTTCGGTTGATAAGCCTCAACGCGTATTTTGAGGTCCTTAGGATTTCATATGTAGGTACTTGTGTATACGCTGCATTGATTTGTGTGTAAAGGGTGAAATTGAGCATTGAATGAATGTGAGAAAAAATTATTTACTGACGGGGAAACCATGGTTATGCATAAAGAGGTACAGCATCTTTTAAAGAGTATTGCTACCTTTGAGTATTCAATTGAGAGTACCTAATAAACTACTAAAATGGTTTTGGAAGTCGAAATTCAGTAACATTCATTCACACGAGCCTAACATGTCATAATCATCCACATAGTCCCACTGCTGGGATACCGGCCTCCTCTCTAGAGGAAGGAGTGGGATCCACCACGCAGGGCACACCGGATTGGCGAGTGTCTTCGAATTTTGGGTTCTGCCGACATGCCGGTTACCTCGTGATGTTTTCCTTCACCGTTTTGAGAGCAGTGGTAGGTATTTACATTACAGTACATTATTTGCACAAAATAAGCGCTTGCCGGGGGCTTTGCGTTGCCACTGGGTCACCGCTGCTTCACGTTCGTTTATACAAGCCTAACATTTAAGTATTTTTTTTTTGTCTTGATTATTAATTTCTAAGATTAGAAACATCTTAGCAGTTCAACTGGGATAAAGGGGATAATTTTCAATAAAAATCTACTTTATTTTAAATCAGAATCGATAGTCAAAATTGTCTTTGAGGTGCTCAATTACACACCAACCATTAAAAATAATGTACCTACTAAAACATTAAAAATAATAAATTACTAATCTACCCCAAAAATCCCGCCTTTAAAATTCCACAAAGATGGCTGGCTAATTTTGCGGTGTATAAATACAAAGACAGCGGGGGCAAACATTTCGGCTAAGTCTACATGGACGGAGTGCCAAGTCAGCTAGCTGAAACTGACCCCGCACTGAAGTTCTCTGGTTAATTAAAAACGTATCTTGACGTTAAAAATCACAAACGCTTTTTGGTGAGGCCCTAACGTTAACGGTTGATTTAATAATAACTGTATTTTTTTCAGCCAGTTATACAAGTATGTTTGTTGACGGTGAACATTTAGGGGAAGGTGGGGTAAGACGGGGACTTTAAGGTATTCTGTAAATAAAACCCTCCGTCTTTATTGCACAATGTAGGAACTTTTATTAACAAAACAATCAGTCTATCTTCCTTTAATTCTAATCAGTCAAAATAAAAAAAAACAAATTCTTCTCATAGAAAAATCAACTTGAAAAAATACCAAAATTTTCCCATCTTGCCCCACCCGTAGGGCAAGACGGGGTACCCCGTTGGGTAAGATGGGGTATAGAATATTTTAATCGCCGTTATCTTCACAATACGGGCAGATGACGAAGATACAGATATTCTGTATCTTCTGTATCTGATGACTGAACTTCTTCGTCAGCTTTCTTGCTTCTTTTAGATCTTTTAGTTTTTTTCAGGTTCCTTTTGTTTGTTACCTTTGATTTAGGTTTCTTACTGTTGTCTCTCTCTTCTAACTCTTTTTTATAAGGAGAAGCAGTAATAATAGCTGTTTTTCCTCTTCTTCGTACTTGTCTTGTCCTTTTTGCGGCCATCCGTGGATACGGCATTAACTGCTTCGGGCTAACCAGACAAAATGCTGCATTATCCAAAGAATCATTTACTGTTAAACCAACCCCGTCTTGCCCGCAAGTAGGTACCCCATCTTTCCCAAACTGGACTCTCAAGTTGAATAAAAATTTTTGAGTTTATAAATCAAAGCAAGTCGGAACGAGTTAATGAATTTAGAATGGCAAAATAAACAAAGATCGATAAAAAAATATGTCACACAGCTTGTATACCATACATTGTGAACAGTCACGCACTTAATTTACTACAAAAATTAGATAAAACCACTAAAAATTCCAAAAAAGTACTTACCAACTCTCAACGCGCCCAATTGCGACAAACTTTTCGTGACACTGACACCTTATGATAAACACTAACAGATGGCGTTTAAAATACTTTTCTAGCGACACTGTATCATCTGTTTTGGTATGATCCCCATCTTACCTCGCTACCCCGTCTTACCCCACCTTCCCCTACAGCGCCACATGTGAACTACGCATAATACTGACGTCACGCAAAATCCTGCATCGCGCAAGCAGAGTTTAGTTCGCAACCAGCATATGTACAACGTCCCGACATCAATGGTCGGGCAGTTCCCATCAGACACGGCACCCGTCTGGTCGGAGGATCCTCCCTTTTCTATGGTATATGAGTGAACTTCACACCCTGTTCCTCATATCTCTATAACGGTTAAAACTTACTGTACAGTAAGCCTAACGTCAGTAGTAACAAAATCTGTATAAAGGCCTATTCAAACCTGAGCGATATTCGCTGCCGCTGTGGGTACATACCGCGCGGGTTTCGCTCAGGTATTTAGTATCAAGTACCGCGGCTAGAGCGACGGTCTCTGCCGCAGACGGTAGCGAATACCGCTTAGGTCTGAACAGTAATATTACCGCATACCCACTGGGTTTTCTCTGCCGCAGACGGTAGCGAATACCGCTTAGGTCTGAATAGGCCTTTAGCTAGCCTCGTCGAAAGTCCGTATACTAGGCCCACTCAAAGGTCAAAGTGTTACCATTGAACTGCGGTCGACTAGCAATCATTTTTGTGAGATAAAACTGTACAGTCATCCCGACTCTCAAAACTCGGTTATGAATGACTTGTTTGTTTGCGCAGGTTTATAACATAACCTTCTTGCATATCCTCGTAGTGTGTGTGTCGGCGTAATAAACGACTAGCTTCTGCCCCTGACTTTCATCCACGTGCAAGTCAACTATGCCATACATCATCTCCTTGACACGCAAATTCAAATTCATTTATTTGTCCGAACATGGTACGTTACATGGTCTTATAAATTAATAAATGGTCTCATCACATTCTGCCACGTGGGGCGCGCAGCAATAGTGTACCTTTTTTCAGTGAAATAATTTACGTAAACGGATCAAAACATCCAGAAACTACCTCTTGAAAACAAACATTTTCACAGCTTTAGAAAAGTACCTAGTTACACTTCAAAGTTTAAAGAGGAAGAATAACATCTTATTTGGGACAAGTGCGGAAAATGAAAAGAACATTAAATCTAACAAAGTCATGAAAACAACTAAAAAAAAAAGAAAATTAAAACTTTAAAGTTTATCTAAGAATAAAACTAAGAAAATAGTGAATACAACAAAAAAAAAATAAGACCAGTGCAAGCCCCCAAAGGATAGGCATCTCAGTATGAGGCTGCGATATTTGACATAAGGATCGTTTGTCTATCAGTCTATTGTAGCCTTAAGGTCATAATAGCACACGTATCAAACCGGAAAGGGATCGGCACCGTGTCAACTCGAGCCGTTCAGTATTCTTTGTATGAAACTCCCTACTGCAACGCACACTAATCGTAATCGTAACGTAATCGCTTCGTCTCGCGGTGCGGTGCGTTATGGCTCGTCGTCCCCGCGCTTACAGCTCGTCATCCCCGTGCTTACGTCTCTCCGTACCCGAGCTTACATCTCTTCGTTCATCCTTGCCCCTCTCACCCCTCCGGCCTGCCTGCTGCACAATCAACCAGCGGTCGGCGAACCGTAAGCGCGGTATTGCCTAACCGTAGCCGAGTCGACGTATCCGAATTTCTGATCCGCTTTGGTTACATGCTTACGTTAGGTTGACGCTTGTTTGACGGCGAAGCGAAAGGCGATACGGTGCCGATCCTTTTCCGATTTGATACGTGTGCTAGGACCTTTATTCTGCTGGAAACGTTTAACACCGTGTAAATACTGTTGAACCGCTCCGTGTGGACGAATAACTTATCGCATCTAATAGCTCACCTCGGTTTTTATCTATTCAGATAGGATTGAAAATAATAATGTGTAGATACTTTCATTTTGATTTGATTTCGATGAGCATTGGTGGCTCAGTGGTATCGGCCGCAATTTACGAATGTAGGTTACGACCGACATTCGGAAGTCGCGGCGATTCGAACCCAGACAGGCGCTTAAGGCTGCCCGTCCGATAATCGGTGACCAATTTTTGTAGGAGAAAAATAGAATGTAGGTACTGATGGCAATAGTGCAACGCACACGTCCTACAAAAAGTCGGTCAAAAATAAAATCGGTGCATCCCGATCGATCCGATTATCGGTGAAAAATGGAACGTTCGGAAATGTATGCGTTAACGCACACTACTCACCGACAGTCGGCTGCATGCACTTGCTAGGGAAGGACGTTGTGTTAAAGACAAAGTGACGGACGTGTACAGTCGGCTTCACTATGTGGGTACCCCCCTTGAAAGCATCTACGTTCGAACCCGCGATGGCCGCATAGCAAGTTTGTATTTTTAACCGACTTCAAAAAAGGAGGAGGTTCTCAATTTATACATTTATTTATATATTTGTATATTTTTATTTATAGGTTTATATATTTTTCTTATTTTTTTATTGTAATACTTTTTCAAACAATTTATCGATAAACAACAATGCACAAGAATATTTTAGAACTATTAGTAAGAGCTTAGTTGACTTAGTGGTTGAGGATATAACATGTGAAACCGCTGACCCAGGTTCGATACTGGCAGTCTGATAATTTAGGTTTTCTGTTTTCGTCAAATTTTATTTTTCGTTAAGTTATACTGTTTATGCAACTTTTTCTTTTTATTATTGTTATAAGAAAAAGTATATCTATAAATATCTTTTTATTATAACTATTAGGTTTATATTAAAATAAAAGAAATAATTTAATTTAGTAAAATTTATTACAAATTTAAAAACTTAACTTTGTAACATAAGATAACTGTAAAATATAAAAAGTTTGTATCGCTTCACTGCAAAATACTTAACTGACAACAACTACTTACCTATAATGATTGACAATATTTACCTTTCAAACTAGTAGAACAATTTTCATAATTAACGAGTGAAAAAACATGTTATCATTAGTTAACATTCTAATGAATAAACAATTTGCATCTCTCGTAAATCATAAATATTATCTACCTTCTATTAATCACTAAAATGAAATAGTGAGGTCAAATGATTTATTGTTTGAGTTATTTCAATGTGTCAATATCGCCACTTTATTTTATTAAATTATCCAAACTAATCCATACTAATATTATATATTCGAAAGTAACTCGGTCTGTCTGTATGTTATCTTTTCACGCCTAAACGGATTTCGATAAAATTTGGCAGAGAGATAGATTACATTCCGGGGAAGGACATAAGATAGTTTTACTATAAGTCGTTTTGTTTTTTATTAAAAACAAAATGACTTATTGTAAATAGGTATTAACATTTAAACATTATTATGTTTAAATGTTAATAGCGGAGGGGATGACCCTCGCTGAGTATTATTTGCTGTAGTCGGCTTCTCATTTGAGTAACCATATTCCAGCCTATATTCCTACCACGCATCAATTCCCAAGTCCTTATGACTTCTTGTTGTAGATTAACCTTGGACTTCAATTCACTTGAGTCCCAATTTAAAATCATTTGACCCCACATATTTTCGATTGGATTAAGATCCGGACTTTTAGCTGGCCAGGCGATAACAATTATATCAGCCTGTAAACTTAGCCACTCCTTCACCATTAGGGATCGATGCACAGCACAGTTATCATGGACGAAGTATATTTTGTCCTTCTGGGTACGCAACACGCACACTGTAGGCAACATAACCTCTTGCAATATTTGAAGATATGTCTTGCCATTCATGCGTCCGCCAACTTCTGTTAATTCGCCCGGGCCCATGGATGACATCCATCCCCAGTAACCTGAAAAGAAGTTTTTTTTAGCAATATTATATTAGTTTAATAGGTAATAAGTGTAATGTTTAAGATATTGTGGTGATAAAATTGCTAAATAATAGCTTAATTTCTCATACTAATGTCATTAAAATTGAAACTGTCATAATATGGAAATCAATTATTTATCTACTTAGTAATGCCGTTTATTTACCTAATGTTATTCTACCACTGGACCTGTTCGGTAATATGTTTTGTGGATTGTAGCGTTCGTTAGGTTTCCGCCATAGTATTTTTTTCCCATCATTATCGGACCTAAAAGTTTTTTCGTCCGTGAAAATAACTATGTTATTTTCCCAGTCGAAGTCCATAAGCTCCTGTGCGAACCGAACTCTTGCTGCCCGATGAGCTTCTGATAGTTGAATTTTCTTCGCTGGACGATAATTGTGAATGCCTCCTGCGTGCAAGTGCCTCCGTACTGTGGCGATTGAGATGCCATGTCGTTGAGCACTTGAGCGAGTGGTTGCGAACGGCGAATTCAAGTGGACATTTACTATATCACGGTGGCGTTCACACTTATTTGTATAGATGCCTGAACTTCTCCGCCCAAAAGGTTTTGACTTCACATCACCAGTATCCAAATAACGTCGCACCCACAAGCGCACCGTTTTTCTCTGTGTAGAAAATATATTTTGAGTTAATCAATCGAGTGACAAAGTTAACGAACTATTTAATTTATTTTATTATTAGATAATATTTGATTTACCGCTATGCCCAGCTGTCTGGCAATCCCTTTAATGCTTGCATTTTGTTCGTAAAGAACCACAATCTTTGTTCTCAAGAAATTATCTATCATTTTAAATTATTGTTTTTAACACAAACACGTATAGTATGCGATAATGCGAAAGATGAAACAAAACTAGACTCATCAGACGGTAACTTCATTATAGATTAGTAAAATGTATGCGTAACTACCCTCAATTAACAACTATGCATTATCTGCGAGTTCATTATTATATTGATTAGACAGAGACAGAATTATAACGCCAAGTAGATTGATAATTCATCGAGTTATTAACTACCTAACTGGCTTAGTTGGTAAGAGCTCGCGATAATCAAAGGATATCCAATGATTCCATGGTTCGAATCTCGTCCGGGCATAAACACTTTTTGTATTATTCTTAAGGATATACGTTTGAATTGCAAAGTTGTAGCAAAGTTAATTTTAATACAACTGGGGTACCCAATTGATGCAGCCCACTGTACGTTGAGTCGGTCATAAGAATCGGAGGAAAAATCGGCCCGATTATCAGTGCTACAAAAAGTCTGACGTGGGCGGGCAGCCCTACTTTGTGTAAATTATTTTCTCACTACTGCTCTGAAAACGGTTAAGGAAGAGATTGTGAGGAAGCCGGCGCGTGTCGTAGATCAAAAAATTCGAAGACGTGACATCTACCAACGCCAAAGACGTGACATCTACCAAATGACACGTGCCGAATCATCACTGGCTGCCTACAACCGACCCCGGTACAAATGCTGTATCTACTAGCAGGAATTGCGCCACTAGTGGTTCGCAGGGCGGTGGCAAGCTCCAGCGAAATAGCCAAAATGGTCTCCGACACACGACACCCTTTGCATGACAACATCTTTGTGCCACAAAGGCTGAAAAGCCGAAACAGTTTTTTAAACTGTGTCGTCCCATCTCACTCACAGGCGAACCATCACAAGAAAGACCGAAGCCGTGGCGAGGCAGTGCTTCCTTACCCAAACCGTTCGTCCCGCCCGCTAGAGACCTCAACCTGGATATGAGTTACCTTGGGTAACCTGGAAGTCTTTAAACAGATTCCGGACCCAGGTTGGCCGAAGCAAGGAAAACCTGTTCAGGTGGAGATTCATAGACGACTCCACCTTGGAGTGTAAATGATGTGCTGTTCCACAAACGATGGGACACTTAATATCGTGTCCTGCGTGTTCTTTCAGCTGCACGCTACAGGAACTGGTGGACGCTGGTGATGGCGCCAAACAAGTAGCCGAATTCTGGGCCGAGTCCATTTAGATAGCTATCGACACGCTAAGAAGAAGATCGAATTGACACGTAAAGCCTTGTTATAGTTTTTTCATACAACTGTCTAAGAATGACAGTTTTTCTCAATTGAATTTAAGTTGGGAGTAGCAGTAAACAATTAAGTTCTTTCTCAAAAGAGGCACCCAACCGCGACGGTTAGTTGGTTACGCATAATTTAACAGATTACTCACGAAAAACAATTAAATTAAAAATTTCGTAATTATGATCACCGAATCACCAGACGAGAGAATAAAAAACAGCTATGATAATAAAAAAGTACACTCTATTACTCTGAACATTAAGCCAAGTTTTTATACCCTGAAGCCCTCTGTTATAGTGTATTTAAAAAGTTGTCGTCATTTCAGTCAACGTTCAAATTATCTTGGCAACTTTAAATTGAGGAAATTCGTATGTTTTTTCTCACTTTTTATTTTGTTTGGTTTATTTTTAAAAGAGGATGACAAGTTGGACTGAAAGTCGAAGGACTTTCAGTCCCCAGTGCAAAAACAACATATTTACTTCTGTTTTGTAAACAAAGATTTTAATAATAATATTATTTATAACGGCATTGTGCTAGCGTCAGAGTTAATGAAAATGACGACTTTTCATTTGATTTATCAATGATTTATGGGATGTAAAAGTAAAATATAAAAAATAAAACTGACCCGGGTCCGCGACAATCCTTAATAATTTTTAAAAATGTTTTTAATTAATGTATTCTTGATCGAAGCATTGATGTGATTATATTTACCTGAGCAAAAAACGTTACAATTTTTAATTTAATACCCTCATTAAATAAAAATTTGCACATCTGACGGAAGAAGCGTCTGGCGTAACTACATTAACTTCCAGTTAGTGATTATACACACGAAGGACAGGCATCGACGAAAGAGGCAACAGCATCTGCCGACACGCGTCGACGGCAGCGTTCGACAACGTGTCGCTCGTGCATCATGATCTGCCCTGGGTAATACGATACCCCTGGGTAAGACTGGTTGTCAAACTCGCTCGTGCATTTAAGTACGGTGCTCAAATCCACGATCGGCATGTAGTCACGCGTCTCTGGGCGCTGTTGCCTCTGACGTCGGCGCGTATCGCTCGTGTGTATGCAAACTTACTACGCTCGACGTACGACGCTTCATCGGTTGAGTGTCATGTGTAAGGTCGAATATTTTATTATCTGCTGGTCCGTTCTGGCGTTACGCGACTGAAGATACATGACGCAACTTCTGTAAGGTGTGCAGCAACCCTAAGACTTGATTTTAGGTCGTTACGCAGTTATAAGTACCTATTTATTTGAAAATGGTAAATAGAATTATTTTTGGAACGAAGGTCTTTAACGGAGCATGCGGTAGGAATAAACCGGTAGAAATCGTCATATAACGAAAAAGCGTTATGCGACTTTCATAAATACGCATTTTGAACAATCTCACGTGAGATTAGAGGGAGGGGGTCGAGCCAAATCTCACGATATCTCATCAAGGAGTCCAAAAATCGACAAAATCACCTCACGTAATTAATGGACGCCCCCTTGTATACGAGTGTGTGTGTGTGTGTGCGAGTATCGCAAAAGGAACTTCGTTCCTGATGGGGGTCCTCCGACCGCTCACATGTTTGTTACTTACTATACGAAGGACTTTACAAGACTTTTATAACATACGTAGACTCACGTTTTCTTCCCATGGGGTTAGGCAAAAACTACAGAACGCCACCTGTTACGATATTTACATACTCCTTTTGCTCCATTTACGTTCAATTATTAAGAGGCTTACAGGACCTAAACACAAAAAACGCAAGTTTCAGAAACAATAAAAGTATATATATATGATCTACACTAAACAAAATCAGAAAAATATATGATATTCTTCAGGATATATGCTAGGTAGATAGTGTGTTGAAAACACAATACAACTAATTTGATATGATAGAAAAGAATCATGAATCTAAAAACTTTGTTTTTACAATAAAAATTTTACTAATATACATACAATCATTCTGATTTGTTGTCAGATTATTCTACAAGCAACATACTAAAATACTGGTGTATTAATTTTTTCGTCCAAACAATAGATTTCTTGTAATTAAATAATTGCTTCATATTTTGCAATAAATTACCAGCGTTGTGTCATCGCGCTTCTCTTTCTTTTCTATGCAGTCCGACAGTGACCGCGCTTTAAGGTCATGTAAGCCGGTCAGCGGGATTGTCCGAAAGGGTTACCGCTGGCCCGGAACATAAAGGGCTAAGGAAGGAACACGGGTGGGTTTTAGTCAGTAAGAGTCTGACACTCCCTACCGCTCCACCCAGAGCGGGAGGAGTCATTTGATGATTTCCCATCCTCAAAAAAAAAAAAAAAAGGTCTTGTAAGCCCCTTAAAATTTATTATTAGTCGTAAACGCTAATTTCCTAGCCCCACCGTTACATTCTGATCACGTAAGAGAGTTGAATGTTGGCGGGTTTGGCCGACATTTATTAAGCACATTGTTGCGATAGTTCAAGTTTAGAAAAGTAATAGGAAGCGCGGCTTTACGTATTTGAACCTTATCTTTCTGCTTCACTTCAGGGGTGAGGGTCTTTTTTATTTCTTCTAATTTGTAACTGTGAGAAAGGCCATGACGTGGTATAAATTTTGGCCAGCCTGCAAATTTGTAACTAAGTTAACTGTCCAGAGGTCAAAGTCAAAGTTGAAGCATTTATTTCAAACTAGCGGCCCGCCCCAGCTTCGCACGGGTGTAATTTATATATATATTTTTTAATTTTCGAAATTTCCTTTATACAAAACTTGTCCTAGCAATGCCGAATACAACAAAAATAATTATCTAATTTTGTGTAGTCATTCGGAAGTTATACGCTTATAGACATTTCGGCGACTTTGTTTTATACTATGTAAGGATAAAAAAAAAGGCAAAGGCACCTTTGAACGTCAAACTCTACAATAAAATAGAATTGATTCTAGTCGCCCCTTCAAAAAGGTAGAGTTCGTATAGAGGAGAATGCGCAAGAAAATTCACCGTTTCTCTTTTAAAATGTTTTACAATATTTTGTATACATTAATTATGTAATTGTATGTGAAGACGATGCACCTAGAATAAATTACTATGCCACAATAGGTTAAAGAATTAAAAATCAAGACATGACAGATAAATTGATAATGTGGGCCAAGACAAAGTGACATTGTATCGTTGGAAAAGTCAAAAATATATGAGTCTGACGTAAAACATCGAAAAGCCTGCCATTAGTCAATCCAGGGGGCCTAAATAGGCAAATTTGGCAGAATCATAAAAGGATAATATTATGAATCATAATGGACAGTTAACTGTTAAGTTAATCGTATCAAATCCCATTGGTGAAGGATTTTTCAATTTTTTTTTGTCTGTGCTAAAATACCAATCAATCCAATCCAAATCCAATCCCAATCTGTTTGATTACCTATACCTACGTAGTGCAGCGAAAAAAAGAAAAACACGAACTGTCTTCGCCATATTATGATTCATTCATAATATCATTCATTCATTGAATGT
This sequence comes from Luperina testacea, assembly GCA_927399505.1. NCBI lineage: Eukaryota > Metazoa > Arthropoda > Insecta > Lepidoptera > Noctuidae > Luperina > Luperina testacea. The sequence goes on along the minus strand of OV656763.1, from coordinate 2,745,901 downwards.
TATCCTTTTATGATTCTGCCAGTGGCCTTTTTAGGCCCCCTGTTGAGTCGTTGTAGAATAGAAATACGAAACGCATTGCAAACGATGGTCTCTTGTCTAAGCCCTCTGGGCACGCTGAAAGTACTACTACTATTACAGATACAATTAACATCCAAATAAACGATTGAGCTTCGTTTAGGTTCACTGCAGAAAGTCTGATATGCGAATATTTATATATAGTGGTATCTACAGATTCCAGCACATAAAGCTACCCGAAAATGTAAAATTTTCCCAATCAAGTTTGAACCTTACACTTTAACGATAAAGTTAAAAATCTATTAAAGAATTTTGACAGTCGTATCTATACCCAGTGTCACTCTCACTATTAAGACGAATCTAACGACAACTCTCAAGCTTAAATCGATCAAGCCATTTAGGCTACAGAGCGTGCCAAAGAAATATACATAATACACTCGAAAAACATAACCCTCCTTCTGGCGGAGTCGGGTAATAAGGCACGACTGTAGTACTAAATTACCAATTATAAAATGCGTCATTGCTACGCCGTAGCACATGCGATGGTGCTACGGCTACTTAGCTACGCTGTCGTAGAAGGCGCTACGCACGTATTATACCAGTCGCACTTAGCGCTTTTCCTCCGAGTTCATTATGCGCACAGCCAAAATGTGGAACACTCTGCCGGCGTTTGTGTTCCCTTCTACATTTAACCCGTCTGCCTTCAAAGCAAGAATGAACTGGCAACTTCTGGACACACTCGTTCCATCATAGACCTCATCCATCAGGCGTGATCGAGGTCAAAACCAGGCCCATTCAGCAAAAAAAATATATACAGAGTGTCTCTGGAAGTATGGATCAAATCGAATAAGGGCGTGGGTAAGGTCATTTCCAAACTTTTCAACCCTGAGAATGTCGCTGAATTTTTTTGCGGTTCAAAAGTTATGAACTATTTTTTTTATTCAATCACTTCGCATACTTAGTGTCAAAGCGAAAAAAAAAATCTTTAAAAAATCTACCAGGGCTATCAATTTATTTTTGTAGTTAGTCCTAATAGTTTTTATATGATTTTATTTTTTGAGCACTATGCGAAGTGATTGAAAAAAAATAAAAATTGGTCATCACTTTTGAACCGTGAAAAAATTCAGCGACATTCTCAGGGTTAAAAAGTTTGGAAATGACTTTGCCCACGTCCCTATTCGATTTGATCCATACTTCCAGGAACTTTTTTTTTTGGAATGGCATCTCGCAGTTCAACCTGTAAGGTTGTCGTCTGCTTAACCGGACTTGCCTGTGGATGCCTCAATAAATTAAGGCCTCCAGCCAGGGCACTTCCTGCGACACCCTGTATATAATATCTTTTTTAATTGTTTTATTTAATTTGTAAAATGACTATTTAACTTTGGGTATGATTTTGTGATATTAATGTGAATAGAAAGAGTCTATTTTTAATCGACAATAAATTGCAATATCTTCTTAGTTTAATCACGAGTGCCTTTACAATAAGGTTCTTTGTACACAGCACGGTTTCTTTACAGAACAGCGTATTCCCGGGATGTTAAAAAAAAAAACACTCCGGGTTTTTTTTAGCGCCGACAGAAGTGAAAACAGAACACAAACGTAATACTTTGCCATCACTCACTGACATATCGGATATACCTACATTAAAACCGAGTATATCCCGAGGACAACCGAACACATGCGAAGCGGGTATTTTCTTAATCGTTTTATAAACAAAACTCGCGCGGTGTCCCTTACGGTAACAGTGGCGCGAGTTCAATGGTTTTTCACATCTCAAAAAATTCCCAACACGCCTAAAGAAGTATTCACTTCAAAAATCGTGTCTGTCAACAAGTTTCCATAGTGATCCATACAACACTGACGACCGTGCCACAACACACGGCGAATAAACCGTAGTTTTTGTACACACATGTGTGTACAAAAATAACGTACATACTAAATATTTAGAAAACAAATACACACATTTCTGCCGTTTGGCGAGATGAAAGAATAGAATACTCTTTATTATGTACACCATATAAATTACAGACATAAATATAGAAACTGTACAAAGGGTGACACAATGGGCGGTCTTATCGCTAAGAGCGATCTTTTAAAGACAACCTTAGGATGGATTTAAAAAGGGGAAGGACAGACAAATACTGTAGGTAGTCCGTGGTGTACCATTTACATAATACAATAAATACATACATAAAGTATATTATACTAATCTAAATAAATATATACACATACATATAAATATATCCATATAATAATAAACATGAAAGCTAAATAAACGGGTATTTATAACATGAAACTGTTAATTTAGTACTTAAAGTTGACTACGTACGAGAGATGGAAGTAGACTTCTCTTAATTTCAATATTTTCATGCCTCGTAAAATAACCTAAATGAAGAAAATACTAGGTATAACAAGAGTGATTTAATTTTAGCCTTTCATTTGTATAGTTGAATACATATATATGATTTATGTAGTTTAATATTTAACATGTTTTAATTTGAATTAAATTAAAAATTCAGCGGTCGGTGATAATTTTCTTACGAATAATTATATTATGGGCTGAATTTTCCATCGCCAGATAACTTTTATTCGAGGAATAAAATTGACGTTTGACAGTTTTTGTATGAAATAACTGTCAAAATATCAAAATTATTCCTCGAATAAAGTTATCAGATGATTGAAAAATCTGCTCTTAGTATAACTTTATATTCCCATTAACTTAAAATGCCAATAGCATAAACAGTCTCGTGAGTGAAACCGGGGGGCTCAGCTATTTAATTATAGATTTCATAATATTCGATACAATGTCCCCTGCTAATACATCCCCTTCGTTAATCTGGTAGACACCCTCAATATTGCCATAACACAGAATCGAAATACCTAACCAAAATTAGCTCAATTCCGCCGATCCACGTAATCTTTCAACCTAATTCAAACGAATCGTCTCACTCGGGTAATCGATTTGGAATTTTCAATCAGTCCGATAAAATCGATTTGGTCTGAGATCGAATGTGAATTGGGTACACACGATGACACGTCAGGCTGTACCGTTCCAGTCTAACATGACCTCTCGTTGTACGGAGGGGTATAATATAACGGGTGTATAAAGTCGCTTAACGAAGCCGAGAGTCATTTGTACTCCTGTCATTATGTCATTATAACTGGACCATAACTGGTAATAACCTTCTGAATACGGAGATATTGAAAATCAAAGTTCCAACTTTTTTTTTCTTCACGGAATCCTGTTTTAAATATTACAATTTAACTTTAAATCCCCCCCACGTCTTGTACCGTTGCATGTCACAAAGATTTGCGTGCTTTACATTTTCAAAATGTCTTATTTAAAAAAAGATAACTGAAAATCTCTGTTTCTATGGAAAATTTAACATCGGTCTAATTTGGCTGTAACACTATTTTTCTAAAATGTTCTTAACAAACTTTTTAGACCTTTGTATCCTGCTTATGTGTATGAAGTTTCATTAAAATCGGTTAATTCATTTCGAAAAACAAGGGCTTGAAAGCTTGAAAAAACATTAAGAGCATTTACGACGTACGGCATTTCATACAGAAATACCGTACGTCGTAAACGCTCGTCGTAAATGTTTTTAGTTTGATGTACAGAATAAGTAGATGATTGGCTATGTGATGTGTAATGTGTGTGTCTTTTTACTCCTATGAGAGGTCAACTTATACTATGAATGCGTAGCTTGATGTGTCGTGTGTACATTCGTCCGCTGAGTGCGGAAACAGAGCTATCACCCATAACGATTGATTGGACGATTCTATTCGATTTGAAATTTGACGAGAAACGCTCGGCAACGCTTTGTCGAAACTTGATTACGAGTAAAGGCACTGTACAACGTATACGTAGGTAGGTTTTGGTCCTTAAGTACCTTCTTTTTATTTTTATTCCTTTGTCCCATGCAGAGTGTTATGGCTTGACTTCTCATTTCGGTATGGTCGTAAAATTCGACGCAAGGAAAGCTTCCTGTTTGTGTGAATAAAAGCTTTAAATGTAAATTGTGGGTGCGTTGTTTGTGTTATTTTTATACAGTTTTACGTAGGAGGTTAGTAAACTAATCCGTTGGATTTGTTAATGTAAAATGGTGACCACCATGACACCAGAGGGGGGCAATTCTCGTAATTTTAAAAATGTTCAGTCTCAATCTATCAATAAAAATTCTAATTTCCCTACATTTTTGACTTGTCGCTGGGATGAGATTGCGACTAGATTTTAAAACGTTTTTAATTACAGGAATAGGCCTTCTGAAACACAGAGTTGATAAACTAAAATTGCAGATGTTACCAATAATAATATAAATTAATGTAACTGGTAACGGACACTAACATTTTCGTGAACATTATTTTTGTTCCTATCCTAATAATTTTTTTTTTATTTGATTTGAATTATCTTAGTAAAATTATTTAGTAGTTCGTGCAGCAAAGTTTTGGGCCAAAAATGTTTAAACTTTTTGCCATCGATACGCTATGAAGAAAAAGTGGACTCCTTCAACTACAAAAATTTAAAATGGTCATCATAAGCAGATAGGTTAAGCTGTTAACACACTGACAACAGTCAGGACTTCGTATCTCGTTACCAATCAATTTTATCCGTCATTGATTCGACCACGGCCTTTCCTTAAATTCCATCGTTGTATACCGTGGGTCGTTCCCTTGTCGACAAACATAGAACCAGCCCCAATGGATTTGCTTATCTAAAAACATCTGACAACCCAACATACTAAAAGATACTCTATGACCGAAGTTATAAGATTGATGTTTGGGTGGAGAGAAAAAAAGGCAATTTCTTTTGTGATGGAGGTCAAGTTGCATATGACGTGCAATGGGACTGTCACAGCCTCAATTTAGCGTCTTATTGTTAGAATTATTTATTAGTTTTCTGCTCGAAGTAGCGAGCATAGATTAAGTTGGTTAGATTAACAGAATGGTTTGTTTTGTGGTTCCACACAAAACCACTTTTTTTTAAACAGGATTGTGCGATATTAATGACTTCACACGATCTTGCAGATATTACTAAAAGCAGCGTCATCATCATCTGCCAAGCCTTTTCCCAAATATGTCTGGATCGGCTTCCAGTCTAACCGGTTGCAGCTGAATACCAGGGGGCCTAAAAAGGCCACTTTGGCAGAATCATAAACTGATAACATTATGAATCATAATATGGCGAAGACAGTCCGTGTTTTTCTTTTTTTCGCTGCACTACGTAGGTTTTTTAGCACAGACAAAAGCAAATTAACTGAAAAATCCTTCACCAATGGGATTTTTTTTTTTTTTTTAGGATGGGAAATCATCAAGTGACTCCTCCCGCTCTGAGTGGAGCGGAAGGGAGTGTCAGACTCTTACTGACTAAAACCCACCCGTGTTTCTTCCTTCGCCCTTTATGTTCCGGGCCAGCGGTAACCCTTTCGGACAATCCCGCTGACCACCAATGGGATTTGTTACGATTAACTTAACAGTTAACTGTCTATTATGATTCATAATGTTATCCTTTTATGATTCTGCTAAAGTAGCCGTTTTAGGCCCCCAGTATTTTACTAGAAGCGACTGCCTATTCTACCTCCATAACCCAGTTATTGGGTACACGATAACCCTTGGTAAGATCATTATTGTCCATACAAAGCTATTACCTTTTGGAAGGAGCAGCTAGAATCAATTATATTTTCTTATAAATGTCTATGTTCAAAGGTGCCTTTTAATGGTGTACTTGATTGCACTTTGACTTAGAATTAGGTACCAAAAGCAGAGTAAATAATAAGCAGAAGTATAATCAGCCAATAGGTAAGTTCCCACTGCTAGAACACAAGCCTCCGCTTGGTGAGAGGGAGTGGGTCATAATCCACCACGAGGGCCCAATGCGGGTTGACAGATGTCACATGTCTGCGAAGGATTAGTTCTAGGACATGCCAGTTTCCTCACGATGATTTCCTTCACCGTTTTGAGAGTAGTGGTGATGCAATAATTTGCACAGTCTCGCTGGGTTCGAATCTACGACCTACAAAGAGAGTAAATATTATAATATGTTATAGGTAGGTTCTAAACCAAACTATTGTCTGCCATAATACTGTCCTCAAGTCGTTTACATCGCCCATGAGACGTGACCTTTCAGTAATCATTACAGTAGTTTTGAACCCGGAGAGGTTTATTCGAAAACCCTTTGCGAACTTGCTCTCTTAGTAACTGTGAACTATCAAACAGTTTCTAGTAAATCATATCAACATTAGTGCTGTTACTGAATAACCTTGACGTAATAGTTCAATACTGTTACTAAGTTTAAAATGGACAATTGATTGATTTAGTTTAAAGATTATGTATTATGAATATAGAATTAGGTACTTAATGGGTTCCTTTATGAGTTTATTTTCGACATTACTAACTTTGGTGAAGGAAAACATCGTGAGGAAGCCTGCCGAACTGTTCTTTAAAAAAACACTGAAAACTTAGGTTAAGTGAGCTTAGAGTGAGTGCAATATTTTGAAATTGGACTTTATTTATTTATTTGACAGCGGTACTCACCAGGGGTCCTAAAAAGGCCTCTGGGTAGAATCATAAAAGGATAACATTATAAATCATAATGGACAGTTAACTATTGGTTAATCGTATCGAATCCCGTTGGTGAAGGATTTTTCAGTTATTTTTTTTTTGTCTGTGCTAAAATACCAATCAATCCAATCCCAATCTCTTTGATTATACCTACGTAGTGCAGCGAAAAAAGAAAAACACGGACTGTCTTGGCCATATTATGATTCATAATGTTATCCTTTTATGATTCTGCCAATGTGGCCTATTTAGGCCCCCAGGTTTTCAGAAACTGGACGTTAGTGTCGGGTCTGTTCAAACAAAACGTATTCTATGTCTGTTTCAAACAATGGACGTTTGGTGTCCCGCCGTCAAAGGAAGAAATTGCAGGGCGTGGGTCGGAGCGAAACAAACATGTGTAGCTATTGTAATGTGTGTTCGTGTGTGTTAATTTAGTGGCGATAATGTCTGTTATCACAAAGGGAATGAATAGGACTGTCTGATGGGTTATTTTTCTGTTGTATCCAAGTGGACGATCTAACTTTTTTTTTTTGCTTTAATTGGTACATAGGTCAACTAATCTACGAGAAATCCCAGCGTAAGTCAGAGAGCATTTGTTACATATTATTTAATTACATCTCATATTTTTTTCATTTCCTTTTTAATATCACTCATTCCTTCAAAAAATTGTAAAAACATAATTTATGTGCTCCAGCATCTCTTAAGTTTTCAAGCCAAATATTGAAGTACAATAAAAGTCATCATAATTTTTATGACGTGTACTAAAATATTTTATTTCTACAGCCATGTGTTTTACGATACGTTGCATGTTTTCTGCATATGTTAGTCGTTACGACGTGGCGTGGCCCGGTAGCCTTAGCACATGAGTAGGTAACCGACAGAGACAAAGCTTCATACCTACAATGTATTGAAATTGCCTTCAAAAGCGGCGGTATTTAAATCTGGAGTCTCGTGACAACAAATGCTTCCTTTCTCCTAACTCACTTATTTTGCTGTGCCCGACAGGGTGCATATGATCTAACTATGTATAAGTTTATTACCTAAGAATACTTACATGTGGAATGCAATAAAAGTATTGAGTATAGTGTCAGTGAATACTTCACAAAGTACTACAGAGATTGTCATCCTGGTCAGTCACACCCAACACCTTATTTGATTGGCTAATTCTTCCCTGGCGGTGGTTGGGCTAACGAACGCTTGGTTTGCGACCACCCCCTCCCACCGGAGTCTGGCGTCAAGCAGCCTGCTGTGTTTCGTCGATGCGTGGGACTTCCAGTGCCTTAGGCATCTTCTGGGCACGCTCGTTGTACCAAAGACCTCATCTATCGCTTTCCATCAGGCGTGATTGAGATCAACAGCGGGCCAATTCAGCAACAAAAAAAAAAAAAAAAATTATGAAGCTTGGACTCTGTAGCAATATCCACTCCTGTGACATAGTGGCCTGTTTTCCTTGATATCAAGATATACGAGCCCGACATTTCCTTTATTTTTGTTTGGTATGTTTGGAGTACCTGTGTGTCCTTTTATAGCTCGGGTATACAACAAATTGGACCTTAGTGGTTTATTATTTATATTATGGTGAAGTTATAATTTATGGAGGAATAATAGAAACCTTCGAAGTTTTGTCTAGTTTACATTATGCAAGAAAACACTCACAAGGCTTAGATAGAGCAGTAAATACAGCAGGTTATTGCAAGCCAGTTCGAAATTTAAATAAAAACTTTGATTAGGTACCTCCTTGGTTGCCACGTTTATTTATTTATTTATTTGGTTTTTCAACAATGAGTACACTGTTACTTTATAATTTGTACATTGCAAACTTAAGTCTAAGTTTCGGAGTAAAAGATCGTTCTTTTACTCCGATTTTTATTACACGACAGATAATAATATGAGTTTACTATGTAATTTATTTGGCCACCAAACTACGACAGATATGGATTTTCATACAACTTTTGCCGGCCGCTGCTCGCATATATTTGGCCAGTACAGCAATTTCAATTTATCTCGAAGACGGTTGTCAAAATAATGCTCAAAGTTCCAAGCATGTTTGAGAAAAGATTATTTACACAGGCCAGTGCATACATATGCGACCTCCATAGGACACACGTCGTATGACACTTCACCTTTTGTCTAAAATTCTACTGCTATAAGTGTATGGTAAGTCCCTAGTAGTGTCAATATCCTCACGTCCAAGACACGGCAAACATAGTAAGCTGCATCTAAAGTGGCCATTTTATAAAACAACAAATATTATCATACTGGTCCGTAAGTAGCAAACAAACTATGCATGTAGCTTTTCGGTTCTGAAGCGGTGTTCCCGTGTTATCGCCCCGCGCGCCCCCTAGCCGCTAAGTTCGGAACTGAATTTAGTAACTATGAGAATTTATCGGTCTTTCACTGTGTTCGCCACGGTTTTGTTATGGCACAAACTGTAGTTTGAAAATTGCAATTTGAATGTTGAACTTTCCGTTCTTAGCTGGATTCAGAGCTGCAGTACTATTACAGTGTATTTTACAACGTTTCCTATTTACTTGCGTCTGTAGATTGTACTAATGCTTGTTTGATGTTATTTTTATGTTTCGGGATATATTGGTTGTTGCCATTTCGTCATTTTTCTTGGTGGAAAATGTTGTATGGGTCCTCAGATTTCGTTTTAATTTAGAGTAATACCCAGAAGCTCTGCCGTTCTCGCCATAGAAGTAGACTATGTCCTAAAGTAGTCAATTTTTAGGGATCCATAGCCAAAAAGTGCCAATTGACTGACCACTATTACTAAAGTTCCGCTGTCCGTCCGTCTGTCACAGGGCTGTATATTTTGAACCGTCATACTCGTAGGTAAACACTTGAAATTTTCACAGAGCCGCTATAACAACAATAAAAATATGAAGTGTTAATAAATATTTTACGGTGACTCGGAACCCTTCATAGTCGAGGCCGACTCACCCTTGGCCGCTTTTAAAAAAAAAAAAAATATATATTGGACGCTAACCACTTTACAATTAAATTCAACCGTACAATCTGTAAATATCAGCAACAGTGGTGGCCCAACGGCATCAGCCGCGACTTACGAGTTGTAGGTCGTAGGTTCGAACCCAGACGGGCGCTTTACTTTGTGTAAATTATTTCATCACCACTGCTCTCAAAAACGGTGAAGGAAAACATCGTGAGGAAACCGGCATGTCCTAGAACCAAAAATACGAAGACATGTGACATCTACCAACCCGCACTGGGCCCGCGTGGTGGATTACGGCCCACTCCCTCTCACAGAGAGGAGGCCTGTGTCCCAGCAGTGGGAACATTATAGGCTGATAATGAATCTGTAAATATAAATAAATAAAACAATATTTTGTCACCGCGACAATCTCCCTCATTACACGCACAAACACAGAGCTAGAACAAATATGTGTAAGGTCTACCCTCACAAATATTTGTCCCAGTGCGTAATCAAACTCAACACCCTGAGTACATAAAGTGGACTCTCGCCAGCAGCCCATTAAATTGTCAAAATATTATAATATTTTACAATCAAATTCCGCAAAAACACTCCGAATCCAAACCACAATTGTATTGTAATAAAGAAATTTTTCCCGCTTTCAAACTAAGTAGACAAAATATACGCCTTATAGATCCATATCTATCCAACTCTTAGGGGAACCTCAAACCGATCCTCCGCTTATTTATACATAATCATAACATATTTCTGCGTTTTTTTTTTCCTTCAAAACAAAAAGAACTTTCCCTCAACACGTATATTTCGTGAAATATTTTTCTGGAGAGTAAAGTCCCCTAAAAGTTCTAAACATGGCGGTTCCCAGAGGTCACATATTGTTACCACTCGATCGCGGCACCGCGTTTATGGGGACGCAGTTTGAGGGCAGGACTACAAACTACGTTTTATAAAGGTTTCACAATTTTAGTTATTTTCAGATAGAAAATACATAGATGTGTTAGATACCCGTTTTACTGGGTTAACAGTTGGTTAAAAGTGAAAACAAGGTTAAACGTCAAACGATGTGTGAGTACACCGATGTTAATTAAAGCTAACTAACGTTTATAAGTAGTGGTCAAATGTCAGACAATAGTTACTATTCGAACAAAACGGACAAAAAAAACCACAGAAGAAAACAACACATACTTTTTCAAAACAAAATAAATTAATAACGAAACAACATGGTAACTATTTGTTGTTTTGATTTTTGTCGGTCTCTTTGTAATTGGTAATGGAAATTAAATGCTTTTTCAATAAATGCTATTGGCAAGGAATATTTCCAGGCAGGTAGGTATTTAAGTAAACATTGCATTAGGTAATGAAACAAGAATGAGTTGTTACTCATATTACTCGTTAAATCACAATCATCATGTGTTCAACTCATGATTATTTGCGATGAGTATGTAATTATTAATTTAAATTAACTTTAAAGTGTCTGTAAAATATTAGTGTTCTATTATGGGCTATTGACACGAAACTCACAAACACTCTCTACTCGATTATTTTAGTGTAAAAGGCACTAAACTACAGATGTTTTCTTACTAGACTGCAAATATTTCAAAATTTAATAGTCTGAAAATGTCGAATTAACTAAGAGACGGTGAAAATTATTGCCCATTTTTTAATAATCCCCAACCCACATCCTCCTTTGGGTATTAAGATTTATTACAATAATTATAATACTTCTGTACTTAAACAAATACCTATCTAGTGCATTCAAGTATATAATAATACGAGCTTTATATAGTATAATTTAAAATAAGTTGTTTATTAAAATTTATTTTCTACTGTGCTAGTTTGCGGACGATCCTTTAGCGAACCTTTTGGTTCCCTTCCATTCAACTGACGTACAGATATGAATGAGTGTGAACATTAATAAATATAATGTGGGCTTCTGATTTCTAAACAACTTTGACATCCACGGCATGTACCTATATTTCTTATAGATTTTTATTTTTTTGTTGAATGGCATCTCGCAGTTCAACTTGTGAGGTTGTCGTCTGCTTGACCGGACTTTCCTGTGGATGCCTCAATAAATTAAGGTCTCCAGCCAGGGCTTAAACAAACTTAAAAAGAAAGCGACTACACGCTAAGGGCACCCCCTGTGGGGTTCGGACCTCGGCTTAGGGTGTCGTTGGGAGAGGACAGGAAGGGACAGGCTGGATCGGAATTAATTGGGGACGGATTTAAAAGTACAGGCTTAGCGGCGCGGGCTGGCTCGAGCAAGGGTCGGGGCGGACATAGTACGGTGTGTCGCGACGGGCTTCGACGGCGAGGTCGGAAGGATGGCTGACGGGACTTGTACTTCCTGAGAGTACTGGTGGCCTTACGACTATCCTGAAGGATGGAAGTGGCGTCGTCGGGGGTGGTGAGGGTATTCCTTGGTCGGCGAATCCTACTTATGCGGGAGGGAGTGTATTGGGAGGCCGATTTCTTATTGAAACCTCCAAATATTATTTATAGTACATACTACCGCGGCCTGCAAAAGCGGCATTGATGTACGAATGTAAAAATGGGAGCCGAGGCGAAACCGAGCCATACATTGTTGGTTGCGGTCAAGGCTTTGTATAGTACTTTTCTCAAAAATGCGCGGAAATTCAAAGTAAGAAAATTAATTATAAATTTTAGAATCAATTACTCGAACAACGATAATTTTTCACGCGCCAAGTGCGTTCATTTTGTTTCTTTTTTACTATAAACAACTCTATTTCCAAGCCAAATCGAAATTTAAAAAAAAAATATTCTATGAATAACCCCCTTGGTTGCCTTGTGGCGAAGTAAAAAGTTCATTCCACTTTTAAATTACACGGTACATATGAATTTTCATAGTAATTTATTCGGTCGCTAAACACGACAGATATGGATTCTCACACTAACATTGCATGCAGGCCGCCAGCTTGCAATTATTTGTCCAGTAGGTACAGCAAGCATTTTCGGTTTATCTCGAAGAAGGTTGTCAAAATAATACTCTTTTCATAAACATGCTTGGAAATCCTTCCAAGCATGTTTGAGAACAAAACTTTTATTAGACTCAATTTTTTTTTCAATATATCACCTTAATTGTGCCACGTCCCAACTTCGTCAGTTGATGGCATGCATCGTCGCGAATGTTCCTTACATAATTTATTAAGGCTACGCGAACCGCCTAGTGGCGCCCTCATCGTTTGTTTGGTTATTTCTTTTATTTTAGAATGAAAATGCAGAAAATAAGCACGTTAAGTTGTGCTCCACAAGATTATACGTTAATATTATTGTAAAGTTTTACATTGTTTAGTTTTATTATAATCACTAAAACGGATAATAGTGGCCACTATTTTCCACTGTTGGGACACAGGCCTCCTCTCTGTGAGAGGGAGTGGGCCATAATCCACCACGTGGGCCCAGTGTGCGTTGGCAAATGACAGCGTTGAAAATGTTCATAAAAAAGGCGGTCTATTTCAAGATAAAAAGTAAATCTTCTAACTTTTTTCACAAAACGGTTTTGCTGTCGCAAACTTTAACCTCAAGTGGTGAAAAAATAATTTATGTGTCGGTTATTTACAACGAACTTAAAACATGCTTTGGTGGTGGTGATTTTAGAAAGTGAAAATACTTCTACATTTTCATAACAAATTACAAAAAAAAAATCTTTATAATATTTAGTTTAGCGACCTAGAAGATATAGCTCGAAGAAAAAACAATAATTTGCTCTGTTGGTGGGTACTGAACCAAACTATCACTATCCACAGTACGCCGCACTTTTTACTGGACACCCTCCCTTTATAGACGTGCAACGAATATCTTTCAACTTTTCAAGAAAACTGGCTGATTTATGTTGTTTTTAAGTATCTTTATGAAAGTGTTTATGTCTCCATTAGAAGCCCATAAAAAAGTCTGCAAACATTTTGAGCGTCTTTTTTTCTTTTCTTTCCAAGGGTAAAGCTTTAAGTTATTAAATTATGCATTCTAGAAGTATCTACTTAAGAATTTGATACTTTACCTTACCAGACCTTAAATGGCACATACGAAAACTGGAGCTGTGTATACAACGAATTATTCGACCAACTGCAACTCCTCAACTGTATCAACCACTAGTACTCTGTTCTCATGGTCATTAGTCTCCAGGATATTATTTCTTCATTTATTCAAACCTGCTTAAAAATGTACAGACTAATTCATTATTGGACGTAGTTTTACCAAAATGTCTCAGTTAACATCACCATGGTGAAGTTTTCGAGCATCATCTGCCTAGCCTTTTCCCAACTATATAATATGTTGGGGTCGGCTTCCAGTCTAACGGGATGCAGCTGAATACCAGTATTTTACAGGGAACAACTGCCTATCTGACCTCCATAACCCAGTTACTGGATAATACGATACCCCTTGGTAAGACTGGTTGTCAGACTTTCAGGCTTCTGACTACCCATAACGACTGTCAAAGATTTCGAATGACAGCTGGAACCGACGGCTTAACGTGCTTTCCAAGCCACGTGTTGGTCGGTATGAAAAGATGGTCACCCACCGATAGACCAACCACGGCAAGCATAGCGTAACCTGATCGATTGACCTGCGTGGCTGTTATTATTTAGCCACGGGCCCCTCGAAGTTATCGAGAACATGACGTTTTAAGTATAAAATTGGGGTTTTCATTTCCACTTACCAAATGTTATTGTTGTAGGTGGGTGTAAGCTAATGAACTTTGTTTCAGGGCTTTTAACCATATTTCAATTTTAGATAGCTAGATAGATAGATAAAACGTTTCGTTTCGTGTTTCGTTTTCCTGTGTTACGTTTCGTTTCGTTTCGTTTTTCGTTTTTGATTTTCTGAATAGTTTTAGACAGTAAACAGTGGGTACGTTTTGCCAAATTGCATTTTATATGGAACTAGGTTAAATTAGTTCTGCCAAATTGTACCAACTTTTTCTCAAACCCAATAAACTCTTTTTTTATTTATTTTTTACCCCCATAAGTGAACGCCATATTCAAAATTCATTTATTTACGTTATACGTCCGTGTTTAGGCCACAGACATTCATGTCTGTAACAAATTTCGACTTAATCGGTCCAGTAGATTCGGAGCACTCTGACAGACGGACAGACAGACACATGAGTGATCCTAGAAGGGTTCCATTTTTTCATTCGAATTTACGGAACCCTAAGCTTAAAATTTCAGTACATTTGTCTACCACGACCCGCATTGGTAGATTTGTGTTGTTTTCCTTTGGATGCAAAACAGAACAAATTCCTTTGTCTAAATTCTAAGCTCATTTCAACATTCAAACCGACCGACAGTAAGTTCACAGCAAAGTTTACCGGCGCCAAGAACCATCAGCCTCTAATCAAATGTGCGCGTCTAAATCAAATCATTTTGGACAATGTTCATCAGCATGCAGACACACAATAGATAGGTACGGCAGGTTTGTTCTGAGCAACGAGCGACAACCCACGCACACATAGACACGCTTCACGCACAGAGTGTGCACGCACTTTCGAGAAGGCATTAGTTTGTGAAAGTTTATATGCTCATATACATGAGCAGTGCGTACCATGGCTGATATATACGCATACCATAGATAGCTGCATGTATGATGTACGAGTCTATGTGTGCTTGCGCCTGTTTTCACCCGTTTTATGTAGCCGACCGGGCTCATGGCTAAGTTATAATAGTTGCATGGGTTGATTGATTGATCAGTTTATGGTTGACCATCCGGTCTATACCAACACCCTTCTGTGCTTCGGAAAGCACGTTAAGCTGTCGGTTCCAGCTGTCATTCGTAAATCTTTGACAGTCGTTACCGGGCAGTGAGAAGGCCGAAAGTCTGTCAAGTCTTACCACGGCGTGTCGTGTTACCCAGTTACTGAGTTGTAGCTGTGTTGTATTACTATTTGTGTACCTAGTTTTGATAGATTTTTTATCATTGTTCCTCTCAATCAAAGCACCTGCCATCCAATCTCTTCACCACCCTTAGTTGACTGGTAGAGAATGTCTAAGGCATTAAGTCCGCCTTTGTACCTTTTTGTGCGAAAAGTTTAAATAAATAAATAAATTGGCAGTCACTCCATGTAAAATATGGGCATCCAGCTGCATCCTGTTAAGCTGGAGGCCCAGAATTTTCCCACCTATGTGTGGGACGCACTTAGATGGAAAAAGGCTAAGCTGGTGATACCGTATGGAGCCAACCTTCTGTACCCAACTATTCTGTGATGCAGAGGACACAAATTCTAACTAGTGTTGATTCATCTCATTATTGTTCTTTGCTTAGTTAGTTAGTCGACTTGTTAGTACCGTCACCACTTGATTAACTTAAGTCTCCTGGACTGTTTGATCTGAAGTGTGAACGTGGTGGGTTTGTGGGAGTTTCACTGCATTATGGTGAAGATTTTACAATGGTGATAGGACCCTACGAATTCTTGAGTTACGAAGTAATATTTAAAAAAACTCAATAGTTGAATATGGGTGTCGTAGATTTAGCACATTGTCTTTTTCTGCTGGGTCTTCTATTTGAAAATCCGATCAATGAACCGTTTGGCAAGACTCATACATACGACGAACAATTGTATGTTACACCTACTGATAAAAAATTTTGATGTTTGAAAACTGTCATCTTTTTGTTGTTCTATAATTGTAACGTCTAGTCTGCCAACTCGGTCGTATGTTCGAACCCAGACAAGCGCTGTACTTTGTGTAAAACTATATTTCTATTGCTCTCAAAACGCATTGTGAAGATACCTGTGAAGATGTGCTAGAACCAAAAATTCGAAGACGTGTGACATCTACCAACCCGCACTGGGCCCGCGTGGTGGATTACTTTACGGCCATCGAGATATAAGTACTTATATCTCGATGTTTACGGCCCATTTCCTCTCATAGAAAGGAGGCCTGTCCGTTTGGCCCAGCAGTGGAAACATTATGCTCAGAAATCAGAAATAATTTATTTTCCAATAGTGTAGATATACAGATATGATGGTTATTTTAATGAGATTCCCGATACATTTTGCCTTACGGCATGCAAAATTATTATTATAATAATAAATAAAATATAAATACATATAAACATGTATATTATACATACACATATATATGTACATATCGCCGTCCCCGGAGAATAAAATGGTAACTGCCATTATCCTAGTTTTAGTGTTATGTCATTTTTGGGATCTGTGGGTGTTAATACATCTGCTCAATTTTTTTCGCAGTTTTTAAACAGTTATTTACGAAACAAAAAAATATTACAATAGTTTTCAAAGATTTAAACCAGGTCATAAATTACGAGAATAAAGTGTTAATATAATAATATCAAAAAGTATTCCCACTTGTTAGTATGACAAACAGTCATAGAATTATATTCTCGTGAAAAAATATTCGACTAAATAATGATAAATGCAGTTATCATTTTATTCAAAACGTTTTGAATAGTAAGACATATTGTCATCCTCTTCGCTCACATAGTTTTATTAGGAAACCAAATTCAAAGTCCTTACCAGATTTTTTTTTCACAATATTTACGAGAATAAAACGATATTGAAGTATTATCAGTATCATTTTTACCCTAAAAACCCGTAGAATAAAATGATACGTGACGAGTGCAATATTTGATCCTGGTCAGGCTGTACGGAGAATAAAATGATAATCGACAATATATAACTTGGACGATGATTAATTTTGACTAACTTCTTATTTTTTAAATAATATCTCTATTTTGATACTTAGGCGTATTTGATTATAACATTTAGAACAAACAAAAAATAACCTTTTTTAAAAGTTGACAATCATCTGTCTACGTCCAGTATTTAAGAAGCAATCAACGAAAACGTGTTTTTTATTTTTCCTGAAAAGTTGCATTTTTGTAGTTATCATTTTATTCTCCGGGGACGGCGATATATTTGTCGCATCCGGTCATTCATTTGACTATTCGGAACGCTAGCGCCATCTGGTGGCGGTTGACAGAGTCTAGCCTGAGTTCGTGGGGGTTAGAAAACAGCTCGACAGAACGATGTGAAGCGCTTTTGGACATTGGACATCGTACGGACAACATGTGCTCAGAAACTGTCCCGCGTTCCGTATCTGGTTGTGTCGTGTATCTACAGTATGTAATTTGTTAGTGTGATTAATTTGTTCGTGAAATTATAATCTTATTTGAACTGCAAACGGTTTTCTATTGCGCAATAACCAACCCATACCCACAGTACGCCCACAGTAGTTAAAATATGGCTGATAATAACGACACACACACTTACCTTCTCCGTTATATATATTATTATTATTATATAATTGCACCTTCTTTTTATTTATTTTTTGCTACTTCTTTATCATTGCAAACAAACATATCAATATCAGGGAAAGAATAAACATCTACTTAATACAAACACTTGTCTATACGAGAATTATATCATAGTTGTAAAGAGCAGCCTTATTCAGGTCACCCAAGTGTACCCATCGTCCATTTTATCCAGTTTTCTTTTCATAAAAGTCACTATAGTATTGTATATTATTATAGTCCCCACCGCAAGTGGTCGCGAATGGAACGATAACACGGATATGTTTACCCATATTACAAGCTGCATATCGTGGACGGGGGATACAAACCAAGAAAGAAGGACACGAGGTCCGCTATGCAATAAAAACCTTAGTGTTGTCAGGAAATGGAGGGCCAACTGTCATCAACCTCCTGATCTTGCACTTCCTCTCTCCTTAAACATCATCATTATATTTTCTTTGCTCTTGTTTCATGTTTATTATTATATGGATATATTTATATGTATGTGTATATATTTATTTAGATTAGTATAATATACTTTATGTATGTATTTATTGTATTATGTAAATGGTACACCACGGACTACCTACAGTATTTGTCTGTCCTTCCCCTTTTTAAATCCATCCTAAGGTTGTTCTTAAAAGATCGTCCTTAGCGATAAGACCGCCCATTGTGTCACCCTTTGTACAGTTTCTATATTTATGTCTGTAATTTATATGGTGTACATAATAAAGAGTATTCTATTCTATTCTTGTCTTTGTTTGAGATCGGCGCATAACTTCTTCATTTACACTTACATCTTTATTAGCCGTCATATCAGTTCCGAAGGGCCGCACAGGTCGATCGATCAGGTTAAGCTACGCTTGTCGCGGTTGGTCTGTGGATGGGTGATAATCTATACATACCAAGAACCCTCCGTGCCTTGGAAAGGACGTTAAGTCGTTGGTCCCGGTTGTTATTCGCGGATCTTTGACAGTCGTTACGGGTAGTCAGAAGCCCGAAAGTCTGACAACCAGTCTTACCAAGGGGTATCGTATTACCCAGTAACTGGGTTGTGAAAATCAGATAGGCAGTCGCTCCATTTAAAATACTGGTATTCAGCTGCATCCGGTTAGACTGGAAGCCGACACCAACATAGTTGGGAAAAGACTAGGCAGATGATGATCAGTTTCAGATCACCATTAATTCTGGCCATATCATCTTTCACACAATCCATACATCTTTCCTTTGGAAATGAGTGCCAATATAATTATTTAGCCCAAAAAGAGTGAACGGAAATTTAATATTCGTTTATTAACTACATAATTATATTTTCCTTTAGCGCGGCCATGTTTGCAGAATTTTCAGTAATTAATCATGCTGAAACACTCTTTGTTACGCATGAAAATGAAACTGATCGATTTCGATGCAGATTTATAATGTTGTTAAAGTTATAGTATAGCTAACTATACTATAACATTAACAACATTATATCTGCGCCACCACTAATGGCTTAACCTGTCAGGTAAGTAACGACGAGAGATGTCAGCATCAACGAAGGGGCTCATTAGGGCCGAAGCCTGCCGGGTCAGCGGGATTGTCCGAAAGGGTTACCGCTGGCCCGGAACATAAAGGGCTAAGGAAGGAACACGGGTGGGTTTAAATCAGTAAGAGTCTGACACTCCCTTCCGCTCCACCCAGTGCGGGAGGGGTCAATTGATGATTTACCATCCTCAAAAAAAGAAAGGTAAGTAACGAATGACGATTTAAACTTGAGCGCATCGAGGTTCTGGCGAACTCGTACTGGCACACGTAGCCTTGGAGGGTCTCCAACTAGGTGGACGGATAACCTGGTAAAGACCACAGTAATCCGCTGGACGCGAGAAGGACTAAACCTGTTAAAGTGACAGTCTTTGGGGGAAACCTATGTCCAGCAGTGGACATCTTTCAGCTGAAATGATGATGCTGATGAATGACATCGAGCTTTAGAAAGAGACTTTACAGAGATTTTATAGAGCTACGTTTCTGCCACTCATAGACTGTCTGAGGCTATGAGTGACAGAAATGAAGTCTATAAAGCCGATCATTTTCCAAAACTGCCCTTTGTGTAGCTGCCTCCGTTACCTGTTAGTCCGACAGTCTTACCGATACGCTATGTGATTTTTACGACGCCATAAACTTGATTTATCATTGCTCATACAGTATTTTTACATTCACAGCGTTTTTGTGCACTTGTTCAACACAAGTAAAGCGCTCGTCGCTTCATGAGATTAAAATAATATGCCGATACGAGAGAAGAATTACGTGTTGTTAGGAGTTAACATTCTGGATGTTTTTACTATGTTCTCTCAATGGAACATGTTGCAACTTGTTTCACGAAATGTCATCTGTTTCCGACATTGCTTTGTGAAAAGAACCCTCTGTGTTCTGCTTTACCTTGCATTATTATTATTTAACGACCCGCTAAAATAATGTATATAGAAAATATATTATAATTTTGAGGATTAAAAAAGGCTTTTCATGTTTAATTATGGGACATTTTCTCAACAGATTATTTATTACCTGCCTACTTTTAAACGTTGTCTCTCTGGTAGAAAATAATGCTACCATGTTTTCTTTTTCGATTTACCCTGTAAGCGTAGGCTTTAGGAGAAAGTAAGGGTTCTGCCAACGTTCTAAGAATTTGAGGTTTTATTGGAAAAAATGTTATTTGTGTGTTTTCTATTTTTAGTACGAAAAATTAAAGGAGTTTTCGATTTATTTTTATTTCATTACTGGTGATCTTTAGATGATTAAGTCACCGCATAAGTATTTACCTGAAAGCCTGAGCAGTGGTGATGAAATAATTTACACAAGTAGTGTACATTGTGGAGTATACATTGGACAAATACAGCACACAACACTGCTCTCAAAACTGTGAAGGAAAACATCGTGAGGAAACCGGCATATTGTAGAACCAAAAATTCGAAGACATGTGACATCTACCAACCCGCACTGGGCCCGCGTGGTGGATTACGGTCCACTCCCTCTCACAGAGAGAAGGTCTGTGTCCCAGGAGTGGGAAGATTATAGGCTGATTATGTGATAGGTATTTATCTTCTTTCTATATATATAAAAGGCAACAGTTACTGACTGATCTACCAACGCACATCTCAAACCACTGAACGGATTGCGAAATTTGGCACACATATATATAGCTATTATGATGTAGGCGTGCGCTAAGAAAGGATTTTCCAAAAACTCACCCCCGAAGGGGGTGAAACTGTTTTGTATAAGACCGATTGAACAAATAAGAATTTGAGGAGTATACATTGGCTAATACAGTGACAACATTTCGAGCCTATATTTCATATTTTTCCGTTCGTTCCCTTTCTTTGGGGCTTTTAGGGCTACGAAAATATCAAGAATGACAAGTATATGTTTTATTTTTCGTTAACCTATTTTATGTCCCACTGTTGGGCAAATTTCCTGTCTAGAGCGATCTCTGGCCATGTTGGCTCTGCAAATCTCGTTAGATCATCACCCCACATTCGCCGTGGTTTACTTCGACGGCGATACTCGTGCCCGTTACAATGACATTACACAAAACAATTCCTTCTACATAAATACAAAATACACTCCTCATCTGTCGTCCAAAAAAACATGTCCGCAACGCCCTTATGTCACATTATACCCTGGTCCTTTCATCAAAAGAAAGCAATACTGCAACCTCAATTTGCCCATCTGTTCCGATCCCTTTACGTCCTTTATCACCAGGCTTACATAACAATACACAGGTTCATAAAGATAACAGCGGGAGCGATAATTAGCGGGCACAGACGCAACCTGTTGACGACTCTGTGGGGACTTTCCCTGTCGTGATACGTGCTGAGTCCCGGGATTGTCCTGATTAGAAATAAATAGAGGTCGTGGGAAGGATTATTTAGATTCGGTTTGTCGTAGGCTTTACATTTACCATTCACAAATAATGATTATATTAATTTGGTATTATATTGTTTTGTGGATGTAAACTTTTCGGTTTTAGAAGTAGTTTTCATTTGAGACACTTGCCTGATATTTTTGGAGTACATTAGAAAACCCTACACAAGTTGTAACACTTTTTAAGGGTTTCATACCCAAAGGGTAAAAACGGGACCCTATTACTATGATGTATTTCTGTTGCCGCTATAACAACAAATGTACTAAAAAGTAAAAACAGAATAAAATAAATATTTCCCATACAACAAACGTGTTTTTTCGGCGTTTTTGCCTTGTGTTACGGAACCCTTCGTGTGCGAGTCCGACTCGCACTTGGCCAGGTTCTTATACCCACGAACTGTGTCCAAATAAACGTAATTCTTTCTGTTTTTCTTCTCTTTCTTTCTACTACGCTAATTAACCATTATCGTATCGCTCACACTGACTTTCTGCTTCTGAGAAACTTCTGAATAAACAAAAAAAAAAGAACTGGCTGGTAATAAAAAACTTCACCTCATGTTTTTTCGTAACCTGTTCCATTTACATAAAGGTATGTCCATCACAGATGTAAATAAATTTACTGCCGACTACGTTTAATTAATGGGGTTCGTCGACCTGTTGATGGAGCTATAAGAAGAAGGGAGACGTAGGTTGATGTAACTCTTTTAATTAGTTAAAAGAGTGTATACGATGAATATGTTTTCTAAATGTCGGGCTGGAAATAGTGTCACTGAAACGCTAGTGGGAAAACAATGATTAAGTATATCAGGAGCATAATGGTAAGCGAGACCGACGTCGGTGTCACACTTTCCAAGGCAACATCAATTCATTTGATAGTAGTTTTACACAACTCATAATGCGAAGCATTAGAGAGTGCTTTACGATCGAAAAAATATTTTTGTCTCCTTTCTGCAACTGTTTCTAAACCCCCACGAACTCAGGCTAGACTCTGTCAAGCGTCACCAGATGGCGCTAGCGTTCCGAATAGTCAAATGAATGACCGGATGCGACATATGCACGTGCATATGCATATTTTAATGCAGTAGAAACGAAAAAAAAACATCAAAATATTTCTATAAAAATTCATTCCCGTTAATCAAGTGTGAAACCTGAAAACATTTTACCTACCTACCTATCAGCCTATAATGTTCCCACTGCTGGGACACAGGCCTCCTCTCTTTGAGAGGGAGTGGGCTGTACCTACCACGCGGGCCCAGCGCGGGTTGGTAGATGTAACATAATTTCGAATTTTTGGTTCTAGGACATGCCGGTTTCCTCACGATGTTTACCTTCACCGTTTTTGAGAGCAGTGGTGATGAAATTATTTACAAAGTAAAGCGCCTGCCTGGGTTCGAACCCACGACATACAACTCGGTAAGTCGGGGCCATAACCACTGGGCCACCACAGCTGCTCAAACTGCAAATTTTTTTTTGTTTTTTATATGTAGCTACCGTATATACAGTACCCGGCGATAAATATTGCACATCGAACTTTGGAAAGAGACAATCAGCTAATTTCGGCTTCGTAGAGCGTTATCTCTGTCGCACGAAATACAAACAGTCCGGTATCTATTAGGAGCTGTTAAAACAATTATGATTTGCTTCTTTTGATAATCATTTTTATTCTTTGTATAAAATCGATAGGATCGAATAGGTTGATGTGCAATATTTATCGCCGGGTACTGTACTTTCACATGCAATTAGTAAAAAGCTGTTATTTGGAAATTATAAACAGACACTTAAATTGTATTTATTTGTATTAAAGATAACCTATATGGGCACTTATGAAACGTCAGAAGCTAGGTGCAGGGCTCTCATTAGTAGTTTCCTATGGAGAAGAAACACAACGATTACTCTTTTAAAAATAAATGGCTTTAACGATGTTACAAAAAAACAAATCAGTCCATCTCATAAGTTTGCTAACAAACTCTGCAGAACAACATTATAACACATTACCCCTAATAAAGATAATGCATGCGACCATGTTAATGACAGAGACGCCGGTCGTGACCTGTCCACGACCCCGTTGGGTCGCGTGGTTACCCCCTGACGGATCCCGGAGTCCGGGGTCCCGGGGTCGCACAAACCGGGATCCGCGCGCATTACTGCGTGTAATTAGTTTTGTTTGCTTTTATTATTGAGTAGGTTTTGTTTTGATGTTTTAATGGGCGAAAGCTGCGTAGTTTTAGGGTTATGTTTTTTACGCTACCCGACTGCTAAGAAAAATTTAAGGTTAGAACTAAGGTTTATTAGAAGGTACTTTAGTAGTACGAAACTGAGATTTTAATAAAAATCAAAATATTTTATTTCACATAAACCTACATGGGCACTTATGAAACGTCAGAAGCTAGCACACGGTTCCAATTTGTCGTTTCCTATGGAGTAAGAGCCAGCAACAAACTCCACGGTTACTCTTTTAAAAATAATTGGCTTTTACAACGTTCTTAAATTGCAGTATTAATAGGGACAGCGTAGACCTGTCAACAAGTACCAGGTACAGTACCCGGCGATAAATATTGCACATCGACCTTTGGAAAGAGACAATCGGCTACTTTCGGCTTCGTAGAGCGTTATCTCTGTTGCACGAAATACAAACAGTCCGGTATCTATTAGGAGCTGTTAAAACAATTATGATTTGCTTCTTTTGATAATTATTTTTATTCTTTGTATAAAATACAAAAAAAGGTAAATTTAGATGTGCAATATTTATCGCCGGGTACTGTACTTAATAAAATAAAACTTTTTGTATCATATTTATCGAAGCGTGTATTCCCGTTGTCTCCGTAATCTGTTAAGTTTTATATATTTATTTATAAGTTGTTTTAATATTCACAATTATATTGACGTGAAAGATAAAAAACTGTCCCAGTGACCAAAAACGCCGAAAAAAACACGTTTGTTGAATGGGAGCCCCCCTTAAATATTTATTTTATTCTGTTTTTAATATTTGTTGTTATAGCGGCAACAGAAATACACCATAAATGTGAAAATTTCAACTGTCTAGCTATCACGGTTCATGAGATACAACCTGGTGACAGACAGAAAGACAGACAGACGGACAGTAGAGTCTTACTAATAGGGTCCCGTTTTTACCATTTGGGTACGGAACCCTAAAAAGCAAAGCATACAATCTCAAAATTGAAATTTAAAACAAAACCTACCTCTGTTTTGGCTATCCTAAAATACCCTTGTGTCGTAAATCAAATTTTACCTATACAGGGTGACAGGGAAACTCGACGTATTCCTTGAAAGGTTATGCCAGAGGTCATTAGCAAAAAATTAAGTCCAGTTAACTAGGGTTCAAAACTGGGTGATTACCAAGCTGTCTCATCGATTTTTAGAAATTTTCTGACTTGTTACCAAAAACAATTAATTATGAAAAAACTTCTCCACTCTAAACATTTAATTGATACTTTTCTGAAAGCTGAAAAAATACTTGCCCAAAACTTACATAATCTCAGAAATAAAAGGTCTTTAGTAGCAAATTTTTTTTTTACTGAACTAAATTTGTTGCTAATTACCTCTTGTATAACCCCTTTCAAGGAATACGTCGAGTTTCCCTGTCACCCTGTATATTTATTATATACTAGCTGTGCCCGCGGTTTCATTCGTGTTGATGTCGGGTACCTATTAATAATGTGTCGCTTAGAAGAGGTGTTCTCCTCCATTGAAAAGAAATAATCTTTTTTAAGTTTTAATCTTTGCGCGGAACCCTAAGTTTTTTCTAATATGATAGTAGCCTTAGTTACACCTTATAACATCTGCTATCAGTCAGTGAAAGTCACGTTAAAATCGGTCCAGCCGTTTCGGAGATGAGCCGGATCAAACAGACAGACAGATAAAAATTTATAATTCTTTTTTGTTATAAGTACCGTATTATACTTTCATATGCCTTTAGTAAAAAGCTATTAAAAGTTATTTTGACATAACAAACATACACTTAAAAAATAAAATCATTTGTAGGTATGTATGTACAGACGCCAGCACATCAAGGTACCCGAAACTGTAAAATTTTCCTAATCTACTGTGAACCATATGCTTTAGCGATAAAGTTGAAAATCTATTAAAGAAATTTGACAGATTGTAGTAACTTGATGTGCTGGCGTCTGCACTATGGTATGTACCTTTAAGTAAAGTTTATAAAGATATTATATAATATTTTTCACAATAGCTGCTGGACTTAAATGATCCATTCATTCGCCATGACCCCATGGAGACAAGCAGTAACAGTGTATTAATGTAATCTCCTTCTCATAATAAATGTATGAGAGGTTACTCTCATACAATCATCCTATTACACACAATTAATTATTAATATTGTGATTAGCAATTATATTATTAATACAGTTGGCTTATTCATTGTTTGCCAAGCGTTATGGTATAGTATCTAATTATTAGGGTTGATCATATTCATTTAAGATGATAATTGACTTTGATCATCTTAATTTTCTCATTTATCTCATCTAGTCTGAAATTGTAAAACGGTACTATAATTATAACGGTAATATTTAACTGATCCTCCAAAACCTTTTTGCGCTTTTAATGATGCACACTTTTTGGAATAATTGAGCCTCTTTTTTACTTTCTGGCGTTTTTTCACAGTTGTTAGCAGTAACTGAGCTAGACCAGACGGGTCAGGTTAGGTTGAAGATCTAACCAATCACGTGCGAGCCGAATTGATCGCATTAACTAATCTAGGGCACCCGACCAAATGGGTCTGGTTAGGTTAGAACTGTGACCAACCGCGTGCGAGCCGAGCGAGCGAAACGAGCGATTCCGTGGCAGCAGCCGACGAGCGCTACTTCCAAGTTGGTCGCAGTAACTTGGCTATTTGGTATTTTTAGGAGCTCAAAATAGGAATTATTTTAGGTTCAGAAAAAGAGGCGCAATCATTATATTAGAGAGTTCAATAATAATTTTTGGAGCGCAAAATCAGAAATATTAAAGGTTCGATTAAATACATGCCTAATTACAATACAAAATAATACAAAGTAAAGATACGACTAAAGTAACAAGAGACAGATTCGTATAATTCTGCTAGATTTTTGATAAACATGTGGATCGCTTTTTGTGATGTACCTACTCCACAGTTGCGAGGCTTAAGCCGCCATGTTTGCAAAACAATAATCCTGTGAAAGCCGTTTGGTAGTCTGACACCAAACATGCAGATTGTAGCACACAACTAAAATACTGTACACTCCAATATTTTTAGCTTTATCAACTAACTACACAAAGCTAGGAATCTTCAAAATTATCCCGCTACCCCACTAATATTATATTATATTAAGTTTGGTTGGATATTTTATAAATGTTTGAATGTTTGTTACTCAGTGACGCAAAAACGGCTGAACAGTTTTGGATGAAATTTGGCGTCCAGATTGTTTATAATGTGGATTAAAACATAGGACAATTTTTATCCTGGTAGTACGTCCCCGTCGGATAAGCGCTGGGAAAAGCTAGTTATTAATAAGAACCTATAATTCGTAACTTAAGAATTGTAATTTAAAGCATTTATTTCAAATAAACCAATTACAGGCACTTTTGAATTGTCAAGAGGTCGATCAGTCAGACAGATACTTTCCCAATCAACTTTGAACCTTATGCTTTAGCGATAAAGTTGAAAATGTATTAAAGAAATCTGACAGATTGTAGTAGGTTAATGTGCTAGCGTCTGTACCTATAGAGAAGAACAGGCAAGAAACTCCACGGGCACTCTTCTAAATCAAAATAATATTGTTACAAAGTATTGGTTACATTATTCATGTTAAAAATTTTATGCATGTGAGAACGATGCAGAACGTTAAAAGCGTCCGTAATGAAAATATAAAAAAAAACCGGGTAAAGCGAGTCGGACTCGCGCACTGATGGTTCCGTACCATCATGTTTTTAAATTTTCATCGGCGAGGCCTATATTCGTCAGAAAATTTTAAGACTGCACGCTGCGGTGTAGAATATTGCGGTATTTTTTTTTTACATTTTTATTCAAAAGTCGAATGCTATGCGGCCTAAAAAAAAAGGAAAAAGTGTTTGAGAATGTGCAAACTGCGTTCTTTCATAATGATACCCTACTTCAAATTTTTCAGACCCCTTTCAGTCCCTTTTACAAAAAAAAATATTTGCAAAATAGTTGGACAAACATCATCTAAGACTATTCTAAATTTCAAGTTGATAGCATTAGTAGTTCTTGAGATATCCAGCTGTGACAGACAGACATACTGATAGACCGAGTCCCACCATAAGGGTTCCTTTTACCATTTTGGTACGGAACTCTAAAAACAATTCCAATATTAAATTAAAATTAAAATAAGCCATGGCAGCAAATAGATGACCAGTCCCTACTGACGGCGCCCGTTCACAAACATGGTGAGTATGTAAGTAACTAAGATTTCAATCTAATTATAACAGACTAATCAGCTTTGACTAGCAACTCCGAATAATGAATGTAATTATTGCTAAAAGCTTCAAATAATGACGTAATAACGAAGCTTCCTTGGATCGAATTGTCCTAATTATAATAGAATAATCAGCTTTGACTAGCAACTCCGAATAATGAAAATAATTAATGCTAAAAACTTCAGATAATGACGTAATACCGAAACCTCCTTAGATAGGTACTATTGATCGCATCGTAAGCCTTATAAAACAATTAAGTAATTAAAGAAAATTAATCTTCTTAGCTAACACGAAATGATTTCATAACCACGCATAATATCGAAACTCCTTGTCTAAACAAAAGTATTCTGAACTCTACTTCCGAAAGATATTAAACCTTATTGCTTGTACGCATAGTTCAGAATTGAGTGAAGTTAGTATTACACTTGAGGCCAGAAGTAAGTACACATTTTGGTATGTTGGAATGGCAAGCATGTGAGCAAGACTAGCGAAGCTTTTACAGAATTTAGTGGGAATGGCTCCTTTGGGACTTGAGCTGGGGAAATGGGCAGCCAGTGTAGTATATTATATTTTAAACACAAACCACATAAGTAACCGCTGTTAAGTAGTTACAATGCGGTGCAAAGAGGTACGTGTGCTTATAAACTTTAATGCGGTTATATTACGAATTTGGACCTAACATGTTTTATCTATTGTGTGATAAAATGATGAAGAAATTATAATTAAGTATGCATACACACGAGAGATGCGTCAGAGGTACTCGTAATTGCAGTCGTCGACAATAAGCCGCTCGTGTATTTGAGTACGGTGCTCAAATACAGGAGCGACGCGCGTCATCGGTAGAAGCAACTGCAGCCATCGACAGCAGTCGCGTGTCTTCGGATGCCGTCGACAACGTGTGTATGAGCACAAAATTGATTGTATAGTCATCACGAAATTTAAAAAGGATTTTTTTCTTGCTTGAACTTTGATATTTTTTTGCCAATGGAAACTTGGTCGACCCAAGTTTATGTTTTGCTGCTGAAACCGTTGTTTAGTTTCCAAAGAATAAATGAATAATGAATGTTGTGTCAGCCAGCTCTTTTATTCTATTTGATTACTGCAATCCGAAAAATGGAAAATCTAGTAAGAATTTCCGATAAAAACAAAGTAAAATGAAAGCGTCAGCTGTGCTAGGAGTTTCAAATAAATTCACTAATCAGACCATCAGTAAAGATACAAATGGTGTTTAGACAAACACATTACCCGATCTCATTAAGGCGGAGTACCAGGAGAGCATGACAGACAACAGGTTACTCAATTCAGTTGGAACGGTGTTTATTCGTGGCTCGCAAAACATTCCCTTGATTGTCGTTTCTAATCGCGTGTTGTTGAAAATCTAATCGCTTTGCGATGGACGAGGGGCTCGTTATGATGACAGATGTGTACAGTAGGCAAAACAAATAGGATTTCAGGTTATATTATGATAGGTGGCAGGAAAGTATCATCGCTTGTCTGAGAGTATCTCATGTATAAATTTATTTCCAAGGGTAGGCAGAGGTGTTTGTTACACCTACATTTTTCCAGTGCTGATTAAACCTCCTGTAACAAGGTCTGAAACCCCCCCGGTGGGTTCCCGCATTGTCGAGGCAGGGGGGCTCAGTAGCCGTGCCTTGGTCACCTACGGTGAAGCAAGAGGAACCCGAGGAGGGGCTGCTCGTTAGGGCTTTTGCCGATAAGCCGACGACGTAGCGGCCAACAAGTAGGTTGCGGTTCCGCTTTGGCGACATCGCAACTGAGGTGGGCTGCGATGTCGTATGAGAGGCATTGCGGCTGAGGGTTGGAGGCCGTGGCGGGAGAGGAGTGTCGGTATTGCGGTGCGCCACTCTCCCTACCTTCCGCGGCCTTGACGGGGTCGCCACCGTATGATGGCGAACGCGGTGCGGCTGCAGGGGAGAAGTGTTGGTATGATGTTGGCCGGTCTCCCTATCCTCTGCGGCCGAAAATTGGCAGGCGGCGGGGCCAATGACTTGACCCGTCGCAGGGGGACCAAGGGTGCCCAGACACGGGGTCGTCTGGCGCCCATGTGCTGGTTTGGTCCCTCGAGTGGTCACGGCGTCCTATGTGTTCTGGTGCGCCGGTGATGGGGAGTACTCCCCAGAAGAGGGTCCGGTGACGGACAGTCGCGGCGGGTTCACGGATGAGTGCTAACGCGTGCCCGTGTTCCCGCCGTAAGTGGCAGAGGAGACACCGTGGAGTTTTAGTGGGTTTGAGTCCCACATAACTACACTATCTCCCCGTGGTAGTGCAGAATGCATGAGCATTTCTCCATGGTAAAAAAAGCCTTTTGATTTTAACCAGGCATAATTACAGAGAACTGCTATTGAGAAATAACTAATAGAAAAACTTAATGACATTTTGCTTTACCTGGGAATCGATCAGGATAATTTGGTCAGTAGTCACACTTGCGACTAGTAGATCAAAACATTTTGGACATAGTTTTTTCCTAAATACTGCCTAAATAGCTCAAAACTGAAGGCAGAAAACATTTTATTTTTCATTTTATCCTGTTATTTAATATGCCGTCAAAAGACTCCAGACTTAATAATCAGCTTCTCCAATCTCGAATAAAACAAAAGAACAATAAAATGGAACCGCCCAGTTTACTTCAAAATTAATTATTAACTTTTTGTGTGTTTGATAAAAAGCAATTTTATGTATACCCAAAAGTTTTAGGTCACCACGACTCTTGAGGTAAAATATATATAACGTATAATATTATAACGTCGCATTTATTTCTTGGAGTGCTTCAGAAAAAAATTTGTAGACGTGAAAATATCCATTAAGCTCATAGAAAAGTTAATGTGGACGACAGTAATCCTAGTTGCGAAATGTTTGGAAATACCTTGTTGAGCACACGTGTTTTCAATATTTCTCTTAGAA
Source organism: Luperina testacea (assembly GCA_927399505.1). Taxonomy (NCBI): domain Eukaryota; kingdom Metazoa; phylum Arthropoda; class Insecta; order Lepidoptera; family Noctuidae; genus Luperina; species Luperina testacea. The sequence goes on along the minus strand of OV656763.1, from coordinate 2,714,853 downwards.
GCTACTTAAGGAAAGAAACATAACAAAATGGATGTGGCCGAAAATCTTCTAAAGCTTCTTTTTTCAAGTACTTACAACTATTTGCTCGGCATTTTTCAAAAAAAATTGTTTATAAGAATTTTTATTTTTTTTGGAATACTTACTTCGTATTTTTTGTTAAGATCGGGCATCCATAGATTATCACCCATCTCTCCACTAGTCCAATGCCTATGCTAGTCTCTAGGATGCATTTCCGAGATGGCTCTTAAATCCTTCCATATCCTACGGGCACGTCTTCCCTATCATTACCTCCCAGTCTACTCCTTGATATACAATGGTCGCTGTAGCACCATGAATATGAGGCTACAGGAGCTAGTGCGAACGGTTCATTCAAATAATCGAGCCTGGTTTAACCACGTTACGCTGTGTTTGGTGCATTTTGTTCATTCATTCTTTCATGAAGTTAAGTATCGTTTAATATGTTTCCATAATATATTCAGTTATGGGTTGGTCCCGACTGTCATTCGTAGATTTTTGACAGTCATTACGAGTATTCAGAAGCTCAAAAGTTTGACAAACAGTCTTACCGTGTTACCCAGCAACTGGGTTGTGGAGGAATAGGCAGTTGCTCCATATGAAATATAGCTGCATCCGGTTAGACTGGAAGCCGACCCCCACATAGTTGGGTAAAGACGTGTGTATGCACACTTTTTTTTTATTTCAGGATGTGAAATCATCAAATGACCTCCTCGTTGGGCATTTTTTGAGATGAGAAAAAACTATTGAACTCGCGACACTGTTACCGTAACCGACATGCGCTTGTTTTGTTTATAAGACGATTAAAAAAATACATACGTAATTGTTCAAGTTTTTACTTTTGTCGGCACTCCCGTAGTGCCACTATTTTTTTAATAAACGGCGAAAAATTTCATCGCATCTGTGTTCAGATTCAGAATCATGTACTGAATTCATGGTGCCCTGTATATCGAAGTCATGGTCCAATATTTCGTAACGATATCACAAGTTTACCCAACACGCTTTCATTCAGTTATTAAACTTTGCCAAATTATATTCGAGAATGACGTCAATATGAACCAACTTAGTTTATATAATATTGATGTACACAGTGTACGAAATTCTGTAGTTTATGTTCCATTAACCAAACGGGCAAACGATGTAATTACGTTTTCACTTTAGGCAAATAATATACATAAACTGATCTATATACACTTGTACAGTGTATACCTACAATTGTGCTTTACGTATCTACGAAAAAGCATAGAATAGAATACTCTTTATTATGTACACCAAATAAATTACAGACATAAATATATAAACTTTACAAAGGGTGACATAATGAGCGGTCTTCTTACTAAGAGACAACCTTTGGATAGATTAAAAAGGGGAAGGAAAAAGAAATACTGTGGTGTGCCATTTACATAATACAATGAATACATACATAAAGTATTTACTAGCATAGTTAGTTATTGTTTTAATTATTCCAATATTATTTTGGAATTATACACTTATGTTTAAAATAACATTACTATGTGATCTACACTTTATACAGGGTGGCAGGGGATGCGCAAACTCAAACTGAATTCAACACATGATTCTAGACTCCCTAGTGTGGAAATTTTTCATCAGTTATCGAAAAAAACCATCTGTTTCCTACGATGTGCAATACCTACGCTCCCAAAATGTATGGAATGGCATTTTTTTTAAAATAAACTACTATTTGAAACAAAGTGAAATTTTTATTTCTGTAAGTAGATCTTAGAAAAATTAAATATTAAAAAAAAAAAAAACAAATAAATATAAGATATAAAGTAGATCTACACATAAATTTTATGCTCGTCAATATTTTAAAATTATATGGTGCTTCCTTGCTGACTGATCCCTGAGAAGAAGCGCCTAAACAAACACAGAGCTCATGGTCTCTTTTAAAGTCCAAATATTATATTATTAGGATGTTATGTGTGCCATGTCTGGGAGGGTTTAAAGAAATAGCCACGCATTTTAGCATCTTTGAGATTGACCTGTCTCAACAGACGGCATGAATTTATCAGTCATTGTGTAGTCTATTTTAGTTAGCTCAACGACTCGTCACACGACGCTATCAGATCTGCAGGACATTTGGGTAGGCCATATTATATAATACTCACAACCGTTAGTCAGTCATGTATTCAATCTAGCCTGCATGGTACTCACATTCACAGTCAGTTCCTTTTAAATGTCATCAAAAATATCATAATGTTATGTCACGTAAATCATTAAAAATAAAAATGTCAATATAAAATAGTTTGTTGCAATTAATCCCACGCTTTTTTGTCATCCAAACAATCGTAAAAGATTGTTTGGAAAAGAGAAACCTTTTTAAAAGAGTTTCTGTATAATAAATGATTTAAATTTATTGAGGCTCAGTTCTTTAACAAGGCATGGCTTGGAAGTTTGTTATAGAAACGTATACTTTGGCAATTAAATTAATGACTTTTTTAGGCCTATTCGTGAGCACAATAAGTAAATCTTTGTTTCTAGTATTTATGCTATGAATGTCGCTGTGCTTAGAAGGGCATATTATTTCATTTTACGTATTTAAATGATAAAAGAATTAAGATTAATCGTTCTAAACGCAAAAGCGGTATCTCAGGAAAAGCCAGTTTAGAGAAAATAAAAGTTTTGCTTTTATTTTCTTAGTGATTTGAGGTAAAACTGAGATAGGGTAAACTATTATAAGGGTTTTTTATTTGGCTAAGCTCATTAGATGCGTATTTCTTTAATTCATCCGATGCCACAAAAATCAACTTTACGAATTTTTTTGAGATACCGCTTATGAGTTTAGCACGGCATGCAGCCATTAATATTGAGATGCGACCGTCATTAAGTTTATTTCCTTATAATATGTATCCCTCAGTGAATTTCTATAATTACTCGAATGCTTTGTTTCTCTAGCACAAATATAGCCTGAATGTCGGCTGCATTTCTCCGTAGCAAAATGTCGTACGAGATTAATATGGAAATAACTAAAATATACTAATCGAGCTGCTTCTACATTAATCAAATGACGGATTCTGTAGACCGCGGGCTGCAGAGCTTAGCCGCTTTGACTATTTGGTTTCATGTGGGCCCAACTGTAGCTTCGAGTCCAAAGTAATACCTAAGTCCTCAAGAACCAATTCCGCCCCATTTACTAGTACAAACGCCACAAGCACATCAAGCTATCCGAAACTGTCAAATTTTCCCAATCAACTTTGAACCTTATGCCTTAGCATTAAAGTTGAAAATCTATTAAAGAAATTTGACAGATTGTAGTAGCCTGATGTGCTGGCGTCTGTACATGTGGTTGCGTGACGATGTCCCTGCTACCCTATAAACACTTAGTCTATTCGATATTCAAATTAAATTAAACAATTATCAACATTATTTTAATGGTAATCAAGTTGATTTCAGAGTGAGTAGCAGTATTGAAAAAGTTATAAAAATCTTTGAACATAAACTTTGAGCGTAAACTGAACTATATTGTGTAGGAATTAAAGTAATTTTTCCATAAACTCATATTTGTTTACATTTTTGGCAAATAAATCGCGAATGCAGATTATATAAACTCACTCCCTTTTTCCATGGTAAGCAGAAACTACAGAACGCCCCCTGCTACGATCTTTACATACTTTCCTCTTGCCTCATTTACATTTATCCATCTGGTCAAAGTCAAAGTCAAATCATTTATTTCAAATAGGCACATTATAGGCACTTTTGAACGTCAAAACTTACAGTAAAATTGAATTGATTCTAGTCGCCCCTTCAAAAGGTAGTTTTCGTATGGAGAAGAATGGGCAAGAAACTCCACCGTTACTCTTTTAAAATGTTTTACAAGGTTTTGTATACATAATATAATTATATGTGAAGACGATGCACCCAGAATAAAAGAAGTCTACCCCAAAAAAAAAATAAAAAGAATTAAAAATTAAGCAATTACAGGTAAATCAATAAATTATGTGATAGATACATGGTGCTCACATATATACAAATTATTTACAAATATTGGAAAAGTAGATGACCTTTCTAGAACCCTAACAAGTGTGTGAGTTACTGTAGTCACAGATTGTAAAAATCAATGTCATAAAATTAAAAAAAAAAATATATAAATTAAATTAGGAACCAGTTTGATTTTGTCTAGACACTAGATTGTCCTCATAGGTCATACACGCACGCTGGTTGCGAGTACTACCCATCTGACCTTTCTGGTTAACATCACCAATAAAGTATAATACAGGAAACGCCCGGAGGGGGACGCCTTAGAAAGACTTATAAGACGTCCCTCCGGCGTTTCATCTGCATCTACCTTGTTAATTCCTTTTGTTAGTCGCCATTCATTCATCCTATAAACCATCTTAGCATACTCTCTCTCCTATTATTTTAGTACAAAAGATGTGAAGGCCGGTCATGAAGTTTGAAAAGATTTCGTTTAAACCTTACTGTGATTAATGTTATCGAGTTTCGGGCTAAGGTCTTCTAATAAATTATTGTCGAGTCATTTGCTGTCTCTTCACGAACGTTCATGTTAATTAATACCTTCTCTGATTAGGAAGCTTTCTGTTATTTTATAATTCTATTTCTTGGTTATGGCTGGGTTACTTCCTACCTGCAATCGTAGAGAATTTATTCTGGGTATCCGTAAGTAAGTACAATGATGGAAAAAAATCTTTAGATTTTTAAACACGACAATAAATTTGGATACAATAAAAATCGTTCGTTAAAATCTAGTAGCAGTCTCGGCGACAAACAAACGTCAAGAATGTATGGACTAAAGGTATTTTTAGGGTTTCGTAGCCAAATGGCAAAAAACTATACTGTACATAAACTAAACTATACTGTTGAATCTTGGTAAGTAGATGTATTCTGTGAACCGCATTAAGATTTTCATACAAAAATAGAAAAAAAACAACATATTTTGGGGGTTCCCCATACTTAGAACTGAAACTCAACATTTTTTTTTCATCAATCCCATACATTTGAGGTATCTATGGATAGGTCTTCAAAAATGATATTGAGGTTTCTAATATTTTTTTTTTCAAAACTGAACAGTTTGCGCGAGAGACACTTCCAAAGTGGTAAAATGTGTGTCCTCTGTAACTTCTAAAAGAGAATGATAAAACTAATAAAAATACATATTATATGATGTACATTACCATGCAAACTTCCACCGAAGATTGGTTTGAACGAGATCTAGTAAGTAGTTTGGTGCTACGGAACCCTTCATGGGCGAGTCCGACTCGCACTTGGCCGCTTTTTTTTACATTTTGAGACTGAGATCAGACTGCGAACGTTCTTAAAATTACGAGAATTGTTTACAAATGTTTCTTTTTTTTTGGTTTGTTAACTTTTTTCTGTAGTTTAACATTACAGTGATTGAACAAAGCATATTTCACTTGATTTGTCTTATCAAGAGCTTATTCAGCCTCAGTAAAATACACAACAGCGAAAATATTGTTAAAAATATTCGCTACCGTAATAAAAAGAAAATTATCTTACATCATTTTCGAATTTGCTCTCTCGACTTTTATTGGTTCACCGAACATTTCGCCTCCGCAATAAACATGGCACATAATCTATTAAAAAAGGGGGTTACCTTAATGTCTGATGTCGAAGTCATAAGGTAAAAGGTTGCATAAATATATTTGCAGTAAAACAGAAGTTACGATTCTGTAAGAACGACATATTTTATATTCAACGTGGTTTTACGACAGTTCATATTTGAGACATGCTGATGGAATCAATAATGCTTCTTTTATTTCTCATGTCCCATGTCCCAGTTTTAATGCCCTTGACGGCGGGGACGTGGAAGATGAGTTGGGTTGAAAAGTGTATGGAAAACAAATTCAATTTCATGCTTTAATGGCTTTCGTGGTAACCAGGGCATTATGAAATAGACTGACACTGATGATGGAGTTATAATAATCAACTTATGATTTTGAATTTAAATGAAAGCGTTCCACAACGATCTGAAACCCTAGTAAAGTATTTTGGAGAACTTCAATAATCAATTTATTTCAATTTTATGAGATATTTGATCTGTAATTTGTTCAATATTACCTACGTAAGCAATCAGGTGGAATAGGAATTCTTTGATATCACAATGCGGAATATTGTGAATTTGATTTTGAGAATGTAATTTGTCATACTCGTCACTGTTACAATATTGTCAACGTAGAATCAATTGACAGACTTAATGTACATACATATTGTGACAGAATTTCATGGATTCCATCGATCATCGTTGGAATTCCCAAATCTATGTCTATGAACATATGTATGAAATTTTTTCTCAGCTATATTCTAGCTAGATTGTTTATTAATATCTGAATATTCTTCTCATATACATGTAATGTGAAATCTCCTACTATTTACTACAACAAACTTCGATATTTCTGTCACGATACAACGTTATACAACTCCGAATGCATTAAAAACCTGCCTTTCTCAATAACCCCAAGAACCTACCCCCGACTAGTTATCCTTGACAGCCTGACAAATAAAGTTAACAATTTAAACCAAAGAAATAACCGTATCAGTTGCGCCGACTGGGCTACCAGGGCGGCATAAATTGGCGGGAGTTAATATTTCAAAAGACGGAGACCGCGGGCGGCAACGTGATGCTACTGTTAATGTAAGACGCGCTGTATACAGATGAGAATTAAATTCTAGAGGGAGGGGAAACGTACAGTACTGCACTTTTTACACTTTTAAATGATATATTAGCTTTTAGCTTGAGAATCAAGCTGCTGGGAAAAATTGCCGTCATTTGTTCAGCGGTGCTATTCTGTAAAAATCTCTCCGTGAAAACTTAGATGAAGTGAGCTGTCAATAGTGTCAATTCCTAGCAAAAACAAACTCACTTCACCTAAGTTTTCACGGTGAGATTTTTACAGAATCGACCGGCAGTTTAGGATTGATTTCCTAATACCTACAGTTAAGATGTCGTCAAAGTAAAATAAGTGGATTAGAAAATTATAATTTCAAGTTAAATAACTTAAAATAAAGTTAAAACGTAAACGGTAAAACTTTTGTTACTTATTCCTTTTACTTTAAATTACAAAAAATCATAGTTTTTAATATGTCCACATGAATTTGTCCATGGGAAACCTTGGAAAAGGGAGGCTTTTACTCTGCAGTGGGACAACATAAACATTGGCTAAAAGTAAAAAGGATGGAATGGATTTGTCAATCAGTCACAAATGACTCCAATTATTCTTTCCAAAAATAACCAAATCTCCCCCAGCCAATCAATAAAGTGTTTGTGCGTTAAAAGTAGATTATGTTCCCACATTCAAGTGTGCCGAGGTCCCAATTTTCTACGCGGCTGATTTTTTCCCCTTTGAATCCTCCTCGATCCGTCCGTAAACTCAAACAAACAAGAATTGTTGACTTGTTTCTGCTCCAATAATGTCACTTCCGTAATTCTGTATCGAGATTTTGTTTATGACGCTGATTTGGGTCCCCCATTCTACACGAGTATACGCTCAGCTTAATTCGAAAAATCCTTTAGGCTAAACAAGACGGTGAATGATTTTGCATATCAATTCGATGTACATATTATTTGGGAATAAATAAGCTTGAACAATCAGCATTTATTTTTTTCCTTTGTGTTTTTCCCTTTCGACGGAAATGATGCTGACTGAAATATGACATACTGGATAAGTATAACAAAAGAAAAAATTACACATCCAATCATTATATTCTTGGTTATTATGTACTACATTTATTTACAGTCGTGCTGCGTAGAGCAATACCGACGCGATCTTACGATCGGTTTTTTTTGGTACTCTTAAATATCTTAGATCTCTTTCAGATACCTTAAATTAGAGTAGAGGAGTGGAATGGGATGGCTACCATTCACATTTAAGCTAAAATATTAAATTAAACCTATAATTTTAAAAATAGCTCAGGTTATGGGACTTGCTATTTTTACGTGCTCAGAGAAAACTCCTGTCATCTGTCTAACCTTTTCCCAACTATGTTGAGGTCGGCTTCCAGTCTAACCGGATGCAGCTGAGTACCAGTATTTTACATGGAGCAACTGCCTATCTGACCTCCACAACCCAGTTACTAGGTAATACGAAACTCCTTGATGAATACTCCTATATGTCAAATTATTAATTATTATTATAAATTATATTCCTTTATTAAACTAAATACATATAAATTATATTTTTAAATATTATTATAATAAGAAATATAAAATCCTTTAAAAATATAAAAAATATTATAAATTATTATTATTTTTTAGAGTGTTTTCTCTTCTCAGCTCTTTGGCTGGTTTTTGCAACATTTACGGATCGAAACCAAGTAAATGCAGCTTGTGGTGTGTTATGTTAAAGATGTGTTGTGATGAGGACCATTTATTATTATTCATTATTCCCAGGAGCTCCAAACAAACAATTTCTCTCCATACGTTTATTCCCAAGAGCTCCATAATTTTATTAGTTAAATAATAAAATACTAAAATTGATCCCAGCGGCGCCAAACCAAATTGCGTAAGGTCAACAAAACACAAATTGCTAACATAAATGTTATAATTTCGTGGTAAATAGTTTTATAAAGGGGGTCAAAATATTCATTATTATTGCGATAGGACACACCGAGATATAAGCATAAGAAAAGTAAAACTAATTTTATTCCACACCTTTTTAATCGCGATTAAAAGGTTTGTTAGACAATCAAACTTTTAAAACTAATTTTATTCCACACCTTTTTAATCGCGATTAAAAAGGTGTGGAATAAACGTCAAATTAGCAAGATTGCCATTTTCAATAGATTAATTAATAGCTCAGTGCCATCTTAGTGCTGTCAAACTAAAATAGGTATACAGGATACATTTTTAACCAGTGCGCAAACTGTAATCATGAATACAGTACCTACTTGATTTTGAATCCCCTTACGTTAAAATTTTTCGTCGAGTATTAAAAAAAAAAATCTCAGCCATACAATTTGACCGCGTAAGGTATTGCACTTTTCTATGAAATATCAAATTTTTTATTTGTTATCTGAAGAAAAAATTCTACGCTTGCGCGTCTACAATCGTGTCCTTAATTCATGATTACAGTTTACGCACTGAATAAAAATGTATCCGTAATGTATCTGTAGTTGTGTCACTTTAGTCAGTTTCAGAATGGGAAATTGTCGTATGACAGGAATAAACTAAATTTTGGTGATTTTTAGTCTAGTTTAGAGGCATTTGTGACAAGAGAATCGGCACCATTGGCGCATTACTGCGGTAATTTGTTTGTTGAATCTTAAATTAATTTTGTTGTAAATATATCATTTTTTGTGCCATTTGTACTTTAAAGAGCGCCTGGGAATAAGTCAACTTAAGCGAAGTACTGTTATAAGATACTCGATTGTGTTTGTTGTAAATACAAAATACTGTGTAGAAAGAGACTTACATAGGTTTTTATACAAACACCAATTTGGATTATTCAACAATTTTTTAACTAAAATATTGTCTAATCCTATGGAAAATATGTGATGTAAAGGACTTTCTTTTTAAATATACTAATCAATAGAGCAGGAAATTCTGAGTCGAACGGTATACAGGATGAAACTGAATAGGTGCACCAAATTAAAATATATTACATATTAAATACATTACATATTACATATATTAAATATTAATATATTTATTAAAATATATAATATATTTTAATTTGGCGCACCTATTCAGTTTATATCAACTATATAAATATCTCAAAATGTTATAAAGAAAATGTAGAGCGTGTGGAAAGGTTTGCACAATCATACGTGCGCGTAGGCAAGCGATTTCGCAACGTCGTCGCGTGCCCTTTTTTCGAAGGGATGGTCAAAACTATGTAAATGACCGCCAGTTCGACGCGTTGCCAACTTGATTCATGTTGTGAACTCTGCGATAAATGGATTGCTCGTCGGGGGCGCGTTAAAATTGATACTTTTATTTCTTTTGATAGATTATGTTTTGTTTTTTTACTCGAACGACCGGAATTCGTGTTTACTTGAAGGCAAAAACTTAGTTTACACGATCTAAGACGACAGTAACACCTTTTTCTTAAGTATTTGAAATCATAATTTACAATGATTATGTAACAATTGGGTACTGCACCTCCTATTTCGAGTTTGCGTAAGTTTTCAATTTCATCCTGTATGTTATATTATATAACTCATTTTTGATAAAAAGTCCCTTATTGCACATTTCCACAAAAATAAGTGCGAAAAATGTAACAAGCTTCCAATGTAACATTAAAATCAACTATTGAAATATTTTCCATTCAATCTTCCAATATAATCTATAGAGGCACTTGTGGTTATCGAATGCACCGTCAACCACCCACCAACTATCCACCAACCACCCACCCACTATCCACCAACCACCCCAACCACCCCAACCCACCCCAACGCTCTTTCGCTGCACTGCACTTATGAATGGAGCGAGTGTCCGGTTTGCTTAATGAAATCCTGTTCCGTCCGCCATTCTATACGGTTTTTTGGGTTCCCAGTGAAAAGGGGTGACTGACTGGTGTCGTATTTGGTTTACTGATACGGTTTTCTATAGAAAATCGCGTAATCAACTAACATGTGGGTATAATTAAAAAGTTGCGAGAATTGTTGCTGCAACATGATTTTGTGTCGCTGAAACATGTTGCTTTAAAATTGCAAGCAAATTGTGTGTAGAGGTTTTGTTTACTATTAGCTCAACTGTGGCTCATGAGAGACAATTGAATTTCTATTGTTACAAATCAAATTTAGATTTTTCAGCAACATAGGAGACTTATTCGTGGTTTTGTTATTGACCAAAAATTTTTAGAGGCATAGATATACCTCTAAAAATTTTTCAAATCATTTTGATACTTGTCACCATTATCTATTTATTATTTTTTCAGAAGAAGTGAATAGTCAACCTAAGCTATCAACTTTATGTTTTTACCTTCCTTGATAAAATTTTCTTGATAAAAAATAGAACTAGAGTGCGCGCTAAATAAGTCTGTGTGGAAATAATCGTTTGCCGCCATCTTGTCGAGTGTCAAGAGAGTGTACTGACTTCCGTGTTTTCTAAAGTAAATAATTGCCATCATTATGCCGAAAGTGATTAAAAGTGCTAACAGGGATATAATCTTGAACTCAATCGTCGCGCGCAGACTTACCTTGCGCGCACTCTATAATAAGAAATCGCGACTCAGACTTCACCGTCTGCCAATTTTTCTTATAACCCAAGTTATTGTGTCCTCAAAGCAGGTGACGTCATTTTAAAGTGAATTTTCGTGTCGCATCTGACGTTTGGAACATAAAATTTTCCTTCATATTGACGACGGTCTTCGAAAAATCACGTACCGCCGAGCTGATTTGATGACTAAGGAGTTTCATAGAGACTTGTCAAGTGAGAGAGATTATAACATAAAAAGTTATAACATACTAAAGTCTAATTCGACCCCAACATGTTGTAACGTCACGCATCCATCCTCCGAAGAGTTTTCAGAAGAGTCAGCCTTTTCGCCTTAGCCCTAGCCTTTTCCCAACTATGTTGGGGTCAGCTTCTAGTCTAGCATGAAGCGACTGTCTATCTGACCAAGAGTATAGTAGGTACTAGAATTTCATTTTAGTTGTGTTTTGCTAAGTCTTCCTAATGAGGATATTTTTCGTTTTCGAAAATAAAATTCAAATTAAAATTTGTCTTCGTCCTCGAATCTCACATGACATAAAATAAAGGCAAATGACAAACTTAAATGGTTAAAATATTAAGAAAATCCACTATCATCAGTCTGATAATAAATCCAGTTTACATCCAACCCAAGAAGATATTCGTGAAAACTTACAATTTTATCTATGTTCCGAAGATATTTGCGAAAATTGCTAAAGCGATTTCGTTTTATGACCGGAAAGAATATTTCTTCTGGAAGCTTTTAGAGTAACTCCTGGTTTATAGTCCGTATTTATTTTGTGAAAGTCTTGAATTATGATAATTGCTTGCGATTTATGCTCATCTAAGATTTAAAAGAATTGTTGTAATTTGAAATTGTTCTTATCAGTATTTTTGAAGAGAAAACTTCTTTAGGCGCGGCGGGCATTTTTTGAGATGGGAAAAACCATTGAACTCGCACTACTGTTACCGTAAGCGACACCGCACGTGTTTTGTTTATAAGACGATTAAAATAATACCCGCGTCGGATGTGTATGGCTGTTCTCGGGATGTACTCGGTTTTAATGTACGAGTATATCCGATATGTCAGTGAGTGATGGCAAAGTATTCTGTTTGTGTTTTGTTTTCACTTCTGTCGGCACTCCCGGAGTGCCACTGTTTTTTATTTTTTTTATTCAATTTTACTATTCCACTTACCAAATGGTCTTTCTGTAGGCAGGTATTCATATTTTAACAACTATACAGAACAGTTTTTGGGATCTACCTAGTAAGTGAATATCTCGCTACGTTAGGTATATTATTTTTCTTGACATCGCGGAGGAAGAGCTGAGGGGTAGAAGTTTGCCCAGCAATGGGATAAAGTTGAGTAAAAAAAAATGTCAATTCGTGGACTATGCTTAGTATTGGTGAAGTCAAATATTGTGTTTAAGTTCAGCTTTGCTCTTAGCAGCTCTGCTAAATGCATAAGCATACTCTGACAAGTGCCCCGTCTTTGTGAAGGGATTAAGTACGTTAAATTATTTTGAATTCTAAAAATGGCCACCTTTGGATGGAAACCTTCAAAAGGCACCCGACCTTCGGGGAGGGAGGTCGGGGAGTGTGGGATTTTTACCTCACTAAAACCGCCCCGGTGATCACCTTCAGCACATAGGGGTGGTCTCGGTTCCTCTTAAAAGACCAATTCCGGAACCCCCCCATGCAACGCCTGTAAGGCACATCCCTGGGGAGACTGTAAAGGGGCCTCCCCTGAGCCTCGCTATGCACGGCAGCACGTGATGGGCAAAAATGGGCATCTAGAGTAACTTTTCAAAAAAATCTCAGAGGATAATCTCAGACTTCCTCTTAGGCATTCCCACTTTCATCATCATCATTTCAACCGAAAGACGTCCACTGCTGGACATAAGTCTCCCCCGAGCACCTCCACTTCGACCGGTTCTGTACTTCCCGCATACCCATTTATTCTCAAATATTCTCGAAACTAACATGTAATTTACATGAAGTGTTATGATTTACGGGATATTTGTACATTGGTATACAAACTTAAAGTACATCCTGCGAATGCGGTACGATGCGTATCTCTTTCCAGTTCTGTTTGTAGTACATTTATGAGGGAATCTAAGTTTTGATGTGGCAGTAAAAGTAGGACTTTGCAATAGATTAAGTCTAAAGTGGGCCAATATGGGGACCACCGCATATCAACTTAACCTATTGCAGTCCACTGTTGGACATAAGCCTCTCCCAGGCTGCGTGACAACAACCTGTCCTCCGCCTTCTACATTCAGTCCAGTCAATATGGGGACTGCATATCGACGGCGAAGTGCCAATACCTCTTAACTGACATTTTTCGAGAAATTCACTTTTTTATCGTGTTGACCATTTTTTTCGTGTTATTCGTATGTTTTAGTGAAATCTCCTAAGTGTATTTTTAGTTGCAACAGCATTAAATTAAAATGTGGAAGTACCTCCTAACTAAACCAACGCGAAGTGTCTATTTTTGAACGTTTTTTTCAGTTTGTGTAAATCATTGACTTTGTCAATTAGGTGTTATTAGCACTTCGCCGTCGATATAAGAAATTGAATATCTCCAACAGTTACAGACATAATTATTATAATCCATACTAATATTATAAATGCGAAAGTGTTCTGCCTGTCTGTCTGTTACCTCTTCACGAATTTCACGAACCGATTTAGATGAAATGTATAGAGATAGTTTGATTCCCGGGACAGGACATAGGATAGCTTTTATCTCGATATTCCCACAGGATCGACACTTATGAGAGTGAAACCGCGGGGCGCTGCTAGTGTTAAACTAATTTTAAGGTAATCATTGTAACAATGTTTAAATGAATTTTATTAAGGTTTCATAATTGTAGTAGGTATTTAGTTCATAATATGAATAAAAGATAGTATACAGTTTACGTTTCAATTTCTTTAATTGCTTTGTGCTCATAATTACTGAAAATGCTTTCCGTTTCTTTTACAAATGTTACTAAGTTAAATTAAAGTAACATCGAATTTTCGACCAGTAGTTTTATGGGTTATCTAAGCCACCGCCGCCTGACCAGAGCCTACAAATAAAAGGCAAAACTAACTTCACAAGTTAGTGTTCATCTGTTAAAGCAATATTTTATCGCCACATCCAAACCGTATTGGTCCAGAACACCCAATATTACTTCACCAAACTTTGTTATTACTTCAGCCAAGTTTATTTGGTAAATGAACTGAAAACTGGCGTCCAGTGACGCACACGATTTATATCCCCATACATTACTCCCGACAACATTGAGAAACGCGAATTTGAATCTTAGTCCCACACTTAAAGTTCAAATAAACTGCATTTTTAAATTGGTTGGCTGTTTATAGAGCTACCAAATTGTAATGCAGTTAACGTAACGTAATTTAGTCTTTATTGTTTTAGTGATAGGTCTTTATATCGGTGATTAAAACCCACAGGTACCTATGTAAGTTCTAATTAGGCAAGGTGGGGCTCGTTTAAATGTTTTAGAGGCCCTTAGGAGTAAGTAATAAAATGCTAAACACTTTTCACGGTTGATTTGAATACAAAGTACTGAATGTAACACGTACCAATCTAAATTGTTTAACTTAGCACCTAAGTGAGTATCGTTACTAAGTAATTCACTATCAAAGTTAGTATTCATTCTAAGAGAGGATCATTTGCATTTAAAGCTTTTTGGTACTTTTACACAGTTTCATTTAGAAGTATTACTCTACTGTTCTGTTTCTTTTTGAAGTGAAAGCTTTAGGCGCGTTGGGTATTTTTTGAGATGGAAAAAAACCATTGAACTCGCGACACTGTTACCGTAACCGACACCTCTGCTTTAAGTTTTGGCCATTATAAAGATATCGACGCACGGTACATTATCTTTGGGAAGAATGATGTTCAAACATATTTATAAAATTACTATGCTTTTTCAAGTTTTCACTTCTGTCGGCACTCCTGGAGTGCTAATGTGTTTTTTTTTTGTTATTGCTAACCTAATAAATAATGTAAGGACCACGGATATCGAAAAAAAAAGAAAGAATGAATAAAGTTTATTTGGACACAGAATAAAGAACAAAGTTTCTCGAACCAATAATTAATGTGACGATCTGATAACGTTTGCAGGGCCAACATGGCCAGAGATCACATAAGACAGGGAGGTTTGGAAGGAGAAAAGGGGAGGGCTTTGCCCAGTAGTGGGGCACAAAATAGGCTAAAAAAAATATTTGCGTCATTTTTTAATTAGATTTTTTTTATCCTAAACTAGCGAATCCCCCGTACTTCCCACGGTTTTGACAACTTCGAAGAACAACGAGATTTCTTTATGGTATGTAAGTTAAATATGAATGTATTATACAAATAAATCTTTCGGAATAAATTCTCTGAATGATGATGAAAGCCGCATAAAAAACGATGTGTTAGTTTAGAAGAACAAACACGAAAATCGACTTTAATTTTTAATAGTGTATAGATACTTTGCCATTTTTTATTTTGTTTTATTCGCTCTTTGAATTATTCATTTAATCATTTGAAAGAAAGCATTCTAGTTGAGCAAGATAGTGTGAATAGACGTCCTATTTGGCAAAGTAATCTTGTAAGCAGAGTGGCGCAGTGGAAGCGTGCTGGGCCCATAACCCAGAGGTCCGTGGATCGAAACCACGCTCTGCTATAAATCTACTTTTTGTAGTTTTTAATTGTACTTTTTTTATTTAAACCGAGGTAATCGTATTTTTACCAAGACAAGAGCTATGGTAAAAATATTAACTTATTCAGAAAGTAATTTTGGATAGGCAAATATTTCTTTTATATTCAATAGTCGTTCGTAGTAATAGACCTAATTTATTAATTCATTTCTTAAAAACAAAAAACTACTACATTGAATGAAAATAACGTACTTGCTTTTCTCTCGCAACATGCATCATACGCTTTGGACACGGCACGGTTTATTTACAGTACGGCGTATAAACCGCACCGTAGAAGAAACATGTCTACCAACAATATAAATACCAGACCTTATTTCGGCCATAACTACCAATCTCAGGCCTCAGTAGAGCCTCTGAAAGAGTGGGTCTTAAAATGAACATGGACAAAATGAAGGTCATGTCAAATGCCCATGTAACACCTTCTCTCATAAAGATCGGAGACGCTATACTCGAAGTCGTGAACGAGTATGTTTACCTAGAACAAACTGTCCAGTTAGGTAAGTCAAACTTCGAGAAAGAGGTCAATCGTCGAATCCGACTCGGCTGGGCAGCGTTCGGGAAGCTACGCAATATCTTCTGGTCCCACATACCGCAGTATCTCAAGACGAAAGTCTTTGACCAGTGCGTGTTGCCAGTGATGACATATGGCACTGTAACGTGGTCGGTCACAATGAGCCTTATTAGAGGGCTAAAAGTCGCTCAAAGGGCAATAGAGAGGGCTATGCTGAAGTTTCCCTGCGTGATCGAATCAGAAATAAGGAGATCCGCAGGAGAACCAAGGTAACCGACATAGCCCGAAGAATCACCAAACTTAAGTGGCAGTGGGCAGGGCATATTGCTCGCAGAACAGATGGCCGATGGGGCCGAACGGTTCTGGAGTGGCGACCGCGTACTGGAAGACGTAGCGTTGGCAGGCCTCCCATAAAAAGAACCGACGACCTTGTGAAGGCCGCAGGAACCCGATGAATGTGAGAAGCACAGAACCAGTCGAAGTGGAGGTGCTTGGGGGAGGCGTATGTCCACCAGTGGACGTTTTTCGGCTGTAATGATGATGTTGTATGACCAATCTCAACAGAGACTAGCCAGCCAAAAAGCTTCCATATTACCCAATTAATACGAAATAAACTAACTCATTCCTTCTTTTTAAGAAAGGTTCCTAAAAAACGTAAACTCACTCACAAGCAGGTGAGTCAACAAATTATGATGAAGGTTTACGAGACGACCATGAAAACCTTATAAACAAATAACGATGCAAAATGTTCTGTCGTTTATGACCCTCTCTTTACGACGCCAGACATTACGAGATCGTGTTTTAAATTAGAGAGAACTGTTAAAAGCAAGGTCTTCTGAATGGCGGGAATTCCTGGGGGTGTCCTTTGGACGGGGAGCTGTCATTTTAGACTGCATAATTAGTGTTGTGTTGGAGTGGACGGACGTAATGGACTATGGAAATAAAAATCAACTGAGCCTTAAAACAACATAACCCCTCTCTTCTCCAAAAGGGGTAGGCAGAGAGGTATGGTAATAAAAATCAAGTCATTTATTTAAATTAGGCTGAGAATCAGCACTTTTCGAACGTCGAAATTACATAAAATAGCCCCAAAACGCCCGTCCTTTGCTACTTCCTAGCTTTCGCTGGGAAGAAGAAGTGGCTTAACAAACTCGCCAGCAGCAGCGCTGTCTGTGCATTCCACCAGTTTAGTTTGACTCCCATGTAATGGGGGTGACCTTGATATTATCTACTGGAAATAACTCCGGGCTACTATTGAGAAATGCACTTAACATCGTGTCCTGCGTGTCCTGTCAGCAGCACGTTACAGGAACTGGTGGACGCTGGTGATGGCGCCAAACAAGTAGCCGAATCCTGAGCCGAGTCCATTTAGATTTCTATCGACACGCTAAGAAGACTATTGAGAAATTCGTAATGGGAAAACCCAACAGCAGTTTGCGTAGCCTGGGCATGAAACCCAGAACTCTAATGCTCAGCAGTCGAGCTTACGACCACTTGACCAACGAGGCAGCGTCGTACAGAGGTCGGTTAAAATCGCATGCACCATAAATAATTAAAAACATAATTTAATTTCTACAAACATAATTCTGTCTCTGTCACCTTCAACCGATTGATAGACACAGAATGATGTTTTAAAAATATAATGTATTGTTGTATAGTACTACCCGGCCCAGGAGCGCGTGGGTCGCGGTCACTGCAAGGAGGCTGCCGCAGGTGGCAGGCCAGGCTCTCTGGTCTTTTCTTGGCGGTCTATGGTTTTTGACAGCGTTGCGTGCAGAAGCGCTATCCGTCAGCTGTCAGCGGTTCGGTGTAATCTGTAATCTCTTGTTAATTTATTTAATTGGATTAGTGATGATTTTGTTCCTCTGATTGTAATTTTGCCATGGTTGATAATTCTTTTTATAATTCATGTAATTACTTTTTACGATATCAAATAATCCTTCTATTTAATTGTGATTTCACTTCTGTCCTAACAGTATCATCACGTCTGTAATTCCTGAAGGGTTAGGCACAGGTGTACCTAAAGTAATACCCTCATTTTGCAAGTTAAATTTAAGTTTCATGCAGGGGGCGGGCAGACTCCGGGTAAACTCCAGGACGCTACTGATATATTTCTGATGGAGAATCCCAATAACTCTTTTCCTGATCTGAGAATCATCGAACTCAGGACCTCATGCTCAGCTGTAGGTAGTGTTTGCGACCACTAGACCAAAGGGACAGTTCGAAAAAACAATGAAAACGTAAACACGTTTAGCTATAAACGAAATTCCTCGATATTTGGTGCAAGCAGGCCTAAATATTGGTTTAATATGGTAAGCCCTAGTCAATTCCATTCCACGATACAAATCACGTGCAATGCAATACGAACCTGATCTGTTTGGTAAATAAGCATCAATACTCGATACACAAATAATAAACATTTGCGTTCAACTCTACATTTGTCTATGGACGCAATGCACCCAATGCACTATGCTCTTGTTTCCGAGTTTCCTCAAATATAACGATATACCTACATATATGTATGTGTAATAAGTTATTACCTGGACTTTTATTTTTAGGATGGGAAATCATCAAATTACCCCGCAGGTTTATGGGTTCCTGGTGAAGAGACAATTGGTATTATAAAAATGAGTACCTGGTTCTATTTAGTGTTTAGTTTGTGATCTCCCTGTATGAGTCGCAATAATAGTACATTACTTCAGAGGGAAGAAAGTGACAGTTCCATACCGAGATTATGGCATTTGCGCCACGAGCTTGCGAGGGGCGCAAACCATTTGAGGTATGGAACTGTACTTTATCCTGAGGGATGTATAGTGCTTTTTATTACACCTACGAGGAAAATTATGGACATATAAGTATTGTTGTATCTGCATTTAGATTTTTCCGGCAACAGATTATCAACAATTTCTTGGGCCGTCTCTAATAGTTCTGGCGGTGTGTTAGGGATAACATCATCACTGTCGCTCGAAGTATCCATATTTTACAAAAAACACAAAGATAAATGTGTTTTTGCGAAAATGCGCGGGCTTTTCCATTTTTTATTCGCCCGTTTCTGGAGTAGGCTAAGATCATAAGGTCATGCAGCCACTTCTTCCGTGATTCCACGCGTTTTATATACAAAAATAATTTCGTTTTTAATTTTCTGTATGCACCAAGGAGGTTGGTAACTGGTAAAAAAAAAACTGTATGTGGCCAGTAACAATTTACTTCAAATTTAATTAGTAGACAGTTAAAATCTCTTGGCAGTATGACTGCTGACAAATTAAAAAAAAGAAAAACCGGGTATGTAATGGAATTTCATACATTTTTCCCACCCTTGGGTCGAAAGGATTTTCATACAAACTTCCATACCTTGGGATGAAAGGATTTGAAGGGCGGGATAAAGGCGTTTCTTCCCTCTAATTGGTATAATTAGTATGTATTTTCAGAGCAGGTGTGATAAAAATACTTTTTCTTTCTTTACTTATAATACTTATAGACTGTTCCGAAATTACCTAATGAAAAAGTAAAAAAAAATATATATATAACGGAGAAGGTATAGTGTGTCTCGTTATTATCAGCCATATTCAACTATTGTGGGCGTACAGTGGGTATGTGTTGGTTATTGCGCAATAGAAAAACCGTTTGCAGTTCAAGTAAGATTATAATTTCACGAACAATTTGGTCACACTAGCAAATTAGGTACACACTGTAGGTACACGACACAACCAGATACGGAACGCCGGACAGTTTCTAAGCACATGCTGTCCGCACGATGTCCAATGTCCAAGTCCAACTCCAAAAGTGAGCTCCACATCGTTCTGTCGAGCTGTTTTCTAACCCCCACGGACTCAGGCTAGACTCTGTCAAGCGCCACCAGATGGCGCTAGCGTTCCGACTAGTCAAATTCATGACCGGATGCGATATATATATAACATCTATTCAAAAAGAGCTAGTGTATTTTTCGTAAACAGGGACTAAAATAGCTCTTTAATCCCTAGGGACTAACAGTGATTTGAATTTGGAATGTGGATATTGTTAGTAAAAGTTCCAATCACCAAAGAGATTAATCATGAACACTTTATGAACAAGTAACAGGCGTATAAAGTAAAACGAGCACGAACCAAATAAAAAAAAGTTTGTGAAAAATAAATAAACGCTCGGAAAGCATTCTGCCTTCGTTTGTAATTGTTTATTCAAAATTTTATGTATGTAAGTAAACTTACGATTCTTATTCATAAGTTGCACTTTCTTATTTTTTCATAGAGGGCGATAAAAAGTAGTGTCCTCCTCGGGAGCAACACTATCGCCTTCAAAATAGTTGTTTGCTCCCTAGACAAACAATCTACTATTCTATCTATACTAATATTTTAAGAGATATTTGTATGTAGGGAGTAATCTTCGGAACTACTGATCCGATTCCAAAAACTCTTTCACTAGGAAGCTACAATTTGCCTAGTGCCATAGGATATACCTACATATTTTATGTTCATACAAGACATTTAGTTGTTGTTGCTAGCTAGAAAAGCTAATTGTTGTTGTTTGTAAGAGGTAATTCTCTTGAACCGAAACTCTCTCTCTGTCTCTTTCTCTGGAACTGGTATCCGATAACAAAAAATATTTTACTGATAGAAAACTACACGATTGCCGAGTTTTATAGGATAAAATTATGTACTATAATATAAAACAAGAAAGTTCTCACGGCCGTAGTCATTAAAATGCTTGTTATAATTTTCAATTGATCGACACAAATTGATTTGTGTAATTTTATCATATAATCAAATTTCATCAAATAATACGTTCATTGTATAATTAATCTCTATTTTGAGCTAATAAACTGATTACCTAACTATAATTTAGAAAGATTAAACTCATATTTAGACTGTAATTATACAAGCATATTGGTAGATCTATCATGGTCTTTGAATTTTTGGTTCTAGGACACGCCGGTTTCCTCACGATGTTTTCCTTCACTATTTTGAGAGCAGTGTAGATGAAAGAGTTTCCACAAAGTAACGCGCCTGCCTAGTTTTGAACCCACCACCTACAAGTTATTCGGGACCGTAACCACTGAGCCACCACTGCTTTCCAAAACCACCACTGCTCTCTAAATATGCAAATTACAATCAAAATAAACAATAAACCACTCAACAATATAAACTCTCGTTCCTACCATCACCGCGGGAGAATAAGTTTAATAAACCAAAAAATGGCTCACAAATCCCAATATTTCACGTTGCCGTCGCTTTATAAAATTCCCATGACGAATATGACGACGTTGGGTGAGTGAATAAAGTCGACGTTTCGGAAAACTTTAAGACAATTTATTATACGTGACTTCGTCCCTGTGGCTATGCGCTACTGTTTAACAAAATGAAATATCTAAAAAGTTTTCTTCCCCGCCTTGAATTTTACACTGGGGCTCGATTTTTTAATCGCTCGCGCCCTAACTTGTAATTCTCGTGTGACTGCTAAGATGGATATGTTTTTATCCGACTGCGCCAGAAGGAGGGTTATGTTTTTCGAGAGTATGTATGTATGTAGAATTGTTTGGCACGCTCTGCAGCCTGAACGGCTCGATGGATTTTAGCTTGAGAGGTGTCGTTAGATTCGTATTTACTGTGACAGTGACACTGGGTATATCAAAATAAAAGAAAAAAACAAAATGGCGGATTTTTGGCGCCAAATTCAAGTTTTTGTTAAAACATTAGGGCTTATACGTGTCTTCTATTATGCCAAAAAATATGGTAATTATTGCTGTTGCCATTGTGAGCGGTAAGCTAGTTTTTATGATGTGTGTCATAGTAGCTCCCTTGCTATGTGAAATACAAGTTATTTAGTTAGCAAGTATCAGTCATTATCGCTTTGGTGGACATAGTGGCATAGCTAAATTAGCTTCCCTTAAAACACATTTATCAAAATTAAAAACATTTTTTTACTTGTGCATAAAGTTTAATAAATATATAAATTTATCAAAATTAAAAACATTTATTAGCAGAGTCTTTCGCAGATCGTCATCCCACCTGGCCGGAAGGCTTCCTACACTACGTTTGCCGAGTCGCGGTCTCCACTCAAGAACTCGTTTACCCCAGCGGTTTTCGGTTCTTCGCGAGATATGGCGAACATAATAAAGAGTATTCTATTCTATTCTATTCTATGGCCGGCCCACTGCCACTTAAGCTTGCTAATTTTAGACAGGGCGCTATGGCGCTCATTAGGGGAGCCCTATGTCCAGCAGTGGACTGCTATAGGCTGATGATGATGATGATGATGATTAGCAGAGCCTTTAATTTTCCCACTGCTGGGACACAGGCCTCCTCTCTGTGAGAGGGAGTGGGCTTTAATCCACCACGCGGTCCCAGTGCGGGTTGATAGATGTCACATGTCTTCGAATTATTTGGCTCCAGGACATGCCGGCTTCCTCACGATGCTTTTCTTCACCGTTTTGAGAGCAGTGGTGATGAAATAATTTACACAAAGTGTAGCGCCAGTCGGGGTTCGAACCTACGACCTTACAACTCTTGATTCGCGGCCGTTACTGCTCATGGACACGACTGCTCATCAAAAATATTTATTATTTTTGATTAATAACCCTTAAAAACACAATAATCCACTAACACAACATGTTTCATCACAAAATTGACCCAAAAAGAGCTTCTCAAAGAAAACACAAATCCTACATGGCGACTGTAACATTCCTCGAGTAATTTAAGAATCCACCCCCGCTCTATTTTTCATAGTCCACATTCTATTTGTTTACAAGACATCTGTCTTTGTTCTACAATGTTCAGTCACTTGCCAAAGTAGGGTAACACGAGTAAGGGGCAAAGATAAACAGATAATTGGAAGGTGTTAATGGCTATTAACTGAATACAGTAGGGATTCATTCGTTAATGTAAGCCAGTTTGATGTTTCAGTTCGGGGGTAGTAAACTTTGACACGTTTTGCGACTAAATAGTTGCAAAACGTGACGACCACTTGGTAGTAAGTAAACCAGACTAAATAGTCTGGGTTATTTACTATGAACCCGAGAGCCGAGGTCTTTGTGTCTGTTTCACAAAGTCTTAAAAGGTACTATCTGACAGGTTATTAAAAAATAAACAGGTTTTTAAATGAAATGAATATGAACTGACCTCCAGGTAGTTCTTCCCTAAAGAATTGGGCTAGCAAATGCAAAAAATTTTGTCAAATCCAACTGGTAGTTCCGGAGATTACTCCCTACGTATACACTTTCAAACAAACAAATATTGTCTGTATTACAAACAAATATTAGTAATTACAGATTACGTGAACAAGCAGACACTAAATCTGTGTGGGAAGAAAATATTCTCAACAGCTTTTCATCCTACGGCATAAAGGCTCCTTCAAACAGGCGCGACACGACACGCGACACAAAGGCACTGCAAGTCGCGCAACGAGCGGTGCCTTTGTGTCGCGCGCGATTATATTGCGTGTCGCGCCTGTTTGTAGGAGCCTTAAGTCGGCGGTAGTTAGAGGCAGTTTTCGCTACGCAGCTTCTAAATGCTGGAACAATATCCCTCCTCCCATGAACTATAGTAAAAGTAGGTCGACTTTCAAATTGAAATTAAATGAATTTTATTAAACTATTGATCTTATGACTGCGTCACTAAGTGGAGTTCGCGCAGCTGAACTTTGGGCCAAAGATGTTTGAACTTGTTGCCATCGATACGGTAAGAAGAAGAAGAGATCTTACCATCAAAAAGATTTTAAAAATGTTCGAGCCGACATGTTTGCCATATAAAACAATTTATTTTATACAGTTTTGTAATTTTAATAAATTTAATTTTATAAAAACGCTGTTGAATGATATTATGTGATAATTTTATCACGATGAGAAGCAGGAACAATGGTGGCACAGTGTTAATGGCCGCGACTTACGACTTGTAGATCGTAGATTCGAACCGAGACAGGCGATTTACTTTGTGTAAATTATTTCATCGCCACTGCTCTCAAAACGTTGAAGGAAAACATCGTGAGGAAATCGGCATGTCCTTGAACCAAAAATTCGAAGATGTGTGACATCTACCAACCCGCATTGGGCCCGCGTGGTAGATTAGAGCCCACTCCTTTTCAAAGAGAGGAGGCCTGTGTCCCAGCAGTGGGACAATCATAGGCTGATTATGCAAAGCTATAGAAAAGTAGCAGTTTTTGAGCTATTTTTTAAAGTGACATCTTGTCGACGTGCCAATCTACCTACCTCCTAGCGACTCAACACGCAAACCATCGTGTATCCTAGCAAGTAACCAGTTGTACAGTACCCGGCGATAAATATTGCACATCGACCTTTTTACACAAAACCATTTTATACAAAGAATAAAAATAATTATTAAAAGAAGCAAATCATAATTGTTTTAACAGCTCCTATTAGATACCGGACTGTTTGTATTTCGTGCGACAGAGATAACGCTCTATGAAGCCGAAATTAGCCGATTGTCTCTTTCCAAAGGTCGATGTGCAATATTTATCGCCGGGTACTGTAAGTCACTAGGCTCTAGACACTTAACAAACCGCCCGACAGTGCGGACGTAGCCTTAAATTTTTTATTTACATAGGTATAAAGATTATTCGCCGATATTGCGTATTTATTTATGTTTCCATTAATTACAACATAACACATACGCAACACAAACATACACATACAGGTATGTCAAAACATTTTATTTGTTTCTGTATGAACTATTATAATCAATTTTAATTTATTATGTTAATTGATTAAAACGGACAAAACACATGCACTTCCCTATGTGTTTATCATTCCAGCATCTGACACTCGTGGGCTGCAGCTGAAAAATCAACGTCAAGTGGTACAGCTTGTGTTGTCATCTGTCATTGTGCTGAGTTGAGGCCCTTTTGGCATTAAAATTATTGTTTATTCTGTTAATTATTAGATTAAATGTTTTTGTTGTAATGTCAATAAACACCTTTTTTCTTTCTTTCTTTGGTACAGTATTGCTATTTGTTTTATCAAACATTTTCATATTATGGTTGAATCACAAACGAACTATCAAATCAATTTTCGTGAATGTCAGTGCTTCGTATAGTCAGGAAAATTTACATACTAGGTACGTCAATTTGCCGTATATGACAGACAGATAGTTTTTTTTTTTACAACTGTAAAAAAAATACAGTTATGCTGTAAAAGTGCGCAGTGCTGTACACCCCTACCCTATTTCAAGTTAACAAATATCAACTTTATTTAAATGATAATTAAGTTGATTTCAGAGTGACTAAGACTATTGACAAAGTTATAAAAATGTTTGAATTTGTAGCGGAACCTGAACTTTATTGTGTAGGAATTAAAGTTATTTTTCTATTATTTCATATTTGTTTACATTTTTGGCAAATAAATCGCGAATGTACGGTACTTAAGGTCAATTTGCTTAACTATTAATGTCCCAGACTTTACTTATCTAACAAAGTTCAAGAAACTTTTCATTAATTTGAAAACTAAAACTACACACTCCAGCACAACGAGACTCCAAATAAACATTTTCTCCATCCAGAATCCAGGAAACGGAACTCTAGCCATAAAGCGAGTCCAGATAATGCATCTAACCCGGACGCAGCAACTGCCAACACGGATATTATATCTAAAATATTTCACATTTCAAAACTGAAACTTGTTGGAACATGTGACGGGAAACGCGCAGTTAAACAAGTATTTAATCGTAGTCTGTTGAAAGTGACTGCTGGGAGAGTAGAGATGAGACGTATTTACTAGAACAGGTTTTTTTTTTTTTGTATTAGCCCACACTTGGTACGCGGTGGGAAGGACCATGCGACATAAACAGTTGATCGCACATAGGTGCATTTGATGTACGCATACTTCCGGGAAGGGGGTAGGCTTCACGAAGTTCCCTAAACTGGGTCGATAGTTCGTTCTAAGGGACGCTAGTAATCATGTCACGTTAAACCACATCCGGCTTTCGGGCCTCTCACAAGTCATTAGCGGATAACACTTTGACCTTGAGTTGCCCTACCGTAGTACGGAGTTTCAATCGAATGCAAGGTACAGCCTACTAAGTAAATACTTCATATACGGAACAGGTATTTGATTAAGTATTTATCGATACTAGTACTACTCGTACTAGGTCTAACTATAGTTCGAAAATAACCAAGTACGGCCCCACCTCTAGGGAAGAGTTAACGCCCTGGAGAACTATCCAGTTTGTATGCATGTTTGAACAAAAGATTGAATGTGGGAATATACGAGTAACTCGTTTTATTTTGTATCAGGTTGGCCACAAATATGTGAGGAATACGGTTGATATGCAGGAATGAGATGCGACTGTGACGTAATTTGGTTAATCTGTAGTCTGCAAAAACGCTACATGCGAATTACGCATCATACTGATATCACACAAAAATCCTGCATCTCGCAAGCAGAGTTTACCGCGTAACTAGCAACGTAAACGTAGACGCGCTCCCAGTAGCTTCACAATACACCTCAAAAATTATACTTTAGCACTTAATAGGCTGCTGCAGCTGGAGTGTGCGTCGCTCTTGAGCCGCGACTCTACGAGTTATTCTCGTATATTTTTTAACGTATTTGACAATCCATTTAAAGTATTTATGTGTTATGTATTCACATTATTGTATAAAAGAATTGTAAAAGGTATTTATACAAAATTTACATTTTTAGGGAGGGTTTTCTTTATCCCTCAGTAGTACAAGAGATGAACTTGTAGTGCAACGGTTTTTCGCAATTTTTTGTAGTGGAAGTCGACCCCAACATAGTTGGGAAAAGGCTAGGCAGATGATGTGAAGACATAGGAAATGCTTAAAAACATGGGGAATAATACCTTATGGGTTTTTGATTATGTTTGGTGTAGCATTTGCTATTCTTTGCTCCACCTATTATTGTAAATACTTAGCAACTTTGAAAGTTTTGTTATGCGTCATCTGTTTTTATAAATATAAATATGTATTTTTTGTTCCGATTCCGCTACAATGTCCAAAAATATTTACGAACCTTGGAACGAAACTATGTTTTCACAATTGCTATGTGACGTTACAAAAATGGCTGCCAAAACTTGTTGCGACTTAGTTTTACTTAGTTTTGATATACTGCAGTTTTTTTTATGCTGTATAACAGCATGTGTGAACGGGTGTGAGCCATCTGTTACAGTCTACCCTTTGATGTCGAAGTTCAAGCAAGTTTTATGGACTAACTGGAGTTTAGTGTTTAGTTTTGATATACTATAAGTTAAGGCAGTTATGTGAATTTTGTGTTATTAATTTATGTGGTTTTAAAGCACGTAATGTATTTTTGTTCTGTAGTTATAATACTTTGTTGGTTGATTTTTGCTCTTGTCAAACTCCAAACCTGTGTTTTCAGGAAAATATAGTTTTATAACTCCCGTTACTTGCGCAGTCTGCTGGCCAGCTACCTGGAGGATCGGGCAATCCTCCTGGTAAATAGGACTGGCCAAGTCCGGCGGTACGCCGTTGAAGCCAGCGTTCCACAGGGGTCAGTCATAGGACCTCTTCTCTCGAACATCGGCCATGATTGGTTACATGCAGCGACATTCTCAGGGTTAAACAGTTTGGAAATGACCTTGCCCACGACCTTATTTGATTTGATCCATACTTCCAGGGACACAGTGTATATACAAAAAAATATACAGAAACATAATAAACACATACACAGTGGTCAAAAGCCTCGTGTTCAACCATCGATCACTAATAAATGTGTTCAACAAAAATATAAGTTGTAGAGTTTGACAATTTACACCTATGTAAAAGGAACTACAGGAAACATCAAAGCTGATACCATTTTAGTATCAGTTTTACTGTGAAAAGAACTACTGACACTGCTTTCAGATTTCATGAAGCAACCAGAAAGCCAGCCTCAATCAATCAACCGTACTCTAGTCGAGACTGGCGCACCTCTAGTAGCACAGAGGAATAGTGATGTCCCCGCAGATTCCCGGCTAATGCACTCGATAACAGATTTCCCGGGGTGGTCGTTTGTCCCGTGAAATGGACCGCGCATGCGCTCCACTGCAAATTTGATGGACCCGCGCAACTTCAGGTGTGTAATAAAATATTATATTTAGCTATCAGTTTTGGTGGGGAGTTTTTTGTGGAAGAGATTGAGTAAAAATTGCGGATAAATAAACCTCTAAGCTAAAAATTATATTTTATGGATGATGGCAATACACTTATCATACAAATTACATAGTAACTTCAAAAAATACGGGTTGCTAACTTAAAGTCACAGATTCGAGCATGCATTTTATTTTATCGGCCCCCCATTGACTCAATTACTTTCTTTGGCAGTATAAGTATGTTTGCTGTTTTGTTTCGATCGAACAGTTCAACAAGGAATTCTAACAATACTTGTAAAGCAGAAACAACTACTGAAACACTGCAAAAGACAACAAACTGAATCAATTTCGAATGCGCCATCCGCTTTCAAAATTGCACTGCAAAATTTTAACAACCACGCTCCATCTAATCTCGCTTCACAAAACACAATACAGTGCCATCTTGTTAAATACGCACCACAATTTCGGGCATAGTTGGCCGCTGTTCATTGCGCCGCGTACCGGTTCCCGGGAGGGCCGGGATAATGGGGTAACTCGATAAAAGATTTCCCGGGACGACGATACCTCACAACACTGCCATCGCGGCCATTTTAACTTCATCCCGGAGTGGCAAGTTGGTCGGGATTTACACTTCTGATGGTCCCGCGCTGTTATCATAAACAAGAATGGAGTTGGAAAGTTTTGATATTATTTACAGGATATGTCACCTGGGTAAGTGGGTGCATGTATGTGTCTAAGTGGGGTTTATAGTTTTGACTTGGTAGGGAAATGAAAATATTATTATCTTAATAGGTTTATTTTGCGTAGCCCTGAAGCTACCCCCTAGCTATACATATATTCTACTTAGCCCTGAAGTTAAACCCTAAAATCTAGATTAAAATTTTGTTTTGATAACACAAAAGATGCTGTCTTTGTTAAAAGTAAATGCAACGGTTTATGGTGGTGTCGGTTCTCATGCAAGCCAGTTTACCTCATACCTATTAGCCACTTATTCGTCCTTGAAAACCTCAAACCACTCAACCAATGTTATCTCGTCTAACATAAATACAGAGAGAGAGAGAATACTCTCTGTATTCTATTCTATTCTATAAACAGAAAACTCAACTTCAAATTGAAGTTCGACCAAAGCAAATTGGGCATGCCACCCATATCGACGGATCAAGGCCGAGTCTCCCGATCACCAATAAAGCTATCTAACCAACCTAGATCTCAGGACACCACATAACTTTTCCTAACTGTCTGCGACATATCTCGAGAAACAGTTACAACAAATAAAAGTGGCATTGTCTGTCCGAAGATAATCAGGCCGAAGGCTAATTTTCTCGACGCGGGAATGGCCGAAAAACAGTTTTATCTTGCCCATAAGACCACTAAGGAAGTAATTCCACTAAACAAAGGGTCCCAATAACGATCCTAGTGTTCCGCCATAAGATATTCGCTGATCGGTCCGTCGGATAAGTTCTAGTATAGAGTAAGAATACCATGTAGAAGGGATACTCAATTAGTCATGTGTGACCATACTAAAAAGGCGTTAAGAGCGTTTACGCCGTACGGCATTTCATACAAACTTTCAAGCCATTATTTTTCAAAATGAATGAACCGATTTTAGTGAAACTTCATACGCATAAGCAGGATACAATGGTCTAAAAATTTAGTAGAGAACATTTTCGAAATGTCTAGTAACTTTTTAGACCTTTGTGTCCTGCTATGCGTATGAAGTTTAATTAAAATCGGTTCATTTAAACGGGGGGGCGGGTTTCGGTTCGCAAAGAATGTTGTTGAACTATCAAAATGAAAGCGATTGCTACTGATAGTAAGTAACGCAACTACCTACCCCACTGGTGCTGCTTCTGAGACCCGCCCGCTTAGGCGAGAGCAGGGCTTGTCAATATTGTTTATATGATGTAGTGCGTGCGATGACACACTCCTGACTCAGTTAAACATTTCTTACGTCTTACATTATAGGTATTTTTATTGAGTTCGCGGCTGGAGTGTGGCTTCTCTATATTTTTATTCTATGGTCTTAGTAATGCTACTGTTAGGGCGTTTGCATATGGGGGTGTAATGTGTAATATGAGCGTGTGTAGGTGCAAGGAGGGTTTAATGGAGGTGCTAAGTTACTTAACTAAGTAGGGGTTGTCTTCATAATGTAATACTAAGTTAAGATTAGTTAAGAAGAACTGTTTAGTACCTACGTATAAATAAGATAAAGGTCACTTCTAAGCAGAAAAGAGGAGCTTAAATAAGTTTTTCTGCAAACAATATGTAAAGTAGTGGAACTTTTTGGTCTAACGATATTTTGAATTTTCAACGACTTTTTCAAGAAAACTTTAGTTTCTTTGAATTTTTGAAGTAGGTATTGTTATTTGAAACATAGCTAGGTAGGTACTATAGAAAATTCTTCATGCCTGCTCTTTATCAGTCTGACAAAATAATGGAGCTTTGGAAAAAAAGAAGTGGAGTAATATTCAAAAAAATATTTACACATAAAAATGTGTGTGTAAGAACAACTTACAATAAAATTGAAGCCTCTATAGTTATGTTCCACAAAAATTCGAGCGTACTTCGGTCGGTTGAATGTTTTCAGCTTTCAGATCCCTGCGGATAAATTCTCAATGATCAGTAATAAACGTAGTTTTATTTCACACAATCTATTCGCTGTATTTATTCGCAAAAAGTTGAATAAATACGGCAAATGTTTTTGGTTTTCGATAAAACATTAGATTGCAAAATATTCCCCTTACATAAAGAAGACTTTTGAGGTGAACGTAGACCTAATTAATGAGCACTAATTGGTATCAGTAATTGGGTTGTTGAGGGCAGATAGGCAGGCACTCCATATTAAGTACAAGGAATCAGCTGCATCAAGTTAGATTGGAAGCCGACTCCAACATAATTGACAAAAGGCTAGGAGTAACGTTGCCAAAGATCTTAAATCGTATTATAGGCCCCTTCTAAAATTTCTTCATTTATGTCTGTAATTTTTATGATGTAAACAACAAAGAGTTTTCTATTCTTTTATATTCCATAGGTACGGCGTATACAGCAGAACAGTAGGACAAACCATTTAACACTAAAAGTTAACCATTCACAAAACTCGAGAATTTTTTTCACGAAACCGTCATATATCTTTGAGAACGGGGGCCCAACGTCTGAATGGTTGACAATGCGGCACTGAACACGACGAGGCACATATAAACAGGATATAAAATATGTCACCAATAAGCAAGACCAAATGTCGGATGGGGGTGCGGCTGTATTGGTAAAAGAACAGCGGGGAATACAAAAATGCGTCTGACAAGAAGACAATGTTTTTTTAATAGAGGGTGTAAAAAGACACATCACAAAGTCTTCAACTATGCATTCTGTATAGACCCCAGCACTTTAAGCTACCCGAAAATGTCAAATTTTTCCAATCAACTTTGTACCTTATGTTTTAGCGATAAAGTTGAAAATCTATTAAAGAAATTTGACAGATTGTAGTTGCTGGCGTCTGTCAGTACATCAAATTAGGTAGCGTTGCACAAAAGAAATTGCTGAGAAACGACTTTTATTTTTGGCGTGAAAATTTGCTGTATGCGGTAGTGTGTTTCGTAACAATGGTTACGAAACATGATATCGATAGAGAAAATTTCCTTGTCTTTTTTCACTTCATTGCTTTTCTTCTTTTACCACTAAAAGTAAAAATACATTGCTAGTTGTAGAATTCTTTTCGTTTTAACCATTGATCTCTATTCTATGTCACCTTTTCCTTGCATTCCTTGAGTGTAAACATTAATTACTTTACAAATCGCTGTCGCTCGCACCAAGCTCACACCAGCACCAGAGCAACAGTGAAATGTAGCGTAAAAAGAAATCCTTGAGAGGGCCAATGTCGATCCTTATTTATGAGTCAGCGTATTATTATGACTTGCCAATTTTCCGGAAAATAAAACCCGTTACGGCTTCGATCCGACTAGGCGACGTGACGATGCCGGATCGCGTTCAGATTTTACTGACACTCTGTATGATAATTTGCCGTTTTCGACGGACGGATGGTAATGTATGATTTGATTTTAAGGAATCATCGCTCGAATTGGCTTGGCTCGGCTTGCTAGATGTGGTAGACCTATCAGAATATTTGAGTAAATTTTTATTTAGCCGCTATAAATTAAGAACAGTGGTGGCCCAGTTGTATCGGCCCCGACTGAGAAGTTGTAGGTCGTGAGTTCGAATCCAGGCAGGCACTTTACTTTGTGTATTTAATTTAATCACCACTACTCTCAAAACGGTGAAGGAAAACATCGTGAGGAAGCCATCATGTCCTAGAACCGAAAAAAATCGAAGACATGTAACATCCACCAACCCGTACTGGGCCCGCGTGGTGGATTACGGCCCACTCCCTGTCACAAAGAGGAGGCCTGTGTCCCAGCAGTGAGAACATTATAGGCTAATTATATTAATAAACTAGCAGCGCCTTGCTGTTGCATCCGCATAAGTGTCGATCCCGTGGGAATATCAGGATAAAAACTCCTATGTCCTTTCCCGGGACTCAAACTATCTCTATACCAAATTTCATCTAAGTCGGTTCAGCGGTTTAAGCGTGAAGAAGTAACAGGCAGACAGACACACACAATTTCGCGTTTATAATATTAGTATCTATGGATAATGTTGGCATTACAAAAGGAGAAGTTTGTATACAAACTACATGTAGGTAATTCACACGACATATAGATTTCTTAACTTTGTGCTGAAGTAGTATTTCTGAAGTCATAAGACTTCGAACTTTTAACTGGTTTTCAGTATTCTATACTGACGTGCATGCAAATACTTCAAAATCTATGATTTTACTTTTGTGCACTGTTCTTGAATTTTACGAAGGGTAAGCTGGTGATGAAGCAAGGTTATGAAATTCATCTTAGCAACTATAGCATACTGCACCAATGTATCCTAACATATCGATTTGGAAAAAAAAAATACTTAGATGTACTGTCAAAGTCAAAGTCAAAGCATTTATTTCAAATAGGCACAAAAAAGGCAATTTTGAACGTAAAAAATTACAACAAATAGAATTGATTCTAGTCGCCCATTCCAAAAGGTAGTTTTCGTATGGAGAAGAACGAGCAAAAAACTCCACCATTACTCTTTTAAAATTCTTTCAATATTTTGCATACATTTTATATAATCATAATAATATGTGAAATCGTCTTCACATTTATTATGATTACCACCTAAAATAAAATTACTATACCACAATAGGTAAAAAATTAAAAATGAAGCCATGACATAAATTAATTATCTGATAGATACTGGCTATAGACTGAAAAAAAAGACAAAAAAATTAGCTATCAATATCAAGTTTTCAGAAACCAATGTCTCATTATATTGGACGGACTGAGCCACAACACTTTTCTATTATGTTTTCGCGGCAAAAACAATTTCCTTGAAGGTTTTTGTTGAGGATTTACGAGACACCTTTTTTCGCGTCTCAAAATAGTTTTGGGCGTGTTATGTGCTTTTGAAACAGTGGGAAATAGAATTTGCGGTAACCTTGTCGATCTTGTTACACCACGCTTGATTTTGTTTCCTTTGGAGACTGCTTAAAGTGGAAACGTATGAAGAAATACGATTTATTTTGATAGGTATACCTTCCCATCGTTTTTGAACTTTGTGGTTTTAAAGACGATGAATGAAATTTGTAATGTTTAGGGCCAGTAAAGAAAACACGCGCATTTAGAACCACCGATATATTTCGACTGAATACAGAAGCTTGAACCTACCCACTAGTTCTTAACTAACACAAGTATGAGAGCACAGATTACTAAATAGTTACTACGTAACAGATACTTCACTCAGTAGAAAATTTCCAATACCTATTGCTATAATAGCCTACTCCGTCGCGTCAGCAACCGCTGCATGCTAAAATGTGCCTAAATGCTCAAGCGTACAGTTGTGATTGCTTCGCACCGCGCGATCCCACAGCAATCGCAGGGCCGCCTCTTCGATAAAATTAAATTAACATAACTATTTGTGTCTATTTTATTGAGAACTGTGAATATGTTCGGTAGTTTACAATTGTATCGTATAAAGGTAAAATATGTTTTTAATAAATTGGTGCTGACTGTAATAATTTTGAAACGACAAAAAATGGTAATAGTTTATCACTTAACTTTCTTCATTGACAGGTAAATGGAAAAATATTAGGTGTTTATCCCTTCTTTTACTTGATTTGTACCCATCTACTGCACATAAGGCACCAGACGGCATTGTAGATACCCGTACAAACGAATAGAATGATTAAAATTGAATAACGTGCGTGCGCTTCGCTTGCGAAAACCGCACTGAATATGGTCCGCAAACGGCCAGAGACCGCTCGGCCGGGCGGTAGGTAATTATAGCGCGCAAGTACATGAAGTGACGGAGGCCTGATGAGAGTACCTACATTACACTCCTTCCTGCTAAATTATTACATAACTTATCAACTAATTCATACTAACTCAACTTATCATACTAAAGAGATACACAGTGATTATTACTAATTTATCTACTAACTTAACTTTTTAATAACTTAACTAACTAAAGATATACACAATGATTATTACTAAAACTTATAATTAGGAATCTTAAGTCTACATTGCCTAACGGCGCGTTGTGCGGTCGACGGCAGCTGGGGCAAGACAACCTGACCTTCCGTGGAAACCTGAGCGTCCACCGTTTGCTCGATAATGGGTGGAGCCGGCGGCGGCTCTGCCTTGTGACTTGGTGACCCCTCCGTCTGAGCCTCTTCACCTCGGTCTTCACCCGCCTTATGTGTCGTCTGAGAATCTGTTGCTGATCGCTCCCTAATACTAGGACCACTAGATACTAGAGATAACCTCCCTCCTGTTCTCCTACGCAATTGGTCAATATGTCTGTGGAGTGTTTCTCCTGTTTGCCCCTTTACTGTGTAATTACTGGGACCTAGACAGTCTAATATTCTACCGGGAACCCATTTTTCCCCCTTTAGGTATTGTCGATACCATACATCATCCCCCTTTTCCCCGACGCACCTACTCGCCCCTTCCATACATTCTACCTGTCTTTGTTGGACTCGCTGTACCTTGGCTTCCCTATCTGGTTTGATAGTGTCCAACCGAGTACGTAAACGCCTGCCTAAAAAGATCATCGCCGGACTATCTCCCGTTGTGCCATGTTCTACGTTCCTATAATGCAGTAAATATGTCCAAATGGCTTTATCTATATTCTGTTTTTCTGTCATAGCTTTCTTTATTACTCTTTTTAGAAGTCTAACTGCATTTTCTGCTAATCCGTTTGACGCGGGATGGTAAGGGGCTGTAAGAATGTGTTCAATCCCGTTAGTTTTAGTAAATTCGTGAAATTCCTTAGACGTGAACTGTGCACCGTTATCACTAACTATCTGTCTAGGTAAACCCCATCTACTAAACAACTCAGTTAACCTTTCTATTAGATTTAACGCTGTAGTGCTCGAAACATTGAATACCTCCAACCATTTGGAGGTGGCGTCCACTACCACTAGGTATGTTCTACCACCTATGGGTCCCATGTAGTCGATGTGTATCCGACTCCAGGGTCGGTTCGGCCAGGGCCACATGCGCGGTGCTTGGCGAGCCGGCGCGTCTGCCTGGGCCGCACACACTTCGCACCCCCGACACATGTGCTCCACAGCTTCATCGACCCCGGGCCACCATACATAACTTCGGGCTAATGCTTTTGATTTTACTATACCCATGTGTGGTTCATGTAACATTAACAACACCTTACCTCTACAAGGTTCCGGTACTACTAGTCGATATCCCCACATGATGCACCCTAATTCTTCGTAAAGTTCCTTTTTCCTATTGAAATAAGGTTTTAAGTTTGTTATCTGACATTCACTAGGCCAACCATCTCTTATATAACTCAATATTTTTGACAACTCCCCATCTCGCATTGTTTGACGTTTAATTTCATTATAGTCTAATAACAATGATTGTTGCACGAAGTGCAAATGAGTTTGCTCCGGCTGCACGGCCGTAGTTGGATTACTCAAAGCTAGCGGTAACCTAGAAAACCCGTCTGCTCCGTTTTGATCAGTGCGTACGTACTCGATAGTGAACGAATAAGCTGATAAAATAATTGCCCATCTCTGCATTCGGCTCGCCACCATAGTCGGTATTCCGGTATTCGGGCCAAATATTGACACTAATGGTTTATGATCCGTACGTAGAATAAAGTTACGGCCATATAAATACTGATGAAATTTATTTACACAAAATATAATAGCTAGCGCCTCCCGGTGTATTTGTGAATAATTTTTTTCCGCTTCCGTAAGTGTGCGTGACGCATAGGCGACCGGCCGCTCGCCTCGTTCGCCGGGCTGTGTCAATACCCCCCCAACCCCGCGCCCGCTGGCATCACACGTTAATACCAATGGTTTCCGAGGTTCGTAATGCGCTAACACTTGCCCCCCTGCCAGAATCTTTTTTATTTCTACAAAAGACTTTTCACACTCAGTCGACCAATCCCACTGTTGACCTTTCTTTAACAGTTCGTAAAGTGTTGCTAACCTACTACTCATATTCTTAACAAATTTCCCGTAAAAGTTAGTAATTCCCAAAAACGACCTTAATTCTGTGATATTTGTCGGTCGGGGAATATTAATGATGGCCTGAACCTTGGACGGATCTGTTTTAATTCCCTCATTACTAATGATATAACCCAAATACTTTACTTCTTTCACTAAAAACACACATTTGTTACTTTTTAATTTAAGTCCATAACGATGTAATCTACAGAAAACCTCCTCTAGTGCTTCTAGATGTTCACGTTTGTTTTTTCCCCCTATTATTACATCGTCGAGAAATATTTCCACGTTAGGGATTCCCTTCAATAAGTTGCACATAATACGTTGGAAAATGCCTGGACTCGACGACAGCCCATACACTAACCGATTATACCTATACAGAACCCTATGAGTGTTTATGACTGTAAATTGCTTAGAATCATCTAGCTCAATTTGGTTATAGGCTTGGGATAAATCAATTTTAGAAAAATAAGAAGTTCCGCTAAGTTTAACTATCAGATCCTCGATTCTGGGTAATGGATACCGATCTGTTAGTAAAACCGGGTTTACAGTCGCCTTATAATCAGCACAGATTCTCAGAGAACCGTCGGGTTTATTTACCGGCACCAGTGGTGAGGCCCAGTCGGAGCAGTCGACGGGCTCAATGATGCCGTCGCGCAGCATGGCGTCAAGTTCGTCGTCGAGCCGGCCGAGCAGCGCGTACGGCACTGGTCGTGCTCGGTGGAACACCGGCGTTGCATTTTCGCGCACCCGCAGCGTTGCCTTGCCTCCAGTGTACCGCCCCAACCCACCGCTAAACAACTCCTTAAACCTGTTTAGAAGTACATTAATTTCATTAGATATATTAACTTCTTTCCACTTTACGTTATTACAACTACTCAAGACTGGAATTTTTATTTTTAACTCTGCTAACCACTGACGGCCGAGCAAAGAGGTGGTACCTCCCCCTATTACAAATAATTCTAATTGCTTACTACTATGCCCGTAACCAACCAGAGGTTTCATGACACCTAGCGGTTTAATTTTTGTGCCGTCATAAAAATTTAATACCAGGTCACTTTGTTCTAATTTGTGGGCACTGAAATACTTATTATACATTCGCTCACTAATGCACGAAACCGCTGTACCGGTATCAATCTCCATTTGAATAGTAACATTATCAATACATATGGGTAACTTTACCGCTCGATAGTCGTTCAAACACAGATGATGGAAGTCTTCTTCCGGTGACACCTCCTCGCCCGGTAGATTTTCCCTCGCCTCTCCGTAGTTCACCGTGGAGCGCCTGACCCCGGCGCCGCCTCCGTTCGTTGCCCTGTTCGGGCACACGCGTCGCAGGTGTCCCGGTCGTCTACAACTGCTGCACTCGTAGTTACGGAATCGGCAACTAGAGTAAGTATGTTCCGTTGCCCCGCATCCCTCGCAATTGTACCGGCGACCGCCACTTGAGCTGCCACCGCCAGCATGCGTTCTCGAGCTAAGCGCGGAGTTGTAACGCGCTGTTGCCGCTCTGGTACCGCCCGCGCTGCGGCCAGTCCGCGCACCACGTGGCGCTTTCCGCTCGGCGCCGCCGTTTTCTCCGCCGCAGCCGCTGCCGATCGCATGCACCGCCTGCGCCGGCAGTGCCCCGCCGCCCGCGGCGTCGCCCACGCTGCTCACCGCTGCCCTCGACTCCACCGCGGCCGCATCCCGCTCCGCCGCTTCTAGTGAGCTTGCTAACCTTACGGCATCCGTGTATGACACTGTGTCGGCCTCCGCAAATAGCCGTTGGCGAATTATGTCGCTCCGCAGCCCGCAGACAAACTGATCTCGCAGGTTATCGTTTAATCCATCTTGAAACTTACAATATCGAGCGAGTTTCTTGAGCTCGGCTAGGTACGCAGCCACGTTTTCCTCACCGGACTGTCTCCGCTGTCTAAACCGATAACGTTCTGCAAGTACCGATGGCGTCGGTTCTAGATGTTTCCGTAACAGATCGACCGCCTTGTCGAACGTTAACTCCGCTGGCTTTTGTGGACTAGCCAGATTGCTCAATAATTCATATGCCTCATCCCCCATGATGGCTATTAGGGTAGGCAATTTAGTGTCATCACTAATCTTGTTCACTTTAAAGTACATGTCTAACCGGTCCACGTACACTGACCACGTCCCCGACTTTACGTCGAATTCCTTTATTTTGCCTATTGACATTGTTATTTAGGTTCGTCACTTCGATAATAACCGCGAAACACTGGTATACCACGCAACTAGTTCTGTATTTAACAATCCTCGTCGCCACTGTAATGTTTAGGGCCAGTAAAGAAAACACGCGCATTTAGAACCACCGATATATTTCGACTGAATACAGAAGCTTGAACCTACCCACTAGTTCTTAACTAATACAAATATGAGAGTACCTACATTACAAAATTATTACACAAGCCATCTGATGGAGAGGATTTTCCTTAAGCCAGCAAGAAAGTTTGCTATCAAACTAGTTGATAACGCATTAGTCGGTTGCGTGTTCTATGGATCCCTATTGGAATACTAGCGCTGTGATCGTCAGACTATTCCGCTCATTGGTGATTTAGAACACCATTGAACACTACAGTAACTCTACCTACTTGGGAGTCACCCTTGACAGGGCGCTAACATTTAAGAACCATTGTCTCAAAACTAAGAAAAAAGTCGGTTCCCGTAACAACTTGCTCAGGCGCCTAACCTCAACCACCCGGAGTGCTTCACCTTAGGTACTCCGGACTACTGGCCTAGCATTCTGCTTATCTGCGGGCGAATATGCGTGCCCAGTGTGGCAACATTCCGCTCACGCCAAGGAAGTAGATGTTACTCTCAACGAAACCTGCCGTACGCTTACAGGTTACCTGCAACCTACCCCGGTCAGTGCACTATAT
The DNA here is from genome assembly GCA_927399505.1 of Luperina testacea. Taxonomy (NCBI): domain Eukaryota; kingdom Metazoa; phylum Arthropoda; class Insecta; order Lepidoptera; family Noctuidae; genus Luperina; species Luperina testacea. The sequence goes on along the minus strand of OV656763.1, from coordinate 2,674,991 downwards.
CCCACAGCTGGCATAGCACCACCTCAACTCCGAAGAGAAGTTGCAAGCGCAGTGGAGAAACTCAAACAAGAATCTGATACCAGACACCCACTATCTGGTGCACAGCTACCAAATGCATTAAAAGTAAGCACAGCTTCTTAATATCGACAGCGTTTCTTTCAGGAAACCCGGCCGACGCCCGTGGCAAACTGTAGCAGGATACTCTTTCCCCTCCTTCTTTTTATCAACCACCAAAGGAGCATCTCTCTGCAGGGTTTAACCTTTCGTGGTCCACTTGGAAGTTCCTGAATCGTCTCCGGAAATAAGTGGGAAGATGTAAGTCTAACCTGGTAAAGTAGGGCTACCTTGACGAAACAGCAGTAGAATATGATTGTGGAGCTATATCGCAAACCATGCTCCCCCTCCTATCCTACCCTCTGTCCCAAACGTGCAGTCAAAGTGACCTCTGCGCTGCCACCGACAACGCCGTGGAAGTGGCAAAGTTTTTGGTCACCAAGATCTTAAATACAGTCGTGCCAGCGACACGAAGAAGAAAATAACTCGTTACTTTTGAGTAGTGAGCTTGTAATAGGTACTTTACTTTTTAGTAGCGTTGGGGACGATGGGTCTTAGAGAAAAAGTGCAGGGTATTGAAGATTTTTATATAAAGCCGCCCCATATCTACATTGTCAACCATTTTTTTTTTCAAAATGGCGGCCGCACTCGATACCTCTCTAAATCGATAGCTGAGATCAATTCAAACAGAGATCATAATAGGACCAAACCCTTTAAAGCGTCACGTTTCCGAGATATTAGCGTTCAAAGTTGATCACGTAACATCCATTTTTTTTTGAACTTGCGTAAGTTTCAAAATTTTGACATTTGGAGTGAATATTTCAAACATCTATACAACAAGATAAGGTATCATGCATGTCCGCCATTTTGAAAAAAAAAAAAACAAAATGGCGGACAGGAGACATGGTACGGACCCTCAAAGCCCTTTAATACATCCTATAACGTCTGTTAATTTACCAGCATCAAATACCTTTCCTAATTGGACCACAGTAAGTATCAGATGCAACAGAATTAGGTGTGGTGCCACAACACAACTTCCCCATTCAAACTGTTTCTCAAGGAGCTTTGTCCAGTCACACAAAGTTGAACAGTCATTTAAATTACTGGCTTATACTACTGCCCCTGTTGATTTTGCAAAGAAGACGTTGCTTAACTTACAAAGCCTAAACAAGTTGTTTATAAGTTCGAAGTTAACTGAGTCGACAAGTATTTGGCTCGGAGCTGGTTATACTGAGTTACGGTAGGCTTTTCTTGTATAAGAAAGTTACAGGAAATGTTATTTATTTTTAAAGTACTGTTGATAACTCTCATTTTAATACACTATGCTTTTACAATTTTCATTAGTAGATGATCACTTTAGTGAGAAAACCTTAATACAAATAGTTAGCGATTTAAATTAAGTATTTATTTTAAATTAACTGAATGTTGTGAAGGGTGGATAAGCTGTCTACAAGCATTGTATAAAGGGATAAATGGAGATATTTTTGTGTATGCAATGTATGTTGAGACACCTGCTCACTTGCATTACATGTTTTGGACCTAACTTTTTCGAAGGCATCTCTTTGTATATTCTGCGCGAGAACGCATAATACTGGATGTCATGCCACATCGATGCACAACCTGTTACTATATTCAGTACATAATTCTGAAACCCCTGAGTCAAAATTTTGCGTCGGTGATTAAAAAAGTATGTAAATGTTTATATGCAATACCTAAAGTGCAATACCCGTGGTCAAAATTTCATTTTGACCGCGTAGGTATTGCTTTTTTTTACATGAAAAAGCAGATTTTTCTGATAACCGACGAGAAATGTGTACACTAGGGGGTTTTTATTTTTGAATCATATGGTGAATTTGTGGTTACAGTTTGCGCGTCAACGTCCCTGCCACCATGTATAATAATAAATCCTTAGAAAAAGGGTTAACCGACCATCGCAAAAACATCGGTACCTATATACTGAAAAGAAAGAAAGAAAGAAAAGAAAGAAAATACGTTTATTTGCGGTAAACATGACGCAAAAAGAACAACACAAATAAAAACACACTACTGCTGCTACTACTGCTGTATATTGTCCATCTACTCGTGTAGAATAATATAGAGGTCAGCCAGTAAATGCCCCTTAAATCAGTCAGACCGCTTGGGATCTAACGAATCAGGAATCGCTGAGCTGTAAAAAATCTGTATGAAGTACTGTGACTTGCCCTCTCGTATTTCTAAGAACACCCACCTCCAACGAATTATGTTTTCCTGGTAACGACCCGCAAAAACGACAGAATATTGACACGTTACCTTACGGGTTTCGATTTATAATGATTTATTGGAAGCCACTTGACCCTTATCTGGCTATGTTATTATATCTCTTTTAAAGCCACTCCAGTGAACAACGCTTTGCCAGCGTTTTCGAATGGAACTTGAACGTTGACCATTGAGATCGTACTTCACTGGATCCTGGCACAATTTATTGTTAATATGTTTAATACTTTTCTGGTTGAGTAACTGAACTGACAGTCAAAAGTCTTAAATATTGGATTTTTCAATCAACCTCGAGCTAAAACTCCACTTTTTTGTGTTTGTGTTTGTATTTAATCCAAAATGCTTGGCCTTTGTCCAGTAGTGGACGTCCCACTTCTGGACAAAGGTTTCTGCCAAGCGTCACCACATCGACCGGTTCTGTGCTTCTCGCACCCAGCGGATTCCTACGGCCGTCATTGACCATCGCTTTGCAGTATTAGGTACTATAAAAGATCGACTATCTATCTGATGATGGCGTGAGGTAGCAGTCATTAATTTTATTTTTCTAAAATAAAATCTCTGGTTTTATTATGATCCTAAATCTTCTCTAGATTATCTCTCAAAATAGCTTCATCCAAGGGTAACAGCCGAATAATTTTGTCAAAAAACAGAAACTCATTCTCATTTATGGGCGAGCCCATGCAATTTCAGTGTGTATTTATCTGTTTTTTTATTATTACATGGGAATGAAGTCCGAGGCAAAATGAATGACCATAATGTACTGCTAAAATGTTTTTAGGGTCCTGTCAAGTAGTTTAGGTAGTTTGGATTTGCACTGTGTGTTCCGTATAAGCACGCTTTCCGATAACTTGGGTATGTAGAACACTAGCAAGAAATGCTTTATCAACAGCTGGTGCCAACTCCTCAATCCAAAGAAGGACAACGGTCACTTTGAATAATGAATGCATCATTATCTTAAATATTGCTCTCACCAGATGTTCCAAATTCTTTGGCAGACCAGTTGTTATGGGTGGACTGTATGACTGACTGTTTCGAAGAGAAGAACCAGTTCTTTTTCTTCTTGTTGCACCCAGATGCAACAGCCGCAGATCAGAGAGGAAAGTCTTATTGAGACCATAAGGTGGCTCTCTAAGATTCAGAAAGATTCCTGGAAAGCTAGTTTTTAAAGTTACAGTTTATAAGCTAAAGTAATTAACTTTTTGTTAATTTAGGATCTAATAGGTAACTGAGTAACATACTGAAATTATAGAAGGGAGATAGAAGTGTGAACCACACCCCACGGATCTCCAAAAAAAGCGAGACAGAAACGTCGTAAACATACATTCAATCTGGGGCCAAATGTTAACTTCATAATAAAGTCATAAAGCGGCGTTATCAGATCGCCATGCGTCACTGGTATCCTAGTATCTTCCCCTCTTCCCTCGCATCCCTCTGTTTAATTCGCAAACTAGCGTATTTTCGCTTGTTGTTTCGCCATCTTTACTATAGTGGATAAAAGTTGTCTTTTATGAGAACAGTGTAATAAGTTGTTGTTTGATATGAGTGGGCCAGAAAGTCTTGATAATATTATTGTTCTAAGTCCAGAGTTCAGATTAGTCGTTTGCCAACTGTTTGATGTATACAGTATACTATTTGATAATTTTGGGGCCAAACTTCTGTAGAACGAATTAGACATCGCACTACAAATGTATGTTGTTATTAGACTAAAGAATAGTGGTTCTACCTGTTTTTGATAGTCCATAAGAAAAGACAAGACATCAATTCTTAAGAAAAGACATCAATTATTTTCACTAGATTGAGGTACACGTAATTTGAAAAAAAAAGTGAGTTAAGAGAGTATTGCTGACGAAACAAAAAATGTATCCTAATGAGCTCAGCATTTTTAACAATTCGCATTGAATTAGATTAAAGCAAAAGTAAAGGGTAGGTACTCAACTACTCAAGTACGAGTTTGTTACTTACTTGACCTGATTCTATAAAGATTGAGGTCACAATTACACAAAACATCAATATTTTCAACTGATTACCCAAATCTTTTCCGATTCAAATATTTGCCATACTTCCCACCTACCAGGAAAACAGAAAGCAGGAAACAATATCACACAATAAAACGCAAATATACAATATTGTCAGCATAAATAAGTCGCTACTATAAATAAGTCCACTCTCCATTATATTGCTAAGAACTGATAGAGATTTTATGGGCTGCCAAGATGAAACAGGGCTGTGGACACAAATACATGGAATATATAGCCAGCTTAATGGCTTTTCTTGAAATATTTTGAAAAAGATAGGTTAAGAGGGACATTTTGGATTTAGATACAATCATTTTTTATGTTATGTAAGGTTTTGTGGATATTTTACGATTTATTTCAAAGTATTTCCGTCAAGAAGGTTGTTGGAAGCATTTGTGTCCAAGCTCACAACATACGATGTTCAACAGTCTATAAGGAGCTATTCATATGTACCTATGCATGTATCTACAGTCCACATTACTTTGATTTCGTTAGTTGAAAATAAACCATCAAACAGTCCACACGTAGTTTTAATGAATAAATACAGCCAAGCAAAATACAACCTTATCGCCGTAATCATATGGTCCTTCGAGCCGGATGTTTACCGCTGACCGGCAGTGGACGAGAACAAAGAACAAAGAAAGCGATAAGGATTCTATGGAAGTTTTTTATAGTGAATGCAAACTGTTGCTAACTCGTGGTTTTTACGAACAGTATTAAAAACACGAACATAACTAAGTGCTTATAATTATTCAGTGAGTGTTCGGATTACGAAGTTTTTTACAAATAAGTGCGTAGTTAACAAAAAGTGCAACATACCTTCTACTTGTGGACATTGTGAACATAACTTTTTCCGTGAACAGAAATTCGTTGACTATTCAAGTGTTATTGTTGTATGAAGCATATTATTACTGAGAATATCAAGTTACTATGGAAGATCTTGTGACTTATCAATATGAATTACTAGAAAACTTAAAGAATGCAGAAAAGAACTTTAAAAAGTCGCCAAAAGATAGGATTAAAAGACCTTACTTGGAAACAAGGTTAGAATTACTAGAAGAGCTTTGGAAGAACTTTAAGGACGGACACAAAAGTATTACTCTGAGTTTAACAAAAGATGAAAAAAGTAAAGATCCCTACTTTAAAGACGATACATACGACATATTTCAAGAATTGTATGTCCAATACAAGACAGCTATGAAGGAAGCTCTTCAGCCGTTTCTCGATGCAACGGTTCAAGTTTCAATGCTTGGTACTGCGGAAGGTCAAAGGTCATCAGACAGCAACGAAATTAAATTGCCAAAAATTAAAATACCCACCTTCAGCGGCAAATATGAGGAATGGCAGACATTTTTTGACCTGTTTTCTTCCTTGATTCATAAAAATACAAAACTGTCACCAGTACAGAAGCTACATTATTTGAAGAGTAATTTATCAGGAGAACCAGAAGTAATATTGCGAAATTTCACGACTACTGATGCGAATTATGATGACGCCTGGAACGAATTAGTGAAACGTTATAACAATAAGAGGTTCAACTGTAACGCAATTTTGAGAGTTCTTTTTACACAAAAATATGTACATACTGAGTCTGCAAGTTCGATTAAACACCTGGTAGATACGACATCGACTTGTTTAAAAGCATTAAGAAATTTAGGGGTTGAGTCTGACAAATGGGACATGATTATCAACTATCTAGTTGTGTCCAAACTGGATCCAGAAACAATGAAGCAGTGGGAACAACAACTTAGTACTACCAATTGCAACCTGCCCACTTGGCAAGATTTGAGAGATTTTCTGGAGTCAAGATTCAGATCGCTGGAAATGATCGAGAGTAACAAGATAAAATCTTTGCAAACTAAACCAGCAGTTAAACCTAAAGCCTTTCATTCGAATGTCAACAAGGATGGAAAAGAACGCGAAATTAAGTGTGCGTTATGTAACAGCGAGCACTATATCTACAATTGCAAAACATTCGCCGACATGTCTACCAAGGAGAGACAGGAGTATGTTCAGAAGAACAAATTGTGTTTCAACTGCCTTGCGCCATCACACTCGGTGAACAAATGTCGACAGTCAACGTGTTGCAAAAGGTGTGGACGTCGACATCATTCCCTTCTCCACTTCGAGAGAGAGCAAAACACGGAAAAATCAAAGGAAGGAGAAAACACGGCTACAGGTACCGTTAATGAAGAGTCCAGAGGTAAGTCTTCTTCTTCAACTGATGCACATATTGTTTCTTGTCATTGTGAGCATATTCAAACAAATTCTGTGTTATTAGCTACTGCTAAGGTGTTAGCAAGTAGCAAGAACGGTTGCAACCATATCATTAGGGCCTTGTTAGACCAGGGGTCGCAAGCGTCATTCATATCTGAGGCGACCGTTCAGTTGTTAAATCTAAAACGTAAATCAGTGAGTGGTTGGGTGTCCGGTGTGGGAGAGGGTCAAACGAAAATAAAACACATAGTTTCACTTTGTGTGAAATCACGCCACAATCCCAGAGAGTCTGTTCTAGTTAATGCGTATGTTTTACGTACACTAACAACACTGCTACCAACCATTAATCTCAAATTGCCTGATTGGTCCAAACTTAAGGAACTGGAGTTGGCTGATCCAGGGTTTACAACACCAGGTAGAATAGATATTCTGCTTGGAGCTGAGGTCTACAGCGACGTATTATTAGACGGCGTTATTAAGCACCCCAAGGGAAATCTATTAGCTCAAAATACAACCCTCGGGTGGGTAATCTCTGGAAGGATGTTACAAGCATCTACCTCAGCAAAGACACACATTACAACCCTTCACGTTCAAGTAAGGGAAGACGAGCTACTACGTCAATTTTGGGAGATAGAAAAGGAACCTAACAGCATACGCAAGAAGTTTTCAAAAGAGGAAGAAAGGTGCGAAGAATTTTATGAAGCCACAACAGTCAGAGACGAAGAAGGAAGATTCGTGGTAAGGTTACCGTTTCAAAACAAAGAACCACAATGTCAGTATGGTGGGTTGAGGGAGATAGCCACTAAAAGGTTTAATTATTTAGAGAAAAGGTTGTCAAAAGATCCTAAGCTTCGGGAAGGATACCATAAAGTTATGGAAGAATACATTAGTTTGAATCACATGGTACAAGTTAATTCTTCCGAAATTGATAACTCTAAAGCTGTCTATCTTCCTCACCATGCCGTCGTTCGAGAGGACAAGACTACCACAAAGCTTCGCGTGGTCTTCGACGCTTCGTGCAAGGGTTCTAATAACATTTCTTTAAATGACGAATTATGTATTGGTCCTCAGCTACAGCAAGAATTACGTCACATATTAATGAGATGGAGGACACACAAAATCTGTATTACAGCAGACATCATTAAAATGTACAGAATGGTGCGCGTGGCGGAAAAAGATACGAACTACCAGAGATTACTATGGAGATCTGCACCTAATGAGCCAATAAAGCACTTTAAACTTTTGAGGCTGACCTTCGGTACAGCATGTGCACCTTACCTTGTAGTAAAGTCACTTCAGACACTTGCCAAAGACGACAAATTAAAGTACCCTATTGCTGCAAAAATTACTGAAACTGATTACTATATTGACGATCTCCTCACAGGATGCGAGACAGTGGAAGAAGCTGTGGACATTTATAATGAAATGAACAATCTTATGAACTCAGGAGGATTTCAACTTCAAAAATGGAGCAGTAATTGTGAGGCTTTGTTACAGTACATTGGAGAAAATAAACGGGAAGATAATGAGTTGCCTTTTAAGGTTAATTCTTTCCGAAATAGCAAAACTTTATGATCCTTTAGGATGGATAGCTCCTATTGTGGTAATAGCAAAGATGATCATGCAAAAATTGTGGAAGACAGGTCTAGAATGGGATGAGCCTATTGACGGTGTTTTGCAAGCAGAGTGGTTACGATATCGAGAAAACTTGGCGTGCATCAAAGGCCTAAGCATACCACGATGGTTGTACTACACACGTGCATCAAGAGTTGAGTTGCACGTCTTCGCAGATGCATCGCAGCTCGCATACGGAGCAGCAGTGTACATGCGAGTCACTAATAAGGAGCGAGTGTACGTAAGCCTAGTATCCTCCAAAACAAAGGTAGCTCCAATCGAGAAGCAAGTTTCCATCCCTAGATTGGAACTTTGTGGTGCTGTATTGGCAGCCAAACTAATTTCAGAGACATCTTAAGTGTTGGGAGTACCTAAAGATAGTTTATTTGCGTGGACCGATTCCACTATTGTTTTGGCTTGGTTGAGAGGCGGACCAAGTCGGTGGAGCACATTCGTGAGCAACCGAGTGTCAGACATACTGAACATTATAGATTACGAGCAGTGGGGGCACGTATCTACAGATACGAATCCAGCTGACTGTGCGTCACGGGGTTTACAAGGACCGGAGTTGTCGAACCATTCACTATGGTGGAATGGGCCAGATTGGTTCTCTAGCGTAAACCTAAGTATTAGTGTTCCTAACATCGAAGACACATCGAGACGAGGCCATTGTTATGATATTTATAGTGATAATGGCACTAACTTTGTGGGAGCAGACAAGCAGCTGAGGGACATGTTCAACAGTGCCACATCTTCGTTTCCTGGTGAAGTAGCAGAGTTGTTAGCCCTGGCGCGTACTACATGGCATTTCATACCTCCTCATGCACCCAATTTTGGTGGTTTATGGGAAGCTGGGGTGCGCAGCACGAAAACTCACCTTAAAAAGGTGATTGGTGATGCAACCCTCACTTACGAGGAGCTAGCTACAGTATTGGCGCAAATCGAGGCGTGTTTAAATTCACGGCCCATAACTGTGTTAAGTGATGACCCTAATGACCCTCTTCCACTAACACCGGGCCACTTTCTGATTGGCGAACCTTTGTTAAATTTAAGTGACGAAAATTATACAAATCGTAATATTTCTAGTTTAGATAGATGGAGGTTAACTCAAAAAATGGTCAACGATTTCTGGAACAGATGGCACAAGGAATACCTCGTAAATCTAAACCAAAGACATAAGTGGAATACCAAAAATACTGAGCCAGAAATCGATGACGTAGTAATTTTAAAAGAAGACAATATTCCTCCAAGTAAGTGGATATTGGGAAAAATTATTGAAAAACATGTGGGTCCTGATGGCATTACTTGTGTAGTGTCAGTTAAATGTAAGAACGGTGTTTATAAACGACCTACAAGTAAATTATATATCCTACCTAAACAAATGTCACATTAAGTTTAAAATATCAAAAGAAAGGGGGTATATACCAAATGTATCTTAGTAATAAATCTACTCATTAACTTCACTTTATTATTGTTTACCTATTTACGTACTAAGTTAACTAACGTTGCATACTTACCTTCTATTCGTGTTATGTTTATACTAATTATGTATTTTAAGAACTTACCTGTTTACCTCACTTTATGTAGTGAATAAACTTGAATAAACATTCCTAACTTCGTACAACCTACCTATGTATACTACCTATATGTTACTTAGTTACAAAGCATTATTAAACTAAAATATAATGGTGGGCGGTTAAGAGGTTTTAATGCAACTTACTTACCCTACCTACTAGCGCGACATATCGCCTTTTACCTATGATGTAGGTATTTATGTACACCTAGATTTAAGCTATAGTTATCCATAATACTACCTACTTACGTTTAGTTACTTACCTTGTATAATTCTTGTATTTTATACCTATTTAAAAGAAAGAAAAAGTGTTGCTTTGTTTCTGTATTTTTTTTTTGTCGTTCAGTGCGTTATGCACCGTGATTATGCATTACGCATAGTATAAGTTTATGGCTATTGCTTTGTTTTTATTTATATTTCATTTTTATTTAAAGGATAGATCCTTTGGTGGGCGGAATGTCCAAGCTCACAACATACGATGTTCAACAGTCTATAAGGAGCTATTCATATGTACCTATGCATGTATCTACAGTCCACATTACTTTGATTTCGTTAGTTGAAAATAAACCATCAAACAGTCCACACGTAGTTTTAATGAATAAATACAGCCAAGCAAAATACAACCTTATCGCCGTAATCAATTTGCGACTTGAAATCCAACCTGTATCCTGAAGAGTAGTTGAAAGTGCATTGTTGTCACTCCATACTCCTTATCTTTTGTCACGTCAGTAGCCTAAAGTCTGAGCTGCAGGCGTGACGTAAGCGCAACCGCCATATTTATTACGATTTATATACCTTTTAAATGATTTATAACCATCAAACCAACAAAACACAAAACTCGAATTTGGAATAAAATCCCTAACGGAACCAGGAAGTTAAAGCAAAAAGCGCTTTCTGCTTAATTTTTAACTGACTCCGAAGTTGTGATACAAATTTTGTTCGTCGGCGTTCCGCTGGATGCAACGTTGTGCAGTGCTGCAGCGGTTGTAAAAGGAATATGGAATGAGGCTGCCATCTTACCTTTGCGCACGAATACCAATGAAATGCCCCCTGAGGTTGCCATGAAGAGTAAAGAACACTCGATCCTTGAACTTGTGACCCTTTGGTATTTTAGAAAGCATTTGAGTATTTTAGACGTAGTAGGTATTTTGTGTACTTAGTAAACGAAAATAGACGAGTACCTAAGATACATGAACAAGGTGGAATTATCCGTTACGACTTAAGTTCTGCTGATTTGTATCGATATCTTTTGCTTGATAATGCCTTGAATAAAAAAGTATATCGAACAACACTAAAAAATAACGATATCGACGGCGAAGTGCCAATACCTCCTACCTGTTTTTTTTTTTAGAAATTCACTTTTTTTCCTTTTGAATTTAAAGGCGTTATTCGCATGTTTTAGTGATATCGCCTAAGTGTATTTTTAGTTGCAACAGTATTAAATTAAAATGTGGAAATATGTACCTCCCAACTAAAACAGCGTGTCTATTTTTGAACGTTTTTTTTCCAGTATGTGTAAATTTTTGACTTTGTCAGTTAGGAGTTATTGGCACTTCGCCGTCGATATCTAACAATAACGATAAATTGTTCCATCGAACCGCACGTAACAAAATTTTGTTTCAGTGAGTTCGTACGGTATACCGTACGCATCCTATTATCAATTCTCTGTTGAAAACCTGGCTGTGACTTCCTCAGCTCCAAAATATTAAATCTCAAACGCAACTTTATGTTTTAATACTTCAATGAGTATCATAAACATGAGACTCTCTTCGTAAACACGTACTTCGTAAAATGCTCCTCATCCTCGTGAAGAGCTGATGAATAAGTAATAACTTTCTATGCGAAGCGCGTTTAAGATCGTATTAAAAATGAATTCTCGTACAAACGCCTCAATTTTGTAGCAAACAAGGTCGTTAACGTAATCTCTTATAGACTTGATATTAAAACTGATTGGCTTTTTAAAAATTACAGCAAAGTCCATAACATTTTGCAATTTTTAAAATTAATACAGCAGAGAAGCACTGGCTCAGTGGTATCGGCTCCGACTTACGACTACTTACGAGTGATATCTAGTGAGTTCGAACCCAGACAGGCATTTTATTTTGTGTATTTAATTTCATTACTATTTCTCTCAAAACGGTGAAGGAAAACATCCAACATATAATATAGACATATCAAAAGAAACCGGCATATCTTAGAACCAAAAATTCGATAACCTACCAACCCGCACTGGGCCCGCGTGGTGGATTATGGCCCACTCCCTCTCACCGAGAGGAGGTCTGCGTCCCAGCAGTGGACACATTATAGGCTGATTATGTATTATTATGCTTTAATTAATACTTTAGGTCTGACTCTTTTAAATACATTAAATACAGTTTTTGTTATAAATGTAACTATGCCACCAACATTGGTTGTGGAGTTCAAATTAAAATTCATTTATTTGCAAATATAGGTAAGCAATATGCAGATATTTTACATTCATATAATAATTATATATCACAGTCATGGTATTGCCATATTTTACCGTTCGGCACGTAAAGTACATAAAAAGACGACGACGACATCCCCGAAGTGACCGGGGTAGATCTGAGAGCGGCGGTAGGAAGGCTGAAGGCCAAAAATACCGCCCCAGGACCCGACGGCTTACCAGGTAAAGCCTGGGTCCTGGCCTCGAGGGCTCTCGGGCCTCGACTGGAGGCGCTTTTAAGCGCATGTATGGAGAGAGGCCAGTTTCCACTCCGTTGGAAGACGGGGAAGCTGGTCCTCATTCAGAAGCCAGGGCGCCCTGCGGACTCTCCGTCCGCATACCGGCCCATTGTGCTGCTCGACGAGGTGGGCAAGCTCTTTGAGAGAGTAATTGCGGGCCGCCTCGTCGGGCACCTGGTGAGGACGGGGCCGGATCTTGCGGAAAGCCAGTTTGGCTTCCGCAAGGGGCGCTCGACGGTGGATGCCATCACGATTATGGCGTCCTTCGCCTCCCGCCTGACGGCCTCCCGCTCTTCGGGGGCAGGGCGTTCTCCTCTCGCCCTCCGCCCCACCGTCCATTCATACACTCTGGCGAGCACCCACGCCTCGAGTTCCCAAGGCGGGGTGCCGGCCAGAGCGCATGCCGCCGAGAAGGCGACCGTGCGGTAGGCCCTCGCCACCCGCTGGGCTATGGCCCTTTGGGGGGCCCGCAATGCGGCGGCGTTCTCCCTCCTGTGGAGGGAGTCCTCCCAGATAGGGGCCCCGTAAAGGGCCATACTCCTCAAGATGCCGGCGTAGAGCTGCCGGCATCGCGCGCTGGGTCCTCCCAAGTTGGGGAGCAGCCACGAGAGGGCGCCCGCAGTCTTCAGCAGGCGCGTCGACAGCCCGCTAAAATGCGGGCCGAAGCGCCACCTGCTGTCGAGTACAAGGCCCAGATATTTCATCTGGGCCTTCACCTCGATTCGGACGCCCTCCACGAAGATGTGGGCGTCTGGTGGTTGGCGCTGCCGAGGCCTGTGGAAGAACACGGCCTCGGTCTTGTGCAGCGCCACCGTCAGTCCTAGGTGGCGGATCCTCCCTGCGACCAAGGATCCGCCTGCCGAGGCCAAGTTGGCCGCTTCCCTGAAACTCTCCCCCCGGGCGGTGAGGAGAGTGTCATCGGCGTAGCAGATGACACTCGTGCCTCGGAGGAGAGTTCCCCGCAAGAGCCAGTCGTAGCCAACGTTCCAGAGGAGAGGTCCCACTACCGACCCCTGTGGAACGCCGGACTCGACTGCGTACCGCCGGACTTGGCCAGCCCTGTTCACGAGGACGATCGCCCGATCCTCCAGGTAGCTGGCCAGTAGACGCCGCATGTATAAAGGCACCCCGTGGAATCGGAGTGCCTCTAAGATGGTGCTGTGGGGAACAGAGTTGAAGGCGTTGGCTATGTCGAATGACACCGCCAACAATCCGTCCCCCGCCTCCATCGCCTCCTTCACCTGGCCCTTAAGGCGGGCCAGCGCGTCTACTGTGGAACGCTCAGCCCGAAAGCCGAACTGAGCGTCCGACAAGTCCGGCCCCACATTCCGCAGGTGGCTCTTTAGGCGGCCAGCGATTATCCCCTCGAACATTTTGCCGACCTCATCGAGCAGGACGATGGGTCGGTATGCCGAGGGCGAGTCTGCGGGGCGGCCTTCCTTGCGAAGGAGGCACAGCTGCCCCTCCTTCCACGGTTTCGGGAACCTACCAGACGCAAGACATGCGCTAAAGAGGTCCCGAATCCGCTCCTCCATTTGAGTGGCGGCAATTGCCCCGGGCAACGCCGTGTCTGACCACCGTAACGGAGTGGCAGACCGGCGGCTAAAGTGCGCTGTGATTCGTAGGCATCAGTGCGGTCGTCTGCGAATATGACGGGCAAACCTATGCGTGATGCCTCTGGGCGTTTTATTTCGAATCGCTCTTCCCAGGGCGATTCAAACGGCCCTTCTCAGGGCCAACCCAACGGCCCTTCTCAGGGCCACGCCGGCGACGTTGGCCGCGCACCATCTGCGGCCAGCTTGTTTAGCAGGCCAGACGAGCTGTCGGACTCCGACGGCTCCAATCTTGATACGTCGGCGGCCGAAAACGACCGCCTCAAGCGGAAGAGGGCCTATCTGAGGCTCGGGTCCGAGGGCTCCTCGGAGTCGGCCGGAAGCAAGGCGAAGAAGAAGTCGAAGTCCAAAAAGGCTTCGACTTCCAATGCGGCTTCCACCCATGATGTGGGCCTGGTAGATGCCGAGCGCCAGCTAAACCTGGCGAAAAGGACGCAACTCCAGCAAGACCTGGAGGAGAGGGTCGCTGCTAAGGAGCGCCAGGCGCAAATCGCCCGGTCGAGGGCTGGCTATGGTGCACCCAGTGTGCTGTATGCTGACCACTCCCTGGCGGAACTGGAGCACATGGCACAGGAAGACGCGTTTAACACCCTGCCCTGGGGCTGCATTGGGGAGGCACTCCGGTATCACCGGGTGCCGACCTACCTCCGTCGAGTAGTCGGGGCGTATCTGACGGACAGAGCCGTCATCTACCCCGGTCGCGATGGGGAGTGGAACCGGCGAGAGATGTCTTGCGGTGTCCCACAGGGATCGGTTCTGGGGCCGCTCCTGTGGGACATCGGTTACGACTGGGTGCTGCGGGCCGACCTCCCTGATGGCGTCAGCGTGATTTGCTACGCTGACGACACGCTAGTCCTGGCGCAGGGGAGGTCGCATCAGGCGGCGGCCGACGCGATGACACGCGGGGTTGCGATAGTCGTGGAGAGGATCCGGCAGTTGGGTCTCGAGGTGGCATTGCACAAGTCCGAGGCCATGTCGTTTCATGGGCCCCGGAACACGCCACCATCGGGATCCCAACTAACGGTAGGAGGGGTTCACATCGGCGTCGAGACGACGATGAAATACCTGGGTCTCGTCCTCGACAGCCGGTGGAACTTCGTTGAGCATTTCCGACGTTTGGCTCCCAAACTGGAACGGGCCGGGGCCGCCTTCAAGCGGCTCCTGCCCAACCTGAGGGGGCCAAACGCCTCCTGCCGGAGGCTTTACGCGGGGGTCGTGCGGTCCATGGCCCTATACGGGGCCCCGGTGTGGGCGCGTTCACTGCGGCGGCGAGCCGCCCATTATTTGAACGCGCCCCAGAAGGTGGTAGCCACAAGGCTGATCCGGGGGTACCGCACGATCTCGGGCGAGGCGGCAAGCCTCCTTGCCGGACTGCCGCCATGGGATCTGGAGGCGATAGTCCTCGCGCGCCTGTATGAGTGGCGCGCGGAGGCACTACGCCGGGGGGAAACTCCGCTTCCGCAGCAAATTGCGGCGGAGCGGACGGACCTCCGGCGCGATCTCATGGCGGCATGGAAAGAGCGACTGTCGCAACCCAGCGCAGGGCACGCCACGATAGCGGCGGTAAGACCCCTCTTTGAGGAGTGGCTAGAGAGGCGTCATGGCGCCCTCACCTACCGCCTGACGCAGGTCCTCACCGGACACGGAAGTTTCGGGAGGTTCCTGCACATAATCAGGCGGGAGGAAACGCCCGGGTGTCACCATTGCCAGGATCGCCCAGAGGACACGGTGGAGCACACGGTGGAGGTCTGCCCCGCTTGGGCGGAGCACCGCCGTGTCCTCGTAGAGGCGATCGGCAGCGGCGGCGACCTCTCGCGTCCGGGCCTGGTTCAAGCCATGGTCCGGGGCGAGAGGGAGTGGGGGGCAGTCGCCTCCTTCTGCGAAGCAGTCATGCTAGCGAAGGAGGCGGCGGGACGGCTGAGGGAGAGAGCCTCCCGTCCCAGCCGCCGCGAGAGACGCTCCGGGCGTCGGGAGCCGCGCGACGACTCCCGGCCACCGTAGGCGCGGGCCTGCGGGCGGAGAGTAATGGGTAGCTCACCGTCCGATCAGGACCAGGCCCGTGCCGGACGGTGCGTACGTGTTCCACGCGCGCCTCAAAGAGATGTCAGCATTAAAAGAAGGGGCCCGTAAGGGCCGAAGCCTGCCGGGTCAGCGGGATTGTCCGAAAGGGTTACCGCTGGCCCGGAACACAAAGGGCGAAGGAAGGAACACGGGTGGGTTTTAGTCAGTAAGAGTCTGACACTCCCTTCCGCTCCTCCCAGAGCGGGAGGAGTCATTTGATGATTTCCCATCCCGAAAAAAAAAAAAAAAAAAGTACATAAAAAGAAAACACAAAAAAATTTAAAACTAATCAAAATAAAATTAAGAATGAGATCATTAAAACTAAACTATAATAATAAGTCCTATAGTTTATCCTGCAAATATTGAGGTATACTGTAATAATATGCTTGATTCTCATATTTTTATTTACTCTGCTGGTCTGATCGACCACGATAGTTAACTTTTAGACGTGGGTGAAACTAACAACAAAATACCTAACTCAAAAGTGAGACAGGCGGTTGGCAGGGCTTAAAATTTCCATACTATATGGGAGCTACAATACTGCTGTGACTGTTCCTAAATTACCCCAGGCTGATAAAATTTTCGTTTTTCCTAATTCAGTTATTTATTAGTGTTTTAGGTCGGTTCCCCCTAATGGGGAAGAGCCGCACCCCGCCGCCGTACGACTCTGTAGAGCTCGTCTCCAGACTGGACACTCTCCCACCGATTAGAATGAATTCCAAATAATAAAGAAGTCCAATGCCTTGTCTCATCAAGGAAAGGATTGAAAGAAATGCTAAGTGAAACTTAGGAATTCATAGTTATGAACATACATTGAATGTGGTTTTAGAAAGTTAGTAATAATAGAGGGATCCAGGGTATATTATTATTAAATTGTGAATAACCCATACGCTAGTGTAACAGGTATTTGATCAGTCACCACTCACACGATACCTCACAACTACACCTGGAGTACTCAGAGCAACACTTCCATATAGTGACGTAAGCGGCATTTCAGCGGCATTGCGTCGGCATCATGCTCTTTTGGAGACATGGTCCCTAGCAGTTCTCTCGAACTGATAAACGTGACGAAGCGGCTTTTCCTGCGGCAACCGAGCGACCGTCCTTGTCTGACTACGGAGCGGCTAGTTCCAGCGGCATTGCGTCGGCATCTTGCTCATAAGGAGACATGGTCCCTATCAGTCCTTGGACTGGATATAAGATAGATATGGTCACCCAAACCCCTGGAAGTTCACCCTTTGCACAACAAGCATATCTGCAGGACACGTGTTCATGTCAGCCTGACCGAATTATTGGTCTGAGATAGAGAATACAACATTCAAGAATTACTAGATAATAGAGTTGAGATTTGAACCCAATCGGTATTTATTAGAGTTTTGATTTGTCTCTCTTAAAGGAAGCACTGTTATTGGCCGGAAGCAATGAATACAATATTCAGGAATCATTGTATTAGAACTTATTAGTTAATAGAGTAGAGAATCACAAATTAAGAATTACTAATTAATAGAGTCGTGGATCAACTCTCTTGAAGGTCTCGAGACAGCCCCAAAGCGCCCACCCTTCACCACTTCCTAGTGTTTGGGCTGGGGAGAAGAAGTGGCACAACAAACTCCCCAGCAACACTTCTCTGTCTGAATAGTTATATAACTTTAATAACTCTAGCAGCCTAGGATAATTAGTATAATGAAGGACTCACCCAGTCACACCAACAAGAGCACACACATACCACTTTTACTAGATTAGTTTAATCTAATCTGGGCTTCAACTCAACTATATTTAGCTTAAAACCTAATACTCGCTATCTCGCGACAGCCCACTTGGACATGGCCTCCTAGTGTTCACTAAATCTCCTAACTAATCTAGCCTGGACAAGCAAGTCCGTCTCCTAACGCGGGTCCAGCCCGACTGTCCTTCTCTACGTCCCGCAATCAACTGCCCCATCGTCTTCATTATAATCTCTCACATCCTAACATCTACACCACTCTCAGCCCACATTCCCATGCCTTCGCAACATCTGTTTATCGCCTTTTCTTATACTATTTCTCAATTGTTTCAAGGGTCCGTTTAGGGTTTGGGTCGTTCTTAGAATTCGTACAAAATACTGCATCTTAAGTGACGTAAAATATTGGTTTCGACTGATGGCTAGCATATGTGCCAGTCTGTTGTCCATAAAATAGAGAATTTATGTGTCTCCAAGTGGCGGCGCCAAATGTCAGTTTAAAATAAATATAATATTTTGTTATTAAATAGGTGTAAGTGGCGGACAGTCACACTGCTTTAGTTAAGAAAAGTGTTTTCGGCATGGGTTTCATAAATAGTTGGATCCCCGGATCGTGGACCTCACCTTGAATAACAAAATATCAAATATTATAAAAAATGTTTCAATCTAAATATTTAAAAACAAACTGACAGCCCTATTACTTGACAAGTAGATAATTATTCAATTAAAATTATTTTAATTGCAAAAATGTAACTAACTATTTACACTAGATACTAAATGAAATGACTAACTAACTTACTTTACAAATAAATACAAAAATAAAGGACACTTGGGCGTCGAAGTACTCGTGCGCATCGCTGTCATCCGGAAACGTGCCCAGAACACGCATTGAAATAAAAAAAAAAAATTAAATTAATTGCCATATAAAAAATCTATTAACGATTTTTTCAATGGCATTTCAGTTTAGATTTAATATTTGACATTATGTGTTACCTTATTATAAAAATTCTTTATACGTTTATAAATATTTCTTTGAGACTCTTAAATTTGACTGACATACTAAAAATTATTTAGAACATTTTGCATGCCTAATTTAAGGTAGATGGTACAGGGATCACAGTTTTGGAAACACCTTTATTCTATGTGCCTACTTTCTAAGCAAATAAAAGATTCATCATCTGCCTAACCTTTTTCCAACTATGTTGGGGTCAGCTTCCAGTCTAACCGGATGCAGCTGAATACCAGTATTTTACATGGAGGGACTGCCTATCTGACCTCCACAACCCACTTACTGGGTGATACGATACCCTTTGGTAAGACGTACGTAAATACTATCAAAGATCCACGAATTACAGCTGAGACCAACGGCTTAACGTGCCTTCCGAGGCACAGAGGAGTCTTGTTAGGAAAAGATGGTCACCCATCCATAGACCAACCGCGGCAAGCGTAGCTTAACCTGATCAATCGACCTGTGCGGCTGTTATTACTTAGCCACAAGCATCTCATTACGTAAAACGATTATAAATACGTACATATTTGTCAATGTTCAAAACAAAAAGAAATTAAAACAAGCCATAAAAATCTCGAAAATTTATATCAAATTCCTATAAACATAAAATTCACAATGTAATCGTGTATTGTCAGTGCAGCTGCACCGGGTTTCAGCCGTGATCCCGTGAACTATGACGTAAACGATCCGAAAAAGCGTCGCAATGCGGTTTATAAGGCTATAAACATTGACGTTCTATCCATCGTGAGCCTTCAGGAATTCCGTTTGTCTAATTTGTTAATCGTTTAGTACAATGTACCGCGTAAAACTATTTCGAAGAAGGCTTTTGAGACAGTTAATTTTGAGCTCTAAAATTTCGTTGTAAGGTGGGGTTTTGTTTGAGTGGTGTCATAAGCCGTGGAACTCTGGATCGCTGACTGTTCAAAATCTCTGGCGGGATACGGGCGTTGCCAATTTTCCGCAAGAAAGCCCACCCCTTCCGGTAAACGCTTAAGTGTTTGATACCTTAATTACGTATCTTCTCAGTTCGATGTTCGGACGTGAAACACGTGCTCTTATTTATTTTACCTTGTTTACCTTCCATTTTGAATATCTTAAACAAATGCGCCCCGAGGGAGAATTTTTGTTTGGAGTAAAAAATTAACACTTTCATCACGGTATAATAACGAATATTTTGGATAGAAAAAGTTGTGTGGCAAATTGGTCGACAGTGAGCAAAGACACTGAAAAAACTTTGCATCTATGCATACTTCAGTGACACTTAAGGTGCCACTAGTCGATATTTTTTCCATACAAATTTTGGGAGAGTATTACTCCACTGTTTGACATTGTGCACCCAAAGTTAAACATGATATCGATTTGACTTATTATTAATTGTGTCTATACGGAAACAGAATAGTAGAATAAAAAAAACCATTAAAAAGTTATTAGCCAACAGAGATTCGTTTTTCTTGCTATTTTTAACGTAACTTTGGGTGTAAATAAGTAATAAAAGAACTGTAAAGTCCTCAAATCCAAGTCCATACCAACAAAGCTCAGTTATCGAAGAGTTCAATAAACTTTATTTATATTTTTTTACGCGCCTATCAGCTCGGAACGTTGTTTCTGTGCGTGAGAACTAGACGTTGTGCATGTAGACTAGCTAGTCTACGTGTACGCGTACTGTCACTACGTGTGTGCTATAGCTCTGTCAGACACGAAGTCAGGTGACACAGCGTGTTTTTTGGGCATGACCACCAGTGAGTTCGAGCTCGCGACTAGTTTACTCTTATTACAGGTTACCAGGGTTTTTCAACAATTGGTCAAGTTTTTATATTATCAGTTTACGCAGAAAGCGGGGCGAGAATAGTAACGCTAACAAAATGTTTCCAGGAAGAGAAAGGTTCACTATTTTCAACGTTTCGCCTTGTCATCTTTAATCCGTTTTAGAAGTTACACATAAGATAAAAATACGAATTCAAAAGCAATGTGCTTTCGAATACAAAACATGGAACAAAAACTTTTAAAAATGTTGATAGACTTTTAATTTCGGGTCATTATCTTCAATGTGTGCTGAGGGGCCTGTGCCATACAGGTCGATCGATCAGGTTAGGCTACGCTTGCCGCGGTTGATCTGTGGACGGGTGATGATCTTTACATACCGAGACCCCTCCGTGCCTCGGAAAGCACGTTAAGCCGTTGGTCCCGGCTGTCATTCGTGGATCTTTGACAGTCGTTGCGGGTGGTCAGGAGCCCGAAATACTGACAACCAGTCTTACCAAGGGGTATCGTATTACCCAGTAACTGGGTTATGGAAGTCAGATAGGCAGTCGCTCTATGAAAAATACTGGTATTCAGCTGCATCCGGTAAGCCTGGAAGCCGACCCCAATATAGTTGGGAAAAGGCTAGGCAGATGATGATATCTTCAATGTGCTAGTTACCAATCCAACCATTCCACATATAATGAAGCAGGTTATTCCATTAACTTTTTGCACCACTAACAGAATACCGGGGACAAGTGAATAATGTTGCAATGTGGATCCTTCAGTACGTGTTACAGTAAGTGGCAGTGAGGTCAACAACCTCGCGCCGTCATCCCGGGGGAGAATTCTGTCGTAAGATATGGTAAACTTTAAAGTGGAAACATAGGGGGGACAGTTGTGAGGTGAATTGGAATGGTTACAGAAATGATTAGCGATTGAATCAGCCTACTGCATTCCCACTGCTGGGACTGAGGCTTCTTCTCTGTGAGAGAGACTTTATCGTACTTCGGGGGTTACAGTAATTGTGCAAAACAATACTTACTCAGTACCTTCACTGATTTTGGGTTAATTCAATTCCTAGAGGGATTAGAATTAGGGTTAAATTAGGTACTTTATTTCCTTTATCACAGGTTAATTCGTTATTCGTTCGGTTTCTGTTTTGTTATTACCAAAGTTTTAGGAGACCCATTGAAGTGCATACAATATTATACAAATTGATCACAAAATTGGATTTCCTAAATTTTCATCATCTACATCTACATTTATTGTCAAATCCCTTTTTTCACAAGGCAGGTTTAGCTTGAAAGGCTGAATGAGAATGAGTGTTTGTACCGCGTGCCTTCCCCAATCCGAGCGCCCTATATTCATCAAGTGCATACCACGCTCTGCATTGGTAGAGTGGTTTCCCTCACGCTTCGTTACTCCGCAGCCTCAGCGACAAGGGTTTTTGTCTCCTCAAAGGAACGAGGAAATCTGAACATTTCTTCCCTTTTTTACCATCTTTTTTGTCTTGAATTCGCGTCTTCTCAACAGCTTGTTTTACTTAATTAGTGTTATGCTCGTTACTCGGTAATGAGTTGGATAGTTCTCTGTTTTCCTTTGCGCGGTAAATTGTTGACTCAAGATGTCTCTGCGTTCGTTCATTATTAAAATTTGGATTTGCATTTAGTGGAAGTTTGGCGGGTAGTCGGAAGACCGAAAGTCTGGATGACAACCAGTCTTATCAAGGGTTATCGTATTACCCAGTGACTGGGTTGTGGAGG
The DNA here is from genome assembly GCA_927399505.1 of Luperina testacea. Taxonomy (NCBI): domain Eukaryota; kingdom Metazoa; phylum Arthropoda; class Insecta; order Lepidoptera; family Noctuidae; genus Luperina; species Luperina testacea. Next base: position 2,652,650 of record OV656763.1, on the reverse strand, counting down.
TCAGATAGGCAGTCGCTCCATGTAAAGTACTGGTATTCAGCTGAATTCGGTTAGACTGGAAGCCAACCCCAACATGGGAAAAGGCTAGGCAGATGATGATGATGATTTGCATTTAGTGCTGTAGTAATTGTACAATGTGACTAAAATTTTAGATCTTGGTATTTTTAATTTTCTTATACAGGAGTTTGTTTTCAATATTATATGGAATAAGTCATGTCTCTTTTGATTCTTGCCACGCCCGTAATGCATGCCGATGTATGAGGCTTGGATACTAATAAACGTATTATATCAGATGAACAGTTACTCACCGATTTCTCTCTTTCAGTCGTCAGTAATTTGACTTTCGAAAGAAGAAGACAAAGCGTTGTGTAACTATACAGACGCTATACAACGTTTATTAGTAAGGGGGTATCTTTACAATACGGGAATGTGTAATCGAAACTCCTAATCTCCCATTTCATTGTTTTTCTGATCGCTGAAAGCGAATGTTTGCTCCATTTTTGTTGTAGAAGTAATTACTTTTTTAGCTTGTTTGTGAATCTTTTGATGTTTTTTCTAACTTTAATCTTTAATTAAATGTACCAGTAACTCAATTCCTATTGGATATCCATTACCCGTAAGAGAGAAGAGATAAAGTTAAAATTAAATTTCAAATAAGGGACGAAAACAAACCCAAAGAACTCTGAAACAATAAAGAAAGTTCAAGTTTAATTTAAAAGCAAACAGAAATATTCACCAGTTCCAAAATAAGTCACGAAAACCTTACACCTATAACGCAAATTATAAACGGCAATCATCACAACAACTCTAAATACGAATAAACCAAGTCAGTAGCACTTAACAGTCCCAAGCTCCACATTTTTAAAACAACAAAATCTGAGCAAGAAAAACACATTAAAACAGAAACGCATAGTACTATTACAAAGTTCGTTCAACAGAGGTGGTTCCTGTACCAGGAGAGCAGCAAGAATGGGGAGATGTGTCCCCGTACTGACATTAGGGGCTCTAATGTCACTTTCGGGGCGAGAGGGCCTTTCACGCGTTATCGTTTCAGTTTCGGCTGGCGGGTTGATGGGGCGAATCTCTCTCGGCGGACGTTTCGCCGTTTTACGAATAGGACGAAACAATGTTACTTACAGATGTCGGGACAGGTGAGCGGGTTTATCTGAAGTAACGTGTGCTGTCAGTGTTATGTGAGCTTTGGTGTTTTTGATTTATTTTTGGGTTGTCTGGGCACTAAATGGAGCCTTGTATATGAGATTTGATATATGGAATAGGCTAGTCACGTCTTCATAAAATAATCCATACATACATTTCACTTTTTAAAATGAACTCAGTCATAAAAATAACACAATCAATATTTTTACATTCAATAATTTTATGAAACTGTTCGTCTACCAATGGAACTATGTGTCCCGAATAAACAAAGTAATAAAACGAATTTTCAACACGGTCGTGGTTGAATGTGTATCATAATGATAATTTTAGTCAGATTAATAACAATTTCACTGCACTATACGAGGTCTTGTTGAATTATGAATAGTAGCAAGCTTTTTATAAGCGGAGCATGATTTGTTCATACAAACGTAATAACAAAATAATTTGTAAATCATACATATTCTTAATGTAGTGTGTATTTATTCCGATTGGATTACAGAATATCTAGGTTCCCAAACATATATTTTGAATGGACACTGATTTAAAGACGAGGGATGAGAAAAATAGGTTTTCTATAGAAATTTGAAATTCCTCATATATCTCGTCTTTATAAATAAAATAAATCTTTTTTTTTATTCTTTTCTTTTTTTTTGTCTTTATTTTTTTTAATATAGGTATATTTGGAAACCTTTAATCCAATCGGAATAAATACACACCACCTTATGAATATGTTTGATTTACAGATTATTTTGGTATTACGTTTGTATCTACGCATACTACGCCGGTGCCCCTTAACTATTTTTTGAAGTGAAAACTTCTTTAGCGGCGCTGTGTACTTTTTTGGAATGGGTAAAAACTTCTAAATTCGCGTCAGGTCACGTGACCCTGATCGTAAGATTCGTAAGACGTAAAACGAAAGACGCGCGTTGTTGAGGACAGCGCCATCTATGCACATCGGGAAGAACTACGAGGGCCTCGCGTACTAACTACGTAGTTCATCCAACAACGACGGTAGTTCATCCAACAACGACGAGATGGCGCTGAACCACGGATATATAACTGACGTTTTGTTTATAAGACGATTCACAAAATACACTCGTAATTGTTCAAGTTTTCACTTCTGTCGGCACTACCGGAGTGCCAGTTTTTTTAATAAATAGGATTAGTAAAATACGATTTATATATTACAAAACTAGCCGATTGGTTTACCGTATTAATAACGCTGATTTATTATCTCATATAAAAACAATAGGTATATAAGACGCAGTATGAAACCAAAGAAAAAACCGGTCAAGTGCGAGTCGGATTCACGCACCGAGGGTTCCGTACAAATTTGTAGGTATGTATCTAAAAATTTAAGGTTTCGGATGTTTTTCTAGAAGTGTGCTACATGCCATTGCTTTTTGCCAAATTTTATGATTATAGGTCAACGGGAAGTACCCTATCTTAGGTTTTGATTCCGGAACATAAACGCCCGTATCTTTTGATGTCGTTGACTTAGAAGTTTGATTTTTTTACTTCTTCAAGGGATTGCAGCCCTGAGTATTTGATATTAATTTCAACTTGATAACTCCACGCATTCCTGGGAAAAAGGGTCTTGACAGATAAACAGACAGACAGACAACGAAGTGATCTTATAAGGGTTTCGTTTTTCCTTTTAAGGTGTGGAACCCTAAAAATAAATAAAAATTCTTTTCTTAAAAGGATCAGTAACATACCTCCACCATTAAAAACACAAAACCGCAACAGTAACTGATTTTTCACCTCAAACCTAATAAAGCACCGACGTTGCCAATCCTAAACTAACACAAGACACTGACGCAGCTGTAAGCCTCGACAATTTGATCTCTGCAATCTTCAACCTTATCCGTGTTAAAATAAGGGTGTTAGAAAAATTGGCGGTTCATTTTGGCGCCAAACTAAACAAGACTTTCTTACGTGCCCCGATCTATTCAATTTTCGCTTCGTTACCTTGCCAGGTTTCTATCGTGTTTTATTTTTTCTTACATGGCGACTTAAATTCTTTGGAGAAAAGTGATTTTTTGTGGCGTATTTTTACGTCTCGATCACGATGGAGTCTTGATTCGTGAAAGCGTGAAAGGTCAATGTGAGTGGTGCGTAATAAATGTTAATGTTTTTTGAAGCTCACTTCACCTAAGTGTACACGGTAAGAGTTTTATAGATTGGTAGATCTCCTTTGTTTTAAACTATCTCAGGGATGTATACTGCGTTCGCGATTTATTTCCCAAAAATGTAAACAAATATGAATTAATGGAAAAATAACTTTAATTTCTACACAATAACGTTCAGTATGCTACAACTTCAGACATTTTTATAACTTTTTCAATAGTAATAATCACTCTAAAATCAACGTAATGTATCATTGAAATAAAGTTAATATTTGTTTAACTTGAAATATGGTAGGGGTGTGCTGCACGGCGTACTTTTACTTTAAGTAATTTACGTTTTGGTCGAGAGAAAGAAAAGAAAGAGGAAGAAAGTAAATACGTTTATTTGCGGCAACCATGACGCATAAAAATAAAAAAAAAAACAAAATAACAATTTGGGAGAAAGTATGCGTCACATCTACGCAAAACGGCCATCGCTCGGCATAATGCTAAGACCCCAGCGCTGGTTTTCAGCGTTAGATATAATTAAAAACAACAATCGTAGTAAGAAATAAAATATACATTACAAAAATAAAAAAGAAAGAGAAAGATAGAAATGTCCCGTTTCATTAAAAAACTTGGTTTGAAATATTAATAAAAAAGATCGGAAGCTCTAATAAGAATTGATTGCGCATTGAAAATCGTAATCCGCGACCCCAACACCAAAGATACACTTAAAAAGGTCTATTACAAAAATTCTTAGATTAATTACTTCTCTGATCATCCCTTTAATGAAAAGGGTACGGCCGGCATTAAGAGATTAATTCGAGAAAGATTCCCAAGGGACTTTTTGTATAGAAAATCTTATTTACTTCAAGTGAGTTCTAAGAGGGGCGCGAATTGTGAGCTGTTGGCGATTCATGGCGCGAAGGAAATATTGCGTAACTGTCTGTTTCTAAAAAGCTAATATAAAATTACTGACGTCTGCTACTCCGTTGATTGGACTTCATTCATTAAATAAATAGATAAGATTATAGTCTTAATGAAAATAAACTGATAAAATCCAGTGAGGCAGGGACATCGACGCCTAACCTGTTACCTATGGATTCAATACATTATTCTGAACCCATATGTTATGAACCAGCTGTTTTTTTTGTACCGTCTAAGTATTTGAACAAAGTGGTTCAAAATAGGTGGATTGGATAAATCAATACCGTCCATCCTGGCTCGGCGTGCTGTGCTGATGCTGCTGCTGCGGCATCTGCCTAGCCTTTTCTCAACTACGTTGGGGTCGGCTTCCAGTCTAACCGGATGCAGCTGAGTACACTGGTACTCAGCTGCATCCGGTTAGACTGGAAGCCGGCCGAGAAGTAAAATACTGATTTTACATGGTGCGACTGCCTATCTGACCCCCACAACCTAGTTATTGGTTAATACGAAACCCTTTGGTAAGACTGGTTGTCAGACTTTCGGGCTGCTGTCGACCCGTAATTATGACTGTCAAAGATCCACGAATGACAGCCGGGACCAACGGCTTAACGTGCTTTCCGAGGCAAGGAGGGGTCTCGGTATGTAAAGAGACGCAGCAAGCGTAGCTCAACCTGATCGATCGACCCGTGGGGCTGTTATTATTTAGCCACAAGCCCCTCTCAAGGAGCGTAAGTACAGACGCTAGCACATCAAGCTACCCGAAACTGTCAAATTTTCCCAAACAACTTTGAACCTTATGCTTTAGCTATAAAGTTGAAAATCTATTAAAGAAATTTGACAGATTGTAGTAGCTTGATGTGTTAGCGTCTGTACAATAACCTTATTAGTAGATAATTATAGTTCCGAGTGCTCATGGTCTCTTTAAGGAAATCTCGAAACGGCTGGTAGATACTTCCCGTGACCCAAGGGCTTACTTTTACCTTGGCCAGAGGCATAAGCATTGCCATGCAATGTGGTAATGCCGCCAGCCTCTGCGATGCAGATTAATTTTTCGACGTTTTGTTTTAGTTTCTAAACAGTTTCAGTTATGTTAGGATATAATTTTATTATTTTTATCAATTAATTAGGTGTTAGTTATTACTTACGTACATACATATTATTAGGGTTCCGTACCAAAATGGTAAAACGGAACCCTTATGGTGAAACTCTGTCTGTCTGTCTGTCCGTCTGTCACAGCTGGATGTCACAAGAACTACTGATGCTATCAACTTGAAATTTACTATGGTTTTAGATGACGTTTGCCCAACCATTTTGCAAATAAGAAAGAAATAAAAAATATTTTTTTTTGCAACAGGTTCTGAAAGTGGGCCTGAAAACATCGAAGTACTAAGGCATGTGTGGTATCATATAAAAGAACGCAGTTTGCACATTCTCATTTTTTTTTCTTTTTTTTAGGCCGCATATCTTTCGACTTTTGGTGAAAAATGTAAAAAAATACCGCTCCCCCCACTTATCTCCGAGGTTTGAAAAGAGAAAAATCTGAAAAAATTCTATGTGAAGATTACAGGAAAAATAAAACGATGTCTCTAAATAGCTCACTTTTTCAGAAATCTACAAAAAATGTTCCATTAGTTCCACTATCGGTCAAGAGATGGCGCTGACCTAAAACTGCAATATTCTACACCGCAGCGCGCAGTGTTAAAATTATCTCACGAATATAGACCTCGCGGATGAAAATTTAAAAACATATTATTATGATGGTACGGAAACCTTGGTGCGCGAGTCCTACTCGCTCTTGACCGGTTTTTTTTAATTCTGAATAAATACCAACCATTAATTTAATCAAGCTAGATACTGAAGTATCAGTCATAAAAACGTTTTTTGATACAAAAAAAATTACACATTTCATATTAACTCATCTCGTTCGACCCATTTTTTGTGCCCGAACCCATACACTGTATGAAATGAAAGATAATAATCGCTGAATGCTTTCAGTTGGGTCCCATTCAAGACGGGACCGATCGCGCTGCAGAGTCCGACATTTTGTAGTTGATTTTTATTGAACCAGGAATCGAGAATGTTATTTCGTTGCCTTTATTTTTGATTCGATACAACTGTGAAATGAGTTTGTGTCGGCGTTTGACTCGATTTGCATTTAAACGTTTCTGGTGTTTGATACTAGGTGTGTTTTGATACAATGAAAAAGGTTTTATGTATTTATTTTTAGGAATTTGGTAAGTTTCGTTTTTTAACGAACCGTGCAAAGCAATAGATGTTTTCAATTATATTTCTTCTTGACGGAGATATCCTAAACCCATTATTGCATAAGCGTAATAAGCGTTGAATGTTCCCACTGCTGGGACACAGACCCCTTCTCTGCAGGAGGAAGTGATCCATAAAGGCTCCTTCAAACAGGCGCGACACGACACGCGACACAAAGGCACCGCAAGTCGCGCAACGAGCGGTGCCTTTATATCGCGTGCGATTATATCGCGTGTCACGCCTGTTTGTAGGACGCGTGGTGCCTTAGCCCACCACGCGGGCGGGCAGGTAGGTAGTGCGGGTTGGTGGATGTCACATGTCTTCGAATGTTTGGTTCTAAAACATGCCGGTTTCCTCACGATCCTTCACCGTTGTTGTGAGCAGTGGTGAACTGTGGTGATGAAATTAAATACACAAATAAAAGTGCCTGCGTAGGTTCGAAGTCACGACCTACAACTCGTAAGTCGGGGCCGACACCACTGGGCCACAATTGCTCTACCCATTTATTGAAATGATTATAAATATGAGGTTTTACCGACTTTAAGTAAAATCGCGAGGAAACTAACACTGAATGATCTGAAATCGCAAACTAGCATTGAGCTAGCGTGCTGTACTACTGTGCTTCTTCTTAATTTGTGCGATAAAAGTAGGCACCTATGTGACAATAAAGCAGAATAATACCTATGTTCCATAATTTTGATACAAAATACGAGAATATTAACCGCCATTCATAATTATATAAAAACAACTTTCCAAAATTGGTTAGAATTCTTCCTGAGGCGTATATTCAATCTCATCTATATGTAAGTATTTCGGCAACTGAGATAATTTCAGGATTATATTTATTGTGAAGTAGAACTATTTAGATTAAAATCCTTGAACGGACTTACTATGTTAGGGAATTGTTGGAGAAGCCTTTTGAGCTTGTGGGAATTTCGCGTAGACGCTAAATAAAGTTGAGAATTTCGATTATGCTCTGAGCTTGTTCTTTTCATTATTCTCTTTGCGTAATTTAAAGTTTGTAGTACGGGAGCTGCTAAGTTATTAGCCTTTTCTTGAGCTATTATTGTAGAAAGGAACAAGCTTTATTAAAAATACTTTCTGTTTGTTTTTTTTCTATTTTACATGATTGGATGACGAGCAGGTCTGCGGGGGCCTGTTGATAACAAGTACCTATATAATCTCCGCTGCCAATGGGCATAAATATGATACCACAGGCATGAGATCTGGGAGGCAATTTTCGTAATTTTACGAATGTTTACAGTCTGATCTCAAAAACACCTCTAATTTCCCTACATTTTTGACAAGTTTTTGACATTAATTGTCGCTGAGCTGAGATTGAACTAGATTTTAAACTTTTTTTAATTACAGGAATTGACTTTGTGATCAAAATATCTTGTCTTGTGCCTAACCATCCCGGCACCCATACCCTTCAAACAGGAGCTTCCTACAGCAACGCTGCTCTGCTTCAGAAATAACTTATCTAACAGAGAAATAGTCTTATTGATTTCCTTTCATTAGCAATCTAACCACAAACAAGAAACTCGTATCAAACACGAACCAACACAAAAGACAATAAACTTGGGGTACAAGAAAATCTCCAAAAGATTGGTTCTTCGTTTAATCGCTGATACTTAGTATTCCATACGACAATGGCTATATATTGTGACCGGTCTGCACCAATCACGCGAAAACCAACTTATCCAATAACGGGAGGCGGCCGTATTCCGGAGTACGATGTCGAACGATAACTCATTAATTATTTAGCTTCTCGCTTACTTTCGTAAGTATGCATTGTAACCTTCGGGGATTATGCTCCAGTAACTCCAAGGTTAGTGTAATTATTTGTGTTTTGTATGGCTGGTGTGTGCGTTTAATATTTGGCAGGTACCTATTAGATACGTAGGTATTACTCGTAAGTACGAGCCAGTACGAGGAGGTGTGGAGGAGTATGTAAGGATTGTAGGAAGTAGTGTTCTGTAGTTTCTGGCCCCCATTGGAAAAAGAGTGAGTTTATGTATGTATGTTAGTATGTGAGAACCTACATCAGAATATTAGTTATAGGTGCAAAAGAAGAAAATCCCAGGATGAAATAAAAAAAAAAATTAAAATGAATGAATGAAGAAATTAATGATAATCCCAGTAGGCCAATTCCCCTAATTAAAAATCTTCATAATCTCGTCTCAGCGACAACCAATGTCAAAAACTTGTCAAAAATGTAGGGAAATTGGAGGTATTTTTGACAGATTGAGACTGAAATCAGACTGCAAACATTCTTAAAATTAGGAGAATTGTCGAAAAAGGTGCGAAAAATAGAGTATTCTCCTCGGGGATAAAGGTATCTTCATCTTGGGAGAACTTGAATCCCTCATTGTACTCAGGATTCCAGTCCTACCTTCTCGCTTCGCTCAGCAGTTAACTCAAAACCCTAGAGAAACTTTCGTTGCGTTCAGGATTCAAATTAGCGCCCTCGACAATAAAACACTGATTTATCCCCTTAATGAATAATCTACTATTATCTACGGGTGCAAGATATACTGTGCTATCTTCCTCTGCTTTGAATAGTATCTATGCAGGCTTTAATCGAAACTTACGAGGGCAGGAAGAGTAAAGGTTAAGCATTTTTCCTACATAGACGCATGACACCATTTCGAAGTGTAATTTTCATTCAAAATGCTAGCTGTGAGTCGGAAAAATAATTAGGTATAAATAAAAAACAGCCTTAAGGTGCTTCACATATTAATTACTTAACTGTATATTATATAGTGCCGCTTAGGAGTAAAATGGTTATGGAAAAGACTTACAGTTCATTTTGGATAACCTACCACTCGCAATAATAGTTCCTCCGAAACTCTTTCACGAGAAGCTTTACTGCTAATAAAATCTAAATCTACTGAACTGGAAACTTTTCTTTCTTTAAGCAAAAACCTTTAACTTTTAAAGCTGCTAGGAAAATTCTCATTGTTAGTCTCAACCGATTGTTTTTAAAAGCGATAATAACGTCGCCTTCCAATTTCCTTAGCGTGAAAATAAAATGGACGTTCATACTATAAAAATAAATAATTAGATGAGTATTTTTTTTTCATTGCTAAATGGGCGTGGTCTTGACCTCAATCGCGCCTCATGAGAAGCGATAGATGAGGTCTATGATGGAACGAGCGTGGCCAGAAGATGCCTGTTCACTTTGGTTAAATGTGGAAGGTAACACAGACAGGTAACAGGTTAACAGACAGGTAACGCAGAGGGTTCCACATTTTGGCTGTGCGCATAATAAACGTGGTGGAGAAGCGCGGAGTACAACTGGTCGAGATATCAACCATGTGTGGATGGTATGCAGCAGTACCTCTGGTAATCCGGTAGTAAAAGGGCGATGGTGGGAACAGGTCGTGAAGCTCCTGCGCGTACTCTCCGAAGTACAGTCTATTCAGCCAGTCTAGTCAGTTTTATACCTCAAAAGATTCTGCTAAAGTGTTATTAAAGGGGAAGATGGTTTCTGCAACCGAATGAATGAGGGGTCATCATCACTAATAGACGGAAAAAGCAACGCCACACAGTGCGCGATTTTGTGACGCATACCAATAAAATTCACAATTTGAATGTATCATGTACTGTACAAATGTATCACCCTAAGGTTGAATTTCACTTGCACGTCTTAAAACGACACAGTCGATTTTGCTTTCAAGACCTGTAAACCGTAGTGAAGTTTCAATTTACCGGGAATCGTTGTCATTTAAAAGTGATAAGGCAATCACGAAGTCGACTACATCTCTAGTATTGAGAGAGGCTCGAGTTAGGCCTGAAACTACGGTCACCCATCCGCTCCATAACCGCGTCAAGTGCCGCTTAACTTCACGTATACCTAGATCGATGTCGTTACCATTCAGCTACTAGGCTTCCATAATAAGTCCGTGTAAGACGATCAATTCCCATTCACAGCACGTACAGTTCTCGATGGAAACCATATCTTGCGTTATTAATATCAGAAGGTTTTATTTTTTCATTAAATCCGAACTCCGTATATTTATTCTCTTATTATATCGATGTTACAACAATGGGCAAGGTATGGTAAGTAATTTGTAATGAATAAAAGAAAAATCGGTGGCTGTATGGCTTTGTTACGGCTCCTGCAAACAGGCGCGACGCGCGACGCGAATCGCGCGCGACTCAAACGCACCGCTCGTCGCGCGACTTGCGGTGCCTTTGTGACGCGTGTCGCGTCGCGTCTGTGTGTACGAGCCTTTATGGTAACATAGCTGACCAGCGAACTTCGTATCGCCTAAGAATTAATAAATTGGAAAATGTATGAGAAAATAAATTATCTTAATTTTTTTTTCTTGAATATTTCCCTTGTTTTAATATTCTGCTATTCGGGGCGGAGACAATGCAACAAATCAATGATCATAACAATCTGTCCAGACGTTCTTGAGTTATATATGGTATAACTAACCCGACGTTGTTTTATAGATAGATATGTGATGTACAGCATCATTAGGTGCTGTTTGGTATTATTTACGTGAACAAGGTGGAGATGACAATAAAACATTAAACTGCATTATATCTAATGACGTTCCCAGACTGCATACTAAAATCCAATCAAATATATTCAACTAGCTTCTGCTCGCGTCTTCACTCGCGAGGATGTCGAAAATTATCCTACAGGTACGTGCTAACGAGACAAAAAGTAGCCAATGTCCTTCTCCAGGATTCCACCTATGTCCTTGCCAAATTTTATCGTAAGTGGTTTAGGCGTGAAAAGGTTACATACATACATAGTTATTTTCGAATTTATGAGAAGTGTTTATAAGAGCAATGATTCAAAAAAAGAACTGCACGTTTATTGCGTAACACACTATCAATCACCATCTCAATCATTTTGAAGGTTGACATTGCTAATACACTGCTTCATAGTATGTTCGAGAAAAAAAAACAACCGACTTCCAAAAAAAAATACTACAAAGTGAAAAATAACTTTAATTTCGGAAGTCGGTGTCGTAGGTACTGTATTTTCGTTTTTTGTCACCGACTTTCGAAATCAAAGTTATTTTTCACTTTGTAGTGTTTTTTGGAAGTCAGTTGTTGTTTTTTGTAAAAAAGTTTTTAGTTTTCACTTATTAGTTGTACCTACCTACCCCAAACAAATTCATATATCACTACTTGCTATGTGAATATCAGTGACAGAAAGCCATTGAACACATCTGCCTAACCCTTTAAAGGGTACAGGCGTGATGTTATGTTGTGTGACTGCGTAAACAATGCATACATATGCTATAGCAGCAATCGCGGTTGATTTGCTGGCATTTATTGAAGAGTTCCGTCGTCTGTCTCCGAAACTCATCACCAGATCTTTACGAAATTTAAATGGGACCATTTCGAAATAAAGCCCTTTCGAACAAAAAAAAATTGCAAATCCGTCTATTTACGATGGAGTTATGCCCGAACATACATAAAAAAAAAATAGAAACATCCGAATTGAGAACCACCTCCTTTTTAGAAGTCGGTTAAAAAAAAGGGTCTTTATTAACTTTAGTTGTACAAAAACACTTATCTAAACACTATGCAGCATTACAACTAAGGGATAGAGTGATTTCGATGAACTCTGGCACCCAAAGTAAGATTTAACTTGTGTTTAGGGTGCCAGCGTCCTCGCCTGTAACTGAACAAGGTATATCAGTAGTTGTAGGACGACAACGACGTGTGACGTGCGACGTGTTGTTATCAGTGGTTGTTGTTGTTGTTGTATCTCCTGTTCTCACCGACCCAGATGACCCCATAACCCTCCTCCAAGAGAGCAGTAGGGCAACCAGTACACTTAGGAAAAACAAACACAAGAAATACCAGCCTCGCCGACGAGGTCCCTCGCGACGTCCCCATGTAAATGCCCCCCACCGACCCTTGCTCGATGTAGTGCCAGCCCGCGCCGCAGCTGAGCCTGTAGATTTAAATTCCCGACTCTGACCTCTGAGTTTGTTTCGGCATTTCTTCTCAGAGTAGTCAATTAGGAAATGCCGGCCCCATCGTTCGTTAAATAATGAAAATTCGATCCAGCCTGTCCCAACTTGCTGCCCTCCCCCAGCGACGCCCTAAGCCGAGGCTCGTACCCCACAGGGGGTGCCCTTAGCGTGTAGTCGCTTAGTTTACTTAGTTAGTTTTAAGCCCCTGGCTGGAGGCTTTGAGTTCTCTCAAGGCAGCCGCAGGATTGTCCGGTTAAGTAGTCACGACCTCTCAAGGTCAACTACGAGATGCCATATTAAAAAAAAAAAAAAAAAAAAATGTTGTATCTCCTCGACAACATAAATAACGCAATGAATGTTGTTAAACTGTCAAAACTGATAGTTAAACTAGTGTGTTAGACAAGTAACCCGCTGGATTTGTTCAGGGGAAATAACTTGAATAAAAGCACTGGCTACTTTTTCTAAACTTACCCTATTGTCGTGGGATTTTTAAATAGAACTGGGAGCCTAAAAAGGCCATTTTGGCAGAATCATAACATTATGAGTCATAATATGGCGAAGACAGCCCGTGTTTTAATTTTTTTTTGCTGCAAAACGTAGGTATAATCAAAGAGATTGGGATTGGATTTGGATTGGATTGATTGGTATTTTAGCGCAGACAAAAAAAAAATTGCTGTAAAATCCTTTACCAATGGGATTTAATACGATTAACTTAACTGTTAACTGTCCATTATGATTCATAATGTTATTTTTTTTTTTGTGATTCTGCTTAAGTGGATTTTTTAGGCCCCCAGATCAAAAAAACAATTTATATAAAGCAGAAAGGAGTTATCCATAATTTCCTTTATGTTCCATCGCTGACATAAAAACCCAGATACGTCGCATTTCTTCGTAAAAAGCATTGAGATTCAATTCCAACATAAAAGAATTTTTCTCTGCGTTTTAGATTTTTCCCGTGTTCATCGGGTCATTAAAATTGTTCGCAAAAGAGTGTCCTTTTGAAGGAGAAACATGAAAGAAACGTGGAAAGAATTATTGCTTAAATAAATTGTTTGGGCAAAGGAAAATGCCCATATCTCTACTGACCGCCGTTGCGCATCAAACAATGTTGTATGATACCATAAATTGGATATAAAAGAGGAGTGATGTCGTAATTTCATCTTATTTAAAAAAAGATAACTGGAAATCTGTTTCTATGGAAAATTTTAAATCGGTCTAATTTGGCTGTAACACTATTTTTCAAAAATGTTCTTAAATAACTGTTTAGATCTTTGTATCCTGCTTATGTATATGAAGTTTCATTAAAATCGGTTCATTCATTTCGAAAAACAAGGGCTTGAAAGTTCGTATGAAATGCGGTACGGCGTAAACGCTCTTAATTAAGAGTCAATTGTTTTGTGTTTTTCTTCTTTCGAATTGATTTCTTCCTTTAACAATTTTTTAATTTGTCTAAATTGTTTTTTTTTTTTGTCATTATTGAATACATTTGAATGTTGCTTTGAAAGAAAATAAGTTTATTTGACCCAAGTTAAAGCACACAATATTTACTTTGCTTTGTACTTTTCCATCTGGCGTGTTCTTCGGAAATATTTCATGATAAGTAAGTAAGTAAATAATCCTTTTTTGATATTGCTCGTCAGTATAGTTATACTAGATGGGTAGGTACCAGTAGCGAAGGGTTAATTTTGTAAGAGGTAAGCCGGAGTAGATATCTTTAATATGTTTATATTATTTGTCTATAGAATACTGACTGTGCCATTTTTCAAAGGGAAGCCGGTAGGAATCGAGTTGTATGGTTCCTTCGCAACTGGTAGGTACTTTGTAAAATAAACGATTCACTAAATATAGGAAAACAAGAAGCGATTATTACTGACCTATTTTGGCCGGACTAAAATATAGGCGAGGGTAATTGACCTGTCAAACGGGTGCTAACCACGAGGGTGGGATTAGTGCCATAAATAGGCGCGTGGGAAAATACCTTTTTCTGGTCATTGTAGGGTAGTATTCAATACCGCCTCGTTGGGCGGTTACTTTCTTGTTTTATGTGGATAACTTTTTCTGCTTCATTTGATGGTCGTTGGTCAGTGGCAGAATATTAACGGTGTATTTTAGTTTCGGCATTTTAAAACAAATAGCGCACGCTGGCCGCCAGCTTCTGGACTAAAGTGGAACAGGGCTGGCCATATCTGTCGCATGTTTGATCAGCAATACGCAAAAGCCACCACTCAGTGGATCCCAAACGCAGGAAACGACCGCGCGGCAGACTCAGAAAGAAATCGCAGGATGACCTGGACTCCTTTTTAAAGGATTGGCCCATAACCGCAGTAGACCGGGAAAAGTGGAAAGAGGGAAGGGAGGCCTTTGGCCTGCAGTGGGACAACACAGGCTGATAATATAACTTTCTTTCTTTTGAAGTGAAAACTTCTTTAGCATCGTTGTGATTTGAAATTTTATGAAACGAAAAAGCGACAGTAAAAAGAGACATATAAGATTTAACGTGGGAGAAAATGAGATAGGAAGCATTATACAGTGTTTTTGTTTTTTATTATTAAAAATGACATCACATTTAATCCTATGCTACTAATTTGTGGATGTGGATGTGGATGGATGGATGGATGGATGAATGGATGTTCTTTAGCATCGTTGTGATTTTTTTCTTTTCTTTTCTTTTTTTTAAAAAACGCTCGCGCGCGCTAAATATAGTATATTTTATAACGTGTGGATATATTTTATAACGTGTGTGAATGGTGTAGTAATTAAGCTTTTTAGTTGGCCTACGTATATAACAAACTTACGACTTCTTTCCAAGGCATAAATTACAGAACGCCACGTGCTACGACCCTTACATAGGTACTTCTTTTTTTTCGTTTTCTAATCTTATATTATAAAGAGAAAAGATGTGACTTTTGTGTTATTTACGCTTTACGCTAAAACGGTAAAACGGATTTGGATGAAATTTGGCTCATGTTTAGAACATGACATGAATTAAGACAAACAATTATTTTTTACCACATTTATTAGAAATGAGCTAGTCTAGTGTATGCTTTGTAAACAGGGACTAAAATAGCTCTTTAATAACTAGGGATTAAAAGTGATTTTAATTTTGACTATTTTTGTGTAAAGGGTTTAAAGTAACCTAACCAAACCTAACGTCGGGGTGCCCTTCGCTCGCTCTTGCATCCTTAGTCCCCTATCGCCAGCAGAGTGTCTATGAATGGAAAGATGTTTGATTTTAAATATTGATTCTGCGTTTGAAATAAAAATTACAGTAATTAAACCTGGTTTTAATTGTTCTGGCCCATAGGTGACTAGCATTATAAAAAATGCCTGGTCGATTTGATTATTTCAATAGTTATTATCACACTGCCCTCTCATATTGGGCATTTTTCATACTGACCGGGCATTTTTATAATGTCCTAAATACACAATTTCCGAAAAATCGTTGAGTTGACTTGTTTTTGTATTATCCTTACAGCTGTACTTACAATTTACAAAGAACACTTTACTTTAATTTCAAGCCGTATTTTATGCAAATAGATGATTTATTATTACAAAGAACAATTTACTTTCATTACAAGCCGATATTACATTAATATTTGGGTACCAAAATCTACTTTACCCCCGTACCTACTAATTACAACAAAATTTAATATTAAAATAATTACGGCTGCCACGTCACGCGGTAAAGGGTACATAACCTATAACTAATCTAAGTTAACAAAGGCGTGTAATTAAAACTTGGGGTTTAGATGCGAACAATCGGTCGCCCGCGGCATTCGTTCCAGTGATTATTCTCTTGAAATGGTAATGAAGTAAGCACTTAGAACGTTTTCTAAAACAGATCGAAAATCGTGATTTTATAAGGCGAGTTAGTTAAGTCATAAGACGAGTTAAGGTTATTCCCTGAGCGATAATGTCTTGACTTAATATATTCTTTGCTTAGCAGCGTTTATAGAGTTTTATTTAAATCGGTTGTTTCTAAGGACTATCTTTACATTACTTCAAAATTAACATTGGTATGGCAACAATATTTAGTTTTAGTTTATTCTTAATTTTATCAAAAGTAACTATGAAGTTTCGAAAATGAAAACTACTTTTTGCTTGTTTCGCTCCGTTTTTAACAGACTTCAAAAAAAGGAGGAGGTTCTCAGTTCGTCGGAATCTTTTTTTTTAATGTACCTATATGTTCCCCGATTACTCGTAGACGGCTAAATTGATTTGAAGAAAATCTTTTTATTTGTTTGCAAGGGTAGACTTTCCAGGTCGTCCCATTGTCATCAGGTCAAAATCTAATGTTGGGATTCTGGAGAAATCGAAGAAACTCTTCAAATATACGTGTAGGTAATAGGCACACCTATAGCGATTTGGGTATTTTTTCATAGTAACTCGTGCATTTGCTCTCGGAAAGCACCATTTGGTGAAGTGGAACTGATGATGAAGACCACAGATGGCCACCGGAACTACTCAATAATAAGTATTTCACGGGTTGCGATTCGATTACTTTAATATGGTTGCTAAGCAATTTATGCTCGTCAATGCGAATGGTGAAATGGAGCTGATGGTGGAATACCAAGAAAACTCCTCAACAATTAACGTCCCTGGAAAGGGGAAAGCAGTATTTTATAAAAGGCGATGAGCAAGTTAACATTAGGCTATTCTAACTTAGATAAATTATAAACAGACCCACAAAATAGCGAGAAATTAAAACTGTTTACCTAAAAAAAAAAACTAACCGGCTTCCAAAAAACACTACAAAGTGAAAAATAACTGTAATTTCGGAAGTCGGTGGCAAAATCTAAAATACAGATCCAAAGTCAGCGACTTCCGAAATCAAAGTAATTTTTCACTTTGAAACACGGATGGCGCAGTGGCTGAGCGATCGACTGCTGCGCACGCAGCGCAGCAGTCGATCGCTCAGCCACTGCGCCGTCGCAGGTTCGATTCCCGCACGGAACAAATACTTGTATTGCCTACAGGTAGTTGTTCCGGGTCTGGCTGTTTGTGTATGTGAATTTAAATGTTTGTAATCGCACCCACGATACAGGAGTAATTCCTAGTGTGGGGCAACGTTTTTAAAAAAAAACGATTTAAAAAAAAAAAACGGTTTTAAAAAAAAAACTTTGTGATGTTTTTTTTGGAAATCGGTTTTTATTTTGGTAAAAAGCTTTTTTGACCTTATTATTGAATATATTTATTACTAGCAGCGCCCCGCGGTTCCACCCGCATAAGTGTCGATCCCGTGGGAATATCGGGATGAAACTATTCTATGTCCTTCTTCGGGATGCAATCTATCTTTTTGCCAAATTTTATCGAAATCCTTTCAGTGGTTTAGGCGTAAAAGCTTAACAGACAGACAGACAGAGTTACTTTCGAATTTGTAATATTAGTATGGATTTGTAATCATGTGGTGTTGTGTTGATCGCTTAGCATCATAACATATCAGCCTAGAAGGTTCCCACTGTTGGGACACACATCACCACACCTTCTCTCTTCGAGAGGGAAAGAGTTAAGTGAGTTGATCGCTTGCGAGAACAAAAATGTTTCCCGTTTATTAAATAAAAGGATTACAGTTTTACTAGTAGCAATTCTCTTGTTATCATTTTTTTTATCGTCATTGCAATCATGTAGCAGATCGAAGTCACGACCTTTCGCTCGCCAATCCGCGCTATAAACATTGGGCTATTGCCACTTTAAAATTTATCTTCCCCACAGCGTCAACCAACTGAAAATAGCTCCAAGGATTTATCAACCGGCCGTCCGATTTCCGACCGAACTGCCGGTGCTTCGATCATAACTTCATTTGTCTATCCGGTTTTGTCGCTGCGATCCGACGACAATACGGTTGGGTACGGTTTCCTTTAATGTTTTATGGAATGATAAACTGTCTTAGGTACTAACAATGCTTGACTTGGTGTAAGTACAGATGCCAGCACGTCAAGCTACCCGACACTGTCAAATTTTCCCAATCAACTTTGAACTTTATAGTTTAGCGATAAAGTTAAAAAGACTATTAAAGAAATTTGACAGATTGTAGTAGCTTAATAATAATGATATATTCTTTATTTCGGTCTACACATATAATTTCATTTTATATACTACTACTGCCGTGAATTTTTTCACATATCTAAAACCAACCATGTAGCCGGCACGGGGGGAGACACTTGACTCTAACAAAAGTTAGCACTTTAAAGCTTAATATTTCACAAACGGATCCCTGAATCGAAAAATGGTTTTCACAAACCCGCAATATTTTTATAGACCTATCCAACGATACCCCACACCATGGGGAGATGAGAAAAAAAACATCTCCATTTTACGTGTAGAGGTACCCTAAAACCAATTATTTCAAGATTTTGTTTAACCACTTTATCGGCGTGATTAATATGTATATCCATGCCAAATTATAGCTTTCGAGTCTCTGAGCTAAGCTGCGGACAGACAGATGGACATGGCGAAACTATAAGGGTTCCTTAGACTACGGAACCCTAAAAAACCAAAGCGAAAGCATTCGCGTTCTTTTGAAAGATTATTTTCAGAACTAGTTTAAATAATAAAACCGGAATGTTGTCCCTTATTACCCGGATTTTTTTTGTAAATAATAGAGTCTGTTATTATAACAGAAGGTCAATTTAAAATTACTAGAACTGCCCCTCAGATCTTTATTTCACCTTAATTACTTAACACACGAAAATGAAGAAAGAAGACGAAAATTCACTGGACATTTTTTTTGATGCATAATGAACTCTTCCCCTTTTTTGTATTTAAATAATTACCTCAGAATTACCTCAAAAATGCCTCATTAGTTGTCTAATAGTACTTACTAACTAAATTTAATTCGATTTAGTGCAATAACTTTCAATCTATAGGTACAGAAGGGTTTACTTGACTAGAGATTTTTTTAAATTAATTTAACAGGCCATCCTGTATATTCCACTGTAAAAAAATACACAAAAAGCATCTCTAACTACTCTAGGTACTTTAACCTACGCTGTAAGTTCTGCTTTGCCACACATATGTCGATAGGTATCTAAAAGAGCTCACAGACGAACAACACTTCATGTTCGATAGTCATCACCAAAGTAGTCATAGTCTGTCGTCAGCAACCGTTAGCAAGGACGTCACTATTATGTCTTTGTAGCGGTATCTACAACGCCACATGAAAACAACGCGTCATACTGACGTCATGCAAAATCCTGCAGTGCGATTCTGTTACCATCTCACCGTGAAAACTCAGGTGAAGTGAGCGTGGAGTGAGCTGTCAGTGTCATCCCAACTGATGCTAGGGAAATTTTTATATATTTTCAAAGCTAGTATTTTGGTGGTCTAAAAATTAATAATTTGTGGGGTTTTAAAATAAAATAGCAAAACAGAAACTCAGTCAGAATCTCAATGTTGTTTTTTTTTGTTTTTCTCCCTAGCAAGTCCTTATATAGCCTGAGGCGCGAACGCGTCACGCACGAACAGTAAATAAAATAAAACATTCATGTTTAAGACAGCTAGACTGATGAAAATACGCATCGACATTTTTTGTTATTATGAGCGATTGTAGATCGAGTCTAGTAAAGACTGCGACGATGTTCAGCGTTGTTATTAACCCAATTCTATTTGGGTATTTTATTGCTATTTTATTTTAAAACCCCACAAAATATTAATGTTTTGACAACTAAAATACTAGCTTTGACGTTATATAAAATGATCAATAGAATTAGCAGTTAAAATATTATTAAAATCTCGATTATGATTGTTAATGTTTGCTTGATCAATCGCTAGCATCAGTGGGATGACACTGACAGCTCACTCTACGCAAGTTTTCACGGTGAGATTTTTACAGAATCGACATGCTGCATCTCGCAAGTAGAGTTTACCACGCAACTAGCATAGATACAACGGTCCGACATCAATCATCGGGCAGTTGTCCGCCAGACACAACACCCGTCTGGTCGGAGGATCCTCCCTTTTCTATGGAGGTAGAGTGAACTTTACACTGTTCCTCACACCTCTATATCTTTGTTAACAGCAAAAAATTTGGAACAGTATACGTATTTTAGTTTATAAAATCAAATTTCATCTTTTCAAATCGATCTTGGCTACCCCTGCTCATTCTGAGCAGTGGTGGCTCAGTGGTAACGCCAGCGACTTACGAGGTTCGTTGGTTCGAATTCAGGCGCTTTACTTGGTATGAATTTATTTCATAACCCTTGCTCTTAAAGCGTTGAAGGAAAAGTTTGTGAGGAAACCGGCATATTGTAGAACTATAAATTCGAAGACATGTGACATATGTGTGGGCTCAAGTGGTGGATTACGGCCCACTCCCTCTCACAGAGAGGAGGCCTGTGTCACTGTAATGTGTCACATTATAGTCTTATTATGCTTATCCTTATGTTACTTGATCTAGCGTCAAATTATTTCAAAAACTGCTACTGCCGGTCGATTCTGTAAAAATCTTACCGATGAAAACTTAGGTGATGTGATTTTGTTTTTGCTACGAATTGACACTATTGACAGCTCACTTTACCTAAGTTTTCACGGTGAGATGATTACAGAATCGCACTGCTGCTTTACACAAAATCCACGACGATATTAAAAAACGTCACTCGTCTGTGTTCACCCCAATTTCTCACGTTTCAGATAATATTTGCCCCACACTTTCTCTGAGTCTATGCAGATGGGGAGTTGAGCTAGGCTGGAAAGGATCAAAAGGGCTGGGGCACACCTTTGTCATACAATGGACAATACGGGCCCCGAATAAAAAGTGGTTGGACTACCCTGCTGTATTGACACGTACGGCTACTGACGTATAACTGTGTTACTGGCTTTCTTTTGTAAAGGGTCAGACAAGAGACTAGATTCTGTGATTACGTGACTGGGGAGAGTAATAAATTACAAGATTTTCTTTGTGGGTGTACTATAGTGGGTATAGAATATAATACTCTTTATATGTACACCTTAGGAAGGCTTCTGTCGGCGCGACCATGCGTTCGTTCGGGTTTGGCGAGTAAAATGAACGCAAGTGTAGCCTGTTTTCATGACGATGGCTTTGGTTAGGACGCGGCCTAAAACTTGTTAAACTCTAGAATAACTTAAGGTGAAAGCGTAAAGCGGGTTGCAGACCAAGAGCTAAGCTAACTTAGTCTAGCTTAGCTCACATAACTGATGTAGTTTTTCATACTTGTGTACAGACCGCAAACTATGCTACATGTTTGTATGCCATGTGATTTGTTTGTTTCCTTTTCACGCCTAAACCACTGAACCGATCATCCTGAAATTTTGCATATACGTTGTCAGGTGTACAGGAACGGACATAGGGGGTACCCTATGTCCGTTCCATTCCATTCTATGTGTGTATGAAAGGTATTTCATCCCGAAAAAAACTACCGTTCCCGAGGAAAAAAACAATAACGTTATTATGATAATAGATGGTGCTACGGGTCTTTCGAATCATGTCTGAATTATATATATTAGAAATCACAGGATCGAGATTTATGCGGACTAAACCGCGGAACGCAGCTAGTATATAATATACCTATTCAAAATCGTATTATTTCGACAATAACTTATCAAATCGGAGTAGTTTAACGTTCGTACACAGTGTACCCTCGTCACAAACTTTTAATTGAAAATGACGCTAAACAATTTGGAAGAGATAGTGTATCATCAGGAGTTCAGGACGAAACTAATAGCACCTGCTGCTGAAACTCTGGTAGCTGGCGACGTGACGTGTACACAATGGCCCATGCTTACAGGCGTGCCTTTGATGAAAGTATTAAGAACTGCTGACCCGACAGACATTGTCCTGTTTTTGATTCGAAAGACACGTGGCGCCATCTATTATCATAATAACGTTATTGTTGTTTTCTTCGGGAAAAGCACTTTTTTCGGGATAAAAGGTATGCTATGTCCGTTTCTGTACACCTGACAATATGCAAAATTTCATTTGGAGGTTAGATAGTCGCGCTCCATGTAATATACTGATATTCAGCTGCATCCGGTTAGACGGGAAGCCGACCCCAACATAGTTGGGAAAAGTCTAGGCAGATCAAATAAACTCTAAAAACAAACCACTAATCAGTAGTAAGATTAACAACAACAAAAACAACAGCTTAAAACCTAAAGCCTCTCACGATGTTACATCCCAAAATCCCTACACTTCCTATTTCTATTCGTTTTAAATCCGACTCCGAAATGTAGTCCCGAAAATAAATCACAACAGTTTTAAACTTGAACGGGTTTTTCTTTGTATTGCTTCCTTACCGCGGACACAGTAAATGTAAGTGTAGAAGAAGGTCGGCTTCATACAACGATCGAAAATACGCGCTTGCACACGTAGACGCGTACGTTCGGAGATCTCATACTATCTCGTGCTGGCAGATGGCAGCCTACGGTCCATAAGTTTTTTGAAACTACTGGGAAGTCTGCCACACTTTCTTTATCAACATTTTGGAACTGAAAATCTGGAACGAATCATGTCAAAAAAATTGTTTTCCTTTAAGTTAAGTTTTCCCTATTGAGGGATTTCGAAAAGCACTTGGTTTCACGCGCATACTTCTCGATCCCGTGTGAATATCGGGATAAAAAGTATCCTACGTCCTTATCCGGGTCATGGTTTATCAATGTGCCAAATTTCATCCTAATTCGTTCAGCAGTTTTAGCGTGGAAGCGTAACATACAAAAAATTAAATCTTTTATCTTTATTAGAAAACCAGCTGCGCCCCGCGGTTTCGCCCGCGTAGGTTTCGATTTCAAAAAAAATCTGGAGAGGACCAACCTTATCACCTAGGGATATAAAAAATAACCTACGACCGATATTCTCAGACCTACACAACAAAAAAATTCATGAAAATCGATCAAGCTGATTCGGAGGAATTTGATAACAAACACTGTGACACGAGATTTTTATATATATAAGATTAGTTTAGATTATATTTCATGTTAACAAAATAATGCAAATATTTGCACAAATTACGAAAAGTGTAGCGCGGCATCAAACGAATTCCCCTTGCGAATGTGCTTGGGTATCTACGATCTCAGACTCAATCTGTCAAAAGACACCTCTAATTTCCCTAAATTTTTGATAAGTTTTTGTCATTTAATTGTTGCCAAGACGAGACTGCGACCAGATTTTGATCGTTTTAAATTACGAGAATCGGCCTTCACTCTGTGAACGTTCTTAAAATCACGAAAATTGCCCTTCTGTTTCTAACTGTTTTGTGCAGCGGAAGTCAGTAATTTATCTTGCGGGATATAAAGAAGTCGAAAAACAGAAAGATTGCACTTTGCTGAAATCTTTGGACAAACAATGTTGGGACAATTAATGGGGATGGTTGATCTGTAGTTTTTTCGAAGGCTATTAGTGAAGAAAGTTGGTAACCTTGGCAACGGTGTACTTAGTAATGAGTTTGTTTGTACGCTTTCATGTTTTGGGTCACTGTGGTCTTCTTGTCATTTATTTTTGACGAGATAATTGGGACAAGAACAGTTAAGGATATTCCGTTTATTTTTAATTTCTTTAACTTGGAAATAGAAATTACTTTATAGCACTGTGTGACCTAAACCCGCACTTATACACGCGCTTTTACATACTATTTATTTATTTCTGTTACTGCCTGTGACATCACAGCGGGCCCTATCAGAATACCAGCGCTGCAACATTTATTTTTTAAATGTCATAGCATAATGCTGAGATAGGAGCCTTTTGGCCTCGTATAGGACTTTCTGTTTCATTTTCCTTTTGTTACTTTTTTTATATGTAACTTGGTTATTAATTTTGCTGTATTTAGTTTAGTTTGTGATCTTCCTGTACGAGTCGCAATAAATACTTTTTCTTTCTTTCACTTAAGTCACACTTTTCTGTGAAATGTGGGTGGTCGTTTCGCTATAGAAACGCTTTCGCCTGTTTTCTTTCCGGTTAATGACCATAAAGCAATGATTTTTTACAGAATAATAAATATTAACTACTTGTATGTCCCTATGTTTTGCTTTTTGATGATACATTATTTTTATAAGCACTAGAACCGTCAAAAATGCCGATTTAAACCGCTGTCAACAGAGGCCTATTGTACAAAAGTGAAAACTATTAATGAAAAAAGAAAAACAAAAGGACACAGAAAACAAAAGGACACAGTATGTAACCTTCTTATTCAGTTTATGAAATATCTTTTAAATTGGTTCAATATTGGAGGAGGAAATAGGCGATAGCCAAACCTCGAATTATGACTTTTTACTTAGGCTGTTTCAAAAGTCACTCCGACCGCATTTCCTCTTATATACGGATTTAGGTCACACGAGCTATAAAATAGTATACGATACGTGTGACTTAACTTTAAGTAGTCTATTTAGGAGATATATTGAAAAAAATGTGGTTTTTCTATTTCGTGTTCTTATTAAGGTAAACGCAGGTATTAACGACCCCCCTAAGGCAATTTTAAAATCAACCATATTTTTTTAGTATACTGGTTCCTCTAAAGATTTATATTTTCATTTTATAATATGCTAGTGTTATGTATAAAAAATGTATTTACTGAATCAAATACATTTAAATAAAGGATTATCTTGTAAAAAATAATTTAAAATGTGACTTAGTCGATTGTTGCAATTACCGACCCATAAAAACGGCTGTGAAGCTATTAACGATTTTTATGCAGCTATTCCCGATCGTGTATGAGAGGAGGCCTTATTCCAGCAATGGAATGTATATAAAAGCTAGTGATGATGATGATTACCGATCTTAAAAAAATAAAACAAAATAAAAATGCAAATACTTATTCGTAGGTATTTTTTTATTATCGTTATTTTTAATAAAACAAATTAGTAGGTACTTCTTAGTATGAACCTATGAACTAAATAGGTAATTATAAACTTTTAAATTAATCAACATAATACTTTTAATACACATATACAGTATGTTAACTAACAGAGGGCGTTCCCGTTAACCCGCAATAGTACCTATAGCATCCATACATGCTAAAAAAATATTACCATTCGAAAATAAAATGTTTTTATTTTTTTTATATTAAAATATTCACTAAAAATCGTAAATTGATACTCTATTTATTTAATTAATTCTAATTTATTTAATTAAATAAATTCCGACATTGCTGTCCTTCAAGTACGCGTGTACAGAGTGTTTCTTTAACGTATCAATTTACGATTTTTAGTGAATATTTTAATATAAAAAAAAATAAAAACATTTTATTTTCTAATGGTAATATTTTTTTTTGCATGTATGGATGCTATACTATTGCGGGTTAACGGGAATGCCCTCTGTTAGTTAACATACTGTATATTAATTTTAATTTAAGGATTTCAAACTCTAGGATATTTCCTTATGCTATTGAGATCATAATCATTTTTTGAAAATTATAATATTAGTCATCACAGTCATTTTGGCTCCATACTTCTGGAAAAAAATATAATTGTATGTTTTATGTTGCTTTAGCCAAGAAGTAGCATTTATTATTTATTTATTTATTTATTTAGGTAACCAACAGCGATACATAAAAATATTTTACAAAATATGCGTGTTACAGATATTATGGCCAATTATAGGTTTCCCTGTATAACTAGGATATATGTTACATGCGAACGGACAGGTATTTCCAATTGAAAAACAAAATAAAATTGCAATACAATACAAGATTACATAAGGTTAAATTTAGATCACAATTTTGAAAAATTTAAAACAAAAAATGGATAAACAATATAAGACAGAAGAAGAAGAAGATTGGTTGCTTGTCATCTATCTCCGTTTATAGTTTTCGTTATCTGCTTTTTGAATGTCGGTTTATTACAGTTAAATAAATCTACTTCAGAGAATTCCGAGTTATAAATTCGAGCAATACGAGTCAGTACACAGTTCTTGGCATAGTTAGTGGAATGCCTAGGAACGCGCAACATTGGCGTGTGACGAGTGCGCCGTAGGGGAGTGTTAAAAGTTATCTGTGCGACCAACTCCGGGCAATCAAGGCGTCCGTTGAGTATGTCATACAGCAAACACATGTCCATCACCTTACGCCTTTTTTCGAGTGTTAGCAGACCATAGGATCGACAGCTATCTTCGTAAGACGTCGGAGGTTTACGAAGGCGATAATTAAGATGGTTAATAAATTTTTTTTGAATCCTTTCTAATTGGTTCTTATAAATTATATATTGGGGGGACCAGATTTGGCACGCATATTCTAAAACGCTGCGCACATAAGCAAAATATAAAGATTTGAGAGCTTCAATATTTTTAAATACCTTACATGATCTAAGAACAAATCCTAGATTCTTATAAGCTTTTGTGCTAATAAGATCTATGTGATCTGAGAACATTAATTTGCTGTCAAACACAACTCCCAAATCCCTAACCATCTGGACTTTGTTTATGAGAATTCCATTAAAATTATATGAGTAAACAATCGGGTTCCTCTTACGTGTGTAACTGATACATTGACACTTTGCAACGTTTGCGATGATCTTGTTTTTTGCGTAATAATTATTTAAGTTATTAAGGTCCTCTTGAAGGGCCTTACAGTCATCGGGTGATGTTATTTTATAAAATACTTTTTGTCATCAGCGTACATTAAGTGATCAGAGTGTTCAAAAGAATCAGTGATGTCAAATAGGTATGCGTTGTAAAAAAGAGGACCCAAATGAGATCCCTGGGGAACACCGCTAGGGATTTCAATAAAGTTGGAACGGTAACCTCCTAGAACGACAGCTTGTGACCGTTTAAATAAATATGACTGTACCCATTAATAGGTACCTACCTATTATCTCATAAAAGTAGGTGAGAAACTAAATTATTATTATATTATATAAAGCTCGATTACCACTCACTGACATAATTGTTCTCCCAGATGGTGAAGGGGGAGGTGGGTATATTTTTACAGATTCGTATAGAAGTAACTCTCACGAGTATGGGAAAAATCCCAAACCTCCCCTTTTCCACCCCACTCTCCCCCCTCCCTATCGTATCTCGGAAACTAAGAGTCCCGTGTTTTGTTGTTTTACGGATTCGTATAGAGGAGGCTCGGAAAAGTAAAATCCATTTTTCAAAGTTGCCCCCCTTGCCCCCCTTCTCCCCCCCTCTTGAGGTAGATCTCGGAAGTTGAGAGACTTGGAAATTTTTTTTTTTCAGTTTCATATCAAGGGGCCCAGAGTTGGTCAAAATCATTTTTCAAAACTCCCCCCTCTCCCCACCTTCACCCCTCCCCCCATCGTAAGAAATACTCCTCAAAAACACGACCCCGCGAGCTGCTTGCAGCTCGCGCAACGCCCAAATACTAGTTATATTATATAAAGCTCGATTACCACTCACTGACATAATTGTTCTCCCAGATGGTGAAGGGGGAGGTGGGTATATTTTTACAGATTCGTATAGAAGTAACTCTCACAAGTATGGGAAAAATCCCAAACCTCCCCTTTTCCACCCCACTCTCCCCCCTCCCTATCGTATCTCGGAAATTAAGAAACTTGGGTTTTGTTTTTTTATGGATTCGTATAGAGGAGGCTCGGAAAAGTAAAATCCATTTTTCAAAGTTGCCCCCTTGCCCCCCTTCTCCCCCCCCCCTCTAGGTAGATCTCGGAAGTTAAGAGACTTGGAACATTTTTTTTTTCAGATTCATATCAAGGGGCCCAGAGTTGGTCAAAATCATTTTTCAAAACTCCCCCCTCTCCCCCCCTTCACCCCTCCCCCCATCGTATCTCGGAAATTAAGAAACCTGCGTTTTGTTTTTTTACGGATTCGTATAGAGGAGGCTCGGAAAAGTAAAAACCATTTTTCAAAATTCCCCCCATTCTCTCCCCCTTCTCCCCCCTTTAGGCGGATCTCGGAAGTTAAGACTTGGAACATTATCTTATTATTATATTATATAAAGCTCGATTACCACTCACTGACATAATTGTTCTCCCAGATGGTGAAGGGGGAGGTGGGTATATTTTTACAGATTCGTATAGAAGTAACTCTCACAAGTATGGGAAAAATCCCAAACCTCCCCTTTTCCACCCCACTCTCCCCCCTCCCTATCGTATCTCGGAAATTAAGAAACTTGGGTTTTGTTTTTTTATGGATTCGTATAGAGGAGGCTCGGAAAAGTAAAATCCATTTTTCAAAGTTGCCCCCTTGCCCCCCTTCTCCCCCCCCCCCTCTAGGTAGATCTCGGAAGTTAAGAGACTTGGAACATTTTTTTTTTCAGATTCATATCAAGGGGCCCAGAGTTGGTCAAAATCATTTTTCAAAACTCCCCCCTCTCCCCCCCTTCACCCCTCCCCCCATCGTATCTCGGAAATTAAGAAACCTGCGTTTTGTTTTTTTACGGATTCGTATAGAGGAGGCTCGGAAAAGTAAAAACCATTTTTCAAAATTCCCCCCATTCTCTCCCCCTTCTCCCCCCTTTAGGCGGATCTCGGAAGTTAAGACTTGGAACATTATCTTATTATTATACTATATAAAGCTCGATGGAGGTGGGTATATTTTTACAGATTCGTATAGAAGTAACTCTCACGAGTATGGGAAAAATGCCAAACCTCCCCTTTTCCACCCCACTCTCCCCCCTCCCTATCGTATCTCGGAAACTAAGAGTCCCGTGTTTTGTTGTTTTACGGATTCGTATAGAGGAGGCTCGGAAAAGTAAAATCCATTTTTCAAAGTTGCCCCTTTGCCCCCCTTCTCCCCCCCCCCCTTCTAGGTAGATCTCGGAAGTTAAGAGACTTGGAACATTTTTTTTTTCAGATTCATATCAAGGGGCCCAGAGTTGGTCAAAATCATTTTTCATAACTCGCCCCTCTCCCCCCCCTTCACCCCTCCCCCCATCGTATCTCGGAAATTAAGAAACCTGAGTTTTGTTTTTTTACGGATTCGTATAGAGGAGGCTCGGAAAAGTAAAAACCATTTTTCAAAATTCAAACCTCCCCTTTTCCATTCCACCCCACTCTCCCCCCTGCCTATCGTATCTCGGAAACTAAGAGTCCCGTGTTTTTTTGTTTTACGGATTCGTATAGAGGAGGCTCGGAAAAGTAAAATCCATTTTTCAAAGTTGCCCCCTTGCCCCCCTTCTCCCCCCCCCCCCTCTAGATAGATCTCGGAAGTTTGGAGACTTGGAACATTTTTTTTCAGATTCATATCAAGGGGCCCAGAGTTGGTCAAAATCATTTTTCAAAACTCCCCCCTCTCGCCCCCTTCACCCCTCCCCCCCTCGTATCTCGGAAACTAGGTAGCGGTAAAGCGAAGCGTAGCGTAGCGTAGGGATAAGGTCACGATAGCTTTCCGGTAGTAGGTAGGTCCTGAGTGGAGCGAACCTGCGAGACCGAGTTATTATTATTCTTTTTATTATTATTATTATTATTATACTATATAAAGCTCGATTACCACTGACTGACTGACTGACATAATTGTTCTCCCAGATGGTGAAGGGGGAGGTGGGTATACTTTTACAGATTCGTATAGAAGTAACTCTCACGAGTATGGGAAAAATCCCAAACCTCCCCTTTTCCACCCCACTCTCCCCCCTCCCTATCGTATCTCGGAAACTAAGAGTCCCGTGTTTTGTTGTTTTACGGATTCGTATAGAGGAGGCTCGGAAAAGTAAAATCCATTTTTCAAAGTTGCCCCCCTTGCCCCCTTTCTCCCCCCCCTCTAGGTAGATCTCGGAAGTTAAGAGACTTGGAACATTTTTTTTTTCAGATTCATATCAAGGGTCCCAGAGGTGGTCAAAATCATTTTTCAAAACTCCCCCCTCTCCCCCCCTTCACCCCTCCTCCCATCGTATCTCGGAAATTAAGAAACCTGGGTTTTGTTTTTTTACGGATTCGTATAGAGGAGGCTCGGAAAAGTAAAAACCATTTTTCAAAGTTGCCCCTTGGCCCCCTTCTCTCCCCCCTTCACCCCTCCCCCCATCGTATCTCGGAAATTAAGAAACCTGGGTTTTGTTTTTTTACGGATTCGTATAGAGAAGGCTCGGAAAAGTAAAAACCATTTTTCAAAATTCAGACCTCCCCTTTTCCATTCCACCCCACTCTCCCCGCTCCCTATCGTATCTCGGAAACTAAGAGTCCCGTGTTTTGTTGTTTTACGGATTCGTATAGAGGAGGCTCGGAAAAGTAAAATCCATTTTTCAAAGTTGCCCCCCTTGCCCCCCTTCTCTCCCCTTTCTAGGTAGATCTCGGTAGTTAAGAGACTTGGAACATTTTTTTTTCAGATTCATATCAAGGGGCCCAGAGTTGGTCAAAATCATTTTTCAAAACTCCCCCCTCTCGCCCCCTTCACCCCTCCCCCCATCGTAAGAAATACTCCTCAAAAACACGACCCCGCGAGCTGCTTGCAGCTCGCGCAACGCCCAAATACTTTTTACAAGGGTAAGAAATACTCCTCAAAAACACGACCCCGCGAGCTGCTTGCAGCTCGCGCAACGCCCAAATACTAGTTAATATACTATATAAAGCTCGATTACCACTGACTCACTGACATAATTGTTCTCCCAGATGGTGAAGGGGGAGGTGGGTATATTTTTACAGATTCGTATAGAAGTAACTCTCACGAGTATGGGAAAAATCCCAAACCTCCCCTTTTCCACCCCACTCTC
This sequence comes from Luperina testacea, assembly GCA_927399505.1. NCBI lineage: Eukaryota > Metazoa > Arthropoda > Insecta > Lepidoptera > Noctuidae > Luperina > Luperina testacea. The sequence continues at coordinate 2,621,681 of OV656763.1, read as the reverse complement.
CCCCCTCCCTATCGTATCTCGGAAACTAAGAGTCCCGTGTTTTGTTGTTTTACGGATTCGTATAGAGGAGGCTCGGAAAAGTAAAATCCATTTTTCAAAGTTGCCCCCCTTGCCCCCCTTCTCCCCCCCCCCCCTCTAGGTAGATCTCGAAAGTTAAGAGACTTGGAACATTTTTTTTTTTCATATTCATATCAAGGGGCCCAGAGTTGGTCAAAATCATTTTTCAAAACTCCCCCCTCTCCCCCCATCGTAAGAAATACTCCTCAAAAACACGACCCCGCGAGCTGCTTGCAGCTCGCGCAACGCCCAAATACTTTTTACAAGGGTAAGAAATACTCCTCAAAAACACGACCCCGCGAGCTGCTTGCAGCTCGCGCAACGCGTAAATACTAGTTATTATTATACTATATAAAACTCGATTACCACTGACTCACTGACTCACTGACATAATTGTTCTCCCAGATGGTGAAGGGGGAGGTGGGTATATTTTTACAGATTCGTATAGAAGTAACTCTCACGAGTATGGGAAAAATCCCAAACCTCCCCTTTTCCACCCCACTCTCCCCCCTCCCTATCGTATCTCGGAAACTAAGAGTCCCGTGTTTTGTTGTTTTACGGATTCGTATAGAGGAGGCTCGGAAAAGTAAAATCCATTTTTCAAAGTTACCCCACTTGCCCCCCTTCTCCCCCCCTCTAGGTAGATCTCGGAAGTTAAGAGACTTGGAACATTTTTTTTTTCAGATTCATATCAAGAAGCCCAGAGTTGGTCAAAATCATTTTTCAAAACTCCCCCTCTCCCCCCCTTCACCCCTCCCCCCATCTTATCTCGGAAATTAAGAAACCTGGGTTTTGTTTTTTTACGGATTCGTATAGAGGAGGCTCGGAAAAGTAAAAACCATTTTTCAAAATTCAAACTTCCCCTTTTCCATTCCACCCCACTCTCCCCCCTCCCTATCGTATCTCGGAAACTAAGAGTCCAGTGTTTTGTTGTTTTACGGATTCGTATAGAGGAGGCTCGGAAAAGTAAAATCCATTTTTCAAAGTTTCCCCCTTGCCCCCCTTCTCCCCCCCCCTCTAGGTAGATCTCGGAAGTTAAGAGACTTGGAACATTTTTTTTTTCAGATTCATATCAAGGGACCCAGAGTTGGTCAAAATCATTTTTCAAAACTCCCCCGTCTCCCCCCCTTCACACCTCCCCCCATCGTATCTCGGAAATTAAGAAACCTGGGTTTTGTTTTTATACGGATTCGTATAGAGGAGGCTCGGAAAAGTAAAAACTATTTTTCAAAGTTGCCCCCCCTTGCCCCCCTTCTCCCCCCCTTCACCCCTCCCCCCATCGTATCTCGGAAACTAAGAGTCCCGTGTTTTGTTGTTTTACGGATTCGTATAGAGGAGGCTCGGAAAAGTAAAATCCATTTTTCAAAGTTGCCCCCCTTGCCCCCCTTCTCCCCCCCTGTAGAGGTAGATCTCGGAAATTAAGAGACTTGGAACATTTTTTTTTTCAGATTCATATCAAGGGGCCCAGAGTTGGTCAAAATCATTTTTCAAAACTCCCCCCTCTCCCCCCTTTCACCCCGCCCCCCATCGTATCTCGGAAATTAAGAAACCTGGGTTTTGTTTTTTTACGGATTCGTATAGAGGAGGCTCGGAAAAGTAAAAACCATTTTCCAAAATTCCTCCCATTCTCTCCCCCTTCTCCCCCCTTTAGGCGGATCTCGGAAGTTAAGATTTGGAACATTATTATTATTATACTATATAAAGCTCGATTACCACTGACTCACTGATTGACATAATTGTTCTCCCAGATGGTGAAGGGGGAGGTGGGTATATTTTTACAGATTCGTATAGAAGTAACTCTCACGAGTATGAGAAAAATCCCAAACCTCCCCTTTTCCACCCCACTCTCCCCCCTCCCTATCGTATCTCGGAAACTAAGAGTCCCGTGTTTTGTTGTTTTACGGATTCGTATAGAGGAGGCTCGGAAAAGTAAATCCATTTTTCAAAGTTGCCCCCTTGCCCCCCTTCTCCCCCCCCCTCTAGGTAGATCTCGGAAGTTAAGAGACTTGGAACATTTTTTTTTTCAGATTCATATCAAGGGGCCCAGAGTTGGTCAAAATCATTTTTCAAAACTCCCCCCTCTCCCCCCCTTCACCCCTCCCCCCATCGTAAAAAATACTCCTCAAAAACACGACCTCGCGAGCTGCTTGCAGCTCGCGCAACGCCCAAATACTTTTTACAAGGGTAAGAAATACTCCTCAAAAACACGACCCCGCGAGCTGCTTGCAGCTCGCGCAACGCCCAAATACTAGTTATACTATATAAAACTCGATTACCACTGACTCACTGATTGACATAATTGTTCTCCCAGATGGTGAAGGGGAAGGTGGGTATATTTTTACAGATTCGTATAGAAGTAACTCTCACGAGTATGAGAAAAATCCCAAACCTCCCCTTTTCCACCCCACTCTCCCCCCTCCCTATCGTATCTCGGAAACTAAGAGTCCCGTGTCTTGTTGTTTTACGGATTCGTATAGAGGAGGCTCGGAAAAGTAAAATCCATTTTTCAAAGTTGCCCCCTTGCCCCCCTTCTCCCCCCCCCTCTAGGTAGATCTCGGAAGTTGAGAGACTTGGAACATTTTTTTTTTCAGATTCATATCAAGGGGCCCAGAGTTGGTCAAAATCATTTTTCAAAACTCCCCCCTCTCCCCCCCCTTCACCCCTCCCCCCATCGTATCTCGGAAATTAAGAAACTTGGGTTTTGTTTTTTTACGGATTCGTATAGAGGAGGCTCGGAAAAGTAAAATCCATTTTTCAAAGTTGCCCCCCTTGCCCCCCTTCTCCCCCCCTCTAGGTGATCTCGGAAGTTGAGAGACTTGGAACATTTTTTTTTTCAGATTCATATCAAGGGGCCCAGAGTTGGTCAAAATCATTTTTCAAAACTCCCCCCTCTCCCCCCCTTTACCCCTCCCCCCATCGTATCTCGGAAATTAAGAAACCTGGGTTTTGTTTTTTTACGGATTCGTATAGAGGAGGCTCGGAGAAGTAAAAACCATTTTTGAAAATTCAAACCTCCCCTTTTCCATTCCACCCCACTCTCCCCCATCCCTATCGTATCTCGGAAACTAAGAGTCCCGTGTTTTGTTGTTTTACGGATTCGTATAGAGGAGGCTCGGAAAAGTAAAATCCATTGTTCAAAGTTGCCCCCCTTGCCCCCTTTCTCCCCCCCTCTAGGTAGATCTCAAAAGTTAAGAGACTTGGAAATTTTTTTTTTCAGATTCATATCAAGGGGCCCAGAGTTGGTCAAAATCATTTTTCAAAACTCCCCCCTCTCTCCCCCCTTCACCCCTCCCCCATCGTATCTCGGAAATTAAGAAACCTGGGTTTTATTTTTTTTACGGATTCGTATAGAGGAGGCTCGGAAAAGTAAAAATCATTTTTCAAAATACCCCCCATTCTCTCCCCCTTCTCCCCCCTTTAGGCGGATCTCGGAAGTTAAGACTTGGAACATTTTCTTTTTCAGTTTCATGTCCGTGGGCCCAGAGTAGGTTAAAATTAGTTTTTTCAAAACTCCCCCCTCTTCCCCCTTCACCCCTCCCCCCCCCCTTCACCCCTCCCCTCATCGTATCTCGGAAACTAGGTAGCGGTAAAGCGAAGCGTAGCGTAGCGTAGGGATAAGGTCACGATAGCTTTCCGGTGGTAGGTAGGTCCTGAGTGGAGCGAACCTGCGAGACCGAGTGGAGTGAAGGGGGGAGGAATACTAACATGGCGGACAGCGTTTTTGTTTGGGGTGCGTTTAAGTCAATTATTCAGTTTAAAATTGACTGCCTAAGGGCCGAGTTCACGGACTGTCATTTGACCAATGATTGAGTAATCGGCCGATGAATTCCTAAACATCGTTTATACAGCCGGTTAAGTATTCACTGCTCACCACGAATATTTTAACCGTGATTATTAAATCGGGCAATCAGCATTCGCTCAGAATGAATGAACGAATGCTATAAGTGTACTCATTTGCGAAGTCACGTCGTTAGATTTAGTCAACACGAGTTTTGGTGACATCTATATTTAGTAGCGTAAAATAAAACGCTTTCAACTAGAGAAGTTCGAAAACGCATTGGGATCATTATGCTAGCCTGTAGTGTCTAATTTGGATGGGTAATAACTTCACAGCGCTGTCACTGTCAAATGTCACACGTGCTAATATTATTCTTCGTGTTGACTGTTGAATATTAATAAGTTGTGTTTGTGTTGTGAAAGTGTTTAATTCTATCCTACGACTTACTATTTACCTTCTACTTGTAAAATGGCAGCTCAGAAAAAGAGAACAAATAATTTTTCAAGTGATGAGAAGCGTAGGTATTTTAACGGAGTTGGTGTTAAAATACCAAGATGTTGTCGAAAATAAGCGCACCGATGCCACTACGAATGCCTCTAGAAGTTAAAAGGGTGGATTCGTATAGCAGAAGAATTCAATACTGTCAACACGTTTTGCCATCGAACTCACACAGTCCTAAAATGTTGCTGGGAAAATATTAAAAGGCAGACGAAAAAAGATCAAGCAGACAGGAAGAAAAAGCTATTTATGACTGGTATGTACAATAACAATTCACGTGGTGTATTAGGTATCTTTCAGGATATTGCATAATCATGCTTTTCTTGTGTGTTTTTGTATTGCAGGTGGTGGAAAACGCCAACACCGCCACCGTCTAATACCGAGTCGACAATAGTGGAGGCCATATTAGGACCAGCACTAAAGGGAATCCCAAGTGATTTCGACACCGACAGTCCCACATTCAGTGTAAGTACCTACTTTATTTCTTCCTGTTATCCAAAAGTGTGAGTTCAAATCTGATAATTTACCACTATATCTATAGGTATAGTGCACTCAACAGAGAACCTAATTCCTCCTGATTCTGCATCCAAAATTGTTGTATTTTGACTGATATAATTAATGTTTCAACAGGAAATTATAGAATGCAAGACACTGGATCAAAATGAAACAGTCTATGTAATAGAAGGCAATACTGATTATGCAGGCATAGAGGATAATGTGAGTTGATAATATTTAGGTATAAGTTATAATTTACATAGGTACCTACCTACCTGTTATCAATTTTAACTTATTGTTTTTTACAGGAAAACATTGAGACTATTGTTTCAACGGTTGATGAGTATGAACAGAATGCTCACACAAGTACTGGTTTATTGAAAGAAAAGAATGTAAGTTAACACAGTTTATAAGTTGAATATACATGAAACATCATACCAATTAATAATTCTCCTAAAATATATGACAATATATTTTTTATTACATGACATAGTGCTTTATTATGGTATTTTTTGTGAACAGGACAATGATACCTGGAGTTCATGGACTCCGAAGAATTTAAAAAAACCAGTATCAGGTCAGAAAGTAACCAAAGAATGCGAAGAAGGGTGGTTAAAAAGAAGAAGACCTAAAATTGACTGCTTGGGTGACGAATTAGTAAAAGAAAAAAATTCGCTTGGTAAAAATTTTACAAGAAAATGCTGAGAAGGAATCCCGTATTCGATTAGCCATTCTGGAACAGCAATTTACAGCAAGAAAAAATAAAAACCCAAAAACTTAACGATAGTTATTTTTTAGCTTTTAAGTATTAGTAATAAAAAAAATCAGTTTATGCAAAACATAGTTTAATTAATTATTGATTAATATCTGGAACAGCAATTACACAAATAACAAATAAAGACCCAAAAACTTAAGGATAGTTAGTTATTTTTTAGCTTTTAAGTATTAGTAATAAAAAAAATCAGTTTTTGCAAAACATAGGTTTAATTATTGGTTAATATCTGGAACAGCAATTACACAAATAACAAATAAAGACCCAAAAACTTAAGGATAGTTAGTTATTTTTTAGCTTTTAAGTATTAGTAATAAAAAAAATCAGTTTATGCAAAACATAGTTTTATTTATTGGTTAATATCTGGAACAGCAATTACACCAAGAACAAATAAAGACCCAAAAACTTAAGGATAGTTAGTTATTTTTTAACTTTTAAGTATTACTAATAAAAAATTTCAGTTGAATTATTAACATACATATATACCTACATAACTTATTTATCAAACAAGACTTTGATAATAATTTGATATTAGTGATCTTCTGCTGAGATTTACATCTCTTATACTATTATCTAAAAAGCGCTGTACTCTTCCCTGGTGTAATATTTCTTCCCATGGTGCTGGCAAGGCTAGATTTGGGTCGTCTAAAGGCATTTCATCTCCTCTCATTTGTAGGATGTTGTGTAATACACCCGTAGCCACTATAATAGGTGGTGTATTTTTCAAATACACCCTAATCCCAAGGGCTAACACTGGGAAGCGCCTTTTCCAAACCCCAAATAACCTCTCAATTGGGTTGCGAGTCCTGATTTGGGATTCATTATGTAACGATTTCTGCTGGTGTAGCAACTCGATCTAATGGCATCATCATGTAACTCCTATTCATGTAGCCACTGTCTGCAACAAGTACTGAATTACCATACATTCCCAATTCAAACATGGCATGTCTTCTAGATGCACTGAATATCCGTTCATTATGGTTACTTCCTGGCCACCTAACTACTAGGTCAGTTATTATCAATTGGGCATTACAGATAGCTTGCACATGCCTTTTCTATTCCTGAAGGTTTCAGCATGGCTTCCTCCTGGTGATATTATCTTTATATGTGTGCAATCCAATGCACCTATAACTTTTGGAAATCTGGCTATATTGTAAAAGTCTATTTGCGTTTTTCTAATATCTGTATCAGTCTTTGGGAACTTGATGTAATCCCGGCTCAGGGAAGCTATTGCTGCAGTTATTTGGTGGATGACACGATTAGCTGTTGGTCGACTCACTCCAGAGAAATCACCCATGGTCAGTTGATGACATCCAGTTGCGTAGTACCGTAAAGTCAATAGTAACTGATTTATAGGTGCCAGGGAATTATTCCTACAATAAAGTAAAAGGTTACAATGCATACATAAACAATCTAAATTTTCATAAATTACAGGTTTGTGAAGAAATTTAAAAAAGTTGCATTTATTGTCAACTATTTGGTAAATGCCACACAAACTTAAGCAGGCACTTTTTCTTTTTTATGAATTACTGGCGTCTGCGATATTGAACTTAAGTTAATAGGTACCTAAGCATAATCTGTTTGTCAGGCAGCAGGGGTAGCTTTGAGTTAAGAACTTTTCAACTAGATCTGATCTGTCTTTCCCCCAACATAGATACAAACACAGTTTTACCTATTTTTAATAAACATTGATCATAAATAATGATTGTTAGGTACTTACTTATCGTTCCGGAATTCTAATTTATTCTCTATTAATTGTAGTACGTTCAGTGCAGAACAAACGAAATCTAATTTTAAATGCTTCCTCATTATATTCTTCGTAATAATTACGACGCACTTGAAATAGTCTAGGTCGCCTTGTTCTGGTCTCTATATCTTCTAGATTTTCTAAAAGGCTCATGTAGTGATCTTGATAGTTATCAATTAATACATTGAACACTGACTGCATGTTTATCTATTCTCAAAAACTGCGAAAAATCGGAATAACCTAAAAGTATTGTTGCAACTCTTGTAAAATCACAGCAAATGTCAAAATAACGGACGGTTAAACGATGCTTTTGAGCTCGGTTAAAATGATCGGCTGTTTTAAGAATTTCTATTCTTGAAAACTTGCTTATTAGTGGCGTTTGATCAATTGACCAATATCATGGAATTGATCCCCACAATATTTAATATTCCATAGAATACACATAGGCTCCAGCCGCCAGCGGCGAGTTTTGCATGACACACTATACGTATGACAATTGTCAGGAATAAAAAAAGAACAGTTAAGTGCGAGTCGGACTCGTGCACCGAGGGTTCCGTACTTTGTAGGTAGGTATGTAAATAGTTTATCACGGGATTTTTTTAATGTACCTACAAATTTACGGTTTTCGGATTTTTTCTTTACATGTACTACATGATCTTGCTTCTTGCCAAATTTCAATTCTAGGTCAACGGGAAGTACCCTATAAATTTTAATTCCCTTGAGAATGTCGAAATATACGTTTTTAGGGTTCCGTACCTCAAAAGGAAAAAACGGAACCCTTATAGGATCACTTTGTTGTCCGTCTGTTTTGCGGCATAAACGATCGTATCTTTTTTTTAAGTTAACTTAGGTTTTTGATTTTTTCACAGTTTCAAGGGACTGCTCGATTATAGACCTGAGTATATGGTTTTAATTACAACTCGATACCTACACGCGTTCCCGAGATAAAGGGTTTTGACAGACAGACAGACGGACGGACGGACAACAAAGTGATCCTCTTAAGAGTTCCGTTTTTTTCCATTTGAGGTACGGAACCCTAAAAAGAAGACAAAAATATAAGAAATAAAATAATAATCAAAGAATAAAATCTAATAATTAACAATCAATTAATTGATTATTTATTAATTATTCATCTGAACCTCGAAACCTTTCAATGCTGGGTATAGCTTCCAGCAATTGCTGGTCTTTCATAATAATTTTATGAAACTCTTCACATGATGTGTTCTTCAGATTGAAGTACTGTGTCAACAGTAGAGCCTTAATAACAGAAGCAAAGCAGTCTATATCTCTCCTTTGTCCACTGCGCACCCATTATTGAAAAATGTCAGGAAATTTATTGCAAAGGCAGGGATTTTTCCAGGAAAACTTATTTTCGGATCTGGTAACCCTACCCTGGAGTGCTTGTGTACCCCACAAGCAGCGTGTCACGTCCACTTATTAGCAGGACCGCCGTCCGACTGAAGTATCTGCGCGTCCCCTCACCCCGCGTAAATACACGGACGCGCAAAACAAACTATCAAAGAGTATAAGTTTTATAGACAATTTTATTTTATTTTTTTCATTTGTACCCCAGGGTACGATTCTAGGGTTAAGGGCTGTAAACACTGGTTAACGTGTGGTGAACAGTAAAAATGATTTAATCAGTTGTTCAAGTGATAAACAGCCGTTTTAAAAGTCGGTGAACTCCGCCCTAAACGTCAAACACCCCGTTTAAGCACACCGCGAGGCGCAAATTAAACTATGGATAATTAACGAACTTTTAAAATAAAGTTTTCCTGTTTTCTAGGTCTCAAAAAAATATGGTAATATTTTTTTTGAGATAATCGAGAAATTATTAATCATTTAAATATGACCTATTTAAAAAAAGAGTCTATTAACATATTTCCAACAATCAAACAATCGACCATAGAGTCCATCAATTTGAATTTTGAACTTGACATTGAATTTAAAAAAAAACTTGAAAAGAGCGCCAAATTGAAGCGTCCTTCTTTTGTCGTGAATCGAGGTTTCTTGTTGCAAGTTGAATCAATTTCCAACATGAAACGAGCAAGTACTGAAGAGTTATCAACTGTTCCGCGTCGCAGAGGCACAGCTGTGGAATATTCAGAATGTCTTATTTCTGGTGAGTTTTTGAATAGTTCTGTTAAGTGAATAACGTAACCTTATTAGCAGGCTTCCAAACCTAGGTACTGGCGTCTCGGGAGCTTTGGACCATGGACGTTTGTGTTGCAGCGTTTAGCCTTACTTGCCCATGGACAACAAGTTTTAGTGCATCTATTTTGCGTCGGTCTTTGAGGCGAACCGTACCTACATGTTTTTGCGCCATACAGATATATTGGAAAAACCAAACTTCTCGGCAGGCGGACTTTTGTGGCTTTGCTGATATATTGATTGGCTCAGACTCTTGAGCTTATCAACGGCAGATATTGTGTTAGCACATCTCCTTAGAATCTCATCCTCACACCCCCCAGTGTGTGATTAATTGATTATGGAACCAAGGTACCTACTTACTTACTAACATATAAGATTGAACAATCTCACAGTTGCCAATCACATGAACAAGTTGGTGTAGTCAGGCTCGGTCCACGATAACAGACATAGAGACAGAGATAATGATCGTTAAATTAATTGGTTGCAATTAAAAAGCCGCTCACATATTTTAAAATCTAGCTCAAAAGTAAAGTATCAAACATGTAATGAAGGCAAAATGAAGGTCGTATACATGTACCTATGTATCTTTATTTGCATAAAATGTGAAGAAATAGGACATTACAGTTATTTCAGTGCAGAACACACAAGTAATGAATATTACATATCACAGTACCTACATCATAGCTATACTATCTATGTAAAAATTGTAAACAAGACTATGTAAATAATATCTACTTACACACATCATTTAATTATACTTAATACAAAAAAATACTAAAGTACAAACGTCTGTATCAATAAATACAATAATATAAACAAATACTTTCTTCAAACAAGGCAAAATTATCAATTATTGAAATACTAACATGAAAATCAACGTTAAAATTAAGACGATCGGCAGGGTTGTATGGGAGTTTCGTACACCTAATAAAATATCGTGTTTTGGGATACTTTTGGTAGTCAATACGATAGGCAAGCCCTTTTAAAATACTTAGATTTTTAGAAGTTGGGACCAGTTTTATTTTTGACGTTATGTCCCAATAAATATTATTACATGCAGGCACATAAACATTATTTTGGTGAAATAGGGATATATTCTAGATAGCTGGTGCTATCTTTGTAGTGTTTTACTTATCCTTATTTTGGCAAATTGACATGAGAATTGTACCTATTCAGTAGGGTGCTTTAGGAGAGACCTACGTCCAGCAGCAGTCTGCAATAGTTTGATGATGATGAATGATGAAGTGCTGATGGAGTTTTGAGTGTGGGTAAATAAAACAACTTTGTTTTTGTAGGAACATACATTTATTTATTATATTCATAATTAGCCTCCTGTCTATGTTAGGAGCAAATACGAGCACCTCTTTTGTATAAAATATTGATACCTAATCAGTACATCTTGCCTGGTTTCTTCAGGCACAATATTTCTCTCCGGTTACATGCACTCTTGGAAAATACAATGTCTTGGTGTTTCAGCCGCTCTTCTTATATTGGGCAACACAATATGTTGGGGTCTTTCTTCTGGTCCTTCTGGAACATTGAAGCTCAAATCTCGAGCTTGGCCCCAGCAAACTCCACAAACTTCATTCATGGATGACTTCTGTAAATATAAATAACATTGATGAAATAAAAATTAAACACGACGTTTGATAAACATAAATTGTGCCCATCATGACCAAGCTACAGAATAGTTCTTGACATACAATGATTGGTTTTTACCTTTCAGAAAACCTTTACCGATAATATCTATGTTGTGTTAATATGAGTGAATAGGTTTATTGCTCACTGGAGTAGAGAAGAAGGGCTATGTGACACTGGAAAAACCAGTATCCTTTTGTTGTTAGTAAAGCCAACATCATGCCTGTCCCAGATTTATCAACATAAAATAGTAATTTAAAAAAAAAACATTGCCCCACACTAGGAATTTCTCCTGTGTTGTGGGTGTGTTTACAAACATAGAAACTCACATACACAAACACCCAGACCCTGAACAACTACTTGCAGATCATACAAATATTTGTTCCGTGCGGGGATTGAACCAGCAACACACAATGCAATTGCTCAGCCACTGCGCCAAACGTGTTGTCAAAGTAAAAGTAATTGCCCTTTGCATGACACGTGTTTATAATATAAAAGTTATAATAGGTACATGTTGTTATACCTCTCGTGGTTGGATCCCAGTAGCAAGTGTGTTAGCCATTCTTTGTTCTTCTTTATTTGAACCTTCAATCAAAATCCTGTGTCAACTGATTCTTAGTATGGATCAACCGCATACAACACAAACATTTTGATGGCCTATGCATCTCCTAGGCATATTATCAGAAGAACGTGGATGAGTAGCTAGCAGCCAACATGCATGGCAAACATGTTCAGCAGGTGTTATCTGGAAATAATGAAGTCATTTTGAGTACTGTTCAACATTGCTTTATATGACTGACAGTCATACTAACAGAGAAATAACTATTATAACAATGTTATGCAAACCAAGTTAGGCAACCAAGTGTTAGGCAGTAAACAATACATGATCACTTTTGTGTTTGTAAATTAACAAACACATAAGTGATCTTTTACAGGACAAATTGTAAATATTTTTAGAACCACAACAGTGTTTGTTATTTTTTCAAATACTTAATGTTTAGATTAGTTTTAGTTACATAGGAACATATTATTTTAGTATGATATCGTGTATTTTAAATGGTAAGTCTACTTTTTAACACGTAAAAGTTATCACTTCGTAACTGGCATACTCGTACGCAAAATGTTATTTGGAAACTACTCACATCTCTAGGATATGTCCACAGCCGAATAGTATTGACGATATCTTCACTCTCATCGGATAAAGCGTGCTTTCTTATTCGCGATAAGCGAACGTTGCAATTGATGCATTGCAAACTCGTCATTTTAAAGCACGTACACACACAGCAAAACTAATAAAGCGTCCTTTCGCGAAAGTACTATAAACAGATAAAGTACGGCGGAGCAGTTGCTCCACTCAACGTAAAAATGGCCAGATAATTTGCTAAATTGCTCAGATGCAGTTACAAACCACGGTCCAAAACAACAGCAAAGAAAACAGAGACTCGGAAAGATTTTCGTAACCTGTCAATAAAATAATTGCCAATACAAACAAAAAACATTGATGGCGAAAATAATTCATATCATTAAATAGTTAATAATTAAGATTGTATGCAATAATTATTAATTTTAAGGTATAATGTGTAATTGGTATAATATTTACTGTTATTTCTATTTTTAAATATGTATTTATCATTTCGAGCCTCGTGATATTTTACAAATGGCAACTTCTAAAAACAGAACTACGTTTAATTGCGTTTAGTTTAAGGCGAAAGCGCCAGGGTAGCCCGCGAAATTCAATTTTTTTTAGGTTTTTTGGAATTTGCTGGTCAGTATGAAGTTGTACGTTGATTAATATATGAATCGCGGCCGTAAGAAATATGTGTTTACAGAATTATAATCATTAAAGTCATCAACACAACTCTCTAAGACCACGTAAGTCCCAAGAATAACTGTTTCATGAAATCATCATTCTTTGGACTTACGTGGTCTTAGAGAGTTGTGTAGATGACTTTAATGATTATAATTCTGTAAACACATATTTCTTACGGCGTATTAATCAACGTACAACTTAATGCTGACCAGCAAATTGCAAAAAACGTAAGAAAATTTGAATTTCGCGGGCTACCTTAGCGCTTCCCCCTTCATGTAAAATAGTGCCTTCAAAATAAGGCTTTTATTAAAGTCTATTTTTATTGAACCATGTTTTCTATTTTTCCCCATAATCAAGGAGATTTTATTCTCGTTTTTCGCTGCCGTACCGATTTACTTTTATTATC